>JAQPPZ010003287.1:0-5597500 GCA_028583015.1 Wollemia nobilis | reverse complement strand
ATATATAGACCCATATGTTAAAAAATTCAAGATTCAAGTGAATATTTTCCTGGGCGGGAAAATTAAAATGAAAATTAAAAATCAAGTAAAAGGGGGGAAAATAGGATTTAAAAAGGGATTTTTTGATCTGGAAAAAAAGGTCTTCGATTGGGCTCGAATATTGTACGATCTAGCATTGTAATTTCTACCCCTTTGGCTGGCATTATTAAAATAATTCTTTTCTACTGTGATTTGGCTCCTTGGATGGTTTTTCTCGTGTTTGTTCATCCTAATCAAGTGGTGTCAGAGCGGGAGTTCCTGAGTGTGTAAGAAGATCACCGAACGTGAGGCAGTTTATACCAGGATCTATGGTTCGGGTTTGGAGAAGCCGGAGCAATATGCCCCCACAAAGAAATCGAGGTGTTTCCAGTAGTTTCGTAGTGCCAGCAGAGGATTTTCGAGCTTTGCAGAGGCAAGTCCAGGCATTACAAGAAGATTTGCGTAGAGGGTTTGACCCAAGAAGAGAGGAAAAGAGCGAAGATGAAGCTGAAGAAGAGGAAGACCAATTTGAGGAAGAAGAAGAGGCAGTCCTGCCCAAGCAAGGTTGTACAGAGCCATATCCCAGATTGGGAAGAGGCCGAATATGGAGGTTTCCACATACTCGAGAAATCTTATCCCGGTGGAGTTAATTGACTAGATCAATGACCTGGAAGAATATTTTGAATATGAAGAGGTGGAAGATCCTGACCAGGTCAATTTTTCTAAGACCAAACTGAAGGGTCATGCTAGAATTTGGTGAAAAGGAGTACAACTTGACAAAAATAGAAGAGGAAAAGAGAGGATCACCATATGGGAACGAATGGTGGAAAAGCTGAAGAGGTAGTTTATTCTGGTAGATTATGAGTTGGATCTGTTGAAGAATATGCAAATTTTGAGATAGTCAGGAAAGTCTGTCAAAGAATACATCGAGGAGTTCTACAAGATCTTGATTCGAATCGGCCATTCTAAGGCTAACAAGGATAAGATAGCCCATTACATCAATGGGTTGAGAATTAGTATTCAAGAAGAGTTGAGTCTAGTTAGGATGAGCACCATTGAGGATGCTTACTAGTTTTCTCTAAAATTTAAAGAGAAGCTGAATAGAAGGTTTGAGGGTAAGTAGAAAGGAAGAGGTCATGGAGAAAGAACTAGTGGAAGAACAGATGAAGGATGAGGTGAGAAGAAAGAAGAAGCTAGCAACAGTATGGACCAAAAGGGAGATAATGCTTATAGATCTTGTGGTCAGAACATCAACTACCCAAGAGGAAGAGGTAGATATGGCCAAGGAAATGGAGGAAGAGGGTTTCGTGGAACCTACTTCAACTATGGAGAAGAAGGACATCGAGCATATGAGTGTCCACAACACCAAGAGAAGCCAAATAGGAGGCCAACGGGTAATGCCAGAGCTGCTATTGCAAATGAAGGAGTTGAATCAGAGCACTCTAAGGAGGCAAATAGGAGAAGGAACCAAACCAGAGGAAGAGCCTATTCCACACAAGGTGCAAATGTTCAGGTAAGGTCTGTAATGTTATTATAGATAATGGCAGTACTGATAACTTGGTCTCTAAAGAAATGGTTACTAAGTTACAACTAGAGAGGAGGAGACACTCGCATCCATACCGAATTACGTGGTTGCAGAAGGACCATAGGGCATTGGTCAATGAATAGTGCCTAGTCAAGTTTAATATTGGGAGATACCAAGATGAGGTCCTGTGTGATATCCTGCCTATGGATGCTTGCCATATGCTATTAAGAAGACCATGGCAGTTTGATTGTCATGCAGTCCATGATGGACATGCCAACACTTACTCCCTAACAAAGGAAGGAGTGCGCCATAAACTGAAGCCACTGAAGGAGATGGATGAAAAGGTATGTAACAGTGCCAAAAAAATTTTGGTTGATGGTAGGAAATTTCTAGATGATTTGAAGCATGAGCATGTGTGCTATGCATTAATTCTTAGAGTTAGGGAAGAACCAAGCAAAGATGTCCCTGTAGAAGTCTCAGGTCTGTTGGAAGACTTCTCAAATATTATATCTGATAATGTGCCAAAGGGTTTGCCACCCATGAGAAATATTGCCACCTATAACAATTTTGTCAACCAGAGTATTGGTAAATCACCATTCCAGATTGTATATGGGAGTAGTATAAGAAATGCTTATGAGTTGAGGAAGTTGGACAAGGGAGAAAATAATAGTGCTGAAGCTGAGAACTTTGCAGAGCACCTGAAGGAATTGCATGAAGAAGTAAAACAACACATCAATAAGATGAACACTCAGTACAGGACAAAGGTAAATTAGAAAAGGAGGTTTAAGGAGTTCCAGGTTGGTGATGAAGTCATGGTGCACCTGATAAAGGAGAGGTTTTCTGCTAAAACATATAACAAGCTGAAAATGAAGAAGTTTAGACCATGCAGGATCATACAGAAAAGAGTTTCAAGAAATGCATATGAGGTGGA
Source organism: Wollemia nobilis (assembly GCA_028583015.1). Lineage (NCBI taxonomy): Eukaryota > Viridiplantae > Streptophyta > Pinopsida > Araucariales > Araucariaceae > Wollemia > Wollemia nobilis. Next base: position 5,595,026 of record JAQPPZ010003287.1, on the reverse strand, counting down.
GTTGTCGAGTGGGTTGAACATATCACCTATGTTCAATATTTTTGATTTGGTAAATTATCATGAAGATGACAATTCTAAGGAACCAGTTACAGAGTGGTGGAGTGTTCCGACATCGGCTCCAGTGATAGAAGAGATAGAGGAAATCCTAGATACTCACATCGGTAGAAGTACAAGAAACATGCAATATGAAGAATATCTAGTGAAATGGAAGGGAAGGCCTGTAGAAGATTCGACTTGGCTGTCCAAGTCTAAGGTTGACCACCTTGGTTTTCCTCCAACAGCAGAGAAGTGAGGTCACTTCTCAAACTTACCTTGGGTGTCTGATGCAAGAACATCCAATGGTGTAAGGGTAATCTTGCATCACCAAAATAAAATAAAATAATATATATGTTTAGACCCATGTGTTTATATATATATATATAGACCCATATATGTTTAGATCCATGTGTTTAGACCCATATGTTAAAAAAATTCAAGATTCAAGTGAATATTTTCCTGGGCAGGAAAATGAAAATAAAAATTAAAAATCATATAAAATGAGGGAAAAATATGATTTAAAAAGGGATTTTTGGATCTGTAAAAAGGGTCTTCAATTGGGCTCAAAGATTGTACAATCTGGCATTGTAATTTCTGCCCCTTTGGCTGGCATTATTAAAATAATTATTTTCTACTATGATTTGGCTCCTTGGATGGTTTTTTTTGTGTTTGTTCATCCTCATCAGGAGATATTGGCCATAATGCATGCATTGGCCAAATTTAGACCTTACCTGGTGGACGATAAATTTATTGTCAAAATTGATCATAACAGTTTGAAGTACTTTCTTAATTAGCATGACTTGAATGAAAGACAACAAAAATGGGTAAGTTACAGGCATATGACTTTGACATTATTTATATCAAAGAAAAAAAGAATGTAGTTGCTGATGCTTTGTCTAGGAGGCCTCATTTGTGTGTTTTGGGGGAGATTACAACAAATTGGAAGGAACAAATTATGACAAATTATGGAAAGGATGAATGGGCTTCCAGTATCGTTGATGGTACCAAACAAGATGACAGGTATATAGTGAGTAATACCTTGATCATTTACAAAAACATGATATTTTGGTACCTAATTCTTAGTTTAAAGCGATTGTTTTGAGGACTTCCATGAATCTCCTTCACCAGGGGTATTATAAGACATACAAACAGGCGAGACAATGATTCTCATGGAAAGGACTTAAGGATGAGGTCCTTAAGTATGTTAGGGAGTGTATCACTTACCAAAATAACAAGGACGAGCATACCTATCCAGTTGGTCTACTACAACCCCTATCGATTCCTAGTAAAAAATGAGAGTGTCTCCATGGACTTTATCACAGGGCTACCTAAGGTGCAGGGGAAGGACTGCATTTATGTTGTGGTTGATAGGTTGACAAAATTTGCTCATTTTTTTATCATTGCAGCCACATATACTGCAGCACAGGTTGTTGATTTGTTCTTCAAAGAGATATTGAGATTACATGAGCTTCCTAAAAATATTGTGAGCGACAGGGACAACAGGTCCATAAGTAATTTTTGGCAAGAGCTCTTTCGATTAAGTGGGACAGAACTCACTCCTAGCACTAGTTACCACCCACAGACAGATGGTCAAACTGAAATAGTGAATAAATGGGTGGAGGGTTATTTGAGGAATTACACTGCAGGGTAGCAAAAAGCATGGATCAAGTGGTTGCACCTTAGTGAGTATTGTTACAATACCACTTATCATATGTCAATTAAGATGTCATATTTCATGGCTCTTTATGGGTATGAGGCTCCTAGCTTTGTGGATTTGCTTCTAGGTGATTGTAGAGTGCCCAAGGCGAAGGAGTTATTGTAAGACAATCAAGATATAATGAAGTCACTAAAAGAGAACTTGCAACAAGTACAAAATCAACAAAAGTTATATGTTAATCAATAGTGTATAAAGTGCAGTTTTGAGGTAGGTGACATGTTTTACTTGAGGTTGCAACCTTATCGACAGTCTACTCTCAAAGGCTTAAGCCACGGTTCTATGGCCTATTCAGGATATCCAAGAGAGTTGGGGTGGTGGCTTATGAGTTGGAATTATCGACAGGTAGCAGAGTTCATAATGTGTTCCATGTATCACATCTTAAGAAGGCATTGGGTCATAATGTGGTGCCTTCTTTAGTTTTTCCACCCTTGGATGACAAGGGTAAGTTGATACTCATTCCAGAATCTATCATAGATAAAAGAGAGTGTACTCTCAAGAAACGGGTGATCAGAGAGTATATGATTAAGTGGAAGGATTTACTAGTTGAGGATGCTACTTGGGAGAGCAAGCAGATTTTACAACATCCAACACTCCAATTGCTTAAGTACAAGCAATTTTCAGGAGGGAGAATTGTAATGTCCCCTTCCTAATCAATTAGTGATCGTTCAGAGGGCTAGCCTACTCATGGGTTCCCGTAGGCTAGGACAGATGCGTGGGGGCCCATTGGGGGTTGTTTGGTCTTCAACGGGATGCTGTGTGTTTTTAGTTACCAATTTTCTGGTGATACAAAGGGTATGAGGAGATTCATCTTCCAAATGGGTGTCCAAATATATGATGAGTTGACGAAATTGGAGGATGAGGTCTAAAATTTTAATGTGTAACGGTTAATTATATAAAGTTAAATTAATTATTTAATTTTTATATAGTAAAATTTATGTTATGTTGAAAAGGGGATATAAGGTGTTATTTTCACTTAGGAGAAAAAAGCAAATATAAAAAAGTGACTTAATAAGTGGACGCCACCCTCATGGTGAGAAAATAAAATATTTTAATTGTTTTAAAATCTCTATGCAAACCCAAAATGGGTCGACCCTATTGAGAAGGCAAATAAAAGAACATTTTCTCCTCTCATTTTCTCATGCTGGGATTTGATATTGCTTGGTATTTTGGAGAGAAGACCTTGCAGCTAGATTGCAGGGTTTCCACAATTTTTTGGGGATGAAAAGCTCCATCAAGAACATCAGCTTCGAGAGTGGAAGACCTCCTTAGGTTGATATTTGGCACTCCTACTTCAGGGAGTGTATTGAGCTTCAATTGTTGATAATATTCAGTGTTATTTTAGAAGGGTTTTAGTATCTTTTAGGTGTTCTTCATTTGTGCTTGCCATTCCAGTAGGGCCGTATCATTTGGCCTTCATTCAATGCATTTTTTTGGAGTTTTTTGATAGGGTTTTAGACCAAAATTGGTTTCCATATTTCTTTCAGCCTAGGGATTGCATTTGGATTGGATTTAGAGTGTTTAGAGGCAGTTTTGAGACACTTTAGTTGTTGGTCATACACCTACTATACCTGGCCATACCATAGAGGGTAGCGTGGGAATTTGTGTAGAGGAATCACCTCATTTCTTGATCATTTTCTACTCTCATCCTTGGTGCCTAGGGTTTTGGAAGACATTGAGGCTATTTGCTTGCTGGAGAAATCATTGTATTTGAAGATATTATTAATAAATTAAGTTTTCTATGTTGTTGGACTGAGTCTAAACTGCGTTTTCTAGATTTTAATAAATTTTGGGTACTCAATTATTTTATCATTTCCTTCATTGGATTTGTAGCTATATATGTCTATTATCTATGTTTCAATTTTCAAAGCATTTGTATTGGTAGTTTTAAAGTTATAGCATTTTGAATATTGTTGTTCGTAATTTTCTGAACATTCAAAAAACACAAAAAAATCATAAAACCCCAAAAAAAAAAAAAATTGCAAGGTAGAAATATCAAACCAGGGTGAGAAATTACACATCAAACCTGAAAGGATTGGTGCATCCAATGCCCAAAACCAGATAGAAGCCACTGCACTACACAATACCAAAACCTGCACACATTTCAAGCTCTCCAAGAAGCTTCTGAATAAGTGTTGGGTGCATAGGGGAATCGGTATCCACAAATATGGTTCATTGTTACTGTTAAAAAAAATCCAACAATACAATTTTGTGCAGATCTATGCTTGTTTGGAGTATTCACCACAATGTTCATAGTTCATGGTTAAATTTGGCGTATACCATCTCCGCCATTTAATATCTTGTATTGTCTATGGTGCATAAATAAAGTTAAACATAACTTTAATATAGCCTAAAGTCTGTTATCATTGAAGGTGGTTGCAAAAATATAAGGGAAAATTAATTTAAATTTTAAACCATAAAGACGTTGTAAAAGGCGTTTTATTTAGAAGCGAATCATGATAGCACTAGTTGTTCCATTTTGAGCGAATCAACGACAAACTGTAACGCTTGGGCTTCGTACCAACTAAATCAAGCATGAGTTACATTAGTCATTGGATTTGGAAGAAATTCATTGGACCATCGTCAAGGAGCGGCCTAAGTTTAGAAAGACTTAAAACAGTGGAGGAGTTCGTATTATCACGACATTTGGAGACTGCGCAAAAAGATATAGTAGAGCTAAGGAGGATAAAATATTAATTTTTACTATGAGTTGTGGCCATTCACGTTAGACGTAGACTATAAAAAAATTTAGGCATAAAGTTTTTTTTATCGAGTGCAGTAAAATATTAGTAAGCTCAAAGTATGCTAGAAGCACTGTTATAATTGTAACAATTGTTGGAAATTAATCCCAACTACCACCATAAATGCAGAGGTATTGTGTTGCAGAAGCTGGTTAAACCCGAGATACCATTATTTTGCCCATGGTTTTGTAAATGTTGGTTTAGGGTTTGGGGGCCTGGACTGCCTATAAATGTATGCATACTTTTATTGTTTAGGTAATCTGGGTGCAACAACACCAGGTTCCCTGCACACCAGAAGTGCAGGCTATTCGGCTACACACCAGAAGTGTAGTTGATTCGACGGCCTAATCCTGCTGTAGTTCGTATGCCCAGCAGAGCCTATTATGCAGTTGGGATTTGGACGATGTATTCTGTAGGCGGTCATTCTGTAGTTGTATGCTCGATAGAGCTTTGTAATGAATCCATTTCAGTTGCTTAAATAAAATCTTCTGTTATTTTATCCCTCTGTCTGTGTTTGTATTGCCTCCAACGAGGCAGTATTAGATCCTATGTTGTTTTATAATTCTTACATGGTATCAGAGCTTGGATACAGGACCAGCAGGCAAAGCTGGAGATGCTGTTGGAGAGCTATGAGGGTTTGGTGTACTTGATGCACAATTTTTTTGGACAAAGCCATGGACTAAGGAGGGTGACGTCGTAAGAGTGCACTACGACCCCATGATTGCAAAACTCATTATGTGGAGCGAGAACCGGGACGTCATCCTGGATGTCGCTTGTGTCTGTATGGTAGAACAGGGCAAACGAGGTTTCCCTTTGTTGTGGTATGCTGCTCCGGGGTTCCGAATCAACCATGAGTTGAAGCGGAGCTTTGAGCTAAAATGGAAGAGCTTGATTTTGGGCACCCTCATTTGCAGTTGTGATTATGGGGGTGTGTTGGAAATTAATCCCAACTACCGCCATCAATGCGGAGGTACTGCGTTGCAGAAGCTGGTTAAACCCGGGATACCGCTGTTTTGCCCATGGTTTTGTAAATGCTGGTTTAGGGTTTGGGAGCCTGGACCGCCTATAAATGTACGCATACTTTTGTTGTTTAGGTAATATGGGTGCAGCAGCACCAGGTTCCCTGCACACTAGAAGTGTAGGCTATTCGGCTGCACACCAGAAGTGTAGTTGATTCAACGGCCTAATCCTATTGTAGTCTCGTATGCCCAGTAGAGCCTATTCTGCAGTTGGGATTTGGGCGATGTATTTCGTAGGCGGTCATTTCGTAGTTGTATGCTCGGCAGAGCTTTGTAATGAATCCGTTTCAGTTGCATAAATAAAATCTTCTATTATTTTATCCCTCTGTCTGCGTTTGTATTGCCTCCAACGAGGCAGTCTTAGATCCTGTGTTGTTTTATAATTCTTACAATAATCACCTGAAGGAGAAATGATCTAATATTGCTTAGATAATCAATTTTATTCAGCACTAACGAAGGTTCATGTATCCATTTGCCAAGCATTGAAGGAGCATCATTAGAAATTGCACAAGTCATTAGTAATCCGTTGAGACCACGTAGCACACTTAGTCATACAATAATCACTCTAGGGACGTAAACAACTACTTACACCAATGCAACATATATCGGTGATTGAAACCATTCACAACACGCATATTGGGGTACTTGGAAACCCTAAAGGAGACTACGATCACATAGCACAATCGAATAACGAATAATTGGGTATCATCTCCACAAACTGTGCAACATTGAGAACTATTAGTTGACTGTTGGAGTCAGCTGCTAGCCGTTGCATACATTGGAGAACATAGTGAACCTATGTCAGAAGGAGTATCTGTGAGTCATAGCATATTGAACCAGCTAGCCATAAATTTCACTATCAATAAAAACAGACATTGAATATTAATTTTTATAAGCCACCTATATACATCATAAGGTGACTATATAAATATTACAATTTATAAGCCACCTATATACATAAAAATGTGACTATATAATTTATAAGGTGACTATATACATAATAAGGTGATTAATATATAAGCCACATAATATTTATAAATATGATATTGGAGTGCGATGGCTCGATCGACTGCTCCCAAAATATTGCTTTTCGATTCTCAAGTCCTCAAAGGTGATAATTATGTAGTTTGGAAAATGAAAATTCAAGCCATTCTTGAATTCGAAGGCTTATGGGAGATTGTTACTAGGACTAAGCAATGCCCACTGACAACTGGCAAATATCAGGAGGTATTTGATCAACGTAATTGTAAGGATCATATGATCATTTTTCTTGGTATCTCGAACGATATCCAACCTCATGTTAGGTATGTTCCCCCCCTCAAGGTGAAACTCGTCTCATGACGATGGTGGATGGTCGCTCCTGATGAACAAGAGCAAAATCCTCAGTTTCCTCCTCATCGTTAGTATGGGCAACATTCCCTTGTGGCTGGTATTGGGGTTGGCATTGGTTCCATTCCCCCTAGTTCTTAGGATATGGTCCTCTTTGCTTAGTATAGGATAGCACAATGGTTAGGGCTTTGGCAAGGTTCTCACACATTTACTGCATCCTCATATCATTAACCATTCTCATCCACTTTCTATATATGAATGAAATAAAAAACAAATAAAATTAGCGTAAAAGTGGAAAAAAACACTTTAATCGAAGGTTTAAATACTTTGGTTCGTGCTTTGGTTCTTCTTTGGGAGGTCCACATTTTAAACTGTGGCATGGGTGAGTGTGAGGGGGTGGGTGTGTGATGGCTGTATTAATGTGTTAAAATTTTCTATTGATAAGCATAGCTTTCGGATTTACAAGGGGTCATGGTTGGAGGGAGACTGCTAAGCCCTGTGCGTTGGTCGTAGGGGTTTCTCATACTAACCAAATCTAAAATAAAATAAAAAATACCTTTCCTTTTATATGAAAAAAATAAAGAGACCAATTAAGTGGTATTAGTTCAACCTGTTAGATTCCTTGACATTTTAAGGAGGAGACCCAAGTTCGAATCTTGCCAAATGATACATGAATAATATCCAAGCTTTGTTGTAATACCACATTGTGGTGATGATGTAATATGAATGAGCCGGTTTCAATCCCATATAACCCATTAAATAAATAAATAAAGTTTGTCTCTTATTTTTTACCCTTCTATTTGTTTTGGTTCAAATAATCCTTTAAAATAAAAAATATATTTATTTTATTATAATTTTATTAATTATTATATCGTTGAATATTTTATTATGTTAAAATTTAAGTTGATAGAATTTGTTGATGATTTCTTAATATTTTTTTATTAGGTAGGAAAAAACCTAAATTTGAAAGGATCCCTAACCTTTTACAATGAGAGACACAATAGAAACAAGAATAGTAAGCGAATCAAGAGGAGAACAACCCCAAGGGACATGGGGATACAACAAAACAACCACAAATAGGCAGAACGAACAAAAGATCTTTAATAAAAAGCAAAATGAATTACCTGATCAACCATGGATAAAAATAGACTAGAATTTGAAAATAAAACACACTAAGTCAAAAAGACAAGGAAATCCTTCATCCAAATTTGAAGAGCATTCAAGGTCAACTTTCTTATTTTCTTATCTAAAGTTGTGCTTGAATTCAACACCTGAATTCAACACCTTTTAAATTCTCAATGCAACGATAAATATGTTCTATTAAATTTGCAATGGATCAGTGGGAGGAATGTTTTCCTTTTGCAATATTAATAATGGAGAGAGAGTCACCTTCACTCACCACTTTATTTTCATTCATATTTTCCAGGAGCATGACCCCTTGATAAAGCACCTGAGCTTTGATAAAAAAAACTAGACTAAACATCTAAGAAGTCAACAAAGGCCAAAATAATAACCCCTTTGTCATCCCTGATGATTCCTCTAGCTCTTGTGGTACCCGAGTTGTCTTTAGTTGCCCCATAAAAGTTTAGTTTTATCCAAAATTGATGCAGAGGCCGCCATTTGACAAGATCTCTAGGATTGGGGGTGGATAGACTGCAAACACCTTCTAGATTTAGGATACACAATTGGTTGACAAGCTTACCTTTACTGTGGGACCATTTTTCATATTTTATGAGGATAATGGAAACCATTTTTTTAAGGGAATTGAAATTTTAGCTTCCACATGCAGGGGATCCTTTTTAACATTCTTGAAGGCTCTACTATTTATTTCATTGCAAATACCCCCCCAAATATGAGGTAAAAGAAAGACCAACAAATTCTAATCAAATATTCTGAAAGAGGCATCTACTGTAAGCACATGTCCATAATATTTTAGGCATAACCCACGTAAAATTGAATTTGATGAGAAGAAGGTGGATAAATTCTAAGGAGAAGGGACACTCGAGAAATAAATTATTAGCATTCTCCCAAGAAACTTCACACAAATAACACCTATTTGAAGTGGGTAGGCCTCTTTTGTGAAGGTTTTCAATAGTAAATATTTTGTTCTAGGTAGCCAGCCAAAAGAAGAAATTAAATTTAGGTATGAGGTGTTTGAACCATATCTTACTAGTTGGAAACTAGTCCTCTTCCTCGTTAAAATAAAGAAAGTAAACATATTGTGATTTATTAAGATTCATTGTATAATAAAATTTGATGTTTAACTTGTAGAGATAAAATATATGTCTAGTTATTATGAGTGAAAATTTTACAAGTTTTTTTTTTAATGAATTATATATGGTTTCAATTGGAGGCTATTCCCATCAAAATACCAAAATATTACATTTGTTGTTAGCTCAATTAAACCATATCCAACTTACCCTTTTATCAAAGATATTTTTTATTTATTTTTCTATCAAATATATTCTCATCTTTCTCAAAGTGTTTTGTTTCCATAGTCAACTCTTTGACATCATTTTCAATAAGAGATAAAATCTCAGTAAACCATTTGTCTTCTAAATTTCAATTTCACCTAAAAATAGATCAACATTGTTATTTCCTAAATTATCTGCTACCCAATTTTTTTCTATATAGATATATTCACATTTCCAAGAGATTACCTCCAGTAATAGATGTGAACATCAACAATAATATTATATTTTTATCCAATCCCCATATCCATTTTTGTTGAAAGCTCTTATGATAATTTGTGAATCCTTCTCAATGGAATTTTTTTTTCCATCCATCACAATTTTAATCCATGTAAGAAGTGCCCTAGTCTCAACATAGTTTCTAGTTAAATTTCCATATGATTCATGATGGTTGCTTTCATTATTTTGAAAAATATCAATTCCATCATCTTTTCCAAGATTTTTTTGAAAGCACCATCAAAATTAATTTTGATACCAATTTTTAAACATTTTTATTTTACCATAGATTGAAGCATACCCTTTATTTTAATGCCATTGTCATTGATGACTTTTCATTTATATTCAAATATTATAGTCAAGTGATGACCACCTCTTTTTCTACACTTGAGACTTCCCATGATAGGCACCATATCTATAAACATATTGCAAGAAAGGCAATAATATAGTTCCAAACTTGATCATGATTTTGAGGTTTATTTCTAAATATTCTTCTATTTATTTCAAGATATAATTCCAACAAATAATGGTAGGGCCAATCTTCTATAAAACAAATAATGCTTTAGCTTTACAAAAGTTAATCCAACATTTCATTAACTGTTTTATTGTTGATGGAGCTACCCAATATATTCTCATATTTTGAAAAAAGTAACACTAAATGGTGTAAGCAAAGGGACAAGAAGAAGTAAATGATTATATGTCTCTAAATATTTCTCACACAAGGCACATCTAAAAAGGTCCATGATATTCTATCGTTTATAGATTATCCTTTAAGAATCTTACTTTGAACTGCTAACCAAAGTAATGTTAAGGCCTTAGGGAGAGCCTCTAGTGACCAAACATTCTTCCAAGAAAAATCTTTGGGAGTAGAAAATTTTGATTGCTTTAAATCCTCATATCTCAACTTGATTGAGTATCCATCATCTTTTGATATATTCTTAACCAACTCAAAATTTTGTGTAAAAATAGGTAAATGAACTCTTGAAGCATATTTTAAAGTCTATTTGTAACTTGTATGAGTTCCTCCCCTTGAACTAGGTTACTAATAGAAATCCATGATCTAAATATTTTGTTCACATTAATATAACCTTTGACCTTTTGACCTTTATAAGCTAGATATGCCCAAGCCAATGATTATCTTTTTGAATCAGAGATAAGAAGATAAGGCTTAAACCAAGCATCAAACCATAAATTTGTATAGTTCACCTCATTGATTGACCATCTAATATGTTTCTTGATCAGTTGTAAAATATATGATATAAAGTTCCATGTTGGCGATCCTTTGGGTAGTTGTTTTCCTAAATAGTTTCATTATGTCAAGAGAAATTATATATTTTTAAAGTAACATTTTTTCCCAAATATTTCCTTGATCTTTGAATATTTTTCACCTAAGTTTTGCTCTCAAGGCCAAACTCATAAGTTTAAAATTTTGCTAGCTTGTTCATCTAATATTCTTTTCTTTGCTAGCTTGTTCATCCACTTACAAAGAGAAAACCTAAATTGTTCCTTACATCCTTTCCAAAGAAAGTCTCTTAGAATTTTAATAATTTATGATGTTATACCTATTGGAAATTTTGAAAGTGACTTCATATAATTAGGGATGGATTATAATGTAGTCTTTATAAGTTGTAGCCTTCCCACCATGGTTAAGAAGTTACCTTTCCAACCTTTCAAACTTGCTTTCATTCTATCCAAACAAGATATCCAAAGCTTATTTTTATTTCTTTTATTATATAAATGAATACACAAGTAGGTTGACGTTTTTTTTATATTTTTAACAATAACATATTTATAATAATTCATTGTAAACTTAGGTAATGATAATTAAAATATCCTAAATTTTGGAGTATTAACCATTTTTCTATTACCCTTCTCATAGCATGCTAATATTTATTTAAACTCCATGGACTCACTAATTGAGGAATGACCCAAAAGAAAAGTATCATCAACAAATTGGAATTGAGATTCAAAAGGATAATTGTTTGCAACCTAAATACCTTTGATTTTTTCATTCAGTTTTGCTTTTGAGAAATCTATCCATAATAACTTTGACAAAATAATAAATAGATAAAGATATAGTGAATCACCTCAACAAAGTCCATGAGATTACTTAACGTAACCAATAGGAAAACTATTGATCAAAATAGAATAATTTGAAGTGTTATAACAACATTTAATACATTCACACCAACTTTGATCAAAACTAAATGTTTTGAGAATATCATGTAGAAAATGCAAAAAACCCTATCATATGTTTTGTTCATATCTAATTTCATAACCTAGTTTTTTATGAAATGAAGAGAATGTATGACATCATGTACAATGATTACACAATCAAGAATTTTTTAATAAGAATAAAACTACCTTGTTACTATGATATAACACAACCTAAAATATTTTTCAACATGATTTTTGAAATGATTTTATAACTCATATTATAAAGACTTATTGGAAGAAAATTATTAAAATATTTTGTCTCACTTTTATTGGGAATCAATGTAATAAAAGTGGCATTGGTCTCACTTATTGTTGCCTTCATTTTTTGGGCCTCTTCAATCATAACCAACATATCACTCTTCAATAAATCCTAAAAATATTAATAGAAAATTGTAGGAAATCCATTGAGACCAGATGCCTTATTAGGGTAGTGACAAATTTTCAAAATGTAGGGTAAGCAGAACAATTGTAATTTATTTTGTTTTGAAGAAAATTTGTAGATCTAATTCTTTATAGCAAGGAATAGATAAGATTGAGAAATTTTGTTTTTGAGGAAATCTTAGTTCAGTAAACCCTATCTGCTTTGGGAAATTTTTTTGGGGGGTTGAGGTCATGGAGTTACCAATATTCACTAGGAAGTATGATATTGATGCTAAAGAATGGCTGAAAATTATTAAATCTTTTCAATTTACTAATTTTGAATGGCAATATGAGCTTTCAACTTCTTTATTAGGGGAAGCTTTATCTTGGTATATGAACTTTGTTTGTGATCATTATCTTACATACATAGGAAAAATTTGACGACGTATTTGTAAGCAAATAGGAATCTAAGAAAAATAATGTAAAGATAGCTAGTTTGAAGAATACATTGAGGCTATGTAGAATAAATAAATAGGTTTCAAAAAGAACAAAATTAATTCAAAAGATAGTTAATTTGCAAGAAGTTGATAGAAGGAAAATATAAGGATGATAGTGTGTAGGCTAAGGAAACCACAATTATGGTGTTAGATAATTCAAAGAGTGGTCAGAGGGATTTATTTGAATCTAAAATTTATATTTTGTAGGTTCTTGGTTGCATTTAGAGAGAAAAGGTTATTATCTCCATTAACCCTAGTGGTAGGTACAATTTTATTAATATTGCTTTGGTTAAAAGGTTGTAGTTTCAAGCAACAAAAATTAAGAACATAAAGCTTGTGGGTAAGAATGTTCAGAATTTTCAAGATTTAAAGATCACCATGGATAAATATATTTTATATCCATACTTGTATGCTATTGAGATGGATGATGTGGACATTGTTCTTGGTTATCCTTGGTTGGAATCTTCGGGTATTATTAACATTAATGTGCAAAAGAAGTTTATGAAGTTATGGTATAAGAAAAAAAATCAAACTGCAAGATATGTCTCAATGTAAGGAGCATGGATCCGAGAAAAAATAAGAAGTTATTGCAAGGAAACAAATTAAAGAAGAAGAAAAAGAACCTAAAATAGAGTCTAAGGAGGAGGTAGTAGCAAATATCAAAGAATAACCAAAATAACCTAAAATCGAGTCTAAGGAGGAGGTAGTAGCAGAGATCAAAGAAGAAGTAAAAGAACCTTAAATCAAGTCTAAGGAGGAGGTAATAGCAAAGATCAAAAAAGAAGCAAAAGTAGAATCCAATGATGAACCAAAATATAGGAGCATGATAGAAGAGCATAAAATAGAGGAATAATATGTTGAAGATTAAAAAAGTAGAAAATTAGGCTAAGGTCGGAATATATCCCTATCCACACCACCATGAAAGGCGCCTATCATGGAGACATAGCTTAAAGCAACAGAAGAATTGTGATGGACATAAACGAAACCACAAGAGCAAAAACTATGAATATGCTACTAGTAGCAAATGCAAGCAAATATGGATGAAAAAGAGTGATATTTATGGCCAACAAAAAAATCAAGTTAGTGTAGCCAACACATGCAACCAAAGGATTACTTGCGAATACTGAGGAGGCAAAATGACATATTGGCATCATCAAAGACCACCACCATTCAAGATTTCACTAGGATGGAGGGATGATCAATATTGGTACCAATTGCTAACATTACTTAGCAAATCATATTATCTAGTTTCTTCTTATATTTTGAGGATAAAATATTTGCAAGGGGTGTGGAATGTTAGGTACCTAGAATAGGTACTTAATAATATAATATTGCATTGTATAGTTGGCATGAGCTATAAATAAATTGTATTGGCTAAAATGTAACCAATAGTAATGATGTAATTGTTCTTTATTATAAGGAGGAGTTACTAGTTGAAATCCCCCTTGCATGTGGATCGACCCTTGAGAATTAGGGTTAGGATAAATAAGAGTCAATATAAGGGCAAGGGTGAAAAGGAGAATGTATCAAGTATTCTTGTAATAATCTTGTCTTGTGGAGTGGATTGGAGTGATTCCTTAAGGAGTATTTTTAGTGTTGCTCTACCTCAAGGGTATTATCTATTTCAATATCTATATAAATGGATTGTTATTGTGTGCAATTATTTGTGGATGGATGTTTGTTATTCTTGCATATTGGTGAATGATTTATGTTACTGAGAATAGAGGTTTTTAGTAGATAATTTGAGTGAACTATAATGGCCTTTGCCATTTGGTGATATATAGGGGTTTCTTTACCACTTTCTTAGGAATGGAAAATCCTTGATTTGAACCAACTTCTACTATGATATGATCTCCTTGTTTCATATTGATGTTTATCTCATGCCCAATATTTTTTTATCTATTTCTTTGTTATTTTCACTTTGCAATCTTTTACCAAATGTTTGATCTCATAACATTTGGGACATTAAAATGTAACGTTTTCATAATCCACTTGTTGATCCCATTCCCTTGATTCACATTTAATCCTAATGGATTACAATACAGGTTATGAAATATCAATGGCAACACATATTCAAGTGCATACAACATGCCTTCTCTTCTTAGTAGTTGGTCCCTCATGGATGAATTCCCCTATAGTATTATCGATATTCTTTAAAATCTTCTTGTTGAGGAGTTGATAAGGAAGTCCAAAAATCCTAATCTACACGAAGCCTTTTAATAATTTATGTCTCCATAAGAAAGTTACCTCTCAGTGGTATTAAAATAATGCATCTTTACCCCTAAAGCAAGGGCCAACATGCATTATTTATGAACTAGAGAAGCTAATTGAGGAAAAATCCTTTTGGAAGAAAAGTCAGAGTAATTTAAATTCAATCCCCACTTGCACTTGATCCAATTTTGAATCTCTGAAAAACCTAACCAGTATTCATGAAACTTACACATTAACACTATGCTTTTAAGAACTGTTATATCATGTTCAATCATCTCATCCTTGATAATCACTTTTGATGTAGTATTTGCTACCTGGATAGGGTTTTCCATAGGTTTACTCTTTCTCTATCACTAACTAGGGCTTCCTTACTTCTAATAAAGACTTTCAAAAATAATTTTTTTGCCATGTTATCTAGATTTTCTTCATATTAATTAAGTTTCTCCTAAGATCTAAAATTAGAATAAGTGGCATTCACTCCTTGCTCGCACTTTACCTTGTGCACACACCTCTAACACTTACATTATAAAACAAAAAAATGCTCACACCTCCAACACTTACATTATAAAACAAAAAAATGCTCATTCATAATTTACATATAAAATTACATTTGAATAAATTTGATTTTATATCTGCTTGTTGTGGTGTAGTGGTAAATGTCCTGGGTGCTAGTAGAGGCCGAACCCAGGTTCCATTCCTCCTGCCTCCATCCTGCAGATATATGGCGCAGCTGGGAATGTCTTATGTGCTGGTAGAGGCCGACAGGACTCCATTCCTCCTATGCCCACCCTCTTGATAAGGGTCCAAATCCCTCTAAAAATCATGTGTTTAACCTAAACATTTTTTATCAGCTTGTTGTGGTGTAGTGGTAAATGTCTTAGGTGCTGGTAGAGACCTGCCCAGGTTCCATTCCCCCTGCCTCCATCCTGCAGATATATGGCGTAGCTAGGAATGTCCTGTGTTGGTAGAGGTCGACAGAGCTTCATTCCTCCTATGCCCACCCTGTTGATAGGGGTCCAGGCCCCTCTAAAAATCATGTGTTTACCCTAAATAATTTTTGTTCGCAA
This sequence comes from Wollemia nobilis, assembly GCA_028583015.1. Lineage (NCBI taxonomy): Eukaryota > Viridiplantae > Streptophyta > Pinopsida > Araucariales > Araucariaceae > Wollemia > Wollemia nobilis. The sequence goes on along the minus strand of JAQPPZ010003287.1, from coordinate 5,579,148 downwards.
GGATGGTGTAGCAGTTAGGACTTTGGCCTTTCTTTGGGGAGGTTCAAGGTTCAAACCACTGCATACCCAGAAGGGGATAGGTTGGATGGTAGCGGTCGAGTGATTTTCGATTGGCTAACCCTAGTGCGATGCCTTAGAGGGTTAGAATCTTGTTGATTGTGCTTTACCCAACGGGCTTAGGGTTTATAGAAGTAGCCTATTCACAGTGTTATCGATTTCTATATATATATATATTTCTCTTCTACAAATATACTTTTTCAAAACTTATTATTATTAATAGTTGATTGTTAATTGTCTTAATAAACCTCCAATTATTAAAATTTTAATATAATATTTATTAAACATTAAAAAAATATAAATAATAAAAATAAAATAAAATTCAATATAATCATAGTGAAATAAGATATCGCAGGTCTAGGTTTCTTACACTAACCAAGAAAACGTTGATCAACACTTAACTCTTTTGTCTTAACATCTCCAAGGTAAGAGAAACGTTTAATTTTCCGAGGGCGCAATATGAAAATTGCTGCCGTCTTCATATAATGCCACGATAATATAATAGGTTGTCAAATTGAAGTCATTGCGTGACACTTTCCTGAAATTGAAAGTGCGTGCCACCTATTGTTTTCAGTGGGACACCTTTTCAAACGAAAGTGTGAAAGGACGAGTATATTCTTTTCCTCTGCATTTGGCACCGTTTAGATAGATCACATCAGGGACGACGAGGCCAAAACCATCCACGGATTTCAATTCGATGGGCAGCCCCTTATCTATTGGAACGACGGTTTTACGTGTTTCATTGGTGACCTTCAATTCAAATTACTTAAAATATGTACACTTCAAAGAATGCTCTAACTTCTCAGCTGTTGTTCAAATACAAGCCATTAGCCTGAGATCATCTGTAAAATGGCCAATGCTTTCAACAAAGACGAAAATGACACTCACAGAGTCGGAAAATACGAGATGGGAAGAACAATAGGGCGGGGAACATTCGCTAAAGTCAAGTTGGGCAGAAATGTAGAAACAGGAGAAACGGTAGCCATTAAAGTGATAGATAAAGAAAAGGTGCTGCGAACGGGTGAAGCAGAGCACATCAAGACAGAAATTCACGCGATGAAGATGGTGAAGCATCCCAACGTTGTGCAGCTCTACGAAGTCATGGCCACCAAGTCTGTAATATATTTAGTAATGGAGTACGTTAGAGGCGGGGAGCTCTTCCAGAGGGTAGCAGATGCGAAAAGACTGGACGAGGCAGAGGCGAGAACCTATTTTCAGCAGCTGATTTATGCGCTGGATTTCTGTCACAGCCGCGGGGTCTCTCACAGAGATCTCAAGCCCGAAAACCTCCTCCTTGATGGTAACGGCAATCTTAAGATTGCGGACTTTGGACTGAGCGCTCTGCCGGAGCAGGCAAGGAACGATGGGCTCCTCCATACGACCTGCGGGACTCCAAGCTACGTGGCGCCAGAAGTATTGCTGAAGAAAGGATACGATGGAGCCAAGGCGGATCTCTGGTCATGTGGGGTCGTTCTGTTTGTTCTGTTAGCGGGCCGCTTGCCCTTCCATGATACAAATCTTTATCAACTTTATAGGAAAAGCCAGACCGGAAGCTACAAATGCCCTTCATGGTTCTCTCCTCTTGTCACAGATATGGTGCACAGATTGTTAGAACCAGATCCCCATAAAAGAATAACCTTTCAAGAACTCATGGACTATGAATGGTTCAAAGATGGTATCTCCAAGCCGGTGGAGGAATATAAAACAAGTATAGATGAGGGGGAAGCAGACTTAGAGGATGTGGGTGCAGCTTTTGATGATGGGGGTTCAATAGAGCAGCGGCAACCTAAACCTGGTATACTGAATGCATTCGAGGTTATATCTCTGTGTCCTGGACTTGATCTGTCTGGTTTGTTTGAAAGTGGAGGAGAAACAAAGCACCATGATTTAGGGTTTATGTCCAATTATTCGCCGACTGATGATCTGCAAACTTGAGGAGATAGAGTGCAAGAAAATTGGAAATAAAGATGAAGAGTAGAGACTGCAAGATAAAACTCCAGGGGACTCTGTGGCTATTATCGTACAAGTTTTTGAAGTTGCTCCTTCCCTTCTCATGGTTGAGCTGAACCATGTGGGACGAGATGAATTGGAGTATGAAAAGTTTTATACTCAGAAGTTTAGACTAACCCTAGGGGAGATCTTCTGGGCAGGAACTAACTCATAGTTCCTCGTTTAACTTGACACATTCTCGCAGGGGATCCCTGCTCGGCTTTGTAAATTAAGTATTTTTAGTTCTGATTTTGTTTAATATATATATTTTTAATTAAAGTTGCTGCTTATTTTTTTTTTTTTTTTTGTTTATTATGGGTTTAAATTTTAACATAATGCCCTTCTAGAAAAAAAAAACAATATTCTGAAATGAGGTCCCTACTAAGAACAAACTTTTAAATGTCAATGTGGTATGAGACTTGGGGTGAGGTGTTTCGTGAAGTTATAAATCCCAAAGGGGTGGGGTTCGTTGATGTTTAAGACAAATTTGAATACAACCACCCCCAATATTATTTTATCATATTATAATATAAAACTAAACGTATTCCATTGCGATTTTACGCCATGTTTGGAAATACCGATGTGGATGTTTATATGAAAACACCACTTGCCTATAAGATAAACATTTTATTCTTGCAGATTTTCATCTAACATTTTGTAATGTTGGATTTTTGCTCAATTTTTGATTACCCATAATGAAATTCTTTTTTTTGGGGGGTTGCCTCTTGTAAAGGAACGTACCAGAGTGACAACTTTTTGTTCCTTCTCTAATTGGTCTTGTTGATTATGATTGCACAATCTAGTCTTGGGTAGGAACATTCAACTAATATTTATATTGTAGTTCACTTGGTATCAAACGCCTTATAGGATAAAAGAGCTGTCTTTCCATACTTTAAAGTATGGTTGGTTGATGAGCTGTTGAGGGAAATTCACTCTTTCGTTTTTATGAAGGAAACACTCACTTATGCTTCGTACACAGACTTTCTTTTAGCCAATTTTTTTCATTTAGATGTTCTTGATAGACATACATCTGTCCGGATAAAATGCAAAGTATCTATATATTTAATTTTTTTCATTTATTGTAGATTTAAAATATATATACCCTTTGAAAAGAATTCTTGGTTTGATTTGTTGAAAATGGAGATGTGCCTTGCTTTTATGTTATTAAAAAAATCTTAGCCTTTATTTGATAGTAAGGCTACATTTCTTTCCAAGTGGTACTTGAGATTGTTCGTAACAAAGCTTTTTATCTTTTAAAGTTTTTTAAAAAAAATTTAAAAATCAAAGCTTAATATTTTTTTATTATAAAAAAGAGAGTAAAAATTTATTAACTCGGCAAAACATCCAAGATATAAAGAAAAAGAAGAAGTTATTCAGACATATCGGCTCTCAATAAAGAAGAGAGAGATTAAAAGCAATCAGAAGAAAGTTGAGACCAATTCTGAACATCCCAACCATCTTGAAACTCAGAAGCCCATTTAGCTAACAAATCCGCTACCCCATTCCACTCCCGGGGAATATGCACAAAAGAAATGAACTCCAAGTGAGCAGAGATATTGAGAATTTTCCGAGCAATCCAACTCAACCGCCAACTCCCATGAAGACTATCCCCATAATTCAACAAATTTATAACAATTTGAGAATCAGATTCACAAACAATCCGACACCAACCCAAAGCATACCCTTGCTCCAAAGCATATAAAATCGCAAGGGCTTCCATGAAGTTATTAGAATGATACCCTTAAAGCAAGAGAAAAAAAAACGGACAATACCACTACTGTCCCACCCCACACCACCAATACCAGCATTACCCGGATTACCCCTGAAAGATCCATTCGTATTAATCTTCAACACTCCTGGAAGAGGCAGATTCCATTACCAGCCCTCCGCACCCGATTACTCTGATCCATCCGTCTACAAGAGACATTAGGACCAGGACCATTAACCAACAAACCTAATATTTCCATGATCTAACGTTCCACTTGGTCCACGGGAGAAATAATCTGACATTTTGTAGACACAATTTTCTGGATCATTCGCAAAATCCTTTGCCAGACATGAGAAGCAGTTAACTCCTTTCCTTGGAAAATCCGACGGTTCCGTTCAAGCCAAATCTGCCAAAAAATGCATGAAGGACCAATGCTCCACCCAACTTTTAAAAAGAAAGCCCTTGCAGGAGGCCGCCCCATACTCCTCCAAAAATCAACTACAGATGAAGCATGCGAACAAGGTTGATTCCACACTCCCCACCAATAATGCCAGAGCTGACGAGCAAAGTCGCATTGGAAAAGTAAATGCCCAACATACTCCTCATCCTTCCCACATTATAACATAAAGAGGGGCCAACAAAACCATGCTTTTGAAGATTATCCCAAGTAGGACACCGATTATGAGTAGCCAACCACACATAAAAACTACACTTAGGCCAAATAAACTTATTCCAAACTTGCTTCCACCACAGGACCACATCCTCCCCAAACCGTTGTCGATCCAAAACACAATAACCAACAACAATATAAAATATCCCTCTATTATCCCTCCCCCATGCTAGCACATCATCCCCAGGTAGAGAAGAGCAGGGACGACTAGCCAAAATATGGGCCAGTTTCGCCCTTGCATCCATAGTGCCACCAACAAGCCATTCTCGAGGATCCTTCCACTGAAAACTAACCATCTGATCAAAGGACTTAATAATTTTGAAATCCGCCACCTTCACCCATCTAGCATCCAAAAAGCATTGAGCGAGATATTGAAGATGGGGAAACTCGCTAAGGAGAGAAGAAAAGCCATCCCAAGAATCATTCCAAAAAATATCTCGAGACCCAGTATAACAAATCCAGAACAACCCCTGCTTAACCAACTCTGCACCCTTCTTCAGAGTATTCCAAACAAATGATCCTCGACCAGTCAAGTTGTATTTAGGAATCTCAGAACCTTCCACCCCCTAAGATACTTGTGGAGATAATCCTAGCCCAAGTTTGCTCCTGATTACTACACCAATGCCAACACAACTTAGCAGCCAAAGCAGTCTCAGAAATAGAGCTTAGGCGGAGACCCAATCTCCCTTCCTACTTCGGTCGACAAATAGTCTTCCAATTAACAAGACTCTAATTTGAGGAATCAAGATTACTAGCCCACAAGAATTGCCTAGAAAGAGAATCCAAATCATGAAGAAAACTTGTTGGAGCAATCTGAATAAGGCATCTATACATCGGTAAAGCCTGAACAACCGACTTCAAAAGTAAAACCCGACCAGCAAAAGTCAACCATCTTTGAGTTCAATGACTAACTCGACTGTAGAATTTATCAAGGATGTTAGTCCAAACCGACCTAGGTAGAGGACCAACAGAAATAGGAATCCCCAAGTACATAAGGGGAAGAGTCCCAACCTGAAACCTGAGAATTTGAACGATTCTAGCTTGAATCCTGGGATCCGTATTGAAAAAGAAAATAGTAGACTTATGCTCATTAATATTCTTACCAGAGACAACCAAATACATATCCAACGCGTGTCTAAAGTTGGTATCTTCACAAATAGATGCCACACCCAAGAGAGCAATATCATCAACAAATTGAAGATGAGAAATAGCCGGCCTACTAGTCTCCCATTTCCATCCATGAAGAAGACCCTGGTGAACCTGATATTTAAGCAAACGACCCAAACCTTCAGCCATAATTATAAACAAGTAACGAGATAAAGCGTAACATGTTGTCATCATATTAAGATTTTACTATTTTCAATCACTCTCTCACATTAATATTATTTTTTGTAGAATTTTTTTAAAGTGCTATGAGTTCACATCTAAAAAATATAATGTAAACTAGGTTTACCAAAAAAAAATATATATCTTCATTTGAAGCTAAAATTCCACATAAATAATTAAATCTATAATTATTTCAAAACAAAATAAATTACAACTGGTTTACTTACTCTTAGATAAATTTCATCTTTCAATTTGAAAATTTGTCAGTGCTTTTGTTTTAAACGATTGAATTTACAAGGCCGTATCTCCCTCAATACTGTTAAGATTCTTTCATATGACCACTCACTTTAAAGCTCTTCAAATTTTGCATAAAATAGCTCAATAATCACCTGAATCAGATAAAATTTTATAGAGATATAACTCTTGAAAGATGAGACATTTTTCTAAGAAAAAAATCTACCTTACCTCTACATTCTACAAAAACAATCCCTATTTTAGAAGAATTGTTGCTCTTTATTTTCATTGATAGAAATCATTTACCAATATGCAAAAATATCAAATCATTCATCCACAAATAATATTCACAATAACAATCAATTACAATGAGACAAACATAGATAATACCTTTAAGATGGGGCAACACTAACAAGATCTCCCAAAATAAAAACTCCAATTAAAAAGGGGCAAAGATGATTACATATAATTTATCCCACGATGATTAGATGACAAATATCTTTTTTATATAAACATTTTCTAATTTTACTTTAAAAACTATTAATACAATATAATACTATAATGTAATCAACCTTAAATTATTTATAACTCATACCAATTTTCTATTGTCATATCCCTATATCTATTCTTAGGTAAGCCATACAAGGACTGCCTTGGAGGGTCATGTGGGTCCGTCCATGTAGATGCCCGTGCCCGTACCCCACATATATTTAGTGACTCCAACTATTGTTTTGAAGGGGAACCTTTCTCAAAAGAAAGTCTGGAAAAAAAGATGGTGGGAGGAGTATATTCTTTGCCCGCTTATATAGATCACATGAGGGACAGAGACCACATCAATGGATCCAATATTTCAATTTCATGGGCGGCCGAGACCTTTAATACAATCTGCCACAAGATTGACAGAAGCCGGTGTGAAATTTCTAGGCCAAGTCGGCGTCACCAGGGTCCACAGTACTACTCATGGAAATATCTGCCCTGTCTTGTCTTAAAGTAGCTTTGCATGCCTGCCTTTACTCTTTGGCATTAGTAAGAGTTACTAATGCAACTAATTAAACACGAAAACTTTAAAATAAAAATAATAGAAGGGAATAAAGTCTACAGTTTGGTATTGTTATAAATACGAGCTTCGTCGTGTGTTTTAACCATCGCGAGCTAATAACCCTAGGTAATAGGTTGCCTTACAAAGATTGTGTTGTATTTTAAAATAAATTAATTTAAAAGAATAGGTAATAGTATTTATTAATGAGCTGTTTTATTTGATTCTTTTTTAAGTGGTGGGGTTTGTTGATTTTATTTATTTTTTATTTTTTTGATAGTGGTTTTTAATAGGATGTCTTATTTGAGTCTATAGAGAGTGAGGTTTGTTGACTTTATTTATTATTTTTTTAATTTTTACTACTAAAATATAAAAGAATACAATATATATATATATATATATATATATATATATATATATATATTTGGATAGTGTGATAAACCCCAACAAGCTGTTTCATTTGATTCTTTAAAAAAGTGATGGGGTTTGTTGATTTTATTTATTTTTTGTTTTTTTTGATAGTGCCTCTCAATAGGATGCCCTATTTGATTCTATAGATGATTCTATAGAAAGTGAGGTTTGTTGACTTTGTTTATTTAGGATGCCCTATTTGATTCTATAGAAAGTGAGGTTTGTTGACTTTGTTTATTTATTTTTTATTCCTACAACTAAAACACAAAATAATACTATATATTTTTTCCGTTGGATGGTGCAATAAACCCCAACGAGCTGTCTCATTTGATTCTTAAAAAAAAGTGGTGGGGTTTGTTGATTTTATTTATTTATTTATTTTTTTATAGTGCCTCTCAATAGGATGCCCTATTTGATTCTATAGAGAGTGAGGTTTGTTGACTTTATTTATTTTTTATTCGATAACTAAAACATAAAATTATATATATATATATATATATATATATATATATATATATATATATATATATATATATAAATATAATTTAGATAGTGTGATAAACCTAAACGATTGATGTATAGGGTTGAACAATCCTCTTCCAACCATAACCCTTTGTAAGATTGAGAGCTATATATATATAGTTACATGGGGACAATGTAATGGTTCGAACTTTGGCTCTTCTTTGGGAGGTCCAAGGTTCAAACAACGATGTGGACGAGTGTGTGAGAAGGTGAGTGTGTGGTGGTTGTGTGTTAAATTCTCTATTGATAAGCATAGCTCTCACTTTACGAGGGGTCATGATTGGGAGGAGATTGTTCAACCCTACAAATTATATATATATATATAGTCACAGGGGGGACAACGCAACGGTTCGAGCTTTGGCTCTTCTTTGGGAGGTCCAAGGTTCAAACCACGATGTGGACGAGTGTGTGAGGAGGTGGGTGTGTGTTAAATTCTCTATTGATAAACATAGCTCTTGACTTTACGAGGGGTCATAGTTGGGAGGAGATTGCTCAACTATGCATTGGTCGTAGGCATTTCTCATACTAACCAAATTATTTATTTTACAAAGTTCACTAACACAACCACTCACACACACCTCGTAATGGTTTGAACTTGGGTCTCTCAAAAGAGAGACCAAAGCCCTAACCATTACGCTATCCTACAGGGACCTATTAACTTTATCTTTACCCAAATTAAGGCTTATAAAGGTTTCTTTATGTAATATTAATATATATTTTGATACATAAGGGAGTTGGTTACATCCACACTATTTAGTAACTACGAAGTGAAGGGTTCAAACCATAAGAGCTGCCCCCAACAAGCCTATACCACCTCATTATTTTATAACTTAGCGTGAAAAGGAACATTGGTTGCTTAGGATTAGTACCGTCATCGTTGGTTTAACGTGAATTCAGAGGATTCAAAGCAGACTACTACCTTTGCAAATAGGCATACCCCCAAGGTTTGAACTTAAGTCTCTTCTTCTAAGTAAGTGTCTGGCCAAACAGATAATTACCAATCCACTTAGCCTTTGGGGACTAAAATTAAATGGATAGTGTGATAAACCTCTACGACCTACGCATAGGGATGAGCAGTCTCCTCCCAACCATGATCGCTCGTAAATCCAAGAGCTACACTTATCAATATGGAATTAACACACAACCAAATACCACGATTTGAACTTGGACCTTCCAAAGAAGAGCCAAACCCCAAAACGTTGCATTGTCTCCACCGAAAACATTTTTTTATTAAGGTTAGTGTGAGAAACCTCTATGATCGATGCTTAGGGCTAGGCATCCCCATTGTTGGAAATATTGAGTTGTCATTGATGTCAAAGGCAGAAATATCTTCAAGGATGAAATGTTGATGTCAAAGGCAGAAATATCTTCAAGGTTGAAATGATGAGTTATCATTGAAGTGCAAGGCAAATATCTTCAAAGATGATTTAATGTTGTCAAAGCAAAAGTGATCTTATATGCTTTAATATTTAAATATTAAAGAAGGAGGTTTATATTTAAATCAAAGGATTTAAATATAGTGTAAAAGTTTAAATATTTAAATGTTTTAAAATTCAAATGATGGGCGACCTCCTTAAGAGCACCATGCAAAAGAGAATTAAATATTATGGGCCGACCATGCAAAAGGTTGAAAATTCAAATATTCAAAAAATGTTGGGCCGACTTCGTTGGGCGCGCATGAAGAAGCATATAAATATGAGCTCCTAAGTTCACTTTGAAAAATGCCAAGCAATTCGAAGAAGATCGATCGAGCGGAGAACGACAACGAGAAGGAGGGAGGAGAGGAGCATAGGTTTTGGCAGCGTCGTAGCGGAAAGAAAACTTTAAACATTGGTTCATGCCACTTCTATCTCAACCGAGTGGTTAGACCAGTCGGTAGCCTAGCTCGCGCTAGGGCGTTGTGTTGCAAGAGGTTAAGGGGTCAAATCTCTTCGATGCCATTTTTTGAAGTGTTGAAGACAGAGCTACGAAGGATTTAAATATTGTTTTTGCACCTTTGGTTCCATCCACTGGGGTAGCCCAGTCGGTTGCCTAGCTTGCATGGAGCACTACTATGTAGGAGGTTAAGGGGTCGAATCTCTTCGACGTCATTTTGTTGAAGAATTGAAAATAGAGCATCGAAGGAATTAAATATTGTTTTACACCTTTTGGTTTCATGTGTTGCATTAGCGCAACTGGTCACTAGCCCAAGTTAGGGCGTTGCGCTTCTAGAGGTCAAGGGATCAAATCCCATCCATGGCTGTGCAAGGTATTTATAAATTTTGTTTTATTAAATTTGATAAAAAGGGAGATATAAGGCATAGTATTGGGATTTGATTTTTGCAAATGATAAAAGGGGAGATATAAGGCATAGTATTGTGATTTGATTTTTGCAAATTATAAAAGGGAAAATATAAGGTGTAATGTTGTGATTTGATTTTTGCAAATTATAAAAGGGGAGATATAAGGTGTAATGTTGTGATTTCATTTTTGCAATTTAATAAAAAGGAGATGTTAGAATAAAGCTTTATATTGTAAGTTTCAAAAGGGAGATATAAGGAGTTATTTTTAAGCTTTATTGTGTATGTTTTGAAAGAAGTTATAAGGGTTTAAAAGTGGTTGATTTGATATTTAAATCAAGAAGGGAAAAAGAGAATTATTGTCTAGATTTGAAAAGCACATGCAAGAGGAAGATCATTATCATTGAGGTAGATTTGGAGGGCACATATTTGGAACAAGTCAAGGTGTCAAGTACACATATTCACCCAAGCATTCAATTGACAAGGAAGGACAATTCAGCCATTTCAAGAAGAAGGAAAGGTGCACTTGATAGTGGAAGAAGAGCAAGGTATTAGCATCTCCAAGTCAACACACAAGTAAGTTATCCAATGCTAGACTTGAGCTACCTTTAAAATGTAATAAATGTGAGATATGTGGAAGTGATAGACTTAATGAATGTGAAGAACATATTGGTCATTTGAAGCTTACTACATTAGTGCATATCATTCTCCATATGTTCTTGAATATGTTTGGGTAGAATATGTGTGTATTGTTGTTAGTTGAAGAAGCAAAAATAAAATTATAGATCATATTTGTATGACTAGATTTGGGAGTAGATGAGCAGTGTTTGTGAGCAGATTTGAGCATAGACTATGAGTAGATTTTGGAGCATATTTGAGCAGGTTTTGTGAGTAGATTTTGGAGCATATTTGAGCAGGTTTTGTGAGCAGATTTTGGAATATATTTGAGTAGGTTTGTGAGTAGGTTTGGAGCATATTTGAGCAGGTTTTGTGAGTAGGTTTGGAGATAGATTTGAGTAGATTTGAGTAGGTTTGTGAGCAAGATTTGAGGATAGACTTAAGTAGATTTTTGACCAAACTTGAGAGAGGTGATTGGTGTCTCCTATGGATTGGTGTCCATGAACTTGAGAGGTAGATTGGTGTCCACAAACTTGAGAGGGGATTGGTGTCTCTTGTGGATTGGTGTCCATGAACTTGAGAGGGGATTGGTGTCTCCTATGGATTGGTGTCCATAAAATTGAGAGGGGATTGGTGTCTCCTATGGATTGGTGTCCATGAACATTGTAATAGGGGATTGGTGTCTCCTGTGGGTTGGTGCCCACGAAATTTATTGAAGAAATATATAAGCAATATTTTGTCATGGTTTTCTCCCAAGAGGGTGTTTCCACGTAAAATATTTGTCTCTTATATGTGTGATGATTTGTGCATTGTTTCATTATTGCATTAATATTATTTGAAGTTATTACTTTGGAAAGAAAAGTGAAAAGTTTTATCTTATACTATTCACCCCCCTCTTAGTATAAGCTTGTGTTCTTCAATTGGTATCAGAGTGGGTTCCTTCATGAAAGCCTAACAACTTGAAGGAAGATCTTACAAGAACACACATGGCTGACCAAGAAGGTTTTTCATCAAATAGGGCTCCATTGTTTGATGGGACTAACTATGCTTTCTGGAGCATAAGGATGAAAACTTATTTGATGGCACATGGCTATGATATATGGCAATCCATTGAGGATGGGTTCACACCACCTACAACTCCTCCCATGGATCAAAGTGGCAAGAAACCATATGAAAATAATGCCAGGGCAATGAATGCAATATTAAGTGGGTTATGTGAATCAGAGTTTGTGAAATTCATGCAATGCACTTCAACAAAAGAAATATGGGACAAGTTACAAAGAACATATGAAGGAGACGACAAGGTTAAAATGGCAAAACTTCAAACCCATAGGAGGAAGTTTGAAGACTTGAAGATGAAATATGAAGAAGATATTGCCCAATATCTACTCCATGTTGATGAGGTTGTCAACACCATTCGTGGACTTGGAGAAAGTATTGAAGACTCTAAGATTGTTCAAAAAATCTTAAGGTCACTTCCCATGAGGTTTGATGCAAAAGTTTCAGCAATAGAAGAGATGAAGGATCTTAAAACCTTAAGCATGGATGAGCTACATGGAATTCTCACAACTTATGAGATGAGGACTGAAAAATATCAAACATCCAAATGGGAAGCAACATTTAAAGCTTCAAGGAAGACAAAGAATAAGGAACCAGAATCAAGTGAAGAATCAAGCAATGGAGAAGAAGCTAACTTTGTGAGAAGAAATAAGAAGGGTCCAAGAAAACACAAAGGTATGCATACTATGAAATGTTTTAATTATGGTAACTTTGGTCACTATGCATCTAATTGTCCACAAGCTAAAAGTAGTAGCAGTGAAGAAGAAAAGGAATACAAGAAAGAGAAAGAAAGAAAATTTTATCATGGAAAGAAGGATAGGCATCGTCAGAGTAAGCATGAGAAGAAAATATTTCAAAGACACAAGAAGAGTTTTTATGTTGAAGAAGCAAGCAGTTCTTCCAGTAGCAATGATGAAAGCCTCTCCGATAGTGAAAAAGAAGAGATCCTATTTTTGGCCATAGAAGAGAAAGAAGATGCTCCTATTGTTGAAGACCAAGAAGAAGAGAAAGATTCAGAAAATGAAGAGGAAGCCACAGTTGACATAGAAGAGGAACTTATTGTTGCTCTTGAAGAGTTGAAGAGGGTTAGAAAGAAGAACTCAAGATTGAAGGCTCAAGTACAAGAGGATGAGAAGATAAAGATAAAGTTGTCACAAGAACTCATTGACTTAAAAATTAAAATTGAAGAGGCAAGGAGAATTGAAGAAGGTATGGTTGAATAGTTAAAGGTAAAAGAGCTAGAATGTGAAAGTCTAAGGAAGGGACTTGAAAAATTTAATGATAAGATATATCAGTTTAGGAAAAGTTCAAAAATCTTGGATGATATTATCAAAGTACAGAGATCTCCATTTATAAATACTGGACTTGGTTTTGAAGAAGGTCAAGAGAAACAAAAGGGGGAGTCAAGCTCAAAAGAAACAGAAGCATCAAAGAAAGTAATTGAAGAAGAGCCTAAGACCTATGTTGATATGTTGAGAAGTGGAAGCATCAATGAGGAAGAAAACAAAGCACCATCAAGGGATAGGGACCATCATAGAAAAAGCAATGAGAGAACCATGCAACAATATCCTCCAAGGCAATCAGATAGGTTTCAATATCTCTTTCATGGTTATTGTTTCTCATGTAACCATTTTGGTCATAAAGTTGTAAATTGTAGGATCAATGCTATGAATGATTTTGGCTTCACCAAGAGGAATTTCAATTCATTTGCACCTCCTATGGACTACAACATCATATGTTACAAATGTAACAATTTTGGGCATACAACTAGATGGTGTAGAATAGTGTTCCCTAAATTTCTGAAGTCAAGCAAAAAGGAGAATGGTCAAAATGTTCAAAAGGGTATGATCTCCAAAGTTTGGAGAAAGAAAATGAAACAAGAAGAGGAGCATAGTAATTTGGGAGTTTCACTCCCATATCATAATTGAAGTCTCAAAGAAGAGCAGGGAGTGGGGGGCATTGTCAAGTGACTTATCTTACAAGCCCCAAGGAGCCTTTGCCATTGATGTCAAAGGGGGAGAGTTTTTAGTAAGGGGGAGCAACTAGTCAGGGGGAGCAACTTGTGATCCTGTTCAGTAAAAGTCAGTTTCATTATAGGGTTGCCATCAATGACAAAGGGGGAGATTGTTGGAAATATTGAGTTGTCATTGATGTCAAAGGCAGAAATATCTTCAAGGATGAAATGTTGATGTCAAAGGTAGAAATATCTTCAAGGTTGAAATGATGAGTTATCATTGAAGTGCAAGGCATATATCTTCAAAGATGATTTAATGTTGTCAAAGCAAAAGTGATCTTATATGCTTTAATATTTAAATAAATATTTAAATATTAAAGGAGGTTTATATTTAAATCAAAGGATTTAAATATAGTGTAAAAGTTTAAATATTTAAAATTTAAATATTTAAATGTTTTAAAATTCAAATGATGGGCGACCTCCTTAAGAGCACCATGCAAAAGGGAATTAAATATTATGGGTCGACCATGCAAAAGGTTGAAAATTCAAATATTCAAAAATGTTGGGCCGACTTCATTGGGTGTGCATGAAGAAGCATATAAATATGAGCTCCTAAGTTCACTTTGAAAAATGCCAAGCAATTCGAAGAATATCGATCGAGTAGAGAATGACAATGAGAAGGAGGGAGGAGAGGAGCACAGGTTTTGGCAGTATCGTAATAGAAAGAAAACTTTAAACATTGGTTTATGCCACTTCTATCTCAACCGAGTGGTTAGACCAGTCAGTAGCCTAGCTCGCGCTAGGGCGTTGTGTTGCAAGAGGTTAAGGGGTCAAATCTCTTTGATGCCATTTTTCTGAAGTGTTGAAGATAGAGCTATAAAGGATTTAAATATTATTTTTGCACCTTTGGTTCCATCCATTGGGGTAGCCCAATCGGTTGCCTAGCTTGCATGGAGCATTGTTGTGTAGGAGGTTAAGGGGTCGAATCTCTTCGATGTCATTTTGTTGAAGAATTGAAAATAGAGCATCGAAGGAATTAAATATTGTTTTGCACCTTTTGGTTTCATGTGTTGCATTAGCGTAGTTGGTCACTAGCCCAAGTTAGGGCACTGCGCTTCTAGAGGTCAAGGGATCAAATCCCATCCATGATTGTGCAAGGTATTTATAAATTTTGTTTTATTAAATTTGATAAAAAGGGAGATATAAGGCATAGTATTGGGATTTGATTTTTGCAAATGATAAAAGGGGAGATATAAGGCATAGTATTGTGATTTGATTTTTGCAAATTATAAAAGGGGAAATATAAGGTGTAATGTTGTGATTTGATTTTTGCAAATTATAAAAGGGGAGATATAAGGTGTAATGTTGTGATTTCATTTTTGCAAGGGAAAGAATATAAAAAAGATATAAAGAATATGTTGTTAGAATAAAGCTTTATATTGTAAGTTTCAAAAGGGAGATATAAGGAGTTATTTTTAAGCTTTATTGTGTATGTTTTGAAAGAAGTTATAAGGGTTTAAAAGTGGTTGATTTGATATTTAAATCAAGAAGGGAAAAAGAGAATTATTGTCTAGATTTGAAAAGCACATGCAAGAGGAAGATCATCATCACTGAGGCAGATTTGGAGGGCACAAATTTGGAACAAGTCAAGGTGTCAAGTACACATATTCACCCAAGCATTCAATTGACAAGGAAGAACAATTCAGCCATTTCAAGAAGAAGAAAAGGTGCACATGATAGTGGAAGAAGAGCAAGGTATTAGCATCTCCAAGTCAACACACAAGTAAGTTATCCAATGCTAGACTTGAGCTACCTTTAAAATGTAATAAATGTGAGATATGTGGAAGCGACAGACTTAATGAATGTGAAGAACATATTGGTCATTTGAAGCTTACTACATTAGTGCATATCATTCTCCATATGTTCTTGAAGATGTCTAGGTAGAATATGTGTGTATTGTTGTTAGTTGAAGAAGCAAAAAGAAAATTATAGATCAGATTTGTATGATTGGATTTGGGAGTAGATGAGCAGTGTTTGTGAGCAGATTTGAGCATAGATTATGAGCATATTTTGGAGCAGGTTTTGTGAGTAGATTTTGGAGTAGATTTGAGTAGGTTTTGTGAGCAGATTTTGGAATATATTTGAGTAGGTTTTGGAGTATATTTGAGTAGGTTTTGTGAGTAGGTTTTGGAGTATATTTGAGTAGGTTTTGTGAGTAGGTTTTGGAGCAGATTTGAGTAGTGTTTGTGAGCAAGATTTGAGGATAGACCTGAGTAGAGTTTTGACTAGACTTGAGAGAGGGGATTGGTGTCTCTTATGGATTGGTGTCCATGAACTTGAGAGGGGATTGGTGTCTCCTATGGATTGGTGTCCATGAACTTGAGAGGGGATTGGTGTCTCTTGTGGATTGGTGTCCACGAACTTGAGAGGGGATTGGTGTCTCCTATGGATTGGTGTCCATAAACTTGAGAGGGGATTGGTGTCTCCTGTGGATTGGTGTCCATGAACATTGTAATAGGGGATTGGTGTCTCCTGTGGGTTGGTGCCCACAAAATTTATTGAAGATATATAAGCAATATTTTGTCATGGTTTTCTCCCGAGAGGGTGTTTCCACGTAAAATATTTGTCTCTTATGTGTGTGGTGATTTGTGCATTGTTTCATTATTGCATTGATATTATTTGAAGTTATTGCTTTGGAAAGAAAAGAGAAATGTTTTATCTTATACTGTTCACCCCCCCTCTCAGTATAAGCTTGTGTTCTTCACCCATCCCAATTATGACCTCTGATAAGGGTGAGAGTTGAGTTTATTAATAGGGGCCATACACACACTCAGCCCCTCACACGTTCGCCCACGACGTGGTTTGAACCTTGGACCTCTCGAATAAGAGCACATTTTTATTGAGGTTAATGTGAGAAACCCCTATGGCTGACACTTAGGGTTGGGCACAACCATGACCTCTAATAAGGGTGAGAATTGAGCTTATCAATATGGACCATACACACTCACCCCCTCACACATTCACCCATGTCATGGTTTGAACATTGTACCTCTTGAAGAAGAGCTAAACTTGAACCATTGCATTGTCCCCTCAGGATATATATATTAATGGGTTATATGAGATTGAAATGTGCATCACCCGTATTACATCATCACCACATAATGGTATTACAATAAAGCTTAGATATTATTCATGTATCATTTGGCAATATTTGAACCTCAACTTGTGTTGTGAGGTCTCGTTACTCAATCCTAGAGCTTCTAAATCACCTCCCCATTGGGAATACTAAATTACTAGCTCTACATTTGGCACTGTTACCTTATCAAACTTTGAATTTTTTGTTAAAACGGATCAAAATTTTGCAGTTAAGGATATTTTGTAAAAGTAACAAATTAGAGTACACAAATTGGACGTGAATGACAAACACAAGTCTACAAAGGTGTAGGAGATAAAATTAAGGAGATGAGATCCTAGTTAGGAGGAGCATTAGAATTGCTCAAAGAGGAAACGTGAACAATATTGAACACAATACACATGAACCAGTATTAGAGGAAGTATGGACATATGACAAAGTAGATATTGAGAGGTTGGATACATTGCTGATCAATACAAAGAGAGAGAAATAATAAGAACCCATATTCAAGGAGAACATTGATGTAAGAGAAGGCGTTAACAAGGAAACTGTGCGAGATCAAGGGGAGTGGATGGTAACACCTGATAAAGTAGAGGATAGGTTGAAAATGAGTGTAGTGGATGGGATTCAAGAACCAGAGCAATAGCTCATGAGGTCTCAGGAGGAAGAATCAAGGCCACAACATACAAACCAGTGAAGGAGATCACAGAGTGAAGACGTATAGGAGATCGTTAGATGACTATTCGATGAAAAATAGATTCCTTGCATAGACAATTTCGATGAAGACCAAAAAAGTGAGTCACCTATAAGGAGGAATCAATCAAGGATTCTTGGTGATACTTCATCAAGTGAAGAAGAAGAAACACTACCAATGGCCCATGTAAGAAATTTAGCAGGAAAGCAAAGATGCCCACCTTTTATGGGGAAGGAAAGGAATACCCAAAAAGACATATAGGGACATGCATCACCATTTGGAGAGTAAATGGTATGGACTAACCAGATGCATGGTTATGTCTATATCCTACCACATTACGAGGACTGGCCATATATTGGTACTTAAAAAGGTAGAATACACCAAACTTCTAGGCTGTGAATACAATGAAAGATGCATTCATTGAAGAGTTTCACCCTTTGAAAGACGATGGAGATATTGTAATTGAACTCTGCACCACAAAGAAAAAAACTAAAAAAAATGTGAAGACATACAATCATCGATTGAAGAAACTTATGGACAAGATGCAAATGCCCCTCGAAGATGTGTTAGTAAAAATATGGTTTATAGATGGGTTATTACACAGATACAAGAAAAATATGAAGGCAGTTCCATTAGTAACGTATGAAGAAGCTTTATAAAATTCAAATAATTTTGAAAGTGAGGCTAAAAATCATTGGGATGATAACACATGTAAGGCACAATGATCCAGATAGTGAGGAAGACGATACAATTCAAAAAATACTACAGTAATTATAGAGAAAATCTGATAAATTAATCAAAGGGGTGAAAGGAAAATTCAAGCAAGATCAGAAGGACATTTGGTGTATAGACTGCAAGTCTGAAGGTCACACGAATGTGACTTTTCCTTGCAAAAATTATTGCCATATTTGTTATGTACTTGGACATGAAGTCATGGAGTGTCCATTTAATGCAAAAGTGTACCCTCAAGTTCTCTCTATCCAAGAGCAGAAGGAGAAACCAAAACCCCAAGGGAGTGGCCAGCAAGCCACAAGTGGCAATTATAAGAATAACCGTAGAGGGGTAAAACAGTATCAAGGTAATCGACAAGGAGGACAAAGTTGTTTGTAGTATGATTCAAAAGGAAAACCTATCATACAATGTCACAATTTCCAGGAGTGGGGGTATTTTGTGAAGAACTGCCTATCACCCCAGAAACATGAGACACAACAAACAAGTACTACACACATGTGTATATGGTGTGGTCCAGGGAACCACAAGGAAGGAAATTGTCCCAAGTAGGTGAGTTATAGTAACCCGCAGAACATAAAATTCTTAAATATAGAGGTACCTCTAGTTAGCGAGGAGAATGAATAAGTACTAGCCATGATAAGGAATCAATCTAGGAAGGACAAGTATCCTGAACTTACCAAAGAAAAGAAGCGATGACAAGTAGCAAAGAGGGTACTTGATGAAGAAGCAACGAAGGCAAAAGAATTAAGAATAGTAGAAGAGAAAGAGTTAAAGAAACCAGTGGAAGATAAAATGGTTTTGCAAAATCTGGTGGCACAAGTTTTGAATACGATTGTTGAAATTAATATGGCAAGTTTACTTGAAGCCATCTCATCGTTGCACAAAGTAATAATGGAAGATATAAAGCCTCATAATATGATGGAGGTAGAAAGCTAGCCAATAAAGGAAGAGGAACAAAAGAATTACTTTATGTACCCTACCATATTGATGATTGATGTTGGGAAAAAACCCTCATTGGTCCATATGGAAATATTGGAGCACAAGCTGATGCAAGTCATCGTGGATAGAGGATCTAGCGTTAATGTGCTACCCAAGAAAACTTGGCAAGAAATTAGCACCCCATCATTATGGGAACCTAACTTATGATTATATGGTGCTGACCAGTATGGCATAGGGACAAAAGGTGTCTTAACTCCACAACTTAAAATAGTTGACTAAAAGTTTGTCTTGGATTTTGTTGTGATTACAATGCAGAAGCTAGCATATGATGCTTTGTTGGGGAGAGGATGGATGAGAATAGCCAATGTTAATCACAATTGGGAAAAATATTAGATCACCTTTAAGAAGGGATATCATAAATAAATTATCAATTTGAATAACCAAAGGATCAATGAGGATGTGGCCACGACTAATGAGTCGGGCAGTTATTATGGTGATGATGGGTATGAACCTAATGAAGAAGGAATGTTGTACCTATAATATTGTAGTGAAAATGAGGTATGATATGATAGAAGACTACTCCATTTGCAAATGGAGGAGTAGAAGGTTTTTCAGTCCACCTGCCTCTGTATTGAAATAGAGGAGACCATGGAAAAAAAAGATGAGATTATGGTCATATTGGAACCCAAGAAAGAAGAAGAGGAGAAATGATAATTCCCTAAGAGCTTTGCAGAATACATAATGGGAGACACTAAAATTGATGCAAGACCAGTGTATCCTATGAATGTGGAAAAGGTAGTGACAAAACCTACAAATATTAAGTATGAAGGACCTTAGATAGTGGAAGTAAACCTAGGAACAGAGGAAGAACCTAGGACGATTCACTATGGAGATGACTAGGACCTAATATTGAAAGTAGCAACAAGATATTCTTAGAGTATAAGGATGTATTTGCATGGATGTATAAGGACCTGAAAGGGGTACCACCAGAGTTATGTGTCCACAAGATCATGCTTATGCCTGGGGCACAACCAATGAGAAGAAGGTCACATAGGATGAACCCTAAGTTGCCACATTGGTGAATACATAAATCTAAAAGATGTTAGAAGTAGGCATTATTTTCAGAGTTACTACTAGTGATTGGGTTTCACCTATAGTGGTCACCTTGAAGAAGGAAGTGGATAAAATCCAAATATGCATAGACTTCAGGAGTTTGAATGCAGTGACAATCAAATATCCCTTCCTTATTCCCTTCACAGACTCAATTCTAGAAGAGGTCGCAGGACATGCAATGTATTCATTCCTAGATGGGTTTTTTGGGTACAACCAAATAAGCATCGCTGAGGAAGATAAGATGAAGACCACATTCATTATGGAGAATGATATTTATGCATACAATTGAATGCCATTTGGGTTATATAATACCCCAACTATGTTTCAATGTATTATTCTGTACATCTTTGATCAATTAGCCACAAGAAATTTTAAGGTATTCTTGGATGATTGGTCTATCTATGATAAGATCAAATATCGTTTACCTAGTCTCCACGAGTGCATGAGCAGGTGTAGAAATATGTAAATCTCCCTAAATCTAGCAAAGTATTTTTTGATGGTCCCATATGGAAAATTGTTGGGACACATAGTGTGTAGTGAAGGGTTGAAAACGAATCCTAACAAAATTCGTGTCATACTACACATGGAGGATCATATGATGTGAGCTCTTTAAAAATATTCCTTGGATCCATAGGATACTATCGAAGGTTTATCAAGAATTATGCACACCTGTCCTACCCACTAGATTCTTTAACTAAAAAGAGTGTTCCCTTCATATGGATAGAGGAACACCAAGGAGCTTTTGAGGAATTAAAAGCTAGGCTGGTTAGTAGGCTGGTGTTACCTAATTGGGATAAGGAATTGCACGTCCATATTGATACCTCAAACCTTGCAATTGGATGTGCATTATCATAAGAAGGATAGTTTAGGGTGGACCAGCTTATATTTTTTGCAATCTGCCTATTGTCAAGGGCAAAGAGGAATTATAGTACAATGAAGTGAGAAGATATAGGGATGGTATATGTTGTGCAAATGTTTATGTATTACCTATTGGCGAACCCTTTTGCCTTCTACGTAGATAATCAGGATTTATTGTATTGAATAAATAAGCTAGTTATACAAGGATGAGTCACTAGGTGGCTCATCACCTTACATGAATTCATATTTTGAGTAGTAGTGTGACCTGGTAAGAAGCATGTGATTGCAGACCAACTGCCTTGAATATGATTAGGAGAACCTACAGGAGCAGGAATTCCAGATCAATTATTGGATTTTTGGTTATTCATAATAAATGTTGTTCTATCATGGTACAAGTTGATTGGATAGTACCCATCCACATGGGAAATGCCACAAGAGTTGATGGCCATAGAGAAAAAGAAAGTAATAATTAATTTGACCCCATTCTAGTTAATAGCGGGCTTACTGTATAAAATGGGTATTTATGGTATCCTACAAAGATGTGTAATGAATGAGGAAATTAAAGTCACATTAAAAGAAGCTCATGAAGGATTGGTAGGAGGATACATGGGACTTGATGCCACTTATAAAAAATTATTCTTAGTAAGATTATGGTGGCTCACAGTGTATAATGATGCAAAGGAATACATACGAGCATGTGATACTTGACAAAGAGTGGGGAAGCCCATACGAAGAGACTTCATGCCATTACATACATCACAACCCAAGGAACTATTTGAAATATGGGGGTTGGACTTCATTGGACCACTGAAAATGACCCATAGGTAGAAGTGTCAGTATATTGTGGTAGCCACTGAATACCTAAAAAATGGGTTGAGGCACTAGCACTACTAGATAACTTAGCAAAAAGTACAACATGATTCCTGTACGAGCAAGTAATTACAAGATTCAACATCCCACTACACATAACGAGTGATCGAGGAGGTAACTTTGTGAATGAGATCATCAAAAAATTGATGACTAATTTTAAAATTTGGTACTCCTTTTCTAGTTCATATTACCTAAGAGCTAATGGGCAGGCGGAAGCAACTAACAAGGTATTAGTGTCAACCTTGTATAAAATCTATGGAATAGAGGGAGTATATTAGGAGGAAATGTTACCATATTTTATTTGGGTATATCAAAATACCTTTAAGTCAATGACAGAACATATGCCATTTCAACTAATGTATGGTCAAGAGGCAGTAGTTCTAGTGGAATTCTTGATACCAAGTTTGTGGATAGTTGTGGAACATCACTTAGGTGACCAAGAGAGTATAGAAGACAGACTGATGGCACTAACCAATCTGGATGAGAGAAGAGTCATGGCACAATGGATGATTGAAGTAGCATAGAAAAGAAGGAAGATGTGGCATGATAAACACCTTTGAAAATTAGAACTTAAGCAAGGTGACTTAGTTCTAAAGTTTAATGGAAAACGAGAAATCAAGTCGGGTAAGTTAAAAACCTTATGGCTTGGTCCCTTTTGAGTCATAGAAGTAAGGGACAACGAAGCAGTTAAAATACAAAAATTGAATGGGATGGAAGTATCAGATACTATAAATGGTTTAAATTTAAAGCCATATAAAGTACAGTGTTTATTCATCGCTTCACAATAAGTTCAACGAAGACAAAAAACTTAGTTCGGGGAGCAGTAAAGCAAAATTCAAGGCCTACCATGGGAGGACCTTGACATGGTACTCACATGCCTATTAACAGAATGGGAGGAGATAAGACCAATTATTGAGCAAGTGAGTTGGTACCTCGACCTAGTGAGAGAAGGACATGAGTACAAATAATTTTTGCATATGGGACTGAAAGGATTAAGGAAGAAGATGAAAGAAGGATTTATCCAAGGGAAAGAAGGAATCCAAATGAACAAGGAATGGTGTATTTGCAATTGAAGTACAGAGAATTATCCCAACCATCAAAATATTGGTGAAGAGCGAGACTAATACTCTAATATGCAGATAGGACGGGTAATTTTGATATGGAAGCCCCATAAGGGATAAGATATGACACCACAAAGGAAGAAATCCATTGGATCAGATAGGACTATTGCAATAGAGAATATGACACCAGATCCAGTGGTTGCAAGAAGAGTATGAAACATTGCAAGATCACATTGCAAGACTTCGTGAACAGACTATCCAAGACTTGGATGATACAATGCAAATGATGGATGAGCAAAGGGTAGTGAGGTCATAGGAATCAAAAGGTAAAGGAAAATAACATGAGATGACACCATAATTGCGTAGTTCACACCATGATGGTGCAAGTACGAGTAAGGAATAAAACTCATAAAGAGCACCTTAAGATATGACCAATGATCCGTCAATAGCAAAAGTAGATGAGGAAAAAACTTGACAAGACATTAAGGAAGACATCACAACACCTATACCACAAAGCAATATACACGAGGATTCAAGCAAATCCAATGATGGAGAATTACCTTGGCTAGTAAGAGAGGAGAGTTTTGATAGTAGTGTTGAGGACTTCTTAGTACAACCAATAACACCTCATGTTCAATTTGACCATGAGACCTACACAATAGCCTATTGGCAGTTGAGGCGACAAAGGAGAGAAGTACAAAGACTTCAAAGATTAATGAACTTTCCAGTCAATTGGTCAGAATAAAGGGATGATGACCATAATGATTTCAATTTTGAGTTTGATTTCTTGAAACCATATAGGGAAACTCTGGAAAATGTGTCTCCATAATGACGCTGGGAGGAAAGGTGATCGACATACCGACTAGCACACACCAATCATCGAATGCAAGTACTTCGATAATTGTTACCTAGAATGCAAATAAATGAAGGTCACTTGGCCAACATAGAACCAGTGGATATAACCCCAGTAAGAAACCAACAAGAACCTCTGAGATAATAGCTAGGTTGTAGAATGGGAGTACGTCCATTAAATACTAGGATAGGTAGAGGATATATTCTACCTAGAGGAGGTAGAGGACGAGGAAGGATTAGACTCCCTACTCATAGATGGTCGAGAGACACACCATTGGCCTATTTGAATTAGACCAGGAACCTACAAGGTATCCCCTAGTTGAAATGGATGACACCAAACCTCAGAGGAAGACAACCATGGGAATGACCTCCATTCATTTGACTAGGACCAAGAAGAGTAGAAATCGAAAGAGGATTACCCTAGGAAAGGGAAGTTCCATAGAATGTTCACAGAGGTCCTACATCAAGAGTACTGGGTTGGGGAAGACCTATGCAAGGAATAGGCCTTTTCTGGCAGAGGAAGAGTACACTTCATCTATGAAAGGAGTCAAGGAATACAAAGGAATCATTCACCAAGCCTAGAATCTGATTTGATACGAGGAAATAGGCGAAGAAGTTGCTCAAATTACAATGGATCAATAAGAGCAACCCTACCTCATTGTCAATCGATGGAATGATGAGAGGAAGTATTGCCACTTGGAAGTCCTACAAGTTGTAATTGCATGATTCCAAGTTGTACACAAGGCAATCAAAGATAAGGAAATCAAACATATAGTTGGTTGGCACCTAATGATGCAATCACCTACAATGTAGAAGTGGGCAATCCAAATAATGAGTCAATAGATGACATTGTACAGGTGAATGTCACTGTACGATTTTCGCGATGGTAAGTACCAAGATATTTATGAAAATACATACATACATACATATATATAAAAAAATATATTAATTATGAAAATCCTTTGGGATGTAATTAATACGGAGGGTGGTTGAAAACCGAAAACAGTGGCCCCCTCTAGGGGAAAAAAAGAGAAAAAGAATTAGAAAAATATCTTAGTTGTGAAAATCCTTCGGGATGCAATTAATATGGAGGCTGGTTGAAAATTAGGAAACAATAGCCCCTCTGGAAAAGAAAAGAAAAGAAATAGAAAATAAAAAAAGGCAAATAAAGGAAAAAATTAAGAAAAAGATAAAATCGCATGCACAAGAATGATGAGTTGTCAATCATCTATACAAAAGGACAAAAACACATGCAGAGGAGGCTAAGGTGACAAAATTCTATGCATTAAGACGTTATGTAAAAAAAAATTATATAAAGTAAGTGCCATGCAGAAATTTTCTTTCTCGCTTGCTGATCGTACACATGCAACACTAGAAATTCAGAGAAATCAAAGGCAAAAGAGGTGCAACTGAAGATAATTTCTATATGAGTGGTTAGAATTCACCATATTGCTAAAAAGTTTGTGACCCATTTTTAATTTTGCACCACAAGAATTTTTGGCTTCGAAAAGACAACCCAATTAGAGGAAAAAGCTGCTAAAATTAGGGTTTTTACTCCGACAAAAGCAAAGCAATTTTACAAATCATGTTGCAGGTGAAGAAAAAAATTGTCATACAAGCAAGGATTTGAGAAAATAAAGCACCCAAGGAAACCCTTGTTGTAGAAAAATCTGGGCTAGGGTTTGATTTTCTAGAAATAGAGAAAGGGGGAAATGCAAGGAGGCAAAATAAGCAAACCCTGGTACAAAAATCAACCATAAAAGCATGAAAATGATTCATTAAGTCTACATGTGTGAAGAATTTGGAAATTATGGCCATACAATATTGCCACACTACCAAGAAATTTTGTTTTGGAGGAATATTGTGCCAAGTGAAGGAGAGACTGCGTAATTTATACCAGAATTACACCAAGAGAGATTGCATGTTTTCGGAAAATGGGTCTCATGAAAATGGTACCTATGGAATAAAAATAAGGTTTTTTTGCCAAGTAACATTTTTCAAGGTTGTATGTATGATTTGTAACAATTATTATACGATTGGAAAGCAAATTGTACGAATTATAGGCTCCCGAAGACCCAATTTGTGTAGTTTGAAGAGATTATACGGAATTTAGCATAGTTGTATGGATCCTGATGAAATTGTATAGAAGAGAGGTACCCCTGTATGATTTGGTAGTAGCTTGTATAATTTTAGATCCTGATGAAAGGGTTGGACTCGCTAAATTTTAATATTATAGGACTAGAAGGGATGGGAAGAGTAATGGAATCCCCAAAATTTCTTTAGACCTCTAATTTTCAACTTTTAGACTCATCCAGATACTTTATGGGAACGACAACAGTACCACCAACATCGAAAGCAAAAGCTATGATGGAGGTTCCATTGGAGGAGCCCAAGGGTAAAAAGAAAATAAAAATTGTAATGAAAGGTGGTAACAGCCAGCGGGAGCAACCAAATACGTAGGTACTACAGGAAGAGGTTGATCTTGACTAGACAGTTGCAACTCTAAGGGAAGTGCACCTGAAACTGAAAGATGAAGTGTTGACAAAAATGCAACAAGAGAACTTGCCTAACCCACAAGATGAAGTCCAAGTACCGGTGGAAGAGCAATAGTCTAAAAATGAAATCATTGATGTCGAGGAGACACAATCATTGGTAAAAGGAGAGACAAGTAAGATAGTAGCACATAGCTTTCTACAAGAAGAAAAAGTAACCAGTACGACCAAGGAGGTCAGATGAAGTTCTCATCCACAGGTAGAAGGAGAAGAAAAACAAACTCCACCACAGGACAATATCGAGAAGCTTCATACAATATTTCTTGTGGAATTACCTCGCTTTGATAATGTGAAGGATGTGGGTGAAATACTGATGAGCATGTGGAGCACTTCTTCTGATAGGCCAGTGAAATATTTTCTAATGCTAGGTTGCAGTTTTACATTGGTTTTGTTGGGAAACTAAAGCAGTGGAGGGACCAAACCTTCACAAAATTAGAAAATATTATGGAATGGGTGTGCAATGAGAGGAAGATAACACACATCCATGCACAACATCTATGGTTGTTCCCTGGGGGAGATGTAACCATGATGCTTATAAAATAAGATTTATCGGAGGGAGTGAATACCAATTACCATACAATTCCACGTGTGTATTTGGATAGGAAATCCTATCAGACTTGTCTATTGAATACAATGAATATATAATTTTAAAGAGTACCTTCGAAATTGGCTTTCACTATGAGGAAATTGAATTTCCTGACTTACTAGATTGAGTGGCTCAACTTGGGACTTGAGCAAAAATTTATGAGGCCAAAGAAGCACAATGAGAGGAAGTAGAAGCTACTTGATAGGAGATGGTTGCGATGGAGGAAGAATTAAAATACAATAAGACAATGATTGAGGAAAGAATGAAGAAGGCAGAAATAGAGTTAGCTAGCATGAAACAGGCTTATGAGGATAATCTCCGTTCGTAGGAAGTAGAAAAATAACTTATGATCCAACAAGCAAAAGAGCGCACGAAGCAGTTGAAAGCTCAACTAGTAGCACAAAATGAACAGTTGGCCAACCGAATGAATTAGTTGAAGGTAGTAGAGGAGCAACTGTAGAAAAAACACTATAATATCGAAGAGATGGGCAAGGATGCCAAGTGCTACAATGAAATTATTATAGATCATAATACTAGGCTGACAGCTAAGGATGAGACTCTGGAGGCTTATGAAGCCAAAATTCATCAAAATTTATAGGTTATTATTGAGAAGAATGAGGAATTAGCCATAACATCCAAAATAGTAGCCTAATTGATGAAAAATCTATGCAAGGGAGCATCCAAGCATGAAAAGGAGCTAGGAGCATTACTATCTATTACAGAAGAGAAAGCTAATGAATATGGGTTAAAATCCCTAGAAGTTAGTTAGTACACATCTCACTTAAAGGATGAGCATACTGTCCTACAATATTAGCTTACGGAATACCAGAAGAGTGTATCAACCAAAAATAATAATATTGAGATAGTAAGGACACCGCTTGATTTAAAGGGGAGGGCAGATATAGGCAACAAATCCACCCCCCTAGAGAAGAAGTGATCTTTGGATTTGCATAATTTTATCTAGTTTTGCTCAATTTTGAATAAAATGTACAAGTTGAAGCAAAATGTACAAAGTAGCACATGAACGATGTGAAATGAAATGAAATTAATGTGAAATATGCATTTGGGGTTAATTTGATAAAAATCGAATTAGACCTTAGTAAACCTTGTAAAAGATTTTTTTTGGAATTAGTTCAAGAAGGCAATTTTAAATATTATGATGCTTCAAAAACCACTTTGAAATGGTCTGGGCATGCATTATATAGCCCCCCATTCATTTTTTTGGTTGTTCATTCATGTTCATTGATAGTTCATTGTTGAAGCATTAATACAAAATTCATGGAGTATTGATTATTGAGTTGTATGTTGTTCATTGTGATTGTTATGATGATTGTGAGCAATGCCAATGGTTATATTGTATAGGATTACTCATGATCTGAATATTATAATATTCCTCTTTATTTCATTTTCCTTATGAATTCCACTATACATTTTGGCTATTGCAGGTTGTGTAGTTATTGTTTGAGGCATAACTTGGAATATACATGGATGAATTGTATGAATGATCCTGGTTAACCCACAAACTTGGTGTGAAGCATGGAATTGATTATATGATGAATTACAGCCATATGTTGACGTTTCCAGGCAGTTGTACGATTTCTAGAATGGTCCATGGCAAATACAACTTATTACTATTGATTTAGGGTTTGCATGTTATGAAGAATTGGAGTAATCGACACCTAGAAATCTTCCAAAATCTATCTAGGAAGGATTGATGATGCAAAGTGATAGATCTGAGTGTTAGTTGCAATAAGGGTTCGTACAATCTATACAAGTGTTGTACCAAATCGTACCAGTTGTTCGTTTACCCGATTTGATAACAAAGCTGCAACCCAAAACCTGCCAAAAAGAGAAATATTGCTAGTTTGGAGAAATCAATTACATAACTAATCGATTTGAATTATAAAACCTGTTCCAATGCATTGGTTGAGTACCAAATCATACAAGGTACAATTTTGTATGATTTGGATCATACAAATATACGATTTGGTGATCATACAAGCTACTATGTCAGAGACCGTACAAGTTGTACAATTTGCACAAGTTGGGTTGTGAGGTCTCATTAGTCAATCTCAGAGCTTCCAAATCACCTCCCCACTAGGAATACTACATCTCTAGCTTTACATGCTCTCTTCATGTGATGGGGGCATCGGGTGCATCCAACTATTACAACAGATGATCATGATGCCCTGAGCGAACAACACCTATACTAGCTTCATTCTTGGTTATTGCACCATGAAAATGCATAATCCATAATTCATTGGACTCTTATGCTTATTGGTTGGTCAAATATGGGATGTTAGTAGGTTCTTCAAAAGTTAGGTAATTCCCTAGATTAGTTTTTTCAAAGGTTACTTTTGAGTTTTTGTCATCTTAAAGCACGTAGATAATCATGTTTATTTTGGATATTTGGTCACCTTCTATGACGTCATTATCTACAAACTTAGGTAATTTATTCTAGTTCACCATGTCATCTTCATCTAGCTCATGTAGCAAGTAGTTGCAGGAAGCTCATTTTTTATTTGCTTATTTTTTCATGTTAAGGTACTTTCATATGGGTATAGTCCATCACTAAATACCCATATCTAGACAACTTATGCATCCATGCGTTGTCCCTGTTGTGTCTCAATACTACTTTGCATCTTACTTTAACAAAGAAACATATTTTTAAAATAGTAAATAATTTATGGATCACTAAGTCTTGAAGAAATGGTTAGTGGAGATATTTATTACAAAGAGTTCAAGGATTTGAGTCACATGTTGGATGTAGATGCACACCATCATTAATAAAATAAAAATATAATGTGTCTTAGTTGTACTTGGCATTCTACTTCAACAAAGAAAACTATTTTTAAGATAATAATAAACATTTTGGGAACACCTAACAATATGTCGTTGGTGTTTCATCTCGATGACTTGAGTTTAAATCATGAAGAGGGAGGCCCCCTGATACTATGCCCCAAGAAGAATGTGGCCCCAATTATGACACTCATTGTATTTCATATTACCTCAAAAAAAAAAAAAATAAATAATAAATAATTTATGAAACATTACATTTTGAAAAAAGTGGTTAATAAAAATTGTTATGACAAATAGATGAAAAATTTAAGTCACGCTGAGTGTAGATATATACAACCATTAATAAAATAAAAATGAAAGTAAACAATATGTTTATATTAAAAGACTCAATTTAATATACCTTTAAACTCTAATCACTCAGAAAATGAGCTTGTTTTATCCCTCTTATATTTCTCATCCTACTTTAAAAAACAATTCCGTTATGCTTGTGGCACTCGGACCACCTTGCATACATCACATCCAAAACATGATAACCATAAATTCATTTTTTGGTTGTTCATTCATGTTCATTGATAGTTCATTGTTGAAGCATTAATACAAAATTCATTGAGTATTGAGTTGTATGTTGTTCATTGTGATTGTTATGATGATTGTGAGCAATGTCAATGGTTATATTGTACAAGATTACTCATGATATGAATATTACAATATTCCTCTTTATTTCCTTATCCTTTTGAATTCCACTATTTGTTTTGGCTGTTGCAGGTTGTGTAGTTATTGTTTGAGGCATAACATGGCATATAGATGGATGGAATTGTATGAATGATCCTGGTTAACCCATAGACTTTGTGTGAAGCATGGAATTGATTATATGATGAATTATAGCCATATGTTGATGTTTCCAGGCAGTTTTACTATTTCTAGAATGGTCCATGGCGAATACAACTTATTACTGTTGATTTAGGGTTTGCATGTTATGAAGAATTGGAGCATTCGACACCTAGGAATATCCCAAAATATGTCTAGGAAGGATTGATGATGCAAAGTGATAGATCTGAGTGTTAGTTGCAGCAAGGGTTGGTACAAACCGTACAAGTGTTGTACCAAATCGTACAAGCTGTTCGTTTACCCGATTTGATAACAAAGCTACAACCCAAAACCTGCCAAAAAGAGAAATATTGCTAGTTTGGAGAAATCGATTATAAAACTAATCGATTTGACTTATAAAACTTGTTCCAATGCATTGGTTGAGTATCAAATCGTACAAGGTATAGTTTTGTATGATTTGGATCATACAACTATACGATTTGGTGATCGTACAAGCTATTTTGGTAAATTGACATAGTGTACAATGGAGACCGTACAAGCTGTATGATTTACACAAGTTGGGTTGTGAGGTCTCATTAGTCAATCTCAAAGCTTCCAAATCACCTCCCCACTGGGAATTATACATCACTAGCTTTACATGCTCTCTTCATGTGATGGGGGCATCGGGTGCATCCAACTATTACAACAGATGACCATGATGTCATGAGCGAACAACACTTATACTAGCTTCATTCTTGGTTCTTGCACCATGAAAATGCAAAATCCATAATTCATTGGACTCTTATGCTTATTGGTTGGTCAAATATGAGATGTTAGTAGGTTCTTCAAAAGTTAGGTAATTCCCTAGCTTAGTTTCTTCAAAGGTTTCTTTTGAGTTTTTGTCATCTTAAAGCACGTTGATAATCATGTTTATTTTGGATATTTGGTCACCTTCTATGAGGTCATCGTCTACAAACTTAGGTAATTTATTCTAGTTCACCATGTCATCTTCATCTAGCTCATGTAGCAAGTAGTTGCAGAAAGCTCATTTTTTATTTGCTTAATTTTTCATGTTAAGGTACTTTCATATGAGTATAGTCCATCACTAAATACCCATATCTAGACAACTTATGTGTCCATGCGTTGCCCCTTGTGTCTCAATACTACTTTGCATCTTACTTTAACAAAGAATCCTATTTTTTAAAATAGTAAATAATTTATGGATCACTAAGTCTTGAAGAAATGGTTAGTGGAGATCTTTATTACGAAGAGGTCAAGGATTTGAGTCACATGTTGGATGTAGATGCACACCATCATTAATAAAATAAAAATATAATGTCTTAGTTGTACTTGCATTCTACTTTAACAAAGAGAACTATTTTTAAAAGAATAACAATCGTTTTGGGAACACCTAACAATATGTCGTTGGTGTTTCATCTCGATGACTTGAGCTTAAATCACGGAAAGGAAACCCCTTCATACTATACACCAAGAAAAATGTGGCCCCAATTATTATACTCATTATTTGGTGTAATGGCAGTTGCCTAGTTATTATCATCCATGTAGTTGTGAGGTCAATTCCTCTTATGTTTGCTCGAAAAAACCCTGAAATAATAAATAATTTATTAAACATTAAATTTTGAAAAAAGTGGTTAAAAAAATCGTTATGGCTAAGAGATGAAAAATTTATGTCAGCGTTATGGCGATGAAAAATTTAAGTCACGCTGAGTGCAGATATTTGCCACCATTAATAAAATAAAAATAAAAGTAAACAATATGTTTGTATTAAAACACTCGATGTAATATAGCTTTTTACTCTAATCACTCAGAAAATGAGCTCGTTGTATCCCTCCTATATTTCTCATCCCACTTAAAAAAAACAAAACAATTCCGTTATGCATGTGGCACCCGGTCCGCCTTGCATACATCACATCCAAAACAGGATAACCATAAATTCATTTGCCGGCACTTGGTTTAGGTCACCACTCGCCATCAACTGTGGAATAGCCTTTTACACGATTTACGTGTTCCTTTGGAGTCGTTTAACTCAATTATTGTTCCTTTGGAGTCGTTTAACTCAATTATTGATGGGTGACAAGAGCCTTATCCTTGCACACGATTTTACTTGTTTCTTTGGAGTTCTTTAACTCAATTATTGAAGGGTGACAAGAACCTTATCTTCGAAAATCACGCTTTCTTTTTCTGATGTTACTTAGTAACAACATTGTCTTATCAGATTAAACTGGCTCGTTATTATTATAAACTTTAATTTATTAGACAAGATAAAGTTAATAGGACCTATCTTCTTGAAAATTTGATTGGAACAACCAAACAACAAACACTCGACTCAGGTCCGAGGTGTAGACCAATTGGTTCATCCAAATCCCATAAGGGGGCGGAGGTCCAAGGTTCAAATCTCGGGCCTCGTCGGAATGAACGCTTGCTCTTTCCTGGTGCTTTCAGCGACGTAAAAGGTTTAAAATGATTGTGGCATGGTGGTTATGGGGGCGAACTGCACGAAGATCTGTGTGACGACTTCTATGGCGGACAACACATAATACTGTGGCAACCATAAAACTGGACAGCCTGCCCGGATTCGTGGCGGCTACCGATTCCACCATATAAATTAAAAAAAAAAAAAAAAAAAACAAACACTTGGACTCTACCTTTCAGACTATCACTTCTATGCATAACTTTTCAACCTATCCCCCCCTTTAGGGAATCAAGACTAGGGCAACCCCTATAGGGAATCAAGACTAGGGCAACCAATTGGCAAACACTTGGGTTCTACCATTTAGCCTATTCCTTCTAGGTGTTTGTAAACCCTAGTTTATTGGATAAGACAAAGTTAAGGACCCACCTTTTAGAGAATCGAACTGGAGCAACCAAACAACAAATACTTGGGCTCTACCTTCTACCCTATTCCTTCTAGGTGTTTATGCACCCTAGTTTATTGGATAAGACAAAGTTAAGAGGACCCACCTCCTCTATAAAATCGAATTAGAGCAACCAAACAACAAACACTTGGACTCTACCTTCGAGACTATCCCTTCTCTACCTTCGAGACTATCCCTTCTGGGTGTTACCTTCCAACCTATCCCCTTCTGAGTACAACTTAGTTTGAATCCCCTGTAAGGATTCAGAGTAGGGCAACCAACCAACATTGGGCTCTAACTTCTAGCCTATTCTTTTTAGGCATTACCTTCCAATCTATCCCCTTCTGAATATACCTTAGTTTGAACCCCCTCTTAGAAAATTGGATTGAAGCAACCAACCAGCAAACACTTGAACTCTACCTTCCAACCTTTTAGACGTTACCCTCTAACCCATCCCTTTAATACACCTTAATTTGAATCCCCTTATAAGAATCCAAAGCTCTTACCTACTTTGAAATCAGGCTTTATCCTCCCGAAGTGTGGAATGCTTTGGTAAAGTTGGTACTGTGCTAGTCAGCTCATGGCACTATGCTTTTTATTACTTGCTAGTAGCCCTAACCCTAGATTATGTTTGCACTATGTTTTTTATTGCTTTCTAGTAGCCCTTAACCTAGATTATGTTTGCTTCGAATATATGAGCATGTTTCGCAATTGGTATTCAGTAACAAGATCTGCAGCCTGATTGAAGGCATCTACAGTAGTTTAGCTTCGCCTTGAGACGACTACTTCTCGAGCTTTGCCCTGTCTTACGCCGTAACTCTTGAGCGTTAGTGAAGATGAATGGAACTGTGCATCATGTTCCCAGTCGATTTGCTTGGAGTCCTGAAGAATTAGGAGGTATTTTAAATTCTGTTGTGTAGAATTAAATATCACGAAAACTGATAGATACCTTTGTAAAATCCTTGTCCTCCCTTTGATAAGTCACAGTGTTCGTTGTCCGAGTAATAAAGTTTGTATTTTCAATATCTTCTGTATGAGATTAATGGGTTTAGCCGTTAATAGTATCATAGCCTAGCCATTTGCCACTTCATTGGTTTCCTCCCCTCCCCCGCCTCCCACCCCCAAAAAATGTCGTTCTGGAAAATGGCTGGTAATGGAGATCAAGATGGTTGCCGGACAGTAGGCAGATATGAACTGGGCAGGACAATAGGGCGGGGAACATTCGCTAAAGTCAAGTTGGGCAGAAATGCAGAAACTGGAGAAAAAGTGGCCATCAAGGTCATACGCAAAGAGAAGGTACTGCAAACTGGTAGAACAGAGCAAACCAAAAGAGAAATTTCTGCGATGAAGATGGTGAAGCATCCCAACGTTGTGCAGCTCTACGAAGTCATGGCCAGCAAGTCTGTGATATATTTAGTAATGGAGTATGTGAGCGGTGGTGAACTCTTCCAGAGGTTAGCCAATGCGAAAAGACTGGAGGAGTCAGAGGCCAGAACCTATTTTCAACAGCTGATTTATGGGCTGGATTTCTGTCACAGCCGCGGGGTTTCTCACAGAGATATCAAGCCCGAAAACCTCCTCCTCGACGGCCACGGGAATCTCAAGATTGCAGACTTTGGATTGAGTGCACTGCCGGAGCAGGCAAGGAACGATGGGCTCCTCCATACGACCTGCGGGACTCCAAATTACGTGGCGCCGGAGGTATTACTGAACAAGGGATACGATGGAGCGAAGACAGACCTCTGGTCATGTGGGATAATTTTGTTCGTCCTCCTAGCGGGCTATCTGCCCTTCAAAGCTCCCAATCTTCGCGTCCTTTACAAAAACATTGAGGCAGGTAGGTTCGAATGCCCTTCATGGTTCTCTCTCCAAGTTACAGATTTAGTGCAGAGATTGTTAGAACCAGATCCCCATAAAAGAATAACCATGCGAGAGGTGAAGGACTATCCCTGGTTCAAAGATGGCATTTCCCGGCAGTTGGAGGAGTACAAAATGAGGATAGGTGACTTTGAGGCAGAGTTGGAAGATGTGGGTGCAGCTTTTGAAGATGGGCTTCTTTTAGAGAAGCAGCAGCTTAGGCCTGGTATGCTGAATGCATTCGAGCTTATATCGCTGTGTCCTGGACTTAATTTGTCTGGATTGTTTGAACGTGCAGGAGAACCGAACCACCATGATTTGAGGTTTATATCCAAGTGTTCGGCTTCTGAGATCATCTGCAAACTTGAGGAGATTGCAAAAAACTTGGATTTGAAGATGAAGAGGAGGGAATGCAAGATAAAACTGCAGGGGACTCTCATGGCTATTACTGTGGAGGTTTTTGAAGTTGCTCCTTCCCTTCTCATGGTTGAGCTGAGCCATGTAGGAGATGAATTGGAATACGAGAGGTTTTATATGCAGAAGTTTAGACCAACTGTATGTGGAAGCGAAAGTGTGTGAAGGGATGTCCATTAAAAATGAACTCGATCTAAGTTAGAACATGTATAGTCCACGCTAGAAGTGTCCTATATAACTTTTGGGATGAGCTCTTATCCTAGAAGATTATGTGTACATCTTAAAGACAAGAAGTGTTCGAATTTTCCTAGAATACTTAACTTTTATTCCTGGATCCGGTGGCACATTACTAAGTTGTATATTGTTATGTCGAATAGCGATGTATGATCTTGGATTGCTTAATGTTGAACTATTTTTTCTTTGCAAAGAGGTGAACATGCTTTATAGATTGTAGTGTCTGTTTCACTACATTTACAACATAATGATGATAATGTAGTATTGGAATGCATATATAGGGGATCTGCACCGTACTGAAAATTTCTATTTCATCATGGACCGACGAAGATACAAATGAAACGCATGTCTCCCAATGAAACTTCACTTATAATTGATAGAAGAAAAAAATAAATTGTGAGGAGATCTCTGCCTTCTCTGCGGGTATGAATCGTCCATTGCTGCATCTCATATTGAAAAGTGATTATTGTGAGCACTGGCTTGCATTCTCCTATTTTAAAAAAGAAGAAGAAAGGACTGGGTTATTCTTTGGAATTCTGAAACAGAAGAAGAAAGGTCTGGTTATTCTTTGGAATTTGCGTAGAGGAGGGTAACTACTTTCCAAATTTTATTATCAAATTTAAATTCGTAAAATTATCTCTATAATCCCCACCTCATTGATTACAATTCTGGTTGAAAGTGAGCTCTTAACTACAAGTCTACAATAATTGATATACAATTCTAGTTGAAAGTGAGCTCTTAACTACAAGTCAAAGGTAAAGTGTTTTCTTGACTATTTGTGATATTTTTGCTTCATCGTATCTCTGTCTTGCCACCTCAGAGCGTTGCAAAACCTCTCTATCACTTTTATAAATATCTTTGATCTTTATCAACTAATATTCCCTCCTCTAAAAAGATCATAAATTTTTTAAGAAATTTTACCTAATCTTTTAAATAAATTTGTATTACTTTTACTTTAAAAGTAAAGTCAACAAATTAACATCAACAAAATTTAACTAAAGCAATGTAGTTAACCCAAAAAAAAAAGCACTGAGACTCTACAATCTGTCTATCCTTTTCCGATCGTCTTATAAGACTATACATTGAGCATTTTTTAAGAAGTGAATTTTATGCTGAATTTATAATTGCAAATATAATTTGACAAGCACATGCGTTTTAATTTGTGAGTGCACTAGCAACATTTTATTATAATCTTTGCCAATAAGCTTTGCTTCACCAATTATTAATTTCTGGTGAATAATGATACTGTACATCCTGGTATGGTTTTGTGATTTGAGGGTTACAACTTACATGCATTCTTTGATGGATATTTATTTGTATGAATATTTATGCGATTTGAGTGTTACGTATAATCTTTAATATAGATTCTAAGCAAATATTAATGTCCTTAGATTTCTATTCGTTTGTATTTTTTTTAGTAATACTTTCATGGAAATTGAATTTGGGTATAATGTAAGTAGCATTCTTATCCGTAGACTACATTCACGGAGATTATTTTTATTTTTAAATAATATATAGCCCACAACTTATTTCATAGACGTCTAGATGTCTTTTAAGTTTTGAATTCAAAATTCTCTTTTTCCTTTTTAATAATATAAAGCTTACAAATTGTTCCATAAATGTAGGAAATGAATAGTTTAAATATATTTATTTAATAATAATTATTTATAAAAATAAATCATCAAGGGTGTTTTAGTTATATGATTAAGATAATATATGTAAGAGGGTATTATTTTTAGAACATGTTTTCTTTTTTCATTTTTTTAGAAGTATTACATTATTTGGCCTCCTTGTAAATATTAGTTTGATAGTTGATTTATACAATGTATGTGTCAATTTGGGAGAAAGTTCAAGGTGTCAAGAGAGAATGAAGAGTCGCATTGATATGTAGCAAGATGAGAGTTTTGTCTCAATATGAGGAATATGAAAGGATACATAGCCCAACTATTGGAGAAGAGCAATAGTTAGAGTACTGAAAAATCATGTAAAATTATATATTGGAGACATCTCTCTATGCAATGTAATCAATTTGAATTATTCTTGTAATATTTTGATATTATGTATATTTGAGTTATATTTGTGAGATATTGTTGTTATTCCAATATTGAGATTTATTGTTAGTTTGATTAATGACATTCATTTGATTTATTCTTGATCGTAGATAAAACTTTTCTGTGAGTTAATCTATTAAGAAAGCTAACACATTTAACTGTTTGAATTTTACCTATATGGATGAAAAAGATGTCTTCTTAGGAATTCTTCATTTATATTTGTTATATGTATTTATTATAAGTGATTGGTGAAACCTTGCAAATTTAATATTTAGTCATCCATGATAGCATTTAAGCTCTAAAGTTAATAATAAAAAATAGTACGAAGAACTAATGTACAATTAAAATTGGCATTGACTTATGATAATATATTAGATGAATATTTATAGAAACTCATTCTCTAGATTCTCTAAAAATAGTATGAATTTTTATTGTATAGTTATTTAAAATAAATCTTATAATTTTACCTATTTTCTAGGCTAAAATAATTTTAGGAAAAACTAATTACTTCATTTCATGCTTAAAAATTGTACATGTATATAATCACTTTTGTATATTAGGCTAGCTTGTAGTCTTATTTTGAAATACAAGGATCACTTAATGTTACTCCTTTCCATGTCTTGAATAAGACTAGAGATTTTAGTTGGTTTTATTTTGGTCAACCACCATCAATGTCTAGATATAAGTAGCAATAAAACATTTGTCCATTGTTTGACTTAATCACCTTTAATGTGTATCTTCTAGAATGATGATATAAACTCACTTCAATGTCCTTAGATATTGAGTTAAAAATACATTTATCCATTATCCATATTGGTTTTTTAGGTCTAATGATTATAGCACCCTTCACTGTCCATTCATGGACAAACGAGTTATGTACATCTGACCATCATCAATACTTGTTTTCTTCGACTGAGATTTTATCTTCCTTTGATATCCCTTCATAGACCATCGAGATAAGTTTGTTTTGACCCTCATCCATATATGATTTCTTAGAATTTTATCTTCCTTTAATGCTCTTTGAGGGACCAATGAGAAAAGTTTGTTTTATCTCTTTTCATTACTAAATAGGTTATTTTATCTTTTCTTCGTAAAACTAAACTATAATTTGGATGGGTTTCTATGATTGCAAGGACTTAGGACAAGACACAACCCTTGTTTCTTGCTCTTTGACAAAAAAATACCATTATAAAATTTTTTATTTGGTTAATTACACCTTGATTTCATGCTCTTAGATTCAAAACAAACAAATAAATAAATTATTTAAATACTAGATTTGAACCAAATTTTACTAAGTTTTTCCATAGAACCAAAATGCACTTAGGTCTACATCACTTAATTTATATCGCAAGAAGAGATATCAAATATAGAGTTATACTATTTTGATTGCTCATAAAAGAAATCCCTATTCCTTTTAGTTAAAAAAGAACTTCACTTTATAGAGATAATCCCCAAACATTTATAGCTATTAAACTGTTGGTTAATGACATCAACAAAGGACTTCCTTGTTTATATGGTCACACATATTCCTTTCAAATAAAGTTAAATTTTTTAAGGTAAAATCCCCAAATTCCATTAAGTTGTTCTATGAACAATGTAATATCAATAAATGAGAGTACTTCTTTAAGTCTCATTTATTCATAATGACTTGTACCATTTATTTAATTTAAAACTCTTTGATTTAGATCTTTTGCCACAATGAATCATACCGTATATTTAACATAAAATTATTTGATTTGACCCCTATACTTAATGAATCATATCATGCATTTAATATAAAAAGGTTTACTTTAGATCTCCTTATACACAATGATCATATCAAACAATTAACAAAAAATGATTGCTTCAAGTCTCCTTATACACATTGGGTCATAACATGGAATTAACGGAGAATGTTTTCTTCATGTTCTAGAAACAAAGTTACACCAATGTTTTTCATTATTTTCAATTTTACTATAATTTTTTATTTCCTTTAACAATTTATTCATGTAAGCAAAACTACCAATAGCATAGTCAAGTTGTCAATAATTCAATCTAGTTCATCATTAGTAGAAGTAATATTTACATCATGCTTTCATATTATTAGACAACATTGGAGATAAATTTCTTAGTATATATCAATAGACACAATCAATTCTACCAACAAATTATAATGCAATAATTAAAGCATCTTGTATGAAGATCTAAATAGTCAATTGTTGCACTAGATTCTAACTAGGTATTTATAACTAGATTAGGGGAGGAAGGCATTACTAGAGGAATTTTTCTCCAAACTAAGTGGTATCTCGATTGAAATACGTGTCTCAACTTCATGTTGAAGTTTTGACCTTCATGAGGGTTCATATAGATAGGACCAACTAAATAGACAGATTCAAGTGTGTGCAAAATTTACTCATGCTCAATTCCATGCATGCAGTACCATATATAAAATTAAAAGTACAAACCCACAACTAGATCTATATTTTAGTGCAACAATCAACTTGCACCTAGGTGGATACATCTACTTTGTATTACTATAATATCCACCAACATTTATAAAACCAAAATATAATCACAAGATTCACATTGAAATGCATTTTCTATGTATATACAAACCAACGTCCTATACCTAAGTTCATATTGCACAACTCAACATATTAGACCTCCTCTCTTGCTTCCAAGTCATTAATCATTAATGTAACACATTATCCCTTGAATATGAAATTACCTTTCTAAAAGATATATTTTATATATGTCAAACTATAGATGCAATTTAATGGTACAATAGTTTAACCATACTATTAAAGCAATAGATAGGGATATATTCTTTAAGTTATGTCAATCCCACATTAAAACTTCAACTAGCATGGGCACATTCATTGCAAGGATACTAATTGTGATATCTCCCTTTAACAAAAAATATTCTCTTTTTTAAAAATCTAATTAGTCTAAATACTTCTAATACATATAGTAAATTCAAAGGGTAACTTAATCCTCCTATAATGACCTAAGAGAGAAGAAAATATCTTCAAGAAAAAGGATGCATACACATATCAACTAGCTCAAGCGTATCCATTAATGCATTCGAAGTAATAAATTAAAAGGTTCATCATTAAGTGACAACAATAAAACTTGTACTATTTTCTACCAAGCAAAGCAATGTAGTTTATATAGTTTCTCATACATGCAAACAAGGGTGGTTGTACTTGTATACATTTTTATAGTATTTCATGCTACTTTAATTGTAGCTTTACATCCATTCTAAAGGTAATTTTCAAAGGAGATAGAGAAGAGAAAGATTCATCGTAAAAAGAGAAAGCTATAAACCTAACTATCTCTACCATGGCTAGTGTCCAAAAAAAACAACTCCTAATAATTTTGGTTTTAGACCAACATGGAGTTTAAAGGATATATCTTAAGAATTCACTTTTTGAAAGAAAGGAATCAAAATAATTTTTATCCTACAACCATCATGATGGATTTCTTAAATTTTGTGGAGTAAAAGAAACCAAAGTAACATATATCTATGATTACATGAATACCCATTTTCAAAAATCCACCAATGAATATTTAAACTAGGTTTTCCCCCATGAATTTGTTAGGTCATAATAGGAAACACAAGCATTTTATCTCTAGCAATTGATGCTAAGGAGCATGCATGTATTAATTGAAAGTAAAATTGGAGGTCAAGATATTTTTGGTCTAAAATTCATTCCTCCATTATAGAAAAAACCAATGAAAAATGCCCCCATTTCTATAACTATTCAAGGAATAAAAACTACCCATTTTTTCCTTTTTGTTTTCCTTCCAATACAAACAATTCAATCATAACAAGATAGATGAACATAATTTGTTGTAACACCATTGATCTTTTGATGGGATCTAAGTTCTTGGGCTCCTTTCTCCTCATCTCACTGTATTTATTGTTACCATGGATGCCTAAACATCTCAACCAGGTATCCCAAGAATCTCAACCCACTCACACATAGAATACATGAAAATACATTTTAAAATCCTAGGGAGTTTCATAAGAAAACCAAGTATTTTCCCCTTCAAGGATCATTGTACACGCACGAGAAAAAACAAAATTTATCATTGCTCAATGCTCTTCTTTCCTACTCAAACCCTAGCTACCACTCTCCAAAGCTCCATAGAATAAAAATTAAGAGAAATAAATTGCACACCCCAAAGTAAAGGCCTTTATATAAGGTAAAATAAAATAGAGTTCCTTAAACCCTAAACAAAGGTGAAAATAAAAAATAATATTTCCCCTTTTTAAAAAATATTAAACCATGCCATGATCAAGGGGAAGATAAGTTACCAAGGATCCCCTTTAAGCACATGACCCTCCACTTGGCATACAAAAAGAGAAAGTTAAGAAAACAATACTAATTTGACCTCAAATATCATGGATAACATCAAAGAGGAGAAAAATTAATTCCACTATGCTAGAGTCGTATACGCATCATTTCATAAAGCAAACAATCATGAAATTAAAATATAAATTACACTATATTTAAAGTGCATGTGTGATAATTATCTTTTTGAACTAGTTGCTTTTTGATAGTTTTCATTCTATACTTGGTGATACCTTCCCTCTCCTTGCTTCATGGAGGGTGACTTGTCAAAACTCGCAACATCAACAACAAGTGAATCTATTTTACTACATAGTAATAATACAAAACTAAACATAAATGTTGACTTGACAATGTTGCATCATTTTTATTTAAATTGCTAAAAATAAATAATTTATTTTAAATAAATAATTTTCAAGATGTGATACTATCATAGAAGCCTTCATAAAGTTGGTTCAATTTGACTCTTACTAAGCAAGGTTTATATGCATTGGCATATATTTCCTCTTATTAATAGTAGTCATCCACATAGGGTAGCATCAAAGATTTTTCTCAACCATCTTCAATGTGTGTGAGTATTCAAAATATTTGTCAATTGAATGTAAGAGTAATAAGAATCAAACATTGTGCCCAATATTAAGGAAAACAATGAGGGATTTTGATAATTATTCACGTTTAGAATTTTAGCTATAGAGTTGTTCCTCAAATTTTTGAAGCAATGTTTTATTGTAATCATTGTTCTTTTGATCTTTATAGCTTCTTAACCTGTATTTGGTTTGACAATTATAGAATACATAGACACCACAAAAAATATATCCTTCTTTATAATCCATACAAAAACTAGGCTACACCCAATAGTTTACCTCAAGGATATGTGTTGCTCTAGTTACAATTTTATGATATACTTATTATTTTTGTCTATGTTCAAAGTGTACCTTTTGACCTCAAGTGTGCCTGTTTTTTATCTTTTTTGATTTTCTTGTAATAAAAAAAAATGTACCAAACTACATCAACCAACCAAAATTTTATAGATAGTCAATGAGAAGTGCTTGGGTAATAATGAGCATTGGGATGCATCCTTCGATGTTAATAAATAGTTTTGTATGCTTGTATATAAGTATTAATAAGAATTTGTAAGAGTAGGTTGATAAGAAGACCACTATTGATTATCTTACAAATACTCTAAATGCTGAGGTTTTGGCAAAGCCTCATATGCCCTTGTTCTATGTAGAGATCTTGGTATTTTACACTTATTTCTACTTACATATTTAAATTTATTATGTATTATCATAGTTCTACTTTTTAAAAATCCATATCCATAGTAGCTACATCATCTAGATCAACGCCTAGAGTTGGCCTTCTAAATATATTCCCAATCATCCAAATCACTTATATTCTACTCACTATGAATATAATGGTGGTGGGCATAAAAGATGTTGATGATTCCTACATGATTGAGAGGCCATTTGTTAGGAGAAGCATCATAGTCCTTCAAATGTGCATTTTCCATATG
Organism: Wollemia nobilis; assembly: GCA_028583015.1. Lineage (NCBI taxonomy): Eukaryota > Viridiplantae > Streptophyta > Pinopsida > Araucariales > Araucariaceae > Wollemia > Wollemia nobilis. The sequence continues at coordinate 5,535,010 of JAQPPZ010003287.1, read as the reverse complement.
AAATATATGCTTAAGGGATGCATCTTGATCATTCATGAGTTATAATAGTTTTCCATATTTATGCTTGGGGCTCAAAAGTCATTGGATATACTATCTCTATATTGCACCATCACTATGATTATTCATTTTTCTCTTCTAATCCTCTTTTTAGGGTCTTGTAATCTTAAATGCATCAAGTGTTTCTTATATTTTCATAGGAAGGACATAATATACTTGTCATTGTCATATTATCCTCCTCTTCTTGTATCTTCTATAAATGTATCTTTTGAACCATTAATTGAAACCAAGAACTTTTACGAACACTTCAAGATTTAAGTCCTTTATTTTTATTTTAGATTTAGTCTACTATATCCTTGAATTCCTCAAATAATAATATTAAAAAAGAAAGAAAAACTAATTAATCAAATATAGGAATTTTGGTCTAATCATAACACACAATAGACATTAAGAGGATGCTTGTAACTTATAAAATACATAGTAATAGTTCAAGCACTACTTAAAGGCCCTAAAATTATATTAACAAAGTATAATATCAAGAAACCTAGAGTAAAGGTAGGAACCAACTTATGTAGATATATATGAAATGCTCGCATGATCCATGATGATAAATCTCAACTTTTTAAATTTAAAATACTAACATTTTCACCTATCATTTTGAAGCAGTATTGAATTAACAAAACACAAGCAATCTACTGAAAAACAGAGAAAAATGCAATATCTGAGCCAAAGATTTGTATTTATTTTCATCAAAATGAGGATATAGACCAGACCCCTTTACAATATCGAAATTTCCCTTTAATACCCTATTTTTTTCCTTTTCCCGCCTAGAACAATCTATTTGAAATTTGAATTTCAGGGGTAAACTTCCCGAGGTCATAACTCCTTGCTTGTTGCTCGAAACGACTATTGGTGCATGTTTTTGGAAAGATCTCAAAAATACCTACAACAATGTAATGTATTAAAGAAATTACGCCTAATTTTCACCCCTCTACGAGGCCTCTAAGGCCTTCAAAATTCACCTACAAGTTTTAGTAGCAGGATTTTCATTGTTTTGGTAGGGTTTTTACCATAAAACTTACATATCTCCCAAACCGCTCAGGATCTTGGGGTGATTATTTCACCATTGGGTCTATTTATCCATCCTCTAAACAACTAAACAAACTTTAGAAAAAAATAAAATAAATATAAATTTGGATGATGCAAGATCACTCTTACACCGTTGGATGCTCCTGCATCAGACACCCAGGGTAAATTGAGAAGTGACCTTCACTTCTCTAGTGTTGGAGGAAAAACAAGGTGTTCAAAATCTATTTTTAAAAACCAAGATGAATCTTCAATAGGCATGCCCTTCCACTTAACTAGATATTCTTCATACTGCTTGTTTCTTGTGCTTTTACCGATGTGGGTATCCGAGATTTCTTCTATTTCTTCCTTCTCTGGAGTAGATGCTGGAATATTCTATAATTCTACTATTGGTTCATCATCATTATCTCCTTCATGATACTCTACCAAATCAGAGATGTTGAACACAGGTGATATGTTAGGCCCACTCGGTAATTCTACTTCATATGCATTCTCTGAATTGTTAGCGTAACTATAGTTTGCTATATTATATTTCATTATTTAGTATGTTGTTACATTGTTATAACAACATCTATTCCTCGCCTGGTTAGTTGCACTTTCAGCGGACTATTCTAGGGCATCAATGTATTATTTATACACTTGATTAATCAATCATATTGTTCCAAATTTTTACATGGTATCAGAGCATGTGTCAAATTTGATGCACGTATCCCGAGGTAAGGCATCTCGATCGAATTTGATGCACGCATCCCGAGGCAAGGTATCTCGAGCGACGAGGACGAGGACCCGACTAATGCGAGGCCTGGACAAGGCCGACTGATGCGAGGATGAGGACCCGACTGATGCGAGGATGCAGACCTGACACCTAATAGGCCTGGATAAGGCCTGACGTGACGACTGACCCGAGCAGAATCCCAAAACTTTGGGATCGACAAACAACAACGAAGGTCAATAGAAGGTGGGAGGTCGAAGACAATGCAAGGCATGAGTGCGTAGGTGGCAACCACCAAGGTGGCCACCCCCACATGGGAGGAGAGCCCGCGTCCTCTCGGGCATCATCTCCCCGAGAGGAGATACACCAAGAATGGAGTATTCGCCCTCTTAAACAGGTTTAATGCCCTTTCCCATGCACATGTGGGACATATGCATTTAAAAAAAAAAAAAAACCTCTGTTATATCCTGCTAATGCGTCTCGGGCATCAAAACCAAAAACCAGTTGCTATTTTTTGTTAACTCCTCAAATCCATGCATGTGTTAATGACTGCGTTAGATATTTTCTCACAGAGATTTCGTGCAGCTTGGCCGGTTTGGTTTTTCAATTTAACTCTTCATTTCTCCATAAATAACCTGCTTCTCCTCCCGTGCCCGTCACAGATCAGAGTTGCAGGTGTTTTTTTTTATGCAAAAATCCGAGCTTATACAACGAATGAAGGGTTGAGAACGGTTTTTTTGAGTGCAAATCTGTGCAGTGGCAAGGTTTGTTTTGTGGGAGAGCACCTATTTTTTGCAGTGTTGATAGACTGCAGTCGATGTGAGTGGATGCCACTCGAGCGGACGCCACCCGAGCCACCGCCCAAGCGACGCTACTGCCAGCGTAGACCGCCGCCGAAGTGGAGGCATGGAGGTCGCGTCGAAAACAAAGGGCTCGAGGAGCCTCCTTAACTAGGAGGGCTCCCCATGATCCAAACGGATCAGCCCGCTAGCTCACGTGGTAGTGAGCTGAGCGGTTGGGCTCTAGGAGCCCTGAGGTCGCGGGGTCAAAACCCGCCGACCCCCATGCAAGGTAATTTTTTTTTATTAAAGTTTTCTTTTATTTTTTTTCTACTAAGGTTAATAAATTAAATTTTTAAATTATTTTTTTTTATCATAGTTAAAAGTTATTTTTTTTAAATGATTTTACTATGATAAGGTAATTTATTTTTTTATTTATTAATCTTAGATAAGAAATTAAATTTTTAAAAGATGCTTTAGTGGAAATTTTTTGTGGGGAACCATTTTTTTCCACAAACTTAAGGGGGGGGCTATTTTTTTCAAAAATCAAAGGGGGAAAAGTGAGTAATTTTTTCAGCATTTGAAAAAGCAAAATTGGCATTATTGTAAAGGTGCATTTTCAACAACGCCCGACACCTAGAGGTTTATTTCTGTGGGCACTTTTATGTTGTATGTTGCATTTTCCATTTTTTTTGCACTACTTCATTAAAAGTTAAAAATCAAATTCACTCCCTAAGTCCTTGGAATAAATAAAACCCATCCGTGCAATTTATTGCACTGCAACGTTCGGTATTTGTGATACCTCTGGCCAGCACTTACAGGTAATGCTGTCGTGATTGCGCTACTGTATCTGCCGCCTAATATAGCTGCCACAACGACGTCTGAGCTTGTTCTCTATTAATCGTCGGGGAGACATAAGTTTGCCATTTTGCTATTTTTTTACTCCATCCACTACCTCAATCGTTCTTGTGTTTAGACGTAAACCCTGACGAATGTTCTGATTTTTGAAGTGTTTAGGGGAAGTTACGCCCCACGCATGAGGATTGACGACTTTCTATGGTAGGTGTCATCAACAAGATGATTCCCTTTCAGTACCGCCTAAGTACCACGTATCGTATAATCATTGAAATTACTTACAGTCTCCCTCACGTAAGGGCGGGTAATTTCTCTAATTTTTCAAAATACCTATAGTCTCCCTCACGTAAGGGTGGGTATTTTGTATGGTATAACGGCCTGGTATTAAGGTATATCGAAAGGGGGACCATTTGGTGATATAAGGAACCTTCACAATGTCTGCAAAATTAATGACTAATGCTCATCAGTTGTTGAAAGGTCCTAACTATACACCATGGAAAAATAAGATGAAGGCAATCCTCAAAATGGATGACTTATGGGATGTTGTATCTGGCACAACAACAAGACCTTCATCTACTATCGGAGCTACAACTCCAACTGCTGATCAGAAAGACTTTGACAAGAAAGACAACAAAGCAAAAGTGCTCATCTTGCTTGTTGTGTCTGATGAAGTTCAACCCCATATTGCTGACTGTAAACATAGTAAAGAGGCATGGGATGCCCTTAAAACTATATATGAGGGAAAGAATGATTCCACCATTCTATTTCTTCAATCTCAATTACACAGTCTGAGCATGAAGCAGGGAGAGACGGTTGAACTCTTTCTTTGCAGAGTGTCTGAATTGAAAGCAAAGTTGAATTCTTTGGGAGAACCTGTTGATGACAAGCTCCTTATCTCAATTGTATTGAGAGATTTACCTGATTCTTATAGGGTGTTGATCACTTCCCTTCAGGTGTCACAATGAAAAGTTACCTTTGTTGAGTTGGTCAATATGCTTCAAGAGGAGGAGGCACGCCAACTTCAGAGAGATGATTCTTCTAACACAACCCTCTATTCCAACAGGAAGGGTCCTAAGAAGAAGGGTAATTTTTAGAAAGGAGGGAACTCTCAAAAATATTCAAAAGGGAAACAACCTCAACAAACTAAAATATATTGCAAAATCTATGACAAAGAGGGTCATGATACAAACAGATGTTGGCACAAGAATAAGCAACCAAAATAGAAAGGCCAGAACAAACCACAAAACAAGAACAAGCAACCCAAGGTGAATGTTGTTGTTGAGGAATCTGACTCAGATTTTGAGTGGGCACACAAGGTGCTCATGACTACCACAACCTCCAAACAGATGGATCCTGTATGGTATGTCGATTCTGGCGCTAGTAAACACATGATTGGTGATAAATCGTGGTTTGAGTCCTTTGAGGCCAAAGAGGGAAAACTTATCACTATTGTCGATGATAAAACCTACAAGGTTCAGGGAGAAGGTACAGTTTTAGTCACTCTTCCTGATGGCAAGTGTCAGATTGAAAAATTTCTCTATGTTCTAGGATTGGCGAACAATTTGTTGTCAGTCACACAAATTCTGGACAAGGATATGGTTGTAAAATTTAGTGTTGAGGGAGGCAAGAAGTGTTGTTCTATTACCAGGAGGGGTAAGAACATTGCAACCGCTTCATATAAGCATGGCTTATTTGCCTTAGATGCTATCTCTTCTCCACATGTAGCCATGACAGTCTCTACAAAAGAGGCAACATCCCTATGGCACAAGAGATATGGGCATCTTAGTTCTGGCTACTTACTTGAGCTAAGTAAGTATGAGATGGTAAAGGGTCTTCCTTCCCTTTCTTCCATCTTGCCAATGTGCTTTGACTGCTTGGCAAGAAAGCAACATAGAGTACCTTTTGAGAAAAGCTCTACAAGAGCAAAGAAACCTCTAGAGTTGATTCACACCGATATGTGTGGTCCTTTCACACCCATCAGTAGTGGGGGGAAGAGGTATTTTCAGTTGTTTGTGGATGATTACTCACGTAAGATGTGGGTGTTCTTTCTTCATCTGAAATCTGAAGCATTTGGTTTCTTCCAGCAATTCAAGAAATATGTTGAGAAGGAGTCAGGGACTTCTATAAAGACCCTCCGCTCAGATCGAGGGGGGAGTTTACCTCTAAATATTTTTTGTATTCTTGACTGCACATGGGATCAAGAGATAGTTAACTACTGCTTATACTCCTCAGCAAAATGGTGTTGTTGAAAGGAGGAACCGTTCCATCATGGAAATGGTTCGTTGCATGCTCACAGGAGCTAGTCTTGAGCAACAATATTGGGTAGAAGTTGTCACCACAACAATATACCTGTTGAATAGGGCACCCACAAAGGCCCTACAAGGAATGACTCCACAAGAATCTTGGAGTGGTCAAAAACCCTCCATATCTCATCTACGCATTTTTGGATGTAATGCTTTCATGCACATACCGAAAGAGAAAAGGAAGAAGCTAGATGAGAAGACATTGAAGTGTATTCTTCTTGGCTATGATGAGCACTCTAAGGGTTATCGCTTGATTGATCCTTTTACCAAGAAGATTCATGTCAGTAGAGATGTTGTTTTTGATGAGGCTTTCACATCACAAAGCACATCTGATGTATACCTAGATCTTGCGAAAACTAAAGTTGAGAAGTCCCCTTCATCACCAAAGACTGGAGGTCCTTCGACTTCTTCATCTTCTTCATCACCACAGAAGAAGAATCCAAAATGGTATACAAATACCATCAGAGACTCCAAACTATCCACTCCACCAGATTTGACTTTGGATAGACCTCGTACTCGCAACATGGCTCGACAACAAAGAGCAGTAGCAGAGACTACTGGGGTTGATGATCTTTGTCAATATTTTGAGGAACTTTCTGTTGATCCAGAGAGACAAACATAGGATATGGATATAGATGATGATAGGGTGTTTATGTCTTCAGTGAATGAACATGAACCTGCTTCTATACAAGATGCCCTTAGTGAGCCACAATGGAAGGTTGCTATGGATGCTGAGTATAAGTCTCTGATGAAAAACAAAACTTGGAAGCTTGTCGATCTGCCACAAGGAAAGAAGCCCATTGGCTGCAAATGGGTGTACAAATTCAAGTACAAGGTAGATGGGACAATTGATAAGCATAAGGCCCGTCTTGTTGCAAAGGGCTATGCTCAAAAGGAAGGCATTGACTACGAGGAAAATTTTGCACCTACTACTCGGATGACCACTATTCAAGTTCTTTGTGCTATGGCAACACAATATGGGTGGAAAGTTCACCAGATGGATGTCAAGAGTGCTTTTATGAATGGTGATCTCCAAGAGGAAGTCTACATGACTCAACCTGAAGGATTTGAAGTGGAAGGCCAAGAGCAGAAAGTGTGCAAGTTGGTCAAATCCTTATATGGTTTAAAACAAGCTCCTCGAGCTTGGTATATAAAAATGGATAATCACCTCCTACAGCATGGATTCAAGAGATGTCCGTCAGATGCAAACCTCTATTTCAAGAAACAAGGTTCTGAGATAGTGTTGCTTGTACTCTATGTTGATGATCTGCTCATTACAAGGAGTTCAGAAACTATGATCTCTGCTATCAAAAAGGACTTGTGTAAATATTTTGAGATGACAGATCTCGGACTTCTCCATTACTGTCTTGGTCTGGAAGTGAACCAGAAGGAGCACTACATCAAAGTGTCTCAGAAAAAATATGCCAAGACATTATTAGAAAAATATCGCATGACTGATTGCAAGCCAATGGCAACTCCTATGGAATCAGGGCTTTAGTTATCGCGACATGATGATTCACCTCAGGTAGATGCTACTCTCTATCATCAGTTGATTGGGAGTCTCATATATCTGACCAATACTAGGCCAGATATCGTATTTGTTGTCAACTATATTTCGAGGTTCATGCAGGAACCTAAGACTACTCACTGGAAAGTAGAAAAAAATGTTCTTCACTATGTCCATGGCACAATGGAATATGGCCTAGAGTACAAGAGGAATAACAAATTCTTCTTGCAAGGATACACAAACTCTGACTATGCCGGGTCATATGATGATCGTAATTCAACTTCAGGATATATATTTCATCTTGGATCCGGTCCTGTCTCTTGGCACAATAAGAAGCAACAGGTGGTTGCTATCTCATCTATAGAGGCAGAGTATCGCACCGCATGTGAAGCTGTGTGCGAAGTGATATGGTTGTGTCGCATTCTGACAAGTATGGGTCTTCCATAAAAATATCCAATACACTTGTTCTACGACAACCAGGGTGTTTTGAACCTTGTTAAGAATCTAGTGCATCATGAGAAAACCAAGCACATTGATACACAATGCCACTTCATTCGAGACAAAGTTCCAAGGCACCGAATTCAGCTTCAGTACATCTCCACCAATGCTCAAGTTGCAGATATTTTCACTAAGGCACTTGCACGTGTCAAATTTGAATTGTTTTACGACTCTCTATGTATTGCAAAATGATGTAATCAGGGGGGATGTTAGTATAGCTAGTAGTTATCTTATTACCCAAATAATGTAATAAGGGGGGATGTTAGCGTAACTATAGTTTGCTATATTATATTTCATTATTTAGTATGTTGTTACATTGTTATAACAACATCTATTCCTCACCTGGTTAGTTGCACTTTCAATGGACTATTCTAAGGCGTCAATGTATTATTTATACACTTGATTAATCAATCATATGAAGTAGAATTATCGAGTGGGCTTAACATATCACCTGTGTTCAACATATATGACTTGGTAGAGTATCATGAAGGAGATAATGATGATGGACTTGTAGCAGAATTATAGAATATTCTAGCATCTATATTTTTGATTTGGTAGAGTATCCTGTTTCTTTATGATTCTGCATGGTCCAAACTTCTTCATTTTTAGCTTGTTATAAGTTTTAGCAGGGAACCTTTCTTTTCTCAGGTGAACCATAACTTCATATCCCACTTGAAATTCCTTAAACCATCGCTTCTGGTCTACCCTTGTCTTGTACTCAATGTTCATCTTAGTAATATGCTTCTTTACTTCTTCATGCAAGCTCTTTAGGTGCTCTGCAAAGTCCTCATCCTTAGCACTGCTCTTTTCCCCTCTGTCCATCTTCCTAAAATAAAAAGCATGCATTGGACTGCTCCCATATATAATATGCAATGGGGATTTATTAGTACTCTTGTTAACAAAATTATTGTAAGCAAATTATGCCTATGGTAAAACCAAATACCATCCCTTGGGCTTATCTCCTACCAATCATCTCAACAAGTTACCCAAGCACCTATTCACCACATTTTTCTATCCATCAGTCTATGGGTGGTATGCAGAATTGAATTTTAAATCTATCTTCAACTTATTCCATAAGGTCCTCCAAAAATACCCAAAAAATTTGGTATCTCTATCTAAAACGATACTCTTTGGTATACCATGTAGTCGTACCACCTCTTTGAAAAACAACCCTGCAACATGAACTACATCATTAGTTTTCTGGTATGGAATGAAATATTCCATCTTTGAAAACTTGTTAACCACCACAAATATGGAGTTATTTCCCCTCTATGTCCTTGGTAGTTCAAGAACAAAATCCATGTTGATGTCTTTCCATGGTTTCTCTGGTACAGGTAATGGCTGATATAATTCAGTGTTTTGCCTCACACCCTTGGCCATCTGGCATACTCTGCAACTCTATATAAATATCTTCACATCTTGTTATAACTATGGCCAATAGTAGTTCTTACTAACGAGGGCAATGGTCTTATCTCGACCAAAGTGTCCAACCAACCCTCCACTATGCTTCTCATTGACCAGCTTCTCTCTCATCGAACTCCTTGGAATGCACAACTAGTTTCCTCTAAATAACATTCCATCTTGGATTAGGAAATCCAACCATTTAGTTTAGTCTAAAGTAACTGGTGTTAAGCAAGCTCTCCAAGCTTCTATAAAACCTGGATCTTCAACGTACAAACTCTTAAGTTCGTCAAACCCTAAAACCTCCACCTTCATTTATATCAACAAATTCTACCTTCTACTTAAGGCATCTGCAAACCTATTTGACTTCTCACTCCTATGCTTCAACATAAAGGTATAACTCTATAAAAAATCAATCCATTTTAAATGCCTTTGATTTAATTTTCCTTGACTATTAATATACTATAAGGCCTGATGATCAGTATATAGAACAAACTCTTTTGGCAATAAATAGTGCCTCCATTTCTTCAAAGCCTAAACTATAGCATAAAACTCATGATCATAGACAAAATACTTCTTCCTAATCTCATTAAGCTTCTCACTAAAATAGGCAACAAGCTTACCTTCTGGACTCAATACAACTCCTATGGAACTACCACTAGCATCACAATCTACATGAAATACCTTATTGAAATCTGGAAGTGACAAAAATGGGTTGCTCTATGAATTTCTTCTTCAACATATAAAAACTCTTATTTGATCCTGAAGTCCACTTAAATTCCTTTTTATCCCCTCTCATTGTCTCCATTATGGGTGCACAAATACTGCTAAAATTCTTAATAATTTTTTTTGTAAAAACTTGCTAGACCATAGAATGATCTTACCTCTATCATGCTCCTTGGGGTAGGCCATTCAATGATAGCCCTCACTTTTTCTGGGTCCATTTTAAGACCTTAAACTGAGATGACAAATCCCAAGTACACCAACTCCTTCTTCACAAAACTATACTTCTTCAAATTAATCAACAACTGCTCCTCCATCAGCTTCTCAAAAACTCATTGGATATGCATCAGGTGCTCCTACAAGGTCTTACTAAAAATTAAAATGTCATCCAAATAAAAAATGACAAATTTCCCTAAAAATTCCTTCAATACCTCATTCATTAGCTGCATGAAAGTGCTTGGTGCATTGGTTAGCCCAAATGGCATGACCAACCACTCATACAAACCCTCTTTAGTCTTGAAGGTTGTCTTCCATCCATCTCCTTATCTAATACAAATCTGATGATACCCACTCTTCAGATCAATATTTGTGAAGTACTTGGCTCCAATCAAATAGTTCATAATGCCATCCATCCTTGGCAATGGAAATTTGTATTTGATGGTGATATTGTTAATAGCTCAGGAATCTATACACATTCTTCATTCCCCATATTTCTTTGGTGCTAGTACTACAAGTACTACACATGGGCTCAACTCTCTCGAATCAGTCCATTTTCAGTAGCTCTTGGACTTGTCTGTTTAGCTCATCATGTTTTGTAGGAGTCATTCTATGGGCTGCATTATTTGGTAAACTAGCTCCTGGTATCAAATATCTCTGGTGGCTGATCTTCTTCATTGGTGGCAAACCCTCAAGTACATTATCTAATATAATATCTAGGAATTATTCTAACAAACCTAAGACTTCTACTAGGATATCTTTGTATTTTTCTTTCCTAACTCTAGGAATTAACGCATAGCACATATGCTCATACTTCAAACCATCCAAAAAATTTCTACCATCAAATAAAAATATTTTGACACTACTACATACCTTTTCATCCACCTCCTTTAGGGGATTTAGCTTGTGGCACACTCCATCATTTGTCAAGGAGTAAGTGTTGGCATGTCCATCATGTATTACACGTCGATAAAACTGCCATGACATTCCCAATAGCAAATGGTAAGCATCCATAGGTAGGACGTCACATAGGGCCTCATCACGGTAACTCCCAATATTGAACTTTACTAAGCATTTCTCACTGACCAAAGCCCTATGGTACTTCTACAACCATGTAATCCGATACAGATGAAGGTGTATCCTTCTCTCTAATTGTAATTTGGCAACCATCCCTTCGTAAACTAGGTTATCGGTGTTATCATTATCAATGATAACATTACAAACCTTACCTGCACATTTACACCTTGTGTGGAATAAACTCTTCCTATGATCTGGATCTTTCTCCTCATTCAGCAAGGCTCTCCTTATGACCATAACTTATCCTTTTTCTACTTCTTTAGAGTGCTCATATTTAGCACCTTCATATACAACAACAACTCGATCATTACCTTTAGGTCTCTTATTCGTCCTCTCTTGGTGTTGTGGATACTCATATGCTCGATGTTCTTCTTATCTACATTGAAAATAGGTTCCACGATATCCTCCTCTTTTAGGCCCTCGTCCAGACCTTCCTCTTCCTCTTTGGTAACCATTATTCTGCTCACAGGGGTGGTAAGCAGTATTCCATTTCTGGTACTAACTGTTGCTTGCTTCTTCATTCTTCTTTTGGTCCTCATTCCGCATTCCATTTGTTTTCTTGCTAGTTATTCCACCACAACCTCTTCCTCTTTGTTTGCTTTCAAATATCTTGTTCAATTTCTCTTCTACCTTCAAGGCAAATTGGTAAGCATCTTCTATGGTGGTCATACTGACCAGACTCAGCTCCCCTTGAATACTTGCTCTCAACCCATTTATATAATGGGCTACCTTTTCCTTGTTAGCCTCAGAATGGCCTATTATGATTAAAATCTTGTAGAACTCCTCTGTGTATTCTTTGACATACTTGCTCAACTATCTTAAAATCTACATTTTATTCAGTAAATCCAAATTGTAATCCACTGTAATGAACTATTTATTTAAATTCTCCACCATCCACTCCCACCTTGTTATCCTTTCTTTATCTCTTTTGTTTTTGTCCAACTGTACTCCCTTCCACCAAATACTAGCAGGACCCTTCAACTTGGTCTTAGAAAATCTGACCCTCTCAGGATTTTCTACCTCCTCATACTCAAAATATTCTTCCATGTCATTGATCCAGTCGATCAAATTTTATGGGTTAAGATTTCCACAATACGTAGAAACATCCATCTTTGACCTCTTCCCAACTTGGGATATGGCTCTATATAACCTTACCTGTGCAAGATCTACTACCTATTTTTCTTCCTTGAACTGGGCCTCTTCTTCTTTAGCTTCATATTCACTCCCATATTCTCTTCATTTTTCAAACCCTCTATGCAGCTCCTCTTGCAGTGCTTGGACTTACCTCTATAGGGCTCTAAAATCCTCTTTTGACACAACATTTCTCCCATCACCACGATTTCTTCATGGAGGTATTTTGATCATGTTTCTAAAAACCCTAACCACAAATCCTGGTGTAAACTACCTCATGTTCGGTGATCTCTTTACACACTCAGGAACTCCCGCTCTGATACCACTTGAAGTAGTACTGAATTAACAAAATACAAGCAATCTACTGAAAAACAAAGAAAAATGCAATATATGAGCTAAATATTTGTATTTCTTTTCATAAAAATGAGGATACAGACCATACCCCTTTACAATTTTGAAATTTCCCTCTAATACCCTATTTTTTCCTTTTCCCACCTAGAACAATCTATTTGAAATTTGAATTTCGGGGGAATAACTCCTCACTCGTTGCTCGAAATGACTATTAGTGCATGTTTTTGGAAAGCTTTCGAAAAGACCTACAACAATGTAATGTCCTAAAGGAATTACGTCTAATTTTTACCCCTCTACAAGGCCTCTAAGGCCTTCAAAATTCACTTCAAGTTTTAGTAGGAGGATTTTCACCGTTTTGGTAGGGTTTTTACCATAAAAATTACATATCTCCCAAACCGCTCAGGATATTGGGGTGATTCTTTTACCATTAGGTCTATTTATCCATCCTCTAAAAAACTAAATAAACTTTAGAACAAAATAAAACAAATACAAATTTGAATGATGCAAGATCACTCTTACACCGCTGGATGCTCCTGCATCACATTCTCAAATATATTTTTAGTAGTTTTAGTTGAAAATTTAGTGTGTTTTTTTATTATGTGTCTTTGTAGATTGATTCAACATACCAAATATTAAAAATAATTTTCAATCCTTGTGTTTGAATCTTGCTCATTGATTTGATAGATCATGCATATGCAATAGATGCTAGTCTAGTAACTTAAGTCTAATAAAACCTTAAATAATAAATGTTATACAAGTAAAATATATATATACATGTATTTCTGTGTTTTGATTTTTTTATGGAATACATGTGCCCATGTAGATGGTCGCATAATATCCAAGCATGCAATATGATTTTAATTTCCATCATTTCAATTTTAGTATAGAAAAAAGAATGGTTTAAGATGTCTTCATACTAGCCAAGCTACTCAAAGCTCTTATGGAATCCAATAAAATATTATTACATTATTTTCAAATATTATTTCCAACTTGTTTACTTCATTATAGTATCTTAATTATTACATGCTATTATAATATTGTTTTAGTATGTAATGTAACATGGCTACATTCTCACTATATTTTCAGGGAGTCACATCATATTATAACAATAGAATTTAGAATTATATTATTTTTGTAACAAAATGTCAAGAAATCATATGAGATTATGAAAATATAATTGTATTGTGGCATATATTATATTGTGACTTTGCGATTTTATAAATAATATAGTTATATCACTACACATCTTCCTACATTATTTTCACTTTATGAATATATTTTAAAAACAACATTTTGGTGATATTATAATAAACTGTATTTTCATATTACATATTTAATTGTAATAATGTTTCAATAAATCATATTATTATAGTAGTATAACAAACCACAATAATTATATGGTGACATAGTACACAATTGAGAAACTATCACATTCTAGTAATTTTGAGGAGTGCAATGGGACAATCTCATACCTTTAAATAACTGAGATAATTTTCACCTACTTATTGGGCTTGGTATCCATGCATGATCTTTGCTAGAATATGCGTTAATCATTCTAATAAAATCTAAACCTCACCATTAGAAAAGAGCATCTACCATAGATAGTTTTTGTTTCTTTAATAGCAAACCTTTTATATGGTTTACATACTCTTAAAAATTTATGATTGCATATAAAAAATGATGGATATTAGGAAATCTTATAAAAAAATTTGTAAGATGATTATTTAGTAGTAAAATGTCATATATAATTCTAGATGTAAGGATTCCACTGGGTGAAATATAAGTTATGATGTTTTCAATATACTTGATAATTTTAAAAATTATGAATACCATGTCTAATAACATATTAAAATATATTTTTTGTATCCTAGCCAACTAGCTAGCCCAATTTAGCTTATTAAAATAGTGTACAAAGTTTTACACTATTTATTATTTAAAATATGATTAGAAACTATCATCACCTTCACTAGTTTATATTCTCTCATCACATATAAATTGGTCCCAGCCTTGAGCTTGGAAATCCAATCCATTTAGAAAAAGGGTGTCAGGAACAACACATGACAAAGCATAATAGGAGGGCATATATATAATCCTTAGAAAAAAATTTGGTAGTCATATTGGAAAACAACCCTTTGGCCTAGATATGAAAAAACTAAATCTTGGTATTGATGATAAAAGGAATATTGAGGCAAAGAGAAAACTAGGGCATCAGTCGGGTAGCCAAAGAGATTTTTGGGTACTATGGAACTGAAGATAATATTGTTGCCCCAGGAGAGTCCAATGGGGACACCTTTGGATCCTCTTTTAGAAATACATAGTTCTTTTTCATATTTGTTAAAGGATAAATCTTGAGAAGAGACTGAAGAAGCAAAAAAACTACATTAAAAATATTCTTTATGGCTGCTGGAAATAGATCAACATCTCAATGAGTTAATGGATATTTGCCACAGTTAGAATCAAGGAAAAATATTATCATTGAGCAAAGGATGGTAGAAGAAATATTTTTATATAGAGCCAATCATGATTTGATATGTAAATTCATTAGTATTCATCCTACCCTAATTTTTTTGCATTCCTAGGTCCGACAAAACTAGGAGCCTCTTGGTGAGTATTCTTTGTGGTTTATCAACAATGGATATTTTATTGTTAGTTTTTCTTCACTTACCGATAGAAATAGGGCTTTCAAATTAGAAAAGAGGAATCATGGTCCGACATGATTATTTTTAGCCATAGAGAGTGGGATTTGATCCTCGAATTGAACCCACTACTGTCCTGGTTTGGATCCATTTGTATGTAATTCCAATGGAGTTTTGGAGTGAGAAAGTATTAGAAATTATCGATAATTCCCTTGGAATACATTTGGGTGTTTTAAAAGACACAATAAAAGGAAACACAATCCTTTATGCTATATTATGTGTGGAAATGGATCTTAGTCAGCATTTGTCGATAGAGGTTGAACTCAAACTTACAAGACTATCTTGGATTCAACAATTGAATTATGAGGCATTGTCCTTTAGGTGCAGAGTTTATCACAAATATGGGCATTTGATCAGACTCTACCCAAACAACATGAACATAAAAATGGAGTCTCCTCTGGGAATGTCAAATCTTCCTAAGGAGGGTAAGTCAACAATCAATAAAGAAACAACCAACATTTCTCAAGGTAAAGAAGCATAGGGAGATGGTTTTGAACAACCCAAAAGAAGGAGAAGGCAAAAGAAAAAATATGGTAAAGAGCAAACCCAAATCAAACCCTCCAATAAGTATGAGATCTTCAAGACACTAGTGGACCGGGAAGAAGAACAATTCATGGAAGGAGTGGATGGGAATTGTATCGCTCCAAATTTTTTGCATCCTTACCTTTAGTCTCTAGGATCCGCGCTCCCCCGGATCCGCGCTCGAAAGGGGGATGCGAGAAGGATGGGACAATACCTCGGACTGAGAGGCCCTTTGAAGGTCCCGCCTCTCGAGGGAGGGGTATAAGGGTGAATTTTCGACGGATGGTGGGTTCACCAGGAAACTTTTGAGTGGCATTTTCCACACCTAGGTTGATAGTAGGTTTGATGTGTTCATTTTGCGCTTTAATCATTCAATTCCTAGGTTTGGCCAAGATGAATCTAAACTATTCTATATGCCAATGCTGATTCTATGAATACAAAAAACATGAATAAATGCTAAACACAGAGAATATGCTAAACGAGATAGAACATACCTGATTTCGAATGTCTGATGAAGATTATGAGTTTTATAGCAATACAGATCGTCTCAACTCGTACGTAATCGTTTGAGATCAGATGAGATCGTCGTCAATCTGACGAATTCGTCAGAAACCTACAATCATAGGAATAGATACAAAATACCAAAGATGCAACTGCAAAAGCAAAGGAGAATGATAGGAATAACAACAAATAGACCTAAATAATAGATTCAAATAACAAATAAGAGAAATGCAGTAGACTTAATGATTGATTTTAAAGTTATCATTTGGTTATGCTAAATGAGGTGAACTCCAAGATGCATAAATATAATAACTAAGATAATGTATAAAGAAATGTAGAAAACAATAAAGAGATGCAAACTCTGGGCTCTGATTGCCCCCAATCTGGACTACAGTCGGGATTGCTTCCAATCATACGAGATCATCTACGCTCCTCGAGAGGATTGTTCGAAATCGCTTGGAATCGTTTGCGACGATTCGAACTAGCTTCGACTAAAAAACAGTAAAGTTCCTGCAAGAAAACATGAAATACAAAATGCAAATTATGGTGTGAGGATGCTCTGAGGTGCATGAAAGTTTAGGGGGTTTAAGCAAAGTTTCAGGCAGAGAGTCAGGGGGATAAACTGAGAAAATCTCAGTTTATATAGGATTAGGGAGAGGTTAGGAGGTTGGAGATCATCCCAATTTGGGAGATCTCCAACGGGGGAGACTCTAACTGTGCAAACATGCTTTATGCCCAGGTTAGAGATGCTGTTGGAATAGAAGCTAAGTATGAAAATTCGATTTTGGGATGAAATCGTCTGGACGTTCTGTTCTAGACGAATTCGTCAGATCTGGGACGATTTCATCTAATCTGCGACGATATCGTCCAACGGTCAAAACAAATCCTAAAAATGGTGCAAAAAATAAGGAAAGCGGGTAACGGGCAGTTTGAGGTTAAAATTTGAATTTTTATCTTTTTACTAAGGTTTAACTACGCCAATTTTAGGGTGCTACATTTTGCCCCCTCTTTAGCAAATTTTTCAAAGAAAATGCATTAAAGACGAGTTCTTCCTGTTTTACGAGATAGCAAAAATGTACTCAATTTTCTAGACGATGATTCTTGGTCGAATCGTACGACTGCTGACTATGGTGCCCCCTCCGTGTTTTTACCCAAATCGAACGTTTTGAGGTAAAAGCACGAAAAAGCAAAAATTGTAAAAAAATGTTGTTGATTTGAAATAAAATTAAGAAAATAGGGTAAAACCCTAATTCATTTTTACTGTTCAATTTTATTGGTTTTTAGAGCTCTGCAGACAAAAAATGGTGGAGACAGCACACCGATCGACAGAGGTCCGACGCGGGCTATGGGTAAGGATCTAATCCTAGTAAATTAGGTTTAAATTTAATTTGTGCAATTTTTTGTTTTAAATTTTGATCGATGGAATTGGTGGTATATACAAGATGATCTATATACACTATACAAGGTTATTTGAGTATAGCATGTCTAAGGTTGCTTCAAAATCAAAGGAGGTTTTGAAGGATAATTTGGTTGTGATGAAGGTAAGAACAAAAGGTGATGAATAAAAGGTAGCGATAACAAAATATTTATTATAATGTAGAATAATGTAGCAAAAGATTTGACTTTTATATGTGTAAAATTGATCATGTTACAAAATAAAATGTCAGAAGGATAAAAAGGTTCTTCATTCTTATCACTATCTTCCAAGTCTTGATAATATGGAGGGAGTATATGTGAAAGATATGCACGGGTGTTATTTGGTAAACAAGGATGATCATATATGGATGAAGAAAAGTGATGGATAGAAGTTAATTGTGACAATGGAGAATGTATAGAACTTGATGTTTCAACCGTTAAATATTCTTCAAATGGTGTCGGGTCATTATGTATGGTAACAATTTTATTTGCAAGTTCAAATTTCAAACATTGGTGAAGAGTATAAGGGACAACCCTCATCGTATGAATCCAAGGACTTCTGAGAAGTAGGTTGTAAGGTAAAGGGCAATATGCTACATAAAACAAAGTATCCAGGATCTTGGATCCAATATTAAGGGGAATAATTATTGTACCTTGAGCTTCTTGAATTTCATTGTTAAAAGATTTTATAAGAACATTTGATTCATTAATATCTTCTTCTTTTAATTTGAGTTTTTGGAATAATTGATAAAGTGCATAAATTAAGAGAGGAGCCATTATCTACCATGAAAGTTTTAACAGGTGTTTCTTTACTAGATATTGTAATGTAAAGAGAGGAGTCTTCTTGTGGAGTAGAGGAAGGAATCTCCTCATCATAGAATGAAATATGGTTAACCTCAAGAGGGCTTACACCATTAATTATGTTCTTAGGGAAAATATCATGAGGAACAAATTGTTGGCTAGGTATTTTGAACAAAGTTTTCTTATGAGAACTTTGTAATACTTCTAAAAGGGATATCTTTGCTTGAGGATTAATCACTTGTTGTTGGCTATCAAAGTGGATTTCAGATTGAAATTTTGATTCTAAAGATGGGCTTTCTATGCTTACATTCCATTTTGGATCATTCTCTAGAGCCAAAGATAGTTTTGAAGGTTGGTCAAATGAGGAATCCATTTAGAAATTATACCATGGTTGCAAAATTGAATGTTGACATAATGACATGAAATAGAATAAGTGTTCGTTCTTTTTAAAGCACAATTGTGTAACATAATGATATAAGCCATATGTTTGGATGAATTTTTAAAATAAATGGAAAATAATATTAGAACAATGGTTTGCGCTAGGCATAGAATTATAGGTATAGAATTATACCATCATCGCGAAATCCAAAGATGAAATTGATATGTTAGTTTTATTGCATGATTGATTTTTGATTTTTGATAAACAGAAAATAATAATATATAACTTGACTTTGCTTACTAGATTTTGAAATAGGTTGTTTTAAAAATAATTTTGGATTTGTGAAAACAATGTATGTAATTACTTTTATACTAAACAGATGTTCTGAAATAAGAATAAAATTTATTCCAAAAGAGTTGTGGAAATATTTTAAATTATCTCAAAGACAAATGTAGATTTGTAAGGAACCCTTATGTGCATATGTGAGTTCATTGCCGATCTTGATTTATCATAATGATAGAGAATCTCTCAAATACAAATGTGTGTGCAATTGTATTGTTCGTTCACCAATTTTGAGCAAGATAATTTGATACAAGTAATTTGAATTAACCAAATGAATGTTCATTGACCATGATTTATATGCATGTAACCATACCAGACTCATCGTGTAAGTTAGGTTATCAAGAGCTAGCTAATCCATAAGCCGACATAGGTCTGTACAAAATAAGGTCGCTAATGTGACAGACATATCACCATGCTAGGGATTACCCAAGGCCAAGCGGGTTGGGCACAAACCACCTATTATGGGGCTTACCTCACAGTTTTTGAATAATTGAGAATTCCAGGGATTCAAGCTCATTCACCCTTATTTTCTTTTCAAGGGGTAGGGAAAGGGATTTATTGCATTTTGCTTTTGCCTTTTCTTTTTCTCTTCTTTTCTTCTCTTTTTTTTTTTTGTATTAATGTTGAAATATTGTTGCGATGGTACAAAATGATATTTTTCTTTTTCTCATTTTCTTTGACTTTTCTTTTTCTTCCTATGCTAGGGATACTTGCTCGGATTAGCTATAGAGCAAGGGATTTTTATTCTGGGTAGGGGTGAGCTTGTCCTTTTGTCAATTCTCAAAGATTCTAGACCATGTGCATGATAGGATAGCAAGGGAAAACTTTTCGCTCAAGAAACCACTTTTACTATGTAGCATCATATCGAATTTGCAATGAAATCATTTTAATGTGAAAAGATATATTTGGTTCAAGTAAATAACAAGATCAGTTCTCTATGCTCAAAACTTTATTTAATTCAACTATGGAATTTGATATAAGAGAGATTAATAATCATACAAAATAAAATCAAGATATTTATTCATGTGAGTGTGAAAGTGCGGGATTCCAAATAAATGCTAATTTATCCAAAATAATTGAAAATATAACTACAATACTTCAAGAATTGATAGGTACAAAAATAAAAGATGTTTTTGAAGATTTTGATGATTTTGATGTTTTTATATTTTGATTTTGATTCATGATGGAATTGGTGGTATATACAAGATGATCTATATACACTATACAAGGTTATTTGAGTATAGCATGTCTAAGGTTGCTTCAAAATCAAAGGAGGTTTTGAAGGATAATTCGGTTGTGGTGAGGGTAAGAACAAAAGGTGATGAATAAAAGGTAGTGATAACAAAATCTTTGTTATAATGTAGAATAATGTAGCAAAATATTTGACTTTTATATGTGTAAAATTGATCATGTTACAAAATAAAATGTCAGAAGGATAAGAAGGTTCTTCATTCTTATCACTATCTTCCAAGTCTTGATAAGATGGAGGGAGCATATGTGAAAGATATGCACGGGTGTTATTTGGTAAACAAGGATGATCATATATGGATGAAGAAAAGTGATGGATAGAAGGTAATTGTGACAATGGAGAATGTATAGAACTTGATGTTTCAATCGTTAAATATTCTTCAAATGGTGTTGGGTCACCATGTATGGTAACAATTTTATTTGCAAGTTCAAACTTTAAACATTGGTGAAGAGTAGAAGGGACAACCCTCATCGTATGAATCCAAGGACTTCTGAGAAGTAGGTTGTAAGGTGAAGGGCAATATGCTACATAAAACAAAGTATCCAGGATCTTGGATCCAATATTAAGGGGAAAAATTATAGTACCTTGAGCTTCTTGAATTTCATTGTTAAAAGATTTTATAATAACATTTGATTCATTAAGATCTTCTTCCTTTAATTTGAGTTTTTGGAATAATTGATAAGTGCATAAATTAAGAGAGGAGCCATTATCTACCATGATAGTTTTGACAGGTGTTTCTTTACTAGATCTTGTAATGTAAAGAGAGGAGTCTTCTTGTGGAGTAGAGGAAGGAATCTCCTCATCATAGAATGAAATATGGTTAACCTCAAGAGGGCTTACACCATTAATTATGTTCTTAGGGAAAATATCATGAGGAACAAATTGTTGGCTAGGTATCTTGAACAAAGTTTCCTTATGAGAACTTTGTAATACTTCTAAAAGGGATATCTTTTCTTGAGGATTAATCACTTGTTGTTGGCTATCAAAGTGGATTTCAGATTGAGATTTTGATTCTAAAGATGAGCTTTCTATGCTTACATTCCATTTTGGATCATTCTCTAGAGCCAAATATAGTTTTGAAGGTTGGTCAAATGAGGAATCCATATCTTGAATATCCGATTGAGTTGATTGAACTTGAGGTTGCTCATTTGTAGTTTGTGTTACAATATTAGTAATATCATCATGATGGGACACATTAACATGCAATATTTGATTGGTTTCCTGTTGTTGATAATTGAGTAGGGGTTCTTGGGAGATCCCCATGTCTTGATTGATTATTGGTATTTGTTGTGTAGGAGTTTGATTGTTTACTGTATTTTATAATCAGTTGTAGATTGTAATTCCTTTATATTAAAAAGACTCCATCAATCAAATCTTGAATTGCACATCTTAAATCTTTACAATTTTGTGTCATATGTCCATCTACTCTATGATATTCACAATGTAGCTCAGGTTTAAACCAATCTTCTGTGGCATCAAGTTGTCTTATGGAAGGGAGTTCAATCTTATTTGTATCAAGTAAATGTTTGAGAATTATATCCATTGGTTGATTGAGCTTAGTAAATTTACGTGATGAAGGTTTTCGAGAGGTTTTTGATAAGTGCCTTAGGAGTTCAGTCATAAAAGGACCTAATGGTTTTTTACCTCTCTTTTCTTTGTTATGGGTAGAATGATGATAGGAAGATTGTGAAGTATGATGTGAGTGCATGGTAGGATTGGAAGAATAAGTATTTACTTGTTGAAATGGATGTGTTGTATTGAAAGAAGAATATTGAAAGGGTGGAGGAGGATTGTATGTGGATTGATAGACATAATATGGATATATGGGAGAATAGATAATATCGTTATGAAGAGGATTGGAAAAGGGATTGTCCTGTTGGGGTAATGATGAAAAATGAGAAAAGTGTGATGGAGGTGATGTTGAATAGGGATGAGGTTGGTCATAATCAACAAATGTATTTGGCTGAATTCTTCCAACATTATTGATGGGCTCATATTGATTTGAGTAAAAACTCATGGTTTCTTTAGTACTTCTAAAAGTAATATTTAGTATCTACTATTTAGAATTGAATCTAAAACATACAAACTTGAAATGATGATTTTGTTTGTTTTTATTTTTCTTGTATACATACATATATATATTTTTTATTTATTTATATTTTTGAATCAGAAATATGCCTATGTTATTCACGTCGGGTTCACCAAAATGTATCGCTCCAAATTTTTTGCATCCTTACCCTCAGGCTATAGGATCCGCGCCCGAAAGGGGGATGCGAGAAGGATGGGACAATACCTCGGACTGAGAGGCCCTTTGAAGGTCCCACCTCTCGAGGGAGGGGTATAAGGGTGAATTTTTTATGGATGGTGGGTTCACCAGGAAACTTTTGAGTGGCAGTTTCCACACCTAGGTTGATAGTGGGTTTGATGTGTTCATTTTGTGCTTTAATCATTCAACTCCTAGGTTTGGCCAAGATGAATCTAAACTATTCTATATGCCAATGCTAATTTTATGGATACAAAAAATATGAATAAATGCTAAACATAGAGAATGTGCTGAATGGGATAGAACATACCTGATTTCGGATGTTTGATGAAGGTTATGAGTTTTGTAGCAAGTCTAAATCATCTCAACTCGTACGTAATCATATGAGATCAGACGAGATCGTCGTCAATCTAGACGAAATCGTTCGAGATCGAATTCATCGAAACCTGCAATCACAGGAATAGAAACAAAATACCAAATATGCAACTGCAGAAGCAAAGGAGAATGATAGCAATGATAGCAAACATGCCTAAATAATTGGATTCAAATAACAAAAAAGAGAAATGCAGTATATTTAATTATTGATTTTAACTTTATCATGCGGTTATACAAAATGAGGTGAACTCCAAGATGCATAAACATAATAACTAAGATAATGTATAAAGAAATGCAGCAAACAATAAAGAGATGCAAACTCTGGCTCTGATTGCCCCCAATATGGACTACAGTAGGGATCACCTCCAATCGTACGAGATCGTCTGCGCTCCTCAACAGGATCGTCCGAAATCATCCGGAATCGCTACGACGATCCGAGCTAGCTTCGATTGAAAAATAGTAAAGTTCCTACAAGAAAACATGAAATGCATAATGCAAATGATGGTGTGAGGATGCTCTGAGGTGCATGGAAGTTTAGGGGGTTTAAGCAGAGTTTCAGGAAGAGAGTCAGGGAAGGGGGATAAAATGAGAAAATCTCAGTTTATATAGGATTAGGGAGAGGTTAGGAGGTTGGGGATCATCCCAATATGGGAGATCTCCAATGGGGGAGACTCCAACTATGCAAACACGCTTTCTGCCCAAGTTGGAGAGGCTATTGAAACATAAGCTAATTATGAAAATTCAGTTTTGGGACGAAATCGTCTGGACGTTCTGCCATGACAAATTCGTCAGATCTGGGAAAATTTCATCTAATTTGTGATGATATCATCCAACGGTCAAAAAAAATCCTAAAAATGTTGCATAAAATGAGGAAAGTGGGTAACAGGCGGTTAACGGGTGGTTTGAGGTTAAAATTTGAATTTTTATCGCTCCAAATTTTTTGCATCCTTACCCTCAGGCTATAGGATCCGCGCCCGGAAGGGGGATGCGAGAAGGATGGGATAATACCTCGGACTGAGAGGCCCTTTGAAGGTCCCGCCTCTCGGGGGAGGGGTATAAGGGTGAATTTTCGATGGATGGTGGGTTCACCAGGAAACTTTTGAGTGGCAGTTTCCACACCTAGGTTGATAGTGAGTTTGATGTGTTCATTTTGCACTTTAATCATTCAACTCCTAGGTTTGGCCAAGATGAATCTAAACTATTCTATATGCCAATGCTGATTCTATGAATACAAAAAATATGAATAAATGCTAAACACAGAGAATATGCTAAAGGGGACAGAACATACCTGATTCTAGATGTCTGATGAAGATTCTAAGTTTTGTAGCAATCCAGATCGTCTCAACTCGTACGTAATCATCTGAGATCGGACGAGATCGTCGTCAATATGATGAATTCGTCAGAAACCTGCAATCACAGGAATAGATACAAAATACCAAATATGCAACTGCAAAAGCAAAGGAGAATGATAGCAATAACAACAAACATGCCTAAATAATGGATTCAAATAACAAATAAGAGAAATGCAGTAGATTTAATGATTGATTTTAACTTTATCATGCGGTTATGCTAAATGAGGTGAACTCCAAGATGCATAAACATAATAACTAAGATAATGTATAAAGAAATGCAGAAAACAGATAAAGAGATGCAAACTCTAGACTCTGATTGACCCCAATCTAGACTACAGTCGGGATCACCTCCAATCGTACGAGATCGTCTCGCGCTCCTCGACAGGATCGTCCGAAATCGTCCGGAATCGCTTGCGACGATCCGAGCTAGCTTCGACTGAAAAATAGTAAAGTTCCTGCAAGAAAACATGAAATACAAAATGCAAATGATGGTGTGAGGATGCTCTAAGGTGCGTGAAAGTTCAGGGGGTTGAAGCAGAGTTTCAGGTAGAGATTCGGGGGATAAACTGAGAAAATCTCAGTTTATATAGGATTAGGGAGAGGTTAGGAGGTTGGAGATCATCCCAATTTGGGAGATCTCCAACGGGGGAGACTCTAACTGCGTAGACACGCTTTCTGCCCAAGTTAGAGAGGTCGTTGGAACAGAAGCTAATTATGAAAATTTGGTTTTGGGACGAAATCGTCTGGACGTTCTGTTCCAGACGAATTCGTCAGATCTGGGACGATTTCGTCTAATCTGCGACGATATCGTCCAACGGTCAAAACAAATCCTAAAAATGGCATGAAAAATGAGGAAAGCGGGTAACGGGTGGTTTGAGGTTAAAATTTGAATTTTTATCTTTTTACTAAGGTTTAACTGTGCCAATTTTAGGGTGCTACATTTTGCCCCCTCTTTAGCGAATTTTCCAAAGAAAATGCGTTAAAGACGAGTTCTTCCCGTTTTACGAGAAAGCAAAAATGTACTCAATTTTTTAGACGATGATTCTTGGTCGAATCGTACGACTGTTGACTATGGTGCCCCCTCCGTGTTTTTACCCAAATCGAACGTTTGAGGTAAAAACACGAAAAAGCAAAAATTAAAAAAATGTTGTTTTTAAATAAAATTAAGAAAAATAGGGTAAAACCCTAATTCATTTTTACTGTTCATTGTTATTATTACTTTTTTAGGGGATTGAGTATGCCAGGGTTTTGATTGTGGCATACCAGTCCAGTTTTGATATGATGTACATAATTTGTTGATATATATATGGTATTTTTGATGATATGACTTGTGTATATGTTGTATGATGCTTTAATGTTGAATTTTGCAATTGATTATTGATGATTCATGTGATTATGTCGTTTTAGAAATATTATAATTTTATGTCATGTTGTAAAATTTAAATGAAATAATCTGATGTAAACAATTGGTTGTTTTGGTGTGATTTGATGAAAAATAAAAGGGACTTCTAACAATAATTTCAAAGGACATTGTCGTTGTTATAGACCATTTCATGGAGTCGCCGCTCGCTCGGTCGTCAAGCTAATCCCAATATAGAAATATTGCTAAAAGTAAAAGAATGCTTAAGAGACTGTCTTAAGACTTTGTGTTGTGATGATGGTTTATGATTTGTTTTCAGATTTTCATAAAAATATTATGCGTGAGATACTAAAAGAAATATGATTTTTCTAGGCATAAATTCCTAAGTGTGATAAAATTTTGAACAATTCCTTAGAAATTATACCATGGTTGCAAAATTGAATGTTGACATAATGACATGAAATAGAATAAGTGTTCGTTCGTTTTAAAGCACAATTGTGTAACATAATGATGTAAGCCATATGTTTGTTTTTAATTTTTTAAAATGAATGGGAAAATAAAATTAGAACAATGGTTTGCGCTAGGCATAGAATTATAGGTATAGACTTATACCATCATCGCGAAATCCAAAGAAGAAATTGATATTTTAGTTTTATTGCATGATTGATTTTTGATTTTTAGATAAACAAAAAATAATAATATATAAACTTGACTTTATTTGCTAGATTTTGTAATATGTTGTTTTAAAAGAATTTTGGATTTTTTGAAAACAATGTATGTAATTGTTTTTATACTAAACAGATGTTCTGAAATAAGAATAAAATTTATTCCAAAAGAGTTGCAGAAATATTTTAAATTATCTCAAAGACAAATGTAGATTTGTAAGGAACCCTCATGTGCATATGTGAGTTCATTGCCGATCTTGATTTATCATAATGATAGAGAATCTCTCAAATACAAATGTGTGTGCAATTGTATTGTTCGTTCACCAATTTTGAGCAAGATAATTTGATACAAGTAATTTGAATTAACCAAATGAATGTTCGTTGACCATGATTTATATGCATGTAACCGTACCATACTATTGTGTAAGTTAGGTTATCAAGAGCTAGCTAATCCATAAGCCGACATAGGTCTGTACAAAAGAAGGTCGCTAATGTGACAGACATATCACCACGCTAGGGATTACCCAAGGCCAAGCGGGTTGGGCACAAACCACTTGTTATGGGGCTTACCTCACAGTTTTCGAATAATTGAGAATTCCAGGGATTCAAGCTCATTCACCCTTCTTTTCTTTTCAAGGGGTAGGGAAAGGGATTTATTGCATTTTGCTTTTGCCTTTTCTTTTTCTCTTCTTTCTTCTCTTTTTTTTTGTTTTTTTTTGTTTTGTATTTTGCTTGGAACTTGAGATAATGCTGAAATATTGTTGCGATGGTACAAAATGATATTTTTCTTTTTCTCATTTTCTTTGACTTTTCTTTTTCTTCCTATGCTAGGGATACTTGCTCGGATTAGTTGTAGAGCAAGGGATTTTTATTCTGGGTAGGGGTGAGCTTGTCCTTTTGTCAATTCTCAAAGATTCTAGACCATGTGCATGATAGGATAGCAGGGGAAACTTTTCGCTCAAGAAACCACTTTTACTATGTAGCATCATATTGAATTTGCAATGAAATCATTTTAATGTGAAAAGATATATTTGGTTCAAGTAAATAACAAGATCAGTTCTCTATGCTCAAAACTTTATTTAATTCAACTGTGGACTTTGATATAAGAGAGATTAATAATCATACAAAATAAAATCAAGATATTTATTCATGTGAATGTGAAAGTGCGGGATTCCAAATAAATGCTAATTTATCCAAAATAATTGAAAATATAACTGCAATACTTCAAGAATTGACAGGTATGAAAATAAAATATGTTTTTGAAGATTTTGATGTTTTTATATTTTGATTTTGATTGATGAATTTTTTTTTATTTTTTTTTTGATGATGGAATTGGTGGTATATACAAGATGATCTATATACACTATACAAGGTTATTTGAGTATAGCATGTCTAAGGTTGCTTCAAAATCAAAGGAGGTTTTGAAGGATAATTTGGTTGTGGTGAAGGTAAGAACAAAAGGTGATGAATAAAAGGTAGTGATAACAAAAGCTTTGTTATAATGTAGAATAATGTAGCAAAAGATTTGACTTTTATATGTGTAAAATTGATCATGTTACAAAATAAAATGTCAGAAGGATAAGAAGGTTCTTCATTCTTATCACTATCTTCCAAGTCTTGATAATATGGAGGGAGCATATGTGAAAGATATGCATGGGTGTTATTTGGTAAACAAGGATGATCATATATGGATGAAGAAAAGTGATGGATAGAAGGTAATTGTGACAATGGAGAATGTATAGAACTTGATGTTTCAATCGTTAAATATTCTTCAAATGGTGTTGGGTCACCATGTATGGTAACAATTTTATTTGCAAGTTCAAACTTTAAACATTGGTGAAGAGTGGAAGGGACAACCCTCATCGTATGAATCCAAGGACTTCTGAGAAGTAGGTTGTAAGGTGAAGGGCAATATGCTACATAAAACAAAGTATCCAGGATCTTGGATCCAATATTAAGGGGAAGAATTATAGTACCTTGAGCTTCTTGAATTTCATTGTTAAAATATTTTATAATAACATTTGATTCATTAAGATCTTCTTCCTTTAATTTGAGTTTTTGGAATAATTGATAAGTGCATAAATTAAGAGAGGAGCCATTATCTACCATGATAGTTTTAACAGGTGTTTCTTTACTAGATCCTGTAATGTAAAGAGAGGAGTCTTCTTGTGGAGTAGAGGAAGGAATCTCCTCATCATAGAATGAAATATGGTTAACCTCAAGAGGGCTTACACCATTAATTATGTTCTTAGGGAAAATATCATGAGGAACAAATTGTTGGCTAGGTATCTTGAACAAAGTTTCCTTATGAGAACTTTGTAATACTTCTAAAAGGGATATCTTTGCTTGAGGATTAATCACTTGTTGTTGGCTATCAAAGTGGATTTCAGATTGAGATTTTGATTCTAAAGATGAGCTTTCTATGCTTACATTCCATTTTGGATCATTCTCTAGAGCCAAAGATAGTTTTGAAGGTTGGTCAAATGAGGAATCCATATCTTGAATATCCGATTGAGTTGATTGAACTTGAGGTTGCTCATTTGTAGTTTTTGTTACAATATTAGTAATATCATCATGATGGGACACATTAACATGCAATATTTGATTGGTTTCCTATTGTTGATAATTGAATAGGGGTTCTTGGGAGATCCCCATGTCTTGATTGATTATTGGTATTTGTTGTGTAGGAGTTTGATTGTTTACTGGAGATTTATAATCAGTTGTAGATTGTAATTCCTTTATATTAAAAAGACCCTCATCAATCAAATCTTGAATTGCACATCTTAAATCTTTACAATTTTGTGTCATATGTCCATCTACTCTATGATATTCACAATGTAGCTCAGGTTTAAACCAATCTGTTGTGGCATCAAGTTGTCTTATGGAAGGGAGTTCAATCTTATTTGTATCAAGTAAATGCTTGAGAATTATATCCATTGGTTGATTGAGCTTTGTAAATGTACGTGATGAAGGTTTTCGAGAGGTTTTTGATAAGTGCCTTAGGAGTTCAGTCATAAAAGGACCTAATGGTTTTTTACCTCTCTTTTCTTTATTATGGGTAGAATGATGATAGGAAGATTGTGAAGTATGATGTGAGTGCATGGTAGGATTGGAAGAATAAGTATTTTCTTGTTGAAATGGATGTGTTGTATTGAAAGAAGAATATTGAAAGGGTGGAGGAGGATTGTATGTGGATTGATAGACATAATATGGATATATGGGAGAATAGATAATATCGTTATGAAGAGGATTGGAAAAGGGATTGTCCTGTTGGGGTAATGATGAAAAATGAGAAAAGTGTGATGGAGGTGATGTTGAATAGGGATGAGGTTGGTCATAATCAACAAATGTATTTGGCTGAATTCTTCCAACATTACTGATGGGCTCATATTGATTTGAGTAAAAACTCATGGTTTCTTTAGTACTTCTAAAAGTAATATTTAGTATCTACTATTTAGAATTGAATCTAAAACATACAAACTTGAAATGATGATTTTGTTATTATTATTTTTCTTGTATACATATATATATATATATATATATTTATATTATATATATTTTATATTTTTGAATCGAAAATATGCCTATGTTATTCACGTCGGGTTCACCAAAATGTATCGCTCCAAATTTTTTGCATCCTTACCTTCAGGCTATAGGATCCACGCCCGGAAGGGGGATGCGAGAAGGATGGGACAATACCTCGGACTGAGAGGCCCTTTGAAGGTCCCGCCTCTCGGGGGAGGGGTATAAGGGTGAATTTTTGATGGATGGTGGGTTCACCAGGAAACTTTTGAGTGGCGGTTTCCACACCTAGGTTGATAGTGAGTTTGATGTGTTCATTTTGTACTTTAATCATTCAACTCCTAGGTTTGGCCAAGATGAATCTAAACTATTCTATATGCCAATGCTGATTTTATGGATACAAAAAATATGAATAAATGCTAAACACAGAGAATATGCTAAAGGGGATAGAACATACCTGATTTCGGATGTCTGATGAAGATTCTGAGTTTTGTAGCAGTCCAGATCGTCTCAACTCGTACGTAATCATCTGAGATCATACGAGATCATCGTCAATCTGACGAATTCGTCAAAAACCTGCAATCACAGGAATAGATACAAAATACCAAATATGCAACTACAAAAGCAAAGGAGAATGATAGCAATAACAACAAACATGCCTAAATAATGGATTCAAATAACAAATAAGAGAAATGCAGTAGATTTAATGATTGATTTTAACTTTATCATGCGGTTATGCTAAATGAGGTGAACTCCAAGATGCATAAACATAATAACTAAGATAATGTATAAAGAAATGCAGAAAACAATAAAGAGATGCAAACTCTGGACTCTGATTGCCCCCAATCTGGACTACAGTCGGGATCGCCTCCAATCATACGAGATCATCTGCGCTCCTCGACAGGATCGTCCGAAATCGCCTGGAATCGCTTGCGACGATCCGAGCTAGCTTCGACTAAAAAATAGTAAAGTTCCTGCAAGAAAACATGAAATACAGAATGCAAATGATGGTGTGAGGATGCTCTGAGGTGCGTGGAAGTTCAGGGGGTTTAAGCAGAGTTTCATGCAGAGAGTCATGGGGGATAAACTGAGAAAATCTCAGTTTATATAGGATTAGGGAGAGGTTAGGAGGTTGGAGATCATCCCAATTTGGGAGATCTCCAACAGGGGAGACTCTAACTGTGCAGACACGCTTTCTGCCCAGGTTAGAGAGGTTGTTGGAACAGAAGCTAAGTATGAAAATTTGGTTTTGGGACGAAATCGTCTGGACGTTCTATTCCAGACGAATTCGTCAGATCTGGGATGATTTCGTCTAATCTACGATGATATCGTCCAACGGTCAAAACAAATCCTAAAAATGGCATGGAAAACGAGGAAAGCGGGTAACAAGCGGTTAACGGGCGGTTTGAGGTTAAAATTTGAATTTTTATCTTTTTACTAAGGTTTAACTGTGCCAATTTTAGGGTGCTACAGGAATAATAAAAATAATAACAGCCATGTTCAAGCCCCTCTTTCACCTACTCCCATACTAGAGCAGGTAATTGAGTATAGTGAGTTACCACAATCAAATATTGCAAAGTCATTGATAGTGCATAACCAATAACAACTGATAATTAAGGATGTCATCATGGGTATAGCAAAAAAGAATAAAGAAATACCAACTATAGGGATAACTCAAGTGGAAAAGAGATAAAAAATATCAGGTCTCAAGGAGTGGGTAGAATATCAAATAAGGAATTGATAGTAGTTCAAGGAGACAAATTGAACACTGGAGGATTGGTAAGGCCAATAGATTTTTACTACTGTCAAGGTAACTAATGATTATACAATCATGGAATGTTAGGGGTTTAAATAGTAGAACCCATAAATTTGTTATTCAAAGACTCTTAGAAAAAAGTAAAACATATTTTTTGCTTATCCAAGAGACAAAAATGTCATTGGATATTATGTGTAAAATAGTAAATAGACTTTGGAGGGGTGTTGGTCATATGGAAGTGGTTACCCAAGGGGCCTCAGGGGGGATAGTTAACTTTTGGAACTCTCTTGAATGAATGACAATAGAACATATAGCTTGGAGGGGTGTCCTCACATCGTATTTTAGGAATAATGTGATAATTGAGCAAGTTTTAATCATAAATTTTTATGGGGATCAAAACCTAGATGGTTAGATGCATCAATGGAAAGTGGTGCATAACATGAGAGTCTCAAGGGAGGAGTTAGATTGTATTGTTGCTGGGGATTTTAATGCTAAATTATCCTCTAGAGATTAGGAATATGGAACCCCAATTTTAGATCCAGGGGATTGATTTATAATTACCCAAGTCTATGCATTAAACTTAGTGGATATTAAATGCCTTGGAACCAACTAAACTTGGAATAATAAGAGGAGGGGGCTACATAGTAGGAAGGTGAAGTTAGATAATTTTTTGGTTTCAAAGGAGGTATTTGTGAAATAGAATATAAAATTTTAGATTTTGGAGGGTCCAATTTTATATCACTTTCCCATTTTGTTGGAAGTGGAAATAAATATAGTGCAACATCACAAACCATTCAAATTTGAAAACTTTTGGTTACAAAAATAGGAACTTTGAAAGAAAATTCCATAGTGGTGGGAAGAGGGTCACCCAACATATGGGACATCAATGTTTAGATTCCACAAGCAACTTCATTATGTCAAGGATCAAATGAAATGATGGAGGTGAGCTAACAAGACACAATTCCAGGTCCAAAGAGCTCCATTGGTGGCCAGATAGGATGAGGTTCAAAAATACTTCAAGGAAGGAACAATTATAGAGCAACTCAAAGAAGAGGATGATGCATTGCATAAAGCGGTTGAGGACATTGAAAACAAAGATGAGATATAGTGGAAATAGAGAGAAAGAATTAATTGGTTATTAGAAGGATCAAATGAAATGATGAAGGTGATATAACAAGGCAAAATTCTAGGTCTAAAGAGCTCCATTGGTGGCCAGATAGGATGAGGTTAAAAAACACTTTAAGGAAGGAGCAATTACAGAGAAACTCAAAGAAGAGGATGATGCATTGCGTAAAGCAGTTGAGAACATTGAAAATCAATATGAGATCTAGTGGAAACAAAGAGCAAGAACCAATTGGTTTTTAGAAGGTGATAAAATACCATATTTTTCCATCGGACTGCTTGTTCTAGGAGACAGACGAACAACATGGAAGCTCTTCAAGATGAGAATGGAAAGTCCTTTGATATAATTCCAAGTATGCATTTCCATTCAATGGATTAATTTTCTAGACTATTTAAGGAAAGTATGGTGCAATATGAAGAGGCTAAAAATAAGTTCTTGCTATCATACCCTCCATTATCTCTGAAAAATAAAATAAGGCCCTACTTAAACCCATTGATAGAAACTAAAGAAAGTAGTCTTTGGAATGAGCACCAAAAAAACTCTAGGTCCAGATGGCTTTCCAGGTACGATAGCCTATAAGATGAAGTTGTTAGAGCACATGAGAGTTCACCCAGTATTTCATGTGAGTCAGTTGAAATCGTTCCATGGTAATGAAGTTGAACGTAAGAGGGCTCAACCAAGTTGATCGCTAGCAAATGTTATTGATAAGCTACATAGAGAGGTTGAGCGGGCATGGGACATGAGGGTAGTTGGTTGGGAAACTAGATAAGACAAGGAGTTCCTCATCAATTGGAAAAATGAAGCTTCAGATAGTTGGGAGCGTGAGAAAGTCTTATGGAATTAGGGGAAAAGGTTGCAGGCCTTCTTAGACAAGAAGGCTACCAATCCAAGCTAGGTGAGATGATAGTTTTGGCAATGACAGTTTTGGTAGTGTTACTCCTCTTGAGCGGATGTGGTGGGGTCTTCCACAGTGTCGAGAGCATCATCAAATTAAGTGAGGAAGGATATGAGTGACTAACGTATTCCACAGTCATCAAACCATCCACAAGGTCTCTCTCGCATTATTGCCTACTAAGTTGCCTAAGTGTTGCCTTTTGAGTTACCTTTTGAGTTGTCATACTAAGTGTAAGTGAATTATTGTATTTTTTATTGGGAGAGAGAGGGTTTATAGCCTAACGTTACTGGTACAAGAGTGAGAGCTTACAATATCGACCAAGCACCTTGGCCTCTACTTAGAGCTAGTTTCTTGGGAATCGGATAATCTTGTTCTATTCGTGTTGTGTCACCATTTGTGTTGTGTCCTATTGGTTGGGCACTAGATATTAGTCCATGTGCATGAGTGGGCTTGGGTTTCACTGGGTTTGCCAATTTGAAGAAAACAAGCTTGTGATGCATTTTTATAAGACTTGGAGTGACCAGTAGTGTTGGCGATCACCTTGTCCCTTTGCTTTGTAATCTGGCACATTCAAGCAATGTAGGTTGTTTGGCCATTTTGGTGGAATATAAGTAAAATACAACTCCTTATTGTACCATTCTATGTGTTTGTTATTGTGTTCCTTTATGGTGCATGCTCTTTGGCTAACCCCATGAAATTTTTGCTTCCGCTATATATACTCTTTTCCTAAGAATTTTTTTTGTAAGTACAATCACGAGGTGAGGCATAGTCTACATATGTCAAGTGGGACTTGAAGCCACGGTGTCGTATGTGTTCAACACTAATCACCCTGGGCATAATTAGAAAAATGGCTACTTATTAAAATATATATTTAAAAGAATATTTATTTAGTTTAAAAAATTATTGGGATTAGTAAAAACTCATTATAAGATTATATTATTATTAATATTATAAAACTAATATATTTATAGTGGGTGTAAGTTTTGAAAATTTTTTTATAACTATTTGAGTTGATGCAATTTGATAAAACTAATGCACTTTAAATATATATTTTTATATAGAGGTATAACCTGAGTGGGCCTAATATGGTGGAGACTTTGAAACTTTAATAAAGGTTCAAGATTTGAATTTTGTAGAGGTAGGGTGGGGTTGTGCACTATGCTTCGATAATTGAAATGTAGTTGAATATTGATAAATTAGGAAAATAAAATTATCCATAAAGGTCATCTCATATAACATATGATCCCATAGACATTCAAAACTACTTTTACCTTTATATAATTTAATAAAATACTTTTATTGCAACTAAAATTTAATAAATAGATATGGAAGTAAATATGATTGGCTAAATTTATTAAAATTTTGTTCAAGTAGCTACTAATAAACAACTTATTCTTAAAATATCTTTGTCTATACAACTTCATTTGTTATGTTTTTGTGTTTTCATCAAGGAGACCTAATTGTGAATCAAGGAGGGTAGCGCCCGTTGTGTCCTGGTTATGCTTCCCATCCTACTTTAAAAAAAACTTATTTTTAAACTAATAATAATTAATTTATGGACCACTAAGTTGTTAGGACTTCATCCTAACATTGTTATGTAATAACCCAT
This sequence comes from Wollemia nobilis, assembly GCA_028583015.1. NCBI lineage: Eukaryota > Viridiplantae > Streptophyta > Pinopsida > Araucariales > Araucariaceae > Wollemia > Wollemia nobilis. The sequence continues at coordinate 5,499,548 of JAQPPZ010003287.1, read as the reverse complement.
TTCTTAACGTGGGGAACCCATTATAATATTTTGTAAAATATTTTGTAATAGTTTGTGGCACTAGAAATACCTAGACAAGTGGCGTTATTTTATGTAATTGTTATCAAGAATGTAATTGTTTTGTTTGGTAGAATATTATTGTTGCGGTGGCATTTTGTATTTAAGTCAGCCTTGAGTGTTAGGTAGTGTGATGAAGTATTTAAAAATACGTGAGGCAATAATGAGCATATGATATTTTTCATATTGAATGAAAGTATTGAAGGAGGTTGCCCCCTCAAAGAGGCCTATGATTCTATGTTGTGATTTATGAGATTAATATATTTTTGCATTTATATTTTGTATTGCAATATTATGTTCTTTCATGAATTTCTTATTTTTTTGCAATATTTATGTGAATGTGTTTATTTTTATTAGAAGGTTCCTAACAAGTGGTATCAAAGCACTTTCTAGGGCCATATTTCGTTGTGACTGTGATAGTTCTTGCCCTACCATTTCAATTGTTAGGTATAAATTTTCCATGTTTTCATTTTTTTGTTAGTTTTCCATTTTAGAAAAATCTAGCCCTTTTTTTGTATTAGTTTATTAGGTTAGAAACCTTGTGCTAAAGGTTTTAAAATATCATGGAGGAGTTGTCGTTATTGGCTAATCTAGATTTCCCATAAAGTGTCTAGTGAAGTGAGGGGCGATCAGGCTCCAATACCCAAGCCTCAGACAACACCCATATACAAAATTGAGCTCCCACTTATCTTCGGGTATATCGAGAGACCCCCTAGGATTAAGAGAAACCATTTGGCCATAGGAATATTTTTGATTGTGTATTATCCATAGTACATCGGACACAACATCTAGGAATATCACCCTCTCATACTGTTAGAGAGGCAAGTAGTGTGCTCAAGGGTATGCGTGGAATCCTCCTTGAGTAGTGGCCTAAAATATTGGTCTGAAAACTATTGTTCATCACTATGGTATAACATAGGACCTATGGGAAGTACACACACCTTGGCTTAGAGTACCCTATTTTTATTGAATGTTTAACCTGAAACCAAAAATCCTACCATAGAAATTAAGCATACTAAGGAGATTACACTATCCTAAAATTACTACATGAAACAGACAAAAGAATTAGTGATGAACATAATAGTCAAGATAGGTTTTGTCAAGAGTAGTCAATAATAGTCATAAATGAATTTAGTTAGAGTCTCATCAGGCTGATCATTTTGGTATATAGCCTCCATGCACTTTTTAGGGTGCCAAAAAATGTCATTGTGGGACCTAGTCCATTATGATCATCTTTTTGAGCTAATCATTTTTATATATAGCACCCAAACATTTTTTTGGCTCATTACTAAAAATAGTAACTCTTGGAATCACACTTCTATTTTTAGTATCATCAGAAGGTCAAAAATCATAGAACATGGCTACAGGTACTAGGGAACAACAAAAGGTACAAGAATTAGATAAAAAATTATCACTCATGTAGAGACTTAGGGAAAGCATGTGGGGAGAAGTTATCTGAGAGTTTAAATTAGTTAAGGTCGGATATCAAATCTTTACATGAATCCTTGAACTATGTAGTCAGGGAACAAAGGGAAATGAAGGTAAAATTAAATGGAAAAATTGAAGACTTGGAAAGTCGTATATCTAATAATCCCCACACATGATTGATTTGGTTCTCATGACCGTAAGGATGAAGGAACTAGCAATCATCAACGAGATGCCCCCAATAACAATGGATTTAAGCTACCCAAATTAGACTTTCCAAATTTTGATGGGAAGGATCTAGAGGGATGGATATGTAGAGAAGAATAATATTTCAGTCTTCATAATGTTCCCCATTATATGCGCCTGATAATTGCCTCTTTCAATTTTGAATTAGATGCACTACATTGGTTTCAGTGGCTCAAGAAAGCAAATCCTGATCTTACTTGGCTTGAATTTGAGCAACTACTCACTCAATTTGGTCCTAATGAGTTTGAGGATTTTACAGGAGCCCTTTCTAAACTCAAACAAAATTCAACCATTCGAGATTATCAAACTTAGTTTGAAAAATTGGCCAACCATACCACTGGTTTGAGTCTTGCATTCTTCCAAAGTTGTTTTGTGAGTGGTTTGAAGGATGACATTAAAGTTGAAGTTAAAATGTTGAGGCCACAATCATTACAACAAGCAATAGCTTTGGCTAGATTGGTAGAAGAAAAATTTAAGGCTCAAGGACGCACCCCCAAATTTTCTCAATCTCGACCACCTTTTTGTCCAAGCCTACACCAACTCCTGCCAACAAAACTCCTACCATCAAAAAGTTGACATGAGAAGAGATGGAAAACTAGAAGGAGCCAAAGGCTATGCTATAACTATGATGAGAAGTATTCCCCAAGGCATAAGTGTGTATACCAAAAATTGTATTTGCTTGATGTGGATGAGGCAACAACCATAGAATATTCAAAGGCAAAAGAGGATCATCAAGAGGAACACACAAAACATTTAGAAGTTCCAGATGAATCCCAACCAGAAATCTCGATGCATGCCTTAGCAAGAATATCAACTCCTCAAATGATGAAAGTGATAGGACACTTCAAAGGACAATGGGTAATAATTCTTATTGACTCAGGAAGCACACATAACTTTATTGATCCACATGTGGCCAAATAGGGAAATTATTACATTACTACTTGTAATTCCTTTGAAGTCATGATTGCCAATGGAGGCACCCTACCATGTAAAGGAAAGTGTCGTAATATCAAAATACAAATAGAGGAATATAATATTAAGGTGGATATGTTTGCCTTACCACTAGGTGGGTGTGATGTCATTTTGGGGGCACAATGGTTGCGGATGTTAGGTCTCATCTTATGGGATTTTTCTAAGTTGTGGATGAAATTTAGCCAACAAGGAACAAAATACACCTTACAAGGCATGAAGGTTGGGGTTGCTCAATTTATTTCAACCCATAATATGGAAAAATTGTTTAAAAAATCCTCCCATGGGGTTGTGGCTCAATTATTTGCTATAGAAGCTTTTGAGGAAAGGGATAAGGACCATCCAAAGGTATTGTAAGTTTTATTGCAAAAACATGCTCTAGTTTTTGAGGAACCCAAAGGACTACCCCCTCATCATTCTCATGACCATGTGATTCAACTTCTTCTTAGTAGTCTTCCCCCAAATGTTTACCCCTACAAGTATCCATATGCTCAAAAATCAAAAATTGAGAAAATGATACAAGAACTTCGTGTTATAGGGGTTATTCATCCCAACGTTAGTCCCTATTCTTCTCCTATGTTGTTGGTATAGAAAAAGGATGGGTCTTGGCGCTTGTGTGTGGATTACAAGGACCTTAATAAAATCACTATTAAAGATAAATTTCCTATTCCAGTAATTGATGAATTGCTAGATGAGTTGCATGGGGCCCAATATTTTTCAAAATTGGATTTGTGGTTAGGATATCATCAGATTTGAATCAAGGATGAGGACATTCCTAAAATAGATTTTAGAACTCATGAAGGGCACTATGAATTCTTGGTTATGCCATTTGGATTGACCAATGCACCTTCCACTTTTTAGAGTTTGATGAATTTCATTTTTTGACCTTTCCTTCACAAATTCATTCTAGTCTTCTTTGATGATATATTGATTTATAGTCATTCATGGGAGGAGCATCTCCAACATCTAGATCAAACACTACAACTTTTGTCTAAGAATCAACTTTATGCCAAGAGGTCCAAGTGTTCTTTTGGGTTGCAAGAAGTTGAATATTTGGGTCACATTGTAACCAAAGATGGAGTTCAAGTGGACCCCATACAGATTCAAGTTGTTCAAGACTGGCCTAAGCCTCGAACCTTAAAGGGACTTCATGGATTTTTGGGACTCACTAGATATTATCAAAAATTTATGAATAATTATGGGAAGATAGCAGCTCCCTTGACAACCATGTTGAGAAAGAATTATTTTATGTGGTTAGAACCAACAAAGAAGGCTTTTGAAGAGTTGAAGCAAGCTATGACCACCACCCCCATGTTAGCAATGCTTGATTTCTCTAAACCTTTTGTAATTGAAAGTGATGCATCTAGCAATGGCATTGGGATAGTTTTGATGCAAGAAGGAAGACCATTGGCCTTCACTAGTAGAGCACTCTCTGGCCAAAATTTGGGTAAGTCTACTTATGAAAAGGAGATGCTTTCCATTTTACATGTTGTTAATCATTGGCATCCGTATCTCATTGGGCAACACTTTTCCATCAGGACTGATCATCAAAGTCTCAAATATTTCTTGGAACAAAGGGTGACCACACCAGAACAACAAAGATGGGTTTCTAAATTGTTAGGCTATGACTATGAAATCACCTATAAGAAAGGCAAGGAGAACGTGGTGGTTGATGCCTTATATCGACAATATGAAGAACAAGAAATGCTATATGCTATATCTACACCACTTTTGCAATGGATCCATCATCTCAAGGAAGAACTGACCAAGGACTCCTATTTGCAAAATTTGGTCAACAAAATCCAAGAAAAGCCTAACTCATGCCTTGGCTATTGTAACAATTCTCCTCGCATGACTATTGATTGTAAATAAATTGGTGAATTACACTTGCTTATTCTCCTAGAATATGGTACTGTTGATGATTATTTTGCATGCAAGGCCAAGTAGATTCCTTCGACAAATAGAAGAAAGTCGATGGAAAAAGGTAAATGGCAAGTGATGATTCAGCTTTTGAGTATATGTATGCTCATGTAATTGCATATCATGTAGGGCATCATGAATGTTTTGCATTATGTGTGCATCTTGTTTTGAAAATAAGTTTGATGATTATTGAAAGAAGTCAGTACATATGTTCTTTGTTGGCAATAAAAATACCAAGGGACATGGGAGCCATTTTGATTACTTAGAATCGATTAATAATTACTTTTGTAATGCATAGAATGAATACATATAATAAATATATTGGAAATGAAGTATTAAAATACTATATACGTTAAGGAGAATTAAATAACTCCTTTTACCTTAGTATGTGATGGATGAGATAGTGTTAGCGGATAATGTATTTTGATTATCGCGTACAAGTTTCATGATTGTTTTCTCCAAATTTCCCCATGATTTCAAGAGTGTAAATGATGGAAACCATTGAAGAGAGAAAAGGAAAATAATGGGCTTTGCATGTGGGAGGCTTCAGTTATGGATATTACTTTTCATTTTGTAGGGTGATTTGCATCTGGGAAAGGGGTATTGAGTGAAACTAGAGGAGGTTGGTAGAGAAAGAAAGGAGGAAATACTAGCAACCATCGGTTTTGCAGGTCGGATTTCATATTCCTTGTCAAATGATTTAATATTTGTATGTGATATATATTGTCCCAGTCAACTTGGATTTTTTAAATGAACTAGTTATGCTTTGTGCTTGAGTAGAAAGGAAGTTTTAAAGAAACGGATAAGGAAATGCAGTTTATCAAATATTTAGTGTTCAAATTGAGTTCTGATTGTTTGGATTAAAAAAGTGTTGTTTGTCGGACTGTGATAATTTAAATTGTATGAAAAAGTGAACATATATTGTTTGTTGAATCCATAATTATGTGGGTTATGTTAAGTAAACTACATAATAGTTTTAGTTTAATTGCTTGTTGCTTATTTGCCCATGAGTTTATATTTTTGAAGATTAAAGTTAGCCAAAAGATACTTTATTTGACATTTTGCTTTCTATTTAAGTGAATATGAGATAAGAAGATTTATCTTATAATTTCCTTGGAATATGAATGCATGAGAAACGTTGGAAATTGATATTTCCAGTGAGCAAACCCTACTTTTATCTATGTTATGCATAATGAGCATTGGAAGTCTTGGGATTAATGTTTAGCCTTAATATAAATTTTAATGAGCAATGTCTATTTATAAATTAATGATGTCGAATTAATATTGCGCTTTTTGCAATGTATGAATTGAATATAAATCCAAGGCTATTGGCCACTTCGAAGGAGAACACTTTATAAAAAATATATAGGGGTTGACTTTAGTTTATCAAAATTAAACCCTTTCTAAATATTATGAGGTATTACCCGCTCTAGTTGATTTCAGCCTCCGCATAGGGTTGATAACGATCATATTACTTTAGACCCATTTGTGACTCTTTTTGTGAGTAGAATTTGAATCAAATGGACTATCCACATACTCTGTACATATCATTTAGGAAAAGCAACTTAAATTTTAATATCCATAACTGGTATGTAATGGAAATACAAGTTTGTTTGCTTTATTTAAACATTCTTCTAAGGAGTATCAAGAAGGTTAAAAAGGTTTAACCTCTTCAATAATAAATTTTCTTCTAATAAAACTCAATGTAAGTAAACACGATACGAGAGTAATGGTACAACGAAACTAGTTACTTTAATAGGAAGGAAATAAATTGGTTAATTCTATTAAAGAAAACAATAGATTCTATATTAACTGTGGGTATTCAAACTATACCTTTCTGAGAATCGGCTTTGAAAAATAAGTTAATTTTGTAAACGGGAATTTATTTTGATTGTGTTGAATGAGTCATGGTTGAATATCTTTAGTTAATTAATAAGTTTTACTATACATGAAAAACTTGGCATGTTTTACTTACATACGTTGTCTTCCCTTTGGAATAAAAGGTCAAGTAACGACAAAAAGGCATAATTGAAATGAGGTGTATTAATCTCTTTAATGATTTTTATATATGTATATAAATAAGTGGGTACATATAAGCCTAACTTTATTAAATAAATAATTAGAGATGCTAATTAGAATATGATGATAGGACTATATATTTTAGTAAAATAATATTAGTTCAATTTAATTATTGCTTTTGAAGAACACAAGCTTATACTGAGAGGGGGGTGAACAGTATAAGACCACTTTTTACTTTTCTTTCCAAATAAATATTATGTAATGTATAGATAGCAATATCAACAACAGTAATCAAAGCAATGCACAAATCACCACACACAATAGAGACACCAATTTAACGTGGTTCACCCAAATATGGCTACCTCCACGGAGAAAATATTTCTTATAAATTTTTCTCAAATAAATTCTCTTGGGAATCCTTTTCCTACAATGTTTATGGACCTCTGTCCAAAGGAGATGTTGATCCCCTAAATCAAGTTCGTGGATCTCTATCCACAAGAGAACTCCTTCTCCTCTGCTCTGGTTGGTGATCCTCTAGAATACTACTACCTCCACTGCACTGGCTTGTGGATATCTCTCCACTGAAGACTCTTTTCCCCACTCAGAAGACCTGTCCTCACTGCCTTGGTTGATGGATCTCTATCCACTTGAGACTACTTTCCTCTCTACTATGTCACCTCCAAAGCTCTATCTCAAATATGCTCAATAAGTCCACTTAGAACCTGCTCAACTCTGCTCAACAAGTTCACACAAAAATTTCTCAAATCTTCTCAACAAGTCCACTTAGAACTTTCTTAAATCTATTCAAAAAGTCCACTCAGAACTTGCTCAAATCTACTCAACAAGTCCACTCAACTTGCTCAAATCTGCTCAACAAGTCCACTTAGAACTTGCTCAAATATGCTCAACAAGTTCACTCAGAACTTGCTCAAATCTACTCAACAAGTCCACTCAGAACTTGCTCAAATCTGCTCAACAAGTTCACTCAGAACTTGCTCAAATCTGCTCAACAAGTCCACTCAGAACTTGCTCAAATATGCTCAACAAGTTCACTCATAACTTGCTCAAATATGCTCAACAAGTCCACATAGAACTTGTCCAAATTTGCTCAATAAGTCCACATAGAACTTATCCAAATCTACTCAATAAGTCCACACAAAACTTAATCAAATCTGTATTGTAAGCTTCTACAAAAAGCTCACACAAAATCAGTCCACAAGTCTCCTCAAAGACTTACCTCAAATATGCTTAACAAGTCCACACATAACTTGTCCAATATCATAGAAACATAAAGAGAATTGTTAGAGACTCAATATGTTCTACACTCAATGCTCAATCACTTTCTCAACTCAAATCAGAATATAGAATAGTTTGTTTTATGGAACTTGAACAATCACTTCACACATCCACTTGACTAGGCTCAATCAACTCTACTCAACCAATCACTCAATGAAACACTTCTTTCTCACAAACCCTAGTCCAAGCATATAACCACCAACTCAAAATATTTCCAAGAATGCTCAACAACAAATCTCACATAACAATGATACTCATGTTCTCTTCAAACCCTAGTTCAAGTTCTTTGTACAACAACTCACTTCAACAACAATGCTTATAAAACAATCTTCACATAACAATGATACTCATGATCTTTGCAAAACTCTAACTCAAGTTCTTCACACAACCAATGGCTTCAACAACAATGCTTATCAAACAAGGTTTTAACAACAACTCTTTATTCCAGAAAACCTTGAAGCATTAACTCAACAAACTCAATAGGAAACCCTAATCAAGTCCTTTTCACTCCAAACTTATTTTCTAGAAAACCAATCAATCAACTCAACTTATGGAAGAATGTGCTCATACCTTTTTATTGAAGATGAAGGGATCTCATAAATCTGTCACAACCACAAACACTTCTATGCCAAGCTCAAAGAGGTTAGAAGATAAATCTTTCTCACAATATAATGTAAATACTCAATTACACCTTATCACTCCAACTTTCAAAAACAACCATCAATATACATAAAATATTTATCCAATAACACCTTATAAACTCCCAACTAAAATAAACTTAACATCCACCAAAAATAACTCAAACCTCTTTGATTTAAATTAATGGCAAGAGAAACTTTGATAAAAATCAAATCTACTTTCTTTATAATTCCAATGATGTAAATCACTCATCAATAACACAACCTCTCATTAACCCTTATTACTCCACAATAATAAAAATCAATTATCAAATGAACAACCTTTCACAAACCCTTATTACTCCAAAATAATATAAATCAAAATAATCAACTTTTCACAAACCCTTATAACTCCACAAAAAACCTTAGGCAAATAAAGATTTTAATTATCAAAAAATTACCTTTGCCAATGGTGGGTTTCGAACCCTCAATCTCTACCTCCGTGAGCGCTCTAGCCATGACTTTGACCATCACATGCGCTAGATGCACGGTTAAGAGCTTAGACGCTCTTCCTCCTCTTTGTCCTTGGCTAGCACGTAAAACAAGGCATGCACAAAAGATTTCCCTTGGCGCTCAAGACACACACCACTCCATGTGAATCGATCGTGGGCTTCTCAACTCCCAATGCCTTCGCAAAACGTGCGCTTCCAATGGACCACCGTGTCCTTTGCGTTTCAACCAATATGCTCTTTCCCTTATCTCTTTTCACCTGGCACTAAAGACAAGCAAAATTCTTGTCTTCTTCCTCAACGAATAACAATTGCACGAAAACATTTCACTATATCGCATGTAAAAACAAATGTCGAGGGGTAAGTTTTGAATGCCTCCTTGGCATTAATATATACACGAAATCCCTTTGTTTCTTAGACCTCGGTGCTTCCACTTATTTTATGATGTCGATGCTCCCACCTTTATAATTTATAAATTATTTAAATTCTAAGGAATTTAAATTTTATAAATTATATTTATAAACTTTAGCTTTAAAAAGATTAAAGCCTTCCTTGGGTTTAAACTTAAACCTTTAACTTGTAAATTATTCTTCCACCGTGGGTCTTTTTAAAACCTTAACTGCCATCTCAATGTGTGAGGAGACTTTTATATCCTCATAATGATTTTAATAAAATCATTTAATCTTCCACCATGGGTTTACCATAAACCCTCATAAAACATTATTTTGCCAACTTTTTCTTCAACTCTTCGCATTGTTCCTGGTGTTGTTGATGGTGTGCTCCATGGTATTAATGACGAATTTTCACCTTGACATCAATGACAACTAAATGAGCTCAAAATGTCCAAAAATCTCCCCCTTTGTCATTTATGGCAACCCAATTTCCTTTTACTGAAAACTTGACCTTTCCTTTGTTCTGCTCCCCCTGGCATTGCTCCCCTGGCTCAATGCTCTCTCAAATATCAAATATCTCCCCTTTACTCAAATCTCTCCCCCTTTGACATCAATGGTAAAGGGTCACCTTTGGGGCTCAGGGCTAAGAATGAGCCTCTTAGCTTAGCCCCTCCCCCACCTTCTTTTGAGGTGGTTAATTTTGGGGTGGGAGTATTTCTACTCCCAGAAAGCACTGTTCTTTACCTTTATCCTCTTTCCTTCTTATCTAATCCTTCTGATTCCTCTAACTGTTTCTTTCCATATCCATGTTCCTATCCATGTCTACATTCATGTCCATGTATCTATTCTTGTTCTTGTTCATATCCATGTTCCTATTCCCATTCTTGTTCCTGTTCATATTTATGTTCCTGTTCCCGTTCCCGTTCCTGTTCATATTCATGTTCATGTTCCTATTCCTGTTCATACATGTTTTTGGAATGTCTGCTCTACACCATTTTGTTGTGTGGCCATCATTATTGCACTTATAACACTTAATGTTATTATTCCTTGGAGGTTCAAATGTCTTAGGATTTATCCTAGTGAAGCCATATCCTCTTCTATCATGAACCCTGCAATTCATTGCCTTGTGACCAAACTGATTACATGAGTAGCAATACCCATGGAAAAGTTATTTGTTCCCATATTCATGTCTTTCATGTGTCCTGCATTGTGAAGCCATGTGCCCAAACCTGTGACATGAAAATCATCTTCCATTGAAGTTTCCTTGTCTTGACCTCATTGGTCTCTTGGTCTCTCTTGACCTATTCTGATTGTTGTTCCATCTGTATCTTCTTTGTGCATTGTTCCTATTTTTGTTGAACTCTCTATTGTCCAACTCATCCTCAGATGTCTCACTATCTTTTACACTATATTTTTTTGAAGTATCTTCATCTGAAGTTTCTTCTCCTCCAAAACTTGAAGTTGACTCTCCTTCCCATTTCTTTTGAACCTATTCAAATCCAAGACCTGTTTTGCTTGATGTAGGCTTTTGTATCTTTATGAACTTATCCAAGTTCTTTGAGCTATTTTTGAACCCTTTCATCTTGACCTTGGAGTCTTCTAAATATTCTCTTAGTAGTGCCACTTCTTGTGCTAACTTCTCACATTCCAAGATCTTTGCTTCTAACTTATCTTTGAACCTCTTTGCCTTAGCCTTTGATTTTTCTAAATCCTCTATAAGCAATATTCTCTCTTCATCACATTCTTGAAACTGAATTTCAAGTTTAGAGTGTTGCTTTCTTACCTTCTTTATCGTGTCAAGGGCATAAATAAGTTCTCCCTTGAGATCATAACCATTCTTTTCTGAATATTCCTCTATTTGTTTACCTTTGTCCTCATATTTATTTTCTATTGGCTTGTCTTCTATAGGACCACTTTCTTCTTCTTCTAATGCCATCAGAAGATTTTCATCTGGTCTTTCAAGTGCATCTTCATATTCATCATCACTGAAACTATAACCATCCCTTGTACAATCATCTTCAAGATGTCCAAAGTTACCACATCTAAAACACTTGAGAATTACTAGAGTCCTTTTCTTAACTTGCTCTTTTTCTTCAATCATAAATAAGACTTCATCTCTATCATTGTCTGAAAAACTAGCATCACTATCACTTGAGTACTTACTTGCCTTATCCACATAGTAGCTCCTCTTTTGCCTTTGGAAGAACTTCTTTCCTTGTCTGTTTTGTCCATCCTTGCTTTTCTTTTGATGCTTGTATCTTTCTGATTCCTTGTTCCTATGATCCTATTTTTCTTCACCATTGTTGTTCTTGGGTTCTTGACAATTTGTTGCAAAATATCCATACTTTCCACAATTGAAACACTTAACAGTTCTTAGATCTCTGGATCTTCTGGAATATTTATCTTTTCTACCATAATTAGCTTCTTCATCACTGGATGACTCATTGCTTGATTCTGACTTCTTACCTTTTGTCTTTTTGATTGCTTTGAAGGCTACTTCCTTCTAGGGAATGGGATCTTTTGTTCTTATCTCAAAATTTGTAAGCATACCAAGCAACTTATCTCTTATCAAAGAATCACCATCCATTGACACTTCTATAGCAGAAACCTATTCACTGAATCTTTTTGGAAGAGTTCTTAAGACTTTATCACAAACATATGATTCATCAATATTCATTCCAAGTCCTTGCATATAATTAACAACCTCATCAATTAGAATTAAATAAGAACTAATAATTTCCTTATCGATCATTCTTAATGCTTCAAATTGTCCTTTAAGATTTCGTATCTTATCTTTCTTGAAACTTTTATCTCCGTCATATATACCTTGCAATATATACCACATTTCTTTTGTAATTTTACAATGCATAACTTTCGTAGACTCTGTTCTATGCAAACCTCTCAAAATTACATTCATATATTTTGAATTATAGTGCAGTAGGAGCTTACCTTCCTTCTCTGTAGGAGGATTGATTAAGGGATCATAACCAAGATCAACGGCTTCCCAAATTTCATTGCTAAGTGCCATCAGGTAGATCTTCATTCTCATGCTCCAATACATATAGTCACTTCCATCAAATACTAGTGCTGAATTATCTGAGGACCCATTCTTAGAATCCATTGTGTTCTTGTTAGATTTTCCTTCAAGCTATTAAAATCTTTTGAAGGAACCCACTCTGATACCAATTAAAGAACACAAGCTTATACTAAGAGGGGGAGGTGAACAATATAAGACCACTTTTTACTTTTCTTTCCAAATTAATATTATGCAATGTATAGATAACAATATCAAAAATAGTAATCAAATCAATGCACAAATAACCACACACAATAGAGACACCAATTTAACGTGGTTCACCCAAAGATGGCTACCTCCATAGAGAAAATATTTCTTATAATTTTTCTCAAATAAATTCTCTTGGGAATCCTTTCCCTACAATGTTTATGGACCTCTATCCAAAGCAAATGTTGATCCCCTAAATAAAGTTCATAGATATATGTCCATAGGAGAACTCCTCCTCTGCTATGGTCGATGATCCTCTAGAATACTATTGCCTCCACTGCATTGGCTTGTGGATCTCTCCCCATTGAAGACTCTTGTCCCCACTCAGAAGACCTATCCTCACTACACTAGCTGATGGATATCTATACACTGGAGACTATTGTCCTCTTTGCTTTGTCACCTCCAAAGCTCTATCTCAAATATGCTTAACAAGTCCACTCAAAACCTTCTCAACTCTACTCAACAAGTTCACATAGAACTTGCTCAAATTTGCTCAACAAGTCCACTTAGAACTTTCTTAAATTTGCTCAACAAGTCCACTCAGAACTAACACAGAGTCAAATCAGATCAGATGCAAGACTCTAAGGAAAGAAAATGATTGCATCATTTTGTCATTCACCTATCATAACCCATATCATGGTGTAAAAGGATAGATACAAGAGAAAATAACGCAAAGGAAAGATTAACAGAGAAAACAGTAGTATTAGCTTCAATCTCATTTTGGTTTTGCACACAAAAGTTGCTCCTGCAAAATAACTCCTTTATTTTAAAATAATGCTTTCATGCTACAATTTCCAGCCCCGTATCTATCCACATTTTTGCTATTTAAGCTTTTTGTTGCTGCTCTCGGCTGCTCTGTGACGCTTCGTTTTAGTTCCCATGACGCTTCGCTTCATTTTCCCGCTTTTTGGTATTTTTAACCTTTCGCTTGAATCCGCAACGTTTGATCTTCTCTACGGCCAGTAACTGTCGATCTGAAGCGTTACTTTGATCCTCATGCCTTTCTGCCATGTGTTCAGTGCTATCTGCATGCTCAGTAATGGTCCCATGAAAATCATGACCAAAAATAGCCCGCGGCCTTACTCCTTCGCTTTCACAACAAAAACGCGACATGTCGCGAAATCGCGACATGTCGTGATATCGTGACGCTTTTGTTCTCCATACGCTCCGGCCGAAACCTATCATGAAATTGTGACCATTTTCTCCTTCGGGCCCTCTCGCCGTAATCTGTCATGATTTCGCGACCATTTTGATCTCCGTACGCTTCGGCCGCAACCTGTCACGATTTCGCGACCATTTTCTCTTTCGGACCATCTCTCCGCAACCTGTCACGATTTTGTGACCATTTTCTCTTTCGGACCATCTCTCCACAACCTGTCGTGATTTCGCGACCATTTTCTCTTTCGGACCATCTCTCCGCAACCTGTCGCGATTTCGCTACCGTTTCTCTTTTCCGTACACTTTGCCAAAACCTGTCGCGATTTCGCTACCGTTTCTCTGTTTCGGGCATGGTCTTCATTTTCTGTCGTGATTTCGTGACGTCTTTGTCTGGCATGGAATGCCTCGCCAAAAGTTGCGTGAAATCGCTACCCCTTTGTTACTTAGGCTTTTTTTATCCACTTGTGCCGTGAAAACGCGACACGTCGCGATTTTACGACGCCTTTCGAACTATGCACCTATGTCCCAGTTTTGTCGTGATTTCGTGACGCCTTTCCAATTTGTGCCCTCTGCCTGCTTTTGAGCCGCGAAAATCAAACATGTCACGATTTCAAGACCGTTTTGCCCCCCTACTGCCATTGACTGCGTTGACCACGATTTTTTGACATGTCGCGATTTCGCTACAGTTTTCCATTCTGCCTTTCTCTCTCCTCTCTGGGCCGCGACGGAGCGACATGTCGCGATTTCGCGACACTTTTCTATTTTTTGCCGCGACGAAGCAACATGTCGCGATTTCGTGAAACTTTTCTGTTTTTGGAGGCGACAGAGCAACATGTCACGATTTCGCGACACTTTTTTGTTTTTGGCCGCGACGACGCAACGTGTCGCGATTTCGTGACACTTTCTACACTTGTGCATTTTTTGCCCCTTTTCTTCATTTTTAGCATCTGGGTCACTGAGATTTTCTCTGAAATCCTGCAAAAAGGTGGGTCCCCAATTTTGGGGTGTGTTGTGGATTAGCCACAACAAATGGCGACTCTGCTGTCAAATGCTCCAGAGCATTTTTGTGAGAACCCAACCTGAAATATACAAGCTTAGATACAAGCGTTAGCACATAAAAGATAAACAAATACCGACAGATCAGAAGTACATGAAACATCAGAATCATTAGTATTAGCTCGGTGTGTGCTATTTGTTTTCATTCCATATCGCTTGGACTTGATCAACATTCCATTGTCAGTTTTACATGCATGCATGTGTGAGACTATAAATGATTTGTGAAACCTAATGAATATGCTTAGAGATTTTGCTTTTACAAATGCATAGACCTTCTAATATCATACACAAATATTCAAGATTATCAAACCCTCTTAGGATCAACCATGTGTATAATGAATTGTTTTATTAGATCCCAAAGTTGGTTATGAGTCACTACTATCTTGAACCCATGTGTAAGTGAAAGTGAAATCGTAGCTTTGGGAAATCAGACTCCAAACTTAATCTAGATGGGAGTTTAACCCTATTCTTACTACTCCGATTTGGAATTCATTACCTCACTTTGAGCAAAATGATTTAACCAATTATGGAAGAAATGGTCATGCTAGTCTAACCCTTTGAACAATCGGTGGTCTTGTTTTTTAGACAAGACATGCTTGTCATGCATGGGCATACCTAACCCCATAATCCATGACTTAACTTCATTTCTTTGGACTTTGGGGATGACTACCCATCCTTTGCAGAGGACAAGTAGTACGATCCTTTCAATCCAATATACAGATGAGATGGGAAAAAGTTAATTTTACTTCTTGGATCTTGGGGATGACTACCCATCCTTGCTAGGGACATGTAGTACGATCCTTCCAATCCAAGTCTTAGATGAAAAATGGAGAATATTAATTTTATTACTTGGACCTTGGGGATGACTACCCATCCTTTGCAGAGGACAAGTAGTACGATCCTTCCAATCCAAGTTTTATCTTGAAATGAGACATAGGAGCTTTGGGGAATCAGATTCTCAACCTAGGCGAGATGAGAATTATGCCCTATCCTTACTACTCCATGTAGGTCAAATCAAAGCTTTGGGGAGTTGGATCCTCAACCTAAGTTCGATGAGGACTTAACCCTATCCTTACTACTCTGATTTTAGGCTTTAAGCTTAATGGAAGTGGTAAAAACCACTGTTTTAAGGATCATGTTGCATAATAGGATAGACATGAAATATTCCTTTCGCTTGACCCTTTTCCTCCAAGCAAGGTTTTGATCATTTTGCCCAAGATCTTTTTTAATGTGTACAAACTGTGCTTGGTTCTAGATATCTTGGGGCTCAGTTTCCAACCTTAGGATTTTTTCTTTATTTATGTTATAGTATAACCCTAAGAGGATTTAACACACTTTAATGATTTGTATCTGAAATGCATATGCAACTAAGATGGCATGAATATGCAAAGTGAGATGTACTATGAATGCATTGCCCTTTGAATTGCAGATGAAGTATTGCCATAATTTGTAAAACTGACTACTTCATGCATCACAAGCCTCAAACGATATTATTTAACAGTTTGTGTTATATGTGGAGCTTTTTACAACATAATTCCAATGCTTCATATTCTCCCGATCTTAGGCATGTGTTACCATTTCAAACTTTTATTCCTTTTTTTTTTTTTTTTGTATAAGACAATGAAAACATGTCAAATAAACACACCACCTAAACGTCCAACCTGCACACACAAAAGAAACAAAGCACAACATTAATACAAACCTAAACATGTCAAGAACACACAACTTAAATATCAAATCTGCACACAAAAGAAACAAAGCATGGCATAATTACATATAATACAAAACCCAACTGCTTCAAGCCTGGAAGTAGTGTTTCAAGTGCAACCCATTGACAGGTAATGCCAAATCCTTTCCATCCAAGGTTCTTAGTCTAAAACTGTTTTCCCCTAGGACTTCTGAAACTTGGTACGGACCCAACCATAAGTAGTCAAACTTATCATGATCCCCTTTCTTCTCATGTCTTTTGTCCCATAACAGCACTAGATCTGATATTTTAAAAGCCTTGGCTCTAGACTTTTTGTCAAACCATATTTTTACTACATCCTGGTGTTTACTAAAATGAAGCATAGCTTCATCCCTTTTCTCATCCAGATGCATTAATTGTGTTAGTCTAGACTCAAGTTTATCATCAGTTTCGAAATAATCTTTCATGAAATGCAGCGTTTGTAACCTGAGATTTGTAGGAAAAATGGGATCTTGTCCATAAACCAGATGGTAAGGAGATGTTCCTATTGCTTCTTTGACTCTGATTCTATCGGCCCAAAGAGCCAACTTAAGCTTGTTATGCCAGTCCCGCGGATTTCTTTCCAACAATTTTTTTATGACATTTAACAAATTCTTGTTAGATGATTCGGCCAATCCATTACCTTGCGGATAATAATTGGAAGAGAATTTTAAACTCACGCTGTTATCAAAGGCCCAATTAGCAAACTCTAGAGAGGAAAAAGCTGAACCATTATCACTTACAATGGAGTTAGGCATCCCAAACCGAGTGACAATATTATCCTCTAAAAATTTAATAACAACCTCCGAAGTAGCATTCTTTGTGGGGATAGCTTCATCCACCTTGTGCAATAATCCGTAGCCGTCAAAATGTATTTGTGGGAATAAAATGAATTGGGACTGATAATCCCAACAAAATCCAGGCCCCATTGCGCAAAAGGTCTAGACTCAATTACGGATTGTAAAGGCATGGAAGCGTTCCTGTCTCTATTGGTTGCAGTTTGACATGTATGACATGACCTCACATGAATATGGGCATCTTTGAATAGTCGAGGCCAATAATAACTGGCTCTAAGGATTTGGTGGGCTGTGGCATTAGCGAACCCGTGTCCTGTCCCATGTTTACCATGAAATTCCTCGAGTATTCGCACTGCTCTCTTTTGATCAACACAACGAAGGTAAATACCTTCATGGTTTTTCTTGTATAACGTGCCAGATCTAATTAGGAAATTAGCAGACTTCAAGCGCAAGGCTCTTCGTTGAGTAGAATTCAAATGCGGTGGACATTTACCGTTTAGTAGAAAATACACCACATCTGTATACCACTCATCTTTGTTTATATCTGTGACTTCATAATGTTGACATAAAATTGCGATATCATTTTCTGCTATTGCCTTAACCAACCCTTGTCCCCGCACTATCTTCATCGACCGAATCTCAAGATCAAACTCCCGCAAAGTTGAAACCCACTTACCACGTCTTTCACCTAATTCATTCTCGTATGAACATGGCTTTGACTCGCAGGATCCGGGACGATAGCAAAGACCCTACCGTGGACTATGTAATGCCTGAATTTTTTGACAGCCTTAACCAGAGCATACATTTGCTTGTCCAAGATGGAGTATCTCGCTTTCGCATCTTTGAGAGGACTACTCAGGAAGGCAATAGGATTTTCAATGCTGCCTTCACTCTTCTGAGTTAAAACACTCGCAAAGGAGTGATCTGAAGCAAATGTGTAGATATAGAAAGGCTTCGTGTAATCGGGACTCACTAAAATCGGGGCTTTAGAAATCGTGTCTTTGATATTTTTAAAAGCATCTCTATTTTCATCTGTCCACTTGATCTGGACCTCTTTCTTTAACATGTCGTTCAAAGGCTTTGCTATTTCTGCAAAATCTGCAATAAATTTTCTGACGAAATTGATCTTCCCAAAAAATGATCTCAACCCCTTCTTGCTGTTGGGACAAGGAATCTGCTGTATGGCCTCTATTCTCTCAGGGTCAATGGAAATTCCATCCTTAGATATTATATGTCCCAACAGTTTTCCTTCCGTTACCCCGAAAATGCACTTCTTTGGGTTGAGAGAAATGCCATGTTCCCTGCATCTTTGAAAGACTTTCTTAAGATCCCTGACGTGGTTTTCCCTATTCTTAGAAAAGACAGGAATGTCATCTACATAGACAATGATGCACTTACCTATGAGCCCTTTAAAAGCAAAGTCCATAGCTCGCTAGAAAGTGGCACCTGCGTTCAATAGTCCGAAGGGCATTCTCCTATATGCAAAGGTGCCCCACTTTGTGGTAAAAGCAGTTTTCATCCTATCACTAGGATGGATAAGGACCTGATTATATCCCGAATAACCATCCAGGAATGACATCATCTCCGACCCGTTTACCTTTTGGAGTATTTCATCAATGGTGGGTAACGGGTAGTTGTCCTTTTGTGAGGCTTTATTAAGATTTCTAAAATCGATACATAACCTTATTTCTCCACTCTTTTTCCTCACGGGGACCAGGTTAGCAACCCATGTGGAATGCCTAATAGGAAAGATGATCTTAGCTTCTAACAGTCGCTTCACCTCTTTCTCTATCAAGGGTTCTAATAATGGATTGACTCGCCTTTGTCTTTGCCTGAAGGGTTTGGAATCTGGCTTCAACGGAATCGTGTGCATTATGACATTCTGATCATAGGTTTTCAACTCCTTATAACTCCAAGCTATGCAGTCTATGTATTCCTTTAATGCATTGGCAATGGAATCCTTCTCCCTGCTTGGTACATGCTTTTGCTATGAATACTTCTCGAGGGTTTTCTGCACTTCCAATGTTAACCAAATCACAGGCTTCTCTGGGAGGTGGAACCTTTTTACCTTCTCTTGGTTGGTATCCGATATCAAAAGTTTTTTCTAACGAAGCCATCTCATCTGGCATCTTATTGTTTTTTCCAATAATTTTTTCTTCCAAATCTGCCTCCTCTAAATCCCTCTCATCTTCATCTATAACCTACTTTTCAAATATACCAGAATTAGTGACAAAATGGAATATGTGCCTGTCACTATCAAACACTTGGAAATTCGTGACATTATCTGGTATTGAGGGACAAGGGACCAGTTCTACGGAGAATTTCTTGCATTTCTTATGGTCCACTGGTTTCAACATACTCGCAGCTACGGCTAGAGAATCTTCCAGACGATTGCCTTTTCTAGAGATCAAAGATATGTTAAAAGCATCAAACTCGTCTATTAAATCTCTAACCCTGGTTCGGTAAAGTCTAAGCCGCCTGTCCTTGCATACGTATTGTCCCTTCACTTGTTTTACCACCAGTTCTGAATCACCAAGGACCTTGATACACTTAACTTTCTTTCGAAGGGCCAATTGAAGTCCGAGAATCAAGGCCTCATACTCTGCCATGTTGTTGGTGGCAGGGAACTGCAGTCTGTATGCAACGAACATAGGCTCCTTATCCGAACATGACAATTCAACACCGGCTCCTTCTCCTTGTCTGGACCTGGATCCATCAAATCTTAAAGTCCAAATGTCCCGATGTCCTTCAGTAACGTTGCACCCAATTCTTTCATTTTGGGAACTTTCAGGCGTTTCTATGTCCAAACAATATGCTCCCAGATCTGCTTCAATGTATTGGATCTCATTCGGTTTGTTGTACTCCGTGATCATCTCCTTGAGCCTAGGTTCACTATCAATCCGAATTTGGTTGGCCACTCCCCTCCATGGCAACCACATATGTGAAGAATCTGTCACAATGTAACCATTCAGGTTTTTACTCCAATCTCTTCCCAAAACCATGCCATATTTGATAGGAATGTCGAGCACCAATATGTCTATGTGATGTTGAACCCTGGGTTCTGAATTGACTTGAATAAGAACATCACCCAATTCTCCCACTGCCTCCATGGTTGATCTATCCAACTGCACCACCCCGCTTCTAGAATATTTTGGTGTAAGTCCCAATTTTCTACAGATTTCTAGGGGCATGATGGTAGCCGAGGCCCTTGAATCTATTAAACAATTGTGCAGGTTTTTACCTGCAATTCTAATGGTTATCAGAAAAAGGAGGTATATCTCATTTTTCCTTTTGTAAAACCAATCGGGACTCAGCACTTTTAGCTTCATGAACTTGGGCAGATGGATCTAATATTTTTGGTGGACTTACTTCTTGGCCTAATAATCGGGACATGTCATACATCGAGACATTGGCCTTAGTTTTCTTCATGTCTTCCACCAAGTCATAAGTGGGTTTTTCTGAATTTGACATATTTTGCACCATCTTAGACTTTTCCACCATGGATGGAGGAGGGGGATTGACATCTCCTTTGAAATCAGGAGGAAGTAATTGGTTGTTTGGAGGAGTAGAGGAAGTTTTGGGCTCCTTAGAACTCCTAGTGTAATACTTGTGATTTCCTTTCCCAAAACATTTGTTGGCATGAACTTCCAATGTTTCTTCATCTTCGTTTCCAAAAAATTCCACATCCTCCTCTTCTTCACTTTCTTGGGAATGTATAACCTCAATCAATATAGACTCATGCTTCCCGTGGCCACAGTGCATACAATCGTTGTCACAAGGTCCCGATTCTCCAAAATCTTTCGAGACATCTGCTTGATTGGCTACGGGATTGGGTACTCGCCCATTATTCGGCTGCATGTTGTATGTTCCTTTTCCTCTATGGTTATGAGGCCGGTTATGACCCATGGCTTGGTCCACTTTTTTATTGACATTTCCCACCGTGACCAAAACTTTGGCCAAGGTTTCCTTCATGTTTTCTATGGTGGATTCAGACCCCTGTGGTTGAGGCACTGTAATTTTGGGTCCAGTTGTGTTTGCTGCATTAGCCACCTCTGGAATAGGTACAATGGCTTGGGTCTGGGCAGGTGGATTCCATCCTGGATTCACACTTTGAATAGCTTGGGTCTGGGCAGGTGGATTCCACCCTGGATTCACACTTTGAATGGGAGTGATTGTTGGATAAGTCATTGGGCTTGGCATGCTAATCGGAGCAAACCCCGACATGGTCAACAAATTACTGCCCATGCCGAACCCAGGCAAACCCATCGGGCTATTTTGAATTAATCCCTGCGTTTGAACAGAGGCATTTGGATAACCTGGAAATGGCGTCACTTGGGTGGGTGTTTGGAAATTGTTCATCATAGGAACCTGTGGTGCCATTAACTGGTTCATCATGGCAAATTGACTGTATGGACCGTATTGTCCCATCCCAGTCAATTGAGACAATCCTGCTCCTGGCAGGTTCATCTGTTGTTCAAGAGTCATTGTTTCTTCATAAGCTAAAGGAAGCGTCGTAACCTGAGGGTTCCTTCTAGTCAACAAAGATGTTAAAGGATCTAAGGCTCCGAAATATAATTGCAAGGCGACCGCAGGATCTACCGCAAAGTGACGAGTCAAATTCGTGTATAGTTTTTGGAACCTCCGGTTAAATGTTCGTATGGGCTCATTGGGTAATATTTTACATGATACGAACAGATTGTAGATTATGGAGGGATCCAATAACATTCTAAACTGGCTAATGAAGGCGGTTTCTAATTGGGCCCATGAAGTGATGGACCCTGCTGGAAGATTTCGATACCATTCATTGGCCGTGGGGTCTAGACTAGCAAGGAAAACTCGGCAAGCAACATCCTCGTGAGTAACCCCTTGCCTAAACATATAGTCCTTGTAGATTTGAACATGATCTTCTACTGTTGTGGGACCATCGTGCAAGAATTTGGGTAATCCCCTTTCAATGTTTCTAGGAAAATCATGGACTGCCCTAGGAATATCTAAAGGGGAACTTTGCGCACCATACCAGAGGGCAGGTGGTTGTTGTTGTTGTTGGGCCATGTTATTCAAAGGTGTTAACCCTGTGGGAACAATGGAAACGCTTGGAACTGTGGAGACAGATACAAATGGTGTTACTGTCGCACTTGAAATTAAGGGCTCAGGCCCGCTAGACGTACTTGAGTCTAAAGAAATCCCTAACTCAAGTATACTGGGTGGTATTTCGATCTCTAATGTTTTGTTTTTCGGCCTCCTAGCAGTGGGAGAAAGGCTTTGGAAAATAGTTTCCCTTGTGGTTTTAGACCTAGTAGCTATGTACTCAGGTTGGGCCAGCTTGGAAACTCTAGAACTCTAAAAGACTTCTCTCAACTCACTTGCCAAATAAAATGTCTAAATGTTATACCTGCAAGCACAATAGGTGGAAACAAAACTACCCACGTTAATTGTTAGAACAAACCATAATTACAAAGCAATAAAGAAGGCCCTCCTTCTAGCGCCAAAATGTTGAGTGAATATTTTGTCCTAATACAAAATGAACACGCAACTGGAGTCTCAAACCCGCAGACTCTTTCTTGCAAAGAAAATTTATTATTTTAATTTCTCCAAGTTTCTTGTGAACAAACATTCATATGCATATAACCAATTAAGACAAAATGCAAATAAATGAATGTAATCTAGAACAACTTATTTTCTGCAAGTAATCGTTAACAAGGGGCCTTTGATGATTCCCAACAAACTTTGTAACCCTAATCTGTTAAAATAATCTAACCACATAAAGCAAAAGAAAGAACAAAAACCCTTTCTTCCTTTATGATCTTGAAATTAATGAAACCCTCCCTAGAATGAATTAGCAACCTCTTTTATCTTTGGCTTAAAGAAATATTTTAAATGAGAAAATGCGTGGTATAGGCCACTTCATTTTAAGCTCCGTGCCTTTAGCATGAGGTTCATTTTATGGTTAACTGGTTCATTTTATCTTTCATTTAAATGTTCTGCTATTTCTACGTTAGCGTTTGGAGTTAGTAAAAAAAATATAAAACGTATCCTGGAATGCACCAGAATCCGAGATGCCAATCTTCGAATAAAAAGTAAAAATAATATCAGAACCTAGAACCGCAACATTGCTTATGAAAATCAGCTGGAAAACTAAAACAAGACGTTAATTCGGTTAGCAATCTCCTCCCTGCAAAACCCCAAGTTGTGAGACGAAGTTCTAAAACAACCTGACCTAACGAGAATGCACTAACACATAGTCAAATCAGATCAGATGCAAGACTCTAAGGAAAGAAAATGATTGCATCATTCTGTCATTCACCTATCGTAACCCATCTCATGGTGTAAACGGATAGATACAAGAGAAAATAATGCAAAGTAAAGATTAACAGAGAAAACAATAGTATTAGCTTCAATCTCCTTTTGGTTTTGCACACAAAAGTTGCTCCTGCCAAATAACTCCTTTATTTTAAAAATAATGCTTTCTTGCTACAATTTCCAGCCCCGTATCTATCTACATTTCTGCTATTTAAACTTTCTGTTGCTGCTCTCGGCTGCTCTGTGATGCTTCGTTTCAGTTCCCATGACGCTTCGCTTCATTTTCTCGCTTTTGGTGTTTTTAACCTTTCGCTTGAATCTGCAATGTTTGATCTTCTCTGCGCTGTAACTGTCGATCTGAAGCGTTACTCTGATCCTCATGCCTTTCTGCCATGTGTTCAGCGCTCTCTGCATGCTCAGTAACGGTCCCATGAAAATCGTGACCAAAAATAGCCCACGGCCTTGCTCCTTCGCTTTCACAGCGAAAACACGACATGTCGCGAAATCGCGACATGTCGCGATATCGCGACGCTTTTGTTCTCCGTACGCTTCGGCCGAAACCCGTCACGAAATCGTGACATGTCGCGTTTTCATTGTGAAAGCGAAGGAGCAAGGCCGCGAGCTATTTTTGGTCACGATTTTCATGGGACCGTTACTAAGCATGCAGAGAGCACTGAACACATGGCAGAAAGGCATGAGGATCAGAGTAACGCTTCAGATCGACAGTTACTGGCCTCAGAGAAGATCAAATGTTGCGGATTCAAGCGAAAGGTTAAAAATACCAAAAAGCGAGAAAATGAAGCGAAGCGTCATGGGAACTGAAACGAAGCATCATAGAGCGGCCAAGAGCAGCAATAGAAAGCTTAAATAGCAAAAATGTGGATAGATACGGGGCTGAAAATTGTAGCATGAAAGCATTATTTTAAAATAAAGGAGTTATTTGGCAGGAGCAACTTTTGTGTGCAAAACCAAAAGGAGATTGAAGCTAATACTACTATTTTCTTTGTTAATATTTCCTTTGCATTATTTTCTCTTGTATCTATCCATTTACACCATGAGATGGGTTACGATAGGTGAATGACAGAATGATGCAATCATTTTCTTTCCTTAGAGTCTTGCATCTAATCTGATTTGACGTGTGTTAGTGCGAGTCTGTTAGGTCAGGTTGTTTTAGAACTTCGTCTCACAACTTGGGGTTTTGCAGGGAGGAGATTGCTAACCAAATTAACGTCTTGTTTTAGTTTTCTAGCTGATTTTCATAAGCAATGGTGCGGTTCTAGGTTCTGATATTATTTTTACTTATTATTCGAAGATTGGCATCTCGAATTCTGGTGCATTCCAGGATACATTTTATATTTTTTTTACTAACTCCAAACGCTAATGTAGAAATAGCAGAACATTTAAATGAAAGATAAAATGAACCGATTAACCATAAAATGAACCTCATGCTAAAGGCACGAAGCTTAAAATGAAGTGGCCTATACCACACATTTGCTCATTTAAAATATTTCTTTAAGCCAAATATAAAAGAGGTTGCTAATTCATTCTAGGGAGGGTTTCATTAATTTTAAGATCATAAAGGAAGAAATGGTTTTTTGTTATTTCTTTTGCTTTATGCGGTTAGATTATTCTAACAGATTAGGGTTAAAAAGTTTGTTGGGAATCATCAAAGGCCCCTTGTTAATAGTTACTTGCAGAAAATAAGTTGTTCTAGATTACATTCATTTATTTGCATTTTGTCTTAATTGGTTATATGCATATGAATGTTTGTTCACAGGAAACTTGGAGAAATTAAAATGATAAATTTTATTTGCAAGAAAGAGTCTACGGGTTTGAGACTCTAGTTGCGTGTTCATTTCGTATTAGGATAAAATATTCACTCAACATGTCCATAGGAGAACTCCTCCTTTGCTATGGTCGATGATCCTCTAGAATACTATTGCCTCCACTGCATTGGCTTGTGGATCTCTCCCCATTGAAGACTCTTGTCCCCACTCAGAAGACCTATCCTCACTACACTAGCTGATGGATATATATACAATGGAGACTATTTTCCTCTTTGCTTTGTCACCTCCAAAGCTCTATCTCAAATATGCTCAACAAGTCCACTCAAAACCTGCTCAACTCTACTCAACAAGTTCACACAGAACTTGCTCAAATTTGCTCAACAAGTCCACTCAGAACTTTCTTAAATCTGCTCAATAAGTCCACTCAAAACTTGCTAAAATATGATCAACAAGTCCACTTAGAACTTGCTCAAATATGCTCAACAAATCCACTCAGAACTTGCTCAAATATGCTCAACATGTTCACTCAGAAATTGCTCAAATCTACTCAACAAGTCCACTCATAACTTGCTCAAATCTGCTCAACAAGTTCACTCAGAACTTCCTCAACTCTGCTCAACAAGTCCACTAAGAACTTGCTCAAATATGCTCAACAAGTTCACTCAGAACTTGCTCAAATCTGCTCAACAAGTTCACTCAGAACTTGCTCAAATCTGAGTGAACTTTTTTCAAATATGCTCAACAATTCCATATAGAACTTGTCCAAATATTCTCAATAAGTCCACATAGAACTTATCCAAATCTGCCCAATAAGTTCACACAGAACTTAATCAAATCTGTATTGTAAGCTTCTACAAAAAGCTCACACAAAATCAGTCCACAAGTCTCCTCAAAGACTTACCTCAAATATGCTTAACAAGTCCACGCATAACTTATCCAATCTCATAAAAACATAAAGAGAATTGTTAGAGACTCAGTATGTTCTACACTCAATGCTCAATCACTTTCTCAACTCAAATAAGAATATAGAATAGTTTATTTTATAGAACTTGAACAATCACTTCACACATCCACTTGACTAGGCTCAATCAACTCTACTCAACCAATCACTCAATGAAACACTTCTTTCTCACAAACCCTAGTCCAAGCATATAAACACCAGCTCAAAATATTTCCAGCAATGTTCACCAACAAATATCACATAACAATGATACTCATGTTCTATTCAAAACCTAGTTCAAGTTCTTTGTACAACAACTCACTTTAACAACAATGCTTATAAAACAATATTCACATAACAATGATACTCATAATCTTTGTAAAACTCTAACTCAAGTTCTTCACACAACCAATTGCTTCAACAACAATGCTTATCAAACAAGGTTTTAACAACAACTCTTTTATTCCAAAAAACCTTGAAGCATTAACTCAACAAACTCAATAGGAAACCCTAATCAAGTCCTTTTCACTCCAAACTTATTTTCCAGAAAACCAATCAATCAACTCAACTTATGGAAGAATGTGTTCATACCTTTTTGTTGAAGATTAAGGGATATCATAAATCTATCACAACCAAAAACACTTCTATGCCAAGCTCAAAGAGGTTATAAAACAAATCTTTCTCACAATATAATGTAAATACTCAATTACACCTTATCACTCCAACTTTCAAAAACAATCATCAATATACATAAAATATTTATCCAATAACACCTTATAAACTCCCAACTAAAATAAACTTAACATCCACAAAAAATAACTCAAACCTTTTTTATTTAAATTAATGGCAAGAGAAACTTTGATAAAAATCAAATCTACTTTCTTTATAATTCCAATGATGTCAATCACTCATCAATAACACAACCTCTCATTTACCCTTATTACTCCACAATAGTAAAAATCAATTGTGAAATGAACAACCTTTCACAAACCCTTATTACTCCAAAATAATATCAATTAAAATAATCAACTTTTCACAAACCCTTATAACTCCATAAAAAACCTTAGGCAAATAAATATTTTAACTATAAAAAAAATTACCTTTGCCAATGGTGGGTTTCAAACCCTCTATATCTGCCTTCGCAAGCGCTCTAGCCATGGCTTTGACTGTCGCGTGCACTAGACACACGGTTAAGAGCTTAGATGCTCTTCCTCCTCTTTGTCATCGAATGACATGCAAAACAAGGCATGCATAAAATATTTCCCTTGGTGCTCAAGACACACACCACTCCACACGAATTGATCACAAGCTTCTCAACTCCCAATGCCTTCGCAAAACGTGCGCTATCAATGGACCACCATGTCCTTTGCGTTTCAAACAATATGCTCTTTCCCTTATCTCTTTTCACTTGGCGCTAAAGACAAGCAAAATTCTTTTCTTCTTCTTCAATGAATAACAATTGCACGAAAACGTTTCACTATATCGCATGTAAAAACAAATGTCAAGGGGTAAGTTTTGAATGCCTCCTTGGCATTAATATATACACGAAATCCCTTTATTTCTTAGACGTCGGTGCTTCCACTTATTTTATGACGTCGGTACTCCCACCTTTATAATTTATAAATTATTTAAATTCTAAGGAATTTAAATTTTATAAATTAAATTTATAAACTTTAGTTTTAAAAAGATTAAAGCCTTACTTGGTTTTAAACTTAAACCTTTAACTTGTAAATTATCTTCCACCGTGGGTCTTTTTAAAACCTTAACTGCCATCTCAATATGTGAGGAGACTTTTATATCCTCATAATGATTTTAATAAAATCATTTAATCTTCCACCATGGGTTTACCATAAACCCTTATAAAACGTTATTTTGCCAACTTTTTCTTCAACTCTTTGCATTGTTCCTAGTGCCGTTGATGGTGTTCTCTATGGTATTAATGCTGAATTTTCACCTTGACATAAATGACAACTAACTGAGCTCAAAATGTCCAACATTTTTAATGAGCTATTTTATATTTTAATTGAAAGATACTTTATCTTAGTAGAGATATTTATTTAATTAAATAATATTATCGTAATATATGTGTTTTATTTATATTAAAGGATAGGACCATGAAATGTATGCTTTAATAATAATGTTAAGTTTAGTTTATTTTCAAGTAGAATGAGAAAGTATTTGATTAGAAAGGAAGTATGCTTTATAAAGTGCCTTGCAAGAATGAGAATGTACTTGATTTACTACTCTTGATGAAAGTAAAGGTTATTGTGAGTTACTGCATCCTTTCAAGTTAGGCTAAGATATGAATATCATGTTTTAGAATAGACGTGTGATAGTTTTTAATTTGATTGCTTAAAAAGTAATGTCATCCTTATTAAGTTGGATAGTTTATAAATTAAAAGTTATTGTGAAATAAAAATCTTAGTTTATGTGGAGGAATACCTTAGGAGATGTGAATAAAATAATATAAGTAGAAGCCTAAGAATTCTCTTAGTAAACCTCTAATGAAAACTTAGTCTTTAAATAATCATGAAAAATGAATGATCTAAAAACACCCAATATCGTTGAGATGTGGGTAAGCATGCAACGTGATTTGGGAATATCTAAATATTCCCAATACTATTGAGATGCGGGTAAGCATGCAACATGATTCGAGAATGATCATTTTTGATAGAATAGGTTTGAATAAGTTATCAAGTCAAAACAAGTGACCATGTTAGAACTAGTAATGAGGGGCGGTATGGGACATCATCTCTAGGTTGTTGTACGAGCAGTACAGTGATGGCTAGTTGTACATTTTGTGAATAGAATAATCTAGAGAAGTAAAAGGAACTAGACTATTCTACAACAGTTGTTATGGGGTCACTTATCGTTATTCACAGCATGGCAAGTTAGACCAGGACCTGAACCAAGGAAATGGTGGGCTCTAGTCGACTCTAGAAAAATGGATCATCGACTAGGCACTAGGCATATATGCTAACCCCTTGCATGGCATTATATATTATATAGAATAGATGAGTAAAAATACACTCAAGCGTTCTACATGCTAAGGGATGGGGAGAGTATGCGTCCACCCTCTAGGTTTTATGGGCCCTAAAGGATAACCCTAGTCGTAGATCTACACTCATGGCTAGAACAAGAGGATGTTAAATGAGAATTATAGATCCACAAAATGGCACCTTCTACGAGATTTGATCAGTATCATCCACTTGGGAGATTATTTGTAGTAGTTCTAATTCCTAAAAGTGGTATTCTATACCTTGTACTAATAAAATGTTGGATGATCATCAAACCAATTACTTTAAAAAAACATCCTTTGTCTAGTTAGTTCAACCAGGCAAAAATTTTGACCTTGTGAATTTGTCTAATTAAATTAATTGGTACAACCAGGTGAGTAGACTTGGGTTGTTACATGTGGTATTAGAGTAGTTAAGATCCTTAAGTTGTAGGACTCTGTATGTTGTCTTTTATATAAATCTAAACCAAACAATTAACATAGCTCTTCTTGTGGTTAGAAGGGGATGGAGAACCTTGTAGCTACTGTTAAATTATTTCAAGGGCAGCTGGAATAATCCACATCCATGATGAAATTCTTAATATAGAAGGTGGAATCACAACAATAAATGATTGAGCTTCTTGTTGAAAAAGAGCATGGGAGTAAAATTAAAAGAAAAGAGATCAAGGTTCATGAAGAGAATTAAAAGGGCCAATTCAGGAATTAAAATGAAGAATTTAGTTAAGAATAAGAACTACAAAAGTGATTTTAAGCATGTAGGTGTTCAAGAAGACAAGGAAGAAAAATTTAGAGCACCTAAGATGAGTTTTTATGTTGGTGGAGGGCTGCATTTTTCTAATAAATACCCTCAAATATTTGATCAAAATGAAGCACCTAAAGAACAACTTCAAGAGAGATGTGCAACACCTAGAACTTCAAACCAGGAACAATAAACTATTTACTCAACTTAAAAAGGTAAAAGTTGTAATTAATAATTTTTAGGGATGCAAGGAAAGGCCTAGATTTTTGGGCAAATGGTGGAAAAGAAGAATATAGGCTAGGTCAAACTTAATTTTTAATTAAATGTATATTTGACCCTACAATACCTTACCTCAAGGAAAGAAAAATAGGCACCTGTATATATAGTTTCCTTGCATGTGGGCTAAAAGCCATAGAACTCTTTTTAAATTTGAAGAAAATGGTTGGAAATTGCTGATGAATTCAACCAATGGATTAGGACTCAATGTAATTACAACTCTTTTAGACCATATATGTTGTCTACCATGTGGGTAAAAAGGCAGTTAAAAGAAATAGAGTATTATATGTTGACAAAGGAATAAGGAATTCAAATGGATAAACCAATGTGAGGAAAACTTCAATATCTTGAAAAAGAAACTGATGACTGCACCAAACCCTTAAAGAAAATTTTTGGATTATATTGGTGCCTCTATTGAAAGTTTGGAAGGGTTCCCAACTCAGGTTGAGATAGTCATTGCCAATGAATTATTATTTTTTTAAAAGTATGAGGAAAGTTATGCTATAAATGACCAAAAATTTGGTAGTTATTGTGTATATACTTAAATATTTTGAGATATCAATTTCTAGAAAATCTCTTTGAACTAAGATTTTTTACCAAGGTTTGAGGTACATCTGACTGCAAGATAATGCAGGTGAATGAAATTCTTGATGGGGAATATGATTATGGTGTTGGTTATGTCAAAGACAAAGAAAAATAAGGTAATAGATACCTTGAGTAGAAGAGGGCACCTAGCCACTATGTTTCAATATCATTAAGATTTAGTTAATCAAGTCAAAGAGCATCAACATTGGGATAACTACTATGGAAAGTGTCTAGTACAAGTTGAGCTAGAACCTGACAAGAGCAAGGGATTTTGTATACTGAGAAAAATTGTTATAGACATTCTAGAAAAGGGAGGAATAATGGGCACTATTAAATACTTCACACATCCTAGATGGAGCAGATATGTGAAATAATTTAAGGAAAACCTTTTATCAGTCAAGAATGAAGAAGGCTATTATTAATGACTAGATATTAGAAGTCGACTAAAGGTTTAAATTGAACATTTGCATCAACCTAGAATATTGTACCCACATACCAATCTCTAAAAGTGATAAGTTATTACCTATGATTTGTTGTGGGACTACCAAAGTTAGATGGTGGTAAATAAATTTACAGTTGAGAATATACAGGATGATATATCTATTTGGTTGCGTAAGATTATCATTTCTGATAAAGATATCAGATTTAGCTCAGAAGTTAGGTAGCTGGTAAATCTAGGAGGGTTGACCCAACCTTTTGAAAATACCAATCATCATATGAAAACTCGAAAGAATCGAGAGAGATTCAAATTGGATATTGTCAAACACTAAAAGAATGGCTTGGAATAGTTGAACCAGAATCATTCAAGAATAATGTACTTCAATAAATCATCGTGGGAATTATTTGAAGAAAGGTAGAGCTTATGTAAGGATGGAAAATTCAAAATTTTAAAGAAAACATACTATAAAATGGGAAAACTATCCCCTTGTAAAATCCATCATGCATTTTGGGAATGACTCTATATAAAAAACCCTAAATGGAAAAAATAATACAAAATTTCTCTATATTGGGACAATCTGGGAGATTGGACCAAACACTATCAAGAAGATAGAGGAATAACTAAGGAAAATACGTCAACAGTTCAAAATAAACCTCTGTACAACAAAGAGAGCTATGCAAATCTTATAAGAACACCGATAAATCCTCTAAAGGAAATAAAGTTTTCTTAAGGGTGAAACCTATTAAAAATTCCATTAAGTCCTCTAAAAACTTGACCCTAGATTTACAGGGCCTTTTGAAATTGTTGGCAAGAGTAGTCTTGTTGCCTATAAGCTAGCTTTGCCACCCAATTGTCAAAAATCCAAGACACCTCCCATGTATCCCTCCTTAGGTAAATATGTTGCTAAATCATCTCACATTTAGAATATATTTAATTGTAGATGTTAAATTCCTTCCACCTGGAGGATGTTGGGTTTTAGGGCCAAGAATATAGGAAGGAGAATTTAAGAGCAATGTTCTGATAATGTATCTCATGGTAAAACGTTAAAGACATGAAGAAAATAGTTAACTTTTTATTTTGAACAAACATGAACAATTTTGATTGGTTGTATGGATTTATGAATGTAAGTATGTATGGATGTATATCTGGATTACTGTGTAGAGTTGTTTTGTAAATATATTTTGGTTGATGTATGGATCTATGGTTGAATGCAAAAATGAAACACTATGTAGAGTTGATTATATGAACATGTTTGAATGATGCATGATTTATGAATGGACATATATACTGATGGATATATGAATGAATATATATGTTTTGACTTGTTTAAACATGCATTAAAACACAGGGATTGTATTTATTTCTAATGGAAGAGGATGTAACAACCCTCCTCATATGAATATTGATTGTAAATAAATTGGTGAATTACACTTTTATTTTCTCCTAAAATATGGTATTGTTGATGATTGTTGTGAATGCAATACCAGGTACATTCCTATGACAGATAGAAGAAAGTCGATGAGAAAATGTAAGTGAGAAGTGATGATTCGGCTCATGAGTACATGGAAGCTCACGTAATTGCATATCATGTAGGGCATCATGAATGTTTTGCATTAAGTTATGGTTATTTGGATTATAAAGTTTTGTTTGTCAGACTACGATAATTTGAACTGTATAAAAAACTACACATATAATGCTTGTTGACTCCATAATTATATGGGTTATGTTAACTAAACTGCATAATAGTTCCTGTTTAATTGTTTATTGCTCATTTGCCCATGAGTTTATATTTCTAAAGATTAAAGTTAGCCAAAAGATCCTTTATTTGGCAGGTTGCTTTCTATTTAAGTGAGTATGAGATGAGAAGCTTTTTCTTACAATTTCCTTGGAGTATGAACGCATGAGAAATGTTGGAAATTGGTAAAGGATTTTGCTGCCTGTTATGCATCTTGTGAGAAATGGTGGTGCATTATGTTAGTTGAGCATTAGTTAAATACATTTAGGCATAAGTTGTTGAGCCATATATGATCCTATTCCAAAATAAGGAGACTCGAGCATCGGACACTGAAGAGGAAGGATTCCTATATGACTGCCATGCAATGAAAATAAAGCTTCATACCTTACCAGTAGCATTCAATTATGCAGTCGCTCTAGTGTTGTGAAGAGTGTTCCTTGTATGCGTTCATAAATTTAGGTATTTTACCATTATGCCTAGGAAGAAATGTCCATACAACTATATTTAAGTCTTTATGTTTTTAAGGTTGCTGAAGCATTGTAACAAAAAAGAGAAACTTTATTTTAAGTTTTGTAGTTCATAGAAAATCAAAAGGCTATAAGTGCAAGATGTAATTCTTCTTTTGTAGTGAATGGATACCAACCTTTTATGGACTTTAAATTTAATGGTGATTCATGTAATATGACTAAATTGTTATTACATAATGTTTTGCTTTGGCCATGTCATAGTTGTCATCATGTCATATAGCGATATATTTATCTCGTTTGAATTGGTTGAAAACACATTACGGTTGAGTGTTAAACAATGTGTGAAATTATAAGGGTAATAAGAGCCTTCTTCATACTTTAAGTTAGAACCATTGCTACACTATCCGGAAGATGATATTTCCAGTGAGCAAACACTACTTTTATCCACGTTATGCTTAATGAGCATTGGAAGTCTTGGTATTAATGTTTAGCCTTAATATAAATTTTATTAGTGATGTCTATTTATAAATTAATGACGTCGAATTGATATTGCGCTTTCTGCAATGTATGAATTGAATATAAATCCAAGGCTATTGGCCACTCTGGAGAACACTTTATAAAAAATATATAGGGGTTGACTTTAGTTTACCAAAATTAAACCCTATCTAAATATTATGAGGTATTGCCCGCTCTAGTTGATTTCGGCCTCCACGTAGGGTTAATAACGATCCTATTACTTTGGACCCATATGTGACTCTTTTTGTGAGTAGAATTTGAATTGAATGGACTATACACTTACTCTGTGCATATCCTTTAGGAAGAGCAACTTAACTTTTAATATCCAAAACTTGTATGTAATGGGAATACAAGTTTGTTTGCTTTATTTAAACACTCTTCTAAGGAGTAGGTTAAAAAGGTTTAACCTATTCAACAATATATTTTCCTCTAATAAAACTCAATGTAAGTAACCACGATATGAGATTAATGGTACAACGAAACTAGTTACTTTAATAGAGAAGGAAATAAATCAGTTAATTCTATTAAAGAAAACAATAGATTCTATATGAACTATGAATATTCAAATTATACCTTTTCGAGAATCTGCTTTGAAAAAGAAGTTAATTTCGTAAACAAGAATCTATTTTTATTGTGTTGAATGATTCATGGTCGAATGTCTTTAGTTCATTAATAAGTTTTACTATACATGAACAACTTAGCATGTTTTGCTTGCATACGTTGTCTTCCCTTTGGACTAAAAAGTCAAGTAAAGACAAAACGATCTAATTGAAATGAGGTGTATTCTCTTTAATGCTTTTCATTTACATATATACATAAGTGGGTACATATAAGCTTAATTTTATTAAATAAATAATTAGAGATACTAATTAGAATATGATGATAGGACTATATATTTTAGTAAAGGAATATTAGTTCAATTTAATTATTGTTTTTAATGAGCTATTCTATATTTTAATTGAAAAGTACTTTATCTTAGTAGAGATATTTATTTAATTAAAGAATATTATTCTAATATATGTGTTTTATTTATATTAAAGGATAGGACCATGAAATGTATGCTTTAATAATAATGTTAAGTTTAGTTTATTTTCAATAGAATGAAAAAGTATTTGATTAGAAAGAAAGTATTCTTAATAATTGCCTTACAAGAATGAGAATGCTTTTTTGACAGAATGAGTCGGAATAAGTGATCAGGTCGGATCCAGATGTTGTAGGTGAGTTGGAGAGGAGAGGGTAATCCTCCAAGGGAGGTCCCAGGTTCGAATCTCCACCCTACCAAAAAGTTGAATTGGGTACCTAAAATCCAATTGATAATGTTGGTGCGGGCAGGGCCGAGCGACTCCCGGGTGAATTTGACGGTGTAGAACTCCCTGTTCGTGGTCTCTCAGACCAAGGCAGCCCCGCAAGGGGTTTTTCGCTTATAAAAAAAAAAAAGTGATCAGGTCGAAATAAGTGACCATGTCAGAACTAGTAATGAGGGATGGTATGGGACATCACCTCTAGGTCATTGTACAAGTAGTAACGTGATGGCTAATTATACATTCTATGAATAGAATAATCAAGTAGAATAAAATGAGCTAGACTATTCTATGGTAGTTGGTATTGGAAAATTTATCATTATTCATAGTGTGTTCCACCCTTAGACAATGTGCTTCCCTTCTCTAACAACGTAAGGTCAATCTTGACTTGGATTAGAATAGAATATGTCAACAAGCTAATCAACACCGATCTAGGCATAACTTTGAAGTTAGGGATATGGTTTTTCTTTGCTTGCAACCCTACAAACAGTCATATCTCTAGCTTCATGGATGCCAAAAATTTATTATTAAATCCTATGGTCCTTACTAGGTGTTACAATATTTTAGGTCAACAACCTACAAACTGGCCCTTTTAGCCACTTTCAGAATTCACCTAGTCTTTCATGTCTTCTCTCTCAAGAAAGTTGTTGGCAACAAGATTCAAGTACAATCCACACTACCAAAGTTGGACAAATAAGAATCCATCATTCTTGATCCTGAACAAATTTTGGACAAGAGATCACACACCCTTTGCCACTGTGTCATCACTGATTTTCTTGTTCAATGGTGAGGATTAAAACCTAAATATACCACTTGGGAGCCTCTTCAACAGTAGTTTCCTTATCTTCAACTTTGAGGACAACTTTTTGAAGGGGAAGGGTATGTTAGGACTCCATCCTAACACTATTATGTAATAACCCCTTTCTTAACGTGGGGACCCCATTATAATTTTTTGTAATAATATTATGTAATATTTTGTAATATTTTGTGGCACTAGAAGATTCTAAACAAGTGACACCATTTTATGTAATTGTTATCAAGAATGTATCTGTTTTGTTTGATAGAAGATTCTAGCTCAAGTAGCATTTTGCACGTACGCCAGTCTTTAGAGTTAGGTAGTGTTATGAAGTCTTTAAAAATGTGAGGGGTTGAAATAAATGCATATTTTTGCATATTAAATGAAAGTATTAAAGAAGGTTTCCCCTTAAAGAAGCTCGCAATTTTGTGTTGTGATTTTTTTTTGGATTGTTAGTAGAAGGGGTTTTTAAAGGGTCCTCGAACCTATTACAAATAGGGTTTTGAAAGGCACCCCCAAACCTTAGATCTAACAATAAGATATCAAGAAAAATTGAGCTAGATTCCACGAATCCAACCTAAAAATCCAATGAAGCAACCTCCTAGCAAATAAGCTACAAATTTTTATCAAGCAAATACAAGAGATTATCACGATCAAACAACCAGTTGGCAAAAGGGGCCAACATAGGAGAAACCCACACCTAAAACAACATTCAAATTCAAGATTTAAAATTAAAATTTGAAAATCCCGTCCAAAGCTGCATTCAAATTAAAAGTTCAAAATTTGAAGATCCTGCCCACCACTAGGGCCTTAAATCTGGGAACCAGAACCTTACCACTGAAACCTAGGGGTGCTCAAAGAACTAGAGAGCCAAGAATGCCATTTAAAATTGGAGCAGATCTCCAAAAACATCTGGCCTGACAAACAACTGAAACAAAAACAATCAAAAATTACTTGTTGGAAGCCTATCTTAGCGAGGTCTTAGGAGGCTTGCCAGCCTTCTTTTTGATCCCAAAAAAATCCTTTTTTTCAGGCCACATTCCTAAACACATTTGTTCCAAGTCTCCGTGATTAAAACAACCTTATTCTCTCCGAAATGCGAAGCCTCAAAAATATTTTACATTTACAATGTTTATTACAATATTATATTTTTTTATAATATTTTTTATGTTTATTATAATATTTATATAAATATGCTTATTTTTATTAAAAGGTTTTTAATACAAGTGTTGACAAAATTGAAAATCTTTATTAAGAAGAGGTTGAGTCGCATGTTGGATGCATATGCATATTGTGGTTAAAATAAATATTGGGGTTAAAATAAAAATAAATAATACGTGCTTGTCGAGAAACCTGAGTCAATATGACTTTAATCGTCAAGAAAAACTGAATCGCATGTTGGATGCATATTCATATTGAGGTTAAAATAAAAATAAGAGTAAATAATACATTCTTGTCGAGAAACCATGATTTTAGTCATCAACAAAAACCAAAAGATAACCATATTATATTTATGTTTTTTTTTTTTAAATATTTTAGAGTTGCATGATCGCATCAGTATTATTAACTAGAATTTGGTCACCCGATATACGTTAGGTTTGATAGAATTTTGTTATCCAATATAAGTTACTTTTGGTAAAGTGAAGATTCAAACCAAAGACCTATAGAAAGATTGTCTACTTCTCCAAAGTCTGATGCACTAACTGATTTATAAGAATGTTATACTTGGCATCTTACTTTTAAAGAAAATAAACAATTCCTTTATGCATGTGGCACCCGGACCGCTTGCATACATTACATCCACACAAGACATAACTATAATTCCACTTGCCGCCACTTGGTTCTTATAACAACTGTGGAATAGTTGTTATAGCCTTTCACACGATTTTACATGTTTCTTTGGAGTCCTTTAACTCAATTATTGAAGGGTGACTAAGGCCTTATCCCTAAATCCATTTGCTGCCACTTGGTTTGGATAACCACTCGCCATCAATTGTGGAATAGCCTTGCACGCGATTTTATTCCTTTGGAGTCCTTTAACTCATTTATTGAAGGGTGACAAAAGCCTTATCCATGATTCCATTTACCGCTACTTGGTTCCGATATCCACTCGCCATCAACTGGCACACGATTTTTCTTTGGAATCCTTTAACTCACGATTTTACGTGTTTCTTTAGAGTCCTTAACTCATTTATTGAAGGGTGACAAGAGCCTTATCCTCTCGAAGTGTAGAATCCTTTGGTAAAGTCGGGACGGTGCTAGTCAGCTCATGGCACAATGCTTTTTATAGTAGCCCTAACCCTAGATTATGTTTGCAACGAAGCAGCTGTTTAGCATAGAAATTGGCTTCCAATATGAGAGCGACTTTCGTAATTGGTATTTAATAAGTGCAATCGCCCACTTTCCTATGACATTGACAGCCTAATTGAAGGCATCGACAGCAGTTTATCTTCACCTCGAGACAACTACTACTTGAATTTGTCAATTTAATTGGTTAGAATTGTGGTCAAGTTTAATTTATGAGTTTATTTGAAGATAAGATGATTAATAGCTGTTAAATGTTTATAAATTTATTTATATTTATTTATTTGAGAATAAAATGGTTGGTAGCTGTTTAGGATAAGATTATTTGAAAATAAGATGGCTGTAGCTGTTACATATTTATTTGAGGATAAGATATCCTAAACGAGAATAAGATGGTTGTAGCTGTTAGAGATTTATTTGAGGATAAGATAGTGGCTGTTAAATGTTTACAGATCGGTTTCCTATCCCTAAAAAAAAAATAGCTTAAGGTCGTTCTGGAAAATGGATGGTAATGGAGATGGTTGTCAGACAGTAGGCAGATATGAACTGGGCAGAACAATAGGGCGGGGAACATTCGCTAAAGTCAAGTTGGGCAGAAATGCAGAAACTGGAGAAAAAGTGGCCATCAAGGTCATACGCAAAGAGAAGGTACTGCAAACTGGTAGAACAGAGCAAACCAAAAGAGAAATTTATGCGATGAAGATGGTGAAGCATCCCAACGTTGTGCAGCTCTACGAAGTCATGGCCAGCAAGTCTGTGATATATTTAGTAATGGAGTATGTGAGCGGTGGGGAACTCTTCCAGAGGTTAACCGATGCGAAAAGACTGGAGGAGTCAGAGGCGAGAACCTATTTTCAACAGCTGATTTATGGGCTGGATTTCTGTCACAGCCGCGGGGTTTCTCACAGAGATCTCAAGCCCGAAAACCTCCTCCTCGACGGCCACGGGAATCTCAAGATTGCAGACTTTGGATTGAGTGCAATGCCGGAGCAGGCAAGGAACGATGGGCTCCTCCACACGACCTGCGGGACTCCGAATTACGTGGCGCCGGAGGTATTACTGAACAAGGGATACGATGGAGCGAAGACAGACCTCTGGTCATGTGGGATCATTTTGTTCGTCCTCCTAGCGGGCTATTTGCCCTTCAAAGCTCCCAATCTTCGCGTCCTTTACAAAAACATCGGGGCAGGTAGGTTCGAATGCCCTTCATGGTTCTCTCTCCAAGTCACAAATTTAGTACACAGATTGTTAGAACCAGATCCCCATAAAAGAATAACCATGCGAGAGGTGGAGGACTATCCCTGGTTTAAAGATGGCATCTCCTGGCACTTGGAGGAGTACAAAATGAGGATAGGTGACTTAGAGGCAGACATGGAAGATGCGGGTGCAGCTTTTGAAGATGGGGTTCCTTTAGAGAAGCAGCAGCTTAAGCCTGGTATGCTGAATGCATTCGAGCTTATTTCGCTGTGTCCTGGACTTAATTTGTCTGGATTGTTTGACCGTGGAGGGGAATCGAAGCACCATGATTTGAGGTTTATATCCAAGTGTTCGGCTTCTGAGATCATCTGCAAACTTGAGGAGATTGCCAAAAACTTGGATTTGAAGATGAAGAGGAGGGAATGCAAGATAAAACTACAGGGTTCTCTCCTGGCGATTATTGTGGAGGTTTTTGAAGTTGCTCCTTCCCTTCTCATGGTTGAGCTAAGCCATGTAGGAGATGAATTGGAATACGAGAGGTTTTATATGCAAAACTTTAGACCAATTCTATATGGAAGTGAAAGTGTGTGAAGGGATGTCCATTAAAAATGAACTCGGTCAAGTAAGAACACGTAAAATCTACACCAGAAGTGTCCTATACAACTTTGGGGATCAGCTATTATCCCAGAAGATTACGTGTACATCTTGAAAACAAGAAGTGTTGGAATTTTCCTAGAATACTTAATTTTTATTCCTGGATCCGATGGCACATTACTAAGTTTTTTATTGCTATGTCGAATAGCGATGTATGATCTTGGATTGGTTAATGCGGAATAAATTTTTCTTCACAATTTTCAACCCCTGGCGAACGTGCTTTATAAATTGTAGTGTCTATTTAACTACATTTACAAAATAATGATGATGATGATAAGGTAGTGTTGGAATGCATATCTAGGGGATTGTACCTTGTTGAAAATTTCTACTTCATCATGGACCGACGAAGATGCTAATGAAACGCATGTCGCTCAATAAAACTTCACTAATAATTGATGGAAGAAAAAATTAAGTTGTGTGGAATTTCACATTGAAAAGTGATTACATGTGAGGACTGGCTTGCATTCTCCTATGTAAAAAATAAAAAATAGAAGGAAAGAAAGGAAATTGTTGCCGCAGATACAAGTGGGGTTAACTCTTGGATTTCTGCGGTCCGATATCGCGTGGTCACTTTCGACAAGAAGGAAATGAAAAGGAAATTGTGTAGCGTCGTCCAAGACGAAGAGAGTTCTAGTTGGAAAGTAAAAAGGTAAAGTTTTTTTTCTTGACTATTTCCAGAATATGTAGCTTCATTTTTGCTTCACCTTCTTGTGCCTTGTCAGTCTTGCCTTCAGAATTTTCTTTTCTTTTGTTGTATAGGTACTTAGTAATTATCTGGGTATGATATTGGATCAGAGATATATTTTAAACTTTAGATTGTTTGGTAATAAACCAGTTAATTTGATTTTAATAGAAAATCGAAGTTAGTTGGATCTCAACATAATTAAAATTAATGGACCTTAATCTTCAGACAGTTAAACGGGATAAGCCAGCGACCTGTTTTTAAGTATAATTTAAGAAGTATATAGATAGATAAGTATTAACGTGAAGAAATTTTAATCATAAATTTTATAAGCATTTTTTTATAATTTATTTTACAGTAAAATCCGTAGCTAATATAATGATAGGGATGTGCTATTATGATTGTTAAGATATTTGCCATAATAAGCTATATTCATTTTAAACCTTTTAAACCACTAAAAAACAAAAAAAGTTTAAAACAAGAAAAAACAAAGGTTTAGTTGAACTAAACCTAAAATTTAAATCTACGTGTCCTTCTACCGGGTAGGTCTTACCGCTCGAACTAAAATACATGCCGTTTAATTTGCCACTTCTTTTGATTAATTTAGGCTGCTGGCAATATTTTGTTATAATCTTTGTCAGTGCTCATAAGCTTTGCTTTACCAAAATTATTAGCTTCTGGTGATTCATGATACTGTACATCCGGGTATGGTTTCATTTTGCATTGGAGGTTGTCTTGGTATACATTTATTTTTTCATAAATATTTATTTGTAAAATTTATATGGGTTATACATTTATTTTTTCATATATATTTATTTGTAAAATTTATATGAATATTTATGTGATTTGAATGTTAATATAGGTCATAGGGAAATATTAATTTACTTAGATTTCTATCCCTATGAACTAAATTTATATTTTTGCTTTTAATTTCATAGATGGAGGCAATGAATAGTTTAAACATATTTACTTAATAGAAGTATAGTCATTCTATGAAAAGAAATTACCAAGGGTGTTTTAGCAATGTGACTAAGATAATATATGTACGAGGGTGTGCTCTCTTGTTCCTTGAGTGTTCAAATTTTCGTCTACATCGATGGAAAGACAATGTGACTAAGGAAATTTATGTAGGAGGGTGTGATTTCTTGAACATCTTGCTCTCTTTTTCATTTAATTGTTCGAATTTTAGTGTACATAGATGAAAAGGATATGTCTTTCCAAGAATTTTAGTGTATGAAGATAGGGGTATTGTTTTTGAAAAATTAGGGTTTGGTAAGTATTCAATTAGATAGGTGTTTGGATCTTTAATTTATTAAAGAAGTGGTTTTTGTAAGTATTCATGAAGTTAGGGGTAATTGAACCCTAAAACCCTAAACCCTAAACCCTTAA
This sequence comes from Wollemia nobilis, assembly GCA_028583015.1. Classification (NCBI taxonomy): domain Eukaryota; kingdom Viridiplantae; phylum Streptophyta; class Pinopsida; order Araucariales; family Araucariaceae; genus Wollemia; species Wollemia nobilis. The sequence continues at coordinate 5,456,955 of JAQPPZ010003287.1, read as the reverse complement.
TTGATTATGAAGATAGGGGTATGAAGTGAGGGGTATGAAGATAGGGATATGAATATAGGGGTATGAAGTGAGGGGTATGAAGATAGAGGTATGAATTGAGGGGTATGAAGTGAGGGATATGAATATAGGGGTATGAAGATAAGGGTATGAAGATAGGGGTATGAAGTGAGGGGTATGTAGATAGGGATATGAAGATAGGGGTATGAAGTGAGGGGTATGTAGATAGGGATATGAAGATAGGGGTATGAAGTGAGGGGTATGAAGTGAGGGGTATGAAGATATGGGTATTTTATTTGAAAAATTAGAGTTCATTAAGTACTCAATTAGATTGGGGTTTGGGACCTTAATACATTAAATAAGTGGTTTTTATAAGTATTCATGAATTTAGGGTTAATTAAACCCTAAATCCTAAACCCTAAACCTCAAATAGTAAACCTTAAACACTTAATTGATTATGAATATAGGGGTATGAAATGAGGGGTATGAAGATAGGGGTATGAATATAGGGGTATGAAGTGAGGTGTATGAAGTGAGGGGTATGAAGATAGGGGTATGAAGTGAGGGGTATGAAGATAGGGATATGAAGATATGGTATGAAGATAGGGGTATGAGGATAGAGATATTTTTTGAAAAATTAGGGTTTGATAAGTATTCAATTAGATAAGGGTTTGGGAAATTAATTGATTAAAGAAGTGGTTTTTGTAAGTATTCATGAAGATAGGGATAATTAAACCCTAAACCCTACACCCTAAATCCTAAACCCTAAACCCTAAATCCCAAACCCTAAACCCTTAATTGATTATGAAGATAGGGATATGAAGTGAGGGGTATGAAGTGAGGAGTATGAAGATAGGTATGAAGATAGGGGTATGAAGTGAGGGGTATGAAGAGAGGGGTATGAAGTGAGGGGTATAAATATAGGGGTATGAAGATAGGGTTATGAAGTGAGGGGTATGAAGATAGGAGTATTTTTTGTTTTTGAAAAATTAGGGTTTGGTAAGTATTCAATTAGATAAGGGTTTGAGACCTTAATTGATTAAATAAGTGATTTTTGTAAGTATTCATGAAGTTAGGGGTAATTAAACCCAAAACCCTACACCTAAACCCTAAAAACCTAAACCCCAAACACTAAACCCTTAATTAATTATGAATATAAGGGTATGAAGTGAGGGGTATGAAGATAGGGGTATGAAGTGAGGGATATGAATATAGGGGTATGAATATAGGGGTATGAAGTGAGAGGTATAAAGTGATGGGTATGAAGATAGGGGTATGAATATAGGGGTATGAAGTGAGAGGGGTATGAAGAGAGGGGTATGAATATAGGGGTATGAAGTGAGGGGTATGAAGTGAGGGGTATGAAGATAGGGGTATGAAGTGATGGGTATGAAGATAGGGTATAAAGTGAGGGGTATGAAGATAGGTGTATTTTATTTGAAAATTAGGGTTTGAAAAGTATTCAATTAGATAAAGGTTTGGGACCTGAATTGATTAAAGAAGTGGTCTTTGTAAGTATTCATGAAGTTAGGGGTAATTAAACCCTAAACCCTAAACCCTAAATTCCAAACCCTAAACCCTAAATCCTTAATTGATTATAGAGATAGGGGTATGAAGTGAGGGGTATGAATATAGGGGTATGAAGTGAGGGGTATGAAGATAAGGGTATAAAGTGAGGGGTATGAAGATAGGGGTATTTTTTTGAAATATTAGGGTTTGGTAAGTATTCAATTAGATAAGGGTTTGGGACCTTAATTGATTAAAGAAGTTGTTTTTGTAAGTATTCATGAATATGGGGGTAATTAAACCCTAAACCCTAAACCCTAAATAATAAACCCCAAACCCTAAACCCTTAATTGATTACGAATATAGGGTTATAAAGTGAGGGGTATGAAGATAGGGGTGTGAAGATATGGGTATGAAGTGAGGGGTATGAATGGGGTAAAGTGAATAGGGTTAAAGTTAGGGTATTTATTTTTAAAAAATTAGGGTTTGGTAAGTATTCAATTAGATAAGGTTTTGGGACCTTAATTGATTAAAGAAGTGGTTTTTGTTTGATTAAGTTAGGGGTAATTAAACCTTAAATATAAACCCAAATAAATCCTTAATTGATTATGAAGATAGGGGTATGAAGTGAGGGGTGTATGAAGATAGGGGTTGAAGTGGGTATGAAGATAGGGGTATGAAGATAGGGATATGAATTGAGGGATATGATAGGGGTATGAAGTGAGGGGTATGAAGTGAGAGGTATGAAGTGAGGGTTATGAAGATAGGGGTATGAAGATAGGGGTATGAAGTGAGGGGTATGAAGATAGGGGTATGAAGATAGGGGTATTTTTTTTAAAATTAGGGTTTGGTAAGTATTTAATTAGATAGGGATTTGGGACCTTAATTGATTAAAGAAGTATTTTTGTAAGTATTCATGAAGTTAGAGGTAATTAAATCCTAAACCTAAACCTAAAACTAAACTCTAAATCTTTAATTTATTATGAATATAGGGGTATGAAGTTAGGGTATGAATATAGGGATATGAAGTGAGGGATATGAAGATAGGGGTATGAAGTTAGGGGTATGAAGATAGGGGTGTGAATTTAGGGTTATGAAGATAGGGGTATGAAGTGAGGGTTATGAAATTAGGGTTTGGTAAGTATTCAATTAGATAGGGGTTTGGGACCTTAATTGATTAAAGAAGTGGTTTTTAAGTATTCATGAAGTTAGGGGTAATTAAACCCTAAACCTAAAACTATAAACCCCATACCCTAAATCCTAAATATTCAATTGATTATGAATATAGGGGTATGAAGTGAGGGGTATAAAGATAAAGATATGAAGTGAGGGGTATGAAGATAGCGGTATGAAGTGATGGGTATGAATATAAGGATATCAAGATAGGGGTATGAAGTTATGGGTATGAAGTGAGGGGTATGAATGAGGGTATGAAGATAGGGGTATGAAGTGAGGGTATGAAGTGAGGGGTTATGAAGATAGGGGTATTTTTTTGTAAAATTAGGGTTTGGTAAGTATTCAATTAGATAGGTGTTTGGGTCCTTAATTGATTAAAGAAGTGGTTTTTGTAAGTATTTATGAAGTTAGGGGTAATTGAACCTAAACCCTAAACCCTAAAACCTAAACCCTTAATTGATTATGAATATAGGGGTATGAAGTGAGGTGTATGAAGATATGGATATGAATATAGGGGTATGAAGTGAGGGGTATGAAGATAGAGGTATGAATTGAGGGGTATGAAGATAGGGGTATGAAGTGAGGGTATGAAGATAGGGATATGAAGATAGGGGTATGAAGTGAGGGGTTAATAGGGGTATGAAGTGAGGGGTATGAAGATATGGGTATGAAGTGAGGGGTATGAAGATAGGGGTATTTTTTTTGAAAATTTAGAGTTTGGTAAGTATTCAATTAGATAGGGGTTTGGGACCTTAATTGATTAAAGAAGTGGTTTTTGTAAGTATTCATGAAGTTAGGGGTAGTTAAACCCTAAACCCTAAACCCTAAATAGTAAACCCTAAACCCTTAATTGATTATGAAGATAGGGGTATGAAGTGAGGGGTATGAATATAGGGGTATGAAGTGAGGGTATGAAGATAGGGGTATGAAGTGAGGGTTATGAAGATAGAGGTATGAAGATAGGGGTATGAAGTGAGGGGTATGAAGATAGGGGTATTTTTTTGAAAAATTAGGGTTTGGTAAGTATTCAATTAGATAGGGGTTTGGGACCTTAATTGATTAAATAAGTGGTTTTTGTAAGTATTCATGAATTTAGGGGTAATTAAACCCTAAACCCTTAATTGATTATGAATATAGGGGTATGAAGTGAGGGGTATGAAGATAGGGGTATGAAGTGAGGGGTATGAAGATAGGGGTATAAATATAGGGTATGAATTGAGGGGTATGAATTTAGGGATATGAAGTGAGGGTTATGAAGATAGGGGTATGAAGTGAGGGGTATGATGATAGGGGTATGAAGATAGGGGTATTTTTTTGAAAAATTAGGGTTTGGTAAGTATTCAATTAGATAGGGGTTTGGGACCTTAATTGATTAAAGAAGTGGTTTTTATAAGTATTCATGAAGTTAGGGGTAATTAAACCCTAAACCCTAAATCATAAACCCCAAATCCTAAACCCTTAATTGATTATGAATATAGGGGTATGAAGTGAGGGGTATGAAGATAGGGGTATGAAGATAAGGGTATGAAGTGAGGGGTATGAAGATAGGGATATGAATATAGGGGTATGAAGTGAGGAGTATGAAGATAAGGGTATGAAGATAGGGGTATTTTTTTTTGAAAAATTAGTGTTTGGTAAGTATTCAATTAGATAAGGGTTTGGGACCTTAATTGATTAAAGAAGTGGTTTTTGTAAGTATTCATGAAGTTAGGGGTAATTAAAACCCTAAACCTAAACCTTAAAACCTAAACCCTTAATTGATTATGAAGATAGGGGTATGAAGTGAGGGGTATGAAGATAGGTATAAACTGAGGGGTATGAAGATATGGGTATGAAATGAGGGGTATGCATATAGGGGTATGAATTTAGGGGTATGAAGATAGGGGTATGAAGTGAGGGTATGAAGATAAGGGTATGAAGAGTGAGGGGTATGAAGATAGGGTAAAAGGAGTATGAAGATAGGGGTATGAAGATAGGTATTTGTTTTTAAAAATTAGAGTTTGGTAAGTATTCAATTAGATTGGGGTTTGGTACCTTAATTGATTAAAGATGTAGTTTTTGTAAGTATTCATGAAGTTAGGGGTAATTAAACCCTAAACCCTAAACCCCAAACTATAAACCCTAAACCCTTAATTGATTATGAAGATAGGGGTATGAAGTGAGGGGTATGAAGATAGGGGTATGAAGTGAGGGGTATGAAGATAGGGGTATGAAGTGAGGGTATGAAGTGAAGGGTATGAATATAGGGGTATGAAGTGAGGGGTATGAAGATAGGGGTATGAATATAGGGTATGAAGAGGGTATGAAGTGAGGGGTATGAGGATAGGGTATTTATTTTTAAATTAGGGTTTGGTAAGTATTCAATTAGATAAGGGTTTGGGACCTTAATTGATTAAAGAAGTGGTTTTTGTAAGTATTCATGAAGTTAGGGGTAATTAAACCCTAAACCCTAAACTCTAAATCCTAAACCCTAAACCCTAAATCCTTAATTTATTATGAAGATAGGGGTATGAAGTGAGGGGTATGAAGATAGGGGTATGAAGTGAGGGGTATGAAGTGAGGGGTATGAAGATAGGGGTATAAAGTGGGGTATGAAGTGAGAGGTATGAAGTGAGGTATGAAGTGAGGGTTATGAATATAGGGGTATGAAGTGAGGGGTATGAAGATAGGGGTATGAATATAGGGGTAATTTTTTTGAAAAATTAGGGTTTGGTAAGTATTTAATTAGATAAGGGTTTGGGACCTTAATTGATTAAAGAAGTGGTTTGTAAGTATTCATGAATTTAGAGGTAATTAAACCCTAAACACTAAACCCAAAACCCTAAACCCTAAACCCTAAAACCTAAGTATTTAATTGATTATGAATATAGGGGTATGAAGATGAGGGGTATGAAGATAGGGGTATGAAGTGAGGGATATGAAGATAGGGGTATGAAGTTAGGGGTATGAATATAGGGGTATGAAGTTAGGGGTTTGAAGATAGGGGTATGAAGTGAGGGTTATGAAGATTAGGGTTTGGTAAGTATTCAATTAGATAGGGATTTGGGACCTTAATTGATTAAAGAAGTTATTTTGTAAGTATTCATGAAGTTAGGGGTAATTAAACCCTAAACCCCAAACCTCAATCCCTAAAACCTAAACCCTTAATTGATTATGAATATAGGGGTATGAAGTGAGGGGTATGAAGATAGGTGTATGAAGTGAGGGGTATGAAGATAGGGGTATGAAGTGAGGGGTATGAATATAGGGATATGAAGATAGGGGTATGAATATAAGGGTATGAAGTGAGGGGTATGAAGTGAGTGGTATGAATATAGGGGTATGAAGATAGGGTATGAAGTGAGGGGTATGAAGATAGGGGTATTTTTTTGAAAAATTAGGGTTTGGTAAGTATTCAATTAGATAGGGTTTGGGACCTTAATTGATTAAATAAGTGGTTTTTGTAAGTATTCATGAAGTTAGGGGTAATTAAACCCTAAACCCTAAACCCTAAAACCTAAACCCTTAATTGATTATGAAGATAGGGGTATGAAGTGAGGTGGTATGAAGTGATGGGTATGAAGATAGGGGTATGAAGATATGGGTATGAAGATAGGGATAGGGTATGAAGATAGGGGTATGAAGTGAGGGTTATGAAGATAGGGGTATGAAGTTAGGGGTATGAAGTGAGGGTATGAAGATAGGGGTATTTTTTTTTAAAAATTAGGGTTTGGTAAGTATTCAATTAGATAGGGGTTTGGGACCTTAATTGATTAAAGAAGTGGTTTTTGTAAGTATTCATGAAGTTAGGGGTAATTAAACCCTAAACCCTAAACCCTAAACCCTTAATTTATTATGAAGATAGGGGTATGAAGTGAGGGGTATGAAGATAGGGGTATGAAGATAGGGGTATGAAGTGAGGGGTATGAAGTGAGGGGTATGAAGATAGGGGTATGAAGTGAGGGTTATGAATATAGGGATATGAAGATAGGGTATGAAGAAGAGGGTATGAAGATAGGAGATATGATTTTTTTGAAAAAATTAGGGTTTGGTAAGTATTTAATTAGATAGGGTTTTGGACCTTAATTGATTAAAGAAGTGGTTTTGTAAGTATTCATGAAGTTAGGGGTAATTAGACCCTAAAATCTAAACCCTAAACCCTTAATTGATTATGAATATAGGGGTATGAAGTGAGGGGTATGAAGTTAGGGTATGAAGATAGGGGTATGAAGTGAGGGGTATGAAGATAGGGATATGAAGTGAGGGGTATGAAGATAGGGGTATGAAGTGAGGGTATGAAGATAGGGGTATTTTTTTAAAAATTAGGGTTTGGTAAGTATTCAATTAGATAGGTGTTTGGGACCTTAATTGATTAAAGAAGTGGTTTTTGTAAGTATTCATGAAGTTAGGGGTAATTAAACCTTAAACCTAAACCTAAAACCCTAAACCCTAAACCCTAAACCCTTAATTTATTATGAATATAGGGGTATGAAGTGAGGGGTATGAATATAGGGGTATGAAGTGAGGGTGTGGTGTGAGGGTTATGAAGATAGGGGTATGAATATAGGGGGTATGAAGTGAGGGGTATGAAGTAGGGGTATGAAGATAGGGGTATGAAGTGAGGGTATGAAGATAGGGGTATGAAGTTAGAGGTATTTTTTTAAAAAATTAGTGTTTGGTAAGTATTCAATTAGATAGGGTTTGGGTCCTTAATTGATTAAAGAAGTGGTTTTTGTAAGTATTCATGAAGTTAGGGGTAATTAAACCCTAAACCTAAACCCTAAATCCTAAACCCTAAATCCTTAATTGATTATGAAGATAGGGGTATGAAGTGAGGGGTATGAAGATAGGGGTATGAAGTGAGGGGTATGAAGTGAGGGGTATGAAGATAGGGTATTTTTAAAAGTTTGGTAAGTATTCATTAGATTGGTTGGGTTTTTTAGGTTATTATGTTGGGGTATTAAATAATTAATAAATAATTGATTAGAAGATAGGGTATGAAGTGAGGGGTATGAAGATAGGGGTATGAAGATAGGGGTATGAAGTGAGGGTTATGAAGAGAGGGGTATGAAGTGAGGGTTATGAAGATAGGGGTATGAAGATAGGGTATGAAGTTAGGGGTATGAAGTGATGGGTATGAGGATAGGGGTATTTATTTTTTAAATTAGGGTTTGGTAAGTATTCTATTAGATAAGGTTTTGGGACCTTAATTGATTAAAGAAGTAATTTTTGTAAGTATTCATGAAGTTAGGGGTAATTAAACCCTAAACCCTAAACCCTAAACCCTAAATCCTTAATTGATTATGAATATAGGGGTATGAAGTGAGGGGTATGAAGATAGAGAAAGATAGGGGTATGAAGTGAGGGATATGAAGATATGGGTATGAACATAGGGGTATGAATTGAGGGGTATAAAGTGAGGGGTATGAAGATAGGGGTATGAAGTGCGGGGTATGAAGTGAGAGGTATGAAGTGAGGGTTATGAAGATAGGGGTATGAAGATAGGGGTATGAAGTGAGGGGTATGAAGATAGGGGTAATTTTTTTTGAAAAATTAGGGTTTGGTAAGTATTTAATTTGATAGGGATTTGAGACCTTAATTGATTAAAGAAGTGTTTTTGGATGTATTCATGAAGTTAGAGGTAATTAAACCCTAAACACTAAACCCAAAACCCTAAAACCTAAGTCTTTAATTGATTATGAAGATAGGGGTATGAAGATAGGTGTATGAAGATAGGGATATGAAGTGAGGGATATGAAGATAGGGGTATGAAGTTAGGGGTGTGAAGATAGGGGTGTGAAGGTAGGGATTTGAAGATAGGGGTATGAAGTGAGGGTTATGAAGATTAGGGTTTGGTAAGTATTCAATTAGATAGGGATTTGGGACCTTAATTGATTAAAGAAGTGGTTTTTTAAGTATTAATGAAGTTAGGGGTAATTAAACCCTAAACCTTAAAACCTAAACCATAAACCCCATACCCTAAACCCTAAACCCTTAATTGATTATGAATATAGGGGTATGAAGTGAGGGGTATAAATATAAAGATATGAAGTGAGGGGTATCAAGATAGCGGTATGAAGTGAAGGGTATGAAAATAAGGATATCAAGATAGGGGTATGAAGACATGGGTATGAAGTGAGGGGTATGTAGTGAGTGGTATGAAGATAGGGGTATGAAGGGAGTGGTATGAAGTGAGGGGTATGAAGATAGGGGTATTTTTTTTGAAAAATTAGGGTTTGGTAAGTATTAAATTAGATAGGTGTTTGTGTCCTTAATTGATTAAATAAGTGGTTTTTGTAAGTATTTATGAAGTTAGGGGTAATTGAACCCTAAACCCTAAACCCTAAATACCAAACCCTAAAACCTAAACCCTTAATTGATTATGAAGATAGGGGTATGAAGTGAGGTGTATGAAGATATGGATATGAAGATAGGGGTATGAAGTGAGGGATATGAAGATAGAGGAATGAATTGAGGGGTATGAAGATAGGGGTATGAAGTGAGGGTATGCAGATAGGGATATGAATATAGGGGTATGAAGTGAGGGGTATGAATATAGGGGTATGAAGTGAGGGGTATGAAGATAGGAAGAAGGGTATGAAGATAGGGGTATTTTTTTTGAAAATTTAGAGTTTAATAAGTATTCAATTAGATAGGGGTTTGGGACCTTAATTTATTAAAGAAGTGATTTTTGTAAGTATTCATGAAGTTAAGGTTAATTAAACCCTAAACCCTAAATAGTAAACCCTAAACCCTTAATTAATTATGAAGATAGGGGTATGAAATGAGGGGTATGAAGATAGGGGTATGAAGCTAGGGGTATGAAGTGAGGTTTATGAAGATAGAGGTATGAAGATAGGGGTATGAAGTGAGGGGTATGAAGATAGGGGTATGAAGTGAGGGGTATGAAGATAGGTGGTATGAAGTGAGGGGTATGAAGGTAGGGGTAATATAGGATGAGAGTATGAAGATAGGGGTATGAAGTGAGGGGTATGAAGATAGGTGTTTTTTTTTTGAAAAATTAGGGTTTGGTAAGTATTAAATTAGATAGGAATTTGGGACCTTAATTGATTAAAGTGGTTTTGTATTAAAGTTAGGGGTAATTAAACCCTAAATCCTAAATGATAAACCATAAACCCTAAACCCTAAATACTTAATTGATTATGAATATAGGGGTATGAAGTGAGGGGTATGAAGATAGGGGTATGAAGTGAGGGGTATGAAGATAGGGATATCAATATAGGGGTATGAAGTGAGGGGTATGAATAGAAGGGTATGAAGATAAGGGTATGAAGATAGGGGTATTTTTTTTTAAATTAGTGTTTGGTAAGTATTCAATTAGATAGTTTTTTTGGTTTTTGTAAGTATTCATGAAGTTAGGGGTAATTGGACCCTAAACTATAAACCCTAAAAACCTAAACCCTAAACCCTAAACCCTTAATTGATTATGAATATAGGGGTATGAAGTGAGGGGTATGAAGATATGGGGTATGAAGTGAGGGGTATGAATATAGGGGTATGAATATAGGGGTATGAAGATAAGGGTATGAAGAGTGAGGGGTATGAAGATAGGGGTATAAAGTGAGGAGTATGAAGATAGGGTATGAAGATAGGATTTGTTTTTAAAAATTAGAGTTTGGTAAGTATTCAATTAGATTGGGGTTTAGGACCTTAATTGATTAAAGATGTAGTTTTTGTAAGTATTCATGAAGTTAGGGGTAATTAAACCTTAAACCCTAAACCCCAACTAGTAAACCCTAAACCCTTAATTTATTATGAAGATAGGGGTATGAAGTGAGGGGTATGAAGATAGGGGTATGAAGTGAGGGGTATGAAGTGAGGGGTATGAAGATAGGGGTATGAAGTTAGGGGTATGAAGTGAAGGGTATGAAGATAGGGGTATGAAGTGAGGGGTATGAAGATAGGGGTATGAAGTGAGGGGTATGAGGGTAGGGGTATTTATTTTTTAAATTAGGGTTTGGTAAGTATTCTATTAGATAAGGTTTTGGGACCTTAATTGATTAAATAAGTGATTTTTGTAAGTATTCATGAAGTTAGGGGTAATTAAACCCTAAACTCTAAACCCTAAACCCCAAACCCTAAATCCTTAATTTATTATGAATATAGGGGTATGAAGATAGGGGTATGAATTGAGGGGTATAAAGTGAGGGGTATGAAGATAGGGGTATGAAGTGTGGGGTATGAAGTGAGAGGTATGAAGTGAGAGGTATGAAGTGAGGGTTATGAAGATAGGGGTATGAAGTTAGGGGTATGAAGATAGGGGTATGAAGATAGGGGTAATTGTTTTTGAAAAATTAGGGTTTGGTAAGTATTTAATTTGATAGGGATTTTGGACCTTAATTGATTAAAGAAGTGTTTTTGGATGTATTCATGAAGTTAGAGGTAATTAAACCCTAAACACTAAACCCAAAACCCTAAACCCCAAACCCTAAAACCTAAGTCTTTAATTGATTATGAAGATAGGGGTATGAAGATAGGTGTATGAAGATAGGGATATGAAGTGAGGGATATGAAGATAGGGGTATGAAGTTAGGGGTGTGAAGGTAGGGGTTTGAAGATAGGGGTATGAAGTGAGGGTTATGAAGATTAGGGTTTGGTAAGTATTCAATTAGATAGGGATTTGGGACCTTAATTGATTAAAGAAGTGGTTTTTTAAGTATTAATGAAGTTAGGGGTAATTAAACCCTAAACCTTAAAACCTAAACCATAAACCCCATACCCTAAACCCTAAACCCTTAATTGATTATGAATATAGGGGTATGAAGTGAGGGGTATAAATATAAAGATATGAAGTGAGGGGTATGAAGATAGTGGTATGAAGTGAAGGGTATGAAAATAAGGATATAAAGATAGGGGTATGAAGACATGGGTATGAAGTGAGGGGTATGCAGTGAGTGGTATGAAGATAGGGGTATGAAGGGAGTGGTATGAAGTGAGGGGTATGAAGATAGGGGTATTTTTTTGAAAAATTAGGGTTTGGTAAGTATTAAATTAGATAGGTGTTTGGGTCCTTAATTGATTAAATAAGTGGTTTTTGTAAGTATTTATGAAGTTAGGGGTAATTGAACCCTAAACCCTAAATAAACCCTAAAACCTAAACCCTTAATTGATTATGAAGATAGGGGTATGAAGTGAGGTGTATGAAGATATGGATATGAAGATAAGGGTATGAAGTGAGGGGTATGAAGATAGAGGAATGAATTGAGGGGTATGAATATAGAGGTATGAAGATAGAGGTATGAAGTGAGGGTATGAAGATAGGGATATGAATATAGGGTATGAAGTGAGGGGTATGAATATAGGGGTATGAAGTGAGGGGTATGAAGAAGGGTATGAAGATAGGGGTATTTTTTTTGAAAATTAGAGTTTAATAAGTATTCAATTAGATTGGGGTTTGGGACCTTAATTTATTAAAGAAGTGATTTTTGTAAGTATTCATAAAGTTAAGGTTAATTAAACCCTAAACCCTAAACCCTTAATTAATTATGAAGATAGGGGTATGAAGGTATGAAGATAAGGGGTATGAAGTGAGGGTTATGAAGATAGAGGTATGAAGATAGGGGTATGAAGTGAGGGGTATGAAGTGAGAGGTATGAAGATAGGGGTATTTTTTTTTAAATTAGGGTTTGGTAAGTATTCAATTATATAGGGGTTTGGGACCTTATTTTATTAAAGAAGTGGTTTTTGTAAGTATTCATGAAGTTAAGGTAATCAAACCCTAAACCCTAAACCCTTAATTGATTATGAAGATAGGGGTATGAAGTGAGGGGTATGAAGATAGGTGTATGAAGTGAGGGGTATGAAGATAGGGGTATAAATATAGGGATGTGAATTGAGGGGTATGAAGTGAGGGTTATGAAGATAGGGGTATGAAGTGAGGGGTATAAAGTGAAGGGTATGAAGATAGGTGTATTTTTTTGAAAAATTAGGGTTTGGTAAGTATTCAATTAGATAGGGATTTGGGACCTTAATTGATTAAAGAAGTGGTTTTTATAAGTATTCATGAAGTTAGGGGTAATTAAACCCTAAAACCTAAATGCTAAACCATAAACCCTAAACCCTAAACCCTTAATTGATTATGAATATAGGGGTATGAAGTGAGGGGTATAAATATAGGGGTATGAAGTAAGGAGTATGAAGTGAGGGGTATGAAGATATTGGTATGAAGTGAGGGGTATGAATATAGGGGTATGAAGATAGGGGTATGAAGTGAGTGGTATGAAGATAGGGGTATGAAGTGAGGGGTATGAAGATAGGGGTATGAATATAGGGGTATTTTTTTGAAAAATTAGGGTTTGGTAAGTATTCAATTAGATAGGTGTTTGGGTCCTTAATTGATTAAAGAAGTGGTTTTTTAAGTATTCATGAAGTTAGGGGTAATTGAACCCTAAACCCTAAACCTAAAACCTAAACCCTTAATTGATTATGAAGATAGGGGTATGAAGTGAGGGGTATGAAGATAGGGATATGAAGATAGGGGTATGAAGTGAGGGGTATGAAGATAGAGGTATGAATTGAGGGTATGAAGTGAGGGGTATGAAGATAGGGGTATGAAGATAGGGGTATGAAGTGAGGGGTATGAATATAGGGTATGAAGATAGGGGTATGAAGTGAGGGGTATGAAGATAGGGGTATTTTTTTTGAAATATTAGGGTTTGGTAAGTATTCAATTAGATAGGGTTTTGGGACCTTAATTGATTAAAGAAGTGGTTTTTGTAAGTATTCATGAAGTTAGAGGTAGTTAAACCCTAAACCCTCAAACTATAAAACCTAAACCCTTAATTGATTATGAAGATAGGGGTATGAAGTGAGGTTGAGATAGGGGTATGGAGGGTATGAAGGGTATAAATATAGGTGTATGAAGATATGGATGTATGAAGATAGGGGTATGAAGTGAGGGGTGTAAAGATAGGGGTATGAAGTGAGGGTTATGAAGATAGGGGTATTTTTTTGAAAAATTAGGGTTTGGTAAGTATTCAATTAGATAGGGGTTTGGGACCTTAATTGATTAAAGAAGTGGTTTTTATAAGTATTCATGAAGTTAGGGGTAATTAAACCCTAAAACCTAAATCATAAACCCTAAACCCTAAATCCTAAACCCTTAATTGATTATGAATATAGGGGTATGAAGTGAGGGGTATGAAGATAGGGGTCTATGGGGGGGGGGGTATAAGGGTATGAAGTGAGGGGTATGAATATAGGGGTATGAAGATGAGGGGTATGAATATGAGGGGTATGAAGTGAGGGTATGAAGATAGGGGTATGAAGGAGGGTATGAAATAGGTATGAGGGTATGAAGATAGGGGTATTTTTTTGAAAATTAGGGTTTGGTAAGTATTCAATTAGATAAGGTTTGGGACCTTAATTGATTAAAGAAGTGGTTTTGTTAGTATTCATGAAGTTAGGGGTAATTAAACCCTAAACCCTAAACCCTAAATCCTAAACCCTAAACCCTAAACCCTTAATTGATTATGAATATAGGGGTATGAAGTGAGGGATATGAAGTGAGGGGTATGAAGATAGGGGTATGAAGTGAGGGGTATAAAATAGGGGTATGAAGATAGAGGTATTTTTTGAAAAATTAGGGTTTGGTAAGTATTCAATTAGATAGGTGTTTGGGACCTTAATTGATTAAAGAAGTGGTTTTTAAGTATTCATGAAGTTAGGGGTAATTAAAACCTAAACCTTTAAATAACAACCTAATCTCTTAATTGATTATGAATATAGGGGTATGAAGTGAGGGGTATAAAGTGAGGGGTATGAAGATAGTGGTATGAAGATAGGGGTATGAAGTGAGGAGTATGAAGTTAGGGTTATGAAGTGAGGGTATGAAGTTAGGGGTATGAATATAGGGGTGTGAAGTTAGGGGTATGAATATAGGGGTATGAAGTGAGGGTTATGAATATAGGGGTATGAAGATAGAATTTTGTTTGAAAAATTAGGGTTTGGGATCTTAATTTATTAAATAAGTGGTTTTTTTAAGTATTCATGAAGATAGGGGTAATTAAACCCTAAACCTTAAACCTTAAATCCTAAACCAATCCTAAACCCTAAACCCTTAATTGATTATGAATATAGGGGTATGAAGTGAGGGGTATGAAGATAGGGGTATAAAGTGAGAGATATGAAGATAAGGATATGAAGATAGGGGTATGAATATAGGGGTATGAAGTGAGGGGTATGAAGATAAGGGTATGAAGATAGGGGTATGAAGATATGGGTATGAAGTGAGGGGTATGAAGATAGTGGTATGAAGATAGGGGTATGAAGGGTTTAGGGGTATTTTTTATTAGGGTTTAGTAATTATTCAATTAGATAGGATTTGGGACCTTAATTGATTAAAGAAGTGTTTTAGTATTATGAAGTTGGGTAATTAAATAAATTAATATTATGAAGATAGGGTATGAAGTGAGGGGTATGAAGATAGGGGTATTTTTTTGAAAAATTAGGGTTTGGTAAGTATTCAATTAGATAAGGGTTTGGGACCTTAATTGATTAAATAAGTGGTTTTTTAAGTATTCATGAAGTTAGGGGTAATTAAACCCTAAACCCTAAAAATAAACCCAAAACCCTAAACCCTTTAATTGATTATGAATATAAGGGTATGAAGTGAGGGATATGAAGATAAGGGTATGAAGTGAGGGGTATGAAGATAGGGATATGAAGATAGGGGTATGAAGATAAGGGTATGAAGTGAGGGGTATGAAGTAAGGGGTATGAAGATAGGGGTATGAAGATGAGGGGTATGAATATAGGGTATGAAGATATTGAAGTGAGGGGTATGAATATAGAGGTATTTTTTTTGAAAATTTAGGGTTTGGTAAGTATTCAATTAGATAGGGGTTTGAGACCTTAATTGATTAAATAAGTGGTTTTTGTAAGTATTCATCAAGTTATGGGTAATTAAACCCTAAATCCCAAAACCTAAATTGATTATGAAGATAGGGGTATGTAGTGAGGGGTATGATGATGGGTATGAATATAGGGGTATGAATTGAGGGGTATGAAGTGAGGGGTATGAATATAGGGGTATGAAGTGAGGGTTATGAAGATAGGGGTATGAAGTGAGGGGTATGAAGTGAGGGGTATGAAGATAGGGGTATTTATTTTTGAAAAATTAGGGTTTGGTAAGTATTCAATTAGATAGGGGTTTAGGACCTTAATTGATTAAAAAAGTGGTTTTTTTAAGTATTCATGAAGTTAGGGGTAATTAAACCCTAACCCTAAAACCTAAACCCTTAATTGATTATGAATATAGGGGTATGAAGTGAGGGGTATGAAATGAGGGGTATGAAGATAGGGGTATTAAGATATGGGTATGAAGTGAGGGGTATGAAGATAGGGGTATGAATATAGGGATATGAAGTGAGGGGTATGAATATGAGGGTATGAAGTGAGGATTTTTGAGATAGAGGTATGAATATAGGGGTATGAAGTGAGAGGTATGAAGATAGGGGTATTTTTTTTAAATTAGGGTTTGGTAAGTATTCAATTATATAGGGGTTTGGGACCTTATTTTATTAAAGAAGTGGTTTTTGTAAGTATTCATGAAGTTAAGGTAATCAAACCCTAAACTCTAAACCCTTAATTGATTATGAAGATATGGGTATGAAGTGAGGGGTATGAAGATAGGTGTATGAAGTGAGGGGTATGAAGATAGGGGTATGAAGATAGGGATGTGAATTGAGGGGTATGAAGTGAGGGATATGAAGTGAGGGTTATGAAGATAGGGGTATGAAGTTAGGGGTATGAAGTGAGGGGTATGAAGATAGGTGTATTTTTTTTTAAATTAGGGTTTGGTAAGTATTCAATTAGATAGGGATTTGGGACCTTAATTGATTAAAGAAGTGGTTTTTATAAGTATTCATGAAGTTAGGGGTAATTAAAAATTAAACCCTAAACCATAAACCCTAAACCCTAAATTCTTAATTGATTATGAATATAGGGGTATGAAGTGAGGGGTATGAAGATAGAGGTATGAAGTGAGGGGTATGAAGATAGGGATATCAAGATAGGGGTATGAAGATAGGGGTATGAAGTTAGGGGTAATAAGTGAGTGGTATGAAGATAGGGGTATGAAGTGAGGGGTATGAAGTAAGGGTATGAAGATAGGGGTATTTTTTTGAAAAATTAGGGTTTGGTAAGTATTAAATTAGATAGGTGTTTGGGTCTTTAATTGATTAAAGAAGTGGTTTTTGTAAGTATTTATGAAGTTAGGGGTAATTGAACCCTAAACCCTAAACCCAAAATCCTAAAACCTAAACCCTTAATTGATTATGAAGATAGGGGTATGAAGTGAGGGGTATGAAGATAGGATATGAAGATAGGGGTATGAAGTGAGGGGTATGAAGATAGAGGTATGAATTTAGGGGTATGAATTGAGGGGTATGAAGTGAGGGGTATGAATATAGGGGTATGAAGATAAGGGTATGAATATAGGGGTATGAAGTGAGGGGTATGTAGATAGGGATATGAATATAGGGGTATGAAGTGAGGGGTATGTAGATAGGGATATGAAGATAGGGGTATGAAGTGAGGGGTATGAAGATATGGGTATTTTATTTTAAAAATTAGAGTTTATTAAGTATTCAATTAGATTGGGATTTGGGACCTTAATTTATTAAAGAAGTGGTTTTTGTAAGTATTCATGAAGTTAGGGTTAATTAAACCCTAAACCCTAAACCCTAAACCTTAAATTGTAAACCTTAAACACTTAATTGATTATGAAGATAGGGGTATGAAATAAGAGGTATGAAGATAGGGGTATGAAGATAGGGGTATGAATATAGGGGTATGAAGTGGTATGAAGATAGGGGTATGAAGTGAGGGGTATGAAGATAGGGATATGAAGATATGGGTATGAAGATAGGGGTATGAGGATAGGGGTATTTTTTTGAAAAATTAGGGTTTGATAAGTATTCAATTAGATAAGGGTTTGGGAAATTAATTGATTAAATAAGTGGTTTTTATAAGTATTTATGAAGTTAGGGATAATTAAACCCTAAACCCTACACCCTAAAACTAAAATCCCAAACCCTAAACCCTTAATTGATTATGAAGATAGGGATATGAAGTGAGGGGTATGAAGATAGAGGTATGAATATAGGGTATGAAGGGGTATGAAGGGGTATGAAGATAGGGGTATGAAGATAGGGGTATGAAGTGAGGGGTATGAAGATAGGGGTATTTTTTTTTGAAAAATTAGGGTTTGGTAAGTATTCAATTAGATAAGGGTTTGAGACCTTAATTGATTAAAGAAGTGATTTTTGTAAGTATTCATGAAGTTAGGGGTAATTAAACCCTAAACCCTAAAACCTAAACCCTAAACACTAAACCCTTAATTGATTATGAAGATAGGGGTATGAAGTGAGGGGTATGAAGATAGGGGTATGAATATAGGGGTATGAAGTGAGGGTATAAAGTGAGGGTATGAAGATAGGGGTATGAATATAGGGGTATGAAGTGAGGGGTATGAAGATAGGGGTATAAATATAGAGGTATGAAGATAAGGGTATGAAAATAGGGGTATGAAATGAGGGGTATGAAGTGAGGGGTATGAAGTGAGGGGTATGAAGATAGGGGTATGAAGATAGGGGTATGAAGTGAGGGGTATGAAATAAGGGTATGAAGATAGGGTATAAAGTGAGGGGTATGAAGATAGGGTATTTTATTTGAAAAATTAGGGTTTGGAAAGTATTCAATTAGATAAAGTTGGGACTAATTATAAAGGGAGGTGGTTTATAATATTAAATAGTGATTTGGGACCTTAATTGATTAAAGAAGTGGTTTTTTAAGTATTCATGAAGTTAGTGGTAATTAAACCCTAAATCCTAAACCTAAACCCAATTAAACCCTAAACCCTTAATTGATTATGAATATAGGGTTATGAAGTGAGGGGTATGAAGATAGGGGTATGAAGATAGGGGTATGAAGTAAGGGGTATGAATATAGGGGTATGAAGATAGGGGTATTTTTTTTGAAAAATTAGGGTTTGGTAAGTATTCAATTAGATAAGGGTTTGGGACCTTAATTGATTAAAGAAGTGGTTTTGTATTTGATTAAGTTAGGGGTAATTAAACCCTAAACCCTAAACCATAAATACCTAAATCCTAAACCCTAAACCCTTAATTGATTATGAATATAGGGGTATGAAGTGAGGGATATGAAGTTAGGGGTATGAAGATAGGGGTATGAAGATAGGGGTATGAAGTGAGAGGTATGAAGTTAGGGTTATGAAGTAAGGGTATGAATTGAGGGGTATGAAGATAGGGTTTATTGAAGTGGGTATGAATATAGGGGTATGAAGATGAGGATATAGTGAGATAATAGGGGTATTTTTTTTGAAAAATTAGGGTTTGGTAAGTATTCAATTAGATAGGGTTTTGGGACCTTAATTGATTAAAGAAGTGGTTTTTTTAAGTATTCATGAAGTTAGGGGTAATTAAACCCTAAACCCTAAATTCTTAATTGATTATGAAGATAGGGGTATGAAGTGAGGGGTATGAATATAGGGATATGAAGATAGGGGTATGAAGTGAGGGGTATGAAGTAAGGGGTATGAATATAGGGGTATGAAGTGAGGGGTATGAAGTGAGGGGTATGAAGATAGGGATATGAAGTGAAGGGTAAGATAATAGGGGTATTTTTTTGAAAAATTAGGGTTTAGTAATTATTCAATTAGATAGGATTTGGGACCTTAATTGATTAAAGAAGTGGTTTTTGTAAGTATTCATGAAGTTAGGGTAATTAAACCCTAAACCTTAAGTGAGGGGTATGAATATAGGGGTATGAAGATAGGGTTATGAAGTGAGGGTATGAATATAGGGGTATGAAATTAGGGTTTTTATTAATAGATAGGTGGTATTAAGTGAAGTGGTATGAAGTTAGGGGTATTAAGTATATATGTATGAAGATAGGGGTATGAAGTGAGGGGTATGAAGATAGGGGTATTTTTTTTGAAAATTAGGGTTTGGTAAGTATTCAATTAGATAAGGGTTTGGGACCTTAATTGATTAAAGAAGTGGTTTTTGTAAGTATTCATGAAGTTAGGGGTAATTAAACCCTAAACCCTAAACAATAAACCCCAAATCCAAAACCCTAAACCCTAAATCCTTAATTGATTATAAATATAAGGGTATGAAGTGAGGGATATAAAGTGATGGGTATGAAGATAGGGGTATGAAGTGAGGGGTATGAAGATAGGGATATGAAGATAGGGGTATGAAGATAGGTGTATGAAGTGAGGGGTATGGAGTAAGGGGTATGAATATAGGGGTATGAAGTGAGGGTATGAAGATAAGGAGGTATTTTTTTTTAGAAAATTAGGGTTTGGTAAGTATTCAATTAGATAGGGGTTTGGGACCTTAATTGATTAAAGAAGTGGTTTTTGTAAGTATTCATGAAGTTAAGGGTAGTTAAATACTAAACCATAAACCCTTAATTGATTATGAAGATAGGGATATGAAGTGAGGGGTATGAAGATAGGGGTATGAAGTGAGGGGTATGAAGAGGTATGAATAGGTGAGTGGGGTATGAAGATAGGGGTATGAAGTGAGGGTTATGAAGATAGGGGTATGAAGATAGGGGTATGAAGTGAGGGGTATGAAGATAGGGGTATTTATTTTTGAAAAATTAGGGTTTGGTAAGTATTAAATTAGATAGGTATTTAGGACCTTAATTGATTAAAAAAGTGGTTTTTGTAAGTATTCATGAAGTTAGGGGTAATTAAACCCTAAAACCTAAATCCTTAATTGATTATGAATATAGGGGTATGAAGTGAGGGGTATGAAGATGAGGGATATGAAGATAGGGGTATGAAGTGAGGGGTATGAAGATAGGGGTATGAAGAGGGTATGAAGTGAGGGGTATGAAGATAAGGGTATGAAGTGAGGGTTTATGAAGATAGAGGTATGAAGATAGGGGTATGAAGTGAGGGGTATGAAGTGAGAGGTATGAAGATAGGGGTATTTTTTTTTAAAAATTAGGGTTTGGTAAGTATTCAATTAGATAGGGGTTTGGGACCTTATTTTATTAAAGAAGTGGTTTTTGTAAGTATTCATGAAGTTAAGGTAATCAAACCCTAAACTCTAAACCCTTAATTGATTATGAAGATATGGGTATGAAGTGAGGGGTATGAAGATAGGTGTATGAAGTGAGGGGTATGAAGATAGAGGTATGAAGATAGGGATGTGAATTGAGGGGTATGAAGTGAGGGTTATGAAGTGAGGGTTATGAAGATAGGGGTATGAAGTGAGGGGTATAAAGTGAGGGGTATGAAGATAGGTGTATTTTTTTGAAAATTAGGGTTTGGTAAGTATTCAATTAGATAGGAATTTGGGACCTTAATTGATTAAAAAAGTGGTTTTTATAAGTATTCATGAAGTTAGGGGTAATTAAAAATTAAACCCTAAACCATAAACCTAAACCCTAAATCCTTAATTGATTATGAATATAGGGGTATGAAGTGAGGGGTATAAATGAGGTATAAATATAGGGGTATGAAGTAAGGGGTATGAAGTGAGGGGTATGAAGATAGGGTATGAAGTGAGGGGTATGAAGATAGGGATATCAAGATAGGGGTATGAAGATAGGGGTATGAAGTTAGGGGTAAGAAGTGAGTGGTATGAAGATAGGGGTATGAAGGGAGGGGTATGAAGTAAGGGGTATGAAGATAGGGGTATTATTTTTGAAAAATTAGGGTTTGGTAAGTATTCAATTAGATAGGTGTTTGGATCTTTAATTGATTAAAGAAGTGGTTTTTGTAAGTATTCATGAAGTTAGGGGTAATTGAACCCTAAACCTAAACCCTAAAAACTAAACTAAACCTAAACCCTAAACCCTTAATTGATTATGAAGATAGGGGTATGAAGTGAGGGGTATGAAGATAGGGATATGAAGATAGGGGTATGAAGTGAGGGGTATGAATATAGAGGTATGAATTGAGGGGTATGAAGTGAGGGATATGAATATAGGGGTATGAAGATAAGGGTATGAAGATAGGGGTATGAAGTGAGGGGTATGTAGATAGGGATATGAATATAGGGGTATGAAGTGAGGGGTATGTAGATAGGGATATGAAGATAGGGGTATGAAGTGAGGGGTATGAAGATATGGGTATTTTATTTGAAAAATTAGAGTTCATTAAGTACTCAATTAGATTGGGGTTTGGGACCTTAATACATTAAAGAAGTGGTTTTTGTAAGTATTCATGAATTTAGGGTTAATTAAACCCTAAAACCTAAACCCTAAACCTCAAACAGTAAACCTTAAACACTTAATTGATTATGAAGATAGGGGTATGAAATGAGAGGTATGAATATAGGGGTATGAATATAGGGATATGAATATAGGGGTATGAAGGGTATGAAGTGAGGGTATGAAGATAGGGATATGAAGATATGGTATGAAGATAGGGGTATGAGGATAGGGATATTTTTTTGAAAAATTAGGGTTTGATAAGTATTCAATTAGATAAGGGTTTGGGAAATTAATTGATTAAAGAAGTGGTTTTTGTAAGTATTCATGAAGATAGGGATAATTAAACCTTAAACCCTACACCCTAAATCTGAAATCCTAAACCCTAAATCCCAAACCCTAAACCCTTAATTGATTATGAATATAGGGATATGAAGTGAGGGGTATGAAGTGAGGGGTATGAAGATAGAGGTATGAATATAGGGGTATGAAGTGAGGGGTATGAAGTAAGGGGTATGAATATAGGGGTATGAAGATAGGGGTATGAAGTGAAGGGTATGAAGATAGGGGTATTTTTTTTTTTGAAAAATTAGGGTTTGGTAAGTATTCAATTAGATAAGGGTTTGAGACCTTAATTGATTAAAGAAGTGATTTTTGTAAGTATTCATGAAGTTAGGGGTAATTAAACCCAAAACCCTAAACCCTAAACCCTAAACCCTAAACTCCAAACCCTAAACCCTTAATTGATTATGAAGATAGGGGTATGAAGTGAGGGGTATGAAGATAGGGGTATGAAGTGAGGGATATGAAGATAGGGGTATGAATATAGGGGTATGAAGTGAGAGGTATAAAGTTATGGGTATGAAGATAGGGGTATGAATATAGGGGTATGAAGTGAGAGGGGTATGAAGATAGGGGTATGAAGAGGGGTATAAATATAGGGGTATGAAGATAAGGGTATGAAAATAGGGGTATGAAGTGAGGGGTATGAAGTGAGGGGTATGAAGATAGGGGTATAAAGTGAGGGGTATGAATATAGGGGTATGAAGATAGGCATATAAAGTGAGGGGTATGAAGATAGGTGTATTTTTTTTGAAAAATTAGGGTTTGAAAAGTATTCAATTAGATAAAGGTTTGGGACCTGAATTGATTAAATAAGTGGTCTTTGTAAGTATTCATGAAGTTAGGGGTAATTAAACCCTAAACCCTAAATTCCAAACCCTAAACCCTAAATCCTTAATTGATTATAGAGATAGGGGTATGAAGTGAGGGGTATGAAGATAGGGATATGAAGTGAGGGGTATGAATATAAGGGTATAAAGTGAGGGGTATGAAGATAGGGGTATTTTTTTGAAATATTAGGGTTTGGTAAGTATTCAATTAGATAAGGGTTTGGGACCTTAATTTATTAAAGAAGTGGTTTTGGTAAGTATTCAATTAGTAAGTATTTGGGACCTTAATTGATTAAAGAAGTGGTTTTTGTAAGTATTCATGAAGTTAGGGGTAATTAAACCCTAAACCTAAATCTAAACCATAAACCCCAAACTCTAAACCCTAAACCCTTAATTTATTATGAATATAGGGTTATGAAGTGAGGGGTATGAAGATAGGGGTGTGAAGATATGGGTATGAAGTGAGGGGTACGAATATAGGGGTATGAAGATAGGGGTATTTGTTTTCAAAAAATTAGGGTTTGGTAAGTATTTAATTAGATAAGGGTTTGGGACCTTAATTGATTAAAGAAGTGGTTTTTATTTGATTAAGTTAGGGGTAATTAAACCCTAAACCCTAAACCATAAATGCAAAATCTTAAATCCTAAACCATAAACCCTTAATTGATTATGAATATAGGGGTATGAAGTGAGGGATATGAAGTTATGGGTATGAAGACAGGGGTATGAAGATAGGGGTATGAAGTGAGAGGTATGAAGATAGGGATATGAAGATAGGGGTATGAAGATAGGGGTCTGAAGTAAGGGGTATGAAGATAGGGGTTTGAATATAGGGGTATGAAGTGAGGGGTATGAATATAGGGGTATGAAGATAGGGATATGAAGTGAGAGGTAAGATAATAGGGGTATTTTTTTTAATATTAGGGTTTGGTATGTATTCAATTAGATAGGGGTTTGGGACCTTAATTGATTAAAGAAGTGGTTTTTTAAGTATTCATGAAGTTAGGGGTAATTAAACACTAAAACCTAAACCCTTAATTGATTATGAAGATAGGGGTATGAAGTGATGGGTATGAAGTGAGGGGTATGAAGATAGGGATATGAAGTTAGGGGTATGAAGTGAGGGGTATGGAGTAAGGGGTATGAATATAGGGGTATGAAGTGAGGGGTATGAAGTGAGGGGTATGAAGATAGGGATATGATGTGAGGGGTAAGATAATAGGGGTATTTTTTTTGAAAAATTAGAGTTTGGTAAGTATTCAATTAGATAAGGGTTTGAGACCTTAATTGATTAAAAAAGTGGTTTTTATAATTATTCATGAAGTTAGGGGTAATTAAACCCTAAACCCTAAACCCTTAATTGATTATGATGATAGGGGTATGAAGTGAGGGGTATAAAGATAGGGGTATGAAGTGAGGAGTATGAAGATAGAGATATGAAGATAGGGATATGAATTGAGGGGTATGAAGAGAGGGGTATGAAGTGAGGGGTATGAAGTGAGGGTTTATGAATATAGGGATATGAAGATAGGGGTATTTTATTTTTGAAAAATTAGGGTTTGGTAAGTATTCAATTAGATAGGGGTTTGGGACCTTAATTGATTAAAGAAGTGGTTTTTGTAAGTATTCATGAAGTTAGAGGTAGTTAAACCCTTAATTTATTATGAAGATCGGGGTATGAAGTGAGAGGTATGAAATGAAGGGTATGAAGATAGGGGTATGAAGTGAGGGGTATGAATATAGGGGTATGAAGTGAGGGGTATGAAGTGAGGGGTATGAAGAGAGGGGTATGAAGTGAGTATTATGAAGATAGGGATGTGAATATAGGGGTATGAAGATAGGGGTATGAAGTGAGGGTCATGAAGATAGGGGTATTTTTTTTGAAAAATTAGGGTTTGGTAAGTATTCAATTAGATAGGGCTTTGGGACCTTAATTAATTAAAGAAGTGGTTTTTATAAGAATTCATGAAGTTAGGAGTAATTAAACCCTAAACCATAAACCATAAACCCCAAACCCTAAATCCTTAATTTATTAATTAGATGTGACTGGTGAGAACGTCGTAAATTTAATATTTAGTTATTTAACTATTTATTTATTTATTTATTTATTTATTTGAATTTATATGGTGGAATCGGTAGCCGTTGTCCAACTTTTATGGCTGTCATAGTATTTTGCGCGTTGTCTGCCCTAGAAGCCGCCACACAGATATTCATGCAGTCTGCCCTTATAACCACCATGCCACAATCATTTTAAACCTTTTACGCCGCTCAAAGCACCAGGGAAAGGGACAAGCGTTCAGTCCAACGAGGCCCGAGATTTGAACCTTGGACCTCCGCCCCACCTTATAAGGTTTGGATGAACCAATTGGTGTACACCTCGAAACTATTATTTAATTATTTATAAAATTAATAATAAAAATTTATATAAATAATTATTTTAAAAATATGTTTGACATTAACTTATGATTATATATTAAATGATTTTGTTTAATAGTCTTGAATATAATATAAATTTGTTTCTATATAATTATTTAAAATAAGTTAAATTATTTTCCAACTCAAATTTTTTTTGAGGCTAACTTGTAGTCTTAATCGCATAATGTCATTTTTTCCATGTCTCGAATAAAACCAAAAAGCTTAGTCAATTTTATTTTGGTCAACCATCAATGTCTAGATATAACTAGCAATCAAACCTTTGTCCGTTATTTACCTTGATTATCTTTAATGTCTATCTTTTAGAATGGAGATATGAACTCCCTTCAATGTTCATAGACCAATGAGTTAAAATTAATTTACTCTCCACTTTAGACTTATTGGTTTTAACCTCCTTTAATGTCCTTGAGTTAAAAATAAATTTGTCTACCAAAGATTATTTAGATTGATGTTCAGATTATGTTTTAAAGAGTCAACCAATAAAGTTGTAGTTTAGTTGTGGCTTTCATTCCTTGTGAGGTCTTTATAAAGTTGAGAACAACTGCCTATAATATATGGAATGACTGGAGATAGCTTAATAGTCATAAAATATTTTCTATTACTTCTAGTTGGATATACAAAAATCTTGTGTCCTCCTTATTTAGACTTTAAACTCAATGTCAAGTGGCAAGTGAATTTTACCAATGTCCAATGGCAATATCTTGCTACTCAAATTTGGAAAGTTCATGTTGAATCCAAAATTCATCTTCTTAGATGGTGGATTTTGCATCAAAAACTTTCAAATTCTAAAAATATGACCTTGATTTTACACATTTCCCCTCAATACAATTTTTGTAATGATTTAGTGGTAGAAACCTAAAGGTTCTAGCAAAATATTTAATAAATGAATAAATAAAATAACATCTAAATTAAAAGAATCACTGTTGCACTGGTAAGGGGATCCCTCCAATGGTTTCAAATAAATATATGTTTTATATTATTTCATCATGGATAACTTCAAATGAATGATTGGACAATAATATATATCTATCCTAACCCTAACCCTATGTCACTTCATTATAACGATTCATAATAATTAGGATATTTAATTATTATGACTATCTAACTTAACCCTAATAATATAATAATTAATTATTATATTATTAACTATACTAACCTTAGTATATTAAATTTATTATATTATTATTATTAATAATGAAGGTTAGGATATAGGATCCTAACATGCCACCCCTCCTGGAAACAACTTTGTCCTCAAAGCTAGGAAATATTTAGAAAAATAAGCTCCGGATCCATATAGTATATTCAATTTGGCTAGGTCCTATTGTGGGTAGTTTATTCCAAATCTCCAAATCTCACTATGAAAATATTTTTGTGCATGGGATTTCTTCATCAACCAAACATACATACATGTGAGAGTAAATTATCATGCATGCATTTGGCATGTACATATAGTAGGAAGATGGTTCTCATGCCCCACTACAATGCTTGCTATCTAAGGTTTTTGGTCCTGTATATCTCCTTTGTGCTAATAGAAAGAAAATATTGGATTAACGTAAATGTACCTCTTGCTATGTGCTGATTGGGTTGAACTTAAACAGTCATTGGTTTGATTGCTTTTTCGTATCATGGATGGATGGCCTCCAAGCTAGCGTGTGGTCCTCTCGGTGCTTTTCTTGTTGTATAGATTACAACTTGACTACGATTTTTAGATCTTTAATGTTGTATCTTCTGACGTATGATGTTGTTATTGAATCTATTCTTAATCTGTGTAAGCTTGCTCCCATGAGACCGTCACCTCTCCTATATGTGAAAGTGTTTCTTCCTTCTTCGCAATGGCTAGTGGTTGTCTCCAACGATCAGCTAATAGTTTTAGATGCTACACAGGTTTAGGAGATGACGCCTAATGATGCGTTCTTCGATTGTGCTATATGATTGTTAGTCTCCTTTAGAGTTTCTAAGTACCTTGATATGCATGTTATAATATGCTCCAATCACTGATGTATGTTGCTTATGTCCAACAACTTTATCTTCCTTAGGGTTAACTTCCAACGACTCCCTTCACACTCTTTTTAAAGCATTAAACGATTATTCTCATGGAATTTTGGTGATCTTCTCTGGTTATCTTCTACAACAAATTCTCACTATGTAATTTAATGAAATTTTTGAAGGTTTGTTTATCTAGGGAGTTAGACTTTGAATTCTTATATCCACGACATTAAGCCTCTATAATGATATGTCTTCTCCTTTAATGGCTTCTTATGCGTGAACTACGGTATTTACTCCTATGTTGATGAATATCTTCACACAAATCCAATGGCTAGCTTCTTGTGATTTCTGAATGCCATGTTGGTGCTGACTATGGCTATTATCGTTTACAGAGAAACTGTTGATATGTTCCTTGAAATCAAACTCAGTGAAGACTTGATCGTCGTCTAGTAGTTTCAATTTTTTCCTTCTATTTTTATCGTCTGCCATGGATGGTGGAAAGAGAAAGAGATGCAGCCCTCCCCGTTGCTTGTAAATTCCATAGAGTTATACGATGTATAACAAAATAAAAAATTCTTCATGTTGACTTGGGCTCATTGATAAGACTATTTCCATGGGAAGCATTTTAGGATTTTGGCCTGCTAGATGCCTTGCCAACGCTTATGACGAAACCTTCATCCTCAACAACGTGAACAACTTCAAGCAATTATTCGATGTCACTTTTTTCAAACTTACATACTATTGAAATTGACATGCCAACGTTCATGGCCCAAAACCATCTTCTCCTTAAAATTTACACTTTAGTTTCTCCTTATTCATCGACTTCTCACAGTGTTAATCAATGACTATATTATTTGATTTCCCCACATTCATAAACTCTGGCATAGTATCTGTCTAAAATATAGATAGTGCTACTAGAAAAGAGTTGGGTTGTTTGGCATATGGGTTTTTAACAATGTTTTTGGTGGGTTGCAGGTGACGCTCTTTATATTTTGAGAAGAACAATCTGGTGAACTGGTGAAAGCAGGTGAACTGGTAAACATTTTGTTAAAATCAAAATTGCACATGCAAAATGCTTCATATGTAGCCTTAGATATGTTTGTGATCTACAAACATAAGGGCATCACCGATTATGAATTGAACAAATTTTAACCAGAAGATAATTTTTAAGTGCCACATTGAACCGTTGTGACTTCACCCACTCTGTGCCATTTTTTGAGTGGTTTCAACATTTGCACATCAGTATTCTGCAATAGTTTTAATCTATTCTCGATTCACTTTTATCTATTTGGTACTCTTTACTTCTCAAATCAACGGTGCTCAAATATTTTGGTGATATTGTTTTATTTGGTAATGTTCAATGTCATTACACTAAGCTCAGAGAAGCATGTTGTAGTTGTGTCTAATGCTAATTAAGCTACTCAAACCCTAACGATTACTACACTGGTGAATTGTGATTGTTTCAGTATTTAAATTAGAATATTGGAGACACCATCCTAAATACAGGTAACTATACATCAGATGTCCCACTATTTGCTTGTGCAAGCTCATATTGCTCAGGTAGTACTACTTCGAGAGAGTAAACAACAAAAAGAACCATAATCCACCATATCTATGGTAATACGAAGAAAATCATCGCGAGACTTTTTCAACTTATATGTCAAGCGGATATCATTGGTGGTAATGAAAGTATAAATGCGAGACCACTGATCAAGTAGACGACCTCCCAGGCATCTTCGATATCGGTCTTGTCACACCTAGATAGCCCATAGATTCGAACCAAAATATTACAGCATAGATTTTATGGTGCCATTGAATTTTCAAAGGTAAATCATTCTCCTCATCGATGCAATCTCCTATTTTCTCTTCTAGTTGTGTTGAGATGGACAACAAACGATGCAACCGATAAGATTTTGTACAAGCCCTACATCATATCTTCAAATAATCTTGATGACACAGCGCTCAGCAGGTGCCTGTGCATCGAATTGACATTTGCATTGGTGATTTTAAATTTTGAGCCTTGCCCTTGGTGGACGTTCACTTCTTCCATCCAGGAAGGTCTTTATGGCTTCATGTATACCCTCACATGTTGCTACAATTTTATACAGCTCCATGACTTTCCAAAATTCCTCTAATGTTGTGAGACTTCCTCCACTCTTGTAACATATATGCATTGGCGAGTAACATCCTAAAATAGTGACTGGATCTAGTTTCAAGTATGTCTTTTCCATTTGATGAAATAGTTCAATGGCCTTACTACAACATTCTTTTTGGGCATAAGATTTCAATGCTTCATTTAGAATTGTGTAAGCATGGATTTCCTATCCCTTGTGAATAGGGTCTAAATGGTAAATTGTAGGAAGGACACTCATGACTATAACTGAGTCAGGCTTACCCATAATGTCATCTAGTTCTTGTTGTGTCTGTTTGCATGTAATTGGTTGGTTTAGCAAGCTCACTATGGCATTCTTTGAATACTCTTTCGATGTTGGTATAAAAAAATTTGTATTTTTAGGGTTTGAATTATTTTCTTCTTTCTCCAAAAGTGCAATAGGTACCACTTGGAAATATATGGCTACGGGCTCCTCCGAAGGAAAAAAATCTAGGGTTAGGAGCAACTTCTTCACTTGCAATTTCCTCCCCTATTTCTTCCTTAATGGTTTGAGTTTCTTCACTTGCATCTGCTTTCACTTGGATTTTTATAAAATACTCAAAACCACTACAAATACGGTCAAAAAGAATTTCCATGCTTTTATTATAATATGGTTCATTCCATATTATTCCATGTTGAGCATTTAATTTATCTTCAGCTATTTGGGCCAATCCGATGGTCTGCATCATGGTATAGGGTTTGAACTTCGTCACCTCCATTTTAATTTCCTCTTTTAATCCATTGATGAAGCAATATATGAGAAATGCTTCATCCAACCCTATGTTGAGTTTGGTGATATCCTTAAACCGAGTTTCATATTCACGCATGAAAGTGTTTTGACGAAGAACCCTAAGCAATTCCCACATGGCTCTGATACCAAATGGTAGAACCCTAAAGGTTCTAGCAAAATATTTAATAAATGAATAAATAAAATAACATCTAAATTAAAAGAATCATTGTTGCACTGGTAAGGGGATCCCTCCAATGGTTTCAAATAAATATATGTTTTATATTATTTCATCATGGATGCCTTCGAATGAATTATTGGACAATAATATATATCTACCCTAACCCTAACCCTACGTCACTTCATCATGACGATTCATAATAATTAATATATTTAATTATTATGACTATCTAACTTAACCCTAATAATATAATAATTAATTATTATATTATTAACTATACTAACCTTAGTATATTAAATTTATTACATAATTAATATTAATAATGAAGGTTAGGATATAGGATCCTCACATTTAGAAAATCTTCTCCACTTGTTTTGGTTTTGTGACATGGCTAAATAATTTTGGGTTGACTTCTACACTTTTCTTTTTCCTTCTTTCATTAGATCTTGGAATATTTCTCTGCTTGGTTTTTCTTAGTTGGATCAGTACCCCAAACTCTAGGATGTTTGTAGACTCATCCTTATCAAGCACATTTGGAAGTGTAGATACAAAAATGTGTTTACTTGGATTTGCTCCTCCATGGGATATAGTTTTAGCAGACTTGACCTTTGATATTTTGTTATATGTGGGTTGCATTCATTCCCAAGTCTATGGGACTTCCAACACACCTCGAGATGTTATTGGCAAACTTCATCAAAATTTTCATATGGTTCAATATCTTCAAAGGTCCTATATGAAACTAAAAAGTAGTTAACAATGATGAGCAATTTCAAGTTTTGATTACTTCTATTTCATCTTTGAAGACTTCAAAAGATATCACATAAGACATGCCCATAATTTCTCCATATAATAGGTTTTCCCACATATGAGTGTTGATATTTGGTGTATTGCAACAAGATATAGCTATAGTATTTTTGTTGCTATTAACTTCTATTCTTATATATATTTAGTTATGGATGCTTTACTCCTTATCCACCTCATTTTGTTTTTTAACTAGTGGATAGTGTTAGCTCCATAATATTATAATGTTCCGATTAATGAATTAATATAATCTAACTTTAAATAATAATAGTAATATAATAGCACCTGGGGGTGCAGTGCAATGGTTTGGGCTTTGACTCTTCTTTGGGAGGTCCAAGGTTCAAACCGTGGTGTGGGTGAGTGTGTAAGGTGGTGGGTGTGTGTCTCCCTGGTGGAGTTGTTGTAATAGGTTGGGGGATTCTTGGTCAAAGCCTCCATATCTTAATATTACCAATAATAATAATAATAATAATAATAATAAATATATCCATCATACGGATTATTTTTTAGGTCTAATGGTTATATCCCCCTTTACTATCCATTCATGGATGGACGAGTTATGTATATTTTACCATCGTTAATGTTTATTTTCTTAGACTAAGGTTTTATTTTCCTTTGATGTCCTTTCATGGACCATCGAGATAAGTTTGTTTTGAACCTCATGCATATTTTGTTTCTTAGACTTTTATCTTCCTTTAATACCCCTTTAGGTACCAATGAGAGAAATTTGTTTTATCTATTTTCATTACTAAATATGTTATTTTATCTTTTCTTGATAAAACTAAATGCATTTTGGATGGGTTTCTATGAATGCAAGGACTTAGAAAAAACATAGCCTTGACTTCTTGCTCTTTAAAAAAAAAAAAATACCATTCTAACAATTTTAATTTGGTTAATTACACCTTGATTTCATGCTCTTTAGATTCAAAACAAATAGATAAATTAAAGTATTTATAAAAGAACACTAAGGCCTATATCTTTCAATTTATACTTCAAGAATATATCTCAAATATAGAGTTATACTATTTTGATTGCTCATAAAAGAAATCCTTATTCCTTTTATTTAAAAAAGAACTCCACTTTATAGAGAGAATCCTCAAAAATTTATAGTTATTAAATTTTTGGTTAATGACATTACCAAAGGACTTCCTTGTTTATATGAAAACACATATGCCTTGCAAATAGAGTTTTAAATTTTTTAGGGTAAAGTCTACAAATTCCATTAAGTTGTTCTATGAACAATGTAATATCAATAAATGAGGGTACTTGCTTCAAGTCTCATTTATTCATAATGAGTTGTATTGTTTATTTAATATGAAAATGGTTGATTTAGACCTTCTACCACAATGAATTATACCATATATTTAACATAAAAATGTTTAATTTAGACCCCCTATACTCAATGAATCATACATGCATTTAACATAAAAAGGTTTACTTTAGGTCTCCTTATCCACAATGAGTCATATCAAGCAATTAACATTAAAATGATTACTTCAGGTATCCTTATACACATTGAGTCATACCATGCAATTAACATAGAATATTTCTTCGTAATCTAGAAATAAAGTTGCACCAACATTTTCTCATTTTTTTTCAACTTTGCTATATTTTTTATTTCCTTTAACAATTTATTCATGTAAAACAAAACTACTAATAACACAGTCAAGTTGTCAATAATTCATTCTAGTTCATTATTAGTAGAATTAAGATTTACATCATGCTTTCCTATTATTGGAAATACTAGAGACAATTTTCTTAGTATACATCAATAGACACAATCAATTCTACCAATAAATTATAAAGCAATAATTAAAGCATCTTATATGAAGACCCAAGTAGTCAATTAATGCACTAAATTCTAACTAGGTCTCTATAACTAGATAAGGGGAGGGAAGACATTGCCAGAAGGTCTTTTATCCAAATTAAGTGGTATCTTAATTGAATTACTTGTCTCAAATTTGTATTGAAGTTTTGACCTTCATGAGGGTTCAGATAGATAGGACCAATCAAATAGAGAATAAAAAAGTGTGCGTTGATAGCTTTTGTAGCCTAATACTTAATGGAAATATTACAAGAAAATAAGCACGGGATCAAATGTAAAATTGTAATATAACGAGCTCAATCGAGATAAGAATAAACACAAAAATAAATCAGAATAACAGATAGAATAATCACATAGAAATGCTCACGAAAATACTAAAAATAATATAGAATAAAGGTCTACTAATGCATGCAATAGGCAATGCACTTTTGATACCAATTACAATGCTTAGTCACAAATATATAATAGTATGTGACTCATCATATGGTGCACTCTTGACTTTCCTCTTCACTTTACTATTCTAAGGACACATGTGCATTCTTACATAATTGAAACGTGTGCATTTCCTGCACATTAGTACATTACATGAAATATTAACTCACTCTAATCTAAGACACATACCTAATCTGATATTTTACCAAGGTGGTACATTGTTATGTACCAAATAATGTAATATTTTCCAACACCCCCTTGTATCACATTACTTGGTTATTGAATACTTTATTCTTCAATACAATCTCCATCCCGATTTAACTTTATAATGGACTAGATATTGATCTGGTTTCTCTTCCTCTTGAAAGTATTTATCATGTTTTTCTTTGGTTTTTAAATGACTTTGTAATGTAACTTGTTTTTGACTTATCATATTTTTCATCATCTTGAATTTTAGATTGACCCAATATTTTCGTTGATAGAAAGATCCTTGATTCTCATTTTCTGTAATATATCTCTCAAAATGTTCAACAATGTATTACTGAACTAAAACAAGATCTTGAGAGAGACTAATTTAATCCAAAGCATATATTCCATTCTTGATTGATCGTGTAGCTTCTATGTCATTTTGATTTTTAATGAGACACTTATTAACTCCATTTATATATTTGAACTCAATCATTCTTTTTCTTTCTACTAGCTTGGTCACTGAAATGAGATTAGATGTCAATCCAACAACATACATGACATCATATAACACAAAATCAGAAAATGATGTACTAGGTGTTACACATGCAATTTTCAAACTGAAGTTGTCTTTGACTTCTAGAAAATCAAATCATTGTAAATTGCCAGTCATATTATGGTTGGCACCAGAATTTATGTACCAAATGTCTATCTTTTTGAACCACATAATTATCTCTATTTGATGTTATCTTTCATTTTTGATAAGAATTATCAAGAGTGTTAAATGAATTGTGATCTTGTATCCTTCCATGATATTTTTTATGTTGATAAGTCCCTCTTGATAATTTATCCATTAATTTTCTTTGGTGTAGTCTACCTTATGTCTCTCTAAATAAATATGTCTAGTTTCTATAAAAAAAAACTTTTTTGTTGAATACCTTATGACTCCCTAATTAAATAGAAACTATAAAATTAAGAATTTTACAAATATAGTTTTTCTATGTTTGATGTAGAATACCTTATCTCTCCACAATTAAATTGTTTGCAAATATTCTATAAATTTTGAATTAAAATAAATTAAAAAAAAAAAAAACTTTAATAAAGAGCTTCTTACTACTTATTTCTCCAAGAAAATGCTTAAGGGAACAATTACAAAAACTTGTTATTCTAATAACACACTTATCACTCCAAAACAACCTTTAGAAAACCTTTAAAAACCAAAAATAAAAAAATTAAATCGTTATCACCCCACATAACTTTAGATAAATCAAAAATTAATTTATTTTATCCAATAACCCCTAATTTTACTTCCTTGAAAGGTGTTGCTTCGAATGAAATTTTTTTCTTTGGCAAGTTCAATAACGTTTTTGTTGTGCTTACTGACTCGAGCCTGTAAGAATTAGTTAGAAGATATTTACATGGACCTCTATTTGAATTCTTTTGAATGGGCATTTCAAGCTTCTTCCCTTCACCTTCTATTCTTCTACCTATAACTTTGGCTCTATGTATGGTGAATTCAATTGACTTTCCAAATGCTTGTAACATTCAATTTTCTTAGGTGTGTATGAATGAGATGTTTCACTAACAGTGGCTACAATTGGTGTAATTTATAACACTTGACTTCTACCAAGTGGCTCTTAGTCTTGCACTTCAACCAAAATTCAATTTTCTAAACTTGTGCAATTCTCCAATGCTTGGAATTCATCTTCACTTTTTGACCTAATGCTTCAATGCTCCTTTCTTGAGTGCAATAAATGATGTCTCAATGCTCCTTTTGAAATACAACCAATAACATTCCAATGATCATCCTTTGGACTACAATAGGAGATGTTTCAATACCCTTCTTAGAACTATGATGGGTGACATTGATGTACTATGTTCAGATGCTCCTCTTTCTGACTGTGAGATATTGCCTTCGTATGCTCCTTTATGGATATAATGCGTGTATTCCTGATGCCTTTAGTGTAGCTCTAGTGGAGGCTATACCTTTATCCTATTGTTGTCCCCCTTCTTACACTCTCTTATGCTATTTCTGTGTTTATGTTGGTAACTTCCCTTTGTAAGTGTAGGCTTTGTACTTTAACGCAGGTGCAAATTACTTACAAAATTGCACTAAAAAATCCTATGTTACCTCCTTTGAATAGAAATCACACTTTTTACTATGCAAATGAAAGATTAGAAAATTTCCTTTACTTCTTACTTTGTTTGCATATCGTAGAATATGATGTTAAAGATAGCTCCTTTGAGTGTTGGATGGAAGGTAGTACTTGCACTCTAAAATTTACCTTGACTACAATTTTATAATTCTACCAATGCTTTTTACCTTCAAGTTTATGCTTGTTGTCTTTGAAATTTAGCTTGTTGTCTTTGGACATTAACTTGTCCAAATCTATCCTCTATTCATAAGTTGTCCTTTTAATTTAGTTGAATATTGTTTTTTTTTTTTGTTGTTCTTCTTGCAGGTGCAAGTGCAGGTGTAGGATACTCATGCACTTTGGATCACTAGTGCAGGGTGCTCTCCAAGATTAAACTCGCACTATGTTGTCCTCTTGAATACCTGCAACCATTAATAATTTAAACTTCTTAAAAATACACTTAATCACCTTTAATATGCAATTTTCTCTACCTTGTATATGATTCCAAACTTCTTTATTCAAATATATTATTGAACAAGATTTTTATTTAATACTTATCAAACTTAATGGGTGAATACTTTACTATGCCTTCAACTTTGCTAGTTCTCTCTGGCTACTCTTGAATCCATATTTAATCTTTGTTGTTTTGACTTCTTTACTTCTTATAGCTCCTTTGAACCTTAATTATTCCCCCTTGTGCCCAGTTTAATTTTGAGCATTACTTATCTATATCTATAGGCTTGTCATCAAATGGTGATGATTTTCCCAATATTGGTATAAGCAATCCTTTTGGAGTTCTTTTATCTTTGTCTTCTTTCTCTCTTGAAGATCTCTTCTTGTATTCAAGGTTGTTCTACATTTCAATCTTTTGCTTAAATGAATATGTTGCCTTTTATAGCTTCAAGACTTCTTGTTGTGATGTTATTGTGATGCTTCACTTGCTTGTGGCAATACTATGAAAGTTGCCTTCCATTCTATAAACTTGTCCCTTTTTCTTTACTTCTGCCCTTGTGACATTTAATTCTAAGATTTTTTTTTCTCTTCTTCAAAATTGTCCTTGTGGCTTTCAAATGTTACCTTTCTCTTTTGTTATCCTAAACTATTTGACTTAGTTGTCTAATTTGTACTTCTAATATGCTGCCCTCTATGTGTTGTGTTATCCTTTAACGAGGATAATCCTCAAGACTTTTTGTTGTCTTGAAGTCTTCTTGCTACCTTCAAGTTTTTATTAATGGTATATTTTCTTGCTAAGGACCAATAAACCTTTATCAAGGACCTTTTCCAATAGGTTTTCTTCTCTATCTTTAATATTTTAATGAGAATTTTTCAAGTCTCCTTAATCTGCCTACAATGGGACTTCTCTTCTGGAGTCTTCAAAATATTATCGATCTCAAGGTCTATCTTTGAGACCTGAATTTGTATTATAGATTACCTTCTATTCCAAATAGATTCTTGGAATAGGTAAACTCAATCTATCTAAAAATTTTCAATAATGACCAACTTTTCTTCTTGAGTTGGTTCTCTAAAATTTGTATCCTTAATCTTCACTAGTTGTTCTTCAACCTAGTGGTAAAACTTATCTTCATTGGTTTTCCTTCAACTAGTAGTATTTTTTTTAATTAGTTATATGGGATTTAAATGGGTCCCACCCGTATTACATCATCACGACATAGTGGTATTATAATAAAGCTTAGATATTACCCATGTATCACTTGGCAAGATTTAAACCTTGGTCTCCTCCTTAAGTGTTGAGGAATATAATTGGTTGAGTTAATGTCGCTTGATTTCAACTAGTGGTATTAATTCTTGGCTTCACTGGTTTTCCTCCAACCTAGTGGAAATACCATTTGACTATTTGCAACGTTTGAAAACCTATGCAAGTAAACTTGTTATGGCTTTGATACCACTGATAGATTTTGTAGCCTAATACTTAATGGAAATATTACAAGAAAATAACCACATGATCAAATATAAAATTGCATTATAATGAACTCAATCAAGATAATAATAAATACAAAAATAAATCAGAAAAAATCATAGAATAATCACATAGAAATTCTCATGGAAATACTAAACATGATATAGAATAAAGGTCTACTAATACATGAAATAAGCAATGCATTTTCAATACCAATTACAATGCTTAGTCACAAATATATAATTGTATGTGACTCATCATATTGTGCACTCTTGACCTTCACTATTCTTTGTAATGCTTCACTTTCCTATTCTAAGGACATGTGTGCATTATTATATAATGTACACTTGTGAACATTTACACTCATAACACTTGCACACATAATTACATGACACTTGTGCATTTCATACACATTATTACATTACATGAAATATTAACTCACACTCTAATATAATACACACACCTAATATAATATTGTACCAAGATGGTACATTGGCATGTACCAAATAATGTAATATTCTCCAACATGTGTAAAATTTACTCATGCTCAATTTCATGCATACAGTACCATACACAAACTTAAAAGTAGAGACCTACAACTAGATCTAGATTTTAGTGCAAAAATAAACTTATACCTATGTGAATACATCTACTTTGTATTACTATAATTCCTATCAACATTTATACAACTAAAATGCAATCATAAGATCTGTATTAAATGTATTTTTCTATGTATACAAAAACCAACATACTCTTACTAAGTTTATACTACATAGGTCAACATATTGGACCTCCTCTCGTACTTCCAAGTCATAAGTCAATAATGTAATACATTATCCATTAAATATTAAATTACCTTTTCAAAAGAAAGATAACAAATTTTTATATGTCAAACTATAGATACAATTTAATGATATAGTAGTCTAACCATACTATTAAAGCAATTGATAGGGAGATATGCTTCAAGTCATATCAACATCACATTTAAAATTCAACTAGCATGGACACATTCATTGCAAGGATACTAATTGTGCTCTCTCCCTTTAACAAAAGATATTTTCTTTTTTACAAACTCTAATTAGTCTAGATACTTCTAATACATATAGTAAATTCAAAGGGTAACTTAATACTCCTATAATGACCTGAGGGAGAAGACAATAGATTAAAGAAACAGGATGTATAAACATATCAACTATCTCAAACCTATCCACTAATGCATTCCAATCAAACAAAAATTTAAATGGATCATTGTTTAGTGATAACAATTAAACGTGTACTATTTTATAACAAGCAAAGTAATGTAATTCATCTAGTTTCTCATACATGCAAACAAGGATGGTTGTACCTATATACCCTTTTTATAATATTTCATGCTAATTTTGTAGCTTTCCATCCATTCTCAAGGTAATTTTCAAAGGGGATAGAGAAGAGAAAGGTTTATTGTAAAAAGAGAAAGTAATAAACCTAATTATCTTTACCATGGCTAGTGTCATAAAAAATAACTCATTTTTATTATTATTTTAAAACATCATAGAGTTCAAAATTTATATCTTAACAAATCACCTTTTGAAAGAAAAGAATCACAATAATTTTTATCCCACAACCATCAAGATGATGTTCCTCAATTTTGTGGAGCAAAAGAAACCAAAGTAACATATATCTACAATTACATGAATACCCATTTTCAAAAACCCACCAATGAAGAATTTAACTAGGATTTTTCCCATGCATTTGTTATGTCACAATAGGAAACATAAGTATGTATTCATTGAGAATAAAGTTGGAGGTCAAGATATTTTTAGTCTACAACTCATTCCTCATTTCTAGGAAAAAGCCAATAAAAATTCCCTCATTTCCATAATTATTCAATGAATAAAAACTACCCTTTTATCCTTTTTGTTTCCCTCTCAACACAAACAAGTCAATCATAGCAAGAGAAATGAACTTAATTTTGTGTAACACCATCAATCTTCCAATGAGATCTAAGTTATTGGCCTCTTTTTTCCTCCTCTAAATTTCTTTATTATTACCATGGATGTGATGGAATTTTAAGCCTTAATACTACCACAAAATATCACAAGTTATATCTCATAGGATCTAAATATAATACAACCACAATATAATAAGGTCAAAATAATAATAAATGAGTATAATAACATAAAAAAATTAATATGTATATCAAGACATAATAACTCAAATACCATTTGATATTATGCAGAAATATAAATGTAAACAACCTTAATTATTCATGTACTATGCATGAAATATAACTTATAATATTAATTGCTCAAAATGTATACAAGCTTTATTGCTTCACTTTCGCTTACAATGATAATGTGTGTTCTTCTTGTATCCATTCATTACCCATTATGGATTATTGCATCCATAATATAACCATAGTAGTGTGACTCTTTGGATACTTGACTATATCTCTTCATATGCCAAATCTCATGACTCTTGGCTTATCTACTTGCCACTTGCATACTTGATGAACACTTGACTCTATAACATATGTACACCTATACATGACTCTTACACTTCTATAACTTGTACACTCCAATCTAAGATACTTGTGCATATATTTACATTACATATTTATTCTCATACATAAAAGACACTTGTGCATTTCCTGCACATTACAACTCTACATGACACTTTATGCATTCACAATTACATAAAAATAAAATATAACTCACACTCTAAGCTATGACTCAACCCTAATCTACTATTTACAAATGTACCATGAAGGTACCATAGAGTTACATTAGCATGTACCAAATAATGTAATATACTCCAACAAGGTGTCCAATAAACTTTATTTCTAGGTATCCCAAATGTCTCAACCCACTCACACATAGAATACACACACAGATATTTTAGAATATTAGGGAGTTTCACAAGAAAACCAAGGATTTACCCCTTCAAGGATCATTGTCCACCTAAGAGGAAAAAAATACATTATTTCTCAACACTCTTCTTTCACTACACCAAAAAAGGGCTTTAACGACGGTCAAAAACACCCTTAAAGACCTTTAAGGGTGGTTTTAAAACCATCATATTTGAGGGAATCATAAAAAGTCCATATTATATGATGACAGTTAAAAACCGCCTCAATAATTTTGTCATATTAGGGGCATCAGACAACAGTTTTTAACCACCATATTAAGCGGTTTTTGGCTACCATCTTAAACCCTAGCATGACGGTCGTAAACCATCGTCTGATATCCTTAAGATGATGGTTTTCTTCCACTGTGTTTTTCCCTAGAACAATGGCTAAAAACCACCATATTAGGGGTTTTAGATGATGATTTTCAATCGTTGTCCTAGGGTAAAACATAGCGGCCAAAAACCACCGTTTGAGACCCCTAAGATGATGGTTTTTAGTCATTGTCTAAGACCCCTAAGATGGTGGTTTTCAACCACCATCCTACGGTAACACGATGGTCGAGAACCATCATCTGAGACCCTGATACGACGACTAAAAACCATCGTCTTAGGATTTTTTTAAATGAATAAGTACTTTACAAGAAGCTACATTCATTTGCTAAGAGTGTATAAATATTATAGTATAAAGGGGTATATTTTTTACTATTTAACATACTAATTTACTTTAATTTGTATTCATGAACACCCCAAGCACATGGAAATTACCTAAGGTATCTATACTTACAATTACCAGTAGACCTGGGTATGCAGGATTAATTTTAATACTTGCATGGTTTATGTTCACTTGTTCCCTCAAAGATGCACGAGATGTCAACATTTGAATAACAACTAGCTCATTAATAATAACCATTATGCCATTACAAAAAGTTTCATTTAAAACATAAGCATTATATTCCAATGGGTCAAAATATGCATATGGAAATTATTGAAAGCAAATATTCACACATGTAACAATCACAACTCCAAGTTATACTATGCTAGAACCTTGCTTCAATTTTTTCGGATGGTAAATCTGCTTTGGTTTCAATAGTTTTTATTATTTTAATATTTTAAAATTTAAAGTAGGCACAATTTTATATATATTCACCCGCACAGAAGGAAGAGGGGAGACCAAAGTAACAAACATTAAAATTTTTATGGCTAAAGCCTAAATGTAATAATCTTGCATACTTTTGATTTTTTTTGTGATTTGTTATATACAAGATAATTAATTAGACACAACAAAAAATATGTTCTGAAGTCCAACTTGGTTAAAGCCAAAGGGATAGTAATAAAATCCAAAAATAAGCTAAAATTTAAATATCCATCTAACCAGGATTAAAAAATTTAACAAGATTTACTTAAACATTGCTTAATGGATTACTCTTTTCTGAATTCCTAAGAAACAATACTAACCAGCCATATATATTCAAAATTCAAAGCTTGCCAAAATCAAATGACTCTTTTTTACTAGCTTCAAATGCATACATGATACCCTACCAATATCTAAATTTATTCATCATCAGTAGATAAATATTTGTAGACAGAAAGTTAGAAATAAACCTTGCTTAAGAAATAAATTACCAAAAATTTGTAATCTAATGGTTTATAAATTTAAAATAATAGATATGTTTCACAAGAATCTAATCAAAACTATATGTTTTGATTAACCATAAATTACAAATTAAAGTTTTGTAGTTTTTTATTTTTTAGAAAAATAATATATTGCCACCTTCACTTAAAAGCAACAATAAAGATGTGTCAAGGTCCTCCAAGATGGCCTCTCTCGAAGCCATTTTCAATGCAATTACATTAGTTTTTGAGTTTCATTACAGTTCCACATATTAAGCCTTGCAGTCATATGGAAAAAAGGTGTCATGTGTCAATTGAAAGTAAATCACTTCCAATTTGCTTGACAACATCTACAAAAAATTCCATGTGTTGAGCCAAATCACAAGGATTTCATCCTAAGGCTGGAAGTCATATATTCATCAAGAACTATAGCTTCAGGCTCATACAAAATAAAAACTATATTATAATTTTAATAAATATACAAAATAGAAAACCGCTGAAATGACTGAGAAAAGAAAGAAAATGACATAATATGTTTTGAAAGCTCATATCTACAATACAGTTATAGGTTTTGTTTTCCAACTCAAATCTGAAAGTGCTCCTAACTATCAACTATCTTCAAATTGATCTTTGCATATTTATTGATAATATTTTTAGTTTAACAGAGCATTGAAACCTTACCAGGCATCAAAGTAATGTTAACGAGAGGGTCCCCTTCAGTATCATTAGAATACCATGATAATAAAAAAAACACATCAAGTGTAATATTTGTTTACCTTCCCAAAATAGTCAATCAACACGGTTTAAATCAAAATTTTAAAGTAATTCCAAAAGCCAACCATTTTATGTTTCCAAAAAGCCTTAAGAGCCAGTGGTTATGCATAAGCGCAAAATATCGTAAATTGGCTCTATTTAGGATTTTCAAAATTTTAAATTGGCTAATTTTGGATCCTTTCACTGGGGCCCATTCACCCGAAATTTATGGGGTGGAAGTTTTTTTGGGGTAAATTCGCCTGTCGTTGATAATAATTATCCTATTTTTATTTTAATTCATCGACCACTTTCACCCCATTCCATGGACAATTCACCTTCAAATTATAAATGATTTTGTTTTTCCCGCCCAATTCGCCTCATATACTACCCGTATATATACTGTAGGGGGTACCGATAAACATACATCTAAAATACTCTAACTCAAAAATAGCTCTAAAACAATAAAAAACTTGACAAGGTTGCAAAGAAGTGTCTATCAACATAAGCCAATCGATTGTAGAGGAGTGTCGATCGACATATGACTATCGATTGTAGAGAAGTGTCGATCGACTTAAGATGATCGACATAAGTTGATCGGTTGCAGAGGAGTGTCGATCGACATATGCCTATCGATTGCAAAGAAGTGTCGATCGATATAAGATGATCGATTGTAGAGACTATCGATATAAGCTGATCAGTTGTAAAGAAGTGTCTATCAGTATAAGCTGATTGGTTGTAGAGATATGTCTATCGATATAAGTCGATCAGTTGTAGAGTATTGTCTATCGATATATGCGATCGATTGGAGAATTATTGGTATAAGTCGATTGATTGTAGAGGAGTGTCTATCAACATAAGTCGATCGGTTGTAGAGAAGTGTTATCGGATAAGTCGATCGGTTGTAGAGAGTATCAATATAAGTCGAATGGATTGTAGATTACAAGAGATGTGTCTATCGGTATAAGTTGATTGGTTGTAGAGTAGTGTCTATCGATATAAGTTGATTGGTTGTAGAGATGTATTTATCGACATAAGTTGATCGGTTGTAGAGGAGAAACTATCGATATAAGTTGATCGGTTGTAGAGAAGTGTCTATCGGTATAAGTCGATCGATTGTAGAGGAGAGATTATTGATAAATTTGATCGGTTGTAGAGGTATGTCTGTGGTCCTAAGTT
This sequence comes from Wollemia nobilis, assembly GCA_028583015.1. NCBI lineage: Eukaryota > Viridiplantae > Streptophyta > Pinopsida > Araucariales > Araucariaceae > Wollemia > Wollemia nobilis. The sequence goes on along the minus strand of JAQPPZ010003287.1, from coordinate 5,412,708 downwards.
GATCCATTGTAGAAGTGTGTCGATCGACATAGGTCGATCGGTTATAGAGGATTCACGACTATGAAAATAGGTAGAGTATTCTTCTTCCATTGTTCTTTTGTCCAAAGCTCTTTTTCTTCAGTTTCATAGGCATTGTAGGTGCACTATATGCAACTATGGTAGACAACTATCAATGTCATCTGGTTGTGTGTCAGGAGCATTTTTCTTGTCGGAGACTACTTCTTGTCTCTTAGAGTATGTTTCATAGGTAGTGTAGAAGCACTATCTATGGTCGATAAGTATCCATGTCATGTTGTGTGTTAGGAGCATTTTCTTGTCAGAGACTACTTCTTGTCTGTCAGATGTCATTCTACAGGGTAGCATAGGTTCATCTTGAGGGATGTATGCTATTTTCCTTCAATTTCATATTCATTTCCTAACATCTAAAGGTTTTTCTTTACAGATACAATGTCACCTACTGAAGATGGAAAGAAGGGAGGCCAATCTTCTTGTAAAAAGACAATTCTAAAATATTTTACACAAATATCAAAATGCAGTGAGGCATCAATCTCTACAGATTCTACACAACATGCAGGTACAAACACCTTTTACCATCAAATTTTTAATATTTCTCTGTTATTCTTAAATATAAAGCCTTTATTTATTAATAGATAAATGGTTGTCTACTTATCTACCTCTTTTTAAATGCTTTGTAAAATTATATTCTGTTAATTCTTTAAAATAGTACCTTTTTACATCAAAAAATGATAGAGAACACCAAACATTGAATGCAGTAAACATTGTCGACCCTGATGTGCATTCACTCGAAGATATTCTAGCAGATGAGATGGGACCACATGATAATTTTCCTAATAATGACATTCAACAACCACTTCAGGAGATGTTAAATTTAGACACATCAACCGAAAAAGAAAATGATAGTACAATTAAAATGCAGACCTCTAGGGAATCTTGTAGTCAAAAATCTAAACGTCAAAAGATAAGTGAATGGACTATTGGAAGGGATTTTAAAAATGAATGGGCATGGTTATACCCCTTTATTGAGCGAGATGAGAAACATAATGTGTGTAAATGCATTATTTGTACATGGAAGCTAGGAAAGGATCATTTATTACAAAATAAGAAAGACACAATAGAAAAACACTGTGGGAAAGTTTACATCAAAGAAATACGAAGTGATGGAACAATTAATAGATTTCATAGGTGGAAGGATGCATCAGAATGTGTGCATGTGAGATATGCACTTGAATACAAAAAAGCAATGAAACAACAACAAACTCTCATTGAGAAGGGTGGAACAATCGAGGCACAATTTCAAAAAATTAATAAGACTATATTAGCCTCAAAGAAATTGCAGTTTGTTGTTGTATACAATATTCTAAAAAAGGTCGACCCATGTCTGATTTTGCTGATTTTAAGCAAATACTTCAACTAGCCGATGTACAAAACCTTACCAGTTCACATTGGTCAGATCGAAGTGGTTGGGAAATGGTAAAATATCTATCACTGGTTGAGAAGGAAGACCTGAGAGAGAATGTGAAACAAGCCAAATTTATTTCACTTTCCATTGATGAGGTAACAATTGTTGACAACACATCTTGGATTTGCATACATGTTTACACATTCAAAAATCATTTGAGACAACCTCATTTACTAGCACTACATAAGATGATTGAAAATTGTAATGCAAAAAATATTTATAATGTTGTTGTAACTAGTTTAAAGGATATTGCCGAAATGGATGAAAAGGAAATTGCCACAAAGTTAATTTGTGTTGGAGCTGATGGTGCGACTACAATGCAAGGACAAAGGAATGGTCTTTGTGTTAGGCTTCAGACATCAATTGCCCCATATGTGATTCCCATTCATTGCATGGCTCATCGAATGAATCTTGCATACAAAATTGTGAGCAATTTTGATAATGTAGCTAGAGTGGAAGAACTCGTCCATGAAATACACTCATACTTTTCATGCAGTCCAAAAAGGTTTGCAGAGTTTCAATAGTTTTCTCTAGGTGTAATCGAAGGCAAAAAAATGTTAAAATATGTGGACACCAGGTGGATTTCACTGTTTCTTCCTGCAAAAAGGGTATTTTCAGAATATCAATCCTTGGTTGGGTTTATGTATGCACATCGTAGGGATGTTGACAAGGCAAAATATTTGCTATTTTGTATGACTGACTTGGAAACTCTTCTCACATTATGTGGTATTCTTCCATTGTTGCAAGAAATGAATTCTTTGATTAAACTCGCATAGGAAAGGGCAATTTATATTATCGATTTCATCAGGATGAGAAAACAAATATGTATGATTATTGATAGGATTTACTTATCCGAAAAATATTTTGAGGATCCCAAGTTTGATAGTTGGAATACGTTAGTTGATGTCAATGATCCTAACAACTTTTTAAAGTTCAACATCAATGATAATATTTGTATTGCTATCCATGGAAATATGATTCCTTTATATCATTATGAAAAGTGGTTAGATACACTAACAGATGATGTTGAACAAGTGCCCGTAACACATTCCGGATTCGATGAGGTTTTGGATAGCACTAAGAATAAATTGAAAAGAATTGCAAATACATTAACAAGTGAAATAAGAGATCATTTTAAGAGAGATGAGACACTTGAGGCCATGGCTATTGTTAATCCCATCTTCTGGAATCCTTGTGTTGACCACAGTAGTAGAAGTGAGTTGTTTGTAAAATATATGGGTAATCTTATGACACATTTCTCTAAAAGTGTGGAAGTAAATGGCATTGAAATCAATGGTATTCTAAACAAAGATCTTCTGAGACAACAATCAACCAATTTTGGAATAACAATGGATAATCAAATTGCACATTTCAAAAATCCACATGTGACTGGTTCAATCACGCATTTCTAGCAAAAATTGTATCGAAGTAGTGTCTTACAAGAAACTATGAGTGAATACTTTATTTTATATGAATTATGTCAGATAATGATTTTGGGATCTGTTGAAGATGAAAGGGTTTTCAGTGCATTATCTTTTGTTAAATCAAAAGTTCATAACAGGTTGGACAAAAATTTGGAAAATTGTTTGAGAATGTATGTGTCATCGTACGAGGTGGGTAAGTTTCCCTATGATAGAGCTTTGACATATTGGAAGTCCCTAGCGGAAAGGAGAGGTCTCACTAATACTATTGATAATGATAAAAATGATTCAGCTTGGAGTGATGATGAGATTATGGAAATGCAAAATTCACAAATGATTCTCGGTTCTTTTGGAGAAGTCGATAAAGCTTTGTATCAACTTCCAGAAATGTAAAAATTTCAATGATTATATGACAAATTCATATAATCAATGATTTTTCAGATTTGAAATCATTTGTAAAATTTTAGTGATTTGAAAAAATTCATATTATCAATGATTTTCCGTATTTGATATCATTTGTAAATGTCAATGATTTGAAAAAATTCATATTATCAATGATTTTCCGTATTTGATTAGTTGTAAAATTTCAATGATTTGAAAAAAATCATATAATCATTCTATTTTCAATGATTACACATATTTGCTTTTTAATGTTATGGATTGTCTATGTTTTCAAAATTTATGATTTATGCTTTAGCTTTGAGTAAGCTAGAAATTTGAAAACCATGCATACGTAATGATGCTATGTTATTGAATTAATTGTCTATGTTGACAAAATATAATGATTTTTGCTTTGACTTTGAATGTATGTATGTATCATTAGTATCATTAGTATGTATGCTATGACTCTAGAAGTGTTATTGACTTTCTATGTTGACAAAATTTTATGATTTATGCTTTATCATTGAGTAAACCATGCATGCATACATAACTAGTAAAAATTTCTTAGTATCATTAGTATGTATGATTTGACTCTAGAAGGAAAAATGCATGTAGTATATTACTCTAGATATGGAAAATGAAAATTTAAACCCATTCATAGATATATCCATCGTAAACTCACTTTGAAATATAAAAACAATATAGCATAATACAAAAGACCATACTCATTTTTATACAACAACAAGAATGACTATGAATAAAATGAAAATTTAAACCCATGCATAGATATATCCTTCGTAAACTCACTTGAAAATTGAAATATAAAAACAACATAGCATAATACATGGAAATTGAAAATTTAAACCCATTCATAGATATATCCATCGTAAACTCACTTTGAAATATAAAAACAATATAGCATAATACAAATGACAATACTCATTTTTATACAACAACAAGAATGACTATGAATAAAATGAAAATTTAAACCCATGCATAGATATATCATTCGTAAACTCATTTGAAAATTGAAATATAAAAACAACATAGCATAATACATGGAAATTGAAATTTAACCCCTTCATAAATATATCCATCGTAAACTCACTTTGAAATATAAAAACAATATAGCATAATACAAAAGACAAAACACATTTTTATACAACAACAAGAATGACTATGAATAAACTAAAAATTTAAACCCATGCATAGATATATCCTTCGTAAACTCATTTGAAAATTGAAATATAAAAACAACATAGCATAATACACAAGACAATACTCATTTTTATATCACAACAAGAATAACTTTGAATAAAATGAAAATCTAAACCTATGCATACATATATTCTTCATAAACTCAAGCATATTTGAAACACCATAATACTCAAGAGATGAAAATAACACACAATTATAAATGTAAATAGTATAATAGTAAAATAATAAAAGCAAGTATCTTGTTTTCAAATGAAAACATATGAAATGTCATAAAATAGTCTTTTTGAAATATCAAATTTTGAAATTCAGTTTCATGCTTCAAAATCTTTTCCCCGTTCCACCACTCCTTTTTCCTTTTCAATGACTTCCACATTCTGCATAGCAATGACTCCTCCCTCATATTTTCCCTATTCAACTCCTTTTTCCTCTTCCACTACTTCCATGACTTCCACATTCTGCATTCCAATGGCTCCTCCCTCGGGCTGGGTAATAGTACTCTCAATTGCTCTAGAACTGACAAGGATCTTCTCAACACTTTCCAATCCTTCGAGCAGGGTGTTTTCCTCTTTTCCAACATCTTCAGATATTGGTCCATGAACTTCTTTACCCTTCTCCTTTAGCAGAACATCAGGATCCAATCCGTTTCGGATAATGATTTTTCGCAAAATGTTGTTTTGTCGAACTACTTCCTGAGCTCTTTTTTCATTGCCATAGAAGCATTTAAGAACTCCTTTGCCATCCTGAGATAGTCTTGCAGGTTTTGAACCTACTTCTTGAGATTATCATACTTTACCTACAAAAAGGAAAAATAATTAGTCAACAGATAATTACATTTGAAAAAAGAGAACAAAATTTTTTTGAACACATAAGTCAAACCTCAACAACATTCTTTGCAGCTACAACAACAACAACCTTTTTCTTATCACATGCCCATTCATTATAATAAGCTTGGGCCTCACCGTTTATGTTCTCCAATATGTTCAACATAAACTTTAAAATTTCATCTGTGTAAGATGTATTAACCTTCACAATGCTAGATTTTACTTGTTGTAGTAGAGCCTCCATATTTTCAGGTTCATTTTCAACAACAAAAAATTTGTTTTCTCTTTTTGAAAAATTATTGAATCGGGCATTAATTTCCTTTATCAACACTTTGGCCCGATACTCCCATTTTTTCATTTTTGTTATATCTGGAAGTAGTAAATCCTTAATGGTTGATTCAACATTATCAAAAACTAAATATTTTTTAGAAATATTTAATCTTTCATCCTCTGGTCGAGGATGAGCCTGAGGGGTGTTGGTTTCCCTAGGAGGAGATTTGCTTGAACATTCTGCTCCTTCATTTTGATTATCTCGAAGTAGTTCTGATACTTGGAAAGTAGTGGGTGTGTTGCCTTGCAAAAATAAATCTTGATCAAGTGGAACTTCATCCAACCCAACACCAGAAGCTTTCGGTACACTAGTAAAATTAAAATTAGCAAGAGAAATACATTCGAATCCTGAAAATGTCTTTGATGCTTCTTTCTCTAAAAATTGCTTTGTTGCTTCTCTCTGTGGCCTAGATGGAAGAATGTGTTTTCCAACTGGGAAGCATTGACCTCGCATTTGAGGTTGGCATGGTGGAGGAGGGGGCAACATCGATTGTTGATTTTGATGATGAAATTGTTGTATAGGAACTTAAAACATCAAAATAAAAATTAGTTATAAAATTTGTGAAGGTAGATTATGAAAATTAGTTATAACACTTACCGACAGAAGAAGAGACATCTTGCGTAGGTGCAGATGCAAATGGAATGTGGGCATACCGTACATCTAAAAATACAAAATAAAATTTAATAAAAAATAGTAAAAATTTTGTAATTTTTTTTTTTGGTAGTCATTAAAACTTACTTCTCGAATATGAAACCTCTTGCGCAACTACGCTCATTGGTAGTGGATGTGCAACTATAGGTGGAGGTTTTCGAGGATCAGGAGAACTAGATCTTATACGTTTCCTTGTTGATATTCTCCTTAGCGGTGGTATTGTTTCCTCCGTAGGTGTTTTAGAGTCTCTTGATTCCTCTGGATTATAACCTCTGAAAGCAACATCCCACTTTGAAGAGGAAGAGGATGCCCTTTTCTATGTTTTGTATAAAATATCAAAATTATAAAAAAGACAAACATATGAAAAATAAAAAATTTTACTTCAATATTAACTAAAAATTACCTGAACCTGTTGTTCTGTCATGGCTGCATTGGCTAGGGTTGAGTGCCAAGATGTCGGTACTTGAGTGTTCTACAAATGATAAAAATATTCATAAAAAAATAAGAATATAGTTGCATGTGCTTATTATCGATGAGGGTGAAGCATGGGTTATCACGTTCTGGATATCCATTCTGATCCGATGTGAGACATAGTTGGACCAATCGAATTGTTGGTGTGCAACACAATGAACCAAATATGCTAAGGCCCACATCAGAATTTTTGTCGATCTTCCTTGCAGAATGAGTCTGGCAAGGAAGAATTCACAACATGCTCAAAGAAATTTATTCTCAATAGTTGGTACAATCAAACCCCTTCTGGACTTGGTGGTCGTAACTACAAAAAAAAATAAAATCAGTAATTGTAGACACTAGTGACTAGAATTTAAATTCAATTAAATAAAAAAAGTAGTTATACCTTGAAAATATTTTGGTTGCACTTTGAAGTTGGTCTCTAGGTAGAGTTTGTCATCATCAGTTAATGCGTATTTGGATGTGATTGGCTCACAATCAACATGGGGCAATGTTGTCAATCTGGCAATATCAGAGGCTGTGAAAGAAAAAATGATATTTTTGTTGTCAATGACAACATTTACCTTACCCGAATCAATATTGTAACCTGCAATTATCTTCTCGAGTAGTTTAGTGTCCATGTCGAACTACGACATCGAAACTAGACCCTGAAGACCAGAGTTCGTGACCCATGACATGTCGTAACCCGATGTTGATAAAATTTTAGAAATCAGGGGGTAAACAAGGTTTTTAAAATTAATTTTAGATATTCCAGGGGTGATAGGGGATGCCATAGGGTTATTTCATTGTGTACGAGAGAATATGGATCAGAAGATACAGTGGATGGTATTCGACACTTGATGGAAAAGGGTTCAAATGGGAGGAAAAGGGTTAAAACTCCCTTAAAACTTAAGGTAAATGGTTAAAACTAAGATAAAATAGGAGGAAGAGGGTTAAAACTACATTAAAATGGGAGGAAAAGGGTTAAAACTATGATAGAAAAGGTAAAAAAATGATTGTTTATCCCTTTATATAGACTTTTTTACATGCAATCAGCTCATGGATGGGTGACACGTGGTATCTGCATGCAATCATTTCATGGATGGTTGACATATGGTATAGATGCATCACATCATCAATTCAAATGATTGGGTGTGTTGCAATCGACTAGGTGCTCTACAATCGATCGACTTTGTTGTTCCTGATCATCATTCTTGTAGCCCATCGATATTGTTGTAATTGATCGACTTTGTAGCAATCGATCATCTTTGCTACAATCGATTGACATTGTTGCAATCGATCATCATTCTTACAACCGATCGACTTTGTAGCAACTGATGATATTTGCTGTAACCGATTGACATTGTTGCAACTGATCATCATTCTTGCAACCGATCATATTTGTAGCAATCGATCATATTTGCTACAAACGATTGATATTATTGCAACCAATCTTCATTCTTATAATCGATCGACATTCCTGCAGTCGATCATCATTCTTGCAACCGATCATCATGTCTGCAATCGATCGGTATTCCTATAATCGATCATCATACTTGCAACCATTGAATATTGTAATCGTCATTGTTGCAACACATCGATATATCTGCAGTCGATCGTTATGTCTACACCTAATCGAGATTTCTATAATCGATCATTAGTTTCAATCGATTGATATAGGTGTAACCGATCAATATAGATGCAACCGATCATCATAGATGCAATCGATCATCATAGCTACAACTGATCGGTCATGCCTATAGTCAATCATCATGTCTACAGTTGATTATCATACCTACAATCGATCATCATACCTGCAGCTGATCATCATGCCTACAATCGATCATCATGCCTATAATCGATCATCATGCCTACAGTCGATCATCATGCCTATAGTCGATCATCATGACTGCAACCGATCATCATACCTATAGTCAATCATCATGTCTGTAGTCGATCAATATTCCTACAACCGATTGGCATAGTTGCAATTGATCAACATGGTTGCAACACATCGCCATAGTTGCAACACATTGGTATAGCTACTCTCAATTGGCATGTCTATAACCGATCAACATTTTCTGACCACCATGTCTGCAGCCAATCGTCTCAGACCGATCGTCATAAAGCATAAAGGCTTAAAGCCTTTCATGTCGGCCTAAAGCCTTTAAGTTTGTCGTACATTCCTAGAATTTGCAAACCGATATTCATAGCCCCCAACATAGAAAAAATTCACCACGGTTTGAAATTTTTTGGAGAAAAATGAATGCAATTCGCCATGTATCCTTGGACATAATTCGTCGGGATTCCGAGATAATTCACCTTGATTTTATAAATAGATTTTGGGGTCGACCCCTTATGCATAATCCTGTAAGGACCCATTAATTACATTAGTCTTGCAATTATAATTAATAAAACCACCACCCCTTGCTAAAATAGTCAGTCAACATGGTTTAGATCAAACATTTATAGTAATTCCAAAATTCAACCATTTTATGTTTTCAAAAAGCCTTAAGGACCCATTCATTACATCAGTCTTGCAGTTATAATTAATAAAACCACCACCCCATGAGAAGTTAATCCTTCATATAGTATCTCCTTGAGAGAGGCATGCATGCTAGGGACTTCACCTAGTTTACAAATATTGTTAACAATTGTACTGTATGTTATATTTCAAATTTCAAATTTCCTTTACCATTTCTAATAGCATTCTATATGCCCTGGTCATCTTGCCCATGTGCACAAATATAAATATAACATATTCCTACATTAGGAACTAATGTGCACTTTTCCATATCATATAGGAGTGCATCCTTCACCTATCCCATTAATCCAACACTCATGCAATTGAAGGGTACATAACAATATTTGCATAAGAGTATTTTCGTAGTATTACCAAGCTTTCAATGGAAGCAAGGCTTTACATATGTGCAGTACAACAACAATATGGACATCAAATTTGAGTGGCAATGCCATTGCCTTGAGGCCACTATATAGATGGTAGTTTAAACTCTAAATACAAAAAAAAAAAAATATTAAAAGTAATCTTCAGTAAATTTTTAACACCTACCAACTAATGATGATTATAATCACTTAGAAAAAATAAAGTCAATATTTACACTTTCCCAAATTCATACGGCCAATCACGAAGTAACTAACCTAACTATTTTATGACTATTATACATTTTATGTTACTCTCCCTTAATGATAAAAAAGAGTACAAAAAAATTAACCTCATCAACTAGGTTGCTTCATATGCTTTTGAAATAATAGCCCCATTTTCTAATTCTATGGAGGAAAGAGTCATAAGATGTTTTTTAAAAAATTAATTGCCTAAGACACTACAGTTGAGTCTATGGTGAAGAGATATTTTGTAGTGGACTTCCCATTTCTTTTAAGCAACATAATAGAACACAAGGGCTATGAACAAGAACACTTAACTATCATCAACACGAAACTTGCACTTGAATACAATTATACTAGTTAAGGATAATTATACAATTATACTAGTTGAATACGATTATATGATTATACTAGTTGAATATGATTATACAAAAATTCTTATTTCAAGTGCAATTCTTATTTACAGATTTAGGTGAATGAACAAACTGATCCCTCCATATAACAGGTAGATGTCTAAACATCCCTACCTGCCCAAACCATCAGAGATGAGGTGAGAGGGTATCTTGAGACTTATTTCAGATAGATAAATATCCATCTATGCAAATCAAGTACTACTACTAAGGACTAGGACTAAGAGTCAAATATGAAACATCAATTTCATAACTAGCATACACTCAACATAATAAACCTTCATTTCAACACATTATAACATGCATGCACGATTAGAATTTTAATCATATGCCCTAGAAACACTTGTATTCTTTTTTTTAACTAAATTACCTTCTCGTATCTGACTGGCCAACCTCATGCTCAGGATACCTACTCGTCTCACTCCTAGCTTGGATGACCATTAATTATCTACTAGCATTTTCTAAAAATAGAACAAAAAATATCTAACAACATTCGTTAATTATTTCCATTAATTATAACTACTTTTGAAGTATAGTAATTAGGCTTCCAACCATGTACCCCTACATTCTTCATGGACATATTGAATGTCGCCATCATATGTTTTTTCATCTTGTGTAGTTTGAGGTTCAAAAAAATTTATTGCTCCTATGGATCATTTACTTAAAATACTTGTATATTTCCATTAATTACAACTACTTTTGAAGTATAGTAATTAGGCTTCCAACCATGTACCCTTAAATTCTTCATGGAAATATTCTTCCTCGTATGCTTCAATGCCTTTGATCCTTCTTGGAGGTGATGTGAGAACCACATACCAGTTGGTATCAAGTGGATCATTTACATAAAAGACTTGTCTGGCATGCAATGCTAGGATAAATGGATCATCTTGTAGTCTATCCTGACCAAATAATTTGTTCATGTTGACCAATGTGAAGCTCATTTCATCCTTTCTACATCCATTCCTCATATCAAGAACATTCACCCAATCACATTTTAATAGGGGTATCGAAAATGATAGTAATCCAATAATATTATTTCCCTAATAATACCATAATATGTGACTGTTTGAAGCATTGGGTTTGTGTCTTTTGAGCTTGCTCTGCACAAAGTAGTAGCATCGACACACACCATTGTTTTGAGTTGTTCTTTGGTCTTCTTTGTATTTGATATGAAATATATATCCATTGATAAAATAGCTCAAATTTTTTGTTACAACTTCCCTCGAACCACATGCCAACCATTTTATTGTGTTGGAGTCATTGTCATTATTTTGTATTTCATCTCTATGGAACTGAAACAAAGAAGAATAGTTTAAAGATGATTACAAAACATTATATGGAATTTAGTACATGACACTCAGTATATATGTCGAAGATCATATTCAAGAGAGCAAACACTAACCTGATATCGTAGCCAAGTGATGAATGTCTAATTATGGATTTTTTGTAACACCCCTTCATCTATCGCTGCATGGATGTTTGATTCTTTGATACTCTTCAGGTGCTTCCTGATTTGAACCAAATTTTGTCAAGCTTAGTTGGATCTAATAAATATTCTGCCATATATAACAGCAACAAATAAACATCTACTTACTCTGCCCAAGGCTGAAATTCATCCATGTTAAAGGGAATGCATTGATGGGATTGCTCATAAGAAGTTTCATCCGAATCAAATTCTTTGTCACTAGACAAAGGCCTCCCATAAATTATAGTTTCTTCATCCTCATCACTCCATACCTTGTTGTGACGAAGGTGATCACCAATTGCTTTCATACCTCTCATGTAGTCCACATAGAATGGAACATATTCCTCGAGAAGATAATGTTCGACAGTACAAAATTTGGGACTAGCTCGATTCTTTACATACCCCTTAAAAATATTCATAATTCTGAGAAAGGAAACAAATAATTTTGATTAGATGAGACACTACAAAAATTAGAAAAATGGTGGTTTATGAAATTGATGAAAGCATACAAACATCTCGAAAGGATACATCCATCGATATTGTATAGGTCCACATAGACGAACTTCCCACACCAAGTGAACATTTAGGTGCACCATGATATCAAAAAATGAAGGGGGGAAGTACTTTTCAAGAAAACATAACATCTCCATGACCTCTTTTGATAATTTCTTTATCTGTACAAGATCCACTACTTTAGCACATATATCCTTGTAGAACATGCACAAACGAAAAATGGTTTGTCACACTGGCTTACCAAGCAAATATTGTAGTGCTACCAAAAGAAGTTGTTGCACGAGAACACGAAAATTGTGTGATTTCAAGCCCTGGATCTTAATTTCTTTCATAGAAAGACATTTTATAATATTTGAACTATATCCATATGGTACATTCATATTGTATAGTGTACGATAAAACCTTTATTTCTCAACATTTGATAGATTTTAGGGTGTTGGTGGAAGATATGTCTTGTTTCTATCTATTACTGGCCACAATGTGTTTTTTATACCCATATTTTTTAAATCCTCACAGGAGTTTTTGCCATACTTTGACTTTTCATGGATACCTAGTAGTGTTCCGAATAGGCTTTCATAGAAATTTTTCTCCACATGCATCACATCCAAGTTGTGACGAACTAGAATATGTTGTTCATATATAACAACATCAAACATAAATTACTTGACATTGAGAGACATAAGAATAGATATAGAAAGAAAGTTGCATGTCATACCTCCCAATATGGTAGATTGAAGAATATAGATTTCTTCTTCCATCCTTCTACATGAAAAAACATGCTATCCTCATCCGTGTTGCATTTCCTTTTATTTAAGTTGCTCTTTCCCCAATTTTATGGGATTTCCTGTACTATTTTCAATATTTTTATCCCATTTAAAGGTTTGGGTGGTTTATTAAGCTCTTGTTTGCCATTGAAATATGCCCTCTAATGAAAAAATGAATTATTTGGAGGAAGGAATATCTTGTGATCCATGTAAGTCATATTTCTACTACATTTAAGATATTCTACATAGGTGTTCTTCCCGCATATTGGAGATTTTGTCTTTCCCTTTATCATACATCTTGACAGGTTTTCATAAGCAGGAAAGTCATGGATAGCCCACATCATTATTGCTCTCATGTTGAATGTAGTATTGGAAAATGCATCATATGTTTCTGCTCCTTTAGTCCATAGTTCATGCAAGTTATCAACCAACGACTATAGATAAACATCAATATCATTGCCTAGTTGCTTGGGGCCAAGTATTAACAAGGTGAGCATTGAATATTTCCTTTTCATACACATCCATGGTGGGAGGTTGTAAGTGACCAACACAATGGGCCAACAACTATAAGCAGTACTATAGTTAGCAAAAGGGTTAAACCCATCAATTGTCATTACAATTTGTACAATATGTGGATCATCGATGACATTTTTCCACCTAAAATCTATAGTTCCACGTTGGGGAGTCAACTGGATGTCACATATTCCCATATGAAATCCTTTGTTGGGAATGCCACCTCATATTGTCTGTAACCTTTGTAGAGCTATAGGAAGAAAGCAACTCACTTCGACCATATATAACAATGTTGAAAGAAACAAATACAACAAAGCTAATGATACAATAAAATCCCTTACCTATACATTCTCTTCAACCTTGGTATAATGGGAAAATACCTCAACATATTCGTAGGAACATTAATGCATACATTTTGTGAAGGAGGGTCAACTTTCCATCAAGATGCACCACATGTTGGATGATCTTACTTCTTTTCATGATATTTCCAATATAAAATACAGTCATTGATGCATGCATGTATCATTAAATAATCTAATCCCAATGGCCTCATAATTTTATTTTTCGTATATGTGGACACTAGAATTGTATTGTTGATTAGGAGCACATATTTCAGCAACTCCAGTAAGTTGCCAAAGATTTTGTTCGACCAACCATATTTTGCTTAAAGATTATACAATTTAGCGATCATCGATAGCTTTTTGTACTTTGTATAGCTTGGGTATAATTGAAATTTGACATCTTCAAGGAACCTATGATATTAATCAGTAGGAACTACTCCATAAGATGATTGGAACTCAACATCATCATCTTGTAGTTCTTGTCCACTCTTTGAGAAATTGTCATTGAACAATCTGTATACATCATTGACCATTCCAACGATGTCATATTGTACATATTCGATAATTAGATTCTCATAAGTGGTAGAGCACTCATCCAATGCATATTTTTCAAAACTAGAGAGTTGTTCTCTATGCAAAATAAACTTGGTATATGCCTTGTCAATCTCGTGCTAAATTAGGTGGTCATGAACCTCTAAAAAACCAAGAGTTTCCATATTTGAGCACTTTCTACATGGATATCTAATTCTTTTAGGATTCGTTGAATTCTTTCTCCCAAAATACAAGAATTTATGAACCCCACAATAATAGTCCTCACTATTTATACAAACAAACCCCCCCACAAAATAATAAAGTATAGTTATTGAAGAACAAAAACTTATACTGAGAGGGGGGGGTGAACAGTATAAGACCTCTTTTTACTTTTTCCTTTATACTTCAAAACAGTAAAGTAATATACCTAAAGCAATATCAAAGCAATGTACAATATCATCCACAAAGTGACACCAATTTTAACATGGTTCACCCAGAATGGCTAGGCTACGTCCACAAAATTTTTCTCTAAAATTTATCTCAAAGTTCTTTGGGAATCCTTCCCAATTACAATGTTTATGAGCCTCGGCCCAAAGGAGATACCTTCCCCCAATCAAAATTTATGAGCCTCTGCTCAAAGGAGATACCTTCCCCTATGCTCTAGAAATGATCCCTCAAAAGATCAACTACCTCTACCTCTTGCCAGCACGTGGAACTCCTTTCCACCGAAGACCTCCTGTCCTCAATGCTTAGCCTAAGAGACCTCTGACTTCTATGATCAAATCCATAGCAGCTCAACAACCTGTACCAAACACAATCAATCGGTCTAGTACAAGTCTTCCTCTGTCTGTCAGATCTGTCCAACTCTTGAACAAATCAATCCTCTGCATACAAGCCTTCTCAAATACTTTCCAACTGTCCTCAGGTTCTTCTCATAGAACCAATGCACCTCTATCCTCAAGTTCTCTGATAGAACTTATAAACTCAGCTCACAAGTCCTCTGCTAGGACCTGTCCAAATCTGCTCACAAGTCCCCACCGAAACCTATCCAAAGACTGCTCACAAGTCCCCACCGGAACCTGTCCAAAGACTGCTCACAAGTCCCCACCGAAACCTGTCCAAAAATTGCTCACAAGTCCCCATCGAAACCTGTCCAAAAACTTAGCAAGCTCACCAAGAAAAAATTTCTTAGTAGGAAATCACAAAGTGAATTTTTAGAGACCCAATGTGATTTGTCAAACTCATAGAATCATAAAGAGAATTGTTAGAGACTCAATATGTTCTATACTCAAATCCCAATCTCAAAACTCAACTCAAATCAACTCAGATCAAACTCAATCTCAAATCTGAAAACTCAACTCAATATCCGAAATGGATAGGATAGAATGTTTTCTTTCAAGAACATGAAACCCCAACAATTGCCAACTATGCAAAGAATCACATAACAATGATACTCATGTTCTTTTCACCATCAATTAGGGTTTCAACAACAATGCTCATCAAACAAGGTTTAGTCAACCAACATCATTCAACTCAAAATCAACCTTGAAGCATTCAACCAATCATCACAAGAAAAGGAAACAAGTAGAAATCCTTTTCCCTCCAAAGATATTTGAACCAAACAGCCACCAACACAATATCACCAAATGCAAAGAATAACTTGCTCAAATCAACTCAATGGAGGAAGCCCAATATCATGAATCAAGTAAAGCAATAACTTGATCAAACAACCTCTATGGAAGCAACTCAACCATCAAACTCAAAACAGCCAACCAAGGGTTCCACCAACTCAATGCAAGTAGCAAGACTCACAAACATAAACCCTAGTGCACAATGCTTCCACTACCTCAAACCAGAATTATGCATTCACCAAAACTCTCATCAAGGATAAAAATGCATAAGAAGTCTTCAACAAACCAGAAAATAGGATTTACACCCAACCAAAGGAAACCTAGTTGAAAACCTTTTTACTCCAACCTTATTTCAGAAAAACATACACCAATCATACTCATAAGGAAAATGTGCCCATACTTTTTTGGAGTAGAAGAAAATTGATGCTTAAAGCTGTCACCACACACAACCCTCAAACTTCCAACCAAGTTAGGGTTAGAACCAAGATAAATGAGCAAATATAAAAACTTTCCTTAATACACCTTTTAGCTCCTCTTCTTTAAAAACAACCACCAAAGAATCCAAAAACACAACAACCAAAACTTACACCTTATATCTCCATTTTTAAATTTAGCATAGCAAAAGACTAATCTCAAAAATACAACCAAAGAAATATCCCCTTATTTCTCCTGTCTTTTAAACAATGCTAAACAATGCCAATAATCATATCAAGAAAATAATCACACCTTATAATGGCTGCCCTTGAAGAATCCGAAATTTGCGACACAAAACACATTTTAATAAAAATGTGACTAATCCATGCACAACTCCCTCTGTGGGGATCAAAATGCAAACCTTCGCCTATACAAGGCCCAAACGTAGCCTTTGCTGCCACTAGCCCACAAGGGGCTTACGAAGTCCAAGATGGACTTCCTTCCACATAAACGGTCAAGCTTTTCGAAAGCTTTTCAAACCACGAGCTCTCCTCTTTCGCAACGTAAACAGAACATTCGATCGCAGCAAAACCAATTAATTGCCTTCGATTTTCCAAGTCGGTTTAACCTTAGGAACCTTCTCATATTTATAGTCCATACGTGGACTTTAGAACACGTCGACTGCAAAGAAAAGTAATTTTGAATTTAATCAAAATTTGCTTTCTAAAGGGTTTAAAAACCCTTAAAGTATTTTTAATAAATTAAAAATAATTTCTCCCTTAATTAATTAAAACCTTGAAGGGTTTTAAATAATAATTAAATAAATAATAAAGAGAACCTCCATTGGTTTTAATAAAAACCATTGCCAATGGAATCTCTCCGGATTCTCTTAAAAAGATTCTCTTGGAATCTTCCACCTTTGAAGCCAACACATCCTCTTAACATTAATGTCATTTCCTTTTGACATCAATGACAACTCATAGACAAGAAGCTAGTATCTCAAACCCAAAATTGCCAACAGTTATAAAGGTAGATATAATTGAAAGTACAACTTTTCTTTGTTAATGGAGATAACATAGTTGAAATACCTGACTTATCCTAGCCAAGATTTTTTGTGAAACCTGATGGACATAAAATTTTGAACAAATTGAGTTTTCTAGACTTGGTGCTCTCAAGGATGATCCAACTATTAAAAGTAAAAAAAATGATCTTGTTTTCCAAGCACAACCTGCACAAAAATAAAAAGTGGTTCAGAGGGAGAAATGGGAGACACCAAAGTTTAAATCTAGTCTCTTTTATTTTAGTGGTTTAAGTGTAGACACCAAAACAACACCATTTCGATTAAGTGATTACAAACATTGATCACATTGATATCACAGCTTTTAGGGCAGCCCTTAGAGGTCAAATAGTGGTCTTAACCACTCGCACAGCAGTTCGGAAGATCGGAAAATGAGCAGAGCAAAGTCGGTCGTTCTAGAGCCTTTAGCAAACTTCTTAGCCTTCTTCAAAGCCTTCCGCGCCAAGCCTTTTGTCAAAAACCTAAGCGGGCCCAAAGTGTCGCGATATCGCGACACTTTGGGCCCCGACCCCAAGCGGGCCCAAAGTGTTGCGATATCGCGACACTTTGGGCCCCGACCCAAGCGGGCCCAAAGTGTCGCGATATACACTTTGGGCCCCGACTCAGCGGGCCCAAAGTGTCGCGATATCGCGACACTTTGGGCCCCAACCCAACGCGGGCCCAAAGTGTCGCGATATCGCGACACTTTGGGCCCCGACTCTAGCGGGCCCCGAAGTGTCACGATATCGCGACACTTTGGGCCCCTTCCCAAAACGGGCCCAAAGTGTCGCAATATCGCGACACTTTGGGCCCCTGCCCAAAGCGGGTCCAAAGTGTCGCGATATCGCGACACTTTAGGCCCCGACCCCAAAGCGGGCCCGAAGTGTCACGATATCGCGACACTTTGGGCCCCGTCCCAAAGCGGGCCCGAAGTGTCGCGATATCGCGACACTTTGGGCCCCCACCCAAAGCAGGCCCAAAGTGTCACGATATCGCGACACTTTGGGCCCCAACCCAAAACCGGCCCAAGGTGTCGCGATATCGCGACACTTTGGGCCCCGACCCAAAACCGGCCCAAGGTGTCGCGATATCGCGACACTTTGGGCCCCGACCCAAAGCCGGCCCAAAGCGTCGCGATATCGTGACACTTTGGGCCCCGAGCTGACACGTCATCAGTCAAAGGCATGCAGTCAACTACCTAGGGAACGACCGCCACGTGGCACCCTCTACGTGTCCCTTTTTGAAAAAAACCCCGCGGGTCTGTAGAACGACGGATTCAATGGCGAGTATTAATTAGACGAGCGGTTTTAATAAATATTCGATCCGAGGCCATGCCTCATAACTTCCAATGTCAGTGCGAGCCATGCTTAATAATGACCCGATAAGGATCAAATCTGAGCGGCCTTACGGATTTAGGGTTTTGAACATTAATGTTTTTAGAGGCTGAACCCTCTATAAATAGAACCGGCTCGATACGTAAAAGAGAGGAAGCATTTTCTGGAAAAGGAACGAAGTGCTGTTAAACTAAACACAGTCATTTTGAATCTTGCAATTCCGGCAGTGGATTACAATAATCCATCAATTCGATGACAACACGTTATCCGGGACTTTGAGTCAATTCCTAGTGGATTGGCGTCGAAGTCGGATTTTTTGAGGCGGCCCGCTTGGGCATCCCACTTATGTTCGTAGTATTAATTCAATTTATGCTTTTTCGAATGGATTAAAGTCGTTTATGTTTTGTGTATGCTATTTTCAAACGTATTAACGCAACAGTTCATTTTATTTATAATGTATGCCGTCGTCGAATTCGTTAAATAACAGTTTACGTCTCATATTGGCGAATACATGTTGTTTCGAATGTCTGTCGTGCTCTGTTATTTATAAAAGTGGCAGGTTACGTAGGGTTATTTAACATGCATTTAAGGAGGTTTTTGCATGGTCGTACAAGGATATGCCAGGACTAGACCCGCAGCTAGTCACGCATAATTTAACACTTGATCCGACAATCAAGCCTGTAAAGCAAAAACTACGTAAGATGCACCCAACAGTGGCCTTGATGGTCAAAGATGAATTACAAAAGTTGTTGGACACACAATTTGTCATCTGCGTGGATTATCCGCCATGGTTGTCCAACATGGTTCTCGTCAAGAAGACCGACGGGAGGATTCGCATATGCACCGATTTTCGAGACTTAAACAAAGCGAGTCCTAAAGATGATTTCCCCTTGCCGAGCATCGATGCATTAGTAGACGCTACAACAGGTCACGAAATGCTCTCCCTAATGGATGGTTTCTCAGGATACAATCAAATTCGTATCAATCCTGAGGATCAACTCAAAACGGCATTCACAACGCCTTGGGGAACATTTTGTTATAAGGTCATGCCTTTTGGCCTTAAAAATGCTGGTGCCACCTACCAACGTGCCATGACGTATATCTTCCACGATTACATGCACAAAACTTTGGAAGATTACATGGATGATTTATTAGCCAAGTCTCTCTCGCGCTCAAATCATATCGCTGACTTAAGCAAGATCCTCGATCGCCTCATGGAGCATAAAGTCAGACTAAACCCCAAGAAGTGCGTCTTTGGCGTCACATCTGGAAAACTCTTGGGTTTCATAGTCTCAAAACGAGGAATCGAGGTGGACCCAAAGAAAGTCAAGGCAATCCTTGAAATGGTTCCCCCAACCACAATCAAGCAGCTTAGGAGTCTGCAGGGGAAGGTCACGTCGATTAAACGCTTCATAGCGCAATTATCTGACAAGTGTCGACCCATGAACAAATTATTGCACAAGGGGGTTACATTTCATTGGGATGACGAGTGCCAGTCAGCCTTTGACGAGATCAAACAATACTTGGCTTCGCCGCGGTATTGGCACCACCTAGGCCAGGAGTGCCGTTCTACTTATACATCTCGGCCTATCGAGGTGGCACCGGGCGCCATGCTAGCCCAGAAGAATGAACTTCACAAGGAACAGGCTACATACTATCTTAGCCGCACTCTGGTCAGTTACGAACTTAACTATGCATACGTTGAGAAAATTTTCCTGGTAGTGGTGTTTGCTACCAAAAAGCTACGCCACTACATGTCGAGCAACACTACGTATGTTGTGTCTAAGGAGAATCCATTGCGATACATGATGAGTCGTACTTATCATAGTAGTCGCACGGCAAAATGGATCATGTTGTTGATGGAATTTGACATAGAATTTATTGGACAAAAATCTATCAAAGGACAAGTCATAGCCGATCAACTAGCAGAGGCTCCTCTTGAAGACAATCAGCCTCTGGTCATAGACCTACCCGATGATGGGGTCTTTCATGTCTCAGAATCGCCAGATTTCGATGAGCCTGAGTCACAAGCCGACATAACCCTATTCTTCGATGGTTCTAAGTGTGAGCAAGGTGGTGGTGCGGGAATTGTATTCTTCACACCGCAGGGTGCTCCAATGCCCCTGTCATTTAAATTAAACTTCCCGTGCACCAACAACAATGCAGAGTATGAAGCCTTGCTCCTAGGTCTTCAGACAACAATCGCCATGAACATCAAAAGACTGAATATCTTCGGTGATTCGCTGTTAATAGTCAATCAAGTCAAAGGGGTATATCAATGCAAATGCCCAGTTCTGAAGGCTTATAAAGCCCTTGTAGACAAATTCCTGGTAAAACTTGAGTGGTATGACATCGAGGCACTCCCTCGATCATCAAACCGTTTTGCGGATACAATGGCCTCCTTGGGGTCGTTAATTCCGTAGGACCTTTCTGGTGATATGACAACCATTCAAGTCCAAACCTTATCGCAATCCGCGATGGAGCGTGCAAGTTTAGACTCGACGCCAGGAATCCACATGATACAAATTGAACCATCCTCGGATAGGTTCTCTCGAATCCGAGATCGTCTGAAACATGCCAACTGGGGGTCCTTTTTCTCCCCTACTCCCATTAATAGCAACACAATACTATTCTTACAAGTTCTATCTCATTCAGCATTTGCTAGGGATGAACTTCAGGAGGGATTGGCTGTTCATACTATCGAGGTTTCTGATCAACAGGACTGGTATTTACCCATTCGAGACTACCTCAAGATAGGTAGTCTCCCACTTGATTTGACTCATGCCGCAAAACGAGCACTCAAGCAGAAAGCGGCTAAGTATGTCTTGATAGGAGAAATCTTATATAGTCGCAGCTATGAAGGAATCCTCCTTCGTTGCTTGGACCAGCAAGAGTCCACTTGGGTAGTCACCCAAGCGCACGATGGTACATGTGGTGGCCACTTCGATGGAATGGCCATCGCAAAGCGCATTCTTCGCATGGGCTATTATTGGCCATCTTTAGAGCGAGATTGTTGCACCTATGTCAAGAAGTGCGTGAAGTGTCAACATCATGCCAATCTATTGCACGTACCTTCTCAGGCCTTGCAGACAGTCCAGTCTGCTTGGCCGTTTTTGCAATGGGGCTTTGATCTCATTGGAAAGATCTCCCCTACATCATCAGGCCGTCACACATTTATCATAACGGCCACAGAGTACTTCACCAAGTGGGTGGAAGCAATTCCGCTTACCTCTACGACAGGACCCCGCATTGTGGAGTTTATTTTGCATAATATCATATGTCGTTTTGGTGTTCCATCCAAAATAGTCTCGGATAATGGGACACCTTTCAAGAATAAAGACGTGCGTGCTTTGACCACAAAGTACAAGATTCAGCACAGCTTTTCAACACCTTATTATCCGCGAGCAAATGGACAAGCAGAAGCGTCAAACAAAACGCTAGTTGCCATCCTTAAAAAGACCGTCGCAGATAGTCATAAGGATTGGCACATTCAAATACCACTTGCCCTATGGGCCTATCGCACTAGCATTCGGACGCCCACCGGGGCCACTCCGTTTTCGCTCGTGTATGGCTCCGATGCAGTCATGCCTCTAGAGTTGGAGATTCCTTCCCTGCGCATATCAATGCATGAGTTCATAGATGATGATTCTGCACGGTAGGCCCGGTTAGACCAGCTTACGTTGCTTGACGAACGACGCGTTAATGCTCTCGAGCATTTACGCATTTATCAAGAACGACTTAAGAAAGCTTACAACATGAAAGTTCACCTTCGGGACTTTCGCGTTGGTGATTTGGTTTTGAAGGAAAATCAACAAAATTCTAGTTTGCCATCCCACCTAAGGGACAAGTTTGCGGCAAATTGGTTAGGTCCATATGTCATTGATAGCAAAATCGGACCCGGGACATACTGGTTAGCTTCTCTTGATGGTATCAAGGAAACAGAACCCTTGAATATCAGTCATTTACGACCATTTCATATCTAAAGAAAGCCATATCCCAAAAGGCTCCAAGGATTCTTAAAATCACTTGGTCAAACCAAAAGGCTCCAAGGATTCTTAAAATCACTTGGTCAAACCAAAAGGCTCCAAGGATTCTTAAAATCACTTGGTCAAACCAAAAGGCTCCAAGGATTCTTAAAATCGCTTGGTCAAACCAAAAGGCTCCAAGGATTCTTAAAATCGCTTGGTCAAACCAAAAGGCTCCAAGGATTATCACAATCGCTTGGTCAATCCCCCAAAATGCTCCAAGGATTATCGCAATCGCTTGGTCACCCCAAAAGCCCCAAGGATTATCACAATCGCTTGGTCAATCTCAAAACGCTCCAAGGATTTCCGCAATCACTTGGTCACAAATCATGAAAATTCAAAAACAAAAAAAATCACCAAAAACAACAAAAATTTGCATCTTACTTCTAGGCATATTCAAATTCATCAAATAGACAGTTCTTCTCGTAATTCATCTTCATATTCACCACAATCAATCCATCAAAAATACAAAAATACATAGCTGCATCCAAGCATTGCATCCATACATTGTATATTCATGGTCGTATAGGTCAAAAGCACCATAGGCTGTCATGGTTCTACTAGTCCATCTTGTTCCACACTGTTCCATTTTACAAAAACAGCAAAACATCATGCACTTTACCACACCAGAGTCAGTGGTCTCTTAATGTATCAAGAGTTTTTCGTGATTCAGTCATCATTTTCTCTTTAGCACTGAAATGTATCAAGTCAAACAGATTTTACGAAGGTAGAGTTGCACTTGCAAATACACCTTGTTACGTAACATCCCAACACAAATTAAAACACATAAAAATTCTCGAGTTGTGTGAACGAAGGATGAAACCTGCACAGTAATCCAGGTTATCATAAGCAAAACGGTTATCTTGCCCATCCCCCGTGCGAATGACCCCAAGAATGCTGAGAGTTGGCAAAAGGACAAGCGTCCTCCCTACCCAATTCCCTAAGAATCCCAAAGTTGCAAAACGTCAAAAATTTGCAAAATGTCAAAACTTCAAAATTTGACACCCCACAGTGCACATCTCAAAAAGCACAAAGAATAGTGATTATCGTCACTCCATATCCCTTGCTCAAGAGAAAAGAAAAACAAATCAAAATAAATAGTGATTCTTATCACTATAACGAGCAAGTATCCCAGTACAATTGAAAAAAAAAAAAAAAGGAAGGGAGTTGACCTTGAATCCCTGGAACTCTCAGCATTCTGACAGGTCATGAGGCAAGCCTCAGTACCGGTTTGGTTGATAGCCTATCGGTCACTGGTGGTAAACTTCTCGCATGATGATATATCTGTCACATTAACTTGTGTACAGATCAATATTTGCATGTGGATGAGCTAGCTTATGGTATCCTGGAGAACACCGCAGATTAATCTAACTACATACACCAAAGGAGTTAGTGGAGCTAATTAGGTGATCCTCAGTACAGGTTCGGTTGAAAGCCCATCTGGAACTGGCGGTATCCTGACAAATACCACATAAATGAACTCAATTGCACACACAGGGATGTGAAATAACTTGGTTAAAAACAAGTCCGATTCATACCTTGTTCAAAAGTCTTGTAAGATAAAGTACAATCATGGCTAGTAAGCTCAAAGTTGTCTAAGTCTCCAAAAACCTTTGCTACATTGCTAAACCAATTGCACTGCTTTTCATCCTTGCAATACCATCAGAAAATACCAAAAGACGAAACACCACATTTGTACATAGCCAAATAATGGAGTTCTAAACAGTCTATGGTGCCATAACCAACTCTCACCAAGTCCATACATCCATTACATTTCTGCATATCACATGCATTTACATTCATCATACATCCATCAAACTAAATCCACATACAACATTGGTAATTATCATACCATATGCATCCATCCATATCAAGTAGCATGCACCCATCAACATCAACCATTGTGCATAAAATCATGACATATACGTAAAGAAAGAAAATCAAAACAACAAAAACATCACAAAAATGCAACACAAAAAGAAGCAATAAGCATTGCCGGACACGAGTGCTCTTGCACTCAACCTCCTGGCATAGAAAATCGATGTCGGGGCCCAAATTCTCATTCTCCTACTTCCTTAAGAAGGCTATCATAGCCGGACCGCTCCACAGGAAGACGGGTTTTTGATGATTTCACCCTATTATGGCATCACCAAAAGGGTTAACACCCACCAAAAAAAAAAAAAAAAAAAAAAAAAAATAGGTCCAAATGTCGGGAGATTGCATGTGCTCAAATGGAAAAACATCTAAAGCCACCCTAACCTAAGTCATCTTGGGTCAAGCGACTCATCGCTTTTCTCACGAAGGTCATTCCATCATCGATTCGTCACTTGAGGGGGTAGTCACACTTAGTCACCAATCAACAAGCACACACCCAATCAAGGCAATGACATGCATTCAAAGAATCATTGACAAAGACAATCACGCTCCTGCTTGGGGCAGTAAACAAGCAATCATTAAATTGATCAAATACTTGGCATTTCCGAAGCATGAGCACAAGGTTCCCTTGTGGATAAAAGGTTGCGCCCTTTGCCTAATCATGACTGATCAATGTCCAAGCTCAAGTCACACCTCACCAAAACAGGTTAACACTTGAAATCAAATTCATTAGCTCGTCAGAAGCAAGGATTCAAGAATGCATGCCCTTTCCATACTTGGGGCATTAAAAGTTGGTTAGGTTACCAAGGAACCCTAATCTTTAGTGCTTTGGTCGTATATTTTTGCTCAGCACTGCGTCACCCGTAGCGCTTCCCAAAAAGGGGCATCTGTAGACACCAAAACAGCACCATTTCGATTAAGTGATTACAAACATTGATCACATTGATATCATAGCTTTTAGGGCAGCCCTTAGAGGTCAAATAGTGGTCTTAACCACTCGCACAACAGTTCGGAAGATCGGAAAATGAGCGAGAGCAAAGTCGGTCGTTCTAGAGCCTTTAGCAAACTTCTTAGCCTTCTTCAAAGCCTTCCGCGCCAAGCCTTTTGTCAAAAACCTAAGCGGGCCCAAAGTGTCGCGATATCGCGACACTTTGGGCCCCGACCCAAAGCGGGCCCAAAGTGTCGCGATATACACTTTGGGCCCCAACCCCAAGCGGGCCCAAAGTGTCGCGATATCGTGACACTTTGGGCCCCAACCCCAAGCGGGCCCAAAGTGTCGCGATATCGCGACACTTTGGGCCCCGACCAAAGCGGGCCCAAAGTGTCGCGATATCGCGACACTTTGGGCCCCGATTCTAGCGGGCCCGAAGTGTCGCGATATCGCGACACTTTGGGCCCCTTCCAAAACGGGCCCAAAGTGTCGCGATATCACGACACTTTGGGCCCCAAACCTAAGCGGGCCCAAAGTGTCGCGATATCGCGACACTTTGGGCCCTGACCCAAAGAGGGCCCAAAGTGTCGCGATATCGCGACACTTTGGGCCCCGTCCCAAAGCGGGCCCGAAGTGTCGTGATATCGTGACACTTTGGGCCCCCGCCAAAAGCAAGGCCCAAAGTGTCGCGATATCGTGACACTTTGGGCCCCGACCCAAAACCGGCCCAAGGTGTCGCGATATCGCGACACTTTGGGCCCCGACCCAAAGCCGGCCCAAAGCGTCGCGATATCGCGACACTTTGGGCCCCGAGCTGACACGTCATCAGTCAAAGGCATGCAGTCAACTACCTAGGGAACGACCGCCACGTGGCACCCTCTACGTGTCCCTTTTTGAAAAAAACCTCGCGGGTCTGTAGAACGACGGATTCAATGGCGAGTATTAATTAGACGAGCGGTTTTAATAAATATTCGATCCGAGGCCATGCCTCATAACTTCCAATGTCAGTGCGAGCCATGCTTAATAATGACCCGATAAGGATCAAATCTGAGCGGCCTTACGGATTTAGGGTTTTGAACATTAATGTTTTTAGAGGCTGAACCCTCTATAAATAGAACCGGCTCGATACGTAAAAGAGAGGAAGCATTTTCTGGAAAAGGAACGAAGTGCTGTTAAACTAAACACAGTCATTTTGAATCTTGCAATTCCGGCAGTGGATTACAATAATCCATCAATTCGACGACAACACGTTATCCGGGACTTTGAGTCAATTCCTAGTGGATTGGCGTCGAAGTCGGATTTTACAGGGCGGCCCGCTTGGGCATCCCACTTATGTTCGTAGTATTAATTCAATTTATGCTTTTTCGAATGGATTAAAGTCGTTTATGTTTCGTGTATGCTGTTTTCAAACGTATTAACGCAACAGTTCATTTTCTTTATAATGTATGCCGTCGTCGAATTCGTTAAATAACAGTTTACGTCTCATATTGGCGAATACATGTTGTTTTGAATGTCTGTCGTGCTCTGTTCTTTATAAAAGTGGCAGGTTACGTAGGGTTATTTAATATGCATTTAATCAAAGAAAACAGTGTTAATCGTAAACTTTTTTTTTTGCTTTATTTAAAGAAGGGTAGAGGATTTTTTTTTTTTTTTAATTTTCTTGCTTTAATCGTAAACTTTTAATTTTCTACTTGCTGTTTTCCAGTTTGTAGTATTATCTGTCTGGCATAGGGAAAGATTTATTTTTCAGTTGCCTGTTTCAAATTTGCAAAGTAAAATGAATCCCACACACCACGTGGTACTTTAAACCAAGGCGTTGGTCTTAAAACCCCAACCCTTGAGCAAGACCAAAGGTGGATTCCATTATCACTTTGGCTTGAGATATTGCATCCATTACCTCGATCACGACTGTTGCTAGACGTAAATCCTGACGAAAGCTGACCGAGTGTTGCTGGGGTGATTCCCATGCATGCGAGGATAAGTTTTCTATGGTAGGTGTCATAAACAGAGCGATTCCCCTTTCGTACCGCCTATGTTCCATGTACCATCTGCTCTCACGTACCTATAGTCTCCCTCACGTAAGGGCGGGTATATAGAGAGGTTGGTATATCGGTCCGGCAATGGTATATTGAAGGGGCGACCATTTATGGGAGTCATATGAGCCAACATTATGCATTTAAACGTTCTTCCAAAATTGCAAAAACAAAACAAAACATCAAAATGCAATAGACCAGTTTAGGACACACTATCAATCCTTAAAAGAGATAATCACGGTTTTGCGTATGTGTGTGTTCATTTCTGCTTGGTGTGCACAAAAGACAAATCATCATAAACGAGATAAAATCTGCTTAGATAGTAGCGACACATCACAATGGTGTACACTCATAGCCAAGCCCAATCAAGGGCAGACGCTATGGAAGGTACACAAAGAGAGGGCGCTAGTCGCCTTCGCTTTAGCCCTGAGGACCTAGCTAAACCATCTTGGCAGTCTGGCCTACAACAAAGTCCACATCAGGCCACTTCAAGAAGGAACTATTGGGAACCTCCTCATTGGAATACACCCGTTCAACGC
Source organism: Wollemia nobilis (assembly GCA_028583015.1). Taxonomy (NCBI): domain Eukaryota; kingdom Viridiplantae; phylum Streptophyta; class Pinopsida; order Araucariales; family Araucariaceae; genus Wollemia; species Wollemia nobilis. Next base: position 5,384,456 of record JAQPPZ010003287.1, on the reverse strand, counting down.
ACCCCCTTTCGGGAAGATGGTTCACATGCATATCTCAATATAAGTAGACAACCGCCTCTTGAGGCTAGGTCCGAATAGCACAGTCGCGATGAAGCGCTAGAGAGGCATACTGTCCATTTGGAGGGGCAACGTGGATATGGCATCCCTTATTTACCTCCCATCAGAACAGAAAAACAACATCCAGAGCGCAGGGCTCTTTACACAGGGCTAGCTAACTCCGCCCGCCTCTCTCATGCCTATAAAATGGAGTACGAGGAAGACCATCACATTCCTCGAGAACAACAAACAGCATGGGAACCTTGTGTTTCTGCACCTGCCAGATATCATAACCACACATCGAGGCCAGAACCTCAAACAAATGTCGCTTACCTCGACAAAGGGAAGCAACCCATTGAAACTCTCGACCATCAAGATCGAGGCAAACACACGGGTAAAACATTCAAGCCTCCTCAACAAAAGAGGGTAGACCCAGTTGACCCGGTAGTCGCCAGACATGCCGCTCGTCAAGCCCAGATCATGCAGCTTAAACAAAGTCATCAGGAAATAGAATATCGATACCGTTTGGATAGAGAGCGCATGCAACGCGAAGCGGATGAGTTACGCTATGAAATACCTGAGAGGGGGCCAACCCCTTGCATCCAAAGAGCACAACAGTATGAGAGGCACAACCTGTTGGGGCAGAACAGGTCTCCGCGACCTCGTCAAGCTTTGCCTCTGAGACCTTATAGACCCGAAAGGGAGGCCACTCCCCGGAATAATGATGGGTTCCCTCAGCGGGGACTCAATCAAGGTTATAGGACTCGCCCAGAGACTCCTCAAGAGTTTTATGAGGAGTATGAACCAGAAATAGAATGGGTCGACACACCCCATCAAGGCAGGAGGGCTGCCAATCGGCCACCTCCCCATAGGCCTCCAGTCTCCCTTGATCCACAATGGGAGCAAACCAAAGAAGAAGAAATAAAATCTTCGGATGCATACAAAGCGCTCTTAGAGCGTTTGGAGTCTGTAGAGATAAAAGCTTCTGGGCATCAAAAGCCCACACTACGTCAACTCCGTGAGTCATCTGGTGCATCCCTCAGTACCCATACCTCTTTACCCTGAACATTTCAAGTTGCCACAATTGGCAGTCTTTAAAGGGGAGGAGGACGCACAAGAACATGTCACGAGGTTCCTGAGTCAATGCTTCGGTATCCAAGATAATGATGCATTATTGCTTAGAACTTTCATAACCACATTCGCGGGCCTCGCCTCGGATCGGGTTTACACAATTGCCCAAACACGAGTATCAACAACTTAGATCAACTAGTGGACGCATTTCTTGAACGCTTTGCTTTCAACACAAGGAAGAAGGCATCACTAAGTGATTTGGCCAGCCTCGAGCGAGTATGAGGAGGAAACAATAGCAGCATACGGGAACCGATGGAGGGCTTTGCTTTCCAGGCTACCGTACCATCCCCCTATGTCTGATCTCACTCAGATGTTCGCACGGAGTTGCTTAAAATCAATCTCTAGGCTATTGCTGCTACAGCAATACGACAGCTTAGAAGAAGCCTTGGCGCAAGCCAGAGTCATAGAAGAGATTAAAATAGGCGAAGGCGCAATTGCCAAGCCTAAGAAGAAAGAGTGGAATAAAACCACTAAGACTGGGAATACGCAGTCACAACCCGCAATGGTTAATCAAGTTGTAATCAATGTTCCCATGCCAGTGCAAGACACGCAGCCTCAAAATGCCAATTACCAGGCAGTGCCTCCTAGTTATGAGAAAGATAACAAGAAACAGGAGCAGAATCAACAGCGTCGCCCTAAGCGACAATTCACCCCCTACACGGAGTCTAGGGACTCCTTATTTGACCGCTTGTCAGTGGCAAATTTAGTAACCCTTCCAGAGATCCCGACTATAGACCCTAACGCTCCTAAACCTAAGGGATATAGAGAAGAGCTATACTGTCGATTTCATAGGCGGAGGGGACACGATTTGAATGGATGTTGGAAGTTCAAAGGTCTAATCCAAGATTTAATCGAAAATAAAATGTTGGCCGTGGACAACCCCATAGCGCCAAACAACCAACAAATGGGGGTATTCAAAGACCCCTTGCCTGCTCACGAGACACAAGCAAAACCTCTCCAAGTTAATGAAGTACGCCAGAATCTTCCCATGCAAGGATTTGTGGGAATGATTAGCATAGTGACGCGGAATAAAAAATACTCAGCAGTTGCCCCTGCGGCAGCCACAAAGGAAGTTTCGACAACGTCACAGCCTCAACAACACCCTATACAGTCATCTCCGCCTAGACCAGAAATCATGATACGATCCAAACTCACGCGAGTTTGCGGACCACATCGGCTAGGCTGTCCATTTACGAGCTTATTCAACAATCAAAACCTCATAGAGAAGCTCTTATGGACATTTTAAAAACCATCGAATTACCGCCCCAAGAAGCAAATTCTTTCAACAACTTCGTGGGACATGTAAAACGATGTACTGATCCGGTCATCACCTTCAGAGAGGATGAATTCAAAGCAATATCGAATGACGCGGCTGATCCACCCCTACATGTTGCGCGGATCAACGGGATCCCGTATAAGAGAGTGTTGGTAGATACTGGCTCGTCCAGTAATATTATTACCACTGCAGCCCCGAAACATTTGAAGGCGCCAACCTCTCATATCACAGCCTCCACGTACACACTGCGAGCTTTCAATGATGCAATATGCTCGACAGTCGGCACGGTTGTTCTACCTGTCCAGGTAGGACAAAAGACAACACCAACATTGTGCCATGTGTTGGAAGGCGATATGGCCTACAATATACTTCTAGGTCGGCCTTGGATTCGGGACATGAAGTGTGTCCCTTCCATCGCTCACCAGTGCTTAAAGTATGCTTTTGAAGGTGAAATACATGTAGTCCCAATGGACTTGGAACCCTTCAAGTATTGCAATGCAGTACAACTAATGCCTTAGTCGACCCTCCCTTCAACGCATTTGGATTTCCAATTAAATCCATCCAAACGGGGTCCAATACCGCAAGCACCACTGATGACCGAATCACCAAAACCCCAGCCAGGTGAGACTTCATCATCTGCTCCTTCATCATCAACGCCACCCATTATGGCTACACAGAAGGACAAAGGAAAACAAATCATGGAAGAGGCTCAGCCCTTAGAAGAGGGGTTGCCCATAATATCAACGATATCAACAGAGGAAATATCCAACACAACGGAAGCTGAGACCCCAAACCTACCAAACATGGAATGGACTCAGGAAGGGCTCCCGTTCCCTCCCTCCGAAGCATTAATAATCACTATTAAAATGGCTAGTACAGGCCTGGGGGAGTACATAGTGCAGAATGTTGTGGCAACGCCCGCATTAGAGTCAGTCCAGGATATGGGAAGACCTCGCCTTCCCATAGGAATAGTTGTTCCCCTAGGTCACCCACCCAACCAGACAAATTTTGTGTATGGGGGCCTTGATCATGGTCTTGAACCATGTTAGCAAAAGGAAGCAGATGAAGAACCTTTTGTTGAAAACATCAATTATATGTCAAACCCACAATTTGCCCTCAAATATCTCGGCCAATGCCATTGGCATGGATACGGGCTAGGCAGATATGAGCAAGGGATGCGTCTCCCTTGCCAACCAAGATATCGGATGCCATATGACAAGTCAGGAGTAGGGTTCAACCACCCCCTGCCCTTGGACATCTTGGTTGAAAATATGCAAGACCTAGAAATAGGCAACAAGGGGGGATTGGCACTAGATCTCTATGCCAACCCAAAAACAGAATTTACATTGGGAGATTACCTCCCATGGTCACCCAACACCCTTGGTAACAGCAGTAATCCCTCTCCTTTGCCAAAGAGAGGCGAAAGTTCGGATACCCATCCCCAAAAAGAATATCAATGGTGTCCGGACATCTTTTCAAAGCTGTTCCCCTTAGAGATTCCAGTTGAGTTAGCACAATGTCAAGAGAGTCAGGTCCCTCCGCCAACAGTGGAACAACCGCGATGGGACCAGATTAACTTATTGGAGCAAGGAGAGTCCTCAACATCGCCAGCAATAGTCGCTGAAGAGAATGAACATTTTTGAATCTTCGAAAGTGACTCAGAAGATGAGACTGAGATGGACTATCTCAGACATGCGCGACGACATTATCATGCTTTAACTCATGAAGATCTAATGGGACAGATGGGCATACGATTAGGGCATGAATGGTGGGTCGACCCAGCGAGGTGGGACCTGATCTTGGATCTATGGCTGCACATTCACAATGAGCACCGTCCACCTCGAGACCCTATCATAACAACAGTGCCGAGGGAAGACCCTGTCCTCCATTTGGCACATAGGGCCGATCCGTTCGTGCCCGTTCCCATAAAAATAGGTCCAAATGTCGGGAGATTGCACGTGCTCAAATGGAAAAACATCTAAAGCCACCCTAACCTAAGTCATCTTGGGTCAAGCGACTCGTCGCTTTTCTCACGAAGGTCATTCTCTCATCGATTCGTCGCTTGAGGGGGTAGTCACACTTAGTCACCAATCAACAAGCACACACCCAATCAAGGCAATGACATGCATTCAAAGAATCATTGACAAAGACAATCACGCTCCTACTTGGGGCAGTAAACAAGCAATCATTAAATTGATCAAATACTTGGCATTTCCGAAGCATGAGCACAAGGTTCCCTTGTGGATAAAAGGTTGCACCCTTTGCCTAATCATGATCGATCAATGTCCAAGCTCAAGTCACACCTCACCAAAACAGGTTAACACTTGAAATCAAATTCATTAGCTCGTCAGAAGCAAGGATTCAAGAATGCATGCCCTTTCCATACTTGGGGCATTAAAAGTTGGTTAGGTTACCAAGGAACCCTAATCTTTAGTGCTTTGGTCGTATATTTTTGCTCAGCACTGTGTCACCCGCAGTGCTTCCCAAAAAGGGGCATCTTTAGACACCAAAACAGCACCATTTCGATTAAGTGATTACAAACATTGATCACATTGATATCACAACTTTTAGGGCAGCCCTTAGAGGTCAAATAGTGGTCTTAACCACTCGCACAGCAGTTCGAAAGATCGGAAAATGAGCAGAGCAAAGTCGGTCGTTCTAGAGCCTTTAGCAAACTTCTTAGCCTTCTTCAAAGCCTTCCGCACCAAGCCTTTTGTCAAAAACCTAAGCGGGCCCAAAGTGTCGCGATATCGCGACACTTTGGGCCCCGACCCAAAGCGGGCCCAAAGTGTCACGATATCGCGACACTTTTGGCCCCGACTCTAGCGGGCCCAAAGTGTCGCGATATCGCGACACTTTGGGCCCCGGCCCAAAGTGTTGCGATATCGCGACACTTTGGGCCCCGACCCAAGCGGGCCCAAAGTGTCGCGATATCGCGACACTTTGGGCCCCGACCCCAAGCGGGCCCGAAGTGTCGCGATATCGCGACACTTTGGGCCCCTTCCCAAAACGGGCCCAAAGCGGGCCCGAAGTGTCGCAATATCGCGACACTTTGGGCCCCGTCCCAAAGCGGGCCCGAAGTGTCGCGATATCGCGACACTTTGGGCCCCCGCCCAAAGCAAGGCCCAAAGTGTCGCGATATCGCGACACTTTGGGCCCCGACCCAAAACCGGCCCAAGGTGTCGCGATATCGCGACACTTTGGGCCCCGACCCAAAATCGGCCCAAGGTGTCGCGATATCGCGACACTTTGGGCCCCGAGCCAAAGCCGGCCCAAAGCGTCGCGATATCGCGACACTTTGGGCCCCGAGCTGACACGTCATCAGTCAAAGGCATGCAGTCAACTACCTAGGGAACGACCGCCACGTGGCACCCTCTACGTGTCCCTTTTTGAAAAAAACCCCGCGGGTCAGCAGAACGACGGATTCAATGGCGAGTATTAATTAGACGAGCGATTTTAATAAATATTCGATCCGAGGCCATGCCTCATAACTTCCAATGTCAGTGCGAGCCATGCTTAATAATGACCCGATAAGGATCAAATCTGAGCGGCCTTACGGATTTAGGGTTTTGAACATTAATGTTTTCAGAGGTCGAACCCTCTATAAATAGAACCGACTCGATACGTAAAAGAGAGGAAGCATTTTCTGGAAAAGGAACGAAGTGCTGTTAAACTAAACACAGTCATTTGAATCTTGCAATTCCGGCAGTGGATTACAATAATCCATCAATTCGACGACAACACGTTATCCGGGACTTTGAGTCAATTCCTAGTGGATTGGCGTCGAAGTCGGATTTTTACAGGGCGGCCCGCTTGGGCATCCCACTTATGTTCGTAGTACTAATTCAATTTATGCTGTTTCGAATGGATTAAAGCCGTTTATGTTTCGTGTATGCTGTTTTCAAACGTATTAACGCAACAGTTCATTTTCTTTATAATGTATGCCGTCGTCGAATTCGTTAAATAACAGTTTACGTCTCATATTGGCGAATACATGTTGTTTCGAATGTCTGTCGTGCTCTGTTCTTTATAAAAGTGGCAGGTTACGTAGGGTTATTTAATATGCATTTAATCAAATGTTTGCATACATTATTCATTGTTTCACAAAGTCAAGCGTTTCGACTTCTTACCGCACGTGCTATTAACCGTTTACTGTTTCTTTTACAGCAAGAACAGCAGCAAGCAGGAACTCACCATAATCAAACATCAAGCGGCGGCAACACTACAGCCCGTCTATTTTACATGTGGGCATGCGAAAAGAGATCGTCGTTTATCCGGTGTAACTGAGAATATTGCACTAAAGAGATTTATTGTAACCGGGCTAGAATCTTATTAATAAAAGGGGCTGTCCTCCTGTTATTTTAGTTTGATTGTATCCATGTCATTTCACGTATAAATCTGGTTTTATCTTTATTACATCGGAACACTGTTTTCTTTATTTTCCGAAATCTCATGCTTTCATTAGGATAATCTAATTTGTTGAATTCATCAATGTGCAAGGCAACACCCAGACCAATAGAACTAAGGAACCTTCTATATCTTGGTTCTTGATTTAGTATGAGCCATGAGCAATAACACTAGGGCACTTTATTATTACATATTAATAGACAAGCCAAAGGATAAGCTAAGAATAAAAAATCATGGTACTATATCACATACAATTGATAAGATCCTTTTTCCAAGAATAGCATATGCTATAACAACAAAAGATGCAAGGAAGTCCATGTAGAAGGGATATCAAGGTAGTGACTAGGTGAAAATTGTTAAATTGCAAACGCTTAAAATATTCTCACAAAAAAATAACTTTTATGAAATAAAACAATCCATATAACTTAAAGTTACAGCAACAAACAATATTAAGAAATATTTCTCTTTTATATATAATACTAATCTTAAAATTTCAGCCAATATGCAAAAACAAATGCACCCAATACACCATAAAATATTACAACCATCCTATGGTAAAGTGCAGCTAATATGCCATAAAATAATTGTAACCAAATTATTGTGAAAGTGTAGCCAATATATTGTATCAATAGGCTCTAATCATTTCTTTTTATTTAGCAACAAAATCCCAAATACATCATGGGAAAAATGAAATAAAAAGGAAAAATAAATGAAAGAAACAAATAAAACAAAATTGATACCTAACAAAAAGTAATTGAATTGTGGAGCTGGAAAATATTAAAAATAGTTGTAGAAGGCACATGGTCAGCATCATATGCCGACATCACAACCAATACTAAGCAATTCATCAAAAAATAGTTTACCTTTGGAATTTTTTTAAATCTAGTCTCTTTTTGTTTGAGTGGTTTAAGATAATCTAATCTATTGAAGTCATCTATGTGCAAGACAACACCTAGAGAAATAGCAGTAGGGAACCTTCCATATCTTGGTTCTTGGTTCTTGGTTCTTTATTATCATATATTAATAGAGAAGCCAAAGGAGAAGCTAAGAAGAAAATCTCATGGCATTGTATCACATACAATTGATAAGATCCTTTTTCCAAGAATAGCATATGCTAGAACAACACAAGATGCAAGGAAGTCCCTGCAGAAGGAATATCAAGATAGTGACTAGGTGAAAATTGTTAAATTGCAAATGCGTAAACTCTTCTCACTAAAAAAATAACTGCCATAGAATAAAATAGTCCATATAACTTAAACTTACAATAACAAATAGTATTAAGAAATATTGCTCTTTTATATATAAGACTGTTGTTAAAATTTCAGCCAATATGCAATAAAATTTGCACTCAATACACCATGAAATACTACAGCCAACCTATTGTAAAAGTACAACTAATATGCCATAAAATAATTGCAGCCAAACTATTATGAAAGTGTAGCCAATATATTGTATCAATAGGCTCTAATCATTCCTTTTTTGTTCAGCAACAACATCCTAAATACATCATTGGAAAAAATGAAATAAAAAGGAAAAATAAATGAAAGAAACAATTAAAACAAAATTGATACCTAACAAAAAGCAATTGAATCATGGAGCTAAAAAATATTTAAAATAGTTGTAGAAGGCACATGTTCAACATCATATGTCGACATCACAACCGATACTAAGAAATTCATCAAAAACTATTTTACCTTTGGAATGTTTTTAAACTCTAGTCTCTTTTTATTTGAGTGATTTAAGATAATCTAATTTTTTGAAGTCACCTATGTGCAAGGCAACACCCAAAGCAATAGCACTAGGGAACCTTGCATATCTTGGTTCTTGATTGAGTATGAGTCATGTGAGGTGCAACACCTAAAGCAATAGCACTAGGGCACTTGATTATCACATATTAATAGATAAGCCAAAGGAGAAGCTAAAAATAAAAACTCATGGAACTATATCACATACAATTGATAATATCTTTTTTACAAGAATAGCATATGCTATAACAACAAAAGATACAAGGAAGTCCTTGTAGAAGGGATATCAAGGTAGTGACTAGGTGAAAATTATTAAATTGCAAAAGCTTAAAATCTTATCATAAAAAAAACAGCTTTAATAGAATAAAACGATCCATGTATCTTAAATTTAAAACAACAAAAAACAAAATTAAGAAATATTGCTCTTTTATATAAGACTATTTTTTAAATGTTAGCCAATATGTAATAAAAATACACCTAATACACCATAAAATATTATAGCCAAAATATTGTAAAAGTGCATCTAATATGCCATAAAATAATAGTAGCAAAATGCCAATATATTGTATCAATAGGCTCTAATAATTTTTTTTTTTGTTCAGTAACAACATCTCACATACATAATAGAAAAAACAAAATAAAAAGAAAAACAAATGAAAGAAACAGATAAAACAAAATTGAAACCCAAGAAAAAGCAGTTGAATTTTTGAGCCATAAAATATTAAAAATAGTTGTAGAAGGCACATAGTCAACATCATATATTGAAATCACAACCAATACTAAGCAATTCATAAAATAATAGTTTACCTTTGAAATATTTTTTAAATCTAGTCTCTTTTTGTTTGAGTGGTTAAGATAATCTAATTTGTTGAAGTCACCTATGCGCAAGGCAACACCTAGAGCAATAGCATTAGAGAACCTTGTATATTTTGGTTCTTGATTGAGTATGAGCCACATGAGGTTTAACACCTAAAGCAATAGTACTAGGGCAATGATTATCACATATTAATAGATAAGCCAAAGGAGAAGCTATGAAGAAAAACTCATGGCACTATATCACGTACAATTGATAATATCCTTTTTCCAAGAATAGCATATGTTAGAATAACAAAAGATGCAAGGAAGTCCCTATAGAAGAGATATCAAGGTAGTGACTAGGTAAAAATTATTAAATTTCAAATTATTAAAATATTATCACCAAAAAAATGAGCTTTAATAGAATAAAACAGTCCATATAACTTAAAATTACAACAAAAAAATAATATTAAGAAATATTTCTCTTTTATATATAACATTGTTGTTTAACTTTTAGCCAATATGCAATAAAAATACACCTAATACACCATAAAATATTATATCCAAACTATTGTAAAAGTGTAACTAATATACCATAAAATAATAGTAGCCAAATTGTTGTGAAAGTGTAGCCAATATATTGTATCAATAGACTCTAATCATTCTTTTTTTGTTCAGCAACAACATCCCAAATACAACATGGAAAAAATGAAATAAAAAGGAAAAATAAATGAAAGAAACAGATAAAATAAAATTGATACCTAACAAAAAGCAGTTGAATTATGGAGTTGGAAAATATTAAAAATAGTTGTAAAAAACACATGATCAGCATCATATACCGACATCACAACCGATACTAAGCAATTCATAAAAAAATAGTTTACCTTTGGAACATTTTTTAAATCTAGTCTCTTTTTGTTTGAGTGGTTTAGGATAATCCAATCTGTTGAATTAATCCATGTGCAAGGTAACACCTAGAGCAATACCAATAGGGAACCTTCCATATCTTGGTTCTTGACTGAGTATGAGCCATATAAGGTGCAACACCTAGAGCAATAACGCTAGGGCACTTTTTTGTTACATATTAATAGATAAACCAAAGGAAAAGCTAAGAAGAAAAACTCATGGCACTATATCACATACAATTAATAAGATCATTTTTCCAAGAATATCATATGCTAGAACAACAAAAGATGCAAGGAAGTCCCTGTAGAAGAGATATCAAGGTAGTGACTAGGTGAAAATTGTTAAATTGCAAACACTTAAAATCTTCCCACAAAAAAAGAGCTTTTCTAGAATAAAACAGTCCATATAACTTAGCGTTACAATAGCAAATAGTATTAAGAAATATTGCTCTTTTATATATAAGACTATTGTTAAAATTTCAGCCAATATGCAATAAAAAATGCACCTAATACACCATAAAATATTACAACCAACCTATTTTAAAAGTGCAACTAATATGCCATAAAATAATTACAGCCAAATTTTTGTGAAAGTGTATCCAATATATTGTATCAATAGGCTTTAATCATTTCTTTTTTGTTCAAAAACAACATTCCAAATACATCATGGAAAAAATGAAATAAAAAGGGAAACTAAAAGAAAGAAACAGTTAAAATAAAATTGATACCTAACAAAAAGTAGTTGAATTGTGGAGCTGGAAAATATTAAAAATGGTTGTAGAAGGCACATGGTCAGCATCATATGCCAACATCACAACCGATACTAAGCAATTCATAAAAAAATAGTTTACCTTTGGAACATTTTTTAAATCTAGTATCTTTTTGTTTGAGTGGTTCAAGATAATATAATATGTTAAAGTCATCAATGTGTAAGGAAACACTTAAAGAAATAGCACTAAGGAACCTTCCATATCTTGGTTCTTGATTGAGTATGAGTTATGTGAGGTGCAACACCTAGAGCAATAACACTAGTGCACTTTATTGTCACATATTAATAAAGAATCCAAAGGAGAAGCTAAGAAGAAAAACTCATGGCACTATATCACATACAATTGATAAGATCCTTTTTCCAGTATATAAGACAATTGTTATTTTATATATAAGACTATTGTTAAAATTTCAGCCAATATGCAATAAAAATTGCACTCAATACACCATAAAATATTACAGCCAACCTACTATAAAAGTGTAGCTAATGTACCATAAAATTATTATAGCTAAATTGTTGTGAAAGTGTAGCCAATATATTGTATAAATAGGCTCTAATAATTCCTTTTTTGTTTAGCAACAACATCCCAAATACATCATGGGAAAAATGAAATAAAAAGAAAAATAAATGAAAGGAACAGTTAAGACAAAATTGATATCTAATAAAAAGGAGTTGAACTGTGGAGTTGGAAAATATTAAAAATAGTTGTAGAAAGAACATGGTCAGCATCATATGTTGACATCACAATCGATACTAAGCAATTCATAAAAAAATAGTTTATCTTTGGAACATTTTTTAAATCTAGTTTTTTTTTATTTGAGTGGTTTAAGATAATTTAATTTGTTGAAGTTATCCTTGTGCAAGGCAACACCCAGAGCAATAACACTAGGGAACCTTGCATATCTTGGTTCTTGATTGAGTATGAGCCATGTGGGGTGCAACACCTAGAGCAATAGCACTAGGGCACTTTATTATCGCATATTAAAAGAAAAGCCAAAGGAGAAGCTAAGAAGAAAAACTCATGGCATTATATCACATACAATTGATAAGATCCTTTTTCTAAGAATAGCATAAGCTAGAACAATAAAAGATGCAAGGAACTCCTTGTAGAAGGGATATCAAGGTAGTGACTAGGTGAAAATTGTTGAATTGCAAACACTTAAAATCTTCTCACAAAAAAAAAGAGCTTTAATAGAATAAAACAGTCCATATAACTTAAAATTACAAGAGAAAATAGGATTAAGAAATATTGTTCTTTTATATATAATATTGTTGTTAAATTTTCAGCTAATATGCAATAAAAAATGCACCCAATACACCATAAAATATTACAGCCAACCTGCTGTAAAAGTGCAGCTAATATGCCATAAAATAATTGCAGCTAAATTGTTGTGAAAGTGTAGCCAATATATTGTATCAATAGGCTCTAATCATTCCTTTTTTGTTCAACAACAATATCCCAAATACATCATGGGAAAAATGAAATAAAAAGAAAAAATAAATGAAAGAAACAATTAAAAAAAAATTGATACCTAACAAAAAGTAATTGAATTGTGAATCTGGAAAATATTAAAAATAGTTGTAGAAGGCACATGGTCAACATCATATGCCGACATCACAACCAATACTAAGCAATTCATCAAAAAATAGTTTACCTTTGGAATATTTTTTAAATCTAGTCTCTTTTTGTTTGAGTGGTTTAAGATAATCTAATATGTTGAAGTCATCAATGTGCAAGGCAACACCTAGAGCAATAGCACTAGGGAACCTTTTATATCTTGGTTCTTGATTGAGTATGAGCCATATGATGTGCAACACCTAGAGCAATAGTATTAGGGCACTTTATTGTCACATATTAACAGACAAGCCAAAGGAGAAGCTAAGAAGAAAAATTCATGGCACTATATCACATACAATTGATAAGATCCTTTTTCCAAGAACAACATATGCTAGAACGACAAAATATGAAAGAAAGTCCCTCGAGAAGGGATATCAAGGTAGTAACTAGATGAAAATTGTTAGATTACAAATGCTTAAAATATTCCCACAAAAAAAAGAGCTTTTCTAGAATAAAGCAATCCATATAACTTAAAGTTACAATAGAAAATAATATTAATAAATATTGTTCTTTTATAAATAAGACCGTTGTTAAAATTTCATCCAATATGCAATAAAAATACACCCAATACACCATACAATATTACAACCAACCTACTATAAAAGTATAGCTAATATGCCATAAAATAATTGTAGCCAAACTATTGTGAAATGGTAGCCAAAATATTGTATCAATAGGATCTAATCATTCCTTTTTTGTTTAGCAACAACATCCCACATACATCATGGGAAAAATAATAAAAAAGAAAAATAAATGAAAGAAACAAATAAAATAAAATTGAAATCCAATAAAAATTAGTTGAATTGAGGAGCTAGAAAATATTAAAAATAGTTGTAGAAGGCACATGGTCAGCATCATATGCTGACATCACAACCAATACTAAACAATTCATCAAATAATAGTTTACCTTTGGAATATTTTTTAAATCTGGTCTCTTTTTGTTTGAGTGGTTAAAGATAATCTAATTTGTTGAAGTCACCCATGTGCAAGGCCACACCCAAATCAATAACAATAGGGAACCTTCCATATATTGGTTCTCCATTGAGTATGAGTCGTTTGAGGTGCAACACCTAGAGCAATAGCACTAGGAGACTTTAGTATCACCTATTAATAGACAAGCAAAAGGAGAAGTTGAGAATAAAAACTCATTGTACTATATCACATACAATTGATATTATCCTTTTTCCAAGAATAGCATATGCTAGAACAACAAAAGATGCAAGGAAGTCCATGTAGAAGGGATATCAAGGTAGTGACTAGGTGAAAATTATTAAATTGTAAATGCTTAAAATCTTCTCACAAACAAAAGAGCTTTCATAGAATAAAACAGTCCATATAACTTAAAGTTACAATATCAAATAATATTAATAAATATTGCTCTTTTATATATAAGATTGTTGTTAAACTTTTAACCAATATGCAATAAAAATACACCTAATACACCATAAAATATTATAGCTAAACTATTGTAAAAGTGCAGCTAATATGCCATAAAATAATTGTAGCCAAATTGTTGTGAAAGTGTAGCCAATATATTGTATCAATAGGCTCTAATCATTCCTTTTTTGTTCAACAACAACATCCCAAATACATCATGGGAAAAATGAAATAAAAAGGAAAAATAAATGAAAGAAATAGTTAAAACAAAATTGATACCTAACAAAAAGTAGTTGAATTGTGGAGCTGGAAAATATTAAAAATAGTTTTAGAAGACACATGGTCAACATAATTTTTCGACATCACAACAAATAATAAGCAATTCATAAAATAATAGTTTTCATTTGAAACATTTTTTAAATCTAGCCTCTTTTTGTTTGAGTGGTTTAAGATAATCTAATTTGTTGAAGTCACCCATGTGCAAGGCAACACCTAGAGCAATAGCAATAAGGAACCTTCCATATCTTGATTCTTGATTGAGTATGAGCCATGTGAGGTGCAACACCTAGAGCAATAGCACTAGGGTACTTTATTATCACATATTAATAGATAAGCCAAAGAAGAAGCTAAGAAGAAAAACTCATGGCACTATATCACATACAATTGATAAGATCATTTTTCCAATAATAGTATATGCTAGAACAACAAAAGATGCAAAGAAGTCTGTGTAAAAGGGATATCAAGGTGGTGAATAGGTGAAAATTGTTAAATTATAAATGCTTAAAGTCTTCTCAACAAAAAAAAAGAGGTTTAATAGAATAAAACAATCCACATAACTTAAAGTTACAGCAGCAAAAAATATTAAGAAATATTGCTCTTTTATATATAACATTGTTGTTAAAATTTCAGCCAATATGTAATAAAAATTGCACTCAATACACCATAAAATATTACAACCAACTTGTTGTAAAAGTGCAGCTAATATGCCATAAAATAATTGCAGCCAAACTGTTGTGAAAGTATAGCCAATATATTGCATCAATAGGCTCTAATAATTCCTTTTTTGTTTAGCAACAACATCCCAAATACATCATTGAAAAATAAAATAAAAAGGAAAAATAAATGAATGAAACAATAAAATAAAATTGAAACCCAACAAAAAGCAGTTGAATTGTAGAGCTGGAAAATATTAAAAATAGTTGTAGAAGGCACATGGTCAGGATCATATGCGGACATCACAATCGATACTAAGCAATTCATAAAAAATAAGTCTAGCTTTGAAACATTTTCTAAATCTAGTCTCTTTTTATTTGAGTGGTATCATTCTAAATCTAGTCATTTCATTTGATGATCATATGCTATTAGTCTCTTTTTATCAATATAATCTAATCTGTTGACGTCATCAATGTGCAAGATAACACCCAGAGTAATAGCACCAGGGAACCTTCAATATCTTTGTTCTTGATTGAGTATGAGCCATGTGAGGTGCAACACCTAGAGCAATAGCACTAGGGCACTTTATTATCACATATTAACAGATAAACCAAAGGACAAGCTAAGAAGAAAAACTCATGTCACCATATCACATACAATTGATAAGATCCTTTTTCCAAGAATAACATATGCTAGAACAACAAAAGATGCAAGGAAGTCCCTGTAGAAGGGATATCAAGGTAGTGACTAGGTGAAAATTGTTTAATTGCAAACACTTAAATTATTTTCACAAAAAAAAGTTTTTCTAGAATAAGACAGTCCATATAACTTAAAGTTACAACATAAAACAATATAAAAAAATATTGCTATTTTGTATATAAGACTATTGTTAAAATTTCAGCCAATATGTAGTAAAAAATACACCCAATACACCATAAAATATTATAGCCAACCTATTGTAAAAGTGCAACTAATATGCCATAAAATAATTACAGCCAAATTGTTGTGAAAGTGTAGCCACTATATTGTATCAATAGGCTCTAATCATTCCTTTTTTTTTCAGCAACAACATCCCAAATACATCATGGTAAAAATGAAATTAAAAGGAAAACTAAAAGAAAGAAACAGTTAAAACAAAATTGATACCTAATAAAAAGTAGTTGAATTATGGAGCTGGAAAATATTAAAAATAGTTGTAGAAGGCACATGGTCAACATCATATGCCAACATTACAACTGAAAGTAAGCAATTCATAAAAAAAAAATTACCTTTGGAATATTTTTTAAATCTAGCCTCTTTTTGTTTAAGTGGTTTAAGATAATCTAATCTGTTGAAGTCATCAATGTGCAAGGCAACACTTAGAGAAATAGTACTAAGGAACCTTCCATATCTTGGTTCTTGATTGAGTATGAGTTATATGAGGTGCAACACCTAGAGCAATAGCACTAGCACACTTTATTGTCACATATTAATAGAAAAGCCAAAGGAGAAGCTAAGAAGAAAAACTCATAGCACTATATCACATACAATTGATAAGATCCTTTTTCCAAGAATAGCATATGCTAGAACAACAAAAGATGCAAGGAAGTCCCTACAGAAGGGATATCAAGGTAGTGACTAGGTGAAAATTGTTAAATTGCAAACGCTTAAAATCTTCTCATAAAAAAATACTTTTCTAGAATAAAATAATCCATATAACTTAAAGTTACAGCAGCAAACAATATCAAGAAATATTGATATTTTATATATAATATTTTTGTTAAAATTTCAGCCAATATGTAATAAAAAATGCACCCAATACACCATAAAATATTACAATCAACCTACTATAAAATTGTAGCTAATATGCTATAAAATAATTGCAGCCAAATTGTTGTGAAAGTGTAGCCAATATATTGTATCAATAAGCTGTAACATTTTTTTTTTTGTTTAGCAACAACATCCCAAATACATCATGGGAAAAATAAAATTAGCAAATGCTATAGTTCATGTAAAGATAATCTGAAAATGTCAAGGTACAAACCTACCGAGCACACCAAATTGGAATATAGTATTCTTGACAAAGTTTATGGTAAAATTAGCCTTGTCACGCTATCTTATCCAGGGATTACAAGACAATCATAGACATGGCTTCCAAATCGCCATCAATTATTTTAATGTAGAGGCACATCATGGAATATCAATAGCAGGGCCAATACATGCACTAAAGGCTATTAATAGACAACATTCAGAACCAGTTTGTAGATTTCATACACCAGAGACTTGTAAACTTGTTTGATTCAATGAAGATGATAAATTTTCAACCATTTAAACATTTTCAGGTGCTTTCATTTGTTATCCAGTTTCAAGAGTTATTAGTCTAGTTCGAAGATACAAAGAGAGCTAAATAATTCCAAAATGCAAATAGGTAATGTTACCCTCCAATAGAGAGAGAAATAATGAGGAACAAAAAAAATTAACTTTAAATGGGTGAGGTAGCACAACTAGCAGCTGGAAGGAAACTCCTTTGTACCAACAATATGACAAAATGCTTTTATCACATCGAGACAAGAAGAGATACTAGTGGTATAAAGAATAACCGAATCCTTAAAACATAATTTCTCATAAGAAGGTTTCAAAATGTTTCCACATCATCTCAAACTTATTAAAACATAAATTCTTCAGCTACAAGAAGGAATTGTATTAAATCCACTAGAAGCCCAAAATTATGCTAAATTAAGAGTTGAAAAGCATACCTTGAAGTCAAGAGCAACAATAGAAGGCTCAGTGGTTTGATAACTTGTTATGTTGAGAGGATATTGATCGTCAGTTTCACCACCTGCGACCTCTAACTTATTTTTACATGAGTTTCGAACCCAAAATCACCTCCCATGTAATTTTTGATTGCGTCTGTTCCTTCTGGCCTCCATCCGAGAGCAGATCCATTATTTTTATCATTAAAGTTGTCCAATCGTGCTCTAGGATTTCTACCACTAGAGAAGTATGGTTAGTATTACTAAAATAGGTTTTTCTAATATTATTGAGGGTGGATTGTAGTAAGTGTTGTAAAACATACCTTGAAAGTCAAGAAAAATAGTAAAAGTCTTAGTGGTTTGAGAACTTGTTAGGTTGAGAGGAGAGTGATTGTCAAGCCAGTGATATCTGACTTATTTTTACATGAGCTTCAAACTAGAGAACAACTCCCATGTAATTTTTGGTTGTGTATGTTCCTTTTGGCCTCCACCGCAGGGCATGCTCTAGGGTTTCTATCAAAAAAACTTTAGGAGAGGATCTTGGTGTAGGTTTTGTCTATCATGCTCTAGGGTTTATGGATTTTATCATTAAGGTTATCCAGCCACGCATGCTCTAGGGTTTCTACCACATGGTTAACCAAGTTAAAGGCATCCATCGAAAAACTATATTGCCTTCTTACCACATTTTTTTACTTTTTTTAGAACGATAGTTTATAACTGCCACCTTATTTTTTTAAGATAGTGGTTCATAGCCCCCATATTTTATTTCTTTTAATTTTAAATTTTTTAAAGACGATTGTTCTTAATCGTCGTATTTTATTTCGTTTAATTTTTTTGACAGTGGTTTATCCCTACGACGGTGGTTATAAACCGCCCTCTTAGGTCATCCTAAGATGGTAGTTTATAACCATTGTCTTAGTCCTAAGAGGATGGTTACCCTAAGAGGGCAGTTTATAACCACCCTTTTAGGGTCTATTAGGGCAATTTTTATGCTCGTAAAAAATTTCCTTAATTCAGTCATCGTTAAAGCCCTTTTTTTGGTGTAGTGTTTCCTACTCAAACTTTAACTATCACTCTCTAAAGCTCCATAGAAGAAAAACCAAGAGAAAGAAATGAGACACTCCAAAGGAAATGCCTTTATATAATGTCAAATACAATTAGAGTTCCCTAATCCCTAAATGAAGGTGAAAATAAAAAATAATATTTTCTCCCTTATTTTAAAATATTAAAGCATATCATGACAAGGGGAAGCTAAGTTACGAATGACTCCCTTCAAGAACATGAAACTTCACTTGGCAACCAATTAAGAATTAAAATAAAACTGCAAAAGGCACAACAATCCTTAGAAGAGGGATACTGCCTTGCATTTGAAAGAGAAAAGGCCTATCATGTTGGTTTTAGTAAAAGAACAATTCTAATTTGCATCACGTCAATCTACATATTTAATTACAACAAATCGTTTATCAAGATTGTAACAAATCAAGAAGATGTTACAATCAAGATAATTGATATAACCTCTTGTAAGGTGTAAAAACTAAAAATACAACATTTACCTAATAATGTGATAATTAGCTAACATCCCCCTTTATTACATTATTTTTTTCTCAATTATTCTAATATGAATAAAACTTGGTCTCCAATATTGTTGCTTTGGCCATCATATTTTTTTTTCATAGTAAACTATTCTAAAAATCACTATTTTTCATTGTATGATGAGTTTGGAGTCTTAATATTTCCTTATACTCTATATCTCTCTCATGTGGTAGGAGTATAAAATAACTAACCTAGTTATTTGGCCATGCCTCAATTGGATTCCATAGTCATGGTTCTTATCATAGGTCACCTTGATCTTCTTGCTGATATCATGGTCCCTGTCATTGGTGACCTTTCTTTTCTGGCTATCATCATGGTACCTATCATGGGTGACTTCTTTCTTGTTAGGTAGGAGTGAAAAATCATTAACAATTTATTAATAATCAAGGAGTATAAATTGTAATGTGCTGCCCTATTCTGTGTTTGGTGTTTTTACAATAACTATGGATTAATTTGAACATGCAATAATACCCAAATGACAGAAGCCAATAACAACAACATGCAATGATACCCAGATGGATTTAACATTGAATAATCGATTTTTATGCAGAACCCATGATCAAAATAGCTTATTAATTCATATCAACAAATTAAAAACAATGTTTAGAAATTCCATATGGATAAATGTCTTCAGAATATCATTATAAACATACCAATTTGCTATTATCTCCAACTGATGGACTATAAACCTCTGAATCTTTGATTGAATCACATAAGTGTGAATCCTGAGTGAATTAATCAGCCAAGAACTGGGTTTTTGTCTAGCTCCCTTCTCCAATACTGAGGGTTTTCATCCTCAGAACTTCAACAATCTGCACACTGTCAATCCCTAAAATGGAACCGATCTGTCCTTCGGGGTTTTGTCCGTCGGGTTATCGATTGGGGTTTTCATCCCTTTCGATGAAGAAATATTAGTCGCTGACATTAATATCTAAGAGAAGAAATAACATAAACTAGAATTTCTGAAATGATACCAAGCCATCGAATAAATAGGGTCCTCCTTGGCAAACTCTTTTTTGCGCACTCAATGTGAGATAAACATATTTCTTTCCCTTTAATTATAATATAAAGTTTTAACTTTATAAAATGAATTTAATAATTCACTTAATAAAGCCAAGTTTTTTGCTTTAAAAACTCTACCTTATGAAACTCCGATTGACCAACTGAAACCTGTTCTGGATACCCATTTCGTTGTAGAACAACATCCCCCTGTCCGCTTGACAAGAAACCCTAAAACCCGACACTGCTAAAAATAGCAATTCTAGCATCCTAGCTCCGTTTGATCCCGAACGACCACCAAAATTGATCTCTAAGAATTCAAAAGCTATCTCAAATATATCCAAAGGCTCTCATCCATATGACATAGCCTACGTGAACCCGTGTATAGGCTAGTCTCTATGTGCTCCCACTAGCTGATTAGAAGGGGACATTACATAAATAATATTTGACATAGGATATGAATAGCCTATGAGCTAATCACGCTAAAAAACACATAATAGGTAGCCCAAACCTAAAGGTAGCTAACAACTAACCTACTAACCAAGATAAATATCCTGGTTAAAATTAAATAGTAATAGTAAAAAGTAACAAACTACTTTTTACCATACAGTAAATAAAATCTACCTAGGTGAATCTTACAAATTACCAAATGAGATAATAATTTATAGTTACTGTAGCATAGTAACTCTAACATCCCCCCTTATTACATTATTTGGGTAATGTATATAATTGCCCCAATACAGTGAAAAAGATGTTGATCTGCTAGTTCTTGCTCTGTCACAATGGGTCAAAAAGTGGGTCATTCCTCACTTTGTCTTCACATCAATGAATGTCCTTATTGTAATATTTTCATCCAACCAGATTGCATGGGTAAAAAACCGCTGCAATCGCTAGGTGTACTAGAGTAGATCACTACATACGAGGTTCATTCGGTTACAATATGATTTTGAAAAAGTGTTGATAAGGTAGCTAAGGTGTCGGTTGTTGTCGAAAATGCACCCTTATAAGTTTTTCATCTTGTTGCAAAACATGTTGTAATGGAATTTTTGAAAGAAGTGAGACTAAGGTGTAGGTCGCTGGAGAAAATGTACCCTTATAAGTATTCTTCCCTTTTTACAAAAACTTGTGTGAAGTAGGTAAGAAATGTTTATCCCCCCTTAATTGCAAAATATTTGCAAATAATGAATCTTGTTTAAGGGTGTTACAAATATTATCTCCTAGGAAAATTTACACCAGAAAATCCCCTCCTTTTATTACAAGTACTTAAAAAAAAAAGAGTTTACTATTTATGAAGCCTAAAAGAGTTGTAGGAAAGGTGCTTGCCTAAGGTGAAAAATATGCTTCCCTTTAAAATGTTGTTTTAGCCATGAGCACTTTGTGTGCTCTTTTTAAACCAGAATCAGAATCGGAGTCAGACACTTAACTAGCAACATTATTTCTTTGTGATGTGCCTTGGCATTTTTGTTTTGTTTGTTTTTAAACCAACATCGATTGGTGTCATGGTTGTCCTTTTTACAAGTGGTGCAAAACTTATTTTGAGGTTTCTTTCCCTTACCTTTTGAATATTATCCTCCCTTGTGAAAGTTTTCTTTCTTATTTCCACCTTGATTGTTCGAGTAAAGTGTATTGCTCAACACTTCATCTCTTTGGAGTTGATTTGCTTCCTTTGTTTGAATCAAATTGACTAACTCCACAAAGGTGACTATTATTTGAGATACATTAAGGAATGTGGTTAACATCTTGTAGGTTTCTGTAATAGCCCTCAATATTACTGAATTCAAGATAGTATCTTCTACTTTTTCTTCTAAGGCATTCATATTTAACTTCAATTCTGCCACTCTATAGAGGAATAGTTCTACTGATTCTCCTGACTTCATATGGAGTGTATGAAGTTGTGTTTGAAGGTTTAGAATAGTCGATTGGTTCTTACCTTCAAAAATAGTACAAAGTGCATCCCATGCATCTTTACCATTTTTAGCTTCACTTATGTCAGGCTAGATATCATTAGTAGTAGCTAGGAGAATCAACATGAGAAGACGATTGCTATTTTTGTCCCATGCTTTCTGATCTGCTCCTATTGATGTGGGTCTTATTTCAGTGCCATCCACTAAATCCCATATTTCCTCTATAGTAAGGATGGCTTTCATCTTAGTTTTCCATGCTAAATAGTTAGGACCTTTAAGCAATTGTGTCTCATTTAGGTATTTGTTGGTAGTTGCCATGATGAAGGTTCTAGAATTTGCACTAAGATTATCTTTCTTTCACTCTTAATTTGTATTTAATGGTACTTACCTAAAAACTCGCTTTTGAAGAAATATGATCAGTTTGAGGATATTTAAGCCAAACAAATAAGAAGTGAAATAGAACTCAGTCAAAAATATATTTAATGGCACCTTCCTGAAAATCCTCTTGAAGAGAAATAATCAGTTTGAGGATATTGAGCCAAACAAATAAGAGTGAATTTTAGGGTTTTTAAGGAGAGAATATCAATTTTACAAATTTTTTATACTTGTGCAAATGAATTACACAATTTATTATGAAATTTTGGGATTTTGAGTGTTCTTGATTTTGATGACTTTTAATTGCAAAGAACAAGAAATTAAATGCAATAATCAATCAAATAGTTCCCACAAATTTTTTATCACTTAGGTGTCGGATGCAACCAAAAATGCACCTAATTTATCAATTTGTAATAAACGTGTCGAATAATATAAAAAATGCACCTTTATTATTAATTTTTGCAAAAAAATTTAGATTTGTGTTGTGCAAAAATTTGATATTTTATGTCTCTTGTTTTTAAATTTTGCAAAGAATGTGGCATAAAATAATTGCCTTTCCTTTTTGAATTTGTAAAATAAAAAAGTTGTAATTTTTAAGTGCCTCTCACTTTGTGTTACAATTTTGCAAAGAAATATAATTGCTTGTCTTCCCCCTTTTGATTTGCAAAATTAACAAAATAGCACTCCTTTCAAGTCAATTCGACACACAACCCGCGTTTGAAAGACTTCCAAAACCAGTCGACACATGACTTGGTTTTTATGGACCCAAGGTCTTCAATTTCTTCTCACTTTTGAAAAAAATAGAATGTGCAATTTCATGTATTATATCTCCCTTTGGAGAAAACAAATGCACACTTTGCCTTTGAATTTTACAAAATTTTATATCTCCTTGTGTTACAATTTGGCAAAAAAGAATTCAAGTTTGATCCTTTATTGTTTGCTAAATTAACAAGGTTTTGAGAAATATTTAGGGCTCCCTAATTTGCAAAAAAAATGATCCGCTTATTTGTCTTAAATCCCCTTTTGTGGAGAAAACAAAAGCTCTTTTGTTTGAAATTGCAAAAAAATGGGCTTTTAATTTTCTTTAAATTTTAATTTGCAAAATTTAAACAAAAAGTTTAATTATAAATTTTGAATTTAATACTAAAAATAAAATTATGTTTGTTTTTAAAAATCAATTTATAAAAAAAATAATTTTTATAACCATAATTTATATTTAAATTATTAAAATAAAATATATAATAAAAAAAAATTATTTTAAAAAATACAAATAAAAAAATTATCTTTTACCTTGGGCTTGTTTTGTTTTGTCCCTTTTAGCAAAATAAAGGTGTTCTAACCCCAACGAGAGTTGAAATCCCAACCTCCCATTGATATTTTTAACACTGGCCCCGCTACCGGTCAGGCTAGCTAGCCCAATGAGTTAGATAGTGGGTCGCATTTGATTGAATGCCAATTTGTCTGCTAACGACATAAAAAAAAATTAGTGGGAATAATCCCACATGCACCATGTCGGGTGCATTTCACTTTGTTAAAAATGTGAATGCGCACATGTAGAAACAATTACCTTCAGGAAATCACAAGATCTTCTTTTGTCGCGCTTACGTCCAATTAAAACCTGGCATACGTGCACCACACAAACCAATTGAGACATTCCACCTATCATCATATTGTCTAGTCAATCATGCCACCACATATGCATAAGCTTAACGAATCAGATGTCGCCACCTGTTTGTGCCATATCAAGTTAGCATCAGTCACCATGTGTTTGTCAGTTTTTGTGCCAGTGACATTAGCTTGGATTATGTGTGGTATTAAATGTCAGTACCACGTCAGACTCATGCAGTTTGCATGGAGTTGTATGCCAAACTCTGAGGGAGCATGTAGATGGGATCTGTGCCATATTTTCTACAACTGTTAGATATTATCAATTTAGATTGATGTGATAGATCATCCACCATGTTATTAGCACTCTTCAGATATTATCAGTTGACTCGTCTCATAGTCAGTGGTTAGAATTCAACACCATTCACGTGGGGTGGCTACATTGTTTAGAGTCTCAACATTGGGAAGTGTTGGTTCAAATTTGATAAGTCAGACTAGGTTGCAAGTGAATATTGAAGGGTCGCTTGCCCTCCAATGAATATGGGCCACCCCGCCTACTAGTCTCCTGCCTAGGTGGAGCCTATTGTGATATGTAGTGCACATGCCCACCTAGGTGGGGATAAGACGTCAATTCAAAAATAGGGAGAATTTAATAAAATTAAATTAACACCCTCCGAGAAAAATTCCAACCATAAATTCACATGAATTTAAGAGATTCAAACCATAATTTGAGGAAAAAATAAATTTCATGCTTGCTTGAGGAACCCATGGGATTTATTACTCAACCCATTCTGCCTTGTGAGCCTGTCCAGGGGATCCCACGCCTTGGGAATTGTTCCCCTTTGTCTAGCTAGAATGAGAGGGTCTCTCGCCTTGTCCAATTTTGCAAGTCTAGCTCAGGTAAGCCATAGCTCTGATACCAATGTTAGGTAGACGTGAAAATTCATTAACAATTTATTAATAATAAATGAGTATAAATAACATTTGATATAGGCTATGAATAGCCTATGAGCTAATCACACTAACAAACACGTAAGGTAGCCCAAACCTAAAGGTAGCTAACAACTAACCTACTAACCAAGATAAATATCCTGGTTAAAAGTAAATAGTAACGATAAAAAGTAACAAACTACTTTTTACCATGTGGTAAATAAAATCTACCTAGGTGAATCTTACAAATTACCAAATGAGGTAATAATTTATAGTTATTGTAGCATAGTAACTCTAACATTACCCTTATTGTTGACATGGCCTTACTTGGCCTCAAGGTGCCACTCCTACTCCCACTTTCTTTGTCATGTTGGTGCTCTAGCATACATGGAGGTTTTTGACATGGTTCTTGAGGGCTAGCATGGCGGTGTTGATAATGGTGTGCACCTTAGAGAGCATGGCACCCTCCAACTCTTCCAAACCATAGGAGAAAATGAACTTATAGTATATAGTAAAATACAACAATAGCTAAAGAATTATATTATAACATATGTACTTATAACATGTCACGCAGGAGCTACTCTCCAATCATAAAACTTAGGATATGATGAAGGTGTAGAACCATGAGAAACAAACAAACCTCAAATGCAAGCTTCATATATATAGAAGAAGTGAACCTATAACCTTGAAACTAGAAGAAAATGCATTCTATCTTAGAATGTAACTTCAAATAAATTATAAAATAGATACATTCTAAGGGATCATGGTTTCAATACCAAGGAAGGAGAAGAAGTAGAAATTATTGATGAATATGATATGTTACAAGAGCCACAAGGCTCTAGCTTCTTTTAGGATGGACAAAAATGTGTTGTTGATATGATAGACCATGATGTTGTCCATGCTATCAACGATTTTTTTACCAATGAAGACAGTAGTTATGGCTTGGCCACCAACCATCAATCTGAGTAGGTCCTTCTCCATCTCCTTGCCATAGTGCTCCTCATCCAACTTGTACATAATAGGATTCATGCCCATGTTATATAAGTCACTTGAACACATGAAATATGTAGTAAAAACCATGTTTAACACCACCACTACGTTCTTTGATGCTAAGTGCTTCACCTACTCTAGTGGAAATATTATCGCTCCATTTAATTACATTCCAACAAATCTCAACAACATCACACACTATAGGTCACTCATTACTAGTCTCCTCCATCCCTTAAAACTTGGCATTATAAAAATTGTCTCCTATGGACAGCTAGAGCTGGTGGTGGATCAGGTTGATAATGAAAAGGCATATGATGACAAAACGATGAGGATGTACTAAAAAAGAGTATAAAAAATTAATTCCTACTCATTCCAATAGCACGACAAAAATTCTAACCAACCATCATCCTATACGAGATATATCTGATACAAATGTTAGTTTTAGTAATAAAAATAATTCCTATATGCATTAATCCAATCTACATATTTAATTACAACAAATAAGTTATCAAGATCATAATGAAACAAGAAGATATTAAAATCTAAAAATGTAATATTTACCTAATAATGAGGTATAACCTCTCATGAGGTGTAAAAACTAAAAATATAATATTTACCTAATAATATAATAATTACCTAGCATATCATGGCATAGCAAGAGAAATACAAGATGTAAAGCATAAAAAGGAAAGCCATAGGTACACTTCATAATAGGAAGAGAGAGAGAGAGAGAGAGAGAGAGAGACAAACTAAGAAATACTAGTGAATAGATAAATAAAAATAACTTGTAATGGATAAATAAGATAGAGTAACTATTAAATCCATTAAGAAGGATAATAATAAATAAATGGGTTAGATTCAAAGAAAGTTGAACAACAACCAAAATACCCCTCTCTCATAAGCAAAGGACACACAATAGCCATAAGGCGATATCAAAAGTTCACAAGATGAAGTGAGAGTGCTTTTGAAAAATTAAAATTCAACATCATAGAAGAACTTAAAATAATACCAACTAAGGTCATCATGCTAGAAGAATTAGCCTTGCCAAAACATTGGGATTTACTCCAAAATGCCCTAAAGGAGAAGGCAAAAATTTAGGGTAGAGGTAAACAACTAGAGCTCACTCCGACCAATATTAATAATTAATAGAATTTTATAGTAGATCATTCTACAAACATTTAGGTCAATACATCAAATATACTGAGTTCCCCAAAACCAAAGATACTAAATCCATCCATATTTTATGTGACACTTAAGATTGAAAATTGAATGCTTAGAAATTATATAGTTTATTCTAGTGGACTAGTTATAGTTATACCTAAAGTTATTTACAAAATCGGTCTTCCTTACACCAATATGGCTAGACGTTCAATCCAAATGGATGGCATAGGGGTTAAAAAAGTAGGGGTAGTTAAAGACTTGGTTAAGACTATATCTAGACATCTAGAGATTGTAGCAATGCAAGAAGTGATAGTCATGGATCTACATTTGTACTTTGGTATATTGCTTTCCAAAGAGTGGAAACATAATTTGTTAGTATATGGTTACCTAGAAATGAATTATAATTATATGACAATACCTAAAGATAGGAAGTTAATCAGGATTAAAAATTAATCACCTTGGAAAAATATTTTACACAAACTTGATGATGAAAGCACACAAAACTAGAATGAGCTACCAAAATTCATAGAAGATGATGAATATCTCAAGGATGACCAAGATCAATAATTTGACATGATAAGATATGTATTATAGGATAAATAAAATCCTAAATTTGAATTTAAAGAAACTAAATTTGGAAACTATATCATCATTAAAACATCTTCTATCCTTGACAAGTCAAGGTAGAGATACATTGTGGACAATGTTCTTTGATCAGTCTAGAACTAGGAATGGTGTAGGTATTAATGTTTAGCTCATCAACCCATGAGTTGTACAAACCCATTTTTATTGTAGGTTACTTTTCAATTATGCCAAAATATGGCATAATATGAGGTACTCTATATTAATTTGAGAAAATCTAAAAATATGGAAATCAAAGACCTAAGAATGTATAGTGACTTTGAATCAATTATGAATCAATTCAACTGCTAGTGTGCTATAAATAATAGATGCTTGAACTCATATAAGAATTGTAAGCTAAAAGAAGAAAACAATGGAGCCTTAATCTCCATTTTATAATAAATTATCCCAAGTGTGCAACGACTTGTATACAATGCTTCTCTTGCTCTCTTAGATTACAATGGAAAAAAGGGGAAAGATCCCCTTTTGTGATTTGAAGGGATGAGGATGTCTTAAATATTCTCTGCTACAACCAAGTTGGTGGATGGGCTTCAGCTATCCTCATGGACCATATTCATTGCAACAACCTTTAATAATATTGTAACCTTCATATGCAAAAAAATTCAAACAAGAGGTTCGATAGCACCTATTGATATGAATAAAAGTAACTACCAAAAATCTAACATTAATGCTTGCAGAACCTTGAAATAATGCACAAACAATAGATATAATAAAATATTAAAATATGCCTTGTTGATTTACCAGACTTGTTTTATCTATCAATGGATGGAAGCACTCTTGAGCAAATGTAGGGAAACATTTGTAACTATGTGAATGCAAGCTTGCATTTGAAAAATCTAGATGTGCATTTGTGGACTGTATAAACACCCACTAGCATTTGAGGTTGAGTTGCAAAAACACTAGGGTTTGATCTGGGACCTTGAGTGATTGATCTTCACAGAATCAGTTGCCTTCCTGTAGCAATTCCTACAGCGTGATGGTATGATTTTCTAGCATCCTTTGCTTGATGGGATGATGCTTCTTTTATAGGAATTTTGGAGAATTTAGATGGAAAAGGAGGTGGCAAGCCAGGGCAGCCAAGTGTTGGGGATAGTTAGAGTGAGTCATTGAAAGTGTCTCACTTAACTAGGGAGATGTGGCAAGTGGGTAGGTGCAAGTGGAGTGAGGTGTGGAGTGAGGTGTGAGATGTGGCAAGGGGAGGGGTAGTGGTGGCTAGGACACATGTCCAATGGGGAGACAAGGTATCCTAGGGATATTTTCTAGGATTTAACAAATTTTGGAAAATAGGATAACGTGCAAGATTTTTACACCTATGTTTAGACTTAAGAATATTTTGTTATGCAATATTATGGGGTGGATGGGTTCTTGCAAATGCCTAGGTTTTGGTGTCTACAAGGATAACACATAAAATTAAATAAATCTCCAAAAATTTAATACAAATTCAAATGAGATGGTTGGAATAGCAATCTAATTTGACCCCACAAACGATGTGTGGGATAAAACTAAATAAATAGAGGTATTATTTAGGGAAGTTATCCCCAAAATATAACCATTGGTAAGTCTTTTATAATAATGAGAAAACCATAATTTATGATAAGGGAGGCCTAATATACAAAAAAAAAAAAAGAATGAGTATAAAGATGACATCAAGGATAGAGTCATATAGCTTAAGTCAAATCTTTTATCCAACGTTCTAATTAATTTAGAAACCATATTTAATCCTAATGATAGCACAAAAATAATAGCCTCAAAGTTAAATTCTCTTCATATAATCTTATAGAGATGGCTAAAGAGAACAATTTTCTTCTAAAAAATGATTGCACTTAGGAAAAAAAGACATTTTCAAATAGCTCTCTAGTAAGTACAAAGACATTATTGCCTATGAATATGAATATATTAATATCTTTAACTAAACAATTATAGAGCATAGTATCAAATTAGAGCTCCATGTTGATCCTTTTAGACACAAATAGTGATTAGTGTAGCCAAAAATAGAGGCATTAGTGAAGAAAAAATGTTGAAGCTCCTACAAGTTTGGATAATGTTCCCAATCAAGCATTCCACCTAGGTTGCCAAGTTGGTTTTGATATGCAAGAAAAAATGGTTATATAAGGCTATATGTCAACTTTATAAACTTGAATTGGGCCTCTTTAAAGGACCAATACCTATTTCCTACCATTAACTAGATTTTATAGAAGTAGTTGGTTCATAGATGTTATCTCCCCTTAATGGCTTCTTAGGATACAACTAAATCCAGGTTAAATATGTAGATAAATATAAAATAGCTTTCACCGCCAAGTGGGAGACCTTAACATATTAATGAATTGCATTTTAAATTTAGGGGTAACCTTCAATAGGGCTATAGACTTAGTTCTTGTCGATATTGTAGGTGAGACCATTTTTTTGGTTGGAAACATACAATAACAACTAAAACATACATATGGGGCCACCATACCTATGAATTAAATTTGGATATTTGCTAGGAGAGCACAATGTCTTTACCATTATGGTGTACTGATAGGGATAGTGAGACCATTCCCATATACCTTGATGACTTAATAGTGTTTTCCAAAGATCTGAGTAAGTATATTAACTATGTTGAGCCGGTCTTGTAGAGGTGTAGGAAATTAGGAATCTCTCCTAAACTTAAAAAGTCTATTTTTATGGTTCAATAAGACAACTTGATAGATCATGTGGTATCAAAAGAAGATTTAGCCATAGAATCTAATAAAATAAAAACTATCCAAGATCTGTCATTACCCTCATTTGTCAAAGGGATCAGGTCATTTCTAAATCAAATATAGTTTATCACTAAGTTTATTACAAAATTTTCCCAAATTATTAGGTCTATAACTAATATGTTAAAAGAGTATGTATTCTTAAAGTGGATTGATGAAGGAAATAAAGCTTTGTAGGATGTTGAAGATGCCATCACCAAATATCTACACTTGATCAACCTAGATTTCTCCAAAGATTTTATATTGTATATTCTTGGTACATATGAAATAATCATGATTATCCTAACCCAAAATAATGATAGAGATGATGAATATAACATATCCTTTATGATCCAATCCCTTCACAACTATGAATAAAAATATAGAATTATTGAAAAGCAAGTGGTTGTGATCATGAAAGCTCTTAAGAAGTTTAGGTATTATCTATCATAGTGAAAGAATACAATATTTGTAGTACATCCTGATGTCTAATATATTGTACTAATTAGTAAATTGGAAGAAAAAAGGGTTGGATGGATCAAGAAGATTCAATAATTTGATATTGATATCAACCCTACCATATTGATCAGGGTAAATATTGTAGTGAGCATTTTGCCCAATTTTGGTAGAAAGGAACCATGGTGGGAAGCAAAGCAACCAGATTTGAAAGGAGGTAGGTACAAGTACACATGACCAATGATCCAATTTTTTTTTTTCTAATTTAATAACAAAGTAAAGAGACCTAAAATTTTGGTGACAACTTGAAGAAGTGATGTGTGCAACTGAAAGGAAAAATAGCCTAGGAACACCTGCAAAACATAAACATTTGATAACAACAAGCCAAGGATGAAAACCAAAATACAAAAAAGAGTAGAGTAGGAATTTAGTAGTAGAGTATACCAATTAAAATAAGCTTAGAAAATTGGGTTGCCATACAAAGAACAAAGGGAAGAGTTGCCTTTTGAAACCTGATCAAGCTCACACCACCTACGCCTTAAAAATATAGGAGGCCAAGTTTTGCTTTAGGGGTTCATGCCCCTAAGCCCCACATGAAGGGATGTTGGAACCCAACACCACATAGGAGAGGCCACCATTCCAAACCCCACAAATTGTGTTGAGGTGTATGCATCATTAGGTGTACACTCTCTCCTCTACAAAAGGGTACACCACTTAAGGTTTCATCATGAAACCTTTAGAGGAGCAATTATGGATCAGATTAAGAATTAATGATAAAATATCTCAATGTCTAATAATGAAATGGATGACAAGATCCCCCCTCAAATATATCTAGATCTATAGGCATCAGGAGTGGCCACCACAATTAAGGAGTACCCTGGGTAAGAATTTTTGAAGCGAGATTTTTAAATCTCAAATGGGGATAGGCTCCAAATGTAACTTATAATTATGTGTACTTCTCATTATAAATTATCAAAATTTATCCCTTCTTCTAAGGGGGTGCTTTCCTTCATTTTATTTTGTATCTTAGCCTAGCTCGAGCCTTGCCTTACCAATTGATTAGTTTTTGAACCTCTCTTCCACATCTATGTAACTCAAATCTTACACTAATGAAAGTTGTGACTATTTATGAAATATCTGTCCTAGTTTTGGTGTGGGTGTTCTATTTTATTGAATGACTTTGGGAGACCTATGTTCCTTATGCACTTTCGATTGCTCTACATGTTTTCACTTCACTCCTATGGCATGAAGGGTCTTATTAGATATTTGGTATATCACCACCCATATGTAGGCTAAATAGGCTAGTTAGGCTTTTCTTGCTTTATTTTACTACTTTCTCTTATTTTTCCCTTTCCCTAGAGATGAATATTGGTAGAGTAGGCTAGCATAGGAAGGAAATACAAGCATTTAAGATCATATCATAACAAGGAGCCAACCTTGGTAAAAAATCCTAGAGGTCATTTAGAGGAGCTGCATCTCATTCTCCCTCAAAATTCCTAGTACTAGCACCCTACATGAGGCACGGGGTACTAGAATCACCCACTCAAAGAGACAAAGAAAAAACTACAACCTTGGGGGGTCATAGCACCACCGGTTTAGGGGTCATTTCTAGCCTCCAACAATCCAAACTAGCATGCCAAGTGGGATCCAAATTGCAAAATCTATCCCATGATAAAGAAGTTAGGGCATGGTTCCAATGACGACTATGGTCATCTGCTTGTTGAAGCACCTTATATATTCACTTGATGACTCCATTGCAAAAGAATAACCCAAAATAAGTCACCATATTAGACTGAGGTTATAGCGAGAACCTTTGTCTATCTAGTTACAATCCCCACATGACAACTCTACATAAAGATAATATCAAGAAGAAGCTACCTAGAAGGACTCAAGTTAGGATTTTTATGGTTCTTGTCTTAGCTCTAAGAGAAAATTAAGTATTCACTCTAACAAGATCAAGAGTAAATAAGGATTCACTATCGATACCAATCAAACTATAGCAAAAGAATCAAAAGTTGTTGGTACCAATTATGTCATAGCACAAGAGTTGCCTAGGAGCCTTAGTTTCATAAGGGTAGAAATATTTTTCCTATTAAACTATAATAAAGGGAAAAAATAGATGACTTTGATGATCACCAGGGTGGGAGAGCCTTGACTTTGTATCTAATAGATAGGGGCTACCCACCTATAGGTCAAATTCATGATCTTATTTGTAATTCAAAATATCAAGCTCTTTTTATTAAATTTGGCTAAGTGTTTTGATGGCTTGAAAATTTGCATAAAGTTGTGGTGCACAAAGTCAGACTCTTCTTTCCAGTTATGTCATCATTTCCACACCAAAACATGATACAATGCAAAAGGAGTTAATGCATGAATTTAAGATTTTTAAAATATAGAATGCATGAAGCCAAGATGAATGAAGATGGAACTTTCATTGTGATGACATTAGCATGCCATTACACAACTCTCAAAATGTGTAAATATGGGCTGAACAAAGCTGTGATGAAAAAAGTTAGGGCCATTCAAGTGTGATATCAACAAAAATAAAAGAGAGCCCAAAACCATGTAGGCTAAATTGTAAAGTTATTGTGAATAAAACTAGACATATTTTAGTGATGATATCAACACCTAGCATCCAAGCCTAACATCATGCAAGAAAATTAAGGTGTACAAAGATGAAGTGCTAAAATATGAAGTGCACAAAGTTAGGGTTCCTTTGATGATGATGTCAGTATCTCTGAGTCAAGACCCAATATTATACAAGGAAAGCTAATGAAAAAACTAGAATAGAAATAATATGCAAAGCCAAAGTTTATCTAGCAATGGCATCCTAAAAAATAATAAATAAAGTTGAGGTAGTTCCAAAAATCTCTATGAGTGAAGTAGAAACCTAGCCTCTAAAATGCTATAACCACCTCAGTATTTTCCAACTGGCTGATCTAACACCATTGAAACATGAAAATAATAGCTCTAACAAATATGTTGTAGTTTTTCAACCACTTGTAGTAGGCAATTGTAGATCGATAGAGAAGGCCACACAAAAATTAAAATTCATATGCAAAATGAGAAATGAGACAGTCATCTTAGCATCTAGATATTTCTCTGCTAGGCTATTTTTGTAACAACCTTGTAACCAATTATAAATATTTTGCTACAAGTCTCAAAATGTAGCTTATAAATAAGCCATCGCACCCCTAATATAGGGGTTGGCTCTATAGTCCTTGTATGGATATTTGCTATGTAATATTGTTGCTATTTAATTAAGTGATAGTTGTTTGGCCTCCATTGTTGTGTAACTTTAGGATTTTATGAATGCATATTTACTTTAAATAATTTCTGTTACACTTAGGTTTTTAGTCTATTCTCTTAAAGTAAATTTTACTATTTGGCTTGTAATTGGATTACTATTCGTTTAAGTCTTTGGAATGCTTAGAGTAAATAATTGCGGATTAATAAATCTGTAATTTCATTTGATAATGGTTGGTCTATTAAATATCATATAAATTGGTTGTTTTAGCTTATTATATAGTGAAATACAATGTTGTTACACTATACCCTGTCCATCCTTATTTTATTTCTTTAAACCCTTATATCCTCTTAATTCTTTCCCTTTACCTTAAAGCTTAAATATATGCTTTGCTTTATAAGCATTCTATGGAGCCAGCCTTCTCTGGAGGTTGAAATTGAGAGAAATATCATTTCATCCAATATAAACTATTGGTTGGAATCTAAGGCACATTGTCTATCCATAGACTAGGTGGATTTTATTCCAATAGTTTAGTTTTCTAGCACACTCGGTGGGACAAATCATATTTTTTTGTCTTACTTTATTGGAGAGTTTAATATTTATTGAACAATATTAACCTCATAAGTAGAGAATATATGTTCTTATGGTAACTCCCTTGAAGACCAAACCTAAAATTACCTAAAATACATTGGACCCTATTAAGAGAGTTCTCATGGCCAAACAATTGTATCTAGCTTGGTGTGATATTGGTCCCCTTACTATCTTGATCCTCCATGAAATGCCAAAATTTTCCTTAAAAGTCATCCCTAGTTATAATGACAATGAAAAAAAACATACAAGCACTATCAAGACATATTTTCTTTAGCCATCATATACAGTATTATCTTTGAACATATAATGATTAGACTGCTCATCCAATATTTGAAGGGAAAAGTATTGTTATGGTTTTGGTCTTTAGAAGATAAGAGCATTATTACTTGGACCAAATTAGCCAAATATATTATCACAAAGTTTGATGACCTAGTATATACATTCCTGTTACTCACTCACTTCTCTATTCAAAGGGTTCCCTATGAAAGCATTTTCAACTTCAATATTCAATTCAAAAGGACTTGGAAAATAATACCTTAAGATTTTCAGCCTTCTCATGCCCAATCATACCTCTATTATATACATGCCTTTGATTCTAACTTAAACCTTATAATTCAATAGTCTAAGGATAAAATATTCCCACAAGTTCTTCAAGAAGCCATACTAGCAAAAAATATGCTCATTATGATGGGAAAAGTCTCTCCCATAAATACTATGCACCCAAATTTCCAAAATTACCCACATTCCCCATACTTAAATATTTTTTACGTACCATATCATGATAATTTAAGATTGTATTCATCCCACCCTCCCATAGTAAGGTACACCCCCAATGTACAATTGTATCAACCCCAGACAGAACAAGAATTGAATACATTGATCCATAAATTAATTGAATATGTTAGAAAGATGGAGGATAGATGCAAGATCTCAAGATAAGTATACCATGAAAGACCAAGCAATGCACTATATTGATGGTAGCATACAATAAAAATCGATGGTCTCGACCACATACGACTCCTCATTACCCAATAGAGTGGATGCAAATGAAAGTTATTAAAATCACTTATGGCTAGAGAAACTCTCGATAATGGAATATATGATGGCTTCTAAAATGAATTAATATATTTGTCTTAAAAAAAATTATTCCAGTCAGCCATCAATAAGAAAAAAGGAAGTAGTCGTTATCATGCTCATAATCCAAACATACGTGGTGGAAAAATAAATCCACAGTCATGTTTGAACAATAAATCTTGAGGTACAACCACTAAATCTACATAGGATTGATCTATATAAAAGGTTGTATTTACCAACTATGACTCAAAAAAAGAGAACTAAAATAACTAAGAAATTTCAAAGCTTATTCAAATCCCCAGTATTAAGGCATTGAAATCTTAGGAGAAACAAAAGATGGTCCTACAAAGAACATCAAGGATTTGAGAAGACACTTGTTATTAGTTGAAGGAATGGATAGAGTCAAGTTGGCTCTTGAAGAATCAATGAAAGGTCACATTATTTAGATCCCAATGAGAAGAGGATCATCATTAGGTATGGAAAGTTACAAGTCTATCCCATTCTATTTAACTCTTTTCTTGGAAAGGCATTTACTATATAATTATGTGGTAGACCCAAAAGTTGAGATTACAATTATAACCCAAGGAGTTTGCAAGAATATGGGGTTAATCCTCAACCAAACAGAACCCAAGTGACTTTGATTCAAGGAAATACCAATGAAAGCGGTTGATCTTATGAAAGGATTTTTGATTATAA
Source organism: Wollemia nobilis (assembly GCA_028583015.1). Classification (NCBI taxonomy): domain Eukaryota; kingdom Viridiplantae; phylum Streptophyta; class Pinopsida; order Araucariales; family Araucariaceae; genus Wollemia; species Wollemia nobilis. The sequence continues at coordinate 5,347,752 of JAQPPZ010003287.1, read as the reverse complement.
TACATATATGTCCAGATATTGTAGTGTGACAAGACACAATATTTGTTGATATACCTCTTTTATTTGGTGTATGTTTATCCAAAAATTTCTTGGAGTAAATTGGAGGATACTTGAGACCTGATAAAGATCATGTGGTTATTCCTTACACTAAGAAATTAGTCTAAATATCCAACCAAGATCTGCAACCCTTCTACATTGAATAATATGGGGAATTAAATGCACATTATATAAGAAGAGATGTTGGGAATACATATGTGGATATAATTGATTAGTCAAAGGAAGAGCTAGACTTGGCATGGAGAAAATTTTGGTAGGATAATCACAGTCCCAAAGAAAAGTTTTCAAAAGAATAGTCAGATCTAGCAAGTAGTTGTAAGTCTTTCCAAAGCCTAAAAAATCATGAGTTTCAATGATTTTGGCCTTTGAATCGAAAAGAGTCTATCAAAATCCAACATGTGGTAGAAGAATCTAATCAAATAAAGTTTGATTTAATGATAAATATGCCCCTTGAGACTCTACAAGTGATATTGGAGAGACCAATACTAAAACAAATGGGACTTAGCAATTTACTTTATTAAGATCAACCATCTATGGCCACCATAGATGTTCAATGCTAGAAGACCCTTGGAAATAAATTAGATCCATATCATATCTAGAAGTTACCAATAGAAGTTGTGAGTTCCAAATAATATATTGAGAAGAGAAGCTTAAATTTGACATCATATGGTCAGGATATTATAGATTCCTAGGATAAACCAAGGAAAATTACTTTTACCAGGCATGGGCAAACACACCATATTTTTGTGTAAATAGTCAACAAGTAAATAAAAGGTTGAATATAATTTTTTTCTAATAAGGTTATTAGACAGTAAGATCATTGAATGGCACACATAATAAGATTTTAAAAGGTGGACTCCATGTCTATAACAACGAACTAAGCAAGAAAAACAACAAGTATATTTAAAAGTCTTGTTTTGGAAAATAGATAAAAGGTGGACACAAAAAGAAGTCTAACTAAATCGATAGAGCAATACCTTTGTCAAACTAACAAGTCTATATAAGAGATACTTCAATAGGAATTTCCCTTGTAAGACTCCAAAATAGAGTATACAACAGGAAATAATATGGGAATATTGATGCAATAATTGTAGATGGGTTCAAAGGTCCTTGTATCTAAGAAATAGTCTAAGCTTTCTAAGGAAAAAAAATTATAAATCACTCTAATAAAATCCAAGGGATATTCACAATTACATATGCCAAATTAAATCTTCAAAAATATGTAGTTATGAACACTCTTCGAATTAGACTAGACTGAGGTCCCTCCAAAACTTCAAAATGAAAGAAGTTGCATTGCTCAATCAAGGAAAGGAGTTGTATGGTTTGATTAGAGATGAATCATGAAATAAAGTCAAAAAATTAAAGGGTCATCATCCTCAGGTATTTCCTCTCTAACATTTTCTCATAATGACACTCATCCTATGTATACCATAATCATTCCCTCACCAACCCTATTTCATTCCATTAATTAGCTCTCACTCATTTTTTATCCATTTTTTCCCTGCACTACCTTTTTCATGAATTTGTAGCCCAATGGACAATATAGGAAGAACTAAAAATGGCATAGAATTACCTAGAAATCATGACACAACATGAGCTATGACAAGAAGTGATGCGTCAAATGTGCCACATAATATTTTATTCTATACTTGATGAAAGGAAAATGTAAGGTGATTGCATCAAAGGAGACTAGCTAGCATAAAAATATTAGATAAGGCATGTGAAAAAACCTTACACATAGGTTTTAAATTTTTGAGAAAAAGGATCCAAGTCAAAAGAAAGCACCATGCAATCAATAAAAAAGTATTAGATGACATAACTATCCTTTCAAGTTCAATATAATATTGTGAAGGGCTAAATAATCTAAGATGCAATGTTCTCTGGTGCAATCATGGGTATTGTTAAATTCCTAGGGTATTTCTCTAATACAAGTGATAAATAGAAGGTATTATTGTGCAATTATGTGAAGAAAAGAAGAATGCACAATCATACTGGTAGACTCTGGCCTATAAGTACCTAAAATATTTTCCTAAGGTATCTTGCCTAGACTTAAAGTAGCTCTCAACCTAAGGCATTTTGGGGACACAAAATATTGAATGTCCCCATTCACTATCTCCTCTTATTTCTTTCCTATATTCCCCTTTGTGCCACTTCTCCATTCCCCATTCACATGTATATATATCCATCATCTCTAGTTTCCTCATTTATCATCATCCCTACTTTTATTGCTTCTTGTAGTAATTACTATATACAATATTGCTTTTGCCCTTCTATTTTTTATCAGTTTATCTTCTAGCTCCTTCCCTTCTTCAAAAATTCATAATGTAAGAATAAGATTATCTAGGTTCTTTTTCTGTAAGCAAAAAACCTTGGAAGACATTAAGAATGTAGGTCAAATTCATGACCCCATTTGTAATTCAAATGGTCAAGCTCTTTTTATTAAATTTGGCTAAGTGTTTTGATGGCTTGGGAAGCTGCACAAAGCCATGATGCACAAAGTCAGACTCTTCTTGCTAGTGACATCAATATTGTTGCACCAAAGCTCAAGATCATGCAAAAGGATTTAATGCACAAAGTCAATTTTTTCAAATATTGAAATGCATGAAGTCAAGATGAATGAATATGGGACTTTCATTGCAACAATGTCAACATGATACTACACAACTCTAAAAATACATAAATATGGGCTAAACAAAATTGTGATGAAAAAAACCAAGGCTATTCGGGTGTGACATTAGTAGAAATAAAAGAGAGAACAAAACCATGTAGGCTAAAGCATGAAGCTATTGTGAACAAAATTGAGCACATTTTAGTGATGACATCAACATACAACATCTAATCCTAACATCATGCAAGAAATTTAAGATGCACAAATTTGGAATTCTTGAAGATGAAGTGCATAAGGTTAGGGTTATTTTGATGATGACATTAGTACCTCTGAGTCAAGACCCAATATTAAATAGGGAAATACAATGAACAAAAAAAAAGTGGATGAAATGTGTAAAGCCAAAGTTTATGTAGTAATGTCATCCTTAAAAGTAATAGATAAAACCAAGGCAGTTCTAAAGAGCTCTACAAGCAAAGTAAAATTCCAACCTCGATACACAAAATCTAAAAGGTTATAACCACCTTAGTGCTTTTAAGTTTTTTTACCTAATGTCGTTGAAGAATGAGAACAATAGCTTTGACGGATCTATTTGTAGTTGTTTAGCCACTCACAGTAGGTAGTTGCAGATCAACAGAGTAGGCCACACAAAAATTCAAATTCAAACACAAAACAAGATTTGAGACAACCACTTCAACATCTAGACCTTTCTTTACCACTCTATTTTTGTAATAACCTTGTATTCAATTGTAAATATTTTATTGCAAGTCTCAATGTGTAGCTTATAAATAAGTCATCACACCCTTAATATAGGGCCGAACTCTATGGTCCTTGCCTGGATATTTTCTATGTAATATTATTTCCAGTTGATGAAGTGATAGTTGTTTGTTAGAGTATATTACATCATTTGGGTCATGTAAATGTACCACCTATGGTACATAGTTAGAGTAGGAGATTACTTTAGGGGGAATTTAGCTAGTTACTTCAAGTAATGTAATAAATGCACAAGTGTCAATGTGCAAGTTGTAATGTGCAAGGTGTCCCCTTGTACAACTAGGTAGAGTGTTGGCCAAGGAACCCATATTCCTATATAAAGGGCCTCATAGTAAGTGATTACATATCACAGTAGGTAGTAGTAGAGTAGAAGGTAAACTCCATTGGTGATGGAGTACAATGTAGTCCTTTAGCATATATTCATGGAGTGCTCATTTCCTCCATAGTTGCATTGTATTATTTTTATCATTTCTATTTATAGTATACTTCAGTCATATTTTAAAATTACTCTCCTTCATATTTTCTTAATCCTATGATTGCCATTTCTCGTAGCATACTTCATCAAAAGCTAACAATGGTATCAGAGCCACGGTGAATACAGATAGGACTAGGGAGAGTCACAAGTACTAAAGTAAATCTCAGTTCCAAAAATACTAAGATCACATCTGGCTAGAGTCTTTCCACAGAGTTGTAGAAAAACTCGTGAAGACTAGGACTCAACATTCATCCCACTAGTTTGACAAATCAACTAGTGAAGACTATTTACAGATCTAGATTTTTCATGTTGATTATTGTCTAAAGTTTTTTGTTGCAAAAAATTAACTCTCAAAAGTTGGGACACTTCCTACAATAGATAGAGAAGGATTTCACCTTCATTGCTTGAAAGTCTATGTGCTTTCCTCGTGCAGAGATTAGTTCTTTATTGCAGAAAATACTCTAGGAGAAGAGTCTTGGTGAAGTTTGGAGATTGGAGATCTCCATTGCTAGATTGAAAAACTTCACATTGCAGAAGAAAAGGCCATAGAAGCCTTGATCCAGAAGAAAATACCATAGAAGCCTTGATCCAGAAGAAAAGGCCACAAAAGCCTTATTTGAAGAAGACTCTAGAGAAGAGTTCCTAAAGAAAACTCCAAAGAAGAGTTCATGATCTAGAAGAAGACTCTAGAGAAGAGTTCTCAAAATAGGATATTGGTGATCTCCATTAGAGACTATGAATTGCAGATCAACTAGAGTCTTTCCACAAGACTATGAAGACCAAGACTCATCATATAACTCATACCACTAGTTTCAAGAATAACTAGTGAAGTTAAAAAGGTCTAAGAAAATACCCCATTGGAAATAACAGATTGAAGATCTATTCTAGAAGAAGTTGAAGAGATCTATAGAAGATCTCATTGGAAAACTTCCAATCTTGGAAGAGATAGAGAGGGACTAGCAAAGTCCTATTCCTGATCAAAGAAGCAACAAAATTTAGAGATCCAAGAAGAAGATCTCATCACCAACACTTCTAGAAGGAGAATATTGAAGAAAAGGTCTCATTTAGAAGACCAAAGAAGTTACAAGACTAAAGACCTTGGAGAGGTCTCCAGGAGAAACAAGGAAAAGGCTTGGAGAGCCTTGTTGCAGAACTTATAGAAGCATCATCAAAGGAGTTCCTAGAAGAACTCATTGGAGAAATCCACTACCAAGGAGAAGCTCTTGATAGTGAAGGACTTGGGACAATTATCACCATCCAACAACAAGCCCAAGAGAGAAGGCAGAATCTAGTGAAGACCTCAAGACATTCAGAATATTGAGAAGAAGACCTTGTTTGAAGTCAGAATTCAACAAGAAGATTGAAGGAGGATTCAGATAGAAGAAGCCTACCAAATCCAAGAGATTTGGAGATTACCTCTCATAGTAAGAAGGCACATTTTAGAGGTAAGAAGTTTTCTGAATCTACAATAGAAAATAGAATATCACTTGGAGGATCAAGCCACCAAACCCTAGGCTCAAGATAGAAGGTTCGAGACCATGTTTTGGTGAAGCAAGAAGTTATTTTGGACAGCCAACAAGAAGCTATGGAATTCATTCATCACAAGGTAACAACTTGGTGAATCTAAACACCAAGATCTACATCATCTACAGAAGCCATTAAAGGTAAGCAACTTGGGTGCAATTAGTTGAACTTTAAATTAGGGTTCATTATCAAATATCATTAAGCACCATATTTGGATTAAAGTTGCAAATAAAAAGGGCTTATAGTCTTCAAGAAAGTGCAAAAAGGAGAGTTCATTTTAAGATATTTATTTGCACATTAAAATAGGATTTGGATGTATTTTGAAAGAAATAAATATATCATCTACCTATTATCTATTTAGAAAGCAAGAAGACTACATCCTACAAACTAATTGTAGTGAAGAATTGCAGATTACTTAAGGGTTCATTATAATTACTCTTAAGAGTTGCAAAGATTATTAAGTGCATTAGAAACTACTTTGAGAGCTTATTTACAGGAGAAATAAGGTGAGAATTAAAGTGCATTAAATTAGAGGTTTTATTGATTCATTGCACTATACTAGTTGTTCATTAAACTAGTTACTCTCAAAGGATTGTTTTGTGTTTTTTATTGTTAAGATCAAGGGCACAAAAACCAGCATACTATCAAAGTGTCTAGAGACACTATCTGGTGCACAAAACCTGCAACATTTCATGGCCAAAAGAAGCCACCATTAAATCCTTGAAGGAAGCTACAAATCGAGACTTGGTGAATCTCAGATTCAAGGTGCACTTAGAGTTTCATTAAAAGAGTAAGTGCAGAAATTTCTACTTCCAAAAAGGCATATTAGCTTGGATCTATTCTTATTAAACTATCCAAGCAAAAGAGTTAGAAATTAGTGTTGTCTAAAAATAAAGGCAACAATACATTGCTCTCAATAGAATAAGAGCAAGTAAAGGCCATATCTAAGAAGCCAGAAGAAAGCATCAAAAGTCCTCAAGCTATATAGTGAGGAGCCTTCATAACAGAGAAGGAAATAGCATCTAAAAGAGACAAAGAATACACTAAACTTTGGTGCAAAATAAGGTCTCTTATTTATAATACATTGGAGCACCATATACCTCTAAAATAGGTCAGAAGTATTGAGTGTCACAAGACACCAAAAATAATAGGTGTTCTACATTGCTTGCACGTCAACAGAGGTAGAAGAGAAGTCGATTCAAGGATTCACAAGCATGACCATCAGCTCAACAGGAATAAGGGCTGAGTTTGAGTAGAAGACAAGAGCCACCGAAGGGCTCACATTTTGAGGCATCTAAAGACACATGTTCGAGCACCTAGAACAAGCATCCACCTGCAACATTAAGGCCAATATAAGAAGGCCATTATCGATCAACATCTATGAGAAAAGAGATAACATAAAGGGTGATTATCATCTACATTTCTACAACATAGCCATCAATGTGGACAGAACAACATTATTAAAGAAGGAACAAGGAGCTAGCACATAGTCATCTACATTAACAAAGGCAACATACTAAAAGTATCAAAAAGCAAAGCTAAAAGGTGCTATACCAAAGATGTAGCTAGGAGAAGATGTCTTCCAAAGAGAAGCACTCACATCAGCCCTTGGTTTTCCATAAGACCACCATTGGAGTGCCATAGAATCGTTCCTCATCACCAGCTGGAGCCACCGATACAACAAATACGTTGGCTTGGAAAGAAAGCATTATCAAGAGCATTTGCTAGTAAGGAATATATGAGCTATAGAATGTTGGAGGGAGAGTGTGCATGTAGTGCCACTTGGTAGGAACACACCAAGCACCACTTCATTCCTCAATGCTCAAAGAATACTTGAACGCCTTCCTTTGAATGGTTATTAAATCATTAGGAGGTTACATATCATTGTTATCATTACAAAAGGGAATGAGCGTTGGAAGAATCTCAACGTCCATATTTATTGTAACTCCTAATTGCCACTTGTCCAAAATTTGAAGAGGAATTCATGCTATTTAAAGCGTTCAACTTGGAAGAAGAAACATCAAAGTCAAAAGCATGATCAAGTATTGAAGGGTGTAGAAGCATATTCATAGCGAGAAGCTAATTCAAGAAAGGAGCCTGTGCACCATTCAAGAGGAGTGTAAGCAAGACTATAGCTTGCATTAACGGCCTGTCATATACCAACAACTCCAACGCTCTTCGATTGGAGAATACTTTGACCAAGAGCCATTCAAGAAAGAGACTAGTGCCAGCGCCGTCCAGAAAGCACTAAATTCTCTACACCAGACATCAACGAATACGTTGAGCCACAAGGATTACTAAGCCGTAAGAAGATACAAGGATTACTAAGTTGTCAACGAATTTGTTGAGCCACAAAGACGTTAGCCGATACATTGAGCCACAAGGATTTCTAAGGTAAAGTTCATATTAAATCTACTTGCTTTAAGTCTAAGTGACATTGGAGTTATAAGGATATAATTCATTTACTATTGCAAAGCATTCATCAAGCATTAGTAACATATTAAGCAAGCCTATTTCAAGAACATTTACATATTTGCAAATAATAAATATTGGAGATATAAGGGTTTCTACTTAGGAAATTAAAACCCTATTATTGCAAATATTATTGTTTTCTAATATTCCAAATTAGGGAGTTATAAGGAATACTACACCAAAATAAATTATTGGAATTTAGAAACATTAAACTATTAATATCAAGGGATATAGAAAGAAGTTCATTAAATATTATCAAGGGTTGGAATCAATTGATATACTTGTCTCATAAACACATTAAAGGGGTAAAAGAAATCCAACTTTGAGAACTTCTTCAAATTAGAAAGTGCTTAGTTCAATAGGAGAAATAAGGTGTAATAAAAGTTGATTATTGTTACTTACAAAACATTACAAAATCAACTCTAGATTGAACTATTACTTCCAAAAGCACTATTATCAATCATATAGCATAATCTAACAACTAGGGAGACATAAGGAATCCTACAAAAAGAAAACCTAAATCCAAGAAAGGTTTTATTAATCTACTCAAGAAAGATATAGTATTCTACAAATATTGAAGAAACAAGTAGAATACTACACTTCATATACTAAGGAGATATAAGGTAGTCTACTACAAAGGATTCATCAAAAATATTTCTAAATCAAAAAAAGCTAAGAGAAATGTCTACCTCAAGTAATACAATGAACAATAATATGAACAACACTATTAGAAAGGAAAAAGCAAGTGTCATAAAAAGTGGAATCAAGAATTCACTTATAAAGTCTGAAGGAAACTTAGACCTTACTTCAAAAAGGATACATAGTGAAGCTTTAAAGGATAACTTTGAAACAATGGAACATTATCTACATGCTCAACTTATTGAAGCAATTGATAATGGAAAGAATGACATTCAAATTCCTTTAGAGTATGGAAGCATATTATATATGGCACTACTTACATTCAAATGCTATAAGGATGAAAATGTAGAACAGAGGGGATTGATAGAATTACTTAAACTAAAAATAGAAATGGATGAATCATACCTAGCAAAAATATTTCAATCCTCATGCAATATTAGTACTTCAAGTTCTACTAACACAAAGTCTTATCATGATGCTCTAAGTGTATGTTCAAAAGCTTCTATACAGGAAATAAATAATGATGACAAGAACAAAAGCAAAGATAAAATACTCTTGCAAGAATCCAGTGATAGTACGTCCACCTATTAAAGTACTGACTCCAATAAAGAAGAAGAAGAGGAACCAAAAAAAGGAGGCATACAATGCAATGTGAATTAAAGATAATACAAAGAACCTGATCAAGCCAAAGAGCATCCATAGGAAGAAGATCCATATTGAATACCAAAGTCTTCAATACCCAAATAATGTAATACGAGGGGGTGTTAGAGTATATTACATCATTTGGGTCATGTAAATGTACCACCTATGGTACATAGTTAGAGTAGGAGATTACTTTAGGGGGAAGTTAGCTAGTTACTTCAAGCAATGTAATAAATGCACAAGTGTCAATGTGCAAGTTGCAATGTGCAAGGTGTCCCCTTGTACAACTAGGTAGAGTGTTGGCCAAGGAACCCATATTCCTATATAAAGGGCCTCATAGTAAGTGATTACATATCACAATAGGTAGTAGTAGAGTAGAAGGTAAACTCCATTGGTGATGGAGTACAATGTAGTCCTTTAGCATATATTCATGGAGTGCTCATTTCCTCCATAGTTGCATTGTATTATTTTCATCATTTCTATTTATAGTATACTTTAGTCATATTTTGAAATTACTCTCCTTCATATTTTCTTAATCCTATGATTGCCATTTCCCATAGCATACTTCATCAAAAGCTAACATGTTTGGCCTCCATTGTTGTGTAATTGTAAGTTTTATGAATGCATCTTTGCTTTAAGTCATTTTTTTTACACTTAGGTGTTTATTATATTCTTATAAAGTGATTTTTTCTATTTTGATCGCTATTGGGTTACTATTCATTTAAGTCTTTGGAATGCTTATACCAAATAATTGAGTATTAATAAATCTATAATTTCATTTTATAATGGTTGGTTTATTAAGTATCATGTAAATTTATTGTGTTAGCTTATTATATAGTGAAATCCAATGTTGTTACACTATATCCCATCCATCCTTATTTCATTTATTTAAACCCTTATCTCCTCTTAACTCTTTCCATTTACCTTTAATATTAAATATCTACTTTGCTATATAAGCATTTTAAGGAGTTGACCTTCTTTAGAGGCTGAATAAGTATCATTTCATCCAATCTAAACCATTGGATGGAATCTAGGGCACACTATCTATCCATAGACTAGGAATATTTTAGTCCAACACCACCATGTATTATAGTTTCTTTTAGTTATAGGCAAGTACCAACATTTATAAGCAAGCCTGATTTTACAATGGTATAGAAGCAAGGAGTTGCATTTTAGAAATTGAGATTCCCACCTTTGTTTCCCTTCCCTCTCCAAACCTAATTTTAACTTTGTACCCAATGGATAAGGCAACAACCTACTAATTTCATTTTTCTCATCGATTTGAGGATACCTTATGAGTCTCTAGAACTATAGTGAGCTCTCACTACACTTGGGAGGAGTGAGCATTTCATCTAGTTTTGGTAAAAATGATCCCTGATGGGAAGTAGAGCAATCGGATCCAAAAGGAGGCAAATACAAATACGTAGGACCAATGATCCAACTTTTCTAGTCAAATCTAACAATAGAGTAAAGAGACCCAGCATTTTGGTAACAACCTGAAAGAGTTATGCGTACAATTGGAAGGAAAAATAGTCTAGGAACATCCACTTGACATAAACATATAGTAATTACAAGCCAAATATGACAACAGAAACATCAAAAAGAGTAGAGTGGGAAATCTACAATAGGGTATACTAACTAGACCAAGCTTAGAAAACTAGGTTACCAGATGAAAAACAAAGGAAAGAGTTGCCTTTTAAAACTTGATCAAGCTTGCACCACTTGGGTCCCAAAAATATGGAAAGAGGTGCTTTGAGGGCTCACACCCCCAAGCCTCCATATGGAGGATTTCTGGCACCCCACACCCCCTAGTTGGGGCCACCACCCTAGACCCCAAAAATGATGTTGAGGTGCATGCATCATCGGGCACATAGTCCCTCCTATGTAAAAAGGTGCAACATTTAAAATGTCATCATGAAAACTTCAGAGGAGATACTATGGATCAGATTAAGCATTAATGATAAAATATCTTGGCATATAATCATGACATGGGCAAGGAGATCCCACCTCAAAAAAATCTAGATCTAGAGACCTCAATATTGCTTTCCATCATTATATAGTATGCTAGGTAAAACTTTTTGAAGAAAAAAATTGAAATCTCAAAATGGTAAAGGCTCCAAATATAATCTATAAATATGCATACTTCTTATTATAAATTATTGAAAGCTATCCATTCTTCTAAGGGGATAATTAACTTCATTCTCTCGTGTATCTTAGTATAGATTGAGCCTTGGCTTGTTGGATGATTAGTTTTTGAACCTCTTTCTTTTGCATGTATGTAACTTAGAGCTTACACTAATGGAAACTATGATTATTTATAAAATTCGTATTCTTGTTCTAGTGTGAGTGTTTTGTTTTATTGCATGAATTTGGGGTACTTGTGTTCCTCGCGCATTGTCGATCACTCTACATGTGTTCACTTAAACCCATCATGACATAGAGGGTCTTATTAGATATTTGGTGCATCACCACCCTTAGGTAAGCTAGATAGGCTAGTTAGATTTTTCTTGCTTTCTTTCAATACTTTTCCTTCATTTTTCTTTTCCCTAGAGATAAAACCTATTAGAGTGGGCTAGAGTAGGAAGGAGAGATGAGTGCTAAATATCACATTATAATAAGGAGCTTGCCTTAGTAAAAAATATTGAAGGTCATATGAAGGAGCCACATCCCAAACTCCCCTGGACTTACCAAGATTGGCACCTTGCATGAGACACAAGGTATCAGATGCACTGCTTAAAGAGACAAAGTGCAAACCACAATTGTAGGGGGTCACAATGCCTGGGGTGTAGGGGTTGTTTCTAGCCCCAACATATCCTTATATGAAAGGTTAGCAAGGATTATTTTTTAAGAAATCTAGTAGAATATATAGATAAATATAACATAATTGGTTGGTTGGATGACAAGTGTAGATATATGGCTATAGGATAGGTACCAAAAGGATTGATAGCCAAGGAACGAGTTCGATTTAGAAAATAAGCAATGCATTATCACTAGTTGGTTGGTGTCTTGTTTAGAAAATGATATAATTGTGTCTTATGCTACATATATCAAGTAATGCCATGATGGAGGACATTTCCATTATATCTCCCAAGATACTTATAGTCAGATACTAGTGGCTTACCATTATTGTTGATTACTACTAGTGAGACAAAGATTGTAAATATTATTGGATGTTTAAAAGAAGGAAAATAAGAGCTCCAATGAACTTAAATACTATTAAGATAACTAATTTTTTTTAATAATTAGGCCTAGACTTCAAGTACATGTTATCAAGTGCAAATCATGGATTAATCCCCACTACTAAAGTAGCTAGATTTCACCAAATAGATTGAAGCAATCCTAGCCAAAATAGCCAATTGGGAAATAGTGATTCAATTAGTAGAAGATATCATCACAACATTTAGAGTACCTACCTCAATAGTCACAGATAATACCACCTACTTCAAAGGGTTTAAGGTGATGAATTTAACATTGGAATATGGATTTTTACTTTAGAGGTCATCCAAATACTACCCTTAAGATAATGGATTGGCCAAATCAACTAACAAGAACATCACAATAATATTAAAAACAAACATTTCAAAGTTACAAAAGGACTAGCATACTAAATTATGTAAGGCATTATAGGTGGATAAAGTGATACCAAAAGCATACATCATATCTTCCCCTTATTATCTGGTCTATGGCAAGAAGGTTGGGATGCTAATCGACCTAGATCTCCCTTCCCTTAAAAAGTCGCAATAGTTTAATTTGAACATATTGACATCAACCATATACAACCAAGGTTAAATGCACTACTAGCCCTAGAAGAGAAAATAGAAAATGCCTTCATAAATATCATGTAAGATCAAGAAATAATCAAAAGGTGGTTTCATGAAGGAGACATAGACGTGGAGTACAAAGGAGGCTTTGTATATAAATGGGATGAGGATAGAAGTTTGATTATATATGGAGTGGGCCCTATCAAATTGTTAATACCATAGGTCCAAATGCCTATAAACTTGCCTCCATGGAAGGAATAGTGTTGCCTATTTCTATAAACAAGTAGCATCTTCACTCAATTTGGTGATAAGAAGTCTAGTCAAAATGGTATGAAAGTACATACATATAATAGCAACTATTATTTTGGTGAATTTTATCTTTTATTTTGCTTCCATGGGCCTTGTTTCTTTCTTCCCCTTTCCTCTAATATTTTTCTTTATTGTTTTCTATATTTTTCTCTTCTTCCTCTATTGGCATTTCATGTTGATGTACACCATCAGGTTTATTGTATTTGATGTTAAAACAAGAGAAGAATGAACCACTAACTATAACTACATAAATTGCTCATTTTAAGTGAATAAATTACTCACCCTTGAGGCCACCCAATGCCAAATAACAATAAGTGTAAATCATCCTTTACCATATCAACTACCTTTCCTGACTAGGCCACACCAAGGCATGGATAGGCATATACTACCTGGGGGTTTATGTAAACCTTAGGGCCCCTAAAAGGACCTCACTTTCTAAACATATCTTACTCAAAAGAATCACATTACACACTCTCTACACCTATTCCAACAAATCAACTATAGAAATCATATCCAATTAGGTAGCAACTTCATAGAAGGTCCTTGTATGTTGTCTTTATAGTGATTCACTATAAAATTATATCTTCCTAAAATAAGTACCAAATCTCTCAATCCACAGATAAAAAAAAATTAAGTCCAAAATAATAAGTAAATCACTCAAATTCTATGAGGGCTTTGCTCAAAAATTCTTAACTTTCCTAGGCCCCTTTCTAAGCAAATCACTTAAATTTAGAAAGCAAATCATTTCCTCCAAAACAATAGGCAAAGTCTTCCCTTTTTCAAAATTTCATATTTTTCTTAATTTTTACCCATTTCTCATCATGGACACAATTTCTAAATCCTCTAGCCCATAATTACTGGGATAACTTCTAGTTTTACCATCTTCCACTACTATCACCCCATCCATTTCGATTCCACTTTCAACTATTCCAATAATATTAGAGGATGCCAAATCATTAGGAATTCAATTGTAGAAGAAGAGTTTAAAAGGAAGAGACAAGGATCTCCTCATCCAAAGAGACATGAGAAGTACTATGTTGACCCATACCATAGGGTAGAAGAAAGGATTTACAAACACTCCATAAGGCATATAAGAAGGAAATCCCTCAGGAGATTCAACCTAGGTCTAGAAATTAGCTCATGAAGTATTACTCAAATTTGGACTTTAGGCTTAGCTATAAACCTAGTACCCCAAGTATGGAATTGGTCAAAGTTGATAGAGTTAGTCGTAGAGAGGTATGACAATATAACCCAAATATTTAGACTCCCATAATGGATAGAGGATTCCTTATATATATAATAGGGAGTAATAAGGAGGATGTATAAGTTAGTTAATAACTTGGCTATGTGGGCTTCCTATAATTAAAATTTATAAGAAATTTTTTACTGTAGGTATTCCAACCTTTATCAATGTGCTTTTCTAATACCTCGTCTAAAGAAACTCAGCTTACCATTGAACTTCAATATCCCACTAGAGTTAATATTGTTCAAATAATATGTTCATATGTTGTCATTAGGTATAGTTATGGTCTTAGGAAAATAAATTATTGAAGCTCTAAAAATCATGTCCTACATACTTATCTAGGATACTCTCGAATAATTTACTATGCTAAATAAATTTTAGATTATGTGGACAATCAACTAAGAAATTTTAAAGATGAAAATAATTCCAATTGTACCTCCTACTTGGTTTAGCAAATATTATACCATAAGATCAAATAGTTCCCCACTCCTTGAGCTAGCCTAGGTAGAAGATGATGGAAAACCTCTCTCAGTTGTGAAGTGTATAGAATTACCTTGTCAAAAAGTGGGAAAGAACTCCAATTGCTTCTATGATGAGCTATATGAGGTCATCTTAGAGAAAATCAGAGGAAATATAGCAATATTATTATATGAGGCATGAAAAATACTAAGTGATTAAACATAGCCAAGAAAATACTTCTATTTCGGGAGGACTCAATCATTCATCTACCTTTATACCTTTCTAAGCCATGAACTTCAAGTTACCCACATGGTGGATGTCATTATTACCATACTTTACTAATGTCACTTTTAGTTTTATCAAACCAAAGGTGGTGTCCTATGGGCAATATGCACTAGGAAGTATCTAGTTCAGTTTAGGTTTTGGAGTTATAAACTACTGTAATTTAGAAAATAAATGTAAACTTATAACTATAGCTAAAAATGGAAATATTTAAGTTAATTAACAAACTTTATAAGGAATGGAAATTGTAGCAGAAAAGTAAATAAAATTGCAAGAAATAAATTGGAAAATAATGCAACTAATTATCTCTTTTTATTTTTTTCTTGAGAAATAAATGATGTACTAACTAGCTATTATGAATGCATGAAAATGACAACAAAATCTAATCTAGTAATGCAACAAAATAAAACATAAATGAAAGTACCTTCCACCTTGTTAGGAGTGGGCTCTTTCTCACAACAAAATGGAAGGGAATATGTCTCACTTCATATCACAAATAGATAACACAACAATAATTTGTAATATATTTTTATTGCATACCATTTTAAAAATTTAGCTTTTATAAGTTACAATAGAACATTAGTAGCATAAAAATACTATTCATCTCCTAGGTCTCTAGGTCCTATGTTGTTTATCTATATATAAGGGGTAGGACAATGCCCTCTCATACCTATGTGATTGTATGGTTATAATATCAAAATATTTAGCTAACAACTCTATTCCTTCATCAACAAGTGAAGATAAAATATAAGTTACACTAGGAAGTTTGATTTAGAAAACAACCTTTGTGCACCTCAATTGCCAATTTGGAAATAAATAAATTACATTAAAAATAGTTCCTAATTTCTATGCCCAAAATCGGGTGGTTTTTATTTTCTTCTTAGCTTGTTGCTAGCTAGTAACAACATTACGTTATGACTATTACAGCTAGTCAAAAGTTGTTGATCAAAATCAACAAAAAATTATTTTCTACTCAAACTGGTATCTTCGTGAATATCAATTGGGTAGATCATTGTCCTATACTACCAATTCATACTCAAGGTGTCACAACAACACTTCTAGCTAGCTACTACAACCACATGGCAATTTTGGCCAACTCAAGTTCAAGTGACAAGTCCCAGTCTTGTCTGATGTTGGTATAGGACTATTGTATCTTATAGATCACTATGATGTCTAGAATTCAATAAATAGGGTCACAATTAAACACTCCATATAAGTAGAGTCCTATGCAGAGAGCATATTTGAAACAAGATCCTAAATCTATCAAAATTATTTGTTGTGATATAAGATACAAAAACCCTTCTTTTTGTTGCATCAACTTGACAAAATATAACATATTAATCCTTTATTGCCTATCTTAGAAAATAATTGCACTCTATCTATCTAAGTGAACACTTCCTCCTATTTACCCTATCTAATAACATAATTAATGCAATAACCAAAATAATGCATATCCTATAGGTGAAAAAGGTGGTCATAAGTCTAAAAAAATGAGGTATTTTATGTCTCATCACTCTCCCCAACCTAACTGGAGGTATGTCCTCATGCCTCAATAAGTCTTCTAATAGCATCTAGTCCTAAGGCCCATATCCTATCTGAATTGCTACCATACATCCTTTGCTACTCTTTCCAAGGTCTATAAGGGGATATCCTCAGGTGACTCTTCTGCTCTTAAAAATACAGTTTTAAGCCTAGGAATTTAAACTATTTTCTACCTACTTTTAATTTCAAATAGCTGGTCCTACAACTTCTCAATTTATCTGTTCTTATTTTGCAGCAACCTTTCTATCACTTTTAGTCTGATCTATAATTCCCATATTAACATGTTGGCTCCATAGAGATCTAAGTCCTTCCTATTTTCTTTGTAATCATGTGGCCTAAGGAGTTGCCTTATTCTGGAAGAAAATAGGAGAGGCTATAAAATAATAACATCTTTGAAGCTTTATCCCAAGTCTAAATGTGGTTCAACTTCCAATGGTGCAGATTATGGTAGTTCTTCCAAAATTGTTATCTCTTGTGGCATATTGTCTTGCTTCTTCATTGCTACTTCATCTGGTGGTTCATTCATCTGCTCTTCTATAGTTATCCTTCTTTCTCTTCTATAACTATTATCTCCAATGACACATCCTCTTGATGTTCCAAGGTGGTGGTATCTTGTGGGACATCTTCATACCTTTGTTCTTCATGTTCTAATGAATATGGAGACTATTCCCTACTACTATCAAGGACTTCTATTTTAAGCCTATGGGGTGTGAATGAAATGTTGCTTTTCCTATAGCTTAGCAATGGATGCTCAGGACCTCCTCTTAAATAATAGGTCACTAACTTCCACATCCTTGAGGGCTTCTAGTTCCTTAGGAGT
This sequence comes from Wollemia nobilis, assembly GCA_028583015.1. Taxonomy (NCBI): domain Eukaryota; kingdom Viridiplantae; phylum Streptophyta; class Pinopsida; order Araucariales; family Araucariaceae; genus Wollemia; species Wollemia nobilis. Next base: position 5,330,148 of record JAQPPZ010003287.1, on the reverse strand, counting down.
GACCCTCTTGTTATTTTTATAAATTCTTATTGAATTTATTAGTGTCCCTGGATCTATTAATTTCCCTCATTTGTTGATACATGTTCTTCACACTAGTATCCTATTTCTAGTATTCTAGGTTCATGAAACTGAGGTACCCCTGAACCAATATTTGTTTCTTGGGACTCATGCAGGTTACTAGGTGCTAGAGGAGAAGATATTGTTTTAGGATCTTCAAGCAACAATTCCTTCACTGTACCCTCCCTCTATCTTAGCCTCCTTGGTACCAATTTTTATACCTCTACTATCTTTTGTTTTTATTTTTAGACTTCCTTTTTTTTGCTCTTTTTCTATTCTATTTTTGACCCAAGTCTCAATGTCTCGACCCCTTTTAGCTTCTCAGGCATTGGTTTTGGAATATTGGATCCTTCCTATTTCTTGGGCATTGATGCTAATGCATCTTTTCTATTTCATTATTTTTGTTGCTTGACCATTGCTTCGAATATATTTGTGTCCTTCTCCTATGTTTGTGGATGCTTGAGAACCCTTTTTGATGCATCTTATTTCTTAGAAAACATTTTCTGCTTTGGCTCTAGTGGTTTTAGTGTCTCTAAAACATCCATTTCTACTAGTTTTTGAAGGTCATAAAGATACTTCAAGGTTTTTATAACCGTGACATCCTCTGGTGTCCTATTATTAGCTTATTTTGTTTTTTCACCCTTCTTTTGCAAAAAAAAATTGCCAATACCCTTCACTATTTTTGCTAGTCTCAAAATGGTGATGACATATTAGATGTATTAGGGCATGGTTCTGGATTTGATATTTATCCTCCCTAAAGCGTGTTGTCATGTCATGCAACAATGTATTCAAGAAATACAAGATATTTATCTATGAGTAAATTTTTTTCTCATTGTGGCAAAGATTAAGGATTTCTAGGTGGGAGCCAAACAATGTTATGAATTGCCCATCATATATTATGTATTTTATAATCTATAGCATGACATCATCCCATATTTTGGGCAAACTAATCTACATAACACCTTTGCAATGGTTGTTTCAAACATTGTATACATGCTTAGAATCTCCTTCTTACCTAGACTTAGAAAATTGCACGGTGACCCGTCCTTAGCCTTAAAAAACTACAACCCATATAATGACAACCCTGTAACCTTGTTGATCATCGTAGGATTTATAGGGATTTTAACCACTAATAATTGCAAATCCATTGTAAAAATTTTGAGTAAATTCTTCTATGAGCTTAGGATTGTGCCCTTTTTAGGTGATAAAAAAATTGTAACCATCCTATGCCTTCGAAGATTTGCACAACTTCCTGGTTCTGTAACAACTCCATGGAAATTTCTAGTTTAAATCCATGCTTTCACCCCATATTTTTCTCTTCTACACTTTATGGGATCTAGCTCTATAAAAAATGCTAAAGCATATACTAACGAAGGATTATTATGATGGTGCTTGTTCATGGGAAAGGTGGCCCATTTGCCCCCATTTTCTTACCATCATTCCTTGGAAAGGGGTGAATCTATAAATAAATCCTCGTTCAATCCATGACTGTAACTTAGATGATGGATAACTAACAAGGTGACTACAAAATTATATCTAAAATACATGCCCAAAAATTGACTTTAAAATATCTTGTTAGGCATGTTTCCTACGTGATCCACGCATCATATTTTTAGCATGGAGATCACCTAGTCTCATATTGTCATTTCCCATGCAATCATGTTGGTGACATCCCTAAACTATCAATAAACTATTTCCACATGGACATATTACATACTTGGCACGTTGAACACATCTCTTCCACGTGAGCTTTCTGATTATTATGCATTTGAAAAACCCCTATCTAGAATTGAGAAACGTTATGTCTTATTGCAAATCTATAGTCATCTGAACATGTTCTATGCCCAACCAAGGGATATTGAAAAACTCTTCATATCAGCTAGATTAAATCCAATTCTTCAAGGGCCCCCATAAAATATCCCTCTCATGCACCATAGGTTATGATATTTCTATGACTATGCAAAAATCATGAGATTAAATAAAGTAAAAGAAGAAAATATACCTTATTAGAAGAGATTAGTCATAATGTGTTGAAAGGGTAGGGACCTATGATTAAGTCATAATAGCATTAGGGTTAAAAAAAACTAAAATACACAAAGGCATATATCCAAGCACATGTGCACACACACATATATTTCAAATAGAAGGAATTGGCATTTCTAGCTTTCAATTCACTTCTAACTTGGTTGTGTCCCAAGGGATTTTTACAACTAGGTTTTATTTTTAAGCTTAGTAGTTAAAAACTAGTTTTCATACTAATCTTGGTCTAATGGTGCCCCTAAAGGGATTTTCACCATTGGATTTTTCTTCTTCTTTTTAATAGGACACAATCAATTTTCCTTCATAGTGGGAGAGGAAGTCTCCCCTACTACGTACATGTTAGATTGCAAAAGTAAATAGGTAGAGAAATATTCCTTTGTCATTGGTTTCTGATATAACTTGAGCTAGTGTCCATTTACAACCATGTTTCTTCTTGAGCTATCCATAGGTATCAATCATAAAATACCATTATCAAAGACCTGTTCAATCTTATATGGTAAGAGCCATCTAGTTTGGACCTTTCCCTTAAAATCAAGGTAATGTTAATCAAACAAGAGTACCCAATCTTTTGGTTTGTACTCCTTAGTTTTGATGTGCTTTCAATGCCATACTTTTTTTTTTGTTGAATTCTATCTGATGAAGGGAATACCTTCGTAGCTCATCAAATGCATTCAATTGCAAGATCCTTTCTTGTTGTACCTATGACAACTCAATACCTACATCAAGTGCAATGCGTAAAGTTTACAATTCAAATTCAATTTGTAAAATAGGTTTCTTTCCATAAACTAGCTCATAGGGGGTGAGTCCAATGGTGGATTTCCAAGTGATGTTATAAGTTCACATAGCTTTAGATAACATACTAGTCAAATATTTTCTAGGTGAAGCTACCATTTTTTCAAGATGTTTTCTAACTCCCTTTTGGTAACCTCTACTTGACCATTGGCTTATGGGTGATATGGTGAGGATTTTCTATGTTTCCTTTGGTAGTTTTCCATGAATGAGTGGATAATATTTGACATAAATTGGGATCCTTGATTTGAAATAATCTCACAAGGGTTACCAAAGCACTAAAATATATGCTCACATAAAAAGTTAGCTACACTTTCCTCTCACATGTATTGGAGAGCCACTACCTTAGCAAATTTAGTCACATAATTGGTACACATTAGGATTTGATATTTTCCTTATGATGGAGGATTAATCAGTCTTGTAAAATTGATGCCCCACTTCTAAAAAGGTTCTAGAAAAATTGACGTTGAAGAGGCATATCGTTCTGTGTCATGGGTTTTCCCATTTGTTGGCATTGATCACAAAGGAAGATATACTTCACATCCTTCTGCAATGAAGGTCAAAAGTATCCCAATCCCAAAATAATTTGTAAAGTTTATTTTGTAGAATAATACCTATCGAAAGGTTCATTATGACATGCATGGAGGACATCATAAAATTTATCCTCCCTTACACATCTTCGTAAAATATTATTAGATCCACATTTAAATAGTAATCCTTTTACCCATTGGAAGGATGAAATTTGTCAAACTAGCTAATGTATCTTATTGGGAGTAAAATGAGAAGGAATATTCCTAGTTATTAGGTAGTTAGCAATACCTACAAACTGTAGAGAATGTGTTGATATTACAAACAAATGTTTTGCAGGGAAGGAATCATCCACTAGTTCTTGTTCTCTAGTAGTATTCAAACTAAATAGGAAATAGATAACTAATATCATCCTACTGTGTTTTTCTACTATGGTAATGTCAAATTTCTAAAGTAATAAGAGCCATCTAACCACTCATCCATTTACCATTGGTTTATTCATCAAATATTTGATCACATAGTTTTATATATGTATATACAAGATAACCTATAATATAGTGACAAAATTTATTGATGGCATATACTACTACCAAAAATTCCCTTTTAGTTGTGGTGTAGTTCTTTTTGGAACCCATTAAATTTTTACTAATATAGTAAATAGCATAGTTTTTCCCATTTTCTTGATCTTGTTGGCCAAGAACTACACCAATCATGGTGTTGGAAGCATTTGTATGTATATGAAATGGGAGCTTCCAATCGGGTCCTCTTAGTACAGGTGCAATGGTCAACTTTTCTTTGATAGCTTCAAATGTTGCTTGGCATTGTGGGGTCCATTTGAACTTGACTTCTTTGGTAAGAAGCATGAATAATGGAGTTGCAAGTTTGCTAAAATTTTCAATGAAGAACTTATAGTAATCAACATGGTCCAAGAAGATTCTAATGTTCATTTGAGTCTCAGGTGAGGGTAACTAATTTATGACTTCTATCTTCTTAGGATCTACTTTTATTCCTATTGTCAAGATATGATGTCCTAATACGATGCCCTCATCCATCATCATTAAGCACTTTTTATTGCTTAAGGATAGATTATGAGCTTCACATCAAGTAAGGACTCGATCTAGATTATGGAGGGCCTCATCAAAGGTTTCTCCATAAACCATGAAGTCATCCATGTACACCTCAATGCATTCATTGGTAAGATCTACAAAAATAGAAAGGATTGCCCACTGGAAAGTTGTGGGAGCATTGCATAACCCAAAAGGTAAAACTTTATAGGCAAATGTTCCCTAGGGGCATGTGAGAGTAGTTTTGTCCTGATCCTTAGGTGCCACCTGTATTTGGTTGTACCCACTAAAACCATCTAGAAAGGAGTACTTTTTCTAGAGAGGGTATCGAGTACTTGATCTATAAATGGTAGTGGAAAATGGTCTTTTTGAGTGGCTTTGTTAAGTTCCCTATAGTCAATGCACACTCACATTTTCCCATTCTTCTTAGGAACAATGACCAATGGTGAGACCCATTGGCTATCAAAAATTGGATAAATAAATCCTACATCTAACAACTTCTCAATTTTTATTTTCACCATGTCCCTCAAAGCAAGATTTATCCTCCTTTGGGGTTGTCAGACTGGTTTCTTCTCGGTTGTATAAATATAATGAGTGCATATGTTGGGATGGATCTCCTTCATATCACTATATTCCCATGCAAAAGCATTCACATGTCGGCTTAATACATCAAATAATTTAGCCTCTTCTACTTCTAACAACCAACTATTAATGTTAAAAGATTTTCCTAGTTGTAACTCAATTTGCTTGGTGCTTGGAAACACTGAATTAACTCCTTTTCTTATCAATGCATTTAAAGGACAATGATGGGGTAGTAGGGAATGAATAATTTGAGTATTTTCATTAAAGGTAATCCCTACAGGGGTAAGATTGTTTAAAGGACACTTGAAGGATGTAAGGAGGTGCCTTTGTTGTCTATGCGGCAATGTGAATGGAATTTCTTATAATGATATAGGTGACAAAGGCTCCATGATTTCTTCTTCATCCTTCCACAAAAACCTATGAACTATAGTCCCTTCTTTGTCTGAGCAAGGCTCACTCATAGAATCTCTCAAAATGGTTTCATCTTCAAAGAGGGCTTCTTCCCATGGATCTAGTTCTTCAACATGCTCTTTTATAGTGACCATCACTAATCGAGCAAGATTTTTTAGTTCCCCAAGTTCATCCACCCATAGATTTCTAGAGAAATCCATAGAAGGTCTAGCTAGGGGGTAAAGAGAAATTTTCTTAGAGTTCAATCCATTGGAGATAGTCATGTCCCTTGAATGACAATCTATGAAGGCTGTGATCGTAGCCAACCAAGGTCATCCAAGAATCAATGGATAACCATTCATCTTGGCTCTTGGCTAGAGAATCATGAAATCAATGGGATATTCCCAAGATTCCATAGTTATAGGTATATCCTCTACTATTCCCTTAGGTTGAGTTATTGATTGATCAACTAGTTGAAGGATAGTAGAAGTGGACCACATATTTATCAAAGATAATCTATTCATGGTTTTGGTGGTCATGACATTAATTGTTGCTCCTAAGTCAACTAGCACATTAGGTATTCTTGTTGTACCAATGAAAACAATTATCATTGGGTTTCTAGGATCTCCATATTTTGGTGGAATAAGCTTTCTTGCTAAGAGGTCAACTAGTTTTCCATCTACTTGTATGGTTTTGGGATAAGTTTTTTGCTTTCTCCCTAGCTTCTTTATGCACATTTCTTGGATAACCTGATTGAATATTGGTATATCTTTAATGGCTTGGAGCAAAGGGATTTTTATGTTTAAGCATTTTAATTCTTCCAATAGAGTGAACCATTTGGAACATTCTTCTTTAGATTCTATACTCTTGGGGTATGGTGCTTTTTGAGTTTCTATAGACACACTTTTTGGAGGATCTTCTTCCTCTCTAATTATGGGCTTAGGGTTTAATGAAGTTGGTTGCTCTTCCTCCTGTAATTATTCTATCTTTGGAGGTTTTGGGTTTGGAAAAACCTTCCTTAAGCAAAGCTACATATTATCACAATCAATGGAATTAATATTGACTATGTCACTATGTTCTATATTATAGACAAGAGTTATCTATCTATTATTATTTGGATTGGCCATAGGTTGGGTCGGTAATGGAGGTTTCTTGGGTGGTTACGACTGCATAGGTTGGGAAGCACCCATGGGTGCTAGCAAAAATGCTTGTTGTTGAGTTTGAAACCATTGCTATCCCCCATAAGATTGGTTGGAGTGGGGTGGTCCCAACCATTATTGGCCTTGGTTTGACCATGACTGGTTTGGCATTGGTTGTGTCCATGGTTGGTTAAACCAACCTTGACTTCCCCACTATGGAGATGGAGTCCAAGGATATTGGCCCCATTGTTGTTGTGGTGGGGGTATATTCCATGGAGCATTCCATGGATTTTGTCCCCATGGTGTTCTTTGTTGATGGGAAAAATTATTTCTTTGTCCCATATAATTGAGTTCCTCTGCATTGAGATGACTCTTTCCAAGGTTGGATTTTATTTCTAGTAGGAGGTCACATCAGTATGTAGGGTGAATTTTCTCACAAATACTACAAATATTGGTCTTATTGAGAGGACATTCTTGTAGGGCATGCTTTTTCCTACACCTTGGACAATATATAGCCAATGGTTCATTGGATTTAGCTTTAGATTGAATTTCATCCAATGTGGTGTTCAAATGTAAAAGAATATTAGTTTTAAAATTGGAAAATTCCTCTAGTAGCTCTCCTATGTCACTTCCACTCTTTCCTACTCAGTGTTTGTGTGTTCCTCTCCTTGTTCTAGAGTAGTTTCTACACAACTCCATAATGTCAAAAATATCTCGTTTATTTATATCTCCTTTTCCCATAAGGTTTAAAATGTCCCTTAACTCATCTTGTAATCCCCGTAAGAATATCACTTTGACAAGTTCAAGGTCCATGCTTTTCCTCACATATTTTCTAAATGAAAAGGAATCTATCTAGGTAATCCTCAAGGATCTCATCCTCATATTGTTTTATCCTAAATAATTCTTCCTTTTGATCCCTGACACAACAATATTCTTGATATTTTTCTAAAAATACCTTTTCCATCTCATCCCAGCTATGTATGCATTCTGGGGATAACCCCATGAACCATCACATAGCTACATATTTGAGTGTGGAAGGGAATAATTTAAGTTTGTGGTTATCAGTTGTATAGTCATAGGTTTGACATATGATTTTGAATTCAAATAAAAACTGATCTAGGTCTTCTAAAGTAGTTCCCCTAAATATAGGTAAGTTTGCTAGAGATATGTTCTTCATTTGAGCTTGCACGTTGGGGTCTAATTGGATAGGGTATGTAAAGGTTCTAACCCCATTGCTAGTTTCCCCATGATGTATGACACTTTATCTATATCTAGGGTTGTTTACTTCTTGCCTATCTCCCATCTTGTTATTTTCCCAAAAAATATTATGAAATTATTTGTATTCTTGAAGAGTTCTAAATGGAATATATAGATCACTATCAGGTTCTTCTAATTCAAGGAATCCTTTAAATTATGAAGTAGGTGATGATTGTTCACTAGTATTTTCTTCATATAATTGCATTGGGTTGTTTGAAGTCTCAATTATGGGTACAAGGTATTCTTGTGCAACCTCTAAGCATGATTGACCCACCCCTATGGCCTATTGGGGGTTCATTTTGATAAACCTCCCTTTGTTATCTCTAGGTCTATGCATTCAAAGAAATTTTCCTAATTACCTCCAATACCTACTACCTCTCAATACCACTATCTTTTGTTAGGTTTTAACCTAGTATTCTCCCTTTGATTTGGAACAAACATAGGATCACCTAGTGTCATAGGTCAATATATTGGTCATAACCTAGTCTTATGACCACCTCACAATGAATATTATCCATAGTCTACCGATTCCACTTAAAAAAATGGAAATAGAGGTAACAATAGATCAACTAAAATTACTTTGGGCTAAGAGGAATGGAAATGCGATTGAGCACTTTAAATTCCAAGGCCTTTAATCATGCAATCATAATTTTAGGATCATAATTTTCTCATGACTATGTGGATCAACTATAGGACAAGATAGTCAATTGGGAATATGTGGTTTAGCACAAGTCTACACAAATAACCGATTAAGAATCTATTAAAAAATAATGATATTGGATGTTGCACAGTTTCCTAGCAACATTGCATCCCTGACAACGATACCAAAAATTATGGGTGTCATTATTACCACACTTTACTAAGGTCACTTTTAATTTTGTCAAACTAGGGGTGGTGTCCTATGGGCAATATGCGCTAGGAAGTATCTAGTTTAGGTCAGGTTTTGGAGTTCTAAACTACTATAATTTAGAAAATAAAATTAAACTTCTAACTACAACTAAAAATGAAAAGGTTTAAGCTAATTAACACACTTTACAAGGAATGGAAAATTATAGAAAAGTAAATTATATTGTAGGGAAATAAATCTAAAATTAATGCAACTAATTATCTCTTTTTATTTTCTTTTCTAGGAAATAAATGATGTACTAACTAGTTGCTATGAATGCATGAAAAATGATAGCAAAATCTAATCTAGTAATGTAATAAAATAAAACATAAATGAAAGTACCTTCCACCTTGCTAGGAGTGGGCCCTTGCTCATAGCAACATGGAAGGGAAGATGTCTCACTTTAGATCATAGATAGATAACACAACAACAATTTATAATAGAGTCTTATTGCATATTGATTTTAAAAATTAGATTTTACAAGTTATAATAGAAAATCAACAACATAACAATACTATTCATCTCCTATATGTCTCTAGGTCCTAGGTTGTTGATCTATATATAAGGGAGAGGACAAGGCCCTCTCATACCTATGTGTTTGAATGGTTATAACAACAAAATATTTAGCTAATAGCTCTGTTCCTTAATTAGCAGGTGAAGACAAAATGAAAGTTACACTAGGCAGTTTGATTTAGCAAACAACCTTTGTGCACCTCAACCACCAATTTAGAATGATTTGAAAATAAAAAAATTACATTAAAAATAGTTCCTAACTTCTATGCCTAGAATCTAGTGGTTTTTGTCTTTTCAACTTGTTGCCAATTGGTAACAACATTATATTATGACTATTATAGCTAGTCAAAAGTTGTTGACCAAAAAAAAAATTTCCCTTTTCAAATTGGTGTCTTTTTGAATATTAGTTGGGTAGATTCTTGTCTTGAAGTTCTAGGTGATATTCAGGGTGTCACAACAACACTTCTAGCTAGCTGCTACATCCAAATGGCATTTTCGGCCAACTCAGGTTCAAATGATAGGTCCCAATATTATCTGGCACTAGTGTAGGATTATTGTATCCTATAGGTCAATGTGTTGTCTAGAGTTGAGTGAACAGAGTCATAGTTAAACACTCCATATAAATATTTATGTAAAGATTGGGTCTAAAACATGATCCCAATTCTACCAAAATTCTTTGCTGTGATAGAAGCTACAAAACCCTTCTTTTTATTGCATCAACTTGACAAAATCTAACATATTAGTCCTTTATTACCTATCTTAGCAAATAACTGCACTCTATCTATCTAAGTGAACACTTCCTCCTATTTACCCTATCTAATCACATCATTAATGCAATAACCAAAATAATACATATCCTATAGGTGCAAAAAGGTGGTCAAAAGTCCTAAAAAATGAGGTATTTTTATGCCTCATCACTACATGTGCCTAATAACATGTTCAGCCTAGTATATGTGTATCAACTTTATTATGTGGACCTAAAGTACTTTAAGAGGTAGAGGAAGACCACATTATACCCATTTAAGAAACCAATCATGAATATTACCCTAGAGCTATGTAGTTTGCTTCCAATGATAAAGGTGTAATTGAAATATATGGTTTGGAAGAGCTAAAATATCATTGGTCTTATAACCCAAAGAAATTTTTAAGCATACCTTAAGGGATAAGAAGCTATAAACCTTCTTAAATTATAAGAAGAGGTATAATATGTATTAGGAGGCTAAACCTAGATGAAGAAATCAACTTTTCCACTCTAGAAAGTGAACATGGATACAAATATGAAATCTTGAGTTGGTACACCAACCCCCATAGTAGCAAGGCTTCTACAAAAAGGTGAAAAATGAATTTGACCCCAAAAACAAAATGAATCATCAAAGACTAGGGGAACTTAGAAAATATGTGTATATAGATAAAATACTCCTTACATGATAAAGTATGAGGTATGAGATTGGCATGATCACCAAGTATACAAGAGACAACTTGTTTGATGTTGAGTTCTCTAACATCTAGGATAGAATAATCTAAAAGAGCACAAAAATATCTAAGATAATAAATGAAGTGGAAACACATCCCTTAACCACTTAAAGATCCTAGAAGAATATGATACCTAAGATCACCATTTCTATTATACCAATTACTCTAAAAATAATCAATCTAAAAATAAGGTAGAAAATTACCAAGGGAAAGAAGGGGTTTAAAAGATATGGTTCCATGTTTGGGGAGGACCCATAGAAATAGAGTAGTAGCAACAATAGAAGAAAACTCAACTCAAGGAGGGGATTCTTCACTTCTAAGTTAGGAACTGCTATTCTTATGGCCACTATTGTAACTATTTCCACCTCCATCACATAATCCACCACTCCCCTTCACTCTCTATCCTATATTTTTATATTACCCATTATTTTCCTTTCCATTATTTTGCTACACTTATATCACCATCCACCAATGCAACATATGGTTCTCTAAGAGGTGCACTACCCCCAATTATCACTATCATTTTTGGAACTAGACCCATCACATCCTTTCTATCTTTGACAATCTAAGTCACCACCTCAAAACCACTAGTCCCATACACCATTTCACCTCCATCATCCTTATCATAACCAACCACCTCGTCTTTCATCAACATATTGTCATCATCAACCATGTTATATTTTGTTGACACCCTAGTATATTTGGGATCACACCCACCATCATAGGTGATGCAACTCCTCCTATAGCTGACAATGTTCACCACCCCATCCCAAGGAACTAAGTCTTTAGGAACACCCCCACAAATTAACATGACTACAAGGCCAATATTTTACCTTGCATAAAAATACAAAGATATAGATATCACCATGTTATTTGATGTTCTCATCGCTAAATATGAAAAGTGAAAAAGAGTATAAAATACTACAAGAGGACCTCCAAGGCTTTAGTACTCATGCAATCACAACTATTAGGAAAAGGGGATAAATTATATATTACCAAGGCCACAGAGACCAACACCTCCAATTCGTAACATCCCCTAATTACTTGACTACTGATGTGTCTAAGATAGAATTAAACAATATGGGACCTTACCAAATATCCAATTCAAAAACTAGTTCACACTTGGCACAATTATTAAATTAAGTTGCCTTGCACTCAAGGATCAAACAATATATAAATAAACAATAGAGAGCTTAAGATAAAAGTGCCTCAACTAAATGCATAAGTGCTTGGTTCCAATAGGAAAATGAGGATTTTAAGAAAAATATTTCCAAAAAATATCAGCTAAAGAAGCAAGTTGAGGACCTTAAATCCCAACTTTCTAAAGTTGACAATAGCCAACAAGAGATTGAAGACTTCATGCAATAGTTAATGTAGGAGCAATATTGACTCTAAGAGATCCTAAAACAAATACAAATAGATTATAGAGTTGAAAACATTGAATACAAAATATATATATATATATATATATATATATATATAACTATGGACCCTAATGAATTTTAGGACATCCATTAGATCAAGTCTGTTTGGGACGATATCAAGGAAGAGGTGAAAATGGGCTATGATTACTTGTAGTTTTGCTACTTCATAAAAGAAGGATTAAAAGTAGATGAAATTATTAAACATGTGGAAAGGTAGCTACCTATAATATGTGAATATTAGGTACTTAAATTCATTGTTTCAATATCAACAACATAGACATAATAGTATATGATAGTTTAGAAGGACCTAGTAAGAAAAGTAATAAAAACCCCAAATATCCAAAGGAACTAATTGACTTACAAATATAACCTGGCATCATTGAGAACTCAAGTTCACATAATGAACAATGAAATTCAAGGGTTAATTATTATAGGTATGCATTATATTTTGATAAACAAAAGCATATCCTTGACAATGATTTTATAAATGCTATGTTTTAGAAAGAGCAAACCTATACCAACTAAGGGATGCAATTTAAACCTATGAGATATTGGAGCTAATGTATGCCAATCTACAAGAGATAGTTATGAAATAATGGAAACTATAAAATAATCCCTTTGAGGACCTAATATGGAAAGTAGAAGACCTCACATAAACAAAATTTCCAAGTGACATTGAGTGGAACAAGTTACTCGGATTACTGCCATAGAAGACCTAGTAAGGAGAACCAATAATTTTGACAATCTTTGTATGAGGGACCCAATTTTGTAGACTCTATACCCAAGAACAAAGTAAACATTTAGGATCTTGTTCCAATCGATCTTGCCATCTCATGAATTCACAATATATGTAGTACCTCAACATTAACTTATATTTTTTATAAATTTTGAGGAGCTATGTGACAAAAATCAAGAAGCAAATACCTCCTCAAATTTCTTAAAATTTGAGAAAATTTTTAACAAGGACTTATCTACTTACAAAAACAAACCAATTCACTTAATAAAGAGAAAATATTAGCTCAAAGGAGAAATTCACTTATCAAAAGGTTTGCTTCACTTATAAATACAAGCAATTTGCTCATAAAGAGTGAGTGAATTGCTTGTTAACCCATAATAAACCATTGGGACATTTACAAAGGTGAATTGAAGGCATGAATCCTAAGGAAACTATTTTGGAAAATAATTTTTTGGCATTTAGTAGCACACTAATTCATTTTGGAAGCCTTCTAGTCCTTTTGGAATCATAAGTATAGGTATGTAACATTTGATTGTGAAAATCTTTACTTTTACTATGAGTAATTATTTATCATCCCAGGTAACTCAAGGGTAAAATTTTACTATAAATAGGGGTCTAGTTCCCTCATTGTAATCATATTTTGGCCATGATAATTTAGAGCTATACTATGTGAAACCCACACTATTGCTTTGATCTCATGAGATTGTAAAATATTTGCAAGTACTTAGGCATTCCATCAGTGGTATTGCCCTCTTGGTTTGCTAAGTGTTTAAAAATTTTGGCATGGATTTCTAGCCCATATTGTAATTCCCTTATCAATTGTATAATCTAATGAATGGATGGATATTTGTGTTATTTGACTTATCTTTAATTTATTTATCACACAGTTTCCTTGCTAATGTTTAAAAATTTTATTTGCTTGAATCTCTCACACCCTTAAAATTCATGTATTTTATTTCTACATTTTACTTCTTTGCATTTTATTTTTGTATTTTACTTTTAATGCAAATTAGTCGATATAAGTGTAGTAGTATTCTATGAGGACAATGGGGAGTTGGCTAAATCTAAAGGTTGAAAATAATTCATTGGAAATACCTTCCAACTTTGTTGAAACTTGAGTCAGGACACAAATATTAATTATAAGTCTGGACAATTCCCTGATTCAATAATAACAAAGCAAGATGTCTTAGCATAAATTTTGCTGGTAAACTCAAAATAAAAACATGTAGAAGAAAGAGAATTTTAGGAATATGAATAGTACTTTTTGCCTTATAAAATAGATGTAGAGAGATTGAATTATAGGACTAGAAACTATATGGGTTTTATATGGGTTATTTGCAACATCGATGGTGTTATATGGATATGAAGTTTGTACTATTAGCATATAAGAGTTAAAATGGAGATAAATAGAGAGGATTTAGAAGTGTTTTATGAAAATTAAATTAGAAATAATATTTTTTGCTCCATATTATATTGCAGTAACAAGTTATTACCTTGGGTTTTTCCCATTTGAGAAATATATGACACCATTTAGACCAATCAATTAAAGCCTCTGAATCCTAAATTATGTTAAGTGAAGATCAGGGGACTGATTTGATCAAGATGATGTTATTGGTTCACATGAGTGAAGCACTTGCAAGCTGGGATTTATTGGTTTATAGGAGCAAAGCACTGCTTAATAGGAGTGATTTTCTCACTTCCTACAACGAATTGCTCATTAACAAGCCAAGTGGTAAAACAATATGCATTGATCCTAAGGAAGATCTTGAAAAAGTGATATTTTAGAATGTAGTGGTTCCTCCAAATACTTTATAAGACTTCCAAGTAATTTATAAATATATTTAGAGAGATGTAACATTTGGAGGTGTATCATTTTGCTAAGTTGTCCTCAAATATTTACTTTTACTATATACTAAGAATGTATCACCAAAGGTAAATCAAGGGTGAATTATTCTTATAAATAGGATCCATTTGCTCTCTTGTAAACATAGTTTGGTCTTGAAGAGGTCATAGATATAATTTGTGTGACATACATTATACTTGCTCCTTTGAAAGTTGATAAGACATTGATGTGACTTTTTTTGCTTTCTTCAGTGGCACTACCCTTTTGGATTATGGAATGTGAATGATTGTGGCACTGCCATTTTATCCTCTTGTCATTTCTTGTTAATTTTGATTCATACACATGGTATTCCATTGTTTCTATTTTATTTTTTCATGATATTATCGATCACATAGTTTCCTACTATGGTTATGATCATATTTACATTCAATCTCACACCCTAAATTTCAAATTTTACTTTTCATGCATTTTAATTTTTGCATTTAGATTGCATACCTTATCTTATCACATTTAATTTCATGTAATTAGATTTATATTAGTTAATATTTTAGCAAGGGTAATGGAGATAGGGTCTAAATATCAAGGTTGGAAGAGGCATTGTCTCTTCATTCCAATATTTTTGAAATTAAATTATGAATGTATATGAAGTTGGACATTTTTGCAATTCAACATTCATTTCTAGCATGCCTGGTGAGACAAAGTACTTGTATCTCCACAATAATATCATGCCTATTAAAATTTAATATCATACATATTTCATTTTAATGTCTAATTTTATAGGTACTTTGTGAATGGTGACTCCATTACAAATCTCTAAGATCTAGAACTTTTGCAAGGCAAACAAACAAGATGATCCCTAATTGATATAATTTCTCAGTTTAGGCTCAAAATTTACTTTTGCCATTGGAAAAAGTAGTTGTAATGATTTTGGAATATTTTTGCCAAGTTATCACTCAAGAATCGATTCACTCCAAAATTAGAGTGACTTAAGGTAAATCACCTAAAAAAAAACTTCAAAGTCCAATATGGGGAGAAATTTTCTCCATTCATCTAGTGATTCCCTCTAAAAGAGTAAAATCTCTTCAACTCAAATCCTAAAAGTGATTCATAAATATTCTAAAGACCAATTTAGTTAGGATCTTTCTTAACTCCTTTGAAGGGAAAGACTCGCCCTAGAATTGAAACAATTCACTTGGCCTCTCTTCTTGCATTTTTTTCTAAGTTACATCTTTGGAAATAATTTGTTCCAACTAGGAAGCAATTCACTTTAATTTTTAAAATTTTCAAAATTGAGCTTGAAACTCTATAATTGTAGGTAAATACATAATAGAACCTAAGATTATGAATATGCACTCAAAAATATAATGATCAAGCAAAAATATTAATTGAAAAATTTAATAGCATACCAAAAAATAAATACAAAAGGAAAAATAAAGGATCCAATTATTGTGTGGGTTCACAAGGATGATGAGATCGAAGAAGATCCTACACCAAATATCACTTTTTGAAGAACATGTGCTTATACTAAGATGGGGGTGAACAATATAAGATAATTTTTTTTTCTTTTTAATCCAAATAATAGCATTAGCAATATTAAAGTAGTAAACATCACACAAAGCATCACACACATGAGAGACATGATTTTACATGGTTCACCCAATGTGGGCTACTCCACGGAGAAAAAATTTCTTATAATTTTTTCTCAAATAAATTATCTTAGGAATTCTTTCCCTACAATGTTTATGGACCTCTGTACAAAGGAGATACCAATCCCCTAAATCAAGTTCATGGATATCTATCCGTAGGAGACACAAATCTCCTAATCCCTGCTCTGGTTGGTGATCCTCTAGAAAACCTCTACCTCCACTGCCCTTATCAAATGGAACTCTATCCATAGAAGATACCTATCTTCCCAGATCTAGCTGGAGATATTTGTCCTCAACTCTATCACCTCCAAAGCTCTATCTCAAATTTGCACTAAACACAGTCCTTCGTTCTAGCACAAATTTATCCTCAATCTCTATCTCTGGTCTAGCACAAACCTATCCTTGAATATGTACCAAACTCTATCCTATAATATGTCCTTAGATCTGTTCTCAATATTTATTCTCAAATCTATCCTCAATCTGTGTTGTAAGCTTCCACAAAAGCTTACCCAAATCTGTCCACAAGTCTTTTCAAAGACTTACCTCAAATTTTCTCAATAAGTCCACACTAGGACTTGTCCAATATCATATAAACATAAAGAGAATTGTTAGAGACTCAATATATTTCACACTCATCAATGCTCAATATTTTTCTCAAATAAATTTAGAATATAGAATAGTTTGTTTTATAGAACTTGAACAATCACTTCACACATCCACTTGACTAGGCTCAACCAACTCTACTTCAACCAATCACTCAATGAAACAATCCTTCCTTACAAACCCTAGTCCAAGTATATAAACACTCACTCAAAATATTTCCAACAATGCTTCATCAACCAATCTCACATAACAATGATACTCATGTTCTTTTCAAACCCTAGTTCAAGTTCTTCACTCAACCAAAAGCTTCAACAACAATGCTTATAAAACAAGGTTTTAAAAACAACTCTTTATTCCAAAAAACCTTGAAGCATTAACTCAACACACTCAATAAGGAAACCCTAATTAAGTCCTTTTCACTCCAAACTTATTTTTCAGAAAACCAACCAATCAACTCAACTATGGAAGAATGTGCTCATACCTTTTTCTTGATGATGAAGGAACCTCTAAAATCTGCCACAACCACAAACACCTCTTTGCCAAGCTCAAAGAAGTTAGAAAACTCTCTCAAAGATACAATGCAAATATCAAACCACACATACACCTTATTACTCCATCTTAAAGAAAGCATCCATCAACATTTACAAAAATTATTAGCCAAATACACCTTATAATCTCCCAATTAAAATAATATTCAATACCAAGAATAATGTCAATACAATCTCCTTTTCAAAATAACTCAATGGCAAAGTTCTCTCAACACTATAAATCTTCAATAAACCAATATGTCAAAAATACTTTATTCAAAAATAAAGCCAACTCCTTATTCCTCCAATTAACCAAAACTAATGATTAATTAAAAACCTTTTTAACTAACCCTTTTAACTCCCTAAGACCTCATGTCAAAACCTTAGGCATCACAACACATATTAAAAATTTTATTACCTTTGCGTTGGTGGGACTCGAACTCATGACGCCACCTCTACCAGTGCCCTAGCCATGGCTCCAACCACCGCAGGAGCTAGGCACTCATTTGGAGAACAAGAACACAATGTGCTCTATATTATTCTCCGCATATGCCAAAATAAAAAATCATGCATCGCTTTCTCGATGCTTCAAAACACACACACCAAATGCTGCCACTATGAATCGATCGTGGATCACTCCACCCACAAATGCCTTAGCACTTCATCCACTTGCAACTAGGCCACGCTGCCTCGGTGGATATGAAAGTTTAGCCCACAACAATATTAACCCTTTCGTTGGTGCTTAAGACAAGGTGTTTGTCTTATTCCTCGTACGAATTATCACAACAACAATTGCACCTTTTATTATTTCGAATGAAGGATGATTTAAATGCCACTAATACCTATAGTATATATACTAATTTCCTCCTTTAATTTTGAATGTCGGTGCCTTCGAAATTTGAATAATTAATTTATAAATTATTTAAATTATTTAGAATTTAAATTTTATAAATTAACTTTTAAATCCTTTTGGCTTTATCAAAGCCCTTTTTGATTTTACCACTTGACATAACCGTGGAGCATGCGCCTGGCTACCGTATTGATCTATACCATCATAAAAGCGTAAAGATCCACACAAGTACATAAATTGAACAAAGAAAGCCAACGTATGTAAAGTTTCTTGTATTAATATTTAAATGAGCTTAGATTACAAAAATACCCTCTTAGGGTCACTTGAAAGATGATACAGATACTACAATTGCCAATGCCCTTAATAGGGTAGGCACACTCATAGTGCTCCATTGATTAGTCAAAAACTGCCTTGGGGTTGAGCTAACCCCATTCTTTGCGATGTGGAAGGATTATGACATAGGCTCATCTTGCACCTATCTCTCTGCAAACAAGAAACAACAACACACGATTAAATAGATTGATAGCCTCTTGTGATGAGGCCTGTTAAGGAAATATACATGTAAGTGTCATTAAACTAGTAAAACAAGAAAGCATAAAGAAAGACTTTAAACTATTCTAATTAAATAAAGAATTATGCTACAACATGTAAGACATGAATAAGCAAATGATGCATGGATCAAATATCAAATTAGGAACAATAAAGCGTATAAAATATCCAATGTACTTATACTTAATATAATGCATAAAATAACTAATTCCTACGGTCAAAGTTTCCCTACAATGCAAT
Organism: Wollemia nobilis; assembly: GCA_028583015.1. Classification (NCBI taxonomy): domain Eukaryota; kingdom Viridiplantae; phylum Streptophyta; class Pinopsida; order Araucariales; family Araucariaceae; genus Wollemia; species Wollemia nobilis. The sequence continues at coordinate 5,311,012 of JAQPPZ010003287.1, read as the reverse complement.
TAAACCTATAAAAAGACTAACATGACTAATCTATGCGGTCAAAAGCAAAGTAATGTGATCATTAACCTGTTGCAAACCGTAGCTATGATGGGCGGTCTGCACTGTTAAACATGGCTGACAGCCACGGTTTGACCTTTGATAGGTTTACCCTAAAAATTAAGGGCAGTGGGCTTGATCTCCTTGTCCAAATTGATGTTCAGGGGTCACCTTTGTTGTCCTCTAAAATATTTTGAGGTCAAATCACTATGAAGGGTCTTCGTTTACTCAAATTTGTGTTTCTTGATCCTCCTAGGCACCTAGGGCATCCATGGCTAATTGGTATTTAGATGGATAGCAAAGAGGCTCTAAAATGCACAAAGTCAGTATACAATTTGATAGGGCTTCACTGCTCTCTTGATCAATAACTCTTGCTTGATAATTCACCAACATTTTGCTATATAAATCATCTCTCTCTCTTCCCTCCCCATTTGGAGGGGGGTATTTATAGCATGCCCCTAAGGCTAGGGGTGGCTTCATGGAGAAGCCAAGACCAAGAAGGTTGGTTAGGGAAATTGGGATGGAAGCCTCTGGAATCTTCCATCCTCCAGCTGCCTCCTTCTAGATCTCTTGGCCATTCCAATCGATTTGGCTTAGGGGGAAGGCCTAACTGAACTCCAAATAAGACCAAAGGTCACAGTTGCAGTCTAGACTGCAAATCACAAGTGTCAACCACAATTTGGACTAGAGATCATAGGTTTGGGCTACGGTTCAGACTGCTTAGGCTAAAATGCCTAAATTGAGTGGTTAGAACCATTGCTCTATCTTGGAGTCTGTCCAAGATCCTTCATCTGGTTTTGTAGCATGTCCATATGTGTAGTCGCCCTCGACATGACATGTTTTCGGTGTCTACAGATGCCCCTTTTGAGATGTGTTGTGAGATCGAACAATGCTGAGAAATGAAGAACACAAGCTTATACTGAGAGGGAGGGGTGAACAGTATAAGAACTCTTTTTACTTTTTCCTTTATACTTCAAAATAGTAAAGCAATATACCCAAAGCAATATCAAAGCAATGCACAAAATCATCCACAAAGTGACACCAATTTTAACGTGGTTCACCCAGAATGGTTGGGCTACGTCCACAAAACTTTTCTCTAAAATTTATCTCAAAGTTCTTTGGGAAACCTTCCCAATTACAATGTTTATGAGCCTCGGCTCAAAGGAGATACCTTCCCCCAATCTGAATTTATGAGCCTCTGCTCAAAGGAGATACCTTCCCCCAATCTAAATTTATGAGCCTCTGCCCAAAGGAGAAACCTTCCCCCAATCTGAATTTATGAGCCTCTGCTCAAAGGAGATACCTTCCCCTCTGCTCTGGATATGATCCCTCGGAAGATCAACTGTCTCTACCTCTTGCCAGCATGTGGAACTCCTTTCCATCGAAGACCTCCTATCCTCAATGCTTAGCCTAAGAGATCTCTCGCCTTCTATGATCACGTCCACAGCGGCTCAGCAACTCTGTACCAAACACGGTCGGTCGGTCTAGTACAAGTCTTCCTCTGTCCGTCGGATCTATCCAACTCTTGAACAAATCAATCCTCTATCCACAAGCCTTCTCAAAGACTTGCCAAATATGTCCTCGGGTTCTCCTGATAGAACCAATGTACCTCTGTCCTCAAGTTCTCTGATAGAACTATCAATCTCAGCTCACAAGTCCTCTGCTAGGACCTATCCAAATCTGCTCACAAGTCCCCATCGAAACCTATCCAAAACCTGCTCACAAGTCCCCAACGGAACTCTGTTCAAAACCTGCTCACAAGTCCCCAACGGAACTCTGTCCAAAACAGCTCACAAGTTCACCAAGAAAAAACTTGCTTAGCATGAACCCACAAAGAGAATTGTTAGAGACCCAATGTGATTCATCAACCTCATAGAAGCATAAAGAGAATTGTTAGAGACTCAATATGTTCTATACTTAACTCCCAATCTCAATCTCAAATCTCATAGAAACATAAAGAGAATTGTTAGAGACTCAATATGTTCTATATTTAACTCTCAATATCAATCTTCAACTCAATCTCAAATCTCATAGAAACATAAAGAGAATTGTTAGAGACTCAATATGATCTATACTTGACTCCCAATATCAATCTCAACTCAATCTCAATCTCAAAAGAATAAGATAGATGTAGTATGCTTTTCTCAAGAACATGAAACACAACCCAACAATTGCCAAACATGCAATATCTCATATAACAATGCTACTCATGTTCTTTCCACAACCAATATCTTTTCTCAACCAATTAGGGCTTTAACAACAATGCTTATAGACAAGGTTTAACCAACATCATTCAACTCAACATTAACCTTGAAGCATTCAACCAATCATCACAAGAAAAGGAAACAAGTAGAAATCCTTTTCCCTCCAAAGATATTTGAACAAAACGACCACCAACACAATATCACCAAATGCAAAGAATAACTTGCTCAAATCAACTCAATGGAGTAAGCCCAATATCATGAATCAAGTAAAGCAATAACTTGATCAAACAACCTCTATGGAAGCAACTCAACCATCAAACTCAAAACAGCCAACCAAGGGTTCCACCAACTCAATGCAAGTAGCTTGACTCACAAATACAAACCCTAGTGCACAAAGCTTCCACTATCTCAAACCAAAAATTATGCATTCATCAAAAACTCTCCTTAAGGATAACAATGCATAAGTAGTCTTCAACAAACCAGAAAATAGGATTTACACCCAATCAAAGAAAACCTAGTTGAAAACCTTTTCACTCCAACCTTATTTCAGAAAACATACACCAATCATACTCATAAGAAGAATGTGCCCATACCTTATTGGAGTAGAAGAAAATTGATCCTTAAAGTTGTCACCACACACAACCCTCAAACTTCCAACCAAGTTAGGGTTAGAACCAAGATAAATGAGCATATATAAAAACTTTCCTTAATACACCTTTTAGCTTCTCTTCTTTTGAAAACAACCACCAAAGAAGTCAAAAACACAACAACCAAAACTTACACCTTATATCTCCATTTTAAACTTTAGCATAGCAAAAGACTAATCTCAAAAATACAACCAAAGAAATATCCCCTTATTTCTCCTATGTCTTTTAAACAATGCTAAACAATGCCAAAAATTATATCAAGAAATTAATCACACCTTAGAATGGCTGCCCTTGAAGAATCCGAAAATCGTGGAATGGCTGCCCTTGACGAATCCAAAAATCGTGGAATGGCTGCCTTTGACGAATCCGAAAAACGTGGCACAAAATACGTTTTAACAAAAACATGACTTAATCCATGCACAGCTCCCTCCGCGGGAATCGAAACGCAGACCTCCACCTACGCAAAGCCCAAATGCAGCCTATGCTGCCACTAGCCCACAAGGGGCTAACGAAGTCTAAGACAGACTTCCTACCACTTCAACGAACAAGCACTTCGTAAGTTTTTCAAACGCGAGCTCTCTTCTTCCACGGCGTCAACAGAGCATCGATCGCAGCCAAAAATTAATGCATTCGAAATTCTCAAGAGGAGTTAAACCTTAGGATCCTTCCCATATTTATAGTCCAATCGTGGACTTTAGAACACGTCGGCGACAGAGAAACGTAATTTTGAATTTAATCGAAATTGCTTTCTAAAGGGTTTAAAAACCCTTAATTAATTTTAATAAATTAAGAATAAAAAAGGTTTAAAAACCTTTAAATATTTTTAATAAATTAAAAATAATTTCTCCCTTAATTAATTAAATAATTAATTAATTAAAACCTTGAAGGGTTTTAAATAATAATTAAATAATAAAGAGAACCTCCATTGGTTTTAATAAAAACCATTTAACTTGGTTTTAATAAAAACCCTATCCAAAAACCTTATCCAATGGAATCTCTCTGGATTCTCTTAAAAATATTCTCTTGGAATCTTTCACCTTTGAAGCCAACACATCCTCTTAACATTAATGCCATTTCCTTTTGACATCAATGACAACTCATAGACAAGGAGCTAGGATCTCAAACCCAAAATTGCCAACAATCTCCCCCTTTGTCATTGATGGCAAACCATGCTTCTCAACAACAAAAACTCAACATAAACAGCTCCCCCTGTCTTGAGGCTCTCCCCCTTACTCAAATCTCTCCCCCTTTGTCATCAATGGCAAAGGGTCACCTTTGGGGCTCGGGACTAAGAATGAGCCTCTTAGCTTAGTCCCTCCCCCACCTCCTGATGAGGTGATTAATTCCGGGGTGGGAGTAAAACTCCCATTAGGCACTGATCATCATCAGCGTCTATAACTTCCTTGCCGGGCCTTCTCTTGAACTCTTTGTCCATATTCCTATTCTTGTCACTATTCTTGTTCTTGTTCTCATCCCTGTTCTTGTCCATGCCTTGATCCTTGGACCCGATCATGCCACTTGTTCTGTTCTTGTATTCTGGAATTTCAGCTCTACATTGTCTAGCTATGTGACCTTTATTGTTGCACTTATAACAAGTAACAATGTTATTTCTCTGTGGTAAACCTGATCTTTGAATCCACCAGTTCTAACCAAACCTGTTTTGGCCAACCCTGTTCTGACCAAACCTGTTCTGGCCAAACCTGTTATGACCAAATCTGTTCCTGTTATTTGCCTTGCAATAAACTGCCTTGTGCCCAAACTATTGACAAGAGTAGCAATACCCTTGAAAGTAACTAGCACTTCTAAAGCTGTCATTTACCTTCTTCACTTGAGCCATGCAATGTGAAGCCATGTGACCAAACCTGTGACAAGCAAAACATCCGCCTTGAAACTTTCCTTTATTTGACCTCTTGGGTCCTGAAAACTTCTTCTTCTTCTCATTCTGAATTCTGTTTTCTATTTTTGTGCATCTATCATTCAAGGACTCATGATCTGAAATACTTTCCTCATCAGAACTCTCTTCCTTTTGGAGTCTCTTACTAGACTCTTCAACTTGTTCCTTGTGTGACTTAACAAAACCAAGGCCTATTTTATCTGTTGTCTTTCTTTGACCTTTGATGAGTGACTTAACCTTTTTGGAGCTATCTTGAAACCTGTAAAGCTTATCCTTGTACTCTTTAGTTTCCTCTTTCAAAGAAGCCATTTTCTGTTCTAACTCACTATACTCAAGAACCTTAGACTCTAACTCATCCTTGAGTTCTTGTGTCTTAGCTATAGAGAAATCAAGATTTTCAATAAGATCATCTCTCTCCATACAACATTCATCTAACTTATCCTTGAGTCTAGCATTCTTCTTTCTTTCCTTTTTCAAAGCACTAAGAGCACTAATAAGTTCACTCTCAAGATCCTTTATTTGATTTCCTTTTGAATCATCAAAGCCATTTTCAGATTTCTTATCACTAGAGGTGCTACCCTTTTCAAAAACCATACATGCATCTTCCTTATAGTTTTCTGAAGCATCCTCATACATACTAGAAACCAAATCATTATTTGTGCAATCATCCTCAAGGTGACCAAAATTTCCACATCTAAGACATTTCATGATAATGAATCTATGTTTCGGTTCTTCCTCTTTTTTCTGATATGAACAACATCTCATTTTCATTATCACTTGAAGAACTTTCACTATCACTACTAGAACACTTACTTGCTTTGTCTAGGTAGAAACTCTTCTTGTGCTTGTGAGAATACCTCTTTCCTTGATTGTTGTGCTCATATTTGTTTTTCTGTGATGCTTGTACCTTTCAGAATCCTTGCTCTTAGAATCCTGTTTATCTTCATCACTTTCATTCTTGGAAACAGATACTGATCAGTAGCATAATGACCAAACTTTCCACAATTGAAACATCTTACATTTTTCATACTTTTGTGCTTTCTAGAGAACTTGCCTTTCTTGCTGTAATATGCCTCTTCATCACTAGAAGACTCATCACTATCTTGAAGCTGTTTACCCTTGGATTCTTTTGTAGCCTTGAAAGCTGCCTCTTTCTTGACATCAACCTTCACTTGAGTTCTTAACTCAAATGCTGCAAGTATACTATGGAGCTCATCCTTTTTCAATTTATCCAAATCTTTAGCTTCCTCAATAGCAAAAATATTTTCACTAAATCTATTAGGAAGAGATCTTAAAATCTTATCACAAACATCATTTTCAGCAAGCTCAAGACCTAGGTCTTTCATGGAGTTAACAACCTCATCCATACGAAGCATGTAGTCACTAATATTTTCATCATCATTCATCTTGAGTTGTTCAAACATACCTTTGAAGTGTCTCAACTTGGCCTTTCTGACATTTGTATCACCTGTATGAACCACCTTCAATTGTTTCCACATTTCACTAGTTGTCTTGCAGTGAATCACTTTGGTGAGATCTGCTTTCGTAAGCCTTTCGGGATTGCATTCATTGCTTTTGAATTGTTGTGATGTAGGAGCCTTTCTTCTTTAGTATTAGGACCATGTACGGGAATAGTGTACTCATCTTCAATCACTTCCCATACCTCATTCCCAAGTGCCATTAGATGAACCTTCATCCTTGCACTCCAAAGACCAAAATCTGACCCATCAAGAATAGGTGCTTCATTGCCACTTGAATGATCCATAGTGTTCTTTACTAGCTTTTCCTTCAAGCTGTTAAACTTTTCGAAGGCACCCGCTCCGATACCAATTGAAGAACACAAGCTTATACTTGAGAGGGGGGGTGAACAGTATAAGACCTCTTTTTACTTTTTCCTTTATACTTCAAAATAGTAAAGCAATATACCCAAAGCAATATCAAAGCAATGCACAAAATCATCCACAAAGTGACACCAATTTTAACGTGGTTCACCCGGAATGGCTGGGCTACGTCCACAAAACTTTTCTCTAAAAGTTATCTCAAAGTTCTTTGGGAAACCTTCCCAATTACAATGTTTATGAGCCTCGGCTCAAAGGAGATACCTTCCCCCAATCTGAATTTATGAGCCTCTGCTCAAAGGAGATACCTTCCCCCAATCTGAATTTATGAGCCTCTGCCCAAAGGAGAAACCTTCCCCCAATCTGAATTTATGAGCCTCTGCTCAAAGGAGATACCTTCCCCTCTGCTCTGGATATGATCCCTCAGAAGATCAATTGTCTCTACCTCTTGCTAGCATGTGGAACTCCTTTCCACCGAAGACCTCCTGTCCTCAATGCTTAGCCTAAGAGACCTCTGCCTTCTATGATCACGTCCACAGCAGCTCAACAACCTGTACCAAACACGGTCAGTCGGTCTAGTACAAGTCTTCCTCTGTCCGTCGGATTTGTCCAACTCTTGAACAAATCAATCCTCTGTCCACAAGCCTTCTCAAAGACTTGCCAAATCTGTCCTCGGGTTCTTCTGATAGAACCAATGTACCTCTGTCCTCAAGTTCTCTGATAGAACTATCAATCTCAGCTCACAAGTCCTCTGCTAGGACCTGTCCAAATCTGCTCACAAGTCCCCATCGAAACCTGTCCAAAACCTGCTCACAAGTCCCCAACGGAACCTGTTCAAAACTTGCTCACAAGTCCCCAACGAAACCTGTCCAAAACAGCTCACAAGTTCACCAAGAAAAAACTTGCTTAGCATGAACCCACAAAGAGAATTGTTAGAGACCCAATGTGATTCATCAACCTCATAGAAGCATAAAGAGAATTGTTAGAGACTCAATATGTTCTATACTTAACTCCCAATCTCAATCTCAAATCTCATAGAAACATAAAGAGAATTGTTAGAGACTCAATATGTTCTATATTTAACTCTCAATATCAATCTTCAACTCAATCTCAAATCTCATAGAAACATAAAGAGAATTGTTAGAGACTCAATATGATCTATACTTGACTCCCAATATCAATCTCAACTCAATCTCAATCTCAAAAGAATAAGATAGATGTAGTATGCTTTTCTCAAGAACATGAAACACAACCCAACAATTGCCAAACATGCAATATCTCATATAACAATGCTACTCATGTTCTTTCCACAACCAATATCTTTTCTCAACCAATTAGGGCTTTAACAACAATGCTTATAGACAAGGTTTAACCAACATCATTCAACTCAACATTAACCTTGAAGCATTCAACCAATCATCACAAGAAAAGGAAACAAGTAGAAATCCTTTTCCCTCCAAAGATATTTGAACAAAACAGCCACCAACACAATATCACCAAATGCAAAGAATAACTTGCTCAAATCAACTCAATGGAGTAAGCCCAATATCATGAATCAAGTAAAGCAATAACTTGATCAAACAACCTCTATGGAAGCAACTCAACCATCAAACTCAAAACAGCCAACCAAGGGTTCCACCAACTCAATGCAAGTAGCTTGACTCACAAATACAAACCCTAGTGCACAAAGCTTCCACTATCTCAAACCAAAAATTATGCATTCATCAAAAACTCTCCTTAAGGATAACAATGCATAAGTAGTCTTCAACAAACCAGAAAATAGGATTTACACCCAATCAAAGAAAACCTAGTTGAAAACCTTTTCACTCCAACCTTATTTCAGAAAACATACACCAATCATACTCATAAGAAGAATGTGCCCATACCTTATTGGAGTAGAAGAAAATTGATCCTTAAAGTCTGTCACCACACACAACCCTCAAACTTCCAACCAAGTTAGGGTTAGAACCAAGATAAATGAGCATATAAAAAACTTTCCTTAATACACCTTTTAGCTTCTCTTCTTTTGAAAACAACCACCAAAGAAGTCAAAAACACAACAACCAAAACTTACACCTTATATCTCCATTTTAAACTTTAGCATAGCAAAAGACTAATCTCAAAAATACAACCAAAGAAATATCCCCTTATTTCTCCTATGTCTTTTAAACAATGCTAAACAATGCCAAAAATTATATCAAGAAATTAATCACACCTTAGAATGGCTGCCCTTGAAGAATCCAAAAATCGCGGAATGGCTACCCTTGATGAATCTGAAAATCGCGGAATGGCTGCCTTTGATGAATCCGAAAAATGCGGCACAAAATACGTTTTAACAAAAACGTGACTTAATCCATGCACAACTCCCTCCGCGGGAATCGAAACGCAGACCTCCGCCTACGCAAAGCCCAAACACAGCCTATGCTGCCACTAGCCCACAAGGGGCTAACGAAGTCTAAGACAGACTTCCTACCACTTCAACGAACAAGCACTTCGTAAGTTTTTCAAACGCGAGCTCTCTTCTTCCGCGGCGTCAACAGAGCATCGATCACAACCAAAAATTAATGCATTCAAAATTCTCAAGAGGAGTTAAACCTTAGGATCCTTCCCATATTTATAGTCCAATCGTGGACTTTAGAACACGTCGGCGGCAGAGAAACGTAATTTCGAATTTAATCGAAATTGCTTTCTAAAGGGTTTAAAAACCCTTAATTAATTTTAATAAATTAAGAATAAAAAAGGTTTAAAAACCTTTAAATATTTTTAATAAATTAAAAATAATTTCTCCCTTAATTAATTAAATAATTAATTAATTAAAACCTTGAAGGGTTTTAAATAATAATTAAATAATAAAGAGAACCTCCATTGGTTTTAATAAAAACCATTTAACTTGGTTTTAATAAAAACCCTATCCAAAAACCTTATCCAATGGAATCTCTCCGGATTCTCTTAAAAAGATTCTCTTGGAATATTTCACCTTTGAAGCCAACACATCCTCTTAACATTAATGCCATTTCCTTTTGACATCAATGACAACTCATAGACAAGGAGCTAGGATCTCAAACCCAAAATTGCCAACAAGCAAAATAGACCTCCTAAAATGATGCCTAAGGTTCTATGATGATCATTAGTCTGATCAACATTAGATGCCCCTGGTCCAGCAAAAGGATGCGTATCCTAGAATCATTGCTTCCAACTTGGGAAACCTTACATTTGAAAAGTTTGCACTCATCATTAGACATTCGGGTAACTTTGGTGCTACAATAGGAGTTAGGCCTATATAACCGAAGGATGAGAGCTACAAACAAAATTTCATATTTTCTATTTACCCTAAGAAAAGGGGGAAGCTTATGATAGCTATTAGCAATGATTCACAAGAATGAACACAATTTTGACAAGATCAAGGTATCTACGATCTCTGAGATCTTCTGTTGATTTTGATTATGACATGAGCTTATGACTACCCCCTCAAGCGATGAGTCGATGAGGGTAATGACAATGTATGAAGCGATAAAATTGCTTGACCATAATGAATGATCCTAAAAAACTTTATATTTGAGATTTTTAATTCCTTGGCTAGGCCTAGTTCAGCTTATGATTGTAACACTTAGTAGTATTTGCACATATCTCTCCCATGGAGCAGTCAAGCTATGATAGCCATATTAGTGAGTCAAAATAATACAAATTCAAGAAGACTTGTGTTGAATCATATTGTCGATGATTTGCTGAAATATGTCATAAAATAAATGACAATTTTACCCCAAATGTCCTTATTGTGATTTACTTATCTTTCCGGATTGCATGGATCGCAAGTCGTTGCAACCACCAATTTTATAGGATAAATCACTGAATACGAGGCGCATTTGGTTTTTCATTGTTTGATTTTTTTTTTTTTAATTTTGCATTTATTGGATTGATCTTGGTGCTTTTAACATCACCAAATTTGCAATTTTGATCATTTATTTTGATTTTTATCCAATGGGAGTCATTAATTTACCTTTTTAGACCTTCCCACGGTGGGTTTTGAGTGCATTTATTGCTATTTGAGGACCGTGGGTGTGGTCTACAGTTTACATTTCCAAATTTTGGGGACTGCAAGTCAGACTTGCAGATGGAAAACCCTAGTTTTAGAACCGCAGGTGTCAGCTGCGGTCTGCAAAGACTAGGAGGACCTATAAATTGAATTCTCATTTGAAATTTGTCATTATTTTCTTGCAACCACTAGCAAATTGAGATATTTGAGAGAGAGAGAACATTCCTTGATACAGAACACTGTCAAAATCGACCACATTTACACTCATCTACCCTGATGGTGGATGTTGATCAGCCATCGACTAGTCAAGGGCTGGGTGCGGGCAAGGTAACTCAAAACCGAGACCTCGCACTCAATATTAGTAAAATGAACCACACTAAGAAATGTGAAAATTTAACCTCATTAAACTGTCGGTAATGAACCCCACTAGTCTAGGTTAGATTAGGATTTAATTTTTATGCTTTAGTGGTCTAGGAGGGTACCCAAAATGGGTGCCACTCATAAACTATAGCTGGTAGCTGTGGTTCCCAGTTGGCAAATTAGGAACCGTAGGTTTCAGTTGTAGTTCCCAATTTGCAAATTAGGGACCGCAAGTTGCAACTGCGGTTCCCAATTTGTAAATTGGGGACCGCAAGTTGCAATTGCAGTTTGCGATTGCTTGTTTTTTTAATTTTTTGTCTAATTAAGAAAATTTTAAATTTCTTTAGCTCTGCTTAGCTAGATTTAGCTTACATTATGTTTTTTTATTTTTTAAAAGTTAACTTCTAGAGCACGGGAGCCTGAACTAATGAAGACTCTCCGTGAGGCCTTATCGGATGACGATCAAGCATGGTTTCGAGTCATCGGGTTTGGTTACGTCATGGATCTACCGACCATTAGGGTAGATCAAGCCTATCTGACTGCATTGGCCCAACGTTGGAATGCGTGGGCCAACACATTTTACCTTCCTCCCGGTGAGATGACCATCACCCTAGAGGATGTCTACAGGATCTTTAAGATCCCTATCAATGGTGAGGCTACCATTTCCTCTACCTACATGGCAAAGGATGTTGTTTTTGATGCCATCTTTAGTGACTAGAGCGCCGATGCATAGGATGATGCGGACCATGGAGGGGTGCACATTGGTTACTAGTATCGAGATGATGTATTCTCTATTCGAGAGGCCCTATTTATGCATCTCATCATGCAGATTATCCTTCTAGACTCCTCGGGCATGAGGATTCCCTGGAACATGCTAGCCCCTACTTGGAGGGTGCTTCAAAGCTCGACGGAGGAGCCACTACTATTAGCTTGGGGGAGCACCTTATTATGCCAACTCTATAGGGAGCTATACCAAATTATAGAGCAGAGCCATAAGGGCATCAACTGTAGCATGTTGCTATAGATCTAGGGGTGGCAACACATTTGGATCGAGCATCTTATGGAGCTACCACTTCACATCACTACCATAGATGCTGATCATTAGTGTTACACCGCATGCTGGCCTCGTGCTGATGAGGGTATCCGCAATAGGGCTCATGCTAGGAATACTATGCATTACATTATTTATTTTGCATCACTTGGGTTGGGGGACGTTGTCTGGCACCCCTACATGGATTGCCCTACATGGCTAGAGGTAGACGAGTGGCTAAGATGGGCCCATTGAGATAGATGGCTTATCTAGCATAAGCCAAAGGTCCGAGAGTATCAATTTTTCTCTTGTGTCCTATGACAGTTTGACATGGCATAGGACATACTAGAGATGCCACTGAGGTACAAATGTTTGGCTCTAGAGAGGGATCTCCCATTGATAGTTCCTTCGACATTATGATATGCACACGATGACTTCCAAGAGTCATGTGTTGAGACAGTTGGGACCATGCCCGACTATGACGGGTGGTGGTCTCTATTCATATGGCATGGGACAGGGCCTCAAGGTCGAGATCCAATTGAGGCAAAGGCAGAGGCAGATCTTGACGGGTGCAAGGTGTGCCAGGTACTAAAGGCAATTGGGGCATAGAGGCCACCATTGAGGATATGCCAGAGATCGACCATAAGGAGGATGCTCCAGAGGAGGGTGAGGTCCCTCTTAACAGTGTAGAGGGATGGCTTCTGGCTCAGGTTGCTGACTTGCAAAGTCATATTGGGCAATTTCACACCTAGTAGCTCAAGAGAGATACTACCATTGCCACTCTAGAGGCAAAGGTGTCTGACAAGGAGCAGTGCCTAACTGAGGTGCAAGGCCAGGTACAGGAGCTCATGACTCAAGCTACCGATGCAGAGGCCTATGTGCAGAGACTACAGACTACCCTAGAGTTAGCATAGGCATAGTAGACTACAATAGAGGCAGAGTGGGATCTCGCATGAGCAGTGAGGGGGGCTATGCCACCTCCTTAAGCTATTATGGGGCCTCTTGTAGCACCAATAGTAGGTACAACAACTTCACAAGATCTGACTACTAATATGGCATGACTACGTGGTATGGTCATGAGGACCAATGAGATGCACATAGCCTGAATTGCTCGTATTGATCAGCTAGTCGGTTACATAGAGATGCACAAGCTACATGTTTCTAAGGATCCTTTTGCATCAGCATCTCAACATACTAGGTCTAGGACCTTAGGGCAGTCGACAACGAGCTCGAGTCATAGGACTGAGAGGACACACAGGTCTTCTAGTACACACATGACGAGTTTGCAGGCCAGGACTAGAGATCCTGAGCAAACATCAAGGGCCTCCAATTAGAGGACTAGCCTACTACAATTACCAGTTTCCTATGTTTTGGGTGCATTAGGTTTTGGAGGTAGGCAGGATCCATAAAAATATCCACCATAGGTGCCAGGTCAGCCAAGAGAGCAGGCTCCAGAGCATAGTGTGGAGGGAGGCAACAAGAGCTCCAGTACAGGGGGAACAACCTAGATTCTAGTTATAGCAGTTGCCGACTATAATTTTGATATACTATTTTGTGTGTAAGGTAGAGGACCTACGCAGTTGTAGCCTACGGGAATTTTGTACTTCCTATGTACTCTTTTGGACACACATATATATATGATATGATATTTCATAGCTTATTATGTGTACATGTTTATTTATTATTTTCATTTTATTTTTATTTGATGCACATGGATGCAAGGCTTATGTAAATGCTATGTTTATATGATGTGATGTATGGATGTCATGCATTAGATAGCTATTCTACTTTATGATGATGATATGCAGTGACCTAGATGATTAGATGTGCGATATATGATGTACGTAGATGGATGCGATGTTTATTTTTAACCGCATATTTATTTTTGATTTGTGGGCATGTGTTTATTTTATGTAGTTTATGGTATTCTATGCAATGTATGGTAATGCATTATGTAAAAAATCATAATCTAATGGAAATGAACATGTATGATTTAATCACTTAAAACATAAGGAATGAATGTAAACTGTGTATATCAATTTTTAAAATATGACACCACATAATGTATAACAATCATGCAAAATAATTGATAATTCTTATGACAAGAACTTATCAATTAATCACCCATATATGAAATGTAGTGAAATGGATTGATAAAATGCCAATGAATGATTATGTCATTTTGTATATTTCTTCTTTGCTGCACTATATAGTCAGTGGTCATCTAAACATCATTTCTGATATTCATGCGGTATCTATCCTATATATTTGATTCTGCTTTGTAAAATACATTCTGATGAATGAATGACTCATATTTTTGAAGTCTAAAGATATTTGGTATCTTGTTGCTATTGGAGAACTTTTTGGGGTTTTCCTTGAGACTCAAACACCCTAGTAGACTTTTCCAAAAATCACATACTAACTGTACAAGGCTTATATTTGACAAGGCTTTTGTCGTGACAGACCCAACTATTCATTATCCTTGTGTGTGCATGTGAGTATTTTTAGATAGATCGTAAGCATACCCTGTATGTTAGTCGAGACTCTTTCAACCCATATGTGAGATAAGGTTCCTCATACGATCGTACCATCCTTGTTTCAGCTTTGATTAGACTTATACAGCTAGAAAATCCCAAGTAGCTAGAGCTAGCTCATATTGCAAATTGATCAAGGCTACCCCTCAAAATGCAGGTGGGACTCTTTCAACCCATTGCTACGTTTGGGGATCACCCAATAGAACTACCCCTCCAATTGCAGGCGAGACTCTTCCAACACATTGCTACGATCGGGGATCACTCTATGGCTTTCAAAAGGTGGACAATCCAGGGATTCAAGCTCTCACCCTACTTACTTGCTAATGTGTAGTGATAAAAATCACTATTAGTCCATGTGTTACCATTTTATTAGAGCAAGGGATTTTTATAGTGCTTTTTATTCACTATGTCACTTCATATTTTGATCTTGAAATTTGTACTTTTGCACTTTGTAAATTGGGATTTAACTTTTGTGACTTTGGAATTTATAGGGTAAATTCTTGTCCTTTTGCCAAAGTACACCTTTCTAGACCGACTATTTGCAAGATAAGCAGGTCGTGAAACCTATCTCTCTAGATACCTAAGACTACTTTCACGGCTTTCATCCTCTCTCGTCTTAGCAGGATTTTATATTATTTTGCTTAGTGATGGGATTCTGATATGTTGAAGCACTATCCCAACTAATGACCTTGTCTATAATAGCAAAGTGAGATTTCTACAATATTTGAAGAACCCACTAGGTATGGCTGAGTGATGGGAAAACTTAATATACATACATATTTCTCTGCAACAGGTATCATGTATGAATGCAATGAATTATGATAAATGCAAGGGTGCATGATTGACATACAAACATGTGATTGTTTGTAAAATTTTGATAAACACATTATACTCTATTGTGGAATGCAATGGATGACAAGTGCCTAAATGCAATATGATGATGTGAATGCATGTGTGAATGCAAATTAAAATACAAGATGCAAATACAAATGTTTTTGGATTTCAAGCTTTACCAATTTTTTTTAGACTTTTATATATTTTTCTTGATTTCTATAGATTTTTGAGCTTTCATATTTGACCAAATGATGAGTACATGTCCTTGGAGCTTTTGAGGATGCCTTTGGAGCTTTTACTTGACCAAGCTACTCAACAGAGAGCTTAGGGCATTTTTGGATGACCAAGCATTTGAGATAAAACCCTCAAAGCTTTTGGGTTGACCAAAGGCTTACAGATGCGTTTGGTGCCTTTACTTGACCAAGCTTCTTAATTAGAGAGTTTGGGACATTTTGGGATGATCGAACAGTTGAGACAAAACCCTCAAAGCTTTTGGGTTGACCAAAGGCTTACAGATGCCTTTGGTGCCTTTACTTGACCAAGATTCTTAATCAGAGAGCTTGGGGCATTTTGGGATGATCAAGTAGTTTGAGACAAACCCTTAGAGCTTTTGGGTTGACCAAAGGCTTACAGATACCTTCGGTGCCTTTACTTGACTCTTAAGAATAGAACTCCTTAATATGGATGATATTGAGAGGCTCAAGCTCTTCCAAACCCTTTAGTGACGTTAGACGATATATACCTAGACCAATCATTTCAAATATGATGTAAGACCCTAGATAGTTAGCCACGAATTTGTCTCGCATGTCAAGCAGTAAATTTGAGTTATGTTGGTTCTCTTTAAGCACAAGATCCCCAACTTCAAAGTCTCTCTGGTGGACTTTGATATTGTAAGCTGGTTTTAATTGCTTCTAATAAACTCAGAGATGCTCAAGGGCATTCACACGACGTTCATCAAGCAACATCAATTGATCGAGGTGAGCTTGGCATGCGGTGTCATCATCGATGAAATCTTTCAATGCGATGCGCAACATTGGAATTTCCAACTCTAAGGGCATAATGGCCTCAATGCCATATACTAGTGAAAATGGCATTGCCCCAATGGGCATCCGAATGCTAGTCCTGTAAGCCCATAATTAAAGGGGTAGTTGTATATGCCAATCCTTGTGGTGTTCTTGCACTGTATTTTTCAAGATGGCTACCACAATCTTGTTTGAGGCCTCAGCTTGCCCGTTTTCTTGCGTATAATATAGAGTTGCAAAATTGTATTTAATGCAGTATTTAAACGTTAAAGCCCGCACAGTTTTTTTCTTAAAAGAAGTTCCATTATCCGAAATTATTTTGGATGGTATCCCAAAATGACATATGATATGCTCAAGAATAAATTCTACGATGCGAGCTCCAGTGGTCATTGTAAGGGGAATGGCTTCCACCCACTTTGTAAAATACTCAGTAGCCGTGATAATGAATGTTTGTCAGCCTAATGATGGAGGAGAAATATTGCCAATCAGATCTAGTCCCCACTAAGAAAATGGCCAAGCCACCTAAATGGGGTGTAAGGCCTATGATGGTAAGTGTGTAGGATTGGCATGATGCTGAAATTTAACACATTTCTTGACATACACATTGCAATCCTTCTCCATAGTGGGCCAATAATAACCCATGCAAAAAATTCATTTGACGATAGCCATGTTTTTGAAATGGCCACCACACGTATCATCATGCGCTTCTAAAATTGCCTAAGATGACTCTTGGGGCTCAAGACATCAAAGGAGAACTCCTTCGTAGCTACATTGGTACAAAATGTCTCTTATCAAGACATACTTAGTCGCTTTTTATTTGAATGTGCATCTTGCGGCACGTGACAATCCATTTGGGATCATACCAAGTTTTAGGAAGTCTTGGATTTGAAACATCCAAGCTTTGACAAGCCTCAGCTTCGACTGCTAAGATGACCTGCTCCCCTTGCATATTTAACTTTGCAAATGCATACTGGAAAACAACCTTGTGGTTAATGGTAGTACCACTCCCCGTAGGACTTTGGAAAGTCAATGACTCCCAGTGTGCCTACTTAATAAAGTCTTATACTCTACGAAACCAATCAGATGTTGTTTCCACGACAATCATGTTGATTGAATCTTTGTTATCAAAGGCTGCACACTCCGCTGCTGGGTTCGAGAGTGTTCTAACATGGATGGTAGTAAAATCGACAGAAAGATTTTGAGGGATCAAGGACCCCAAAGATGCCATGGTGTCTGCAAACCTATTTGACAAACGAGGGATTGCCTCGATGTCATACCATTCAAATTTAGCCAAATAAGTGGCAACAAGATATTTGTAGGCTTTCAGTATAGGACATTGACACTGAAAGAGCCCCTTAAAATGGTTAACTATGAGAAGAGAATCACCAAAAATATTCAATATTTTAATACCCATGGCGATGGCTGTGTGGAGGCCCAAAAGTAGGGCTTCATACTCAACATTATTGTTGGTGCACGAAAAGTCTAACTTGAATGACAAGGGCATTGGAGCTCCTTGTGGTGTGAAAAAAACTATTCTTGCACCACCCCCTTGCTCAAACTTTGAATCGTCGAAGAACAATATCATATCAGCATTATTCTTTGGTTCCTTGGGTTAGGGAGCTTCAGATATTATGAATACCGCATCATATGGAAGCTCAATGGTTAGAGGCCTACTGTTGTACAGTGGTGCCTTAGCCAATTGATCAGCTATGACTTATCCCTTGATGGACTTTTTGCTGATGAATTGCAAATTGAATTCTATCAATAGCATGATCCACTTTGCAGTACGTGTTATGATATGTGTTGCTTATCATATACTACAAAGGATTCTATTTTGATATAACATATGTCGTGTGACTTAGCATGTAATGCCATAATTTCTTGGTAGTGAACACTACTACTAAACAAAGTTTTTCAACATATGCATATCCTGACTCATAACTCACCAAGGTGCGACTGATGTAATATACGACTTGCTCTTTGCCTTGCATGTTCTTTTGGGCTAACACGGTCCCTAATGTAAATTTGGTTGCCAATATATATAGCAGGAAATGCTCATATGGACTTGGTGGAGCTAGTACTAGCGACGTTGCCAGGTATTTCTTAATCTCAGCAAAGGCTACTTGATAGTCCTTGTCCCAATCAAATGGTACACCCTTGTGTAGCATTCGATTAATGGGTCGACATTTATCCGATAATTCAGTGATGAATCACTTTATGGACGCTACTTTGCCCTACAGGCTTCTTAGTTCTTTGATTTTAGTGGGAGGACGCATCTCTAGAATAGCCGTGAACTTTGTTGGGTCTACTTTGATGCCTCATTTAAAAACAATGAATCCCAAGAGTTTACCCGAATTTATGCCAAATACACACTTCTTAGGATTCAACCTGACATTATGCTCTATCAGGTGATCGAAGACCTTTCTTAAGACCTTTGCATGCTCCACTCACAGCAACGACTTAGCTAGTAAGTCATCGATATAATATTCTAAGATTTTATGCATGTAGTCATGAAAGATATATGTCATAGCCCGCTGATATATGGCACCAACATTTTTAAGACCGAATGGCATAACTTTGTAGCAAAATGTCCCCCATGGCGTTATAAACACGATTTTATGTTGATCTTTGGGTTTAATCCGAATCTGGTTGTATCCAAAAAAATCGTCCATAAGGGAGAGCATTTCATGACCTATAGTAGCGTCTACTAGAGCATCGATATTTGGCAATAAAAATGAATCTTTGGGTGTTACCTTATTTAGATCTCTAAAATTCGTACAAATACAAACCCTTCCATTTGGCTTTCCTATGAGCACCATATTGGACACCCATTCTAGATAGTCGATGGAGATGATGAAATCTACGTCCAACAACTTTTGCAGCTCGTATTTCACCATTAAGGCTACTATTGGATGCATTTTTCTAAGTTTTTGCTTGATTGGCTTCTTTTATAGATCTAGCGAAAGGTTATGAGTAACCAATTTCGGATCTAGACCCGACATATCTTTGTAAGTCCAAGAAAAGAGATCAGGTCTCTCTTTCAGTAGAGGGATGATGCTATCACGCTCATCCAGAGTGAGAATCTCTCCAAATCTAACCTTCTTTGGATTGGTGGGATCTTTACTGATATCGACATCGAAGGTTTTCTCTACTAACATATATGATCCTTCCTCAAGATGGTGAGGCGTAGGAATCAAATGGATGCCATTAGTCGGGTTCACATGTTCTTATTGGGAAGCATTCTCGGTGTGACAAACATCATGAGCACAACCTAGCACAAAATGAAATGGTTGCATTATTTCTTCATTAGGGAAGAAATCTTCAGGCTGGACTGGCGAGTCAGCACGATCCCAATCAATAGCATCCATATTCAGATGCAATGGTTTGGATGGATCTGTTGGATTGTGGAGTGGAGTGGTCAAATCAATGGAGACCATATTGATGGAATGGAATTGATCTTCGAAACCACATGGATAAAAATCTATCTCTGAAGCGTAGCTTTTGTACCCAAGATCTTGTTCGGATGACATGGGTACAAACGGATCCTCTTTGTGGGATGCCCGTATAACTGGATCCTCTCGGTGCACTGGCTACAAAATGGGATCTCTCGGCTCAAGGAGCTCCGTGTACGTAGGCAGATGGGGAAAGAGTTCCTAATACCTCTCTTTGAGCTCTCTTCTTTTACTCAGGCTACAATGGAGATTAATCTCCTAATTCAAACCTGCAGCTGTAATATGTGGGGGACCTCTAGGTGGAGTTCTATTACGTAAGTGGTGAGGACCCAAATGGGCCATCTCCATTGAGTCCTCATCATCACTATACAAATACGATTCGTCACTTCCCTCCTCTTTTGAGGGGTGATTTGGCAGATGTGGTCCCATGTATCTGATTTTACGATCGCTATCATCACTATCCGAATAAATTCGATAGAAAAATCATATATATGATACTATCATGTAAACTGGTGTTGCTTCTTCCTCAGAGCACTCAATGTTGGTAGGGACTTCCTCTACAACATTCTTTGATTCCCTAGGCAATAGATATTGTGGATACACGAGCCTGGAATCGATCCTCTCATCTACATCATCGTGGTCACTACCATGGATGGGCCACTCTGTTATGTCTATGCATAGTGGGATATTAGCTAGGTGAGGCTTTAAGTAAGCCTCCTCTATTTCATATTTATAATCACTATCGGCTATGAAGCACTCATTCATCTATTCAACTTGTTCCATAGGAAGCGGATGGCATATAAACATCAGACCTAGAAATTTTGGCTCGATTTCCTCTGATTGATCATCATTTGAGGACTCATCATCTGCATCATAACTAGGTCGACTCATTTCAGAGGTGGACTCCTCTCCATCATCATCATAAAGATCTCTTAACTTGGGATCGCCTACAATATTGGGGTCATGCCCCTGCATACCAGTGTCATCGATAGCACCACGGATTTGGTTACCCAGGTTGTCTTTGGGGTTGTCCTCTAAGGGCCCATCATGGTATGAATCAAGTGGCCCTATGGTAACAAACGATACCATCTGGTGAGTCCTCCAATAGCTAGAAGGATTAGGGTGATATGGATTAAAATCCACATCATCTTCTAGACTCAAGTACATGCGATCTAAGGATGCAACAAGCAAATCATCATGATACTGTACCTGTAACCCTAACCCAAACCTATCAGTAGCTAACTGATAATGAGGTTCGAGCAGAGTTCTACATCCCTATTTGAAAATACCAAGGTCGTACCCATGGCATATTCTAGGTTGGTCAGATAGTGCACATTCATAGCGAATGGCTCGTCACTGTCCTCATCTACAGACATTCTAGTGGGCACTTGATCTAGCCCTACATAGACAAAGTTTATTTGGTTGGGTGGCTCACCCAATGGCACTACAGATCCAATCAAAAATTGATTGGCGTATGGTCGGCCCATCTCTTGTGCAATTTTTAGGATAGGTCCAAAAGTAACATTTTGCACAAGATACTCACCCAACCTTGTGCTGGCTAGATGAACGGTCACCTGTGGTGCAGATGACCCTGCTGAAGATGCAGGCAAAGAAGGCTAAGGTGCCTCCTTGAATTTGTCTTGAGGTTCTTCCACATCCATGGGAGTGGGAGTCTCATTGGCATCTGGTCCAAGCATATGATCTTCTATTTTCTTGCCCAATTTTACCTTTAGCTTCTTGATTTGTCGATGCATTGCTAATGTAGTCGGTTTTAGAGAAGTTATAGTTGTATGCTCAGATCTGTGTGACATAGATGTCAATGGTTGAGCATGGGCTGCTAGTTTACGTATTGGAATCTTAACCGACAAAACAGGTCGAATATCCAAGTACGTTGATGAGAGTAAAAAACCCCTAGGCAAATCTGCTAGGTTCATGAACTTGAATGGTTCTTCGTTCGAGGACACTACATGAACTTGTCCCTCATGAATGTACTTCATGCATTGATGCAATATAGAGGGGATGCAATGCATTTCATGAATCCAAGGCCTTTCGAGTAGAATGTTGTACTACATGACACCCTCTATCATGTGACACATCACAGAGATGGTCTTGAGTCCCACCTGAATAGGTAGAACAATTGTACCAACCATCGAACATAGTGCATCGTTAAATGCTCTCAACATAAAGATGGTAGGCACAATGTGTGATTTGGATAACTTGAGATGGCTCAGTCCTTGGTCATAATTATATTGATCGAGGACCCAGTGTCGATCAACACCCTTTCGAAAGGCATGTGGTTAACACATGCGATAATATGCAGCGGTGGGTTAGCCATAATAGTAGGAACCATCTTCACTTCATGATCATAAAATTATATCGTGGGTTCCAGAAACTATTGTATATGTCCCACAAAATTTGTAAATGCATGCGCATCTTGGGACTATACCTCAATGGACCTAAGAATGTCCATAAGAGTCTCCCTGTGTCTAGGGGACTGCTGAATAAGCTCATATATTGACAACTTCATAGGAGTTGTTTGCAGGTTCTGAACTAACTTGCTCCTTATGGTCACCATCGATCTAGCTGGTGGGCCTGGAATGTTCTAAGTTGGTCGTTGATCCGGCATAGCTTGTATTCTAATGGGAGCACCAGGTTGATTCAGTTGATTATAACTCTCGTGTCTAGTAACAACATTGACCATACCTACGAACCCTTGGGTAGGTGGTTCGATTCTCACTTGATTGACCTAGACGATATTATTACAAGGCACCTCGTGATTAGGTAGTGGATTCTTGAAAATACCCATGTTTATATTGTCGGGCACCTATGGGTTGCCTGGTACTATAAGATCTCATTTTTCTATCATGTTCTATATGATGTGTTTGAAGGACCAACATGTCTCGATGTCATGGAATTTCGCTCTATGGAATATGTAGAATAGATCATCTTGATGCCACTTTGACTTTGGCACATTCGGATCTACTAATTTGAACTCAGGCAATTGTATGGCCTTTGCCTCGCATAGTTGATGGAAAATCAAAGTCATCAATTTCGTCAGGGGTGTGAACTGGTGAGGTGGGCGCTCTTCTTTTTTTTGCCCTTGAAGTTGTTTTTGCGGGTCTCATAATGCATAGGAGGAGGTTGGGCATGATAATTAAGCTTTTACTGTCCTTTATCTTCTCCTTCGAGATTTAGTACTACTTGATTCACGTGAGCCTACTTGCCCTGTTGCTTTGTAGTACTCTTTTTAAACCCCTCTTTCCTGATCTTAAGCTTCAAGTTGCCTTATTGCAACTTGATGTCCTCGATCACCCTGGCTTGCACCACAACTTCCTTGAATGTAGGATACCGCTATAGTTGTAATAGTAGCAAGATGTGCTTGGCACAACTCTTTGTAAACATTTAAGTCAGTTCGGCTGTAGGAATAGGGAATGATAGCTTTGCCATTATTCTATGCCATATCTTTCTGTATTGCTCTATGGGCTCGTCATTGCGATGAGCTAGCACAAAAAAATTGGAAAGGTTGGCCTATTTATTGATGCCAATTGAATAATGTTCAAGAAATACATCAGCCAATTACTCAAAACTAGTAATACTATGTTTCTTCAGCTGGTTGAACCACTCTCAGGCTGGGCCAAAAATTTTCATAATGAAAGTGCACAACAACAAGACATCCTGACTCTCTATCTGGAAACAAGCATCCAAAAAACTCGTGACATGCTCTTGGGCATCCTCATCACCCTTGAATTTTTCTAACCTGGGCATATCAAAATGCTCTATATATGGAGGCATAGGCACCGAGGGGTCTAGAGGTTCATTGTGTATCTTCATTAGTGTTAGCTTTTGCATAGCCACGCCCTGCCTCTCTATTGCTTTGACCTTATCGGCTAAAACCTTGTACGCCTTAGAAGATAAAAAGTTCTCCTCCCTAAGCTAACATGGATGCGGTATAGGAGGTAATGTCTTCTTTGGGGGAGGTGGAGGACGTGGCTCTTCCTCCTCAACTCAGTAACTCTCAATATACCCCTGATCATATCTATATATATCTATGTGCTCATGATGCCTCTGTCTAATATCATTGAATGACGATAGTCGCTCCCTATGTTGGGCACTAACATGAGTACGAGCGTCTCTGCACTCCTCGTACATATTAGCTAGGGACATAGCCCTCCTATGCACACACTCTCTATGCTCCTCAAGAGGGTATAGGCCAGCCCTGGCTAGTCGATCCTCCTACTCTATGTGCTCCTTATGAGCTAGAATACGCTCCTCGTGCATGCGCTACTCATATAATATTTATCGTAGGAGCATTTGCGCTTGAATATTTTCATCTTCAATATGCTGCCTCTCTAGGTAAGCA
This sequence comes from Wollemia nobilis, assembly GCA_028583015.1. Taxonomy (NCBI): domain Eukaryota; kingdom Viridiplantae; phylum Streptophyta; class Pinopsida; order Araucariales; family Araucariaceae; genus Wollemia; species Wollemia nobilis. Next base: position 5,286,768 of record JAQPPZ010003287.1, on the reverse strand, counting down.
TCATCCAATTGATCTTGGAGGAGTTGACGTCTTTGCTCAGACATTGGTCTATGTGATCTATTGATCTAGTCGAATGTGGGAGGCCTCTGGTGTGTGTGCTCTATGAAAGATACCTTATGGGTTTTGTACCCTTCAGAAAAATATGTGGATGGTGTACGTGTGACATGAGGGCACTTAGAAGCCTCTCCATGCTCTCTAGTGATCTTGATACGACTACTGCTATGCTCACTCAGATCACAAGTGGGTGGAGTTGTAGGCTTCTAACCTAGCTGCTCAAGAACACTACCTAGACCATCTAACTGTCTAGACATCCACCGCTCATGTGGTGGTGTTCAATTAGCTCCCACCTTTGATATATCAATGGTGATATTGCATGGTGATCCATGCATGGGAGTATGGGTGGACCTATGCTCGAAAGTGAGCCTGTCCTCTTGCCCCTGAATGGGCAGATATCTGGTTTGTCTATAATCTAACTGTGGAGGGTTAGAACCTCCTATGGGCCTTATACGTATGGTAACCAACTTGGTCCCCTACACAACATATTCCTCTGCCGATCCCATGGATGTACGTGTAGTGCGGTCTCGGTAATGGATTTGGAGTGGAACATCCTCATGCTGAGAATCTTTGTGCTCAGTCCTGTACCTAGAGGAGTGTACTAAATCTCCTCTATAAGGGGTCTACTCAACAGGATCTCCTCGTGTTGAGTTTTCATCTCTAATGCTCACTGAATGTCGTTCGGTTCGCTCATGTGTATGTGGACTCGACACATGCTGCTGTGAACCAGTTGGGGGTTGATCATGGACATCAGTCCTAGACCTTTTTTAATCACCCCGTGTGTTCACCATCTATGTACCTAATGTCTAGATGTGTTTTATTATGCAAACAAAGTATACAAATGATGATTATCTCCTTTTAAATTTTTATTGTGAGCCCTAAATTGTTTGATGTTATTTTTAGATGTGTTGTATCAGTGTTAGAAACTCTCGCATGTTTTGAAATATTATTGGATTTTAAACTCAGTTAAATTGGCTTTCACCTGTATACCTGCAGCTCGATAACTTGGTGATGAAACCCAAGTCATGTAAACCAACCTATAATGTGTGGAAGTGAAGCCCACACACGGTCAGGGGGCACAGGTCCTCCCAGTTCCTCACCAATTTTACCCCAATCAGTGTCATACCCTTCGAAGAGGAGTATATGCAAATTTTTTAGGGTAGGAAAGGATCTTGGACCCGGTATGGTCTAGTAACACAGGGTACGTGGGATTTGGGCCAACAGATGGAAGTCACGCCCACCATCGTTGAACCCAATTAGTGGTTGGAGATGAAGCCCAACTCACTAGCATTTAAGTGCCAAGTGGTGTGTGTGGTTCCTTTTATTTTGCAAAAATGACAAATGCATCAAAGAACATAATGATCATTCTTACATGATGTGCATGAACAGAAAGGAACATTTCAAATTTAGAAAGAATGCATGCTAATGCCCTGTATGATATTTTGATGATGTAATTACAATGACATGGCCACTGATTGGGCCTCAAGCATGCAAATGACACACAATCTCTATCAAGGTCACTATATTTAGGGGCAGACTGCACTCAAAGGTTCGCTATTCCCAACAATGCCTCTCTAATGAACAAAAAATGGAAAAAAACTAAGATTTGTTCATTGACCCCCTTCTTTTGTTTGAGTTTCTAGTTTGTAATGGTTTGATGCTTTCTAGAAAGATACAGAGAAAAAAATTCAACACAGAGGGTGAAATTGGGACCTACCTCAGCTCCTGCTCTACTACCCACTGAGTTTCCTACTATTTGCCTTTTCCTCTATGAATCGCAGGTCCGATTTGCGGGCTGCAGTGGTGAACGCAGGTTACAATCGTAGGCCAAAAAATAATCACAGCTAAAAGCTACGATTAGCACCTGAGATAAGAAATAGCCAAGAATAGTAATAATTTAGGGCTAAAATTGTAGGGTTCCACCGTGATTGCCATCTGACATAACCGCAGAGTGCGCACCTAGCTACCGTATTGATCTATACCATCATAAAAGCATACAGATCCACACAAGTACATAGATTGAACAAAGAAAGCCAACGTATGTAAATTTTCTTGTATTAATCTTTAAATAAGCTTTGATTACAAAAATTACCTCTTAGGGTCACTTGAAAGATGATACAAATACTACAATTGTCAATGCCCTCAATAGGAAATGCGCACTCATAGTGCTCCGTTGATTAGTCACAAACTACCTTGGGATTGAGCTAACCCCCTTCTCCACGATGTGGAAGGATTATGACATAGGCTTCTCTTGCACCTGTCTCTTTATGAACAAGAAACAATAGCACACGATTAAACATATTGATAGCCTCTCGTGATGAGGCCCATTAAGTAAATATGCATGTAAGTGCCATTAAACTAGTAAAACAAGAAAGCATAAAGAAAGACTTTAAACTATTATGATTAAATCAAGAATTATACTACAACATGTAAGACATGAATAACCAAATGATGCATGGATCAAATATCAAATTAGGAACAATAAAGCGCATAAAATCTCCAATGTACTCCTACTTAATACAATGCATAAAATGACTAATTCCTATGGTCAGAGTTTCCCTAAAATGCAATTAAACCTATAAAAAGACTAACATGACTAATATATGCGATCAAAAGCAAAGTAAGTAAGGTGATAATTAACCTGTTGCAAACCACAACTATTATGGGTGGTCTGCACTGTGAACCATGATTGACAGTCGCAATTTGACCTCTTATAGGTTTACCCTCAAAATTAAGGGCAGTGGGCTTGATCTCCTTGTCCAAATTGATGTTCAAGGGTCGCCTTTGTTGTACTCTGACAGATTTTGTGATCAAATCATTGTGAAGGGCCTTTGTTTGATCAGATTTGTGTTTCTTGATCCTCCTAAGCACATAGGGCATCCATGGCTAATTGGTATTTAGATGGATAGCAAAGGGGCTCTCAAATGCACAAAGTCAGTATGCAATTTGATAGGGCTTCGCTGCTCTCTTGATCAAATAACTCTCGCTTGATAATTCACCAACATTTCGCTATATAAATAATCTCTCTTCCCTCCCCATTTTGAGGGGGTATTTATGTCATGCCCCTAGGGCTAGGGGTGGCTTCAAGGAGAAGCCAATACCAAGAAGGTTGGTTAGGACAGTTGGGATGGAAGCCTCTGGAATCTTCCATCCTCCAACTGCCTCCTTCTAGATCTCTTGGCTGTTCCAACCGATTTGGCTCAAGGGGAAGGCCTAAATGAACTCTAGTTAAGACTACAGGTCATAGTTGCGGTCCAGACTGCAGACCGTAGGTGTCAACCAGGGTTTGGACTGGAGACCACAGGTCTGGGTTGCGGTTCAGACTGCTTAGGCCAAAATGCATAAATTGAGTGGTTAGAACCACTGCTCTATCTTGGAGTCTATCCAAGATACTTCATATGGTTTTGTAGCATATCCATATGAGTAGTCGCCCTCGACATGACACGTTTTAGGTGTCTACACCACTTTTTATAAATAATATTTATTTATAAAATTTAAATTCAATTTGAATTTAAATATTTTATAAAATAAATATTAAAACCTCCTTGGGCTTCCTTGGGTTTTTATGAAAGACCTTTTATTTTTTCTCAACCATGGTTTTAATGAAAACCCTCTTAACATATGCTTCCACATAATATTAAAATTATTATGAAGCTCTTTTGCCTTTAACCTTTGCATTTTTCCTCTTGACCTTTTGACATCAACGATAGCTTATTCCTTGACATCAATGACAACTTCGTTCCTTGACATCAATGAAAAATTTGACTCAAAATTTCCAAAACTTTTGTTAGCTTTTGATGGTGTATGCCAAGGGAGAATGCAATCATAAGATGCAAAATATGCAAAAATGTAAGATGCTGAAATATGCTATTAATGGAAAGTGATGAAAATGATACAATGCAATATGGAGGAAATGAAAACTCCAGAACCGATACTAAAGAACTACATTGTACCCCATCACCAATCTATATGGTGATCTACCTAATATACCTACTACTATCTACAACGATATATTATCACTCACTATGATACCCTTTATATAGAAAGATGGATTGCTTGGCCAACACTCTACCTAGTTGTACAAAAGGACACCTTTCACATTTATAACCTGTATATAGACACTCGTGCATTTATGATATTATTTGAAGTAACTAGCTAACTACCCCCTAAAGTAATATACTACTATATTTATGTACCAAGGGTGGTATATTTACATGACCCAAATGATGTAATATACTCTAACACCCCCTATATTATATTATTTTGGTATTGAAGACTTTAGTCTTCAATATGGATCTTCTTTTATTGAATAGTCTTTGGCTTAAATCGATTATTTTTCTTTTGCAGTAGTCTTCATGTTATATCCATTGTTCCTTGTTTTCAGGCATCTTTTATGAACTAGAGATCTCATAATTTTGAATTTTTCAAGTGGATCAGGGCTGCTCCATATTTCCCCCTTTGATTTTTTGTATAACCTGCTTCTTTTATCTTCACAAATGTTAAGCTTGAACTCATTGTTAGTGGATGCTTCTAAAATAATATCTTGAAAGAAGCAATCTATTCTGTGTAGTAATATTTCTTCATGACTTATATAGTGCTTATAGTTATAGTAATAGAAGAAGGATAAATGGTTCTTTCCTCCACAATATTTACAAGGATGGAGGTTCTAGCAGTTCACCTTTTCATGACCAAATTGGTTGTAGTAAGTGCATAGTAAAGATATTCCAACTGCTTTGTTATCTATTTTAGGAATATCATGTTTATCTATCTCCTTGATGAGATACTTAAACCATATGTGGATAATTGAAGCAATTTCATTATTACTTTTTTTATACATTTGTATGATATCTTAATGTTCAATACTCTTTTCTTCTCCTATATCTTCATTAGTGAAGTTATCACCAATTTCTTTTGTTGTCTTATTTGAAGATGTAACAAATGGATCTATCTTTCCATTATTATCCATTGAATAATCAATCATGCTTCTAATACATATTGATACTTTTATTAAGCCTTTTCTGATAACATCATTCAAGATGTTAGTAGACATATTTATGGCTCTCTAGATAAGAGTATATGAATTAATTTGATAAAACTATTCAAGTCTTAGCTTTTGTAGAATTCCTTGTACCTCCCTAGTTAAGATATGTGAACTAATTTGATATAACCTTTCTTGTCATTAGGTTTTATAGGATTCCTTATATCTCCCTAGTAATTAGAGCATGCTTAGTTCACCTTTTAAGTTGATTTTGTAATGTTTTGAGAATAGTCAACTTTTTAATTTTGCCTTATCTTTCCCAATGAAATATGCTTTAATGGTTGGATTTATTTTTGTCTCCTTAGAATGAGTATGAGAAAAATTTTACCAATTAATTCCAACTCTATATATAGGCAATTAATTTCCTTTTATATCCAATAGATTATTTTTCTAAATTCCAATTATATGTATATAGTTTGAATTAGTATACCTTATATATCCCTACTTTGGAATATTATAAAATAATAATATTTGAAATAATAGAGTTTTTTTTCCAAATAGAAACCCTTATATCTCCATTGTTTTAAATTGCTTCACCTTTAATTTGGCTTTCAAATGTGGTTGATTTTCCTATGGTTTTAACCTTGTATTATACCCCTTATAACTCCTTAATGAAAGCAAATTTAATTAAGGTAAATCCTTACCTTTATAATGCTGCAAATCTTATATAATGGATGTTGCATTCTCCATTGTCACAACCCTCGCTTGGCATGTCCTAATGAAGATATAGATTTGCATGATCAGTAATATTTTGAGTATGGGTTTGCTAATAAATTTTAATGGTAAGTAATTCCAAAGGTGGCAAGGAAAGCAATCACCATCATCAAATTGCTTGAAAGGGATAAATCTTGCAAAAGATCCATCAAAAAGGGAGAATGTCAATATTAATAGCTAATATTAATAATTGACATTGTTTATTGTTTTAAATCTACTTAGTTATTTAAATACCTAGTTGGTATTTATTTAATAATTTTGTTGTTATGAAAATGAAATAAAATGAAATTAGGAAAAAGGATTTCTAGAAGGAAAAACAAGGCTGAATTCTAGAAGAAGAGGAAAATTACAGCCAAGTTCTAGAAAAAGAAGAAAAATGTGTCTCAAGTTCTAGAAGGGAAGAAATTTGGGCCTAAAAGGTACTAGGAGGAATTAAAAAAATGAAGCCTTGGTACTTTAGTCCTAGAATGGTAAAAAAAATTCTTGCTAGGAACTTTCCTTCTATAGGACTTTTCCTTCAAACCTACCTTTAGTTCAAACTTAGCTTGACCATTCTTTTATTGAAAGGGTACCATAGAAAGTCTATAAATACCCAAGCATGTTTAACTAAAAATGGGAGAGTAATAATGGAGGAATCATCTGGGGAAAGGTAGCTCGAGGAGGTTAGGAATAAGCAAGGAAAGGCAAGCTGGAAGGCAAAATTAATCATGCTGATTCATATCCTTACATTCCTTCCTTATTGCTATATTTACTAGAATTTAATTAGGTGGAATGCTAATATATTCCTTTAAGGGGGTTTGTAGTTATTAAATTTATTTCAACCATTAGATAATCCTCTAGTTAGGAAACTATATAATTTATGATATAGAACAGGGTCCTTGATTTATTAACCAAGGCTAACTATCTATGTTCATAGTTCGACTATGTTTTTTATTGGTCTAATATCTTTCTAATCCATTGTTAGACCCTCAAAAATGATATTAGCTATGGAGCCCTAGTCATTAGACATGATTAAACCTTGGAGCCATATAAACCACATTATCTTTGAAAATTTGAATCCACCATCACTGACAGGGTTTGTGCAACCACCGTTTGGTGGTTATTACCTTATTGGTGCATGAATAAATTTATAGTGCACTTTACCCATGGTATAATGTGTGTGGGATATTTGGCCCCTATGTGATTTAAAAATAGATTAATCCTAGTTTTAGCCTACATAAACTGATACTTCAGCATCATTAAAGATAGATTTTATGCATGAGTTCGGTTGTATGATAGCAAAAATTCTTGTAGACCTATAATTTTATTCTTCCTCTAACAAAGGCATCTAGAGGATTGCTCTCATATGCAATTAAACCCTTAATTTTGAAATAGTGATGCAACCCAACAGTGGATGAAATTTTTCCCTGTGTTAGTTGCTCTAGATGTCACCTTGCTTCAATTAAGATGGTATACCTGATCTGTTATACCATTGATCAACCAAGTAGAGTTGCTAGTTGCTTGCATAAAAAGAAGAGACTTGTTGAACTTTAGTTTGATTAACTGTAATTATTAGAAGAATTTCCTATCATCACTTCTATTAAAGTCACTCTATTTCAATCACCTATGAAAGAAAACCCTTGCATGTTGTTTATCTATAATCACTTCTATTACGCCAATCAATCTAGGTAAGATGATGATGATAGGGTTATCTTAAATAGGTTTAATCCACCCTATAAATATCATGGATACGCGTGACATGACATCGTTGTTCATGTAAACCCCAATTGAGTGAAGGTCAACTTGGGCCTTCCTCTCAACTATCCCACACATAATGGGTGATGGGATTAGGGGTAACTCATAAGGGAAAATGCTTTCCTTATGAGTCAACCACATAGCATGGTCATAGGCCAATATTTGGGCCACCCGAGCTTGGGTTGATGCACCCATGTTGGATTACACGAAGGTTTCCAGTTGATTGCTTTATATTTTTGACTCCAGTATTTCATTGACTCGCCATGTGGTTTATTGTGAATGGTTGGGTTTTCAGTTCTAATAAATTGTTTGCATTACTTATCGTCAGTTGGTTTGGTGATTGTTATAAAATAAAACCTTTTTATACTATTTTGAGTATAGTCCCACATGCATTCTACGATAACATGTGGGGACTTAATAAAGGAGAAGACTCTCCTATTGAATTGGTTACCTAGTAGTGGTCATTCTAGCCGAGAGGCTAGATGTCAGTGGATTAGCATGAATTTGACCAATGGTTTGATGATTAAATATTCCACGTGTCAAAGTTGCTAATTTTAGTTTGCATAATTATGTCAGTTGACCGATTAATGGTAAGAAATAAATAAACCTTTTTATTAACTAATAAAGAGTTTTGTGCCATTAGTAGTTGAAGAAAGGTCAATGGGCCATAAAATTTAATTATACCCTAATACACCCAATTTGGGTGAAATGATTGAATAAAATTCATTAGTAAATGGGGGATAGATTCAAATGATCAACCCTCCTGTTTTGTGGACTTTTATGCCTTGAAAACATATGACCAAAAGGGAGGTACCAAACTATCATTTTTTTAGCAAATTACGAGACATCTTGTGGGATAATTAGTTCAATCTAGAATAAAATTTTGGGAGATAATTTGATAGCATTGATGAATAAAATTATATAGTCTTGGATAGAAATTTTGAAATAAAATTTGATAGCATTTTATACAAGGTAAATTTGTGTCCAATTATTGTAATCTTGTTTGATAGATTATAGGATAAAATTTTTGATTTAGAAGTAGTCTTGTTTGATAGATTACAAGAAAATTTATGATTGACTCTAGGGTAATCTTGTGTGATAGGCTACAAGACAAAATAAGATGTAATATTGTTTGATAGATTACAAGACAAATTTATGATTGACTATAGGGTAATCTTGTTTGATAGGTTACAATACAAAGAAGATGTAATCTTGTTTGATAGATTACAAGGTAAATTTGTGTCTAATTATTGTGTAATCTTGTTTGATATATTATAGGATAAAATTTGTGATTAAGAAGTAATATTATTTGATAGATTACAAGATAATTTATGATCGACTATAGGGTAATCTTGTGTGATAGGTTACCAGACAAAGGATATGTAATCTTGTTTGATATATTACAAAGAAAATTTGTGTCTAATAATATTGTAATCTTGTTTGATAGATTACAAGACAAAATTTGTGATTAAGAAGTAATATTGTTTGATAGATTACAAGATAATTTATGATTGACTATAGGGTAATATTGTTTGATAGGTTACAAGACAAAGGAGGTATAATCTTGTTTGATAGATTACAAGGCAAATTTGTGACTAACTATATTATGAGAATCATAATACAATCTTGTTGGTAGATCAAGTGATAATATGGTAGAAAAATGTCTAATTTGGGAAGAATGGATAAGAAATCCATTCTTGAGGAAAATATAGTGTTTCCTTTAGAGTGTACTCATGTAGATTACATTGAAAACTACATGGTACTTTAGAAATGCATTTGATGATGAATGCATGTGTGTGCTAAAGAATTCATTATGTGAAAACATGAATGAATATCATAATATTAGATGTGGAATCTAATATTGAAGAGATTATGGGGTCTCTTCTTGGGTTGTGAAATATTAGATAACTTCCATTCCATATTGGAATAAATAGACTAATGATATCTAGATTTGAAGAATGAATGCAAGAATTCATTCTTGAAGAAACCATGAGGTTTCTTCATTCTCAATTTATATGTATCCAATGAGTATTTCATTTATGAGATTCAATTGTAATGATGACCTGAAAATGGGAATGTATGGGATTCTCCTATAGCCATGTATTTAATGATGGTTCAAAAAGAATCTATAGGATTATTTATATCATTGTAAATTGAGACAAAAATATTAATGAAATATGAGGATGCATATTTTGAGGTTGGGTTTTTCCCCATTGCGGTTTTCCCAAGATATATGTGGTGTTATGTGTTCTTATCATGTGATCTTGATATTGACATTTAATATAGATGTTGTATTTAGAAGATGTTATATGATGCAATGATTTTTGTTAACAAGCAATGTTCTATATTTAATATTGGTTGATATTTGCATTTGAGGTTTATTAAAATTAATGATGGATGTTACATTTACTTTCCAAGGAATGGTTATTGAGTATGATGCAAAGGTTTATGCTTTTATGCAATGGTTCAAGTAATAGTCTTGAAATGAATGAAGTAATATTTATGCATTGATTAATAATGAATGTATGGTTTTCACTGCAATAGATATGTTTGCTTATTCAATCAAAAATTTGATTTGCTATCAATTAATTAAGTAATGAAACTTCCTAATTAAAAGAGAGAAAGAAACAATTAAATAAAGGAATTAATAAACATCATGAAGGAACATAAGGTTAGATAGGAGTTGGTCACTCCTATCACAAGAGTTAACACTGACCATGTTGTAATTCTCTTGGTTACTTACTACCTTGATTGATGTTGATTTAAACATATTTGATTGTGAACTTTACATTGATGATAGACATGTTATGATCAAAAAAAATCTCTCGAGTTGGGTTGGAAATTGGGTTGTTACAGTTGTATTCTCCAATTTTGGATGTAGATGATGACAATAGGATTTAATGCTTCTTTTGAATTAGTTGGTGCTATGACTGATGTAGATACTAGTGGCAGACTTTGACTACAATTATTGGATAGCGAGCACCTAAATTATTTCTTCCTGACTACGAGCTTTTAATGCTCTCACCTCCTCTTACATGTTTCATTCTTTTGCTTGTTATGAATGCACTACTTTCCTTAAGTTTTGACACCTTAAATAGGATGGATGTCACTTGACATTCGATAAGTGTCTTGAAAGTTATGCTCAATAATTACTCCACCTTAATGCTCTTGAACACTTGGCAGATAGATGTTAGGATCTTATTTAAGCATTGGTTAATGAATCTTCAATTCTATTGGTTGGAAATAATGATGACTCCTTTGAATGATACCTCTAACACTTCCAATATGGGCATTATATTTTGGATGTTTCTTCTAATGCTTCAAGAATTAGTGATTTAAGAGCTATGACCACTTCACCAAATTTGCCAAGTTTTGGGTCCTTCATTTGCATGTAGACCTTGCTTCAACATATATAAAACCTTATATTATCCTTGCCAATGCTTGCTTTGTTGTATTTTTCACAATGCTTTTTTTGAGAATTTGAAGTTATCTCTAGATCGATGCTTGGATGGAGTTTGAGTGGTATTCTTCTCAATGTTTTGTTGGCAGCTCTCCTCAATTTTTGTATGGAGCTTTATTTCTAGATAAGCGATGCTCTCCAAGTTGGCAGTTCTCCCTTGGTAATCTTCTTTTATGTCTTTATTGCTTTATTTTGTAATGAGTTGTCCTTAATGTTGCATTGTAAATACACAATAGGATATTAGTGTAATGCTATCCTCCTTATGTTGGCTTTGGTATTATAGGTGAATGCTTGATGATAGATCGAATATGGAGGTTTTTTTCACCTAAACATGAGTCCTTTTTTGGCTCTCTTCCTTGCATGGTTGATGTTGCAAATTCTGTAGTTCGTTGGAGTGTTTCTATGACACTCAAGCTTGTCCTTCAAATGGTGCAAGAAACTAATGTAAACAACTTTATAAAAGTTAGAATAGAATAATTGATTTTGCACCTATTTCCAATATTCTCCTTACAAGCTTACTTTTTGTTGGTTCTAATGATGGCTTATTTGAAAAATATCTTGTAGGTAGAGGATGATTCGATGTTGTCTTCTTTGTTATACAACTCTCTACTTTGCTTGGTTAATTTAGTAATGAACCCAAGCTAATAATCATATAAATAATATGCTTTTGAAGGAGTAATTTTTACACTAACTTTTACTTTAATGAAACCTGTAGTGCACCTCAAATTTGAGACTCACCAAGTCTCAATTTGTAGCTTCTTTCACTGATTGATAGTGACTTTATTCTCCACTCCTTGAAGTAATATTTTGATCTACTTGGTGGCTTATATAGGCCACAATTTCTTGTAGGTATTGAGTTCTAAATAGTGTGAATAACACAAGCTTATACTAAGAGGAGGGGTGAACAGTATAAGACCAATTTTTACTTTTCTTTCCAAAATAATATTATCCAATATTATCAATGGTAATATCAACAAAAATAGTCAAAGAAATGCACAAATCATCACACACAACAGAGATACCAATTTAATGTGGTTCACCCAATATGGACTACTCCACGAAGAACTAAAATTTTCTCAACAAATCTCTTGGGAATCCTTCCCTATTACAATGTTTATGGACCTCTATCCAAAGGAGACACCAATCCCCTAATCAAGTTCATGGATCTCTATCCATAGAAAAACTCTTTCCTCTCTGTTTGTTTGTGGATCTCTATCCATAGGATAACTCCTTCTCCTCTACTCTGGATGGTGATCTCTTAGAAGACTTACTACCTCCACTGCACTAGCTTGTGGATCTCTGTTCATAGAAGACCTCTATCCTCACTCAGAAGACCTTTGTCCTCACTACCCTGGCTAATGGATCTTTATCCACTAGATACTATTATCTTCTACTTTGTCACCTCCAAAGCTTACTCTCAGCTCTACTCAATATTTGTCTCAAATCTATACTAAACACTGTCCTTCAATCTAGCATAAATATGCTCAATATTTATCTCAAATTTACATTAAACTTTATCATTCTTTCTAGCACAAATCTACTCAATTTCTATCTCAAATATGCACTAAACATTGTCCTTCGATCTAGCACAAATATTCTCAATATCTATCTCAAATATACTCTAAACTCTATCCTTCAGTCTATCACAAATCTGCTCAATATTTGTCTCAAATATGCACTAAACTCTGTCCTTCGGTCTAGCACAATTATTCTCACTATCTCTCTCAAATATGTACTAAAAATTTTCCTTTTTTCTAGCAAAAATTTTCTCAATATCTGTCTCAAATATATCCTCAAGCCTTAACACAAAGCTTGACTCAATCACAAATCAACTCTGCTAGTTTTGCTCCAAGCCTTAAGTCAAATCTTTAACAAATCAATCACTCAACTCTTCTCTCAAGTATTATCAAAGACTTACCTCATATCTATCCACAAGTCCTCTCAAGAACTTGCTTAAATTGCTCTCAAGTCTTCACTAAGGCTTTCCTTAAATCTGCTCAAGAGGTCCTCCCTAGAACTTGTTCAATCTGGTCAACAAGTATTCATCAAGACTTCAAATATTCTTGTAAGCCTCCAAAAAAGCTTACACAAATATATCCTTAAGCTTTCACAAAATCTTACTCAACTTTGTCCTTAAGTCCCCTCTAGGACTTACTCAAATCTACCCACTAGCTTTCACAAAAGCTTATTCAAATCAATTGCAAACTTGCATACAAAACTCAACTAAATCTCTTTCAGAAAACCTCTTCAATCACACAAACAAGTTTCACTTAGAATATTGTTTAACCATAGAAAAATATACAGAAATGTAAGAGACTCAATATGTTTCACACTCACAAAACACTTTTTCACTTTGAAACTCACTTTTTAATCAATTCAAAAATAAAAAATAATTTTATCACAAATTTTGAACTATCACTCCAATGCTATCAATCAATAATGCTCAATCAACTTCACTCAACTATCCACTCAATGTAACACAACTTGCATACAAACCTTAACCAAGTGTTCCACTATACTTCCAACAACTCACACTATGGAACTCAAACCTTGACTCAAGATGATTCCAGTTTTCACATAACAATGATACTCATGTTCTTTCACAAACCCTAGTTCAAGATAGTTCTCAACTTCACATAACAATGATACTCATGATATTTCAACAAACACAACTCATGCACATGAAAACTCACTCAATATTTCCAACAATACTCAACAATATTTTTCACTCCAACTTTTCACTTCACACCATTCAAGCCAACAATATTTCACTCATAAGGAAGATGTGCCCATACCTTTTATTTTGATGGAGATATATCTTCAAAACCTATCTAGACCACAATAAAATCTTCTTTGCAAATTTTAAGGTTAGGTAGCAACAATCTTTCTCAAAATCTCCTTGCAAATATTTTCCCAATAATTATTTTACCATACAAAAATAACAAGTCCCAAATACACCTTATAATCTTCAAACTCTCAAAATAACATTAAATACATAAAAGCAAAGTTCCTTTGTTAACACCTTATAATCTCCAATACTTCTCAAAATAATAGTCAATACATAAAAATGAAGTTCCGTTTTTACACCTTCTAATATCCCTCTTTCATAAAATAAATTATATGCCCTTTTTAATTTTCTAAAAACAAATTTCAAAATAATGCTTTATATCACCCTTATAAAATTTCCAAGAAAAACTATTTGAACCCTTATATAAAATTCCCAAGAAAAAATATTGAACCCTTATAAATCCATGTAAAACAAATCATAAAATTATACTTTTGTCATACCTAATAACTCCCTCTATATAAGCCTTATTTTTCTAAAATTTAATCCAAACGGAATATTTACACATACCTTTAAAAGAAAAGTAGCACCAAAAGGAATCTTTACACATACCTTTAAAAGAAAATAGCGTGGATGGGTTTTAAAATTTCAACCTTTATCAACTTAAATTTGTTCGCTATTCTTTTGGATGGAGATATAACACAGAAAAATACTTTTAACTCCTTTGTGCTCTTCTAACAACAAAAAAAGTTAACGCCATTGTGATTTGACCTTAAGACCTTCCTCTTTGCAGGCATACACATCGACCAACAACTGGCTACTCCAAACTATCATATGAGATCAAAAAGGAGGATAGTAAATTTATCACATTTCTCTTTATCCTTTCGAAAAATGACCAACCGTATTGCTCTCATATTGCCGAATAATTTGAATCACATGTAATTTTCAAAAGATATTTTGTCGTCACATGATTTAATCTTCGATTTTTGTGTATATCAAGTTTGATATTTATTACTGCTTTTTCAATAACTTCTTTCATCGTCGTGTAAAACGTTTTTATTCCCATTTTTATACATACCAAGGTTTTTAATACAAGGACTTTGACGAAGGATTTTAATAGGATTATAATTAAATTGAGGACGTCAGTGGGTCACCATGACTTAACTGACTTTAATAAAATACTTTAAAATAACTTTGAATTAAAATATTTAGATATTTAATTTTAAATTATTTAAATATAATTAATTTAAATATTAAATAATTTAAAAATTTAACTCATATAACTTTTTGTCCCATCTATTATAATGCAAATCATTATAATATTATTTTTAAACTTGCTTTCTTTTCATTTTGAAAGACCCAGTTGGCTGAATATTATAATATTAAAATATTATAATATTAGACTTTTTCACTTGCTCTCTTTTTGCATCTAGTCTTCAAACTTGGCCTTCAACCTTTTCCTTTTTGTGCTCTCATGGCCCATGCCATTTTGACATCAACGAAAATCTATTATTCTCAAATTTCCAACATAGTGTCTTTAGACACTTTGATTATTTGCAGATTTTTGTGCCCTTGATCTTAACAAACAATACACATAATAACCCTTTGAGAGTAACTAGTTTAATGAGCAACTAGTATAGTGCAATGAACCAATAATATGTATAACTTAATGTACTTTAATAATATAACCTTATTGCTCTTGTTAATAATCTCTCAAAGTAATTTCAAATGCACCAATGATCACTACAATTTTTTTAATGTAGTCCTCCTCAGTAATTAGATAATAGGAAGAATGTATCTAACTCCTATTAATGTGCAGGCAATGAACCTTAACAAAAAATATCTTGTGCACTTTCTTTGAGGACTTAAAATGCAACCTTCTATTTTACAACTTTTGAATTCTAATAAGGTGCTTAATGAAGTTAAGCAGTAATCCAAATTAAGTTTTCAAGTAATGAACCTTTTGCAACTAAGTTGCTTACATTTGATGATGAATATCTTGATGAGTTGATTCACCAAATTTATTGTCTAGAATGGTGGTTGCTTGTAGCTGTGAATTGTTCTAGTTTGCTGCTCTAAAATTATAGTATATGATTTCAACTTCTCCTTCATGATATGGCCTAGAACAACAAATTCTTATAGCTAGTAATGCTATATTGATTGTTGTTCTTTAGTAGTCAATATATTCATTGAAATGTACCTTCTTAGTTATGAAGGGGCAATCTCCAAATATTCTTGGATTTGGTAGGTTTCTTCTGTTTGAGTTCTAACTTTAAATAGGGATTTCTTCTCAAGAATATGAAGGTCTTGAGTTCTTCACGAATCTTCTCTCTAAAGTTTGATAAACTATTTACCAAACCGTTCTCCTTTGGCGTTGTTGTTGGATGGTGATAATTATCCCAATTCTTTCACTATATTTTGTAGTGAATTTATCCAATGAGTTATCCTAGGAACTTCTTTGATGGCTTCTCTAATTTATGCAATGAGGCTCTCCAAACCTTCTCCTTGAGACCTCACCAAGGCCTTTAGTCTTGTAGCTTCTCTAGTCTTCTTGATGATACCTTTCCTTCAAACTTCAACTATGTAAGTGTTGGTAATGAGATCTTCTTCATGAATCTTTGGAATAATCCTTTTGATAGTCCTTATTTATCTCTTCCAAGGATGGAAGTTCTTCAATGAGACCTTTGATGGGTCTCTCCATCTCTTAGAGGAAGTCTTCAATTAGCAAAGGAGATCACTAATCTCCTATATTTCATGGACTCTTCTTTGGAGTCTTCTTCAGATTCAAGGCTTCCATGGCATTTTCTTCTATATCAAGGCTTTTATAGCTTTTTCTTCTATAATAAGGCTTTTGTAGCATTTTCTTCTACAATAAGGCTTCTGTGGCATTTTCTTCTATATCAAGGCTTCTCTGGCTTTTTCTTCTACAATGTGCAGGTCTACAATAAGGCTTCCTTTAGTTTTCTTTTTTTGCAACAAGATATTAGTAAGATGATTCTAAATCTTGTCAATGACAAATCTTCACTAGCTGATTTGTCAATCTAGTGGAACGAATGTTGAGTCCTAGTCTTCCCAAGTTTTCTATAACTTTGTGGAAAGACTCTAACGAAATGCAATCTCGAAAATTTTGAAACTAAGATTTTCTTTTCCTCTCTATCTCTCTTGTAGCTCTCCCTAATCCTATTGATCTACTATGGCTCTGCTACCACTGTTAGCTTTTGAATATGTATGCCAATGGAGAATGCAATCACAAGATGCAAAATATGTAGAAATATAAGATGTTAAAATATACTTTTAATGGAAAGTGACAAGGAGGAAATGAACACTCCAAAAATTATACTAAAGAAATACATTGTACCCCATCACCAATCTATATGGTGATATACTGAGTTAACCTGCTACTATATACAATGATCTATTATCACTCACTATGAGGCCCTTTATATAGAAATATGGATTGTTTGGCCAACATTCTACCTAGCTATACAAGGGGAAACCTTGCACATTTACAACTTGCACATAGATACTTATGCATTTATTATATTACTTGAAGTAACTAGCTAAATATCCCCTAAAGTAATATACTACTCTAGTTATGTACCAATGGTGGTACATTTACATGACCCAAATAATGTAATATACTCTAACAACTTCATAAAAAGGAATAGGTTTAATTGATAATTTAATAAGTCAAAATCTTATACCTGAAGAGATGGTCTTCTTTGGCTCCTCTTACAACTATGTGAATATTCTTTCTAGGTTCCCAAGTAAAGCCTAGGCTAATAATAAATCCATCATAACTTACGCTAATCCTTTTTATTTTATGTCATTTATTGATGTAAATAATCCTTGAAATAAATAATTTCTAGTGTCCTCTAATAATCTAAATAATATGAGTCAATATCTAATATCTAATACCCAAAATAATCCTCCAATAAGTATAGATTTCTGTCAAGTCCTACTTAGGTCTAGTCACTAAAATATCATTTATAATGTAGCAACCCCATCATCCAGACAATATATGCTACCCAATGTAAGAACTTTAGGTTAAATATATATTTTTCTATAGCCAAGGTATTGCCCAAAATTTGTAAGTGTCAACTAGTCAAACATGGGCACAAGCACTCTGGCAAGCCCCCTTAGCCAAATGCTACATCTAGTCAGTCAACCATTGTAAAATCTATACTAATACCCGCCTCCTTAAATCCAAAAATTTCCTCAACATTACTTGTAATATTTTCCTCCTATTCAAAATATGTAGGCTCCTTATAATCAACAATTGGCCTATCTTAATCCCAAGGTTATGCATATCGGCTATTTATCGCCAAATTGGCTAAAATTAGGATTTTCAAAATTTGGAATTGGCTAATATTTGGGACCTTTAACCAAGGTCCATTAGCAAAAATATTTTGGGTGCAAATTTTTTTGTGTCGATTCACCCCAATTTTATAATAATTTGACCATTTTAAGTTTAAATTTCCAACATTACCCCTAATAATAGTGAACCTTCTCCATGTATTTGGACACTATTCACTTGGATTTTGAAACTGATTCACCAAATTTTTATAAATACATTCTAGTATGACCCCTTACGCATACCCTACTTAATACACCACCTCTTTAAAATATAAACCCTCCTTTTCCACCATCATATTACATTATGAATCAATATCCTCAATGGTTTCCCCAACAAAACTTCCCTCAAATACCCCCATATCAACCATATGCAATCCCACCTCAAGGCTACAAAGTTTACCCCTATCTAATTTAGTGTGGTCAACCTCCCTAAAATAATATAGCAACTCAACCACCTAGGTCCCAAAATCAACTTCTAGACTATACTTATTAAGGACCTCCTAATCTAAGGGCCTACTTTTCCACTCCAGCTTTTGTTAGGAAAGCCTTATCTAATATTGATGAGAATGGAACCAAAATGGTGTTGGATCACATGAATGATCTCTCCATATTAAATTTCATTTATGCAATTAGGAGGAATATCCCTATCTAATATTGTTTATAGTATAGAGTATTACTAGATAATTCTAACAATAATTAGGCTATGATTGAAGAAGTATTCATACCTAGTTTTAGTATCATGGGTAATGGATAATTTATTTTGTTTTAATTAAATGATATGTAAATGCATCCTCAAGAAAATATTTATGATTATAACATTATATTCATGAGGACCTTATACCTAATCTATCCAAATATTAGACTGAATCAGTAGTCATTGCCTCATTACATCAAAGGCTTATAATATAATTTTGTAATAATGGTCTACAATACTAACCATGTTACCTTAACTATAAATTTTGAAATATCCTACATAGAAGATGTATTTCTTAGAGTAAAAAAAATTCCTTTGCCACCTTCCCCACCTATGGCTTACATCACTTGTATCATCTAGAAACCTCATATTTTAGAATTCATGCTCTCCTTTTTGCCCAATCACCCTCCAGTTGACTCCTTACCAATATATTGTAACACACCTAGGTCAAATTTCACCATCAACTAATACTTTCTAGACTCAATTATGAACTTTACCTACTTTATCACAAACTAATTGTTATTAAAACTACCACTCAATGTTTAGGTCAATATGAGATCAATAGAAAAAATGGTGAAGGTAGTAAAGACAATGATGAAATAGAATAATAGGATGAAGAGACGGTTGTAGCAAATTAGTGCATGAAAACAAAAAATTGACAGTCAAGAAAAATACTTATCTTATAAAGGATCAGATGCCATGACAAAATGTTCATCAAAATACAAATTAGGTGCAAAATAATATGTTAAAAATAAATTCAAAAATCAATTCATTGTGATGTTTACCAAGTAATATGGGGCATCATCCCATGGATTATGTAGTGGCTATCAGGTATTCATAAATAAATCAAAATTTTCAGCAATGCTAAACACAATAAGACATTACCATGGAGTAAATTTTACTAAATCAACCTATGATGGTAAATCTAATTGTCTACTAGTCACTCATTATGGATCAACAAGTTTATCAAGCTTTCACATGAATGCACTAGGTGGTCCCAACTTTTACAAACCCTAACAATGTAGTTGTTAACCTTAGTGTTATTGAGGGAGATGAAGACCCCACATTTGAGGATAGCACTATATGCACAAACCAACATGGGATTGGGACTAAAGGTAAAAGAAAGATGATAAAAGAGCAAGCATTGGTTCATAAATAGACCAAGGCAAATAAAGGTACTATAGTAATATAAAGAGGAATATAATCCTTGAATCTAGAATAAAAGGGACCAATTGTCATAACCCAAAAATAAAATGAGAATATTGTAACAAATTTGATTGTCTTCCAAGTAGATACACTAGTTGGAAAGAAAAATAAATAAATGAGGGAAAAGAACCAAAGACCAAAAGAAGCATTCAAGATGAGGTAGGTAAGTCTAAATACAAGAGTAATGAGAAAGATAGGGATAATTTACAAAACGAGTCTAAACAATGTCTCAAATATCTTTTCCTTACTAGTGAAGGGAACACAATAGCCACTAGGCAATTTAGGAAATTTCTAATGCATAGGGAAAGCAACTCCATCAAATTTAGGTTTAATATAGATGAATAAAATAAGAGAACTATATAAAAAATTATCATTCTAGAGGCCTTAGCTCTTCTTGGATAAATATACCTACTCCAATAATCCTTCAAAAATCAAGAAAGAAGTTATACCAAAAATGGGCAATCTAAGTGGATTGTGCCTAGTCTAGTAAAACAAAAAAAATGACAATAGAAGATCCTTTTAAAATCCAAGTTAATATAATGTATATACTAAATTTTCCAAGGCCTAAATTCATAAAGATACCATAATTATATGTAACTTTGCAAATATAGAACTATTTTTAAGGATTTGCATAGTAGATTCAAGGCTTTTGCAATAGTAATGCCCAAGGTTATTTGTGACAAAATGGGACTACCTTAGACAAAGAATACAAATAATCCAATTCATATGGATGGAACCTAGGTGAATGCTATTGGAATTCTAAAATATTTGACCATGATACGAGCAAAACATTCTATATTAGTAGTAGTCTAAGAAGTTATAGTAGTAAAAATTCCCTTGTATTTTAGTATGTTGCTATCAAGAAAAGGGATCTATAAATTTTCCAAGGATGAATACTTGACAATGAATTATACCTATATAAAATTACCTTGAGATGGAAAAATGACCTGAATTAAAAATAAGTCTCCATGTAACTACTTTTTGCATAAGTGGATGAAGAAGACATGATCAATTGGAATGAATTTCTTGATAATGGATGATGAAGTTGTATAAGATGATCATATATTTGAAGTTTAAATGATTATCTACATCCTAGATTGATAGCCTTCTGTCTGGTGTTGCAAGGCTATAACGCAGCAGGTTTGTGAGATAGCCGATAAGGGAGGCGGTAGGATGTCAGTGGGTGGGAATTCTGCAGGGGAGATCGGGAGCGGCGGTGGTTTGGTTCTTGGACACAGCGGAGCAATCAGAGGGCATCATGATTCTGAGGGAGCAGAAACGCCCGGGCCCATTGAAGATGACTGGGCTGGCAATGGTTTTGGTCGAGGTAAGGAGCCACCAAAAAAAGGGGGTGGTGGGGCTCAAAATTCTTGTGCCTAGGCAGCGGCCTCAGAAACCCTAAACAAAATTTTTACCAAAGAGTTGTTTCTGGTTGGGGATGAGCTGGACATCCAGACAGAAATTCTTTCAAGCTTCATGGAGTTTGAGAAATTTACCCTAATAGGTAAATTCATTGGACGCCGTCCCAACATGGAAACTATCCAAAAATGGGCAGTAAGCAAATGGAGGACTTCTAGGCATTTGGAGTTGGCAGCCCTATTTTGGGGTTTTTTTGCCATTAGATTGAACAATAAGGAGGATTACTATAAAATTTTGGCTGGCGGGCCATGGTTTCTGGGTCGCAGAAGTTTATTTCTCAGGAAGTGGGACATGGATTTCAGTCTTGAGACCTAGAACATCAACATTGCCCCAATATGGGTTAAGCTCCCGAATCTTCCCCTCTTTGGCTAGCATGAAAATTTCATAAGAGGTATTGCATGTTCCATTGGGGAGTTGGTCACCATTGACCCTCCAACCCGAGCTTGAACAAGGTTCATACAGGCCCGATTTTGTGTTCTGGCAGATTTGGAGGTAGAACTCCCAACTTCCATCACTCTTCGGTATGGAGGCACCATTCTTCCAAAACAAGCTATTGTCTATGAAAATTGACTAGCTTTCTGCACCCAGTGTCGGTCCCAAGGGCACCTCCAGTCCCAGTGTCCTCTTCAAAAACTAGGAAAATAGAAACATGAAAATGGCAACCCCCTAGAGCACAAGGAAGATCAGGAAAAGCAACCAAATCTTCCAGACACGAAGGGTCATGTATCCCCAGGCCCCTCTAGAGACTATGGTAGACTCTCTCAGCCTGAAGAGAATCCCTCTCTCCAATTGGACCTCGAGCATCTTGAGGCTGACAACCAACAAGGAGCAGACTCCCACTTGGAAAGTGAATTGCAGGAAGAGATGGAACAGACCCCTTCCCAAGATTTGACTCAGTTTGTTCCTCTGCTCCAAGATACGGGTCATCCCAATTTTAGTCAGTCATAGACGCTGCTAGAATATTACCTCTTAGGAAGGAGGGGTGAACAATCCGGTCACATTAGCCCCCGAAATACGAGGAGCCGAAAGCAAAGTGTGGATTTTGGTAGTGAGAGGAAGCAAGGTCGTCCTCCTAACAAGGAAAGGTGAGACAAAGAGACTGCAAATGATTTTGCAAATGGAACCCGACGTTTGCTGGTTCTGGATGACTATGACACACAGTCGGACGAAGCTCATGCATCAAAACCTCCCCCTCAACAAGGAAGAGGAGGTAAGAAAAACTTCAAACTGTCCAGATGAAAGTCCTCCCATGGAATGTGAGAGGACTGAATGGTGCACCCAAGAGAAGGTTAGTGGTTGATCTTCGTAGGAGGATTAACCCTTCTATCCTTATTTTGCAAGAGACCAAGCTTGATGCTATCTCCTCTAACAAAGTGGCAAAGGCCATTTGGGCCAGGGCAAATTGTCTGTCCAGCCCTGTAGTGGGAATAGCGGGAGGACTCATGGTTCTATGGGACCCTTCGAGGTTTGAGGGCAGCTCGCTGTCAACTTCCAACATAATCATCAATGTACTGTTCCAGTCCAAAACCTCCAATTTTTCTTGGATTCTATCCAACGTTTATGCTTCCAATTCTGCCACAGAGAGAAAAAATGTGGAAATCTATCTCTCTGATGAGGGAGAATTTTAGCAACTTTCCTTGGGTGTTAGGGAGTGACTTCAATTGTCCCCTTCATCCTTCGAAGAAAAAATGAGGGTCTGACCACTCCAACCACAACTTGGAAGATTTCAGAGATTTTGTCTCTGCTAATGGCCTGCTTGACATCGAACTCAAAGGGGCTTCCTTCACATGGAGTAACAGAAGGATTGGGGGCAGTTTGATTCAATTCAAACTTAACATATTCTTCATTTCTACAGAATCCATTCCCATCCTTGGCAGGGCTATCCTTTCGGCTCTTCCAAGGATTGGGTCTGACCATAACCCTATTTTCTTGGAGGTGAATGATGGGTCTATTTTTATGACCCCTTTCAGATTCAAATCCATGTGGATTTCCCATAAAGACTTCAAAGGATTGGTTTCAGCATGGTGGCAATCGAAGGTGGAAGGAAGCGCTCCTAAGAGGGTGGCTTTAAAGCTCAAAATGGTCAAAGAAAAACTAAATATTTGGAACAAAGTGGTTTTCGACAACATTTTTGAGTCCAAAAAATCCATCACTGAGAACCTAAAGGCTGTGGAGGAAAATATGGCTACCGAAGGTTACACTGAGGGTCTCAGGGAGGAAGAGCACAGCCTTTTGGTGGACTTTCATTCTATTCTCACTAAGGAGGAAACATTCTGGAACCAGAAATCTCATGACCTGTGGTTGAAGAATGGAGACTCCAACACGAGATTTTTTCATGCGTCTACAATGAGGCATAGAGGGGCCAACAAGATCAAAGAAGTGACTTGTAAGTATGGGCACATTACTAGGGAGATTGAGGAAATCAGGAGCAAAGCGGTTAATTTCTTTCAGGATTTTCTTGGCACTCCTCTAGATAGCAACCTCCAGGTCTAGAAATCTATGCTCGCCAATTTTTTGACTAAATTTTCCCATGAGGTAAACATGAAACTTCTAGAACCTTTTTCCTCATTTGAGATTAAGGAAGCATTGTTATCCATGCAACCAGATAAGGCCCTTGGGCCCGATGGTTTCCCTCCTCGATTCTTCCAAGTCATGTGGGAGGTTGTGGGCCCGGATGTGTGTGATGCTATTCAGGTTATCCAAGCGTCCAGATCTATCCACCTGAAACTCAATTCCATATTTCTTTCCCTCATTCCTAAGTCTCCTTCCTAAAAAGTTTTCTCTGACTATCGGCCCATTAGCCTGTGCAATGTTTTTTACAAGATCCTTACCAAGTCTATAGCCAATAGACTCAAAAAAATCCTCCCCCTCCTGATTGATCCTTGTTAGGGAAGCACTGTAAAAGGCAAAAATATTCTTGATGGTGTTATCACTGCCCATGAGACCCTTCATTTCGCTTACTTCTCTAAGAATGCTGCTCTTTTTCTTAAGATCGACATGAACAAAGCCTTCGACCGTGTCAACCCAAATTTTTTGTGTGCAGTCCTCCTCAAGTTCGGCTTTCATCCCCATTGGATTGACCTTGTCTACAACTTTATATCCACTCCCTTTTTTTTGTCTTGGTCAATGGGTCCCCAGCTAGGTATTTCCAAAGCTCTAGAGTCCTCAGACAGGGCAATCCTCTTTCTCCCATCCTGTTCTTTCTTCTGGCAGAGGTTCTAAGTTGGTCCATGAAAGAGGCTCTTCGATAGAACAAGATTTTTGGCATCTTGTCGACTTCTAGAATTAATCCTGTCACTCATCAGCAATTTGTGGATGACACCCTCATTTCCACTGGGGCGTTCGTTGCTCAAGCCAAGTCGCTCAAGAGGATCCTATCCCGTTATGAGCAAGCTGCTGGACAAAAGGTCAATTACATCAAGAGCAAAATTTACTTTATTAACACTCCTTTGCACAGATAAATTCGGATTGCTATAGTTCTTGAATGCACTATTGATTCCCTACCTATGTCCTATCTGGGGTTACCTCTATCTTATAGTGGGCAGGCTAGTGGGGACATGTGGAACACGATTCTTGAGCACCTTCATAGGAAAATCGGCACTTGGAAGGGCAAACTCCTATCGCAAGCTGGGAAATCCACCCTTACCAAAGCCTATCTTCAGGGGATCCCGACCTACTTCATGTTGGTGTTCATGCTTTCGAGTGCAGTCCACTCCAATATTGAGAAGATTTAGAGGACCTTTCTTTGGTCTGGTAATGAAGAGAAATATAGAATTCCCCTTATAGCTTGGGAAAAGGTGTGTTTGAGGATAGATCAAGGTGGCATGGGGTTGAGAAGATCAAGACTTATGAATCTAGCTCTGATTGTGAAGCACGCTTGGAGGATTATTTCTAGCGACCCGATGGAGTGGGTTACGCTGGTTAAAATGAAGTATCTTGGCCCCACCCCCTTCTTGGATGCTGAAACATCCTCCGTGGCATCGATATTTTGGAAATATGTGCTCCAAACCTAGCATCTGATCAGTTTGGGAGCTCGCTAGATTTTGGGTGATGGCAACTGCATTTCCTTTTGGAATGACAAGTGGGCGACTGAAGAAGCCCTTGGGTCGAGGGACCTCACTGGATTGAGAAGCTTGACCGACCCTAACACCCAGCTCAGGGTGGCGGATCTCATTGATCGGAGCACCCGTTTCCCTCGATGGAAGCTTCTTGTTGTGGAGGGGTTTAATAATGAGATTACCTTCCTTGATAATATCCTTCAGTCAATTTTAATTCCTTCTACCAGAAGGAATGACATGATCATCTGGAGTGGTACGGAGGATGGGTGTTTCTCTATTAAATCAGCTTATGAGCTTCTCACCACCAAGACTGCTTTGGACTACAAGTGGAATACTATTTGGAGGAAAGGAGTTGTTCCTAAAATCAACTTCTTCATGTGGATTGCTTTCCACAATAAAGCCTTAACTATTGACAACCTTCACAAGAGAGGTTTTGCCTTCCCCAACAGGTGTTACTTGTGTTTAGCAGATTATGAGATGAGGGATCATTTATTCTTGCATTTCCCATTTTCCCATTTTGTTCTAAGCATTGTCCTATCCTCCTTCCAGATCCTTTGGTGCTCTCCCCGATCCCTTAGAGATGCTTTTCACCAATGTCCTAATCCTTTCAAGAATCCCAAGCTCTGCTTCCTCCTCGAGGCCTCCTTCCACCATTTAATTTGGAAAATTTGGTTAGAAAGGAATGCCAGAATCTTTGGCAGAGCTCCTAGAGGGCCCCCTTCTATCGCTCAAAGGGCGTTATCTTATGCCATTGAGAATTCTATTGTGGTTCCCAGTCCCCATCCCCATCTTTCGAGCGAAGAAGCTATTCTCAAAATGATGAATCTCTGGCCATTTTTGGAGGTTGTTAAAGGGCCCTATCGAAGGAATGTTGTGTGGACCAAACCCCCTTGTGGGGTGGATTAAATTAAACTTTTATGGAGCGACTAAGGGGAATCCTAGGCCCGCTAGCACTGGTGGGGTTGTCCGTGATCATGATGGGAATATTGTGATGGCCTATTGTGAAGATTTGGGCTCCTAGACGAATAACTATGCTGAAGCTAGAGGCACTCTGAATGGTATTCGAATTCTCTCTGAGGATCCCTGGCCTCTTATCATTGATGGTGACTCACTCAACATCGTGAATTACCTTCTTGGTACCAAAAATCCGTCTTGGAAAGTCTACAACATCATCCTTGAGGCTAGATCTCTTCTGTCCTATCGCTGTAAATGGGAAGCAAATCATATTTTGAGAGAAGGAAATCATGTGGCTCACCACATGGCAAATAAAGGGCTCGCGACCATGTTCCTAGTTGTGTGGCGGTATCACTTCCCATTCGAGGTGGGAAGGTTGGCCAAGGCAGACATCCCTTCTTGATGTTTTCCTTGCACAATTTTTGGAAGGCCCATTCCGACATGTTTTGGGGTGGCATGGCAAAGAAGCTATTGTCCGTTCTTGGCAGATCTTCCCAGCGCCTACAGAAAGTCAGAAATATGGTCTGTTCTATTTTCTTTGTTGTTGGGTCTCCAGTCCTAAAAGTATTTTCTTTTGTTTTCAAGTCTGTAGAATTAGGATGGTTTTATTTTCATTTAGGTTTATTGTTACAGCCAAGAGGTATGATGCATCATTAGAAAGTTGGCTAATTTTGTACATAAGGTTTTGGGATCCTCTATAAAAACCCATTGTTAATTTATTATAATAATTACCAAAAAAAAATGATTATCTACATATTTCACAATGACTAAGACACATAATTAAGCTTCAAATAAACTAAGCTAAGGAATTACTTGTTATTTGAAGAAACAGGTGGTGAGCATAAAGTGGTGTTTCTAAAAATAGTTATTTTACTTCCATTTCATTTTATCAATATGGGGGTTCGTAAACTTGTTGAGTACCAGTGCAAAATATATGCATGTAATACATTGGGATATGAGTCCTATGTGTCACTTGGTTTGGTGGGGGTGTTTTGTTTGTGTAGTTTAATTTTATCCCAACCAATAATAATTAAGTGTAAGAAAATAAACACTAATTGAAACTACCAAAAAAATAATTTAAATTATCATTATCAAACACATGACTAAAAGGAAAATGTAGAAATTAAACATGCTTGCAAAAATTAATAAAGCATGAAATTGTAGGAATTAAACACACTTGCAAAAACTAAGAAAGTAGGAAAAGAAAAAACATAAATAATGAAAGCAAAAATAAGGGAGGAATACTGCCTGGAGTAGACCCAGGCTCCTACAGATGTTCGCCCAACTAATTCACACAGTCACTCTTTCAAACATACAAATTCAAAAAAACACTTGAGACTTTTATTAAAATAATATAGTACAAAATATTATTCAATTTCGGGATTCTTTTCTTTAGGGGAGGCTTGCATTTTTATACAAAACGTGATCGTCCCTTATTACAAAATTAGATTGTTCTATTTTTAATATTTCGACGTGAATTGCTACGACTGGTTCGTGTATAAATTTAATTAATGTCTAATAAAAGAGTGGTCATGCTAAAATTAATCATTTCACAATAACAATAGTGCACCCTAAGTTGTACAACAATATATGTCTACTTTATGTATTTTTTTCAATTCAAATAGTCAACACACACTTTATTCTATAAAAAATAAATTCTTTATTGGCTGCCTATCGCTAGAATACAGGTGCCTTTTGGGCCTATCATCAGAATAAAGACCACATATAGCCCCTTTTTTTTCTCTAAGAGTTCTTATTTTTTTTATCATTGGAAGTTAGGCATGTGCTCTATCGCTGGAAGATAGGTGTTTTCCTATCATTGGAAGATAGGTGTTTTCCTATCATTGGAATATAGGCGCCTTCTTATCGCTAAAATACAAGCACCTTACTATCATTGGAAGATAGGCACCTTCCAGCCTATTTCTGAAATACAAGCACTTATTTTATCACTGGAAGATAGAGACATTCCTATCACTAGAAGATAGGCACCTTCTAGCCTATGGTCAGGATATAGATGTTATGCCTTAGAAAATTTAGATATTTTCTAACATCATGAACTTCGTTAAGCCTCACATTGTTCTGTAAGTGAAATTACATGTGTTCCATTACCATGTCCATGGGGGACCTCGACTAAAAGGTGTGAAAACATAACAAAGTGCTACATCTACACACATTTTCCACTAAAATACTAGTTAATTATAATACTTCAATTTTTATTAAATGCATGCAATAATTTCACAAAAAAACATCTCTAATGTTAATAATGTTGCACAAAACCCTATTAAAACATATACAAAAATGAGCAATTCTGGTGCTCATCATCCCCCCATGCCTAATTATTGCCATGTCCTCGTGGCACTCATTGTTGATAATCCCCTATTTTAGCAACAACCTTCCAATATTCTCTATTCTAGTGCTTCCTCTCTTTGGTTGTGGCCTTTTCCCATTATTTATCATGTTTGTGCTTTCCATGCTGCTTTGGCTAGTGGGGACCTTCCTCTGGTGCTTTCTTATGCTGACTGTGCCTTAGAGACTGATCATGACCTTCCCCTATTTTAGGATTTTCGTATACTAACCTTGCCTACTTGTGTTTTCTTCTACTTGTAGTCCAATAGAAATGGTTGCACCCTTTTGAAATGTGGGTTCAACTTACTTCCAATAGAAATTATCTATAGGAAGTCATTTTGCAATGATAAACATTGGCATATCCCATGGCAAAAACTAAAATGTATCAAACACATGGGATTTTGGTAGTCGTGGTATATTTGGGTTAAGCGTTGCCTCATCTACATCATTATCCTCTTTGTTATCAAGTGGTAAATGTTTAGGTGCTTTTATCAGTGATGGCATCATTGAATCCTTGTCGTATATCCCCATATTCTGAAAATAATCCTATCCTTTCAATGGATGCCCATCCACAAAACCATACATGTCCCAAAAATTGATCTGGTCTAGTAGGGTTAATATTGACACCTGGCTTTCTGGTTATATTTTTGTGAGCCTTTGATTATTTCTTAGCCTTCTTTAGGATTTCCTTGAGCTCTTGGAATTTTTTTTGGTGATTTGTGAAATATTTTATTAACGTAGTCCAATCATCATCATATTTTGGGTCTTGGTATCTTCTTTCATTTTTGGAGTAGCCCCTTGTCCTTAGTATTTAGTATCATCTATGATGGTCTTTTTTCTTTAGCTTTTGGTTGCAATTTATTTGTAGGTCTCAGGGCTCTTGTATCAGTTGTCGATATCATGATATCAAGCACCACTTTCCTCCATGGAGGTGGTATTTCTTGGAAATTTGGTGACTTTGATTCCTCATACCTTGTTCTAGTGGTGTGTCAACAAAGGGCTCAATATCTGGTTGCTCATCATATTGACAAGCCATAGTTTGGTCAACTGGTGGTTAACCAACTAATTATGCACCCATGGAGAGATCAGTCAATTCCTTTGATTGATCCACATCATATTGCTCCTTTAGCTCTCCATATATTTGGGTAGTAGGGTTATGTTTAGGCAACTTGCTAGTTGTTTGAATCACATTCATATGTGTCGTAGACTCCCTAGTTAACTAGGCAGTCCTTGGTTGGTCAATTATCATCTGAACAGTTGATTTGGTAATTGTAGAGGTTTTGGTTAACTCAGTAACCTTGTTATTCACAATATTGATTATAGGGGGCCCACTCTATGAAACATGGCTCCCTTATTCTTGGAAAGCATCCGCTATATGGGCTTCTAGTTGGTCCCCTGCATCAAACATATGGGCATCTAATGCCCTCCTAGCATCCAAATGGAATGTCCTTGTAGATATCACCTTATCCTCTAAATCAATAAAATATAATTTTGGGTCCATTGCCTAATCGATTTGTACTATGGCATCAACACAATCAGCTTTAGCATCCAATAATTGTTGTAATTGTTGGACCCTATTCTCTAACTATTGCACTATCTCCTACAACTACCACACGATATTGTTAGCTTCTTACTACTTTTAGGTGGTAGCTCATCAAGACTCCTAAAATTTCACTTGTTCAACTTTAAATTTCTCCTCCCATGTGGAGGCTTGTTCTTCCATGACCTTTAATTTATCTTAGAGGTCTTCCTCTAGAGCGTCATGGTAGGGTGCTTCACCAGAGGCCATGCCCTACAACACCTGGATAGCCAGTTCATATTTTGTAATGTGGTCTTCATCATCCCTTGATGAACTATAATCAACCAAGGATACTATTATTTCTCTACCCCTAGTAATTGGTGGTGATATACCCAAAATTGAATTGAGACAACCTATTCTTCCTCCTAGTTTGAGTGTTGGGAGACAGGTGACAACATTACCCATGATGGGCTTAGTTTGGCCTACTCTGCCTCCTTTTTAGAGTGGCTCTGTTGGGAGGCAGACAATGAAATTACCCATGATGGGCTTGGTTAAGCATGTTCTACCTCCCCTACATATTGACTATGGTGGGAGGTAGGCGCTTCTGCTACATCATCCTCTTCATTTTCCTATCACTTACTCGTTGATTGTGATGCAACAATTTTTTCATCAGCTATCGGTGCAACCCTTTATACCTCAACATATCAAATTAGAGCTAAAATTATCCTGTGATGCCCTAATGTCATAATTGTGCCCACCTGGTATCAGTTGGCATCATATTTCAGGGTACACATCAAATAATAGGGGACATTAATATAATACCCATGCAGCAAATGATTGATAAACCGCAAGTGGTTAGCATTCAACCATGAGTATTTGCCAATGCAAGTGAAGAACCTTACTACTTGCTCAAATACTTGCCTGCACAATTATGGGATATATTGTTTTGGAAACCA
Source organism: Wollemia nobilis (assembly GCA_028583015.1). Taxonomy (NCBI): domain Eukaryota; kingdom Viridiplantae; phylum Streptophyta; class Pinopsida; order Araucariales; family Araucariaceae; genus Wollemia; species Wollemia nobilis. Next base: position 5,255,475 of record JAQPPZ010003287.1, on the reverse strand, counting down.
AACTACATCAACTACATACTAGGTTGTCCAAATAATATTTGTGCGTAATGTTCCACACTATCATATTTATATGTCCGATATTAGTGTTGGGGAGATTGTTAACCTCTGGAATGTATTCCTCTATGAATGGTATGACCATTCTGCATATACTGATGAAATCATCCTCCATGGAGGCTATAAATTCTTATGCCACTACTAAATCATGATCTTGGATAACCAGGAAATAATAATATATCCATTCGACAACCTCAAACTAGTTTTGAATGAAACCAATTATGTCCGAGAGATACATGGGCTCGTTTTTCTTTAAGATATGATTGCTTGAAGGTCCTCCCATGGCATTGTATGCTTTTGGATTTTCTTTGATTGAAAACAAGTACTTTTATTAATTTTTAAACATGTTGAAGCATGCGACTGTATCTATGCATACAAGGAACGTATCTTCCCACAATCAGGATTAATTACGAAATCTGTGTAATCAATTATTAATTCATGTACTATATTTAGGTAGATACAATCATAAAATCCTTCCTTGCACTTGATTAGTGCCACTTGGAAGTTTACATATTTGGGATTTGCATGATTAGACAATAGGTTTATGGGACATGTGCTAGCATGTTACACCAAAATGTATTTTTATGATAACTATGCATACATGTAACAAAAAAATCAATACATACCTTGGTAGTTTTTCATGAATCATGATACATAAATGCTTGGTTGTGCAACTGGATTTTATCAAAGCATGACGATGATGAATCGGGTCGAATCAATGGCATATATTTCTTTGTGCGTGGTATTCATGTCAAAAGAAAGTTATTAGGTACTGCATTTTTATTAGTCTCAAGATATCATGCAAAAATTGAAGAAAAAATGATTATTTTATTTTACCATGGGATGACACACGTCCCCTTGGAAACTGATTTATTTGTGTCTCGAGATTATGCATGTATTACCGATAAGAATATATGGACTTTGATGGTCAAATATTGGGAAGCAAATGGATTCTATCATCAAAAAATAGGCGTACTTTGGTCCATGCAAAGGTTGACTTTATTTCTTGTGCATGGATATTGGTGCCTCGTTGGATATAGGTATTATTTCTGGAATATAGGTGCCTGCTGTTTTGGAATATAGGTGTCATCTCTATTTTGTGGATACAGGTGCCCTGTATTGGGAATACAGGCACCTTTTATTTGTTTTTCTAGATACAAGCATCCACTGGCTTTGGAATACAAGCACCTTTTCTACATGTTTGAAGATAGGTGCCTTATGTGGAATATAGGTGCCATTTGGATTTTGATGATATAGGCACCTTATACAGTTTGGAATGTAGGTGCCTTCTTTGTGTTGAAGATAGGCGCCCGATGACTTTGGAATACAACGCTCAAATATTTTTATTTATTTTTTATTTTTTCAAATCAGCATCGCTAGTTTATTTTGACCTGAATATAGGTGTGTTATTTCCCATAGGAAATATAAACCTATACACAAGTCCAGTTATAGATGACACGTATGAAATGTTGACACTCTCTCTGCACTGCTACACTTCTCAAAAATAGAAAACATGAGGTAATGTGGTTCAGGACTGATGGACCTAATTTGAACCAATTTCCTACAGATTGCTTCCAAATCCATGTCCTACAAAAAATAAACTAAAAAACAAGGATCGTGGCATCGTTCTTGATAGTCCTAGTTGCCAGGATACCTATAGATTGCGTCCAATGATATGTAACCCTGCAAAACAAAAAAAAAGAAAAAAACCTATGCTAATATTAGAAAAATAATAATAATAATAATGTTTTTTTTTTTCAAATGCATAAGCGTTTGTCAAAATGCTAAAATATTTTTATCCAATGGGGTCTTCCCCATGCCTGAATCTGATTAGATCATGTGGATTGAAGGTGCATGATACAACCATAAGCAGTGACCATTGATTATCAAAATGATGCCACTACCATCAATGGTTCGAATATGGACAACATGGTTGTTGATTATCTCGATCACCTCATACGGACCCATCCACCTTCGCATGAGCTTTCCCTTGTGCCACATGGCCCTCTGCTTCCACAAAATTTTAATGTGTTACAATGCATATTTTTGATATTCATCTACTTTATTTAGTTGATGAATCTATTCCTTTTGCACAACATCTAAATTTAGGTTTATCATTGCTACATTTTGTAGGGTTTAAATTTCAAACTTAATCGACATCATGGCATTCTTTCCATTCACTAATTAAAATGATGTAAAATCCATAATGGTTTTCTAGGTAGTGCAATCCACCCATACTACTTTCGATAGGTGATCTACCCAGTCCTTCTTGTGTTACTACACTATTTTGGTGAAAATGTTCTCCAACTCTTGATCTGTGACCTCCACCTGCCCATTTGCTTGAAAATTATAGGGGGTGATTTTGTTGTGCCAAATTTGATACTGCTTCATCAACTCCTGTATCAGCTTTGAGATGAATTGGATCCCCTAGTCAGTGGTTATTTCTCTGGAAACACCAAACCTAGTGAAGATGCATTCTTACAAGAAGTTTACTACAATATGCTCCTTTGCATTCTATAGTGCTTGCACTTCAACCCACTTAATCACATAGTCATTACAAAATAAGATATACATTTTTTCATGTGACTATGGATTGATGGGCCCAATGAAATTCATTCTCCATTTATCAAAAGGTTCAATATGCACATGGGGCTGAAGTGGCATCTCATCTCATAAAATTGGTCTACCCATCCTCTAGCATTGATCACACTGGCTAACATATTTGGATGCATATTTAAATAAGGATGGTCAGCAATAACCAGCCTGTAACATTTTAAATGCACTTCTCTTACTTACAAAATATCCACTGCATGGTTCATCATGATAAGACTAAAAAAGTTTCACAATTTCATTTTCTGCAAGACACCTACGCATGATTTGATCGAGCCCAATTTTAAATAGGAAACCATAAATCTATGAGAAGGTTGCACTCTTCTTAATAAAATTTTGAGCTTCTCGATGTGAGAGTGTAGGAGATATTTACCAATGGCTAAGGAGTTACCATGGTAATTATTCATCTACAACAAAGAGATGCTCATCCAAAAATTGGTCTTCAGTGGTAGTGTGGTCATGAGAGATTAATCAGGAGAGAAAATATGCAAAAAAATTATCCCTATCAGGTTTGTCAACAATGGTTACATCAATTTCCTATAAAATTAAAATCCACTTAATAATTCTACAACTTACCACAGGCTTATTGATCATATATCTGATGGTTGTATGATATGTGTGTATAATTATTTTATAACCTATGATATAATGGTAAAAATTATTGATAGCATGAACTACTGCAATCAAATATTTCTCCATGATAGTCTAGTTGAACTCAACACCCATTATATGTTTACTAACATAATAGATGACATAAAATTTTTCTCCATCCTTCTATCCTAGTGCTACCCCAATAGCATTATTGGATGCATCAATGTAAATATGAAATGAGAGGTTCCAATTTGGACCTCTCAGCACAGGAGCAGTTGTCAATTTTTCCTTTAAAATATTGAATGCTTACTCACACTCACTAGTCTAAGTAAACTCAACATTTGTTTTTCAACAATGTATGCAGTGGTCTGGCAATTTTGCTAAACTATTGGATAAACTGCGTATAATATCCAGCAAAGCCTAGAAAACTATGAACATCTCTTTGTGTTTGAGGAGTAGGTAGATTTTTAATCACTTTAATTTTTCATTTATCTACTTTAATCCCTTTAGCCAAGATATTTTGTCCTAAAATATTTTTTTATTGCTATGGGATAGTTTTGTTTCCTAATAATTTTGGAGTACTTTCTCCAAATTGGTTGTAGCTTCTTCAGTAGTTTCATTGTAAATGGTGAAATCATTCATATATACCTCTACAATCTCTCCAACCATATCTAAAAATATGCTAAGCACCACCCTTTTAAAACTGGTAGTTCCGTTACATAACCCAAATGGTAAGACTCAGTACGAAAAAGTACTCCAAGGATAGGTAAACATGATTTTGTCCTGGTCTTCATCCCCTATTTGAATTTGATTATATCCACTAAACCCATCAAGGAATGAAAAATATTTTTGTCCTACCAAGGTGTCAAGGACTTGGTCAATGAATGGTAGGGGGAAATGGTCTTTCCTAATGGCTTTATTTAACATTATGTAATCCACACAAATCCACCACTTGCCATTTTTCTTGGGCACTACCACTAATGATGATACTCATTGACTATCCGATATAGGATAAATTATTGGAAATTTGAGCATGTTGTGTTGTCATTGATGTCAAAAGGTTTAATGTCCTAAGTTGATGGAAATATTTGTGAGAATATTCTTCATGGTGGCACATGAGGTATAAGGCAGCAAGAAGAAAGGAATTCCTCTCCATGGTGTTTGAGAAAGAATTTATAAGTCTATTTGATTTACCTTGATGGTAATTTTGCAAAGGTTAATAATTATTTATGGTGGCAAAAGTTTCTCCTTAAAGAAAAGTCCCAAAAGGATTTTTAATATTTAAATTATAATATTTAAATCCATAGGATTTAAATTATTATAATTAAATATAATATATTTTTCAAAGCACCAAATGACGTCAAAGGTTAATGCTATCGAAAGCATATTAATATTGCAAAGGTTGAGGGGGGAAAAGGTTGTTCGATCATCGATTAAATCTAGCACCTCGTTCGTCGATCGATTCACGGTAGGGAAAGGTGGAAAATGTTCTTTTTAGAGTTTGAGGTAGGCAGAAAATAAGGAGTAGAGGCTCCGTCTTCACATCCCATCTGGGTGGGTAGCCCAGACGGCTGTGGTCGCAGTGCTAGAGCATAGTAGTTGATAGGTCTCGTGTTCGAGATGCGACGGAGGTAGTGGAAGGTTTTGCATCGTGGTTTTTGTTTTGCACAGTGGAAGGCATGTTAAAGGAAGGGAAGTGTCCCTTTGATTTCATGTGGGTGGCTAGCCCATGCGGTGGCCTAGCCACGGCTAGGGCGCAGGGCCAGCAGGCAGGGGTTCGATTCTCGACGGCAGGTAGCAACAAAGTTTTTTTTTAAATTGATTTATGCCAAAGTCCAAAGTTTATAAGGTATGCGCCTAGCCTAGGGAGTCATAAGGAGTTTTTGTGATGATTTTATTTTTGCAATAAAAGGGGTTATGAAATATTTTTTCTTGTGCAAGAATTAAGTGGAGTTGTTTGCTAGTGCTTTGGAGGAAATTTTTTAAGTGGTGATTTATTTATCTTTTGGAAATGCATTAATGACAAGTAGGAGATATAAGGTGTAAATGAAATATTTTGCTTATGTAATTGGTGATCTTTGTTGATGAAATTTTATTTGCAATGTTAGGAGTTATAAGGTGTAAAAAGTGGTTTGAATTTTATGTGTACCTCTTGCATTGTGAAAAGAATTTTTGTGGGGTTGTGTTGAATGTTAATGCATTTTCCTTGAGATCAAAAGAAGGGTCCTAGAGCATGTTTTCAGATTTCATTGAGCACATTTTTGAAGGAATATTCATGTGGATGTTTTGAGATAGAATCTTGCTATCTAACCCTTGAAGTGGCACAAGAAGAATTGGTTGTTTGTGAGATAGGTTTTAAAGACATATCTTCATAAAAGAAAATTAAGAGGTATGGGCACATCATTCCTTGTTTAAAGTGTTTTGTTGAAGTGAATGTTTTGGAACATAAGGTGGAGAGAAAAGGATTGTTTGATAAGCATTGTTGGAAATATTTGAGTTAGGTTTTGAAATCTACATTGTGCATCCTTGTTGAAAGAAAGTGGAAACACCTGTGTTAGGGTTTGTGAGCAAGTTGTGCTTCATTGGTTGAATGATTATGTGAAACTCTTGAGCATTGGTTTTGAGTGATATTGAAAGTGAATGTGCAAACATTAGAAATCAGATTTGTGAAAGCAAGTGTGTGCATCAAGAAGATAGGTGTCATATGCTAGACTAGATCTATCTTTAAAAGAGCAATAAATGTGAGACATGTGAAAGCGATAAACTTAATGATTGAGTAGAACATATTGAGCTATTTGCAAGTGCATATCATTCTCTATATGTTCCAGAGGTTAAACAAATTCTGAGTAGAATATATTTTGTTTGAAGAAAGCATTTCTAAAAATATATAAGCTTTGCTTGTGTGCAAGGTTTGGAAATATTTGGTACAATTTTGTGAGTAGTATTGAGGATAGATTAGAGCAAGTCTTTTGAGAAGGCTTGAAGATAGATTTGAGCAAGTATTTTGAGAAGGCTTGAGGATAGATTTGAGCAAGTCTTTGAGAAGGCTTGAAGGTAGATTTGAGCAAGATCTTGAGAAGGCTTGAGGATAGATTTGAGAGTATATTTGATCAAGCTTTGTGTTAAGGCTTGGGGATAGATTTATGAGAAAATTTGAGAATAGAGTTTGAGTGTAGATTTGATCAAGTTGTGTTAGAGTGATTTGTGCTATATTTGGGATATAATTTGGTGTATATTTGAGATAGATTTGAGAGTAGGATTTGGAGGTGATAGAGCAAAGAGGACAATAGTCTCTAGTGGATAGAGATCCATCAACTAGAGCAAGGGGAAAGAGTTATCCTATGGAGAGAGATCCACAAGCTAGAGTAGTGGGGGTAGAAGTCTTCTAGAAGATCACAACCAGAGTAGAGGGGATAGAGTTCTCCTATGGAGAGAGATCCACAAGAACTAAAAAGAGTGGAGATGGTGTCCTAGAGGAGAGAGATCACAAACTAGAATAGGGGATAGAGTTCTCCTATGGAGAGAGATCCATAAACTAGAGCAAGGGGAAATAGTTCTCCTATGGAGTGTGATCCATGAACTAGCTGGGGAGATAGAGTTCTTCTGTGGAGAGAGATCCAGCGAAGGGACTAGAGTTCTCCTGGATCAAGTTCCATGAACTAGAGAAAAGGGGAAAGAGTTCTCCTATGGAGAGAGATCCACAAATCAGAGCATAGGGGATTGGTGTCTCCTTTGGATAGAGGTCCATAAACATTGTAATAGGGAATTGATTCCCAAGAGATTTGTTGAGAAAATTTAGTAGAAATATTTTCTTCGTGGAGTAGCCCACATTGGGTGAACCACGTTAAATTTGTGTCTCTCTTGTGTGTGATGATTTGTGCATTGCTTTGATTACTGCTATTGATATTGCCATTGATAATATTGGATAATATTATTTTGGAAAGAAAAGTAAAATTTGATCTTATATTGTTCACCCCCCTCTCAGTATAAGCTTGTGTTCTTCAATTGGTATCAGAGTGGGTTCCTTCGAAAGAGTCTAACAACTTGAAGGAAGAGGTTACAGGAACACATATGGCATCTCAGAATGGATCTTCATAAAATAAGGCACCATTGTTTTATGGGAATAATTATGCTTTTTGGAGCATAAGAATGAGGACTTACTTGATGGCACAAGGATATGAGACATGGCAAGCAGTTGAGGATGGGTTCACACCTACAGCTAATCCTCCCATAGATAAATATGGTAAGCTCTTGCATGTGAATAATGCCAAGGCTATGAATGCAATCTTAAGTGGATTACGTGAAGCATAATTTGTGAAAGTTATGCATTGCAAATCAGCAAAAGAGATTTGGGAAAAATTGAAGCAAACCTATGAGGGAAATAAAAAGGTCAAGATGGCAAAACTACAAAACCACAAGAAAATGTTTGAATATTTGAATATGGATGATGAGGAAGACATTGCTACATACTTACTTCATGTGGATGAGATTGTTAATACCATGCGTGGACTTGGATTTGAAATTGAAGAATCCAATGTTGCTCAGAAAGTTTTAAGGTCACTTCCCACAAGGTATGATGGAAAAGTTTCAGCTATAGAAGAGATGAAAGATATTGAGCAGTTGACTATGGATGAGTTACATGGAATTCTCATAGCTTATGATATGAGAATAGTAAAGGATCCCAACTCCAAGAAAGAGGTAGCCTTCAAAGCATCAAAGAAGACAAAGGATAAGAAGCCAAAATCAAGTGGTGAGTCAAGCAGTGATGAAGAAGCTAACTATGGTAGAAGAAACAAGAAACTCAAGAAATCACAAAGGTATGAAAATAGTGAAATGTTTTAATTGTGGAAATTTTGGTCACTATGCATCTAATTGTCTAGAAGTTGGAAGCAGTAGTAGTGAAGAGAAATATGATCATAAGAAAAAGGAAGGAGGAAAATCCAGGTATGAAAAGAAAAATAGGTATGGTCAAAACATGCATGAAAATAAGTTCTTTCAAAGGCACAAGAAGAGTTTCTATGTTGATAAGGGAAGCAAGGCTTCAAGTGATAGTGATGGAAGATCCTTAGATAGTGAAGAAGAAGAAATTCTATTTTTGGCAATAGAAGAGGAAGAAAATGCTCCTGTTAAAGGTAAAGTTGAAAAGTATGAAGATGCTCTTGAAGACCAAGAAGTAGAAAAAGATTCAAAAAATGAAGAGGAAGGCATAGTAGATCTAGAAGCAGAACTTATTGCTGCTCTTAAAGAATTGAAAAATGTTAGAAAGAAGAATTCAAAATTCAAGGCTCAAGTTCAAGAATGTGATGAAGAAAAAGAAAAGCTTATACAAGACCTGACAAACTCAATAGCTAAGACAAGGAGATTTAAAGAAAAGTTAGAGGCAAAAGTCTTAGAATGTGAAAAATTAGAACATGAGGTAGTTTCACTAAGGATGGAAGTGAAAGTTTCTAAGGACAAGCTACACAAGTTTGGGAAAAGTTCAAAGACTTTGGACAAGATTATCAATGCACAAAGATCTTCATCTATCAAAATAGGACTTGGTTTTGAAGAAGGACAAGGAAAACAAGAAGAAGGGTTAAGCTCAAGCTCAAAAGAAGAAGAAGTTTCAGAGGAAGAGAGTGAAGAAGAAATTGAGACTTATGAAGATGAGTTGAAGAATAGAAGCTTCACTAAGAAAGGAAACAATGCACAAACAAGGAACATGGATCATCACAAAGAAGAAAGGACTAAGAGACCAGTGGGTTCAAGGCAAGATTTCTTCAAAGGACGTTGTTTTTCATGTAATAGGTTTGGTCACAAGGCTATGCATTGCAGGACTCATGGAAAGAAGGAATATGGTTTTACTAGGAAGAACTTCAAATATGGACATCTCTTTCAAGGGTATTGCTACTCTTGTAATCGATTTGGTCACAAAGCAATCCAATGCAGGGTTCATGACAAAAATGAGTATGGCTTCACCAGGAGGAACTTCAAGATATTTGTACCTTCTATGAACTACAACATTAAGTGTTACAAGTGCAATAATCTAGGGCATAAGGCCAAGTGGTGTAGAACAAAGTTTCCAGAGCTTCCAGAAACAAGCAAGAATAGGGACACTCAAAAGGATCAAAAGGGTATGTTGAGAAAGAAGGTTGACAAAGAAAAAGAGCATTGTATGCTGGGAGTAGAGATACTCCCACCCCAAAATTAATCACCTCAAGGAGAGGAGGTGGGGAGGGGGCTGAGCTAAGAGTCTTATATTTAGCCCCAAAGGAGTCCCTTTGCCATTGATGTCAAAGGGGGAGATATTTGAGTAAGGGGGAGAGCATTCAATCAAGGGAGCAGTTTCTTAGGGGGAGCAAATTTGGAATCAAATGGTTTTGAAAAAAAAATTTTTAGAAAAGGGTTGCCATCAATGACAAAGGGGGAGATTGTTGGAAATTTGAGCATGTTGTGTTGTCATTGATGTCAAAAGGTTTAATGTCCTAAGTTGATGGAAATATTTGTGAGAATATTCTTCATGGTGGCACATGAGGTATAAGGCAGCAAGAAGAAAGGAATTCCTCTCCATGGTGTTTGAGAAAGAATTTATAAGTCTATTTGATTTACCTTGATGGTAATTTTGCAAAGGTTAATAATTATTTATGGTGGCAAAAGTTTCTCCTTAAAGAAAAGGCCCAAAAGGATTTTTAATATTTAAATTATAATATTTAAATCCATAGGATTTAAATTATTATAATTAAATATAATATATTTTTTGAAGCACCAAATGTGATTTTCAAAGCATCGACATCGAAGGTTAATGCTATCGAAAGCATATTAATATTGCAAAGGTTGAGGGGAAAAATGTTGTTCGATCATCGATTAAATCTAGTGCCTCGTTCGTCGATCGATTCACGGTAGGGAAAGGTGGAAAATGTTATTTTTTGGAGTTTGAGGTAGGTAGAAAATAAGGAGTAGAGGCTCCATATTCACATCCCATCTGGGTGGGTAGCCCAGATGGCTGTGGTCATAGCGCTAGAGCATAGCAGCTGATAGGTCTCGTGTTCGAGATGCGGTGGAGGCAGTGGAAGGTTTTGCATCATGGTTTTTGTTTTGCATGGTGGAAGGCATGTTAAAGGAAGGGAAGTGTCCCTTTGATTTCATGTGGGTGGCTAGCCCATGCGGTGGCCTAGCCACGGCTAGGGCGTGGGGCCAACAGGCAGTGCGGGTTTGATTCTCGATGGCAGGCAGCAGCAAAGTTTTTTTTAAATTGATTTATGCCAAAGTCCAAAGTTTATAAGGTATGCACCTAGCCTAGGGAGTCATAAGGAGTTTTTGTGATGATTTTATTTTTGCAATAAAAGGGGTTATGAAATATTTTTTCTTGTGCAAGAATTAAGTGGAGTTGTTTGCTAGTGCTTTGGAGGAAATTTTTGAAGTGGTGATTTATTTATCTTTTGGAAATGCATTAATGACAAGTAGGAGATATAAGGTGTAAATGAAATATTTTTCTTATGTAATTGGTGATCTTTGTTGATGAAATTTTATTTGCAAGGTTAGGAGTTATAAGGTGTAAAAAGTGGTTTGAATTTTATGTGTACCTCTTGCATTGTGAAAAGAATTTTTGTGGGGTTGTGTTGAATGTTAATGCATTTTCCTTGAGATCAAAAGAAGGGTCCTAGAGCATCTTTTTAGATTTCATTGAGCACATTTTGGAAGGAATATTCATGTGGATGTTTTGAAATAGATTGTTGCTATCTAACCCTTGAAGTGGCACAAGAAGAATTGGTTGTTTGTGAGATAGGTTTTAATGACATATCTTCATCAAAGAAAATAAGAGGTATGGGCACATCATTCCTTGTTTAAAGTGTTTTGTTGAAGTGAATGTTTTGGAACATAAGGTGGAGAGAAAAGGATTGTTTGATAAGCATTGTTGGAAATATTTGAGTTAGGTTTTGAAATCTACATTGTGCATCCTTGTTGAAAGAAAGTGGAAACACCTGTGTTAGGGTTTGTGAGCAAGTTGTGCTTCATTGGTTGAATGATTATGTGAAACTCTTGAGCATTGGTTTTGAGTGATATTGAAAGTGAATGTGCAAACATTAGAAATCAGATTTGTGAAAGCAAGTGTGTGCATCAAGAAGATAGGTGTCATATGCTAGACTAGATCTATCTTTAAAAGAGCAATAAATGTGAGACATGTGAAAGCGATAGACTTAATGATTGAGTAGAAAATATTGAGCTATTTGCAAGTGCATATCATTCTCTATATGTTCCAGAGGTTAAACAAATTTTGAGTAGAATATATTTTGTTTGAAGAAAGCATTTCTGAAAAAGATATAAGCTTTGCTTGTGTGCAAGGTTTGGAAATATTTGGTACAGTTTTGTGAGCAGTATTGAGGATAGATTAGAGCAAGTCTTTTGAGAAGGCTTGAGGATAGATTTGAGCAAGTCTTTTGAGAAGGCTTGAGGATAGATTTGAGCAAGTATTTTGAGAAGGCTTGAAGGTAGATTTGAGAAAGTCTTGAGAAGGCTTGAAATAGATTTGAGAGAAGATTTGATCAAGATTTGTGTTAAGGATTGAGGATAGATTTGTGAGAGTATATTTGAGAGTAGAGTTTGGTGTAGATTTGGAGTAAAATTTGTGCTTAAGACTTGGGATAGAATTTGATACATATTTGAGATAGATTTGAGAGTAGGATTTGGAGGTGATAGATCAAAGAGGATAATAGTATCTAGTGGATAGAGATCCATCAGCCAGAGCAAGGGGAAAGAGTTCTCCTATGGAGAGAGATCCACAAGCTAGAGTAGTGGGGTATAAGTCTTCTAGAAGATCACAACCAGAGTAGAGGGGATAGAGTTCTCCTATGGAAAGAGATCCATGAACTAGAGAAAGGGGAAAGAGTAGAGTTTCTCTATGGAGAGATATCCACAAACTAGAGCAAGGGGAAAGAGTTCTCCTATGGAGTGTGATCCATGAACCAGCTGGGAAGATAGAGTTCTTCTATGGAGAGAGATCCATGAACTAGTTGAGGAGATAGAGTTCTCCTGGATCAAGTTCCATGAACTAGAGAAAAGGGGAAAGAGTTCTCCTATGGAGAGAGATCCACAAATCAGAGCATAGGGGATTGGTGTCTCCTTTGGATAGAGGTCCATAAACATTGTAATAGGGAATTGATTCCCAAGAGATTTGTTGAGAAAATTTAGTAGAAATATTTTCTCCATGGAGTAGCCCACATTGGGTGAACCACGTTAAATTTGTGTCTCTCTTGTGTGTGATGATTTGTGCATTGCTTTGATTACTGCTATTGATATTGCCATTGATAATATTGGATAATATTGTTTGGGAAAGAAAAGTAAAATTTGATCTTATATTGTTCATCCCCCTCTCAGTATAAGCCTGTGTTCTTCAATTGGTATCAGAGCGGGTTCCTTCGAAAGAGTCTAACAACTTGAAGGAAGAGGTTACAGGAACACAGATGGCATCTCAGAATGGATCTTCATAAAATAAGGCACCATTGTTCGATGGGAACAATTATGCTTTCTGGAGCATAAGAATGAGGACTTACTTGATGGCACAAGGATATGAGACATGGCAAGCAGTTGAGGATGGGTTCACACCTACAACTAATCCTCCCATAGATAAATATGGTAAGCTCTTGCATGTGAATAATGCCAAGGCTATGAATGCAATATTAAGTGGATTACGTGAAGCATAATTTGTGAAAGTTATGCATTACAAATCAGCAAAAGAGATTTGGGAAAAATTGAAGCAAACCTATGAGGGAAATAAAAAGGTCAAGATGGAAAAACTACAAAACCACAAGAAAAGGTTTGAATATTTGAATATGGATGATGAGGAAGACATTGCTACATACTTACTTCATGTGGATGAGATTGTTAATACCATGCATGGACTTGGATTTGAAATTGAAGAATCCAATGTTGCTCATAAAGTTTTAAGGTCACTTCCCACAAGGTATGATGGAAAAGTTTCAGCTATAGAAGAGATGAAAGATATTGAGCAGTTGACTATGGATGAGTTACATGGAATTCTCATAGCTTATGAGATGAGAATAGTAAAGGATCCCAACTCCAAGAAAGAGGTAGCCTTCAAAGCATCAAAGAAGACAAAGGATAAGAAGCTAAAATCAAGTGGTGAGTCAAGCAGTGATGAAGAAGCTAACTATGGTAGAAGAAATAAGGACTCAAGAAAGCACAAAGGTATGAAAATAGTGAAATATTTTAATTGTGGAAATTTTGGTCACTATGCATCTAATTTTCCAAAAGCTGGAAGCAGTAGTAGTGAAGAGAAATATGATCATAAGAAAAAGGAAGGAGGAAAATCTAGGTATGAAAATAAAAATAGGTATGGTCAAAACAAGCATGAAAATAAGTTCTTTCAAAGGCACAAGAAGAGTTTCTATGTTGATAAGGGAAGCAAGGCTTCAAGTGATAGTGATGGAAGATCCTCAGATAGTGAAGAAGAAGAAATTCTATTTTTAGCAATAGAAGAGGAAGAAAATGCTCCTGTTAAAGGTAAAGTTGAAAAGTATGAAGATGCTCTTGAAGACCAAGAAGTAGAAAAATATTCAGAAAATGAAGAGGAAGGCACAGTAGATCTAGAAGTAGAACTTATTGCTGCTCTTAAAGAATTGAAAAAGGTTAGAAAGCAGAATTCAAAATTCAAGGCTCAAGTTCAAGAATGTGATGAAGAAAAAGAAAATCTTATACAAGACCTGACAAACTCAATAGCTAAGACAAGGAGATTTAAAGAAAATTTAGAGGTAAAAGTCTTAGAATGTGAAAAATTAGAACATGAGGTAGTTTCACTAAGGATGGAAGTGAAAGTGTCTAAGGACAAGCTACACAGGTTTGGGAAAAGTTCAAAGACTTTGGACAAGATTATCAATGCACAAAGATCTTCATCTATCAAAATAGGACTTGGTTTTGAAGAAGGACAAGGAAAACAAGAAGAAGGGTCAAGCTCAAGCTCAAAAGAAGAAGAAGTTTCAGAGGAAGAGAGTGAAGAAGAAATTGAGACTTATGAAGATGAGTTGAAGAATAAAAGCTTCACTAAGAAAGGAAACAATGCACAAACAAGGTACAAGGATCATCACAAAGAAGAAAGGACTAAGAGACCAGTGGGTTCAAGGCAATATTTCTTCAAAGGATATTGCTTTTCATGTAATAGGTTTGGTCACAAGGCTATGCATTGCAGGACTCATGAAAAGAAGGAATATGGTTTTACTAGGAAGAACTTCAAATATGGACATCTCTTTCAAGGGTATTGCTACTCTTGTAATCGATTTGGTCACAAAGCAATCCAATGCAGGGTTCATGACAAAAAGGAGTATGGCTTCACTAGGAGGAACTTCAAGATATTTGTACCTTCTATGAACTACAACATTAAGTGTTACAAGTGCAATAATCTAGGGCATAAGGCCAAGTGGTGTAGAACAGAGTTTCCAGAGCTTCCAGAAACAAGCAAGAACAGGGACACTCAAAAGGATCAAAAGGGTATGTTGAGAAAGAAGGTTGACAAAGAAAAAGAGCATTGTATGCTGGGAGTAGAGATACTCCCACCCCAAAATTAATCACCTCAAGGAGAGGAGGTGGGGAGGGGGCTGAGCTAAGAGTATTATATTTAGCCCCAAAGGAGTCCCTTTGCCATTGATGTCAAAGGGGGAGATATTTGAGTAAGGGGGAGAGCATTCAGTCAGGGGAGCAGTTTCTCAGGGGGAGCAGATTTGGAATCAAATGGTTTTGAAAAAGGAATTTTTAGAAAAGTTTTAGAAAAGGGTTGCCATCAATGACAAAGGGGGAGATTGTTGGAAATTTGAGCATGTTGTGTTGTCATTGATGTCAAAAGGTTTAATGTCCTAAGTTGATGGAAATATTTGTGAGAATATTCTTCATGGTGGCACATGAGGTATAAGGTAGCAAGAAGAAAGGAATTCCTCTCCATGGTGTTTGAGAAAGAATTTATAAGTCTATTTGATTTACCTTGATGGTAATTTTGCAAAGGTTAATAATTATTTATGGTGGCAAAAGTTTCTCCTTAAAGAAAAGGCCCAAAAGGATTTTTAATATTTAAATTATAATATTTAAATCCATAGGATTTAAATTATTATAATTAAATATAATATATTTTTTGAAGCACCAAATGTGATTTTCAAAGCGTCGACATCGAAGGTTAATGCTATCGAAAGCATATTAATATTGCAAAGGTTAAGGGGGAAAATGTTGTTCGATCATCGATTAAATCTAGTGCCTCGTTCGTCGATCAATTTGTAGTAGGGAAAGGTGGAAAATGTTCTTTTTTAGAGTTTGAGGTAGGAAAAAAATAAGGAGCAGAGGCTTCGTCTTCACATCCCATCCGGGTGGGTAGCCCAGATGGTTGTGGTCGCAGCGCTAGAGCATAGCAGTTAACAGGTCTCATGTTCGAGACACGATGGAGGCAGTGGAAGGTTTTACATCATGGTTTTTGTTTTGCATGGTGGAAGGCATGTTAAAGGAAGGGAAGTGTCCCTTTGATTTCGTGTGGGTGGCTAGCCCATGCGGTGGCCTAGCCACGGCTAGGGCGTGGGGCCAGCAGGTAGCGCGGGTTCGATTCTCGGTGGTAGGCAACAACAAAGTTTTTTTTAAATTGATTTATGCCAAAGTCCAAAGTTTATAAGGTATGCACCTAGCCTAGGGAGTCATAAGGAGTTTTTGTGATGATTTTATTTTTGCAATAAAAGGGGTTATGAAATATTTTTTCTTGTGCAAGAATTAAGTGGAGTTGTTTGCTAGTGCTTTGGAGGAAATTTTTGAAGTGGTGATTTATTTATCTTTTGGAAATGCATTAATGACAAGTAGGAGATATAAGGTGTAAATGAAATATTTTGCTTATGTAATTGGTGATCTTTGTTGATGAAATTTTATTTGCAAGGTTAGGAGTTATAAGGTGTAAAAAGTGGTTTGAATTTTATGTGTACCTCTTGCATTGTGAAAAGAATTTTTGTGGGGTTGTGTTGAATGTTAATGCATTTTCCTTGAGATCAAAAGAAGGGTCCTAGAGCATCTTTTCAGATTTCATTGAGCACATTTTTGAAGGAATATTCATGTGGATGTTTTGAAATAGACTATTGCTATCTAACCCTTGAAGTGGCACAAGAAGAATTGGTTGTTTGTGAGATAGGTTTTAATGACATATCTTCATCAAAGCAAATAAGAGGTATGGGCACATCATTCCTTGTTTAAAGTGTTTTGTTGAAGTGAATGTTTTGGAACATAAGGTGGAGAGAAAAGGATTGTTTGATAAGCATTGTTGGAAATATTTGAGTTAGGTTTTGAAATCTACATTGTGCATCCTTGTTGAAAGAAAGTGGAAACACCTATGTTAGGGTTTGTGAGCAAGTTGTGCTTCATTGGTTGAATGATTGTGTGAAACTCTTGAGCATTGGTTTTGAGTGATATTGAAAGTGAATGTGCAAACATTAGAAATCAGATTTGTGAAAGCAAGTGTGTGCATCAAGAAGATAGGTGTCATATGCTAGACTAGATCTATCTTTAAAAGAGCAATAAATGTGAGACATGTGAAAGCAATAGACTTAATGATTGAGTAGAACATATTGAGATATTTGCAAGTGCATATCATTCTCTATATGTTCCAGAGGTTAAATAAATTCTGAGTAGAATATATTTTGTTTGAAGAAAGAATTTATGAAAAAGATATAAGCTTTGCTTGTGTGCAAGGTTTGGAAATATTTGGTATAGTTTTGTGAGCAGTATTGAGGATAGATTAGAGCAAGTCTTTTGAGAAGGCTTGAGGATAGAGTTGAGCAAGTCTTTTGAGAAGGCTTGAGGATAGATTTGAGCAAGTATTTTGAGAATCACGTTAAATTTGCGTCTCTCTTGTGTGTGATGATTTATGCATTGCTTTGATTACTGCTATTGATATTGCCATTGATAATATTGAATAATATTCTTTGGTAAATAAAAGTAAAAGTTGGTCTTATATTGTTCACCCCCTCTCTCAGTATAAGCTTGTGTTCTTCATAAATAAATCCAACTAACAAAACATTTTGTAATTTAGCTTTGACTATTTCTTTATTACTTGATTCATTCTCCTTTGAGATTGTCTTATCGATATTACGTCATCTTCCAAATAAATTCTATGTGTGCAGACTTCGAATGCAATCCCCCTCATGTCTTTGTAGTCCCACGCAAAAACAATTTGATGTTTGACTAGTATTTCTTTCAACTTGTCCTCTTGAATAGTTGACAACTCATTATCAATGTTTGACAATCTACCAAGTGCTACCTCTTTTTGTTTGATATGATTTTCCTTGTTTCCTACACGTGGATATTCTAAAGGAGGAAGTGAGGATTATCCTTGAAAAAAGTGTGTTATGACTTGATCTTCATCAGTATCATCCTCTATCTCATCTAGAGCCATTATTTTTTGAAGCATTGGCAAGGTATTAGAATTTAAGACTTCACAATTTGGTTCTCCCAACATATTAGTGGACTATGTAGGTGGATAAATGACTAAGTTTTTGATATTCTATCCATTTGAGATTGTCATTTGTCCTATCTTGTAACTTATATAAGCATAAGCTATGGCCAGCCAAGGATGACCTAATATAAGCAAATAACCACCCAATCTAGATCTAGATTACAAAACTAGACAAATTACCGGATACTCCCATGCATCTACTATTACAATAACATATGATATGGAACTCAAATGTGAAGTTGATTATTTATTAGGAATAGTAGAATATATAATATTACAAATAATCTCACGTAGGTTAAGTGGTTGCAACAATTTTCCAAACATGGCCAACCACTTAACTAACATATAACAATCTGCTAATCTAGGATGACAACTAATTGCTAGAAGATAAATGACCACTCTAACAACTAACTAAACATCCAACAACTTAACAACCTATTTCCAACATGGGCATACTATGCCTCACATGAATACAAAGTGCAATAAATATAAAATAATAAAATAATAACTTAGGCTTATAATTAAGCCTAAGGTACAACAATCATATCCTAAACACTCCTCCCAACCATAGAAGCATTGGACCCAAATGCTCTAAAAAAATGTTTAAAGTCATAGGCCATATCATGGTGAGGAATCGAGTGAGTCATGTGTGGAAAGTGACCATAGTGGATGATAAGGTAGAAGTGGAAGAACCCTATTGAGTGTGATGAGTATTCATCTCAAAAAATTTATCTGTAATGAGTGAAAGTTGATGATCAAGTGCCACTACTATTGTAAGGATGATGATAGGTTTAGGTACCAAAGGACTTTCAATATTGACTTCTCCCTTTTTTTCCTCATCCTCTTGTTTTTGGACTTTCAATATTGAGTTTTCCCTTTTTGATTCTTCAAGATCAATAACAAGTCTTTCATATTCTAGTTATTTTACCTTTAACTGTTCAATCATACCTTTTTCAAATTTTCTTGCCTTTTCAACCTTATCTTTCAAGTCAGAGAGATCTTGTAGAATATTTGTCTTACTTTTCTCATCCTCTTGTATTTGAAATTTTAATTCTAAGTTCTCCCTTTTCAACTCAACAAGTTCCTTAAGTGTGGCTTCCTCCTTTTCTTTTTCTGAATCTTCCTCTTCTTTATTTTCTTGATTTTCTAAAATTTTCTCTTTTCTTTGGTCTTCAATAGGAGCATCTCATTTTTCTTCTATTGTAGAAAGTAAAATTTCTTCTTCATACCTATTTTTATTGTCCCTATTATCTTTTTCAGAACCATCCTCTAGGTCTTCAATTCTAGAAGTATCTTCTTCATCTTCACTACTACTAAACCCATTATAATAACCTGCATCATGACCGATTTGACCATAAACAAAATATTCTTCACCATATTATGGACAATAATTTGTATAGTGACCTATATTCCTACATTTGGTACAAAATTTAATCAATTTAGCCTCTTCTTCATTGCTTGATTCATCTCTTGAATCTATTTCCACTTCTCCTATTAGAGCAAAAATATCTTTGAAAATAAAATGAAATTCATCTTCCTTTTATTTCATGACCATGTGTATTCTTTTCTTTTTAGGTCTCATGGTTCTACTTTTGCCTTTCTTTACCATGTGTGTTCTTGTAAGATCTTTCTTCAAGCTATTAGACCTTTTTCGAAGGAACCGACTCTAATACCAATTGAAGAACACAAGATTATACTGAGAGGGGGGGTGAACAATATAAGACCACTTTTTAATTTTATTTCCAAAATAATATCATCCAATATTATCAATGGCAATATCAATAGTAGTAACCAAAGCAATGCATAAATCATCACACACAATAGAGACACCAATTTAACGTGGTTCACCCAATGTAGGCTGCTCCATAGAGAAAATCTTTCACTAAAATTTTCTCAACAAATCTCTTGGGAATCCTTCCCTATTACAATGTTTATGGACCTCTGTCCAAAGGAGACACCAATGCCCTAATCAAATTCATGGATCTCTATCGACATGAGAACTCTTTCTCCTCTTTTGGTTTGTGGATCTCTATCCATAGGAGAAATCCTTCTCCTTTGCTCTAGCTAGTGATCTCTTAGAAGACTTATTGCCTCCACTACATTGGCTTGTGGATCTCTCTCCATAGAAGATATCTATCCTCACTCAGAAGACCTTTATCCTCACTAACCAGGCTAATATATCTCATTTCACTGGATACTAATATCCTCTGCTCTATCACCTTTAAATTTTTATCTCAACTCTGCTCAATCTTTGTCTCAAATTTGCACTAAACACTGTTCTTTGATATAGCACAAATCTGCTCAATCTCTGTCTCAAATTTACACTAAAATTTATCCTTTGATCTAGCACAAATCTGCTCAATATTTGTCTCAAATATTCACTAAACACTATCCTTAAGTCTAGCACAAATATGCTCAATCTTTGTCTCAAATCTGCACTAAACTCTATCCTTTGATCTAGCACAAATCTACTCAATATCTATCTCAAATATACACTAAAATTTATCCTTTGGTCTAGCAAAAAAATTCTCAATATCTGTCTAATATATACTAAAAATTGTCCTTTGATCTGGCATAAAACTATTCAATCTCTATCTCAAATCTATCCTCAAGCCTTAACACAAAGCGTGACTCAATCACAAATCAACTCTGTTAGTTCTGATCCAAGACTTAACTCAAAACTTGAAAAAATCAATCACTCAACTCTGCTCTCAAGTCTTCTCAAAGACTTACCTCATATCTATCCATAAGTTCTCTACATAACTTTCTTAAACTGCTATCAAGTCTTCATTAAGACTTACCTCAAATATGCTCAACAAGTCCTCCCTAGAACTTGTTCAATATGCTCAACAAGTATTCACAAAGACTTACCTAAAATATTCTTGTAAGATTCCATAAAATCTCACACAAATATGTCCTTAAGCTTTCACAAAAGCTTACTCAAATATGTCCTTAAGTCCCCTCTAGGACTTACTCAAATCTACCCACTAGCTTTCACAAAAGCTTATTCAAATCAATTGCAAACTTGCATACAAAACTCAACTAAATCTCTTTCAAAAAACCTCTTCAATCACACAAACAAGTTTCACTCAAAATATTGTTTAACCATAGAAACATATAGAGAATGGTAAGAGACTCACTATGATTCACACTCACAAAACACTCTATCACTTTAAAACTCACTTTCAAATCAATTCAGAAATAAAGAATAATTTTTTTCACAAATCTTGAACTATCACTCCAATGCTCTCAATAAATAATGCTCAATAAAATTCACTCAACCATCCACTCAATGTAACACAACTTGCATACAAATTCTAACCAAGTGTTTCACTATACTTCCAACAACTCACACTATGGAACTCAAACCTTGACTCAAGATGATTCCAGTTTTCACATAACAATGATACTCATGTTCTTTCACAAACCCTAGTTCAATATAGTTCTCAACTTCACATAACAATGATACTCATGATCTTTCAACAAACACAACTCATGCACATGAAAAATCACTCAATATTTCCAACAATACTCAACAATACTTTTCACTCCAATTTTGCATTTCACACCAATCAAGCCGACAATATTTCACTCATAAGGAAGATGTGCCCATACCTTTTATTTTGATAGAGATATATATTCAAAACATGTCTTAACCACAATCAAATCTTCTTTGCCAATTTTAAGGTTAGATAACAACAATATTTCTCAAAATATCCTGTCAAATATTTTTTCAATAATTATTTTACCATATAAAAATAACAAGTCTCAAATACACCTTATAATCTCCAAACTCTCAAAATAACATTAAACACATAAAAGCAAAGTTCATTTGTGAACACCTTATAATCTCCAAAACTTCTCAAAATAATAGTCAATACATAAAAATGAAGTTCCCTTTTTACACCTTATAATATCCCTCTTTCATAAAATAAAATATATCCCCTTTTTAATTTTCTCAAAACAAATTTCAAAATAATGCCTTATATCACCCTTATAAAATTTCCAAGAAAAAATATGTGAACCCTTATAACTCCATTTAAAACAAATCACAAAATTATAATTTTGTCATACCTTATAACTCCCTCTATATAAACCTTATTTTTCTAAAATTTAATCCAAAAGGAATCTTTACACGTACCTTTAAAAGGAAAATAGCACCAAAAGGAATCTTTACACATACCTTTAAAAGAAAATAGCACGGATGGGTTTTAACCTTCCAACCTTTATCAAATTAAATTTGTTTGCAACCACTTGCGCTATTCTCTTGGATGGAGATATAACACTCAAAAATCCTTTTAACTCCTTCGTGATCTTCTAACAACAAAAAAAATTAACGTCGTTGAGATTTGACCTTAAGACCTTCCTCTTTGCAGGCATACACATCGACCAACAACCGGCTACTCCAAACTGTCATATGAGATCAAAAAAGATGATAGTAAATTTATCACATTTCTCTTTCTCCTTTAGAAAAATGACCAACCGTATTGCTCTCATATTGCCGAACAATTTGAATCACATGTAATTTTCAAAAGATATTTTGTCGTCACATGATTTAATCTTCGATTTTTGTGCATATCAAATTCGACATTTGTTACTGCTTTTTCAATAACTTCATTCATCGTCGTGTAAAACTTTTTTATTCCCCTTTTTATACATACCAAGGTTTTTAATACAAGGACGTTTACGAAGGATTTTAATAGGATTATAATTAAATTGAGAACGTCAGTGGGTCACCATGACTTAACTAACTTTAATAAAAGACTTTAAAATAACTTTAATTAAAATATTTAGATATTTAATTTTAAATTATTTAAATATAATTAATTTAAATATTAAATAATTTAAAAATTTAACTCATATAACTTTTTTACCGTCTATTATAATGCAAATCATTATAATATTATTTATTTTAAACTTGCTTTCTTTTCGTTTTGAAAGACCCATTTGTCCAAATATTATAATATTAAAATATTATAATATTAGGCTTTTTCACTTGCTCTCTTTTTGCATCTAGTCTTCAAAATTGGCCTTGAACCTTTTCCTTTCCATGCTCTCATGGCCCATGCCATTTTGACATCAATGACAATCTATTATTTTCAAATTTCCAACATAGTGTCTTTAGACACTTTGATTATTAGCAGATTTTTGTGCCCTTGATATTAACAATAAATACACATAATAACCCTTTGAGAGTAACTAGTTTAATGAGCAAATAGTATAGTGCAATGAACCAATAATATTTCTAACTTAATGCACTTTAATAATATTACCTTATTGCTCTTGTTAATAAGCTCTCAAAGTAGTTTCAAATGCACTAATGATCACTACATTTTTTTTAATGTAGTCCTCTTCTCAGTAATTAGATAATAGGAAGAATGTATCTAACTCCTATTAATGTGCAGGCAATGAACCTTAAAAAAAACTATCTTGTGCAATTTCTTTGAGGACTTAAAATGCAACCTCTATTTTACAACTTTTGAATTCTAATAAAGTGCTTAATGAAGTTAAGTAGTAATCCAAATTAAGTTTTCAAGTAATGAACATTTTGCAACTAAGTTGCTTACCTTTGATGATGAATATATTGATGAGTTGATTCACCAAATTTCTTGTCTAGAATGGTGGTTGCTTGTAGTTGTGAATCCTTCTAGTTTGCTTCTCTAAAATTATAGTATATGATATCAAATTCTCCTTCATGATATGGCCTAGAACTCCAAAGTCTTATAGCTAGTAATGCTATATTGATTGTTGTTCTTTAGTAGTCAATCTATTCATTGAAATGTACCTTCTTAGTTATGAAGGGCAATCTCCAAATATTCTAGGATTTCTTCTCAATAATATGAAGGTCTTGAGTTATTCACGAATCTTATCTCTAAAGTTTGATAAATTGTTTACAAAATCGTTCTCCTTTGGGCTTGTTGTTGGATGGTGACAATTATCCCAATTCTTTCACTATCTTTTGTAGTGAATTTATCCAATGAGTTCTCCTAGGAACTTGTCTTCTCTAATTTATGCAATGAGGCTCTCCAAACCTTCTCCTTGAGACCTCACCAAGGTCTTTAGTCTTGTAGTTTCTCTAGTCTTCTTAATGATACCTTTCATTCAAACTTCAACTATGTAACTATTGGTAATGATATCTTCTTCATGAATCTTTGGAATAATAATTTTTATAGTCCTTATTTATCTCTTCCAAGGATGGAAGTTCTTCAATGAGACCTCTAATGGGTCTCTCCATATTCTAGAGGAAGTCTTCAATCAGCAAAGGAGATCACCGATCTCCTATATTTCACGGACTCTTCTCTGGATTCTTCTTCTGGTTCAATGAATCTTCTCTAGAGTCTTCTTCAGATTCAAGGCTTCCATGGCCTTTTCTTGTAGATCAAGGCTTTTATAGCTTTTTATTATATAATAAGGCTTTTGTGGCCTTTTCTTCTACAATAAGGCTTCTGTGGCATTTTATTCTAGATCAAGGCTTCTATGGATTTTTCTTCTACAATGTGTAGGTCTACAACAAGGCTTCCTTTATTTTCTATTTTTTGCAACAAGATATTAGTAAGATGATTCTAAATCTTGTCAATGACAAATATTCACTAGCTAATTTGTCAATCTAGTGGAACGAATGTTGAGTCCTAGTCTTCACAAGTTTTCTATAACTTTGTGGAAAGACTCTAACGAAATGCAATCTCAAAAATTTTGGAACTAAGATTTGCTTTTCCTCTCTATCTCTCTTGTAGTTCTCCCTAATCCTATCGACCTACTATGGATCTGTTACCACTGTTATCTTTTGAATATGTATCCAATGAAGAATGCAATCACAAGATGCAAAATATGCAGAAATGTAAGATGTTAAAATATACTATTAATGGAAAGTGACAAAAATGATACAATGCAATATGGAGGAAATGAACACTCTAAAAATTATACTAAATAAATACATTGTACCCCATCACCAATCTATATGGTGATCTACTGAGTTAAATTTCTACTATATACAATGATCTATTATCACTCACTATCAGGCCCTTTATATATAAATATGGATTGCTTGGCCAACATTCTACCTAGCTATACAAGGGGACACCTTGCACATTTACATCTTACACATAGATACTTATGCATTTATTAAATTACTTGAAATAACTAGCTAACTATCCCCTAAAGTAATATACTACTCTAGTTATGTACCAAGGGTGGTACATTTACATGACCCAAATGATGTAATATACTCTAACAACTTCATAAAAAGGAATAGGTCTAATGGATAATTTAATAAGTCAAAATCTTATAACTCAAGATATGGTCTTCTTTGGATCCTCTTACAACTATGTGAATATTCTTTCTAGGTTCCCAAGTCAAGCCTAGGCTAATAGGAAATCCATCATAACTTACGCTAATCCTTTTTATTTTATCTCATTTATTGATGTAAACAATCCTTGAAATAAATAATTTCTAGTGTCCTCTAATAATCTAAATAATATGAGTCAATATCTAACATCTAATACCCAAAATAATCCTCCAATAAGTATAGATTTTTGTCAAGTCCTACTTAGGTCTAGTCACTGAAATATCATTTATAATGTAGCAACCTCATCATCGAGACAATCTATGCTACCCAATTTAAGCACTTTAGGTTAAATATATATTTTTCTATAGCCAATGTATTGCCCAAAATTTGTAAGAGTCAACTGGTCAAACATGGGCACAAGCACTCAGGCAAGCCCCCTTAGCAAAATTCTACATCTAGCCAGTCAACCATTGTAAAATCTATAGTAATACCCGCCTCCTTAAATCCAACAATTTCCTCAACATTACTTGGAATATTTTACTCCTATTCAAAATATGTAGGCTCCTTATAATCAACAATTGGCCTATCTTAATCCCAAGGTTATGCATAGTGGCTATTTATCGCTAAATTGGCTAAAATTATGATTTTCAAAATTTAGAATTGG
Organism: Wollemia nobilis; assembly: GCA_028583015.1. Lineage (NCBI taxonomy): Eukaryota > Viridiplantae > Streptophyta > Pinopsida > Araucariales > Araucariaceae > Wollemia > Wollemia nobilis. Next base: position 5,229,807 of record JAQPPZ010003287.1, on the reverse strand, counting down.
CTAATATTTGGGACTTTTGACCAAGGTCCATTAGACAAAATATTTTGGGTGCAAATTTTTTTGCGCCAATTCGCCCCAATTTTATAATAATTTGACCATTTTAAGTTTAAATTTCCAACATTACCCCTAATAATAGTGAACCTTCTCCATGTGTTTGGACACTATTCGCTTGTATTTTGAAACTGATTCACAAGATTTTTATAAATACATTTTGGGGCTGATCCCTTACGCATAACCCTACTTAATACACCACCTCTTTAGAATCTAAACCCTCATTTTCCACCATAATATTACATTATGCATCAATATACTCAATGGTTTCCCCAACAAAACTTAGATTTTATTAAAAAGTAAAGCACTTAGATTTTACATGACCATGCGTTTTACAAATATCACAATACATTGAAGAAGAAGGATCTTTAGAGTGAGAAGAAGAAGAATGTGCTTTAGGATAAGTGGGAGGAGAAGAAGAATGAGGGGAAGAATGAGAAGTTTTCTTCACCTTGTGTTGATGTTGATTCACTCCTTTGGAATTGTTGTCCTGTCGAGATCTTTGAGAAGCACCAACTTTCTCCTCTACAAGAATGGCATGCTTGAATACCACATCCAAAGTGAGAAAATAAATGAACTTGTTAATCAAATACTTTTCTGAATATTTCACACCAAGAAGCACCCTTAGCCTATTGAATTGGAAAATGTAGTCAAAAACTGACATACTATAGGCTTGCCTCAATCTATACCACTTGGTTGTGAGGTCATTTTGGTGATTTGGTGGAAAAAATATGTTTTTCAGAATCTAGATCAATTCTTTCAAAGTCATGGCAGTATTATGGATTTGTCTTTCTATAGTTAAAAATTTTGCTAAGCCTGTGAGTTTTATTTTAGCAAAGGCAACTTGGTCATCTTCAAGAATTTCAGCATAGGTGAACCAAGTTTGCATATCTAAAATCCATGTAGAAAAGACATCAAGATCCTTTGATCCATCATATTTGACCTCACATTTAGCTTTTTTGGAATGATTATGATGAATTTTGATATCACTAGGAGTTAATTGCACAACAATATCTTTTACCTTATCTGCCAAAATGTCTACTATAACAGTAAGGTTTTACATGTTTTTTTTGAGGTCTTAAGCCACGTGGTTACGTGTATATGCCAGACTAGGAGGATTACAAAATGTTTTACAAGAACTATCTAGGATTTTAGGAATAAATTTTGATGGTTTCCTAATCTAAAATTTTGCCTAGATTTATAAAAATTTATGCCTTCCAATTAATAAAAATAGGTCTATTCTAGTGCTTGACAAAATTATGACAAATTTTGTAATTTACAAAACTACCCTTCCAATTTGTAGTGGGTATAAAGTAGCACTAAAGTAAGAATTTTAGCCCTTCAAAATTTGCAAAAATTCAACTTGGAAGAAAAATTAAGGTAATTTTTGCAAAAAAAATAATGATAAGTTGCAAGAATTTTGAAATTTTCACCTTGCTGCTGTGTTTGGGGTGCCAAAATTTGAATTCCTGCCACTCCAATGGTCAAAAATTTTCAAAAGGTCCAAAAATTTAAATTTTTCATTTCTGGCGGTAAAATTTTTGTTTAATTTGCATGGTCAACTACGCTATGCAGGCCAGTCAAGTACCCGCACAAAATTTGAATTCCGAATTCAAATGGTCACAAGTTCGTAGGTCAATGGAACGACAACAATGGTTAGTGCCCAACTGGTGCAATTTTCACAACTGCAAGGAGGATCCCCAAAGTAGCTCCTGGCCTCAAAGGTTGTGCACCCTACCATAGAACGTGGGCCTACATGGATGCATGCCTTATGTGAGCACTAAAAGGTTCTCATGATAGCTTTAGGACACGTTCGAGCTAACAAAGACTACTTGGTCCTCCGTAGGACCAATGTGGGATATTGGTGCAAGGGGAAACTTGCACCAATATTTCCTCATGGTCATCGATGGTGATGGAACAATTTTACAATGGCAAAAAAAATCCTAAACCTTAAGATAAAAAAATAATTCTCACCTGTGGAGCACTTGAAAACCAGACTATCACTAGAAATGTGTTTCTTTTACTGGAATTGTGATTTTCTCATCGAGATTTTGCACTTTGGACATCGGGAGTTTTTAGAATAGCCATCGATATCATGGAATTTTCTTTGCCAAGATGCAAAAACTTCTTCAAGAATTTTGGCAGCCATAAGGAAAACGTGATTTCTACGATCAAAAATTTGAATCGTGCTATGAAAGAGACAGCACCAGAGATTGTTGATGGGCATCGAAGAACATTGTTTACGTCGGTTAGTAGAATCTTGTTGGGAACATGAAACCCACATCTACATCATCAAATGAAAACCCACTTTGTGTCTAACAACAATTGGACAGTGCATTTAGGGTTTCTTATTGGTCGATTTATGGACCTTAAAAAATTTAATTTTTTTCCTTCATTTGTCGTCTTTTCTTGCAACTTGCAACTCGATTTTCTACAAATTGTCATCACTACACCTCTGGATTCTTCTCGCCACCTCTATTTTCTTAGATAGAGATGTTTAGTGCTTGATCTTGAGTGCACTTGGTGATTAGAGGGAGTTAGATATCCCTTTTGGTTGAGAAGGGTGGCCTAGGTACCAACTAGATGTCGATCAAGTGACGGTAGATTTCTGTCGGTGTCACCTGTAACAAGCTAGTACATTACCTATAGCATGGGGAGGGAGGGAAGAACATAGGGAAGAGGGTAAAAAAGAGGAGGGATAAGGTAAAATTGGGGAAGGATAAGGGAGGGTAGGTTGCAGTCGAATTTGGGTTGTGGTGTCCCAATATGGCACCCACCCTGAATATGTCGATTGACAATAATTTTAAATTTTGGTGATTCTTTTAAAATAGGCAAAAGCCTATTTTAGCTCCTCAATTTTAAAAATGGACTATATACCATAGTTTTTTGAACCCTATTGAAACACATAAAATCATGCAAACCTCAACTTGTGCACCTTTTTGGCAACCCAGTTGCTTCCTCGAAAAAGAGTGTTGATGTCTCCTCCTGGCCACAAATTTGTCTCAAACTTTGTAACTGCTCCTCAAATATCTGATCTTCTTTGATCTTCAAGGTAGTCATATATTTCTTCAAATAAGAAAATTTTTCTTGCCCACACAAGGTAATTCAGGTTTACCCTATGGTTTTTTGCAAGGGGTATTCGATGCAGGGGTATATTCTGCCCTCTTTCACCTTCTGAGGTTCATAAATTGATTTTGTTTTTGGCCTCAAGCCAATTTCACACAAGCATCTACCTAGGATCTCAATGTACTAGCTGCAACCTCAACCATACACCTAGTAATGAAGTGACAAACTTGTACTTCTTGCAAAAAAATTATCCTCAACTCTGATTACCGCTTATATGGAACTCAAACGTGAAGTTGATTATTCATTCAAAATAGTAGAATATATAAGCTTATAAATAATATCACGTATATTAAGTGGTTGCAAAAATTTTCCAAACATGACCAACCACTTAACTAATATATAACAATCTGCTAATCTAGGATGACAACCAACTTCTGGAAGACAAATTACCACTCTAAGAGCTAACTAAACATCCAACAACTTAACATATTTCCAACATGGGCATACTATGCCTCACATGAATACAAAGTGCAAGAAATAGGAAATAATAAAATAATAACTTAGGCTTATAATTAAGCCTAAGGTACAACAATCATATCCTCAACAACATCTTCCAGCATTCCCTCTAGGAGTACTGTAGATTGATCAGCCAATTGTAGAACTATTTTAGTTTGCCTCTTATTTGTGAGTTGTAATTTTTACATGGTTTCTTAGGGCATGATATATATATATTTTTAAAGCGAAAAATCCCTTGCAGGGCCACCTTGGTCTGAGAGACCACGAACAGGGGTTTCTACACTGTCAAAATCACCCAAGAGTCGCACCCGACCCTGCTTGCACCAACATTATCAATTGGATTTTGGATACCCAATTCAACTTTTTGGTAGTGTGGAGATTTGAACCTGGGACCTCCCTCAGAGGATTGCCCTCTCCTCTCCAACTCACCTACAACACCTGGGTTTAGGGCATGATATTTAAAGTAGATCCTAGATTCACTAATATATTGGGTAACTGTAAGCTTGCAATTTGAACTATTAATACTGACCTTCATGGATCAGAGTACTTGGGGTGGTAGATGTTTTCTAACATTAAATCAACCAACTAACCTATGATACTAACTAGTTTTGATGGTTTTCTTCTTGGTTTCTTCATATATAACTCTCCAATGACCTTCGTGTAGATTAGAACATCTCTTATGGTCTAATAAAGGAGAATCATGATTTTTAGGTTTTTTAATCCTTCCATGATGTCAAATTATGGTTGTGTTGATTTCTTGGGTTCTTGTAGTCTCTTCGAGAAGGGTGGAACCCCTTCATTTTTGTTTTTTTAGAAATTACATTTTCTTCCACCTCATCTATAAAATGTGGTTGTTCTTCTACCTCTACATCCTCTTTCCCCACTACTGGAGGAGTTGGATCTAATACTAACTACCTACCTGATCTAAGTTGTACTGGATTAAAATATACTCTAATATGATACATGGGGAACATCTTTGTTTCTACCTAATAGGTGGCCTAATTTGTCTTAATGTTCGGATTTGGATTTGGTTGTGCAAATAGCTAGTTTGGCCTAGAAGTAGAAGGATTCAACAAACTAGGTTATAGTGGAGCTTGCATTGTGGTTTGTGGAGGTGAAGTCCACACATTATAATTATGCCACTATGATCTAGTTTGTTGGTATAGCAACCATGGACATGGGATGTAAAGAGTAGATCCTTCGGTGGTATTCATCCAAGGTGCTTGACCCCACTAGCCCATATTGGGTGGTTGAGCTTACCCTTGGTTCATAAAATTGGATCCCCATTGGGTGGTCCTCCTCCTGGCATATTATTTCCTATAGGAAATTGTTGCTAGTTTCTCTTGTTACCCATAAAATACTATCTCTGCTACTTCAAGTTCTTATTTTATGTTTTTTATTTGTGGGCACAACCTTGTCTTGTGATACTGTTAACAAATGGTACATACTCTTACTTTATTTTTTGGACACTCATTCTTGGGGTGTTTTCTTCTACATCATGGGCAAAAAAAGGTTAACGTTTCTTCAGTTTATTGCTTATTTTTCTAAAGTATAAGTGTGTCTAATTGAAGTGCAAGAGATGACAACATCTCACTCTTCATGTCCTCCAATATATTACCTATTTCTACTTTGGTTACAAAGGCTTTGATTTTTGTGACTTGGTTGGTGGGTTTACCTTTTATTCTTGAATAATTCCGATACAATTATCGAATATTTGGCATTTGATGTTTGTAAATATCACCTCCAAATAAAAAATTTAAATCTTCTAAGGATTCATTTGTGATACCCCTTAATAATATGCTTCTCAAGGATTTCTCACCCATTTTTGTGTGGGATGATCGTTGAAGATTGAAGTTAAATCTATCGCAATAATTTTCAAATGACTTTTCCTATCTTTAAGACAAATCTAGTTTCCTAACATCTCGTACCCTACCAAAGTCTTGGTATTATTCTAGGAAGATTTTTTTCATATCCTCCCAGGTAGCAATGTGTTTGTTCCCAAAAATGATGAACTAGCGTAATGTTGAATCATCTAGTGTAGAGGGAAATAAGTTTAGTTTTTGGGCATCCAATTTGTAGTCCATTGATCTACAAAGTACATCAAATTTAAAAAGGAATAGTTCATGGTCCTCAATTAGTAGTCCTCTAAAAGTAGTAATATTTGCAGGAGATATGTGTCTCATTTTGGTTTCTCCTCATGATTACTCAATTAAAAAATCAAAACTGGTTGAAGCTTCTTCAATTTTAGCCATAGTTCTAGGTGATGTAGGGTCTACTCCAGCTACTTCTAATATGGCTAACAAGGCATCATACTCATTTTTCTTGTCTTCTAATAATAATCCTAAATATGAATGTGAAATAGTTTTGTCTTCAATTACCTTCCACCGTTGGGTAGTCAATAAAACCCTCTCGGCTATTTGAGTTCCTAAAAAAGATCCCAAATCAAAACTTGAAGCAAATCCCTCTTCAAGAGATTTTCCCCTTAGATTAGTTTGAAAGGAATTTTTTTCATCTATTGGATTATTATGCCAAGGTATCTCAGATGGTGCAACTTTAGTAAGTGCTTTAGAAGGAATATTAGAAGATATTTCAGGTATTTTTGGAGTGATTACTACCTTTTTAAGAAATCATCCATCTCGTCCTCTTGGTCTTGGAGGACTCATGCACTCTTAGGTAGAGGATCTATGGGTAAGCTAATATGAACTATAATTTTTATTTTTGACTGACCTATAGATATTTTAATTACTATAGTTGGAACTCCCTAGCAACGATGCCAAAATGGTGAGTAGAAAGTGGTGTTTTTGAAAACAATTATTTTTCTTCCATTTAATTTTATCAATCTAGGAGTTTGTAAACTTGCTGAGTACTAGTGCAAAATATATGTTTGTAATAAATTGAGAGATGAGTCATATGTGTCACTTGGTTTGGTGGAGGTGTGTTGTTCGTGTAGTTTAATTTTATCCCAACCAACAATAATTAAGTGCGGGAAAATAAACACTAATTGAAACTGCAAGAGAAATACTTTAAACTATCATTATCAAACACATGACTGAAAGGAAAATCTAAGAAATTAGACACACTTGCAAAAATTAATAAAGCAAGAAATTGTAGGAATTAAATACACTTGCAGAAATTAAGAAAGCAGAAAAATAAATAACATAAATAATGAAAGCAGAAACAAGGGAGGAATATTGCCTGGAGTGGGCCCAAGCTCCTGTAGACGTCTGCCCAACTAATTCACATAGTCACTCTTCTGAACATGCAAATTCAAAGAAACACTCAAGAATTTTATTAAAATAATGCAATACAAAATATTATTCAAGTTTGGGATTCTTCGCTTCCGGCGAGGCCTGCATTTTTATGCAGAATGTGATCATCCCCTATTACAAAATTAGATTGTTCTATTTTTAATATTTCGATGCAAATTGTTATGGCTGGTTCGTGCATAAATTTAATTAATGTATAATAAAAGAGTGGCCATGCTAAAATTAATTGTTTCACAATAACAATAGTGCACCCTAAGTTGAACAACAATATATGTCTAATTTTATGCACGATCTTCAAGTCAAGTAGTCAAAATGCACTTTATTCCATAAAAATAAATGCTTTATTAGTATGTAGTTGAAATGCATGTTCTTTTCTGACCTGTTGCCATGATAAAGGTGTCGCATATATCTCCTTTTCATTTCTCTAAGAGTTCTTTTTCTATTCGATCATCAAAATTTAGGCATGTGCTCTGTCATTGGAAGACAAGCGCTTTCTTGTGTTGGAAGATATGTACCTTATTTTCACTGGAATACAAACACCTTCTTGTTGCTGGAAGACAGGTGCCTTCCAGTCTATTGCCAAAATTTAGGCACTTGTTGGTAGGGTACCTAGGAATAGATATTTGGGGATATATTATTATATTGTATAAGGGTTGGCATGGGCCACACATAACCCAAGGTTGATTGTATTATAATATTATATTATATTATAATATAATATTATATTAGTAGTAGGCTCCTCAAAGTAGAATAAGAAGATGGATATATAAATAAGAGATATTTTTCATTGTAATGATTCATATCATTATTGAATAATATTATGTAATCGTCGTGCCTATGAAGTGGCCTCTCATATTGGGAGATCTTGTGGAGTTATTCCTTAAGGATTATTATTGGTGTTTCCCTACCTTAAGGGTATTATCTATCTCTCTCTCATTTGTGGATTGTTATTATGGATAATGTATTGTGGATGAATGATTTGATATTTTTGCATAATGGTGAATGGTTTATGTTAATGATAATAAAGTTATGCAACAAGTGGTATTAGAGCAATGATTTTGGCAAAGTGGGGGATTTTGTGTGAAATTACAAAAGTAGGGCTATTTTTTTTGGAAAAACATCTCATCTTTCAGGAGCCATATCTATGCTCAAGTTTATCTGATTCATGCAATTCTTCGATCATATTGTGTAGAATTCGAAGAGCTTTAAAATAAGTGGTCATATGAAGGAATCTGAGGAGTATTGAGGGAGATACGACTTTTTGAAGTTAGTCATCCAAAACAAGGATAATGACGAATTTTGTAGATTTTTTTTGGAAAAACGTCTCATCTTTTAGAAGCCATATCTTTGTGAGATTTTATTTGATTCAAGTGATTCTTGGATTAGTTTATGTATAATTTGAAGAGATTTAAAATGAGTGGTCATATGAAGGAATATGAATAGTCGTGAGGGAGATACGACCTTCTAAAGTCAGCTATATGGAACAAGGGTAGTGACGAATTTTCAATGTTTGTATGGAGCTTTATTTCTAGCTAAGTGGTGCTCTCCAAGTTGGCAGTTCTCCCTTGGTAATCTTCTTTTATGTATTTCTTCCTTTATTTTGTAATGAGTTGTCATTAATGTTGCATTGGAAATACACAATAGGCTCTTAGTGTAATGTTATCCTCCTTATTTTGGCTTTGGTATTATAGGTGAATGCTTGATGATAGATCGAATATGGAGGTTTTGTTCACCTAAAAATGAGTACTTTGTTGGCTCTCTTCCTTGCATGGATGATGCTACAAATTCTACAGGTCGTTGGAGTGTTTCTATGACACTCAAGCTTGTCCTTCAAATGGTGCAAGAAACTAGTGTAAATAACTTTATAAAAGTTAGAATAGAATAATTGATTTTGCACCTATTTCCATTATTCTTCTTACATGCTTGTTTTTTGCTGGTTCTAATGATGGCTTCTTTGAACAATATCTTGTAGGTAGAGGATGATTCGATGTTGTCTTCTTTGTTATACAACTCTCTACTTTGCTTGGTTAATTTAGTAATGAACCCAAGCTAATAATCATATAAATAATATGCTTTTGAAGGAGTAATTTCTACACTAACTTTTACCTTTAATGAAACCTTTAGTGCACCTCAAATTTGAGACTCACCAAGTCTTAATTTGAGCTTCTTTCACTGATTTGATAGTGACTTTCTTCTCCACTCGTTGGAGGAATATTTTGATCTACTTGGTGGCTTCTATAGGCCACAATTTCTTGCAGGTATTGAGTTCTAAATAGTGTGAATAACACAAGCTTATACTAAGAGGGGGGTGAACAGTATAAGACCACTTTTTACTTTTCTTTCCAAAATAATATTATCCAATATTATCAATGGTAATATCAACAACAATAACCAAAGCAATGCATAAATCATCACACACAACAAAGATACCAATTTAATGTGGTTCACCCAATATGGGCTACTCCATGAAGAAAGTATTTCACTAAAATTTTCTCAAAAAATCTCTTGGGAATCCTTCCCTATTACAATGTTTATGGACCTCTATCCAAAGGAGACACCAATCTTCTAATCAAGTTCATGGATCTCTATCAATAGGAGAACTATTTTCCCTAATCAAGTTCATGGATATCTATCCATAGGAGATCTCTATCCATAGGAAATCTATCCTCAAGCCTTAACACAAAGCTTGACTCAATCACAAATCAACTCTGCTAGTTTTGCTCCAAGCCTTAACTCAAAGCTTGAACAAATAAATCACTCAACTTTGCTCTCAATTTTTATCAAATACTTGCTTCATATCTATCCACAAGTCCTCTCAAGAATTTTCTTAAATTGCTCTCAAGTCTTCACTAAGGTTTTCCTTAAATCTGCTCAACAATCCTTCACCAAGACTTACCTTAAATCTTCTTGTAAGCCTCCACAAAAGCTTACACAAATCTATCCTTAAGATTTCATAAAATCTTACTCAAATTTGTCCTTAAGTCCCCTCTAGGGCTTACTCAAATCTGCCCACTAGCTTTACAAAAGCTTATTCAAATCAATTGCAAACTTGCATACAAAACTCAACTAAATCTCTTTTAGAAAACCTCTTCAATCACACAAATAATTTTCACTTAGAATATTGTTTAACCATAGAAAAATATAGAGAAATGTAAGAGACTCAATATGTTTCACACTCACAAAAAACTCTATCACTTTCAAACTCACTTTTAAATCAATTCAGAAATAAAAAATATTTTTATCACAAATCTTGAACTATCACTCCAATGCTCTCAATCAATAATGCTCAATCAACTTCACTCAACCATCCACTCAATATAACACAACTTGCATACAAATCCTAACCAAGTGTTTCACTATACTTCCAACAACTCACACTATGGAACTCAAACCTTGACTCAAGATGATTCCAGTTTTCACATAACAATGATACTTATGTTCTTTCACAAACCCTAGTTCAAGATAGTTCTCAACTTCACATAACAATGATACTCATGATCTTTCAACAAACACAACTCATGCACATGAAAACTCCCTCAATATTTCCAATAATACTCAACAATCCTTTTCACTCCAACTTTGCATTTCACACCATTCAAGCCAACAATATTTCACTCATAAGAAAGATGTGCCCATACATTTTATTTTTATGGAGATATATCTTCAAAACCTATCTCAACCACAATCAAATATTCTTTACAAATTTTAAGGTTAGCTAGAAACAATCTTTCTCAAAATCTCCTTGCAAATATTTTCCCAATAATTATTTTACCATACAAAAATAATAAGTCTCAAATACACCTTATAATCTCCAAACTCTCAAAATAACATTAAACACATAAAAGCAAAGTTCCTTTGTTAACACCTTATAATATCTAAAAATTCTCAAAATAATATTCAATACATAAAAATGAAGTTCCCTTTTACACCTTATAATCTTCGTCTTTCATTAAATAAAATATATCCCCTTTTTAATTTTCTCAAAAAAAATTTCAAAACAATGCTTTATATCACCCTTATTAAATTTCCAAGAAAAAATATGTGAACCCTTATAACTCCATGTTAAAAAAAAACACAAAATTATAAATTTTTCATACCTTATAACTCCCTCTATATAAGCCTTATTTTTCTAAAATTTAATCCAAAAGGAATCTTTACACATAAGAAAATAGCGCAAATGGGTTTTGACCCTCCAACCTCTATCAACTTAAAGTTGTTCGTGACCACTTGCGCTACCGCTTGGATGGAGATATAACAGACCAAAATCCTTTTAACTCCTTCATGCTCTTCTAAAAAAAAACATTAACACCATTGCGATTTGACCTTAAAACCTCCCTCTTTGCAGGCATACACATCGACTAGCAATCGACTACTCCAAACTGTCAGATGAGATCAAAAGGGAGGATAATAAATTTATCACATTTCTGTTTATCCTTTCAAAAAATTACCAACCATTAATTTTTATCACGTCACCGAACAATTTGAATCACATGCTATGATTTTCAAAAGACATTTCGACGTCACATGATTTAATCTTCAATTTTTGTGCATATCAAATTCAATATTCGTTATCGCTTTTTAATTACTTCATTCATTGTCGTGTAAAAATTGTTTATTCCCATTTTTATACATACCAAGGTTTTTAATACAAGGACGTCGATGAAGGGATTTTAATAGGGTTATAATTAAATTGAGGACTTCAGTGGGTCACCATGACTTAACTGAATTTAATTAAAAGACTTTAAAATAACTTAAAATTAAAATATTTAGATATTTAATTTTAAATTATTTAAACATTAATTATTTTTATATTTAATAATTTAAAACTTTAAATCATATAACTTTTTGTCCCATCTATTATAATGCAAATCATTATAATAGTATTTCTTTTAAAATTGCTTTCTTTTCATTTTGAAATATCCGATTAGCCGGATATTATAATATTAGGCTTTTTTCACTTGCTCTCTTTTTGTATCTAGTATTCAAAATTTGCCTTCAACCTTTTGTTTGTCGTGCTTTCATGGCCCATGCCATTTTTATATCAATGAAAATCTATTATACTCAAATTTCCAACAATCTCCTCCTTTGTCATTGATGGCAACAACTTTCCAAAACACTCGATTTCAAATCTGCTCCCCCTGAGAAACTATTCCCCTTGACTGAATGCTCTCCCCTTAACTCAAATCTCTCCCTCTTTGACATCAATGGCAAAGGGACATCTTTGGGGCTAAATATAAGACTCTTAGCTTAGCCCCCTCTCCACCTCCTCTCCTTGAGGTGATTAATTTTTGGGTGGGAGTATCTCCACTCCCAACATACAATGTTCCTCTCCTTTCTCAGCTTTCTTTTTCCATACCTTTGAAGTCATACATTTTTTAACCTTTTGAGAATCCTCTTTCTTTCCTATCCTTGGAAGTTCTAGAAATTTTTTTCTACACCACCTTATTGTATGCCCAACATTATTGCACTTATAACACTTAATGTTGTGGTTCCTTGAAGGTGCAAATGTCTTGAAGTTCCTCCTGGTGAATCCATATCCATTCCTATCATGAACCCTATAATTAACTGCCTTATGACCAAACTGATTACAAGAGTAGCAATACCCTTGAAAGAGATACCCATTTCTAAAATTTCTATTTGTGAAACCATATCAATGTCTTTCATGTGTCCTGAATTGCATAGCCTTGTGACCAAACCTGTGACATGAGAAGCAATGTCCTTTGAAGAAGTATTGCCTTGACCCCATTGGTCTCTTAGTATCTTCTTCCCTGTGATGTTTCTTGTTCCATTTGTTCCTTACTTGTGCATTTTTCCTTTCCTTGTTGAACCTTTTATTTTCCAACTTATCCTCATAAGTCTCACTTTCTATTTCACTCTCTTCTTCTTAAGCTTCTTCTTCTTTGGTGCTTGAGCTTGACTCTCCTTTTTTTGCTTCCTATTTCCCTTGTTCTTCTTCAAAACCAAGTCCTGTTTTGATGACTGATGATCTTTGTGCATTGATAATCTTGTCCAAGGTATTTGAATTTTTTCCAAACTTGTGTAGCTTGTCCTTAGAGTCTTTCACTTCCATCCTTAGTGAAACTACCTCATGTTCTAATCTTTCACACTCTAGATCTTTTGTCTTTAATTTTTTAGTCATACCTTCTTCAATTTTCCTTGCCTCTTCAACCTTAATCTTGAAGTTAGTGAGCTCTTGTAGAAACTTTGCCTTTGTTTCCTCATCCTCTTGTTCTTGGACTTTCAATCTTGAGTTCTCCCTTTTTAATTCTTCAAGATCAACAATAAGTCTTTCATATTCTAGCTCTTTTACCTTTAACTGTTCAACCATACCTTTTTCAACTCTTCTTGCCTTTTCAACCTTATCTTTCAAGTCAAAGAGATCTTGTAGAATATTTGTCTTACTTTTCTCATCCTCTTGTATTTGAACTTTTAATTCTAAGTTCTCCCTTTTCAACTCAACAAGTTCCTTAAGTGTGGCTTCCTCCTTTTCTTTTTCTGAATCTTCCTCTTCTTTCTTTTCTTGATTTTCTGAAATTTTTCTCTTTTCTTTGGTCTTCAATAGGAGCATCTCCTTTTTCTTCTATTGTAGAAAGTAGAATTTCTTCTTCATACCTATTTTGACTATCCCTATTATCTTTTTCTGAACCATCCTCTAGGTCTTCAATTCTAGAAGTATCTTCTTCATCTTCACTACTACTAAACCCATTGCAATAACCTACATCATGACCGAGTTGACCACAAAAAAAATATTCTTCACCATATTATGGACAATAAGTTGTATGGTGACCTATATTCCTACATCTGGTACAAAATTTTATCAATTTAGCCTCTTCTCCACTGCTTGATTCATCTCTTGAATCTATTTCCACTTCTCCTCTTAGAGCAACAATCTCTTTGAAAATAAAATCAAATTCATCTTCCTTTTCTTTCATGACCATGTGTGTTCTTTTCTTTTTAGGTCTCATGGTTCTACTTTTACCTTTCTTTACCATGTGTGTTCTTGTAAGATCTTCCTTCAAGCTATTAGACCTTTTCTAAAGGAACCCACTCTAATACCAATTGAAGAACACAAGCTTATACTGAGAGGGGGGTGAACAATATAAGACCACTTTTTAATTTTATTTCCAAAATAATATTATCCAATATTATCAATGGTAATATCAACAATAGTAACCAAAGTAATGCACAAATCATCACACATAATAGAGACACCAATTTAACGTGGTTCACCCAATGTGGGCTACTCCACGGAGAAAATATTTCACTAAAATTTTCTCAACAAATCTCTTGGGAATCCTTCCCTATTACAATGTTTATGGACCTCTATCCAAAGGAGACACCAATTCCCTAATCAAGTTCATGGATCTCTATCCACATGAGAACTCTTTCTCCTCTTTTGGTTTGTGGATCTCTATCCATAGGAGAAATCCTTCTCCTCTACTCTAGATGGTGATCTCTTAGAAGAATTACTGCCTCCACTACACTGGCTTGTGGATCTCTCTCCACTGAAGATCTCTATCCTCACTCAGAAGACCTTTATCCTCACTACCCTAGATAATGGATCTCTATCCACTAGAGACTAATATCCTCTTCTCTATCACCTCTAAATCTTTCTCTCAACTCTGCTCAATATTTGTCTCAAATTTACACTAAACATTGTTCTTCTATCTAGCACAAATCTGCTCAATCTCTATCTCAAATTTACACTAAACTTTATCCTTTGATCTAGCACAAATCTGCTCAATCTCTATCTCAAATCTTCACTAAACACTGTCCTTAAATATAGCATAAATATGCTCAATATTTGTCTCAAATATGCACTAAACTCTATCCTTCGATCTAGCACAAATCCACTCAATATATATCTCAAATATACACTAAAATTTATCCTTTGATCTAGCACAAATATTATCAATATTTGTCTGATATATATACACTACATTGTCCTTCAATATGGCATAAAAATATTCAATATTTGTCTCAAATCTATCCTCAAGCCTTCACACAGAGCTTGATTCAATCACAAATCAAATCTGATAGTTCTGATCCAAGCCTTAACTCAAGCATGAACAAATCAATCACTCAACTCTACTCTCAAGTCTTCTTAAATACTTACCTCATATCTATCCATAAGTCCTCTACAGAACTTGCTCAAAATGCTCTCAAGTCTTCACTAAGACTTATCTCAAATATGCTCAACAAGTCCTCCCTAGAACTTGTCTCAAATCTGCTCAACAAGTCTTCACCAAGACTTACCTCAAATTTGCTTGTAAGCTTCCATAAAATCTCACACAAATATGTCCTTAAGCTTTCATAAAAGCTTACTCAAATCTGTCCTTAAGTCCCCTCTAGGACTTACTCAAATCTACCCACTAGCTTTCACAAAAGCTTATTCAAATCAATTGCAAAACTTGCATACAAAACTCAACTAAATCTCTTTCAGAAAACCTCTTCAATCACACAAATAAGTTTCACTCAAAATCTTGTTTAATCATAGAAACATATAGAGAATGGTAAGAGACTCAATATGTTTCACACTCACAAAACACTTTATCACTTTCAAATCATTTCAAATAAAGAATAATTTGTTTCACAAATATTGAACTATCACTCCAATGCTCTCAATCAATAATGCTCAATCAACTTCACTCAACCATCCACTCAATGTAACACAACTTGCATACAAACCCTAACCAAGTGTTTCACTATACTTCCAACAACTCACACTATGGAACTCAAACCTTGACTCAAGATGATTCCAGTTTCACATAACAATGATACTCATGTTCTTTCACAAACCCTAGTTCAATATAGTTCTCAACTTCACATAACAATGATACTCATGATCTTTCAACAAACCCTAACTCATGCACATGAAAGCTCGCTCAATATTTCCAACAATGCTTATCAAACAATACTTTTCACTCCAACTTTGCATTTCACACCAATCAAGCCAACAATATTTCACTCATAAGGAAGATGTGCCCATACCTTTTGTTTTGATGGAGATATATCTTCAAAACCTGTCTCAACCACAATCAAATCCTCTTTGCCAATTTCAAGGTTAGGTAGCAACAATCTTTCTCAAAATCTCCTCTCAAATATTTTTCTAATAATTATTTTACCATACAAAAATAACAAGTCTCAAATACACCTTATAATATCCAAACTCTCAAAATAGCATTAAACACATAAAAGCAAAGTTCATTTGTGAACACCTTATAATCTCCAAAACTTCTCAAAATAATAGTCAATACATAAAAATGAAGTTCCCTTTTTACACCTTATAATATCCCTCTTTCATAAAATAAAATATATCCCCTTTTTAAATTTCTAAAAAAAAAATTCAAAATAATGCTTTATATCACCCTTATAAAATTTCCAAGAAAAAATATGTGAACCCTTATATAAAATTCCCAAGAAAAAATATGTGAATCCTTATAACTCCATGTAAAACAAATCATAAAATTATACTTTTGTCATACCTAATAACTCCCTCTATATAAGCCTTATTTTTCTAAAATGTAATCCAAAAGGAATCTTTACACATACCTTTAAAATAAAAATAACACCAAAAGGAATCTTTACACATACCTTTAAAAGAAAATAGCACGAATGGGTTTTAACCTTCCAACTTTTATCAACTTAAATTTGTTTGCAACCACTTCGCTATTCTCTTGTATGGAGATATAACAGACAAAAATCCTTTTAACTCCTTCGTCCTCTTCTAACAACAAAAAAATTTAACGCCATTGCGATTTGACCTTAAGACCTTCCTCTTTGCAGGCATACACATCGACCAACAACCGGCTACTCCAAATTTTCAGATGATATCAAAAAGGATGATAGTAAATTTATCACATTTCTCTTTATCCTTTAGAAAAATGACCAACCGTATTGCTCTCATATTGCTGAATAATTTTAATCACATGTAATTTTCAAAAGATATTTTTCCGTCACATGATTTAATCTCTAATTTTCGTGCATATCAAATTTGATATTTGTTACTGCTTTTTCAATAACTTCATTCATCGTCGTGTAAAACTTTTTTAATCCCCTTTTTATACATACCAAGGTTTTTAATACAAGGACATTGACGAAGGATTTTAATAGGATTATAATTAAATTGAGGACGTCGATGGGTCACCATGACTTAACTGACTTTAATAAAATACTTTAAAATAACTTTAAATTAAAATATTTAAATATTTAATTTTAAATTATTTAAATATTAAATAATTTAAAATTTTAACTCAAATAACTTTTTGTCCCATCTATTATAATGCAAATCATTATAATATTATTTCTTTTAAACTTGCTTTCTTTTCATTTTGAAAGACCCAGTTGGCCGAATATTATAATATTAAAATATTATAATATTAGGCTTTTTCACTTGCTCTCTTTTTGCACATAGTCTTCAAACTTGGCCTTCAACCTTTTCCTTTCCATGCTCTCATGGCCCATGCCATTTTGACATCAATGACAATCTATTATTCTCAAATTTCCAACATAGTATCTTTAGACACTTTGATTATTTGCAGATTTTTGTGCCCTTGATATTAACAATCAATACACATAATAACCCTTTGAGAGTAACTAGTTTAATGAGCAACTAGTATAGTGCAATGAACCAATAATATGTCTAACTTAATGCACTTTAATAATATTACCTTATTGCTCTTGTTAATAAGCTCTAAAAATAGTTTCAAATGCACTAATGATCACTACAATTTTTTTAATGTAGTCCTCTTCTCAGTAATTAGATAATAGGAAGAATGTATCTAACTCCTATTAATATGCAGGCAATGAACCTTAACAAAAACTATCTTGTGAACTTTCTTTGAGGACTTAAAATTCAACCTTCTATTTTACAACTTTTTAATTCTAATAAGGTTCTTAATGAAGTTAAGTAGTAATCCAAATTAAGTTTTCAAGTAATGAACCTTTTGCAACTAAGTTGCTTACCTTTGATGATTAATATCTTGATGAGTTGATTCACCAAATTTCTTGTCTAGAATGGTGGTTTCTTGCAACTGTGAATGCTTCTAGTTTGCTGCTCTAAAATTATAGTATATGATTTCAACTTCTCCTTCATGATCTGGCCTAGAACTCCAAAGTCTTATAGCTAGTAATGCTATATTGATTATTGTTCTTTAGCAGTCAATCTATTCATTGAAATGTACCTTCTTAGTTATGAAGGGCAATCTCCAAATCTTCTTGGATTTGGTAGGTTTCTTTTGTTTGAGTTCTGACTTCAAATAGGGATTTCTTCTCAAGAATATGAAGGTCTTGAGGTCTTCATGAATCTTCTCTCTAAATTTTGATAAATTGTTTACCAAACCTTTCTCCTTTGGGCTTGTTGTTGGATGGTGACAATTATCCCAATTCTTTCACTATCGTTTGTAGTGAACTTTTCAAATGAGTTATCCTAGGAACTTCTTTTATGGCTTCTCTAATTTATGCAATGAGGCTCTCCAAACCTTCTCCTTGAGACCTCTCCAAGGTCTTTAGACTTGTAGCTTCTCTAGTCTTCTTGATGATATCTTTCCTTCAAACTTAAACTATGTAAGTGTTGGTAATGAGATATTCTTCAGAAATCTTGGGAATAATACTTTTGATAGTCCTTATTTATCTCTTCCAAGGATGGAAGTTCTTCAATGAGACCTCTGATGGGTCTCTCCATATTCTATAGGAAGTCTTCAATCAACAAAGGAGATCACCAATCTCCTATATTTCACGGACTCTTCTCTGGAGTCTTCTTCTGGTTCAATGAATCTTCTCTGGAGTCTTCTTCAGATTCAAGACTTCCATGGCCTTTTCTTCTAGATCAAGGATTTTATAGCTTTTTTTTCTATAATAAGGCTTTTGCGGCCTTTTATTCTATAATAAGGCTTTTGTGGCATTTTCTTCTAGATGAAGGCTTCTAGGGCTTTTACTTCTACAATGTGCAGGTCTACAACAAGGCTTTCTTTAGTTTCCTTTTATTGCAACAAGATATTAGTAAGATGATTCTAAATCTTGTCAATGACAAATATTCACTAGCTTATTTGTCAATCTAGTGGAACGAATGTTGAGTCCTAGTATTCACAAGTTTTCTATAACTTTGTGGAAAGACTCTAACGAAATGCAATCTCAAAAATTTTGGAACTAAGATTTGCTTTTCCTCTCTATCTCTCTTGTAGCTCTCCCTAATCCTATCGACCGACTATGGCTCTACTACCACTGTTAGCTTTTGAATATGTATACCAATGGAGAATGCAATCACAAGATGCAAAATATGTAGAAATATAAGATGTTAAAATATCCTATTAATGGAAACTGACAAAAATGATACAATGCAATATGGAGGAAATGAACACTCCAAAAATTATACTAAAGAAATAAATTGTACCCCATCACCAATCTATATGGTGATCTACTGAGTTAACTTGTTACTATATACAATGATCTATTATCACTCACTATGAGACC
Source organism: Wollemia nobilis (assembly GCA_028583015.1). Taxonomy (NCBI): domain Eukaryota; kingdom Viridiplantae; phylum Streptophyta; class Pinopsida; order Araucariales; family Araucariaceae; genus Wollemia; species Wollemia nobilis. The sequence goes on along the minus strand of JAQPPZ010003287.1, from coordinate 5,210,437 downwards.
CTTTATATAGAAATATGGATTGCTTGGCCAACATTCTACCTAGCTGTACAAGGGGACACCTTGCACATTTACAACTTGCACATAGATACTTATGCATTTATTATATTACTTGAAGTAACTAGCTAGCTATCCCATAAAGTAATATACTACTATAGTTATGTACCAAGGGTGGTACATTTACATGACCCAAATGATGTAATATACTCTAACAACTTCATCAAAAGGAATAGGTATAATGGATAATTTATTAATTTAAAATATTATACCTCAAGAGATGGTCTCTTTGGCTCCTCTTACAACTATGTGGATATTCTTTCTAGGTTCTCAATTCAAGCCTAGGCTAATAGGAAATCCATCATAACTTACGCTAATCCTTTTTATTTTATGTCATTTATTTATGTAAATAATCCTTGAAATAAATAATTTCTAGTGTCCTCTAATAATCAAAATAATATGAGTCAATATCTAACATCTAATACCCAAAATAATCCTCCAATAAGTATATATTTCTGTCAAGTCCTACTTAGGTCTAGTCAGTGAAATATTATTTATAATGTAGCAACCTCATCATCTAGACAATCTATGCTACCAAATTTAAGGACTTTAGGTTAAATATATATTTTTCTATAGCCAAGGTATTGCCCAAAATTTTTAAGTGTCAACTGGTCAAACATGGGCACAAGCACTCAGGCAAGCCCCCTTAGCCAAATGCTACATCTAGCCAGTCAACCATTGTAAAATCTATAGTAATACCCACCTCCTTAAACCTAACAATTTCCTCAACATTACTTGGAATATTTTCCTCCTATTCAAAATATGTAGGCTCCTTATAATCAATAATTGGTCTATCTTAATCCCAAGGTTATGCATAGCGGCTATTTATCGCCAAATTGGCTAAAATTAGGATTTTCAAAATTTGGAATTGGCTAATATGTGGGACCTTTGACAAAGGTCCATTAGCCAAAATATTTTGGGTGCAAATTTTTTTGCGTCGGTTCACCCCAATTTTATAATAATTTGACCATTTTAAGTTTAAATTTCCATGTGTTTGGACACTATTCGCTTGGATTTTGAAACTGATTCACCAAATATTTATAAACACATTTTGGGGCTGACCCCTTACGCATAACCCTACTTAATAAACCACCTCTTTAAAATCTAAAGCCTCATTTTACACCATAATATTACATTATGCATCAATATCCTCAATGGTTTCCCTAACAAAACTTAGATTTTGTTAAAAAGTAAAGCACTTAGATTTTACATGACCATGCTTTTTACAAATATCACAATACATTGAAGAAGAAGGATCTTTAGAGTGAGAAGAAGAACAATGTGCTTTAGGATAAGTGGTAGGAGAAGATGACTTATGGGAAGAAAGAAGTGTTCTTCACCTTGTGTTGATGTTGATTCACTCCTTTGGAATTGTTGTCCTGTCGAGATCTTTGAGAAGCACCAACTTTCTCCTTTGCAAGAATGACATGCTTGAATACCACATCCAAAGTGAGGAAATCAATGAACTTGTTAATCAAATATTTTTCTAAATATTTCACACCAAGAAGCACCCTTAGCCTATTGAATTGTACAATGTAGTCAGAAACTGACATACTATAGACTTACCTCAATCTATACCACTTGGTTGTGAGGTCATTCTGGTGATTTGGTGGAAAAAATATGTTTTTCAGAATCTGGATCAATTCTTTCAAAGTCATGGCAGTATTATAGATTTGTCTTTCTACAATTAAAAATTTTGCTAAGCTTGTGAGTGTGATTGTAGCAAAGGCAACTTGGTCATCTTCAGGAATTTCAGCATAGGTGAACCAAGTTTGCATATCTAAAATCCATGTAGAAAAGACATCAAGATCCCTTGATCCATCATACAATTTGACCTCACATTTAGCTTTGTTGGAATGATTATGATGAATTTTGATATCACCAGGAGTTAATTGCACAACAATATCTTTTATCTTATCTGCCAAAATGTATACTATAACAGTAAGGTATACTATAACAGTAAGGTTTTACATGTTTTTTTTGAGGAATAAATTTAGGAATAAATTGTGATGGTTTCCTAATATAAAATTTTGCCTAGATTTATGATTAGGAATAAATTTTGATGGTTTCCTAATCTAAAATTTTGCCTAGATTTACAAAAATTTTGCCTTCCAATTAATAAAAATAGGGCTATTCTAGTGCTTGACAAAATTATGACAAATTTTGTAATTTACAAAACTACCCTTCCAATTTGCAATGGGTATAAAGTAGCACTAAAGTAAGAATTTTAGCCCTTAAAAATTTGCAAAAATTCAACTTGGAAGCCAAATTAAGGTAATTTTTGCAAAAAAAATAATGATAAGTTGCAAGAATTTTGAAATTTTCACCTTGCTGCTGTGTTTGGGGTGCCAAAATTTGAATTCTCGCCACTCCAATGGTCAAAATTTTTCAAAAGGTCCAAAAATTTAAATTTTTCCTTTTTGGCAGTAAAATTTTTGTTTAATTTGCATGGTCAACTGCGCTATGCAGGTCGGTAAACTACCCACACAAAATTTGAATTTCGAATTCAAACGGTCACAAGTTTGTAGGTCAATGGAGCGAAAATAGTGGTTAGTGCCCAATTGGTGCAATTTTCACAACTGTAAAGGAGGAGCCCCAAACTGGCTTGTGGCCTCAAAGGTTGTGCACCCTACCATCAAACGTGGGCCTACATGGATGCATGCCTTATGTGAGCACTAAAAGGTTCTCATGATAGCTTTAGGGCACGTTTGAGCTAACAAAGCCCACTTGGTCCTCTACAGGACCAATGTGGGATATTGGTGCAAGGGGAAACTTGCACCAATATTTCCTCATGGTCATCGATGGTGATGGAACAATTTTACGATGGCAAAAAAAATCCTAAACCTTAAGATAAAAAAATAATTCTCACCTGTGGAGCACTTGAAAACCAGACTATCACCAGAAATGCGATTCTTTTGTTGGAATCATGATTTTCTCATCGAGATTTTGCACTTTGGACATCGGGAGTTTTTAGAATAGCCATCGATATCATGGAATTTTCTTTGCTAAGATGCAAAAAATTCTTCAAGAATCTTACAGCCACAAGGAAAACGTGATTTCTACAATAAAAAATTTGAATCGTGCTATGAAAGAGACAACACCAGAGATTGTTGATGGGCATCGAAGAACATTGTTTACGTCGATTAGTAGAATCTTGTTGGGAACATGAAACCCACATCTACGTAATCAAATGAAAACCCACTTTGTGTCTAACAACAATTGGACAGTGTATTTAGGGTTTCTTATTGGTTGATTTATAGACCTTAGAAAATATAATTTTTCCTTCATTTGTCGTCTTTTCTTGCCACTTGCAACTCAATTTTCTACATATTGTGGTCACTACACTTTTGGATTTCTTCTCACTACCTCTATTTTCTTAGCTAGAGATGTTTAGTTCCTAATCTTGAGTGCACCTAGTGATTAGAGTGAGTCAGAGATCCCTTTTGGTTGAGCAGGGCAGCCTAGGTACCAACCAGATGTCGATCGGGTGACGTCAACTTTTTGTCGATGTCACATGTAAAAAGCTGATTCATTGCCTATAGCAATGGGAGGAAGGGAAGAACATAGGAAAGAGGGTAAAAAAGAGGATGGATAAGGGGAAATGGGGGAAGGATAAGGGAGGATAGGGTGCAGCCGAATTTGGGTTGTGGTGTCCCAAGATGGCACCCACCCTGAATATGTTGATCGATAATAATTTTAAATTTTGGTGATTCTTTTAAAATAGGCAAAAGACTATTTTAGCTCCTCAATTTTTAAAATGGACTGTATACCATAGTTTATTGAACCCTATTGAAACGCATAAAATCATGCAAACCTCAACTTGTGTACCTTTTTGGCAACCTAGTTGCTTCCTCAAAAAAGAGTGTTGATTTCTCCTCCTGGCCACAAATTGGTCTCAAACTTTGTAACTACTCCTCAAATATCTGATCTTCAAGGTAGTCATATATTTATTCAAATAAGAAAAATTTTCTTGCCCACACAAGGTAAGTCAGGTTTACCCTATGGTTTTCTACTAGGGGTATTTGGTGCAGAGGTATATTCTGCCCTATTTCACCTTCTGAGCTTCATAAATTGATTTTGTTTTTGGCCTCAAGCCAATTTCACAGAAGCACCTACCTAGGATCTCAATGTACTAGCTGCAACCTCAACCAGACACCTAGTAAAGAAGTGACAAACTTGCCCTTCTTGCAAAAATTTATCCTCAACTTTGACTACCACTTATATGGAACTCAAACGTGAAGTTGATTATTCATTAGAAATAGTAGAATATATAAGCTTACAAAGAATATCACGTAGGTTAAGTGGTTGTAATAATTTGCCAAACATGGCCAACCACTTAACTAATATATAACAATCTGCTAATATAGGATGACAACTAACTTCTAGAAGACAAATTACCACTCTAAGAGCTAACTAAACATCCAACAACTTAACATATTTCTAACATGGTCATACTATGCCTCACATGAATACAAAGTGCAAGAAATAGGAAATAATAAAATAATAACTTAGGCTTCTTGTCTGTTGTTGGTTGTTTTTTATTTTTATTTTTATCTTAATTTTTAATTTTTTAGGTTTTGGTTATGTTTATTTTTCTTGTTTTTTTGGGTTATGTCTTTGTAGTGTTATGTTGTTTTTGTCTTGTTTATGTTTTGTTATGTGGTTCTTGTGTTTTCCTATGTGGTTTGTGTTGTGGTTTCTTTTATATTATTGTGCGTGTTTGGTTGTGCTTTTGTTTTTGACACACTCAAGGAGCATGTTTTTTATTTTATTTTATTATTTTTGTTGTTATTTACTTATTTTTAAATTGGTTTTGTGTGTTTGTTTGCTCCTTGAGTATGTCAAAGGTGGTAGGCCAGGTCCGAGTCCTGGGCGTTTTTGGCAGAATGGATACCCCTACCTCCTTGGGTCTTACTCGAAAGTGGCATCCCTTTTGGGATGTTTTCCACAAATAATAATAATAATAATAATAATAACTTATGCTTATAATTAAGCCTAAGGTACAACAATCATATCCTCAACAACATCTTCTAGCATTCCCTCTAGGAGTAATGTAGATTGATCAGCCACTTGTAGAACTATTTTAGTTGGCCTCTTATTTGTGAGTTGCAATTTTTACATGGTTTCTTAGGGCATGATATTTAAAGTAGATCCTAGATCTGTAGCAAGTGTGAACAGGACTTAGCTTGAAATGGCTTAGAAAAATCTAGTTTTTCTAAGCAAAGTGTGAACTCACTTACCTTTTGTCGGCTAAACTTGTCGGATGGTCGGCATGATTTTCTTTCTCCCTCACCTCTATTTTCTCCTTATCCCTCCATTGTCCTTCCTCCTTTCCTGCCGTCCATTTTCCCTTATCACTCCACTTCCTTCCTCTCCCCACGCCCGCTGCCACCTCCCACTCCACTTCCTACTCCTCCGTTCTCTCTAATCTCCCTGATCTTCCTCCAACCTCCCTTCCCTACTATTTCGCTTGTTCTAAGCCTATATAAGGTTTAATTTAATGTAATGTTCATCTGGTTAATTTAATGAATTATTTTGGCTATGTTTTCTTCGTGTCAATTTTTACCTTGGCCTAACTTTAATCTAAGCTTACCTTAATCTTAGATTTACACTGGTATCAGAGCTGAGGGGGCACGGATCCCGAGGGCCGAGGTAAGGCACGAAAGCCGAGCAGCGGATCTCGAGGTGCGACTAGGGAGAGACTAGCGCATGGATCCCGAGGAGCATGGATCTCGAGGAGGGGTCGCACGATCTCGAGGAGCGCACGGATCTCGAGGATCTATGACGCGACAAGGGTGGCGGTGTGAAGCGGGAGCTAGGCGGGGACGTGGAAGGAGGGAGGGAGAGGGGGGGGGGGAGGGGGGAATGGCGAGGTGGCAGCGAGCGACATGGACAAGCAGAGCTGACGTGGCAGAGGCACGAGCAGACGTGGACGAGCGACGGACGATGGAAGGACGGAGTGTGCCACGTGGCGGAGCTTCACAGGTCGAGGAAAGGGCAAAAGGTTGGCAAGATCGATTGCCCGAAGGCAATCGACCTAATGAGTGTTCGCAGGCTTTGATAAAGCCTGGAAACACTCATCGCCCACTGCATGTGGGACTAAATTTTTTAAAAAAATGTTTTAGCCGCCCGGTAGAAGTATAAACTATTACCTTCTTCTCCCATCCGGCTAGGGTGGTCTAGCGGTCAAGTCTCCCGCTTGCAGAGAAGAGACCCGGGGTCGAATCCCGTCGGGGTAAAAAAAAAAAGTTTTTTTATTTTTTTGTACTTCGCCGATTAATGAGGGTTTAAGTTTGTTTTTTGATTCTCTACCACAGCAGCCACGTGGTGCAGCGGCTAAGACTACCGAGTAGACGACGGAGGTCAACAGATCGAATCTCATCGGGGATTTAAAAAAAAGGTTTATTTTTTTATTTAAATTTTTTATTATTTGTTTTTTTTAAAAGGTTTTAAAAAAAATAATTTAGTAATTTCTATATATTTTTTTATTATGTTTTTTTTAAATATCCATTTTATTTAAAAAATAATAATTAAAAAAATATATAGGAAATTGTTAAAAATTTTTTAAAAGGGTCTTTATTAAAACAAATTTTAGAAAAAAATTTATAAAAATAAAAGGGTGCAAAGATATTTTGAGATAAAAAGTTTTTTTTTGGCATCATATTAAGTTGTAACCCAGTTCATACGGTGTGATTCTGGGTAGATGATCCGGTCAGTCGGATGCTATAATGCATTACTCTCTCTGTTGAGAAGAGAGACTCCTGATTCCTTTGACGAGAAAGTCCAGCGGTATGGACTTCATACAATGTTTTGCCAATTAGAAAACCAAGTGATTGCTCATCTGAGGAAACCAGATTCTGGATACGAGGCGGATTCTGAAGATAATATCTTCGGGCAAAGGATAGTTGAATCCGAGACGGTTGAAATAGTACTTGAAGGACAATCAAGTGACAGTTATACACCTATAGTGCCTGAAGTAGAAACAAGTGAGAGCTATACACCACGCTCTCCTGATTCAGAACCAAAGAAGAAGAAGAAGAAGAAGAAGAAGAGGAAGAAGAACCAGTGGAGGTGAAACCTGCAACTGAAGAACGAAATGTTCTCAAAAGAAGTTATGAACCAGCAATAGCACAAGAAGTCATTATAATTAGTGACGACGAAGCAGACAATTTCACCTTTCCAGTTTTGGGTGATCCTCGAGAAGAAGAACGCCAAATCAGTGAGCATATTAAGAAAGCTAGATTTGATTTAAATGAATAAGTGATCTATTTTGTACTTCTTTGTACTACTTGTTTGAAGTTGAAATAAAGTTTGCTTTCTAAAATGGCTTCCAATACTAGTCTACCAATCCCTGAGTTCAATGGTGGTGATTACGAGTATTGGTCAATTAAAATGAAAACTCTTTTGATAGGCAAAGGTCTTTGGGATGTGATTGAAGAGGGATATACCGAACCTACTGCTGCTGATTGGGCAGCTTTGAATGTTTCTGATAAAAGGGCTAGAAAGGAAGCTCAGAAGAATAATTCTTCCACCCTTTATCATATCCAAGCCGCCCTTGATAGAAGTATTTTCCCTAGAATAGCTTCTTTTATAACTGTTGAATCTGCTTGGAATGCTTTAAAAGAAAGTTATAGGGGTAGTGACCAAGTCAAACAAGTTAAACTACAAACCTTGAAACGAGAGTTTGAGACTCTTAAAATGCAAGAGAGTGAAAAGGTTGGTGATTACTACGTGCGTGTGAAAGCCGTAGTAGATAAGATGGTCACTTTAGGAGAAGATGTAAAGCCTGAAGTTATAGTGAAGAAAGTGTTAAGGACACTTCTTCCTAAGTGGAATTCAGTTGCCATAATTATAGAAGAATCCAAAGACCTAACTTCTCTGTCTTTTGAATCCCTAATTGGCTCACTTCTCTCACATGAAGAGAGGTTACAACAAACTCCTTCCACAAGTTACGGAGGAGATGATAAAGCCTTTGCTTCACATGAAGGCAGAGGTAGAGGCCATGGCAGAGGACAGTATAGAGGTAGAGGCAAAAATAATCAGAGAGGTGGAACTCCTAACAGAGGAGGAAATCAGAATAGAGGAGGATTCTCAAATAGAGGTGAACAACAGAATAGAGGAGGACAACAAAATAGAGGAAAACAATCAGGCAGAGGCAAAGGAGGAGATAAGTCAAAACAATCTTGCTACAATTGTGGCAAACTTGGCCATTATGCTCGTGACTGTTGGACAAAGACTTCACAAGGAACTAGTAGCAACCAGAGCAGTCAGTTTGGAAATTTTGGAGAAGAGGAAGAGGCCACAAATCTCTTTCTCTCTTATGGTCAGGCAGATCAGAACATGAATGATACATGGATCTTGGACACTGGGTGTTCAAACCATATGAGTGGCAAAGAAGAGCTCTTTGCTACTCTAAACTCCTCATACAAATCCAACATCAAATTGGGAGATGATAAATCATTGGCAGTTGAAGGCATTGGAGCCATGGCAGTTCCAACTAAAGAAGGCGTCAAACATGTAAGTGATATCTATTACACACCCCATATTCAACACAATATTTTAAGTGTTGGTCAAATGTTAGAAAAGAACTACAAGTTGCTTTTTGATGAGGGTAAATGCACTATTTTTGATAAAAATAACAGTAATAGAATCATTACACAAGTGCCAATGTCAAAGAATAGATTGTTTCCTTTAAATTTTGGCCAGCCAGGGGGAGATAAGTTAGCAAATGTTGCTATTTCCAATCCAAGTGTCCTATGGCACTTGAGATATGGTCATTTGAATTCAGCTAGTTTGAAAATGCTAACTTCACAAGCGATGGTAACCGGACTTCCTAAAGTTCAGGATAGTAAGGAAGTCTGTGAAGGGTGTGCTCTTGGGAAGCATGCCAGATCAAAATTTCCTCATGGACAAGCATGGCGGGCCAGCTATCCACTCCAGCTAGTGCATACAGACATCTGTGGTCCGATGCAGACCAAGAGTCTTGGTAACAACTCTTACTTCCTACTCTTCATTGATGATTTTACTAGAATGTGCTTGGATATATTTTTTGAAATATAAGGATGAAGCATTTGAATGCTTTGTCGATTTCAAAACAAGAGTTGAAAGTGAGAGTAGATATTTTGTAAAATGTCTTAGATCAGATAGGGGAGGAGAATACTCCTCTAATGAGTTCTTGAATTTCTGTAAGCAACATGGCATTAAGAGGCAGTTCACAGCTGCCTACACTCCACAGCAGAATGGTGTCGCAGAGAGGAAGAATCGCACCATTGTGGAGATGGCAAGGTCTATGCTTCAGACGAAGCATTTGACTAATTCATATTGGGCAGATGCAGCCAGGACCAGCGTACATATCTTGAACAGAAGTCCTACTGCAAGTTTGGAAGGACAGACACCTTACCAAGCTTGGTATGGTAAAAAGCCAAATGTTAAGTATTTTAAAGTGTTTGGCTCACTGGCATATTCTCACATTCCTGATGAGCTAAGAAAGAAGCTCGATCCAAAGAGTCATGCATGCATCTTTGTAGGATATTGTGAGAATACAAAAGCTTACAGACTCTACAATCCCAGGACTAGAAAGTTTGTGCTTTCCAGGGATGTGATTTTTGATGAAGGGGGAGAATGGGGTAAGCCCCAGATTTTCAGTGATGATGAATCTAGTGATGTAGGTTCTAAGCAGGTGCAACAACAGACACCACAGAAAGGTAAGCAGTCTCCTCCCATAGACCCAGGTTCATCTTCTGATTCAACTTCTTCACCAAGTCCTTCTCCACAGAGATCAGTAAGTTCCTCACCAATGGACATCGATTCTCCATCCAGAGGTAAGAGAACTCTACAGAATCATCCATCATATCAGATGTTGGATAAAAATTTTTCAAAAAGATACACTAGGAGTCAAGCTAGTGAAATGAATTATGTTCTACAAAGATTAGAAAATATGCACTTGTATGGTGATGATGTTTCCCAACAGGAACCTAGGGGAGATTTAGTTAACTATGCTTTGTTAACTAATACACAACTTGAACCTTCTAGTTATGAGAAGGCTTGTACTCAAAATATTTGGCAAGATGCCATGAAAGAGGAGATCACCTCTATAAAAAACAATGACACTTGGGAGCTGGTGAAGCTTCCTAAAGGAAAGAAACGTGTTGGATGTAAGTGGGTCTACAAGACCAAGTTTAATGCTGATGGTAGCATCGAGAGGCACAAGGCGAGATTAGTTGCAAAGGGATTTACTCAAAAATATGGAATTGATTATGAAGAGACTTTTGCTCCTGTAGCCAGACAGGAGACTATCAGAACAGTTCTTGCCTTAGCTGCACACAAGGGATGGACAGTCCAACACATGGATGTAAAGAGTGCATTTCTAAATGGTTACTTGACAGAAGAAGTGTATGTTGAGCAACCACAGGGATTTGAAGAGAAAGACAAGGAACATCTTGTTTACAAACTGAAGAAGGCTCTTTATGGCCTCAAGCAGGCACCGAGAGCTTGGTACTCACGCATTGATGGGTACTTTAAAGATTATGGGTTCATCAGAAGCAAAAATGAACCCACGCTCTACTACTTGAATCAAGGAAATGACATCCTCATAGTTTGTTTGTATGTGGATGATCTCATTTTTATGGGTAGTAATGAAAAAGTTAACATGGAGTTCAAGCACTCCATGATGCAGGAATTTGAGATGAAGGATCTTGGCTTAATGAAATACTTTCTTGGAATGGAAGTACATCAGACAGATTCAGGGATCTTCATCTGTCAACTTAAGTATGCTCGAGATATGATTCAGAAGTTTGCTATGGAGCAATGCAAATCAGTTGCAACTCCAATTGGACATGGGATCCAATTAAGCAAGGATGATGGAGCACCGAAAGTTGATGTGACCACTTTCAGAAGCATTGTTGGGAGTTTGATGTTTCTCGCCAACACCAGACCAGACATTCAGTATGTTGTATCTCTTGTTTCTAGATTTATGTCTAATCCATCTGAGCTGCATTTGCAGGCAGCTAAAAGGATTTTGAGATATGTGAAGGGTACATTGGATTTTGGAATCCAGTACTACAAAAGTGATACTATCAAGCTTGAAGGCTTTAGTGATAGTGATTGGGGCAGCAATATTGATGATAGAAAATCCACATCGGGTAACTATTTTAGTCTTGGTTCGGGCCTAATAACTTGGAGTTCCAAGAAGCAGACAGTAGTAGCGCTATCTTCAACAGAAGCTGAGTATATAGCGGTTACTCATGCTAGTACTCAAGCTCTATGGCTACGAAAGGTATTAGAAGAGATTGGAGAGCAGCAAAGTGGTCCAACTCGAATATTCTGTGACAACATCAGTGCCATTCAGTTGGCATACAATCCTGTCCACCATAGTAGATCAAAGCATTTTGATATGAAGTACCACTTCATCCGAGATATGGTGGAAATTGATATCGTTGAGCTTCACTATTGCCACACTTTGGAGAACGTCGCTGACATCTTCACCAAGGCACTGGCCAAAGCTCAATTTGTAAAGCTGAGAGACTGTATAGTCAGTTCTCTCAACTTTAAGGGGGAGAATGTAGCAAGTGTGAACAGGACTTAGCTTGAAATGGCTTAGAAAAATCTAGTTTTTCTAAGCAAAGTGTGAACTCACTTACCTTTTGTCGGCTAAACTTGTCGGATGGTCGGCATGATTTTCTTTCTCCCTCACCTCTATTTTCTCCTTATCCCTCCATTGTCCTTCCTCCTTTCCTGCCGTCCATTTTCCCTTATCACTCCACTTCCTTCCTCTCCCCACGCCCGCTGCCACCTCCCACTCCACTTCCTACTCCTTCGTTCTCTCTAATCCTCCCGATCTTCCTCCAACCTCCCTTCCCTACTATTTCGCTTGTTCTAAGCCTATATAAGGTTTAATTTAATGTAATGTTCATCTGGTTAATTTAATGAATTATTTCGGCTATGTTTTCTTCGTGTCAATTTTTACCTTGGCCTAACTTTAATCTAAGCTTACCTTAATCTTAGATTTACAAGATCTACTAATGTATTGGGTAACTGTAATCCTGCAATTTGAACTATTAATACTGACCTTCATGGATCAAAGTACTTGGGGTGGTAGATGTTTTCTAACATTATATCAACCAACTAACCTATGATACTAATTAGTTTTGATGGTTTTCTTCTTGGTTTCTTCATACATAACTCTCCAATGATCTTCGTGTAGATTGGAACATCTCTTATGGTATAATAAAGGAGAATCATGACTATTAGGTTTTTTAATCCTTCCATGATGTCAAATTATGGTTGTGTTGATTTCTTGGGTTCTTGTAGTCTCTTCAAGAAGGGTGGAACCCCTTCATTTTTGTTTTTTTAGGAATTACATTTTCTTCCACCTCCTCTATAAAATGTGGTTGTTCTTCTACCTCTACCTCTACATCCTCTTCCCCCACTACTGGAGGAGTTGGATCTAATACTAACTACCTACCTGATCTAAGTTGTACTGGATTAAAATATACTCTAATATGATACATGGGGACAACTTTGTGTCTACCTAATAGGTGGCCTGATTTATCTTAATGTTTGGATTTGGATTTGGTTGTACAAATAGCTAGTTTGGCCTAGAAGTAAAAGGATTCAACAAACTAGGTTATAGTGGAGCTTGCATTGTGGTTTGTGGAGGTAAGTCCACACATTGTAATTATGCCACTATGGTCTAGTTTGTTGGTATAGCATCCATGGATATGGGGTGTAAGGAGTAGATCGTTAGGTGGTATTCATCCAAGGTGCTTGACCCAACTAGCCCATATTGGGTGGTTGAGCTTACCCTTGGTTCATAAAATTGGATCCCCATTGGGTGGTCCTCCTCCTGGAATATTATTTCCTATAGGAAACTATTGCTAGTTTCTCTTGTTACCCATAAAATACTATTTCTGCTACTTCAAGTTCTTCTTTTATGTGGGTACAACCATGTCTTGTGATCCTCTTAACAAATGGTACACACTCTTACTTTGTCTTGTGATCAGTTTCTTGCTTCTTTTTCTAAAGTAGAAGTGTGTCTAATTGAAGTGCAAGAGATGACAACATCTCACTCTTCATGTCCTCCAATATATTACCTATTTCTACCTTGGTTACAAAGGCTTTGATTTTTGTGACTTGGTTGATGGTTTTACCTTTTCTTCTTGAATAATTTCGATACAATTATCGAATATTTGGCATTTGATGTTTGTAAATATCACCTCCCAATAACAAATTTAAATCTTCTAAGGATTCATTTGTGATACCCCTTAATAATATGCTTCTCAAGGATTTCTCACCCATTTTTGTGTGGGATGATCGTTGAAGATTGAAGTTAAATCTATCGTAATAATTTTCAAATGACTCTTCCTCTCTTTAAGACATATCTAGGATTTTTTTCCCAACATATTATGCCCTACCAAAGTCTTGGTATTATTCTAGGAAGATTTTTTTCATATCCTCCCAGGTAGCAATGTGTTTGTTCCCAAAAATGATGAACCAGCGTAATGTTGAATCATCTAGTGTAGAGGGAAATAAGTTTAGTTTTTGGGCATCCAATTTGTAGTCCATTGATCTACAAAGTACATCAAATTTAAAAAGGAATAGTTCATGGTCCTCAATTAGTAGTCCCCTAAAAGTAGTAAGATGTGCAGGAGATATGTGTTTCATTTTGGTTTCTCCTCATGATTCCTCAATTAAAAAATCAAAACTGGTTGAAGCTTCTTCAATTTTAGCCATAGTTCTAGGTGATGTAGGGTCTACTCCAGCTACTTCTAATATGGCTAACAAGGCATCATACTCATTTTTCTTGTCTTCTAATAATAATCCTAAATCTGAATGTGAAATAGTTTTGTCTTCAATTACCTTCCACTGTTGGGTAGTCAATAAATCCCTCTCGGCTATTTGAGTTCCTAACAAATATCCTAAATCAAAACTTGAAGCAAACCCCTCTTCAAGAGATTTTCCCCTTAGATTAGTTTGAAAGGAATTTTTTTCAGCCATTGGATTATTATGCCAAGGTATCTCATATGGTGCAACTTTAGTAAGTGCTTCAGAAGGAATATTAGAAGATATTTCAGGTATTTCTGGAGTGATTATTGTTAGGAGGAGAAACTGAAGGGGATTATTTTATTGATAAAAATAGGTTACATATATAGGCAGAAGGCCTATATGATAAACATGACACTTGTCAATGAAACTGACAAGTGTCAAACTGAAGGCATAGTGCACTTTAACTCTAACATTCCCCCTTAAAGTGCACTATCCTAACTAAAGAAAAAAACAAAGCAAGTCAACATTAGGTAACATTCCCCCTTAATGTTGACTTCTCGAAAACAACCTATCATCCTCCTTATTGTTGATTTGGTCTTAGGCTCGTGCTTTGTGCTCTTGGCTCTCCAACTGTGAATAATGCTAGATCCACTGTGTATACATCTCGGTCTGTTGCCTCAGGGTCAGCCACTTCAACGGGTCTGTTGCCACTGGGTCAGCCGTCTAAGTGCCTCAGGGTCATCATGGGTGCCTCAGGGTCAGCCACATCTGGGTCTATTGCCTCTGTAGGTCATCCTCAGAGGATGTTGCCACTCGTAGGTCACTAACTAGATTCACCATGAGTATGAAATCCCTCCTCATGGTGAACTCAATCTAGAAGGTGTCGGTCTCTGTCGAAAATGCACCTAATGAAAGGAAAAACGAGCCATATAAGAGTGTCGGTCTCTACCGAAAATGCACTCAATACAATAAAATGAGCCATAGATCAAAATAGGAGGAGAGAAGAAGAAAATAAGAGAATATTCTAAAGTGTCTTCGTCTGTAGTCTTCAGAAGTAGATCCGAAAACAACCTCGGATAGAGTCTAGGGTGTCTATGTCTGTAGTCCCTAGTATAAGTTTCCTTATGGTGACCATGTCATCTCACCGAAATGCATGGGTAACCAACCGCTGCATTCGCCAAGTGTATAGAAAAAGTCACTAGGTACAAGGATCACAAATAAAATTACCTTGGGAGTGTCGGGTACAATCGAGAGTGCACTCCAAGGTATAAGAACTTTGAGGCTAAAAAACTCAATTGAAACAGCCTCAAAATTACAATATGACACCACCATTGTGTCTGTCGTGGAAAACCGTTTCCAACGACTATAAATACCCCTATACTTCACCATCAAAAGGGCCTTCATCATAATGAAAAACAACATGCCTCTCTAAGGCAGCAACTAAAACCTCGCACTATGGCGGCATCGCTCTCTGGCGGAATAAAAAACAGTCTCAATTTTCCCTTACAAGGGATTTACATAGGCCATACTGTTGGCCAATGAGCATGGGCACTTCCCTTACAATTTAAAATCAAATTTAAGATAATGATCATTAATCCCTTTATGAAAAGTGGACCCCTCCACTTTAAATGCTTCCTAAAATAAATTTTACCACCATTAATAATATTTCACATGTGCATCCCCTTTTAAATATTATTATCCCAACTTAATATAATGAACCAATGAACCAAATGTTGGGGTGGACAGAATGCTGCACTTTAACCAAAGATCACTCGAACACGTCTACCATCTTCTCCGCCAACAAGTCTGCACTCGAACACGTGTGCCGTAGCCAGTAATCGTTCAGGTGCATGGTAAATTTCGAGGGGTAAAATAGCCGCAATACAAACTGGATTCAAACACCCCAGTCCAAATATTAAAAATAACCAAAATAGCTGCATTACAAAAGAAAACTCCATCTTCATCTTCAAATTGCCCGAACTAATCCCTCGAACGGTGGTTCCATGAAGGAGAAAAGACGCACAGTAGCCACTACTCAGAAAAACAACACATGTGCCCATCGCATGGCTAAATAAATGAGCACAAACCCCACAACATGTCGGAGATCAGATTTCCTGGCTACGAAGATATCACGGAGAGCCGCATAGGTTTTGGTGGTGCCATCGAGGGTTTTGATATCTGCACTTGAGCGCTTTCGATCTACAGACGTGTCGTCTTCCTCAACCACGTGGCACGTCATGACGGCAAGCTGTACACCAATAGCGGCCATGCCTCCCGCGGCTGGACGGCCGTGCCCTTCCACCACCTGGCCACCTTCGCCACGCTGGCGCTTGACCCACTGGTGATGGACGCGATCCGGTCTGACCTGGATGCCTCTGTAGATTGTGTTGCAGTCCTCCTCTTCTTGTTTGCGTAAAAGCGATTGTGGAGAAGACAGTGTCCGCCATGGCAAACGATCGAAGAACGACCTTATTGGTCATCAGATTTCTTGTTGTTGTCACCTTTCTAAACATTGGGGTGCGGGGGTCATCCTTTACATTGATAAACAGCTACGATTACACGGTGTGGTCAGGAATCCTGGCCGACGCCGAAACTTCGCCGTTGTCCACAATGGGGTTCGAGCTGGCTTTCGGCATGAGCGTGATGGTCGACGTCCCCGCGGGGTGGTCCGGCAGGGTATGGGGCCGCACCCTCTGCACCTTCAACGTCGATGGCCACGGCAAGTGCGCCATGAGAGACTGCGGTGGCTCCCTCGAGTGCAACGGCAACAACGCCATGCCTCCTGCAACGCTGGCGGAGTTCACTCTCGGGAAGGAAGGTTCCAGAGCTGCCTTCGCCCTCTACGATCATTACAGTCCACGACCACGCATCTCATTGGGGCATATCCTCAAACAGTCGAGGCCTTGCCAAACGCCAAACTCATCCATGCCCACATCCATTTAACGAGATTTAGGGCCAAAACGGTGGTGGAAAAAACATGCTGCTCACCACTTACACCAAGTGCGGAAATGCCAGAGCCGTCTTCGATCGG
The DNA here is from genome assembly GCA_028583015.1 of Wollemia nobilis. NCBI lineage: Eukaryota > Viridiplantae > Streptophyta > Pinopsida > Araucariales > Araucariaceae > Wollemia > Wollemia nobilis. The sequence continues at coordinate 5,193,588 of JAQPPZ010003287.1, read as the reverse complement.
GTTAAAATAATTTGCCCACAAATAAATTGCCCATGATCAATAGTATTTTCAGCCAAAATACTCCTGTTGTTACAAATAGACAAAAGCACCGCCGAATCATGCTTTTACATCACCACCACAAGGAAGAGAACCGTGACAAAAGCAGAACGATGACCTTCATTTTGAAATCGGCATCCTTGTCATCCTGCACCGTAAAAAAAAATTGCCAGCAGCCTTCGTTTCTTGGATTCCATGGCCGTAAAATCAACACCATTCGAACTTGAGAGTCTCCTAATCATTCAAAAAATGGGCATTCATTAATTTTTTTTTTTTTTTTTCAACTTCTGGTTTCTGATCCATCCAGCAAGGGATGGAGAGCATACTCCCTCAGTATCCAAAAAAAAAATGAGAGGGAAATGGGGGAGGGAGGATTTCCATGAGGGAAATCCCCCCTCAAGCTCACAAGGCCAGAGAAAGCCAGGAGCTCTGATACCAAATGTTAAGAGGAGAAACTGAAGGGGATTATTTTATTGATAAAAATAGGTTACATATATAGGCAGAAGGCCTATATGATAAACATGACACTTGTCAATGAAACTGACAAGTGTCAAACTGAAGGCATAGTGCACTTTAACTCTAACAATTACTACCTTTTTAAGAAATCATCCATCTGATCCTCTTGGTCTTGGAGGACTCATGCACTCTCAGGTAGAGGATCTATGGGCAAGCTAATCTGAACTATAATTTTTAGGTTTGACTGACCTATAGATATTTTAATTACTATAGTTGGAACTCCCTAGCAATGATGCCAAAATGGTGAGTAGAAAGTGGTGTTTTTGAAAACAATTATTTTGATTCCATTTAATTTTATCAATCTAGGAGTTTGTAAACTTGTTGAGTACTAGTGCAAAATATATGTTTGTAATAAATTGGGAGATGAGTCATATGTGTCACTTGGTTTGGTGGGGGTGTGTTGTTCATGTAGTTTAATTTTATCCCAACCAACAATAATTAAGTGCAAGAAAATAAACACTAATTGAAACTGCAAGAAAAATACTTTAAACTATCATTATCAAACACATGACTAAAAGGAAAATATAAGAAATTAGACACACTTGCAAAAATTAATAAAGCAAGAAATTGTAGGAATTAAACACACTTGCAGAAATTAAGAAAGCAGAAAAATAAATAGCATAAATAATGAAAGAAAAAACAAGGGAGGAATACTGCCTGGAGTGGGCCCAAGCTCCTGTAGATGTCTACCCAACTAATTCACATAGTCACTCTTCTGAACATGCAAATTCAAAGAAACACTCAATAATTTTATTAAAATAATGCAATACAAAATATTATTCAAGTTCAGGATTCTTTGCTTCAGGCGAGGCCTGCGTTTTTATGCAGAATGTGATCATCCCCTATTACAAAATTAGATTGTTCTATTTTTAATATTTCAATGCAAATTGTTATCTGGTTCATGCATAAATTTAATTAATGTATAATAAAAGAGTGGCCATGCTAAAATTAATTGTTTCATGATAATAATAGTGCACCCTAAGTTGTACAACAATATATGTCTAATTTTATGCACGATCTTCAAGTCAAATAGTCAAAATGCACTTTATTCCATAAAAATAAATGCTTTATTAGTATGTAGTTGAAATGCATGTTCTTTTTCGACCTGTTTCTATGATAAATGTGTCGCGTATAGCTCATTTTCATTTCTCTAAGAGTTATTTTTCTATTCGATCATCAAAATTTAGGCACGTGCTCTGTCGTTGGAAGACAAGCGCTTTCTTGTGCTGGAAGATATGCACCTTCTTGTCACTGGAAGACAGACATCTTCTTGTTACTGGAAGACAAGTGCCTTCCAGTCTATTGCCAAAATTTAGGCACTTGTCTGGTAGGGTACCTAGGAATAGATATTTGGGGATATATTATTATATTGTATAAGGGTTGGCATGGGCCACACATAACCCAAGGTTGATTGTATTATAATATTATATTATATTATGGTAGGGTACCTAGGAATAGATATTTGGGGATATATTATTATATTGTATAAGGGTTGGCATGGGCCACACATAACCCAAGGTTGATTGTATTATAATATTATATTATATTATAATATAATATTATATTAGTAGTAGGCTCCCCAAAGTAGAATAAGAATATGGATATATAAAGAAGAGATATTTGTCATTGTAATCATTCATATCATTGAAGAAGAATCTTATGTAATCGTCTATGCCCACGAAGTGGCCTCTCATCTTGGGAGATCTTGTGGAGTTATTCCTTCCTTAAGGATTATTATTGGTGTTTCCCTACCTTAAGGGTATTATCTATCTCTCTCTCATTTGTGGATTGTTATTGTGGATAATGTATTGTGGATGAATGATTTGATATTTTTGCATATTGGTGAATGGTTTATGTTAATGATAATAAATTTATGCAACAAGTGGTATCAGAGCAACGATTTTGGCAAAGTGGGGATTTTTGTGTGAAATTGCAAAATTAGGGCAATTTTTTTTGGAAAAACGTCTCATCTTTCAGGAGCCATATCTCTGCGCAAGTTTATCCGATTCAGGCGATTCTTGGATCAGATTGTGCAGAATTTGAAGAGCTTTAAAATGAGTGGTCATATGAAGGAATCTGAGCAGTATTGAGGGAGATACGACCTTTTGAAGTTAGTCATCCGAAACAAGGATAGTGACGAATTTCGCAGATTTTTTCTGGAAAAACATCTCATCTTTCAGAAGCCATATCTCTGCGAGAGTTTATCCGATTCAGGTGATTCTTGGATCAGTTTGTGCAGAATTTGAAGAGCTTTAAAATGAGTGGTCATATGAAGGAATCCGAGTAGTATTGAGGGAGATACGACCTTCTGAAGTCAGCCATCTGGAACAAGGGTAGTGACGAATTTTCAAGTCACAAATTTTTCAAAAGATGAAATTTGTTTAGTTCGGGTAAGCAAATCAGTTGCACTTTATTTTGTTTGGAAGAAAAATTGCAGATCTAGTTGTCTATGTGGATTTTTAGCTTCAAATCAGTGGGAAGATATTTATTTCCATAAAACCCTAGTTTGCATTAGGGCATGATATATATTGTCAAAAAACCCTAGTTGCATTAGGGCATCAACTATGTCATTGGAAAAGTTTAATGGAGAAAATGATATTGATGTGAGAGTGGAAATGTTTAATGGAGAAAATGATATTGATGTGAGAGAGTGGTTGAAAATAGTAAAATCTCAAGTTAGTGAAAGAAGGTTACAATATGGTTGTCATACTTTGTTTACGGGGAAAGCTTTACAATGGATAAAAGAGTTTAAATGTGGTAAAGGCTTGTGCAAATGGGATCAAATTGAACCAACATTCTTGAGCACATGGGTACCTATTCAATTACAAAGAAAGTTAGATATTTGTAAGAGAAAACTTGAAGGAAGGGATAAAAATATAGATAGCATGTTGGATGTCATCAAAGACCTTGAAAAGAAACTACAAGGAATTCAAAATGAGCGGAATGAAATAAAAGGAGAATGGGAAGTTTTCAAGAAACAAAATGAAGACTATGAAAAAGAAATAAAATTACTCAAGAAGGAGAAAGAGGAAAATGTTAAGGAAGATAATGAGAAGAATGAAGTCACATCTTTAGATTTTCAAAAGCAAGAGAAGAATCAAAAGGTTTTAGATTCATCTAAAAGTTCTATTCTGCAGGTTCATGGAAGCATTCAAAAAGAACAGGTTATTATTTCCATTGACCCTAGTAGCAGATATAATTTTATTAATATTGCTTTGGCTAAGAAGTTGCAAGTTCAAGCAACAAAAATTAAGGACATACAACTAGAGGGTGAGAATGTTCAGATTTTTGAAGATTTGAAGATCACCATGGATAAATATGTTTTACATTCAGATTTCTATGCTATTGAGATGGATGATAAGGATATTGTTCTTGGTTATCCTTGGTTAGATTCTTTGGGTACTGTTAACATTAATGTGCAAAAGAAGTTTATGAAGTTATGGTACAGGAAAAAGAAGATAACATTGCAGGATATTTCTCAGCTTAAGGAGCAAGGATCCAAGGAAAATCAAGAAGTGGTTGTAGAGAAACAAATTGAAGAACCTAAAATAGAATCCAAGAAGGCAGTAGCAACAAAAGAGTCCATGGAAGAAGTAGCAGCAATTGATTCAATGGAAATAACAGTAACAGAGTCCAAGGAAGCTTTGATAGAAGAGCACAAGGACACACCAAACAAAGAGAACATGAAAGAACAATGTGTAGAGGAATTTAAAACAATGGAGCCAAATGTTGAGAAGTCAAAGAAGGTAGAACATCAAGTTAAGGTTGCACCATATCACCATCCACACCACCATGAGCGACAACAATCTTGGAGGTATGGTTCAAGGCAACAATATTATGGTTCTACATGGAATCAAAAGGGCACCAACTATGGCAGTGTTTGGCAGAGAAAGCATAGTGATCCTGGTTTTCAGAGTGGTTCATCAACATCAAGGAACAAGTGGACCCATCATTCAAGTTATCAAAATACAACAGCAAAGCGTGGAGCCAACGAAGCAGATTTGGATACTCAAGTAACAAAATGGCATACCAACATCAACGTGTTTCACTTGGATGGATGGATGATCGAGATTGGTACCAGTTGCTAACATTGCTTAGCAAATCATATTATCATGTTTCTTCATATGTTTCGAGGATGAAACATTTGTAAGGAGGGTGGCATGGTAGGGTACCTAGGAATAGATATTTGGGGATATATTATTATATTGTATAAGGGTTGGCATGGGCCACACATAACCCAAGGTTGATTGTATTATAATATTATATTATATTATAATATAATATTATATTAGTAGTAGGCTCCCCAAAGTAGAATAAGAATATGGATATATAAAGAAGAGATATTTGTCATTGTAATCATTCATATCATTGAAGAAGAATCTTATGTAATCGCTGTGCCCACGAAGTGGCCTCTCATCTTGGGAGATCTTGTGGAGTTATTCCTTCCTTAAGGATTATTATTGGTGTTTCCCTACCTTAAGGGTATTATCTATCTCTCTCTCATTTGTGGATTGTTATTGTGGATAATGTATTGTGGATGAATGATTTGATATTTCTGCATATTGGTGAATGGTTTATGTTAATGATAATAAAGTTATGCAACACTTGTTTTATCATTGGAAGATAGGCACCTTCCTATCCTTGAAAGACAAGCACCTTTCGAATTATGACCAGGATATAGGCACCATGCCTTAGCGAATTTAGACATTATTTTCCAAAACCACAAACTTTGTCAAGCCTCACATTATTATGTAAGTGCAATTACGTGTGTTCCATTACCAGTTCCATGTGGGACCTTGACTAAAAGGTATGAAAATATAACAAAGTACTACATTTACACATTTTCCCACTAAAACACTGGTTAATTATAATACGTCAATTTATATTAAATGAATGCAATAATTTCACAAAAATATCTCTAATTTTAATAATGTCGTACAAAATCCCATAAAAATATATACAAAAAATGAGCAATTTTGGTGCTCATCACAAGGTAACATGCCAAATCTAACCAACCCATAGGCCTAGGGGTCTAATGGAGTATGGATTATACATCTCAATGTTACAAGAACAAAAAATAGGGCTGGTACGAATATCTAATTCATTAACCCTTAAGGCATAAAAATTATTTTTTCCTATCGGTTGATATTCAATTGCACAAATAATATGGCTTAATATGGGGCATTGTGTATACACTTGAGAAAAGCTAAAATATTGGAATAAAAAATCTCTAGATATATGGTGGTTTTATTCTAGTCATAAGTCAAGTTAATTTACAAAGTGCCATAAAAAATACCTAAATTTATATAACCATAGAGTTTGGGACTTCCTAGAAAGTTTTAAGAACTATGAAATCAAGGTGATTCTTGGAGAACTAAACACAAAGATAAATTGGCATCGATTGTAGCAAGGTTCAATTCCACCACCAAAATTTGGGATAAACCAAAGGTTTTGAAGATAATTTTCATGCCATCAATCCCTAATAATTTTAACCATTGGAAAGTTTTCAACGACAATGAATAAATTCTTATAATTCTCATCAAAGAGTCCCAACATGTTAAAAATAAAAATGAATATGGAGATGATACAAATCATGGGGTAATCAAGTTGAAAACTAATAATCCACCAAAAGGATTGATCATACTGGAAAGTATCTTCAATTAAGATGATAGTGCAAGCAAATACAATATGAAAGGGAAGGCTTTATTTTATAACCTTGTTGAAGTCATTGAAAGGAAGAAATTATTGCTAGGAAAGGAATGCAATGAGGAGAAAATATGCTTATTCAAATATCTCTATGGAAAGTACAAAGATATAATTTTCTAGTTCTATGAAAATTTAAAGGTGTATGAGAAAAGCATCATAAAGCATACCATCAAATTAGAGTCCAATGCCAAGCTATTTAGGCTGTTAGAGTTAAAGTGCACTATGCCTTCACCTTGACACTTGTCAGTTTCTCTTGACAAGTGTCATGTGTTGAATATAGGCTTATGCCTATATATTGTAACCATTTATATCAATAAAATTAATCCCTTTAGTTTCACTCCCAACATTTGGTATCAGAGCAGGCTTTCCCTGCCCTATGAAACCCTTGAGGGGGGATTTCCCTCATGGAAATCCTCCCTCCCCCTCATTTTTTTGTTTTCCCTATTTTTTTAAATTTTTTACCGAGGGAGTATGCTCTCCATAATTTGATGGATCAGAAACCAGATGGTAAATTTTTTTTTTAAGTTTGGAAAATATTTTTTAGGAATCTAATTATTTGTTCAAGCTTCTATTCATTGGAGACTCGGGGGTTGGAACAACGTGTTTGCTACTAAGATTTGTGAATTATTCCTACTTGGAGAGCTACATCAGCACTATAGGAGCAGATCGAGGATGATGAGACACTCAGATTGTTATTTGAATGCGATCAGCATTTCATCCTGATTGCATTGACCTGTGTTTTTTTTCCCACACTACTTGTCCCCTGTGTCGATCTTCTCTTCTTCCAGAATAGGGGATGAGGGATAATGTAGAAGGCCATTGAGAAGAAGAAAGATGGATGCACAATACTACGTAGAGGTTGGAATCGAAACCCCAACGCAGACATTTATAGTAATTTTTGACACGGAGAGGTTGGATGAAGATGGTTTGGATTTGAAGAACGGAGATTGGAGTGTTGTGCATCTTATTTTTGCTGTTGTTCTTGTTCGAAGGACCTACATTGAGAAAGTCACAGTAGTGAGGAGATTTAACAATGACCGCATTGCTTGCATAATTGCATTCATCAATCATCTTGTTATTATGCCTACATTTGCTTTGTTGTACATTTCAGGTGCTAAATAATTGGTGTCCATTACCTGCATGCCAGATCATGAAGTATCACGTGTTCTCTGTTGTATGTTATGCATTTATAGCACAAAATATTTGTTTACTGTTGCACGCCAAGGAGAGTGAAGGGTGAAAACTACCTGTCCCAGCTCACTATTGTACAATAGTCGCAAATCTGCATTTGCTGCTGAAGTAAATACATTGTGAATTAGAGGCCCCTGAGATATAAAACATTTGCTTCTTTCGTCGCCCAGATGAACCAGGAAGAGATTGAAGCAATAGCCCATGTTGTACTCGAGAAAAGGCCCTACAATTTTTTGGTGTTTGGTTTAGGCCCTCAATTCCGTCGACGGAGTGCGAAGTGTGTCAATGAAGCTTGATCGCGATTCTTTGAATCACCGTAGTTCTGGAGGGCCATCATAGTTTTGGAGATCTGGGAGTGGCAGAGGTGACGGCCACGTGGACGTCATGCACCAACACAGGCCACTCGCTGGGTGTGGTGGCGGTTGCAAAAGAGGCGGAGATTTGCCATGCTAGTTTTGGCGATTATTTCTGCAGTTCGTGTGGCAATTGATAAACAGACAAGAGACCATTAGTCAAACTGGAAGACGCATCACTTTTGTTGAAGTTTGCTGGTGCGGAGATTGTGAAGAGTTGTTTTAGTGCCGTCGAAATTCTACAGTTAAGATTCTTCTAGTAGTCTTGGTCCACTACGTTTGCCTAACATAGAAATTTGAGAGGAGTTATTATGTTAAAAGGGGGTTATTTATTATAAATCATGGGAATATTGTAGGCAAGGCAAAAATTAAAATTTATTTAAAACTTAGTGGGGCCTATATGAATATGAAAATTTAGTTATCAATGAACGAGGTATTGAATTTTTTAATGTATTTCCACAAGGGAAGTGGAAAATGCCCACATGTAATTTTCAGCAAATGAAGGCCCCTTTGATTGTGGAATATAGGGGTATTTATAGTCGTTGGAAACGTTTTTCCATGATGAACACAATGGTGGTGTCATATTGTAATTTTGAGGCTGTTTCAATTGAGTTTTTTAGCCTCAAAATTTTTTTACCTTGGAGTGCACTCTCGGTTGTACCCAAAACTCTCGAGGTAATTTTATATGTGATCCTTATACCTAGTGATATTTTCTATACACTTGGCGAATGCAGTGGCTGGTTACCCATGCATTTCGATGGGATGACATGGTCACCATAAGGACACTTATACTAGGGACTACAGACAAAGACACCCTAGACTCTATCCGAGGTTTTTTTTGGATCTACTTCTGAAGACTACAGACGAAGACACTTCAGAAGATTCTCTTCTTTTCTTCTTCTCTCCTCCTATTTTGATCTATGGCTCATTTTATTGTATTAAGTGCATTTTTGGTAGAGACCGTCACTCTAATATGGCTCGTTTTTCCTTTGTATTAGGTGCATTTTCGATAGAGACCGACACCTTCTAGATTGAATTCACCATAAAGAGGATTTGATATTTATGGTGGGACTAGTAAGCGACCTACGAGAGACAACATCCTCTGAGGATGACCTACAGAGACAACAGACCTAGAAGTGGCTGACCCTAAGGCACCCATGATGACCCCGAGGCACTTAGACGACTGACCCAGTGGCAACAGACCCGTGGAAGTGGTTGACCCTGAGGCAATAGACCAAGATGTATACATAGTGAATCTAGCATTATTCATAGTTGGAGAGCCAAGCGCAAAGAGCACGAGCCTAGACCAAATCAACAATAAGAGAGGATGATAGGTTATTTTACAGAAGTCAACATTAAGGGGGAATGTTACCTAATGTTGACTTGTTTTGTTTCTTCTTTAGTTAGGATAGTGCACTTTAAGGGGGAATGTTAGAGTTAAAGTGCACTATGCCTTCACCTTGACACTTGTCAGTTTCTCTTGACAAGTGTCATGTGTTGAATATAGGCTTATGCCTATATATTGTAACCATTTATATCAATAAAATTATTCCCTTCAGTTTCACTCCCAACATAGGCAAAATCAGAGACTTGTAAGCGTAAAAATTAAAGCAAACATGGAAAATGATATTCTTAAACTCCTATAGAACCAAATTATTTTCTCAATCAAACACTCCACTTGTGTATCCAACCTAGTACCAATTTGAAAGAAAATGGTGATATCAAGTTATGTGTTGACTTAAGAAATTTGAATAGAGCATGAACCACTACCATCTGGATGCCATAGACCATCTTATATAATGTGGAATGATCACAATTATTATAACTCTTGGATGGCTTCTCAGGGTATAATAAAATATGGTTAAAATATGAGGATCATCAAAAAACAACCTTTACCACTAAATGGAGAACTTTTGCATACCAACAAATGTCTTTTGGATTGTCAAACACTAAGGCCATCTTATAACAAGCCATGGACATTACCTCTTAAAATCTAGTAAGTGAAACAATATGTATATACCTTGAAAATTTAACTATCTTTTCAAAATAAATAAGTAAGCATGTTGAACATATAGAATTTATCTTTCAAAGGTGTAAGGAGTATGGTATTTCACTTAACCCTAAGAAGTTTATTTTCATGGTCCAAGAAGGAAAATATTTGGGGAATATGATTTGTAAGAATGACCTAGACATAGATTCCAATATGATAATAGTAATCCAAGAGCTCCCCTTACCTATGTTTTTCAAAGAAATTTATTTCTTTCTAGGTCAAATCCAATTTGTGGCCAAGTTCATAACCAATTTGGCATAGCTAGTTAGACCAATGACTATAATGTTGAAAAAGGACAAGACCCTAGTATGGACTAAAGAAGGAAAAAGGGTATTCCAAGATATAAATTATGTAATTACCAAATTCCTAGCCCTCACCAATCCTAATTTCTCCAAATATTTTAGGCTTTATATATTTGGGACATATAAAAATGTTGTTACAGTGCTAGCCAAAAAAATTGATAAAATTGAGGATCATTTGATTTCCTTTATGAGTCAAGTCCTCTATAAATATGGAGAAAGATACATGTTTATCAAAAAATATTTTTTACATAATAAAATCCCTAATAAAATTTAGGTATTATCTATCTCAAAGCAAAACCACTATCTTCATAGTTCATCCTAATGTCTACTCTGGTGTGTTGCATGGTGAACTAGGGAAAGGAGATGAGGATGGATAAACAAGATCTAAGAATTTGATATAGAAATAAATACTACTAATATTATTAGGGGCAAATATCTATGTGAAAATCTTACAATTTTGACCATAAGGGATAAGGTAACACTAGTAGAGGAGGTAAAGTGAGGCAACTAGCCAAGCTGGATAGGAGTCATTAAAAGTTATATGATATTTAGATAGGTCCTATAAGGATTGACACATAAAGAAAGTATCTAATTCATGCAAAAAGTAATGCATTACACATGGATGGAAAATGTGCTATTCCAAAATGGATATGATGAAGCCCTACTAAGATGCATTGAAGAGGGAATGATAGAAGCCCTAATTAAAAAATATCATGATGAATTAGGGAGTTATTTTGCATAGACCACAAGATTATGAGAGTGGGATATTATTGGCCTACCATATTTTCTAATTTCTTTTTATGGATAAAAGAATGTAAGGCCATAGAAAGCAATCATTATATTTGAACCCTTCTAGCAATGCAATCTCTACTTTATTGACAATATCAACTCATTATCTAGTGTGGGATATGGATGGATTTTGACTACAACTATTTTACAAAATGGGTCAAAGTAGTATCAATCAAATTAACAAACCAAGAAGTGGTAATCCAATTTTTATAAGATATTATCACCAGATTTGGGTACCATTCACAATAATCATTTATAATACCACTGCATTCATAGGGTTCAAGGTAATGAAGTTTGCATTGGAATATGGGCTCAAGCTAAAGAAAACCTTTAGTTACTATCATGATGATTCTAAATAAGATAGTAGTCAAATCATAGAGGAATTGGTAGACCAAGATGAGAAGAACACTCTTTGTAGACCAAGTGAAGCTATGCTACCATTCAACTTAGAAATCTCTTCTCTCCAAATATCCCAATAATGAGAGCTTGAAGATACTAACATAAATCCAATGCAAGAATGACTAAACACCCTACTAGTCCTAGAAGAAGAAAGGGAGAAGGCATCAAAAGGATGACTCACATTATATGACAATAAAAGTATGGTTTGACAAAAGGGCCACCAAAATAGACTACAAGAGAAGTGATTTGGTATTCAAATGGTGAAGACAACACTGAACTAGGTAATCATCAAAAAATTTATCCCCTCTAGAGTGGATTGTATAGAATTTTCTAGATCATAGACCCAAATGCTTAAAAAATTACAACTATGAATGGAATTCTACTACCAATTTTAGTGAATGCATGGTTGTAGAGGGAAAAAAATACCCTACAACATATGATTCTCGGTTGGATACACATGGAGTAGAGGTTAACCACAAGGATATGTTATAACTCTACACTCGATATGGGGGAGGAAAGGATTCACCAAGAATAGTTTTAGGACTCACTCCAAGTCTAGGGTGGAATATGTTTAATGTGTTCAATTTAGGAAAATCACCTATGTTTGGCCTTTCTATAGCTAAGATATGAAATGAAAGAACAATGCAATAAGAAATATGCAAGAAGACAAGAGCTAACCCTAGAATTATTATTTTTTTGAATGATCTCTAACCCTAAGATTGCAAAATGAGGTCTTTAAACAAGGGTTCAAGAGAAAATGCACAAAAAATATTAAACCCTAAATGCACACTATATGTTGTTTATTCCTTCAAATGCCTAGAAAATTAATTAAATTTTTTCCTTTATATCTGATCTATGGTTTTGATAGAAACAAAAATCACCCAACAAATAACCTAAATATTTAATAGGGCACTTATCTCATCTGATGGTTGATCCAAGCTTTATCTTGTATCGAAATGTCTCGTGATTCCTTATTCTTGCAAAATAGCTTCACAAACACTTGAAAAATATGATCAAAATTAGGAAGCCTATTTAGGTCAATGTATGATAATGCTCGAAGGCACAAAAGTCAAACCCCCTAGGTCCTTTTAGTTGATATTGAAATATAAAAGTGAAAGTTGACCTTTGGAAGATGGACAAGAAGAATAAAATTCAATAGAATAGTATGATAAACATAATGCAAAATATATTTTTATGATCTAAATACAACATGAGATGCGAGCCTAGGGTTTAGATACATTAGATTACCCACAATCCTAGTTTGAGCGAAATCATGCTCTGTACGAAGTAGCCACAATTTTGTAGAACAGTAAAATTACCAAGCATGATTTCACAATAGAAGAAAACCCTAACAAAAATTAGATGAAATTATGTGAAACAAAAATATAACTAATATGCAAAATGCAAATGAGTTAAAACAACCTAATGGTAGCAAAAACGCAGACCCAAGAATGAAGACCTCCAAGTAGCAGATTCCTCCTTAGGGCTTCAACACTTGTTCACCTAGAGAAACAACACCCAAGAAAATGTAGCAGAATGTAATTCCAAAATAGAGCTTCAACTGACTGTATTGACACTTGCACAATAAGCACTTTCAGCCCTAGCTGATCACTTATCAATTTACAATTTGGTTGCTTTCCTTTTCAAAAATTGAGAGATTGCTTGGATTTGTTCTGAGGGAAAAGAAGACCTCAAACCCTTTATTTATAAGGGATTTGAAATAAAAATAGATGGGAAAAATAAAAAATCTGACCTCAGAAGAGATCAACTTTAAAAAGTAGGGTATCCTAGGAGAAAATCCTATCTATGCAAAATCGCACCCCACAAATGCCAATTGCAATTTCGTATAAAGAGGAAAAAAAGAGGGAAAAAAAGGGAAAGGGAGGTCAAAACTTGTTTAGAACAAGTTGGAATATCTCCCTAAGGGTCTAGGGAAAATGACTCACTCAAGTTGATAAATTTTATATGTCTAAATTTTGCCCCATCTTTGATACATTTATGGCCGAATAAATATGTCAAAGAAAGGTGTAGATGTCTATGGGTGGAAGATGACAAGTGAAAAAGAAGTGGTTGGGTTAGAAGAAAGGGGTGTTGCAAAAACAATGTCATTTTGGATGGTTTCTTATTTTACATGCAAATCGAGGTATTATGGACATTAATGCCTCTCAGGCCAAGGTGGCCCCTCAATTTTTAGAAGGAATATTAAATTCCTAATTAAACTCAAAATGGCAAACATAGAAGAAAGAAGAGAAAAAATAAAAGAAAAAGAGGAGAGAGAAAAGTAGAAAAACAAGCACAAAAAGGGCAAAAGGGTGAAAACCCTAATTCATTTTTACTATGCAAAAGAGGAGAAATGGGGCTTTGGAAAAAACATAAAAATGGTGCTTCTTGTGAATCGTTCAATTGTGGTGAGGAGTAAGGTCAGAATTGCAATGGAGTGAGCATAGGTATGGACTAAAATAAAGAAACACATGCTTATATTGAGAGGGGAGGTGAACAGTATAAGATAAAACTTTTCTCTTTTCTTCCCAAAGCAATAACTTGAAATAATATCAATGCAGTAATGAAACAATGCACAAATCACCACACACATAAGAGACAAATATTTTATGTGGAAACACCCTCTTGGGAGAAAACCATGAAAAAATATTGCTTATATTTTTCTTCACTAAATTTTGTGGGCACCAAACCATAGGAGACATTGATTCCCTATATATTTTCATGGGCACCAACCCACAAGAGATTCCAATCCCCTTGTTACAAGTTCATGGGCACCAACCCACAGGAGACACCAATCCCCTTATACAAGTTCATGGGCACCAACCCATAAGAGACACCAATATCCTTCTTCAAGTTCATGGGCACCAACCCACAGGAGACCCTAATATCCTATACAAGTTCGTGGGCACCAACCCATAGGAGACACAAATCCCCTTATACAATTTTGTGGGCACCAACCCATAGGAGACACCAATCCCCTATACAAGTTCATGGGTACCAACCCACAAGAGACACCAATATCCTTCTACAAGTTCGTGGGCACCAACCCACAGGAGACACCAATCCCCTTGAGGCACCAACCTCACTCAGTTCTACTCCAAAAACTGATCACAAACACTACTCAAATATACTCCAAAATTTGCTCACAAACTCAAATTTGCTCCTAAATCTACTCACAAACACTGCTCAAATCTACTCCAAAATATGCTCACAAACACTGCTCAAATCTGCTCCCAAATATGATCAATATCTGTTCATTATAATCCCTACTATACCTTGCTTTTACTCTTTAAATTATTCCCTTTTCTTGAGTTTTCTTTCTTCAACTAAAGGCAATTTAGACATATTCTACCTAGAATTCTTTTAACTTCATGAACATATAGAGGATGATATGCACTAGTGTAGAAAGCTTCAAATGGCCAATATGTTCTTCACATTCATTAAGTCTATCACTTCCACATATTTCACATTTATTACATTTTAAAGGTAGCCCAAGTCTAGCACTAGATAACTTACTTGCGTGTTGAATTGGAGATGCTAATACCTTGCTTTCACTCTTTTATACTTCCATGTTATGAAGCACTTCTCAAGCTCTTCAAATTCTGAATTTCAACCTTCTATACTTGTCAAGCTCTTGCCAAATGATACATAAATAATATCCAATTTTTGTTGATATTAATTAATCTATAAGGCTTTAGATTAATTAAATCAAACACTTTAAAATAAATATCAAAGCTCCTTATTACTCCTCACTTTATAAAACCAAATATTTACCTCAAATAATAAAATCACCTTATCTCTCCAAAATAATATAAAGAAATTTACTTTTAATAAATACTTAATTTACTTTCATACTTATATTTTGACTTCTTTTCATTGGCATATCCTATGTTGCGGTCCTCTATTATCTTCTACAATGATCGATGATGGCTCGAGCAAAACTAAATTTTATCCCATCCTGATTTACTACTTTGATGGGTGTGTCAACTGCCGATGAGGTCCAACGTATTTTAAAAATATTGTTTCTTCCTCTCCAATATTAGTCATGCTACCTTCATTCTGCATGAGCTCTGATTGAAAATCTTACACTGGCATAATACTGCTCTTCACTACCAATTGCACTCTCCTATCCTTGTTGTTGCTATCGTACTGCATGCATTTTCCAAGGTTGTCTTGGCTACGTCGATTACCTCAAGTCCTCTGTACACTTTGTATTTCAGGATACCATATCAACAATATATCTCAAGCTTCTATGCAAAAGTGCCTCCCTGATGTTGATGAAGTTTCATGCAGTAAGATATGTCCTTTCTCAACTTCTATTACATGTACACGATCTACATAAAAGTTTTCAAACCAATCCTTGTAGCCAAATTCTTCTTTAAGTAAATTGTATGTCCTCCAATCGCATAATCTATCGGACGATCACCATTTGAATCATTAGAGAGCCACTATGCTCATACTTATTTCTCTGTGCAATGTTTGGACAATATTTGTTGCTCCACGCTCTTATATTTTGAAGATACTCTCTTCACCATGACCAAAAAAATAGTGCAAATCACTATTTCTTCCCTTACATGGTGTCGAATATGATCTATAGCTTCTTATCACATCATCACAAGTTCTCTACTTTGCAAATGCTCTTCAAGACTGAAATATAAGACACTTGAAAACGTCCCCTTACTCCTTGCTCTTACTGATACAATTAACGATGATATGGTAGTGAAATTACTCCCAACTTACAATGCTCATTTTCTTGTTATATTATCTTTTTCTAAAATTTTAAAGACTTATCCTTTTGAACAACTTGACCATACTCCTTACTTGATTTCATAGGTTCAGGAAACACCGTTCTATACCATCTATATGTGTACCCAAAATTATTACTGTTGGGTCAAAACACTGGTTAAATATAATCCTATTTCTGTCACAACCCTCGCATTTAATTTTTTAGACTAGGGAACTTGTAAAATTTCAAAGTACCATGCTCAAGGTTAATTACAACACCATTCTTGAGATGAGCCCACTAACCTATCATTGGGAGGTGTTTATAAAATGGTATTGATTCATCCATGCCAATTTAAACCATGCATAAATAAAGATATGTGAAAGCAAATCACACCACACTGCATTGGAAATTAAATGAGAGCAGTAAAAACACCTTGCGTAGTTTAAATATACAACACACTAAAGCAAATAATATAATCTAGAAAAAAAGAAAGAGTAGGGGAGTAATACTGGATTGGAGTGGGCCTAGGCTCCAACAAATCCCACCCGAATAATCATGAAGACAAAGCGCTAGTGAAATAACTCTCGAGATTTATTAATAATGCAATGTAATGTTTACATATGCCAATATTCTCTAAAAAATTACCTCCCCTATTTCAGAGAAGTCTGTGTGTTTATATAACACACACAAACCTTCTTATTACAGTGTTGTTACAATAGTAGGCTTGGTTACAGTCTAAACTAAGATATTTTAGTTACTATAATAGGCACATGATACAAATAGTTAGCTACTTTTCCACTTTTCCTGGAGAAAGAATATTTTTTGGTTCGATCTCTATGTTTTTCGTGTTCTGCTTCGTTGAGTGGTTATGCATTTCTCCCAATATGGCTAGGACAACTGATACGTTCGATGGTCTCCTAAGGATAGCCTACATGATGTGAAGTCGATAGTTTACTATGGTTAAAGGGATCCTCTTCAGCCACTTGATCAAAGTGCTAAATATCAATGCATCTTCCTGAAGAGTAAGGCACCTTCTTGTAGAGTAAGGCACCTACCTGAAGAGTAAGGCACCTGCCTCTAAAGTTAGGTACCTACCTAAAGAATAAGGCACCTACCTGAATATTAAGGTGGCTTCTTGTAGAGTAAGGTGCCTAACTAAAGAGTAAGGTGCTTAGCTCTAGAGTAAAACACGTACTTCTAGAATAAGATGCTTACCTGAAGAGTAAGACACCTTCTTATAGAGTAAGGTGTCTACCTGAAGAGTAAGGTGCCTGACTCTAGAGTAAGATGCCTACTTGAATAGTAACGCACCTAATTCTAGAGTAAGGTACATACTTGAAGAGTAAGGCACCTCCCCAATATGCCTTAGAATCATGAAGCAAAAGCATGTCAAGTCCATGTAGGACCTCGACTTATCAAAATATGACAAAATTAGCAAATATCTACACAAAACACACTTCACACACAAATTAGATAATGCACATAATTTTATTAAATAGACACATAATAATTCATAGAAATATACAACTCTTATTATATTGCCATGCAAAAACCATTAGAACTCATACAAAAATATGAGCATTTCTTATGCTCATCATCCCCCCATGCCTAGTATGTGTCACGCCCTTGTGGCACCTGAAACTGGTATTCGACCCCTTCTAGTAGGTCATATAATTTTATTTTCTTTTCTTATTGGTGACCTTGGCCTTCCCTTCCTTCTGGGGCTTTCATTTCTATTGAGGGGCACTAGTTTGTTATGGGACGTTTTATGGTTGTGTTGGCTTCCAGCTACGTTGGCTTCTGGCTCTGCTGGGTTGGCTTTCGACCAGTGTTTTGCTTAGCGGTGATTATTTGCATATTGGGAAAATATTAGAATTTTAAAATATGTCAATTTGTGATTTTGGAAGACCTTGGACATCGGTATTTCACCCAAAAATTTCGGGTCAAAAAACTTTTTAAGGGTCCATTTGCCATGCATTGATAATAGTATTAGGTATTTTTTTAAAATTCACCGACACTCCCACCTAAGTCATGGAGCATTTTTGCCAAAAAAAATTAAATTTTTAAATTATCCCACCAAATTCGCTAACTATACCACTATATATAGGTAACAAGCCAGGGATAGTTTTCATTTCTAACATTCAAAAAGTAAAACTCTAAAGCAAAAAGGAGAACTAAAACATTTGATATGTTGTAGATTCCACCAAAATTTAGTGTTGTGCAAAAAATAATTGATTCGGATCAAAGCTATACTCGGACTTGAGTTCCGTACATGGATTGACACGACATAGTTCTCCACCCGGCATGAAGATCAGACGTTATATCCACCCAGATCGATTTTCAATCTAAATGTTCCACCCAGATAGCTAGTTCCAACTAGGCCATATACCGACTACATATTCCACCCAGACCAGTATATAATCACAGTTCGACGACCAACATATAGTTTCCACCTGGCCAACATATAATCACAGTTTGATGACCAGCATATAGTTTCCACCCGACTGGCATATAATCATAGTTTGATGGTCAACATATAATTTATAGCTAGATCGAATATCGATCGAATTGTTCCACTCGAATCGCAAGCCAAACCAACCATCCACCTGAACCGACCGCCAATTTCCTACACGAACCACCCAATGGGTCTCTTTTTAGATGGACCTTTTCCTACAATAGGTACTTTGTTTCTATTTATACATTTGAATCTGTGATCCTATGTTTTTTTGTTTTACAAAGAATAATAGTTGTAGCACTTGTAATAATAAGATCTATTTTTTTATCATCTAATTTTTGGTTTTTCTTTAGCTATGTTTTTATCATTTACTGAAAATAAATCAATGCTCTATTCTCCAATTTTCCTCCTTATTTCTATCTATATTAAAACTCTTTGATTCTCTATTTCCATTAAGATCCCATTTTCTATTACGATATTTTTAAATAGGTAAATACTGTGGTTCTCTATGGTCAAAGTGATCCTTTGCTTCTTATCCACTTTGTACTATTTTATATTTTTAAACATTTTGTATCTCTGATTGTATCTACGATTAAATTGTATTTAAAATTTATATTGATTGGTTTTTTGCTCTTATTATTTAAAGGTATTATCTCCAAAAAACATAGTATTTTAATACCCTAAAAAATTCACAATAAAGAATTACGGGAAACATGTATTTATTTTCTTCCAACCATCTATACGTTTATTATAATTACAATATTATCTTAAGGCTTCACAGAAGTAAGTTGTCCTCAACATTTTATTACTTTTATAATTTTAAAAATATTTTCTTTACAAGGAAAATGTCACCTACTGGCGATGCAAAGAAGGGGGCCAAATCTGAAAAGGGTATCCTAAATTATTTTAGACAAACATTGAAATTTAGCGAGCCATCAACATTTGTGCAAATTCAAGGTACAAATGATTTTTTACTACATAAAAGTTAGGTGTATTTGTTAGTTAAAATAATACTTTCTTCCTCAAATGGTTAGAGTACCTCTTGCATGATGATATAAACCATATTTTTGTTTGTTAGTTTACTTTTTTAAATTAAAAAATAATTAGTAGTATTGTATGTTACTGTGCAGAATACCATGTGGACCCTGATATGCATCCACTTGAAGATATTCATCACCAAGAGATGACTTCTATTGAAAATTCTCTTAACAATGACATCCAAAAAGCAATTGAAGATAATCCTCAAAATAACATAGTTGAAAATGAAAGCGATAAATCAAATACATTATAAATTTCTTTTGAATCTACAAGCGAGAAAAATAAAAAGTGGAAGGCATCTAACTGGGCTATTGGAAGGGCATTAAGAATGAATGGGCAGAAAAATTTCCATGCATAGAGTCTATCCTAACTAATGACAACAAATTCGATGATAAAGTATGTAGATGCAAAATTTTTAGTTGGAAACTGGGCAAGGAGCATAGGTTGCAAAATAAGATAGATACAATAGAAAAAAATGCTGGCAAAGTTTATGTAAAATTTAAACTGATGGTGAAATTATTAAAACAGTTAGGTGGAAGGATGCATCAGAATGTATGCATTCTAGATATGCAATAGAATATGACAATCACTTAAAGGAACAACAATCTCTTGTTGAGAAAGGTGCAACAATTGAAGCCCATTTTGATAAAATGAAAAATATTACCTTAGGGGTAAAATTTTTACAGTTTACTGTTGTACTTAGTATTCTAAAGAAAGGTAGACCCATGTCCAATTTTTTATTTATAAGCACCTATTTATGTTGGCTGGTTTGCATAAAATTCTGAGTTGCCATTGGTCTGATCGAAGTGGTTGGAAAATGGAAAAATGTATATCATTAGTAGAGAAGGAGGACCTGAGGGAGAGAATAAAATTTTCTAGATACATTTCACTATCTATTGATGAGGTTATGACTATGGACAACACATATTGGATTTGTATGCATATGTATACTTTTCAAAACAATGTCAGGCATCCTAGTTTGCTAGGAATACATAAGATGGTTGAAAATTCAAATGCAAAAAACATTTATAATGTTGTTGTGACTAGTTTAAAAGATATTGTGGGAATGAATGACATAGACATAGCCTCAAAGTTAATATGTGTTGGATTTGGTGGAGCTGTTGTAATGCAAGGGCATAGGAGTGGTCTTTGTGGTTGACTGCAAACCATAATTGCACCATATATGATACCCATTCATTGCATGGCTCATAGAGTGAATCTTGCATATAAAATCGTGAGAACTTTTAAAAATGTTGTGAGAGTGGAAGACCTCATTCATGAAATACATTCTTATTTTTCTTGTAGTCCAAAAAGGCTTTCATAGTTTCAAAAGTTTGCACTAGGAGTTACAGAAGGGAAAAAAATGTTAAAAAATGTAGATACAAGGTGGATTTCATTGTATCAACCTGCACTCAGAGTTTTTACAGAGTATCAATCATTAACAGGGTTTATGTACGCAAGTAGTCAAGGAGTTGATAAGGCAAAATATTTGTTGTTTTGTTTGACTAACTTTGAAACCCTGCTGATGTTATGTGGTATTCTTCCAATGTTACAAGAAATGAGTAGATTGATAAAATTTACACAAGAGAGATCCATCTATATCGTTGATTTCATAAGGATGAGAAAACAAATATGTGTTGTTATTGAAAATTTATATGTGTTCAAAGCATATTTTAAAGATCCCCTCTTTCATAGTTGGAATACATTGACAAACGTGAACAATCCAACAAGCTATTTGAAGTTTGACATCAATGATGATCTTTGTATTAACAATCATGGAAATTTGATACCTCTTTATTTTTTTGAAAGGAAATCAAGTATAGGTGTGGACGGTGCTAAAAAAGTTCATATAACACATAATATATTTCATGTTGTATTACAGAAAACTAGAATAAATTTGTCCAATATAGCAAAATCTTTGACAAGTGAGATAAGAGATCAGTTTCAGAGAGATGAGTTACTTGAGGCAATGGGTGTGTTTAACCCCATGTTTTGGGGTTATAATAGTGGCTTCAGTTCGACAAATGAGTTTTTTCTTAAATATATGATGAAACTTATTAAGAATTTTAGTAAAAATATGGAAATGAATGGTGTTACAATCAATGGTATACTCAACAAAAATCTTTTGAAATAATAGTTAACACATTTTGGAAGAACAATGTTTGGGCAAACATCACTTTTGAGTAACATTCATGAGACTGGATCCATTGTATGTTTGTGGTAAAAATTGTATCCAAGTACTATCCTACAAGATACTATAAGTGAATACTTCTGTTTATATGAATTATGTCAAACAATGATTTTGGGATCAATGGAATACGAGAGGGTTTTTAGTGCACTATCTTTTGTGAAATCTAAGCTTTGCAACAGGCTGGACAAAAATTTAGAAAATTGGTTGAGAATATATGTATCAGCCTATCAGTTGGAAAATTTTTCCTATGACAGAGTAATTGCAATATGGAATTCCCTTGCAGGCAAAAGGAGTGTGTTGAATATGACCGATGTGGAAGACGATGATGCATTCAGTGATCAAGAATGTGGAGACACAGTTATCCACTATTCTTCTTAGTGATGTAAAACAAGCAGAAAATTGTTTTTTCAAGCTACTTGATTTGTGATTTTTTTAGTATTACATTTTTTTAAGTATTTCATAATTTGAATTCATTTGATAATAGATTTGACAAGCTAAGCATTGTATGTTTCAACTACATGATTTGGTATTTAACTAGTTTGGTGATTTTTCTAGTCTTTCATAATAAACTGGAATTGATTTGATATCAAATTTTACAATATTTTATCAGATTTTTTAGAATTCACAACATTTGATTATTAAGAAGTTTTCATGTTCTGCATTTTGTTATTTTTTATCAATATTTATGAATATGAATTTGTTAGTTATCATTTTCATCTGTAAATTTTTTATAAGTATTTACAACATTGATCAATATGAATTTATCAGTTATCATATTCATCTGAATTTACAACATTGATTTTTTAACTACATTCATATTCATATTGAGATTATAAATAGTTAAAATCATTTCAAAAAAAAGAAGTGCATTCATATTGACATAAGAAGAGCATTCATACTGAATTTAACTACATTCATATTCATATTGATATTACAAACAATTAAAATCATTTCCAAAACAAAAAGTGCATTCATATTGACACAAGAAGAGCATTCATATTTATTTTATTTGATACAAGAAGAGCATTCATATTAACACAAGAACAACATTCACATTTATCATTTTGAACAAGAAGAGCATTCATACTGATTTTAACTGCATTCATATTGATTTTAACTGCATTCATATTCATATTGAGATTAAAAACAATTAAAATCATTTCAAAAACAAGAAGAGCATTCATATTGACACAAGAAGAGCATTCATATTGATTTTATGTGACACTAGAAGAGCATTCATATTGATACAAGAACAACATTCATATTTATCATTTTGGACAAGAAGAGCATTCATACTAATTTCAACTGCATTCATATTGATTTTTGCTACATTCATATCATATTGAGATTATAAACAGTTAAAATCATTTCAAAAATAAGAAGAGCATTCATATTTGTTGGCAATTTGAGTTATTTTATGTTGTCATTGATGTCACATGAATCATTGATGTCATATGGATCACATTGAGTTTTGATGGGCAAATGATATCTTGGAAAGCATGGATAAATTCAAGGTTTTTGTGAAAACCAAGGCAGGCAAAATAAAAGGTTTTATTTAAAACCACGGATTGCAGATTTGAAATGGGTTTTTCTTAAAACCTAGTTTGTCCTTTCGTTTCGTCGAAAAAGGTGCCTCGATGATGGAGATATTTAATTTTAAATATTTAGTTTAAATTTTAATTATTTAAAATTTAAACTAAAGTTAATGCCGATGTCCAAAGAAAGAGGGAAAATCAATAATGCGTCAAAATCATCGAAAATGAGGAGAAGAATATATAAAGGGTGATCCTATGGTTCATTTGAAATAAATCCTTGCTTGTGTTAATCATTGCCTAGCATCCGAAGAGAGCTTGTGCGAAAATCATTTTGAAAAGGGAGACAGCGAATAAATCCAAGGTTAGTCAAAATACCAAGACATTATGGGTAGAGTGGTGCATTGGCAATTGGATTTTTGTTAAGGTGTGTTGCAACACTTTACGTCAAGGTTCAGATCTCCTTGACTACATTCGAAGGCATTGGAAAGAAAGCACTCGAAGCGCTTTTTGTTTGCATGGAAGGGAGGAAGGACTTAAGGCACGTCGTGCCTTTTCCCTTCGAACGAGCGGCTAGCTCGTGTGGCAACCTTAGTCGTGACTTAGGCATTTGCGGTGTGGGAAAGTTGGGGGTTTGAATCCCCTTGAGGAGGTAATTATGTTTTGCTCTAATTCAATTTGGTTTATGCCCTAGGATAGGAGTTATAAGGTGGTTAAGGAATAATTAAAGTTTTTAATTAAACTTTATTTTTATAAGGGCTGTGATTATTATTTCAGAGGTGGATGAGTTGTTGATTTATTTTGATATTTATGAAATTGAAAATTAAGATTTAGGAGAAATAAGGAGTTGTTATAAAATATTTTTGAGAACCTTATTGATTATTATTTTTGATAAGGGTTTTTATTAAAAATGAATTTGGTGGATGTGTTTATCAAGTTGGAGTAAAAATGTGTAAATTGAGTTATTCTTATCTTGTGATTATTATTTGAAGTCCACTATCCCTTATTGATATTGGAAAGGGAAGTTGTGTTTAGTGTGGAAGATTTTATGGACAACTTCTTGGAATCAAAAAGGTATGGGCACATTCTCCTATTGATTGTTTATGGTGGTTGATTTCTAAAATATCATTGGAGTGAAAAGGATTGATTGTGGTTTTCTTTTCGAAAGTTTTTGGTTGAATGCTTCAAGGTTTTCTGGTTTGAGAGTTGTGTTTAAACCTTGTTTTATAAGCATAGTTGTTGAAGCCCATTGGTTGTGAAAGAACTTGAAAATAACATGAGTATCATTGTTATGTGAGATTTATGGTTGAGCATTGTTGGAAACATTTGAGTTGGTTGATACATGCTTGGACTAGGGTTTTTGTGAGAAATAGTAGTCCCTTGTGGTGATTGGTTGAGTTGAGTTGATTGAGCCTAGTCAAGTTATTGTGTGAGGTGATTGCTCAAGTTCCATGAAACAAACTATTCCATAATTCTGATTTGAGTTGAGAGTGAGATTAGAACATATGGAGTCTCTAAAAATTCTCTTTATGCTTCTATGAGTTGAGTTGAGTTGAGATTGATTTGATTTGAGTTGAGTTGAGAGTGATATTAGAACATATTGAGTCTCTAAAAATTCTCTTTATGCTTCTATGATTTGATTTGAGTTGAGTTGAGTTGAGATCATTGTGGATCATTGTTGTCATCCATTGAAGAGTACATTGTCATTCATTGTTGAGTTCATCTTTGAGCTTTGCCTTGATAGATTTGTGGATGCTACTTGAGAATGATTGATTGAACCTTTGAGAAGGCCTTTGTGGATAGTTTTGGGAGAACCTTTGTGGAAATTTTTGGGACAAATTTGTGGACAATTTTGGGACATCTTTGTGGATAATTTTGGGACAACTTTTTCGATAGTTTTGGGATAGCTTTGTGGACAATTTTGGGACAAATTTGTGGACATATTTGAGCAAGTTCTTGGTGAGCTTGCTAGAGCAGATTTGGGAAAGTTCTTGGTGAGATTGCTAGAGCATATTTGAACAAGTTCTTGGTGAGATTGTTGGAGCAGATTTTGGGCAAGTTCTTGGTGAGCTTGCTAGAGCAGATTTGGACAAGTTCTGTGTGAGCTTGTTATTCATATTTGGACAAGTTCTGTGTGAACTTGTTATTCAGTTTTGGAAAAGTTATGTGTGAGCTTGTTATTAAGATTTGGACAAGTTCTGTGTGAACTTGTTATTGCCTAGCTTTGAGCAGATCAAATAAATCATTGTATTGGATAAGATCCTTATTTCTGTATGAAATATTATAAGGATATTATCTAGTGGAGTACCCCACATTGGGGGAGCCATGTAAATTCTTTTGTCTCAATTGTGTGTGGTGAATTTTTCTCTTGTTTACTACTGCTATCTGAGTTATTAATGCACAATGCTATATTTAGTTATTGTAATTAAGGAAATTAATTGATATTGATTTGAAAATAAAGTAAAAAGTGATCTTACACTATTAACACCCCCTCTCAGTATAAGCTTATGTTCTTCAATTGGTATCAAAGCGGGTTTCTTCAAAAAATATAACATCTTGAAGGTAAATTCTACAAGAACACAGATGGATTCACAAAATGGATCATCTACAAATAAGGCTCCATTTTTTTATGGTAACAAATATGCTTTCTGGAGCATGAGGATGAAGAACTACTTGATATCACAAATATATGAGGTATGGAAAATGGTTGAAAAAGAGTATAGGGTTGAAGGTGATCCCGAGGCAGATAAGACTATCATGAAATTGGTTGAGATTAATGAAAGAGAAATGAATTGTATTTTGAGTGGGCTTTGTGAGACAGATTTTGCAAAGGTCATGGTATGTAATTCAGCTAATGAAATGTGGACCAAGTTGCGGAATACTTATGAAGGATATTCCAAGGTAAATTTGGCAAAACTACAAACTCATAGAAAAAGATTTGAGGAATAGAAAATGGAATATTCTGAATATATTGCAAAGTTTTTACTTCGTGTTCATGAGATTACTAACACCATGAGAGGCCTAGGTTTTGAGATGAAAGAATCATAAGTTACTCAAAAGGTTTTGAGATCACTTCCCATGAAATATGATTCTAAGGTTTCAGTAATAGAAGAGACAATGGATATCAAAAAGCTAACAATGGAAGAATTGCAAGGTACTCTCACAGCTTATGAGATGAGGGTAAGTAAGCATTAGATTTCAATAAAAGAGATTGCATTCAAGGCTTTAGAGAAAGAGAAAGGGAAATTTCCAGAGATAGATAGAGTTTTAGATAATGATGAGGAAGCTAACTTCATCAAAAGGAATAAGGACTCAAGGAATTTCAGAGATATAAGTAAATTCAGATGCTACAAGTGTGGTGATCTTGGTCACTATGCATACAAAATGTCCACATGAAGAAAACAATGATGATGAAAAATAGGGTCAAAGAAGAAAATAATATGGAAAGCATAAGCTTGACAAAGATAACATATACAAGCAAAACAGGTATGAGAAGAAGAAATTTTTTTGTAAGGTAAAGAAATATTACTACATTATAGAAGCAAGCGATAGATCATATCACAGTGATAGAGACAAGTCAGATGATGAAAATGAAGAACATCTATTCCTAGGAATAGAAGATGAAAGATAACAGTGCTTTGTGTGTGGTCAAAGAGATCACAAATCGGGATATTGCAATGGTTTCAGTGATAGTGAAGATGAGATGACACATCAAAGAAACAAATATGGTCAAAGAAATCTTGATAGTTTGTTTGCTATAGAATATTATAATGATCTTAGTGACAGTGAAGATGAAGAAGGTTTTTTCTATGGAATAAGAGAAATAGAAGAAGAACATTCATTCCAAACAAAAGAAGTTAAGCAAGAGTATAATGTCTCAGTTGATCTAAAGGAAGACTTCAATGTTATCCATGAGCAACTACAAGAGGTTAAAGAGAATATGAAAGAATTCAAATATTTCTTACTTGAGAAATTTTATCCATCACATGACTCAAAAGGTCAAGATATTTTCACTAAGAAGGAAACATGTGTTTCAAAGGCTATAGATATGGATGCAAAGTTGCTACTTGACACAAATAAAGAAAAAGAAGAGGAAGATTCCAAAGCACCAAAGGTCTCATATTTCATGTTTTGGTAATCAAACTCAAAATAAAATGAAGTTCTAAAATATGAAAACAAGGAAGCACCTAAGATTTGTGAGGAAAGTTCCAAAGTTCCTATGGCTCCAAATATTTATTTTGGATCTTGTTTTGAGATAGGTGAATCAATTTCAAAATAAAAAGAAATTCTTGAAGAGGAAAGCAAGGAAGAAACTAAGGAAGAGGTTTTAGATGCTACAAAGAAGGTTCAAGGATGCAATACACAAATTGAAAATGATCATAAGGATAATGGTCAAGAAAGGTATGAAGAACCAAGGCATGAACAAAGGTATTTTCAAGGACATTGTTTTTCTTGTAATGGATTTGGACACAGGGCTATACACTACAGGGTCTATGGATCAAAGAAGTTTGATTTTTCTAGAAGAAACCTCAAAGGAAGAAGGTATGGTTTTCAAGAGCATTGCTTCTCATGTAATAGGATTTTGCATAGATATTTTCAGTGCAAAGGAAATGAGCAACATGGTTTTGGTTTTAGAGCTACACAATTCAGAATTCATGGTCATAATGGTCAAGAAAATAGATCTTCACAATACAGGGTTCAGGAAAGGAATGGATACGAAAATTATTCTAAGAATGAATTCAGGACATGGGCACCATCCAAAGGGTACAATATCAAGTATTTTAATTTCAATAACTTTGGGCATATTGCAAAATGGTGTAGGACTCAATTCCAAATAGGTTTAATACAAGAAGGTCAAACAGGTTCAAGGCAAGAAGGTCAAACAGGTTCTATACAAGAAGATCAAGTAATTCATCAAGAGAAGGATATCATAAAAACATGGAAATAAATTGATAGAGGAAAGAAACAATGTGATATGGGAGTAAAATTACTCCCACCCCAAAAATTAATCACCTCAAGAGAGAAGGTAGTGAGGGGGCTATGCTTAAGAGTCATATATTTTAACCCCATAGGTGTTCCTTTTGCCATTGATGTGAAAGGGGGAGATATTTGAGTAAGGGGGGGATCATTGAGTTGGAGTAGCCTCCAAAGAGAGTATTGAGTTAGGGGAAGTAGCCTCCATAGAGATTATTGAGTCAGGAGGAGCAGCTTTGATTCTCATATATGGTTTTTGTAGTGATTATGGTTTTTTCTTTATAGGTGTTGCCATCAATGAAAAAGAGGGAGATTGTTGGAAATTTGAGTTATTTTATGTTTTCATTGATGTCAAATGAATCATTGATGTCATATGGATCACATTGAGTTTTGATGGGCAAATGATATCTTGGAAAGCATGGATAAATTTACAGTTTTTGTGAAAACCAAGGCAAGAAAATAAAAGGTTTTATTTAAAACCAAGAATGGCATATTTGAAATGGGTTTTTCTTAAAACCCAGGTTGGCCTTTCGTTTCGTCAAAAAAGGTGCCCCGGTGATGGAGATATTTAATTTTAAATATTTAGTTTATATTTTAATTATTTAAATTTTAAATAAAGTTAGCGTCAACGTCTAAAGAAAGAGGGAAAATAAATAATGTGTTGATGTCATCGAAAATGAGGAGGACTATATAAATGGGGATCCTAAGGTTTATTTGAAATAAATCCTTGCTCGCATTAATAATTAGATACCATCCGAAGAGAGCTCATGCGAAAATCATTTTGAAAAGGGAGACATCAAATAAATCCAAGGTTGGTCGAAAGCCCAAGACATTGTGGGTAGAGTGGCACATTGGCAATTGGCTTTTTGTTAAGGTGTGTGGTAGAAATTTACGTCAAGGTTTGAATCTCCTTGACTACATTCAAAGGCATTGGAAGGAAAGCGCTCAAAGCACTTTTGGTTTGCATGGAAGGGAGGAAGGACTTAAGGCACGTCGTGCCTTTTCATTTCGAACGAGCGACTAGCTCATCTGGAAACCTTAGTCGTGGCTAAGGCATTTGTGGTGTGGGAAAGTTGGGGGTTTGAATCCCCTTGAGGAGGTAATTACGTTTTTCTCTAATTCAATTTGGTTGATGCCCTAGGATAGGAGTTATAAGGTGGTTAAGGAATAATTAAAGTTTTTAATTAAACTTTATTTTTATAAGGGCTGTGATTATTATTTCAGAGGTGGATGAGTTGTTGATTTATTTTGATATTCATGAAATTGAAAATTAAGATTTAGGAGAAATAAGGAGTTGTTATAAAATATTTTTGAGAGCCTTATTGATTATTATTTTTTATAAGGGTTTTTATTAAAAAGGACTTTGGTGGATGTGTTTATTAAGTTGGAGTAAAAAGGTGTAAATTGAGTTATGCTTATCTTGTGATTATTATTTAAAGTCCACTAACCCTTATTGAGATTTGAAAGGAAAGTTGTGTTTAGTGTGGCAGATTTTGTGGACAATTTCTTGGCATCAAAAAGGTATGGGCACATTCTCCTATTGATTGTTTATGGTGGTTGATTTATGAAATATCATTGGAGTGAAAAGGATTGATTATGGTTTCCTTTTCGAAAGTGGTTGGTTGAATGCTTCAAGGTTTTCTGGTTTGAGAGTTGTGTTTAAACCTTGTTTTATAAGCATAGTTGTTGAAACCCTTTGGTTTTGAAAGAACTTGAAAAGAACACGAGTATCATTGTTATGTGAGATTTATGGTTGAGCATTGTTGGAAATATTTGAGTTGGTTGATACATGCTTGGACTAGGGTTTTTGTGAGAAATAGTAGTCCCTTGTGGTGATTGGTTGAGTTGAGTTGATTAAGCCTAGTCAAGTTATTGTGTGAGGTGATTGCTCAAGTTCCATGAAACAAACTATTCTATAATTCTGATTTGAGTTGAGAGTGAGATTAGAAAATATTGAGTCTCTAACAATTCTCTTTATGCTTCTACGAGTTGAATTGAGTTGAGTTGAGATTGATTTGAGTTGAGTTGAGTTGAGAGTGAGATTAGAACATATTGAGTCTCTAAAAATTTTGTTTATGCTTCTATGAGATGATTTGAGTTGAGTTGAGTTGAGATCATTATGGATCATTTTTGTCATCCATTGAAGAG
The DNA here is from genome assembly GCA_028583015.1 of Wollemia nobilis. NCBI lineage: Eukaryota > Viridiplantae > Streptophyta > Pinopsida > Araucariales > Araucariaceae > Wollemia > Wollemia nobilis. The sequence goes on along the minus strand of JAQPPZ010003287.1, from coordinate 5,163,182 downwards.
TACATTGCCATTCATTGTTGAGTTCATCTTTGAGCTTTACCTTTATAGGTTTGTGGATGATATTTGAGTGCTACTTGAGCATGATTGATTGAGCCTTTGAGAAGGCCTTTATGGAAATTTTTGGGACAACCTTTGTGGACAATTTTGGGACAGCTTTGTGGATAGTTTTGGGACAACTTTGTGGACAGTTTTGGGACATCTTTGTGGACAGCTTTGTGGACAATTTTGGGAAAAATTTGTGGACAGATTTGAGCAAGTTCTTGGTGAGCTTGCTAGAGAATATTTGGGAAAGTTATTTGTGAGCTTGATAGAGTATATTTGAACAAGTTCTTGGTGAGCTTGTTGGAGCAGTTTTTGGGTAAGTTCTTGGTGAGCTTGCTAGAGCAGATTTGAACAAGTTCTGTGTGAGATTGTTATTCAGATTTGGACAAGTTCTATGTGAACTTGTTATTCAGTTTTGGACAAGTTCTATGTGAGCTTGTTATTCAGATTTGGACAAGTTATGTGTGAACTTTTTATTGCCTAGCTTTGAGCAGATCAAAGAAATCATTGTATTGGATAAGGATCCTTATTTCTATGTGAAATATTATAAGAATATTATCTGGTGGAGTACCCCACATTGGGGGAACAACGTTAAATATTGTGTCTCAATTGTGTGTGGTGACTTGTGCTCTTACTTACTACTGCTATCTGAGCTATTAATGCTTACTGCTATATTTGATTATTGCAATTAAGGACATTAATTGAAATTGATTTGGAAAGAAAGTAAAAAGTGGCCTTATACTGTTCACCCCCCCTCTCAGTATAAGCTTGTGTTCTTCAATATTCACACAAGAAGAGTATTCATATTGATTTTATTTGACACAAGAAGAGCATTCATATTGACACAAGAACAACATTCATATTTATCATTTTGGACAAGAAGACACAAGAAGAGCATTTTATATTGACACAAGAACAACATTCATACTGATTTTAACTACATTCATATTGATTTTAACTACATTCATATTCATATTGAGATTAGAAATCGTTAAAAACATTTCAAAAACAATAATACTCAAATTCATATTCATATTGTCATAGACAAAAAATGCATCAAAATATTATAAATAGGAAGAACAACAAAATTAAAGAGGATAATAAATTTATAAATTGTCTTTTTCAAATATTGATTTAAAATATATAAGATGTCTTTAAAGTTTTAACTTTGTTGAAAAACAACACAAAATTCCACTCAACACACAAATTTCTCAAACTATGTTTGACATTCCGAAAAGTTCTATCGATGTTTGTTTTACCGAAGTTTCTCCTGGAGCTGCCTGTTCTATTACTTTTTCTACTTCTTCTACACCAGGCGTTGGCAGTGCTCCAGATCTGACTAAAATTTCTTGTCCTTTATTGAAATTTTCTAATAGCCCAACATCTTCTTTGGTGGGATCTTGAAGCTCTTTCAAGGAAGAATTTTTCTCCAGTCCTTCCCTTATTAGGAGATCCAGATCCACTTTTAGTTTTTCCCACAAATATTTTTTAAGAATGTTATTTTCTCGTATTTTTTGGGTTGTTCTCTTCATAATAATGGATGTTTCCCAAAATTTATTTGTAGCCTCTATCTTGACTTGCATGCTCTGAACCTATAATTTCAAATTTTCAAAGTTTGACTGCAAAAGAAAAAAAATAAGCTAGTAGTTATATGACATAATTTAAGCAACTTCAACAGTTTTAAGACATAAGTTAGTAGAGTTGGCAAAAGAAAAACATGCATCTAAATTCTCACCTCGACCACATCTCTAGCGGCTAAAGAAACATCAAAAAATTTCTTGTTGAAATCCCATTGGTTATAGTACGCTTGGGGTTCAACATTGATGTTCTCAATTCTATTCAACATAATATTTAAAACTTCATCATTGGATGAAGTCTTGCACATCACTAATCCTAATGTGGCCTATTGTAGCATACCATTAAGCTTCCCTGGTTCATTCTCATATTGATAAAAAAGATTCTCCCTTTTCTTAAAATTTTCGTAACGAGCATTTATTTGCTTGATAAGCACTTTTTCCTGAATTTCTCACTGTTTCATAACTTGTAAATATTTAAGCACCGTCTCTTGGAGGGTTTCTTAAATACCATCACACATAGAAGACTAAGTATAAAATTTAACTTTGTCATCCTCGGATTGAGGATGATAGTGGGCTTCCATCGCATGAGTGGATACCAATTGCTCAATTGTTGGGGGTGTTGTTTCTTTTGCCTCTACATGTGCATCTTCAAACACCTCTGTGGCATGAAAGCCCTAAATTTTTCCTTGCAATAAAAAATCATCATCAAGTGGAATATTATCTAATCCATCATTGGCGTTTGACACCTCTAGTACTTGACTTGTGTTAAATGAAAAAGTGAGGAAAACACCCTGTGATCTTGGATGCAAAAGTATTTTTCCACTTCCATGGGCTATATTTACTTGCCCTCTCATTTGTTACACCTATGGTTGAGGTCGTGCTGGCGGTGGCTTCATCACTTGATTTTCCAGGATTCTCACGATTTGATCTTGAGAGCCACCTGACATTCAAATAATAAATTGCCAAAATTATTTTCCAAAAACAAAAAAAAAAACTTTAATTTCAAGTAAATAGAATTATTTACCTGACGACGATTGAATCTCATTTACAAAGTTGTGTACGGGGGTTGTGTGCATTTATGAAAACATAAAAGTTACAAAAAAAAACTTAATATAATTTTATGTAACGCACTAAGAAGTATAATGATAAAATATTGAAAGTGTAACTTACGTGCAAGACGGTTGATCTGACTAGATTCAATTTTAGGGTGATGAGGAGTAGTAACTATAACATATCATGTACATTTTGTTGGCCTCGACAATGGTGATGATTCTGATTCATTTTCTTCAGAATCACCACATGCCTCATGCATGTGACCCCTTACACCAACATCCTATTTTTTAGTTTTGGTCACTGACTTTATCTACAATCATGTGCAAAACAAAATGAAAACAAAAAACAAAGCTAAAATATATTAAAAATTAGATTTGAAACATAGATTTACCCTCAATTCCTCTGAACTCATACCCAAGTTCAGCAGTGTGGGATGCAATGTTGTTGGTACTTTAGTATTTTTAAATCCTAAAAAATTTCATAAAAATAAGTAAAATAAAATTAACGGTCGCCATCATTTTGAATTCTATTCTGACATCGTGCAACTTTGTTCTGATGCATTCTAAAATATACGTGCACCAATCAAATTGTGCATCTTGAACAATGTGAATGATATAGATCAATGCCCATAATGGAAGTTTCGTTCTTCCAAGAAAAAATAGTCTTGCTTGGAAGAACTCAATAATGGCCTTTAGATTTTTATTTTCAACATAGCTATAAGTTAAGCCTCTCTTAGAATTAGCAACGAAATATGCATAAAAAAAAATAGATGAAAAAACATGATGAAAATTAAATTTTGAACAATAATAGAAAAAATTTATAGGAATTATACCTTCAACCACTTTCCAAGGAAGATCGAATTCATCCTCCAAGTATTTTTTTTACGCTTACCTATAGTGAACCTCGAAGACATGACAAGAAAACTCCTATGTGGAAGTTTTGTTAACCTCTGGATGTCTATAGGTGTGACGATGAATGACACTTGTTTATTCCAAAAAGTTATATTCAATGTTGCACGGTCATGGTCATAACCATAAATGATACTTTGTAGAAGGTGCTTGTTGGTCTTGAGCTACGACATTGTTAGCAAGTGTTGCAAACCTGATGTAGAGAGCCATGTATTGTCATAACCAGGGGTGGTTGAAAAATCAATCATGGCGGTGCAAGTAGCGTTCTTGAACACAAAATTTCCAAAGGTAGTTTGAGCATATGTGGTAGGATTGGCCATTGTTCGATAAAGTAAAAGGAGAAAGTGAATTGTAAAGAGTGTGGGGTGACATTGTATCAGAAGGAGTTAGAGAGATTGTAAAAGTGTAACCGAAAAAATGTCTAATGTTTGTTTATAGATACAATTGATACATATTTGGATACATGGTAGAATGTCATTCAGCATGCACTGAGGCTGAATGATCAACTGACACGTGGTAGAGTAAATGTTGATCCAGTGATGTATCTTTTCCACCCGATCATATGTCAGTATTTGTTTTCACCTGGTCCATTTATCGGACTTCAAAAATCACCCGATCCGTCATCTAGACTATGATTTCCATCTAAATCGATGTCGGTCAATGTTATACATCTGATCCACAATTTAGACCTCTATTTTCACTTGGCTCATAGTCGAATCTCGAATTCCACCCAGGTATTCAGTCGATCGAGGGTTTCCATCCAGATCGTTACCCATCCTAGAATTCCACCCGGTTCATTAGCCAGATGACTGTTTCCATCTAGGTCATTACCCGTCCTCAATTTCCACCCAGGCCATTGGTCGTACATTTATTTCAACCTACCTGTATCACAATTTCTTGCTTTCCACCCAGTCGATCACCAATCTATTTTTTGCACCCGTTTCGTTTCCCAACTTTGTATATTACCTGGTATGTAATTAGGATGTGTTTCCATCGAGTTTGTTCTCGGTCTGTGTTTTCAAATTGTTCACCATTTTTTTTCAAAAATTAAAATAATTCACCATGTCTTCCATCATGATGATGACTTGGATTTGCCAGGGATTTGCAACGGATTTGTAATTTTTTTACAAGGACATTTATGGTCCGACCCCTTATGCATAACCTTGCTTTCAGCCTTTGGTTGCACTGGCTTCCTACTACTCTAGTTGCACCTTCCTATTTTGCTTGGTCCAACACCTATGCTGGGTACCATAGCCATGGTTGTTTCTCCTCTCTAGAATGCAGCTTCTACTTCCTGCCAAAGATCGACATGTTGAGGGTGTAACTCTCCGAATGGAATATCAGAGTCATCCCTCTATCGTATGACCACCTTGGCCTTGTATAGCCGAACCTCTTCAGGGGTGAGGCCAACATTTTCTTCGGTGATCACTATCGCCTCTGCCTCTGGCCCGAATATCCCCTGCCTCTCCAAATATTTCCTCATTTTGGAGGGTTGGCCTTGTGATGAACCATATATCTCCCAAAACTGATCTTCTATAGTAGGGTCCACACAAATGCTAGGCCCCCTTTCGGCCTTCTTGGTAGCTTTTCTAGCTACCTTTGCCACCTCGAATTCTTCATGGAGTCTTTCAAATTTCTCCTTCCACTCAACAAAGCCCTGCATACCTTCCACCCATTCTTCATCCGACTGGGCATTTGGTTCTGCAAACGTAACCTTGGCCTTTTTCTTGGCCCTCTTCTATGATGTTTGAGGTACCTTCCCCTTGGGCCTCTCTGGTATTATGGTATATTACATGGGGATATCCTCCTTCCCCATGGGATATGCCTCCCTATTGTCGTTAGAGGGTCCAAGAATCTGCCCCTCTTGTCTTGAATCACTCGTAGCTACTTCCCTTATTCTGTGGTCACCCAACGACTGCTCTATGGGTCCTTCGGATATGGGTCCTTCAGTGTGGTTACCCGTTGCTCTTGAGAGTCCTCCTTGGCATCGGGTTCAGTGCCTTACCTCTGGCTCTAACCTGAGTGCTCTTCATCATCAATGATATCTATAATAGGGGGCTCTGTTTGAAATATAGAGTTCCCCTATTCCTCCATCATCATCCTATCGAAGGTGAATGAACTCTCTCCCACCTCCATGTCTTCATTTTGGGCATCTAACCTGAGCACCCTGGATGAAACTACCCTCTCTGGTGAGGTTGGAGAGTTCATGGGCACTTCAATTGCCCAATCTATTTGGGTGGAGGCATCTCATTTTTCCACCACCCTGGCCTACAACTGCTGATTTTCTGCCTTGAGCTGCTGAACCAGTTGTTGTAGCTGAGCTACGGTGGCCTCCTGCCTCTACATTTTCCTTGCAGTCATCTCCTTAAATCCATAAAATAGTGCCTACATCATGAAATTCTCACTCTACCAAGTGAGGCCTTCTTCCACCATTGAATCGAGCTATTGTTGTAGGCCTATCGAAGGTTGCGGGTCCTGTGGACTTTGAGCGGCCAAATTTTGTAATGTTTGGGCCATGAACCTGACCTCCATATCTTCCTCTTCTTCCTCGCTCGATAGAATTAGTCATCGTAGGTGCCTCCTGCCACTTATACGCTCTGTTCGATGAGCTATTGGTTTAGGGCTGGAAGACTCTAGCCTATCCTCTACATAATCGGGTAGAGGAATTTGCCCTTCTTCTATAGCATCCTAGGAGGTTTGGGGCCATTCTCCTTCTTCCTCAACCATTCCTCATAATTTATCCTCCTACCCTACTTCAATAGTAGACTGTGTCTGTGCATAAATTTTTTTGGCTCCTTCTACCGATGAGCCCCCTCTGTGTCCCTCAGCATAGCGAATTAGGGCTGTAATTAGCCCATGATGGGCTAGGGCAGAGGCTGCTCCTCTCTGATATCATGATACCTCATCCTTCAGGGTGCTTTCTAGATAAAATGGCACATTAATTTTCCACCCATGCACTAGGTGATTCAAGAACTGCATATGGTTCACGTTCAGGTGTGAGTACTTCCCTGTGCATGTGAAGAATCTCACGACCTATTCGAAGAGCTTCTACAGGTGCATCAGGAGTCCTTGTTTTGGAAGCCCTCCATGGTCGAGTCAAACATTCTCTTGCTCGAGCAGCAATTCTATGCATTGGACTGGCATGCCATCCTTGTAAGTGCATTCTCTAGTGAGGGGGAGGCCGATAACAAGAGAGATGTGCTCTGGCATGACTAGAATTTCTAGTCCATGCAATCGAGTGACCTCCCCTCTCACAATGGTAGCAAACTCCTTTGCTACCTTGAGGTCCTAGTTTTGGCTGACCAGGTGACAATAATCCATCCATCCAACCACCTCGAATCGATTATGAACTTCACCTCTAATTCCCTCAGTGTCATTGGGCTCATTCTTCTTGAGCGCATGGTTCTTTGATCGACCTCCCATGGTGAATTCTCAGCTTTTTTTCTAATGGTTTGATGCCTTATTCTCATAGGAAGGCGCCTTCTTATAGATTAAGGCACCTACCCAATGAATTACTTCTATGTTGGGGTTGATAGGGTATGCCACCCAAATTGATTTTTGGCATGATGTATTAGGCATGAGGGGCCAATGTGATTCTTGCGATGACATTATTTTTAGAGAAGCATAAATCATGAAAAATTATGTATATATTTAAAAAATCATGCACATACCTGATTGGTTGTTCATGCATTGTGGAGCATGTCGATTCGGTAATCTATGATAATGGTGATGGCATATTTCCCATGTGCTGATTACGTTACCTTGGTCACTACAATTCTGGTTTGCTCGAGGTCTCATGCTAAAAATATGGTGGATCCGATTGGTTTAGATTGGGATGCATATCTCCTTCGATGGTTGGCTTTGGGATGTGCAAAAATCCTACCCAATGATTTTACAATATTTTTGGGTGCCTTCAGATTTCCATCATGTGAAATGATGATGTTGGCTTCGACCACTCCCTCGTACCACCAAATTGCATAGGTGTTTTTGATTAAATCAAGGTACCTATATGATATCAATGTGCCTACTTGAATAGTAAGGCACCTTTGATCAAGGTGCCTACTTGAAGAGTAAGGTGTCATTGATCAAGGTGCCTACTTGAAGAGTAAGGCACCATTGATCAAGGCACCTACTTGAAGAGTAAGGTGCCATTAGAGTAAGGCATCTACTTGAGAGTAAGACATCATTGATTAAGGTGTCTACTTGTAGAGTAAGGTGCCTACCTCTAGAGTAAGGTGCCTACCTCTAGAGTAAGGTGCCTCCTTAAGAGTAAGGCACCTACCTCTAGAGTAAGGCACCTTCTCTAGAGTAAGGTGCCTCATCACTTATTCATTTTTTTTGAAGACTTTTCAACCATAGTCAAGCGCCTCCATTGATGGACATTGAGATGTCTTTAGAGTAAGGTACCTTCCTTTAGAGTAAGGTGCCTTCCTTTGGAGTAAGGCACCTTCCTTTAGAGTAAGGCACCTTCCTTTGGAGTAAGGTGCCTCCTTTAGAGTAAGGCACCTACCTTTGGAGTAAGGTGCCTTCCTTTGGAGTAAGGATCTTTGGAGTAAGGCACCTTCCTTTGGAGTAAGGCACCTTCCTTTGGAGTAAGGCACCTTCCTTTGGAGTAAGGTGCATCCTTTAGAGTAAGGTGCCTTCCTTTAGAGTAAGGCACCTTCTTGAAGAGTAAGGCCTTGAGTAAGGTGCTCTCCCACCATTGAAAAGTTAGTAGTAGTTGACGTGTTCATTGATGCAAGGTTGATCAGGCCTTCTAAAAATTTTCTCATGTTGCATCAGCGTCTGCTTCGCCCAAGCATGGGGGTGTGTAATTTTTCCTTTGCGGGGAATTAGTGCCCACGTCCATGCTTGGATCAGAACTATCTCCTCAAAAAAATGTGTAGGTTCATGGATGTTGAGCCAGTTTAGGCCTTGTCTCCCAAGATGCCTATTTTTTGTACAATCAGGCCATTCACCTACAAAAGAAAATGAAAAAAAGAAAATGTAGTTAAATGCAATCCATGCCTATTAGGCCTTGGCTCTCAGGATGCCTATAGCTTGCATGTGGGTGTTGTCCCTACAAAACACATTGTAAGCTAAAAAGTAGAAAAATGCAGGGTTGGTGCAATCCGTGCCTATTAGGCCCTGGCTCTCAGGATGCCTGTAGCTTGCATGCGGGCACCATACCTGCAACACACATGAAAGAAAAAAACTAAGACTAAATTATTTTTAGTGGACACTCTTGTATCCATCGTGTTGTTGAGAAGTTGACATGTTTTCAATTGGATGGGGTCTCCCCCATGCCTATTCTGGACTCCACCATTAAATTCTTGGACGTGTGGTATGGACGCAACCGATGGTCGTTAACTATCAGGATGGTGCTACTACCATCAATTGTCTTGATGTGCACAACACCATTTTTAATTAGCTCTACCACCTCGTATGGTCCCATCCACCTCTGCATCAGTTTACCTTTATGTTCCTAGAACCTAGAATCATACAGTAATACCCAGTCTCCTTCCTTGAACTACTTTGACTTAATGTGGTGGTCATGCCACTATTTCCTTTGCCTTTGGATGATTTTCATCTTTTATAGGGCATCCATTTGATATTCATCTAACTGATTCAGCTATCGAATCCTCTCCCTCTATGCTTCATCTAGGCTCAGGTTCAGTTCTACTATAGTTCTAAGCATTTTAATTTTGAATTTGATGGGCATCATCGCACTCTTCCCGTATACCAGTTGGAATGGGGTAAAGCCTATGGTTGTTTTCCACGTTGTTCTGTATGCCCATACTACCTCTGGTAGCCTTGCAGCCCAATATTTCCTATGTTATTGCACTATTTTTGTTAGGATGTTCTCTATCTCCCTATTGGTCACTTCTACCTATCCATTCGCTTGTGGATGGTAGGGGGTGGTTCTGTTATGCCGAATCTTGTATTGCTGCATTAGCTCCTCAATTAACTTGGAGGTGAATTGGGGCCCTTGATCCATTGTAATCTCCCTGGGTACCTCAAACCTCATGAAAATTTGAGCAAACAAGAATTCTACCACCATTCCTTCTTTGGAGTCCCTCAGTGCCTATACTTCGACCCATTTGGTGATGTAGTCAGTGCAGACTAGAATGTATCTCTTTTTGATCGAAGGTGGGTTGATTGGCCCCATAAAATCCATACCCCATTTGTCAAAGGGCTCTATGTGTATGTGAGGTTGGAGGGGTATTTCATCCCTATGGGTTGGCCTACCCATCCTCTGGCACTCATCACATTGGCTGGCGTATTTGGCTGCATCTTTGAACAATGTAGGCCAAAAATACCTAGTCTGTAGGACTTTGTATGTGGTCCTCTTCCCTAAAAAATATCCTCCACATGGCTCATTATGGCAAGCTTTGAGAACTTCCACAAATTCATGCTCAGCTATGCACCTCCTTACGATTTGATCAGGCCCTATTTTAAATAGGAGGTCATCGATCCACAAGAAAGAGGTGCTCTTTTCTATTACCATCTGCTTCTCTCATGATGAAAGAGTAGGGGATGTTCTACCGATGGCCAAGTAATTGGTGATGTCTACGTACCATGATGTCTGTTCACTGATGACAAACAAATGTTCATCTGAGAACTGGTCTTCCACAACTACGTGATCCGATGGTATTAGTCTGGATAAGAAGTCTGCTACTACGTTGTCCTTTCCGGGCTTATCTATGATGGTAATATCAAACTCCTATAGAAGCAAGAGCCATCTGATGATTCTACCACTAATCATGGGTTTACTCATTAAATACCGGATAGCCGCATGGTCCGTATGGATGAACACCTTGTAACCAGTGATGTAGTGGTAAAACTTATTGATGGTATGCATGACTATGAGGAACTCCTTCTCTATCACCATGTAGTTGAGCTCAACCCCTACTAAATTCTTGCTGACATAGTAGATGGCATAGAATTCCTCACCATCCTTCTACTCAAGGACCGCTCCAATTGCATTATTGGATGCATCATAGTAAATGTGAAATGGGATGACCCAATTTGGGCCCCATAGGACTAGGGTAGTAATCAACTTTTCTTTTAGCATTTGAAAAGCTCATTCATAGTCTTCTATCTAGATGAATTCCACATCCTTGGAGAGCAATGTGTGTAGGGGTTTGGCAAATTTTTTGAAGTCGATGATAAATCACCTGTAGTACCCGATAGAGCCAAGAAAACTCCTCACATCCCTCTGCATCTTAGGACTAGGTAGGTCCTTTATGACCTCAATTTTATTTTTATCCACCTTAATCCCTTCTATTGAGAGGTGGTGTCCCAACACTATGCCTTCATGCATCATCATGAAGCATTTTTCGTTGTTGAGGGATAAATTATTTTCTTCGCATCATTGGAGCACTCATTCCAAATTAGTCATCACCTCACCAAAGGTTTCACCATAGATGGTGAAATCATCCATGTAAACTTCTACTACTTCCCCCATCATGTTTGAGAATATGCTTAGCACCACCCTCTAAAAGGTGGTTGGTGCATTGCACAACCCGAAGGGCAGCACTCTATAGGTGAACGTTCCCCATGGGTAGGTAAATGTTGTCTTGTCTTGGTCCTCCTCTCCGATCTGGATTTGGTTGTATCCACTAAACCCATCTAGAAAGGAGAAGTACTTTCTCCTAGATAGTGTATCCAATACCTGATCAATGAAGGGTAGTAAAAAATGATCTTTCTTGGTCACCTTGTTCAATGATATGTAGTCGACACAGATTCACCATTTCCCATTTTTCTTGGGAACCACCACTAGTGGTGACACCCATTCACTATCAGATATGGGGTAGATAAACCCTATTGACAAAATCTTCTGTAACTCTACTTTGATAATTTCTTTCATGGTAGGGTTCATCCTCCTTTGTGGTTGTCTGATTGGGGTCACCTGCTCTTCGAGGTAGATTCGATGGGTGCAGATTTTTGGGTTGATTCCCTTCATGTCTGAGTAATCCTAGGCAAATGCTTGTTGATGCCTGGTCAAGACTTCTTTTAATTCTATCAGTTGTATGGGTGTCAACCCGCTACTAATGTTTAATGTTCTACCAGGCTCTATTTCGATTTTCCTAGTGTGGTGATCTTGGGCACCAACCAAAGGTGATTTGGGAATAATGGGAGAGGACTCTCCATGGAGGAATCTCGTAATGATGTCATCTTCATCAGCTTCCTCCTCCAATTCTTTCAGTGCCATCATCAGCTGGAGCATTGATAATGACCCATCCTCTTGGTTGTCCCACATGGGCTCTCCCAATGTATCTACGGATTGTGTAAGGGGAGAGATTGTCAACCTTTTGATATTTTGACCATTTGAAATGGTCATTTTTCCATCATGGTAGTTGATGTAGGCATCGATTATTGCTAGCCATGGCCTCCCCAAGATGAGTGGGTAGCCACCCAATCCTGATTTAGACTACAGAACCAAAAATTCCATTGGGTACTCCCATGCATCCACTATCACAATAATATCTTCGAGCATCCCTTCTGGTGCTACCATCGACCTATCGACTAGTTGCAACACCATATTGGTGGGCTTCAAATTTATGAGCCTCAGCTTCTGCATAGTCTCCTTCGGTATAACATTGATGGCTGCACCCAAATCAACCAAAGTATTAGTCAAAAAATGCCCACCTATTTTTATAGTCAAAACTAGACTGCCTGGGTCTACGTATTTAGGGTGGCATGCATTCCCCATCATCAAGTCGGCCAACTTCCCTACTACGTTGATGGTCTGTGCCATCTTTCACCTTGGTCTCCTCAGATAGAGTTCCTTTATTGCCTTGGTGTATATAGGAACATCATGAATAGCTTGAAAGAGTGGAATAGTGATTGTTAAGTTCCTCAAGCTGGAAAGGATATCAAACTCAGGTTGTGTTGGATTTTTCTGCTCCTGTAACCTCTTGGGAAATGGAGCTTCTATTTTCTCAGCAACATGTTCTTCTTCAACCTCTTCTACAAGAGGTGGTTCTCCTACATTTTCCTCCTCTTCTACCAGGGGAGGAACTTCTACTCCTAACTACCTACCTGATCTAAGCTGAATTGGATTACAACTAATATTATACATTGGATACATCTCTCCTTCTAGTTGGTATGTAGGCTGGTTTACCTTATTATTTGGATTGATCATCGACTATGTTGGTAGCTGTGTAGGTCTCACTATAGGGAGAGCTAGTAGGCTTTGCTATGGTGGAGCCTGTGCTATGTTCTGTGGAGCTGAGTTCCATGAACCATGGTTTCTCCACTACTACCTAGATTGTTGGTATGACATCCATGGGTGTTGGTTGGGAAACATGGCCCTTGGAGGTACGTTCATCCATGGTGGTGGTCCCCACCACCCCATATTGGGTGGTTGAGCCTACCCTTGTGGCATGTAAGGTCCTCCTCCATAGGGTGGCATTCCACCTGGCATATTCCCCCTAGGGGGTTGCTGCCAATTTCTTCGATTGCCCATGAAATAAGCTTCACTGACTTCAGCATCCTCCTTGATATTGGGCAGCTATGGGCATAGTCGGGTCTTATGATTTTTCTGGAAAATAATGCATACTCTGACTTTGTTCTTTGGGTATGCATTCCTTGCATGCTTCCCTCTACATTTTGGGTAGAAATAGGCTAACGCAGCTTCATTCTCTTGCTTCTTCTTCTCTAGCAAGAGCGTGTCTAACTACAATGCTAGAGAGGAGAGCATTTCGCTCTTTAGATCCTCTAGCATATTGCCTATCTCCATCTTTATGATCGAAGTGGTTGCTTTCACGGTCCTAGAAGTTGGTTTACCTCTTCTTCATGAGTAGTTTCGACATAATTATCGGATATCTTCCATTGGGTGTTGGTAAACGTCACCTCTAGAGATTAAGTTGAGAGCTTCGAGTGATTCATTGTTAAGTCCCCTCAATAAAATGCTCCTGAGGGACTTATCACCTAGCTTCGTATGAGGGGATCTCTATAGATTAAAGTTGAATCTCTCCTAGTACTCCTCTAGGGATTCATCCTCCTTTTACATCATGCTTAGAACCTCTTCCCTAGAGTCTCGTGCTCTACCAAAGTCTTGGTACTATTCTAGGAAGAGCCTCTTCATTTCCTCCTAGGTGGTGATCTATTTGTTTCCCAACCTGATAAACCAGCGTAGGGCTGAGTCATCCAATGTTGAAGGGAAGAGCTTCAACTTCTGTGCATCTGATTTATAGTCGATAGACCTACACAACACATCAAACTTAAATAAAAATAGGTCAGGATCTTCGGTTGGGTATCCCTTGAAGGTAGGGAGATGGGTAGGGGATATGTTCTTCATTTTGGTTTCCCCTGCACCTTCCTCTATCGGGAAGCTAAAACTAGTCGAAGTCTCTTCAGCCATTTTTTTAGGAAATGTGGTCTCTAATGCAGATTCTATAGCCTTTCGATCATTTTGAACCTTTTGTACGAGAGCCTCTAAGTCAGTTGGTGTTATAGTTTGATCCTCTACGGCTTTCCACAACAATTCCTCTTTGGAAGGTGTCCTTTTGAATAGAGGATTTTGTATAATCTACTCTTTTCCTGGTCGATGGGATGAGGAAGAGCTTTGCACAAAGATAGGGTGTTTACTCCAGTGTACTGCTGGTGGTGATTCAGGAGAATCTAACTCAAATTCAAAATTTTTGGTTGACTCAAATTTTTCCTATGGGCTCTATTTTATGAAATGACCATCGGGTCCTCTTTTCCTCAATGGACTCATACAAAGTCAGATAGAAGGTTTTACGGTATTGTAATCAATCTATTAGTGGTGCTTCCCCGACAATGATGCCAAAATATTGGGGCAAAAACACTGGTTAAATTTACTCCTAATTCTATCACAGCCCTCGCATTTAATTTGTTAGACCAGGGAGCTCGTAAAATTTTGAAGTGCCATGGTTAAGGTCAATCACAATACCATTCTTGAGATGAGTCCACTAACCTATCATTGGGGGTGTTTATAAAATGACATTGATTCATCCATAATAGATTGCCATATATCAAAACCATGTGCCATAAAATAGGTTTACATCCTTATGCTACAGAAGGCATAATTATTCCCATCAAATAATGGATCCCTATTTGATGAAAAACATTCTTTGTAAGCCATGGGTGTTCCTGTAAGATCTTCCTTAAAGTTGTTAGTCTTTCAATAAGGAACCTAATCTGATACCAATTGAAGAAACACACACTTATACTAAGAGGGGGTGAACAATATAAGATAAAAAAATTCTCTTTTCTTCCCAAAGCAATAACTTGAAATAATATCAATGTAGTAATGAAACAATGCACAAATCACCACACACATAAGAGACAAAGATTTTATGTGGAAACACCCTCTTGGAATAAAACCATGATAAAATATTACTTATATTTTTCTTCAATAAATTTCATGGGCACCAACCCACATGAGACACCAATCCTCTATATAATTTCATAGGCACCAACCCACAAGAGACACTAATCCCCTTGTTACAAGTTCATGGGCACCAACCCATAGGAGACACCAATCCCCTTATACAATTTTATGGGCACCAACCCACAGGAGACACCAATATCCTTCTCCAAGTTTGTGGGAACCAACCCATAGGAGACACCAATCCCCCATACAAGTTCATGGGCACCAACCTATAGGAGACACCAATCACCTTATACAAGTTCATGGGCACCAACCCACAAGAGACACCAATCACCTATAAAAATTATGGGCACCAACCCACAGGACACACCAATCTTCTTCTACAAGTTCATGGGCACCAACCCATAGGAGACACCAATCCCCTTGAGGCACCAACCTCACTTAGTTCTACAATAAAAAATGATCACAAAAACTGCTCAAATCTACTTCAAAATTTGCTCATAAACATTGCTAAAATCTGCTCACAAACACTGCTCAAATATGCTCCCAAATCTGCTCATAAACACTGCTCAAATATGCTCCCAAATATGATCAATATTTGTTCACTATAATCCCTACTATACCTTGCTTTTACTCTTTAAATGAAGAACACAAGCTTATACTGAGAGGGGGGTGAAAAGTATAAGACCACTTTTTACTTTTCTTTCCAAATCAATATTAAGCAATGTGTAGATAGCAATATCAATAGCAGTAATCAAAGCAATGCACAAATCACCACACACAATAGAGACACCACATTTTACGTGGTTCACCCAATGTGGGCTACTCCACGGAGAAAATATTTCACTAAAATTTTCTCAATCAATCTCTTGGGAATCCTTCCCAATTACAATGTTTATGGACCTCTATCCAAAGGAGACACCAATCCCCTAAATCAAGTTCATGGATCTCTATCCACTGGAGAACTCCTTCTCCTCTGCTCTAGTTGGTGATCCTCTAGAAGACTACTGCCTCCACTACACTGGCTTGTGGATCTCTCTCCACTGAAGACTCTTGTCCCCACTCAGAAGACCTGTCCTCACTACCCTAGTTGATGGATCTCTATCCACTAGAGACTACTATCCTCTCTGCTCTATCACCTCCAAAGCTCTATCTCAAATCTGCACTAAACACAATCCATTCGATCTAGCACAAATCTTCTCAACAAGTCCACTCAGAACTTGCTCAAATATGCTCAATAAGTCCACTCAGAACCTGCTCAAATCTGCTCAACAAGTCCACTCAGAACTTGCTCAAATATGCTCAACAAGTCCACACAGAACTTGCTCAAATCTGCTCAACAAGTCCACACAGAACTTGCTTAAATCTGCTCAACAAGTCCACACAGAACTTGCTCAAATCTGCTCAACAAGTCCACTTAGAACTTGCTCAAATCTACTCAACAAGTCCACTCAAAACTTGCTCAAATCTTCTCAATAAGTCCACATAGAACTTGCTCAAATCTACTCAATAAGTCCACACAGAACTTACTCAAATCTGCTCAACAAGTCCACACAGAACTTATCCAATCTGCTCAATAAGTCCACACAAAACTTATTCAAATATGCTCAACAAGCCCACTCAGAACTTGTCCAAATCTGCTCAACAAGTCCACATAACTTATCCAAATCTGCTCAATAAGCTCACTCAGAACTTATCCAATCTCATAGAAACATAAAGTGAATTGTTAGAGACCCAATATGTTTCAACTCAATGCTCAAACACTTTCTCAACTCAAATCAGAATATAGGATAGTTTGTTTTATGGAACTTGAACAATCACTTCATACATCCACTTGACTAGGCTCAATCAACTCTACTCAACCAATTACTCAAGAAACAACCCTTGCTCACAAACCCTAGTCCAAGCATGTAAACACCAACTCAAAATATTTCCAACAATGCTCAACAACAAATCTCACATAACAATGATACTCATGTTCTTTTCAAACCCTAGTTCAAGTTCTTTGCACAACAACTCACTTCAACAACAATGCATATAAATCAATCTTCACATAACAATGATACTCATGTTCTTTTCAAAACCCTAACTCAAGTTCTTCACACAACCAATGGCTTCAACAACAATGCTTATAAAACAAGGTTTTAATCACAACACTTAATTCTAGAAAACCTTGAAGCATTAACTCAAACACTTTCGAAAAGGAAACCCTAATCAAATCCTTTTCACTCCAAAATTTATTTTCTAGAAAGCCAATCAATCAACTCAACCAAGGAAGAATTTGCCCATACCTTTTTGCTTGACAAGGAGTTGATCTCACAAATCTATCACACTCACACTCACTTCTTTGCCAATCTCAATAAGGGTTAGAAGATAATAATTTCCTCAAAAACACAATACAAAATGATATCAAAATTACACCTTATCACTCCAACTTAAAATAATATTCAACACCTTCACAATAATCTTCTTTAACACAAAAACCCCTTATTAAAATTAAAACAATACTCAAAAGTCTTAATCCTCCAATATGCCAATATAGTAATTTAAGACTTTATTAAAAATTAAAACCAAAAACCTCCTTATTACTCCAAGTGATAATTTTCAACTACCACCACTATCCAATAAGCAACCTTTCTAAACAATTCCACTAACAACCCTTATACCTCCCAACTTAGGCAAATAATAAAAATTTAATGCAAAATATTTACCTCACCTTCGGAGGGATTCGAACCTTCAACAATGCCTACGATGAACGCCTTAGTCATGGCTTCAACCGCCACACGAGCTACGCGCTCGTTTGAGACTAACGAAGCACCACGTGCTTCAAGTCGTGCCTCCCTTCTTGCCCTTTGCAAAAATGTGCGCCTTTGGCACCTTCAACCAACATGACTGCCAAGCACACTACCGCATTTCGAACGTTGGCTCTCTTGCCAAAAAATGCTTTCACACCTGCCCACTCGCCACTAGGCCAAGCTGCCCAGTTGGCCTTCGAACGATCTATGCTTTCTATTTTGAACTGTTCGCCGCACACGAAATTTACAAAATTCTCACGAGCTCTTCTTTCACTTCACATCCAAATAATAATCAATCGAGCAAGGATAAAGTTTAATGCCCTTTGAGCATAGGTATATATATTAATTTCCTCCATGCTTGTAAAACGTCGACGCTTCGAATTCTTTCACCACCACGTGACGTCGGTGAAGGTTAAGACCTTGATAAAGGCGCTTTGAATATTTTTAACTCCAAACCCATCTTTGGGTATTGTAAAATATTATAATGAATATTATAAATATTTTACTTTGGGCTTTTAACCATATCACTTAATATTATAAAAACAAATATTATAATATTATATCCTTTTGAGTTTATTGCTTCCTTCTCATTGCATACCATGGTGTAAATAATATTTATTTATAAAATTTAAATTCTCATTGAATTTAAATAATTTATAAAAAATATTATATCTCCTTTTTAACTTCGCACAAGCCTCCTTGAGATTTTATGAAACCCTTTTAACTTATGCTTCCATATACTATTAGATATTATGGAGCCTTTTTTTTAACTTTTGCACTGATTCTCTTGACCTTTGGCCTTCTTCCTGGATATCAAATAACAACCTTGACAACTTTGTTTCTTGATGAAGTCCTTGATATTAATGATGACTTCATCTAGTGACATCAATGACAACTTTGACTTAGGGACTCAAAATGTCCAACAATCTCCCCCTTTGTCATTGATGGCAACCCAAAAAATTTTACCAAAAACTTGACTTCTTCTTCTGTGTTGCTCCCCCTGGGACATTGCTCCCCCTGGCTCAATGCTCTCTTCAAGTATCAAATCTCTCCCCCTTACTCAAATATCTCCCCCTTTGACATCAATGACAAAGGGTCACCTTTGGGGCTCGGGGCTAAGAATGAGCCTCTTAGCTTAGCCCCTCCCCCACCTTCTTTTGAGGTGGTTAATTCTGGGGTGGGAGTATTTCTACTCCTAGAAGGCATTGTTCTTTACCTTTATCCTCTTTCCTTCTTATCTGATTCTTTTGATTCCTTTGATTGTTTTCCATGTCCATATTCTTGTCCATATCCTTGTTCCTATTCCTGTTCATATCCATGCTCCTGTTCTTGTTCATATTCATATTCCTGTTCTTGTTCCTGTTCCTATTCTTGTTCCTGTTCCTATTCCTGTTCCTGTTCCTATTCATATCCAAATCCATGTTCATACTCATGTTCATACTCATGTTCCTATTCCTGTTCCTATTCCTGTTCATGTTCATACTTATTTTTGGGATGTCTGCTCTACACCACTTTGTTGTGTGACCATCATTATTGCACTTATAACACTTAATGTTATTATTCCTTGGAGGTGCAAATATCTTAGGATTTCTCCTAGTGAAGCCATATCTTCTTCTATCATGAATCCTACAATTTATTGCCTTGTGACCAAACTGATTACATGAGTAGCAATACCCATGAAAAAGTTGTATGTTCCCAATTTCTTGTCTTACATGTGTCCTGCATTGTGAAGCCATGTGCCCAAACTTGTGACATGAAAAGCATCTTCCATTGAAGCTTCCTTGTCTTGACCTCATTGGTCTCCTATTCTGATTGTTATTCCATCTGTATCTTCTTTGTGCATTGTTCCTATTTTTGTTGAACTCTCTATTGTCCAACTCATCCTCTGATGTCTCACTTTATTTCACACTGTCTTCTTTTGAAGTATCTTCATCTAAAGTTTCTTCTCCTCCAAAACTTGAAGTTGACTCTCCTTCCCATTTCTTTTGAACCTGTTCAAATCCAAGACCTATTTTTCTTGATGTAGTCTTTTGTGTCTTGATGAACTTATCCAAGTTCTTTGAGTTGTTTTTAAACCCTTTCATCTTGATCTTGGAGTCCTCTAAATATTCTTTTAGTAGTGCCACTTCTTGTGCTAACTTCTCACATTCCAATATCTTTGCTTCTAACTTATCTTTGAACCTTTTTGCCTTAGCCTTTGATTTTTCTAAATCCTCTATAAGCAATATTCTCTCTTCATCACATTCCTGAAACTGAATTTCAAGTTTAGAGTGTTGCTTTCTTACCTTCTTTACTGTTTCAAGGGCATAGATAAGTTCTCCCTTTAGATCATAACCATCCTTTTCTGAATATTCCTCTATTTGTTTGCCTTTGTCCATATCTCTATTTTCTTTTGGCTTGTCTTCTATAGGATCACTTACTTCTTCTTCTAAATCCATTAGAATATTTTCATTTGGTCCTTCAAGTGCATTCTCATATTCATCATCACTAAAACTATAACCATCCCTTGTACAATCATCTTCAAGATGTCCAAAGTTACCACATGTAAAACACTTGATAATAACTGGAGTCTTAACTGGTTATTTTCTTCAATCATTAATAGGACTTCATCTCTACCCAGGTGTTGTAGGTGAGTTGGAAAGGAGAGGAGCGGGAGGCGGCCCCCCGGGGGGGGGGGCCCCCCGGGGGTGTCTTGGGGATGTGGACCCCCCCCTGCGCGCCCCCCCCCCAGCGGGCCCCCCCGCGTTTTTTTTTGCGTGAAAAAAATAGGACTTCATCTCTATAATTGTCTGAAAAACTAGCATCACTACCACTTGAATACTTACTTGCCTTATCTGCATAGTAGCTTCTCTTTTACCTTTGAAATAACTTTTTTCCTTGTCTATTGTGTCCATCCTCACTTTTCTTCTGATTCTTATATCTTTTCGAATCCCTATACCTGTGATCTTTTTTTCTTCACCATTGTTGTTCTTAGGTTCTTGATAATCTGTTACAAAATATGCATACTTTCCACAATTGAAACACTTAATAGATCTTAGATATTTGGATCTTCTATAGTCCTTATCTCTTCTACCATAATTAGCTTCTTCATCACTAGATGACTCATTGTTTGATTCTTACTTCTTACCCTTTGTATTATTGGTTGATTTGAATGTTGCTTCCTTCTGGGATATAGGATATTTTGTTCTTATCTCAAATTTTATGAGTATACCAAGCAACTTATCTCTTGTCAAAGTATCACCATCTATTGATACTTCTATAGCAAAAACCTATTCACTGAATCTTTTTGGAAGAGATCTTAAGACTTTATCACAAACATCAGATTCATCAATCTTCATACCAAGTCCTCGCATATCATTAACAACCTCATCAATTTGAATTAGGTAAGCACTAATATTTTCCTCTTCATTCATTCTTAATTCTTCAAGTTGTCTTTTGATATTTTGACTCTTTGCTTTCTTGACACTTTTATCTCCTTCATATATATTTTACAATTTATCCCACATCTCTTTTGCAGTTTGACAATGCATAACTTTCATAGACTCTGTTCTACGCAAACCTCTCATAAGTGCATTCATTGATTTTGAATTATAGTGTTGTAGAAGCTTACCTTCCTTATCTATAGGAGGATTGATTAAGGGATCATATCCAAATTCTATTGATTTCCAAATTTCATTACCATGTACCATTAGGTAGATCTTCATCATCATACTCCAATACATATAGTCACTTCCATAAAATACTGGTGTTGAGTTATTTGGGGACACCTCCTTAGGATCCATTGTGTTCTTGTTAGCCTTTCCTTCAAGTTGTTAAACTCTTCTGAAGGAACCCGCTCTGATACGAATTGAAGAAAACAAGCTTATACTGATAGGGGGTGAACAGTATAAGACCACTTTTTACTTTTCTTTCCAAATCAATATTAAGAAAATTGTAGATAGAAATATTAATAGCAGTAATCAAAGCAATGTACAAATCACCACAAACAATAGAGACACCACATTTTACATGGTTCACCCAATGTGGGCTACTCCACGGAGAAAATATTTCACTAAAATTTTCTCAATCAATCTCTTGGGAATCCTTCCCAGTTACAATTTTTATGGACCTATGTCCAAAGAAGACACCAATCCTCTAAATCAAGTTCATGGATATCTATCCACTGAAGAACTCCTTCTCCTCTGCTCTGGCTAGTGATCCTATAGAAGACTACTACCTCCACTACACTGGTTTGTGGATCTCTCTCCATTGAAGACTCTTGTCCCCCACTCAGAATACCTATCCTCACTGCCCTAGTTGATGGATATCTATCCACTAGAGACTATTGTCCTCTTTGCTCTATCACCTCCAAAGCTTTTTCTCAAATATACACTAAACACGATCCATTCATTCTAGCACAAATATATTCAACAAGTCCACTCAAAACTTGCTCAATAGGTCCACTCAAAACCTGCTCAAATTTTCTCAACAAGTCCACTCAAATTTTGCTCAAATATGATAAAAAATTCCACACAACACTTGCTCAAATATGCTCAACAAGTCCACATTGAACTTGCTTCAATATTCTCAACAAGTCAACACAGAACTTGCTCAAATCTAATCAACAAGTCCACTCAGAACTTGCTCAAATCTACTCAACAAGTCCACTTAGAAATTTCTCAAATATGCTCAACAAGTCCACTCAGAACTTTCTCAAATCTGCTCAACAATTCTACACAGAACTCGCTCAAATCTGCTCAAAAAGTCCACACATAACTTTTTCATTCTGCTCAATAAGTCCACAAAGAACTTATTCAAATTTGCTCAACAAGATCACTCAAAACTTGTCCAATCTGCTCAATAATTCCACATGAAAATTATTCAAATATACTCAACAAGCTCACTCAGAACTTGTCCAATCTCATAGAAACATAAAGTAAATTGGTAGAGACCCAATATGTTTCAACTCAATGCTCAAAAACTTTCTCAACATAAATAAAATATATTATAGTTTGTTTTATGGAACCTAAACAATCACTTCATACATCCACTTGACTAGTCTCAATCCACTCTACTCAACCAATTACTCAACAAACAACCCTTGCTCACAAACCCTAGTCCAATCATGTAAACATCAACTCAAAATATTTCCAACAATGCTCAATAACAAATCTCACATAACAATGATACTCATGTTCTTTTCAAACCTTAGTTCAAGTTCTTTGCACAACAACTCACTTCAAAAACAATGCAAATAAATCAATCTTCGCATAACAATGATACTCGTTTCTTTTCAAAATCCTAACTCAAGTTCTTCACACAACCAATGGCTTCAACAACAATGCTTATAAAACAAGGTTTTAATCACAACACTTAATTCCAGAAAACCTTGAAGCATTATCTCAAACACTTTCAAAATGGAAACCCTAATCAAATCCTTTTCACTCCAAACTTTATTTTCTAGAAAGACAATTTCCCATACCTTTTTTCTTGACAAGGAGTTGATCTCACAAATCTATCACACTCACACTCACTTCTTTTCCAATCTCAATAAGGGTTAAAAGATAACGATTTCCTCAAAAACATAATACAAAATGATAATAAAATTACACGTTATTTGTATCGCCCATATTTTTTGCACCCTTACCTTCAGGCTAAAGGATTTGTGCCCGAAATGGAGATGCGAGAAGGATGGGATAATACCTCGGATAGAGAAGCCCTTTGAAGGTCGCTCCTCTCGGGGGAGGGGTATAAGGGTGAATTTTTTGATGAAGATTCTAAAGCTTGTAGGAGTCCAGATCGTACCGGATATGACAGGATTGTCTGTAATTGTACAGAATCATCCAAATCATAGGAGATCGTCTGAGATCAGCCAATATTGTCAACGACTTGACGAATTCATCAGAAACCTGCAATCATGAAAACAGACACCAAAAACCAAAAATACAATTGCAAGAATGATACAAAATGATAGAAATAAGAATATAAATGCTTAAATGATAAATCCGGATATCAAATCAAATGGGATGCAATGTTTTAATAATTTATTTTGAATTTTATCATGCAAATATGCTAAATGAGGTGAACTCCAAGATGCAGAACATAAGTGAATTAATCTAATGCACAATTAAATAAGAAAAAGAGATAGAGAATGCAAACTCAGGGCTCTGATTGCCCCCAATCTGAACTATAGTCAAAATCATCTATAATCGTACGAGATCATCGTCGATCTCGATAGGATCATCCAAAATTGTGGTTGAATCACCTGCGACGATCCGAGCTTCCTCCGACTGAAACACAGTGAGATCCTACAATAAAACTTGAAAACACAAGTGCAAATGATGGGGGATAGGATGTTCTAACACAACAAAAACTAAAGTTGCAAGGAAATGATCAACCAGGGGGATAAACTGGGAAAATCCCAAGTTTATATAGGATTAGGGGGAGGTTAGGAGGTTGGGGATCATCCCAATCTGGGAGATCTCCAACGTAGGAATCTCCAACCGCGTAGACACGCTTCTGCCCGAGTTGGAGAGGTTGTTGAAATAGAAGCTAATTATGAAAATTTGGTTTTGGGATGAAATCGTCTGGACGTTATGTTCCAGATGAATTCGTCCGATTTGGGACGATATCATCAGATCGGCGACGATATTGTCCAACGGTCAAAACAACTTCTAAAAATGGCACGAAAAATGAGGTGAGCGGTTAACGAGTGGTTTTGGGGTTAAAATTCAAAATATTTTATCTTTTACTGATGGTTTAACTATGCCAATTTTAGGGTGCTACATTTTGCCCCCTCTTTAGCATATTTTCTAAAGAAAATGCGTTAAATATGAGTTCTTCACACTTTACGAGAAAGCAAAAATTTATTCCATTTTTTAGACGATGATTCTAGGTCGAATCATACAACTGTTTGCTATGGTGCCCCCTCCGAGTTTTTACCCAAATCGAACGTTTGAGGTAAAAGCGTGGAAAAGCAAAAATTAAAAAAATGTTGTTTTTAAATAAAAATAAGAAAAATAGGGTAAAACCCTAATTCATTTTTATTGTTCACTTTCGTTGTTTCAGAGCTCTACAGGCGAAATGGTGGAAACGGCACATAGATCGACAGAGGTCCGACGCGGGTTGCGGGTAAGGATCTAAACCTAGTGTACTATGTTTTTAGCTTGATTTGTTTAATTTTTTACTTGAATTTTAATTGTTTTTGGGCATCGCGGCCATTTTTAGGCCGTCGATGACGTCGAGATGAAATCGTCCCAATTTTGCCAAAATCGTCCCTATATCATCGATTTCGTCTGAGGACGAAATCGGAGAAATAGGGGCGATCCCGTCCAATAAGGGGCGATCCCCAAATTGAATAATCGGAGATGATTTCATCCTATTAAGGATGATTTAACTAAATTTGGTACGATATCGTCCAATAATGGGCGATATCATTTTTTTATGAGATGAAATTGATTTTAATGATTATGTATTAATGATTTTTGTTGTTTTATTATTTATTTTGTAGAGGGGATTGCTAAAGAGTCAAGAGTGGAAATACGGGGGTCTCAGGGATGACTTAGCCATGCTCGATCAAGTCGAGCGAGATAGACTAGCAGAGGTCGGACTGCAGCATGTGGTAGAGATGCCACAAATTCCTACAGACATGGGGCTACTGACAGCCCTAGCAGAGAGATGGTATCCGGAGTCGTCCTACTTTTGGCTATCGACAAGGGAGATGACTCCCACTCTAGAGGATGTATGGAGGATCTTGAGGATCCCCATACATGGGCGGTTCATGACTCCTTCAACCAATCAGGGCCATGCCATGATGAGATTGTGTAGTGACCCAAGCTTCGCCCTGGAGAAGGGCAGAGTGAACATCAAGGCTTTGAGGCAGATGCCTAGGGCATCTCGATTGACTTGGGTTTTGGTAGGGGTGGTGGGTGGCCTTCTTCTATGCCACCAGAGTGGATGCAGGTTACCGTGGCTCCTCTCAGATGTGGTCTGTGACATGAGAGACCATGGATACAGGTTTTCTTGGGGTAGCTTTGTATTATGCCGCTTGTATAGGATCCTTTATGGGGTCGTATACAAGGGAGGTCAATGTCTGGTGCTGACATCACTGCTACAGGTTTGGTGTTGGGAGCACATTGTGGTGCAGAGGCCGGTAGGGCTTCCATTGATAGGAGTTGATCGAGAAAGACCCTAGGTTTTCTATTGGTGGCTCTAGAGAGGGTCACAATGGCGGATAGATCTGTCGATGTCCCGAAGGTTGCTAGATGACCTCACCCCAGATCGGATCACCTGGAGACCATGGAGAGAGCATCCAAGGTGGGTAGAGGATGGATAGGAGTTGGCTCGCATCAAGTGAGTCATCTGGTTGAGGACAGAGTGGGGAGAGGTAGAGCTCCACCGCTATGACCGAGTTTTGAGGTAGTTCGGTCTATAGCAGGGGATCCCTTCTCTTAGGGATTATGAGTACTCCTAGAATATGCGGGATAATACCACATTGAGTGGGGCTCTAGACATGCAGTGGTTTTGGAGTCAGGACGTTGATGATGCCCCCATTCAGCCAGTGGATGGGGATGATGCAAGGGTAGTAGATGGGTATGATGCCTGGTATGCAGGCATCCACCCTCCTCGGATGACGAGGGCATAGGGTTCGATGCACGTTGTAGTGCAATGGATGGAGAGGCGGTGCCAGGTTGCCATCGATGCAGCGAGGGGTCACGAAGGGAGGGATCAACGATGGCCTCCTCAGGAGAGATGTCGGAGAGTACCATAGGCTCCGGAGAGACAGCAGTAGCCAGAGAGGAGGGAGAGACTCCCTTCTCAGCAGAGGG
Organism: Wollemia nobilis; assembly: GCA_028583015.1. NCBI lineage: Eukaryota > Viridiplantae > Streptophyta > Pinopsida > Araucariales > Araucariaceae > Wollemia > Wollemia nobilis. The sequence continues at coordinate 5,136,659 of JAQPPZ010003287.1, read as the reverse complement.
ATAGGCCACCATCACCCGATAAGGGCAAGGGTGTCGAGGTGGGGGAGAGCAACGAGATGGCGACTCTCTGGGCATAGAATGCCCACCTACGAGCTCAGGTGCAAACTCTTCAGGATGAGGCTACACGGCTCAGGGCTCGGAGCGAGAGGGGTGAGCATTCTAGAGCTGGCGTGGGTTGTTGCACAGACCGTATTCTACTAGGGGTTGTACTATCATGTGGTTCCAGAGGAGCAGAGGATACCGTTGCCAGCCAGCATTGCGAAGCCGATCAGGATGGGGTCATCGAGGACATCATCACGATCGACGTCGAGGACCCACGATACAACACGGACTTCGATGGGACCACCTCCTCCACCTCAGGGCGGGAGAGGAGATGAGGCTGAGAGCTCGAGGGCTTCTCGAGACTAGCTGCTCATTGTACATAGACCATATATTTTTGAGAGGATTGAGTATGCTAGGGTATAGATTGTGGCATACCAATCCGTTTTGATATGATGTATAGACTTCTTGATATATATATATATATATATATGTTATTTTTGTGATATGACTTGTGCATATGTTTTATGATGCTTTAATATTTGTTGTTTGACTATTCATGTAATTATGTTGTTGAAAATATTATAATTTTATGTCATGCTATAAAATTAAATGAAATAATCTGATGTAAACAAATTGGTTGTTGTGGTATGATTTGATGAAAAATAAAGTGACTTCTAACAATAATTTCAAAGGACATTGTCGTTGTTACATGACCATTTCATGGAGTCGTCGCTCGCTAGGTCATCAAGCTAATCCCGGTATGAGAGAAATATTGCTAAAAGTAAAAGGGTGCTTAAGAGACTTTCTTAAGACTTTGTGTTGTGATGATGAAAAATGATGATGGTGATGATTTGTTTTCAGATTTCCATGAAAATATTATGCATGAAATATTAAAAATATGATTTTTGCTAGGCATAAAATTCCTAAGTGTGATAGAAATTTGAACAATTGCCTAGGAATTATACCATCGTCGCAAAACTGAATGTTGACATAATGAAATGAAATAGAAAAGTTTTCGTTCTTTTTAAAGCACAATTGTGTAACATAATGATTTAAGCCATATGCTTTTATGGATTAAATAAATGGGAGATAAAATTAGAACGATGGCTTGCGCTAGGCATAGAATTTTAGGTATAGACTTATACCATCATCGCGAAATCCAAAGAAGAAATTGATGTAATAGTTTTATTGCATAGTTGATTTTTGATTTTGAGATAAAAAATATAAAAATGAGGACTTGCACTAGGCATAAATTCCAATTTAGGTTTAGGAACTATACCATCGTTGCGAAAGTCGAAAATATATAAATGTGACTTTATTGCTAGATTTTTGAACATGCTTTGAAAGAAATTTTGGATTTTTGAAAAAATGTATTTAATTGTTTTTACGCTAAGCCAATATTCTCAAGTAAGAAAATCAAATTATTCCAGAAGATTTGCATAAATATTTTAAATTATCTCAAAGACAAAATTTAGATTTATAAGGAACCCCATGTGCATATGTGAGTTCATTGCCGATCTTGATCTATCATAATGATACAAAATCTCTCAAACACAAATGTGTGTGCAATTGTATTGTTCATTTACCAATTTTGAGCAAGATAATTTGATACAAGTAATTTGAATTAACCAAATGAGTGTTCGTTGACCATGATTTATATGCATGTAATCGTACCAGACTACTATGTAAGTCGGGTCATCAAGAGCTAGCTGATCCATGAGCGGACATAGGTCTGTACAAAAGAAGGTCGCTAATGTGATAGACATATCACCATGCTAGGAGTTACCCAAGGCCAAGCAGGTTGGGCACAAACCACATGTTATGGGGCTTACCTCATAGTTTTTGAATAATTGAGAATTCTAGGGATTCAAGCTCATTCACCCTTCTTTTCTTTCAAAGGGTAGGGGAAGGGATTTATTGCTTTTTGCTTTTTCTTTTCTTTTTTTTTTTTTTTTGTATTTTTGCTTGACACTGAGATAATGCTGAAATATTGCTGAGGTGGTACAAAATGATACTAAAACAATGCTTCTTTTTCTCATGATTTTTCTTGACTTTCCTTTTTTTTTTCTTTCTATACTAGGGATACTTGCTCGGATTGGTTGTAGAGCAAGGGATTTTTATTCTGGGTAGGGGTGAGCTTGTCCTTTTGTCAATTCTCAAAGATTCTAGACCATGTGCATGATAGGATAGCAGGGGAGACTTTTCGCTCAAGAGACCACTTCTACTATGTAGCATCGCTTTGAATTTGCAATGAAATCATTTTAATGTGAAAAGGTGTACTTGGTTCAAGTAAATAACAAGATCAGTTCTCTATGCTCAAAAATTTATTTAATTCAACTATGGACTTCGATATAAGAGAGATTAATAATCATACCAAATAAGATCAAGATATTTATTCTTGTGAGTGTGAAAGTGAGGGATTCCAAATAAATGCTAATTTATCCAAAATAACTGAAAATATAACTGCAATACTTCAAGAATTGACAGGTGCAAAAATAGAAGATGTTTTTGAGGATTTTGATGATTTTGATTTTTTTATATTTTGATTTTAATTTATGAATTAAGATAATACATAATATTATTGTTTTTGAAATTTTTATATGAATTACTAAAATAAGACAATATGTATAATATATACAATGACGAAATTACCATATTTATGCATAATAGCGCTTAAGATGCATAATGTTCATAGGTTCTTTAAGATCTTTACCATCTAAGGTAGCTAATCTGTATGCTCCCGATCCAAATTTAGCAGTGATAATATATGGCCCAAGCCAGTTAGGCTCAAATTTACCTTTAAGGTCTTTAGTTGCATTAGTATTTTTTTTATTTTCTTTTAAGACGAGGTCGTCGATCTCAAAGGATCGATTATGAACTTTCTTGAGATATGCTCGTTTGAGCTTGTTCTGGTAGGCACGAAGATGCTCCAAAGCATTAATGCGCTTCTCATCTAGGAGTTCCAGCTGACTAAATCTGCCAGCATGATATTCATCTCCTACTTCAGTATCTTGAAGTAGCAGAGCCAAAGAAGGAACTTCTAATTCAAAGGGAAAAACAGCTTCAACACCATAAACCAAAACAAAAGGTGAAGTGCCCGTGGGAGTACGAATGCTAGTTCGATAAGCCCACAAAGCAGGATATAATTGAATGTGCCAATCACGACCAAATTTATTGACCGATCTTTTGAGGATTTTAATTAATGTTTTATTAGATGCTTCTGCTTGGCCATTACCCTGAGGATAATAGGGAGTGGACCAACGATGTTGAATTTTATATTTTTGACATAGTTTCTTTACATATTTATTTTTGAAACAAGTTCCATTATCTGAGATGAGATTTGCAGGAATTTCGAACCTACAAATAATTTGATTAAAAATAAATTTGGAAACTTGAGTTCCAGTGCAAGAAGCTAAGGGCATAGCTTCAACCCACTTCGTAAAATACTCGATGGCGGTTATGATGAATTTGTGTCCATCAGATGACATAGGATTTATTTTTCTAATGATGTCTAAGCCCCATTTTGAAAAGGGCCAAGGAGATGAAATAGCCTATAGTTCTTATGCAGGCACATGGACAAGGTCAGCGTGTTTCTAGCACTTGTCACAATGGCACACGTAATCATGTGCATCATTCTCCATGGTAGGCCAAAAATATCCTATCCTAAGGAGCTTCTTAGCAATGGCGCTACCACTAAAGTGTCCCCCACAAGATCCATCGTGGGCTTCACTCAAAGTTGATCTAGACTCTTCTAGATTCAAACATCTCAGTAGGATACCTTCAAAAGATCTCCTATATAAGGTATTGCCAATTATGATGAAGCGACTTGCTTGTCTACGTAATAACCGGTGTTGGTTTCTATTAAAACCTTCAGGGAAGGTCCCATTTTGAAGAAAATTGAGGATATCAGTGTACCAAAGTTCAGGAGTAGTTTCGTTGATTAGAAACACGTCCAAAGGTTCCAAGCATGATTTAATTGAAGTGGGTTCCTGGAGTCGACGAATAATGATGGTAGCATATTCGTCATCTAACTCCAAGGGTAAAAGAGATGCAGTTGCGGCCATGGCGTCAGCCGCACGATTGCTAGTTCTAGGAATAGCTTCCAAGGTAATTTGATCAAATAAAGATATTAATTGTAATACATATGCTTTATATGGGCACAATTTATCATCTCTAGTCTGATAAACATCGTTAATTTGATTTATAACAAGTTGAGAATCATCGAAAACTAATAGATTTTTAATTTTTAGTGCCAGGGCTGCTCGTAATCCAAGGATGAGAGCCTCATATTCAGCAGTGTTATTAGTACAGGCAAACATTAATTTAAAGGATAGAGGTATGAGATGTTTCTATGGAGATATCAAAATAATACCTAAACTAGCCCCACTCATGCATCGGGCTCCATCAAAGTATAAGGACCATTGCTCTGAATAATCTACCTCTAGTTTAAGGCATTCGTCAGGAAACTCAATGACGAGGGGATGGGTGGATTCTAAGGGTGCAGCAGCTAATTGATCTACTATGATTTGACCCTTAATAGACTTATGTCCTATAAACATGAGTTCAAACTCACTTAGCGCAAGAACCCACTTTGTTGTGCAACCAGATAAATAAGGTCGACTCATGAGATACCGCAAGGGATCGAATTTAGCAATAACGTATGTTTTTTGACTGAGCATATAATGGCGTAGTTTTTGTGTAGAAAATATGACTGCTAGACATAACTTCTCTAATTTTGTGTAGCGGGTTTCATAACTAATTAATGTTTTTCTAATGTAATAATTAGCATGCTCTCTTTTCTCATCATCAAGTTGAGCTAACATAGCTCCTAAAGCAAAATTTGAAGGAAAAATATACAAGATAAATGGGCGATCAAGTTTAGGTGGTGAAAGTACAGGTGGGTTAAGAAGATATTGTTTGAGGAGTTCAAATGCTTCCCGACATTCATCGTCCCAATGGAAAGAGACATCCTTCTTAAGAAGCTTAAGAAAGGGTCCAGTTTTATCCGCCGACTTATCGATGAAGCAACGGATAGCTTGAAGCTTACCTTGTAGACTCCGTAATTCAGATATATTTGTAGGTGCGGGCATATCAGTGATAGTCGTAATCTTGAGAGGGTCAATTTCGATGCCACGTAAAGAAACTATAACCCCCAATAATTTACCTGACTTAACTCCGAATATACATTTGGTTGGATTCAATCGGATAAGATATTCCCTTAACCGATCAAATACTTTTCTCAAGTCATCTAAATGGTCATCTTCTTCAATGTAGAATGAGCTATAATGTCGTCTACATAATAGTGTAGTATATCATGCATCATATCATGAAAGATATAAGTCATGGCTCGTTGATAGGTTGCACCTGCATTCTTCAACCCGAATGGCATCACTTTCCAACAGAAAGTCCCCCAAGGGGTAATAAAGGTTGTTTTAGCCTGATCTTCAGGAGCTATCATGATCTGATTATAACCAGAAAATCCATCCATTAAGGATATCATTCCACTCCCAAAAGTAAAATCAATGATCTGATCCATATTGGGAAGGGGAAAATCATCTTTAGGGCATGCAACATTAATATCTCTAAAGTATGTACAAACCCTAACCTTAGTAGTTTCTTTCTTAGTTATTGGAACTACATTCGAGATCCATTCAACATAATCAATGGCTTGTATAAAAATAACATTCAGGAGTTTTTCTAACTCCCCTTTGACTAGTAAGGCCACTTTAGGATGCATTTTTCTAAGTTTTTGTTTAACAGGTTTAGCATCCGAGTGCACTACTAGGTGATGCATAACTACAGAAGGGTCTAATCCTGGCATATCTTCATATGTCCAAGCAAAGACATCTTCATATTCTTTAAGAAATGCAATTTATTTATCCTATTTTTCTTGACCAATTCTGATCCAATGTTGATTATGTGGGGCTTATCCTCGGTTACAATGTTAATTTTTATGAAATTTTCTACTTCCATGTGTAGATCTCCTTCAAAATTAGGTGGGGCGGGTGAAATGCCCAATTCTTGTAATTCTTCCAAGGTTATCTTGGATAATTCATCTTGAGGAGTCATGGCCTCAAGTTGGGCTATACTAGGTATAGAACCATCAAAATAAAATCCATTATGTAATAATTCCTCAACGGAGACATCGTGAAAGATATCTCCCTCCAACTCATCGTCGGATTCAGCGATCATCTTAGGATAAGCTATAGATAGCATATTACATGTGAATATCTTATTCATTAAATGCAAGGCACCGTGTGCATCTAAATTGTATCACCCTAAAATTGGCGCAGTAAAATTATAATTACATTCACCTTAGTAAATAATTTAAAAATCAAATTTAACCTCCCAAACCTCCCGTTAACCGTCGAGAAACCTTTTTCCCCTTTTTTCGCGTCATTTTTAGAGGTTGTTTTGACCGTTGGACGATATCGTCGCCGATCAGACGATATCACCCCATATTTGACGATTTTGTCTGGACTAGAACGTCCAGACGATTTTGTTGCAAAACTGAATTTGCATAGTTGGAATCCGTTCCAACGGGTCTCCAATCCGGGTAGAAGCGTGTCTGCGCCGTTGGGACCCTCCCCGTTGGAGATCTCCCAAATTGGGAAGATCTCCAACCTCCCAACAACTCTCCCTAAGCCTATTTAAACTCTAAGATTTTCCCTCCCCAACCCCTGGCTGAATTTATCCGCAAATTGAACCCTTACGCGCTAAAACATCATAATATTATTTTTGCATTAGTCCCATAGCAATTTTGATGCGGGTATATCATTGATTTTCAAGCTGGAGCCAGCACCCATCGTCGCCAGACGAACTCGTCCGAATCGGAGGCGATCTTGTCGAATTCGAGATGATTTCGATGCGATGCGAGACGATCTCGATTGCAGCCCACATCGAGGCAATTAGTTCCTGGAGTTTGCTTTTCTCAACTTTGTCTCTGTTATTTTGTTTTGCAAATTAGATAATATATTCAATTTTTATCCTATTTTGCATCTGGAGTTCACCTATTTAGCTTAGATTGCATGCTAAGTTTATTATCTGCCATTTAAGCACAGTAATTTGCATTAATTTCTGATCTTGAATAGTGTTCAGCATTCATATTATCATTTGGTATAATTTGCCTCTGTTAGCATAGTGTTATTTCTTGCATTTTGCATCTATTCTCTGTTTTGCAGGTTTCTGACGAATTCGTCAGATTTCGGACGATTCTGTCAGATTGCAGGTGATTCTATAGAATTCCAGACGATCCAGACTGCATCAACCGCCAGAATCTTCTTCAGACATCCGGATCAGGTATTCCCCATTTTCCTCCTGTAAATTCTCTGTTTTCTACTTTCAAAATCTGTTTTCTGTATTCATTGAAAGTTGCATTTTCATATAGATTAAGTTAGATTCATTTGGCCAAACCTAGGATGAATGCTTAAAGGATAAAACGAACTCATCTAAACACATTCCAAAACCTAGGAGTGGAAACTGCTGCCAAATGTTTCCTGGTGAACCCACCATCCGTCGAAAAGTCACCAAAATACACCTCCCTTGAGAGGCAGGACCTTCGTGAAGTCCTCTCGTCCGAGGTACCACACCATCCTTTTACCATCCTCCTTCCGGGCGCGGATCCAATAGCCTGAAGGTAGGGATGCAAAAAATTTAGAGTGATACATAAATAATCTTGGTAACATATAAGTTGGTCATCATCCTCAAATGGGAATGGCTAACCCTTACTAGGAAATAGGCCCACACCACATCGGGCGGGCCACGCTTCTACCTTAAAAGGTTATTTCATACCATTTTGGAAAGGTACCAAACCTTTCCCTTTATATCCCAATTTAAGCATTATAGGTTTGGCTTTAATATATTCATTAGTAAAATAACATCAAGCATATCCATCATAATGAGTTCTGATGTTTCTGGGTATTCTACCCCAGTCATATCCCTTATAAATAAAGGCATAGCTCATAACTTGGTAAATACTTCCCATAGGCTGTGGGAGGACCAAGGTACGAGGATATGGTCGCAAATTATTTAAAATAAGGGAATATTGCATAGAAGCATTCATTTCTTATGATATGAGGATTTTAGATAGATTGGGTGAGAGCTCATTAGTGAGAGCATAAGAGGTAGAAGGAACATTCCCTACATCTTCTAATGCAGAAAATATAAATTTGGTGGATGTAGACGGTGTAGAGGAGTCGATAGATGGGTCTATTAAAGGTATGGAAGTTATAGGAGTAGAAAAAGAGACATTGGTTGTGGGATTAGGATCTTTCTTAGGTCCTAATGCGGTTTTTTCAAAATATGGTTGAGCTATATGTGGAGGTGCAACTGATGGAGAAGAAGTAGATGATGTTGTGGGAGTGAGTTTCGTACGTTTAGATGGATAATGAGAATTAGGATGTGTGGATGATAGAGCAGGGTAAAATTGAACTCCAATAGGTTCTGCCAAAGAACACATATCAAAGGGTCTTCGATCACCATGAATGATAACCAAATGATTCTTGAATTTGAACTTAACACATTGATGTAAGGTTGAGGGAATAGCTCGCATTGCGTTGATCCAAGGACGACCCAAGAGTATATTGTACAATACAGGGCAATGTAAAATGAACATAGTCGTATCCAAGGTTCTTGGACCAACCTGCAATTGAATGGTAATAACTCCACATGTTTCTTGTGTTTCGTCATTGAAATATTTTATGATCATATCAGTTCTTTTCATTTCATCACTTCTAAACCCAAATCTTTGGTAGAAGTCAAAAGTGCAGATATTTAAAGATGAACCATTATCAATCAAAACTCATTTGACTGTTACATATCCAATTAAAGCGATAATATACAAGGGGTTATCTTTATGTAAACTATGTTGAGGTATGTCTCTATCCTGGAAGTCAATACAATCAACTTGAGTTATTATAGTATTGGCCATAGCTTCAGGTTGAATGTCTTGTGGTACAATCATCTAGTTTAATGTGAGCATTAATTCATCTCTATGTGTAGGAGAAGATCTTAAAAGGTCCAAGAGGGAAATTCTAGCTGTAATATTTGATAATTGTTCATTAATATTATAAGGAGGTTTAGGTTGAATATTAGGTGAATGATTCCCTTTATTAGGAACCTTCAAAACAAATGGAGTTGATCCACCATTCTGAATTTGATCTTGTTGATAATTTTTAGCCTGTTGTCTAATAACAGCTCCGATGGTACCCACAATATTATTCTACGGATGATGAATGGGTCTTGGTCTAGCATTTATAGCTAGCTCATTAGAAATTAATCGGTGAGACGATGGTCTAGTAGTGACTCTTCTTGGAAATGGTTCTTCTAGAACCATATAACTTGTGATAGGGTGAATAGTATCTGATTCATCTTCAGAACTATTTGATTGATTTGATGTGATTTCCATATCACTCTTAGTCTCGTATTTTGTATCACTAAGATCAGGTATCTGAATATTATATAGATGCCTGGTTGTAACCATGGATAAAGTTGTGTCAAATATTTCCAGATCATGAGCAGGTAAATGCCCACTAATAGTTTCTCCATATCGGGCAGGAGGAGGGACATTACGATGTTCAATTTGATTAGCCACCTCCTTACCATGTTTTGGTAAGGGATGTTGAAATATGTCTAATGAATGATTAGAGTTCTAATTCTGGTTTTGTAGGGTGTTATTTTGAAAATTATTAGGAGGATTTTGCTTAGGTTGAAAGGCTTGCACCTCCATATCATTTTTATCAATCAAGTCATGTATTTTATGTTTTAATATTTTACAAGAGTTGGTAGTGTGTCCAGGTCCTTTACGGAAGTCACAGTGTAAATCTGCTCTGTATCCGGGTATAGTTGGATCAGGTTCCTGGATATTTGGTAATTGAATCAAACCTCGTTCTAATAATTGCGATAGAATAGTTGATAAAGGTTTATTTAACCTAGTAAATTCTCGAGTAGGTCTATCAGGAATTTTAGTACAAACTTCTCCGTTGTCTTTGCAGCATTAACATTAGCAATATTTCTGCTATCGGTGACTCCATCACCCACAACCTGTTTATTCTTATATTGATTTTTGGATGTTTTCTCATCGTCTTTCTTTTTAAGCTGGCCTCTCCTAATGAGAGCATCTTCCACTCTTCGGGCTAAGTATATAGCCTGATCGAAGGTGGTCAAGGTAGTAGTTGATAATTCATAAGATAGTTGCTCTTGCAAATTATTAATAAATATGTCCAACATCTCCCTATAAGGTAACACAAAGTGCAATTTTCCTATCAACTATCTCCACATAGCTAGGAAATCATCAAAGCATTCATATTTTTCTTGTTTTAAGTTATACAAATATTTAATGGTCACATGTCTTTCGATGTAGGCACTAAATTGATGAACAAAATACTCGGAAGTTTCTTTGAAATTCCTCAAATAATTAGTGGGTAATTGATAATACCACTCTAATGCCATTCCTCCCAAGATTTTTGGGAACATTTTTAGTAATAACAAGTCATCATGTGATATATCATGACATGCTATCCTAAACATACGAAGATGCTCTATGAGATCTTCGGTTCCTTTATATATGGGAAGAACAGGCATAGGAAAATGTTTAGGATACGGTTGTGCTATGACTATAGGATCTAAAGGCTGACTACACATATCTCAATAGTTGTACGAGGGACGGTAGGGATCTATCTAGTCCATGCGGGAAACTAGCTGTTTCACCATGGTTTCAAGATTACTGGTTTGTCCACCATATTGGTTCGGTGGGACATAGGTATGGGATCTATGAGTGTATGATGGTGTGACATAAGGATTAGATGCTATATTGCTATTATGCAAAGTGTTAGTAAGAAGAGTATTATGAAGGGGCTTTGTAATAGTATTATGTTGTACCCTAGATTGTTGGTAATTGGTGTTTGGTTTTGTTTTGGATTTTTGTTGATTTGAGGTATGTTGATCAAGAGCTTGGCGAAATAGAGCAGTAAATGATGGTTTATTTTTTGCGGGAATGACCCTAGGCTTGTTAACAGGCACTTTATATGGTTGGGTAACCTATTGTTGTTGTATGTTCTGAATCACAGCTGCCATATCCAAATTGGATGGTCTAGCTTGATCACTCTCTTGATCAATAAAGGACAAGGGATTAGTGCATGTTTGAAATACTTCTTCTAGAGTTTCTTGAGTGTCACTAATTTGATCCTTGTCCATATGGGCTGCTTTATTAAAAACACCAATATTAGTGTTAATGAACTTCTAGAATTGTTCCATGTTTTCAAAAGTGATAGCTCCTCCCAAAGACATTTTAGGGGATGAGGATCCTTCCTCTCTAACAATTTCTTCTTGTTCATTTCCTACAACAAGCTATTCTTCTTGCTGGTCCAGGGTTCCTTCTTCCGGAACTTGGTCCTCAGGAGGGACATTTTGGTCAGTTAATGGTCTTCCTAACCAATCTTCATCTTCTTCGGTTTGTTTTCCATTCCTAAGTCTAGGCATTGTGCTAAACTTAGGTTTTAGCAAATATATATACTTATATATATGCGGTAGGGTTGAGAGGTATATATTTTAACTATATACCTACTATAATACTTTAAAAGGAAAATATTTTGTTTTTTTTTTTTTTTGTGATTATATTATTATTTTGCGAGAATAAAAATAACAAACAACATGCTAGTTGCAAGAAATAACAATAGTAAAAATAATGACTTAGTTTTCTATGAATAGTTTATGGATATCATTGATAGGGTCAAGTTCATCAGGAGTCATGAAATGCTCCTCTTCAAATTGGAAGTGGTTTTTCAAGAATTTGACAAAGTGTTCTATGGTAATATGATCTACTTCAGACTGTGACATGTAAAAATAAAGTTCATGGCAATACTCTTGATACAAAATAGCTCTAGGAACTCTATTCCATCTCTTTCTATCCGTAAGAATGACTTCTTGATCCTCTATATAAGATAGAAATTTATGCACTACAACTGCGTTCTCAAGGTATTTCTCAAAGGTGTATAATTCAGAAGACACAAGTGCTCTTTTATCTGCTAACCACCTATGGAAAGCTCTCTGAAGTTCATGATACAAAGTCACCTGATCAGGATCCATGATTCTATCTAGGACAAACCTCTTAATTTGCCTAAGTTCTACAAATCTGGATTCAATAATACCCAATCTCCTATCAAGTTTGTCCCACAAATATTGGGCTCTATTTGTTTGAGGTACTCTAAGCACAAAAGTAATCTCTATGGTCGTTAATTTATTTTCAACATTTATGGTGACAACTCGTCTTCTATTATAATCTACCATCTAAGTATGATATGCAAATTTAACGGTTGTCTAATGATTCTAGATGTTCTTAATAATGAGTTTTTTTTTTTTTTTTTAGATTTTTTTCAAAAGGTGTTTTAGTTTCACGTCAGGTTTACCAAAATGTATCGCCCAAATTTTTTGCACCCTTACCTTCAGGCTAAAGGATTCGTGCCCGGAAGGGGGATGCGAGAAGGATGGGACAATACCTCGAACGAAGAGGCTCTTTGAAGGTCACGCCTATCGGGGGAGGGGTATAAGGGTGAATTTTGGATGGATGGTGGGGTTCACCAAGAAACTTTGAGTGGCAGTTTCCATGCCTAGGTTGAGAATGGGTTTGATGTGTTCATTTTATGTTCAATCATTCAATTCCTAGGTTGGACAAAATGAATCTAAGCTATTCTATATGAAATTTCTAGTTTATATGAAGACAACAAACATAAATGAATCCTAAATATAGAAAATATCTAAAATGGAGAAGAGTGCACCTAATTTCTGATGTCTGATGAAGATTCTGAAGCTTGTAGGAGTCCAGATCGTCTCGGATATGACAGGATCATTTGTAATTGTACAGAATCATCCAGATCATAGGACATCGTTTGAGATCAGCCAAGATTGTCAACGACCTGATGAATTCATCATAAACCTACAATCATGAAAACATACACCAAAAACCAAAAATACAATTGCAAGAATGATACAAAATGATAGAAATAATAATATATATGCTTAAATGATAAATCCAGATATCAAATCAAATGGGATGCAATGTTTTAATAATTTATTTTGAATTTTATCATGCAAATATGCTAAATGAGGTGAACTCTAAGATGCATAACAAAAGTGAATTAATCTAATGCATAATTAAATAAGAAAAAGAGATAGAGAATGCAAACTCAGGGCTCTGATTGCCCCTAATCTGAACTGCAGTCAAAATCATCTGCAATTGTACGAGATCATCGCCAATCTTGAAAGGATCATCCGAAATTGTGGTTGAATCGCCTATGATGATCCGAGCTTCCTCCGGCTGAAACACAGTGAGATCCTGCAATAAAACTTGAAAACACAAGTGCAAATGATGGGGGATAGGATGTTCTAACATAGCAAAAACTAAAGTTGAAGGGAAATGATAAGCCAGGGGGATAAAATGGGAAAATACCAAGTTTATATAGGATTAGGGGGAGGTTAGGAGGTTGGGGATCATCCCAATTTGGGATATCTCCAACGTAGGAATCTCCAACCGCGCAGACATGCTTCTGCTCGAGTTGGAGAGGTTGTTGAAACAGAAGCTAATTATGAAAATTTGGTTTTGGGTTGAAATCATCTGGACATTATTTTCAAGATGAATTCATCCGATTTGGGATGATATCATCATATCGGCGACGATATCATCCAACGGTCAAAACAAATTCTAAAAATGGCATGAAAAATGAGGTGAGCGGTTAACGGGTGGTTTCGGGGTTAAAATTCAATTTTTTTTATCTTTTACTGATGGTTTAACTGTGCCAATTTTAGGGTGCTACATTATCACTCCAACTTAAAATAATATTCAACACCTTCACAATAATCTTCTTTAACACAAAAACCCCTTATTAAAATTTAAACAATACTCAAAAGTCTTAATCCTCCAATATGCCAATATAGTAATTTAAGACTTCATTAAAAATTAAAACCAAAAACCTCCTTATTACTCCAAGTGATAATTTTCAACTAGAACCACTATCCAATAAGCAACCTTTCTAAATAATTCCACTAACAACCCTTATACCTCCCAACCTAGGCAAAAAATAAAAATTTAATGCAAAATATTTACCTCACTTTCGGAGTGATTCGAACCTTCAAAAATGCCTGCGACAAAAGTCTTAGTCACGGCTTCAACCACCACATGAGCTACACACTCGTTTGAGACTAACCAAGCACCATGTGCTTCAAGTCGTGCCTTCCTTCTTGACCTATGCAAAAACATGTACCTTTGGAACCTTCAACCAACACGACTACCAAACACACTACCACATTTCGAACATTGGCTCTCTTGCCAAAAAATGCTTTTACACCTGCCCACTCGCCACTAGGCCAAGCTACCTAGTTGGCTTTGAATGATCTATGCTACCTAGTTGAACTGTTTGCCGCACACAAAATTCATAAAATTCTCATGAGCTCTTCTTTCACTTCACATCGAAATAATAATTAATCGAGCAAGGATAAAGTTTAATGCCCTTTGAGCATAGGTATATATATTAATTTCCTCCATGCTTGTAAAATGTCGCGCTTCGAATGCTTTCACCACCACGTGACATCGGTGAGGGTTAAGACCTTGATAAAGGTGCTTTGAATATTTTTAACTCCAATCCCATCTTTGGGTATTGTAAAATATTATAATGAATATTATAAATATTTTACTTTGGTCTTTTAACTATATCACTTAATATTATAAAAACAAATATCCTTTTGAGTTTATTGCTTCCTTCTCATTGCATAGCATGGTGTAAATAATATTTATTTATAAAATTTAAATTCTCTTTGAATTTAAATAATTTATAAAAAATATTATATCTCATTTTTAACTTTCCACAAGCCTCCTTGAGATTTTATGAAAACCCTTTTAACTTATGCTTCCATATACTATTAGGATATTATGGAGCCCTTTTTCTTTTAACTTTTGCACTGATTCTCTTGAACTTTGGCCTTCTTCCTGGATATCAAATAACAACCTTGAGAACTTTATTTCTTGATGAAGTCCTTGATATTAATGATGACTTCATCTGGTGACATCAATGACAACTTTGACTTAAAGACTCAAAATGTCCAACAATCTCCCCCTTTGTCATTGATGGCAACCCAAAAACTTTTTACTAAAAACTTGACTTCTTCTGTGTTGCTCCCCTTGGGACATTGCTCCCCCTGGCTCAATGCTCTCTTCAAGTATCAAATATCTCCCCCTTACTCAAATATCTCCCCATTTGACATCAATGGCAAAGGGTCACCTTTGGGGCTTGAGGCTAAGAATGAGCCTCTTAGCTTAGCCCCACCTCCACCTTATTTTGAGGTGGTTAATTCTGGGGTGGGAGTATTTCTACTCCCATAAGGCATTATTATTTACCTTTATCCTCTTCTCTTATTATCTGATTCTTCTAACCCCTTTGATTGTTTTCCATGTCCATATTCATGTCCATATCTTTGTTCCTATTCTTATTCATATCAATGCTCCTGTTCCTTTTCATATTCATGTTCCTATTCCTATTCCTTTTCATATTCATGTTCCTATTCCTGTTCCTGTTCATGTTCTTGTTCCTATTCTTGTTCCTGTTCCTGTTTATGTCCATATCCATATTCTGGCTCCTGTTCATATTCATTTTCATGTTCCTATTCCCATTCCTGTTCATGTTCATACCTGTTTATGGGATGTTTGCTCTACACCACTTTATTGTGTGACCATCATTATTGCACTTATAACACTTAATGTTATTATTCCTTGGAGGTGCAAATTTCTTAGGATTTCAACTAGTGAAGCCATATCTTCTTCTATCATGAATCCTGCAATTTATTATCATGTGATCAAACAGATTACATGAGTAGCAATACCCATGAAAAAATTATCTATTCCCAATTTCCTATCTTACATGTGTCCTGCATTGTGAAGCCATGTGCCCAAACCTATGACATGAAAAGCATCTTCCATTGAAGCTTCCTTGTCTTGACCTCATTGGTATCCTATTTTGATTGTTGTTCCATCTGTATCTTCTTTGTGCATTGTTCTTGTTTTTGTTGAACTCTCTATTGTCCAACTCATCCTTTGATGTCTCACTTTATTTCACATTGTCTTCTTTTGAAGTATCTTCATCTGAAGTTTCTTCTCCTCCAAAACTTGAAGTTGACTCTCCTTCCCATTTATTTTGAACCTGTTCAAATCCAAGACCTATTTTTCTTGATGTAGTCTTTTGTGTCTTTATGAACTTATCCAAGTTCTTTGAGTTGTTTTTAAACCCTTTCATCTTGATCTTGGAGTCCTCTAAATATTATCTTAGGAGTGCCATTTCTTGTGCTAACTTCTCACATTCCAAGATCTTTGCTTCTAACTTATCTTTGAACCTTTTGCCTTAGACTTTTATTTTTCTAAATCCTCTATAAGCAATCTCCTCTCTTCATCGCATTCCTAAAATTGAATTTGAAGTTTAGAGTGTTGCTTTCTTGCCTTCTTTATTGTCTCAAGGACATAGATAAGTTCTCCCTTTAGATCATAACCATCCTTTTCTGAATATTCCTCTATTTGTTTATCTTTTTCCACATCTCTATTTTCTTTTGGCTTACCTTCTATAAGATCACTTAATTCTTCTTCTAAAGCCATTAGAATATTTTCATCTAGTCCTTCAAGTGCATTATCATATTCATCATCATTGAAACTATAACCATCCCTTGTACAATCATCTTCAAGATGTCCAAAGTTACCACATTTAAAACACTTGAGAATATTTGGAGCCTTAACTGGTTCTTTTTCTTCAATCATAAATAGGACTTCATCTCTATCATTGTCTAAAAAACTAGCATCACTATCACTTGAATACTTGCCTTATCCGCATAGTAGCTTCTCTTTTGTCTTTGAAATAAATTCTTTCCTTGTCTACTTTGTCCATCCTTGCTTTTCTTCTGATGCTTATATCTTTCTGAATACATGTACCTGTGATCCTTTTTTCTTCATGATTGTTGTTCTTAGGTTTTGACAATCTATTGCAAAATGTCCATACTTTCTACAATTGAAATACTTAACATATCTTAGATCTCTGGATCTTCTATAGTCCTTTTCTCTTCTACCATAATTAGCTTCTTCATCACTAGATAACTCATTGCTTGATTCTGATTTCTTACCCTTTGTCTTATTGGTTGCTTTGAATGCTGCTTCCTTCTGGGACATAGGATCTTTTGTTCTTATCTCAAATATTGTGAGCATACCAAGAAAATTATATCTTGTCAAAGTATCACCATATATTGATACTTCTATAGCAAAAACCTGTTCACTGAATCTTTTTGGAAGAGATCTTAAGACTTTATCACAAACATTAGATTCATCAATCTTCATACCAATTCCTCGCATATCATTAACAACCTCATTAATTTGAATTAGGTAAGCACTAATATTTTCCTCTTTGTTCATTCTTAATTCTTTAAGTTGTATTTTGATATTTTGACTCTTTAATTTCTTAACACTTTTACCTACTTCATATATATTTTGGAATTTATCTCACATCTCTTTTGTAGTTTGACAATGCATAACTTTCACAGACTCTGTTCTATGCAAACCTCTCACAAGTGCATTCCTTGCTTTTGAATTATAGTGTTGTAGAAGCTTACATTACTTATCTGTAGGAGTATTGATTAAGGGATCATATCCAAATTCTATTGATTTCCAAATTTCATTACCATGTACCATTAGGTAGATCTTCATCATCATACTCCAATACATATAGTCACTTCCATAAAATGCTAGTGTTGAATTATTTGGTGACACCTCCTTAGGATCCATTGTGTTCTTGTTAACCTTTCCTTCAAGCTGTTAAACTCTTCTAAAGGAACCCACTCTGATATGATTTGAAGAACACAAGCTTATACTGATAGGGGGTGAACAGTATAAGACCACTTTTTAATTTTCTTTCCAAATCAATATTAAGCAATGTGTAGATAGAAATATTAATAGCAGTAATCAAAGCAATGTACAAATCACCACCTACAATAGAGACACCACATTTTACGTGGTTCACCCAATGTGGGCTATTTCATAGAGAAAATATTTCACTAAATTTTCTCAATAGATCTCTTGGGAATCCTTTCCAATTACAATATTTATGGACCTCTATCCAAAGGAGACATCAATCCCCTAAATCCAGTTCATGGATCTCTATCCACTGAATAACTCCTTCTCCTCTGCTCTAGTTGGTGATCCTATAGAAGAATATTGCCTCCACTTCACTAGCTTGTGGATCTCTCTCCACTGAAGACTATTATCCCAACTCAGAAGACCTATCCTCACTACCCTGGTTGATGGATCTCTATCCACTAGATACTACCATCCTCTCTGATCTATCATCTCCAAATATTTGTCTCAAATATGCACTATACACAATCCATTTGGTCTAGCACAAATATGCTCAATAAGTCCACTCAAAAATTGCTCAATAGGTCCACTCAAAACTTGCTCAAATATTCTCAACAAGTCCACTCAAAACTTGCTCAAATCTGCTCAACAAGTCCACATAGAACTTGATCAAATCTACTCAACAATTCCACACAAAACTTGCTCAAATATGCTCAACAAGTCCACATAGAACTTGCTCAAATCTGCTCAACAAGTCCACACAAAACTTGCTCAAATATGCTCAACAAGTCCACTAAGAAGTTGCTCAAATCTACTCAACAATTCCACATAGAACTTGCTCAAATTTGCTCAACAAGTCCACATAGAACTTGCTCAAATCTGCTCAACAAGTCCACACAAAACTTGTCCAATCTGCTTAATAAGTCCACATAGAACTTATTCAAATTTTCTCAACAAGCTCACTCATAACTTGTCCAATCTACTCAATAAGTCCACATAGAACTTATTCAAATTTTCTCAACAAGCTCACTCAGAACTTGTCCAATCTCATAGAAACATAAAGTGAATTTTTAGAGACCTAATATGTTTCAACTCAATGCTCAAACACTTTCTCAACTCAAATCAGAATATAGGATAGTTTGTTTTATGGAACTTGAACAATCACTTCATACATCCACTTGACTAGGCTCAATCCACTCTACTCAACCAATTACTCAACAAACCACTCTTGCTCGCAAACCCTAGTCCAAGCATGTAAACATCAACTCAAAATATTTCCAACAATGCTCAACAACAAATCTCACATAACAATGATACCCATGTTCTTTTCAAACCCTAGTTCAAGTTCTTTGCACAACTTACTTCAACAACAATGCAAATAAATCAATCTTCACATAACAATGATACCCATGAAACTCAGTATAACACAATCTTATACTGAGATAGGGGTGAATAGTATAAGACCACTTTTTACTTTTCTTTCCAAATCAATATTAATCAATGTCTAGATAGAAATATTAATAGCAGTAATTAAAGCAATGCACAAACCACCACACACAATACAGACACCACATTTTACTTGGTTCACCCAATGTAGGCTACTCCACGAAGAAAATATTTCACTAAAATTTTCTCAATCAATATCTTGAGAATCCTTCCCAATTACAATGTTTATGGACCTCTGTCCAAAGGAGATACCAATCTCCTAAATCAAGTTCGTGGATCTCTATCCACTGGAGAACTTATTCTCCTATGCTCTAGTTGGTGATCCTCTAGAAGACTACTGCCTCCACTACACTAGCTTGTGGATGTCTATTCATTGAAGACTCTCATCCCCACTCATAGAAACATAAAGTGAATTGTTAGAGACCCAATATGTTTCAACTTAATGCTCAAACACTTTCTAAACTCAAATCATAATATAGGATAGTTTATTTTATGGATATTGAACAATCACTTCATACATCCATTTGACTAGGCTCAATCCACTCTACTTAACCAATTACTCAACAAACAACCCTTGCTCACAAACCCTAGTCCAACCATATAAAAATCAACTCAAAATCTTTCCAACAATGCTCAACAACAAATCTCATATAACAATTATACTCATGTTCTTTTCAAACCCTAGTTCAAGTTATTTGCACAACAACTCACTTCAACAACAATGCATATAAATCAATCTTCACATAACAATTATACTCATGTTATTTTCAAAACCCTAACTCAAGTTCTTCACACAACCAATGGCTTCAACAACAATGCTTATAAAACAAGGTTTTAATCACAACACTTAATTCCTGAAAACATTGAAGCATTAACTCAAACACTTTCAAAAATAAAACCGAATCAAATCCTTTTCACTCCAAATTTTATTTTCTAGAAAGCCAATCAATCAACTCAACCAAGGAAGAATTTGCCCATACATTTTTGCTTAACAAGGAGTTGATCTCACAAATCTATCACACTCACACTCACTTCTTTGTAAATCTCAATAAGGGTTAGAAGATAATCATTTCCTCAAAAACATAATACAAAATGATAACAAAATTACACCTTATCACTCCAACTTAAAATAATATTCAACACCTTCACAATAATATTCTTTAACACAAAAACCCCTTATTAAAATTAAAACAATACTCAAAATTCTTAATCCTCCAATATGCCA
The DNA here is from genome assembly GCA_028583015.1 of Wollemia nobilis. Taxonomy (NCBI): domain Eukaryota; kingdom Viridiplantae; phylum Streptophyta; class Pinopsida; order Araucariales; family Araucariaceae; genus Wollemia; species Wollemia nobilis. The sequence goes on along the minus strand of JAQPPZ010003287.1, from coordinate 5,116,074 downwards.
ATATAGTAATTTAATACTTTATTAAAAATTAAAACCAAAAACCTCCTTATTACTCCAAGTGATAATTTTCAACTACCACCACTATCCAATAATCAACCTTTCTAAACAATTCCACTAACAACCCTTATACCTCCCAACTTAGGCAAATAATAAAAGTTTAATGCAAAATATTTACCTCGCCTTCGGAGGGATTCTAACCTTCAACAATGCCTATGACGAATGCCTTAGTTGCAGCTTCAACCGCCACAAGAGCTATGCACTCGTTTCAGACTAACGAAGTACTACGTGCTTCAAGTCATGCCTCCCTTCTTTCCCTTTGTAAAAACATGCACCTTTGGCACCTTCAACCAACACGACTACCAAGCACACTACCACATTTTGAACATTGGCTCTCTTGCCAAAAAATGCTTTTACACCTGCCCACTCGCCACTAGGCCAAGCTACCTAGTTGGCTTTGAATGATCTATGCGACCTAGTTGAACTGTTTGCTGCACACAAAATTCATAAAATTCTCACGAGCTCTTCTTTCACTTCACATCGAAATAATAATTAATCGAGCAAGGATAAAGTTTAATGCCCTTTGAGCATAGGTATATATATTAATTTCCTCCATGCTTGTAAAATGTCGCGCTTCGAATGCTTTCACCACCACGTGACATCGGCGAGGGTTAAGACCTTGATAAATGTGCTTTGAATATTTTTAACTCCAATCTCATCTTTGGATATTGTAAAATATTATAATGAATATTATAAATATTTTACTTTGGTCTTTTAACTATATCACTTAATATTATAAAAACAAATATCCTTTTGAGTTTATTGCTTCCTTCTCATTGCATAGCATGGTGTAAATAATATTTATTTATAAAATTTAAATTCTCTTTGAATTTAAATAATTTATAAAAAATATTATATCTCATTTTTAACTTTCCACAAGCCTCCTTGAGATTTTATGAAAACCCTTTTAACTTATGCTTCCATATACTATTAGGATATTATGGAGCCCTTTTTCTTTTAACTTTTGCATTGATTCTCTTGACCTTTGGCATTCTTCTTGGATATCAAATAACAACCTTGATAACTTTGTTTCTTGACGAAGTCCTTTATATTAATGATGACTTCATATGGTGACATCGATGACAACTTTGACTTAGAGACTCAAAATGTCCAACTTTAGATTCTTCCCTTTTCTTGAGTTTGCTTTATTCAACTAAAGGCACTTCATACATAATCTACCCATAATTCTTTTAACTCATGAACATATAGAGGATGATATGCACTAGTGTAGAGAGCTTCAAATGACCAATATGTTCTTCACATTCATCAAGTTTATCGCTTCCACATATTTCACATTTATTACATTTTAAAGGTAGTGGGTAGCCCAAGTCTAGCACTATATAACTTACTTGTGTGTTTAATTGGAGATGCTAATTCCTTGCTTTCACTCTTTTATACTTCCACATTATGAAGCATTTCTCATGCTCTTTAAATTCTAAATTTTGACCTTCTCTACTTATTAGGCTCTTGCCAAATGATACATAAATAATATCCAAGCTTTGTTGATATTAATTAATCTATAATACTTTAGATTAATTAAATCAAACCCTTTAAAATAAATATCAAAGCTCCTTATTACTCCTCACTTTATAAAACCAAATATTTACCTAAACTAATAAAATCACCTTATCTCTCCAAAACAATATAAAGAAATTTACTTTTAATAAATACTTAATTTACTTTCATACTTATATTTTGACTTCTTTTCATTGGCATATTATGTGTTGTAGTACTCTATTATCTTTTACAATGATCGATGATGGCTCTTGCAAAATAAAATTTTATCTCGTCCTGATATGCTGCTTCAATGGGCGTGTTGACTGTCGATGAGGTCCAAAATTTTTTAAAAATCTTGATTCTACCTCTCCAATATTAGTCGTGCTGCCTCCATTCTGCATGATCTCTAATTGAAAATATTACACTAGCATAATACTCCTCTTCATTGTCGATTGGACTCTCCTATCCTTGTTGCTACTACCACACTGTACGCATTTTCCAAGACTATCTTGGCTACGTCGATTACCTCAAGTCCTCTGTACACTTTCTATATTAGGATACCATATCAACAATGTATCTTGAATTTGTAGCTTCTACACAAAAGTACCTCCATGATGCTGACAAAGTTTCATGCAGTAATATATGTTGTTTGATAGCTTCTTTTACATGTACATGATCTACATAAAAGTTTTCAAACCAATCATTGCAGCTAAATTCTTCTTTAAGTTGTATGTCCTCCAATCGCATAATCTAATAGATGATCACCATTTGAATAATTAGAGAGCCACTACGCTCATCCTTATTGCTCTACACCATGTTTTAGTTTCTTCTAAATTTGTATTTAGTGACAGCTAGCTCCTTTGAACAATGTTTGACGCTCCATGTTCTTGTATTTTGAAGACATTGTCTTCACCATGACCAAAACAATAACGCAACCTCTCTATTTCTTCTCTTTCATCATGGTAAATCTGATTTGTAGTTGCTTGTCACATCATCACAAGTTTTCTACTTTGCTAGGCGCTCAACTATTCCATTTTTCCACTGCAAAATAATTTTCATCTGCTACCTCGAGCTTCATTCGCAAAGCTTCATCTGTTACTCTATACTTTGTATTCGGTATAGCTCAAATATATTCACTTTCCTATTGTACCTTGATGTACTTTCTTGATCTATCAACCTGCCTTCAATATGTCGATCGCTCCCTTACACACTTCACCGCGGATAGAATCTGAATACTGTGAAAACTCTTATTGCCTTCAAGACGTAGATCACTTGACGACCTTATTATCCTCTTGTATCTTTTACTACACCTTTATATCTAAGGCCATGATCACTAAAACCATTGTTTCAAAATAATATTTGGCTTTATTATTTATATGCAATCTTTCACTTTTTGCTTTGGTGCCCAAGACGTCGGCCCACACATTTTTGACTTTTAAATTTGAAACCTAACCTTATATTCACTTATAAAGTCAAAACCTTATAATATTTAAATTAAATATTATAATATTAAACCTTCTCTTTATAATATCCTTCACTTTATAATATTTAAATTTAATATTTAAATATTATAATATTTCACTTGAAATATATTTTCCTTGAATACTTTTTCCACCGTTTGCTATCAACCAAATTGGTCTTTGACATTAATCACAACTCAATAGTTCTAACATAAAATCCACCTTTTATATTAGGATTAGGGTAGGTTTTATTGCATGTTTTTCATTTAATTTTTTATTTTTCTCTGTTGTCATCGAAAATACCATATATGACCCAAGCACGATTTCACGGACCAATCACGGTTTCACCCTGGTTTGTGGTGGTAGGTGAAATCGCACCCCAAAACATGGGATACAATTTTGTGAAATAGCATCCCATAGGAAGGGGGTGCAATTTCACAGAAAGAGGGAAAAATGTGAAATTGTACCCGAGGCTAGACAAGCACGATTTTGCTAAAGAGAGAAAAAAGAAGAAAGAAAAAAAGAGAAGAAAAAGTATTTTTATTTAATTTTAAATATTTAATGAGCACAAGAGATTGATGAAAATTTGATTGTGTTTGTGGATGCAACATGATGTACTAGAGAGCCACAAGTGGAGACCAACCTCCTTGGAGGTGGAATTGTGGGAACTTGCACAGGTCGAGAGAGACACCCTAGGGTTAGTTGTGCTTCACCACTTGGTAGAGATGTCCCGTATTGAGTCAAACCGAGTGCTACTAATAGCACTGGTAGAGAGGTCGTACCTAGAGTCATCGAACTTTTGATTACCTATAATGGAGATAGTTACACTAAAGGATGTGTGGTGCATATTGCACATCCTCATAAAGGGGAGGGTGGATTATAGAGCACATGGGTAGTCGATAACCTTATAGATTATTAGGATGTTGGACCCACTAGGTCTGAGAGAGCATCATATCGATCGATGAGATGATGGGGTGCTATGGGGCTGATATATTGATGATCATGCTCTATGGGATGGTGGAAGAACTATTGATATTCCATACCAGCAGGTGATATTTGTCATAGGTGATGCTAGATGTAGTATTATACATGCAATATTAGTAGGTGTGATTCACATGCGACCCATATGTGTTGGCCCATTTAGACAAGATATTGTATAATATACTGTACAAGCAACATACAGGGGTAGTGTACACAACTTTGCTCTAGGTGTGGTACTGGGAGAACATAGTGATCCAAAGACCTTCTACACTTCTAGGACTATTTACCAACTTGGAGCAACCAGTAGAATACAGTTGGGCCATATCACATGAGTGAGTCCAAAGGACATATGCTAGGATCCTGCCACTATGAAGGTGGGTTATATATGAGCTGCAGGAGGTGAAGATCATTTGGGACCCTAGCATCTATACCCTAGATTGGTTGAGTATGTGGTGGAGCTAGCATGAGTTTAGAGGATCAGATGGCTCTCTATGAAGAAGGGGGGGCTAGAGTACATATTTGATAGGATCTAGTGGTAGTTCAAGATCTTATAGGAGATTCTAAACTTAGGTGACTACTGGTACAGGAGAGTAAACTAGGACCCATCAAGAGTCGGAGGAGATCCTAATGTGATGAGGTAGGTGGAGGAGAACCTAGATAATCCACCCTATGTGGATCCTAAGGTGGACGATGTTGAAGTGACCTTCAGATATCAAATGTGGTATAGGAGCATCATGCCCCAAAGAGTCTCCTCTCTAGTGCCAATACAAAGGTGTCAGGTGATAATCCTAGGCATGCAATGAGTGTTCTGAGAGATTGTTCAATGGTCCATGGAGTGAGAGATATAAGGCCAAGTGGCCCTATGATAGAGATAGGCTTGGTTCTGAGTGGAGATAGTTATGGCTACCACTATCTTGGTTGGGACTAGGGAGGCAAAGGCAGCTGGAGTTGCCCCTACAATGGCGAAGTCACTACCGAGTGGAGGTATGGGAGAGACCTCCACATAAACAATGAATAACCTAATAAGGGCCATAAATAAAGGAGATTCAAGGAGGGAGATAGAGGCACTACAGGTATAGGTATCATCTCTACAAAATATGGACCTGATTTGGGAGAACAAGGCCAAGAGGATGGAGTGGCTGAGTGTTCTAAGAGCTACAAAGGTAGAGAGGGATGCGGAATGAGCAAAGGTCAACCATATTTGGGGAGAGATAAGCTAGCTATATGAGGAGTGTCAATGGACTCAGGTAGAGAGAATGGTTGTGATCAGCAATAGCCAAGCAAGATACAGGATCCACCTACTTCATGTGGAACTATATAGGGTGGGGGAGAGGTTGGAGGTCACCATGTAGAGGGTGATCTTATACAATATGATGTACTACCGGTTATTTCCAATAGAGAAATAATTGCTACTGCCTTTCTCCCTGTAGATATCAAGTCAAACTCAGTCTAGGTCACGGATGGTTTCATGATCCATGAACATACCTCCACTAGGACCACATTCAATGGAAAAATTCAAGGATACAGGCTCTCAGATATAGAAGGGGAATGGGATGACATGCCAATTTTGTAGTGTGGTATGCATCCCTAGTGATGGTCAAGTGTATCAGGTCTAGAATATAGTACACCGACCAGAAAGACCTATGTATCTCTCTTTCTATCTTGAGTAATACCATGTTTTTATTAGTGCAATGTGTGTGCACATGTATTTATGTGATTTTTTTCTCCTTTTATGATGATATTATTTTTTTATGATGATGATGCATACAATGAATCTAACATGAACTTACTATGAATGCACTAATCTAACCTAATGCAAATGAATGAGGTGGAAATGAGGCGGATGCAAAATGCAAGGCAAAAACACAAGAGGAACAAAAGAAGAAAAGAGAAACAAAAAAAAAAGGAGAAAAATCAACTCTAAGCGAAATCGTGTGCCATAACTTAGGACTATGATAACACTATAAAGCGAAATCATGGCCCAAAAATATAGGGTACAATTTTGAAAAGAGAAGAAGCAAAAAGAAAGAAGAAAAAGAAGAAGAAAAAAGAAGAAGAGTAAGAAGAAGAAGAAGAACCAAAGGCCAACATAAAAAAAATGAGGTTGGAAACCTAATGTTTGATTCAACATAGATTGTACTATATCAATGTGACCAAACAACTAAAATAAAACATGAAGATGGGCAGATAGAGCTATACCCACTATGGGTGTAGTACTTACTAATATGGACAAATGATGGAGTGTAACCCACTAGAGATGCAATGCTTGCTAAGATGGATAGATGATCAAGAGATACCCACTAGGATGTATACCTACAAATTATCGATATGGAGGATACTCGTCGTGTGTGGCCATGAAGCTATCCTATGTGGGGTGTGTTATATATGCATGATGAATTAGCGAGTATTACCCTCGATAGGGGTGTGATGTGTGAAACATGTGAGTTAATAAAGCAAGCTAGGTAAAGCAATATGTGAGTGTGTGTAGGTGTTAGAATAAAGAGAGTAAGAAGACAAGGAGAAATAAAAGTGTGTGTGTGCAATGTAATGAAGAAGACAAGGAAAAATAGAAGAATGTATATCCTCATCTAGGTAAAAGGTAAAAGAAAAATAAACCAACAAAATAACAATGATATACTAAAGTAAGTCACACTCCTTGACCTAGATGAAATTTATGATCATTTTTAAAACTTTCAAGGTCAAGGAAGATGGGAGAGCGAAAGGAGAAGAAGAAACGGAAGAAAAAAAGATAAAAATAAGGACACACCCTATGTTGGGGATTTTTCTAGGCATCATAACTCTAGTGAAAGTGCAATACATGTGAGCTACGACCTAACTAGGTATCATCACATGCCATTGTCATGAAATCCTTGATAATCTATATGAGCAAGTAGTCATGAGTAAACAATAATGCAATTATGACATGCACAAATTCAAGTGGAACAAAATGTCAGGAAAATCATGCAAAGTATGATAGGAAATCATGTAATATGAGCAAGAAAGTAGATGCAATGGAATGATAATGCAAATGCATTCCTAATTAATGATTAATTTTTTTGTTAATGCAAGCGAGCAGAGCAATAATCAACACACATTCTGATTGTAACTATTATCTTAAAAAAAATGATAGGTGTACAAGGGATTGATCCATCAAAGGAAAACCTAGAAGGTGGACCTTCTTGATGATCAAAGTATTGAAGAGGCTCCTTCGTGGAATTGTCTTTGATAGCATTTGCATGAAAATCTACATACTCTCAAACAAAACCACTTTTCTTAAAAAAATGAGGGGCAATCCCTAATTTTGCAAGATCCCTATAAGACAACCAAGTAGGGTCCCCTTTAGAAATAGATAATTTACCTTTGGAGTGCACAAAACCTATCACAATATAGAACAATATGTTAGAATAATAAGGGGGGTCCTCATCCTTATCACACCACTCCAATTATTGATAATCTAGAAATTCAGCATAATTCATAAGATGATCATCATTTTCAAATGGTAAAGGTTGGTTTTTGTTGGGTATGTAGCCTATGCCACATTTACCAAGCCAAATATCAACATCCAAGGGCTCCTGAATGCCCGAAGCCTTTACCAATATATCCCATACTAGATAGGATCCACTTAGGGAGTAGGTAATCATTGGATAAGTAGAAATGAGTGAAATAATGCTCAACAGGAGAGGGGTTACTACCATGAACCTTATCTTCGAAGGCTATTCCTATGAAGAGAAAGATACATGTGTCAATGTGTACAACTTCACCCTTATTATAGGGTATACCCATAGTCTGAGATGAAGGTGGGAGCTTGGCTAGATCCAGAAGAGGTTCTTGAAGAAACTCATTATCTTGATCCCATGATGAAACATTTATTTGGGGTTACTCACTCGCTTTTATATTTTCAAGTTGCTTAGATATTTGTGATGAGAAACTTGGATAAAAAATGATGAAACTAAAGGATAAACATTAATATAGGATTGATATTTCTCAACCATCGATCAATATTAAAATGGTCGAGGTTCACTCATAATGGTGATAATTTGATCTTTATACTCAAACTTCAAACACTGGTGAAAAAGTAGAAGGGATGGCCTTCATTGCATGTTCATTGCATGAATCCAAGGGCATCCAAGAAAAATATTAAAATATCTAGGGCAAGATACCACATAGAACAAGGTATCTAAGATCTTGGGTCCAACCTTAAGAGGGAGGGATATAATACCACAAGCTTCTTGGGACTCATTGTTGAAAGTTTTGATATTGATGTTAGACTTAGTTAAGTCTTCATATAATTGATAAGTGCATAAATTAAGGGAAGAACCATTATCAATCAAGATGCATTTGACAAAATTTTCCCCAATAAATGATAATATGTAAAGGAAAGAATCCCCTTGTAGGTCTAAGGAAGGCTTATCATCATCTGAGAATGAGATATGATGTATCCCAAGAGAATCTACAATATTAACCACAATACTGGGAGAAATGTCTGGAGGGATAGATTGTTGTCTTAGAAGTTCCAACAAGGCTTTCCTATGATTAGAAGTTTGCAAGAGTTCTAAGATAGAAATCTTGGTTGAAGTACTAGCTAACTATGAAGGTCAAAGGAGACTTGAGGTTTTAATACTAAGGGTGGGTTCCTTGTTCCTATACTCTTTCTTTGATTATTCCTTAAAATCAATATGGGCTATGATGAAGAACTCTTCTCCTACTAAGGGTGTTGTGCTAACTAAGCTTGAGCCTATTTCCTTGTAGTTGTTCTAACCATGCCAACCATATTACCATAGGGAGGTGACTCATTCTGATAAGAAACCTTATTAGTTGTCTATTTTCTGTTCTTAGGTAGCAGATCTCTAAATATCCCCATGTATTTATTAGTCATGGAAACTTGTTGAGTAGCAGGTTGATTATTTTATAGTTGAGAGTTGTCTATAATAAGTCATACTACATCGATCAAATACTGAACCACATGTTTTAACCTCTTACAAAAATTTGTCCAATGTCCTTCCACTTTGTGATAAGCACAATGTTGACCTGCCATATACCAATTGGCTATAGTATTTGGTTACCTGATGTTGGACATTTTAAGTCAAAGTTATCATTGATATCAAGGAATGAAGTTGTCATTGATGTCAATGAATAAACTACTATTGATTCTAAAAGGTCAAAAGGAGCAATGCAAAAGGTTGATGGCAAAAGAGCTTCATAATATTTATTTTAAATATTTGAAGCATAAGTAGAAGGGTTTTTATTAAAACCATGGATTGGAAAAGTAAAAGGTTTTTATTAAAAACCATAGTGGGAAAAATAAAAGGTTTTTATTAAAACCTAAGGAGGCTTTAATATTTAATAAAGCCAAACAATTTAAATATTAATTTTTAATATTTAAATTATAGTGAATTTAAATAATTTTAAATTAAATATTTCAGAGTTAAAACATAAGCGCTGACCCCCAACGAATTCGTCTCTACCGACATGCATGGGAACAAGGGCATAAGGTATTTATACCTTAGCCAAACCTTAGTTTGGAAATTTTAAAAAATGCATCCGCAATAATCGTTAAGAGAGATCGTGCAAAATCAAAAGGTACCTCTGAAGTGCAAGTGTGAGGAAGGCATTGTATTGAAGAAAGAGCCAAAGGCTCTAGAGGAGTGTGAAGTAGTCAAAGCGCACATTGCACTTTAGAGCATCAAGGGAGCATGTGGCTCACATGGCGTGGAAGCCACGACCAAGGCATTGTTGAAGCATTTGGTGCAAGTTCGAATCTCACCGATTGCAAAGTGGGTAATAAAGTTTTTGAATTATTTTATTTTGCATATGCTAAGGTTTTTGGAGGGATAAGGTGCAAGTAAGTTTTGATATTACCCTAAGTATTTGAAAGGTTAATTTTTGCTAGGGTAATTTTGTTTTCACCTTAGAAAAATGGAAATTGATTTATTGCATTAAGTTATAAAGTGAGTTATTTAAATTAAATGCAATATTGAGTAGGGAGTCATAAGTAGAGTTTGGATTATTTTTGAGATATATTTTTGAAAAGGGTTATGATGAAATTAAAATGTTAAGAGGCTCTTTTGATGAGTTAGATTTTTGGAAGAAGTATTTTTGCGGTGTTGGATATTATTTTAAGAAGGAGAAATAAGGTGTAATTAAGTTTGATTATTTTTGTAATTGAGAATTATTTTGTGAGAAAGTTAGCGTGATATTTTATCATCTAACTATTGAGATTGGAAAAAGAGAAAATTGTGATTGATACAGGTCTTCCAAGGTCACTTCTACATCAAATAAAGGTATGGGCATATTATTCATAGTGAGTGTTTGTTGAATGTTGTGAACACAAAGTTGAAGTGAAAAGAATTGTTTGGTAAGGATTGTTGAGTGTGTTTTGAATTAATGCTTCAAGGTTTTCTGAAATTGAGGGTTGTTGATAAAACCTTGTTTTATAAGCATTGTTATTGAAGTGATTGATTGAGTAAATAACTTGAACTAGGGTTTGCAAAGATCATGAGTATCATTATTATGTGAGATTGATTGATGAGCATTGTTGGAAATATTTGAGTGAGTGTTCATATGCTTGGACTAGGGTTTGTGAACAAGGATTATTTCATTGAGTGATTGGTTGAGTAGAGTTGGTTGAGCCTAGTCAAGTGGATGTGTGAAGTGATAGTTCAAGTTCTATGAAATAAATTATTCTATATTCTGAATTGATTTTAGAAAGAGGTTCAGTGTTGATAAATGTGAAACATATCGAGTCTCTAAAAATTCTCTATATGTTTCTAAAAGAGTCATTGAAAGTGATTGAGCATTGTGATGAATGTGAAGCATATTGAGTCTCTAACAATTCTCCTTATGTTTCTATGAGATTGGACAAGTTCTATTGTGGACTTATTGAGCAGATTTGAGATAAATATTAGAGAAGACTTGTCGACATATTTGTGTGAGCTTTTGTGGAAGCTTACAATACAGATTTGAGAACAGAGATTTCAAGATAGATTTGAGGATAGAGTTTGGTGCAGATTTGAGGATAGGTTGTGCCAGACCAGAGACATATATTGATTAGTTTTGTGCTAGACAAAAGGACTATGTTTAGTGCATATTTTAGATAGAGGTTTGGAGGTGACAGAGTATAGAAGATGATAGTCTCCAATGGATAGAGATCCACTAGCCAAGGCAGTGAGGATAGGTGTCTTCAGTGGATAGATATCCAATAGCTAGAGCAGTGGGGGTGGTAGCTCTTCTAGAAGATCATCAATCAGAGCTAAAGAGAAAGAGTTCTCCTATGGATAGAGATCCACGAACTTGATTAGGGGATTGGTGTCTCCTTTGGACAAAGGTCCATAAACATTGTAGGAAAAGGATTCCAAAAGAGAATTTATTTGAGAAAAAATTATAAGGAATATTTTCTCCATGGAGTAGCCCACATTGGGTGAACCACGTTAAATCATGTCTCTCATGTGTGTGATGCTTTATGTAATATTTATTGCTTTAATATTGTTGATGTTATCATTTGGATTAAAAATAAAAAGTTCTATCTTATATTGTTCACCCCCCTCTTAGTATAAGAACATGTTCTTCACCTTATGGGAGGTAATTAAATCATATTAGTTTCTAAAATTTGCTTTAAAACCACTGCCATGGGCATATTAAGTCTTGTTAAATTCCTTTGTGGAGGTTTTTATAGTGTCATCTTTTGTAGGTTGTTAATGATAATCTTAACAGACCTACTATCCATTGCACCTTAACCTACCACATGTTTATTATTATACTATGATTTAGTGGTTTTATCTTATTTCACCTTGAGTTTTCCTCTTCTAATAAGATCCTGTTCCACTTTCCTTGCTAACTCAATTGCTTGATCAAAAGATGTGATAGTTGTAGTTTCCAATGCATAAGATAGTTTTTGCAAATTTCCAATAAATATTTCAATCATGTCTCAAGGAGGTAGAGTATATCTTAAGCATACAACTAAACTTCTCCAAAAATATAGGAACTCTAAAAAGCTTTCCTCTTTACCTTATTTTAAATTATAAACATCTTTCATGGTTACATACTTCTCAACATAGGGACCAAACTGTTACACAAGTAATTCAACTATCTCTTCGAAATTCCTTAAGGAATGACTAGGTAATTGATAATACCATTCTAATGCCATACCAACAATATTTTTAGGAAATATTTTTAGCAATAACATATCATCATAGATGATATCATGGCAAGTTTTTCTGAATCTCCTCAAGTGCTCAATTGGATCTTTTGTTTCCTTATATATAGGTAAAACCAGCATGAAAATCTACTTAGTATAAGGTCTACCAGCAACAATAGGGTCTAGAGGTTGATTGCACATATCTTTATAGTTATAGGTTAAACTATAAGGTAAATCATTTCCACTTTTGAAACACATTATATTGCCATGTTTGTTAAATTTTGCACCTTTGTATTATTGTTGTGTAAGGCCCCTAAGTTCCCTAAGTGATAGGTAAGTTGTTGAATGGGTTCTTGGTCTATGTTGGAGGTGTTGATACTATTGTGATATGTGGTATATTGCTAGAGAGGATAACCAACAGTTTATGGAACATAAGCAAAATTGTTGAGATGAGTAGATTGAGGAGGAAATTGAAAACAATTTTGAATGACACTACTAGTTGGAGGGATTTGTGAACTCCCTCCAATGTTGGTGGTTATAGTAGTGGCACAAGTTGGTTGATGGACATGATTACCATGATTCAATAATTTAGACAAAGGGTTATTATGAACACATTTAGGAGAGACTATTGGAGGAGGGGGAGTCTCACCTCTTTCGAGTCGAGCCTCCTGTTCCATAGCTACAAGCAAGTCTTCCTTATAGTGTTTCATAAAACCCCAAACATGCTCAAAGGATTTAAATATGAAGCATCCATAAAGTGCTTCAAGGGGATCAAAATTTGTTTCAGTTTCCATATCTTTTTGCTCTTCTACATCAAGGTTAGGGTTTTATATATCGATCTGATCATCTTCTTGGGGAACATGATCAAACTTTACCTATCTTTTATGACTTGTAAGGATTGGATCCATTAGAAGAAGTGAAATTGTAGAAGAGAAAAACAACAAAAAGCACACAAGAAGATTTTAATATATTTATTAATGTTCTAATTCTAAGCAAACAAATTAGTGGTCTTGTTAAAAGGTTTTCAAAAGAAAAGAAAATAAGGAAGAAGCTTCCTAATTTGGCCATTAAGATATGTTTTCATGTTGGTTTTCTCAAAGATGTAAAGGGGAAAAACTACCCTACCACGTACGATTATCTGTTGGATCTGCAAGTAGTCGAGATGAACCGTGGGGATATGTTATAACTCTGCACTTGGTGTGTGGGAGGAAAGGGTTCACCAGAAATGATTTTAGGTCTTGCTCCAACTCCAAGGGTGGAATATATTTAATGTGTTCAATTTAGGACAATCACCTATGTTTGGCCTTTCTATAGCTAAGCTATGAAATAAAAGAACAATGCAAGAAGCAAGATGCAAGAAGACAAGAGCTAACCCTAGAATGATTCTTTTTTTGAATGATCTATAACCCTAATATTACAAAATGAAGTATTTAAACAAGGGTTCAATAGAAAATGTACAAAAAATATTAAACCCTAAATGCACACTATATGTTTGATCTTTTAAATACCTAGAAAATTAATTAATTATTTTTATTTTATATCTAATATAGGGTTTTGATAGAAATAAAAATCACCCAAAAAATAGCCTAAAGATTTATTAGGGCACTTATATCATTCGGTGGTTGATCCAAGCTTTATCCTTCATCCAACGATGTTTCACGATTTCTTATTCCTGTAAAATAGCTTCACAAACACTTGAAACTATGATCAAAATTAGGGGGCCTCCTTAGATTGTTGTATGATAATACTTGAAGGTGCATTAGTCAAGCCCCCTAGGTCCTTTTAGTTGACCTTTGAAATACAAAAGCAAAAGTTGACCTTTGGAATATGGAAAAGCATAATAGTATGATAAAAAGAATTCATAATATTTTGTTATGATTAGAATACAATATGAGATGTCAGCCTAGGGTTTGGAAATAGCAAATTACCCCCAATCCTAGTCTGAGCAAAATTGTGCTCTATACAGAGCAGTCACAATTTTGTAAAATGATGAAATCACACCCTAAAATTGCCAGGTGTGATTTCACAACAAAAGAAGACAACCCTAACAAATATTATATGAAATGATGTGAAATAAAAATCTAACTAATATGTAAAATGTAGATGAGTGAAAATAACCTGGTGGTAGAAAAAAATTAGACCAAAGGATGGAGACCTCCAAGTAGCATATTCCTCCTTAGGGCTTCAACACTTGTCCACCAAGAGCAGCAACACACAATCAAATGTAGTAGAATGTAATTCCAAAATAGAGCTTCAATAGACTATATTGACACTTGCACAATGAGCACTTTCATCCTTGGTTGATCACTTGTCAATTTTCCAGTTAGCTTGGTTGCCTTTTCAAAAATTGAGAGATTGTTTGGATTTGTTTTGAGGGAAAAGAAGACCTCAAACCCTCTATTTATAAGGTATCTAAAATCAAAAATGGGTGGTAAAAGCCAAAAAAGCTGATCTCAAGAGAGATCAACTTTAAAAAGTAGGGTTTCCTAGGAGAAAACCCTAACTATGCAAAATTGTGCCCCACAATGACCGATCACAATTTTGCATAAAGAGGAAGAAAAGAGGGGAAAAAATGGGAAAGGGTGGTCCAAACTTGTTTAGGGCAAGTTAGAGGATCTCCCAAAGATTCTAGGGAAAATGACTCACTCAAGTGGGTCAATTTTTCATGTCTACAATAGCATATATAACCCATCGAAGAAGTATCCAAATCAAGACAAAATAAAGATAAATATGTACTTAGTTATGTTCATTGTTTTTTAGTTATTATTCCCTTTTGTAATATCTTACCTCTTTTCTAGTGATTCTTCTCATTTCTATCATCCTCTTATTCCCTTCTCATAAATTTTTCAAAAAAATGTGAATGGAGAAGAAGGAAAGTGAATTGCTCCTATGGTCAAGCAAATCACATGTTGTATCCCACCTATCCAAAATAAATCGATTTGGTAGGAGAATCAACCCATACATGGGCTAACTACCTACCAAATACATTAATGGTTGACTTGACTAAGTTTAGTGGGTTATAAATTCTCCAACTATTTTCCCTCTAATTTGCATACATACAACACCCTAATTACCCTCCACTTTGCTCAATGTCAAAGCATACCTACTTTGTTCCTAGTGGATCATATCATCCTTTACCTGACACTAAATGTCTCTTCCCCCTATATATTATTATACTCAAATCGATATATGCACCTATTTCTAACCAATCCATAAAATTTCATCCAACTCATATCAAAGTCATACTTGATCTTGCTAGGTCAAACCCCATGAGGGATCCTTAAGAAAATATATCACTCCTCTAAACTCAATGTTAGGATTTAAATCTACTTTCCTTAATAAAAACCTTCTTCAAAAGGGATATTAAAGAACAATTTGCGCATCTAAAGTTGGATGACTTACTTAACTCAAAATATTAAGCAAGTTCCCATCTATAAGCAATTTGTTAAATTTTTTGAGTGAATTACTCCTTTAAAAAAATGACTAAACTACTTCATAAGGGTTTTTTCCAAGTCCACCCAATCAAGAAAATCTCTAGTTAACCTAAGTTATTCTCCTTAACCCAATCAAATCACTTTTTAATATAAAATAATTCAACTTTTATTTATCTAGCGACTCGCTCCACCTTCCTAGAAAATTGCTAATCTTGTTAATAAAATCACTATCAACCCTAATACTTGTCAACATGTTTCAATTCCCTAAAAAAATCACACATTTCCCACCTTATTGATCATAGATACCATTTTCACTTATACTAGTTAATTCATTCTTTAGACCAACCCCTTGACTCTACCGACCAACACTACTACCTCTCCCATATCAACCCTGACAATAGTAGTGCAAAAAAAAGTGTCTAAAATAGGGTCCTCTAGAGGAAAGGAGAAGAAGAAGTGGAGGGGAAAGAAGCATATTGCTCCACCCTCAAGAAAAAATAATTTTTCAATGAACCGTATAAAAGGGTGGAGGAAATAAATTTGAAGCACTCCTCATGGAGGTAAGGCATGAATCCTTAAGGAGGTACAAATTGGGCCTCAATACTAATTTGTGAAGCATCAATCGAGTTTGGACCTTGAATTTTGCAATGAAACTAGTGTTTTGGGTATAGAATTATTCAAAATTAATGGAAGGATGTGCCAAAAGGTATAATTTTTATAAAATAAGCATCAAGTCACCATATTAGAGATAATAATCCTTCTACATAAGGGAGAATGACATCAGAAAGATGTTGAATTTTATGGATGAACCAACCATGTTTGTCACCTATAATACTAAGGAATAAAATGACTAATGCTACAAATTGACAAACACTACTAGCTAGATTTTTTTATCCCTCATATAAATGAACCAAATAAACTCTTGAATTTGGCATCTCATTGGAGTTGAAGTGATTCAAGCATGATGTCTAGCTAGTCCTATCATTGATTGCAATAATTTTGGAGATAAAATAAATGGTAGTGTTTATGAGGAGTATATTACACTCCTGCATGCGATGGAAAACTACATGGGGTACTATTAGATGATTTATTATGCTAAGTATATATCCAACTAGATGACCTGGCCATATAAGGAATTCAAGGAAGAAAGGATGTTCACCTATACTTCCTACCTATTCTGGCTAATACTATACAAGAAGAAAGAGTGGTCCTCCTTATTATAGGTAAACTAGACTAGAGCAAATGGCAATCCACTTCTAGTAGTGGATTATAAATATTTCTCTTCCCAAGTAGGAATTGACCAACTACCACTTCTATGATGCAATATATCACACCAATATGGAGAAGATCAAGCGAGAGATGCACAGGCTATCATAAGAGGTCTAAAACATACTAAAGTATAGGGAGTGGCCAAAAAAATACTTCTACTTAGGTAAGACTTGATATTTCATCTACATATTTGGCTTCTTGTCCCTACCTTTCAAGATGCCTAAGTACTTGTTCAACCTAGAGTACATCAAGTAGTTGGACTATGTGGAATTAAAATTCTTCTAACGACAAAAGAAGGCTATATTTTACCCCTTGAAATAATATATTATGTAGATAAATCTAAAGTTGTAAACTATTTAGGGTCGGAGGGTTTGGTTCAATGGTAAAAATTCCTCTATAGGAGTGTGGAGACTAGGGTTCCAATCCCTCAAGCCCCAGAGTATAGATCGACATGTCGCGTTAGAGTAGTCGTCTGCATAAAATATTTACCCGATGCAACTGGAGGTTATAGTGGCAACAATGAGCGAGATTCTAATCCATGAAGAGGCATAGAAAATTGTAATGAATTACCAATTACTCTAGTATAATAAAAAATAAACTATGAAATATCCATTATATATTTGAAGATAGACTTAGAAGCATGGGACTTGAGCAACTAAGGAATGTCTGGTAAAATGACCTTAAAGGCTAATTCAATTTGTTGGAATATATTAGATTATTTGGTATATGCTAATATACCATCTTGGGTACATCATTATATTAGGAGAGTGTCTTAGATTAAGTCTTGAGTATTTACTTTATGTAATGTAATAAATGCACAATTATTATTAGAATGTGTAATGATGTAAATGTGCATGGTGTCCACATGTACATGAGTCCTTAGAATAGGAATATGAAGAGTCACAGGAATATGGAAATACAAGATTCATGTCTCATTATATATAGGCCTTTGGTAGCTGATTTTAGAGGAAAAGTGAGTAGAAGTGAGAAGAGTGAGTAGTATTATAAAAGATAGTAGATACAATATAGAGCTTGTATGAAGCATGGAGCATTAATATCTCCACATATTGTATCAAGTTTAATTTTTCATGAGATTTCATAAATGGCTATTTCATGAGTTATTTCAGAAGTTTCTCATGCTATTTACTTACTTAGAATATTGTCATTATCATAGTTATAATATTGCATGCTTATTTTATTACTTGTGATTTCATTTCCTTTAATTTTATAGCATCAAAAGCTAACAGTGGTATCAGAGCTCTAGATTGATTGATAGGAAATAGAGAGATCCACAAGAGATATTGATATGATGTAGGAAATATCATTTTTAGAATTTTTAAAATTGCTATTTGGCTAGAGTCTTTTCACATAGTTGTAGAAAAACTTGTGAAGACTAGGACTCAACATTGATTCCACTAGATTGACAAATCAACTAGTGAAGTTCATTTTCCTTATATTCAAAGAAATCTCTATTATCATTTTCTAATACTTTGTTGTGGAGAAGAGAAGATTTAAATAAATTTGAGAAGCTTCCTACAAGAGCTAGGAATACTATCTTCTATGGAATAAATCCATTACTTGAAGCAACAAGTTGAAGATTAAGATTTTGGAGGCCTTAAGGAAATGGTTCCATTGCAAGATTTGCATATTTGAATATAGAAGATTGAGTAGACTTAATAAATAGATCTCCATAGAATATTTAAGAATTCAAATTGAATATTGAAGAGAAGACCCAAAGGAGATTCCATTGAAGAACTTCCAGATTTGGAAGATTGAAGATAGAGAAGGACTAGAAAAGGTCCTATTGCAAATTTGATCCAAAAAAGATATCTCATTTCAAAACTTCCATAGTTGAAGATTGGAGAGATCAAGGAAATGTCTCATTGAAGTTTTGAAGAGAATTTGAAGAAGGCAATTGGAGGAGAATTGAGGAGAACTCCAGGGTAAATATTGCTTGCAAGGAGAAGTTTCTGATAGAGAAGAATTTGGGACAATTATCACCATCCGACAACAAGCCCAAAATAAAGAAGAATTTGGAAAGAAGTCTACAAAATTTTGGAGGAGATTATTGAAGACCTGAAGACATTCGGATTCTTGAGAAGAATGGCAAGATCAAAGTCATAATTCCACAAGGAGATTGAAAGAGAAAGGAGCTAGAAGAGCACAAAATTTGAGAGATTTGAAGATTGCAATAAAAGGGTTTGAGGTTTGATTTGGAAGAAGGATATTGCTGATTTTTATAGTAGAAATTGAAGGGATTCTAGAAGGTAATATTGAACTATAACTTGGAGGATTTTACAAGCAAATTTAAGAGATTCTAGGACAGAAAGAGGGTGGCATTGATAGTTGTATTGATATCTATAAATTGGAGTAGTTCCCTACCAAATTTCAAAGGAGAAATAGATAGCATTGTAAGCTACAAAATAGAGAATATTAGGGAAGCAAAGCCCAAGGATTTGAAGATGTAGAATGTATCAAATGTGGGGTAGCAATTAGGTGATCCAAATCACCAAGAAATATATCACCAAATGGAGACCAAAAATGTATGCAACATTGGTGCAAAAGGTTCATTATTTGAACATTCAGATTTATCTTATTATTAAGTTTTTAAAAGCACTAGATTTGAGGTTTAAAGTTGCAAGAGGAAAGGTTTCAAGTTTATGTCTTCAAGGGTGCAGAAGATAGATTTTACAAGGAATTAAAACCTTCAAAAAAAAGGAGAAGTTAGATATACTTCTTACTATCTATTGAAAGCTAACAAGTGGATATTGTATAGCAAAGAAGATATTATTATAAAGAAAAAATTGGATAACTAATATTTCCAAAAGGGTAAAGTATTGGTATGATTAAAAATATTGGAGTCACCATAAGAAACATCACCGAGCATTAAGCCAACAAGGAGACATAGTAGAAGAGTTTCCAAGGAGCAAATGGTAATATAGAAACCACCATAACTATGGCTTGCAAAAATGAGAGACACCACCACCACATTTAAGAGGAGAAACCACCATATTGAAAGAAAATATGAAGATTTATAACACAAGGGGGAAATAATTTCATTAAGCTACATAGAACAACGCCATTAGTGAGAAAAATAAGTGCAATAACCAAGGTATTCTGCCATTGAAGGTCTGAGAATGCAACAAAAGAATGATAGGTGCAACATCATACATTATTGAGCATTTAAGGAGGAAAAGAACATTGTAAATAAGACCTCATCATTAAAGAAGCCACATTGAAGAGTCACAACACCTATAGAGAGTGTTACATTGCAAATGAGAGCACTACATAAAATATAGCACATGAAAAAGGAGTTACAAGTCTTAGCACCACTTGGAAGAAGTGTCATAAAGAATAGTGCCACCTTTAAGAATGTTACATAGCAAGAACAATACCACTTGGAGATAAGCTAGTGCTATACCAAACACAAAGGAGTTAATGCCACTTGGAAGGAAAAAAACACAGAGAAAGAATATTACAAGGAAGTGCAAGCACTTAGAAGGTGAAAGAAGGTGAAGAGTCATTGCTACCAAGTGTCAAAGTGTTAAAAAAAACTTGAGAGAAATATTAAACGCTTGTCTTGCATGAGTGACAAGTCTCACACTTACCCATGCAATAAGAAGGTATTCTAGGAGTATGTAGAGTAGGACAGTGAAGTAAAGTCCAAGAGCAAAGTGGAGTAAGACCAAGTGCATAGTGAAGGAGAACGTAACCAACAAGTGCAATTGAAGAGTACATTGAAGAGAGTCAACAATTTTGAAGGTGCCAAAAGCAAGTGCAATTAATATTTTCATAAGCATTGAAGAAGGAGAATTTAATAGCGTCTCAAGATAAGTGTGACTTGCAAAGAAGTCAAAAGGAGGAAGACTTCAAACTCGGCACACATTGGAGTTAAAGAAGATATTGATTTTATTTAAATCAAAGTGCATTTTTATAAAGTAAAGGAGAAATAAAGAACTTTATTACTAAGGTTAAAACTAATTAATATTTAATGCTTTAGATTAATTACAAAATTGGAGGTATAAGGAATTGCTTTGATACAGTACAACTTTATATGCTTTATTAAAATATTTAAAAGCATTTTTGAATCAAGGAAGATTTATTTAAAAGCATTTGAATTTACTTTGTTCAAGCACAAGGATTATTTGCATATATTGTATTTTAGAGAAAAAATAGATTCTACATAGAACTTCAAACATTAAATTTGCAAATATCCATAGTTTCTAAATTTCCAATAAGGGAGATATAAGGAGTTCTACACAAATATAGATTATTGAAATTTAGAAATTATTGAATTGAAAATTGAAAGAAGCAAAACATAGCATTGATATAAAGTTAGAAATTGTATTTAGAATTTGTCTCTTGCTCTAATTTATGATACACAAGAAATCCAACTTAAAAGTCTTGAAAGTAAAGAACCTTATCAAAAACTTGAAGATGCATCAAATTTATCTTTAGCTTTCTACTTATTCATTAATAGGAAAAAATAAGGTGAAAAAATAGAAGTTGAATATTAGGGAGATAAAAGAGATTCAATTCAAGGAGAAACTAAGAAAGCTAAGCATATTATCAAAACCATATTGCACTCAAAATCATTTGGTAGATACAAAGTATTTTACAAAACTAGAAGAATTGAAAATATCTTATCAAACTTGATCTTTTACTAAAATACTTGGGAGTTAAAAGGAATACTACCTAGAGATTTGAAAGACTACAAAGAATACTACAAAAGTTGAAGAATTGAAATATAGTATTTAATCATATACTAGAAATACTAGGGAGTCATAAGGAATTCAACCTCAAAGGTTTAGAACCTTGAATTATTCAAAGCTTAAGGAATTATGGATTATTGGTACATATATTTTGAAGCAAGTAAACATATGACTAGAAACAAAATATGGTTCAATGCTTTACAAGAAAAATATGAAAAATTAGTTGCTATAGCAAATAGTAATACTTATGAAGTAAAAGACATAAAAAATGTTCTAGTCAATCTAACTAATGTTTTATATGTTCTTGGATTGACTATCAATATTCTTTCAGTTTCTCAACTTATGGATCAAAATATGATAGTAGAATCCAAAGTTATCAATGGAAAGAAACAATGTCATATTATCAAACAATAAAAAGAAAAATGGATCAATTGTTATCCAAATTAGAATTATAGGAAGCTCAAGCAGCTTGTAAATCAAATAATAAATAATAAAAAAATGGAGGTGATGAAGAAAAAATTTCTATACAGAAAAATAAAGGATAATTTGATTTTAAGAACAAAGGAAAGAGAAAATTTCTTATACAAGAATTTGATGACTATGAAAGATCTCGAGAAACTTGTAATCTTGAAGCCACAAATATTGAAATATACTAACCATTAATTTGATCAAGTATACAGAAAGGAATCCATATGGAGTGTAGACACCAAAACCTAGCCACTTGTCGTTCATCCTACTTTTCTTTCCATTTCCACCTTTTATTTACATATATTTAAATATTAATATTTTATATATTATATTTTATATATTTAATAAATATATATTTATATAAGTGAATTAATCCCAGCCATCTAATTTCACTTAATCCTATCCATCCATTTACATCAATCCATGCCACACCCTAGATTTAATATCCACCCTTTGATATGCTTTTATCTCAGCCACACAATTAGTGTCATTGAAACCCTAGCATGCCCTAGGTTGGATTATTAATAGGAGCCATTTTGATGACTCAATCTCTAAGAAGTTTTCTAAGCAATTCATCCCCTGAATCCTGAGTTGAAGTTTACATTCGTGTTCCCTGGAGTATCCAAGCACTCATGCCCCCTGTCCTCACTTTCCATAGCCCTCGCATCCATCATCATCCCTCTCACCTGAACATATATGCTTTTGTAGATATTCTCCTTAGCTTCCTAACACCCTCGAGAACTTTTTTCATAGTTGAGCACCTCTGGGCACTTTCCCTCCACTGCCAAGTGCCTCTAGATGTCCTCCACCATTCTCGAGTGCCCACAGGCATTTCATGCAGCCGTTGAGCACCCATGGGCATTTTACGCTAGAATTTTGAAGACCTCCTAGCTTCTAGGTGATGCTAGGGCATCGTCATGCCAATCCACTACAAAAAACTTCATCGGATCAAAAAATAACAGATAAGCAAGGTAAATCTTTTATTTTTTATTTTATTGTATGCACTTTCAAGTTCTATTGATTTATTTACATTACATAGCTAGAGTTTTTATACTACTTTTTGAGGGCCTCACACTATGGAGTCCTCACAGTTATTATTGACCTATTTGCTATCTTCTTGTGTGTAGATCTGGAAGTGTTACATTAGCATTGTGCAGTTGCTTAAGCTAGAGTGGTCCGATATCGGATAACTAAAAGCCCACTCACTTTTGTTGGGAGCAGAGACACGTTTTGAGACACCATCAATATTTTTTTCTAGGGTTTCACATAACCCCAACTATTGTAAAATTTGTATCAAATAATTCAAGAATTATTATTATAACAATGGAGTTTTGGGGCTTCCCCCATTAATAAAAATCATTCATTGTGTAATGTTGTTTTCTTTGAGTTCAATTTATATCTTGTTATTTGGTGTTGCATTTTTTTCTCTTCAAATGGTGATCATGGTGGGACCCACTAAGGGTTTCTTTTATGATTTTCTTTGCTAATTTTTTTATTGTTTTTTTTCTTATTTTGTAGGATTTTCAGAGGTGCGAATCGAGCGTTTTCATTGGTTAGGGTTTCGAAAGATTTGTAGGAAGTTACATAAGGTACGTGAACGCCCGACAGTGCTCAAGGGCTATCCAAAAATGCCCAGGTGCATTTAAAAAATGCCTAGATGTATTTTGAAGAGAGTTGGAGCAATCAACCCATTCTTACTTACATTAATTGATCAATCAACCCATTCATCCTTCGGTACCATCACTGCCATATCTGACAGATTTCACGGTACCTAAGTTTAACAAATTCAAGGGAACTGAGGATCCCAAAGAGCATGTGAACACATTTGTACATTCTTGTTTTAGAATTCAAAATGGCAATGCTCTCATGCTCATAATATTTCCTCAACTATTAGGAGGAGATGCCATAGAGTGGTATAATCAATTACCTAGTCATAGTATTTATACCTTTGAACAATTGATTAACCAATTATTTGAGCATTTTATCCTAAATTTTAGAAAGAAAGTCTCATTGTCTGATGTCTATGCTTTAAGACAACATTATGATGAGTCTATCTATGATTTTGGAAACCGTTGGAGGGTTGTTATTACCAAATTTTCATTCACCCTACCAATGGATGAGCTAATAAAATTATTCACCAAGAGTTGCTTAAAACCTATCTCTTGGATGCTTCAACTATAGACTTATCATTCATTTGAAGAAGCTTTAGCTTAGGCTAGTGTCATCGAAGAAATAAAAATCCAAGAGGGCATACTAGAGCCTAAGAAAAAGGAATGGCAAAATAAGGGCCAACATAAAAGCAACTATTCTAGTCAATCAAAATCAACATAGACTACCCAAACTAGTTAGCACAGTCACGTTAATCAAGTGGTCATGATCCAGTCGATAATGGCTCAACAAAAATTAGTGCAACAGTCACCGTGACAAATTGCTTATCATGCGGTACCCTCAAAAACTCAAGCCATGTAAAACATAGTGCTAGCTATAGAAAACCATCCCTAATGACAGTCTATCCAAAAAATGCCAATACACCCCTTTAGCCGAGTCATATGCTTCCCTTTTTCGAAGGTTATATGACACAAAAAAACTTGCTTTGCCCGAAATTAGACCAGATGATCCTGCTAAATGTAGTAAACATTATCAGGAGCATTTATTTTTTCCTTATCATAGGCAAAATGGGCACGACATTAACAATTGTCATACATTTAAAGACATTGTGCAAGACCTTATTGACTTGGGAGCAATCAAGCTTGACAACTCCCTTGCTCAACAAAACCAAAACCTTGGTATTTTTCAAACACCACTTCCTCATCATGAGGAGGTGCAACCAAACATAGGATGGGTTAGCACTAAAACTCCTCTTAATCAAGTCAATCAAATCCAATAATACCAAGGATTTATAGGGGCCGTCCATGTGGTCACTAGAGGTGAAAGAAACAATCAACAACATGCAAGATAACAACCTCAAGAAAGTGTGTCATAACCTCCTACATCGCCACCCATTAAAATTTCCCCTAATCCTTCATCACCCATCCACATTCCTATCTAATAAAATCCTCCAAACCCCTAATCAATCATCCATTAGCTGGTTAACTACAAGTATAAAGAAGGCTTCTACCAAATTGTCAATTTATGATTTAATTCAACAATCTCTCCTACATCATGAGGCATTAATGGATATTATCAAATCCATTGAACTACAATCACAAGATTCTAATGCCTTTAACTACTTTTTAGGGAGCATTAAAATATTCATGGAGTCTTCCATCAGATTCTATAACTTCGAGATTAAGCCAATCTCATTGGACTCAGTAGATCCTCCATTGCATATCATGGCTCTAATTGATAAGAAGTCATTTAAAAGAGTCATAATTGATATCGATTCCTCCATAAATATCATCATCACATCTGCTCTTGATATTCTTAACCTTTCCCCATCTCATATCACCAAGTCATAATTCACCTTAAAAGCATCCAATGATGTTTTATGTTTCACAATTGGCACTGTTGTTTTGCCCATTGAAGTAGGGGTCAAAATGTTGCACACTATGTTCCACATCTTGGAAGTATCCATGGTGTACAATGTACTCCTTGGAAGACCTTGGATGAGGGAAATGAGATGTTTTCCTTCAATACTACATCAATGCTTGAAATATATTCATGAGGGATAAGTACATTGCATACCAGCGGATGTCAAACCATTCAAGTTTTGCAATTTCATTTCAAATAGCATAAATTTTGTGTATGTTGGGATTGATTCTTCATAAAATCTAGCTCCCCTAGAGGAACTCAAGGAACCAACACTTGCCAACATCCCAAAAATTTTAAGATTTCCATCCCACTATTTTCACATAGTTAATTGACAAGGTCATGGCCTAGGATCGCATGAACAGGGAGTACTTCAGCCTATTGATGTTCCATATCAATAAGTGCACAACCCTTTAGGTCTAGGTTACCACCCACTTTCTACCACCTCTTCTCTTGAAGAAGCCTTCTAGAGGCCTAATTTAAATTTAGGAGAAGAAGCCCTCCATATTGAAAATTTTGATGATGAAATCCATGAAGAATTCAAACTTATGTCGATAATTTTGGATGAATCTAAAGAAGAATTGAAACCCATAATTCCCCATACCGAATAATATGAGTTTTATCTCAACATATTCCCTATCCATGAGCCCATATTTTGCTTGCTTCTTCCACAAGAGTGATTTGACCCTATCGGTGAGCCACCACTTCCATTCCATTAATCCATTTCATAAGCCAACTTGTAACATATGTACATAACACAAAATAGTGGTTTTCACCACTACCAAAAAAACAAAACAAATCAAAACATCTTATTTTATTTGCATTACATGTATATATCATTTAAGTAAATGCATTCATTTGTGTTGTTTTTTTTTTAGTTTTACCAAGATCCTAGCACTAGTTCTTAGGTCCCATCCATTCCATCCAACATTATCCACTTTTTCCATAATTCAACATGAATTCTATTAATTTATTTACCCCACTCCGTAATCCATACAATCTAGCTAAACCAATTCCAATTCACATAAACCTTATTGATATAAACCAGATTTCCTCACCTCCATCCTTTTTTGAGTTTAACTTATTCGATAAATTATTAAGGGCTTTCATCAACTACATTCCTCCATCCCCTCCACCTTTGATTTCGAATCCTAAGGTTTTCCAGGTAGACATATATGAGGATAAGTCAAAAGAGTTTGATGACATCTTAGATGACATTCATCTGATCCCTACACCCCATCAACTTGAGGAAGGTTCCCACATGTCCATTGAAGATACCATTGATGTGGACCTTAGTTCAGACAAGGAAGATCCCAAAATTGTCAAATTTGGTAAAATTTTATCACCCGATGAACAAGAGTTATTTATTCCTATCCTCAAGAGGAAGGGCATATTTACATGGTCCTACAATGACATGCCTAGTCTTGACCCTAGTTTGGTTGTCCATAATCACAACTTACAACTTGACGCTAAGACAATCAAACAAAAGCTTAGGAGGATGAATCCTACCATGGCCCTCTTGGTAAAAAAAAAGCTTCAAAAACTCTTAGACATGAACTTCATAGTTTCTATCGACTATCCTAAGTGGCTTTCAAACATGGTACTCGTTCGAAAACCTAATAGGTTGATACATGTTTGCACTGACTTTTGAGATCTTAACAAAGTGTGTCCTAAGGATTATTTTCCTCTCCCAAACATTGATACTCTTGTCAACACTTGTGCTGGCCATGAATTGCTTCCTCTCATGGATGATTTTTAGGATACAACCAAATTTGAATAAATCCTGATGACCAACATAAAACAACATTGACTACACCTTGGGGAACTTTTTGTTACAAAATGATGCCCTTCGGCCTTAAAAATGTAGGTTACACTTATCAACATTCCATAACATACATTTCCATGACTAAATGTATAATATTATCAAAAATTATGTGGATGATCTCTTGGCTAAATCTAAAACTTGACAAGAGCACATTGGTGTATTGGAGAAAGTTTTTTACCGACTCTTAGAGCATAATTTAAGGTTGAATCCTAATAAATGTGTCTT
This sequence comes from Wollemia nobilis, assembly GCA_028583015.1. Classification (NCBI taxonomy): domain Eukaryota; kingdom Viridiplantae; phylum Streptophyta; class Pinopsida; order Araucariales; family Araucariaceae; genus Wollemia; species Wollemia nobilis. The sequence continues at coordinate 5,088,484 of JAQPPZ010003287.1, read as the reverse complement.
TGGTGTTACCTTGAGAAAACTTATAGGATTCATTATCTCCAAAAGAGGCATTGAGATGGATCCAAACAATTTCAAGGCCATCATGTATATGTCTCTCCCAACTAACTTAAATTAATTGCATATATTACAAGGAGATATCCAATCAATACATCATTTTACTGTGCAACATTTTGACAAATGTAGGTCATTCAATAACCTACTACAAAAGGGGGTGCCATTTTCTTGGACATATGAGTGTTAAAAATCCTTTGATGGCATTAAACAATACCTAGTTTCTCTACCAGTCTTAGCTCCTCCTAGTCTAGGGATCCCATTCTATATTTATATTTCAACAACAAACTTTGAATTAGGGACAATGTTTGCACAAAATAATGAGAAAAATCAAGAGTAATCTATCTATTATATTAGTCGAACATTGGTAAGCTATAAAACTAGATACACTTATGTCAAAAAATTATTCTTAGCAGTGGTTTTTGCCACTAAGAAACTTTAACACTACATGCTTAGTCACACAACATATGTCATAGCTAGAGAAAATCATCTACATTATATGATGTCTTGCACTTACAACAACACCCGCACTACTAAATAGATAATGCTCCTTATGAAATTTGATCTTGAATTCATTAGCCAAAAATCCATTAAAGGTCAGGTAATAGCCGATCAACTTGTAAAAGCTCCACTACCTAGTGATCATCCTTTGATTATTGAGCTCCCAAATGATTCGGTATTTTTTGTCATCAAACAAGAAGAATATGTCATTCCAAAGGAAGACATTAATATCACACTATTCTTTGATGGCTCTATTTGTGTGAAAATTCAAGGTGTTGGAGTCGTGTTTCATACACCCTAGGGGGTACCTATCCCCTTATATTTCAAACTTGACATCTAATGCATAAAAAACACTGTAGAGTATGAAGCCTTAATATTACTTCTTCAATCACCTATAGATATGAGCATTAAGTGTATTAGGATATTTGGTTATTCTCAACTTGTCGTTAAGAAAATCAATGAAGAATACCAATGCAAAGAACCTACCATTAAGCTTTATCATGAAGTAGAAATAAAATTGCTCTCTAATTTTGATTGATATGAAATCAATAGTTTTCCATGCTTGACTAATAGATTTTCAAATGTGATGGCCTCCCTAGGATCATTGATCCCAAAAGACTCATTTAGAGAGGTACAACCCCTTATAATTTCAATGATCTCTAAACCTACAATTATCTATGTTGAATATAAAGACAAAAAAGATATCTGCTTTATCCAGTCAGATCCATGTAAGCCTTGGTCAAGCCAGACAGTAGCTTTTCTCAAGTTTGGAATACTCCCATTTGACATATCTCAAACTGCCAAACGCACTTTCAAGAAAAATGTAGCTTGTTTCATTCTTTTGGGGGATGTGTTGTACAAACATGGTTATCATGGAGTACTCCATTGTCTCAAGTCTAGTGAGGTACAAAGATCCATAGTTGAAGCCCATGATGGCACTTGTGGTGATCATTTTAGTGGAATGGCCATTGCAAAGCATATCTTATGCATGGGTTAGTATTGGCCCACAATGGACATGATTGTTGCACTTGTGTAAAATATTGCAAGAAATGTCAAGAACATGCTAATTTAACTCATGTACCATCACAAGCTTTACAACCTACTCAAAGCCTTTGGCCCTTTTCACAATGGAATCTAGATCTAATTGGTAAAATTTCACGTCCTTTCTTGGGACAACATACATTCATCATCACAACCATTTAATGCTTCACAAAGTGGTTTGAGTTAATTCCTCTAACCAGTACAACAAGACCTAGAATTGTAGAGTTTATACTTCACCATATCATTTTTTGTTTTGGTATCCCCTCAAAAATCATCTTTAACAATGGCAAGTATTTCAAGAACAAGGATGTTCAAGCACTTTGCAAAAAATATAACATTCAACACAGTTTCTCGACTCCTTATTATCCACAAGCAAATGGACAAGTCAAAGATTCCAATAAAACCTTAATTTCTATTCTCAATAAACTTTTCAAAGAAAATTATAGAGATTGGCATACACAAATACCCTTGGCATTATGGACTTATCGAACAAGCATCCACATGCCTATAGGGGTAACGTCATTTTCATTGCTCTATGGAGCTGAAACAATCATGCCTCTTGATCTCGAGATACCCTCCTTGTGAATGTCTTTGCAGGAATTCATATATGATAACACTACTAGACAAGCACATATTGACCAACTCACACTTCTGATTTACGATGAGTCAATACCTTAGAGCATCTACAAGTTTATCAAGACCACGTAAAGCATGCTTACAATGCCAAAGTTCATCTATGAGAATTCCAAGTAGGAGATCTTGTCCTTAAAGAGAACCAACAAAACACCAATGCATTACCGCATCTTCGTGATAAATTCATGGCTAATTGGTTAGGTCCATACATTGTTAATCAAAAAGTGGGTAATGGTACTTATAGGCTTGGCAGTCTAGAAGGAGAGGAAGAGTCTGAACCACTTAAAGTTATACAATTGAGAGTATTCTATACATGATTTGATTTTTATATATGTATATATATACATGGCTAAAACACAAAAACATTTGCATACATTTCATTCATAGCATTGCATTTCCTTTTGCATATATATTTCATTTCAAAAACAATGCATTAACACACATTTCATATTGCATTTCAAATCTCACAAGCATTGCATTCACACATATTTCATTTTGCATTACACTCACATTCACATTGCATATTTCATATTAGGGATAATTTCTTAAGTTCAAGATTTTAATTGAGTCATGTTGCCTTAATCGGGGGCACCTTCACATCATCATCCATTTTTCCACCAAGCCAAATCATCATTTGCAAAATACATGTCCATAATACCTAGGTGTTTTCGGTCACTCAACCACTCCTAGTGTTTTAAGAAAACTCCAAAATACATGTCAATTTCCTTTTAGGACCATCACATATATACATTAAGAAAATATTAAGTTTTGGGAATTGACTCCAAAATATTCTTGAACCAAACACAATTTCACATCTAAACATCTTGTGTCAAAGAGGGAGAACACCATACTTGGTTTGCACCTCAAAGTGAAAAGGGTCATCCTTGCTAGTCCCATCATGCAACATAGTCCATAAGAACAGTGGTTTTTTACCACTATCACATTTGCTTCCAAATCCAAAATATGGAGTAGTAAGGATGGTACAATTCTCATCACACTTGGGTTGAGAATTTTATTCCCCAAACTCTAAATATTTTACATCATACATCACTAATAATTGGGTTGTAATGATTGTACTACATTTCTAGTCAAACAGTTAGTTAGTTATCCCCAAAATATAAGAGATCAAAAACATAAATCATGGACTATGGAGTTAGTCTCCACTAGAGATATAGATGCTTGACTGGTAGTGGAGTACGCTCATGCGTGGTGACATGTTTCTTTCAAAGAGACCTTTGATCGGAAATAAGGACAAGCTAGCTTCTTGGTCTCATCCATAACAAGTCATACCCAATTTACTCAAGATGATTTAATGAACTCACTTGCACACACATTGGTTCTTGATTACATCAAGTCATTACCATGCTCATGATTCGGTAAATGAATTCACTACACACACATTTGGTCCTAGAGGTATTAGGCAGTTTGAGTGAGTTTGTTTGATACCACTAGTATGTTTGAGTCTTTGCAAAATAAAATTTAAACATCCATGTCATTTCATGAGTATTTCATCCCATATGCCACCAAGTTTGGTGCCCCTGATTAAATAAAAATTCTAGAAACATGGCCAAGCAAGATCTAAACTATGAATGATAATTAGAACATTTGCATTCAATATCTTGCATTAATCATCCATACATTCCACCTTGCATTAATCATCCATAACATATCATATACATTCATCATCCATATACACATGCATTACACAAAATCATTCCACAAAAAGCATTCACACACACATATAACACAAAAGGTAAAATCCATTTATATATATGTATAAATATTGCATGTACAATGAGTTCCAAAAGGCTACATACAATAGAGCACCAAGGCTCATATACAAAAAGTGTATCTAAGCACTAGCTACGTCCTCCATGAGGACCCCTGTGACTTAGGAGGAGCCCTAGATCTAGAGCTATACCTAGCCTTGCTATACATGGCAACCTTGGATGCAGTTGAGGTTGGAGGATCAGGAAGTGGAATATGATGCTCCATCAACCTATCCTTCGATACCTCGATATTCCTATGTTGATACCAAATGCATGCTATGTCAAGATTATGTTGATGCTCTCTCTAGTAGCTCTAACTGGAGCCTTGCGATCCTCTCATCCTGAACCACAACCATTTCCTCTTGCTTTGCTACCTGCTGCTCTAGCCTCACCCGTTCCTCCTCACCCTGATCTGGAGGTTGTTGATGTTGAGCAAGGTGCAGATAAAGCAGTGCAAAAGTATTGTAATTGTTGTCAACACAGACAGATTGATGTAGTTGATGCAGTTCAGAGGTCAGTCAGATCAAGTGCAAAAAATTTCAAGAAAAACAGAGGGGACCCAGATCCAGAAATTTGCAAAAAAATACAAGGAAGAAAACTGTCGCGATATCGCGACATGTTTTCTGTCGCGATTTCGCGACATGGCTGAGGAGAGAGAAGGCGCAAGCAAAATTGTCGCGATTTCGCGACAAAAAGGATGAGAGAGAAAGTGCATGAGAAAGTGTCGCGATATCGCGACAGTTTCGGAAGAAAAGCACTAAGGGCGCAAAGTGTCGCGATTTCGCGACAAAAAGGATGAGAGAGAAAGTGCATGAGAAAGTGTCGCGATATCGCGACAGTTTCGAAAGAAAAGCACTAAGGGCGCAAAGTGTCGCGACATCGCGACAAAAAGGAGGAGAGAGAAAGTTCATAAAAACTGTCGCGATTTCGCGACATGTTGGAGGCAAAGCAGCAAAGTGAAGAAAGCGTAGCGATTTCGCTACATGTTGCAATTTCGCTGGTGAAAGCGAAGAAAAGGCACTAAGTAAGGAAAGTGTAGCGATTTTGCTACAGGCTCTAAATGCAAAGGATGAAAGATGTAGCGATTTCGCTACAAGCTTGAAACACTAAGAACAAAAGTGCAACGATTTCCTAACTATTTCGAAAGGCAAGGTAAAAAGTGTAGCGATATCGCTACAGGTTGAAAGTGCATAGTGCGGAGGTGTAGCGATTTCGCTACAGGTTGAAAGTGCATAGTGCGAAGGTGTAGCGATTTTGCTACAGGTTTGAAACACATGTTGGGAAGGTGCAGCGATCTTGCTACGAGTTCAAAGTGCAAAGTGGAAAGGTGTAGCGATATCGCTACACGTCGAAGTTTCACTAGCTAGCAGCAAAGAAAAATGCTAAGGCAACAATGGTGTAGCGATTTCGCTACATGTAAGGTTTCGCGGCTGCATGGAGTAAAAATTGTACGGAGGCCAGAAGCGTCGCGATTTCGTGACGGCAATGAGGATGACGTCAGCAAGACCAAAAACGTCACGATTTCGTGACATCTTAGAAGATGACGTCAGCAAAACCAAAAAGTGTCGCGATTTCGCGACAGGGTGAACGAAAAGCCATTGCAAGCCGAAAATGTCACGATTTCGTGACATCTTTGAAGATGACGTCAGCAAGTTTAAAAAATGTCGCGATATCGCGACAAGTTTCCAGAAAAGCCGATGCAAGTCGAAAGAGTCACGATTTCGTGACATCTTTGAGGATGACGTCAGCAAGTTTAAAAATGTCGCGATTTCATGACATGTTTCCAGAGAAGCCTCAGGAAACCGAAAGTGTCGCGATTTCGTGACAAATTTGAGGATGATGTCCAAAAGCGAAAAATGTCGCGATATCGCGACATGTAAGATTTTCGGGGTTGCTTACAGAAAGGAAGTCAAACCGAAAGAAATGTCGCGATATCGCGACAGGTAATGTTTTGGCGGGAAAAAGGTCTAAGAGGCATTCAAAGTGACAGGTGTCAAAAAGGCGCCAGTTACGAAGAATTAACTGGAGTAAGATCTGTAGTTCCCAGTGACAGGTGTTGAGGAAAGATTAGAGAAAAATGTTGCAGCTATGAGCTGAAGTTAAAAGGAAAGTTACGAAGCATTGCATTTAAGAAGAGAACGGTTGTTGCAGGGCCGTGATGCTGCAAGCTGGCGTAAAGAGCAGTTTTTTAGATAATCTCTGCAAACAAGAAATTCTCTCGATGGTTGTGCTTGACTCACAAGAAAGTAACGGGTAGAATAGAAGGATCGACACCGTTTAGAAAAGAGTGCAAAAGAATTAGAAAGAGCAGTTACGTAGATTTTGGAAGAACAAGATAATAGAGCATCGAAACGCGTAGAAGGGTTGTCAGTATATGCAGAGAAAAATACTATCAATATGTGCAGAGAAGAAGGACTGTCAGTATATGCAGAATATGTAGAGAAAAATATGGTCAGAATGTCAGTAAGAAAGCGGCTAAAAGGCGGATCAGGTCAGAGAAGGATTAATGCATTGATCGTAGCCGAAAGTACATGAAAGATTGGAGGGAAACTTGAACCGTTTTAAAAATTGAGCCATTCGAGGAAATCAAGGATATAAGGATCGAACTGGCATAGTGAGACGGTTACTGTGACTGTGTTTTATTGTGCATATCAAAAGTCTCAGTTGTGTATGAGAGTTGTATGAAAACAGCCTTAGAACAAAAACCTGCAATTTTGTTGAATATTCAAGAGAGAGGTTTTAGATAGAAATAGAAGATATTGAGTCTCTAACAAGTCTCTCTATGCTTCTGTAAGATAGATTGTTTGAGCCGTAAGACCAGTGAGGGTCTTACAAAAGAGAAGGCATTTTATATGTCATTTTTGTGCTTACAACTTGAAATCCAAGTGGGTGCTTGGTTAAAGGGGTTGGTGCTCCTATCTGTTGCAGTAGATAAATCAGGGGTTGGTGCTCCTTCCAGTGGGTGCTGGAGAATTATTTGTAAAGAGAGAATCCTTGCAAAGACTGGATTTGGATTGAAGTCCAAACAGTCATTATTTGAGGAGTAGCCACATCGGTGAACCTCGTAAAATCCTGTGTTGTGTGATGCTCTTGTGTGATACTTGCATTATCTATTTTTAAGCTTGCACTATTAGTTTTAAAAGTTGCAGATTTAAGTTTTTAAATAGTTACACTGATTCACCCCCCCCTCTCAGTGTCATTGTAAGAATATCAATTGGTATCAGAGCAAGGCACCTGCACAAGCTTAATCGGCTAAGGTGTTCTTGGGAGATATACAATGGCCGGTGGTGAAGGTTTTTCTTCTAACAAAGCTCCTCTGTTCGATGGAACAAACTATTCTTTACGGAGGCTCGGGATGCGAGACCTATCTATGTGCATTGGGTTATGACATTTGGGAATCTGTTGAAAATGGATACACCACTCCCACTTGTTCCTCCAACGAGATGCGGCTGAGAAGAAAAAGTTTGAGAACAACTCGAAAGCCAAGAATGCTATTATGTGTGGATTGGTCGACGGTGAGTTGATACGCATCATGAGCTGCAAATCTGCTAAAGACATATGGGACAAGCTGCAAAGCATTCATGAAGGAGATAACAAAATCAAGGAAGCTAAGTTGCAAACACATCGTGCCCGGTTCGAAGCATTAAAGATGACCGATGATGAGAACATTGAAGCCTATCTGCTGAGAGTAAATGGAATTATCAATGCAATAAGAGGACTCGGGGAAGAAATGGAAGATGCAATTGTTGTAAAGAAGGTACTAAGAACCCTCAATAAAAGGTTTGATGCAAAGGTTTATGCCATAGAAGAAGCAAAAGATTTAAATTTTTTTAGTATGGATGAAATGCATGGTTCTCTAACAACATATGAAATGAGGATTGGTCAAACTAAGCCCTCAGATAGAGAAGCAGCTTTCCAAGCACAGAAAAATATAAAATCTAAACAGGAATCTGAGGAAGAAGAATTTGGAGATGAGACTGAAGCAAACTTTGTTAGGAAGTTAGTAAAGGGAAAAGGAAAGTACAGAGGTAAGTTGCCGTTCAAATGTTTTAACTGTGGAGGCATCGGGCACTTTGCAGCAAAATGCCCAATGAAGGAGAAAAATAAAAATGATGAAGGAACACATCCAGAAAGAAATGTCTGGAAGAAGAAACCACATTTTAGAAAAAGGAACTTCAAGAAGAAAAGTTTCATTTCTCAGAACATTGATTCTTCTGAAGACAGTTCTAGTGAGGACTCTGAAGAAGAAACTGGTGAAGCCTTGTTCATGGCCTTCGAAGAACAAAGAACTGAAGAAACCCAGGAGTGTGAAGAAAAATTAGACGATGAGGCCGAGGTAGATCTGGAAGGTGAGTTGGTGGTTGCTCTTGAAGAGTTAAGTGCAGAAAGGAAAAGAAATAAAAAGATTACAAGAAAATTTGAGGAGGCCAGCAATTAATAATCAGTTTGAAAGTACAAACTGAAGAGCATAAGAAAAAGTCTGAAGATTTTGAAGCACAGCTAATCGTGAAAATAAATGAGTGCAACAAGCTAGAAGAAGATATAGTTGGATTAAGGTTGCAGCTAGAAGGGATGAATCGAAAACTGAGTTGTCATCAAAAATTTGAAGACAGTTCTGAGAAACTGAATAAAATGTTGAATAATCAAAGGCCCACAGGTATCAAGTTTGGTTTGGGCTTTGATGAAGGAGAAACCTCAAAGAACTCAAAGGCTGTAACTGTAGAACCAATAAAGATTAAAGACAAGATTAAAGTTGACCAAGATAAGCCGTATCATGCAAAAGAAAACAACAAGTCCAAGCTTGAAAGGAGTGCTGCAAATGATAGATTCATCAAAGTCACTCATCAAAGAAGAAGAAGACCCAGGGCTCCTACCTCCACCTGGCAACAACCACTTCCCAGGTACACTCGTTCCTTTTCTGGTTATTGTTTTAAGTGCAATGCATATGGTCATAAAATTTCAAGCTGTAGATATAATGTAGAACAAAGAAATTTTACTAGTAGAAATATTTTTTCTCCCTTGATAGATTATTTTGTAGAATGTTATAACTGCCATAACTTCGGTCATATTGCAAGGAATTGTCGTAGCTCTTTTGCAGGAAATAAATACCAGGAAAGAAAATATCACTCAACTGGATCAAAACAGTACAGAAAATTTCCCGAAAAACTGTCACAAGCCAATGAAAGGGAGAAAGTAAAACAAGTGACCAGATCTGCTATTAAATCTCAGTGGAAAGAAAAGGAACAACCAATGAAAGACAAGGAATCTCCGATTGTTCAAACAACTCTCAAAGCACAGAATAAATCTGCTCCTTGGATTCTGGACAGTGGATGCTCCAGTCACATGACAGGAGACAAACAGAAGTTTGACAAGCTACAGACATACGAAGGTGGTTCTGTAAAATTCGAAAACAATGATGGAGCAAAAATAGTGGGTAAAGGATCAGTTAAGTTAAGTGACGGTAAAATCAACTCTAAGGAAGTTCTTTTTGTGGTAGGACTAAAGCATAACTTGTTGAGTGTAAGTCAGATTTGTGAGAGAGGTCATGAAGTAATTTTCAAGAAGGAGGGCTGTGAAGTAAGGAAGACAAGAAATGGAAAGTTAATAGCCACTGGACTGAGAACTTCTGGAAATTTGTATACTCTCTCGGAGACTTCTGAAGGAGCCTGCTTGGTTGGTCAAGAAGAAGAAAACTGGCTGTGGCATAAAAGACTCGGTCACATAAGCTTTGATAATCTGATAAAAATCAGCTCGAAAAGAGCAGTAAGAGACATACCCACTATTGGTAAACCATCAAACAGTATATGTGAGTCTTGCCAAAAGGGGAAGCAAACCAGATCTACCTTCAAAGCAAAAGAATATTTCACTAGCAAGCCATTAGAACTGATTCACACTGATTTGTGTGGACCCATGAGGACAAAAAGCATAAATGGATACAAATATTTTATGCTGTGTATAGATGATTTTTCCAGAATGACATGGGTACTCTTTATGAAACAGAAATCTGAAGCCTTTGAGATGTTTAAAACTTTCAAAAATCTTGTTGAGAATCAATCTGGAAAAAGAATTAAATGTTTGAGATCGGATAGAGGAGGAGAGTTTATTTCAAATGAGTTTGCTGAATTCTGTGAAAAACATGGAATAAGAAGACAGTTTCTCAGCGGCAAGAACACCTCAGCAGAATGGAGTAGTTGAAAGAAAGAACAGAACTGTACAGGAAATGGCAAGGACCATGTTAACAGAGAGCAAAATTGCTGACAGGTTCTGGAAAGAGGCAGTCCATACTGCAGTCTATATTCAGAATAGGTGTATGTTAAGGCCGCATGAAAGCAAAACACCTTATGAACTGTGGTTTGGCAAAAGGGCTACAACAAAATACTTCAAAGTGTTCGGCAGCAAGTGTTACATTAAACGAACTGAAACCAATCTTGGCAAATTCGAAGATAGAGCTGATGAAGGTATCTTTCTTGGTTACTCAACAAAAAGTAAAGCTTACACATGCTACAACAAAAGACTAAAGAAAATTGTGGAGAGTGCAGATGTGAAGGTTGATGAAGGCGAGGAAACAAGAAATCAGCAATAATGAAAACTACCCAACCTATGAAGAATTTATTGAAGAAGATGAAGATCAAGAAAAGGAAGAGAGACAAAAATTAGATTCAGAGGACTTGGAAAGAGATGAAAATAGAAAATACAGAACAGGCAGTTGGCAGAAAAATCATCCCAAAGAGCAGATTATTGGGGACCCTACAGTTGGCATTCAGACAAGAAGAAGAGTAGTAAATAACTATTCTCTGTTATCCGAGTATTGAGCCCAAGAATATTATTGAAGCAAGCACGGATGAAAGCTTGGATGGAAGAAGCGATAAATGAAGAACTAGATCAAATTGAGAAAAACAAAACACTGGGAATTAGTACCAAGGCCCGAAAATAAAAACATAATTGGTACTAAATGGATATTTAGAAACAAAGCTGAATGAAGATGGACAGGTTGTAAGGAATAAAGCAAGATTAGTCTGTAAGGGATATGCCCAAGTTGAGGGGATTGATTTTGAAGAGAATTTTGCACCCGTGGCCGGACTTGAAGCAATAAGACTATTTTTGGCTTTAGTTGTTCATAAGAATTTCAAGGTTTATCAGATGGATGTAAAATCAGCATTTCTGAATGGAAATCTTGAAGAAGAAGTATATATTGAACAGCCTGATGGTTTTCAACTTTGTGATAATCCTAACTTTGTTTGCAAGTTGAAGAAAGCATTGTATGGCTTGAAACAAGCACCTAGAGCTTGGTATGCAAGACTGGACAACTATCTCACTAAGCAAGGATTCAAGAAAGGTATGGTGGATAGCAATTTATATGTGAAAACTGAAAATGGCAATTTCATTGTTCTAGTTGTTTATGTAGATGATATAATTTTTGGGAGTAGCAATGATGAATCATGCAAAGACATAGCAAACAAAATGCAGAAAGAGTTTGAAATGTCTATGATAGGTGAACTTTCATATTTCCTTGGATTACAAGTTAATCAAGCTGAAAAGGGGATCTTTATTTCTCAAATTAAATATGTGAAAGAAATGCTGAAAAAGTTCACTATGGAAGATAGTAAGCCAGTGAGCACCCCCATGACAACAAGTTGCAAGTTGAGCAAGGATGATAAATCTCTGGATGTTGATCAAACAATGTACAGATCAATGATTGGGAGCTTGCTGTATTTGACAACAACCAGACCGGATATCTTACAAGTTGTTTGCATGGTTGCAAGATTTCAGGCTAGTCCAAAAGAGACTCATGTAACAGTTGTGAAAAGGATCTTTAGGTACCTCAAGGGTACTATGGAGTATGGGCTGTGGTATCCAAAAGGAAAAGACTTCACTCTCTTTGCATATTCTGATGCAGATTGGGCCGGATGCATTGATGACGAGAAAAAGTACAAGTGGAGGAGCATTTTTCCTTGGAGATAAATTGGTAGCATGGCACAGTAAGAAGCAAGAATCAGTCTCTCTATCCACAGCCGAGGCGAGAATACATTGCAGCAACAACATGCTGCACACAAATACTATGGATGAGACAAACATTGAAAGATCTAGGTATTCACTTCAATGAGCCCATTTCAGTCAAATGTGACAACACTAGTGCAATCAACATTTCAAAGAATCCGGTAATGCATTCCCGCACCAAACATATTGCAATACGGTATCACTTCTTGAAGGATAAGGTTGCAGAAGGAGAGGTCAGATTGGAGTTTGTTCCCACTACAGAGCAAGTAGCAGACATATTCACCAAACCTTTACCAAAGGAAGTATTTGAATACCTTCGGAAGAAGTTGGGAGTAGTCACACTTCCCAAGCACTGACTAGCTATGGGAAATACATTCTCAGGGGGAGCATTCAAGTTATTTATGCCTGAGAATGTTGTGCATAGACTCAGGGGGAGTCTGCAGCAGCCCTTTGGCATTATTGGCAAAGGGGGAGAAGAATTTGAGCAAGGCTACAAAGTGTTGCCAACAATTCCAAAGGGGGAGATTGTTGAGCAAGGTGCAGAGAAAGCAAGTGCAAAAGTATTGTAATTGTTGTCAACACGGACAGATTGATGCGGTTGATGCGGTTCGGAGGTCGATCGGATCAAGTGCAAAAAATTTCAAGAAAAACAGAGGGGACCCAGATCCAGAAATTTGCAGAAAAATACAAGGAAGAAAACTGTCGCGATATCGCGACATGTTTTCTGTCGCGATTTCGCGACATGGCTGAGGAGAGAGAAGGCGCAAGAAAAATTGTCATGATTTCGCGACAAAAAGGATGAGAGAGAAAGTGCATGAGAAAGTGTCACGATATCGCGACAGTTTCGGAAGAAAAGCACTAAGGGCGCAAAGTGTCGCGATTTCGCGACAAAAAGGATGAGAGAGAAAGTGCATGAGAAAGTGTCGCGATATCGCGACAGTTTCGAAAGAAAAGCACTAAGGGCACAAAGTGTCGCGACATCGCGACAAAAAGGAGGAGAGAGAAAGTTCATAAAAATTACCATGATTTCGTGACATGTTGGAGGCAAAGCAGCAAAGTGAAGAAAGCGTAGCGATTTCGCTACATGTTGCAATTTCGTTGGTGAAAGCGAAGAAAAGGCACTAAGTAAGGAAAGTGTAGCGATTTTGCTACAGGCTCTAAATGCAAAGGATGAAAGATGTAGCGATTTCGCTACAAGCTTGAAACACTAAGAACAAAAGTGCAGCGATTTCCTAACTGTTTCGAAAGGCAAGGTAAAAAGGTGTAGCGATATCGCTACAGGTTGAAAGTGCATAGTGCGGAGGTGTAGCGATTTCGCTACAGGTTGAAAGTGCATAGTGCGAAGGTGTAGCGATTTTGCTACGGGTTTGAAACACATGTTGGGAAGGTGCAGCGATCTTGCTACGAGTTCAAAGTGCAAAGTGGAAAGGTGTAGCGATATCGCTACACGTCGAAGTTTCACTAGCTAGCAGCAAAGAAAAATGCTAAGGCAACAATGGTGTAGCGATTTCGCTACATGTAAGGTTTTCGCGGCTGCATGGAGTAAAAATTGTACGGAGGCCAGAAGCGTCACGATTTCGCGACGGCAATGAGGATGACATCAGCAAGACCAAAAACGTCACGATTTCGCGACATCTTAGAAGATGACGTCAGCAAAACCAAAAAGTGTCACGATTTCGCGACAGGGTGAACGAAAAGCCATTGCAAGCCGAAAACGTCGCGATTTCGCGACATCTTTGAAGATGACGTCAGCAAGTTTAAAAATGTCACGATATCGCGACAAGTTGCCGAAAAAGCCGTTGCAAGCCGGAAGCGTCGCGATTTCGCGACATCTTTGAGGATGACGTCAGCAAGTCTAAAAATGTCGCGATATCGCGACAAGTTTCCAGAGAAGCCTCAGGAAGCCGAAAGTGTCGCGATATCGTGACAAAGTTGAGGATGACGTCAGCAAAGCGGAAAACGTCGCGATATCGCGACATGTAGGATTTTCGCGGTCGCTTACGAAAAAGTCAAACCGAAAGAAATGTCGCGATATCGCGACAGGTAATGTTTTGGCGGGAAAAAGGTCTAAGAGGCATTCAAAGTGACAGGTGTCAAAAAGGCGCCAGTTACGAAGAATTAACTGGAGTAAGATCTGTAGTTCCCAGTGACAGGTGTTGAGGAAATGCATAGGAGAAATTCATGCTACGAGTTAAGCGTAGTTAAAAGGAAAGTGACGAGCATAGCATATTTAAGAAGAGAACGGTCATTGCGGGGCCGTGATGCTTGCAAGTGGCGTAAAGAGCGATTTTCGAGATAATCTCTGCAAACAAGAAATTCTCTCGATGGTTGTGCTTGACTCACAAGAAAGTAACGGGTAGAATAGAAGGATCGACACCGTTTAGAAAAGAGTGCAAAAGAATTAGAAAGATCAGCAGTTACGTAGATTTTGGAAGAACAAGATAATAGAGCATCGAAACGCGCAGAAGGGTTGTCAGTATATGCAGAGAAAAATACTGTCAATATGTGCAGAATGTGCAGAGAAGAAGGACTGTCAGTATATGCAGAATATGCAGAGAAAAATATGGTCAGAATGTCAGTAAGAAAGCGGCTAAAAGGCGGATCAGGTCAGAGAAGGATTAATGCATTGATCGTAGCCGAAAGTACATGAAAGATTGGAGGGAAACTTGAACCGTTTTAAAAATTGAGCCATTCGAGGAAATCAAGGATATAAGGATCGAACTGGCATAGTGAGACGGTTACTGTGACTGTGTTTTATTGTGCATATCAAAAGCTCGCTCAGTGTGGCAAGTGTGTTGTATGAAAACAGCCTTAGAACAAAAACCTGCAATTTTGTTGAATATTCAAGAGAGAGGTTTTAGATAGAAATAGAAGATATTGAGTCTCTAACAAGTCTCTCTATGCTTCTGTAAGATAGATTGTTTGAGCCGTAGACCAGTGAGGGTCTTGTAAAAGAGAAGGCATTTTATATGTCATTTTTGTGCTTACAACTTGAAATCCAAGTGGGTGCTTGGTAAAGGGAGTTGGTGCTCCTATCCATTGCAACAGATAAATCAGGGGTTGGTGCTCCTTCCAGTGGGTGCTTGGAGAATTATTTGTAAAGAGTGAATCCTTGCAAAGACTGGATTTGGATTGAAGTCCAAAGAGTCATTATTTGAGGAGTAGCCACATCGGTGAACCTCGTAAAATCCTATGTTGTGTGATGCTCTTGTGTGATACTTGCATTATCTATTTTTAAGCTTGCACTATTAGTTTTAAAAGTTGCAGATTTAAGTTTTTAAATAGTTACACTGATTCACCCCCCCCTCTCAGTGTCATTGTAAGAATATCAGTTGAAAATTTTGGGTATTTTAATTTTGTGATTTCGTGACATGCTACAGATTTTGAAGTGAGAACTGTCACGATTTCACGACATGCTACAGATTTCAAAGTGAGAACCGTCGCGATTTCACGACATGCTGCAGATGAAAATGTTCCAAGTAAGAACTGTCGTGATTTCATGACATGCAGCAAAGGAAAAGTTTTGAAGTAAGAAATGTCACGATTTCATGACATGTTGAAGAGAAAGCGTACGAATGCATAAAGTGTTGCGATTTTGCGACAGGTTGAAGAGAAAGCTTACAGATGCAAAAAGTGTCATGATTTCACGACAGATTGAGATGGCAGCATACGATTGGAGAAAGTGTCATGATTTCATGACAGAAATAGAAAGTAGGTCTTCAACAGGAGAAGAGTCACAATTTTGTGACAGAAGCAAAATGAAAGAGCATGGAAGAAGAAGCATCACGATTTTGCGACAAATTCAAGGAGGAAGAGCTCAAAGGTGAAAGCGTCATGATTTTGCGACATGTTTCATTTTCATGGGCATAAGGCAGAGAAAAGCACAAGGCAGTGAAAGTGTCGTGATTTCATGACATATTTTGTTTTCGCTAGTGTAAGCAGAGAAAAGTGCAAGTGAAAGTGTCATGATTTCGTGACATGTTCTGCTTTCACGGGTGCAAGCCGAGAAGAGGTTAAGAAAGCAAAAAGTGTCGCGATATCGTGACATGTTGTATTTTCTCAGTAGAAGCTATAGAAGAGTTACAGAGACAGTGAAGCCGAAAAAGTCAAATTTTAGTCGACGAAGATTAGGGTTTGCATTTGTTATAACAACCGACTAAGATTAAAGTTTTCATCATGAAAATTTTGTTATAAAAGGAGGGTTTTTTGGAGAGTTGATGTGTCGATGAATGTGTTGTTGAAGTGTGACGTTCACAGATAGTGCGCAGAGCAAGAAGTTTGATTGCTGAGAGCAGAGTGCAAAATTTGATCGTAGTGTGCAGAGTGCATTTCCTCAAATCATTCTAAGTGTGAAAGATCACAAAGGAAGTAGTGTGTGTGAAAATGATGCCGCTGTTATTACACAGAGGTGCAAAGGTTGAAGTTCGATCAAGTGTGGCTGTGATTGCAAAAAGAGAGCAGGGGGCGTAGAAAGCACAAAGGGCAAAGACAAATGCAGAGTGCTGCTACTTGAGGACAAAGGTGCATTGGTTCTTTAAGAAGAACCTAAGGGCATATTTGGCAAGTCTTTGAGAAGGCTTGTGTGCAGAGGATTGATTTGTTCAAAGTTGGATAGATCTGACAGACAGAGGAAGACTTGTACTAGACCGACTGACTATGTTTGGTATAGGTTGCTAAGCTGTTGTGGACGTGATCATAGAAGGCAGAGGTCTCTTAGGCTAAGCATTAAGGACAGGAGGTCTTCGGTGGAAAGGAGTTCCATGTGCTAGCAAGAGGTAGAGGTAGTTGATCTTCTGAGG
This sequence comes from Wollemia nobilis, assembly GCA_028583015.1. Classification (NCBI taxonomy): domain Eukaryota; kingdom Viridiplantae; phylum Streptophyta; class Pinopsida; order Araucariales; family Araucariaceae; genus Wollemia; species Wollemia nobilis. The sequence continues at coordinate 5,071,692 of JAQPPZ010003287.1, read as the reverse complement.
GATCATTTCCAGAGTAGAGGGGAAGGCATCTCCTATTGGCCAAGGCTCATAAACATTGTAATTGGGAAGGATTCCCAAAGAACTTTGAGATAACTTTTAGAGAAAAGTTTTGTGGATGTAGCCTAGCCATTCTGGGTGAACCACATTAAAATTGGTGTCACTTTGTGGATGATATTGTGCATTGCTTTGATATTTCTTTGGGTATATTGCTTTACTATTTTGAAATATAAAGGAAAAAGTAAAAAGAGGTCTTATACTGTTCATCCCCCCCTCTCAGTATAAGCTTGTGTTCTTCAATTGGTATCATAGAAGGTGCCTTCGAAAAGTTTAATAGCTTGAAGGAAAAGCTAGTAAAGAACACAATGGATTATTCAAGTGGCAATGCAACACCTATTCTTGATGGGTCAGATTTTGGTCTTTGGAGTGCAAGGATGAAGGTTCATCTAATGGCACTTGGTAATGAGGTATGGGAAGTAATTAAAGATGAATACACTATTCATGTACATGGTCCAAATACTAAAGAAGAAAGGCTCCTACATCACAGCAATTCAAAACCAATGAATGCAATCCTGAAATGCTTATAGAAAGTAGATCTCACCAAAGTGATTCACTGCAATACGGCTAGTGAAATGTGGAAATAGTTGCAGGTGGTTCATACAGGTGATACAAATTTCAGAAAGGCCAACTTGAGACACTTCAAAGGTATGTTTGAACAGCTCAAGATGAATGATGATGAAAATATTAGTGACTACATGCTTCGTATGGATGAGGTTGTTAACTCCATGAAAGACTTAGGTCTTGAGCTTGCTGAAAATGATGTTTGTGATAAGATTTTAAGATCTCTTCCTAATAGATTTAGTGAAAATATTTTTGCTATTGAGGAAGATAAATATTTGGATAAGTTAAAAAAGGATGAGCTCCATAGTATTCTTGCAGCATTTGAGTTGAGAACTCAAGTGAAGGTTGATGTCAAGAAAGAGGCAGCTTTCAAGGCTACCAAGAAATCCAAGGGTAAACAACTTCAAGAGAGTGATGAGTCTTCTAGTGATGAAGAGGCATGTTACAGCAAGAAAGACAAGTTCTCTAGAAAGCACAAAAGCATGAAAAATATAAGATGTTTCAAGAGTGGAAATTTTGGTCATTATGCTACTGACTGTACTGTTCCCAAGAATGAAAGTGATGAAGACAAATAGGATTCCAAGAGCAAGGATTCTAAAAAGCACAAGCATCATAGAAAGAACAAAGATGAGCACAACAATCAAGGAAAGAGGTATTCTCACAAGCACAAGAAGAGTTTCTACCTAGACAAAACAAGTAAGTGTTCTAGTAGTGATAGTGAAAGTTCTTCAAGTGATCATAAAAATGAGATGTTGTTCATATCAGAAAAAGAGGAAGAATCAAAACATAGATTCATTATCATGAAATGTCTGAGATGTGGAAATTTTGGTCACCTTGAGGATGATTGCTCAAATAATGATTTGGTTTCTAGTATGTATGAGGATGCTTCAGAAAACTATAAGGAAGATGCATATATGGTTTTTGAAAAAGGTAGCACCTCTAGTGATAAGAAATCTGAAAAAGGCTTGATGATTCAAAGAGCAAACAAATAAAGGATCTTGAAAGTGAACTTATTAGTGCTCTTAGTGCTTTGAAAAAGGAAAGAAAGAAGAATGCTAGACTCAAGGATAAGTTAGATGAATGTTGTATGGAGAGATATGATCTTATAGAAAATCTTGATTTCTCTATAACTAAGACACAAGAACTTAAGGATGAGTTAGAGTCTAAGGTTCTTGAGTATAGTGAGTTGGAACAGAAAATGGCTTCTTTGAAAGAGGAAACTAAAGAGTACAAGGATAAGCTGTATAGGTTTCAAGATAGCTCCAAAAGGGTTAAGTCACTCATCAAAGATCAAATAAAAACAACAGATAAAACAGGCCTTGTTTTTGTTAAGCCACACAAGGAACAAGTTGGAGAGTCTAGTAAGAGACTCCAAAAGGAAGAGAGTTTTGATGAGGAAAGTATTTCATATCATGAGTCCTTGAATGATATATGCATACAAATAGAAAATAGAATTCAGAATGAGAAGAAGAAGTTTTCAGGACCCAAGAGGTCAAATAAAGGAAAATTTCAAGGCAGATGTTTTGCGTGTCACAGGTTTGGTCATGTGGCTTCACATTGCATGGCTCAAGTGAAGAAGGTAAATGACAATTTCAGAAGTGCTAGTTTCTTTCAAGGGTATTGCTACTCTTGTCAACATTTTGGGCACAAGGCAGTCTATTGTGAGGTAAATAACGAGGAACGAGTTTGATCAAAACAGGTTCAGCCAGAACAGGTTTGGTCAGAATAGGTTTGGGTAGAACTGGTGGATTCAAAGATCAGGTTTACCTCAGAGAAACAACATCGTCAAGTGTTTCAATTGCAACAATGAAGGTCATATAATCAGACAGTGTAGAACTAAAATTCTAGAATACAGGTACAGGAACAGTGGCATGACCAGGTCCAAGGATCAAGGCATAAACAATAACAGGGATGAGAACAAGAACAAGAACAGTGACAAGAACAGGAATATGGACAAAGAGTTCAAGAGAAGGCCTGAAAAGGAAGTTATAGACGCTGATGATGATCAGTGCCTAATGGGAGTTTTACTCCCACCCCAAAATTAATCACCTCATCAGGAGGTGGGGGAGGGACTGAGCTAAGAGGCTCATTCTTAGTCTCGAGCCCCAAAGGTGACCCTTTGCCATTGATGACAAAGGAGGAGAGATATGAGTAATGGGGAGAGCTTCAAAGTGAAGAGGAAAGCTTCAAGTCAGGGGGAGAAAAACTTCAAAGGAATATTTTCAGTTGTGGGCACAGTTGGTCAGTTGTTAGCACAGTTGGTTTTAGTTTTGGCTCTTGAGAAGCATTTTTAGTAAAGGTTTGCCATCAATGACAAAGGGGGAGATTGTTGGAAATTTTGGGTATTTTGGGTACATTGTCTTTGCTCAAGTATATAAGTTGTCATTGATGTCAAGAAGCTTTTGAAGGAATTTGATTTGATGTCAAATAATTTGTTTTGATGAAGGTTACGGCATGATAGTTTCAAAGGTCTTTTGCAAACCCCAAGCTGATAGGTTCGAAAGAAAGTAAGTTGGAAAAGTGTCACGATATCGCGACATGTCGCATTTTCATGACTTAAGTAGGAGAGAGAAAGCATTTTAGAAAAGTGTCATGATATCACGACATGTCGCATTTTCACGACTTAAGCAGGAGAGAGAAAGCAAGTTAGAAAAGTGTCGCGATATCACGACATGTCGTAGTTTCGTGACTCAAAGAGGAGAGAGAATGTATGGAGTCAGAAATGTCACGATTTCATGAAATATAGTAAGGAAGGTTGTACGGACAAAAAAGTGTCATGATTTCGCGACATGTTGCAGGAGAGAGAGTCCAAAAGAAAAAGTGTCATGATTTTGTGACATAATGCAGAAGAGAGATTCCGTAGTGCAAATTGTCATGATTTCATGACAAGTTTGAAGAGAGAGAAAGTAACATGAAAAGTGTCATGATTTCACAACATGTTGCAGATTTCAAAGTGAGAACTATCATGATTTCACGACATGCTATAGAGTTCGAAGTGAGAACCATCATGATTTCGTGACATGCTACAGATGAAAATGTTCCAAGTAAGAACTGTCACGATTTCGTGATATGCAGCAAAGGAAAGGTTTCAAAGTAAGAAATGTCGTGATTTCATGACATGTTGAAGAGAAAGCATATGGATGCAGAAAGTGTCATGATTTCACGACAGGTTGAAGAGAAATCTTATAGATGCAGAAAGTGTCATGATTTCGCGACAGATTGAGATGGCAGCATATGGTTGGAGAAAGTGTCATGATTTCATGACAAAAACAAAAAGCAGGTCTTCAACAGGAGAAGAGTCACGATTTCATGACAGAAGCAAAATGAAAGAGCATGGAAGAAGAAGCGTCATGATTTTGTGACAAATTCAAGGAGGAAGAGCTCAAAGGCAAAAGTGTCATGATTTCGTGACATGTTTTGTTTTTGCGGGCGTAAGGCAGAGAAAAGCACAAGGCAGTGAAAGTGTCACGATTTCACATGTTTAATTTTTGCTAGTGCAAGCAGAGAAAAGTGCAAGGAAGCAAAAGTGTCATGATTTCACAACATGTTCCGCTTTCATGGGTGCAAGCCGAGAAGAGGTTAAGAAAGCAAAAATTTTCGTAATATAGTGACATGTATTTTCGTGGCAGAAGCAACAAAAGAGTTACAGAGACAGTGAAGCCAACAAAGTCAAATTTTATCCGATGAAGATTAGGGCTTGCAGCCGACAAATATTAGGGTTTGTATTTGTTATAACAGTCGGCTAAGATTAAATTTTTCATCATGAAAATTCTATTATAAAAGGATGGTTGTTTGGAGAGTTGATGTGTCGATGAATGTGTTGTTGAAGTGTGACGTTCGTAGATAGTGCGTAGAGCAAGAAGTTTGATCGCCGAGAGCAGAGTGTGAAATTTGATCGTAGTGTGCAGAGTGCATTTCATCAAATCATTCTAAGTGTGAAAGATTGTAAAGGAAGGAGAGTGTGCAAAAATGATGCCACTGTGATTGCACAGAGGTGCAAAGGTTGAAGTTTGATCAAGTGCGGCTGTGATTATGAAAAGAGAGCAGAGGGCGTAGAGAGCACAAAGGGCAAAGACGAATGCGGAGTGCTGTTGCTTGAGGACAGAGGTGCATTGGTTCTTTGAGAAGAACCTGAGGGCATATTTGGCAAGTCTTTGAGAAGGCTTGTGTTCAGAGGATTGATTTGTTCAAATTTGGACAGATCTGACAGACAGAGGAAGACTTATACTAGACCGATTGACTGTATTTGGTATAGGTTGCTGAGCTACTGTGGACGTGATCATAGAAGGCAGAGGTCTCTTAGGCTAAGCATTGAGGATAGGAGGTCTTCGATGGAAAGGAGTTCCACGTGCTGGCAAGAGGTAGAGGCGATTGATCTTCTAAGGGATCATTTCCATAGCAGAGGGAAGGTATCTCCTTTGGTCCAAGGCTCATAAACATTGTAATTGGGAAGGATTCCTAAAGAACTTTGAGATAACTTTTAGAGAAAAGTTTTGTGGACGTAGCCCAGCCATTCTGGGTGAACCACATTAAAATTGGTGTCACTTTATGGATGATATTGTGCATTGCTTTGATATTGCTTTGGGTATATTGCTTTACTATTTTGAAATATAAAGGAAAAAGTAAAAAGAGGTCTTATACTATTCACCCCCCCTCTCAGTATAAGCTTGTGATCTTCAAAGGTCCATCTGGAGTCTCCTCCACATCATCCCCATATCTACCATCTCCCTCACAATCAGGAGCTTTCCTAGCCATACCCTTAGTCCTCCTCCTTTGACTATCTGATCAAAGGCACCACTACCTCTTGGGGGCCTCGTGGATCCCCTCACCATCACCCTAAACCTAATCCACACCTCTACTAGCCACTAATCAAGGTGGTACCCATGGTAGCTATGTATAAAACCATACCTTGTACTTTGTAGTATTATCATCCACATCAGAGAAATCCATCTCCTCATCATCCTCATACGTCACCCTCCATGGCTCTACACATGGTAGCCCTGTCTCCTCCTGATTCCTCCCATCCCCAATTCTACAGTAGCAAGTTGCATCCTAATCCCTTCCTTCCTCACCTTGTCACCTCATACAGCTCATGGTATACCTATGCTAATAAGGTAGAAGCCCATGCATACACCTACTATATAGTGAGCATATTTCTCACTAATCCTATTAGGTTCCAAGGGAACCTACACCCAGTACTATTCAGGGCCACGATGTTGGTCAACACAAACATAACCAAGGCATGGAGGGCATCCAAATCCTTGTCCACATACATGGAAAAATAAGGTATATCTCCACTCTCCACCTTCACACCCTACCAACCATCGTCATACATCTTCTTCATCTTCGTCCCTTGATCACGTCCAACCTCGACATAAATATCCTCCACTAGAATCTTGACGATGTGGTATACATCCTCAAGGGTGATTGTCACCTCTCATATGGGGAGCTAAAATTTTCCCCTATCCACATCCCACCTCTCTGCCAAGGCAGATAGGTACCCCTTATCTATCCTCACGACATCAATTCAGGCTACCTCTGCTAGTCCCACTACCTCTAGAAAATCCTACTCATCCTTCACCACCACATTCCTCATCATAGGAATGTATGCCGATAATTGGTATCGAGCCTCCAAAATCCTAAGTTATAGCATAGTACAAAATATTTGTCATTAACACATGTTTAAAAAAAAATTGCACAATACACAAAAAAAGGGAATTACCTTAGTAGCTCATGCTCTAGCCTCAGTCCTGGCCTACACACCACTCCCTCCACCGCCATAGCTTTCATGCCAATTCACTTCACATCACTTCAATCCACTCTCCCAAACGTAATTTCTCAAACTCTCAAATGCAAAAATGAGCTTTATTTCTCGTCCTACCAGCAATTTATAGGTACTTAAGGTGCCTTCAAATTCCCATGGGCATTTCCTGGCACACTGAAGTGCACCAGGATTTTTTTAGAGTGCCCAAAAATGCCAACGGGTATTTGACGTCAATTTTGACAAAAGTTAAATTCTTACAAAATAGTGGCTTATACCCAAAAAATATTTTTGCATTGCATTCATGCTTCTATTCCATCATCTTATTAGGTTTTGTGATGATTCCAATTTATTTGAATGCATAAATTTTGTTTGTGACCACAAATCATAAATTTGCCTAACAAGTTCCAAAAGCACTCCAAAATGGTCCAAATCTTCATAAAACAACCACAATCATCAATCTCATCATTCATACATCATCATCAAAATTATTACATATCATCATTTGCATATTTGTCAAATTCAAACACTATGCAAGGAAGTCTTGTATCTAGTGATTTTTTCTATATACTTGGTGATTGCAGTGATTTGCATCCATGCAAATTGATAATATGAAGAGCCTACCATAAGTACACTTGGTCATTTTTATCATTCCATATCTCATTGTTCAAAATCATAATCATATTTGGTACTTCACATTTTTGAATGAAACCTTGCCAAGAACAATTTGCACAAAAGGTGTTATTGATGGCCTAGTTCGTGGGGCTTAAAACATGGACAATATCACATTTCATCATTGCACATTTACTTGATAGTCATCATGGTGACTGGTCTTAACTAGGGTGATTGGTTTCGATCATAGAAATTATCTAATAGTCTCTAGTTGGCGCTTCGAAGTTGACTATTCTTCTTTTTGAATCTTCATATTTGCATATCAATGATTTCGGCAAGCAAATTCTTCAACCGCATCGAATCACCCCAAATTTGGGGTAACCACATGTGGTTTTCACTTTCCCACAATGGGATAAATCTTACATGATCATGACATCTACACTTGGAAAAAATTCCTTCATCTATTGGGGCAAAAATAGACAAATATTTCACAAATCCCTTCATCTACAGGGGTAAAAACATACACATATTTCACAAAGCCCTTCATCTTGGGGTAAAAACAGACATAATTTTCACAAAACCCTTCATTTTTTGGGGTAAAAACAGACACACCATATCACATCTTTCACCAATTTCCTTCCCATCGTTGGGGTAAAACCGCTATTACATTTGCATTGATTTTTCAATTGGCTCATGAAATTCATCCGCAAACTCATTCACCAATTGAGGGGGTAAGCTACACAAAATTTAAATTATTTCATGGTTTTGTCTCCAAGCTCGTGTTTCACATCCCAAGAGAAAGTTGCTTCTGCACCTCACCCAACAATCTTGTGTTTTTGCAGTGCATTGTGTTTCACGTAATGCGGTACAAAAAGGGGCATCTGTAGACACCAAAACCTAGCCACTTGTCATTCATCCTTCTTTTTTTGCTATTTCCACTCTTTTATTTACATATATTTATATATATTTATTTTATATATTTAAATATTAATATTTTATATATTATATTATATATATAATAAATATATATTTATATAAGTGAATTAATCCTAGCCATATGATTTCACTTAATCCTATCCATCCATTTACATCAATCCATGCCACACCCTAGATTTAATATCCACCCTTCGATATGCTTTTATCTCAGCCACATGATTAGTGTCATTGAAACCCTAGCATGCCCTAGGTTGGATTATTAATAGGAGCCATTTTGATGGCTCAACCCCTAAGATTTTTCCTTAGTAATTCATCTCCTGAATCTTGAGTTGAAGTTTACATCTATGTTACCTGGAGTTTCCAAGCACTCACACCCTCTATCCTCACTTGCCATAGCTCCCTCATTCATTTTCTCCCCTTGCCTGACCAGATCTACTTCTACAGATCTTCTCCTCAACCGTTGTATGCCCTCGAGCACTTTTTGTCATAGCTAAGCATATTTGGGTGCTTCCCCTCCACCGTCAAGTACCTCTGGGTGCTCTCCGCCATTCCCAAGTACCCACGGGCATTTCCTATAGCCGTTGAGTGCTCATGGACATTTTATGCAAAAAATTTGAAGACCTTTTAGCCTCCAAGTGACACTAGGGCATTACCACACCAATCCACTGCAATAGACTTCATTAGATAAAAAAACAATTGATAAACAAGATAAATATTTTATTTGTTATTTCATTTTATACACTTTCAGGTTCTACTAATTTATTTACATTGCATAGCTAGGATTTTTTACACTACTTTTTGAGTGCCTCACACTGTGGAGGCCTCACAGTTATTATTGACCTATTTGCTATTTTCTTGTGTGTAGATCTGGAAGTGTTACATTAGCATTGTGTAGCTGCTTAAGCTGGAGTGGCCTAGCATCGGATAACTAGAAGCCCACTCACTTATTTTGGGAGTAGAGATGTGTTTTGAGACAACACCAGCATTTTTTTCTAGGATTTCGGAGAACCCCATCTATTTTAAAATTTATATCAAAGAATTCAAGAATTCTTATTGTAACAATGGAGTTTTGAGGCTCCCCCCATTAATACAAATCATTTATTATGCAATATTTTTTTATTTGATTTTAATTTATATCTTATTATTTGGTGTTACGTTTTTGTCTCTTCATGGAAAAAATAGAAAAGACAGCATGAACTCCAAGAAAAAAATGAAGACTAAACTAGTATAAGGACAAGAACCTGATCAAGTTGAAGAACATTTGAAAGATGAAGATCCATATTGAATACTAAAGTATTCAATAACCAAATAATGTAATACAAGGGGGTGTTGGAATATATTACATTATTTGGTACATGCTAATGTACCATCTTGGGTACATCATTAGATTAGGAGTGTCTTATATTAAGGCTTGAGTATTTACTTTATGTAATATAATAAATGCACAAGTATTATTAGAATGTGCAATGATGTAAATGTGCATGGTGTCCACATGTACATGAGTCCTTAGAATAGTAAGATGAATATTCATAGGAATATTTAAGGCCAAGAGTCATGTCTCATTATATATAATCCTTTGGATGAGTTGAGAAGACAAGTGAGTATAAGTGAGAAGAGTGAGTAGTAGTGTAGTAGTAAGAGAAATAGTAGATACAATGTAGAACTTGTATGAAGCATGGAGCATTAAGATCTCCACATATTGTATCAAGTTCAAATTTTTGTGAGCTTTCATTAATGGCTATTTCATGAGTTATTTCATAATTTTCTCATGCTATTTACTTACTTATAATATTGCCATTATCATATTTATAACATTGCATGCTTATTTTACTACTTGTGGTTGCATTTCCTATAAGTTTATAGCATCAAAAGATAACACCAGCAACAACCAAAAATTAAGGGTTTGCACATTCTATGTGCATAAAAGGATATATAAGCGGGATAAGGAGGCAAATACTATAGAATAATTATATCCCAAACCAAGCTAGTGATCAATTAGAGATATGAAGACAAGATTCAATAGTGGTACACTCATTTCCTAAAGTGGTTTAACTTTTATGTCAAGGCCAAATTCAAATATGGCTTTTATTATAATTGCAAGTTAAACCATCAAGCATTGAAGGCCCTAGAGGACCTTGGATACTTTTGAATTAAGATCCTTACCTTGCAAAGTATGATATATAAAATTGGAACTATAAAAATGCTAATGTATAGTGGTCCCTTCAATGATTACTTCTTGACTATTTGGAACTGCAAACATAGGAGAGGAGCTAAAAGGAAAATAACTATAAAGTAGTCCTTAAAAGGATATCCACCTATTCTGGCTCCTTCAAATACACCACAAGTCATAATATCTATAGTGTGAACAATAATGGTAAAGGTAAGTGTTATAGTATAATAGGTAGCAAGGGAGAGACATGTAAGATAGGATAAAGACCCACATGGGTGAACTTTTGAGAAAATTATAGCATAATAAGCATGTCTATAGCCTACTAAACAATAAAGGCCATCCCTACTTTTGAATACAAAATCCTCAAGAAGAATTTCATCCTAATATGGTGGTATCCAAGGCTTGAATCACAACAAACACTCCTTCCCTTTCTCTTTCTTTGGCTCTTGCTTCTTTCTCCATATAAATTCTTTCTCTTTTGACTTCTATAATCCCCTCTTTATTTTTCCACATATTCATTACCATAAATAAGTATGGTCATTGATTATCCTTAAGGCACTCCATATCCCACCACATCCTATGTCACTAATTATCACCTTATCGTAATTATTAATCTCTTAAACTATGATCCCTTCACCAAAAAAATTAGTTTCCCTACTAGCTAAAATCTTGGATCAAATCATAATAGGGAGGTTCACTTCCACATCTCCATTTAGTCTCATCTTCACCAACTTTCTTTGCCCATAATATGATCTTGTACTCATTGTCATCCCATTACACAAGCAAAGTAGCTTTATCTTGAGGAAATGATGTTACCCACTCCCATTCATGTGAAAAAAACTACAACATCATCCCTATAATTATTGAGCCTAGTCAAACCTTTATATTGAGTATCATTGGTGATCTAAAGGAAACCAATGTCCAAGAGGTATTTTACTCCCTCCAAGTGAAGGATATAACAATTAAAAAAGAGTATAAATAACTGAAGGGAAAGACAACTAAGGCACGAATCATCATGCAGTCATAACAAAATTTTGGAAGTTATAAGGTCCTCATTTCAAAACCATTCCTCTATAAACTTTTTAAATCCACCATCACACCTACCTACTTCATTTCTAGAGTTATGACTAGGATAAATTCAAACGAAATGATTTTAGGTCAAAAATAAACTCTTCATTTGGAAAACCATCCAATTTGACCAAACAGTAGTGGAGAATAATGCAATAAGGAGGAAATAAACAAATTAGAAAATATAAATAGCCTAGCTAAAAATAAAATCATAACTACAATGGGAAAATAAAATCCTCAAGAAGGATTTTATAGTGATATAGCATGTAGCAATAGGTTGAGGATCTAAAATCCTAACTTGTTGAAAGCAACAAGTAAAATTAGAAACCTTAAGATCTTTCACAACAAGTTATACAAGTATAGGACTAGCTAAGGAAGCAATTCAAACAATACAAATCATAGCTAAGAAAATAAGTGGAGCACCTACAAGTAGCCCGATAAGAAAAATATCATAATATTTCAAATATTTAAGATGAAATTGTAAAGCTAAAAGGATTAGTAATTGAGCTAGGTCAAGCCTAAAAAAAATAAAAAGTGATTTTCCTACAAGATAACATAAAAGCTAAGATCATAAGTTCCAAGAGGTACTTCAAATTTTGTATCCAACATTAAAAACATCATTAACCAAGTGATAAAGACTATCAAACAAATAGAGGATGATTTTGCCACAAAGGAGAGGTACCTAGATATTCTTAAACAACTAGCCACAATGAAAATAGCGTAGGCACAACAAATTGGGATAGGTAGGAAGGACATCACAAAAAAAATGAGGATCCCTAATGCCCAGAGAGACCTTCAAACCTATAAGGACATAATGGTCTCTTTGGAAATTCAAACACAAGAATTACAGACATAGATTTGAGGTTTAGTCAATGTTGGATTATCAAATGTATTTTATGATTAAAATAATATCCTCAATGATGACATAATAACTTAATTATTAAAGAATAAAAGGCTAGTGTTGAATATAAAACATCTATAAAGAGGATTAAATAGCTATAAATACTAGTTGGTAATATATAACATATGATAGGAAACAAGGCAAGTTGTCAAAAAATCCATATGAGGACCTAATAAGATATGTTATGGAGGGTAAAGTGGTTATGGAAAATAATACATGATAATTTGTAAGCTTTGTTGAGTGGTAAGGGTTTGAAATGCAGGAATTTAGCAAATGAAGAAGGAAGATAGAATGACTATATTTTTGGTGGGATTTTTTATTCTAATGTTTGCCCTTGGTCTGGGGAAATGGTAGACCATGCTTAGCCCTAACCTACTTTACATAATCCCTAATGGCTATTGCTTCCTTATTTACTCTAGATAATGTCTCTTTTTCTCTGTTTTTGCATCTGCATCCCTTTGATCAATGGAAGATAGATTCAATGATTCAATTTCTTAAGCCAAGAAATAGGCTAAAAACTCAACCAAATATGCAGTTTCATCCTTCCAAAGGCACCTTCATGCCAAAACTGGATGCAGCCCTTGTGGTTTGCATACCACCGGCAGCCCTTGTGGTTTACGTACCCTATTCTTACCTTATATGCTCAGGCTTTAGCATGCAAGTTCATGGGTTTGTGGCCTAGTCCCACTACAATACAGAAATAGATCAACATGAACTAGGGAGTCAAAATCTCTTCTTACAAATTTATGATGGTAGGAATAGGTTACTTTGTAGTAACCTTTGCCTCCGTAGAAGACAAAAACACCATATTTCATGGAGGGCCATGGTTTCTTAATTCTAGCCCATTATATATGACTCCTTGGACCACAACATTTAATCCACAAGAGGAAGAACCTGAAGAAATATCAATATGGGTAAGACTGCCTTTCTTGCCCCTCCACCTATGGAATAAAACCATAATGGATATCATAAGAAATATTATTGGATCCTTCATATATTGGACCCTCCCAAGGCCAACAATGTCATATGTGCATGAATATGTGTGCAATTTAATATTAAAAAAGGATTGCTAGAGTACATTGGAATCAAGGTATTAGACTAGGTACATAATCAACCCCTTGATTATGAACACATCGCATTCAAATGTATTACCTATTATGAGCATGGTCATTTCTCTATAAACTATCCAACTAGAGAGGCATAAGAGGAGAAAAAGGATAAGACAAGTCTTCCAAGAAATTAGAAGAAAATCAAGAAGATCAAGGAGCAAAAAAGACAACCACATCATAATCCTACTCATCAAAACACAAACAAATTCTCTATTCTCAGTTCAGAAGAGGAGGAGAATCCAACTATAGCATCAAAACCAAATTAAGGCACATATTCCCAAGATAAAGGGGAAGACACTCCACATACTCCAATGGAAGAAAACTTAGAGGATATCCTAGGAGAAACTAAGACAAAGGAAAAATATCCTCTAGAAGAAGAAACATAAGAGGAAGTTGAAGAAACATAAAATAAAGAAGTAGTTATTCCAGGAGGAACCCTAGAAACATGATCTACTATGAAGGGTAGGAAAATAAATCAGCAGTTGAGAAATGAATAGGCCCAAAAGGAAATACAGGCTAAAACACAAGCCAACATATTATAGAGCTTCTGCAAGAACAAGAAGCGGTCTAAAAAATGAAGTTACTCTCATGGAATGTGAGGGGATTAAGTTATCCCATTAAAAAAAAAACTACTTAAAATCACTAATTTGTAAGAATCATCTACATCTAATCTATATTCAAGAATAATGTAATAAAATTTTGCCACTGTCAGAAACAATCCTAGTAGATGCAGTAGGAGCTTTAGGGGGTATGATTCTAGCATGGGATCCTAAAATTTTAACTTGCACCAACAGACACAAACACAACAACTAGATAGCAGATTAATTTGACATGACAGATGGATACACCATAATAATTATCAACTTTTATGGGCCAAATCATCTAGAATAGAAGAAAGATATATGGAAACATCTTGCTCAATGTTTGATCATTGAAAATCTTAAAAAACTTAATCATTGGTGGAGAATTTAATATGACACACCCAGGTGTTGTAGGTGAGTTGGAGAGGAGAGGGTAATCCTCCAAGGGAGGTCCCAGGTTCAAATCTCCACCCTACCAAAAAGCTGAATTGGGTACCCAAAATCCAATTGATAATGTTGGTGTGGGCAGGGTCGGGTGTGACTCCCGGGTGATTTTGATGGTGTAGAACCTCCTATTCATGGTCTCTCAGACCAAGGTGGCCCCACAAGGGGTTTTTCACTTTAAAAAAAATATATGACACTCAAATATTGGGAAAATTTTGGTGGAGTCAGATCAAAAGTCCCGAATAAGGAATTAGTATAAAGAATTATTGTTGATGAATATCTCTGATATGTTATCCCAAAAAAAGAGAAATATGCTTGGAAAAATAGGAGGTTTGGAACACATTTCATAGTTGAAAGTCTTGACAGGTTCCTAGCGAAAGAAAATCTATTGGTTCATTTTCCACTCCTCTCAAGCCACATAGTCCAAAGTTTCATATCAGATCATAAACCCATCATATTGGAAATTGGACAAAACCTTTTGGAACTAAGGAGAATTCCCTTAAAATATAATCTGAATTGGATAACTCAAGAAGAATTCATCACTTTGGTTGAAAATACTTGGAAACAAGTATTGGCAACCAATCCCCAAGAGATTAAAAAAGGAAAATTCATGACCTCAAAATAGCTATACAAAAATGGCTATTAAATAAAACCAAATTCAAGATAGAAAAATTCATACTGCTTCAACAGGCTAAACAATTAGAAGCAACAATTTGAGACACTCCTCCTCTACCACACCAAGAGGATGCAAGGAGAGAGCTGCAACAAATTCTTTACAAGATACATGCAGAAAAATAAACATAGTGGAGGCTCCACTTAAGAATGACTTGGCTGAAAAAGGTGATAGGAACACTAATTATTTCCATCTCAAGACAATGCAAAACTATCATAGGAACACTATTAGAGAAATTAAGCATGAAGGGATGAAATATATAGGGAAATATCAAATCAAAGAGTTGTCAAGCAATCATTTTTCTAACATGTTTACCAAAGAACATGCGAATATTCAAGCTCAAGAGTTATTTTTGCAAAATATTCTAGCAAGTCTCAATTAGGAGGACAAATAGGAAATGAGCAAACCAGTCATAATGGATGAGTTAGAAGAAGTTGTCAACTCTCTTCTAAAGGATAAATATCTAGGTCCTAATGGGTTCACCAATAACTTCCATCGGTAATTTTTTCATCTTATTTGTGAATATATTTTGAATATGATTGAAGATGTTAGACTAAATGGTAAGATCTTGGATGCTATCAACACCATTTTTTTGGTCTTAATCCCTAAAGATAAAAATACTATAATATTTTCTAGATTTAGACCAATCTCGTTGTGCAATTCTTCTTATAAAATTATCTCCAAAATCATAGCCAACCAGATAAAAAATAAAATTGGCAAATTAATTTTTGAAGAGCAAGGAGGATTCATCCCTAAGAAATAGATATGTGACAACATTATAATGGTACATGAAGCTGTCCACACTATTAGGAAATATAAAAAGAAGCATATATCTTTTAATCTTGATATGGCTAATGCCTTTGATAGGGTAGATATTCAATTTATTGAACAAGTGTTAGGTAAGTTTGGATTTCCCCTTTATCTTACGAGATGGATTGGAGCATGCATCCCTGCCCTTGGATATCCCCACTAATAAATGTATAACCTTCAACCTTCAAGGTTTCAATGGGAATCAGATAGAGCTGCCCTTTATCCCCATATATTTACATCCTACTAGCAGAGACTCTAGGGAGATCTCTCAACAAGCTAAGAAGGGACCAAAATATCATAGGTATTAAGGTAGATGTGGGATATAGGTAAATTACTCATGCTTGGTTCATTGATGATACCATTCTCATGGGAAAAGCATTAAGGAAAAATATGAGGCAGATCAAAGAATATGTAAACGGGTTCACACAAGCCATTAGAGCATTAATTAACACAAAAAAGTCAATTTTCTTCCAAAATACCTCAAAAGATAAAAATAGAAGTTTTAGTTTAATCCTTGGATTAAAACAATGAAAAGGATAGCAATGTAGGTATCTTGGAGTCCCAATGAGTTTCCACCAGAAGCCTAAGGATAGTTGTGTTAGAAATATTGAGTTTTCATTGATGTCAAAGGCACCATTATATGCTTCAATATAAAGTGGCAGTGTATGCTTCAATATTAAAGTGGTGATGTATACTTTAATATTTAAATTAAATATTTAAATATTAAAGTAATGTTTTAAAATAAAAATAAAAAAGTTTTATCAAAATATTTAAATATAAATATTATTGAAAAATAAAGTGGGTGAACCTTGGGCACTAAAAGTAAGTGAAAACGTTTGCATATTACTATAAGGTTGGAATTCATTTTTGAGGAAATGATTAATCAGATATCTTCGATATACATAGCACCATAGAGATTGTGTGATCAGAAAAATAATAAAATGGGAGCGATGACACGATAGTGAGGAACTTGTGAAAGAGATATTGTTTCAAGCGTAGCAGTAGGGGAGCATGAAAAATCTTAGACAATGCCAACGAATATCAAACATTAAAGGAGCAAACGTTGATAATATCCAGAGAGATATCAGAGCGTGCAACTGGAAAATATGTCAAGGAGGTTTTGTGTTTGTAGTGAAATAAGAGCACCAAATTTGTAGAAGAAAAGGTAGAAGACAACACTAATGAAAGTATCATGAATTCATAGAATGAGAGCTAGTGGAATTCATGCACCTCATCATAGTACAGCAATAACATAGACACCATTGAATTGATGAAAAATATTTATCTTGAGAAGACTTTTTTCACGATGCAAAACGAGAAATCAATGAGAAGGTGAAGCATCCAAAAGGGCCAAAACATAAGGTAATCAAGCTTGAGTCAAGCCAAGCATTGTTGGAGAGGAGAAATAGTGAGATACTTGGAGCTTTGCATCGTTGTTTAAGGCTTTAAAATTGAATACACAATGGCAGAAGTGTTTTAGTGTCTAGAGGTATGAGAAAGGAGCTTGCAATCTAAGCATCATCTAGTGGAGCAAATATTGAAGAGAAGACCACCATCATCGAGTATACATGGTATAGCTGAGTAGTGGCAGTTAAAAGGTTTCATTTAATAGTATTCAATATAAAATCTACAAACATCTCTGAAATAAAGAGTCAGAGTGGTGTGACGAAGTGTGGTGATCCAGCACCAATGCGTGAAGCAAGGAAAGGGTATTGGATTTTGTGTATAGGGAGTCATTGACAGGGAGAAAGAAATAGCTTCATATTTTAGCACCATTTAATGAAGCCAAAGAGACTATTGAATGTTAAGGGATGGATTAAAGCTGAAATATTCAAGTGATTCATCACAAGCATGAAGATTGCGAGACTACCTACCCAACGGATGTCACAATGAAAGTGAGTAGGAAATTACCTTCAAGTGCAAGGAGAAAAATAGGCAAGTAACATATTTCAAATTTGCTAAGGTTGATAGAACAATGAGGACAATATAATATTTGGTAGACAGTTTTACTTTTTTTTGACATATTTTTTAGGAATTGTAAATCCCACATCTGCCCCACCAAGGGTGTGGGACATAATAAAAGAGTTCATGCATGAATTTTTTATTGTGAGCACTCATAGTACCCATGACATCTGGCTATACACGAGCATGCCTAGTTGGAAGGTGCAGGCACTTTGTGCATCACGTGGAAAAAACCTGAAGGATCCTGTAGTGACAGTTTGAATTTCAAATTTGATTAGGGTTAGATTTGTACAGTTTGTTTTGACCCACCGTGAGTTGATCGCACTTGCAAGGAAGTGAAAATAATTTTGTTAAGGCATATTTAGAAGGCACATACAAAAGGAAAATCATTTTTTTAAGGTAAATCTGGAAAGCACAAAAAAAAGGAAGATCATCATTATTGAGTCATATTTGAAAGTAGAATTTGATACCATAATTGATCAGATTTGGGAGCAGATTTGAGTAGTATTTGTGAGCAGATCTAGGAATAGATTTGAGCAATATTTATAAGAATATTTGGAAATGTATTTGAGCAGTGGTTGTGATAAATTTTTAGATCAAAATTGAGTGAGTTTGGTGCTTCAAGGGGATTGGTGTCTCATGTGGGTTGGTGCCCATGAACTTGCACTAAGGGATTGGTATCTCCTATGGGTTGGTGCCCATAAACTTGTATAGGGGATTTGTGTCTCCTGTGGGTTGGTGCCCATGAACTTGTATAGGGGATTTCTGTCTCCTGAAGAACTTCAAAATTTTTAAAGGTGCCAAAAGCAAGTGAAATTAATATTGTCATAAGCATTGAAGAAGGAGAATTTAATAGCATCTCAAGATAAGTGCAACTTGTAGAGAAGTCAAAATGAGGAAGACTTCAAACTCGGCACATGTTGGAGTTAAATAAGGTATTGATTTTATTTAAATCAAAGTGCATTTTTATAAAGTAAAGGAGGAATAAGGAACTTTATTACTAAGGTTAAAACTAATTAATATTTAATGCTTTAGATTAATTACAAAATTGGAGGTATAAGGAATTGCTTTGATACAGTACAACTTTATATGCTTTATTAAAATATTTAAAAGCATTTTTGAATCAAGGAAGATTTATTTAAAAGCATTTGAATTTACTTTTTTCAAGCACAAGGATTATTTGCAAATATTGTATTTTAGAGAAAAAAATAGATTCTACATAGAACTTCAAACATTAAATTTGCAAATATCCATAGTTTCTAAATTTCCAATAAGGGAGATATAAGTTCTACATAAATATAGATTATTTAAATTTAGAAATTATTGAATTGAAAATTGAAAGAAGCAAAACATAGCATTGATAGAAAGTTGGAAATTGCATTTTGAATTAGTCTCTTGCTCTAATTTATGAGACATAAGAAATCCAACTTAAAGGTCTTGAAAGTAAAGAACCTTATCAAAAACTTGAAGGTGCATCAAATTTATCTTTAGCTTTCTACTTATTCATTAATAGGAAAAAATAAGGTGAAAAAATAGAAGTTGAATATTAGGGAGATAAAAGAGATTCAATTCAAGGAGCAACTAAGAAAGCTAAGCATATTATCAAAACCATATTGCACTCAAAATCATTTGGTAGATACAAAATATTTCACAAAATTCGAAGAATTGAAAATATCTTATCAAACTTGATATTTTACTAAAATACTTGAGAGTTAAAAGGAATACTACCTAGAGATTTGAAAGACTACAAAGAATACTACAAAAGTTGAAGAACTGAAATATTGTATTTAATCATATACTCAAAATACTAGAGAGTCTTGAGAAAGCAACCTCAAAGGTTTAGAACCTTTAATTATTCAAAGCTTAAGGAATTATGGATTATTGTTACATATATTTTGAAGCAAGTAAACATATGACTAGAAACAAAATATGGTTCAATGCTTTACAAGAAAAATATGAAAAATTAGTTGCTATAGCAAATAGTAAGACTTGTGAAGTAAAAGGCATAAAAAATGTTCTAGTCAATCTAACTAATGTTTTATATGTTCCTAGATTGACTATCAATATTCTTTCAGTTTCTCAACTTATGGATCAAAATATGATAGTAGAATCCAAAGTTATCAATGGAAAGAAACAATGTCATATTATCAAACAAGAAAAAGAAAAATGGATCAATTGTGATCCAAATTAGAATTCTAGGAAGCCCAAGTAGCTTGTAAATCAAATAATAAAGAATCAAAGAAAGGAGGTGATGAAGCAAAAAAAATTATACAAAAAAATAAAGGATAATTTGATTTTAAGAACAAAGGAAAGAGAAAATTTCTTATACAAGAATTTGATGACTATGAAAGATCTCAAGAAACTTGTAATCTTGAAGCCACAAATATTAAAATATACTAACCATTAATTTGATCAAGTATACAGAAAGGAAGCCGTGTAGGCACCAAAGCCTAGCCACTTGTCATTCATCCTACTTTTCTTGCCATTTCCACCCTTTTATTTACATATTTATATATATATTTCAATATTAATATTTTATGTATTATATTTTATATATTTAATAAATATATTTATATAAGTGAATTAATCCCAACCATCCGATTTCACTTAATCCTATCCATCCATTTACATCAATCCATGCCACACCCTAGATTTAATATCCACCCTTCGATATGCTTTTATCTCAACAACACAATTAGTGTCATTGAAACCCTAGCATGCCCTAGGTTGAATTATTAAAGGGAGCTATTTTGATGGCTCAATCCCTAAGAAGTTTCCTAAGCAATTCATCCCCTGAATCTTGAGTTGAAGTTTACATCCATGTTCCCTGGAGTATCCAAGCACTCATACCCTTTGTCCTCGCTTGCCATAGCCCTCGCATCCGTCATTGTCCCTCTCACCTGAACATATCCACTTTTGTAGATCTTCTCCTTAGCTTCCTAACACCCTCGAGCATTTTTTTTCATAGTCGAGCACCTCTGGGCACTTTCCATCCACTGCCAAGTACCTCTAGATGCCCTCCATGATTCTCGAGTGCCCATAAGCGTTTCATGCAATCGTTGAGCACCCATGGGCATTTTACACTAGAATTTTGAAGACCTCCTAGCCTCTAGGTGATGCTAGGGCATCGTCATGTCAATACACTGCAACAGACTTCATCAGATCAAAAAATAATAGATAAGCAAGGTAAATCTTTTATTTTTTATTTCATTTTATGCACTTTCAAGTTCTATTCATTTATTTACATTGCATAGCTAGGGTTTTTATACTACTTTTTGAGGGCCTCACACTGTGGAGGCCTCACAGTTATTATTGACCTATTTGCTATCTTCTTGTGTGTAGATCTGGAAGTGTACATTAGCATTGTGCAGCTGCTTAAGGTGGAGTGGTCTGATATTGGATAACTAGAATCCCACTCACTTTTGTTGGGAGCAGAGACACGTTTTGAGACACCACTAGTATTTTTTGCTAGGGTTTTAGATAACCCCGACTATTGTAAAATTTGTATAAAATAATTCAAGAATTCTTATTATAACAATGGAGTTTTGAGGCTTCCCCCATTAATAAAAATCATTCATTGTGCAATATTGTTTTCTTTGAGTTCAATTTATATCTTGTTATTTGGTGTTGCATTTTTTTCTCTTCAAATCATGATCATGGTGGGACCCACTAAGGGTTTCTTTTATGATTTGCTTTGTTAATTTTTTTATTGTTTTTTTTCTTATTTTGCAAGATTTTCAGAGGTACGAATCGAGCATTTTCATTGGTTAGGGTTTCTAAGGACTTGTAGGAAGTTACATAAGGTACGTGAACGTCCAGTGGTGCTCGAAGGCTATCAAAAAATGCCCAGGTGCATTTTAAAAATGCCTAGATGTATTTTATAGAGGTTTGGAGCAAAAATGTAGCTTTTTCTGTAAGTCTACTATTCAAATCTTAGCTTTTTGTTTACGTATTCTGGCAATCTTACATTTTTTCATATTTTTAAGCTAAAAAGAACATCATTAATTAATTTGGGAAAAACATTCATACTAGCTTGCATATTAGGCTTCATATTAGGCATTTGCATCCATCCATACTTTTTGTTTAAAGTTTCTGATTTTCTACTATATTCACAAATTGAAAAATATTGCATTCTGATTTCATGTGAATTGAAAAATTGCATAATTAATTTGCATTATAGGGTTAGGGATTCCTATTTTTGTAGGTCTAAGTAGAAACATTATTCAGATATAAAAATTATACCCGTACTTGGGTGATTTCATATGGAGGAGTAGACGAACCCCCTAACTGTCTAGAGCAGGTCGTAAGTGGTGTACTCTAAATCCTTTGGAAAAATTGGTATTATGGGTAGTGACTTATGATTTAGACTATAAAAAGTAGTTATATTTTTAACATTGTATGAACACAATAGCAAATCAAAAAATTTAAAAAGAATCACACACTACATGCTTCACATTCAATAGTAATTTTTGGATTTCATCACCAGCCATTGCTTGAGCTTTGGTGATGGTGGCTTTCATCTCCATCCACCAATATCTACCCTTAGAAACCTTAGGTCACCCCCAAGAAAACTTATTGGATTTCATCACCAAAAAGAATCTCATTGCTCTAGCTTAGCCATAGTTTTTCACCTTTCTTTTATTAATTCATATTAGCACATTTGAAACACACAAGATCAAAACCTAAGAAAATGAACTCACATTAAAATGAGATAATCAATGAATGAGGTAAGATACACGTGTTAAACAAACTTAGCATTGATTGTTTATTTTTCTTGTGAAATTCAAATTTTGTGTTTAATTTTACTATGTAATTTGTATTTTGGTTTATTTGCTTTATTGTCTTAACAAGAAAATAAAATAAATCATTAAATCAAGATAATTCAATGGAACATTCATCCACATTTCCCATCACTTTTGTGGTAGATTCCCTGAATGTGACATATGAAGATTTTTTTGTAGGTCTCTCACATTCCTTGTTACCCATATCCTTTCATATGGTTGTTCCCCAAGTAGAATCAACCTCACCAACTATTTATCACCACATTACCCACATAGATATGGCACGATTAGAAGCTCTCATGAAGTCTTCTAATTATGTCTTAGAGTCACTCCCCAAATCACCTAGACAGGATCCTACTTTATAGTAGGAACTTATTTATTCCTAGCCACCATATAGCTTTACCTAGGTGTACACTAACCCTATTTTTGAGGCATCAGTTGCACCTTCCTCTCATATGTCCATTCCCCAACCCTCATGTGCTCCTAGCACTTCATACACATCCACATACACTAACCCCTTGTATGAAGCACATGTAAATGTTGCTTCACAAGTTTCAACCTCACAAGTTATTGTACCAAGTGTAACTTGTTCCCCAGCCACATCTTCCATACCATCTACTTCCATACCATCCAATTATGATAGAGATATTAATGAAGCATGGGAACATTTGAAAAAATTGCTTAGGTAGCATGAAAATGCTCAAAAATAAGTGCAAGTGGACCCTAAACCTTTACCAACCTCTACTCAGACTGTCCTCATTAACCAAGGTCCATCATGGACACCATAGTATTATGTGGTTTCTATCCCTATTCCTCCACCAATCCATACGAATAACCATCCTATTCCCATTGGCCAACCCATCCATAACCCTCATGCATCAACCCCATTCAAAAATTCTCCATATTTTCACCATTAGTCTCTCATTCATTAATTTCCATCAAAATCACCTAGTCATCATCACCAATATCAACATAATTTAGTCACTCCACAATATTTTTCCACCCATCTCAAATTTTAGATAATTTAGGGCTTCTACATTCCTGAGGAAGACCCTCGAATTAAGGCCATACAAAAATAGTTAGATCAATTGATACAACATACTCCTGGTTTGACAAACCAAAATCTAACCTTACATTAATTGATCAATCAACCCATTCATCCTTCGGTACCATCACCACCTGTAGATACCAAAACAGCACCAATCCGATTATGTGACTACAAACACTGACCAAATTGGCATACATACCCCCTAGTGCAGCCTCCAGAGGTTAAACAGTGGTCCTAACCACTCCCAAATCATTTTTAGAAGGTCAGAGGTCAATTTGGAACCTTTTAAGCACTTTGCTCCCTATTCGTCCCACCTTGGGATGATTAGAATATTATTCGCCCCACCCCAGGATGATTAGAATCCTATTTGCCCCACCCCAGGATGATTAGCAGGAATCGCTCTAGGGTGGGACGATTAGCAGGTTTGATTGGCAAAAAGTCAAGCCTTGACAAATGGCATCCTAGATCCGCCACCCAACTTCACCTTCAAGGCATGCAATTATGAGGAATGGTTTCAAATCAGAGAGATACTTCAATCAAGCATACCCTAATCATGGAGGCCCTAAATTAGGGAAGAATATTCTCTCCCCCAAAAAGGCATTGTGAGCCAAGTTGCACCCTCGCATGCACATTCAAAGGAGACCCTTAGGTCTATAAAAAGGTGAGCCTCATCACCCCAAAAGGAGAATAGAGCTGGAGCATTTGGAGCAACGGAGTGCTACCAAATTATACCCCCATTCCTCTTTGTGCTTCCTACATCCCTAATCTCTCTCTTCTAGAAGGGAGGTTATTGGGTGAGCACTAAGAATGCAATATAGACCCAAAACCCAAGAAATCAGCCATAATCCCACACCAAACTTGTTGACACAACCCCCTAGGAGGTTTTGGACCCATCCCACTTGGATTAGTGCCAAAACTATTAACTATTTGATGTTTCTCTGTGCACAAGATCTCACCGCCAAGAATACCAGAGGGGCATCAAGGAACGACGAACACACGGACACAAGCGACGACAAATTTTGGCCTACCCATTTTGAATGTGGGCATGCGAAAGACACTGGAAGCGTACCATCCATTGATGTAACGAATTGTATCAAACGTTCTGAACCCTAGAGGGGGGACGTATTGTAACTGAATTAAAAGCAAAATTAATAAAAGAGGCCCCACTTTTTTTTTATTACATCTCGTTTCTGCATCATTTCCTTCATGTATTTGTTCATCTCATTCGTAAGACTTATCATCTATACCATATCAATTTTATTTGCATCATATCTGGTACGCTGTTAGGATCCTCAATCCTAACATTATTAGTTAGTATTAGTTAGTATTATTAATAATTTAATTATTATATTATTAACTTATAAAGTGAACCATCACAACCCTTCATAACATGAACCATCACGTATCTTCATACGTGAACCATCATGTCTCTTCACCAACATAGCTTTAGGGTAGATATATAGATTAGTTTGGCCATCCATATCAAATCATCCAAGAAGTAGAATAATAAGCATATATTCTGAGGGAGACCCCTATAGTGGCAAAGTGATTACAAGAGAGCCCCCTTTGAGTGGCATGCGATTACATTTACATTAATTTGTTAATAATTTTATAGTAATACCTTGGGGTCTTACCATTTGGTATCAGAGCCATGTGGGACCCAGTCATGTGGGAATTGCTCAAAGATCTTCATCAAATCACTTTTGTACGTGAGTATCAAACTCGGTTTGAGGATATCACCAAACACAACACAATATTGGATGAATCAATTCTCATAAGTGGCTTCATTAGGGGATTAAAAGAGGAAATTAGAATGGAGGTGACAAGGTTCAATCCCTATACAATGATGCAGACCTATGGATTGGCAAAATTAGTTGAAGATAAAATCAATGCACAACAACGATTAGGGAAACCACTTATGGAAAAATTGTCGACCACTTACATCGCTCCCAAACCTATGCATAATGGAAGGGCACAAAGCACTTACACAACCCCCAAATCTAACCGAAATTTACGAATTAAACATCTTAGCTTTGAGGAGATGAAGGAACGATGAGCAAAAGGACTCTGTGATAATTGTGATGAACAATTTGGACCCCACCATAAATGTGCTACACTAACATTGTATTTATTGAAGGAAGTTGATACCTCTTTCCATAGAGCAAGCAGATGAGGTAGTTGTGTCTGAAGTGACCAATGCACCTACTCACCGCAATGAATACAATGAAGTCAATGTGCAAGAAGTGATTGATGTACCAAGCAAGGATGAGGTAGACATACCCAAAGTGATCAATGCTAGCCAAACATGCACTCTACAATACCTACACATACCTTCCTCACCAATAGTGAGTTCTTGCCATATGACCAAACCTATTCGAAACCAACGCAGAGTGACTACACACTCCTTATCCGTTGGATCTACCAAGGAACCAAAAAAGGATATGAAATCATTACCATCACTTTTGATGCATCATTCTAAAGTATTTGAGGGACCCCATGGGTTTTCCTCCCATCGTCATCATGATTTTCCTAAGGGATATTCTACTATTGTTCTTGACAACCCCCCGCTAATGCTTCATCCTTATCGATATCCTTGGCTATGAAAGGATGCCATTAAAAGAGTCCAAGAACTTACACAAATCCTTCTTAGAAAACAAAGGACAAAGCTTCTCACTTTGAGCTTTGAGGACAAAGCTATTTTCCTTCATGCATTTTTTCATTGCATTCGTAGGACTTAGCATCTATACCATATCAATTTTATTTGCATCATATCTGGTACACCGTCCTTCTGCATTCGCTTTCAGTGGCGATCATGGTGGGACCCTGTACCCTGCTATTAGTATCAAGTTTATGATCCAAATTTTGTGGCTTCTTTGCAGGTGTTACGCATTCGGGCATTGGACTACTACTCGTGCCACCCTGGGATGAATACGCATTCGTCCCACCCTGTGACGAATGCAAACCTGCTATTTGTCCCACCGCAAGACGATTACAGATCTATGCATTTTTTGAGAAAAAACTCAGAGGCATCTGGTTTAGATAGAGAAGAGGTAGGCCTTCTGAACATCCTCTGTGTTTTTCTACTTTCTGTTTCTACAATTTTTTGTTTTCTTTGCTTTATTTTCAGACACTTGCATAGAAAAGTTAAGTAGTTTGTTTTCCTTTCTTGCAATAAAGAAAAAATAAAAAATAAAAAACATAGAGTACATTAAATGGAAGGAACTTGATTAGGAATGCATTTTTCTCTGGTTTACTTGCATGATACTTGCTCAAATGGCAAGTCCTCATTATAGGTTTCAGTTCTAGTTAGGTTTTGTGATTTCCTTTTTACTACTAATTGTCTCTGAAAGATAAAATGTACTTTAAAGCTTTGCATTAGTGAAAATCATATTTTGCTATATGTTTTATTTCTTTACACAATTAAAAGGAACCACACACACCACCTAATAAAGTTAACATCAAGGATTTGGTATTAATACCCCAACACTTGATCAAGACCAACGGTGGATTTCATCACCACCTTGGCTTGGATTTTGCATACATATACCCTGATCACGACTATTGCTAGATGTAAATCCTGACGAAATATGACCAAGTGTAGCAGGGGTGATTCCCCATGCATGAGGATAAGTCTTCTATGGTAGGTGTCAAAAATAGAGTGATCCCCCTTCCGTACTGCCTATGTTCCACATACTGTTTTGCTCTCACGTACCAATAGTTTCCCTCACGTAAGGGCGGGTATATTGAGAGGTTCGGTATAATGGCCTGGAAATGGTATATTGAAGGGGCAACCATTTTGGAGATACAAGAGCCCTCATTATGCATGTATAACAAAGTTTCCTTTACAATATTCACATAACAAAAATCAAACACACTGAACCAGATCTAGGACACACATTTAATTTGTAAACAAGATAATCATTTATTTGCTTGTGTGGTCCCCCTTCGTTTGATATGGCATAAAAATTTGTAAAGGAGATAAAAATATACATGTCTTTTTAGAAAAACCACCACCATGGTGTATACCCATAGCCAAAACCAATCATGGGCAAAAGCTGCAGAAAGTATACAAGGAGGCACAAGTCACCTCTGTTACAGCCCCAAGGACTTGGTTATACCACCTTGGCAGCCTGACCCACAACATAGTCCACACTATGCCACTACAGAAAAGGACTTCAAAATGCCTCAATTGGCAATTTTGAATGCCCATACCCCGACCACTTCAAAATGCCTCAATTGGCAATTTTTAGAGGGGATGAGGATGCCCAAGAGCACGTAACAAGGTTCTTGAGTCAATGATTTGGCATTCAGGACAATGATGCATTGCTTTTGAGAATGTTTATAACCACGTTCATAGGCCCTACCTCGAATTGGTTTACCCAATTGCCGAAGCATAGCATCAACAATCTAGACTAGCTAGTGGACACATTCCTTAAACGTTTTGCCTTCAACACCAAGAAGAAGGCATCCTTAAGTGACCTAGCTGGCCTTAAGTAGTATGATGATGAGACCATGGCTGCTTATGGGAATCGAAGGAGGACATTGCTTTCAAAGCTACCTTACCTCCCTCCCATGGCCGACTTAATTCAAATGTTTTCAAAGAGTTGCTTAAGGTCGATCTCCATGCTATTGTAGCTGCAGCAATATGCCACCCTCAAAAAAGCCCTGGCGCAAGCTAGGATAATTGAGGAGATAAAAATACAAGATGACGATATTGCCAAGCCGCACAAGAAAGAGGACCAAAAATGTCAAAACTGGGCCCATGCAACCGAAACCCACCACGGTCAATCAAGTTGCCATAACTATACCAAAGCCTGCAAAAATGAAACAACCCCCAAAGGCTAATTATCAGGCAGTTCCTCTTGATAACTATGAAAAGGAAAATCACAAACAAGAGCAAAATAAATAGCGTCGTCCTAAGCGACAATTCACATAATTCACGGAGTCTAGAGACTCCTTGTTTGACCGCTTTTTTGTGGCAAACCTGATAAAATTACCAGAAAGTCGACCCATAGACCCCAATGCGCAAAAACCCAAGGGCTATAGGGAAGACTTATATTGTAGATTTCATCGACAGAAAGGACACGACATCTTCACTTGTTGGAAATTCAAAAACTTAGTGCAGGACTTGATAGACAACAAAACACTCATGGTAGATAATCTCATAGCGTTGAGCAACCAAAAGATGGAAGTCTTCAAAGACCCCCTGCCTGCCCATGACATGTAGGCAAAGACTTTACAAGTGAATGAGGTAACACAAAACTGCCCCATGCAAGGATACGTAGGGATGATAAGCATCGTGACACGAAACAAAAGATACCCAAACACGGTTGCACCCACTGCAGCTACATGAAATGTTTTGTCAATGTCACAACATCCACAACACCCTACGCAACCTCCCCTGCCTAGACCAGTGGCCATGATTCGAACTAAACTTACTCAAAGTTTAAGGACCACGTCGGCTAGGCTCTCCATTTATGAGCTCATCTAACAATCATCGCCCCATCGAGAGGCTCTGATGGAGATACTCAAATCCATTGAGCTACAACCCCACAAACCCAATTCTTTCAAAAACTTTGTGGGACATGTGAGACAATGCACAGAATCGATCATAACCTTTAGGGAAGACGAACTAAAATTGGTGACTGGTAATATGGTAGATCCACCCCTGCACGTCATCGCGCGGGTCAATGAGATTCCATTCAAGAGGGTGTTGGTGGAAACCGGTTCGTCTAACAACATAATCATGACAGCGGCATTAAAACACCTTAAGCTGGTAGCATCCCACATTGTGGTATCCACTTACACTCTGTGAGCATTTAACGACACGTTATTCTTGATGGTTGGCACAATTGTCCTGCCCATCCAAGTAGGACAAAATACCATTCCTACGTTGTGTCACATCCTTGAGGGTGAGATGGCCTACAATATTTTTCTAGGCTAGCCTTGGATCAGGGACATGAAGTGTGTCTCTTCGATATCCCATCAATGCCTCAAGTACACATACAAAGGGCAAGTACATGTAGTCCCAGTAGACTTACAGCCCTTTAATTTTTGTAATGTGGCACAGCTGATATCGCAATCAACCCTTCCATCAACACATTTGGAATTTCAATTGAATTCGTCCACACAGGGTCTGATTCTGTCTACATCCTCACTGTTGAGCCCCTCAACTCACCAACCTAGCCCATCTTCATCATCTGTTCCTTCACCCACGATGCCACCTATGGTGGCCAAATCGAAGGACAATGAGAAGAAGCCCCTAGAGGAGGTACCACCATCAGTCTCAACCATCTCTACCAAAGATATGCCCAACCTAGTAGAAGTCGAGACACCTGGTTCACCCAACATGGAGTGGACTCAGGGAGAACTCCCATTCCCTCCCCCTCAACCATCGACGATTACCGTTGAGATGGCCAATCCGGGCATAGGGGAGTACCTTATGCGGAACATTGTGGCAACACCCATGCTCGAATCCATGCAATACATGGGGAGACCTCGCCTCTCCATCAGCACTATTGTCCCTTTAGGTTACCCGCAAAATCAAACCAATTTTGTATATGGGGGCCTTGAGAATGGCATTGAACCCTACCTACAAGAGGAAGAGGATGAAGAGCCATTTGTTGAGAATATTGACTATCTGTCCAACCCAAAATTCACCTTGAAATACTTAGACCAATGTAATTGGCATGGATATGGATTGGGTAGATACAAACAAGGAATGCACATTCTTTTGTCAACCGAGATACCAGATGCTATATGATAAATTAGTAGTAGGGTTCAACCACCCTTTGCCCCTTGAAATCTTTGTAGAAACCATGCAATGCTTAGGTCTAGGCAATAGGGATGGGTTGGAAAAAGATCCATATGCCAATCCCAACATTACATACACATTGGGGAATTATTTCCCATTGTTAACAACAAACCTTGTTGACCTCAACAACCCCTCCCCTTTGATCGAGGAAAGGGAAAGTTCAAGAAGTAACCTCTGATAGGGATATGAACAAAATCAAGGGGGGTCTTCTAAATATGAGTCATATTATGAGGTAGCACCTTGGGACCCGTTTGAGTCCGATAGCAACCACTCACAGGTGACACCCATTGACAACTATCAGGAGAACTTCGTTGCAATGTTCCCCTTTAATGTTCCAATCGAGAAATTGCTACCTCCAGATGATCCAACCCTCCCGCAAAGAGTGGAACAACCCATAAAGGACAAAATAAACATGCTCAAACAAAACAAGCCTCCCATGCCGGCCATAAGGCCAAGTGATCCACAGGAGGAAGAAGATCCAAATATCTTCTTCAACATCGACTACCCGAGTGCCAGACTTTCAGCTCTTGTAGAGAGTGAGGATAGTGATCAAGAAATGCCTAGTGGGAGGCTATACCCACCAGAGGGGCACATAGTTGTAGGAGCCAATGAATGCCTATGGATATCCAATAACGACTATGAGGATGAGACTGAGATGGCATATCTCAACCATATAGGGCAACAAGAATACCCCATAGACATCGATGGTAAGTTTGAACATCTCAATATGGGACCAAGGCATAGGTGGCATTTAAACCAAGTATAGTTAAACCAAATGCTTCATCCACCACTTTGGCCATATAGGTAACACCCCCCACCTAGAGACCCTATAGGGCCATCAGTGCCTAGGGTATACCCTGTCCTTCTTTCTACACATAGGGTCGATCCTTTTGTTTCAGTACCCACAGAGCTAGATCTAGGGTACAAGGATCACCAAGGATGTCTGAACCAACACCCACGTAGTAATGGAGACCAAATTTAGTCCATCAACATGATCTCCATTGATTTGATCGCCCCCATCCGCAATCTAGCCGATCCAACATGACCATTGTATCTAGACCTAGATGCCATAGACTAGGATCGCACTGACTCACCACCATCCCCATAAGAGTACTGGCCTTGTGGTGAGATGTTTCATTTCACCCTAGGATAGACTCAGGATATCTTCCATTCTGAAGAGGAACCCGATGTTCCCAATGAAAATTTATATCCACCTGAGTCCAACTCCACACCAGTTAGAGGAAGGATCACACATGTCAGTCGAAGAGACGATTGACGTAGACATCGGTTTTGATCCAATGGATCCACAAATCATCAAGTTGGGGGTAAGTCTATCCCCCGAAGAGCAAGCCGATTACATTGCCCTTCTCAAAGAGAAGAAGGAAGTTTTTGCATGGTCCTACAAAGACATGCCAAGGCTAGACCTGTAAATAGTCACACATAATTTAACACTTGATCCGACAGTCAAGCCAGTCAAGCAAAAGCTATGTAAGATGCACCCAACAGTGGCCTTAATGGTCAAAGATGAGCTACAAAAGTTGTTGGATGCATAGTTTTTCATCTACATAGATTACCCACCATGGCTGTCCAACATGGTACCCATCAAAAATCTTGATGGGAGGATTCGCATATGCATTGATTTTTGAGACTTAAAAAAGTGAGTCCCAAGGACGATTTCCCCTTGCCTAGCATCGATGCATTGGTAGACGCTATAGCAGGCCATGAAATGCTTTCCCTCATGGATGGTTTCTCGGGATACAACCATATTTGTATCAATCCCGATGATCAACTAAAAACGACATTCACGATGCCTTGGGGGACATTTTTTTACAAGGTCATGCCCTTTGACCTTAAAAATGTTGGTGCCACCTACCAACGCGCTATGACATACATCTTCCATGATCACATGCATAAAACTTTGGAAGATTATATGGATGATTTGTTGGCCAAATCTCTTTTGTGCCAAAATCATCTCGATGACTTACACAAGATCCTTGATCGCCTCATCGAACACAAGGTTAGGCTAAACCCCAAGAAGTGCTTATTTGGCGTCACATCTAGAAAACTCTTGGGTTTCATAGTCTCAAAATGAGGCATCGAGGTAGATCCAAATAAAGTTAAGGTAATCCTTGAAATGCTTCCCCCAACCACCATCAGGCAGCTCAGAAGCTTGTAGGGTAAGGTCACGTCGATCAAGTGCTTCATAGCACAGTTATCTGACAAGTTCCGACCCATGAATAAATTATTACACAAGGGGGTAGCATTTCATTGGGATGACAAGTGCCAATCCACCTTCGACGACATCAAACAATACTTGGCTTCGTCGCCAATATTCGCACCACCTAGACCAGGAGTGTCGTTCTATTTATACATCTTAGCTACAGAGGTGGCACTGGGTTCCATGCTAGCCCAAAAAAATGAATTACATAAATAAAAGGCTAATTTTTATCTTAGCCACATCCTAGTCAGTTATGAACTTAACTATGGATATGTTGAGAAGCTATGCTTGGCGGTGGTATTTGCCACCAAAAAACTATGCTATTACATGTTGAGCAATATGATGTATGTTGTGTCTAAGGAGAATCCATTGTGGTACATGATGAGTCGTACTTATCACAGTAGTCTCATGGAAAAATGGATCATGTTGTTGATGGAGTTTGACATCGAATTCATTGGACAAAAGTCCATCAAAGGTCAAGTCATCGTCGATCAACTAGTAGAGGCTCCTCTTGAAGATGATCAACCTCTGACCGTAGAGCTGCCCGATGATGGGGTCTTCCATGTCTCAGAATCACCAAATTCTAATGAGCCTGAGTCACAGGCTGACATAACCTTATTTTTTTATGGTTCTAAATGTGAGCAAGGGGGTGGCATAGGAATCATGTTTTTCACATCGTAAGGGGCTCCAATACCTTTATCATTTAAACTTGATTTCTCATGCACCAATAACAATGCTAAATACGAAGCCTTGCTCATAGGTCTTCAGAAAGTCATCACAATGAACATCAAACACTTGAATATTTTTGGTGATTCGTTGTTAATTGTCAACCAAGTGAAAGGGGTATTCCAATGCAAATGCCCAGTTCTGCAGGCCTACAAAGCCCTTGTGGATAAATTCTTGGCAAAGCTTGAATGGTACGACATCGAGGCACTCCCTCGATCATAAAATAATTTTGTGGACACTATGGCCTCTTTGGGGTCATTGATCCCGCAAGACATTTCCGGTGAGATGACAACCATTCAAGTCAAAATGTTATCGCAATCCATGATGGAGTGTGCAAGCTCTGACATAACGTCAGGAATCCACCTGATCTAGATTGAACCATCTCAGAATAGGTTCTCTCAAATCCATGATAGTCTAAATCATGCCAACTAGGGATCTTTGTTCTCTCCAACCCCTCTTAATAGCAACACAATGTTATTTTTACAAGTTCTTTCCCACTCAACTTTTTCTAGGGACAAACTTCAAGAGGGATCGACCGTTCATACCATCGAGGTTTCTGATCAGCAGGATTGGTACACACCCATAAGAGACTATCTCAAGTTGGGTAGCCTCCCACTTGGATTGTTGCACGTCGTGAAAATATCATTTAAATAGAAAGCAATAAAACATGTCTTGCTAGGAGACATTTTGTACTGTCAAAGCTATGAAGGAATCCTCCTCCGTTGCTTGGACCAATAGGAGTCCACTTGGGTGATCACCCAAGCGCACGATGGTACATGTGGTGGCCACTTCAGTGGTATGGCCATCGCAAAGCACATTCTTCGCATGGGCTATTATTGGCCATCTTTAGAGCGATATTGTTGCGCATATGTGCGAAAGTGCATGAAGTGTCAACACCATGCTAACTTAACACACGTACCTTCTTAGGCCTTACAACCGATCCAATCGGCTTGGCCATTTTCATAGTGGGGCTTAGATCTCATCGAAAATATCTCCCCTGCATCGTTAGGTCATCACACGTTTATCATAACGACCATAGAGTACTTCACTAAGTGGGTGGAATCAAGTCTACTTACCTCTACGACTGGGCCCCGCATTGCGAAGTTCATTTTATATAACATCATATGTCATTTTGGTATTCCATCCAAGATCATCTCGGATAATGGGACATCATTTAAGAACAAATATGTGCATGCTTTGACAACAAAGTACAAAATTTAGCATAGTTTTTTGACACCCTATTATTCGTAGGCAAATGGGCAAGTAGAGGTGTCAAACAAAATGCTAGTCACCATCCTTAAAAATATGGTCATAGATAATCATAAGGATTGGCACATCCAAATACCACTTGCCCTATGGGCTTATCGCACTAGCATTCGAACGCCCACTGGGGCAACTCCATTTTTGCTAGTGTATGGCTCCGAGGCAGTCATGCCTCTCGAGTTGGAAATACCCTCCTTGCGCATATCAATGCAAGAGTTCATTGATGATGACACTGCATGGAATGCCCGGTTAGACCAGCTTACGTTACTCAATGAACAACGTGTCAATGCTCTCAAGTATTTACGTATCTATCAAGAGTGACTTAAGAAAGCATACAACATGAAAGTTCACCTCAGGGACTTTCAGGTTGGTGACTTGGTCTTAAAAGAGAACCAACAAAATTCTAACTTGCCACCCCATTTAAGGGACAAGTTCATGGCAAATTGGTTAGGTCCTTATGTAATCAATAATAAAATAGGACCTGGAACATATCGGATCACCTCTCTTGAAGGAATCAAGGAGCTAGAACCCTTGAACATCAGTCATTTGAGGCCATTCAACATTTAGAGAGCCATAGCCCACCCCAAAATCTCTAAGGATTCCAAAAATCGCTTGGTCAACCTAAAACACCCCAAAGGTATCCATAATCCCTTTGGTCAAACCAAAATCCCCAAGGATTCCCACAATCGCTTGGTCAACCCAAATGCCCCAAAGGTATCCATAATCTCTTTGGTCAAACCAAAAGCTCCAAGGGTTCCCACAATCACTTGGTCACCCAAAAATGCCCCAAAGGTATCCATAATCCCTTTGGTCAAACCAAAATCTCCAAGGGTTCCCACAATCGCTTGGTCACCCAAAAATGCCCCAAAGGTATCCATAATCCCTTTGGTCAAACCAAAAACTCCAAGGGTTCCCATAATCGCTTGGTCAACCTAAAAATGCCCCAAAGGTATCCATAATCCCTTTGGTCAAACCAAAAGCCCCAAGGGTTCCCGCAATCACTTGGTCAACCAAAAATGCCCCAAAGGTATCCATAATCCCTTTGGTCAAAACCTCTAAGGATCCATAAGAATCACTTGGTCCCCACCCATTCGAGTTAAACCATCCATAACAAATATTAAAAAACAACAGATAATCAAAAATAACAAAAAAAAATCTCACTTTTATTCATATTCTTCAAAATAAAAACACAAAAAATAAAAGAAATACCTGCATTAGGCATCGCATACATACATTGCATATTTGTTGGTCATACATGTCAAAGGCACCATAGACTGTAATTACTCGGCAATGCCATCATTTTCCATATTTATCCATTTTGTAAATGATCCAACAAGAATAACGCCCTTCGCATTTTTGCCATATCATAGCCAGTTGTCTTCTAATGTCTTTAGGGTTTTCGTCATTCAGTTGTCTTTAGATTTCTAGTCAAATGCTTACAAAGTCAGATCGATTTTTTACAAGGTAGAGTTTTACTTGGATCACGCCTTGTTACATAGCATCCCAACACAAGATTAAAACACATAAAAATTCCCAAGTTGTGTGAACGAAAGACGAAACCTACAAAGCAGTCTAGGGGACCATAGGTGAAATGTTATCCTGCTCATCCCCCTATGCGAATGGTTCAAGAATGCTGAGAATTGACAAAAGGACAAGCTCTTCCCCATCCAATTCCCCACAATAAATAGTGGTTTTCACCACTATCAAAAATTCCAAACACCTTTGATCCCTAAAGTCGTAAGGATTCGTACTACATGCCCCTGAGAAGGATGGGTAGTCATCCCCAAGGCCTAAAATATCAATGCCATTCCAAAGAAAAAATCCCAAAAGTCCACCATCAAAAATCCCAAACACCTTTGATCCCCAAAGTCATAAGGATTCATACTACACATCCCTGAGAAGGATGGGTAGTCATCCCCAAGGCCTAAAAGGATCAATGCCATTCATGAAGAAAAATTCCAAAAGTTCACCATCAAAAATCCCAAACACCTTTGATCCCCAAAGTCGTAAGGATTCGTACTACATGCCCTTGAGAAGGATGGGTAGTCATCCCCAAGGCCAAAAGGATCAATGCCATTCACAAGCCAAAATCCCACAAGCCCAACTTTGAAATCAAAATTCAAAATCTCAATCCTCAGAAGGCAACAATAAAAATAAATAACAGTGGTTATCACCACTACTCAAACCCCTTGCTCAAGAGAAGAAAAAAAAGAGAAAAATAAACAGTGATTTTCATCACTATATATGAGAGCAAGTATCTCAACAAATTGAACAATCGAAAGACACGAGCTTGAATCCCTAGAATTCTCAGCATTTGAAAAACCATTTAGGTGATCCTCATTACGGGTTTGGTGGATAGCCTACCTGGCAATGGCGGTATCCTAAACACATGATGATATGTCTATCACATTAGCTTTGTGTGTGTGTAGACCAATGTTTGCATGTGGATGAGCTAGCTTATGGTATCCTAGATAGCATCGTAGATTAATCTTACTAAATACAACAAAGGAGTTAGTGGAGCTAATTAGGTGATCCTCAGTACATGTTTGGTGGACAGCCTACCTGGCACT
The DNA here is from genome assembly GCA_028583015.1 of Wollemia nobilis. Lineage (NCBI taxonomy): Eukaryota > Viridiplantae > Streptophyta > Pinopsida > Araucariales > Araucariaceae > Wollemia > Wollemia nobilis. Next base: position 5,034,627 of record JAQPPZ010003287.1, on the reverse strand, counting down.
GGCGGTATCCTTACGAATACCACATAAACGAACTCAATCACACACACAAGGATGTGAAATAACTTGGTCAAACTCAAGTCTAACTCATACCTTGTTCAAAAGTCTTGTAAGATAATGTATAGTCTTGACTAGTTAGTTAAAGCATCTGAGTCTCAAAAAAACCTTAACTACATTCTAAAACAATTGTTGTACATTTCATTACTTACATCACCATCAAAAAATACAAAACAAAAATTACAAATGCAAAGTTATTCCATAAAGCAATCACATAGTACAGAAAGACAGTAAATTCTATACAGTCTATGGTGCCACCACCTGCATACCAACAAATCATTCCATCCATTCCATATGCATACATCTATATCATATAGTTAAAATCATCCACAGTCATAATAGCATATGCATACATCAACATAAATAAATGTGCATAAAAAATCAATAAACCATGACAAGGATATAATCAAACCAAAAAGAGTCATGTATATATATCAAGTCAAAATGCCCTCAGGCTATAATAAGCAGGTCCTCTGACCTCACAAAAACCAAAAATTCAAAATCCCCAAGGCCTAGGGAGTCGGCCACCATGATCACGCAGGATCGGTGTGACTAGAACTACCCCCAGTAGTATGGGTCCTATGGGACCTCTCAGGGCATCTGCTACTATCCCTCGCATCCTGCCCACCAACTCTACCGTCACCTAGCCACCTACGATGAGATTATGCAGACTGCTCAGTCTCACTGCCTCTCATACGATGTGATGACCCACCTCCATCAAGCACAGGTAATTGTCCACCGAGGCGAGCAACCTCTATCTCTAACTCTACCTGATACCGACCCCACTCTAGATCTCATCGATGATACACAACCAATGCACTATCCTGCTGTGCCAACTGAACCCGCAGGAGATCCCTCTCTTGCATTATCTCCACCAAAGCATCCCTATGCTCCTCCTCCCATCTTTGTAGGAGACCCTCCAATCATGCTATCTCAGCATGAAGCCCAACCTCCACATCCCCTAAGACACCCTGAGCCTTGGGCACCTCCAGGATGGCCTGCTACTCTAGCACCCACTGCTCCGAGACATCCTGTACATCCGACTACTCTAGAACCCCCAAATCATCTCCATCACTAGTGAAGTCATCGACCTCCACCATGTCAACATCATCAATCGGAGCACCCCAACCCTCCACCGGTGCCTCTGCACCCCCACCTCCTACTGCTATCATATCCATGCCTCCCAGAGGCCCCTCACCTCACCATCACCGCATAATCCACCATCGGTCATACTCTGCAGTTACCCCGACATCGTCCATGTCAGGTACATCAATAACTGCATTAGACCCCTCGCCCAATGGCTCAATGATAGGCCAGACTAGGGTCCTCTCATCATCGCAATGTCGATAGATCAAGGGATCACCAGGCAATCCCTGGTGCACCCCAAACTGCCGCGTCACCCAGACATACGATAAGTACTCCTGCTCTGTCCCGTGTCGCCCAATCAACCACCTACCCCTGTGCACACGCTGGAGCCACTCTCTAGCCTTAGGCCAGGATGGACAGTCCTGATATGGCCACCAGAACACCTGCCCCAACATTAGATGAGATAAGGCATCAGTATAGTGACCTACGTCACCTTCCCACCATCGACTTTGTCCATTCTCCTCTGACCGCCGCCATAAATTGGCATATCCAATCTCTCGATCCATAGCTATTTGCTACCTCCCCTAGCACTGCAAGAGATAGCTACACCTTATCCCCTTTCACTTTCGATAGTGGACCTCGTACAGTTCATCGTACAGCTGTGCCAACAACATCTAACCCCATATCATAATAAGTGGAGCTGATGTAGGACACTCCACCAATGTGAAAACCAACTCAAGCAGGTTCCAAGGGAACCTCACACTTGAGGAGTCAGGAAGCAGCATATTGGAAATGAGGGCCATGAGCAAAGCATGCCTCACCCCTAATATACCCTTCTCCAACCACCATCGCACCAGAATACCGCCTATCTGGCAGTCAGCCTCTACCCTCTCCACAGCCCTCTCCACCCCCCTCTCCCCCACCCGACCAAAACACCATGTCAATACCATTGTCCGCTGGTCCCGATGGGTCGTCCGGATAGGAAGTCCATCTATCAGAATCCATAGAATTTGATACACATCCTCCAGAGTCACAATCATATCCCCTATTGGGAGATGAAAATTATTGGTGCGAGGATCCCACAAATTGATCAGGGCAGTCAAATATGCCCGATCCCCCACCATAGGCTCCAGATGCGTCACGTGCTTGAGCCCAAGGGTATCAAGCCACTCCCAATCCACAACTATCAAGGCATCCTAGGCATCAAATAAAATAGTCAACTGGCGGTACCGACTCTTCACAACCTAAAACAACACAATAAAACACAAAAATATATTAAGTACATACTTAATATAAATAAAAAAAACATTAAAATAAAACTGTACAACAGAAGTACAGACTACAATTCACAATTGTACAATGAAAGTATAGATCATTCAAATAAAAATGTACAGCGAAAGTACATAATCAATCCAAATAAAACTGTACAACAATGACAACATACATGAAAATAACTGTACAATCAACAAAAAACAAAACAAAACAAACAAAATCATACTAAGGTTTCAGCCTTAATGTGAACAAAAAACAAAAACAACAAAAATATAAAAATTAATATTAGGGTTTCAACCTTAATATTAACGCAAAACAAAACAAAACAAACAAAATCATACTAAGGTTTCAACCTTAATGTGAACAAAAAACAAAAACATACAAAAATATAAAAATTAATATTAGGGTTTCAACCTTAATATTAACGCAAAACAAAACAAAACAAACAAAATCATACTAAGGTTTCAGCCTTAATGTGAACAAAAAACAAAAACAACAAAAATATAAAAATTAATATTAGGGTTTCAACCTTAATATTAATGCAAAACAAAACAAAAAAATAATAATAAAAAAATCATATATTAGGTTTTCAACTTGATATACGAATAAAAACAAAATAACGCAAACAAACATTTATATGTGAGTTTTTAACTTCATATAAAACAAAAATGAATAACAGGCAGGGAGAAGGAACATCATACCGGTCTCGCCTCGGCTCCTCCACTCGAAGATCCGATTCTCGCACTCATGATGTCCACAAAATTTAGTAGCACTCTGCTACACACACTCGTACTCCTCCTCCTCACTGCTCCAAATCGCCAAGAAAAAAATGTTGCAAATGAGCCCAAAACCTAGTTTTGGTCCTTTTATAGGCTATTAGAACTATAATCATTCCACCCAGGGATGAGCGCTCTAGTTGGTGCTCGTCCCACATTGTGATGATTACAAAATTGGTATTCGTACCACCCTGGGACGGATTATAGACCAAGAAATAAAGCAACAAAAACTGCATCCAAAAAAATGCACCAAAAATAGCAATAAATCTATCGAACAAAGGTGCCTTTGCACCTGACATTCATGGCATGAAAAACCACCGTCGGGGTCACAAATACTCACTATCCTACTCCCTAAGAAGGCTAGCATAGCCGTACCGCTCCACGGGAAGGAGGATTTTTGATAATTTCTACCCTAATCGGCATCACAAAAAGGGTCAAAACCCACCAAAAATAGGTCCAATGGTTGGAAAACTGCATAAGCGTTCAATGAAAAAAACTAAAGACACCCTTACAAACATCATCTTGGGTCAAGTGACTCATCGCTTTTCTCATTTTTTGGTCATTCCCTCATCGATTCGTCACTTGAGGGGGTAGTCACACTTAGTCACCAATCAACAAATACACACCCAATCAAGGAAATGGCATGCATTCAAATAATCATTGACAAAGACAATCACGCTCCTACTTGGGGCAGCAAACAAGCAATAATCACAAGCTAAACAAACACTTGGCATTCTGGAAGCATGAAGAAAAGGTTCCTCAGACAAAATGTTGTGCCCTTTGCCTATTCATGTCTGAACAATGTCCAAGATCAAGTACACCTCACCGAAAAAGGTTACACTTGAGTTAAGCTCCTTAGCTCATCAGAAGCAAGGATTCAAGAATGCATGCCCTTTCCATACTTGGGGCATAAAAATTTGGTTAGGTTATTGAGAAACCCTAATCATTGAGTGCTTTGGTCATCTATTTTTGCTCAGCACTATGCCACACACAGCACATCCCAAAAAGGGGCATTTGTAGATACCAAAACAACACCAATCCGATTATGTGACTACAAGCATTGATCGAATTGGCATACATACCCCCTAGGGCAGCCTCCAGAGGTTAAACAGTGGTCCTAACCACTCCCAAATCAGTTTTGGAAGGTCAGAGGTCAATTTGGAACCTTTTAAGCACTTTGCTCCCTATTCGTCCCACCCTGGGACGATTAGAATCCTATTTGCCCCACCCCAGGACGATTAGCAGCAATCGCTCCAGGGTGGGATGATTAGCAGGTTTGATTGGCAAAAAGTCAAGCCTTGACAAATGGCAGCCCAGATCCACCACCCAACTTTACCTTCAAGGCATGCAATTGCGAGGAACGATTTCAAATCAGAGAGAGAGAGAGAGACTTTAGTCAAGCATGCCCTGATCATGGAGGCCCTAAATCAGGGAGGAATCTTCTCTCCCCAAAAAAGGCATGGTGAGCCAAGTGGTGCCCTCGCATGCACATTCAAAGGAGACCCTTAGGTCTATAAAAAGGTGAGCCTCCTCACCCCAAAAGGAGAATAGAGCTAGAGCATTTGGAGCAATGGAGTGCTGCCAAATTATACCCTCATTCCTCTTTGTGCTTCCTACATCCCTAATTTCTCTTTTGGAAGGGAGGTTATCAGGTGAGAACTAGAAATGCAATATAGACCCAAAACCCAAGCAATCGGCCACAATCCCACACCAAACTCATTGACACAACTCCCTAGGAGGTTTTGGACCCATCCCACTTGGATTGGTGCCAAAACTAAGCCCCAAACGGTGGGCGTCCTGCCCTCGGGCGCCCCCCACACTGCTGCAGTCCTAATCGCCCCACCCCAGAGCGATTAGAAATATGTGCATGATTTCTTTACTGTTATTTTTGCATTATGTTGTATTTGATGTACTTATGTTGTTGTCCAAGTTTCATTGCTTTCTGACATGATTTGACCTTGTTTTTATCATTTTATGCGTTTACTAACCTACAGGGAGCGCCTTCAGATATAGGACCATATGGGAAGAATATGACAAATATGACCTTCTGGGTCATCTCAAAATGCCTCTTTTAGTCTAACCCCAAGTTTTAGGAGTTTTGGAGGCCTCTGGGCAGGACATTTGCAAGGTCGCTCTTGCACATTTTGTGACAGTCCCAATCGTCCCACCCCAGAGCGATTAGAAATATGTGCATGATTTCCTAACTGTTCTTTTTGTAATGTGTCCCTGATGATGTCTCCATTCCTCTATAAAATTTTGAATTCATTATGACATGTTTTGACCATCGTTTCATTCTTTTATATATTAACTAGTCGGAGGCTTTGGGGATTGCATGTTTTCCTATATCCGCATATGCTATTAACTATTTGCTATTTTCTATGTGTAGGATCTCACCACCAATAACACCAGAGGGGCAGCAAGGAATGATGAACACATGGACACAAGTGGTGGCAACTTTTGGCCCACCCATTTCGAATGTGGGCATGCGGAAGACACTGGAAGCGTACCATCCATTGATGTAACGAATTGTATCAAACGTTCTGAGCCCTAGAGGGGGGACGTATTGTAACTAGATTAAAAGCAACATTAATAAAAGAGGCCCCACTTTTTTTTTGCTTACATCTCATTTCTGCATCATTTCCTTCATGCATTTGTTCATCGCATTCGTAGGACTTAGCATCTATACCATATCAATTTTGTTTGCATCATATCTGGTATGTCGTCCTTCTGCATTCGCTTTCACCGCCATATTCGACAGATTTCATGGTACCTAAGTTTAACAAATTCAAGGGAACTGAGGATCCCAAAGAGCATGTGAATACATTTGTACATGCTTGTTTTAGAATTCAAAATGACAATGCTCTCATGCTCATAATATTTCCTCAAATATTAGGAGGAGATGCCATAGAGTGGTATAATCAATTACCTAGTCATAGTATTTATACCTTTGAACAATTTATTGACCAATTATTTGAGCATTTTATCCTAAATGTTAGAAATAAAGTCTCATTGTCTGATGTCTATGCTTTAAGACAACATTATGATGAGTCTATCTATGATTTTAGAAACCGTTGGAGGGTTGTTATTACCAAAATGACATTCACCCTACCAATGGATGAGCTAATCAAATTATTCAGCAAGAGTTGCTTAAAACCTATCTCTTGGATGCTTCAACTACAGACTTATCATTCATTTGAAGAAGATTTATCTTAGGCTAGTGTCATCGAGGAAATAAAAATCCAATAGGGCATACTTAAGCCTAAGAAAAAGGAATGGCAAAATAAGGGCCAATATAAAAGCAACTATTCTGGCCAATCAAAATCAACATATACTACCTAAACTAGTTAGCCCAGTCACGTTAATCAAGTGATCATGAGCCAGTCGATAATGGCTCAACAACAATTAGTGCAACCGTCACCGTGATAAATTGATTATCATGCGGTACCCTCAAAAACTCAAGCCATGTAAAACATAGTGCTAGCTATAGAAAACCATCCCTAATGACAGTCTATCCCAAAAAATGCCAATACACCCCTTTAGCCGAGTCATATGCTTCCCTTTTTCGAATGTTATATGACATAAACAAACTTGCTTTGCCCGAAATTAGACCAGATGATCCCACTAAATGTAGTAAACATTATCGGGAACATTTATTTTTTCCTTATCATAAGCAAAATGGGCACGACATTAACAATTGTCATACATTTAAATACATTGTGCAAGACCTTATTGACTTGGAAGCAATCAAACTTGACAACCCCCTTGCTCAACAAAACCAAAACCTTGGTATTTTTCAAACACCACTTCCTCATCATGAGGAGGTGCAAGCAAACATAGGAGGGGTTAACACTAAAACTCCTCTTAATCAAGTCAATCACATCCAATAATACCAAGGATTTATAGGGGCCATCCATGTGGTCACTAGAGGTCAAAGAAACAATCAACAACATGCAAGATAACAACCTCAAGCAAGTGTGTCACAACCTCCCACATCACCACACATTAAAATTTCCCCTAATCCTTCATCACCCATCCACATTCCTATCTAATAAAATCCTCCAAACCCCCAATCAATCATCCACCACGACTAGTCTTCTCATTGATTAACCGGTTAACTACAAGTCTAAAGATGGCTTCTACCAAATTGTCAATTTATGAGTTAATTCAACAATCTCTCCTACATCATGAGGCATTAATGGATATTATCAAATCCATTGAACTACAATCACAAGATTCTATGCCTTTAATGACTTTTTAGGGAGAATTCAAATATTCATGGAGTCTTCCATCAGATTCTATAACTTTGATATTAAGCCAATCTCATTGGACTTAGTAGATCCTTCATTGCATATCATGGCTTTAATTTATAAGAAGTCATTTAAAAGAGTCATAATTGATATCGGTTCCTCCATCAATATCATCATCACATCTGCTCTTCATCTTCTTAACCTTTCCCCATCTCATATCACCAAGTCATAATTCACCTTAAAAGCATTCAATGATGTTTTATGTTTCACAATTGGCAGTATTGTTTTGCCCATTGAAGTAGGGATCAAAATGTTGCACACTATGTTCCACATCTTGGAAGTATCCATGGCATACAATGTACTCCTTGGAAGACCTTGGATGAGGGAAATGAGATGTTTTCCTTCAATACTACATCAATGCTTGAAATATATTCATGAGGGATAAGTACATTGCATACCATCGGATGTCAAACCATTCAAGTTTTGCAATTTCATTTCAAATAGCATAAATTGTGTGTATGGTGGGATTGATTCTTCATAAAATATAGCTCCCCTAGAGGAACTCAAGGAACCAACACTTGCCAACATCCCAAAAATTTTAAGATTTCCATCCCACTATTTTCACATAGTTAATTGGCAAGGTCATGGCCTAGGATCGCATGAACAGGGAGTACTTCAGCCTATTGATGTTCCATATCAATAAGTGCACAACCCTTTAGGTCTAGGTTACCACCCACTTTCTACCACCTCTTCTCTTGAAGAAGCCTTCTAGAGGCCTAATTTAAATTTAGGAGAAGAAGCCCTCCATATTGAAAATTTTGATGATGAAATCCATGAAGAATTCAAACTTATGTCGATAATTTTGGATGAATCTAAAGAAGAATTGAAACCCATAATTCCCCATACCGAATAAGATGAGTTTTATCTCAACATATTCCCTATCCATGAGCCCATATTTTGCTTGCTTCTTCCACAAGAGTGAGTTGACCCTATCGGTGAGCCACCACTTCCATTCCATTAAGCCATTTCATAAGCCAACTTGTAACATATGTACATAACACAAAATAGTGGTTTTCACCACTACCAAAAAAACAAAACAAATCAAAACATCTTATTTTATTTGCATTACATGTATATATCATTTAAGTAAATGCATTCATTTGTGTTGTTTTTTTTTTCAGTTTTACCAAGATCCTAGCACTAGTTCTTAGGTCCCATCCATTCCATCCAACCTTATCCACTTTTTCCATAATTCAACATGAATTCTATTGATTTATTTACCCCACTCCGTAATCCATACAATCTAGCTAAACCAATTCCAATTCACATAAACCTTATTGATATAGACCAGATTTCCTCACCTCCATCCTTTTTTGAGTTTAACTTATTCGATAAATTATTAAGGGCTTTCATCAACTACATTCCTCCATCCCCTCCACCTTTGCTTTCGAATCCTAAGGTTTTCCAGGTAGACATAGATGAGGATAAGTCAAAAGAGTTTGATGACATCTTAGATGACATTCATCTGATCCCTACACCCCATCAACTTGAGGAAGGTTCCCACATGTCCATTGAAGATACCATTGATGTGGACCTTAGTTCAGACAAGGAAGATCCCAAAATTGTCAAATTTGGTAAAATTTTATCACCCGATGAACAAGAGTTATTAATTCCTATCCTCAAGAGGAAGGGCATATTTACATGGTCCTACAATGACATGCCTAGTCTTGACCCTAGTTTGGTTGTCCATAATCACAAATTACAACTTGACGCTAAGCCAATCAAACAAAAGCTTAGGAGGATGAATCCTACGATGGCCCTCTTGGTAAAAAAAAAGCTTCAAAAACTCTTAGACATGAACTTCATAGTTTCTATCGACTATCCTAAGTGGCTTTCAAACATGGTACTCGTTCAAAAACCTAATAGGTTGATACACGTTTGCACTGACTTTTGAGATCTTAACAAAGTGTGTCCTAAGGATTATTTTCCTCTCCCAAACATTGATACTCTTGTCAACACTTGTGCTGGCCATGAATTGCTTCCTCTCATGGATGATTTTTAGGATACAACCAAATTTGAATAAATCCTGATGACCAACATAAAACAACATTGACTACACCTTGGGGAAATTTTTGTTACAAAATGATGCCCTTCAGCCTTAAAAATGTAGGTTCCACTTATCAACATTCCATAACATACATTTTCCATGACTAAATGTATAATATTATCGAAAATTATGTGGATGATCTCTTGGCTAAATCTAAAACTTGACAAGAGCACATTGGTGTATTGGAGAAAGTTTTTTACCGACTCTTAGAGCATAATTTAAGTTTGAATCCTAATAAATGTGTCTTTGGTGTTACCTTGAGAAAACTTATAGGATTCATTATCTCCAAAAGAGGCATTGATATGGATCCAAACAATTTCAAGGCCATCATGTATATGTCTCTCCCAACTAACTTAAATTAATTGCATAGATTACAAGGAAATATCCAATCAATACATCATTTTACTATGCAACATTTTGACAAATGTAGGTCATTCAATCACCTACTACAAAAGGGGGTGCCATTTTCTTGGACATATGAGTGTTAAAAATCCTTTGATGGCATTAAATAATACCTAGTTTCTCTACCAGTCTTAGCTCCTCCTAGTCTAGGGATCCCATTCTATATTTATATTTCAACAACAAACTTTGAATTAGGGACAATGTTTGCACAAAATAATGAGAAAAATCAAGAGTAATCTATCTATTATATTAGTCGAACATTGGTAAGCTATAAAACTAGATACACTTATGTCAAAAAATTATTCTTAGCAGTGGTTTTTGCCACTAAGAAACTTTAACACTACATGCTTAGTCACACAACATATGTCATAGATAGAGAAAATCATCTACATTATATGATGTCTCGCACTTACAACAACACCCGCACTACTAAATAGATAATGCTCCTTACGAAATTTGATCTTGAATTCATTAGCCAAAAATCCATTAAAGGTCAGGTAATAGCCGATCAACTTGTAAAAGCTCCACTACCTCGTGATCATCCTTTGATTATTGATCTCCCAAATGATTCGGTATTTTTTGTCATCAAACAAGAAGAATATGTCATTCCAAAGGAAGACATTGATATCACACTATTATTTGATGGCTCTATTTGTGTGAAAATTCAAGGTGTTGGAGTCGTGTTTCATACACCCTAGGGGGTACCTATCCCCTTATATTTCAAACTTGACGTCTAATGCATAAAAAACACTGTAGAGTATGAAGCCTTAATATTACTTCTTCAATCACCTATAGATATGAGCATTAAGCGTATTAGGATATTTGGTTATTCTCAACTTGTCGTTAAGAAAATCAATGAAGAATACCAATGCAAAGAACCTACCATTAAGCTTTATCATGAAGTAGAAATAAAATTGCTCTCTAATTTTGATTGATATGAAATCAATAGTTTTCCATGCTCGACTAATATATTTGCAAATGTGATGGCCTCCCTAGGATCATTGATCCCAAAAGACTCATTTAGAGAGGTACAACCCCTTATAATTTCAATGATCTCTAAACCTACAATTATCTATGTTGAATATAAAGACAAAAAGGATATCTGCTTTATCCAATCAGATCCATGTAAGCCTTGGTCAAGCCAGACAGTAGCTTTTCTCAAGTTTGGAATACTCCCATTTGACATATCTCAAACTGCCAAACGCACTTTCAAGAAAAATGTAGCTTGTTTCATTCTTTTGGGGGATGTGTTGTACAAACATGGTTATCATGGAGTACTCCATTGTCTCAAGTCTAGTGAGGTACAAAGATCCATAGTTGAAGCCCATGATGGCACTTGTGGTGATCATTTTAGTGGAATGGCCATTGCAAAGCATATCTTATGCATGGGTTAGTATTGGCCCACAATGGACATGATTGTTGCACTTGTGTAAAATATTGCAAGAAATGTCAAGAACATGCTAATTTAACTCATGTACCATCATAAGCTTTACAACCTACTCAAAGCCTTTGGCCCTTTTCACAATGGAATCTAGATCTAATTGGTAAAATTTCACCTCCTTTCTTGGGACAACATACATTCATCATCACAACCATTTAATACTTCACAAAGTGGTTTGAGTTAATTCCTCTAACCAGTACAACAAGACCTAGAATTGTAGAGTTTATACTTCACCATATCATTTTTTGTTTTGGTATCCCCTCAAAAATCATCTTTAACAATGGCAATTATTTCAAGAACAAGGATGTTCAAGAACTTTGCAAAAAATATAACATTCAACACAGTTTCTCGACTCCTTATTATCCACAAGCAAATGGACAAGTCAAAGATTCCAATAAAACCTTAATTTCTATTCTCAATAAACTTTTCAAAGAAAATTATAGAGATTGGCATACACAAATACCCTTGGCATTATGGACTTATCGAACAAGCATCCACACGCCTATAGGGGTAACGTCATTTTCATTGCTCTATGGAGCTGAAGCAATCATGCCTCTTGATCTCGAGATACCCTCCTTGTGAATGTCTTTGCAGGAATTCATATATGATAACACTACTAGACAAGCACATATTGACCAACTCACACTTCTGATTTATGATGAGTCAATACCTTAGAGCATCTACAAGTTTATCAAGACCACGTAAAGCATGCTTACAATGCCAAAGTTCATCTATGAGAAGAATTCCAAGTAGGAGATCTTGTCCTTAAAGAGAACCAACAAAAAACCAATGCATTACTGCATCTTCGTGATAAATTCATGGCTAATTGGTTAGGTCCATACATTGTTAATCAAAAAGTGGGTAATGGTACTTATAGGCTTGGCAGTCTAGAAGGAGAGGAAGAGTCTGAACCACTTAAAGTTATACAATTGAGAGTATTCTATGCATGATTTGATTTTTATATATGTATATATATACATGGCTAATACACAAAAACATTTGCATACATTTCATTCATAGCATTGCATTTCCTTTTGCATATATATTTCATTTCAAAAACAATGCATTAACACACATTTCATATTGCATTTCAAATTTCACAAACATTGCATTCACACATATTTCATTTTGCATTACACTCACATTCACATTGCATATTTCATATTAGGGATAATTTCTTAAGTTCAAGATTTTAATTGAGTCATGTTGCCTTAATCAGGGGCACCTTCACATCATCATCCATTTTTCCACCAAGCCAAATCATCATTTGCAAAATACATGTCCATAATACCTAGGTGTTTTCGGTCACTCAACCACTCCTAGTGTTTTAAGAAAACTCCAAAATACATGTCAATTTCCTTTTAGGACCATCACATATATACATTAAGAAAATATTAAGTTTTGGGAATTGACTCCAAAATATTCTTGAACCAAACACAATTTCACATCTAAACATCTTGTGTCAAAGAGGGAGAACACCATACTTGGTTTGCACCTCAAAGTGAAAAGGGTCATCCTAGCTAGTCCCATCATGCAACATAGTCCATAAGAACAGTGGTTTTTTACCACTATCACATTTTCTTCCAAATCCAAAATATGGAGTAGTAAGGATGGTACAATTCTCATCACACTTGGGTTGAGAATTTTATTCCCCAAACTCTAAATATTTTACATCATACATCACTAATAATTGGGTTGTAATGATTGTACTACATTTCTAGTCAAACAGTTAGTTAGTTATCCCCAAAATATAAGAGATCAAAAACATAAATCATGGACTATGGAGTTAGTCTCCACTAGAGATATAGATGCTTGACTGGTAGTGGAGTACGCTCATGCGTGGTGACATGTTTCTTTCAAAGAGACCTTTGATCGGACATAAGGACAAGCTAGCTTCTTGGTCTCATACATAACAAGTCATACCCAATTTACTCAAGATGATTTAATGAACTCACTTTCACACACATTGGTTCTTGATTACATCAAGTCATTACCATGCTCACGATTCGGTAAATGAATTCACTACACACACATTTGGTCCTAGAGGTATTAGGCAGTTTGAGTGAGTTTGTTTGATACCACTAGTATGTTTGAGTCTTTGCAAAATAATCAGTTTTTCCATATCAACATCCATATCTTCTTCCATATCAACGTCTATATCTTCTTCCATATAAACATCCATGTCATTTCATGAGTATTTCATCCCATATGCCACCAAGTTTGGTGCCCCTGATTAAATAAAAATTCTAGAAACATGGCCAAGCAAGATCTAAACTATGAATGATAATTAGAACATTTGCATTCAATATCTTGCATTAATCATCCATACATTCCACCTTGCATTAATCATCCATAACATATCATATACATTCATCATCCATATACACATGCATTACATAAAAGCATTCCACAAAAAGCATTCACACACACATATAACACAAAAGGTAAAATCCATTTATATATATGTATAAATATTGCACGTACAATGAGTTCCAAAAGGCTACATACAATAGAGCACCAAGGCTCATATACAAAAAGTGTATCTAAGCACTAGCTACGTCCTCCATGAGGACCCCTGTGACTTAGGAGGAGCCCTAGATCTAGAGCTATACCTAGCCTTGCTATACATGGCAACCTTGGATGCAGTTGAGGTTGGAGGATCAGGAAGTGGAATATGATGCTCCATCAACCTATCCTTCGATACCTCGATATTCCTATGTTGATACAAAATGCATGCTATGTCAAGATTATGTTTATGCTCTCTCTAGTAGCTCTACCTGGAGCCTTGCGATCCTCTCATCCTGAACCACAACCATTTCCTCTTACTTTGCTACCTGCTGCTCTAGCCTCACCCGTTCCTCCTCACCCTGATCTGGAGGTTGTTGATGTTGAGCAAGGTGCAGAGAAAACAGTGCAAAAGTATTGTAATTGTTGTCAACACAGACAGATTGATGTAGTTGATGCAGTTCAGAGGTCAGTCAGATCAAGTGCAAAAAATTTCAAGAAAAACAGAGGGGACCCAGATCCAGAAATTTGCAAAAAAATACAAGGAAGAAAACTGTCGCGATATCGCGACATGTTTTCTGTCGCGATTTCATGACATGGCTGAGGAGAGAGAAGGCGCAAGAAAAATTGTCATGATTTCATGACAAAAAGGATGAGAGATAAAGTGCATGAGAAAGTGTCGCGATATCGCAAAAGTTTCGGAAGAAAAGCACTCAGGGTGCAAAGTGTCGCGATTTCGCGACAAAAAGGATGAGAGAGAAAGTGCATGAGAAAGTGTCACGATATCGCGACAGTTTCGAGATACCCTCCTTGTGAATGTCTTTGCAGTAATTCATATATGACAAAACTACTAGAAAAGCAAATCTTGACCAACTCACACTTCTTTATTTATGATGAGTCAATACCTTAGAGCATCTACGAGTTTATCAAGACCACATAAAGTGTGCTTACAATGCCAAAGTTCATCTATGAGAATTCCAAGTAGGAGATTTTGTCCTTAAAGAGAACCAACAAAAAACCAATGCATTACCACATCTTCATGATAAATTCATGGCTAATTGGTTAGGTCCATACATTGTTACTCAAAAAGTGGGTAATGGTACTTATAGGCTTGGCAGTCTAGAAGGAGAGGAAGAGTCTGAACCACTTAATGTTATACAATTGAGAGTATTCTATGCATGATTTTATTTTTATATATGTATATATATACATGGCTAATACACAAAAAAAATTGCATACATTTCATTCACAGCATTGCATTTCCTTTTGCATATATATTTCATTTTAAAAACAATGCATTAACACACATTTCACATTGCATTTCAAATCTCACAAGCATTGCATTCACACATATTTCATTTTGCATTACACTCACATTCACATTGCATATTTCATATTACGGATAATTTCTTAAGTTCAATATTTTAATTGAGTTATGTTGCCTTAATCAGGGGCACCTTCACATCATCATCCATTTTTCCACCAAGCCAATCATCATTTACAAAATACATGTCCATAATACCTAGGTGTTTTCGGTCACTCAACCACTCCTAGTTTTTTAAGAAAACTCCAAAATACATGTCAATTTCCTTTTAGGACCATCACATATATACATTAAGAAAATCTTGAATTTTGGGAATTGACTCCAAAATATTCTTGAACCAAACACAATTTCACATCTAAACATCTTGTGTCAAAGAGGGAGAACACCATACTTGGTTTGCACCTCAAACTGAAAAGGGTCATCCTTGCTAGTCCCATCATGCAACATAGTCCATAAGAACAATGGTTTTTTACCACTATCACAGTTTCTTCCAAATCCAAAATATGGAGTAGTAAGTATGGTACAATTCTCATCACACTTGGGTTGAGAATTTGATTCCCTAAAACTCTAAATATTTTACATCATACATCACTAATCATTGGGTTGTAATGATTGTACTACATTTCTAGTCAAACGGTTAGTTAGTTATCGCCAAAATATAAGAGACCAAAAACATAAATCATGAACTATGGAGTTAGTCTCCACCAGAGATATATATGCTTGACGGGTAGTGGAGTACGCTCATGCATGGTAACATATTTCTTTCAAAGAGACATTTGACTGCACATAAGGACAAGCTAGTTTCTTGGTCTCATCCATAATAGGTCATACCCAATTTACTCAAGATGAGTTAATGAACTCACCTGCACACACATTTGTTCTTGATTACCTCGAGTCATTACCATGCTCATGATTCGGTAAATGAATTCACTACACACACATTTGGTCCTAGAGGTATTAGGCAGTTTGAGTGAGGTTGTTTGATACCACTAGTATGTTTGATTCTTTGAAAAATAATTAGTTTTTCCATATCAACATCCATATCTTCTTCCATATCAACGTCTATATCTTCTTCCATATAAACATCCATGTCATTTCATGAGTATTTCATCTCATATGCCACCAAGTTTGGTGCCCCTAATTAAATAACAATTCTAGAAACATGGCCAAGCAAGATCTAAACTATCAATGATCATTAGAACATTTGCATTCAAGACCTTGCATTAATCATCCATACATTCCACCTTGCATTAATCATCCATAACATATCATATACATTCATCATCCATATACACATGCATTACATAAAAGCATTCCACAAAAAGCATTCACACACACATATAACACAAAAAGTAAAATCCATTTATATATATGCATAAATATTGCACGTACAATGAGTTCCAAAAGGCTACATACAATAGAGCACCAAGGTTCATATACAAAAAGTGTATCTAAGCACTAGCTACGTCCTCCAAGAGGACCCCTGTGACTTAGGAGGAGCCCTAGATCTAGAGCTATGTCTAGCCTTGTTATGCATGGCAACCTTGGATCCAGATGAGGTTGGAGAATCAAGAAGTAGAATATGATACTCCATAAACCTATCCTCAAATACCCTGATATACCTATGTTGAGACCGAATGTGTGCTATTTCAACATTATGTTGATGCTCTATCTAGTAGCTCTACCTGGAGCCATGCAATCCTCTCATCCTGAACCACCACCATTGCCTCTCACTTTGCTACCTGCTGCTCTAGCCTCACTCATTCCTCCTCACCCTGATCTAGAGGTCTATATGGAGTCTCCTCCACATCATCCCCATATCTACCATCTCCCTCACAATCAGGATCTTGCCTAGCCACACCCTTAGTCCTCCTCCTTTGACTATCTTATTGAAGGCACCATTGTCTCTTAGGGGCCTCGTGGATCCCCTCACCATCAACATAAACCTCATCCACACCTCTACTAGCCACTAATCAAGGTGGTGCTCATGGTGGCTATGTATAAAACCATACCTTATACTTTGTAGTATTATCATCCACATCAGAGAAATCCATCTCCTCATCATCCTCATATGTCACCCTCCATGGCTCTACACATGGTAGCCCTGTCTCCTCCTGATTCCTCCCATCCCAAATTCTATAGTAGCAAGTTGCATCCTAATTCCTTCCTTCCTCACCTCATCACCTCATACAGCTCATGGTATACCTATGCTAATAAGGTAGGAGCCCATGCATACACCTACTATATAGTGAACATATTTCTCACTAATCCTATTAGGTTCCAATGGAACATACACCTAGTACTATTCGGGGCCACGATGTTGGTCAACACAAACATAACCAAGGCATGGAGGGCATCCAACTCCTTGTCCACATACATGGAAAAATAAGGTATACCTCCACTCTCCACCTTCACACCCTACCAACCATCACCATACATCTTCTTCATCTTTGTCCCTTGATCACGTCCAACCTCAATGTAAATATCCTCCACTAGAATCTTGAGGATGCGGTATACATCCTCAAGTGTGATTTTCACCTTTCCTATGAGGAGCTGAAATGTTCCCCTATCCACATCCCACCTCTCTTCCAAGGCATAGAGGTACCCCATATCTACCCTCACCACATCAATCCAGGCTAACTATGCTAGTCCCACTACCTCCAAAAAATCCCCCTCATCCTTCACCACCACCTTCCTCATCACAGGAATGTATGCCG
This sequence comes from Wollemia nobilis, assembly GCA_028583015.1. Taxonomy (NCBI): domain Eukaryota; kingdom Viridiplantae; phylum Streptophyta; class Pinopsida; order Araucariales; family Araucariaceae; genus Wollemia; species Wollemia nobilis. Next base: position 5,016,696 of record JAQPPZ010003287.1, on the reverse strand, counting down.
AGAATTGGTACTGAGCCTCCAGAATCCTAAGTTATACATCAATCTCATCATTCATACATCATCATCAAAATTATTACATATCATCATTTGCATTTTGTCAAATTCAAACACCATGCAAGGGAGTCTTGTATCTAGTGGGTTTTTCTATATACTTGGTGATTGCAATGATTTGCATCCATGCAACTTGATAATATGAAGAGCCTACCATAAGGACACTTGGTCATTTTTATCATTCCATATCTCATTGTTCAAAATCATAATGATATTTGGTACTTCACATTTTTGAGTGAAACCTTGCCAAGAACAATTTGCACAAAAGGTGTTATTGATGGCCTAGTTCATGGGGCTTAAAACATGGACAATATCACATTTCATCATTGCACATTTCCTTGATAGTCATCATGGTGACTGGTCTTAACTAGGGTTATTGGTTTCGATCATAGAAATTATCTAATAGTCTCTAGTTGGCACTTCGAAGTTGACTATTCTTCTTTTTGCATCTTCATCTTTGCATATCAATGATGTCGGCAAGAAAATTCTTCAACCACATTGAATCACCCCAAATTTGGGGTAACCACATGTGGTTTTCACTTTCCCACAATGGGATAAATCTTACATGATCATGACATCTACACTTGGAAAAAAAATCCTTCATCCATTGGGGCAAAAATAGACACATATTTCACAAATCCCTTCATCTATTGGGGTAAAAACATACACATATTTCACAAAGCCCTTCATCTTGGGGTAAAAAAAGACAATTTTCACAAAACCCTTCATTTTTTGGGGTAAAAATAGACACACCATATCACATCTTTCACCAATCTCCTTCCCATCGTTGGGGTAAAAACGGTATTACATTTGCACTGATTTTTTCAATTGGCTCATGAAATTCATCTGCAAACTCATTCGCCAATTGAGGTGGTAAGCTACACAAAATTTAAATTCTTTCATGGTTTTGTCTCCGAGCTCGTGTTTCACATCCCAAGAGAAAGTTGCTTTTGCACCTCACCCAACAGTCTTGTGTTTTTGCACTGCATTGTGTTTCACGCAACGCGATACAAAAAGGGGCATCTGTAGTCACCAAAACCTAGCCACTTGTCGTTCATCCTTCTTTTTTTGCTATTTCCACCCTTTATTTACATATATTTATATATATTTATTTTATATATTTAAATATTAATATTTTATATATTATATTATATATATAATAAATATATATTTATATAAGTGAATTAATCCTAGCCATCCGATTTCACCTAATCCTATCCATCCATTTACATCAATCCATGCCACACCCTAGATTTAATATCCACCCTCCGATATGCTTTTATCTCATCCACATGATTAGTGTCATTGAAACCCTAACATGCCCTAGGTTGGATTATTAATAGGAGCCATTTTGATGGCTCAACCCCTAAGATTTTTCTTGAGTAATTCATCTCCTGAATCCTAAGTTGAAGTTTACATCTATGTTACTTGGAGTTTCCAAGAACTCACGCCCTCTATCCTCACTTTCCATTGCTTCCTCTTTCATTTTCACCCCTTGCCTGACAAGATATACTTCTACATATCTTCTCCTCAATCGTCGAATGCCCTCCAGCACTTTTTGTCATAGCTGAGCATCTTTGGGTGCTTCCCCTCCACCGTCAAGTACCTCTGGGTGGTCTCCGCCATTCCCAAGTACCCACGAGCATTTCCTATAGCCGTTGAGTGCTCATGGATATTTTATGCCAAAATTCTAAAGACCTTTTAGCCTCCGAGGGACGCTAGGGCATCACCACACCAATCCACTGCAACGGACTTCATTAGATAAAAAAATGATTGATAAACAAGGTAAATATTTTATTCGTTATTTCATTTTATACACTTTAAGGTTCTATTAATTGATTTACATTGCATAGCTAGGATTTTTTACACTACTTTCTGAGGGCCTCACAGTGATTATTGACCTATTTGATATCTTCTTATGTGTAGATCTGGAAGTGTTACATTAGCATTGTGCAGCTGCTTAAGCTGGAGTGGCCTGGCATCGGATAACTAGAAGCCCACTCAGTTTTTTTGGGAGTAGAGATGCGTTTTGAGACAACACCGGTATTGTTTTATAGGGTTTTGGAGAACCCCAGCTATTTTAAAATTTATATCAAAGAATTCAAGAATTCTTATTGTAACAATGGAGCCCATTAATAAAAATTATTTATTATGCAATATTTTTTTCTTTTATTTTAATTGATATCTTATTATTTGGTGTTACGTTTTTGTCTCTTCATGGAGAAAATAGAAAAGACAGCATCAGCTCCAAGAAAAAAATGAATACTAAACTAGTAGAAGGACAAGAACCTGATTAAGTTGAAGAACATTTGAAAGATGAAGATCCATATTGAAGACTTTAGTATTCAATAACCACATAATGTAATACAAGGGAATGTTGGAATATATTACATTATTTGGTACATGCTAATGTACCATCTTGGGTACATCATTAGATTAGGAGTGTCTTATATTAAGGCTTGAGTATTTACTTTATGTAATATAATAAATGCACAAGTATTATTAGAATGTGCAATGATGTAAATGTGCATGGTGTCCACATGTACATGAGTCCTTAGAATAGTAAGATGAATATTCATAGGAAGATGTAATGCCAAGAGTCATTTCTCATTATATATAAGCCTTTGGATGAGTTGAGAGGACAAGTGAGTAGAAGTGAGAAGAGTGAGTAGTAGTGTAGTAGTAAGAGAGATAGTAGATACAATGTAGAACTTTTATGAAGCATGGAGCATTAAGATCTCCACATATTGTATCAAGTTCAAATTTTTGTGAGCTTTCATTAATGGCTATTTCATGAGTTATTTCATAATTTTCTCATGCTATTTACTTATTTATAATATTGCCATTATCATATTTATAACATTGCATGCTTATTTTACTACTAGTGGTTGCATTTCCTATAAGTTTATAGCATCAAAAGCTAACACCAACAACAACCAAAAATTAAGGGTTTGCACATTCTATGTGCATAAAAGGATATATAAGCGGGATAAGGAGGCAAATACTATAGAATAATTATATCCCAAACCAAGCTAGTGATCAAGTAGAGATATGAAGACAAGATTCAATAGTGGTACACTCATTTCCTAAAGTGGTTTAACTTTTATGTCAAGGCCAAAGTCAAATATGGCTTTGATTATAATTGCAAGTTAAACCATCAAGCATTAAATGCCCTAGAGGACCTTGGATACTCTTGAAGTAAGATCCTTACCTTGCAAAGGATGATATATAAAATTGGAACTATAAAAAGGCTAATGCATAGTGGTCCCTTCAATGATTACTTCTTGACTATTTGGGATTGAAAACATAGGAGAGGAGCTAAAAGGAAAATAACTATAAAGTAGTCCTTAAAAGGATATCCACCTATTCTGGCTCCTTCCAATACACCACAAGTCATAATATCTATAGTGCGAACAATACTGGTAAAGGTAAGTGTTATAGTATAAGAGGTAACAAGGGAGAGGCATGTAAGATAGGATAAAGACCCACACAGGTGAACTTTTGACAAAATTATAGCATAATAAGCATGTCTATAGCCTACTAAACAATAAAGGTCATCCCTAATTTCGAATACAAAATCCTCAAGAAGAATTTCATCCTAATTTGGTGGTATCCAAGTCTTGAATCACAACCAACACTCCTTCCCTTTCTCTTTCTTTGGCTCTTGCTTCTTTATCCATATCAATTCTTTCTCTTTTGACTTCTATAATCCCCTCTTTATTTTTCCACATATTCATTACCATAAATAAGTATGGTCATTGATTCTCCTTAAGGCACTCCATATCCCACCACATCCTATGTCACTAATACCACTCCCCTCACTTCATTCCTCTTGCCCACCAATAATATCACCTTGTCGTAATTATCAATCTCTTACACTATGATCCCTTCACCATAAAAATTAGTTTCCCTACTAGCTAAAATCTTGGATCAAATCATAATAGGGAGGTTATCTTCCACATCTCCATTTAGTATCATCTCCACCAACTTGCTTTGCCCATAATATGATCTTGTACTCATTGTCATCCTATCACACAAGCCAAGTAGCTTTATCTTGAGGAAATGATGTTACCTACTCCCATTCATGTGAAAAAGTCTACAACATCATCCCTAGAATTATTGAGCCTAGTCAAACCTTTATATTGAGTAGCATTGGTGATCTAAAGGAAACCAATGTCCAAGAGGTATTTTACTCCCTCCAAGTGAAGGAGATAACAATTAAAAAAGAGTATAAATAACTGAAGGGAAATGCAACTAAGGCACGAGTCATCATGCAATCATAACTAAATTTTGGAAGTTATAAGGTCCTCATTTCAAAACCATTCCTCTATAACATTTTTAAATCCACCATCACACCTACCTACTTCATTGCTAGAGTTAAAGCTCTGTATGACTAGGATAAATTCAAACAAAATGATTTTAGGTCAAAAATAAACTCTTCATTGGGAAAACCATGAGAGGCATAAGAGGAGAAAAAGGATAAGACAAGTCTTCCAAGAAATTAGAAGAAAATCAAGAAGATCAAGGAGCAAAAAATACAACCACATCAAAAGCCTACTCATAAAAACACAAACAAGTTCTCTATTCTCAGTTCAGAAGAGGAGGAGAATCCAACTATATCATCAAAACCAGATTAAGGCACATCTTCCCAAGATAAATGGGAAGACACTCCACATACTCCAATGGAAGAAAACTTAGAGGATATCCTAGGAGAAAATAAGACAAAGGAAAAATATCCTCTAGAAGAAGAAACATAAGAGGAAGTTGAAGAAACATAAATTGAAGTAGTTATTCCAGGAGGAACCCTAGAAACATGATCTATTGCGAAGGGTAGGAAAAAAATCAGTAGTTGAGAAATGAACAGGCCCAAAAGGAAATACAGGCTAAAACACAAGCCAACATATTATAAAGCTTATCCAAGAACAACAAGCGGTCTAAAAAATGAAGTTACTCTCATGGAATGTGAGGGGATTAAGTTATACCATGAAAAAAAACTACTTAAAATCACTAATTCAGAAGAATCGTCCACATCTAATCTATATTCAAGAATAAAAAATCATAGAAAAACTAGTTATACCATAATATAATAAAATCTGGACACAGTCAGAAACAATCACAGTAGATGCAGTAGGAGCTTTAGGGGGTCTAATTCTAGCATAGGATCCTAAAATTTTAACTTGCACCAACAGGCACAAACACAACAACTAGATTGCAGATTAATTTGACATGACAGATGGATACACCATAACAATTATCAACTTTTATGGGCCAAATAATCTAGAATAGAAGAAAGATATATGGAAACATCTTGCTCAATGGTTCATCATTGAAAATCTTAAAAAACTTAATCATTTGTGGAGACTTTAATATGACACACCCATGTGTTGTAGGTGAGTTGGAGAGGAGAGGGCAATCCTCCAAGGGAGGTCCTAGGTCCGAATCTCCACCCTACCAAAAAGTTGAATTGGGTACCCAAAATCCAATTGATAATGTTGGTGCGGGCAGGGTTGGGTGTGACTTTCGAGTGAATTTGACAGTGTAGAACCCCCTATTCATGGTCTCTCAGACCAAGGCGGCCCCACAAGGGGTTTTTTTGTTAAAAAAAATATGACACTCAAACATTGGGAAAAGTTTGGAGGAGTCAGATCAAAAGTCCCGAATAAGGAATTAGTATAAAGAATTATTGTTGATGAATATATCTGAGATATTATCCCAAAAAAATATAAATACACTTGATCCAATAGGATATTTGGAACACATTTCATATTTTAAATGCTTGACAGGTTCCTAGCAAAAGAAAATCTATTGGTTCATTTTCCACTCCTCTCAAGCCACATAGTCCAAAGTTCCATATCAGATCATAAACCCATCATATTAGAAATTGGAAAAAACCTTTTGGAACTAAGGAGAATTCCCTTAAAATATAATCTAAATTGGATAACTCAAGAATAATTCATCACTTTGTTTGAAAATACTTGGCAACAAGTCTTGACAACCAATCCCCAAGAGATATTAAAAAAGGAAAATTCATGACCTCAAGACTCTTATCAAAATATTCAACAAAGCGACCTCTCTACATGGGAGAGGGAAGAAAGTAGAGATGGGAGGGCTCTGGTCCCTCCCCTGCTCCCCCTCCCATGGCTCCTAGTTCCTGCCCAGTCCTTGGCTCAACCCAGGTCATCCCTCTCGGGGAGTGGTTGTTTGCAGATGATCTCCTGGGGGAGATCCTTCTCCACTATCCGTGCCCCCTCCCGGCCGGCTAGGGTTTCCTTGGTTGTTTTTTCGGATCGGTGCTTCCCGGGGATCCCCGTTTGGTTGCGGATCCCTTCCCTTTTTCCCTCGGGCTTCCCCCTGGGGTTTTTTGCAGGTTTTTCGCCTGGATCTGGTCCCCTGCGTTTCTCGGTGCGATGGAGGTGACAGTTTAGGGTTTGGACAACTTCCCCCTTTTTCTTGTGAATCCTCGGTGGGCTCTGTGCTTTGACGAGATTCTTGGTCCCTGCTGCTGGGATCCTCTTCTATTTTCTCGGGGTGGGTTCCTTGTGGTGCAACTCTCTGGTCACTTCCTGATGGGCTGGATCCTCTCTGTGCTAGCTATCGGCTTTCTACAGGATGGCTCTCGCTAAACTGAATGTTTTCTCGATGGGCGGGATGGTTTCTCCACAGGGCGAGATCCGCAAAATCCATCGGTTTTCCTGTGAGGTGGGATCCTTTATTTTTTGCTGGTTTCCCGGATGGCGGGATTTCCCTGTTGCTTCCCGCTAGGCGGGACTGTTTGTGGTGGTTTTGACTGCTTCCCGCGAGGCGGGATTTTATTGTAACGGTTTTTCTTTGCTTCTTGTCGGGCGGGATCTTCTCGATGGTGGTTTTTGGCTACTCCCCGTGGCGGGATCTCCAAAACTACTTTCTTTCTTATTTGTTTGTTTCCCGCTAAGGGGGATTGTTTCATGCTTACTGTTATCGCTGGGCGGGATTTCTGTTTTGGTGTCCAGTTTCAAGGGATTGATGCCCTAGGTCCATTGCTTATGTAATCAGGTTTTGGGATCCTTGTTAAAACCCGCTATAAATACAAACACTTACCAAAAAGAAAATTCATGACCTCAAAATAGCTATACAAAAATGGCTATTAAATAAAATCAAATTCAAGATAGAAAAAGTCATACTGCTTCAACAGGCTAAAAAATTAGAAGCAACAATTTGAGACACTCCTCCTCTACCACACCAAGAGGATGCAAGGAGATATCTGCAACAAATTCTTTACAAGATATATGCAAAAAAAGAAACATAGTGGAGGCTCCACTTAAGAATGACTTGGCTAAAAAATGTGATAGGAACACTAATTATTTCCATCTCAAGACAATGCAAAACTATCAGTAGAACACTATTAGAGAAATTAAGCATGAAGGGATGAAATATATAGGGAAATATCAAATCAAAGAGTTTTCAAGCAATCATTTTTCTAACATGTTTACCAAAGAACATGGGAATCTTCAAGCTCAAGAGTTGTTTTTGTAAAATATTCTAGCAAGTCTCAATGAGGAGGACAAATAGGAAATGATAAAACCACTCATAATGGATGAGTTAGAAGAAGTTGTCAACCCTCTTCTGAAGGATAAATATCGAGGTCCTAATGGGTTCACCAATAACTTCCATCGATAATTTTTTCATCTTATTCGTAAAGATATTTTGAATATGATTGAAGATGTTAGACTAAATGGTAAGATCTTGGATGCTATCAACTCCATTTTTTGGTCTTAATCCCTAAAGATAAAAATACTATAATATTTTCTAGATTTAGACCAATCTCGTTGTGCAATTCTTCTTATAAAATTATCTTCAAAATCATAGCCAACCAAAAAAAAAAAAAAATTGGCAAATTAATTGTTGAAGAGCAAGGAGGATTCATCCCTAAGAAATAGATATGTGACAACATTATAATGGTACATGAATCTCTCTACACTAGTAGGAAATATAAAAATAAGCATATAGCTTTTAATCTTGATATGGCTAATGCCTTTGATATTGTAGATATTCAATTTCTTGAACAAGTGTTAGGTAAGTTTGAATTTCCCCTTTATCTTACAAGATGGATTGGAGCATGCATCCCTGCCATTGGATATCCCCACTAATAAATGGAGAACCTTCAACCTTCAAGGCTTCTATGGTCATCAGATAGATTTGCCCTTTATCCTCATATTTTTACATCCTACTAGCAAAGACTCTAGGGATATCTCTCAACAAGCTAAGAAGGGACCAAAATATCACAGGTATTAAGGTAGATGTGGGATACAGGTAAATTACTCATGCTCGGTTCATTGATGATACCATTCTCATGGTAGAAGCATTAAGTAAAAATATGAGGCAAATCAAAGAATACGTAAATGGGTTCACACAAGCCATTAGAGCATTAATTAACACAAAAAATTTGAATTTTCGTCCAAAATACCTTAAAATCTAAAAATAGAAGCTTTAGTTTAATCCTTGGATTAAAACAATTAAAAGAATAGCAATGTAGGTATCTTGGAGTCCCAATGAGTTTCCACCAGAAGCCTAAGGATAGTTTTTTTAGAAATATTGAGTTTTCATTGATGTCAAAAGGCACCATTATATGCTTCAATATAAAGTGGCATTGTTGGAAAGGAGCAATAGTGAGATACTTGGATTTGTGCATTGTTGTTTAAGGCTTTAAAATTGAATACACAATGGCAGAAGTGTTTTAGTGTCTAGAGGTATGATAAAGGAGCTTGCAATCTAAGCATCATCTAGTGGAAGAGAAGACCACCATCATCAAGTATACATGGTATACCTAAGCGGTGGTAGTTAAAAGGTTTCATTTAATAGTCTTCAATATAAAATCTACAAACATCTCTGAAACAAAGAGTCAGAGTGGTGCGACGAAGTGTGGTGATCCAGCACCAATGTGTGAAGCAAGGAAAGGGTATTGGATTCTATGTATAGGGAGTCATCGACTGGGAGAAAGAAAGAGTTTCATATTTGAGCACCATTGAATGAAGCCAAAGAGACTATTGAATGCTAAGGGATGGAGTAAAGCTGAAATATTCAAGTGATTCATCACAAGCATGAAGATTGCGAGACTACCTACCCAACTAACGTCATAATGAAAGTAAGAAAATACCTTCAATCGCAAGGAGAAAAATAGGCAAGTAACATATTTCAAATTTTCTAAGGTTGATAGAACAACGAGGACAATATAATATTTGGTAGACAGTTTTACTTTTCTTTAACATATTTTTTTGGAATTGTAAATCCCACATATGCCCCACCAAGGGTGTGGGACATAATAAAAGAGTTCATGCATGAATTGTTTATTGTGAGCACCTCACGGTACCCATGACATCTGGCTATACATGAGCATGCACAGTGGGAAGGTCCAGGCACTTTGTGCATCACATGGCAAAAATATGAAGGATCCTGTAGTGACAGTTTGAATTTCAAATTTGATTGGGGTTAGATTTGCACAGTCTATTGTTGACCCACCGTGAGTTGACCGCGCTTGCAAGGAAGTGAAAATAATTTTGTTAAGGCAAATTTGGAAGGCACATACAAAAGGAAAATCATTTTGTTAAGGTAAATTTGGAAAGCACAAAAAAAAGGAAGATCATCATTATTGAGTCAGATTTGAGAGCAGAATTTGATGCCATTATTGATCAGATTTGGGAGAGGATTTGAGTAGTATTTATGAGCAAATTTGGGAATAGATTTGAGCAGTATTTATGAGAAGATTTGGAAACATATTTGAGCAGTGGTTGTGGTCAATTTTTAGATCAAAATTGAGTGAGGTTGGTGCTTCAATGGGATTGGTGTCTCATGTGGTTTGGTGCCCATGAACTTTCACTAAGGGATTGGTATCTCCTATGGGTTGGTGTCCATAAACTTGTATAGGGAATTTGTGTCTCCTGTGGGTTGGTGCCCATGAACTTGCACAAGGGACTGGTGTCTCCTATGGGTTGGTGCCTATGAACTCATATAGGGGATTGGTGTCTCCTGTGGGTTGGTGCCCATGAACTTGTATAGGGGATTTGTGTCTCCTATGGTTTGGTGCCTACGAACTTGTATAAGGGATTTGTGTCTCCTATGGGTTGGTGCCCATGAAATTTTATAGGGTATTGGTGTCTCGTGTGGGTTTGTGGCCACAAACTTGGATAGGATATTGGTGTTTCTTGTGGTTTGGTGCCCATAAACTTGTATAGGGGATTGATGTCTCCTATGGGTTGGTGCCCATGAAATTTATTGAAGAAAAATATAGGCAATATTTTGTTGTGGTTTTCTCCTGAGAGGGTGTTTCCACGTAAAATATTTGTCTCTTATGTGTGTGGTGATTTGTGCATTATTTTATTATTGCATTGATATTATTTCAAGTTATTGCTTTGGGAAGAAAAGACAAAAAAATTATCTTATATTGTTCACCCCCCTCTCAGTATAATCGTGTATTTATTCAATTGGTATCAAAGCAGGTTCCTTCATAAAAGCCTAACTGCTTGAAGGAATACCTTAAAAGAACACACATGGCTTACCAAGAAGGTTTTTCATCAAATAGAGCTTCATTGTTCGATAGGACTAACTATACTTTCTGGAGCATGAGGATGGAAACCTATTTGATGGCACATGGCTATGATATATGGTAATATGTTGTGGATGTGGATGGGTTCAAACAACCTGCAACCCTTCCCATGGATCAAAATGACAAGAAACCATTTGAAAACAATATCAAGGCAATGAATGCAATATTAAGTGGGTTATGTGAATTAGAGTTTGTATAAGTCATGCAATGCACCTTAGCAAAAGAAATATGGGACAAGCTACAAAGAACATATTAAGGAGATGACAAGGTTAAAATGGTAAACCTAAAACCCATAGGAGGAATTTTGAAGACTTGAAGATGAAATATGAGGAAGATATTACCAGATATCTACTCCACGGTGATGAAGTTGTCAACACCATTTGTGGACTTGGATAAAGTATTAAATACTCTAATATTGTTTAGAAAATCTTAAGGTCACTTCCCATGAGGTTTGATGCAAAGGTCTCAATGATTGAATAAATGAAGGATCTTAAAACCTTAAGCATGGATGAGCTACATGGAATTCTTATAGCCTATGAGATGAGGACTAAAAAATATCAAACATCCAAATGGGAGGCCATGTTTAAATCTTCAAAGAAGACAAAGAATAAAGAACCAGAGTCAAGTGAAGAATCAAGCAGCAAAGAAGAAGCTAACTTTGTGTGAAGAAATAAGAAGGGTCCAAGAAAATACAAAGGTATGCATACTTTGAAATGTTTTAATTGTGGTAAAATTGGTCACTATGCATCTAATTGCCCACAAGCTGGAAGTAGTAGCAGTGAAGAAGAAAAGGAATACAAGAAACATAAATAAAAATAGGCACGGTCAAAGCAAGCATGAAAAGAAGATCTTTCAAAGGCACATGAAGAGTCTTTATGTTGAGGAAGCAAACAATTCTTCTAGTAGTGATGCAAGCCTCTCCGATAGTGAAATATAAGAAAGCCTATGTTTGGATATAGAGGAGAAATAAGATGCTCTTGTTGACAAAAATCAAGAAAAAGAGAGAGATCCATAAAATGAAGAGGAAGCCATAGTTGACATAGAAGAGGAACTTGTTGTTGCTCTTGAATAGTTGAACAAGCTTAGAAAGAAGAACTTAATATTGAAGACTCAAATACAAGACGATGATATGACAAAGATAAAGTTGTCGCAAGAACTCATTAACTTGAAAGTTAAAGTTGAAGAGGCAAAGCGAATTGAAGAAGGTATGGATGAGCAGTTAAATGCAAAAGAGTTGGAATGTGAAAATGTGAACCGTGATTGCTCATTAACCAAAATAATTTAAATACAATGCTTATATACATTGGAAAATAACAACTTAGATTTTATGTGAGAGAATTTAGGGGAGAGGTTTAAGGAGAGAGTAGAATAGTTTTAATTGAGTTTTCCCGCAATCCTTTGCCGCCTACCGTCCACAACCTGTTGTCCAAACCTATCAACGAAGCCCGATGACCAAGCATGAAGGTTAAATGCCAACATTCTCGCTCTTAAAGTTGATAGGTCTGACAAGACAGTCTCTCGGCTTTATATATTGATCTTTAGCCTTGCCTTTGGTGAATATGTTTGCCATGTTGTCCAAAGTGCTGCAATGTTTAAGCTCAACATCCTGGTGCTCCACCATGTCTTGGATGAAGTGATACTTCATATCAAAGTGTTTTGATCTGCTATGGTGGATAGGATTATATACCAACTGAATGGCACTCATGTTATCATAGTACAATCTGGTAGGACCACTTTTCCTTTCTCCAATATCTTCAAGGACTTTTCTCAACCATAGAGCTTGAGTACTAGCATATGTGATTGTTATATACTCAGCCTCAGTAGATGACAATGCTACAACAGTCTGCTTTTTGGAACTTCATGTAATTAGTCCCGATCCTATACTAAAACAGAACCTTGATGTAGATTTTATATCATCTATATTGTTGCCCCAATCACTATCACTGAAGCCAACTAACTTAACAGAATTACATCTGTGGTAATGGATTCCAAAATTCAATGTACCCTTTACATATCTTAAAATTATTTTAGTTGCTTGAAAATGCATATCGGATGGATCATCCATGAACCTTGAAACAAGAGAAACAACATACTTAATATCAGGTCTTGTGTTGGTAAGAAACATCAAACTCACAACCATGCTTTTGTAACTGGTCATGTCAACCTTTGGTGCTCCATAATATTTTCTCAATTGGATCCCATGACCCGCTGGAGTTGCAACTGATTTGCAATGCTCCATGGAAAAATTCTTGATCATGTATTGAGCATACTTGTGTTGACATATGAATATCCCTTTGTTTGTTTTATGAACTTCCATGCCTAGGAAGTATTACATTAAGCCCAGATCATTCATCTCAAATTGTTTCATCATGGAGTGTTTGAACTCCATATTCATCTTATCATTACTACCCATAAATATGAGATCATCCATATATAAACAAACTATGAGAATATTTTTACCTTGCTTTAGGTAGTAGAGAGTGGGTTCACTTTTGCACTGAGTGAATCCATATTCCTTGAAATAGCCATCAATGCGAGAGTACCATGCTCTTGGTGCTTGCTTGAGGCAATATAGGGCTTTTTTCAGTTTGTAAACAAGGTTCTCCTTACTTTGTTCTTTAAAATCTTGAGGTTGTTGAACATAAACCTCCTCAGTCAATTACCCATTTAGAAAGGCACTTTTTACATCCATGTGTTGAATTTTCCATCCTTTGTGGGCAGCCAAGGAAAGTACTAATTTGATTGTTTCATGTCTAGCTACAGGAGCAAAGGTCTCCTCATAATCAATGCCATACTTCTGAGTGAAGCCTTATTCTACAAGTCTTTCCTTGTGTCTTTCAATGCTCCCATCAATATTGAATTTGGTCTTGTAGACCCATTTACATCCAACACATTTTTTTCCCTTTGGAAGCTTCACTAGCTCCCAAGTATCATTCTTTTTTATAAAGGTGATTTCCTCTTCCATGGCTTGCTACCATACATCATGAGTGTATGCTTTCTCATAGCTAGATGGCTCTAGCTATGCACTAGTGTAGGCCTAAAATTTTTGCCTTTCCTCTAGGCTGATGGATCCGTGCCTCAGAGGGTAATGGAAAATTATAGAGCTACACCTCAAAAGAGAGGCACTTGATCGTGCCTTCTTGTGGTGATTTTTCGACGAATTGTGGGTTCACCAGGAAACTTTTGATGGCAGTTTCTGCACCTAGGTTGAGAATGAGATTTAATATGTTCATTTTTAGATCACTCATACAAACACCTAAGGTTGGCCTTTGAAATGCAACTAACCTATCTATGATGCAATTTTTTTTTTTTGATGAAAACAACAGACAAGAATAGAAATGACAAATGCAGTTGTTAATTCTATGCTTAAAAGGAATTCAAAACATACCTAAATCAAGATGTCTAATGAAGATTCTGATTTTTTGATGTAGATCAAGATCGTTACTATTTTGGCAGAATCGTTGTTGTTCCAAGAAAAATAGCTCAACAATTTGCTGAAATCGCAAGCGATTTTGCTGCAATTTTGTAGCAACAAAACACAAGACACAAAATGGTTTTCTGACACAAATATGATTCAAACTTTGATATGTTTCCTATTTAAGCATTTCTTTTCAACTAAATGAAAGATAGAAAAGGTTTGTAATATATGTAAGTACAAGAGTCTAAATGTTCATGAATTTTATGTAAGAAAAATGTAGATTTAAATTAAAAATTGATTAACATGATGGTGAATACCCGAGATGCATTGCTGAATTAATGAAAATATAATTAAATAACTAAATAAAATGGAAGAGAAGGAAGAAGAACAAATAGAATAAATGTTTTTACCCCCAGATGATTTATGAGTAGGATCGTTGCCAAGTCAGCAGGATCGCTGCTATTTTCTACGAAATCGCACACCTACTCCGCCTGCTCGCAGCATGATTCTATCGATTGTTCTATGATTTCGTCGTTCGTTGTGCGATTTTGACTGCAACCTACAAGTGAAATTTTGCTAAAGAGGGTAATGGGAAAATTATGGATTTTATGAAAATATGGGCAAATTGAATATGGGAAGATTATACTAATGGCTTCTCAGTTCTGCTATCTACTCAAGGGATCACTTAGCACGCTTTGCAATCAGGGAGTCAAGGTAAAAAATGAATTAGAGGGAGGATTAAATAGGATTAGGGGCAAATATGGGAAATTAGGAGGTTAGGCCAAAACATGGAGGGATTTGGGATCCCTCCTATGTTTTCCCCCTACCTAATCTCGCCAGAATCCATCGTTACAACCTCTTTCCAAACTCAGAAACACGATTTGAAACGAATTTTTGGCATTTTGCAAACTTGGGAAAATTTTATTTTTGAGAAAAATCGCTTGACGATTTTGCTAGCCGCTCAAGCGATTCTGCTGAAAGTCAGGCGATTTTGCCCAACGGTCAAAACAACATTGGTTTGAGGGTGCGAAAATCGAGGCAAATGGATTTTTGCTAATTTTGAATGATTTTCGGGTAGACTTAGGTAAATTTGATGTTTTTATCAATTTTAATGTTTTTACCGAGTTAATCAATTTAAGTGCGTAAAATTTAAGGTGCTACATTTTGCCTCCTCTTTAGCGTATTTTTGAAAAATTCGTTAAAGATGAAATGGCACGTTTTTCGAGGTAGCAAAAAAAAATTGTATGCATTTTTAGTTCATTGTTTTAACTTTGTTATTTTGACGTCTTATTATGCTGCCCCCTTCGATTTTTGCATTAATTCGACAAATTAATGAAAATTCAAAAAAAGGAAATAGTTAAACAGTCTTCCACTCGAGAGACTACTGCGGCTCAGGCTCCTCCACCTCTTGGAGGTGACGATGCACAGAGCACCAGGGGTGTTGGATAGTCGTGAGGATTGGACTTTTGATGATGTATTGATGATGTATTTTTGGATGACTGAGTATGCCGATGATGGCTATTATGGCATACCAATCTACTATTGTATATATACTTTTTTGATGATATATATAGATATATATAAAAAAAAAAAAAAAAAAAAAAAAAAAAAAAAAAATATTTTTTTTTTTTTTTTTGATCTTTTGCCTTATGTGTCAATGTGTTTGATGATTAATTTTGCATTTTGATTTTAAAGAGTTGTATTTTAAATTTGATAAAATGATTTGATGTAAAATTGCATTAAGATGTGTAAAATGGTTTTGTTGTTTCGAAAATAGGAAATGTGAATTTAGCAATAAACCTCGAAGGATGTGGCGCTGTTATGTGACTAGTTGTGGAGATCTAAGCTCGTTAAGTCACGAAGTTGATCTTGTTATGAGGTGTATTTTGATATTGCTAAATGAAATGGTTGGGTGCTTAAGAAAATTCTTAAGGCTTTTTGATAGGATGAGATGTATTGATTGTTGATCAAAAAGATGTAAGTTTGGGCATACAAACATCGAACGATGGCTTTTTCTAAGCAAGGAATCGCTAATTACTTAGGAATAATACTATCATCACAAAAAGTCATCATGAAAATGCAGGATAAAAATAATTTTTGTAAAATGCAAAATTAATGTTGAGTAAATAATTGTATCACATATGCAAAAGGTTTTATAGATGCTTACGATGAATTTTTGGGCATGAAAAATTAGAAGGATGGTTTTCACTAGGTAAGGAATTCCTAATCGCTTAGGAATAATACCATCATCGTAGTAAAACCAAAATGCAATGCAGGATGAATATGTAACTTTAGATATAATATTTTTGAGTTATTTGGAATATTTTGTTAACATGACAAATTTATGAAGATGGTTTTCGCTAGGCAAGGAATCCCTAATTGCTTAGGAATAATACCATCATTGCAAAAAAGATATATATTTTTTTGAATTTTTGTAATTTTAAGTTTGATATGTAGAAATTTAATAAAATATAAATGCAATATTTTAATTTATCTCAAAAAAAAAAATTCAAATTTATCTAGAACCCTTGTGTGTGAAGTGCATTTATTTCCATTTTGATGCTATCATAATGATACAAAATCTCTCAAATAGCAAATGTGTGTGCCTTTTGTAAAGTTTGTTTACTGATTCTAAGTAGATAAATGATGGAGCAAACTTAATGAAACCAATGTGTGTGCAAGTGAAATGTTCTTTAACCATGATTTTGTGCATGCATTAGGAATGAACTGCTATGTGAGTCAAATTACCATAAATCTAGCTAATCCACAAGCGAACATTGGTCTGTACAAAATAAGGTCGCTAATGTGACATACATGTCACCATGCGAAAAGGAATTACCCAATGTCAAGCAAGTTGGGCACAAATCACCTGTTATGGGGCTTACCTTCATGATTTTCGACTGAATGAGAAATTCCAGGGATTCAAGTTATGTATTCCTTCTTTTCTTCACTTTTAGGGGGTAGGGATTTTGTTCATTTTGTTTTGAACAAGGGGATTTTATTACTTTTCTTTTTCTCTTTTCATTCTCTTTTTTATTTTTCTTTCTTTATTTTTCTTTTGATTTTTGACTTTTTCTTTTCTTGATTTTTCTTTTGGGATACTTGCTCAGCTTAGATGTGGAGGAAGGGATTTTTATTTGGGTAGGATGGAATCTTGTCCTTTTTCCAATTTCTCATTCATTCTAGATCATGCACATGAGAGGATAGTAGGGAAAACTTTTCGCTTAAAGCATTAAAACTCACTATGCAGTACCATTATTTGAAGATTGCAATAAATCATCTTTAATGTGTAACGTGTGGGTCTTGGTTCCAAAAAGTAGCAACATCATTCATAAACAGAAAATTTATTTAGTGAAAATAGTGTTCTTTGATATAAGAGAGATTTATAATCAAAATAACATATATCAAAAATTATTTAATTTTATGAATTTTTAAGTGCGTGGTTCAAGATAACTTCTGAATTTAATCCTAGATAAAGGAAAATATTACTTGCTATTTTAGAAAAATTTGATTAAAGCTTTTGGGAATATTTTTGTATTTTTCTTATTTTGTAATTTGTTTGGCTATTTTGAGGAACATTTTTTGAAAGTGCATGACAAACCTATTTACAAATATGTACAAAGATGAATATTTGGATCTATGCATAATATCGTTTGAGGTGCATAATATTCATGGGTTCCTTGAGATATTTTCCTTCCAAGGTAGCCAATCTATATGCACCTGACCCAAATTTAGTAGTGATGATAAATGGTCCCAACCAGTTGGGCTGGAATTTTCCTTTAAGGTCTTTTCTTGCATTAGTATTCCTCTGATTTTCTTTTAAAACTAAATCTCCAATTTCAAATGATCTGTTATGAACTTTTTTAGCATATGATCTTTTAAGTTTGTCTTGGTAAGCACGAAGGTGCTCTAAAGCATGAATGCGTTTTTCATCTAGAAGTTCTAGTTGACTGAGTCTGCTAGCATGATATTCATCTCCTACTTCAGCATCTTGAAGTAAAAGTGATAGGGATGGAACTTCTAATTGAAAGGGAAAAATTGCTTCAGCACCATATACCAAGACAAAAGGTGTAGCACCAGTGGGAGTACGAACGCTAGTTGGATAAGCCCACAAAGCAGGATATAATTGGATGTGCCAATCACGACATATTTTATTAACCATTATTTTTAATATTTTGATTAAGGTTTTTTTAGATGCTTCGACTTGGCCATTTCCTTGTGGATAGTAAGGAGTGGACCATCTATGTTGGATTTTATACTTTTGACACAATTTCTTAATATATTTATTTTTAAAACATGTTCCATTATCATAAATAAGATTAGATGGAATTCCAAATCTATAGATGATTTGATTAAATATGAATTTTGAGACTTGGATTCCTGTGCAAGAAGCTAAAGGCATAGCTTCAACCCACTTTGTAAAATATTCAGTTGCAATTATGATGAACTTGTGACCATCATATGAAACAGGGTTGATTTTACCAATAATGTCTAAACCCCATTTAGAGAAATGCCAAGGGGATGCTATGGTTTGGAGTTCTTGGGCAGGAGCATGGACAAGGTCATAATTCCTTTGGCATTTGTCACATTGACGCACATAATCATTTGCATATTTCTCCATTAAAGGCCAAAAATAACCTATTCTAAGAAGTTTTCTAGAAATAGCACTTCCACTAAAATGTCCTCCACAAGACCCATCATGAGCTTCACTTAGGGCTTTCTTAGACTCTTCAAAATTTAGAAACCTTAATAAGATACCTTCGAAGGATCTCCTATAAAGGGTATTACCAATTATTACGAAGCGAATAGCTCGCTTGCGTAACAATCTACATTGGTTTCTATCAAATCCTTCAGGGAAGGTTCCATTTTGTAAGAAATTAAAAATGTCTATGTACCACGGTTCTGGGGTAACTTCATTAATCAGAAAAACATCTAATGGTTCCATACACGACTTAGTAGAAGTAGGTTCCTAGATTTTTTTGATGATAATAGTAGCATATTCATCATCCAACTCCAAAGGCAACAAAGAAGCCACCGCAGCCATAGCATCGGCAGCATGGTTACTAGTTCTAGGAACAACTTCTAAAGTTACTTTATTAAATAATGATATAAGTTTTAACATATATTCCTTATAAGGATGAAGTTTCTGAAGTTTGATAAACTTCATTAATTTGATTTATGACGAGCTGAGAATCTCCAAAAACTAATAATGTTTTTACCTTTAGTGCTAAAGCGGCTCATAATCCAAGGATTAGAGCTTCATATTCTGTAGTGTTATTAGTACAAGCAAATTGTAATTTAAAGGATAAAGGGATTAGGTGCTTTTGAGGAGATTTTAATATAATACCTGCACCTACTCCACTCATACATCTAGCTCCATCAAAAAATAATGTCCAAGTTTTCGAGTGATCCTCTTCCAAGTTGAGGCATTCATTAGGAAATTCGATGCTCATAGGTTGAGTAGATTCCATAGGAGCAGCAGCTAATTGATCTGCTATAACTTGGCCTTTTATATATTTTTGGCCGATAAATATGAGTTCAAACTCACTAAGAGCAAGAACCCATTTATTTGTGCATCCTGACAGATATGGTCTACTCATTAAATATCTTAATGGATCATATTTAGCAATGACATATGTCGTTTGACTTAACATATAATGGCATAATTTTTGCATTGAAAATACTACTGCTAAACATAATTTTTCCAATGGAGTATACCTTCTCTCATAATTTATTAAAGTCCTACTTATATAATATGTTGCTCGTTCTTTCTTTTCTTTATCAATTTGAGCTAACATAGCTCCAAGTGCAAGTTCTGAAGCCGAAATATACAAAATAAAAGGTTGGTCTGGTTTAGGCAAAAAAAACACTAGATGATTAAGAAGGTATTGCTTAATGTTGTCAAAAGCTTCTTGACACTCTTTATCCCACTGAAAGGATACATTCTTCTTAAGAAATTTAAGGAAAGGTTTTGTCCTATCCGCCAACTTATCTATGAAGTGGCGAATAGCTTGTAATTTTCCTTGCAAACTTCTTAATTCTGATATATTCTTAGGAGATGGCATATCATGAATAGCTTTAATTTTTAGAGGGTCTATTTCTATACCTCTTATAGAAATGATAACTCCTAATAAAATTTCAGATTTCATCCCAAATACACATTTATCTGGATTTAAGCGTATTAGATACTTTCTTAGTCTATCAAATACTTTCCTTAAATCTCTAATGTGATCATCTTCTTCATTGGATCTAGCTATGATGTCATCAACATAATCATGTAGAATATCATACATCATATCATGAAAGATATACGTCATGGCTCTTTGATATGTTGCTCCAACATTCTTTAAACCAAAAGGTATAACTTTCCAACCGAAAGTTCCCCAAGGTGTGATGAAAGCCATTTTTGCTTGGTCTTCAAGAGCAATTCTGATTTAGTTGTATCTTGAAACCATCCATAAGAGATAACATTCCACTCCCCTGTAATTCTATGATTTGATCCATATTAGGAGAGGAAAATCATCTTTAGGGCATGTCACTTAATATCTCTAAAGTTTGTGCAAACCCTAATTTTTGTGGCTTCTTTTTGTATGGACAACATTAGAAATCCATTCGCATAATCAATTGCTTGTATGAAAATGACTTTAAGAGCTTTTCTTTTACCTTTGACTAATAGTGAGATTTAGGATGCATCTTTCTTAATTTTTGCTTTGCTGCTTTAGCATTAGGGTGCACTACTAGATGATGCATGACTACGAGGATCTAAGCCGGCATATCTACATATGTCCATGCAAAGACATCGAATATTCCGGAGAAATTCTATGTTATCTTTGTTTTCTTCACTCAATTCGGATCATTTTTGACCATTGAGGTTTTCTTCGCCAATGTTAACTTTTAGAAAATTGTCTACAACAATGTTCAAGTCCCTTTCAAAATTTTGTGGTGTAGGATATACACCCATTTCTTGTAATTCTTCCAAAGTGCACTTAGCTAATTCCTCTTGAGGATTACATTCTTCTATATGGGCTATGCATGGCATGGATCCATCAAAGAAATACTGGTTTTGAAAATTTTCTTCTAAAGACACATCATGATATATGTCCCCTTCTAAACATTCATCCATAGAAGCAATCATGTCTGGATATACTAATGTTAACATGTTACATGTATGCACTTTTCTAGACATTGCTTTTAATTCTATGTATTCTTGATATATCATGAGATTGGCATCATCCTTGTATGGAAATGGCTTAGTTTTTATGGGGGTGAGTCCAATACCACATCGGGCTGGCCATTCAATAACTTCTAAAGGTTATCTTATACCCTTTTGATAAGGTCCTAAGCCTTTGCCTCTATATCCCAAATTGCACATTATTTCTTTTGGTATTACATATTTATCAGAAAAATAGCATTTGGCAAATTCATTTTGATCAATTGAAATTTGTAATATTGAATACTTTCCAAAATCATATCCTACAGATATAAATATAGAGCTCCTAATATGACAAATGCTCCATTTCTTAGGTACTCCAAAAGTGTGGGGAGATGAGGAAGACTCAGATAATATCTTAGAATCTTGCGTAGCTAGATTAACTTCTTCAATTGGTGCCAAAATTGAGGATAAATCCGCTAATCCTTCATTTGAAACTGCATATGAGGTAGATCGCTTATGTTCTTTATCATTTTCCTTAGATTTTAAAAATTTAAAATCTATAGGGTCTATAGGTAATTCAGTCACTACAGGTTTAGGAAAAGGATTAGATATTTCTTTAGAAGGGGATGGTTATTTTATTTTTATTGATACTTTATCACATGCTTTAGGTGATGGTGATTTAGAATGTGATTTAGGCTTATAGTGCTTTATGGGTGTATTTGGATTCTGAGGGATAGAATTCATGGATGGACAAAATGGAACTCCTATGGGTTCTGCCAGAGCACACATGTCAAAAGTTCTAGGATCTCCATGGATGATAACCAATTGATTTTTAAATTCAAATTTTACACATTGATGTAATGTGGAAGGAACTGCTCTCATTGCATTGATCCAAGGTCGACCTAAAATAATGTTGTACGATGCAAAGCAAGGTACAAAAAACACAGTCGTATCCAAAATCCATGGACCAAATTGCAATGGGATTTTCATTACTCCACACGGTTCTTGAGTCTCATCATTAAATGCCTTAATAAGCATCTTAGTTTTTTGCATGTCTTCTTTCTTAAACCCAAATCTTTGAAAATAATCATAAGTGCATATGATAAGAATTTTTATTAATTCATATCTATGAGTGGGAGAAGTTCTCAAAAATTCTAGAAGATAAATTCTTGCTGTAATGGTAGATAATTGTTCATTAATATCATAGGGTGTTCTCTGTTGTGAACCAAACGCATTATTTCCTTTGTTAGGAGTTTTTAGAATAAATGGGTTTGCTTTATTGCTTTGGTCTTGTGAATTTTGGTTTTGGTCCTGTTGCCTTGTAACCACTCCTATAGTCCCCACAAAATTGCTACGAGGTCTTGCATTTTGCACTTGTTCATTTGAGAGCCACTGTTGTGATGATGGT
Organism: Wollemia nobilis; assembly: GCA_028583015.1. Classification (NCBI taxonomy): domain Eukaryota; kingdom Viridiplantae; phylum Streptophyta; class Pinopsida; order Araucariales; family Araucariaceae; genus Wollemia; species Wollemia nobilis. The sequence goes on along the minus strand of JAQPPZ010003287.1, from coordinate 4,994,087 downwards.
CTAGTGGTCACTCTTCTTGGAAATGGTTCTTCTGGAACCATCTAATCTGTAATAGGAGTGATTGCTTTAGATTCATCTTCTAAACTATTTGAATTATTTGAAGTGATATCCATTTCACTTTCATCATCACTTCCTTCACTATTCCCTTCATTACTCTCTATAGTTGTTATTTGACAATCTCTTAAGGGTCTGACAGTCATCTGAGATGCCATAGTAGCATATGACTTTTGTAAATTTTGATGAGGCATAAAACCACTAATAGTTCCCACATATCTAGTTGGATGGGGAACATTATGCTGTTCTACTTGATTTATAGCTTCTTTACCGTGTTTTGGTAAAGGATGTTGAAAAATATCCAGATTTTGATATGCATTTTGTTTTTGGGGTTATTTTTTAGCATCATTTTGGACGTTTCTAGGAGGAAATTTCTCTACTCCCATATCTCCTTTATCAATTAAATATTGAATCATATGCTTTAACCTTTTACATGAATTTTTTGAATGTCCATCAACTCTATGAAAATTACAGTGCAAATCAGCTCTAAACCCCGCTACAGTTGTATCGGGTTGTCTTATTTCAGGCAACCAAATTAAGCCTTGTTCTAATAACTGAGGTAAAATCATATGTAATGGTTTATTTAATTTGGTAAACTCTCTTAGAGGTTTATCAAGATATTTTAGTATGAACTTCTTCACAACTTCAGTAAGGTTGATATTTTGATTATTCCTACTATCGGTAACTCCGTCACCGACTACTTGCTTGTTCTTATACTGATTTTTAGAATTCTTATCTTCATATTTCTTTTTATATTGACCTCTTCTAATAAGGGTGCTCTCTACCCTTCTCCCTAGGTCAATAGCTTGGTCAAAATATGTTATAGTAGTCGTGGAAATTTCATAGGACAATTTTTCTTGCAAATTATTTATGAATATGTCTAGCATTTCTCTTTGTGGTAATGCAAAATGCAACTTGCTTAAAAGTTATCTCCACTTAGTTAGATATTCTGCAAAACTTTCATCTTTACCTTGCTTAAGATTGTACAAATATTTAACAGTCACATGCCTCTCTATGTAGGCACTAAATTGATGTACAAACACCTCAGCTGTTTCTTCAAAATTCCTTAAGGAGGTGTTAGTAATTTGATAGTACCATTCCAAAACTATGCCTCCTAAACTTTTAGGAAACATCTTAAGCATCAGTAAATCATCATGTGAGACATCATGAAATGCTATTCTAAACATGCGTAAATGCTCGATGGGATCTTAAGTTTCTTTATATATAGTGAACACTGGCATAGGGAAATGCTTAGAGTAAGGTTGAGCTATTACGATGGGATCCAAGGGTTGACTACACATCTCTTGATAGTTGTATGAGGGACGGTAAGGATCTATTTGGTCTAAACGAGAAGCCAATTGCTTTACCATTGCTTCCAACCCTTGATTTCCAACAAACTGGTTTGGTTGCATCATATCATTATATCCTTGATAATAATTAGGTGCAACTATATTAGGATTTCCCATTGAGACAGTGTTATGCAAAGTATTTCTTGGTGGAACTATCTTTTGATAATTATTCTTTTGCACTTGTTTGCCCTTCTATTGTTGATTAAGGTCTTGGGAAAGTATAGAAGCAAAGGTCTATTGCTTATCATTTGTTCTAACATTATTAAGAGGAATCTTAGAGGCTTGAGTTATTTGTTTTTGAGGCCTCTGATTTATATGTATCATATTTTGTCTTGGTGTTTCATCTTGATCCTCACTAGATTCCATGTAATGTAAGGGGTTGTTATGCACTTTAAGTGCAGTTGTAAAAGCATCTGCTAGGTTTCATTTTCCTTGCTTCTCTACTTCTATTGCTTGATTAAGATCATCCATATTATCTCTCATAAAAGATATAAAATTTTCAATGGATTCAAACTTAAGATTGCCTTTAGAATTTAATTTAGGTTGATTAAGTCCTACATCCTCACTATCATTGTCATGATCTGAAGAAACATATTCTTCTTCAGACCAAGTTTCTTCATTATTATTTTGTTCTCGGTATGGTTCTCGTTCTTGCTCTAGTTTTTTATCTTCTATTTCATTCTCAGTTTCTTTACCATTCCTTAATTTAGGCATTTTGAATTAAGTTGATTTCATATATATATATATATATATATATATATATGTGTGTGTGGTGTGTGTGTGTGTGTGTGTGCTAGGTTTTGGGGTATATATATTATTTATATATACCTAACTAATTAAATTAAATTACTATTTTTAGATTGATTTTTTTTTGTTTATCTAGGACACGTAGAGCAAGCAATTAAACACACAAATAATCACACACTAGGTAATAGTAGATTTTAATCTTCTTGAAATAATTTATGTATATCATTAATGGGCTCCAATTGATCAGGTGTCATGTAGTGCTCTTCTTCAAATGTGAAGTTGTCTTGTAGGAACCTTATGAATTGTGCTAAGGTAATGCAATCTACTTCTAGGTTAGACCTATAAAAATATATCTCGTGACAATACTCTCTATAGAATACAGCTCTAGGGACGGTATTAAGCCTTCTCTTATCGTCTAGGATTATTTCTTGACTTTCTACGTGAGCTAAAAACTTATGTGTCGCTACGACGTCGTCTAGGTAGGTTTCAAAGGAGTAGAAATTAGGTGAAATCAAGGCTCTCTTATTAGTCAACCACATTTCGCAAGATCTTTGAAGGTCAAAATAGGCATGTTCTTTATAAGGATCCAGGATTCTAGCCAAGTCTATCCTACGAATTTGTTTAAGTTCTTCTTGTCTACTTTCAATAATGACTAGTCTTCTATCTAATTCAATCCAAGACTCTCCAGATGTTATATTTTCACTTTCATTAAAGTATGAGATTTCTTGAATTGCTAAGATTGTAGTAACATTAAGAGGAATAGCTCTCCTATAATTATAATCTACCATCTAAAATGCAAATGCAATTTAACTATTGTTTTTTTTTTTTTTGGTTTTTGTTTTGATTTTGATTTTAATATTTAATTTAAGAATCAGAAGATAATCTAATATTTCACATCGGGTTCACCAAATAATGTAGGCCTAAAATTTTTGCACTCCTTTCCTCTCGGCTGATGGATTCATGCCTCAAATGGTAATGGAAAATGATAGAGCTACACCTCGAAAGAGAGGCACTTGATCGTGCCTTCTTGTGGTGATTGTTCGATGAATTGTGGGTTCACCAAGAAAATTTTGATGGTAGTTTCCACACCTAGGTTGAGAATGAGGTTTAATATTGAAGAACACAAGCTTATACTGAGAGGGGGAGGTGAACAGTATAAGACCTCTTTTTACTTTTTCCTTTATACTTCAAAACAGTAAAGCAATATCAAAGCAATGCACAAAATCATCAACAAAGTGACACCAATTTTAACGTGCTTCACCCAGAATGCCTGGGCTACGTCCACAAAACTTTTCTCTAAAAGTTATCTCAAAGTTATTTGGGAAACCTTTCCAATTACAATGTTTATGAGCCTCAGCTCAAAGGATATATCTTCCCCCAATATGAATTTATGAGCCTCTACTCAAATGACATACCTTCCCCTAATTTGAATTTATGAGCCTCTGCTCAAAGGACATACCTTCCCCTAATCTAAATTTATGAGCCTCTGCTCAAAGGAGATACCTTCCCCTCTGCTCTAGATATGATCCCTCAGAAGATCAACGGTCTCTACCTCTTGCCAGCATGTGGAACTCCTTTCCACCGAAGACCTCCCGCCCTCAATGCTTAGCCTAAGAGACCTCCGCCTTCTATGATCACGTCCACAATAGCTCAACGAACTCTGTACCAAACACAGTCAGTCGGTCTAGTACAAGTCTTCCTCTGTCTGTTAGATCTGTCCAACTCTTGAACAAATCAATCCTCTGTCCATAAGCCTTCTCAAAGACTTGCCAAATCTATCCTCGGGTTCTCTGATAGAACCAATGTACCTCTGTCCTCAAGTTCTCTGATAGAACTATCAATCTTAGCTCACAAGTCCTCTACTAGGACCTGTCCAAATCTGCTCACAAGTCCCCACCGAAACCTGTCCAAAACCTACTCACAAGTCCCCAACGGAACCTTTTCAAAACCTGCTCACAAGTACCCAATGAAACCTGTCCAAAACAGCTCACAAGTTCACCAAGAAAAACTTGCTTAGCATGAACCCACAAAGAGAATTGTTAGAGACCCAATGTGATTCATCATCCTCATAGAAGCATAAAGAGAATTTTTAGAGACTCAATATGTTCTATACTTAACTCCCAATCTCAATCTCAAATCTCATAGAAACATAAAGAGAATTGTTAGAGACTCAATATGTTCTATATTTAACTCTGAATCTCAATCTCAACTCAATCACAATCTCAAAATAATAAGATAGATGTAGTATGCTTTTCTCAAGAACATGAAACACAACCCAACCCAACAATTGCCAAAAAAGCAATATCTCATATAACAATGATACTCATGTTCTTTCCACAACCAATATCTTTTCTCAACCAATTAGGGCTTTAATAACAATGCTCATAGACAAGGTTTAACCAACATCATTCAACTCAACATTAACCTTGAAGCATTCAACCAATCATCACAAGAAAAGGAAACAAGTAGAAATCCTTTTCCCTCCAAAGATATTTGAACAAAACAACCACCAACACAATATCACCAAATGCAAAGAATAACTTGATCAAATCAACTCAATGGAGTAAGCCCAATATCATGAATCAAGTAAAGCAATAACTTGATCAAATAAACCTCTATGGAAGCAACTCAACCATCAAACTCAAAATAGCCAACCAAGGGTTCCACCAACTCAATGCAAGTAGATTGACTCACAAATAGAAACCCTAGTGCACAAAGCTTCCACTATCTCAAACCAAAAATTATGCATTCATCAAAAACTCTACTTAAGGATAACAATGCATAAGTAGTCTTCAACAAACCAAAAAATAGGATTTACACCCAATCAAAGAAAACCTAGTTGAAAACCTTTTCATTCCAACCTTATTTCAGAAAACATACACCAATCATACTCATAAGAAGAATGTCCCCATACTTTATTGGAGTAGAAGAAACTTGACCCTTAAAGTTGTCACCACACACAACCCTCAAACTTCCAACCAAGTTAGGGTTAGAACCAAGATAAATGAGCATATATAAAAACTTTCCTTAGTACACCTTTTAGCTTCTCTTCTTTTGAAAACAACCATCAAAGAAGTCAAAAACACAACAACCAAAACTTACACCTTATATCTCCATTTTAAACTTTAGCATAGCAAAAGACTAATCTCAAAAATACAACCAAAGAAATATCCCCTTATTTCTCCTATGTCTTTTAAACAATGCTAAACAATGCCAAAAATTATATCAAGAAATTAATCACACCTTAGAATGGCTGCCCTTGAAGAATCCAAAAAATGCGAAAGGGTTGCCCTTGAGGAATCCGAAAATCGTGGAATGGCTGCCTTTGACGAATCTGAAAAACATGGCACAAAATACGTTTTAACAAAAACATGACTTAATCCATGCATAGCTCCCTCCGCGGGAATCGAAACGTAGACCTCCGCCTACGCAAAGCCCAAACGCAGCCTATGCTGCCACTAGCCCACAAGGGGCTAACGAAGTCTAAGACAGACTTCCTACCACTTCAATGAACAAGCACTTCATAAGTTTTTCAAACGCGAGCTCTCTTCTTCCGCGGCGTCAACAGAGCATTGATCGCAACCAAAAATTAATGCATTCAAAATTCTCAAGAGGAGTTAAACCTTAGGATCCTTCCCATATTTATAGTCCAATCATGGACTTTAGAACACGTCGGTGACAGAGAAACATAATTTTGAATTTAATCGAAATTGCTTTCTAAAGGGTTTAAAAACCCTTAATTAATTTTAATAAATTAAGAATAAAAAAGGTTTAAAAACCTTTAAGTATTTTTAATAAATTAAAAATAGTTTTCTCCCTTAATTAATTAAATAATTAATTAATTAAAACCTTGAAGGGTTTTAAATAATAATTAAATAATAAAGAGAACCTCCATTGGTTTTAATAAAAACCATTTAACTTGGTTTTAATAAAAACCCTATCCAAAAACCTTATCCAATGGAATCTCTCTGGATTCTCTTAAGAATATTCTCTTGGAATCTTTCACCTTTGAAGCCAACACATCCTCTTAACATTAATGCCATTTCCTTTTGACATCAATGACAACTCATAGACAAGGAGCTAGGATCTCAAACCCAAAATTGCCAACAAATATGTTCGTTTTTAGATCACTCATACAAACACCTAAGGTTGGCCTTTGAAATGCAACTAACCTATCTATGATGCAATTGTTTTTTACTTTTTTGATGAAAACAACAGACAAGAATAGAAATGACAAATGCAGTTGCTAATTCTATGCTTAAAAGGAATTCAAAACATACCTGAATCGAGATTTCTGATGAAGATTCTGATATTTTTATGCAGAGCAAGATCGCTGCTATTTTGGCAGAATCGTTTTTGTTCCAGGCAAAATCGCTCAACAATTTGCTAAAATCGCAGCGATTTCGTTGCAATTTTGTAGCAACAAAACACAAGACACAAAATGGTTTTCTAGCACAAATATGATTCAAACTTTGATATGTTTCCTATTTAAGCATTCCTTTTCAACTAAATGAAAAATAGAAAAGGTTTGTAATAGATGTAATTACAAGAGTCTAAATGTTCATGAATTTTATGTAAGAAAAATGGAGATTTAAATTAAAAATTGATTAACATGATGGTGAATACCTGAGATGCATTGCTGAATTAATGAAAATATAATTAAATAACTAAATAAAATGGAAGAGAAGGAAGAAGAACAAACAGAATAAAGGTTTTTTCCCCAGATGATCTGTGAGCAAAATCATTGCCAATTCAGTAGGATCGCTGCTATTTTATACAAAATCGCACACCTACTCCACCTGCTTGCAGCATGATTCTGTCGATTATTCTACGATTTCATCGTTCGCTGTGTGAATTTGACTGCAACTTGCAAGTGAAAATTTGCTAAATATGGTAATGGTACAATGATGGATTTTAGGAAAATACGGGCAAATTGAAGACAGGAATATTATACGAATGGCTGCTTAATTCTGCTATCTGCTCAAGGGATCAATTAGCACGCTTTGCAATCAGGGAGTCAGGGTCAAAAAATGAATTAGAGGGGGGATTAAATAGGATTAGGGGTAAATCTGGAAAATCAGGAGGTTAGTCTAAAACAGGGAGATTGGGATCCCTCCTATGTTTTCCCCCTACCTAATCTCACCAGAATCCATCGTTACAACCTCTTTTCAAACTCAAAAATGCAGTTTGAAATAGATTTTTGGCATTTTGCAAACTTGGGAAAAAAAAAAATTTGAGCAAAATCGCTTGACGATTTTGCTAGCCGCTTAAGCGATTTTGCTGAAAGTCAGGCGATTTTGCCCAACGGTCAAAACAACATTGGTTTGAGGGCACAAAAATCGAGGCAAATGGATTTTTGCTAATTTTGAATTATTTTCGGGTAGACTTAGGTAAATTTGATGTTTTTATCAATTTTAATGTTTTTACTGAGTTAATCAATTTAAGTGCATCAAATTTAAGGTTCTACAACTAGTCATTAAAGCATAATTAAGTACATCTCCTTTAGGATCATTTGAGTCATCATCACCATACATATGCGGATTTTCATTTTTTTGTAAAACCACATTCATTTCACTAGCCTGAATTCTAGTGTATATTTTTTGGAAATTCTTATCCAACATTTGAAAATATGGATGATGTTGTAGTGTTATTTTACCTCTTGATGGAGAATCAATATCCATAGGTGAAGAACTTACTGATCTCTATGGAGGACTTGGAGTAGATGTTGATGTACTCAAAGTAGTACTCATGCTTGTGCTTCGAGAAAGTGTGCCTTTGCTCTTATTAGTCTACACCTGTTGTACTTGAGAAGAACTTGCATCATGGGATTCATCATCAACAAAAAAAAAATTATGACCCCATTCTCCTCCTTCATCAAAAATCACATCCCTGGAAAGTACAATTTTATGTGTTTTGGGATTGTAGAGTCTAAATGCTTTGGTAGACTCACAATATCCTACAAAAATACATGCTTGACTCTTGGGGTTAAGTTTCTTTCATTTTTCATCAGGAATGTGTGCATATGCTAAAGAACCAAAAACCTTGAAATATTTTACATTCGGCTTTTTGCCATACCACCCTTCGTAAGGAGTGATCCCATCCAAACTAGAAGTAAGACTCCTATTTAGAATGTAAACACTGGTTCTAACAACATTGGTACAATACATGTTACTGAGATGCTTAGTTTGAAGCATCAATCTGGCCATTTCTACTATGGTGTGGTTCTTTCTTTTTGCCACACCATTCTATTGTGGAGTATAAGCAATGGTGAATTGCCTTTTATCCCACATGCTTTACAATATTTTAGAAATACCTTTGAAGAGTACTCTCCTCCTCGATATTTCCTTAGATATTTTACAATGAACTCACTTTGTTTCTCTATATTATTCTTGAAATCTATGAAGCAATCAAAAGCTTCATATTTGGTTTTCAAGAAATAGATCCAACACATCCTAGAGAAATCATCTATAAAAGTGAGAAAATAGGAATTATTACCTATGATTTTTGTCTGCATTGGACCACAAATATTTGAATGCACCAGTTGAAGTGGATGGCTGGCCCTCCATGCTTGTCCTTTTGGAAATTTGGACCTTGAGTGCTTTCCCAAAGCACATCCTTCATAGACCTCCTTGTGTTCAGCAATTTTGGGAAGTCCAAATACCATAGCTTGAGAAGTTAACAATTTCAAGCTTGTAGAATTTAGGTGACCAAATCTCAAGTGCCAAAGCACACTTGGATTTTCTATAGCAATACTAGCAAGTTGAGCTCCCCCTAGTTCCCCAAACTTAAGGGGAAACAACCTATTCCTGGTCATAGGTACTTGTGAAATGACTCTATTACAATTTTTTTTATCAAAAATTACATATTTCCCTTCATCAAAAACAAGTCTGTAATTTTTCTCCATCAGTTTTCCAACACAAAGCAAATTATGTTGGAGTTTGGGGGTGTAGTAGATGTCATTTACCCTTTTTGTGCCTTCTTTTGTTGGAACTGCCATGGCTCCAATACCTTCAACTTGCAAAGCTTTATCATATCCCAAATTGATTTGAGATTTATAGGTGGAATCCATTGTAGTAAAGAGATCTTCTTTACCACTCATATGGTTAGAACAACCAGTATCCAAAATCCAAGTGTCAGTTAGATTTTGATCTGATTTTCCATAAGAAAGAACTAGATTTGATGTTCCTTCTTCTTCACCATAGTTGCCATATTGATTGTTGCCTCCTTGAGAAGTCTTGGACCAATAGTCTCGAGTAAAATGACCAGGCTTGCCATAATTGAAACAAGATTTCTTTTTGTCACCTCATATTCCTTGATTGCCATTTTGACCTTGATTTCCACCTCTGCCTTGATTGCTACCTTTGTTTTGATTGCCACCTCTGCTTGGATTTTCTCCTCTTTGGCTGCTTCTGCCTCTTCCTCTTCTTTGTCCTCTAACTTGGCCTCTTCCTTGTCCTCTTCCTGCTCCTTCATTGGATGAGAAGGCTTTATCATCACCTCCATAGCTTGTTGAAGTAGACCCTTGTAATATCTCTTCATGAGACATTAATGAACCGATTAATGCATCAAAATTTAGAGTGGAAAGGTCTTTTGATTCTTCAATTATGATAGCAATGTGATTCCATTTTTGAAGAAGTGTTCTCAAACATTTCTTCACAACCACTTCAGGTTTGACTTCTTCGCCAGGAGTTTGCATCTTGTTGACAACTGCTTTGACTCTTATGCAGTAATCTCCAACTTTCTCATCTTCATTCATTTTGAGATTCTCAAAATCTCGTTTCAGGGTTTGAAGCCTTACTTGCTTCACCTGATCGCTTCCTTGGAAATCTTCTTTCAAGGCTTTCCATGCACCTTATGCAGTTAAATAAGAGGTAATTCTGGGGAAGATACTTTTCTCCAATGTCGCTTGGAGATGATAGAGAGCAGAGGCATTTCTTTTGTGCTTCTTTCTTTGTCTTCTTGTCGGTTGCACTCAAAGCCATCCAATATGAAGGTTTTGTGTAACCTTCTTCTACTATGTCCCATAGTCCCTTGACTATGAGTAAGGTCCTCATCTTGATGGACCAATACTCATAATCAAACCCATTAAATTTTGGAATGGATAGATTATTATTGGATACCATAGATATTTTAAATAAACTAGAAACACTATTTTATTTCTCAATTACAATCAAAGCACTCTACTTTTCAAAGAAAAAAGTTACATAATTAAATCAAATATAACTTGATCTACTCTCTTGCTTATAGCTTGTTCTACCTATTGAGGTTCTCCTATCTTTGGATTGACAAATTTGTTAGCAACTGAATCACCGTCATCACTGATGAGAATGATTTCAGGTGAGTATGGTTATGGCACGAGTATTTCAATTGAGTCATTGTTACTGAGATGATTATTCTCTAGTTCCTATGGTGCAACTCTTACAGATTTTGACTCTTCAAATTGGCTACCAAAGGAATTGTCTTCTAAATCAATTTCATATCCTGCATCTGGCGCTCTTTGATGGGATATTACATAATTTTATAGGTGACTGAATACAATATTAAGTCCATACGTTTGAACTTTTTCATCAAAGGATTCGGGGTTTTCTCTTACTAAAAGAGAACAAAGGGCATGATAGCATCCAGTAGATAGTATCATGAATGATTACAAAATTCTACCCTTCGATGCAAAAATTATCCCCCCTTAAAGCCTCTTAGGCTATTACAAAAAAAAAATCACTTTTCAAGCCTCTCAGGCTAATACAAAAAATTTTCACCTTTTAAAGCCTCTTAGGCTTTTACAATAATTTCCTCTCTTAGGAAATGTTTTTCTCCTTCCTTTTTTAAAATGGTGCAAGAAATAATAAAAAAAGTAGTAATATTAATTAATAATAAAATTAAATATTAACTAAAAAAAATTAATTAATATACTAATTGAATTATTAACTATATTAAAACTTAAATTTAGTTATCTTTTGCAAAAAAAAAGAAATAACTAATAAGGGGATTCGAACCTGTGTCAATCCCTCACTAAGCTCTTAGCTTATGGCCACTGACCAGCCACACTAACTCACTACCTTGTGAGCTAAGGAAAGATGCACTCCTTTTAACATTTAATCTTCAACACACAAAAATAATTTAAAAAAAACTTCCTTTTTACCTTGCTATGATTCGAACACGCGACCGGGCAGAGGGCGAAGGCATTGGGCTGGCTCCTTGAGCCAGTCGGGATACAACACCCGACGTGAAGCCAAATTGCAATACCTCCTATTTGAGCACGTTCGCTCCTTGCGACGAGAAAAAGAATGGGATTTATCCCACATTCGCTAGGAGGCAGGCTTCCAAGTTGTTTATAGCTCTCAAAACACATAGGGAGTATCGATTGCCTTAGAGAAATCATGTGTCCTCTTTTGCTATAGAATTTGACCAATAAATCTTTGCCATGTCACCCTGCTACTATGTCAGCATGCCACGTGTCCTCCTTCTTAGTGTGCCACATATCCCGTGTCAGTCTAGTCATAATAGGTCTTCTATCCACCACGTGTCCACCTTTGGGTCTCGCCACGTGTCCACCTTTGGGACTGTGGCTCATCACCATGTGTCTGTATTTGGATCCACAACATGGTCTGATCCTCAGCTCTAATGTCTACGCTTTGCTATCTGCACCTACCTTAGGATTAGTGCTAGCTCATCGATAGGTCAGCTGCTCGAGATTCGTGTCCTTGTCCAATCTTCCTACCTCATGATCCATGCTAGAGTTTCACTCTACGGGTCGCTCCTCGACCTCAGGATGTGTGCCTGCTCATGGGTCCTCCTGGCCAACTTGTGAGCCCTGGACCTCGCCTGCTTTGATACCAAGTGTGAACCGTGAATGCTCATTAACCAAAATAATTGAAATACAATGCTTATATACATTGGAAAATAACAACTTAGATATTGTGTGAGAGAAGTTAGGGGAGAGGTTTAAGGGGATAGTAGAATAGTTTTAATTGAGTTCTCCCACAATCCTTTGCCACCTGCCATCCACAACCTACCGCCTAAACCTGTCGACCAAACTTGATGACCAAGCATGAATTTTAAATGCCAACATAAAAACTGAAACATGAAGTTGTTTCTTTAATGAATAAAGTGGAAGAATCTAATGATAAACAACAACAAAATATTATGCTTGAGAAAAGCACAATACTTTTGGATGATATTATCAAAACACGGAGATCTTCGGTTATAAATACTAGACTTTGTTTTGGAGAAGGTCAAAAGAAACAAAAGGGGGAGTCAAGCTCAAAAGGAATAGAGGCATCAAAGAAAACAATTAAAGAAGAGCCTAAGACCTATGTTGATGTGTTGAGAAGTGGAAATCGAGAAGGAATACAACAAAGCATCATCAAGAAATAAGGTCCATCACATAAATAACAATGAGAGAACAATATAATCATATCCTCCAAGGCAATCATACAAGTTTCAATATTTCTTTCGAGGTTATTGTTTTTCATGTAACCATTTTGGTCATAAAGTTGTACATTGTAGGGTTCATGCTAAAAATAATTTTGGCTTCACCAAGAGGAATGTCAATTCATTTGCACCTCTCATGGATTACAACATCATTTGTTACAAATGTAATAATTTTGGGCATACAGCTAGATGGTGTAGAATGGTGTTCCTTGAACTACCGAAATCAAGTAAGGAGGATGGACAAATTGTTCAAAAGGATATGTCCTCCAAAGTTTGGAAAAAGAAAATGGAACAAGAAAAGGAGCATTGTAAGTTGGGAGTAGTTTCACTCCCATCTCATCACTGAACATCTCAAGAAGAGCAAGTAGTAAGGAGGCATTGTCAAGTGTCTTATCCATAATCCTCGAGGAGCCTTTACCATTGATGTGAAAGGGGGGAAATTTCAGTAAGGAGGAGCATTTTGTGATCCTGTTGCAATAAAATATAGTTTTCTTTGCAGGGTTGCCATCAATGACAAAGGGGGATATTGTTAGAAATATTAAGTTGTCATTGATGTCAAAGGCACCATTATATGCTTCAATATAAAGTGGCGGTGTATGCTTCAATATTAAAGTGGTGATGTATGCCTTAATATTTAAATTAAATATTTAAATATTAAAGTAATGTTTTAAAATAAAAATAAAGGTTTGATCAAAATATTTAAATATAAATATTATTGAAAAATAAAGTGGGCCGACCTTGGGCGCCAAAAGCAAGTGAAAAATTTTGCATATTAATATAAGGTTGAAATTCATTTTTAAGGAAATTATTGATCGAATATCTTTGATATACATAGCACCATGGAGACTGTGTGATCAATGAAATAAGAATATGGGAGCGATGGTGCGGCAGTGAGGAATTTGTGAAAGAGATATTGTTTCAAGCACAGCAACGATAGAGCATGAAAAGTCCTAGACAATGCCAATGAATATCAAACATTGAAGGAGCAAACATTGATAATATCTAGAGAGACATCAGAGCATGCAGCTAGCAAAGATGTCAAGGAGATTTTGTGTTTGCAGTAAAAGAAGAGCATCGAAGTTGCGAAAGAAATGGCTAAAGACAACACTGATGAAAGTCTCATGAATTTATATAAGGAAAGCTGATGGAATTCATGCACCTTATCGTAGTACAGCAACACCAAAGGTACCATTGAATTGATGGAAAAGCTTTATCTTGAGAAAATATTTTTCATGATTCAAAACGGGTAATCAATAATAAGGTGAAGCATTCGGAAGGACCACAACACAAGACAATCAAGCTTGAGTCGATCAAAGCATTGTTGGAGAGGAGCAATAGTGAGATACTTGGATTTGTGCATCATTGTTTAAGGTTTGAAAATTGAATATAGAATGGTAGAAGTGTTTTAGTGTCTAAAGGCACGATAAAGGAGCTTGCAATCCAAGCGTTGTCCAACGGAGCAAATATTGAAGAGAATATCACCATCATAGAATATCTGTGGTATAGCTGAGGAGGAGCAGTGGCAAAAAAATTGCATTTGATAGTCTTTGATATAAAATCTATGAATGTATTTGAAACAAAGATTCAAAGTGGTGCAACAAAGTGTGGTGATCCAGTGCCAGCTCGTGAAGTAAGGAAAGGATATTGGATTTTGCGTACAGGGAGTCATCGACTGGGAGAAAGAAAGAGTTTTAGATTTGAGCACCATTGAATGAAGCCAAAGAGACTATTGAATGCTAAGGGATGGAGTAAAGCTGAAACATTCAAGTGATTCATCACAAGCATGAATATTGTGAGACTACCTGCCCAATGGACGTCACAATGAAAGTGAGTAGGAAATTACCTTCAAGCGCAAGGAGAAAAATAGGCAAGTAACATATTTCAAATTTGCTAAGGTTGATAGAACAATGAGGACAATATAATCTTTGGCAGATAGTTTTACTTTTAGTTGACATATTTCATGGGAATTGTAAATCCCACATATGCCATCCCAAGGGCATGGGACATAATAAAATAGATCACACATCAATTTTTTATTATGAGCACCTCACGATGCCCATGACATCTGGCTATACATGAGCATGCCCAGTTGGAGGGTGCAGGCATTTTGCACATCATGTGGCAAAAATTTGAAGGATCCTGTAGTGATATTTGGAATTTCAAATTTGATTAGGGTTAGATTTGCACAGTCTATTATTGACCCATCGTGAGTTGATCGCGCTTGTAAGGAAGTGAAAATAATTTTGTTAAGGCATATTTAGAAGGCACATACAAAAGAAAAATTATTTTGTTAAGGAAATTTTGGAAAGCACAAACAAAAGGAATGTCATCATTGTTGAGTCATATTTGAGAGCAGAATTTGATGTCATTATTGATCAAATTTGGGAGCAGATTTGAGTAGCATTTGTGAGCAGATTTGGGAACAGATTTGAGCAGTGTTTGTGAGCAAATTTGGAAATAGATTTAAGTAGTTGTAATTATTTTTTAGATAAAAAATGAGTGAGTTTGGTTCTTCAAGGGGATTGGTGTCTCCTATGGGTTGGTGCCCGTGAAATTGCATTAAGGTATTGGTGTCTCCTTTCGGTTGGTGCCCATGAACTTGTATAGGGGATTGGTGTCTCCTGTGGGTTGGTGCCTACGAACTTGTATAGGGGATTGGTATCTCCTGTGGGTTTGTGCCCACAAACTTGTATAGGGTATTGGTGTCTCATATGGGTTGGTGCCCATGAACTTATATAGGGGATTGGTGTCTCCTGTGGGTTAGTGCCCATGAACTTGTATAGGATATTGGTGTCTCCTATGGGTTGGTGCCCATGAAGTTGGATAGGGGATTGATGTCTCCTATGGGTTGGTTCCCATGAACTTGTATAGGGGTTGGTGTCTCCTGTGGGTTGTGCCCACAAAATTTATTAAAGAAAAATAATAAGCAATATTTTATCATGGTTTTCTCCTGATAGGGTATTTCCACGTAAATTATTTGTCTCTTATGTGTGTGGTGATTTGTGCATTGTTTTATTACTGCATTGATATTATTTCAATTTATAACTTTGGAAAGAAAAGAGAAAAATTTTATCTTCTACTATTCACACTCCCTCTCAATATAAGCATGTGTTTCTTCAAGCTGGAGTCTAATGCTAGAAAATTTGATTAAGAGAATTCAAAACTATAGCAATGGTTGGTTGAGTCTAGTAATCAGAGTAGTGTTGATTAAATTTGTTCCATCCACTCTCCCAATATATCAAATTCTTTTTTATCATGCTCCCAAAAGCATTCTTCATATGATTGATGGCATAATCAAAAACTTCCTATGGCATGGAGGAAGGCAAATAGAAAGGAATAAATTCCATTTAGGAATTTGGGACATGATCACCAAACCTAAAGAGCATGGTGGCTTGGGAATCAAAAAAATGAAAAATTTAAGTAGTGCCCTAGGTATCAAGCTCCTATGGAACATCCTAAAGCCACCCCAAGCTCTCTAGAGAATATGACTAGAAAATACATGAATAACTCTACAAGCATACAATTATTAAGAAACATAGAAAACCAGCCATGTGCATCATTAATATGGAAGCATATAGTTGAGACTAAAGCAATAATTATAGAAGAAATATCTTGGATCCCTAGAGATGGCAACAAGATTAATTTGTGGGAAGATTTTATCCTTGGAAATATTTTGTTACAAGAAAGATATAACCCTGATCTCCAAAACCAACTGCAAGGTTTGGGAATTGAGAAGCTTAGTGACCTTAAAGAATGGTTAGAAGAGGAACCTGTCTAGAAATCTCTTCCTCTCCCTATGCATCTCCAAGATGAATGGGATTTTTTCAAGAGGCATAATACTGGTATAAGACCCATTAAGAGGCATATGTCAAATCAGCTTATGTAGGGGGACATAAGAAAGCAGGGTTATGCATAAGCACGAAACATCGTAAATTTGCTCTATTTAGGATTTTCAAAATTTTAAATTTGCTAATTTTGGATCCTTTCACTAGGGCCCATTCACCCAAAATTTATGGGGTGGAAGTTTTTTTGGGGTAAATTCACCCGTCGTTGATAATAATTATCCTATTTTTATTTTAATTCACCGACCACTTTCGCCCAATTCCATGGACAATTCACCTTCAAATTATAAATAATTTTATTTTTCCTACCCAATTCGCCTCATATACTACCCGTATAAATATTATAGGGGGTACCGATAAACATACATCTAAAACACTCTAACTCAAAAATAGCTCTGAAGCAACGAAAAACTTGACAAGGTTGCAGAGGAGTGTCTATTGGCATAAGCCGATCGGTTGTAGAGGAGTGTCAATCGACATATGTTGATCGGTTGTAAAGGAGTTTCAATCGGTATAAGTTGATCGATTGTAGAGGAGTGTCAATCATTATGTTTTGTAGTGTCTATCAACATAAGTTGATCGGTTGTAGAGAAGTGTCAATCGACATAAGCTGATTGGTTGTAGAGGAGTGTCAATTTATAAGTTGATCGGTTGTAGAGAGAGTGTCAATTAGTATAAGTTGATCGGTTGTAGAGGAGTGTCAATCAATAAGTTGATCAGTTGTAGAGAAGTTTATCGATATAAGTTGATCAGGTTGTATAGGAGTGTCAATCGGTATAAGGATTGTGAGAGAAGTGTCAATTGGCATAAGTTGATCAATTGTAGAGAAGTTTCAATTGGTATAAGTCGATTGGTTGTAGAGGAGTGTCAATCGACATAATTCGATCGGTTGTAGAGAATTTTGTATCGATATAAGTTGATCGATTGTAAAGAAGTGTTATCAATATAAGTTGATTGGTTGTAGGAGTGTCAATTGGTATAATGATCGGTTGTAGAGGAGTGTCTATCGACATAAGTCGATCAATTGTAGAGGAGTGTCTATCAATATAAGTCGATCGATTGCAAGAAGTATCTATTGGTATAAGTTGATCTATTGTAGAGGAGTGTCTATCATTATAAGTTGATTGGTTGTAGAGGAGTGTCAATCGACATAGGTTGATCGGTTGTAAAGGAGTATATTGTATGGCATAAGCGAATGGTTGTAGAGTAGTGTCAATCGATCATGATCGAGCGGTTGTAGTAACATTAAAGTGACTATCGATGATAGAAAGTTGTGATGACTATGATAATAGGTAGAGTATTCTTCTTCCATAGTTCTATTGTCTAAAGCTCTTTTTTTAGTTTCATAGGTAGTGTAGATGCACTATCTGCAACTATAGTAGACAAGTATCCATGTCATGTTGTGTGTTAGGAGCATTTTTCTTGTCAAAGACTGCTTCTTGTCTATTAGAGTATGTTTCATAGGTAGTGTAGATGCACTATCTACAACTATGGTAGACAAGTATCCATGTCATGTTGTTGTGTGTTAGGAGCATTTCTCTTGTTAGAGACTACTTCTTGTCTGTTAGAGTATGTTTCTAGGCAGTGTAGATGCACTATCTGCAACTGTGGTAGACAAGTATCCATGTGTTAGGAGCATTTTTCTTGTCAGAGACTACTTCTTGTCTATCAGAGGTCATTCTATAGGGCAGCGTACGTTCATCTGAAGATTCATATATTCTTTATGGAATTATAGTTTAACCTTGGTTACTTAGAAACACAAATTATTATTGAGGGAAGTATGCGATTTTCCTTCAATTTCATATTCATTTCCTAACATCTAAAGGTTTTTTCTTTACAGATACAATGTCACCTACTGAATATGGAAAGAACGAAGGCCAATATTCTGGTAAAAAGATAATTCTAAAATATTTTACACAAATATCAAAATGCAGTGAGGCATCCACATCTACACAACATGCAGGTACAAACACCTTTTACCATAAAATCATTACTTTTTCTCTGTTATTATTAAATATAAAGCCTTTATTTATTAATAGATAAATGGTTGTCTACTTATCTACCTCTTTTTAAATGCTTTGTAAAATTGTATTCTGTTAATTCTTTAAAATAGTACCTTTTTACATCCAAAAATGATACAAAACACCAAACATTGAATGCAGTAAACACTGTCGACCTTGATATGCATCCACTCAAAGATATTCCAATGGATGAGATGGGACCACATGATAATTTTTCTAATAACGACATTCAACAACCACTTCACGAGATGCCTAATATAGACACATCAACCCAAAAAGGAAATGATAGTACAATTAACATGCAGACCTCTAGGGAATCTTGTAGTAAAAAATCTAAACATCAAAAGACAAGTGAATGGACTATTGGAAGGGATTTTAAAAATGAATGGGCATGGTTATACCCCTTTATTGAGTGAGATGAGATAGAGAAAGTGTGTAGATGCATTATTTGTACTTGGAAGCTAGGAAAGGATCATTTGTTGCAAAATAAGAAAGACACAATAGAAAAACACTATGGGAAAGTTTACATCAAAGAAATACAAAGTGATGGAACAATTAAGAGATCTCATAGGTGGAAGGATGCATCAGAATGTGTGCATGTGAGATATGCACTTGAATACAAAAAATCAATGAAACACCAACAAACTCTCATTGAGAAGGGTGGAACAATCTAGACCCAATTTCAAAAAATTAATAAGATTGTATTAGCCTCAAAACATTTGCAGTTTGTTGTTGTATACAATATTCTAAAAAAGGGTCGACCCATGTCTGATTTTGTTGATTTTAAGCAACTATTTCAACTAGTTGATGTACAAAACCTTACCAGTTCCCATTGGTCAGATCGAAGTGGTTGGGAAATGGTAAAATATCTATCATTGGTTGAGAAGGAGGACTTGAGAGAGAATGTAAAACAAGCCAAATTTATTGCACTTTCCATTGATGAGGTAACAATTATTGACAACACATCTTGGATTTGCATACATGTTTATACATTCCAAAATCATTTGAGACAACCTCATTTACTAGCACTACATAAGATGATGGAAAATTGTAATGCAAAAAATATTTATAATGTTGTTGTAACCAGTTTAAAGGATATTTTTGAAATGGATGAAAAATAAATTACCACAAAGTTAATTTGTGTTGGAGTTGATGGTGCGACTACAATGCAAGGACAAAGGAATGATCTTTGTGTTAGGCTTCAGACATCAATTACCCCATATTTGATTCCCATTCATTGCATGGCTCATCGAATGAATCTTGCATACAAAATTGTGAGCACATTTGATAATGTAGCTAGAGTGGAAGATCTCATCCGTGAAATACACTCTTACTTCTCATGCAGTCCAAAAAGGTTTGCAGAGTTTCAATAGTTTTCTCTAGGTGTAACTGAAGGTAAAAAATTATTAAAAGATGTGGACACTAGGTGGATTTCACTGTTTCTTCCTGCAAAAAGGGTTTTTTAGAATATCAATCATTGGTGGGGTTTATGTATGCACATCGTAGGGATGTTGACAAGGCAAAATATTTGCTATTTTGTATGACTGACTTGGAAACTCTTCTCACATTATGTGGTATTCTTCCATTGTTGCAAGAAATGAATTCTTTGATTAAACTCGCATAGGAAAGAGCAATTTATATTATCGATTTCATCAGGATGAGAAAACAAATATGTATGCTTATTGATAAGATTTACTTATCCAGATAAAATTTTAAGGATCCTTTGTTTGATAGTTGGAATACGTTAGTTCAAGTCAATGATCCTAACAACTTTTTAAAGTTCAACATCAATGATAATATTTGTATTGCTATACATGGAAAGATGATTCCTTTATATCATTATGAAAAGTGGTTAGATACACTTACAGATGATGTTGAACAAGTGCCCGTAACACATTGCGGATTCGATGAGGTTTTGGATAGTACTAAGAATAAATTGAAAAGAATTGCAAAAATATTAACAAGTGAAATAAGAGATCATTTTCATAGAGATGAGACACTTGAGGCCATGGTTGTTGTTAATCCCATCTTCTGGAATCCTTGTCTTGACCACAAAAGTAAAAGTGAGTTGTTTGTAAAATATATGGGCACTCTTATGACACATTTCTCTAAACGTGTGGAAGTAAATGACATTGAAATCAATGGTATTCTAAACAAAGAACTTCTGAGACAACAATCAACCAATTTTGGAATAACAATGGATAATCAAATTGCACATTTCAAAAACCCACATGAGACTGGTTCCATCACGCGTTTCTGGAAAAAATTGTATCGAAGTAGTGTCTTACAAGAAACTATGAGTGAATACTTTATTTTATATGAATTATGTCAGATAATGATTTTGGGATCTATTGAAGATGAAAGGGTTTTCAGTGCACTATCTTTTGTTAAATCGAAAGTTCGTAATAGGTTGGACAAAAATTTGGAAAATTGTTTGAGAATGTATGTGTCATCGTATGAGTTGGGTAAGTTTCCCTATGATAGAGCTTTGACATATTGGAAGTCCCTAGCGGACATGAGAGGTCTCACTAATACTGTTGATAATGATGATAATGAGTCAACTTGTAGTGATGATGAGATTATGGAAACACAGAATTCACAAATGATTCCTGGTTCTTTTGGAGAAGTCGACAAGACTTTGTATGAGCTTCCAACAATGTAAAATTTCAATGATTTGAAAAAATTCATATTATCAATGATTTTTCGGATTTGAAATCATTTGTAAAATATCAATGATTTGAAAAAATTCATATTATCAATGATTTTTCGTATTTGATATCATTTGTAAAATTTCAATGATTTGAAAAAATTCATATTATCAATGTTTTTCAGTATTTGATATCATTTGTAAAATTTCAATGATTTGAAAAAATTCATATAATCATTCTATTATCAATGATTTCACGTATTTGCTTTTTAATGTTATTGACTATCTATGTTGTCAAAATTTTATGATTTATGCTTTAGCGTTGAATAAACTGGAAATTTGAAAATCATGCATGCATACATAATTACTAAATATTTCTTTTACAAAGTGTTGTATGTAGTCTATAATAGTAGAAAGCACAATGCATTTAGCATAAATCTCAAGTTACGGAAACAATAATACAATACAATAATGCTTTGTTATTGAATTAACTGTCTATGTTGATAAAATATAATGATTTATGCTTTGAATTTGAATGTATGTATGTATGTGTGTATCATTAGTATCATTAGTATGTATACTTTGACTCTAGAAGTGTTATTGATTGTCTATGCTAATTGTGTATGTTGACTGTTTATGTATGCTTTAGCTTTGAGTAAACTAGAAATTTGAAAACCATGCATGCATACATAATTAGTAAATATTTCTTTTACAAAGTGTTGTATGTAGTCTAGAGTAGTAGAAAGCACAATGCATTTAGCATAAATCTCAAGTTAATGATTTATGCTTTGAATTTGAATGTATGTATGTGTATCATTAGTATCATTAGTATGTATGCTTTGACTCTAGAAGGCAAAATGCAAATAGCATATTACTCTAGATATGGAAATATAAAAACAATATATCATAATACACATAACAATACTCACTTTTAAATCATAACAAGATTGACTTTGAATAAAATAAAAATTTAAACACATGCATAGATATATCCTTCGTAAAATCACTTGAAATATAAAAATAATATAGCATAATACACAAGACAATACTCATTTTTATATCACAACAAGAATGACTTTGAATAAAATGAAAATTTAAACCCATGCATACATATATTCTTCATAAACTCAAGCATATTTGAAACCCCATAATACTGAAGTGATGAAAATAACACACAAATATAAATGAAAATAGTATAATAGTAATGTAATAAAAGCAAATATCTTGTTTTCAAATGAAAACATATAATAAAATTATCTTTTTGAAAAATCAAATTTTCAAAAGCAATAAAAGAACCAATTGTCTTTTTCAGGTAGTTTCAACATCTTTTTCCTTTTCCACTCCTTTTTCCTGTTCCACTCCTTTTTCCTTTTCAACTACTTCCACATTCTGCATTTCAAAGGCTCCTCCCTCGGGCTGGTTAACAATACTCTCAATTGCTCCAGAACTGACAAGGATGTTCTCTACACTTGTCAAGCCTTCGAGCAGGGTGTTTTCCTCTTTCCCAACATCTTCGGATATTGGTGCAAGAACTTCTTTACCCTTCTCCTTAAGCAGAACATCAGGATCCAATCCGTTTAGGATAATGATTTTTTGAAAAGCGTTGTTTTGTCGAATTGCTTCCTGAGCTCTTTTTTCATTGCCATAGAAGCATTTAAGAAATCCTTTGCCATCTGGAGATAGTCTTGCAGGTTTTGAACCTGCTTCTTCAGATTATCGAACTTTACCTACAAAAGGAAAAATAAGTAGTCAACAAATATTTACATTTTAAAAAAGAGAACAAAAAAATTTAGAACACATTAGTCAAACCTCGGCAACATTCTTTGCAGCTACAACAACAACAACCATTTTCTTATCACACGCCCATTCATTATAATAAGCTTGGGCCTCAGCGTTTAAGTTCTCCAATCTGTTCAACATAACCCTTAAAGTTTCATCATTGTAAGAAGAAGTAACCTGCACAATGCCATATTTAGCTTGATGTAGTAGAACCTCAAGCTTTTTCGGTTCATTTTCAACTAAAGAAAAATAGTTTTCTCTTTTGAAAATTTTTTGAATCGAGCATTTATTTCCTTTATCAAAACTTTGGCCCGATACTCCCATTTTTTCATTTTTGTTATATCTGGAACTAGAGAATCTTTAATGGTTGCTTCAACTTTTTCAGAAACTAATTATTTTTCAAAAAAAATACTTTTTCATCCTTTGTTAGAGGATGAGCCTGAGGGGTGCTAGTTTCCTTAGGAGGAGATTTGCTTGAACATTCTACTCCTTCATTTTTAGGATCTCGAAGCAGATCTGTTACTTGAAAAATAGTGGGTATGTTGCCTTCACCTTGTAAAAAGAAATCCTGATCAAGTGGAACATTATCCAACCCAACACTAGAAGCTTTCGGTACACCTGTAAAATTACCAAAAGATATAGGTCCGAATCCTGAAAATTGCTTTGTTGCTTCTCTCTGTGGCCTAGATGGAAGAATGTGTTTTCCACCCGGGAAGCATTGACCTCGCATCTGAGGTTGGCATGGTGGAGGAGGGGTGGCATCGACGGTTGATTTCGATGATGCAATTGTTGTATAGGAACTTAAAACATCAAAATAAAAATTGGTTACAAAATTTGTGAAGGTAGATTATAAAAATTGGTTACAAAATTGGTTATAACACTTACCGATAGAAGAAGAGACCTCTTGCATAGCCATAGATGCAAATGGAATGTGGGTGCATTGTACATCTGAAAACACAATATAAAATTTAATAAAAAATAGTAAAATTTGGTAACAAATTTTGTGAAGGTAGACTGTAAAACTTACTTCCTGAAGATGAGACATCTTGCGCAACTACGCCCATTGGTAGTGGACGTGCAGGTGGAGGTTGTCGAGGATTAGGAGAACTAGATCTTACATGTTTCCTTGTTGATATTTTTCTTAGTGGTGGCATTGTTTCCTCTGCAGGTGTTTTGGAGTCTCCTGATTCCTCTGGATTATAACCTCTGAAAGCAGCATCCCACTTTGAAGAGGAAGAGGATACCCTTTTCTGTGTTTTGTATAAAATGTTAAAATTATAAAAATGATAAACATATGAAAAATAAAAAATATTACTTTAATATTAACTAAAAATTACCTGAACTTGTTGTTCTATCATGGTTGCATTGGCTAGGGCTGAGTGCCAAGAAGTCGGTACTGGAGTGTTCTACAAATTATAATAAGATTCATAAAAAAACCAAGAATGTAGTTGCATGTGCTTATTGTTGGTGAAGGTGAAGCGTGGGCTATCACATTTTGGATATCCATTCTGATCCGATGTGAGACATAGGTGGACTAGTCGAATTATTGGTGTGCAATACAACGAACCAAATATGCCAATGCCCACATCAAAATTTCTATCGGTCTTCCTTGCAGAATGAGTCTGGCTAGGAAGAATTCACAACATGCCCAAAGAAAGTTGTCCTGAATAGCTGGTACAGTCAGACCCCTTCTGGACTTGGTAGCCATAACTACAAAAAAACAAATCAGTAATTGTAGACCCTTGGAATTTAAATTCAATTAAATAAAAAATTATGCAGTTATACCTTGAAAATATTTTGGTTGCACATTGAAGGTGGTCTCCAGGTAGAGTTTGTCATCATCAGTTAATGTGAATTTCGATGTGATTGGATCACAACCAGTGTGAGGCAATGCTATCAATCTAGGGTTGTGAAAGAAAATATGATGTTTTTGTTGTCAATGACAACATTTACCTTACCCAAATTAGTGTCGTAACCTACAATTATCTTCTCCAATAGTTTAATGTTTGTGTCAAACTATGGCATCGAAACTAGACCCCGAAGACCAGAGTCTTGGACCCATGACATGTCGTAACCCGATGTTGATAATATTTTAGAAATTAGGGGGCAAACAAGGTTTTTGAAATTAATTTTCAAAATTCTAGGGGTGATAGGGGATGCCATTGGATTATTTCATTGTGTACGATACTACGAGGGAATACGGATCAGGAGGTAGGGTGGAAGGTATTGGATACTTGATGACGTTAAAATTATGTTAAAACTTGAAGGGTTAAAACTTGAAGGGTTAAAACTATGTTAGAAAAGGCGAAAAATGACTGTTTATGCCTTTATATAGACTTTTCTGAATGAAACCATCGAATAAATAAGTGACACGTGGCATCTGCATGCAATCATTTAAGGGATGGTTGACACGTGGCTCAGATGCAATGCATCATCAATTGATTAGTATTACTACAATCGATTGGTATTGCTACAACCGATCGGTATTACTGCAACATATCAGTATATCTGCAACTGATCATCATTTTCTAACTATCATGTCTACAATTGATTGGTATTTTTTGATCATCATGTCTACAACCGATCATCTCAAACTGATCGGCATAACTTTTTTCTAATGACATTATTCTATAGGCGTAGTCTAATCGACATAGATTTTCTTTTCGGCATAAAGCCTTTAATTTTTTCTTATAGTGCTATAATTTAGCAACCAATATTCATAGCCCCCAACACAAAAATTCACCACAGTTTGAAAAATTTTGGTGAAAAATGAATGCAATTCACCATGTCTCCTTGGACATGATTCGTTGGGATTTTGAGACAATTCACCTTGAATTTATAAATAGATTTTGAGGCTGAATCCTTATGCATAACCCTATAAGAAAGATAGGAGAGTATACATTTAAACTTGGAGTTCACTCCCAACTGGTTGGAATAGTCAACAAAAAAGTATCCTCAGTTTGGAAAAAGAGGATTCCACCTAAGCTGTAAGTCTTCACTTGGTTGGTGCAGCAAAATAAAATCTTAATAGGTAATAAATTACAAAATAGGAACATAGTGGGACCTCATATTTGCTTGAGGTGTTTAAGGGAGAGTGCGACCATAAATCACCTCCTATTTGAATTCCCAAAAGTGATAGCTATCTTGTTGGAAATTACTAACAGATTTGGTTTGGTATTTTTAGGGATATTAAACATTGATAGTTTTTTAAACCATTAGAGTGAAATGTATAGAGGAGGCCTCAATATAAGTCCTCCAATGAAATTTATATGGGAATCAACCCCACACTATAATTTAGCACATTTGGCAGGACAAAAACCAATGGATCTTTGAAGGGAAAGGAAACAAAATAGGTGCAATAATAGGGAGAATCATTTGGGATATCACAATTAATGTCAGCAAATTTTACTCAAGAGCAAAAAAAAAAAAAACTTGACTCCAAAAGAGTGTCATAAGATTAAAATTCATGATCTTCATGCATTCTTGGCAATAAGGTGCCAACCTGTTGACCTAGAAGCTCTTGTCATCCACTATCCTACACTATTCTTTGATGGAGAATCAAAGTCCAATCTAGGATAAGCGATAGCAGGAGGATTGATCCTTGTAAGCCCAAGGAAGGTGCTAATTAAATTCAAAATCAATTTGGGAATTACATCCAATAACATGACTGAAATCCTTGTATGTGAGATGAGGATGAGGCTCGTTGTGATAGAGGGAATTAGACACTTTTTGGTGTATGAAGATTCAAAATTGGTCATGACAACACTCTCCAAAAAAATATATATTCAATATTTACAATTGAGAATTATTCAAGATAGGATTAGGCATTGGAAAAGAATATGACAAGCATTAAATATTTCGACATCAGGAAAAAATTTAACAAGTATGCATATGCCCTGGCTAATGAGGCAATTAACATCACTCATCTCTAGTATAAAGTCACAAAGATAAAAAAATATGAGGGTTGCTTGTCATGGAGCGAATAACTGCTCTAATGCTCTAATGTTAAATGCCCCCTATCTGTGTGCTCTTTTTGCTTTATCTGCTTTATGTTAAAGAATTCCAATTCTACAGACTTCATGCCCAAGGATGTAGGCAAGATCTAATATCTCTCTTCAATTGAGCTTGGAACCCCATGAAGTCACCAAAAATATAGTAATTGGTTACTAAATTGAGTTTTTTCCCATTTTGGAGATGCACAAAAGTTTCAAGTCAATCAATTAAAGCCTTCAAAACCCAAATTTTGTGAAGTGAATATTAGAGGACCGATTTACTTAGAATGGGTCAAATGGTTTATAAGAGTGAAGTGCTAACAAATTAGGAGCAATTGGTTCATAGGAGAGAAGCAATAGAAAATTGGAGCAAAGCACTCCTCAATAGGAGTAATTCACTCACTTTCTAGAGAAAATCTCTTATAGATAGGTATTAGAAAATTATTATTATCATAGTTTGTTACCATCATAATAAGTTGATTGGTTGCAACCACTCAATGTAGGATTCATGAGTTAATTGTTAGTTTTGGGTGGTTACAAGTGGTGGATATCTTATTGAAATTTGTTATGCCATATTGGGCAACACCTTATGTATTTAAACAACCCTAATTAAGGAATATTTCATTGAAATATTTCACTAAAAATGGTATCAGAGTAGGAAATAAAAGGAAAAGTCATATCTCCTTTTAATCCATTAGGTGTCAATACCTTTATGAGAAATAGCACCCAACCTTCCTCTTGAAGATCACTATTAGGCATGAAGATCATTATGTAATAGAAGAATTGTGCTTAGACATGGCCCACAACTAGTCCAAATCCATTACTTGATTTTGACAAGTGGCTCTCATCATTCATTTGAGGTTATACAAGAATGAGCTAAAGGTATTTTTTTTCCAAAGATAGGTCAGTAAAAATATTTTTCATATAAAATATTGGAAGGTTTTTCTAGGTTTTCTTGTCAAGGTGTATATGTTGACACAAACATGAGGTTTTATTGGCCAAACAACCAATATTTTTAATGAGAAAAATAATCTATAATTAGAGGTGATCTACCTCCAACCATATTTTATCCATAAATCCATCACCCATTTTCTATGTAATTTGACTTCAAAAGTTTTTGGATGTAGTTTATTTGCTTTTGTTGTAGATTGAGCCATTCACCAACAGTCTACATATTAGATATTCTTCTATGCTATGAAAGTGAAAACACCTATAAAATATCCATACAATATGAAGAATTATGGCAAAAGCAATTATATTTGGTATCTTATCATTTCACCACCCTATCTAGTTGCACTTGAAAAACTAAATAAGTTCTTGTGATAGTGATTTTTTAGCCCCACATGCTCTCACTTGGTCAAAACAACCATGGTAGAACCCACAAACATGCAAATCAAAATGATGTGACCATAATTTTTTATCTTGGGTGAGTTGAGAGGGAGTTCAAAGGTGTAGATAGTAGTGCCCCCATTCTTGGGGCCATACTTGTTCACTATAGATGTGGCATATAAAATGAAAAAGTAAAAGCACAACAGCAAAATCACTATCCTACCTAAATTTTAACAAAACATCGATAATTTTTCAATTAATTATTTTAAAATAATGTTCATGAATATTCTTAGTGTGATAGCTATGGGATGACTTCTATCCTTGGTGGTTCATTTCTTCTAACTATTACTAAAATTTGATGGTTCATATTTTCTACCTATTACTAAATTTTAGTTTGTCAATGCTTTTTATTCTCAGCCAATAGTTGCAAACATCATTTATCTCAAGCCCATTCTTGTAATTTTTAGCACAATTTTAGAAGTAATGACAATTACAAAGATTTTTATCCCTGACTAATAGAAGCAATGATGAAGGGAATAAATTTTGAGTTGGAAAATAGTTTTCCATTTTTAATTGAGCTATGATATTTATCCTACAAATGATTTCTATCTTCAAAAAATGAAACCTGTGAAGCTTCATATAGAGTTAAATTTGTGAAAGTTTAGCAACCTATGAAAAATAATATTTATCCTTTGATTTGTGAAGCTTTATAGCCTATACAGGATATTATTTATTCTAATTATGTTTTCATTGGAAGCCTAGTAAAGAGCATCATGGAAACTTCTGTGACATCCAACACCACTTCTAGTTCCATGTTGTAGGTTATATTTTAGGAAGAATCTTGTGTACATAGAAATTTATGATTTTTCTCATGTTGAAATTGCTACAACACTGAATGTAGTGGTCTAAGAAGCTATAATATCCAAATATTTAACAATATCCAAGAACATGAGCTTTAAGACATAGTATACCATATCCTTATTTACACAACTCCATATTGATGTCTAGGAATCAAAATTTCAATAGTTGTAGTCATACTAGACCCGTAAAACCACCCAGAGCATGGTGTTTATTCCTTCCTTACCTAGGTTCATGTTCCTGCACTTACGAAACTCCACTATGTTCTCCTCTAAATAAAAAATAAACCCATCCAAGAAACAAAAGTGGTCACACTACCATCCTAAGTCACTCATAAGAAGGTGAAGAAGACCATTAGGTTTTGTTTCATCTAAGAGAGTGCAATTTGAAACTAAGAATGCTATACAAAATTTCTTTGATTTCTATTTTATATATCATGGCTAATAGTACACCAAATATTTTGATGCTTAATTCCCAACTATTATGGAAAAATAATTACTCTACCTAGAAAACTAAACTCAAAACTCAACTTGATCTTGAGGAAGTATAGAATATGTAAATAGGCCCATTACCCATCCTAACATAAATGATAATGAAGAATAAAATTTTAACAAACTAGATAGGAAGGCTTTATTGATCGTCATTTTTAGTGCATCTAATGAAGTTTGGCCATTTATTCAATGACTCAATCATATCCAAATATGTATAGGACAACCTCTAGAAAATATTTAATAGAAAGAGCAAGAACTAAATCTTGTTCCTTCAAGGCCAACTTCATTGTCTAAAAATAAAGCAACATAAAAATCTCGAGTCATTCTTGAGATGAGTTGTAGGTTTGCATGCATCACTACAAGCCTTGGTAGAAATGGTTTTTGATGACATATTTTCTCCCTTTATTTTGAGATCTCTTCCCTCAAAGTATAATGTGTCTGTGATAACCCTGAATGTCATTGATAAAATACCAACTCTTGAAAAATAGGTGAATCCACATCAAAAAATGGAATATTGTAATACCCCTCCTTGGTATATCTCATTAGGGGTAGTAATTTATGTGCTTATGGGTTGTATAATGGCTTAGTTTCATTTTATGTTATATTTTGATAAGATGATTTCATCCTTTATGGAATATGGTACTGCTAACATATATGTGGATGCAGGACTAAGTGATCTCTTTGGTAGGACCATATGGGTGAACCACCTACAAAGAAATACATTTAGAGAAATGATGATGATGACTCATTAATCAATAACTCATGGTAACATGGATCAATACCTTTCATGTAGATGCATTTAAATTTTTTTTGTTGCATGTTCTCACCATTGGGCTATGAAGTTGCTTGCAATGAATCTCCTTAAAAAAATTGAGATTGGTGATAGCCTTAGCCTATATTAATAGTGGCCACCAACTTAAGGATAAAAAAATGGTGAGAAGCATTGAAATAAACCTATGTTGTCCTCGTTATACAATTTTTTTTATTGGCATGTTGATTTGCATCTTCTATATCTATAGTTATTGATATATTTGCTCTTGAGTTGTTAAACCTTCTTTTAGCCTTAATATTTGAAGATGAGAAAAAATTTAAATAGCTATGGCAATGATTATGAGCTCATTAAGTTTTAGAAATATGGAAGTGCTTAACCCTTATCTTAATAATATTTAATTAATACTTTAATTAAATAAATCCCCCCCTTGTTGCGCATGGAAGTGGTGCTATTAAGGTACTAAAAGGTAATGTTTCTTGAAGATAAATGTTACCATGCAAGTGTACTCATACTCTCAGATTAAGAGGGGGGAGTCATTTGTGCTCTATCTTTGCAGATAGACTCTATTATTTTCTTTAAGTTATATTGTTGTTTGTTGTTACGTACTTTTGTGATGTTGGATCATTTGTTTTCCTTGTTGATGCTTGAGCTAGTTTTGCCCTTGGTCAAGTTTTCCTTCTGTCTCCTTCCTCAAAAAATTGTTGATCTAACATGCTACCTGGTTGGTTTTTTTTAAGTTCATCTTTTTTTTGGTATTATTTCTTTCTCTTTCTAGTTGGTGCATGTTTCGATCCATGTCTCCTTAGTGAATCCATTCTTTTTTTGCACCACATGGATCATCATTTAGACTCCCTTATGGTATGTACCTATCCTTTTCATTGCCAACACTATAACCTACCTTGGATGCAGGTTTGATGGATCTCACTATTCGTAGGTGGATATTTTGTCTACCTTGAACATAGTATCGTGGTAGGAGAACTTGGTTTTATTCATGTTGTCTAATATTTGTGAGTCCAACCTATATCTTGTGTGCCTACATCTCATCTTGGACACTCTTGGTAGCACCTACATGTTGCATCTAGTTTTATTGGTGTTTTTCTTCCTCTTTACTTTTAGAAGGTTGCTCCTCATTTATGCCTAAGGTTTATTTATTTATATATTTATATATGCTTTATTATATGCTTTGTAATATTGAGCAATATAACTCCTTTTAGGAATATTATATTTTGAGGCATGGCTAAGCTTAATAGTCTCCTTGTTGAATTCGTGTTGTTATCTTTTTGATGTTATAAACTTAAATAAAATGCAACCACAAGTAGTCAAATAAGCATGCAAAGTTATATCTATGATAATGACAAACTAGTATGCAAGTAAATAGCATGAGAAAATTTTGAAATAACTCATGAAATAGCCATTAATGAAGGCTCACAAAAATCGGAACTTAATAAGCATTTGGAGATCTACTAATGCATGTTATGAGCAATGCATTTTTCATTACCAATTACAATACTTAGTCATAAATATATAATATTATGTGACTCTTCACTTTCCTAATCTAAGGACACATGTGCATTCTGCATGATAGACACTTGTGCACATGCACACCTAACTAATGACACTTGTGCATTACCTGCACATTATTACATTGCATAAAGTAAAGACTAACTTAATACATCTAATCTAATCATGTACCAAATACTATTATATTTTCTAAAACCCCCTTGTATTACATTATTTTGTTATTGAATACTTTAGTCTTCAATATGGATCTTCATATTTGCCTTCATTCTTCAAGTGACCTTGCATTTGATCTTTTGCTTGAGCTTCATATTTTTGCTTGACTTTGTATTCTGACTTTAGAATTATTACCATTTTATAGTAGATCTAGGGTGTAGTATTCCCATATGGGAGGTGATTTTTAATCTCTATAAATTATTACCAAAGTCTCAAAACCCAACTTGCACAAATCATACAACTTGTACTGTCTTCGTCGTACACTATGTCAATTTGCCAAAATAGCTTGTACGATCACAAAATTGTACAATTGTACAATCCAAATAATACAAAACTACACCTTGTATGATTTGGTACTCAAAAAATCCATTGGAACAGGTTTTACAAGTTAAATTGGTCAGTTTTGTAATCGATTTCTCTAAACTAGTAATATTAACTTATTTGGCAAGTTTTGGTTTCTAGCTTTGTTACTAAATCAGGTAAATGAACAACTTGTATGATTTGGTACAACACTTGAATGGTTTTTACGAACCATTAATACAACTAATACTTAGATCTATCATCCTGCACAATAAATCCTTCCAAGACAAGTTTTGGAATGTTTTTATATGACAATTCCTTCAATTCTTCCTAACATGCAAACCTTAATTCACTAGCAATGAATTGTATTCATCATGGGCAATTCCAAAAATCATACACTACCTAAAAATGCCTTTGTACGACCAAATTTCATCATGTAATCAATTACCATATTCACACCAAGTTTTTAGAGTAACCAGGATCATTCACAATGTAATTCCATCCATTAACATAGCAAGATATGCATTCAAACATTAACTACTCAACCTGCAAAATTCAGAACGTACAATGGAATTCACAAGGGCAAGGAAATAAGAAGAATGGATGTCATATTTAGATTATAAGTATTCTTGTACATATATCTTTCATCATCAATCACAATCTCAACAATGAACAATAATTCTACCAAGAACAATCAAATACTCCATGAATAGACTCATCAATGAATAACTTCAACTATGAACGAGCATGAATGAACAACCAAAAAAAAAGAATGGGGGATATATAATGCATGCCCAAACCGTTCTAAATTAGTTTTTGAGACATTGCATTACTTAAAACTGTCATCCCTAATTAACTCAAAAACACTTCATTACAAGGTTTTACTAATGTCTAATTTGATTTTTATCAAATTAACCCCAAATGTACATTTCACCTAATTTCATTAACATTTCACATCATACATTTGCAACCTTGTATATTTTACTCATGCTTGTATGTTTTGACACTCGTACATTTTAATCAAAAATGAGTAAAACCAAACAAAACTGTGCAAATCCAAGGATCATTTCTTCTTATTTTGGGAGGTGGAATTTTTGCCTACATTTGTCCTCCCCTTTAAATTAGGCGGTGTCCTCACTGATTCAATATTCTTAGTTTTGGCCAACAAACCTTTGCAGTACTCATCAAGCTATAAATGCAAAGTGGTACACTCATCCTTCAATCGAGTTGCATATTGACTAACTTCTAGGGCTTTTAACCCATACTCATTGGCATTTTCTTCTACAATAGCTAGTAGTGCACCTAGCTCCTTCTCACGCTTGGATGCTCCCTTGCGTAGCTTCTCCATCAATAGGGCTTATATGGCTAATTCCTTGTTCTTTTCCATAATCACCTATAGATTTTGATGAATTTTAGCTTCATAAGCTACCATGCTCTCATCCTTAGCCTTAAGCTAAGCCTTATGATCCATGATGATTTCATTATAGTGTGTGGCATCCTTCACCATCTCCTCAAAATTACAATATTTTTCCTATAGTTGTTCCTCCATTGCCTTCAACTGATTTTTCTGTTTACAAACTATTCATTTTGTGCTACCATATGAGCTTCCAACTAATTTGTGCGCTCTTTCACCTGCTGGATCACAAGCTATTTTTCTTCCTCCTGTGAGCATAGATTATCCTCTTAAGACTACTTTATGTAGCCCATTATGTTTCTACCTTCTTCAATATTTCCTAGGTCTCTATTTTATTGTGTGATAGTTCTTCCTCCATCACAACCATCTCCTTTTGAGTAGCTTCCACTTCCTCCCACCGTGCTTCCTTGGCTTGATAAATATTTTCAAGTCCCAAGCTGAGCCACTTGATCCAGTATGTTAGGAAATTCAATTTCCTCATAGTGAAGGCCAATTTTTAAGGTACTCTTCAAAATTTTATACCCACTATACTCAAAGGATAAGTCTAATAGGTTGCCTTATCCAAGTACACACATGAAAATGCATGGTAATTGGTCTTCACTCCCTATGATAAATCCTATCTCCAAAGCATCATGGTTACATCTCCCCCAGGGAATAACCATGGATGTTGTACATGGATGTGTGCTATTTGCCTCATGTGATCCTCATTGTACACCCATTCCATGATATTTTCTAATTCAATGAAGGTTTTATCCCTCCACTATTTCAACTGTCCAATGCCACCAATGCAAAACTATAGCCTAGCACTGGTAAATATTTCATTGGCCTATCGAAAGAAGTGCTCCACCTGCTCATCAGTATTTTCACCTTCATCCCATGAAATACCAAAGTGAGGTACTTCCACTAAAAATCTTGTACGAATCTCTATAGTATTATCCTATGGTGGGGTCTATCCTTCTTCTTCTTCTACATGTGTATTTGAACTTCCTCTGACCTCCTTCATCATATTGGTTACTTTATCTACTTGTAGTAAAATGTGTGCTATTTTCTTACTTGTCTCTCCTTCTTTCGGTGTTGTTGTCTCCTCAACATTAATGATTTCATTTTGAGATTACTTCTCTTTCACCAATACTTGGAATTCCTCTCACATATTAGGTAAGTCCTCCTATTGCTTTGTTATCAACCCTTCCTCTTGATGGTTCGATTGCACTCCTATTCTACTTGC
Organism: Wollemia nobilis; assembly: GCA_028583015.1. Classification (NCBI taxonomy): domain Eukaryota; kingdom Viridiplantae; phylum Streptophyta; class Pinopsida; order Araucariales; family Araucariaceae; genus Wollemia; species Wollemia nobilis. The sequence continues at coordinate 4,959,102 of JAQPPZ010003287.1, read as the reverse complement.
TCCTCTATTTTACTAGGTAGTTCTTCCTGTTCTTTCGAAGTGTTCTCTCGATGAACTTCACTGTGAAGTTCCCTTTTGTGTTCCCTCGATGGCTCCATATTATTCCTTCTATATTGTAGTGATGCACCTCCTCTACCACCACACCAATGTCTTTTACCCCTCCATGACCTACGTCCTCTACTTCTCTAAGGATGATTACCACACCTCTCATGCAACTAAAATTGATGTCCTTGGTCTTGAATGGGGTAAACTGAGGGAGATCTCTTTGGTCATGATTCTCTCTAGTGTAGTGGTCCTGGTGATATTTCTACCCTAGATTTTGTAATGCAATTAGAATGAGCTCAATATTCTTGTTGGGAGCTCATACTTCTACCATCATTGAGTGGAAACCTCGTTTGCACACTCTTTGGTCCATTTGGTAATTCAGGACAACTCCGTATAAAATCGCTCTAAAATTTTGTACGACTACTTCCAAAATGTACAAGGGTTGTTAGGATTGTACAAGACCTCAAAAAATCATACATGTATGTTTTTAAATTATATGACCCTTTCCATATCATACAACTCCAATCAGATTTGTTCAATTACACCCGATCTTTTATAAATGCAGCAAATCATACAATTCGGGTTTCAAATCATATAATATTGAATTGAAATCATACCAGTTTCTACAAAATTGTACTGAGGCATCTTTGTTTTATACAACCTTATTAGAATCCATACAACTACAAAAAAATTTGTACAATCTCTTCAAAATTGCACAAATTGGGTCTCCAAAATCCTGATAATCGTACAATCTATTTCAAAATTAGGCCTAAAAAAAATTCACTTGGCTAAAAATCCTTATTTTCATCAAACTGGTATGATTTTTGTGAAACCCATCTATCAAAAGCATGCAATCTCCCTTCCCGATGCAATTTTAGTGCAATTTATGCAATTTCTCCTTCACTCGGTGCAATCTTTCTCCAAAATAAATTTTCTTGGTAGTATGGCAGTGTTGTACAACCATCTTCTCCTACTTGTTCACACATGTAGACTTAGAAAAATGTTTTCATGCTTTTATGGTTGATTTCTATACTAGGGTTTGCTACTTTTGCCTCCTTGCAATTCCACACTTCCATATTTATGGAAAAATCAAACCCTAGCCCTACTTTTTATGCAACAAGGGTTTCCTTGGGCACTTTCTTTCCTCAAAATCTCATTTTTACCATAGCTTTTTTCCATCTACAACATGATTTCTAAAAACTTAGCTTTTTTCAGAGTATTTTTGGCAGCTTTTTCTCCAATCAGGTTGCTTTTTTGAAAAGAAAAATTCTTGTGGTGCAGATGTGAAAATTTATATTTAGTTGTACCCTTTCTGCCTCCAAATTCTCTGAATTCCAATGTTGCATGTGTACGATCTACAAGTGGGAAAATAAAATTATGCATGGTGCCTTGTTTTATATAATTTTTAAACCCTAACCTCTTAATGCGTGAAATTTTGCCACCTCAGCCTCCTTTGCATGTGGTTTTGTCCTTTTGTATGGATGATTGAAAACTCGTCAATCTAGTGTATGTGATTTTATCCTTTTCTTGTTTTTGTCCTTTTCTTTGCCTCTTTTATTTCTTTTTTTTCTTTTTCTTTCTATTTTTTCCCTAGAGGGGGCTATCATTTCCTATTTTCAACCACCCTCTATCTTAATTGCATCCTGAGGGATTTTCACAATTAAGATATTTTTCTCTTTTTCTTACTTTTTTTTTCTCAAAAGGGGCCACCATTTTTGGTTTTCAACCACCTTCCGACTTAATTGTGTCCTGAAGGATTTTTACAATTAAGATATTTTTCTATTTTTTAATAATCTAACACTTACCATCATGGGAATCGTACAATGATATTCACTTGTGCAATCCATTCTGTTGACTCGTCAATTGGGTTGCCCACTTCTACATTACAATTAATCACATCATTGGGTGTCAACCGACCATTTGTTTGATCTCTTTCTCCTTTATTGCCATGTGTACAACTTGGACTCGTGCAATTACAATTTGCAGAACTTCCTCTTGGAAATCCTTCATTATGTCATTTCAATGGTTGATTACGAGGAAGGGGTGCTCTTACTTGTCTACTTTCATTTGAGCAACTTCTTCGCTTATCTCCTCGTATCAATTATGATTCCAAGCTTGGTGAATGAGTCCTTTGTATTCCTTGACCCCTTTCATTAACGAAGCGTACTCTTCCCTTGCCAGCAAGTCCTATCCCTTGCAAATGTATTTCATGACCTAATCCTCTTGTCACAGGACCTCTTCAAATATTAAATAGAATTTTCCTTTCATGGGTTAAACCTCTTCTAGTTTCAACTCTTCTAGGTCCTTGTCAAATTAATGAGGGTCATCCCTATGGTTGTCTTCCTTTGATATTTGGTACAATCCTTCTCAACCAGGGGATACCTTTTAGGTTCCTGGTCCAATTCAAACAGGTCAACAATGTGTCTCTTGGCCATGTTGGATTAGGAGGTCAAATCCTCCCTCGTACTCTACCTCCTCTAGGTGGACTATCTCCTCTACCCCTTCTAGTATTCAGTGGGTGTACTCCTCCTCTTCTACCTTATTGTTGTCTCGGGAGTTCTTTTTGGTTCCTTTATGGGGTTATATCCACCAATTCTATGTTGGTCAAGTGACCTTCATTTCTTTGTGTTTTTGGTGACAACTATCGTAGTGCTTGCATTCGACGGTCTGCACATACTATTCAGCGTGTCCATCATCTTTCCTCCCAGTGTTGTTGTGGAGATACGTTTGCCAAATTTTCTCTATATGGTTCTGAAAAATTAGATTCAAAACTAGAATCATTACGGTCATCATCCCTTTGTTTGGACCAATTTACTAGAAAGTTCATTAACCTTTGAAGTCTTTGCACTTATCTCCTTGTTTGCCTCAACTACCGATAGCCTATTGTGTAGGTCTCAAGATTAGGCCGAGCATGATGTACCTATGTTTGCCTTAAGAATTCATCATCACCACTATCAGAGCTTTCATCTCTTACTAGCCAAGGCAACTCTCCATAACTAGATTTACTTGAATCCTTGTGTACATTGTCTTATGGTCTAAGTATTGTAATGTCTTCTTCAATGTCTCACCAAGTTATATCTTTATCTTCTTCTACCATTTATGGGTCTTAAGCATTTCATGAGGTGCTATTTGTGAGTTTTCTCCTCTACTAGTACTTGCACTGTCATGGCATGAGATACTCACTTGTGGTGGTGTCTCATGTTCTTTTCCTTTACCTTCTAATTCATGTAACCTCACTACCCTTTGTTCATACATCATTTGCATCGTCTTATCCAAATATTGGATAATTTTTTCACAGAGTCTTGTAGTGTGACACTACAACATTTCATACTCCTCTTGCAACTACTAGATCTGGTGTCACATCCTTTGCTACAATAGTCCAATTTGAGCTAACGGGGAGAATTTGATAAGCTCTTCTTTTGTAGTATCCCTTCCTATCCCTTCTGGAGTTTCCATATCAAAATTATTTATCATGTCCGCATATCGGACCATTAGTCACATTCTTCATCAATCTTCTGATGGTTGGGGTAATTTTCTATACTCCAACTATGGATACATCATTCCTTGTTCTTCTAGATTACTTCTCTCACATGGAGGAAACATTTCTTCATATTCTTCCTTGATCCTTTCAGTCTCATATGTGAACCTTACATGTACTCACATCCTTCTTCTCTCACTGGTTTGGGGTACCAACTCTTGTTGTTCAATAATTGGTCTTTCCTCCTCCCATTCTATGAATATGCATGTGAGTCCCATGTCAATGTCCTCCCATGGTGGACCTTGAACTCTAATTTTCTATTTATCGGACTGAGCTTGTTGTCTTCGTTCAACTTCTTTTGAAGTAATAAACAGACATTGTACTTTATATGGCTTTGACTTCGAACCATTTATAGTTTCTAGCACTTTAGTTCCATTCAAATTCTATAGTTTAACTACCCCATTATCTCTCACTTCTACAACTCAAAAGGGACCAAGCCACAAGGTTTTTAATTTACCCAGCTTGATTTCTTGTTTTCCATTAAACTTTAGAACTAAGTCACCTTGCTTAAGTTCTAATTTTCAAAGGTGTTTGTCATGCCACAACTTCCTTCTCTTCTAGGCCACTTCGATCACTTGTTGTACTATGACTCTTCTCTCATCCAGTTTTATTAGTGTTAGTATTTCCTCTAGACTCTCTTGGTCACCTAAGCATGATCCATAACTACCTACAAACTAGGTATCAAGAACTCTGCTAGCACTACTGCATCTCGACCATACATTATCTAAAATGGTGTATGGTCTATTATTGGTTTAAAGGTAGTTCAATATACCCAAAGAACATATGGTAACCTTTCCTCCCAATCTGCTCCCTCTATTCCATAGGTTTTATAAAAGTTTGACATTAATACATTGTTATTCACTTCCACTTAGCCATTGGCTCTAGGGTAATACAGACTAGAAAAGGAGTGCCAAATTCAAAAATAAGTTGTCGGATTTTGGATGATCTCATTCACAAAGTGACCTTCTCGATCACTCGTTATTTGTAGTGGGATACTGAATTTTGTAATAACTTGCTTGTACAGGAATCGTGGTGTACTTTTTATCGATTTATCTGGTAGTGCTCTTGCCTCAACCCATTTTGTTAGGTATTTAGTGGCTACCATGATATATCGACACTTCCACCTCTGAGTGGTTCTTAGTGGTCCAACAAAGTTCAACCCCATCTCTCAAATAGTTCTTGGGGTTATGATGGATGTAATGGCATAAAGTCTCTTCATATTGTCTTCTCTACTCTTTGGCAAGTATCACATGCTCTTACATATTCCTTTGTATCATTATATAATGTGGGCCATCATAATCCTACTAAGAGCACTTTTCGAGCAGTGGAATCATACCCCATGTGTCCTCCTACAAATCCTTCATGAGCTTCTTTCAATATTGTTTTAATTCCCTCATCCATTACACATCTTTGTAGGATACCATCAATACCCATTTTGTACAGCAATCCCACTATCAACTGAAAGGGTGCTAAATTTATGATTACTTTCTTCTTTTTAGTTGTCATCAATTCTTGTGGTAATTCTCCTATGGATAGGTATTGTCCAATCAACTTGTACCAGGATGGAACAATGTTGATTGTAAATAATTGAGCATCAGGGAATTCATCTGGAATTCTCATTCCCGTAGGTTCTCCTGATCGTATTCAAGATAATTGGTCTACAATCACATGCTTCTTACCAGGTCACACTACTACTTGAAATATGAATTCTTGTAAAGTGATGAGCCACTTGTTGACCCATCCTTGTATAACTAGCTTATTTATTAAGTACAACAAAGCTTTATGATCTACATAGAAGGCAAAAGGGTTCACCAATAGGTAATGCATAAAATTTTGCACAATATATACCATCCCTAGAGCTTCTTTCTCTATTGTAATATAATTTCTCTCTACTCGTCACAATAGGTAGCTTGCAAAAAAATATAGGTTAATCTAGCCTAAAATATCCCTCTTGTGCCAATGCAAATTCAATCGCAAAGTTTGAGGCATCAATATGGATGTGGATTTCCTTATCCCAATTAGGGAACACCAAAATGGGAATGTTTACCAACTTAACATTTAACTCCTCAAAGGCTCATTGGTGCTCCTCCATCCATTTCAATGGAATATTCTTCTTAGTTAAAGAATCCAGTGGGTAGGACACGTGCGCATAATTCCTGATAAACCTTCGATAGTATTTCATAGATACAAGTAAGTATTTTAAAGGGCTCACATCATATGGCTCATTTATGTGTAATATAACATGGATTTTGTTAGGATCAGTCTTCAACCCCTCATTGCACACTATATGTCCCAATAGTTTTCCATAAGGTACCATCAAAAAATATTGCTAGATTCAGGTATATTTATGCATTCCTACACCTACTCATGCATTCTCTAAGGCTGGGTAATGATATTTGATCTTACCAGAAATGGACCAATCATCCAAAAATACCTTAAATATTTTTGTGGCCAATTGATCAAAGATATACAGAATAATGTGTTGAAATGTGGTTGGGTTGTTACATAGCCCAAATGGCATTCGATTGTATGCATAGATGCCATTATCCATAATTAATGTAGTCTTAAACTTATCCTCCTCGATGATACTTATTTAGTTGTACCCAGAGAACCCATCCAGGAATGAATAAATTTCATGTCCTATGCACTCTTCCAAAAATTAAGTCTGTGAAGGGAATAGGGAAGTGAAATTTGATCATCGCTGCATTCAAACTCCTTAAATCTATGCATATTTATATCTTATCCACTTCCTTATTCAGGGTGACCACAATAGGTGAAACCTAGTCACTAGTAGTAACTCTGAAAACGATTCTTGCTTCTAACATATTTTCAATCATTACATTTACCAATGCGACATACTTAGGGTTCACCCTATATGATCTTCTTCTCACTAGCTATGCCCTAGGAATTAGCATGATATTGTGGACACATAACTCTGGTGGTACCCCCTTCAGGTCCTTATATATCCAAGCAAAAACATCCTTGTACTCTAAGAATATCTTGAAAGTTATTGCTTTAAATACTAGGTTCCAGTCATCGCCACAGTAGATCATCCTAGGCTCTTCCTTTGTTCCTAGATTTACATGCACTATCCGAGGTTCTTCATACTTAATGTTTGTAGGCTTTGTCACTACCTTTTCCACATTCATAATATGCACTGGTTTTGTATCAATTTCAGTGTCTCCCACTATATATTCTACAAAGATTTTAGGAAATGTCCATTTCTCCTCTTCTTATTTCTTTGGTTCTAAGCTAAACTTCATATCATCTTGTTTTTTGTGGCCTCCTCTGTATCAATACAGAGGTAGGTGGGTTGAAAAACCTTGTACTCCTCAATTTACCAATGGAGCATTCCACTATAAAATCAAACTTCATCTTCACTACAATCCTCTATGTACAACATCCCTTCTTCATTAGGCTCATACCCCTCTTCACTAGAAGAACTGCCTGACTCATTAGTCATGGCCACATCCTCATTGATCCTCTAGTCATTCAAATTGATCATATATTTATGTTATCCCTTATTAAAGGTAATATAATATTTTCCCTAGTTGTTATTAACTTTGGCTATTCTTAGCCATCATATCCCCAACAAAGCATTGTATGCTGGATTATGCATTGTAATCACAATGAAATCCAAGATAAATTCTTGGTCAACTATTCTCACTTATTGTGCGGTTAAGACACCCTTTGCTTATATTCCATACTGGTCAGCACCATATAATTGAAAGCTAGGTGCCCATAATGATGGAACACCAATTTCTCATCAAGTCTTCTCAGGTAACACATTAACACTGGATCCTCCATCCATGATGACTTGTGTCAACTTGTGCCCCAAGATCTCCATATGGACTAATGCAAGTTTCTTCCCAACATCAATCATCAATATTGTAGGGTCCATCAAGTAATTATTTTTCTCCTCTTCCTTGATTGGTTGGCTTTGTACCTCCATCACCATATGAGGCTTTATGTCTTCTACCATCGCTTTATGCAACGATGGGATGGCTTTTAGCAAACTTGTCATCTTAATTTTTTTAGTTGTATTCAAAACTTGTATCGCCAGATTTTTCTCAACTACTTTGTCTTCTGATGGTTTCTTTAACTCTTTTTCTTCCACTAGTCTCAATTATTTTACCTTCTTTAATTCTTCCTCAAGTACCCTCTTCGCTACTTGTCATCGCTTCTTTTCTTTGGTAGGTTTAGGATACTTCTCCTTCCTAGCTTGATTCCTTGTGATGGCTAGTACTTCTTTGGTCTCCTCACTAACTGGAGGTACCTCTATGTCCAAAAATTTCATGTTCTATGGGTTACTAGAACTCACCTACTTTGGAAAATTCACTTCTTTGTAGTTCCTTGGACCATACCATCTACACATGTGTGTACTATTTCTCTATTACATCTCCTATTTTTGGGGTGAAGGATAGTTCTTCAAAAATTACCGCCACTCCTGGCAATTACGACACTGTATGATTGGTCTTCCATTTGAATGATACTGCAAGTGGCTCTATCCTCCTTGTTAGTTGCCTTAATACTATCTTCCCCCTCTGCGGCTATTCCTATAATCACCATTGGTGGCTTGCTAGCCACTCCCTTGAGGTTTTGGTTTCTCTTCTCGTTCTTGGATAGATAGAACCTATGGGTGCACCTTTGCATTAAATGGACACTATATCACTTCATGTCCAAGTACATTGTAAATATGGCAATAATCATTACAAGGACAAGTCATAGTCATGTGACCTTTAGAATTGCAATCTATACACCAAATATCCTTTCGATCTTGCTTCACTTTACCTTTTGCCTCTTTATTTAATTTATTGAATTCCTTCTGAAATGACTGTACCATCTGTTGGATTATATCATCTTCCTCACTATCTGAATCATTGTGTCTCACATGTGTTATCATCCCAATTATTGTTTGTTTAGCCTCACTTTAAAAATTCTTTTCATTCTCCAAGGCTTCTTCATATGTGGAAGATGGAATTGCCTTCATCTTTTTCTTATATCTGGGTAACAACCCATCTACAAACCATATTTTTACTAGCACATCTACTAGTGGTATTTGCATCTTATCCATCAACTACTTTAATCTATGATTGTATGACTTCACATCTTCATCTTATTTTTGCTTAGTGATGCAAAGTTCAGTTATGATATCTCAATCATCCTTCAAAGGATAAAATTCCTCAATGAATGCATCTTTCATTGTATTCCAAGCCTGGAAATTTGATGTATTATACCTTTTCAAGTACCAATCTATGGCAAGTCTTTGTAATGTAGCAGGAAATACACATAACCATTCATCTGGTTGATCTACACCATTTGATCTCCAAATGGTTATACATGTCTCGATATGTTTTGTCAGGTCTTCCTTTCCTTTCCCCATAAAAGGTGGGCATATTTTCTTTATTGTTTGATTACCTACATGAGTTATTATTGGTGTTTCTTCTTCTTAACTTGATGAAGTATCACCCGGAATCCTTGATTGATTCCACCTTATAGGTGACTCATTTTGCTGCTCCTCGTCGAAACCATCTACTTGAGAAATATTGTATTCACTAAACAATCGTCTACCACTCTCTTGTGCATCTTCACTCTTTGACCTCATTTGTTGATGTGTAGGTTGTGGCCTTGGCCCTTCCTCCTAAGACCTCATGTGTTGTTGCTCTAGTGCCTAACTCCCATCCACTACACTCCTTTACAACCTATCTACTACTTTCTCAATTGTTACCATCCACTCACCTCGATCTCACACAGTTTTTTCATTAAATTCTTCACTTACATCAATGTTCTCCTCAACTCTAAGTGCTTCTTGTTCCTCTCTTTTTGTATCACTCAATAATGTATCCAACCTCTCAATGTCTACTTCGTCAAATGTCCATACTTGCTCTATTACTGGTTTATGTGTATTTTTTCAACACTGTTCACAATTCCTCTTTGAGAAATTATTGTGCTCCTCCTAATTGGGATATCCTCTCCTTGATCTCATATCCTATGCCTTTGTAAACTTGTGTCTGTCATTCACCTCCAATTTGTGTACTCACAATTTGTCACTTTGCAAAATCTTCTACACTGCAAGAATTTTGACCTGTTTTAACAAAAATACCAAATTTCGATAAGGCAACAACACCAAATGTAGAGTTGGGGTGTAGTATTCCCAGAGGGGAGGTTATTTAGAAGCTCTAGAAATTATTACCAAAGTCTCAAAACCTAACTTACACAAATAGTACAGCTTGTACGGTCTCTGTCGTACACTATGTCAATTTTCCATAATATCTTGTACGGTCATCAAATTTTATAGTTGTATGATCCAAATCATACAACAATATACCTTTTATGATTTGGTACTCAAAAAATCCACTAGAATAGGTTTTGCAATGTCTAATTTGATTTTTATCAAATTAACGCTAAATGTACATTTCACCTATTTTTATTAACATTTCACATCATACATTTTCAACCTTGTATATTTTACTCATGCTTGTACGTTTTGACACTCGTACATTTTAATCAAAAATGAGTAAAACCAAAAAAAACTGTGCAAATCCAAGGATTATTTCTTCTTCTTTTGGTAGGTGGATTTTCTACCTACATTTCCTTCTAATTTTGTTGTTGAAGAAGTTCATACCTTTCTTGTGCCTATATCTAAACTCTGAGAAATATATTTGAGAAAATATATTAATGGCTTTTCTTGTCATTGTTATATCCATCAAAAAAATGATTTTCTTTGTACCAAAAATACCTTTGAGAATGATTGGTTCCTCTACAAATTTTACAACTAAGGAGATTCCAACATCTCTCTATCTTATACCCATATCTGCTACAATTACTACGTTTGTTTTCTGTTATCAAATCCCTTTGACCATTCTGTCCTTCATTGTAACTATTCCTATCAATCTCTATCACTGATTTGATATTTTACTATTTCATGTTACAAATTTAGTTCCTTGCTCATTGCTGCTAATCTAATTTGTATATCCAAAACCTTCATATTTAGGTCTTATTTTTGGTACAATTGGTTCTTTTATTTCTTGTTCATATTTTTCCAAACTTGTATCTTCATATCTTATCAACTTTGAACAAAAACCATTAGTATGACCAATACAATCATTAGAATGATCTTTGTCAGTATCAATATGATTATGTGCATCACTATCTCTATCATCTATGCCTTCATCAATTCTAATAGCATAGGTTTTTTTTTGCACAATCATAAATTGTATTCAAATCACTTGTATCGCATATAGCATCAATCTTTGCAATAGGTTCTTCTATCTTTGTCATGGATTCTAAATCACTAGTGTCATTGCTTGCATTACAATATTTCCTTTTATTTTGACTAGAATCATAGTTTACATCTTTTTCCTTTTGAGTAAGATCACTAGTATCACAACATGCATCAATCATCAATGATTTTGATTCTATATTATTGCAACATGAGTCTATCACCATGGGCCTTAAATCATTTGTATAATTAGAAGCATATTTTTTTCAATGTTTCATTCCCTACTTCTTCAACCTTTTCTTGTTTCTTCATCTTATAAATATTAAGAGTGATAATTCCTTTGTAGATTATTATCCATAGATTAATAGGTACAATGATAAAATCTTCATAACAATCATTGGCATCATTAAGAACACTTTGCATGCATTTTTAAAGTATTGAATATTCCTCTTTTTTTGCTTCACTAGTAATATCAACAAGCCTACTATTCAAAGCATTTGTTTCATCAATATACTTGTTCTTCAAATATTTAATTATGTCCTCTTGTCTTCTATTCTTGTCTTTTAGAACTTCATTAGAAAGTAATGCCATATACATTACTTTTCCTATATCATTAGGTAATGTGAAAACATCTTTTGAGTTTATTTCTACTTCACCAATTTCTGAATTTAAATAATCTTCTAGTATTGAAAAACTTTCATTTTTGGCCTCTCTCATGATTGATTGCAAAACCTTCTTTTTCTTTATTGATGTATTCTCTTGAATTTCAATTTTTTCTATCATCTTTTGTGTACAACCTTTTAATATTTGCAACAGTTTCTTAGTCTCTTCTAGTGAGTCATCTTGAATGTATATTTCTTCTTCTTGAAAATACAAGTCTTCTTCAATGTATATTGGTTCTTCTTGTAGATATAGGTTTTCTTCTTCAACTAATTTTGACAACTCATGAAGTTCTAGTTTTTGAGTTTCTATTTTTGGATCACTTGTTTTCTTTTTCATTTGTTTTTTCTTTGCCATGTCCCTTTGAAGTAGACTACCTTATGGCTCCCTAGGTTTGAATTTTCAAACAAAGATTTTGATGAAATTTTAATTTTTCAAAACCTTCAATATTTGTGTCTCTTTAATTTTTAAATAAGAGACTAATAATGTAATTTTAAATTTTGTAAAATCCTATATTGTAATCCTTATATTTCTCAAATTTAGGTATATGGTTAAACAGGTTCTAAAAACCTAATTTGATGTAGAAGTTATTTTGGCTCAAAATAGAATTTTGTAAACTATATTTGTAATTTTGTAATCCTAATTTGATGTAGGAATCCTTATCTCTCCAAATTTCAAAATATTTACAAATATTAAAATGCTTTACAAAATTTAATAGTCCAATTATAAATCTTCCAAATAATTTCTCAAATCTCTATAAAACTTTTCAAATTGCATTAATAAAGCTTCTAGGGTTTGTATTTTTCACTCTCAAATCTTATACCTCCAATATTTCAATGAATCTAGATGAAAATAAAATTATTTAAATTTAACCCTAATCAAAACAAATATTAACTATCCCTTATAGCTCCAACCTTATAAATAGGAAAAATTAAGTTTAATTTGATTTACCTCTAAGAACTGGCATGCAATAAGGATTAATAGTCGCAAATGAAATAGTCACCTCCAATGAGCGCGTGGTCTTCTAATATTTGACCTCTTGATTCAGTAGCGCTTCTCCTTTGTACAACACGCAATAGCTATTAAGTTTTTAAAAATGAGATAGTATATTTTGCTCATTGAATAATTTCTTATTTTTGGTAAGGATGTCTAACAATAAAGGGGTACCTTGTAAATCTACATAGCACACAACAATATTCGACAAAATTTTCCAACTACTACCTTGTGAATCTTTTTATTAATCATTACAATTGATGGCATGTTATGACCTTGGGGTTCCTACTATTTATTCTCTAGAATATGTGTCCTATTATCAATGGTGAACCTTATTTAAAGCTTCAAGAAATCCCATAGCATTGGACCTAGAGTCCTCAACTAGGGGCATAATAACATGATGTCCACACCCCCAAGGAACTGCATAGATTTTGGTCTAAATTTGGTAATTGCCTATGGATAGGCAAGCATTTTGACATCACTATTTATAGGTCATGATGTCTCCATTATCAATCTTGACACTAATTTGGTCATGTTCATATATGAAATAATTTTTCCTTTTTGCTACACTAGGATATATGAAGTTATCAATATTTTCAAAGTCTAGTAATATCAACACCTTGTGCCTCTTGATAAAACCTTGGACTTTCATACATTGGGGTGTTGAGATTCCTACTATGAAATTCAAAGAAAGTGTGGGTGCTTCCTCCATGGGTCCTTTGGGTAAAGCTTCATCATCCACTAAATAAAGGTGTCCTTCAACTGAGCCCACAAACTCATCCTTTGTATCTACTAAGGTAGATAGAGCCTTGCATATTTTTAGAAGATAGAGGTATTGTGTCTTACATTTATGCCTAGTGACTCATTTTCCATTGCAATTATAACAAATTCCCTTCGCTCTATGGATCACCATCTTATCCGATATTAGTATTTTCACTGTTATAGTCTTTGAATTATTGCTTTTTATGGGGATAAAATATTCATATTGGAATATTATGGGTTTGGAGACCTTTTGTTGGGTGTTCCATTTGATTTTTACAAGTTTAGTGAACCCTTTTCAGTCATGTATGTGGTTATTTTGAGCATTTATACCTTAGGTTTTTTATTTACTCCTTAAGGATGCTGATGAAGCAACTTTTTAAAATGATTTTGATAAGGTCTTCTATTCTATTGTCAAGCTTCTTGAAAGTTATAATATAATCAGGTACTATACCTATTTATCAGAGTTTGGTGAGGGCTTCAGTAAATTATTCAAACTTGGAATAATAAAAATGGCTAATGAGTTCATTCTTGAATTGTGTCCAACCAATATGTGGTACTTATTCTCATTACCATTGATACAAATTGAGTTATTCAAGATCAAAATGAAAGGAAACCAAAATAATTTATTAGTTCATGGGTGTCTCATGTAGCTCATGTCATTGTTCAGCCTTGATTAATCAACTTTGTGAATTTATCCCATAAAACCTTGGGAAATATATCTTAGGAAGTGTTGGGGTCATGTCTCTATTGTTTCCTAACTGTTGGAAGTCCATAGAATTCCCCTTATGAATTTTTGAATTTATGATGGTATTTTTAGTGTGTCCACAAAAACCTAGATCTTTAACCTTAAGTAACTCGATGTCCTAGAACATAGAGTCTTGTCTATGCTTGAAATTTGCAAGCATGTTAGTGAGGGAAGACATATAAGAAATAATATCATTTATGGCATACAAATTAGTGATTTTTTCCTCCATATTATTCATTATGGCCTCCATTTCTTGAGTTTTGCTCTCTAGTAGCATTTACTAAAAATAAAATTGTTATTTCTAGCAAGTAATTATTTTAGTGAGGGTCTTCGTCCAAAACCTTGTTGTGGTTACTTATACCAAAACTGTTATCTTGTCAAGGGGATCAAACCAATGTATATAATGGATTATTTTTTTTGGGCACCAACACTTTTTTTTACTAGAAAATATTTTTTATGTCTCCTTCAAAATTCTCTAAATTGAAAAAAAAAACACTTTTTTATGTAATTGTAACTTGATTACGACCACATTGTCCTAACTAGATTGATATCTCTAGTTGAACTGATATCTTTAGCCCATTATTTCTCTATGTTTCTTGTACCAATAATGATAAGGTTAGCACAATTACTAAACTACCTTAATTAGAAATTAGGGAAGTGAGGTAGTCTAGGATAAGGTGTGTGTACTTCCCATAGCATTCTAATACATTGCAACAATGATCAATAGTGCTCAAACTAATATTTAAGGCCATTACCCAAGGATAATTTAGATTATACCCTTAGGCACACTACCCACCTCTTTGATCAATATATGAGGGTAACCTTCCCAAGTGTTGTTTTTTATGCACTCTAGATAAATACATAGTTGACTCAATCAAATTTTAATATTTTTAAGGTTTTGGATTAATGTTTTTAATAATTTCCTCCTAGTATATACAATGTACGTGAGAACTCAATTCCTTGTTGTAGGATCATGTCTAATGGTTTGGTTTTAGGGCTTTTAGTGTCTATACCTTCACACATTGCTATAAAAGGCTAATGTGCTTTACCCCAAATATAGTTCCTCTTGATTATTTTAAAATGGCTAAAATACCATTTTTAACCTATAGATCTAGGCTTAAAAGAAAAAATTTACTCACAAAAAATGCTTACCATACCTTGGAAAGGGCTTTGATACCATTTGCAATTAACCTCTTTTGTTGATGTGTGTATTTCACCTAAAATTTCCTAGTTAGCAGTTATACTAGGACAAGAAATTATACACCAATGATAATTCTAACTACAAATACAAGGATTAACAATAAAAGTAGTATTAATATCACATCTCCAAGAGCAAAAATGTTAAATGAGTGGAATATGAAAACATAGAATTGATTCAACAAGAGCAAATATATTAATATTGCTTTCCTCTTCGAGGAGGCAATCTCCTTTATAATATATTGCATTATTTCCTTCATGAAGGTTACATCCTTACCTTTTATAATGCTTAAAAGCATATTTCTTTGATCTAAAATTAGCATTATTTCCTAATTACTCTATGAAAATATTCTATGACAACACTAATATGAATTTATTGGTAATAGATTGCAAATGAGAAAGGAAATAGACATATTATTAATAATCACATTGCCCTTATTACAATTGAATATGTATAGTTTGTTGAAATAACAAAATAATAGAAAATCTTAATAAAAAACTTTCCAAAATAAAACTAATCAAATAATATAATATGCATCTAACATCCCCTTATATTACATTATTTGGTATACATAATAATTGTTGAAATTCTTCAAAATTCACTTAACCAAGAGCTTTTGTGAAAATGTCTATCACTTGTTCTATAGTAGAAATATATTAGAGACGGATATGATGATTCTAAACATGATCTCAAATAAAGTGATATTTTTCTTCAATATGTTTGGTCCGTTCATGAAAATTTGGATTTTTAATTAACTCGAGACTCCTTGATTATCATAGTTTAGTATTTTTGGTTGTTTGAAATATAGACCCATATGTGATAGAATAAATTGTAACCATAGTGTTTACATGTAGCATTGCATGCAACTCTATATTATGCCTTAATAGATAAAATTACTATTGTATGTTGCTTTTTGTTGTACCAAGACCTAAGACCAGAGCCAAGATAAAATACATATCCTAAAGTAGATCTACTAACATCAATGAAGCTAACATACTCTAAGTCTATAAAATCTTGTAGAAAGAAGTTATCATTTTTCTTATATTCTAGTCCATATTTTATTGTTCCTCAAATATAATGTAAAATTTGTTTAGCAAATTTAAAATGAGTTTCCTTAGAATATTTCATGAATATAGAGAGATAATTGGTAGCAAACACTATATATGGTCTTTGTATTTATGAGATAAAATAGATTGTTGATCAGTTGATGATATAAAGTAGATAACACAAGTGACAATTTATCATATTTTGATAGTTGTAATCCCTATTCCATAGGTGTTGCTTAAGCTTTATAATCTATCATTCTATATTTTCGTAACAAATTTTTAGCATATTTAGTTTTTATAATTATAATATGATTTTCCTTTTGCCATACCTTTAAACCAAGACAATAATTTAGTAGTCTTAGATCAGTCATATCAAATACTTTATTTAGATAATTTTTTACTTTGGTTATTAAATCATTAGAACTACGTATGATAACTAAATCACCTACATACACCATAATAATTACTTTGTTAGAATCCACTTTATAGATATATAGGTTTGAGTCTAATAAGCTCCTACAAAAACCATGTTGGTAAAGATAATTATTGATTTTAAGATACCATGCTCATGGAGCCTATTTTAATCCATATAATGATTTTTTTTTAATTTGTAAACTTTTTTTGTTTGACTAGATATCTCAAATCTTTTTGGTTGAATCATATATACTTCTTCTTCAAGATATCCTTTAAGAAAAATAATCTTAACATCCATTTGATGAATTTTCCAATGATATTGTGTTGCTAGTGCACAAATTGTATGATTTGTAGTCATGTTTGTTGTTGGTGTAAATGTTTCATCATAGTCAATTCATTCTCTTTGAGAAAAAAAATTTGCAATAAGATGTGTGTTATATTTTTCAATTGATTCATCTACTTTATATTTTATTTTATAGACCCATTTGCATCCAATAGGTTTCTTATATTTAGGTAAATCGACTAGATCCCAAGTTTCATTCTTCATTAAGGCTTAATATTCAACTTCCATTAATTTCTTCCATTCAAGGGAATTAAGTGCATTCCTTAATGATTGAGGTTCATTATTTTCCATTACTAAAGTCATTAAGCTAGAATTTACTTCTCTTTGTTTTTTATTGTGAGTACTATGTCTATTGGAAGTTTTATCTAGAGGTTTATCGAGTCTTGCATCCTTGAGAGTTGTTACAGTCCATTTTTGTGGTTTTTTTTATGGAATTTGAGAAGGTACAATTGTGACTGGTTCTTCCATTGATTCATCTATAACTTCTTATTCATTATCAAAAATTTCTTCGTGATCTTCATTATTTTTCCTTTCTACAATAGGTGATGAAGTATCTTTTGATTCAATAATTTGTGTACATTCTTCATCAACTATAACATCTCAATTTATATGTATTTGCTTTGTTAAAGTATTAATTAGATGATAAGGTTTGGACGATAAATCATATCCTACAAATAAACATGTTAAATTTTTGTCATCTAGTTTTGACCTTTTTTGTTTTGGTATATGCATGTAGGCTTTACAACCAAATACTCTTAAATGTGCTACTAGTATTTTTCTCCCTAGCCATGCTTCTCCTAGTGTGATTCCTTGAAGGGCCTTTGAATATGCTCTATTTTAAATATATACTACAATGTTGACTACTTCTACCCAAAATTGTTGTTCAAGTATTGCTCCTTTGAGCATACAACAAACCATTTTTATAACAATGCAATTTATTCTTTGAACAACTCTATGTTGTTGTGGAGTATAAGTTTTAGTTGGTTGATGCTTAATACCATGTTGTGCAAGATATTAAAAATATATATTAAAGGTATATTATCCATCTTGATCTAATCAGATCACATGGTTTAAACACCTAGATTCTATCTCAACACATTTGAATTTCTTAAAATATGTGAAGGCTTTTAATTTTAATGATAGGAAATAGACCCACATTTTATGTGAGTAGTCATCAAAAAATTGTTGAAATTATTTATGTCCTTCAAAATTGACTAGCATTGGACCACACAAATCTATGTGAATGACATCCAAAGGTTCAATAGCTCTATGTGAACTAAAATAAAAAATAACCCATTGTTGTTTGCCAACTAAATAATTGGGACATGTTGGTAGGGTTAAGGAAATATTAGGCAATCTAGTAACCATTTGATGTCTATGAATATCTAATAGTGATGCAGAACTAACATGACCAAATCTCTATACCATAGAAATGTTGTATTTGTTATGATTGTAGATAAATCCATTGGAGATAAGGACAAATCATCAAGAGCAAATAAATTGTTCTTAAATGAACAAGTTGTTGTTTGATATTTTGTGATAAAGCATCATTTATTTCCATCAACAATTTTAAATTCTACTGTCAAAACCTTATCTAACATTTGTGAGATTGAGAGAAGATTTTTGGCTAATATTGGCACAGAGAGGACATTTTCTAGAGTATATTTCTCATTTTAAATATTATATGAATACTACCAAAACCTTTCATCTCATAAATTTTATCATTTGTAATAGTTATAGGTTTTCCATCAATTTTATGAAGATGACTAAAACATTGATTGTCTCTTGTCATATGTTTACTAGCTTTAGAGTCAATGTACCATTTTGTGTCCTTGGTTTTAGTATGTACCATGATGGATATTCCTTATGATTCCCTATATAATCTTTAAATGCAATTATAGTTTTAAAATATCAATTGTATAAGGACCTTTTAACTAAATACCATTATGAATGTTTCCTTATAACTCCCTATTTAATCTTTAAAAATTCAACTATATAAGGACCTTTCAACTAAAGAAGAGTTTTTTATTTTAATGCAAATATAGTGTTCTATAGTTAAACATTTCGACTATAGAAAAATATTATTAATTTTTCCAAAGTATTCTTTCAAATTTAAAACAAAATATTGACGAGATTTGAAACTAGGTAGTTCCTTAGCTGCACAAAGATGCTTTCAAACAACATGCACATTCCCACTCAGGTTCTTCCAAAAAACATACATGTTCTCTCTCAGGCACTTCCAAAGAGCATACACATTCTCTCTCAGGTGCTTCAAAACAACATCACATTCTCTCAAGCACTTCCAAACAACATACTGATGGTTTTTGGGCTATTCTATCTACTTAAGAATCATAATGACTAAGAGGGAGAAGATAGAATAACAGAGATTCATGAACATATCATGTAATATTATATGAATAGAATTGTACAATAGTGAATGGAACTATGAGTCCATTATATAGGAGGATAGGTTTCTTGTTCCTCACTCTACCTATGACACTTGGTCCAACTTACATGACACTTGGCATGATTACCAAATAATGGAATATATTCCAACACCCCCCTGTATTACATTATTTGGTATGAAGTTCCCTTGAGTTGCATAGATGATCTCTGAATGTTTGAAACTTGGTTTTCCCAAGAGCTTTTGTAAAAATATCTGCTAACTGGTCTTCTATAGGAACATGCTTCAGGATGATATGATGGTTCTAAAAGTGATCTCTGATGAAGTGGCATTGTGCTTCAATATGTTTAGTTATTTCATGTACAATCAGATTTTTGATCAAGTTGAGTACTCCTTGATTGTCACAAAATATCAAGGTTGGAGTTCATTTGATACCCATGTCTAATAATATATATTGTATCCATAATGCTTCGTAGGTTGTATCTCTTATTGCTCGATATTCTGCTTCAGTAGATGATTGTGCCATTGTATGTTGTTTCTTATTGTGCCAAGATATGGGTCTTGACCCAAGATAGAACATGTACCCTAAAGTAGACTTTCTATCATCAATAGAGCCAACATAATCTAAATCTGAGTAACCTTGTAGACAAAAATATTTAACATTCTTCATATAAGTTAGTCCATAATCAATAGTCTTCTTGATATATTGTAATATTCTTTTTGTAGCTTTCCAATGACTTTCTCTTGGTTCTTGCATGAAGCGTGAAAGATAATTTACAACAAAGGCTAAGTCAGGTCGACTATTTGTTAAGTACAAAAGACTTCCAATTAATTGGTGATACATAGTTGCTAAAACCAAAGGTGTTTCATCAATTTTGGATAATTGAATCCCTTGTTCCATTGGTGTATCTTTCGGCTTACAATCCTTCATTCTATATTTTTCAAGTAAGGCTTCTACATATTTTGATTGAGTAATAGTAATCTTATCTTCACCTTGTTGAATCTCTAGACCAAGATAATAATTCATTAGACCTAGATCTGTCATCTCAAATGCCTTTTCTAGATCCCTTTTAATGTCACTTATTAGTTTTTTAGAACTTCTAGTAATTACTATATCATCAACATACACTATGAGAATCAATATACTATTTCCAATTTTCTTTGTATACAAACTAGGATCGAATGTACTTCTTTTGAAGCTATGTTGTAATAAGTGATTGTTGATCTTTATATTCCATGCTCTGGGAGCTTGCTTTAGACCATATAGGGATTTTTTCAATTTGCACACTTTATTTTCTTGTCCTTTAATAACAAACCCTTCTGGTTGTGACATGTAGACTTCTTCTAAATCACCATTAAGAAAAGCACTTTTTACATCCATTTGATGAAGCTTCCAACCTTGATGAGCTGCTAGTGCACAAACTATCCTGATAGTAGTCATTCTAGTTGTTGGTGCAAATGTTTCTTCATAGTCAATTCCTTCAGTCTAAGTATATCCTTTGGCTACTAACCAAGCTTTGTACTTATCAAGTGTTCCATCTGCTTTATACTTGATCTTGTAAATCCATTTGCAACCCACTATTTTCTTTCCTAGAGGTAATTCCACTAGATCCCATGTTTTATTCTTTTGAAGTGATGCATATTCAGATTCCATAGTTGTCCTCCAATGTGAGTGATTTAGTGCTTGAAGTGTTGATGTTGGTTCTATTATATTGCTTAGTAATCCTCTATTTATTCTACTTTGACTACGAGTTTGAGGTCTAGTAGTGGTAAGATCTGGCATTCTTTCTAGGTTTGAATCCTTGAGAGTGTTTCTGAGCCATATTGGTTCTTTCTTTTGAGGAATTGTAGATGTTTTTGAGTATTCCCTATTTTCTTCTTGAGATTCTGATTCTGATTCTTCACTAGTTATATCTTCCTCTGAGTAGTTTAGAAGAATTTTTGTGTCATTATTGGGTTTCTCTGTGTCAATTTTGATTTTTCATCAAAGATTACATCTCTACTTATGTAAACTTTCTTTGTATGTGGATCTAATATTTTGTATCCTGTAGATTCATTGTCATAGCCAAAAAATATTCCTACCATAGTTTTGTCATCTAGTTTTATCCTTTTTTTTTTGGAATATGCATGTAAGCTTTGCAACCAAAAATTCTTAGTTTTCCTATATTTGGTTTTTGTCTTGACCATGCTTCTTCTAGTGTAACATGTTTGAGTATTCTTGTTGGTAATCTATTTTGTATGTATATTGTTATTTGAACTACTTCTACCCAATATTGATGATCAAGATGAGCTTCTTTTAACATACATCTCACCATTTCCATTATTGACCTATTTCTTCTTTCTGCAATTCCATTTTGTTGTGGTGAATATGTTGTAGTGAGTTGTCTTTTAATTCTATTCTCTTCTAAAAATGAATCAAATTATTTAGATATAAACTCACCTCCTCTATCTGAGTGAAGTGCTTTTATAGTCTTTCTTGATTCTTTTTCTACTTGAAGTTTGAATTGTTTAAAATGACTAAATACCTCTGATTTATACTTCATGAAGTATACCCACATTTTCCTAGTGTGATCATCAACAAATAATTGAAAATACTTATGTCCTCCAATACTAGAGATATTCATTGGCCCACATAAATATGTGTATATCAACTCTAATGGTTGTTGAGTCCTATGTTGTCAAAGTTCAAAAGGAATTCTATGTTGTTTTCCTGCTAAACATTCTAGACAAACAATAGATTCTAGAGATAGATTTGGTATTCCTTCAACCATTTGATATTTGAGTAATTCATTCATGGTAGATTCACTAGTATGTCCTAGATGCTTGTGCCATAGATCTAAAGTTTTGACTGAAAAGTAGAGTGTGTAGTAATGTCTAGAACAAATAGACCACTTTTATAGGAGCCTGATGCTATATTTTTCCCTTGTTTAAGAATGAGACATTGTTTTCTTCCATTGGAAACTTTGAACTCTACTATCATGTTTTGATCCATGAGTTGAGAAACTGAAAGAAGATTAGTAGTCAATCTTGGGATATATAATGTATTTTTTATTATCCCTTTTCCATTTATCAAATCTACTAGAATGTTTCCGATCCCCTTTACTTCATAAGTTTTACTATCTACTATAGCAACTGGTTTCTCATTTATCTTTTGTAGAGAATTAAACCAATGTATGTTTCCAGTCATATGTTTGCTTGCCCCTGAATCTATATACCAATGATCCATGGTTTGTGACACCTTAGAATTTTGAGTATGTGAACAAACTTGATAAAACCTTTCTAAACTTAGGTTTTGTAGAATCCTTATGTCTCCCTAGTGGTTAGAATGTGTTATAAATTTGATAATGTGCTTAGAAAATAACAGTTCACCTTTTGGGTTGATTTTGTAAAGTTTTGAGAATGACAATAATCAACTCCTATTTCTCCTATGAACTATGCACTTATCAATTTAAAGTGGTTCTCTATGGTTGGATTTCTTTTATCCCTTTAATGTGACTATGAGACAAGAATATGTAAGTAAATAATTCCAACTCCTTTAAGTAAATAATGAACTTCCTTTTATACCCCTTAATATCCAATAGTTTAATATTTCTAAATTCTAATAATCTATGTTTTATGTAGTATACCTTATAACTCCCTAATTTTAGAATTTTAGAAATTAATAATATTTGCAATAATAATGTTGATTTTCCAAGTAGAAACCCTTATATCTCCTATGGTGTTTAATTGCAAATATTCCACTAAAGTGATTTGAAATACTATGGATATGAGCTCCTTTGATTTGCTTTCAAATGTATTAAGGTTGATTGTTTCTCCAATATAAATGATAAATAAACTCAACCTTATGATATACCCCTTATTACTCCTAAATGAAAGCAATTTAAATCAAAGTGAAACCTTACCCTATTAATGTTGTATCTACTTGAAAATAGGTGTACTTCATTTATGACAGACATATGATAGTGGTAGTGATTTTAATGCTCCTTTGAATTCTTGACTTTGTGCCTTGTACCTTGAATATGCTCTCAATTGTACCTTAATTCCTCCCTTACTTAATTTTGGATGAAAATTATGCTTCCATGCTCTAATTTGGGTACCTATAAGTATGCTTCTATGTTCTTGACACAAGCGCTAAGTGGCATAAGCATTTCTCAAGACTTGATCTCCTCCTTAGGTGGTGTTTTGACTTCACTCTACACTTGACTCCTCAATGGTTACACTTGGTATTCCAAAATAGTACGCTTCTCTTTTGCATGAGCGCTTTTAATAGGCTATATGTCCTTCTTGAAGCATTGACCACGTGGTGTATGCATTGCTAGCGATTATGTTCCTTTATGGGCATTGGGTTTAGGTGTCTCCAATGCTAATTTCTCCTTTGATTGAAGAGCTAGAATTATTATGCTTTGTAACCCCTAAATGATATTATTAACGCTCAATCAGTTGAAATTACCTTTTTTTTAGCGCTTCTTTTTTGAACGTACATTATAGAATATATGGGTTCCTTAGATGAATGTGCCAAGTGGCACTCTATTATTTTGCATGGAAGACTCTCCAACATCTCTTTCCCTTTGTATATCCTCTACCAATGAATACCCTTTGTATTCTTATCTAAAAACACTTTCTTTCCAAGCACTCAATGATGCTTGTAAGGATGGCTCCATCTAAAAAAGTTGTTAAGCACTGTAATGGAGGTTCTATGATGGCTATCGATGTGCATCTCGATTGGTGATATATCCAAGTTGGACCCTTGGTAATGCACCTTGCTTTCATCTTTCACTTCATTGTAATATGTTGTCCTTGGTCTTATGTTATACGTAAAGTGTAATAGATGATTTTTCACCTTACGTAGCCCTTGTTCATTGTAGGTTGTTTTCACCTTATGTTTTGGATGATGGTGTCTTCTCACACCTTAATGAGCTATTTTTTGAGTCTTATGAGTGGCTCTCCTCTCAAGCACAAATCGACAAATATCGAGTCCTTTGGATGGCTCATTTCTTAAGCACCTTTGCTAGTGCTTACCCTTTGTTGATGGTAGACGTTGAGCCCCTTTGTAATGGCTCCTCTTCAAGCACTTTTGCTAGTACTAATGGAAACCACTTATGGATAGAATGATAGGCTATGTAGAGTATCCTTAAGACACTTATATTTTGTCTTCCTTTGATGTAATAGAAGACATGTTTGATGCTCAAAAATTAACCTATAATACCTCCTTATTTGCACCTAAAACTTGAGACTCTCCTAGTCTCATTTTGTAGCTCTCTTTACTGGTTTTTATGGTGGCTTTCTTCTCCATACCTTGGAGGAATATAATCCTATAAGGTGGCTTCTCTAGGCCACAATAAGTTTTTGGTTTTGTGCACTGAATAATGTCTTTAGAAACTTTGATATATGTTGATTTGTGCACTTTGATTTTTCACTCTAGCTTAACAACCAATGCACTTAATAATCCTTTGAGAGTAACTAGTTTAATGAGTAACTAGACTAGTGCAATCAATCCTTAATGTACCAATAATATCTCTAACTCAATGCACTTAAGGATAATAATAATTTCACCATATTGCTCTTGTAAACCCTCAAAGTAGTTTGAAATATGCACTTAATTTTCACTGCAACTTAAAATACTTAGCGCACCTTAAAAATATTTAAGAACAACTAATATAGTGCAATATTAATCTCACCTTATTACTCCTTCAAATGAACCTTATATCTTGTACTATAAACTATGCAAACTTAATGTAGTCTTATTTACTTCAACTAAACAATAGGAAGATGATATTTTTCTTTCTATCAAAATATATCTAACTCATATTTTAATGTGCAAGTAATAACCTTAAAAGAAACTCTCTTTTGCACTCCCTTGAAGACTTTAAAATGAATCCACTCCTTGCAACTTTTAAACTAATATGGTGCTTAATGAATCTTAATAAACCGAAAATCTAAATTTTAACTAATGAACCTTTTGCACCCAAGTTGCTTACCTTTAAGATCTCTGAAGATGGTGGATGTCTTGGTGATTCGATTCACCAAATTTCTATCCTTTACTTGATGAATTCGTAGATCTTCTTGGCTATCGAAAATAGCTTCCTAATTCACCAAATCGTAACTTTGAAACCCTCTAACTTATTGCTTGAAACTGAAGTTTGGTGGTTTCAACTCTCCTTCAATGGCCCTTGATTTTCTATTGAAAGAAGCAACAATTTCCTTTTGGTCTTGTTTTTAGATGGAGATAATTGTCCCAAATTCTTCTTGCAAGAATTTCCCTCCTTGCAATCCTTCTCAAGCCCCTCGAACCTCGCTTTGATACCAATGATGGTTTTTGGGCTATTCTATCTACTTAAGAATCATAATGACTAAGAGGGATAAGAGAGAATAGCAAAGCTTCATGAACATATCATGTAATATTATATGA
Organism: Wollemia nobilis; assembly: GCA_028583015.1. Classification (NCBI taxonomy): domain Eukaryota; kingdom Viridiplantae; phylum Streptophyta; class Pinopsida; order Araucariales; family Araucariaceae; genus Wollemia; species Wollemia nobilis. The sequence goes on along the minus strand of JAQPPZ010003287.1, from coordinate 4,933,323 downwards.
ATAGAATTGTACAATAGCGAATGGAACTATGAGTCCATTATATAGGAGGATAGGTTTCTTGTTCCTCACTCTACCTATGACACTTGGTCCAAATTACATGACACTTAGCATGATTACCAAATAATGGAATACATTCCAACACATATATGTTTTTATCTATCTTCTATGCATATTCACTTTTAGATGTCGAATAGATCCGGTTACACTACCATACTACCTGTATTACCTTCAAGTTTATCTTTCCTCTCCAAGTAAATATCAAAATTATTTTAGACCATTCATATTTTTTTGGGTTCTTATTTTCAAGAAAATATCAAATACTTTTAGACTACTCATATTATTTTCCAATTAGTCTTTTTTCTTTCAATAAAATATCATACTTATTTGTGAATTATATTTCTTGTTTGTCTGATGAATTCCCATATGTAATTGTTAAATGAAGCAATACCTTCTTGTTTATATGTCTCTATAAGATCTTCCAAAAGTTTCCATCACTAATATTTAAAAAAAATGTTTCTCCATCCTACCTTAACGGTCTTCATCATAGCATGCATTAAAAAAAAGCTATATTCGCTTGGCTCAAGAATGTCTAAATTTATGCTCTAATACCATATGTTGATAACATACTACAAATGATAAAGGAAATAAACATATTATTAATTTCACTTTCATATTTTTCATTACAATCACATTGTTCTTATTACATTTGAATTTGTATAGTTTGTTGGAATAACAAGTTAACAAAAAATCCTACCGAACAACTTTCCAAAACAAAATTAATCAAATAATGTATTATTATCTAACATATTCTATGATAATATTCTCAAATTATAGTTATTCCTAACTTGACATGTGGCCCTCTTCATATACTCCATATGGTAAAATAACATAGGCCAACATGGATTACATTCATGGGGTATGTCTGATACTCGACCATAATTTAAAGGTTGATTTTGAAAAACAATAGGTCTCCATGGTATGTATGATTTATGACAAGTCTAGAAAGTATGTAGTTGTTGCACATGGTAAAGGAATAGAAAAATATTTGAACTTCATACAGGACATCATGATAATCAGGCATTAATTATCAAATCTGATATTTTTGTATCGCTCTAGTATTAAGGATATGGTCATTTGAGTTTTTTCTATCTAATTCCACTTCAAAAGAAGCACATGATTTAAGTTATTCCTTCCTTGAATAAGTTTACTCAAAGTTTCCCTTGTGGCTTAGTTGGAAAGCAACATCAAGATCCATTTAGTTCTTTAAAATCTTGAGCTGAAGGGCCTCTCAATCTAGTTCATACCGATCTTTGTGGACCCATGGCTCCAACCTGTAATAGCTCTTGATGTTTTCAACTCTTTATTGATGATCATACTAGCAAAATATGGATATTTTTCTTGCATAACAAGGATGAAGCCTTTTACTACAAATATTTTAAGGCTCAAGTTGAAACATACACAAGTCATCGAATCCATGTACTCTAAGTAGATGGAGAGGGGAGTTTACTAGCAATAATTTTTCTACTTTCTTGAAGAAACATGACATTCATCAAGAATTGATATCAACTTACACACTACAATAGAATGGTATTGTTGAATATCAAAAAAGAACCATCATGGAAATGGTTCATCGCATGTTGAAATATTTTCAACTTGCACCTTGTTTTTGGGCAGAAGTAGTACATACTACAATTTACTTTCTCAACTATGCCCCCACTATAGCATATGATCACATCACTCTTGAAGAAGCATGGACTGGATACAATCCATCAATATATCATCTTTATGTTATTTGTTGTACAACATATATGCACATCTCAAATGATAAAAAATGGATGAGAAGTCTAATCAATGCATTCTATTAGGCTATATTGATGAATCAAAATCCTTTATATTATTTGATCTAGATACCAAGAAACTATATATTAGTTGTGATGTCATTTTTTATGAGAAGAATGAACCCCTCTCATATTCTCCATAGAAATCTTCATCTGATTATGTCCCATCAATACTTCATTGTGATTAATATGTGAGGACATAACCCATGCAAATAATTCTTAGAGGATCTGTCAAGGCTAAGATCCCTACGGGGCTTTATTGTCACTTCAATTTGGTGTGCTGATTTAGGATTTGAGGGGTTCACCAAGAGTGCTTTAAAGACTCACTCCAATTTTGTGTAGGGGTTTGATGTGTGTTTTCACAAACACCTAAGTTTGGCCTTTGGAAACTAGGTTACTATATTAAAAATGATATCTAACTAAGATGCAAGGAAACAAGTTATGCAAGAATACAAAACTAATCTAAAATATTTTTTTGCTTTGAATGACACTAATCCTAGGGTACAAAAGTAAATATTTTCTCTTTTTTTTTTAGAAATGGAACAAGAGAATGCACAAATAAAACTAACCTAATGCATACTACATGCAAAATTTAATTTTGAATGCCTAAAGAGAAGATAAACAAATCAAACTAACTAGATTCCTTTTTATCTTTTTTATTTTATTTTATTTGTGTCTAAATAAAAAATAGAAACAAAACACATAACAACAAGAGAACAGATATGAAAAACAAGATGAACAAATCAAATTAACTAGTTTCATTTTTGTCTTTTTATTTTTAATATGTGTCTATATAGAAAATAGGAACAAAACACATAATATTAAGAGAACAAATTTAAAATACAAGATGAACAAATCAAATTAACTTTATTCATTTTTGTATTTTTAAAATTTATTTATGTCTAAATAAAAAGATAGAAACAAAACACAAAACAAGAGAACAAATTTGAAAACAAGACGAAAAAATAAGATTAATTAGGTTCCTTTTTGTCTTTTTTTTATTTTATTTATGTCTAAATAAAAAATAGAAACAAAACACAAAATATCAAGAGAACAATTTTGAAAAACAACACTTAACGGTTAAACAGAATACTTGATTCTAGTGGTTGTCCCAATTTTGTACCTTGGAAATAACAATCATAAATTAGAGCGATTACTTGTAAAATAGGAAACTCAAAGTTTGACATTAGTGTTTGGGGGCTTGCTTAGGCCACTATGGAGAATGGTCTTGCAAGAGAGGTAGTCAAGCCCCTTGGGTCCTTTAGATGACTGAAAATAAGCATAAAATTGATGACTTTAGTAGCAAGAAATAAAAATATGCAAAAAGGGGGAAAATAGAGAACAAAAAGGAATATGTTTGATAAGTAGGAAAAAACAAAGGGAAAGCAAAAAAAGGGGAAAGACAGACCTGCCCCCAAGTCTAGAGCTGATTTTGCGATCCTTTTAGATCGACCACAAAATCGCATTAACCAAGTTTGTATCCTAAGAGCAAACCACAAACTCGCATGAACAACAATATTGAGGTAAAAATGAAGCAAACTAAGGTTTTTCAAGGGCCTAAACAACAAAGTTAGAACAAGAGACAAGATTGAAAATTAAAGATAAATAGAAATTTATAATGACAAAAGTAATAAAATATAAATCGCAGTAGGAAGACAACAAAAAGAAAAGAGAGACAACAACCAATAGAGGATTGGTCCTCTAAGATGAGCCTTTTTATCCCTCCTAAAAGCCTTCCAAAAATATCGATGCAAAATCGAGAACTTGACAAGAATTTTGTTAGCTTGAGAGCGATGGTAAGAGCACTTGACGATATCAATTGTGATATTATATTGGGTTAAAAAAAGGAGCCCAATGCCTCTATTTATAGGGATTTGGGGCATAGAAAAAAGAGAAGGAAAAGCATTAGGGCTAGGTTAAACTTAAAAAACATAATAAAATAAAATTAGAGAGGCAATTAAGTTATTGATCTAGGGTTATGTGATTTTACGATCCATAAGGATAGGCCTTGAAATAGTAAAAAGTGATCGTTGGGGGTCACCTCAATCAATAACGACACCTAGGTAGGTTGCGTAATTTTGCATTCCATCCAAGAGGACTAGGAATTCGATAAAATTGAATAAAATGACTCAAAACGAGGGTTGATGGGCTCAAAATTGCATTTGGTAATTTTGAGAGGCTTTTAAGGCATCTAAAGAAAAATTGACTCATTTAGCTGGGTCAATTTTTGGTGTCTATGGAAGAATATGAAGAAGATGTTGATGAGGAATTTTTTGGGAGCAACAATGATAAAGATAATAATGATGGTGAAGTAGACTAATCTAATCCACCACATCACATATGAAAAGTACTCAAGTGGTACACTATCACATTAAGAGATTTAGAGATGGATGGAATTCCAAACACATCTACCAAAGGACCGAGGACAAGCAACATGGTTTGTGATGAGTTAAATATGGCCTTGATAAGCATTGTTGTCCAAAATTTTGAACCATCCATAATTTAGAAAGCTATTTAGTCTATCTTGGAAGGATACTATGGACGTTAAATATCAAGCATTAATGAAGAATGAGAATTGGCAGCTTGTGATCTTCCACCAAGGAAGAATGTCATTAGATGCAAATGGATCATTAAGACCAAATATAAGTTGGATGGTAGTAGTGATAAATACAAGGCATGACTTGTAGCCAAGTTCTATTTGCAAAAGGAGGACATCAACTATGAAGAAACATTTGCAACTAGAGCTCATATAAAGACCATTAGAATAATATTTTCTCTAGTTATACAGTTTGGATGGAGGATTCATCAGATGGATGTCAAAAGTACCTTCTTGAAAAGAGACCCGAAGGAAGAAATCTACATGACTCAACCAAAGTTATTTGTTATACTTGGATAAGAAACAAAGGTGTGTAAACTAATTAAAATCTCTTTATGGTCTCAAACAAACTCCTCAAGCCTGGTATAAATATAGATGAACATTTTGAAAAACATGGTTTTAAGAGAAATCCATATGATCAAAATATATACCACAAAGAGCAAGGGAGATGTTGTGATAATCATTGTATATGTAGATGATTTGGTCATCACGGGTAGTTCTAAGAAAAATATTCTTGTAGTAAAGGATGACTTGAAAAACTCATTTAATATGACCAATATTGGACTATTGCACTATTGTCTTGGATTGGAAGTGTGGCAGACACATCATCGCATCCTTGTCTCATAAATAAAATATGCTAAGACACTTGAGAAATATTGCATGAATGATTGTAAGCCCATGATGACTCCTATGTAACCAGGGCTACAACTCTTATGATTTAAATCCTCTCCATCAATGAATGCAACTCTCTATTGATAGTTGGTTGGAAGTCTTATTTACATAACATACATGAGGTCAGGTATCAACTTTGTAGCAAGTTACATCTCACGTTTCATGCAAGAACTGAAATATTATCATTAGAAGGTAGAAAAGTAGGTAATAAAGTATGTATGTGGTACAATTGAGTATGTTCTAGAATATAAGAAGAATGATCAATTCTTCTTAATCGATTACACAAATGCAAATTATGCAAGATGTATTGATGAATTAAGATCGACTTCTAGTTATGTATTCTTTCTAGGATCTAGACTTGTATCATGGGGAAGTAAGAAACAACAAATAGTTGTTTGATCTTCCATAGAAGCAGAATATCATGCTACAAGAGGATCTATTGACAAGGCAATATGGTTGAAACATATGTTAACAGGCATTGGAGTACCACAAACTAAACCAACAACCATGTACTATGACAATCATGGTCTTTTAAATCTTATTTATAATCTAGTGATCCATGAGCACACTAAGCACATTGAATTTCAATGCCATTTTGTACATGAACATGATCAACAATACAATATTAAGCTCCAATTTTGCCCTATTCAGAAACAATGTGCAAACATCTTCACCAAGTCACTTGCACATGTTAAGTTTGAGGTATTTCGAGATTTTCTCTCCAAAAGACTTAAAAATATGATGCAATAAGGGGGGAATGTTAGGAAATTATTATCATCATAGTTTGTTAGCATCATATAAATTTGAGTGGTTACAACCACTCAATGTAGGATTTACAAGTTAACTATTAGTTGTGGGTGATTACAAGTTGTTGTTGTCTTCTTACAAGTTGTTATGCCATATTGGGAAACACCTTATGTTTATAAACAACATTGATTAATGAAGATTTCATTGAAGAATTTCACCAACAATAGGCCAAGGGGTAAAAAGAAGATATGCAAATCCTAAGGAAGAACTTGTGGAAGCAATATTTTAGTTTGTAGTGGTGTTACCAAACACTTTTGAAGCCTTTGAAGTGATTTATGAATGTAATTAGAGGTATGTAACATTTAGAGATGCGTCATTTTAGTAAGGATACCCCCATAACAAACCAAAGATAAACCATCACAGCCATAGCTAAATATGACTTAAAAAAAAAACATAACAACTACCTCTATAGGGAAGGTACATGTAGAAGAAGATTTTGCATATTTATGATTTGTCTAACGAGGATGGGCAAAATCTTTTAAAAATATAGATATTCTATTAAAAGAAGATTTTAACAATAGAAAAAGTAGACCCACATGATGTAGGTGAGTTGGAGAGGGTAGGGCAATCCTCCAAGGGAGGTCCTTGGTTCGAATATCCACCCTACCAAATGCACATTGGGTACCCAAAATCTAGTTGATAATGTTGGTGCGATCAGGATCGAACGTGACTCCTGGGTGATTTTGACGGTGTAGAACCCCCTGGTCGTGGTTTCTCAGACCAAGGCAACCTCGCAAGGGGTTTTTCGCTAAATTCAAAAAACAATAGAAAAAGTTGAAGAACACAAGCTTATACTGAGAGGGGGGTGAACAGTATAAGACCTCTTTTTACTTTTTTCTTTATACTTCAAAATAGTAAAGCAATATACCCAAAGCAATATCAAAGCAATGCACAATATCATCCACAAAGTGACACCAATTTTAACGTGGTTCACCCAGAATGGTTGGGCTACGTCCACAAAACTTTTCTCTAAAAGTTATCTCAAAGTTCTTTGGGAAACCTTCCCAATTACAATGTTTATGAGCCTCGGCCCAAAGGAGATACCTTCCCCCAATCTAAATTTATGAGCCTCTGCTCAAAGGAGATACCTTCCCCCAATCTGAATTTATGAGCCTCTACTCAAAGGAGATACCTTCCCCTCTGCTCTAGATTTATGAGCCTCTGCTCAAAGGAGATACCTTCCCCTTTACTCTGGATATGATCCCTCAGAAGATCAACTGTCTCTACCTCTTCCCAGCACGTGGAACTCCTTTCCACCGAATACCTCCTGTCCTCAATGCTTAGCCTAAGAGACCTCTGCCTTCTATGATCACGTCCACATTAGCTCAACAACTTTGTACCAAACACAGTCAGTCGGTCTAGTACATGTCTTCCTCTGTCTGTCAGATCTGTCCAACTCTTGAACAAATCAATCCTCTGTCCACAAGCCTTCTCAAAGACTTGCCAAATCTGTCCTCAGGTTCTTCTCAAAGAACCAATGCTCCTTTATCCTCAAGTTCTCTGATAGAACTCTCAAAAAACCAGCTCACAAGTCCTTTGCTAGGACCTATCCAAATCTGCTCACAAGTCCCCACCGAAACCTGTCCAAAACTGCTCACAATTCCCCACCGAAACCTGTCCAAAATTTGCTCACAAGTTCCCACCGAAACCTGTCCAAAACCTCAACAAGCTCACCAAGAAAAACTTGCTTAGCATGAACCCACAAAGAGAATTGTTAGAGACCCAATGTGATTCATCAACCTCATAGAAGCATAAAGAGAATTGTTAGAGACTCAATATGTTCTATACTTAACTCCCAATCTCAATCTCAACTCAATCTCAATCTCAAAAGAATAAGATAGATGTAGTATGCTTTTCTCAAGAACATGAAACACAACCCAACAATTGCCAACCATGCAATATCTCATATAAAAATGATACTCATGTTCTTTCCACAACCAATATCTTTTCTCAACCAATTAGGGCTTTAACAACAATGCTTATAGACAAGGTTTAACCAACATCATTCAACTCAACATTAACCTTGAAGCATTCAACCAATCATCACAAGAAAAGGAAACAAGTAGAAATCCTTTTCCCTCCAAAGATATTTGAACAAAACGACCACCAACACAATATCACCAAATGCAAAGAATAACTTGCTCAAATCAACTTAATGGAGTAAGCCCAATATCATGAATCAAGTAAAGCAATAACTTGATCAAACAACCTCCATGGAAGCAACTCAACCATCAAACTCAAAACAGCCAACCAAGGGTTCCACCAACTCAATGCAAGTAGCTAGACTCACAAATATAAACCCTAGTGCACAAAGCTTCCACTATCTCAAACCAAAAATTATGCATTCACCAAAAACTCTCATCAAGGATAACAATGCATAAGAAGTCTTCAACAAACCAAAAAATAGGATTTACACCCAACCAAAGGAAACCTAGTTGAAAACCTTTTCACTCCAACCTTATTTCAAAAAACATACACCAATCATACTCATAAGAAGAATGTGCCCATACCTTATTGGAGTAGAAGATAATTGAACCTTCAAGTTGTCACCACACACAACTCTCAAACTTCCAACCAAGTTAGGGTTAGAATAAAAAGAAATGAGCAATAATATAAACTTCCTTTATTACACCTTTTAGCTCCACTTCTTTAAACACCAATAAAATAATGTCAAAGCAAAATATGACAACTTAACCTTATACCTCCATCAATTATATTTGCCAAGCCAACTCAAAATACTCAAAGCAAATAATAAAATATATACCTTGGCCAACCTTAGTTCTCCAACCTTTGGATAAAATGAATAACACCACCACAAATGCTAAAGCGCTTTCATTGCTGCTATCCTCGTGCATCACGACCAAAACAAAATTGCCCACAACATGGGTCAAACTTGGCACCTCTGCCCAACGCTTCTTCACTCAACACACCACCACCATTGGAGCACAAGTGCCCAATGAAAAATATAATGTAATCCTATGTGTTGTCTTCCTTCAATCACCAAGGATTTGAAAACGTAAACGTTTTCCTCAAGCCACCACTATCATCATCAGCGTTGTCCAAAAACATAACTCCCAGAAAACATAGTTCGCAGTCTTATCAAATGTCAGAGAAACGTAATCTGTCGGACGTCAAGCGCAAGAAAAGCTTGGGCAATTCAATATGGATGGACAACAAAATACAGCGAAAAACATAACTTTTTCGGAAGACACAAAGCTTCGAAATTGCATCAATCGATGGTGTAATTACTTTAGAAAATCATCCCCACTTATATAGCCATTTCTCCTTAATTGTTTGACGTCGGTGCTCCTCCAACGATGGCAACACGTCGGTGAATGAATTCTTTATGTGCGTCGCTTAAGGGTTAAAAGACCCTTTAATAATAATTAAAATAATAATTATTATTATTTTATTAATAATAAATTAAACTTAGACCTTTGTCAAAGGTTTGAGTTAATTTAATTATTAATAATAAACATGGACCTTCAAGGTTTTTCAGAAGTAAAAACCTTTGCATTAAGTTAAGCTTGGTTTTAATAAAAACCCTTAATGAGTCCAAATGGTTTTAAGAAAAACCTTTAACCTTGTCACCATGGTTTTGATAAAAACCCTTTAACATTATGAAGCTTCTCAAGATATTTTTGACATCACACTCTTTTTGATATCAACACAAAAATGCCTTTTGACATCAATGACAACTTATACACTTGAGCAAAGGCAATGTACCCAAAGTACCCAAAATTGCCAACAAAAGTAAATGAATAAAACAAAACAATTATAGGAATAAAAAAAATACTAACCTAAATGAATGCCCAAATAATAACAAAGATATAAAGACATTTGTTAAGGAAAAGAAGTTAATAAGAAAGAGAAAACATTATCTTGTTGAATTACTCTTCATATAATCACCATAAAAAGGTCTAATTGAGGACTAGCTAACACCAACTTAGATATAAAATAGACAAATGAAAGAGACCAAAAGAAGAATGATGAGAAAATATGTGCCTTATGCAAATCAAGATAAGTTGAAACAAAAAAAAACATTTTATTGAGGACTAGCTGACACCAACTTAGATATAAAATAGACAAATGAAAGAGACCAAAAGAAGAATGACGAGGAAATATGTACCTTATACACATCAAAATAAGTTGAAACAGAAAAGCATTTTATTGAGGACTAGTTGACACCAACTTAGATATCAAATAGACAAATGAAAAAGACCAAAAGAAAAATGATGAGGAAATATGTGCCTTATGCACATCAAGATAAGTTGAAACAAAAAAAAAATTATTTTAAAATGTACATTCAATTAAATTAACTATCAATACAATATTTATTTAATAAAATTAAATTAAAAAATAAATCATTAAAATCAATAACCAAAAATTTACATTATATTGCACTTGGGGGTGTAGCGCATTTTGGAAGCTCATAAAGGTCCATTTACAGGGGAGGGTCATAAAGGTCTTTACGAGATCTTAACTACCTCATGGCATGCCCAATTAGCTCTTAACCTAGCTATGTTAGGATCTTTAACTATTGTCGTAGCTCATCACATGTATTCTATGCCCCCCTACCCATACCTTGCTATTGACTATGGCACCCAACTCTCTCTGTTCACACATCACATGTGGATTGGTGGATTTCTCATAGTTGGCGCTGCTGCACATGCAGCTATTTTTATGGTTTGAGCTTTGGCTCTTCTTCGAAAGGTCCAAGGTTCAAACCGTGGCGTGGGTGAGTGTGTGAGGGGGTGGGTGTGTCTCCCTAATGAAATTGTTGTAACAGGTTGGAGGATTCCTAATCAAAACCCTTATATCTTAATATTACCAAAAAAGAAAAAATTACATTATATTCAAAAAAAATTATATTTTATAATTCTTAAAATATAAAATTTAAACTTTCTATCTAAAATAGAACCCATCTCAACCATAGGACGTAAAACCATATTATATAAATATATACGTGGTAACCACTTCGAAAAAGCAAAACTATTTTTATTTCATTCACTCTATTAGTGTCATTGTCACTTTTATATATATATTTACTATAAGGAAATTTACAATGTTTTAACAGGATAGTTATTATTATATTTATTTATATATTTTAATATACATAAAAATTTATAACATTTTTATTTAAAAACTATCACTATATCTATACTTGTCTCATATTTTTAATATATAAAAAATATACAATATCTCTATTAAAAAGTTACCACTACATTTACCTATCCCACTTTTCATAAACATTGGCATTTACTTCAATAAAAAAAATATAAAGTAAATAAATTAATATATATATTTAGTATAAAAAATGAAACTTTAATTACAGGTAACCGGAATAAAATAATTGGAATGTTTAAAATAATAAAAAAATATTTAGGTTAAAATTTTGGTGATGCTTTTAACAAAAGAAGTAGTCAGATTTGAAAAATCTTTTAAGTCCAGGGTTCAAGATATTAAATAAAAAATGACTGTAAAATAAAAATAAATTAATAAGTAAATACATGCACTTCACATGCATGTACGGTAGCCAATCATTGCATAGTAAATAAATTAATTGAGGCGGCTTCCGAGACGGAACAAACGCCACGCGTTTTAAATTTTGGACCCATCAGGACGGAAAGCTGGTGAAGGTGATAACCCCGAAACATAACAATTTGATCGTACGCTCTAACTTTTGAACCCCTCCATTCAATACTATGGTTGCAGAAATAACTGTTGACGTTTGTCGGACACAATCTGACAACGAGGCCTTCCGAATAGTTTCCTTCACGGACTTGAAACCACTGACAGACAGTTGTCACGCGCCAACACTGTGCACTGTCGCCACATACTTCTTCATCTTCCCCCATACCCATATACTCAAAGATCCTCAAGCCCAACAATATTCTCATCCGCACTAGCAATGGCCTCCGTTTCAATTCCAGGCGTCCGTGTCATCGTTCTTTTGCTCGCACTCGTCCGAGGCACGGCTGTAACATCCGTGTCTCCTAAGATAAGTGAAGCGTGCCAGGCCTCGCAGTTTCCAGACGAGTGCACGTCATGGCTGATGAGCACTCCCGTTGCCACCAACGGAGGTGGAGCCGTCGAAATTGTGAAAGCCGCCATGGAACTGTCCTTCGACGGCGTCAAAGAATCACACGCTCGCACCGAGTCCATCCTCGCCAACGCCACTTCCTCCCACAATTTCAACATGACTGTGGCCTCTCGGAATTGCTTGGAATCGCTCGACGCTTCCATGCGAACCATCTCCAAAAGCTCGTCAGCCCATCTGCCGAAAAGAGTGAAAGACGCCAGGGTTTGGATGAGCGCCGCCCTCAGTTACCAGTACGGCTGTCTCTCCGGCATCAGCCGCCTGAACCGCTCAGATCTCAGCTCCACCGCCCAGCAGATGAATTCCAGCATCCGCTTAACCTCCAACGCCCTCAGCATGGTGGCTGCCGTCGATACTTACGGGCTCCATATGAAATCGTGGAGACCGCCCCAGACGGAAAGAACGGCAGATTTTTCGGGTAATATTGCTGGTTCTGTAGATGACGACGAATGGCTTTCCTTCCTGGAGGGGAAGCATAAGCACAGGAGAATGGTCGCTAATGTGACCGTCTCTAAGTTCGATAAGACAGCCCAGTATTCGTCGATTCAGGCCGCGGTGGATGCCGCCCCTAATAGTTCTTCGCAGGTGTTCGTGATCCACATCGCTGCCGGGGTTTACAACGAGATCGTGAGAGTTCCTCCAAGCAAGACGAATCTCATGTGGGTGGGCGACGGCATGGATCGCACCATTATCACTGGTTCCTTGAACGCACAGCAGCCGGGCGTTGGAACTTACGGCTCTGCAACCGTCGGTAAGCAACAGTAAATATCAAATTTTTATGTACATTTTATAAATTGCATAAATAGGTATATTGTTGCGTTTTCTGTTCCGTTGAACAGATGTTTATAAAGCAAAACAGTGGTTGAATATTAGAGTAAGAAGAAACATCAAAAGTGGCAAAAGGAGATCTGAAAGACCATCTCATGTATCTCTTGGAATTTCTTCAAGGAACTTTCGTGTTTTAAACAAGTGAAATTTTTTGTTTTTTTTTTAAATTGCCGACATTAAAATTGCTGTAAAACAGAAAAAATGAGGGGCTCAACTTGACAGGGTTTAGACATGGCTGTTTACAGCGTACTATATTTACACTCCAGATCAAATCCGGTGTTTGATTGACACAATTTGAAAAAAAAAGACTTAAAAAATCTGTCAATCTGCTATTCATCATCCACAATAGAACCCTCATCGCCTTATTATGAAGATTCATGAGGTGAGGTAGAGTATATTTCCACTGTATTCACTTAAAGAATACTTTTACATAGGATACCTAGTCTTTTAAGGTAAAGCTAAAGGTGTAATTTTCCAAGGCCTCTTCTTTCTGTTACCAATGGTTTCTCGGTTACCTGAAAGAAAATGCGCTTTAGGAATGATCTGATTTGACTGACCATTGATATAAACCAGGCATCCCATTCAACCTGGATTATTCCCCTGTTTTTTTTCGGTCAGATATTTTTTCATGGACATTCTTCCCAATGTTTTTGCTTTTCAACACAGGTCAAATCATGGAAGCTGCCTCTATAAACCTTGCTTCCCTGCCTCTCCTCCCTTAAATCATTGAAGCTGCCTCTATAAACCCTGTCTCCCCGCCTCTCCTCCGTCAAATCATTGAAGCTGCCTCTATAAACCCTGCCTTCTCTGGAGGGAGTAAAGCAGAGCCCGGGTGGCTTAGGATTAGGATTGGTACCATTGTTGTCAAGCTGGCGCACTCAGTTGACTCAAGTCAGACTATTACCTTTGCCTTTATTGGGTATGTCTCAAGGTTTGAACCTAGATTTCCTTTTAGTAAGTATCCAAAGTCTTACCAATTCACAGATAAATTCCTCTTATTATCATTATGATTAAATAACTGTTTTTCTAAACATCCTTCGTTGCAGGGATAAACGCAGACGGGTTCGTAGCGCGGGATATGACATTCGAGAACAGGGCGGGACCGGAGATGAATCAGGCGGTGGCCTTGCGGGTTGACAGCGACCTCTCGGTGTTTCAGAGGTGCGCCGTTCTGGGTCACCAGGACAGCCTGTACGCGCACACGCTCCGCCAGTTGTATGTCGACTGCAGAATCGAGGGCACCGTCGACTTCATATTCGGCGATGCGGCGGCAGTGTTCCGGAACACCACCATTCTGGTCCGCCAGCGTGCGTTGTCCACCACGGCCGGAGAGTCGAGTCCCGTGACAGCGCACGGCCGGTTGGAACCCGGCGAGTCCACCGGATTTGTTTTCCAGAATTGCATCATCAACGGCACAGAGGAGTACATGCAGTATTTCTATGCAAATCCCGAGATACACAGGGCCTACTTGGGCCGTCCATGGAAATCGTATTCGAGGACGGTTTTTATAAGGTCTTATTTGGGTGGCCTCATCAGGCCCGACGGGTGGGCGCCGTGGGACGGAACCTTCGCTCTCGACACGCTCTTTTATGGGGAGTTTGAAAACTACGGGCCCGGCTCTAACGTCTCTGCACGAGTGCCGTGGTCGGCCCAGATTTCTCCTCGTTCACTGCGAATGTATTCTCTCCGCGACTTTATTCAGGGCCATCAGTGGCTTCCCTTCCTCCTCTCCAATTATTTAAATGATTAAGTAGGAATTGAATTGTAAACTCTAGCCTCTTGAGGAACTAGAGATATCCATTCGGTTCGGTTTGTATGTATATTATATCAAAAAAAAAAAAAACCTGATCAATTCTTTTAACATCAGAGTGGCTTTTTTACATTTAGCTGTACCAAAATTAAAGGTTCCTGCCATCCACATATCTATGTGTACACAACGGGAAATTGTGTCACTTTAAGGATATTAGTACAATGAACTTCCTTACATTATTACTTTCATATTAATGGGCTCATGATATGTTCAATAGCCTTACCCATACCACAACCTTTCTAATATTATTTCCCATGTAAACTTTTTTTTGGTTTAATCAAAAGTTCGTTTATATTAGGTTAGTAATTAAACATTACAATATTTTAGTATTAATTTTGTACATGAGAAAAAATAAATAAGGAGTAAAGTGTTCAGTATAAGTAAGAATAAAAGCTAATAACAACAACAACAAAAAATTATAGTTACAAAGAAACGGGTTATCAGACCAGTTAAAATTAATTTAAAAAAAAAAAATACTTGTCTTGTTACTATCATCTTTATCTAATTTATACATCTAATCATAGTTACACCATTGAATTTCTCAAGACATATCCTGGTCAATGGCCGTATAGTAGATAAACCAAGTTATCGTTGCAACCCCTACGATGTTATTACTATAAAAGATCAACAAATATCGTTGCAACCCCTACGATGTTATTACTATAAAAGATCAAGAAATATCATTAAGAAAAATATAGATCTGTCCAAAAAACATCAACAAAGATCGAGACTCATCTCTAAGAGAATCATTAAGAGAAAAAAAATTCTCTTTTTCCTATTTAAAAAGCAGGAAATGAGGCAGTATTCGCAAAGTTATCTTTAATCAGAGTCTCCCATCTCGTATTCACCTATTACTCCAACCTTAAATTTTACATTAAAAAATATATAAAGTTAAAAATAAAGCAACCTTGTCCCAAGAGGATATTTTGGCTTTTTCTCTAGAGATCCAAGATTCAAATCGCGACATGAGCGAGTGTGTGAGGGGTGGATGTGTGTTAAATTTCCTATTGATAAGCATAGCTCTCGGTATAATGAGAGGTCATGGTTGGGAGGGCTTTGGCTATTCTTTGAGAGGTCCAAGGTTTAAACCGTGGTGTGGGCGAGTGTGTGAGGGGTGGGTGTGTGTTAAATTTCCTATTGATAAGCATAGCTCTCTGTTTAATGAGGGGTCATGGTTGAGAGGAGACTGGTTTAATGAGGGGTCATGGTTGGGAGGAGACTGGTTTAATGAGGGGTCATGGTTGGGAGGTTTTTGCCTGTTATTCATGAGGTCCAAGGTTCAAACCGTGGCGTGGACGAGTGTGTGAGGGAGTGGGTGTGTGTTAAATTTCCTATTGATAAGCATAGCTCTTAGTTTAATAAGAGCTCATGGTTGGAAGGAGATTGCTCAGCCTGTGAGTTGGTTGGTCGCAGGGGTTTCTCACACTAACCAAATAAAAATATATAAAAAATAAAGCAAACTTAAATATTAAAAACAACCATTTTAAAAACAAAAATCACAAAATAATATAACAAATCTTTAAAATTACAATTAATTATAAATTAAACTTCTACTTTTAATAATTATTATATAAATTAATTATAAATTAAACTTCTACTTTTAATAATTATTATATCATAATTCATCATTTAGTTTTCTTGTTTTTGATTAATCATATAGTATCTTGATGGGTTTTGCTATAAATTTCTTCTTTCTTTTCTCTTTCATCATCAAAAGCTTACTTTATTTAAATAATAAATCTTTAATTATAGATATGGTTTTTTTTATTGTGGCTTCTTGATTACACTTTGCTTCCATGTCATTGCTTTTACTTGCATTTTGCTTATTTTTATTAATCATTTTAATTATTAAATTTAAATAAAATTATTTTATTAAAAACAACTTAAATAAATACTAAAATTATATAATTTTAATTACAAATATTTATTATTATAAATATATTTATTAAAAACATTTATATGCTTATTTTCTATATAAATTTTAAACACAATATAATATTGTGTTTGATGATTTGATCCAACATATGAGTGGTGGAATATTTACCTCTAAATCACAATGATTTTTATCATAGTACAAGCCTAAGTAGACTAAACTAAAATTCATAACAACCTATTTAAAAATATTTTACTTGTAATAAATGCATTCATTAACAAAACGTACCATTTTTAGTGTCTTAAGTTTTGTTATTCATTTGAGTTTTCATTTAATTTATTAATGTGAATGGTAAAGACAAAAATATGCATGAAGTTTATGTTTAAAGGAACTAATGCAGAAGATTTAATGGTTTATTAATATGATGGGTTTTCAATCCAATTTAATTGGTTTTTTTATCTAATTTTAAAGAACATAAAAAACATATTTTTTTTTAATTGTGAAAAACAGGGTTTTGAAGGATCCTAGAACCCTTTACATTAGAGGAGGTAGAAAAATAGAAGGTCAATTAAGCACAGGCCAGCCTCCAAGACCAAAAGAACGAAAACTAAACCAAACAACCACCCAAGAGAACAAAAGATAAAGATAACGCTATGATACAACATAGACCAAACCACCACCCAATAGGGTTTTTTGGAGAATTTCTATTTCAACCTTCTTTTAAAGGCACGCAAGATCTTGCTCTATTTTTTGCATAAGACTGGAAGGGCAACAAATACATCAAGATAATAAAATACCAATTTCAGAGAGCAAGGGTGAGGGCAATATACCAAGCATATTCCTTTAGAATGGAAACCACCAGGGAGCAAAAGGACCAACCCCCAAAAAAAGACCCCCTAGAGAGAGGATCACTACAACACAAAGGAGACCTCATCCAAGTAGAAAGATAATAAAAGGTCTACTAGATAGATAGGCCCAGGCCCAATGCTTCTAAAGCAACAATTATCATTAATCATAAAGGGAAGCCATATTCTCAAATTTTGAATTGGCTACTACCCACCCCCAAATTGGTCATAACATCACCAACTTAGTTACCTTCCTTATAAATATGCTCAATTTTAACTTCTAACATACCTTACAAAATATTTGAGGTGTTCTTAATGATATTCAAGATGAAACAATTGTTAGACTTCCTAACCTGCAAATATTGAATGATGTTCAAAGAATCACCCTATACGAGAAGTCTTCTGAAGCCCCTCTCAAAAACTTGATGAACACTCGAAAAAAGTTCTTTGGATTCATCTAGGTGGTTGGTCTAAATACCATAAACCTTGGCGTAAGCTCAAATGACCTCACCATTATCATTTCTGACAACACCCCCTCCACAAGCCCTCTCGGGGTTACCTTTGGCAGCCCCATCAAAGTTCAAAATGACCCACCCTTCAACTAGTTTATGCCATCTAATATCCAATATGTTTTGAATAGTGGAGACAAAAGCAAAAGACCCCAGATTCACTTTTCAACTAACAATGACCCCTTTCTCCACAACCTTCTCCCTATCATTTTTAGTAGCAAAGACAACCAAGTTATTCTCAATAACAACTTTAATCCTTCTAAAGACAAAGGATTCATCCCTAGCAATATCCTTGAAAGTTATTTTGTTCCTCTCCCAACAAATACCCCATAAAAAATTAGGAAGAACTAGGTCCCACACCCTTGTAAAGTTATGATTGATGAAGAGGGATTTCCACTGATTGAAAATTTTCTTGAAATTTTGAGGTAACATCCACATGATAGAAAAAGAATCCAGTAAAGCATTGAGCACCATATTTGAGAAATCACAATAGATGAAAATATGATCCACATATTCAACATCCCTAGAACACGAGACAAATATTAGGAATATGGAAGCCTTTCTTGCATAAATTATCAACGATCAAAATTCTATTTTGCTAACACAACCACAAAAAAGGTAATCTTGGGGATAAAATGAGGATACCATACCATTTCCTCTGAAAAAAATCTTCCCTTGGACAATGTTTGGGCCTCATATGTACTCTAGATAGAAAAAAGACCTTTAGGAGAATGAGTCCATAGAAGGAAGTCCTTGTCATTCTATTGAGGAAGAAAGTCTTGCTATACCAACATGTTCAGATTTTCCAAACTCTGAAGGGTCCGAAGATCAGTTGTATGTAAAGTCATATGCTTCTAAATCCTCTTACCATTAGTGATGATTATATAATAAAATATTTTTTTCTTCATATTTCAGTGACAAAGGAGCCTTCAAATAATAAAACTTAGGACAAAGAAAGAGGGGTTCAGGAAGAATCAAAGTATCCTTCTAGAAGAACACATCCTTACCATCCCCAATCTGCCACTGCATCTCCACCATACCCAAACTTCTGACCCCATGCAAACCATTCCAAAGCACAAAGCCCCTAGGGGGAGCAACACTTCTAAAAAACGAAATATAATTTTATAGATACTTACCTCTTCTAATATCTTTCCACAGGTGATCCTCCTCAACACATAATCTCCAGGTTATTTTTGCAATCAACACCTTATTGAACAACAAAAATTTTCTAATCCTAATACCACCTTTCTTAGAAGAGCAGACCCTATCCAAATAAAAAAGGGACACCCTCTGTTTATCCTCCACCCTAGCCCACAAAAATCTCCTAAATATATGATCATTTCTCCTCCTAACTTTGAAGGACATTCTGAACAGAGACATATAATAGATAGGAAAGCTTTTGAGGGTAGCTTGAAACAATTGCAACTTACATGCTTGGCTCAAGAGATTACATTTCCACCCAACTAACTTAGTTGAATCCTATCCAACACAAGATACCACAACTTCTCCTTCATCCTACCAAAAATGACGTGCCCAGATATAAAGGAAGGTTAGCGATGCCACAACCAAAAATCCTTGAAATTCTATGTTGAAGTTTCCCCCCAGTATTTACAAAAAATATTTGACTTTTATGAAATTTAATTTGTTGGTTGGAAGCTTTCTCATACAACTATAAAAAATTTATAAATTTCTTAGCCTCTCTCACAGTAACCTCACCAAGAAGTACAGTGTTATCTACAAACTATTGACAAGAAACTGCCTCTTCAATACCAGCAGGTCTAATACCCTTAATCTTAGAGGATAAGGTAGTAGCAAGAACCAACATTCCTAAATATTCAACCATCAAAATGAAAATATATGGAGACAAGGGATCACCTTGCCTAATACCTCTTTGACCCCCAAAAAACCACTCGAAATCCCATTGATGATGATAGAAAATTTAGCAGAGGAAATACAAACTCTAATCCACTTCCTCCATAGATCCCCAAAGCCAAATTTTTGCAACACCTTGTCAAGGAACCCCTAGGAGACACTGGCATAAGCCTTATGCATATCAAGTTTAAGAACCATTCTAACCAACCCGCTTTTGAACATAAAATGTAAAGTCTCATGAACCGTAATGATCCCATCCACAATCTACCTACCATGAACACAACCATCTTGAAGAGAAAAAATCAAGATGGGTAGAAGCCTTTTCAGCCTATTAATGAGTGTCTTAGTAAGTAACTTATATAGGGTATTGTATAAGTTGATAGGTCTAAAATCCTTTAAATAAGAGGCACCATGTTTCTTCAGAACCAAAACAATAAAATTAGTATTCCATGTTTGTAGCAAAGAGGAAGAAGATTGGAATTCTCTTAAGGCTTCTAAAATATTTGAACCAAGAAGGTGTCAATCCTCTAAAAAGAACCAGTAGGGAAGTCATTCGACCTAGGTGCTTTATCCTTATTCATACTAAACAGGATGATCCTGATCTCATCATTAGAAAAGGGGGAAGTCAAAGCATTATTCATATCCATCGTCACCACCCAAGGAATGTTCCTGAGAAGTATCTCCAAAGTATCCCCATATTCCTCCCTGTCTCTAGAAAATAAATCCTAAAATAAGGATATCATGGTAGTCGTAATTTATTCCTTATCTTTAAGGCATTCACTAGAGTCCAACATAGTTTTTGTTATTTTATTAGCACTCCTATGTTTCAAGGTTGAGAGGTAGAAAAACTTGGTATTTCTATCCCCCTCCTTAAACCACGTAGCTCGAGATTTTTGCCTCCAAAGGATCCTCACTAGAAATAATATTATGAAATTCTACAAGAGTAATTTGGTCTTTGTTGGCCAGCTCCTCTAACCAACCTTCACCTTGACATTTTTTCTCAATTTCCAAAAATTCTTAAAAGCTTTTTTGCTTCCTATGGAAGAGATTCCCAAAAACCTCTTGATTCCACCTCTTCAAGTTAGCTTTGATGATTCTTCTTAACCACTTGAAACATCTTACTACCATAGACTTATGAATTCCACCAAGCATTAATCAAGCCTTCAAGATCCAAATGAGAAAGCCACATTGTCTGGAACCTGAAAGGATAACCTTTCAAACGTTTCTCCTCCATTAATTCTAAAAGTAATGGGTTGTGGTTAGAAGCAATTCTTGACAAAGTTCTTAAAGAGCAATCTTGAACCATGGTGAGCCAAATCACCAAAGTAAGGGCTCTATCAATCCTAGATTGAATCATACCCTCTTACCTTCTTTTTTTGGACCAAATAAATTTAGAATCTTGCAAATCAATATCTACTAGTCCCATGGAGGTCAAGAACTCACCAAACTCCTCCATGTTGTTCGAAAAAATAGTTGAGCCTCCAAGTTTCTCACAAGGAAGCATAATGGAATTAAAGTCATCAAAAAGAAACCATGGCAGATCAAATGAAGAACCAAGGTCTTTTAAGTCAATCTAGAGTTTCCTTCTATCCACAACAATATTGGGAGCATACACGTTGGTAGAAATCCAAGAAAAATTAATACTTTTACAACATAATAAAAAAGAAGAGAACATATTTTTTGGAATTTATTACATTATTTGGTACATGCTAATGTACCATCTTGGGTACATCTTTAGATTAGGAGAGTGTCTTAGATTAGGACTTTAGTATTTACTTTATGCAATGTAATAAATGCACAAGTATTATTAGAATGTGCAATGATGTAAATGTGCATATTTTCCATATGTACATGAGTCCATAGGATAGGAAGATGAAGAGTCATAGGAATATGAAAGGCCAAGATTCATGTCTCATTATATATAGGCCTTTGATAAGTGAAAGAGAGAGGTAGATAGAGAGAAGCATAAGATAGACTAGAGTAGATACAATGTAGAACTTGTATGAAGCATGGAGCATTTGAGATCTCCACATTTTGTATGAAGTTCCTATTTTCATGAGCTTTCATTAATGGCTATTTTATGAGTTATTTCAAAAATTTCTCATGCTATTTACTTGCTTATTATATTGCCATTATCATAGATATAATATTGCATGCTTATTTTAGTCCTTGTGGTTGCATTTCCTTTAATATATAGCATTAAAAGCTAACAATGGTATTAGAGCACAAGGTAGATTGATAGGAGATAGAGAGAGCCACAAGAGAGATTGAGAGGAGATAGAAAATCTCATTTTTAGAATTTTTAAAATTGATTTTTGGCTAGAGTCTTTCCACAGAGTTGTAGAAAACTCATGAAGACTAGGACTCAATATTGATTCCACTAGGTTGATCAATCAACTAGTGAAGTTCGTTATCTTTAGATTTAAAGAAATTTCCATTATCGTTTTCTAATACTTTTTTGTAAAGAATAGTTGATTCAAAGAAAGTTGAGAAGCTTCCTCCAATAGCTAGGAATAATATCTTCTTTGGAATCGATCTAGTACTTGAAGCAACAAGTGGAATATTGAAGATTAAGGAGGTCCAAGAAAGAAGACCCCATTGAATATTGAAGATAGAAGATTGAGGAGACTCAAGAAAGATATCTCCATAGAATATTGAATATTAAGGAGAACCCAAAGGAGGTCCCATTGAAGAACTTCCATATTTAGAATATTGAAGATAGAGAAGGACTAGAAAAGGTCCTATTGTAGATTTTAGAAGCAATAGAATTTGGAGATCTAAGAAAGAGATCTCATTGCAGAACTTCCATAGTTGGAAGATTGGAGAGATCAAGGAAATGTCTCATTGAAGTTTTAAGAAGAATGCTTGAGGAGCTGCAGAATTTGAAGGCCTAAGAGAAGAAGAGCTCAAGCAAACTTGAAAGAAGAAATAAGAAGGCTAGAAAAGCCCCATTGAAGAAATTGAAGAAGTGGTCATTAAAGGAGATTTGAAGAAAGTCCAAGGGAGAAGATTGCAAGTAAGGAGAAATTCCTGAAAAGAAGGATTTGGCAAGAAGTTTTCCAAATTTTGAAAAGGTTTTTCAAATATCTCAAGACATTCATATTCTTGAGGAGGCCACTAGATTTAAGATTTTTAAGGACAATCACAAAGGATTTTAAGGTTGATTTGCAAGAAGGATATTGTTGAATTTTATAGCATAAATTGCAGGGTTTTTTAAAGCAATATTGAGCTAAAAATTGGAGGAGTTTTCAATTAGGTTTGAGAGTTTCTAGGACAACAAAACGAAGGAGGAAATGGTTGTGTTAGAAGCTAAAAAAAACATGGATATTAGGACAACAAGAGGGCATCATTTGGTCAACACTAATAGCTGCAAATTTTAGAGTTCAAGAGAACATATTTGGAGGAGAATTGAAGTCACAAAATCAAACTTTTGAACAACATAGAATATGATTTCTAAATAGCACTAGAAGCTGTAAATTAAAGCCTTTTGGAATAACAAACCAAAGGCTAAAATATAAAGGGAATTGGGCAGTATTATAGCTACAAAATTATACATTCTTGGACATCAAGATAAGGAGAAGTATTCAGAAAGTTGAAGCTTCTTGAAAAGCAATATAGAGTTGTAAGATAGATAATTTTAGGGTAGCAAAGCATAAGGAATATGAGCTACAAATTTTACAAACTCGGGGTAGCAAATAGGTGAGTCTAATCACCAAGAAATCTAGCTACAAAAGGATACCAAAAGGTATGCAATATTGGTGCAATAAAAGTTCATTATTTAGCTTATTATTAAGTATTTAAAAGCACCAAGTTTGAGGTTTTAAAGTAGTAAGAGGAAAGCTTTCAATTTTATGTCTTCAAAGTTGGAGTAGATTGCATTTAAAAGGAATTAAAACCTACACAAAAGAAAGGAGAAGTTAGATATAATACAAGGAAAATAAAATATCAACTTCTTACTATCTATTGGAAAATAAACAAGCCAATACAATATAGCAAAGATTGGATACAATAAACTATCCAAAAGGTAAAAATTTTGGCATAAACTAGAAGCTTGGAGTCACCATAGAAGATATCACCAAGCATTGAGCCAAGAAGGAGATGTAGTAGAAGAGTAGCCAAAGAGGAAAAGGCAACGTGGAAGAGAAACCACCATTATCACGTCTTGGTAAAGAGGAGCCACCAGAGGAGTAGGAAAAAGGAGAGGCACCACCACCACATTCGAGAAGAGAAACCACCATTTCAAGAAAGCAAGGGTGACGATTGAAAGTACAGGGGGGAAAGCAATTGAAAGGCATAAGCTTGTGTTTCTCTTAAGCTACGTACAACAACTAGCAAGCATCAAAGAGCCATAAAACATCAAGGTCTAGTCACCAAAGCAGCATTAGCAAGTAAAGCAATGCAAAATCCAAGGTTATTCGCTCGTTGAAGGTTAGAAAACACAACACCATCTTGAAAATACCAACCAACAACATCAATCAATGAAAAGCATAGGTGTCATTCATAGCAAATGAGGTAAGGTGCAACATCAAGCATTACTAAGTGAAAAAGGAGCAAACAAATGTTATAAAGGAGCTTATCAACAAAGGAGCCACGTTGAGAAGAGGCAACACTTAAATAAGCATTACAAGGTAGAAGATAGTGCCACGTAGAGAGGAGATAATACATGAAGGTATGTTATAGGGAAGAGAGTGCCATCACTTGGAAGGACAAGGAGGTGAAGAGTTATGTTGCCAAGTGTCACAGTGCAAAAGATAACTCCAAGGAAAGAGAGAACATCTTCTTTGCATGAGTGACAAGTCTCACAAACCATTCTTGCAATAAGAAGGTAATGCAAGTGAATGTAGTGCATCACAGTGGAATGTAGTGCATCACAGGGAAGAAGAGTGACCAACAACACGAGGAAGATAGTCAACAACATAGAAGGTACCAAAAAGAAGAGCATTTAATGTTGTAAGAAAGGTGTCATAGGCATTGAATATGGAGAAGTGAACAATGCTTTAATTCAAGTGCAAGTTGCAGAGAAGTCAAGGAGAATTAGACTTCATACTCAGCTCACGCCCAAGCCAAGAAGGTATTTGGAATTATTTAATTAAGCTTACATTTTTATAAAGTTAAAGGAGAAATAAGGAACATTAATGCTAAGGTCAAACCTAGTTAATATTTTATGCTAGAGATTAATTAGATAAATGGAGGTATAAGGAATTGCATTGATATATTATAACCTTAGATGCATTATTGAAAGGTTTGAAAGCTTTTTGAAGCAAGAAATATTTAATTGAGAAGCATTTGAAATTACTTTATTCAAGCATAAGAAATATTTGCAAATAACTTATTTGGAGGAAAAAGGAATTCTACATAGAAAATTGAAACATTAAATTTGCAAATATTCATATTTTCTAAATTTCCAATTAGGGAGATATAAGGAGTTCAACACCAAAATAAATTATTGAAATTTAGAAATTATACTATTGAGAATTAAAAATTGAAAGAAGCAAAACATAGAGTTGATAAAAATTTGGAAAATTACATTTTGAATTAGTCTCTTGCTCAAATTAATGAGACATAAGAAATCCAACTTAAAGGTCTTGAAAATAAAGAACCTTATCAAAACTTGAAGGTGCATCAAAAACTATCTTTAGCTTTCTATTCACTAATAGGGAGAAATAAGGTGAAGAATAGAAGTTGAACATTAGGGAGATAAAAGGAATTCAACTCAAAAGAAAGCTAAGTACTTTATCAAGACCATAGTATATTCAAAACATTTGGTAGACTCAAGGTATTCTACAAAACATGGAAAATTGAAAATATATTATCAAATTTGATCTTATACTCAAAATACTAGGGAGTTAAAAGGAATTCTACCTAGAGATTTGAAAAATTAAAACCTTGACAAAACCATTGATTGAACATTAAGATTTTCAAGGTATCCTACAAATTTGAGAATTGAAAAGAGTTCATTGAGTTTGGAGTCATAAGGTAGACAAATTCAAAGGTTTTGAAAGATAAAATATTTTATCAAAGTTTTTCTCAATACTAAAAGAGCTAAAAGGAATTCTACTTAGAAATTTGACTATTGATTGATCATATACTACAAGAATTGAAGGTTAGAATCTAGAAGTTAAAATATAGGGAGATATAAGGTTTACAAGTGACATTAGTCTATCAAAACCAAGGAGGAAGAAGGATGTCTACTTCAAATAATACAATAAATAATTATATGGAAAACATCATTAGAAAGGAAAGGGAAAATTTCATAAAAATTGGAATCAAGAATTTACTTACAAAGACTAGAAACTTAGATCTTACTTCAAAAGTGATCTATAGTGAAGCCTTGGAAGAAAACTTTAAAACTCTGGAATATTATCTACATGCTAGAATCACTAAAGCTATTGATAATGGAAAAGATGATATTCTAATTTCTTTAGACATTGGCAGCATATTATATATGGCATTACTTACATTCAAATATTACAAAGAATAAAATATGGAGCAAAAGGAATTGATTGAATCACTTAAAGAGAAAAAAAATAGATGAATCCTTCTTGGAGAAGATATTTCATTCTTCATGCAGTATTGATACTTCAAGTTCTTCTAACTCATGATCTTATCATGATGCTTTAAGTGATTGCTCAAAATATTCTATACTAAATAAGAATTATGATAAGAAGGACAAAGACAAAGAGAAAATATTTTTGCAAGAATCTGATGATAGCATGACAGCTCATAAAAGCACAAAGACTGATTCCAATGATGAAGATAAAGAATAAGAAGATGAAGAAGAGGAATCTGACAAAGAAGGCATATAGTATAAATTAAATTGTAGACAAGATTAATACCATATTGAAGACTAAAGTCTTAAATAACCAAATAATGTAATACAGGGGGGTATTGGAATTAAATTATTTGGTACATGCTAATGTACCATCTTGGGTACATATTTAAATTAGGAGAGTGTCTTATATTAGAACTTGAGCATTTAATTTATGCAATGTAATAAATGCACAAGTATTATTAGAATGTGCAATATTGTAAATGTGCATGTTTTCCACATGTACATGAGTCCATAGGATAGGAAGATGAAGAGTCATAAGAAGATGGAAGCCCAAGAGTCATGTCTCACTATATATAGACCTTTTATAGAAAAAGAGAGCTAGATAGAGAGAAGCATAAGATAGATAGAGTAGATACAATGTAGAAATTGTATGAAGCATGGAGCATTTGAGATCTCCACATTTTGTATAAAGTTTCTATTTTCGTGAGCTTTCATTAATGTCTATTTTATGAGTTATTTTAGAAGTTTCTCATGCTATTTTCTTGCTTATTATATTTTTGTTATCATAGATATAATATTTCATGCTTAATTTAGTCCTTGTGGTTACATTTCCTTTAATATATAGCATTAAAAGATAACACTATCAACCTGATGAATGAGCTTGCCCTTCATCAAATCGAGATTCCAAAGTGTTCACAATCCTCTAGAAGAACCACGAGCAACCCTACTCGCACCTTTTCACCCCTTCCAAAAAGACCTCTATAATATATCAAAATCCTCATCGTCCATCTTAGTTTCTTGTAAGAAAAGAATATCAGGATTGAAACTTTTTCTAAAATATTTTAGCACTCTTTGTTTAGTCGAGGCATGCAAACCCCGAATATTCCATGAGACAATATTCATTACTTCAAGGATTGTGAAGCCTTCCCTCCACTCAAAGGTAATGTAGGCTGAGAGCCATTAGCCACATCTTGAGCCATTTTCTTTAAGAGCACCTTAATTTTTTCAATCTCCCCGACCCCTTTCTACTACCTAGATTTGTTGTTTTTCAAGTGTTTCTAATGGGTCGCATAGAGCCAATCGTTCCTTTCTTCCTTTATTTTGCTTATTTAATAAGTTGTTTCTAAGCTATCTTCTTTAGTTTTATCTTTTACCTTTTTAAAACTTCTTGAAAGCCATCTTACTCTGAGAAAGACCAAACCTCCTTTGATTCCCTTTCCAATGCATTAGCAAAAATCTCTCGCTCTTTCGTATTCCAAAGATACTTTATGATAACTTCATCATTTTTCTTATCAATATGGGAAACAACCCTCTCACTATACAAAATAGGGGTAGTTGCTCCTAAAAACACCCCAACATGAGCCTCTTGAAGGGGGGACAAAGGAACCTAAGCAGTAGGCAGATGATCCCATTGAAAATCCAAGATCTCAACTCCCTTATCTGAAATAGCATCCAACCCTACCTCAATAATAGGAGGCAACAACTCTCCTAATGAAATAAATTTATTTGGATTTGCCTTCACACATTTGGAATGCCTACTAACTTCTAGAAAAATTCCAAAAACTTTATAGTAGTCTTCTTTTTTCTTTCTTTAGATTTAGGTTTCTTGCTTCTGAGGAGGTTTCTTCTCATGAAATTTAGTCCATAAATGGCCAACCCTTTTATAGTCAATACAAATGATCATAGAGGTTTCATATTCTATATCCTATATCCAGTCTCTAAAATCTGAAACCAACTTAATAGAAGAAGGTAGAGGCTTAGAGAGATGAATGTTAACACAAAACTTGGTAAAAACCATCCTTGTTTTTTCTTGGGTGGCTAGATACACCATAATCAAGCTACCCATTGATTTAGCAATACCCTTAAGGATGTCATCATCCTAGAAGACTATAGGTAAATCACGCAAATTAACCCAAAAGGATGCCATATTAACATTCTCGATTGATAGATTGAAGTCCAAGGACCATTTCCTCAAAAAGAGGCCTTTTTGACCAAAGAACCATGGTCCCTTCATAACCATAGCCTACATGTCTTCAAAATATTTAAAATTAAAGAACATAAAGCCTTTGGGAAACACCACCACTTCCAAATCTCCCTTTGGCCTCCATCTCTAAGTAGTCCATTTTTTGATATAGTCTAAATCCGATCGGACACCAATAATCTTCCTAACCAAAGAGTTTGCTCATTCCATTATCGTCCAATGAAGAATAAGTTGAGGAATACACAAAGAAGGAATATCAACATTTAACTCTGAAACCATATCAAAGTGAGGCTTAACAATAGGGTCAACTCCCAATAACACTTGAGACCAAGAACGATTTGAATTGCCCGAAGAGGGAGCAGAAGACATTGAAGGTTTTGGACCCCCCAATTCTTGGGTCAAACACATCAGATTCTAGACAAAGCCCCAAAAAATATATAAATGAATTTCTATGAAATGAAATAATATTTTAATTACATCTGCAAAAATGAAAATACTCTATGCAACTACATAGTTAAGGTGCATATCCAGATTTCTAGAATCCACGTCGTACAAAATATGCATATCTTCTCCTTTCATTATTGCTAAGATGTATTCTATTTGCTAATTTCAACTATGATCTTGTGAGCTATTCCTTATCTACAATATAGTCCTCTCTTTATTTTATATAATTTTTGTTATTATATAGTATTTTTGGAAGGTATTATAGACATGGTTGAATTTTATGATATAAGATTTTTTTCCTAATACTTCTCATACACATGATAATCCTAATTTTTCTCTCATGTATAGCTTGATTTCTTCGTTAGTGTTTGGAATTTCTTAGAAAATAATGCTCCATTTACCAATAGCTTTCTTTTATTGTTTTTTAACTTAAGTTCCTTTTACTTTAACTCAATTCTTTCACTTGTTGCCTTAGGGTATATATTAGTTTTCATGTTTTTAACTTTTGAAAGTAATCCTTTAGTTTAATCATAGTTTTCACTTCTATGAAATTTTTTTTTTAAGCTAAGAAGATATCATAAGGGACAAACACAATTCAAACAATGGGTTACTCCATAAACCTATGGTATAACATGTGCAATCATAAAATGTTAAGCAATCCATATATCTATTTATTCTAACTCTAAAAATTCAATTGAGAATACCTCTTTTTAATATACTGTAAATATTATATTTAATCAACTGATGACACCCTCAAGTCTAACTTGACCAAGTGATAAACCCATTAATAATTCAATGTATTCCTAGTTGGCAAAGTCCATTTCCATACTTAAGACATGATAGTTTGTCAAGGTTTTTCTCATAGGGTACCATAGTGAGGATCTTCCCATTGTGAACAATATTGAGTAGGGAAACCCGTCCAAAAGTATAGGGATAATAATTCACCCAACATATTGTTTAATGATACAAGACTAAACTATATTAATGTAGATTTCATCCAATACCCAAATGGTTCAAGTTAAGTATCTTAATTTGACATAAATTTAACATGTATCAACTTAACATTCTATTCTTTCAATAATTAAATATTATATCTTCTCCAATGTTGGAATTTATATTATAGTTAGAAACAAATAGAATCGAGCATATTAATCAGTAGAGTAGATGAAACCACTCATAAAGAACACAAAATTGAAAGGTAACTTTAAATATATTTGAGCAATTACATGAATTCCCCCCTTAAAAAACTTTATTCTCAAAGCTAGAAATTACTGGAAAGTGCGCTCAGGATTTCACATTACATCTTCTTATAGTATATCTTGCCAATTGATGAGGAACTCTTGAATCTATTAAGACTGCAAAATATTAAATCTAGAATGCAACACTACTTCTAATTGAAGAGATATTCAACCTTGTTTATCAAGTACTAGAAGCTTCATCTGGTATTACACCTTTTGGCCAATAACCTATTTAAGACAAGAAACATAAAAGAAAGGATGAATATGAAAGACGATGGAAGCTCTAACTAATATGCCACTTCATCAATGTGATGGACCACCTTGTAGGGGCTATAAAATTGAGGATCTAACTTCTAATTGTACTTGGTCCTCAAGGACAATTACTTATAGGGCTACTCGTATAAAAGGACCATATCTCTCACACCAAATTGTTGCTCAAAATGATGCAAGTCCTGCTATGACTTCCTGCGGTTCTAGGCCTATATCAAATTATATTTAAAGTGTTGTAGCATAGGTTGAAACTACTACAACAAATTATTCACTTGAACCACCTCATAGGATATTTCAACATAATCTGCCACTAATGGAGTTATTTGACCATAAAATACCTCAAATGGGAACATATTGAGCGGAGAATGGTAATAAGTATTATACTAGTAGTCCATGAAAGACAGACAATGAACCCAATGATATTTCTTGACTTGGAAAAATAAATAAAAGGAAATATCTAAATATTTATTTACAATATTCATGTGACCATATGACTAAGGGTGGTAAGAAGATGACATATTTAATTGAGTATTATTGAGATGGAACAATTCCTTCCAAAAATTATTGGTGTAGATAGAGTCATCATTATTGATAATGAACTTGGGCATGCCATGTAAATTAAGAAATACCTTGGCAACCTTGCTAGCTGAGAAGGTATGTTGCAGGGCATAAAAATGGGCATACATAGAAAATATGATCCACTACCATAAAGATCACCATTTGCCCTCATATTTGGGAAGTCCCTTAATAAAATCCATGAAAAGGTGCTTCCATTTGCGATTAGGAATAGCCAAAGTTTTCAACAAACCAAAATATTTAACAATTCCCTCCTTGTTCCACTAACATACCTCATATTTAGCCACAAAGGTGTTGGAATCCATCTTTAATCCTTTATAAGAAAAGGATTTCTTCATCCACTGGTATGTTTTTAAGAATTTAGAGTATCTAGTAAAAAAATATGCATGCAATTCTTAGAAGACACTAGTCTTTACAACCAAGGATGGAGGAAGATAAATGTGATCTTTATTCTAGAGAACCCCATCAAAATATGAGAAAAAGAAAGGTAATAAATATCTAGACTCCAATTCATGAATGATGTTAATAGTTGGGTTAGCTAAAGATGGTGCAAATAGCAACAATGTCCTCGTATTTGCAAGACAAAGCATCCACCACCACATTATCCTTCCCCTTCTTGTACTTGATTTCAAAATCATACCTTAAAAAGCTTTTCCAACTATCTATTATGTTATGGGAATGAGAGATATTTTTTTAGGAAATGCTTAAGGCTTCTATGGTTGGTCTTCATGATGAAGCATCATTCCATAAAATAAGATCACTATTTCTCTACGACATATAAAACAACTAGTGTTTCCTTCTCATAAGTGGGTCAAACTAGATTCTTGCTCAAGATTTGTTTTCTTTCAAAGTTTAGGGGATCCTCATCCTACATAAAAATAGCTCCAATAACTATTCCTAAATATCACATTCAACAATAAAGGATTTGTTGAAACTAGGAGTGGCCAAAATATGGGCGGTACACATAGCCACCTTTAGGGTGTGGAAGACTTGGAAAACTACTTCTAACCAAGAAAATATCTCCATCTTAGTGAGAGCAGTGAGAAGAGTGGCAATCTTACCATAATTGCAAAAAAACTTCTTGTAGTACCCTATGAGACCTAAAAATCCATTGAGATACTTTAGGGATCTAGGTAGGGCTAATATTGCATGGATTTGATCATGTTAGGATCTACCTTGAATACTTTCTAGGATACTATATATTCCAAGTATTCTACCTCATGGACCCTAAAGGAACACTTGGACCTTTTGGAAAATATTTTTTCCTTTAAAAAGAGGTGGAGACCTTGGTCCACATTGTAACACCCGTATTTGGAAAAAATCTTTATGTGCATTGAACTATGTATTAATCTGAAGGTTTAATAGCATAGTATCTTTTATCTATATATGTTGGAATATTGTATTCTTTTGGAAACTTGGAATATGGTACTACTAATGTATTTGTGGATGCAGGACCAGGTGCTCTCCTTGGTGGGACTATATGGGTAAACCACTTACAAGAGAGATACTTAGGGAAATGATGATTATGACCGGTTCATCAACAACTCGGGGTAACATGGATAATTACCCTTCATGTGAATGCATATCATGTTTGCTTAATTCCATATTTTGCACCATTGGATCGAGAATTTGCTTGCAATGAGTCTCCATAAATTAGATCAGTGATAGTTGTATCTATCTTAAAATAGGCCACTTACTTAAGGATAAAACAATGGTGTGGAGCATGGTGAGAGTGTATTAATGCTTGTTGTGGCATGTTAAATAATGGGTTGAATTACTTTATATTAAGGAAGTATTTGTTATTAATATTGGAGTTATGGAAATAAATCTAAGTTTGGCCTTGAATATTAGAATTAAGGGTTGAATTCTAATGTTTGGATTATTTTAAAATAACCACTAGCTCTTGCTTTAATAAGCTTAATTAATAATCCACCTTGCTATGTAAGAGAGTGGCTCTTGAATAAGAATCAGGGTAGCACTTGGATCTTCTGAAGAATGTGTTCTTGAGTGTTTCTTTTAAATGCCCCATGCACCAAGGCACACTAATTTCATCTTGCCTACATGTTACCTTGGTAAAGCAAGTTTAAGGAATGAATATTAGGGTTTCTGCGCATGCCACATTTGATTTTTGAAGTTGGCTATAGTTTATCCTTATGCTTGTGTTGATTTATGTTTTGATTAAATCAAGCACTTTACCTTTGTCTTGTGATGTGTTGTGGTTTATTATCATGAGATCCTTGTTGTGTTGGTTGACATTGATTAACCAAGCGCCACATTAGGTTTGGATTGATGATTTAATTGGGCACTTTCCTAATGTTCATTGTATTGTACGCTCGACTATTTTTTGGTCTTAGGCTTAAGTTCTAAGTGTTGGCTTATATATTGCTTAAGCGCCTTTGGTTTGCATTGAATGTTGACCTTTTTGAAAGTTGATTATGTACCTTGCTTTTTGGATTTAATTTTTGTGCTTGGTTTCCTTGTGATCAATAAAACACTTAAATGATAATTTTAGAGTATCTTGGTTAGTGCAATATTTTATTATTTATGCTGGAAAGATACTTGTTATCCTTTTTGTTGTATAATAAATTTACTTTAATTTGCTTGTACTTATTAATGAAAGAGAAACTATTGTTGTTTGATTCTTGAGGCTTGTGATAGTAAAATAATCATTTAAGAGAAGTATGGGATTCTCTTTGTTTAAATGCTTTAAGTGATGATAGGAAAGCTACTACTTTAATTTTTGAGACTAGTGATGGTTAAAGAAATCATTGTAAAGAGAAGTAGTGTTCTCTTCTTGTAGCTTGCTTACGTTATGATGCATGGTTGTATGCATTCTTGAATATGACATGTTGTAAGTTGCATTGCATGAAGAGTTGTTCTAATCCCTAAGTATACCTCATAAATACTATGGTGGTTTTTCCCATCATGAAGAGGCTTGTTGACTTGCGGTTGGATCAAGGAACTTTGGATATGGCTTCATAGAGCTTGAAGGATTAGATGTTGTGGAAATTTAATATTTTGCAATATTTTAGTTAATCATTAAGCTTGTATTTGATTATTATACAATTGAAATATTATGTTGTTTAATGTTAACTCAAAGTTGCACTTTCTAAGTAATCTCTTGAGGTGGTTATTAATGTGATCCAGTAACCATTTCAAAAAGCATGTTTATAATAGAGATATAGATTATATTTCTAATGCATAAATAGTGTTCGAAAGCATTTGAGATTCAAGTTTAGATAAGTGCATAGTTTAGTTTATGGTTAAGAGGAATTCATTTTTGTGCATTTCATTTGAGATGAATTATGCAATGTGTTTTTATGCTTAGTTCTTTGTTTAGCTACTATGGTAAATATTGATGTTATCTATCCTTAGGGTGGGTATAATTTCCTCTTGTAAACCATGAAATCCAATCCTGGAAGGAGTTGCATGAATGTAATAGCCAGGTATACGTGAGTCCTAGAAGGATTTGCAAGAATGCAATAGTTAATATCTCATGAATCTGGAAGGAGTTGTGTGTATAAAATAGCCAAGGTACTTATGAATAGTCACACCTTGAACGAGTAGGAAAAGGTGTGTGGGAAAACTTATTCACAAGATATCAGTGGTGATTCCTTGATCATGTAGGATCCAAATATCATGTTAATTATCATCAAAGAAGAAATAATCTTAGTTAGACTGTGGAGGCATGGTAACTAAGAACCAAGGCTCTATGTCAAATAACTTATCTAGATGGAGCTAGAGTCAGGTTAGGGAATTGTTTTCCCCCTTTTAAGTGTTATGGGCCTTAAAGGGTAATCCTTATGTTGTGGTCACATGGTCCTATATTGAGAAGGGTGTAGGAAAGGTGGGAGGACAACTTATGGTATCCTTCTACACGTGTAGTTTTAGTAAGGTGAACCCCATAAACTATGGGAGTTGGCCTCTCCTATCCATTGAGTGTCATCTGCATCAAATTCAAACTTAAATGTTGTGAAGCCTTGTATGCTAAAATAATTATAGTAAGGGTGTATCCTTTGAGATCCTTTGTTTTGTAAGTGCTCTTAAATTTTTTTGGGTTGGCAGGTTTTGGGTTGTTACACACGTGAAATTTTCTAGCAGGGGTTTCTAACACAACAAAACTTGCGTTACATGATCTTAACTATATCTAATAGCATAAATGATAGCATAAACTAGAAAGTATAGCATAATAATACAAACACCCAATTTCTATTTTGTAGTCAATGCATCTATAAAAGTGTTAGAATTACTCATTTGAAACACATTCTTTTGCCAGTAGGTACTCAGTTCCTCAACCACTACGTAGTGCCTGGAAACTTCCTATCTTCTGCAACTGTACGAATTACAACAAAGGATCTTATGGCTAGATTGGCATAAGAGATGGATGAAGAATGAATAAATAGAAATTTTTATATTGCATTAAAAGAAAAATATTATAGAGGGTATCCACTATTTTTTTATTTGCTCGATCATTCAAAGACCGCAAGCAAAGAGGATACTTAACAGGGAAGAAGGATTATAGAGCTTCTCAAATCCAGAGCACACAAGGTAAGTTATGCTTAGAATGATCTACACACCTGAATATATATATTGGGGAGAAGAAACCAATGATATAGATCTAGATCTAAAAGAGGACACACATCATAAAAAAAGTGGTTGAAAGCATGCCATATCTTCTATAGTAATCTATCAAATCAACTTTTTACAAGATGGAATCTCTTTACAGGAGATCCAAGGAGATATCAACAAATATTGGTAAGACAAAGTGGATGCGTAGTAATAGAAAGCACACGAGAAACCATAACAGTCAGAATTAGTCATAGTCGTGATAGTGGAAGCCACCACTGCCATCTGAATAATGTTCATCTGACTAATGGTCTAAAGAGGATGTTGAATCATCTTCTAGAAATGCCATCTCAGTATCAAGGGGGTCGGCATACGATGAAGAGGATTACCTGGTGTATCTACTTGGAGCAATCCAGCCAAAGTGCATAATAGTCCACTGTTTGCAAACTTTGTAGGTGATCTAGTTCTGGTGCTAGAATGGTTGTGGTTCAAGAATGAGCTTGAAGTTAGAAATTGACCAAGGCATAGAACAATGTATGTATCTGGTGTGGTCCAAACTTGCAAAACCATTCCTTCAAATGAGAAGGCAAAATGTTAGTAGAAAATAATTTTTTTTTAACACTAGTTACAAGCCAATTGATGGTGGTATTGAAGATAAAGTTCTAATTATCTCTCTTCATGAGATGATCAGTGGATTGTGTGATTGATTCGACATTAGTTGGTGCAGACCTATTATAATACCAAGAGATATGGGAAGATTTTTTTGCATGACTATTATGGAACATAGCCATTTCATCTTCCATTAGGATGGATGATCCTTCTAAGAAAGATAGGCTTCTAAGTAGTGTCGTTTTATCTTTAATATACTTTACAATAGCTCCATAAGTTCTATTATATAGATCTTTATGAAACTTAGACCTATATTCAACAATGGTTGTTGGAGAATCAGGATCTATTTGCATCATACATATTTTTGGCTCATTTCTACCATCAAAGGAAGTGAGGAATTATATGGATAGGTAATCAGCCAAGCAATTATCTTTATCATTGATATGTTGTATATCAAAATCAAACTATGAAAAGAGAGACTACCATATTGTAAACTTGGCATTTGAGACAAGGTCCTTAACAACAGTTTCAATAAGGCTTTTGCATCCTTACAGTCTGTTCTGACTGTAAATTTTTCATTTGCCAAAATAAATTAAAATTTAATTAAAGCTCTCAAAATTGCAAGAACTTCTCTTTCAATAACAAAATATTTTTCTTCTATTTGATTTTTCCATAGGCCTAATGCATAATATATTAGGACTTCATGTTCATGAGGTCGTTGTTCTTTTAACACTACTCCCCACCCAACATCAAAGGCATCTGTTTCAAGATTTTTTGGGGCATAAGTAGGATGGCCTATTACTGGTAAGTACTACAACTTGGATTTGATTTGTTGAACAACAACAATATGTGCATCACTCCATGGTGGAGGATTATTTCTCAATATTTTGGAAATAAGAGCCCTATCTTCTATAATATTCTCATAGAAATCAAAAATATTATTAACACGTCCTAGGAACCTCTATGATTATTTTTTATCTAGGATTTTATCGAGAAACTTGGATGATAATTCAAGTGCATGTTGCAATATTTGAATACCTTCCCCTAAGTTTAGAAATCCTAGATATTCAATCTGGTGGAGGCCAATATGCATTTTTCTTTAGAAGAACTAATCCTTCTCTTTCCACAATGGATAGAAATATTTTCATATGCTTAATATGATCTTCTACTGATTTTGAAAATATGGTAAGATCATAAATGTAGACAATAATCCAATCTGAATATGATCTAAATTTTTTGTCCATTATAGATTGAAACTTAAAAGGGGTATTTTTTAAGCCAAAAGACATTACCTTCCATTCATATTGGTCGCATGGGACAATGAAAGTAGTCTTGTGTCGATCTTTTGGAACTATCCCAATCTACAAAAAACCTGATTTCAAGTCAAATTTAAAAAATACAACAGCTACAGACAATCTGCTTATCAAATCCTTTTTATAAGGTAATGGAAATCTTATCCATTTAAGAAGGTTATTTAGGGGCTTATAATTGATAACAAGCCTAGCTTACCCTCTTTCCTACTCTTCTATTTTTTAACATAAAATGTTGACACATGCCCATGAAGACCTTGAATCAGGAATGAGATCCTTATCTTTGAGATCTACAATTTCTTTAATGTATTCGTTCCTTTGGTCTTGACTCATAGTAACAGCTTTGGATTTGAATTTTGGGAGATCTATTTTAGTGACCAGAGTAAGGCTCACCTAGTGCTTCTTCCTTGTCCATAAAGCATTTGGCCTATTGCTGCAACATATGTTAATGATTTCCTTTTTTATTTCAGATAAAAGATCAGAATTATAAGCAATTTGATATTTTATTGTATGGACTTTGATCTCTTTCAAAGCTTCTACGACATGAAGTGTAGTGGAATATTTAAGCTTTTGGAGATAATAAGTGTGTCCATTAATTTGTGGACTACAAAATTGTGAAGCGGATATGGTAAAGATAACAAAATTCTGGTCAATAGAGTAAGGAAAGCATCTTTCTAGGAACTGTGTCCTTATCAAGGCTTGATGATGGAATTCACTAGCAAGGAGCAAGTAAAAATTAGTTGTAACCATGAAACCATTAATCTTGACACTAGCTTTAGGAAGCCAGTGAGTTATCATTTATCTTTTTCCATTAAGCATGCATACAACTAGCCTACAAGGTACCCAATGCTTTTTAGGAATGAGATTTTTCTATAATATATTCAGATCAGCACCAGTATATAAGAATGCAATAAGTTGCTCATAATCAAATTTCAAACATAAAGTAATGTTGAATTAGATTGAGGAAGACTTTTGAACATAATAAATCTTGGGAGTACCAATTTTTTTGAGTCCTTGAGATTAATAAAACTCATCCCAAGAATCATTTGAGTCATATGATTTTAAAGATAAGTCAGAATAGTGGATATGGCTTTTACCTTTATGTGCTTTCTTTTGTGTTCCCTTTAGATGTTGTAGTTCTAGTTGTAAGTCTTTAAGCTCTGACTATAATTGTCTCATTTCTTTGAATCTAACTGTATCATATGCATTTTCGTCATCCTACTTAAGTCATTCTTATCTCTGCAGAACATCATTGAATGTCAAGAATTCTAAGAGACCAGGTGTAGTTTATTTAGAATATTTCTTAATGAGTTTCTCAATGGTAGATTTCCTTTAATTTTTCATCTGGAATTTGTGCTAAAATAGTAATGATATCAGATTCCTCATTTTCTTATGACCCTTGGCTTTCTGATGTTCTTTTGCTTTAAATTTATTAAGCCAGGGAGGTCTTTTTTGTGCATCTGTCATGAATTCTTCTCTCTTAAACATGTTGAAAAAGCAAGTAAATGTGGCTTCATAAGATACATGTGTCATGAATAATGTATTAGAGGAGAAAATATTCTCGATCTGAACTATTAGATGTTTGTGAGAGACTAGATGAATTTGTTTGATCCATAAGACAGTGCATTTGATCAATAATAAACAATTCTAAATCATTTTGATTTTTTATACATTTACATTGTTATTCATTTGAGCAATGGCATTCTTGATCTGGTAGAGAAATTGCAAATGCCTTTTCTGGGTGAGGACATTTATTTGAGTAATGTCCAAATTTTTAACTAAAACATTTCACTTTTC
Source organism: Wollemia nobilis (assembly GCA_028583015.1). NCBI lineage: Eukaryota > Viridiplantae > Streptophyta > Pinopsida > Araucariales > Araucariaceae > Wollemia > Wollemia nobilis. The sequence continues at coordinate 4,894,010 of JAQPPZ010003287.1, read as the reverse complement.
TTGTTAAACCTTGTTTTGGAGATTTTTTATAGATTTTTTGCTTATGAGGCTTAGAATACTAAGACTTTTTATTATGAAGCTTCTTTCTTTTCACCTTTTCTCCTGTGTTTTCAACCCATAAGCTTGGAAAATAGTCTGAGATATACGATGTGTTTTGGACTGTTGTTTTAGAGACCTGTGTAATTGTTTCTAAACACACAACTGTTGTATACAAGTTCTTACTGTTTGCTTTATCCTTCCCAAGAGAATTGTGTGTAGACTTTAGGATCATACTGGTTATAGAAATAATTTCTAAAATATTTTGGAAGAGATCCTATGAATATGACCTTCCAAATAGTATCAGCAGGATTATGAGTTTTTATACTTAATATTTTAAACACATGCCAATGATTTTCAAATTTAAGCATAGAATTTATCCTGAGTTGCATGAGTTTTTGTTCATTAGAATGATACTCATGATTTATATCTCCTAGGAATTCTATGATGATTTGAACGAATAATTCCTGAGTTGGCCTATGAGCTCTAGGAGCAAATGAATGGTCATCTAGATTTCTATAATGAGAAATCCAGTCCTTTTCTTCTGGAGATAACACATTTTGCCACCATTGTTGTAAATCACCTTGTAATACAACCATAAACTTTAAAAATATAGTTTCTTGTGTATTTCCACTAGAAATGTAAATGTTATAAAAGGCAATAATTCAATCAATTACATTTTTGATTTGTTTATCTGCAAGATCATCAATGTTAAATATGACTTGAGAATTTCTTTAAAATTGTAGGGTTAGGAGTTTTCCAATTAACAGGTCTATCATACTTAGCCATATGGATTTCAAAGATAAGCGATGTACCTTTGTTTGTTCTTGAACTAGAAGCAGAGAAATCATAAGGTCTTATGGGCTTCTGATATATAGTTGCAATAAGCTCTTGAAGTCCAATGTTGTTTTTAGGAACCTCTTACTCTCCTATAAGAATATTTATACTATCCTCTATGGTCTCAAGCTGATTAGAAGTCTGGAGAAGTTGAGAATGGAGCAATTCTATTTGATCTACAGGAGGGAATTGTGTTTCTATCCGATATATAGTATGAGCGACCTGATACAAACACGTATTTACCTAATTTTGGAGTCTAGCAACCTTTTCTATTCTCTAGTCTATAGCTGGTAGGGATTTGAAATCCTTTTCTTCAAATTTTTGATAAGAGGCATGATTTTCTTCATTTTTGTGAGATATGATGAAGGGTCGATATGGTGGGAATGGATGATGTGTAGTGACAGATCCTGTCTATTTTGGAAAAGTCCATGTATAATACTTTGATGGGTTGGCTTTAACCAAGTCTACAAAAGTGGATTGCAAACCTATTCGTTGTTGCTAAAACTGTTTATTAAGTTGTTTATCAATAAGAGAACAATGTTGCTTCCAAATTTCTCTTTCTAAAATATATTAATTCCATGTTCTTTTGCTAACTAAAACAACATGTTTTTCAATCTAAAAATCGGATTCTGTGAATTCTCCTACCAATAATATCTCTATAAGAATGGCTACACATTTCTTTCTTTTAGTCCTAATTTTGGGAGGGACATCTTCCTTATGGGTAATTGGTGGCAACAAAGGTGTAGGAGGATAGATAGATATATGGTCAGCGATAGAGAGCATACCTATAGAAGTTTTTGATTGACTATGATAGGCAAAACAACCATCATCAGGATTAGGAGCATATGTACATGGACTCCATGGGATAGAAGTCAATCTACGTGGGGTATCATTCTGAGAGAATGGAATAACATAACTTTGTTTGATGGATCTTCTAAAAGTAGGGGTTCTGACAACAACATGCTCAAGAATAGCTTCAAAAATAGAGTTGTTTTCACAGATAAGTTGTTGAGCAACATGATTCTGCTAGTTTTGATTTTGGAAGGATACTTCCTAGATAGAAGGAATATCAATTTTTGGAAATTCCTAGGGAATAACATGGGATCCTTCAGACTGATCATCGATAGGAACTATACTGGGAAACTTATCCTTGGGATGTAGCAGAACCAGAGGATATGTTGTATTACAAACTTGATAGTTAACTACAATCAGAATAATAAGCTTAGCAGATCCAACAACCATGTCAAGACCTTTTGTTTGTATTAACATCTGAAAAAGGTTTGGCAATTCAGAGGTAGATAATGGGAAGAAGAAATTTGGGTAGATGTCAAAGTATTGTCGACCATTATCAAGCTGGATAACAGACTGGCCTATCAAAGCCTGAGAGTAGGATGTAAACCTAGAGTCAATGAGAGAAATATGAGAGGTAGCTGGAATACCTTTTTGAAATGTAGGCAAGACTTCAATTCTGATACCTCCAAAATGGACATAATTATATCCTATGTTAACACAGTCACAAAGGAATTGGATTTTTTTAGGCTTGAAAACACAAAGTTGGATAGTACCATTAATAATAGGAGGGTTCTTGATTATATTTTCTACTTGACGATAGATTTATTTAACCTTAGGGTTATATATTGCAAGAGTAATGATCTTTCTACGAATTAAATATTGTTCTTATTTTTTGAGGATTTTTTTCTGTTTTTTGGGATCATAGACTTATTTTTCTGTAAATCGACGTAGTAAGCTATATTCATAAACACCAGGGCTTGAGATAGTAATATCTTCTACTTGAGCATCATAATTAACATCATATGAACATGAAGTAGATGTATCAAAATTTTCCATTATGACACTAGTACTTGGCTCTAAGAATTTTACTATTACTCGACTCTAAGAATTTATTGTTACTCGAATTTGAGAATTTTACTATTACTTGGCTCTAAGAGTTTTACTGTTAATGTTGTTGAGAAACTTGCATAACAAGATCTTAACTATGACTGATATCATAAATGATAGCATAAACCAGAAAGAAGAGCAAAATAACATAAACACCCAATTTCCATTTTGCAATCAATGCATCTATACAAGTGTCAAAATTACTCATCTAAAATATATTCTTTTACCAGTAGGTACTCGGTTCCTCAACCACTGCGTGGTGCCTGGCAACTTCCTATCTTCTACGACTATGTGAATTACAATAGAGGATCTTTTGGCTAGACTAGAATAAGAGATGGATGCATAATGAATAAATAAAAACTTTTATATTGCATTAAACCAAAAATATTACAAAGGGTATCCACTATTTTTTTATTTTCTCGATCAGTCAAAGGTCGTAAAAAAAGAGCATACCTAATATGTAAGAAGGATTATAGAGCTTTTCAAAGCTAGAACACACAAGGGGATTTATGCTTAGAATGAGCTACAAATCCTAATATATAGATCAGAGAGAATAAACCAATAGTATAGATCTAGATCTAAAAGTAGACACATGTCGGACAATAGATGGACGAAAGCAAGCCATATTTTCTATAGTAATTTATCAAATCAAATTTATACAAGATGGAATCTCTTTACGAGGGATCCAAGGAGAGATTGGAAAATATCAGTAAGATATAGTGGATTCTTAGTAATGGCAAGTCCACAAGAAATCATAACAGTCAAGATTAGTCATAGTCATGATCATGGAAGCCACCACTACCATCTAAAAAATATTTTTTTGACTAATGGTCTGAAGTGGATGTCAAATCATCTTCTGGAAATGCTATCTCAGCATCAAGGGGGTCATCATATGATGAAAATGATTGCTCGATGTATCTACTTGGAGCAATCCAATCAAAGTGTGTAATAGTCCACCGTTTACAAACTTTATAGGTGATCTAGTTCTAGTATCAGAATGGTTGTGGTTCAATAATGAGCTTGAATTCAAAAACTGACCAGGGCAAAGAACAATGGATGTATCTAGAAAGCATTTCTTCTGGAGACTTGTTATGGTTGTTCTGAAGTGGTCCAAACCTACAAAACCATTTCTTCAAATGAAAAGGCAAAATGTTAGTAGAAAATATTTTTTTTGTAACATTGGTTACAAGTTGATGGTGGTATTGAAGATAAAGTTCTAGTTATCTCTCTTCATGAGATGATCAGTGGCCCATGTGATTGCTTCAACATGAGTTGGTGTATGCCTATTATAATACCAAGAGATACGAGAAGATTTATTTGCATGACTATTCTTGAACAGAGCAATTTCATCTTCCATTAGTATGGACGATCCTTTTGAGAAATATGGGCTTCTAAGCAACATTGTTTCATCTTTAATATACTGTACAATAGCTCCTTAAGTTCTATTATATAGATCTTTGTGAAACCCAGACTTGTATTCAACAATGGTTGCTAGGGAATCAAGATCTATTTGCATCATACAGATTTTTGGCTCATTCTTGCCATCAATGGAAGTGAGGAATTCTCTAGATAGGTAATCAGCCAAGCAATTATCTTTGCCATTGATATGTTGTAAATCAAAATCAAACTGTGAAAAGAGAGATTGTCATCTTGCAAACTTAGCTTTTGAGACAGGATCCTTAACATCATTTTCAATAAGTCCTTTTGCATCCTTACAGTCTGTTCTGACTGTAAATTTTTCATTTGCCAAAATAAATTAAAATTTAATTAAAGCTCTCAAAATTGCAAGAACTTCTCTTTCAATAACAAAATATTTTTCTTGTTTGATTTTTCCATAGGCTTGATGCATAATAGACTAGGACTTCCTTTTATGAGGTCGTTGTTCTTTTAACATTGCTCTCCACCCAACATCAGAGGCATCTGTTTCAAGAATTTTGGGAGCATCAGTAGGATGGCCTAGTACTAGTAAGTACTACAACTTGGATTTGATTTACTGAACAATAGTAGTCTGTGCATCACTCCATGGTGGAGGATTATTTCTTAATATTTTGGAAAGAAGAGCCCTATCTTCTATAATATTCTCATAGAAATCAAAATTATAATTAATACCTCTTAAAAACCTCTGTAATTGAAACAAAATCCATATGAAAAGCAAAGGAAATCTACCATTGAGACATTCATTAAGAAATATTCTAAAGAAACTACACCTACTCTCTCAGAATTTCTAACATTCAATGATATTTTGCAGAGATAAGAATAACTTAAGCAGGAATATGGGAATGTAGATGATACAATCAGATTCAAAGAACTAATATAGTTACAATCAAAGCTTAGAACTACAACATCTAAAGAGACCTAGAAAGAAAGTACAAATCATATTCAGATTGGATTATTGTCTACATTGATGATATTACCATATTTTAAAAATTAGTAGAAGATCACATTAGGCATCTAAAAATATTTCTATCCATCGTGGAAAGAGAAGGATTAGTCCTTTCAAAAAGAAAAATGCATATTGGCCTCCACCAGATTGAATATCTAGGATTTATAATCTTAGGGGAAGGTATTCAAATATTACAACATGCATTTGAATTCTCATCCAAGTTTCCCGATAAGATCCTAGATAAAAATAATAATTACAAAGGTTTTTAGGAGGTGTTAATTATATTTCCAATTTCTATGAGAATATTATAGAAGATAGGGCTCTTCTTTCCAAAATATTGAGAAATAATCCTCCACCATGGAGTGATGCACAAACTACTATTGTTCAGTAAATCAAATCCAAGTTGTCGTACTTACCAGTAATAGGCCATCCTACTAATGCTCCCAAAATTCTTGAAACAGATGCCTCTGATGTTGGGTGGGGAGCAATGTTAAAAGAACAACGACCTCATGAACGAGAAGTTCTAATATGTTATGCATTAGGTCTATGGAAAAATCATTCAGAAGAAAAATATTTTGTTATTGAAAGAGAAGTTCTTGCAATTTTGAGATCTTTATTTAAATTTCAATGTATTGTGGCATATAAAAAAATTACAGTCAGAACAAACTGTAAGGATGCATATGTTAAGGACCTTGTCTCGAAAGCCAAGTTCTTTTTACAGTTTGATTTTGATATACAACATATCAATGGCAAAGATAATTGCTTGGCTGATTACCTATCCAAAGAATTACTCACTTCCTTTGATGGTAGGAATGAGCAAAAAATATGTATGATGCAAATAGATCCTGATTTCCTAGCAGCCATTGTTGAATACAGGTCTGTGTTTCATAAATATATATATAATAGAACTTATGGAGATATTGTACAATATATTAAAGATGAAACAACGCTGCTTAGAATCCTATCTTTCTCAAAAGGATCGTCCATCCTAATGTTATATGAAGTTGCTCTATTTCAAGAATAGTCATGCACATAAATCTTTTTGTATCTCTTGGTATTATAATAGGCTTGCACCAATTAATGTTGAAGCAATCACATGGGCCACTGATCATCTCATGAAGAGAGATAAATAGAACTTTATCCTCAATACCACCATCGACTAGTCTGTAACCAGTGTTACAGAAAAAAATAATTTCTACTAACATTTTGCCTTCTCATTTGAAGGAGTGGTTTTGTAGGTTTGTACCACACTATAACAACCATAATAAGTCTCTAGAAGAAAGGCTTGCCATATACATCATTTGTTAAATGCCCTAGTTAGTTTCTAACTTCAAGCTCATTCTTGAACGACAACCATTATGGCACCAAAACCAGATCACCTATAAAGTTTGCAAACGATGGACCATTACGCACTTTGGTTGGATAGCTCCAAGTAGATACATCGGACAATACTTTTCATCGTATGATGACCCCCTTGATGCTGAGATGACATTGCCAAAAGATGATTCGACATCCACTTTAGACCATCATTCAAACGAATATTACTCAGGTAGTAGTGGTGGATTCCACGGTCACAACTATTACTAACCTGGAAATCCTCTTCATCGTATGTTGACCCCTTGATGCTGAGATGACATTTCTAGAAGATGATTCGACATCCACTTTAGACCATTAGTCAGACAAACATTATTCATATGGTAGTGATGGCTTCCATGAACTTGACTATGGATAATCTTGACTGTTACGATTTCTCATGGGATTGTCGTTACTAAGCATTCATTGTGTCTTACAAACATTTGTCGATCTCTCCTTGGGTCTCTCGTAAAGATATTCCATCTTGTATAGATTTGATTTGATAGATTATTGTAGAAAATATGGCTTGCTTTCAGCCATCTATTGTGTGACATGTGTCCTCTTTTAGATCTAGATCTAGACCGTTGGTTTCTTCTCCCTGATCTATATATTCAGGTTTGTAGCTCATTCTGAGCATAACATCCTTTGTGTGCTCTATATTTGAGAAGCTTTGTAATCCTTCTTCCCTTTCAATTATTCTATTTGCTTGCGACCCTTGACCGATCGAGCAAGTAAAAAAAATAGTGGATACCCTTTGTAATATTTTCAATTTAATGCAATATAAAAGTTTCTATTTATTCATTCTACGTCTATCTCTTATTCTAGTCTATCCAGAAGATCCTATATTGTAAGTCACACAGCTGCAAAATATAGGAAGTCACCAGGCACAACGTAGTGGTTGAGGAACCGAGTACCTACTGGTAAAATAATGTGTTTCAGATGAGTAATTCTAACACTTTTATAGATGCATTGATTGCAAAATGGAAATTGGGTGTTTTGTTATTCTGCTATGCTTTCTGGTTTATACTATCATACATGCTCTCAGTCAAAGTTAAGATCTTGTTATGCAAGTTTCATTGTGTTAGAAACCCCTGCTAGAAATGAGAGCTTCTTAGGACTTGTTGTAAAGTAAGATATCATCAAAGAGGACAAATAAAAACTTGCATAGAAAAGGATGAAAGATAAAATTCATGAGGCTTTGAAAATTCAAAGGGGTATCAGTAAGACCAAAGGACATGACTAGGAACTCATAATGACTCTTATGCATGCCAAAAATAGAATTGGGGATATCCTCTTCTCTAATCCAAATTTTATGGAACCTAGAGCACAAATTAAGTTTTATAAAGTATTTAGTGTCATGCAATACATCCAACAAATGATATATAACAAGGATGAGAACCATATTTTTGATAGTGATTTTTTGGAGAGGTTACAAATAAGGAGATATGTACCAAAAATTATCCGTATGCTACACCATATTCATTGAAGAGTATTAAAGACTGATACTTGGATAGATAATTTCATATATTAATAGTAACATCATCGAGCTAGGATAATACATTATGCTTCCAATATGACATTTGCACTTCCTAAATTCATGGAAAAGATATGGATAAACCAAGTATAATCACTCATATGGATGTTAAACTTAGTCATTCAACCCAAAAACCAAGTTGTACCCCCACTTGCAATCATACTTGAAATTCATCCTAGGTCAAAGTATTGATATACAATTCCAAAAACTATTGTTTTGTCATCAATAAAGTTATGCATGATACATGAATCAATCAACATATTGATATGTCGACGTTTGATGAATCCTTCAACCTTGATGGTATGGTGATCCTAGAGCACCATAAGGGTAAATATAGAGAGAAATATGGTATTAGCATCATGCTTAAAATCTTCTACTTCAGCTAGTGTCTCTTACTACAATAAATTTTGATCTTTATTATTTTGATATTGCTACTTCTTTGCCTTCCACTTGGAAGTTATGACATTCTTCATAGGCTTAATCTTCGAGATGGGTTGAACATCCAAATTAGAATAATCCTCTAAATCACTCATTTTTGAGGTTATTGAAGTAAGGTAATCAAAGATTGAAATTATATCAAGGTTGGAATTAGGATAACTAAAGCTTCTTTTTTACCACCAAATCTATATGTTCTACATTTTCAAGGGTGTATGGATCATGCATGTTGAATTCTTGCCAAATTTTATTCTTAAGGCCGTGGTAAAATGAAATTAACACCATCACTAAATCTAATTGATAGGTGTAGGTGAGAAAACTTGTGAACTCTATGCAATAATCTTCCATCAATATTATTTAAAGGTTTATATCAAATAGACCACATACAAGTAGAAGATCCTTTGTAATTAGACCAAATGAGAGAGGTCTCATTTTGATAGAGCTCCCATAACAACCACTAATGAGCATGGGTTCCCAACTTAATAGTAGCCAATGTAACACAACCTTCTTTAGGCGCATGGTATAGATGGATTATGCTATCCATATTGGCTATCCAACCACTTGGTTTTGCACCCTCAAAGCTTGAGATGTCAATGTATGGAATATAAACATGAGGAAAATAAAAGAAATTAGCAACACCTCCTATAGAGGGATTGATATTAGTGGAAAATCTTGAATTAAAACTACACATACCTGGAAGAGTACCTCTAGTAGCATAGGAATCCTTGTGACCATGATGGAAAACTAGATGTTTATGACCATATGGTAGTTATTCATAAATGTCAGTAACCTGATACTTGTGTCTCTTCATATTTGGTGCATGTTGCATGCCCTATGGCTATTACTAACGAGTTGTTGAAATTCTTGGTCAAGGAAATTCTTCGTAGGGGCAATCCCAAAATGGATTTAGATGGACTCTAAGGTCTTTTAATTTATTATTGAGATTCAACGATGTAGTTAGCAAGTTTCTCTAGGTTCTCAAGATAGGTTCATAGAATAGAGTAAATTGTATAGGGAAGAACAATATGAATTGGAGAAGTAAAAGGAAGAAGAGTGGAAGGAGGAGGCAAATCCATCACATATAAAGAAGAAAGGACATAATGGTCAAAGCTATTGATATTTGCTATGGTGTTGTGATGCTTATCAAGATTTCTAGGTTGACGCTTCTTTTTTCTCATGAACACGTCCTTTGGATGACCAATGTACTATAAATGGTCATTGATTTACAACTAGTGAGTAGAAGTAGTGGGTTACTTCATAGAAAAAACTAAAACTCAAAAGAATCCTTTGAGTTTATTTTGAGATAGTGTTGCAAGAAAAACCCTCTTGATTAGTTAAAAGAGATTATTGCAATGAGATGTATCTCCCACAAATTTTACAATACACCTAACTTTTGAAAAAGTGTTTCTAGAGGTACGCACCTAAGTATAATTGATTATTAAAGTTTCTAGGTTCACACGTCCCTCTATTGCTCTTTTGCATTACTACAAGGATCCAAGATCATTGCACTGATAGCACTTGTAATGAAATAATTTCCAAAAATACAGTAAAAGTAGTAACAATTCAATGGTGTGCAAAAATAAACATCCACTAGAAATAATAAATCATATTCAATGCCAAAAAACATAATGCAAGTAACAACTTCTAGATTCTAATTCAATATAGATCCTAGCCACTTAGATATTGCAAAGGCCCATATGTGTAACAAATATGACCAAGATTTAAAAATGAAATGATGATGTCTACTACAACATAACTCTTGTTATTTATAGACTAAATAAATAAAAGTCCTAATCCTGTTGCTCAAGGGTTGCTTACCTTGTTTTAGGGTCTAAGCTAATAATAATAAATATAGTCGATGTGGCTAATTGGATCCATTATAATTATTTCCTTATATCTTCCACAACAATATGCTTCCTCATTCACACAAAAGTCACCTATGGCATAACCTTGGTTAGGTAATCTATTGAATGCTCTACTATAGACACATATATTGGATCAAGTATCCCCTACATATTAACCAATAACACATAATGCATCCACTCCTAAATATGTTTTATCTACCTTAAGAGATTTTGACAAGGAGTCTCTAGGAAAGTTGTGTTTTCTCAAGAACCATCACATCAAATAAAGATATTTAGTATATTTATTAACAATACAACATTTGATCTCTATGGAGGATTGTCATTAACAAAACCAATAGATTGATCTAAATCCAATATAAAAACATAGAACAAGTAGTAAATTTGTGTTAATCAATATCATATACCCAATTCATATCAAAGTATCCCTATAAAAGTAGAGGATCCTCAATAAATAAGTGAATTTCCATCTGATAGGTACTTCTAATATAATGTAGAATTTGTTTACTATTGCTAATGATTATCATGAATTTTTTCATGTACCTAGAACAATAATTAACAATGAAGGCAATGTTTAGCTATGCATATGCTAGTTAGAGAATACCCCCAACAAGATACTAATAGAAAATGACATTAACTAAAGGAGTGGAACAATCAACTCAAAGCTTCAATCCTAAAGCAATTATGGTACAAACAAGCTTATAATCCTCCATCTTGAACCTCTATAAAAGATCCAAATCACACTTAGACTATGATAAGATGATCCCCAATGATGATTGGCCAATATAAATCCCTAAGAAGTAGTGAAGAACACTTGAATTTCTCATATCAAAGGTGTCTTAAAGTTGTATCTACATATCCTAATTCATGGATGTTTAGCTCCATTTGATGAGGACGTCATCAATATATAATACAATAATAAGAATATGAATATCATAATGTTTGATGTGCACAACATTCTCTACCTTACACAAATAGAATCCATAACTAAGCATGAATAAATAGATACTTTTATACCAAGCATGAGGTTATTCCAAGACCATACAAGGACTTTTCAAGTTTGAAAAGCAAAGTTGTGGGATCATCCAAAACTAATCCATATAGCTATTAACTAAGGATATCCACTTGAATATCCCCATGCAAAAAAATATTCTTAGCAACGATTTGATGAACCTCCCATCAATTCAAGATAGTGTTATAAAAAATACTTGAACAGATTTCATATGAGTGGCAATGGTTAAAGTATATGAAAGTCATCCCCTCCTTTTGATAAAATACCTTGGCAACAAAGTGTACCTTTTACTTCTAAATTTATCCATAATTACCAAACTTGATCTTGTAAACCCATTTACAAGTAGCCACGATCTCACCTTTAGATAAAGAAACTAATTTCCAAGTTTGATTATTCATGAGATAATTATACTTAATGTGCATAACATATCCTAATCTAGGCATCTCTTAGCCTAAGAATAAGTGAAAGGAATTTTTGAGCATGAATATGATGCACTCTGGATTTTCCCTTCCAAGTTCCACTTCTATTGGCATAAGGACTCGATGGATTAGTGAATAAAAAATTTAGCTTTCCTTCTTACTAAGCATGAAGAAGCAAAAGCTAAAATATTGGTGTGTCAAGGGCAAGACAACATACTTATAATACAGTTCATTCCATATTTAAAGGAAATTCATTTCCCCCAAGGTTAGGGTATGTCAGGTCTTGTGATCAGGATTCGAAATTTGATTAATTATTTTATTAATTTACAAAATTAAATAAGCATTTTGAATATGCGAAATACAAATTGGATGATACAACCTGGAATAGCTTGGACACCTTTCTAATTGATAAATATATATGTCAACAAATACCAATATTAACAAAATATTTATTTAAATCTAACTTAAGACTTTAGAAAATAAATAAAAATCCTATGTCTTCAATATTGTTATCATCTCTCTCCATCATAGAAGCATTGGACTCCAATGCTTATACAAGAAAGTGTGAGAGAAGATAGACAAGTATAAGGGCCCAAAAAGGAAATTCTCAAACAAAATTAAGAAGAGATAAACCCTTGTAGAAGTGTCACCCTATAACATACGATCTTCTCTAAGCTCTACTCGATTACAAAGAGTATATTTTTGTTGAAGACTCTGCTAGAGAGGACACAGTTGCTTCGATAGAATGGAGAAGGGACCACAAGTAAATATCGTCAATCACCTTCACAAAATATTATCTGTTGCAACAAAGAGGACAAGGCATAATTATGCATCTTCTGAAGTGTTTGTATCTCTATAGTCTTCAGAAGTAGTTATTGTCTGAAGTGTCAAAATATTTGTAGTCTTCTGATTCATGGAACACATGTAGTGCTTATGGCTAGTTTATGTGGCTCAACTCACAATGCTTTGCTGAATTCTATTACAAGAAGGCTTCAAAAGTTAAAATTACTAAGAAGCTGAAGTGAAAGTTGATGTGAAAGCGGTGCTTGATGTGGTGCTACTCGAAGGAGTGTTTGTTACTTGTGTAGGTGAAGATATGAGCCAACTAAAAAATCTACTAAGAGACAAGTCACTAGGGGCAAAGACCACTCCAATGCACAGAGTACCCATGTGATATCCATAATCACATAAAGTATTATGATCTTGTGAAGGAAGGGTTGCTTCCAAAACATCTCTAAGGATTGAAGGAGTTTTGGGTTCAACCGAAAATGCACTCCCTATTACAATAATTTATTTATGAAGAAGGTTTGGATAACCTAAACTTTGGAACACCATAGATCAAGATAGACCTTACAAAATTTCAAAAGAATGGTTCCATGAGAACCAACTTGAAAAGAGCTTTCCGACGACTATACATAAGGCTATACTTGGGTCTAAATGGAATCTCAAAAAGTGTGAAAACATCAAATGGGTCTTCAGCAAAAATAAAAATGGCAAATTGCCCTTTATAATGTGAAAAGAAGAATATTCGTAGGAGTCTTCTATAGAATTGGATAACCTAAACTTTGGAACACCATAGGTCAAGATAGACCTTACAAAATTTCAAAAGAATGGTTCCATGAGAACCAACTCGAAAAGAGCTTTCCAACGACTATACATAAGGCTATACTTGGGTCTAAATGGAATCTCAAAAAGTGTGAAAACATCCGATGACTATACATAAGGCTAAACTTGGGTCTAAATGGAATCTCAAAAAGTGTGAAAACATGAAAGGGTTCTTCAGCAAAAATAAAAATGGCAAATTGCCCTTTACAATGTGAAAAGAAGAATATTTGCAGGAGTCTTCTATGGAATTGGATAACCTAAAATTTGGACCACCATAGGTCAAGATAGACCTTACAAAATTTCAAAAGAATGGTTCCATGAGAACCAACTCGAAAAGAGCTTTTTGACGACTATACATAAGGCTATACTTGGGTCTAAATGGAATCTCAAAAAGTGTGAAAACATCAAAGGGGTCTTCAGCAAAAACAAAAATGGCAAATTGCCCTTTACAATGTGAAAAGAAGAATATTCGTAGGAGTTTTCTATAGAATTGGACATATTAAAAAAATATTTTGGGTGAAAACAATAATATAGAAAGTCAACAGTAATCAATATTTGTGCCAAGGATTAACCAAAGCTAACAAGGCCCAAAAGTCAACAAGTTGCAAGCACTAATTGTCAGCCACATGACAATCATCCCCACTCGCATCAACAATTGGTGCTCTCATGCAGGATCATACAGAAGGTCTCCCCAACCACCTCTGGTTGTCAATACAAAGGGTGAGCCTTCTCTATTTTTATTTGCATGAATATCCTCCCTATAAAAAATGTGGGATTAAGTTGAGTGAACAACACCAAAAAAAAATTTAGCGACAACCTTCTACAACTGAACACCAAGTATCTAATGTTAATTTGCTTCCCACCAACTAGTGTGCCCTCACGATTCATCTACATGGATAAATCAAAAGCATCTATCACCTAGAGATAAACTAACCCCACATAACTAGTAGTATTATCCATAAGGATCTCACCATGTAGCATGGATATTGTTTGTTGGCAAGCAATGAATGGGATTTTATTTTCCAATCATGAAGTTGGAGAAATGCTTCCTTAAGTATGGGTTGCAGCACGTCGATTAAGGGTCCTTCCTTGTTGTTATTAAGTGGGACCCTTCACCCATTTCCAAGCCATCACCCAATCTTCTCACATCTAAAACTCCAATAGGTACATACGTGGAGAGGCTATTATTTGGGCACACCATAAAATGCCAACAACAATGGTAAAGCAAATAGAGCATGGAAGGCTAAATTCAGACATATTATGGTGAGAATTTGAATTTGAATTTGAATTTGTATTAATGTCCATCGATGACCAAAAGAGGTCAATAGGACTGTAAAGTAAGACATATACAAAGCAACGGGAGTGTCTAATGCAGCTCTAGAGAAAATAAAGTAAGAAAAATAGTAAACAAGATGACATATGATATACAAGATCTGTGGATCAAGGATTACTCCCAACATTCAAGGCTGAAGAGAAGTGAGTGATGTAAGAGTTGGATGTCGTCGTAGATGTTCTTTGTTGGAGTCGACAACGAGTTGATCTTGTTGTATCTCTGTGATCACCCTGGCGCTTCCTGATCGTGGCCTCTGGAGACCGAAAGAATGAAGTGATAAGTCGGGATCCTGTTATCTTCTACAAATTGTTACTAAGTAGTTATTCTTGAGAGTGAATGTGTTGAGATCGCAGTGACTGGTGCATT
Source organism: Wollemia nobilis (assembly GCA_028583015.1). NCBI lineage: Eukaryota > Viridiplantae > Streptophyta > Pinopsida > Araucariales > Araucariaceae > Wollemia > Wollemia nobilis. Next base: position 4,878,936 of record JAQPPZ010003287.1, on the reverse strand, counting down.
GGGGGAATTGACACATAACAAATGGAATGGTCTATGTTAGGGCCAACACTTGTTAAGAGGACTAGGGCTAGTGGTGTATGGAGATAGGGTCCAGTGGTCAGGTGGAAGAGCATCATATCCATGTAGGAATACACATATTGAATAGAGGAGGATGTAGGTATCAGTCAAAACAAGAGGAGTCATCAGACTAAAATGATAAGGAGCAGATCGAGAGGTTGTATTAGGGTCATAATAGAGGCCTATAATATTGCAGTCTAAGAATCCAAAACATGCAAAACAAATGAAAATCACTTAATGATAATGTGGAAGGGAGAAGGAGAATTTCTACGAGGTATCAATTCTTCTTAACCGAATACACAAATGCAAATTATGCAAGACACATTAATGAATTAAGATCAATTTCTAGTTATGTATTCTTTCTAGGATCTAGACTTATATTATGGGGAAGTAAGAAACAACAAATCTTCCATAGAAGAAAAATATCATGCTATAAGAGGAGCTCTCGACAAGGCAATATGGTTGAAATATATGTTAACAGGTATTGGAGTACTACAAACTAAACCAACAACCATGTACTATGACAATCATGGTGTTTTAAATCTTATTTATAATCTAGTGATCTATGAGCACACTAAACATTTATAATCTAGTGATCTATGAGCACACTAAACACATTGAAGTTCAGTGTCATTTCATACATGAACATGATCAACAACACAATATTAAGCTCCAATTTTGCCCTACTCAAAAACAATGTGCAAACATCTTCACCAAGTCACTTGCACATGTTAAGTTTGAGGCATTTCGAGATATTCTCTCCAAAAAACTTTAAAATATGATGCAATAAGGGAAGAACGTTAGGAAATTATTATCATCATAGTTTGTTAGCATCATAATAAGTTGAGTGGTTGCAACCACTCAATATAGGATTCATGAGTTAACTATTAGTTGTGGGTGGTTACAAGTTGTTGTTGTCTTATTACAAGTTGTTATGCCATATTGGAAAACACCTTATGTATTTAAACAACATTGATCCATGAAGAATTCATTGAAGCATTTCACCAACAATAGGACAAGGGGTAAAAAGGAATTATGCAAATCCTAAGAAAGGACTTGTGAAAGTGATATTTTAGTTTGTAATGGCCCTACCAAACACATTTGAAGTCTTTAAAGTGATTTATTAATATAATTAGAAACATATAACATTTAAAGGTGCATTATTTTCATAAAGATACCTCATAACAAATCAAAGACAAATCATCTCAGCCACAAGGATGGACAAAAACTTTTAGTAACATAGATATTCTATTAAAAAAAGATTTTTACACCACTAAAAGAACATAGATAAATAAAACAAAACAAGTATAGGAATAAACAAAATATTAACATAAATAAATGCACAAATAATAACAAACACATACATAGATTTATTAATGAAAAATTCAAAACAAGAACTATTTTTATTTCATTCACTCGATTAGTGTCACTGTCATTACAGGTAACCAAATCAATAACCGAATCAATGTCTGATAAAATAATGGAATGTTTAAAATTTTAAAAATTAATATGAAAGGACATGTACTTCACATGCAGGTACGGTACCCAATCAGTGCAAAGTAAATTTATAATATTTGAAAATTAATTGAGCGGCTTCCGAGACGGTTGCTTTGTATGTTTTGGGATCAAACCCCACACGTTTTAAATTTTTGGAGCCATCAGGACGGAAAGTGTCGAAGGTGATAATCCCGAAACATAACAATTTGATCGTACGCTCTAACTCTTGAACCCGTCCATTCAAGACTGTGGTTGCAGAAATAACTGTTGACGTTTGTCGGACACAATCTGACAACGAGGCCTTCCGAAGAGTTTCCTTCACGGACTTGAAACCACTGACAGACAGTTGTCACGCGCCAACACTGTGCACTGTCGCCACATACTTCTTTATCTTTCCCCATACCCATATACGCGAAGATCCTCAAGCCCAACAATATTCTCATCCGCGCTAGCAATGGCCTCCGTTTCAATTCCAGGCGTCCGAGTCATCGTTCTTTTGCTCGCACTCGTCCGAGGCACGGCTGTAACATCCGTGTCTCCTAAGATAAGTGAAGCGTGCCAGGCCTCGCAGTTTCCAGAGGAGTGCACGTCATGGCTGATGAGCACTCCCGTTGCCACCAACGGAGGTGGAGCCGTCGAATTTGTGAAAGCCGCCATGGAACTGTCCTTCGACGGCGTAAAAGAATCGCACGCTCGCACCGAGTCCATCCTCGCCAACGCCACTTCCTCCCACAATTTCAACATGACGGTGGCCGCTCGGAATTGCTTGGAATCGCTCGACGCTTCCATGCGAACCATCTCCAAAAGCTCGTCAGCCCATCTGCCGAAAAGAGTGAAAGACGCCAGGGTCTGGATGAGCGCCGCCCTCAGTTACCAGTACGGCTGTCTCTCCGGCATCAGCCGCCTGAACCGCTCAGATCTCAGCTCCACCGCCCAGCAGATGAATTCCAGCATCCGCTTCACCTCCAACGCCCTCAGCATGGTGGCTGCCGTCGATACTTACGGGCTCCATATGAAATCGTGGAGACCGCCCCAGACGGAGAGAACGGCAGATTTTTCGGGTAATATTGCTGGTTCTGTAGATGACGACGAATGGCTTTCCTTCCTGGAGGGGAAGCATAAGCACAGGAGAATGGTCGCTAATGTGACCGTCTCTAAGTTCGATAAGACAGCCCAGTATTCGTCGATTCAGGCCGCGGTGGATGCCGCCCCTAATAGTTCTTCGCAGGTGTTCGTGATCCACATCGCTGCGGGGGTTTACAACGAGATCGTGAGAGTTCCTCCAAGCAAGACGAATCTCATGTGGGTGGGCGACGGCATGGATCGCACCATTATCACTGGTTCCTTGAACGCACAGCAGCCGGGCGTTGGAACTTACGGCTCTGCAACCGTCGGTAAGCAACAGTAAATATCAAATTTTTATGTACATTTTATAAATTGCATAAATAGGTATATTGTTGCGTTTTCTGTTCCGTTGAACAGATGTTTATAAAGCAAAACAGTGGTTGAATATTAGAGTAAGAAGAAACATCAAAAGTGGCAAAAGGAGATCTGAAAGACCATCTCATGTATCTCTTGGAATTTCTTCAAGGAACTTTCGTGTTTTAAACAAGTGAAATTTTTTGTTTTTTTTTAAATTGCCGACATTAAAATTGCTGTAAAACAGAAAAAATGAGGGGCTCAACTTGACAGGGTTTAGACATGGCTGTTTACAGCGTACTATATTTACACTCCAGATCAAATCCGGTGTTTGATTGACACAATTTGAAAAAAAAAACTTCAAAAATCTGTCAATCTGCTATTCATCATCCACAATAGAACCCTCATCGCCTTATTATGAAGATTCATGAGGTGAGGTAGAGTATATTTCTACTGTATTCACTTAAAGAATACTTTTACATAGGATACCTAGTCTTTTAAGGTAAAGCTAAAGGTGTAATTTTCCAAGGCCTCTTCTTTCTGTTACCAATGGTTTCTCGGTTACCTAAAAGAAAATGCGCTTTAGGAATGATCCGATTTGACTGACCATTGATATAATCCAGGCATCCCATTCAACCTGTATAATTCCCCTACTTTTTTTTCGGTCAGATATTTTTTCATGGACATTCTTTTCAAGGTTTTTGTTTTTCAACACAGACCAAATCATTGAAGCTGTCTCTATAAATCTTGCTTCCCTGCCTCTCCTCCGTCAAATCATTGAGGCTGCCTCTATAAACCCTGTCTCCCTGCCTCTCCTCCGTCAAATCATTGAAGCTGCCTCTATAAACCCTGCCTTCTCTGGAGGGAGGATTAAGATTGGTACCATTGTTGTCAATCTGGCGCACTCGGTTGACTCAAGTCAGACTATTACCTTGGCCTTTATTGGATATGTCCCAAGGGTTGAACCTAGATCTCCTTTTAGTAAGTATCCAAAGTCTTACCAATCCACATAACTTTTAGTACAGATAAATTCCTCTTATTATCATTATGACTAAATAACTGTTTTTCTAAACATCCTTCGTTGCAGGGATAAACGCAGACGGGTTCGTAGCGCGGGATATGACATTCGAGAACAGGGCGGGACCGGAGATGAATCAGGCAGTGGCCTTGCGGGTTGACAGCGACCTCTCGGTGTTTCAGAGGTGCGCCGTTCTGGGTCACCAGGACAGCCTGTACGCGCACACGCTCCGCCAGTTGTATGTCGACTGCAGAATCGAGGGCACCGTCGACTTCATATTCGGCGATGCGGCGGCAGTGTTCCGGAACACCACCATTCTGGTCCGCCCGCGTGCGTTGTCCTCCACGGCCGGAGAGTCGAGTCCCGTGACAGCGCACGGCCGGTTGGAACCCGGCGAGTCCACCGGATTTGTTTTCCAGAATTGCATCATCAACGGCACAGAGGAGTACATGCAGTATTTCTATGCAAATCCCGAGATACACAGGGCCTACTTGGGCCGTCCATGGAAATCGTATTCGAGGACGGTTTTTATAAGGTCTTATTTGGGTGGCCTCATCAGGCCCGACGGGTGGGCGCCGTGGGACGGAACGTTCGCTCTCGACACACTCTTTTATGGGGAGTTTGAAAACTACGGGCCCGGCTCTAACGTCTCTGCACGAGTGCCGTGGTCGGCCCAGATTTCTCCTCGTTCACTGCGAATGTATTCTCTCCGCGATTTTATTCAGGGCCATCAGTGGCTTCCCTTCCTCGTCTCCAATTATTTAAATGATTAAGTAGGAATTGAGTATAAAACTCTAGCCTGTTGAGGAACTATCCGTTCGGTTCGGTTTGTATGTATATTATATCATAAATAAAACCTGATCAATTCTTTTAACATCAAAGTGGCTTTTTTTACATTTAGCTGTACCAAAATTAAAGGTTTCCCTGTACCTTTCTAATATTTTTTTCATATAAATTTTTTTTTCCATAAGTTTGATTATATTATGTTATTAATTGGAACATTATAATATTTTAATAAATTTTGTACATTATAAAAAAATAATAAAATAAAGTAGATAAGGTATAAAGTGTTGAATAAAAGCTAAAAATAACAAAAAGATTATAAGATTATAGTTACAAGGAAAAGAAGTGTTGGTTGATCATACGAGCTAAGATCAGTTACAGTTTAGATAAAAAATATTTATCGTGTTACTATCATCTTTAGATATAGATAAAAAATATTTATTTTGTTACTATCATCTTTATCTAATTTATATCTAATCATAGTTGCAGCACTGATTCCCTCAATCAAAATTCCAAACTAAATATTTAAAACAGATTTCTTTAATCAAAATCCCAAACTGAATATTTAAAATTATCTTTATCATCAAATCTCCGACTCATATTCACCTATAACTTCAACCCTAAATTTTAAATTAAAAAATGTAGAGTTAAATATAAAACAAATCATTTTAAAATCAAAAGTCACAAATAATATAACAAATCTTTAAAAGTACAATTAATGAACATTTGATTTATATATTAAATCAAATGTTCATTAATGGGTTTAGGTGGATTGGTAAGTTGGGGCGCTTACCGAGAGGAGACCTAGGTTCTAATCCCACGGGCTTGCCCATGCACAGACAGTAGCCCAGATCTGATTCCTCTGTGTGGTGCGCTAGATTGATGACGACGGTGTAACCCCTATGCGTCCGGCGGTCCCCATCTCACGCCGGCTTATCATGTACCGAGACAGTGGAAGTCCTGGGAGCCTTCGTAGATAGTTTGAACCCTACCAGCTATGCTGGTAGTTACTAAAAATCATGATTGTAACCATTGCTTCTATATATCAAAAAAAAAAAAAAAAACTATTATATCATAATTAATCATTTGGTTTTTCTATTTTGGATGAATCATTTAGTATCTTGGTGGGTCTTGTTATAGATTTGTTTTCACCCTCAAAAGCTTACTTTATTTAAATAATACATCTTTCTTTTTATGATACATAAGGGAATTGGCAACTGCCTTTCCTTTTTAAACAACTGGTCGTAGGGTCAAATCACATTGCCTTCGATCGTAGTGTCAAATCATGGAGTTACCACTATAACCCTTACCTTGTCTCGGTAAACACGGTCCGAAGTGAGGGAGACCTCGTCTCGGTAAACACGACCCGAAGTGAGGGAGACCCTCGATGGCTTGAGGTTGGTACCACCATCATCAAGCTGACGCACACTCAACGGATTCTAGTCAGAGTACTACCTTTGTCCTAGAGTGGACATGCCCCTAGTCAGACTACTACTTTACCCTAGAGTGGACATGCCCGCGAGATTTGAACCTAAATCTCCTCTTGGTAAATGCCCAACTTCTTACATCTTTAATTATAATTATAATTTTTTATTAATAATTCTTTGATACTAAAATTGTTCATAGAAAATACCTCCATTATTTATTTATTTTTAAAATGTGAGGCTCGCTTATTAATTACACTCTACTTCCATGTCGTTGCTTTTACTTGTTCTTTTTAATAATTTTAATTATTAAATTTTAATAAAATTATTTTATTAAAGATAACTTAAATAAACATTAAAATAATATAATATTGTTTACCAATATTTTTAATAAATATTTGTATACTTCTTTTTTATATAAGTTTTAAACTAAATATAATATTGTGTTTCATGATTTAATCCAACATATGAGTGGTGGATTCTCTGCCCCTAAATCACGATGATTCTTATCATAGTACAAGCCTAAGTAGATTATAAACTAAAATTCATTATAACCTATTTTAAAATATTTTACTTGAAATAAATGCATTTATTAACAAAAAAAAAAAAAAACATGCCATTTTTTTTTTGGATTTGGTTATTGTGAGAAATCCCCTTATGACCTATGTATAGAGCTGAGCAATCTCCTCCCAACCATGAACCCTCCTAAAATTGAGATCTATACTTATCAATAGGGAATTTAACACAAAGCCATCACACACCCACGCCCTCACACACTCGTCCACGTCGTGGTTTAAACCTTGGACCTCCGGAAGAAGAGCCAAAGCCCGAACTATTGTGCTGCACCCCTAGGTGCTAAAAACATGCCATTTTTTAGTTTCTTAAATTTTGTTATTCATTTGAGTTTTCGTTTAATTTATTAATGTGAATGGTATAGACAAAAATATGTATGAAGTTTATGGTTAAAGGAACTAATGGAGAAGGTTCAATGGTTTACTAATATGATGGATTTTCAATCCAATCTAATGGTTTATTGATATAATTTTAAAGAACATAAAAAAAACATATTAATTTTTTATTAATGGTTAAAATTAGGGTTTTTAAGGGTTCTAGAACCCTTTACATTAGAGGAGGTAAAAAAAAGAGAAGGTCAATTAAGTACAGGATAACCTCCAAGGCCAAAAGAATAGAAACTAAACCCAACAGCCACCCAAGAGAACAAAAGAGAAAGATAAAGTTGTGATACAACATAGACCAACCTACCACCCAACAAGGCTTAAAGGAGAATTCATATTTCAACCTTCTTTTAAAGGTATGAAAAATCTTACTCCATTTTTGCATAAGACTAGAATGGCAACAAATACATCAATATGTAGATAACAAAATACCAATCCTAGAGAGCAAGGGTGAAGGCAATTCACCAAGCATATTCCCTTAGAATGGAAACCACCAGGGAGCAAATGGATTAGTCCCCAAAACAAGATCCCCTAGAGGGAGGATCATTACGACATAAAGGAGATCTCATCCAAGTAGAAATACAATAAAAAGGTCTACTGGATAGGTAGGCCCAATGCTTCCAAAGCAACAATTGTCATTAATCACGAAGGGAAGTCATCTTTCCAAATTTTGAATTGGTCATTATCCACCCCAAATTGGCCATAACATTAGAAACCTAGTTACCTTCCCTATAAATCCATAACATTAGAAACCTAGTTACCTTCCCTATAAATATGCTCAATTTTAACTTCTAACAAACCTTCCAAAATATTCGAGCTGTCCTTAATGATATTCAAGATAAAACAATTGGTAGTCTTTCCAGCCTACAAATCCTGAATGATGTTCAAGGAGTCACCTTGTATGAGATGTCTTCTAAAGCCCCTCTCAAAAACTTGATGAACACCAGAGAAAAGTACCTTGGCTTCATCTAGGTGGTTGGTCTAAATACCATAATCCTTGGCGTAAACCCAAATGACCTCACCATTATCATTTCTGACAACACCCCCTCCACTAGCCCTCTCGGGGTTAACTTTGGCAGCCCCATAAAATTTCAGAATGACCCACCCTTTAGTTGGTTTATTCCATCTATTAGCCAATATTTTTTAACAGTGGAGATAGAAGCGAAAGACCCTAGATTCAATTTCCAACTAACAACAACCCCTTTCTCCACAACCTTCTCCCTACCATTTCCAATAGCAAAGACAACCAAGTTATATTCTCAATAGCAAATTTAATGCTTCTAAAGACAAGATTCAACCCTAGCAATATCCTTGAAATTTCTTTTGTTCCTCTCCCACCAAATACCCCATAAAATTTAGGAAGAACCAAGTCCCACACCCTTGTGAGGTTGTGACTAATGAAGGGGGATTTCCACTGATTGAAAAGTTCCTTGAAAGTTCGAGTTAATGTCCACTTGATAGAAAATTAATCCAGTAAATCCTTGAGCACCTTATTTGAGAAATCACAATAGATGAAAATATGATCCATAGATTCAACATCCCTAGAACACAAGAGATAAATATTGGGAATATGGAAGCCTTTCTTGCATAAATTATCAACAATCAAAATTCTATTTTGCAAACACAACCACAAAAAAATGTAATCTTGGGGATCAAATGAGGATACCATACCCTTTCCATCGGAAAATATCCTCCCCTGGATAATGTTTGGGCCTCATATGCAGTCTTGACAAATAAAAGGCCTTTAGGAGAATAAGTCCATAGAAGGAAGTCCCTGTCATTCTACTGAGGAATAAAGTACTACTACAACATGTTTAGATTTGTTAAACTCTGAAGGATCCAAAGATCAACTACATGTAAAGTCAGATGCTTCTAAATCCTCTTACCATTAGTGATGATTATATAATCAATTACTTTTTCTCTATATTTTAGTGACAAAGGAGCCTTCAACTCATAAAAGTCAGAACTAAGAAAGAGGGATTCAAGAAGAATCTAAGTATCCTTCCAAAAGAACACATCCTTGCTATCCACAATCTACCATTGCATCCCCATCGTAACCAAACTTCTAACCCCATGCAAATCATTCCAAAGCACAAAGCCCCTAGGAGGAGCAATACTTCTAAAAAAAGAAATACGATTTTCTAGATACTTACCTCTTATAATATATTTCCACAAGTGATCCTCCTCAACACAATCTCTTGGTCATTTTTATAATCAAAACCTTATTGAACAACAACAAATTTCTAATACCAATACCACCTTATTTCTTAGAAGAGCAAACTATGTCCCAAGAAACAAGGGACACCCTCTGTTTATCCTCCACCTCAACCCATAAAAATATCCTAAAGATCTAATCATTCCTCCTAACTTTGAAGGGTATTATAAAAAGAGACACAATAGATAACAATGCTTTGGAGGGTAGGAGGGTAGCATGAAACAATTGCAACTTACATGCTTGGCTCAAGAGATTACCTTTCTTCTACCCAACTAACTTGTGTTGAATCCTATCCAACATAGGAAATCACAACTCCTCCTTCATCTTAACAACAAACAATGGCATGCCTAGATATAAATAAGGAAGGTTAGTGATTCCACAACCAAAATTCCTTGTAATTCTATGTTGAATTTTCCCCCTAGTATTTACAAAAAATATATGAATTTTATGAAAGTTAATTTGTTGGTTGAAAGCTTTCTCATACAACTACAAAATATTCATGAATTCCTTAACCTCTCTCATAATAACCTCACTAAGAAGTACGGTGTCATCTACAAAATGTAGCACAAGGATGTAGTATTCTCAGGGGAGGTAATTTAGAAGGCCTAGAAATGATTGACAAAGTCTCAAACCCAACTTGCCCAAATCGTACAACTTGTACGGTTTGCTTTGTGCATTATGTTAGTTTACCAAAAAACTTGTACGATCACCAAATCGTACAGTTGTATGATCCAAATCATACATCATTGTACCTTGTATGATTTGGTACTTAGTCAATTCATTGGAAGTGGTTTTATAATTCAAATCGATCATTTTTGTAATTAATTTCTCCAAACTAGCAATTTTTCCTTAATTGGCAGGTTTTGTCTTGCAACTTTATTGCCAAATCAGGTAAACTATTAGTTTGTATGATTTAGTACATCATGTGTACAATTTATAAGAACCCTTGCTACAACCTATACTCATATCTATCAGTCTGCACAACCATTCCTCTCAAGATAAGTTTCAGGATGTTTCTTTATGACAATTCCTCACTTTCCTTCCAACACGCAAACCCTAATTCAATGGCAATGAATTACAATCATCAAGAGCAATTCCAAAAATAGTACAACTAATTATAAACATCATTGTACAATCATAATCCATCATGCAATCAATTCATATCCTTACACCGGGTCTGTAGGATGATAAGAATCCTTCATAATGCAATTCCATCAAATTAACTTAACAAGTTATGCACCCAAACATCAATTACACAACCTGCATTAGTTAAAACGTACAATGGAATTCACAATGACATGGAAACAAAGAGAATTGCTATTATATTCAAATTATGGGTATTCCTATGCAATATATTCATCCTCATTGCATAAACTAGACTCAACAACAATAGATATCAACAATGAACAGTATGCAACTCTACCATGAACAATTAATAACTCCATGAAATATATGAACAACCTAAAAAATTGAATTGGGGGCTATATAATGCATGTCCAAATCATTCCAAAGCAATTTTTGAGACATCGTATTATTTATAACTACCATCTTGAATTAACTCCAAAAACAATTATATACAAGGTTTTACTAAGTCTAATATGATTTTTATCAAATTCATCCCAAATACGCATTTCACCTATTTTAATTGACATTTCACATTGTACATTTACAACCTTGTACGTTTTGCCACTTGTGTATTTTAACCAAAATTGGGCAAAACTAAACAAAATTGTGCAAATCCAAAAATCATTTCTTCTTTTGGAAGGTGGATTTGTTGCCTACATCTACCCTCCCCTTTAAATTAGACAGTGTCCTCACTGACTTAGTCTTCTTAGTCTTGGTCGACAAACCTTGGTGGTCCTCATCAAGCTGTGTATGTAAACCCTGACACTCATCCTTAAATGTTGTGTATTGACTGACTCCCAGGGCTTTCAACCAATATTCATTGGCTTTCTCTTTTGTAGTATCCAGAAGTACAACTAGCTCCTTATCGTGCTCATATTCTCCCTTGCGTAACTTCTCCATCAACATGGCTTTTTTTCTAGCTGCTATAAATAATTCATTTTTTTTTGTAATGACCATATTTTGATGAATGTCAACTTCATAAGCCACCATACGCTCATTCTTAGCCTTATGTCGAGCCTTATGGTCCATGATGATCTAATTGTAGCGCTTGGCATCCTTTTCCATCTCCTTAATCTTATGGTTCTTCTCCTACAATTATTCCTCCGTTGCCTTCAACTGATTTGCTTGTTTGGCCAATTATTCATTTTGTGTTGCCAACTGAGCTTCCAACTGCTTCGAGTATTCTTTTGCTTGTTGGATTACAATCTGCTTTTCCTTTGCCTGTGAGCGTAGCTTATCCTCATAAGCCTGCTTGATGTTAGCCCATTCTATTTCTATCTTCTTTAATATTTCCTTGGCCTCTATTTTATTGCATACTAATTCTTCTTCCATCGTAACCATTTCCTTTCGATTAGCTTCCACCTCTTGTCGCTATGCTTCCTTGGATTGATAAATTTGTTCAATACCCAAGCTGAGCCACTCAATCCAATATGTTAGGAAAATCAATTTCCTTAGGGTGAAGGCTAGTTTCAAAGGTACTCTTCGAAACTTTGTATCCATTGTATTCAATGGACAAGTCTGACATGTTGCCTTATCCAAGTACACTTGTGAAAACTTGTGATAATTAATCTTCACTCCCTCTGGTAAATCTTGTCTTCCAAGAATCATAGTTACCTATCCCCCTTGTAACAACCATGGGTGTTGTGCATGAATGTACGATATTTACCTTGTACTATCTTCATTGCACACCCACTCCACAATCTTATCTAATTTAGTGAAGGTTTGCTCCCTCCACAGTTTCAACTTCCCAACACCACCAATACAAACCTACAACTTGGCACTAGCAAAAATTTTGCTAGTTCGACGAAAGAAATGCTCCACCTGTTCATCAGTATTTTCCCCCTCATATCCCAAAATACCAAAACGAGGTACTTCTACTAAAAATATTGTATGAAGCTCTACAGTATTATCTTGTGGTGGGATTTGTCCTTCATCTTCTTCTTCATGTGGATTTTAACTTCCTCCAACTTCCTTGATCACATTGGCTACTTTCTCTTCTTGTAGCGTAATGTGTGTTACTATCTTTTTTGTCTCTCGTTTCGGTGATATAATCTCCTCAAAATTGATGATCTCCTGTAGAAACTATTGATCTATCACTGATGCTTGGACTTCCTCTAGCAGGTTAGGTAAGTCCTCCTGTTGCATTTCTACCAACCCTTCCTCCTATGGGTTCGGTTGCACTCCCCTTAGGGTTGCAACTATCTGGTTAGGAGCCAATATTCATATGGTGGCTATGTAGTTGCATGCTCGTGTTGATTTTACCACCTCTCATCACAATATTTATTTTCTTTATTCTCGTAGGTTCCTCAAATGGAACTACCACCACTACTTTTTCTTTCGGAGCTGGTGGTACCATTATTTTTCTAGCCAAATATCTGGATGAATCTAAAAAATTAAAATCATATGTCTGAAGCAATGTCAGAGATCCCATTGTTCTTTCTACTTCTTCTAGAATAGATATATTAAAATTTAGCAAATCCAACCCTTTCGAGTCTGAGTACCCTTCCTCTGGTATTAGCTCGGGTTGCTATTTTTGCACGAGCTTCTTCTTTTTCTCTCTTTTTCTGCGTGTTTGAATCTTTACAAGACTGGATTTTCATTCTATACTCTCCTCCTCTTAAAAAGAGGTTGGTTGCTCCTACAGTTTTTGGTCATGTGCTTGTTGTTCTAAGGTAGGTTCCAACTATCTTCTTATTTTCCTCCTAGGATGAACATCTTCATCAGATGTAGTCGCGGTATCTTCCTACATCGAAGGTATTGACTACTTTATGTTCTTATTGACCTTCAATTTCTTTGGAGTTGCCTTCGATAGAGGCACATATTTTCCCATCGTAGTATAGTAGGTTGATCTGGTGATAAATCCCGAGGTTGGGTCCTACCAAGAAAGGAAATGTCCATTCTAGATATTGTGTCTAATAAAAGGACAATGACATAAAAATTTATGGTGAAAGTCTTCCTCCTAGTTGTCAACAATTGTTGCATCCATTCCTTTAAATAGGTTCCCCAATCATACTTCATGTCATTGTAGACACCTTCCACATACTATGCCATCCATATTGGCATTTCAGAAGCTCATGATTCTTAGATAACTGATCCATGACAACATTCATTGCGTATGTCAATTCATCAATATTCAACTGGCTTTGTTTAATTCCATGGGTTCTAGAACCAAAAATCTTGGTTGCCACAAGTGACTTCACTGAAGTGAGTGTCGTAATCAACCTGTAAACCTCAATTGGATCTATTGTATTCTTAAAAATTGGAGCTTCATCCTTGGGCAATCCAAATGTTCTTCGAAATGCCTCCATTGAAAATTGTACCTTGACGTACCTATTACTTGCTCTCACAATAATGTGATTTATAATGGGTTTGTTGGACTGAAGAATTTGCAATAAGTATTCATTGAAGAATACTTTATATTACGACGATATTTGCATGATGGTGCTCACTTTAGAATTCCTCGGTGTAAGTTTCAATGGATGCTTTACCTCATTCCTGTCCCACCATTTCCTACAAAATCTATCGTTGGTTGTTCAAAAGTGATATCATTAATATCCACTTGCTCTTCTTCTGCTTCACTAAGTAGTTCTTCCTACTCCTTCGGAGTCTTCTCTTGATGACCTTCACTACAAAGTTCCCTCTTGTGTGCCATGGGTGGATTCATCTCCTCCCTTCTATATTATAGCGGTGTACCTCCTCTACCACCATACCAATATCTCTGACCCCACTACGGCCTATGCCCTCTCCCTCTCCAAATATGATTACCACGCCTCCCATGTGATTGAAATCAACATCCTTGGTCTTGAATGGGGTAAACCAAGGGAGACCATCTGGGTCATGATTCTCTCTGGTGTAGTGGTGTTGGACATTTTGAGTAGTTGAGTTGTCATTGATGTCAAGAGTCAGTTTCAGTGAGCAGTGCAAGAGGAAGCAATTTCAATAAGCAATGCAAGAGGAAGATTGTATCAAGGCCAAAGGAAAAATATTATAATATTTTATTATAATATTCTAGTTAAAGGTTGATTTGAAGAAAATTGAAGACCATGAAGTGATCATTCTCCAAGTTCTCTAAAAAACCTAGGTGGCATATTTGAAAGGATAAGGTTTAAATTATTTAAATTTAAATATTTTAACTAAGGTTAAAATTTAAATTTAAATAATCCTTTTGGTGCCAAAGTTAAAGGATATATTTTAAATCGAATTTAAAAATTTGATATCTTCGTCGATGTTGGAAGCACATGTGCCAAAGTGTATAAAAAGGGGGTTAAATTTTTATTTAACCTATCCATGCGATTGATTGCCCATGATACCTAAGAGTTTGAGCACCAAAGTCTAGAGGATTTTGCATGTGCTAAAATCGACATTGGGAAGTGAGAAGAGACAAGACAAAGGGAGCACCGAGTTGAGTGCCAAAGGCATTGGTAGCACATTTGGTGATAGTGGGTGGTACTAAGAAGTTTGGCAGGTGAGGAGAGCAGGGTTCGAAACCCGTCGAGTTGGTTTTGCAAGGGAGAAGAGTGCATTTTTTTTTACGTTGTGTCGATCGAAAAAGGACAAAGGAAAGGCTTGAGCCTTCCCCTTCATGTGGAGGCTCATAGCCCACGTGGTGGGCTAGCGCCTCGATAAGGCACTCGGCTGGGAGTGGTCTCGCGTTCGAAACCCGTCGAGGCCTTTTGCTTGAGATAAAAGGTATGTGCTAATGTTTGCCAAGGTTGCATGAAATATTTTGGATTTGCTAAGGTTGGATGAAAAATAAATATTTTTGGAGGTTTATAAAGTTTTTTTTTTAATTTGGTTATTGAGTATTTGAGGGAGATAAAAGGGTAGGCAGTATTATTTTTGAGGGTTTGATTTTTGGAGGTTGTTAATTAAATATTGGAGATTATAAGGTGTAATTGAGTAATTATTTTTTTGTATGTTTTGATGATTGCTAATTTCAAAGAAGGAGTAATAAGGTGTATTTGAGTTTGATTATTTTAGTAATTGAGAAATATTTTTGAGAGAGTGTTAGTGTGATATTTTGTCATCTAACCTTTGAAATTGGCAAAGAAGAAAATTGTGTTTAAGATAGGTTTTGAGGTCATCTCTTCATCAAACAAAATGTATGGGCACATCTTCCTTGTGAGTGATTGTTGGATGTTGTGAATGCTAAGTTGGAGTGAAAATGGTTGTTTGATAAGCATTGTTGAGTTTGGTTTTTTTGGAATGAAAGTTGATTCTAGAAACCTTGTTTGATAAGCATTATTGGAAATATTGAGTAAGCATTCATATTATTGAACTAGGGTTTATGAAAGAACATGAGTATCATTGTTATGTGAAGTTGAGAACTATCTTGAACTAGAGTGTGTGCAAGATCATGAGTATCATTGTTATGTGAGATTGTTTGATAAGCATTGTTGGAAATAATTGAGTGAGTGATTCATATACTTGGACTAGGGTTTATAAGCAAGGAAGTATTTCATTGAGTGATTGATTGAGTGGAGTTGATTGAGCCTAGTCAAGTGGAAGTGTTGAAGTGATAGTTCTAGTTCTGTGAAACAAATTGTTCTATATTCTAAATTGATTTGAGAAAGAGGTTGAAAGTGATTGAGCATTGTTGTGAGTGTGAAACATATTGAGTCTCTAACAATTCTCTATATGTTTCTGTGGTAAAGAGAGAGAGATTGAAAGTGATTGAGAATTGTTGTGAATGTGAAGCATATTGATTCTCTAACAATTCTCTATATGTTTTTGTGAGATTGGACAAGTTCTAGTGAGGACTTGTTGAGCAGATTTAAGGTAAGTCTTGGTGAAGACTTGTTGAGCAGATTGGACAAGTTCTAGTGAGAACTTGTTGAGCAGATTTGAGGTAAGTCTTTGAGAAGACTTGTGGATATATTAGTGTGAGCTTTTATGGAATATTACAATACATATTTGAAGATAGATATTGAGAGCATATTGGATAAGTTCTAGAGAGGACTTGTGGATAGATTAGTGTGAGCTTTTGTGGAAGCTTACAAGGTATATTTGAGATAAGTCTTTGAGAAGACTTGAGAGCAGACTTGATTGATTTTTCAAACCTTTTATTTAATCTATTTTTTGTATTAGTCAAGCTTTGTGTTAAGGCTTGAGGACATATTTTTGTGCAGATTTGAGGATAGGTTTGTGCCAGACCAGAGATTGAGTAAATTTGTGCTAGACCGAAGGACTGTGTTTAGTGTAGATTTGAGATAGAGCTAAGTGCTTTGGAGGTGATAGAGTATAGAGGATGATAGTCTCTAGTGGATAGAGGTCCATTAGCCAGGGTAGTGAGGATAGGTCTTCTGAGTGAGGACATGAGTCTTCAGTGGATAGAGATCCATTAGCCAATGCAGTGGAGGCAACAGTTCTTCTAGAAGATCACCAGCTAGAGCAGAGGAGGAGTTCTCCTGTGGATAGAGATCCACGAACCAGTTGAGGAGATTGGTGTCTCCTATGGATAGAGATCCATGAACTTGATTAGGGTATTGGTGTCTCCTTTGGATAGAGGTCCATAAATATTGTAATAGGGAAAGGTTTCCCAAGATATTTGTTGAGAAAATTTTAGTGAAATATTTTCTCCGTGGAGTAGCCCACATTGGGTGAACCACGCTAAATTGGTGTCTCTATTGTGTGTGGTGATTTTTGCATTGCTTTGATTACTTTTGTTGATATTTCCATTGATAATATTGCATAATATTGATTGGAGAAGAAAAAGTAAAAAGTGGTCTTATACTGTTCACCCCCCTCTCAGTATAAGCTTGTGTTCTTCAATTGGTATCAGAACGGGTTCCTTCGGAAGAGTTTAACAGCTTGAAGGAAAATCTTACAAGAACACAATGGATTCTAAGAGTGGATCCTCAGATAATTCAGCACCAGTGTTTGATGGAAGCGATTATGTATTTTGGAGTATGAGAATGAAGATTCACCTGATGGCACTTGGCAATGAAATATGGGAAGCAATTGAAAATGGATATACACCACCAACTACTCCACCTACAGATAAATATGGTAAGCTTCTACATCATTACAATTCAATAGCAATGAATGGAATTTTGAGAGGTTTGCATAGAACATAATTTGTTAAGGTTATGCATTGCAAATCAGCAAAAGAAATTTGGGATAAGTTGCAAAGCATATATGAAGGAGATAAAAAGGTCAAAAAGGTAAAGTTGTGAAATCTCAAAGGACAATTTGAAGAACTAAGAATGAAGGATGAGGAAAACATTAGTGCTTATCTACTTCGTGTAGATGAAGGTTGTTAACTCCATGCAAGGACTTGGACTTGAGGTTCAAGAATCTGATGTTTGTGATAAGATCTTAAGATCTCTCCCAAAAAGGTTTAGTGAAAATATTTCAGCTATAGAGGAATCAAAATATGGTGATATTTTGACAAGGGATGAGTTACTTGGCATTCTTACAACTTTTGAGATGAGAACAAAAGAGGAACCTAATATTCGAAAAGAAGTAGCCTTCAAAGCTACTAAGAAGACAAAGGGTAAGAAGTCAGATTCAAGCAATGAGTCATCCAATGATGAAGAAGCAAATTATGGCAGAAGGAACAAGGATCCAAGAAGATTTAAAGATGCAAAATCTGTTAGATGTTTCAATTGTGGAAAGTATGGTCACTATGCAACTGATTTTCAAGAAGCTAGAAATAACAATGATGAAGAAAAATAGGATCATAAGAATAGGGAATCAGAAAAATATAGGTACCAAAAGAAAGGCAAGGATGGACAAGGTAAACAAGGAAAGAAGTTCTTTCAAAGATAAAAGAAGAGTTACTATGCAGACAAGGCAAGTAAGTACTCAAGTGATAGTGATAATAGTTCCTCAGATAATGATAAATATGAAGTTCTATTTCTGATAAAAGAAAAGGAAATGGTTAGGAAAAGATCACCAATAATCCTCAAGTGTTTTAGATGTGGTAACTTTGGTCATCTTGAAGATAGTTGTACAAAGAGTGGTTTCAGTTTCAGTGATGATGAATATGAAGATACACTTGAAGGACCAAAAGAGAATATTCTAATGGCACTAGAAGAAGAAGGAGGTGATCCTATAGAAGACAAGTCAAAAAATAATGAAGATGTTTTCAAAGGCAAAAAAATAGAGGAAGAATTAAAAATAGGAGGATTTGATCTTGAAGGTGAACTTATTCATGCCCTTGATGCATTAAAGAAGGTAAGAAAGCAAAACTCCCAACTTAAGCTTCAAGTTCAAGAATGTGATGAAGAGAAGGGAAAGCTTATAGAGGATCTAAATAAGTCAATGGCTAAGACAAGAAAGTTCAAAGATAAGTTAGAAGCAAAGGTCTTAGAATGTGAAAGGTTAGAGCATGAAGTAGCTTCACTAAGGAAGGAAGTAAAAGAATCTAAGGATAGGTTACACAGGTTTGGAAGAAGCTCAAAGAATTTGGATAAGATTATCAAGACACAGAAACCTACATCAAGCAAGATAGGTCTTGGTTTTGAACAGGTACAAAAGAAACAAGGCGAGGAGTCAACCTCAAGTTTTGAAGAAGAAGAAACTTTAGAAGAAGAGAGTGTAAGAGAGAGTGAGACTTCGGAGGATGAGTTGGACAAAAAAAAGTTCAACAAGGAAAGGAACAATGCACAGATAAGGAACATATGGAACAAGAACCAACATAGGGTAAAAGAAACTAAAAGACCAATGAGGTCAAGGCAAGGTAGTTTCAATGGATGATGCTTCTCATGCCATAGGTTTGGGCACAAAGCTTCACAATGCAAGACACATGGAAAATAGGAATATGGAAGGTTCAGCAATAGGTAGCTTTTTCAAGGGTATTGCTACTCTTGTAATCAGTTTGGTCACAAGGCAATAAATTGCAGGGTTCATGACAGGAATGGATATGGCTTCACCAGGAGAAATCCCAAGATATTTGCACCTCCAAGGAATAACAATATTAAGTGTTATAAGTGCAATAATGATGGACATACAACAAAGTGGTGTAGAGCAAAAATTCCAGAGACAAGCAGGAACAGAAATGGTCAGAGGAATCAGAAGGATCAGATAAGGAGGAAAGTTGACAAAGGTAAAGATCAGTGCTTACTAGGAGTAGAAATACTCCCACCCTAGAATTAACCACCTCAAGAGGAGGTGGGGGAGGGGCTAAGCTAAGAGTTTCATTCTTAGCCCCGAGCCCCAAAGGTGACCCTTTGCCATTGATGTCAAAGGGGGAGAGATTTGAGTAAGGGGGAGAGATTTGATTTAAGGGGAGAGCATTGAGTCAGGGGGAGTAGTTTCCCAAGGGGAGAAAAAAATAAAAAGGTTAAGGAAATGGTAAAAGGTAATTGGGTTACCATCAATGACAAAGGGGGATATTGTTGGACATTTTGAGTAGTTGAGTTGTCATTGATGTCAAGATTCAGTTTCAGTGAGCAGTGCAAGAGGAAGCAATTTTAGTAAGTAGTGCAAGAGGAAGATTGTATCAAGGCCAAAGGAAAAATATTATAATATTTTATTATAATATTCTAGTTAAAGGTTGATTTGAAGAAAATTGAAGACCATGAAGTGATCATTCTCCAAGTTCTCTAAAAAACCTAGGTGGCAGATTTGAAAGGATAAGGTTTAAATTATTTAAATTTAAATATTTTAACTAAGGTTAAAATTTAAATTTAAATAATCCTTTTGGCACCAAAGTTAAAGGATATATTTTAAATCAAATTTAAAAATTTGATATCTTCACCGACGTTGGAAGCGCATGTGCCAAAGTGTATAAAAAGGGGGTTAAATTTTTATTTAACCTATCCATGTGATTGATTGCCCATGATAGCTAAGATTTTGAGCGCCAAAGTCTAGAGGATTTTGCATGTGCTAAAATTGACATTGGGCAGTGAGAAGAGACAAGACAAAGGGAGCACCGAGTTGAGTGCCAAAGGCACTGGTAGCGCAATTGGTGATAGTGGGTGGCACTAAGAAGTTCGGCAGGTGAGGAGAGTAGGGTTTGAAACCCACCGAGTTGGTTTTGCAAGGGAGAAGAGTGTGTTTTGTTTTGCACCGCATCGATCAAAAAAGGACAAAGGAAAGGCTTGAGCCTTCCCCTTCGTGTGGAGGCTCATAGCCCACGTGGTGGGCTAGCACCTTGATAAGGTGCTCGGCTGGGAGTGGTCTCGCGTTCGAAACCCATCGAGGCCTTTTGCTTGAGATAAAAGGTATGCACTAATGTTTGCCAAGGTTGCATGAAATATTTTGGATTTGCTAAGGTTGGATGAAAAATAAATATTTTTGGAGGTTTATAAAGTTTTTTTTTAATTTGGTTATTGAGTATTTGAGGGAGATAAAAGGGTAGGCAATATTATTTTTGAGGGTTTGATTTTTGGAGGTTGTTAATTAAAGATTGGATATTATAAGGTGTAATTGAGTAATTATTATTTTTGTATGTTTTGATGATTGCTAATTTCAAATAAGGAGTAATAAGGTGTATTTGAGTTTGATTATTTTAGTAATTGAGAAATATTTTTGAGAGAGTGTTAGTGTGATATTTTGTCATCTAACCTTTGAAATTGGCAAAGAAGAAAATTGTGTTTAAGATAGGTTTTGAGGTCATCTCTTCATCAAACAAAAGGTATGGGCACATCTTCCTTGTGAGTGATTGTTGGATGTTGTGAATGCTAAGTTGGAGTGAAAAGGGTTGTTTGATAAGCATTGTTGAGTTTGGTTTTTATGGAATGAAAGTTGATTCTAGAAACCTTGTTTGATAAGCATTGTTGGAAATATTGAGTAAGCATTCATATTCTTGAACTAGGGTTTATGAAAGAACATGAGTATCATTGTTATGTGAAGTTGAGAACTATCTTGAACTAGAGT
Source organism: Wollemia nobilis (assembly GCA_028583015.1). Lineage (NCBI taxonomy): Eukaryota > Viridiplantae > Streptophyta > Pinopsida > Araucariales > Araucariaceae > Wollemia > Wollemia nobilis. The sequence continues at coordinate 4,857,618 of JAQPPZ010003287.1, read as the reverse complement.
GTGTGCAAGATCATGAGTATCATTGTTATGTGAGATTGTTTGATAAGCATTGTTGGAAATAATTGAGTGAGTGATTCATATACTTGGACTAGGGTTTATAAGAAAGGAAGTATTTCATTGAGTGATTGATTGAGTGGAGTTGATTGAGCCTAGTCAAGTGGAAGTGTTGAAGTGATAGTTCTAGTTCTGTGAAACAAATTGTTCTATATTCTAAATTGATTTGAGAAAGAGGTTGAAAGTGATTGAGCGTTATTGTGAATGTGAAACATATTGAGTCTCTAACAATTCTCTATATGTTTCTATGGTAAAAAGAGAGATTGAAAGTGATTGAGCATTGTTGTGAATGTGAAGCATATTGAGTCTCTAACAATTCTCTATATGTTTTTGTGAGATTGGACAAGTTCTAGTGAGGACTTGTTGAGCAGATTTGAGGTAAGTCTTGGTGAAGAATTGTTGAGCAGATTGGACAAGTTCTAGTGAGAACTTGTTGAGAAAATTTGAGGTAAGTCTTTGAGAAGACTTGTGGACAGATTGGTGTGAGCTTTTGTGGAATCTTACAATACATATTTGAAGACAGATATTGAGAGTAGATTGGATAAGTTCTAGACCGAAGGATTGTGTTTAGTGTAGATTTGTGGAAGCTTACAAGGCATATTTGAGACAAGTCTTTGAGAAGACTTGAGAGCATGTTGATTTTTTCAAACCTTGGATTAAGGTTTGGGGAGATATAGAGAGTTGATTTGTGATTGAGTCAAGCTTTGTGTTAAGGCTTGAGGACAAATTTGAGGATAGATTTTGGTGCATATTTGAGGATAGGTTTATGCTAGACCAGAGATAGACATTGAGCATATTTTTTCTAGATCAAAGGACTGTGTTTAGTGCATATTTGAGATAGATCGATAGAGCTTTGGAGGTGATAGAGTATAGAGGATGATAGTCTCTAGTGGATAGAGATCCATTAGCTAGAGCAGTGAGGATAGGTCTTCTGAGTGAGTATAGGAGTCTTCAATGGATAGAGATCCATAAGACATTGCAATGGAGGCAACAGTTCTTCTAGAAGATCACCAACTAGAAGTAGAGGAGAAAGAGTTCTACGGATAGAGATCCATGAACTAGTTGAGGAGATTGGTGTCTCCTGTGGATAGAGATCCATGAACTTGATTAGGGGATTGGTGTCTCCTTTGGATAGAGGTCCATAAACATTGTAATAGGGAAAGGTTTCCCAAGATATTTGTTGAGAAAATATTAGTGAAATATTTTCTCCGTGGAGTAGCCCACATTGGGTGAACCACATTAAATTTGTGTCTCTATTGTGTGTGGTGATTTGTGCATTGATTTGGTTACTACTATTGATATTGCCATTGATAATAATGCATAATATTGATTGGGAAAGAAAAAGTTAAAAGTGGTCTTATACTGTTCACCCCCCCTCTCAGTATAAGCTTGTGTTCTTCAAGTGTTCCTCGTGATATTTCCACCCTAGTTGTTTCCAGATGATATCAAAAATATCACCTGGAGCTCATGCTTTTGCCATTACCAAGAGGAAACCTCGTTCGCACACTTTCTGATCAACTTGGCAATTTAGGACAAGTCCACAAAAAATTGCTTCAAAATTCATACGATTGCTTCCAAAATGTACAAGGGCTATCAAAAATTATATAGGATATCAGTAGATCATACACGTACATTTTGACATTGTACAACCCTTGCAAAATCGTACAACTCTAGTCGAAATTATTCAACTGCACCTGATTTTGTACAAATGGAGCTTGAAATCGTACAATATTGATCTGATATCATACAAGAAGCTCCCAAATTATACAAGGGCACCTCCATTCTATAAATATCATTATAATTCATACAACTACAAAAAAATTCGTGCAATCTCTTCCAAAATGCACAAATCGGGTCTCCGAAAGATTGGAAATCATACAATCTACCCTAAAATCATACAATCATACCTCCAAATCGTATAGATGGCCCTGGAAAAATTCACTTGGATAAAAAACCTTGTTTTTGTTATACTGGTATGATTTCTAGGAAACCGATTTGCTGGGAGTATGCAATATACCTTTTCAGTGTAATTATGCAATTTCTCCTTCACTCGGTGCAATCTTCTTATAAAACAATTTTTTTTGGCAGTATGGAAGCATTGTATAGTTTTCCTTTCATGCTTTTTCACACATGTAGAGTTAGAAAATATCTTTGTGTTTTTATGGCTAATTTTTTGTACTAGGATTTGTCGTTTTACCTTTTTGTAAGTCTTGTACTTTCCTATTTTTGAAAAATCAAACCCTATCCCTTCTTTTTCTACAATAAGATTTTCCTTGGGCACCTTCTTTCTTTAAACCCTTATTTGTACAACTTTAATCCACCTGCAACATGATTTTTGAAAAAAAATAGCTTTTTTCAAAGCAAAACCCTATATTTGGTATTTTTTCTCCAATCTAGTTTGCTTTTCCGAAATCAAAAAAGGTTTTGTGGTGCAAATATGGAAATCTACCTTTTGGTGCAATTATGCAATTTCTCCTTCACTCGGTGCAATATTCCTCCAAAATGAATTTTTCTAGTAGTATGGAAGCATTGTACGACCATCCTTTCATGCTTTTTCACACATGCAGAGTTAGAAAAATATCTTTGTGCTTTTATGGCTGATTTTTTGTACTAGGGTTTATCGTTTTGCCTCCTTGCAATTCCCGCACTTCCCTATTTTTGGAAAAATCAAACCCTAGCCCTACTTTTTCTGCAATAAGGGTTTCCTTGGGTGCCTTCTTTCTTCAAACCCTCATTCTTACAACACTTTTCTCCACCTGCAACATGATTTCTAAAAAATTCAGCTTTTTCGGAGTAAAACCCTATCTTTGGCAGCTTTTTCTCCAATCTGGTTTGCTTTTTCGAAATAAAAAAGGTTTTGTGGTGCAAATATGGAATGGGTCATAAAAAATTGTAGCAAACTATTGAATTCAAATGCCCATATAGAATAAAATTATCCGGTTGCACCCTTTTTGCTCTTGAATCCTCCGAATTTCAATTTGCATGTGTACGATTTATCAAAAAGTTGTATGGCACCTACTTTTTATTTATTTTTGAAACCCTAACATCTTAATGCATGAAATTCTACCACCTTAGCCTCCTTTGCATGTAATTTTATCCTCTTGTATGGATGATTGACAACTCGTTGCCCTTGTGCATGCGATTTTATCTTTTTCTCACTTTTGTCCTTTTCTTTGCCTTTTTCTTTTTCTTTTTTTTTCCTTTTTTTTAGAAGGGGCCATCGTTTCCAGTTTTCAACCACCCTCCATCTTAATTGCATCTTGAGGGATTTTCACAATTAAGATAATTTTCTATCTCTCTTTTTTTCTCAGAAGGGGCCGCCATTTCTGGTTTTCAACCACCTTCCATCTTAATTGCATCTCGAAGGATTTTCACAATTAAGATATTTTCTATTTTTTCAATATCCTAACAACTTACCATCATGGAAATCGTATAATGACATTCACTTGTACGATCCCTTCTGTTGACTCATCAGTTGGGTGTCCCACTTCTACATTATGAGTAATCATGTCATTAGGTGCCAACCAATCATTTGTTTGATCCCTTTCACATGTGTACAATTTGGAATCATACAATTACAAATTGTAGGACTTCCTATTGGTAATACTTCATTCCATCATTCTGGTGATTGATCATGAGGTAGGGGTGCTCTTACTGGTCTACTATCATTTGAGTGACTCCTCCACCTATCTCCTCATATCAAATCAGCTTCCAAGCTTGGTGAATGAGTCCTTTGTCATCCTTGACTTCTTTCATCGATGAAGCATACTCTTCCCCTATCGGCAAGTCCTCTTCCTTGCATATGTCTTCCATGACCTAATCCTCTCGACATAGGACCTCTTCGAACATTAAATGGAACTTCTCTTTCTTGGAGCAATCCTCTTCCAGTTTCAATTCTTCTTGGTCCTTGTCAGATCAATGGAGGTCATCCTCGTGGTTGTCTTCCTCTGAGGTTTGGTACATACCCTCTCAACCAGGGGATACCTTGCAGGTTTTTGGTCTAGTTCAAATAGGCCAATGGTGTATCTCTCGACCATCTAGGAGTAGGGGGTCGAATCCTCCCTCATCCTCTACCTCCTCTAGGTGGGATATCTCCACTACCCCTTCCAATATTTAGTGGATGTACTCCTCCTCTATGGCCTCACTACTATCTTGGGGATCCTTGTTGGTTCCTTCTAGGAGTTATATCCACCAATTCTATGTTGGCCAAGTGACCTTCATTTCTTTGCATTCTAGGTGACAATTATTAGAGTGCTTGCATTCGATGATCTACATGTAATAGTTGATGTGTCCATCATCTTTCCTCAAAGCATCATTGTGGAGACACGGTTGCTAGAGTTTCCCTATATGGTTTCAAAAATTCAGACTCAGAACTAGAATCATTACGATCATCATCCCTTTGTTCTGACCAATTTTTTGGTAAGTTCATTAACCTTTGAAGTCTTTGCACTTCTCTCCTTTGTCACCTCAACTATCGATAGGCTATTGCATAGGTCTTAGGGTTAGGATGAGCATGAGGTACCTATGGTTGCCTTAAGAAGTCATCATCACTACTATCTGAACTCTCATCTCTTACTAACCAAGGCAACTCTCCATCACTGGATTCACTTGAATCCTCATGTATATTACCTTGTGGTTCAAGGTGATGTAATATCTTCTTCAATGTCTCACCAAGCTATCTTTGCATCTTCTTCTACCATTGATGGGTCATTGGGCATGCCATGAGGTGCTATTTGTGAGCTTTCTCCCTTTTGGTACTTGCACCCTCATGGTGTGTACCACTTACTTGTGGTGTCACCTCATGTTCTTTTCCTCTGACTTCTAATTCCTATAACCTCACTATCCTTTGCTCATCCATCCTTTGCATCATCTCATCCAAATCTTGGATAGTTTGTTCATGGAGTCTTGTAGTGTGACCTTACAATATTTCATACTCCTCTTGCAACTATTGGATCTGGTGTCACATCCTCTGCTATAATAATCCTATCTGAGCTAATGGAGTAAGTTCGATGAGCTCTTCCTCCGTAGTGTCACTTTCGTTCCTTTCTAGAGCTTCCATATCGAAAGTATCCATCCTATCTATGTATCGAACCATTAGTCATATTCTTTCCGATCTTCTATTGGTTGAGGTAATTCTCTATACTCCAACTATGGATACACCATTCCTTGTTCTTCTAGGTTCCTTCTCTCATTTGGAGGAATCCCTTCTTCATCTTCTTCCTTGATCCATTCAGTCCCATCTATGAACCTTACATGTACTCGCATCCTTCTTCTCTCATCGGGTTGGGGTACCAATTCTTGTTGTTCAATAATTGGCCTTGCCTCCTCCCCTTCTACGAATAGGCATGTGAGTCCCATGTCAAGGTCCTCCTGTAATGGACCTTGAATTCTTCTCTGTGGTTCATCAGACTGAGCTTCTTCTCTCCATTCAACTTCTTCTGAAGAAATAAATAGACACTGTACTTTATATGGCTTCAACTTCGAACCATTCATGGTGTCTAGCACTTCAGTTCCATTCAAGTTTTGTAGTTTGACTACCCCATTATCCCTCACTTCTACAACTCAAAAGGGACCAAGCCATAAGGTTTTTAACTTTCCTGGCTTGATTTCTCATTTCCCATTAAATTTTAGAACTAAGTCACCTTGCTTAAGTTCTAACTTTCAAAGGTGCTTGTCATGCCACAACTTCCTTCTCTTCTGGGCCACTTTGATCACCCATTATGCCATGACTCTTCTTTCATCCAGCTTGATTAGTGTCATTAGTATTTCCTCTAGACTCTCTTGGTCACCTAAGCGATGCTCCATAGCTACCCATAAACTTGGTACCAAGAACTCCATTGGCACTATTGCCTCCTGACCATACATTAGCTGAAATGGTGTATGGTCTATCATTGGCTTAAAGGTAGTTCGATATACCCAAAGAATATATGGTAACCTTTCCTCCCAATCTGCTCCTTCTATCCCATAGGTTTTGTATAAAGTTGACACTAGGACTTTGTTAGTCACCTCCACTTGCCCATTGGCTCTAGGGTAATATGGACTAGACAAGGAATGCAAAATCCTGAAATCAGTTGTCATATTTTTGATAATCTCATTCACAAAGTGACCTCCTCGATCACTTGTTATTTGTAGTGGAATATCGAATCTTGTAATTACTTTCTCATACAAGAATCGAGTTGTACTCTTTGTCATGTTATCTGGTAGTGCTCTTGCTTCAACCCATTTTGTTAGGTATTCAGTAGCTACCATGATATATCGACACTTCCACCTATGAGTAGTTTTTAATGGTTCGACAAAGTCCAACCCCCATATCTCAAATAGTTCCTAGGGTTGTGATGGGTGTAAGGGCATAAAGTCTCATCATACTGGTTTCCCTACTCTTTGGCAAGTATCACATGCTCATACATATTCCTTTGCATCATTATACAATGTGGGCCACCATAATCCTACTAAGAGTACTTTTTAAGTAGTGGCATCAGGCCCCATGTGTCCTCCTACCAACCCTTCATGAGCTTCTTTCAATGTTGCTTTAACTTCCTCATCCATCACACATCTTCGTAGGATACCATCAATACCCATTTTGTATAACAATCCAACTATCAACTGAAAAGGTGTTGACTTTATGATTACCTTTTTCTTTTCTATTGTCATCAGATCTTGTGGCAACTCACCTGTGGATAAGTATTATCCAATTAACTTGTACCAATATGGCACAATATTAATTATAAATAATTGAGCATTAGGGAATTCATCTAGAATCCCCATCCCTATAGGTTCTCTTGATCGTATTCGAGATAATTGGTCTACAATCACATGCTTCTTACTAGGTCGAACTACTACTTAAAATATAAATTCTTGTAAAGTGATGAGCCACCTATTGACCCATCCTTGTATGATTGGCTTATTTATCAAGTACAACAAGGCCTGATGGTCTACGTAGAAAGCAAAAGGGTTTTCCAATAGGTAATACCTAAATTTTTGTATAACATATACCATCCCTAAAGCTTCTCACTCTATTGTACTATAATTCCTCTCCACCCGTGATAATAGGTGACTTGCAAAAAATATAGGTTGATCTAGCCTAAACTATCCCTCTTGTGCCAATGCACATCCAATCACAAAGTTTGAGGTATCAATATGGACATGGAATTCCTTATCCCAATTAGGGAACACCAAAATGGGACTACTAACAAGTTTAGCTTTCAACTCTTCAAAAGCTCCTTGGTGCTCCTCCATCCATCTGAAAGGAATATTCTTCTTAGTCAAAGAATCCAGTGGGTAGGACACGTGTGCATAGTTCTTGATAAACCTTCGATAGTATCCCATGGATCCAAGGAAGGTTTTTAATGAGCTCACATCATATGGCTCCTCCATGTGTAATATAACATGAATTTTGTCAGGATCAGTCTTCAACCCTTCATTGCACACTATATGTCCTAAAATTTTCCCATAAGGTACCATCAAAAAATACTTTCCCAGATTCAGGGAGATTTGTGCATTCCTACACCTGCTCATACATTCACTGAGGCTAGGTAGATGATCCTTGATCTTACCATAAATGGACCAATCATCCAAAAATACCTTAAAATTTCCTATGGCCAATTGATCAAAGATATACAGAATAATGCATTGAAATGTGGTTGGGGCATTACATAGCCCAAATGGCATTCAATTATATGCATAGATGCCATTTTCCATAATAAATGTGGTCTTCAACTTATCCTCCTCAGCTATACTTATTTGATTGTACCCAAAAAATCCATCCAGGAATGAATAAATTTCATGTCCTACGACCTCTTCCAGAATTGAGTCTATGAAGGGAATAGGGAAGGGATATTTGATCGTCACTACATTCAAACTCCTAAAATATATGCATATTCAGATCTTATCCACTTCCTTCTTTAGAGTGACCACAATAGGTGAAACCTAGTCACTAGTAGTGACTCTAAAAATGATGCCTGCATCTAACATCTTTTCTATTTCTGCATTTACCAATGCGACATACTTAGGGTTCATCCTATAAGGTCTTCTTCTCACTGGTTGTGCCCTAGGAATTAGCATGATCTTGTGGACACATAACTCTGGTGGTACCCCTTTCAGGTCCTTATACATCCAAGCAAAGACATCCTTGTACTCCAAGAATATCTTGAAAGTTGTTGCTTTCAATACTGGGTTCCAATCATCACCATAGTGGATCATCCTAGGCTCCTCCTCTATTCCTAGATTTACATCCACTATCTGAGGTCCTTCGTACTTAATTTTTATAGGCTCTATTACTACCTTTTCCACATTCATTGGATGCACTGGTCTCGCATCGATTTCAACATCTCCCACTGTATATTCTACAAAACTTTTAGGGAATGTCCATTTCTCCTCTTCTTCTTTCTTTGGTTTCGAGCTGACCTTCATCTCATCTTATTTTTCTGTGGTCTCCTCTATATTAATATAGAGGTATGTGGGCTGAAAAACCTTGTACTCCTCCATCTACCAATGGAGAAGTCTACTATCATATCGAGCTTCATCTTCACTATAGTCATCTAGGTACAACATCCCTTCTTCATTAGGCTCATACTCCTCTTCACTAGAAGAATTGCTTGACTCATCGATCATGGCCACATCCTCATTGATCCTCTGGTTATTCAAGTTGATCATGTATTTGTGTTGTCCCTTCTTGAAGGTGATCTGGTCCTTTCCCTAGTTGTGATTAACTTTGGCTATTCGTAGCCATCCTCTCCCCAACAAAGCATCATATGCTAGCTTTTGCATGGTAATCACAATGAAATCCAAGATGAATTCTTGGTCAACTATTATAACTTGTTGTGTAGTCAAGACACCCTTTGTCTCTATACCGTATTGGTCAACACCATACAATCGAAATCTAGGTGCCCATAATGATGGAGCACCAATTTCTCACCAAGTCTTCTCGGGTAACACATTAACACTGGATCCTCCATCCACAATGACTTGTGTCAACTTGTGCCCCAAGATCTCCATATGGACTAATGTGGGTTTCTTCCCAACATCAATCATCAATATGGTTGGATCCATAAAATAGTTCTTTTGTTCTTCTTCCTTGATTGGTTGGCTCTAGACTTCCATCACCTTATGAGGTTGTATGTCTTCCACCATCACTTTATGCAATGATGGGATGGCTTCTAACAAACTCGCCACCTTAATATCGATAGTTGTATTCAAGACTTGTGCTACCAGATTTTGCACAACTACTTTGTCTTCTGATGGTTTCTTTAACTCTTTTTCTCCTGCTAGTCTCAATTGCTTTACCTTCTGTGCTTCTTCCTCAAGTACCCTCTTCGCCACTTGCCATCATTTATTTTCTTTGGTAGGTTTAGGATACTTGTCCTTCTTAGCTTGATTCCTTGTCATGGCTAATACTTCTTTGGTTTCCTCTCTAACTGGAGGTACCTCTATGTCCAAAAAGTTCACGTTCTATAGGTTACTAGAACTCGCTTGCTTTGGACAATTTATTTCTTTGTGGTTCCCTAGACCACACCATCTACACATGTGTGTAGCATTAGTCTATTGTGTCTCTTATTTTTAAGGTGAAGGATAATTCTTCATAAAATGCCCCCACTCTTAGAAATTGTGACACTGTATGATTGGTCTTCCTTTCGAATCATACTACAAGTGGCTCTATCCTCCTTATCGGTTGCCTTGGTATTGTCTTCCCCCTCTTCGGTTATTCCTATAACCACCATTGGTGGCTTGCTGGCCACTCCCTTGAGGTTTTGGTTTCTCTTCCTGTTCTTGGATTGAGAGAACCTGTGGGTGCACCTTTGCATTAAATGGACACTCTACCACTTCATGTCCAAGTACATTGTAAATGTGACAATAGTCATTTTGAGGACAAGTCACATTTGTGTGACCTTCAGACTTGCATTCTGTACACCAAATATCCTTCCTATCTTGCTTGAATTTACCTTTCACCTCTTTTATTATCTTATCAAATTCCTTTTGAAATGATTGTACCATCTGTTGTATTGTATCATCTTCATCACTATCTGAATCATCATGCTTAGAATGTGTTATCATTCCAATGATTGTTTGTTTAGCCTCACTTTCAAAATTCTTCGCATTCTCCAAGGCTTCTTCATATGTGGAAGATGGAACTGCCTTCATATTTTTCTTATATCTGGGTAACAACCCATCTACAAACCATATTTTTACTAGTACATCTGCTAGAGGTATTTGCATCTTGTCCACCAACTACTTCAATCGATGATTATATGATTTCACATCTTCATCAACTTTCTTCTTAGTGGCACAAATTTCAGTTACAATATCTCCATCATCCTTCAAAGGGTGAAATTCCTCAATGAATGCATCCTTCATTGTGTTCCAGGCCTAAAAATTTGGTGTATTTTATCTTTTCAAATACCAATCTATGGCAAGTCCTCGTAATGTAGCAGGAAATAATCACAACCATTCATCTGGTTGGTCCACACCATTTGCTTTCCAAATGGTTATGCATGTCTCGATGTGTCTCATCAGGTCTTTCTTTCCTTCACCCATAAAGGGTGGGCATATTTGCTTTCCTGCTCGATTGCCTAAGTTGGCCATTGTTGGTGGTTCTTCCTCTTCACTTGATGAAGTGTCTCCTGGAATCCTTGATTGATTCCACCTTGTAGGTGACTCACTTTGCTGGTCCTCATCGAAACCATCTACTCAAGGAATCTTATACTCACCAAATAGTCATCTACCAATCTCCTATGCATCTTCACTCTATGACCTCCTTCACTGGTGTGTAGGTTGTGGCCTTGGTCTTTCCTCTTGAGACCTCATGTGTTGTTGCTCTAGTGCTTGACTCCCATCCACCACACTCCTTTGCAACCTATCTACCACTTTCTCAGGTGTTACCATCCACTCACCTCGATCTCACATAGTTTCCTCATTAACATATTTACTTACATCAATGTTCTCCTTGACTCTAGGTGCTTCTTGCTCCTCTCCTTCCATTTTGATCAACAATGTATCCAACCTCTCAATGTCTCCTTCATCAAATATCCATACTTGTTCTATCATTGGTTCATGTGTATTGTGTTCAACACTATTCACGTTCCCTCTTTGAGAAATTCTCATGCTCCTCCTAACTAGGATATCTTCTCCTTGATCCTATATCCTACACCTTTGCACACTTGTGTCTATCATTCACCTCCAATTTGTGGTACTCACAATTTATCACTTTGTAGGATCTTCTTGACTACAACAATTTTGACCCATTTTAACAAAAATGCCAAAGTTTGATAAGGCAATGATACCAAATGTAGCATAGGGGTGTAGTATTCCTAGAGGGGGAGGTGATTTAGAAGGTCTAGAAATGATTTCCAAAGTCTCAAACCCAACTTGCCCAAATCGTACAACTTGTATGGTTTGCTTTGTGCACTATGTCAATTTACCAAACAACTTGTACGATCACCAAATCATATAGTTGTATGATCCAAATCATACAACACTATACCTTGTATGATTTGGTACTTAGTCAATTCACTGGAAGTAGTTTTGTAAGTCAAATCGATCAGTTTTGTAATCGATTTCTCCAAACTAGCAATTATTCCTTATTTGGCAGGTTTTGTCTTGCAACTTTATTACCAAATCGGGTAAATGATCAGTTTGTACGATTTGGTACAACACTTGTATGGTTTGTACGAACCCTTGCTACAAATTATACTCAGATCTATCATCCTGCACAACCATTCCTCTCAAGACAAGTTTTGGGATGTTTCTTTATGATAATTCCTCACTTTCCTTCCAACATGCAAACCCTAATTCAATGGCAATGAATTATAATCATCAAGAGCAATTCCAAAAATCATACAACTATCTGGAAACATAATTGTACAACCATAATCCATCATGCAATCAATTCATATCCTCACACCAAGTCTGTAGGATGATCAGAATCATTCATAATGCAATTCCATCAAATTAACATAACAAGTTATGCACCCAAACATCAATTACACAACCTGCAATAACCAAAATGTACAATGGAATTCACAATGACATGGAAACAAAGAGAATTGTTGTTATATTCATATTATAGGCATTCCTGTACAATATATCCATCCTCATTGCTCACAACCATAGACTCAACAACCATAGATATCAACAATGAACAATATGCAACTCTACCATGAACAATCAATAACTCCATGAATCAATGAACAACCTAAAAAATTGAATGGGGGCTATATAATGCATGCCCAGACCATTCCAAAGTGGTTTTTGAGACATCACATTACTTACAACTGCCATCCCAAATTAACTCAAAAATAATTCATTACAAGGTTTTACTAAGTCTAATTTGATTTTTATCAAATTCATCCCAAATGTACATTTCACCTAATTTCATTGACATTTCACATTGTACATTTGCAACCTTGTACGTTTTACTCATACTTGTACATTTTGACACTTGTACATTTTAATAAAAATTGAGCAAAACTGAACAAAATTGTGCAAATCCAAAAATCATTTCTTCTTCTTGGGAGGTGGATTTGTTGCCTACACAAATTGTTGATAAGAAAATTCCTATGCAATACCAACAAGACTGATACCCTTAATATTAGAGGATAAGGTAGTAGCAAGAACCGATCTTCCTACAACTTCAACTATCAAAATGAAAATATATGGAGATAAGGAATCATCTTGCCTAATACCTATTTTACCCCTAAAAAAACCACTCGAAATTCCATTGATGATGATAGAAAATTTAGCAAAGGAAATACAAAATCTAATCCATTTCGTCCATAGATCCCCAAAGCCAAATTTTTGCAACACCATATCAAGGAAATCCTAGGAGACCCTGCCATAAGCCTTATGTATATCAAGTTTAAGAAGCATTCCAACCAACCCACTTTTGGACATAAAATGTAAAGTCTCATGAATCATAATGATCCCATTCACGATCTTCCTACCATGAACAAAACAACCTTGAAGAGGAGAAATCATGATGGGGAGAAGCCTTTTCAGCCTATTAGTGAGTGTCTTAGTAAGCGACTTATATAGGGTATTGCATAAGCTGATAGGTCTGAAATCCTTTAGAGAAGAGGTACCATGTTTCTTTGAAATCAAAATAATAGAAGTTGTATTCCATACCTATAGCAAAGAGGAATAATATTGGAATTCTCTTAAGGCTTTTCAAATATCTGAACCAAGAAGGTGCCAAAACCTCTAAAAAATACCAGCAGGAAACCCATCTGGCCTAGGCGCTTTGTCCTTATTCATACTAAACAGGATGATCCTGGTCTCATCATTAGAAAAGTATTATTCATATCCGTCATCACCACCCAAGGAACGTTTCTGAGAAGTTCCTCCAAAGCATTCCCATATTCCTCCCTATCTCTAGAAAATAAATCTTGAAAGAAGGATATCATGGTAGTAGTAATATATTCCTTATCTTTAAGGTATTCACTGAATTTCAACATAATTTATCTTATTTTATTAGCATTCCTATGTTTCAAGGATGAGAGGTGGAAAAACTTGGTATTTCTATCCCTCTCCTTAAGCCACATAGCTTGATATTTTTGCCTCCAAAAAGACTTCTTATTGGAAATAATATTATGAAATTCTGCAAGAGTAATTTACTCTTTGTTGGCTACCTCCTCTGACCAACCTTCACTTTGGCCTTTTTTCTCAATTTCCTGTAATTCTTGAAATATTTTTTACTTCCTATGAAAGAGGTTCCCAAAAACCTCTTGATTCCACCTCTTCAAGTTAGCTTTGATTATTTTCAGCTTCTTGGCCACTTGAAACATCTTACTGCCATAGACTTTTGAATTTCACCAAGCCTTAATCAAGTCTTCAAGATCCAAATGAGAAAGCCAAATTGTCTGGAACCTAAAAGAATAATCTTTCAAATATTTCTCCTCCATGAATTCTAAAAGTAACGGGTTGTGGTTAGAAGCAATTCTCAACAAAGTCCTCAAAGAGCAATCTTGAACCATGGTGAGCCAACTCACCGAAGCAAGGGCCCTATCAATCCTAGATTGAATCAGACCCCCTCCCCTTCTTTTGTTGGACCAAGTAAATTTAGAACCTTACAAATCAATATCTACTAGTCCCATGGAGGTCAAGAACTCACCAAACTCCTCCATGTCGTTTGAAAAATAGCTGAGCCTCCAAGTTTCTCACAAGGGAGTATAATGGAATTAAAGTAATCAACAAATAACCATGGAAGATCAAACAAAGAACCAAGGGATTATAAGTCAGTCCAAAGTTTATTTATATCCACAACAACATTGGGAGTATACACGTTGGTAGAAATCCAAGAAAAAATAGTCTTTTTACAATATAATAAAAAAGAAGAGAACCTATCAACCTGATGAATGAGCCTACCCTCCACAAAATTGGGATTCCAAAGTATCCACAATACTCCAAAAGAACCACAAGCAAACCTACTCACACATTTTCACCTCTTCCAAACATAGCTTCACAAACATTTGGAATATAAATTATGTTTGTTGTTTGTGTAAACTAGATTTTATTTTTGTTCATTGGTAAAACAAATAAAGGGAAAGAAAGAACTAGTTTGTCTTAATCATATAGGGGATCAACTTAATATTTAAATTTTGGCATAAAATCAAAATTACATATAGCTACATCTCAATTTTTGTTTGCTACATCTTCTTAAGCCCTTACCTCTTAAAAAAAAAACTATTATTTTTTTCCTCATCAAAATTGAAGAAGTATTTAGTTTTAGGCCTTGATTGTTGCATGTGTATGTGCATTAGGTCCAGATTAAGTTTAATCCTATACAAAGAAGTATATTAGGATAAATGTAGGTGTACTTTAAGTAGTCCAACAAAACTAGACTTTAAGCTAACAAACTTCCTCTACTCTCAAAGTGAGTAGAAGAGAGAGCAAAAAAGTATTATAAGGAGGCTCTTTGTGATGCCTTCCATATTTCTCCATATCACAATTAGTGTCAATTTTTATTGTTAGCTAGAAGAAACCCATTTATAAAAATTTATGAGTTGCAGAATGATCAATGAAGTGTCCTCCATAGTCATAACTATGAGCATCAAATATAGATTTGTGTATCTCAACTTCTATAAGGCATCATAAAAGAACACCATCATTATTATAGTAGTACAAAATATTGCCAAGGACAACATATCAAGATGCTCTCTTATGGAGATGAACTCATCACTTAGCATTAGCCATAGGCATCAAGAAATCATAAAATTTCACCATACCAAGGAACATCATGAGGGATTTGAAAATCAAAACATTGACCTTGAATGTATTCACATCCATTGGGCTATTATGGTAGGGTAACTAGGAATGGATATTTGGGGATATATTATTATATTGTATAAGGGTTGGCATGGGCCACACATAACCCAAGGTTGATTGTATTGTAATATTATAATACAATCAACCTTGGCTTATGTGTGGCTCATGCCAACCCTTATACAATATAATAATATATCCTCAAATATCTATTCCTAGGTACCCTACCATATTAGTAACAAATATTAGAATTTCATAATAAAATTTTATCACAATTAGTTTCAATGATATTTTCTTGTGGTATAAATTTACTAGTAGAAGTAGCTAGGGAATTTGCCTCAACATTTTTCCTCTAGAGGAATGCCTAATGGAGGAATCAAAATAATTGATTAAATTTATAGTTACTTGATGGTAAGGGATCAAATCGGGAGCTTTGAATTATATTCACTAGAGACCTAATGGACCACAATTTAGGAATCTCCTAAAACTGATATATTTAAAATTTATGTGTTGGTCAGCAAAATTCCCTAAAATTGAATCCTCATATTTAGAAACATTATTAGTAATGCCAAATAAATTGAGCAAAAATATATAGGAACTGCTAGGCTAATAAAATACTTTAGAAAGTTACCATCTCATACCCCAAAATCATTCTTCACTCCATCAGAGTGAAGGATCCAAGTGTTAGGATGAAGGTCTTCATCAAACTCTTGAGAACTAGAAGTTGTGTCAAACTTAACTTTATCCTTTGTTTCATAATACCTCTTAACAACCTTGCAAGACTCCTATAGATCATTTTCTTGCTTATTGAGATCATAAGGGATAGACTCTAGAATAAGGATGGGTCAATGGAGGAAGAGAATATGATAAAGTCATGAAGAGCAAAAGATATGACTATTATATCATCATATAATACCTCCTGTAAGGGTTGTTGTTTTGGATCACGAGCTTCTACTTATTGATTGGAAATAACCTAAGATTTAATTTTTTGTGTGGATATATGAATATTATATTCTTGCATCATAGTGTTCCATTTACCATATATGGTATCATTAGGAATGTAAGGCCTTTGTAGTGGGTATCTCAAGGGATTAGTTTTAACAAACACATAAGTTATTTGATATGACAAGTAACATCTTAGTTTTTCACATGCAAAATAGATGGCTAGCCAATCTTTCTCTATGGGAGTGTAATGAGTTTTTTCCAAAATTATTGTTTGACTAATATAATACATAAATTACTCATTGTTATCTTGTTGATTAAGGACCACTCCCAAGGAAACATGAGTAGCTAAGGTGTATAATGAATTATCTAGGTTATGTGGGCAAAACGTTGGGGACCATAAAAAAAAAATGATCTCAAGAAAGGCCCTATTACAACTTTCATACCATTTGAATTCAACATATTTCTTAAGAAAGCGTTTTAATGGATAAGTTTTGAAATCTAACTTAGGGATAAACTGCCTAATGGCTCTAAGCTTCCCCAAGAAGGATTTAATATATTTAATAGTTCAAGGGTATGCATAGCATCAATAGATTTTTTATTATCATGATCGACATATATGCCCCTATGAGACACTATAAAATCTATTAGCTTACCAATAGCAACATCAAACACATATTTTTTGGATTAATTCTAACCTTAGTGATGTAATTGCTCAAATATGATACAAAGGTCAACTGGGTGGTTAGCCTACTTCTTAGACTTACCTAAAAGGTCATCCATATAATATTTCACTATCTTCCCAATCAAATTATTAAATATAATTATCATAGCTCATTGATAGGTATCACAAGTATTTTTTAATCCCAAGGGTATGACAACATAGTAAAATATACCCTAAGGTATAGTAAAAGTTGTTTTAATTTGATCCTCAAGGGAAATCTAAATTTGGTTATATCCTAAATAGTCATACATAAGGACAATATTTCATACCCTATGGTAGAACCGACAATAGCATCAATAGAGGGCAAAGGAAAGTTATTTTTAGGACAAGCTAGGTTGATGTTTCTAAAATTACAATAAATCTGGATAACATTCTTTTTTTCACATGTATATTGTTAAATACCCATCCTAAGTAGTCAATAGGCTTGATAAAATTAACATCTATAAAATTTTGGATTTCAATTTTGTATAGGCATTGAGAGGAGAGAACCTTCTTTGATTTTTTCAAATAGAAGCAACATTCTCATAGGTAACATTGTTATGAACAATCAAATCTTCATCCAGTCCAAGCATTTTAGAAAATTTCCAAGTGAAGACATCCTTGTACTCCTTAAGCAAGATAGTAAAGATGGCCTACTTTTTTTTTGGTAGATAAGATACTATAGCATTAATACCGGGTTTTACAAGTTGACCCAAAACCTTTTACAAAAATCAACCCAGGGTTGTTGATGAACATGTCCTTACTAAGGATCCTATATATGTAAAATCTACATGTCGCCAAAGCCATTACATCCGGTAAGGCACATAGCCTGTTATCAAAAAGAAACTTCCCATACAACATTTTGGGTATACCCCGAGAAAACACACATGCATCATAATTACAAAAAAATAATCAGACACGAATCCCTTCCTTGAAACAGTGGAGAAACAAAAAGCTACAGACACACCTAGCATAGTACTGAAAAAAACTCCCACAAGCTCTGTATTGAAAGTTCCTCTTAATAATTCTTTGGTAATTGCTTTCTTCCGTATATGACATGCTTTAGGACCACATCCTGTCTTGGCCAATCAGCCTTGGAGAAGTGAACCTTCTGGCTATATTTATGGTGGTGGTTATCTAGTGGTCCATGTGGCTCTGCTTCGAAGTCTTATATTGTCGTTTCTTTCCTGCCCTGTGATTATCAACCAACCTCAAATTACTAAGACGACTAGGAGCCATGTTATTTGACATGTGACTGTCACCATTAGTCTTTGTGGTATTTCCAAAAAGCATCCATGAAGACTGACAATTCGGATAATTTTTATTGAGTCCATTTCAAAAAAGAAGCGGGAATACTCCTAGCCTTTGACATTAGGTAGACTAGCCCTAATTTTGACTGTGTGGTTGCTTAGGGGTATGTATAACAATATCTATAGTAAGATCGATATTTATGACATTGTCTTATAAATCAAAATTGATCTCAACCTATTAAACATAATTAGATCACTTATATTAGCATTGGATTCTTGAAGAAAACCTCTCTTATGATATTGATAGGGAGTTATTTTCTCTCTAGCATATAAGAACTCAAGTATGGCTTCATCATGCAATGATGGAATGAGGATATTATCGAGCATTGTAACTATTCATTCAAGTTCTTCCCCTTCATAAGCCTAGAAAGGATGTGAGCATGTGACTAGGAGTTAAGAAAAATAGGTATGCGAGGACCAAGGTAGGTTCTAATTGCTTGTAAACCTTCATCAAAGCATGGATAATAACCATATATTTTAATTTAATATAAACCAACTTCAATTTAGTGCCTTGTCAAACAAGAGGGTGTAGAATCAATCAAACAATAAAACCACTTCTCAAATAGCCTATTTGAGAAAGAAAATATTTTTAGATCTAGAAATAAACTAACAAGATAGTGTAAACACCTAGACATTTCCTATTTTCAAAAAAATAGTAGGAACTAGATCATCATATTAAGAGGTGATGTCGATAAATATATTGGACAATATGAGCATAACAAGAGTCTTATAAGTAAAAAATTCATCATGGACTATCAATATAATAGGAATAGGCCTAGAAATATCTATGAAAGTAGTCCTGATCAAGATCACCACTTTAAGAGGTAATATTGGCTATGTTGAAGAAATTTCAATAAAAGGGAAGACAATAGTGGGTTTTGATTAAGGATAATTAAATCAGTGCAAGGTTTCTCATTTTCAAGGTAGATAAAAAACAATTGGTTTATATTTATAGTAGTCTTGAAACTAATAAATTTCACCCTTCGTTAAATGCCTAGGTAAGGGAATATCCTGTTTCACTTAGCCTATTTGAAGGTTTTGATGTAGAGATAACAAAAATATTAGTTCTTTTATGTCTATCTAGCCTAGCTTTGTCTTTATTACATTTACTATGCAAATAGGTAAACAAAATACTACTATAAATTTTACAAAAAATAGTACCAAACTGACTATCATCATCACCTAACAAAGGAACTTCCATTAAACCTACTTGATAATGCTCAACACCCACCTTAGAAATAAGAGGATCATTCTTGAATCCAATGTTAAAGGATTGATTAAAATCATTATTTTCATCATGATCGGTTTCCTCCCTTATATTGTCATTATCCACACAAAGTGTTACTTGTTTCAATTTGGTAACATTCTCATGGGCTTTATGTATTTTAAACAATTGTTGATAGAACAAAATAGGATCTTCTCTCTTCTTAGGTTTCAACAATTATGGTAGTTTATCAACTACCTCTTTAGGAAGGGGAATAATAACATCCATGCTAGGTTGATCGTATTCAAATTCATACCTATATTGGGGGTATTTCAAATAAAATTTAGGATATCTCTTGTAATAACTTACTTGTAGAAGTCCATTGAGTCTCATGTTAATAAAATTGGAACCTTTTGTGTCTCATCCATAGAATGAATCAAATAAATTTTATGGTTTGGAGGATGAGTCCACCCATGGTCTAAGTCTCCTTCTATGGTGAAAACTTGATCAATGTAGGTATATTTAACCACTTGGCACGCAAAGGAATCTACGGCTCTCATCTTAATAGTATAAGGTATACCTAAAAGTATGTTATAGTTGGTTTGAAATACAGACACTGTAAACTTCACTCTCATTTATTTAGGCCCAACTAAAATTGGAAACCAAATGCAACTCATGGCATCTTGTGGTTTACCACTATAACCATAGTAATGACTTCTAGTATAGAGAATATTTTCTCTAGGGATCTTTAGTTTATCAACCAAGAAAAATGACAACACATGCACCACTTCCTTCATCAACTATAGCCCTACAAACGTTCATATTATTATAAAAAACTAATATAATTAATAGTATATCATCATCTCTTGCTAAATAATGAGCAGTAATCATATTTTTCATATGGAGGTGGACTCTTAGCAATAGTAGCAATTTGTTGTTCTAAGGATGCAATTGTTTCTCTTTGCACCTCTAAAATATTGACATAATGATCCACATTTAGTTGACTACAAATGTATTCTCTATCTGGACTAGTTTGGGCAAATACTTTGTTAACTTGAGAGGTATTTTGAGAAGTACTAGCTACAAGATTTTGATTTTGGGGGTAATTACCATTTTGGTTTTTATTATTTTAACCAAAACCTTGTTTTCCTTTATTAGAATTGTATCCTTGACTTTGATAAGTTTGATGGCCACCCTGACTAAACCCTTGACCTTGATGTTGATTGGAATCTTGTTGTTCATGGTTGGGTAATGGGGTATTATAAATACCTAACATTTTATTGTGATGAAGATTATGCTTTTTTTTAGACTATTTCTTTTTATGGAACAAAATGATCCTATCATTATTGACTTGATCAATGTTAAAGTTAGGACCAAAATTTTATTTGAGGCAAAATCTATGCAATTCTGCACAAGAATATTTATTATGACCATAAGTTCCATTATAAAAGAAAATTTGTAGGATCATGTCATATAGATGATTCATAATTTTCATTGATATGGTAGCTTTTAAGCTTAGGTGATGGACATATTGTAACAAACCACCAAAACCAACTTCGAAAGAGAGAGAGACTTTTTTTTCACAAAGGAGTTCCAATTTTATTTTTTAGCATTCACAAGGCTTCACCACATTTGAGTTCAATGTCACTACAGATGACACTCAAGTGGATAGAAGTGGCCAGCCTCCCATATTTTTTGGGGTTCACCTTACTAAATCTCACCATTTTAGAGGATGCCAAAGTGGTCCCCACATTTCCCATACCCTCACTGACATAAAACAATTTGACCATAACATAGAGATTATCCTTTAAGTCCCATAGCACTTAAAGGGGAATGTTTATTCTCTAACCTATCCATAAGTCTTTTTATGTAGGTTATTATGGTGTAAAGTATTAATGCTTAGTTATCATACCTTTGTGGGCTAACTAAGGTCACTACCACTCAACTGGTAGTGAGCATGGTTACCTAAACCTCACTATTCAAGGTACCACCATCGTTGACACAGAAATGATTCCATTAACTGCAAGTTAGGGAACATCCACTCTTCACCGTTCAAGGTGTTTCAATCATGAATATCTGCCTATTACATCACCACAACTCCTTCCAAATTCGTGAGCAACTAGCTATTGCATCTTTGCAACTCCTTTCAGGACTCACAACTACCTAGTTATTGCATCATCGCAAGTTCTCTCAAGAATGGGTTATCTTTTGATTTAAGTTTCTTAATCAAATTCTAGATCCAACCCCAAAGCCCTCCCATTAACCCAAAATATTTATTTCAAATAACATCTCTCTCAAAAAATAAAATTAAAGTGTATAATAACATGCTAAGTTATAACACAATATTAAATTTTGAACATAAATAGAACTTTGCATCTCAAATAAACATAAGTTCCAATCATCATGCTATCACCAAGAAACATCACTCTAAATTTAGCACCATAATTAAATTGATCATATTGCTTACATCTAACATAAGGCTAATATGAAATAATGATCAAAAGTCATAATGCTAACATCTCTACTTAATGATAGCATAAACATCTCATCCTAATATAGATCATAGAGATAGATTTTAAATTCCTCTTCTCTTTATATCAAAAGAACACTTTACAGAATAAAGATCATAACCAAATTATTTCTTGTTTTTTCTCATCATCCAAGCATTCGCTAATTTACAAAAACTTCTAGGTCTTTAATAATTTGAAAGTATCATCTAAGTATTACAAAGTGAAATCCCATTTGCATAACAATCTTTCATTCCAAGATATATTAGAGTCATTTCGCCTAGGTGGTCTCTACACCACCTTTTGTTCACGATCCTCTTCATTAAAAAAAGTCCCGTGAACTTTGAGGAAATATTAGGGATCAGGACAACTCATAAGTTGCCTATGCAAGTCTACCATGCACTACGCTTTATTCATACAATATTCAAATGCACTCAAAGAAAAACACCCACACAATGGCTTTTGAGGGAATCTCATACTTCCCTCAATAATGGTTTCCTTTATCTACCCAAGTCTTAGGAAACCATTGTTGGCAGTAAGCCTCTTTTAACATGCATTTCCATAAAATGAAGGGAACTTTAACCAAACATAAGTTTACTTTTTCAAAAGGAAACACTTAATACTAAATAACCCATCTGTTTCCAAATAAAACTTTTATCTAGAAGCTATGAACCCTAAACTCCTTTTTCTTAAAGAACTTCTAATTTAATTAATCATTATCTTTCCTCCAATGGTTATACTATAGATTTCAAAACTTCCAACTATAATTTATCTTTATTTCTTTTCGACACTTACATAAAAAGGTGAAAAATACTAATAAGTTAATCAGATCTAATAATGCAATTAACTTCCTTTCAAACCAAAACCAAGGATCTTATTATACCAACAAAATAAGCCAAAGATATTTATTAAACCAAACAAAATAAACCAAAGATCTTAGAGATCACACCCTATGCTATCGACACACGCACAAACAGTCACAAGTAGGTTGGTGAGAGAAACCTCGAAACTTAGAAGAGACATAGATTGGAGAGGTTAAACCTAGATCACTCCAAGCATGCACAACCTGACAACAAGATCCAAAACAAAAGATACAAGTATGACCAAGACCCAAAGCGCATAGAGGTTTCAAATGATGGTCAATAGAAAGCACTCTCCTAAACTACACAACAAACCTCTACAAATACATCCCAAATTGATACTCATCGAAGAAGAATATCCAACAAAGACCTCAATCACTACCAACTTCAACAACAATAGGCCAGAAGCAAAAATAAGAACCCACATAGGCTACTAACAAAAAACAAGATCCTAAGGTGCAACACAACACAAGGTTGGCAAAAAGGGTGCTAAAGAAAAGCAACAAGAATAATGCAAAGCAATAACTAGTTTCAAACAGGAAGAGCATTCCAAAGCAACATATATTCTTAACTTAAGCACACATGGAAGATAGATTAAAGCACTCACTGCTTAACAACCACACTTTTGATACTTTGATAGAGTTCAAGGTCGTCGTGCTACCTCAGATCCAGTGCTCCTCCTCGATCTACGTCCCCATCTTCTATTCTCTAGAAGCAACAACCAAAATTCAAAAATATTTTCCTTCAAATAGCCTATGTAACCTTCATGAAAATGAGGCCCTCCATTCTTTAGTCAAGTTGGCCACCTTCTAAGATGTCCATATTTTAATGTTCTTTAGTGAACATTACTAACATTTATATTCCCGTGAAGAATATAACTCTCATACTTATCTTTATTACATTATCATGATTTTTAAATTAAGGAAATTATTTTAAGAGAATATTAAACCTTAACATGCTAACATTAATATACTAATGTTCCTATGATTAATAATAAATCAATTCCTTCTTAATAAGCCATTTCCTTCTAATGTTAATCATTTTAGAATCAATTATTTCTTTCTAATGCTAACCTCATTAGAATGAACTATTGGTGTTAGTTTTCTAACAAGAAGGTAATTGGATTAATGGCTTACCAATTAATACCATATATTAATATTAATTATTAACATGGGTATTAATATTCCAAGTATTAACCTTGTTAATACTTTATTGCATTAACCAAACAATTCCATGCTTTCAAAACAAAAGAAAAAATGCATCAATAATACACTACGTTGTTTTTCCTTAAGTAGGTGGCTTTTTAAGATAACCAAAATGTTATCCCCTACCTACTAAGGAGACTTGTTTGCTAAAGAACCTCCTTGCCCAACAGTATATTCAAACATCAAGCATATATGCAATGCATCTACATGAAGCGTATCCATTTACCCTAGAGTTGTCGATGAACAACTCATCACCATCATTTCTCATTTTTCTCTCCACTTTGGTGTGTTGGAAATTTGAGCAGGTTTTGTTGTCATTGATGTCAAGAGGTTTGATGTCCTAATTTGATGGAATTAATGTCAAGAAGGTTGATTAATGTCAAGAAGTTTAAGGTCCTAAATTTATGGAAATATTTGTAAGAATATTTTGCTTGATGGCACATAAGGTATAAGGCAGTAAGAAGAAAGGAATACCTCTCCATAATATTTGAGAAAGGATTTATAAATTACCTTGGTGGTAATTTGGCAAAGGTTAAAATATTTATTAATGGTGGCAAAGTTATCTCTAAAAAGAAAAAGCCCAAAAGGTTTTAAATATTTAAGATTTAAATTATTATAATTAAATATAATAATTCAAAATACCAAAATTCAAATTACAAAAAGAATCCGACGTCAAATAATAAGTTGGGCATGTGTATTAATAAGGCTAAGGTTTAGCCTAAGCCTTGGAGCAATTCGAAGGAGAAAATCCCTCGAAGTAATAGCCTTGCACGATCGATGCGGCGAAGGAAACAAGAAAAAGATAGTGTAAATCCCGATGCAGAATATTGGTCAAAGTGTGGACGGGGTGTGTCCCCACTTGTGTGTGGTGGCAGCTGAGCTGGCAAGCAAGGCTTGTGCAGCGATGTAGGAGGTAGAAGGCGCAAGTTTGATTCGTGCGAAGGCTCTTTTGTTACATGGACGATTTGAGGTTTGGAACCAACGATAAAGATAAAAAGGTCTTACCTTTTGATTACGTGTGGTTTGGCCAGCCCATGTGGTAGCCTAGCAACGACTAGGGCGCGGGGTCAGCAGGAAGCACGAGTTCGACTTTCGACAGCAGACAACAGCAAAGGGGGATTAATTTTTTATTAAAAATTAAATTATATCCTAAAGTCTAACGTGGCTAAGGTATGTGCTAGGGAGATATAAGGTGTTTTGAATGGTTTTTATTTTTGCAATAAAAGGGTTATAAAATTAATTTCTTGTTGAGAAAAATTAAGGAAGTTTGTTTTGTTAATGCATTGGGATAAAAAGTGAAGTGATATTTTATTTATCTTTTGAAAATGCATTAATGACAAGTAGGAGATATAAGGTGTAAATGGAATTTTTGTTTATGTGATTGGTAACTCTTGTTGATAAAATTTATTGGCAAAGATAGGAGTAATAAGGTGTATGAGTGGTTTGGAATTTTAATAATATTTGTGTGATAAAATATTTGTTGAGGTGAAGATTATTGTGGAGATTTTGAGATAGACTGTTGCTATCTAACATTGAATTGACAAAAGGATTTGGTTGTAAGAAAGACAGATTTTGAAGACATATCTCCATCAAAGCAAAAGGTATGGGCACATCATCTTTGGTTTGAAGTGTTCGTTGGAATGAATGTTGTGAAATAAAAGGTGAAGTGAAAAGGATTGTTTGATAAGCATTGTTGGAAATATTTGAGTGAGTTTTATATGTTTCATTGTTGAATTTTTAGAAAATATTTGGGATAGAGATTGAGAATTATTTGAGTTAGGGTTTGAGACCCACATTGTGCTCTTTGTTTGAAGAAGTATGAAAACACTTGTTTAGAGTTTGTGAGCAAGTTGTGTTTCATTGGTTGAATGATTGAGTGAAACTTCTTGAGCATTGGTTTTGAGTGATATTAAAAGTGAATGTGCAAACATAAGAAAACAAATTTGTGAAAGCAAGAGTGTATATCAGAAAGATAGGTGTCATGTGCTAGATTGAATCTATCTTTAAAAGAGCAATAAAAGTAAGACATGTGGAAGTGACAAACTTAATGATTGAGTAGAACATATTGAGTTTTGATAGAGTACATCATGCTCTATATGTTCTAGAGGTTAAACGAATTATGGATATAATGTGTCTAAACTGCTTCAAGTTAAAGGAATTACTTTGAAGGTTAGACAAAGCATTTGATAGCATTGTGAAGAAGATTTAAGATTGGTTGAGCATATTTTGTGAGTTGTTTTGAGCATGTGTTAGAACAGGTTTGAGCATATGCTAAAGCAGATTTGAGCAAGTCTTGGTGAATACTTGAGAGCAGATTGAGCAAGTTCTTGAGAGGACTTGAAGGCAGATTTGAGCAAGTCTTGGTGAAGACTTGAGATCAGATTGAGCAAGTTCTTGATAGGACTTGAAGGCAGATTTGAGCAAGTCTTGGTGAAGACTTGAGAGCAGATTGAGCAAGTTCTTGAGATGACTTGAAGGCTGATTTGAGCAAGTCTAGTGAAGACTTGAAACAACATTAAGAGCAAAGTTGATTGATGATTTTTTAAAGCTTTGTGTTAAGGCTTGGGTAAGATTTGAACAAAGTTGATTGATTGATTTGTTCAAGCTTTGTGTTAAGGCTTAGGGCAGATCTAAGCATAGTTGATTGATTGATTTGTTCAAGCTTTGTGTTAAGGCTTGGGGAAGATCTAAGCAGAGTTTATTAGTGATTTAATCAAGCTTTGTGTTAAGGCTTGAGGATAGATTTGAGACAGATATTTGTGAGCATATCTGTGAGCAAAGTTAGAGTAGATTTGTACTAGAATTGGGACATAGTGTGGTACATATTTGAGATAGAACTGAGAGCAAGCTTTGGAGGTGATAGAGTAAGGAGGACAACAGTATCTAGTGGATAGAGATCCATTAGCCATAACAGAGGGGAAAGAGTTATCTAGTGGATAGAGATCCATTAGCCATAACAGAGGGGAAAGAGTTATCTAGTGGATAGAGATCCATTAGCCATAATAGAGGGGAAAGAGTTATCTTGTGGAGAGAGATCCACAAGCCAAAGTAGTGGGGATAGAATTCTTCTAAAAGATCTTCAGCCATAGCAGAGGGGAAAGAGTTCTCCTATGGATAGAGATCCACAAACTAGAGCAAGAGGAAAGAGGTCTTATATAGATAGATTTCCACAAACCAGAGCAAGGAAAAAGAGTTCTCCTGTGGATAGAGTTCCAAGAACTAGAGTAAGGGGAAAGAGTTCTCTTGTGGAGTGTGATCCACGAACCAGTTGGGAAGATAGAGTTCTTCTATGGAGAGAGATCCATGAACCAGTTGAGGAGATAGAGGTCTCCTGGATCAAGTTCCATGAACCAGAGAAAAGGAGAAAGAGTTCTCCTGTTGAGAGAGATCCACAAATCAGAGTATAGGGGATTGGTGTCTCCTTTGGACAAATGTCTATAGACATTGTAATAGGGAATTGATTCCCAACAGATTTGTTGAGAAAATTTTAGTAAGATTTTCTTTGTGGAGTAGCCCACATTGGGTGAACCATGTTAAATTGGTGTCTCCATTGTGTGTGATGATTTGTGCATTGCTTTGATTACTGCTATTGATATTGCCATTGATAATATTGTATAATATTGTTTGGAAAAGAAAAGTGAAGGCTAGTCTTATATTGTTCACCCCCCATCTCAGTATAAGCTTATGTTCTTCATGGTGGTTGTCCCATGCTAATACACCAGTGAGAGTACCTGGTCTTGCATCCATAAAGTTCATCAGTAATACCATATTCTCCATATATCTTTAGCAAAGCATAAAATGCAATACCAACTCATCTTGATAACATAGAAATAAGAACATGCATTAGATATCTACATAACAATACATAATTCAATATCAATATTCAGTTCTACCAAGGAGGATCGTTACACATATTTTGAGAATATCTTCATGGGTCCATTGAGGCATCATATTTTCAGGTCTTGGGTCAACCCCAAATTTGGTCAACATATGCACAGGAACTTTAGATATCTCTAACTCATGAGAGGTATCTTGGATAGCTATATTAAAAATCCCATTCCCTACAACATTCTTGTTAGGGTTTTTAGATTTCAAGATTTTTTGCCTTCTTTCTTGTCTCAATGTTAAAATATTTTAACAGAGTATAACCTTGTTAACAGAGGGAAATCCATGAGGGTTGTGTTCCTCGATCTTAGCCTAAAAATATGGTCAAAGCTTGTTTACAAGCATTACTATTGTGGCCTCTTTAGTCATTAGCATGACATTTAAGTCTTTCACACCTTTTGTAGAAATTTGTAACATATTAAGGCCTTGTTTAGTGTTCACAAAGACATTTATTGCCTCCATAATAGTCATGTCATCAAATTCTTGTTTCAAATTTTTGATAGAAGTATCTAGGGAGTCAATAGAGTGTTTAGGTAAAGGATGAAACCAATCAAGAGCATTTCCTACCAAATTTTCTAGTTATTAATTCTAACAAAGTTTTTTCATTATGTAATCAATCCCTATATTATGCCATGAATTTATAAATATATGCTTGGGCATTATTTGTCCCATAATAGAAGAATTTAGGTACATGCCTACACAAGTCTATAGCTTCCACATCAAAGGTTAGAGATTGGCTTTTATAATTCCTAAAAGTAGGATCAATTGATATAAGTAAAGTCTCCCTAGTGTTATTAGAGGAGGTAGAGGAGTATTAGGATTCAAGATAGAAGGAATGATAACATATTACACTATAGGTTTTCTATTAGCACTCAAAAGTTTTGTAATATTGGTCATCATATCCTACATTTGTTTGGTTGTTTCTCTTCTAGAGACCTTTGTTTACTTCTTAGTCTCACACTTATGACTATCTCGTTGATAAGCAAAAGATTCTCTAAGAGTCATATATGTAGCTATTTTTTTATGATGAGGCTCAGAATGGGTATGGAACTTTGGGGAGATGTTTTATACACGTCATTCGTATTTTTAGTTGCTTTGTCACGATCATTCCATTAAGTGGCAATCATAATTCAACATGTCTTTCTTCATCGTTGGCTAACACAGATGCTACTAAAGCCTTTTGGGACCCTATAACAGACTTGTAAGGTTCATCAAATTCATTATTGGGGTCTTTTTTCCCTTGAAATCAAAATCTTTATATGTAGTCTAATTTTGAGTTCACTATCATAATTAAGCGCTAGAGGATGAATAGTATAATTTTCATGAGCAATGGATTGGATGAGATCCTCTTATATTTTTGTAAATTCTAGAATTTGCTTCTTCTTAGAAAAAGTAGTCATTCCAAAGCCATTGGAAGTAGGGGTAGCCATAAAGGCAAGCAAATAACCTATTGAAGGACAACTAGGGTTTTACAAAATTTTCTACCCCCAATCAAGTCAACTACAAAAAACCCTCACAACAAAAAAAAATATTTTTAAGGTATCCCTAAGTAAAAAAAACTACAACAAAATTATTTAGTTCATAGTAGAAAGTGACAATTAACACAAGACCTACAACAACAAACCTACTAAACCCTAGTGGCTAAAAAAATGAAAAATAAAAAAACCTTAAAAAGCAAATTTCATGTCAAAACAAAAATCAAATAAGAGAAACGTGATGACAAGATTATTCAGCTTTCAACTAACAAGAGGCACCAAAACCTACGACAACAAACCCACTAAATCCTAGGGAATGAAACTAGAAAATAAAAATCTCAAAAGATAGATTTCACATCAAACTAATATCAAAATTTCAAGACATCCCTAAAAGAAAGAGGAACACTACGAGATTATTCAACTTTTAGCTAAGAGCAACCATTAAAGACCTACCATAACAAACCCACCTTTCTCAAGTTCTTATGTTTTTATATTTACCATATCTACCTTTCTAAGATATTCTAATTAGAATTGCAATATATCTAGTTACCACACCTTTAAAATAGATAATACTACTTAGAGGACTCTTATTACCTAAGTCATGGTAAAATCAAATATATATTAAAAAATTTGTTCACCCCTTGCATGTTAAAGGATTTCTTCATGAACTATGAAATCGACCTAACAAGTGATTTCTTTTAATAGGTTATATTGAAACTATCCTACCATTCTATTATAACAACAATATAATAGTATTTGAACAAACCACAATGTCAAGGTATTATCACATAAGTAATAGTATTTGAACAAACCAATGTCAAGGTATTATCACATAAGTAATAGTATTTGAACAAACCACGATGTCAAGGTATTATTACATAAATATATATCACATTATAAGGATTTGATTTTTTTTTTGAAATAAAACTAGTTTTTATTACATCTAATATAATATAATTTATCTTTAAAAAATAAGATTAAAACTTATAAATCACTTTGATATTTTTAAATATCTTCATCCTACAACTCGCTTTATTATAAAAATCTTCTACCCCATAACACAGAATCCTATCATCAATTTTGTTATACTACCATGCCTACCCTTTAGTGTTCAACTTATAATTACCATAGTTTAATCAACTTATATAGATATATAGTTAGGTAGTTTAGCCTTAGTTTAAGCCTTTCCATTTGACTACAAGAACAGTTCTACCATTTGTATTTATTGGTTTTCTCCCTAATAATTTATCTTTCACGCTCGTTTGTTTTCATCCTACAACTCACTTTATTATAAAAATCTTCTACCCCATAACACGTAATCCTATCATCAATTTTGTTATACTACCATGCCTACCCTTTAGTGTTCAACTTATAATTACCATAGTTTAATCAACTTATATAGATATATAGTTAGGTAGTTTAGCCTTAGTTTAAGCCTTTCCGTTAAGAACAGTTCTGCCATTTGTATTTATTGGTTTTCTCCCTAATATATCTTTCACGCTCATTTGTTTTCTCCCTAATCAACATGTGATATAAGTGACTTAAAAAAGCTTTACCTATGTAATTATGTATAAGTTGTCTCCTTCAAGGAGTAAAATTAACTTCAGTTTCTTTGAATGATATATTTAATGACTAATACATTGCCGTTGTCCTTCTTGGAGGAGTAAAATTAACTTCAGTTTCTTTTAATGATATATTTAATGACTAACACATTGCCCTTCTGGTAAAGGGCCTCAAAAACTACACCATAATAGTACTTTCATTTTGGTATTTCTATGTGGCTTGCATTTTTACTTAATTTGTAGGTGTTGGGACAGTAGCATGGTAGAATAATCATACTTTTAAGGCAAATCAACTCAAAGCAAAAATGCATTTTACTAGATGAATATACATACTTACTGAGTTAAAGTTGATTCCAAAAATACTAACAATAATTAGAGGTATAAATTGATCTTAAATTAGAACCAAAACCTTTAAATAAAGAGGGTTCAAGTTCAAGTCTTGGCAAGCACAAAAGCTCAATAGTGAGCAGAAGGTGTTGTTAACTCCAAGTGAGCCTGGTCTCTCATAACAGTTCACCCATTAAAAAAAATTAAAAGAAAACACTGTAAACGAAAATTCACCATAGTCCCTTAAAAATTATTTTTTAGAAAAAACAATAAAAAAAAGTTATCATAGTATGATCTTTATTTACCATAGATTGACTCACACTATACAAGACAAAAACAAAAGCGTACCCACTTGACTCACTGTACAAAACAAAAGCGTACCCACTTTGTTGAACATTGAGGCAGAACTTAAAGGGCGACTAGTTGTCATTATCTTTGTGCAGCTCCACAATGGAGGTAAAACTTGAAGGTCAGGTAGTTATCATTGCTTATTAACCATAGGTCTTACCATGTAAAAGATCAACAAGTTATCACTGCCTCTTTACCATAGGATTTCAATCTGCAAAAGATCAACCATCATTATCTTTGTGCAGCTGCACAGTGGAGGTAAAACTTGAAGGTCAGGTAGTTATCATTGTTTATTAACCATAGGTCTTACCATGTAAAAGATCAACAAGTTATCACTGCCTATTTACCATAGGATTTCAATCTGCAAAAGATCAACCATCCTATGTGGACATGCAAAATATCAACCACTCTTCAAGTATCCACTTGACTAGGTACAAAACAAAAACGTACCCACTCAGAGTTTTATGTTGCTGAACATTGAGGCAGAATTTGAAGACCGAACTTGAAGACCAACTAGTTATCATTAATCTTGGTGCAGTTGCACAACAGAGGTAAAGCTTGAAGATCAACTAGTTATAATTGTTTATTGACCATAAGTCTTGTCATATGAAAGATCATCTAGTAATCATTGTCTATCTACCATAGGATCTCAATGTACAAAAGATCTAACACCCTATGTGGACCCACTTAACTCACACTACAATAGGATGTATGTAGATCTCAACATGCAAAATATCAAGCACCCTAGGGTATGCACTTGACTTGCTTGATACAAAATAAAAACATACCCACTTGACTCCGGTACAAAACAAAACCACTATATGCTGAACATTGAAGCAGACCTATGCATTTGACTTGATACAAAACAAAAACATACCACTTGACTCCGGTACAAAACAAGAACTTTACGTGCTGCACATTGAGGCAGACCTTGAAGAGCAACTAGGTATCATTTGCGCAATGAAGGTAACACTTGAATATCAACTAATTATCATGGTCTATCTACCATAGGATCTCAATGTGCAAAAGATCACATCTTATGGGGACCCACTCAACTTACATGGTACAAAACAAGAGTTTTATGTTGCTGAACATGAGCGCACCGCTCAGTCCAATAAACAAATTGTTATTATGGATAAAAGGAAAGTCTTAAGATTTGAACTGTCACAACTTCTGATAATAACTCTCGAAAGGAAAGAAAAAAAAAAGACCCAATACTGTGGCAATCCAAATATACAGACAGTCATGGTTGAATTCAGCATCAAAACAATTTTGTAAAATTTTACAATTTGTTGGTATTTTGACTTCGAGTGCAGCTCTGAGATTGTCTTATCAACCACTATTTACTTTTGTGGTTTGCATGCCTACAGTTTTTAACTTTTATTAATTTGATAGTGGTATCATTGATGTTTCTACTAGGATTTTCAACTTGTGGCCTATGTACTTAAAACTGCATGGAGTCCATGTTGCCAGATTTTGCTTGTGAGGTACAATACAAAGTGCCAATCCATTCTTAAGTATGATTGCCTCTTGACACAGGAATGAATCATCTTTAGGATTCAAATTTTCCCCTGCCGTTCAAAGATAGAGTTTGCACGCATGCAAATGAAAAAAAAAGTCAATTCAATTAAAGTATATTTGACGCAAATGTTTATTATGATTGAATCCCAATGAGACTTGCTAGGGATGCCGTAGTGGTAAGTCTTTGAGTTTTCTTCCAAGGGACCCAAGTTCAAACCCCGGTATGAGGGAAACAGGCTCCTCATAAGAAACCGCACTTACAAAGGTCGGAGGGTCCGGCCCGTTGGTTAAAATGCTCCCTTGGGAGGGTGGAGACCACGGTTCGAATCCCTCAGGCCTCATAGAACCGGAGGGCATGTCACACCAACACCGCCGACTACATTAAAAAGTTTACCCGTGCAACTGGAGGTTATAGTGGCAGCAAGGATGAGGATTCGAACCCATGACGAGGCGATGAAAAAATGTAACTAGTTACCGATTCCTCTAGCATACGCAAAAAAAATAAATAAATAAATAATTGAATCCCAATGATGGAATAGCCTCTTGCATGCACAAATTTTACATTTCAAGTCCAAAAAAACTGAATGCCTGTATTACTTTGTAATTTCTTCTGAATATAAGAGTGTTTCAAGTCCAAAAAACTGAATGCCTGTATTACTTTGTAATTTCTTCTGAATATAAGAGTGTTTCAAGTCCAAAAAACTGAATGCCTGTATTACTTTGTAATTTCTTCTGAATACAAGAGTGTTCAGTATACATATGTTCCTCACTTCCATCTCTGACAGAAGTAGAAACAAGAACATCTCTTAAAAAATGCACTGGACATAGCCAATTTTGTTGATACAGAGTATGGTACAATCATCTTCACAATGAGAGATGAAGGATCAAACCTATTAATACACATTGAGAACCACTTCTCCAAGAACCCATAACCATAACAAAGAGTAATTATGATATTCTAGTTTAAAGACCTCCATTCTTCCACTATTGTGAAGTTTTTGTCAATTGAACATCTTTACAATTTAAAGGAGGGAATCTCTCCCACTTCCTGCACCTCTTCCTCTGATTTGCTGCAATAAAAAAAAATCCGGTTTCATTTATATCGAATATGGTACAATCATCTTCAAAATAAGAGAGAATGGATCAAACCTGAGAGTAAACACTGAAACCAACCTTTTCCAACCTCAACCAAGAGAGATAATGATATTCTAGCTCAATGACCCCCACTTAGAAGAGATAAAGTAATCTTTCCACTATTATCAGGATCTAGGCGATTGAACTGCTTTACAATTTCAAGAATATCCTTCTCTTCAACTTTCCCCAACTCTTTCAGCTTGTATATCACATACTCTGATTTACTACAAGAAAAAGAATGTACACAATAATATCAGAAAGAAAACAATCAAAACACATTGCTCTAATTTACTGCAAGGAAAATTTTGTACAATTTATGTCAGAAAATAACTAGAAACGAGACATGCACCCGCTTGTTTTGAATTTCATTCAAAAGAAAAATGTTATAAACAACTGCTCCCAGCCAAATTAGCACAAGTTCATCCCATAATAACTCAGCCATTGCACAAAACTATGTTCCACTAAGGGTGGATGGGCACAGAAATGTGGGATGCAAAAAGGAAACACATGGATATACTCCCCTGTCCTAAGAAAAAGAAAATGACAAAGGGGACGACTGTATGAAGCAGACAGTAGTAAAACAATATATCAAATTATGCACGGTTGAGAAGTTTTAAGCAAATGCTATCAGATTCGTGCCCGTTTGAGATAATTGCAAGAACAACAGGAACTGCACTTGAAAGCCCACATCTAAGATAATTATTCCTCCAATGGCAAACCACAGATACCCACAGCTATCAAATGTCCCCATAGAACAAAGCACAAAAGAGTTCTCTTTTCAATAATGTGTACGGAATCAGGCCGTGCAACAAATATTGCCTTCTCCTAATAGATTTTTACAGGGACCAGTTCTGCACTACACATGGTACTGTATGTAACATTTATCCATTCTGGGTATGAATAAGTTGCTCATATGTGAGAAGCATACTTCGGCATTCTATTCTAATCATATTTCAGAACAAGACGTGTATTATGGGCATCAAATTTAAATCTATCTAGTGTTCAAATTCTGTAAATTTGAATGTGCTATTTGTCATTCTCTGTACGAAAATGCTTTTTGATTTTGTCTTTTGATGTTTGAGACTTAAATTTCAAGGTTCCAAGTGTCTGTTGTATTTTATGAACAAGGACAAATAAGAATGTAACATGAAAAAATGAATATAAAGAAATGCCTGATTTTCAATAACTTCATATTATTTGTTTAATTTTTTAAATATTTGTAGAGGCAGATTGGACTGCAAAATAAAAATGCAAATTTGGAGCCAATGCCCTTGAACCGGTTCAAGACTGGCATATTGATATCAATACTCATCCCATGAAACTTAGCACCATTGTTCAAGCAAAGCCATAGTCACAAGTCCAAACTGAAGCAAATACATTCCCAGATAGTATTTCTGGTTTACTCCTTCATGTTTGTGAAGAGACCTTTAAAGTACCAAATGTAGATCAGCAGACTCCTTGCACTAGTTAAATGGCAACAACAAACCATCATTACTTACTAAATATGACATGTATCTTACTTACTGGACCTGTTGTCTTGTACCAGAAATGCATTTGAGTCGGTAACATAACTGTTTTTGTAAGCTATCTGCTTCAGATATTGAGATACCAAATTATGTAGTATCAATTTTGTAAAAATTTTAATCCAAAAAGGTGTACAGTTTGACCAGAAAATGGAATGACTTTATGGACAAACAGCGATATCTGGGAAAAAAAACTCTTGCAGCCTCTGAAATTGAACGTGACACTGCTTGTTCCAAAATGCTGCTCCTGGACCTGCCATGTAATATAAATGTAGAAATAGACGTGGTTCAAGTTACTAAGTTTCAATTGGATTTGCCCCTATAATGCCCTTATGCAAAAAGCACTTACAAGACTATGTAACACAAAGTTTATGGGATGTGGAAAGGGCAAGACTGAGAGACATGCTTTGGGAAATGTCTCAGAGATGGCCCCAAAAGCCAGGAACAATAAAATACAAGTCCATATTCCTAGAAGATAGGTGCATCCAAAATGGTTTGTTATCACCCAAGCTTAAAATTGTAGAAATGACACTTATGTGGTAAGATGTGACAGTTTTGAAAGGGATAACAAATAATTAAAAGGGCCGTAACTAACTGGCCAGTATTGTTGAGAAAAAAATAAAAGGCCAACTTAGCTAAGACAGATGTCATTGTTGAGCAGCACATATCATTATGCCTCTAAGAATTGCACTGAGAATCATATTATTCCATGCCATTCTCCTGAGGACATTCTCAAAGATATATTTGACAACGATAGAAAGGTCACTGATAAAAATGCTAATTTGTCATATTGGGAAAGACTAAAGGAGGATTGTTGTCTACTTCTTCCCCCTTAAACTTCTTTCTCTCTTTTTGGTTTTCTTTGTTAGGAAATTAAAAGCAAGCAAGCTAAACAACAATAAACAGTACACGAGATTTTACGTGGAACCCTGCAGTGTGCAGGGAAAAACCACAGGGCAAAAGGCAGCTTTTCTCTTTTATTATTCTCAGCTAGCTTTCATACATTTGCACTATACAAATGCAAGGGGCATTCCCCTTTTTATAGAAATACAAAGGAAGATTCCAAAAAAGCCGTGGCACATTCCAGATAAAAGTGCTTTATTAACTGTGTTTAAAAAAGACGTGCTTTTATTGTGTTTTATAACAAACGTGCTTTTACTGTGTTTTAGTAACAAACACGCTTTTACTGCATTTTAGTAACCCGCACCGTACGGATGTACAGACATAAATTTTCGGGTCGGGGGCTCCGTCCCCAAACCCCCAGCAGGGGGAACCTGGCTGGTTCCCCCTTGCGACTCCCCTCGGCACGCCCAGCGCATGGGGTTGGGTTACTATATGCTGCACCACCATGCTCCACTCTGCTGAAGAACATCGAAGATCTGGATATTGACTTCACCTCCTAACATTCTTTTGGGTTATACTCTTCTTATTGGAACTTGGTCTTGCACTCTTTGCAGTCATAAATTGACCTAGTTATTTGAATGCAATTAACCTATTTTAGTATAAATGGACTTCAATATAACTTTATTTGACCTTCGTTCCTTAAAGGGATGTTTAATAAAAGGCAGCCTCTCCACTCAGTATAGAATGCTCTGACACCCTGTAGCAAAATCCTCTCCATAATGGAGGATTAGCTGTCTATCTCAATCTGCAACTAGGTGAAGTAAAAATCCACAAAAATAATAATTTATATTCTTTAAAATGTTGGAATTCTGTCAAGGAAGTCTTGAATGATGCTCAAGATTAATTGAATTGTGGAGACTAAGAGGTTAAGAATTTGTTTTCAAACTTCTCTAAGCATGAAGATCAATGCATGTATTTGAATGTACTAAAAACACTTCATCCAAGAGGAAGCACACAAAATCAGGGAACAAAACAAGCTCAGAGAATAGGATATGCCTGACATTACCGGCTATGTTACACATTCAAGTGAAAAGTACCAAAATACACAGTTGTAATGTCCCCTTCCTGACTTATTAGTCCAACAGATGAGATTAGCCTACTCACGGGTTCCCGTAGGCTAAATTGGGTGGATGGGAACCCATGGTGATCATATTGAGGCCACTTTCAGTCTTTAGTTGCCGGTTTCGGTGGCTTTTTTGGTAATTGGGAGGAAACTTACTATTTATAGTAAGTCATTTTGCTAGGGTTTCAGCCAGAGCGGACGGTACGACTGGATTGTTCGGCGAAATGGGTATCCAAATCTATGTTTAGTTGGAGGTTTGGTGTGGCAGAGCCTAGAAATTTTAATGTCCGAAGATTTATCTATATAAAATTAAATTAAATATTTAATTTTGTATAAGTCATTATGTTTTATGAAAAGGTTATTTAGAAGTCACTTAAATAAATATTATTTCATAAAGTGACTTTAGTTGTGCAATAAGGGGGGATGTCTTAATGATGGAAAATAAAGAATATTCTAGAAGCAAATTTGAAATTGAAGTTTTTTCCCTCCAAAGCCATCGACCTCTTTGGAAGACTCTATAAATTGGGGTTTGGGCATTCATTTTTGGGCATCCAGATTTGAGAACAAGCTTTGGCATTTTGGGAGACCACTTGCAGAGGAATTTGCAGGAGTCGAGCTTATTGGGGACGGCAACCTCCAGTAAGGGCATCCACTTCGGGTATGAAAGATTACCCCTGGCGGATTTATTGTGGTGGTTTCATCCAGAAATCACACTAGGGCGTTATTGTGAAGTTTGACAGAAAAATTACAGAGAATATTGGAAGGGTTTGTGGCTCCATTCTTCATTGATATTAGCAGCAGCCATTCCCTCTCTGGCCGTACCATGCAGGGCCAAAATACTGGTGTGATTCAGATTGCATACATCAGGGTTTGTGTTGCAAAACCTTGACATCTTTATAGCAGGCATAAGGATCAGAAAACGTGGCATTCTGAGTGGAGATTCTGCAGAACGTTGAACACACAGCCCTTGACAGCCGTACTGTACCTGACAGGAGCTAGGCGTGACAGTCCTGGAATGAATCGCTTGGGTTTGGGAATGATAACTGTGTCAAGAAGGGGCGGTGGCTAGTAAGGAGGACTCAGCAGTGCATATCAAGTGGGGAAGCCTGCAGATTAGTCAATATTAATCCTTTTCAGCCCTTTCAGATCGTCTGGTAAATATCTGATGTAAATTTCAGACAGTTATAAGTGTGAAATGTTTAACTTCAAACTATATTCCTTGATGGGTTTTGAGTATTTATGTTAGTATCCTTCCTTGTCCGAATTTCTGGTGTGTTTGTTGTATAAATCTGAAGTATTTGTGAGTTTGAGTAAGCTGATTAAGAGTTTCAGTTTCTTCCTAATTATTTTCAAAAAAAAAATACAAAAATACAAAAATCATATATTGCAAAAACACAAAAAATTAGAAGGCAGATCTGGGTGGGTTGTTACAACAGCATAAGAGAAGAAAACAGGTTCAGTGAATTGAATATGAATGATACACTATATCTTACACATTCAAGCAAAAGATGGCAAGAAAGTTGCCAACGAAAACTTCAGCTATAGACTTGCACAAAATAGATATGGTGCATAACAAAGTTAATACCTTATGAACCCAAAACCAGAAAATGAAGACTCTTAACTATGGCTAAGGAAACATTTGTTCATTTACCTTGTACACACATCAACATGTGGAGGAATATAATTATCTTAGGCTTGTTACCTTACCACCATAACTGAACAAGTAGAAATTAACTTTGTAGTACCAACATAAAACTTACACAAAATGGATATGGTGCATAACAAATTTAATACCGTATGAACCCAAAACTAGAAAATGAAGACTCTTAACTATGGCTAAGCAAACTTTTGTTCATTTACCTTGTACACACATTCAACAAATGGAGGAATATAATTATCTTAGGCTTGTTACCTTACCACCATAACTGAACAAGTAGAAATTTAACTTTGTAGTACCACTAATGTAAAACTGACTGCAGAAGCAGTGTTTTGTTTTATAGCAGCACAGTTGCAAAACCTGCAAAATACTCACAAAAAATGGAACAAATTATTATGGTATTCGACATGAAACGAAGGTTTCAGAATCAGTTACTAGAAGCTGAGACACGATCCTTTCATAGAGGATACAAAGAAATCAAGATTCCAATGGCTGATCTTGGTGATCAAGATTTTTAAGTCGCATGCTTGGAGATTTAAGAGTTCTGGAAAAGATATTATTCAGATAGAAAAAACAATTCCACCTCTTGGTACAAGGTTTGCACTGATAGTAATTACGGAAGAAATGAAGCAGCAGTAACAAAAATGTTTATGGGAAAAAATAAAAAAAATAGTAGAAATATGATTTCTTTCATATAGTATTCTTGCAAAAGAAATTCTTGTTTCTTATCGGTCCAGACTTCCAAAAAACACTAATTCCTTGTTTGTTCTACAGCAACTATAGCCTGGCAGTTTGGTCCGGACTTCCAAAAAACATTAAAGAAGTTTATGCTTCTCTGTGAAAGCACTCAAGAAAATTAGAAGCGAGAAATTGGCAACCAAGAAGCTGACTATAGTGCATTGCAATAGCATGCGAAAAGCTGCACACTCACTGGACTGGATTATGATGGTGAGAAGAAATAAAAGCAGAGCAGTTTCCATTGGCAGGTAGAGAGAGAGAAAGAGAATTTGCAGAAAAGAAGCATTTCGAACACAAGCAACACTGATTATAGCCAATTGAAAATGCAAAAAAAGGAATATTTGCAATTCAGAAAGCATCAAAAAGTAAATGTTTTTGCACAGGAAAGCTACAATTGAGGAAAAAATCAGGTGAATTCGGAGTTTTTATTGGGGACAGTCTCAAAAAAAAAATTATGACTAGCTTGTTTCAGGGATAATATTGCTTATAGCTTCTTTCATCTGATGTGTAGAACATCAAATATCTGCTCTCGCAAATTAAAAATGATAAATTTAAAAATGGTCCATGGATGGAATTGTTGTCCTTGCTGTGTTGCTGAAAATGCCTAAAAAGTCTGGACTCTTGGCTCTTAAGAGTATGTTAGTTTAGTCAGTATGTTAGTTTTTCTTTGTTAAAGGAATGCTAACAAAAATCTATTTTATAATAGGTGAGATGGAAGTAAAAACTAAGCATATTTGGCTTGAAGGCAAGTGCCCTTAAGATCAGTTTTATATAGAAGCAGTTTCATATGCTTAAGCCTGCAGAAGAACAACATCAAGTACATAGTTTTGGATCTGGAATGTTTTGCAGGCTGCTGGGAGCATCTCAGGCTAGATTGAAGGAAATGTCGATAAAGAAGCTCCATTCTTAGATTTTCATTCTATGTGGCTTTAATTAGAAGGTCTGTTTGTTAAAAGTTGGAAGTTTTTGCTACCTGTTAGCAGACTGACCTTATAATGGATACTATATTCCACAAAGCCAATAATCTGAAGCCAGATTGTCATGGACCAAAATTGAAATTTATTAATAAAACGGAAAAAGAAAAACGCTAGAATCAATTATTGAAAAATATGAAACCAAAATCAGTTTTTTTCGCCCTTAGAGAACTGACAATCTGAAAAAACAAGAAATCTATACACAATTTTGAAAATAAAACAAACTCTACTATTTACAAAAGTGTTGAAGCATAGTGTTACTAAAATTGCTTGCCAAAAATCAAACGGCATGAGCTCAACCAGTTACAATACCTCAACTTTCAAGGAGGCAACTGAGGTTTGAATCTTGCCAGGCAATACTTGCATAATTGCCAAAAATGTTGTTGTAATACCACTATATGGTAATAGCTGCAAGCTTACTGCAGTGATAAGGGCTTTGGCCTCTCTTTGAGAGATCCAAGGTTCAAACCCCACTCAATATGAGGGGACCAGGGCCCCTCATAAAAACCTGTGTAAACTCATTGAAAAAAAATACCACTATATGGTCATGATATAATATGGGGTCCTGTTTCAATCCCATATAAGCAATTTTAAAATTAAATTAAATTACATTAAATTTATAATAAAAAATGCTAGCCAAATGATACACAAAAAGAAACAACATTTTTCCGAGAAGGTATGGACTCCAACTCAGACCAAGACGATTTTCAAGGGCAGTATAGACACTATACTTGACCAAAGCCTGGTCTGCATGACCTTCTCCTTGAACCCCAAAATGCATTTTCCTTGAAAAGCTTAAAAGCATTACCACAGCTTTGTAATTCTTTCAAATATATCATGCATAAGGGATTTAAGCTCCACTTTTCATGACAATATTCGTGTTCTTTTGTCATCAGGAATGAGAAAATCATCTAAAGCCACCTACAATCTTTGTAACTCCCTCATTATTCTTTGCAACTTCTTATGAGACCTATGATGCTCTGTAACTCGTCCATTTTTTTTTTTAAATCCCTTTTAAGTCATAAGATATGTCATAACTTCATCTATAACTCCTCCATGACCACTATAACAAGATTCTTTTTCAACTACTGAAACATCTTCATAATATAAATGTTCTTGCCCTTTGTCTCACACATTTGAATATAGTTTCTAATACAAAATAATCATTAACTTTAATTTTCACCCTAAACACAGCCTAGGATCGTATCAATGCCCCCTCCTTTGCATTGCACTGCTTTGCCCCCAAACCAACTACATTATTTCTTACCTCTATCTGGTGGTAGCTCACA
The DNA here is from genome assembly GCA_028583015.1 of Wollemia nobilis. Taxonomy (NCBI): domain Eukaryota; kingdom Viridiplantae; phylum Streptophyta; class Pinopsida; order Araucariales; family Araucariaceae; genus Wollemia; species Wollemia nobilis. Next base: position 4,815,182 of record JAQPPZ010003287.1, on the reverse strand, counting down.
AAGAAAGCACTAAAATACATCTGTAGAAATTTGTCTTAACATTTTTTCTGCTAAGAATAATTTTTTTATTACATTGCAGTCCTGCCCTTTTACCAATCTAATGTAAAACTAATCAGTGCTGGGGTCAAGGAGAACCAAGAGGTTGTTCATCAAAAGTACCCTAAGGACTCATTTCTCATATCTTCGATTTCAAACTCCACCATAACAAAATTAGCCTGTAATAATTGGATTACCACATACCCACTATTAGCTTCTCAGTAATGCTGAACTTTCCCAGCAATCAATGTAATTTTTGTAGTTATTTAAAAAATATATAAAAATAAAAATTGACTGTTGGCCTTACCTTTGCAGTAATAAGCTTTTGAGATTCCACTAAGTCTGCAGAACCTGGTTTTGACAGAAAAGCCTCAGGGACCAAATTTAAGTCACGTTTATGCTTAAGAATCATACACACTATCATGTGTATCTTCAATGTTTCGAGTCGGACACTCCACAGATTCCTTATTAAAATTTTATTGTTTCAATCTTTTTAACCAATTCAGAATTTTCCACCTTTGTATCCTTGTTGTTGTTTGTTTCCATTGAAGGATATTCCAATTGAACCTATTAAGTTTTTTTAGGACACCTATAGATAACGTTGTGGTTTCTGCTGACATAGGCCAAAAAGGTGGCTCTGATATCAGTGTTTTCGGCCATATTTGGATTAATAATAAATGAAAAATAACTATAGCAAATATTGAAAAACACAACAATAGAAATCTGAAATCTTTTGAAAAAATCACAAATAAGTACAATATTTTGAAACCAGAACAAAACTTTCTGTAATTAGGAAAATTGTTATAGAAAAGCTTACTGCTAATAAAATACTTTTGCAAATAGTATCCAAAAAATATTACTTGACAGCTTAGGCCTAGAGAACTTCCAAGGGCAATTTGGCCAAAGCCTTGCCTTCAGAGACTCTGCATGACACTCTAAGTCACCTTTGTTCTAAGGACTGACTCATTTCAATAAATTATATCTTTTGCATGCAGGATAGTAGATACTCATAATTCCCTACAACAACTAAGATCCTTTGCAAGTCCCTCCTTATTTTTTGTAACTCCCAATGCCATTTAAATATGCTTTGTACAACCTGATTATATTTTGTAACTCCCTTTTTTCCTGTGCTTAAGATTCTCTCTAAGTACATTCTATTTTGTAACTCCCATGACAACAAAAAAGACCCATTACAACTTCAATACTCTTTGTAATTCCTGTGAAAAGTTCCTTGTAATTCCTTTGTTATGCTATGCATGATAAGATTCCTTGCAACTCCTATCACGTTGTCACGAGAAATAAATGTAATAAAATCCTTGTTCTTGATCTGAATAAACCTCCTAATGTAAATAAACTCTAATTTCACCTAGAATACAACTCAAAACCATAACAAGTTAATTTAATTAATTAGTGAGTCTGTAAGTTATGGTTTGGCCTTTGCAATCTATGCTCAATTAATTAATTAGTGGGTCTGTAAGTTATGGTTTGGCTTTTACAATCTGTGCTAAAGAGGAAGAGGAAAGTTTGTGAAGAACATCATTCACATTTCCTTATTTACATTTATAAGAAAGGCATCCCGCTATTTCAAAAATAAAAACAATAGAATACAACAGCAAATTCTTATGAAAGCTTAATCGAACGACCAGCACCCGTATTTTAATTTTTCCTCCACAAATCCATAAAAGGAAATCAGAGTTACTATATTTGAACACTTAAATAAAAAGTAGGGTCTAAATGTTTCAAACTTTTTCCACACAAATCCGGAAAAGAAAAGCAGAGCTACAGAGCTAAGAAGACATTGGGAAACAAAACCTGACATAGCCATTGTTGTCAATGTCAGCGGCCAACAAGTCCTGAATCGTCATATCTCTATGCAAAACCCACTTTGCAATCAAGCGATGTCTCTTATCAATCCTCGCCTCCGCAAAGTAGAGGAACGCACGGGCCACAGCAAGCGTGCTGACGAGGAGCCAAATCGACGCAAACAAGCGTCCTTTGAGGGTATTGAAGGCGTGATCCCCATACCCCACCGTGGTCACCGACATGACCGAAAGGTAAAACGCATCGGTCCACCCCAAATCCTCAGCAAAATGCATCACCATGGTTCCCACCCCGATGCACAGGATCACCACCCCGAGCGCCAGAGCAACCTTCATGCGGATGCGCATTCTCCCCTTCTTGACATCTACAATGTATGTCTTGGCAATGTCGTGGTGGCTGCCCTCCACCGTGGTCAGCAGAAGATTCTCCTGCTTATCCAGAACATAAGTCACCATCCCCCCAAGCAAGATGTCAATAAACCCAAACCCTACCAACACGAAAAGGCAGGCGAACAGCTTCGTCGACGTGGTCATGGGCGTGATGTCGCCGTAACCGATGGTGCACATGGTCACGATGCAAAAATACAGGGCGTCCACGATGGCGTGTGTTTCGTTCCCGGAAAATTTGTCCTTGTTGAAAGAATAAATCAAAACCCCCACCACGAGATAAAGCATAAGATAAACAAAGGCCTGCTTGACGATGGAGCTCGCCGAATCCAATTCGGGCCGCTTGAGATTTTCCCTCACGTTTCCTATATTGGACATGGCCGGGGCAGTCCGCGACCTGTGCAAATTCCTCCTCCTCCCCACATTAAAATTGCAGAATTGCTCATTTGACTGTAATCTATTATTAATACCCCCGTCTGGTAAATCTACCACAAAAGGGTGCTCTCGCTCCCGCTCGCTGGGGTCTATATTTTCAACTGGCCATCGTCCGCTGTCCCTTTCGAATGTGAAGGAACCCTCTTTGGCTTCGGCCAGGCCTTCGATATCCGCATTCTCGCCAGTTCGAATCCCGGGAAAGCTTGGAGACCGCAGCAAATCCGACGGCTCAGCGTCTACGCTGGTGCCGAATATGAGCCTCTCTTTCAATAGCAAATCCGCCGGCTCGGCATCTACGCTGCTGCCGAATATGAGCCTCTCTTTCAAGGCTCCCACGTTTATTGCAGACGAAGAGTTACTTGTCGTCAGAGGCCGGTCTACTTGTTCGTCTTCCGGTAGACTAAAAAGCAAATTTTCCGGCGCCCGGAGCCTAGGGCTCTGCATGTACGCAGACAGCAGCGGTTCGTTCATCTTCGCAGTAATCAAATTCGAACTCGCGCCAACGTGATACCCCTAAATCTCCCCAACATTCACGATGCTCAGGCGCCAAACGCCAACATACTGACCAGCCTCCGGAGGAAATCGCAGTGCTTCTGCGCAGAGACGAAGCTTAATTCCCACATTTAGCCGTGTCCCGCGCCACATGTGAGAAATTCCGAATAGAACTCATGCGTTTTCCGTTTGGAAATATATGAAGTGGAGTAGTCTCTGATTTTGGGGTAAATATTATTATCATTAAATATATATATGGATAGAAGCGAAAGCGCCAAGAACGGCTAGGGTTTGAGCTCCTTTAAAACCCAGACACGTCAATCGGCCCCTCCGTTGAGCACCACTGATGTCAATTCTCCGCTTCCCGTGGCGTCGTGGGCGGTATAACCGACTTATTAACAACCTGTCGGCCCGTCGCGCTCTGACGTGGACGTGAGAAGAACGGAAGAAAAAGGGCTGACTGCTCGACTCGATTGCGCCGAGTCCGCCGCTGCAGATCGATTCATTTCTCTGTGTCCCGGAATCGATGTATATGAGATTATGTCGTGTGGACACGGTTGAACTCTCAACGGGAATCAATGGAAATGGGATTATATCGTCTGGACACCGTTGAACCCCCAACGCATGAGGTGTCATAAAACATCTGCGGCTACGAATCTGCAAATTGGGAGGAGGTTGGTCAACGGTATGAGATTTTGTATATTCTGAGCCATGCGCATCTGGTAAGGGAGGTGGACAACTGCTTGTCTTACTTGACTTCAGCCCGTACTTCCTACTTCGATGGAATTTTGCCTTTGGACAATGTGGAGACGGAAAATGACAAAATGACAAATTTTGTGTTTTTTTTTCTTTTATTATGATTCCTGGTTGCGACCTTTCCAACTTTTCTTCACGTAAGCTTCCAACAGTGTACGAAGATTTTTCTTTAAACGGTTATATAAGTATATAATAAAATTCTCCGTGTGACCGCATCATCTATTATATTCCATGCAAAAATGGGAACTACTCATTTTTAAAAAACTCAAATTTTGTTTTTTCTTCGCTAATGGTCGTTTAATTTACGAATTTGAAGAGTTTTAAAATCAGTTATTAAGGATAAGGATTGTGAGGAGTTTTTTTTGAAGTGGCAAAAAAAAAATTATATATATATTTTTTTAAGATAAGTAAATCTTTAATTTGTTTTTTAAAAATATTTGTAAATAATTTGTTAATAGTAAGGAATAGAGGAGATTTGAATTTTTTTTTTTTAACTTTAGTTTTTTTCCAAAAATTTTAGTTGTTTTAAGAAGTATTTTTGGATTGAGATTATAGAGTTGTAAGTTCTAATTTTCATTAGAAATTATGACATTGAATGATGGATGAAGTTTAGATTTTTATTTTGGTGATAATTTTTAGCAATGTCAACTTAAGAAAATTTTAAGAGAGGAAGTTTATGTTTGGTGGACAAAGTTTTAAGGAATGGAATTATAATGACACTTGAGATGAAATGGAGCTTTCATTCTTGAGTTAACTAGATCCGATAATTAATTTGAAGGTCACCATGGCTTCAAAGGGAAGTGAAAGAAACGGATAAAGAGGATATAATAAAAGGAAAAAATACACATAAGAATGTGCAAGTTCATGGTTGCATTTAGAAGGGGAAAAATTAAGAATCAAACATTCAAGGAGAAGCAAAAAATAGTTATGACAAGGCAATAATTAAAAAACCAACAAAAGACTCAAAAGTTGAATTTAAAGTAACAACAACAATAGAGTCCATGAAAGAAGCAATAACAAAGTCCAAGAAAGCCCCATCAAAAGTGCATAAGGATGCATCAAAAGAAGGGCATAAGAGAGAAGATTGTGATGAAGAATTTAAAGTAAAGAAACAAATTGTTAAAAAATCAGCACCCACATTACCTTGAGCGTCAACAATCTTGGCAGTATAGATATACATAGAGTCAGAAAGACATCAAGTATGGCAGTGTTTGGCAAAAAAAAAACATAGTGGTTTTGGATTTTAAAGAAGTGCAGGAACGTCACGGAGCAACAAGACCAATTGTTTGAAATATCATAGCAAAGCAACAAAAGCATGGAGTTAATAGAGTAGTTATGAATATTCATATGGTACAATGGTAGCTTGACATCATCAAAGACTATCATTAATCCTGATTTTATTTGAATGAATGATTGAACAAAATTGAAAAATATAAAAAAGAAGGATGTTAAATAGTTATATTTACAAAGAAAATCGGAGAAAACCCATAAATAAATATAAGAATTTAGACCTTTTGTTAGAAAAAAATGTAAGTATATTTACTTATAGCATTTTAATTGAGTTGAAAATTGGAAAGTTTATAAAATTTTAAACTATAAAAAAGAAAGTTGTAATTTTTCAAAGATGAAAGACTAAAATTTCTTAATATTAAATAGCACTTAAAAAAAGACTAAATTTTTTAATATTAAACAATACTTAAAAATATATATAAGTTCAATACAATAATTATCTTGAGAAAAATAATAATTAAATATATTTATAAACGTTAAAGCTAAAATTTATGAAAGGTGAAGGAACCAAATTTTTTAATATTAGACATGCCAGTCAGATTCAATAATTGTCTGGCCCAAGGTAATGATATGTCCGGAACTTTAAATTTGAAAGCTCAGGTGTCCCACAAGATGCCTGCTTGCTTATCAATATTACTTTTGATGGATAAATGTGGAGGGCTTATTTGTATGCATGTCTGTCTGTGAGTGGAAGAAAATGTGGTTACTCAATATTTAATTTTTTGAGATATAATAAGGGTAGAGTCGTAGTTTGATTTGAGTTTTTTAAGTGTTTGCTTGATCAAGAGGTATTACCCTCAGCCACCAGGAGCTCCTTCACTACAGGCTGCCTTTATTGAGGAGAGGTACTAGAGGCAACTTCAATGATTTGATTTATAAAGGCGACTTCAATGATTTGACCTATATTCCGAGATAAGGAAAAATATCTATCCGAATAGCCAATCATTAAAAATAAAAAGATATTAAAAATTTCTTGTGAATTTAAAATATATATATATTTTGTACTTGCTGTGCCCTTTTTTCTAATGATAAGATACCGCGTAGGCACGCAAAAGCGGTGGAGTTCGTGGGCATTAAAGTGGATAAATTCTTTACACTTTAGTATAAATTATTGAGTCCTTTACAGAATGAATGATTCAAGATTTGGACTTTTCATCCTTGGGTTTTCTAAAGTGGGTCTTACTTTCCGTTTAAGTAATTAATTGTAGGAATCCACCAGAAGAGGCTTGCCTTTCTCCCATCGAAATAAACCACAATGTGTGGTAATTTCATAAAAAAAACTTATAAGATTAAGATTGTTTAAATAGATTAACCCTCACAATGGGCCCTTAACCATTGGTGTCATCATTCCTTTTGGTCCACCCACAATTCGTACAAATTTCATTTATGGGGGCATTGATACGTCCTCTAAAATACCTAAGCCTAAACAACTAGAGAACAAGTTCTATGGCAGTCTTAACCACATGTATATCTTGTTTTTTGCAATGCGTTACTTCCAACGTTTTAACTCGCACGGATTTGGTATAGGGTGGTATAAATAAGGATCTCGAACCCTTGTTGAACCACCTTTTCAACAACCCCAAGAAAAATCAATCAGATCTAGGTTATCAATGCGACCATCAATATCTTAGAGGATGAACTCCATCATCTTACCTTAGATCCTACAAAAGATAACCTCATCTTCCTACAAAAGATAACCTCGACAATGAACGTGACTGTGACTTTCATAGCTATTGTCTCTATTCTCATTTCATAGTTAGCATTTTTCTTGGCTTCTTTCAAGAGTTTTCATTATTTGGTATTAATTTTTGGTTATATAAAAGATTAAGACACAATTACATTATTTTTAGTAATTGATAAGCTTTATAATAATCTTAAGATAAAAGGTAAAATATGTAGAAATTTTATAGTAATGTTATTTTGTAACCATAAGTATCTTAAAGGCAAGAATAACACTCCTAGCAGTCTCATCTTCATTAAGTTTCATTTAAATTTTTTTTGTTTCTTCTTTTTTTAGTGGAATATTTATAAACCTTAGTTTATTGGATAAAAACGAAATCAATGGAATCTCAATGGTAATGAAACTTATACAACCTACCAACAAGCAATAGCTACCAAACAACCTACTTTTTTAGGAAAATTTTTAGGGTAAAATACATGTTTTTGAAAAGGTACTGGTTCCTTATATGATTTGAACTTGAATTTCTTAGTTAAAAACCAAAAAAAACATACCACTGTCATATTTCAATAAAACTTCGTTTAAACTTATTATTTAAGATAGCTTTTCAAATATTTTTTTGTTATTGAAAAAAATTTAATACTGAATTATTATTATTATTCATAGGAGAGTCGATTACAACCATATTATTTTTAGTAACTATCAAACACAGGGTTCAAACCATAGGTGTCGCTCCCACCAAACCGATTCCACCTCGTTGTTGTTAAGTCGACGTGAAGGAGGCTACCTGTCGCTCAAGATCGGGATTTGTCAAATGTAGGGTTCAAACCACTAGTGTCGCTCCCACCAAACATATTCTACCTTGTTGTTTTTGAGCCGGCGTGAGGAGGGCCACCAATCACTCGAGATTTGTACCATCATCATCAAGATTTGTCAAACACAAGGTTCAAACCACAAGTGTCGCTCCCACCAAACCTATTCCACCTCGTTGTTGTTGAGCCAACGTGAGAGGGTGAGGGGGCTATCAGGCACTCAGGATGATGATCGTACCATCATCGTCAATTTTCACCTCGTTGTTGTTGAGCCAACGTGAAGGGGCTACTAGGTGCTCAAAATTTGTACCATCATCGTCGGTCTGATGCGCACTCAAAGGATTCAGATCAGACTACTACCTTTGCAAACAAGTTGCCTCCAAGGTTTAATGCGCACTCAGAGGATTCAAATCAAACTATTACCTTTGCAAACAAGTTACCTCCAAGGTTTGAGCCTGGGTTTCTTCTGGTAAGTGTCTACCCAAACAAACAACTACCAATCTACTTAACCAAACAAACAATTACCAATTCACTAACTCTTAAAGACTATACTATATAATAATATTATTACTTAATGTTTAACATATAAACCTATTAAGAATTGATAAATATAATGTAATTATATGTTTAAATATTCTCACCTTCACAATAATACAAATTATGATAATACGATTTAGTTTTTACAATATCATATTAAAATGATTATTAAAATATTATTTTTTCATATATAGATAGATATTAATATAAAAGAATTGGTAATCTTATTGGGTATTACAATAAAAAAAAAAATTGGGTTAAATGAAGTTATCAGAACTCTCTCGACCTTTGGGGTATTGAACAGGCAATCAATTATCAAACAGTTGATTGCTACCATCGAGCCTATCCTCTACCATCTAGCCTATCCTCGTCTAAGTAAGTTGTGGTTTGAACTTTAAACCTCAAGATCTTACCACTATATTGTCCTCGTTTAATTATTATTAAAATATTATTAATATTATCATAACATGATATAAATAATATAATAATTTTTTTGGGGGGTTAGTGTATGGTTCAAACTGCACAGGTTGCTCCCACCAAACCTATTTCGCCTCGTTATTGTTGATTGGATGTGAAAGGGAATATGATCACTTAGGATTCATACATTCTTGATTCGATGTGAAAGGGAATATGATCACTTAGGATTCGTACATTCTTACGATTCAAATCAAACTACTACCTATGCAAACAAGTTATCCCGAGGTTTGAACTTCAGTATCTTCTTGATAAATACCTAACCAAACAAACATTTGCCAATCCACCTAATCCTCTAAAACAATATAATATTACTTTTACTAATTAAATTAAAAATTTTAAAAACTACAATCAATCTATCTTTTTTTTTATATTGAGCATCGTTTACAAATATTTACAAATATCAGTGCTCGTTCGAGCAAACATAAGAGGAATTGACCTCACAACCACATGGATGATAATAACTAAACAACTGTCATTACACCAAATACCATTCGACAATATTTATTGCTCTTGTATATTAGTGCAATAATATAATTTTAAATTTTCATTCATCTTTGAATCCCAAATACAAACCACAATTATATACACCAACTAAAAAACTTGTAAAAATCGTAGATAGTTTGAACCCTACCAGCTGTGCTGGCAGTTACTAAAAATCGTGATTGTAACCATTGCTTCTATATACCAAAAAAAAAAAAAAAAACTTGTAAAAATGTAATTATTATTATTTTATGTTACTTGTGTGGACACACGAGGAGATAATTCCTAAAAACTCGATCCATAAGATAGAGCGAGTTGCCATAATAAACTTTTTCCCTATAGGTTGGTGAGCAAAGATACCATGTACATTAAGGCTAGTAGGCTAGTACGTAGGATATAGACAGTGAGTGAAAGGTTGGTGACTAAAGTCAATGGAGTTACAGATTAATAAGATATATAGGTGTTTTGGTGTTGATGGTATTAAATATGTTATATAATTTATTGTGATTTATAATTTTTTAAAAACTTTAATTTAAAAATTTTAATTTAAAACTAAAAAATTAATAAATGAAATTATATTAAAAGTTTATTAATTAAACTATATTTATTAAATTTTGAAAAAATCATATAAAATAGTTTAAGATAATATAAAAAGTTTTAATCTATACGGTAGTTTTACATAAAATTTACAAATGGGAGTGTGAGTTCAATACTATTTTTTCCACATGTAAGATTTTTTAAATTTATTTAAATGTCAATCTACATTCCTTATAAATACTATTTTTAAGATGTGTAGTATTTAACATATAAAATTTTATAATTAATATATTTTTTTTTAGTTTTTGTATCTTTTATATATATAAATGATTGAGAAATAAGTTAATAAAGTAATACAGGTGAGTGTGAGTTGTAAAAAATGTTAAAAATGAAGTAATACATGTGGGTGCAAGTTAGGAGTGAGCAAAAAGTAGGAAGCTAAGTGTGAATAAGAAGGGAGTATTATTTTTCTTGTTTTGGATCTTAGGAGAAGCACAAGAACTAAAAGGTTCATGTGAAGAAAATCTAGGTAACATGTCAAGAAAGTCATTTTGAAAGTCCTTATTCGACGTAAGGATACCCTAATTAGAAGTAAGGATGTCCTAGTTGCAAGTATGGATGCCCCAGTTAGTAATAAGAGGAAGATTAAATCTATGGCAAACCCTATCCAAGCAGCAGATATGACACCAGAAGTGATTATCAAGGATGAGATGATTGAGCAAGATATAGTGGTTCTCAAAACTAGAGGGTTACTATATAAGTTCCATAGATATTGGCCAAGTTTTTTTATATTCAAAATTGGATCCAGTGGAAGTGGGGATTATTTTGAATTCTATAGCATTTCCTTCCAATGGCACTATCTAAAAACTACCAAGAAACCATATGTGAGCTTTAAATCAAATTATAATGTAGGTAATTGAATGCATCTACGAGAAAGGAAGGAGTCACAGAGCTGTGATAAAAATCTAGACGAAAAGAAGAGGATTTTTGTGGATGGCAACGGTAAAATATTTGACAAAGAAGAGTTATTTCCTATAATATATAAGCTCTTCGAAACTCAAACGCTTTTATTCCACAATAGGTTAAAATTAAAAGGTTTTTGCCAAGCCGAGAGGGTTTATGACTGAATAAGCTTATGTTCATGAAAAAATATCAACAAGCTCACTGAAAGAAATACTTAGGATTTGATGGACTATTGAATTGGAGTTGTCGTCATCTGAAATTTCTAAGTAGTTTTATTACTTAAGTTTATGCATTATGGTAGTATTAAAGGAGTTACGACGCTGTGAAGTTAGTCCTCTAGGACAAGGACAATGAGGATTTTTTTAAATCACAAAAAATAAATTTACAGGTATCTCAATCAATTAGGATAAGCAAATCAATTGCAGTTTAATTTTTTTTTAATAAAATCTACAAAATTATTTGTTGATAGTAAGGAATAGAGGAGATTTGAATTTTTTTAAACCCTAGTTTTTTTCCCAAACCCTAGTTGCTTTAGAAAAATGAGTTAAAGATCATGGAGTTACTAGTTTTCATTAGAAATGATGACATGGATGCTCGAGAATGGTGGAAGAAGTTTAGATCTCTATATTTTGGTGACCATTTTTGGCAAATCCAACTTATAAAAAATTAAGAGATGAAGCTTATGTTTGGTGGGTAAGTATTTTTAAGGAAAAAAATTATAATTACACTTGGGACAAAATGGAACATGCATTCTTGAGTCAATGGGACCCATATAAAAAGATAGCTAATTTGAAGGTCACCATCAAATTATATGAAAAATAAATAAAAAGGATTTAGAGGGAACTAGAAGAAATGAATAGATAGAATATAATAGAAGGAAAAAACACAAATGGCAATGTGCAATTTCATGGATGCATTAAGAAGGAAAAGCTTAAGAAGCAAGGATCCAAGGAGAAGCAAGAAGTAAATATGGCAAGGGAACAAGTTGAATATATAGTAGCAACAAATATAGAGTCCATGGAAGAAGCAATAACAAAGTCCAAGGAAGCCCTCTCAGAAGTGTACAAGGATGCACCAAAAGAAGGGCATAAGAGAGAAGATTGTGAAGAAGAATTTAAAATAAAGAAACAAATTGTTGAAGAATCAAAGGAAACATAATGTTAGGTTAAGTTTGCAGCATATCAACATCCACACCACCTTGAGAGACAACAATATTGGAGGTATGGCTTAAGGCATCAATATTATAGTATAGTTATACATGAAGTCATAAAGGCATCACGTATGGAAATGTTTGGCCAAAAAAGCATAGTGGTTTTGGATTTCAAAGGGATGCAACAACATCAGGGAACAACAAGACCAATTGTTTGAAATATCAGAGCAAAGTTATAGAAGCATGGATCCAACATAGTAGTTATGGATATTCAAGTGGCACAATGGCAACTTGACATCATGAAAGACCACCACTAATCAAGATTTCACTTGGATGGATGGATGAACAAGATTGAAAAATGTTAAGAAGAAAGATGCTAAATATTTGTATTTACAAATAAAATTGAAGAAGACACAAAAAAGAATATCAAGAATATATATATATATATATATATATATATATATATATATATATAATGATATAGGTATTTAGCTATAGCATCTCAATTGAGATGAGAATTTGATATATTTGTAAACTCTCAAGGAGAGAGTTGTGATTTGTCAAGGGTGGGGGACCCAAGTACAACCCCTTTTTCTCAAGCAAAACAAAAAGTGGAAGTGGGGATTGAATTCAAATTACTTTGATATTTTCTTCCAAAAGGATTTATCCTCATTGTCTTCTCCAACTCATAAATAAGGGATAAAATAATAGATGGTGGCCCTTGGTTTTGGAGAAAACATGCATTATATTTAAGACCATGGAGTGAGGATTTTTCTATGATTATAGAGACTCTTAAAAGGTTTATGGTGTGGATTAGGCTTTTGGACTTTCTTATAAACTTATTAATAATGAGGTTTTGCATAATATTGGTAATAGTCTAGTGGAGTTCATCCAAGAGGGACCAATAACTAAGAAGAGAAAGCATGTTGTATACACTCAAATATGTGTTGCTATGGATATTTCAAAATATTTACTATAGTTCATTAGGATTAAATCTGAATCAAGAGAATTAGATCAACAAGTGGATTATGAAAATATTGCATTCTGATGCTACAAATGTCATGAGATTGGACACATTACAAGAGATTGCAAAGTGAAAATGATGAAGAACGAGATGAATTTTTTTGGGCATGAGGTAAACTTCAATATGAAATAAGAGAAATCATATCATAATAGAAGCTAGATCAAATCAAGGATTTTCCACTCCTAAGAAAGTGGTAATAAAAAACCCTCTGCATTATCAAATGGCAAAGGTCATTGTAGTTCACTCAAATCAACCATTAAAAGAAAAATGACACAAGGGATGAGGAAGTACAATACACAAGTTCAATTATAAAAGGATTTAAATGTGCAAAAAATATGGGAAGGCAAATTTTAAAGTGAAAGAGGTGAAGGAGGTCAAGGTTAATCCAGGTAAATCATCTTCATTTTTCTAGCATAGCATAAAATCTTCTTCTTGCAATAAAAATGAAAGTATCATAAAGCAACATAAAAAAGAAATGCATATGGAGGATATTCATGGAAATTTAGGGTTTCCAAGGCAACATAAGAAAGTATTTAGTATGGAGTATAATCCTTGCACTTTAGGTTTTGGAAAGCATCATAAATAAGAAAACATTTATGAGGTTATTCCTTGCATTTTATATTCTTTAGGACAACATAAATCTTTAGAAAATAAATCTTGTTGTGAACAATTCTGGATTAATAGAAGAGATTGATAAATATGAAAGTGTTGGTGGGAATGGAAAAATAAGAGGAAGATCGCCAAAGCATGAACAAAGAGAAAATTAAACTCAAAGGGTTATCAATTTGGGAAACTAAAAAAATATATCATAGGTGTTAACAAGAAGCGGGGCTAAACCCACTAATAAAAATAAAAAGTGATGATGAAAATGATATTATAAAATATTAGAGGTATGAATAAGACCCCTTAAAAAGAGTTATGAAGGGATTAATAGGTTATTATAGTCTTGAGTTTATTCTAATATAAGGAACAAAATTAAGTAGTGAAGAGTGTAAGGATGATTTAAAAATGATTTAGAAGATGGATGATTGTCTAATAGTTTCTTCTATAGGACCTTCTAGTGGTTTCAACAATATGAGATAAACACAAATGGGATGGATAATTGTTAGAAGAAAACAAGAATTGGGTTACTAGACTATTTTGCGGGAAAGAAGAAAACATCACGTCGGGGTTATAAATGTATATGCTCCAACTATAATTACTACTTATGAAATATGTTGTAAGGAACTTAGCCTATTATTTCAAACATAATAATGATTCAATATTGTGATCTATGGATTCTTGGGGGTGGCTTCCGCATAGTTTCTAGATCCTTTAAAAAATAAGGGTGATACTCCAAGATGGTCTAAATAAATGTAATATTTTGCTTCATTTGTCAAATAAAATGGCCTTTAGGATGTTAGTCCTTTAACTTTTCAATATACATTGGATAATAGATGCATTGGAAAAACTCATATGGTAGAAAGATTGAATAGATTCTTGTTATCCAACATATGGTTGCAAATAATGTATACAATCTTCATATATTTATTACAAGCAAGATTGGATCACAAACTTGTGATTTACCCAAATGGTCATCCAAAGTCATTTTGCTTCTAGTCTATGTGGCTTCAAGACCCTAATTTTTTGCAGATGGTATTGTTATGGTGGAATGTAGCAAAATTTGAAGGATCATATTTATAGGTTTTTTCAAAATATGAAATATTTAAAGGAGAAAATGAATATTTAGAATGCCAAATATTTTGGTAATATTTTTAAAGAAAGGAAGGATATTGAATCCAAGCTCAAAATTTACAATTATAGAAACAAATGGGATGGACCATGAATCTTATGTGGAAGAAAAATAATTACTTTTTTATCATCATAATGCATTGAAATTTGAGTCATATTGGTTTCAAAAATCTAGGGATAAATAGCTCAAGAAAAGAGATAGAAATATAAAAAAATTACATGTTATAGAAAAAACAAATCCTTCTTTTTGTCACATCAAAAATATTTTAAATCTAGATGAAAGAGATATTAAGGAAGAAAATATATAAGGAAGCAATTAATTATTTCAAAATTATTTTATCATATACTAGGCAAGATAAGGATGCACAATCAAATGACAGTAGCTCAATCAGTTTAGATTCCTTAACATTCAAGGAGGAGACCTAGGTTCAAATCTTGCCAAGCAATACATGGATAATATTCAAGCTATTGTAATACAACTTCTTGGTAATGATGTAATACAGATGATACCTATTTCAATCCCATATAACTAATTGAAAACAAAAGTAAGGAGGCATAAGATAAGTTTTTACAAATTATTCCATCAATCATCACACAGGGACAAAATAAAACCTTGATGAAGAAAAATTAATGGAGGAGCTACATGAAGTCGATTTCTCTTTCTATCTTAACAAGGCACCTAGCCTCGATGGATTTCCTATAATTTTATTTTCAAATTTTTGGGATTTATTGAAGAGTGATATGTTGGTTGTGGTTGAAGAGGATAAAAAAATGAAGGCTACAATAAAAGAGATCAATACCACTTTTATTATATTGGTTCCCAAGAGAGGTGATACTAAATATTTTGATATTTTTTATTCAATAAGCCTTTATAATATGATTTGTAAGATCATTTAAAAATTTTATGGCAAACATGATGAGGCATTATAGATTGTAAAGGTAAAAACTAAAAAGGTAAAGTAATTTTTAATGTCCACAAAACCATAGGCTATATGAGACATCCTTCATAAAGGATGTTATTAATCCAATATATGTTTTTTCTAGTCAAACTTTTGTTATAGGAGTATGGTGTACAATTGTACCCCCATTGGTTTCGAACCTTGAATCTCCTATTTAGAGTTCCAAAGTCTTACTATTATACCCACCTTGTGTTATCTCCTAGAGTTTTCCTAGAGTTTTCTACAAAATATTCTCAAAATTTTTTATTTTGATTATAGTTGGTGTAATGAATTAAATGTTGTTATAGCATTTTGAAATGTTATATTTTGATCAATGGTTCTTTTGTTGGTTACTTTAAGTCATATTGTAGACTCTACCAAGGTGATCCATTATCTCCTTATATATTCATTATTTAGTAGAGGCATTAGGGAGATCTTTCTCAAAGGCAAAAATGGAAAGAAAAATCAAAGGTATTTAGGTTACAAAAATGGTCCCTTTGAATCTCATCTCTAATTTGTTGATGATACTTTTCTTTTGGGTCATCCCTTAGTTAGTGAGGCCATGGAGTTTAAATCAATATTATCATGCTATGAGAAGGCTATTGGACAATTGGTTAATACTACAAAATTCATGATTATTTTTATTAACACTACCTTAGATTTACTACAATTCATTGTGGATATTTAAAGGCTTAAAATTGAAAGAATTCCATTAATCTACTTGGGCATTCCTTTGTATGATAAAGAAAATAAAAAAGCATTGAATCTCTTGTTTGGATAAAGTGAAAGCGTGTTTGGCAGGTTGAAAATATAAGTTTTAAACCATGGCAGGAAGGCTACAACTCATAAATACTACATTGCAATCCATCCCTATTTATATGATGTCACTTTTAAGATTGCCAATAGGTATAATATCATTAATTGATAGAATTAAAGGATACTTTCTTTGGAAAGGATACAATAAAAAATTAGGTTTTCTCTTTGTAAGTGGGATAGGGTTTGTCAAGGAAAATATTAATGAAGTAGCTTGTGGAGTTGCACACTCATGAGTTTGGCCTTGGGGGTAAAATTTGGGTGGAGATTATTTACAGATCAAGGAAAGTATTGGGTAAAAATGTTACTTCAAAAATATAGGTTTTCTTGATGCAATAAAATAATTTAGGGAAAAACCCTACCCAAAGGATCACCAACATGGAACTTCATATCAGATAGTTTGTAATTGATTAATAAATATATTATATGGTTAATGAATGGGGAATTATGCAAATTTTTGGTTTGATGCTTAGTTGAATACTTATTGTCTTATCTTGAATTCAAAATGGCAACCATTAACTTGAGCATGTCTAGCTTGTAAAGTCTAAAGGCCAAAGATTACATTGATGTGGGTAACAACTCTAGATCATAGATTTTTATTAGTAACCTAGTTGAAGGAGAGGAACTCAAAAAAATTACAGATGAACTTTAAAACATGTTTCAAGAGTTTTATTTGTCAAATTTTACACGAAATGATGGGTTGGTTTAGAATCTATCAAACTAGGATGAATATTTAGTCAAGTTAGAATATGAGGATTTAGACCAATCAAAATTTCCTATTTTGAAAGATTTTTCTTAGAAGAATGTTTAGTCATTAGAGGCTTTCCCTAAGGCTTCAACATTCCTTTAGTTAGCAGTTCAAAGTAAATTCTTACAAGAGAGAGTATACAAAGAGGAAGATATCATGGGCTTTTCAGATGTGCCTTGTGCACCATTTACTTCTTCATTGTCCCTTTGCTCACACCATTTGGGGTTACTTTTGAAAAACGAAAATATATTAGGTAGCTCTATCAATGTTGAAAGAGTTGATGAAATGATGGAGTAATTATTTCATAGCTAAAGCATTATGTGTTATGTGGGGGATTGGTCCTGCTATTATTTGTTGGAATTTATGGCTTGAAAAAAATTGAAAGAAATAATAGAATTTTTATAAATAAATTTTAAAACTATGCCCAAGTTTAGAATCATATTTTTGCCTCTCTTGTAGAATATTTATAGATATGGTGTTCATTATGGGAAGTCTCAAGTGCAGTAAAATATGTGCTAACAACTTGGTTACAATATTTGAACATACATGGAAGAGTCATCTACGATAATGGCATTAAGACAAAGGATTTGCTTTGATCTATGGTAAAATGAAAACGTCCAGAAAATGGATTTATCAAAATTAATTTTGATGGTGTTTTTAAAGGAAATCTAGGAAATGTTGGTGGCGATGGTATTTTTTCAATAATGAAGGCAAAATTCTCATCACTTACTCATAATCATATGTAATTTCAACTAATAACTATGTAGAGGCTAGGCCACTTCTTACAAGGATTAAAATTGTATTTAAAAAATGATGGAAATATATTTCAATTGAGGGGTATTCACAAGTTATCATTAATGATATCATTAAAAATGTATGTATGCAGGGATTGAATTAAAAATAATATTATTGTTGATGTTCATTTTCTATTGTTGAAGGCAATCTCATAGAAATGTGAGCATATCTATAGAGAAGGAACTTAGATACTAGATACATTAACCAATTACAATATTGATCTACTTCTTGGTAAAATTAAAATTTTGAAGACACCTAATCGAGTGAGATTTTATCTCTTAATAAAAATGATGTCAAGAACTGATTCTAAAAATATAACACTTTAAGGAAAACCAAAAAAATATTAATAGAAAAAGAAATAAGAAATATTTGTGATAAAAAAACATTCTCTATATGGTTTAATTGACCTAACAACATAGCTTATTAAAAAAAATGATTGAAATGTTTTTATCAAATTACATGAATATAAATCAAATAATATGAGTGGTTGAAAATTCAAGTTTTCAATCCAGAGCTTAACATATAAATCGATACCGCGAGCACATGGCGAGAGCGGAGGCTACACCAAGTGCACGACGACAAGCGTGGAGGTTGTAATGAGCGCACAATGATGAGCTCGAAGGATACGATGAGGATGGATATGGGCAGCAGGGATTCTGATGCAATGTGGAGGCAGACAAGGGTGAAGCCCATGGGGAATCAAAGAGCCAACAACGATGATAATACTTCTCTTTGCGAAAGGAGTGTAAACCCTAGGTGCATTCAAGCGATGGAACAAAGCGATAAATTTGGGTACAATATTCACAAAAGAGATGCAAACCCTAGGTGCAGTCAAGCAATGGAACAAAGCAATAAATTTGGGTACAGTATTCACAAAAGAGATGCAAACCCTAGGTGCAGTCAAGCAATGGAACAAAGCAATAAATTTGGGTACAGTATTCACAAAAGAGATGCAAACCCTAGGTGCAGTCAAGATGGTTGTTTGCAAACCGTCTCTTCAGTCTGTGAGAAAGCCTCTTCAATCAGAAGAAATATTTCTCAAGGATCTTTAGGTTCACAGGTGGATGAACCCATGCCCTCTATCAAGATTTTAGAGGATGAATTTGGGTTGGATCTGATTGATCGTGAAGCCTAAACAATTATTTTCAAACTCAAAGGCAAAAGATCAAGTCTGGAGGAGCTCAAAGGATACATTAAATATTTGTGGAGTTCAGATTTCCAAGTAACTCTTGTACCCGAAAATTTCTTTTCTATTTCCTTTTCTGATTTAGAGAATAAAGATAAGGTAATGGATTATAGATATAATTGGTTTTTCGAATAAAGGGGTGTCTATATAAGATATTGGGCTCTTAATTTCAATCCCTTTACAGAAGAAGTTAATTGCTTCCTAGTCTGGGTGAATTTTTATGCTCTCCCTGTGGAGTTTTGGGGAGACAAGATATTCACCAAAATCGGTAATGCCAATGGTTCATTCCAGTATATGGATACCCAAACTAAGGAAAATTTGTTCAGTAAAATTAATATGAGTAAAGCAAGATTGGTTGTTTGGATGGATGTTTCAATTCCTGGGCCTCAATCCATTACTATCTCCTCGAGCAAAGGGGAATGACTCCAAAATATTGAATATGAAAACTTCTCCCTAAGATGTTATGGTTGTCAACAATATGGCCACTTGAAGAAGAGATGTCCGAACATTCGATCATGCTTTGATTCCTCCTTGGTGGAGAAGGGCCTGAATGCGAATGATTCAAAATCTTCAAATATCCTAGTTCAAAAGAAAGAAGCTCATCCTCTAGATGCACCAATTGTCCAATATGAATCATGCGAGCAACAAAATACTCAACCCTAAAAGGAGAATTTGAATCATATCATTGAGAAAAAACAATGGGTTACTAAAGAAGAAGCTCATCTTCCAACTGCACCAATTGTCCAACAGAAATCATGCGAGCAACAAAATACTCAACCCCAAAAGGAGAATTTGAATCAAATCATTGAGAAAAGCCAAATGGTTACTAAAGACCATCCAGACGATTCCATGGAAAAGATTAGCACCTCATATGGTATACTCAAAGCTAATTATGAAACAATTAATGACGGTAAGTTTTTTAAAAGTGAAGGTCCTATAAAATGTGGTACAACTAGATATTACCTCAGGAGCTTGAAGTGCAAAAATGTATTCTCAGATCTTGCCACTCTATAGGAGGAAGAATCTCTGCTACAGAAGAAAAATAATCAAACAAATTTTCTCTTTGATGGATGACTGTTATGTTTGTTTTTCTTCTATCTGCTGGAGTTATGTGTCATGTAAGGGTTGTTCTTGTTGTTAGTTCCTTCAAAAAAAAAAAAATGAGTATGAAATCTTAGCAGGAAGATGGAAAATAATTTTGATAGAAAAGAAAAGATAGATATGCTTTAATTAATTTGTTAGAAATGTGATGAGAGCAATGTATCATTTTGTTTTTGTAATGTGAGTGACCCCAATAGAAGCCACACATAGCTTATTAAAAAAAAAATCAAGTTCTCAATGTAAACACTTAAATTTAAATCTTGTCAACATTTAAATAAAATATAAATAATTGTTATATATATTTATAATTAGTTAAAATATTATAATATTAAGATTTTTTTCTTTTATGGAGAATAACTCCTTGCCTCACCTCTTAAATATTTATTCTAACCTCTTAAATGTTTTATTCTAAGTGAGGGAGACCTGGAGGGGCTTGGGATTGAACCGCAGACCTTCAAGTTGGTAAATGGGCTTGGGATTGGAACCGCAGACCTCAAGTTGGTAAATACTCAGGAAAAACTAGTAGGTCTACTACCTTCATCCATAATATTAAAATTATTATATAAAAATGCGATTCATTCTTAAAATAAATTCAAATAATAAAAATTAAATTCAAATGCTATCAAATTATATATAATATTGTCCTAAGGGGACAACACAACGGTTCAAGCTTTGGCTCTCCTTGAGGAGGTCCAAGGTTCAAACCGTGACGTGGACAAGTGTGTGAGAGGATGGGTGTGCGGTGACTATGTGTTAAATTCCCTATTGATAAGCATAACTCTCAATTTTATGAGACATTATGATTAAGAGGAAACTGCTCAACCCTGTAACTTGGTCGTAAGAATTTCTCATACTTAAAAAAATAAAAATAAAAATTATATATAATATTTAATAATATAATAAAACACACCCATCATGATAGATATATATATATATATATATAACACAACCATCATAGTAAATTCTTCTTGCTGAGAACCAAAAACCATTACTGTAACACATTCACCATCCCATTGTATCTACAATAACCCACCAATATATAATGTATCTACAATATCCCATCAATATATAAAATTACTATTAAATACAAATTAGTATTAGAAAAAATATATTAATAACTTAAGTTTTCCAGTTCTAAGGGTTAGGTGGATTGGTAAGTGTTAGTTTGGATGGGCACTTACCAAGAAGAGACCTAGGTTCAAACCTTGGTGGTGTTAGTTTGCAAAGGTAGTAGTCTGCTCTGAATCCTCTGAATGCACGTTAGACCGACGATGACGATACGAACCCTGAGCGACCGACAGTCTCCATCTCACGTTGAGTCAACAATTAACGGTTGAGTCAACAATAAACGAGACAAATAGGTTTGGTGGTTGCAATCCGTGTGATTTAAACCCTATGCTGATCAATTACTAAGAATAATAGCTGTAACCAACTCTCCTATATATATATTTTTTTTTTTTTTTTTTTTTTTTTTTTTTTGGTATATAGAAGCAATGGTTACAATCACGATTTTTAGTAACTACCAGCACAACTGGTAGGGTTCAAACTATCTACGAAGGCTCCCAGGACTTCCACCGTCTCGGTACATGGTAACCCGGCGTGAGATGGGGACCGCCGGACGCACAGGGGTTGCACCGTCGTCATCAATCTGGCGCACCACTCAGAGGAATCAGATCTGGGCTACTGTCTGTGCATGGGCAAGCCCGTGGGATTGGAACCTAGGTCTCCTCTCGGTAAGCGCCCCAACTTACCA
This sequence comes from Wollemia nobilis, assembly GCA_028583015.1. NCBI lineage: Eukaryota > Viridiplantae > Streptophyta > Pinopsida > Araucariales > Araucariaceae > Wollemia > Wollemia nobilis. The sequence goes on along the minus strand of JAQPPZ010003287.1, from coordinate 4,793,243 downwards.
ACTCTCCTATATAACCCAAAACAAAAATAACCTTCACCAATTCATAATAATTATAAACAAAAATCACACAACAACCTAATGCCTACGTGAAAAAAGTTACTATTTACTTGTTAAATATTTAATACTAAATTGAAAACTATTATTAGCTTGTTGTTGGCCCACCTCACTACGCTTACACGATTGAGAAGTTGGACGATATATATAAACCATCAAAATTAGATTTGTTCTTTATATGTAAATGTTTGGGAACAAAACAAAAACGTCTTCGTTAGCCTCTCAATAAAGACATTGTCAAAATTATCTCTTATAAAATTCCCTGTTTACTTTAACTCGTTTGAGAGACATAAGATTGGAATCACGCAATGTGGAGGAGACACCTTCAATTTTAAAAAATATTCAATGCATAAGTTCATTGATATTATTTAGGAAGTGAAATGCTAATCATTTTTTTCTATGAATTTTTATAAATCTTAGTCTTTTGAGAGACATAAGATTGGAATCACGCAATGTGGAGGAGACACCTTCAATTTTAAAAAATATTCAATGCATAAGTTCATTGATATTATTTAGGAAGTGAAATGCTAATCATTTTTTTCTATGAATTTTTATAAATCTTAGTCTATTGGTTAAGGATGGATTTAACATGATTTTGATAATCAAATAAGATAGTTTATGGTAAAGTATTCGGCTATTATTAATTAGCTTATTTCTTTCAAATAAAATTTTAGGGTAAAACATAGGTTTTTGAAAAGGATCTTAGTCTTTTTTATTTAATGTTGTTTTGAATGATCTCAAAAGGAATATTAATTAGTAATTAATGGGAAAAGCCATATACTACCTTCAACAATAGTCCAATTAACTTTATGTAGCAAGAGATAAGAAGTTGAAAAAAAATATCATACTCACACTTGGAGATGATTATTGACAACTTAGCGTTAAATTCAACATTTAGACTAGGGCATGGGATCAAATGAGTCGACTCCACCAAATTATTTGGTAATGCCCATTGTTACTATAACGAAAGCCATGATCATGCCACTATTTTTCATCTTATTTTTATTGTATTTGTGGATAAATAAAAGACATATAATTATTGTCATACAATTCATAGTAAACGTAGAGAAAACAACTGTCCAAATAGTTGAACTTAGGTGCTTTGTAGCAAAGCTTTTTCAAAATGCTTACAATAATTGTCCGTGGGTCTAGGTGGATTGGTAAGTTGGGGCGCTTACCGAGAGGAGACCTAGGTTCCAATCCCACGGGCTTGCCCATGCACACACAGTAGCCCAGATCCGATTCCTCTGAGTGGTGCGCCACATTGATGACGACGGTGCAACCCCCGTGCGTCCGGCGGTCCCCATCTCACGCCGGGTTACCATGTACCGAGACGGTGGAAGTCCTGGGAGCCTTCGTAGATAGTTTGAACCCTACCACCTGTGCTGGTAGTTACTAAAAATCGTGATTGTAACCATTGCTTCTATATACCAAAAAAAAAAAAAAAAAATGCTTACAATAAGAGCACATTATGGATTTTGTAAGGTTTAAACTAATAATCCTTTTCCACCTCTATTCATTTTGGAGCTTCACAACATTGGTCTTAGGGTATAACATTATTGAATTTACAATGAAACCCTTGATCTTCTCATGATCGAAAAATCCCATCAATTATTGTTGTTTTCTTCATCATTGTTGCAGAACACCTTAATATTGAATTCTTAAATATTATAGTATCCTTATATGATAATGAAACATAAGTATTTTGAAATGCTTATTAGAAGAGTTAATAATAACATGTGTGTGGTATTGTTGTTTTCTTAGTCATAATTGCAAAACACCTTAATATTGAATTCTCAAATATTATAGTATTCCTATTTGATAATGAATCATAAGTATTTCGAAATGCTTATTAGAAGAGTTAATGATAACATGTGTGGTAATCAAATGTGGATGATAGATTATAATGGCTTATGCCAATTTGAAAATATATCATGTCATTGGTCTATATTTCAAATGGAGATGACATTTAAGAATCTGGTCTATTCCTTGATAATGAGCAATTTTTCTTTCCTGTTTTGCCAAAATTTTATTTTAGTGTCTAAACATCGCTAACACTATGTAACCATGTTGTGAAACATCATAGTACATTAATCATGTAAATGCTTATTGAATTAGATTAAAAATATTTCTAAATATTTAAATGAAAGTACATCTATTGATTATATGTTGAGTGATGTTACATCATCAATCTTGTAAAATTTGCTATGAAGATGCATGTTGGGCAATGTCATATCATTCATCTCATGGAACTTTTACAAACCTTCTAAATACTATTGTATCTTAAAGGTGGTTACTTTAATAAGATACATGTGGTTTCTATTGAGGGTCACTCCCATTAGAATATCAAAGATATTTTTCATCTCCCGCAAAATGCTAGTTTTTCTTTGTCAAATCCTTAATGTCATATTCATTAAGAGATAGAATATCCCTTGGCTAGTTACCTTAAAATTTCAATTTTGCCAAAATAGAGACCAACACCATGATTGGCTAAATTATTTGGTAACATATTTTTTAATCTATAAATATATTGGCATATTCAATATATTGCCTCCAACAACAATCAATGGATGTAAAAAATATTGTTATTGTTGATCCACACCCCACGTCCATTTTTTTACAACATTAATAATAATCTATGAATCCCCTCAGTTGAAATATATCTTCATTTTTTTCAGTGGCAATATTGATGTCTATAAGAAGTTCCATGGCCTCTACATAGTTATCCATTGGATTTTCATAAGATTTTTAGTTGGTAAGGATAATTTTACCTTCATTATTTTGACAAACACTATCTCTGATAGCTCTCTTAAGATTTAGTTTGGAAGCACAATGAAACCTAAGTTTGATAATCCTAAATTTTTGAACTATTTTACTATGTATCAACGCAAACCCTTTATGTTAACTTCATTGTTGTAGATTATTTTGCATGTATATTCAAATTATGTAACAAAGAGGCTAGCACATCCTTTTCACACGTATGACTACGCATTATAAATACCATACCTATAAATATTCTACAATAGAGGCAATAAGATGAATCTAAAATTTGATATTATTCTCATATTTGTTTTTTAAAGCCATTTCTTTCAAGCCATAGATTCCAAAAAATAATGGCAAGACCACTTTTCCCTAGAGTGCTCAATGCTTTAGCTTTGAAATAATCAGTTCAACATTTTATTAACTTTTAAATGTCAACTAAGCAATTCGAAAATTTATATTAAAAAAAAAATAACCCGAAATAGTGGAAGTAAAGGAACAACAAAGAAGTAGATGGTTTGTTGTTTCTAGCTCATTCTTATATAAGGCACACACAAAGGCTCACTTGTAAGATTTTTGCTTCAATTACTAGCTAAAGTAATGTTGAGGCCTTAAGAATACCTCAAATGATCAAACATTCTTTCTAGGAAAATCCTTGAAAGAAATTTTGATTTCTTCCAAGCCTTGTATCCCAATTTGGCTAAATATCTTCCATATTTTGATAGATTTCAAACCCACTAATCCTTGAATTTGACATGAAAAAATTGAGGTCCTTGCAACATCTATCTTAAAGAGTAATTGTATATGGAGCATATACATTTATCGATCCAAATTAATTTTTATTTCTTATAAAAAGACCAATAGCCCAATTACTTCTTGGTTCTAAAGATTGTATATCTCATTTACCATTGATCCATATTATTGCAATACCTCTTGAAGCTCCCATAACATAAATCACTAGACAATCTGTCATCTTCTAAATATTTTTTAATGCATAATGCATTCTCTAATACTTTATTTTATTTTATTTTAATAAGCTATGTGTGGCTTCTATTGGAAGCCACTCCCATTACAAAAACAAAACATTACATTGCTCTCATTACATTTCTATCAATTTAATTAAATAATATCCATTTTTTTTTATCAATTATATTCTTCATTTGCCTTTCTATCAAAGATATTTCCCATCTTCCTCAAACTGCTATGTTTCCATAATCAACTCCTTTATATCATTTTTATTAAGAGATAAAATCTCACTCATACAATGCCTTCCAAAATTAAAAATTTGTCAAGATGAAATTCAACATCGCAAATGGCTAAAATATCTGCTACCCAATTTCCATATCTATAAATATATGGTATATAACAACTTGACAATTTCTTAGTACCTTTTTGTAGGGTTCTTATTGATGCCCCTAAATTTCCAGGATATTATTTTCATTGTTATTTTTTATTTTTTATTTGTGGGTTTAACCCCACTTCTTGTTATCACTTGCGATATTTACTTTTGATTTTCTATATCAATATCTCTATGTTTCTTTTTATTTTTGTTTTTGCTTCTTGGGTCTTCCTCTCTTTTTTCATTTTCATCAATACATTCATCTTCATCAATCTCTTCAATCTTCACACACTGCCCATAACAAGATTTATCATTTATAGGTTTGTATTGCTCTTAAGGATCTGAAGTGCAAGGAATAACCTCAAAAGCACATTCTTCTTTATGTTGCCCTAGAAACCCTAAAGTGCAAGGGCACTCTTCCATAGAAATTACCTTCTTATTCTACCCAAAAAACCCTAAATTGTTTCGGAATTCCTCAATCCTCATTGCTTTATTATGTTGTTCTTGAAACCCTAAAGTGCAAGGGATAACCTTTACACCACTTTCACTTTTATTACTAGGAGATGATTCTATACTACGAAAATGATTTACCTAGAATAAACTTGACTTCTTATATCATCTTTGTTTTTAGAATTTTCCTCCACATCTTCTTTTGCACTTTTAGTTCCTTCTGCATTTGAAATTACACATTGTACTTTCTCATCCCTTAAACCTTCTCTATGAGTTATAATGACCTTTGCCATATGGTGATGTAGATAGGATTTCTTTACTCTTATTTTGGAGTGGAATATCCTTGATTTGATCTAGGTTCTATTATTGTATTATTTCCTTACTTTGTCTTGAAGTTGACCTTATGACCAAAGTTTTATGTCTCTTTCTTCATATTTTTTACTTTGCAACTCTTGTCATGTGTCCAATCTCATAACAATTATAGCATTGAATTGCGATATTTTCAGAATCCACTTGTTGATCCCATTCTCTTGATTCAGATTTAATCTTAATGGATTGTGGCAAAAGGTTTTAGAATATTCATAGCAACACATATTCGAGTATATATATCATGCATTCACTCAATAGTTAGTCCTTCTTTAACGAATTTACCTAGGGTATTTTCAATATTTTTCAAAACATCCTTATTCATAAGTTGATACATAAGTTCAAAAATCCTAATCGACATCAAAATCTTCTTAATTGTTCATGTCTTAACATAGAAAATTTTATTCCATGGTCTTCAATAAAGGGTATCTCTACCCCTAAATCATGGACCACCACCTATTATTTTATCCCTAATTTCTAAATTGGAAAAGATGATGAGAAACAAACCTTTAGGAAGAAAAGTCACAGAGTAATTAAAATTTAATCCCCACTTCCACTTGATCCAATTTTGAATCTCCAAAAACCCTTACCAGGATCTATGGAACTTACATATTAACCCTCTAGTTTTAAGAACCATTATATCATGCTCAATCATCTCATCCTTGATAGTCATTTCTAGTATAACATCTGCTACCTAGATTGAACTTACCATATATAAGCTCTTATGTTTATCTCCAACTTGGGCATCCATACTTCCATCTAGGGCATCCCAATTTCTAGCTAGTGGGTCTTGCTCCTGAATTGCACTCCCTCCTAGTTTACCCTCACTTCTGTATCTTCTTTCTCTCGATGTTCTTTTGCTTTGATGATTTTCCAAAAATAATATTTGACACATTTGTGATAAGGGTTTGAAGCATTGATGCACTCTGGATGAACCCACTACTCTTCCACCATGACTAAAGATCTAAAAACATATTGAAACCTTTGGCCTGCTTACGAAAATTCCTTGCCCTCACGTTTGCCTTTGCCCCTACATGTAGTCAAGTGCTCCCTAGGGTTCTCTAGCGCATTCCTCAAGAACTTATCGACATGCTCAATAGTCTCACCCCCATTCTCTACTACTTATTAACAACCTATTAGTTCCTTGATTTTTTAGGGGGGATTGGTTTGTGGGGGAGGATATATTCATATATTAAATTTTCTAAGATACCATATTCAATATCATCATATTTAATTATTTATTTTTGGGATTAGTCCCACTTCTTGTTAACACCTAGTGATATTTGTTTGTGGCTTCCAAAATCTTCTAAATCTAGGTTTTATTTATTCTTGCTTTGATAGCCTTTCTCTCTTTTTGCACTCTCACCAATACTTGTGTCCTTATTAATATTTCATTTTTTCCAAATTGTTCACAACTTAACTTATCATCTACACGTTTATACTTCCTAAGAGAAAGTGAAGTGAAAGGAACACTCTCAAGGAAACTTTTTTTATGCTTCCTTATAAACCCTAAAGTGAGAGGAACAACCTCTATATTACTTTTATTTTTATTAAAAAGAGAAGAGTTTCTACTATTTCAAAAAAATGGAGATTATTATCTAGATCATACTTAACCTCTTCCACCTTTGCTTAAAAATTAATTTTGCATCTTCCTTCACAACTTTAATTTCTTATGATTTGAATTTGCACATTGTGATGTTTCGTCTTATTCATCATTCTTAATTTCTTCTATTTGTTTTAATGAATTATGATGACATTTTTTATTTAATAAGCAAAAGGTTTTTATTTTATTTTTGAGGAGTGGAAAATCCTTTATTTGAGCCATCTTCAACTACTATATGATGCCCTTGCTTCAAATTTGAGTTCATCTTATGATTAACATTTGTCATCTCTTTCATGAATGTTTTTACTTTGTAATATTTTATTGTATTCAATTTCATGGAATTTGTGGCATTGGAATGCAATATTTTCAAAGGACACTTGTTGAACCTATCTTCTTGATTCAAAATTAATTACAATGGATTTCAAAATAGATTTTAAAATATTGATAGCAATACATATCCACATATACATTGCTTGATTTCACTCCCTATAATTCAATGCCTTTAGATGAAATTCATATAGTATTACCAATGTTCTTCAAACTTCATTATTAATAAGTTGATACAAAAGTTTAAAAAGCTTGATCCACATCGGAAGCCTTTCAATAATTTTCATATCTAAATAAAATTCTCACTCTATGGCCTTAAATACTAGCCATGTATCAACAAAAACCATGGTATACCACCCATTATTTTATCCTTGATTTTTGAACTAGAGAAAATGACGAGAAAAATTCCTTTTAAAGAAAATCATTGAATAATATGAGTTCAATTTCCATTTCCTTCCAATCCACTTTTAAATATCTAAAAATCTTGGCTAGAATCCATTGAACTTATCTATTGACCCTCTAATTTTAAGAATCATTATGTCATGCTTCATTATCGCATCCTTGATAATCATTTTTTAGTGACCTATTTTCCTTTTAGATAATAGTTTTTTTTTTCAATTAGTTATATGGGATTGAGATGGGCCCCACACATATTACATCATCACCATATAGTGGTATTACAACAAAGCTTGGATATTATCCATGTATTATTTGGCAAGATTTGAACCTGGGTCTCCTCCTAAAACATTGAGGAATCTAACCGATTGAGCTAATACCACTTGATACCATTTAGATAACAGTTACCATAGATTCATTCTTCCTTTTATTTTTAATTGACAAATACTTTCACCAAGTAGGGAATCCTTATTTTTAACTAAATCTATATTCAATAATTATTTCTTGAGACTTAGATTTTCCTCGTGTAAATCTTTCATTCTTTGAATTTATCGAAATATTTGGAGCAATAAATCTGAAAGTGAAGCTCGCTTCTTGCTAGCACTCGCTCCCTACTCATAAAATATTAAGGTTCATCTATAGAATTGGAACGTTGACTTATAGTTCGAAACTCCATCCACCCCATTTCTTGCCTTAGACAATTAACATTTTTTACATGAAACTCGATAATATTTATTTTATTGTTTTATTTTTTCTGAAGTCATATTTTTCAAAGCCATTTAAAAAAATTGAAGGGTTCTCATAGTATGTTCAACATTTCAAATACTAAATGATGTTCATGAACATAAAGCTACTATACTCCTAAAAGGTAGTGATTCTTTATGAAATTTATAGGGCAAGCCTACACTAAATGAAAAGAAATATTGTCTACATAACATGTCAAAATTGTAAGTACTAAATTCTTGTCATATTCACACAAAAAAAAAAAATATAGATGGTAAATTGATGAGAATTTTGATAATTCTATATGGTCAAAAAAGGCAAATAAATGCTAAAGAGCAAAAAATGTTATGTTCTAAGTCATTACATGTATAATGTTGAACTATGTTTATATTCTCAATTATTAGTTGAATATGTAGACACACATCACCTAATAGGTATAAGATGATGAAATTTAGCTAAAGGACATTATTTTCCTAAGTTTAACTTCATCTTATCTAGTCTTGGCCATGTGTGGATGTGTTTTTATGTTACATCAATCCATTAATACAACTTTTAAATGCTTGAGACAATTATGAGATTATCCTTTTAATTGTAATAAAATTCTTAATTATTTTCTTGAGCAAGAATCTAAATCTCTTTCTAAGCAACTTTTGAATTCACTATAGTTCTAAATGTTGCTCATGAATCATTAAATTTGGTCTTAAAGTTCACATAATTGAGACTTAGAAAGAGGATATTTCTAAGGAAGAATAATTAATAAAATTAGCAAGAAGATAAGCATGACAAGACCATATGACAATAATAATTAAAAGTTGCAATGAGGCTACTATCATTTGATGCTATGTATATTGAAGTCTTAAAAGTTATATTTCTAACATCTATGAGTCAAAGGAATTTATGAGATAAAAGATGACATGAAGGCTTACTCTCCAAGGATAAAACGAGATGGACACTCATATAAATTGAGTATATCCACACCTCATGGGTGGCATACACTTCAGATTTCTAAACCTCTAAAAGAAAAAAATCAACAACTACTCACCCAATAACAATATATAATAAATTAAAATAAAGAAGAGGTACCTACTTGCATTTGTTTGTACTTTTCCCACTTCATGATTACATCATAGCCTTGTCATGTAGTCTAGAGCACCATTTCAATCCAAATCTCCATTGAATCCTTCAAATTTTAAAATTATATAAATGACTCATAGTTTATGTAGTAGTTACTATGAGATTACGAGATTTAGAGCAACAATCAATATTTTCAAAGTGGTTTATTGGGCTTGCAAGCCAACTAGATATCTACAATCCAAAAATGTTTTGTCATTATCAAGCACCAAAATGGGTGGGTGATGCCAAAATATCATAAGGGTTAGTAGATGCTTGCAAAAAGTCAACATCCACAGATAGATAAATTTGACAAATATTGAAAAGGGCAAGGGCCCCATGTGCATAATGCTACCAAATGTCAAAATCAATTGATGTATTATTAATTTACTTAAATTTAGGATAATTTAAGAAAAATAAAATCATAATTGTTCCAAACCTTAATCCAAGCACCCACACCTATATTGAAAAATCTTAAGTTATCATTAGTTTGTTTTGTATTCACCTTGAATTAATCACGAGAAACCTAAATGCATTAGTACCATTCTTATTCTTATGGTAGGGAATATAATAAAACAATTTATGGATAAACTTGTTTAAAATTATTTGAGATAAAAATTATAGTTTTCTCTTATGAACACATTGTTAGGAAACATTCAAAAAGGCATCCAAAGTATCATTCACAAATAATCTTACATCTATTAATATAAAAGTTATTTTATAGTACCAAATATGTTTACTAGTGAGCTAACACACCATTTCATCTAAACTATCTAACAATGATTAAGATCATACCATAAAATTTGAGCCTATAGTCTAATATATTAGAAAAGGCTTATCCAATAATAAAATATATATTCTTAAATTTTTACTATATATATATAAAAAAGAGGCCAATCACTAAACTTCTATTATTTTTAAATGCATTAAAATAATACTAATATCATAAAATATAAAAAATAAATATATATAAATATAATTATATAAGCTTAATAATACACATCTAAAATAATAAACAATATGTAAGAAAGTCAAGTGTAGGACATCAAATAATTTTTGACTAACAATAACTATCTTTTAGTATTCAAATAACCCATAAAATTCAAATATAAATACTAATCTACAAACATTCCATTTAAAATATTTTTTTAATAACATTGTTGTATGTTTATTTTTTTTAAGTTATTTAGAAATTAAGTTGCACAAACTATATATATCAAGAACATAGTGAAAGGAATAAAATTCTATTCTAACCCTAATAATAGAATAAACCATTATTGAATTATAAGGCTCAACCAAAAAGATATAAATATAGGAAAAAATAAAAAAGGGCCATAGGAAGAAATTACCGTGAAGGCAATCCCTCGTAGCAATCGTTTTGCATGTTTCGTGAATACGCGTTATTTTACAAGTAAGATCAAGTTTCAAGTTAGGTTAGATGGATTGATAAGTATTTGTTTGGTCAGACATTTACAAAGAAGATATTTAGGTTCAAACCTTTAAGGTAATAGCTTAATCTGAGCCCTCAGTGGTACGAATACTGACGGACTGATGGTCTCCTTTACTTCTGATCAATAATAACAAAGTGAAATAAGTCTTCACACGGGATAACAATAACAAAGCGAAATAAGTTTATAAGTTTAATAAAAACAGCCCGTATTAATAAAAATAATGTAGTTGTAACAAAAAGAAAAAAATAATGATTGTGTGTACTGAGGTTAGGGTTTCGCAGACGGGGTTGAGGGTGCCGCTCCCAACAGTTTCCCCTGGAGCCGGGAGGTCTGAGGTGGACATCCCAAGGCCAGATGTTAGGCACTAGAGGGTTGGAGTAGACGGGTTTGGGGTCCCACCCCAACAGTTTCCTCTCGAGCCGAGAGGTCTGAGGTGTACATCCCAAGGCCAGATGTTAGGCACCCTCAACCCCTTAATTTTGAATACAATGAATATAATCCTTCGAATTCCATCTTTCTTTTCTTTCGTCACAATTTTATTTTAAAGGGGATCGATTCTTCTGGCACCTCTTGAGATTCTAGATAGAGAGCCTCGTATCCGTCCGTATGAGGACCTCCTTCCCTTCTGCCCACTCTCCGTTCACACGGTTCCCAAAGCGGAAGGGTGATTGCTTCCCACCTACCCTGTCTATTCCTCCATGGGCCAATAGATATCCCAATACCTCCCATTTTTATGGGCCAATAGATTTCCCAATACTTCCTACTCACCCAGATGGGGGTTACTTCCGCCTGCTATGGATTAAGTTTTTCGTGACCGAGGTCTCCAGATGGTTGGAGTGGACACAGGGGTGTGGAAATTGAATCCCATCCCATCGTGATCGCTAAATTTATTGACACACCACAATGCTACCACACTATGCCAAAAGTTTGGCCCAGTAGCGAGAGTGTGTACCGTAGTGGTCAGGGTTTAGCCGAGGAGGTTGAGGCTCCCACCCGCCAACAATTTTTATTAACAAATTTTCTCAAATATGATATTAGTCCAACAAAAAAAACACTCAACATTTATTGATCTATCAATAGCTCTTATAGTTTTTAATCGACGATTGCAAATATTTAATAAAATTTTGCAACTATCCCATTAGGGGATTGCACCATCTTTCTCCCTCCAAATTTAATGGAGTAAAAGTTAGCTCTGAAAGCTCTATTAGTGGCCACCACATTCCCCTTCCTTTCGTATTATCATCATCTTTCTTATAACAAATGTACCGTATCAATGGATATCTCCCAAAGATAGGGTAAGTTCTTGAATGGAATACTCATTACTAAGATTTCTCCTTTTTCTCCTTTTTCTAGATATTCCAGTATGTTTTGAATAAATTCACAATAATCAAATGAAATTAACACTCACATATATTCACAAAAGAGAATAATTCAAATATAAATATCAAAAGGTGAATGGAAAGATCTGATGCGGTTTCCTTGGGCACAAGATAACTACATTAATGATTAAAGGGATTTGGATTTATATAGAAAGCGACGAGTGAGTGGAGATAACTACATTCATGATTAAAGGGATTTGGATTTATATAGAAAGCGACGAGTGAGTGGAGATAACTACATTCATGATTAAAGGGATTTGGATTTATATAGAAAGCGACGAGTGAGTGGAGGTATGAAACTCTGTACAATACATAACCATGAACCCCAATAACTAATATTTTATTGGTCCATTAATAACATATACATTACCTCAACGATGGAACCAAATATTAATTTACTTGATTTCTACTTTATATTTATGGAATTTCTTTACCAATAAACAAATTTAATATTATAAATTAAAAATAATATAATATTATAATAAAAATAATATAAATAATAAATAAATATAATAATGTGGATCAAGAGTAAAGGTAAGATATTAAATAATATTAGTTTAACGAGTTAAACTCCTTTTTAAAAAAAAAACTTAGGTTTGAATCTTGCTAGGCTATACATACATATTAACCAAATTGTTATAATATCATATTATAACCAATTATATAAAAAAGATAAATGGAAAGAAATTTTTAAACAAAAATTATTGATTTGAAGTATTTAACTGTTTAAAGAGGCATATCTACTCTATCTTATCTCATAAGAATTAAATAAATATACAAGCCTAATTTTTAATTGAATTTGGTAAGCTTAAAATTAAATTTTATAAATATTCCAAAATAATATAATTTGTTATAATATTAACACAATATTAAAAAAAATTAAATAATACAATTAAATATTAACAAATAAATTATAATTATATAAAAATAACTTTATTTAAATTAAAAAATTATAATATTTTAAAATAAAAATATATAATTATTAAATACTTACAAAAACCAAAACTCTTCATCTCATTAACAAAAAAAATTATAATTATTAAACACGCAACAGAATCTTAAACTACTAAAAAAAACTACTAAGAAAAACTCCTAATCTCATCAACCAATATTCTTCCCCACTCTAAGACATAAAGAAAAAAATATTGTAGCAAATAAAAAATCCTTTCTAGGTCTTACTAAAACTATTGAAGAGCCCTTTAATTTTGATCATTGCTTCAAACTTAAAACAAATTAAACCATGGGAATGAATGCATGGAGTGTGACGATTTTTATTCTTATATTGTGGATGGTTTGTTTATTATTTACTTCATTTTATTTTTTCAATTACTAAAAGTGTTAGCATTAAATATTGTAATGTTTTGGTTAATGATATAATAAACTTAGGTTCAAACTTCACGGGCATGCCCACTCACTACTTATTAGGAGGAGACCTAGGTTCAAACCTCGCGGGCATGCCCACTCACTACTTATTAGGAGGAGACCTAGGTTCAAACCTTGCGGGCATGCCCACTCTAGGGCAAAGGTAGTAGTCTCACTAGAATTCGCTGAGTGTGCACGAGCTTGACGACGATGGTACCAACCTCGAGCCACCGAGGGTCTCCCTCACTCCGGGTCGTGTTTACCGAGGTGAGGTAAGGGTTATAGTGATAGCTCCATGATTTGACGCTACGATCGGAGGCAATGTGATTTGACCCTGTGACCAATTGTTCAAAAAGGAAAGGCAGTTGCCAATTCCCCTATGTATAAAAAAAAATATAATATAATTTAACTTAAAAAAAAAAACATTGATCTTAGTCATAGGTGGATAGATGAAAAACTCACATTTGACCTTTTTACTTACATAATGAACTTTCAATCTGTACAACTTAATTTCATACACAATGTTCGAGGGACAACCCAACAGTTTGGGCTTTGACTTTTTTTCAGAAAGTCTAAGGTTCAAACTCCAAGGTGGGTGAGCGTGTGAGGGGATGGGTGTGTGCTTAACCTTATTAATAAGCTGAGCTCTAGGCTTTACACAGAGTCATGGTTGGAATGAAAATGTTCAACTCTAGCTTTAGACCTTATAAAGAGTCATGGTTTAAATGAAAATGTCCAACTCTAACTCTAAGTGTAGATAGCGAGAGGTTTCTCACACTACCCTATCAAAAAAAACTTACACACAACTTAGTAATTAGAGTTTTGGGCTTTTAAAAAAAATCCAAATTCAACCTGTTCTAAAATATATACATATTTATATCAATTAAATTTGATAAAAAAACATAAAAATATTTTATTTTATTATTTAATTTTTATCTTTAAAAATATTTTATTTTATTATTTAAATTTTGTTAATGTAAAAAATCTTAACCATTTGTAAGATTGGATATCCCATCTTACAAACTAAAACCCTAACATTAAGCTTCTTAAACAAGTTTGCCATCTTCAAATGCCATCGTTTACCTTCAAATTAATTGCTAGTACGCATTTCAACCATTCATATCCAACTATTTTGCAATGTGTAAGACGAGATTTTTTTTAACGAAAGAGCGTGCCAACCACTATGTTACAGCCACCTAACACATGTTGATTTAAAGTAACCAAGGTATTTCGTTTTATTGCCACTTGTATGTACCTACCGTTCATATTATACGATTACGACCAAATATCAGTCCTCTCACGGATACCTAATCCAAATTGGATTTGCAGGGAACAGATAATTTGGTTTCATGTTATTAGAAGTGTTGAAAGTATTTTAAATTTTTTTTTTGGCTAACCTGACACTATGTTTTGCCCTTTTTTTACGGTCCGAGAGTTACGGAATCAGATTTGTTTTAGCCATTAAAATTTAAAATTACTATCAAACATACATTTAATGGAGATTTATTCGACGGAAAAGAAAGCGAGGAAAGGTACCTGACGACGCCGTTGTTGTCGAGATCGGCTGCAAGCAGGTCTCCAATGGTCATTTCCCTGTGCAGGATCCATTTGGCTATCAAGCGGTTCCGCTTATCGATCCTCAGCTCTGCCAAATACAAAAACGCTCGCGCCACAGCCAACGTGCTGATTAACAGCCAAACCACAGCGAACACCCTCCCCTGCCAACTCTCAAACGCATAATCTCCATACCCAACCGTGGTCACAGACGTAACCGCCAAATAAAACGAATCCACCCAACTGAATTCTTCCAGCTTATGCAAAACCAAGGTTCCAATTCCAATACACAACACAACCACCGAAAGCGCAAGCGCGACCTTCATACGAATCCTCATTCTCCCCTTCTCCACATCCACAATATACGTCTTGGCGAGGTCGTAGCGGCTGCTGCGGTCGACGGTGCTCATGAGCACCGTCTCCTGCTTGTCCAGCACAAACGTCACTAGCCCGCTCAGCAGAATATCGATGAAGCCGAAGCCCACCAGAATAAACGCACACGTCAGCATCTTCGTCAGCGTCGTACACGGCACTATGTCCCCGTAGCCGATGGTGCACAAGGTCACGATGCAAAAATACAGGGCGTCCACCACTGAATACGTCGCCTCGCCCTTGAATTCGTCCCGCATCCAAATGTAGATGCTCACCCCCACTGACAAATACACCACCACGCCGATAAAGGCCTGCTGGACGATGGAAGAGGCGGAGCCGAACTGAGGCTTCTTGGCCGCCTCCGTCGTAAAGGTCGTGTTTCCGAGGTAAATAGCCGGAGCCGAGTGCGATCTCGGGAATTTTCTCCTCCTGTTTTTGCCGCCCCTTTCGTCCTCCGCCAAATCCACGACATGAGAACTGCATCTGTTTTTATTTTCGTCATCGGAGGACCGGTTCTCGGCGCCTTTGCTTACGCCGGCGCCCGGCCAGTGAATTTCCTCCTGCGACGGCCGCCTTAGTGACAAGCTTCTAAATTTTCCCTTTTTCGAGGGTTCTATGCTGCCGAGAGAACCGCTGCGGGGAAACAGGGCTGCCTCTGCCTCTGCCTCTGCTATGGCGGCAGACGGAGAGCCGAGCTCGGAGGCGGCGCCGTAAACGATCTTTTCTTTGACAATTGCGGCGGCGTTTGGGGTTCGGGGCCGCTCCGAGAGGGAGCCGTCTCGCCGGATTAGGAGCCTCTCAAAATTCCGGCGGCGTTTGGGGTTGGAAGAATTGAGGAGGGGTTCCTCCATTATTGCAGGCGCAGGTACCCGTACCTAACGGTCGAGGCTGGATCCAGAAGCGGTTCATGTTGTCTTATGGCCTGGTGACGGTGTACATTGCATAATTTGCGTCTAGTGCTTCACAGCTTCCCTTCAATATTTTTCAATCTCAACAGCAATGGAAGTATGACGTGATAATGATTAGTAGCTACCATTGTTCGTCGCACCAGACAGTCAATGAGAACTGGTATTCATCTGGGATTCAGTTTCGTCGCGATAGTTTTTAATGATTGCAGATTAAATGTTTGGAGCATTTTATTTACTATACCAATGTTTTCAAGGCGTCCTGTCAACTACCAGGATGCTTTTCCCGGCCCAGCTACTGGTCAACAACCCATCCATTCTACTGTGGCCTTTTTTAATTGCTTGTAACCCGGCAAAATTAATTTTTTTTTCATAAAAATAGTTGATTGGTGATTTGGGTTGGCGAAGTTTGTTGCATAAAAATAATTTAGTTATTTCCGGGAAAAAATTGGTGGCCTAGGTGGGATCTATATTAATAGCTTAAAAAAGTTTCTTGAGATCTGAAAGAATGGGCAACTCATAGGTGGATCACGAAAATTTAAAAATAAAGAGTGGGTGCAGCAACACGGTTCAGTATTGGTGAAGCGAGGTAAGAAGAAAATTTAAAAATAAAGAGTGAGGTAAGAAGAATACAAAGCATAAAAGTATCAGTATTGGTGAAGCGAGGTAAGAAGAAAATTTAAAAATAAAGAGTGAGGTAAGAAGAATACAAAGCATAAAAGTTGGTTAGTGTATTGGTTTTTTTTTTTTTTTAAATAGGTTAATTGGTTGGTAATGGTCGACTATGTTATCTCAGTTTAATTTTTTCAGGATCATATTCTCATTTATCAATTGATTGCCCCTATTCCATTTTCTAAAAGGTTGAGTTTCCTTTACTAATTAACTACCCCTAATAGACAGTAAACAAAGTTTATAATAATAACCTTTAAATTTGAACTCCCATTTAAAACAAAAAATATTACCAATTTTTTATCTATTAAAAAAAAAATTTATTTATCTCCTCAATTTGTTCCCTGATCAGACTCCCCATACCTCCTTCGGTCTCACGGTTCGTAAGAGAATGCACTCTACATATCTTTTCAGATTTAAATCTTAACTTTTGTATGAAGTGTCTAAATCTTTAGATTTAAATTCCTTTAGATTTTCCTACTCTACTCTAATTCTAGGAATAGTGTGGACAATTTGTTTTATAATATTATAAAAAGTTTTTGAGGGTTAAATAAATTAGTAAATTTTGTATTTATTAATAAAATTTAAGTAAAGGTAATAGTTTTTAAAAAATATTATGAAAGCGTGCTAATTTTGTATCTCTGGAACAATATAGGATAGAGTTTAAATTAAATCTCCTCAAATTGTATGGTATTATAAAGTTACTAAGACTGCCGGAGATTGTAACTTAGATTGATATGTTAAAATTAAATGCTAGAGTTACAATGGGTAAAGGTTAAGTTGTTTTTTAATCTTTTGAGGTTTATATAAAACTATTTTGTGTTTTACTTAAAATACGTATTATAATTAGTTAAGAATGGTAGTCATAGTAAATTGATAAATTAGATTTTTGAATTTTTTTGGAAGGTAGTTCTTAATGTTTTTTTTTCAAATAGTTATATGGAATTGATTCCACCCCTCCGTGCTACGTGTTGAACTAGACTAACGAAGACGGTGTGAACCTTTTGCGTCCGCGGTCCCCATCTCACGCCGGGTTACTATTAAGGAGACAGAACCTTGTGCGTCCGCGGTCCCCATCTCACGCCGGGTTACTATTAAGGAGACAGTGGGTGTGTTGGAAGCCTTCATTGATAGTTTGAACCCTACCAGCTACGCTGGCAATTACTAAAAATTGTGATTGTAACCAATTCATCTATGTAACCAAAGAAATGGATTCCACCTGTATTACATCATCATTACATTTGTTTATCCATGTACCCTTAGCAAGATTTGAACCTTTGTCTCCTCCTTAAATATTGAAGAATCTAACCAGTTAAGTTAATGCCACTTGATAAGGTAGTTTTTAATGTTTTGTCACTCTTTTATGGTAATTTTTTTTGAATGGAAAAACTGAATTATATTAATTAGTTAAACCATATAAAACTGAGTGGGTGGAATTAACACACCCCAATGTTCACACTAACCAAAATGGTTAGGAGCAACAACCCCAATCACATGAGTTTGGATAGCCCCAAAAGATCAGATCTCCACACACCACTATCAAAACATAGACCAAATTTAAACATTCGACCAAGAAAGAGGAAATTATTAGACATTTAATTATTTTAAAATAATTAAAATATATTTATATTGTATGAGTTGGTCACAACCACACTATTTTTAGTAACTACCAAGTGTAGGGTTCAAACCATAGGGGTTGCTCCCACAAACCTATTTCGCCTCGTTATTGTTAACCTGGCATGAAGGGGACCATCGATCGCTTGGGATTTGTATCGTCATTGTTGATTTAGTACACACTCAAAGGATTCAGATCGGACTACTATCTTTGCAAATAGGCTACTGCCCTTGAGGTTTGAACCTAGGTGTGTTCTTGGTAGTGCCTAGCCAGACAAGCACTTACCAATCCACCTAACCCTTGAAGGCAGTTATTATTAGGATTGTTACTATAAAATATCATAATATTATATATATATATATATATATATATATATATATATATATATATATATATATATATATATATATATAAGTTAATTAGATTATATTCAAGTAATAATTTTGTGAATTATTTTTTGTTTAGGTTTCTAAGAAAAATAAAATTTAATCTTTCCATTGATAGATATTTACATTATAATTAATTAAATTATATTTTATCTGATTTCCTTTCCTATAAATTTGTTGATATTTCCAAGATATTATCTCCAACAATAATTTATGGATATTAAAAATAATGTTAATATTGATTCAATCTCTTGGCATCAGATATTGTTAATAATGATACAAAAAATTGTTAGATTCAAATATATCTCGAGCCTTATTCAATAATAATCTTGATTCCTACAAGAAGTGCCCTAAGCATCAACATAATTTTTTGTTCAATTTTCATATAATTTTGGGTAGGTGAGGAGAAATATGTCTTCATTATTATGGAAAACACCACCTCCATCAACATTTCTAAAGGGTCCCTTTAAAAGCATATAAAAAAATAATTCTAATGACCTCAACATATTTATATTTTTAATTTCACTATGAATTGATATAGATCCTTTGTGTTAACTCCATTATTAAAGATTATCCATAAATGTTGTCCAAATATTGTAACCAGGAGGTGACCACATATTTTCTATACCCAAGATTTCCCAATATGAGTACCATAGCTACAAACACTACAAGAGAGGAATTGACATGAATCCAAATTTAATATGGTTTTGAGATTTAATTTTGAAAATTTTACTATATCATTCAAGCCACAAATTTAAAAAAATTATACAAGGACCAATCCTTCATAGAAGGCTTTATGCTTTAGCTTTAAAACAACTAATCCAACCCTTCGTTGATTCTTCCAATTTTGATGGAGCAACCCAATACATGAACTCATTTAAAAAAAGAATCCCCAAATGATGGAAGCAAAGGGACACTAGAAAAGTAGATGATATGATATTTCTAGCTTTTCCTTATACAAAGTACACCTAAAAGGTCCCTCATATTCTCTTATTTGTAAATTGTCACTACTAAAAAAATTGTTTTTGACTACAAACTAGAGGATTATTGAGGTCTTAGGGAAGGCCCCCACTAACCAAGCATTCTTCCAACAAAAATCTTACAATGTAAGAAATTTGGACTGATCTAAATCCATATATCCCAACTTGATTATCTATCATCTTTTGATAAGTTTAAATCAACTTATAATGAAACAACTTAAAAAATATAACAATAGAAGTAACAATTCAATAATGTGCAATAGAAAACATCCATTGAAACACCAAATTATATTCAATGTCAAAAAATCAATATTGCAATTAACAGAATTCTAGATTTCAAATCTATACAAATCCTATCCACTTAAAGAAGTGAAAATCTCATAGCCACTTGGTGATGGCAAAGTCTCATATGCACAACAAAGGCAACTAAGATTCAAGAATGAAAGATGATCTGAATTGTAACATAACTTCTATTTATATAATAAATCAATAATAACCCCAAACCTAATGTTGAGGGTTAACTACCACATCTTAGGGCACGAGCTAACAATAATAAAGATAGTTGACATGGTTATATTGGAGTTGTTATATGGATCCCCTAGAAAGCTTTATCCTTAAAGATAGAAATGATTGGAAAATGCTCTTAGGCTCCCATGTTGCATCTTCTTCCAAAATATCCTACCACTTGATGAGAAAATCTTGAATTTGGTGAGACTGCACATTACAGACTCTAGACTACAACACTGCCTTTAGTTGGAGAGCGATTCACTCTCCTTCATCGAGTATTGGAAAATCCGTCTAGGATCACACCTTTTGGTCAATAACCTATTTCAGATAAGAAACATGAAAGATAGGGCAAATGTAGAAAGGTAGTGGAATCTCCAACTGATATGCCACTTCATCAATGCAATAAACCACTTTGTAGATGTCATAAAAGTGAGGATCCAACTTCTTACTAGATTTTTTCTTCAAGGATAATTACTTATAAGGATGGAGTCATAAATAGACCATATCTCCTATAGCAAATTATTGCTCAGTGATGCAAGTCCTACTACTACATGTAATTTTAGGCTTAGGATAAATTATCTTTTAATAACTCTAATACAAGTTGATGTTGCTACAATAAATCATCCACTTGGGCCACCTTGGAGGATCATATAACATACTTTGCCACTGATGGAGGTATGTGCCATAAAATACCACAAATGGGGACATCTTGAGGTAAACTGGTAATACTTGTTATACCACAATTTGGCTTAAGAGAGCTAGTGAATCCAATGATATTGTTTTTCTTGGGTGAAATAGTGAAGGTAAGTACCCAATCATTTGTTTATAATATTGTTTTGGCCATTCAAGTGAGGGTGATGAAATAAAATATTATATTGAGTGCCACTAAGATGGAACAATTCATCCCAAAATTGATGACGAAGATACAATCACGATCACTAACAATGAACTTGGGCATACCATGCAATTTGAAAATAGAATCAAAGAACACCTTGGAAACCTTATTGGTTATGAAGGGATGTTGTAGGGCATAAAAATAAACTTACTTTGAAAGGCGATTCACTACCATATAGATCACAATTTTCCCTCATTAAAATTCATGGAGATGTGCTTCAATTGGCGACCAAGAATAGACAAAAAACTAGGTCTTTAATAGTTTTTCCTTTGTTTTGTTGAAGTACCTCACATTCACTGATAAAGGTCTTGAAATACACTTATAATCCTTTCCAAGAAAAGGTTTGCTTCACCCATTGGTATGTATTTAAGAATTTAGAATGTCTAGCCAAAGGATATGCATGTAATTCTTGGAGAGCACTAGTCTTAACGGTTGAGGATGGAGGAAGGTAAATGTGATCCTTATTACAAAAAATCCCATAAACATATGAGAAAAAGGAAGGAAACAAAGAGCCAAAATCTCATGAATGATGTGAGCCATATTTTCTATATAAAGGTATTCCTATTGAATCTAGGAAAGCTATTATGAGAGAAGGTTGGAGAGGATATTGATAGCAAAAACATCCTCATGTTTGTGAGATAGAGCATTGACCACCACATTCTCCTTCCCATTCTTGTACTCAATGACAAAGTCATAACCTACGAGCTTTAATGATCGTTTATTTTATTCTAGGCATGAGAGACACTATTCTAGAAAATGGTTAAGGTTGCTATGATGATCTTCATGATAAATCATCACCCCATCAAACATGGTTTCCATTTCTTTACAATATGTAAAACAACTAACATTTTATTCTCATAAGTGGATTGACCTATATTCTTTTAGAGAGACTTCCTTACTTTCAAAGACCAAGAGGTGTCCATCCTACATGAAAACAACTCCAATACCTATGCCTAATGCATCCCATTCAATGATAAAAGGTTTGCTGAAATTAGGAGTAGCCATAATAGGGGTTGTACACATAGCCTCCTTTAGGGCATGGAAGGCTTAAGAAGCTACTTTGGACCAAACATAGGTGTCCCATTCTTACTGAGAGCAATAAAGGGTGCAATAATCTTACCATAGTTGTAGATAAATATCCTATAATACCTGGTTAGACCTAAAAATCCACGTTGTTGCTTTAGGCATTTGGGTAGGGGCCAATCTTACAATGATTTTATCTTGTTAGGATCTACCTTGATCCCTTATTGATACACGATACATACAAATCATTCTACCTCATAAACCCCAAAAGAACACTTGAATCTTTTGACAAATAGTTTTTCATTTTTTAATAGGTCAAGAACTTGGTCCACGTGAACTAAATGAGTTTCCTAGAACTTACTATAAACTAAGATATCACCAAATAAGACTAGTAGAAGTTATAAAGAAAAGGATAAAAAACAAAATACATGAAGCTCTTTAAAGTGGAAGGAACATAATAAGACCAATAAACATGACTAAAAACTCACAATAACCTTTATGCATATAAACAAAATAGTCTTGAAAATATCCTCTTATCTAAACCCAATTTAATGGAGTGCAAGCCAAGCTTTATAAAATATTTATCACCATACAATTCATTCAACAAATCATCCATAATAGGAAGTGATCTTATGAAGAAGTAAAAAATCATATTTAATCTTATAAGATAAGCTATGAGAACACTTGCCACTTGACCAAGATGTCATGTTATTAGAAGTGTTGAAAGTATTTTACTATGAGAACGCCTGCCACTTGACCAAGATTTTTTAGGCTATGTATTGTTTTTTTCTTCAAAGGGTCTTAATCTTGGAATGGAAACAAGAAGAGTAGGTGGCTAAGGCTAAAGGCATCTTAACCTCTTTGAGGTCCGTTGGAACAAAGATAAGGAGCTTGTACGGTCCCAGAGTTTCGGAAACAAATTGTTTTAGCCATTAAAATTTAAAATTACTATCAAACATACATTTAATGGAGATTTATTCGAAGGAAAGAAAGGGAGGAAAGGTACCTGACGACGCCGTTGTTGTCGAGATCGGCTGCAAGCAGGTCTCCAATGGTCATCTCCCTGTGCACGATCCATTTGGCAATCAAGCGGTTCCGCTTATCAATCCTCAGCTCTGCCAAATACAAAAACGCCCGCGCCACAGCCAACGTGCTGATCAACAGCCAAACCACGGCGAACAGCCTCCCCTGCCAACTCTTAAACGCATAATCTCCATACCCAACCGTGGTCACAGACGTAACCGCCATATAAAACGAATCCACCCAACAGAACTTTTCCAGCTTATGCAAAACCAAGGTTCCAATTCCAATACACAACACAACCACCGAAAGCGCAAGCGCGACCTTCATCCGAATCCTCATTCTCCCCTTTTCCACATCCACAATATACGTCTTGGCGAGGTCGTAGCGGCTGCTGCGGTCGACGGTGCTCATGAGCACCGTCTCCTGCTTGTCCAGCACAAACGTCACTAGCCCGCTCAGCAGAATATCGATGAAGCCGAAGCCCACCAGAATAAACGCACACGTCAGCATCTTCGTCAGCGTCGTACACGGCACTATGTCCCCGTAGCCGATGGTGCACAAGGTCACGATGCAAAAATACAGGGCGTCCACCACCGGATACGTCACCTCCCCCTTGAATTCGTCCCGCATCCAAATGTAGATGCTCACCCCCACCGACAAATACACCACCACGCCGATAAAGGCCTGCTGGACAATGGAAGAGGCGGAGCCGAACTGAGGCTTCTTGGCCGCCTCCGTCGTAAAGGTCGTGTTTCCGAGGAAAATTGCCGGGGCCGAGTGCGATCTAGGGATCTTTCTCCTCCTGTTTTTGCCGCCCCTTTTGTCCTCCGCCAAATCCACGACATGAGAACTGCATCTGTTTTTATTTTCGTCATCGGAGGACCGGTTCTCGGCGCCTTTGCTTACGCCGGCGCCCTGCCAGTGAATTTCCTCCTGCGGCGGCCGCCTTAGTGACAAGGTTCTAAATTTTCCCTTTTTCGGGGGTTCTATGCTGCCGAGAGAACCGCTGCGGTGAAACAGGGCTGCCTCTGCCTCTGTTATGGCGGCAGACGGAGAGCCGAGCTCGGAGGCGGCGCCGTAAACGATCTTTTCTTTGACAATTGCGGCGGGAGACGGCGGCGGCAGGGGCCGCTCCGAGAGGGAGCCGTCTCGCCGGATTAGGAGCCTCTCAAAAGTCCGGCGGCGTTTGGGGTTGGAAGAATTGAGGAGGGGTTCCTCCATTATTGCAGGCGCAGGTACACGTACCTAACGGTCGAGGCCGGATCCAGAAACGGTCCATGTTGCCTTAAGCCCTGGTGACGGTGTACATTGCATAATTTGCGTTTACAATCGAGTGCTTCACAGCTTCCCTTCAATATTTTTCAATCCCAACAGGAATGGAAGGATGACGGGATAACGATAAGTAGCTACCATTGTTCGTCGCACCAGACAGTCAATGAGAACTGCCATCTATTTTCGTCGCGATAGTTTTTAATGATTGCAGATTAAATGTTTGGAGCATTTTATTTACCATACCAATGTTTTCAAGGCGTCCTGTAAACTACCGGGATGCTTTTCCCGGCCCAGCTACTGGTCAACAAGCCATCCATTCTAGCGTGGCCTTTTTTAATTGCTTGTAACCTGGCCTTTTTTTTCTTCATAAAAATAGTTGATTGGTGATTTTGGGGGTAGCGAAATTGAACGTTTGTTTGTTGCATAAAAATAATTTATTGATTTCGGGGATCTATATTAATAGCTTAAATACGTTTCTTAAAATCTCATAGAATGGGCAACTCATAGGTGGATCACGAAAATTACAAATAAAGAGTGAGTGCAGGAACAAGGTTCAGGTAAAAAAATAAAAGTAAAAAGTATTTTGTTTTTTTAGAAGATTCAAGTTCGAATTATATATAAAAGGGATAGTTGGTTGGTAGTAGTTTGTTGGAATTTTTTGGAGAGTTGAGTTTAGTTGACTTCCTTTTACTTAAATTAAAAGGATGAGGTTTATAGTGATTTGTCTTACTTAAGAGGCTAGGGTTTATAATGATGGTGTCCAAGTTTTTCACTTTGAGGGTTTATAATGATGGTGTCCAAGTTTTTCACTTTGAGGGTTTATAGTGATTTGTCTTACCTAAAAGGCTTGGGGCTAAGGTTTATAATGATGGCATTGAAGTTTTTGAATCAAAGACCTATCCTTTGTCATCCAATCTTATCCCAGCAAATACCCAGCTATTGAGTCTTGTCTTATATCAGGCAAGTATCCAACAAACTAAAGTTTATAATAACCTCTTTCAAGTAACTAAAATTTATAATGACAAAAGTAAACTATTAATTAATACTTAACAAACTAAAATTTATAATAACAATATTAAGATTTTACTTTCCTATTTTAAACCAAAATATTACTTATAAAAAAAACTTAAAAGCAGAAAGTCTATATTTCCCTTTCTTAATATTTGTCCCCTGTATAAGACTACACATACTTCTTTCGGTATGACAGTTATCTTCTCAGGTTTAAATCTTCTTCACTTTTGTATGAAGTATCTAAATCTTTAGATTTAAATTCCTTTATATTGTCTACTCTACTATAATTATGTGAATATTATGGATCATTTGTATGTGCCGGATAAAGTTAAAACTAGCGTAGATATATAAAATATATATCTATAAACGCCGAGAGTTATCAATCTCGAGGCACTTATCTATCACACGGTGCCTCGAGATTGATAACTCTCGGCGTTTATAGATATATATATTTTATATATCTAAGGTAGTTTAAATATTTTAAATTGACCTTAATTTTTAATGTCGGCGTATCATTTTTTTTAATGTCGGCTTTTTAAATAAAATATTAATATTGTTTACTGTGTGGCTGACCTTCCTGGCTGCCATTGTAGGACGCCTATCGGTGTAATTATACCTCCTCAAACTGTATAGTATTATAAGGAATTTAATAATATTTTGTTGGTTAAAGAAAAGTTAAAGTTAGTAAGATTTGTCTTGGTTATTAATTGGTTTATTTTATTTTTTAAATTTTAGGGTAAAGTATTTTTTTTTTTTAAATTTTAAGGTAAAGCATGAGTTTTTGTGCTTTATATCGAGATTTAAACTTGAGATTGAAGGAGTTTTTGTGCTTTTTATGAAAATCCAAAGACATACCACTACTATATCTTTCACATGATTTTTATAAAATTATAAAGTGTATGTTTAAACTTGGGTCTCTTGCATGAAAATGCAAAGACATACCACTACTGTTGCCCTCACAAGAGCTTTATAAAATTATAGAGTGTATTGAGGTTTAAACTTGAGTCTTGGATGAAAAACCAAAGACATACCACTATTGTATCCTTAGTTATTAAATTCGTCGAATTCAAAATTTTAACAAATAAATTTGACGAAAAAACTTTAAATTTGTAAAAAAAAAAAAAAAATTAAGATAAAATAAATATAAAAACCCTAAAATCAAAATAAAACACTTCGATAATTATTTGGGAGAAAACTGTAAACTGAGATGTCTAGTGGGTAGGGAGTAGGGACTACACCAATCAACTGATTGCCAGATTGGACAAGCTTCCGGTGAACTGATTCTCTTCCTAGATTCAAAGCACAAGCGGGGTTCACCCGTGTGAATGTGGCGTTGAATGCAAATCAATCGCTTCTACTTACATGCTTGACCTTACTGTTTGCATCTTGTCCATACTTCATATTTCGTCACTTTCCTCCGACCAATGTTTCCAAGTATTCTACACCTTTAAACACCACTGTCTTTTGAATTTTACTGGTCTTCGACTCTTATGGTTGTAGATGCAAATGACTATTCAACTATAACTTGAGCACTTATATATTCTCACTTATTCTCACAATCGGTGAAGGAGGAACTTAATGTACGAGTTGGCTTTTATTTATTTATTATATACGTGGGTTGTGGAAATTTTTTATTGATTTAAACATTTAAATTATTTATTTATTTATTTAATTTTTTTTTATGTTTAGATAAAGTTATAAAAATGTTTATATTTTTAAAAATATTTTAAAGTATATATTTGATTTTTTTTTATTAAAATTAAATATTATAATTTTATATTTTTTATTTTTAAATTTTATATAAAAATAAAAAATAAGACTTTCAAAAAAAATATATGTATTTATAATAATCAAAATTTATTTCGAATTTTAAACATGTCATTTTTTTTTCGAACTTCAAGAATGTATCCCTAGGATTGTATCCCTTGCAAATTTTTTATAAAATATATAAAATTATAAAGTTATTAAAAGTATTGGAGATTCTACCTTACCCTTTACCTTTAATAGACTGATATGGTTAAATTAAATGTTGGGAGTATAATGAAAAAGGATAAAAGTTAAGGTTATTTTTTTATGTCATTGAGGTTATAGATTATACCTTAATATATGATTATCCAACCATATTTCAGTCATTGAAGCATTGCCTACACCCTTAATAATAGTAAATTGATAAATTAAATTCTTAAAAATATTTTAAAAGGTAGTTTTTAATGTTTTATTATTTTATTATGAAATATTTATTTATTATTATATGTATTTAATAATTTCAAGATAATTAAATTATATATATATATATATATATATATATATATATTTATTTAATTTTTGTGAGAAATCTCTATGATCGATGTACATGATTGAGCAATCTCCTTCCAACCATGACCCCTCGTAAATTCAAGAGCTATACTTATCAATAGAGAATTTAACACAAAGCCACCACACACCCACCCCTCGCACACTCGCCCACGCCACGGTTTGAACCTTGATATTACATATTTAAAACATTATATAGAATTATTACGAGGATTGTTATTATAAAATATCAAAATAATATACATTATTAGGTTAATAGGATTATATTCAAGTAATATATTTTTGGATTATTTTTGGCTCGGGTTTCTAACAAAAACAAATTTTTATCTTTCCATTTATAGAAATATACTTTATAATCGGTTAAATTATATTTTGTCTTATTTCCAATTCTATAAATTTGATATTTTTAAAGATATTGCCTCCAACACTAATTTATGGATATTAAAAATAATTTTAATACTGATTCAATCATCGCATCCATTTTTCTTGGTATTATTAATAATGATATGAAAAATAGTTCAATTCAAATATATCTCAATCTTACCCAGGTGTTGTAGGTGAGTTGGAGAGGGTAGGGCAATCCTCCAAGGGAGGTCCCTGGTTCGAATATCCACCCTTCCAAATGCACATTGGGTACCCAAAATCCAGTTAATTATGCTGGTGCGGTCAGGATTGGGCGCAACTCTCGGGTGATTTTGACGATGTAGAATCCCCTGGTCATGGTTTCTTAGACCAAGGCGATCCTGCAAAGGGTTTTTCGCTAAATTAAAAAATATATATCTTAATCTTTTTCAATGATAATCTTGATCCCTACAAGAAGTGCTCTTAGATCAACATAATTGTTTGTTCAATTCCCATATAATTTTGAGTAGGTGAGGACAATATGCCTTCAATATTATGGAAAACACCACCTCCATCAACATTCCCAAAGGGCCCCTTTAAAAGCATATAATTTTTTTTTAATGATCTCAACATCTAGATATTTTTTATTTCACTATGGATTGACATAGATCATTTGTGTTAACTCCATTATTAAAGATCACCCATAAATGTTGTTCAAATCTTATAACCAAGAGGCTACCACATCTTTTTCTACACCCAAGATTTCCCAATATGAGCATCATAACTACAAACACTACAATAGAGGAATCAACATGAATTCAAATTTAATATGGTTTTGAGATTTACTTTTTATTATACCATTCAAGCCACAAATTCCAAAAAATTATACAAGGACCAATCCTCCATAGAAGTCTTTATGCTTTAGCTTTAAAGCAACTAATCCTACACTTCGTCAATTATTCCAATATTGATGGAGCAATCCAGTACATGAACTCATTTTTTTGAAAAAGAATCCCCAAATGATGGAAGTAAAGGGATATTGCAATAATAGATGATCTAATATTTCTAGCTTCTCCTTATACAAAGCACACCTAAAAGGTCCCTCATATTCTCTTCACTGCAAACTATCACTACTAAGAAATTTGTTTTAGACTACAAACTAGAGGACTGTTGAGGCCTTAGGGAAGGCCCCCACTAACCAGTATTCTTCCAATAGAAATCCTAAAATGCAAGAAATTTAGATTGATCTAAATTCATATTTCTCAACTTGATTATCTATCATCTTTTGATAAGTTTTGTTATGAAACAACTTCAAGAAATATAATAATAATAGTAACAATTCACTAATGCGCAAAAGAAAACATTCTTTGAAATAACAAATTAGATTTAACGTCAATAAATCAATATTGTATGTAAAAAATTCTAGATTCCAAATCAATACAAATCCTATCCACTTAAAGGGGGTAAAGTCTCATAACCACTTGAAGATGGCAAAGTCTCACATGCACAACAAAGGAAACTAAGACTAAAGATTAAATGATCTAAACTGCAACATAACTCCTCCTATTTATATACTAAATCAATAATAACCCCAAACTTAATGCTAAGGGTAAATTACCACATCTTAGGGCACAAGCTAACAATAATAAAGATAATTGACATGGTTATATTGGAGCTATTATATGGATCCCCTAGATAGATTTATTCTCAAAGATAGAAATGATTGAAAAATGCTCCGAGGCTCCCATGTTGCATCTTGCAAACAATCCTACCACTTGATGAGGAAATCCTAAATTTGGTGAGACTGCACATTACATACTCTAGACTACAATACCACTTATAGTTGGGGAGTGATTCACTCTTCTTCATTGAGTATTGGAATATCCATATGGGACTACACCTTTTGGTCAATAACCTATTTATGACAAGAAACATAAAATATACGATGAATGTAGAAAGGTAGTGGAATCTTCAATTTATATTCCTCTTTATTAATGCAATAAACCACTTTGTAGGTGTTGTAAAAACGAGGATCCAACTTCTCACTAGAATTTTTCTTCAAGGGAAATTACTTATAAGGATGAAGTCATAAAAAGACCATATCCCCTATAACAAATTGTTGCTCGGAGCGATGCAAGTCCAACTACTTCATGCAATTTTAGGCTTGGGATAAATTATCTTTAAGGAACTATAACACAAGTCGATGTTGCTACAATAAATCATCTACCTGGGCCACCCTGGAAGATCCTAGAAATACTTTGCCACTGATGGAGGTATGTGGCCATAAAATGTCACAAATGGGGACATCTTAAGAGAATTTGGTGATAATTGTTATACCACCATTTGGCTAAAGAGAGCCAATGAACCTAATGACATTGTTTTTCTCGGGTGAAATAGTGAAGGTAAGTACCCAATTATTTGTTTATAATATTTGTTTGGTCATTTGAGTGAGGGTGATAAGAATAGGACATATTAAATTGAGTACCATTAAAATGAAATAATTCATCCAAAAATTGATGATGAAGATACCATCACGATCACTAGAAATGGACTTGGACATTCCATGTAATTTAAAAATAGAATCAAATAACACCTTGGAAAACTTACTAGTTATGAAGGGATGTTGTAAGGCATAAAAACGAACTTACTTTAAAAGGTGATCCGTTACCATAAAGATCAAACCCTTAAATTGGGAAGGCCCTCCATAAAGTTCATGGAGATGTGCTTCTATTAGCGATCCAAAATAGACAAAGGTTACATGTTAGGACCCCATCCTAACATTATTATATAATGATTCCTTTCTTAATATAGGTACCCCATTATAATGTTTTGTAATGATATTATGTAATATTTTGTAAGAGTTTGTGGCACTAGAGGTGCCTAAACAAGTGGCACCATTTTATGTAACTGTTTTATTTGGTAGAATATTCTAGCTCAGGTGGCATTTTGAATGTAGGTCAACCTTGAGAATTAGGTAGAGTTAGAAGCCTTTAAAATGTGAGGGATAGGAATGTATGTATCTTTTTGCATAAGTGAAATCAAAGTATTGAAGGAGGTTTCCCCCTCAAAGAGGCCCATGATTATGTATTATGATTTATGAGATTTCTGCATTTACATTTCATATTGCAATATTATGTTCTTTCATGAATTTATTACTTTCATTGCAATATTTATGTGGATGTTTTTATTTTAATTAGAATATTCCTAACAAGTGGTATTAGAGCACTTTCCAAGGTCATGTTTCGCTATGACTGTAATAGTTCTTGCCATGCCATTTTGACTATTAGGTATAAATTTTTCGTGTTTTCATTTTTTTTACCTATTTCCTTATTAAAAAAACTAGTCATTTTTTTTGCATTAGTTTATTAGGTTTAAAATCCTATGTCAGTGGTTTTAAAATATCATGAAGGAGCTGTTATTATTGGCTAAGCTAGATTACCCGTAAAGCATCTAGTGAAGTGAGGGGCGATCAAGCTCCAATATTCAAGCCTCAAACAACATCCGTATATGAAATTGATCTCCCATGTATCTTTAAGTATATCGACAAACCCCCCTAGGTTTAGGAGAAATATTTAGCCCTAGGAATATTTTTGACCATGTATTCTCCATAGTACACCTGACACAACATCTAGGAAGATCATCCTCCTATGCTATCAAAGAGGTGGGTAGTATGGTCAAGCATATGCATGAAATCCTCCTTTAGTAGTGGCTTAAAATATTGGTCTGAGCATTATTGTTCATCACTATGGTATAACAAAGGGCTTTTGGGTAATACACACACCTTGGCTTAGAATACATTATTTTTGTTGAATGTTAAATTTGAAATAAAAAATACTACCACATAAATTGAGCATACTGAGGAGATTGCACTATCCCAAAATTACTACATAAAACCAAAAAAATAATTGGTGATGAACATAAAAATCAAGACAAGTGTTGTGAAGAGTAGTTAGTAACAATCGGGTATGAATTCAGTCAAAGTTAGTAATAGTCAATATAGAGTTTGCTAATGTCAGTAACAATTGCTTGTAACATTTGAGAATCATAACAAAGAAGGAATTAATCAGTAATAGATTCAATCCAGACAATTATTAGAGACAATGAGCTATAGTGTTAGTGATAATAGATAGTACAGAGTCTAGTAAGGGGTTGTCAAACAAAAGTTATTTTTTTGAGTGAACCGAGACTTTAGAAGAAAGACTAACACTTAAAGACAACACTCCCTTAAAAAAGTTTCAGGTACAAAAAATAGTGTTGTGGGATATAGTCCATTGCATTCATCTTATTTATCTGACCATTTTGATATATAGAACCCAGACACTTTTTCTAGATTATTACTAAAAATAGTAACTCCTAGAACCACTATTTTATTTTTAGTAAGTACCATTAGATAGTCAAAAAATATTGAGCATGGCTACAAGCACTAGGGAACAACAAAAGGCACAATAATTAGACCAAAAAAATATCACTCATGTAGAGTCTTGGGGAAAGCTTGTGGGGAATCATTTAAATGATAGTTTGAATAAGTTAAGGTTGGATATCAAATCTCTACAGGACTCATTGATCCATGTAGTAAGGGAACAAAAGAAAATGGAGAAATTTATTAAAAAAATTAAACACTTGGAAGGTCGTATAGCTAATAATACCCACACACATGCTCGATTTGGGTCTCATGATCGTAAGGATGAATCAACCAACAACCAAAAACGAGAAGCCCCCAATAACCATTGATATAAACTATCTAAATTATACTTTTCAAAATTTTATGGAAAGGATCTAGAGGGATGGATGTGTTAGGTAGAATAATATTTCAATCTTCATAATATTCTCCATTATATGCGCCTGTCAATAACATATTTCAATTTTAAATTAGAAGCACTACATTGGTTACAATGTCTTAGGAAATCAAACCTCGATATTACTTGGATTGAATTCGAGCATCACCTACTCATTTGATTTGGTCCTAGTGAGTTTGAAGAGTTTGCATGAGCCCTTTATAAACTCAAATAAACATCAACCATTTGATATTATCAAACTCAGTTTGAAAATTTGGCCAACCATACCACTAGATTGAGTCTCGAATTATTCCATAGTTGTTTTGTGAGTTGTTTGAAGGATGATATTAAAGATGAAGTTAAAATGTTGAGGCCATAGTCATTACAACAGGAAATAGGCTTGGCTAGATTTGTAGAAGAAAAATTTAAGGCTCAAGGATGCACCCTCAAACTTTCTCAATCTCGACCAACAAATCTCCTACCAACTCCTACCAACAAATCTCCTACCATAAAAAAGTTGACATGAGAAGAGATGAAATCTAGAAAGGCCCAAGGGCTATGCTATGATTGTGATGAGAAGTATTCCTAGGGCATAGTGTGCACACCAAAAATTATATTTGCTTGATGTGAATGAGGCAACAATTGTAGAATATTCGAATGTGGAAGAGGATCATTAGGAGGAGGAACACATATAACAGATAAAAGTTCTAAATGAATTCCAACCAAAAATCTCGGTGCATGCCTTAGCAGGTATATCAACTCCTCAAATGATGAAAGTGATAGGACACTTCAAAGGACAACAGGTAATAATTATTATTGACTCAAGAAGCACACATAACTTTATTGACCCACATGTGGCCAAACAGAGAATTATTACATTAATACTTGTAATTTCTTTGAAGTCATGATTGCCAATGGAGGCACCCTTCCATGTAAAGGGAAGTGCCACAATGTAAAAATACAAATAGGAGAATATAATCTTAAGGCAAATATGTTTGCCTTACCACTAGGTGGGTGTGATGTTCATTTGGGAGCACAGTGGCTACGGATGTTAGGTCTCATCTTGTGGGATTTTGTTACACTATGGATGAAATTTATCCATCAGAGAATAGAATTCACCTTACGAGGCATAAAGGCTAGGGCTACTCAATTTAAATGGAAAATTTGTTAAAAATATCCTCCCATGGGGTTGTGGCTCGATTATTTGCTATAGAAGCTTATAGGGAAAGGGATACAAACCATTTAGAGGAATTACATGTTTTATTACAAAGACATGCCTTAGTTTTTGAGGAACCCAAAGGAATATCCATTGTCATACTCATGACCATGCAATTCAACTTATTCTTGGTAGTCTTCCCCCAAATGTCCACCCTTACAAGTATCCATATGTCCAAAAATAAAAAAATTGAGAAAATGATACAAGAACTTCATGTTGTAGGGGTTATTCATCCCAATGTTAGTCCCTATTCTTCTCTAGTGTTGTTGGTACAAAAGAAGGATGGGTCTTGGTGCTTGTGTGTGGATTTCAAGGAACTTAATAAAATCACTATTAAAGATAAATTTCTTGTTCCAATAATTGATGAACTGCTCAGTGAATTGCATGGGGTTCAATATTTTTTAAAATTGAATTTGTAATTAGGATATCATCAAATTCAAATCAAGGATGAGGACATTTCTAAAATAGATTTTAGAACTCATGAAGGGAACTATGAATTCTTGATTATAACATTTGGGTTAACCAATGCACTTTTCACTTTTCAGAGTTTGATAAATTTTATTTTTTGACCTTTCCTTCGTAAATTCACTCTAGTCTTCTTTGATGATATTTTGATTTACAATGGTTCATGGGAGGAGCATCTCAAGCATTTGGATCAAATAATACATTTAAAAAAAAAAAATCAACTTTATGCTAAGAGGTCTAAGTGTTATTTTGGGTTGCAAGAAGTTGAATATTTGGGTCAAATTGTAACCAAAGATGGATTTAAAGTGGACCCTAAAAATATTTAGGTTGTTCAAGACTGACCTAAACCTCGAACCTTAAAGAGACTTCACAGATTTTTAGGACTCACTAGATATTATTGTAAATATGAGCATAATAATGGAAAGATAGCAGCTCCCTTAACATCCATGTTGCAAAATAATTCTTTTATGTGGTCTAAACCAACAGAGTAGACTTTCAAAGAGTTTAAGTAAGATATTCCATCACCCCCGTGTTAGTAATGTTTTATTTCTCTAAACCTTTCATAATTGAAAGTGATGCTTCTAGCAATGACATTAGGGTAGTTTTAATACAAGAAGGAAGACCATTGTCCTTCACCAGTAGAACACTTCTTGGTTGGACTTTGGGTAAGTCTACTTATGAAAAGGAGATGCTTACCATTTTACATATTATTAATAATTGATGGTCGTATGTCATTAGGCATCAATTTTTCTTTAAGATTGATCATCCAAACCTCAAATATTTCTTGGAAAAAAGGGTGGCCACACTAGAACAAAAAAGATGAATTTATAAATTATGAGGCTATGATTATGAAATAACCTATTAGAAATGTAAGGAAAATGTGTTAGTTGATATGTTATTCTTACAATTTTAAGATCAAAGAATGCTACATGCTACATCAACACTTCTATAGTGGATCCATCATCTTAGGGAAAAATGATCAAGGATTCCAATTTAAAAACGTTGGTCAAAAAAATCCATGCAGATCCTAACTCATGCCTTGACTATACTTGGGATGGTCAAGGCTTGAGATATCATGACCAACTTATCATTCCCCATAATTCACAAATGTGAGAACTCATCGTACAAGAAATGTATGCATTTTCAACAATTGGGCATTTAGGGTTTCTAAAAACCTATGAAAGGACCAAGCATACTTTTTTTTTGGGGAATGAAAAGGAATATTCAAAATTTTTTGGCAAAATGTGATATGTGTCAATGCATGAAAGGAGAAAATGTGTTTCTCCTAGAACCATTTAGCCCTTGCCAATTCCAAAACAAGTATGAACACATATCTCTATGGATTTTATTGAAGGGTTACCTAAATCACAAGAAAAATCAGTTATTTTAGTGATAGTGGATCATCTCACAAAGTATGCTCATTTCGATTCCTTATCCCACCCCTACATCGCCCCTATCGTTGCCCAAATATTTTTAGACTTTATATTTTATCTCCATGGAATACCCAAATCTATTGTTTCAGATAGGGACCCTACTTTTACTAGTCACTTTTGGAAGGAACTATTCAAGTTTTAGGAAACTTAGCTAAAAAAGTGTTTGGCTTATCACCCTCAAATTGAAGGACAAATTGAAATTTTCAATAAGTGCTTGGAAATATACCTTCATTACTTTGCCTTAGAATATCCTACATAGTGGGCTAAGTGACTTCCTTTGAAAAATGGTGGTACAATACTTCCTATCATACTGTTGCTAAGATTATCTCATTTGAAGTAGTATATGGTCAACCTCAACCAACACCTCTTACATTCCAAGAATCTCTAGGGTTAAAGTTATAGATTCCACCCTTAGACAACATGCTACCCTTCTTCGAAAACTTAAGGTCAATCTTGACTTGGACCAAGATCAAATGCATCAACAAGCTAATTAACTTTTATCTGAGTGTAGCATTGAAGTTGGGGACATGGTTTTGTAGATACCTAAAATATGTCATGTTGAGGAGGCTATCCATATGGACACATTTTCAGGCCATATGACTCATATTAGGCCTTCCTAAGACCTAACAGTGGTTTTGACCATTCAAACAGGGCAATCTATCCCTTTATAGCTTAGACCATCATACCTAGGAGCAACCTCCAATGATCGCTAGACCTTGTGATGGCCCTAATCCTAGCCACTCCACCCTGGGATGATCACACCTGTAACAAACTTGGGCTCCTTGAGCCGAGCCAAATATGTTATAGTGCATCTTGAGCATAACGATTAACCGTAGAGAGCTTCTAGAAGTGATGTTTGGGTTTCCTAGAGCCTAACTGAATCTTTGTCTTGGATTTTCTTGCAATCCAAGATTACCAATTTGGAAAATTATAAAAGGAACCCAAGCCTTCATGAAAAAAGGGATCAATTAGCCATAACGAAGTGCTTCCAGTTTGAGTAACAGAGAGAATATTCTCTCATATGCAATGGAGTGCTACCCAAATCTAGCCATGAAGCTTGCATTCACATCAATAGAGTCCATTGGATCTTGAAGAGAAAATCCCACCATTTTTCACCATAAATCATCTCATATTTGAGTCAATTTCCACCTTTAAGTCGTTCCTCATGAATGCACCAAGAACGTTAGCCCATCTGTAGATCAAATTAAACATCACTCTACATCGAGAATGAATAATAGTCTATTTTTTCAGTGGTTGCTTTGTCTTGAAGCGGCTCCCAGGTGCAGTCGCTAGACCTTATGATGGCTAACAGAGCTAGCCACTGTACCCTACGATGACCTCTCTGTAAAATCTAAATTTCTATGTTTTCAATTATAGTAGCTTTAGCAGTTCTTAATTTCTATTTTGACATAGTTTTAGTACATTTTTCATGCATTTTCTTACTATTTACAACATTTTCATTTCATTTGCTATTCATGGAAATGGAACTCATCCTAAGAGGTTCTACATTTACTATTGATTTCTTGTAAGTGCTTTTATGTGCAGGTATCAGGCCTTATCAGAAGCTCTTCATCATAAAGATCCTCTAATATTTACATAATCAAGTGGAGGTCGCAAAGAAACCCTCCATAATCAGTTTTGGGAGAGAAAAAACTCTGCAAATTACACCTACCCTTGTGGGGTTATCATTTGTAATTTGTATCAAATTGATGAAATCCCTAAGAGGGATATTTTGTAATCGCTTTGTAAAGACAATTTTGAATATTAAATAAAATGGCACCTTATTTTATACATTTCTTTATCTTATGGTTACATGATATTATCTTGTCAATTTGATTTCATATTACATGTTTAGGTGTATGGTTTTTGCTACTCTACACTGGCGATCATCGTGTGGGACTATTTCACATTTCACAATTTGGCGCTAATGATCTCTTTTCTTATTTTCTTGAATTGTAGGTACAACCACTTTAGGTTGGAACAACCCATAGTGGTCATCATACTCTATGACGGCTAGTAGAGCCTGTTGCTCTGCCCTATGATGGCCTCAGAGCAGAGTCATAAAACCAGATTAGCAGCAACTTCGTCAGATGTGGGCTTCCCCTATGAGTGCTTCTATCATTATTTTTTCTTGCCTTTCATAGGGAAAATAAAAATTTTATGCTTTAATATAAAATTATAGAAGAATTTTCACATTTGAAGTATTTTGATGGTGACCACTCATGGGTCTAGCAACCTCTACTGTTGCCCACTCTAGATTACAACGATCTCTATTTTTGATCTCTTTGGTGTTAGATGACCTCTGTTGTAAACCGTCTTACACAGAGATGACCCCTATTTTACTATTTTTTAGGGTTTGCTTGCTTGCCTCCTATCTAAAGGCTAACTTTATTTAGGGTTTGCACTTTCAAATTATCTGAAGCTAATTTTTTTTTATTTAGAAACTGAAACGTGTGTTCTCTAAAACATATTTTATGCATTAGGAAAAATATAATTGATTTCTTGATGTTGCATCTTTCCTTTCATATAAGATAAAAAGAACATACACACACCATGTCTCAAATTAAAATCAACGAGTTGGAATTTACATCCAATCACTTATCAAGACCAATGGTGGCCTTCATCACCACCTTGTTAGCTTGATTGTGGTTCTTCACACCCCATTTTGGCCAAGGCTAGTTCCAAGAACCATCATAGCTGAGGAATATAACATGTATCTCTTTTCTAAGAGGTGTATCGTTGATCGAGGGGAATTAGATGAGGAACTGGTAGGACCTGGACTCCCTCACTAGATTTGCACTTATCACCAAATATCGATGGGTTTCACGATATGAACTTCATAACCATGCTTGTGTGTGAGAGGAAATAGGTGAAATCCATTCAACTTGAGTATTGCATCAACAATATCAAAAACTTGAATAAGATAAAAGCAATAAAATAACGGATCAAAACACATAAACTAGTTTAGGAAGCACAAAGCAAACATTAAAAGAGAATCATCTGTATACTTAAAATATTTTCTTTTTGATCTGCTTAATCAAGACAGCATGCTAAATACGTATAATCTAGCTCAACCACGAGTCAACAAAGCGAAAAACTCATGAATATGCCCTGAACGCATTCACTATAGTCTTGAGGATCTCATCATTCCCGTATGATGCCATGATAGTCATTGTAAATCTATCTCCTCACATGGAGGATTGGATCACCAATATACCTCTGCTAGAAGAACATCAACAGGTTATTCACATAATCAAGTGGATAATTTTGTCAGTCAATATCGTTCCTAAACCTACACTAGTCATAGTCAATCTAGCGATGGGCCTAGTAGGGAAGTCCACATTCCCTCTACATCGTGCCCTTCGCCATCCCAATATTTTGTCCAAAGCCCACAACTTCAACTAGTGGTCACAATAAAAAGTGGGTCTACGTGAAGTTTGCATACGCTATCAACCAATATGACCATGAGCAAGTTACTACAATAGTCTCCCCAGTATCAAGAAACCCTCATGAAGATTTTGAGTTCGATCGAGTTAACACCAAATGACCCTGATGCTTTCACTAGATTCGTTGGACATATACAAATGCATAAATATCTTGCTATCACTTTTTAGATCACAAGATCAAGCCTATATTCATAAATATACCAGATCCTCCTTTGCAGATACCGCGTGCATCAACATGATTATTTATAAACAGGTTTTGATCGACACAAGCTCCATGATAAAAAATATTACTACAATTGCATTGAAGTATCTCAACATCTTACCTTCACACATCGTAACATCTACATTCACCTTGCAAGCGTTTAATGACATTGTATATCCCATAGTTGACACGATAGTCCTCCCCATTCAGGTTGGACAAAAGACCATGTCTACATTGTTCTATGTCTTAGAGGGTTCATGATAGTACAACATACCACTTGGAAGACCATGGATGAGATCCATGGAGTGCATTCCATCCATAGTTCATCAACACATTAAATACTTTTATAAAGGTAAGGTCCATGTGGTTCATGCCGATCCAAACCCTTTTAAGTAGTATAAATAGGTAGATCATTTGCAGGAACCTACTCTATCACCCATGCACCTAGACACTAAACCTGATGATTTTATCCAAATTTTAGATGCAACCCTGTAGTTCATCATAGAACTACCTCCACCATTGCCATTACCATCGATTTCATCCATTAATCCTCCTTCATCTTCGATTTCTATAAGAAAGGATAAATCGATAAATTCAACTATAGAGATTCCCATAATCATCTCAAACATGTCAGTAGAGGACCTCCCCACTCCTACCAAAAAGGAAGAACCTGTAGTGGTTACAGATGAATCAAATCATATCATACCATCTTCATCCACCACATCATAGGTCATAGTTCATTTGATCGATACTAAAATTGAAGAGTACATAGCAAAAAATATTACGTTTATGCCTATCATTGAGTCCATTATGAATTTAGGTCGACATCTTGTCAAGTCACCACCCATCGATACCATCCTAGACTCTTCACCTAAACATGGGGGATAAGCAGATCACCCTATACAAGTTGATGAGACTTCCACAACTTGTCCAAGTGCCAAAACATCTTCCCATGAGTTTGTGGAAACGGTCAATGTCAAGACAGAGAACTAGGGTTCTCTAAATCGATTAGCACAATTGTTAGCTCCATTAAAAATTG
This sequence comes from Wollemia nobilis, assembly GCA_028583015.1. Lineage (NCBI taxonomy): Eukaryota > Viridiplantae > Streptophyta > Pinopsida > Araucariales > Araucariaceae > Wollemia > Wollemia nobilis. The sequence goes on along the minus strand of JAQPPZ010003287.1, from coordinate 4,752,480 downwards.
CTTTTATGTCAAAAATACTACCACCACCGAAACTAGTCACACCTAGTTTATTTCACACAAAATATTCACAAGAACAAGAATAGGTGTATCCTTTACACCAAAATATGGGTGATCAAGTTGTTACAGTTAAGCACTCCAAAGTGAAACAAGAGCATGAGGATGCAATCACTAAACACGATCGTCAAGAAGCATCCACATCTTCTCAGATAATGAAGACTTATGATTCTCACATACCTAAGGGTCCTTTGACACTCACTCTCAATTCACCTACATCATCTATAAAATGCCATTTAGATGCATCAAAAACCATGCGCTTATCATCCCCATTAGTCTTATAACATATTCTATATCGCCTAGCCAAAGTTGAGACACAAATGAGGCACAAAAATAATGCTTTACAAAAAATTATGCATCAACTCACAAACATGGAGCTCCAACAACAAATCACATCCACTGCTAAACTGTCTCAGCCAAAAATACAAAATGCATCCTTGCAAAATTAGGTGCAAAAACAATGCCATCCACACTACATTTACATGCATTTATTTGAACCGCTGTCATCGATTTGTAATTGATTATGCAATACAAAAACCATTACTTTACCCGAGGGTCACCCATTAGATCCAAACTATCTAAAATCCAAGGGATATAAAGAGGAATTATACTATTTATATCATAGACAAAACGATCATCATATACAAGCATGCTATGCTTTCAAGAACTTAGTGCAATATAAGATCAATAAGAATCAACTACAAATAGACAACTCTCTTACTATTGAGGATCAACAAGGAGGTATAATTAATGACTCATTACCTATGGTAGAAAAACAAGTAGAGCAATCTAAGTAGGTGATCAAGATACATACAAACCAACCACTTCACCAAGCTGGTTTACCGAGTCTACCTCACTTAAAACATAAATCATGTACCTGGACTCTGTTATCTGAGCCCATGTCAACCATTTTTCAAAATCTGCAAGAAGCTAATGCCATCGTCTTACTAGACATATACCCATTAGATCCAAATAAGACTAAACCTAAGGTTTATAGGGAGGATCACTTTTACCTGTATCATTAGATAGAAGGCCTTAACATTAACAACTGTTATGGATTTAAAAATGTGGTTCAAGATCTTATTGATAAAGAGGCTTCACCCATAGATGGTTTGTCCACCTCACCTCAACCTATCACAATTCAAGCCACATCATCCCATCTGTGACCCCAAGATCAATTGCAACCTCATAATCCTAACAAGATACCTCACCAGTATGCCAAATTTTTGATGACTACTTTAGGCTTGTTTCAAAAACTCTACGAGGCACATGCAATAACATTATCATAAATAAAATTGAGAACACCTAAGCCTAGGTTAAACAATGAAAGCCTCTATTGTACCTATCATTGTATAAATGGGCATGACATCCACAATTGCTATGCGTTCAAGAATATAGTCAAAGATATGATAGAACGAAATGAGTTCCACACAGATGGATCACTCGTTTCATATCATCAGGTCATGGGCATTTCATAAAATTTTGTGCCACAATAGGAGGGGTTAGTTTCTACAATTCCTCCTAGCCAAGCCAATCATAGTGCATCAAATAAAATGCATATTGGGGGTATTCAAGGTGTTACACCTTCCCCACCATCTACAACACAATCGATGAAGCAAATTGGGAATTCTGAAGGTATCGCACCTTCCCCACTTCCATTGATCATCATACACATTAGGGGTGCATAAGGTATCGCGTATTTCCCTTAGGATCACAAAAGCAAAAGAAATCATCAAAAATTCTAAACAAATTAGAAAACATAAAAACACAAAAACAATACAAAATATTTGCTTTATGTTATTATGCATTTCCATTATATGACTCATTAGTTGCATCGCATTAGGCATATTCATCAATTGCACTTGCATTAGGATAGGTTGTGTTTAATTCTTATGAATGGCACCATGTGTGTATGTCAATCATGAATCCACATATCATTATCATTCATATTATTCTTGTGAGTAACTGTGTTTTTCAAGACAACTTATGAGTTGTTATAGGGTGTATACTAGGGTTTTTTGGTCATTCAACCATCTATAGTTATATTTTCAAATTTTGTAAAAAGTTATCTTGGATTTCAAAAGGTAAGGCCTAGTTTTGATAGTACCTTGGATATGTCAAGATCCCAATACAATTTCGCACATTAACAATCCTAGTCTGAACAAGGAAGGATAACACTACAAAGTTGTCCTTGTCACCTGAAGTGAAAGGTTTTCCTTGCTCATATTATTATGTGCATGGTCTAGAATGCTGAGAATTGACAAAAGGACAAGCACCCCCCTAGCCAAATAATCTTCTTGGTCTCCACAAAATGAGTAAATTCCCAAAACGATGTAAAATTAAACAATGATTTTAATATTTAAGTAAATTATATGTAATGACGGCCTAATATTGCTCTATGAGTATCATGTTTAGAGATCCCTATAGCCCCTCTAGCCTCTTGGACGTATCCTCTTGAAGCAGATCCATCTCCCTCTACATGGTCGCTATCTTGGCTTGGAGTGCCTCCACCTCCCTCACTGGGTTACTTTAACTCACGATCTCACTAGGTATTGTTGTTGCCACTATAGGGGCATCTCCCACTATCCTACTTGGATTTGCCTCTATCATTATAAGGGAGCCTCTTTATGTCCCTGCATCCCCTTTGCTTAGGATGGTGATGGTAGTCCTAACTATTGTCTCCCCCTCCACCCAAACCTACACCCATGTTTGTCTAGGTTGGTCTGCACTCCTCTATCATCACTTAGTAGTGTGTTGGGTGGCCTCTCAAAGTGTCAACTACATTCATCGATCCATGACTTGGCATATCTACACTAACATCGATGGAGAGAAACTTGAGGGCATAATACCCTTGTACCATATCTGGTACTCAAGAGATACTCTAACATCATCCACTCTTGGATCGACATAGAGTGGGTCATATAGGTCCTCCTCTACAAACCTCTCCATATCAGGGTCCCCTTTGACCCCTGATGCATTCCTTCACACCCATTTGAACTAGAAGTACCCTAGTTCTAATATCTCCTATAGGATATTGAACTATCATTATACTTGATCAGACTTGTATAGCTCTAGCTTACCCCTATCAGTAGTGACCCATCGAATTCTATGAACCTAAGCCAACTCCTCCCCATTCTCATCCCATATAGGGTGTAGACACCATGGTAGCCATATGATCATATGCTCTTGAAACTCATATATAATTTTCCTCCCTAGTGATAGGATGTCAACGTATGTCCTCTAGACACATGCAAAGTCTTGGGACCACCTATATGATGCTAGCTTCTCTAGGTTGGGTAGTGGTCGTGGTAGTGCATGCAACCTCTAGAAGAATATGTGCTCCTAGTACCACACCTAAATCAATGTAGTATAGACTAGCCTTGTATATCACTTGTACACAACATTGTACAATATCTTGTACAAGCAGGCCAATACATATGGACCCCATGCAAACCTAACCTACTGGTCTCACATGTATGCCATGACCCTTGGAAATGACAATGATAAGTGATGCCTGGTCATGTAGCACACCAAGAACCTAGCCACTATCCCATAGAGTACAATCATCAATGCATCAAATCCATATCATGTAGGCATCTCATCTACATCGAGTCCACTCTACTAGATATCATGAGTCGAGTCTCTCAACAATATTTGTAGCACTTCCTAACACACCTGTGCCATGTAAACTACCCTCCCTTTATGGAGATGTGTAATATCTACCACACATATTCTAGTGTGATAATAATCTCCCCTATAGGTAGCTAGAAGGTAAAAAACTTTGGATACCATCTCTTCACCAACACCATCAAAAGCACTCTATCCCCCTCCACCCAAGACATCTCTACTAGATGCAGTAGCCCCATAACCTATAGAGTGTCCCTCTCTACTATTGTGAGGTGTCGCATCACCTCCTCTAAGGAGTTCAATCACCACTTCTTGATCTTAAGTATGTCATGCTGCAAGAAAAAACTTTAAGAAATTTTTAATCAGCCTCTTCATCATTTAAACAAAAAAAATAAAAACTCATAATCAAGACAATCAAATTAGCTCTCTTGTTCTTCTTCTCTTATTTTTTTCTTTCTTTTTCATTATTTTCTTCCAAATTTGTACCTCATATTTTAGGGCACGAACTTGTGCCTTGTATTCTAAAGGCGTAAATTTGGTCATCGTCAGATTTCAATCAAACTCATGGTCAACCCCTGAATTTGTGTTGGGGTCTCATACAATGTCGTCCTCTAAAAAAATAAAAAAATTAAATAAATGCTTAAAGAATATAATCTAACTTAATTTAGAAGTTGGATTTAGGTCCATACCCATGCTTGCTCCACTACATTATCGACTTTTTCCCTCGCAACGGCTATATGGTATGTAGGAAGTGCCATTTATCTTTTTATCCAGAGCTTTTTTCTTCTTCTTCACACGGTGAAAATGAATTCATTTTCACCCTTCCTTCCCTTTTATCCCTCCTTTTATCTCACATTTTTTTCTTGTGTATTTCTTTTTCTTTTTGTTTGCTTCTCTTTTCTTCTATGCCTAATGTTTTGAGTTTCTTCAAGAATTTTGCATTCCTTCTAAAACTTCAAGGGGCACCCAGGTCTTAGGGATATTAATGTCATTAATGCCCTATGTAGCGTGTAAAGTTTAAACGTGTTCAAAATGACACCATTTTTGCACCACCTCTTTATCTAAACTTTTCACCCCTTTTTGTGTTCACTATTTTTTTTTCCTATAGGTCTCTACATATTTCTTTGATGCATTTATTAGGCCATAAATGCATCAAAGAGGGGGAAAAATGTAGACATGGAAAATTGACCCATCAAAATGAGTCATTTTTCCTTAGATCCTTAAGAAGTCACTCAAAATTGCTAAAGGTAAGTTTGAGCCTTCTTTTTCCCCTTTGTTTAGCCTTTTTTCTCTAGCCTTGGAAAATTTGTAGTCACCTAGTATGAGTTACGAATTCAAAAAAATTAGGTTTTTCCTCTTAAAAAAATTGAGTTTTTAGATGGACTATGTGACGTTAGCTCTTATCCAAGTTTTAGTTTTGTTTCATACCTAAAACTCTCCAAACCTCCTATAAATAGAAGGATTGGATTCCTCTTTTTGCCAAGTGATCTCTCATAATAATTAGAAGTGCTTTTGATTTTCTCAAGGGCTGAATGCTTTTGGAATGCTTTGTTGTTGCTTTGCTTTTGTGCTTCTTGTGATTTGTTGCTATGGATGAGAGTGGAGAAGCCTTTATGATAGATTGTGTACATTATTTTTCTTCTAGAGAAGCAAGAAAGATCTTCCACCTTGGTTGCTACCTTTGCTCTTGCTTCCTCCATAGGCTTATCGAGTTTCTTCTATGTATTTTTAGTTTCATAGATAATTAATTCTTAATTGTTCATTGTATTTTGCATTTTTAGATTAGTTTTTAGCACCCTTTTGTGAATTCACACCCCACCCTTACAAGGTACAAATTTGGAAAAACCATTAGTTTCACCATATTTTTATCTTTTTTTGAATTCACAACCACTAATTACGGGGCATGAATTTAGTCACAATAGTTTGGGGGTAAATCTCTACTCCAAAAACCCTAGTTCATATTTTGCATACTTGTTTTTCCATTGCATCCATTTTATTTACACTCTATTTTTTGTTGCTATATCTTATTTTATTTGTTCCAAAGGTCAACAATCATTTTATTTCTTGAATGATTAGTGAAAAGAACCAAGGAGGCTTGATTGTTGCACCTCCAAGCTCAATCACATAGTGGGCTAAGCAAATCCCCAAACACTAATAAATTTTTCCAAGTTTTTCTTGATTTTTAGGTTTTACTAAATTCACAGTTATAAAATATGGGGTATAGATTTTGCTAGGATCAACCACTGGGTCAAGTAAGTGATTTGATTGATCTTTTAAAGTTTTTTACTGTGTGTCTATGTTCATTTTCTATTCCAAATTTAGATAACCAAAAAAATAAGGTATTTGGTTTCATCTTTAGGCATCAACACAGAAAAGCATATAGTTTACATCTAGGCTAATCTTGTTTGTGCATTCTCTTAAACCTTTGCTTGAAAAGAAAATATTTACTTTCTTGCAAATTAGGAGTAGTCTTCATCAAAATAAAGAATCATTCTAGGAATAGTTTTTTTTTTGCTTGCATTATTGCTTGCCCTACATCGTTCTTTAATTCTTTCTAGTTTAGATCTTAACTAAGACTAAACTTAGGTGCTTTCTCAATAAACACATCAAACATTCCATCTTATACTCAAAGTGAATACTTAAGAGAATCATGGTGAACCCTTTTATCCCCCAAGCCCTGAGTGTAGAGAAACATAGCCCTATGGTTACCTTCGCTCCCAAAAAAACCATCAAGAATCGTCTATGATGGGTTTTTTTCCCCTCTACAAGTTAAAATAAGTAGAAAAATGAATTGAATTTTATTGATTAAGATTGAATAATAATTTGGAGAAATAAGAAGAATAAAATTATGAAGGATTAACTGAAAGTACATTAAAAATTTGAAGAAAGAAAATAAATTTGGAAAATAGTTCAAAGAACAAATCAACATGGAAGAAATTATTCAAAATGCATTTATAGAGGATAGTGAGGAGATGTTGAGGAAACTAAAATTTTACATGCAACATATGATAGAGGATTTTGATGAACAAAGAGATATTCCAATAAAATTGAAGAAGATATTATCTTTAATTCTCAAAGAAGCCAAAGATGAAGAGTTCACAATATTTGACAGTTATCTACATTCATAACTTGTTGAAGCAAAAGAAAATTATAAGGATGCTATTATACTACCTATTAATATAGGTATGATAATATATATGGCATTACTTACTTTTGAAATCTATAAAGATAAGAAGAATTGATTAAGAGTTTGGGAAATAAATCTACAATGGAAGATATCGGTTGTGACACAAATGATTTATGGCATATGATAGAAAGTGATCTTCAAGAAACAAATTTCGGTGTAGATAAATAATGTATACAAAATATTTTAAAAACTAAACATAATGATATATTGGTGCATTCGACATATGATGTTAATGGAATATATTACTTTGATGATTTACTCATAAGTATGATAGACATCAGGTTAGAAGAACATACTTAATGCTCAAACATGAAGGAATATAAAAGTTAACATTAGGAGGATGAAGAAAGGATGAAGACAAGAGTAAGAGATTGAAGGAAACAAATCTTCCTACCAAATAATGTGATACAAGGGGGTGTTGGAGGTATTACATTTTTTGGTACCTTGAGTACCATTGTAAATATTTATATTAGGAGTGTATTTTTCAATCGTATGTGTCAAGAGGTGAAGTTTATTTATGTGTTATGTAATCAAGTGTGAGTTATGATTCAAAGGTGTCATATGTGCAAGTGTGAGTTATGAGTGAAAGGTCTTATGTATAAAGAGTTGCGTGAGGTGTCATGTGTGTAAGTGAAAATTATAAGTGTGAGATGTCTTATATATAAGTTAAGAGTCATGTGTGACATGTCAAGGTTAGAAGTAGGAAGTTATGTAATCATGAGAGTCTTTGTCATTATGTAAGAAAGGAATATGAAAGATTGCATCTCCCATGAGTTTAAGGTGAAGTCAGGTATATTGAAAAGTCTCATGCAAGGTTATATATGGATAACAAAGCTCTATGCTATGTAATAAATTTTGGATTTTGATCAATAAAGCTTTTATTTTGTGCAATATTGGTGTTATTATGATTTATTGATATTTTATGTATGTGATTATACGATCCTAGGAAATATACACCTATGATATTTAGGCCCATTTGCTAACATGTATCTCCCTCAATACTATTCAGATTATTTTGTATAACCACTCATTTCAAAACTCTTCAAATTATAAACAAATTGGAATAATAATTGTTTGAATCAATCAAATTTACACAAATATATGGATTCCACAAAATAAGACATTTTTTAAGAAAAAATTACCCTAATTCTATAGTCCACAATAACACAACACCCACTTTGCCAAAATCATTGCTTTGATACCACATGTTATGAAACTTTATTCTCATTAATAGAAATCATTCTCCAATATGCATAAATATCAAATCATTCATTCATAAATAATTATCCACAATAACAATTCACACAATAAGGTAAGTATAGATAATACCATTAGGGAAGGGCAACACCAGTAATATTCCTTAAGAAAGGAAAAACCCACAAGATATCCCAAGATTAAAGTGCCACTTAGAGAGGGCAAAGTCTCATAAACCACTTCATGGATAAATATGATTGTAAGTAATACTTCATATGAGACATTGGTCCATCATGACTATAATGACAATATCCCTTCTTTATATACCAATCTTATAAACCCTTATCCCATTCATTATTAAAATATAATATAATAATATAATCAACCCTGGGTTATGCGTGGCCCATGCCAACTATCCATTATACAAATATAATATCATATCATATCATCATAAACCTATTCCTAGGTACCGTAGCATGCCTAAAAAGTACTATGACCTATTGAAGAGTGTAAATCCTTATTGGAGGAGTGTTAGATATATTGAAGACCCTCATTCCATGTTCAATGATAATAATACTTGTATATTTGAAGCAAATGCACTAACATTATATTCACAATCTATGTCTATCCATCTATTTTTGGATGGCAAGTTATTAAATGTTGGACTTTGAATCCTTGTATATTACGATAGAGGTTGGTAAGTTGAATTGAGCCCAAATATATTGAAAAAAATACAAACAATTTCAACATTATCTATGCTTTTCCTACATGGTGCCATGATTGTCATCTTGTTAAATCTATATACAACCATGAAGATGTGATCATTTTGATGCTTGGTGGTGGACACACCTATGAGAAAATCTATACTAATAGATTTCCAAGGTCTTGAAATAACCTATAATGGTGTGTAGAAACCTACTTTCCTATTTTTTATTTTTATTATGTCATAGGGCTTAAAGGATCTCATGTAGAGATCCACTTCTTCGTGTATGCATGACTACTAAAAATATTATTTTAGTATGCCAAAGTGTCCATACTCCTTGAAGTAATGAGATTCCCAAATCAACAATTATTGTAGCACATAAAGCTTCTCAAGATGGTATAACAACTCAACCTAGAAATGGTGGTCTAAAGTTCTTGAATCGACTACTAGTGAATGCTAAAAAACTCAATTTGTAGAAGGTATAACGATCATCAGTCATGGGTGCCATGTCCTCCTACATCAAGAATAGTCAGTAGTGTGTATATTTGTGGGTGGCTTAGACAATATAATCCATGATTCTTCTTTCCCTTGCAATTTTTAATCATAAAGTGTAACTAATACAAGTAAGCCTTCCATTTCATATACCTAGAATTTTCTAGCTTAATCTAAGAATCCATGAATTATAAATACCTATGATAAGAATAAATAATGGTTTTCATACCTATAATATAGTGGCACCACTATTGTATAACTTGAATAATGGCATATAGCTCCTTTTATGTTGATTAACACTGAGCCATGTCCTAAAGGATATTAGAATGGTATACCACTAGATTCCTTTTCTAGATTGAGATGCAGTATGTCTTTGGCATGACAAGCATTGACATTGAAAAAAACTACTTTAGGACATTATCTTAATAGTTAAATTTCTCAACTCTTAAGGAAGAGACCTAGGTTTAGATCTTTCCAAAAGATACATACACAATAGCCAAACTATAGTAATATCATTATGTGATTATAATGTAATAGAAGAAGGACCCTTTTAATCTCGTATAACCAATTGAAAAAATAAATAATATTTAAATATTAAAAATTAAATTAAAACTATTCGCAATAGAAGAAGAAGAACTTCATTCACAATACATTCAACATTACATCTGAGAGATGTTCTTCTCTCACGGTTCTTCACACACATACTACATAGTTGCATCTATAAAAATAAATACACATGGAGGTACCATGTTTAGGGTTTTCCCGCCCATGTTTAGGCAACCAACTAATAACATCTCAACACGTGTCTAGCAACTCCCAACCGTGAGGAAATTTCCAAAACCGTGTGCCTGTAAAGGTATTTTATTAGCTAAAAAACTATCTTCAAAAAAGTGGAACCAAAATTTTTCTCAGGTGTATAGGCCTAAGGGGTGTAACACAAATCCAGTATTTTTGGCACACATCCAACAATCTCCCACTTGCCAAAAAGACTAAGTAAATGAACAAAAAATGTCTTCTTCCTTATTCTTTAGGGTTACTAATCAAAATGAGAGAACTCCCATCAAATATCTACACCAAATGAACTTCCTGCTATCCAATGGCTTTGTCAGTGCATCTGCTGCATTGTCCTGTGTACCAATCTTCTGCAACTCAACTTCTCCAGATTCCACCATCTCTTTGATATAATGAAATTTCACTCGAATGTGCTTAGTATGAGAGTGAAATTTAGGATTCACGGTCAAGTCAATTGCACTTTGATTGTCACACCACAAAGTAATGGAACTTTGTTGAAAACCAATGCCTCTGCACACTACATGTAACCAGGTTGCCTCCTTGGATGCTTCTGCAACAGCAATGTATTCAACTTTAGTAGTTGATTGAGCCACCACTTGCTACTTTTTACTTCTCCAACTCACAACTCCTCCAAATAGTGTGAACACATATGCACTAGTAGATTTAGAAGTATCTACATCTCCACCATAATCAGAATCTACAAAACCTTGTAGTTGATTATTTTCTTTGCCATCATAACAAATTGCAAAATCATTAGTGCCTTTCAAATATCTAAGAATTCTCTTCACTGCAACCCAATGTTGCTTACTAAGATTAGACATAAATCTGCTCACAACTCCAACTGCATGAGCAAGATCTGGTCTCATACACACCATTGCATACATCAATTTACCAACTGCACTTGCATAGGGAACTTTATCCATGACACTCTTCTCATCATCATCCTTTGGACACATATCTTTTGACAATGCAACTCCAACCTGAAAAGGTGTAGATACAGGAGTGCATTGGTCCATTCTAAAAAGAGTAAGCAAGTCTACAATGTATCTCTTCTAGCTAATCCACATCTTCTTCTCACCATGGTTTCTCTTCACTTCAATACCCAAGAAATAATGTAATGGGCCAAGGTCTTTCATGTCAAATTCTCTTGACAACTCAGACTTGGTCTTCTTCACAAGATCCTTCGAATTGTTGAAAAGAAGAATGTCATCTACATATAACACTAGAATTAGAAAGTGATTGCCTTCATACTTGAGATAGATACAATGATCAACATCACTTCTCACAAAACCATGTCCAATCACAAAGGTATCAAACCTTTTATACCACTACCTTGGGGATTGCTTCAACCCATACAATGACTTTCTCAACTTGCATACAATATTTCTCCCACTTACTTCAAACCCAATCAGTTGCTCCATGTAAATATCTTCATTGAGATCTCCATGAAGAAAAGTTATCTTCACATCCATCTACTCAATTTCCCAATCATTTGCAATAGCCAATGCAAAGAGCAATCTAATAGATGCAATATTTTCCATGAGAGAAAATGTTTCTTCAAAGTCAAGCCCTTCAACTTGAGAGTATCCTTTTGCTACTAACCTAGCCTGATATCTCTCAATTGAACCATCAACCTTGTATTTCCTTTTAAACACCCATTTATAACCAATTGCCTTTCTACCCTTAGGCAACACTTGCAAGTCCCAAGTCTTATTTTTCTTTAGTGATTACATTTCCTCTTCCATAGCTTTCTTCCAATGAATTGCTTCATCACTAGTGAGAGCATATTTAACACCTATAGGCTCATCACTCATGGAAGATAATGCAAAGTTATTGTATTCATCATAACCAAATCTGATTGGTGCACTCCTTTGTCATTGACTTCTTCTCAAAGTTTGCACTTCTTGAATAATGTCAAAATTTTGGAGTTGCTCCTCATGTGTAGGCTACTCTTCAACAACTTGAGGCTGATTGGACTCTTCCACAACAATCTCATTATCTTGTTGATGTCAATTGCATGAAAATTCATTAGTATCATGTGGCAACTCTAACAAAGGAGTAGAAATGGGATCTACACTTAATGGTGGAACAATTTGTGGCTGATTTTTAGCTTGTTGATTTCTCAAACCAGTAGCTGCATCAAATTGTTCTTGGTTGTCTAGGGTTGTTTCCATGGACTCTTCTTTGTTGTGGATGTCTTCTTTGAATACTACATCATGATTGAACACATGGTGATGTTGTGAAGGTATCCATACTTTGTAACCTTTGATTCCATCACCATATCCAATGAGTACTCCTTTAATAAATTTATTGTCCAACTTTTTCCTATTTTCCTTGGGTACAAGAACAAATACTTCACACCCAAACACTCTCAAATGAGCAACCGAGGGTTTGACTCCACTCCAAGCTTCCTCTGGTGTTCTCCCACTGAGAATAGAACTAGGTGACATATTGTTCACATAGTTAGTTGTATTAATAACCTCTACCCAAAAACTTTTATTCAAACCTACATCCTCTCTCATGCTTCTTGCCTTCTCCAACAATGTCTTGTTGAGCCTTTCTGCAACTCCATTCTGTTGTGGTGTATATGGAGTTGTTTTTTGCCTTGCAATACCATGCAACTTGCAAAAAGCATTGAATTCTTAGGAGCAATATTCTCCACCATTATCACTCCTCAAAGCCTTCACTTTCTTCTCAGTTTATCTTTCAACTGTAGCAACAAACTCTTTGAAGGTAACAAGAGCCCCTAACTTTTGTTTAAGAAAGTAAACCCATGATTTCCTAGAGAAATCATCAATGAAAGTAATAAAATACCTAGATCCACCTAATGAAGCAACTTCAAAAGGCCCACAAATATCATAATGTACCAATTCTAATATTTCCTTGGTTCTATAGTCACTAGAGGCAAAAGTGACTCTTTTTTGCTTTCCTAAAATGCATGCTTCATAGAAACCCATAGAACCAAACTTCTCTTTCTCCAATCCATAGACTATCTACTTTGAACACATCTCTTTCAGGCTCCTTTCACCAAGATGTCCTAACCTCCTATGCCACAACATCATACTTGACATCTTTGAATATGAGGGTTTACTTGTTTCCATAGTGGTTGCATGTGTGCATGCAACATTCAAACATGTTGCATCCAACTTATACAATATTCCAAGTCTTACTCCACTTGCCTGAGTAATGACTCCATGCATCAAACTACAACCATCCTTATTGAATGTAATCTCCATTCTTGCTTTAGCTAGTTAGCTCACTAATAGCAGACTTCTTGTTAATCCTAGAATGTGTCTAACATCTAGGATACACTTAAAACTCCCATCTCTAAGTCTGATTTTAACCTTACCTCTACCAACAATTTCATGGCTAAAACTATCACCCAAGAAAACTCTGCCATAGTTTGCTTCTTCATATTCTACAAACCACTCCTTGTGGGGAGTCATATGGAAGGATGCTCCAAAATCTATCAACCACACATCAGACTATGTGCATACAACAAGATATGTATTAGCAATATGTAAAATATTCTCATCTACAATTAGATCAAATTTATTTTTGGATAAATCTACTTTACAATCATGTTTCTTATGACCTTTTTGCTTGCACCTCCAACACACCAGTTGAGACTTCCTTCCTCTACTAGTAGATCTTGATTTAGATCTTCTTGCACTAGAATATTTATCACCATCTCTATCTTTGGCACATCCTCTAGTTATCAAAGCTTTTGAGTGCTCAGAATGCTCCACGTTCCTTCTCCTTGTTTCCTCTTACAATAGCTGGGCAACAATCTCATATTTCTTGAGATTTTCTAGCTTAGAACTCCCATTGATTGCAACAATGAGATTATCCCAAGAGTCAAGAAAACTACACAATAAGCAGATGCACTATTCAATCTCTTTAACCTCATCACCAATAGACCTTAGTTGGTTCATCAGTGTATTGAAAATATTCAGGTGGTCAACTACACTATCTCCATTCTTCATCTTCAAAGAATACAACTTCTTCCTCAAGAATATCAAGTTCATTAGATATTTGGACTCATACAAATTTCCTAGGTTATCCCACAACTCCTTAGTAGTCTTAGCACCCTAGACATTCATCAAAATAGAATCATCCAAGTTCAACCCAATCAAGGCAATGGATTTCTCATTCTATTTGTCCCATTCAACTTGTGCCATTCTTGTAGGCATCATTGTTGCAGTGACAACCATCTTCAGATCTCTTTCCACAAGCAAAAACTCCATCTTCAACTTCCAGAGATTGAAGTTTTACCCACTGAACTTCTCTATACCAGATTTACCTTCCATATTTACTATTGTAAATCTTCACAAAGCTCCCACTGCACCGTGTGCTATGGAAATGGATTTATCTACAAATCCACAAAAAATAACACAAAAAAAAGTATTTACAAGCTTTGTGCACAACCAAGAAAATGAGTTTCCTCAAGTTGCTCTAATACCAGTTGTTGGTGCAATGAATGTGTAGCCAAACAACTCAACAACAAATAAAGGATGAAATAAACTCATATAATGAAGAAAATAATGTGCAGCTGATAAGCAACTAACAAGAAACAAAAGAATGATTTACCAGTAAACATTTATACACGACATGCCATAGAGCACAGATAGAAAAATGGAAGAAGAACTTCATTCACAATACATTCAACATTACATCTGAGAGATGTTCTTCTCTCACGGTTCTTCACACATACTTCTTATAGAGTTGCATCTATAAAAATAAATACACACACGGAGGTACCATGTTTAGGGTTTTCCCACCCATGTTTAGGGTTTTTCTGCCCATGTTTAGGGTTTTCTTGCTCATGTTTACAATTTTCTAGCACAACAATCATGGCCCCTCCAAAGAGCTTGTTTAAGTTGTATAATTCTCATATTTATACCTTATAATTAAGTAACCTATAAAGTCCTTCAAATTATATTTTAGTTGTAGATAGAAATTATTTTTCATTTAAAAATAATAGTTTTTAAGTTTGATATTTAACTTTTTATTAAAAATTAATTTAATATAAAATAATACATAATAATAAAATTAATAAAAAATATCAACATATATTAGTTTAACTAGTTAAGATTTTAATATAAGAGATCCAATTTTAAATATATTTATAATTATCAAGTTGTTTTGATATCATTATGTGGTCATGATGTAATTTGAGTGGGGCCTATTTTAATTTAATATAACAAATTAAAGAATATTAATACAAGAATATTATTAAATACAAAATTAAGAAAGAATAAAATTTTGGAAGAAATTTATTTAATTAAAAAAAGTTTCATTAACTTATATTAAAAAAAATAAATTTAAATGAGAAAAAGAATGTAAATTAATAAGTGCATGCGATAAAGAACATCAAATATGCATGAATTTAAAAAGTTAAGAAATGTGAACTTTTAATGTGAATACCAAAGTTTAAATTTTGGCAAGGTTGAAATGAGGGCATGCAATATGAAGTGATTGGTTGGAGGAGGAGCTGAATTCACATTTTAATTTTATTTTCTACCAAAGAATATAGAATATTCTAAAGGTAGACGCAAAGGTAGAAGTAGATCTGAGTGGTGGAGATAAATTTCAAAGGTAGAGGGAGATTCAAATGGTGGAGATAAATTCTAGTGTAGTTGATAGACACAGGTGTAGCTAATAGATCTGAGTGTATGTGCAAAGGTTCTTTCTAGAAAGATCATAGTGCAAATAAAGAAAACTGTATAGAAAATATAGATAAAACCAAGAAAGCCTTCAAACCCAAATACCTTATTTTTCTTCTCTTGTTATTTTTATTTTGTGGTCTAAAAGTCTAAAAGTTGAATAAATATATTTGGTGGGACCAAGGCTGGGCTTGAAAAATTAAGATCCAAAATATTCTAGTACAAATTAGGAAATGTTAATTCAAGTAACGACAAACCCACAACACAAAAAAGATAAGTAAAAATAGGAGAGATTAACTTGAGTATGAGTATATCAACCGATACCATGACTAGCTCATATTATGATAGACTAATAGTTTCAAAATGATGCATAGGGTCCTTGCAATATGAGATGTTAGAATTTAATCTAGTCATAAGAAAATAATAAAAATGATTTCAAAACAAGTTGTTCAAATCAGTTTGTTAGAGATAAAATTGATGGAACTAAAATCCTCCACTACCATGGGTTGATGCAATAGTAATGATTCCATAAATGGATCCCATCTTCAAATTGGTTGCAGGTCAACAAAGAAAATAAAATAAAAAAAATATATTACAAATAAAATAAATTTAGGCAAAAATTGCAAACATGATGATAAAAGAACAAGAATTGGGAAACAAATTAGAGGAGACTACGTCATGGGCATAAGTGGTAAGAGTTGAAATAATCTAGCCAAAGGAACAAAAAAATTTAATAGGAAAATAAATAAAAATTTAATTGTTAGAAGAAAAAGGAAAGATAAAATGGGTCAATAAACATCATCATTAAGGGAATAAAAGAGCAAGGAGAATAAGGAAACACATCCAACTTAACAAGGTATTTTATGTTTGTGAAAATTTATTGGAGCAAATAAATTCATCAAGCATATAGACTGGGAAATATGAGGGAAGATATGAGAATTAGACTAATCCAATTCAAAATATTCAATGTCAAAGATAAAATGCAATTTCTTCAAAATAGAGAATTGCTACAAGGGTCATATTTTTATCTAGTTGCAACAAGAAGTGAAGAGAATATGAAAAATGAAAAAGGTAAATATAGAAAGGAGTGAGGGTAAAAAGGTATGGTTATACATATCCATGGAGAAGAGATCTTGTTCTAGGGCCCATAGCTAAAGCAAATGATGTAATTGTACCAATAAAAGCAGATGAACATGATGGATACAAGATTCTAGATTGCAAAGGATACAAAAAAATTTCAATATAGAATGAAGCAATAAAAATAGAAAAGGCCATGGAGGAGTAACAATACTAATAAATAAATTGATAAAGAAGACCAAAATAAATAATACATGTAGATTAGAATCATATATAATGACAAATTGATTAGCATTACAACTTGTTATTTTGTACCACAACAATCAAAGTTTTATTAAAAACATGAATTACATTATGAGGATCAATATATGGCATTGGTAAAGGACACAAAAAAATATAACAAGCTTAGGGAGTTGGTTTTAGTGGGTGAATTTAATACCAAGACAACATATAGGCAATACAACTTTTTAAATATCAACGAAGGCATGGATGATAATAAACTATAGCTAGAAGAATATGTGGATCACCATTGGTTAAAGTCTTCATATGATAATCAAGGACCCATCACACATTATAGAAATTAAAATTATGAAAAAATATGCTTGTCAAACACAATGAACACAGTGTAGTTGATTATGCTATTTGCTCACCAAACAATTCAAGGATAAAATATCTAGAAATTGAAGTAGTTCCCATGGAACTAAAATTTGATCACAATCAAATGTAGATAAAGATCCAAATGCAAAAAAATGGGCAAGAACATATTCAAGTAACTAAAGGAAAGATATAAGAAAACATCCCTATGATAAAGATAAATTAGAAAACTTTAACATCACTAAAGCATATTAAGCAAAGAGAGGAAGCAAAGAGGATATATATTTTTTAAACCTATATTTTTTATAGTAGTAAATTTATGGATATAATTAGAGAAGCCTCAGAATCATGCAAAAAGTTAAATCCCAAGAAAAGAAAACATGAAAATTTCCCTAAAAATATATGGTATAATGAAGAATACAAAGTAACAAGGAGAACCTTGAAATAACTAGGCACAAAGAAAACAAATTGCAACATATATAAAAAATTAGAGAAAACAAAAAAAGGAAGATTACATAGGAGCAAAGCTAAAGGAGTTAATATATTTTTCAAAGCATACTTAAAGACAATTATGGAAATATTTACAATAAAATAAAAGATACACAAAATATTATATCACAAGCAAACAATGGTTGCATTATGCTAAGTAATTATATGAGAGAAACCAAGAAAAATATACCCATTCTATAGTTAACACAAATGAGAAACTTTTTTTCTCTAAAGATGTGGAGGGCATTAAGAAAATGATAAGAGGTAAATATTAGGACATAAATGATTTACAAGTTGTAAATCTCAATTGCGGCATTGACATCTTAGCACAACACATCCAAATGTTTTTTAATGGCATCATGAAAGGAATATTTTCATTGGAATGGATAACTAGTCTAGTTATAACATTTCATAAATATGGAGACACCAATAATCCTTTTATCACCTCATCATGATTAATCCTCTTTTTGTAAAGTTGTTTGGCAACATAGTAGAAAAAAAAATCAATCAATGACCAAAAAATTAAATAAGGCAATAGGGCATGCATGGTTTAGACCAAAGTGCTCAACAATAGATCACTACATTACTTTAAGAAACCTAATAAAGAGGATTTAGAATGAAAAATGAGAAGTTTGTTATTGTTCTATGGATTTTAAAAGGATTTTTATATAGTTTCTAAAGGTAAATTATGGAAAATAATAGAAGAAATTCATGTATCAACCAACTGTAGAGTAGTTGTACACAAACTTTATAAGCAGATGGTGGCAAGAATAAAAACTCTAATTGGAATAATAGAGGGTTTTGGGAGTGATATCAAGGTGAAAGAGGGTTGTCCACTATCACCTACTTTATTTGACATTAGCATTGACAAAATGGAGAGATAGGTAGAGAGGATGGGAGGAGAGGGAATATAATTGGCTAATTATGTACAAAAACTTCTTCTTTATACCAATGACCTCATCTTGATTGACAAAAAACTTGAAAGTTTAAAAAACATCTAAAAGCTTTAGAGTATTTTTTAAAAGAGTTGGGATGCAAGTAAACACTAACAAGACTAAAATTATTGTATTCTCTACTCAACGGGAGCAAATATAGCCAAATATTTTATTTGAACAAAGTCCTTTAAAGGTAGTAACATACTAGAAATACCTTGGGTTAGATTTTCAAACAAACTCAATTGGAAATATGTAGAAATAAATGCATGTAGCATGGAGGTCACTCTACTCATAGCTAAATAGGGGTAGAAAATCAAAGCTATGGGATTGGAAAATCATTAAGTTCCATTTTAGATTATTTGTTATTCCAGTGGTGCTATATGGGTGTGAGATGTATGCTAGCAATACATCAAATTTTAAATGGAGATAAATAAAAATAATTAAAAAGAAATTGATTACAAATAATTTTACAATTAAAAAAAACAATCCCATATAAGATTTTACTTGCTAAAATAAGGGTTTTTCACTAGAAGTAGAAGTTATAATAAGTCTATTAAGGTACCTAAAGAAAATAGAAAGAATAGAAGGTGGCAAGTTACCCAAAAAAGTAATCAAAGAAACACTGATAGAAGAAAAGGAAAAAGACACATGGAGGAAACAAAAAAATAAATGGATGGGAAAATGGGACATTAAATTTCATGAGGTCCCAAAATCCAACAAATAAATTAAACAATATATAAGAAAAAAATTTAGACTTGTCATATAGACTAAAAATTTAGGAAGGAAAGGAGTAAGGGGAGCAACAAGTCCAAGCACGATCAGGGAGTAAGTACAGTGGCAAGTGCGAGCGTGATATGGGAGTAAGTGTAGCTGAAAGTGAGTGTGAGTGAGTGCAACTAAAAGTGAGGGTAAGCATAAGCTAGGAGTAAGTGTAGCAATGAGTGTGAGCGTGAGTTGGGAGTGAGTGTGCAAGCCCAGAGCTAATGAGATTAGAGAGGGAGTGTGAACCAAGAGGGAGTGCGAGCAGAGATTCAGTCATGGTAGAAGAGCGACAGGTTCATCCAGAGTGCATCAATGCTTCAAACCCTTACCATGAATGTGTGGAACATTATTTCCAAAAAATTGTTGAAGCCAAGGAACACCAAGAAAAAGAAGAGACAAGGGCAATTGTGAGCCAAGAGGGAGTGCAAGTTGGGAGTGAATGTAAGGTAGGAGAAAGTGCGAGGTAGGAGAGAGTGCGAACCAAAAGGGAGTGCAAACTAAGAGGGAGTGCAAGCCAGGATTCAATCATGGCAAAAGAGCGACAGGTTCATCCAGAGTGCATCAATGCTTCAAACCCTTACCACGAATGCGTAGAACATTGTTTCCAAAAAATTGTTGAAGCGAAGGAACGCCAAGAAAAAGAAGAGACATAGGCATTTGTGAGCCAGGAGGGAGTGCAAACCAGGAGCAAGTGTGAGGCAAGAGAGAATGCAAGCTGGGAGCAAGAGCGAGTGCAAGCAGAGAGGGAGTGCGAACCAAGAGGGAGTGCAAGCCAAGAGCAAGCCCCATTAGCTATTGTGGAAGGAAAGTCATTTTTGAAAGCCCTAATGGGAAGTCAGGATGCCCTAGCTAGAAATCAAGATGCCCTTGTTGGAAGTATGAAGGCCCAAGCTGGAGATAAGTGAAAGAGCGAATACATGGCAAGTTCGATCCAGGTAGCATATGGTACACCATAAGTAAGTATCAAGGATGAGATGATTGAGCATGATATAATGGTTCTTAAAAGTAGAGGGCTAATATGTAAGTTCCATAGATCATGGCTAGGGTTTTTGGAGATTCAAAATTGGATCAAGTGGAAGTGGGGATTGAATTCAAATTATTCTGTGACTTTTCTTCCTAAAGGTTTTTTCTCATCATATTTTCTAGTTCAGAAATTAGGGATAAAATAATGGTTGGTGGCCCATGGTTTATGGGAAGAGATGCACTTTATTTGAGACCATGGAATGAAAATTTTTTAGTTGAGACAGAAACTATTAAGAAGCTTCCAGTGTGGGTTAGGCTTTTTGGACTTCCATATCAGCTTATAAATAAGGATGTTTTGAAAAATATTGGAAATACCCTAGGGGAATTCATCAAGGAAGGACCAACAACTAAGGAGCGAAAGCATGCTATATATACTCGAATATGTGTTGCTATGGATATTTCAAAACCTTTGCCACAATCCATTAAGATTAAATCTGAATCAAGAGAATGGGATCAACAAGTAGATTATGAAAATATTGCATTTCGTTGCCACAATTATTTTGAGATTGGACACATGGCAAGAGTTTGCAAAGTAAAAACTATGAAGAAAGAGATAAAAAATTCTAGCCATGAGATAAAATTCAAGATAAAGCAAGGAAATCATTCAATAATAGAAGCAAGATCAGATCAAGGATATTCCACTCCAAAAGAAGAGGTAAAGAAATCCTATCGACAATATCAATTGGCAAGTTTAGAAGGAATTAAAGGTGCAAAAGAAGATGTGGAGATAAAGCCCAAAACAAAGACAACAAAAAAGGTCAAGTTTATTCCAGGTAAATCATCTTCATTTTCCTCAAGTAGTATAGAATCCTCTTTAGGTAATAAAAGTGAAAGTGGTGAAGATGTTATCCCTTGCACTTTAAGGTTTCAAGAGCAAAATAATATAGAAGTGAGGTTGGAGGAAACCCATAACAATTTAGGGTTTTTAGGGTAGAATAAGAAGATAATTGCTACAGAAGAGCATCCTTGCACTTTAGGGTCTCCAGGGAAATATAAAGAAGAGTGTGCTTTTGAGGTTATTCCTTGCACTTCAGATCCTTCAGAACAAGGCAAACCTAAAGATGATAAGTCTTACTATGAGCAATGTGAGAAGATTGAAGAGATTGATGAAGATGAAAGTATTGCTGAGAATGAAAAAAAGAGGAAGACCCAAGAAGCAAAAAAAAAGAGAAAAAGAAACACAAAGGGATATTGATATGGGAAAACAAAAGCAAATATCACAAGTGTTAACAAGAAGTGGGGCTAAACCCACAAATAAAATAAAAAAATAACAATGAAAATAATATCTTGGAATATTAGGGGAATGAATAAGAACCCTAAAAAAAGATATTAAGAAATTGTGAGGTTGTTATAGACAAGATATTTTTGGATATAGAAGTTGGGCAACAAATATTTTAGCCATTCGTAGTGTTGAATTTCATCTTGACAGAATTTAAATTTTTGAAGGCATTTGATATAAAAGGAGTTGATTGTGGAAAGTTAGCAGTTTGAGGAAGATGAAGAATATTTTTGATAGAAGGGTAAATGAAGAATATCTCTGATAGAAAGACAAAGTTGGATATGCTTTAATTAACTTGTTAGAAATGTAATGAGAGCAATGTAATGTTTTGTTTTTGTAATGGGAGTGGCCCCCAATAGAAGCCACACATAGCTTATTAAAAAAAAAATTAGGAAGGAAAAAAGTTATACATCAATGAGTTCAAAACCAACTATGGAAACATCCTAAAGAAGTGCATACATAAAAATATGAAATGGAAGGGAAAATGAAAATAGAAACTAAGATCCAGTTCATACCATCTTAGGTGTAAAACTGGGAGACGGACAATACTTTAAGATGCATAGTTAAATTGAATATGTGTTATTTGCATAACAATAGTGGAGAAAAATAAATTTTCATAGAATGTGAAGTCTACAAGGACATAAGGATTATAAATGAGGGCACTCTAAAAGTAAACTCACTAATAAAACTATTTGAAGAATTTAGAATAGAAAAAAACATGGAAACTCATCAAAATCAACAACAAAAAAACACACTCTAAGAGATGATAATAGGATTTTGTTAAAATTTGAAACTTTAAATAAGAGGTCCAAGATTTGAATCCAAAAGGGATTAGGGTTTTCCCCATATTGTATTAAAGCTCTTGGTCCAATAGACTATTTTGGTCTCCTAGACATAATTAAATTCATTTCATTTCAATATATAAATAATTGTTAAAATATTTATGTATTAATATTATAATGTAGTTATCATCTACGACCACAAAATTAAAAAAAAGGATCTACTTCGATCTGTGGTAAAATGGAAATGTCCAAAAATTGGGTTTATGAAAATTAATTTTGATGGTGTTTCTAAAGGAAATCCAGGAAAAGATAGTGGAGGTGGTATTTTTAGAAATTGTGAAGGCAAAATTCTCCTCACTTATTCAGAATCATTTGGAAGTTCAACTAACAACTATGTAGAGGCTAGGGCACTTATTACATGGGATTAAAATTGCAGAGATAAAAAGGATGGAAATATATTTCAATTGAGGGGGAATCACAAATTATCATCAATGCTATTAACAAAAATGGATGTGGAGACTAGATAAAAAATAATATTATTGTTGATGTTCATCATCTATTACTAGAGGTAATCTCCTGGCAGTGTGAGCATATTTTTAGAGAAGGAAATCGAGTAGCAGATAAATTAGCAAATTATGGTGTTGATCTACATCTCCGTGAAATTTAAATTTTAGAAGACAACTAGCCAAGTGAGATTTTATGTCTTAATCAAAATTATGTCAAGGATTTGATTGTGGAAACATAACACTTTAAGAAAGTTGAATATATTTAAGAGAAAAAAGAAAAGAAAAATCATGATAAAAATGTTTACTACAACAAATGTAATATTTTGGTATTTTGATGGGAGTGGTCCCCAATAGAAGCCACATATAACCTACACAAAAAATATATTATAATGTAGTTATAAAATGGCATTAGTTCAACTAACTAGATTTCTCAACTTTCAAGGAGGAAATTGAGGTTCAAATCTTACCAAATGATACATGCATAATTTTCAAGTTATCATACCACTATATGGTCATGATGTAATATGGGTATGGCTTGTTTCAATCATGTATAACCTATTAAAAGAAATATTTACAATGTAGCTTATTAAAATACAATAGTATCTTGTAGGGACACCCTAGTGGTATGTCATTGGATTGTTATCTAGGTTAGCCAAGTTCAAATCATAGGGAGGGAGGCCCTCGTTGTGCCTCGGGGAGTGTGGACCTAGTTATATCAACCCTTGTAATTTACCTTAAAAAAATACAATAATAATAACATAGATATTGTTCTAAGGGGTATAATGCAACGGTTCAGGCTTTGACTCTTCTTTATGAGGTCCAAGGTTCAAATTGTGGTGTGTTTGTGTGGTTGCATTAATACTGTATTGATAATATTAGCTCTTAGCCTCACGAGAGGTCATGGATGGGATGACAATGCTCAACACTAAGCATCAATCATAGGGGATTCTCATTCCAACCAAATAAATAATAATAATAATAACATTAATACTTATGCAATAAGGTAGAACCTCATTTAATCATATATAATTAAAAAAAATTCAACTAGGAAGCATCATGTCAACAACTTAAATAAGAAGAATTGTTTTTATATTATCTAATTTTTATTTTATCTAGTGTCAAGAATCCCACACCTGCACATGGAGCACATGAAGCTTAGTTGCAAGGACTCAAATATAGTTTCTTGTCTCGAGAAGTATTATGTATTTACTAGTTAACATAGACATGTCAACTATTTTAAATGATTTGATTTAAAGTAAAAAGGTATTATATTAAAGAATTAATAGAATAAATTTTTACAAACAAAAAAAAGGAGGTAGATAAACATGCCACGTGGCTAATACCTTCAACCAAAAAACCACCACTATCAAAATAGAGTGGGAACCCAAGCAAACAACTAACAACTAATAAAAACCACCTTATAGAATTGATGGAAAATAGATGAAATTATTATATAATGATAAAAGCAAAAATATAATCCTTGCAATGATGAGGATCTATTATGCAAGTTTAGCCACCACTAGGACCAATTCTCACCCAATATTAACATCAGGAAACTTCAGCGTCAATTCCCTCCTCTATCTAAAAGAAGTGTTAGGAACATATTCCTATCCATAAGCAACTAACTCTTCATTGGAAGCAATCATCAAAGATCCTGACTTGTCCTAGGCATTGATTTGAGGAGCTATGGGAGAGAGAGGAACAATCAGGTCGCTACGACCATCTTTGTAAGGAGGGGAACCTTGAGTTAGGATAGGAGTATGGTTTGGGGGTAAGAAACAACATTGTTTGGACCTGGATCGGCTTTGGGGAGTATCTTGCTTAGGAGGAACCTGATTGACTATGCACGATGTGTTACTCTAATGATAAAAAATATTCTAAAGATGAGTGAGCTCCATGGCCACCTTATTGGTCTAAACTACAATATGAAAATACATAGACAAAATAATATTAGAATTCTCAAAAGCAGATGTGTAGAGAGGAAGAACACTTACCAAAGACATAATTATTTCTAGATTTTTATATGTTGAACATGGTTTCCATACAAAAAAAATTCCACACTTTATCCAACAAGGGTGGGGGGTCTCCCAAAATGATATGCTTCCACTCAAACATGGTGTAGGAATAGGGTCTAAAAAAGGAAAAAAACTACTCCCAAAAGGAATGAGCACTAGCATAGACCCAGAAAATATGGACAAACTCTTCAGAATAAAGATAAAAATGGAAAGAAGTGTTGGGGATGCCTAAATGTTGAAGATGCTTCCCTATAGGAAGCCCTTGGTGGAGAATATTCTAGGTAAAATAGATTTTTTTTGGGCTCCAAGAAAGGAGCCTAGATGGTCTGGAACTTGCACATCCAAACAAGTTGATGGGAGGAGACATTGTACCATTAATTGAGCTTATCAATCATGGGGGACAAGGAGATATCCATCCATACCCCAATTGGACCTTGTAATTTTATAGCGGAGTGTTTGGATATCACTTCTGGTCCTTCCACCAAGGTTTCTACAAAAGCATAAAAAAATTGTGTAACATGGAGTCAGGAAGAGCAACCTTGACGACCTCAAAAGTATCCCTGTCAGAGTGACAAAGTCCAAATTTGGATTTGAAATCATCCCAAGGGATATAATCCCTCATAAGATGAAAAAAGAAATTGGTAATGCACCACACACCTTTGCAAAAGAATCTAAGCACATGAACTTAGGAAACCTACACAAGTGGGGAACCCTGGTAGGTAATGATAGGTGACCATCAAATATTCATCTGGTTGATGAAGAGGTCATACTAGAAGCTCTAGCCATTCCATCTCAGCCAATATTTACAAATGCTTTTGATGATTAAGGATATTGACACTTTGATAAACACATGAGCTACAAGGAGGGAAGGGAACCCCATGCCTCTTCATCTCTTATCGACCAAAAATAGAACCTTCATTGATACAACTCCAAATGAGAATATTCCAAGCCTTATTATCCACAGGGGCTTTTATGAACCACTTAACATAGAGGGCCCAACCTTGACATTGGGTATTAAGAATGCGAAGCCAACCATGACTTATGGGAATAAAATAATACTCCTAGGCAACATGATGTAATCCTAAACTATTGTTGGAAGAGGAACATAAAAAGCTTTGCAGAAGCTTCAAGCTTCTTATAGCAGTTCTTGGATGGGACCCACCAAGAAGAATAATAGGCATGGGTGGCCACAAGGAATTTTGAGCAAATTTAGGATTTACCAACAAAGGAGAGCTTCTTTGTGCACTAGTAGGTAAGTTTATGTTCCACCCTGTTAATGACATACTTCCACAACTCTGGAATTGAAATATTAAAGGTAAAATAAATACCTAAAAAATAAAATATTTTCTCCTGTTGGATGATCTTCCACTAATATTGAGTAAGCCAATGGGGCATCGGGTTGGGAGATTACTTGTAACACTATGTCTTTCTCATTTGATTGGAGGATCCAAAAGCTAGAAAAATGTGTCCAAGCAAGCAAGCACCTAATGAATGGCACCTTCTTTCTCAATAAGTGTGAGGAAAGAGTCATCAACAAAATAATGATTGATCAACTAAGTCTCATCTCCAGGGAGAGAAATTCCCTTAATAAAATCCTAAGGAGTGTGGTGAGCTAGTAAATAGCCAAACCCCTTAATGATGAGGACATACAAGGATGACACCAACGACATACCTATATAATGGATCGAAGGAGACCAATAGCCAAGGACTTATGTCTGTTAATGGAAAAAATAGTCAAAGCCTCAGTGAAAAACATCTCCACATAACTAATAAAATAGGACCTCAAACCAATAGCTTTAAGCATGGCTAAAATGAATGACCAATCGATCTTGCCGTAGGATTTCTCAAAGTTGATTTTGATGAACATGGATCATTGGTTGGAATTGCAAGTCCACTCAATGCCTTCCTAGACAACAATAATAATATCAAGGATGGACCTACCCTAAATGAAGCCAGATTGCTCTGGGCACACAATAAAAGGAAGGAGATGGCAGATGCGTAAAGCCAAGGATTTGGTGATGATATTACAAGAAACATGAAGGAGAGTAATAGGCCTCCAATTGGTGATTATTTTTGGATCAATAGCCTTGGGGATAAATTTAATAATCTTGTAATTAATAATAGGGCCCAAAGAACCCTTAGAGAAGACCTCTTGATAGACTTTGAGAAGATCATACCCAACAGTATCCCAATGGGGCTTGTATAACTTAGAGGGAAAATCATCAAGACTAGGGGACTTATCAAAGATCTTCCTCTAGATCCTTTAAATAGAGGGCATTTTCATAGGTAGCTCTTTGAAATTTAAAATTTTTCTCTAGGACAACAAAAAGGTAGGAGTTAAGAGCCTAGTCACATTGAAGGAAGTGAGCCTAAACCATGAACATTGTCTAGTAGTTATATTCAAAAGAAAAGAGAATATAAGGAAGCTCTTAAACTTGCTCTCTATTAATGTTAAGGGCTTTAATACCCAAAAATTGATTATGAGGATGCAAACATTGAAAGAACTCCTTGGTCACCATGTCTCTAATTTTGAGCCAGTGCAACCTCACCTTGATCTATGCCCCTCTGGCACCATAGTGCTCTGCCATCAAAAGCTGGTGTTTTACCATTGTGAGGTTCCTCTAAATATCCTCATTGAAAGGACTATATTGAAGCTAAGTTGAGGCCACATCCAAATCTCTTTTGAGAGAAACATTGGAGTGGTGATGAAGCTTAATAATCTTGCAACCAAGTGATTGTAGGAAGCTAGCAGTGTGTTGGATAGCAAAATTTCACCAATCAATCCAATCGAAGGCCACATTCAATCTAAGGACCAGGTTCTAAATTCTGATGATATATGCCTCAACATGGGATGGTGTAAAATAGAGGAGGGGGTAGAAGAAATCAATATGGAAATGGAAATGGGAGAATGGTCGGATAAGCAAAGCTTGGGATGGATAGAGACAAAGGGAGAAGAAGATGAGGGCCACACAAAGGAGAAAATAACATAATTTGAGAGCATAGCTCTATTCAATATTTTTAGAATATGATTCTTGCCCTATTGATTATTAGACCATGTGAGTTAGTCATTAGCAAGGAATAAAGAGGGTGAGAAGCAACTATTAGGGTTAGAGAGCCCCAAATTTTCTTTCATGAAAATCCACGCTTCTCTTTCCTCGGTGGCCTACCTCATGGGAAGAAGACCCACCTTTTCGTATGAGAATTCAATCATATTGAAGTCCCCACAAAGCAACCAGACAACAAGGGGGAGAGAGAGTGTCACCCACCACCAAAATGCACAATGATCATTGGCATCATTAGGTGCATATATGTTGAGCACACTGAGAAGATGGCCATAAATATCCATCACAACCTAAACAACATGATTGTAAGGGTCACATCCCTAATAGATTAGTCTAGAATGATAGGGTTTTGAAATGCAAATGACTATCCCTTCTTTTATATGTCATGCATAGTATGAAAGGTGTGGCCTTGGGACTAAATAAAGGAATAAGTACTCAATAGAATGAAGCTAGTGACTTTGACTTCTTGAAGGCTATTAATACTGCCAAATCTAACCTTGAAGTCATCCAGATCCTGATGCACAATGTACTTGCGCATAGAATCTATCAAACCTGTAACATTATAAGACATGCACTTCATGGGACACAATCAAGGAGTGTATTTCCTTCAATGACCTTAGAGTCCTCCAAATCTGCCAAATATACAAAGGTATTCATAAGAAATCTATTATGATTTCATGAAAAAAATTTGTCTATCATCGCTTCTCCAAAGGGACACCTAAGGACTCTCTAGCTAGACTGCAAGAGTGACGGGGGTTCCATGAGGAAAATTCACTAGGTAGACTAGGTGGAGAGATAAGGAATCCACTTGAGGGGATGAACTTTAGCATAGCCGATGGCTTAACCGTTTGGGAGCCTTGAAGAGTCGAGGAAACTTTTTTTGTATTACCACTAGAGGTACCTATAAGAGGAGAAACACAGTTCCTTCTATAGTGGTTGCATGAGAGCTCCCTAGTTGATAGCTTGATTGAGACTCCTTTTTATCAGCTCCCACAAAAGGTTACGATCAGTTGCATTTACCATTCTTCTTGGTGATAGACTTCCATTCCTCCCCTCCATTAGTAGGAGAGGTAGATTGAACTACGATCGAAGGTGTTGAAACCTCTACTTGAGTTTAATTTTTGAATTGAGCCTCCATAAGAGGGCAATATTTTATCTTGTGAGTTGCAGACTGACAACTGTAATAGTTGTTAGGGAGGTTGATATAAATGACCCATTATTGGAAATGGGTCACACCAACCTGAATATCAATAGAATACTTGAGGTCCTTTGAGAGGTCAATTTCAATGCAAACATATTTGTATGGACACACAACATAGAATTAATGTGGCTCCATACACATAAACTTACCAATAGGTACAACAAGTTGTGGCAGGAACGACCAGAGGAACAAAAGGAGACCCAATAATTTCATCCAAATGAGGACATGCAGGGAAATATCGATAGAAAATGTAAAATTATGATGTTAGGGATGAATAATTAAAAGGGTATTTCTAGCATACCAAGGACCTTTGCTCATAACCATAATAATATGTTGTGGTTTGATAAACAACGAACGAAAAACCTTTAGTAAGGTTCTAAATGTGATCAAATTTATACCATATGGCTACCAAACTTGTTGAATCCATTGATGGATTAATGCGTCATTCGGAATCTTACCCAAAAAGTACCCATTGAGGGTGTGACTCTCAATCCAATTGCAAGCTTTATAAAAATCCTACATGGGTAGGACTATGTCCAACACAGAGAAATTACCTTCAGGATAAAATTTCTAGGTTGTTTTATTGGTGCCATGGTTTTCCACAGTTGTAACTTCACTAAAGAGTAAAACGATACCTTGAAAGACAACCATCAAAAGGGAAGGAACCCCCCGTCTGAAGCGAAGTTGTTACACAAAATGGTGTAGTAACTACATTTAGAGCCCAGTATAACGACCGATTAAAAAGAAAACACAATAAAAAAAACTTAGTAGAGCCTCCACATTTAAATGATTTTTAATTTCATCTTTCATTAAATTTACATGAGATTAAATAAAAAATCACTAGTAGATTAAAAATTATTAAATGCAAAAACTAGTTGATTAAAGTTATTGTGTAATGCACATTTGTTGATATTATTTTTTTAAATTTTATTTGTACATAAAAAATAATATGATGTATTTTTTTATATACAAAAGAGAATCACTTACATCTACAGTCTTTTTCTACTTCCAAGTAGGGTTCAAATCTTGGGGCTGCCCCATATAACTCCTATGCCATATCATTGTTATTGACCCAGCATGAGGAGATAACCAATCATTGATTGCTGGGATTGGTATCGTTATCATTTGGCTGGTATGCATTCAACGGTCAAACTGCTACCTTTATAAATAGACATGATATATTTTTATTATTTATGATTATTTATCAAATTATAGTTAATTTAAAAAAAATATTTTCCTTGCTTATTATAACTTTTCTTAATATTTTACTTAATTTAATATAAAATTTAAAAATAATTTTAGTTGATCTTCATTCTACTTTTATTTTCTATAATTAAATTATATAGCTTATATATCTAAAATAAATCATTCACATAATAATCCTCATAAATAGATTAAAAATAATTAATAACATATTAATTAAAATAATAGTTCATTAACCTGATTTTAAGTAGTTGGAATAAGTAGTTTTACATTGGTTTAGAGGAGAGTGTAAGCAATTGGTGAGATATTGGTTTTACTTAGTAAATTTTATGGTTATTTATATTTATTTTTTTGAATAATACTTTTATCCATATTTATTATGGAGATTGAATTCGAGTCACATTATTGATAATGTTTTGTTGGTAGAACACACTTACGGGAATATTTATTTATTTTTGGTTAATATAAAGAAAGGATATTATTACGTTGAAACAACGTGATTTTTATTATCAACCAAATAATTTTTATGAACCACATAAAATTACATACATTGTGGTTTGAACCTTGGATCTTAAATAGTTGAAATAAGTAGTTTTGACAAGATTGGTTTAAAAGGGAGTGTGCAAGCAATAGGTGAGCTATTCCTTAACTTGTAAACTCTATATTAATTTATAGATTTATATTTTTGGTTAATGTAAAGAACTCATATTATCACGTAGAAAGGATTGATTTTTATGAACCACACAGTTACATATGTATACATTGTGGTTTGAACCTTGAACCTCTTAAAAACATGCACACATTGTGATTTGAACCTTAAACCTCTTAAAAACATGCATACATTGTGGTTTGAACCTTGAACCTCTTAAAAATAAGCCAAAGCTTTGAACTTTAGAGGGGAGTGTGTGAGCAATAGGTGAGCTATTGGCTTTACTTGTAAACTCTATATATATATATATATATTTGGTTAATGTAAAGAACTCATATCATCGTGTTTCAAGGATTGATTTTTATGAACCACACAACATTACATATGCACACATGTGGTTTGAACCTTGAATCTCTTAAAAACATGCACACATTGTGGTTTAAACCTTTAAACCTTTTAAAAAGAAGCCATGGCTTTGAATCTTAAACCTCTTAAAAAAAAGAAGTCAAAGCCTTAACCACTCTACTATCCCCACCCAAACTTTATATTTATTTTTAAACTATATAAATAAAAAATATTTTAAAAGTATTATTTAAACTAATATATATAAAAGGAGGTCAAAAGGTTTAAGGTCAAAGTGGTAAGGTTATAGTCCATATAACACCTCATACGAAGACTTGAAGGTAAGAATTAAGAAAACAAAACAAATGTTTAAATAGCTTTATATAAGCTTCATAATTCCGTAAGTAAAACTCGAAGGTAAGAATTAATATAAACAAACTAATGTTTATACATGGTTCTAATTCAATAGGTAGAACTTGAGAGCAAAGCATATTATGCATGGTTATAATTCAATAGGTAACAATTATGATTTTTAGTAACTGTTACTAAGATTCAAACTATCAATGACTGCTTTCAACAAATTCACTGTCTTACACAAAATTTTTATCGTCGTCCTCTGAAGCATCACTCAGAAAAATCGAATCAAACTACTACCTGTGCTAAGCTGGTTGCAAACGACATTTTAGTAACATGTTTACATCTTAACAAAACTCCTTTTACAACGCATATTACAGCTCTTACGAACTTGCTCGGCGTGACTGATCCAAAAAAATTATTTGGTTATCAAAAATAAACGTGGGCATAGTATCGAAACTCAAGCCAGCCACACGTCTTACTGGCGTCGAAAATCTTGGACTTGACCTACAGCAGAATTATACCAAAGATCAGTATGAAGATAATATTCATTGATAAGGTCACTACCAAGGTTGGCCTTTTGGTTCTCGTCTTCTGGCAGTACACGGCAAACGTTTTGGACATACTCCAGGCTAACCCAGTCCTCGTCAGTGGAAATAAACAGTTTTTTGGCGTCAAATTGTTGGTCTTGACCTCGGCCCTCTCTTGTGATATGGTGAGGCCAGTAATACCACCGAACTTTCACCGAGTTGGTCTCATGTTTGAGCTCCAGGATCTCTGCCACATAATTCTTTGCCCAAAGATTTGAACGGATTTCTAGAAAATCCCCAGGGCCAATTTCTACCTCCCGCTCATTCTCCGTTTCATGGCGATTTGGGGCCGGGTGATCATCGAAAGCATTGCATTCCTTCACCAGTTGCCTTTTTCCAGGCATTTTCTTGGTTAAAATTGGCAGGTTCTTCGGGTCTTGAGAGATGCGAGGTATCGATACTATGTATACGAATCCATATGGTGTTGATGTCGTTTGAGCGCTTTCAAGAATGTCGTTTCTGTCCACTATCCGTTACTTTTACAAGCTAAATTCAATATATATACTGATAGCAAATCTAAGGGTATTATAAGGGAATTCGAATTCGATGGGGGCACTTTAACAATACGTTGGAAGCGTGATTTTAGTTTGAATTATGAGTAAGATGTTTTTCTTCATAAGAGATTGCTAGTGTATTCTAATTATAGAATCATTATTCTTTGCATTACTTACAAAATAATCACATTAAACCTTTTGTGTGAGGGTACAGGAGGAAATTTGAATGCTTTTTAACTACTTGATAATTAATACCTTATGTTTATCATTCTTCATAGTCAATGTTTTTTTTACTTATGACCCTAACAAGACTTTAAACTCATCCTTCATTTCTTCAGTTTTATTTAATATTTTATTATTTTTTAATTAATTTTTTTATAATATTTAAAAATAATAATAATAAAATAATTTTTAATATTATAATTTATATAAATAAATAAATAAATATTTATATAAAATAATATAGATAGGTATTAACGTGAACGGAATTTCAATCATGGAATATGTCATTAGACTTGCATTATCACATTAACGAGTTAGAAAGCAAGAAGGTCAGTCCTCCACACACATGCCCAAACTCGATATTAATAAGGATGAGAAATCCCACAAAGTAAAAAAAGTATTATTTATATTTTAATTATTAAAATATAATATACAATCTACTACCACAAAATTTAAACTATAACCTAAAAACCTTAAAATTTATTCATGTGCAAATGTATTAGATACATGTTTACATGCACTCTAGTATTTAAATTTAAGAATTAAACGTTGTATCCATTAAACATGAAGAGGAAGAACACTTGAAGTTCCTTGTCGTTTTAAATTATTTTTAATTTCAAAAAAATTGGTTTGTTTTATTTTGTTGAGACCTTAGAGATTATAATATTTATAGTTAAAATTTCGCATCAGGTATTTTAATGACAAGTTTCTCTAATATTTTAAAAGAGGTCTAGGGTTCAAGCTTAGCGGCCTGCACTAGATACAAAAAAACCAGGTTAGCCTGAGGGGTTCACCCGGATGGGATAGACTTTGTGAAATGGGAAATCCTACCCCCAAAGGATATGAGGAATGATTTTCCTTAGCAAAGGTTTAAGTCCCAAGGGGACATTGTGAAAGTTCGGACTTTGGCTCTTCTTTGGAAGGTCCAAGGTTCAAACCGTGGTGTGGGCGAGTGTGTGAGGGGTGGGTGTGTGGTGGTTGTGTGTTAAATTCTCTATTGATAAGCATAGCTCTCGACTTTACGAGGGGTCATGGTTGGGAGGAGACTGCTTAGCCTTGGTCGTAGGGGTTTCTCACACTAACCAAATCTAAGAAAATATTCATAGTTAAAGATTATAATATTTATAATTATAATATTTAAATAGATTGGTAGTTGTTTGTCTTGCCAAGACACTTACCAAGAAGACACCTAGGTTCAAATCTTGAGAGCAGCCTGTTTGCAAAGGTAGTAGTTTGATATGAATCTTTTGAGTGCGCACCAAACCGATGATGATGGTACAAATCCTGAGTGATCGATGATACCCCTCATGCCAGGTTAACAACAATGAGGTGGAATAGGTTTGGTAGGAGCAACCCCTGTAGTTTAAACCCTACGCTTGTTAGTTACTAAAAATAGTGTGGTTGTAACCAACTCTCCTATATATATAAAATTGAAGTTCAAATTTGAAGATAAGAGTATATATATCCAACATAGAATAAGTGTGTGTTTCCTCCTTCATGCTTATTAGATATATAAAAGTGAAAATATTTTTCATATTGTATGTGTAGCAAATAATACGATATGAAAAAAATTTAGGGATGGCAACAAATTTTTTAGGAGCAAGCTACAAAATTTTTAGAGTAAGTGATGACAATAAATTTTTTGGAACAAGTAATTTTTTGAAGCAAACTATGAATTTTTGGAGCAAGCGGTGACATTGGATTTTTTTGGAGAAAGCAACTTTTTGAAATAGGAGATAAATTTTTTGGACCAATTGAGGGATTTTTTAGAGCAAATTATGGAGATCAAACCCTAGCATGAAAAAGGAAAAGAAAAAAACATAGCAATTCTCTGAAGCAGGTGATGGATTTCAAACCCTAGTACATGTCTTAACAAGTATTTTTCTCTACTATTTACTTTTCTAAATAAAAGTAAAAGTTGTTTTTGGAGTTGTGTCTGCGATTTTTTCAAACACAAAGGTTTAGGTAGCCATAAAAAAAAATCAATTTGTTAAAACTTCACAGTACTTGTCATTTGGGTAGGCGACAGTCTGTGCAAGTTAGAACTTAGTGGAAATACAGATGAAGAAAAATAGTGGGTTCACAGGTCTTAAAGCACAACCCAAGGCTTGCTTATGAATGGAAAATAGAAGAACAATTTGTTCTAGAAGAGGGCTTTCAGTAGTTTGAAGGAGAATCCAACATGTTTAAATATCTTAATACTGCTACACTTTTATTGAAAAATAGTACAAGATGTTGCACTAAGGTGCAAATGGATGTCAAAGATGTCTAGATCTCAACTTTGGTATTGAAGGGGTCAAGGAGATACAAAGAGGACAAGAAGAAAGATGGGTTACTACTACAACTACCATTGCAACTGTTAAATCCTTCACACAACCTTTAGTTTCAAGATGTGTCACCAACAAGATGTAGCAACTCATTAGAGGGTTTGAAGGAGGTATTTGCAAGGGGTTTGTTGGTAAGTTCAGTGAAAATAGAGCAATGGTTGAGGAGGGTGTTAGAACTTTTGCCACACTGAAAATAAATTTTTAAATTTGTCCAAGTATGAAATGCATCCAGTGGTGAAAGAATCACCCCAATATCCTGAACGGTTTGAGAGATATTAAATATTTTGTCCCAAGAAATCTTGCCAATGAAGTTTAAAAATAAAATTTGAAGACTTTAGAGGCCCCAAAAGAGGATGAAAAATTGGATGAAATGATCTTTAGATATTTTATTGTTGTAGATCCTTTCTCAAGCTTTCCAACGATATATTACAATAGACAATCGGGTCAACGAATCAAAAGTTATGGCTCCAAGAAGCTAAACCACAAAAAATAAATTTCGGGTAATTTTTTGGCAAAAATCCATTTTTTGGCACTTTTTCTGGCGAAAATCATTTTTGGGCACTTTTCTGGAAAAAATCATTTTCGAGCACTTTTTTGGCGAAAATCATTTTCGGGCACTTTTTTGGCGAAAATCATTTTCGGGGTGAAAATCATTTTCGGACTTTTTGGGTGAAAATCAATTTCGGTAGTTTCTTCAACGAAATTGATTTTCAGGTAGTTTCTTCAACGAAATTGATTTTCAGGCAGCAAAATTAAATTTTCAAGCATTATTTTCGATAAAGACCAGTTTTGACAAATGACCAGGGGGTAGCCAAAATTAAATGCCATCATTTCCCAAAATGATCTGCTCTTATACGATGTTGCTGATTTTCGAGGCACCGCCCATGAAGGTGAAAATTCTACCGATGATTCTTGTTGAGTCCCAATATGCTACCAACTGTAAATGCTCATTGATTTTCGAGGCGTCATTTGATTGGTTTGTTGTTGCTACCGAGGAAGAAAATACTGCCGACCATGCCACCAACTTGCCACCATTGCCACCATTTTATTTAATGCTTATTAAATTTTAGGGGTGAAATCCTCTATAAATACTGTAAAACTTGATAAGTTTGAAGGATGGACATTTGCTTGTGAAACTCTCTGAGTTTAAACATTTGTTGTGATATAAAGACTATTTGGCTCTAAGTTCTTGATCATTTTGTGTATGTTTATACTTTTTGCTCTGCATTTCTATTAGATTTATATCGTCATTGGTGGATTAAATTCTGAATCTGGATTTGATTTTCAATGAAGAATGAATGTTGGAATGCCATTGGAAGTCATGCTTATATGATCTGAGTTCAATTTCTGTTTTGTCTTTCTATTGAATGTTGTTAGTTTAAACTGGGTTGTTAATCTTGTTGTTAGTTCATCCCTGCATTATCTCTCTGGCTCACAACCATATTTCCCATTTCTTTTAGTTATTTTCCATTTCTTTCTGTTATTTCCCATTCCTTTCCGTTAATTTCTTTCCCTAAAATTCATACCAATCTTAGAATAGCAAGGGAGCCAACCCTCTCTGGAGATTGGCCTGAAGGACATTTCTTTCCTTCAACCTTTCAATGTTGGTCGGGTCTAGGGTGCATACATACATTTTATCCTAGGGCAGATTCTTGACCAACAGTTTTTGGCACGCCTAGTGGGATGAACAGTCTCCGTGTTTTAAGGGAGCCCGAGTTTGGTGAATCTTTGGCTTACCTTCATCTGGCAAAATCACCTGGCGACTCCGTTGAGCTGAAGATCCGGATCTCATGACCGATGGATGCCTTTTGTGCTAAAAGAAGACACCCCGGAGGACCCAAGGTTTGGTGAGCAACCTTGACCTCACAAGTGAAGAAAAGAATGTTCACCTGGTGACTCCGACTCAACGATAAGGACCGTGATCTCTGAGGACCACTACTATAATGGCATAGGTATGCTATCCCAGCTAGGATGATCTTGGCCCTCTGAATCTCCAAAGTCGGCATGAGATTCCCAAAAGTGCCCTGAAGACCCTAACAAAATACAATGGCACTAAGGGAATGGCCCGAGAGCACCTTGAAGATGTTGTTGCTCTAGCGACCCTCCATGGCATAACCCACGAAGATGTCATGATCAGACTTTTGGTCCTATCTCTAGAAGGAAGGGCGTTGCAGTGGTACAAAATGCTCGGGCGTAAGAGCATCTGCTCATGGGTGGACTTAGCGGGAGCACTCGTCAACACATTTGATGGCTTTCAAGATCCCTTTCAACTCTTGATGCACCTCTCCACCATCACGAGGGCACCTCTAGAGTGCATCACGGACTTCAATGTCTGATTTTGGAGGAGTTGGAGGAGAATTCCAGAGAAAATCTAACCATCACCCGCCCAGGCCCACCTGTACTATGTTCAGGCTTTCCACCCAGACATAAGCCTCCTCCTATAGCAATCTAGGGAATAGAGATTCCCTCAAGTCTTTCAGGAGGTAGTACAAGTAGAGCGACTCCTGCTCCAAGCAGGAAAGTTGTAGTGGAGAGAACCCGCTTCCCCATCACTTCTTTCGGTGGTTGCTACCCCCATCCATCTCACACAATACCCACCATCATGGTCATCACAAACTGTGCAAAATTTTAGAATACAATTATTCAGAGCGCAAGGGGTGGATATCTACCAGCACTAGTAGAAGGAATATGCAAGCATTACCCCAGTAATGAACAATATGGTAGCTTGCAACTTCCTTCAGGAGAAGGACCGAGAAGAAGAGAAGGGTCTAATGACAAGCTTTGAGTGCGAAGAGGGCACAATTTTACACCCTTTTTGTATCCTTGAGCATAGCATGCAAGTACTCGATCGAGACCCAATAAGCATGCCTCATCAGGAGGCTAGTCCTGAGGAGATCTTGATAGTAGGGCTATCGCCAAAAAAATCCTGTTGTCACATCAAGGAGTCAGAGGAGCACGTACCCAAGACCCCGCAGCCAGTGGACTCTCAAAAGTGGTGACATTGGGGCCAACCATCATCGCAACCGATACTCGAAGAAGGCTCCCATGTGGCAAATATCTTTGCCACATTATTCATTAATTGTATGAGTACTGGCATGCATGATAACCTGCCATGTTGCATCTTGTTCACAACCTGGAAAACTTTGGGAAGAGGCCAGCCGAACTTCAAAGATCGATTGAAGTACAATCAGATCTGGTCCGAACACTGCAGATTCACTCGGTAGGCGCCCAACACCAATTTTGTGGTGGTGGCATGCCAATCATGTCATAAAATTTTGTGTAAATAATGTAAATAGGTCGACTGATAAATAAGGTGTAGAGAGCACAAAGTGGTGTGATTTGGCATCATCAGATCTGGGTGACTCAAAGTGGAAGGTACTCTCTTTGTTTACATTTTCTTGTGTCTACATTTTGTTGTGACTCCATTGCCCAATGGATAAAGGCCCTGGGGTCGATTTGCATTTAGACAAGCTAAATACCTCGTGAGCCGCCATAAGTGTTGGTATTTTTGCCACACTAAAAATAAATTTTTAAATTCATCCAAGTATGAAATGCATCCAGTGGTGAAAGAATCACCCCAATATCCTGAATGGTTTGAGAGATATTAAAGATTTTATCTCGAGAAATCTTGCCAATGAAGTTTAAAAATAAAATTTGAAGACTTTAGAGGCCCCAAAAGAGGATGAAAAATTGGATGAAATGATATTTAGATATTTTGCCATTGTAGATCCTTTCTCAAGCTTTCCAATGATATATTACAATAGACAATCGGGTCAATGAATCAAAAGTTATGGCTCGGGAAGTTGTACCACCAAAAATCATTTTCGGGCACTTTTTTGTCCAAAATCCATTTTTTGGCACTTTTCTGGTCAAAATCATTTTCGGGGCAAAAATCATTTTTAGGTACTTTTTTGGCGAAAATCATTTTCGGGCACCATTCTGGCGAAAATCATTTTTGAGGCGAAAATCATTTTTGGGCACTTTTTGGGCGAAAATCAATTTCGGGTAGTTTCTTCAACGAAATTGATTTTCAAGTAGTTTCTTCAACGAAATTGATTTTCGGGCAGCAAAATTAAATTTTCAAGCATTATTTCTAGCAAAGACCAGTTTTGACAAATGACCAAGGGGTAGCCAAAATTAAATGTCGTCATTTCCCAAAATGATCCGCTCTTATACGATGTTGCTAATTTTTGAGGCACCGCCCATGAAGGTGAAAATTCTACCGATGATTCTTGTTGAGTCCCAATATGCTACCAGCTGTAAATGCTCGCTGATTTTTGAGGTACCGTTTGATTGGTTCGTTGCTACTATTGAGGAAGAAAATACTATCGACCATGCCACCGACTTGCCACCATTGCCACCATTTTATTTAATGCTTATTAAATTTTAGGGGCGAAATCCTCTATAAATACTGTAAAACTTGATAAGTTTGATGGATGGACATTTGCTTGTGAAACTCTCTGAGTTTAAACATTTGCTGTGATATAAAGACTATTTGGCTCTGAGTTCCTGATCATTTTGTGTATGTTTATACTTTCTGCTCTGCATTTCTATTAGATTTATATCGTCATTGGTGGATTAAATTCTGAATCTGGATTTGATTTTCAATGAAGAATGAATGTTGGAATGCCATTGGAAGTCATGCTTATATGATCTGAGTTCATTTTATGTTTTGTCTTTCTATTGAATGTTGTTAGTTTAAATTGGGTTGTTAATCTTGTTGTTAGTTCATCCCTACATTATCTCTCTAGCTCACAGCCATATTTCCCATTTCTTTCAGTTATTTTCCATTTCTTTCTATTATTTCCCATTCCTTTCCGTTAATTTCTTTCCCTAATATTTATACCAATCTTAGAGTAGCAAGGGAGCCAGCCCTCTCTAGAGATTGGCCTGAAGGACATTTCTTTCCTTCAGCCTTTCAATGTTGGTCGAGTCTAGGGTGCACATACATTTTATCCTTAGGCAGATTCTTGACCAACAGTTTTTGGCATGCCCAGTGGGATGAATAATCTTCGTGTTTTAAGGGAGCCCGAGTTTGGTGAATCTTTGGCTTACCTTCATTTGGAAAAATCACCTGGTGACTCCGTTGAGTTGAAGATCCAGATCTCATGACCGATGGATGCCTTTTGTGCTAAAAGAAGACACCCTGGAGGACCCAAGGTTTGGTGAGCAGCCTTGACCTCACAAGTGAAGAAAATAATGTTCACCTGGTGACTCTGACTCAACAACAAGGACCATGATCTCTGAGGACCACTACTATAATGGCACAGGTATGCTATCCTAGCTGGGATGATCTTGGCCCTCTAAATCTCCAAAGTTGGCATGAGATTCCCAAAAGTGCCTTGAAGACCCTAATGAAATACAATGGCACTAAGGGAATGGCCCGAGAGCACCTTGAAGATGTTGCTGCTCTAGCAACCCTCCATGGCATAACCCATGAAGATGTCATGATCAGACTTTTGGTCCTATCTCTGGAAGGAAGGACACTGTAGTGGTACAAAATTCTTGGGTGTAAGAGCATTTGCTCATGGGTGGACTTAGCAGGAGCACTCATCAACACATTTGATGGCTTTCAGGATCCCTTTCAACTCTTGATGCACCTCTCCACCATCACGAGGGCACCTCTAGAGTGCATCACGAACTTCAATATCTAATTTTTGAGGAGTTGGAGGAGAATTCTAGAGGAAATCTAGTCATCACCCGCCCAGGCCCACTTGTACTATGTTCGGGCTTTCCACCCGAACATAAGCCTCCTCCTACAACAATCTAGGGAACAAAGATTCCCTCAAGTATTTCAGGAGGTAGTACAAGTAGAGCGGCTCCTGCTCCAAGTAGGAAAGTTACAGTGGAGAGAACCCGCTTCCCCATCACTTCTTTTAGCGGTTGCTACCCCTATCCATCTCGCATAGTACCCACCATCATGGTCATCACAAACTATGCAGAATTTTAGAATACAACTGTTCAGAGCGTAAGGGGTGGATATCTCCCAACACTGACAGAAGGAATATGCAAGCATTACCCTAGTAATGAATAATATGGTAGCTTGCAACTTCCTTCAGGAGAAGGACCGAAAAGAAGAGAAGGGTCTAACGATAAGCTCTAAGTACAAAGAGGGTATAATTTTACACCCTTTTTGTATCCTTGAGCATAGCACACAAGTACTCGATCGAGACCCAATAAGAATACATCCCTAGGAGGTTGGTCCTGAGGAGATCCTAAGAGTAGGGCTATTGCCAAAAAAATCTTATTGTCACATCAAGGAATCAGAGGAGCACGTACCCAAGACCCCACAACCAGTGGACTCTCAAAAGTGGTGACATTGGGGCCATCCATCACCGTAATCGATACTCGAAGAAGGCTCCCATGTGGTAAATATCTTTGCCACATTATTCATTAATTATATGAGTACTGGCATGCATGATAACCTGCCATGTTGCATCTTGTTTGCAACCTGACAAACTTTGGGAAGAGGCTAGTCGGACTTCAAATATCGATTGAAGTACAATCAGATCTGGTTCGAACACTACAGATTCATCGGGTAGGTTCCCAACGCCAATTTTGTGGTGGCGGTATGCCAATCATGTCATAAATGTTTGTGTAAATAATGTAAATAGGTCGATTGATAAATAAGGTATGGAGAGCACAAAGTGGTGTGATTTGGCATCATCAGATTTGGGTGACTCAAAGTGGAAGGTACTCTCTTTGTTTACGTTTTCTTGTGTCTGCATTTTGTTGTGACTCTATTGCCCAATGGATAAAGGCCTTAGGATCGATTTGCATTCAGACAAGCTAAATACCCTACGAGCCGCCAGAAGTGTTGGTATTTTTGCCACACTAAAAATAAATTTTTAAATTCATCCAAGTATGAAATGCATCCAGTGGTGAAAGAATCACCCCAATATCCTAAACGGTTTGAGAGATATTAAATATTTTATCCCGAGAAATATTGCCAATGAAGTGATCTTTAGATATTTCGTTGTTGTAGATCCTTTCTCAAGCTTTCCAATGATATATTACAATAGACAATCAGGTCAACGAATCAAAAGTTATGGCTCCGGGAAGCTGTACCACCAAAAATCATTTTTGGGCACTTTTTTGGTGAAAATCCATTTTCGGGCACTTTTTTGGTGAAAATCATTTTCGGGCACTTTTCTGGCAAAAATCATTTTCGGGCACTTTTTGGACGAAAATCAATTTCGGGCAGTTTCTTCTAGCGAAATTGATTTTCAGGTAGTTTCTTCAGTGAAATTGATTTTCGGGTAGCAAAATTAAATTTTCAAGCATTATTTCTAGCAAAGACGAGTTTTGACAAATGACCAGGGGGTAGCCAAAATTAAACATTGCTCATTTCCCAAAATGATCCGCTCTTATACGATGTTGCTGATTTTTGAGGCACCACCCATGAAGGTGAAAATTCTACCGATGATTCTTGTTGAGTCCCAATATGCTACCAGTTGTAAATGCTCGCTAATTTTTAAGGCATCGTTTGATTGGTTCATTGCTGCTACCAAGGAAGAAAATACTATCGACCATGCCACCAACTTGCCACCATTTTATTTAATGCTTATAAAATTTTAGGGGTGAAATCCTCTATAAATACTGTAAAACTTGATAAGTTTGATGGATGGACATTTGCTTGTGAAACTCTCTGAGTTTAAACATTTGTTGTGATATAAAGACTATTTTGCTTTGAGTTCTTGATCATTTTGTGTATGTTTATACTTTCTGCTCTGCATTTATATTAGATTTATATCGTCATTGGTGGATTAAATTCTGAAACTGAATTTGATTTTCAATGAAGAATGAATGCTAGAACACCATTGGAAGTCATGCTTATATGATCTGAGTTCAGTTTCTATTTTGTATTTCTATTGAATGTTGCTAATTTAAACTGGGTTGTTAATCTTGCCATTAGTTCATCTCTACATTATCTCTCTGGCTCACAACCATATTTCCATTTTCTTTCAGTTATTTTCCATTTCTTTTAGTTATTTCCCATTCCTGAGCCAAGTGATGATTTTATAGGAAGACACAAGTCTTGGATAAGAGTGATGATTATGATATGTCCTCTTTAGAACAAGTTTAAAATAGGCCACAACTCTCTAATTAGAGGACAACATAAGAATTTTGAAAGGAGGAAATCCAAATAAGAATCCCTTGGAAGCACGTAAAAAGGCAACCAAGTGCATTTGAAGGAAGAGTAATAGAGCAAAATTAGTTCTAGGAGATGTAAAAATAGGAGAAGTCATTGAACTCTTAGAAAAATTCTTATTGGGAGATTCTATGGGCATGCAATTTCTAAAAAATTCTTGGTAGATTGGATGGCCAGGGAATGGATGGAAGTTCTAGGGTATGTACCTAGTTTTTTATGTCTACTAAAAGGATGGTTGTCATTTCAGTTCAGGACTAAGGAAGATGTGGCAAAGATTATGTTAGAAAAATGGTTTTGGGGGTTAGCTTTGTTAATTCTTAAACTATAGGACCCTTTTTTTACCCCTAGGACCACTTGAATACCTTCTTACCTTGTATAGGTAAAGTTACCAGGGTTTCCATTAGAATTTTGGTCTAGATATATTTTCCAAGTCATAGGCAGTTACATTGGTTCTTTCTTAGAGGTGGACGAGAGGTATCAGTCCTCATGCATGAGGATAATGGCCAGGATTTCTTTTTGATGTGGACTATATATATGGGTGGGGTAAATTGTGTTAAAGTATAACAAAGGGATGCATGTTCATACCCTAGACTATATTGGTGTGCCTTTTGGGTGTGTATGCTATCATAATTATGGGCATATTGCAAGGGAATGTTCTATTAATATTCAAGGAAGGTTTGGAGTCATAAGGAAGACAGAGGGATCTTTAAGGGTGAGAATAAAATACAATTTTCTCTTTAGGCACATAACTTACAGTCTAATTATATTATTGAATAATTACATAAGGAACACAAGCTAGAGAAATCAAGGAAAAAACATAAAATGCAAAAAATATGGAGATAAATATTCATCTTTTTTGTGCTAAGATCAAATGATGGATTCAAAATCATATCATATTAAAGTAAGGCTAGGATTCTCAAAGCAAAAGTTGCATGTCATACTCTTGGACCTAGATACAAGCTTTCAAAGCAAATATACTACCAAATCTCATACAAAGTCTCCACTAGAAGAAGGTAAGGGTGCAATTGAGGGGCAAGGAGGACCCTTAAATTCCTCTTCCTTGAAGGAAGTAGATCCAGATCTTGAATTAGACTAGTAATATTTTTAGTAATGCTTCACAAGTAAATATCTTTGAAATTGCTTTCCATCTTCATTTTTCTTGTGGCCAAGAAGGTTATGTGTCCCCAAAAACTCATAGGTATCCCCTACGATCCCTAAAAGG
This sequence comes from Wollemia nobilis, assembly GCA_028583015.1. Lineage (NCBI taxonomy): Eukaryota > Viridiplantae > Streptophyta > Pinopsida > Araucariales > Araucariaceae > Wollemia > Wollemia nobilis. Next base: position 4,707,485 of record JAQPPZ010003287.1, on the reverse strand, counting down.
AAGAATAGGACTAAGATAATAAGGATTTGGAGGAGGCCCTAGTAAATATGTGGGGGATAGAAGTTTTACTGGTAGGAGAAGCAAAAGGGTTTTTACTTTATTGGCTAAGAATAAAAGCCTATGTGAAGTTCAACAAGGTAAGCAACCATCCTTAAAAGCGATCCTTGGAGCAGGGATGATACCAGACAGTTTATCAATGAAAGTAATTTTCTTTAATATTTGAGGGATGGGCAATTGTGCAAAAAAAGTTGCTCTATGCAGGTTGGTAGAAATTCAGAATCCAAAGATTTTGCTAATTCAAGAGACAAGGATTAGCTATGAAAGTGATGTAAGATATTAGTAAATTGCTTAAATGATGGGATTTTTTTGACCCTTGATGTTGTAGGAGCCTCAGGAGGAGTGGCTACAATGTGGAAGGTAAATCAATTTAGGCTAACCAAAGTTGCATTGCTTGACTCAGGAGTAGGGACTGAATTCTTTTCTATGGAGCTTAGGGAAACAATGACAATGGTGAATATTTATGACCCCTATAAAGACAAGATGCAGTATTGAAATAATATTATGGATCAAAAGTATTTAAAAGCTAATAATTTAATTTTAGGAGGTGATTTAAACCTAACTCTCTCAAGGAGCGAAATATGGGATTTTATTGCTAGAACCGATCCACTAGCTAATTACTTCATCCAAAAGTTTGAATCCAAGGGGCTGGTAGACTTGGTGCCTATAAAATCTATATCAACTTGGAGAAACATAAGGACAAGAGTTGATAGAAATTCTAAGATATTGGACATATTCTTAGTAGCAAAGAGTTTGGTAAATAACACTTATAGATTGAAGTCTTGGAGTGAAGTTGGAGGTGACTCTGATCACTCCCCTATCATGCTTCTTTTAACAAAAGAGGAGAAAAACCATGTTGTCCTTTTAAATTTAATTCTAAGTGGCTAAAAGAATATAACTTTGTAACTCTATTCAAATAAGAAAGGGTGAAGTTTGATCCTAGTCTAAGAGAATATGCTAGTATATAATTTGCAACAAATTAAAAAAGGGTAAAGGTAGTAGTGGCTCAGAGGGCCAATAAAAAAAACTGATGGATGAGAAAAAATTGAGGGAGATTGAGGAGGATTTTGTAGTGTTTCTAACAAATGAATTTGAAAAAGAAATGGATAAGGAAATAAGGCTTAAGTATAAAAGTTTGGAACAAGAGAAGAATATATTGTTGGCAGAGAGATAAGCATGATGGAGGCTCAAAAGTAGAGCACTATGGATTGAAAATGGGGATGAGAACACTAAATTTTTTCATAGATTTGCAAACCACAGAAAGAAATAAAATACAATTTAGGAGTTACATAGATAATATGGAAGTAAAATCTCCTCCTTTAAAGGAATAACAAACATGGGTGTAAGGCATTTTGGTCAATTGTACAAGGATCCTAGTCAAGTTAATATAGCTGAAATAGTTAAAATAGCTACTCTCTTTCCAAGATTTATAGATGAGAAAGACAATGATGATTTGATTAAGAAAGTCTCAAAGGAGGAGCTCAAAGTTGTTTTAACCTCCTTCCAAAAAGATAAGAGTCTAGGACCTGATGGGTGGACTGTGGAATTTTTTCTCAGGCTCTATGATATTTTGGAGTATAACCTACTCAAGGTTGTGGAGGAATCTAGGCTAAAAGGAAGAGTAAATGCAGTTTCCAACTCTACCTTCATTGCTCTTATTCCAAAAAAGGACAATCCTTCTTCATTTGATGATTTTAGGCCCATTTCTTTATGTAATTGTGCGTATAAAATCATAGCAAAAATAATTTCTTCAAGAATTAAAAGGTTCTTCTCTACTTCTATATCTATTGGGCAATTTATTTTTTTACATGGTAGAAAAATTCATGAAGCAATTAGTTTTGCTCAAGAAAGCCTTCATACCATAAAATCAAAGAAACTACCAGAAATGGTGATGAATTTGGATCTCTCCAAGGCTTTTGATAGAGTAAATTAGCTATAATTAAGAATTATACTTTCTCATATTGGGTTTTTTGTGCAGATGGTGAACTAGATTATGAGATGTCTTTGTTTTGTTTCTTTTACAGTCTTTGTTAATGGGTCAACCTCTTAGTTATTCAAAGCTTCTTAAGGTATTAGAAAAAGTTACCCCTTGTCACCATTATTATTTATTTTGGTAGCTAAGGTATTAAGTAGGTGTATTATAGAAGCCAAAATGGAAGAAGCAATAAAAGAAATTAAAATAGGTAGAATGGTGGAAGTCACCCATATACTTTTTGTAGATGATGTTTTCCTTTTCATGGATGGAATAGTAAGACCTACAGAGAAGTTAAAACAATCTTTAGATCTTTTTTTTTTTTTCTGGAAACATGTATGCATATTAATGCATAGAAGTTAAGCATTTATTTTAACTGTGTGAATCAAAATCAAACCATAATAATAGGTCAATTTTTTTCCTTTATCACATTTGATCTTCAAGAGGGGTTTAAAAATATGGGGTTCTTTTTGAAATCCAATGACTACACTAAACAAGAGTGGAATTGGTTGATAAAGAGGTAGAAGGAAGAACTAAAATTTGGTGCAACAAATGGCTCTCTTTGGGGGATATTGACTTTGGTCAAGTCTATGTTGGAGGCAATACCAGTCTATTGGCAATCTTTGGCTCATACACCAAAAAGAGTTTTGACAAATTATATAGTTAAGCTATAGATTCTTATGAATAGGGAAAATGGAAAGGGAAGGTATTCCATTGGTTAAATTGAAATCCTTAGCGGAACCCAAGGAAAATGTAGGATGGGGACTTAAGAACATCTTCCTATTTAGCAAGGCTCTATTAGCAAAGTGTATTTGGAAAATAATATCAAAGGAAGGCTTATGGAATAATATTATACATGAAAAGTATTTAGATCCACTCACAGTTGAGGAGTGGATAAGGCCCCCAATTAGGAAAACTTGTAATATTTCAATCTGTTGGAAGGTAATGATTCAAGACTTTTATATTGTTGGTGATTTACTTTCCTGGAAAATAGGGGATGGTTCAAAGATAAGACTAGGATTAGACCCTTGGATTGGTTATGGTGATATGCACATATTGCCAAATAATATAATTCAAACCCTAAGAGCTCAAGGGATTGAAAATATTACCCAAGTAGCTAACCCAAAATATTCTACAAACTAGAGTCAAGGATGGAAGGAAGCAACAATGTTAGGGCTTCAGGGCCAAGAGGTACACCAATGGGAAGAATATGTGGGAGACTTAAAGTTGGACATATCAAGTTATGAGAGGAAACTGATCAATTGGTCTAGATAAAGAACGGAGCTATAGGGAAGTACACTCTAAAGTTGGGGTATTAGACTCAACTGGAAGATAGCAATGACAATCCAACATGATGGTGGAAGACACTTTGGAAGTAAAAATCCCCATTGAAGACAAGACTGTTTCTATGGCTTTCCATAAAAAATAAGGTTCTAACATGGGTGGTTTTATAGAAGAAGAATCATAATGGTCTAGGAAGGTGTCATTTATGTAAGTCAAACAATGAAACAATTGATCATTTACTGGTTACTTGCTCCTTTACTAGATAGGTTTAGAGGTAAGTTATAGCGCAGTTAAATCTTCCTATAGGATGGCAAGAATATTCCTTAGGAGAGTGCTTAAAATCTTGGTTTGAAAATAGGTCTTACAAAGGTTTTATAGCTCTCCCATTGTTTGTGTCTTGGGGATTATGGTTAACTAGGAATGCAATACATTTTCAAGATCAAGAGAAGCCTACTTGGCAAGTATCCTCCCAAATCATTGGAAGTTTCAAAAATTGTAAGGTTTCAGCAACAACAAAGGTAAACAGATAAATCATCCCTCCAAATATTGATAAATCAGGGGCTTGGGATTTTTTTGATGGGGCTAGACATGGGGTCCCTAAAGTTTGTGGAGCTGGAGGATTACTATATACTTTTAACTCTTATTATTTTAAAGTCAAAGCTGGATTGGGAGAAGCCTCTAATGATTATGCTAAAATTACGACCCTCAAATTATTGGTTCAATTGGCAAAATTAAAAGGAATACAAAAAATAAAATTTATGGAGACTCGCAAGTGGTAATAAATTGGATGCTTGGTTTTTTTTAGGATAGAAAACAAGATTCTACAACCCTTCTCTCAAATAAAAGAAGTTGTTAATTGAAGTGAAGCTTTTAATTTTTGGTATATTTATAGAGAATTAAATAGGGAAGCAGATGAACTCTCAAAGGAGGTACTTCAGATTGATCCAGGTATGTGCTTAGTCCAAGAATTCAATGAGAGCAATCCACTACAGCTGGTGCAAATCTCTATTTGGGGGGATTAATACACTCTAGTTAAAGCAAAGCATAAATAAAAAAACTTTTTCAAAAACTCAGTAGTTAATGATTTAAAGGACATTGTTTGATAAATTGGAAAGGTGTCTAAGGATAGAACTTAGCATGATAAAGATAGCTAGTTATGATGTATAAATGACATGATTTTAGGTCACTATTGAAATTTTGAAGAAATGCCAAAGAGGCATATGAAGAATGTAATTTCATATTTACTTAATATAAAATTACAACTATTTTTCCAAGGAAAAATAATATTTTATTAATATTTATTTTTAAGTGGGTATAATAGCGAAGATTTTAAAATTTCAATTATGAAAAGGTTTTATATAATATTTTAATATGGTTTGATGAAAATTTAAATTGAAGATGATAATACATCCATATAAAAAAAAATATTTTTGAATATAATTTATGACTTTGTAGATGTTAAAAACTAATTTTCAACATTTTTTTCATGCAAAATGGACACATGCCCCAAAATTTCATATAAATAAAAATTAAAGAACATACAAATTATGAAATGCAAGTATTTTACAATAAAACTATAAGTAAAAGAAATGGTATGAATTTTGTAAGTGTTATTATTATATGTAACTTTAAATTTTAAAAAATAAAAATTAAGTATATAACATGTAAAAATAATTTTATTTTGAAAATGATTTTACAATTTTAAAGCCTAAACATAAATAATATTTTATGAGTGACAATCTATAAAAAAAGGGTGTCACAGAACTCTTAATTGTACTATGTGCAAGGAGAAACATCAAATCATCTACTTGTTTATTATTATTTTGTGTTTTTATTATGGAGGGTTTATTTTTCACGAGAGTAAGGATCTATTAAGTTGCTTCATTCATATTGAAAAAAATTAATCAAATGTTAGATTTGTTGTTGAAAAGCAAAATAATTAAATATTAATAGAGTAGTCAAGAACATGTTATGAATTATATCTAAGATGATTCATATTGTTATATTTCTTGTAATGTGTTTAAAGATATGGTTCTCATCATGGAATGTCTCATGTGGGAAGAAATAAATGTGATGGATTCTTCTTAAAGATAAGATTTGAATATATATCCAAGCAAAGGATAAAATAAAAATATCTTGAAGTTGTGTTCATCAAATCAATTTTATAGTGCTTTTAAAGAAAATTAAAGTTGGATTCATATTGTTGTATTTCATGTAAAGTGTTTAAAGGTATGGTCCTCCACATACAATATCTCATGGGTGTAGAAACAAATGTGATGGATTAGTAAATATAAAATTTAAATATATATCCAAGTAAAGGATAAAATGAAAATATTTTAAAATTGTGTTCATTAGATTAATTTTGTAGTGCTTCTAAAAAAAATCTCTAACTTGAATTCATTTTATTGTATCTCTTATAAAGTGTTTAAAGGTATGGTCCTCACTATATGATATCTCATGGGCGTAGAAACAAATGTAATGGATTATTAAACATAAGATTTGAATATATCTCCAAGCAAAGGTTAAAATGAAAAATATCTTGAAGTTGGTTTCATCAAATTAATTTTGTAGTGCTTTTAAAAAAGACTAGGAAAGTTAGTAGGATAGTTTTATCTAGGATAATGATGGTAGAATTCTCATCTATGTGAAATCATATGCAAATTCAAAAAATAAGTACACAAAGGATATGATTATTTTACATGGATTAACATTGTAATAAAATAATAAAATATATTTTAATTGAGAAATATTTTAAGATTATTATTATTATTAACCTGCTTTTGAGATAAAGGAATGTGGATATTAATCAATAATAGTTTTATACATTATATCCATCAAGTACTAGTGGATATATTTTAGAGATGCTAACAAAACTACAAGGATGGAAATAATATAATATATAATCTAGTGAATAGAGATATTGATTTTTATTATAGAAAAATTCAAATAATGAAAGATAATTTATTAACATAGATTATATCTATCAATGCTATATGAATTTATAGCTAAAAAATAGTGATTGAGAAATAGTTGGATGAAGAGGGAGTTAGAAAAAAATATTTAATTCAAAGGTGATATGAGGTTGAATCATAGAATCTACTTGGATATTGTTGGATTTCATAGTAGTTTTGAAAAACGAATGGAATCAACACATTACCCAATATTACTGAAAATAAAATACAAAATAATAATAATGTAGACGATATAAGAAAGTGTTTATGGACACTAAATGTTAGGACCCATCCTAACCTTATTATGTAATTACCTCTTTCCTAACATAGGGACCCCATATTAATAATATTATGTAATATTTTGTAACGTGTATGTAGCATTTGAGGTACCCAAACAAGTGGGGTCATTTAATTAACCAATATTGAGAATGTAACTGCTTGTTTAGTAAAATATTCTAGCTCAGGTGGCCACTTGAATGCAAAGCCAACCCTTGAACATCATATTTAGGGTTGCAAAGAATCTTTAAAAAGGCAAGGGGGCATAGATGAAAGCATCTCTCATATTTTGTATTGAAGCTATGCTTCTAACGAGGTTGCCCGCTTGAAGACCTTGTGATTTTGTAATGTGTTTTTGTTTTTCTGTAATATAATATGCAATATTTCTATTTCATCTTGAAATATTGTTAAGTTCAAACTCATTTTCTATTATTATTTCAATATTATGTGGGTATGTTTTTATTATACTGCAAGGTTCATAACAAGTGGTATTAGAATTCTTTCTAAGGTTGTGTATTATTGTAGTACAAATAGTTCATGTTCTTCCATTTTCACTTATTAGGTATAAAATTTTATTGTTTTCATTTTCCTGCGTATTTTTCTATAAAGAAAAAGATAAAAAATTGATCCATTTTTTCCTTTGTTTTTAGTTTAATAGGTTAGAAACCCTATGTAAGATTTATAAAACATCACAAAGGAGTTGTTATTGGCTAAGCTAGATTACCCATAAAGCATCTAGTGAAGTGAGGAGCAATCAAGCTCCAATACCCATGCCTCAAACAACACCCATATATGGACTTGAGCTCCCATATATCTTTGGGTATATCTAAAGACCCCCTTAGGATTAGGAGAAACCTTTAGCCCTAGGAATATTTTCAATCATGTATCTATCTATAGTGCATCGAGCACAACACTTTGGAAGATCACCCTCCCATACTATTAAAGAGGCAGGTAGTGTGCTCAAGGGTATTCATGGAATCCTCCTTGAGTAGTGGCCTAAAATATTGCTCCAAGAATTATTGCTTGTCATTGTGGTATAATATAAGGCTATGGATAATGCATACATCTTGGCCTAGAGTGCCCTTTTTTTTTTGAATGTTTAAATTGAATGCTAAAAAACCTACCATAAAAGTTGAGCATACTGAAGAGACTACACTATCGCAAAATTGACTAAACTAAAATAGATAAAAGAAATTATGGTGAAAGTAATAGTCAAGATAGGGTTACCAGTAATAGTTAAGTATCATTTCAACCAGGGCCAAATTCAATAAAATTAAAGACAGTGATTGATGGTGTAGTTGTCAATTATAATCAAGAATCATAACAATAAGAAAAATTATCAATAACAGACTCTACCAAGATAGCCATAAAAAATAGTGAGTTATGGAGTTAGAAATAATAGCTCCTAGTAATGAACATTGTAGGGCTTGCTAAGGGGTTTGTCAGATAAAATTCAATTTTTGAGTGAACTAAAACTCTAGGAGAAAAATAGACAACACTTGATTAGAAAAAAAAGTTTGTGGTGTTGAAAAATATCATTATGAGACCTAGCCTAATGTATTCATCTTTTCAAGTTGATCAATTTGATATATAACACCCAAACACTCTTTTTTATCCATTATTAAAAATAATAACTCCTAGAATAACACTTCTATTTTTAGTAAGTCAGTTGGGGTGGTCCAAATCACACATATGGCTAGAGGGACTAGAGGAGCAATGAAGGATTTGAAACAAAGCCAATATATGGAACAATTAAATCACACACTTAGTAACCTATAGAGCCAAATATCCCACATTGGACAAGAAGTTAAACAAATGAAATATCACATGCAGATTATGAAAACTGACTAGATTAAAGTCAAAATAGTGATTGAAGAAATATTCCTAGAGGTTGAAGAGTATTTCAAGGAAGGCCCAAAAGTATTCTAGCATATTAAAACTAGAGGATCAAGGGGAATTTTAGGCACTAAAGAGAAAGAAACCCATCATGCAATTTTTGACACAAATACCCCATTTAAGATGCCTAGATAAGATTTTTCAAGTTTAATGGAAAGGACATTGATGGTTGGTTGTGTCAAATAGATTAATTCTTTAAAATCCTTAATGTTTCTCGATATTTATGGATCACCATGGCATATTTTAAATTTGAATTTTATGCCCTACAATAGTTGTGGTTATAGAACATGACTCTTGAACCTTCTTAAGAAGACTTTGAGTCCCAATTACTCACTTTTTTTGGCCCTAGTGAGTATGAGGAATTTACAAAAGCATTAAAAAAATGAAAACAAACCTCTTTTGTTAGATAATATCATACTCAATTTAAGAAATTGGATAACAGGACAAGGGGTTTGATTGAAGGAATTTTTCAAAGTTGTTTTATCAATTGGTTAAAATATGATATCAAGGTAGAAGTAAAAATGTTCAAACCATATTCAATGATACAAGCCATAGGATTGACTATACTAGTGGAGGATTTTTTTCCTAGAGTTATTCATATAACTTTCCACATGCCAAACCTACATTTTCATCTAAGTTCACATCGAATACTAGCAATAAATCTCCACCAATCAAGTGATTGACTAAGGAGGAAATGGATGCCTGTAGAGCATAGGGCTTATGTTATAATTGTGATGAGAAATATTTGTTGGGGTATCAATGCATAAAATAGAAGTTATTTTTGTTAAATGTGGATGGACCAATAGTGAATAAAATATCCAAAGATGAAGGAGAACCTTAGAGGAAGATCCTTAGAGTGAGGGTGAAGTACAAGAAGAACCACAAAAAAAAATATTTATCCATGGACTTGCAATAATTGCCCTCCTAGATGATGAAGGTAGCAGGACTCTTCAAAGGGACATGAATTACAATTATTATTGATTTAGGAAGTACCCATAATTTTATGGATCCTAGAGTAGTCAAGCAAGCTAATTGTTATATACATGCTTGCAACTCTGTTGAATTCATGGTGGAAAATGGAGGAACATTATCTTGTAAGGATAAATGTTGCAATGTTAAGTTGAAAATGGGAGAATATAAACTCCAAATTGATATTTTTGCTCTTCCACTTAGAGGATGTGATATTGTGATAGGAGCACAATGACTATGCACCTTGGGAATAGTAGCCTATAACTTTATAAGATTATGGATGTGATCCTCATAGAATGGGAAGTCCTACTCTCTTCGTGATTCATCGATAGGATCTATGTAGGTTATCAGTTCAAGCCATATGGAGAAGTTATTAAAAAGTCATCACGTAGTAGCCTAATTATTTTCAATTCAATCATAGACTTTAAAAGTAGATGAACTCCAAGGGGATTTGCAACTCATATTGACTAAACATAGTGGTTTTTACAAAACAGATTAAATTACCTCACCATAATTCCCATGATCATGCAATACCATTGGTACCAGGTAGCTTGTCAATTAACATCAGATCCTAGAAATATATCTATAAACTTAAATAAAAAATTAAGAAGTTGGTTCAAGAGGTGCTAAAAATAGGTGTAATTCGGCATAGTAACGATACTTATTCTTATCCAATACTTTTGGTTGGAAAAAATATGGATTGTGGCAACTATGTATAGACTTATGTGAGCTCAATAAGCTCACCATTAAGGATAAATTTTTTATACTTGTTATCGATGAATTGTTGGATGAGTTACATGGCATAAATTTTTTCTTTACTTTGGATCTCCACTTTGGCTATCATTAGATAAGGCTCAAGGAGGAAGAAACTCTCAAAATAGCATTACAAAATCATGAGAGCCATTAAATTTTTTTTGTCATGTCATTTGGCCTAACTAATGCACCATAAACATTTTAGAGCCTCATGAATAGTGTCTTTCACCCATTTCTTGACAAATTTATTTTGGTTTTATTTGATGATATACTCATATACTATCACAATTGGGTCGAGCACTTACAACATCTAGATAAAACTTTGTAATTATTGTAAGACCATAAGTTATTTATCAAATGATCCAAATATTCCTTTCGCATGTAGGATATTTAATACTTTGGGCATAATGTTTCACAAGAGGGATTCAAAGTTGACCCTAAGAAAATTGAAGTTATCCAAAATTGGCCTAAGACACAAAATCTCAAGATGCTTTATGTGTTTTTGGGGATCATAGGTGATACCATAAATTTGTATAAAATTAAAAAAAAATATTCTCCCCCTTAATGACCATGTTGAAAAAGAATTAATTTATGTGGTCATCTCCAACAGAAAATGTGTTTGCAAATATTAAGAAGGCTATTATTTCAACCCTAATGTTGGCTACACATAATATTTCCAAACCATTTACAATTGAAAGTGATGCTTTAGGTCATGGTATTGGGGTTGTATTAATGCAAGAAGGGTGACCCTTAGATTTTACTAGTAAGGTCCTCTTAGTCAAAAATTTGGGCAAATCCACTTATGAGAAAGAAATGATGGCCATCCTACATGTTGTTAATCATCAGTGACCATATATCATTGGGAGACATTTCTCCATTAAAACAAACCACTAAAATTTGAAATATTTCCAAGAACAAAGGGTCTCGAATCTAGTGCAACATAAATGGGTTGGGGTATGTCTATGACATCATGTGTAAGAAAGGAAAGGAGAATATTATGGCATATGCCTTCTCTTTTTATTTTGAGGATAAAGTATTAGTGTGTTTCATTTCCTTCTCACTTCTCCAAAGGGTCTTCCAACTTCAAGATGAGGCAACCAAGGACCCATCCTTATAGACCATACAAGAACAACTATAAAGGGATCCCAATTCACATGTTAGACACTCATGGCATGGACACCTCTTACGATATCATGATCGCATTATGGTATCCAAAAATTCATCACTCCATGAGGATATTATGAGGGAGATGCATGCTTCACCTACTTTAGGCGATTCTAGATTCTTGAAGAGATATGAGAGAGCTAAAAGGTAATTCTATTAGGAGGGAATGAAAAAAGATATTCAAAATTTTGTGGCTGAATGTGAAATTTTCCAACGGATGAAAGGTGAAGCAATTTATAATCTAGGTATGCTACAACCATTTCTAATCCTAGATAATGTATGGACTAATATTACCATGGATTTTATTGAAGGGATTCCCAATTCTATAGGAAAATTAGTCATTTTTGTGGTGGTGGAACATCTCTCAAAGTATCCTATTTTTTTCTCCCTCACCCATCCTTACCATACCTCCACCATTGATTAAACATTCATGGAATCTATTTTCAAACTCCATGGTATATCCAAATCCATTTTGTTTTATGGTGAACCCACTTCTACAATAAATTTTGGCAATAATTGTTTAAATTGGAGGGAACACAACTACGAATGAGCTCAGCCTACCATCCATATATGGATGGGAAAATTGAAATTGTCAACAAGTGTTTGAAAACCTACCATAATTATTTTACCTTTGACCACCCAAAACAGTGGGATGCCTATGGTTGAATTGTGGTACAACACTTCCTTCCAGACAAATTCCAAAATGACTCCTTTTGATGTAGTGTATGGATACCCACTTCATATATTCCTAGACACTCCAAAGTTCAAGCAATGGATGTAACTCTTTAGGAGCATACCCACCTTCTATAGTAGTTAAAAGAGAACTTAGTGCTAGCCCAAATCAGAATGCAACAATAGACTCACCAACACCATTCTCGGTGTAGCTTCAATGTAGGTGATATGGTTTTTCTTTGAATCCAACCCTACAAACAATATTTTGTGCAACTTTGAGCTCATAAAAAATTGGCAGCACTATTTTATGGATCCTATCAAATAGTGTAATGGATTAGACAAGTGGTCTATAAGCTTTTATTACCACCTTCTTCCAAGATCCATCTAGTCTTCCATATCTTTTGCCTCAAGAAGGTACTCAACAATCACATTCAAGTGCAGTCCACACTCCTTGAGTTAGATGAAGAATGCTCAATCCTCTTACAACCTAATAACATTCTGGAACGAAGAACCCACACTCTCCATAACCACACTATCATTGAAGTCTTTGTCTAGCAGAAGGGATTACAACCAGAAGATACTACATGAGGATGATACCATGGATCTCTTTTATCATGGTCTTATGGAGCTCCAAGCTCACCATACTATCAAGCTACAAGAATTCATCAAACGTTAGTCTATTAATGTGTTGATTGATTGAGATAGCATATATAACTTTATAGATAGTAATATAGCAAGGTCTTTGGGTCTATTTATCAATTCTTCAAATTAGGATAGATTTCAAGTATTAATTACAAATGTGGATACCACTCAATGTATGGGTTGCATAGCTAAGGTTAACATTTAAATGGGGGAATACACTTGGTTGAGAAAATCTTTGTCTTGAATCTAGGAAGTACACATGTCATCTTGGGAGCATAATAGTTACCTCAACTTGGTGATGTTATTATTAATATGAAAATTATATATTAAGTGGATGGAGAATAGAAGGATATTTTTTCTCTAAGGAATATGACCCACACATTCCAAGGTAATTAGTTCATACAACATGTAAAAGTTATTGAATAAAATTCTTTACCTAATTCAATTACATGGACATTCAGTCTTTGAAGTTGCTTCCTCCAACTCTTCCTTTGGACTTGCAAAATATTGTAGATCACTATGAGGAAGTCTTTGGTGAACTAACGGGTCTTCCTCCTAAGTGCAGACATGTTCATGCCATCCATCTTATCTAAGAAGTTAGCCTCCTAATGTGCATCTTTATTGCTATCCCCAATATCAAAAATCTAAAATTGAGAAGTTGGTTTAAGAAATGTTGGAGCAAGGAATTTTTCATTCAAGCCTTAGTCCATACTTCTCATTGGTGGTGATGATACAATGCAATTACAATTTGTTGTGTACGTATCTTGATTTTTGACCTCTCAACAAGATCACTATCAAATATAAGTTTTCTATCCCTATTATAGATTATTTGTTACATGAATTGTATGGTGTAAGATACATTTCAAAACTAGACTTGCATTCTAGATTTCATCAAACTAGAGTTAGAGAAGAGGATATCCCTAAGACTACATTTTGCACACAAAAGGGTTACTATGAGTTCCTAGTCATGACTTTTGGTCTTACTAATACTACTTCCACTTTTTAAAGTCTCGTGAACTTTGTATTATGCCATTTTATTCATAAGTTTTTCATAGATTTATTTATTGATATCTTTATTTATAGCAAAGCCCTAGGAGGGTCATCTAGTTCACATGGATAAAGTTCTTTACATATTATAAAAGGAAAAATTATTTATCAAAAGGTCCAAATGTTCCTTTGGGGTTTAGGAGGTAGAATACTTAGGATATATAAGTTCAAGGATTCAAGGTAGATCCTAACAAGATCAAAGCTATGAAATATTGACCCTTACCCAAATTCCTTAAGCAACTCTGGATTTTTAGGACTCATAGGTTAATATAGGAAATTTACCGACAACTATGGCAAGATTGTTGATCCTCTCACTTTCTCCACTAAGAAGGATGATTTTGTTTGGTTTGAAGATACTTCCTAAGTTTTCTAGTTTCTAATGAAGGCTATGTGCACCATTCCTATTTTTGTCACCCTGACTTTGGCAAGCCTTTTGTCATTGAGTGTGATGCTTTTGGCACATGTATTGGAGTTTTTTTAATATAGGATGGACACCCATTGGTCTTTTAAAGTAAGCAAATTTCTGGTAAGAATCTAGGCCAATCTACTTATGAGAAGGAAATGTTAGTTGTTCTACATGTCATAGAGAGATAAAGGTCTTATTTCTTGGGGTATCACTTCATAATCAAGACCAACCATGACAAACTTAAGTATTTCATATTACAACATATCCTTTTTTCTAAATAGAATAAATAGATGACCAAGATCTTGGGGCATGAATTTTCATTAAATAAGATAAGTAGAATGTGGTGGTTGATGCTTTGTATCATAAACACGAGGATATTATTTCTTTAATTGTTATATATAGTCCTCTTCTCCAATGGATTTATCGAGTTTGAGAGGATAGACCTTATAATTCAAACACTACTCTAATTATTTAGGTTATGGAGGCTGGCTCATAACTTCCCTCTTGTTTATCATATGTTGATGGAGTTCCTTGTAAAAATAATGGTATATATCTTGCCCAGTCCTCAACTATTAAGATAAGTGTCCTTTAAGAATTTCAAGCATCTCCTTTAGTAAGATATTCTGGATTCTTGAAAATATATCAGTAGGTGAAGCAATCCTTATCTTAGAAAGGATTAAAAGTAGATGTCAAGACTTTTGTAGAAAATAGTTAAATTTCCTAGATTTTTGCAACCCTTGCCTATCCTAGATTGCTAATGGGAGCACATATCCATGGATTTGATTGAGGTCCTTATCAAATATGAGTGTAAAAATATGATATTTAAGATGCTAGATCACCTTTCCAAGTACTCCCATTTTTATACATTTTTGCATCCCTATTCAACAAGTAAGATGGCCAAGGTATTCCTTGATTTTATTTTTACATTGCATCGTATGCCCAAGTCCATTATAAGTGATCATGATCCTACCTTCCCTAGTAACTTTTGGAAGGAATGCTTTTATCTTAGTGGTATTAAGATGAGTATGTACTCTTCTTATCACCCTCAGTTAGATGGCTCTTGTTAGCTAAATTTTGGTACTTACCTTTGTATTTTTTCTCAAGAAAAGAAGTATAATTGGGTTCATTGGCTCTCGTTAGCTAAATGGTGGTGCAATACTTTTACCATTATTCCCTCAAGATATCATTATTTGAAATAGTCAAAAACCTCAATCATTGGTAGACTATGTTCTAGGATCCTCAAAAGTGTCCCAAGTATATGATTTATTACAATAATGATGACTTGTGCTTCAACTTCTTAAAGATAATTTGACCCAAGGCTTGAATTGCATGAAGAAACAACAAGATTCATATTGTTTTGAATTATAATCTACTATAGGGGCTATGTTTTTTTGTGCTTGCAATCCTATAAGCAATTATCCTTGAAGATCAATTCCAATTAGAAGTTGACTCCTTGATTATGGGCCCTACAAGTTGGTTTGTTGCATTGGTGGATCTTCCATTTTCCTACATCTATCCTATCTTTAATGTATCTTGTTCCAAAAAGGTTATTGACCAAAAGGTGTAATCCTAGAAAAAGTTTATAGTCCTCGATGAGGAAGGTCAAATAACTCTCCAACCAAAAGTAGTATTGCATTTCAGAGTTCATATTCTATGATCTCAATTGATTCAAGAATTCCTCATCAACTAGTACCTTCTAAAAGAAGATGCTATATGAGATCCTAAGAGCATCTTCCAGTCTTTTCCAAATTTGAGAAAAAAAATTCTAATTGGGAAGACATTTAATGGCCCTAATATAGCCATGCCAACTTTATTTAATTTTATTAGCTTAAGCCTTAGCTTTATATTGTCAACCCTTGAGCATTAGGGTTAGTATTAATGTTGATTTAGTCTATAAATATGAAGAGTTATGTGGTATTTGGAATAACCTTTCATATTTGAATTGTAGTGACCTCTATTGTACATATGAGACTTCGTCCTCTCCAAGTGGCTATGATATTTCTCTCTAAGCACCTAAGGATTTATATTGATTGGAACATGAAATTTGATTATTGCATATTTGATTTTTTGGCAATTAGACCTAAATTATTATTATTATTGAATATTATTTATTGTGCATTATTAGATTGCTATTATTATTGTTGTATTTCTATAATTTATTTCATTCCAAGCTACCTCATTGGTAGCAAAATGCTAAACTTTCATCAAATACTAAGAGATAGAAGATTGTTATTTGGAGCACCTTGAAACATGGTCAAAACCTAGATAGAAAAAAATCCTGTGATGGAGAGTCGCTCATCCAAATCACTGACCTAGTCTACATATGAAAATATTATCAAAATTATAGGTAAAAAAATTGAATAATAAATACCCATATGATATGTACCTCTAGTATATTCAAGGATTCTCTTGGCCACTATTCATGGATTTACTTAAGGGGCCTACATGTACCTGAAACAATAGTTGACAACAAGGGCAATATTGGGTTGCATGTGGGTAAGGTAAGAGAGATATCCTACAAGAGATGAATATAGAGTGGCATCCATCAAAGGAGTCATAAAATTAGATTGAATATTAAATCCTAAAGCAAAATATGTCTAAGTAGACTTACAATCCTCCATCCTAAATAGTTAAAGGAGATCCAAGGTATACTTGGACTATGAGATAGTGATCCAAAAAGTAGTCTAATCAATATGAATGCCTAAGAAATGGTAAGAGAACCATAGATATGCCATCTTAAAGGAGGTCTAAAGTGACTTCAAATAATTAATTAAGGTAGAAAAGATACCCTTAATGAGAATATCATCAATACAGAGAAAAATCATCAAGGTCTTCCTATCTCGTTTCTTGATGTGAACATCATGTTCAATATTATACTACCAAAAATCACAAGAAAGAAAGAATTGGTCTTCTCATACTAAGCATGGGAGAATTTTCTTAAGTCCTATAGTAACTCAACAATACTTTTAAAAATTTCTCCTCTTTTGAAGAATAATGCAATAGTAGAGATTAGGTAGTAGAAACATCCCAAATTTTTTAAAATTTCTCCAAGTATGGAAGGGAGCCAATCTAGTTACAAAAACTAGTTGATTTACTTTTAAAATCAACTCACTTGCTTAAAAGGAATGATTGTATTAAGGGAGTAATTTGCTAAATTAAGTTGGTCGATCCACCTATAAATGTGAGTGATTCATTGGTCAGGATCAAAATTGGGAAAGTTTTTACTAAGTCAAGATTAACATGCAGTTCACTCCATTTTGAGCAAAAGCTTGAAAATCCACTATGATATTTAAAGCAAGTATTTTACTTGGATTTTCAAAGTGATTCATGTTGATAAAGTTAGCAGTTCACTTAAAGAATTTTAAAGTTTTGTAGTTGAATCCACATCATTTTATGAAGACTAGGGGCTAAAATTTTCAATAACAGTCTCTATTTAACCCAAAATTGCTAGGATTATCACTTCAACAAATTTTTAGCATCTTAAAAAATTGAATATGACCTTGTATGTGCATCTTCCATAAGGAAAAAATACCTAAGCCATATTTTGAGTCATTTTTTTTATCCAAAGGTTAAAGTAACAAGTGATTGACTAAAAAAAAGTGAACGATTTAGCACAACACAATCAAATATATCTAGTACAAATGTGACCAATGATTTTCTCTAAATTTGAAAAATAATTTGCTAGGAAAGACATGTTTCTTCCTCCTGCCATTATAGGAAGGCAATTTTCTCTTGTCTTGAAGACAAATCACTCTAAGTGAACTTCTTGGATCCCTTTCTTCCTAGAAATATTTTTTTAACGTTAAGATTTGAAAGCAACTCATTCAAAAATAACTATCAAATTGCTTGCATTTTGAGATGAGTCACTCCATTTATAGGATTATGCAAAATAATATTATGCTAGCAAATTGCCCCAAATTTACAAGTGTATTACTCTAATTTTGTGAGCAAATTTCTCAAGAGGTAATTTTTTAAATTTTTGTCATTTTCAATCCTAAAACTATTGAAATTTATAAAATTTGATCTTATTTAGGCCAAGAAAAAATGTGTGAATAAGTGCTTATGACCACCATTTATGTAGCCTATGGGCATGCAATTATGTAATAATACGAGCATTCATCATTTATGTAAGCATATGCCTATGATAATCTTTCATAATTCACCCTTAACGGTATTGGTTAATCCATCCTTATGGATAACCTTGCTAAAAAGTGTAATTTTTTATTATTTTATTGCAAGGTTAACCTCAACGTTAAGTTTATGTCTACTTGAGGTTAACCTCTCATTAAGGATTTGGTATCACTATAAATACCTCTTAATGAGGATCCATTTGTTTCATCAGTATGAATAAAATATGATATATTGGGGTGCTCATGGGCATATACCTTATACTTCTTGTCATCTCCCTTTGTTTTATTACTTCATTGACTATGGCTATATTTTAAGCACCTTTTCTTCTTTTTGGTATATGATTATGATCAATGCATATTTTGAAAGGTTTTTGGAGAATATTAAATTTTTTAACATGGTATCAAAGTAGATTTTGGAGATGCATCATTCATTCAGAAAAATATATTTTCACTATAGATTATTGGGATTACATTCAAGTTCATTATTTTTGAATTTTTATAAAATTAAATTTCAAATTAGGTTTCCTACAAAATTTTCTACTCAATAGACTAGTTTATCTATGTGTAGCATGTCTATTTGCATCCTCCATGAAATTTTACATGACCCCAATGCTAGAGAAGTACCTACATTGATATGGTGTATGAGATGGTATGTTTGTATTCATATCTAGGAGGTATAAAGTTCCAAACCCATTGTATCATTTTTTGTTTTTGTTATATTAGGCTTTATTAAATCCTTTTCATTTGCATTGTGCCAAATAGGAGTGGTGTAATTGTAGAGGCCATCCTTTTTGGACTAAAGAGAATAATATCAAATCCCCAATTCTTAATTGCCATAGATACATTTTCTTGATCGAATGGGCATATTTGCTAAGTTAATTCCACTACAAATCTACTCCAAGTATGGTGGTTTGATGCAATGGATTGATCTATTGCTTGTATAGAAGAGGTCTCTAGTTTGATACTTAGTAATATTTTCATGGATCTTTATAAAAAGAAGCACATAATGAAATTTTCTAGTGGTTAAATATTTACATTTAATAGTATAGCACAATAGTTTTCTAATAGTATAACACAATAGTTGGAGTGGTGGTTCATCAAAAGGAGGTTTCAAGTTTAAAACTTGACACTAGAATTGTTGAAAGGATACAAGGAAGACTTGTCATCATACATACAAACCAGTCTCTTTATTGTCAAGAAGCACATGTAAAATGACTAGTATGTTGTTTTACTTGTAGGAAAAAGGCCTAGGGTTTGAGCCCCATCAAATCTAACCCATTAAAAATAAATTATATATATGTATGCATGTATGTATATGTGTATATAGATACGCATGAGAAATCTATCCAATCATATGAAGTCAAGTGGAAAACTTGGATTAATTGGTTAATGACATAACATTCAATCCAATGGCACAAAGTGGTAATTGTTGATTTGATAAAAAAATTTCTAAGGTTTGGTATTTTATTTATTTTTATTTGAGTGCTAATATAACCAAATCTTCTAAAGGCCATAACTTTTGCATATATAAGTGTCTAGAGCCCTTTTTTTCTAATTGCATGATTTTTTAAGCTCTGCACAATGGTGATATTAGTTTATTGACCTATTATATATCTAATTAGAAATTTTTGTTTAAAATGGATTCCTTAGGATATGTTACTCATCTCAATGAAAAATTATAGCACTTGGTTAGTTCAAATCGTAGGATTACTTGGGAGAAAAAATATTTGGTTTATCTTTAATAATGAATGTGAATAAGGCCTCAATGATCATGAAAATCACAAGATAAAGGAGGAAGCTCTTGGATTCTTCTTCATAATAGTCAAACCATATGTACTTTTCCACATCAAAGGGAAAAATAACCCTATTGAGTTATGATCTACTTTGAAATATCTCTATGGAAAAGTAAGTGCTAGTGAAGTTAATAGGATAGAGATAGAGCTTTTCAATATTAAAATTTTAGATTTTAGTAATGTTGAAGACTATATATATCTTAAGGTAAAGAGTGATGAAGACTATTCCAAATCTATTACTTCTAATATTTATCCTCATTTTCATACAATTGGCTTGGTTCTTTATATGAATGTTATGACTATCAAAGAAATACAATCCAACTCTATTAAAGGTTGTTTTAAGTTTCTAATCCATTATGAAGTAGCAATGAAGAATTATAAATCTCTTTATCATATAAAATATCATACAAAATGCTTCAAGTCAATGAAATTGCTTTACAAGGCTGAAGAAGATTGAGATAAAATTCTTAAGGGTTATATAAAAGTTTTTTAATGAGGAAAATGAGGATGAAGGAGTAAAAGATGTCTACTAGAGCATCCATTATGGTATGGGAGGTTTTATCTCTATTGCCTTATTTACTTCACCCTCTTAGCTTCAATTATGGTAGTGTTAAAATTTATGTAAACTAATATTGTTTAGGCCAAGTCCAAAAATGTGAAGAAGTGCTTATGAGCACCATTTGTGTAGACTATGATCATGAAATTATGTAAGCCTATGGGCATTCATTATATATGTAATCATAGAGGCATGTTCATGTAAGCCTATGAGCCTCTTTAATATTTCAACCTTAGTGGTATTGTTTAATCCACATTTATGGTTAATCTTGTTTAAATAGTGTAATTTATTATCATTTTATTGTAAGGTTAACCTCAAGGTTAAGTTCATGTCATCCTAAGAATAACCTCTTATTGATGATTTGGTATCACCATAAATACCGAATAATGAAAATCTATTTATATCATAAGTGTGAATTAAATATGATATAATAAGGCACCCATGGGTATCCACTTTATACTTCTTCTTATCATCTTCATTCATTTATTTAATTTCTTTACTAATGCTATATTTTAATCACCTTTTCTTATTTCTGGCATACGATTGTGATGAATGCATATTTTGGAAGGTTTCTAGAAAATACTGCATATTCAAACAATAACTTTGTCTATGTAGGTATGGACACACAAGCTTATGAATAAATGATTTAAGGTCTAGAAAATAGGACATGATCACAAAATGGTATATATTATCATATACAATCAAAGAAACACTAAATGAAATATAAAAGAATAAACCATCATATGGGTGCATCAAGAAGATGAGTTTGAAGATATTTTGATATCCAATATCATCCTATCAAAGGGTAAAAGTTTGATGGCCAATTCAACTAGTCAATACTCAATGCCACCACAATTTAGTTATTTGATGCAGTAAATAAATTATTCATCAGCTCCAGTAAATCAAACTTGGTCTAATATACCCACACTTTGACTCATAGTAGTCCTCTTTACATAATATTGATTTACATGAATAAAATTATAAATAACCTATTTTTTATGAGTTAGTTCTATAACCCATTATTGGTATTTGGTACAAAAATTATCCCTCTTACAAGTACTCCTCTGACCTAAATCCCATCTTGATCTAGTCTATCAAATACATACAACATCTCTCCAAGTCAATCTTTAAATTTTATAGGGTTGTTAGGCTTAAATTAGAACCTTGCTCAAAATATGTAAGTGATTTTTGAACAATTGAAGTTGCAAGTATCCTAGGGGAACACCTAGGTATTAACACTATCTCCAACTAGTTATATGTAATAAAATATACAAGGTCCACCTCACCAAAATTAGCAAATTCTATAAAGAGGTATGATTTACTCTACTCTACAATGGAATATTCAACTAGTTTGAAATCAATAATAGGCTTCACAAAATTTGCTTCCTCAGTATCCTTCACTTTAATATCCTCTATATCCATATCCCATATTATATTTTGTACCCTCCTCATGGCTATGTGATGTACTACCTCCTCAACAATAGTATGACCAAACTTCTCAATAAAACAATATAAGAATACCCCTTAGGCCACAAAACTAACTCATATACTAAACCTATCAAGGGTTGCTGTATTTAGTGCTCAATTCTCCTATTCTCCCTATAGCTATGAAACCACTACCTACCTTTGATGGAAACATGAATAATATGGCATTGGATCACCTTGGTGAGTTATCTATGCTTAAATTAACTCACCAAATTTAGGAGGAGGACATAATGGTATGCTTACTAATATATTCCCTTTGTGATAAAGTCGATTTATGGCATAGAGGATTACTAGATAATCAACTACTATTTGGGAATCAATAGTGGAAGCATTTATGCATATATTTGAATAGAAAATAGTTACTTGGTATTATTCGAGTTAAATGCAATAAAAAAACATCCTTATGAAAATATACATGACTTTTGCTATTGTTAATGCTTAAATACTTTAATATTTTACATTATGGAATGATGGATATTTAAATACAATGGATTCCCAATTTTGACATAGCAAACCTTTAACTAATCCTACAATTTTAATAGTTTTTAACTAATGCATAGTCCTTGTGATGGGTGGTTATACTACAATAATTGTCACATGGACTATACTGTAATAATTCTTAACAACTTTAATACTAGATTATTGTAGACCTTGAACTTAATTCCATAAAACATTAGGGTAATAAAGAATAGACATTACCATATTACATCAAAGATAACAATTTGATTTATCTTTAATTGTTCATAATTCTAATCATCATATGCTAGTTGTAGCTTTCAAATAAGTAGCAAGAGGATAAGTGATATTCACACAATGACACTGAGAGGGGGGGTGAATCAGTGTAGCTATTAATTTTTATATCTACAACATTTAATATGAAATAAAGAGAACTTGAAAACTAGAAAAACAGATTGAACAAGAGAGCACACCACAACACTCAATATACCGAGGTTCACCAATTTGGCTACTCCTCAAAAATGACTGCTTGGACTCCAATCCAAATCCAGTCTTTGCAAAATACCAATTTTACAAATACTTTACCAGCATCTACTGGAAGGAGCACCAACCCCTTAATTTTCTGCTGCAATAGATGGAGCACCAACCCCTAGTACCAAGCACCAACTTGGACTGCAATTTTGTTCAATTTAAAATGACATAAGAATGTCTTCACTTCATGCACGACCCTGATTGGTCTGCAATTAACCCAACTCTTCACACTCTCACGGCTCTGCTAATTTTTCTCTTGACTCTTTTCTAACCCTCTTTTTACAACAATTTCCCTCTTACAACGAAGAACATCTTCTCTCGTACGACTATTCTTTTATAACCTTTCAATCCCGCATGCAGTCGAATCACATACTCTGATTGTTCGAATCCATGCAATACGACTGTTCGATTCCATGCACTTCGACTGTTCGAAACCCTGCAATACGGCTGTTGAATCCATGCAATACGACTGTTCGATTCCATGCACTTCGACTGTTCGAAACCCTGCAATACGACTGTTGAATCCATGCAATACGACTATTCGAAACCCTGCAATACGACGGTTCGATTCCTTGCAATACGACTGTTTTGAATGCTGCAAATACGTCTTTTCGAAAGCTTTTCTGATCCTTCATATTCGACTGTTCAATTTCTTCAAATACGGCTTTTCGAATGCTTTTTCAAAACTGCATATGTGATGCATCGAATGCTTTTTCAATCAAGAATATACAATTGTTCTAGTGCATGACTAACACTTGTCAATCTGTAATCGTAGATCCGACATCAGTTACTTTTTACGTAACTGGCGCATGATTTTCCTGTCTGCTTTTTCTGACACGTGTCACCTTGCATGCATTTTTGGCTTTTACCCGCCAAACTATTACCTGTCGCGATATCGCGACACTTTCTGTAGCCGTACCATTCATGCCCTTGTTGTCGCGAAATCGTGACCATTTTGGCTCTTGAAAGCTTTCCCTGCACCTTGTCGCGATATCGCGACACTTTCAACATTTGCTGACGTCATCCTTAAGCATGTCACGAAATCGCGACGCTTTCGGCTTCCAGCAGCTTTCCTTGCACCTTGTCGCGATATCGCGACACTTTCAGCTTTTGCTGACGTCATCATCATTCTTGTCGCGAAATCGTGACACTTTCGGCTTCCAGCAGCTTTCCTTGCACTCTGTCGCGAAATCGTGACATTTTCAATTTTGCTGACGTCATCCTCAGCTTTGTCGCGAAATCGCGACGCTTTCCTCGTACACTCTTCTTTGCCAAACCGGAAAATGGAACATGTCGCGAAATCGCGACGTTCTCCAACTCTTTTTCAAAAACCAAAATGGAACATGTAAATTTTGTACAATCTTTGCTTTATGCAGTAGCGAAATCGCGACAACTTTGTGCCTTGTGCTTTCGACTTGCTACATCTTTCAGTTTGCAATTTTGATCGGTAGCGAAATCGCTACACCTTTGTTTCCATACATTTTGTCATGCAAGAAATCGCTACATCTTCTTGTTTGTGCCTTTTCACTTGTAGCGAAATTGCTACACCTTTGTTTTCTACACTTCCTATTTGTAGCGAAATCGCTACACCCTTTTGCCATGTATTTCCATCATGCCAAGAAATCGCTACACCTTTGTTTTTTTGTTTTCTTTTTTGTTACCACCTTTGTGCCATGTATTTCCATCATGCAACGAAATCGCTACACCTTTGTTGTTGAGCATTCTCTCTCCTCTTCGGGTCACGAAAACCCGACGTGTCGCGATATCGCGACACTTTTCGTTGCAAGCTCCTTTCCTCCATTTATGTCACGAAATCGTGACATCTTTTCACCTTGCTTCCTTCTCTCGCAGCATGTCACGAAATCGCGACAGTTTGCCTTTCACTTTCTCTCTCCTCGGCCATGTCGCGAAATCATGACAGTTTGCCTTTCACTTTCTCTCTCCTCGGCCATGTCGCGAAATCGCGACAATTTTTCATGCACTTTCTCTCTCCTCGACAATGTCGCGAAATCGCGACAATTTTTCCTGCATTTTCTCTCTCCTCGGCAATGTCGCGAAATCGCGACAATTTTTCTTGCATTTTCTCTCTCCTCTGTTTTGTCGCGATATCGCGACAGAAAACATGTCGCGATATCGCGACAGTTTTCTTCCTTGTCTTTTTTTGCCAATTTTTGAATCTGGGTCACCTCTGTTTTCCTTGAAATTCACTGCACTTGATCTGACTGACCTCTGAATTGCATCAACTACATCAATCTGTCTGTGTTGACAACAATGACAATACTTTTGCAATTCTTTTGCTGCACCTTGCTCAACAATCTCCCCCTTTGGAATTGTTGGCAACACACTGCAACCTTGCTCAATTTCTTCTCCCCCTTTGCCAATAATACCAAAGGGCTGCTGCAGACTCCCCCTGAGTCTATGCACAACATTCTCAGACTTAAAAAGTTTGAATGCTCCCCCTGAGAATGTGTTTCCCATAGCTAGTCAGTGCTTGGGTGGTGTGACTACTCCCAACTTCTTTCGAAGGTATTCAAATACTTCCTTTGGCAAAGGTTTTGTGAATATATCACCTACTTGCTCTGTAGTTGGAACAAAATCCAATTTGACCTCTCCTTCTGCAACTTTATCCTTCAAGAAATGATATCGGATTGCAATATGTTTGGTTCTTGAATGCATTACTGGATTCTTGGATATGTTGATAGCACTAGTGTTATCACATTTAATTGAAATTGGCTCTTTGAAATGAATACCAAGATCTTTCAACGTTTGTCTCATCCATAATATCTGAGTACAACATGTTGTTGCTGCAATGTATTTCGCCTCTGCAGTGGATAGAGATACTGATTCTTGTTTCTTGCTGTGCCATGCTACCAACCTGTCTCCAAGATAAAATGCTCCTCCACTTGTGCTCTTTCTGTCATCAATACATCCTGCCCAATCTGCATCGAATATGCAATCAAAGTGAAATCTTTACCTTTTGGGTACCACAACCCATAATCCATAGTGCCCTTGAGATATCTGAAGATCCTCTTTACAGCTGTTACATGAGTTTCTTTGGGACTGGCCCGAAATCTTGCAACCATGCATACCGCTTGTAATATATCTGGTCTAGTGGCTGTTAAATACAGCAAGCTTCCAATCATAGACCTCGTACATAGTTTGATCTACATCCTGGGATTTATCATCCTTGCTCAACTTGCGACTCGTTGTCATGGGAGTGCTAACCGGTTTACCATCTTCCATTGTGAACTTTTTCAGCATTTCTTTTACATATTTAACTTGAGAAATAAAAATGCCTTTTTCATTTTGATTGACCTGCAGTCCTAGGAAATAAGAAAGTTCACCAATCATAGACATCTCAAATTCTTTCTTCATTTTAGTTGATATGTCTTTGCAGTATTCATCCATGTCGTCGCCAAATATTATATCATCTACATAAACAACAAGAACAATAAGATGGCCCTTCTCTGTTTTGACATATAAGTTGTTGTCCACCAAACCTTTCTTGAACCCTTGTTTAATTAGATAATTATCCAAACCTTGCATACCATGCTCTAGGTGCCTGTTTCAAACCATATAATGCTTTCTTTAACCTCGCAAACAAAATCTGGGTTTTCACCAAGTTGGAAGCCATCCGGCTGTTCAATGTAAACCTCTTCTTCCAGCTTTTCCATTCAAAAATGCTGATTTTACATCCATTTGATATACTTTGAAGTTTTTATGAACTCGCTAATGCCGGAAACATTCCGATTGCCTCTAGTCTGGCTATCGGTGCAAAAGTTTCCTCAAAATCAATGCCTTCAACCTGAGCATAGCCTTTACAGACCAATCTTGCCTTATTTCTGACAACCTGTCCATCTTCATTTAATTTATTTCGAAAAACCCATTTAGTGCCAATTATGTTTTTATTTGTTGGTCTAGGTACTAATTCCCAGGTATTGTTTTTCTCAATCTGATCTAGTTCTTCATTAATTGCCTTCAACCAACTTTCATCAGTGCTTGCTTCAACAACATTTTTAGGTTCAATGCTAGATAACAGAGAATAGTTCCGCACTGCTGCTCTTCTTGTCTGAATACCATCTTTGGGATCCCCAATAATCTGTTCACTTGGATGATTTTTCTGCCAGTTTCCTGTTTTAAATTTCCTATTTTCTTCTTCTTCTGATTCAGTTTTTACACCATCTGGATCAATTTTCTGATTCTTATCTGTTTCCTTTTCATCATCACCTTCAATGACTTCTTCATAGATGGGGTAGTTTTCTTGATAAGTAATTTCTTGTTCTCTACCTTCATCAACTTTCACATCAGCACTCTCAACAATTTTCTTTAGCCTTTTGTTGTAACATGTGTAGGCTTTGCTTTTTGTTGAGTAACCAAGAAAGATACCTTCATCAGCTCTATTTTCAAATTTATCGAGATTATCTTCAGTCCGTTTGATGTAGCACTTGCTGCCAAATACTTTGAAATGTCTTGTTGTTGCCTTTCTGCCAAACCACAGCTCATAAGGTGTTTTGCTTTCATGTGGTCTTAGCATGCACCTGTTTTGAATGTAAACTGCAGTATGTACTACCTCTTTCCAAAATCTGTCAGCTATTTTGTTCTCAGCCAGCATTGTCCGTGCCATTTCCTGCACTGTCCTATTCTTCCTTTCTACAACACCATTCTGCTGAGGTGTTCTAGCTATTGAAAACTGTCTTCTTATCCCATATTTTTGACAGTATTCTGCAAATTCTTCTGAAATAAACTCTCCTCCTCTGTCTGATCTTAGGCATTTAATTCTTTTTCCTGATTGATTCTCAACAAGATTTTTGAAGGTTTTAAACATCTCAAAGGCTTCTGATTTAAGTTTCAGAAATAGTACCCATGTCATTCTTGAGTAGTCATCTATACACAACATAAAATATTTGTGTCCATTTATGCTTTCAGTTCTCATGGGACCACATAAATCAGTGTGAATTAGTTCTAATGGCTTGCTCGTGAAATATTCTTTTGCTTTGAAAGTGGCTCTGGTTTGTTTTCCCTTTTGGCATGACTCACAAATACTGTTTGAAGGTTTACCAATAGTTGGTATGTCTCTTATTGCCCCTTTTGAGCTGATTTTTACCAGATTATCAAAGCTTATGTGACCGAGTCTCTTGTGCCACAGCCAGTTTTCTTCTTCCCCGACCAACCAAGCAAGCTCCTTCTGAAGTCTCTGAAAGTGTATACAGATTTCTAGAAGTTCTCAGTCCAGTGGCTATTATCTTTCCATTTTTTGTCTTTCTTACTTCACAACCCTCCTTCTTGAAGATTACATCATGGCCTCTATCACAGATTTGACTTACACTCAGTAAGTTATGCTTCGGACCAATCACAAACAAGACTTCTTTTGATTTTATATTGCCATCACTGATCTTGACTGATCCCTTTCCAAAAATCTTTGCTCCATCATTATTTCCAAATTTCACAGAACCACCTTCATAATTCTGCAAATTCTCAAATTTCTGCTTGTCACCTGTCATGTGACTGGAACAACCACTGTCAAGTATCCAAGGTGCAGATTTGTTCTGAGCTTTAAAGGCAGTCTGAACAATTAAAGATTCCTTTTCTTTCCATTCTGGTTTGATGACAGATTTGGCTACTTGTTTTGCCTTTGTCTTCTCATTAGCATGTACTTGTTTTTCAGGAAATTTCTTGTTTTGTTTCAACTCACTTGGTTGAGATTTTCTACCCTGATAATTATTTGCTGCAAAAGTGCTTCTACGCTTTCTAGCAATATGTCCAAAATTATGACAATTATAACATTCAACCGCATAATTCATTAAAGGAGAAAAAACATTTCTGCTTGTGAAATTCCTTTGAGATACATTATGCCCGCAATCTGAAATCTTATGGCCATAAGCATTGCATTTAAAACAATAACTGTAAAAGGAATGATTAAACCCGGGTGCCGGTCTTTGCCAGCTTGAAGTAGGAGCCATAAATCTTTTCCTTCTTGGATGTGTGACTTTTATGAAGCCATCTTTGTCAAGTACTCTTCTTGAGTCTGGCATTATTGCTTTCTTGGGCATGTTTTGTTTTTTCTAGATCAACCCTGATCTTTTCTTCTTTCTTTATGGGTTCTACATTCAAGGCCTTTGAACCCTTTGATGATTCTCCTTCATCGAAGCCTAAACCAAATTTGATGCCGGAAGGCCTTTGGTTATTTAACATTTTATCCAACTTTACAGTACTTTCTTCAAACTTATGAAAATAGTTTAATTTTCTATTCATCTCCTCTAACTGCATTCTTAACTTAACCATGTCTTCCTCTAGCTTGTCGCATTCAACTGTCTTTACAGCTTAATTGTTCATCAAGAACTTCGGACATTTTCTTGAATTCCTCCGTCTCGTATTTTTAAACTCGTTTATTATGTCGGTGGCATCTTCTAGTTTTCTTGAAAACTTTTTGTTCTTTTTCCTTTCAACACTCAACTCTTCAAGTGCAAGCAACCAATTCTCCTTCCGGATAAACTTCAGCTTCATCTTTAAAGTTTTCATCACCTTCCCGATTTTCTTCTCGTTCTTTCCTCTTCAAGTGCCATGAACAGAGCTTCACCTTTTTCTTCTTCGGAATCCTCATCCGAGCTTTCTTCGAAGTGCTGACATTCTTGGATATGAAGCTTTTCTTCTTGAAGTTGTTCTTTCTAAAATTTTGTTTCTTCTTCCAAGTCACCTTTTTCTTGGTGTGAGCCTTCACCACTTTTGGTTTTCTCCCGCATTGGACATTTGGCTGCAAAATGACCGACTCCTCCACAATTGAAGCACTTAAAAGGTAGCTTTCCTCTATATTTTCCTTTTCCCTTTGTGAGTTTTCGAACAAAATTAGCTTCTGTTTCATCCAGTGTCTCTTCATCCTCAGATTCATGTTCAACTTTTATATTCTTGTGTGCTTTAAAAGTCGCTTCTCTGTCTATAGACTTGATTTGTCCTATTCTCATTTCATATGTCGTCAGTGGAACCATGCATCTCATCCAAGCTGAAGTTGTTTAGATCTTTTGCCTCTTCTATTGTAGAAACTTTGGAGTTAAATCTTTTGTGCAGTGTTCTGAGAACCTTTTTCACAACAACTGCATCATCAATTTCTTCACCGAGTCCTCTGATTGCATTAATGATTCCGTTGACTCTTAGCATATAAGCCTCTATGTTCTCATCTTCATTCATTTGCAGTGCTTCGAACTGTGCTCGATGAGTTTGCAGCTTGGCTTCCTTGATCTTGTTGTCTCCTTCATGGATGCTCTTCAGTTTATCCCACATGTCTTTTGCTGATTTACGACTCATGACTCTTATCAGTTCACTGTCAACAAGCCCACACATTATGGCATTCTTAGCTTTGGAGTTGTTCTCAAATTTTTTCTTCTCAGCAGTATCTGTTGGAGGAGTAATGGGTGCTGTGTATCCATTATCTACATAATCCCAAATATCATATCCCAATGCACTCAGATATGTTTGCATCCTGAGTTTCCAGAAAGTGTAATTTGTTCCATCAAATAAGGGAGCTTTGTTGGATGAGAATCCTTCACCGCCTGCCATTGTTTCTTCCAAGATCTCCTTAGCTGATTAAGCTTGAACAAGGCACCTTGCTCTAATACCAATTGATATTCACACAATGACACTGAGAGGGGGGGTGAATCAGTGTAGCTATTAATTTTTATATCTACAACATTTAATATGAAATAAAGAGAACTTGAAAACTAGAAAAATAGATTGAACAAGAGAGCACACCACAACACTCAATATACCGAGGTTCACCAATTTGGCTACTCCTCAAAAATGACTGCTTGGACTCCAATCCAAATCCAGTCTTTGCAAAATACCAATTTTACAAATACTTTACTAGCATCTACTGGAAGGAGCACCAACCCCTTAATTTTCTACCGCAACAGATGGAGCACCAACCCCTAGTACCAAGCACCAACTTGGACTGCAATTTTGTTCAATTTAAAATGACATAAGAATGTCTTCACTTCATGCACGACCCTGACTGGTCTGCAATTAACCCAACTCTGCACACTCTCACGGCTCTGCTAATTTTTCTCTTGACTCTTTTCTAACCCTCTTTTTACAGCAATTTCCCTCTTACAAAGAAGCAACATCTTCTCTCGTACGATTATTCTTTTATAACCTTTCAATCCTGCATGCAATCGAATCACATACTCTGACTGTTCGAATCCATGCAATACGGCTGTTCGATTCCATGCACTTCGACTGTTCGAAACCCTACAATACGGCTGTTGAATCCATGCAATACGACTGTTCGATTCCATGCACTTCGACTGTTCGAAACCCTGCAATACGGTTGAATCCATGCAATACGACTATTCGAAACCCTACAATACGACGGTTCGATTCCTTGCAATACGATTGTTTTGAATGCTGCAAATACGTCTTTTCAAAAGCTTTTCTGATCCTTCATATTCGACTGTTCAATTTCTTCAAATACGACTTTTCGAATGCTTTTTCGAAACTGCATATGTGATGCATCGAATGCTTTTTCAATCAAGAATATACAGCTGTTCTAGTGCATGACTAACACTTGTCAATCTGTAACTGCAGATCTGACATCAGTTACTTTTTACGTAACTGGATGCATGATTTTCCTGTCTGCTTTTTCTGACACGTGTCACCTTGCATGCATTTTTGGCTTTTACCCGCCAAACTGTTACCTGTCGCGATATCGCGACACTTTCTGTAGCCGTACCATTCATGCCCTTGCTGTCACGAAATCGTGACCATTTTGGCTCTTGAAAGCTTTCCCTGCACCTTGTCGCGATATCGCGACACTTTCAACATTTGCTGACGTCATCCTTAAGCATGTCGCGAAATCGCGACGCTTTCGGCTTCCAGCAACTTTCCTTGCACCTTGTCGCGATATCGCGACACTTTCAGCTTTTGCTGACGTCATCATCATTCTTGTCGCGAAATCGTGACACTTTCAGCTTCCAGCAGCTTTCCTTGCACTCTGTCATGAAATCGTGACATTTTCAATTTTGCTGACGTCATCCTCAGCTTTGTCACGAAATCGCGACGCTTCTTCGTACACTCTTCTTTGCCAAACGAAAATGGAACATGTCAGAAATCGGCGTTCTTTCTTTCAACGAAATGGAACATGTCGCGAAATCGCGACGTTCTCTCTTCGTACAATCTTTGCTTTATGCAGTAGCGAAATCGCGACAACTTTGTGCCTTGTGCTTTCGACTTGCTACATCTTTCAGTTTTGCAATTTTGACTGGTAGCGAAATCGCTACACCTTTGTTTCCATACATTTTGTCATGCAACGAAATCGCTACATCTTCTTGTTTGTGCCTTTTCACTTGTAGCGAAATCGCTACACCTTTGTTTTCTACACTTCCTATTTGTAGCGAAATCGCTACACCTTTTTGCCATGTATTTCCATCATGCAACGAAATCGCTACACCTTTGTTGTTGAGCATTCTCTCTCCTCTTCGGGTCACGAAAACCCGACGTGTCGCGATATCGCGACACTTTTCGTTGCAAGCTCCTTTCCTCCATTTATGTCATGAAATCGTGACATCTTTTCACCTTGCTTCCTTCTCTCGCAAGATGTCACGAAATCGTGATAGTTTGCCTTTCACTTTCTCTCTCCTCGCCATGTCACGAAATCGTGACAGTTTGCCTTTCACTTTCTCTCTCCTCGGCCATGTCACGAAATCGCGACAATTTTTCATGCACTTTCTCTCTCCTCGGCAATGTCGCGAAATCGCGACAATTTTTCCTGCATTTTCTCTCTCCTCGGCAATGTCGCGAAATCGCGACAATTTTTCTTGCATTTTCTCTCTCCTCTGTTTTGTCGCGATATCGCGACAGTTTTCTTCCTTGTCTTTTTTTGCCAATTTCTGAATCTGGGTCACCTCTGTTTTCCTTGAAATTCACTGCACTTGATCTGACTGACCTCTGAACTGCATCAACTACATCAATCTGTCTGTGTTGACAACAATGACAATACTTTTGCAATTCTTTTGCTGCACCTTGCTCAACAATAAGATGTTCTCATATGAGTGTGCAAAATACCTCTTTCTCTACTAATTGCCTATGCAACCCAAAATTTCTAGAATACACCTATATGTAAGATCCACACCCAATATTTCACCTATTCTTAATCCCCAACTAAACACTTCCATTCATCCTTCTACATTGTCATACATCATTACTCATATTGGCCAAAACTCATCATCCGCTATAGTCTTTTAACTATAACTTCTAACCCTCTCTACTCCATCCAACTCAAGGAATGAGTCCAACAATAATTTTATAATGAAGTAAATGATGGAGGTGATTAAAAAATTTATGAATTACAATAATGTTGCAAAGCATCAGTGGAAAAAACCATAGAATTCGTAGTGTCAAATAAGTTTGTAAGATATTAGGTTCCTAAATAAGGTACTAATTAAGGAGAAAATTAGACTCACAACCACATGGTTAACACCAACATGGAGGAAAAACTATGATAATATATTCTTGTAATGATATACATGATCCCATACGGGATCCATTAGAAATTATCAAGCTATTCAATATAACCAATAGTTTTAGGTTTAGTAAGGTACCATCACAAATTAGATAGTCCCCCCAAAGTACCTGGCTATGTACCAATAACCCAAGGCTCTATAATTATTACCTACATTATCTAATCCTAACAATTCAATATTCACAAATTTTAGCAATATAGAGCGAGATTAAGAATCAATATTTGAAGATGATTCCATATGTTCCAATTAGTAAGAGGTTGAAACTAGGAATAAGGGGAAGGATTTTGAAGAACAATCAGTTAATAAGCAAGCCAAAACTAGAAAAGTTATGATGGTCTTTAGAAGGGATACGCTACTATGACACTTGATAGATAAAGGGACTATCATAGCATGACAAGAGAAATAGAAGGATAAGGAGAACATAGAAAAATAAGTAATAAATGCACCTTAAAAAGGGTAGGGAGAAACATAGAATGATATAGACAAGAGGATGAGTACATGGAAGGAATTCATAACAAACAAAGGAGAAAAAAAATAACCAATAACCCCACTAAAATAGGAGGTAATAAAGAAGGGGTTCACTTCAAAATAAGGTCGAAAGGTGACTAAAATACCCCTATCATAAGTGAAGGGTGAGCAATGACTAGAAAACAATATTAAAGTTTTATAATGAGGAAAGAGGGTACCCCTACTAAGTTCAAATTCAAAATCATAAAGCAGATAAATAAACATTATTCAAGGTTAAAATTTTAGAAGCATTAGTCCTACTAATATAATAGGATCTACTTCAGGAAGCTCTACAAGAGTAATAGCAAAGCCATTCTCTGCATAAGTAGTTAGATTCTATTCCAAGTAAGAAATCAATAATATTTGATGGTAGAACATCTAGCAGACATCTATTTCAATGTGTTATATGTCTAAAATATCCCTAAATCTAATATGCTAAAATTGCATCCATTCTATGTAACACTTAATATTGAGAACTACATCCTCAAAATTTGCATAATAAATTTGGGTGTGGCAGTCATAGTTATACCTAAAGCTATTTTTGAAGAAATGGGTATCCCTTACACTAGACACCTAATCCAAATGGATGGAATAAGGTTCAATGTAGTTGAGGTACTCAAAGATATGATCATGACTAAATATAGTGTTACACTCCAAACATAGTATACGTCGGCTATTTTCCAAGCGTGTAAAATTTAGTATATATGGATTCACAAATAGTTTAAATTGAAATCATCTTATATTTTTAAAATCTTCATCTGCGTTTCGCATTTAGCCTATACGGCGAGGGTGTGCCCACCTCAAGTGGCAATTGAGTTATTTTTATTCTTCCGCTATTAAATTCCTCTTCGGCATAATTAATTCGTCATTCTGTTTTCGAAATCTCTGTGTGTAAATTTAAATTGTGCAGAAGGATAGTTAAATCCTTCCAAGTGGTATCAGTTGTCATTCGGTTCTGAAGCACGGTTCTGAAGCATCTCGCAGCACTGCCACAGGCATTTTTACAGGGCGTTACAGCCACTCATCGTGGCATTTCCACTACAGCCAGCGCCATAGCCTTCAAACGCACTCTACAGTCCTCTCAAGCTGCATTCAGCCGTCGTGGTTACTGTGACTCTTCCCAGTCACCAATCCTTCAAAAACTTGGCGTTTATACCTGCCAATCCTCTCGCAGCCATTAAACCAATCAGAGTTCATGATATTATTTAATTTTTGCCACAAACCTAAGGTTTTTTCGTTATTATTGGCGCTGACGTCAGTTCCAAATTTTTTAATTCATTTCGACAGTGTTAATTATCCCACATATGCAGTGTTTCGGTTGTGGAAGCCTTTAAAAACCCGTTATCACTCCTTCTTCAACGTGACTGTGGTCACACGTCCGGCTCCTTCGTGCGTAGAAGTTCTGTCGCGTCGTCGTCCTTCTGTCGTCCGTCGTCGCGTTTCGCGTTGGTCCGTTAGTCGTTGCTCGAGTCTTCGTGTCCCTCGCGTATTGTCGTTCCCTTTTGTCGCGTCTTCTGTCGGTCTTCTGTCATTGGGTTGTGTCGCGTCTTCTATCGGTTTTCCATTCCGTTCGTTCTCGGTCTAGCGTCTGTCTCGGGGGTCGTGCGTCGCTTTGTCATTAGTTGCATCGCGTCTTCTGTCAGTCTTCCGTTCAGTTCTATCTCGGTCTCGCGTGTCGATTTTGGGTGTCGTGTCGTCGCATGTGTCTAGTGTCTCGCGTGTCAAAGCTGTCCCGTCGTGTCGGTTTGGGTGTCGTGTCATCGCATGTGTCTAGTGTCTCGCATGTCAAAGCTGTCCCGTCGTGTATTGCTAAAAGTCATCAAAAGTTGCTCGTGTCACGTCGTGTATTGCTAAAAGTCATCAAAAGTTGCTAAAAGTTGTCAATAGTCGCTGAAAGCCGTCAAAATCGTTGAAGTCATCAAAAGTTGTGGTTAAGGAGGTGAGCCAGCAAAATTCAAATCCGCGTTGCAGTTGGAGCGACAGTTGAAGCGGAACCCACAATTTTTTTTGCTAAATTCAACCAAATTTTGTGATAGTTGAATCCCAAGCAGGTTATGTTAACAAGTGCATGAGCAAACAGTGGACAAAAGGTGCTGACGGTCGATTATCAAGCTCGAAAATGACCAATAACAACACAAGAAGACCTAATCGCAGCCCAGGTACTAAAAATTCTCTTTCTCCTTTTAAAATTGGTAGTTATAATCCACATCATCCACTAGTAGATCCTATGGCTACTAATCCTCCCCCAACTCACGAAAACATCACACAAGGAAACTCAAGTAACTC
This sequence comes from Wollemia nobilis, assembly GCA_028583015.1. Taxonomy (NCBI): domain Eukaryota; kingdom Viridiplantae; phylum Streptophyta; class Pinopsida; order Araucariales; family Araucariaceae; genus Wollemia; species Wollemia nobilis. Next base: position 4,671,144 of record JAQPPZ010003287.1, on the reverse strand, counting down.
AGCCGTTTCCAATGATGATTCTCTTCGACTCTTACTAGAGGGTATGAACGAAATGGGTCTCCTCCTAAAATCCCTAGTGCGAGCACAAAACCAGTCTAATCCCAATACTAATTCCCAATATCACTCCCATGCCCAAAGGAATGAAGACAATGTCGATCAATATGATGATGGGGAACAACAACGAGGTGATTCGGATAATTACGGGGATCGCTATCATAGACAGCGGTATAACCAAAATCAAGAAAGGGACACGGGTTATCACCAACCGAGAGGCCCTAATAATAATTTTCCACGAATTGATATGCCCACTTTTGAGGGTCATGATCCTCGTGGTTGGATAGCCAAAATGGAAGGCATTCTTGACTTATATCAAATTAAGGAAATTGATAAAGTCCCTTTCGCTGCATCAAAACTAGGCACTGAGGCCTACCAATGGTTTGTATGGCTTAAACGAGAGAAAGGAGCTACTATTAATTGGAGAAAATTCACTACCTCTTTTTTAGAAAGATTTGATGAAGGAGCTACATCATCATACACAATGAGACTGTTATCTCTTAAACAAGAAGGGTCAGTTAGCGAATTCGTTTCGGAGTTTACCAATTTACTACCATACACTTTAGACCTCAGTCCCGACACAGTGGTAGGAGCCTTTCGCAATGGTTTGAAAGAAAGTATTCGAGTGGAGGTAGACATGCACAATCCAACCTTGCTGAACGATTGTATAAGAATAGCCAAGTTGGCCGAGAAGAGACATCAATTGTCTGCACGGCGTGAAACTTATAGTCGTCCTTCATATCGCAACAATTCCTTTCGTAGAAATGATCAACCATCAAGATATTTTTGCTATAAATGTCGCACTCATCACCCCAAGGAACAAGCATGTGCCCAAAAACAAAACTTTCATATTGAAGGTGATCAATGTGAAGGAGAAGAGGAAGAACCTTACCAACCAGAAGAACCTATGCCAGAAGACCTACCATGTACTATAGAAGAAAAAGAAGAGGATACAATGGCGATCTCCGTGCATGCTCTCATGGGTTTAACCGCCCACCATACCATCAAGGTACCAGGATTTCTCCGCCAGAAAAAGGTGAATGTGCTAATTGATTCTAGTAGTACCCACAATTTTATCGACATCAAAACCGCAAAAGCTTTGAATTTATTCATTAACTCTTCCAACAAAGACAAATTCCAGGTTCTAGTGGCCAACGGGGTGAACGCACAATGTGTTGGTCGCACATCTCAAGTTTCCATAAAAATGGGAACTTATACTTGGTTTGGATCCCTTTTCGTCATGAATTTGGGGAACTCGGATGTCATTTTGGGAGTTGAATGGTTGGAAACATTAGACACGGTTAGCTTCAACTTCAAAAAATTATTTGTGGAATGGAAGGAAAACGGACGAGTCATTCGCTTACAAGGCATTACTACTCCTCCATCACAAATGGTGAGCTCTCATAGTATGGAGAAGATGTTAAAAAAGGGTGGATATGGGTTTATAGCTCAAATTAATTGTTTGGAAAAACAATCTCCAACAAATTCGGATATTATTGCTCCAGAGTTACAAGACATCATAACACATTACGGAGAGGTTTTCCAAGAACCTCAAGGATTACCACCTAAACGATCTCATGACCATGCCATCCATTTGATTCCAGGGAGTGTTCCTCCTAACAATCGTCCTTATCGCTATCCTCAACCACAAAAGACAGAAATCGAACAGATCGTTCAGGATTTGTTGGATCATGGAGTCATTCGTCACAGCACTAGTCCTTATTCCTCACCTGTAGTCCTGGCTAGACGAAAAGATAACTCTTGGCGTATGTGTCCTGACTTTCGTTCTCTCAATAAACTCACTATCAAGGACAAATTTCCTATCCCTGTCATAGATGACCTATTAGATGAGTTGCATGGTGCAAAATTTTTTACAAAATTAGACCTTCGCTCTGGCTTTCACCAAATCCGTGTTAGAGAAGAAGATATTCCCAAAACGGCCTTTCGTACTCATGAAGGTCATTACGAATTTTTGGTCATGCCTTTTGGTCTCACTAATGCACCATCCACATTCCAAAGTCTCATGAACCAAGTGTTTCGTCCACTCCTCCGTAAGTTTGTGTTAGTTTTTTTTGATGATATTCTCATATACAACAAAACATGGACGGACCATTTACATCATGTGGATAAAGCCCTTCACATTTTACACAAAGAAAAATTATTTGTTAAACGTTCCAAATGTTCATTTGGTGTTCAAGAAGTCGAGTATCTTGGTCATATAGTTTCACATGAAGGCGTCAAAGTGGATCCCAATAAGATTAAGGCAATTCAAGAGTGGCCTTTACCTAAAACCATCAAGAAACTTCGTGGTTTTCTGGGTCTCACGGGCTACTATCGCAAGTTTGTGCACAACTATGGTAAGATTGCAGCACCTCTCACCGCACTCACAAAGAAGGATGCTTTTCGTTGGTCGACAGAGGCTTCTCAAGCCTTCGAAGCTCTTAAGAAAGCCATGTGTACAACTCCAGTATTAGCAACTCCCAATTTTCACAAACCATTTATTATCGAATGTGATGCATCAAGAACAGGAATTGGGGCTATACTAATGCAAGAAGGTCATCCATTGGCATTTGAAAGTAAACAACTTTCCGGGAAAAATTTGGGAAGATCAACATACGAAAAAGAAATGTTGGCTATTCTTCATGCAGTAGAAAAATGGAGACACTACCTAATCAGTAGCCGCTTCATTATAAAAACAGATCATAGTAGCCTCAAGCATTTTCTGGAGCAAAGGTTTTCTTATCCGAAACAAAATAAGTGGTTAACCAAACTGTTGGGCTATGATTTCGTTATCGAATACAAGAAAGGGAAGGAAAATATAGCTGCCGATGCGCTGTCCAGGAAATATGAAGATGAAGTAGTCATTAACGCTATTTCAGGTCCTTGCTCCCAATGGGTGAATCAATTACAAGATGAATGGTTGTCCAATAGTGAAACTGCCCAAATAATTCATGAATTATCTATAGGGTCCTCTAAACACCCTTTGTTCTCTTATGAAGATAAAATCCTCCGGAAGAAGAACCGCATTTACATTCCACACAATTCAGAACTCAAATCAAAGATCCTCGACGAATCACACGCTTCTCCATCAGCGGGACATTCAGGATTTTTGAAGACATATTTAAGGGTCAAACAATCATTTTGTTGGAAAGGATTAAAAGCAGAAGTCAAACAATGGGTAGCGAGAATGTGAAGTTTGCCGGCGCAATAAAGGAGAAACAATCAAATCACCAGGATTGTTACAACCATTACCCATCCCTGAACGACAGTGGGAACATATATCCATGGATTTTATTGAAGGTCTTCCAAAGTCAGAAGGCAGGACAGTAATCTTCGTCGTCATAGACCGGTTATCCAAATACGCTCACTTTCAGGCTTTACAACATCCGTTTTCCGCAAGCAAGGTGGCAAAGGTATTTATGGATTCAATTTTCAAATTACATGGTATGCCAAAAAATATTGTAAGTGATAGAGATCCCATCTTCACTAGTAACTTTTGGCGGGAGTTATTTCGACTTAGTGGTACCAAATTGAACATGTCTTCAGCTTACCATCCACAGACAGATGGTCAAACAGAAGTAGTTAACAAATGTTTGGGTACGTACTTAAGATGTTTTGCTCAAGATAAACAATACCAATGGAGCCATTGGTTAGCATTGGCAGAATGGTGGTACAACACTTCTTACCATTATTCAATTAAGATGTCTCCATTTGAAGCATTGTATGGCACCAAACCTCCAGCAATCACAGATTACGTACATGGATCAGCCAAAGTAGCCAAAGTGGATGATTGGTTCCAACAAAGGCAATCTACACTCACCATCCTCAAAGAGAATTTAGTCCAAGCACAGAATCGTATGAAACAACAACAAGACTTGCACCGATCAGAGAGAACTTTTAATATAGGTGATTGGGTGTTCCTAAAGTTGCAACCCTACAAACAATCCTCGTTAAGGATAAAGTCCAGCCAAAAGTTGGCTCCACGATTCTATGGTCCCTACAAAATTGTGCGCCGCATTGGAGAAGTAGCCTATCAATTAGAGCTACCTACATCATCACGAATACACCCGGTATTTCATGTTTCATGTCTTAAAAAAGTAATTGGTCAAAAAGTACAAAGTCAATCGGACTTACCAGTGCTCGATGAGGAAGGACGCATACATCTCCAACCTGAAGATATACTACAACATAGAACCCGAAGACTGAGATCACGTCAGATTCAAGAATTTCTCATTAAATGGCAAGATTTACCAGAGGAAGATGCCACATGGGAACCTGAAAGTATCTTCCAGACATTTCCAGCTTTGAGGACAAAGCTTTCCGAGGAGGGGAGTCATGTTACACTCCAAACATAGTATACGTCGGCTATTTTCCAAGCGTGTTAAATTTAGTATATATGATTCACAAATAGTTTAATTGAAAGATCATCTTATATTTTTTATAATTTTCATCTGCGTTTCGCATTTAGCCTATACGGCGAGGGTGTGCCCACCTCAAGTGGCAATTGAGTTATGTACAAAAAAGGATATGATTGCATCCTAATACACTATGTATAATAAGATAGGAAATAAACCTTAACAAGAAAATACCATGATGAAGAAATAAACTTTTCTATACCCATGACAACCTAAAACTAGATACTATTGGCTTACAATTTTTATTGATTTCTACCAATGGGTTGAGGATTGTAAATCTTGTTACATGGTCAAGGGAATAAAAATAATGGCTCCAATGCCTTTGAAATATATCATCATGATAAATAAATTCAACAATGGGGCCTTGATTTCATAGGTAAAATTAACCCGCCATCAAGTGTAATCCATGGATGCATCCTCATAGATATGGATTACTTTATTAAATGGGTTGAAGCAAACCCAACCAAAGTAGATAATTAGGAGATAACTATGCAATTGTATAAATATATCATCACCATATTTGAGGCACCAACCACCATAGTCATAAATCATTTCCCCTACTTAAAGAGGGATAAGGTATTGAAATTTACCCTTGAGTATATATTTTTGATCAAAAATAATCCAATTACTATCCTTAAGGCTATAGGTTTATTGAGTCAACCAATAAAAACATCACTAGAATCTTAAAAAGAAGCATCTCAGAGTGGCATACAAAATTACATAAGTCATTATGGGTAAATAGAGTTATGCCAAAATTATCCACTAGATATTATTCCTACAAGTTGGTTTGTAATGAGGAGGTAATGTTACCAATTAACCTTAAGGTCTCTTCCTTCTAAATGCCACAACAAATTGAATTGGAATATACCAACATTGAACACATACAAGCAAGGTTAAATGCACTACTAGCCCTAGAAGAGGAGAGAAAAAAGACCTTAAAGGAGACTATACAACATAATGGAGCAACCAAAAGGTGGTTTGATTAAGGAGCCAAAGAAGTAGAGTATAAGAGAGACTTCATACTCAAATTTTTTAGAATATATTCCATTATTTGATGTGTAGGACAAAGGTCATAGTTAGGTATGCATGTGCACACATGTACACCATGCATACATCTATAGGAAGATGAAGAGTCATAGGAATATGGAAGGCCAATAGTCAGAGCCATCCAAGGATCATAGATAGAAATGTTATTTAGACGAGTTGTAGCCTTGAGTTATGTGACACTTACTGGTCACTCAAAAAGCACTGTATCAAATTTTCATGAGATATTATTAATGGCATTTTTGTGAGTCCATGTAGAATTTTTCTATGAGTTTTACTTGCTTATTACATTGCCATGATCATAGTTATAATATTGCATACTTATTTCATTACTTCAAGATGCATTTACTTAAGTTTATAGCTTTAAAAGATAATAGTGGTATTAGAGCCACAAGGTATCATCCTATTTTACACCATTCATCCTTCATTGCGTCTTTGCAAATCGTACCTATCGTTGTGCACCGTTGCATGTAAACATCATCGTCTTAGGATTGTTCGATAGAAGGTCTTATTTAATAATAGATCAAGGAATGTGTCATTAAAGTTTTGAATAATAGAGAAGGCCTCAAGCTACTTGGAAGGAGAAGTTTTAGAAAAGAGGAATTTGGGATAAATGTTGTCCTCTGACAACAAGCCCAAAAGGAAGAAGTAGATTGATTGCAGATTTGGGCAACAATTGGAGCTAAAAAAAGATATGTTAAAATTGATGCCATATAAAGTATTATTGCAGAAATTTTGAAGTTTCTTATTAAGAATTTTTTAGCATCAAATTCTAGAGCAATTAAAAATAGCAAAAAGAGAAGTTTTTAGTGTCTTTAAGCCAAGAAAGAGACACTATTACACACCATTATATTTAGAAAAATCTGCAAGTTATAAACAACATTATTTAAGTTTTTTAATGGAGTAATAAGGGAATAGTGTATGCTATTTTTAAAGAAAAATTTAGGGCAGATTTACTCTACGTTTGTGAGGTATAATATCCCTCATTTTACAACATTATTGAAATCAAAGAGTTCCTAGATTTAGAGGCAGATTTTAGGTGTTTAAAAACACTAGACATGCAACAAAGAGTGGTAAAAAAAAACACTAAAGGATTGGTGAGAACCACCACCATATATAGGAACATTGAGCAGTAGAACATAGGGGGGCAAGATCTCCATAAATGTCCATCCATTTACAAGAAATAAGAACTAAACGAGTGCTTAAGGAAAGAGCCATTAGAGCTCAAGAATCGTCCAACCAAAGAACTAGAAGACATCAGTTACAACCTGTAAGAGAAAATCCTACATAAATTCTATGTATCCCAACAATAAGGGAGTATCTTATCTACAAAAAGAAGGCAAATTACAGGGATAAATGAACAAGAAAAAAAGTGTATTACCTGCCAAGATAAAATATCACAGTCACCATTGAAGATATCTAATGTAGGTATAGTTGGAGCCAACCGAGGGTAAACTTGTCATCATCCAAAGAAAGAAGAAATAGCACAAATTGCTGCTACAAATAACTAGCTAGTCATGGGTGTCAAATAAAGAAGTAGGAATACATTGAGGAATATCAAAGAAGAAATATGTTGGAATTCCATATGTTGGAGAAAAACGTGTATGCAGAGAAGACTGTAACATTTGTTTCGACTAGGAAAGAAGAATAGTGCCATTTGACACAAGGATGAGAATTGGAACACAACCATAACATACATTTCCAGGGAAGAAGAGTGCTGAATGCTCTAAATCATCACCCAACACACAAATAAGGTTGAGTAACAACCATACAACATAAGTAATATTATGAAAGTTTCCATTCACCTCACAATAATGTTAGTGCCACCTAAAGGGAGTCAAGAAGTATCCATAAAATGCTACAAGTGGCATATTGCACAAGAGGACAAAAGTGCTCATACAACCACCAGTGTAAGTAAGAAAGTAAGGGCAAAAATGTAGCAAGTGAAGGAAGATCATTAAAGGCACATTCAAAGTGCCTATTATCGAGTCCAATGTAAGTTGACCAGAAGAAGGAGCATCCAATAAGTCAATGAGAAGTGCCCAACAAGTCAAGGAGGAGCGCCTAAATAATTAAGGTAATACTTACCACAATATTTTCATATCCAAATTTATATTGATAGGAGGAATAAGGAATAAAATAATATATTCTAAGGTTAAATATATTTGAAGAATTTAGTGGAGTGATAAGAATCAAGTGAAGGAAGAGAATTTAAGGCACATTCAAAGTTCCTATTATCGAGTCTAACATAAGTTGACCAGAAGGAGCGTCCAACAAGTCAAGGAGAAGTGCACAACAAGTCAAGGAGGAGCGCTTGAATAATTAAGGTAATACTTACCACAATATTTTCATATCCAAGTTTATATTGATAGGAGGAATAAGGAATAAAGGAATATATTCTAAGGTTAAATATATTTGAAGATTTTAGTGGAGTGATAAGCATTATAGAACCTTAGAAAAATATGGATATTGCATATTTGAAGAATATTTTGAAATTGAAGAAGTATTTGAGTTTTGTAAAATTACATATTATAGTTTACAAAACTAATTAAATATTTGTAAAATTAATGAGGTTGGAGAAATAAGGATTCTACATCAAACTAGTTTTACAAAAAATTGCAAATATTAATTCTCTAGATAGGAGAAATAAAGAATTCCACATAGAGCTATTGTTTTAAGAAGTCAAAAAGAACCTCTACATCAAATAATATTTGTAAAGTTATGAGAATAACCATGGACTATTGGTATATAGACTCGGGGGAAAGAAGACACATCACTAGAGATAAAACTTTATTCAAATCTCTACAAGCAATGCAAGAAAAACTAGTTACAATAGCTGACAGTAAGACCTATAAAGTAGAAGGAATAGGAGATATTTTAGTCAATCTAGTAGATGGAAAAGGAATAATAAAAAATGTTTTATTTTTTATTGGATTAACTACCAATCTACTCTTAGTATCACAACTCATGGATCAAGATATGATAGTAGAATTCAAGACCATCAAAGGTAGCAAGTAGTGTCATATTGTTAAATAATGAGAAATGATAGCTACAAGATATTATAAGGAAAACCTATTTGTTCTAGACACTACTACTCATCTAGTTCTATCAGTCATAACTTCAAATGAAAGATAATTGTGGCATAAATGATTGGGTCATACTAGCGCATCATCCTTAAATAAAGTAATCAGATACATAATGGTTGAAGGCATACTGAATATTTCATGGAAATCTACAATCTATCCAAAATGTTTAGCAGGAAAACAACATAGAGTACCTTTTAAAAATTGTCAACATAGATCTCAAAAACCACAAGAGCTAGTATACACAGATCTATGTGGTCCAATCAATACTACTAGTATTGGAGAGTACAAGTTTTTTTAGTTTTTTTTGAATGATCATACTATGAAAATGTGGGTCTACTTCATGAAATACAAGTTAGAAGCTTTTAGTTGCTTCAAACAGTTCAAATTTAAAGTAGAGAAATAATCAAGAAAAACTATCAGAAGTCTTAGATTAGACAAAGGAGGAGAATTCACTTCAAATGAGTTTAATCTATTTCTCAAATAAAATGGAATTAAAATACAAATTACTTCATCATACTATCCACAGTAAAATGGTATTGTAGAAAGGAGAAATAGATCCATAATGGAAATGGTAAGATGTATGATATAATAAGCCCAATTTGATATTCAATACTGGGCCCAATTGGTAAGATGTATAATAAAAGAAGTCCAATTGGATAAAATAATAGTATATCTACAAAACATATTACCCACAAGAATACTCAAGAATGTTACTCTTGAAGAGGTAAGGTCAGGAGAAAAACTAAGTATTCCAAAGTTAAGGATATTTGGATGCAAAGCGTATATGCATATCCCAAAATAGAAATGTACAAAGTTGGATGAGAAGAGCATGGTAGGTATATTTGTGGGTTATGATGATGAATCAATAGGGTACAAAATAATAGATCCACAAACAAGGAAAGTGTATATAAGCATGGATGTAGTGTTTGATGAAGGATTCAAATATGACACTAGAGAAGAAGAAGAAAGTAATTCAAAAATTGTTCTAGAACTTACAAAGGAAATAGTATCATAACCTCAAGCAAAGATAGAAATAGAATCTACAAGAGAGATAGAAATAGAAACTACAGAGAATATTTAATTAGAATAAGATCATACATAATCAAATATAGTTCCCCCAAGAAAAGAACCCATATGGCTTAGAAATACTCTTAGAGAAGTAAACTTGGAACAAATTCTAGATATTACTACTAGAAGACCTCAAAATTGTAGTCAAAGCAAAATTAATAGGGGGTTACTAAGTGTTACATAAGAACCAACAAAAACACTTCAAGCACTAAAACACTCACATTGGAGAGCAACTATGGAAATAAAGTATTCATCATTATAAAAGAATAACACATGGAACCTAGTAGATTTACCTCTACGAAAGAAAGAAGTAGAATACAAATGGATTTATAATATTAAGTATAAAGTAGATGGAAGTCTAGATAAATAAAAAGCTTGCATTATGGCAAAAGGGTATACTCAAACATAAGAGATCGATTACAAAGAGACTTTTGCACGAACAACCAGAATGACTACTATCAGAGTAGTATGTGTCTTAGCAGCTCATCATGGTTGGCAACTATATTAGATGGATGTCAAGAGTGCCTTTATTAATGACAATTTAGAAGAATTCTTCATGTCTCAACCAGAAGGATTTGTTATCAAAGGACAAGAACATATGGTTTGTAAACTTAATAAATATTTATACGGGCTGAAATAAGCACCTAAAGCATGGAATATAAAGATTAATAATCATCTACTATAATAGGACTTCAAGAGAAGCAATTCAAATCCAAGTTTGTATACAAAAAAGGTTGGTAATGACATACTAATTCTCATAGTGTATGTTGATGATCTAGTACTTACAAGAAGTTCTAAAAAATTGATAACTAAAATAAAGAGGGATCTTGAAAATGCTTTTGAAATGACTGATCTAGGGCTCATGAGTTATTTTCTTGGTTTAGAAGTACATCATAATAAAGACAGTATAACAATCACACAAACAAAGTATGCAAAAACTCTACTAGAAAAATATAATATGGATAGTTGTAAGCCTAAGGATACACCTATGGAACAAGGACTGCAATTATTGAAAGTCGATGATACCTCTCTGGTTTTATCTATAAGTTATATTTAGTTAATTGGGAGTCTATTGTATCTAATAAATACTCGACCAAACCTTGTTTTTGCAGTTAATTATATTATAAGGTTCATGCAAGAACCTAGAGAAAGTCATTGAAAAGCTACAAAAAGAATATTACACTATGTCAAGCAAACCGTAAATTATGGACTGACTTCTACAAAGCATGATAGAGATTTTTTTCTATAGGGGTACACAAACTCAAACTATGCAAGATCTATAGATGGTAGAAAGTCAACTTCAGGATATATCTTCTATCTTGGATCACGATCAATTTCATGGCACAACAAGAAGAAAAATTTAGTATTACAATCATCCACAAAAGCAAAATATCATGCAACCAGAGATACCATTTGTGAAGATCTATGGTTGCAATACATATTACTTGATTTGGGAATAAAAAGAACCACAACTCTAATACATTGTGATAATCAAGGAGTACTTAATTAAAAAAAATCCAATCATACATGAGCGAACAAAACACATTGAGGCTCAATGTCACTTTATCAGAGATCATTTTCAAAATAGATACATCAACTTAAAGTATATAGCTACAGAAGAACAACGAGAAAATATATTCAAAGGTACTGGAATGAAAAAAAAATCAAATATTCAGAGATCAGTAATGCAACACAAAGAAACATCTCAAATAATGTAATACTGGGGGTGTTAGAATATATTCCATTATTTGACATGTAGAACAAGTGTCCTAGTTAGGTATGCATGTGCACACATGTCTACCATGCATACATCTATAGGAAGATGAAGAGTCATAGGAATATGGAAGGCCAAGAGTAATAGCCATCCAAGAGTCATAGTAGAAAGACTATTTTGACAAGTTGTAGTATTGAGTTATGTGACACTTACTGGTCACTCAAAAAGCATTGTATCAATTTTTCGTGAGATATTATTAATGGCAGTTTTGTGAGTCCATGTAGAATTTTTCTATGAGTTTTAATTCCTTATTACATTGCCATGATCATAATTATAATATTTCATACTTATGTCATTTCTTCAAGTTGCATTTACTTAAGTTTATAGATTCAAAAGCTAACAAAATTGGATGGCAATCAAGCAAAACTATTAAAAAATATTATATTATTTGGCACATGCTAATATACCCATGGTACCATTGTAAATATTATATTAGTGTGTGAATATATACTTTAGGATGTGTGATTTATATTTCACCTAAAGTATATGCCTATGTGTAGGATGAGTACAAGTGTCATGTCGTTAAGTGTGCAAGTGTGTTCAATGTGTCATATAGGTTAGTTTAGAGTCATTTGTATGTGTCAAGTATGGAAATGAAGAGACACATTTATGTGGCACGATGTAAAGCCAAGAGGCATGAGAGGTTTTTGTTATGTGTAGAATAGAAAAGGTTGCATCTCCTGGATAGGTGAGGAGAGAAATAGTCAAAGTGTTGAATAATCACCTTTCTAAGGTTATATTATGGAGATAAAGCTTCATGTATTGTATGAAGATTGTAATCAATATTGAACATTGAATATAGAGCTTGTATATTTGATTCATAAATAATATTGTGAGTATATTGTTGATTGACATTGATATATTGTTATATTTCATGAATGTTATATTCATTGACATTGATATTATGTTGTGATTGAGCCTTCATATATATTTTCTATGAATAATATTTATTCCTAAATATTTGGACCTATGATTAAATCTGGCTAAAATATCCAATAGTGATATTAGAACTACCAACTATCCAATATTGGAGGAGTAATATTTAAAATCTATCATCAGAGAGAAGAAATTTGGCATGAATTTGAGAAGGTAAAAAATTACAGTTTAAAATCTAGCATCAAAGAAGAAATTTAGTTGAATATTTGGAGTGATAAGTTTTAGATTTAAAATTTGGCATCAAAATAATATTCTAGTGTGAATTTGATAATTGATAGCTCAAATTGATAATTGGTAGAATTTGAATATTTGAGGATTGGATATTGAAGAAGTTAATTATATTTTCTTCCTGATATATAATATTTTCTACCTCTATATTATTGAAAAAGGAGAAAATTTGATTAATATTACTACTTGTTACATAGATAGAAAATGTAGGAAAATTGAAGATAAATATCATAAGATGATTTGAAGGTAGCGATAGAAAACATTGAAGTAAACCCAGGCAAGAACCTAAAGAAAAAAAAAATCCAACATTGAAGAAAACTCAAGCATGAACCTAATAAAAAGATAAAGGGCCATTTATATAGAAGCACCATGTCTATATAAAGCCTATGAGCTAAGATTGTAATACGAAGTGCCTATGAATATTGAGTGTCATTTGATATCATTTTCCATCCATAATTTGGTTGAAGCTATTGGAGAATATGGTCCAAGAAACTTGAAATTTGATATAGAATTTGGACAACATTTCAAAAGAAGAAATCTCAAAGTAGAGCTACATCCATCATGAAACAGTAACATCTTTGGTAATGCACATATTTTTTTGGTAAGTTAATAATTTTTCATTAAGGGGGCATTTGAAAGGTGCCCCAATGCCTTGATACAACCAAAAGGAAAGGGATGCAGAAGAAGCAAAAGTGCATCCTAGCAAAGCAGAAGAAAGGGAAGAGGATGCAAGGAAATCTCAAAATGCATCCTAAGAAAAAAGGAAAACACAGAAAAACAAACAGAGGAAAACCAGAAGGACAGGAAACCCCATAGGGTCAAAAATAGAAAATAGAGAGGAAATTACTCCAAAGGAGGTGCGACAATAGTTTCCTATTCACCTTCCTTGATTTCATCCTTGGGCACTTCCTTGAAGACCTCCTTAGTGATTTCAACAACATCATCCTCCTTTACTTCGGAAATACCAGTGGCAACAGAGTTAGCAGGGACCTCCTCATCAAAGGTATCATAGAAAAATAGTAGATTTAATGCATTCCTCTGATCCTTTAATTGTGAAATGGCCTTCCCAAGAGCATCCCAAGAAGTTTCCATGTGGGCAATGGTTGTAGAGGTGGATTGGATGACCAGTTTATGCAGGTATTTCTCTACGGTGTCGTTGGAGTCATCCTCACCACCTTTTTTGGCCTTCTCAAGGCTTAGGGACACTTTTTCCTTAAGCCTTTGGGAACTCCTAGTGGGAGTAAAGTCCACCTTGACCTTTTTCTTCGCACTAAGATATCCCTAAGATTTTTCAACCTTGCCCTTCCTTTTGGCCCCTCTCATCCTGGGGCCAGGTGTGGATGACGTATCATCCTCTGTGTTTTCCTGAGCGATGATATTTCCTTTGGGAAAATTTTACAGCAGATAAGCATACAAAATTTTGAATAGACCTTGATGGTAAGGCCAATCCTACTCCTTCTTGGCATGGGTGGAAGTTATAGAGTAGTCCATGGACCAATAAAGGAATTTTGGTATGTTGAGGAATTTTACGTCTCTGAAGTGATTCACAAAGGAAATATGGAAACTACAAAGTTGGGACTCGGGATCATCAATAGTTATATATTGCATGATGGGTTTCATTACCTCCTTCCAAGGAGTAGGTAGGTCCTTGCGAAACAAACCTTTCTTGTGGAGCTTCCTCAGTGGTGATGTAGCTTCGAATTGACTAAGCTCCACCTCCCAATGGTGTTTGTTCCTCCTCACTGTTTGGCCATCTGCACTCTACCCAGTCAGCTCTGCAAGTAGCTCTACAGATATCTAAAAGTCGACTCCATGGATTATGACGACACCATTATCCCAAGTTGAGGTGAATGCCATACTGGCATCCCAATCGGTCCCAAAAAACATCTTGAAAAAGGGGATCAATTTTCTATCTTGGAGGATAGCTTCAACGATGGGATCGATGGAAAAGGTCTCTGGCTCGACATACGTCATCCTAGCATCTTGCAGAGCCAAGGAACAAGGGTTTTTGAATAAGATGTAGAGGATCAAAGGAAGGATAGAATAAGACCCAAATAGATCTTTAACATGGTTTATAGAGCACCAATGCGACAGAAAAGGACTCAGAAGACCTTTTGCCCAACTTCTCACACTAGTATTTCATCTAGGGAACATGAAATGCCAGATATAAGGGGCTAATTGGTTGCAGGGATAACAGAGAAGGATTATCCGACAGACATGATCATCGGTGAAACTAGAAATGTGTGTCGTGAATAGGGGAAATTGACTAAAAGGGATGCTTGGGAATCTGAGAATGGATGGAACAAGGAAATATTCAAAAACCCAAGGAATAGAAAGGCGCAAAGGAGCAGATCTTGGGACTATGCGATTGGAATGACGAAAAAGGAAGGCTCTCAAACTAGTGGAAGGGGTGCATACGTGGAACAAAAGCCTAAAATGATGAGAGGTGATAGAAGAAAAAGCTTTTGGCACAAAAAAATTTAAAACCCCGATGATAGCCAATGGAAAAGAGGCGGTGACATGAGTAAAAATCATGGGAAATAAGTACCGCCTTGTGGAAATATGGTTCAAAAATTGTATCGAGAAGAGGCTCCAAAAATGGGGAAGTCTAGGGAAAATAAAAATCTTAAATAGGACTTTGGAAATTAAAATGATTATAGCAACCGCCATCATCTTAGAGATATTGGGCCCAATAAAAATTCTTTCCCTTAGATTCGAGGGCCAAATGTACATAGGATCACGTGTGGAGAGAAACTGATTCATTTGGCTGAGAAATATTTAGATCCAACCTGGAAATTTCACTGACATCATGGGGAAGAGAGTCTGTCCAGGTCAAAATTCCCGGGGTAGAGGCACCAATATTCACCAGCTTGTCAGCAACAACATTGGCTTCCCTGAATGCATGTTGAACAATGACATCCTATTGGCTTTTGAGAATTTCCCTGGCTTCCTCAATTAGGTTCCTGATTTTCCAACCTAGAGATTTGGAGTTTTTTAGATAGTTAATGATATTTAAAGAATCTCCTTCGATGATGACTTTTCTTGGAACCTTTTTTGATGAATTGTAAGCCTCTCCATAGAGCCCTAGCTTTAGCAGAATGGTTGGTAAGTTCCGTTTTGGAGGATACCTCCACCTCCAGCTCTACCAGGATTTCCTTTAGTAGCACCATAAAAATTGAATTTGACCCATCCCAGAGGAGGGGGATTCCATTTGATGTTGGATCTGGAGCCATGAGGATTAGCAGGACAAGGATTTTCCAAGGAAATGTTAAAGGAATTAAGTAATGAAGCTTCAAAGGGGGAAATGGGTGAAAAATCAAAAGGGGTAATCAAAGCATTTTCCTTAGCAAAAAGGATAATTCTATTGGAAATAAGATCAACATCCCTGACATCCTTAGATAAAACATGCCTATTGCGCTCAAGCCAGATCTGCCATAAAAAGTGGTGGAGGCAAAAACCCCAGAAGCTTTTTAGGAAAGGATTTTTGAAAGGGTTTGGCCATTGAATGAAAAGGTCAACAAGAGAAGAAGGAGGAGCCCAGATGATGTTAAACTTGAGGAAAATATTACAGAGGATAGACCTGGAGTAGGGACAAAAAATAAAAATATGGGAAGTGGATTCCCAATCAGCCAAGCAAAGGATGCACCTGTTAGGGAGGGGAATACCACGTTTAATAAGGTTCTCAATCGAGAGGATTCTATCCTGAATGGCTAACCAAGAAAAAAGGCAACCTTAGGAGTTAAATGTTTAAGCCACACTAAATTGAAAGGAATGAGAACCTCAGAAGGAGATAAAGATAACAAATAAGCATATTTAATAGAGAAATCACCTGAATCAGTGGGCTCCCAAATAGGATGATCACAAGAATCCACAATAGGGATAGGAAAGGAAGATAAAAAAGCCTCAAGAGATGAAACTTCAGCTGCCCGATTAGGAAGATGAATCCTTTTCCAAGATCTAATTCCATTGGAAGTGGTAAGGAAGTCTACAACCTTGGGGCCAAAAAGAGTATCAGTGGATTCTTTAAGCATTATGAATTCTAGAATTTGTATAAGTGGACAATTACCTATCCATTTATCTTCCCAAAAATGCATGGATTTCCCATCACAAATATGCCACCTTAAACCTTTTCTGATGAGTTGCCTTGTGGAATAGATGGATTTCTAGAAGGTGGATCCATATGGAGAAATATCTCCATATAAAAAATCTAAATTTTGGAGGTATTTCCTTCTTGTAATTTTGACCCATTCTATAGGATCCCCTAAAATTAAACGCCAAGCTTGTTTGGCAAGAAGAGCAGAATTTAACATGTGGATTCTTCTGAGTCCTATTCCCCCTTGATCCTTAGGTTTGCAAACTTTTTCCCAGGAAACCAGGTGAAACCTATTTTTATTTTCAGCTCCTGTCCAGAGGAAATGTTTTTGAATTTGTTCAATTTTTTGGTAGACTTTAGTAGGAGCTTTGAATAAGGAAAGGAAATAGATAGGAATGCTCTGTAAGTAGGCCATGGTTAAGACAACTTTTCCAGCCTGGGATAATAGATTACCTTTCCAAGTGGACAACTTTCTTTGAAATATTTCAATGACATTATCCCATAAGTGTTCATTGGCATTACCCACAAATAAAGGTAAACCCAGATAAGTGGAAGACAAGGAGGATATAGCACATCCTAGAATGTTGGCAATATTAAGTTGTCTTCTCAAAGGGGTGTTAAGAAAATATAGTTTGCTTTTTTGGAAATTGACCTTTTGTCCAGCAGCTTCTTCATAGAGAAGAAGGATTTGTTTAATCACTTTGGCTTCACAGACTGAGGTAAATGTGGAAAGAAGAGTGTCATCAACAAATTGTTGATGAGTAATAGGTGTGGATTGAGAAGTAACCTTGATGCCAATAATAAGACCTGACTATCTGGCTGCATGAATAGATCTACCAAGAGCCTCTTCTGCAATGATGAAGAGGAGGGGGGACAAGGGGTCTCCTTGCCTCAATCCTCTGCTGCTAGTAAAGTATCCTACTGGAGAACCATTTATTAAAATAGAGAACCAAGCTGAAGAAATGCATCCTCTAATTAAGTTGATCCAATCTTGGTGGAATCCAAATTTGGATAAAACTACCAAAAGGAAATCCTAGTTCAACCTATCATAAGCTTTATTCATATCTAATTTCAAAAGGAAAGCAACCTTTTTTGTGAAGGAAGTTGAGTGGAGGGCTTCATGAATAGAAATGATGCCATTAAGGATTGATCTACCCTAAATTGAACTTCCTTGACAATGATTAATAATGAGAGGCATGACTTCTCTCATCCTGTTAGCCAAGGCTTTAGTCAAAATTTTGTACACAACATTACAGAGACTGATTGGTCTAAAATCATTGAAATATTTGGCATTGGAGATTTTTGGGATGAGGGCAATGAAAGTAGAGTTAAAACTATGAGGAATAATTTTAGAATTCTGCATTTCCTTGATGGCTGCACACACATCCGGACCAATGAAATCCCAAAAGGCCTGGAAGAATCTAGGAGAGAAACCATCAGGGCTCCAGAGCTTTATCTGGTTTCATAGAAAAAAGAGCATGTTTGATTTCCTCATCAGAGAGGCCAGCAACCAATTTGAAATTAATGTCCTCAGAAATGGAATGAGGAATAAATTGGAGAAGGAAATCCTTGGCAACACCCGAGTTAGCAGCTGGTAAATCTTCAAGTAATTGCATGAAATGAGAAACACCTTCAACTCTAATCTCCTTAATATCAGAAGTAACTCTTCCATCTTGGCAAAGAATTTCCTTTATTCTATTATTGCTTCTATTTCTCAACGTGGAGACATGAAAAAACTTGGTATTGGAGTCACCTTCCTTAAGCCAAATGGCCCAGGATTTCTGCCTCCAAAATGTTTCCTCACACTGGAGGATATTATGATATTGAGATAAGAGATCCCTTTCTTCTTTTCTTTGTTCAGTAGTACAACATTGACCTTCCTGAATGTCTTTCTCAATGGTAGCAAGATGATTTTTGATTTCATGCTTGTTTTGAAAAATATTTCCAAAGATGTCCCTGTTCCAGATCTTAAGGTTTTCTTTAATCGATTTGAGCTTTTGACTCAGCCTGAAAGAGGGTGATCCTTGAAAGTCAATTTGCCACCACTGAATGATTCTATCTCTAAAATCAGGATGTTGCATCCACATTGCTTCGAATCTGAATGGGATTCTGAATATTTTAGAATTGTTGGTATCCAGTAGGATGGGACTATGGTCAGACCCAATTTTGAGAAGTGATTGAAGATTAGCATCCCCCCAAATAGTCGTGGCTTCCTGAGAGAACAAAACTCTATCAAGTTTCACTTGAATGAGCTGAGAACCACTTCTTCTATTAGACCAAGTAAACTGATTTCCTTTAAGATTTACATCCATCAAATTGTTCTGATTTATGAAATCCTAAAAATCATCCATGCTTTTAGTAAAGGACCCTACCCCTCCTCTTTTTTTAGAAGGGAACAAAGGAGTGTTAAAGTCTCCAACAAGGATCCAAGGAAGGTTTGAAAAGGTATTCCTAACTGATGAAAGAATTTCCCATAGCCTGGATCTTCCTGTAATAGAATTTGGGGCATATACATTGGTAAGGACCCAAGGGGAGTTGGAATATTTGTCAAAAAAGAGAATACTAGCAGTTTCTTCATTGGAATGAATCAATCTACCCTCAAAGAGAGCAGGGTTCCAAAGACAAATAAGTCCTCTAGAAGCCCCCCTTGCATTGCAAAAAATGGATTCACTATTCTTCCATACATTGTTACAAACAGACTTAGCAAAAGTGTCTCCAATTTTGGTTTCTTGCAATAGAAAAATAGAAGGATTAATTTCTTTTCTTAATGACTTGGCTAGCCTCTGTTTAGCCATGCCATTAAGACCTCTCACGTTCCAAGAGAGGATTTTCATTTGGAATATTTGATAACTCTTTTGCCTCCCTTTCCTTGAGGTTGGGGAGGTTTGGTGCATTTTGAATCATCTTTACTCAGGTTTATACCTGTGGAAAATAGGGTTTTTTGAATTCCATTAGCAATATAATCTTCAAGACCTTGCTTCCAGTGATCAACATTAGAAGGTCTGCCCTTATTTTTCTCACCACCACAATCAATCGAATATTTTTTATGGCTTCTGGTATGCTTTGGACTGAAATTGTGGGGATTAATTTTTTGAATCACAGGACTAGAGGATTCAAAGAAGGAGGAAGGGATGGCAACTTCATCAATGTGGTTCTGAGCACATATATCAGTAGAGCTTTCAAGAAAAATCTCATTAGCTTTTACTAGGGAAACATGACTTGTAGTCCCATTTTTAGGGGAAAAATTGGGCATCCTATTAAGCGGGGAATGAACAGGAGAAATTTCCTATCGAATTTCAGGGACGAGGGTGGAAGAAGGATTTGAAATAGGGCTAGGGCTCTGAGCAACCAATTCAGTCTCATCATTCCCAGATGGTAAGTTAGACAAGATTTGATATTTATTGGGGAGAGCAAAGAAGGAACTTACCTCTTTTTCTTGGATAGGAGATGAAACCTTTTTGCCTTTGTCAACAGTAGCAAGGGAATTGCCTCCTTGATGCTTCTAATTTTTTATTGGATGGAAGAAAACCCCTTTGGAAGGAGGATATATTTTTTTCTCCACCTTGGAGAAAGGAATATTATCCTTTTGCTTTTCAATAGCAACATCTTCCTGAGCCTTTAGAGAAGGGCATTGAGCTCTGAGGTGTCCTTGAGTTTGGCATTCAATGCAAAAATGAGGCTTATTCTCATACTCAATGGTCTGCTTCCTATAGAAAGACTCATATTCCAATTCCACAAAGGTAGGAAGAGTTGAGTCCAGATTAGCATTGACACAAATATGAGCAACAGTCATCCTTGATCTGGCAAGAGTAGCATGGTCAATGGTCACTAAATCCCCAATAGTAGTGGCAATAGCTTTGAGAATAGGTTCATGCCACAGATGCCAAGGAATATTTGGGAGCCTGACCCAAATCGGAGCATAGTTGATGCTTTGAGTATCAGGATCAAAGTCAGGGGTCCATTTCATGAGAAAAACACTTTTCCTACCCAAAAACTAGGGACCACCCGTAAGGATTTGATTCGCATCCTCCTGATTGTTGAGATGGATTCCAAAGAAACCATTGGAAATCCCAATAATTTCTATAGACACCAAAATATAGGCATTTGCATTTCACCACATAATTCTGCATAATAAAATATATGCCTAGGTCTAAACTTAGGTATATTAATTCATGTACACTTCATCTGCATTGCACACCACAATCCTGCATAATAATATATGCCTAAGTCTAAACTTAGGCATAAAAATCCTGCACATTATCCTATTTTCCAAATTTTAATAAATCTGGAAAATCCCCCCTAGGATAGTGACCTATCCAAAAAGCATGCACCTATATAATACATCAATCAAAATCAACATAAAAAGCATAAATGATAAACAAGATTGCAAATAACAAGAAAATGGATGCTTCTTTTATTAATATTGAAAATGAATCTCGATTACAATCATGCCCCTCTTAGGGTCACCCAAATGTTGATACAATTGATACTATTCCAAAGCCCCCAATGGGGTAGGCACAATACTAAGGCTTCCTAAATAGTCACAAACTGCTCTAGGGTGGAGTTGACCCTCTTCTTCACATTGAGGAAGGAATTGGATGATTGAATCTCCTTCAAATATGTTTCTTGTGGTCAAGAAACAACACCAAAGCATTAATAGCATAGGCAACCTCTCATGATGAGGCCCTTTAAAGAATGTGAACATGAAAATGCCATAATACTAATGAAATCAAGAAAATGAACAAAACATGCTATACTTATGCAAAACTTGAAAATATTAATGGAAACATGTAAATAGCTAGCATAACTATCTATCTATTGGGTTAGTTTACCAAATAAAATACATGAAAGCATGAAATAAACCTATGCTAAGCATACTATGATCTAATAAAATAATCTACAAGAAAGAAAACAAGGGGATACATAGCCAATTGCTCACCGTGGTTCTGAGATGTGGTCAGCACTGTAGACCATGGCTAACAGCCGCGGTGGAGCTCTGAGTAGTTTTACCCAAAGAATTAGGGCTTCCTCTCCGATCCTCCTTACCAAATTGATGGTCAAGGATCGCCTCTATGTCCTCTGACAGGTTTGGCGGTTGAATTATCCGAATTGTGCATCGATTGCACATATTTGTGTTTCTTGGCTCTCCTAGGCTCCTAGGGCTTCCATAGTGATTTGATCTCCAATTGGGTAGCAAAGTTATCCCTCTCAATGTATGCAAGTGAGTATGAAATTCGATAGGGCTTCACTGCTCAATTGTTCACACTTCGTCTAGAATTATCCCTAACTTAGAGGGTGATATTATAGCACTTACCAAGGGCTATGGGTGGCTTCCTCATGAATCCAATATCAAGATTGGACAATTGAGTCAGTTAGATGGAAGGTTTTGTATCCTTCCTCGCTCACTCCAATATGCAACTAATTGGCCATTCCAACCAACTTTTAGGGTCGAATGAAGGCCAAATAAACTTTAGTCTTGACAGTGGGTGTCATCCATGGTTAGCATTGCTAACCATAGGTGTTAGTTGTGGTCCCCAATTGGTATATTGGGGGTCGCAGGTTGTCAACCGTGGCTAGAATTGATTTAGGCAAAGATGCCCAATTGAGTGGTAAGAACCACTGCTATACCTTGGATCTATCCAAATGTCTTCCATATGGTATTCTAGCATGTCCCATATGAGTAGTCACCTCTATATGATGCATTTTATGTGTCTATAGATGCCTCTTTTGAGATGTATTGTGAGATCGAACAATGTTGAGAAAAACTAGACCTCCTAAAATAATGTCGTAGGTTGCATGATGATAATTTGTCTGATCAATATTAGATGCCCCAAGTCCAAAAAAAGGATGTGCATCCTAGAATCATTGCTTCCAACTGGGTGAAAGGCTTAAATTTGAAAGATTTTGCACTCATCATCAGACATTCGGATAACATCAATGCCAAGTAGGCTTTCACGCCTATCAATCCGAAAGGATGAGAGTTACAAACAAACTGTCATATATGCTATTTACCCCAAGCATAGGGGTAAGCTTATGATAGTTGTTGATAATGATTCGTAAGACAAACGTAATTTTGACAAGATCTAGGGATCTAAAATCAAGGGATCTTCTGTTGACTCTGAATTTGATTTGATATTATAACTACCCCCTTAAGCGACAAGTCGATTAGGGTAATGACAATGAATGAAGCAAAGAGGTCACTTGACCACTATGAATGATATTGAACATATTTAGATGTAGCATTTGAAATTATTGTCAAGGCCTAATAAGCTATGATTACAACTATTAATAGTAATTTCTCATTCCTATCCCATGGAGCAGTTGGGCTGCAATAGCCTTCTTAGGGAATCAGAATGATACAATCTCGATTAGGCATAAGTTGAATCATATTGTCGATGATATGCTAAAAATATCATAAGAAAATTGTGATGAATATCTCATTCCCGTGGAGCAGTCCGATGATGAAGGCCTTCTTAGGGATTGAAATGAAGCATAGCAATTCTAAAATGATGAATTTTCCCCAAATGTCCTTATGGGAATTTACTCATCTTGTCGGATTGCATGGATCACAAATCGCTACAACCGCCAAGTGTATAGGGTAAATAACTAAATACGAGGCGCATTTGGCTTTTGATTTATTTAATTTTTTTGTTTATTTTTATGAATTTTGAATTGGCATGTTTTATTGGCTGGGAGGTGTGGCGCTCTAAGGAAGGATTTCCATGGCGATGAACTCGGTTGAATGTACTTTATAATCTCAGTCGATTATTTTATTTTTGCCTTATGATGACATTTTCTATTTTCATTAAGCCATGTTCACTTATTTGGAGTGTTGAAATTATCATTTAACAACTTTACTCAAGGTAAATTAAGGTAATCCTATACAATTTGTTGATCGCGGCTCTGAACTGCGAGTATTTTGATATATATGATATTGATCATTTTGGCTCATTATGTGTACTTGTATATTTTATATGTTTTATGTTTATGTTTATGCACATGGATGCAGATGTTCATATTGATGCTATGTTTATATGATGTGATGTATGGATGACATGCACTAGATAGCTATTTTAATTTATGATGATGATGATGCAATGATCTAGATGCTTAGATGTGCTACTTATGATGGATGCATATGGATGCGATATTTACTTTTAAATGCATATTTAATTTTGCTTTATTGTATGCATTTAATTTATGATGATGTCACAATATGTTGGTGCAATGTATGTAATGCATTATTTACATGATGGTAATCTAATGTAAATGAACATGTATGCTTTAATCACTTAAAACATAAGGAATGAATGTGATATGTGTTTAACAATCTAATGGATGACACCACATAATGTATAACAATCATGGATTGTAATTGCTTTATCTCTTTGTGAAAGATAATACACCCATATGTGAGATGTAATGATGTATGTTTTATGTTCATAAGCTTTTGTAAATTAAAAGAATATGTATGATATAATCAGTGGCCATCTAAATATCATTTATGACATCCATCCGGTATCTAATCATATAATACAAATAATTCTAATAAATAAACTCTTATAAAAAGAAATTGATGTTTGATGATTGCATTTGAAAATTTGATTGTTGCTATTTGGGAATTTTTGAGGTTTACCATGAGACTCAAACACCCTAGTTGACTGATCAAAAGTTGTATACTGACCAAACTAGACTTTTGAAATGTAAGGCTTTTGCTAGGATAGGCCCTAACTATTCATTATCCCTGTGTGTGCACATGAATATATTAAGATAAAGCATAAGCATACCCCGATGTCAGGCGGGATTCTTTCAGCCCATTGCTAAGATAGGGGGTCCACAAATGTTTATCCAATCCTAGGTTTAGATTTTAGTTGGACTAGACCACTAGGCGATATAGGACACCTGAAGCTAGCTCTTCCACATTCAAACATTGGTCTGTACATAAGCGAGGTGCTAATGCATCAGACATATCATCATGCGTAAGGTACAATAGTGCTGGAAATTCCATGGATTCAAGTTCACTCCCTTATTTTCTTCAATTTTTTGGGATACTTGCTCATATAAAGTGATAAAAATCATTTAATTTTGTACTTGTGAATTTGAATTTTCTTTGGATATTCATTTGATATTTTTTGAGCAAGGGATTTGATATTTATTTTACTTCCTTTGTACAATTTGATCTTCATTTGATCTTGACTTTTTAGAATTTACATTTGATAATTTTCTTCAGAAACTTCCTTTGGGGATTTTACTTTGGGGAACTATTTTTGGGATATCAATTTAGGATATCGATCTATGATATCAATATGGGATATCAATCTGGGATGTCGATCTATGATATCGATCTAGGGTATCAATCTTGAGGATTGATGTGGGATATCACTTTGGGATATTGCTCATTTTATCATAAGCAAGGGATTCTGGGTAGGGAATAAACTTGTCCTTTTGCCAATTACCAACATTTCCCATACCGTCCGCATAGGGGGATAAGCAAGAATAACTCTTTTCACCTCAGGATACCTAGTCCTGCTTCGTGGCTTTCATCTTCCCCTAGTCCTTATTAGGATTGTTTAATTTGTTGATTAGTGATAGGATTCTGATATGCTAAGGGCTATACTAACTAGACCTCAACTACAAAAGTAAAGCAAGCTTTCTATCAACTCTTGAGAAGACCTCTAGGTATGGTTGAATGACTAAAAAACCCTAGTATATTCTTCATAGCAACATTATGGGTTGTGTTGAAAAACATAATTACTCACATGAATGATGGATTATGATAAATGTAGAGGTGCATGATTGAAACACAAACGTGGCATCATTTGTAAGACTAACAAACACAATCCATCCTACTATGGAATGCAATGGATGCAAAATTCCTACATGCAATGCAATGATGAATTGAATGCATGTGTAAATGAAAATGCATAATGCAAATGCAAATGTTTTTGGATTTTATGCTTTACCAATTTTTTGGATTTTATTGATTTTTTAATTTTTATTGATTTTGAGCCTTTATATTTGACCAAACGATGAGTACATGCCTTTGGAGCCTTTGGATTTGACCAAGCGGTTTTAAGAACCCTTGGAGCCTTTTTGGATTGACCAAAGAGCTAACAGATACCTTTGGAGCCTTTAAATTGACCAAGCAATTTTTTAGAAAATCCTTGGGGCTTTTAGGTTGACCAAAGGGATTATGAGCACCTTTGGAGCTTTTAGGGATGACCAAGTGGTTCTTAGGAATCCTTGGAGCCTTTTGGGATTGACCGAGCGGTTTTAAGAAAACCCTCGGGGCCTTTTACTGACATGACCAAGCGGTTTTAGGAACCCTTGGAGCCTTTTGGGAGGGTATGCTACCCTATGTACCCAAGTGTATGTGCTCGATGATAATGAGAGGTGCGATACCTCTAGACCCCTCGCTTTGCTTATCAAATTTGGTGTGGATGGTGGGGAAGGTATGCTACCTTGTATACCCCTAGTGTGCATGCTATCCACTAAAATGTAATCAGCTTGTTTAGGAAGAGTGATAGAAATCAACTCTCCCAAATGAGGAATGGACCTCAATGGAGTGCCTATGTCTTGGTGGGGTTGAACGAGTGAACCATCCTCATGGATCGTGTCTCATTCTACTAGGTCTTGGATGACCCTCTTAAATGATTGACAATCCTGAATGTCATGTCCATGCACTCGATGATACACACAAAAGGGACTCTCATCAGGTGACCTAGTCTTGGATACCCTTTGCTTGACTTCGGGTAATACGAATGCCTTTACCTCATGTAACTTTTGGAACAAAGTTAGAATAGTCATATGAAATGAAACTATTCGTTGCATTGGCTTATCGGGCTTATGAGGTGACTGACGACCTCGGGGTCACTCCTGAGGAGGTGTGACCTCCACTTCAGCATGTTGGGGCACTATAAGAGAACCATCTATATTATAAACCCCCTATCTATAATATTTTGCACCACACTCTTGAATTCACAACAATCTCGAATACCATGACCCTCTATTCGATGATAGAGACAATAGTGATGCTCCTTGTAACCCATAGGTTTAGCTCTATTTGGGTCTAAAGGGATGATATCAGGTAAGGTGATGACCTTAGCCTCTTGCAGCTTCTAAAATATGTCAGACATAGACTCTTTTAAAGGAGTCCAAATGCGCTATGACTATTTTGGGTGCTCGACCCGCATTGGTTTACTTTGAGGACCCAATGGTTGGGTTGGCCACATGGGCTCTTGCTTTTGCTGAGGTTTTTCCTATACTTGCACAGGAAGTGGTTCGGCCTCAAGCAAAGGATGCTTTTGTGATCCCAGTTTTCCAAGTTGGTTCATGATAAAATGCAATGCCTTATCTTGCTCATCCATTCGATGTTCCATTTGTTCTAGATGACTTAGAATGGCTCGCAAGATTGACAAAGAGTTCATATGTATTTCCAATGACTGATTCGAAATACCTTTGTCTATTGAAGGAAATAGAAAAGTGGATGCTAGAGATCCATTAGGTAATTGCAAATCACCTATTTCCTTCGTTTGGGTTGATGTGGATGCTTCTTGATGATACACTTCGTCAGTGCTATCCACATGCTCATGCGCATGACTCAGTTCATGTTGTTGCTCGACTTGAAAGAATTGAACTATGTCAGATTTAGTACCCCCAACCTGATATGGGGTACACACTTGCTCTTGTCCTTGAGAAGGTGGCACAAGAAATGAGTCAGGAGTGACTAATTTTAAAGGTTCGGACCCCTTCAATGTGGAAGCAATGTCTGATTGCCCCATATCTTGCTCTATTTTCTCTAGAGTCACTCGATCCTCTGACCTAATGTCAACCATTCCCACAAACTCATGAGAAGATGACTCCACAATTGCATGAGTCGTAGGTGACTCGTCAACCTGTTGGGGTTGTAGCATCTCAATTGTAACAACTAACTCTTCCTCATGCTCAAACGATGCATCAAGGATAGGCTCAATAGGTAGAGACTCGACAAGAAGCTGACCTAAATCCTCAATGGTCTCCATGATGGGTGACACCATGGTGTCTGCCTCCATATGCTCTGTATATTCACCATCATCCTCATGAGGTCTACCTTGTGACATGATGGATGATGAGGGTATGATACACTCGGGTGCATCCATGACCATGCTAGGTACTTCCCCCTTGATAGGAGTATGAGGGTCCTCTAATGACACATCCAAGGTAGCTGTGAGCATCTCTATGATCGAGTTCATCAGTCCTTCCCTACTAGGAAAGACCAAATATGAAGGAGTTATAGGTGACTCCACAGGTGACAGCGGTGGTGACGGTAACTCCACAATAGTCTGCAAGGTTGCATCCAAACTTTGGATAGACTCATCATGTTTAGTGTTCGGATGCGTGGGTGCCCCACTAGGTTCCTGTGGATGATCCCCCGGTTTGTAATACTTGAAAGGATATGGGTCCACTTGAACCACA
This sequence comes from Wollemia nobilis, assembly GCA_028583015.1. NCBI lineage: Eukaryota > Viridiplantae > Streptophyta > Pinopsida > Araucariales > Araucariaceae > Wollemia > Wollemia nobilis. The sequence continues at coordinate 4,642,992 of JAQPPZ010003287.1, read as the reverse complement.
TGAACTTCATTTGCATGGGTGTACTTAATGCACTGATGCACTATGGATGGTATGCACTCCATGGCTCTTATCCATGGCCTTCCAAGCAATAGGTTATACTGTCTTGAACCCTCTAAAATGTAGCACAATGTAGAAATAATATTTTGTCCCACCTCGATGGGGAGGACTATTGTGCCTACTATAGGGGATTCCACATCATTAAAATCTTGTAGCATGAAAGTCGATGCCTTGATGTGGGAAGGTGGAATTTTGAGATGTTTGAATGCAGAGGTGGTGATAATATTGATGGACGATCCTATATCAACCAACACTCGCTTATACACAATCTGATTTATCCTCACTATGATGTGCAATGGAGGATCAGATTCCTTGACAGGGATAGGTTTGACTTCCTATTTATGGAAGGTAATCATAGGTTCCTTATATGGTGGAATAGACTGTATATGCACCAAGGATTGTGACAAATTTTGAGCATTGACATTGCTCACCTGTCTAACTTGCCTACTCTCAACCTCATGCTTGAGCATGGGATCCTTAGGCATGTATTTTTTTTGCTTATCAATAGCCAATGGTATGTCTGTCTATCTAAGAGAATGGCTATCTACTTGCTTAAGAGGCAACTCTTGACGATGCGTAGGGTGCATCACATTGACTTGTTGCCTAAGCACTCTAGGTATGAGCTTCTTCTCAGGAGTTACCTCACATGATTGTTCTTCACGTAATTTCTATTGGTAAATCCTCCCTTCATATTTTTGGAGCCTATCCAACCTTTGTTGATGTGATCTCTTTACTCTGAGTACTCACGCTCTAGGCATTCCCGCTCAATGCGTGCTTCCTCCAATTGACTTTGGAGTAGTCACCCGCTATGGACTGTATGAGACTCAGGTTTCCTATATGACCGACTCATGGAGTAGGATCCACAACTCTCTATCTCTCTAGGGGGAGACCTAACAATGTGGGTTCTCTCTGTGTGTGAAGAAACCCCATGGCCTATATGGGTGGACCCCCTGCGTGACGAAGGGGGCTCACGATGACTATCAGAATGTCATGCTGGGAGGATTAGATCCTCAGGTGAATGATGTGTATGATGCCTAGCAAGGAGGCATGCAAGATCTAAAATATCCTCAGGGGAATATCGGAGGCATTGAGGGCCTCTCCCTGCATATTCTGAGTCATTAGCTCATGATTGAGCTCGACTATGCCTAGTTGTCATGATGTGCCAACTACACAAGTCTTGAGAGGAAACCTCTCTTACTAAAAATTTTGGCCTCAAGGAAGGCCTTATCTTGATGATTTAAGCAATAAAGAAGCATACAATGCAAACAATGTGATTATCTCCTTTACATTTTAAAAGTGAGCCCTAAACTATTTGATGTTGTTTCATGATTTGTTATATCAGTATTAGAAACTCTTATCGTGTTTGAAAGCTTGTTGGATGATAATATCAGTTTAATTGGCTTTCACCTGTATACTCGTAGCTCGACAACTTGGCTATGAACTCCAAGTCATGTAATCCAACCTATAATGTGTGGTAATGAAGCCCACACATGGTCAAGGAGCACAGGTCCTCCCAGATCCTCACCCATTTTCACCTAGTCAGCGTCATACCCTCTGAAGAGGAGTATATGCAAATTTTCTAGGCTATGAAAGGTTCTCGGATCCGGTATTGGTCTAGAACATAGGGTACGTAGGATTTGGGCCAATGGATGGAAATCACCTCCACCGTCATTGAAACCCTACTAGTGGTTGGATGTCACTTCCAACTCACTAGCGTTTAATTGAAACGTGGTGTGTGTGGTTCTTTTTAGATTGCATAAAAGGAAAGATGCATAATACAACACTCACATGATCATTTCCTACATGATATGCATAAAAAGAACGTTTCATATTTAGAAAAATGCATGCTACATCCTACATGATCTTTTGACAATGCAAGTTACGATGATAAATGGCCTCTGATTAGGCCTCAAGCATGCAAAACCACCACATGAAATATTCTAGCATGTTGGAGTCTAGGGTGGACTACACTCAGAGGTCCACTGTTCCTAGCAGCGCCTAGCTAAAGCGTAATAAAATGAAATCCTAGGACCTAATTCATTTTCCTTTTTTTCTTAAGGTGTCCTAATTAAATTCCATTTTATGCATTCTGGAAAAACATAGAGGTAAAATATAGAGACAGAGAGTGTCATAAGGGCCTACCTCAGGTCCTCATCTGATCTAGCTTTGAACTCCTACTTTCTATTGTGTCTGATGCTAACCGTGACTCTGATGCACGGTTGCCACTATAGACCATGCTTGTCAATCGTGGGCCAACTTTTTGACCGTGGCTATCAACTATAGTGAGCACCTATCATGAAAAATTGAACCATAGTCAGTAAAACATGGCAATATTTGTGGAGTTCCATCATGATCACCTTCTGACCTATCCAAAAAGCATGCACCTATCTAATGCATCAATTGGAATCAACATAAAAAGCATAAAATGATAAACAAGATTGCAAATAACGAGAAAATAGATGTTTCTTTTATTAATATTGAAAATGAATCTCGGTTACAATCATGCCCCTCTTAGGGTCACCCAAATGTTGATACAATTGATACAATTCCAAAGCCCCCAATGGGGTAGGCACAATACTAAGGCTCTCTAAATAGTCACAAACTTCTCTAGGGTGGAGTTGACCCTCTTCTTCGCATTGAGGAAGGAATTAGATGATTGAATCTCCTTCAAATCTGTTTCTTGCGGTCAAGAAACAACATACAACTTGTTAAAAGCAAAGGTAGCCTCTCTTGATGAGGCCTTAAAAGGATATTTGCACAAAAGATGACATAATACTAATAAAATCAAGAAAATGAACAAAACATGCTATACTTATACAAAACATGAAAATATTAATAAAAATGAAGCATAACTATCTATCTATTGGGTTAGTTTACAAATAAAAGCATGGAAGCATGAAAAAGACCAAATTGTACTAATTACGAAATTGACATAATAAAAGCAAATCTACTTTAATTGCTCAATTCCACCTACTCATATGTCTCTAAAATGCTAATTAAACCTATACTAAGCATATTGTGATCTAATAAAATAATCTACAAGAAAGAACAAGGGGATCCATAGCCATTTGCTCACCACGGGTCTGAGATGTGGTCAGCATTGTAGACCATGGCTGACAGCCATGACGGAGCTTTGAGTAGTTTTGCCCTCAAAATTAGGGCTTCCTCTCTGATCCTCCTTGCCAAATTGATGGTCAAGGGTCACCTATGTGTCCTCTGATAGGTTTGGTGATTGAATTATCTAAATTATGCATCGATTGCATGAATTTGTGTTTCTTGGCTCTCCTAGGCTCCTAGGGCTTCCATAGTGATTTGATCTCCAATTGGGTAGCAAAAGTGTCCCTCTCAATGTATGCAAGTGAGTATGCAATTCGATAGGGCTTCACTACTCAATTGATCACACTTCGTCTAGACTTATCCCCAATTTGAAGGGGGATCTTATAGCATTTGCCAAGGGCTAGGGGTGGCTTCCTCATGAAGCCAAGATCAAGATTGGGCAGTTGAGTCAGTTGGATGGAAGGTTCTGGATCCTTCCTCGCTCAAACCACTCCAATATGCAACCAATTGGCCATTGCAACCAACTTTTGGGGTCATATGAAGGCCAACTAAACTTCAGTCCTGACCACGGGTGTCATCCATGGTCAGCACTGCTAACCATGGGTGTCAGTTGTGGTCCCCAATTGGTAGATTGGGGCCGATGTCAATTGTGGCTAGCACTGATTTAGGCAAAGATGCCCAATTGAGTGGTAAGAACCATTGCTATACCTTGGATCTTTCCAAAGGTCTTCCATATGGTCTTCTAGCATGTCCCATATGAGTAGTCACCTCGACATGACGCGTTTTAGGTGTCTACATATAGCTTGTGTTTCCATGTGACACTTGTCCTAGCCACCACTACCCCTCACCTTGCCACATCTCACACACATCACTCCACTTGCACCTACCCACTTTCCATATCTCACACCTCACTCCACACTTCACTCCACTTGCACCTATCCACATGCCACCACTCCACCTAAGTGAGACACTCTAAATGACTCACTACAATTGCCTAGGATAGGTGGCTTTCCAGTACCTACCACTTGGTATCCCTAGCTTGCCACCTATATTTTCCCTCCCAAAACCTAAAATTACCTATAAAAGAAACACCATTCCATCAAGAAAAGGGAGAATAGAAGAGGACATCATCAGGATTTTGAGATCATCGTAGGGAATCACCAACATTCACAGAGTTCGTGTCGTCGAGGTCTCAGATATAAATTTCAAAATTTTCTTCCATACCTTCACAACCATGCATCCACATTTACACAGTTCCAACCGCACTCTCATGGTTTCTAAACCGCACTCCCGTGGTTACATAGTCACAATCGAGGGCCCGCGGTTACGCATAAAATGCCAAACTTGTTTTGGTCATACCTCACTCATTCAGACTTGGATTGATCTGTAATTTGGAGGGTAGGTTATTGATATCCTCCAAAATGTCTCCAATAAGTTTTATGCCATTTGGATTAGCATATATTAGTAATTTATTTATTTGTTAGTAAGGAATTTTAAGTTTCATTTTCATGTTTTTTGCAAGCATCCATTCAAGGGTTTTTACTTGCATTTGTTTTAAATCACATATACAGGTGCTGCTAACCCTTTTTTGACTTCCATGTGTGTAGGATACATATATTTGAAGAGCTATTAAAGCTATAGTGGTCCCTACATCGGATACCAAAGCCCACTCACCCCTTGGAGTTGTAGCAAAGGAATGAAGAGCACCCTATCTTGTTGAGGAGTTGGGAATAATTCCCCTCTTCTATCTGAGCGTTGTAATATTTTTCAGAAGGAGAAAAGCATTGTAACATTGCCCCCAACATATTTGGGGCAATTCAAAATATCTATTGTAACACTGTATCAAGTATCAATACAAAGGAACATTCTTTTTGGTAAATTTCTCTTTTTGTGTTTATCTTCTTTGTTGTGCTCAATTATTTTGCTACATAAAATGGTGATCACGATGGGACCCCCAAGGGTTCCATTTTATTTGCCTTACTTTTTATATGATTTACTGATCTTTGTTTCTACATCTATAGGTTTCAAGAGTTCGAGACACATGCAGATTTGATCTCGGGTCAGCATATCTGGGAGTTGCTATGCTCAACCCTGTTAGATGGAGGGAGCATTGAAAGGAACATAGGTCTATACCCCTATGCTATATTTTCCTTTTCTATCTATTTATGTTTTAGTATGCATCTAAATAAATTAGAGGTCTTAGTCTTGTATACATTTAGGTCTTAGGATAGAAATTTACTTAGTTTTCTACATTCATCCACACAGTAATAGAAAAATTAAGAGGATCTGCATCTGCATATAGAATAAGGAACATATTGCATTGCCTAAATTAGCAATAATTTGGACTTTTTATTTAGGTATCAGGTCAAATTTTGATTGGTTCTATTATACAGTCAAAATCGTGAACCTACGATTGAGATCTCCCAAAATTCGGACCTACGGTTGGCAAACCACACACCCGCAGTTTACCAAAACCAACCACGCACCCATGGTTGGCCTCTGATAATAGAATTGGCTAAGATTTTACTTGAAATCGGTTGCTAGCCCTTGATACCTACTGTCTGCTATTCTCTATTTTCCTATTTTCTGCATTAGGCATAAAAATAGAATTGCATGTTAGATTTGCATTACACAATAAATAATGAAACCTTCACACACACGTATCATCAAAACATTGGTAAGGTTAGATTTCATCACCAACCCCCAATTCAAATTGGTGACATTGGAATTCACCTCCTTCCATCAGCTTGTCCCCTAGATATCTTTAGACAGAATAATAAATTCCTTTAAGTCAGTATAGGTCACTTATATTCAAGGTGTCTCCCACTGTTGGAGTGATTGTTGATTTAGAGTGGAAGAGCTAGGCGAACTCCCCACTGGGTTTTAAGCGGTGTACCCTAGACTCTTTTTAGAAATCATGCTTGGCACTAGTATTCCTAATCACCACCTTGATTGAGTTTTTTCATTCTAATCCAAAAAAAAATCTTTCTTCAAAATTTCAACAACATCAAAACACACTAAAACTAAAAAAAAAAAGGTCAAAACCTCCAAAACTTCAAACAAAAAAATCAAAAACTTTTCCAAAAAAAAAAAATATATATATATAATAAAATTCAAACTGACACAAACTTAGGACCAAAAACCTTGCTTGTTTATTTGCTTTGGGTGTTGTATTGCATTTTACTTTTGTTCCATCTACATAGACTTACATTCGCACTTCACACCTCATTGCATAGCGTATGGTAACAACCCATGGTCAGGCCCAAAAGTTAGCACTAATCCAGAGTCAATTGTCCTCTCCCATGGCATCTCAGTCTAGTGAGGTCCCTAACACTTCGGTGATAGGGCAAGTCAGTATACCTCCTCCTATGTCCCAGAGCCTAAATGTAGGGTCCTCTAGTAGTTCCACCATTTTTGACATAGATTTTATGCATAGAGCTACCCATACCTCTATACCTGAGACTCCTAGGAGTGAGCCACCCACACCAACATATGGTCATGTAAAACTTGTAGACATGGACATTGTTAGTATGTACTTGAGTGCAACTAGACTATCTTTTCCAGTACTACCACCACTTACCATTCCACCCCATACCATCCCATTATTCCATTAGGAAGTCACCTTCCCACACCTACAACAGTCTAGCCAAGCCTTTGTGAATCTGCTTTTTGAGCACATTGCTACCACCATAGCCCATACCCATACATCATCATCTAATCAACCTCTCATCATCATACCAAATCAACAAATCATTTGCACCAACCCCCTTTACAAAGCATCCATCAGTGTTGCTTCACAAATCCCTATGTTCATTCTATCTATAGCACCCATAAGCACCATGGTCCATAACCCCCCTCCTTCAACAGCAATGCAATTCACCACCTACCCACCATCAGCAACCCATCAACCCCCCACCTTATTCACCCAAGATCCATCTTGGGTGTTGCATACCCCAACTATAACCATACCCACATATCCACTCAATCACATGTATAGTGCTCCATCAACACAACCCACCATCATTCCACCATATCTTCATCAACAACCACCATTTTACTAATACACTATGCTCATTTTACAACAAATATTGAACCACCTCACAAGCATTGAGCTACAATTGAGTCATCATCAACTTCATAAAAATCACCCACCTCAACAACTTCATCAAAATCACCCACCTCAACAACTTCATCAACATCACCCACCTCAACAACTTCATCAAAATCACCCACCTCAACAACTTCATCAACATCACCCACCTCAAAAACTTCATCAAAATCACCCACCTCAACAACTTCATCAAAATCACCCACCTCAACAACCTCATCAACCTCACCCACCTCAACAACCTCATCAACCTCGTCCACATTGCCAATCTCATCCAAATCGTCAACCCCGTACTTGAACCCCTCTATCTAAGCCCATCTCAATCATCTTTCAAAAGTTACAGGATGCAAAAACAATCATTTTACCTGACATACGTCCTACAGACACCAAAACACATAAATATAGATCGTATAGGGAAAATCGTTATTGTCTCTATCATCGACAAGTGGGCCATGACATCAATCATCGTAAAGCCTTTAAAAATGTGATCCAAGATCTTATCAACAAGGGGGTATTTTCCATCAAAATTCCATTCATTATATCCAATAAAAACCCTGGTAGTCAATAGAACCATTATGGGGATACTCAAGGCATCGTACCTTCTAAAGAAAACCAGCTTATACTGAGAGGGGGGGTGAACAGTATAAGACCTCTTTTTACTTTTTCCTTTATACTTCAAAACAGTAAAGCAATATATCCAAAGCAATATCAAAGCAATACACAAAACCATCCACAAAGTGACACAACAATTTACATGGTTCATCCACAAAACTTTTCTCTAAAAGTTATCTCAAATTTCTTTGGGAAACCTTCCCAATTACAATGTTTATGAGCCTCGGCTCAAAGGAGAAACCTTCCCCCAATCTGAATTTATGAGCCTCTACTCAAAGGAGATACCTTCCCCTACCTCTGCTCTGGCTGGTGATCCTCTAGAAGACCTCTGCCTCCGCTGCCCTTAGCAAATGGAACTCTATCCACAGAAGACACCTGTCTTCCCTGCTCTGGTTGGAGACCTCTGTCCTCAACTCTATCACCTCAAAGCTGGTCCTCGAATTTGCACTAAACACAGTCCTTCGGTTTAGCACAAATGTCCTCGTCCTCTGTCTTTGATCAGCACCAAACACAGTCCTTCGGTCTGGCACAAATCTGTCCTCAGGTTCTTCTCATAGAACCAATACACCTCTGTCCTCAAGTTCTCTGATAGAACTATCAACCTCAGCTTCACAAGTCCTCAACAAAAACACTTGCTTGGCATGAACCCACAAAGAGAATGGTTAGAGACCCAATGTGATTCATCCACTTCATAGAAGCATAAAGAGAATTGTTAGAGACTCAATATGTTCTATACTTAACTCCCAATCTCAATCTCAACTCAATTTCAAATCTCAAAAGAATAAGATAGATGTAGTATGCTTTTCTCAAGAACATGAAACACAACCCAACAATTGCCAACCATGCAATATCTCATATAACAATGATACTCATGTTCTTTCCAAAACCAATATCTTTTCTCAACCAATTGGGCTTCAACAACAATGCTTAAAGACAAGGTTTAACCAACATCATTCAACTCAACATTAACCTTGAAGCATTCAACCAATCATCACAAGAAAAAGGAAACAAGTAGAAATCCTTTTCCCTCCAAATATATTTGAACAAAACAACCACCAACACAATATCACCAAATGCATAGAATAACTTGTTCAACTCAACTCAATGGAGTAAGCCCAATATCATGTATCAAGTAAAGCATTAACTTGATCAACACAACCACTATGGAAGCACTCATCCATCAATATCAAAACAGCCAACTAAGGGTTTCACCAACTCAAAGCAAGTAGCAAGACTCACAATCATAAACCCTAGTGCACAATGCTTCCACTACCTCAAACCGGAATTATGCATTCACCAAAACTCTCATCAATGATAACAATGCATAAGTAGTCTTCAACAAACCAAAAACTAGGATTTACCCCCAACCAAAGGAAACCTTGTTGAAAACCTTTTCACTCCAATCTTATTTCAGGAATAACATACACCACTCATTACTCATAAGAAGAATGTGCCCATACCTTATTGAAGTGAAGGAACCCCTTTGGAAATCTGCCACCATCACAACATTCTTTTGCCAATCTTCACAAGGGTTAGTAGATCACAAAATAATCAACATTATTCCACCTTTCAATAATCATCACCAAAGCCTTTAATTGCACAACTCTCTTATCTCTCCTAAAACCACTTGTACCATAATATAAAATAAATCATAACATTGCATAACCTTATAACTCCCAAAACCACTTATACCATAAAATAAAATAAATCACAACATTGCATAACCTTATACCCCCAAACCCCTTTTAAAATAAATTTTTTCTTAATCCAACAATAAAGTAATAATAAAAAATCTTTATAGCATACCTTTTATTGCAACAACATATTGTAGATTCCAAGATTTAATCAAATTAAAACATATACACATAACCCTTATAACTCCCAAAATCATGTGCCAAGCATACCTTATAAAAATTATTATATTGCCTCAAGTGCACCCACCTTACTTTGAACCCGCGTCATCACTCATGCAAAACATCGAGGAGCATGCACTTCTATTTCTCCACTAAAAAACCGGCGCGTCTTCCTAGTCAAAGAAAAGGATTGCGTAGCGATTCGAACACTTAACTTCTCGGCTGCTACGTGCTTTGAACGCTTTCCTTCCACCTAGGCTATCTGCCCATGTAAGACGAAAAAGGTGTGCTACGATTTTAGTCTTTTCGTTGGCCTTGGAATACGTAGAAACTTGTCCTCTTCTTTGCTCCCTCACGTGTTCGAGCGGATGCGAATACCTTAGCCTTGCATTAATCACTCTCCTTTGTATCTTTGCAAACTTTACTTCCTTCCTTGACTATTTCATCGAATGAGCGCATTTCCATTATTACACAATTAAATGGATTTAATAGCTTCATTATATATGCACTTTCACTTCGCCTTTTATTTCCAAATACGTCGGCATTTCCAACCACAACGAAAAGTACATTAATTTAATTTTAAAATATTAATTTAAATTTTAAATAAATAAAATTTAAACTAAATATTTAAAATTAAATATCTTCATCACCGGGGCACCTTTTTCAACGAAACAAAGAGCCAACTTGGGTTTTAAGAAAAACCCATTTCAAATATGTTGTCCATGGTTTTAAATAAAACCTTTTATTTTTTCTGCCTTGGTTTTCACAAAAACCCTTCCGCTTCTTGACATCAATGACAACATCAACACTTGAGCAAAGGCAATGTACCCAATGTACCCAAAATTGCCAACAATCTCCCCCTTTGTCATTGATGGCAAAACTTTACTAAAAACACATCTTCAAGAGCCAAAACTGAAACCACAAGATCTACCTTTGAAGTTTTTCTCCCCCTGACTTGAAGCTTTCCTCTTCACTTGAAGCTCTCCCCCTTACTCATATCTCTCCCCCTTTGTCATCAATGGCAAAGGGCCACCTTTGGGGCTCGGAACTAAGAATGAGCCTCTTAGCTTAGTCCCTCCCCCACCTCCTGTTGAGGTGATTAATTCTGGGGTGGGAGTAAAACTCCCATTAGGCATTGATCATCATTAGCGTCTATAACTTCCTTGCCGGGCCTTCTCTTGAACTCTTTTTTCATATTCTTGTTCCTGTCATTGTTCTGATCCTTGGACCTGATCATGCCACTGTTCCTGTTCCTGTATTCTAGAATTTTAGCTCTGCACTATCTAGCTTTGTGACCTTCATTGTTGCACTTGTAACAAGTAACAATGTTATTTCTTTGAGGCATACCTGTTCTTTGAATCCACCTGTTCTGACTAAACCTATTCCTGTCGTTTGCCTTGCAATGAACTGCCTTGTGCCCAAATTGATTGCAAGAGTAGCAATACCCATAAAATAAATCACCACTTCTGAAACTATTATTTACCTTCTTCACCTGAGCCATGCAATGTACAACCATGTGACCAAACCTGTGACAAGCAAAACATCTACCTTGAAACTTTCCTTTATTTGACTTCTTAGGTCCTGAAAACTTCTCCTTCTTCTCATTCCGAAATCTATTTTCTATTTCTATGCATCTATCATTCAAGGACTCATGATCTGAAATACTTTCCTCATTAGAACTCTCTTCCTTTTGGAATCTCTTACTAGACTCTCCAACTTGTTTCTTGTGAGGCTTAACAAAACCAAGACCTGTTTTATCTGTTGGATTTCTTTGACTTTGGATGAGAGACTTAACCTTTTTGGAGCTTTCTTGAAACTTGTACAACTTATCCTTGTACTCTTTATTTTCCTCTTTCAAAGAAGCCATTTTCTGTTCTAATTCACTATACTCAAGCACCTTAGATTCTAACTCATTCTTGAGTTCTTGTGCATTAGCCATAGAGACATCAAGACTTTCTATAAGTTCATCTCTCTCCATACAACATTCATCTAACTTATCCTTGAGTCTAGCATTCTTCTTTCTTTCCTTTTTCAAAGCACTAAGAGCACTAATAAGTTCACCTTTAAGATCCTTTATTTGATTGCACTTAGAATCATCAAAGCCTTTTTCAGATTTCTTATCACTAGAGGTGCTACCCTTTTCAAAAACCATACATGCATCTTCCTTATCATTTTCTGAAGCATCCTCATACATACTAACAACCAATTCATTATTTGTGCAATCATCCTCAAGGTGACCAAAATTTCCACATCTAAGACATTTCATGATAATGAATCTATGTTTTGGTTCTTCCTCTTTTTTTGATATGAACAACATCTCATTTTCATTATCACTTGAAGAACTTTCACTATCACTACTAGAACACTTACTTGCTTTGTCTAGGTAGAAGCTCTTCTTGTGCTTGTGAGAATACCTCTTTCCTTTATTGTTGTGCTCATATTTGTTCTTCCTTTGATGCCTATGCCTTTCAGAATCCTTCCTCTTACAATCCCTTTTAACTTCATCACTTTCATCCTTGGCAACAGTGCAGTTAGTAGCATAATGACCAAACTTTCCACAATTGAAACATCTCACGTTTTTCATATTTTTGTGCTTTCTAAAGAACTTGCCTTTCTTGTTGTAATATGCCTCTTCATCACCAGAAGACTCATCACTCTCTTGAAGTTGTTTACCTTTGGAATTCTTGGTAGTCTTGAAAGCTTCCTCCTTCTTGACATCAACCTTCACTTGAGTTCTCAACTCAAATGCTGCAAGTATACTATGGAGCTCATATTTTTTCAACTTATCCAAATATTTAGCTTCCTCAATAGCAGAAATATTTTCACTAAATCTATTAGGAAGAGATCTTAAAATCTTATCACAAACATCATTTTCAGCAAGCTCAAGACCTAAGTCTTTCATGGAGTTAACAACTTCATCCATACGAAGCATGTAGTCACTAATATTTTCATCATCATTCATTTTGAGTTGTTCAAACATACCTTTGAAGTGTCTCAACTTGGCCTTCTTGACATTTGTATCACTTGTATGAACCACCTTCAACTGATTCCACATTTCACTAGCTGTCTTGCAGTGAATCACTTTGGTGAGATCTGCTTTCTATAAGCCTTTCAAGATTGCATTCATTGCTTTTGAATTGCTGTGATGTAGGAGCCTCTCTTCTTTAGTATTAGGACCATGTTCAGGAATAGTGTACTCATCTTCAATTACTTCCCAAACCTCATTCCCAAGTGCCATTAGATGAACCTTCATCCTTGCACTCCAAAGACCAAAATCTGACCCATCAAGAATAGGTGCTGCATTGCCACTTGAATGATCCATTGTGTTCTTTACTAGCTTTTCCTTCAAGCTGTTAAACCTTCCGAAGGAACCCGCTCTAATACCAATTGAAGAACACAAGCTTATACTGAGAGGGGGGGTGAACAGTATAAGACCTCTTTTTACTTTTTCCTTTATACTTCAAAATAGTAAAGCAATATATCCAAAGCAATATCAAAGCAATGCACAAAACCATCCACAAAGTGACACAACAATTTACATGGTTCATCCACAAAAATTTTCTCTAAAAGTTATCTCAAAGTTCTTTGGGAAACCTTCCCAATTACAATGTTTATGAGCCTCGGCTCAAAGGAGAAACCTTCCCCCAATATGAATTTATGAGCCTCTGCTCAAAGGAGATACCTTCCCCTACCTCTTCTCTGGCTGGTGATCCTCTAGAAGACCTCTGCCTCTGTTGCCCTTAGCAAATGGAACTCTATCCACAGAAGACACCTGTCTTCCCTGCTCTAGCTGGAGACCTCTGTCCTCAACTCTATCACCTCAAAGATGGTCCTCGAATTTGCACTAAACACAGTCCTTCGGTTTAGCACAAATGTCCTCTTCCTCTATATTTGATCAACACCAAACACAGTCCTTCGGTCTGGCACAAATCTATCCTCAGGTTCTTCTCATAGAACCAATACACCTCTGTCCTCAAGTTCTCTGATAGAACTATCAACCTCAGCTTCACAAGTCCTCAACAAAAACACTTGCTTGGCATGAACCCACAAAGAGAATGGTTAGAGACCCAATGTGATTCATCCACTTCATAGAAGCATAAAGAGAATTGTTAGAGACTCAATATGTTCTATACTTAACTCCCAATCTCAATCTCAACTCAATTTCAAATCTCAAAAGAATAAGATAGATGTAGTATGCTTTTCTCAAGAACATGAAACACAACCCAACAATTGCCAACCATGCAATATCTCATATAACAATGATACTCATGTTCTTTCCAAAACCAATATCTTTTCTCAACCAATTGGGCTTCAACAACAATGCTTAAAGACAAGGTTTAACCAACATCATTCAACTCAACATTAACCTTGAAGCATTCAACCAATCATCACAAGAAAAAGGAAACAAGTAGAAATCCTTTTCCCTCCAAAGATATTTGAACAAAACAGCCACCAACACAATATCACCAAATGCATAGAATAACTTGTTCAACTCAACTCAATGGAGTAAGCCCAATATCATGTATCAAGTAAAGCATTAACTTGATCAACACAACCACTATGGAAGCACTCATCCATCAATATCAAAACAGCCAACTAAGGGTTTCACCAACTCAAAGCAAGTAGCAAGACTCACAATCATAAACCCTAGTGCACAATGCTTCCACTACCTCAAACCGGAATTATGCATTCACCAAAACTCTCATCAATGATAACAATGCATAAGTAGTCTTCAACAAACCAAAAACTAGGATTTACCCCCAACCAAAGGAAACCTTGTTGAAAACCTTTTCACTCCAATCTTATTTCAGGAATAACATACACCACTCATTACTCATAAGAAGAATGTGCCCATACCTTATTGAAGTGAAGGAACCCCTTTGGAAATCTGCCACCATCACAACATTCTTTTGCCAATCTTCACAAGGGTTAGTAGATCACAAAATAATCAACATTATTCCACCTTTCAATAATCATCACCAAAGCCTTTAATTGCACAACTCTCTTATCTCTCCTAAAACCACTTGTACCATAATATAAAATAAATCATAACATTGCATAACCTTATAACTCCCAAAACCACTTATACCATAAAATAAAATAAATCACAACATTGCATAACCTTATAACTCCCAAAACCACTTATACAATAAATTACTTCATAATCCAACAATAAAGTAATAATAAACAATCTTTATAGCATACCTTTTATTGCAACAACATATTGTAGATTCCAAGATTTAATAAAATTAAAACATATACACATAACCCTTATAACTCCCAAAATCATGTGCCAAGCATACCTTATAAAAATTATTATATTGCCTCAAGTGCACCCACCTTACTTTGAACCCGTGTCATCACTCATGCAAACATCGAGGAGCATGTACTTTTGTTTCTCCACCAAAAAACCGGTGCGTCTTCCTAGTCAAAGAAAAGGATTGCGTAGCGATTCGAACACTTAACTTCTTGGCTGCTACACGCTTTGAATGCTTTCCTTCCACCTAGGCTATCTGCCCATGTAAGACAAAAAAAAGTGTGCCTCGATTTTAGTCTTTTCGTTGGCCTTGGAATACGCAAAAACTTGTCCTCTTCTTTGCTCCCTCACGTGTTCGAGCGGATGCGAATACCTTAGCCTTGCATTAATCGCTCTCCTTTGTATCTTTGCAAACTTTACTTCCTTCTTCGACTATTTCATCAAACGAGCGCATTTTCAACACCACACACATTAAATGGATTTAATAGCTTCATTATATATGCACTTTCACTTCGCCCTTTATTTCCAAATACGTCGGCATTTTCAACCACGACGAAAAATACATTAATTTAATTTTAAAATATTAATTTAAATTTTAAAAAATAAAATTTAAACTAAATATTTAAAATTAAATATCTTCATCACCGGGGCACCTTTTTCAATGAAATGAAGAGCCAACTTGGGTTTTAAGAAAAACCCATTTCAAATCTGTTGTCCATGGTTTTAAATAAAACCTTTTATTTTGTCTGCCTTGGTTTTCACAAAAAACCCTTCCGTTTCTTGACATCAATGACAACATCAACACTTGAGCAAAGGCAATGTACCCAATGTACCCAAAATTGCCAACACCTTCCCCATGCTCACCAAGAACAAAACATTGTGGGGATACTCAAGGTATTGCACCTTCCCCATGCTCACTAGTCACCAAATAATTTGGGGATGATTAAGGTATCACACCTTCCCCATCCAAAAAAAAAAGAGCTCCAAAGGGGGTATCCCTTTGGTCAACTCCATTCAAAAGGCCCCAAAGGAGCCTAACCCCTTTGGTCAAAACTCATATCAAAATGCTCCAAGGGAGGCACTCCTTTGGTCAAATTAGTTCAAAAGGATCCAAGGGAACCAAAACTCCTTTGGTCACATACAATTCAAAAGGCTCCAAAGGAACAAAACCCCTTTGGTCACATTTTAGTTCAAAAACACCTAAATAATAATAATAATAATTAATAATAAATATAAAACACAAAAACATGTTCATACACATTGTATTAATAATACATCGAATTCACAATCCCACTTTCATTGCATTCACACATTCCACTTCCATTGCATTTGCATATTCGTATCATTTGCATCTATTCATGTTTCTTACCATATTAGTTTTCATCCACTTAGGTTAGATAATTGTTCATTCACTGTCTTGTTGCCTTAATTGGGGGTACCTATGGTCTAGCATTAGTCCAATTTCACCATCTAAAACCATATAAAAAAAAATAGCTAAAATAAAACCCCATAGCACTTCATTTATTTGGTGGTCTCTGGTTTAAGGAATCTCTAGGTGTTTTCGGTCACTCAACCACTCCTAGTGTTTTAAGCAACCTTTGAAAAACATGTCGAGTTCTTTTAGGACCATTGCACATATATACACTAAGCAAATCTTGAGTATCGGGAATTGATTTCAAAAACATTCTCAAACCAAACATAATTTCACATCTTAAAAACATCTTGTGTCAAATAGGGATGACACCATACTTGGTAGGAACCTTGAGGTGAAAAGGGTCATCCTTGTTGGTCCCATCATGCAACATAGTCCATAAGAACAATGGTTCTCAATACTATCACAACTGCTTCAAATTCAAAAGATATAGTAGTAAGGATAGGGTACAATTCTCATCACACTTAGGTTGAGAATTCGATTCCCCAAAGCTCTAAATATTTTACATCACACACCATTTATTAATTGGGTTGTAAGGATCATACTACATTTTCAGTCAGATGGTTAAGTATTCATACCCAAAATTCAAGAAATCAAAAACAAAAATTATGGACTATGGAGTTAGCCTCCACCAGAGCTATAGATGCTTGACTGGTAGTGGAGTACGCTCATGTGTGATGACATGTCTCTTTTAAAAAGAGACCTCTAACCACTCATACAGACAAGCTAACTTCTTGGTTCTACCCATAATAGGTTTACCCAATTTACTCAAGATGAGTTAATTAACTCACTTTCACATACATTGGTTCTTAATGGTTTCAGGTCATTACCATGCTCTTGATTTGATAAATGAATTCACTGCACACATATTTGGTCCTAGAAGAATTAGATAGTTTGAGAGAGTTTGTTCGATATACTAGGATGTTTGAGTCCTTGCAAAAAAACTCTAGATCCTTTATACCTAAGGAAAACAAATCCACAAGCAAGTTTCCATTCCATACCACCATCATATTGCCACACATATAGCATAGTACATTTCATTCTACAAAATGTCATCAAACCATAATATCGTATTGGTGCCCCTGATTAAGAAATAAAGGCAATTTTTTCTAAAAAATGGTCCATAACTTCTTTGAATGACAATTAATAATGCAAAAACCTTCATTCATTTGCATACATCACCACCAATTGCATTCATTCATAAACACATTCATTTCATCACATGCACCCCAAAAAAAAAATCAAACAATCCATCATTACACATACACATAAACAATCACAAAAACACCAACAAGGGGGAGTTCAAGGTCTTACACCTTCCCCAATAATCACATCAAGTAGTCAAGCAACTTGGGGGGGTTCAAAGTCTCACACCTACCCCAACAATCACATTAAACATTCACATTTCAAATCATCTGCTAGGTTCAAAAGGTTGTGCCCTTTGCCTCACATTCACAAACACAACGCATCCAATTCCATTTAGATCCTTGAGTGAACCTCATATCTAGTGATAAACTCTACTCACCTAGTGGTTGCAACGACTGGTTATCCATGCAATCTGGTATGATGAGTAGATTATCATAAGGACACTTGCAATTACATCAATTCAAAAGTATCCAAAGGAACCAAGATCCTTTGGTCAAAATTCATTCAAAAAAAATTCAAAATAATCATTCATTCTTGTGCATCAAGAATATTTGAGTTCATTCATCCAATAAAGACAGGTGTCTTTTGTTTTTGCACCACATTGTGTTTCACACAACGTGGTACAAAAAGGGGCATCTATAGACACAAAAATATAGGCATTTGCATTTCACCACATAATTTTGCATAATAAAATATATGCCTAGGTCTAAAATTAGGTATATTAATTCATGTACACTTCATCTGCATTGCACACCACAATCCTGCATAATAATATATGCCTAAGTCTAAACTTAGGCATAAAAATCTTGCACATTATCCTATTTTCCAAATTTTAATAAATTTGGAAAATCCCCCTAGGATAGCCTGTGTCTCCATGTGACACTTGTCCTAGCCACCACTACCCCTCACCTTGCCACATCTCACACACATCACTCCACTTGCACCTACCCACTTTCCATATCTCACACCTCACTCCACACTTCACTCCACTTGCACCTACCCACATGCCACCACTCCACCTAAGTGAGACATTCTAAATGACTCACTACAACTACCTAGGATAGGTGGCTGCCCAGTCCCTGCCACTTGGAAACCTAGGCTTTCCACCTATATTTTCCCTCCCAAAATCCAAAATTGCATATAAAAGCAATACCATTCCATCAAGCAAATAGAGAATAGAAGAGGACATCGTCAGGCTTTTGGGATCATCGTAGGGAATCGCCAACATTCGAGGAGTTCGTGCCATCGAGGTCTCGGATATAAATTTTAGAGTTTTCTTCCATATTTGCACAACTATGCATCTGCATTTACACAATCCAACCACACTACCACGGTTTCTAAACCACACTCCCATGGATTCTAAACCACACTCTCATAGTTACACAGTTACAACCGCGGGCCCGCGGTTACGGCAAAACTGCCAAATTGTTTGATCATATCTCCCTCATATGGACTCGGATTGAGCTAAAATTTTTATGGTAGGTTCCTGACATCCTCTAACATTTCTCCAAAAAAATTTAGGCTATTTGGAGTAGTAGAGATTAGTAAGTTATTCATTTTCATATTTTTTGCAAGCATTCATTCAAGGGTTTTTACTTGCATTTGTTTTAAATCAGATGTATAGGTACTTATGACCCTTTTTTTACTTCCATGTGTGTAGTATACAAGTATTTGAAGAGCTATTAAATATGGAGTGGTCCCTACATCGAATACCAAAGACCACTCACCCCTTTGAGCTATAGCAGATGAATGAAGAGCACCCTATCTTGTTGAGGAGTTGGGAATAATTTCCCTCTTCTATCGGAGCATTGTAATATTTTTTAGAAGGATAAAATCATTGTAACATTACCCCCAACACATTTAGAGCAATTCAAAATATCTATTGTAACACTGTATCAAGTATCAATACAAGCAAACATTATTTTTGGTAAATTTCTTTCTGTGTTTATCTTCTTTGTTGTGCTCAGTTATTTTGCTAAAATTTCCAAACAACCTTTGGCTTTCCATTTGGAAAAATCCCACCTCCTTAAATATTCTAAATCAGGCCTTCCACCCACAATTTTTTCGACAAGGGAAAAATATCCCTAAGCCAAATAATTGGAAGCTAAGCTCAAAGGAATCTTAAATTTATTCCTAATAGTTTCCAAGGGGGCAGATAAGGATCAGGAACAGAGGTATTTCTTCCAATAACATTTGCGAATGAGGGTTTTAGACCAGTGGGTCCCTCGACCAAGGGGGGCCCAAGAGGAGATCCTTTGTCGGGTAAAGTGTTGACCCAAAAAGCAATATCTTTTTCAACATGTGCAGAAGATAGACCTTCCTCAGGAACCATCAAA
This sequence comes from Wollemia nobilis, assembly GCA_028583015.1. Lineage (NCBI taxonomy): Eukaryota > Viridiplantae > Streptophyta > Pinopsida > Araucariales > Araucariaceae > Wollemia > Wollemia nobilis. The sequence goes on along the minus strand of JAQPPZ010003287.1, from coordinate 4,623,134 downwards.
GGAGGCATAGTCTGAAAATCCTTAGAAACATCCTTGCCACCATCCTCATGCCCTTTGAAAATTTGAAAAAAATCCTTCCCGCCCTTCGAAATTTGAAAATCTGAAGTCCCGCCTGAACAGTTCTTGCAATAGTTAGCCATTCTTCACTTTGTAAATAACTACATCATCATGGTAATGCACATATTATTCCTAACATTCAAGGGTATATTATGCATGAGAATCTATGCAAAATATTTATGAGACGTGGATGTCACAATATATTATGATATTATAGCAGACTTGGTAGGCAGGAGTCAGAGGTAAGACTTTGATTAAATTCTTTTGCAATATAATTAAGGTACATTTATCAAATATTTTGAAAGATATATATATATATATATGGATTTATAGGATATTATTATATAAGTTTTGACCATTAAAGAGGAAGTTATAAGTAAATTTAATAAAATTGATTATTAAAAGAAATTTGAGATTGGAGAGATAAGGATAATTTGATTTGATTATCAAATTGATTGACTTGTTTTTTAAAAAAATTAAGATTATTTGTTGATTTTTTGAATTAAAATTTGGAGAAATAAGGAATTCTACTCCAAAGGAATTAATTTAAAAGAATTTAGAAATTTTGAAAGGTTGATTTGATTGATTGCTATTTAAAACTTTGGAGAAACATGGATTTTACCTTCAAAGAATTCATTATGGAAACAATTATTAATACATCCTTATAGGACAGTGAAGAAATGTTGGAACATTTAAAACATTTTACACAAAGCATGATTAAGGGTGTCAAATAATAAAAATATGCAACACTCAAGAAGACCTTGCAAACAATTAATATAGAAGTTGAAAAGGAACAATTTGTAGAACTTCAACATATTTTAGATGCTAAGTTGTCTGAAGCAAGTGAAAAATCTAAAAATACAATTACAGTACTTGTTTAAATGGTAATAATAACATATATGCAATACTTTATTTAGAATTTCAATATCAAAGAAGAAGTGTTATCCAATTTCAACTCTTCAATAAGCAACGAATGTGAAAATAATATACTATTAAATTCTACATCAAAAAAGAGTCAAGTTAGTATTGATAAAGAATATGATTCATGATTATGATCTATTGAGAAATTGTGCAAAATTAGAAAAAAACATTGAGATAGTAGAATATGATCAAAACCAAAACAAAGAAGAATGGAGCAAAGAAAAAAAAATGAAAAATAACCAAAGAAAGAATATAGTTGAATGCAAAGAAAGTCTAATGAATACTGTAGGAAAGAGGTTAACAAGTTAGCATCATAATCTAAATTAGTGCAAGAGTCAGATCATAAGGATAAATGCAAGAATCAAATATTGAATACTAAAGTCTTCAATAACCAAATAATGTAATACATTGGGGTATTGAAGAATATTACATTATTTGGTACATGCTAATGTACCCCCATGGTACCATTGTAAATATTAGATTAGTGTGTGAGTCTATAGTTTAGGGTGTGTGATTTATATTTCCCCTAAAGTATGTGTCTATGTGTAGGATGAGTACAAGTGTCATGTAATAATGTGTGCAAGTGTGTAGAGTGAGAGAGTGTGCAAGTGTCATGTAGTTAAGTGTGCAAGTGTGTGCAATGTGTCATATAGGTTAGTTAAGAGTCATGTGTGTATGTTTCAAGTATGCAAGTGAAGAGACACATGTATGTGGTAAAATATAAATCCAAGAGCTTTCAGAGGTTTGTCTTATGTGTGGAATAGGAAAATTTTCTCCTCCTAGATATATGAGGAGAGAAATAGTCAAAGTATTGAAGATACACCTTTCTAAGGTTATATTATGGAGATAAAGCTCCATGTATTGTATGAATATTGTAATCAAGATTGAATATTGAATACAAAGCATGTATATTTGACTCATCAATAATATTGAGTATATAGTTGAAAGGCAATAATATATTGTTGTATTTCATGAATTTTACATTCATTGATATTGATATTATGCTACGATTGAACCTTCATATATATTTTCTGTGAATGATATTTTTTCCTATATATTGGGACCTATGATTAAATCTAGCTAAAAAGCCAACAAAAACTAGGGTTATACAAGAAGTTTGAATCATTATGGAGTGGATCCTACCAAATTGCTAAATTACAAGATCAAACTCCTATAGACTTCCCTCCATGGAAGGATGAATTCTACTATTTTCATGAATGGGAATAATCTTCACTCTATATAGTGACAAAAATTTTAGCCAAATGTATGAACATAGTAGTGGCCATTAAATTAAAAATAACTTTCAACCTCTTAGTTCTACTAGTCCCTTTCCTCTTCTCCTTTTTCATAATACATGTCTTAATTTTTGTTAAAAAAAATCCTTTCCTCCCTATGAGAATGCTAGATGATCATGGAAGACCTTCAACTTGTCAGATATACAATGTCTCACCTCTTACCTTAGGGATAAGGGTAATCATGAGCTTAAGTGTATGATGGATTTAAGTTAGAGAACATGTATGTTTTCCCCTAAGAGTTTCATTTAAGAACTTGGCCTTAATATGGTTCTATCCTAAATACAAATCAGGGTAGTGTAGTAGATAGGTCCTATAAATGATATAATTTTTTATTTTCAATGATGAATGTAAAATATGAGTTTATTTCAAGGTAAGGGTTCAAAAAGATAGTGCAATTAAATAAATCCTAATATGACTATATATGATTCCATTTTGACGAGATATAAGACTATGGCTAGACCCTAATGCTATTAATTATGACTTTTTCCTTCTTTTTCTTTTTTCCTTTAATGGATAAAAGTACAAAATACAAAACAAGAGATGCATATACAAAATAGAAAGAATACAATAACCCTAATTTCAAATGATAGAAATGATAACTAGAAGTGGGAGAAGTGTTGGTAGGATGTAGAAGCATTGTTGGTTCTATTACTATTTAGTGGTATTTTTTTATTAGGTATAAGGAGGGGTTTTGAAAGGGTCCCCAAACCTAATATCTAGCAATAAAAACATCCAAAGAGAAACCAAGGTAAAACACAAGAAGGTCTGACCCACCCAAGGGAAAAGGAGACCAAACTTCAGATAAAATAAACCAAGCTCAGGTGGCTCCTACCCAACCTAAATTGAAAGCAACCAAATTTTAAGAGTTGGATCCTATATCTGACATAAATTGATCCTGCATTCAAGAACCTAGAAACCAAGTTGATTTGGATCCCACGGATCCAAAACAAATAACATTCCTGCCTTAACTTGGAGGATTTAAAAACAAAATCAAAATGAAGCTTCCCACCCAAGCCAAAGAACTAACTACCTCAAGAATTAGGAAAATTGATCGATGGATCCAACATTACAACCAACAATGCTATCCGATGTCAATTTGAATTTAAAAATAAAAATAAAAAGAGTGCTCAATTTTGAAATTTTTTGCTCAAACACCAAGAGCGCTTGAGTTTGAATCATAGATAAAAATTAGGTCTTCCTGCCCATAACAAGAATCTTGATTCTAGAAACTTTGGCCTCCACCAATAGGTACCCTACAACCAATATGAATAACTCCTTCCAGTAGAAGGTATGTAGGATAAAACCCCAAACCAATACAAATCTGCTAGAAAGTCCCACCAAACAACCTTTTGCCTAGCATTGTAGAGAGATCACAACCATACCCCGTAACTTCTTGAGGATGAATCCCTAGTAGGAAGGAATAGACCAAAGCACTGTCAGGTTCCTACCTAAATTTGGATCAAATTCAAATTTAAGTTCCCCCCCCCCCCACCAAAAAAATTGAAAACCTGCAACAACACCAAGGGGTAGACTACTTTATATGAATCAAAAGGTAAAAAAACAATTATCTGGTTCATAAGGAACCCTGCAACCAAAAACATTGACCTTCGATAGAAAAAAAACATCCTATAGCAAGGATTCCAAAATAAAACCTTCCTACCCAATATGGAAAGTAGATATCTGGAACCAAGGGCACTCAATCATGAATAAAATTTTAAAAAACCTACCCAAAATAGGAACCCAGGCAACAAACCATTGGATTCCTACCCAAAACATCAAGTTCAAGGGGTGCTCAAATTTAAAATCAAAATCAAAACCCACCCAAAATAAGAACCCTGATACTAGAAGCACAAACCACCAACACCCAACACAACAGACCAATCCTACAGGAGGAACTAAGAAATATTTTGCCAAGATGCAAAGATGCTCACTCCCATAGCATAAAGAGGGATAAAAAACCACCCCAATCCCTATGGGCTCTAAACCCACAGGCATACCAAAGATAAAAAAGGGTGGTTCACCTATCCTAGCCTTTCACCTAGTAACCCAACCTGTTGTTGTATTTCATCCAACAATCCAACCTACTACTGCGGTTCCTTTAACCAATCCAACCTTAAACAAGCCTTCCACAAAATAAAGGCTAGCCTTCCATGCTCGTTTATCCTAACTAGCCTTCCACATTCCTTCATCCTTCCTAACCTTCCCAGCCTTCCACTGTAGCTCCTTCAACCAAACCAACCTTTCATGCTTCTTCAACCTTATCAGTCTTCCATGCTCCATAAACCATCCCAACATTCCACCTATCATACCAAACTTCTATTGTAGCTCTTTCATCCAACCCAACCTTCCACACTCCTTCAACCTTTGTTCTCAGCCAACCTAGTTTTCCACACTCCTTCAACCAGCCCAGCATTCCATGCTCCTTTAGCCTTCCACGGTCCTTTAGCCAGAATTTGGGTTTTAGACCACCCCAAAAATTTGGTTTTATTTAGTGGAAATTCTACTAATGACTTGCTTTTTGACTTTGTGATAAAGTATTGTTAGGCCATTGAAGCATTATCAGTGATACTACTATTTTGTGGCACTTTAACTTAGGGATCCATTTTAAAAAGCTATAAAAAAATAGAAAATAGATGGAGTTAGTAGTAAATAGGTCTACCTAGATTAGTGGAGAATGTATGGATCCCTTGATCAACATCAAACCCCTATCCAAGATATATATATATATATATATATATATATATATATATATATATATATATATATATATATATATATATATATATATATATATAATATGTAATGATGACTATAAACTCAATGGAAAAATCACTAGTAGGGACTAATAGCACCACAAATGCTTCTACCAACTAGTGGCACTTTTGCTTTTAGTGGTAGACTATGACTATGGAATCATAGTCTCTACTATAGCAAACATAGAACATAGGAATTCCACTAAGATTATAATTTAACAATAGTTTTTCCTATAAATATAGTAGAATAAGTATTTGAAGAAAAAACTTCTTGAGTTTTGAATGATTCAATGAGGATCCTTGACCAAGAGTTGCAAGGGTCCTGATGGAGATAGTAGGATAACATAGTTGATAAAATATGCAACTATATCAATGTGATAAATAGATAAAATATTTGCTAGACACACAAGATTAACATGTAATAATTTAATGATTATAATATGATAAAATAAGGATAATGATAAGCTAAGAGATGAGAGGGCACAACCATTCAGGTGCAAGCAAGCTTGTAACCTCATGAAATTTGGTTGGTATCTCCTTGTTGTGATGAAGTAGATGAGAACTTGCTATTGCTTGAGATGATTGAGAATTTGGTAGAGCTTCACTATTGCAAGAGATGATCTTCAATTTTATAGATTTTCACTATTGTAAGATATTTATGGATTGTGCTACCCAAGGGTTGGCTTTATAGGAAGCCATTGCTTCTTGGAGGATACCTTGGAGGATAGTTGGATGGATTTGATGGACTAATTGAAGATAAATTTTTAAAAGGGCTTAACATGCAATGAAGGATGAAAATATAGAAAGGGGAAGTTTTGGGGCTTTGGATTATCAACCAATTTGTAGTTAAGGTGGTAGATTAGACTACCATGATCAAATCTATATTTGATAGGTAGTTTGAAAGCTATTACTTGCCTACCTTTTCATTTTATATCTAGTATTCAATTGCACCAATAACACTAATGTCTTAGTGTTGGTGTCAAAATAACTATTGCTAAGTGGAATGGATAGGAAATGATTAAATTCTAAAAATTCTACATAAGTGCAACTAGGAAGAAAAAGAGCCACCGACACTATTATTTCAGTCTTGATGCTTTTACATTTGGAGCAATAAATACACCTAGATTAAGCTTTAATATAATTGACTTGATTGGTTAGTTGATAAAGATGTTGATAAATTTTGGAGATTTTGACAATGTGCTCAAAATTGGGTGTCTATATTTTTTCCTTTGTAATATGTTCATCAAATAAAGAATGCATAAAAAATTGGCCTTCATGCACTAATTATGAGACAAATAGATTTGATGTTGCATAGGATTTATGATGTAAGACGATTGATGCTTTTGACTTGTTGACTATAAATGATGTTAAATTTTGCCTTTTCAACAACATTAAATGTTGTCATGCCCTAGTATACCCCCTTGAATTTCAAAGGGAAAATCAAATTTTATCAAAGAAACTCAACTTGATCATTATATACATAGGTGCAATGATAAGAAATTGAGATACATGTTTGATTTAGATGTTATTATGATGATTACGTGTATGTTAATTAACTTGGATTATGATGGATGAAATTGTTTGTATTAGTTTATAATGAGTTAAGTTGGATTGTCTTATTATGGGGATGAACAAATATAATGTACTTTAGGACTTAGTTGATGATGATAGTAGGATAAGGATGCAGTGTGAGACAATAGCTTTAGATATTGAGGATTTGTTAGATGGATGGTTGATTTTAGATTTTTATGTTTACAATTGTAATGCAAGTATGTATAGAAATGATTTTCCCAAGGAGACTTTAGATAATACCATGAGGTATTGCTATAAAACAAGATATATATAGATAAAATAGTTTTATATGGGAACTTTAGCTATGATACAAATAACATTTTTTCCAAGGGGACTTTAGATAATGCAATGAAAAATCACTATTATACAAGATATATACAAAAAAGAGACGTTCCCAGAGGAACATTAGATAATTCCACAAGGCATAGCTATGATACAAGATATATATATATATATATATATATATATATATATATATATATATATATATATATATATATATAAGTGACATCTATAGGGGGACTTTAGATAATGCCATGAAGCATTGCTATGATATAAGATATGATGAAATAAATATTTTTATAGGATACTTTAGGTAATGTTGTGAGGCATTGCTATCATATAAGATATATATACAAATAAAACTTTTTTTAGGGAGACTTTAACTATGTTACAAATAAATATTTTCCTAGGGGGATTTTAGATAATGTCATGAGGTATTTCTATGATGATATATATATACAAATAAATATTTTACCTAGGGAATTGTAGTGAATTTTAACTACATACATTATCTGGTGGAAATTTTATACTCAATCCAAGACATTTGAAAAGGAGGTTAATACCAATATGGTGCAGCATCATAAAAATCTGGTACTGAGGAGGGGTTCATCACCCTAATTGGATGATCAGATCATCAAGAAGATATCATAGTGGTAAAAACTCCCCAAAATCCACACCCAACATGAATTTTTGACTACCAAAGATCCAATAGAAAGCAATACAAGCATTGCCCCATCGGATGATGGGACTCATGCAACCTGAAGTCAATTCTAAATATGATAAAGAGATTTCCTTATAAAATGGCTCAAAATCTAAAAAGAGGAGTAATATTGGTTTGAATATAGCTAGAATAGATGATCTAGTATACATAGAATTAATGGTGATTAGACCCTATACGAAATTCAAACCTACCAACACCATGTCCTAAGCACAACAACCAAGGAAGACATCAAAGTTCTTGTTTATAATCATTTTTTGGGGGAAGATTCAAAATTTGAATTTTTATCAAAATATATAAATGACCAATTTTGTAACTCAATAAGGTAGAATAAGATAGTGCTAGTTACTCATTCCTAGTATTTGGTCCAATAATTTTTCTTATTTTCATTTTCTCATGTAGTGATCTAGACTTGAAACCTAAGTCATTGTGTGTGCAAATCCTCTGAGCTCTTATATTGTAATACATGCAATTTATTAGATATCAACATATATAATAGTTATGGCTATTTGATTTTTTCTCCCTTCTTGGTGTGTGTATGCAATTTTGCATGAGAACCTCATGACTATTATTTATCCCTTCTTTATGCAGGATTTATAAGAAATAATTTTGTATTGCAATGAGATGTGTCCACCTTCCAAACATGGGTGGCTCATGTGTTCCCTAATACCATTACTACATGGAGGACCTTATACTTAGTTCATCGCCACCCCTTAGTCTAGGATAGATAGGATTTTAGTAGTTTTCTCTTCTATTTTTCTTTAATCCTTTTCTTGCATAGACCTCTATAGTCTAGGATAGAGTAGGAGAGAAGTGTGTCAAGGAAACATATAGATAAGGAATTGTCCTTTGTAAAAGACTTGGATTTCATCCTTAGAGCCATGTCACATAATTCTTGAACTTCTTGGACTATACGCCCCATGTAAGTCACATGCACTAGATGCACTCGACAAACACAATGGGTGGTCACCATGTCAAAGTATGGGATGGAGCCAGATCTAGCATCCAATAGTTTTTTTGGGATGCCTAATGGGATAAATAACACATATTGAGACAATACCTTGGTGAAATTCTTAGTTTCTTACTTATTGAAGCATTTTTAAAGATTCACTTGGTGACTCCACTAATCAAAGAACTCATCATGTATTAGCTTTATTGAATTCAAGGTAAACCTAGTGATTTATGTGCTCTAGACCTACCACAAGGTCTAGTACAAGGTAAAACCCTCAATTTCTACTACCACAACTAACCCATAGTTAGATATGAGAAGGTTGATAACAAAACATGGATACAATGCAAAACCAAAATAAAGAATGACTCTTAGGGTGGAATGACAAAGGCCCACTTTAACAACTAGTCCCACCTACTACATGGTACTGAGTACCAACCTCAACATTGAAATTATTGTCATTATTTATCAGGGAAGATGAAATAACTCTCACTAAGAAACTCTAGTGTATGGTTAGTTTATTCCCTATATAGCATCACCTAGCAAAATTTGGTGCTAAGGTTATTGGAAACTTCCTTCAAGGAAAAGTCACAAGAATGGCACATATCACTCATCCCACATTCCATTGTTGATAAGGACAAAATCACTAATTTTCTTGTAAATAAATTCGACAAAAATTATAGACAAAGTCTCCTTCCTAGAACAATTATAAACCATCAAAAGATAACCTATGGAGGCCATCAATGATTTTAATGCTAGATTTCATAAGACCTAGCATAGAATTCTTGAAGAATTCTAGCCCCCACCAAGTATGTCCTTTATCTATTATTTTAAGGCATTTGATTTAGAGATAGCTATGATGGTAAAATCCATAGGAAGGAATACTCTACTAGAGGCTTATTGGATTGCTATCCAATCAAAAATAAATTTCATCCAAATTGGATATTAGCACCTAGGACCCCATGCCTTTCTTTTCCAACATTCAATCACCTTATCATGCACCTCTATATGTGCATCCCACAAAATTCCAACAAACCCTATTTTTTAACTAATTTATAGTGCAAACTAACCTCCCTTCAACCAATCAGTCCTATATAACCTCTAAAGTCCTTGACTGACAAAATAGTAGTCCTTAAGTGGTAATAAAATTTTGAGAGGTTCAACTATCAAAACTACGTTAGACTTTCTTTCCAATATTGTAACCAAGGATACCAACCCCTATAAATGCATATCAGAGGTACCCATATCAAATGAATAGGAAATATAGTCAACCCCAAGTTCCTAGAAGTAAAAAAGTCCCTCTATTGATTACCATGCAACAAATTTTAGCCAACCCAATAAGGGATATAGTGCCAATCCAAAACTATTTTTTAGAAGACCCATATAGATGGCAGTGCCCTTACCTTGACCCCTACTATTATAATCATGAGGAGATCCAATAGGTCGCATGTTTGATGTCTTAGGATCCTTACCTAGAGCCAACCACATAACTATCAGGACTGATCACTTATAGCCTACCTCTAGAGGTTATCCCAAACCAAAGGATATCCCAATAGATCAAATATTTGTAACATGAGATAAAGGTGTAATTTATGTCATCACCAAAAGGACCAACACCCTACTACATAATTGGTCTCAAGCATAGTCTAGTGTCCTCACTATGATCAAAATAAGGGCTATATAATAAGACAAAGAGGTAAATAAAATGACTACAACCACTCAACTAGAGATCAATATTATTGAATTCAAGAACCTCTAAGAACCAATCAAATGGAACTAAGGAGACCAATGCAAAAATTGACTAAAGTACTCTATCCTATTATCGAAATATCAAAGCCTTAGTGGATCTGAGGAGGAGAACCAAGAGTGCAGTCATTGGATATGTTCAATGTGGTTGAACATTTAAAGTGGTCTATAATGCCTATGTGACTCTATGATGTTATCACCATATCAAAACAAATGAAGCAGTTGGAGGAGGCATTAAAGAGGTAACAAATTATTGAAGGGTAGAAAAGACCAACAATTCTATAAATATTTGGTCTATTTTTTAGCATGAAAAAACCCCTACCCTTCTACTTAATACTTATATGTGATCATATATTGATTCATAACTACCTATTGGATTCTATGTTATGTACCATAGTCATACCCAAGAAAGTTGCCAATGCATCGGGGCTTTTCTATGGATCTAGAAGATAAAATATCATAGAATTGGACAAAATCTTGGTGCTAATCATTGGCCTCATAAAGGACCTGTCACTTGTCCTTCATGTTTTTCCATCCATGGATGTTTCGTAGGATGTATCGGTAATCAAATTATATACCTCTTTCGGTGTATGCCTCTCCTGGAACTTCATGGCCAAGATCTATTATTACTTATCCCTAAATTGGATCCATATAATTTTGAGAACTCAATATGGGACTAAGGTAAATATTCCATCTAAGTGGCCTCAAATATATAATGTGGAACACATACCAACCAGGAAGGATGATATATGAAGAGAATTCTTGGTGGAAGGAGGTTGTTCTAATTTCAATTTATTAAGAGATGAAACTTATAATCCTTTTTCTAGTGACCATATAAATGAATGGGTGGCAAAAATAAAAAAATATACCTATATGACACTCTCAAACCAACATGGGAGCATACATACATGATTCATGAATAAGAGGTCCTCATATCTAGAGACATCAAAATCTCCAAGGAACAGACCCAATGTTCCCTAATGAACCTTCCACCAATGGTTTCCTAAAGATGTGAAGCAAAGGATGATATGATCAAGGCTATTCAAATCCCACCCAGATAAATGAGAAACACCATGCACAATAATTAGCATAATGGGGATGCCATAGTTTCGATCATACAATATTTTGGCATTAATTTCGATGTCAACCAGTACATTGATCACTTCCCTAGGCAAAATGAAGGATTCCTAGAATAGCTAGTACTAAGAGTTCTATAAATGTATGAGGTTCTAAACGTCTAACCAAGTTATGGTGACCTTCCTTATGGGTCAAAGGCACATGGACCCTCACCTATCTCTAACAAATGACCCCCAATGAAAGTAAAAGTGACAAAATGAAAGAAAGAAATAATCTGGAAGTCAAAAATACTAGATAAACTTTACATATAAGGGGTATGGTTGGCCTAATGAATTCTTAGAGCATAATTAGCATATGCCAAAGATATCCCCAAGAGATACCATAGGGTCATGAAGGTAGAAATAATGATAAGGAAAGCACACAAAGTGTGATGGAAATAATTTAAGGCATCAAATGGGATAGGTAGAAGCAAGGGGAATGAATGCAACCCCCACACCAAATAACTAGACAACCTCAATTTATTTTTAGAAATAAAACTATAGGGTTTTTGTTGCCATGCTCCTTTTAGAAACACGTGTGTGAAAAATATATCCCACAGAGAACAAGGTATGAAATCATTTTTTAGGTATATTAAAAAATATAGAGAATCAATTTTTCAACCATACAATAATCATATGAAGGAGTGCTCAAAAAATATAGTTGGAACCATTAAGGGTTGATCATAGGGTTGTTGTAAATATATTATGTAAAAGTAATTTTATTAGCCCCAATGGCCTTGATCAAAAACCTACCAAGTATCATGGTTGTGCATTAAATACAGTCATTTCCCAATGCCAAAAATTTTAAAACTAGTCAATAATGGGGATGGGCACATAGACAAAAAAAACTTCTAGGAACCTAGAAAGTAACTCCAACCGATTCATCCAACTACATTAGAAAATTATGGCATACACCCATAATGGTAATGGTCAAAATATTGGGTTATTAAAACCCAAGGTTCATCCTTGACAACTTCATTGTACCATTAAACCCAAAAGCACCTAAGCTTAGGATGAAGAGAATTACAGAAACATATTCTAGAAATAATGCAGAAATAATAACTAAGGAAATAATGACACCATTCAATGCACATATAACACACAAGATTTACCCTGGTTCACCCGATTTGGGCTAGTCCAGCAAACAAGAGTCTATCCTCCTTGATATATTATTCTCTCTCTTGTCCCTCAAATGGGGCATTACAATAATTATATAAGGAAACTCATACAACCCTAAACCACCAAGTGGTATTAGGGTACCGTGGATACAACACCGTGGGCTAAACCACCCACACCCACTAACCACCCACCAACCGTGGGAATCCCGAGGGCCGCTCCAAAAGTAGCGATAAAAGTAGGTGAAAAGTAGCGATAAAAGTAGGTGAAAAATTTTAGGCGGCTCCGCCGCCTATTCTCAGCTGGTCTTCTCCAGCATCTTTCTCTTTCACCGCATCCGAGGGCGTCCCCCTACGCACCCCGAGCCATCACCTATTACGTAATCACCTTTACCGTAGCCGGGGGTCCTTGGGTGCCTCCGGCACCCCCGGACCCCCCCTACCCGTCGTCTTTTGCGCTGTAGTGCCTGTCATACAATTCTTTTCCGGCAAAGAATGAGACATATCCAACATTCTCCCACTTGTTGAATACTTTGCCAGACCCATTTCATTTGAACAGAATCTAAACTTTTCGGTGCTTACGACCTTGGTTAAAGCATCCGCAACATTTTCCTTGGTGTCTACCTTTTCCAGCCAACACTTTCCTCTGTTCAAGCATGTCCCTACAGAAATGGAACTTTGTATCAATGTGCTTCGTTCTTGAATGGTAAGCAGGGTTCTTTGCCAAAAATATGGCACTCTGACTCATCACAGTTTATCTTCACTGACTCCTTGAAAGAACCCAATTTCAGTGCATAGTCTTTGCGGCCATACGGACTTCCTTACTTGCATCGGTGGCGGCCATATACTCGGCTTCGGTAGTTGAAAGAGCAACAACGATCTGCCTCTTGCTCATCCAACTAATGGCCCCTCCGAACAAATTGAATACATAAGCACTAGTAGATCTTCTCCTGTCCAGATCTCCACCCAATCTGCATCAACAAACCCTTCTATATCCAATTGTCTGTTTTCTTTACTGTACCCTCATAGCAGATTGTAAAATCGGAGGTGCCACGCAAATATCTAAACACCCTTTTCACAACGAGTCCAATGCTCTTTACCAGGTTTAGACATATATCTACTCAAGACTCCCACTGCATGGGCAATGTCTGCTCTAGTACAAACCATGGCATACATTAAACTACCTACGACATTTGCATAAGGAATATGTGACATTTCCTCTACCTCTTCTTCTGTTTTTGGACATTGTTCAGCAGACAATTTTTCACCTAAAGAAATAGGTACCTTCACCGGTTTGCAATCCTGCATATTGAACCTTTTCAACACTGTCTCAACATACTTTTTCTGATCCAGCCACAACCTTCGTTAGAGCGATCTCTTTTTATTTGCATACCCAATATAAAATTTGCGGGGCCAAGATCCTTCATGTCAAATTGTGATGCCAATCGAGACTTTACTTCCTCGACCGGTTTCTTGCTATTTCCAATTAGTAACATGTCATCAACATAAAGAACTATAATGACAATTACATTACCAATTTTCTTTGAATACACACGGTGATCGGCATTGCTACGAACAAAACCAATTCCTAAAACATAAGTATCAAATTTTTGGTACCACATTCTAGGTGATTGTTTCGAGTCCATACAATGATTTCTTTAACTTACATACCGAGATCCTCCTTTCTCGCAGCATGTGAAACCTTGAGGCTGCCTCATATAGATTTCTTCCTCCAAATCTCCATGAAGGAATGCGGTTTTCACATCCATCTGTTCTATTTCAAGATCGAATGCAGCAACCACAACTAACATAAATCTAATTGATGTTAGCTTTGCAACGGGAGAAAAAACTTCACCATAATCAATTCCTTCAACCTGAGAAAAACCTTTAGCAACTAGGCGAGCTTTATATTTCTCCACTTTACCTTCAGCATTCTGCTTCTTTTTAAAGATCCACTTGCAACCTATTGCTTTCCTACCACTTGGTAATTTCACTAAATCCCATGTTCTGTTCTTTTTTAGGGACATCATTTCCTCATCCATGGCCTCTTCCCAATGGTTTGCCTCTCCAGAATTAACGACTTCTCTAAGCTGTTCTAGGATCTTCATCGATAATGAGATAGTACAAAAGAAGTAGGAAAAGCAGATGGACTGTACCTTTCGGGTTGCCTCCTTTCCCGTGTTGATCTCCTTACCACGGGTGTATGAACCTCTTCTTCATCCTCTTCCGGATCCTCACTGTATGCTCCTCTTCCATATCCTCATCTGTATGCTCCTCTTCCAGATCCTCTCTTGTCCGATAGTTGTCCATGAGATCAAATTGGACCGTTCCAGGTTCCTCTTCTGTAACTACCTTCCTAGAATCACTGATCATCTCCCTAAACACCACATCTCTACTATACATTGTACTTTTAGTTTTTGGATTCCAAAGCTTATATCCTTTAACACCATCTTTATAACCAATAAAGATACATTTAACAACCTTATTATCTAGCTTACTTCTTTTCTCCTTTGGAATATGCATGTATGCATCACAGCCAAAAACTATGAGATGTGAAATAGATGGTTTCTTACCAAATAGAGCTTCAAATGGAGTTTGATCCGGCAATGCTTGATGTAGGTGACCGATTTCGCAAGTAACATGCTGCACTCATCTTTACGCCCGAATTCTGTGCCAAACCTGCACCACTGAGCATACTTCTAGCCTTCTCCATCGGTGATCTGTTCAACCTCTCTGCAACTCCATTACGTTGAGGTGTATATGAAGTAGTCTTCTGTCTTGCAATACCACATTGCTTACAAAATTTCTCAAATATATTAGAACAATATTCCCCTCCATTATCAGACCTCAACACCTTAATCCTTTTATCAGTTTGATTCTCAACAAGTGCTTTAAATTCCTTAAATTTTTCAAACACTTCATCTTTGCTCTTAAGAAAGTAAATCCATGCATATCTTGAAAAATCATCAACAAAGGAAGCATAATACCGTGATTTTCCAAGAGACGGCATAGGAACAGGACCAAAAATATCATTGTGGATCAAATCTAGTACCCCACTAGATCTTGTGGCATTAGATGGAAAACTAACCCGATTCTGTTTACCATAAATACAATGTTCACAGAACTCAGAATTCATTGAGTAATTAGGGATACCATGAACCATACCTTTTTTGTACGGCGTACGCAATCCCTTTTCTCAAATATGTCCCATCCTTTGATGCCGAGTGTTGAGCTTTTATCGAGAATCAACCTCGGGAGCAGTTGAGCTATTGCACTCATTTGTCATAGTGCTTCCCAATAGCTTATACAATGTTCCAATCCGAACTCCCCTTGCCAACACCATTGATCCACGAACCATTTTGCATGAATCCTTGCCAAAGCCGACATTCAACTCTCTGCATCAGCCATTTTGCTTACCGAAATCAAATTTCTAGCAAGTCCCGGAATATGCATCACACCTGGTAGGGTCTTAACCCTACCATCCTGCGGCAAAATTTTCACTCTTCCACGACCCATGATTCTAAGTGGTGAATCATCTCCCAATAGTACCTCCCCTCCATCATATCTTTCATATTCACTGAACCACCCTCTATGAGGAGTCATATGAAAAGAGGCACCGGTATCAATCAACCAATCATTTTTATCTGATCGTGTGGAGCATGATGAGCGAGGATGCCAAATATACATCCCCCGCTTCATCAATGGATTTATTCATCTCTGTGGAAGTCGATTCATCGGACTTTTTTCCAGACTCAGCTTTCTTTGATCTGCAATCCTTCTTCATATGACCTGGCTTGCCACAATTCCAGCATTTTCTCTCAAACTTCCCCCGAGACTTGGATCTACCTTTAGACTTAGACCTATCACCATATCTAGATTTGTCCTTCTCCTTGGCACGCCCTCTCACTGTTAGGGCTTCCTTAGATGTGCCCTCCATGGCTTTTCTCCTCATATCCTCAGATAATAGAGATGCCACTATATCTTCAAACTTCAATGTGGATGAAGTTGTACTACCAATTGCTACTACTAAGTTATCCCATGAATCCGGTAAAGAGCATAACAAAGTAATGCATTTATCTTCCTCACTCAACTTAATTTCTATGAGATGTTAGTTGACTTACCACTGTATTGAATGCATTCAGATGATCTGCAACCGAATCCCCGTCATGCATCCTAAGATTGTACAGTTTCTTTCTGAGGAATAATTTGTTCACTAGGGACTTCGATTGATACAAAGCCCCTAACCTCTCCCAAAGATCCTTTGCTGTAGCTTCTCCCGAAACATTGATGAGCACCGAATCTGCAAGACACAGTCGAATCAGACTCCTTGCTTTTCGATTCATCTTCTCCCAATCTTCATCGAAAATACCCGTAGGTTGTGTTGTTTCTAAAATAGCATGCCCACTGATCTCTGTCCACGAGCATATCTTCCATCTTTAACTTCCATAGCTCAAAACTTTTGCCGTCAAACTTCTCGATCTCTATCCTTGAATGATTTCCTAACATTTTTCCTTCAAACTCCTTCTGCGTAACTCCCACTCCAGAATAGGTTTCCTCTCACTCCTAGAAACCCTAGATCTTCTTCAAACGGATTTAAACCCTAGCAATAAAGGCGTCCCCCTATGGCTAATGACTTGGCTCTGATACCAAATGAAGAGAATTACAGAAACATATTCTAGAAATAATGCGAAATAATAACTAAGGAAATAATGACACCATTCAATGCACATATAACACACAAGATTTACCCTGGTTCACCCGATTTGGGCTAGTCCAGCAAACAAGAGTCTATCCTCCTTGATATATTATTCTCTCTCTTGTCCCTCAAATGGGGCATTACAATAATTATATAAGGAAACTCATACAACCCTAAACCACCAAGTGGTATTAGGGTACCGTGGATACAACACCGTGGGCTAAACCACCCACACCCACTAACCACCCACCAACCGTGGGAATCCCGAGGACCGCTCCAAAAGTAGCGATAAAAGTAGGTGAAAAGTAGCGATAAAAGTAGGTGAAAAATTTTAGGCGGCTCCGCCGCCTATTCTCAACTGGTCTTCTCCAGCATCTTTCTCTTTCACCGCATCCGAGGGCGTCCCCCTACGCACCCAGAGCCATCACCTATTACGTAATCACCTTTACCGTAGCCGGGGGTCCTTGGGTGCCTCCGGCACCCCCGGACCCCCCCTACCCGTCGTCTTTTGCGCTGTAGTGCCTGTCATACAATTCTTTTCCGGCAAAGAATGAGACATATCCAACATAGGAGTATCAGAGGTTTCAACCATGGTGCACTATTTAGAGCAACAACCATGGTAAATAAGAAGAGGAATCCTTCTACTAGAGAAATAATATCATATGCAAAGAAAAGCATTAGTGCCAAATGGCATAAATTTGAGGTTGTATACCAAATAACTAATGTGGCCACCAAAGTGGAAGATCCTAGATTGTCAAGAAGCAAAAAATAAATGAAGGAGGTTGCTTATCTAAGAATTTTTATCAAGGATCATAGAAGCTTAGCTATGAGAATATGGAGGATTTATCAAGTTAATATATGATACCCAAAGTGCATGAATGTTATAAGTTGGTATTGGCCTATGTTGACCACTATGATCCCCAACTCAATGAGGTAAAAGGGGTATACATACACTTCAAATTATCATCTCAACCCAAGGAGTGTGGTACATGCTTATGGTTCCATAGAGTCTCAAAATGAGGCCAAAGGTGGCCAACAATTCTACTCAAATCTCTTGGACCCCTTTAAGTATATGAATCTAGAGTATCCAAAAGATAATAAAATTGTTGCCCTATATGAATTTCCCTAAGCTTATCTCTATTTAGAAGTGACACCTAGTACATCCTAAGCATGATGACCTTTATATTTGACACATACAATGACAAATATTTCACTCGAGAGGAGCTAAAAATTCTACACATGTTGAGGTATGTCCCTAATGGTTGACTACTAATTTTTATATCTATATTTTCATCAATAAGCAAATTCAAAAGGGCCTACTAGGATTTGGCAGTGCCCTAGCATTTTGGTATAACTCTTTCTTGGCACACCTTGTGTTGTCCAAAAACCCACAACAATAAGAGCACTTGAAATTTAATATGAAGGATGTAGAGGGTAACTATCATCCCACCTACAAATGGATGGTAGACCTCTTCCTACTATTATTCTATAGATAGATTCTTTATGTCCATTCTACACACCATTAAATGGTCCAATCCCCACTGCATTCTTGTGAGGAGTGACAAGTTCTACATAGTTATTACTACGGAGACTATTTTTTCCTAGATATTTCTACCATCATTTGCATGCATGACTTCTCCAAGCTGATTTACCTACTATCAAGGTATGCTATTGAGAGGATTGTTTACCTTGAAATGTTGAGACAACTCAAATTGACTGATACTACCTTTGAAAGTAGACAAGGGAAAGTAAGATATTATAAGCCACCCATGTATCTACCTAGGGTGTGCCAACTTAAAAGGAAATTAGACCCCCTCCTAGAAGATAAGCTCAAAATTTTGGGCCAAAAAAGTTAGACTCATGGTGTTATGATCCAAATGGTGTATTCAATGGATACCTATCCAAAATTTTTAACGCCAAGAACTTCTAGCATAAACCTTGTCCACAGATTGAAGGAAATTAGGGACCCATGGAAGGGAATCACCTTGTAATCTAGGAGAATAATTTATTTATCATCAAATAATATTGGGAGCATTACCTCACCTTTTATACACCCACTAGTGTGTTCAATCCAAGTGTCAAAATTACAAAAAATAAGAAAGATAGACTACTACAACTAGAATGGAGTGAGAAAAGGATCGAGGTCTAGTGGATCTTCTAGTAATAAATCATTGATACTATATCAATACCTGGGGAGAATGAGCGAGATGAGGATTTCAAAATATATTATGATAAAGTACACACACCTAATTTGATTTAATAATGAGAGGAGAGTAAGGAAGAACTATAAGTTTACAGTCCTCCTAGATGGAATATATTGACACAAAAGAAATCCAAATGCTCCTCAAGAGATCCCTAGAACCTAAAAAATCTACTAAGGACACCTTCACACCAAATGCCTCAATTGCAAGTTCCCTAGTTTAGGCCATTGCCTCCCTAGACCAATAATCTAAGGAATAAAAAGGTAGGAGTGGAATCTCTAAGAAAGGCTAAGACTATCCCCAGGCATCAAGGCACTTTCCAAATTAAATAGAAGCAAATATTGAGCCAAGGAAATACCATCATCTCTCCTTGAAAATCTCCCTAATGAGACCCCATCAATCCTAAAGAGGAAACAATCAAATATTGGAGTAACACCATTCTTGACTCCTCCATATCCTATGAGAGTTGTTCCACTAGATACTCGCTCAACAACTCCATCATTTTTGGCACACCAAACTATTTTTTTCCTAGATACAACCCTCAAACCTACCCATTCCCAAGTCACATCCATGTCATCCATACAACTTACTTATTTTCATTTCCTCAAACCTTTACCTCTCCCCAAAAAAACTAGTTGTAATCATCTAGCCCTCAACCTATCTCTTTCATCCTATATTTAATTCCCACTTACAACAAACACGTGAGTATGATCCTTAGTAGGTGCAATAAGAAGTAGAGTTGAAAGTATCCCAACCAGCCACCTCAAGTACCAATATTATTTTTTTGCCTCAACATGATAGGCTGGGTATTTTCCACTTTGAACCCATCATCCCCAAGGCACAAAAATAAATATAGGCCCAAGACTATCATTTAATAACTTTTGAACTTATCCTTATAAAAACTCCACCTAAGATAAGAACCGAGCTCTTAGAATAATTAGATGGAGCATTGGTTCATGACTATATACTGGTCTCAAGGAAGCTATCTGATAAGGAGAAGGAATTAGAAAACATCATGGATATGCTCAAAATTGCTTAGGCCAAAAATAAAGCAACAAAAAACTAAATAGAGTGATTCATATCTTAGATAGAAGAATCCAATTCCATAGTCAAGACACAAAAGGAGAGGATATCAAAACTAGAGTAGATAGAAAATAATGTTGAGCGGGTTATGGAGTTCAGTTGGAAGCTTCGAAAGGGAGTCATACAAGAAATGGATGAGCTTTTCAAAGAACTCAAATACATCCACAAGTTTTCTTTTCTTAGAGACAAGATCAATGAAGAAATTGAAAAATTCAAAGGAGTGGCCATGATCCAACTCCAATAGGTGTAATAATTTTAGACCGCCTTGGCCCTCATAAAACCTTAGCAATGGGTCATGGTGGGGATTGATAATAAATACACCACAAACAATAGAATAATATAAGTCTTAGTCGACCAATGAGTTGTACAACAATGTGATGAGCAAGTCATACACAATATTATAGGATAAAATATTAGAAGGAACATATTCTATAACTAGTCATAATTGGCCTACCCTTCCCCTAGGCTCCCAATGAGGAACCTCTCCCTGAGTAGGAATACTGAAAAAAGCTAACACAATAGTGTGGGTGTTTTTTGTGTTCTCATCCACTCAAATCCTTTTTATAACAAGAGGATCTAAGGCTATAAATAGATATGGTAGAATCAAGTATAGTAGTCGCAGGATATGTTTCACTTCAAAGAAGCAAATAAGGTTATTTGTAGATAAGTGTGAGGAATAAAACCAGAAAGACTGAATTTTATAAAGACAAAACCAATTGTAAAATTATGAAACATCATTGTGTCATGGTCATAGAGGTTGGGGAAATCTTAAGACAAATAAATGATATGAAATTATGACACATCATTGTGTCATGGCCATGGAAGTCTAGAAAAGTTTAAAGTAAAAAATGGTTGCAACATCATGACATATCTCCATGTCATAGTCATGGGAGATTGAGTAGCCCAAATGGGAGTAAGTATCATAAAACTGCAACATATTTTTACATTGTGGTTGCAATGGCTTGAAAGGCTCTAAGTGCAAATGGCATCGTGAAATTGTGACATGTCTCCATGGAAGTCTAGGAAAGTTTAAAGCAAAAAATAGTTGCAACATCGTGACATGTATCCATGTCATAGTCATGGAATATTGAGTAGATCAAAGGGGAGGAAGTATCATAAAATTGCAATATGTTTTTGCATCATGGTTGCAATGGCTTAAAAGGCTCTAAGTGTAAAGGGCATTGTGAAATCGTGATATATCTCCATGTTGTAAAATTGTGATATATCTTCATGTTGCAAAATCATGACATGTCTTTTTGTTGCAATGATATGTGATAAGAAGGTCTGAGAGTAGGGGAATGGTGCGACATTACAACATGTCTCTACATCACAGTAATAATGGCTTGAAAGGATCTAAGTGTAAAGGATGTCATGAAACCATGTGTGTCTTTGTGCCACGATCACCAAGTCTTGAACAACTTAAAGATATGAATGAAGGTGTGACACCATGACATGTCTTCGTGACACGATCATGACAACTTGCAAAGAATAGAATCTTTAGAGGAATTTTAATCTAACATGATGATTGTAGATCTATGACCAAAATAATTTTAAGAATAATGGAAAAATCATATTGAGATCCATTCCCACTACTTTCATGCATGTAGGCAGTAGTTGATGCGCAACTCGAAATTACGCATAATACCTTAGTTTAGATGAGCGGATTTTGCATGGTGTGTCTCTATCCTGGTTTTTTTTCTATTTTGTTGTAATAGTTTTTCAAACCAAGATATTTTTGTAATTTTAAAATATTTAACCATAGGAAAGTTATAAATGAGAGTTATGGTCTCTTGTGAAAGGGTTGGCTCTTAGGCATTTACAAGTTACATGTATGAAGAGTTCTTGAAGAAATCAATACAACTCAGACTTATGTTTGGCCTCTGGTTCACCATTTTGTAGGATATGTATGTATGAGTGAATGGATTTTTCTATTTTAGCTAGATAAATGTGTAGAGCATTAATTTTGCTTCTTGGATTTCTACATATACTTGTTCTCTAGTTCTGGAATTTTCATCTACTAGAAAAAAATTTAATTGAAGAATATTATTCTACATCTGATAAAATTGGTTGGTCTATTAGGATATTTAGATGTTTATTTCATTTCATGACCTTTATGCACTTCTTGATTTTGCTTAACCTACACCATATTAAGTTCTACCTTCAGCTACATTTATTCCTTTATGCACCCTCTTTCCCCATTATATATTTTTACTTGTAATAACCTTATAGGAGACAAAATTCTCTGGAGATTGACATTTTCAAGCTCTACAACTTGACCAGTCATTCAATGTTGGCCAAGTCTTGGATGCACATTTTATTATAGGTAAATTTTGGACCAATAATATTTGGCATACCCAGTGGAATGTAGGTCCCACGTTTTGGATAAATAAGAGTTCAGTGATGCTCTATTTTGTGTATTTATTCTCAATAACCTAGTGACTTTGCTACTAATGTAATCCATATCTATGATAGGTCATATTTAAATCCCTAGTTAGAGCTTACTTTCCATAGAGGGCCTAAGACTTGGTGAGCAGTTTTGACCTCATAAGTGGAGAAATTATGCTCATCTGGTGACTCCCACCTAAGAAAAGCATCCAATTTTTTTGAAAATATCAGTGATACACTAAGGATCTATGGCTCAATAACATTACCCTTGGTGGGATGACACAAGCCCTCTTAATATCCCATATCCACATGACATTCCTAAGGTTACCCTGAAGACTTTACCAAGCTTTGATGGTACTAAAAATACTACATTTGAACATTATCAATATGTGGGTTCCCTAGCTACTGTGCACAATATTGCATCTAAGGATGTGATGATCATGTTGCTCTTTCTTTCTCTCAAAGTTAAATCATTATTGTGGTATAAATATTTGGAATATGGAAGCATTTGCACATGGGCCAATCTGGCAGAATCTCTTATTGATATGTTTGATGACTTTAGAGATCCTTTCTTGCTGCTCACTCAACTCTCATTCATCAAACAAGCACCTCATGAAAATATCTTTGATTTCAATGTCCAATTTAAAATAATGTGGAGAATAATTTCTCATGATTTCTAACCATCCCCTACCCAGACATACCTGTATTATATTCATGCTTTCCACTTTGATATGAGCATTCTTATCCAATAATCTAGAGAAAAGAGATTTCCATAAATTTTCAAGGAGGCCATCTATGCTAAAAATATGTTAATTCAAGCAGGAAAAATGCCCCCCAGAGAAACTACCCATCCTCTCCAACCTTTTGTAAATTCATTTCATGTTTCATTCCCTAAGGAGGCCAGGTCATGCTTCTATCAAATAATAGAGGGTGATATTCCTACCAATCCCCATGTAAACGATCATCAAACAGAGAAAATAATTAAAGGAAAAGATTCAGAATCTAGTCAAGGAAGTTAGAAACATGGAAAGATAGCTCTCAAAGGACAAAAAACAAAACCTCAATTGCTATGAGTCAGTTACAGAATATATTCATCAACCCAGCTATTTTTAGATAACATTAGGAGAAAAGATAGGTTCAAAAAAGGAGATAAAATATGATAGTGATAAAGAATAGGAAGTCAATCAAACTTTGTTTTTATTTATGCCCCTATTCCATAATTAACCCTATATTGAGGAATGTAGGAGCCACTTTGGATAAATGGGAAGGTTCCCTTTGATGGATAGCATAATAGCTTGTAATGCAGTACAATATTATGAACACTAGGAAGAAACAAGTTTCATAACATCGTAGCCTAAGGGATGTGAAGATACTAACACCCTACCTCTACTAGGATAAAGCATCAATGTAAGGGATCAAGTTTTTATCCAAAACCCCTCCTCACAAAGTCAATCAATAAATCAAAAGAGGCTAAAGGTATATAAGGGACTGTATTTTCCTACTATAATAGTGGAAGAGAGAATAGAGATGATGGAATGGTTTCATAGCCTTTTTAAAGAACTCGTGCCTAGGTCAACAGGGTTAAGAAAATAATTGTTGGTATCAAATAAAGTGGACTTGATTGATTTTTACATTGGAAAATTATTAGAGTTTAGTGATGCACTTGCACGAGACCCCCTTCTTATTACCCTAGAAAGTAATTTTTCTCTCTTTTTGAAAAATGGTGTTTTGAATAATTGTGTAATGGATCCAAAGGCTCAGGTCTCAATCATGCCAATAGAAATCTACAAAATTTTGGGTCTGAGCCCAGATACATAGAAGCTATAGATATTATATTTCAAATAGAAGTAATTTAGGAGGATGGGAACATTTCACAAAGTCCCAATGCTAATATACAAGCATTCAAATTTAGTTATAATCTAAGATATAGAAGTAACTAAAATACCTTCATTATTTGGGATGTATTTATCTCAATATTTTTTGAAATATATAGAAGTATGTGTGATCTAGAATCAAGGTCATATAATAATCCCATTTGTTGATAAGGTCATCATTGTACAAAATCAGGGCTTGCACCCTTTCTATGTTGGGAGATATAAGGAGAAAAGTATGATCTCTATTAAGAATATTACATACAAAGTAGGGTTAGAATCAACCAATATACCAAAAGTATGGTTGACTCATTCTGGTTTTGATTGTCTACCCTTTGGTCAGAGACTCTATGATAAACTACTAGTTGGTCTTCAAACCGCATGGAATATAGAGGATTGGAGTTGTCATTGCTTTTGGAGAATGACCAAGAAGGTAATGATGGTAGAAGAAAATAAAATAGGGGTGACAAACTAGATGGGATTCTAGGAGAGTGCATACCTGAATGCATCACATGAATAACTATCATTTAGCTACAAAGCTAGCAGGACAAGATCAAATTTTTGGTGTACCACCCAAGCCTAGAGTACAAGAATTTTAGAGCAAGAGGTAAAATTAGAATGGAATCTTACTAGGGTTGATGGCAATTGGGAACCATGGCAAGGTGGTCACAAAGAGCAACTCAAGTTTGGTGTTATTTGGTCTAGACATTACAGGTTCATGGGGTAAGCCCACAAAAAAATTGAAAGTTAGATGTGGGTGTACACATCACCTTTTGGTGTACATAACCAACAAGTGAATAAAGTGGCTAATTACAACCATAATGGTTAAGTAAGACAGACATATGTGAGAGTGTGTGTCTTACACCACCATGTACATATACTTATGATGAATAAAAGGAGGTTAAAAATATAGTACAAATAAATCATTACATTTTCTATAGGAACAAGATTTGGGAATATCATATGTGATATCTAGCATAGTCATCGAAGCCTATTACTTAGCACTATTTTCCACCATTGAGATTTTCCTTTTACACTAGGTTCCTTCCTTGGATCCTTCATTTTCTTCCCTCCATTATTATTTTCTTGAATTTATATCCCAATAGACAAAGGCAGATTGTATACATGCAAAATTCTAATCTGGCATAAGCAAAAACCCAAAAGTTTGTGTAAATGAGGAAAAACATCATCCAATATGCGTTATGACATCAACTGTATGTAGGGTAGCATGAGTCTAAAACTTAGTTGATACATAAATAGACAACTCAAGAGGACACTAAAATATTTATAAGATCAAGGAGTGAGTTTATGAATGTCAACTGATGAAGCAACCTCACCCAGCCATGTTCTATATAAAAAATGAATATATAACAAAAGGAAAAATATGAAACTCTTTGTATAAGGATGAACCTGAAAGTGCAAAAATATCTTTCTATTATGAATTATAAGTGGCTAAATAAATACCTACTTGCATGTGTGAGAAAGTGAGAGATATGCAAGAAAAATAGACAGTGGAAAAAAAATAGTGGCATCTCATGGAAATCTGTCTGTTCTAGAAGCAACTTTGTGCTGCAGTGAAATACACATATTAAGGTATAATTTTGTTTATTTTTTCCTTAGTTTTTGTACCTCCAATTCTCTTTTTTACCTTCTTTTTTTTTTGTCTCCAGCATTGTTTTTTTTTCTTTAGTTTCACCCATATACCCATCCCTTCCACCATTGTTTTGTGGATTTCATATATTGTTTTGTCTATAACCTTTCCGTATTTGTATATCCTTTCTTTCCTGTCGGTAGCATAGTTTTGTAAGCATGTGCTTTTATTTCACACTTATTTTTTGCCCAATGACCATTATCGTATTTTCTTCCCCTATGTTAGCCCTCCCTTCACTTAGCTTACCTTTTTGTCCTATTTTATTCTAATTAAAGTTATCTATGTTTTACTAAAGAGAAAGTTGTTTGTGTTCCACAACCTCACAAGCAAGGTCCCCCTGTGAGTTACCAAGAATGTGGGTATTTTTTGTATTCTCCTAATCCACCCAACTCCTTTTTGTAACAAGAGGATCTAAGGCTACAAATAGAGATGGTAGAATTGGATACAACAGTAGTAGGATATGTTTTGCTTCAAAGAAGCAAATAAGGCCATTTGTAGATAAGTGTGAGGAATAAATCCATAAAGACTAAATTTTTCAAAGATAAATCTAGTCACAAAATTGTGACACATCACTATGTCACAATCATAGAGGCTGGGGGAATCTTAAGATAAAGAAATTATGCAAAAACATGACACATCACTGTATCACGATCATGGAAGTCTAGGAAAGTTTAAAGTAAAAAATAGTCATGACATCATGACATATCTCCATGTCACAGTCATGAGATATTGAGAAGCTTAAAGGGAAGGAAGTATTGCAAAATTATGACATATTTATACATCGTGATCATAATGGATTGAAATGCTCTAAGTGCAAAGGGCATCACAAAATCATGATATATCTCCATGTCATGAAATCATGACATATCTCCACATTATTAAATCATGACATGTCTCTACATCATAATGACAAGTGATCAAGAGGTCTAAGAGTAGTAGAATAGTGTGACATTACAACATGTCTTTGCATCACGGTCACAATGACTTGAAAGGATCTAAGTGTAAACAGTATCACAAAATTGCACGTGTCTCTATATCATGATCACCAAGACTTAATAAATTCAAATATAGGAACAAATGTGTGACACTATGACATGTCTTTGTGATGCAGCTATGACAACTTGTAGAGAGTATAATTTTCAAAGGAATTTTAGCTTGACATGTCAATTGCATATCTACAACCAAAATGATTTCAATAATGAGGGATAAACCAAATTGAAACCCATTCCCATTACTTTCATGCATGTAGGCAAGAGTTGATGCACGACCATAAATCATGTGGAATACCTCAATTTAGATGAGTGGATTTTGCATAGTGTACCGCTAGCCTGGCTCATCTGACATTTTGTTGTAACAAGTTTTCAAACCAAGATATTTTTATAATTTCAAATAATTGAGTCATAGGAAAATTATAAATAATATCAATGGCCTCTTGTGAAAGGGTTGACTCTTAGGTGTTTACAAGTTGTATGTATGAAGAGTTTTTGAAGAAAGCAATACAACTCAGACTTTTGTTTGGCCTCTGGTTCACCATTTTGTAGAATATGTATGTATGAGTGGATGAATTTTTTTGTTTTAGCTAGATGAATGTGTAGAGCATTAATTTTGCTTCCTGGATTTCTGCATATACTTATTCTTTGGTTTTGGAATTTGCATATGTTGGACTAAAAATTTATTGAAGAATATTATTCTACAGCTAATAAAATTGGTTGGTTTGTTAGGAGTTTTGGATGTTTATTTCATTTCATGACCTTTGTGCACTTCTTGATGTTGTTTAATTTATACCATATTAAGTTCTAGCTTCATCTACGTTTATTCCTTTATGCACTATTTTCCTCCATTATAGATTTTAGGTAGTTAGAACCTTATACAACCTTCTCTGGAGATTGACCTTGTTGAGCTCTACAACTTGACTAATCATTCAATGTTGGCCAAGTATTGGGAACACATTTTACCGTAGGTAGATTTTGGACCAAAAAATAGGTAAACATTCTAGTACCATTAGGTTCATCGTTTAATGAAAGGGCTAATTGAGCCACAAGACCCATATTCAAGCTAGTAAGACCCCTTTAGAATATGGAAGGTGAATTTGCTCATGTGGGTGAGTTTTTTGCACCCAATTTTTTTGTTCAATGAAGAGAAGGGGGCATATTTTGAAAAATGGATAAGAGAAAAGATGAACAGATAAATGGGTCACTTCTAGGCCATCGACTATCCAAAGTTTCCATCTGAAAGAGGGTAAGTCAAATAATGCACCTGATGAAAGAATGGGATGCGATCCTATCGTGAGCATTCCTAAAGCTTCATCCGCAAGCAGATGGAATTGGTTGGAAGATTAGGAGAATGATGAAAATGAAAGAGGTCCTAGATTGCCACCCAAGTGGTAAAATCATATAGACAAAGAATTCAAAAGTAGACTTAAGAGGTGGCAAACCCAAAATTCCGTCCAAGGTTGACCCAGCCACAAGGATGACGGAGAGAAAGAAAGAAAAAGAAGACTAGTAAGGGCTTCCATTTCCTCATCCCATTAGAATGTGATTCAGATGTAATATTGGGGTGGAACCAAGGTATGCATATAGCCCAAAGCTCCATCCTATCCAATAATAAATTCAAAAAGGCCCAACCATGTAGAAGGCTCCAAAAATTTAAATTTCTCCTTCCTGCCAATGATGTCAAAGCATTGGATCCAAGGATGTAGTAGATGAATAAGTTTAATGACTGGTCAATCTAAGTACATAATGTGGTAGATGAAGAATTTATGCAGTGCGACTACCTCAGCTCATAAAGAAACATGTGTAGGTAGTAGCAACATCAAGTTCATTAATTATGAAAGGAAGGCTCAGACAGAGAATGTCAGTAGCTCCTATCTGAACATAGTGGAGAATTTTTTGTGACAAATTAATCACAAAAGAGGTCATTAAAACCAGTTGGACACTGATATTTTGATCCACCATTAATGAAATATTAATTAGTCTTTTGAAATCCCACTCCTTGAAGGGGTTATATATACATGTTTGTAATATATGTTTTAGTGTCAGCTCTCCAGTCATTACAACCTGCATGTATAGTTTGATGCATTCAACAATATAAGTGGATTATTGTCTGGCCTTTAATTATTTTCATGTATGTATGATCATGCTTTGTTGATTATTTTTTCTAAAGTTAAATGAATGAACTAGCTTTAATTTTGATATATGTATTTCATGTTGTTTATTATTTAATTCTAGAATTCTCAATAGAGTTATGTGCGTAAACGATTAATGAAATCAGTGGTTGGTCTATTAGGTAGTCCATGAATGTTATTTATATTTCAGACTTATTGGGCATGTATCTTGATGCGATTGGATCTGCACCACATTGTGTTCTAGATTTACGTTTTCTTTAATCTCTTTCCCTTCCCTTTTCCCTAAGCATTTAGTTAGAATTTGCAAGGAGCCGACCTTCTCTAGAGATTGACCCCAAGATTCATGATCTTGAGGTCATTCAAAGTTTGTCGAGGTCTGTGGGTGCGTAATCCTTACCATTAGAAAAAATTCCAACCAATAGTTTCTGGCACACCCGGTGGGACGCTTTTCCACATTTTGGATAAACAAAAGGATTGGTGATACCTGATTTTGTCTAGATTTCTTAATCACCTGGTGACTCCATTAAAGACATACCTAGAAAGCCATATCGACCCTATAGTTATTTCATGATTACAAGACATAGGGCCAGTATTTCAAAAGAACCAGTTGAGTTCTTGGAGTTATCATTTAGAAAGCAACAACCTGAGTTGGTCATTGAAGCCCCTGATTCTATTGAAGAACAAGAGCAAGATCAGATTGACACTCAATTGGTACCCGTATCCCAAATACCCATCTTACACCAAATAGCAATGGCCCAAAATCAAAACCCAGGAGTCCCTAACTGGAATAATACAAGACCCCTTAACCTAGTTGATCAACATGCGATTCCACAAGCAACCTTGAAAGCCCTTCCAACCTATGATGGTACAGGAAAAATAGCATATGAACATGTTCAGGATGTAGCGTCATTGGTTGCTATGCATAACATCCAAGATGAGGATGTGATGATCAAATTATTGGTCATTTCTCTAAAGGAAAATTGCTTTATTGGTATAGAACTCTGCCTAATGGGAGTATAAATTCCTGGAATGCTTTGGCATCCAAGCTAATAGAAGATTTCAATGAACAAGCATACCCCTTTTCCTTGCTCACTTAGTTCACAGTGATACAAAGGCATCCACAAGAAGATATCATGGATTTTAATATCAAGTTTAGTCGTACCTGGCAAAGAGTGTCTGATGGTCTTAGGCCAACCCATGAGCAAGTTGTTTATTATTATCTAAGAGCATTCAGTTCAGATCTAGGATTGATGATAAGGCAATAAAATATCCTTGCCTTCCCTCAGATATTCCAAGAAGTTGTAAAGGTAAAAAAAATCCTTATTGCTATAGGTAGATTGCCTCCCAAGCCCTTGATGCCTATTTTCCCTGAGTTCCTTAATGGTCAACCACAACTAGCTATCCCAGTACCTACTTATACAACACTCCCACCTCCCATGATATTTTCTCAATGGCCTAACACACCTGTAGTGCCAGCACTTCCTACCACACCTGTAATATCAACTCTTCTTGCTCCTCCTATAGTACCTGCATTACCCACTCTGAATTCACAAGTTGCTACCTTATGGGAGATGCAAGACTTTATAAAAAATATATCCAATGAGGTTACCATGATGAAAATAAGGGAGGCCAAAAGGAACTTCCAACCAAGAAGGTTCCCATATGTGGTAAAATATAAGTCTGCTTCCACTAGTAGGCCACCTGAGAGAACTAATGCAGTCCTTATTAATGAAGGAAGTGAACCTTCAACTTCCATGTCCGATTCAGACTATTGGTGTTCTACATGTAATGATCCCCATGGGAAAAATACCTGCATGATGCATCAACACTATATGCAGAGAATGGCCATTGAGAGGGCAGAAAGAGTTCAGAAAGGACAAATCAACATGGTCAAAAATGGTGAACATAATTTCATGGTGCCATCAGTGGAACAAGTCTCTGTCTTGATGAGATCCAGGAAGAAACCACTCCAAGTGAACCCTGAAGAGCCAAATCCCATGAAAATTGCTACTGATGATCTAGAAGAAAATAAAGCTAAAAGTGATGCTCCTCAAAAGGTTCCTTTTAAAAAACTTCTTCAACAGTAGAAAGAAGATCCTAAATCCAACAAAACTCAATCAAAAGTAGTGGAGACTCAAATGGAGGCTAGAGATAAGCTTAAATATTCGTCCTTGACAAAGCGTCAATGGATTGAAGCCACCCATGAATATAGGAGTAAGTTTGAACACCCTCCAAAAGATAAGGATAGGCAATCCGAAATCCCCACCTTCAATATTGTGGAAGAATTAAAAAAAACCCCTTCAAGGGCTAGTATGTATGATGCTTTGCTAATCCCTGGACAAATTGATCTACTTCAAGCCTCTCTTAAAATGATCAAGAACCAAAGCAAAGTCCAACTAGAACAAAATTTGGTTCAAGGTAGCTCTATCATGGGAGGCGAAAAGAACAGACCTTCCCCATTTTACCTTTCTTTGGAAATGGAAGGATGGGTTGTGCATAACTGCATGATAGATTCAGGCACCGCCACTACAGTCATGCCCAAAGTGGTGTGTGATGTCATGGGTATGGAATATACTAGAATTTGTCCTGGTGTGTTGCAGTTGGATGGTACCCCAGTAAAAACTATTGGGGTTATCAAGGATGTACCCATGGTCCTTCATAGATTACCTCAGGTCACTGTTATACAAGAAATTGTGGTAGTAGACCTGGAACCATACTTTGGGATGTGCCTTTCCAAGGAATTCACTGCCAAGTTGGGGGGATACCTTTCTCTTGATTACTCTCATATGGAAATCCCATGTAAAGGAAGGAGGGTGAAGATTTATTCAAAAAAACCATCTTCTTTTCATATAGAAATATTGGAGGAGGTAGACCAACAAGCAATCATAGTAAATGCTATTATTGAGGAAGGAGATCTCATAGAAGAGGCCTTGGAAGAACTGCAAATGGAAGATCAATTTTCTCTAAAAAATTTCAATGCTATAATAGAAATAGGGGTTGGCACTTATACCATTGAGAAACCAAAGACAAAAAA
Organism: Wollemia nobilis; assembly: GCA_028583015.1. Classification (NCBI taxonomy): domain Eukaryota; kingdom Viridiplantae; phylum Streptophyta; class Pinopsida; order Araucariales; family Araucariaceae; genus Wollemia; species Wollemia nobilis. The sequence goes on along the minus strand of JAQPPZ010003287.1, from coordinate 4,590,566 downwards.
TCCAGTCACCCAGGAAGAACCTCCGTCTTCATCCCATCAGTTATGGAAACTATATTTCGATGGAGCAAGATGCAAAAATGGTGTAGGAGCCGGAGTAGTCTTGATTTCTCCTAGAGGAGCCCAAAAGGTTTTCTCATATAGATTAACATGGAGTTGTACTAATAATGCAGTAGAATATGAAGCCCTTTGTTTGGGACTCAAAAAGGTGGAAAAGCTGGGAATCAAGCAGCTCCAAATATTTGGGGATTTTGAGTTGGTGATTAATCAAATTACTAAAAAATGTATTAGTAAGCAGCATTACTTAAAAGCCTACAGGAACAGAGTATGGGACCTGTTAGAAGCATTTGAGGCACTAAATATTAAAGCTATTCCTAGGGATCAAAATAGACATGCTGATATATTGGCCTCCATAGGAGCAAATTTTTGTCCAGTGTCCAATACCATTCACAAAGCAAAATCAGTTAGGTTGGTGTATAGGCCATCCATCCTGGATAAAGACATCTTCTAGCAAGTATTTGAAAATGATGAACAGATAGTGGATTTTTTAATTCATGAAATGAATTGTTCAGTTGATGGGTCCTCCGAAGTTGAAGATGATAAAGAAGAAGAAGGGTTTATCCAGCTCAAAAATAATCACATTCCAAAGGGACTAATCACCCTAGAAATCCTGTTTGATAATAATGATCGACCAAAAGGTCATATGATCAAAGTTGACTCCAAAGGTTATAAGGAAGTCCAAATTTTAGTGGGAAAAAGTCTGAAGATAGGGGTGGATTTCTCAGATAAGGAAGTCCACCAAATTCAGGAATTGTGTAGAAGGTATGATGATATTATCGCCTAGACATATGATGACCTTAAAGTATACAGTAAAGATGTTATTCAACACACCATTGAATTGGAGCCTGATGCAAAGCCTTTTCGATAAAAGCAGAGACTAGTAAATCCAAAAATAGAAGCCCTGATGAAACAAGAGTTGTTGAAATTATTGAATGCCAAAATAATCTATCCCATTAAGCACTCTACTTGGGTAGCTAACCTAGTTCCAGTCAAAAAAAGAATGGAGATATTAGGCTTTGCATAGATTTTCGTAATCTGAACAAAGTCTCTTTGAAGGATCATTATCCTCTACCATAGATAGATCAAATATTGCATACAGTGGTAGGAGCAGAATGGTTCTCATTACTAGATGGCTTTTCGAGATTTAACCAAGTTTGGGTTAAAGATGAAGATCAACATAAGATAACATTCACCACTAAATGGGGAACATTTGCATACCAAAGGATGCCATTTGGCCTATCTAACGCTGGTGCTACCTTTCAAAGGGTGATGGATCTAGAATTTGGTGAATTGGTTAATAAAGTAATTGTTATCTACTTAGATGACATGACTATTTTTCTCACAAAAGGTAGGACCATATAGAGCATCTTCGATAAATTTTTGAGAAATGTAGAGAGTTCAGGATATCATTGAATCTAAAGAAATCAATATTTGTCATGCAAGAAGGTAAACTCTTGGGACATGTTGTGTCAAAAGTAAGGCTCGCCATAGACTCGAATAGGATCAATGCCATCTTAGAATTGCCAATACCCATGAATAAGAAAACACTTCAGTCTTTCTTTGGGTAGATCAACTTTGTGCAGAATTTTGTATCTGAATTTGCACAAATAGTCAAACCTATGACTCAAATGCTTAAAAATAATGTAGAATTCAAATGGACAGATGCCCAAAAAGATGCTTTTAGGAGCATTAAGGAAGCTATTTCACGAGCTCCAATTCTCATTAACCCCGATTATTCCAAGGACTTTATTTTGTATGCCTTTGGAGCAGAAGAAAGTTATGTGGCAATTCGACGTAAAAGGGAGATGATGGTAATGAAAGACCAATCACTTTTCTCAGCCAAACTCTACATGATCATGAGGAAAGATATAATTTCATAGAAAGACAAGTATATGCTGTTATGAAATCCCTCAAGAAATTCAGGCATTTTGTCTCACAGAGTAAAACAGTGGTATATGTGGTACACCCAGATGTTAGGAGTTTCATAATCCAAGGAGAATGGGGTGACCGAAGGGCTGGTTGGACAACAAAGATTCAAGAGTTTGATGTAGAAATTTGACCAACAAAGCTAGTCAGAGGGCGAGCACTTTGTCAACATTTGGCAAAAGTAGCAGTGACAGATTCCAACTTGTGTATAAAAGCAGTAGATAATCCTGAATCAGCACAAACAAAGATGTCACTTGACCCCTGGATCACCCACTTGACTTGCTACCTTAATACTGGCAAATGCTCGAAAGGATTGACAACACCACAAAGATGCAGATATAAGTTGCAGGCTAGAAAATATACACTAGTCAATAACATTCTCTATCAAAATAATTTTGATGGAGTCTTATTGCATTGCATACCTCAAGAAAAAGCAAGGGAGTTGCTTGAGGAATTTCACTCTGGATTCTCGGGAGGCCATTACTCGGTGCAAACCATAGTGACCAAAATCTTGAGGGCAGGATTTTACTAGCCTTCCATATTCTCAGATGCATTCAAGTTAGTCAGAAGATGTGATAAATATCAAAGATTTGTTGGGAAGGAAAAGCACCATGCCATACCTTTAAAGCCGATAGTAGCAGAAGAACCTTTTCAACAATGGGGGCTAGATTTTATTGGGGTCATAAATCCAAACTCATCAGTAGGTCACAAGTATATTCTTACAACAATATATTACTTTACTAAGTGGACTGAGGTTGAAGCAACTAAACAAGCTGACCAACAGATAGTCATTGATTTCTTGGAAAGATTAATTACCAGATTTGGGGTCCCAACCACTATCATCTCAAATAATGACTCTTCTTTCATAGGTGCTAAGACAATGGACTTTGCTAGAAAATATGGAATATACTAGAATGCAACCTCAAATTATTACCCGCAAGGCAACGACTTAGCAGAATATTCAAATAAAAATTTATTAAAAATTATTAAAAGGAATATTGAGCAGAATCCCAGAAGTTGGCATCTTTTGTTGAATCAAGCATTATGGGTGGACAGGATAACTCCAAAGAAATATTTAAAGACATCCCCTTACTCTCTAGTGTATGGCAAAGAAGCTATCCTTCCTATTAATCTTGAACTACCGACACTAAAGTTTCTAAATTAAATAGATGATGAAGACTTCCCTCCAGTTGAAAAAATATTAGTGTAGTTGATGCAACTGGAAGAAGATCGAGAAAAGGCATTTGACAATGTAACCCAACATCAAAGTCTGGTCAAGCACTGGTTTGATAAGAAAGAAAAATCAAAAGACTTTTCCAGAGGTGACCTTGTACTTAGATGGGCTGTAAATCGGGCTAAGCCAGGTGCTCATGATAAGTTTGATTCATTATGGATGGGTCCATATCTCATTGAAGAATGTAAGACTTCAAATGCATATCAGTTATGAGATTTGGAGGGTCGATTGCTTTCGATCCCAGTGAACGACCAACATCTAAAACACTATGCTTGATCTACCTTGGGTAATTGTGTATATATGTATATAGCCTAATTTTTATTTGTACAGAAGGAGGTTGTAATTATGCTTTTTGTTGTATAATTAAGTGGCCTAGGCCTTTCCAATTCTCAAGATATTTTCCTAGATGCAATATTAAAATCCAAAAATGGATGGGCAAATGGGAGATGTTTAATTAAGGGAAGGACCCTAAAAGTCTGTTTCAAATAGGGACAAAAAAATGGGATCGATAGCAATGAAAAGTGGGACCCAAAATGCCACCCGAATAGAAGGAAAGAAAGAGGAGCTACGACCTACAACTGTCAGTCATCAAGAGTAGGTGTACAAGTGGTAATATCAGCTCCCCTGATTCGTCAGGAAGATTAATGATCGAGTTGGAAGGAGTGCCTAGTAACATAGTTGCATGCGTACAAATGGCTAATGCTCTATCCCGATAAAATCAAAAGGAAGATCATAGGCACATATATCAAGAAGCTCCAACGTGCATAATGACCATAGGGGGGAGCATGCATCATAAATGATAGAAGGATGAGGTCTAAAGTGTGATCTGCCTAGGAAAATAGCAACTTAACTATCTTAATAGGATGTTCTACTCACCCAGATCATTTGATTGGTTGGAGGTCCATAACTCAAAAGGAGTTGGTGGAGATAATCTGATAGTAATATTGTACTTCAACAAGATTTACCTCGTAGCAAGTGAGATCTTATGCAACATCTCCAATAGCTAATTCCATCGGCTCTATATTCCTGGCATTATAAAAGGGGGATACCTATTGAAGTTTCGTGATGATGCAGTACCTGCTGAATATTGCTAATACACTTTAAAAGTGAGGTGGTTGCTAGCAAAAAACTCCAAGTGTTCTGAGTCCAGTAGCCCTTGAAATAAAATAAAGAGTCGAGCAAGATGACCAAGGCAAAGCCAAAGAAAAAATTGGAAGACTCGTTTGAGGGAATTGCGGACACATGCATTACCCTTAAGGCCAAAGCAAAGCTATCACGAATGGGAGTGGAGCAAAAGGTGAAAGCAATTAACTCAAGTGTCACAGGGGTAGCTCCATGGAACACACAATTGGTGATGTTCTTACCAATTGTTGTGCACCCGTGTCTCGAGCTAGTAGATGTTGTGTCTAAGTTCTATGATGCTAGTACGAGAATGATCAGAGGGCAAGATGCACGACCTCTATTTCAAATAACCACTCAAAATATCAGAAAAGTATTTGCAACTCCAGAACCCTCCCTTGAAGATGTATCCATAAAGCATCTTAGAATTATTAAGAAAAAATCCCAAAGAGGGAAGCTTGCGGAGGATGGCCCAAAAGCATGGATGATGGAAGTATTGAACTTAAGAAGCTTACCCGAAGACTATTCAAAAAGGACCTGGTAGTTGGTAGAATTCAAGGAGGAGGTTCAACCAATCTTGTGCATGATAGCCATATTGCAGGGTGCTAAAATAGATAAGACAGTGTTCTCAGAGTAGATAGCCATGGCGCACGTTGTATTGAGAGCTCATAGATCGTTAAAGATGGATTGGGTAGAATTTTTGGCTAGAAACCTAAGAAAGTAGCTAGCGGACTATCAGTCCAAATAGAGTATGGGATTTCATTACCCTTCTTATTTAGCTTGGTTGTTTCTTTACTTCATGCCTAGATCAGCACACTCTATGCCAATAATGGAAAATGATACCCGCCTAGTCGTTGACTGGACGTATTTTCTTAGAAAAAGCTAATCCTACTTAGAGTTCAATAAAAATTTCCTTGGTCCTACTTTGGCATACATTTATGGTAGTTGTCCCCACCTATCTGAAAGAGCCATACAATTTTTAAGAATAAAATTCCTTGAAGTGGGGGATTGGTATTTTTTGGCAGAAGGAACATGCATTAGGTTATATGGTTTCTCTGGCTTCCCCTTCCTTCTCCCCTACTATGTAATGGATTGGGTTTTTGGCCTAGAGGTTTGTAGGTAAGCCATTGTAGTAGAAGATAAGCATGGCCAAGGGGCAAAGAAGAGAATGATTTTTTAGTTCCCAGTGTCGCATAGCCCTATCAGTAATCCATTTAGAGATCAGCCCACATATTTAAAACTAGATAATAAGTTGTGTGCCTTGGATCTCCCGGTAGTACCTCCCTGGTGGCACTATGATCCTAAGGAAGTTATCAAAATAAATCTCACCAACAATGTCAAACCTCGACCATTTGAGCATCAGGAGAATGAGGTAAATCTAGATGTCCTACAATTTAGGAATCTCCCAGATGATCAGCTGGTGCCATTCACCCAGTTCCAATTCCATAAGCACCCACCATGGAGGACCCCATACTCATATAAGAGGGTATTTGATCCTGAGAGGAACCCTGACCAAAGAATAGGAACCGGTTTCTTTGAGAAAATTATAGATTTGAAGGATTGGGATGATGAAGAAAAGGTTGAGCAGTGGTGGATAATGAAGTGTGAGAAGGATGATCTTAGGGAAATCCTCCCAAGAGAAGATGATGCTAAATTTCAAATGGAATTTAAGGCTCACATTGGCAAGTGGCGAGAAAGGAAGGATGATAATATTTTCCTGAAAGTGTTAAAGAAATCTGACTCCGTAGAACCTGTTGTAGGAGGAAGCAATGATGAGCAAGAGGAAGATCAAGAGCAGGAGGATCCTAGTTCCCAATAAGAATCCAATGGTGCAGCTCACAAAGTACAAGTCGAGCCAAAAGTCTCATCCTCATAGAAATAGCAAAGTAATCGAAGAATGAGGTCAAGAAAAACCCTTCAAGAGACTTGCCATTCATCTGGATCCTCCCCTTAGATATCGATGCAAAGTGGAAAGAAAAGGACTCGCTCTAGCCCTATCATTCTACAAGAACAAGGGTCAGGGCATAAGCATCAATGATTGTAGACCAAGGTGGTGCAAGTAAAAGGATCAAAAGTGTTGGTGCATCACACCAAAGGAATCCAAAAGGTTGTGGAGCTTGAAGAAGAACAAAGTCCCTTGTAGGTACAACTCAATACACCTTCCCCAAACCAAAATCCTCTAAGCAATCCATTGAATAATCCTCCCCCTTTCACTCATGTCACCCTGTCTTTCGAGGTAATTCCAGCCACAAGGCCTATGATAAATAAAGAGTGCCTTAAACCTTCATTAACTTCTTCTCCATATCTAGGCCACTTACCTGACCTTCCTCTAAATCTATTGGAATCATCCATCCCCATGTCTTCATCCAATCCATCAATCACTCCCATATCCTCAATCACCCCTCCGCCTCCTTCACAAGTATTGCCCCAACAATTCCAATCATCACCGAAATATTTCATCGCTAAAACTTGTAAGTCAGTCAATAGGTCCAAACCAAGAGCAAGCACTGATGACCCTCCTAGTGTCCCCATTATCCTCTATGTTGTCTTTTCCACTTCCATCTTAGGAAATAGAAGAAGAAGAACCAAAAATATTCAAGGTCGTATGTGTAGCAAGAGATAACCAAAATAAATGGGTAGAAGAGTAGCTGCAACAGGAGCATCAGGGTCAAGAAGAGGCCACTATGGTGATCTTGCATGAGCTCGATCCGATTGAGGGAAAACAACATAAGGTAATTGCCAAGCCCAAAGTCAAAAAGGTAAAAGCTGACATGAAATATGATGATTGGGAGTTTGAGCACCTCACCAGGCATATTGATGATATTCCCTCTATCAAAGTATTGAAAGCATCGCATGTGAACTTTGATACCCTGTACCTCAAATTGAAAAATGCTAAAAAGAAGATGAAGGCAAGTAGAAAAGAAGGCAGAAAACTTTGAGGCCCAGTTTCATTGGGTACAACGTGAAAAGAAAGCTATTGAAAATAGAAACAAAATGTTGAGTGATACCCTGAACAAAAATCCCTCTCCCAAAATCTTACAACAAAAGGAAGAAGAAATTGCTAAACTCAAAAATGAGTTACAGGCAATGAGTAGCAGGCTAGAGCAATGTGATGAAGAATTCAAAATAAAGATGCAATAGTAGGAGCTCCTGCTCAATGAATGCAGAAACAAGATCCAATGGCAAGAGAGTGAGCTTAATCTTCTCCTTGAAGAGCTACAAAAGGAAAAAGAGAAGCCTACTAGGCCAACCATTTCAAAAGACAACCTCAGGAGAGTTAGGCTTGTTCATTTGAAGAAAGCGAGGGAGGCGGCCTTGAAAATTGTTTCTCCTTTCACACTGGCAATAGAAAGTAGTCTTGAGATCTCAATAGTAGCAAAGGTTGAGTTCAAAAAAAATAAGGGCATCATACACAATATGAGCCCACAAGCAGCTTCTTTACGCATAATGTTGATCAGTCATAACACTAACCCCCACATCTATCAAAGGCATGAACGAGAACAATATGAAGTCATGATACAACAAGTTCTACATCTAACTGACTTGTATTGTGAAGGAACCAAGCTTATGGACATGTTGAAGAAGGATCTGGGGGCAATGAATGAATTTAATGAACAGCTCAAAGCACTTGGGTCACCAGGATTTTGGGACAATAATCATCAGCTATACTCAGAGTAAAATCTTTAGAAGTTGTTCCAAGATCTTGAAGAAGATGAGAGTATGATCATGGCTTTGCAAGAGCCTATAATGTTGGATCAACTTTTTAATTTAATCTCCAAGTTTTTTAGTCTCTCAATAATTTTTGATCAAATGGTTGATAGATACAGTGACCCACCAACAAAGAGGGGTGCAAGCTCAAGTATATTATGGACCAGATGAAAAGTGCCCCTATCCCTTCCATGGATGACTAGGAAAAAATGTGTAGCAAGTTGCAGAGTGGAGCAGTCACTAATGGGGGACCAAAAATTGCTCACCCCAAATTCCAGAAATTCTCATTCATTAAACTTGGAAAAATTTACAAAAATGGCAGACTCTGCCAAATAAACTTCTTTATCCCAAAAGATAGTTTACTAATTTTTATATTACATTACTTTTCCAATTCTGGAAGAAAAATAGTCCACGCAGGTCCAGAATGGCCCTCTTGCCTTCACGTCTGCAACCTGTCTTCGTAGTTTTTCAACTACAACTCTATCTCCGTTGTTTTTTGACCTTTATGCATGCCTTTGCTTCCCTCTTTTAAACTTTCTAGCACGACTCTCCGTTTCTCTTTTTTGACCCTTCGTTTCATCTCCCGTGCCTCTTCGTTGTTCTGGCTTTCGAAACGTTCTGACTCTTGGTCTTCGTCTGCTTTCACTGCACCTTGGTGCCACGTGCTTGTCCAGTGCTACCACTGTAGACTCTGTCCACCTGTTAATCAATGATGACGTTCTGTATACCAACTGCTCAATAATTTCCTCTATAATGGCCCCTGTAACCGCCTACCTTTTCTTTTCTTTTGTTTGGTCGTGAAAACGCGACATGTAGCGGTATCACGACATTTTTGCTTCACTGCCTTCCTACCGCTTTTCGAGTCATGAAAATGTGACATGTCGCGATATCGCGACACTTTTGCTTTTTGGCCTTCTTGCCCTCTATGAGTTGCAATAATGTGACATGTCGCGATATCGCGACACTTTTGCTTTTCGGCCTTCCTGCCCTTGGCGAGTTGCGAAAATGCGACATGTCACGATATCATGACACTTTTGCTTTTTCGGCCTTCCTGTCCTTGGCGAGTCACAAAAATGTGACATGTCACGATATCGTGACACTTTTGCTCTCATGCGCCTCCTCTCGTCTTTTGGTCACGATAATGCGACATGTCGCGATATCGTGACACTTTTCTCTCCTGCACCTTCCCTCGCCTTTTGGTCGCGAAAATGTGACATGTCATGATATCGCGACACTTTTTCTCCTTTGCGCTTTCCCTCATCCTTTGGTCGCGATAATGCGACATGTCGCGATATCGTGACACTTTTTTTCCTTTGCGCTTTCTCTCGTCCTTTGGTCGCGATAATGCAACATGTCACGATATCGCGACATCTTTCCTTTTCGGCTCCTCCTTCTCCTTTTCGGTCACGAAATTGCGACATGTCGTGATATTGCGACATATTTCCTTTCTGCCTCCTCCTCACCTCTCGGGTCACAAAATCGTGACATTTTCCTTCCTTGCTTTCTTTTTGCTCCTTCGATCGCGATTTCGCGACATGTCACGAAATCGTGACATTTTCTTCTCTGGCCTTTCTTGTTCTTCTTTCGGTCGCGATTTCATGACATGTCATGAAATCATGAAATTTTTTGCTCCGTGCCTTCTCTCTCCTTCCTGAGTAGTGAAAATGTGACATGTCGCAATATCATGACACTTCTCTCTCTTGCGCCTTCTCTCAACTTTTGGTCGCAATAATGCGACATGTCGTGATATCGCGACACTTTTCTCTCTTGCACCTTCTCTCGGCTTTTGGTTGTGATAATGCGACATGTCATGATATCGTGACACATTTCTCTCTTGAGCCTTCTCTCTGCTTTTGGTCATGATTATGCGACATGTCGCGATATCGTGACACTTTTCTTCTTTGCCGACATGTCGCGATATCGCAACACTTTTTCTACTTTGCTGTATTTTGCCTTTCGTTGGATGCTCCTGCATCAGACAACCGAGGTGGATGGAGAAGTGACCTTCACTTCTATATTGTTCTATCACCTGCTTTTTAACTGGGGCTATACAAATTCTCCAAGCTTCAGCAAAATCTGGGTCTACAGGGTACAAACCCTTAAGTTCTTCAAACCCCACAACTTCCACTCTCATTGTTGTTAGCAACCTCTTTTCATCCATCCCCTTCAGTGGATTTAGTTTATGGCGCACTCCTTTGTTTGTTAGGGAGTAAGTTTTGGTACGTCCATCATGGACTACACGGCGATCAAACTGCCATGGTCTTCCTAACAGCATATGGCAAGCATCCATAGGCAGGATATCACACAGGACCTCATCCTGGTATCTCCCAATATTGAACTTGACTAAGGACTATTCACTGACCAATGCCCTATGGTCCTTCCGCAACCACACAATCCGGTATGGATGTGGGTGTCTCCTCTCTAATTTCAACTTAGCAACCATTTCTCCTGAAACCAAATTATCTGTGCTACCATTATCTATGATAACATTACAGGCCTTACCTGCACATTTGCATCTCGTGCAAAATAAGCTCTTCCTTTGATCCACATATTTCCCTCCATTCATCAATGCTCTTCTTGTTATCAACACTTTTCCTTCTTCTGCTTCTTCATAATGTTCTGATTCATCTTTTTTCATCTGCCATAGCAGCTCTGGCATGACCCTCAGGTCTCCTATTCGTCCTCTCTGGGTGTTGGGAACACTCATATGCCCTATTTCCCTCTACTCCACAATGGAAACAGGTTCCATGAAATCCTCCTCTTCCATATCTACCTCTTCCTATTTGGTAGTTGTTCTGATTATGGGGTCTGTAATCATTATCCCCCTTCTGATCCTGACTGTAGCTAGCTTCTTCTTTCTTCTCATCTCGTCCTCCATCCATTCTTCCACCAGTTCTTTCTCCATGACCTCTTCCTCTTTGTTTACCTTCAAATATTTTGTTCAGCTTCTCTTCAACCTTCAATGCAAACTGATATGTATCCTCAATGGTGGTTATTCTGACCAAACTAAGTTCTTCTTGGATATTCATTCTTAACCCATTTATGTAACGAGCTACTTTCTCCTTACTATCCTCTGAATGTCCAGTTCTTATTAAAATCTGGTAAAACTCCTCGGTATATTCTTTGATAGTTTTGCTTGACTGTCTCAAGCTCTGCATTTTCCTCAACAGCTCCAATTCGTAATCTGTAGGAATAAACTGCCTCTTCAACTTCTCAACCATTTGATCCCATCTGGTTATCATTTCCTTTCCTCTCCTATTTCTTTCTAGCTGTACTTCTTTCCACCATATGCTAGCATGGCCTTTCAACTTTGTTTTTGCCAATTTGATCCGATCTGGATCTACAACCTCCTCATACTCAAAATACTCCTCCATATCATTGATCCAATCAATCAACTCCTTTGGATTGAGTTTCCTAGAGTACATGGAGACATCAAACTTTGGCTTCTTCCCGATCTGAGATATGGCCTTAACTAATCTGACTTCTACAGGATTCATTGCTTCCTCTTCCTCCGATGGATCATCAACCTCCCAAGCTTTATCTTCACTACGGTCTTCTCCCCTTGGCTCAACCCCTCTTCATAACTCCTCTTGCAGGGCTTGCATTTGCCTCTGCAAAGCTCTAAAATCTTCTTCAGGTACCACATTCCTCCCACCACCATGGTTTCTTCATGGAGGCATTCTTCCTCACTCTCTTCTCACAACCCTTCCATAGATCCTGGTGCAAACTACCTCACTTTCGGCGATCTACTCACACACTCAGGAACTCCCGCTCTGATACCACTTGATGGGGGACCAAAAATTGCTCACCCCAAATTCTCAAAATTCTCATTCATTAAACTTGGAAAAATTTACAAAAATGGCAGACTCTGCCAAATAAACTTCTTTATCCCAAAATATAGTTTACTAATTTTTATATTACATTACTTTTCCAATTCTGGAAGAAAAATAGTCCATGCAGGTCCAGAATGGCCCTCTTGCCTTCACGTCTGCAACCTGTCTCCGCAGTTTTTCAACTACAACTCTGTCTCCACTATTTTTTGACCCTTCTGCATGCCTTTGCTTCCCTCTTTTAAAATTTTTGGCGTGACTCTCCATTTCCTTTTTCTGACCCTTCGTTTCATCTCCCGTGCCTCTTCATTGTTCTGGCTTTCGAAACATTCCGACTCTTGGTCTTCATCTGCTTTCACTGCACCTTGGTGCCATGTGCTTGTCTAGTGTCGCCACTGTAGACTCTGTCTGCCTGTCAACCAATGATGACGTTTGGTATACCAACTACTTGATAATTTCCTCCGTAACAGCCCCTGTAATCGCCTGCCTTTTCTTTCCTTTTGTTTGGTCACAAAAACGCGACATGTCACGATATCGTGACATTTTTGCTTCACTGCCTTCCTGCCCCTTTTTGAGTCACAAAAATGTGACATGTCATGATATCATGAAATTTTTGCTTTTTGGCCTTCCTGCCCTTTGCGAGTCGTGATATCGTGACACTTTTGCTTTTCGGCCTTCCTGCCCTTGGTGAGTCGTGAAAATGCGACATGTCACGATATCACGACACTTTTGCTTTTTCAGCCTTCCTATCCTTGGCGAGTCGTGAAAATGCGACATGTCACGATATCGCGACACTTTTTCTCTCCTGCGCCTCCTCTCGTCTTTTGGTCGTGATAATGCGACATGTCGCGATATCGCGACACTTTTCTCTCATGCGCCTTCCCTCACCTTTTGGTCGCAAAAATGCGACATGTCACGATATCGCGACACTTTTTCTCCTTTGCGCTTTCCCTCGTGCTTTGGTTGCAATAATGCGACATGTCGCGATACCGTGACACTTTTTCTCCTTTGCGCTTTCTCTCATCCTTTGGTCACAATAATGCGACACGTTGCGATATCGCGACATCTTTCCTTTTAGGCTCCTCCTTCTCCTTTCCGATCGCAAAATCGTGACATGTCATGACATCTTTCCTTTCTGCCTCCTCCTTGCCTCTCGGGTCGCGAAATCATGACAGTTTCCTTCCTTGCTTTCTTTCTGCTCCTTCGGTCGTGGTTTTGCGACATGTCGTGAAATCATGACATTTTCTTGTCTGGCCTTTCCTATTCTTTTTTTGGTCGCAATTTTGTGACATGTCATGAAATCGTGACATTTTTTGCTCTGTGCCTTCTCTCTCCTTCCTGAGTCGTGAAATGCGACATGTCGCGATATCGCGACACTTCTCTCTCTTGCGCCTTCTCTCTGCTTTTGGTCATGATAATGCGACATGTCGCAATAGCACGACACTTTTCTCTATTGCACCTTCTCTCGGCTTTTGGTCGCGATAATGCGACATGTCGCGATATCGCGACACTTTTCTCTCTTGAGCCTTCTCTCGGCTTTTGGTCACGATTATGCGACATGTCGCGATATCGCGACACTTTTCTTCTTTTCTGACATGTCGCAATATCGCGACAGTTTTTCTACTTTGCTGTATTTTGTCGTTCGTTGGATGCTCCTGCATCAGTCACTCAAGCAGTGGTTCCTCATGTTGAATCCTCAAGAGTGGAATGACAATGATGAAGAAACCCATCGGGTCTAGCCTAAGTCATAGAAAGTGACTTTTATGTTCTACTTTTTAATTCATTATGTTTTGATGACTTCGTAGTCCAAAGGATGTGGTCAGAAAGATTATTCTGCTTGTTGTTTTAATTTTTTTGATATGTTATAGTTAGCTGGGTTCTGTACCTTCTACCAAGTAAAATCCCCCCATAAGTCGCCAAGAATGTGGGTGAGTTTTCTGCACCCACTTGTTTTGTTCCATGAAGATAAGGGAACGTATTTTGAAAATTTGATAAGATAAAATATGAATGGAGAAATGGGTCACTTATAGGCCATCAACTATCCAATTTTTTTGTTCAAAAAAGGGTAAGTCAAAGAATGTACCTGACAAAAAAATGGGATGTGATCCTATCATGATCATTCCCAAAGCTCCATCCATAAGCAAATGGAATTGGGTAGAAGATCAGAAGAATGACAGAAAGGAAAGAGGTCCTAAATTGTTTCCTAAGTGGTAAACTCATATAGATGAAGAATTTGAATGTAGATTCAAGAGGTGGTAGACCCAAAATTTTTCCCAAGGTTGAGCCATCCACAAGGATTATGGAGAGAAAGAAAAATAATATTAGCAAGGGCTCCCATTTCCCCATCCCATGAGAATGCGATCCAAATGTAAGATTGGGGTGGAACCAAGCTATGCATGCAACCTAGAGCTCCATCCTATCCAATCATAAATTCACAAAGGCTCGGCCGTGTAAAATGCTTTGCAAATTCAAATTTCTCCTTCCCTCCAATGATGTTAGAGCATTGGATCCAAGGATGCAGCAGATGAACAAATTGAATGGCTAATAAGTCTAAGCACATAAGATGGTAGATGAAGAATTGATGCATTGTAGCTACCTCAGCTCATAAAGAAACATATGTAGGTAGTAGCAGCATCAAGTTCATTAATTAGAGAAGGAAAACTCATATAGAGAATGTCAGTAGCTCCTATCCGGACACAGTGGAGAATGTTCCATCTATGATAGAGTAATCATAAAAGTGGTCATTTGAACCAGTTGGATACCGACATTTTGATCCACCATTAATGAAATATTAATTAGTCTTTCAAAATCCCTCTCCTTTAAGGGGCTATATATACATGTTTGCAATATATATTTTAGTGTCAGCTCTCCATTCATTACAACCTACATGTATATTTTGATGCATTCGGCAATATAAGTGGATTACTGTCTTGCCTTCAATTGTTTTCATGTATGTATGATCTTGCTCTAGTGATTATTTTTGCTAAAGTTAAATGAATGACCTAGCTTTAATTTTTATATATGGATTTCATGTTGTTTATTCTATAATTCTTAGTAGAGTTATGTATGTAAACATTTAATGAAATCAATGGTTGGTTTGTTAGGTAGTCCATGAATGTTGTTTATGTTTTAGACTTATTGGAAATGTATCTTAATACGATTGGATCTACACCACATTATGTTCTATATTTGCATTTTATTTAATCTTTTTCCCTTCTCTTTTACCCAAGAATTTAGTTAGAATTTGCAAGGAGTCAGCCTTCTCCGGAGATTGACCCTGAGATTTATGATCTTGAGGTCATTCAAAGTTGATCGAGGTCTATGGGTACGTAATCCTTATCATTAGATAAACTTCCAACCAACAACTCCTTACTTCATGGAGGAGTTTAAGGAACTGGAGAAGGACTACTTGTATCTCACCTAGGTTAGGATACCTTCCAAATAAGATTGGCTAGAAGTTATTCAAGTCATGAATAAGTTTTTGAAGGTTACCACATTTAGTTTTTCCACCTCTAATAGGGTGAAGGCCCCATAGGAGCCACCATAACTATTGTGAATTTTTACTATATACATGATCCAGTGGTAATTTCATGCTTAGGCTAAGACATTTGAAAAGGAGGTTACTACCAAGATAGTGTGATGTCATAACAATCGGGTACCTAGGAGGGGCTCATTACCCCAATTGGGTGACTAGATCATTAGGAAGATACCAGAGTGCAAAAAATCCCCCAAAATCTACACTTGACATGAAGTTCTAGTTGTCAAATATCTAGTATAAAGTAATACAAGCACTGGCCCACATGATGATGGGAGCCATGCACCCTAAAGCTAGTTCTAAAGATGACAAAGATACTCCCTTAGCAAATGGCTCAAAATTTAAAAAGAGGAGTAAGATCAATTTAACCATAGCTAGAATAGTAATGTACTTGCTCCAAATTTTTTGCATCCTTACCTTCAGGCTATAGGATCCGCACCCGGAAGGGGGATGCGAGAAGGATGGGACAATACCTCGGACTGAGAGGCCCTTTGAAGGTCGTGCCTCTCGGGGGAGGGGTATAAGGGTGAATTTTTGACGGATGGTGGGTTCACCAGGAAACTTTGAGTGGCAATTTCCACGCCTAGGTTGAGAATGGTTTTGATGTGTTCATTTTATACTTGATCATTCATAATCCTAGGTTGGCCAGAATGAATCTAAGCTATTCTATATGAAAATGCCGATTTATATGAATACAAAAAGCATGAATGAATCCTAAATGTAAAGAATATGCTAAATGAGAAAGAATGCACCTGATTTCGGATGTCCGATGAAGATTCTGAAGCTTGTAGGAGTCCAGATCATCCCGAATATGATAGGATCATCCGCAATTGTACTAGAATCATCTCAGATCATAGGTGATCACCTGAGATCAGACAAGATCATCGTCGATCTGACGAATTCGTTAGAAACCTGCAATCACATAAATAGACACCAAAAACCAAAAATGCTACTGCGAGAATAATGCAAAATGATAGAAATGATAGTATAAATGCCTAACTGATAAATCTAGATAGCAAATTAAAGGAAATGCATTGTTTTAATAACTTATTTTAACTTTATCATGCATTTATGTTGAATGAGGTGAACTCCAGGATGCAGAATGAAAATAAATCAAACTAATGCATAGTAAAATAAAGAAGACAAATGAGAAATGCAAACTCAGGGCTCTGGTTGCCCCCAATCTGAACTGTAGTCGAGATCACCTCCAATCGTATGAGATCATCGCCGATCTATGATAGGATCATCCGAAATCATCTGGAATCGCTTGCGACGATCCGAGCTTCCTCCAACTGAAGCACAGTGAAAACCTGCAATGAAAACTTAAAACTACGAGTGCAAAAAATGGTGGATAGGATGTCTTAACACAACAAAACTAAATGGTAGGGAAAATCAACCAGGGAATCATGGGATCAACCAACCAGGGGGATAAACTAAGAAAATCCTAGTTTATATAGGATTAGGGGGAGGTTAGGAGGTTGGGGATCATCCCAATCTGGGAGATCTCCAATGGAGGAATCTCCAACTGCGTAGACACGCTTCTGCCCAAGTTGGAGAGGTTGTTGAAATAGAAGCTAATTATGAAAATTTGGTTTTGGGATGAAATCGTCTGGACGTTCTGTTCTAGATGAATTCATCCGATCTGGGATGATTTCGTCTGATCGGCGACGATATCGTCCAATGGTCAAAACAACTCCTAAAAATGGCATGAAAAATGGGGTGAGCGGTTAACGGGCGGTTTCGGGGTTAAAATTCAAATTTTTATCTTTTTACTAAGGGTTTAACTGCGCCAATTTTAGGGTGCTACATTTTGCCCCCTCTTTAGCAAATTTTCCAAAGAAAATGCGTTAAAGACGAGTTCTTCCCGCTTTACGAGAAAGCAAAAATTTACTCAATTTTCTAGACGACGATTCTAGGTCGAATCGTACGACTGGTTGCTATGGTGCCCCCTCCGTGTTTTTACCCAAATCGAACGTTTGAGGTAAAAGCACGAAAAAGCAAAATTTTAAAAAAGTTGTTGTTTTTAAATAAAATTAAAAAAATAGGGTAAAACCCTAATTCATTGTTACTGTTCACTTTTATTGTTTTAGAGCTCTGCAGGCAAAATGGTAGAAACAACACACAGATCGACAGAGGTCCGACGCGGGTTGCGGGTAAGGATCTAAACTTGATGAATTATGTTTTTAATTTGATTTGTGTGGTTTTTAATTTAAATTTTGACTATTTTTGGGGCATCACGGCCATTTTTAGGCCGTCGACGACGTCGGGACGAAATCATCCCAATTTCGTCGAAATCGTCCCCAGATCGTCGATTTCGTCTAAGGGCGAAATCGACGAAATAGGGGCGATCCCGTCCAACAAGGGGCGATCCCCAAGTTGAGAAATCGGAGATGATTTCATCCTACAAAGGATGATTTGACTCAATTTAGTACGATATCGTCCAATAGTGGACGATATCATCATTTTTTTATAAGATGAAATTGATTTTAATGATTATCTATTAATGATTTTTGTTGTTTGATTGTTTATCTTGCAGAGGGGATTACTAAAAATTTGGGAGTGGAAATACGGGGGGCTAAGAGACGATGTAGCCACACTCGACTAGGAGGAGCGAGACCGACTATCAGAGGTTGGGCTACAACATGTGGCAGAGATGCCACAAATACCTACAGACATGGGGCTACTGACAACCCTAGCAGAGAGGTGGTATCCGGGGTCGTCCTACTTTTGGCTACCGATAGGGGAGATGGCTCCCACTCTAGAGGACGTATGGAGGATTTTGAGGATCCCCATACAAGGGCGGTTTATGACTCCTACGGCCAATCAGGGCCATGCCATGATGCGACTGTGCGGAGACCCTAGCTTCGCCCTGGAGAAGGGCGGAGTGAACATCGAGACATTACGGCAGATGCCTGGGGCATCTCGATTGACTCAAGTTTTGGCAGGGGTAGTGGGTGGCTTACTGCTATGCCACCAGAGTGGATGCAGGTTACCATGGCTACTCTCAGATGTGGTCTACGATATGAGAGACCATGGCTACAGATTCGCTTGGGGCAGCTTTGTACTATGCCGCTTGTATAGGATCCTGTACGGGGTCGTATACAAGGGAGGTCGATGTCTGGTTTTGACATCGCTACTACAGGTTTGGTGTTGGGAGCACATTGCGATGCGAAGGCCGATAGGGCTTCCACTGACAGGGGTTGACCGGGAGAGACCCCGGGTTTTCTATTGGTGGCTCCAGAGAGGGTCACAGTGACGGATAGATCTGCCGATGTCCCGAAGGTTGCTAGATGACCTCATCCCTGACCAGATCACCTGGAGGCCATGGAGAGAGCACCCAGGGTGGGGAGAGGATGGACAGGAGTTGGCTCGCATCAGGCGAGTCTTCTGGCTGAGGATGGAGCGGGGAGAGGTAGAGCTCCACCGCTATGACCGAGTTTTGTGGTAGTTCGGTCTACAACAGGGGATCCCTTCTCTCAGGGATTACGAGTACTCCCGGACTATCCGGGATAGTACTACACTGAGCGGGGCTCCAGATATGCAACGATTCTAGAGTCAGGATGTGGACGATGCCCCCATTCAGCCGGTGGATGGGGACGACATTGGGGTCACAGACGGGTATGATGCCTGGTACGCAGGCATCCACCCTCCTCGGATGACGAGGGCACAGGGTCCGATGCACGCCATGGTGCGACGGATGGGGAGGCGGTGCCAGGCTACTATCGATGCAGCGAGGGGTCACAGGGGGAGGGAGCAACGACGGTCTCCTCAGGAGAGACGCCGAAGAGTGCCACAGGCTCCGGAGAGACCACAACAGCTAGAGAGGAGGGAGGAGGGACTCCCTTCTCAGTAGAGGGAGAGGCCACCATCGCCCGATAAGGGCAAGGGTGTCGAGGTGGGGGAGAGCAGCGAGATGGCGGCTCTCCGGGCTGAGGTTGCCCACCTTCGGGCTCAGGTGCAGACACTGCAGGATGAGGCTACATGACTCAGGGCTCGGAGCGGAGGGGCGAGCACTCGAGATCTGGCATGGTCTATCGCTCAGACCATGTTCTACCAGGGATTGTACTATCACGTGGTTCTAGAGAACCAGAGGATACCGCTGCCAGCTCCCATTGCGGAGCCGGTCATGATGGGGTCATCGAGGTCATCCTTACGATCGACGTCGAGGACCCACGACACAACACGGACTTCTATGGGACCACCTCCTCCATGCCAGGGTGGGAGAGGAGATGAGGCTGAGAGCTCGAGGGCTTCTCGAGACTAGCTGCTATAGACTATAGACTGTATATTTTTGAGAGGATTGAGTATGCCAGGGTATAGATTGTGGCATACCAATCCAGTTTTGATATGATGTACATATATTTTTGATATATATATATGATATTTTTGTGATATGACTTGTCCATATGTTTTATGATGCTTTAAATTTTGAATTGTTGATTGATTATTCATGTAATTATGTCGTTT
The DNA here is from genome assembly GCA_028583015.1 of Wollemia nobilis. NCBI lineage: Eukaryota > Viridiplantae > Streptophyta > Pinopsida > Araucariales > Araucariaceae > Wollemia > Wollemia nobilis. The sequence goes on along the minus strand of JAQPPZ010003287.1, from coordinate 4,570,690 downwards.
GGAAATAGTATAATTTTATGTCATGCTGTAAAATTTAAATGAAATAATCTGATGTAAACAAATTGGTTGTTTTGTGGTGTGATTTGATGAAAAATAAAGGGACTTCTAACAATAATTTCAAAGGACATTGTCGTTGTTATAGACCATTTCATGGAGTCGCCGCTCGCTAGGTCGTCAAGCTAATCCCAGTATAGAAATATTGCTAAAAGTAAAAGAGTGCTTAAGAGACTGTCTTAAGACTTTGTGTTGTGATGATGAAAAATGATGATGGTGATGATTTGTTTTCAGATTTCCATGAAAATATTATGCATAAAAAATATGATTTTTGCTAGGCATAAAATTCCTAAGTGTGATAATATTTTGAACAATTCCTTAGAAATTATACCATCGTTGCAAAGCTGAATGTTGACATAATGAAATGAAATAGAAAAGGTGTCCGTTCTTTTTAAAGCACAATTGTGTGACATAATGATGTAAGCCATATGTTTTTATAAATAATAATGAATGGGAAATAAAATTAGAACAATGGTTTGCGCTAGGCATAGAATTATAGGTATAGACTTATACCATCATCGCGAAATCCAAAAAAATAATTTTATTGCATAATTGATTTTTGATTTTGAGATAAACAGAAAAAATATATAAACGTGACTTTATTGCTAGATTTTTGAATATGTTGTTGAAAGAAATTTTGGATTTTTGAAAACAATGTATGTAATTGTTTTTATACGAAACAAATGTTCTCCAAAAAGAGTTGCAAAAATATTTTAAATTATCTCAAAGACAAAATGTAGATTTATAAGGAACCCTCATGTGCATATGTGAGTTCATTTGCCGATCTTGATTTATCATAATGATACAAAATCTCTCAAATACAAATGTGTGTGCAATTGTATTGTTCATTTACCAATTTTGAGCAAGATAATTTGATACAAGTAATTTGAATTAACCAAATAAGTGTTCATTGACCATGATTTATATGCATGTAACCGTACTCAGACTACTATGTAAGTCGGGTCATCAAGAGCTAGCTGATCCATAAGCAGACATAGGTCTGTACAAAAGAAGGTCGCTAATGTGACAGACATATCACCACGCTAGGAGTTACCCAAGGCCAAGCGGGTTGGGCACAAACCACCTGTTATGGGGCTTACCTCACGGTTTTCGAATAATTGAGAATTCCAGGGATTCAAGCTCATTCACCCTTCTTTTCTTTTCAAGGGGTAGGGAAAGGGATTTTATTGCTTTTGCTTTTGCTTTTCTTTTTCTTTTCTCTCTTTTCTTTTCTCTTTTTTTTTGTATTTTTGCTTGGAACTGAGATAATGCTGAAATATTGCTGCGATGGTACAAAATGATATTTTTTTCTTTTTCTCATTTTCTTTGACTTTTCTTCCTATACTAGGGGTACTTGCTCGGATTGGCTGTAGAGCAAGGGAATTTTATTCTGGGCAGGGGTGAGCTTGTCCTTTTGTCAATTCTCAAAGATTCTAGACCATGTGCATGATAGGATAGCAGGGGAAACTTTTCGCTCAAGAAACCACTTCTACTATGTAGCATCATATTGAATTTGCAATGAAATCATTTTAATGTGAAGAGATATACTTGGTTCAAGTAAATAACAAGATCAATTCTCTATGCTCAAAACTTTATTTAATTCAACCGTGGACTTTGATATAAGAGAGATTAATAATCATACCAAATAAAATCAAGATATTTATTCATGTGAGTGTGAAAGTGCGGGATTCCAAATAAATGCTAATTTATCCAAAATAATTGAAAATATGACTGCAATACTTCAAGAATTGACAAGTGCAAAAATAAAAGATGTTTTTGAAGATTTTGATGATTTTGATTTTTTTATTTTTTTATTTTAATTTATGAATTGAAAGAATAAATAATATTATTGTTTTTGAAATTTTTATATGGATGACTAAAATGAATCAATATGCAAAATAACAATATATACAATGATGAAATGACCAGATTTATGCATAATAGCGTTTAAGATGCATAATGTTCATAGGTTCTTTAAGATCTTTACCATCTAAGGTAGCTAATCTGTATGCTCCCGATCCGAATTTGGCAGTGATAATATATGGTCCAAGCCAGTTAGGTTCAAATTTACCTTTAAGGTCTTTAGTTGCATTAGTATTTTTTTATTTTCTTTTAAGACAAGGTCACCGATCTCAAAGGATCGATGATGAACTTTCTTGAGGTATGCTCGTTTAAGCTTGTTCTGGTAGGCTCGAAGATGTTCCAAAGCATTGATGCGCTTCTCATCTAGGAGTTCCAGCTGACTAAATCTGCCAGCACGATATTCATCTCCTACTTCAGTATCTTGAAGTAGTAGAGCCAAAGAAGGAACTTCTAATTCAAAGGGAAAAACTGCTTCAACGCCATAAACCAAAACAAAAGGTGAAGTGCCCGTGGGAGTACGAACGCTAGTACGATAAGCCCACAAAGCAGGATATAATTGAATGTGCCAATCTCGGCCAGATTTATTGACCAGTATTTTGAGGATTTTAATTAATGTTTTATTAGATGCTTCGCTTGGCCATTACCCTAAGGATAATAGGGAGTGGACCAACGATGTTGAATTTTATATTTTTGACATAATTTCTTGACATCTTTATTTTTGAAACAAGTTCCATTATCTGAGATGAGATTTGCAGGAATTTCGAACCTACAAATAATTTGATTAAAAATAAATTTGGAAACTTGGGTTCCAGTGCAAGAAGCTAAGGGCATAGCTTCAACCCACTTCGTGAAATACTCGATGGCGGTTATGATGAATTTGTGTCCATCAGATGACACAGGATTGATTTTTCCAATAATGTCTAAGCCCCATTTTGAAAAGGGCCAAGGGGATGAAATAGCCTGCAGCTCTTGTGCAGGCGCATGGACAAGGTCAGCATGTTTCTGGCACTTGTCGCAATGGCACACATAATCATGTGCATCACTCTCCATGGTAGGCCAAAAATATCCTATCCTAAGGAGCTTCTTAGCAATGGCGCTACCACTAAAAGTGTCCCCCACAAGATCCATCGTGGGCTTCACTCAAAGCTGATCTAGATTCTTCTAGATTCAAACATCTCAGTAGGATACCTTCAAAAGATCTCCTATATAACGTATTGCCAATTATTACGAAGCGACTTGCTCGTCTACGTAATAACCGAGCTTCGGTTTCTATTAAAACCTTCAAGGAAGGTCCCATTTTGAAGAAAATTGAATATATCAGTGTACCAAAGTTTAGGAGTAGTTTCGTTGATTAGAAACACATCCAAAGGTTCTAAGCATGATTTATTTGAAGCGGGTTCTTGGAGTCGATGAATAATGATGGTAGCATATTCGTCATCTAACTCCAAGGGTAAAAGAGATGCAATTGCAACCATAGCATCAACCGCACGATTGCTAGTTCGAGGAATAGCTTCCAAGGTAACTTGATCAAATAAAGATATTAATTGTAATACATATGCTTTATATGGATGCAATTTATCATCTCTGGTCTGATAAACATCATTAATTTGATTTATAACAAGTTGAGAATCACCAAAAACTAATAGATTTTTAATTTTCAATGCCAAGGCAGCTCGTAAGCCAAGGATTAGAGCTTCATACTCAGTAGTATTATTAGTACAAGCAAACATTAATTTAAAGGACAGAGGGATAAGATGTTTCTATGGAGATATTAAAATAATACCTGCACCAGCCCCACTCATGCATCGGGCTCCGTCAAAGTATAAGGACCATTGCTCTGGATGGTCCGCCTCTAGTTTAAGGCATTCATCAGGAAACTCAATGATGAGGGGATGGGTAGACTCTAAGGGTGCAGCAACTAATTGATCTGCTATGATTTGACCCTTAACAGACTTTTGTCCTATAAACGTGAGTTCAAACTCGCTTAGCGCAAGAACCCACTTTGTTGTGCGACCAGATAAATAAGGTCGACTCATGAGATACCGCAAAGGATCGGATTTAGCAATAACATAGGTTTTCTGACTGAGCATATAATGGCATAATTTCTGTGTAGAAAATATGACTGCTAGACATAACTTCTCTAATGTTGTGTAGCGGGTTTCATAACTAATTAAGGTTTGGCTGATATAATAATTAGCACGTTCTCTTTTTTCATCATCAAGTTGAGCTAACATAGCTCCTAAGGCAAAATCAAAAGCCAAAATATACAAGATAAATGGGCGATCAGGTCTAGGTGGCGAAAGCACAGGTGGGTTAAGAAGATATTGTTTGAGGAGTTCAAATGCTTCCTGACATTCATTGTCCCAATGGAAAGAGACATCCTTCTTAAGAAGCTTAAGAAAGGGTCCGGTTTTATCCGCCAGCTTATCGATGAAGCGACGGATAGCTTGAAGTTTACCTTGTAAACTCCGTAATTCAGATATGTTTGTGGGTGCGGGCATATCAGTGATAGCCGCAATCTTGAGAGGGTCAATTTTGATGCCACGTAAAGAAACTATAACCCCCAATAATTTATCGGACTTAACTCCGAATATACATTTGGTTGGATTCAATCGGATAAGATATTCCCTTAACCGATCAAATACTTTTCTCAAGTCATCTAAATGGTCATCTTCGTTAATAGAACGAGCTATAATGTCATCTACATAATCATGTAGTATATCATGCATCATATCATGAAAGATATAAGTCATGGCTCGTTGATAGGTTGCACCTGCATTCTTTAAACCAAATGGCATCACTTTCCAACAAAAGGTTCCCCAAGGGGTAATAAAGGTTGTTTTAGCCTGATCTTCAGGAGCTATCTTGATCTGATTATAGCCAAAAAATCCATCCATTAAGGATATCATTCCACTCCCAGCAGTAAAATCAATGATCTGATCCATATTGGGAAGGGGAAAATCATCTTTAGGGCATGCAACATTAATATCTCTAAAGTCTGTGCAAACCCTAACCTTGGTAGCTTCTTTCTTAGTTATCGGAACTACATTCGAGATCCATTCAACATAATCAATGGCTTGTATAAAAATAACATTCAGGAGTTTTTCTAGCTCCCCTTTGACTAGTAAGGCCACTTTAGGATGCATTTTTCTAAGTTTCTGTTTAACAGGTTTAGCATCCGGATGGACTACTAGGTGATGCATAACTACAGAAGGGTCTAATCTTGGCATATCTTCATATGCCCAAGCAAAGACATCTTCATATTCTTTAAGAAATGCAATATATTTATCCTATTTTTCTTGACTCAATTCTGATCCAATGTTGATTATGTGAGGATTATCCTCAGTTCCAATGTTAATTTTTATGACATTTTCTACTTCCATGTGTAAATTTTTCTCAAAATTAGGTGGGGCGGGTGAAACGCCCAATTCTTGTAATTCTTCCAAGGTTAGTTTGGATAATTCATCTTGAGGAGTGGTGGCCTCAAGCTGGGCTATAGTAGGTATAGAGCCATCAAAATAAAATTCATTATGTAATAATTCCTCCATGGAGACATCATGGAAGATATCTCCTTCCAACTCATCGTCGGATTCAACGATCATCTCAGGGTAAGCTATAGATAGCATATTACATGTAAATGACTTATCCATTAAATGCAAAGCATCACGTTCATCCAAATAATCTTGGTAACATATGAGATGGTCATCATCCTCAAATGGGAAGGGCTGACCTTTACTAGGAAATAGGCCCACACCACATCGGGCAGGCCATGGTTCTACCTCAAAGGGTTCTTTCATGCCATTTTGGAAAGGCCCTAAACCTTTCCCTTTATATCCCAATTTAAGCATTATAGATTTGGCTTTAACATATTCATTAGTAAAATAACATCGAGCATATCCATCATAATGAGTCTTGATGTTTCTGGGTATTCTACCCCAGTCATATCCCTTATAAATAAATGCACAGCTCCCGACTTGGTAAGTACTTCCCATAGGCTGTGGGAGACCCAAGGTATGAGGAGATGGTGGTAAATTATTTAAAATAAGGGAATCTTGCATAGAAGCATTTGTTTTCTCTGATATAAGAATTTTAGATAAATCGGGTAAGAGCTCGTCAGTAAGAGCATAAGAGGTAGAAGGAACATTTCCTACATCTTCTGATGTGGAAACTATGCCTTTGGTGGATGTAGATGTTGTAGAGATGTCAATGGATGAGTCTTTTATAGGTATAGAAGTGATAGGAGTAGAACAAGAGGCCTTGGTTGTGGGATTAGGATCTTTCTGAGGTCCTAATGTAGTTTGTTTAGAGGATGTTTGAGCTGTATGTAGAGGTGGAACTGATGGAGAAGGAGTAGATGGCATTGTGGGTGTGTGTTTCACATGTTTAGATGGGTAATGAGAATTAGGATGTGTGGATGATAGAGCAGGGCAAAATTGAACTCCAACAGGTTCTGCCAAAGCACACATATCAAAGGGTCTAGGATCACCATGAATGGTAACCAACTGATTCTTAAATTCGAATTTAACACATTGATGTAAAGTTGAGGGAACGGCTCGCATTGCATTGATCCAAGGGTGACCCAAGAGTATATTGTATGATGCAGGGCAATGTACAATAAACACGGTCGTATCCAAGGTTCTCGGACCAACCTGCAATGGAATGGTAATAACTCCACACGTTTCTTGTGTTTCGTCATTGAAGGCTTTTATGATCATATCAGTTCTTTTCATTTCATCACTTCTAAACCCAAATATTTGGTAGAAGTCAAAAGTGCAGATGTTTAAAGATGAACCATTATCAATCAAGACTCGTTTAACTGCTACATCTCCAATTAAGGCAATAATATATAAGGGGTTATCCTTATGTAAACTATGTTGAGGTATGTCTCTATCCCGAAAGTCAATACAATCAACTTCACGAGTTATTATAGTATTAGCCATGGCTTTAGGTTGAATGTCTTGTGGTACCATCATCTGGCTTAATGTGAGCATTAATTCATCTCTATGGGTAGGAGAAGATCTTAAAAGGTCCAAAAGAGAAATTCTAGTTGTAATATTTGATAGTTGCTCATTAATATTATAAGGAGGTTTAGGTTGAACATTAGGTGCCTGATTCCCTTTATTAGGAACTTTTAAAACAAATGGAGTTGATCCATCATTCTGCATTTGATCTTGTTGAGAGTTTTGAGCCTGTTGTCTAGTAACAGCTCCAATGGTACCCACAATATTATTCTACGGATGATGAATGGGTCTTGGTCTAGCATTTATGGCTTGCTCATTAGAAAGTAATTGGTGAGACGATGGTCTAGTAGTGACTCTTCTTGGAAATGGTTCTTCTGGAACCATAGAACTTGTGATGGGGAGAATAGGTTCCGATTCATCTTCAGAGCTATTCGATTGATTTGATGTGATTTCCATATCACTCTCAGTCTCGTATTCTGTATCACTGAGATTAGGTGTCTGGATATTGTATAGAGGCCTAGTTGTAACCACGGATAAGGTTGTGTCAAATATTTCTGGCTCATGAGCAGGTAAATGCCCACTAATAGTTCCTACATATCGGGTAGGAGGGGGAACATTATGATGTTCAATTTGATTGGCCACTTCCTTGCCATGTTTTGGTAAAGGATGTTGAAATATGTCCAATGACTGATTGGCATTCTGATTCTGGTTTTGGGGGATGTTCTTTTGAGCATTATTAGGAGGATTTTTCTTAGGTTGAAAGGTTTGCACCTCCATCTCATTGTTATCAATCAGGTCCTGTATTTTATGTTTTAATATTTTACAAGAGTTGGTAGTGTGTCCAGGTCCTCTATGGAAGTCACAGTGTAAATCGGCTCTGTATCCGGGTATAGTTGGATCAGGTTCCCGGATAGTTGGTAATTGAATCAAACCTCATTCTAATAATTGCGGTAGAATGGTTGATAAAGGTTGATTTAACCTAGTAAATTCTCTAGGAGGTTTATCAGGAGGTTTCAGTATAAACTTCTCCGTTGTCTTCGCAGCATTAACAGTAGCAACATTTCTATTATCAGTGACTCCATCACCCACAACTTGTTTATTTTTATATTGATTTCTGGATGTTTTCTCATCGTCTTTCTTTTTAAGCTGACCTCTTCTAATGAGAGCATCTTCCACTCATCTGGCTAAGTCTATAGCCTGATCGAAGGTGGTCAAGGTAGCAGTTGATAACTCGTAGGATAGTTGATCTTGTAAATTATTAATAAAGATGTCCAACATCTCCCTATAAGGTAATACAAAGTGCAATTTTCCTATCAACTGTCTCCACCTAGCTAGGAAATCGGCAAAACATTCATCTTTGTCTTGTTTTAAGTTGTACAAGTCTTTAATGGTCACATGCCTTTCGATGTAGGCACTAAATTGATGAACAAAAGACTCGGTTGTTTCTTCGAAATTCCTCAAAGAATTAGTGGGTAATTGATAATACCACTCTAATGCCATTCCTCCTAAACTTTTTGGGAACATTTTTAGCAATAATAAGTCATCATGTGATATATCATGACATGCTATCCTAAACATACGAAGATGCTCTATGGGATCTTCGGTTCCTTTATATATGGGCAAGACAGGCATAGGAAAATGTTTAGGATATGGTTGTGCTACAACTATAGGATCTAAAGGCTGACTACACATCTCTCGATAATTGTACGAGGGACGGTAGGGATCTATCTGGTCCATGCGGGAAACTAACTGTTTCACCATAGTTTCAAGATTACTAGTTTGTCCACCATATTGGTTCGGTGGGACATAAGTATGGGATTTATGAGTGTATGACGGTGTGACATAAGGATTAGATGCTATATTGCTATTATGTAAAGCATTGGTAGGAAGAGTATTATGAAGAGGATTTGTAATAATATTATGTTGTATCCCAGATTGTTGGTAATTGGTGTTTGGTTTTGTTTTGGGTTTTTGCTGATTTGAGGTATATTGCTCAATAGCTTGGCAAAATAGAGCAGTAAATGATGGTTTCTTTTGTGCAGGAATGACCCTAGGCTTGCTAACAGGCACTTTAGATGGTTGGGTAACCTGTTGTTGTTGCATGTTCTGGATTATAGCTGCCATATCCAAATTGGATGGTCCAGCTTGATCACTCTCTTGATCGATAAAGGACAAGGGATTAGTGCGTGTGTGAAATACGTCTTCTAGAGTTGCTTGAGTGTCACTAATTCGATCCTTGTCCATATGGACTGCTCTATTAAGAACACCAATATTAGTATTAATGAACTTCCAAAATTGTTCCATGTTTTCAAAAGTAATAGCTCCTCCCGGAGACATTTTAGGGGATGAGGATCCTTCCTCTCTAACATTTTCTTCTTGTTCATTTCTTACAACAAGCTCTTCTTCTTGCTGGTCTAAGATTTCTTCTTCCTGAACTTGATCTTCAGGAAGGACATCTGGGTTTTTTAATGGTTTTCCTAGCCAATCTTCTTCTTCTTCAGTTTGTTTTCCATTCCTAAGTCTAGGCATTATGCTTAAACTTAGATTTCAATATATATATATATATATATATATATATATATATATATATATATATATATATATATATGCGATAGGTTTGAGAGGTATATATTTTAATTATATACCTACTATAAAAAGGAAATGTTTTGATTTTTTGTTTTGTTTTTATTGTTTTTGTGTTTTATAATATTATTATAAAGATAACAAATAGCATTCTAGTTGCAAAAGGAATAACAATAATAAAAAGAATAACTTAGTTTTCTATAAATAATTTATGGATATCATTGATAGGATCAAGTTCATCAAGAGTCATGAAATGCTCCTCTTCAAATTGGAAATGGTTTTTCAAAAATTTGACAAAGTGTGCTATAGTAATATGATCTGTCTCGGATTCTGACCTGTAGAAATAAATTTCATGGCAATACTCTCGATATAACACAGCTCTAGGAACTCTATTCCATATTTTCCTATCCGTAAGAATGACTTCTTGATCCTCTATACGAGATAGAAACTTATGTACTACAACTGCATTCTCAAGGTATTCCTCAAAGGTGTACAATTCTGAAGACACAAGTGCTCTTTTATCGGCTAACCACCTATGGCAAGCTCTCTGAAGTTCATGGTACAAAGTTACCTGATCAGGATCCAGGATTCTATCTAGGACAAACCTCTTAATTTGCCTAAGTTCTGTTGATCTAGATGAAATAATATCCAATCTCCTATCAAGTTCGTCCCACAAAGGTTGGACCCTATTTGTTTGAGGTACTCTAAGTACATAAGTAATCTCTATGGCCGTTAATTGATTTTCAACATTTATGGTGACAACTCATCTTTTATTATAATCTACCATCTAAATATGATATGCAACTTTAATTGTTTGTCTAATGATTCTAGATGTTTTTAATAATAATTTTTTTTTTTGGATTGTTTTCAAAAGGTTTTTAGTTTCACGTCGGGTTCACCAAAATGTACTGCTCCAAATTTTTTGCATCCTTACCTTCAGGCTATAGGATCCACGCCCGAAGGGGGATGCGAGAAGGATGGGACAATACCTCGGACTGAGAGGCCCTTTGAAGGTCGCGCCTCTCGGGGGAGGGGTATAAGGGTGAATTTTTGATGGATGGTGGGTTCACCAGGAAACTTTGAGTGGCAGTTTCCATGCCTAGGTTGAGAATGGTTTTGATGTGTTCATTTTATACTTGATCATTCATAATCCTAGGTTGGCCATAATGAATCTAAGCTATTCTATATGAAAATGCTGATTTATATGAATACAAAAAGCATGAATGAATCCTAAATGTAAAGAATATACTAAATGAGAAAGAATGCACCTGATTTCGGATGTCTGATGAAGATTCTGAAGCTTGTAGGAGTCCAGATCATCTCGAATATGATAGGATCATCTACAATTGTATAGAATCATCTCAGATCATAGGCGATCACCTGAGATCAGACAAGATCATCGTCGATCTGACGAATTCGTCAAAAACCTGCAATCACAGAAATAGACACCAAAAACCAAAAATGCTACTGCGAGAATAATGCAAAATGATAGAAATGATAGTATAAATGCCTAACTGATAAATCTAGATAGCAAATTAAAGGAAATGCATTGTTTTAATAACTTATTTTAACTTTATCATGCATTTATGTTGAATGAGGTGAACTCCAGGATGTAGAATGAAAATAAATCAAACTAATGCATAGTAAAATAAAGAAGACAAATGAGAAATGCAAACTCAGGGCTCTGGTTGCCCCCAATCTGAACTACAATCGAGATCACCTCCAATCGTACGAGATCATCATCGATCTATGACAGGATCATCCGAAATCATCTGGAATCACCTGCGACGATCCAAGCTTCCTCCAACTGAAGCACAGTGAAAACCTGCAATGAAAACTTAAAACTACGAGTGCAAACAATGGTGGATAGGACGTCTTAACACAACAAAACTAAATGGTAGGGAAAATCAACCAGGGAATCATGGGATCAGCCAACCAGGGGGATAAACTGAGAAAATCCCAGTTTATATAGGATTAGGGGGAGGTTAGGAGGTTGGGGATCATCCCAATCTGGGAGATCTCCAACGGAGGAATCTCCAACTGCGTAGACACGCTTCTGCCCAAGTTGGAGAGGTCGTTGAAACAGAAGCTAATTATGAAAATTTGGTTTTGGGACGAAATCGTCTGGACGTTCTGTTCCAGGAATTCGTCCGATCTGGGATGATTTCGTCTGATCGGCGACGATATCGTCCAACGGTCAAAACAACTCCTAAAAATGGCATAAAAAATGGGGTGAGCGGTTAACGGGCGGTTTCGGGGTTAAAATTCAAATTTTATCTTTTTACTAAGGGTTTAACTATGCCAATTTTAGGGTGCTACAATTCAATCTAGTTTGCATAGCATTAATGATAATTGGACCTTCTACCTACTTCAAACCTACTAGCACCATGTCCTAAGCACAAAAATTGATGAAGATGTCAAAGTTCTTGTTCACAATTATTTTGGGAGGGAAGATTCAAATTTTGAATTTTGATAAATCTATATAAATAGCCAATTTTGTAACTCATAAGGTAGAAGAAGATAGTGTTAGTTTCTCATGCCTAGTATCTATCCCAATTATCCTTTTTTTTTTTCTCTTCTATAGTAATTTGGAGTCGAACCCCAAGTCATTTTATGTATACATCCTTCAAGCCCTTTCATTGTAATACATGTAATTAGTTGGATGTTATGATATATATATATAGAAGAGCTATGAATTATTTCTTCCTATACCATTCTTGGTGTGTGTATGCAAGTTTGCATGAGATCCTCATGACTATTATTTGTCCCTTCTTTATGTCAGCTTTATAAGAAAGAATTTTTTATTGCAATGAGACATTTTCACCTTCCTAGAATTGGTGAATCATGTGTTCCCTAATCCCATTACTACATGGAGGACCTTATACTTGGTGCACCACCACCCATTAGTCTAGGCTAGATAGGCTTTGAGTTGTTTTCTCTTCTATTTTTCTCTAACCCTTTTCTTGCATAGACCTTTGTAGTCTAGTCTAGAGTAGGAAGAGGTGTGCTAAGAAAACATCCAAACAAGGAGTCGACCTTGGTAAAAAACCTTGCGATCATCCCCAACGTCACATCCCAAGCTCCCAATACTTCTTGGATTGTATGTCGTATGTGATGCACAAGCACCAGATGCACTTGGCAACCACAACGAGTGGTCATCATGTCAGGGTGTGGGATAGAGTCAAATTCAGTCCCTAATAGGAAATTTAGCTATGGTACAAATAAAATATTTTCCTAGGGGGACTTTATATAATATCATAAAACATTGCTATGACAAAATACAAATATATTAATTTTGATTTTCTAAGGCAAATGATAGAGGAGCATTTTATGTTTAATTTAAAAGTTATAAAATAGATTTGCCTTGAAAAAATGTTTACAAGGAATTTATAGATGTGCCAAATGGAAATAGAATTACCTCTAGAAAAATGTCATAGAGGATGTCTACTAATGTATTTACCTTTAAACAAATCCCTATAATAATTCAGTCATGGATATAGATAAATGTCATACATGAATTTTGTTGATTGAGTCACCTTTAAATAAATGTCTAAAGGACTTCTACCTTACCTATAGATAAAATATTATATAGGTATTTTGCTAATGGATTTGCCTTTAAATAAATATATCAAGCACTTTCATTTTACCTATAAAAAAATATCATATAAGACATCCGCTAATGGATTTTCCTTTAAATAAATGTTTAAAGAAAGTTTGCTTGACCTATAGAAAAGTGCCATATAGGACATTTGATTGTAGACTTGCCTGACTTGTGAGAAGTGCCAGATGGTGATATAGATAAATGTCATAAAGGTATTTTTTATGTGATTTATATGATGATGGATTTTACCCCAAAATAAAGGGAGGAATCCTAATATAAGATATATTCCCCTATGTATGGTGATACATAGGAACAAGAGATGATGAGATTGATCTTGCCATCAATGTTTGCTAAACTTGTAATATCCATCATGTGACATAATGTTGGTGAGATATAATATGAAGAGATAAAGTATTATATGTAATATTTTAGGATGAATATAATATATTTTATGGTATAAGGACAATTTAGTTGTGCAAGCTATGATAGGAGTGGTTACTCTACAATATGGGATAAGGAAGGATTTGCTTGTATTAGTCACTTAGCAAAAACAAAAATAAATTATCTTAGCAAGGATAATCATTTGCATGTCATTGCAAATCCCTAATTTGATATGAAATAGGTAGTCCAAATAGATACAAGTACATGTATTCAAGAATACTTGAATTTAAGTACACACAACTAAACAATGATAGGCAATTGAAATTAAATAAATCATCAATGTAAGTCTAGACATGGTATATTTTAAAATGTATTATTTTCATTGGTTCTTTAAGTTTTTTTTCTACAAAGCATGGTGATGTGATAAACACCTAAACCATACTTAGCATTTATGATGTATAGGCCTAGCCCACTAGCCTCAAATTTACCTTTCAAAAAAATAAAAATTACCTTTTTAACTCTTTATGACACTAAGCTAATATTGCAAGGTAACAGGGGATGTCTCTTCCATGGTAAAACATAAGGACATATTCTCTTTATCATTACCTAAAATAAGATGCTTAACCAACATTATTGAAGGTAAAATACTTTTATTTATAAAACATGGCTAGTTCACTAATTTATTTGATTCATAAAAAAATCAATATAAGAATAAAGCCACTCAATAAAATTTTAACTAATATTACTCTTCAAATTGAACATGTATGCAATTTAAGCATAAAAAATCATTCATAGTGTACAAGCAATTAATTTTACAATTCATTTAAAGTTTAATGTTAATGCATACGTAAGTGGTGTTTGAGGTCCCTCTCTATTGGTTGCTTCTTATAGATTTATCACCTTATTCAAGATGATACTTTCCCTCTTCTACCTCTTGGAGGATAACCTATTAAAACTTGTATCAAAAATTGTAATTTAGTCAATTTCAATAATACCATAAATAATAATTGAAAAAATAAATAAATTTAACTAATCATTACTTACTAGTCATTGTTAATTTTTCAAAAATAATAATTTCAATAATCTATTTTATTTTGGATGTGGCAGTTAGCTTCAGAAAGTGATTACAAAATGGTTAAAACAAGAGCCCAACAAGTTTTACTTCAACAAGCCACATGATCGTGGTATTACAACAAATTGTATTATTATTATGGTATTCATGGAAATTGAACCTTTGCGGGCTCTTTGCAAGTCAAATTTTCTCACATAAAAAGGCTTTGATTTAGTTGTAGCACCCAAAGTATATATAATTTGTTCCTATTACATCATTATCACATTACCAAGATACTCTCATAAGCCACATTATTATGGTATTACAAAAAAAAACCATACTATCATGACATCCATGAGAATTAAACAGTATGGTCTTTACAAGACAAGCATTTTCAGATCAAGCAAACTTCAACCATATGGATAAATGTTAAGGTTCACTAATGGGATTAGAATTTTTATAACAATGTGAAACTACTTGCTCCCCATCATTTGTCATAAACTCATTAGGTAAGTTTACAACTAGAGTTAATGCTAATTGGATGGCACTAGTATTCTCGCTTAATTAAATTTGATAGATTATTCTTAAAATAATGTATATATAAATATTTTAAATCTAAATTTTGATATTCTAGAAGAGAATAGCACCAAATTATCATTTCTTGGCCTTAACTTAGGGATGAATTTTGTTACAGATTAATGCTTACATAAGAGAGTTTCCTTACAATCCACTTCAACCTTTTTTATTATAAGTATTGGGAATCTAGTCACTAGTTACTATCTTTGGGTTCTCATAGTTTTAGAGATTTATAAAACCTTCAATAATAGTCAAATAAAACCTTTAAAACCCCAAAATTTTGCTAAGTGAGTACTAGAGAACCAATTTGTTCAAAGAGAAATTGGATCATAGGAGCAATCCACAAGCTTGATGGAGTGATTGGCTCATAGGATCAAAGTGCTATTAGATAGAAGTGATGCACTAATAGACTAGACTGATTTACTTTCCTCCTAGAGTGAATCAGTCATGGACAAGCAGAGGAATAAAAAGAGACGTGGATCCCAAGGAATTTTTTTTTTTTAAATATTATTTTGCATGTAGTGGTGTCATCTTAGAAAGCTTACAAGATCTTAGAGATATTATTAAAGGCATGTAATATTTGGAGTTGTATTCTTTTGTTAGAGATACCCCTAAATATTTAATTTTACTAGAAGTGGGAATTTTCACCCAAGGTAACTCAAGGGTGAATTCTTCTTCTAAATAGAATCCATGGCCTCCATTTTAAATATCCTTTTACCTTGAGGAAGTCAAAGCTACACTCTATATTATTTTCTTTTGGAATTGATGAAAATTTAGTAAGTCTTTTGTGTTCCATTAGTGGAACTACCTACCTGGATTGTAAAATGCATGATGATTGTGGCACTTCCTTTTTATCCATCTGGTCATACCTCTCATAATTTTATTTCACATGAATGGTAATACAGTCTTGTTATTCAATTTACTCATGTAGTGATTGATTACACTCTCTCCTTGCTATGATTATGGTCATACTTACTTTCAACATCTCACATCATAAACTTCACAATTTTATTTCATGCAATTTAATTTCTAGATTTTACTTTCTCACATTTAATTTTATGCATTTAGCAAGGATAGTGGGGAATGAGTCTAAAACCAAAGTTTGGAAGAGGTATTATTCCTTCCTTCCAAGTTTTTCAAAACTAGAATTGTGGATGCACAATAGGTTGGGTATTTCCATGATTCAACATAGGTTTGTCATGGACCCAAGTCATATTAGTCCTTTATTGGATGAATTTCAAGTGTCATAAAAAAATTGGCCAAAACATGAATCAGATATAAAATTATATGGTGAACACCAATTCTAAATTCAACACATTATGATATTTGCAATGCAGGTCATGATCCCAAAGATTGT
This sequence comes from Wollemia nobilis, assembly GCA_028583015.1. Taxonomy (NCBI): domain Eukaryota; kingdom Viridiplantae; phylum Streptophyta; class Pinopsida; order Araucariales; family Araucariaceae; genus Wollemia; species Wollemia nobilis. The sequence continues at coordinate 4,554,263 of JAQPPZ010003287.1, read as the reverse complement.
ATAGCAGTAATTCAGCATTCACAAACAAAAAGTATGATATTCAACATCAAGCCCAATAGGTTGTCATCATGGGCCAAATGGTACCAACAATGAATCAACAAACTATGGTAAATATATTTGACTATCTTCCACCCATCATGGCCTAGTTTATCTATCAAGATCTAGTTCAATAGCTAGGACTAGCTTTGTTAAACCTGGACAATGTAGTCTTTATCAATTTTAGTGTGAGTAAAGGAGATGAAGATGATATTTTTGAGGATAATATTGCCTATACAAATCAACAAGGATTTGAGGCTAGGGAAAAATAATGAATATAAAATAACAAGCACCAATTCAAAAATAAACTAAGGTAAACAAGAGTACTGTAATGCTAAGGGGGGGATTGTCACTACACATAAAGGATAAAGGGCTAGTAATTGTAACACAATAGTAAAAACAAACTAAAAATATTGAGAAAATTTAGTTGAATCTACCCAAGTGAAAATGTAATCAAAAGAGTGTAGATAAGCCCAAATACAAGAGGAATGAGAAATAAAATGATAGCTTACAAAAGGCGACTGAAAAATGACTCAAATACCTATCTCTCACCAGTGAAGGGTGTGTGATAAACACAAGGTAGTATAGAAATTTTACTATGTGTAATGAAATCAATATTGTTTAATTCAAATTTATTATAGAAGAGTAAATGAAGAAAACTCCCATAAAAGTGAGCATTTCAAAGGCCTTAGCCCTTCCTAAGCAAATATACCTACTCCAAGAAGATCTTATAGAGCAAGAGAGAAACTATGCAAAAATTGGGTAATCTAAACTTGTTCATCCTAGTCTAGAAAATCAATGGAACCTCATAGTGGAAGATCCTTTAGACATAAATTCAATACAATAGATAGAAACCATAGTCATTCCATGTGACTCTTAAAATCAAGAATTATCTATGAAGTAGTGGCATAGTGGATTTAAGGATAGTTTTGATGGTAATTCCTAAGGATATCTACAAAGAAATAGGACTAGCCTACACCAATACTGCTAAGAGTCCAACCTAGTTGTATGGTACATGGGTAAATACTATGGGAGTATTGAAATATTTAATCATAAATAGGGTAAAGCATCATTTTTTTGTATTGGTCCAAGAACCCAGAGTGGTTGACCCTCTTTAAATCAGTATGTTGTTGTTTTGAGAATGGACTTACAAAATTTTGGGGGATGGATACCTGACAATGGACTATACCCACATGAAGATACTATGAGATGAAAAGATAATTCATATTGAAAATGAGCCTCCATGTAATTACTTGTTGCATAATATAGATGAAGATGACATGGTGAACTAAAACGAATTGCCCAAATTCATGGAAAATATGTCCTAGAAAATGATCAAATATCTAAGATAGATATGATTATTAGCATACTCAAAGAAAATAAATATTTGGAGGTAAACTTCAAAGAAATTGAATAGGGAATTACCTAATATTTAGAGAACCAAACATTATCCTATCTATGACCAACAAAAAGGCACAAGGGTTGGATGATGTATGGATTATGCACTTTGATGACACAAGTTATGCAAATATTTTTTTCCTACTGGTTATTGTTCAATTGTACCAATAATATGGATGAATACGAAACACTATGTACTAGATTGAGAAAAATTGAATGGATAAAAATAAAAAATATCAAGGTATTTGGCAATTCTAAGTTGGCCATAAATTAGGTCAATTCACAATGCATCACAAAGAACAAAACCTAAATATATAGATGCATAGATTCTCAGACATGTTAAAATAGTTCAATACTTACAAAACTAAATCAATTATATGGGATCTAAATTTTAAAGCAGGTGAGCTAGCATCAATGACAAAGAAGTTTGACCCTAACACCAAAATTTGGTACAAACCAAAGTAGCTAGAGGTAGTCTTCAAACAAGTAGTCCCTAACTATTTTATCATTGGAAATTCTTTAGTAATGACAAAAAAATCATTGACTTCCTTATCCAAGAGGATTAACATGTTGAAGATAATAATTAATACAAGGACAATATAAAAGACAAGATAATTTAGTTGAAAAAAATTAACTTCTAAAGGAATCACGATGGAAATCCTATTCAACTTGGATGATAATACATAGAAATATAGCATCAAAATGAAAGTGTCCTTCTATCACCTTTCAGAAATCATCGAAAAGAATATTTTAGTATTAAGCAAAGAATACACTAAAGAAGAAATCCACTTATTCCTAGAAATTTGTGAGAAGTATAATAACATCATCTTAAAGTCCCTTAAAAATTTGAAAGTGTATAAAAGAAACACCATAAAGCATACCACTAAGCTGAAACTTGAGGAAAAGCCTTTTAGATAGAAATTGAGGCTTATGAATCCCACGATAGTAGTCCTAAAAAATGAGCTTTTGAAACTCCTATAATCCTAGATCATCTTCCCAATCAAGCACTTCACTTGAGTAGCCAACTTAGTTCTAATATGAAATAAAAATGGCAATATCAACTTATGTTTCAATTTCAAGAATCTCAACAAGACATCATTACCTTGTGACTTCTATTGATCAAATGTTACCAAATATGGTAAGATTACAAATAGTATCACTCCTAGATAGTTTCTTGGGGTATAATTAGATATAGGTCAAGGATGATGATCAACATAAGATAACCTTTATGACCAAATGGGGAATATTTACCTAAAAAGAATGCATTTTGGGTTGTTGAATGTATGGGTCATCTTCTAATAAGATATGGGCATCACCTTTGCAAGACTAGTCGATGTGATTATACTTGTATACCTTTGTGATTTAAATATATTTTCAAATAAAAGAAGAAAACATGTCAAAAATTTTGAATCTATGTTTTAAAGTTGTAGGGAGTATGGTATATCACTAAACCCTAAAAATTTAATTTTCATGGTCTCAAATAGCAAGTTGTTAGGACATGTGGTGTCTCGATATGGACTAATTATATGTCTCAATAGGATAAAAACAATTCAAGATCTTTTCTTACCCACATTTGTCAATGGGATTAGATCCTTACTATGTCAAATCTAATTTGTAGCTAAGTTCTTAACCAATTTCACATAGCTAGGTAGGCCAATCACCAAAAATTTGGATGCAACCCTAATGTAGAACAAATATGGCCAAAGATCCTTTAAATACATAAAGGATGCTATTACCAAATCCCTAGTCCTCATCAATATTGACTTCTCCAAATATTTCAAACTTTGTGCTTAGTTTAAATTAAAGCATTGTTGTAGTACTGACTCAAAAGAATGACAAAGATGAGGAACATCCCATTTCCTTTATGAGTAAGGTCTTTTATAAAAATGAATAAAGGTACATATTAATTGAAAATCAAGTTATTACAATCATTAAATCCCTTAGGAAGTTTAGATATTATCTTCTCATACCAAAACTATTATATTTTCAATTCATCCCAAGGTCCAATATGTAGTGCTTCATGATAAACTAGGAGAGAAGAGAGCAAGGTGGATAAACAAAATCTTGGTAAGCCCACTAAACTCATCAATGGAAGATCTCTATGTGAAAACCTTGCAATGTCTACTCCAAGGTATTAGGTAGCACTAATGAAAGAAGTAGATCCAAAATATAAAGCAAATTGGATGGGAGACATTAGAAGGTAGATGTTGATTGGACAATTTCTAGAAAGATCGCTCCTTATGGATGGAGAGGGAAAATAGATACATCAAGCCTTTTAAATTCACTAAAATGACTTTTAAAAACTCATACTTTGATTTTAAATATTGCTCTTTTAAAACCCTTTGGTTAGTTAAGTCCCTCCCCCTTAAGGTCAAGGGGGAACTCTTAAACGAGGATGGATTGATTACCAATCCTCTTTATTTTGAAAGGGGGCAAACTGATCACTACCATCAAACCTAAAATCACTCACATATTCAAAAAATATTTTTAAGAGAATTCGGGACCCAGGCATATTCATTATGGATAACAAAATTTCATTTAAACATAACTTGATCTCCATACAAAAGTACACATACTTTAATTGACTTTTGCCCCCACTCTATCATAAAGGTCAACATAAGACAAACACCCATACTACAAAAAACATTATCCAAAGATAAAAATTACAAATGACAAAGGAAACTTAGATATCATCTTATAGCTCTAGGCGAACACCCAGTGGAATCTTCAAACCTCAGAAAACTCCCATTCCACCTTAAAAACTCAGTGCCATCAAACCTCTATTTTAGCCCCATTGCCCATGGATACATTCTACCATCCGAACATCTATATAAATAAACTCCTACTACCTAAGAGGAAACATTAAATCATCCAAACTATATTTATTTACATCCCAAGGAATAGTATTATTGCCATCAATCCCTCATATTATTTTTTGTATATAAGCACCCTGCTAATTCTAGCCTCAACCTATTCATTTATAGGACTTTCTTAGTTTGATAAGTGGGGAATATTACTTACCTAAAACATTGAAGAGATGATAGCTTTTAGATAAGCATTTACTTACCCAAGGAGAGGGAGAGGGGTAGATTTTAAAAATAGAAATCCTATGTCCCTTTATATTATAAGAATTTTCAATTTATAGGTCATTGAGGATTATATATGTATTATCAATTACACACTTTTTGACTTACCCATTTCAACCAACAACACCCATCGAATATAGCCTTAAATTTACCATAATCAAGGGAAAATCCAACTTTCAAAAGGAATGCCTTATCTCTCTCCTCTCCATTTTAAAGCTTTCTCCTTCTCCTTCAAGGTCACATCAAGAGAGATCTATGATAGGGCCACTACCCTTTTCCTGATTTTTATAATCTAATATATTTTTAATCTCCATTGATCTAGGTGTTTTTCAATGTTGAATACTCATAAAAAAGGTTTTCTCTTCTATATTTATTTGGATTGATTATCCCACTCACCTCCTTACCCTTGAGTTGTGAGGAGGTAAGGACCCATTGGGAACTAAGGAGATCAAGAGTGAGTATTTAGGGGAAACCAACAATCATGGATAAAGGGAGAAAGGGGAATGAATAAAAGGAAAGAGCAATTCCTATATGAAAATAATAGCCATAATATTTCACCACTTCCTACCTATCTACCCAGGGAAAATTGGTCAAATGAACTATGGAGGGGTGGGTCCTACTAGGTAGCGAGTGAATAGGAACAATTATTCCAATTGTATTAATAGCAGGTATGCATTCCTTACCAAATTAGGAAAGGTATCCAAGTCCAAGGTTCCCTATCAAGGTTGGTTGGGTATTTATGATTAATTATCCATCTTGGCCTTACTAGAATGGGAAAACAAGATAATCCATAATTGGTAGGGTATTTCATCGATTTTTTGTAAAATCATTTATTTAGTTCATTGTTGTCACCTACACCTCCTCTTCCCTTATAAAATAGATAGGTTGATGTCTGATTATAAATAGAAATTTCAAAAGGGATTTTTCTATTTTAAATCATGACGGGAGATCTCAAATGAGGACAAAGAGCATTCTTGTAGCTCTTATTATGAACCTATCTATCCATTTCATGCAATGAAAGAAGATTCAATACTCCAAGAAACTAATGATGGACAAAATCCATATCCCTATTTCTAAGAATTTCTCTCGCTACAAAGCATGATATATCGTTTAAAATAGAGAGACCTCTTGAATGAAAAAAATATACTCAAGCATACCTCTCAATATAATATTAGGATGTGTTTTGCATAAATGAGTGAATTGGAATATAAGGAACCCATGGCTGGTAGGGTTAATGCCTCTATTCCATTGTATTCAAGTGTCTTGGGTTTGAGGCACCAAAAACCAAAGGTGCATAAATGTGAATGATGGAAACTTCTCACTACCTGATTGATTGAGGATTAATGGAATAGGACTTAGCATCCCCCTACTCTATCTCAAGATGACAAAGGTGTTGAATTAGGTAACTACTTGCAATTGGCTATGTGATCTACTTCTAGTAAGAATATTAAATATCTAACCAAGCCTATGAAACCCAATTGATCTTCCTCTTTATTTTAAATGGATGAAGAAGATATTTAAAATGGAGGCATAGCCTAAAAGATAGCATGAAAATACTTTTCTTATTATTTAAATGTACCTAGGAGTCACGAGATATAATTGATACACGAGTGGCTTATTATATCACCATCAAGATCTCTTAAGATATATAATAGTGGATTAGTCTTGGTGTGCCTTACAAAACCATTCACTATTTCCTTTTTTCGATACCAAACTAGACCACACTTAATAAAAATAGATAGAATCCATAATTTCATAATTACAAAATGAGTTATCTTTAGTTTGAATTGTTCTCTGCAACTTGGGTATACAAACGAAAGAGAATTTTGGACCTATGAAAGTGGTGCTTCCTTGTCTCATTTTAAAATATCTTGTTGAACCCCTTATCTATGAGACAACGTGATATTGATGGGGAATAATCATGATATTAAGAAGGAATAACAAGTATCAAAGTGGTGTTATTTTTTTCTATATGGTTGTTTCATCATCATCCCCACTTTCTCAATATGTGTTCTTCCTTAAAGTTGTAAATCCCCATTAGCTTTTATTTGAGTGGGCACTTTACCCTTTACCCCTATTTTTTATCCCCATTCAAGTATTAAGTGCTTAAGTATTGAAAGAAGGTAAACCTAATCAATATACAATTGGTCAAGTTTTTATAACAAACCTCTTAATATTATAGAGAGAGACTCTTAAGTAATTCTAAAAGGTTGAATGTGGCTTGGATTTATATAGAAAGAAGAATACCTCAACCTCAAAAAGTGGGAAAGTATGTTTCCATGAAAGATGACCTGAAGAACCATAGATACATGTATTATATTAGAGGTGACCTCACTTACTCTTGATATTATAGAGAGAGGTGATGAAGTTATATGCATAAAGAAAGGGCTCAATTCAGACAAAAAGTGACACATTATACATAGAAAGATGATGTAATTTTTTGAAAAGGATATGATGGTGTCCTACTAAGATGTGTTAAAGAGAAAAAGACAAAGTCTCAATCAAATAATAACATGATAAATGAGGACATTATTTTACATTAACAAAAACACAATATCCTAAGAGCAAGATATTATTGACCACCATATTCTTATATTATTTACAATAGGTCAAAAGTTAAAATTACCATTGAATGCTCATGGGAAGAAGAAAAATACCAATACCTTTGAACCTTGTGATTACCACTAAATATTTATAGTAGCAGGGCCTTAACTTCATTGGAAGGACCAATCCCTTATTCAACACAAGGCATGGATGAATTTTTAATATGATTGGTTGTTTCACAAAATAGGTTGAAGCAATGTTAGTCAAATAAGCTAATAAAGAAGCAATCATTTAGCTCTTGGAGAATACCATCACTAGATTAGAAACTTGTCCATAATAGTTATCAATAATACCAATTCATTTAAGGGGTTCAAGGTGATGAAATTCACATTAGAATATGGATTTATGATCAAGAAGTCCTCCAATTACTATTCCTAGGAAAATGACCCTGCAAAATCCAGCAATAAGAACTTTATGAAAATATAAAAAAGATCATAGCTAAATCACAAATGGATTGAAATCCCAAGCTATGAAAAACACTATGGAAATATTGGGTGACACCAAAATATTCTACAAGATCATCCCCTTATAAGATGGCCTTTTGAAATGAGTTCATACTACCAGTAAATTTAAAACTTCCTTCTCTCTAAAAATCATAGTAATTAGAGCTAAATACATTGATGTTGAACTAATGCAAGCATGACTACACACCCTTTTAGCCCTAGAAAAAGAAATATAGAAGTCATTTAAGACAATATTACAACACTAGAAGGTATTCACAAGATGGTTTGATAAACAAGACATGGAGATGGGTTACAAGAAAGGCAACTTAATATTCAAGGGGGATGAAGATAGGGCCAAACTTGGGGGCCATTGGAAATTTTATTCCCTTCAAATCAAACCATACCACATTCTCTAGATTGCAATTCCAAATGCCTATAATATTGTGATAATATATAGAATATTGATTCCAATTTTAGTCAACCAATAATATTTGTAGCCCATCTAAAGAAACTTTGCTGCCAAAAGAATTTTAAATATGTACATAACCCCTTATTTTTGTACGTTTTAGCTATTATTATTCTATTTATTGTCTTCTTTTTTCTTTGTAATAAATTTATATTTATACTCTCCTATTCTTCTACTTCTCTCCAATTTTATCTCCTTATCTTCTTATTATTTAAAAAAAAAATGAATGCAAAGAAAAAATGAGGGAGCAAATCACTCATTCATCAAGTGAATCGCTCATAAATAATTTCAGTTAGATTAGCTTTTATTTGAGTGGGTACTTTACCCTTTACCCCTGTTGTTTATCCCCATTCAGGTATTAAGTGTTTAAGGACTGAAGGAAGGTAAACCTACTCAATATACAATTGGTCAAGTTTTTATAACAAACCTCTTAATATTATAGAGAGAGACTCTTAAGTAATTCTAAAAGGTTGAATGTGGCTTGGATTTATATAGAAAGAAGAAGACCTCAACCTCAAAAAGTGGGAAAGTATGTTTCCATGAAAGGTGACCTGAAGAACCATAGATACATGTATTATATTAGAGGTGACCTCACTTACTCTTTATATTATAGAGAGAGAGGTGATGAAGTTATATGCATAAAAAAAGGGCTCAAATCAGAAAAAAAAAAAAGTGACACACTATACATAGCAAGATGATGTAATTTTTTGAAAAGGATATGATGGTGTCCTACTAAGATGTGTTAAAGAGAAAAATACAAAAGCTCAATCAAATAATAACATGATAAATGAAGGCATTATTTTACATTAACAAAAACACAATATCCTAAGAGCAAGATATTATTTACCACCATCTTCTTAGATTATTTACAATAGGTCAAAATTTATAAGGACCATTGAATGCTCATGGGAAGAAGAAGAAAAACACCAATGCCTTTGAACCTTGTGATTACCACTAAATATTTATAGTAGTAGGGCCTTAGCTTCATTGGTAAGATCAATACATTATCCAACACAAGGTATGGATGGATTTTGAATATGATTAGTTGTTTCACAAAATAGGTTGAAGCAATGTTAGTCAAATAAGCTAATCAAGAAGCAATCATTTAGCTCTTGGAGAATACCATCACTAGATTAGGAACTTGTCCATAATAGTTATCAATAATACCAATTCATTCAAGGGGTTCAAGGTGATGAAATTCACATTAGAATATGGATTTATGATCAAGAAGTCCTCCAATTACTATTCCTAGGAAAATGACCCTACAAAATCCAGCAATAATAACTTTGTGAAAATATAAAAAATATCATAGCTAAATCACAAAGGGATTGAAATCCCAAGCTATGAAAAACACTATGGAAATATTGGGTGACACCAAAAGCTTCTACAATGGCATCCCCTTATAATATATCCTTTTGAAAGGAGTTCATACTACCAGACAATTTAAAACTTTGTTCTCTCTAAAACTCATAGTAATTAGAGCTAAAGACATTGATGTTGAACTAATGCAAGCATGACTACACACCCTTTTAGCCCTATAAAAGGAAAAATATAAGTCATTTAAGATAATATTACAACACTAGAAGGTATTCACAAGATGGTTTGATAAAAAAGTCATGGAGATGGGTTACAAGAAAGGCAACTTAGTATTCAAGTGGGATGAATATAGGGCCAAACTTGGGGGCCATTGGAAATTTTATTCCCTTCAAATCAAACCATACCACATTATCTAGATTGCAATTCCAAATGCCTGTAATCTTGTGATAATAGATAGAATATTGATTCCAATTTTAGTCAACCAACAATATTTGTAGCCCATATAAAGAAACTTTGCTGCCAAAAGAATTGTAAATATGTACATAACCCCTTATTTTTGTACGTTTTAGCTATTATTATTCTATTTATTGTCTTCATTTATCTTTGTAATAAATTTATATTTATACTCTCCTATTCTTCTACTTCCCTCCAATTTTATCTCCTTATCTTCTTATTATTTAAAAAAAATGAATGCAAAGAAAAAATGAGGGAGCAAAACACTAATTCGTCAAGTGAATCGCTCACAAATTCCCCACCTATAAAGTGGATTACCCAAGTGGGAAAATTGGCCTATTTTATATGAACCTACCTATTCAATGAATTTAGGGTTGGCTATGGATGGGGAAATAGCTATAAAACCTCTTCCTAAGGCATTTTTCCCATCATTTATCTTGCACGTACTCACCAAGCACCCTCCACTTAACTCACACCAATCACACAATGCTTTCTTGATATAAATCAACTCCCTTTTTGTGTCACATAAATAATTTCAGTTAGGTTATTCCTACCACACTATCCCAATCCATAATATCAAAAGGCTCTGCCCTCAACTACATGTGCACTCTTGATCGACCATAACTCAACATTGGTTTATGCCTACATCAATTTTTTGTTCAAACATAGTAGTTGGCAAGGGCTAACCTTATATGATATCTCTTATTGAGACACTTAACAACCTAAAGGCTACACACTTCTCAATTTTTTTACATCAAACCCCTAGGGGCTATCTACCAAATGTTGGCATTAGAGCAATTCACTCTATGAACTAGTAAATAATATGATTTGATTGCCTATCTCAAATAAATATTTTTCAAATTATCAAACTTCAAGGAATTTTTTCCATCCAATAAGTGGATTTCTCAATCGACCAAACTATCAAACTATCCAAATAAATATTTTCCCAAGTTTATCATAGTTAGCAATTCATTGTCTTGAGCAAGCAAATTGCTTACAAAACTAAAAATTAGTTGAGTCCTAACTTAAATTGTAGGAGGCACAATGGACAAAGGATTCCTTCCATATCCAAGAGGATAGCATCTAGAATATGTTAAATATAGTAGATGACCCATCCATGTGGGTCACATGTAAATCCAACAGCTAAAAGGACTACTACTATAGGTCCAACTAGAATTTTTGGAAGCATTTTTTAATCCCTCATCTTAAATACCCTAACAAAGCCCTTGACTTCAACACCAAGTTGGAGTTATAATTATTTAAATATTATATATAGTTATTATTATTATGGATTGTAGCAATGTTAGAGAATAAAATGGGTACAAGGGTGTACAAGTAATGTATTTCCTTTCTCCAAGGAGTCAAAAACTACCAAGGGCATTCATAAATGGTTTTCTACATGAGGTACATAGGAATCAAAGGAACCATCAATTGAAGGAGTTTAGAGGAATGAAAGTTCATGTATACCTCCTACCTAGTTTGAATCCTTCTATATCATAAGGATTGGTTCCTCTCCCTCCAACTAGAATAAATAGGACCAAACGGGTAATCATAGTGGTTGATTTGATAAAACTTCCTTTTTGAGAAGCAGAAAATACCTCTTACCACTTCTATGACTATATACAACAACATTATGGAGAAACTGAAGGGGAAGATGTCAAGAATCTTAGATGAAGCTAGGAACTACCAAAAGGAATGGTCAAATTGGGGCTACCACTTGGGATGGTAAAGCTCATTCATTTTCCTATTTAGTTTTTAAGCCATGCACTTTGAGTTGCCTACATATACATCTAACAATTTATTCAACTTGGGATCTGTCAAGTAGCTTGACCATGTGGGCCTAAAGTATTTTGGGGGTATAATAAGACCGCCTTCTACTTTCTTAAGCAACAAATCATATGAATCACACTGTGATCATGGAAGAGAAGTTTAGAAACAAGGGATTAGAACAAATTTGAGATATTTGATCCTATGATCCTAAGAGCTACTTTTTAAAATTATTGTAATACAAGGGTTTGCATACGTTTTTCATGCATGAGAAAAAGTATAGAATTGAGAATATGATCCTATTTGAGGAAGTAACCCAAGCCTCTTTGGGGGGCAAGCAAGAATATAAGGGTGAAATCCATCAATGGTATGCCAATCCCCCAAAGTGTATAGCCTTTTACATTAATGGAAAGGTTAAATATAACTTAGATTTAAATTTCAAGCCTAACCATCATGATTTGGAAGCCCTATATAGCTTGGGATACTCAAGGAGGAAGATCATCATATGGAAAAATGATGTATGAAATTAAAACCACCACGAGGCCAATGCAAAGGGGTCCCTTTGATCAATAGTTCTTAGCTATTTGAAATAGGAAACACAAGAGGGGTCCTAAGAGGGTCAAAATAGTAAAAGATACCTTAGAAAATTCTTTAATTCCACCTCCCTCCATGATACCTGAGATAACCATATCTCCAGTGCTAACAATGTTGGTAATCATAAGCACTATCATTTAAGAAATGACAAGGGAGAGACTCCAAAAGTAGGAGGGCCATACTCATGATCCTATGTTTGGAAAACTCGTAGCATAAGAGGTAGGTGTATATCTTGTAGTAAAGTAATAATAAGCAACCCAGCTTATGGAGGGGGTATCCCTCAAGGAGGAACTCCTTCCAATTTAGCGGTAGACAAAATTCAAACTTTATCCACTACCCTTTCTTCTTTTTCCACTTCTTCTCTCATCCCTTCTTCTATCACACCTCACCATCCACCAGTGCAACCATTAGTTCTCCTATAGGCACTCCACCTTCCATCTTAGTCTAAGTCATTGGCATCACACCCATCACTTCATTTCCCTTGTCCTCCATCACTTTATTGCAACCTCTAGTATCATATAGTGTGAGCCCATCTCCCTCATAACTAGTATCTTCTCTAGCCTAAACACTAGCTCAATTATCAAGTGAGGTATCTACTTTCACATCTTTATTCACCTCCATTTTCATACAATTTGCTCTTCCTATCATGTCATCCCATCCATCTCATTATCCCATCTCGTAGGCAAAGTAGATCCTACTATAGGCAATGACTTTTCCCACACATGTTCTTCTGACTGAGCCTGCAAAAGTAGCCCCAAATTCAAGCACAATTGTAGGTCCTATATAAGCCTTTATCTAGAGCATCATTAACAATCCAAAAGAGACTAATGTATAAGAAACAATTGACACCCTCTAAGTTGAGGAGAAGAAAGTTCAAAAAGAATATAAAAAATTGAATGATAAAAATTCCAAAGCTCTAGTCGTCATGAAAACCAAACTATCATCTAGGACTAACAAAGTCCTCATCATAGGAGTGGTCCCCAATGACCCTTCTAGATGCACCATAACACCTACCAACTTCATTGGCAGAGTTTCGAAGTTAAATTTGACTAGAATATCTCCATATCAAATGATCGAATTCTTGAACCAACTCTCAATCAATGTGACCATTTAGTTTGATTAAATGACAATGGACTAAGACACATTGAAGAGAAAATTTGTAGAAACAAAGCTACAACGAAACATCTAAAGAAAAAAAAATGTTCAACTCAAGTAGGGGAATGAGACCCTAAGAAAAGACATCATAGAGAAATACAAGCTGCAACAATAGTTTGATAACCTCAACTCCCAGCTTATTAAAGTTGATAAAAAGAAATAACTAGATATTTCATAAAAAATTACACAAAGGAAATACTAGCTAAAGAAGCAAGCTAAATAAGTCAAATCATGGCTAGAGGAGCAATGGAAACAACTGCAAGAATCCCAACAAGTAAAAGATATTTAGATCTCCAATCTCCTAGAAGAGATCGCTAAGAAAAAAGGAGCAATGGCTAATGAAGGACACAACTCAAAAATTGAAAAAGTGAAGTCCCTATTAGATAATATAAGGAGTGAGGTAACAATTGCCAAGAGGTACTTTGAATTTATGACCAATATCAAAACAACTTCAATTAGGTGGCAATGATCATCAAGCAAACTAAGGAATTGGCTATGAATGAGAGGTATTAGGAGGTACTTAAACTATTAGCCATTATGATGATAACTCAATCATAGCATATGGTAATAGATATAAAATATCACATGAAAAGGCTAAATAAAATCCCTAACACCTAGAGAGACCTCCAAACATGCAAGGACACAATGACCTCTCTAGAAACCCTAATACATGAAATAGAGAAAGAAATTCAAAGGCTAGTAATTATTGAATTTTCTAATGTGTTCGACCATCAAAAGAAACTTCTCTATGATGACATCATTAATTCAATAATTGAAGAGGAAAAGGTGAAATTTAGAGCATAGAAAGTAACAAAACAAGCAAAATAGTTAGAAACACTACTCACCAAATTGCAAGAAATAATGAAGAAACAAGATGGTTTTTTTAAACCTGTATGAAGACTTGGTAGGAGACGTAGAAGACCCTATAGACATTCCTCTACCTCGAAACAAATAATGGTAGAAGCTATGGAGCTTGTTGTCATAAAATGAGACAAGGAGAACCAACAATTTTGTAATGTTGTATCTAGGGATTCTAATTTTAAAGACTTCATACCCTAGTTTGAAGGCAGAATTTAACATCCCTCAAAGATCAAGCTTGGTGCCCCATGAAGTCACCATAAATGTAGTAACATGTTTCTATCTTAGGGTTCCCATAGTTTTGAAGATTTACAAAACCTTCTAAAATAGTCAATTAAAACCTCCAAAACCCCAAAATTTTGCTAAGTGAGCACTAGAGGACCGATTTTCTAAAAGGTAAGCAATTGAATCATAGGAGCAATTTGCTAGCTTGATAAAACAATTGAATTATAGGAGTAAAGTGCTAATAGATTGGAGTGAATTGGTCATGGACAAGCAGAGGGGTAAAAGGAGATGTGTGGATCCCAAAGAATTTTTTGAAAGCAATATTTTGACAAGTAATGGTGTCATAACTCATCTTAGAAGGTTTCCATACCTTTTAGAGATATTTTTAGAGGCATGCAACATTTGGAGCTACATCATTTTTTAAAGATGCCTCCAAATATTTACTTATACTAGAAGTAAGAATTTCTCACCTAATGTAACTTAGGGTGAATTCTTCCTATAAATAGGATCCATTGTAAACATCTTTTGGCCTTGATGAAGTCAAAGCTTTACTCTATGAAACCCACATTGTGCTCTTTCTTTTAAGATTGATGAGAATTTGATAAATATTTTGCTTTCCATCAATGGCACTAACCTCCTATATTGCAGAATGTGCAACGATTAGGTATTTCCTTTTTGTCCATCTTATCATTCCTCTCACAATTTCATTTTATATGAATGAGAATATATTATTATTATTCAATTTTTTTATGAGTTGATTAATCACAAACTCTCCTTGCAATGATTACGAGTGCATTTACTTTCAATATCTCATACCCTAAACTTAAAAAAAAAATCATGCATTTTTATTTCAACATTTTACTTTCTTGCATTTAATTTTATGCAATTATATTAGATTAGTTAAACTTTAGTAAGGACAATGAAGAGCCAACTAGAGGTTAGAAGAGGCATTGTCCCTTCTACCCAACTTTGTTGAAACTGTAATTATGGATGCATAAAAGGTTGGATATTTTCACAATTCAACAAGGCATTAAGTTATATTTTGATTCTTGCTATTTTTTAGGTTTTATTAATTTGTATTCATTTGTGCATTGTGTTCTAGTAGTTTCAAATTTGAAATTTGACCTACCTTAGAAAGCTAATGCTTATATCTCCCTAATATAGGGTATTCTAGGAAGCTTTGTGTCCTTTCACGGATAAAATAACTTTAACTTTGGATTGCTTTTTTTCAATTATTAGTCCATTTTCATTGTTTCTCTATTGATTTATCTTCCATTAAAATGCTTATGGTTGTTTTTCCCTAAAATTTCCAATTCATATTCTCTTTCTTATGTGATTATAATCAAACCTATGATTTCTAAGATCTTAAACAATCAATTTATTTGTGCTTCAAGCATTCCTAGCGTAGTTTTGCTTTAAAAGTTAAAGGTAAATGCCATTTATATTATTTTCAATATCATTGCTCTCTTCCAAAATTTATACATCAAGTGCATCTTAAGAATTATTATATTATTTAAATTTACCTTATAATTCATTAACTTCG
Organism: Wollemia nobilis; assembly: GCA_028583015.1. Classification (NCBI taxonomy): domain Eukaryota; kingdom Viridiplantae; phylum Streptophyta; class Pinopsida; order Araucariales; family Araucariaceae; genus Wollemia; species Wollemia nobilis. Next base: position 4,538,318 of record JAQPPZ010003287.1, on the reverse strand, counting down.
TTAATTTATGATCTTGATTATAATTGAATATAACTCTTACTCTCATTGTTTATTTATCCTTTTAACATATATTGAATAAACCTCCTACTCCCACTATTTATTTATTCATCTAGTGTAACTCTCACTTTCACCATTACCTAGATCTCATTTTTTATTTATGCAGTCTCATGTAACCTTGCAAGCATAACAACACCTCAAACTTTGAAGAAGTTGCCACAAATCTTAAGGGAGATCCCACGTACTTGCAAAGATTTACAATGAAGGGTAAAAAGTGTAACTTAATAACTATTTCACAAGTGGGACTGATAAACAATGAGATTTTTGAGCCCTTTCATTCTTCATGAGTTTGACGAGATTTAATGCATGATATTTAGTTTGCAACACTAAATAGCAACAATGGCCTTCCTTTAGAGTTCTCCAATTTGATGCAAGTGTACATGAATGCAAAAATGTGTTACTTGGTTAAAATTGTTTGATCAACACTTTGCATCTAATGATGCTAATTGCTACTTACAATAGCTTGTCAATTTGTCATAATTAACAATCTATTATCTATGGGTCGTGGGTTTCTTAATCAATTTATTTCTATGCAATGAGATGCTCTCTATCAAGGGCTACCATTTTTTTTAATTGGTTATATTGGGTTAATCAAATACACCTATATTACAATAGTTTTACAATTATGAAGGTATACTTTGACAAGATTCAAACATAGGTCTCCTTAAAAGTAGAGGTATTCAACTAATTGAGCTCATGTCATTTGATTAAATGTTAAGGTTCACCTATAAGATTTGAACCTTATCCCATTTGATTAAATATTATGGTTCACCTTTAAAATTTTAACCTTATTCTATTTAACTAAACATTAAAATCCATTCATCTATGAGATTTAAACCTTTTGTTGTAAAACCATGCACGTCAAAATAAAATTAAAAAAAAAACTACACTATTAAGTAGCTCAATATGGATTATGGTACTAACCACCCTCGTATGTGATTTAAGTGAAGATGTTTTAGTAAGGATATTAATTATATAAGCACCCTACTAATTCTAGCCTCAACCTATTCATTTATAGGACTTGCTTAGTTTGATAAGTGGGGAATATTACTTACCTAAAACATTGAAGAGATGATAGCTTTTAGATAAACATTTACTTACCCAAGGAGAGGGAGAGGGATAGATTTTAAAAATAGAAATCCTATGCCCCTTTATATTATAAGAATTTTCAATTTATAGGTCATTGAGGATTATATATGTATTATCAATTACACACTTTTTGACTTACCCATTTCAACCAACAACACCCATCGAATATGGCCTTAAATTTACCACAATCAAGGGAAAATCCAACTTTTAAAAGGAATGTCTTATCTCTCCCCTCTCAATTTTAAAGCTTTCTCCTTCTCCTTCAAGGTGAAATCAAGAGAGCTCTAGGATAGGGCCACTACCCTTACCCTGATTCTTATAATTCTAATATATTTTTAATCTCCATTGATCTAGGTGTTTTTCAATGTTGAATACTCATTAAAAATGTTTTCTCTTCTATATTTATTTGGCTTGATTATCCCACTCACCTCCTTACCCTTGATTTGTGAGGAGGTAAGGACCCATGGGGAACTAAGGAGATCAAGAGTGAGTATCTAGGGGAAACCAACAATCATGGATAAATGGAGAAAGGGGAATGAATAAAAGGAAAGAGCAATTCCTATATGAAAAAATAATAGCCATAATCTTTCACCACTTCCTACCTATCTACCAAGGGAAAATTGGTCAAATGAACTATGGAGGGGTGGGTGCTACTGGGTAGCGAGTGAATAGGAATAATTATCCCAATTGTATTAATAGCAGGTATGCATTCCTTACCAAATTAGGAAAGGTATCCAAGTCCAAGGTTCACTATCAAGGTTGGTTGGGGCTTTATGATTAATTATCCATCTTGGCCTTACTATAATGGGAAAACAAGATAATCCATAATTGGTAGGGTCTTTCATCGATTTTTTGTAAAATCATTTATTTAGTTCATTGTTGTCACCTACACCTCCTCTTCCCTTATAAAATAGATAGGTTGATGTCTGATTATAAATAGAGATTTCAAAAGGGATTTTTCTCTTTTAAATCATGAGGATGGGAGATCTCAAATGAGGACAAAGAGAATTCTTGTAGCTTTATGATTAATTATCCATTTTATGCATTCCTTACCAAATTAGGAAAGGTATCCAAGTCCAAGGTTCACTATCAAGGTTGGTTGGGGCTTTATGATTAATTATCCATCTTGGCCTTACTATAATGGGAAAACAAGATAATCCATAATTGGTAGGGTCTTTCATCGATTTTTTGTAAAATCATTTATTTAGTTCATTGTTGTCACCTACACCTCCTCTTCCCTTATAAAATAGATAGGTTGATGTCTGATTATAAATAGAGATTTCAAAAGGGATTTTTCTCTTTTAAATCATGAGGAGGGGAGATCTCAAATGAGGACAAAGAGAATTCTTGTAGCTCTGATTATGAACCTATCTATCCATTTCATGCAATGAAAGAAGATTGAATACTCAAAGCAACTAATGATGGACAAAATCCATATCCCTATTTCTAATAATTTCTCTCGCTACAAAGCATGATTTATTGTTTAAAATAGAGAGACCTCTTGAATGAAAAAAATCTACTCAAGCATACCTCTCAAGATAATATTGGGATGTGTTTTGCATAAATGAGTGAATTGGAATATAAGGAACCCATGGTTGGTAGAGTTAATGCCTCTATTCCATTGTATTCAAGTGTCTTGGGTTTGAGGCACCAAAAACCAAAGGTGCATAAATTTGAATGATGGAAACTTCTCACTACCTAATCGATTGAGGATTAATGGAATAGGACTTAGCATCCCCCTACCCTATCTCAAGATGACAAAGGTGTTGAATTAGGTAACTTCTTGCAATTGGCTATGTGATCTACTTCTAATAAGAATATTAAATATCTAACCAAGCCTATGAAACTCAATTTATTTTTCTTTTTATTTTAAATGGATGAAGAAGATATTTAAAATGGAGGCATAGCCTAAAAGAGAGCATGCAAATACTTTTCTTCTTAGTTAAATGTACCTAGGAGTCACGAGATATAATTGATACACAAGTGGCTTCTTATTATATCACCAACAAGATCTCTTAAGATATAGAATAGTGGATTAGCCTTGGTGTGCCTTACAAAACCATTCACTATTTCCTTTTTCCAATACCAAACTAGACCACACTTAAGAAAAATAGATAGAATCCATAATGTCATAATAACAAAATGAGTTATCTTTAGTTTGAATTGTTCTCTACAACTTGGGTATACAAACGAAAGAGAATTTTGGACCTACAAAAGTGGTGCCTCCTTGTCTCATTTTAAAATAGCTTGGTTAACCCCTTATCTATGAGCCAACATGATATTGATGGGGAATAATCATGATATTGAGAAGGAATAACCATGATATTTAGAAGGAATAACAAGTATCGAAATGGTGTTATTTTTTTCTGTGGTTTTTTCATCATCATCCCCAATTTCTCAATATGTGTTCTTCCTTAAATTTTTAAATCCCCATTAGCTTTTATTTGAGTGGGCACTTTACCCTTTACCCCTGTTGTTTATCCCCATTCAAGTATTAAGTGCTTAAGAACTGAAGGAAGCTAAAACTACTCAATATACAATTGGTCAAGTTTTTATAAAAAAACCTCTTAATATTCTAGAGAGATACTCTTAAGTAATTCTAAAAGGTTGAATGTGGCTTGGATTTATATAGAAAGAAGAAGACCTCAACCTCAAAAAGTGGGAAAGTATGTTTCCATGAAAGGTGACCTGAAGAACCATAGATACATGTATTATATTAGAGGTGACCTCACTTACTCTTGATATTATAGAGAGAGAGGTGATGAAGTTATATGCATAAAAAAAGGGCTCAATTAAGACAAAAAGTGACACACTATACATAGCAAGATGATGTAATTTTTTGAAAAGGATATGATGGTGTCCTACTAAGATGTGTTAAAGAGAAAAAGAAATAATCTCAATCAAATAATAACATGATAAATGAGGGCATTATTTTATATTAACAAAAACACAATATCCTAAGAGCAAGATATTATTGACCACCATCTTCTTAGATTATTTACAACAGGTCAAAAGTTAAAAGGACCATTGAATGCTCATGGGAAGAAGAATAAAAACACCAATGCCTTTGAACCTTGTGATTGCCACTAAATATTTATAGTAGCATGGCCTTAGCTTCATTGGAAATATCAATCCCTTATCCAACACAAGGCATGGATGGATTTTGAATATGATTGGTTGTTTTACAAAATAGGTTGAAGCAATGTTAGTCAAATAAGCTAATCAAGAAGCAATCATTTAGCTCTTGGAGAATACCATCACTAGATTAGGAACTTGTCCATAATAGTTATCAATAATACCAATTCATTCAAGGGGTTCAAGGTGATGAAATTCACATTAGAATATGGATTTATGATCAAGAAGTCCTCCAATTACTATTCCTAGGAAAATGACCCTGCAAAATCCAGCAATAAGAACTTTGTGAAAATATAAAAAATATCATAGCTAAATCACAAAGGGATTGAAATCCCAAGCTATGAAAAACACTATGGAAATATTGGGTGAAACCAAAAGCTTCTACAAGGTCATCCCATTATAAGATAGCCTTTTGAAAGGAGTTCATACTACCAGTCAATTTAAAACTTCCTTCTCTCTAAAACTCATAGTAATTAGAGCTAAAGACATTGATGTTGAACTAATGCAAGCATGACTACACACCCTTTTAGCCCTAGAAAAAGAAATATAGAAGTAATTTAAGACAATATTACAACACTAGAAGGTATTCACAAGATGGTTTGATAAAAAATCCATAGATATGGGTTACAAGAAAGGCAACTTAGTATTCAAGTGGGATGAAGATAGGGCCAAACTTGGGGGCCATTGGAAATTTTATTCCCTTCAAATCAAACCATACCATATTCTCTATATTGCAATTACAAATGCCTATAATATTGTAATAATAGATAGAATATTGATTCCAATTTTTGTCAACCAACAATATTTGTAGCCCATCTAAAAAAACTTTGCTGCCAAAAGAATTGTAAATATGTACATAACCCCTTATTTTTGTACATTTTAGTTATTATTATTCTATTTAATGTCTTCATTTTTCTTTTTAATAAATTTATATTTATACTCTCATGTTCTTCTACTTTCCTCCAATTTTATCTCCTTATCTTCTTATTATTTAAAAAAAATGAATGCAAAGAAAAAATGAGGGAGCAAATCACTCATTCGTCAAGAAAATCGCTCACAAATTCCCCACCTAGAAAGTGGATTACCCAAGTGGGAAATTGGGCCCATTTTATATGAACCTACCTATTCAATGAATTTAGGGTTGGCTATGTATGGGTAAGTAGCTATAAAACCTCTTCCCAAGGCATTTTCCCCATCATTGCTTGCACGTACTCTCCAAGCACCCTCCGCTTAACTCACACCAATCACACAATGCTTGCTTGCTATCAATCAACTCCCTTTTTGTGTCACATAAATAATTTCAGTTAGATTATGCCTACCACACTATCCCACTCCATAATATCAAAAGGCTTTGCCCTAAACTACATGTGCACTCTTGATCGACCATAACTCAACGTTGGTTTATGCCTACATCAATTTTTTGTTCAAACATAGTAGTTGGCAAGGGCTAACCTTATATGATATCTCTTATTGAGACACTTAACCATCTAAAGGCTACACACTTCTCAATTTGTTTTGCCAAGTCAACTACATCAAACCCCTAGGGGCTACCTACCAAATGTTGGCATTAGAGCAATTCACTCTATGAACTAGTAAATCATATGACTTGATTGCCTATCTCAAATAAATATTTTTCAAATTATCAAACTTCAAGGAATTTGTTCCATCCAATAAGTGGATTTCTCAATTGACCAAACTATCAAACTATCCAAATAAATATTTTCCCAAGTTCATCATAGTTAGCAATTCATTGGCTTGAGCAAGCAAATTGCTTCCAAAACTAAAAATTTGTTGAGTCCTGACTTAAATTGTAGGAGGCACAATGGACAAAGGATTCCTTCCATATCCAAGAGGATAGCATCGAGAATATGTTAAATATATTAGATGACCCATCCATGTGGGTCACATGTAAATCCAACAGCTAAAAGGACTACTACTATAGGTCCAACTAGAATTTTTGGAAGGATTTTTTAATCCCTCATCTTAAATACCATAACAAAGCCCTTGACTTCAACACCAAGTTTGAGTTATAATTATTTAAATATTATATCTAGTTATTCTTATTATGGATTGTAGAAATGTTAGAGAATAAAATGGATACAAGGGTGTACAAGTAATGTATTTCCTTCCTCCAAGGAGTCAAAAACTACCAAGGGCATTCATAAATGGTTTTCTACATGAGGTACATAGGAATCAAAGGAACCATCAGTTGAAGGATTTTAGAGGAATTAAAGTTCATGTATACCTCCTACCTAGTTTGAATCATTCTATATCATAAGGATCGGTTCCTCTCCCTCCAACTAGAATAAATAGGACCAAATGGGTAATCATAGTGGTTGATTTGATGAAAATTCCTTTTTGAGAAGCAAAAAATACCTCTTACCACTTCTATGACTATATACAACAACATTATGGAGAAACTGAAGGGGAAGATGTCAAGAATCTTAGATGAAGCTAGGAACTACCAAAAGGAATGGTCAAATTGGGACTACCACCTGGGATGGTAAATCTCATTCATTTTCCTATTTATTTTTTAAGCCATACACTTTGAGTTGCCTACATATACATCTAACCATTTATTCAACTTGGGATCTGTCAGGTAGCTTGACCATGTGGGCCTAAAGTATTTTGGGGGTATAATAAGACCACCTTCTACTTGCTTAAGCAACAAATCATATGAATCACACTATGATCATGGAAGAGAAGTTTAGAAACAAGGGATTGGAACAAATTTGAGATATTTGATCCTATGATCCTAAGAGCTACTTTTTAAAATGACTGTAATACAAGGGTTTGCATACCTTTTTCATGCATGAGAAAAAGTATAGAATTGATAATATGATCCTATTTGAGGAAGTAACCCAAGCCACTTTGGGGGGCAAGCAAGAATATAAGGGTGAAATCCATCAATGGTATGCCAATCCCCCAAAGTGTATAGCCTTTTACATTAATGTAAAGGTTAAATATAACTTAGATTTAAATGTCAAGCTTAACCATCATGATTTGGAAGCCCTATATAGCCTGGGATACTCAAGGAGGAAGATCATCATATGGAAAAATGATGAATGAAATTGAAACCACCACGAGGCCAATGCAAAGGGGTCCCTTTGATCAATATTTCTTAGCTATTTGGAATAGGAAACACAAGAGGGGTCCTAAGAGGCTCAAAATAGTAAAAGAGACCTTAGAAAATTCTTTAATTCCACCTCCCTCCATGATACCTGAGATAACCATATCTCTAGTGCTAACAATGTTGGTAATCATAAGCACTATCATTTAAGAAATGACAAGGGAGAGACTCCAAAAGGAGGAGGGCCATACTCATGAGCCTATGTTTGGAAAACTAGTAGCATAAGAGGTAGGTGTATATCTTGCAGTAAAGTAATAATAAGCAACCCAGCTTATGTAGGGGGTATCCCTCAAGGAGGAACTCCTTCCAAGTTAGCGGTAGACAAAATTCAAACTTTATCCACTACCCTTTCTTCTTTTTCCACTTCTTCTTCTCTCATCTCTTCTTCTATCACACCTCACCATCCACCAGTGCAACCATTAGTTCTCATATAGGCACTCCACCTTCCATCTTAGTCTAAGTCATTGGCATCACACCCATCACTTCATTCCCCTTGTCCTCCATCACTTTATTGCAACCTCTAGTATCATATAGTGTGAGCCCATCTCCCTCATAACTAGTATCTTCTCTAGCCTAAACACTAGCTCAATTATCAAGTGAGGTATCTACTTTCACATATTTATTCTCCTCCATTTTCATACAATTTGCTATTCCTATCATGTCATCCCATCCATCTCATTATCCCATCTCATAGGCAAAGTAGATCCTACTATAGGCAATGATTTTTTCCACACATGTTCTTCTGACCGAGCCTGCAAAAGTAGCCCCAAAGTCAAGCACAATTGTAGGGCCTATATAAGCCTTTATCTAGAGCATCATTAGCAATCCAAAAGATACTAATGTATAAGAAACAATTGACACCCTCTAAGTTGAGGAGAAGAAATTTCAAAAAGAATATAAAAAATTGAATGATAAAAATTGCAAAGCTCTAGTCGTCATGCAAACCTAGCTAGAATCTAGGACTAACAAAGTCCTCATCATAGGAGTGGTCCCCAATGACCCTTCTAGATGCACCATAACACCTACCAACTTCATTTGCAGAGTTTCGAAGTTAAATTTGACTAGAATATATCCATATCAAATAATCCAATTCTTGAACCAACTCTCAACCAATGTGACCATTTAGTTTGATTAAATGACAATGGACTAAGACACATTAAAGAGAAAATTTGTAGAAACAAAGCTACAATGAAACAACTAAAAAAAAAAATGTGCAACTCAAGTAGGAGAATGAGGCCCTAAGAAAAGATATCATAGAGAAAGACAAGCTGCAAGAATAGGTTGATGACCTCAACTCCCAACTTATTGAAGTTGATAAAAAGAAATAACTAGATATTTCATAACAACTTACACAAAGGAAAGACTAGCTAAAGAAGCAAGCTAAATAAGTCAAATCATGGCTAGAAGACCAATGGAAACAACTGCAAGAAGCCCAACAAGCAAAAGATCTTTAGATCTCCAAGCTCCTAGAAGAGTTCGCTAAGCAAAAAGGAGCAATGGCTGATGAAGGACACAACTCAAAAATTGAAGAAGTGAAGTCCCTATTAGATAATATAAGGAGCGAGGTAACAAGTGCCAAGAGGTACTTTGAATTTATGACCAATATCAAAAACAACCTCAATTAGGTGGTAATGATAATCAAGCAAACTAAGGAATTGGCTATGAATGAGAGGTATTAAGAGGTACTTAAACTATTAGCCATGATGACGATAACTCAATCATAGCATATGGTAATAGATATAAAATATCACATGAAAAGGCTAAATAAAATCCCTAACACCTAGAGAGACCTCCAAACATGCAAGGACACAATGACCTCTCTAGAAACCCTAATACATGAAATAGAGAAATAAATTCAAAGGCTAGTCATTATTGAATTGTCTAATGTGTTCGACCATCAAAAGAAACTTCTCTATGATGACATCATTAATTCAATAATTGAAGAGGAAAAGGTGAAATTTGGAGCATAGAAAGTAACAAAACAAGCCAAATAGTTAGAAACACTACTCACCAAATTGCAAGAAATAATGAAGAAACAAGATGGTTTTTTTAAACTTGTATGAAGACTTGGTAGGAGACGTAGAAGACCCTATAGACATTCCTCTACCTAGGAACAAAGAATGGTAGAATCTATGGAGCTTTTTGTCATAAAATGAGACAAGGAGAACCAACAATTTTGTAATGTTGTAGCTAGGGATTCTAATTTTGAAGACTTCATGCCCTAGGTTGAAGGCAGAATTTAACATCGCTCAAAGATCAAGCTTGGTGCCCCATGAAGTCACCATAAATGTAGTAACATGTTTCTATCTTAGGGTTCCCATAGTTTTGAAGATTTACAAAACCTTCTGAAACAGTTAATTAAAACCTCCAAAACCCCAAAATTTTGCTAAGTGAGCACTAGAGGACCGATTTGCTAAAAGGTAAGCAATTGACTCGTAGGAGCAATTTGCTAGCTTGATAAAACAATTGAATTATAGGAGCAAAGTGCTAATAGATTGGAGTGAATTGGTCATGGACAAGCATAGGGGTAAAAGGAGATGTGTGGATCCCAAAGAATTTTTTGAAAGCAAGATTTTGACATGTAATGGTGCCATAACTCATCTTAGAAGGTTTCCATACCTTTTAGAGATATTTCTAGAGGTATGCAACATTTGGAGCTACATCATTTGTTAAATATGCCCCCAAATCTTTATTTATACTAGAAGTAAGAATATCTCACCTAAGGTAACTTAGGGTGAATTCTTCCTATAAATAGGATCCATTGTAAACATCTTTTGGCCTTGAGGAAGTCAAAGTCTATGAAACCCACATTGTGCTCTTTCTTTTAAGATTGATGAGAATTTGATCAATATTTTGCTTTCCATCAATGGCACTAGCCTCCTATATTGCAGAATGTGCAACGATTAGGTACTTCCTTTTTGTCCATCTTATCATTCCTCTCACAATTTCATTTTATATGAATGAGAATATATTATTATTATTCAATTTTGTTATGTGTTGATTAATCACAAACTCTCCTTGCAATGATTACGAGTGCATTTACTTTCAATATCTCATACCCTAAACTTTAAAAAAAAAATCATGCATTTTTATTTCAACATTTTACTTTCTTGCATTTAATTTTATGCAGTTATATTAGATTAGTTAAACTTTAGTAAGGACAATGAAGAGCCAACTAGAGGTTAGAAGAGGCATTGTCCCTTCTACCCAACTTTGTTGAAACTGGAATTATGGATGCATAAAAGGTTGGATATTTTCACAATTCAACAAGGCATTAGGTTATATTTTGATTCTTGCTATTTTTTAGGTTTTATTAATTTGTATTCATTTGTGCATTGTGTTCTAGTAGTTCCAAATTTGAAATTTGACCTACCTTAGAAAGCTAATGCTTATATCTCCCTAATATAGGGTATTCTAGGAAGCTTTGTGTCCTTTCACGGACAAAATAACTTTAACTTTGGATTGCTTTTTTTTAATTATTAGTCCATTTTCATTGTTGCTCTATTGATTTATCTTCCATTAAAATGTTTATGTTGTTTTTCCCTAAACTTTCCAATTCATATTCTCTTTCTTATGTGATTATAATCAAACCTATGATTTCTAAGATCTTAAACAATCAATTTATTTGTGCTTCAAGCATCCTAGCATAGTTTTGCTTTAAAAGTTAAAGGTAAATGCCATTTATATTATTTTCAATATCGTTGCTCTCTTCCAAACTTTATACATCAAGTGCATCTTAAGCATTATTATTTTATTTTTATTTACCTTACAATTCATTAACTTCATTAATTTATGATCTTGATTATCATTGCATATAACTCTTACTCTCATTGTTTATTTATCCTTTTAACATAAATTGAATAAACCTCCTACTCCCACTATTTATTTATTCATCTAGTGTAACTCTCACTTTCACCATTACCTAGATCTCATTTTTTATTTATGCAGCCCCATGTAACCTTGCAAGCATAACAACACCTCAAACTTTGAAGAAGTTGCCACAAATCTTAAGGGAGAGCCCACGTACCTGCAAATATTTACAATGAAGGGTAAAAAGTGTAACTTAATAACTATTTCACAAGTGGGACTGATAAACAATGAGATTTTTGAGCCCTTTCATTCTTCATGAGTTTGATGAGATTTAATGCATGATATCTAGTTTGCAACACTAAATAGCAACAATGGCCTTCCTTTTAAGTTGTCCAATTTGATGCAAGTGTACATGAATGCAAAAATGTGTTACTTGGTTAAAATTGTTTGATCAACACTTTGCATCTAATGATGCTAATTGCTACTTACAATAGCTTGTCAATTTATCATAATTAACAATCTATTATCTATAGGTCGTGGGTTTCTTAATCAAATTATTTCTATGCAATGAGATGCTCTCTATCAAGGGCTACCATTTTTTTTTAATTGGTTATATTGGGTTAATCAAATCCACCTATATTACAACAGTTTGACAATTATGAAGGTATAGTTTGACAAGATTCAAACCTAGGTCTTCTTAAAAGTTGAGGTATTCAACTAATTGAGCTCATGTCATTTGATTAAATATTAAGGTTCACCTATAAGATTCAAACCTTATCCCATTTGATTAAATATTATGGTTCACCTATAAAATTTGAACCTTATTCTATTTAACTAAACATTAAAATTCATTCATCTATGAGATTTAAACCTTTTGTTGTAAAACCATGCACGTCAAAATAAAATTAAAAAAAAAAAAACTACACTATTAAGTAGCTGAAGATGGATTATGGTGCTAACCAACCCCGTATGTGATTTAAGTGAAGATGTTTTAGTAAGGATATTAAGTATGAGGCAGATTTTCAGGTAACAAATTTAGACTAATGTCGATAAAGGAAAATATCTCAATGTGTTGAGCAATTCATACATGCCATTTATGACGAACCAGGAGTTTCAACAGTATTTAAATCCCCATCATCTTGCTTAAGCACGTAACTATAACAAGAAGCATTCAATTTGCACGTGTTTCAATGCGTATCAGAACGCTTGGTTCCGTTTCTAAATGATGAACTTGGAAATTACGGCTGGAACACGATCACAGTGTTTTATTTGAAAAAGTTTCACATATGTATATGACTAGCCATAAGAAAGTACAAAATGGACACTACTAGATGTTAAAATGCAATCTTTTTTCAAATGGGGAAAACCACTACTTCTCAACTCCATCACCCCTCTGGGCAATTGCTGCTTAGTTCCCGTCTTATTTTTCAAGTCAGTCAATAATATCAAGGCAATAATAACATATCTCCTACCAGACCAGACCTGGATGAACATTGCGCTCTTAATGGAGCACTGTCTAAGAAGAATTTTCCGAGCTAGATATATATTGCCACTACACAATGTAGCACATTAGCGTGTAACTCTCATTGGAACATTGTTGCTTTGAGTGCAGGGGTTTGCCATCTTGGCGTGTTGGCACTCCAACACTGGCACTTTGGAGATGCATTATAACCTGAAAATTCAGCAGAAGCCATCTTTGGCTACGTAAAACCCGAGTGAAAGCTGTGCTTCACAATGGACTTGTAAAAAGAAAATAGTGTAAACAATGTTTTTCAAAATAATCTGAAAGAAAAAGAAATATGTCTTTTTATGTGTCGTTTTTCATAAAATTGGGGCTCCTGCAATAGCTTCACTCGAGGAATTATTCTGAATTTGACTCACATTCTTACCATGGAAACACAAGCAAGTTCCGATAAACTTATATTCCAAGGTTTTGCCCAAAACAATTCTCTTAGGTTGTTTAAGACCACTTCCCTGTTCCAAGTAGACCTCCTCTGGAATTAAAAATCCTGTGGGAGATGGCCAAATTCAAGTGCCAATCCACAGTCTCGTCAGATGACCATCATTGGAAAGGTTGGGAAACACTGCAATGCCATGGTATCAAATTGTCAATACACAATCCTCAATTGTAAAAGGAAAATGAAGAGCAAAAAGGTATTGTAAAAGCATATAAATGAAACTCTGCTAATAACTGATAACCGATGTGATCCATTGGCCTAAGCTTATTCAGTTGAATACCTTGATTTGTAAGGAGGAGACTTAGGTTGGATTGCTAAATAATACATACATAGGTGCATTTCAATTCCATATAACCAATTAAAAGTAAAAAACAAACAACGTGAAATATTAAGGAACTAGTCAACCAGCTTTCTCACAGACGATCATGGAATCTCTATCATATGGAAAAATCCAGAAGTACAATTAGATGATGTTTCTCGGGAAAAAACTGCATATATGGAGGCAGCGGACATACCTGACAAATAAACTCCCCTTGCCCAAATTACAGGATTCTGTCTGCAGGTATAATTTTGACCGCAATGAACATTTAAAAGCCTAATTTCATAATTTAGTCACCAAAAAAAGCAACAGTTAGTAGACTTTGATCACTAAGGGAATTAGTTGATACCATCATTCACTGCATCTAGTTAAACCCATATGGGTAGGGCAGAATTTAATCTCAAATTAGTAGGGCAACCCCTTTTGTGAGGAATGCATCTGGTATTGAGTTATCTCTTGAACACCCATGACTCTTCGATCGATTTGAATAAGGCTTAGGTTGAAGGAAACCGACTCTAGTGTATGGCTTAGGGTGATTCCACCTCCAATGATGGGTACTGCTATGTAGCCCGCAGTGCCAGTTTCAGGAATTTAAAGGAATTCAACCATCTCATATCAGCAGGCATTAGAGTTTGTGAGAGGCACCACGCTCTCAAAGCAATCATGCTTAGAGTCACCAATAATCCCCACAGGAACAAAGCCCATTCTCGAAATGGTGGAAGCGGTTTACATCCCTTATAGTGATTTCTCTATCAACAATCTCAGAAATGAATTTGGTAGCACTGTGACAATCACCACATACGCGAAGGTTTTTGATAATCCGAATAGGTGTTCCATGCGGTGTATTGAGAAGCCCAAATACAATAGCCAACCTCTCACTGTGATAGCCAACACTACGTGCCTTATGCTCTTCCTCCACATCATGCAGTGCAAAATTAGTGTCTGGCACATAACCCATGCCCTTCATCTGCTCTGTCAATCTCTCCAGTGCAGAATAAATAAACTCTGTTTGTGGGTGAGATCTGTCATCTGCCACAAAATCATGAGTTACGTCCTTGATCTCAATCCAGCTGCATCCACGCTCCTTTTTTATGCCTCTTTTTTTCATTAATTTTCTAACTCTAGCAACATCAGTCCACCTGCCAGCTGCAGCATAGATGTTTGACAGTAGCACATATGGTCCACAACTCTGTGGCTCCAATTCAAACAGGAACTCGGCAGCTCGTTTCCCAAGCTCCAAATTGCTGTGAGTTCTACAGGCACTAAGCAGCGCACCCCACATTGAAACAGTCGGTTCAAATGGAGCACTCTTAATAAGATTCTCTGCCTCTTCGAGCCTCCCAGCTCTACCAAAAAGGTCAATCATACACGTATAGTGTTGTGCAGCAGGCATGATATGATGAGTTTGACTCATAGAATCAAAGTACCCCAGGCCTTCATCCAATAAGCCGGTATGACTACACGCGGATAGAACACTTATATAGGTAATGTTGTTGGGCACAATGCCAGCATCTAACATTTCTTCAAACAACTTAATGGCAGTTTTCCCCATTCCATTATGGGCATATCCTGCAATCATTGCATTCCAGCACACCAAATTCTTGACTGGTATCCTCTCAAAGACATTTTGTGCATCTTCTGTACACCCACATTTGGAATACAAATCAACAAGGGCACTCTTAACAAAAACACTGGAGTCAAACCCACTTCTCGTTAAAAGACCATAAACCTGTTTCCCCAGTTGCAGAACTGCAAGACTGGCACAAGCTGTTATGACGCTTGCAAAAGTGGCGTCATCCAGTTCAACGCCTGCTTGTCGCATTTGGAGAAACCACTGCAGAGCCTGCTCCCCGTGCCCACTCTGGACGTAACCTGAAATCATCGCATTCCATGAGCTCACATCCCTTTCGGGAATTTTGTTAAACACATGGCGTGCATCCTGCAACTTCCCACTTTTGAAACAAGCACCGAGGATGCTGATGACTGTTACTTGATCAGGCTTCACTCCTAGCCGTTGCATTTCATAAAACAGACTTAGAGCCTCATCCCCACGTCCATTCTCACCATAACCAGTAATCATTGCATTCCATGAGACCACGTTGCGCTCAGTCATTTCGGCAAACACTTGGCATGCATATTCTACCAATCCACTCTTCGCATACATGTCAACAAGACCCGATCCTACAAACACGTTCGACTCGCATTTAGCTTTGATTATGTGGACATGGATCTGTTTACCTTGTTTTAAAGACTGCAACTTGGCACAGGAACTCAGAACGCTAGCGAAGGTAAAAGTGGAAGGCATTAACCCTTCTGCCAGCATTTGGCAATAATGGTTCAAAGCCTCCTCGGGAAATCCATTTCTATCATACCCGGCAATTATGCTGTTCCATGAAACGTTATCTCTCTCAGGTATTTTGTCAAACAGTTGGCGTGCATCCTCTATCATACTCCATTTGATGTACGCCGCTAACATGGCGTTCCACGAGAATACATTTCGCATTGGCATTTTGTCAAACACGTGACGAGCATCAAGCAATTTACCGCATCTGCCATACATTTCCAAAACACGGTTTCCCAAGAAAATGCATATCTCGAGTCCAGTTTTGATCACATGCGCATGGATCCGCCTCCCCTCTATCAAATTATTAGTTGAAATGCATTTCTTCAACATTTTATCGTGGACATTGCAATGGAATAACAATCTTTGTTCGTGCATTAGATGGAGAAAATCCCCTTTTCGGCTTCTTCTGCACATAATGGTGACTAAAGAAATGTTCCAATTTTATTTTTTAAAGATATTATACAGATAAACAGGATTATCTTTAGTATTTTATCTGAATAGATAGGTTGGTTGCTGTTTGTAAATAGATTATATTGTTTCTTTTTTCGTAAGATTAAGGTACCCTTAATTTTTTTTTAAATTGAAACCAACAAAGGTTATAATAAAAAGGAGTTCGAAGGATCATAGTTCGGGGCACAAGGTTATCCATACTATCAAAACTGGAATCATCTCTTAAAAAGGCGAATACACAACATAACTAAGCATAAGAAAATAAACTAGAGTAAAAAACTTTAAACTATAGAGCTTTAGGCACCAAGTAGACTTATTGTTTTGTCATCATGTTTCAAATTCAAATCCAACGCCTCGAAATTGTTAAAACTTTTGGTTCGAAAGATTGAAACCGTTTTTTGGGTAGACTTCTCCATCTTCTTTTCTCTGTCGAGGACTACGAGTACGTCAAAACTGCACAAAAAGGGAGAAAGGGAGAGATCTTTAGATTTTCCTTACTTTATAGGAACTACCAATTCCATCGATGATGGCTTCGGTATATCCATCGGTATATCCTCGCTGTCGATGATGGCTTTGCATCCAACGGTATCCTTGCTGCCGCTAAGATACTCCAACATACAGTAGCTATTGGATAAATCAAAAATATAGCTGTCGAACTTAACACTGGTCATATGAATTCGCTCTAGAGGAGCGACATCTTCTTTTGTAAATCTCCTTCTCGAGTTGCGAGAGCGCCTTGCATCAGTTGAGAGGGAATGTACTGGAGGATTGGCCGGTTGAGCAGACTATGAAACAACCATTATTGCATCCCTTCACGTATGAATCTGTTGAGACTAAGGAGCCTCAATGATAACAATTTTAGCTAGGACACCAACTTTTTTCTTTTCATACCCTTTTTCTATCGGTATTAAGACATGTGTCGATTTGGACTATGTACCTTTAAAAGTAATCCAATGTGCATTTTTTCGCTCTCCCGTCCAACCATCCTCTTGAGGTTCAAGAGTGGGCGCACTCGGTGTGGTAGGGCTCTTCTTGTCCCTGTTATGCGGCATCAAAGGACAATCTTTGATCTTGTGTGCTGAGGACTAGCACCGAAAACATGTGTTAAACAAATTAATATAGAGGACCCACTGGGTACAGTGTCACCAACTTGTATGTCAATAGTCTCCTTGAGATCTCGAGAAATATCAATTTCGATGCAAATACGTTTTTAAGGGCGTGCATGGAAAAAATTGTCTGCCTCCACCAAAATGACACGCCCTAAAGGAGTTGTTATGCAACTAAGAAAGGACCATAGAGGTAGAAGGAGTCCTGAAATTCCACCCACATAGGGACTTTGGTAAATCTTTCCTCGGAAACAAAAAAAATTCACGGATCCAAGGAAAAAAACAATCACAGAGCTTCTCATGTACCAAGGACCATGCTAGTAAATCACCTTAGCATGGGTTTTTCCGCAAAGCGAAACAAAAAAAAAACCTTTGTAAGGTTTTGAACCATCTTTAGCTTGATTCCCTAAGGAGTCCAAGCTACAATAACCTAGGTTCTAAGGGAAGACTCGTTAGAATGCGTTTAAGGGAATACCCAACAAGGATAAATGATTTTAAGCAATGGCATGTAGCTCTAAGGGAAGACTCATTAAGATGTGTCTAAAGGAATATCCAACAAAGATGAATCTAAACAGTAACATGTAAAATCTTTAGACAATGAAAAATTTACATAGAAACGAGGGTTACCTTGTGGACCATTCTCAACATAAACCTATCCGTTGAGAAGAACCATTATCGCATACATGCATTCCCTTAAACGGTAGCAATGCTATTCATTGATGCATTGATCCAAAATTAAAGGTCATATTGATACTTAAAACCTTTAAATACCCTTAACTTTATCTATACACAAAAAAAATAAAAATTATAAAAAATTCTCACACAACCAAAAAAATAAAAGAAATGCCGCACTTGCCAACGAAGATTTTATTCTCTACTCGCCTTTTGGCACTTGTTGCTCTTGGTATGAAGGTAACCCTTATGAACTGAACCAAAGTTTTGAAATTTGAGTTAAAATTTATGAAACAAAAAACGGCACTTCAACATCAATTTACCTTAAAAAAAAATAGTGAGATATTTATTTTTAACCGTCTATGCGAACAGACAGGTTGAATTATTTTCATATTAAAACAATAATATTCTTTCTCTATATTTAAATTTAATTATAATTTTTTAAAATTATATATATATATATAATTTAGGTGTTGTAGGTGAGTTGGAGAGGAGAGGGCAATCCTTCAAGGGAGGTCCCAGGTTCAAATCTCCACCCTACCAAAAAGCTGAATTGGATATTCAAAATTCAATTGATAATGTTGGTGCAAGGAGGGTCGGGTGCGACTCCCGGGTGACTTTGACGGTGTAGAACCTCCTGTTCGTGGTCTCTTAGACCACGGCGGCCTCGCAAAGGGTTTTTCGATATATATATATATATATATATATATATATATATATATAGTGGAGAAATCCTTATGATCAATTAACCTTTAGGGTTGAACATTCCCATCTCAACCATAACCAACTTTCTAATTACCGAGAGGAGACCTAGGTTCCAATCCCACGGGCGTGCCCATGCATAGCCAGTAGCCCGATTCGACTCCTCTGCGTGTTGCACCTGACTGATGACAACGATCCGTTTCCTGCTTGTCTGGCGGTTCCCATTTATGCCACGTGTTGAACCAAACTGACAAAGACGGTGCAAATCTTGTGCGTCCGACGGTCCCCATATCACGTCGAGTTACCATTAACGAGAAGGTGGGTGTGTTGGAAGCCTTCGCTAATAGTTTGAACCCTACCAGCTACGCTGACATTTACTAAAAATTGTGATTGTAACCAATTCATCTATGTAACCAAAAAAAAAAAACAACTTCCTAATTATAAATATAATTTCTAATAAAATTTAAACCTTAATCTCTTTTAAAATTTAAATTAATACTTAAAAATTTGATTAAACTATTATTTAATAGTTTCAAATAAAACTTTATTTTAAATTAAAAGTTAGATAGTGAGAAAAACTATAAGAGCTTAGGATGTGAAATATTTCTCCTTAATTCAATTGGCGTTGTGCTATAACCATATTTAACCCACTCACACCAACTATAATCAAAGCCAAACTTTCACCAACTATAATCAAAGCCAAACTTTCTGAGAATAGTATGTAGAAAATTTCAGGAAACCTATCATATGCTTTGTTCATATTTAATTTCAAAAGCTTTTTTAATAGAATGAAGAGAATATATGGTCTCTTGTGCAATAATTATACCATCAAGAATTTGTTTACCTTGAACAATGTCACCTTGTTCCCTTTTAACCTGTTTGCCATAATTTTTGAAATGATCTTATAAATCATATTACAAAGGCTTATTGGATGAAAGTTATCAAAATGTTTTGTGTCATTTTTCTTGGGAGTAATAAAAGTAGCATTGATCTAACATATCACTCTTCAACAAATACCAAAAATTTTGAAAGAAAATTGCAAGAAATCCGTCGGGACCAGGTGCCTTGTTAGGATGGAAAGAGAAAACTGCTTCATGGAGCTCCTCCATAGAAATATTCTTCATCAAGATTTCATTTTGTCCCTGGGTGATAAGTAATGGAATATTTTGCAGATTTGTTTTTTGTGCCTCCTTATTTTGCCTAGAATCTAATAAAATATTTTTGATGTGGTCTACCGGCAAGGACGCCACTTGCATTATCGATGATGTGACCCGGGTTCAATCCCCATAGCGAATATGTATATGTATAAGAAGTATTTACTCAATAATAAATAAATAAAAACAACTTATTGCTTTCTTCCTTGTATCTTCTTCATCCTCAATATTTCTTCCATTTGGAGTTATAATATTTTTAATATGACGAACAAAAAAATTTGTTTTTGTTGTAGCATGAATTTTTTTGTATTTCTATCTCCTTGAGCCATTTCTCTCTAGAATTTTGGAACCAATATGACTCCTTCAATGCATTATGATAATAAAAAAGTAATTGTTTTTCTTTCACATAAGAATCCTGGTCCATTCCATTAATTTCTACTATCTCTTGTAAATTTTTGAGCTTGGATTCAATTTTTTTTTCTTTAAAAATGTTACCAAAAGATTTGACATTCCATATCTTCATTTGCTCCTTTAAATATTTCAACTTTTGAACAAACCTATACATATATGATCCTTCAAATTTTGATTCATCCCACCATAACATAACCATCTGGAAAAAATTAAGGTCTTGGAGCCACATAGACTGGAAGCAAAATGGCTTTGGATGACCATTGTTAGGTGACTCACAAGTCAAAATAATGGGTTTGTAATCTGATCCTACTCGTAATAAAATATCTGAAGAGATTGTATACTTTATTTGCAACCATTTATTGGATAACAAAAATCTATCTAGTCTTTCTGTTATATGGTTTTTCCCAATGCATGTATTATCTCATGTGTGTTGAAAGCTTGAGGGACTAACATCCCAAAGGTCATTTGAATTGACAAATGAAGCAAAATCTTGCATTGATTTCGACCATCCTAGAATTCCACCCTTCTTTTCCAAAGGAGATATAACAGTATTAAAATCACCCCCAAGAATCCATAGATCACAATGAATCATCATTGTATTTGACAAAAATATACTAAGGTCCTTCCAACATCTTTCACGAGGAGTAACTATAGTTGGAGCATATACATTTATAACCCCAACTTTGATGTTTTCCTCTTTCCTCCAAAATAATCCAACAACCCGATTACTTTTTGCTTCTAATAGTTGTCCATCTCATTTGCATTTGTCCCATATTATTGCACTACCGCCTGAAGCTCCCGTAGAAGAAACTGCTAAACAATCACCCGCCTTTCAAATCTTCTTAAAAGCATCCTTACATTCCTCACTCCTTAATTTCATTTCTTGTATTAAAATAAACTCGGGGCTATAACAACCTATTAATTCCTTAATAACTCTTTTTTTAGGGGTTTTATTCATACCCCTAATATTCCATGATATCATTTTCATCATCAACACTTTTTATTTTTATTAGTAGGCTTAACCCCACTTCTTGTTAACACCTATGATATTTTTATTTGGCTTCCCAGATCAATATCCTTTTGAGTTTCATTTTCTCTTTTTTATTTTTGTGATAGCCTTCGTCTCTTTCCATTTTTGTCACCACTCTCATCTTCATCAATCTCTTCCATTTTTTCATATTGTTCAAGATGGAACTTATCTTCTAAATATTTATGTTGCCCTAAATAGTCGAAAGTGCAAGGAATAGCCTCAATAACATTTTCTTCTTTATATTGCCCTGAAAACTCTAAACTGCATAGATGATCCTCCATAGTCATCACTTTATTATGTTGTACTGAAATACCTAAATTTCCTTGGATATCCTCTACAATATTTTCTTTACTATACTACTCTTGAAATCCTATAGTGCAAGGAATACACTTCGTACTACTTTCTTTTTTTTGTAAGGAGAATATTTTAAGCTACTTGAGGATAATAAAGGTGATTTACCCGGATTAAGCTTGACCTCCTTCACCTCATTTTCTTTAAAATGTGTCTCCCCATCTTCCTTTATATTAAAATTTGTTTTCCCCTCTTCCTTCACACTTTTATCTCCTTTTATATTTGAACTTGTGCATTGTACTTCCTCATATCCCATATCATTTTTTCCTTCTAATGATTGATTCGAGTGAACTGTAATGGCCTTCACCATCTAATGATGTAGAGGGATTTTTCTAACCACTTTCTTAGGAGTGGAAAATCCTTGATTTGACCTAGCTTCTCCTGTGATATAGTCTCCTTGTTTCAAATTGAAACTACCCTCATGCCCAAAAAATTCCATCTCTTCCTCCATTTTCACTTTGCAATATCTTGCCATGTACCCAATTTCATGATATTTGCGACATCGAAATGCAATGTTTTCATAATCCACTTGTTGATCCCATTCTCTTAATTCAAATTTAATCCTAATCGACTATGGTAAAGGATTAGAAATATCAACGAAAACACATATTTGAGTGTATACAACATGTCTTCTCTCCTTAGTAATTGGTCTCTCCTATATGAATTCACCTAGGGTATTACCAATATTCTTTAAAACCTCCTTATTGATGAGTTGATAAGGAAGTCCAAAAAGCCTAATCCATACTGGAAGACTTTTAATAGTTTTTGTGTCCACAAAAAATTTCTCACTCCAAGGTCTTAAATATAATGCATCTTTACCCCTAAACCATGGGCCTCCATCCATTATTTTTTAACTAGAAAAAATAATGAGAAAAAATCCTTTTGCAAGAAAAGTCATGGAGTAATTTGAATTAAATTCTCATTTCCACTTTAATGCAATTTTAAATCTCATAAAAACCTAGCCAATATTCATGAAACTCAAATATTAACCCTTTGGTTTTAAGAATCATTATATCATGCTCAATCATCTCATCCTTGATAATCACTTCTAGCATAGAATCTACTACCTAGACTGGGTTTTCCATAGATTCTCTCTTCTTCTAATTATGACTTCTTTAGGAGAAGCCTACATAAAGAGGGAATCCCTTTCCCAGTGGTCACTCACTCCAAAGGAAGAATCTCATCCTAACGATGTACAATGGATAAGCCTTAGTAAAAAGAAGAAATGGGGATACAAAATGCTCTCAGGCAAAAGTTGTAGTTAAGTCTAAAAATCCCTGCATCCAGAGGAGATGTAAAAATACTAGACAAAGAGAATGGTCAATCTTAGCCTTCCTAATGTTAGATAAGGTAGGCATGTTAATTGATGGCATCCCAAGAACCATCTTGGTGTTAGCTAAAACCATTATGGAGTTAGCTAATGTTATTTGGGTGTTTGCAAGAACTGCTCCTCCATTGATAATGCCTACACTATTCTTGGCCTATAAATAAGTCCAACAACAATAGCCACAACCTTTTGGTAATCGGTTTTTGCCCTTTCTCAAGGACACTGAAATGGTGCCAAAAGTGTGAATTCTAGGGACAAAGGAGGAAGAGAATAATGGATTGGATTTTAAGGATCTATTGGGTTAGAAAGCCTATAATATCTCTCTTCTCGATGAACTTGGCCAACTAAAATGGCCATTTGCAAGCCCCTCTTCAATTTGTGGAGTCTGTTAAGATAGAGCAAGGACAAGAAAAACAAAACTTAGAAGAAATCCCTTTAAAAAAAAAAGGAGATGCTTCACCCTTTTTTCATCTTGGTGTTTGAGGTTAATACAATAAGTACTAATAAGGTAAAAGGGTAAAGAAAACAACTCGATGCAACAAGGATAATGTAGAACTTGTGTCATGAAAGTATAGCTTCCTCATCTTTTCTTATCTTCTCTTCTTATCCTTTTGCCATCCTTCATATTCCATTAGCATTCTTCTTATTACTCATTCCATCTCCCCCAATAATTCTAGTTCATATTCTCCATTTTGCCTATCTCCCTCAAATTATCTCCTATTCATCTTCTACTATTTTCTTGACTCCATAGCCCAATGGAAATGATGTCATAATAATGTATTTGCAAGCAACTGCATTTGTTTTGCACAATTATGGAAGGGTGCAAAAATGATTCCTCAATGATGAAAGTAGACACCAAAGGTCATCATGAAAGGAGAAAAGCTGGTAAAAGATGACACCTTGATATGTGTAAGTTGATATTCAGAACACATGTGGCATCAAGCAATGGAGTTTGAAAAGGTAGACATCATGCCAAGCTGATAGTTGTATGCCATGTTAACAAGATCATAAAATCAGAAACAATTTGCATTAAATTAAGTGCTATGGTGGTGAGTTATAATTGGCCAAATAAAAAATGGAAGTAAAGGAGTTGGATCTTCATAAGAGCAATAGGATCTAGGAAAGTAGTGCCAGCTCTGACAAAATCTAGTTTAGTTAATAATCTAGTTGTCATCAATATCTCCTAAGATTATAAAATAAATGTAGGGCCACCTTATGCATGATGTCTTCTTATATGTTAAAATAATCTTGATTAGCCATGCACACTATTTAAGCAATATCTCATCGTATGGTGTTTAGCAACCTTGATGAAATTTACCTGTGTAATTTTACAAGGAAAAAATAGTAGAAAGGAAAGTATACCCAAGCGCCTAGAACATTTACCTAATGTAGTTTGCATGGATGAACGTTTACTTAAGGCTACTTCTTTAGATCTAAAGCAACTATTAGCTATGGAATAATATGCTCATGTAGGTTTCAATTTTGTTGGAGGTGCTTATAGTTAGGTATCTCCATAGCTTTTGCTTTCTCTTCCCTTACCTATGTTTCCTTGTTCCTTTTGTTTCAATTTTTGTATCGTCACATCTCTCTCTCTATTAGTCATTTCCTCACCCTATCTTCCTGAATTTCTTACCACCATTACCAACATCCCCATTCCCTAACATCCATGCCTTTTTGGATTCTTGTAGTTTTCTTATTTTTCCCCTGTACCCTTTGCCTCCCTGATTACTTTACCACTCTATAAATCTCTAGAAGCATCAACTTTGTCCCTCTTCTGAACATTTTTTTCCTGTGGCTCTATAGTACATCTCATATTTTATAGGCAATTGGTATGGATTTTGAATAGACTCATATTCTAAAGTTTGTTTTAGAAGCCTTGTTAAGGCTATAAAATCCACTAGTAACCCTTACCACCTTTCTACATAAATTCCCTTCCCAATTTTAAAATTATTTTACTTTCTTTAACCGTAAGCTTTACCTGCGTCTAGGCCTCTACTCTCAATTAGCTCATCTTCTAGGTCCTCTATTTCTATATATTTTCAATATGTCACAAGTAAGTCTTACTAGGTTCTCTATTTTACAAGCAAAAATATCCACAAGTCACCAATAATGTAGGTAGGTTTTACCACCTACATCCACAATCCTTGTATGTGAACCAAATTGTAATTTTGTTCAAGTTGTATTGCAATTTTGCTAAGGCATCAGTACAATGATTGCACTCAACATCTTTCAAGGTATAATTTTAGCATTGAATCATACTCCTAAAATGAATCATGCTACAAAGCAAAGGTAAAAGGTAACCTAAAAAACTTCAAAAATAGCTCAACACTCAAAAATGCATGACTAGATGTGAAAATCTAGCTAGATAGATAGTAGGGTAGCAGGAAAAAAATGCCAAACTAAAATTAATTCCAAGGCAATAAAATTCAATGAGCAAAATCTAAAGATAGGGCTTTCTAGAAGTTCTACATCTGGATCAACAATATCTTAAGTGCCAAACATGAATTTTGGCTAAGTAAGAAGTGGCCAAAATTTTAAATTATTGATATCAATAGAGCAGTGCAAAAAGGCCAACATCTAACACAATATAAAGAATATATGTTTAAGTGTGATAAATTTGTGACATCTAGCAACAAAGTAAAATTCCCTAGCTAAGTGTTACAAAGGGTCAGATTCTTGAAGGTACAATGTCAGCATAGTCTACATGAAATTTCGGCATAACAAATAATAGAGTCGAAGCTAAAAATATTCTAAGGTATTAAGTCCAGCACACAAGGTAGAGAAGTATGAAGTGGAAGCTCATCCAACATCTGGAAATGTGTATTTAAAAATTTGGCTAATGACATCATCCTTAGAAGCATAAAAGTACGATAAATCCAAAATGAGTGTTAGAATGCTAAGGCATAAAACCTAATGATGAAACACATCACCAACACTCAAGAGTAATATTTGAAATCTGGCACTATACATGGGTGAGGACATGCCTGACTCTAAAGGTGATTAAATCATTAAGATAAGCTAAAAAACCTGACACTTAGCAAGAAAAATGCAAAATTTGGCTAAGTGTTGGATGAGAGATAGACCATTGAAACTACTTACATCATTAGTAGAGCTAGAAAATTCATCATGAAGAAATAGCCATCGAACCAAAATATAGCCAAGGTGAACAATTTGGTATAAATCAATATTCCTTTTTAATGTCATATCCTGCAATAAGCTTTTGGACCTATCCTAGTCAACAATATTTCTCACATGCCAATTAGTAACCCAATACCACTACTATCAAAAATAGTAATAGTCAAAGATGCCTACATCATACATTTATCCTTTCTTAGCTAGCTCTATATAATAGAAAGGAGTGGATTATTATTAAATGGTTAGAATATGATGACACATCATGCAAGTTAGCTTCAGAGGAGAAATTAGGGCCACACATGTCACCTAAACATGTTGGAGGCAATTGATCATGGCTAACATGAAAGTGACAACCATCCCCTGTACCTACTCTAATAGACCTGTAGTCCATCTTGAAAGTAATGATGCTAACATAACTGAATGCAAATGTAAATCTATAAATACTTTAATGTAGCTCATTCAAATGGTTGGCTCTTTAGCGTTTATAATTGCACAAATTATATGATCAAATGTGTTGCTTGACCTTTGTCAAAGACTATTATAAAATATGTGTGTATGTTGATTTACTTTTAAGCATTTATGTTAAAATCAAATGTATAGTTTATTCTATAATGATTTATTCTGCTATTTGAATTGCTCCCTAGATTGTTGGCAAGTTTGATTCTTGGAATGCTTAAATGTGTGTGCTTAAGTAGTTAATATTTCACAATATTTGATGATGGTTATTTTGTTAGGCATTTTAGTCTAATTAAGGAATGATACTCTCATACATATGTCTCTTTATGTAGCTGAATCCCAACCATTTTAAATCCTAGCTTCTGACCTTACGCATTTATATCTCTAGTTTACAACCTTGTTAATTAGTTTAGCTAGTGTTATAGGAACTGACCTACTCCAAAGGCTGACTCAAAAATTATTTTGGGTCTTATATTCTTGGTTGAGGTCTTGAGGGTGCAACTCATCTAGTTAGGTAGATTTCAGACCAAGATTCACTATTAACAACCATAGCAAAAATATCCAAGAAAAGATAGAGTTATTTTTGTGGAATGTCCATCTATATTTGGAAAAGGAAATAGATCAAATTAAGAAACATGTTATCTGGTGCCACCCACCTGGTCCAAGAAGATGCTAGAAACAATTTAAGTTTTAAACACCCAAAAGTACATAATGAGAAATACAACGAATTTCCATAAAAAAAAAACCATCAAAGATATTTATAAAAGGAAGAAAAAATCCTTGAGAGTAGAATAGAGAAGTAGAATTATAGACAAGCAAACAAGTTTCCAAGTGACTTGAAACATCTACTTCAAATGTAGAAAGAAACAACACAATCTAGAAGTTGAGCACAGAGAATATGAGAGAAAAAATTCTTGTGTAGAAGGGAAAATTGTAAGAGAAAGAGGAGACCCACTATAGTTGCCTTATAAACCTTAACAAATTGGATCGTTGTAGCCTAAAGAAGCATCTAAAGAATAGAGGAATTACACCTAAGTAACCAAATGGAAAATTGCACTTGAGCAATGTTTGAGACACAAGACTATAGAATGTCAAGGAATGAGAGAAATTAAGGTAACATCTCAATTGGTTACCATAAACTACAACTAATCTCCAATTCTATACTTGGAAGCAATGCACAATACTACCAAGCATTGTTGTGGAGAAGGACAAAATACAAGTAGAACCCATTTATAAATGGTTACAAGATTGCAAGAACCTTCTGAGGTGCAAAAGAGCAAGAATCCCATGAAGACCAAAGATATAAAATAAACACATGTAAATAAAGAATTTAAAGGTATTACATAATACAAACAAGAAGTAATATAATCTAAGAATTTCTCATAAAAGAGTATTGAACATTCTCAATAATCAAATAAAATCCATATAAAGGCTAAGCAATGAAACACTAAAATAATATCAAAGGAGACCCAACGGAGAAGCACCTAGACATATTAGATTAGTTCATATAGAAATAGAATTTCATGAAAGGCTTAAATACTTTAGCCTTCCAAACATCTAGAAATAAAAAATTTCAAAGACAAAGAAGAAGATTTCATTAGAATCATCATAAATAGACTATTCCATGCAAGTACTAATGATATTGAGAATGCACTACCATCATTCTTCAAGCATAAAAAATAGTGTATTTTCCCTAAATAAATGATAGACGATAAAGATCAAACATCTTAGAATACATATGATCGAGAAACGTATTGGACCTATACAATAACATAGACATTAAACGAATGTCTTGGACCTACTAAAGAACATAGACAACAAACATTATGGATGTGCACAAGAACACAAATGTCAAGGAATATTTTGACCTATATTAAAATCAAATTTAAAATATACTATACATAGATAGTTTCTTTCAAGACAAAAGAATAAATAATGCCTCAAATATAAACTACATTTTAAAGGGAAAATATAAGCACATGTATAATTTTTAGAAATATATTTCTAAGGAGAATAAAGTGAAATAAGGAATTCCAAATTTTATGAAGATTAAGAATGGTCAATTGTGCATCAAAATTCTTATTGCTTGACTCACAATTATTGAGGGGAGATAATTATTCAGCTTGGAATACTAAACTTAGGACCTAATTGGTGTTAGAAGAAGTTTGGGATATCGTGAATGGAATAATTACCCGTTCAAAATAAGATTAAGGAGAAGAATCAAAGTATTATAAGGTAGATATAAAATCAAAACTAATCTTCATGTTTAGCCATACATTAGAGATATGACTTCAACCAAAGATGCATGGAAGAAACTACAAATACTTTTTAAAGTGAAGAATCCAATCTTATTCCTATAAATTCAACTCCATAGTTTAAATATGAAAAATGGACGATGAATTGAACCATTTCTAAGGTGATTTGCTAGGGTACAAGCATCACTTCAAGCTTTGGAAGAAATAGTATTAGATGACACATTAGTCACCATAACTTTGAGATCTTTGCCTTCATAGTACAATGTATTTGTGATTGCATTGAATGTCATAGATCGAACACTAGAATTTGAGAAGTTAGTGAATATTCTTTAGATGGAAGATATATCCCATATAACTCAAAATGAAGAACAGGTGCTTATCTCAAATTGAAAAGGGAAGGAACCATTTAGGAAAGTCACAAATCCTCATTTTCAACATAAAAATAATAATTCATGCATACAAAGAACATGCAAATTATGTAGCAAAATTGGTCATAAAGTGAAGGAATATTTGCATCATCCATTCCTCAACATGACTTCTTCTCAAGATACATATTAGCATAAGTAGCCTCAAATGGACAAAGATCCATGTTGGATACCAATACATCAACAACACAATAATGTTATAAAAAATTAAAACCCAAGAGAAGAAGAAGAGTACATGTTTACTACTCATGCTCAATTCAGTCAACCAAATGATGTTTGGTATATCGATTCTAGAGCAACCAATCACATGTCCAGTTAAAAGGACTGGTTTCAAACTCTATATTTTCAAACATACAAGAAGGATCTCTCTAGGTAATGATACATCTCATGTTATCAAAGGCATAAGATATATCAAATTGAAAATTGGATTGTACACATGCAAGTTAACAAGATTCTTGTATGTTCTAGGAGTCACTAAGAATCTACTTTTCATCAATCAAGTACTTGATCATAATTTAAAGATTAAATTTAACAAACAACAGGTATCCAAGGTATGTGTCATCCATGACAAATTCAAGATTATTACATATGGTAGAGAAATAATAAAATGTTTGAACTTCAACAACATGGCACCTACATTCATGCATGACAAGATTCATCAAAGTAAAAAAAAAGAAAGAACAATAGTAATTGAGATAGAACCCATTATTTTTTCAATAAAAGCATATTTAACACTCAACAATGATTGTGCAAGCAATATGCATAGATACTAGAGATAATAATCGACTAACTCTTATAGGTGACAATCAAAGCAACACCATTATCAAATCTACATCAGTCAATCATCTCAAAATACTAGAGAACTAGTAGAAAAATCAGTCAATCAAATAAGTCCAAATGGAGCATATTAAAATTGAAGAGATACATTCAGAATGCAATTCTTTCTCATCTATAATTTTCAATCAAAATGATCTAGAAATTGAGGCTAGCAAGAAGGATCAAGAATACTTGCATAAAGAAATTAAACTACAAAAGAAGCACAAATATATGGCCTATCCTAAGCAATTACTTAATCAATATGATGAGGCCAAGATGCAGAAGAAAAGAAAAAAAGTGATTGACCTCAACATGGTAGAAGATATTACTCAAGACAAGTTTTGGCAACAAAACTACATGGCAAGAAATTATTTGGTCTCATCGACCATTGATACTTTGCATAATGATTTTAAAGGATACACATATTTTATTTGTAATAAGTGTGTTTTTTGGAGTACATGATTGGTAGTACCCAACACTCCTTAAAGTTGTGCAGAATTCACATTGAGTAGGGGAAGGAAGACTAACTCTTCCCAATATTCCATACTACAAAAAAACTATATTTCGATCATGTTGATTTAGGGGAAATTTTCCCTTGTTCCAAACATGTGGATGTAAATTAAGAAAACAAAAATAAAAAATAGAAGTTAGAGAAAGAATCAAACATCTTCATCAATCTACATTGACAAATCAAATTTAAAATCATTTAAAAATTTCTCTCCAAGTAATTCTCAACTATGATGTAATAAGGGGGGAATGTTAGGAATTATTCCATCATAGTTTAGGGTAGTAACCAACTACCCCTCACTAGGTGACAAATTAGTTAAGGGGAGCTATCAACTACCCCTCACAAGGAAAATAAGAATGAGGGTAGTTATAAACTACCACTCACAAGGACCTTATGTCCAAGTAGTTACCATCCTCACATGGATGGTGGTTAAGCCAAAATTGGCAAACACTTGTATAAAAATACTTTTAATGTATAATGCAAACATATTCAAAATAGTAATATCTAACAATAACCTAATATCAAATTTATTTTTTGTTAGCTTAATGGGATTTTCCCCTAATAGAAGCCCCATATAATATATAAAAAATATATGAAGTGTTTATATAAGTGAATACATATAGTTATTCATATAAATGTCAAGCTAATTGAGCACAAAACCATTAATAAAAATATATGTAAATGTAACTAGTCTATACATGTGAATGTGATCTATGCTTAAATTTGTAAATACAAATGTTAGGTGCATAAAAGTTTGAGTGTGATTATGAGTTTGATTTGCATCAAAATTTCCAATGTGATTATATAAGTGGTTCATACGAATACACATTTCGATATTCTTAATATGTTGATTGTCTCATATAAAAATGTATACAAGTAATTGTGCAATTATGAAGATTTTATACAAGTACGTAGCTAATATAAGTGAATATGAATGCTAAATAAACACAAATTCATGAATAAAAACATATATAAATGTATTTACTCTCTTTGTGTGAATGTAAGTTGTGCATATTCATCATAAATACAAATTTTAGTTGCATAACATTGCTAAGTATGATCATGAATGTGAAATATATATATATGTGTGTGTGTGTGTGTATGTGTGTGTGTGTGGGTCACATTTGCATAACATGTTATATATCTCATATAAAAAACCTTTGCAAGTAATTGTGTAATTATAAAGAGTATGAACATGTGAATTAGAATAGTGCACAGACTTAAATGAAATGAGTTTATATATATGAATGTAAGTAGTTCTCAATTTTATAAATAGAAAATTCGGGCCCATAAAAGTTAGTGAATGTGCATAACATGTTAATTATATTCTATATGTGACTATAATTTACAAGGAGGTTATATATGTGAGTGAGACTAGTCTAGATATATAAATATGAGTAACACATAAACTCATGAATACATTTTTTTATTAGTTCGAGGAAGGGGTTTTGAAAGGATCCTTGAACCTTGTACAAAAATATCAGCAAGGGAGGTTAAATATTACAACTAAAAGAGAACAAAAGGACTGGATATGGTCTCCAAGATAAGGGCAGCAACAAGAAACAAGAGAGGGGGTCTCCAAACCAGGAGGACTGCTTAAGCTAGAAAAGAGACAAACACAAAGGGAACCCCAACCAAGGGTTAGAAAGCCATCAACTATCCATGAAAGGAATAGGGAAATCAACACTATCCGCTAGATCATCACCTTTAAACTAGTTGTGGAGCTCCTCCTGGATGATAGAGGCTTAGTACAGAAGTAACATATTCATTTTGGTGGCCAGTGACATCACACTCATGAGATCATCCAAATTTTGCACGTAAACCTTCTTGGTGATGAAGGGGATGCATGCACATTGTTGGCAATGGTTGGACTACCTAGTGGAGCCACATAGAGGAGCTCCTTTTTGGGAGGAGGATCACAATGGAGCATCTTCACGCTTAACTTTGTGGGTTCCAACAGGAGAGTATTTAAAGAAGTCCTCATATTGCTCCAAAATTATGGGGGCCATGTGTTTCCCTATTTGAGATTTTCTACAAGAAGAGCGAAGTCTGGCTTAGGAACAGTTTATTTGAGAAAAAAATGGGAAGGGATTTCACAGTGACTAGATAATTTGGGGAGGGGTTGAGGGTCCAACAATGCAAGAGACAATAGCTTTGTTGGACTCTCTCTAGAGGACATGTACGTAAATAATAATGTGGAGTCCCTAATGGACTGTAAAGGAGGAAGTTCCTTTATTCACATTAAGGATATACCTTTCAATAGATTTCAAAAGATACTTAAGGCTATTAATGACCTTGTTACTACAAAGATGCTTAAGGAAGGCTATATGGAAGCTATGTAGAATGGAATTAGGGTCATCTATAGTGAAGTATTGGAGAAATGGTACCATGATCCTATTCTAGGGCTTTGGAAGAGATTCTCTGATAATACCACCCTTATCCTTTTTGAGCCTTTCACCTTACTTAATGAAGTAGGATAACTCATCGATGAGGGAGTTTTTTTCATGTTGTACAATTTCTCCATCATTGGGAATCCCAAAAGCTTTTGCCAAAATATTGATTGTGATAATGAATCTCAGTCCTCTAATGGTCATAATGTCATATTCCCAAGACTGGGCCAATTCTAGGGAGAGTTCCATATTGTTACCATGGAACTTATGTAGGAATGTGATGAGGCCATGCTCTCTAAAAATTTCTTCCATAGTAGCATCAAGTTGGAGGGTCTCTAGTTTGAACTTAAAATTGTCCATGGTTAGAAGAGGAGAAAGCAAGGAGGGCATGTCACGGATGGGGCAGTGACAGGGAGGGTGGGGGTGGAGGAAGCAAGGGCAGTGAGAGGGGAGGTGGGAATGGAGGGGGTAATGAAGGAACTAGGGGTAGCGGGGTTGGTGGAAGCTAAGATGGTGGGTAGGGAAGCAAGGACGGATACTAAGGGACCCCTATGCAGCAGAACACTCTTCAAACCACCAAGGCAAAATGAGATAGATGAATAAAATACAAGTGGGCCATAAGAAATTGCAATGAGAATTGGAGAAAGTCTAGGTCCAGGGCACTCCTAAAAACTTACCATTTCGATGAGCCAAAATATTTGAGAGTAATCTATTTCACATATCAATGTGAATTTGTGACTGTTGATTAACTCTATACTGTAAAAATATCTGTCACTGACATCGACATTGGAAAGGATGAAGAGGTGGACTTTGCACATTTTATTGCACATTGGGGAATGTAATAACGAATCTGAATCATAAAAAAATGTGAATAATACAAATAAGTCATATGAATATCCATATAAATATAAATTATACAAATTAAATGTAAAGGCTTGTTTTGAATGCAAATTGTAAAAAATAAG
This sequence comes from Wollemia nobilis, assembly GCA_028583015.1. Classification (NCBI taxonomy): domain Eukaryota; kingdom Viridiplantae; phylum Streptophyta; class Pinopsida; order Araucariales; family Araucariaceae; genus Wollemia; species Wollemia nobilis. The sequence continues at coordinate 4,504,323 of JAQPPZ010003287.1, read as the reverse complement.
ATATGTATTTCATGAACTAAACACAAAATAAATAAATAAATTTATTTGCTCACAATAATCTAAAAGGAAAAAGGAAGAAAGTTAAAAATAAAAATAAAAAATCCAAGAAAATAAATCTTAAAGAGAAATTCATAATTCATAATTTATTATGAATTATGAATGTAAGTGGTGCTCAAACTCATAAATAGAAATACTGGTCCCATAAAAGTTAGTGAATGTGAATAACATGTTAATTATATTATACATGTCACTATATTTTCAAGGAGATTATATATATGAGTGTGATTAGTCTAGATATATGAATGTGATCAACACAATTACTTATAAATACAAATGTCTATTGCACATTTGGAAATGTAATAACAAATCTAAATTATAGAAAAAAAGATTAAAAATGTCAATAATACAAATATGTCATATGAATATCCATCTAAATCTAAATTATACAAATTAAATGTAAAGGCTTGTTTTGAATGCAAATTGTAAAAAAGATAAAGATAATTGTGAATATGTATTGCATGAATTAAAAACCTAAAATAAATAAATAAATTTATTTGCTTATAATAATTGAAGAACATGTGCTTATACTCAAAGGGGGGGTGAACATTATAAGATAAAAATTTCTGTTTTTCAATCCATATGATAACATCAGCAATATTAAAGCAATAAAAATTACAAAAAGCATCATACACATGAGAGACATGATTTAATGTGGTTCACCCAATGTGGGCTACTCCACGAAGAAAATATTTCACTATAATTTTATCAACAAAATTCTTGGAAATCCTTCCCTAGTACAATGTTTATGGATCTCTATCCAAAAGAGACACCAATATCCTAATCAAGTTCATGGACTCCAATCCACAGGAGAACTCCATCTCCTTTGCTCTAGCTAGTGATCTTCTAGAAGACTACTGCCTCCATTGCACTGGCTTGTAGATATCTCTCCACTGAAGACCTTTGTCCTCACTCAAAAGATCTTTGTCCTCACTGCCATGGCTAATGGATCTCTATCAACTAGAGACTATTGTCCTCTGCTCTGTCACCTCCAAATCCTGCTCTGAACTTTATTCAATCTTTGTCTCAGATCTAAATTGAACACTATTCTCTTCTCTGTAAACTCTGCTCACAAATCTATCTTTCCTCTAGCACAAATATGCTCTCAAATTTACCCTTCCTCTAGCACAAATCTACTCTCAAATCTGCACCAACCTATGTCCTCAAATTTGTCTCTGCTCTGGCATAAACCTGCTCATATATATGTACCAAACTTTGTCCTCAATTCGATTCTCAAGCCTTAGCACAAAGCTTGATCAAATCATAAACCAACTCTGCTCATATTTGCCCAAAGCCTTAACACAAGGTTTAAACAAATGAATCAACTCTACTCTCTAGTATTTACAACGACTTACCTCTAATATATCCTTAAATTTTCACAAAACGCTCATTAACAATTTCAAAAAACTCAACTTAATCTTTTACAAAACCTCTTCAATCACACAAACAAGTTTTACTCATAATCTTGTTTAACCATAGAAACATATAGAGAATGGTTAGAGACTCAATATGTTTCACACTCACAAAGTACTCAATCACTTTCAAACTTTCTTTCAAATCAATTCAAAAATAAAGTATAATTTAATTCACAAAACTTGAACTATCTTTCAATCAACAATTCTCAACCTACTTCACTCAACCATTCACTCAATGAAACACAACTTGCATACAAACCCTAACCAAGTGTTTCACTATACTTTCAACAACTCGCACTTTGGAACTCAAACCTTGACTCAAGATAATTCCAAATTCACATAACAATGATACTCATGATCTTTCACAAATCCTAGTTCAAGATAGTTCTCAACTTCACACTCAAATGTTCTCACAAACATTCACCAATCATGCATATGAAAGCTCACTCAAACATTTCCAACAATGCTTATCAAACAAACCTTTTCACTCCAACTTTGCATTTCACAACACTCAATCCAACAATATATCACTCACAAGAAAGATGTGCCCATACCTTTTATTTGATGGAAATATGTCTTCCCAACATGTCTCAATTACAGTCAAACTCCTCTTTGTCATTTTCAAGGTTAGATTGAAATAGCTTAACTCAAAAATTCACCACAAAATTTTCCTCAATATTCACCCTACAAAATTATCAAGTCTTAAGTACACCTTATAGTCTCCAAACTTTTCAAAAAAAATATTCCAATCACTCAATTTCACTATAACCTCTTTCAAAAATTTAATGCATAAATTAATCCAAATTTCTCACTTATGTCTCCCTACTCAAAAATTGCATTTCCAAAAATATTTGATATTACAAATCAAAAATAATGCAATTTACTTTTAAATCACAATTATAACATTTACAACCTTTTTAACTAAGGTAAAAATTAATTTTACCTTACCCTCCTTTTAACTCCCTAGGTGCTCACTTAACAAAATAGACCATGCGCTCAAATAGCACTCACAATGCAACCTTAGACCACACACTTCAAATAGCGATCACAATGCAACCTCAGACCACACGCTTTATACACAAAATAATAAAAATTAAAGTAACTTGCACGCTCTCGGTGGTATTTGATCCCAGGTCACACTGTCGCCAGCGCCCTAGCTGCGGCCTAACTGTCGCGTGAGCTAGGCACTCACCTGGAAGGGAAAAGCGCCTCGTGCACTTAGTACCTTTGATCTATTCCCCAAAAGTAAAAACAAAATAAACTACCCTTGTCGAGACTCGAACACGAAACCTCCGCTCTCCCATCAACTTAACCACCGACCACTTGCCACTAGACCAACCAGTCGGTTGATAATCAACCTCTGCGTCTTGAACACTTTATTTGTCACATTTTTTGCTGCACCCTTAAAAATTAAAATCCCTTCGTATGCTCACAAAATTCACACTTCGATTTTTGCGCTTTTTCACATATGCATTAATCAAAGACTTAGACTTTTGGTTGGAAAATCTTATGGTATTTATACCATATGCCAATCACATCGAACGTCGATGGGGAGGAGAATAATTAAAACGAATTTGCGCCCACCCTAACTTTAGGGTTTAAACAATATTATTTTATAAATTAATTTATAATATAAATATTATAAATAATTTATAAATTACCTTAGGCTTTAATTTTAACCTTTAATATTATAATATTATTTCCATTGGGCCTAGGTATTTTTCTCTTTCACCCTTAGACCTTTTCTGACCTCCTTTAATATTATAATAATAAATATTATAATATTATTTCCTTTAGGCCTTTCCTTTAGGGTATTTAACCATCCTTTTGACCAATCATGTGAAGCTCTTAAACCAAATATCTTGGGCTTAAAATATAAATATTTTAACCCTTATTTTGCCAAGTCCTACACTTATCACTGACACTGACTCTTGACATCAATGACAACATAGCTAACTCAAAATTTGCAGCAATCTCCCCCTTTGTCATTGATGGCAACCATTTTTCTGTAACCATTCCTTTTTCCTTTTTTCAAAACTGCTCCCCTTGACTGAATGCTTTCCCCCTTTGACATCAATGGTAAAGGGCTACCTTTGGTGCGAGGGACTAAGAATGAGGCTCTTATCTTAGTCCTTCCCCCACCTCCTCTCTTTGAGGTGGTTAATTTTGGGGTGGGAGTAGAACTACTCTCAACTTTCCTCGAATATATTCAAAAGTCTCTTTCGAAAGTGGCGTAGTGAAGATATTTGCAATATGCTCCTTTGTAGTAATATATTTCAACCCGAATTTCTTATATTTCACCTGTTCTCTTAGAAAATGATACTTGATCGAAATGTGCTTTTTCTCGGAGTGCATCACTAGATTCTTTGAGATATTTATAGCACTCATATTATCACACAATATGGGAATAGGGTGATCATGCTTTATCTTGAAGTCCTCTAGAGTTCTCTTCATCCATAATACCTATGTACAACAAGCAACTATTGCAATATACTCTACCTCTATTGTGGATAAGGATACTGATACATATTTCTTACTTATCCAAGAGACTAAACAGTATCCAAGAAAGAATTCTCCTCCACTTGTGTTTTTTTTGTCATTAATGTTGTCATTCCAATCTATATCTGTATATACTGTGAGAGTGAAATTATCATTTTTGGGGTACCAGAGCCCAAAATCCATAGTCCCCTTTAAATACTCGAGAATCATTTTTACTGCTACTACATGTGTCTCCTTAGGTGTTGCTTGAAACCTTGCCACTAATCCCACTGCCTGCATGATATCTGGTCTTGTAGCTATGACATACAATAAGTTGCCAATCATAGATCTATATAATTTTTGGTTTACCTTAGGAGATTCATCATATTTACTTAACTTGCATCCTATAACCATAGGGGTACTCACAATTTGCAATATTCTAACTTGAATTTCTTTAGCATCTCTTTTATATATTTGGTTTGTGAAAGAAATGCACCCTTCTATGATTATGGAATCTGAAGTCCAAGAAAGAATGACAACTCACCAAGCATTGACATCTCAAATTCATTCTGCATGCTCTTTGCAAATTTCTAACACATATTATCATTGTTGCCTCCAAAAATGATATCATCAACATAAAAAACCACAATTAGTAAGTTATTCCCTTCATTTTTGATGTATAAGTTATTGTCCACTATTCCTTTCCTGAAACCTTGTTCTTGAAGATACTTATCCAATCTAGAGTACCAAGCTCTAGGAGCTTGTTTTAGTCCATAAAGTGACTTCTTCAATCTGCATACATAGTCTGGTTTATCAGTTAAGCTGAATCCCTCTAGCTGCTCAATATAAACCTCTTCTTCTATAACACCATTTAGAAATGTTGATTTGATATCCATCTGATATACTTTGAATTTTTTGAAACTTGAGAAAGCAAAGAACATTCTTATAGATTCAAGTCGTGCAACTGGATCAAAAGTCTCATCAAAATAAATTCCCTCTACCTATGCATAGCCTTTGCATACTAATCTTGATTTATTTATGAGTACCTGGCCATCTTCATTTAACTTGTTTCTGAATACCCATTTAGTGCTAATCACATTCTTATATTTTGGTCGTGGGACAAGTTTTGAAGTCTTACTTTTCTCTATCTAATCTAGTTCCTCATTATTTACCTTAATCCAAAAGTCATCATCACTTGCCTCATTGAAATATTTTGGCTCAATTTTGGATAACAAAGAGAAATTTGCTAGTTGATTTGATTTTATTATCCTTCTTGTTTGTCTATCATCTGGATTTGCAATGATTAGATCCCTTGGATAATTTTTTTGTACATACCTGGATGGAGTCTTAGGAAGAAGTCTTTGTGTTTCTTCTTCTTCTTCTTATTCTTCACATAACTCTTCTTGACAACTTTCATCTTCTTGATACACAATTTCTTGAATTGGTTCTCTTGACCCTATCTTCTCATCAACTGTTACATTTATACTTTTTATAATTGTACATGTCCTTTTGTTATAACATCTATAGGCTTTGCTCTTAGTGGAATAGCCAAGAAAAATACTCTCATCACATCTTGGGCCAAACTTACCCAAATTTTTCTCTTCCCGTCTTTTGTAGCATTTGCTTCCAAAAATTTTGAAGTACTTTACAATACCTGGTCTTCCTTCTAGAGCTCATATGGAGTTTTGTGATGGTTTACTCTTACTTGAGCTCTATTGATGATATATGTTGTTGTATGTACTACCTCTTTCCAAAAACCATCTAAAATCTTAGATTCGTTTAACATGGATCTGGCCATATTCTCAACTGTTATGTTTTTTCCTTTCAACTACCCCGTTTTGTTAAGGAGTTCTTGCTGCTAAATATTCTCTTTTGATCCCATGTTGTTCACAAAAGCCTAAAAATTTATTTGAGGTAAATTCTCCTCCTCTGTCTGATCTAAAAATCTTAACCTTTTACCTGTTTCATTTTCCACAAACTCTTTAAAATATTTAAACTTCTCAAGAAATTCTGAATTTTCTTTCAGGAAAGCTACCCAAATCATTCTGGAATAATCATCTATAAATAATATAAAGCAAATTTCACCTTGTAAAATCTTTGTCCTTGTAGGACCACATAGGTCAATGTGCACTAGCCTCAATGGCTCAAAGATGACATAAATCCTTTTAACTTGAAACTTGCTCTAGCTTGCTTCCCATGCTGACATTGTGAACAAATTATGTTTTGTGGCCTTTTTAGCTTTGGTAAATCTCTAACAGCTTGCTTGTTGCTTATGTTTACTATGTTGTCAAAGTTCAAATGACCCATTCTTCTATGCCACAACCAACTCTCATCCTCTTGTAATAGAAAACACTTTTCTCCTTTAATCTCACTTAACATGTAGAGGTTGTTTGTAGTTCTATTTGCAATAGCAATAAGTTTTCCAGTTTTAGAATTTCTAATATCACACCTACTTGATGAAAAGTAACCATGTGCCCTTGATCACAAAGTTGGCTCACACTTAGTAGATTATGCCTCAACCCCTTGACATACAAAACATTCTCTGTTTTTGTTTTCCCATTATCTAAACTCAGAGTTCCTTTCTCAAAATTTTTTGTTGATCCATTATCACCAAATCTTACTGATCCTCCATTAGTTTCTTTAAGTACTAGAAATTTAATTTTTTCTCCTATCATGTGATTAGAACATCCACTATCAAGAAACCATTGTTTTCCCTTATCCTAAACATGAAGAGTTGTTTGCACTAACATTGATCTAACTTTCTCATGCCCTTTTCTTTCTTTCCTAATTTTTGAAGTTGTATTCTTTTTATTTGACTCAGGCAATACCATTTTACGCCATCTAGCCTTGTGCCCAAAATTATTGCACTTATGATTTATGACATCATTATTCATAAGAGGTGCAAAAGAATTAAAATTTATATTAACATCATTTCTAACATAACCAGTGCAATGTACAACTCTATGACCATATTTGTTACATGAATGTTGGCAATTTTGGGTACTTTGGGTACATTGTCATTGCTCAAGTGTATAAGTTGTCATTGATGTCAAGAAGCTCTTGAAGGAATTTGATTTGATGTCAAATAATTTGTTTTGATGAAGGTTACGGCATGACAGTTTCAAAGGTCTTTTGTAAACCCCAAGTTGGCAGGTTTAAAGATTACAGGTGGATGCATTAGTTTAATGCATTTGGGTCCAGGAGGAAGTATTTATTTAAATAATTAAAAACCTTGTTAAGGTTCCCTTTAATTATTTTTAAATAAATATTAAATTATTGTTTGCAATGGGTTATCCTAACCCATGGAGCTATGTTTTAAGATTGTGGGCGCTAGCCAAGACCTCCGCCGACGTGTTAAACTCCTCGCCGACGTCAAGAGCTTATGGTAAAAATGCATATAAATCTCCCTCGATGAAAATCAAGAATTATCCCATCCGTATTTTGAAAATAGTTGCTCGCTGTGATTTCATGATCCGCTGTTCGGATTTCTTCTCCGACTGTGTCTTCGCCATTTTCGTGAATCCGTTGTTCATTTTTTTGTACTCGTCGTTTGTCGTAAATTCGTTGTAAGGTTTTCGTCTTCGTGTTCGCGTCAGAAGAAAGGGAGGCACTGTTGTTTTATTTAATCCCTGGCGTAGAAGGAACAAGGCTAACAACGTGAGGTTTAAACCTCACCGGGCGCCTTTGGCGCACCGGTAGCGGCTAGGCTGTTGGCGCGCTACCCGAACGGGAGGTTCCGCATTTGAATAACGCGAAAGGGTTTTTCATCGTGAAGTGGATGCAGTGGGTGGTGTTAGAATTTGTGCAAAATTTCTCCATAGCGTGATTTTTTATGTTGGCCAAGGTATTTTCAAAATTAATTTTTGCTAAGTGTATTTTGCGGATGGAGGAAGTTTATTAGAGGGAAAAACAACTTAGGAGTTATAAGGAGTTTAAAGCTTGTTTTTATTTTGATAAAAGATTCTTTTGAAGGTGTTGTTTGAAATATCTTATTGCATTCTTATGAGAGATAAATTTTATTTTTGATAAGACTATAAGGGAGAAATAAGGTATATAAGGGATAAATTTTTCTTGTAATGTTGAGAGTGCTTTTGGTTGATTATGGAAATGAAAGCATGATGTTTTAAGGTTAAAATTGCTTCTTGTGTGAAGTTGTGAAACCTTAAGTGGGCAGCTTTGAGATTGACATTTGCTTTCATTAAATTGGTAATAATCAAGCTATTCTTTACTTGGTTAAAGTGTTGGGCTTACTCCCTTGTTGATGATTTGAAAAGTTGTTTTGTGCTATTGTGATTTGAGTTGGTAGATGCTTTTTGTTCAAACAATATTGGAGAGAAAAGGAGTTCTACTTGTTTCCTTTTCTAATGTTGATTGTGAAATGCTTCAAGGTTGTGTTTTGAGCTGAATGGTGTTGATTGAACCTTGTTTTATGAGCATTGTTGTTGAAGCCCTAATTGATGGTGAAAAGAACATGAGTATCATTGTTATGTGATTCTTTGCATAGTTGGCAATTGTTGGGGTTTCATGTTCTTGAAAGAAAGCATTCTATCCTATCCATTTCAGATATTGAGTTGAGTTTTCAGATTTGAGATTGAGTTTGAGCTTAGTTGATTTGAGTTGAGTTTTGAGATTGGGAGTTGAGTATAGAACATATTGAGTCTCTAACAATTCTCTTTATGCTTCTATGAGTTTGACAAATCACATTGGGTCTCTAACAATTCACCTTGTGATTTCCTACTAAGAAAGTTTTTTTTTTGGTGAGCTTGCTGAGTTTTGGACAGGTTTCGGTGGGGACTTGTGAGCAGTCTTGGACAGGTTTCGGTGGGGACTTGTGAGCAGATTTGGACAGGTCCTAGCAGAGGACTTGTGAGCTGAGTTTGATAGTTCTATCAGATAACTTGAGGACATAGGTGCACTGGTTCTTTGAGAAGAACCTGAGGACAGATTTGGCAAGACTTTGAGAAGGCTTGTGTGCATAGGATTGATTTGTTCAAGAGTTGGACAGATTTGACAGACAGAGGAAGACTTGTACTAGACCGACTAACTATATTTGGTACAGGTTGTTGAGCTGCTGTGGACGTGATCATAGAAGGCAGAGGTCTCTTAGGCTAAGCATTGAGGACAAGAGGTCTTCGGTGGAAAGGAGTTCCACGTGCTGGCAAGAGGTAGAGGCAGTTGATCTTCTGAGGGATCATTTCCAGAGTAGAGGGGAAGGTATCTCCTTTGAGCAGAGGCTCATAAATTCTGATTAGGGAAGGTATCTCCTTTGGGCCGAGGCTCATAAACATTGTAATTGGTAAGGATTCCCAAAGAACTTTGAGATAAATTTTAGAGAAAAGTTTTGTGGACGTAGCCCAACCATTTTGGGTGAACCACGTTAAAATTGGTGTCACTTTGTGGATGATATTGTGCATTGCTTTGATATTGCTTTGGGTATATTGCTTTACTGTTTTGAAGTATAAAGGAAAAAGTAAAAAGAGGTCTTATACTGGTCACCCCCCCTTCTCAGTATAAGCTTGTGTTCTTCAATGAAAAGCAATAGCCATGGAGGAAATTATGTAACCTATTTGAATGCCTTGGGAAATATGGTTGAGTGCTCCTCCTTTTTTTTTGATTAACTCTTGTCCATGGTTCTTCTTTGCCTTCTTCTTTCCTGATGACTTTTCCTTTTAGAGTATGAGTTACGAGCTTATCTTTGTTTGATGTTTCTGCCTCTTGAAATCTTGAATCCTCTTTCTGTTTCCCTAACTTTATATCTTGTTGTAACTTGATATTTTCAACTTCATTCCTTAGAAAAACAATTTCTGCTTCCAATATTTCACACTCTGTTTCCCTTGCTCTTAATAGATCTATCATATCTTATTCAATTTTATTTCCTTCTTCTACCTTTATCTTGAGTTCTGTGAGACTTTGTAGAAGTTCCATCTTCACTTCTTCATCTTCTTGAATTTGATCCTTCAAACTTGAGTTCTTATTTCTAACCTTTTCCAAGTTTCTGAGAGTAGCAAAGAATTCCTATTTTATGTCAAACATGGTCTCTTCTTCATTCTCTAAATTCATGTGTGTTCCTAATGGATCTTCCTCCAAGTTGTTGGTTTTTTCATGAAGAGACCCACTCTGATACCAATTGAAAAACATATATTTATACTAAGAGGGGGTGAACAGTATAAGACAAAACTTTCTGCTTTTCAATACATATGATAACATCAAAAATATTAAAGCAATAAAAATTACACAAAGCATCATACACATGAGAGACATGATTTAACGTGGTTCACTCAATATGGGCTACTCCACGGAGAAAATATTTCACTAAAATTTTCTCAACAAATTTTTTGGGAATCCTTCCCTATTACAATGTTTATGGACCTTTGTCCAAAGGAGACACCAATCTCCTAATCAATTTTGTGGACTCCAATACATAGGAGAACTCCTTCTCCTTTGCTTTGGCTAGTGATCTTCTAGAATACTACTACATCCACTACACTGGCTTGTAGATCTCTCTCCACTGAAGACCTTTGTCCTCACTCAAAAGATATTTGTCCTCACTGCCATGGATAATGGATCTCTATCAATTGGAGATTATTGTCATCTGCTCTATCACCTCCAAAGCCTGCTTTGAACTCTGTTCAATCTTTGTCTCAGATATATATTGAACACTATTATCTAATCTATCAACTCTGCTCATAAATTTGTCTTTCCTCTGGCATAAATCTTCTCTCAAATATACCTTTCATCTGGCACAAATTTGCTCTCAAATATGTACCAACCTATGTCCTCAAATATGTCTCTGCTCTGGCACAAACCTGCTCACAAATCTGTACCAAACTTTATCCTCAATTTTGTTCTCAAGCCTTAGCACAAAACTTGATCAAACCACAAACCAACTCCACTCAGATATTTCCAAAGCCTTAACACAAGGTTTGAACAAATGAATCAACTTTGCTCTCAAGTCTTCACAAAGACTTACCTCTAATATGTCCTTAAATTTTCACAAAATGTGCATTAACAATTTTAGAAAACTCAACTTAATATTTTACAAAACCTCTTCAATCACACAAACAAGTTTTACTTATAATCTTGTTTAACCACAAAAATATATAGAGAATGGTTAGAGACTCAATATGTTTCACACTCATAAAGTACTTAATCACTTTCAAACTTTATTTCAAATCAATTCAGAAATAAAGTATAATTTGACTCACAAAACTTGAACTATCTTTCAATCAACAATCCTCAACCTACTTCACTCAACCATTAACTCAATGAAACACAACTTGCTTACAAACCCTAACCAAGTGTTTCACTATACTTTCAACAACTCACACTTTGGAACTCAAACCTTGACTCAATATGATTCCAAATTCACATAACAATGATACTCATGATATTTCACAAACCCTAGTTCAAGATAGTTCTCAATCTCACATAACAATGATACTCATGATCTTTCACAAACCCTAGTTCAAGATAGTTCTCAACTTCACACTCAAATATTCTCACAAACATTCACCAATCATGCATATGAAAGCTCACTCAAACATTTCCAACAATGCTTATCAAACAAAACTTTTCACTCCAACTTTGCATTTCACAACACTCAATTCAACAATATATCACTCACAAGAAATATGTTCCCATACCTTTTGTTTGATGGAGATATGTCTTCCCAACCTGTCTCAATTATAATCAAACTCCTTTTTGCCAATTTCAAGGTTAGATTGAAATAGCTTAACTCAAAAATTCACCACAAAATTTTCCTCAATATTCACCATACAAAATTATCAAGTCTTAAGTACACCTTATAGTCTCCAAACTTTTCAAACAAAGATTCCAATCACTCAGTTTCACTATAACCTCTTTCAGAAATTTAATGCATAAATTAATCCAAAATTATCACTTATGTCTCCTGTTGTGGCTGATCCACAACACACCCCAAAATTGGGGACCCATCTTTTTTCCATTCTTTCAAAAGGAATCTCAGTGACCCAGATGCTAAAATTCAAGAAAAATGGGCAAAAATGCACAAATATAGAAAGTGTCGCGAAATCGTGACCTGTCGCACCATCGCTGCCAAAAAACAGAAAGTGTCGCGAAATCGCGACATGTTGCTCCGTCGCGACCGAAATAGGGGAGAGAAAGGCAAAATGAAAAAGTGTCGCGAAATCGCGACATGTAGCTCCGTCGCGGCCGAAAGAGGAGAGAGAAAGGAGAAGCAGAAAGGCGTAGCGAAATCGCGACATGTCACAAAATCGCGGGTCAAACCAGTCAAACAGGGCAAAGCAGAAAAGCGTCGCGAAATCGCGACAAGAAACGGCAAAAGAGGCATACGAAAGGAAAATATGTCGCGAAATCGTGACATGTCGCGTTTTCGCAGCCAAAAGTAGCAAAGCAGTACGAAGCAAGAAAACGTCCAAAATCGCGACAGAAAGCAACGAAAGAGGCACAAAGTGAAAAACATCGCGATATCGCGACAGCATGCAGCAAAGGTGCCCGAAGTGAGAAAACGTCGCGATTTCACGACAGGAAAGCAGCGAGGGCGTACGGAGGAGAAAAGCGTCGCGATTTCGTGACATGTCGCGATTTCGCGACATGTCGCATTTTCGCTGGGCACGATGGCAAGAAAGGCTGCTGACAGGAAAACGTTGCGATATCGTGACATGTCGCGTTTTCACGGCCAGGAAGACGGATAAAGCTGCATGCTATTTTTGGTCGCGATTTATAGGGAGCCATTACAAAAGATACAGAAAGGTGCAGAACACGTGGCATACATGCATAAGGGTTACAGAAACGTTACATTCATAGAATATTATCAAACGTTTTGGCATCGAGCATGAATTCAAAGAAATGAAGTAATCGGGAATATGAAACGAAGCGATCTGGAAGGGGAAACGAAGCGTCACAGGCTGAAACAGAAAGCATTGCCATGCTTTAAAAGCAGAAGCACAGGACAGATAGGGGGGTCGAAAACCGCTAGAGCAGAGTTGCAGTGCTAGAGGCCAGAGGGTCATTTTGGGCCTGCTTTGAGGCTGTTTTCCTTCCTTTTTCTGGTTTTGAGAAAACCAGAGAGTCTGCTATTGTAACATGATTTATTTTTAATGCAGAGCATTTAGAAATTTGCATCTTTATTTTCTGCATGCATGTTTTAATGTTTATCTTTCCCCTTTTCAGATTTCTAGGCTTATAGATGAAGTTTAATGCAAGTTCTCTTGGTTGTTTCATGCGAATGTCTAAATCTGAAAAATAACAATAAACCCCAGAGACCAGCACTTAACTTATCTGGATTGTGCGTGTTTGCAGGTTCAATAGGTTAGGTTGCATGCATGGAAACCTCACATCTTCGGTTTTGCCAGGACGGGATAGCATCATATTGGATGCAATTTTAAATTTCTTTTCTTTTGCATTTTATTTTTCTTCTTGCTGCATTTTATTTTCAGAAGTTCTAATTTTATTTACAGGCTTTAAAATAAAATTAAAAAATTAAAAAACTCCAAAATCCATAAATAATTCCTTCATGCTATTGCATTTCATCAATTTACATTTTGAAGTTACAACATGGTCATATAAGGATCAGATCACGTTTGTTTTATAAGGGTTCAATGAACAATCATTAATTTCACAGTAAAATAAACCACAGTGCCCCTTGTTTTCAGTTACTTGCAACCACTAAGGTGTTCTAAGCATTTTAATTAAATATCTTTTATACATAGATGCAAAATGCTGACATAACAGGAACCTTGGAGAAATTGTTTCTTTGCAAGCAAAGGATTTAGAACCCAAATCCTATCGGAGAGTGTGTTTTCACAATCGGGTGAAAATACCACTCAACATCTCCCTACTCAAAAATTGCATTTCCAAAATATTTGATATTACAAATCACAAATAATGCAATTTATTTTTAAATCACAATTATAACATTTACAACCTTTTTAACTAAGGTAAAAATTAATTTTACCTTACCCTCCTTTTAACTCCCTAGGTGCTCACTTAACAAAATAGACCACGCACTCAAATAGCGCTCACAATGCAACCTTAGACCACTCGCTTCAAATAGCGCTCACAATGCAACCTTAGACCACACGCTTTATCCACAAAATAATAAAAATTAAAGTACCTTGCATGCTCCTCAATGGGATTCGATCCCAGGTCACACTACCGCTAGCGCCTTAGTTGAAGTCCAACTAATGCGTGATCTAGGCGCTCACCTGGAAGGGAAAAGCGCCTTGTGCGCTTAGGACCTTCGATCTGGTGCCCAAAAGTAAAAGCAAAACAAACTGCCCTCGCTGAGACTCGAACATGAAACCTCCGCTCTCCCAGTGACTTAACCACCAGCCACTTGCCACTAGATGAACCAATCAGTTGATAATCAACCTCTACGCCTCGAACATTGTATTAGTCACGTTTTCATTGCACCCTTAAAAATTAAAATCCCTTCGTATGCTCACGAAATTTGCACTTAGATTTTTGCACTTTTACACATGCATTAATCAAAGACTTAGACTTTTGGTTGGCAAAGCTTATGGTATTTATACCATATGCCAATCACATCGAACATCGACGGGGAGGAGAATAATTAAAATGAATTTGTGCCCACCCTAACTTTAGGGTTTAAACAATATTATTTTATAAATTAATTTTTAATATAAATATTATAAATAATTTATAAATTACCTTAGGCTTTAATTTTAACCTTTAATATTATAATAAAATATTATAATATTATTTCCATTGGGCCTAGGTATTTTTCTCTTTCACCCTTAGACCTTTTCTATCCTCCTTTAATATTATAATAATAAATATTATAATATTATTTCCTTTAGACCTTTCCTTCAGGGTATTTAACCGTCCTTTTGACCAATCATGTGAAGCTCTTAAACCAAATCTCTTGGGCTTAAAATATAAATATTTTAACCCTTATTTTGCCAAGTCTTGCACTGATCACTAACATTGAATCTTGACATCAATGACAACATAGCTAACTCAAAATTACCAACAAAAATATCAAAGGAAAAAGGAAGAAAGTTAAAAAAAAAATTGAGACAATAAATCTTTAGGATAAATTCATTATTCATAATTAATTATACATATGAATGTAAGTAGTGGTTAAATTCAAAAAATAGTAATTCTTCACAAAGGATTAGGACATTTTTTTTTTAAATCATCTCATCTATTAGGAGCCATATCTTTGCAAACGTTTGTCTGATTAAACTGATTCTTGGACCAATTTACATTGAATTTGAAGAGCTTTAAAATGAGTGGTCATGTGAAGAAATCCAATCAATAATGAGGTATATACAACCCTGTGAAGTCGTCCATCCAAAACTAGAGTAGTGGCAATTTTTGAAATCACAAAAAATAAAATTGCAAATATTTATCAGCTAGGGTTCGGATGATGGGTGGAGCAATGGAGGGCTAGGGCTTTAGTGAGGCAAAAAATTTTGTTTGGGCATATAATTTTTTAATAAAGTTCCTTTTTCCCTTCTTTATCTTAGAAATTTTGCATGCAAATTATTATAAATTTTTTATTATAAATTTATCAAATATTAAATTTGCTATAGGATATTCTACTAAATTTTAGTAGGTTTTGAGTTTTAGTTTCCTTCACATGGAATAATTTATATCTAAATCCTTATAATCATATCTAGTAGTAGAGGTTAGTGAGAACACCACAAAGGATAAATCCTTGTTGCTCAAAGATAGGATGGTTTTTGGTAAATTTAATAGGTAATGGTCAGGGGTTTCATCCTTGAGAAAATTGATTGATAGGAGTTGGAAGTCTCAAGGAGTGATTCTATCCTTTCTTACAATTATTTATTCCTATTCATTTTTGTTCTAGGGAATAAAGAGATAGAATCCTAAAAGGTGGTCCTTGGTTTATGGTAAGAGTAGGACTCTTCCTTACCCATTGGTATGAAGGCTTTTCACCTAAAAATATAAATCAATCCCTGGTATCCGTTTGGGTTAGGATGTATGGGTTGCCCATTGAATTTTAGGATTTTAATACCTTCAAGGCAATAGGAAACACTCTAGAATAATTCTTTGAGATTTTAAAAACTACAAAACATGGATTCTTGGCTATTTATGCTCAGATATTAGTCATGATTGATATAAGTAAAGCTTTACTAGAATCAATCATTCTTAACTATGGGGATACGATGTGGTACCAAACCATAGATTATGAAAAATATCTTTTATATGTATAAAATATCATGAGGTGGGGCATATTGAGAGAGCATGCCCTAAGAAGAGTCCAACATAATCATATGTAGAAAACTGCAATAGAAACTTACAAATGGATATGGATGAGGATGGTTTTTAACTTCCAAAAAAAATATCTAGACAAATTAAAGCAATTAAACAATGGAGACTAGTAAGGAATTATTTTGGAAGAAATTTCAACTCTTTTGAGCTTTAGGCTATGAAGAAAAAATAGATCAAAGCTTAGAGGACACAGTACAATAGGTTCAACATATTAACAAGGATTTTCTATTAAGTATGATATTGATTTAGGAATAAAAATTTTCAATGAACCTAATTAATGTATCTCATAATATTTTCAAGACTCTCTTGAAGTACCATGCACTAAAACCAAACACTAAAAAATTTATCTAACTATTAGGTTTATGCCAAGATGTCCAAATGCTCTTTTGGCCAAAAAGAAATTGAATACTTGGGTCACATTGTCACTAAGGAAGGAGTTTAGGTTGATCCCAAGAAAATTCATGTTGTCCAAGATTGACCTAAGCCTTGTACCTTAAAAGGACTTCGTGGTTTCTTGGGACTCACGGGCTATTACAAGAAATTTGTGAAGAATTACGACAAGATAACAACCCCCTTGACTGCCATGCTGAGGAGAAAATATTTTATGTGGACAAAACTTACCGAAAAGGCTTTTGTTGATTTGAAGTATGCCATGACCACTACTCTTGTGTTAGCAATGCTCGATTTCTCTAAATATTTTATCATTGAAAGTGATACTTCGGGCAATGGAATTGAGGCCATTCTAATGTAAGAAGGTAGACCTTTGGATTTCACTAGCAAGGCACTCTCAAGTTGAAATTTGGGTAAGTCTACCTATGAGAAATAAATGCTTTCTATTTTACATGCGATCAATCATTAGTGACTGTATCTCATTGGGAGACATTTTTCCATCAAGACTGATCATCAGAGTCTCAAATATTTTTTAGAACAATAGGTGGCCACTCCAAAACAACAAAAGTGGGTTTCCAAGGTGTTGGGTTATGACTATGATATCACATATAAGAAGGGAATGAAAAACATGATGGCGGATGCTTTGTCCCAATCACATGAAGAACATGTTATGTTCCATGCTATATCCACACATCCTTAGTGGAGTCATCAACTACGTGAGGAATTACTCAAGATTTCCTTTTTGGAAACTCTCATTCGCCAACTTCAAGCATATCCTCATTCATGCCCTAGCTATACTTGGGATGGCCACGATTTACAGTACCATGACCGTATTGTCGTACCCACTCAATCACAGATAAAGGACCTCATTCTTTAGGAAATGCATGCTTCCCCAACAACTGGCTATTTAGGGTTTCTCAGGACTTATATCGAAACCAGGTGTACCTTTTTTTGGAGAGGCATGAAAAAAGATATTCACACTTTTATGGATGAATGTGATCGTTGCCAATGCATGAAAGGTGAAACTATGAGTTCCCTAGGTACCCTTCAACCCTTGCTGATTCTTGAGAAGGTTTAGACAGATATCTTTATGGATTTCATTAAAGAGTTGCATAAATCTAGAGGTAAATCGGTTATTATGATGATAATGGATCATCTTTCAAAGTATGTTCATATATGTTCCCTCTCCCATCCATACACCACTTTCATTATCGCTCAAAATTTCCTCGACTCTATCATTCGCCTTCATGGAATGCCAAAATTCATTGTCTTTGATAGGGATCCTACCTTTACTAGTCGATTTTGGCAAGAATTGTTCAAGTTGTAGGGAACACAACTCAAGATGAGTTCAGTTTATCACCCTCAAATCGATGGCCAAAATGAAATTCTGAATAAATGCTTGGAAAAATATCTTCGTAGTTTCACATCTAAACATCCTACACAATGGGTCAAGTGGCTTCCTTTAGTTGAGTGGTGGTATCACATAACATATCACACTACCACTAAGGTGAGTCCTTTTGAAGCAGTCTATGGTCAACCTCCACTAGCACTGTCTTCTTACATTCTTGGTAGTTCCAAAGTCTAGACAATGGATGCAACTCTTTGCTAGCATGATGTCATTCTTCACCAACTCAAAGTCAATTTGGAAATGGTTCAAAACCATATGAACCAACAAGCTGATCAACACCACACTAAACGGAGCTTTATTTTTGAGACATGGTTTTTCTTCGCTTGTAGCCATACAAACAATCCTCTCTTCAACTACGAGATTGTCAAAAAATTACCATAAAATATTATGGGCCTTATCAAGTTTTGCAACGAATCAGTTTGATCGCATATAAACTAGCCCTTCCGACTAGTTCCAAACTTTATCCAGTATTCCATGTGTCTTTCCTAAAGCAGGTTATTGGCAACAAGGTCCAAGTGCAGTCTACACTTCCAAAGTTGAACGAGGAGGGTTCCATCATTCTTGAACCTAAATGCATTATCAATCGTAGATTATATACCTTTCATCGATATGTCATCACCGATGTTCTTGTCCAATGATGTGGCTTACAACCTGAAGATGCTACATGAACACCTCTTCACCAACTTTAGCAATGGTTTCCTCACCTTCAAGTTTGAGGACAAAGCTTTCCAAAGGGGAAGGGCATGTTAGGATCTCATCCTAACACTATGATGTAATGTTCCTTGTGAACATGGGGGGATACCAATAATAATATTTTGTAATGTTTTGTAAACATGGGGAACACCCATGATAATGTTTTGAAATATTTTGTAATAGTTGTAACTCTAGAAATGCCCAAACAAGTGGCACCATCATATATAACCGTATTTCAAGATTGTAATTGTTTTGTAGGAAGGAGATTCTAGCTTAGGTGGCATTTTGCATGTAAGCCAACCTTGAGAGTTAGATGGTAGATGACATATTTAAAACTGCAAGGGGCAGGAATGTATGTTTTTTTTTGCATAATTGAATGAAAGTATTGAAGGAGATTGCCTCCTCGAAGTGGATTGTGATTTTGTGTATCTGTGAGATTTTTCCTTTTTGCATTAATATTTCATAGTTGTGTTGTGATCTTTATGGTTATTTGCAATATTTGTGTGAGTGTGTTTATCTTTAATAGTAGGCTCCTAACACTCTTGATCATGTCTTTTTTTGACATAATGAAAGGAATTATCCTCGTATAAAACAATATGAGCATTGTTGTCTTTAATATCCTTGGACAACCCACTCCAACCAATTCACTTGCTACTTATGAATTAAATCCAACATTTTTAATTGCATGATAGACCATATACAATCCTTTCATCTCCCTCGTGAGTAATATTTGACTCTTTTTAATAAAAATATGGCTTAGTCATATTTGGTATTATTTTTTATGATTACTTACACGTATTCCACTGACCACTTTGGAATATTATTTGGTCATGATTATCCAACTATCCTCACAAAACATTTATAATCTTTATTCCTAATCAGATGTATCTTTATCTGTATATTTCCATGGGAGGCTATTCACTTCTTATCAATATTAATCAAGTTCGATAAGTCACTATATTTATGTACACACTTCTATTATTTTTAATTGAGATATATTACTTTGCTATTTATTATTCATCATTTATTGTGATAATGTCACACACCCTCATGAAGTCAACAATGGTGATTACCAATTATTATGTACCATCAAGTGTTCTAGCCTTCTATTTAGAGGGTTTTCCCTATGCATTATGTCAGTTTGGTCCTATGTTTTTGCTCAAACCAAGTCATAAATATCATATGATGATCCAAAACCATTGAGTACAAATTTCAATTCATAACCACTTGAGTAACTTTCCCATCACAATTGCATATCTTATCGAGCAACATATACCATTGTAGCAACTTTAATATAATGATATCTTTTTCAATTAGTTACTTATTTTTTCCTTTTCTTAGAAAATAATCTAAGATTGTTACTTTGAATAAAGATTTATGCATTCATTAAAATTCCATTCTCTAATTGATTATATTGATGATTCCCATACCTATTGAAGGAGTTGGTTTTAAACGCTTATATTTATACTTATTTATTATAGTAACCTTAGCCCTTGTACAATCACTCATCATGCTTCCATAAACTTTTGAGTCCATTATGACTCTACAAAAATTTCCCTTGTGAAAAATATGTTACAAATCATAGCAACAATTGGAAGATCAAAATATTTCTTTTTTATGGATAAATAAAATATTTACTAGTATTTCTCTAATGGTTGGCATGTACATCCCACTTTATGCCATATATTATGTGCATGATATTCATGGCACTTAATCCCAACATCCGTTTAGTTTTCTCAAAAGTCCCCCCCTCTAGTCTTCTATCATGTGGCCTCATGCCATGCATCACATTTCCTATACAATCTTGTTAATGATAATTGTGGAACTTTATTTAACTTTATGATACATTTTGTCTATTTTGTGATATATGGATCTTCAATTGTCATCCATGTCTATGTGGACAACCACCTTACATATATAATCATAATTGGTAAAATACTAGATATGATCCTTAGTTTTGGATAACCCTCTTTAAGGTTGATGGACACACCTCACATGGGCTACCCTAAAATAGTGCATGACCCTATAAACTTAAAATTCAACCCACTACAAGTTTTGAGCATATTCTTGCTAGAAAAAACTCTTTAATCAGTGGATAGTAATGCACAATAGTAAATATTATCCAATCAATTAGAATTTTCATAAGGGACACCCTCCATTCAATGTACTCCCTTTGGTTGGTGTTCATACAATGGATTGAATCTTCTTCCTAAATGATATCCATTCAATAGGTGTCACACTCCTAGTTCCTTGTCTCCCTCATTCTCTTGACATAAAAATTTATATTTTATTGTAACTTGATTTTCTCTAGGGTAACCTTCTCTATAAAAGTGCATAATGTTCCTTGATTATCTACAATATGTGCAAACCCTACCAAATTTTCTTCTACGATCTCAATCAAAACATTTCACATGCATTTTGCTTTGGGCTTTGAAGAGTTGTATTTTCTCTTCTTTATAATAATGCACCTAGTAATTGAATGACTACATTCCCCCTTTTCCCATGCAACTAATAACAATAATAAAATTCATTTCATCTTGAAGTTGAAATATTACCTTATAAAATTGAAGTTTGGACCCATTTGTGGATTTTGACCACAACCTATCAATATGAACTAAAGGAATAATATACTATAGTCAAGCACTTGAACTCAAGATAGAGCAAACCATAGAATATGTTCAATATATTGGGTTTTATATCTTCTCATTATATCTCAAAATCAATATTTTGATTTTAAAATGCATTTGTACCAATAAATTTTATCCTACCAATATGTATGTCTAATTTGGGTCTACCTTCATCATCCAATGAGTCATGATCCTTAGCTCATCCAAATTGTTGAGGAGCAACAATCTTCTTTAATTTTTCGTTATTGTCCAAAATCATTTTGGTAGCAATTCTTAGATCAAAAACCACAAACCCAATGAGCACTATTTCTTCTTATTTGTAGGTTAATTAGAATTATTTATGTCCAAGGGTCACCTCATCTGTAATTCTACACACTCAAAAGGTTACTATAGCACTTATTACTATTGGGATGCTCCTCTAATTCCATATGATTTTTACATTGCAAAACTCAAGACCTAATTGTTAGCTTCTACCTATCCATTTGGTTACATGTGATAGGGGGTAACATAATAATATATCTTTAGTTTCAATGCTAAACTCCTAATTACCTCATTCATAGAATGTCACTTTCCACTAGACATATCAAAATGGGTTCCAAACTCAGTGACTATCAGTTGCACAAAAATTTTGTTGTCAACAAAGTTATCTAGTATGACACTAATTTCAACCCACTCAATGAGAGTTTATTACCACGACAATTTAAATGTATCTATGCAACTGGATTTTTCTTCAAAGGTCAATTAATATCTAATCCATATTTCACAATTCTATGCTTATAATGAGTTACAAAGGCATAAAATTTTGTTTGGTTGACTTATTGATCTTACATGTGCCATATGATCACATGCATTTCTTTGCATCACAATAAAGAGTCAATTGCAATAGTTTTGTTGACTCTTCTTATACATCACTTTGAATCCCCTTTAGACTCTAAATAGTCCATTGTATGATTGTTCAAAAGTGATCATAGTTTATTTGTTCAATGCACATCTTTGAAATACTTAATCTCATCTTATCTTAAAATACAATGTATTAATTAGCTAAAATGTTAGCTTTTGATACAACATGTAATGGGAGATAGCAATCACAAGATGCAGAATAATAAGAAAGAAAGTAAATCTATGAGATGACTAAAATATGCTATAAATAGAAATGATGAAAATGAATACAAAAGTAGCTATGGAGGAAATGAACACTCCATGATCTAAGCTACTGCTCAATGAATGAGCTCTGAGCTTATAGCTCACACACTCTACACTACTGCACTCTCCTACACTACTATATTCTACTATACTACTATCTATGGCCCTTTATATAGGAAGATAGGTTCCTTGGCCAACACTCTACCTAGTTGTACAAGGGACACCTTGCACATATACAACTTGCACATTGACACTTGTGCATTTATTACATTGCATGAAGTAACTAGATAACTTCCCCCTAAAGTAATCTAATGTCCTAAGTATGTACCAAGGAAGGTACATTTACATGACCCAAATGATGTAATATAATCTATTTCTAACACCCCCTGTATTACAATATTTGGGTATTGAAGACTTTAGTCTTCAATGTGGATCTTCCTCTTGACCTTGAGATTCTGATTCTTCTTCTCTGATTTTTGTAACCTGTTCAAGCAAGCAGTTAGTGTCTTCAAAACCTGTCATTCTTGTTGAAAGAGCTTTGATTTCATAATCATCTGTCGATTCTTCCAGTTCTTCAATTTCTTCTATCCTCTGAGCTAGATGTCCTTTTTTATTTCCTTTTTGATACTCCAATTGGGGATAATTGGTTGGACGCTGAAATTGTTGCTGACGAGGATTTTGATATTGTCGTGGCTGAAATTGGTTCCCATTGTTCATCTGATTTCCTTGATTCTGATTTTTGGGATTGAACCTGCAATAGTTGGTACTATGGCCTTTTCTCTTGCATATCTGACAATACTTGTTGTACCATGGTTTTCATCCTTTTGATGAAGAAGCAATGTTTCCCTGTGGATTATCTTTAGATGCCAATGCAGTGTTAGACATCTCATCTTTAACTATATTTTCCACTTCATATTCCTGTAGAATATTGACTAAGTCATCAAAAGAAGTATCTTTACTTAGAACTTGTAAAGATGTTACCAAATGTTTATAGTTGTCTGGAAGTGCTCTCATGGTTACTTGAGTAAGAAGTTCATCCTTAACTGTTTCTCCTAAGGTAAATAATTTCCCTTTAATATCTGCTACCTTCCTTAGGAACAGTTCTATGCTTTCTCCATTGTTCATCTTTAATGAATGAAGTTGACTTTGAAGATGGAGAATAGTTGCCTTATTCTTTCCTTCAAAAATTTTCTCTAGGCTTGTCCATGCATCTGAAGATGATTTTGTTGAACTGATATAGGGTTGTATCTCATCAGTGATAGCAAAGGTTATTATCATTAGAGCCTTTGAATCATTTTCTACAAACTTTAGGATTTCAATATCATCTGTAGTAGGTATTTGTGTTTTCCCTTTGACAATATCCCAAAGTTTTTCATATACCAAAATAGCTTTCACTTTATTCTTCCAGGAGAAATAATTAGGACCCTTGAGTAGTTGAGATTCTGCTAGGAAGAATTTGTTTGATGCCATTTAAATTCCCTAATATCAATTCTTAGGTTTTGTAGAATGCCTTATGACTCCCTAGTATGTTTTGGATAAGATATAAAGTGCTTTTGTAAATTATAGTTCAATTTTGGTTGATTTTGTAAAGTTTTTGTAAATATCAAAATCAACTTTTACTATCCCTTATTGCTCCTATTGAACTAAGCACTTTTCCCAAATTTAAAGAGGTTTTAATGTTGGATTTCTTTTGTCTCTCTTGAGAAGTTTTGAGACAATAATATTATAAATTTCCAACCTTTGAAATGCTTTGATAAAACTCTCTTTAATATCCCTTTAGGATTTAATTCAAGTGTATCTAATTTCTAAATTAATTAGTTTGATGTAGTAACCCTTATAACTCCCTAATTTTGGAAAAATTAGATCACAATAATATTTGCAAGTATTTAAGATTAATTTCTAGTAGAAAACCTTATTACTCCTAAGTTTAATATTGCAAATATTATATTAGCTTGATAAATGATTCCCTTTGAGGTATGGCTTTCAATATAATTATATTCCTCTAAATTCAACCTTATAACTCCCTAGAGATGAAAGCATATAAATATGGGAATAAACCTTACCTTATATCAAGCAATAATCGATGTTGATTTTAGATGTGTAATGGTTGCAATGTTGATTGTATCTACTTTGAATGTATTTCAATAGATTGATTGAATTTAAATTTTACTTTGACCTATTCGAACAGAGCATTGAAGGCTCTACTCCTTGCTTCCACATTGTGATGACTCCCACATCTTGGACGTAAATGCGTTGAAGGCTTCACTTGCTAAATTGAATTGCTGCATCCTTCCTGGTCCAAGGAGCCTTTAATAGGTAGTCAACCTAGTGACAAGTGTCACTTCGGTTACATTCAATACTTTCTTGGATGTCCATTGCAAGTGTAACATCTAAAGTATTTTCTCCCTTCTTGTGTTGTCTATATGATAATACCTATGGATGAATGTAACTCCTCTTCCATGTGGTCTATGGGCACCAAATACTTGTTGTAACACTTCCTCACATGCATGAAATTCCAATGTACCTTTGAGAGCATTTAGGGTTTCCTTTGGAGGATGACAAATATCACTTGCATGCCCTATTCTTATTAACACCTTCTTGCAAGATTTTCTACGTACTTTTCCACCTTCTTCTTTGTTGTATTTCGATGGCATTGAGATGGTTCCAGCCAAGCAATGCTAGTGGTGGTGCTTTGGTGGAGATATGGAGGAGCTTTGGTGGAGCTTGAATGACAATGCTATGGTGGAGACTTCTTGATGCTCCAATGGTAGTATTGAATGCTCCTTCCTTTGGACGTACATTTTTAGTTTTGCTTGCTTTGATTTCCTTTGCTTCTGTGTTGCTAGATATGTCTCCTTTAGTGAGCAATGTGCCTCCTTTCTTGTGCTTTGTAGGTCACATGTTATGGTTATCCAACCCATGCATGATGTAGGCCCTTTTGAGAGGCTTCTTGATGCTCGTATTCGGCTACGCTCTTCTTGAGAATGTTGTGCCTTTATGGCACCTTCAAATCTGCCCTCTTTCCTACATAGAATGTATTAGAGAAGTGCAATATAATGTACCAATATTTATGAAATAGAATACCTTTATTGCACCCTTCCTTGCACTCCTTTTGCAGGTCTAAAATTTTGGTTTTGTGGCAGAATTTTGAATGCAGTGTAGGGGTTTTGAGGTTGTCTCTTTGTTTAGACACCTTCCCCTTTTTCTTGGATACTTTTATGATAAATCCAAGCTTATATAGAAGCTCTTTATTTGATGCAATTTTTTGCACTTTTATTTCTCTTGCACCAAACCCTGTAATGCTTTGGATTTGAGACTCACCAAGTCTCAATATTTGAAGCTTCTATTTCTGATTTTGGTTAGTTGTTTTCTTCTCCAAGTTTTAGAGGATTCTAACATTTTTGGTGGCTTCTCTTGGCCACTATGAGTTGCAGATTTTTGTGCACCAATAGTATCTTTAGACACTTTGACAAATTTTGATTTTGTGCCTTTCTCAAGAACACAAACACTAAGCTTTTTGAGAGTAATATAATAGTGCAAATGAACCCACTAATATTTTATTTTTAATGCACTAACAATTACACCTTATCACTCCAAATAACTCTCAAAAAACTTATAAGTGCACTTAATCAATTTACTGCAACTTAATCAAGAATAATCTGAAATGAATCTTCAAGAATTATTCTGCAAATTTCTTATAAGCAAGATATTAGGAGATAGTCTTCTTTTGCTTTCCAAAGTAGATGATAGGTAGTTGATAGATAGTTGAAATTCTGAAATCTAATCAACTCCTAATGTGCAAATGAACCTTAAAAAGAACCTTTTTTTTGCACATTTGAAGACTATAATACAAATCTCCTTTTTGCAACTTTAATCTGGATTAAGGTGCTTTAACAAATCTGATAAGTAATCCAATTAATGAATCTACTTGCACCAATAGTTGCTTACCTTTTTTTGAAATATTTTGTAGCTCCTTTGCTACTTTTGTAGAGGATGTAGATCTTGGTGTCTAAGATCACCAAGTTGTTGCCTTGAGTAAGATCTTGCAGCTCTTTGTAGATTATTCTGAACAACTCCTTCACCAAAATATGGTCTTGAACTTTCTTTCATGAGCCTAAGATTTGGTGACTTTGTTCTCCTCTTGTGGTCTCCTCCTTCTGCTATATATTTGGAGAAGTTTGTATCTCTAAAGTGGTGTCCTCTTGTTATGAGAGGTAATCTTCAAATATCTTGGATTTGATGAGCTTCTTCTATCTTCAAGTCTTCTTGTCGAATTTTGACTTCAAGCAGGATCTTCTTCTCAAGATTTTGAATATCTTGAGGTCTTCACTAGATTCTTCTTCTACTCAAATTTGGCACTCCTTGCCAAATTCTCCTCCTCTTGGGCTTGTTGTTGGATGGTGACAATTATCCCAAGTCCTTCACTATCAAGGGCTTCTCCTTGGTAGTGGATTTCTCCAGTGAGTTCTCCTTTGATGATTTCTTTAGTAAGGCTCTCCTAGCCTTTTACTAGATGCTCATCGAGACCTCACCAAGGTCTTTGATCTTGTAACTTCTTCTAGTCTTCCTTGAGACCTTATCTTCAACCTTCTACTTTTGGAAGTGTTGGTGGTGAGACCTTCTCTTGGATATTTGATTTTATTACTTCTGGATTCGAGTAAGACTCTCCTAGTCCTTCTTCTTCCTAGTCTAGAAGTTCTTCAATGAGATCTCCTCCTGATCTCTTTTGCTTCAGGTGTTGGATTGATTCTAAAGAAGATACTCTTCCTAAATTTCTTGTAGGAAGCTTTCCCAACTCATTGAATCTCCTTTTCCTACAACAAAAATATTAGTACTAAAATCTGCTTCTGAATTAGGTACTCTCTTCTGGAGTCTTCTTCAGGATCAAGGCTTCTATGGCCTATTTTAGTATCAAGGCTTCTGTGGCCTTTTCTTCAATATCAAGGCTTTATGGCCTTTTCTAGGCTTCTGTGGCCTTTTCTTCAATATCAAGGCTTCTATGGCCTTTTCTTTTAGATCAAGGCTTCTATGGCATTTTATTCTGGATCAAGGCTTCTATGGCCTTTTTATTTTTGTGAAGTTCTTCAATCTAGCAATGGAGATCTCCTATCTCCTAACTTCACCATGATTCTTTTCCAGAAGTTTCTTCTAAAGTATTCTCCTCTTTGCAACAACTAATATCTGCACTATGAAGGCACTCTGACCTTTGGGCAATGAAGTTGAGATCTCCTAGATTTCTGTTGTAGGAGGTGTCCCAATCATCTGAGAATTAATTCCCTACAATAAAAGAAACTTCAGGTAAATATTTCTAGATCTCTTAGATGAGCTTCACTAGTTGATTCATCAAACTAGTGGATCAAATGTTGAGTCCTAGTCTTCACAAGTTTTCCTGCAACTCTGTGGAAAGACTCTAGCCATATGCAATCTCAGTATTTCTGAAACTGATATTTCTTTTAGTCCTCACTTGTGGCTCTCCCTAATTCTACCACCTAGACTCTTCTGAGAGTTTTTGATAGTGATTGGTCCAATGGCGCATCAAGTTGACAAAAAACTCAGGGTCAATGATAATGGTGGTTTTCCTATTGATCTACTGTAGCTTGATCTACCGTAGCTCTGATACCACTGTTAGCTTTTGATACAACATGTAATGGGAGATAGCAATCACAAGATGCAGAATAATAAGAAAGAAAGTAAATCTACGAGATGACTAAAATATGCTATAAATAGAAATGACGGAAATGAATACAAAAGTAGCTATGGAGGAAATGAACACTCCATGATCTAAGCTACCGCTCAATGAATGAGCTCTGAGCTTATAGCTCACACCACTCCTACACTACTGCACTCTCCATACACTACTACTATCTACGGCCCTTTATATAGGAAGATAGGTTCCTTGGCCAACACTCTACCTAGTTGTACAAGGGACACCTTGCACATATACAACTTGCACATTGACACTTGTGCATTTATTACATTGCATGAAGTAACTAGATAACTTCCCCCTAAAGTAATCTAATGTCCTAAGTATGTACCAAGGAAGGTACATTTACATGACCCAAATGATGTAATATAATCTATTTCTAACATAAAATATTTAGTTGACGAATGCATATATTCTCTCAACATAATGGAAGCACAATAATGTGAAATAACTAGCCCTCAAAAAATTCATTAGATATATCCTCTATAGGCTCTTAAGTCATATTTTTAAACTAATTGGCAATTACATGGATCTTGTTAGTGACAATATTGAAAATAGATTTATGTAAAAAAATAGTAATTATTGGCTTACTCATTCATGTATGACAAGTCTATTTATCAATGATAGTTAGGCTTGATGGAATATTTAGAAAAGGGGTTGCCCAACAAGTAAATGTTTGAAACATTTTATTATGTAAATCATCATTAATGCTTCATTTTCATTTGTATTATAACTTTTCTCTCCCTTCGAAGTTGACTAGCAACTTGACCAAATGGTGCAACTCAAGCCTCTCCTTTGGCTCAATCTACATCTGATCACATTATTAAAGAAGTCAATGTAAATATAAATTACATGTCTCAATCTAAATAGACGATGATTAATACAAAAATCCTCTAACGTTTGTTTTTCCATTAGAATGGAACATTCTTCTTTAATGAGACATACAATGGACGTGACAATTGTTACAAGTTATTAGTGAACCTACAATTCTACCTATGTATGAACAATAAGCACAAAAAACTTACATTATATCTATCTCATGAATTATGACTTAGACCTTATTTAAATCTATCTAAAATTTGGTCTTGCATACAATGTGTCCTATCAATGCCCCATTGCAAACCCAAAAACTAACTCTCATTAAGATTCAATAAGAGCCTTTACCCATATGCACAACTTTATACATTTCTTCAAGGAACGTAAATGCTAATCTATTTTTCATACAGAGACCAATTACACAAATACTTCAAAAATTTCATAGTAGATTTGCTCAACAAAATTATTTGTTAAAGATAATCGAAGCATTGCACAATCTAAATATCTTCTTGTTATAGAAATACATGTTATTGTTTGTTATAAATGTAACATTTGATTTAATATATTTTTGATGAGGAACCTTTTATATACAACATATCCGCATCATTATTGTAACTTTTAAATGATATTTGCATTTAGACTCTCACCTATATTTTCTTATACAAGTTTCACAAACTTTAATTTCATTTTGCAAGGTGTCCTCTGTTGGAATTCACATCTATTTCCACAAACAAACAAAAGCAATCCATCCACTCAAATCTTATATAGAAAGCATAAAAAATGACAAAAGAAAGAAAGAAAGATATAGTGGGCACCCGTAGGCCACTACAAGTAATCACTATATTATCCATAGATAATAATAACTACACTAATGCAATGTATGAAGTGGTGCGAGTATTTATACCAATACCAAAACCCCAATTAAATAAACGAGTTTAACCTAATTCAAAATAACAAGAGGCTTAAGGTTAATTAACAATAACAAGATGGGTTTAACAATAACAAGTTTAATAGGTCCGAGGTGTAGACCAATTGGTTCCTCCAGACCCTGTAAGGGGGCGAAGGTCCAAGGTTCAAATCTCAGGCCTCGCCGAACTAAACGTTTGTCCCTTTCCCGATGCTTTCAACAATGTAAAAGGTTTAAAATGATTGTGTCATTGTGGTTATAGGGGTAAACTACGCAAAGTACTGTGTGGTGACTTCCAAGTGGATAGCGCAGAATACTGTGGCGGCCATAAAATATGGACAATGTGCTCGAAACATCGTGGCGACTACCGATTCCACCATGTAATATAAACAATTAAAATTAAAAAAAATAATAATAACAAGGTTAATCACAACCCATAAGGCTTACATAATAAAATATTATAATAAATTAAATATAATTATACACTAATTGCTCGTAGGCCTATACAAGATTATATCATACAATGTCAGCCTTACCATAAGTCAAAATACACTTCCAACACCCCCTCATAATCTAAATTGAAGGGCCAAGGAGAGAAGACATTAGTAACAATAATATCTTCCCCCATTAAGGATATTCTAGTGGGCCTCCACACTTGAGGAAGACCCCTCATCATCTAGAAATTTGTTGATCTGTTGAAAGTCAGCACTGACACTATCATATACTTTCACACATCCAAAGAACACATCTCTTGAGATTCCATATGAGGAAGAGAAGTTAAGAGTACTTTAAAGAAAATCTACTTCATTCTTTTGTAGACACATTATGTAAGACTTAAAAGCATAGCTTTCTTTTTACGACATACATCAACTTGTTTTGAAACTTCAACTTACCCTTAGACCACCTAATTTATATTACCAAAAAAGGCTTTGCATAGACCTATTTATGCAAAGAGCTATTACAAAATCCCAAGAGTAGCCGGACAAAGAATAGAAGAAATGGATCATGAGAGATTAGATCTTCATTAATAAGTCAAATCAATAGCACAATGGAGGAAGAGGGGTTGACTAGAGCATTATTTGTATAATTTTTTGAATACCTTCAAAAGAGTCAAAAGTTGCTAGAATTGTCATAAATCTAATTATATTTGCCATAAATTAAGACCAAATATTTTAATTGCAGAACATATTGTAAATTTGGCCTTTTGAAATTAGGCAACAGGCTTTGAAGACAATTACACAATGCAACATCCCTCCACTTGTCAAATGGCCTTGAACAAATACCATCAATGCAGAGAGCTCAAAAAATCATGCGAGTTGGAATAAAGAAACAAGAAAAAGGGCTAAAAACGCTTTCGTGTGCAAAAGTTATGGCCTCTAGAATTTGGCCCTCCAAAATAGCCCTAGAGAGACGTTTTTGAAAAACATCAGTTTTTTTAAATTTCTT
The DNA here is from genome assembly GCA_028583015.1 of Wollemia nobilis. Lineage (NCBI taxonomy): Eukaryota > Viridiplantae > Streptophyta > Pinopsida > Araucariales > Araucariaceae > Wollemia > Wollemia nobilis. Next base: position 4,472,978 of record JAQPPZ010003287.1, on the reverse strand, counting down.
CTAAATTTTCTACAAGGAAAACATACCTTGGTGTAGGTGTAACTTCTCCAAAGACAAAATCAGAATATTTGGAGAAAGAAAAAAAGAATAGATCTTCTCTTTGCCTCTTTTGATGAAGGTGCTTATAAAACTCTACGAAGTAATTCATCCTAGCAATTTAAAGAACAATCGAAGACTCCGAATAAACCTTTTGAGTGACCAAGTGATGAAGCTCCATAACCACTTTGATGTCATGTTCGAATTCACATCTATTTCCAAAAACAAATAGAAGCAACCTATCCACTCAAATCTTGTACAAAAAGCGTAAAAAAAGAACAAAAGAGATAAAGATATAGTGGGTGCCTATAGACACCATTAATAATCACTATATTATCCATAGATAAGAGTCATAAACTCCAATACATTGGATGGAATGATGGGGGGTATATATAATAATACCAAAACCCCAATTACATAAATGAGTTAAGCCAACAAATCAAGAGGGCTTAAGGTTAATTACAAGTTATAAGGTGAATTTAACCATCACAAGGTTAATCGCAACCCATAGGGCTTATATAACAAAATATTTTAATAAATTTAATACAATTGAACAATGATTGCTCGTAGACCTATACAAGACTATATCATACAATGTCGACCTTGGCCATAAGTCATATTACATATTCAACAAACATCCTCCACATAGGTTGTGCCTAGCCTACAAGCATCTTATGGATACATAGGTTGTGCTCCACACAAAACCCTTTTGAATACAATCAATTTCAAAACTAAGATTGTATTAATTGTCAATATTTAATTGAGGGTTTCCTTCTATTTTCATATTCATCATCCTTGGCCCTTCAAATCTAATTATTTATGGCTTTTGAATAGGTTGTGCTCCATACAAAACCCTTTTGAATGCAATCAATTTCAAAACTAAGATCCTATTTATTGTCAATATTTAATTGAGGGTTTCATTCTATTTTCACATTCACCATCCTTGACCCTTCAAATGTATGGCTTTTGAATCACTTCCAGCTTCCCAAATTTATTTGTTGTTTTCCATTTCATACTTTTCAAAATTAAATTTCAAGATAAATTTGTTTAAGCTTTACCATCTTTCTAACTCTTGAGACATTAGAAGGGTTGAGTAACCCTTCCTTTCACAATCACATCTCCAAACAAAGACAACTAAGAGTAACTCATATTATTCCATCTCCCAATGGGAAGAAGTCATTGTTCAATTCTTTTCATCCTCTAATCATTATTTTAAATCAAGGACGATATTTTTCATTGACTCCATTTAAGTAATCATCAACATTATTTTAGGTCGTTTTCTCCACAATCAATTTTGAGCATTAAATGTCATTAAAACAATAATCCTAAATTTTCGAAAATGATTATTTGTAATTAACAAAAAATATGAAAAAGGAAATCAATCAAGCAATTAACAAAAAATAGTAATAATTTTTAATAAGGGCTATCTTCTAATTATGTTAAGCTTAGAAAAAATTACAAATTAAAGTTATATTTTTATGAAAGACATTATTATGGTACCGATTGCATTATCATAGGAGTGTCCATAGTATATGGGAATTTGAATTTAAGTCATTACTCAATTTATTATTTTCTATTTATAATTGATCCATAATACCTAGACAATGAAGCATTGTTCAAATATCAATTGAGAACCAACAAATATAATAGCATAGAAATTAATCTTTGGATGAATGGCTACCAAGGAAAAACACCATGATAAATGGCTACCAAGAAAAAACACCATGATGGTGTTATCCTAAATTATTGAATCTGACCTCATGTAAGAACTTTATCCACCATATCAGTTGAAAATCATCAACTCAATCTAAAGCTTCAATAGACGCTAAAAGACAAGAAAGATCATAAATATGTAAGGACTCAAATGTGCCAATCAATTATCAAGGACCATAAAATACATCTCAATAAGCAAGTTCCACTTACAAATTTGACTTTAGTAATAAATAATATATTTGTATCAAGTGGCATTAGCTCAACCAGTTAGATTGCTCAACATTTTAAGGAGAGACCCAGGTTTGAATCTTGCCAAAGGATACATGGATAATATCCAAACCTTGTTGTAATACCACTATGTGGTGATGATGTAATACGAGTGGGGCACATTTTAATCCCATATAACCCATTAAAAATAATAATAATAATATATTTGTCAATCCTAAGCATAATTAGAAAAATTGTTTCCCACTAATTCTCGCAAAACTCGCAAGAAATAATGAGCAGTAAATTTTTTTAATTTTCTCAGCATCGAGAGAATCATCAACTCACAGCAATATTTCTCGCGATTTTTCATTGTTTTCTCATGAGAAACTCAACAAGCCTCAAGCAATTAGCAAAAAATGGCAGGATTTTTTTTCAACGAGTTTACACAAGTTTTAACGAGGGGTCTTGGTCCCCTCATACTGAGTGGGGTTTGAACCTTGGACCTCTCAAAGAGAGACCAAAGCCCTTATGACTACAGTAATCTTGCAGCTTGGGAAAAGCAAAATTTTAAAAGGCCATTTGGCCTTGTTATTGCATTTTTTCTTCTTTCTAACTATGGACAATTGTTTAGAGAGTTTCATTATTAATAATTTTGAAAATAATGTGTTTTCTATATTTAGAGGAGTTTCAAATTTTTAACTCCATCCGCATAAATCTCTAAGAAAGTAAGAAGTATTACTCAAAAAAAAAAAAAAAAAATCTCTAAGAAAGTGACCATGGTATTTATGGTAAGCTAAAGTTCTTAAATTCAATGGAAATACAAATATAACTTAATAGTTCCATGTACCCTTTGGGGGAATAGACTAATTGATGAAATAAGTAAAATATTTATAACTACGTTTGATTAAAAATCTAGTATGTTGAATGTTGATTATCATTCTTTTATATCCACAAAATTTTTCTTGTCACCTCTTCCTAATATATTACTATTAGAATTTAAAGTTGGGAAATTGAAAGAAAATGAACAATAATGAAACTAAGAGTGGTAGTAAGTTTCATTGAAAGCTTGTTCATTTTTCGAGGCACTTGAGGAGGAAGTAGAACATTTGAAAGGATTGGAGGAGACATACCATGATGATCTTTGAGGAGCCTCCAATTCAACCACCCGTTCAAGGCCAAAGCCAACCATCTAGTTCAAGGGGGAGGTGGAGAAAACAAAATACCTGCAATTGAGGAGCCTCCAATTCAACCACTGTTTAGGGCCAAGGCCAACCATCTTGTTCAAGGGGGAGGAGGGGAAAACAAAATAGAGTTTAAGAACTGCTTTATATTTTTGAAATTTTGCATTGAACCACCCATTCAGGACCAAGGCCAACCATCTAGTTCAAGGGGGCGAAGGGGAAAACAAAAAATAGTTTGAAAACTACTTTATATGTATTTGGTTAGACTTGATGATCATGAATTGTAATTGTGCTCTTTTTTCTGAATTTCTAATATAAAATTAGCTTTATGGCTCTCCAATTGTTGTTTAAAATGTATTTTGTTTTTTTAGTTGAAATTTTTTCTTCTGTTTTTTTTCTTTTTTGCCAAGTTTTTCTCGAGTTTTCCCGAGTTGCCCATAAAATCTCCAAAATTGGAGTGCCAAGTTTGTCGAGAGTTGCGAGTTTTCCAACTATGATCCTAAGAACAACACTTATACTTTAAAAAGTGAAATGATGAACTGCATCAGATGTTTGTTGCTTCCTCTAATGAAATAATGCATTCTCTTGAGTAGTGCAGCGCTTCGAAGAGCTAGTAGAATAAGAACGAACTGGTTGCAGCTGAGTGCTTGCCAACGGACGACCACGGTTCAATTCCATTGGGGTTAGTGCTCTACCTTATGCCGTCTTTACCAAGAGTGTGGAGGGTTTATAATGGCAGTAGTCCAAAATTGAACACTTGGGAGCAGTAGATGACAAATGCTAGTTACTGATTCCCATCTGTAAATAAAAGAAAAAGAAAATAGGCATACTGCCAATACATTAGATAAAAGACTAATTGTTCATTCAAGCTAATTTAGTTGCAAATCTAGATATCCTCATCTTCGTCACAAACCTAGGTTGCAAAGAATTTTGACCTCATTATGTCAACACTAAAACCAAAAATAATAATAATATTAATCACCGTACACTTAAATTTTATTTACAAGAATTAATAAGACCAAAAACAAAAACCAGACACCATTAATATAGATTTCTTACTAGTACTCCTTGAACACTGCTATTTCCTAAGTCTTCATTTATTAGTACCGCTCGTTTAAAAAAATTCCAATATAAAATGTCATTATATCAACCAAAGAATTATTTATTTATAAAAAAATTGATGCTCACGACCTTTTCCAATACCAATAATTTACATGTTCTTTGAATTATCCAACACTCAGTACCTCAAAGCATTCCACATATCCAAAATGGAAACACCTAAGAAATGACTGAAAAAACACAAACATGAAACAACTAACTGAAAGCAAGAAACAAGAAGGCAAATTGATTAAATCTTCATGCTTTCATATACATTAGTTTGGAGCAAGCTGGAGCTAAACCTTTGTTCAATCAAACATTCTGGTCTTGGTTATATTTCTTCCAGACTCCTTTTTCTTGTATTCACTATTGTTAATCGAGTACACTGGAACAATACTTAGAGAAACTAAGCTATAGCATTGCTCTATCTACGTGTGAAGTTTCCGCCATTGGTTATAATTGTAGTCTCTCTCTCACACACACAATTATAGCTCTTGCATAAAATATCATGAAATTTTCATTATCTAGCTCTCGTTATTACGCCCAACAATCATTTCACTCGAAAAGAAGAGAAAATTGCCCAAAGCCCACAAATAACAGCTAGCAGTACATTCAGAAAATAGTTACCAGTTAGTCATCTAAAATGTTACACAGACTTTGTTTCATAATCCAATCATTTGCATTCAGTTCAGACCACTGTTATGTTCGAACTAAGTTTCTTATTTCATTTGTTGGTGACATTCGAGCTCCATTAAAAATTTAGCCACTGCAGGTGAACAATGTAACTAAATTAGAGAATCTTATATATACTTGACAGGCAAACACCAGAAAACAAGATGTTAGCAGAGATATGCAATCACCCTAAAACTACACTCAGTCCCAGTCCATTTTGAGAAAAATGGTTTCTAATGGATCACAAGAGATATTATAACAGTTAGCAGTTAGAGGGCATCTCCAATATTCTTACAAAAATATTGTCCATCTTTTGTTTTTGAGCTCAATTGATTAAAAACATGGGCTCCCAATGTGGAGACCCAGGTTCAAATTTTGTCAGGCAATATATGCATAACTGCCAAAATGTTAAGTAGAAATCATGTAAATTACCACATCCAAGTCTGGGTGCAGTATACCCCAACAGGCATGGCCAGGTGCAAGTCTCAGGCGAATTTGGCAGAACAGATACCCAACGGTCTTGGCAACTGAACATTATGCCCACCCCCAGTAAGAGGAATTTACCAATAAGAAAAAATGTAACTTAAGTGACATGAATTCCCTTTGCATGCATGAATGACAACAGCATATAAATATCCAAGCTTGTATAAATACATTTAAAGGATCATTATACAGACTACAATTGAAAAGAATTAATGAAAGACAGTTATCGTATTGAAATAGACGGGTACTGTATCCAGATGTATCTGAATATATAGATACTGTATCCGGACTCATCGGAATATATGTCCTTATTTGGTCCATGTCTAATACATCCAGATATGGCTTAGGCACACCTAGAGTTGTATCTGCAACACAAGATTCAAGAAAAATACACAATTTTTTTAAAATTATATTTTAAATTTAAGAAGCAATAACAATCCTCTTCATAATTAATAAATATATATATAGTGTCAACACTTTTGTGTTCTAATATTTTTTTTTTCTATTAAAATATTAAATATATGCTTTTTATAATGGCATATCCTGCCGCATCCATCTTAGGGGTCATAAAAATTTGCCATATTCGTATGGATAATACCATATCTATATCAGATACTGTATCCGTTTCAATGCAACATAGATGAAAGACAAACTAATTCTACCATGTTCGTTTATTTTCATGTGAATTTCAAATCTCTTGCTAAGGCCCAAACCAACAATTTACAAGGCTTAGCTACTTGCACAACAGACAAGAGGCTTCTGATTTACAAACTTGCGGCAATCGTTGGGACTTCAAGTCAGTTTGCTAACAGTTTTATTAAAAATTTATGTGACTAGCATTTCAGAGGACCTACTTCAGAATTTCAGAACAAGGTGATAAGTTTCTTCTAGCAATCTGAAATGTGGCTAAACAGAAATATATATATATATATATATATATATATATATATATATATATATATATATACTTGAACTGTAACTTAATATGTAGGTGCAGCAAAATATGAAAGTGCCAAATAATGGAAACAAATGGGGAAATAAACTAAAGATTTCAAGTCCATTTGGAAAAAATTGAAAAGAAGACAGAGTACAAAACTCCTAGTGAAAAGGATCGAGCAAAAGAACAATACTTCTTCATTACTTCCATATTGCATATTTAATACATCATATCAGTTACATACAGCCCGATCTTGGTAACTAATCAAGCTGTAATGGATCAAGATATTGATGTAACCTCCATCTAACCTCCCATGAGGTGTAATAACTGATCTAATAATGTAATAATTACCTAACATCCCCCCCTTATTACATTATTTGGTATACAAAGAGAGCTGCAAAACAATTCAAATTTGACACGTGCAAGTGCCTTTGTGAAAATATCCGCAAGTTGTTCTTTGGTGGGAATGTACTGGAGCTGAATCTGGTGATTCTGAACTTGTTCTCGAATGAAGTGACACTGAACTTCAATGTGTTTTGTTCTTTCATGAAAGACTGGATTCTTGACCAATTTTAGAACACCTTGATTGTCGCAATTCAATACTGTCGGTCGATTTTTCCGTACACCCATATCTGATAGTATGCGATGTAACCATATCGCTTTGCACACAGCTCCTCGTGCAGCACGATATTCTGCCTTTGTGGATGACAATGCTACTGCTTGTTGTTTCTTGTTGTGCCACGAGACAGGTCCAGATCCTAGATGAAATACATATCCAGATGTTGACCTCCTGTCATCTATAGATCCGGCATAATCTGAGTCCGTGTATCCTTGTAGAAAGAATTTATCATTCTTCTTATACTCCAGGCCATATTCCATTGTACCACGGACATAATGTAATATCCTCTTTGCTGCCTTCCAATGACTCACCTTAGGTTCCTGCATGAACCTCGAAAGATAACTCACAACAAAGTTGATATCAGGCCTGGTATTTGTTAGGTATATGAGACTCCCAATCAGCTGATGATAAAGAGTACCAGATACCTGAGGTGACTTATCATATCGGGACAGTTGTAACCCTTGCTCCATTGGTGTTGCCTTAGGTTTACAATCTGTCATCCGGTATTTTTCTAGTAGTGTCTTGGCATACTTCGTCTGTGAGACCACAATGTGATTCTTTCTTTGCCATACTTCCAAGCCAAGACAATAATGCAGAAGTCCCAGATCTGTCATGTCAAATGATTTTTTCAAGTCATTCTTCACACCATTTACCAGATCATCTGAGCTGCCAGTGATGACCAGATCATCAACATACAACACAAGTATCACTATCTTAGATCCAACTTTCTTAATATAGAGATTTGCATCAGAGGGACTTCTGGTGAAACCATGCTGCAATAGGTGATCATTAATTTTGATGTACCAGGCTCTGGGAGCCTGCTTCAACCCATACAATGACTTTTTAGTCTACAGACCTTTTGATGTTGCCCATTGACAACAAAGCCTTCAGGTTGTGTCATGTACACCTCTTCTTCGAGATCACCATTAAGGAAGGCACTCTTGACATCCATTTGCTGAAGTTTCCAACCGAACTGTGCTACCAGTGCACAGAGTACATGGATGGTTTTAATCTTCGTTGTGGGTGCGAATGTCTCTTCATAATCAATTCCTTCCTTTTGTGCATAGCCCTTTGCAATGAGTCATGCCTTATACTTATCAATGGATCCATCTGCCTTGTATTTGATTTTGAAGACCCACTTGCAGCCTATGGGCTTCTTTCCTTTTGGCAGATCAACAAGATCCCATGTGTTGTTCTTCATCAAAGATTTATATTCTACATCCATAGCTGCCTTCCATTATGGTGAACTAAGTGTGTCCTTCATTGATGTTGGTTCTGAGTTCTCCATCATTGAAGCCATCAAGCCCAAATTTACTTCTTGACGAGTACTACTATGAGTACGTGGTCGTGTGGAAGTGAGGTCAGGAGGTGCATCAAGTTTAGCATCTCTAATGGTACTAGTGAGCCATTTTGGAGTCTTTCTATGTTGAGATGGAGCTGCAGGTACATCAACTACTATAGGTTCATCAACAACTTCTGGAACTTCCTCATCTAACTCCATACAATTGGAGATGTGGCATCTTCAGACTCCTTAGAATCCTTAGTATTTGACTTAGTTTCAAATTCTTCATCAAACACCACATCTCTACTTATATGCAATTTCTTGGTGATTGGATAAGCTTTTGACTCATCATCATACCCAAGAAATATGCATGACAAGGTCTTTGCATCCAACTTGGTCCTCTGTTGCTTTGGCACATGCATGTATGCCTTGCTTCCGAAGACTTTGAGATGTGCAATGGAAGGCTTCCTCCTAGACCAGGCTTCTTCAGGTGTAACTCCTTGTAGTGCCTTTGTGGGTGCTCTATTTAGAAGATACATTGCAATGGAGACTACTTTTGCCATGGAGTGTATGTTGTAGTGAGTTGTCGCTTGATCCCATTTTGCTCGAGAAACCTTGAAAATTCGTTGGATGTATATTCCCCCCTCGATCGGAGCGAAGAACTTGAATAGAATGCCCAGTTTCCATTTCTACACGCGTCTTGAAGCGTTGGAAATACTTGAGCATGTTTGACTTCAGTTGCAAGAAATACACCCACATCTTCCTTGAGTAGTCATCTACAAACAACTGAAAGTACCTTCGTCCATCGAAATTGGTTGGCATGGGTCCGCACAGATCGGTGTGTATCACATCCAATGGTCCTTTGGCTCTGTGAGTGCTCAACTCAAAAGGTACTCGGTGTTGCTTCCTTGCTAAACAACCCGAGCATACTAGCAATGTTGGTGAAAGGTTTGGCTTTAGTATCCGAACTCAGATGACCATATCTCCTATGCCAAAGAGAGGTAGCATCTGTCGTTGTTGCTGATAGTGCGACATTAGGAGAGGATATGACATCGAGTGCAAACAAGCCATTCTTGTAGGAACCTATTGCCACAATCTTGCCATGTTTTGTGATAAAACACTTCTTGTTGCCATCAACAACTTAGAATTCGACCACCATGTTGCAATCCAAAACTTGTGGTACAAACAACAAGTTGTTTGCCAATCCAGGTACATATAGTACCTTTTCAATGGTGCATTTGCCTCTAGGAAGATTGAGAGGAACATCTCCCACTCCTTTGACTTGATAGGTTTTATCATCTACAATGGTGACTGGTTTCCCATCTTTGGCTTGTAATGAGTCAAACCATGCTTTGTCCCTAGTCATGTGCTTGCTAAACAATCATCCTTCAATCTTGTCTTTGCCTTGGACATTAGCACCTTATGTGCCTGTTTTGAGTCTAAAGCTGATTCTTCATGCACAACATGCCCTTGTTGTCGCTTCTGCTTGGGACGTGGTTTGTACTGTGACTTTTTCTAATGAGGTTGGCGGACTTGATCTCCTTGAGTCATAGAGTTATACCAACAACTCTTTGTGTCGTGTCCTTTATCACAAATATGGCAGTACCTCTTTTGTTTCTGAGGTTGTTTCTATGATGATGATGAGGAAGGACCCTTTTGTGGCTTCTTTTTCTTAACTTCTTGGAAATGAGTGCATTGTTTGTCAATTGATCCCTCAACTTGTTGGTTGCTTCTTCTTGTTGAAGCATATTCACCAACTCATCAAAGGACACCTTCCTATTTGAGACTTGCAAGGAAGTGATCAACACTCGAAATGAATCTGGTAGAGCTCTAAGTATGATGGGTACTAAGAGCTTATCTTCCACTATTTCACCCATGGCATTCAATTTGGCTTTCAACTCTGCAACTCGGCGAAGAAAAACCTCAATGCTTTCTCCATCTTGAACTCTCAATGTGTGGAGTTGAGATTGAAGGTGAAGTATTGTTGATTCATTCTTCCCTTCGTAGATGGTAGAAAGTGTGTCCCATGCCTCCTTGGATGTTTGTGCTTCACAAATGTGTGGTTGAATAACATTTGTTATGGCAAGGGTGATGATCATCAATGCTTTGGCATCTGCATCATCAAATTTCTGTTGGGCATCTTCATCCTCTTTAGGTCAAGTGACTTTGCCGGTGACAATGTCCCAGAGTTTCTCAACTACCAAGATGGTTCTCATCTTAGTCTTCCAAGGTCCAAAGTTTGAACCTTTGAGTAGCTAGAATTCTGTAAAAACTTTTGATGCTTGCATGGTGAGGGTTCCTTATAACTCCCAAATGGTCCCCCTTTCAATATACCACCAGTTTGATATACCAAACCTTTCTATATACCCGCCCTTCCTATATACCCATTGGTACGTGGAAGAAGCTAGTCCTCTCGATATACGTGGCCGTACGTGAGAGAGACTTTAAGGTACATGAAAGAGAATGATACAAGGTACCAAGGCAGTACAAAAAGGGATTCGCCCTATCAATGACACCTGCTTAAAGAGAAATCCTTGTACGTGGGTGTAACTTCCCTATATACTTGGAATTTCTCAATTTCAAGGTTTATGTCTAGCGATAGTGACAAATAGGGTATGAATGATGGAGTGAAAGTATCAAGAAAATGATGACCTTATATCTCCTTGACGATTTAAAGGGTCAATGCCTAGACGTCGTTATGGCAGCTTTGTTAGGCTATAAACATAGTAGCTCAACACGACAACTTTACTTATAAACATGAGCCAAAGGTGTCGTTGATACCGAATGTTGCTTGTGTGCTTAAGCACGTGCTTTAATTGGTATACAAAGTATGAAAATTTTAAAGCAAATATTTGAAGGTGTCAATCACCACCAAAAATGCACCTTTTACAAAAAAAAAAAATTACTACCCCCCTTTAATTTTGCAAAATATTCACTATAGTCAATTTTGCATTTATTTGCCCACAAATACTATAGGAAATTACAAAATTAAAATAAATTCTTTCCTAGGGTAGTAAAAAGAAATTTTTGGTCTTGGTGGGTTTTGACCTCTTGACCTCTACTTTAAAATTTCATACTTTCTTTCAAAGTGCCAACTCTCCTACTTAATCCCATATGCATGGAAAAGGGAAAAATGATGCTTTTAACCCTTTAAAAATGCAGTTTTAAAGCAAAAAATTTAGAAGTAGAGAGTTGAACCTGAGGCCTCCAACTTGAAAGTCTTCAACTCTGCCGAGATGCTAGTCCAATTATTCACCCATTTGTGTATTTTTCCTCCCCATTCACTTCTTGCACGCAAAAAGTGACAATTCTCTAGGCTTTTTGAGAAACTTTCTCTTTTGTTTCCAAAAGCTCAACACATACATTCAATCATACAAGCATGATTTTTCCAAAACAATGGTTATTAGGCCCCCTTGGCCAAAAAGAATCATGCCGGCAAATTAATTCAACTTGCTAGATATATCAAGGCAACAAGCATATCGACGTTGAATAAGGAAAAATAAAAAGAGAAGCAACAATGCCAATGGCGAAGAAACAACGACAAGCCTATGCTTCCATCTCATTTACTAATCCCATAACCACCTCACGGCAAGCGACTCCATGGAGTAATCAGAATTTGTCCCCTAATCGATTCACTACGAACCACGACAAAACCAAGTGAGATCTTTTTGGCGTCGAAGTTGTGGAAGCGCTCGGTTTGCAGACTGCAGGATGGGTGCCACAATCACAGCCTACGTGTTGGGGGGCGTCAAGAGGGCAAGCGCCCTTATGGGGTGGTAATTCGCAGGTGGGAAGGACTGGACCCAGTGGTTTACGACATGTGCTCCACAAGGACACATGCACTAATCTGCCAATGGCGGGGATTTGGATGCAAGGGTTAAGCAAGAACACGAACAGATACCATTATACACCCAAGTAGCTTACATTCTTGGCCTTCGTGTTTCACCAATCCATGTTGAGGGATTGGGCTAACTCTAGTACAGGAGCTAGAAAAGTGGTTCAAGGCAAACAAGGCCGAATACGTGTACATGGCAACAGAAAAGGATAATGAGGCATGCATCAAGCTTTTCGTAGACAAATACAGCTTCACCAAATTCAGAATCTTGCTCAGATACCAAAAATGAAAAGGATCGAGCAAAAGAAAGATACTTCTTCATTACTTCCATATTGCATATTTAATACATTAGATTAGTTACATAAAGCCCGATCTTTATAACTGATCAAGATCGGACAGATCAAGATGTTGATGTAACCTTCCATGAGGTGTAATAACTGATCTAATAATGTAATAATTACTTAACACCTGGGAACATTTTTTTCTTTGAATGTGGGAATGCTGGAAAAGGAAAATTTGTGTTATAAGGACAGATGCAAATTATGGGAAGATATGAGTGCCAACTTAGGCCCAAATCCAAGGACAGTCTGGATGCTGCCTCAGTTAAAACACAGCTTCAACCTGTGCACAAGAATTTTATTCTACCCAAATACTGCACTTCTCTAATAGTTGCATCATAATTAAAAGCATTCCCACTTATCTTTTGGTGGGTTGCATGTTGGATTATTAACTTGCATTGAGAAGTACATGCAATGACCAACAACCAATGCTATTTTTAATAATAAAATACACACTATTCAAAAAGTGGGTTGAGAGACCCACTACCCAATAAAATAATAATAATTGCAGATGTGGCACATTGCACTTGATTAATAGAAATTTAACTATCCTCTGAATGTTGGCCTGTACACATGATTTTCTGTAGTTAGCTTTGCATATATAACAAATTTTGTTTGTATATAAATGGATCAATAAATGTATTTATTCCCTTTATTTGTTCTTTCATTGGACCCAAACTTAGATTTTTATTTTCTCGTTTATATAAAAAAATTCTTGTTTTGTTTCCAACTTTAAATTTACTCATTTCCAATATATGTAACTTCAAAAAGAAAATCTTTTCAATTTTTGGTTCACTAAGGTTTAGATTAAAAGTTCAACTTTGCAAATCATAAACTTGGTATGAAAAATTATAAATTCCTTAAATTCGTTCAATTTTTCATAGTTACCAGGTCTGGCCAAACCTAATACAGGTTCAGTCCACACTAAACTTTTGGCTCAGACAGAACCGGTACAGATTGGTCTTTTCCATTCTCTCTGTCTTTTCTTTTCTTTTTTAACAAGCTAATTCTCAAATAATTTAAATGACAACCAAGTTTTGGAGGGGAAAAAAAGGTGTACAGGAAACAAGCATTCCTTTAGACTCTTTCAAACTTATGTGAAATCAACATCAACGAACTCTAAAATTACATGCCCAGCTTGGCTAAGCAGGGGTAACGACACCATTGCTTGCTGCATAAGCCACCAACGCCAGGATAAAATAGGAGGTAGTGTAAAAAAGCAGCTGAAGAGTCGTCCAAAGCTGAGAATCATTCAAAGCCATCAGGAGATGACATGAATAGTAGAATCTTGAAGACAGTGTGACAAGTCTGGGCTGTGGGAGATGCATTTCAGATTACTGGCTGTGAGAATTTGTGCCTGTGTGTCCTGAAGTGTGGACTGTGAGTCATGAGAGAGGAGCAGCAGCATCATTTATGGGGAGAACTGTCGTGAGTTGATCTTGCAAGGAGGACTGCTGACATTCACTAGTGTTATAAAACATAAAGAATTCTGGTTATGTTTTATAAATATGTCCAGTGAAAGTCTTAGATCTTTAATTCACTAGTGTTGATCATCATCTAAAACCATCAGGTCGAGTGCCCTCATTGTGCTTGCCAACTGCCAATGTTGACCTTTGTCTAAGACCAATACCACCATGCTGGGATCCTTCATTGTGCTTCCCAACTGCCAAGGTTGACTCAAAGGGAGCAAGATGGTAGAGTGGAGACAGGTAACCATTTGCCAGTTTTGTTATCCAAGATGACAGGACATGACATAGATAGATAGATAGATAGATAGGTATTAACGTGGAACGGAATTCCAATCATGGAATATACCACTAGACTTGCATCATCACATTAACCGGTTAGAAAGCAAGAGGGCCAGCCCCCCACACACATAGAAATGAAATACATGGTTCAGAGTTCAGACGGATGAGAAAAATAAAAGAAATTTAAAGTGCACCTTCTGCAACCAAAATGTCACAATCAGTTTAATGAGGGTCCACAATTGAGGCCCAGACGTGAAGCTATGCAAAGAAGCAAATGAAGATTCCATGTATAAAATGAGTCTAGGCCAAATATGGATCCAATTTCTCTATGTCATCAGCTTCAGCAGCCAAAAACGTTAAGATCCAACATGTTGTTTCCCAAATTAGCCATAATTTTAGGGGATGGCTGGTCCGAATCAAGACAAAGGCCCGTCCTTAACATTTTAGCACAATGTCCTCAAAACGCCATGTTTATAAAATCCATTGATACAAGTAATGAAGTCAAAACTGCTCATATAAATTTTCAAATGCATTGAAGCTGCCAAATGAGAGATTGGAGAAGAAAATTTTGTTCAAGTCATCATGGACAACATATCAAATTGTAACAGGGCAGGTCAACTACTCATGGACAGAATTTCACATCTTTCCTGAACCATCTCATTTATTGGATCCTTTGTTGGAAGACTTGTCGAAATTGACTTGGATATAAAAAAAATTGTGACAAAAGGAACAATGATCTCCATGTTTATACTCAATCACCATTTAACTTTGACTTTGTACTCTTCATTTGTAATGTGGGAACTCCTTTCCCCTACGAAACCAAGATTTTACTCCAATCTTATTAATTTACATAGGGACCTAGAGAAGATAACAGCATTGATAAAAGTGATGGTTATTGAGGAATGCGCCAAGTCTAAGATTTCCAAGCAAAGTCATACAAAATATTTGAAAAGATTATCTTAGGAAGTGCATTTGGGAGTAGGCTAGAAAAATTTTAAAAGTATGTGAGCCACATGTCTGATTTTGAGAATAGCTGATGGGGATAAGCCTTACATGGGCTTTGCTTATGAAGGCATGGACAAAGCAAAAAGAAGAAATTCAGATGAATATTGCAAATGATCCTAAAAATGTCAAGGGAATTTGGGAAATTCTGGAAAATCAACAGAGTATGCTCCATCGTCCTTTCCATGGAGCAGCGTTCCATCTAGATCCCAATTTAGTTGAGATGCATTAAGATGGAGATGAACAATAAATTCAGGTTTGTTGGCAACAATAAACAGGTTGTTTCATGATGAAGATGACAAGAACAAAGTAAGATAGCAGCTTTAAACCTTCAAGAACCAAGGGAATATATATGGTATGTAAGCAGCAAAAACAGAAGGGACTTGGTTGAATCTTGAATACAGCTACAAGGAAGTAGAATTATGGGGCTTGTATTCCGGAGTTAGAGAAGCTTACAATGCAGTTTTTCAGCCATTGTTCCACTGCTTTTGCATGTGAAAGAAATTCAAGCACATATGACTTATTCTATTCAATTAAGAAGAATGGATTAGGGACTAAAAAGGTATCAGATCTGATCTCTATGCATAGCAATATTTGTACCCATTCTCTTACAAATGAGGACAATAATTCTCAGCTTGGGGAACTATGCTTTGAGGGAATCAAAAAATCTATCCAACTTACAACCAATAAAAAAAAAAAACACAACCCAACCTTTAAGGTAAGTCACTGCTTATTTGAGAAGGTAACCAATTTTCTGTCATGCAAGCAATATGAAAGACATGAAGGGACCAAGTCAAGACTTCATAGACGCTTTGCTTCAACCATTTTCCATTCTGCCAAAGTGCCCTGCTCCTGAAGCTCCCCACTATCGAAGAGCCCAAGTCACCAAAGCAACCCACTATCGAAGAGCCCAAGTCACCAAAGCAACCCACTGCCGAAGCACCCCGCTCACCAGAAAGACCTACTGCCAAAGCACCCTGCTACCAGATCGACCCTCTACCAGAGTGCCTTGTTTGCCAAAGCGAACTACCGTCGGAGCGCCTTGCTACTAGGAGCGACCTGCTCATTAGAGTCGCCCAATGCCATAGCACTCCACTCGTCGAGCACCTCAATCCATGTCTATTTTTAGCAACAAGATAAGGTTGATGTAATCACCCCGTAAACACCAAGGTACATTATATATAATCCATTTCGTGGCTACAAGTTCCAAGTATAAATAAGAGTTGAATGCTCATTGTAAAATCAAGAGGTTTGATACCCCTTCTTCATCGATCCTTTTCTTATTTTTCTGCATAGAATAAAAATAAAATAAAATAGAACTTTGAAAAAAAAAAAAAAAAAAAGAGTAGAGCAGAAACCCCATTTTCCCATTTAAGGTTGTTCCCTTTCCATATAAGGAAAAGCCTTAGGTACTTATTAAAAAAAAATCTATCCCACCTCAGCAAAAAAACTTGCAACAAATACTCAAGTTCCCGCTTCTTCTCATCTCTTTCTTACACCATCTATCTCATGATCACTTCAGCTCCACCTCCTTCGTTTTTTTCTGCTATTACTGTTCTCTTGTCCCCTCTTATTTCTTTTGTTCCTGCTTCTCAAATCTCCTTCACTTTTTCTACTGCACCCATCTCACCTCTGATAAGTTCAGCCTTACTTTGAAGGCCACCAACATAACCCTAGTATTCTTACCCTCATTGTTCCATAGGTCACTACAAGCACACTAACACTCTTCCCTTCAGAAGCATTAATTTTGTTGTGTGACTACCTCAATTTTGACTCTGCGCCCAAGGATAAGGCATAGTTTGGGATCTTTCGTTAATTAGGATTGATGTCCTTGTGAGTCAACAAAATTGTAGTAGTTGACTACTACCATTGCTTCCAAAATGAGTTTTGTCACGCAAACAGTATGAAAGATGTGAAGGGACAAGTCAAGACTCCATAAACGCTTCACCTCAAGCATTTTCAACTCCGTTAGAGCACCCCGCTCCTAGAGCTCCCCACTACTGAAGTGACATATTGCCAAAGCGTCCTAGTCACTAGAATGCCCCACCAACGGAGTGTCATGCTTCTAGCGCACCTTGCTACTAGAGCACCCCACTCGTCAAATGCCTCGCTCCGTTTCTATTTTCAGCGACAAGATAAGGATGATGTAATCACCTCATAGTTATCACTGAAGTAAATTTTATGTAGTTCATTTCGTGGGTTCAAGTATAAATACGAGTTGAATGCTCATTGTCAAAGCCTTTTGTCCTTTAAAGCTATACCAAAACTACTCTTTGAAGTAAGAATAGTCCTTTAAAGCTATACCAAAACTACTCTTTGAAGTAAGAATAATAAAACACCCATATTGCAAAATCAATAAAGAGTTGTGTGGGGCACTTATACATGAATGTGTGTCTAACCTTTCACTTGATGAATGTGTGAAATCAGTGGCTCTATCCTCCTTTCCCTTGTTAATCCTTCTCTTTGTTTGATATTGCAGGTTATTCGTAAAATCTTACATGCTGTAGTTATTCAGTCTGTGCTGAAGAAGTTATTTGCACCAAACTTTGAACCTCACAACGACATCGGCCATATTTTGCACTTTCTTTCTCTTTCACCCTTACTCTTAAACAAAAGAATATTAGATTTATTTTCTGCACTTTGGATCCATTTGATTTCCATGTTCTCAGTTTATTTGTTTTCTACATATCTAGATTAGCTTTATCTCTTTATTTTTCAGCTTAGACAGCAGATGGAATGCAACCGGCCTGAGATCCGGAGGTTGGGGAAAGTAGAAACCTCCCCATCCATTTGTTGAACTGTGGTCAGAGGCGCAAATTGAATTTGCCTATTTCTGTGTTCAACAAAAAACCAATTTTCAACTCAGCATAGACCCCTTATTCATTAAGTATTTCATAGTCTTGTTTTATTTCCCCAATTGTACTTGCTTTATCTTCCCAGCTATGTTTGCCATATCTTCCAGCTGTACTTGAATTATTATTTTATCTAGACTCACTATATCTTTCCAGCTGTACTTGCTTTATTCCTCAGCCACACTTGCTTTATTCCATTACCTATAGTTGTATCCTCTCTTAGTTGTAATCTCTTTATTCTCTTTGTATAAACTAATTCTTTTTTCTCTATGAACTATTTGGGCTCATTACAAGTTGGTTCCTCTAAATATGAAAGGTCCACATCATGCACTGTATTGACCCCATAACCAAAGGTCCCTTTTCAGATCTCTTTCTGAATTTTTAAGTGCTGAAATTGGGTTAGTTTCTGAAGGTTTGAACCCATGAATTTGGTGCTGTATTCAGTCCTGCATAAACTTCATAGACAAATCCAGAAAATTCATGTTAACATCATCTAATAGCCTTAGCCATTGGATCCCTAAAATTACTTCAATGCCACCCACTGGTACAATCTAAAAATCGCATTTGAAAGAATATGTTCCCATGCGAAGGGTGATCATGTAACACATCTGACATAGGAGTTGGGACCAATCGGCAGCACTAATATTAAAGAGATGGCATTCTATACTTGATAAACCCAAGGCAGGATATACTTTTGAATCTAGTTAGTTATAAGTACTTCCATTATCGATCAACACACAGACCTACCTTCCTTCAATAAGAATTTCCACATGCAAGGTAGAATGAATAGACATACCTCACATAGTCGCTAACTATGCAATAGACTGCTCCAAGTTGTCGTTTATATATATATTTTCCAATGGTGGTTTATTGATATCCATTGATTCTTCCTCATCTTTAGATATGGGGAATCATCAAACACCTCAACCAATTGAATCCAGCTTTTATTACCACATTTATGGTTTCAAAACTATTGCTCCTTACATGAAAAGCCACATCTTTGCCTATGGAGCTCTTCTCGATGTGCAGTTAAGCTTGCTCTCTATAGAATGTTTCACCCCATTTTTATACTTCTGTAGCAGCAAAGAGGACTTTCCCTTGCTTCAACTTTTGAGCATTCTTTCATAAGCCTATGCCTGTAAGATGGCTTCGTCAAGGTCTATTGATCAACTAACTTCTAAATGACCTTCCAATTCTTCCTAAAGTCCACTGACAAACAATACACCTGACAAGTGAGCATACCTCAAACTCGCATATGTAGTCTCTGAATCTTTGTACTATATCCATCCACAGAGTCCTGTTGTATTTTAATGTATTTTAAGAAGTTTTAAAAACTTTTCATCAGCTATCGTTTTGCAAAAAACATCAGAAATCGGCTTAATTAATTCTTGCCATGTGAATAACTCATTGCATTCACCATCTTACACGCCTAGGTCATAATGTTATCACCTATTTGAGTACAATAAGGATTTTTTTTTTTGAAGAGCTATAAAATTCATCACAAGTTTGAAAAATAAAACAAAATAAATATTGTTAATAATGTAAATGTGCTAGGACCTTACATCCTAGTTGCTTTATTAACTTGGTTGTAATAGTGTA
Organism: Wollemia nobilis; assembly: GCA_028583015.1. Taxonomy (NCBI): domain Eukaryota; kingdom Viridiplantae; phylum Streptophyta; class Pinopsida; order Araucariales; family Araucariaceae; genus Wollemia; species Wollemia nobilis. Next base: position 4,453,376 of record JAQPPZ010003287.1, on the reverse strand, counting down.
GTAAGTAATTAGATCGAGTACCTCTTTTGAATGTCAAGTGACACTTGATCATTGGGGTTAGGGTTAGATAGCTTTGATAACTATTTTTGGCTTGGTTGTAATAGTGTAGTAAGTAATTAGATCGAGTACCTCTTTTGAATGTCAGGTGACACTTGATCATTGGGGTTAGGGTTAGATAGCTTTGATAACTATTTTTGGCTAATCCTGGAGCACTAAGTTTAGGATTGATTTATTATACATTACATTGTAACAAGGTTAGAATCATCCTAAAGAATTATATTGTTTTGAGCATTGCTCTTGAAAGAGGTTGCCTCCTCGAAGTGGCCTGCAATACAGTGTAATCTTTTCTGTGCCATTTGGCTTATTGTGTTCTTTTTTTTCTTATACATTGTGTTTTTTGTTTCGATTAATTGTTGCAGGCTGAATCCTTACATCTGGTATCAAAGCACTTTATAGGAGCGGATTTGCTGCAGCAGCCACTTTTTCCTTTTGAACTTATCCTCCCCTCCACAGCAAATTGCATCTTCCATTGTAGCATCTTGGGTATATTTTTTGTTTTGTATCTTCTCCGTATTTTTTACACCCTTTTGTAATTTTTTTTGTAGCTTGTGTTGCAGTAGTCCTGATTTCCTACATTCCATGCAACAGCATAAAAACATTTCCCGTAAAAGTTTTTAAGGATAGACACCATGTCTCTAGGGTTTTAAGAAATCGCAAACAGCTATCATTTCTGGCTAAGCTGAATTGCCCATAAAGAATCTACTGAAGTGAAAGGTGATCATATTCCAATACCCAAGCCTTATACAGCATCCAAGCATTGCGTTAAGATCTCACGTACTTTCAGGTATATAAGGAGACCCCCTGGGTTTAGGAGAAGCATTTATCTACAAGAAGCCATCAATCATGTGTGACTTGTTTAGTGGTTAGGCCCGAGAAGCTACTGGCACCATACCTTGGATACAGGATACTACAATTAGGGGAACAGTCAAACCCTTAGTAGTTAGTGCCCTAAAAGATTGGTTGGTCACTATCTATGAACAAGATTAGTATCTCTACAAGCCCACAAACCAGACAAACCCTAGTTTAGTATAAGAAACAAAAATAACAAAATATGTTGAATGGAACATTATAGTAAATAAGCTTTATTGATAACTCTGAAACAGATTACACTATATCACAGACCCGCTTCAAAGGGGAAAAATCCATCAAGTGCAATGCTCAATACAATATAACTCTTTAGGATAATTCTTGGCTTCTTACAATGCAATACATAATAAATCAACCCTAACCCTAGTGCTCCAAGATTAGCCAAAATAAGCTATTTGAGCTAACCCTAACACTAATGATCAAGGGTCACCTTACTTACAAAAGAGATACTTGAACTAATTACTAACTACACTATTATAGTCAAGTTAATAAAGGAGTTAGGACATAAATTCCTAACATTACCTCCTCGTCCAACAAAAAAGCATTGTCCTCAAAGCTCAAGGTGAGGAAACCATTGTTGAAGTTGATGGAGCAATTCCCAACTTGCATCTTTGGGTGCAAACCTCACCATTGTAACCGAAGATCTATAATATAGTGGTTGTTGAGCTAGCATGATTATCTGTCTAGGATAGCCTTAGGTTCAAGGATGATTGTGCCTTCGTCATTAAACTTAGGAAGTATTGATTGAGCTCGAATGTGCTAACCTAGGGCCTTCTTCAAACAAGATACAATGAAAACAGGATGTTTCTTGGAAGATAGTGTTACAGCTTGTATGCAACATGTCCAATTCGTTGTGATACTTGATAGGGCCACATAGAACTTAGGCATTAACTTGTGACTTCTCTTTATCTTCAAAGATGTCTATTTGTAGGGCTGTAAACGGAGAAAAACCATGTTCCCTTCAAAGAATTCCTGCTTTGAGCGATGTTGCTTTGGACGATATCTACTGCTTCATTCGATTTTTGAGCCATTGCTAAGTTGTCTCTGAAGCTTTGCAGCAAACATTCCTGAATGCTAAGTACAAAATCGACAGCCTATTCCCTAGAACTGCCTGGAGGATATGATGTGAAAGATGGCAATGGTTGTATATGGGGTCATATTGGTTGTCATGTGATGTCTTATTGTACTGCCATTCAACCAATGGTATCCATTTGGTCCAAGAGTGTTGTTCCAAAGCGAAGCAACACAAATTAGCCTCCAAGCACTTGTTAACGATTTCTATCTAGCCATTAGTTTGCAGGTGCTATGCTAAGCTCATTTTCAGTTGGGTTCTATGAGGCTTAAAGAGTTCCTTCTAAAAATAACTAGGCAAGGTCAGGTCATAGTCATAAAAAATTGAAGTCCACATACCATGGAGGTAGAATTATTTGGTCAACAAAGGTTTGAGAAACTATGGAAGCTGTGTAAGCATGGGCTAGTCAACAAAAATGGGCATACTTAGAGCGACAATCCACAACAAGAAGAATAACCAATTTGCCTCCTAACTTCAGCAATCTCCCAATAAAATCCATGGAGATGTCGCTCCATACCGTCGTTGCAATTGGTAACAGTTGAAGTGTGCCTAAAACCTGAATTGTTTCCCTTTTATGGCATTGGCAAGTATCACATTCTTGAATAAACTTTTTAATGTCCTAATTCATTCCTTCCCAAAAGCTCCATTTTGTTTGTTGATAAGTCTTTAGGAATCATGAATGTCTTAATGATGATGAGGCATGTAGCTCTTAACAGTCTGACCCAAATAGCGGAATTCGGAGCAAGCACAATGCGCCCTTTATAGTGCAAGTATTGTTTATCCCATTAGTACCCTGGCTTGGTTGCAAAATTGGTGGATAATGAGTTGTTGAATTTGTGTATCGTATTGCCATTACTCTTGGACTTCATGCAACCAATCTAGATTTGGTAAGGGCAATGCGCAAAGTGTCGCTTGATCATCAAATTTTCGAGAGAATGCACCAAATAAGACATTTGTCGTTGTCTTTCAAAGTGGGTACAAGGCTTGATCCAAATGAGTCAAATGTTCTTCCCCAATCTTCTTGTAGATGAGGATGTTATCGAAGAATACCTTAATAAAGTTCTGATGGAAAGGCTTGAAAATTTGGTTCATCAGACTTTGGAATGTGGATGGGGCATTTGTTATGCCAAACAACATGACCAAAAATTCAAAGAGACCATGTGTTTGGAAGGCAGTCTTGGGGATACCCTTTTCGTATATACGAATGGTACTTTGACCTCAAATCCAACTTGGAGAAAATATGGGCACTATGCAATTCATCTACAAGCTCATCTATTACTGGAATCAAAGATTTGTCCTTAACAGTAATTTTGTTCAGCTCCCAAAAACCCACACAATCTCCATGAACCATCCTTTTTCATACTAAAAGTACAAGTCAAGAGTAAGGATTGATGCTTGGCTGAATTACTCCCACCTTCAACAATTCTTGCACCATCTTTCCAATATATGACTCCTACGCATAGGGGTATCTATAAGCATTGAATGTTTGGCGGCCAATTTCCCAACATCAATTGTATAGCATGGTCGTATGCCCATTGTGGGGGAAGTCCACGGTGTTCCTAAAACACTTGAGCATACTTGTCAATGGGCGATTCCAATTTTGAGGGCTTATAAGATTTGACTATTTTTATAGATTGCACTGCAAATAGTTAAACATGAATCCATGTGGCCCCTAAACAATTTCTCCATGCAATAGGAACTAATTGCAATGGCTGCTCACATTGGGACCCATTTTATGGAACTTTGGAGCTTTGTTGGGAACAAGTGCATTGTCCACTATGTTGCCCTAATTATTGAAGTTGATTGAGGGTAATTTTGCCCTAATTACTAAAGTTGATTGAGGGTATCAATGAGATTGGTGTTTGGGTATCGAGGGTGAATAGGTTGGATTCAATACTATCAATTTTGTTGAGCTTATCAAATTTAGACATGACTGAGAGCGTCTCCTATATTTCCTTTATTTCTTCATCCAGCTTCTCCATGGAAAGATCCTCTGATTTGCTTTTTGTTGCCATTTCAGGTCACCTAAGTATACTAAAAGTGTTACAGATGCTATATATCAAAACAACCGACACAACAAGGGGATCTGAATGGACCCCCTGATAATGACCTTTTCTGGCAATCAAAAAGTGTTACGAGTGCTATATACCATAACGATGGTTGTGACTAGAGGACCGCAATCCACTAGGTCTCAAAAAATGTTTTTTGTCACCTATAACATGCAGGTGTAGGTCCTTGCATCATCCTTGAAGAGGTTCGAATTTGTTAGAATCGCCAAATTCCTTACAATTTATGAGCTACTCGTCTTGTCATAATTGCCCAACTCCTCATAGTTTGTGAATTATTGGCTCCAAAAGTGTTGATTTTCTGCCTTGTAAACACCTTGGATCCCTAACTACCTGCAGACCACAAAAGAAAATAGGGTCCAAGTTCCCTAATTTGTGTTGTTCTTCTACGCCCTTACAAGCCTTTGCCATCCTGTTCTGCTTTGCTTGATTCTCCAAAATAAGTCATGCTTTGCCCAAAATGTGTAATTTGTCAGATAAGTGCACAAGCAAATTAGGATTCTGGAGGTCAATGGATCTCTCCCTTAGTATGCCCAAATGAGTCACTATTAAGGTTAAAATTAGGATTCTAGAGGTCTATGGATCTCTTTCTTAGTACACGCAAATGAGTCACTACTAGGGTTATGTCAAGTGTACTAAGCTAGGGTTTATTTGGTTTGTTGGCTTGTAGACATATTGTCTTAAACATAGACAATGTCTGACCCACACTTTTAGGGCACTAACTACAAAGGGTTTGACCATTCCCATCAATGCACTCTCGCTGTCAAGGTACGGTGCCAATAGCTCCTTTGGGCTAACAGCTTATGATGCACCACTAGTCACACACAATCAATGGCTTCCTACAAATAAAGGCTTCTCCTAAATATAGGGGATCTCTCGATGTACTCGAAGGCAGGTGAGAGCTCGAGGTTGTACTTGGATGTTGTCTAAGCCTTGGGTATTGGAAAATGATCACCCCTCACTTCACTAGATTCTTTATGGGCAATCTAGCTTAGCCCAAAATGACAATTGTATGCAATTTCTTAAAACCCCCAACATAGATTGTCTATCCTTAAAAAAAATAAGGGAAAATATTGTTTGTTGTTGCACACAATGTAGGATATCAGGAGTCAAGACTACTACAACATAAAATACAAAGAAAATACAAAGGGTATGAAAATTATAGAGAAGATATGGAACAAAATATGAACCCAAGATTGCTACAATGGAAAATGTGAAATAGGAAAAAATTACGGTTGCGGAGGACAAGAATGTTAGGAGGTGAAGTCACTATCGAGACGGGTAGCTACCAAACGTCTAGCTCCAAACGGGTAACCTGTCAAACGGGTAGCTACCAAACGTCTAGCTCCAAACGGGTAACCTGCCAGACGTCTAGCTCTAGACTGGTAGCTGCCAGACATCTAGCTCCGGACATGTAACCTGCCAGACGTGTAGCTGCCAGACGTCTAGCTCCAGACGGGTAGCTGCCAGACGTCTAGCTCCAGACGGGTAGCTGCCAAATGTCTAGCTCCAAACGGGTAACCTGCCAGACGGGTAGCTACCATACGTCTAGCTCTAGATGGATAACCTGTCAGACGTCTAGCTCCAAACGGGTAACCTGCCAGACGTCTAACTCCAGACGGGTAGCTGTCATACGCCTTGCTCCAGACAGGTAAACTACCAGACGTCTAGCTCCAGACAGGTAGTCGCCAAACATCTAGCCCCAGATGGGTAGTCGCCAGACGTGTAGCTCCAGACAGGTAGCCACCAGACGTCTAGCTCCAAACGGGTAGTCGCCAGACCTCTAACCCCAGACGAGTAACCTGCCAAACGTCTAGCCCCAGACGGGTAGTCGCCACACGTGCAACTCCAGACGGGTAGTTGCCAGACGTGCATCTCCAAACGGGTAGTCGCCAGACGTGCAACTCCAGACAGGTAGCTGCCAAACGTCTAGCTCCAGGCGAGTAGTCACCAGACGTGTAGCTCCAGGCGGGTAGCCACCAGACGTGTAGCTCGAAACGGGTAGTTGCCAAACGTCTAGCCCCAAACGGGTAGTCGCCAAACGTGTAGCTCCAGACGAGTAGTTGTCAGACGTCTAGCTCCAAACGGGTAGCCACTAGACGTGTAGCTCCAAACGGGTAGCCACTAGACGTGTAGCTCCAAAGGGGTAACCTGCCAGACGTGTAGCTCCGAAAGACGAAACGAACTGTTTTCGGAGTCTTCCTTTGGGAGAGGAAACGAACAGTTTTCGGAGTCTTCCTTTGGGAGAGGAAACGAACAGTTTTCGGAGTCTTCCTTTGGGAGAGGAAACGAACAGTTTTCGAAGCCTTCCTTCATTTATCTATAAAAGGGGAACGACCCCTTGCATGTAAACAAGTTGTGTGAATGTAAAGTTTGCTGAAATCAATAAAATAAAGAAGCTGCCATTGCCCCGTGGTTTTTCCTGCACATTGCAGGTTTCCACGTAAAATCATTATGGTACTATTTTTCCTGTGTTATTGTGTTTTCTGCTTGCAGGTAAAATATGAAGTTTTTGACTAACATCTAGTATCAGAGCCTAGGGTTTTGTGCGAGTGGGAGCTGAAACAATGACAGCAGGTTTAACCAAGTTCGAGATTGAGAAATTTGATGGCAGGAACTCCGCCCTATGGAAGATGAAAGTGGAGGATTTGTTGGTTCAAAACAACCAAGCCCTAGCCTTGAGTGGGGTCGCGAGTAAACCAAGCAGCATGAAAGATGAGGAGTAGGCAACGTTGGACAGGAAGGCGGTTTCTACAATTCGTCTATGTCTAGCAAACTCCGTCTTGTTCAATGTTGCTGAAGAAAAGACCGCGAAAGCCCTTTGAAAGAAGCTTGAAAAGTTGTATGAGACGAAATAAGCAACAAATAAAGTTTTTTCTGGAAAAACAAATTTATAGCCTAAGGATGAAGGAGGGTTCATCTGTGGCAGTTCACTTGAATGAGTTTAGTTAATGTGACGATGGAAGATGAGGACAAAGCTCTCACCCTATCCTAGAGCCTTGGGATCATTTGGTGATGACCATCAACAATGCATCATCAGGAACTCTAAAATGTGATGATGTGGTAGCCGCTTTGTTGGCAGAAGAGTTGAGGCGGAAAACATCTCTAGAACCCTCAACCAATGAAGCCCTAGCTGTGAGAGGTAGATCTTTCGAGAGGAGTCAACAAGGTAGACCACAGTTCAGATCTAAGTCTAAAGGACGCAAGCAAAAAGGGAAGTGTTGGCATTGTGGGAAGCCAAGGCACTTAAAGGACTATTGGCAATTAAAAAAGGAAAATAATGGTGAAAAGCAAATTCAGCCATCAGCTAAGGCCAGTACAGTAGATTCAGGAGAGACGACAACATGTGAAGCTTTTTGTATCAGTAACAACAGATTTTTTTTATATACCTAGGTTTTGGACTCGGGTGCATCTTTCCACATGTCTCCCCACAACTTCTAAAGGATGACTATCACCTAAGAATGGCTAATATTTGTCAAACCAGTCCAAAACCTAGGTATAAGGATCAGGTTGGATGATGGTAGAGAAAGGATGTTATGTGATGTACGACATGTGCCCGATTTGCGAAAGAATTTGCTCTCAATCAAGATGATGGATAAGCTAGGGTATTCTGTCACTTTTGGTAACAACTACTGCAAAATTACTAGAGGAGCTCTTGTAGTAGCAAAAGGAGAGTCTTATGGGACCCTATACCATTTATTCGGTGATACGGTGTCAAACCATGCAGCAGTAGCAACTTTTGTTCAGGATGCAATAATGCTATGGCATCAACGCCTAGGCCATATGAGTGAAAAAGGTCTAAAAATTCTGCATGACAGAAGTATGTTTTCTAGGATTAAGTCTTGTAATTTAGACTTTGTGAGCACTGTATTTTTGGTAAACAAAAGAGGGTTAGGTTTACTACAAGCCCTCGTAAGAGTTTTGATTTTCTGCAACTTATACATTCGGATATATTTGGACCAGTCCCCACTCAGTCCTTAAATGGTGCTATCTATTTTCTGACTTTTATAGATGATTATTCTAGGAGAGTGCGGATTTACTTTCTGAAGAAGAAGTCAGAAGCTTTGCAAAAATTCAAAGAGTTCAAAGCACGAGTAGAGAAAAGTTTGGGCAAGCCTATTTTATGTCTCAGGTCAGATAATGGGGATGAATATTGCTCCAAGGAATTTGATAAATTGTGTATGCAGGAAGGTATTAAGCACCAGAAGACTGTACCATATACTCCACACCAAAATGGTGTGGTTGAGTAGATGAATCGCACAATCATGGAACGTGCAAGAAGCATGCTCAGTGCATTCATATTGGATAAAAGGTTTTGGCGGACGCTGTTAATACAACAGTTTATCTTATTAACAGGTCACCTACAGCTGCGTTGGATGGACAGATTTCGGAGGAGGTTTGGTGTTGTAAGCCAGTTGATTACTCTCATTTGTAACCTTTGGTTGTGATGTGTTTGCCCATGCGCCTAAAGAAAAAAGGTCCAAACTTGACCCAAAGTCAAGCAAATGTGTTTTTCTCGGCTATGGAGATACTATGAAGGGGTATAGACTGTGGGATCCTACTGCCCACAAGGTAATTATTAGCCGGGATCCCCGTGAGTGTGGTCTACCGACAAGGACGCCACTTGCATTATCGGTGATGTGACCCGGGTTTAATCCCCATGGTGGATGTGTATAAGAAGTATTACTTTAAAAAAAAAAAAAAATTATTAGTCGGGATGTTATTTTTGATGAAAAATCTATGCAAAGGAAGGAGGTACAACAAACTCCTAATGTTGTATCAGTTGAAGTAGATATGAACGAAGATGAATATGAAAATCAGCATGCTAAAGTCTTTGATCAGCATGCAAAATAGCAAGTAGAGCAGCCACAATGGTCACAAGACCAAGAGCCACAATCAAGAGATCATTGGGTTAGAAGATCTACACGTCCAAGGGCTATGAAGAAAGAGGCAAAGAGCATTTGGTTTGCATACTGAAGAAATCTTTGTATGGGTTGAAACAAGGGCCAAGGATGTGGTACAAAAAATTTGACACCTTCATGAAGAGCCAAGGTTTCAACAGGAGTGAAGCTGACCATTGTGGATACTATAAGAGGTTTGATTATGGCAGTTTTATTATTTTGCTGTTGTATGTTGATGATATGCTGGTTGCAGGCCCCAGCATGAAGAAAATCATTAATCTTAAAGCTCAGTTGGCTAGGACATTTGAAATGAAGTATTTAGAAACAGAAAACCAAATTTTAGGGATGAAGATACCCAGGGACAAAAGGAAGAAAGATCTGGTTAAGTCAAAAGTAATATATAGAAAAGATTCTGCAACGCTTCAATATGCAGAATGCAAAACTAGTTAGTACCCCACTTCTTTCACACTTAAAATTGTCTTCCAATCAATGTCCTAGAACAGAAGCAGAGAAGACAAGCATGTCTCGTGTACCATATTCATCAGCAGTAGGAATGGTGAGCACCAGACCGGATATTGCCCAAGCAGTGGGAGTAGTCAGCCAGTACATGGAAAATCCTGGTAAGAAGCATTGGAATGCAATGAAGTGGATATTTAGATATTTAAGAGGCACTTCAGATGCTACTATTTACTACGGATCGGCAAATTTGCAAGTTAAAGGTTTCATGGATTCAGATTATGGTGGAGATAGAGATGAGAGAAATTCCACTACAGGATATACTTTCACTCTTGTTGGTGGAGCTATGAGTTGGACTTCTAAGTTGCAGTCTGTGGTGGCTTTATCAACCACTGAAGCAAAATATATTGCAGCGACTCAGGCCAGAAAAGAGGCAATTTGGCTAGAGCGACTGTTGGGTGACTTCAAGATAATGCAGGAGAAAATTATGTTGCATTGTGATAGCCAAAGTGCTATTTAGCTAGTGAAGAACCCAACATTCCATGATCGCACGAAACACATTGATGTCAAGTACCATTTTATAAGAAATGTGGTGGAAGAAGGTAGGATCTTGTTGCATAAAATCGATACTGAAGTGAATCCTGCAGATATGCTTACAAAGTCGATCAAGATAGAGAAGTTTGAGTGGTGCAAAACTTCTCTAGGCTTGCTGAAAATGTAACAAGGGCAGCATTGGGCAATTGGCACTGGATGGAAAAACATAGGCAAAGAATTCTTGTATATTGACTTCAAGTGAGAGAATGTTAGAAGGTGAAGTCACTATCCAGGCGGGTAGCTACCAGACGTCTAGCTCCAGACGGGTAACCTGCTAGACGGGTAGCTACCAGACGTCTAGCTCCAGACAGGTAACCTGCCAGACATCTAGCTCTAGATGCGTAGCTGCCACACATCTAGATCCGGATGGGTAACCTGCCAGACTGGTAGCTGCCAGACGTCTAGCTCCGGACGAGTAACCTGCCAGACAGGTAGTTGCCAAACGTCTAGCTCCAGACGGGTAACCTGCCAGGTGTCTAGCTCCAGACGGGTAGCTTCCAGACATCTAGCTCCAGACGAGTAACCTGCCAGATGGGTAACTGCCAGACGTCTAGCTCCAGACGGGTAACCTGCCAACCGTCTAGCTCCATATGGGTAACTTGCCAAACGTCTAGCTCCAGACGGGTAGCCGCCAGACGTCTAGCCCCAGACGGGTAGCCGCCAGACGTCTAGCTCCAGACGGGTAGCCGCCAGACGTGCAGCTCCAGACGGGTAGCCGCCAGACGTGCAGCTCCAAACGGGTAGTCACCAGACGTCTAGCTCCAAACAGGTAACCTGCCAGACGTCTAGCTCCAGACAGGTAGCCGCCAGTCATGTAGCTCCAGACAGGTAGCCGCCAAACGTCTAGCTCCAGACAGGTATCCACCAAACGTCTAGCTCCAGACAGGTAGCCGCCAGACGTCTAGTTCCAGACGAGTATCCGCCAGACGTCTAGTTCCAGACGGGTAGCCACCAGACGGGTAACCTACCAAACGTGTAGCTCCGGAAGACGAAACAAACAGTTTTTAGAGCCTTCCTGCCTTTATCTATAAAAGGGGAACGACTTGCATGTAAACAAGTTGTGTGATTGTAAAGTTTGCTGAAATCAATAAAATAAAGAAGTTGCCATTGCCTCGTGGTTTTTCTTGCACATTGCAGGTTTCCACGTAAAATCTCTGTGTTACTGTAATTTTCTGTGTCATTGTGTTTTCTGCTTGCAAGTAAAATTTTAAGTTTTAACTAACAAAGACAAATTCAAAATGAAAAAGTGGTTACTACAACAAAACTGACCCTTGAAGTAGTTTTATACATATGTAAGAATTTTGCCTAGAAAGAACACAATGTGTTGAATGCAACATGATAATAAATAAGATTAATTGATAATTCTGAAAAAGTTTACACTGTATTGCAAGCCACTTCGACGAGGCAACCTTCTTCAAGAGCAATGCTCAATACAATATAATTCTTCAAGATGATTCTTTCCTTCTCACAATATAAAATATGATTAATAAGTCTAACCCTTGTGCTCCAAGATTAGCCAAAATATTTATCCAAGCTATCTAACCCTAACCCTAATGATCAAGGGTTGCATTATATACTAAAGAGGTACCTTATCTAATTACTAACTACATTGTTACAATCAAATTAATAAAGGGGAAGGGGTTAGGATGTAAGGTCCTAACACGCACAAATATTTTATTTTTCTTACAAAACAAAATGTTTTCCCAAAAAACAAAAGCCACCTTTCGTTTGGACTGAACTTTCCAAACATGGTAACTAGCAATTTTAATGTTTAAACATCAGCCTTTTACCTGATTTCACAAGCAAAAAACTACAAAGCTTATCACTATTGTCTTAACTATAAACCCTATGAGAATTGCATGCAATGACCTATTTTAACTTAAATTCAATCCAGCTAATTCTAACTTGGATCTTCAAACTTAAAGGACTTAAGACCCTTTATCCATGCTAAGATTTATGTCAAGTGAGCTCTTTTAACTTTAATTTAATTCAAATAATTCTGACCTACATCTCTGAATTGAAAGACTTTAGGACCCTTTATCCTTGGTAACATGGTCAAGGTTTAGATAATTCTATTAATGTCCACAGATGCCCAAAGTAGGCCAATGGGACTCATTGAAAAGAGCTGGTACATAGTACAATGCATTAAAGTAACCACAAAGTACTACAGAACTAATCTGAACTCAAGTAAAATCTAGTGTAATCTACTCTAAAATGGAACTACTATATGGCATAAAATTACAGCCTCAAGGGTTACCCACAATGGATGAACCCTACTATGCTAAAAGTAATGATTAAGAAAGATCTAGAACTTGAGGTAAATAGAGATAGAAAGGAGCTTTAATGGATCCAAGTGCCAACATTAATCTATAGTGGGATGTAAAGTAGAAGCACAATCATTGTCATCACCAACAATCCCAAAAGGGCCAACATATAAACTAATGATGCTCCTAGGAGAATGGCAAGGACTAAGAGGGTCTTGTTAGATAATCCTAGCAAGACATGGACTTCAAACCCTTAGAACTTTTCTAGCATCCATAGCTATGAAACTAATAAAAAAGAACAAGAAACTACTAAGTTGTTCTTGTATACAACTCCTCAATATGTGAAGAAGTCGCCAAAACCCAATGTCGAAGAAATGTAGACTTGTCCTGTCACAACCAAGAAGAAAGAACTGAAACCCTAGTAGCCACTCTTGTATGTAGACAGGGGTGGATAGATCTATCGTTAATATTTTGGATAGTTGTAGCTTGCAATGAGCATTATTACTCTCGACCTCAAAGATAGGGTGAAAGAATGAGGTGATTAGTCAAGTAGTAGGTTGTCTCCCCTCTAATAACTGACATCAAAGAGTGCTACCTTCCCTAAGGTAAAGAGCCAAGCATCTTTGGTCAAGATAGATGATAAAGTGTTGAGCGATCCACTTGAATCTCTATACAAGCAATAGTACCTCCCTCAAATCTCATAATAAATAGGACACCTGAAGATGAAATGTTCTTCAATCTCCACCTCCTGAATAGAGCAAAGACAACATACCCTATCCTCCCGAGGAATGTGGTGGTTTGTCTCCACCTGCAACTGATGTGAGCATACTTTGAGTTGACCAAGAAATGAAATGAAATATTATTAATGTCCACGGTGGGCCAAAATAAGACCCAAGGGACTATAATAAGGACAATAATGATTGCCAACTAGCAGGCTAAAAAGCCCAACAAAGAAAAGAACTAAGAAAAATACAAGATTAAACCCGACAAACAGGCCAAAGAGAAAGGGAAAAGAAATAAAAAAGGAGAGCAGAGGGGGGGAGGGCTGCAATACAATAGAGAGGATTTCACACCAAGAAGAATGGAGAGAGAGAAGAAGGGGGGAGGGAACAGCCCAAGGGGGCAAGCTCCGAGAACCCTCCAGAAACTAATCTCTCCAAACAGTTGAGGCCGAAGTACCGACGTCGAAGAAGTCCATGATATGTCTCTAACCATTGCAAGTTTGGAACCCTGACAAACCGTTGGTGCGCTGTCTAGTGACCCTGCTTCTGCCCAAACTGGATGATGTGGGGCGTTTCCGATTGAAGTCACCTGGTCCGTCGGAGTTGGTGAAGTATGTTGTGATGAGCCAATGTTGAGGGTGAGATCCATTTGGAGAATTTTTATGTCGTCGAAGTTGAGTTATCTCCCTAAGAAAGAGTGCAAGACAACGTTGGTTCGGGTATCTAAAGAAGGTAGAAACAGATTGAGAGTTGTCCCTGAAAAGCCAATGGAACCTACCTCGGATCTCATAAAAAATGGGACAGCAAAAAATAAAGTGATGAAGGGTTTCAACTTCACTCAAGGAGCAAAACAAGCAAATCTGCTCCTCCGTCAGAAGATGGTGATCTAACTCAATCCGGAGTTGGTGAGAACACACCCTCAGTTGCCCAATAGTGATCAGAAGACTATGCATTGTGTGTTGTTGAAGGTATTGTGGAAAAACTATTCTGCCCTCCTAAATCTATAAGAATTGCTCATGGTAGAAAGACAACTTGGGGGAAAGAGGGGCAACAGGAGAGATTCATGTGCATCTGGTGTACTGGAGACCAACATCCTTCCAAATATCGTGGAGCATCTTCTCCTTACTAAGCCAAGAGGGGAGAACCCCCAAAGAATAAGGGGGGAGTCTGTCTATCTATATCTTAATGCTGGCCAGGAGAGGAGAAACATGAAAATACCAACTCCTCCAACCTCCCCGAGAACTCGGAGAGAGTTCCATCAAGGAGCGAAGGGCGAGGTAATGGTACCGCCTGCAACCCTCAAGGGTATCTCCGAAAGTACGGATCTTGTGAAGATAATCTCATGCTGGAGAGAAGCCCCAAACTCTACCAAAATAATAGAACGGGGGACTGTGCCCCTACAATGAATGAATCGTCGAAGAAAGAGTGTCTAGACTCGTTCAACCCATGACCACTCAGTTGGGCCAAGACTAGGACCCCAAACCACTGACCCATAAATAATAGTTGGCTTGACCAAGGCGTCAAAGATCCTCATCTTCACAGGTATATCCTCAAAATGTGCTTTGAAGCAATTCCTCTCTAGCAAAGACAGAGTTGCATACCAATTACACACCTGGACCTGGGTTTCGACCTCTTGACCCTAGAAAAGGAAGTGGAGATGGGAACCCAGGTGTTGTAGGTGAGTTGGAGAGGAGAGGGCAATCCTCCAAGGGAGATCCCAGGTTCAAATCTCCACCCTACCAAAAAGTTGAATTGGGTACCCAAAATCCAATTGATAATGTTGGTGCGAGCAGGGCAGGGCGCGACTCTCGGGTGACTTTGACAGTGTAGAACCCCCTGGTCGTAATCTCTCAGACCAAGGCGGCCCAGCAAGTGGCTTTTTGCTTAAAAAAAAAAAAAGGAAGTGGAGATGGGATAGAGCCTCTTTGGTAGTATTGAATACCATAACCTTTGGTCTTAGAAAGATTCACCGTCAACTGTCTCGAGTCACAAAAAGCAGCAAGAGTGTTCAAAGGACGTTGAATCCCCTTAGAGGATGAGGCCAAAAGAACAACATCATTAGCAAAGAGGAGAATAGAATCAGCACATGGTGAAGAAGGCAACCATCCTCTGGGTGAGCGTTCTCCCTAATAAAAGTCTCAAACTTATCGATAAAGATCCCAAAAAGTGTTGAGGAAAGGGGGCATCCCTGTTTCACTCCTATGGTGCTAAGAATACTAGCTGAAAGCCCTTGAGGGGAGCGAAAACGACCTTTCACAGTCTTATATAACCGTGTAACCGTTGTCAAAAGCTACCCAGAGATGCCAACTAACCGAAGCCTCTCAAGAAGTAAATGCCAAGGCACCGTGTCGAAAGCTTTCCTTAAGTCTACAAAACAACAATAAACCTTCGAGGATCTGGAACACGCCTCCTCAATAATAACTCTGAGGACTAGAATGTGATCTATGGTCTGGTGATCTTGCTGAAAACCAACTTGGCCAAGAGCCCTGAAACCCCCTTCCTCCAACCTTTGGGAGAGAGGCACATCCAATGTTGTGGCATAGATCTTGGCAGAGATATGCCCAATCATGATAGTCCTGTAGTTATTGGGTTCATGGGGATCACCTGCCTTATGAATGGGGTGAACGATATGCTTAGTCCAAGAATCAGGAAACCCAGAACAGACAGAGAGATTAAAGAGATCAATGAGGGGCCCAACAAGAGGGTCAATACCATGCTTCAAAAATTTTGCTTGTAACCCATCCAAATCTGCTGCTTTGCTTGTACAGAGTTTCTAGATAGCCTGCCTGACAAGACCAGTAGAAAAGAGGTGGCACGAAGAGGGGGGGGAGGAAACAGTAATAGGAGGCTGATTTGGGATGGTATAGAGGGAAGAGGCATGAATGGTCCAAGAGAAAAGATCGATCCTATGAGTAATCCGATCACGAGGGAGGATAAGGCGCCGGAATGATTTAGGAGACTGCTGAAGGGAGTGGATAAGATCAAGTCGATGCTGAGAGAGGAAGAGACGCTTCTTCTTTTGAAGAAGCATCCTGTAGTCTTTGTGAGAAATGGTATAGAGTTGGGAAGGATTCCGAATGGCATATTTCAATCTTCGGTAGGCAGACTTACATTCCTCATCATACCAGATGTTCATGGGGCAATGATCAGGGGGACGAGGACGAATAGTGTGGGGGTACGAGTCCAAAGCAACCTTCCAAATAGTTTGGACCAAGCAAGCAGAACGATTGGAAACATTGGGAAGAGAAGACACCCTGGGGAGAACCTGACGCAACCGGTCCATGTAGGTAAAGGAATAATAATAGTCAAAGTCTTTAATGACTCGAGAGGCTGAAGGGGAGGGAGGAGGGGGGAGGAGTACTAGGAAGGGAAACAATGGATAACGTAAGAGAAAGAACTGAATGATCGGTGATCAGAGATGTTGAATCAGGAAATGAATGGAATGAGGGTGGTAGAGGAAATACCATAGTTGACGACACTGGCTCGACCACTATGAGGAAAGCGAGTAAACCCACTGGAATCCGAAAAACAAGATATACCATTGAGAAGAACTAGCCTGTTGGATTCACCCAACTCAATAATATGCTTACTGTAAGCAATCACCTGTGTGTCGTTGGAGGTTCGAGCAAAACCAAGGTCTTCAAGATCCAATTCTCGAGTCTGCATCTCATCGGTTGTGAGGTCATGAAGAGAAACCTGCATAGGTCCGGTCCAAGCATTGAAATCTCCTCCCAGCAAACGTATCTCCCCTAAAGCCGAGTATCTAGTAATGTCTTCATAGAGATCTTGGAAAGGGTCCCCGTTTGTGTGAATAGCAAAATTGGACGTGGTGGGGGGAAAGTAACTGGTGGCAATGTAGATATCCCAAAGAGGTGGGTGATGATGGATTTTAATCCATACAAACCTGGAGTGGGGGTCAGTCGAAACCAAGGATATCGAACCCTAGAGCCTATCCCTAATAAGAGCAGCAACACATCCTGATCCTCGAACCCCCCAGAGCGTCGAGTGAGTTGCCGACAACTGGACCACCAAAAATAACTGCAAGGGCCCGCTTAGGACTCTCGTGTGTCTCATTGATAAGAATGATGTCATGTCTGCCAATCACATCAAGAAGGGACCCTGGGGCAGACCACATCATACCATTGCAGTTCCAGCAAGCTATAGCTAGCTTATCTGCCACCGCCCTTTTGTGCCGATGGAGTCATTTGTTAGGCAAGGGTTTGGAGTCTTGGTCCACCGCAAATTACGAATAACTGCCCATTTGTTGGCTTTCCTGGTTACGGCTACTTGTTCCCTGGCTTTTTTCAATTCTTCAACCTGGAGTCGCATAAGGTCCTCATCAAGGTAGATCTTGTCCTGAAAAGTAAATAATTTTTGTTTGGCCCTCAATGCCTTCATACGCTCTTCCGCATTTTTAAAGTGTATGACCAATGTGGAGTCGAGAGAGAACCATGCTCTCTCGAGAGTAACGTATGTTAACTCAAGAGTGTTGTGAATGAAGGCATTTCCAACTTGAAGTGGATTAGTAGGTTTGGGCACCCCACGAACCCTGAGATTGAGCGCTTTCGCATTACGGATCCTTTCTTCTTCAAATTTAGCTTGGACAACCAACTCAACTAGGGGGGGGTTCTTCTTTCCAACTAAAACCTGAACCCAAGATTGTTGGTCGGCTAATTTTTGGCTTTGTGCAATTAACGCTTCCTTGAGACGTTCCTGCTCAGCAAGAAGAAAAGCTTGTTCATCTTGAATTTTTTAAATTTCAGTGTAAATTCACATTATTCTGAGGAGGTTGTTCGGTATGTGTAGTCTACAATTGAGTAATGATGGCTTGTTGATCTTGAATTTTAATTTGGCGATCCGTTATAATGCGGTTGTCGTATTTCGCTTGATCTTGCATAGAGAGTATAATACTAGCTTGCGTGTCTAGTTGTTTCTGGAGAGAATTAATCTGTTTAGACAAACGCTGATATGAAATTGTTGTGTGAAGGCGTTGAACAAATTTAAGAGGAGAAGCCCACGTCTCCTCCATTCCTCCTTCAAGTATCCCCATAACACCAAGAACACCGGGCTGCTAAACGATTCGCAATGAGGACAACTCGAACATGCTAGGGCACAGGCGAGGCTATGCTAGGGCACACGTAGAAATCCACCTTGAGCGTAGTAAAAATCCACCTCGAGAGCAGCAGAAATCCACCCGAAGCACAGCAGAAATCCACCCGAGCGCAACAGAAATCCACCTCAACACAGCAGAAATCCACCTCCAACGCAGCAGAAATCCACCTCAACACAGCAAAAATCCACCTCAACACAGCAAAAATCCACCTCAGCACAGCAGAAATCTGTCAAGCGCAACAAAAATCCACCTCCCCAACGCAGCAAAAATCCCCTCCCCAACGCAGCAGAAATTCACCTCGAGCGTAGCAAAAAATCACCTCAGCGCAGCAGAAATCCTCCCGAGAGCAGCAGAAATCCCCCGAGAGCAACAAAAACACCCCCAAGCTTAGCATAAATCCTTCCAAGCGCAGCAGAAATCCCCTCCCAAGCGCAAGAATCCTAATGGTGTGTGCCTAATGTCGTTGGACATAATTAGGACAAGTAATAATGCCATTCTCAATCCTCATGAAATGTTTAGTATAGAAGGCCAACTTAGGACTAAGAGGTTGAGATGGAGCGACCCAAGTGATCTGAATATATTGTCAATAAACATCATTTCTAACGACATTAATTACCCTCTTATCAAGAAGAATGCAGGAGGAGCATTTAAAGAGTATTCAAATGGAACCAATCGATCTATAAAGATGCCAACTGACTAAAGAAGAGAAATATCTTCCAAGTACCATCCACGATGAAGACCAAAAGAGCCCCTTGAGCTAATGCATTCTGAGGAGCAAAGCGCCAAATATGAGCATCTCTCTCAGCCTGGGGTGTAGTCACACATGGATCTAAGGCGATGAAGCTAAAAAATAATTCCAAATATGCTCTCAAGGCATAGAAGATGAATGCCAAACTCAGCCTAAACAATACATTGGGGAATTGTCCTTTTACATTGAATTAATCGCTGAAGAAAAATAGTCTAGACCCTCTCAATGTGAGCCCAATCAACACACCCTATACTAGGACCCCAAATCTCATATCCATAAAGGACTATGGGTTTGATGATGCAATCAAAGAGGTGCATCTTCTTAGGTATGTCTTGAAAGTGTTGTTGGAAGCATTGGCATTCCAAGACTAAGAGAGATGTGTATCCCTTGCAAAGATATGACTGTGAAGTTGGCCAAAGATTAAGGGAAGGACCTATAAATTGAACCCCCAAGTAGACGTAAGCAGTGGTGATCTCAATGGACTCACCCTTATACAAGAACTAAAACTTAGATAGGGTACTCTTTAACATGTTAAAGATCATCACCTTAGTCTTGCTTAGATTGACTACCAACTATTTTAAGTCACAAAAACAACAAAGAGCATCCAACTATCTTTGTAGTCCCTCAGGAGTATGAGCTAGAAAAACAACATCGGCAAAAAGCAATATAGATATCAAGACATGATGTAGAAGGCAAACATCGTCAACATGTGTGTGTTGATGAATAAATTCTTCAAGCTCATCAATGTAGATCCCAAAGAGTGAAGGAGAACTCTCAGTTCACAAGATTTGGTTTAAAAGGGGCATAAAATATTGATTGATGCCAACACCTGATAAGTGTGTGGTTCTATAAATTGGAAATCATACAACAATAATTTTAGAGTAGTCCAAGACCAAGGGTCTGGCGCAATTGGTGGGAAGTGATAAGTTTAATACCATAAACCAATGTTTCAATTTCATGGGTGAACCTTAACGATCAAATGGCGTGAGATCATGTGGCTCAATACCTCGACTTTCAAGGAGGAGACTCTTTGCCGGCTTCAGTTGCTGCAATGTATGTTGCTTCAGTAGTTGATAAAGCCACCACAGACTGCAACTTAGAAGTCCAACTCACAGCTCCACCAGCAAGAGTGAAAGTATATCTTGTAGTGGACTTTCTCCCATCTCTATCTCCACCATAATCAGAATCCACAAAACCTTTAACTTGCAATTTTTCCTATCCGTAGTAAATGGCAGCATCTGAAGTGCCTCTTAAATATTTGAATATCCACTTCACTGCATTCCAATGCTCCTTACCAAGATTTGCCATGTACCGACTGACAACTCCCACTGCTTGGGCAATATCTGATCTAGGGCTTACCATGGCATACATGAGGCTTCCTACTCCTGATGAATATGGTACAAACGACATGCTTGTCTTCTCTGCTTCTGTTCTAGGACACAGTTCGGAAGACAATTTTGTGTGAAAGAAGTGGGGTACTAACTGGTTTTGCATTCTACAAATTGAAGCACTGCAGAATATTTTCTATATATGACTTTTGACATAACCAGATCTTCCTTCCTATTCTGTCCCTGTGTATCTTCATTCCTAAAATTTGGTTTGTTGCTCCTAAATCCTTCATTTCAAATGTCCTAGCCAACTTAGCCTTAAGATCAATGATTTTCTTCATGCTAGGGCCTACAACCAGCATATCATCAACATACAACAGCAAAATAATAAAACTGCCATCATCAAACCTCTTATAGTATGCACAATGGTCAGCTTCACTCCTGCTGAAACCTTGGCTCTTCATGAAGGTGTCAAATTTTTTGTACCACATCCTTGGCGCTTGTTTCAACCCATACAGAGATTTCTTGAGTCTGCAAACCAAATGCTCTTTGCCTCTTTCTTCATAGCCCTCAGGTTGATCCATATAAATCTCCCCTCAGATCACCATGCAAGAAAGAAGTCTTTACATCAAGCTGCTCTAGTTCTAATTTTGTGTTGCTACAAGTGCAAGTAAAACTCTAATAGTAGTCATCTTCACAACTGGAGAGAAAAATTCATTAAAGTCTATACCTGACTTTTGCACATAACCTTTTGCCACCAAGCGAGCTTTATAGCGTTCTAACAACCCATCATTGTTCTTCTTTACTTTGTACACCCACTTGTTTCCAACAGCCTTTCTTCCAGTTGGGAGATCCACAAGTTCCCACATTTTATTCTTGCAAAGTGCTTCCATTTCCTCCTCCATGGCTTTCCTCCATTTTTCTGCATTCTCAGAGTCTCTAGCTTCTTGAAATGAACTAGGCTCACCATCATCAGTTAACAAAGCAAAAGAGGACTGAAAAACAGGAGAATACCTTTCCGGACACTTTTGTGGACGTGTAGATCTTCTAACCCAATTGTGGCTCTTGGTCTTGTGACTATTGTTGTTCTGCATGCTGGTCAAAAATTTCAGCATGCTGATTTTCATTTTCATCTTCGTTCATATCTACTTCAATTGGTACAACAATAGGTGTTTGTTGTACCTCCTTCCCTTGCATGGATTTTTCATCAAAAATAACATCTCAGCTAATAATTACCTTGTGGGCAGTAGGATCCCACAGTCTATACCCCTTTATTGTATCTCTATAGCCGAGAAAAACACATTTGCTTGACTTTGGGTCAAGTTTGGACCTTTTTTATTTAGGCACATGGGCAAATGCATCACAACCAAAAGTACGCAAATGAGAGTAATCTATTGGCTTACCACACCAAACCTCCTCTGGACTCTGTCCATCCAACGCAGTTGTAGGTGACCTGTTAATGAGGTAAACAGTTGTATTAACAGCCGCTGCCCAAAACCTTTTATCCAACATGGATGCGTTGAGCATGCTTCTTGCACATTCCATGATTGTGCAATTCATCCGCTCAGCCACATGACATGATTGTGCGATTCATCCGCTCAGCCACACCATTTTGTTGTGGAGTATATGGTACAGTCTTTTGGTGCTTAATTCCTTCCTGCGTGCAAAATTTATCAAAATCCATGGAGCAATATTCACTCCCATTATCTGACCTAAGACATAAAACAGACTTGCCCAAAATTTTCTTTACTCGAGCTTTGAACTCTTTAAATTTCTACAAAGCTTCCGACGACTTCTTCAGAAAATAAACCCACACTCTTCTAGAATAACCATCTATAAATGTTAGAAAATAGATAGCACCATTTAAGGACTGAGTGGGGGCTGGTCCAAAAATATCAGAATGTATAAGTTGCAGAAAATCAGAACTCTTACCAAGGCTTGCAGTAAACCGAACCCTCTTTTGTTTACCAAAAATACAATGCTCACACAAGTCTAAATTACAAGACTTGATCCCAAAAAGCATACCTCGGTCATGCAAAATTTTCAGACCTTTTTCACTCATATGTCCTAGGCGTTGATGCCATAGCATTATTGCATCCTGAAAATTTCTTGAAGTTGTTGCATGGTTTGTCACTGTATCACCGCATAAACGATATAGGGTCCCATAAGATTCTCCCTTAGCTACTACAAGGGCTCCTATGGTAATTTTGTAGTAATTGTTACCGAAAGTGATAGAATACCCTAGCTTATCCATCATCTTGATTGAAAGCAAATTCTTCCGCAAATCAAGCACATGTCGTACATCACATAACATTATTTCTCTACCATCATCCAACCTGATCCTTATATCCCCTCTTCCCACAATTTCTAAAGGATGATCATCACCCAAGTAGACCATCCCACTACTATATGGCTGATGTTTGTCAAACCAGTCTCTATGAGGAGACATGTGGAAAGATGCACCCGAGTCCAGAACCCAGGTATATAAAACAGATTTGTTATTGCTGATACAGAAAGCCTCGCATGTTGTCGTTTCTCTTGAATCTATTGTACTAGCCTCAGCTGATGGTTGAATTTTCTTTTCACCATTTTTTTCCTTTTTTATCTGCCAACAGTCCTCCTTTGAGTGCCCTGGTTTCCCACAATGCTAGCACTTCCCTTTTTGCTTGCATCCTTTAGACTTAGATCTGGACAGTGGTCTACTTTGTTGACTCCTCTCGAAAGATCGACCTCTCACAGCTAGGGCTTCATTGGTTGAGGGTTCTAGAGACGTTTTCCGCCTCAACTCTTCTGCCAACAAAGCGGCTACTACCTCATCATATTTTAGAATTCTTGATGATGCATTGTTGATGGTCATCACCAAATGATACCAAGTCTCCAAGAGGGAACAAAGTAGGGGGATAGCTCTGTCCTCATCCTCCATATTCACATTAACTAAAACCACTTTACTGATAATGGTATTAAACTCATTCAAGTGAACTGCCACAGATGAACCCTCCTTCATCCTTAGGCTATAAAATTGTTTTTCCAGAAAAACTTTATTTGTTGTTGATTTCGTCTCATACAACTTTTCAAGCTTCTTCCAAAGGGCTTCCGCGGTCTTTTCTTAACAACATTAAACAAGACGGAGTCTGCTAGACATAAACAGATTGTAGAAACCGCCTTCCTATCCACCTTCATCTTCCATAGGGCGAAGTTCCTGCCATCAAACTTTTCAATCTCGAACTTGGTTACACTTCTAGTCATTGTTGCAACTCCCACTTGCACAATACCTTAGGCTCTGATACCAGATGTTAGAAAAATATCAAAAATTATGTGCAAGCAGAAAACACACTAAAGCAGAAAAATAGTAACACGGATTTGATGTGGAAAACCTGCAATGTGCAAGAAAAACCACAAGGCAATGGAAGCTTGATCTTTCATTGATTTCGGAAAACTTTTACATTTAATCAACTTTTACATGTAAGGGGTCATTCCCCTTTTATAGAAAAACAAAAATTGTTCGTTTCCTTTCCGAAAAAGGAAAACTCCAAAAAATTGTTTGCTTCCTCTTCCAAAAACTGTTCGCTTCCTCTTCCGAAAACTGTTCGCTTCCAGAAAACTGTTCGCTGCCTCTCACAACGTACGGACGCCCAAAAAAACATTACAAATGTATGGACGCTCAAAATTATGGTTGTACGGACGCCACCGGCGCATACGAACAATGCATGCAAATGGAACGGGAACTGTACCACCATACACTTTGCTGCTGAAGAACATTGGAGATCTAGATATTGACTTCACCTCCTAACAAATCATACAACAATTATTTTTGAGTAGTCCAAGATTAAGGATCTGGCGCAATTGTTGGGAAGTGATAAGTTTAATACCATAAACCAATGTTTCAATTTCATGGGTGAACCTTAACGATCAAATGGCATGAGATCATGTGGTTCAATACCTCGACTTTCAAGGAGGAGATTCGGGTTCAAATCTGTGATGGATATTTGTTTTGTAAATTTTATTTGGCATTTTTCAAAAGCAAAAATAAAATACAGACTGAAGATAGGTCTGCCAAGCAACTGCAAGCTAACAGGATTTACCAAAACAAAATCCTTACACAAGAATCTGAAAAAGAGTTTTTAGATTCATTGGGGGTTCTAATAACTGCCATGTAGCGCAGTTGGTGAAAGTCTTGGGTGCTGGTAGAGACCGACTCAGGTTCCATTCTCCCTGTCTCCATACTGCAGATATACGGCGTAGCTGGGAATGTCCTATGTGCTGGTAGAGGCCGACAGGGCTCCATTCCTCCTACACCCACCTTGTTGATAGGGGTCCAGGCCCCTCTAAAAATCATGTCCTGCGTTTACCCTAAACAATTTTGTCCGCAAGGATGGTGTAGCGGTTAGGGCTTTGGCCTCTCTTTGGGGAGGTCCAAGGTTCAAACCACTGCATACCTAGAAGGGGATAGGCTAGATGGTAGCGACCAAGTGACTGTCGGTTGGCTACCCTAGTTCGATGCCTTGGAGGGTCGGGGGTCCTGTTGACTGTGCTTTACCCAGTGGGCTTAAGGTTTATAGAGGCAGCCCATTCATGGAGTTACCGATTTCCCTATGAATCAAAAAATAAAAAATAAAAAACTGCCATGTGAGTTATCAAGGGGCTTTTAAAAAATCAAAGTTTAACAACTAGGGTGATTGTAACGATTTCTATGGGTTTCTAAAAGTTTGCCTGAAAATGCTACTAAAGAATACCAGTGTCCATATATGAGTTCATTAATATTATTGATCAATAGATATAGAAAACTCTACAGTCTATGTTTAAATATCCCGTAATGTGTAAAATTCTAAAAAATATATGAAAGCTTATTTATTTTGACCTATTGTTTGGTGCATGGGCTATGTCTTTAATGATCATACTTTCTATATTTGATATACTTTGTTCAAATCTCTTTTGTCACCTGCTAAGATTAAACACATGCGTCACATTGAGTTTGCATGAAATAAAGCAACTAAGATCTGTCCACAACTCCATCTAATCCATTCTAGACCATTAAAAAATGTAAGCCTATTTTAGTATTTTCAGTACTAGTCGGTATTCTATTCATTATCATTCTAATGCTGGTACAGCTCAATTAAGTTAATCTGTGTGTATTTCATGCTTATTCAGAGTTCAGTATAGTCAAGTGTTGGACAATGTCCACATAATTCCCTGCTTCATGTACATAAATATTACTGAGAGATGTTAAGATTGGCATAAAATCTTCTGGACGAACGTATTATTAAGCTTTTGTCTGGTGTGAAACCTTAGTGAAAAGTGAAACTCTTTCATACATCCACCATCATTATCCAATAAGAAAAATGACTTAGCTTTCAAACTGTGCATGTTGACAACTTAAAACCCTTACACAATTATCCATCGACTTGCTGGTGAATTCTGTTCTGCCACTGCTTTAGTGGCACACTATTATTTATGTTCTATTTTAGGTTTTACATATGCAGAATAGGAAAAAAAAGCCTAATAATCTGTTCCTGTGATGAGAGCTTGAACATTGATAAATGCTCGAAGACATTATGAACTGTTTAGAAAATTCCTAGCATTGTCTTGGTAGCAATCAGAACGTATTTGCATGTCTCTGTAGCTATTCCCCAAACTAGTGCTTATTAGTAGCCCATCAGAGGCCATCATTTTGTAGTGCCTACTATAAGCCAATAGAATACATGCGAAGCCAACCCCAATTTCCCCACAGTAACCTAGTAATGGCTAACAAAGTACAAATGTCATGCACCCCTCTGATAATGGAACAACACTTAAGGTAGCAAATGAACCACTACATTTGGACTGTTGAAAATCATCAGCTGCATATATTTCTGCAATGTCTGCTGTTTGTTAATTATTGCCCTGAGACTCTTGATAAGAAAGTTTGAGATATTTCATCCCACTCCTCTTGGGCAATGCAACAACAAACTAAGTTCATAAATGAATTGACACCTTTTACGTAAGTCTGAGGTAGGACTGCATTCATATAAAAGCATAGCAAAAGCATCAATTCCATACCTAGTCATCTTGTTTTTGCTGTGCTTCCTCTTGTAGGTACAAGTGGTGGAACTCTAACGTTCACTCTATCCTCAGTATGCTTGTATCTGACAAGCATTCCATGGACATTCAGTTCCATGTCTAGAAAGAGGTATTACACACCAACTAATTTGGATTTTGTGATCAAATTGATAAAGACCTTTATTGCAATCTTTATTTTGAAATACTGCATTTATCCTCCCTTGAAGACAGTAGGACTAATCAATTTCATAGTTATGATGTTACTGATGATAAGCTTCACCTTTCACAACATGACCTTGAGGATTTTGAGCAAAATGGATGTTTCAAAGACAACTCAAGCCTCATTAATGACTATGGAAGACAAATTCTTGAGATAGGTAGATGCGATGGCCTGTTCCTTTTGAAGGGAACCTCCTACATTCGTGAGTCAAACAAATACAAATATTTTCTTCATAAAGATTCTGCTCGTGTTGCGCATTGTGTATTGGCCAGCAATGAGCATGACCTTTATTCTGCACCTTTGATGTGTCAAGCTATTATCCTGCCATTTACTCTTTGTAGCTTAATTTTAACCTCCTCTGATCCATCCCCACTATCAATGTCACCTCATATAATTATAGAGTTATTAGTCATGTCCCTACATGTGAGACATAAATATCACAGCTTAAATTTTATTTTCTTCCCAATGTTGCCAAGAAATTCAATTTTTGGACCCACATGCAATAGACAGTTGTAGGACTACTTTCTTCACACAATCCACGACTCTAAATACATCCCTAATCCTAGGTTTTATCCTAAGAACAAATAGTATGCTACCGGAAACATCTTGAGATGAGCAAGTCCTATAGCCTACATTTTATATGGGAGTTCTTGTACTCTTCATAAGGTCGAGCTAGTGTTGGAGATTGTGCATTGGCTAGCATGCTCCTCTTTCCATGTTTCTGGGTCCTTCATGTGCCAACTCAGTTCCCCTTGCAGATCATGCTTACTTGGCATTTACTATTTCTAGCTCCATCTTGACCTCCTTTTATCTATCACCGCCTTCTATTTCCCTTCACATCACTACAGTTAATAGTCTTGTGCCCCTCTTTCTAAAACCCAAATATCACAACTTACTTTTATTCTCTTCTCAACATCACAAAAACTGATTTTTTTCTGACCCACATTCTTTGCACAATCATAGGATTCCCTTTCTCACACCATCCATTACCCCATCCCCCCTCCTAGGTTTTCTTCTATAAACATATGGGATGGCAGTATGTAGAGCCATGCATAGACAACCCAGGTATCACCTAGCTCGTCTTCATATATAGCCCTACTCACTCAATGAGAGAATCATCATCTTAAACAAAAAAAGATCAAGTTTTTGTTATTAGAGAAGAATAAGCTCGACTGCTCTTTGCATTCCTCTAGAAAACTTCTTATAAATTTTTTGACCCAAGAAAACTTTCACACTTGACATTGATCTTCGAACATTCACTTTCCATGCTAAAGATACATGTAATATTCTTGGCCAAGATCCCTGCATGTCTCCTCTCACCTTCTCTCTGTCATGTATTAAAGGGCTATATAGAGAAAATGTGTAGACTTACTAACAGTCAAGTTATCCCATCAAAATTCTTCAAGCATGGTATGAGATTTCAAACTTGTAGTCAATCATTTTAGTAACATGGTTTATTGCAGCTTTCCTCCTTGCTCCCAACATGTAGTCTTATTAACAGGTCTACAGAAAAATTTGACCCAACAATTTATAGGAGTATTACATGTGGACAGACTTTTCCCACATTTTATGTATAGCTATTGATATGTACCTTTCTAACAGGCTCAAGAAATGGATATTCATGGATAGAAAATCTAGATTTTGAAAAATTACGGTATTTTCATTTCTTGTGTTATTAGTTAGTGGGGATGAAAAATTCTTCAAGATTTTATGGTTGCTTTCTTGACTTCAAAAAGGCTTTTGATTCAGCACAAAAGTAGTTATTCAATATCAGCACTCCTAAGTAAAATTCTGTGGAGCCATACATTTTTATTTTTTATTTTTTTTATAAGCGAAAAACCCCTTGCAGGGCCGCCTTGGCCTGAGAAACCACGACCAAGGGGTTCTCAAAGTCACCCGGGAGTCGTGCCCGGCCCTGCCCACACCAACATTAAAAATTGGATTTTAGTTTACCCAATTCAACTTTTTGGTAGGGTGGAGATTCGAACCTAAGACCTCCCTTGGAGGATTGCCCTCTCCTCTCCAACTCACCTACAACACATGGGTCATACATTTTTATTTTTGAGAAATATACAAGTTTTGGCAAATCTATTTTGAAATTGAATTCCGAACTTCTTAAGTTTTGTGCAAATCTAAGTAAATTTCCTATTATCTTAAAAATTTATATACTTTTTGGAATTTGAGGCAAAATTTCATTTACGAGTGGCAAATATTTTTCCCATAAAAATAAAAGCCAAATGAAGAATGATGGCTTAGTAATCCCTTCTCCAGTCCATACAATTAATGATAGTAGTTTGTCTCGTAATTATAGATAAGCAAAGGTTAAATTTGATAATTTTCTAATCTTTTTTATTTTATATAATAACATCCCTTGGTGGTGAATTTAAATTTTATGAATTTGACTTTGAATCTTTTTGTCAGCACTTCTTTAGTTACTAAAATCATTGTTAGTTTAAACCTTAAAGAATCAGTTCTTGTTAACTATTTTTTAAACTTAGAAATCCAATACCGTACTTTTAGTGAGCAAGATGCAAGATGTTTCAAACATTGAACTCAACTCCATTAGTAATTACGTAGGGTAGACTCTTCATAGCAAAAAAATAAATTAAGAGATTACCAAAATTTCTATGGTAATTGAATTGTAGAATTTCAAATAAAAAGCCTCTATAAAACAAGTAGAATATAGTTATTTGTTGAGCAAGTAAAATTTTTCCATAATTTATAAAACAAAGTGTATAAAGCAAGAAGATAGAGAAGAGTGCACTGTTTGAGACAACAATTGTTGTAAAAAGTAATCACAGCAAAAACAACTCTAACAAAACTAAATTTCCTAATTTTTGTAAAGTTTCCCATCACAAATTAGTACTCCATTACTTAACATAATGTTGAACTAAGTGTGCCATTTGTGTAGATTTACCAAACTCTGATGGGAAGTAGCTGTCCCGTTTTGCTTAAATGCAAGTGCTTTTGTCCATGCATCCTCCACCCTTGGCCGTCTTCCTGAATCTTCCTTCTGAAATATAAAACAAGAAGCATGCAGTAGCACAATGTGAAACAAGAAATGCATAGCAAAATCCTCTGAAAATACAAAATTTCATTCATGGACTTTCTTTTAAGATATAAATGACAAAAATATACACACCGATTTTCTTTTTCGGGGACGACCAGTTCTTGCTGTTCGATGCCCTCCACTTTGCTGACTCCTGTTCGCTTTATTTTTGTTACTGATTTTCTGCAGGAGAACACAATAATATAGATGAAACAAGTGTACATGCATTTTAGTGCAAAACTAATTACAACTGAAGGAAATGGAAAACAAAGAACAAATAAAGCATGAAAGCTAATTTATCAGGTTTCTCAAAACCTACTGCGAACTCTTCATCTTTTGTCTTTGAAACAAATGCATCCCAATCTTCTTGTTTAACATATGCTGGTTTCTCAGGTTCTACACCCCTCTCGATATCTTTCTTAATTTGCAACATTAGCTTGTATTTGTGTTGTCGGTAACAAGAGGAAATTTTTTTCTTAGTATATTTATTGTTAAGGTCAAAATTAAACCTCTCCTGCAAGGAAAACATGTAAAAATCATAAACTTTTAAGTTCGCCATACTACAATTTAGAACAACCAAATATGATGCAATCTCTTACCCAATAGAAATGGATAAATAATGTGTTTTATCCGAAGATACTCCAAAAAGAGTTACTTACTGTCAATACATTCAATACTGCTTTGTAGTCTTCAACTGGAACATCTCCAATCTGTTTGAAGTTAATAGGCATAAAATGGCAAACATAAGTATTAATTGACCTCTTAAACCCTCCAGCATTGGGACCAACTGGATTGCCCTTTTCATCAAAATCCACAGTTAATCTTCTTGCCAAATGTCGATATGTGACACGGTTTGTTCTTCTTGTTGCCTTCTTTTTTTTGCCTGCATTAAAATCTTCAGAGAAGATAATCAGTGTGCAAACATCACTATGCTTAACCAAAACTCCTTGCAAGTTTCATTATGTACTAAGCAAAATCATATCATATAATTTAAAAAGTGCAGAAAACTTTGGAGGGGCATCTTTACATTGTGCTTCCAAGATTGGTGTCTCACAACTTTCTCTAGCACAATCATGATCCAGAATGTTATCTTTGTTGGAGTCTGATGCCAATTTGCTCATGGCAACATTGTCCATAACATCATTATCCTTATATCGAATTGCAGCATACCCACCATCATGTTGTGGGGTCAATGACACATCTTCTTGTACATCCATTCGACGCACCTTCAATTTTCGCAACGGATGCTCTTCTTCTACCCCTTCCTCTAAATCATAATTCTCTTCCTCTTGCACTTTTT
Organism: Wollemia nobilis; assembly: GCA_028583015.1. Lineage (NCBI taxonomy): Eukaryota > Viridiplantae > Streptophyta > Pinopsida > Araucariales > Araucariaceae > Wollemia > Wollemia nobilis. Next base: position 4,422,580 of record JAQPPZ010003287.1, on the reverse strand, counting down.
CATTGTCTCGTTTATTAGAGTCATGCATGAACCCACGGTTGTCATCATCTCCACTTGATATGCCAGAACTGATAGAAACATTTGTCATGCCCTCAATTACTAACTTTCCTGCTACAGGATCAATATCAAATAATTTCTGTTAAACAATGTAACACGTAATTAGTCAAAGATCAACCAAAATTGCTATAAAGTGAAATTCCTTTTAATGCTAAAAGTTCTACCTGAATTTTGCAAGTGCGGTCTTGTTTCAGCAGTTGATGGATGTCTTTGCTCTATTCTTTCTAAGACACCATGATCCTGTGACACCATATCCTTCAGCCCTCCTGCCAATATCACAAATGTTCTTATCAACCAATACACAATTACTAAATAGTACAGAGCTAATCAATTAATAAACAAAATTCTTTAAAATATTAAGTTCCTGACTGAAACACCCCATTTGCGTTCTCATTTCCATGACACATTAAAATGTGATGTGCCCAACATCTACTAGAGGTCTTTACATAAAGTTGTAAGAAGGTAGGGTTGTTAGTATTATGCAATGTGGTAGAGAACATTCAAAATATTACATAAGTCAAAGAAGTTCCCAAAAAAATATTAAATTTACTTTCTGAATATAAATATACATGTTGTGGAGAGTCACTTGCACATCAATATGTTTCCTAAACACCAAATGATCGCCAGACCCAACAGTGAAAAAAATCTTTGAAAAGATGAAGCAAACATGAAGTTATCCACACTATGCAAAGCAAAGTACCAAGCAGCTCATAGAAGAAGTCATTCCATTACAAAGAACAATTGAGTATCCTCTAGTATTTCCAATAATTAAATTACATAATGCACATTCTAAACCAATTTTCTACTATGGAAAAAGGCAAAAGCCAATCAGAAAGAGAAGAATATATCTTGCAAGCCTGTGTGTTTATTTAAGCAATATGACCAGCCCAATGCAAAATACTTATATTTTTTCTCAAATAATGAATGAAAATAAGAATCTTCTATCCGTTTATAAAAATGCATACCATGTGAAAACAAAGGATGGAACCCAGAAGCCATGGGAATGAGAATTCTGAACTCTAACAAGAATGAAAGAAATGTAAATTTATAACAGATGACTAAAGTAGGTGAATTGTACTCAAAAGCACACCCATTACACCAGCTAGTGAGGAATGTCAAAAGGAAACCCAGCAAGCAGAAAAAAATTATCTACAAAAGGAAAGGTGAACACAAATGGGTAAACCCTAGAGAAGTCAGTATATACAAAAGCCAAGAGGACTGTGTAGTCAAGCCTTCCAAATCTATCTTCTGATGTTCTGTTATATTATCTTGTCACTGTGAATCAGGACAGTCAAAAACATACAAAAAAACAAAATTGAAAATGCTATAGACAGTACCACCAAGTGAGGTTGGAGTTGAATACTCAACACTTCAATGAACCAATCTCCCCCAGACCTTGCTAACATAAAATGAGTAGCACTCCATGGCACTTCAAAATATGAAGATAAAAAGATTACCAAAGCAAGTTACAACGTTTTAAAAAATCATAACTTTCTACACATCCAGTCCTACTGTTTAGAGCACTATGGCAATACTTTTATGATGATTAATCTCAACAATGGCTCTCAGAATATAAAAGTAAATTACAATGGCTCAATCCCACTGTATAAGCAAATTATGAGATCTCAGATGAAAAGTTAAGCATTGCCTTCCTAATAGAAAAGTCTCACTCCACCCCTCACACTTTGTTTGGTTAAATGTGTGTTTCTGTGAAGTAGTTGTCACCAAAGTGGCATCTCTTCAAAGTCTGCTTACCATGCATCCATAATCATAAAAGACACAGCTTATACATCAAAAGAAACAGACAATAATGCATGAAATCCAGGAGTTTAAAAAGAAACTACAGAAGCCAGAGCTGAGCCCTCCTAAAAAAGCTTAAAATAAAAAAATAAAAATAAAAACAGGAGTAATTCAGCCAAAAATGTACAATTCAAACTCCTAAAGTAATCACACAAACGGTGAAATCCATACTGGGTTCTCACACCCATTCCACTGGGTGCACACACAGGTACCTCACACACCCCAGATACTTGGGTTCTTGGGTACCTCTACCCATTTGATTTCAACATCAATGTTCAACGCTTCTTGTTATTTATTCAATCTTTAAAATTATGTGAATGAGTCCACAATCTTCACATGTTTATGTTATTGATTTATCAGATTTATTTTCTTTTCCGATTTAACATATTTAAATTTTTCATTCTGTGCATACACACACACCCCAATCCTTGTGCACCCAAATTTGTAAAGTAACACAACCAATACCCATACCCACACTGGAAACACACATGTACCCCAGACATGGTAACCTTGGTCAAAGCCAAATGCAAAAGAATGTAGCTCTTTACTATACCTGTAATGAAACAGATCATAAATCAAGCAAATCCAATCCACTGTATTCCACAATTTGCAAGAATAACAACAATAATAGATATACACAAGATAAGCAATGGCAGAATCTCATATATGACAAAGAAATCAAATATCTAGATCCAGATCACAAATGCAAATCCACGCCACTTATAGCAGGCAAAGTCTCATAGACCGCTTAAAGAGGGCAAAATCTCTTGATTGACACACATGGCAACCAAGAAGAAATGTTCGAATTGATAATTAATTAGATCACATCACTATTTATAGATTTCTAGACTACTAACGCTAACTCTAATTCTCAAGGGTCACCTCAATCCTAACCTACAAGCCCGATCCAATCAAATAAAAGATAGTCAAGACAATTACATGCCCTCTCCCTTCAGAAAGCTTTGTCCTCAATGCTGGAAATTATTGTGTCCTTTCGAAGATTCTTCCACTTGATTGGCAACTTGTGCACCTACCCGCTTCTGCGTGTTCTCTTGTGATAGCAACACCTCTTCGGGCTCCAACTATAACTATTGTTCTTCATCTAGCTCTGGAAGCTCAGTCTAAGACTGTATCTTCTGTCCACTTGCTTAAGACAAGAAACATGGAAAACAAGTATATTTTTTATGTAGATGGAAGCTCCAACTAGTATGACACCTCTCCAATTCGACAAATCAACTTGTATGGTCCATAAAATTTTGGGTTTGTTTTTCTTTTGTTTTTTCTTAAAGAGATGCTTCGTTGTAAAGTTGAGGCCTCTAGAAAACCATGTCTCCTAACTCAATACACCTTTTTGATTGATGTTGTTCCTATCGCTACTTCATTCGGTTTTGTGTTTGACAAAAAATGTCCTTGGGTATCCTTAGAACTACTTGTTGATGTTGTAGGGGGGATTAAACACCTCTTCCACCTTGGAAGATCCCAGAAGGTAATCAATCAATGATGGAGGTTTCTAACAATATAATGACTCAAATCGAACATCTTGGTGAAGCAATACAAAATGTTTCACCACCATTCAGCCAAAGGAAGCCACTTAACCCGCTAATATCGCTTGTTTTGTGCAGAACACCTCATAGTCGCCAAATAGTTATTCACATTCTTTGTTTGCCCATCTACTTGAGAATGATAAATCAAGCTCATGTTGAGTTTGGCTCCACCAATGAGAAAAGTTCCTTCCAAAAGTTGCTAATGAAGATAGGGTCACTATCACAAACAATCGTCTGAGACATGCCAGGTTATCTGAAAATCTGATCCAAAAATCCACCTTCCTTGTCGCAAGCAAGTGTTGCAACACATAAATTTGGGTACTTGGAAATATGATCTATAAACAAAAAATACTTTGTTTTCCCTCCTAATTTAGGAATACCTTCAATGAAATCCATAGAAATGTGTTCCCATTGCTTTTCTTAAATTGGTAATGGTTGCAACAGTCTTGGAGATTTGATAGTTTCCCCTTTGTTCCTTTGGCACACTTCACATTCTCCCACAAGCTTCATTACACTTGCTTTCATTTCCTTCAAAAAGAATGACTATATCTCCCTTTATTATGTTTTAAGAAACCATGCATGTCTTGTAGATGGTGATACATGCAATTCCTAAAGGATCTTATTTTTTTTACCTTGGATGATTTGATCAAGAGACTATCTGTTTTTTCTCAAAATAGCTCCTATACATAAGTAGTCTTCATCCATTGATTTTCTAGCTTCGGGCCTTTGATTATTTTTAGAAGTCTCAACATCAGTCTTACATTCCTCCTTAACCTACTCATTCCACAGCAAAGAGGGCCAAGATATGGCATGAACAGTGACCAAGTCTTCACATTTTCTATACAAAGCATCGACTACTAAATCTTTTCCCCTTTTTATATTCTATCTCAATTTCATAACCCAACAATTTCATCAAGCACTTATTTTGTTTCGAATAAGACTGTCATCGCTCCAAAAACTATTTGAGACTGCTATGATTAGATTTGTTTTTAAAATGTCTACCCATTAAGTAAGGCTTCCATTTCTCAATTGCATGTAAGATTGACATCATTTCCTTATCATAAGTTGACTTGCCCCAATTCTTCCCATAAAGTTGTTTGCTTTCGAAAGCCAAAGGGTGACCATCCAACATCAACATTGCACCATTAAATGTTTCATAAGAATCACATTCTATGACAGAGGGTTTGCGGAAGTCTAGAGTAGCCAAAAGTAGAGTCGAACACATGGCCTCTTTAAGAACATTGAAGGACTTCGTAGTTTCTTTTGTCCAAGTGAATGCATCTTTCTTTGTAAGTTTTGTCAATGGAACTAAAATTTTCTTGTAATTTTTCACAAACTTCCTATAGTATCCTATGAGACCCAAAAATGCTCTAAGACTCTTAAAGGTGGCCAATCCTAAACTGCTTGTATTTTCTTGGGATCTACTTTCGCACCTTTTCTAGTCACAATGTGACCCGAATACTCTACTTCAAAAACTCCAAAGGAGGATTTGGACTAATTGACAAACAATCGTTGCTTGTCCAGTATCTTAAGCACTTGTTTCTCATGCTGCAAATGGTCTTTCCTTGTCTTGTCTGAGATCAAAATGTCATTGAAAAAAACCAGCATAAACTTCCTCAAAAGTGGCCTACAAAATAAATTCATAATGCATTGAAATGTGAATGGGGCATTAGTAAGGCAAAATGCTTAACCAAGAACACATCATCACCTTTGTAAGTTTGAAAAGTCGTTTTAAATATGTCTTCCTCTTTGACCCATATTTGATGAAATCCTCTCACCTAGTGAAAAAATGAGCCTCATGCAATTCATCCGATAGATCATCCATTAAGAATAGGCAACTTATCATTGATTGTGAGTTTACTGAGAGGACAAAGCCCAAGCACATTCTCCATGACCCATTCTTCCTATTGACCATTACTCCTAGCAATGAATACGGTTTGCTAATGGATCTAATGATACCTTGTTGCAACGTGTCATGTTCCAACTTCTCTATTTCAGTCTTTTGTAGTTGGAAATAGTTATAAGGCCAGATATTTGGTGGATGGCTACGTAGAACCAAGTGTATAGCATGATCATCTATTCTCTTATAAGGGAGTCCCTTGGGTTACTCAAAACTTTCTCATATAGCCTAAGGGAGCAAAATTTTCCCAAAAATTTAAGGAAGATATATCTTATTCTAATCGTCTCAATGAAACAATCGAATTGGGATAGGTCCCTTAATGGGGTCCCAATAAGTCAGATACTCCTTTTTGAGGTCATGCTAACGCAAACAATTTCAGCTAAATCTCAATATTATGAAAGAAAATTGCATCAAAAGTTGGAAGCAAAAAAAATCACAAAAATTACCTTTATCACAAATATTGATTCGCAGGAAATCATTGGATGCAAGTTCATCCTTGCTTGCTTTTCATCTGCCTTCCATAGGTAGCCAAAGGCGTTGCTTTAATAGCACTTGTAACGAAAATTAAGGAAATCCAATCCATGGCATTCCACAATTCACAAGAGATGTCCACGAGATAAACATTGGTAGAATCAAACATATGGTGAAGAAATCAAAAATCCAAATCTAAATCACAAATGCAAATCCACATCACTTAGTGAGGGCAAAGTCTCATATGCCACTTAGAGAGGGCTAAATCTCATATGCCACTTAGAGAGGGCTAAGTCTCATATGCCGCTTAGAGAGGGCTAAGTCTCTTGATATTCATAGATGGTGACTAAGAAGAAATATTCGAATTGATGATTAAATAGATCACATTACATCCGGACTGACTCAATTCTAACCTACGATCCCAAGCCAATCAAATAAGAGATGGTTAATGTGGTCATAACAATGTTGTTACAATACTCTGCAAATCTAGGGACTTTGAGAAAAAAAATATATCATACAAAATACACACCCATATTAAAAAAAATGGAACACTTGAAATTATAGAAAATACCACTAAACCTTATCTAGAAGCTATAACACGCTTCAGGCTTCTGCATGGAATGGTTTAGAACATTAACATCTCATCACACTTCATCAACCATCAGGACAGATGATGAAAAACAATAACATCAAACAGCACATTATACAGATAGCTTTTAATAACTTCAAGAGAAGAGAAAGACCCAAAAGCAAATTAATTATTTTCACCTATGGCTCAAATTCCCCTAAGTTTGAGAAAGACCCAAAAGCAAATTAATTATTTTCACCTATGGCTCAAATTCCCCTAAGTTTGAGAAAGACCCAAAAGCAAATTAATTTTTTTCACCTATGGCCCAAATTCCCCTAAGTTTATGGATGATGAGTCTCCAAGAATGATGGTTTTAACTACTTCCTGGAATCAGATTTTTCAAGAAATGATCTTCTTTTATAATAGGTTTTGTTGCTTCTATGCAAACAATATGCATAGTCTAAGTTACCAAGTTTGAGGGTTCGGATTTGAGTTTAACAACAATAAAATTTGAAAAAAAAAAGAACATCATTAAAAAATTTAGTTGTAAAGTTCATTATGATGTTCAAAATTAAATAAAAATATACACAAAGAACTTCACATTTCGTATAAAAATGGCATTGACTTGCAAATGGCTCTGTTCTTGTGTTGCCCTAAGATCATTTTGCACTACCTTTAGTATTTTTCTTTGCTTGTTCTGTTTCAACCTTTACTTTTTATAGATGTAAAATGGAATCAAGTAGATGTCAAAATGGCAGACAGAAATGGGAAAAATTTAGGTATTATATATATGATTTTTCATTGATTGCTGTTTGTTCAAATATCTTCGTCGACATTGTTTGCCTTGGGTAGAAACTTGCCAAAATTTGGACATTTTTTATAAAATTCACGAAATGTTGTGACACTATGCACAATTGAATATGAATGTGCAAGAGCCAAATTTTCCACCCTACTCTAACAAAAGTCCAGACAATGTTCAGTTCTCCTCTTCTAGATGTTTCTATATCTCTACAATATATGGTCAGCCACATAAGCAAGGAATCAGATAGACCCTCCTACTGCTTTTTAGGGTCAACTAAGTCTTTAGCTGACTTTAATGTCTTGCTTAGAGTATATGAAGGAACAAAAGTTGACCAGATAATCCTTCTCTTCAAAATTTCTGCTATTTTAAAGAGAGACCCTCCATATAGAAAAAAAAAACTATGATTGGATATTGGATATATTGTGCTTTGATTGCCTCCATTTGAATACTCTTTAAATGCTCCTCCCTGCCTTCTTCCTGATAAGAGGTTAATTAATGAAGCAGTTAGAAATGATGTTTATCCGTAATATATTCAAATCACTTGGGCCGCTCCATCTCAACCTCTTCGTCCTAAGTTAGCCTTCTATACTAAACATTTCATGAGGATTGAGAATACAATTAAACATGTCCTAATTATGTCCAACAACATTGGACACACAACCTTAGGATTCCTCTTGGTCAGTTCAAAGTACGCTCACATCAATTGCAAGTGGAAACAGACCACCATATTCCTCGAGAGGATAGGGTATGTCATCTTTACTCTATTAGGAGGTAGAGACTGAAGAACATTTCATCTTCAAGCATTCTGTTTATTATGAGATTCGAGGTAGGTGTTATTGCTTCTATAGAGACTCAAATGGATCACTTGCCACTTTTTTCAGCTATCCTGACTAAAGATGCTTGGATCTATACCTTAGGGAAGCTATCACACTTCGACATCAGTTATTACAGGGGAGACAGACTACTACTCAACTAATCACCTCATTCTTTCACTCTATCTCTAATGTTGAGAGTAATAAGCGTTCATTTGAAGCTACAACTATCCAAAATGTTAATGACATATCTGTGCACCCTAATGCTTCAGTTCTTTCTTCTTGCTTGAGCAAGGACAGTCCTGCAGTTCTCCAACACCGGGTCTCAGCCACCCCTGACATATCAAACTCTATGTCCTCCCAGGATTATCCAACCTGACCCTCTTAGTCCTAGCCATTCTGCTGGAAGCATCATTAAATCTTGTTTTAGCCCTTTTGGAATAGATGTTGACGACAATGATTGTGCTTCTACTCTACATCCCACTATAGATTAATGGTGGTGCTTGCATCCACTAGAGTTGCTTTCTATCTCTGTTGTACCTCTACTTCTAGCTCTCTCTTCACCATTACTTTTAGCATGAGGGCTTATCCATTTGGGTAACACTGAAGGCTGTAATTTTATGCCATACAGTTGTTCTACTTTAGTGTAGTTTACACTAGATTCTTTACTCCGGTTTAGCTTATTTTAATAGTATTCTTTTCTTCGTATTTGTTTCCCTCTTTTTTTTCTTCTTTTGCATTGAGTGGTAATAGGAAAAGGCCTGTTATATAAGTCCATGTAAGTAATATTCCCATACACTTGGTGAGACAAGAAACATGAAAGTTATTTTTTTTTAAAAGCCCATCCATCAAAGGCAAAAAGTCATTGGCTTCTAGCTCCTTTGTAAGTTTTATATCACTACAAATGCCATTGAGATGAGTCTAGAAATTTCAAGACTCTTAAGTTCCATGTGGCCAATTCAAAAAAAAAAACAATATATGCATGTCTCTTCACCACTTAGTTTTTTGGGGAAAAGAGTTGAGTGCCCTTTCCTCAAAATGTTCTGTAAAGATAGTTGCGTCCATCAATGATAACATAGAACCCATAGACAGTCCTTAGCTTTGCTCATAAAAATCGCCTTGAAAACTCAAGAAAGAGCAAATTACGCATATCTTGAACAACCTTGTAGTTTCTTCATCAATAAATTCTTTAAACAACCTTGTAGTTTCTTCATCAATAAATTCTTTAAACAACCTTGTAGTTTCTTCATCAAGACTCTTAAGTTCCATGTGGCCAATTCAAAAAAAAAAAAACAATATATGCATGTCTCTTCACCACTTAGGTTTTTGGGGAAAACAGTTGAGTGCCCTTTCCTCAAAACGTTCTGTAAAGATAGTTGCGTCCATCAATGATAACATAGAACCCATAGACAGTCCTTAGTTTTGCTAATAAAAATCGCCTTGGAAACTCAAGAAAGAGCAAATTAAGCAAATCTTGAACAACCTTGTAGTTTCTTCATCAATAAATTCTTTAAACAACCTTGTAGTTTCTTCATCAAGACTCTTAAGTTCCATGTGGCCAATTCAAAAAAAAAAAAAAAGAATATATGCATGTCTCTTCACCACTTAGGTTTTTGGGGAAAAGAGTAGAATGCCCTTTCCTCAAAATGTTTTGTAAAGATAGTTGTGTCCATCAATGATAACATAGAACCCATAGACAGTCCTTAGTTTTGCTCATAAAAATCGCCTCGGAAACTCAAGAAAGAGCAAATTAAGCAAATCTTGAACAACCTTGTAGTTTCTTCATCAATAAATTCTTTAATGATATCAATTGCTTCCACTCTCAGAATCCTTGCAAACAGGGAGACAACATCAAACAAGGAAGAATCTCATTATTATCTATCTTTTAATGATGAAATTTACAAACTGAGTGGTGTACCTGGTTTGTTTCTCGCACATGTACTGCATCTGGCATCCCTTGTCTCGCCTGCTAGAGACGGCAGACATGCTCACAAAGGACTCCTCATGCCACAACAGCAAAGAAACAACAGAAAGGCTTCCTCACATCCCAGCAGCAAGATTCTCCCTTACCCCACTATCTTCAAACTGAGAGCCTTAGCTTCGGAACCAGCTACCATGGCTACAACAACCTCCACAATTTCCGCAACAGCAACAGTTTGAACAAAATCCTTCTAAATTCCAATACATCTTCACCTTCTCAACAACGATTAGTTCCCTTTGCCTCTCTCACCTTCACAACTCATTTCACTTTATTTAGGGGGAAGAGGGAGCCTATTCACATAAAGACAGCTTTGAACCACTTGGATATTATAGCCAACCTAACATGATATGTCCCAATACAGGAGCATATCCAGATACAGTATCCAACTCGTATCTGCATCATATCAAAACCGGGTCCATATCCGATACGTTGATACTCGGGCCTGGAGCAGTGGGGGAGAAGTGTATGTAGGTGTACGTAACATAGTGTCATGCTTATCTAATAGTGATTCAGGTTCACCTAGTTTACCTTTTCCATGTTTGTTTGTGGCATATTCATTCTATACTCCCAATAATCATATTATTGATTGTTTTGGATCTGGAATTAGTAAAACTCAAAAACCCATATATTTCAGATATTTGTCCCATTGAGTTTTCAGTTTTGCTATTTCATGAATTAGCTCTTCCAATTTCCACTGATCAAACAAATTAAATCCATATATCAATTGACATGATCTCAAGTGGTTAAAAATATGGACTTTCAAGATGGAGACCAAGCTTCAAATCTTGCGAGCCAATATATGCATAAGTGTCAAAGGGTTATTGTATTAATACGACTATGTAGTTGGTTGAAATACTGTGGTAACACAGTGATGATGTTATACAGGTGGGGCCCATTTCAATCCCATATAACCAATTAAAACACACACACACATATTAAATCCATATAATCTGTGTTGAGCGTTGGAAAAACCTTACGGTTGTGGGATAATCTGACTTCAATTCTATTTGTGACTTTTCTGAATCAATTCTTCTGTCCACTATTCAATGGTAGTAACCTTTCAATTTCCTATTTTTTTTCAGTTCCCTCATCTTTTTTTCCAACAGAACTTAATACCACAACTGACACCAAATTTTGGCTTCTTTTCTCTATTAACTTCAAAATGCAACTTATCACACCACAGATGTGTGTCCATTTGCTCTCTCAGTAGCAAACTCGGCGACACATGCTTCCCCTTCTTCTATGTAGCAACAATCTAGAACCGGTGTTTGCAGGTAACTTTCTAGATTCCTTACTAAGTTACTCCATATATATTTCTTACAGTCAATTAGGTTGACCAATGTTAACATGAATAGGAATACATTTATGGAAGCCAAACATACATTCTAAAGGAACGACTTTGAACTGAAGGACTTCATGGTCAAAGTGAAATACAGTCCACTATACTATTTCTACTTACAAGTGTCCTAACTCCAAAGTGAAAAGGAAATTCAAATGTTTATTATCCTATATCCCTTAGTTTCAGAAACGTGAAGAAAGATAATATTTTTTTATAAGTTGAAGACCCTTAATTGAAAGGTAATGTAGGCAAAGGAATCAGAGAAGCAATCAAGAAAACCTTTTAAATTAGGGAATCAGAGAAGCAATCAAGAAAACCTTTTAAATTAGTTCTGTGAGTTTGTTAGCAACTACTCACGAACCTTAGCAATATATGAGTGTGTGTGTGTGTGTACTCTCTCATGAAAGGAAATATAAAACAACAGGTACTGGGTAAGCCTTCCCTAATATTATTGTCTCTTTTCTGCTTTACTTGGCATCATGTAATAATTTTCATTCTTATTTCTCAATGCAAGGAGATGAGGGTGAGTTGAAGGATATTATGTTGCTTGAAGTGAAATGATATCAATAGAAGCACTTCTCTCTTGATGATGTCCTTTTATGCAAAGTTTGAAATACCTTTTATTGCAATCTTTGAGCATAATTCATGTTTTCAGGATTCCTATAATTTTTGTTACCTTTGCAAAAGCAAAACTTAGCCAAATTCCAAATGCCCCAAGCACTTTGCTCAATCAAATAGTACACAACAACTAAGAAAGGAAAATACCTAGACAATCAAAAAAGCAACAAGTAACCCTAATTATAAACCTTGATTCAACATCCCACTTGAAAATGCCTTTTATAGGTGTAAGATTACATTTTAGTTGAATGAAGCCTGTCATCACAACATTAGATATGGAAGCATCAATGATCTGTATTAAATTAAGTTTTGCCATGTTATTTCTTGTATTATTCTCCGCAAACAAAAAGAGGTATGCCTCCATAGCATACTACAGACATGGAAATACTAATAAGAGCCAGAGAGAAATGAGAGACCATTACCCTAAATTGTTCAACTAAGCCCCAAGACACTGCTTTCCCAAGAAGGGATGAGTGTAGGATCTGTGTGTTCATGATCCTTTTCTTTTTATAATCACTCTACAAATGGTAGGTGGGAAACCAAGTTCAAAGGTTTGTACAGGCAATAGAATGCACCTTCAATAAATTAGACATTATTATTTTGACTTTCCCCAGGGGCCACAATGTAACAGGAAAGAGACAGACCCATAATGATATGAAAAGACTAAAGATTTAAATTGAAATAAGTAAAAGGTCAATGAACATAACACAATATTTATGGTGGAGGACTTCATGCAAAACTGGCTAAAGGTAAATTAATGGTAAACTGGCTAGGTGACAAAAGGAACAAAATGTTCCAAATATTCAAAAATCACATCTAAATAAATCATCCTGCAAAAATCACATCTACGCAGGAGGTACCACATCAATGGTGGATGCGTTCCAGCAATGTGGATAAATTGCCACAGTAAAGAATACATATGCCGATTGATTAGTGTTAAAGAACCCTGCAGATAGGCCACTAAACATGGATAGTGAAATCAAACATGAAATCCAATGCCTTAAACAAGAAAATTAATCTATAATGTAGCTACAATCAAGTACTGTAACAACTCATAGTGCACCAAAGGTGAAAGAGACCAGTACATGAATATAGGATACATTCAGAGCCACGATATCACCAGGGGAAGGAAATAATGACTAAAGTGAACTCAGCCAAGGCAAATCGTCACTGCCAATAGAGGAAGTCATTGGCAGACTAAAAACGACAGAAACCAACAAAAGCACAAATCTGCATACTAGCAAATGGTCAAAAACTTGAATTGCTAGGATCCCACATTAATATATGTGTAAAGTAGTTGTTGTTTAAAGCTGGGGAGATAGGAGACTCAAGGCTACATTGTAGAACTTGCATAGAATCACTCAAACAGCCATCCACAAAGGGGTTTGGCAAACCTACATGAAAGCACAAATGAAGCCTGTGTAGGGACTGAATAGTCTGCCTAGAAAATTTATAAGCTGAGTGGCTCAACCAGGTTCTGAAATCTAAGGATCAAAGTAGTCAACATCACAAGAAAGTTCTCCACAGGCAGGATTTAGAGTGACTGAGCAAGTAATTCAAGTTTTGGGACAAATGCAGTTGACCCATCATGGCTAGTGGCTGAACTAACAGACAACAATATCAGAACACATAAGCCAGTATTAAGAGAAGATGATGATTATTTTTATTTTATAAGGTTGGAAGAAGGGGTTTTTGAAAGGGCCCCAACCCTTTTACATCTTCAAAACATACAAATATGCCTCATGAAAATTCCAAAATGAGACAAAACTTAAGTCAACTTCAGAACATACACATAAGCCTCTTATGAAATCCAAAATATGATGATATAGTCTAGGATAGACTATGGACAACATTCCAATCACTAAAACCACCCAACTGAAAACAAGGCATAGACAGAGAATTGAAGAACCAAATAAAACCCTCCTTTTTATCAACCTAGAATCAGATCATGCCTTCATCCTGAGTGTTTCCTTTTCTGCATACATGCCATCACTGCATTTCGTTCCTCCTTTTGGGGCATTTAGGCCCCTTATATTCCACTATATGACCTTCATTTCTTAGATCTAGTGGGATGTTTCTTCCCACTTAGATTAAGAGTCATTTGGGTTCCATTTGCCACATCTACAGCTGTTTCTCTGTGCAAAATATCCTTATTTGAAGGTCTACCAGGCTTAAATTTACTGCCTATATCAATCCCATTCTTTTTACTGTTCCTCGTTGTTCTAGAAATAGCAGGACTTTTGTTCCCTTTTACTGAAACTTTTCTCTGACCAGATTCATGAGGTTCTAAGTTTTCCTTTTCATCTTTATTTCTTTCAGGTGTTTGAAGATCCTTAATCACAGTATCACTTTCAACAGTTTTTCTATCCTCATTTTCTAGAGTTTTAACATCTTCATTTTCAAAGTGTTCATGGTAGGAATTTCATTTTTTGACAAACATGGACTAGAAACAGAGGGGCATACCTTAAAATGTTCATCCACAATCTCCTCTTCTTCAATTGCGACTGTAGCCAAGCCATTCTCCTTTTGATCTAGATTTACCTGTTCCTCTTTACCCGAGTCACACCTTTTTGAGATTTCTTTCTTCCTTAAATCATTTGCATTCTTCTTTTGCCAGATCTGTGTTTGCAGTTTGTTTCCCAGCTGATTAGGGCAAAAACTCCCCACATGTCCAAATTTGAAGCAAACATTGCATTTGACAGGCATGTTCTCATATTCAATCACTTGCAACCATTTTCCAAATTTTGAAATAAGTTCACATGAATGTGGCAGATCTATCTCTAAATTGATATTAACACAAAATCTAGCATAGAGTAACCGGGATCTCGCAGCAGTGGCTGGATCAATTGCAATAATCTGACCAAATTCTTTCGAAATTCCTTCAAAGATTTCTTCCCTCCAAAAATGTAAAGGGAGCCCTGGTAATCAAACCCAAACTGGGGCCTGCATAATATTCTAATGGTAGGGATCGAATTCTGGAGTCCAGTGTTTCAGGAACAGTCCTCTTCTACCATAAAACCAAGGGCCCTTCTGCAGAATTCGAGTCATGTCCTCCTCACAATTCAATTTTACCAAAAAGAAATTCTTTGGAAGAGCAACAATTTCCATAAACCCCAACGGTTTCCATTTTTCATAAGCCCATTTTTGGATTGAATCCAGATCTGATCTGGTTCCCATAAATTTGCCTACTAAACAAAGATTCCCTTAAGCCACTCCCAGATCTGCAAGTTCGTTCAAAATGATTAATTTCCCTTTTTCCATTGACAAATTGAAATGTTTCTCCGGCATGTTCATCTTTCCTTTGACTGCATTCAACCAGGGTTTTGTTCCAAAATCAAAAACATGCTCAAGAAATATTTTCCCTTCAGAATATTTCTCACCAACAGAGGATCCAACCTCCTGCTTCCCTAAGCCGCCCTCCTATACTTTAATTATTAGAGAATATATATGTAACACATACAACGCACACCTTTACACACACACGTTGTGGTTTGAACCATGGACCTCCCAAAGAGAAGCCAAAGTCCTAACCAATGCGTTGTCCCCACCGGGACAAAATGTGTGTTAGAAAGGAAACCCACTACTTCAACCTTGGGGCTTGTCGCCAGTCCCATCCGGGTATACCCCTAAGGCCTACATAGTGGATTTTTTATGTGTCCGCAAAGACAACACAGGGGGTGGTTCGAACATTGGACCTCCCGTTCATCTCGGGGCCATGTCCCGGAAACCAACTACACTTGCGAAGGCGCACAGGGGGTGGTTCGAACATTGGACCTCTCGTTCATCTCGGGGCCATGTCCCGGAAACCAACTGCGCTACGAATTCGAACAAAAACTGTGTGTTAGAAAGGAAACCCACCACTTCAACCTTGGGGCATGTCGCCAATCCCATCCGGGTATACCCCTAAGGTCTACATAGTGGACTTTTTTGTGTCCACAAAGACAGCACAAGGGTTGATTCGAACACTAGACCTCCTGTTCATCTTGGGGCCATGTTCTGGAAACCAACTGCGTTTGCAAAGGTGCACAAGGGGTGGTTCGAACACTGGACCTCTCGTTCATCTCAAGGCCATGTTCTGAAAACCAACTATGCTGCGAAGACGGATCAAACCTTTATGTTATAAAGGAAACCCACTACTTCAACCTAGGGGCCTGTTGCCAATCCCATCCAAGTATACCCCTAAAGCCTACATAGTGGGTTTTTTATGTGTACGCAAAGACAGCACAGGGGGTGATTCGAACACTAGACCTCTTGTTCATCTTGGGGCCATATCCCGAAAACCAACTACGCTAGAAAGACGAACAAAAAATGTGTGTTAGAAAGTAAACCCACTACTTCAACCTTGGGGCCTATCACGAGTCCCCTCTGGGTATACCCCTAAGGCCTACATAGTGGATTTTTATGTGTCCGCAAAGACAGCACAAGGGGTGGTTCGAACGCTGGACCTCCCGTTCATCTCAAGGCCATGTCCTAGAAACCAACTGTACTTGCAAACACGCACAAGGGGTGGTTCGAACACTAGACCTCCCATTCATCTCGAGGCCATGTCCCGGAAACCAACTGCACTTCCAGGGTGAACTTTTTATGAGTTTACACGGGTTTTTATGAGGGGTCCCGGTCCCCTCATACCGTGTGGGGTTTGAACCTTGGACCTCTCAAAGAGAGGCCAATGCCCTTACCACTGCAGTAAGCTTGCATCTTAAATGTGTGTTAGAAAGGAAACCCACTAGTTCACCCTTGGGACATGTCGCCAATCCAATTCGGGTATACCCCTAAGGCCTACATAGTGGATTTTTTATGTGTCCGCAAAGACAACACAAGGGGTGGTTCGAACACTAGACCTCCCGTTCATCTCGGGGCCATGTCCCAAAAACCAACTACACTTGCGAAGGCACACAGGGGATGGTTCGAACACTGGACCTCCCATTCATTATTGGGCCATGTCCTAGAAACCAACTGCGCTATGAAGGCAGACAAGAAGATGATGATTATAAGTTTGTACAAAGAATTTAAGTTTCAAGTCCATTAAATATGCAAACGATTTGGTGAAAATCGTACCCTCAACAGCACAATTCCTGTTAAAATATATAATTGATATGATACGCAAATCAGTATATCTATTCATGGCTATGTTGTTCCAGTCTATTAGATCTGGTGTGATTTGGTGTCATTGGCAGTAACCTATTTAGAGTGTGTAATAGTTCTATACATTGTTCTAAAATATAATACAAAGAAGTCTCTGTGTGTTAATTATTTCATGGTAGCAGAGCTTGATTCAATCTTTGGGCAAGATGTAGAGCCTTGGTCCAGTTAGTTTGCACTCATGCAAACCTTGCCAATGCAGATCTGGCCTCATACATGTGGTGAGGGACTCAATGCTTTTGGGACCCAACAGTTGGGCTGAAACCAACTTATGCATTTGCTTCCAGTACGCTCCTCATTTTCGCTCCTAGTACACTCCCCATATTCATAAGCATGGCTGAGAGAGAGAAGAAATGCAGTAGTGGAATATTGGGATTGCGATACAAGAAAGACAAGGACGAAAAGTGTGCCTATGGGGGTGTACGTCAAAGGTGTTGCGGCATGCACAGGTAGGGGAAGGGATCAATCCCTATATCAAATCCTAAGTATTGGCAACATCATGAAATTCACATAGTTGCTCCAGCCTCAAGAAGCTACATGCTCAACAAGGGATGGAACCACTACGTGAAGGACAAGTACCTTCATGCCAAGGACATCATCAACTTCGAGCACAACACCGACACCTTAGGGAAGCTTTACATCCGCTTCTACCACCAACCCTATAATGCCCTAATTGACGTGCATAGACGGACTGTTTCCAGTGGCATCGTCCATCCCCTACAATTCATGGGCCTATTCGATGAATATGGCCAATTGACGCAAGTCTTCTACTTGTTGCCACCTCAACACAAAGACATCAACACCAATTCGACTCCCTAGGCAGCTGCACATAGTTCTTTTGATGCTTATGATTTCTACATTCTTCCATCATCCATCATAAAAGTGGTGTCAATTGACGCAAACTGGTTGTCATCGGAATTTGTGAAACAAAAATGGAGAATCCACTTCTTGCCATTATCTTGTTGCTGCTCTTGCTGCATGTCCACCACTCCTCCACTCTGACTTGACTTAGCAGTCCTATACACTTGCATGTGACTGACCCCTAAGCTGTAATCAGATTTAGAGAGTCATCCCCCTTTCACAATAGCAGTGTAGATGGCTCTAAAAGGCGATATTTTATCCTTGGGGATAACATTGCACACCACCTTCTCACGATTAAGAGGTTCATTCTTTGTGTCACCCCTCAACCTAAATGTTCAGCACTTTATTTCGTCTTCATAACACAACAGTCCAATATTCTCTACCAGACTTTGCAAGGCTAAGCCTGCATTCACAATAACAAAACTGAGTTTGCAGTTAAAGACGCACAGATTTTCCTTGCCGACATGTAAGTCATTCTCCAGAAATCTTGCTTCTGAAAGCTTTTGATTGTGTATCGGATTGTGAATATTCCCCCCATTTATTTTTGGGCCCAGCATCAAAGGGTTTAGGAGGCTTTGCGCCCTTGGCACAATTACCCAGTGATTGAAGTATGGTTTTACTTGCTCGAAATCTTCAACCCTGCCCCTTACATGCACCAAGAAATTGGAGGGAAGATTAAGCATTACCTTGTGAGTTAAGTCAAGGGTGTAGAGGATGTTTTTATAGCAATAGATTTGACAATGGCAATGTTTGCACTGAGGATGGAGAAGGAGAGAGAAAGGCACTGAATGCGAGCGATGAGGTGTCCACTAAATTCAATGCAAGTCGTCCCATTGTGTCAAAATTCCTACCTGGCATTTGAAATTTCTGCAAGTTTACTTGGGTGTTGCACTTTCAACAGCTACTTAAGACCCTTGTCTAGAGTTGAATTGGGCAACTTTGCATGTCATTCAGTTTTCTAAATTTGTTTCCGAACGGAATTGTGGGTCTTCGTGTCCATAGATGGTTGAGCCTTTATTTACAACGGCCCATTTCTTTAATTTCCAGCACATTGAGCAGCCAAAACCTCCATGTTTACCTTGGGCGTGAATTCATGGTAACATTCTTTGTTTTTTAAACAAAGATTGTTTAAATCTTTTACGTTGGGTTTAAAATTCCCTCTCACCCCCTTTTGTCCTTTATAAGGGTTGGAAATAGTTTTTTCTTTGGGGAGGGGTGGGGGGAAGAATAATAAAAAAATTTAAAAAATTAAAACAATAATTCAAGGTCAAGTGGTCAAATCCCGACAGTAATGGCAGGAGTATGGGCTGATTGAGATGGACTGGAGGAATGTTGCGATGGCGTCGGGCCCATCACAAAGCGTGCATGCTAGTGACGTTTTTTCATCTAAAAATGATTGGAAGGAACAAGATTTCCCAATGCATGTCGGGAATCGTTTGTTAAAGAACAATGGATGTTTGGAACGATGTGAAGCCAGGCCGGTTCTAGTGGTTCAACCAGACTCGATGGCGGAGGATGTGGAGTATTTAACCAAGCATGCGCTTATTGGCAAATTTATGGGCATCCGAATTTCTCTTCCCTTTGTGCAGGCTTGGGTTAGGAAGACTTGGAACCCTGATGGTGACGTGGAGGTGATGCTACGTGCGAATAGCTATTTTATGGTGGTTTTCTCGTCTTGCGGATTGTAACAAAGCATTTGAAGGGGGTCCCTATTTTGTAACCAAGTTGGACTCTTTCTTAAACCTTGTCATGTGGGTTTCAACCCGTCAGAGGAGCGGTCATCGTAGGTTCCAGTGTGGGTTCGGCTCCCGTGGCTCCCATTGGAATTCTGGAGAAACCACATCTTGCATATGATTGCCCTTCTTGGGAAGCCGGTTGGACCATCACAACAGACGATGGAGAAAAAGGTAATTTTTGTTGCCCGTATCTGTGTCAAAATTTATTTAAACAACCCTATTCCAAATTTTGTTGAAATACAGTTTGGATCGTCCTAATTTTGTCCCGGTCGTGGCTTCAAATCCCAGGCCCTCTCGATCTGCACAAAATCTGGACAAAGAAAAAGGCCCGATAAAGGAAGGGGATCAGGATAAGGAAGGCTTTGTTCCTGTAAAACTCCGAAACAGAGGAAGAAGGGTAAAAAGAGCCCTTAAGGATAGCCATCCAGATGCTCTGCTCAACCGTTTGAGATACTGGATGATCTTGATCAGTACATGGAGTTACCTGAAATGTCGCTACCTGATGCAGATAGAACAAGGCCGAATCAGATGTCACTTCTTGAGGTGGAACCTAAGGAATCAGATCTAGTGGGTTTAAATGAAGAACAGATGGCTTTGGCTCCGAGTACAGGTGATATGATTGGCTCTAGCCCTATAAGGAAAACTATTTTGGTAAGTGGCACAGATATAGTTGTGCTCTCTCCTACTCAGGCACTGATGCAGTCATCCTTGGACTGCAAAACTCCTACGGTCTTTGGGATTGCAGCAGAAAACAATTAAAAAGGTGGTTCGGATAAGAATATGAAGGTGGGTTGAAAGAAAGACCAGGACAAAATTAATTTAATGGGGGAGACTTCGGTGGAGTCAGGCTTGGTGAGAACATTGGACTCCCATTTTTCTAACCCCCAGAAATGATTATCCTCTCATGGAATGTAAGGGGGTTGAACAGCATCCCCAGACAAAAAGTTGTTCGTGATTTGATTTGTGTACATTCTCCGGATGTGGTGTTTATTCAGGAGACTAAATTGGCTACTTATAGTATGTTCAATATTGCTCCCAAGTTGTGGAGAAGGGGTCAATGTCAGTGTATTGGCGCATGTGGATATGTTGGTGGCATTGCTTGCTTATGGGATCCGGTTAAGATCTCTCCTCTTACTTGGATTTCCAAGCAGATGTTCTATTTCGATGATCGGGCATGATAATGAATCTGGTGAAACCATCCTACTTACAAATGTGTATGCTTTTGTTGATTACAATGGTAAAGTAAATTTGTGGGAGCACATTGGCTTTGTGAGAAGTTTGGCTCCCCTGTACCCATGGATTTTGGTTGGAGATTTCAATTCTATCACTTGTTTGGAGGAGAAACGCGGTGGAGTTGATCGTCTCGAGCCTTTTTCTTTTGTCTTCAGTGCTCATATCCGGGCCCTAAACTTGGTTGACATCAAGTCGGATAATGGGATCTTTACCTGGCACAATAGAAGATGTGGGGAAGAGTCCATCTCAGAGAGACTGGATAGGTTTATGATCTCTAGTTTTTGGATTGGTAATAACAGAAGCTCTAGTTACGTGATTACGGAGGGGTAGGGGATCTAATCATTGGCCTATCAAACTCTCTGCTCTTGAGTTTGGGCTAAAGAAGAATCCTTCCTTTAAGTTTCAACTTATGTGGCTTCGGGATCCTAAGATTCATGATTTCATGCGAGGTTGGTGGACCAATGGCAAACCTTCTCATGGCACCGCTATGTATTCCTTTATGAAGCGGCTATAATTTGTTAAGCATAAATTGAAGAGGTGGAAAAGTCTAAATTTTGGGAAACTTTCCTTGGCTAAGTTGGCGGCTCTTAAGAAGGTGGAAGAAGCTTCAAGGAAGATTAGAGATCAAGAATCACGGAGGAGCTTCTCTTTGAGGAATCTAAGGTTGTTAATTGGCAGTTGGCCTCTGTGGCCATTCAGATTCTCAGAATTAGTGAAGAGTTCGAATTTATCTCCTTTGTGCACACATACCAAGGGAATGGAATGGGGTTGTTGATTATTTGGTCAGAAGGGCTTCTGAGCTTTCGGGTCCTTGGATTATGGATAACTGGGAGGGTCTCCCGGCAGGGGACTCTCAGCACCTCTGGGAGTTGATCCACAAGGATGTCCAGACTTAATGTGGTTTGTTCTTGTTGTTTTCTTCGGGTTTCGATCCTGTCTGGTGGTTTTAGCCTGTTTTGTTGTTTATTTGAGTCCTGGTTGAAGGCTTCGCTGTACTCTGTAATTTTGTCTTCTTATCAATAAATTTTTACCCCTTTATTTTTAAAAAAAAAAAGTGGTCAAATCCCCCAGGAGTGCATAGTACATTCTTCTTTTGGGGTCAAATCCCCTGGATCAAATCTATACGTGGCTACATTGTTACTGCCGATTAGATATGGTGTGATTTGGTGTTATCAGCAACAACCTATTTAGAGTGTGTAATTAAACTATATAATGTTCTGAAATATAATATGAAGAAGTGCCTGTGTATTGATTCTTTCAATTCCATGTCTTGCTGATAGGTTATATTAGTTATTAACTTATTAATACAATTCTTACATTCATCTTTTTTTAAATGAATATGCTTTATTCTTTGAGCCACCAACCATTGCTCCTGTATCAGATCCAAATTCATATGTTGCCTTTGTTCGGCTTGTTCATCACGTAATAATTATTTTTAATAAGCATTTTCTGGAATTACTTGGCGATTTTGCTCAAGTGGGACTGAGAGTCTGATAAATTAATTAAATCTCTCCATAAGCTAATCAGGAAGATTTCAATGGCATTTTTGGCCTCAATGATTAGCATTCATGGATGTTCTCGACCTTTACCTTCTCACAAGCCTGAAAGTGTGCTTTGTATGAACTGTTTTAATTCTGATGCCCTCAGTAGATATGGTTGGCATTTGCTTTCTCTTTTTACTTCATGTAAACTTTGAGATCCAAAGCAGTCTGATGATTATGCTGAACACTAGCTAGAGCTTGACAAGGACCCGTCTGCTTACAACCTTTGACGTTTAATATAAAATTCACATGTATACTTTTCAGGCCATCAATAGGATATTCCAAAATCCAAGGAATACATTTGCTTTTCTTATAGTTTGAATTGTAAAACATAATTCAACCATGTGGGTAGGAGTTGATGCATGTGGGGAAGGTATTGCAAATTTGAAATGATACCCATATTAGGTGAAAATGCAACAGGTTATAGCCATTAAGTTTATTTGTATATAGCAGATAATAGTTTGCCAATATTTTTGTCATCTATGTAATGAAAAAAACTCAGCTTGAGCAATGTCATCATTCAAGTCAGATGTCGGAAACATCTATAATTTCATGCCTTAGAATGCTAGAATATAGTGTAACAAAGAGGATAAAACTGGATGCAAAATAGACACGACTGTAACTACACATGCTAGAGAATGTAGTAGCTTGCACATGCCAAAGCTTCTTCTCCTTAATGGAAAGGTCTAATGTTTGTTTCCCCGTTTGGAAGAACATAAATAAAATGCAATTCTTGGGTTAAAAAGATGAGAGAAGCGAGTAACAATCATACGGATTATTAATTTGTTTGTCTAAGCAAAACAAAATAAAAAATGAGAATCAGTCATACAAATGAGAGAAGCAAATGACAATCATATAAAATTATAAATTTTTTGTCTACGCAAAACGAAATAAAAATTGAAAATCAGTCATACTTGATAAAGTGATTGAAATCTTTGACTTCGTAACAGCAATTTCGGGACATGACATTTCACCTTTATCCTTGAGACATGATATTTCACCTTTATCCTTGAGCAAATGGGTTTGGCCTACTTGGCACCAAACACTTGTAACTAGACGTAGAAGCCTAGCAAAAAAGCAGGCTTTTGCTTTCTACTGTGGGCCTTTGCAGATGTTGTGTTCAGACAACCAAGTGCTGATTGGCCCTATTTTTACATACCCATTAATAATTGTGGACAGACCGCCTTCCTCCATACTTCTACTCAGAAAAACACCTTGTGTCAGGTTTCGAAAGCGGGCCGTCAATGTGACAAATACCCTACCTTACCAAGGTGCACTCCAACAGCGACTCTCCAACATACCACTGCTTGCAATTATTCAATTCTAAAGTTCTTTCACCCAAAAATGTCGAAAATTTTGGTCGAGTATGGTAGAAAAATATGTTGTTGTCCTCTGTTTGATGCTGAATGTGAGTTTAGAATGTTCATAAGGCCGATCCCTAAAGATAACGACAACATATCCTACAATAGGGACGATCATGAAATAAACCTCAATGTAGAGTGTACACTTCCCGATTACGCAAAAAAATGAGCTCGCGTCCGCAAAGAAAGGAACTCAAATTTTGTATTTCAACACTTGGGTCCTTAACAAAAGACAAAATTAGATACTAACCTAAGGCTTGGCATGACTGTCTTCCAGGTGTGTGCCAATATACCAAAAATATATATACATTATAGGTCCTTCACCACTCAAAATTCAAAGTTTAAAAAGAGATTGCAAAGTTGCTACATGATCAGCCATGTTGAAAACCCACATACTGACCCAAATTTAGGAATTAATTACCAACCTGCCTGGCGGAGCTCCTTCCTCTGGACATACAGCTGGACCAGATCTTTGTCGAGAGCGCGCAGGACCTCTGCTCTTGACGAAGCGGTGAGAATGAGGGTGGATTCGTAGTTGATGAGATTGTGCAGCCTCTGCTCCACCAGGTGTTTCTGCCGCTCAATTTCAAGGTTTTCCTCAATGCTGATTCCGCGGCCATGATCATGGCTCTCCCTCAATCGGAGATCCAATGCCTTCAACTGCTGCTCATACTCCTTGATTTCCCTGCTCAACCCTTCAATCTTGGCCTCTTCCGCCTTAATCTCCGCATTAATCTTCTCGTTCTCCGCTTGGACGCTTCGAATTTCGGCTTCCACCCTCTCGACAATGTTCATGTCACTACAGCGTTTGTGGCTGGGCTTCTCCATCGACATTGATGGGTGGTTCTGAGGGTGGGAAGCCATTCCGACGCCCGGTTCTGCCTCTGCCGCTGTCATCACTGGAACTATTACCATTTCGCCTTACGGTATCCCCGTCTCCCACTTCCCTCCACCCAACAAACAAATGAAAAACCAACAAATAGTTTGATTACAATTTAATTCCTTTGATTTGGTCTTTCAAATCAAATCCTCACTTGTCGTTTAGGGAGAAGCCCCTTCTAAGGGCACCACTTGGGAGCAAGAGGGTGCTTTTTGATGAGTTGCATAGAAGTTATTCAACGTGCAAAAATGTAGGATGTATTCTCCAACTTCCTCATATCACACAACTTCGATTTTTAAATGTTAACCTTTCATTCTCCTGCTATCGAATTTTTTTTAATTATTATAATCTAATTTATGGAAGAGCTTGTATATTGAGTAAGTTTGAATGTCCGAAGTGTTTTTGAATATATTGAGATGGTTGAAATGAAATGAAAGGAATGGTTGAAATGAAATGTTCGCGAGACTCAAATATGGTTTATGGGACTTCAAATATGGAAGTACAATTACTCAAATCATATCATATGATCTTTAATATCTTTGAGAAGGTTGTTCCTTCTCCTGCTGATTTGTGTTAGCAATTCTCCAACTTTTTTATTTTACTGTCTTCAAATAAATCTGTAATAAACTCGTTCTCGTTCCCAAGTGTTTCTTTGTATTTGTCATGGATATCTAAAAAACTTGGGCATTTATAGATGAAGTGTTCCTTTGTCTCTACTGCCCCTGTGCTATTTGTCATGGATATTTGAAAAACTCGGGCATTTATAGATGAAGTATTCCTCTGTCTCTACTGCCCTTGTGCTGCATAAAGTACATATCCTTTCTTCCCATTGTTCTTTGGGCGTTGTCCATCTCCATGTTTCACATCTAAGCCTATGAGAGCTCGTCCTTATCTGAGCAATGAGTATTTTTTTCTTTCACTTGATTTCAGCACCTATATACGTTTTTTCCTTGTGGTCATACGTTGGGTTAAAATTTGCAATATAATATTGTTTTTTCCTGCTTGCATTTTTCCACATTCCACTTCTAAACTTTTCATTCACATAATTTTTTATGTCTTTGTTGACATTTGGGCAGTCATTTATGTTGATTTCCCAATGTTTCATCCATTTATGATTTTGTTTCATCCACGTATTCTTTCGCCTATGCAACTCTTCGTCCCTAGCTTCTCTAGGCCATCTATCATTTGTCATGTTTTCTGTTTTTTTCAAGTAACATAACAGCTTGGTCATAGCAATTGCTTCTAAAGGGAACATTTCAGTTTCAGCTAGAGTAATTTCATAAAGGGTTGTGGCCTTAATTTTGAAAAAGTTTGTGATTAGATATTTTTGAATCCTTTCTATTTGCCTCCATTTTGCATTTGTTGTGCCACTAGCCCACACCTCGCAACCATACAACAGAACCGGTGTAACAAGTAGGCCAAAAAAGACCTTGGTGGTCTTCCAGTCCCACAACTCGGCATTCCAACACCTATTTTGAAGTGCATATAGTGCTCTCCAACCACTTTGAGTTCTTTTCATCCTACATGTATTCCAATTTTGTCATGAAAGTCATACTGAACGTTTCCAAGTGTATTGAGCTAGTCCCCGTTTTTAGTATATTGAACGAAAAAGTATATTGAGGTCAAGTATATTAAGCTAGGCCAAATATCTAAATTGTTTTTAAGTTAGTTTATTTTTTAATATTTTTTAAAAGAATAAATAACAATTTCTATTATATTATTTTGAATACCTAAATTGTTTTTAAGGCATGTTAAATGTTTTTAAGTTTCAGGTATATTGATTTGCGTTCCATGGTGTTAAGGTCGAGTAGTCCTACACACATAATCAAGGCTAGTTACAAGTTTCGAATTAAACTTGTTATTTTCACGACTCCAACTTAGCACTCGACTTTGTATGCGACATTAAAATAAATATTGTTAAAGTATTATTATAATAATTATGTGTAAATTTATTGGAAAAAAATTTATAAAATATAATTTTGTAATAATAATATAAATTTTCAGATTCAATTTCCACGGTGGATGTGTATAAAAAATATCATTCAAAAAATAAATAAATAATATAATTTTTGTTGTCTCTCAATGATTATGGTTGAGTGTTTATGAGTGGGGTAATCTCGATTCAATTCTCTCAAGGCTAGTGGTTACCTCTCATGTCGCTTAAAAGTGAATGATCATTGCATATCACTGTGATTGGGTAGGGGTTAACTTGGATTCAATTCTGTTAGGGCTAGTGGTCCTTCTCATGTCGGTTAAAAGCGAATAATTATTGCATATTTACTATGAGTGGGTAGAGGTTAACCTCGATTTAATTATGTTAGAGTTAGTGGTCCTCCTTATGTTGCTTAAAAACGAATAATTGTTACATATTTACTAAGTAGGTAGGGCTTATAGAGGCAGCCACCAAAATCAAACCCTTAATTGTGGAAGAATAATTGTTACATATTTACTGAGTGGGTAGGGGTTATAAAGGTAGCCACCAAAATCAAACACTTAATTAGTGGAAGATAACAATGGGTAGTTACATATTCTCTCTATATACCAAAACAAAAATAATAGAAATATAAGGTTTTAACATTCATAAGGTCAAAAGGAATTTATGGGGAGAAACTTTACAAATAACTATGGCTACTAACCCTAAAATCTAATTCAATTATTTATTTTTCTATAATATCATTCTTTTGCTATTGATTTTGATAACAAAATTTCATACTTTTTCCTTTGCAAACAATTTTTTTTTAGTGATCCCATTACTAGAGTATGGGCATAACTAGATCAAATATTAATAGATATGCCTTACATTCCATAATAAAATAGTTTTTTATCTCAACTACCTTTGATGTACAAAAGGTCTCCTCCAAGTTCTCTTTTGGTGCCTTCCATTTATTTATATTACATCCAAGTTTAGTGAGTTGGTCCTTTTGGCCATGATCACCTTTGCTCCCCAATAAATGTTTGCCCATATATAAACCTTTTGGTGGTGGTCATATGTAAGGTTAAATTTAACAAGATAATGTTCTTTTTTTTTACTAATTTATTTTCCCACATAACTCCTCTAGATTTTTTCTTAACAAATGCCTTTTATATTTTTATTATTATTTGGGGGTTCATCCAAATTAATATTCCATTTGTTCATCCACTTCTTGTTTTGCTTCATTCATATTTTATTTCTTTTGTTCAAATCTTTCTTTATATAGTTTTAGGCCATTTATTTGATTTTTTCTAGATATCCTAGAAGATGAACCATAACAACTTCCTTTATATGGAAGGCAATTATTTTTGCTAGAAAAATGTCATGTGGAACTGATAGTTTTATTTTGAATTTGTTTATAATTAAACATTTCTAAATCCTCTCTATTTGTCTTAAAGTCTAATATGTTTATAGCCCACACTTCACACTCATATAACATCATTGGTACCACTAATAGCCCAAATAAAACCCCAATAGTCTTCGACTCTCATGTTTTACCCTATTTGCTACTATTTCGTAATGCAAAAAATATTCTCCATCCTCCCAATATTTTCTTAACAATTGAGATTATTATTGAAGTCTATCCCAAGAAATTTGTACTCTATAACTTCTTCCAAAAGACACCCATTAAAATAAAGTTTAATTATTATTTTTCTTTTGATTGGAGAAGATCATGATCTTGATTTTGTTGGTATTTTTTTTTTGATAGGTAACAGAATATTTACAGTGGGTTTTTTAAATAGGATCCCAAAACCTTAATTACAATATAAGCCGAAGCAGAAAAACGTAAAGACAAACTTAACGTCCCCGTTCCGGGGCCCAGGAAACAAACAACAGAAAAAAGCCCTGCCGCGGGGCCCTGGAACCTACAAACAACAAAAAGCCCAACAAAACCGAACGCAGCCGCGACCCTCCACAAGACCAAATCCAAAAAGCACAACATAATGGAACTGCGAAAGCCCGGGGTCTAGCTGTCTGGGCCCTGCCCGTCCTCGGCCTGTTCGGATTGCCGCTGCCCCTTGGCAGCGTTTTTCTCCAACATGCGCCGGAGCTCGGATAGCGCCTTGGCGGCATGAGTCGCGACGTGGGCAGCTGAATTGAGGGAGCTCACCGCAGTGTCCAGGAGGCCAAGGAGCGTCGTCTTCTGCAACACGTCGTCTGTTTCGGAGCTTATCATAGTGGGCTCCGGGTCCTCTGCTTTGACGTTCTTGGGACTTGCTACAGCCCGGCTGGGGTCGGGGGAGGCCCTTTTGCGGCCAGATCTTGGAGGAAGGGCCCCGTCTAGGCCTTTGCTCGTCGTCCTACACTTGCGCATGGGCTTGCGGCACTTCAGGGAGGAGGAAACATCGGGGGCGGGGGAATCTTTGGCTGCAGGGGACTCCGGGGGAGAAACGCCTGACTCGAAGGGCGGGACCGAAGAAAGGGGGGGATGTGGTGAAGTTGGGGCTGGTTGGCCAGGGCATGTCTAAGGACAGCCATGAGCCCCTGGTGCAAGGGTCGAGAGTGGTTCTTGCGGGCTCGCTCGATGGTCAGACCCAAAGAGTAGAGAAGAAAGCAGGGGGTGCTGATGAGGGTGGCGTCGCGGAGGTGAATAAAATAGCTGAGGTGAAAGCTGAAGAGCCGCTGGTCGAGATCATCACAGGTTATGTACTGCATAACCGGGACAATGGCATCATCAAATGGCGTCGAAAGGTGGGATCGAAGCAAGTTAACCTTGTCCCACTAGTGATCTGGGAAGCGGGAAAGCTCCTCTTCCCAGTTATGCTTGTCACGTCTAACAACGTGGCCCTTCTCCTTGTGGTGCAGCCCGGTGACTTCAGTGAGGAAGTCCTTAGAGATTTTAAAATGCAAGCCCTTAACAGTGACTTCTCCGTCGTTCCAAGTCTCCAGGAAACCCTGGGTAATCTCATCGTCGTGGCCGGTGAATTTGCTGAAGAAAGGCATATATTTCTTGGCATCAGAGAAAAGGCGAGCAGGGCCGCTCAGCTCGAGGACAGAGGGCTCCAGAAAAATAGTTTTGAACGCCATGGGGGAAGAGCTGGCAGGGTGGGGACATAGGGAGCAGAAAGTGCCAGATCGAGGAAGCAAGAACAGGGGAAGGGGAATGCGACAGTGGGATGGGACAGCGAAGGGATTAAAAAGGCTTTGCGGGGGCTTGAGAAGGGGAAACGCTGCCAACTTTGGAAAGTAGCACATGCGTTTATGATCGACACGACAGGGAGGGGGGTGAGGGGGCGTACCAAGCAGCTGACACGCGAGGGTGGGGCAGGCCCACAGCCGAAGCGCCAGCTGGCGGACGCTGAGCGGAGGAACATCGGGAAAGGGCTGAGTCGGAGTTAACCTTGAACGGATAGCCATGGCACGGGGAGCGGGCGACATAGAGATCATCGCGGGAAAAGCGAGGAATTTCGTCATGTGCGAATAAGTGAGGCTGACGGGGCTGCCAGCTGGCCAGCGCGGGTAACTGACAAGGCAGGGGACGTGGGCCACTACGGGAAGAGCTTGATCCTTGCGCTATCGAGGGAGCATGTCGAAGGTCTGACATGGGGGCGGGAAGCATTGGATAGCGGGAGCACGGATCGGGAGGACGTCGTCGCCCAGCCACGGGGAAGACTAGACACCCGGTCGAACAACATGCTCGGGCTGGTCCTGCAGCACTATTTGGACTAGGCCTATAGGGAAGTGCGAGGTCTAAGTAGTGAATTCTCCAGCGGTGATGCCCAGGTTCGCCATGAAGTTGGCAGCCTTGT
Source organism: Wollemia nobilis (assembly GCA_028583015.1). Taxonomy (NCBI): domain Eukaryota; kingdom Viridiplantae; phylum Streptophyta; class Pinopsida; order Araucariales; family Araucariaceae; genus Wollemia; species Wollemia nobilis. The sequence continues at coordinate 4,392,213 of JAQPPZ010003287.1, read as the reverse complement.
TGCCTTCTCTGTGAACATGCTGGAAGGTGTGGTCGGGAAAGTCCTGGAGCAGGAAGAGGGCCTCTCGGATGGAGTTCTGGAATCACCAAGAGCAGGACTCGGGCTTGCTGGCACCTCTGATGATGACTGAGTGCCGACAGAGCTATCGAGCGAGCGGCGGCCTTCGACAAAGTTGTTAGTTCGCCTGCCCAGCGGGACCGCGAAGGCAGAGACCAGATTCTCGGAACCATCTCTGATAACCCCGCCAGCCCCAGAGGGCCCGGGGTTGCCTTTGGAAGCACCGTCGAAGTTGAGCTTGAGCCACCCGAGGGGGGAGTCCATCTGACCAGGTATCGGGGGGAAGGGGCGGGAGGGGAAGCAAGGGGGTGATTTGGAAGCCGAGGGAGGAGAGGAGGGAGGCTTCGCCCGGTAGCCTGGGCTCCATAGAAAGGGAAATGAGGCGGGAATTCTTGGAGGCGAAGGAAACTGCTTTGATCGCCAACCTCTGGGGGGAGCAAGCCGGGGAGGAGAAGGCTCGCCGGTTGCGCTCGAGCCGAGGCTGCCGAGCAAGTGGGGAAGACGAGGCCTTCCGGAGGAAGCGGAGGAAGGGATGGGCAAAGGGGGAGGGCCACCGGGACAGGGAGGTCAGAAATGGAATTGAGGGCCATCCACTGAACGAAAAACTGGGAAAGGATGAGGCCCAGAGCTTCGGAAGAAAAAGCGCAGTTTAAGAAGAGGTGGTTGGTAGACTCCCACGCAGCACAGCATAGGAAACATCTTTTGGGGATTTGAAAGCCGTGCTTGATCAGGTTCTCGATCGTGAGGATTTTGTTTTGGACGGCCGCCCAGACGAAATGGCTGATTTTGGGGATTAATTTCTTGGCCCAGACCATCTGGGTCGGGAAGGTGGTAGCCCTGGGGGTTCTCTGGATATGGTAAGTAGACTTAACAAAAAATATGTCGTTGGGAGAGCCATGCCACACGCATCTGTCACTGGCACCAAAAGAAGGAATGACTGTCGCACTGAGGATGCGCTGAAGTCTGGCAGCTTGAAGCGGGAGCCTGGGATTCAGGATGGGTTTCCAGGTGATCTGCCCCTGGCACAGGGTCATGTAGTCAGACACTCTGGGCCCTCGGACCGCTAGCTCAGGCTTGAGAAGAAGGAGATCTCTATCGGAGCTCAGGCCCTCGTCGAGGATCCATCTGTCCTCCCAAAAGTTGATCTTGGCATCGTCTCCAAGGAGCCATCTGGTCCCTTGTTGGACGATGTCTCTGGTGGAGAGTAGAGCCTTCCAGAAAGCAGATCCGTCGCGGGGCTGGGAATCCCCGAGGAAGGGGTGACTGTGATAGTACTTCCTTCGAACAATGCCAACCCATTCATCAGGGGTATTGGTATGAACCTTCCAGGCATGTTTGGACAGAAGGGCCTTATTCATGGGAACCACCCGTCTAAGCCCGATTCCTCCCTCAACTTTGGGGCGGCAGACTAGGGGCCAGGAGACCAGGGGAATCCTTTTTTTGTCTTCGCCTCCCGACCAGAGAAAACATTTCTGGATTTGCTCGATGAGAATAGCGATGGAGGCCGAAATTCTGAAGACCGACATGAAGTATATTGGAATTCTTTGGAGAACGGACGCCAAGAGAGTGGCTCTACCGGCCTGAGAGAGAAGGTGGCCTTTCCAGGGGGCGAGTTTTCTTTGAATCCGCTCGATCATCCCACTCCACAACGCCTTGGAAGACGCCCCTGTGAACAGAGGAAGCCCGAGGTAGGAGGAAGGGAGGGAGCCGGGGGAGCAGCCAAGGATCCACCCGATTTTAATTTGCCTAGCCACAGGGGTGTTGATGAAGTAAATCTTGCTTTTGCACAGATTAATCTTTTGCCCAGCCGCCTCCTCGTACAGGGTAAGGATGCTCTTGAGGGCCTTAGCTTGAGGGACCGAGGCCGAGGAGGCCAGGATGGTGTCATCCACAAATTGTTGATGGGACACGGGGGGGAGATCTCGCGCGAGCTCGATGCCCGAGATAAGACCGCGGGTTATAGCATTCAAAATGGTGCGACCTAGGGCCTCGGCCCGGGATAATAAAGAGGATCGGGGATAGGGGATCACCTTGGCGAAGACCTGCGGAGGTCGGGGAAGAACCCGATCGGGGAACCATTGACCAGGATAGAGAACCGGGGGGGAGGACATGCACTTGTTGATGAGATGGACCCAGGAGGGGTGGAACCCAAATTTGAGGAGGACCTTGGACAGGAAGCTCCAATCGACCCTATCAAAGGCTTTATTCATATCGAGCTTGAGCAAGAAATGGGCCTTTCTGGATAGGACAACAGAGTGAATGGCCTCATGCATGATGATGACCCCGTCAATGATCAACCTGCCTTTGACAGAGCTTCCCTGGCAGGGGGAAATGATCAGGGGAAGGATGTCTTTGAGGCAGTTTGTCATGGCTTTAGTCAGAATTTTATAGAGGACATTGCATAGGCTGATGGGGCGAAAGTCTGACAGGGACCTGGCGGCCTGGGTCTTCGGGATCAGGGCTATGAATGTAGAATTGATGCCTCTGGGAATGGATCTGGCAAACTGCAGGTCCCGGATGGCAGCGCAAACGTCGAGGCCTACGATGTCCCAGAAAGTCTAGAAAAAGCGGGGAGGAAACCCGTCCGGGCCCGGAGCCGCCTCAGCCTTCATGGAAAAGGTGGTAGCATGGATTTCTGAGTCAGACAAGGCCTGAACCAGTTTAGCATTAGCCATGGCCGGGACGGACACCGGGATGTGGTCCAGAAGGGAGTCGACCGCCTCAGAGGACATAGGAGGTCCATCACCCAGGAGCTCTTGAAAGAAGCGTACTGCCTCGGCTTGGATGTCCGCTTCCTTGTTGATGGTGCTGCCATTGTTGTCAACCAGCTCGACAATTCTGTTAGAGCCCCTATTTCAGAGGGTTGAGGCATGAAAGAACTTGGTGTTTGCATCGCCATCTTGGATCCATAGAGCACGCGACTTCTGCCTCCAGAAGGTTTCTTCCCTGGCTAGGACATTGTGGTACTCGCTGAGGGCAATGCATTCCTCTTCCCTAAGGCCGAGCTCTTGAGAGCCAGCTTGGAATCTAGATTCAATGTCCTCCAGTTTATTTTTGATAACCGCCTTGCTTTCAAAGATATTACCGAACACTTCTTTGTTCCAAGTCTTGAGGAGCTCCTTGAGGCGTCTCAACTTATGGAAGACCTGCTCGGCGGGGCGGCCAGGGGCAGGGGGAGCCCACCAGCAGCCGACCTGGGCCCGGAGGTCAGGATGGTGGAGCCACATGGACTCAAACCGGAAGGGTCTTCTGGGGGGCGGGCAATGATCAGTCTCAAGGAGGAGGGGGTTGTGATCGGACCCGATTTTGGGGAGGGCCAAGATGGAGGCATCAGCAAAAAAGGGGAGGGCTTCCTTAGACAAGAACACTCTATCTAACCTTACCTGGATGTGGTTGGGGCCCGCTCTCTTGTTGGACCACGTAAACCGGGCTCCCTTCGAGTCGACATCCATGAGCTCGTTGTGGGCGGTGAAGGCCCCAAAGTCGTCCATGCTTTTGGTTCTGACCTCAGAGACCCCGCATTTGTCAGAGGAAAACAGGGGGCTGTTGAAATCCCCGACCAGGATCCAGGGCAGGGGAGCGAAGGCTTCTCTCATCGAGTTGATCTCCTGCCAGAGCCTAGCTTTCTCGACGGGACTGTTGGGAGCGTAGACGTTGGAAAATATCCACGATCGCTTAGTGTTGAGGCAATGGACCAAAATATTCATGATTCTGGGCGAGGAAGAAATGAGCCTTCCCTTGAAATATCGAGGGTCCCACATGCACATGAGGCCCCCGGCTGAACCAGCCACGGGGGTGGAGAGAAGTTCGTAGTTGCGCTAGGTAGCATGGGCTATTCGTCGGGCAGCGGCGTCATCAATCTTGGTCTCCTAGAGGAGGATGAAGGACGGGCGGTGATCCCTGCGGAGTTGGACGAGGATCCTTTTCTTGGGGACTCCATTGAGTCCCCTGATGTTCCAGGAGATTAGCTTTATTTGGCACCCTTTTGGGGTCGCCTGCCCCCCTTTCCAGCCTGAGCGGGAGGTTTGGATCGGGCGTCGTCCGCCTTGCGAAGGTACGTACCAACATTAGGTAACGTAGTCTGGGAACCGCTGGCAATATCATCCTTGGTGATTTTTGACCGTTGTTCGCACAGGGTGGGCGACCCTCGTTTACCTTTGGTGCCAAAATCTGTGGCAAAGGATCTGCTCCGAGTCATTTTGGGGCTGACTTCGTCTGACTCAAAAGGAGAGCTGTCTTCGGTCTCTTCATTAGATCGCTCGGACCCACACACCAAGGGGGTAGGTTCCGAGAAGGACTGGGAGGCCGGGGTCAGAAGGGGTTGGGGGGGAAGGTTGGATCTCGGAAGGAGCCGGGGCTTGCGGGGCCAGAATGGCCTGCGGGGGAGGATCTGGGATCGGGGCCCCGGAGGGGTCGCTAGGGGGGGCACCCTCCGAACTAGGCTCGAGGGCCTGGGGGCCCGAAGGGGAAACCTCCTTGGGGGGAGAGCTAGGGTTAGGACGAGAAGGATCCTGGGAGGGGGCCCGACCAGAACTAGGCGGGGGGTTGGGATTAGGGCCTGCCGCTTTCCTGGAAGCCGAGCACTGGTGAGGGAGGTGGCCTTGAGAGCTGCAAGAGGTGCAGAAGGCAGGTTTGTTTTCGTAGATAAGGGTTTGGCGCCAGAAGAAGGACCTAGAAGATATGGTCACCGAGGAGGGGAGCTCAAATTCGAGGTTGGCATTGGCACATAACCTTGCATGCACCATGCGAGAACCGGCCTTGGTCGCAGGATCAAAAGCCACCAGATCTCCGACCGACTGGCCGATGAGCTTAAGGACATCTTCGTGCCATAGATGGAAGGGGAGGTCCGGGAGGCGGACCTAGATCGGGGCAAAGTTGATGCTTTGGGTGCTGGGGTGAAAGTCTGCACCATAACGTCTGAGAAAAAGGCTTTTGCGGCCCAAGAACCAGGGCCCGCCTGACAGGATCTTCTCAGCATCCTCGATGTTGTTGAGTTTGATAATAAAAAAGCCTCTAGACAAGGCAACCAGCTGGATATGGCCAGAGACCTTCCATTTGGTGGCCGCCCATTTGCAAATCGTTTCCATGTCTGGGCGCCCGCCCAGGAACTTCCCAACCAGGGAGGATGAAGAATCAGAAACTAGGGATGAGTAAACCTCCTCCTGAATGGAAATGTGGGTACCTTGGAGGGAAAGCCCGACACCCAAGGCCCGAGCAGGGGATCTGTTGCCCGCTAAAACCTGTTGGTAAGAGGGTTTATGCCCGCCCGGGGCCCGCCCTTGCCCTGGAACGGGGGGAGCCTTCCCAAGGTCGTCCGATGCTGCAGTTCCAGGCAGGGGGCGCGGGCCCAGAATCCAGACCCCATCGAACCCATCGCACACGAGACCCTCGTCCGACCGTGTCGCGGATCCGCTTGGGCCCGGCCCGGGCCCGGGCGTGCCTGAGCCCCCAGGATCCGGGCCCGCCCAGAGTCCAGCGCTCTGCGAAGGATCCGAATCCAACCCTGCATCCGCTTCTGCTCCAAACTGTGCTCCTGCTGCCGCACCTGCTGTCGCTCCTCCTGCTGCTCCTGCTCCTGCTCCCGCCATGTCTCCCACTTCTCCTTTGAAAAACCCTCCGATTTTGTTGGTATTTACTTACATGCCTACGTCATTATAAAAGTGATCTAAGGCCTTTAAGTGTTCTCTCAATCCTTATATTGACCTTGCAACTAGAATAAGATCATCTACATACAAAATAATCCTCACCATGTATTTTCTCGAATGAACATTATCATCCCCTTTTAGATTTAATCATTAATATAATTTATCAATATATAAATGAAAAAAGGTAAGGGATAATGAGCCTCCTTGTTTGACCCCTATGTCACTTCTAAACCATTCTAAAATGCATGTTTGAGTTCTAATTTTAGCTCGAAACTCCTCAAAGATTCTACAAATTTTTGCTCTATATTTTTTAGTATACCTAAGTCATCCATTCCACTCCATAGTTTACTTTTAGGCACTATGATAAAAGTTATATGAAAGTCCATAAAATAGTAATAGGTTTCTCCTTTTTCATTCCATATATTTTTTAAAAATTAATAATGTGGTTCATCATCGAGTGTTTTGATCTAAAATCTATTTATCCTTTTGCACTCCTCCATTTTCTTCTATCCAGTTATTGACTCTACCCTCGGGCATGCTACCAAATAGCTTTGAAAAGAGAGGATTGACCATAATGGTTCAATAATTTTAGGGAATCCTTGCATCTAATATTGAAGAGAGGTATCGTTAGATTTGTTGTCCAATCCCTTAAAAAGCCATGCTAAATCATGTTATTGGATATCTTCTTGATGTGTGGTGTTAAGTCCTCTAATCTTCATTTTAAGTATTTTTCTTGTAGTCATCCACATCACAAGTCTTACATGTTCCTAGCTTTTTAGTATATTTCTTGACCTCCCTTGATATAAATAAATTTGTTGTTGCAATGATTACAAAAATGGACTCTTCTTTTTGTTGTTATTCATGCACTTTTGTATATTCTTGTTGGAGAGTATTTATAATGTAACCTTATTAGGCCAATGTTAATAGTGATGCAGTACCTATGAGTGCTCTTAATATAACCCACAGGCAAGTACTATGTAAGCCTACGGGCATCTTGATGTAAGCCTACGAGTAGTTTTGATGTATTCACCCTTAGCAAAATTGGTTAATCCACCTCTATGGTTAACCTTGGTTAAAGGATTTAATACATTTATTATATTGTAATTTAACCTTCAAGTCAAGTTATGGAAGATTGAGGTTAACATTTAATTGGTGATTTGGTATCACTATAAATACCCCCCAATGATTGATCTATTGTATTAATTTGTAATATGTGAGATCATGGGGGTGCCTATGGGCACCCATCCCTTATTATTTCTATATATTCATGTTGTTTATCTCTTCTCTATTTTTATCTATATACTCCTTTATTTCGCTCTTCTTCATTTTTCTACATATAATTGTGGCGAATGTATGATTTAGAATGTTTTGGAAAAGCATTATGAATTCCAACATGGTATTAGAGCCAAAATGAAGCAACTTCACTCAATCATACAAAAGGCTATATAGGTAAAATCATGGTAGATATTGATGAAACCTCAGTTCTCTTGGATTTCTTACAAAATTTTAGGAGGGGTCTTAGTTCAGCACTTTTAATGATTATATTGTTTTTATCTCTATTTTTTACATTCGAAGATCATTGTATTTACCTCCAAATTTTGAAAATTTGAATAAGAATACTTTGCCAAATGTTCCTTTGGTTGGCGATAAATCACGCAAGGAAAAAAAAAATGAGTTTTTGGTGGGCATGCTAATGAGCAGTAACACAATGTTTTAAGTATGATGCTTGTATATGATAGTTTATGAGTTTGATTTTTTGTGGTGCTAACTTTCTTTTGTTTTTTGGGATCACACATAATTTTAGAGATCATTATATCCATTGAGGAGTTACACCTCATCTTATGCCTTATACAGTGGTCATGTGCTTCGATTTGAAGTAACAGGTCGTGCAGTAAAACCCTGATGTATACATTTTTTTCCCTATATCCTTCCTTCAATATGTAATATCAATATTGGTACAAAAATATTTTTATCTCTTTGCAATAGTTGAGTTGGTATGATGGTTTGTATCTTCGCTTTGTGAATGAGTGGTTGGAGGTTCAAAATATAGGTTGTGTGTTTGCATTTTTATAGGTTTTTCCTACTTCTACCTACCTCAAGGAGTAGGTATAGGGGATTTCCTACCAACATAGTTGTTAGGAAAGTTGATTAATTTCTTGATGCCAAGTGTTTCTCCTCTCCCCAACATCATGTATGTTAGGTTACCTAGTCACAATTAGAAAAGTTTTTCAAAAAAAACATCTCATCTTTCAAGAGTCTTATACTTGTATATAGTTGTCTGATATAGACGATCTTGTGCCATTTTGTGTAGCATTTGAAGATATTTGAATCATACAAAATAATCCAAACAATATTGAGGGAGATATATCTATATGAAGACAACTATTAGGAATAAGGGTAGCATTAAGGCAATTTTTTCCAAAAAAATATTTTATCTTTTAGGAGCCATATATTTGTGAAGGGTTGTCCTATTTAGATGATTCTTGGACTAATTTTGTGTGGAATTTGAAGATCTTTAAATTGAGAGGTCATATGAAGGAATCTAAGAATTATTGAGGGAGATATTACTCTATGAAGTTAGCCATCCAAAACAAGGACAATGACAATTTTTTAAGTCATGGGAAAACAAAATTACAATGGGGTTGAAATGATGAGAGAAGCAATGAAGAGGTAGGGCATTAGCAAGGTAGGACAGTCCATCTAGGTATAGATTTTTTAGCTAAGTTTTATTTATCCCTATATTTTCTTCAAAGTTTTGCATGCAAATTATTATAGGTTCACTTTAAAATAATATAATCACTATAGGATATATTGGTAAATTTTAGTAGATATTAATTATAGTACCTTCCTATGGATTGATTTATAGCTAAGTCCTTAGAATCATCCCTAGTATTAGAGGTAAGGGAGGACCTCATAGAGCAACAATCCTCATTGCTCAAATATAATATATTCATTGATAAATTTAATGGGTCTTGGCTAGGGGCTTTGACTCTAAGAAAATGGATTGATAGGAGATGGAAGTCTCCAAGAGTGAGTCTATCCTCTCTTCCCAAAGGTTTCTTCCTAGACATTTTCTATTCTAGGGAGGAAAGAGATATAATATTTAAAGGGGGTTTCTTTATTTATAGTAAGAGCAATACTCTTCCTTAAGCACTGGTTTGAAGGCTTTGCACCTGAAAAAGGTAAATATATCCCTAGTACTAGTCTAGATTAGGATCTATGGGTTTTCTATTGAATTCTAAAAATGGATACCTTCAAGAAAATAGAAAACACTCTAGGAGAATTTCTTGATATTCCATAAACTACAAAAGATGAAGCCATAGCTATTTATGCCCAAATATTGGTCATGATTGATATTTACAAAAATAGATAATTCCTAAGTATGGGAATAATTTATAGACCCAAACCATGGATTATGGAAAAATATATTTTAGATAGAGAATGTGTCATTAGATGAGGCATATTAAGAGATCAAGCCCTAAGAAGAGTTTAAAAGAAACATGTGTAAAAATTTGCAAGAGAATCTTACAAATGGATATGGATGAGGATGGTTTTCAATTTCCAAAAAATAGGTCTAGACAAATGAAAGTAAATAAATAGTGGAGACCAATAAGTAAGAATATTGGAAGAAGCATCGATTCTTTTGAAGCTTTAGCCTATGAAGAAAAAGCATATTAGAGCTTAGAGGACATGGTACAACAAGATTAGAGTATTAACAAGGAATTGTCTTCTTAATTTGAACCAGATGTAGGGATGAATGTTCTTGTTGAACCTAAGGAATGTTCCTTGTCAAATTTTTAACTCTCTTGAAGTACTATGCACCATTCATTAGAAGGAAAGTGGTAGAGAAAACATAGTATTAGATGTTAATACCTCTACCATTAACAATGAAATATAAGAAAATGAGGAGGATAAGTCAAAAGCTTTCTTAGGAGAGTCAATAGAGGATATATCTAATGAAAAGGAAAGTTGTGAAAGAAACAAATGATTTTTCTTTGCATTGTATGTATATATCATCTAGTTAAATGCATTTATTTGTGTTGCTTTCTGCTATTCAGGTTAACCAAGATCCTAGCATCGGTTTTTAGGTTCCATCCATTCCATTCAATCTTAGCTACCTTACCCATAAGTCAACATGAATCCTGTTGATTTATTCACCCCACTTCGTAATCCATACGATCCAATTAAGCTAATTTAAATTGACATAAGTCTCATCGATATGGATCGGATTTCCTCACCTTCATCCTTTGTTGAGTTTGTCTTATCCGAGGAATTATTAAGGGCTTCCACCAACTACATTCCTCCATCCCCTTCGCCTTCGCCTTCACCTTCACCTTTGAATCCAGAGGTTTTCTAGGTAGAAATAGATGAGGATAAGCCATAAGAGTTTGATGAAATTCATCTGATCCCTATGCCCCATCAACTTGAGGAAGATTCCCACATGTCTATTGAAGATACTATCGATGTGGACCTTAGTTTAGACAAAGATAATCCCCAAATTATCAAGCTTGAAAAAAGTTTATCACTCGATGAACAAGAGCAATTAATTGCTCTCCTCAAGAGGAATAAGGGAATTTTTGCATGGTCCTACAAGGACATGCCTAGTCTTGACCCTAGTTTGGTTATCCATAATCTCACCTTACATCATGATACTAAGTCAATCAAACAAAAACTTAGGAGAATGCATCCTATTGTGGCCCTCTTGGTAAAAACAGATCTTCAAAAACTCTTAGACGTGAACTTCATAGTTCCTATCAACTATCCTGAGTGGCTTTCAAACATGATACCCGTTCGTAAGCCTAACGAGGCGATATGTGTTTACACTAACTTTCAAGACCTTAACAAAGCGTGTCCTAAGGATGACTTTCCTCTCCCAAACATTGATACTCTTGTCGATACTTGTGTTGTCCATGAAATGCTTTCACTCATGGACAATTTTTCAAGATACAACCAAATTTGAATAAATCCTGATGACCAACACAAAACAACATTCACTACACCTTGGGAAACTTTTTGTTACAAGGTGATGCTCTTTGACCTCAAAAATGCAGGTGCCACTTATCAATGTGCCATGACATACATCTTCCACGACTACATGCATAAGATTATCGAAAACTATGTGGATGATCTCTTGGCTAAATCTAAAACTCGACAAGAACATATTGGTGTATTGGAGAAAGTTTTTGACCGACTTCTAGAGCATAATGTAAGGTTGAACCCCAAGAAATGTGTCTTTGGTGTTACCTCGAGCAAACTTCTAGGATTCACTATCTCCAAAAGAGGCATTGAGGTGGACCCTAACAAGGTCAAGGCCATCATGGAGATGCCTCCCCCAACTAACTTAAAGTGATTACGTAGTTTAAAATAAAATATTCAATCAATCTGTCATTTTACTGCGCAACTTTCTGACAAATGTAGGCCATTCAATCACCTACTACAAAAGGGGATGCCATTTTCTTGGACATATGAATGTCAAAAAAGCTTCGATGACATTAAGAAATACCTAGCTTTCTCTCCCGTCTTAGCTCCTCCTCGTTCAGGGGTCCCTTTCTATCTTTATATCTCAGCAATGGACTTTGCATTAGGGACAATGCTTACATACAAGAATGAGGAAAATCGAGAACAAGTTGTCTATTACATTAATCGAACATTGTTAAGCTATGAAACTAGATACACTTATGTATAAAATCTATGCTTAGCAATGGTTTTTTCCACTAAGAAACTTCAACATTACATGCTTAGTCACACAACTTATGTCATAGCTAGATAAAATCCTCTGCGTTATATGATATCTTGCACTTACAATAACACTCGCATCGCTAAATGGATAATGCTCCTTACTGAATTCGACTTGGAATTCATTAGCCAAAAATCCATTAATGGTTAGGTAATAACCAATCAAATTGTGAAAGCTCCACTACCTAGTGATCATCCTTTGATTATTGAGCTCCTAGATGATTCGGTATTTATTGTCACTAAACAAGAAGAAGATGTCATTCCGAAGGAAGACGTCGATATCACACTATTCTTTGATGGCTCTAAGTGCACAAAAGGTCAAGGTGTTGGAGTCGTGTTTCATACACCACAGGGGGTACCTATCCCCTTATCATTCAAACTTGAATTTCAATGCACAAACAACACTGCAGAGTATGAAGCCCTAATATTAGGTCTTTAATCAGCTATAGCTATGAGCATTAAGCGTATCAGGATATTTGGTGATTCTCAACTTGTTAAGCAAATCAATGGAGAATACCAATGCAAAGAACCTACCATTAAGCTTTACCATTCAGTAGCAATGAATTTGCTCTCTAAATCTAATTGGTATGAAATCAATAGTTTACCACATTTGACTAATAGATTTGCAGATGTGATGGCCTCCCTGGGATCATTAATTCCAAAAGACTCATTTGGAGAGGTACAACCACTTATCATTTCAACGATCTCTAAATCTGTAATTGTTTGTGCTGAGTCTAAAGATGAAAAAGATGTTTGCTTTGTCCAGTCGGATCCATATGAGCCTTGGTCAAGCAAAATAGTAGCCTTTATTAAGTTTGGAACACTCCCATCTGATATGTCTCGAACTGCAAAATGCACATTCAAGCAAAAGGCAGCTTGTTTCGTTCTCTTATAGGATGTGTTGTATAAACATGGTTATGATGGAGTCCTCCTTCATTGTCTCGAGTCTAGTTATTCTATGGTTATGATGCATAAAATACACTTTGCAATCATGATTGTACTTGTGGTGGTCATTTTAGCGGTATGGCCATTGCAAAGTGTATTTTATGCATGGGTTATTATTGGCCCATAATGGAACATGATTGTTGCACTTATGTCAAATACTGCAAAAAGTGTCAAGAACATGCTAATTTAACTCATGTACCATCACAAGCCTTACAACCTATTCAAAGCCTTTGGCCCTTTTCACAATGGGGTCTATATCTAATTGGCAAAATTTCACCTCCTTCCTCTTGACAACATACATTCATCATCACAACCACTAAATACTTCACAAAGTGGGTTGACGTAATTCCTCTAACTAGCACGACAGGACCTAGAATTGTGGATTTGTCGTTTTGGTATACCCTCGAAAATCATCTTAGACAATGGAAAGTCTTTCAAGAACAAGGATGTTCGAACACTTTGTGATAAATATGACATTCAACATAGTTTATTGACTCCTTAATACCCACAAGCAAATGGATAAGCTGAAGCTTCCAAAAATACCTTAATTGCTATTCTCAAGAAAATTGTCAGAGAAAATCATAGAGATCGGAATACACAAATTCCCTTGGCATTATGGGCTTATCGAACAAGCATCTGAACGCCTATAAGAGCAACACCATTTTCATTGGTCTATGGATCCAAAGCAATTATGCCTCTTGAGCTCGAGATCCCCTCCTTGCAAATTTCTTTGCAGGAATTCATAGGTGACAACACTGCTAGACAAGCACGTCTTGACCATATCACACTCCTCGATAAAAAGGCGAGTTAATGCTTTAGAGCATTTACGAGTTTATCAAGACTGCCTAAAGCGTGCTTACAACGCCAAAGTTCATATACATGAATTCCAAGTAGGATATATTGTCCTTAAAGAGAACCAACAAAATACCAATGCATTACCACATATTCATGATAAATGCGTGGCTAATTGGTTAGGTTCATACATTTTTACTGAGAGCGTGGGTCACGGTACTTATAGACTTGAAAATCTAGAAGGAGAGGAAGAATCATAACCACTTAATGTCATACACTTGAGAGCATTCTATGCATGATTTGATTTTTATATATGTATATATACATGGCTAATACACAAAAACATTTGCATACATTTCACTCATCACATTGCATTTCACTTGCATTTACATTCCAAAAAAAATGCATTCACCCACATCTCATTACATTTACATCCATATTTTTACATTTCATATAGGGATCATTTATTAAGTTCAAGGTCTTAATTGGTCCAACAAAAGTCGTGTGGCCTTAATCAGGGGCACCTCCAAAACATCATCCATTTTATTGCACCATTCCATAAAGCCAATTGTCATTTGCAAACCTACATGTCTACATTTCCTAGGTGTTTTTGGTCACTCGGCCACTCCTAGTGTTTTAAGCAACCTCCAATACATGGCGAGTTTTCTTTAGGATCAAGACACATTTTCACTAAGAAAATATTGAGTTCTGGGAATTGACTCCAAAACATTCTTGAACCAAACACAATTACACATCTTAAAAACATCTTGTGTAAAATAGGGATAACACCATACTTTGTATGAACCTCGAAGTGAAAAGGGTCATCCTTGCTAGGCCCATTATGCAACATAGTCCATAATAACAGTGGTTTTAATCACTATCATGGTTACTTCTAAATCCAAAAGATAGAGTAGTAAGGATAGGGTATAATTCTCATCACACTTAGGTTGAGAATTCGATTCCCCAAAGCTCTAAATATTTTACATCACACACCACTGATCATTGGGTTTTAAGGATCATACTACATTTCCAGTTAGACGGTTAGGTAGTCATCCCCAAAACTTAAAATATCAAAAACACAAATCATGGACTATGGAGTTAGCCTCCATCGGAGCTATAGATGCTTGATTGGTAGTGGAGTACATTCATGCGTGGCAACACGTCTCTTTCAAAGATACCTTTGACCGCTCATAAGGACAAGCTAGCTTCTTGGTCTCATCCATAATAGGTTTAACCAATTTAATCAAGATGAGTTAATGAACTCACTTGTACACACATTGGTTCTTGATTACCTCGAGTCATTACCATGCTCTTGATTCAATAAATGAATTCACTGCACACACATTTGGTCCTAGAGGGATTAGGTAGTTTTAGTGAGTTTGTTTAATGCCACCAGTGTGTCTGAGTCTCTGCAAAACAAGCAGTCTTCCCTATCAACATCCATATCTTCTTCCATATCAACATCCATATCTTCTTCCATGTCAACATCCATGTCAGTTCATGAGTCACTTAGCCCATGTGCCACAAAGTTTGGTGCCCCTGGTTAAACAACAATGATAAAACATGGCTAAGCAATATCTAAACTATAAATGATCATTAGCACATTTGCACTACATACCTTGCATTAATCATCCATATAAACATGCATTACACAAAAGCATTCCACAAAAAGCATTCACACAAACACATATAACACAAAAGGTAAAATCCATGTATATATATATATATATATATATATATATATATCGCATGTACAATGAGTGCCAAAAGGCTACATACAATGTAGCACCAAGGCTCATATACAAAAAGTGCATCTAAGCACTAAGCTATGTCCTTCAAGAGGACCCCTGTGACCTAGGAGGAGCCCTAGACCTAGAGCTATGCCTAGACTTGCTACGCTTAGTACCCTTGGAGACAAATGATGTTGGAGGCTCTAGAAGAGGAATATGATGTTCCATCAACTTATCCTCCAATGCCTCGATATATCTATGCTGAGATCGAAGACGTACTATGTCAACATTATGTTAGTTCTCCCTCTCTACTAGCTTTTCCTAGAGCCTCGTGATCCTCGTGTCCTACTTTGCTACCTGCTGCTCTAGCCTCGCCCAATCCTCCTCGCTCTAATCTGGAAGCCCATCCAAAACCTCCTTCGCATCATCTCCATCTCCATCGTCTCTCCTAATCTTAGGAGCCTGCCTCACCGCACCCTTAGCCCTCCTCCTTTGACTATCTAATCAAAGGCACCACTACCACTTCGAGGTCCCCTAGATCCCCTCATCTCTAGCCTCACCATCACCATCCCCATCGACTGCTCCTCGAGGCGATGCCCATGATGGTTGTGCAACGAACCATGCATCGTACTTCGTAGTTATCCCTACATCACCTACATCTAGGAGATCTATCTCCTCGTCATCCTCGTAGGCCACCCTACACGACTCCACGTATGATAGCACTGTCTCCTCTCGATGTCTCCTATAGCGCACTGGCTCATACGAGACATCCTGCCTCAAGCTAAATTGTCAGAGTACTCAAGAGAACTGAATATACTTAACCTCACTTCGATGTCTCCCAACCACCCACCTAGCCTAATGCACTCATCACAAGTGCTCTCCATCTCCAATCCACCTGCAAGCCTGCCATAACCTCCATATCACTTGGGTGGATGTCAATCCAATCCATAAATCCTGGTACCACTAGCTCATTTGCACTAGCCAACTTGGTTGTACCTCCTCAGCCATCGCTCATCTCCTAGCGTAGGGTTGCTCCCTACCCAAGTCTACCATAGGTAAGCCCTCCAATAGAGCAATGCTGAAGTGCTCCCATTCCTAACATTATAGCAGTAAGATGCACCCCACTCCCTTCCTCCCCCACCTCATCACCTCATATAACTCCTGGTATACATGTGCCAACAAGGCAAGAGCCCATGCATACACCTGTCACCTAGTGAGCATATCGCTCACTACCCCTATTAGGTTCCAAAGGAATCTACACCCAGTGATGTTCAAGGCCACGATGTTGGCCAACACAAACATAACCAAGGTACGGAGGAAATCCAACTCCTTGTTCATATACATGGACAAGTACGGTATACCCCCACTCTCCACCCTCACACCCTACCATGCATCTCCAAACATATTCATCATCTTTGTCTTTCGATTGAGCCTGACCTCAACCCGGATCCCCTCCACTGGCGCCTTGAGGATGCGATAGACATCCTCCAAGGTCATGGTCACCTCTCCCGTGGGGAGCTGAAAAGTCCCCCTATTTGCATCCCACCTCTCCACCAAGGTAGAGAGGTACCCCTCATCATCCCTCACCACATCAACCCGAGCTACCTTCGCTAGCCCTACATCCTCCAACAACTCCCACTCCTCATCTAAAATCGCCTTCCTCATCCCAGGGATGAAAGGCAAGAACCGATACTGAGCCTCCAAAATCCTAAGCTGCAACACAACACAAAACACTTGTCATTTATCATTTTTAAAAAACAAATCATAAAAACACAAAAAATTTGCATAATACATAAATAGGGGAGTTACCTCAACAACTCGCACTCCAGCATCAGCCTTGGCCTTTGCACCTTCTCCATCTTCCGTCATAGCTTTTGTGCCCAAATCACTCCACCTAACTTCACTCCACTCTCCCAGACGTAGCTTCTCAAACTCTCAAATGCACAAATGAGCTTGGTTTCTCATCGTGGCAGTTATTTATAGCTGCTTCAGGTGCCTTGAGACGCCCATGGGCATTTCTTGGTGCACTGAAGTGCCCATTGGTCTTTACATAATGCCCAAACATCGACGAGCGTTTCTACAGGCCAAAAGCACCAACGGACGTTTGGCGTCAAATTGCACAAAAGACCATTTTTTCACAAAATAGTGGCTTGTACCCACAAAATCACTCCAAATTGCATCCATGCATTTATTTCATCATTTTATCAGGTTTTATGAAGATTTAAACTGATTTGGACGTATAATTTTTGCTTGCGACCACCAATTGCAAATTCACCTAACAAGTTACAAAAGCCCTCCAAAATGGTCAAAATCTTCACAAAACAACCATAATCACCAATATCATCATTCATACATTATTTTCACATTATTCCATATCATCATTTGCCAAATCAAACAACATTCAAGTGAACCTTCTATCTAGTAGGTTATTCTATATACTTGGTGATTGCAGTGATTTTCATCCATGCAATTCGGTAAGATGAATAGCCTACCATAAGAACACTTGGTCATGTTCATAATTCCATATCTCATTGTTCGAAATCATAATCATATTTGGTACTTCACATTTTGAGTGAAACCTTACCAAGAACAATTTGCACAAAAGTTGTCATTGATGGCCTAGTTCGTGGGGCTTAAAATATAGACATTATCACACTTCATCATCACACATTTCCTTGATAGTCATCATGGCGACTGGCTTTAGCTAGGGTGATTGGTTTCGATCACAGGAATTATCTGATAGTCACTAGTTGGCCCTCTGAAGTTGACTTATTTTCCTCTTTGTATTTTTCATCTTTGCATATAAATGACGCTAGAAGGCATATTCTTCAACAACATAGAATCACCCCAAATTTGGGGTAACCACATTTGGTTTTAAATTTCCCACAATGGGATACATCTTATATGATCATGAAGTCTACATTTGGCAAGAATCCCTTCATCTATCGGGGCAAAAATAGACACACTTTCCATCACACATCTTCATAAAATCCTTCATATGTTGGGGCAAAAACAGACACATCATGTCACATCTTTCACAATCCCCTTCCCACCGTTGGGGCAAAAATGGTAACACATTTGCATCATTCATTTGCACAAATTTTTCAATTGGCTCGTGAGATTCATCCGCAAACTCATTCGCCAATTAAGGGGGTAATCTACGCAAAATTTAGATTCTTTTATTCTTTTGTCTTCAAGCTTGTGTTCCACATCCCAAGAGAAGTTGCTTCTACACCTAGCCAAAACAAGTGTCTCGTATTTGTTTTTACACTCCATTGTGTTTCACACAACACAATACAAAAAGGGACATCTATAGACACCAAAAACCTAGCTACTTGTCCTCCATCCATGCTTTCCCGCCATTTATGTCCACTATTCATATATATATATATATATATTTAAATAATTATATTTTATATTTTATATATTTAATAAATATATATTTATATAAGTGAATTAATCCCAACCATTCGATTTCATTTAATCCTATTTGTCCATTCACATCAATCCATGCCACACCCTAGATTTAATATCCACCCTTTGATGTGCTTTTATCTCAGCCACACGATTAGTGTTGTTGAAACCCTAAGTATGCCCTAGGTTGAATTATTAATAGGAGTCATTTTAATGGCTCAACCCCTAAGCAAGCTAAGCAATTCGTACCCTAAATCCATGAATCTTCCTTGGAGTCCTAAGCAATCCCTGAGTTCCTTAGAGCATCCGAGCACACTTGCCTCCCATCTTTGCCTACTACAACCAGATTTGCTTCTACATATCCATCCCTTAAGTCATCGAATGCCTTCGGGTGCTTCTGATCACTCCCAAATGCCTCTGGGTGCTTCCTTCCCCACTGCCTAGCACCTCTAGGCACCTTTCACCATCACCAAGCGCCCACAGGTATTTCCTGCAGTCGTCGAGTGCTCGCGGGTGTTTTATGCCAGAGATTCTGAAGTCTCCCTAACCTTTGAGCAATGTTAGGGCATTGTCGCATCAATTCACTGCAACAAGCTACATCAAATCAGAAGACAACAAATATGTAAGGTAAATCTATTGTTTGTTATTTCATTATATGCACTTTTATTTCTATTTGTTTTATTTATAGTAGATAGTTAGGGTTTTATCATTGCTTATAGAGGACCTCACATTGTGGAGCCCTCATAGGTGCTACTAATCTATTTAATGTGTTATTGTGTGCAGATATGAAGGTGTGACATCAATATTGGACAACTGCTTAAGCTGGAGTGGCCCGCCATCACATAACTAAAAGCCCACTCACTTCTGTTGGGAGAAAGGACGCGCTTGAAGACACCACCAGCCTTGTTTGGTAGGGCTTCGGAGAACCCTAACCATTATAAATTTGTATTAAAAGGATTCAAAGATCCACATTGTAACAATGGAGTTTTTAGGATCCCCCATTAATATAAGATCATCTATTGTTCAATTATGGGTTCTTTGTGTTCAATTTATTTTCAATCCACCTATTTTTTCTCAGCAAAAGATTGAGCATGTATTCTTCTCTGTTATGTGATAAATATGCTATATTCTTTGATTGTTGGTTACAGATTCAAGTACAGGTTGAAAAAGTACATGTGGAGTTGCAGTACTTACATACCCTCATGGATCATTGGGGGAATGCGCCCTGTGCTATGAGTTGTGTGTCTCTTACTTTCCCTTCCAGGTCCCGGTTGTCAACTCATCGGGGGACTCGTCACCGGCCACAACCCTCTGCTACTAGACACTAGTCCCAGCCTCCCCTGTAGCGCAAATGTGGAGAATCTGGAGCTAGAGGTCCTTCTCGCCTGGCCTCTGGTTAGGATGTTCGACCTCCAGAGCAAGATGATGCCCCTGGTTGGGGTGAAATTGTACCAAATGCACAGACTTGTACTGTTAGTGGTACTACTGCTGATGGTTTTGGGGCTTCAACTTCTTCAACCGTTGGATGGACTTATGACCTTATGGAGTAAATTTGACACTATTTTAGTTGTTGTTATCTGATTTTTTGTGGACTATTTGTTTTTGACACTCTTGTGTACTGCTAACCACGGTGGTTAGTGTGTTGGTTTACAGGGTGTGTTAATCCCACCACCATTTTTATATAATTAGACATATATTTGTTTTTTTAAAGCGAAAAACCCCTTGCGAGGCCGCCTTGGTCTGAGAGACCACGAACAGGGGGGTTCTACACCGTCAAAGTCATCCGGGAGTCGCACCCGACCCTGCCTGCACCAACATTATCAATTGGATTTTGGATACCCAATTCAGCTTTTTGGTAGGGTGGAGATTTGAACCTGAGACCTCCCTTGAAGGATTGCCCTCTCCTCTCCAACTCACCTACAACACCTGGGTTAATTAGACATTATTTTATTAATATGACTTTTTCATTAAAAAAATTATATATATATAAATAAATAAATTACTGTAATTAAATTTTAAGATTATTTTGTTTTTTTTGAAAAAAATTGAAAAAAACTTGTATTAAAACAAAGATCAGTTACAATTGGGAATAGACACTTCCTAGCCGAAAACAAAGAAAGCACATGATTACAAGAGAAGAGGAAGATTTGCAATGGAGCCAAATCTCTTGAACCAATAACAAGCTAGGCGAGGAGGCGTGATTGGTCGCATTTACAACAACTTGTCGCGAAATCGCATCGTTTTCACCGACTTCACCTTTGGCCGCGAAAAAGCTACAAGTCGCGATATCGCGACACAAAACTCCTCTGACCGTAAAAAGTCAACCTGTCGCGAAATCGCAGCAACAGTCCTCCCTTGGCCGCGACGGAGAAACATGTCGCAAAATCGTGACCCCTTTCCACCCTTGGTCGCGATGGAGCAACATGTCGCGAAATCGCGACCCCTTCCCTCCCGTGGCCGCGACGAAGCAACATGTCGCGAAATCGCGACAACTTTCTACCTTTGGCCGCGACGAAGGAACATGTTGCGAAATCGCGACAACTTTCCTCTCTTGGCCGCGACAAAGCAACATGTCACGAAATCGCGACACCTTCCCAACCTTGGCCGCAACGGAGCAACATGTCGCGAAATCGCTACACCTTTCCTCCCTTGGCCGCGACGGCGCAACATGTCGCGATATCGCGACAACTTTCCTCCAACGACCGTGACGGTGCAACATGTCGCGATATCACGACAAATTTCCTCTAGCGACCGCGACGGCGCAACACGTCGCGATATCGTGACAACTTTCCTCCAACGACCGCGACGGTGCAACATGTCGCGATATTCCGACAACTTTCCTCCAGAGATCGCGACGTATTCTTCTCTGTTGCTGATAAATATGCTATATTCTTTGATTGTTGGTTACAGATTCAAGTACAGGTTGAAAAAGTACATGTGGAGTTGCAGTACTTACATACCCTCATGGATCATTGGGGGAATGCGCCCTGCGCTATGAGTTGTGTGTCTCTTACTTTCCCTTCCAGGTCCCGGTTGTCAACTCATCGGGGGACTTGTCACCGGCCACAACCCTCTGCTACTAGACACTAGTCCCAGCCTCCCCTGTAGCGCAAATGTGGAGAATCTGGAGCTAGAAGTCCTTCTCGCCTGGCCTCTGGTTAGGATGTTCGACCTCCTGAGCAAGATGATGCCCTTAGTTGGGGTGAAATTGTACCAAATGCACAGACTTGTACTGTTAGTGGTACTACTGCTGATGGTTTTGGGGCTTCAACTTCTTCAACCGTTGGATGGACTTATGACCTTATGGAGTAAATTTGACACTATTTTAGCGGTTGTTATCTGATTTTTTGTGGACTATTTGTTTTTGACACTCTTGTGTACTCCTAACCACGGTGGTTAGTGTGTTGGTTTACAGGGTGTGTTAATCCCACCACCATTTTTATATAATTAGACATATATTTGTTTTTTTAAAGCGAAAAACCCCTTGCGAGGCCGCCTTGGTCTGAGAGACCACGAACAGGGGGTTCTACACCGTCAAAGTCATCCGGGGGTCGCACCCAACCCTGCCCGCACCAACATTATCAATTGGATTTTGGATACCCAATTCGACTTTTTGGTAGGGTGGAGATTTGAACCTGAGACCTCCCTTGAAGGATTGCCCTCTCCTCTCCAACTCACCTACAACACCTGGGTTAATTAGACATTATTTTATTAATATAATGACTTTTTCATTAAAAAAATTATATATATATAAATAAATAAATTACTGTAATTAAATTTTAAGATTATTTTGTTTTTTTTGAAAAAATTGAAAAAAACTTGTATTAAAACAAAGATCAGTTACAATTGGGAATAGACACTTCCTAGCCGAAAACAAAGAAAGCACATGATTACAAGAGAAGAGGAAGATTTGCAATGGAGCCAAATCTCTTGAACCAATAACAAGCTAGCTGAGGAGGCTGATTGGTCTGTTTACAACAACTTGTCGCGAAATCGCGTCGTTTTCACCGACTTCACCTTTGGCCGCGAAAAAGCTACAAGTCGCGATATCGCGACACAAAACTCCTATGACCGTAAAAAGTCAACCCGTCGCGAAATCATGACATGTCGCGAAATCGCGGCAACAGTCCTCCCTTGGCCGCGACGGAGCAACATGTCGCGAAATCGTGACCCCTTTCCACCCTTGGTCGCGATGGAGCAACATGTCGCGAAATCGCGACCCCTTTCCTCCCGTGGCCGCGACGAAGCAACATGTCGCGAAATCGTGACAACTTTCCACCTTTGGCCGCGACGAAGGAACATGTCGCGAAATCGCGACAACTTTCCTCTCTTGGCCGCGACAAAGCAACATGTCGCGAAATCGCGACACCTTTCCAACCTTGGCCGCGACGGCGCAACACGTCGCGATATCGCGACAACTTTCCTCCAGCGACCGCGACGGCGCAACACGTCGCGATATCGCGACAACTTTCCTCCAGCGACCGCGACGGCGCAACACGTCGCGATATCGCGACAACTTTCCTCCAACGACCACGACGGCGCAACATGTCGCGATATCGCGACAACTTTCCTCCAGAGACCGCGACGGCGCAACATGTCGCGATATCGCGACAACTTTCCTCCGGAGACGCGACGACGCAACATGTCACGATATCGCGACAACTTTCCTCCAGGGGCCGTGACGGCACAACATGTCGCGATATCGCAACAACTTTCCTCCAGGGGCCGCGACGGCACAACATGTCGCGATATCGTGACAACTTTCCCACGGCGACCGTGACGACGCAACATGTCGCGATATCGCGACAACTTTCCTCCAGCAGCCGCGACGACGCAACATGTCGCGATATCGCGACAACTTTCCTCTAGCGGCCGCGACGGCGCAACAAGTCGCGATATCGCGACAACTTTCCTCCAGCGGCTACGACGGCGCAACATGTCGCGATATCGCGACAACTTTCCTCCAGCGGCTACGACGGCGCAACATGTCGCGATATCGCGACAACTTTCCTCCAGTGGCCGCGACAGCGCAACATGTCGCGATATCGCGATAGCTTTCCTCCAATGGCCGTGATGGCGCAACAGGTCGCGATATCGCGACAAAAACCATCCTTTGCATTTTCTTTTATCATTGGCTCAAGGATCTTTCAAGGCCCTGGCTAATCACCTCATCCTCAATAGGCATGTCACTGTGCAACTGCACCCCTACCTCTTTCTCAGCACCCATCTTAGCCAGGACGTCGACCACTTTGTTAAGATCTCTACTCACATAAACTGGAATCACATCATCTAATTCCCTCCATAATTCCTTGATTTGAGAGACCAAAATCCTCAACCTCCATGCTTTCAACGC
Organism: Wollemia nobilis; assembly: GCA_028583015.1. NCBI lineage: Eukaryota > Viridiplantae > Streptophyta > Pinopsida > Araucariales > Araucariaceae > Wollemia > Wollemia nobilis. The sequence goes on along the minus strand of JAQPPZ010003287.1, from coordinate 4,368,541 downwards.
AAAGTTCCTCGTGCAGTCTAGAGCTCCAACCAGTATTTGAGAATCAGATTCAAGAATTATCCTCCTATGGCCCTGAGTAACTGCCCAAATAGAAGCAGATTTGATAGCAATGGCTTTTGCTTCATTGTTTATGGCCCTGAGTAACTACCCAAATGGAATTAAGGTAATGAAAGTGTGGTTTATAGCTTTTAGCATTCTCTTATTTTCTTTGGATTCTTCAACAACAGCCCTAACATCTTCCCCTAAGTAGTCCCAGAAAGCCTAAAAAAACTCAATTGGAAAACCGTCTGGACTTGGAGATTTACCAGTGCTCATTCCAAAGACCACAATTTTCAATTCATCTCTATCAATGGGTTTGAGGAGGGCCTGATTTTCATCTTCAGAAATAATAGCAGGTATGACAGAAATAACTTCATTTTGGGCCTCTACATCTTGAACCACACTTTCCTTAAAAAGCTTTGAGAAATAATCCATAGCATGGGAATGTATACCGGAAGTGTATCAAAGGAATGACCGTTCTCATCTTGAAGGGCCTCCATCTTATTCATCTGTCTTCGAGCACAAGCGATCCGATGAAAGAATTTTGTATTTCCGTCCCCTTCTAATAACTAGGTGGTTCTTGCTCTCCGTCGCCAATAGGTCTCCTCCTGGTTGTCAATGTCCTCCATCGTTGTACGCAAGGCATCATCCTCGGCTTTGAGGCGGTGCTGTAATTACTCCTTCTCTGAACTATTTTTGGACCTCATCCCATCTGGCCACCAATGGAGCTCTTTGGGCCTGGAAGTCGGATTTATTAGCACGTCTCCAACACTTCAACTGAGCTTTGACAAATTGTAGTTGTTTGTGGATTCTGAACATTGCTCTCCCATAAGCTGGGCGGCCTTCCTCCCACCATTATGGAATTTTATCCCGAAGTTCTTCTTTTTGAAGCCAAAAATTCTCAAATCTGAAAGGTTTATGATGCTGCCCCATCCTAGTCCCACCTTCCAAAAGAATGGGACAGTGATCAGAGACTGGGCCTTCTAAAATCTGAAAATTTATATTCCATTTTACAAACGCCTCCTCTGAAACCAGAAAACGATCAAGCTTAACCTTCCTGCTATGTGGCTCCCGCCTTTTATTAGTCCAAGTGAAGTTAATGCCAAGACATTTAATGTCCACTAAGCGCAAAGCCTGGACTTGGGCAATCATGAATCGGTCCCCTGGGTCCAAAAAGGGAGCTCCCCCTTCCTGGTCTCTAGAAGATAATTTAGTGTTAAAGTCACCCGCTATAATCCAGTCTAAATCTTCCCTTGAGGTTCGCATGTTACGCATGACCTTCCACTTGTCGCCTCCGACCATCTAGGTTTTGAGACCCATAAAAGTTTGTGATTAGAACATGTTCCGTAGTGACATTATTCCTAAAAAGAGAAGTGAGAACCCCCCTCCAGGCAAGATGTTCTATTGTAGACCATTCAAGAGAGTTCCACTAAGTAACAATCCCCCCTGAGGCACCTTGGGCAGCCACATCCATATGAACATCACCCCTCCAGTTCTGTTGGACTGTTTTGGACATAAGATCTAAAGACATCTTAGTCTCCTGTAAAAGCAAAAAATCAGTATTGCGATTCTCTAAAAGTCTTCGGACAGCAGATTGATGGGTTCTGTTGTTTAAACCCCTCACATTCCATGATTGTATAATCATTGGTTACCCTAGGAGCAATAAGAGTCTATTGTCCTCACCGATCCTCCCATGATCAATCTGTCTCCTTGGGCTGCTAGCAACTCCTTATTGGATCTTCTACCAGCTCCCTGAGAGTTATTGTTTTTTGATCTTTTTTCTACCTGGGTTATCCCCAGAGTTGGCCTTTCCCTGTTTTTCTCTGGTATTCCCATACTGACATACCGTCTGCTCCTGGTTATGCACTACCAAAGCACTCGAGCACACCTGGTCGTGAAACCTCACAAGGATCAACTACTGTTGAATGACGGGAGAAGAAGAGAGAGGGAGTTGCCCGGGAATATTAGAAGTTTTCTTAAAACCCTCCATGCCCTCCATAAATTGTTTCTCTTCGTCAACCAATGACTTAAATATCTCATACCTATTGGCAGGTCTGATATGGGATTGCTCCTTTCCCTCTTTTTTCTTTGTCCGTCTTTTTCTTTTGGGTTGTTCAAAACCCTCTCTCTGAGCTTCCTAGCCTTGAACGGTCCTATTAGATCCTGTATTAAGTGTTGCCTTGTTCTCTTTAGGCTGGTGTGGCACTCTTGAAGGGGCCTCCACTTTAGCATTAATATTATTAGGGCAAAAACGGGCCAAATGTCCATGTTTGTGACAAACCCTACATCTAAAGGGTAGGACCTCATAGTCCAGTTGTTGAATCCAGGAGAGACACCGCCGGTTCAATCTCCATCTCTCGCCGACAAAGGTCGGTGAGATCCATCTCCACACATATTCTAGCATACACGGCCATGCTCCCTTCAAGAGTGTCTCTGGCAACACCCAAATGTCTACCAATGGAACTGCCAATCCTTGCCAACACCTGCTCACTCCAGAATTCCATTGGGAGAGCATATAGTCGGATCCATACTGGGACAACAATAGGTTCAACTCGGGGATCGAATCCCACTCTCCATGGCTGAACAAATAGCCCTGCCGGGCCATGACTTTTCTTCTCTGACTCGAAGGCCTTATTTCTATCAGCCAAAGACGAGAAGCTAATAATAAAATATCCATTGCTAATAAACCACAATGAATACTCATTGTGAGGCTCCCAGTTTTGGCGGATCCAGGAGTGCAGAAAATTCAGGGAAGGACGTATCCCCATGAACTTGCAGATTAGATCGTGATCAGCTCTGTAGATGATTGATTCCTCAACCATACTTGGCTCAATGACTATTTTTGTCCTGGTTTCGGCATGCGACAAATAGCCATTCACACGAGGTGCTGCCGACTTATTCCCAGCAGCTGTGAAGAGCATTTTGTATGCCATTTTATGAGCTTTGACGTTTTTGGGGGAAGAGTTATCTTTAAACAAGTCTGCATAAGAGCTGGTACTCCCTGGAAAAGGAGCCGGAGAAGTCCCCATTGGACTCTCCTGGGGCACCGAACTAACCTTCAGAACCACCGTACCCCGAAGGCACTTCTGCAATCCAGCTAATGTCTAAGAATCTTCGAAGATCCCAAAACCCTAGTTTAGAGGAAAAAATCGCCCTTTAAGATTATTTTGTTAGAAATATATTTTTCACGACATATTGGTACCACTAAGAGTTGTTCAAGACCGTGCAAAATACTTAATTCTTTCACTTCAATGCAAAAATTCTGAAGTCCTTACTCTTGGTCAGTGTACCATTAACTTAGGAGACCGAATCAAAGACTATTTCCTTTAAGGAACATAATAGAATACATTCTTAATGGGCCGGCAAACCAAACATAATAGAATACATTCTTAATGGGCCGGCAAACCAAACATAATACTAAATTTTGAATCCACTTTTAAAGTAATCCTTCAATTGCTCTTTATTTTGAAGTATATGTGTCAACTGGACACATTTCTGTCTCTGAGCAACTTTGGCGCTGCAATTTGTGTTCTTCCTTACAAGTAATGATGAGTTTGACATTACGGTTACACGAAATTTTAAACAAAAACATGTTCGAAAAAGCCTTCATTACCCCTAAAACTTTATAGGAGGCTAATTTTAAAAGAGGACAACGGCGGTATAAGTTTAAATGAATTTTCGTAAAATTACCTTAAAATATCTCATAAAATCACAGACCCAGGAGGTATGTCGTGTCCCCTCATACCAGGTAAACAGGTATAAAAATCATAGGGGCATTCTAAGTAATAGAAAAGAACGGTTGATGTAACCAATTCTTTATACATTAAAAATAATTATCTTTTTATCTTAAGTAATAGAAATGACTATCAAATGTAACCAATTTCTTATATATTTAAAAAAATTACTCTAAAATATTATTTATTTAATATAAAATTAAAAATTAAATTAAAGGTTAACTGGATGGTCAAAACCTTTCTTTGAAAAGGTGACTAGGTTAAAAAGTTTACCAAGATTATAATAACCATAAGATAGGATTCAAAATAGATTTATTTTAACATAAAATTTAAAATTAAATCAAAGGTCAACACTATGGTCAAAACCCTTCTTTGAAAAGGTGACTAGGTTACAATAAGATACAGGATTCAAACCTCCATCAAATAATAAAAAATATAAAAATTACCTAATTAAAATAAAATCAAAATAAATAAATAAGCAATTTTTTCGGGAGGGTTAATTGGATTGGTAAGAAGTTGGGTACTTACCAGGAGGAGACCTAGGTTCAAACCTTGCAGGCATGCCCATTTTAGGATAAAGGTAGTAGTCTGACTAGAATCCGCTAAGTGTACGCCAGCTTGATGATGGCGGTACCAACCTCGAGCCATCGGGGTCTCCCTCACTTCGGGCGTGTTTACCAAGGCGAGGTAAGGGTTATAGTGGTAGCTCTATGATTTAACGCTACCACCGAAGGCAATGCGATTTGACCATGTGACCAGTTGTTCAAAAAGAAAGACAGTTGCCAATTCTTTTATGTATTAAAAAAAAAACAACTGAAAAAACACCACAAGATGAAAAAACACCACAAGATTAAGTATTACATATAAATACTAATAATAATAATAATAATTTACAAGCACAATTAAAAAAAAAAAAGAAATCAATGTTAAACGCATACCTCTAGTATTGAATTCAAAACGACTAAATAGCCCGAAAATATCAACAAAGAAGAGATAAAATAGTTTATTCACATGATTGATATATCCCAACCTTGGAAAATACAATGTACGAAGCAATTCGAGTTAAGTCAAGTCAGTCTCTTCTTTTTTCCATAGAGACATGAGAATGCAACAAACATTATTGAATATTAGAAACGTGAACTCTGATCTCTTTACATTCTGCTCACAGCTCTGCCAAAACCAGTTAAGTCTGAACTATTACATATTCCAGAACTGTTGCAAATGATATTTAGAATCCATGTAACCTTTGCAGAGGGTCCTCCTTCTTGGAATCCAAATGGCTAGCTGCATGCAATCAACTTGCAAGACCATAGGAAGAAGGGTGAGACAACAGTGAAGACAATGGAGGGAGAGAATTGAGAGCACAATCTGAGAGGGCCCAATTTAGTTTCCACGCTGGAGCTCTTCCACCTTCTGGGAGGGTGAGGCTGTTTGGCCAGATCAAAGCTGATACCCTTCATTCTCAGCTCTTGCATGCATCTTCCTACAGCCCTGAGACGGGTCTTGTCCCCCTGCAACGTCTTCACAACTTTCCCCTGAACAAGCAGGCTGTGCTGCATAGCACATGTGAGAACCAGAGAAGCAATAAAGAACAAGGTTGCAGGAATCCAGCACCTGGTACAAGTATCAGGATTAGAGGCAGCTGTAAAGAGCAGGGTTAAGCCAATTCCATGGAAAGCTAAAAAAAAGCAAGCAAATTGGAAGATCTCTCTTCTGATGCTCTCAATCTTGGACTCCTTTGCTTCAATGTGGCGACCAAGAATATCCTTGTCCCTCTGCCAGAGCTTCAGCAGCAGAAGATGACCCCTGCTGTCCGCAATTTCGTCCAATGGGTGTTGTGGGGACTCGGCAGAAGAAGAAAAAGAATCGCAGGGGGTGATCTTTATCTGGCCTTGATCCTCGGGGATCTCCAAGATGTGAGCATCACCATCATGTACATTTGCTTCAGGAACAACGATATCCATCGTGTATATATTAGCAGAACCTTCAGCCATCTGAAAAATAAACTACAGCTGTGAATCAAAGTCCAATATGGCTGCAATTGGAGCCCTCGACTCTTTCACCAACTAGGGGAAAGGAAAGAAATGGTAATACAAAATCTTTCTGAGCGCTTGAACAGGAAATGATCACAAGCGATGAATTGAATTTGATTTAAAGGTTAAAATGAAGAAATGAAGAGGTTGATCAAGATTACGTAGGAGTGGCCGTTAGTCCTAGTTATCCGGATGTCACCGAATTTGCAATCCATCGTTGACCCTTTCGCTTGTGATTATTGATTGCTTTTAAAGGTTCTTTTTCCAATATTCCGACAATCTTAACTTTCAATCAAATTACCTTGCACAGTGTACAATTACAAGGCCTAGGTTTCAGGTAACTTTCAATCAAATTACCTTGCACAGTCTACAATTACAAGGCCTGGGTTTCAGGTAAATAGGTCAACGGTTGCACAGTCTATAATTACAACGTCTTAAAACTTTACTGTAAATAGTCAACGATTTCAATACTAATAAGTCAAACATTGGTCTGTCGAAAAAATTGGCCAGTTGGTAGTATTGTTCAGCTTCCATTTAGTTGTGGGTTGGGTTGGGTTGGGTTTGGTTATTTTGTTTTTATTCAATGAATTAAAGATTACAAAGTTTATTTACTGAAAAAATAAAATTAAAGTTTTGAGTTAAAAATTATTAATTAAAGATTTAAATCTAAATTTAATAGTGTAATTTAAATATACATAGGTCAAAAACATTTCTTCAATATTTAATGATTTTCCCCTTAATTCTCAATTTGTATATATTTATTAATTATATATATAATAGAGGTCGAGGGTTCGACCAGTTGGTAAAAGCATTTTCTTAGGAGGGTGGAGATCATGGTTCGAATCTCTCAGGCTATGTAGAACTGAAAGGTGTGTTGCGCTAATGTCAGCGATTATATTAAAAAGTTTATCGAAATGTGTGTTGCGCAAATGTCATTAGTTATATTAAAAAGTTTACTTGGTGCAACTAGAGGTTATTATGGCAACAAGGAACATAATTCAAATCCGCTAAGAGGCGATGAAAATATAAAAACTTTACTTGGTACAATTGAAGGTTATAATGGCAACAAAAAAACATAATTCAAACCTACTAAGAGAATGTAAAAAATTTACTTGGCACACCTGGAGGTTATAATGACAACAATAAAAAATATAATTCAAACCCATGAAGAGGCGATGAAAATGTAATGAGTTATTGATTCCTTTAGTATACGCCAAAAAATAATAATATATAAACGATAAATAAGGGAAAGACATTTATTTTTTTATTCCCCATCCCACCATGACATCTCCGAACGGGGAGAGTTGAGCTTATCAATAGAGAATTTAACACAGTTCCATACACGCGATGAAACTGTAACAAGTTATCGATTCCTCTAGTATACACCAATCATCAGTTATATTAAAATGTTTACTTGGTGCAATTGAAGGTTATAATGGCAACAAGGAACATAATTCAAATCCATAAAGAGGCAATGAAAATGTAACGAGTTATCGATTCATCTAGTATACGCCAACAAAAAAATTATATATATAAATAATAGATAAGAGAGATGCATTTATTTTTTTATTCCCCATTCCACCATGACCTCTCATAAGGGGGAGAGTTGAACTTATCAATTGGGAATTTAACTCATAGCCTCATACACACATTGATGAAAATGTAACCAATTATTGATTCCTCTAGTATATGCAAAAAAAATATTATATATAAATGATAGATAAGGGAGAGACATTTATTTTTTTACTACCCATCCCACCATGACCTCTCATAAGGGGAGAGTTGAGCTTATCAATAGGGAATTTAACACACAACCCCGTACACACGACGCAGTTTGAACTTTGGACCTTCCAAAGAAAATCCAAAGTCCAAATCGTTGTGTTGTCTCTCTGGGACATGGTAGAGATGGTAATGTTAGTCAGTTGCTTAATTTTTATATAAAATAAAAAGTATAATTTTATAAAATTTAAGGAGGATTATTTTTTTTGCTGGATAATAAGAGATTGTACTCGGGTCCCCCACCCTTGACAAATTACATACATCTTCTTTAGAGCTTGAGAGTTTACAAACATATACACTTATCATCTCAATTGAGATGCTATAGCTAGAAACCTACATCATTTTACATAAAATATATGAATTCTTGATTTTCATTTTTTTGGATCTTTTCAAATATTTGTATGAATACAATTACTCCAAAATTTAGTATCTTTCTTGACATTTTCCTATAGTAGTCTTCACAATGCCAAAACTTCACCTCTACTATCTATGCCTTGCATCTTAGTAGAGTAATATTTCCAAAACATCGCACTATCATAGTCCTCTTTACCAAATTTGAATTGCTAGTTTCCTTCCTCACTGAAGTCATAGCCCTTCATTGCTCTTTCCATTGTTCGAACCCTAGTTGGCAAATATTTACAATTTCATTTTTTGCAACTTAAAAAATCGTCACGGCCTTTGTTTCGAATGGTTGACTTCACAATGTTGTATCTCCCTCAATATTTCTCATATTTTTACACAGAGCCACTCATTTTAAAGTTATTCAAATTCTGCACAAGTTGGTCCAAGAATTAGTTGAATCAGATAACTCTTTGCAAAGATATGGCTCCTAAAAGATGAGATGTTTTTCAAGAAAAAATCCTAATACTTCGCACTTTGCAATTTCATTTTTTATGACTTGAAAAATTGTCATTGCCCTTGTTTCGAATGGTTGACTTCACAGGATCGTATCTCCCTCAACATTACTCGGATTTTTGCATATGACTACTCATTTTAAAGCTATTCAAATTCTGCACAAGTTGGTCCAAGAATCAGTTGAATCATATAAATCTTTGCAAAGATATGGCTCCTAAAAGATGAGATATTTTTCAAGAAAAAACCCTAATCCTTCGTACTTTGCAATTTTATTTTTCTCATTGTAAGCAACCTTCCATGCTCCTTCAACCTTCCTAGCCTTCCACTCAGCATCCCAACCTTTTGTTGCAATTCCTTCAACCAGCCCAGCCTTCCACGCTCCTTCAGCCAACCCAGCCTTCAATGTTCCTTCAGCCTTATTAGCCTTCCACAATCCTTCAGCCATCCCAACCTTCCACGAAACATCCTAGCCTTTCACTATAGCTCCTTCAACCAACCCAACCTTCCATGCTCCTTTAACCAACCCAACCTTCCACACTCCTTTAGCCTTGACACTCCAAAGATCAACTCATCATTCAACCTTCCATGCTCCTTCAACCTCTAGCCTTCTACGCTCCTTCAACCTTTAGCCTTCCATGCTCCTTCAGCCTCCAACCTTCCACTCTCCTTCAACCTTCAGATTTGTTGATCCTTAAAACACTAGACCATTTTCCAGGCCTCTTAGGGGGCAACCTCCTAAGGAAAATTATCTTTATTAAAACATATATTATATATTATTTAATTATATATTTAAATAAATTATGTTATTTAATTTTTATGGTTTTAAAATTGAATAAAATAAAAATTTAATGTAAAGAGTTATATTATTTTTAAGTTTGGCATAAAATAAAAATGAAATGATTTTACTTATTTTTACGAGACTAAAATAGTGTATGGGACCATAAATTTTAATATAATATGGGATACATAGTATAAACCTACTCTTTTTTGGATTCAAACTTTAAACCTTCTATTCCGAGCTAAAAAATTTAACAACATCCAACAAAATAAAAAAAATAATATTACCATTTGCAATATTTATTTTAAAAGAAAACATTTTCGATAAATTCAAAAGGCTCAACATCCTCATATGTTAGTTTCCCTATTCTTTGAAGTGTGTTTTTTATGTTGATTATGATGAGAAGTTTCCCTATTCTTTCTATTATCAATTCTTCAAAGAGTTTCATTAGTGAGTTCACTTTTAGAGTGTTTTCATATGCATTCCTAATGTCCTTGCAGGTTTCACTTCCATGACAAAATATCTTTCGATATTCACTACTATTGTGCAAAAGACACATTTGTTTTGACCATGTTTCTTGAGGTATTTTCAATTTATCATTTCCACATCTGAGATGGTGTGAATTACATCTTAGTTGGTCTGTAAGCATTTTTCCTTCCATTTAATCTTTGCATCTATGTACTTATTTTAGTTGTGTTAATGGTTTGGGTTGAACTTGTTGATGTATATTTGTTTTTCCTTCCTAAATTTTCAGTCCCTATAATAAGTCTAAATAATTTTCTCACATATTATTTAATTTCTTTATTAGAGTTTGGGACTTCATGAAATTTAATGCTCCAATTTTCTATCCATTTGTTGTTTTGTTAATGTTTCATCTATGTGTCCTTTTTTCTATTTAGTGTTTCTTGATTATATGTTTTGGCAACCTGCTCTCTTCTATTCTTTTTGTTTTCTTTAGGTACACTAATTGTCTTACCATGGTTTCTACTTCTAGTGGAAAAGACATTTTTTCAGTAAATAAAATCTCATATGGAATTGATGTTTTAATTATGAAATTATTTGTTATTAGTCGCTTTTGAATTCTTTCTATTTATCCCCATTCAAAATCTGATGTATCGTTAGCCCACACCTCACATCCATACAACACCACTAGAATAACTAATAACTCAAATATGACCCTAATGGTTTTTCAATCCCACATATATATTTTTCTACCCTTATTTAGCAATGAGTAAAGTGCCCTCCATCCTACTTGTATTTGTTTCATCCTGCATATTCCCCAATTGAGTTTGCTTTGAAAATCTAACACAAGGTATTTGTATTTTGTTATTACCTTTAAAATTTTTTCTTCAAATAAAATATATGACTATTTTTGCTCTCTTCGAGTAGAGAAGACCATAATTTTAGTCTTGTTATTGTTTACTTACATTCCAACTTCTTTACAAAAATGCTCTAAAGATTTTAGATATTTTTTTAAACTTTAAAGTGTCTTGTCGATCAAGATGAGGTCATCAAAATGGAGGAGAAGTTCCACTACATAATTAGCCAATTGCATTCCCTCTCCTCCCATCCTTTCCATACATTCCTCCAATTTGTCAATATAAAGGTCAAATAATGTAGACGACAATGGATAACCTAGTTTCACCCTGATATCATTCCCACAACAATCTGATAAACCTTTTGGAGTTCTAAATTTTGCTACCACCTACCCATAAAGTCTACGTATAACTACTATGTAGTTGATTGGTACATCAATTTCTTCCATTCTTTTTCATAATTTACCTCTAAGTACTATGTCAAAAGCCTTTTTAAAGTCCACAAAACAACAATAAACTTCTTTTTCATTCCATATACTCTCTATTAGGTGCCTTAAAGTAATGTAGTGATCTATTGTTTAATACTTTGGTCTAAACCCTACTGGCTCTATTACCCTCTTTCCTTGATTTTTTATCCACTGACTAATTTTGCTTTCTATTATGTTCCCAAACAATTTTACAAAAAGAGGAGTAATCATGATGGTGTAGTAATTTGAAGGATGTCTCCATTTTTATGCTATGGTATGACTAGGTTGGTTATCCATTCTAATAGAAAGACATATTTAATTATGCCATTAAAAATATTTTGGATGTGTGGTGCTAATATGTTAACCCCACACTTAATATGTTCAACTTGCAAATCATCTACATCCTTAGCTTTATCTATTACTATTTTCTTAACGCCCTCCTTCACATCTTTCACTAAAAGAAGTTACTTAGTTTTCTTAATTTTCGGAGGGGTATCTCTTTCTTGGTTTCTCTCATATAATTTCTTAGCATACTGCAACCATTGTTCATTGGTGATATTAATTTTTGTCTTTTGCTTTGTTGTAGCCCTTTCCAAAATTGTATTGGGTTATGCTTTGTAAGATATATCGATTATTTTTGCCTACTCTTATGTATTCTTCTTTTTTTTTTCACTAATTATTTATATATCTTGTTATTTGTTTTCTCTTTGCCTAGTTCTGTTAAGGTTCTCCTTACTTCTTTGTATTCTTCATCATACCATGGATTTACAGGGAAGATTTTACATTTTCTTTTCTTGGGTTTTAACTTTTTGCATGATTGAGGCTTATTAGACTATATCCATAAGTTTATTGCTATCAAAAGTAGAGGTTTAGAAAATATGTATCCTATTTATTTCTTCTCTTTGCATAATTTTCTTGAGTGATGTTGTAAAAGTTTTCTAATTTTTCTGTCATTGGAATGTTTCCTGTTTTCTTTCCTTTACTTACTTGAAGGTATTCCTCTTGCCCACTTTCCTGCATTTGGATTTTTATGTACATTGGATTGTGATAATATTTTAGCTCTATGGCAATTGCTTCAATCTTCTAGATATTATAGCCTTGAAACGAATTTTGGTGAGAAAATAACATAATCAACTATACTATGTCCATTATGTGTTTAACGAGTATTCTTTTTTAGATATTTATCACATTTTATGCCATTACAAATGATCAATCCCTCTATGCTACATAGTTTAATAAGTTCTTTTCCACAACGTGTGATGGCTCCTTGCTTATCATCTAAGGATCTTAACCAATGGTGATTCACCTATTCTTCTAGCCATAGCAGATTACCATCTATATCTTCATTGATCTTTAAAGAGATTGATTGTCTATTTATTGTCCTCACATTATAGTCAACCACTAAGACCACATGTCCAAGCCTTTTATATTTAGTGACATATTTTATCAATATCATATATATCATCACAATCTAAGCCATGTTTCTTATAAAACGTTAATTGTTGTAGAGTAGAATAACAAGTTGCAATGCTAATCAATGTGTTATCTGGGATTCTAATCCACATATATTATTTATTTGGGTCTTCTTTCTCAATCTATATGAGTAAACTCCAAGACTCTTTTATTAGTATTGTTACTTATTCATGTCCTATTTAATTTTCTATTGCTTCATTCCATATTGATACCTTTTTGTATCCTTTGTAATTGGGAATCTTGAATCTATTGTGTTCATGTATTTTTATTTGTACAATTACATCATTTGGTTTAGTTATAGGCCATAGAATGGGACCCCTTATCCATTGATATCCATAATGATTAAAATTCAAAAAAGTTAAGTGTTCCTAGTAGACCACAACTTCTTATTTATATTGGTGTGTTCCATTTATAATGCATTCTTTTCCATTTTTCAAGCATGTCTCTTTACCCTCACTCCTTGCTACCTTTACCTTTTCCCATACTAACCTCTTCTCTTCTTGTTGCATAGAAGTAAGATCATCATCTAAGTAAAAATGTGACTCTTATAGAAATCCTCTATTTTGGAAAACCTACCTTTTAGCTTCTACACTGGACATTATGACTCGAATTGGTCTAGCTCCCATGTCTTCCCTTACCTTTTCCAATCTACATGCTTGATGAATTTGTCCACTCCAATGAAGTTTATAAAAAAGAAAATCCCTTGTTAAGTTGGTTGTATTTCTTGTCCTCCATACTCTTTTATTCCCTTAATAATTATGTTTATTGACCTATTTTGTCTCTCTTTCTTCTAACAATTGCATTCTAATTTGTTTTTCTATTAAATCTCTTTTTTCATTTGGCATAATTGTTGGATCTCTTACCACTTGTTCCCATGATCTAGTCTCCTCTAAATTATTTCATAGTCCTTGTTCTTTTATCATTGTATTTATAATTGTTGTCTAAATTTCTTTAATATGTAATAAATTGTCTTTATTTTTTTCTTTGCTAACTTGCAACCCACTTTGAAAATGGAATCCAACTATCGAAGCAACTATAAAAAATGTGTGTATTAATAATACATTAAGAAACATAAGGAGAAGATAGGTTGTAATTAACATGTTCATATATAACAAAAACATGTTTATAAAAGATATATTACTATCCGCTCATGTAGAGGAATTGAAGAGCAAGTGGGTAGTTAAAACTCTCTGGTTATCGAAAGGCCCAGGTTCAAATCTCTCCCCTCACATGTTGCGGATATGTTATATATAAAAGGTTCCTCATCAAAAAAAAAAAATATATATATATATTACTAATGTTTACTTTTAATAATTTATTCATTAGATATTTTCTATTTAATTTCCTTCTCAATTTTTAATATTAATATTAAATAGATTTATATAATTTACTTACCAAACATTTATGTATCTAAAACATTTTTATCCTCACATTTCAAAAAAAATTATAATAGTCCTATCACATGCTTTGTTTTTTGTTTTTTCATGCAGTTCATACTCTCAAATAAATTAAAGCATATGATGTTGATTTATCTTTAGGAAAAATCCTTCTAAATTAAACTTTTTTCATTTTTATCTTGTTTTGGAGCTCATTGAATTTGAGATGCAATTCTATTTATTTTATAAGTTAGTCTTTTTTCAATAATGTGGTTTAACGCAAATTTATTAAAATAGTGTAATATATCATATATACCGACTTAGATATGTATTGAACATTGAGATTTACCAAAAAATTAAGATATTTATCGTAATTTTTTCAAAATCAAACATATAAGATAACATCTCAAGTTTGATATTTCTCAATGTTAAATTTAATATATTTTATAAATATTCAAGTTAATTGTAAATAAATAAATAAATAAATAAATAAATAAATAAATAAATATATATATATATATATATATATATATATATATATATATATATATATATATATATATATATATATATTTTTGGCTTGATAATAAAGGGTTGTACTCGGGTCCCCCACCCTTACAAATTACATTACTCTTCTTTAGAGTTTGAGAGTTTACAAATAGATACACCTCTCATCTCAATTAAGATGCTATAGCTAGAAACCTACATCATTTTACATAAAATATCTGAATTCTTGATTTTCATTTTTTGGATCTTTTCAATTTTGTATGAATACAATTATTCTAAAATTTAGCATCCTTCTTGACATTTTCCTATAGTAGCCTTCACAATACCAAAACTTCACCTCTACTTTCTATGCCTTACATCTTAGTAGAGTAATATTTCCAAAACATTACACTATCATAGTCTGCTTTACCAAATCTGGATTGCTAGTTTCCTTCGTGAAATACAAGTGCAACCACAAAAATTATAATAATTAGTTTTTATGAAGACATTATTGTTACAAAATAAAGTAGAAATTACCAATGGAAAACATTAAAGTAAATCTAAATCATTAATTGATTCAGGAAATCAACATTTTCTTGTTAGCTTCAACTAAACTTACTACTTCCTCTAACCATGGAAAAAAGAATTTAACTTCACGATCCTCAATCAAAACCCCTCTATTGGCTAGCCTATATGCACATTTTTCTCCTTCCTTTAATGTATGTGTAAGCTCGATTTCTTCAAACTCTTTAGCAAGATCTTGAACTTCCATAATTATCTCTTATATGTTCCATGGAGCCTTTGCTTTCCTCAAAATTACATTTATTACTATGAGAGAATCGCCTTCCATACATACTCAGTTCCATTTCATTTGTTTGCATATATTTAACCCTTCTAAAGATTCCCAAGCTTCAACTTAATTATTTTTCTTAAATCCACTATTGAAAGCGTAATGAGCCAAAATACCTCCTCTATTATTTCTAATAATTCCTCCTCCTCCTAATGGTCCTGGATTTCCTTTAGATGATCCATTAAAATTTAATTTAACCCACTCCACATCTGGTGGTTTCCACTTTATATTCTTTACCTTATTTTTGCTTCTCTTGTACCCAACATCATAATTCCATTTAATGACTTGAATCCATCTATCAAGGCTATCTACTTCTATATTAGGGATTGGGTGAGTTGATAGGGTTAGTTTAGACTCCTCTACGGTTAAACATATATTCCTTTTTATTACCTCTAAACTACTCTCATTTCCTTTAAATATTCTTCTATTCCTTTCTAGCTATACAATCCAAAGTAATGTATCTTTTGATATATCCAATATTATCTTTAAAGCCTAACTTTTATAAGTGCTTTGCCATTGCTTTAACCAATCTTCAATTCTACTTTTTATAATCACGCATTTACCAAACATATTAAGAATCCATTGCCATCGATTCCATACTACTGAGCAATGTCCCGAGAGATGGTCTATACTCTCCTCATTTTTACAAAAAACACATTGAGAGGGGCCAAACAAATATTTTAACTTTAGGAATGCCTAGGCTATCCCAAATATCACTCCATATTCTAGTGATACTATTATTTTATTGGTGTTGTACATTATATCCACTTCTTGTTGTGTATTATATATATATTTTTATTTGTAGAAAACATCCCAAAAGGGATGCCACTTTCGGGTAAGACCCAAGGAGGCAGGGTTATCATTGTTGTGTATTATCTTGAGTTATTCAACTCCCAAATCAATTTATCCTTGGCTTCTCTCAAAATAATCATAGTTGTTATCTTTCTACTCAATTGCCTCCTAGCATCAATGTCTTGTATACTTGTAAACAAATCTTCTTTCCATTTGTATCTTCCTTCCCGATCCTTGTACAAAATGTTTGAAACCCTATCATCATATTTGTCTTGAAGAAATCTCATCCAAGGTTTCAAAATTGGATCTAAATTGAGTGGTTTTTTATCACACCAATTATCTATCCAAATAAGTTTTTTTTCTCCAGTTCCCTCCACCCATCTTAAACCTTTAATCATAATAGATTTTTTTTGATTGGTAAATAGAGGTTTTGAAAGGAACCCATAACCTTTTACAAAAATATGAGGGTTGGAAGAAGAGTTCTCAACTGAATATAGTCGAAGAAATAGGCCCTCTATGGGTTTTTGGTGAAAAACATCTTAAACTAAAAAAGAGAAACCCACGCAGGAGCAAGAGAAGAAGCCACACAGGCTGATAAGAGAACCCTTCACAGGAGCAGTAGAGAAAACCTCATAGTTACACATAAATTTGAAAAGGGTTTTCCTATACAGGAGAAAACCTCATAGTTACACACAAAATTTAAAAATAGTTTTCCCACACAAGAGAAAACCTCATTGTTTTAGAAGGCTCGAAGAAAAATGAACCAATACACTGCAAGGCCATCCATAAACGAAATAGGACCATTCGTAAACGAATCAGGACCATCTGCAAAAGAAATGGGACCACTCGTAAACCAACACAGGACCATTCGCAAAACAAACTAGGGCCATTCACAAAACAACACTGGACCATCCATAAAAGTCTCCTCGAGAAAATAAAAATAATTTTTCTAAAAAGGTTTTCCTGCCTAGAGAAAAACACACTATTTTGAAAGGCCCAAAACATAGAATACTCCACATGACCTAATACCAGAAACACTAGCATCGAGTAGATCTGTAAAGGTAGTCCATGCAAGATCATCTGCAGGCCTGAAAATGGAACAACCGAAGGATATCACTACAGGCCATGCGATCTCCTAACGAAGAAAGATGAAGCACAACTAAAAATAGAACCTAGTAAAGAAGATGACCCCGAAGCGAGAAGAAGATCATATATAGCACAATGTCACGAAACCCTCTGCTATAGCGAAAAATCAACATATGGTCCCCCATCAAGACCAAAAAGAGCTACAGGTAGGACCACCCACAAAGTACCTGTAGATCTGCAAGAAAGCCCCAACCCTACCACCAAAGGAAAACCCACGAAACCCTTCTACAACACAATGTAGCACATGGTCCCCTCCAAGACCAAAAAAGGAAGATAATGAATTCGTTAGAAACCCTTGGAAACAATTTATAATAGTCCCAAACTTCTAGCCACGAGAAGCACTCAATTGTGAACAATAAGATCGGGGCCTCCCCCAAAGCCCAAAAAAATAGCGAATGGCCATCCTGACAAGCAAAACGAATGAAAAAAATCCATCAAAAACCCTGAACCACCAGCCATGGAAAACACTCAACTATGAGCAATAAAATCAAGACCTCTTCTAAAGCCCAGAAAAATAGCAAATGACCTTCTTGGCAAGTAGAATGAACAAACCAAAGCCCACCCTGAAGCAATGCCAAGTTCTATAGAGGAACAAAGAGTTTCCCCTACAGGAAGTAAAGTACATGGCCCCTTCCCATGGCCAAAGGAAAAATTGTAGGGAAGAGCTCCACTAGCCCCACTCCCAAATCGAGCAAGAACAAAAACCCCCCAAACTACGCCAAAAAACTAGGTTTTTTTGACCAAGCAACACCACCCAAGAAAACTTCCTGGAACACCTTAGGATCTTCTTGGAAATCCATAGGAAAGTAGGATATCCGCTAGAAAATAGGAGATCTGCCTAGAAATCCATAGGAAAGGAGGAGATCTACCTAAAAATCCATAGGAAGAGCCAAGGAGGGAGCAAGAATTTGAAAAGGTGACCTCCTACCCAAAGCGGGAGGTCTCTTGCTCTTGCACCTCCTTAACTTGCTATGGATCCACCAGAAAAACAAGAGATCTGCCTGGAAATCCACAAAAAAGTAGGAGATCTACGTGAAAATCCACAAGAAGAGCCAAGGAGGGAACAAGAATTTGAAAAGGTGACCTCCCACCCAGAGTGAGAGATCTCTTACCTCTTTTTTTAACCATTCCAAAGAGGAGAACCATTTGGTAGAGAGAATGCAGTATATATTAAAGTTGGGTCATTGGGATCAACATACTTAGAAGAATTCTTATCCATTATCTTTGACTCTCTTTGTATAATCTCTAGATTACTTTCCCCTAAGAGCTAAGTTTGCACCTATAAGAAATCTTAAACCAAGACCTCCCCTAATTTTATTATCACACACCTTGCTCCATTTCACCAAAGGAAATTTCCTTTTATTATGTAAACTTGACCATAAAAAGGATCACATAATATAGATTAATTTTTTTTTCAATTGATTTTGGCATATCATACAGTGACATATATTATGTTGGAATGGCCTGTAAGACTGACCTAATTAACTGCACTCTTCTTGCTAACAATAATACTACATACCTTTATTCTCCTAAACATAAATTATTCACCAATATGCAGAAATATCAATTATTCATCCATAAATAATATTCCACAAAGATAATCCACACAATGAGATAGTGATAGATAATACCCTTAAGGTAGGGAAACACCAACAATACTCCTTAAGGAAGGAATAACTTCACAAGATCTCCCAAGATGAGAGTGCCACTTAGAGAGGGCAAAGTCCCATAAGCCACTTTGTGGGCAAAGACGATTACATAAGATTGATCTTCATGATGATTATAATGATAAATATCTCTTCTTTATATACCCATATTCTAATTCTACTTTGGGGAGCCGACTACTAATATAATATTATAATACAATCAACCTTGGATTATGTGTGGCCCATGCCAACCCTTATACAATATAATAACATATCCCCAAATTCCATTCCTAGGTACCCTAACAGTATAACCATCTACCTTTCCAAGATGGAAGTTTATTCTGAACTTTACTAATAATTGGATTCCATAATTCTATCCTCATTCTCCCCTCAAATAAAGGCATCCCTAGATAAGTTGTTGGTAAATTTGCCTCCTCCATTTGAAGTAACCTATAAATTCTTGCTTTGATATTAGTTGGAGTGTTAAGGAAGTAAATTTTGGATTTTGTCCTATTAACTTTTTGCCCTGATGCTCTTTTGTATTCCTTTAAAAATTTATTCAAAGCTCTGGCCTCATTTATCCTTGCCCTTCCAAAAAGGGTTGTATCATCTACAAATTATTGATGGGTGATGTTGTCGATGTTATTACTAACCTTAAGTCCACTTATAAGCCCATATTTGTAAGCCTTCTTTAAGTTCCTACTCAAAACCTCTGCCATAATAATGAACAAATAAGGAGATAGAGGATCTCCTTGTCTAAGGCCTCTCTTGGCTTTAAAATATTTTGTTACTAACCCATTGACCAACACTTGAATAAGAAATTGTAGAGACACAAGCTTTAATCCATCTAACCCATTTCTTCCCGAATCCAAACTTTTCTAAAACTGCAAAAAGAAAATCCCATTTAACCCTATCATAGGCTTTACTCATATCAAGTTTTAAGATCATTGCTTTCTCTTTTCTTGAAGTTGTTGAATGTATAACTTCATGAGCTACTATGATCCCATCCAAAATTTGTCTCCCTTTCACAAATCCTCCTTGCTCTTCTGAAATAATTTTGTCTAACAATGGCCTTAATCGATTCACCATCACTTTGGAGATAATCTTATATGCCATATTACATAGGCTTATGGGTCTAAAAGAATCAAACAATTCAACATCCTTCTTTTTTGGAATTAGGGTAAGATATGTTGCATTTATTTTATAAGGTATGTATTGTTTTACCCTAGACTGTTCCACTACCACCAATAAAGAATCCTTCACTATATCCCAATTATGTTGGTAAAAAGTTGTAGAGAGCCCATCTGGACCTAGGGATTTATCCTTATTAAAAGAGAAAAGAGCTAAATGAACTTCTTCTAGAGTAATAGGCTCCATCAGTTTCCTATTGTCTTCATTCGTTATAACTGAAGGAACATCTTGAAGAAGTTTATCATTAAGAACTTCAGTCTCCTCTGATCCTAGAATATTTTGATAAAAAGACTTTACCTCTTTTCTAATTTCACTTTGATCTTCAATCCAAACCCCTTCTATTGATTTAATTCTACTAATTTTGGATGTTGATCTTTGTACTATAGCCATCCTATGAAAAAACTTTGTATTTTTATCTCCTTCTTTTAACCAAGTCTGTCTTGATTTTAATCTCCAAAATTTCTCTTCCTTACTCAAAATATTATGATATTCACTAAGCAACTCCCTTTCCTCTGAGCTTGGATTATTATGATCACCTTTTTGGAATTTTGAAAGTTTATCTTTTAGTTCTTCTTTCTTCTCAAAAATATTTCCAAAAGTGTTCTTGTTCCATTATTTTAATCTAGATGTCATAGATTTAATTTGATTTGGAAGAGCATACAACCCACCATTACCTAAAGAATTCCATGTTTGAGCTATCATATCAACAAATTGAGGATGGTCTTCCCACATCTGCTCATATTTAAAATATGATATTTTTTTAATTCACTTACCACCATTTTAACTCTTATTGGCCAGTGATCTGAACCAATCCTTGTTAAGGTATTAATTTTAGCACAAGTTCCTTCATCTAGCCAATGATCTGAGAGTATGCATCTATCTAATTTTTTTGCTATTAGGTTCTGGCCTCTCCTGTTGTTGGTCCAAGTATAGTTGTCTTCTTCAAACTCAACCTCCCATAGATTATTGTTTTGAATAAAAGCTGAGAAATCTCTCATACTTTGGGTTAATTTCCTAATTCCCCCAAATTTTTCATCCAACTTGGTTATGGCATTAAAATATCCTATGATCATGAATCAGGTTTCTTGGTCTTTACTTCTCATAAAGGCTTCAATCCCACTCCAAACTTCTAATCTACCTAACTGAGTTGTAGGTCCATAGACATTGATAAGGATGAAATGAATATCTACAAAGTAGCAAGTGACTAAAGAGGCTATCCAATGCCTAGTTTTATGAATGGTTACACAGGAGGTTCTAGAAGGATTCCAACAAGTTAGAATTCCCCCTGCCACTCCTTCAGAATCCATAGCATCCCATTCACATCTTGCCCATATTGCTTTCATAGTTTTTGAAACTTCTTTTGTCATTTTAGTTTCTTGGATACAAAGAATATCAGGCTTATTACTTAAACATAGGTCCCTAATACACCTCTGCTTTGAGGGGGCATTAGCACCCCTTATATTCCATGAGATGATAATCATGTCTCATTAGGGGCTTTTGGCCCCACCTACGTATTACCAATATCATTTTGTTGTTTGGTAAAGAGAAGTTCAACCAACTTAGTTTGTGTTCCTTTCTCTATGTTTGCTCTTGCTTCCCTGGATCTTGCTTGATAATTTGAGGGTTTTCCTCTTTTTGCCTTGCCTATATCAAGAGTAGGTCTTATTATTCTATTCCTCAATATTCTTTCACAATTTTATTTTTCATCATATTTATCCTCTCCTGGCTCTATTATAGAAGCTTTTGACTTGTCCTGCTCATTTTCTAGTATTTCCTTATTAATGGCAGAGGTATTAACTTCTAAAACTGCATTTTCTTTACCAATTTTTTCTCCTGAATGGTGCATGGTACTTCAAGAGAGTCTTCAAAATATGATGAGACACATTCCTTAGGTTCATCGAGAATGTTCTTCCTTAAATCAGGATCATACTGAATAGATGGTTCCTTGTTAATATGTTGAAACTGTTGTATTGTGTCCTCTAAGTTTTGATCTACTTTTTCTTCATAGGCTAAAGCCTCAAAAGAGTTGGTATTTCTTCCAATATCCTTCCTTACTGGTCTCCATTGTTTATTTTCTTTCATTTTTCTAGATCTATTTTTTGGAAGTTGAAAACCATCTTCATCCATAACCATTTGTAAGTTTCTCTTGCGGTTTTCTACATATGATTCTGTTGGGCTCTTCTTAGGGCATGATCTCTCAATATGCCCCACCTCATGACATCTTCTACATCTAAAAGATATGTTTTCATAATCTATGGTTTGGGTCCACATCTTATCCCCATACTTAAGAATGATTGATTCTGGTAAAGCTTTACTTATATCAATCATGACCAATATCTGAGCATAAATAGCCAAGAATCCATCTTTCATAGTATCTGAAATCTCAAGGAATTCTCCTAGAGTGTTGCCTATTGCCTTGAAGGTATCTATTTCCCAAAATTCAATGGGTAACCCAAACATCCTAACCCAGATTGGTACTAGGGATAGATTTACATTTTTAGGTGAAAAGCCTTCATACCAGTGGGTAAGGAAGAGTCCTGCTCTTCCCATAAACCAAGGACCCCCTTTTAGGATTTTTTTCTTTCTTCCCTAGAACAAAAAATGGCTAGGAAGAAACCTTTGGGAAGAAATGATAGAATCACTCCTGGAGACTTCCAACTCCTATCAATCCATTTTCTCAAGGTTGAAGCCCCTGGCCAATACCCATTAAATTTACCAAAAATCGCCCTATCTTGGAGCAACGAGGATCTCTCTGAGGTGCGCTCACTAACCTCTACCACTAGAGATGATTCTAAGGATTTAACTATAAATCAGTCCATGGAAAGGAAACTAAAACTCAAAATCTATTGAAATTTATCAGAATGTCCTATAGCAAATATAATATTTGATAAAAACTTTATAATAATTTGCATGCAAAATTTCTAAGATAAAGAAAGGGAAAAAAAAACTTAGCTAAAAAATTCTATGTCCAGATAGAATGTCTTGCCTCACTAAAGTCCTAGCCCTTCATTGCTCTTCCCATCATCCGAACCCTAGCTGACAAATATTTGCAATTTTATTTTTCGCGACTTGAAAAATCATCACTGCCCTTGTTCCGGATGGTTGACTTCACAGGGTTGTATCTCCCTCAATATTGCTCGGATTCCTTCATATGACCACTCATTTTAAAGCTATTCAAATTCCGCACAAGTTGGTCCAAGAATCAGCTGAATCGGATAACCCTTCGCGAAGATATGGCTCCTAAAAGATGAGATATTTTTCAAAAAAAAATGCCCTAATCCTTCGAGACAACATGGATATTATCCACATATCATAAGCCTTGATATATTAGGTCATTTATTGTAATTCTTGATATACATATTAATTTGCTCATATTATTCTGCTCATATCATTATCTTGACCTTATTATATTATGGCTATTTTATATATGTTCCTGTGAGATATAACCTGTGATATTTTGTGGTAGTATTAAGGCTTAAAAAACCATAAAAAATGTCTAAATTGTTGATTTTATTTTTTGAAACTTTGTCAATTTTTTGTGAATACAAGTATTCTGGAGTTCAACATCCTTCTTGAAATTTTCCTACAACAACCTTCACAATACCAAAACTTCACCTCTACTATCTATGCATTACATCTTAGTAGAGTAATATTTCCAAAATATCATATTGTCATAGCCCACTTTACCAGATCTAGATTGCTAGTTTCCTTATTGAAGCACAAGTGCAACCAAAAAATTGTAATAACTAGTATATATGAAACACATTAATGTTGGACGAAGGATGGGAGAGGGAAGAAAGTAGAGAGGGGAGGGCTCTGGTCCCTCCCCTGCTCCCCCTCCCATGGCTCCTGGTTCCTGCCTAGTCCCTGGCTCAACCCAGGTCATCCCTCTCGGGGAGTGGTTGTTTGCAGATGATCTCCTGGGGGAGATCCTTCTCCACTATCTGCGCCCCTCCCGGCCGGCTAGGGTTTCCTTGGTTGTTTTTTTGGACTGGTGCTTCCCAGGGATCCTTGTTTGGTTGGGGATCCCTTCCATTTTTCCCTCAGGCTTCCCCCTGGGGTTTTTTGCAGGTTATTTGCGTGGATCTGGTCCCCTACATTTCTCGGTGTGGTGGAGGTGACGGTTTAGGGTTTGGATAGCTTCCCCTTTTTCTTGTGAATCCTCGGTGGGCTCTGTGCTTGGACGAGATTCTTGGTCCCTGCTGCTGGGATCCTCTTCTGTTTTCCCAAGGCGGGTTCCTTGTGGTGCAACTCTCTGGTCACTTCCTGATGGGCTGGATCCTCTCTGTGCTGGCTGTCGGCTTCCAGCAGGATGGCTCTTGTTGAACGGAATGTTTTCCCGGTGGGCGGGTTGGTTTCTCCATAGGGCGGGATCCGCCAAATCCGTCGATTTTCCCGCAAGGCGGGATCCTTTCTTTTCTGCTGGTTTCCAGGATGGCGGGATTTCCCTTTTGCTTCCCGCTAGGTGGGACTGTTTGTTGTGGTTTTGACTGCTTCCCGCGAGGCAGGATTTTATTGTAACGGTTTTTCTTTGCTTCCTGCTGGGCGGGATCTTCTCGATGGTGGTTTTTGGCTACTCCCCGCTGGGCGGGATCTCCAAAACTACTTTCTTTCTTATTTGTTTGTTTCCCATTGAGAGGGATTGTTTCATGCTTACTTTATCACTAGGCGGGATTTGCATTTTGGTGTTCAGTTTCAAGGGATTGATGCCCTAGGCCCATTTCTTATGTAATCAGGTTTTGGGATCCTTGTTAAAACCCGCTGTAAATACAAAAACTACTTACCAAAAAAAAAAAAAACACATTAATGTTATAAAATAAAGAAAATATTACCAATGGAAAATATTAAAGTAAATCTTAATCATTATTTGATTTAGGAAATCAAAATTTTCTTGTCAACTTTAGCTAAATTTACTACTTTCTCTAACCAAGGAAAAGAGAATTTAACTTCATAATCCTCAATTAAAACCCCTCTATTGGCTAGCCTATCTGCACATTTGTTTCCTTTGCTTAATGAATGTGTAAACCTGATTTCTTCAAACTCTATAGAAAGGAAACTAAAACTCAAAATCTACTAAAATTTAACAGAATATCCTATAGCAAATATAATATTTGATAAAAAAATTATAATAATTTGCAAACAAAATTTCTAAGATAAATAAGGGAAAAAGAAACTTGGCTAAAAAATTCTATGCCCAGACATAATGTCTTGCCTCACTGAATCCTTAGCCCTCCATTGCTCCTCCCATCATCCAAACCTTGCTTGATAGATATTTGTAATTTTGCTTTGTGCGACTGAAAAATTATCACTGCTTTTGTTCCGAATAGCTGACTTTACAAGGTTGTATCTCCTTAAATATTGCTTGGATTTCTTCATACGACCATGTATTTTAAATATTTTCAAAAATTGCACAAAGTGATCCAAGAATAAGTTGAATCAGACAACCCTTCACGAAGATATGGCTTCTAAAAGATGAGATGTTTTTTAGGAAAAAAATTGCCCTAATCCTTTGCAAATTGACATTTTTTATCTTTCATTAAATTTTACTAGATTGCTTTTTAAATGATAATAATTCTATAGTATCACTTCAAAATATATGTTCAAAGGTAAATATTTTATAAAAAATAATATTTCAACTCATTTTTTTGAACCATCATCAAGACCAATGAAAAAAACAAGGATATGTAATATGAGCTTCTTATATAAATAACTTATTACGAGATAGCAATGTAACAATCAAATATCTATATGAAGATATCCACATTAATTTATAATCATGAATATTATCTCCCAAATACATCTTAAGTTATTCAACCTATTTGAAACAAGTAATTATTATTACTTGAGATACAATTTATTGTCTTTGTTCATAGTGTTTCTTTTATTTTTCAATTTGGATAGCCTCTATAACTTTAGTGTAATGACTTTACTTTACCTAAATTTGGACAATCCTAGGAAGACATTAAACCCTTAAGTACAAGCAAAACCAATATAAGCTCAAAATAGATAAAGCTACAAAAAAAGACAAAAATGGTAAGGTAAGGTTATAATATATATCAAATGGAAAATATTAAGGTATGATTTAAAAGGATAGATGTGTAGGATACACATAAAACTACTAAATTTTATTCTTAATAAAGCAATATCAAAGTATCTTCAAACCTATTCATAATTTTATATAATTTGCAAAATCTAAAAGCTTAACACAGGTTG
The DNA here is from genome assembly GCA_028583015.1 of Wollemia nobilis. Classification (NCBI taxonomy): domain Eukaryota; kingdom Viridiplantae; phylum Streptophyta; class Pinopsida; order Araucariales; family Araucariaceae; genus Wollemia; species Wollemia nobilis. The sequence goes on along the minus strand of JAQPPZ010003287.1, from coordinate 4,342,367 downwards.
CCAACGACATGTGTTGGTGATATGGTAATGACCACTATTAAGAAGTAGAAACCCAATCTACGTAAGAAGGTAATATCGACAATGATTATCCTCTAGAGGAAGCCCTAGAGGAGAAAGGATGGGGTATATAGGTATTTTGAAGGAGGAGCAAGAAAGGTGATAGGTGAGAGTTTTATTGTGGTAGAATCCCCTAAGGATGTAGATAAGAGAGATTCTAACCCTTTGGATCCAGGAGCAGTAGAATTTGACAACAGTAGAAAGGTAAAAGGGAGTTGCTTCTTAGGCATAAGTTTTGAAGAGAGGTCAAAATTCACAAGAAGAGGGATTTGTTCTATGTTTGGATCGAGATGAAAAGGGTTTTACTCTTAAGGTCCCAAATTTTTTTGCTAATGACTTCTCATGAGAGAAGGTGATGGTGAGCAAAAGGGAGGCAGAGGTGAGCGAACATGCAGCGATCGAGTCATCGACGAGTGGGAGGCAGAGGGACGGGAGTAAAAGTGAACACTCAAGGGGTGACGTGTCGGCGAATGGGAAGTAGAGAGGTGGGAATAAAAACTTTGGGATCGGCTCACGATCGTAAGATGAACCCAACCCCCACCAGGCAGAGGATGAACCAGCAAATAAAACTAATCCAGGCATGGGAGGAGACGGGAAAGGAGGACGTAGAGGCAAAGACCCACCAGATAAAAATGAAATAGATGACAAGAAGACCAACCAATCTTCTTTCGTAGAAGTGCTTCAAGGAAAACCTAAACCTAGGTCCTCGATAGTGAACGCCTTCATAACCCAAGGCTATAATGTCCTCTATCTAGAGCAAGTCATGATGGAATACGCTAATCGAGACTCATTTTCCCTGGTAGGGAAATTTGTTGGAGGGAGACCGAACATGGACTCACTTCGGCATTGGGTGGCCATCAAGTGGAAAACCAGAGGGTGCCTAGAGCTATCAGCCATGTCCAGAGGGTTCTTCATGGTCCACCTCAACACACAGGAAGACGTTGACCGTATCTTATCAAGAGGCCCTTGGTTTTTTGGGAGGAGAAGTCTTTTCCTCTAGAAGTGGGGAGAAGACTTCGATCCAGAGTCATAGAGCATAAATTACACTCCCATTTGGGTGTGGCTCTCGAACTTGCCACCACACTTCTTCTATGAAGATGCACTCCAAGTGATAGCTCGAGCAATAGGGGAATTGGTAGCCATTGATCCAGCAACTCGCGCATGGACTCACCTGATGCAAGCATGCATATGCATCAATGTCAACCTGGAAACATAGCTCCCTAGCCAGGTTAACCTAATTTATAGAACCTATAGGTGAAGCTAGCCATTGGAGTATGAAAACAAACCCGCTTTTTGCTTCGAATGTCAACTACAAGGGCACCTTTCATCCCAGTGCCTAAACCACAAAAACACATAGACAAAGTCATAGATTGTGGCCCACCCAGTCTAGGGGGAAAATCAGAAGATGAAGGCTAGAACGGGATAGAACCAGAACCATAAAGGCAAGCAATAGGCTTTACCCCCTCCAAGCGGTGACAAGCAAAAGGTAAGTAATATGTTCACCATCTCCAACAAATTTAATTTACTTAGCAATTTTGGTCACAATGATAAATTCCAATTTGAGGAAATCCCCTGTGAGGAAACCCCTGATCCAAACCCTATCGTTCAACTGGATGCTATTGATGCCATCCCTCAGAAAACCCCCTCCCATCCCCACCCCGTTGCCCTTCCCCCACTCCCAATAATGGTCATGATTCCTCTAAATCCCCCTAGACCCCCCAGCCCCCCCATTCCCCCACCATCGTCTTCCCCACCCAGCAATACTGGGATGCCCCGCTCCCTATCCAAATCCCTCGAAGTTGAGGCTGACAGTGATGATTCTTCCCAAGAGTCCTCGAAACCATGGAGCCCAAAATAGACCCAAAGTTTCAGAAAGACCTAGGTTGATGTGGGAGGTGATAGAAAGAAGGGAAGGCCCTCGAGGGTAGTTCTAAGAAATAGAGATGCAGCTGAAGATATAGCCAATGGCACCCAAAAAACTTTGTTCCAGGAGCTAGGGATAACAAACAAGGAAGAAACTAAGAGATCCAAAACCCTCACGCAACAAGGCAAAGGGGGCAGAAAACCCTCCAAAAGTTCCAAATGAAAGTCCTCTCCTGGAATGCGAGAGGACTAAATGGGGCAGCCAAAAAAATACTGGATGTTGCCATGTGGAAGGATATGAATCCTACTATTTTTCTTATCCAAGAAACCAAATTAGGTGAGCACTGGTCACCAAGAGTTGCCAAAACCATCTGGAGGAAGTGTGAGTTTGTCTACACCCCAGCGCAGGGTACCTCAGGTGGACTCCTTTGCCTCTGGGATCCAGCAAAAGTTGAAGGATGAGTTATCTCAGGTGATGGGTGCCTGGCCAACATCCTCTTTCATGATTCTAACACCCAACTCTCCTGGGTCTTGACCAACGTGTATGCTCCTAACACCCCGTAGGACAGAATAATCCTATGGAATAGCCTTTCCCAGATGAGACAAGCATTTAGTGGCATCCCTTGGATCTTAGCAGGGGACTTCAACACTCCCTTGCATCCTTCTAAGAAGAGAGGTGGGAATGCCATTACTTCCAGAGCCATAGATGACTTTGCACACTTTGTAGACTCAAGCAAACTTATGGATGTCCAGTTGAAAGGGTCCCAGTTCACTTGGAGCAATAGAAGGGTGGGCGAAGACCTTATTCAAGAGAGACTAGACCATTTCCTGCTATCCCAAGAAGTGCTCCCCCTCTTTGGGGATGCTAGTCTATAGGTACTTCCAAAAATTGGGTCTGATCACAGTCCCCTGATGTTCAAAACTACCAACAGATCCCAGTTCAAAACCCCTTTCCATTTTGAATCTATGTGGACCCAACACCCAGATCTCAAAAATTAGATTGCTGAGTGGTGGGGGGAAAAGTTCCCTGGGACTGTCATAAACCAGGTAATGCAGAAACTCTGATCAATTAAGGGCAAGTTGAGGGTTTGGAACAAAGAGACTTTTGGGAATATCTTTGAAAATAAAAATATCATCAAAAATAGACTCAATCAGATTGAGGACAGGTTCCAACAGGGGCAAGGGGATGACAATCTCAGAGCAGAGGAGAGGATTTTGCTTTCAGAATACCATAATACTCTGTGAAAGGAAGAAATGTTCTGGCACCAGAAATCAAGATAGTTGTGGCTTAAGGAAGGAGATTCCAACTCCAAATTTTTCCACATCTCCACCCTTAGGCATAGAGGAGCCAATAGGATAAAGACCCTCACCAAGCAAGATGGTTCCTGCACCTCTGATATCCACCAAATCTGGGATGAAGTTGTTAACCATTTCAAAACCCTCCTCGGTGTCCCCTCCTCCCCCCCGACCAGGCTATGGACACCCTCCTTGAGAACATTCCTAGATCCATCCTTGAGGCCATGAATGCCCACCTTCTCAACCCTCTTACCCCTAAAGAGATCCACTAGGCCCTCTTCTCCATGCAACCAGACAAAGCTCCTAGTCTTGATGGGTTTTCTCCCAGGTTCTTCCAAACCTACTGGGACATCGTTGGGCCTGACCTCTGCCTAGCCATTTTTGAAATGCAAGCTACCAAATTCATTCCTAGGGATGTCAACTCCACTTTCCTCACTCTCATTCCCAAGGGGCCCAATTCCCAGTCCTTATCCGATTACCACCCCATCAACCTGTGCAACATCATTTACAAAATCTTGTCCAAAGCCATGGCTAATAGACTGACCAACATTCTCCCATCCATTATTGATCCCTACCAAGGTAGTACTATCAAAGGTCAAAATATTATTGATGGAGTCATCACTATCCACGAACTCATCCATTCGGTCCAAAATTCCAACAAGTCAGCCTTCTTTCTTAAGCTTGATATGAACAAGGCCTTCGATAGAGTGGACCAAGAGTTTCTGACCAGAATCCTCCTCAAGTTTGGGTTCCATGAGAATTGGGTCAAGCTGATCTCAAATTGCATCTCCTCTTCCTGGTTCTCTATCCTAGTCAATGGTTCAGTAGTAGGGTACTTCCCCAGTTCTAGAGGGCTGAGACAAGGGGATCCCCTTTCCCCCATCCTCTTCATCATCTTGGTTGAAAGCCTAGGAAGAGCTATCAAATTTGCCTGCTCAAGAAGATTGATTTTTGGTATCAAGGCTGCTTCCAACCTTCAGCCCTCGACCCATCAACAGTTTGTGGATGACACCCTGCTGGCCACTTCAACCTCTATCTCTGAAGCCAAGGTCATCAAGTCTATCCTCAATCTATATGAGGAAGCTGTTGGCTAGAAGGTTAATTACAGCAAAAGCAAGCTCTACTTCATCAACACCCCTGCAAGGCGACAAGTAAAAATTGTAGGTATTTTGGGTTGCACAATCGTTGATCTCCCAACCACCTATCTTGGGCTCCCAATGTTTCAAGGGAGGCCAGCCAAGACCATGTGGAACAGTGTCACTGAGAGAATCCATAAGAAGTTGGCAGGGTGGAAAGGGGCTCTCCTCTCACAAGCAGGTAAAGCCACCTTAGTTAAGTCTATTCTCCAAAGTATCCCAGTGTTTTTTCTTTCTGTCTTCAAAATCCCAAATGTTGTGGGAGAAAGCATAGAAAATATCCAGAAGCACTTTCTTTGGGCAGGGACGGATAATCAATGAAAGTTTCACCTAGTGGCTTGGGATAAAGTCTGCACCCCAAAAGACAAAGGTGGGCTCGGCTTGCATAGAATCAGCCTCATGAACCAGGCCCTCCTGGCCAAACAGGCATGGAAGGTGGCCACCAATGCCAATTTGGACTAGGTCTCTATCATCCAAAGGAAGTACCTCCAACAACACTCTTTCAGGGATGAAGGGACTCCTAGCATTGGGTCCCACTTCTGGCGATCCATATCCCAAACAAAGCACCTCATCCAATAGGGAACAAGGTGGCAACTTGGGAATGGCATGGACATCAACTTTTGGCATGACCCGTGGGCTAGGGATGAGCCTCTCATCAGAGACCCCAACATTGCAGCAATTAAACACCTCACCAATAGTAGATTCGATCATAGAGTCGCTGATTTCATAACAACCACTCAAGACAACCACAGGTGGAAGTTGATCCAGTTCAGAGTTAGTAATGTTGTTTTAGATAGAGCCAAGTCTGCCCTTCAGTCTATTCTTAGGGTAAATTTCATCCCTCAGACCCAGATGGTTGACAAGCTCTATTGGAAAGGCACCAATGATGGGCAGTTCTCTGTGAAGTCAGCCTATCAGCTGGTTGACACCCCTCCCAAGTGATCCAGCTCCATCAACAACCCCACCATTTCTAGGTCCATTTGGCTTAAGCACCTTGTCCCAAAAATCGCTCACTTTTGTTGGCTCATGGTCCACAATAAAATTTTGACCATAGACAACCTGATCAAGAGGGGCATCATCATCCCCAATAGATGCTACCTCTGCACCCAGGCTTGGGAGTCCACTCAACACTTATTCATCGATTACCCCTTCACCATTGAGGTTTTTTCCTCCCTGACTAGCAGGTTCCAAGTCAGTTGGGCCTAGCCCAAGTCCATCCCTGACTTGGTCACCTAGTGGCCCAACGTCTTCAGAAACCCAAGACTCAGGTTTCTCTGGAAAGCCCTGCTGCACCATGTCTTCTAGAAAATTTGGCTAGAGCGGAACAACCGCACCTTCAACGACAAGCACAGGAACCCTGAAGTTGTTGCCAACAAAGCCTTGACTTTTTCTCTAGAAAATGCTAGCATCATCCTATGCATGAACACCCCTTCTTGTGGAAGGGAGTCCTTAGTGATCAAGAGCTTGGGGATATCCATTGAGTGTTCCAGACCTCAGAATCCCCCTAGTTCTCAGAGTAATGCCAAATGGTTCCCCCCTCCCCCTGGTTGGCTCAAGGCCAATTTTTATGGGTCCTCCAAAGGTAATCTGAGAGATGCGGGGGCCGGAGGAGTCATCAGGGACCATATGGGCAACATCATTTTGGCCTTCACAAAAAATGTTGGGATTCAAACTAACAACTATGCGGAAGCTCGAGCTCTCTGGAGGTGTATTCAGGTAAGCAAACCCATGGCCAATCCAATCATCTTTGAGGGTGATTCACTCATTGTGGTTAACCATATCAACAACAACAACAATGGGGTTGGAACATCCACAACATAATCCAAGACTACCAGGCTTCCCTCTGGAAGCATCCTCAAAATGTGACCCTTCACGTTTTCAGAGAGGCAAATAAGGTGGCAGATCTCTTGGCCAACATAGCGACCAATCAAGCCAACCTGATCATTTGGGAAGATGTCTTCCCCTAGGAAGTCAGCACGATAGCCAATCATGATGCAAGGTGTATTCGTAGGGAGCAACACTAGCTGCCACAACAGTGTTTCATTAACACCTAAGGTGTTTTTTTCAACACCAGAACAAATCTAAGGAATGTCACAAACGACAGCTCTAGCAGCCATAATGGCATTCTCTTAAATCCAAAAAGGTGTTCTCTTAACACCGCTTTTCGTACCCATTGCTCCCATTTTCTCTTCAGAATATTCGGAGTGATAGCCTGTCATGCTCGCATTAAGTTTAGGCTTTTTAGCTTGAGCCCTATTTTTTCTATGTGCATTCGCTTGAGAACCCTCACTCTGCTTGGTAGAAGTCATCGTAGCAGTTCATCCGATCCCAGCTCCCCCATCGTGATGACCATCATGGAGCCCACAAACCTCCAACTTGAGGTAGGGACCGAAGCTTTACTCGAAGCCAAGAAATTCACCCCTTTCTTCAAGCTTTTCATCGGTATGGATGAACAGGTGACCAATGATTTTGTCAGCACATGGAACGAAGGTGAAGTTTAGGTCCATGGCCTTCAATTTGAGGTAAGTTTCCACTCCATCACTGAAGTTTCTGATTTATATCCTGGTGGTAGAAGCATTCGAAGGGATAGACACAACTTCAAAGATGAATTAGAGCACTTCCCCAATAAGGAGAAAGACCTAGAGTGGGAGAAGAGGGGTGTGCTACGTTTGTCTCTCCCCAGGCCTTGGGACACTATCATCATCTCTGTCATCCATTACATTGCTGTCGACAATACCAATCACCCCTTGCATGATTACCATATTACTTTTGTGAACCATCTCCATGATATCAAACCAATGAATATCCCCGACTTCCTCTTTCGGTCCATTTGTATCACCATCGCCAATCTTAGAATAATCAAGTCCTCCAATCCCCCTCACCACTAGGGCCTGTTACTTGTCCTTTACAAACATGCCCTTGCTCACCAAGTCTAGTGGCATTTCCAATTACTCTCCCAACCTCGAGCCTTCCTCTACGTCCCTTCATAAGGACAAGGAAATCTCCCCCCACTCCCCCACTTATGCAGAAACCCCTTCGTAGTCTATTTCCCCCACTGGTTCACCCTGATCTCTTCCACCATTGCTCAATCCAATGGTAATAAGAACTCACCCTTGGCTCCCACTCCCAAGACCACTACTCTGTCTGATCACCGCCCCCTTGTCTCGTCCCTGAGAAGCAAGCAGAAATTAGTTTGTCCCTCTCAAAAAAGTAGGAAATCCTGATGATTACAGCAAAAGAACACGAGCACTCTAGGACAGATTCCTGAGGTCATCATCAATGAGGATGAAGAGGCATTTGGAAATGCCAAAGATGTGTTGTGCATGACCACCCTCATTTGCATCAACAAAACCATGGACCTCCTGAAGTCAGCAACCAATATCATCAGGGAGATTGGCTCCAGCCTCTCCAATGCCATCAACGAAGTTCAGGAGCTCCCTGGCGTGCTCGAGGTCCTCCTCGGCCCTAACCAGAAAGAGGTTGATCACCAGGATGGGAAAGAGGCATCCTAGTAGCCCTGGGAAGGTAGTTTCAGGTAGGTGGACTGCCTTTGATTGTAATAGTGTTTGTTTAGCTCTATACTGGTTGACTGCTTTTTTGTTTTACCTTGGATGGAAGGGTTGGACCCTTAGACTTTGTGTTCAGAACTGGTTCATTTTTGTAATATTGGCATTGTTTATGCCCTATGTAATAGGGACGGGTCCCTTCAACCTGATCAGTAAATAATTTTTTTTTACCTACCAATTTTTTTTTTTTGGCTAACAAAGTGATTCAAAAATGAAAAAATTCTTTGGTCGAGAAATTTTTGGGTAATATATTGGATTTATATACAATAAGAAAGTGGGTTTAGGATATATGAAAACTTCTAGGGTAGTATGTAGTGATGGATTTACCTAATATTTTTTTGTTGTTGAGCTTTGTAAATCTGGAGGATATGAAAAATATTTTGTTGAGGTGCCCATGGTTTTTTGGGAGGAGAGGGTTATTTTTACAAAAATGGAGTCAAGGCTTTAATCTAGCCACAACCACTCTTCAATCAACACCCTTATGGGTGAGTCTACCAGGGCTTCCAATGGAATTTTAGGATGATAGTATTATTCTTGAGATAGGTAAAGCAATTGGAAAAATAATTGCTTTTGATTTAGCTACTAAATCCTGGACTAGAATGATAACGAACCATTTTTGTGTATAGGCGGATTTCGCTGAACCACTTCCTAAATCTATTAGGCTAGTTTCAGATTACAAGGAATGGAAACAAGATATTTAGTATGAAAATACCATTTCCTTGTGTAACCTTTGCAAAAGGGTAGGGTATATTTGTAAAATATGCCCATAAAATCTTAAGGAGAAAATTATGAATATTGGAATTGGACAACCTTTGAGGGTTTAGAGAGAAAATGAAACTAAGCAAAGAGAAATTTTGAGGCAAAAAGAAATTGGTGAAAGGAGTAAAGGTCCATCTTGAAATAGCTTTGAGGTTCTTGCTACCATTTATGGGGATGGCATTATTGGAGGAGAAGAGTTTGTTCTAAAAACTCAACCTGGAGGTATTAATGAACCAATGACCAAGGATTTGATTGAAAAGGAAAAAATTCTTCTTTGCATGTAGAAGAGAATATTGAGAAAGAGCCACACTCTCCAACAGGACTAAAGGAAAAAGAATAGAAACAAGGGTTTTGGAAGAAACCACTCCTCAATAGAATGTGATATTGATTGACTATGGGAGAAAAAAATAAAAATATTAACATTATTTAGAATGGGTTTGAGGATGAAGAAGATGGAGGAAAATGGAATTCTACTAGTGATTAAGAGTTGGAAAAGTATCTAGAAATTTTCTGTTAGAAGAAGGAAAATTTAAGAAGGTTGATTCAGGAGTCTCAGTTTCTCGAGGAAGGTCCAATATTTGAGAATTGAGAAACAAAGTCATTTTTAAAGATGTAGCTAATGAGAAGCAACAATATTGATCTTTAGGAGGAAAACTTCCTCAACTTGATATAAAATAAATTTTCTATATTGGAATATTTGGGGTATGAATACCTTGACTAAACATAGGGTGCTTAGAGAGTTAAGAAAGGAGAGGAGGGTTGATATTATTTTATTACAAGAGACTAAAGTGGATGATTCCAAATTTTAGAAGGTGAAGAATTCAATTTGGAAAATAGCTTAGGTGGAAACGATTTCTACTGATGGTACATTTGGGGGTTTATGGACTTTATGGAATTTGAAGTGGTTGGAGGGACAATATTTGTAGATTAATGACAAGTTTATTTCCATTTTGTTCACATGATTTGCAAACTAAATTTAATAATTTTCCATTATCGGTAGGAAATTATAACTAGTAGTCTAGCAGTGTGTATAGACTTATTATTTTGGTCATAAAAGGCTTTATGTTCATAAAATACAAAATTTGATTTGTAAGAAGATAAACTATTTTTTATGCTTGGATTGATTCATTTACTTTTCTTGGATTTCTAGGAGTTGTAAAAGGGAAGGGTCCCTTTCAAAACCCTATTATTTACCAATAGCAAAAAAAAAAGCAATATCAAACTATGCTAATATAGGTTAAATATGAATAAGTAAACTAAATTGTAAGAAAATTAAAGAAGTTGCAAGAAGTGAAAGAAATAAATGTACTAACCTCTTAAAGATATCTTAATTTGATGCTTGTACTTGAGTCCTTGATCCTTGGTCCTTAAGTTTTGCCCCTTTTGATGTTTGAAAATGATCTTTGATAAGGCTTACTAAAGACAATTTTCTTGGATAGTGGTTTCTTTCCATGATCTTGAGATAAGGAAGGGATCCTAGTGGAGGAATATTAACTAGGAAAAGGATAGGGAATTACAAGATATGGAAAGCTTCAATTCTAGTCTCACAACAATCCCAAGGTAGTGGCAATAAATAATAGTATGCTAGACCTATTAATTTCTTTAGTATCTTTGAATTATGTTTTTCAATGGGGTTGTAAGTGCTCCACATGGTTGTAGAAGGCTCTAGGTGGTTTGCAAGTAGGAGGAATGAATAGTAAAATTTTCTCTTTCATGTTGTTTTATCAACAAATATGAATAGATAATTAAAAATTAATGTTAAAATGCCTTGTTTGAATCCCTATTTATACCTATTATTTATCTAAAATCATATTGACTTGAGTGTTAATCAACTATCAATGTTGTTACTAGCCTTAAATCAAATAAAAAGGTAATATGTGAATAAGCTAATTAGAGCCAGAGAATAAAAAAATAAAAGGTGTTTATATTTTGGCTTTACTTCAATGAAAGTGCCTATAGTTATTATTGTACTTCTCGAAATAGATTTCCTATAGGAATGAAATTTAGCAAGAATATTAGGCATTATAGTCAATAATAAATTTATAAGTGTTATATTGTATAAGCACTATAGTCATTTATATAGGTATTGTTGTGAATCTAAGGAAAAAAAAGAAGAAATGAAGATTCTATGGCTAGATTTAGAGATATGAGAAAACCCTAAGGGTAATATAACGCATCCTTTCTCCACGGCCTACACATTGCCTTTCTCAAAAATCAATAACCAACAAAAATAGATATTCAATTTCTATACCTTGGTAATTTTATTGTATATAGTTTACCCCTACAAAGCATCTACTTCATAATGCAACAAAATAATATCCTTGAAAAGTGAAAGAAAAAGCAAATAAAATCCTCATAGGGCACAAGGACACCATGGTTAATATATAAATAAAATCAAAATAAAACTATATTATGACAAGATAGATGTGAGAAAAAACAAACTCAATTGCATAGTTGATGGTATAAGGAATGGGAAAAAAATCATATTGTATCTAAGTAGTGCTAGGGTAGGAAACTTAACCATTGGTAGTTAGGGTGAGGCATGTGACCAAAGTGGAGATCTAGTGTGGTTAGGTTTAAAGGGAAAAAGGGATGAATGATAAAAAAATTGGGTAAAACATGGATTATCTCCTTTATTATTGATTGTGCTTGTTGTGTTTATATAAAAATGCTTTGGCAATAAATAGCCCCATGGTGTTGATCTAAGCATCCTTATTGTTTATTGGGACTACCAACTATAAGTGATATACCACAATGTTGGGATCTAGGCCATAGCAAACCTAGAGGGCAAGTAGACAATTAAACCTTAAAAATTTTCCTCTAACTATTTGTAATGCTTATGTATGATTTGCTAAGTGTTTTAAATTGTGGGAAAATGGTTATAGATGGTTTGTAATGGCATTAGATACTTATCTAGCTATAGAATCTTGTTGTCAGAATTAGTGATTTTTTAATTTTGATTAGACTCTATATTCTGAATGTTTTTGATTATATGGATGATTATCAACTATCTAAAGGAGGAAAACTCTTGTGGGTTTTCCTAGTTTGCAAATGTAATTGTATCTATAAAATTCCCTTTTTATTTTCCTATTGTGTAAATTATCAATGTTACTTTTTGACCAAAAGAAAATGTCTTGCATTGTAGGCACCTAAGATAGATGTATGAAATAATAGATGCTTTAAAAGTGTTGTTTCAACATTATGTTCACTTATTATATGTTGTAGATCTACAGGAATCTTGGTGAGTATTGTAGTTATTGAGAGATACCTTAGTGAGATGTTATCTATATTGCTAGTCTTTATTATTTTTCATTTCATTCTTGACTATTTACATTTTATTACATTTACTTGTAAGTGGCTAGTAAACAAAGAGATGATATGGGTGTAAGGGATGATGTATACATGGTTCTAACTAGAGTCAATATCTAGGTATGGAGAAATTTTGATTGTCTTGAATCTTTTACATCCTAGCTAAACAAACAAATGATATTTAAGAGTTAGAGGATTTTAGTTTGACGGAGGTAGCTCTAGGGCCATATGTGAGGCCTAAAAGTAGTCTAGTAGTGGAGATATTATGAAACTAACGTTTTGGGTAAAATATATCCATATAAAAGAGGCATAGGGATATCATTAAGATAACATTGTAATCAAAGGATGTGCATGATAGTAGTAGGAAATAGATAGACACATGTACCCCTAGTTTGAGATATGGTTAGGCAATATATGAGCTACTTGAATTTTAGGAAGGATCATGCAAATATAGTAGTGGAGATTAATGCAATGTGTTGTTTATGCCATTCTAATTTGTAGAAGGCAACGATAAGGTTACTTTGGGATAGAGTATTATACAATAAAATAATGAATAAATTCCCATTACACATGGAATATTGCATATACATGGTGTTGGAGGAGGACCTACTTCAAATAGGTAGAGATCATATTAACCAACTATATTATGGGTTTTATGGTATCTAGATGAGAAACTAGAAATAAATAGAAGGTATATCTTTATTAATGTTATGGTTATTTAAGATATTTCTGTGATATGTTACCAAAATATTTGATTTTCCAAATTTTAATCTACCCTTTTAGATATTTCATATTTTGAACAAACTTATACATATAATGTCCTTCAATATTTGTTTCATCTTACCATAATGTAATTTTTGAAACAAGTGATAAGTTTCACTTGCGGCCATACAACCGACCTTTTATTGTAATTGTTTACTTCCCTTTGATTACATAAGGACCTTTATAGGTGACTTTATTGTATCTTTATCATATTATTAATTAGATCAATTCTTTAACCTTAAAATAGGGTAACTTGTAATTTGGGTATTTATACTCCATCTTGCCCAACAATTTTATTATTGGATGGATATGACTATTTATTTATTAGTGTCTAAGGGTACCTTTCATATATGTGTTGTGTTTATATGTAATTTAATTTTCTCGTGTTGATTAATATGCTAATTTTGTTCACTCTTAAATATATTATAAATTTCAACATGGTATAAGAGCTAGTGTAAATCTGTATTACTTGAATCCAATTTTAGCTTACAGTCCTTTATGGTGGTTCCAAGATCAATATGATATTTTTGAAAGTAGTCGTGGAATATTTATCATGGTTGAAAATATTTGTAGGAGCTTGGATCATAATTATTTTGTTGTGTTACCTTAGTAAATTGGTGTAGGATAAAATTTTATAAACAATTTCATCATATCCCTCTTATGACATCTAGTCTATTTGATAAATTGATTGATTTTTGATTGATTATTCCAGTAAATCCCTAATTAGTGAAGAAGCAATTATGTTGCAAAATGATGGATTAAGTTTTTTAAGTTTTTTTAACACCTTATTTGTCTTATGAAAAAATCCTTCTTTATTTTATATTTTTGGCAAGTGGAGTACAAATGAGAGGGAAATATGCATGGCTTCCAAAATAAAGAAGAAGAGGTTGGAATTTTTCAATCTCCCTTGTTGTCAATCAAATTTTAGGTAAATTTAAATGCATAGCAAAGACCTCTAAGTTCCTAATTAAAAGAAGGTTTTCAAATGGGTTTAATAGCCCTCATGGTGCTTCGACAAAAGAGAATGGATTCACACTTATTCTACCAAAAAAAGGGTATATAGGGAAAACTATGATAGTTATCAACATTTTTTGATTCATTGTAAATTTATAGAGGTCTACTTTAGCACTTTGAAAAATTTGCTCGTCCAAGGGCTCATTTCAACAATCAATTTGTTTCATATTATTTTCCCTCTAAAATTTAAATTCGTAAATTCGTAAATTTGTAAATTTGTAATATTTGGTCTTTATTGGTTATTGAGATGTTTGGTATGTTTGCATATCATGGTGTGGTAGTAACTTTGCTTGGAATGAAGCATTAAGAAGGATAGGTCTTTATCTCAAGTTTTAAAATATTCCCTCCTTATAGTTATGCACAAGGATTCTTCTACCATTACGTGTGCATGCCACCATGGATAGCCTAACAATGGATAATATTTCATGCTTGACTTGTCATGTCTTTAAGACTTACTTTTTTGATCAACTTTAAGGGTCTATGAGGGTGTTGTGTGCCAATGTGGATTGTGTTGAGTGCTCACATGGTCATTCTAAAGGGGTTGTCCAATGGACATGAACTCAATAGCTTCTACCTTATAATGATATGGAGTCCACAATCTATGTAAGAGAAATAATAGTGATGTCTTTAATAGACCCATGGGCTATGTGATCAATTAGGGAGTGCTTGTTTCTTGAACCCATAATATTAGGTATTATAATCCCTATTCCTCAAATTTGTATTGGTTCTAAGTTTTTTATGATTGATAGTGATCAATATAGTAGGCTCAAGGGTCTACATGATGCCTAGTTGGAAATTAGGATTCATTTCTTAATATATAAGGAGCATTGCAACCACTCAAATTTTGACAAATTGTAAAAATCAATTCATTCTACATCTAGTCAATAGTAAATGCAAGAGGCAAGTTGTAAGTTACTATTTTCTAATTTGGGACATATGGCAACATCCTATTCATCATAAGCATTTTTCAAAATTTTGAATTTTGAGGGTTTTGGTGGTTTTTTCATGATATAAAGAGTAAAAAGTTTAAAGGCCATATCATTTTAAGCCTCTCTTTTTCAAATTATATGGTTTTATGAGCTCCTTATAGCTCTGATATTTTTGCCTACTTTTTCTTATAAGAGAAAAAATGTTTGTAGGAACCAAATAAACCATTCACCACACATGCCCACTCTTGATGGAAAAAAATACCTCTTATGGAATATTAATATAACTAGTAGTCCGAGAAAGAAAAAACAAATACTGAGATATCTTTTTACGTGGAAATTTTTTTGGATAACTATATTACCAATAATTTTGATCCTAAGGTGCTTTTGGATGCATTTAAGGAATTGTTTGATAAAGTGGATGCCACATACAAGTAAGTTTTATAGAATTGAGCTTGCTACATTGAGGATGAATAGTTTTAGGATGATTAAGGAGTACAATAATTGTTTCAAGAAATTGTAAGAGGGTATTTGTGTTATCAATGATAGTACTAGAAAGGATCCCCAATAATACCTCAAAATATACTCAATAATGTTTCAAAAGAGTAGATTAGATAGAAAAATTCTTTGAATTAATTCAAATATTTTTTTCACTGTGTAAGATATCCCTTCATTAGATATTGCTTTTGCTCACTTGATGCATCACCAAGCATAGTTAAGGTATCCAAGGGGATGTGCTTTCTCTGTTTAACCCTATATGAAAGAAAATCCAAAGATAAAAGCTAAAAGCAAATATGAAGGAGAAAAAACAAGAGGAAAATTTTATTTAAGAAGCCACTCAAGAAACTTGTGTTTGAAATTTATCAGAAAAATGGTCATTAGGCTAAAATTTGTCATCTAAGGTAGCCAAAAAGAGTAGAGATGATTTTTATATTTTCTTTCTATATGATGATGAGCATGATTATTAGAACTTGCATGCACATACAACAATTCATTTAGCCTATTGGACCTACATATCTTGAAAGGAATAGATTGTACATTCTAGAGCAACATGGAATATGAAGAAGTGCCACATGTTTTGATTGGTTATAGTGAATAACAACATGATGAGCATGCGGCCATTGGTGATTACTCTTCTTTATAGGTGTCTGGATATGGTGATGTGACTCTTGGATCCTCATTATTTAGGGAATAGCTTCATGTTTTAGGTATTGGCATTAACCTTCTTTTTGTTTATGACATTACTCATTTTAAAAAAAAGGTGCAATTTTAGTTTAATAAATGAGTGGTAAAGGACATTGATGATGACTATAAGATAGTGGCCTTAGAATGTTGTGATGAATTTGATCAGATTTATAAGCTTGGTGTTCCCCCCTCCTCTTTACCTTCCTCTTCTTCTAAGAAGAAAGCAATTATTTTTATGGTTTCTAAGGTAAATGATATAAGTGAGCATTGACATCATCGACTTGGACACATCAATTATGCTTCCTCAAGTCATATCAATTATCTTTAGATGGCATATGGTCTTCCATCCATTAATCCCACATGGTGGTGGTTATGAAATATGCATCTTGGGGAAGCACCACCAAGAACCCTTTCCAAAATAGAAATCTAGTTGTGCCTCCTAAACTTTGGAGATTATTCATAACAAAATTATGGTCCTAGGGATGATTTATTTCTCTCCAAGAAGAGGTATTTTATCATATTTATTAATGAATTATCTATATTTTTATGGATCTATGTTATTAAGACCAAGGGTGAACCTTTTGAAAAGTTTAAGACTTCATCACAACACTTTACAATAGAAATAGGTGTTTGAGTGGAAGAATAAGGATATTATAGAGATGGTTGTTGCATGCTAAGTAGATAAAGACCATTTTTTGTAGTGAAGTAGTGACTTGTGCTGCATACACACTGATATGGGTAATCCAATATGGAACTTTTTGAGAGATCGATAGGAGTTAATCCTAACATTTTTTTTTAAGCGAAAAAACCCTTGTGGGGCTGCCTTGGTCTGAGAGACCACGAACAAGGGGTTCTACATTGTCAAAGTCACCCAGGAGTTGCATCGGACCCTACCCGCACCAACATTATCAATTGGATTTTGGGTACCCAATTCAAATTTTTGGTAGGGTGGAGATTTGAACCTAGGACCTCCATTGGAGGAATGCCCTCTACTTTCCAACTCACCTACAACACTTGGGTGAGTTAATCCTAACATTTAATTTTTATGTATCTATATGTTTTTGATAGGCTCATATCCACAAAGAAAAGTAGAATATAATTTAATTGAGTCATCAATGCATTCATGTGAAATATAGTGATACCTCTAAGGTCTATCACCTCTATGATCATATCACTTTAAATCTTCTTATTCCACATGATGTGTTTAATGAGGTTCTACTTTATTTCCATCTAGTCCACTTTTAATCCTCTTAGTTGAGTCTCCTATATCTAGTATTGTTTCTTCTTCCCATTTGTGCACTTCTCTTAAAAATGATTAATTTCTAGGGATTCTAGGTTATCCTCTTATTTATCTTATTTATTTGGTGGAGACTAGTGATACAACTATTAATTATCCAAATTCTCCACTTATTTTCTTTTCTTATATGGATCCTACTTTACACGAGCTTTATCCCCCTAAGCATTATGATATTGCACTTAAATATAAGTATGATGATGTGATGGAGTATTCAATTTCTTCTTCTTTAATGGTCTTGTATATATTATAACCCTAACATTTAAGGATAGAGAAATTCCTAAGAGGGATTGAAACCTCCTTAGGATACACAACCTATTATTCCATAGGAAGGTTATTGGAAGCCTCCTCCTTTTTTATATTTCCTTTCAAAGGTTGATGACTCTAGATATTCTTTAATATACCCCTTAGATAAGGGGTGTCCTTAATGGGAAGATTATATGTTTTAGAATATGAATCTCTAAAGAATAATTAGACTTGGGAGCTATTTCCTCAACCTAAAAAAAATAAATTAGATGGTTGTAACTAGGTCTACAAGACCAAATTAATTGAATATTTTTAGATTGAGAAGGATAATGAATAACTTATTATTAAGGGTTTCTCCCAAAAGGAGGGAATTGACTACTCAAAGACCTTTGTTGTTATAGATCATATGGATTTTATTTGGGTGATTATTTCTATTGATACTTAATATGGATGGGAAGTTCATTTGATGGATGCAAAGAGTGTTGTTCTTCATGAAGAGTTCTACAAGAATATTTATATGAATTAATTTTGTCCTAGATTGGCTTATTCCTCTAGTTTGTTGACTTAAGAAGTACTTGTATGGATTTAAGGTGTCTCATGCTTGATATGAGAATTGCTATTCCTTAATTCTCAATTATGGGTTCCAATGGTGTAAGGAATATTGATATGCGAATTGCTATTCCTTAGTTGTGTTATATATTGATGACCTTTTCATCATGGGAATATTAGTACCTTTGGTTTAGAAGATGAAATTATGCCTTCAAGACACTTTTGAGATGATGGATTTGGGGATTCTTAATTTTATTGGAGGGGTATTTAGATTGATTAATCACTCTTTGATATTGTTTGACCTTCTATATTCATTTAGGATGAAGAAGTGTAAGGTCACTCATACTCCATTTAATTTAGGATGAAGCTTTAAAGAGGTTGTTCTAATCCTTTGGTTGATGCAACTATGTACCAATCTCTTGTTAGGGGTCTTCCCTACCTCACATAAACTTAGACCAAATGTTACTTTTACTATCAATTATTACTCTAGGTAGATACAAGAACCTCATAATATTCATCAGATAGAGACAAAGAAAATCTTATGGTCTATTATAGGTACCCACTAGATGGAAATTTATCATTTTATTGGGTTCCATATATTTTGATGGAATGTTGTTAAGCATATTGGGTAGGTGTTCTTGACTAGCATTCATCTACTATCGAATTTGTGTTCTATATTGGTTATCTTAGCATTATCATTGATATTTAACTGTATCTTAATATTCTATGAAATTCGAGTATAATGTTACTAATGAGGCCATCAAAAATATTTTATGGATGTTAATAATTTTTAATAGTCGGGCCTTCCTTAATAGTTTCATGTTACTTTCTATTATGATAATAATAGTTCTATGAAGATTATTTGTAATCTTCTTTTGCATTAATAAATAAACTATATTGAGGTTTGAACACAATATGTTCATTGGTTTTATACTAATGGGATGATTGAGCTAGTCTATGTGTCTTCAACAAATTAGTCTACAAATATCCTTGAGAAGGTTATCTTACATTTGACCTCTATGTTATTATGGAAGCATATTGGTGTAGAAGAGTATTCCTTAAGGTTCTCTCTCCATGTACTCAATTCAACTTAAAGAGGGTATTGAAATAAGTCATTTTAATATTCACTTGAGGCCATGGTTGACCTTGTACTATAAATCTGTTTATATCGTCCATTGGGCCCATAAGCACCTTTATAGATGACTTTATTGTAACTTTATGTTGTATCCATTAGGTCAGTTCTTCAACCTCAAACTAGGGTAAGTTGTAATTTAGGTATTTGTACCCCATCTTGTCCAACCATTTTATCATCCACTAGAGATGATTTTTTATTCATTATTGATATTTATTGGTATCTAAGGGGACTTTAAATACTTGTGTTGTGTTTATATGTGATTTAATTTTACCTTATGTTGGTAGTAAATCCAACACCACGTGGAGGGAAGGGGTGGACCAGTGCCAACATCGAATGACAATCTATAAGCGTGGGTGGTCGATCTCTGAAGGAGACCGGTTCCTCAAGGGTGGTTCTAGCTATCTACACCACAAAGTGGGAAAAGGGAAAATGGAGGAAAGAAATAAGAAAATGGTTGTAGCCAAAACTCACAAGGATGGGTATAGCCGCATAAAGACATATGCAGGCATCAAACCCTCGATGAAAATATAGATACAACACCTAATAGATCAACCTATAATACCTCCATCAAGCTCTTCGAAGTGGTGGGTGAAGAGTGAATTCCAGAGCCAACAAATAGGTGCATGAAATCCAAGATGTAGAATTAGAGTGCTCCTATTTGCCTAGCTTTAGCAGAAATAAACCCCCTACATGTATTTATAAATGCACACTCCCAAGTCACTAAGAAAATCCCATGAAATCTAGATTGGAGAATAATATGATACCACTCGAATGACCAAAGTAAAAATAAGCATTCATACATTTAATATAAATATGAAGGTAAAGTGATGAATCTATATTTACATAATGGTGAAAACCTTACATATCAGTTGTAATAGGTAAAGACTTGCGCTTAGGAATGACCATCATTCCACTATTTATAGGTATTTTTACATTAAATTCAAAATTTGAACATTAATGGCAGTAGGTAGGAAGATAACACTTGAATTTTATAGATGCTCAACTGGTATGCTATTTCTCAGGATGGCGGTGATCTTCTAGGAGGTAGATACGTCTGGGTTGATCTGAGCCCTTGGATTACTCTAACATTTTAGCTCAATTCATTAATATCTATCTACCTCACCTCCTAGTTTAGTTTGACAGTCCTCTGGTTAGGCAAAAAATGATTGGAATTAATCACCTTGGGAGCAACACACCTCAAATCTATCACTTCTGTGTATGAGAACCTAGTACTAGAGATATGTGATAGTGAGTATATCTTCTATTTGAATTTTGGGTGATGATAGGATCTTTTGTGCATCAGGTGGGTGCTTCATTTGTCTTTCTTTTTGCACGTAGAGACATCAGGGAAGAGGGTAGATATTTGTCCAAACTTCCACCCAATTTGTGCTCGCATCTTCCACCTGAAATGGGTGGGAGTTTATATCTTCCCCAAGGGTGGGGTTATATGACTTTTTTGCCTTTACCAGTCTCTTGAAAGGTCTACCAAAAAATTGGGTAAGCCTATTGGATAGTTCTACCCAAGGCCAAGGGTAGATCATCTGCCCAATTTATCATCCACCCTACTTCATTATGCCATCAACCCGTTGCTTTAGGCCATCCATCATTGCTACAACCACCAGTTGATATCTTTGACCCCTTCCATAAATGTCCCTCAAAATTTTTGTGGCCAATTTGAGAAGCATCATCCTGCAAACAAGGATGTGGGTGTAGCAATGCAAAATTGCACCCACCTTCACACACCTTCATCATATTTACACAATTATTTTCATAGACTACATTAATTGAGCTTGTGATGAATGATATATCCTCGAGAATTGGATGTTGATTGACTAGGCCACCATGAATATGACCTGACCCTTACTCGTCATGTCCCTAGATATAAAAAAGGGTGCAAAATTACTCCCTCTTTGTGGGTGGAATTCTTGTCCTGGTCTAGATCCTTTATTTTTTGGGAGAAGGTGCAAGTAATAAGGTTATCATTTTTAGAACCGGTGCTTGCATTTCTCTAGCATGGGCTCAATAAGTGATCCACCCCTTGTGTTTTGCATGATTGCATCCTTAACTCCTACACAGCTTGAGATGGCATCCATGGCGGGTGATGTACAATAGGGAAGGAAACAAAAACAGTTGGAAAAGGGGATGAGAGAGCAGAGTCATATGAAGATGTCTTTCCTACTTGAAGTAGGAGTCGCTCTACCCGTACGACCTCCTGAAAGATTTGAGGGAGTCACCTTTCCCTAGATTGATACAAGGGGAGGTTGATGCTCGAGTTGAGATCCTGAACATATTACAAGTAAGCCTAGGTAGGTGACGGTTGGTACTCGGGGGGATCCTTTTCTAG
This sequence comes from Wollemia nobilis, assembly GCA_028583015.1. Lineage (NCBI taxonomy): Eukaryota > Viridiplantae > Streptophyta > Pinopsida > Araucariales > Araucariaceae > Wollemia > Wollemia nobilis. The sequence goes on along the minus strand of JAQPPZ010003287.1, from coordinate 4,320,926 downwards.
CTCCTTTTGAATCAAATTTTGAAGTCTATGATGGATTCAAAAGGTGCCCTCTTGATGAATGAGAGGTGCATCAAGAGTTGGAAGGGATCCATGGAGCTGTCAAATGTGTCAATGAGAGCTCCCACAAAATCCACCCATGATCAAATGGATTTTTTCCCAAGGGATCGAAACCACAATAGTACCCTCCCCTCTAGTGACAATATTAGAAGCTTGATCATAACATATTCAAGGGTGATACCATTGAGGGATGCTAGTGCATAAACATCTTCTAGATGTTCTCGAGCAATTCCTAGGGTGTCATTATATTTGGTTAGGGATTTTAGGGCACCCTTGAGAATATCATGCTAGCATTAGAGGTTCAGTGGACCAGGATAATTCCATTGGGAAAAACATGGCTGAGCCATCATGATATCAGTATTCAAAAATCTTGGTTCTTTTAATGGAGTCAGAGTCAAAGTTGCCAAATAAATATACTATATTTGCTAGTGAGATCAAGGCTGTTCATTGCACCTTGAGTCCTCCAGGATGTTTGAGTCTTCAACGCGAGGAGGCGACTAATCTCATAATCTGGGAATGCCATGCCATCAAAATCACCAGGTGATTTTGAGAGGATATGGGTAAATCAAAGTATCACCAAACTCTAACTTCTTGAAACATGAAAACTCAATGAGTTCCCCAATAGAGTCACCAAAAACTATTGGTCGTCAATCTAGCACCGTGCGGAGGGTGGGGGTAGACCAACACCAATATTAAATGAATATCGAGTTGGGATGGGGTGGTTGATCTATGAATGAGGCTGATTTCTCAAGGGTGGTTCTAGCTATCTATGCTGTAAAGTGGGAAAAGAGAAAATAAAGGAAAGAAATGGGAAAATGACCAGAACCAAAACTCACAAGGACGAGTATAACTACATCAAGAAATATGTAGGCGTCACACCCTCGATGAAAACATAGAAATTACACCTAACATATCAACCTATAATACCTTCATCAAGCTCTTCGAAGTAATGGATGGAGAGCCAAATCCAAAACTAGCGAATAGGTGCATGAAATATAGGATGTAAAATTAGAGTGCTTGTATCCGACTAGCTTTAGCAAAAATAAAATACCTACCCGTATTTATAAATGCACACTCCCGTGTCACTAAGCAAATCCTAAAAAATCCATACTACAAAATAATAGGAGACCACTCAAATGACCAAAGAAGAAATAAGCATTCATACATTTAATAAAAATATGAATGTAAAATCAGAGACCATACAATGATGAATCTATATTTACATAGTGGTCAAAACCTTACATATGAATTGTAATTACTAAAGAGCCACACTTAGGAATAACTAAAATTCCACTATTTGTAGGTATTTTACATTAAATTCAAAATTTGAACATTAATGGCGGTAGGTGGGATGATAACACTTGAATCTGATAGGCGCTCAACTAGTACACTATTTCTTGGGATGATGGTGATCTTCTAGAAGGAGGTAGATACATTCAGGTTGATTTGGGCCCTTGGAACCCTCTGAAATTTTAGCTCAATTTATTAGTCTCTATCTACATCGCCTTCTAGTTCAGTTTGATAGTCCTCTGGTTAGGAAACAAATGATTGGCATTAATCACCTTAGGAGTAACGTACCTCAAATCTATCACTTCTACGTACGAGCACTTGGTACTGGAGATATGCAACAATGAGTACATATTTTGTTTGAGTTTTAGGTGATGGCATGAGATTTTGCACATTGGGTGGGTGCTTTCTTTATCCTTCTTTTCGCCCGTGGAGACATCAGGGAAGAGGGCGGACATATATCTAAAATTTTACCCAATTCGTGCTCGCATCTTTCACCTAAGATGGGTGGGAGTTTCTATATTCCCCAAGGGTGGGATTATATGAATTTTTTTCCCTTGCTAGTTGCTTGAAAGTTATACCCAATAATTGGGGGGGCCTTTTATATAGTTCCATCCAAGGCCAAGGGCAGATCGTCCACCCAATCTATCATCCACCCTACTTCATTCAGCCATATGCTTGCTACTTTAGGCCACCCATCATCACTGTAGCCATCACTTGATATCTTCCACCTGTCCATCAATATCCCAAAAAATTTTGGTGGCCACTTTGAGAAGCATCATCTTGCAAAAAAGGATGTGGGTGTAGCAATGCAAAATTACACCCACACCTTAATAAGTAACGCTTTGATTTATTTATTCCTAATTATTGCTACAAATTTTTAGCATAAAAATATTATGGTTTATCTCTAAAAGTAGACATTCATATGCCATAAAACATAAATGGTATATATATGAGGGGATGCATGATGCAATACTTGGTGAAGGCAATGCTACCCACATTAGATTTCCATCTAGCTATGGACATGTATTGAATTCTCACTATATTTTTTGATGGTAGAAAACGAAAGTGAAAGCAAAAAGCAACTGAAAAAGAAACCTCTAATGAAAAGTCCTAAGGATCGAAAGGTTGGTCTCACAAGAAAGAATATTATCCAAAATTTGGAAGTCTATAAATTTTGATCAAAGATGGAAAGTAAAATTTTTTGATGTAGGGGTCCTACAGTCAAAAGTCCCAAAAATAGAAAAAGTCCCAATGTCATATGGTGAAGAGACTTCCAAAGAAATTCACCCACATCCTAAAAATTTAAAATTTATTGAGGTGTACGATCTTCTATAATTATGCTCCTTTTTTACAAAAATAAAATTACATATTTTTGAAAGGATAACAATAACATGGGAGCCACAACAAAAGCAACCCGTAGATCTGAAGCATTAAATGAAGAAATATTTTGCACCTAGATTAAGGAAATTCCTAAAAAAATAGTAGATGGTAATGATGATAGTAGTTGCTCATCCAAAGGATCAAAATATTTTGGAATTCATGATTGTAGGTCCAAAGACCCTGAAGAGACCAACAAGTTAAACGAAGATATGACCAAACACTAGAAAGCATCAATTATCTTTAAAATATTGGCATGAGTTTTATAGGGAAACCTTCCTTGTAATTTATAAATAGGGGTAGACTTAGTATTATAAAGGATTGGTAAATTTGCATTTTTAATATTTTGTAATATTTCCTTTCATTTTTTTTATATAGTAGTTGACTCCTATGCAGCCTATAGGTAAATCAAACCCCCACTTCTAGCACAATATTTCTAAAAATTATTTGCATATATATATATATATACACTGGAGGGTTAAGCATCAACCATTTATGGTTCCCATGCTGAAACTTCTCTATATGTGTGTATGTTCTCAAACTTTACCTATATTGAGTTTTATTTTTGCATATATGTATGTATGGAAGGCCTGTGTATCTAATTTTTATGGGTAGCCATATGTAATTCTCAAGGTCTAACCCATATCTCTATGTGCATGTTTGATGATAAATCTCATTTAGGCTCATCTATGTCGAGGAGAGAAAGTGTTCACTGATGGAACATAGTATTCATGCTTATTATGTAGGGAGATCTTGGTAGATATTTGGCACATTACCACCTTTTTTCTTTTGAAATATATTTTTCTCTCCCACATCCCTTTTCCCTTGAGTTCAAGTGCACCTAAATATCACATATAAACAAGGGTCCAACCTTGTAAAAACTCTCAAAGACCCTCAATTGAGCCAAAACCTATGCTCTCGGCCAAGGCCCTATAATGTCACTCTATGTGAGGTATAATTATTTTGATTAGGACAACAAAGAGGAAGTTTGTTTAATGGCCCACCTAGTGGATCCCTAGTGATACATCATTGGTCCTATAATCATAACAACAATTAGGCTTAGACTTGGTGAGGGCTTTTGCTTATTTTTGCTTGATGAAGTGTCTCCTACTCACCTGACAAATTTGTTGTAGAACAAACACTAGAAGAAGCCAATGTTTAATGATACCAGATTGAGGGTATGTTGAAGGCCTCAATAGATCTACTTCTAGAGCATTAGTTAATTCACCTTGTGACTCTATTGTAATTCAAAGGACCCATAATTCCAAGAATGGCCGCTCTAACAATAGGATTGTTCCCTGATGGGGAATATAAGAGTCTACTATGACCTACAAATACACAAATCATCTAGAAAAAAAATCTAGAATCACTACTAGAAATCCTTCCTGAATACACCAATGAAGACCCAACATCTCCATTAGAGCACTTGCAGGAGATGGTCTTGTACCGGATACACAATATCATGGAGTAGAATGTGGCACTCATGCTACTAGTGGCTTCACTAAAAGGAAAGACTTTTAAAAAATATAACTCTTTAGATCCACACTCGATTATTGACTAGGACCAACTTGCTGCCTTGATCATGGATAGATTCAAAGCAAGGGAAGACAAAGTAAAACCTAATCCTAACACACTTGAATGAGAGATGCAAAACATACATATGGAGGTCAAAAATAAAAATTGTGAGACCCCAAAAAAACAATATCAGAAATCAAAGAGGCCTCTCCACATTCATCAAGAGGGACATGGACCTACAACTCATCTAAGAGCTAGTCAGACCCAAGAAGAAGAGGAAAATTTTGGGTCAGACATTTTCTACCTCTTCGATGACTAGGTAGGCCACTGGGCAACTAACATCTTGGATGAAGGTCCCTATGAAGAGGTTGAGTCAACAAACACGACCATCAACTGGATCCAAGCAAAGAGATTCTTTATCCAAAAGGACAAAGAGATAATAAAAGGTTCTATCGACAAATGGGGATCATACTCTAGTGGTTATAACAACAAGAAAAAGACCATTACTGACACCTATCTAATTTTATTGGATTTTAATCCTTACTACCACATAATATGATAGGTCTCTAAATAAATAAGCCACAATATTAAAGGTCAAAATATTACTAATGAAGAGTAGAAAAATATATGAGAAATATAATATGTATATCAAGTTCAATATAATAATGAAAATAACATAACTTATATAATAAAATATGAATGTAAATGGCCTAAATAATTCATGAACTAAGTATGAAGAAAACGTATAATATTAATTGCTCAAAATATGTATACAAGTTTTAGTATAATTTTTATGTCACACCTCCTGGTATGTATTCGTTTGTGTTACATTATATGGAGATTTGTCTCAATAATATAGACATAGTAATGTGACTCTTAACATACTTGACTATTGCTCTCCATATTACAACTCTCATGATATTTAGCTTATCATCTTACCACTTGCATACTAGACTCTTCACTTTATTCTTACATGCACACTTGACTCTATGACACTTGCACACTTCTACATGAATCTTACACTTCTACATGCACTCCTAATCTAAGATACTTATGCACATCCTCACATTACATATTTGTACACTTAAATACATGACACTTGTGCACATTCTCTAAATACACTCTTGCACTCTAACTTACATTACACTTGTGCATTTCCTGCACATTGACACTTACATAAAAAGGGGAAATATAAATAACACATCTAAACTATAAAATTAACCCTAATATATTACATATTTAAAATTGTACCATGAAGGTACCATGGGGGTACATTAGCATGTATCAAATAATGTAATATTCCTCAATAATTTTGGCTAGAAAGGTTGCTTGCAAGTCCCACTCCAATATGGGTAAAGAGTTTTTACCCAAGAAACTAGAAAAGGTTGAAGAAGAAATAATTTGAATAACTAATGAGGCCTCTTTTGATTCCATTCCCTATGGATGAAAGCCACCCACTTAACCCTTGTCTATATGTACTATATGTAGTATAGAGAAGTAATCCCAATTTCAAGGGATTGTGGAAGATCTAACAGTTGTGAAGATATGATGATGCAGACTAACTACTAAAATTTTCTCCTTTGTTTCCAATCCAAAAGGTGTATGCTCTTTCTAAATTTGTGCCCAATGGACTAAGGTACCAACTTCTTTGGGTTCCTTATCTTTAGTAGGCTAAATATCCCCTATAAGTTGCTAGAATTGTACTAAATTCTCACTATACCATTTTTCTATGGCAAAAAGCGAAAGTGAAAGTAGTAGAAAAGTGCAAAAGAAACATCCAATCAAAAGTCCTGAGGATTAGAAGGCCAGTATCACTTGTAAATTCCAATAAAATATTTCTAACATAGGAATCTTATGGTCAAAAGTCCCCAAAATAGAAATATCCCGATGTTAGATGGTGAAGAAACTTCTGAAGAAAGTCACCTGTGTCTTGAAAATCTAAAATCTGCTAAGGTGTACGATCTTCTAGAATTATGATCCTTTCCTAAAAAATAATATTGCATATCTTTTTGAAAGGTAGTAACATCATGGGAGCCACAATAGAAGCAACCCACAAATCTAAAACATTAAATAAAGAAATATTTTGCACGTAGATTATATGAATTACTAAAAAATGGGTATATGGCAATAATGACAAAATCTTCTTATACAAAGGATCATAACCATTTCACATTCATGACTCTAGATACAGAGATCCTAAAGAGACCAACAACTTAAATGAATATATGACTAGATGCCAGAAAGCATATACTATATTTAAAATTGTTGCATGAGTTTTGAAGGGAAACCCTCCTTCTTGTAATCTACAAATATTAGTCTTAGCCTTGTAAAAGGTCAATAATTTTGTATTTGTGATTTTTTGTAAGATTTACTTTCACTTCTTTCTATATAGCAATTGACTCTTGAGCAGCTTGTGGGAAAATCGAACTCCCACTTTTGGCACAATCTCTATAAAAATTATTTGCACACACACACACATATATTTTGGAGGTTTATGTGTTAATTTTTTGGCTAGACATCTATGATTCCCATGCTGATCCATCTCTGTATATGTGTGCATGTTCTCAAGCTTTACCTATTTTGCTTTTATTTTTGCATATATAGGTGTATTAGAGGCCTACATGTCTTATTTTTTTGGGTAACTATCTGTAATTCTCATGATTTGACCTATTTATTTGTATGTATGTTTGCTGATAACTCTCATTTGGTCTCATATATGTCGAGGAGAGAAAGTTTTCACCACTAACACATAATATTTAGGCCTATTGTGCAGGGATATCTTAGCAGATCTTTGGCACATCACCACCTTTTTTCTTGAGTTGTATTTTTTTTCTCTCACATATATTTTCCCTTGAGTTCAAGTGTGCCTAAATACCACTTCTCAACAAGGATTCAACCTTGTAAAAACTCTCAAAGGCCTTCGATTGAGTCGAACCCCATGCTCTTGGTTGAGGCCCCACTATGTCGCTCTGTATAAGACATGATTATTTTGACTGGGAAAATTGGAGAGGATAACAAGACATATTATGAAGACCTTATGATGATAGACTATAATACATAAAGGATATGGGTGAGGCTCTCCACATCAAAAATCATTAGAAAAGCATACCTATTTGATGGAGGTGACCTTGTGAATAGGGTGTTTGGGTAGTTTTTTCACGAGGTTATACTTCTTGTCATTCTTGAGTTTATTATATGATATGTTCAAGAGAGGTATATAGTATTGAATACCCCATTGTAATAAAATAAAATAGGTTGTGGATTAAAAAGGGAAGATAAAATCACATCAATAATAGTGGATGTATATATGCTTTAAGATGATGAGGACAAAGAAGTAGAGACGACAAAGGTACATGTACATTTAGAGGTGTATCATAGAAAATGAACTAGATAGGTGAGTTTTAGAGGGATATTTGATAAGGATGATGGGATATATTATGAGTGGAGACAAACTAGGGTGGCTAATGACACTAATACTAAATAAAATGCTAGAGAGACTAGAGGAGGAGACACAATAATGGATATTCCGCTTAGTGAGATATGGGGATATGTAGAAGGATGGTCCATAAGGGAAGCACAAGATAGTTAAGGATTCACAATTGGTTGCATGGATGGGAGTGCATCCTAACTACTATTATGTAGAGGGTAATTCGACTAATTAAGGTTAAATTCCCAAAATATACTTTGTGTTTTTTATATTGTGATAGAAATAAAAATATATAATGGATCAAAAACTTAAGTTCAAATGCTAATGTATATAATAAAAATGTTCAATTAAATCTAATGGGTATAGGGATATTATCACTCATCTTGATGTTAGTATTAATCTTAAGGATTCCTTCTAATATTGCTTCCATTTTGTCCCTTTTTTACTTTACTCAAGGATGTATATGTCAAAGCTTATTGTATAGGTCAAATTTTTAAGGACTAGGTGAAAAGATGTTATTGAAGATATGATGGTTATGTAATTAGCACTTATAAGTGAGAAGTTAGAATGGTAAAAGGAAAATACTAACATCAAGTAGAAGTGTAGTAGGAAGTATACAAAGTAGATGGTTATTAATTAGTATGAATTGAACTTATAGTTACTGAAAATATTGTGCATGGATTCTATGGAATTGTGTTCTATGGTCTCTTTATCCATAAATATATGGTGGTTGTGGCTCTACCTTCTTATATTATATTAGTCCAATCACTTTATTATTGTAGGAGGTTTGCAAATCTAATCATGTCAAAGTCATTCAATCCCTTCTAAAGATTTTAATTGGATCAAAGCTCATATTGCTATAGTCACATGATCGTATTTGTTTTATTGTAGTTTACTTTATTTTCTCACATCCATTTTTCCACAAATTTTCTTAGAATAGATTAGATTTACTAAATTGAGAGGGATATAATCCCTTCAATATAGATATTGGGTATTAACTTGAGCCCCTTTCTATGTTGAATTGTAGTCTCATGGGTGTACAATTGGATTAAACAATTTTACAAATCAATAGTTCTTGCACATATGATAGGCTACGTCAATGTGATTTCCCCACGAAATCAAACTAATCTCACTTGCATTCATTTGAATTATAATTCTAGGAGTTATATTTAGATCTACATAAACCTGCCCCGAATATTTTTAGATATATTAAAGGGTTTATTAATAGTATCAAGAAGAACATAACTCTAAAAGAAAATTTTAAATATGCTTGTCTTTGCTTCAAATCTAATAGTTTTGCATAGTTATTTACAAGTCTATTACACATTTTAAATCAGGTTGAATTTATAAAGTTCATGCAATGATGATGCTATTAATAATTAAACCCACAATTTTTGTTAAAATATGATGGATTTTCATGCTTGTTATTTTCTACAAGACCACATTTGATAAATTTTGCATGAATTTTTGTTCCAATTATCAAGAATTCAATTTTTTTTATTAAATTTCTAAGGTGCTTAATAATTGTCAATTCATTGGACATCCTTGAAACCTCAAGTCACTTTCTAGTGACCTATATGATCACTTGATGGATTTTTTATGTGACTTATCTATTGTAAGGAACCTAGAACTCACTATTTCCCAATGTTTTTAATTTGATTGATTAGATTTCTAATTTGTGTAGGTGTCCCTATAAGACCACTCACAAGCTTAAATTAACCCAAATATTTCCAAATTTCAAAGCCAGTGATTCACTTGATACATATTTTGAATCATTTAACATTCTCAATACTCACAATGACTCAAATTGTGCAAGTGGAATTTTAGGTGATTCGTCTAAATTCTTTGACTTATTAGTCATCTAGTAATCTATTGGACTTATTATTAGCACATATTTTTATAAAATTCAAACCCTAATTTTAATTTCTCTAATGTCATTTTTGTAGATGAGAATAATTGGTACAAACATACCTTTTAGTCAATCAACCTTGGTGACTTAAATTTGACTCAAATATTTTATGAATACTAGATCAAATTCTTATCCATATATAGGAGATACTAATTCCATTGAAATAATTCTATATTTAAGGGAGTCTACCAACTTTAAAAGAAAAAACCTAGTAACACCATTTGGATAAAAAGGTTGCATGAGTTACTTGAAAATCCTAAAACCTTGATCTTAGCTAGAGGTCAGTCATGTTTTTGATAATCCAACATCATGGTTCAACCAAATCAAAACATGTCTCAAATTGACCCATGAAATCAATATAACCCTCTAAATGTGCAATTCCAACCAATGGATCAATACATGTATGGCACATCAAGTTTTACCTCCCCAAAACAAGTAGTTGTACACTAACAAGTTTAATAAAAACAATAATAACAAAGTATGACAAGTCCACAACAATTGGTATGAAACCAATACTGAGGATATTTAAATAAAAATTAGGTTACTCAAAGTTAAGTCCTCCATAACAAACAATTGACAATGTCAAACTCGTAATTGAATACACAAAATTGATAAAAAATTATCCAACAAAATGTTAAATAGATTGAATAACATCAATAATAAAATGTGTAATAACAACAAGAAGTTGACTAAAATCAATAGGTTGTGCTAAATTCAATATTTAGAAAAAATCAGTAAGTCAAGCATTAAACTAACCAAAATATTGCTCAAAATCAATAGTTTATTCAAAATTGAATCAACCACCTATAGATAGTAAACAATTTTCTCAACAAAAAATATTTATGGGATAGTCAGTTTATTAGATGTATATGTATAGATGATGAATTTTGGACCACAATTGATGTATCATAAAGGACCTCTACCATTTCAAGGATAAATACAAATGCAAATGTTGATGACATCCAAAAATTATAATCTATAAAATTAAAACTGTTAGGAGCCATTGAATTTTCTAGTATACTTGCATATCCTAACTATAACCCTAGAATTCTTGCCTAGATTTATTGGGATAAATTCTAAAAGTACAATATAATACCTAAGTGATCTATCAATAGTAAAATCTATTCATTAGATTTAAGGAGACATAATAGTAATATTGTTGATGGGTTCAATAAGAGATAAGATTGCAACATGGTACAAAAGCTTAGAAAATAGGTTGATTAAGAAATGAGCCTCAATTGTAGAAGCCTTTATGAAAATATTTGGATGTCCACTAAATGCATACAATTGAACTCCATAATAAGACATACTAATGTAAACATTCATGGATTTAATATGATATTTATGTGCACATTACAACTAATCCATTTCAATATCTAATCATCTAATGAACAAACATTGGTGTATTATATAAGGGGATAATATATTAATTTGGGCATGATGATTCATGCAAATCATATCACATAAAATATTATATTTAAGAAGTTTCTCATGCTAAATATGTGCTTGTCCAAGTTAAAAATTACCACCCACACGACACATGGCTTATGTAATTTACTTGGCCCAAAACCTAATCTAGAAAATTTAGTATTCTTCTTTGTCACCAATTGCTTGAGTACCTAATACTTTATATCAAGTTATACAAACTTATAAACAACCCCAAACTTCACTTCCCCCTCAAATCACTACAATAACCTCAAACACTCTTATATATGAATATACTATGACTCTATACACAATAACATTTCTAAGTCAATCTACTCCAACCTATGTGGTATAAACACCTCAACTATCAGTGTCACCCACACGAGCACATGTTGCCCTAGTCTACCAAAACCAAACTACATAAAAAACCATAATGGTAAATAATCATATAGATCCACATATAGATGAGCTATATTTTTTGATGAGTGATATGGTCAGTAAAGTAACAACTATTCAATAAAAAGTTATATTTTGGTAGTAAGAGTGAAATTAGCAATAGAGAAGGACATATTACCTTTCTCAAGATCAAGTCCCTCAATAAACAAATGGATAGGCAATGAAAAAGCATAAAGCAACATGATAAATATTAATTTGTAACTGAATACACTATGGTGCTTCATTTATAATGTAGGAGATGATCCAATAAATTATGTTGTGGATGTTTACCATGCTCAAGCAATGATATATAAATGATAGTGTTAGGTTCAATAAGAAGCAATGGAAAATCAACCAATAATAAATCAACTTGTCATGGTTAACCAACTTGTTATGAACCAAATAATAATAAGTCATCTAGTAGTCAATCATTCAAATACAAGTCAACAAATAGTGGGAAAAAAATTCATACCTTGGTGTCAATTGGTAATAATATAGCATTTGATAATTTTAATATACTTGAAAATGATGGAATTTTTCATTTTGAAGACAAAGAAATTTTGATAAACCAAAAATATTGTATCACGACATGAAGCTAGAGGAAAGTAAAAGAGAAACAACTACAATTAATTACTTCCTAGATAACCTTATAATAACAAGTTGATATGCATACCAGTACTACTATCTTGAGGAGAGGACATCCACCAATTCATGGCTTGACAATTCCTTATCTAAGTTGAGTATAAGATATTGATTCAAAAGTTTATCTTAGATTTAGATAGTACTGCTTAATGTTTTCTTAGAGACAAAATATTATTTTGGGAAGTACATAGGTCAATAAGAAAAATAATGATATAATGATAAACAAATAACACTTGATGGTAACTTATACACTAAAAAATGCTTACACTTACTTTTAGTAAAGACATATTTAATTGGTGATATAATAAAGTGAAAGTGTATATTGTACTCTACTTAGGACACTCTTATAAGTAGTGGGTAGGATGCCCCCAAATAGATAATCTATATATTGGGTATATAAAATTTTTGGGAGGGTATTCCTCCAAATTAATTCTATCAAGTGAATATACTTTATAGGTATTAGCCCTAGTAGCCTTAAGAATGATATAAGATGTATGGAATTATTGAGAAAAATTGTCTTTCTTGTTATAATTGAGAATTTATATCAAATAATTTTCTACTTTTAAATAAGACGCATTACCAAAATTGAGAGTAAACTTTTCATATTTGGGGTATGCCTTAGGGTGACAAGCAACTCTAGATAATATTTATGGATAGTTAGAAATCATATGCTTTAGTGAAGACACAATATAGGCTACATAACAAGGATGTCTATCATGATGAGGGAAAGACTATGGATTCTTCCTAGGTATATGAATACAAAACTCATCAAATGAAACAAGGGTAAGCAATTCATGGGAGTGTGATTTGGGCTTATAATATATAGAGTGATTTATATAGTTTATTTTATTAGTATAGGATTAGCTAAGAGGATGATTGAATGAAGAGGGAAAACCACTTAATAAGTTGCATATTGGAAACAAGTAAACATAATAAAATTTTGGAATCTTTACATTCATCTTTTAACTATTTGGTTGTTTCATGAATTTGTATAAACTCATTTATAAGGCAATGTAGCTCTTTTACCTCTTGGGAGGTTGATGCTCTTTGGATAGCCAAAGTTGATTTCCTTGATTATTAGCCTTAACATCCATCTACCCATAAACCTCATATAGATCTTGTCCCCTTACAATATGTTCATAACTTAAACAACTAGCTTGTGCTAAAGTGCACATGTCAAAATTAATGAAGAAAAAAGGATAAGGTTGTAAGAATAAACTACCTAATATAAGTTTTAATATTGCTATGGGTGAAAGATATAAATATAAGTGTTAAGATAATTCCATGTAAAGCAAAAAAGAATAAATTAAATTGGAAGATCAGTATTTGGATGCTCGTAATCCTAAATTCTTTTTCTTTAGTGTGGTAACAAAGAACACATTGTCCCTCTATAAATTATTAAGTAGTAGGAAATGACCCCTACTATCTATGATTTTTCCAATGGGTCTTGCAAGGACTCGATAAGAGAAGAAAAATAAAACGTAAAATTCTCAAAATCACATGGGTGATCTTGATATAGACTTCATATTTAGGAGTCTCGAAGCTGTAAAATTTAATATGTACATTGAAAGTGATGTATTTATTAGCAGGGCCATCAACCATTTGAAAATAACCTAGAAATTTGGATCAAGTATGATATGTTCACAGTTGGATCCTTCAACAATTTAACCAATAAATCAAAAATAAAAATAGTAATAACAAATCATTTTGATAAAAATTTAGAGCTTTAAATTCTTAGAAATAGACCACAATGTGCTCGAATAGGAAGAGGGTCCATAAGGGATATTTTTGGGATGTGAAATTTTATTATGTACATTGCTTTGAGAATAACAATATCAATGTTATTATTAGTAGAGTCACCAAGGATTTTAAAATAAACCACAATTTTGAATTACGTAAGATATGTTTGTACTTGGAGGGGTTTAGTGAGGGGCTAAGCCAAATGTATCATCCAAAATAATCATGATGAAAGAGCAACGGGTTCATCCAGAGTGCATTAATTCTTCAAAACCCTATCATGAATGCATAGAATATTATTATTGGAAAATTATAAAAGGTAAAGAATATCAGGAGAAAGAAGAGACAGGGGAAGGGGGATCAAGAAAGGAGATAGGCAAGGGTTTTGTTGTGGCAGAATCCCCTAAGGATTTGGATAGGAGAGATTCTAACCCTTTGGATCTAGGAGCAGTAGATATGAATTTGACAACAACAAAAAGGTCAAAGGGAGGTGCTTCTTGGGTGCAAGTTTTGAAGAGAGGTCAAAATTTGTAAGAAGAGGGATTTGTTTTATCTTCATATTGAGATGAAAAGGGTTTTACTCTTAAGGTCCCAAAAAATTTGGCTGACAAAGTGATTCAGAAAGGAAAAAATTCTTTGGTCAGGAAATTTTTGGGTAGTAGACTGGATCTAGATACAATAAGGAAGTGGGTTCGGGATAAATGGAAACTTCTGGGGCAAGAAGCATTGGTGGCTTTGCCTAATAATTTTTTGTTGTTTAACTTTGAAAATCTAAAGGATATGGCAAATGTTTTGTTGAGGGGCCCATGGATTTTTGGAAGGAGAGGTTATACTTACAAAAATGAAGCCATGGATTTAATCCAACCACAACCAATATTCAATCAACATCCTTATGGGTGAGTCTATTGGGGATTCCAATGGAATTTTGGGATGACAATATTATTCTTGGGATAGCTAAAGTGATTGGAAAAATAATTACTTTTGATTCAATTACTAAATCTTGGACCAAAATGATAACAACCCATTTTTGTGTAGATGTCATGACCCTCTCTTGGTAGACTTTTTACTTGGATGGATTTATGTTTTGCTATGATGCTTTATTTATGGAATTATTGGCTATTTCAAAATTATTTATTCAAAACACATATATCCTATGGAAAATGTGATAATATATATCCATGAATTGTTAGTGAATTATGAGATTATTTCATACATGGGTTTTCTGTTAAACATGCATTTCAAGTAAGAATGTGATGTTGCTAATGAAATTGCACTTGTGTAGGATTAGGGTTCTTGATGGTGGAAGAAATAACTAACCAATGAGAACAGGTTGTATTAAGGGAAATGTTGTGGTGGGTGATTCGTCGGATTATTTGAGGGGCAACATGGATGAATGCTCCTTTCATGAAGATGCATAACATGATTTGCATAAGAAAAGAAATATTAAGTTTTTAATTGATTTTGTTTGTTGCTTGGTAATATTCTTTATGATGGAATCATAGTTAGAATGAAAGCATTATTACAAAAAGGAAAGGTTGCTTGATGTCTTGAATTATTTCTTTAGGAAATTTTATTGTCAATATCATTTAGAGATAATAAAGGGAAGAACATAATTATTACTTAATTGAGAATATTTTAACTTTCTGTTTGCTTTAAGAAAATATTTGTGTGGAAGAGAGCTAACTTGGAATCCAAAAATTTATAGTGGAGCTTTTATTGTTAGTGTAACCATAACTAAGTTAATAATTAAGTGGAATATTAATTGTAAACTTCCCACTATGACCATAAGTGGACCTTTGCATGGATTATACCATGCTAGACATATTTCAAGTGAGTACGTGTCTGGTCAAGTGGTGGTGGGGAGTAGTGGATGTTACGGAGGTATCTCGCTCATCGTTAACTAGGATAATGGAGATAAAGGTCGGGCTGGTTTTTGGAAAGAGAGGATGGGGGATAGCTAAGAAAAAAGGAGAACTGGTGTTGGGGACAACATCAAGTGAATACCAAGTAGCTTTAATAACACTCATTTTGGAAGTGTCAGGTGAAACCAGGTAGTTCTAGAAAACTTATTGACTTTGTAGCATTTTGGTAATGTTATGATTGTGAATAATGAAGGGTTTACTAGATGTTTTCGGTAGTCCTCAGAAAGAAATGTCTATATACAAAACTGGGAGCCTCTTTAGTTTGAAGGAGTAGCTTATCCTTTGACATGCCTTAGCTTATTAGGGAACCAGATATGATATATATTTTAGATATGTGGACCCACAAATGAAACCTTCAAAGACTAAAGTTGGTCTCGGTTTGCATGCTAGAAACCAAATGATGTCTGACAGTTCTTGACTGTAGCTTCGAGTTGTCTACTCTAAGGGAAAAACAGGATTGAAAGTTGTTAGCAATTAATTTTATATTCTAAAAAAAGTAAATGTTTGAAATATTCATTATAGAGTCTATTTCCTTTGTTTCCAATGTAATAGGATATGCCTGCATCTGTGCAAAATAAGGAATCCTTTACTTTCTAAATGTGTAAGGCAACATATATTCTATAGGAATGAAATGATAAAAGAGATGTTGCCTTGGGTACCTTCGAGATGGTTAGAAAATTGAATGAAATAACTTGGAAATGAAGCTTGTTGTAACCACGATTGGGTTTTGAATCTAGTTTAACGTTCATGTTTTTAGTAGGATGTGAGATTCAATTGTTGTCGAATCATGGTACCTTTAGAGGAAACATTGGTGTGAAATGTTAATCATTTAGTTGAAATGATGGATATGCTTTATGATATGTTTGTGATAGATTACATTTGATGTTCAATTACCGAAAGACGGTGTTATTGGAAAATAATTGTAAGTAATGGATATGCTTTCTAAGATGTTTGTGATAGAATACATTTGATGTTCGATTACCGAAAGACGGTGTTATTGGAAATAAATTTTAAGAAATGGATATGCTTTATGATATGTTTGTGATAGATTTTTTTTTAACATGGTGGAATCGGTAGCCGCTATGAATCGGGGCAGGCTATCCAAATTTTTATGGCTATCATAATATTTTATGCTATTTGCCTCGAAAGTCACCACATAGATCTTTATGCAGTCCACCCCTATAACCACCATGCCACGATCATTTTAAACCTTTTACGCCACTAAAAGCACCAGGAAAAGAATAAGCGTTCAGTCCGATGAGGCCTAAGATTTGAACCTTGGACCTTCACCCCCTTACGGGGTTTGGGGGAACAAATTGGTCTACACCTCAAACCTTATGTTTATGATAGATTACATTTGATGTTCGATTACATTAATACAGTGTTATTGGAAAACAATTGTAAGCAATAATTTTTTTTTTATGATATGTTTGTGATAGATTACATTTGATGTTAGATTACTGAAATACTGTGGCATTGAAAAATAATTGTATGCAATGGATATGATTTATGATATGTTCTATGGTAGATTACATTTGATGTTCGATTACCAAAAGACTGTGGTATTGAAAAATAATTGTATGCAATGGATATAATTTATGATATGTTTTGTGATAGATTATTTTTGATATTCGATATCTGAAAGACTATGATATTGAAAATGAATAATATGCAATGGATTTTCACTATGATATGTGTGGAAGCCATCTTTGATCCCATAAAAAATACAAACTTGTTCTTAGTGGTTAAGAAGAGCTACAGGAGGAGGGCATCATACGCAAAGACAGGGACAATAGAAGGACTTAACAGTTACCACATCTGACAGTGATGCTTGTAGGGAATTAAAGAAGGAATTTTACTCCTTTGGATTACTCCTACCATGATGTAAATTGTAATTAGTTGGGATGATGTATGTTATTAATGGAAGATAAATTTTGGAATATATTATTCGTTGGAAGAATCCTCTGGTTGCAAAAATGGGTAATGGAATGCTCTAGCAAGTTGTAAGATTGTTGTGTTATGTGGGAAACATATGGACGATCTGTGTGTAGTTTAATTGTTTAAAATAAGAGTGATTCAAGTGCGTAGTTAAATAATTATTTGGAAAATAGGCTTGTGAAGATCAATGCCAAGCTAAGTTAGAATAGTAAAGTAAATACAATTAACTTAAAATCATAGTTGGAAGGAATGTTTTTTAGGAGATATGCGCTCCATAGTCTAATGCAACAATAATCATCTCAATTGTTATTAGAAAAATGACTCCATTCTAAAGATGATTTTTAATATCGTAGAAAGATGTTAAGCAAAGGCTAAATTATAGGGACACCAATTCTAAAGAGAGTCTTGGGTTAGTAGGAATGCATGGGTGTTTTCATATAAGAGTGCACCAGATGTGAATTAGAAGGATTTATTCATGATAAGTTGTGTTAAAGGTATATTCACATTATTTGGGAGACCAACGAGATAGAAGTCTTCATGGGATTGAATACTTGCTTAGGGAATATTATTACAATATTTTTAGAAGTCTAGTACTCCACTAGTAACTACTTCATAAGTTAATGATAAAGCTGATTTGGTATGGACATATACCACATTGAGTAGACCTCACTAAAAACAAAACCCGTGGTAGCAAGAGAAATGATATTCCCATCAGTGTCCAAATATTCAAAAGTGGATATGGTGTTATAGATGAATCGGGGACAAACTCATTAGGTAGATGATATGGATAGTCAAAACCAGAGCGCTATGCACACCCACATAGAAGGACTTGTGTGTGGTGCGAAAATTAGCCCACTCCTTTTCAAATGAATGAAAAGGGGATAAGCTAGCTCATTTAATATTGAGATTGATAGCTTAACTATTAGGTCACCTAATGCTCTTGCATAGATGGAATTATGTAAGTAGTAGATATGGGTGCATTCGTGATTGATATAAACAAAATAGAGGATCTAAATTAGCAATAAGGAACTTAATTAAGAGAAGTATAGTCTCCCAATGTTTAAAAAAAAAGGTTAGGAATTTTGGAATTTGGGGTTATGACATTTGGTATTAGGGCACCCGGTTCGTAGGGATGCAAGTTTCCTTGCATAATATTAGATAGATTGCAATAGGATATGTACTATGTAGAGACTATATCTATAAGAATATGTACCTATTAAAATTAGACCTCGACTGTGTAGTTTGAATAACTAAGAATACAGTTGCTAGCTGGAGAAACAATTCAAGGATGAAATTGTGAAACTGAATCCTCTTATCTCTCTTGTGTATGGACAAGGACAATACCACCCAAGAGAAGGAGAGGGAGTGCTATCCCATCGACGAGGCAAAATCGATAAAATTATGTAGAGGTTGAGACAATAGAGATAGGTCCAGATGCTCCTAATAATGAGAGGGAGGATATTACTACAATAGTTGCCTTGCTAAGGGAATAGATGGAAATGTAAAAAAAACTATTGGAGGCTATAGTGAATCAAGATTTACAAGCTAGAAATCCTAGAATAGGACAAGAGAATGAGGCCCATTCAGAGGTACAACAGGCTAGAATTTGACTTGGGATAGAATTGGGCAAGGACATGAAACACCTGAAATCCTCCAAGTTCAATGGGGAGGAAGATGGTGATAAATATGAAGCTTGGTTGAAGGAGATAGAGACTTTTTGTAACATGAAGAACCACTCCATTGGAACCTAAACGTCTTATGCCACTCCACTTACAGGGTGTTGGCTTGGATTGGTGGGAAACATTCAACAAGGTTAAAATAATTGCAATGGCAGTTGATTTAAAATGGGAATTTGTAGTAGCTTTCAAAGAAATATTCCTCACCGAACATTTCTACACCAAGAAATTTGAGGAATGCACCAACCTTAGACAAGGAAACAAGACGATGGAAGCATACTACCAAAAATTTGTCAAGCTATTGAAATATGTGCCTGCATATAATGAGAAGATGAAAATCCATAAATTCATTTCTAGGAGCAAATCCCAGAGTAGGGCATGAGTAGAACATGCAGGATCTTAGTACTCTTTAGAAGGCCTATGATCTGGTCGGGAAAGCTAAAACTTATCTCAAGCTTGAGGAAAAGAAACAGTGCCAAATTTATTAAGTGGGAAGACGAACAAGTAAACAAAAGCTTCTCTTAGCTTGATAGAAGAAATGATAGGAAGAAAGGGAAGTTTAGGAAAAGATTCCAAGGAAAGAACCGTAATCCTAACAATCGTAATAGGAATAACATATCACCACAGCAGGTTAGGACAATCCCCCACAAGTAGTGAAATCAGAAGATGGAAAAAAGTAGAAAACACATCCACGACCCAAAGTAGGGTGTTATGAATGTGGTGGTCTACATTACACCAAAAAATATCCACTCAAAGTAGGATCGAGTTTGAAGGGAAAAGAACCCACTTATAAAGAACCAACACATAATATTTATGCAATAATAGGGAGTCAAAATTTGGAAGGACACACCACTCCACTGCTAATACACGGTAAGATATTTGATATAAATGCTAGAATTTTGATTGATAGTGGTGCCACAAATAGCTTTGTTTCCACTAGCTTAATTAAAGATTGTTGGTGCAAGTAACTATTAACAAGGGGCATGTGTTGGTTTATTTTATTATGTCATATTAATGATTGTTCATGAAAATTAAATGCAAATATGAATTGGCCCTCATATGACCACGATGTATCCTTAATTCCTTTTATCTTGAATGTTTTTAGGTAGATTTTATCTTCCTTTATTAAGTAGATTTTAAACAAGTTTTATCTTGTATTAAATCCTACTTTAAGCATGAAGTAGAAGATTAAAACCTATCTATGAATGTGAACCGGAAATGATAAAAAGATCCTTTAAACGTAGCTTCTATCATGAGGATAAAGATAGCCTTTGATATAGTTTAATAAATTGTCACTCTTTGATGAAATTAATTTTCATAAAGAGACACCAATTTATTTCTTTAAAATAATGGCCTCAAAATGTCATTATGAATTATCCCTCTTTAATGAAATCAAAATTTTCATAAAGAAGAAATAATTTAATGCTTTTAAATGATAAACTTTGATGTAATGTATAAATTACCTCTCTTTAATGAAATTAGAATTTTCATAAAGAAAGGCGCTCTCCGAAAATGATGGCTTATGGAATGCCATTAAAAATCACCCCCCTTTAATGAAATTAAAATTTTCATTAAGGGAAGTTCATTTATGCTTGCAAATAAAAACATAAAGCAGAAAAAATCTGATTTACCCTCAAAATGTAAAAAAAATAAAATTTCGAAATTATAAAAATCTGCATAAAACAGTCATTTTCAACAATTTTTATAAAATCAAAATGACTTCGAAATGAGCTTGAATTTGTTTCGAATGAAATATTGATGCTCATTCTTCACACCCATGTATCTATTTTTATCATTTTATTTTAATCCTCGAAGTATTAAAAAAATCTACAAAAAGAAAGTAAGAAAAATAAAAATAAAAATCTGAAATAATTTGAATGCTGAAAACATAGAAATGCAAAGCTTTATCAGTTTGATGACACCCCATCTTGCAAAACCGAATATGTGAAAAAATCTTACATGCAACCTAGTCTATTCAAATTTGCATTTGCATAATCGAAATAAACTAAGTGCTAGCTCCTAGGACACAGAAAATAAATTTTAGGGTTTAAACATTCAATGATGTAACCATTTAAAATGCATTGAACATCATTTATAAATCCAAAACCTGAAAAAAGAAAGATAGAAAATTAAATCCATGCATGCAAAAAATTTTCTCCTCCTATTTCACAAACAAAATCCAAATTTTTGAAAAACCCTTTGCATTAAAAAAAATATTTCTTTTACAACAACTTTCAGTAGCATTTCTGGTCTTTTTCCCAAAAGAACCAACTCTCTGTTATGTGTTTTCATGGCGTATTTAACATTTCACCCCAAAAGTATTTTTGTTTTCACCTCAAGTCGTTTCGTTTCAATGTCTCTACTCACGTGTCCGTTATTTTTTGTTTGGCTCCATAATATATTGCAATGTCTTTGTTTTATAATCATATCGCTCCTTCCATAAAAAAACATAGAGCCAGGTCGCACATAAGATATGACCTTTACTTTATAAACCGAATGGGCTTAATTACTATCTATATAATGCTACGATAAAAAATAGGTCCTATACCACCCTATTTAACATCAATATTTAAACACAACCACTTTGGACATATATGAAGATCCCACAAACCACCAGGGCATCCACGTCTCTGCCATTTGTGCCACCAATTTCCATGTCGTCTGGCTATGTAACGACCATGACTGTTTCAATCTTGAGAAACCTAACTCACAACCAAATTTCTCTGCCATAATCTACTAAGTCTAGCTCTGGCCGGTGGCTTGATTCATATATTGGCTACGCTTCCCGCTGCATTTTCTTTGATGCTTGGTCTGTGAAAAATGGATGTTTTGACTTGAACATGGCTTCGATATTATGAGTTTCTCGACTGCCCTCAGAGTAAACTTCCCCACTACACCTTCTCTACATCACTATTCATCATTCAGAACTTCGTCGGGTGCTCTCCAATATGGTTTGAATTCTCTTCGATTGAACCACACTCTCCCACATTGGTGTTGTGCACTCGTCGTAGTCTATGTCCAACGGGTATCCACATGAACAGGTTTGTCCATGTTTTGCCACTTTGAAGCCAATCCGTCTTCCTCCCCATAATAAGAACTACCGTTTATATTTCTACATTCACTATGGGGCTATCCACATCATTCGTCCTTCACCAACACGGCTCAAACAACATTTCATCCCTGCACTCATTGCCAACAAATATTATCCACATAACCTGCCAGGTCTACGCCTCTCCTTGCGTACGTCCTTCATTGGATCATTTGAAACCGTCTCTGCTTATTTGGTACTCATCGTCGATGCGCTATTGTTGCTCATAGTCTCAGTGCTTGTCTATCGTATTTATCATCAAACCATAAAATACCTTAGACACATTCATTCTTGGCAGTGATGATGGATTCGATATCCCCATCCATGTTGGATAGTTTATCATTCACTATCCTAATAACACCACGAGCATTGCTATGACCCCATAACTATATTTTGATTAGTGTTCCTCTATTTTCATCATGTTCGAAGACACCCACAATGTCCACACCAATCCAAACATCCGCCATGTTGTTTTGATATCGTAGCCTTCAAGGAAACTCTCCACTATCATAAAATACATGGACCACATCCTATCTGCTGCAGCGCCCTCATGATTCGGTATCCATCGGGTCCTTCAACCTATCATCCAAACATCACGTTGTCATATTCATCGTGTATGTCCACCTTGTTTGTAGATTCATCCACTATGAAATAACTATGCCCAACAAAGCATGCTAGACCTTCTGACCATTCGTCCAATGCAATCGCTAATTGTCATGATCATCAACCCTGAACTTCCTTTAAAATTGTCTTCCACCATAAGTCGTCCACTTGTACCATCCACTTCTTCCTGCATAGAACATGAAGAATCCCCCACTAAATTTCCATAGTTTTCATGTTATGGTTTACTCTCCACGTCATCTGGTATAACATTGCTCGATAACGTATGCATCCACAACATCGTTCAAACCCATAGACATTGCTTATTCACTGAGTTTCTGCCAGATCATTGCCTCATCTGCTGCATAAGGTCCACATTTCATCGCCTTTGAAAACTATACGAACATCATGTCGATTCTACAACATGATTTAGGGCTGCTTGCGTTTCCACGTTGACCCTCAAGCTTCAATCCATGTTGACCTTCACGTGAGCAGTGGGGTTCGTCAGCACCAGTCCTGTCCAATAATCCAACTCGCTGTCCTCCACTACGACCAAAGAACCTAAGTCAGATTTTAAATAAAACCCTTAATCCAACAAAATGAGCCTTAAGGGTTCGATTTTATTCTTTTACATTGATATAAGATTTTTCTGATATAAACATATATATAGATTACATATATATATGAAAGCTTATTTTTTTTTTTTTTATAATTTTAAATATAATATATATAATACATTTTATTTATATATAGATGTTTTTATTTTATTTTATTCTTTTTCTATATTTTATTTTATTTTGTTAATTGTATATATCTATATATATGAAATATATATAGATATATATTATACTATTTAAAACATACAAATAAGAGAAAACACAAAATTTAACAATAAAATTGCTAACACCAAACTTGACGAAAAGAATCATCGACAACAAAATGACGATAAAAATATCGTCGATAATAAATTGATGATAAAATATCATCGACAACAAATTGATGATAAAAATATCGTCAACAACAAACTGACGATAAAAATATCGTCGACAACAAATTGATGATAAAAAATCATCGACAAAAAATTGATGATAAAAAATCATCGACAACAAATTGATGATAAAAATCGTCGACAAGAAATTGATGATAAAAAATTGTCAACAACAAAATGGTAAAAACTGCAAACCCAAAACAAAGCAAAGCATTAGACACTTAAAACAAAATGCAAAAACCCAAATACCAAAACAAAAGGTGGGTCCCCAATTTTGGGGCAAGTTGTGCGATAGTCACAACAAATGGTGACTCTATTGGGAAATGCTCTTGAGCATTTCGGGTGAAGAACCCAACCTGAAACGAGAACACACAAGATCAACGAAACACAAATTATTTAGCAATATCACGAGAAGGTGGGGGTAAACAACTTCGAATATATATAATTAATCCATCTGCCTTTGCTCAGTGTGTGAAAAAGTGATTCATTCCTGCATCTCTAAAAATCCTCCAAATTCTATCATCCCTTTCTTCATTAGGCTATGAAGTATCGCTCATAACGAAAACGGCTATAGACAGAGGCCCACTTCTAGTCAAGCATGTATAGACCCGGTGGGATTTATCTAACTCACCCTTGTGTCTGCTTAACACTTTGCAAAGCCTTTCCTTTTACTCAAGCTATGTCTAGATAGAGCCCTACTACCAGTCAGGCATCCATAGCCCCGATAGAGTTTATCTAGATGTTGTGACTAATTTGATCAAGCTTTTAAATGCTCGTTTTCCTCTTTTTATTTTTATTTTATTTTTCAAAAGAAAAACCTTGCAAAGCTTCAAGCATCACTAGGGTTTGGAAGCCTACAAGTGGAGCGTGTTGGATTTTCATCGAGGGTTGCAAATCAAGATAAATTCATCCTTCATAATTCTAAAAATACTATTTAATGTATGTAAGTTACATGTGGAGCTCTAGCAAAATCTTTCATTGTTCCACTTTCCACCATCTTAGTCCCAAAATCTAAGCATGATCACCAAATTACTCATTCCCCCTTTTCTCGGGTTCACCTATTTTCAGATTAGATACTCTAACCTACTAAACAAAGAAACACCAAAACAGACCAGAGACCAAAAGTTAGCGACTGTGAAACATTACCCCAAAACAAGGGAACAACCCAAAACACAAACCCTCAAATCAAACTTAAGAACAAAGCACGAAAAAAAAGCCAAAAATAAAACTATATACAAATGTACAATATGATACAGGACGATGCAAAGCTTGAACTATCACTTCCCTGGATCCCAAACATGACTAGCACATTTCAAAAGACATATAATATGATACGCATGCCAAGTTTTATAAAAATCCAATAGAAACAAGGTTAGGCCAAACAATACAACAATCTTCATCTTGCCTCTCTCACCCCTCCAATTTGATTTAGTTACACTAACAATCCAAGAGGTGAGCTTCAAATCATTAAATTGATTAGACCATAATTGCAATTCAATTATTTCTTGTCTATTATTTAAGATGTCAATTTCACAACTCAATTCCCAATTTAGAACTAGGCTTTCCTCTTCAAAAATGAGATTTTGAAAACAGGAGCCTATTTCTAGAAATTTTAAAACCAAATCCTTTTCCATGTTGGTAGGCCAATCAGACTTATGTAACAATTTGCAAGCATCTAAGATATCTACTAAATGAGAATCATTATAAGTTTTTATCCTAGATTCCATTATTAATTGTTTATGAATTTGATTTAGCAATTTAAGCATATCCACTTCTTTTTCATTCAAAAAAGCATTCTTATTAGAGGTGTGAGTAGAAATCAACTCAAGTTCTTCATTCACCTCTAATGGCATTTCATCATAAATAACATTAAAATCCAATGAGTGATTATACAAATCTTCACCTAAAGCTTGGATGCTTGGACACAAAAGGTTAGATTCTACCTCTTGTAGATTTTCATTTACCAAGGCTTGGTAAGAATTTGCAATTCCCTCTTTTACCTCATGGTCTTTATCATTTTCATCATCTTGTAGTCTTTCATCTTCATTGATTACCTGTTCATCAAACATACCAAAATTAGGCACCCAATTAAAAGTATGCCCATTCTTTTCAAAAATTACATCTTGTTTATCTAGGGATGTATCAAATAACACATCACCATGATCAATCACTTGAGTTGCTTCACATAGATCAACCTATTTGTCATTTGGTTCCAATTTCTTATTAACCACCAATGGTATTTCTTCCTTAGAATCTTCAAAACAATCATGTGAATTTGTATCCAAATTTTCAATAGTCAAGAATGAAATAGAAGATTTTACCTCTTCCTCATCTAAAATAGATGAGTCATAAGAAACATTTACCATTTCTTTCCTTTCTATTTCAACAAGATTTTCAATAAATTCATATTCAACATGATCTAATTTGGGAACTTTCTCTATTCTTTCAAATGCAATATCTTCATGTGAAATGACGATTTTAGCATCCTGCATGTCAATAGAAATCTCACCACTAGGTGTGAAAAGTAGAAGATTCTTCATATCTTCCCCAACCATTGTAAAAATTGTCATCCAAATTCGTGGGATGAAACTCTATGGTATCTGTGACATGATATTTTGATTCATCTATCAATTATTTTTCTTCTTTGTTCTTGTCAATAGAATCATTATCATTTTACAACACTTGATAATATTTCAATCCTTTTTCCAAAATATTCTCAAATTGTACAAGACTTGTACTATCCTCATGCGAGAAAACAATTGTATCATCCCGCATATCAATTGACACAAAAGTTTCATTAGAAGGTTTGAAGTGAGTGTAATCTTCCCACTTCTTACAAAAATCATAATAATCATATTCCAAAATAAAATGGTGACGCTCAACTACTTCTTCAACCTCTTCCAATTCATCAAGGTGTTTCTCATCAAATTCATCTTCACCTTCCTTAGATGGTTCAATTATTTCTAAAAGTGGGTCATTTCTTATACTCAAATTTGTAAGGCTATCATAATACACGTTTGTAACCCATGATTCAATTTCATCACAATTTGGAAGGTGTGAGTCTTCTTGACCATTAGTTTCAACAATCTCATCTAAATTGTCTTTCGAGAACAAGTGGTGAAATTCTATCATGTCTTCAAATTCATTTATTGATTTTCTTTCAATTTTACTTTCAACCACTTTATTTGATTCCATGGAAGGTTCTGTCCTATCACATATATCAAAACTAATTAGATTTAGGACACCCCCATTATCTGAATACTCATGCATTTCTAGAAATGAACCCATCTCTACACAATACTCATTGGTGGATATTGGCTTGGCAACTTGCACCTCCTCTTGGATGATATCTAAGGTGGTTATAACATTTTGACGTTTAAACTCATCCCCTTTGATCATTCACCTTAGGAATCTTTGGAGTGGAGGGTGTATATTAGATGGTTGGTGTAGGTTGACATCAATAACTCCAGAAGAACAATCTCTCATGGGAACACGTTGTGCCTCCACTTGCCATTGTTCTACCATTATTGTGACCTCATAGATTCTATGCAAAGATGGGTCATCAAGATTTTCCCTTAAAAGTGTAGCAAGTACGGGGGTATGGCTCCCATGTATACTTTAATAGCTTCCTCTTTTGTTAGGTCGTAACTTTCCCACACTTGAGCGTACAACTCATAGAACATACCATTGAATTGACTCATGGATTCATTAGGCTCTTTGCAGATAGAGTCAAACTAATTTTTTAGGTCAGCTTGTTTTCCAAAATAGTCAAGAAATGTTGCTTCTAGTTGAGCCCAAGAAACCTTAACCTCAAAAGGTAATTGGCCATACCAACCCATTGCTTTGTCATCCAATATGTAAGGGAATAACCTACAAGCAACATCCTCATGGAAAATTTGCCATTGAATTAACATGCTCTTGTAGATATCCAAATTTTGTATGTATCCCAATGCCAAATTCTGCCCACACTGCGGTGGACCCTCCAATATACATTTAGGAATTTTATGGGGTATTCCAAGTATTTTTAAAAGACTATAATATTTCCCTGACAAAAATACCATTTTTGTTCTTAGAGATATCATTTCTGCTCTTAGTTCATCAACTTTTGCCATTAGTGAAACTCAAAGAATAATTTTAGAACCAATTTGGTTAGTCAAATAAAGATATCTTGCAAAGAAGCATAAAATGACTAACAATTTTCAAATAAGTAAACCATAAATATCATAATGTTAGTAACGATAACAAAATATGCATAAATTAAACCATGACATTAAAGAATATTTTTAAATTTGCAAAAAGGTTAGTATTAACACATCATCAAATAGAGAATGTTAGAATCAATGAAAGTGATCATATGGAAACAAAACCTCGTTAGTCAAGACCAATGTATTTGAATAAATCTTTCAAGTAACATGAAAAATTTAGCATCTAAATAGCAATAAAATAAATCAATTCAGACCCTCTTAGCTCCCAAAGTGTTGAGTGTTAAAAGAGGCCAAAGATGCTAATCAAATGGACTTGAAATATTTAGCAATTTAGAACTCTAAAAGTTACACCAAAATCATTTTATTCATTGCATGAATAATTCAAAAGCATTTATAACAACAATGAATAATTTAACATAAATAAAATAAAGTAAACCAATTCATGCCCTCCTTCTAGCGCCAAAATGTTGAGTGGTAATTTTACCCAATTGCAAAATCACACTCTCCCTTAGGATTTTAATCACAAAACCCTCTCTTGCAAAGAATTTAGAAATCAAAACAACTTCTCCAAGGTTCCACTATATAAGCATTGCACATGTGTATTAGTAATCTCAATGAAGATATATCAATTCAATGCTAGGAACACCTTAGTGATTGCAAGTAACTGTTAACAAGGGGCATGTATTTGGTTTATTTTATTATGCCATATTAATGATTGTTCATGAAAATTAAATGCAAATATGAATTGGCCCTCATATGACCACGATGTATCCTTAATTTCTTTTATCTTGAATGTTTTTAGGTAGATTTTATCTTATTTTATTTAGTAGATTTTAAACAAGTTTTATCTTGTATTATATCATACTTTAAGCACGAAGTAGAAGATTAAAACCTATCTATGAATGTGAACCAGAAATGATGAAAAGATCCATTAAATGTAGCTTCTATCATGAAGATAAAGATAGCTTTTGATATAATTAATAAATTGTCTCTCTTTGATGAAATTAATTTTCATAAAGAGACAACAATTTATTTCTTTAAAATAATGGCCTCAAAATGTCATCATGAATTATCCCTCTTTAATAAAATCAGATTTTTCATAAAGAAGAAATAATTTAATTCTTTAAAACGATAAAATTTGATGTGATGTATAAATTAGTTATCTTTAATAAAATTAGAATTTTCATAAAGAAAGGTGCATTTATTTCTTCGAAAATGATGGCGTATGGAATGCTATTAAAAATCACCCCCTTTAAATTAAAATTTTCATTAAGGAAAGTTCCATTATGCTTGCAAATGAAAACATAAAGCAAAAAAATCTGATTTACCCTCAAAATGTGAAAAAAATAAAATTTCGAAATTATAAAAATCTGCATAAAATAGTCATTTTCAACAATTTTTATAAAATCGAAATGACTTCGAAATGAGCTCGAATTTGTTTTGAATGAAATATTGATGCTCATTATTCACACCCATGTATTTATTTTTATCATTTTAATTTATTTTTATTTTTATTTTAATCCTCGAAGTATTAAAAAAATCTGCAAAAAGAAAGAAAATAAAAAAAAATTAAAAAAAAATTGAATGTTGAAAACGTAGACATGCAAAGCTTTATCAGTTTGATGGCACCCCATCCTGCAAAACCAAAGATGTGAGAAAATCTTACATGCAACCTAGTCTATTCAAACCTGCATTTGCACAATCAAAATAAACTAAGTGCTAGCTCCTAGGACACATAAAATAAATTTCAGGGTTTAAACATTCAATGATG
Organism: Wollemia nobilis; assembly: GCA_028583015.1. Taxonomy (NCBI): domain Eukaryota; kingdom Viridiplantae; phylum Streptophyta; class Pinopsida; order Araucariales; family Araucariaceae; genus Wollemia; species Wollemia nobilis. Next base: position 4,290,924 of record JAQPPZ010003287.1, on the reverse strand, counting down.
TAACCATTTAAAATGCATTGAACATCATTTATAAATCCAAAACCCGAAAAAAGAAAGATAGAAAATTAAATCCATGCATATAGAAAATTTTCTCCTATTTCACAAACAAAATTTAAATTTCTGAAAAAGCCTTTGCATTAAAAAAATCTTTCTTTACAACAACTTTCAGCAACATTTCTGGTCTTTTTCCCAAAAGAACCAGCCCTCTGTTATGTGTTTTCATGGCGTATTTAACATTTCACCCCAAAAGCCTTTTTGTTTTCACCTCAAGTCATTTCGTTTCAACGTCTCTACTCTCGCATCCATTCTTTTTCGTTTGGCCCCATAATACCTTGTAACATATTTGTTTTATAATCATACCGCTCCTATAAAAAACCATAGATCCAAGTGGCACATTAGATATGACCTTTACTTTATAAACCGAATGGGCTTAATTACTATCTATACAATGCTATGATTAAAATAGGTCCTATGTCGCCTTATTTAACATCAATATTTAAACACAACCACTTTAGACATATATGAAGATCCCACAAACCACTGGGGCATCCACGTCTCTGCCATTTGTGCCACCAATTTCCACGTCGTCTGGCTACGTAACGATTATGATTGTTTCAATCTCGAGCAACCCAACTCACAACCGTATTCCTCTACCGGAATATTCTAAGTCTAGCTCTAGCCAGTGGCTTGATTCATCTATTGGATACACTTACCGCTATGTTTTATTTGATGCTTGGTCTATGAAAAATGGACATTTTGACTCGAGCATGGCTCCAACATTATGAGTTTCTCAATCGTCCTTATAGTAAACTTCCCCGTTATGCCTTCTCTACATCACTGTTCATCGTTCAGAACTTCGCTGGGCGCTCTCTAATATGGTCTAAATTCTCTCTAACTGAACCACGTTCCACCGCGTCACTATTGTGCACTTGTCATAGTCTATGTCCAACAGGTATCTACATGAACGGGTTTGTCCATGTTTTGCTGCTTCAGAGTCAATCCGTCTTCCTCCCCATCACTAGTGCTGCCATTTATATTTCTACGTTCACCGTGGGGCTGTCCACATCATTCATCCTTCGCTGACATGACTCAAACAAACTTTCATCCCTGGACTCATCACCAATGGATATTGTCCACATAACCTGCCAGGTCTACGCCTCTCCTTGCATACGTCCTTCATTGGATCATCTAAAACTGCCTTCGCTTATTTGGTACTCGTCGTCGATGCGCTGCTGTTGCTCACAGTCCCGGTGCTTGTCTGCCATATTTACCATTGAACCATCAGATACCTTAGACACATTCATTCTTGGTGGTGACGATGGATTCAGTATCCCCATCCACACTAGATAGTTTAACATTCACTATCCTAATGACACCGCAGGCATTGCTATGACCCCATCACTGTATTTTGATCAATGTTCCTCCATTTTAATCATGTTCGAAGATACCCATGATGCCCATGCCAATCCAAACATCCATCGTGTTATTTTGATATCATAGCCTTCAGGGAAACTCTCCACTATCATAAAATGCATGGACCACATCTTATCTACCGCGGTGCCCTCGTGATTCGGTATCCATCAGGTTCTTCGATCTGTCATCCAAACATCACGCTACCGTATTCACCATGTATGTCCACCTTATGTGTAGATTTGTCCACTGTGAAATAACTATACCCAACAATGCATGCTAGAGCTTCTGACCATTCGTCCAATGCAGTCACTGATTGCCACGACTGTCGACCTCAAACTTCCTTTAAAATTGTCTTCCACCATAAGTCGTCCACTTGTACTATCCACTTCTTCCTGCATCGAACATGAAGAATACCCCACTAGGTTTCCATAGTTGTCACGTTCTGGTTTACTCTCCATATCATCCGGGTATAACATTGCTCGATAACGTATGCATCCACAACATCATTCGAACCCGTAGACATTTCTTATTCATTGAGTTGCTGCTAGATCATTGCCTCGTCTGCTGCATAAGGTCCACCTTTCATCACCTTCGAAAACTATACGAACATCACGTCGACCCTACAACATGATTTAGGGTTGCTTGTGTTTCCACGTCGATCCTCAAGCTTCAGTCCACGTTGACCTCCACATCAGCGGTGGGGTTCGTCTGTCAGCACCATTCCCATCCAATAATCCAACTCGCTGTCCTCCATCGCGACCAAAGAACCTAAGTCATATTTTAAATAAACCCCTTAATACAACAAAATGAGCCTTAAGGGTTCAATCTTATTCTTTTACATTGATACAAGCTTTTTATGATATAAACATATATATAGATTACATATATATATGAAAGCTTATTTTATTTTATTTTATATTTTATATTATTTTAAATATAATATATATATATAATACACATTTTATTTATATATATAGATGTTTCTATTTTATTTTATTCTGTTTCTATATTTTTATTATAAATATATATAAATATATATTTATATTTTATTTTATTAATTGTATATCTATATTTATGAAATATATATAGATATATATTTTATTCTAATTAAAACATACAAATAAGAGAAAACACATAACTTAACAATAAAATTGTTAACACCAAACTTGACAAAAAGAATCGTCGACAACAAAATGACGATAAAAATATCATCGACAATAAATTTATGATAAAAATATCATTGACAACAAACTGACGATAAAAATATTATCGACAACAAACTGATGATAAAAATATCAGTGATAACAAATTGAAGATAAAAAATCATCAACAACAAATTGAGAATAAAAAATCATCGACAAGAAATTGACGATAAAAATCATCGACAATAAATTGACGATAAAAAATCGTCGACAACAAAATGGCGAAAACTGCAAACCCAAAACAAAGCAAAGCATTAGACACTTAAAACAAAATGCAAACACCCAAATACCAAAATAAAAGGTGGATCCCCAATTTTGGGGCGAGTTGTGCAACAGTCACAATAACCACCTAAACGTGAATTTGATTTCACAATTGAACTTCAACTTGGAATAGAGCCAATTCATAGATCTCGATACAAAATGAATCCGATTGAGATGTAAGAGTGCAGTTACAAGGATTGCTGGAGAAGGGATTAATTAGACCAAGTGTGTCACCATGGGGTGCACTAGTTCTGTTTGTTAAGAAAAAATATGGTTCCTTGCATCTATGTATAGATTATAGGATGTTGAACAAGACAACCATTAAAAATAGATATCCTCTACCTAGAATCGAAGACCTCTTTGATCAGCTTAAAGATGCCACTATCTTCTCAAAGATTGATTTGAAGTCGGGATACCACCAATTGAGGATCCGAGAAGAGGATACTCATAAGACAACCTTTAAAACTCATTATAGACATTATGAGTTTACTGTCTTACCTTTTGGTCTATCAAATGCTCCAACAACATTTATGAACTTGATGAATAACATTTTTAGGAAGCTTTTGGATCGATTTATTCTTATGTTCCTAGATGATATTTTGATATATTCCTGTAATAAGTTAGAGCATGAAAAACACCTTAGGATATTTTTGGAGCTGCTAAGGAAGAATCAGTTGTATGAAAATCTATCAAAATGTGAATTTTATGTGTCAAAAGTGCAATACTTAGGACATATTGTATCAGCAGAAGGGATCACAGTAAATCCCAAGAAAATATAAGCTATACTAAATTGGCCATCACCAACAAGTATAACTACAGTTTAGAATTCCATGGGTTTGATTGGATATTACAGGTTTTATGTGAAGGATTGCACCAAGATAATCACTCCAATAATTAACTTTCAGAGGAAGGGAAAATAATTCAAGTGGACGAATAAATGTGAGAGAGCATTTGATCTACTCAAACAAAGACTCGCTACATATCCCATACTAAAGATACCAGATCCTTAGGGTGGTTTTTCTGTGTGTAAAGATGCATCTTTGGAAGGTTTGGGAGGAGTGCTCTCATAAGATGAAGTAGTTTTAGCTTACATATCCAAAAAATTGAAATGACATGAGGTAAACTATGAAAACCATGATCAAGAATAAGCAACGGTGGTTTTTTCTCTCAAAAGTTGGTGATACTATTTGATAGGGAGACCATTTGAGTTGAGAATAGACCGTCAAAGTCTGAAGTACATATTTACTCAACCTTTGCTAAATGTAAGACATAAAAGGTGGATGGAATTTCTAATTGAATATTTTTTTTGGCATTGAATACATAAAAGGGAAGGAGAATAAGGTTTCCGATGCACTCAATAGAAGAAGGCACATAGCTATCTTGTCTCACATTTATATGGAATTAATGGAATAAGTTAAGATAATGCAACATCAGGATACATTTTGCATCCAAATTTGGGTAAAAATGGAAGAAAAACCAGTTGAAAGCAAGGATTTTAGCATCAAGGATGGTTTTCTATGCTTCAAGGACAAGATAATAATCCCTGAGATCAATGATTTGAGAAAAATGATCATGAATGAAGCACATAGATCACCATATTATGCTCATCTAGGAGAGGTAAAAATGAGAGAGAATATGAAGAAAACCTTCTTTTGGCTAGGAATGAATGAGACATCAATGAATATGTCACTCAGTGTCTCGAATGCCATAATGTTAAGGTAGAACACATGCACCCCATATGACTATTGTATCCTCATGATGTACCTATTACAAATAGAGCATATTACATTATTTGGGTCATGTAAATGTACCTTTCTTGTTACATACTTAGAACATTAGGTTACTTTAGGGGAAAGTTATGTAGTTACTTCATGTAATATAATGAATGTAAAAGTGTCAATGTGCAAGATGTAATGTGTAAGGTATCCACTTGTACAACTAGATAGAGTGTTGGCCAAGGAACTTATCTTCCTATATAATGGTCATAGGTATAGAGGTCAAAGGATCACAAGGAGGATCACATGTAGCATCACAATCAGTGTGTAGGCAATAGGGTAGTGTGTGTGTGTGAGATATAAGCTTAGAGCTCCTTCATGGATCAATAGAATATATTATGGAGTGCCCATTTCCTCCATAGCTACTATTGTAATATTTTTACCATTTCTATTTATAGCATATTTTAGTCATCTCACAAATCTATTTTATTTATTTTTGCATATTGTGATTGGTATCTCCCAATGTATGTGGTATCAAATGCTAACAATGGTATCAGAGCTAAGGTAGATCAAGCTACAATAGGTCTGTAGGGAAACCACCATTATCATTTGATCCTGAGTTTTTTGAGAACCTGACGTGTCATTGGACCAGTCACAGTCAAAATTTCTCAGAAGAGTCTAGGTGGTAGAATTAGGGAGAGTTACAAGTGAGGACTGAAATCTCAGTTTTAGAAATACTAAGATTGCATAGGGCTAGAGTCTTTCCACAAATTTTAAGGAAAACTCGTGAAGACTAGGACTCAACATTTGATCCACTAGGTTGATGAATCAACCAACGAATCTAAGAGATCTGGAAATACTTACATGAAAGTTTCTTTTATTGTAGGGAATTAATACTCAGATGATTGGGATACCTCCTACAATATAAAGCAAGGAGACCTTAACTTCATTTCTCGAAGGTCAGAGTACCTTCATAGTGCAGAGGTTAGTTTTTGCAAAGAGGAGAATATTTAAGAAGAACCTTCTGGAAAAGAATCATGGTGAAGTCTGGAGACATGAGATCTCCATTGATAGACTGAAGAACTTCAAAAGAAGAAAATTCCATAGAAGCCTTGATACAAAAGAAAAGGCCATAGAAGCCTTGATCCAAAAGAAAAGGCCATAGAAGCCTTGATCCAAAAAAAAGGCCATAGAAGCCTTGATATTGAAGAACAAGCCATAGAAGCCTTGATATTGAAGAACATGCTATAGAAGCCTTGATATTGAAGAACATACTATAGTAGCCTTGATATTGAATAATAGGCCAAAGAAGCCTTAATACTAAAACATACTTTGGATGCCTTTTATCCTGAAGAATATTCTGAATAAAAGGATCTATTTCGAAGAAGATTTCAGTACTAATATTTTTGTTGCAGGTAAACATGATCTAGTAAGTCGGGAAATCTTCCTACAAGAAAATTAGGAAGAAAAACCTCTTCAAAATCAATCTAGTACTTGAAGAAAATGAGATCATAAGGAGATATCATTGAAAAACTTCTAGGCTAGGAAGAAGAATAAGGACTAGGAGAGTCCTTCTCGTATCTATAAGTAGCAGAATTAGAGATCCAAGAGAAGATCTCAATGCCAACACTTCCAGAAGTAGAAGGTTGAAGATAAGGTCTCTAGGAAGACCAAAATGTTGGACATTTTGAGTCCCTAAGCTAAAATTTGTCATTGATGTCAAAAGAACCTATGTAAGTAAGCACTATGATTCTGCTCCACAAAAAGCTTCATGAGAAGCAAAGGTTTTGATCAAAGTTTCTAGAAGGGATGCATGGCATTTGGTTCCAAAAGGAGCTTCAAGGGAAGCTTAGAAAAATATTTTTATGAAAACCAAGGCAAGGAAAGGTTTTATTTAAAACCAATGGATGGTATATTTGAAATGGGTTTTTATTAAAACCCAATTTGGCTTTTCGTTTCATCGAAAAAGGTGCCCCGGTGATGGAGAAATTTAATTATAAATATTTAGTTTAAATTTTAATTTATTTAAAATTTAAATTTAAATTTTAAAATTAAATAAAAGGTTTTTCCCTCCTTCTTATTGGCGCAGTCGACGTCATGAGGGCAATGTTAAAAGGGCCGATGTATTCGCATTGAAGGATGGCTTATATAAAAAATCCAAAGGTTTTCCATTTAATAAACATAAGGAGTGTCGCATGATTTTTGAAAACCCAAAATATTTCTGCATCCGAATATTGCGTAGCAAATTTTGTGGAGTGTGATGTGGGCAGTCAAGTCATGGATGGTCAAAGTTTTGGTGCCTTGTGAGGAAAGTGCATGTAGTTTAAGGAAGAGAGTGCCCAAGGAACTCACGTGGGCAGTGTTAGCTCACGTGTCTTAGCTGTCACTTGGCAGCACGATGGGCAGAGTTTCAAAACACCAAGGCCCTTCGACGGCTCCTTTGAGGTATGCACTCCAACTCCGATATTTACGGGGGTAAATATTTTAATTAAAATATTTGCTTGCTAAGGTTTGATTATGATTTTTGTGGGAGATATAAGGTTGAGCAAGCTTTAATATTTTAATAAGGTTTGATATTTGATTAATGTGAGATATTGCCTAAGAAAGCTTTTTGATTATTTTTGAGTGCAGAAGTGTTGAAAGGAAGGATATAAAATATTTGATTTATTTTATGGTATAAGTGGTTTGTGGAGTGACAAGGTTATGCAATTATTTGATTTTTTTTTTATGGTACAAGTGGTTTTAGGAGTGATAAGGAAGTTGTGCATTAATTATTAAGAAGGTTTTCTAATTAAAAGCCTTGGTGAATATAATTGTGAAGTGGAGTAATGTTGATTATTTTGTGATCTTCTAACCCTTGTGAAGATTGGCAAAAGAATATTGTGATTGTGGTAGATTTCCAAAGAGGCTTCTTCATCTTCATAAAATGTATGGGCACATTCTCCTATTGATTGATTATGGTGGTTGATTTCTAAAAATATCTTTGGAGTGAAAAGGATTGATTGTGGTTTCCTTTTCGAAAGTGATTGGTTTAATGCTTCAAGGTTTTCTAGATTGAGAGTTGTGATTAAACCTTGTTTTATAAGCATTGTTGTTGGAGCCCATTGGTTGTGCAAAGAAATTGAACTTGAGTTAGAAGAGAACATGAGTATCATTGTTATGTGAGATTTTTTGTTGAGCATTGTTAGAAACATTTTGAGTTGGTTGATACATGCTTGGACTAGGGTTTGTGAGAAAGGGTTGTTCATTTAGGTGATTGGTTGAGTTGAGTTGATTGAGTCTAGTCAAGTGGATGCATGTGGTTGTTCATGTTCCACAAAATAAACTATTCTATATTCTCGATTTGAGTTCAGATTGAGATTTGAGAATAGAACATATAGAGTCTCTAACAATTCTCTTTATGCGTCTATGAGATTGATTTGAATTGAGATTGGAATTTGAGTATAGAACATATAGAGTCTCTAAAAATTCTCTTTATGCTTCTATAAGATTGATTTGAGTTGAGATTGGGATTTGAGTATAGAACATATTGAGTCTCTAACAATTATCTTTATGCTTCTATGAGATTGATTTGAGTTGAGATTGGGATTTGAGTATAGAACATATTGAGTCTCTAACAATTCTCTTTATGCTTCTATGAGATTGATTTGAGTTGGGATTAGGATTTGAGTATAGAACATATTGTGTCTCTAAAAATTCTCTTTATGCTTCTATGATATTGAGTTGAGATATTGATTGAGCATTAAGCATAGAATATATTGAGTCTCTAACAATTCTCTTTATGATTCTATGAAATTGGACAATTTCTATGTGAGCTTGTTAAGCAGATTTGAGACAAGTCTTTGAGAAGACTTGTGGACTGATTTTGAGTAAGCTTTTATGGAAGCTTGCTATGCATATTTGAGCAAGTCCTAGAGAGGAATTATTGAGCATATTTGAGAAAGTCCTAGAGAGGACTTATTGAGAAAATTTGGACAAGTCCTAGAGAGGACTTATTGAGCATATTTGAGCAGGTTCTGTGTGGACTTGTTGAGCAGATTTGGACAAGTTTTGTGTGGACCTATTGAGCAGATTTGGACAAGTTCTATGTGGACCTGTTGAGCTTGAGAAGGTTCTATGTGGACCTATTGAGCAGGTTCTGTGTGGACTTGTTGAGTAGATTTGGACAAGTTCTGAGTGAGCTTGTTGAGCAGATTTGAGAAGGTTATGAGTGAACCTATTGAGACAAAGCTTTGGAGGTGACAAAGTATAGAGGAAAGAGTCTCAGTGGATAGAGATCCATCTTATAGGACAATTGAAGACATATATGAGTGAGGAGTCTTCAAGTGGAGAGAGATCCACCAGTTAGTGTAGTAGAGAGACATAGTCTTCTAGATGATCACTAGCCAGAGCAAAAGGAGAAAGAGTTCTCTTGTGGAAGAGATCCACAAACTTGAGATTAGGGGATCAACATCTCATTTGGACAAAGGTCCATAAACATTGTAATTGGGAAGGATTCCCAAAGATATTGATTGAGAAAATTTTAGTAAAATATTTTTTCCGTGGAGTAGCCCATATTGGGTGAACCACGTAAATTGTGGTATCTCTATTGTGTATGATGTTTTGTGCATTGCTTTGATTACTGCTATTGATACTGCTATCTATACACTTCATAATATTGAATTGAAAGAAAAAGTAAAAAGGGATATTATACTATTCACCCCCCTCTCAGTATAAGCTTGTGTTCTTCACAAAAGAATCTACAATATCAAAGACCTTGACTAGGTCTCGACGAACATCTAGTAAAAGGCTAGGAGAGCCTTGCTGAAGAAATACTCAGAGGAGAACTCATTGGAGAAATCCACTACCAAGGAGAAGCTCTTGATAGTGAAGTACTTGGGACAATTATCACCATCCGATAATAAGCCCAAGAGGAGGAGAATTTGGCAAGGAGTTCCAAATCCAAGAAAAAGAAAAATCCATTGAAGACCTCACTTGAGAAGAAGATCCTAATTGAAGTTAGAATTCAACAAGAAGACTTGAAGGTAGAAGATGCTTATCAAATCTAGGATATTTGAAGATTACCTCCTACAACAAGAGGTCACTACTTCAGAGATACAAACTTCTCCAAATATATAGTAGGAGGATATTACAAGAGGAGATCAAAGTCACCAAATCCTAGGCTCATGAAAGAAAGTTTGAGACCATCAAATTGGTGAAGAAGGATTTGTTTAAAATAGTCTACAAAGAGCTGCAAGATCCTATTCAATGCAACAACTTGGTGTTCTTAGGCACCAAGATCTACGTCCTCTATAGAAGCAGAAAAAGAGCTACAAAAGAATTCAGAAAAAGGTAAGCAACTATCGGTGTAAGTAGATTCATTAGGTGGATTAATTATCAGATTTATTAAAGTACCTTCATCCTGATTAAAGTTGCAAAAAGGAGATTTGTATTATAGTCTTGAAGTGTGCAAAAATAAATGTTCTTTTTAAGGTTCATTTGCACATTAGGTGTTGATTAGATTTTAGAATTTTAATAATCTATCAACTAGACTATTATCTACTTTGGAAAGCAAAAGAAGACTATCTCCTAAATATTTTACTTGTAAGAAATTTACAGAATAAATCTTTAATGTTCATTTGAGATTATTCTTGATTAGTTGCAGTGAATTGATTAAGTGTATTTTCTTGAGAGTAGATTGGAGTGATAAGGTGTAATCTATTAGTGCATTAAAAGTAGAATTTGTTAGATTCATTTGCACTATTATTACTCTCAAAAGAAATTAGTTTTGTGCTTTGAAATAAAGGCTACAAAATCTACTTTGGATCAAGTGTTTAAAGAATTTTTTTCAAGCATAGAAACCTACAACTCATAGTGGCCAATAGAAGCCACCAAAATTATTTAGTACAAGCAAAGGAAAATAAAAAAATACTAACAAAAAAGAAGCTTCAAAGATTGAGACTTGGTGAGTCTCAAATCCAAAGCACTTAGGGTTAGTGCAACTAAAAGAAAGCTTATGTTCTACGACTTGGATTCACCATAAATCATCCAAGCAAAAGGGTAAGGAGTCTAGCCAAAGATATATCCTTAAAACCCTCATTTTGCACTCATTAATCTACTACAAAAATAATAATTTTAGACCTACAAAAGAGTGCAAGAAAAGTTGCAATAAAAATGTTCTATATACATGTAAAGGTTACATGGTTTTACACTTCTACAATACATCAAACACAGGGAAAGGAGTAGATTTAAAGGTGCCACAATAGGCACAAAAGGTACAGGGAAAATGGTAGCCAAAGTAAGGGCCAAAGGATCGAGTGTTCTCTAACATCGAAGGGCATTCTCTCCAAGATCGAACTTGCAGAAAAAGGAATATTTTACGTAAATGATAGTAAGTCTTCAAAGGCTATTTATGTAAGCGAAAGGAGCCAAAGGAAATATTTCATGAATATTTATGTAAACCATAGCAAGGAATAAGAATCTATCTACATTAAATAAAAATATAGAGCACATCTAGCATTCAGACGCATCAAGCTTTACCTTTATCATCGTGAATAGGGAGCACAATGAAGGTATAAGAAAAAAAAATGAAAGTGGATGCTATGTTGGGAGTAGCATCAACAAAGGGTAGCAAGAGAGCTACCTCTTCCTCATAAAAATCTCCAAGGTGGCTCACGGATTACTTGCAGAAAAAATACATTACTTGCTATTAAAGAAATTGAAGCAATATAAGGAGAAAGACATTCGAAGGAGTTATAATCTCCTTCTTGGAGGTGTTACGTAGGAAAATCCATGCAAAAAGAATGAGTGCCACTTGGCACATTATTCCCTCATGACTACCATTTCTCTAACACTTAAGAGATGAACTTTGAGAGTGCTCAAAGCAAGAAGGATACTTTAAATAGGAGTAATGGTTGGTGCAACAATAATGTTACAAGAAGAAGGGACAACATTACCAAGATACCTAAGTGCCACTTGTCCACCAAATACTACCCATATATGCAGTGTAGAGAGCAAAATGATAGAATTCACATTTGACGTTCGTAGAGTGTGTGAAGAGCAAGCATAGTCCAGTCAATCCATTTCTAAGCGCAACATGGAATAAGGAGAGCATAGGAGCATTTAAGACTCCATTAAAAGACCAACATATACTCTCCAAGCATCAAAGAGGAATCCCAATAGCCATACCACACTTGTTTACTCAGACTCATCAAGTCAAGCCCCATAGAAAGGGTACGTAGAAGACTGTCATAGTTCAGTTAAAATCAATGCCATTCAAGTGTGAAGTTAATAGGGATAATATAAGAAAAATATCTCATTTATATTACTTTCAAAAATAGGAGATATAAGGTTATAATTTTAAGGATTATTTTTAAGGTTGAGAAAGCAAAATATATAGGAGATAACTTACCAAAAATCAGAATACTATTTGTAAACTAACCTAGGAGATATAAGGCCTTCTACTTAGGTTGAATCATTTAATACTTTGCAAATATTATTATTTTTTCTAATTTTCCAAATTTAGGAGTCATAAGGTCTACTACTACAAATTGATTTATTGGAAATTAGAAAAATTAAAATCAGATTTCAAAAGGGCCATTATAAGAGGTTTATAAAAATCATATAAAGGTTGGAAATTATAATATTTACTTCTCTCAAATCCTCTCAAATAGAGACAAAATATCCAACAATAAAACCTCTTGAAATATAGAAAAAGTGCTTAATTCAATAGGAGCAATAAGGATAATAAAAGTTGATTTTAGCATTTACATAACTTTACAGAATCAACCAAGATTGAACTATATCTTACAAAATCACTTCATATCTTTTACAAAACATACTAGGGAGTCATAAGGCATACTATGAATCCTAAGAATTGATATTAGGGAGTTCAAATGGTCTCAAACAAATTCTTCTTAGCAGAATCTCAACTACTTAAGGGTTTTAATTATTTCTTCTGGAAGAATAAAGTGAAAGCTATTTTGGTATATGAAAAACTTTGGGACATTTTCAAAGGGAAAACACAAATACCTACTACAGATGATATTGAGATCCTAAATTTTATAGAAAATTATTCAAAGGCTCTAATGATAATAACCTTTGCTATCATTGATGAAATACAACCCTATATCAGTTCAAAAAAATCATCCTCAGATGCATGGTCAAGTCTAGAGAAATTTTTTGAAGGAAATAATAAGGCAACTATTCTCCATCTTCAAAACCAACTTCATTCATTAAAACTGAACAATGGAGAAAGCATAGAAATGTTCCTAAGAAAGGTAGCATATATTAAAGGAAAATTATTTACCTTAGGAGAAACAATTAAGGATGAAATTATTACTCAAGTAACCATGAGAGCACTTCTAGACAACTATAAACATTTGGTAACATATTTACAAGTTCTAAGTAAAAATACTTCTTTTGATGACTTAGTCAATATTCTGCAGGAATATGAAGTGGAAAATACAATTAAAGGTGAGATATCTAACACTGCATTGACATCTAAATATAATACACAAGGAAAGATTACCTCTTCATCAAAAGGATAAAAACCATGGTACAAAAAGTATTATCAGATATGCAAGAGAAAAGGCCACAGTACCAACTACTGCAAGTTCAACCTCAAGAATCAGAATCAAGGAAATCATATGAACAATGGGAGCCAATTACAGTCACGAAAATATCAAAATCCTCGTCAGTAGTAATTCAGTGTCCATCCAATTATCCCCAATTGGAGTATCAAAAAAGAAATAAAAAAGGACATCTAGCTCAGAAGATAGAAGAAATTGAAGAACTAGAAGAACCTACTGGTGATTACGAGATCAAATCTCTTTCAACAAGAATGACAATTTTTGAAGATACTAACATCTTGCTTGAATATGTTACAAAAATAAGAGAAGAATCAAAATTCCATTTTGAAGATGAAGATCCAATTCAAAGCCATTAGATGGAAGAAAATCCACATTGAAGACTAAAGTCTTCAATACCCAAATATTGTAATATAGGAGGGTGTTAGAAATAGAGAATATTACATTATTTGAATCATGTAAATGTACCTTCCTTGGTACATACTTAGGACATTAGGTTACTTTAGGGGGAAGTTATCTAGTTACTTCATGCAATGTAATAAATGCACAAGTGTCAATGTGCAAGTTGTAATGTGTAAGGTGTCCACTTGTACAACTAGATAGAGTGTTGGCCAAAGAACTTATCTTCCTATATAATGGTCATAGGTATAGAGGTCAAAGGATCACAAAGAGGATCACATGTAGCATCACAATCAGTGTGTAGGCAATAGGGTAGTGTGTGTGTGAGATATAAGCTTAGAGATCCTTCATGGATCAGTAGAATATATTATGGAGTGCTCATTTCCTCCATAGCTACTATTGTAATATTTTCACCATTTTTATTTATAGCATATTTCAGTCATCTTGCAGATCTATTTTATTTCTTTTTGCATCTTGTGATTGGTATCTCCCAATGTATATGGTATCAAAATCTAACAAGATACAATAGGAAATCTAGATAGAGAACATGTGCACACAAATAGTTATGAAGTCAAGTAGGATGCAAGCAAGCAATAGTAGGAAGCTAAAAGGAAATAGGCAACTATTATAGACTCATATGTAATATTTTTAAAGATTTATTATGTTCATTATTTTTTTAAGTTATTTTCCATCAAACATGATAAGGTGGTAAGCACTTGAACCATACTTAGTGGTTATGTTGTACAAACCTAGACAATTTGTTTTACCCTAGACTATTCCACTACCACCAATAAAGAATATTTCACTATTTCCTAGTTATGTCGATAAGATGTTGTAAATAGTCCATCCAAACCTAGGGATTTATCCTTATCAAAAGAGAAAAGAGTTGAATGAACTTCTTCCAGAGTAACAAACTACATTAGTTTACTATTGTCTTCATTTTTTATAATTGAAGATACTTCTTGCAATAATTTATTATTAAGAACTTTAGTCTCCTCTAGTATTAGAATATTCTAGTAAAAGAGCCTTACCTTCTTTTTGATTTCACTCTAGTCTTCAATCCAAACCTCTTCTGTTGATTTAATTCTACTAATTTTGGATGCTAATATATTATCTCCTTTTAACCAAGTCTATCTTGATTTTAATCTCCAAAATTTTTCTTCCTTAAAATATTATGACATTCACTAAGCAACTCCCTTTCCTTTCAAGCTTGGATTATTGTTCTCATATTTTTGGAATTTTGAAAGTTTTTCTTTTAGTTCTTTCTTCTCAAAGATGTTTCTAAAAGTGTTCTTGTTCCATTCTTTTAATCTAAATGTCATTGATTTAATTTGTTTTGGAAGTGTATACAACCAACCATTTCATGAAGAATTCCACATCTATGCTATCATATCACCAAATTAAGGATGGTTGTCCCACATTTGCTCATATTTAAAATATGATTTTTTTTAATTCACTTACCACCATTTTAACTCTTAATGGCTAATGATATGAACCAATGCTTGTTAAGATATTAATTTTAGCACAAGTGCCTTCATCTAGCCAATGATATGAGAGTATGCATCTATATAATTCTTCTACTATTAGGTTTTGGCTTGTCCTATTATTGGTCCATGTATAGTTGTCCTCTCCAAACTCAACCTTCCATGGGTTATTGTTTTGAATAAAAGCTAAGAAATCTCTCATACTTTGGGTTATTTTCCTAATTCTACTAAATTTTTCATCGAGATTTGTTATGGCATTTAAATCTCCTATGATCATGAATCAGGTTCTTGGTCTTTACTTCTCATAAAGACTTCAATCCCACTCCATATTTATTATCTATCTAACTGAGTTGTAGGTCCATACACATTGATAAGGATGAAACAAATATTTGCAAAGTAGCCTGTGACTAATGAGGCTATCCAATGCTAAGTTTTATAAATGGTTTCACAAGAGTTTCTAACTAGATTCTAACATGTTAGAATTTCTCTTTCAACTCCTTCTGAATCTACAAAATCCCATTCACATCTTGCCCATACAGGTTTCATAGTTTTCGAAACTTCTTCCTTTGTCAATTTAGTTTATTGGATACAAAGAATATTAGGCTTATTACTTAAATATAGGTCCTTGGTACACCTATGATTTGAGGAGGTATTAGCATCCCTTATATTCCATGATATGGTAATCACGTCTCATTATGGGCTATTGGTCCCTCTTATGAATTACCAATATCATTTTGCTATTTGGTAAAGAGAAGTTCAACCAACTTAGATTTTTCCCCTTTATCTATTTTTGCTCTAGATTTTGTAGTTCTCGCTTGATAATTTGAAGGTTTTCCTCTTTTTTCCTTATTAGTGTCAAGAGTTCTTATTATTCTATTCCTCAATATTCTTTCACAACTTTCCTTTTCATTAGATTTATCATTTCCTAGCTCTGCTAAGGAAGCTTTTGACTTATCCTGCTCATTTTTTGGTATTTCCTTGTTAATGGTAGAGGTATTAATATCTAACACTATGTTTTCTCTACCAATTTCCTTCTCTTGAATGGTGCATGGTACTTCAAGAGAGTCTTCAAAATATGACGAGGTACATTCCCTTGGTTCAACAGGATTGATCATCCCTAAATAAGGATTATATTGAGTAGATGGTTCCTTGTTAATAATCTAATCATGTTGGACCATATCCTCTAAGCTCTTATCTACTTTTTTCATGGTCCAAAGACTAAAAAGAATTGGTATTTCTTCCAATATCCTTGCTGATCTCCATCGTTTATTTAATTTCAACTGTCTAGACCTATTTTTTGGAAGTTGAAAACCATCATCAACCATATCCATTTGTAATTTCTCTTGTAGTTTTCTATATGTTTTTGTTGGACTCTTCGTAGACCATAATATTTCAATATGCCCCACCTTATTACATCTTCTACATCTGAAAGATATGTTTTCATAATCTATGGTTTGTGTCCACAAATTACCCCCATACTCAATAATAATTGATTTTGGTAAAGGTTTACTGATATCAATCATGACCAATATTCGAGCATATATAGCTAATACTTCATATTTTGTAGTTTATGAAATCTCAAGGAATTCTCCCAAAGTGTTGCCTACTGCCTTGCAGGTATCCACTTCCCATAATTCAATGGGCAGCCCATACATCATAATACAAACTAGTACTAGGGATAGCTTTATATTTTTAGGTGCAAAGCTTCCATACCAATGGATAAATAAGAGTCTTACTCTTCCCATAAACCAAAGACCTTGTTTTAGAATTATATCATATATATGAGAATATAATTTTAAATTTCTAATAATTTTTAAAGATATGATTTAATAGAAATATATTTTAAAGTAATATATGATTTAAGAGGATAAAAATTGCTAGCAAAGTCGAAGAAAAAAAATCGGAGGAGATGGCAGAAGTTTTTGGAGGTCTAAACAACTAGAGGAATTATGTGATGGTGTCAGACCCATCACAGAGCATGCATGCTAGTGAAATTTTTTCATCTAAAAATTATTGGAAGGAACATGATTTCCCATTGCATGTCGGGAATCACTTGTTAAAGAATAATGGATGTTTGGAATGATGTGAAACCATACCGATTCTAGTGATTCAGCCAGACTCGGTGGTGGAATATGTGGAGTATTTAACTAAGCATGCTATTATTGGTAAATTTATGAGCATCCAAATTTCTCTTCCCTTTGTGGAGGCTTGGGTTAGGAAGACTTGGAACCCTAAAGGTGATGTGGAAGTGATGCTGAGTGCGAATAGCTATTTTATGGTGGTTTTCTCTTATCTTGTAGATTGTAAAAAAGCATTTGAAGGGGTCCCTCTTTCTGTAACCAAGCGAGACTCTTTCTTAAAACCTGGCATGTGGGTTTCAACCTATCAGAGGAGTGGTCGTTGCGGGTTCTAGTGTGGGTTCGACTCACGTGGCTCCTGTTGGAATTTTAGAGAAATGACATCTTGCATATGATTGCCCTTCTTCTTCGGAAGTCGGTTGGACTGTCATAATAGATGATGGATAAAAAGGTAATCTATGTTGCCCCTATCTATGTCAAAATTGATTTAAACAATCCTATTCTATATTCTATTAAAATACAATTTGGATCGACTACATGGGTTCAACAACTTGACTATGAAGCTCTTGCATTTTGTTGTCAGATATGTCATGAATACGACCACCTATAAAGAAAATACCCTAAGTTTATCCTGTTCGTGGCTTCGAATGTTGGGCCCTATCAATATGCATAAAATCTAGACAAAGGAAAAGCCCCAATAAAGGAAGGGGATCAGGATAAGGAAGGCTTTGTTCTTGTAAAACCCTGAAATAGAGGAAGAAGGGCAAAAATAGACCTTAAGGATAGCCAGCCAGATGCTCTGCTCAATCATTTTGAGATACTAGATTATATTGATCAATGCACAGAGAAACCTAAAATTTTGCTACTTGATGCAAATATAATAGGGCTGAATCATATATATCTTCTTGAGGTGGAACCTAAGGAATTAGATCTAGGGGGTTTAAATGAAGAACATAGGGCTTTGGTTTCGAGTACAGGTGATATGGATGGCTTTAGCCCTAGAGGGGAAAATATTTTGAAAAGTGACACAAATTTAGTTATGCCCTATCCTACTAAGATACTGATGTAGTCATCCTTGGATTGCAAAACTCCTACGATGTTGGGATTGTAGTAGAAAACAATTAAAAAAGGTGCTTCGGATAAGAATATGAAGGTGGGTCGAAAGAAAGACTAGGATAAAATTAAGTTAATGGGGATATTTTTGTGGAGTCAGGATTGGTGAGAATATTGGACTCTCATTTTTATAATCCCAAAAAATAATTATCCTTTCATGGAATGTAAGGGGGTTGAACAACCCTCAGACAAAAAGTTATTCATGATTTGGTTCGTGTTCATTTTCTGGATGTGGTGTTTATTCAGGAGACTAAATTGGCTACTAATAGTATGTTCAATATTGCTCCTAATTTATGGATAAGGGGTCAATGCTAGTGTATTGGTGCATGTGGATATGCTGGTGGTGTTGCTTGTTTATGGGATCCGATTAAGATCTCTCCTCTTACTTGGATTTCCAGTAGATGGTATATTTTGATGATCGAGCATGATAATGAATCTGGTGAAACCATCCTACATCTAAATGTATATGCTCCTATTTATTACAATAGTAAAGTGAATTTTTGGGAGCACATTGTCTTTTTGAGAAGTCTGGCTCCCCTGTACCCATGGATTTTGGCTAGAGATTTCAACTCTATCACTTGATTGAAGGAGAAATATGATGGGGTTGATCATCTCGAGTCTTTTTCTTATGTATTTAGTGCTCATATCTGAGCCCTAAACTTGGTTGACATCAAGATGGATAATGGGATATTTACCTGGCACAATAGAATATGTGAGAAATATTCCATATCAGAGAGACTGGATAGGTTTTTGATCTTCAATTTTTGGATTGGTAATAACATAAGCGCTAGTTCTATGATTCTGGAGGGTAGGGTATATGATCATTGGCCTATCAAACTCTCTGCTCTTCAGTTTGGGCTAAATAAGAATCCTTATTTTAAGTTTCAACTTATGTGGCTTTGGGATCCTAAGATTCATGATTTCATGTGAGGTTGGTGGACCAATGGAAAACCTTCTCATGGCATCGCTATGTATTCCTTTATGAAGCAACTGCAATTCGTTAAGCATAAATTGAAGAGGTGGAATAGTCTAAATTTTGGGAACCTTTCCTTGGCTAAGTTTGCAGCTC
This sequence comes from Wollemia nobilis, assembly GCA_028583015.1. Taxonomy (NCBI): domain Eukaryota; kingdom Viridiplantae; phylum Streptophyta; class Pinopsida; order Araucariales; family Araucariaceae; genus Wollemia; species Wollemia nobilis. Next base: position 4,271,623 of record JAQPPZ010003287.1, on the reverse strand, counting down.
TTAGGAAGGTGGAAGAAGCTTCAAGGAATATCAAAGATCATGGACTCACGAAGGAGCTTCTCATTGAGGAATCTAAGGCTATGAAAGACCTTGTTGAATGGGAGTTGAGGGAAGAAATTTTTTGAAAAAAAAAACTCTAGTGGATTGGCTTCAGGAAGGAGATAGGAACACGACCTTATTTTTTAACTCAGTTAAGGCTCGTCGTAGTGGTAACCTGATTTCCTCTCTTATGAATTCTCAGGGTGCCCTTATCTCTTCTTTTAGGGATATTTTAGAAGAAACTAGGAGGTATTTTTTCTCTATTTTAGGACTCTATATTAGATGAAGAGGCTAAAAAGCTTATTCTAAATTGTATTCCCTCGATTTTTTCTAGAGAAATGAATGAGAATTTGGTGGGTCTAATTTCCCTAGAGGATTTGGAAAATGTTATCTTCAATATGAAAAAAGGGAAAGCCCCAGGTCCATATGGATTCTCGATTGAGTTTTATCAGGAGTTTTTGGAGTTAATCAAATTTTATCTTCTGGATATGGTCTATGAGTCCCAAAAGAACAAACAGATGCTAAGGTCCCTAAATGCTACCTTTGTGTTGCTTATTACCAAAAAAAAGGGAGAAAATTCCCTGGATATGTTTAGGCCTATTTATCTCTAAAATGTTATGTATAAGATCATTACAAAAATTATTATCGAGAGGCTAAAGATATGGTTGAGAAAAATCATCTCTGAGGAGCAAGGTGGGTTTGTTGTTGGTCAAAAAATCCTGAATGGAGTTGTTATTGCTATGGAAGCTATTCACTTGATGGAAACTTCTAAGGAGAAATCTATGTTCATTAAGTTGGACATGGCCAAGGCCTATGACTGAGTCAAATGGTACTTTCTTCATAAAGTTCTTGTTACTTTTGACTTTGATGAGGATTGGATTAGATGGGTGATGAGTTGTGTTTCTTCTTCCTCATTCTCTGTTCTTGTTAATAATGAGTTGTCGAAGCTGTTTGAGACCTCGAGGAGATTGAGGCAAGGACATCATCTATCTCCTTATTTTTTTATCATTATGGCAAAAGGGTTGGAAATATTTCTCAAGTATCAGGTTAGGCATGGTTTCATTCAAGGTTGAAAGTGAGATAGTAGTTCGTTGCCTCTTCCCACCTTAAATTTGTTTATGACATTGCTTTGTTGGGAGTTGCCACTATCAAGGTAGCTGGCAACATTAGACGGTCTCTTGAGATATATCTTGGTGCTTGTGGATAGTTGATTAATGAGGAAAAGTCTTCTATTTTCTTCTTCAATAGCCCTCCTCTTATTCAAGTCAGGATTGCTCAAGTTCTAAGATTTTAGGTTGGGACTCCACTCTTCATTTATCTTGGTATTTCGTTTTCGTCTCATCTTCTACCTATATCTTCTTGTAAGTCTATGTTGGATAAGTTTAGAAGGAAGGTGAATCACTGGATCATCATATGGCTCTCCTTTGTGGGTAGAGTGTTTCTTTTAAAATATTTTGTTCAAGATTTACCCATCTATAGATGTTTTGTGTAAATAGCTCCCTCTCGTTTCATCAAGGATATGAATGCTTTATCAAGACAATTTTTGTGGTCTAGAAAACTTGTTCAATCTAAATGGAGTTTATTTAGGTGGGATTATATTTGTAGGTCGGTTCAAGAGGGAGGTCTTGGGTTGTGATAGGTGGCTCTTTCTGGGTAGGCTATGGCCACAAAAATTTATTGGAGATGGTGTACTTCTCAATATCAAATTTGGGCTAAAATCTTATCTTGTGAGTACTTGAGAGGTATTTCTGAGGCTGAGATCCCTAGAGTTAGATGGTTGGGAAAGGTTCAGTTATCTGGGACACTCTGAAAAGAGGGGATAATTTTATTAAGTAGGGTTTGTTTTAGATTTGCAATCAGAGATAAGATACTATTTTTTGGGAGGATTCTTGGGATGGCCACCCTCCTATATTGACTCAATATCCTAGGCTACACTCTCTAAGCATTTATTTTTTGGAAGCAGGTTGGTCTCATATGGAGGAATTTAAAATAATCTAATATTTTGGTAATTTTGAGATGTATAAATGGAAGGATCTGTAGGAATGGTCCTAGGGGGGATTGGCCAAGGACAAAGATGTGCTTGCTTGTATTCTTGCGAGGATTCCTTGTTCTTCATTGAGGGGTAAAGACAATTTGGCTTGGAACCCTGATCCCAAGGGAACCTACTCTATAGCCTATGGCTACCAGGTTCTTGATATGTAGAAGTTCGAGAGCCTCCTTGTCACATGGTGGAAAAAGGTGTGGAACAGATTTGCTTGGCCTAAATGTAACTTCTTTCTCTAGCTAGTAGCTCTGAATATATGCCTCACTTGGGAGAACTTGAGTAAGAGGGGATTTTAGGGTCCCTCTATTTGTGTCCTTTGTGGTAATAATGAGGATGTCTCTTCTCATTTATTTTCCAATGCTCCCTTACCAGAGAAATTTGGCACCATTGGTGGAGTGCCTGGAACCATCCTTGTTTTCATGTGCTCTCCCTGGTGGAATTTTGTAGTCTGGGAAAACCTCTAACCAATACCCATTCCTCCATTATTGCATCATCTGGAAGATTTGGCTCAAACAAAATCATCATCTCTTTTAGGGTAGTCATTTGGATGTTCAAAATATCTAGCAAAGGATATTGGATATGGTCCAGGAAAATATCCATAGAAAATGTGATGTGAACCCTCTTTTGGAATCTAGGTAGGAGAAGGTATGACAATTTTTTTGTCTCTTTGGGGTTGGTGCAGACTCTTCTGACACTAGTAGGGCTTCTTAGCTTAGCAAGAAACTTAGGAGAGATGGTAGGTGGAGGCTAGCCCATGGAGGAGTCTTAAAGATTATTACTGATGGGTCATCCAGGGGCAATCCTGGACATGCTGGAATTGGCGATGTTGGGAGAGACTCTACTAGTGTGGTTAAATTTTTCTTTTCCATTTATAAAGGTGTTCACTCCAACAATTTTATGGAAGCTCTTACGATTCTCGAGATCTTGTAGAGGGGGTTTTCTCTTGCCTGGTGTAGGAGCATCTGCGAGTCTGGATCTCAAATTTTGGTTAATATTTTAAATAGCAAAAGGTTGGAGGATGTTAATAGGTAGTTGGTCTTTGTGACCATTCAAATTCTCAAAATTAGTGAAGAGTTCAAATTCATCTCCTTTGTGCACATTCCAAGGGAATGGAATGGGGTTGCTGAATATTTGGTCAAAAGGGCTTCTAATATTTTGGGTCCTTAGATTATGGATAACTAGGAGAGTCTCTCGTATGGGGACTCTCAGTGCCTTTGAGAGTTGATCCACAAGGATTTTTAGACTTAATGTGGTTTGTTCTTACTGTCTTCTTCGGGTTTTGACCCTGTCTGGTGGTTTTAGCTTGTTTTGTTGCTTACTTGAGCCTTGGTTGGGGGCTTCACTGTACTCTATAATCTTGTCTTCTTATCAATAAATTTTTACCCCTTTATTTAAAAAAAAAAAGGATAAAAACCACACTATCCTTTTAAATTTAATTCAAAGTTACTAAAAGAGGATAGCTTTGTAACTCTAGTCAAATCAGAATGGGTGAAGTTTGATCCTAGTCTGAGAGAATCTAGTAGCATATAATTTGCAGTAAATATAAAAAGGGTTAAGGTAGTAGTGGTTTAGTGGGCCCATAAAAAAATTTATGGATGAGAAAAAAATGGGAGATTGAGGAGGAGCTTGCAGTGTTTCTATCAGATGACTTTGAAAAGAAATAAATGAGGAAATAAGGCTTAAGTATAAAAGTTTAGAACAAGAGAAGAGAAGATTGTTAGCATAGAGAGAAGCACGATGGAGGTTCAAAAGTAGAGCACTATGTATTGCAAGTGGGAATGAGAACAATAAATTTTTTCATATCTTAGCAAATCGCAAAAAACAACAAAATACAATTTGGGAGCTACAGGGACAAGATGGAAGTAAAGTATCCTACTTTAAAGGAATATTTGACATGAGTGTAAGGTATTTTGGTCAACTATACAAGTATCCTAGTCAAATTAATATAGCTAAAATAGTTAAAATAACTTCTCTCATTCCCTTATTTGTATATGAGGAAACCAATAGTGAGTTGTTTAAGGAAGTCTGAAAGGAGGATCTCAAAGTTGTTTTAACCTCCTTCCAGAAAGATAAGAGTCTAGGACCTGATGGGTGGACTGTGGAATTATTTATTAGGCTCTATGACCTTTTGGAGTCTAACTTATTCAATATTGTGGAGGATTCTAGGCTAAAAGGAAGGGTAAATGTAGTCTTCAACTCTACCTTCATTGCTCTTATTTCAAAAAAGGACAATCCTTCTTCCTTTGATTATTTTAGGCTCTTTCCTTTGTGTAACTATTTGTATAAAATCATAGCAAAAATAATTGCATAAAGAACTAAAAGGTTCTTCTCTACTTCTATATTTATTGTGCAATTCTATTTCTTGCATGGTAGACAAATTTATGAAGCAATTGGTGCTGCTCAAGAAAGTCTTCATACCATAAAATCAAAGAAACTACTAGCAATAGTGATGAAGTTGGATCTCTCCAAGGATTTTGACAAAGTAAATTGGCTATATTTAGGAATGATACTCATATTGGATTCTATGTGGATATGGTGAACTAGATTATGGGATGTCTTTGTTATGTTTCTTTTGCAGTCTTGGTTAATGGGCCAGCCTCTCAGTTCTTCAAAGCTTCTCAAGGGATTAGACAAGGCTATCCCTTGTTACCACTATTATTTCTTTTAGTAGCTGAGGGATTAAGTAGATATATTATAAAATCCAAGAGGGAAGGAACAGTAAAGGGAATTAGAATAGGTAGAATAGTGGAAGTCACCCATCTACTTTTTGTAGATGATGTTCTCCTTTTCATAGATGGAACAATAAGATTTGTAGAGAAGTTAAAACAATATTTAGATATTTTTTGTTTGGCAACAGGTACGTAGATTAATGCACAGAAGTCAAGCATCTCTTTTAACTGTGTGGATCAGAATCAAACCATAATAATAGGTCATATTTCTCCTTTAACATATTTGATCTTCAAGAGGGGTTTAAATATTTGGGGTTCTTTTTGAAATCCAATGACTACACTAAACAATACTATAATTGGTTGATAAAGAAGGTGGAAGGAAGAATTAATATATGGTGCAACAAATGGCTCTATTTGAGGAGGATATTGGCTTTTTTCAAGTCTGTGTTGGAGGCAATACCAGTATATTGGTAATCATTGGCTCATATACCAAAAGGAGTTTTGGAAAAATAATATAGTTAAGCTATAAGTTCTTATGGACAGGAAAAAGGGAAAGAGAAAGTATTCCCTTGATTAAATGGCAATCCTTAGCCAAACCTAAAGAAAATGGAGGATGGGGACTGTTGGTCACGAATCTGCCACAGGAAAGGATTTTTACAATTGCGCCCTAGACCCGGCCAACATTGAAAGGCTGGAAGCAAGAAATGGCTCCCAGACCAATCTCCAGAGTGGGCTGGTTCCCTTCACTACTCTAAAAATGGGTTTAAGATAGGGTTGCTTGGAAAGAGATTTAAAAGGTTGCGAGAAAGAAATGGGAAATATGGCCACGAGCCGAAGTGATGGGATCAGAAAAACAACGACGAGGAAACTAAAAACGCAACAACAACAAGTAACATAAGAAATCAGCTTCATCCTCGCACAATCACATGCCGCAAATCCCTCCAAACCCACATTCCAGGAATTGTACTCGACCGCGAGTATTTAAATCCAGTATGCAGAATTTAAATGTAATAGCAATGCAGAAGTACGAATGCTATTAGAAATGCAGAAAACAGAAAGCAAATTCATCCATGCGACGCTTGAAAAATTAGAAGTCGATCCTTTTATTCCCGCAGATACAATTCCAGTTTCTAGCAGCAAGTTTTTCCAACCTTTGCAAATGAAAATTACATTGGTTTTTATAGAGGTCCGTCCTCTTTGCAGCATTAAAAACGTAAAACCAACTTCCTCGTGATCTACAATAATATCTTGAAAATCAGGAACACGACCCCTTAATAGCGGCCTCAAGGAAATAAAAATTAAATACCATTAATGTTCGCGGCCCTTCATTAAATTCGATTCTTTGAATATGTGCATGAAAAACCGTTGAACTAATCCACGAATGGCAACTTCGAACCAATAAACCCTTTAATTTTGGTGGCCTGGGCACTCTTTGACCTTAACCGCATCGGAAATCCACAAAATATTTAATTCGGGTTATCATTAAATCCTCGAAAATCGAAAAAACCCTTTCGGCCGTTCATATTGCACTTGGCGGGAAAACTGCGCAGGTCGCGAAAATGCGACGGGTCGCGAAATCGCGACGGGTCGTGAAATCGCGACGTCTTATCATTCAGTACGCTTTGACCACCGTTGACCCGCGAAAATGGAACATGTAGCGATTTCGCTACATGTTTCCGTCGTTGGCTCCTCCCTGCGCTCTGCCCCGCGAAATCGGAACATGTCGCGATTTCGCTACATGTTTCCATCGCCGTACCAATCGCCATTTTCCGTCGCGATTCGCTGACATGTCAGCGACGCGCTGCAAGTTTTCACTTTTTGCCTTCGACGCTCACCGGGTCGCGATTCGCTGACATGTCAGCGAATCGCTGCATGTTTTCAGACTTAGTGCTTTTTCTGCCCGCCGACCCGCGATTTCGGAACACGTCGCGATATCGCGACGGTTCCGCCAACCTGCCTGCGTTGACTGCGTTGACCGCGATTCTGCAACATGTCAGCGCGTCGCTGCAATTTTCAGACTTAGCCATTTTTTGCTCAATTTTTCTCCTTTTTTCGCCCAAGCTGCATCAATCAAAGGTCAGATCCCCAACAATACACTAATGCATTAATCAATGAGAATCAATGTGGCAAAAATGCCAACATTCTTGGCGGCTCGCGGGGTATACAGCTCGCTGTATGCAAGAATCCAGGCCTTAGTCCATTGGGCACAGAGTCATATTGGAACTGTAAACAAGTCTGCCGCAAAACATGTCGGGGACTCGTCGCCAAACTTCTTCAGCTGCGGAAAACTAGAACTGGAAGAACCTGCATAGAAGCGGTTATAAACTGAAGAAATGGAATGTGATGGTAGAGTGAGCTCTTGCGGTTGCGCAAGCGGTGACTGCAATGGAGTGATATGAAAATGAACAAAGTTATGGAGTGGGAATGGAACTAGGAAAGCTGTGAAATGAAATGAACTAGACTGTTAGAAAATGCGTAAAAAACTAAACTTAGAGGAAAGGGATAAGAAGGGACGGGAAAAAGCAGAAAAGGAAAAAGAAACAACAGCTGTGGCTTATTTTGATTTAATGCAGAAGAAACAGAAGGAAGAAGATGAAGAAAGGAAAGAGAGGAAACGGGGAAGGGAAAAGAAGAAAGTGCTAGAAAGCCACCAAACTGTTGGGAGGAGAAAAACAAGCATCTACGGCTCGCAGGCAACAAGAGCCGAGATGAACAAATAAAAACAATACCAGTTTTTTTTTTTTCTTCTTCTTTTTCTATTTTTTTTTTTTGTTTTTTTCAAAATACTATATACAATAATGCACGACATGATTGGCATGTCGCCACCAGACACCCAATCTCAGAATGTTATCCGGTAAATCTGCAATGTCCCGACCAGATCTGATCATACTTAAGTCGGTCCTTGAAATTGGGTCGGCTCCTTCCCGAAGTTCTCCATGGTGCCGATATCGGCAAGTTATCATACATGCCAAGACCTACACAACTGACAAATAATGCGGAAAAGAAACCCCACCATCTTGAAAAGTTCTCTCGACTGTGGATCGAAAACGAGTTCCTCCAACTCCCGGATCCGATCACGAGAATTGTCCAGCAACAGTTCCTTCTTCAGGATCTCTTCAGACTCTACCTGTTGATCTGACATATTTAACAGGTTCTGACTAAATGCTTGCATGTCATGCACAGCTATGCCTTCTTGGTGCTCAGGTTCTTCTTCTTTGCTTATATCCTCTGGATCCATCTCCTTATGAAAACTGCAAGCAACCATATTGTTCATTGCCAATCCTTGGCTTTGGATGAGATCTGTCCCTTGAGCTCCACACAACGACATCTCAGGTTTCTGTACAGTATAAGGGAGCTGGCATGAATGTGCAGGGTAAACAGGAGCAGCAACCATCGGAGAAGGTAATGGAGTTTCCCCCCACGGTAACTTTCCTGATAAGTGCAACATCTGTTCTGCTCGCACTGCTTCCTCAAAGATTTGTGGGAAGCGTTGTTCACCTGACTGCAGCAAAAAGAGACCTATGTCAGAATTAAAAGCGCGAACATAAAAGAGGTGGGCCTGGGTGGGTGATGGACGGATCTTCTCTGGAATTCTCTGCCAGCTTCTCAAGAATCGGACATTGAAGTCCGTGATGCTCTCTTGAGGTGCTCTCTTGATGTACATGAAAAATTGGTAGAGATCCAAAGAACTGTAAAAAGGATCTTCGTCAAATCTTTTGATCAGTGCCCCCGCTAGATCGTCCCATGAGCTGATGCTTTGACGTTTGAGCAATCTGTACCATTGCAATGCTCTTCCTTCCAAAGACTGAACCAGAAGTCGGATCATGACATCCTCGTGTTCTATGACATGGATCATGGACAGAATAGCAATATCTTCAACATGTGTCAGAGCCATGCCTTCGGTACCATCATATTTTGCCAGGTTCTTCAGGGCACCTTCGGGAATTTCATGCCGAACTTGCAGATTCAGAGGGCCAGGATCATCCCATCTAGGAAAAACCCTCGCCTTTGTGGCAGTGGTCTGCGGGATCACGACTATCGCCATTAAGTCAGAGTCGCCAGAAAAAACATTTGTTGAATTTTTTTTTTTTTTTTTTTAAAAACAATAGGCGTCCACGAACAGATCTTCAACTCAGCAAAGTCGCCAGATGAACTTACAAATCTCCGCTGTGAGGCCAAGACAGCTCATCAAATCTTGAGACCTCCGGGTGTTAAAAACGTGCCAAAACTATTGGCACCGGTGGGGTTATCACTTTGGAAAATTATGCGTATCCCACCGATTATGAATTCTTATGCGTATCCCACCGATTATGAATTCTTGGAGACAGAAAAGTCTGTCCCACCGGGCGTGCCAAAAACTGTTGGTCACGAATCTGCCACAGGAAAGGATTTTTACAATTGCGCCCTAGACCCGGCCAACATTGAAAGGCTGGAAGCAAGAAATGGCTCCCAGACCAATCTCCAGAGTGGGCCGGTTCCCTTTACTACTCTAAAAATGGGTTTAAGATAGGGTTCTCGGAAAGAGATTTAAAAGGTTGCAGAAAGAAATGGGAAATATGGCCACAGGCCGAAGTGATGGGATCAGAAAAACAACAACAGGAAACTAAAAACGCAACAAAAGCAAGTAACATAAGAAATCAGCTTCATCCTCGCACAATCACATGCCGCAAATCCCTCCAAACCCACATTCCAGGAATTGTACCCTGACCGCAGTATTTAAATCCAGTATGCAGAATTTAAATGTAATAGCAATGCAGAAGTACGAATGCTATTAGAAATGCAGAAAACAGAAAGCAAATTCATCCATGCGACGCTTGAAAAATTAGAAGTCGATCCTTTTATTCCCGCGAGATACAATTCCAGTTTCTAGCAGCAAGTTTTTTCCAACCTTTGCAAATGAAAATTACATTGGTTTTTATAGAGGTCCGTCCTCTTTGCAGCATTAAAAACGTAAAACCAACTTCCTCGTGATCTACAATAATATCTTGAAAATCAGGAACACGACCCCTTAATAGCGGCCTCAAGGAAATAAAAATTAAATACCATTAATGTTCGCGGCCCTTCATTAAATTCGATTCTTTGAATATGTGCATGAAAAACCGTTGAACTAATCCACGAATGGCAACTTCGAACCAATAAACCCTTTAATTTTGGTGGCCTGGGCACTCTTTGACCTTAACCGCATCGGAAATCCGCAAAATATTTAATTCGGGTTATCATTAAATCCTCGAAAATCGAAAAAACCCTTTCGGCCGTTCATATTGCACTTGGCGGGAAAACTGCGCAGGTCGCGAAAATGCGACGGGTCGCGAAATCGCGACGTCTTATCATTCGATGACGCTTGACCACCGTTGACCCGCGAAAATGGAACATGTAGCGATTTCGCTACATGTTTCCGCCGTTGGCTCCTCCCTGCGCTCTGCCCCGCGAAATCGGAACATGTCGCGATTTCGCTACATGTTTCCATCGCCGTACCAATCGCCATTTTCTGTCGCGATTCGCTGACATGTCAGCGACGCGCTGCAAGTTTTCACTTTTTGCCTTCGACGCTCACCGGGTCGCGATTCGCTGACATGTCAGCGAATCGCTGCATGTTTTCAGACTTAGTGCTTTTTCTGCCCGCCGACCCGCGATTTCGGAACACGTCGCGATATCGCGACAGTTCCGCCAACCTGCCTGCGTTGACTGCGTTGACCGCGATTCTGCAACATGTCAGCGCGTCGCTGCAATTTTCAGACTTAGCCATTTTTTGCTCAATTTTTCTCCTTTTTTCGCCCAAGCTGCATCAATCAAAGGTCAGATCCCCAACAATACACTAATGCATTAATCAATGAGAATCAATGTGGCAAAAATGCCAACAGGGACTTAAGAACATCTTCCTATTTAGCAAGGTTCTAGCAGTAAAGTGTGTTTGGAAGATAATATCAAAGGAAAGCTTATGGAATGAGATCATACATGCAAATTATTTAGAGCCACTCAGAGTTGAGGAGGGGATAAGGGCCCTAATGAAGCAAACTCATAATGTTTCAATCTATTGGAAGGTAATGATTTGGGTCTTTTATATTGCAAGTGATTGGCTTGCCTAGAAAATATGGGATGGTTGAAGAATAAGAATAGGATCAGACCCTTGGATTAGTTGTGGTGATATGCACAGACTGCCAAATAATATAATTTAGACCTTAAGAGCTCAAGATATTGGAAATATTTCCCAAGCAACTGATCCAAAATCTTCTATACACTGGAATCAGGGATGGAAGGAACCAACATTTTTAGAGCTTCGGGGCTAGGAGGCACACTAGTGGGAAGAATATGTGGGGAGACTTAAAGTTGGATATATCAAGTTGCAAGAGGAAACTGATCAATTGGTTTGGAAAAATAATGGAGCTACGGGAGTACACTCTAAAGTTGGGGTATAAGACTCTATTGGAAGATAGCAATGACAATCCAACATGGTGGTGGAAGACACTCTGGAAGAAAAAGTCTTGTTGAAGACAAGACTGTTCTTATGTCTTACCATGAAAAATAAGGTTCTAACATGGGAGGTATTACTGAAGAAGAATTGGAATGGTCTAGAAAAGTGTCATTTATATAAGTCAAACAATGAAACAATTTATCATTTACTGGTTGCTTGTTCCTTTACTAGACAAGTTTGGAGGGAGGTTATAGCATAGTTAAATATTTCTATAGGATGGCAAGAAGATTCCTTAGAAGAGTGCTTAAAATCTTGGTTTGAAAATAGGTCTTTCAAATATTTTATAGCTCTCCCATTGTTTGTGTCTTGGGGAGTATGGTTATCTAGGAATGCAATAATTTTTCAAGATCAAGAGAAGCCTACTTGGCAGGTCTCCTCCCAAATCATTGGAAGTTTCAATAACTGTAAGGTTTTGGCAACAAAAAAGGTAAACAGATAAATCATCCCTCCAAATATTGATAAATCAAGGGCCTAGGGATTTTTTTATGGGGCTAGATAGGGGGTCCCTAGAGTTTGTGGAGCAGGAGGATTACTATATATTTCTAACTCTCATTATTTTAAATTCAAGGCTAGATTGGAAGAAGGTTCTAATAATTATGCTAAAACTATGGCCCTCAAATTACTATTTTAGTTGGTAAAATAAAAAAGAATACAAAAAAATCAAAATTACAAAGACTCAAAAGTGGTAATAAATTGGATGTTTGGTGTTTTTAGGATGGAAAACACGATTCTACAACCCACTTCTCTCAAATAAAAGAAGTTGTGGATCGAAGTGAAGCTTTTACTTTTTGGCATATTTATAGAGAACAAAATAGGGAAGCAAATGAACTCTCAAAGGAGGGACTTCAAATTGATCCAGGTACGTGCTTAGTACAAGAATATAATGAGGGCAATGCACTGCAACTGGTCCAAATCTCTATGTATGGTGATTAATACACTCCAATTAAAGCAAGCACAAATAAAGCAACTTTTTTAAAAAACTTGAAATTTAGTGATTTAAAGGATACCATTTGATAAATTAGGAAGGTGTATAAGGATAAAACTTAGCATGATAGAGATAGCTAGTTAGAATGTATAAACGACCCAAATTTTAAGTCACCATTGAAATTTTGAAAAATGTCAAAGAGGCATTGAAGAATGTAATTTCATATTTACTTAATATAAAATTAAACATAAATAGATACCTTAAATTTAATATATTTTAATATTTTGATCCATTTGTATTATAAATATTTAAGATAATAATAATTATATGTTTTTTCAATTCCTTATATGAGACTGAAACAAGCCTCACTCGTATTACATCATCACCACAAATTAATATTACAATAGAGCTTGTGTTGAGCAAGGTGCAACAACAATATTGTCATTGTTGTCAACACAGTCAGATAGATCTGTTGATGCAGTGGACAGGAAGTTCAAAAGCTATTCAGATGCAGAAGACAGGAGTTCAAAGGTTATTCAGAGTATGTACAGTGATTTTCCAAGAAGACCGAAGTGGCCCATATGCAAAAGATCAAAGAAAAAGACAAGTAAGAAAAGTGTCGCGATATCGCGACATATACAGCAGGCAAGAAAAACTGTCGCGATTTCGTGACATGTTGGAAGAGAGAGAAAGTAGGAAAAACTGTCACGATTTCGTGACATGTTGGAAGAGAGAAAAAGCAAGTGGAAAAACTGTCACGATTTCGCGACATGTTGGAAGAGAGAGAAAAAGCAGGAAAAACTGTCGCGATTTCGCGACATGTTGGAAGAGAAAAAGGCAAGTGGAAAAACTTGTGATTTCGCGACATGTTGGAAGAGAAAGAGAAAGTGGAAAAACTGTCATGATTTCGCGACATGTTGGAAGAGAAAAAGGCAAGTGGAAAAACTGTCATGATTTCATGACATGTTGGAAGAAAAAGAGAAAGTAGGAAAAAGTGTCACGATTTCGCGACAAGTTCGAAGAAAGAGAACAAGTAAGAAAAGTGTCATGATTTCCATGACATGTATTCGGCATAAAGAAGAGAAAGTAAGTTGGAAAAGTGTCACGATTTCATGACATGATCTTTTTGGATAAAATAGGAGAGAGAAAGTAAGTTGGAAAAGTGTCACGATTTCAGACATGTCGCATTTTGCGACTAAAATAGGAGAGAGAAAGTAAGTTGGAAAAGTGTCACGATTTCGCGACATGTCACATTTTCAGACAAAAGAAAGAGAGGAAGCGAGGAAAGTCTTGTTTTTGAGCGTGTCAGATTGAAAAAAGCAAAGAAGTAAATTATGAAGTGTAGATTTATGACAAAAGAGAAGAAGACTTGTGTCATTGCAAGTGTATGTAGATTTATGACAAAAGCGAAGAAGAAGACTTGAAGCAGAAGTGTCATGATTTTACGACAAAAGCGAAGATAGGGAGGATTGAAGGTAGTGGAAGAAGTGTCACGATATCGTGACAAAAGAAAAGTCGAAGTCTATGGAAGTAGAAGTGTCGCGATATCGTGACAAAAGAATAGAGAAAGCGTATGGAGGCGAAAGTGTCACGATATCGCGACATGTATTTTCATGGGCCAAAGTAAGAGAAAGAGCAAGGAGAAAAAGTGTCGTGATATCGTGACATGTTGTATTTTTGTGGGCCAAAGCTAAGAGAAAGAGCAAGGAGAAAAAGTGTCGTGATATCGCGACATGTATTTTCGTGGTCCGATGCAAAGAGAAAGAGCAAGGAGAAAAAGTGTCGCGATATCGTGACATGTAGCATTTTCGCGGTCCAATGCAAGGAGAAAGAGAGAGAAAGAAAAAGTGTCATGATATCGCGACATGTATTTTCATGGTTGAGTTGAAGCCGATGAAGACCGATGACAATCGACTAAAATTAGGGTTTACAGTTGTCATGAAAGCCGACTAAGATTAGGGTTTATAGGACTAAGATTAGGGTTTTCATCATGAAAATTTTGTTATAAAAGGAGGGTTGTTTGGAGATTTGAAAGGTCGTCGAATGCGTGTCGAAGTGTGAAATGTGGTCGTAAGAGCGTAGAAAGCGTAGAAGCGATGAGATGATGGCGAAGTGCACAAAGTGAGCGAAGAGTCATGTCGAATTGTCCTAAGTGCGTCTGTGAGTGCATAGAGAAAGCAAAGGGAGAGAGTGCAAAGGGCGAAGACGAAGTGCAGCTATAAGGGCATAGAGTGTATGAAGACAATGCGCACAGGGTGCGTAGAGAAGTGACTCAAAGAAGGTGAAGTTGGGAGAAGATGTGCGTATTCTATAAATAATGAGAGAGATTGGGTAAGCAATAGACCAGTCAGGGTCTTGTAAAAGCAAAGGTATCTTTCTGTTAAACTTCTAGATTCAAAATTGAAGTCCAGGTTGGTGCTTGGCATCAGGGGTTGGTGCTCCTTCCAGTTGGTGTTGGTAAATCAGGGGTTGGTGCTCCTTTCTGTTGGTGCAGATAAATAAGGGGTTGGTGCTCCTTCCAGTGGGTGCTGGTAAATTGATTGTAAAGTTGGTGCTTTGCAAAGGCTGGATTTGGATGGTAGTCCAAGCAGTCATTCTTGAGGAGTAGCCAAATTGGTGAACCTCATTAAATCTTGTGTTGTGTGATGTTCTCTTGTGATACTTGCTTTATCTGGTTTTAAGGTTTCATTATTTCAGTTTTAAGAGCTATGAATTTAAGTTTAAAGAACTACACTGATTCACCCCCCTCTCAGTGCCATTGTAAGACTAACAATTGGTATCAGAGCCAAGTTCCCTTCTCAGGCTAAATCAGTCAGGGTTGATCTTGGATTAGTACGCAATGGGTAAGAAGAATAGATCCTCCTCCAAAAGGGCATCTCAATCAGTTTTAGTTCCTGTGGAAGAGAAAATTGAACCAAAAAAGGTTGAAGACTTCTCATCAAACAAAGCACCTTTGTTTGACGAAACTAATTACGCGGTCTAGAGAATCAGGATGCAGACATATCTTTGTGCTTTGGGATACGACATCTAGGATTCAGTAGATAGTGAATACACAATACCCATCACTCCTCCAACCGATGTTGTCGATAAGAATCTATTTGAGAATGACTCAAAAGCAAAGAATGCTATCAGGTGCGGATTAGTAGACAATGAACTGGTAAAGATCATGAGTTGTAAAATGGCAAAAGAAATATGGGACAAACTAAGGAGTATTCATGAAGGAGACGATGAGATCAAGGAGGCCAAGTTACAAACACATCAAGCTCAGTTCGAAGCTTTAAAGTTGAATGACGATGAGAACATAGAGGCATATATGCTGAGAGTTAATGAAGTCCTAGAGGATGATTCTAAAAAGGAAATAGGTGGAGGTCTTTTCATGACACTCGAAGAAGAAACAAAAAAAGAACAGGAATGTGATGAAGAAGAAATTGATGCAGAAATAAATTTGAAAGAGGAACTAATTGCAGCTCTGGATGAATTGAAGATAGAAAGAAAAAGGAATAAGGAAATCTCAAGAAATCTTGAGGATGCAAATGAAATAATAACCAGTTTGAAAGTACAGGTAGAAGAATTCAAAAGGATTGAAGAAACTCTCGGGTCACTAGATCAATGAGAAAGAGATTGGTTGCTGCAAACAAGAGGAAGAGATTGTTTTATTGAAGAAACAACTAGAAGAGGCCAATACAAATCTCAAATTCGAGAAGAGCACAGAGTTGCTAGATAAAATGATAAGCCAACAAAGAAGCTCCACGGATAAGCGTGGTCTTGGATATGAAGCTGAACAACCTTCATCTTCCAACTCTGTAGAGAAGAAGAAGTTCACTGTTGAAGGATCGAAGCAAGAAAAGTTTGAAGTCTGAATCTTCAAAAGGAAGAAAATATCAAAGGAGATCTACAACAAAGCAACCACAACAAAAGAGGTTCTATCACTCTCACTCTATTCATAATAATACTTTTAATGGCTATTGTTTCAGATGCAACCAGTATGGTCACAAGGCAACTTATTGTGGATTGAATAATAAATCAAAGAGTTATGCTGGTAGAAATACATCTGCGTTTTTGAGTGAACACTATGTACAATGTTTTCAATGTAATGGTCATGGGCACATAGCAAGGTTTTGTCCAAGCACTTTTGTATCTAATCTAAGGCAAAAAAGTAGATTTCATCAGATGCAAAGAACGCAACACAGACAGGGAATAAATCATGTACATAAAAGAAAGGAAAATAATCATTCATCAAGGATGCACAAGAGACAACCACACAAGAGAAATGTTCGAGTTCACGAAAAGGTGCAAAACAGGGATGTAGTTGAAAAATCCAAGCCCGAGTTCAAGAAAGTTTGGAGAAAGATAGAAGAAAGGAAATCGTGTCTCCTTGGATTGAAGGAGACTACTCCGCTATTGCACTAAGCAACTCCGGGTAGCACATCCTTAGGGGGAGCAATCTTGAAGTTTCATTTTAATGCTCCTATGTATTTGTTTGATTACCCGAGGATGAAAGGCAAGTAGTCGGGGAAGTTGTCGTATAGTTGTCGAAGTGTGTTTTCAGTTCATGTAGTTGTTTGTGGAAGTGCCGTGAAGGGTGGTGATTAAATTGAGAGTTGTCATTATTGGTAGTATTGCTATATGTCATTGTTGTACTGGTGATGGTTCTTACTGCCACTGTCCAAAGTTAAGGATTATAACAGTTCAGATAATTTGGTTAGTGAAAGAATGTTGCCCTAGCCGCATATATGTGTTTCGATAAAAGTAGTGTGTATTTGAACTACACATTGACGTGAAGATTGTTAGATCTATTATGACGTTGTGGTGAAAAATATTGAAGTCTGATTATTGATTCATGTTTAGCTCATCAAGATGAGCAACTTTGCTTTGTGAATCATACCTATCCGAGGTCCAGAAGTATGAGTTTGAGTAAGGTGCACTATAGTTGGCCGTGAAGTGTTTGACAAAATGTTGTCTCCTGATTCGAACAGTTGAAAGTAAGGTGTGACCAGCGGTGACTGTAGAAAACATAGACCAAGTTGAAAATGTAAAAAGGGATTTGGTTGGTGTTGTGGTACAATGTTTGATGCTTGCACAGAGTTGGCAATAAAATTGCAGTGTCGATACAGTGTTGGACAAAAGTTGGTACAAGTGTGAGTCACTTGACAATTTTTTTGACAGATGTGAAATCAGCGTTTTTGAATGGGAAGCTTGAAGAAGAGGTTTATATTGAGCAGCCAGATGGTTTCCAGCTTGGTGATGATCCCAACTTGGTTTGTAAGTTGAAGATATATGGCTTGAAATAGGCACCCCGAGCATGGTATGCAAGGCTAGACAACTATCTCACTCAACAAGGGTTTAAGAAAGATGATATCATATTTGGCAGCAGCAAAGATGAGTCGTGTAAAGATTTAGCAAATAAGATGCAGAAAGAATTTGAAATGTCAATGATTGGTGAACTTTCGTATTTCCTCGGGTTGCAAGTTAATCAAAATAAGAAGGGCATATTTATTTCTCAAGTTAAATATGTGAAAGAGATGTTAAAAAAGTTCACAATGGAGGATTGTAAGCCAGTTAGCACTCCCATGATGACAAGTTGCAAGTTGAGCAAGGATGACAAATCTCCACCTGTTGATCAAACCATGTATAGATCTATGATTGGAAGCTTACTGTACCTGACAACTACCAGACCAGATATTTTGCAGGCAGTATGCATGGTAGCACGATTTCAGGCTAATCCCAAGGAGACTCATGTGACAACAGTGAAGAGGATTCTTCGGTACCTCAAGGGTACTATGGAGTATGGGTTATGGTATCCGAAAGGTAAAGACTTCACCCTTATTTCGTATTCAGATGCAGATTGGGCAGGATGTGTAGATGACAGAAAGAGTACCGGTGGAGGTGCATTCTATCTTGGAGACAGATTGGTCGCGTGGCACAGTAAGAAACAAGAGTCAGTTTCTTTATCGACAGCAGAGGCAGAATATATTGCAGCGACAACATGTTGTACGCAGGTATTGTGGATGAAACAAACCTTGAAAGATCTTGGTATTAGCTTCAGTGAGCCAATATCAGTTAAGTGTGATAACACCAGTGCCATTAACATCTCCAAGAATCCGGTTATGCATTCACGCACAAAACACATTGCTATCAGGTATCACTTTTTGAAGGAGAAAGTTGCGAAAGGTGAGGTTAAGTTGGATTTTGTTCCAACTACAGAGCAAGTAGCAGATATCTTCACAAAACCATTGCCCAAGGAAGTTTTTGAGTACCTTCGCAATAAATTGGGAGTGGTCACACTTCCCAAGAATTGACTAGCTACAGGGATCACATTCTCAGGGGGAGCATTTAAGTATTTGATTATCTTTTTGCTCATGTTCATGATTTTTGCTAAGTGTAATAAATTGTGCCTGAGAATGTTGTGCATGGACTCAGGGGGAGTCTGCAGTAGCCCTTTGGTATTATTGTCAAAGGGGGAGAAGAGTTACAAGAAATTGCACATGTGTTGCCAACAATTCCAAAGGGGGAGATTGTTGAGCAAGGTGCAGCAACAATATTGTCATTGTTGTCAACACGATCAGATAGATCTATTGATGCAGTGGACAGGAAGTTCAAAAGCTATTCAGATGTAGAAGACAGAAGTTCAAAGGTTATTCAGAGTATGTACAGGTGATTTTCCAAGAAGACCGAAGTGGCCCATATGCAAAAGATCAAAGAAAAAGACAAGTAAGAAAAGTGTCATGATATCGCGACATATACAAGAGCAAGAAAAACTATCGTGATTTCGCGACATGTTGGAAGAGAGAGAAAATAGGAAAACTGTCATGATTTCATGACATGTTGGAAGAGAGAGAAAAGAGGAAAAACTATCACGATTTCGTGACATGTTGGAAGAGAAAAAGGCAAGTGGAAAAACTGTCGTGATTTGCGACATGTTGGAAGAGAGAGAAAAAGCGGAAAAATTGTCACGATTTCGTGACATGTTGGAAGAGAAAAAGGCAAGTGGAAAAACTGTCACGATTTCGCGACATGTTGGAAGAGAAAGAGAAAGTGGAAAAACTGTCACGATTTCACGACATGTTGGAAGAGAAAAAGGCAAGTGGAAAAACTGTCACGATTTCGCGACATGTTGGAAGAAAAAGAGAAAGCAGGAAGAAGTGTCACGATTTCACGACAAGTTCAAAGAAAGAGAACAAGTAAGAAAAGTGTCACGATTTCATGACATGTCGCATTTTTACGACTAAAATAGGAGAGAGAAAGTAAGTTGGAAAAGTGTCACGATTTGCGACATGTCGCATTTTAAAAAGAGAGAAAGTAAGTTGGAAAAGTGTACGATTTGCGACATGTCACATTTTTCACGATAAAAATAAGAGAGAGAAAGTAAGTTGGAAAAGTGTCACGATTTCAGGACATGTCGCATTTTCATGACAAAAGAAAGAGAGAAAGAAATTGTTGAAGTGTATGATTTATGACAAAGGAAGAAAGAAGACATTAAAGGTAGAAGTGTCATGATTTCATGAGAAAAGCAAAGAAGTAAAGAACAGAAGCAGAAGTGTCATGATTTCATGACAAAAGTAGAGAAGAAGACTTTGAAGGCAGAAGTGTCATGATTTTGTGAAAAAAGCAAAGAAGTAAAGTACAGAAGCTGAAGTGTCACGATTTCATGACAAAAGCAGAGAAGAAGACTTCGAAGGCAGAAGTGTCACGATTTCGTGACAAAAGCTAAGTGGAAGACTATGGAAAGTGGTGATATGACAAAAGCAAAGTCAAAGTCTTTGGAAGTAGAAGTGTCGTGATATCATGACAAAAGAATAGAGAAAGCGTACGGAGGTGAAAGTGTCACGATATCGCGACATGTATTTTTGTGGGCCAAAGCTAAGAGAAAGAGCAAGGAGAAAAAGTGTCGCGATATCGCGACATGTTGTATTTTCATGGGCCAAAGCTAAGAGAAAGAGCAAGGAGAAAAAGTGTCATGATATCGTGACATGTATTTTCGTGGTCCGATGCAAAGAGAAAGAGCAAGGAGAAAAAGTGTCGTGATATCGTGACATGTAGCTTTTCGGGTCAAATGCAAGGAGAAAGAGAGAAGGAAAGTGTCACGATATCGTGACATGTTATTTTTGTGGTTGAGTTGAAGCCGACGAAGATCGATGACAATCGACTAAAATTAGGGTTTACAGTTGTTATGAAAGCCGACTAAGATTAGGGTTTACAACTGACTAAGATTAGGGTTTTCATCATAAAAATGTTGTTATAAAAGGAGGGTTATTTGGAGAGTTGAAGATGTCGTCGAATGCGTGTCGAAGTGTGAAATGTGGTCGTAAGAGCGCAGAAAGCGTAGAAGCGGTGAGATGATGGCGAAGTGTGCAAAGTGAGCAAAGAGTCATGTCGAATTGTCCTAAGTGCGTTATGAGTGTAGAGAAAGCAGAAGGTGCAAAGAGTGCAAAGGGCAAAGAGGAAGTGTAGCTGTAAGGGCGCAGAGTGTATGAAGACAGTGCGCAAACAGTGCGTAGTGAAGCGACTCAAAGAAGGCGAAGTGTGGCTGTAGATCGCAGAAGATGTGTCTGTTACATAAACAGTGAGAGAGATTGGGTAAGCAATAGACCAGTCAGGGTCTTGCAAAAGCAAAGGTATCTTTCTGTTAAACTTCTAGATTCAAAATTGAAGCTTGGCATCGGGGGTTGGTGCTCCTTCCAGTTGGTGTTGGTAAATCAGGGGTTGGTGCTCCTTTCTGTTGGTGCAGATAAATAAGGGGTTGGTGCTCCTTCCAGTGGGTGCTGGTAAATTGATTGTAAAGTTGGTGCTTTGCAAAGGCTGGATTTGGATGGTAGTCCAAGCAGTCATTCTTGAGGAGTAGCCAAATTGGTGAACCTCGTTAAATCTTGTGTTGTGTGATGTTCTCTTGTGATACTTGCTTTATCTGGTTTTAAGGTTTCATTATTTTAGTTTTAAGAGCTATGAATTTAAGTTTAAAGAACTACACCGATTCACCCCCCCTCTCAGTGCCATTGTAAGACTAACAGCTTGGATATTTTCCTTGTATCATTTGATAAGATTCCAAATCTATATCTTTTTAAATGTTAAAAAATTAAACCAATTAAACTAATACCATTTAATAATAATCTTAAGTTAACTAACCTCCCTCATGATTTCAATTATATACCCTACATTTATACTTTATGAAGGATTAAAACTCAATATCATCCCAATAATAACCCATATTATCTTTAGATCTAACCCTTATTCTCTAGTGCTAGAGCCCATTAAGGGTGAAATCTAAGCCTTGAGTTGCTCGTGTTACCAATTGAACTAGATAAACTTGCTAAGAAATATCATGGACATATTTATATATATAGTGATTGTCATATGTAAACAATAAAAGTCAAAAGCCACAAAAAGAAAAAAAAAGAAAAAATGAAAGTTAATAAAAAGTGTGACAATAAATGAAGCTATATGCATTCAAAATAATAACAAGAATCTACTTAAAATATTTGTCTTATATTTTTTTATATTGAGGTTAGTGTAAGAAATTCTTATGATTGACGCTTAGGGTTGGACATCCTCATCTCAATCATGACTTCTAATAAGGGTGGGATTTAAGCTTATCAATAGGTACCAAACACATAGTCATACACGTACCCATCCCCTCACACACTCGCCCACATCGTAGTTTGAACCTAGGACCTCTCAAAGAAGAGTCAAAGCTCAAACCATTGTATTGTCCCTTGAGACAAATTTTTAGTTTATAAAGAAACCTTGAGAGTTACTCTTAGGTGGTTGGCAATGTCGTCCCATTCAGGTATCCCACTATCTAGAAAGAAGACACATTTTTTTTTTGTGTCCCCTTTTGCATTGCAGAGGTTCAAACCATGGACCTCCCATTCAATGGGCCAGGCTCACCTTCTCCACTTGTGCTACAAAGGCGAACAAGATATTTGTCTTATATTATTATCATTATTTAAGATTTGGTTAGTGTGAGAAATATCTACAATGGACGCTAAGGGTTGGGCATCCTCATCCTACCATAACTTCTTATAAAAGGAAGATTTGAGCTATCAATAGGGAATTTAACACGTCGTGGTTTGAACCTTGGACCTTCCAAAGAAGAGCCAAGGCCTAAACTGTTGTACTATTCTGAGACTATTTGTCTTATATTATCTTTATAAAATTATTTAATTGTTTATATTATAGTGTTTATCTTAATTTTTATTTAATTTTAAAGTATTGAAATATCAAGATAAAATGATACCTGAAGGATTTTTTTTTTTTTAATAAAGATAGTATTTTAGATTATTTCTTTTAACCTAAAATAAATTATAAAGAAAATGTGCATATAATGTGATTTTTTATTTAAATAATTTATTATAAAATAAAAATGTAATGATTATATTGTTAGTGTTAAGAGGGTGTTGGATAATAATGTTATCAAAAAAATATTACACTTTTAATTACAATATGAATTCAGGTGTGATAATTATAAAAAGTATATGGGTATAAACCGTTAACACATAATCAAACATGTACACATAAATTGTTAGCACATAATCAAACACCTTTTAAGTGATGTAATAATCCTAAAAGTCTCCACCTCATTACATCAATACTCAATAAGGACAGTCATTTGAAAATAGACTATACTAAGATAGTATATCAAATCATAGTGGGACTAACCTTGGTATATTACAAACAATCATGGAATATATACACAAGTACATTAATCAAGTCAAATTTGTCAACAAGATTATTAGATTAGCCAATAAATGAATAGTGACACATGCACCTTTTCATAAAGTGAAGTAGGGCATTGAGCCTCTCCTTCACTTATTGTGGTCACAAATCCTAAAAATCACAAAAACGATTGTTGAACTAGCAAGATCAATACAACATTATTATCATCACCTTCTTGCACATCATGATCATTGCAAATAGATTGAAGCATCACATAAAACATCCACTTCAAGAAGCATGTACTAGTGTATCCCATCAATTATATGACCATTTTCACAAATTGCTTCAATATATGATATCTTTGCTTTGACAAATACCTCATGCTTAGAAAGAGCTTGTTGATAACTATATGTTTCACAAAAGAATTTAGGCAAAATTAATTATATATTATAAGTGTGTTCTAGTCCATATTTCCATTTGCACCTCCCAAAATGCAAAAATAATTGTATCATTCTTCAAAAAAATAATTTCATCATTCAAGCAGGTTAAGCTAAATGTTAAGCAAGATAACCATAATCAATTATTAGTCATATACATAAATTTCCATGCGTTCCACCACCATGAACAAAGCATTATATCAATGTACTCCATGTGAGTAATGTTTTCACCATAAATGATACAAGCATACACCCCTAAATAATGTTCACAACACACTCACAACGTGTGAATACAAACTTTCTATGAACAACATTTTACATCAATGCTAAAAACACCTTTCTCTCAAACAATGTGGGATTATAAGCATCACTCCCTTTAAAACATGTGTATTTCTCAACAAGAATGATATCAACCCTTAAAACAATAATATCACATAATGTTTTAGTGATTTATCAAAGGGAATATTTATCTTTAATATCAATCTAATAGTGTAAATTGAACTAGGATAAGGAAGTTAATTTATCATTAACCTTCGACCTTCGTGATTAAAAAATTCATGAGAAATGGAGACTAGGTTTTTTTTAATACCTTAATCTTCTTCTAATGCTATATAACATTGTAGCAAAATTTCTAGGTAATGTGCACCTCACAATTAAACACATCCTTATGTAGCACATAATGACACTTTCACAACTTGGATGTTGGATTCAACACTTTATGTTCAACAATTTTTTTCTCTGAGTTTGAAAGCTAACATATTAGCAAAGTCTTCTCAAATTGTTATGATAACAACGTCCAACTTGATTGATTTTCACCATTAAGAAAACACTCTTCATGTGAAATGTATTTACAACAAAATTTAAAAATTGAGATGTCTTGTCCTTTACTATTGTTGGCAACTCCTCTTGACATCCTTAAACTATAAGATGCCAACTTCAAAGCAAGAAATATCTCTGGAAACATGACACTATCACTATAAATTTGGTTGTTGATGCATTCCCATATTTAACTACCTCATAGGAGTGATAGCTCAAAGATATTTTTCTGGTTGTGCCTCAAACTATAGTAGCAACACCTAAAAACATGATCTAGTATTTATAGGAAATTAGATGACCCAGCTAGGAATGTCTTTAAATAACTTTACCTTCAACATTGCATTATGACTATGCAATTTTATCCTCTCAATCCATTCTCATCAGATGGTCCAACTAGCTTTGGATGGCCTTACGTGGATGGTGATAACTCATAGTCTTATCCAAATGGTCCATGAACTGAGTAGATGGTCTTGTGTGTGGTCTATGCAATAACATTGCAATATCCATTATATGAACCACTTATTTGCTCTTTGAATGACTTATAATACTTCAAGAAAACCACAACTTTAGGATGATACGTGTATGAAGATGACCGATGTGTATATGACATTCATGATAAAAATATCCATGCATGAGTCTAGACAAATAATGCTAAGTTAAATTTACATGATGACCCTTGGTATTTTGATGAAAACACTTTAATGCAAGAAAATAATTTTATGCATGCATTAAATGACCCTTACATGACCCAAGATCTATGTATCAGGCATATGTACATGCAAATTATGTGTTAACATTACCATCACATCAAGGACACCTTTTGTATTTCAAGATGACCTTTACTCTTTAGACTTCCATAACTTCATGATGACAAGTCTAATAAGCTAAGATGACCACTACCAAAAAAATATTAGTTTGGACAACTCTATCAACAACTCAATCATTGCAACATCATATCCATATGTTAATGACAAAATAACTCTTCTTCAACATCGACATATCATGTCCTTTTGATGACATACAATTGGTGGAATTGGGTTCTTTTTAGATGAAACTTTAAATGTATTTCCTCATGCTTGAACAAATATGCAATGGTGTGACACCAAATATTTAAGCTTATAAGAAAAACAACATAACATGGGTAAAAAATATCCTCTTTAAGTCAATAATATTTATCAATGATGTAGAGTCTTATTTTATACAACATTCCAATCAATGCTTCATGCTCACAAACAAGTAGTCAAAACATTGAACATCCTCGATTCTTTTTACCTATTGCACTGAGTTGCAATCTTCTTCATGCCATGCTCATTGAAAAATTATGCAAAACCTCTTATGAAAAAAATATTTATCTCATTTACTAAGGTTAGATGGGTAAGGAAGATTGGATTCCTTAATGCCTCTTCAAAACAGTTAACTTCTCACAATGATCAAAGAGCAACAAGAAAGACTGCATCTCGACTCAATATTTATATAAAAAATAAAGCAATGAAAAACTCAAAAAATAATTATTGCTTTGGCATTTTTCAAGTTTGATATCTCATCTTGATAATTTTCTTTGAATCCCACTTTGATATCTTGCTTAGGTACCCTGCTTGTAGCTCATTATGATGTTGCATGTTAGGACAAATAAGGTGTTGAACAATTGTATCATCAAGAAAATGTTATATTTATAAAAATAATATAAAGTTGATTTTCATAATGACTTGCAACCAACTCAAGAATATGGGTATGAAATGTTAACATGTAATCAAATGTCATTTATGTGATGCAATAATTCTAACACAAACCAATAGGATTAGCTTAGCCGATTAAATTCCTCAAATTTCAAGAAGGATACCTAGGTTCAAATCTTACTAAGAGATACATGCATAGCTGCCAATTTATTTTAATACCAGTATGTGGTCATGGTGTTATATGGGCGGGGTCTATTTCAATGCAATCTAATCTAATTAAGAAATAAAATTATGTAACAATAAAATCTTGATGTAAATTATTTGATATAACTATATAGTGTAATCTTAGTTTGGATTCCACGTATAATTTTATATATCAATTAACTATATTTATTACAAATGAGTAGTTTAATATATGATTGTTATTTTTGTGCTTGTAGTTTTATAGATAATTTTTTATATAATATTAGTTTAATATCTAGTCCCATGAGATTAAGAAAAATTTAATTTTGTTATGAGTTTTGGTAGGAAAATTAGATCCCAACTTGAAGGTTAGAGATTATTCAAACTTTTTTTTTTGTTATTCTATGCTAATGCTTGGTAAAATGGATTTCTATATGTTTACTTGTTTACTTAACTAGCTTTGAATAAATAGGTGAAGGGAGATATCACTTATAATGGGTATAGTCTTAATGAATTTCTTTTGAGAAAAGGAAAGAAAAGAAAATAACTTATATAAGTGAGCATGAATCACATGCAAGATAGGTGACAATCAAAGAAATGATTAATTTATTTGCACTATCTCAAGGTGTTTATGATTGATATAGTGAATATTTTAACTAAATTGCACTTCCTTGTGGTAAATAAAAAGTTTCAATTGCTTTGTATTATAGTCATGGTGTATTAGACTTGCATGTTAAGTGACTTACATTTTTTGAGATGTAGTGGATGTAGAGATGTCTTTTGAGCTTGTTAGAAGAAAGAAACATGTAGAATTTTCGTAAAGGCTAAAATTGATATTTCATGTAATGAATTTCTAGTTTGGTGGATGTCATGCAAGATAGTGACAATCAAAGAAATGATTAATTTCTTTTTATGATTGATATGGTGAGTGTTTTAACTAAATTTCACTTCCTTGTGGTAATAAATATTTTTAATTACTTTGTATTATAGTCATGGTGTATTAGACTTGCATGTTAGATGACTTGCATTTCTTGAGATGTAGTGGATGTAGGGATGTCTTTTGAGCTTGTTAGAAGGAAGAAACATGTAGAATTTTTGCAAAGGCTAAAATTGATATTTTCTTTAATGCAAGTTCTAGTTTGATGGATGTAGAGATGTCTTTTAAGATTGTTATAAGGAAGAAACATGTGAAATTTTTGTAAAGTTTGAAGTTGATATTTTTGTTAATGCAAGTTTCAATTTTTAGCTTTGCCAATTTTAAATGGAGTAAGTGTTATTTATAAAATAGGAAGTTAATTGGTTCTTAATATGTATAATTGCTTAATTATTAAAATTTATTAGACACTTCAAAAAAAGTGTATTATAGAAATAAAAGCTTTAAATCAAGTAATTTGATAGAGAAAATGTAAGGATTCATGGATATAAAATTCTTGTCTAAATAATTTTTGGATTTGGATATTTGTGCCAATACACCTGTTGGAAATGACATAAGAGTTAGCTTTGATGAAAAATAGAAATATTTTATATATGAGAGGAATTTTTGAAGGGTAAAAGAAATTTGTTAAAATCAATATGACTACCAAGTACTTTCTCACTTTAAGTCAAATGAGAAATGTGATAAATCATAGATGTAGATGCAACTATATGATTGCAATGAATAGTAAGCTTTCAAATTACTCTATGAAATTACTCCTTTGTGCAAAGGAGATTACAATGACAATTCCACCTCATATCAAATAGTTTGATGTCTTAGGGATAAAAATTGAAGGGTTCCTCTTCATTTTATTTGAAAGGTAGGTTTCTATAGTGCCCTTCAATAATGAAGGGTTAGAAAATATTTTATCCTTTAAATGACAAATAAAAATAAACATCACAAGTCATTTTTATATACTTTTTTCTTAGTGGGTTGCCATCAATTTTAATTCGTAGTGAATAAAGATATATGAATAAGAGGTCAATCATCCATCACTTTGTGTATTAGATCTCTATTCTCATGAAGACTTGATTTTAATCCTCTTCTATGGAATGTGTCTCATCCTAACCTATTGAGTTTACTTTGATAGATTTTATCAAATCCTAAAGTTAACATTGAGACACATAGTATAGAGAACATGAGGGTGGGATTGGATCAATAACATGGTTACACTCAAATAATCAATGGATTGTTGTATATTTGATCTTTATCTCTAGGTATCCTCATAACTCTACAAGTTTTAACACCTATGGGATTAGAGCCTTGGATTATAATGTAAAACTCCTTAGTCTTTGTGGCTTGTTCCTAACCCATTGAGTAAAAGGTTGAAATGTGTTGAAATTCATGGACCAGATAAGACTGAAACCTAGGGCTTTGTATCATTAAAATATTAAAATTAACATTGAGGAAAATCTCATAAAGAACATGAGGGTGGATTTGGATTCACGGTATGGTTATACTTGAACCCTAAGTTCAAGCATTACCAAAAGCTTAATTGAAGGTATGTTTTCCATTTGTATGAAAAACTATATATATATATATATATATATGTAGGAAACCTCTATAATCCCTAGACCAACTATAATATTGAATTTAAGGTTTCTCTAGTCTATACATGATAAGAAACTATCTTTGGGGACACATATAGGGTATTATTCATGATATAAGGTGCACAACAAATTGCTCTTCTCTATAATTTGAGGTTCATTTGTTTGACATGGATCATAGACATTTGTCATTTATAATTATTTTATTTTTCAATTGTTAAGCCACATCATTTTGATATGAGTTATATTAAAAAGTTTATTCTCACGTTATGTCATGCTTTATGAGAAATTTCTCAATGTTATTACTAATATATTCCCCTTTCTCCATTTTTCCTCAAACATTTGATCTTCTCCATATAATGATTAGTATGTTAAGGTTAATACTATGATAGAGCTTATATAAAATGAATGTGGAATCAAATCCATAATAAAGTTACACTTAATCCTACATATATAACCACTTGACAATAGATCCATCCATTGTTATAAGTTTGAATCCTTATGAAACATGGACTAGATAAAGACTCACAATTGTACACATATCATGGATAGTTAAAAAAAAATCATATTAACTAATTGTCTATAAAAAAAATTTAATAAAAATATAAAATTAAAAAATATATTAAGTTAATACCATTCAAAAATTAATTTAAATCCACTAAAATCCATTTTTACCTTTGCATTTTAATCCATGGAAATCTAAAGGAGATTGGAAATACATTAAAAAATAAAATTATACTTTCATGTGAAATTTAATGATATCATGACTTTTAGGGGCACTTATCTTATGGTTTTATTTTACATTTGCATTTTGAGTCTTATTTTTTCTTGTAATATATTGCATTTAAATATGTTTTTATTTAATTTATTTATTTCTTCATTTTTTTAATGAGTTATATGGGATCGAAATGAGCTTCACCTGTATAACAACTTGAATATTATTCATGTATTATTTTACAAGATTTGAACCTAGGTCTCCTCGAATGTTAAGGAATCTAATGAATTGAGCTAGTGCTAATTGATTAAATACGTGTTTATATTTTTTTTTAGTTGGCTAATTTGGATTGAAATGGGCTCCATCCATATTACATCATCACCACATAGTGGTATTAGAACAAAGCTTTGATATTATCCATGTATAGCTTGGCAACATTTGAACCTGGGTCTCCTCCTTGAATGTTGAGGAATCTTATTGGTTGAGATAATATCATTTGATTAATAAAATATGGTAAAGAACGAGTTTTGAAAGGGTCCTAGTCCCTTGCACCAAGGTTTGAAATTGGGCATCCTAGATGAAAATCCAAAGACATACCACTTTGGTATTCCTCACCAGATAAAAATATAGGGTAAATCATGGGTTTTTGAAAGGGTTCGCAATCCTCTTGTACCGAGGTTTGAACATGGATCTCCTATATGAAAACCCAAAGGTATATCACTATGGTATCCCTTATAGGACAAAATTTTAGGACAAAGCATGGATTTTTGAAAGGGGTCTTAGTTCCCTTATATCAAGGTTTGAACTTAGATCTTTTGGATGAAAACCTAAATATGTACCGCTTTAGTATCCCTGACAGGACTAAATATGTGTTTATCTTATTTAAAATATTGTTTTCAAAATTTTAAATCTTTTTAATTTTATTGTATGAGTGGTTTTTTTTTCTGAGAACAAGGGGATGTCCTTGGGTCCCCACCCTTGAAAAGTCACAACTCCTTTAGAGATTAAGAATTTACAAATAGATTCAATTCTCATCTCAACTGAATTCTTGATTTTCATTTTCTAGATCTTTTTCAATTTTTTGTGTGAACATAAATATTCCAAAATTTAACATCTTTCTTCTTGAAATTTTCCTACAACAACCTTCATAATACCAAAACCCACTCTATTATCTATACATTACATCTTAGTAGAGTAAAATTTCTAAAACTTCACATTATCATAGTTCGGTTTACCGAATTTGAATTGCTAGTTTCCTTCCAAAAGCAAAAGTACAACAACAATAATTGTAATAAATAGTTTATATAAAAACACATTAATGTTATAAAATAAAGCAAATATTATCAATAAAAAATATTAAAGTAAATCTTAATCATTATTTGATTTAGACAATCAACATTTTCTTGTCAACTTCAACTAAACTTACTACTTCCTCTAACCATGGAAAATAGAATTTAACTTCATCATCCTCAATTAAAACCCCTCTATTGGCTAGCCTATTTGCACATTTGTTTCCTTCCCTTAACATATGTGTAAACTTAATTTCTTCAAAATCTATAGCAAGGTCTTGTATTTCCACAATTATCTCTTATATGTTCCATGGAGCCTTTGCTTTCCTTAAAATTGTATTTATTACTATAAGTGAATCAACTTCCATATTTCATTTCATTTGTTTACATATTTTTAACCCTTCCAAAGTCATCCAAGCTTCATTATTTGTCTTAAATCCACTATTGAAAACATAATGATACAAAATATCTCCCCTATTATTTATAATTATTCCTCCTTTGGCTGGTCCTAGATTTTCTTTAGATGCCCCATCAAAATTTAATTTGATCGTTTCCACTTTATACTCTTTGCCTTTTTTGTTTCTTTTGTATCCAACATCATAATTCCATTTGATGACTTGACTCCATATATCAAGGCTCTCTAATTCAATATTAGGTATTGGATGAGTTGATAGGGTTGGTTTAGCCTCCTCTATGGCTAAACAAATCTTCCTTTTCATTACCTCTAAATTTCTTTCCTTTCCTTTAAATATTCTTCTATTCCTTTCTATCCATACAATCCAAAGTATTGTATATTTTGATATATCCTAGATTATCTATAAATCCTCACTTTTAAAAGTGCTCTACCATTGCTTTAACCATTATTAAATTTTTCCATTCATCACCATGCATTTACCAAACATATTAAGAATCCATTTCCATAGTTTTCAAATTATTGATCAATGTCCCAAGAGATGATCTATACTCTCATTTTTACATAGAACACATTGTGAGGGGCCATGAAAATCCCTTTTTATTAGGTTATCCTAGGATAAAATTATTCTATGACCTACTATCTAAACAAACATTTTGACTTTAGGAATGCTCGGTCTATCCCAAATATCTCTCCCTATTCTTTGTGTATTCCTTTATTGTTAGTTCTTTACATTATATCCACTTCTTGTTGTGTATTCTATTGAGTCATTCAATTTATAAATCAAGGTATCCTTGACTCCCCTCATAATAATCATTGTTATTATATTTTTGTTCAATTGCCTCCTAGCATCAATGTCTTGTATACTTGTCAAAAAACTTCTTTCCATTTGTATCTTCCTTCTTGATCCTTGTACATAATGTAAGAAACCCTATCACCATAGTTATTTTGAAGTAATATCATCCATGGTTTTAAAATTAGATCTAGAGCGAGTGGTTTTTCATCACACCAAGAATCCACTCAAAGATAATTTTTTCTCCAATTCCAACCACCCATATTAGACCTTTAATCACTAGATCGATTGATTTTTTTAAACCATTCCATAGAGCAGAACCTGAAGAACACAAGCTTATACTGAGAGGGGGGGGTGAACAGTATAAGACCACTTTAAACTTTTTCATTCAACTTTCAAATTAATATTATGCAGTGAATAGATAGCAGTATCAAAAACAGTAATCAAAGTAATGCACAAGGTACCATCCACAAGAGAGACAACAATTTACGTGGTTCACCCAATGCGGGCTACTCCACGGATAAAATATTTCACTAAATTTTATCACCTCAAGTTCTGGGAAACCTTTCCCGATTACAAAGTTTATGGGCACCAACCCAAAGGAGACACCAATCCCATAGCTCTGCTCTGGCTGGTGATCCTCTAGAGAACCTCTGCCCCCTATGCCCTTAGCAAGTGGAACTCTATCCACATAAGACACCTGTCTTCCCTGCTCTGGATGGAGACCTCTGTCCTCAACTCTTTCACCTCCAAAGCTGGTCCTTGAATTTGCACTTAAACACAGTCCTTCGGTCCAACGCAAATGTCCTTGTTCGCTTCCTCTGTTCTACACCAAACACACTCCTTTGGTCTGGCACAAATATCCTCAAAATTACACCTTTATGCAATCATAGTAGCACTCGATCAAACATCAACTTATGCACCTCTACGCAATCATAGTAGTATGATCTTCACACACTCTGCTTCCTTGCAATCTCTCTCACTTAGAAGATTCGATGGAATGCACTCTGTACACAACAATCGAATTTGCACTCTACTTTTTCGACGATCGAACTTCTCCTCGCACTCTATCTGCAACAGTCGCACTTCGAATGCACACTTCGATTGATACCAAATCTCTTCAAACAACCCTCCTTTTATACTAACAATCAAGATCTAAACCTTGGTCTTAGTTGGTTGTTATGCAAATGCAAACCCTAACTTCGTCGGCTGCACGCCCTAATCATCGTCGGCCCAATTTTAACTCTGTCGACTTCAACCGCCTCTATGGTTCAGTAGCTTCTATCGTGAAACCACAACATGTCGTGATATCGTGACATTTTTGTAGCCGTACACTTTTGTTTGGCTATTGTTGCGATATCGCGACACTTTTGCTTTTGTCTGCCTTGACAACGTCCTTGTCGTGAAATCATGACACTTCTGACTTTGCTGACGTCATCTTCACTCCTGTCGTGAAATTGTGACACTTTAGTCTTCATTGCCTTCTTCTCTGCTTTTGTCATGAAATCATGACACATCTGCTTCTGCTGACGTCATCTTCAACTCTATCGTGAAATCATGACCCTTTTGACTTCATGTCCTTCTCTGCTTGCACTAGCGAAAACAAAACATGTCGCAAAATCGTGACACTTTCGCCTTCGAGTTCTTCCTTCTTGAATTCGTCATGAAATCATGACGCTTCTTCTGATGAAGACTTGCTAACTATTTATGTCATGAAATCGTGACACTTTCTCCAACTGAATGCTACCATCTCAACCTATCGTGAAATCGTGACACTTTCTGCATTCGTAAGATTTCTCTTCAACCTGTCACGAAATCGTGACACTTTCTGCATCCGTACAACTTCTTTGTAGCCTGTCACAAAATCATGACGCTTCTTATTTCAGACTCTTCCTTTTGCTGCGTGTCATGAAATCGTGATAGTTCTCTCTTTGAGCTTTTCAGCATGTCACGAAATCACGACAGTCCTCACCTCGTCCTCTACAGCATGTCGCAAAATTGTGACATTTTTCATGTAACTTTCTCTCTCTTCTAACTTGTCGTGAAATCACGACAGTTCACACTACGGACTCTCTTTTCTACATTATGTCACAAAATCGTGACACCTTTTCGTCCGTACAACTTTCCTAGCAATGTGTCACGAAATCGTGACACTTTTCCTTCTCTGCCTTCCTGCACTTTTCGAGTCACGAAAATGCGACATGTCGTGAAATCATGACACTTTCCATCTTGCTCTCCTTCTCTGCAAACATGTCACGAAATCATGACAGTTTTGCCAGAACTTTCTCTCTCCTCAAACATGTCACGAAATTGTGAAAGTTTTGCCAACACTTTCTCTCTCCTCAAACATGTCGCGAAATCGTGATAGTTTTTCTAGCCAGCTGCATACTTTTTCTTACTTGTATTTTTCTTGATCTTTTGCAAATGGGCTACTAAGAACTTCCTGGAAACTCACT
This sequence comes from Wollemia nobilis, assembly GCA_028583015.1. Classification (NCBI taxonomy): domain Eukaryota; kingdom Viridiplantae; phylum Streptophyta; class Pinopsida; order Araucariales; family Araucariaceae; genus Wollemia; species Wollemia nobilis. The sequence continues at coordinate 4,237,524 of JAQPPZ010003287.1, read as the reverse complement.
GATCATGCTCTGAATAACCTTCAACAAAACAAATTCCTTGACATCAAATCAAATTGCTTCAAGAACTTCTTGACATCAATGACAACATCTACACTTGAGCAAAGGCAATGTACCCAAGGTACCCAAAATTGCCAACAAAACCATATAGTAGTGAGAATGTAGTTAATGTTAATATTGGATCATTAGGCTCAATGTACTTAGAAGAATTATTTCCCATTGTATTTGACTATCTTTATACAATATCCAAATTAATTTTCCCCTAAAATCTAAGTTTTTATTAATAAGAACTCTTAAACCGATATCTCCCCTAGTTTTAAGATCATTGATCTCTATTTTCTTGAATTTTTTGAATGCATAACTTCATGACCTACTATGACCCTATATAGAGTTTATATCCATTTTATAAATCCTCCTTGATATTTCAAAATAATTTTGTCTAATAGTGGTCTTAACCAATTTGCCATCACTTTGGAGATTATCTTATATTCCGTATTACATAGGCTTATGGACCTAAATAAATTAAACACTTTTTTATCTTATAAGGTATATACTATTTTACCCTACACTATTCCACTACCACCAATATATAATCCTTCACTATATCCCAATTATGCTGATAGAATATTGTAGAGAGATCATTCGAAATTGGGGATTTATCCTTATCAAAAGAGAAAAGTGTTGAATGAACTTCTTCTAGAGTAATAAGCTCCATCATTTTCCTATTGTCTTCATCTATTATAACTTAAGGTACTTCTTGTAGTAGTTTATCATTAAGAACTTCAAACTTATCTAATCCTAGAATATTCTAGTAAAAAACCTTACCTCTTCACCGTGGTTTTCAATCCAAACCCTTTCTTCTAATTTAATTGTACTTATTTTGGATTTTGATCTCTATACTATTACCCTCTTATGATAAAATTTATATTTTAATCTCCCTTTAACTAATTATCTCTCAATTTTAATCTAAAAAATATCTTCCTTATTCAAAATATTATGATATTCACTAAGCAAATCTCTTTCCTGTGAGCTTGAATTATTGTGCTCATCCTTTTAGAATTTTGAAAGTTTCTCTTTTAGTTTTTATTTCTTCTCAAATATATTTTCAAAAGTTTTATTGTTCCATTATTTTAATTTAGATGTTGATTTAATTTATTTTGGAAGTGTATACAACCCACATTTTCCTGAAAAATTCCACGTTTGTGCTATCATAACAAAAAATTGAGGATGGTCTTCACACATATGCTCATATTTAATATATGATATTTTTAAATTAACTTACCACCATTTTAACTCTTATTGGCCAGTGGTATGAACCAATCCCTATCAATTTTTTAATTTTAGTACAAGTCCCTTCATCTAGCCAGTTATTTGAGAGTATGCATTTGTATAATTTTTTTTGCTATTAGGTTTTGTACTCTCTTGTTGTTACTCCATGTATAGTTATCATCGTCAAACTCAACCTCCCCTAGATTATTATTTTGAATAAAACCTGAGAAATATCTCATACTTTGTGATATTTTCCTAATTCCCCCTAATATTTCATCGAGATTGGTTATGGTATTAAAATATTCTATGATAATGAATAAGGTTTATCGGTATTTACTTCTCATATAGGATTCAATCCCACTCCATACTTCTAATCTGCCTGACTAAATTGTAGGTCCATAGACATTGATAAGGATGAAACAAACATTTACAAAGTAACATGTGACTAATAAGGCTATCCAATGCCTAGTTTTATGAATGGTTGTAAAATAGATTCTAATAGGATTCTAACATGTTAGATTTCTCTCTGCCACTTCTTCAGAATCCACAATATCCCATTCACATCTTGCCCATAATGCTTTCATAGTTTTGGAAACTTCTTCCTTTATCATTTTAGTTTCTTGGATACAAATAATATCAAGCTTATTACTTAAATAGAGGTCCCTAATACACATTTTATTTGAGGGGGCATTAACACCCCTTATATTATATGAGATGGTAATCATGTCTCATTAGGGGCTATTGGTCATACCTACGAATTACCAGTTGTTAGAGTTAGAGTATATTACATCATTTGGGTCATGTAAATGTACCACCTTTGGTACATAGTTAAAGTAGGAGATTAATTTAGGGGGAAGTTAGCTAGTTACTTTAAGCAATGTAATAAATGCACAAGTGTCAATATGCAAGTTGTAATGTGCAAGGTGTCCTCTTGTACAACTAGGTAGAGTATTGGCCAAGGAATCTATTGAGTGGTATTTTCACCCGATTGTGAAAACACACTCTCCGATAGGATTTGGGTTCTAAATCCTCTCTTGCAAAGAAATTTAATAAACAATTTCTCCAAGGTTCCGCTATGTTAGCATTTTACATCTGTGTATTAATAATCTCAAATAAAGATATTCAATAAAAATGCTTGGAACACCTTAGTGGTTGCAAGTAACTGAAAACAAGGGGCAATGTTGGTTTATTTTACTGTGAAACTTTTAATGATTGTTCATTGAACCCGAATAAAGCAAATGTGATTTGGTCCTTATATGACCATGCTGTAACTTCAAAATGGAAATTTGATGAAATGTCATAAAACATAACCCCTTCAATGAAATTGGAATTTTATGAAGGGAATATCATCATCTGCTCATGAATGAAAAACAAAACTGAAAAATGAAATTCTGGCCTTGAAATGGAATTTTCTATTTTTGGATTTTGAAATTTTTTTTTAATTTTTTTATTTTAATGACTGTAAATGAAAATAAAGTGCAAAAAAAATGAAAATAAAATGCAAAAGGAAAATGAAAAGTGCATTCAGTATGATGCTATCCTGCTCTGACAAAACCGAAGACAATGAGGTTTTCTTGCATACAACCTAACCTATTGAACCTGCAAAACACGCACAATCCGGATAAGTTAAGTGCTTGGTCTCCGGGGTTTTATCGTGATTTTTTAGATTTAGACATTCGCATGAAGCAACCAAGAGAACTTGCATTCAACTTCACCTATAAGCCTAGAAATCTGAAAAGGGGAAAGATAAACATTCAATCTTGCATGCAGAAAATAACTCCTTTCTTGCCAATGAGGTGCAACTCTCTCGAATTTTTTGTATTAAAAATTGGTCATTATACAACAACAGAATCTCTGGTTTCCCAAACCCAGTCTATGGAAGAAAACAACCTCAAAGCAGGCCCAGAATGGCCCTCTGGCCTTCAGCACTGCAACTCTGCTTACAACAATTTCCTACCTAGTCCAATGTAAAGGAAATATCCAGACAAAGTGGAAGAAAAACACCACAAAAGCAGGCCCAGAATGGCTTATTGCCTTTGGCTCTGCAACTCTGCCCGTAGTGGTTTTCCGACCCTTGTACCAATCTATGCCTCTGCTTTTATACTTTCTGGCAATGCTCTCTGTTTTTCCCTGTGACGCTTCGCTTCATCTCCCAGATCGCTTCGTTTCACCTTCCCCACCTTTTCGTTGTTTTTGACTTTATGTTCGACATCGAGACGCTTGATCTTCTCTGTGACCTGTAACGCTTCTGTAGCCCTTACACCTTTATGCCACGTGTTCCGCGCTTTTCTGCATGTTCCGTAATGGCCCCTTGTAAATCGTGACCAAAAATAGCATGTCGCGATATCGCGACATTTTTATGTATGCAGCTTTGCCCCTCTACCTGTATCGCGAAAACAAGACATGTCGCGATATCGTGACATTTTTCTGTCAGCAGCCTTGTTTGTCATCATGCATCACGAAAATGATACATGTCACGATATCGCGACATTTTTCTGCTTCGGACCGCATGGATGCAACTTGTCACGAAATCACGATGTTTTTCTCCTTTGCTATGTTTTGTTGCACTCAGGAAAACGCGACATGTCACAAAATCGTGACACTTTTTCATTCCTCTTTTATCTGCTTTGCTTTCTATCGCGAAATCGTGACGCTTTTCATTTCGTTCACTTTGGTAGCTTTCTATCGTGAAATCATGACGCTTTTCATCTTCGTACCCCTTGGCTGCTTCCTATCGTGAAATCGTGACATCTTTTCATTTGGCATGTCTTGTTGCTTCAGGTCATGAAAACGCGACATGTCGCGATATCGTGACAACTTTAGTGCCTTGCCCTGTTTGACTGGTTTGATCGTGATTTTGTGACATGTCACGATTTCACGACAATTTTCCATTCTGCCTTTCTCTCTCTTCTATGACTCGCGATTTCACAACACGTCGCGATATCGTGACATTTTCTCTTCATGATGCATTCTGTTGCTCTTAGCCGCGACGAGCAACATGTCACGAAATCGTGACAACTTTTCATTTCTAGCCGTGACGGAGCAACATGTCACGAAATCGTGACAACTTTTCATTTTTAGCCGCGACGGAGCAACATGTCGTGATATCATGACAACTTTTCATTTTGGTCGCGACGGAGCAACATGTCACGATATCGTGACAACTTTTCATTTTCGACCGTGACGGAGCAACATGTCGCGATATCGCGACAACTTTTCATTTTCGGTCGCGATGGAGCAACATGTCGCGATATCGCGACAACTTTCTTTTTCTTGCTATATTTTGCTCTTCCTTTGATTTTTTTAGCATCTGGGCCACTGCGATCTTCTTTGAAAGCATGCAAAAAAGGTGGGTCCCCAATTTTGGGGTGTGTTGTGGATCAGCCACAACAAATGGCGACTCTGCTGTCAAATGCTCCTGAGTATTTTGGTGAGAACCCAACCTAAAATATACAAGCTTAGATACAAGCGTTAGCACATAAAGGATAAACTAATATCGATAGATCAGAAATACATGAAACATCAGAATCATTAAGTATCAGCTCGGTGTGTGCAATGTGTTTTCATTCCCTATCGCTTGAACTTGATCAACATTCCATTGTCAGTTTCACTTATGATTTGTATGCAAGGCTATGAATGATTTGTGCAGGATTTGATGTATGATGAAGATGTTAGAGATATAACAACCTGCTTTGCAAAGGCTCAAACCTTCTAATATCATGAACAAACATATCAAAACTGTCAAACCCTCTTAGGATCAAATATATGTATACTGAATTAATTTATTAGATCCCAAAGTTGGTTATGTGTCACTACCATCTTGAACCCATGTGCAAGTGTAAGTGAAATCAGAACTTTGGGGAATAGGATTCCCAACCTAAGCGAGATGGGAATTTAACCCTATCCTTACTATTCTGATTTGGAGTTCATTACCTCATCTTGAACAAAATAATTTAACCTGTTATGGATGAAATGGTCGGGCTAGTCTATCCATATGAGCAATCAGTGGTCTTGCTTTTAGACAAGACATGTTGCCACGCATGAGCATACTTAACCCCATAATCCCTGATTTGGCTTCATTCATTCTTTTCTCTTTTTTTCTTGGACCTTTGGGATGACTACCCATCCTTGCTAGGGACATGTAGTACGATCCCTCCAATCCAATATTGAGATGAAATGGGAAATATTAATTCTTTTATTTCTTGGACCTTGGGGATGACTACCCATCCTTGCTAGGGACATGTAGTACGATCCTTCCAATCCAAGATTAAGACAGATGAAATGGGAAATATTAAATTTTTATTACTTGGACCTTTGGGATGACTACCCATCCTTTGCGAGAGGACATGTAGTACAATCCTTCCAATCCAAGCTTTATGATGAAATGGGAAAAATGGAAGCTTTGGGGAATCGGATTCTCAACCTAGGTAAGATGAGAATTATGCCCTATCCTTACTACTCCATGTAGGTCAAATCGGAGCTTTGGGGAATTGGATCCTCAACCTAAGTTCGATGAGGATTTAATCCTATCCTTACTACTCTGGTTTTAGACTTTAAGCTTGATGGAAGTGGTAAAAACCACTGTTTTAAGGATTATGTTGCATGATAGGACAGACATGAAATATTCTTTTCACCTCACCTTTTCTTCCAAGCATGGTCTTGATCATTTTGCTCAAGATTCCTTTTAATGTGTATAGAATGTGCTTGGTTCAAGATAGTTCGGACATCAGTTCCCAACCTTAGGATTTTTTATGTTTCATGTTATAGAATAACCCTAAGAGGATTTGACACCTTCTCAATGATTGTACTTGAAATGAATATGTAACTAGAGATGGAATGATATATGCAATGTGGAATGTGACATGAGATATGAATGCATTGCTTCATGAATTGTGGATGGAGTATACCACCTATGTTACCATAATGTGCAAAACCGACAACTTCATGCATCACAAGTTTCAAACGATATTATTTAATGTGTTTGTTTTACTTGTGGAGCTTTCTACAATACAATTCCAATGTTTCATATTCCCCTGATTTTAGGCATAAGTTGACATCTCAAAAAACAATTTTTTTTTTTTTCATAAACAAACCAAAAATGTCCAAAGGACCAACACACAACTTAAATCCAAATCCAAATAGCAATCCCTAAAAGGAAACTTGAAAACACAAACCAAAACCAAAAATCAAAACCTATATACAAATGTACAATATAATACAAGATGATGCAAAGCTTGGATTATCACTTTCCTGGATCCCAAACATGGTTAGAACATTTCAACAAAAATATAACATGATGTGCATGCCAAATGTTGTAGGAATCCAAAAAAAACAATATTATACCACACCATGCAACAACCTTTAACTTACCTCGCTCACCCCACCAATTAGATTTAGTTCCAATAGTATTCCCATAGGTGAGCATCAAATTACTAAAATGATTAGACAATAAATGATATTCAAATTTATCTTGTCCATTCTTGAAAGTATCCATTTCATGACTTAGAACTAGGCTTTCTTTATCCAAAATGAGACTTTGTAAGCAAGAGCCTATTTCTAAAAATTTTAAAGCCAAATCATTTTCCAAATTTGTAGGCCAATCAAATTTGTGCAGCATTTTGCAAGCATCTAGGATATTTACTAAATTAGGATCATTAAAAGTTTTTACCCTAGATTCAATTAGTAATTGTTGATGAATTTTATTTAACAATTCAAGTGCATCAACTTCCTTTTCATTCATTAAAACAATGTTATCAAAGGTGTGATTAGAAATCATACCCTATTTTTCATTCACCTTTAATGACATTTCACCATAAACATTATTTAAATTCAAAATATGGTCATACTTTTCAATCCTCAAACATTCTTGGTCAAAGTGTATGTCCCATGACTCATCTTGATGATCCTTCATTTGAGTTGCTTCCAATTGATCAATCTCTTTGTCATTTGGTTCCAATTCTTTGTTCACTATCCATGGTATCTCTTCATTTGAATCCTCAAAATCATCATGCAAACTTGCATCCGCACCTTCAATGAATTTATATTCAACATGATCGAATTTTGCAACCTTCTCAAATCTTGTGAATATGAGATCTTCGTATGATGTAGAAGGTTCAACATCCTGCATATCAAGTGAAATATGAGTTTCATTTATAGGGATGTGAGAAAAGAATGCATTATCATATCTCCCCCAACCATTGTGAAAATTGTCATCCAGATCCATGGCATGAAATTCCATGATGTTTGTGGCATGATCTTTTGATTCATTCATAAATTCTTTTTCTTCTTTGTCCTTGGCAATAGGATCATTATAATCTTCCAAAATTTGATGAGATTTGAAACCCTCTTCCAAAACATCCTCAAATTGTACAGGAGTTGTAATATCTTCCTTTGAGTAGGCAATTATGTTGTCTTGTATATCAATTGGCACACAAGTTTCATTAGTAGTTTTGGAGTGAGTGTAGTCTTCCCACTTCTTCCAAGCATCATAATAATCATCTTTCAAAATCAAGTGGTGACGTTCAACTACTTCTTCAACATCTTCCAATTCATCAATGTGTTTCTCATCAAATTCATCTTCACCTTCCTTAGATGGTTCAATTATTTCCAAAAGTGGGTCATTTCTTGAATTCAAATTTGTAAGGCTATCATCGTCCAAATTAGTAACCCATGATTCAATTTTATCATAATTTGGAGGGTGAAGAATTTCTTGATCGTTAATTTTACACATCTCATCAATAGTATCTTCCAAGAACAAGTGGTGAAATTCTATCATATCTTCAAATTTATTTATTGGTTTTCTTTCAATTTCACTTTCAACCACTTCATTCAATTCTATGGTGGGTTCCGTCCTATCACATATATCAAACATTGTTGAATTTAGAACCCCTTCATCCGGATAATCGTGTATCTCTATGAATGAGATCATTTCTGCATAATCCTCACTAGCGGATGTTGGCTTAGCAATTTGCACCTCCTCGTGGACTACATCTAAGGTGGTTGTAAGATTTGGATATTCAAATTCATCCCCTTGATCATTCACCTTAGGTATCATTGGAGTGGAGGGTGCTATGTTTGATGGTTGGTGTAGGTTGGCATCAAAAGAACAATCTCTCATGTGAACATGTTGTGCCTTTTCTTCTTCAAGACCTTGTCGTTCTATCTCTTCCAAGATCTCATGGATTTTCTCTAGAGACAAACCACTCATTTTTTCCTCAATGAGTGAAGCAAGTGTGGGGTGTATGGCTCCTAGGTATACTTCCATGGCTTCCTCTTCTAATGTGTTAAAATTTTCCCACATTTGGGAGTGCAACTCACGAAATCTTCCATTGAATTGACTCAAGGATTCATTAGGCTCCTTACATATGGAGGTAAACTGATTTTTCAAGATTTCTAAGTCAACTTGATTACCAAAATGATAAAGATAGGCTGCTTCTAGTTGTATCCAAGAAGTCCTAACCTCCATGGGTAGTTGGCTGTACCAAAAGAATGGTTTATCATCCAAAATGTATGCAAATAACTTACAAGCTACCTCCTCATAGAAAACCTGGAATTGACATAATGTATTCTTGTAGACATGTAGTTTTTGCAAGTATCCTAGTGGCACCTCTTGATTAAAACACCGTAAAAAATCCAATAACATTTTAGGAATTTGATAGGGTACCACAGGTATAGACAAACCCTTATAATGATCCTCCATTATAGATACCATTCTTTCTCTTAGAGACATCATTTCTGCTCTTAGGGATACCATTTGCTCCTCAAATGTTGCCATTAGTGAACCTTAAAATGTAACTTTAGAACCAAATCTGCTGAATATTCAACCTGCAATGTATAAAAATCAAGTTAGCATCAACTAAGAGATGTATTCATTAAAATCAAATGAAAAGTAAATGCATGAAACAACACTTTGTTAGTCAAAACCAAAATTTTCAAAATTAAATCAAATCACATTGTTTCTGTATGAACAATCGAAAAGTGTTAGAATAATATACAACATACCTGAATTGCTTAAAATAGAATAAAGTAAACCAATTCAGGCCCTCCTTTTAACAATCTACTGAGTGTTAGAGGACTAAAGATAACAATCAGTAGGGCATGAAATTTAAATTTAAATCACACTAAAATAAACTGTTCGGCCCTCCTTCTAGCGCCAATTGTTGAGTGGTGTTAGGGGGGTGCTATCAAATGACTTGAAATATTTAGCAATGTAAAGTTTAAACAATTATAAATTAGCATCTAAAATCATGATAAATAAACTTTTCATCCCTCCTTCTCGCCATTGATGGTTTAAGACTAAAATAACAATGTGGGCATGAAATATACAAAAACTTTAAATCTCACTAAAATAAACCCATCCACCCCTCCTTCTAGCGCCAATCTGTTGAGTGGTATTTTCACCCGATTGTGAAAACACACTCTCCGATAGGATTTGGGTTCTAAATCCTCTCTTGCAAAGAAATTTAATAAACAATTTCTCCAAGGTTCCGCTATGTTAGCATTTTACATCTGTGTATTAATAATCTCAAATAAAGATATTCAATAAAAATGCTTGGAACACCTTAGTGGTTGCAAGTAACTGAAAACAAGGGGCAATGTTGGTTTATTTTACTAGTGAAACTTTAATGATTGTTCATTGAACCCGAATAAAGCAAATGTGATTTGATCCTTAAATGACCATGCTGTAACTTCAAAATGGAAATTGATGAAATGTCATAAAATATAAATCCTTCAATGAAAATGGAATTTTCATGAAGGGAATATCATCATCTGCTCATGAATGAAAAACAAAACTGAAAAATGAAAAGCTGGCCTTGAAATGGAAATTTTCTATTTTTGGATTTTAAAGTTTTTTAATTTTTTATTTTAATGACTGTAAATGAAAATAAAGTGCAGAAAAAATGAAAATAAAATGCAAAAGGAAAATGAAAAGTGCATTCAGTATGATGCTATCCTGCTCTGACAAAACCGAAGACAATGAGGTTTTCTGCATACAACCTAACCTATTGAACCTGCAAAACACGCACAATCCAGATAAGTTAAGTGCTGGTCTCTGGGGTTTACTATGATTTTTTAGATTTAGACATTCGCATGAAGCAACCAAGAGAACTTGCATTAAACTTCACCTATAAGCCTAGAAATCTGAAAAGGGGAAAGATAAACATTCAATCCTGCATGCAGAAAATAACTCCTTCTTTCTTGCCAATGAGGTGCAACTCTCTGAATTTTCTGTATTAAAAATTGGTCATTATACAACAACAGAATCTCTGGTTTCCCAAACCCAGTCTATGGAAGAAAACAGCCCTCAAAGCAGGCCCAGAATGGCCCTCTGGCCTTCAGCATTGCAACTCTGCTTACAGCAATTTCCTACCTAGTCCAATGTAAAGGAAATATCCAGACAAAGTGGAAGAAAAACACCACAAAAGCAGGCCCAGAATGGCTTATTGCCTTTGGCTCTGCAACTCTGCCCGCAGTGGTTTTCTGACCCTTGTACCAATCTGTGCTTCTACTTTTATACTTTCTAGCAATGCTCTCTGTTTCGCCCTGTGACGCTTCGCTTCATCTCCCAGATCACTTCGTTTCACCTTCCCCACCTTTTCGTTGTTTTTGACTTTATGTTCGACATCGAGACGCTTGATCTTCTCTGTGACCTGTAACGCTTCTGTAGCCCTTACACCTTTATGCCACGTGTTCCGCGCTTTTCTGCATGTTCCGTAACGGCCCCCTATAAATCGTGACCAAAAATAGCATGTCACGATATCACGACGTTTTTATGTATGCAACTTTGCCCCTCTACCTGTATCGCGAAAACAAGACATGTCGTGATATCGCGACATTTTTTATCAGCAGCCTTGTTTGTCATCATGCATCGCGAAAATGATACATGTCATGATATCGTGACATTTTTTTGCTTCGGACCACATGGATGCAACTTGTCACGAAATCGCGACGTTTTTCTCCTTCGCTGTGTTTTGTTGCACTCAGCCACGAAAACGCGACATGTCACGAAATCGTGACACTTTTTCATTCCTTTTTTTTGAATACTTTCTTCTGCTTCGTGAAATCGTGACGCTTTTCTCTTCTCGCTATCGCGAAATCGTGATGCTTTTCATTCCGTTCACTTTGGCAGCTTTTTGTCACGAAATCGCGACGCCTTTCATCTTCGTACCCCTTGGCTGCTTCCTATCATGAAATCGCGACATCTTTTCATTTGGCATGTCTTGCTGCTTCAGGTCACGAAAACGCGACATGTCGCGATATCACGACAACTTTAGTGCCTTGCCCTGTTTGACTGGTTTGACCATGATTTTGTGACATGTCACGATTTCATGACAATTTTCCATTCTATCTTTCTCTCTCTTCTATGACCCGCGATTTCACAACACGTCGCGATATCGTGACATTTTCTCTTCATGATGCATTCTGCTGCTCCTAGCCGCAACGACACATGTCACGAAATCGTGACAACTTTTCATTTCTAGCCGCGATGGAGCAACATGTCGCGAAATCGCGACAACTTTTCATTTTCGGCCGCGACGGAGCAACATGTCGCGAAATCGCGACAACTTTTCATTTCTGGCCGCGACGGAGCAACATGTCGCGAAATCGCGACAACTTTTCATTTTCGGCCGCGACGGAGCAACATGTCGCGATATCGTGACAACTTTTCATTTTTGGCCGCGACGGAGCAACATGTCGCGATATCGCGACACTTTCTTTTTCTTGCTATATTTTGCTCTTCCTTTGATTTTTTTAGCATCTGGGCCACTGCGGTCTTCTTTGAAAGCATGCAAAAAGGTGGGTCCCCAATTTTGGGGTGTGTTGTGGATCAGCCACAACATAATCTATCTTCCTATCTAAAGAGCCTCATAATGAGATATCATATGTATCAAGTTCATTATAGTAGAGCATAGTAGATAGGGGTAGAACTCCTTATGTAGTTATTTAGCTTATATTCATGGAGTGACCATCACCTCCATATTGCATTTTATTTTCACCACTTTCTATTTATAGTATTTTAGTTATATTGTAGAATTACTTTCTTTCATATTCTCTACATCTTATTAGGACCTGTGATAGATCTCTCCCACTGCATATATCCTCAAAAGCTAACAATGGTATCAAAGCCATAGTGAATCAAGATAGGATTAGGGAGAGTCATCATTGCTACTGTTGATCTGCATCTTTGCAAACCAAATATATCATTGTGCACCGTTGCATGCAAATGTTACCACTAGGAATAAATTGATAGAAAGAGCCATAGTAGACAATATAATTAGAGAGAGTCAAAGAAAATATTGAAAAGACTGATATAAATCTTAGTTACATAAATTATGAGATTATATTTGGATAGAGTCTTTCCATAGAGTTGTAGGAAAATGCATGAAGACTAGGACTCAACATTCATACCACAAGATTAACAAATCAACTAGTAAAGATTATTATCTTCATATTTATAAATTCTTTCATTCTAGTTTCTAACAACTTTCTGCAGAAAAAGGAGATTCAAAAAAGGTTGGGAAGCTTCCTACAAGAGAGCAAAGAAGAGTATCTTCTTAGAATCATTCTAGCACTTATAGTAACAAGGATAAGACTGAAGATTTCAAAGGCCTTGTAAAAAGGTCCCATTACAAGAGCTGTAAATCTTGCAAATTGTAGAAGTGAAGAAAAGGCCAAAATAGCCTTATAGCAGACTCAAGGAATAATATACTCTAGAAGATGAGTCAAGGAGAAGATAGGAGATAGGTAATCTCCATTCAAGATCAATACCTACAAAGTGTAGAAGTAGAAAAGGCCATAGAAGCCTTATTCTAGAAGAAGGCCATAGAAGCCTTAATTCTAAAGAAGATTTCAGAGAAGAGTTCAAGATTCAAAAGAAGACTCTAAATAAGAGTTCCTAAAGAAGACTCCAAAGAAGAGTTCATGAATTAGGAGATTGGTGATCTATTTTACTAATTAAATACTTCCATCAAAAGAAATTGAAGAGATCCATAGTAGATCTCATTGGAAAACTTCTAATATTGGAAGAGATAAAGAGGGACTAGAAAACTCTTGTTCCTGATCAGAGAATCAACAAATTTTAGATATATAAGAAGAAGATCTCATCACCAACACTTCCAAAAGTAGAAGGTTGAAGAAAAGATCTCATTTGGAAGACCAAAGAAGTTGTAAGATTGAATACCTTGGAGAGGTCTCAAGGAGGAAAAATAAGAAGGCTTGGAGAGCCTTGTTGTAGAGCTCGTAGAAGCATCATCAAAGGAGTTCCTAGAAGGACTCATTGGAGAAATCCACTACCAAGGAGAAGCTCCTGATAGTGAAGGACTTGGGACAATTGTCACCATCCGACAACAAGCCCAAGAGAAGAAGAATTTGGCAAAGAGTATCAAATCCCAAAGAAGAATCCAATGAAGACCTCAAGATATTTAGAATTTTTAGAAGATCTTGTTTGAAGTTAAAATTCAACAAGAATATTGAAGGAGGATTCAAATAGAAGAACAATCCTACCAAATCCAAGAGATTTGGAGATTGCCTCTCACAACAAGAAGGCACATTTCATAAGCAAGGAATTTTTGAATCTACTACAAAAAAATCAAAGACCACTAGAAGGATCAAGCCACAAAACCCTAGGCTCAAGATAGAAGGTTCAAGACCACAGTTTGGTGAAGTAAGAAGTTGTTTTGGACAACCAATAAGAAGCTACAAATTCATCCATTACAAGGCAACAACTTGGTGAATCTAAACACCAAGATCTACATCTACTATAGAAGCCATTAAAGGTAAGCAACTTGGGTGCAATTAGTTGAACTTCAAATTAGGGTTCATTATCAAATTCCATTAAGCACCATATTGGGATTAAAGTTGCAAAGAAAAAGGGCTTATATTATAGTCTTCAAGAAAGTGCAAAAAGAAGAGTTCATTTTAAGATATATTTGCACATTAAAATAGGAGTTGGATATTTTTTGAAAGAAAGAAAATTATCACCTACCTATTATCTATCTAGAAAGCAAGAAGACTACATCCTACAATATTGATTGTAGTGAAAATTGTAGATTATCCATTAAGGGTTCTTTATAGATTACTCTTAAAAGTTGCAGAGATTATTAAGTGCATTTGGAATTACTTTGAGAGTTTATTTACAGGAGCAATAAGGTGAGATTATTGTTACCATTAAAGTGCATTATTAATTCATTTGCACTATACTAGTTGATCTTTAACTAGTTACTCTCAAAAGGGTTAGTTTGTGTTTTTTGATTGTTAATATCAAGGGCACAAAACTAGCAGATTATCAAAGTGTCTAGAGACACTATTTGGTGCACAAAACCTGCAACATTTCATGGCCCAAATAAGCCACCAAAATCATATCAGATTCCTCCAAGGAGTGGAGAAGAAAGCCACCACCAAAATCAGCAAAAGAAGCTACAAATCAAGACTTGGTGAGTCTTAGATTCGAGGTGCACTAAAGTTTTTTTTATAGGTGAAAATTAGTGTAAAAATTACTTCTACAAAAGCTTCTATCTAAGTGGTTATTAGCTTGGGTTTATTACCAAAGTAACCAAGCAAAGGAGAGAGTTTTCTAGAAAAGGAGACAACGTCAAATCAACCCTTTCCTACAAGAAAGTCACCATTAAAACTAGTAGAAAAATATTGCAAAAGGAGGTGCAAAAGAAGGTATTCTATTTACAAGTTTATTTATATTGTCTTGCACCATGATATTTTATCCTACGTAGGAAAGAGGACAAGGTTTAAGTGTCATAAAGACACATTCTTCACAAGGAAGAAATATCTCAAAGCGGTCATAGAGAAGCATCATCTCAGCAAGATCAAAAGAGCCTTCAAGGATCTCACATCACCCATGGTTTGGACAACCACAATAAGCAACCTGCACAACATACATAGCATAGCACAAGGAGAAGCTATCATCTACAAAGGTAGAAATACAATAGATTGAAAGTAGGAGAAAATCAAAGCATAAAGAAAGCAATACCCAAGAGCTAGATGTACATCCACAAGGAGCATTCAAAACACCATTGGAGTATCACAAACTCCACCGTAGCATTGCTCATAGTCCTAGCTCAAAGCCATCAAAGCGATGCTCATTATCCCAGTTGGAACCAACTCACATACCAAGCATCGTCGAAGCATTGAGGAGAAAACACAAAAAAATATGAGTTGGAAATAATACATTGAGGAAGCTTGCAAGAATACATTAAGAAGGTAGGTTCATGCAAAAGGGAAAAGGTGCCACTTGTCACCTTTGAAGAAATCCTAACGCCTTCCATACAAGCACTCAAAATAATACTCAAATTCTACATGCTTGAAAGGAACAATCCAAAGAAGCATTACACAAAAGAGCGTTACTTAGAGAAGAAGTGACATTGGTCACCAAGATATATAGGTGCTCACATAAAGACTCTAACATCTATCTTCCTTCCTACAACAAGTTCAACAAGTGTCAAATAGCATCTACCATCTCCAAGCATTGAAAGAAACTGCCATGACACTTGGAATTTTCTAAAAGATCCTCTTCCTATTTGAAGTACCAAAGACCAAGGAGGGAAGCACATTTGCAAAAGTAGAGGTGCGCAACGTGTAAGAGGAGAAAAGAGCATTCAAATATCTTGGTCAAAGCATTTAAAGTGGATGCACCCATTGTCCAAATATTGCAGTCAAAGGAGAGTCTACCGCCATCCACCATAGAAAGGATTCAAGAACATCATTAAAGAGTATTGTCATCCACGTCCGAATTTTGCATCGAATACTTAGAGTTCACAACATTATAAAGGTAAGAAATTACTTTATTAAATTTGCTTTCATTAAGGGAGTTATAAGGATTATGATAAAAGGTTGAAACTATTGGGAAATCAACCACATTTGAAAGCAAAAATTAAAGGGCAGCCATACATCAAAAATAGCTTAATATTTACAATTTAAAACTTAGGAGAAATAAGGATTGCTACTTGGAAATTAAATTTCTATTATTGCAAATATTATTGTTTTCTAATATTCCAAATTAGGGAGTTATAAGGAATACTACACCAAAGTAGATTATTGGAAATTAGAAACATTAAACTATTAAATCTCAAAAGCTATAAAAGGAAGTTCATTAAGGGATATTAAGGGTTGGAATTAATTGGTATACTTGTCTCAAAATCACATTAAAGGGATAAAAGAAATCCAACCATTAGAACTTCATCAAATTAGAAAGTGCTTAAGTTCAATAGGAGAAATAAGGTGTAATAGAAGTTGATTTTTGCTATTTACAAAACTTTACAAAATCAACCTAAAATTGAACTACTATTCCCAAAAGCACTTTAGCATATCCAAAATCACTATGGAGATCTAAGGCATTCTAAAAAAAACTAAGCCTTGGATAGGTTCATCAAATCGGATCATTTACTGAAGAAAGATATTGTATTCTACAAATATTAAGGAAATAAAAAGAATACTACACTTCATCTACTAGGGAGTCATAAGGTAGACTACGACAAAGGTTCTATTATACCACAATGGAAAGAAAAACATATTTTTTGCACAAAGAAACAAGAGCAAGGCACACACACTACATCATGCCACAAATGCAAAATTAATCTTAGCATGGAAAATACAACAAAGCAGAAGAATACATGGTACATTGACTTAGGAGCTAGTCATCACATGATTGGAAATCTACAATGGTTTGACTATCTTGAAATTATTAATGGTTACACACTAAGAATTCCAGATATCAAAACTTATCCTATACATGGATATGGATGTGTAACACCAAGAAAATCATTTCCAAACTTTCTAATACAAAATGTATTGTATGTTCCTGGATTAACATTCAATCTCATTTTAGTAAGCAAGTTAGTAGAAAGCAATTGGACAATCAATTTTAGATATATGAATGGGATCAATACATGCCTTATCATGAATCAAAGTGATATAGAAGCAACAAGATCAATTCATGGAAATACATATATCCTAGACTCAATGGAAATCTCACAAGACATTGTTGTATTTCAAAATGATACTAACACATTTCCTGATTAATGGGTTGAAGAAAATGAAGAACCAATACACCATAAAGATAAGCATAGAAGAATAAAAATAAAAAATATGAGAGGTCAACAACACTATGCTCTACTCAACCATCTACAATATGAAGAAGCAACAAAACCAAATGAAGATACTCACAAAGAAGAAAACAAAGGAGGATGGATAGAAGAGGACAATATCCTTGAGCAAGCCAAAGATCTATCACAAGAAGAAAATCCATATTGAATATTGAAATATTCAATATCCAAATAATGTAATACATGGGGGTGTTAGAGTTAGAGTATATTACATCATTTGGGTCATGTAAATGTACCACCTTTGGTACATAGTTAGAGTAGGAGATTACTTTAGGGTGAAGTTAGCTAGTTACTTAAAGCAATGTAATAAATGCACAAGTGTCAATATGCAAGTTGTAATGTGCAAGGTGTCCCCTTGTACATCTAGGTAGAGTGTTGGCCAAAGAATCTATCTTCCTATATAAAGGGCCTCATAGTGAGATATCATATGTCTCAAGTTCATTATAGTAGAGAGTAGTAGATAGTGGTAGAACTCTTGTATGGAGTACAATGTAGTTCTTTAGCTTATATTTATGGAGTGACCAACACCTCCATACTTCATTTTATTTTTGCCACTTTCTATTTATAGTATATTTCAGTCATATTGTAGAATTACTTTCTTTCATATTTTTTGCATCTTATTAGGACATGTGATAGATATCTCCCACTACATATATCCTCAAAATCTAACACCAATATCATTTTGTATGTGGTAAAGATAATTTCAACCAACTTAGATTGTGTTCCTTTTTCTATGTTTGCTCTTGCTTCCTTGGCTCTCGCTTGATAATTTGAGGTTTTTCCTTATTTAAGCATACTTGTATAAGGAGTAGGTCTTATTATTCTTTTACTCGATATTCTTTTACAAATTTTCTTTTCATTAGATTTATCCTCTCCTAGCTCTACTATGGAAGCTTTTGATTTGTCTTGCTCATTTTCTGGTATTTCCTTATTAATGGTAGATATATATATATATATATATATATTTTTTGGTAATTAAGGTACAAATTCATTACAACCGGGTTTTACAGGTTGACCCAAAACCTATTACAAAATCAGCACAATGCTGAAACGAAACAAGACCTCAATAGGGACAGTCTGTCCTTAGCCCCCTACTGGGGCCACACAGCCAAAAAAGAGCAACACCCTTACAAAATATGACACACACCTTAGAACACAGGCAGTCGACACTTTCACCTCCTAACACTTTCTCTTCTCTTTTGGTCACGAAACTGCGACATGTCACGATATCGTGACACTTTTCCTTCCTCCTCTTTCTTTTCTCTTTTGGTCACGAAAAAGCGACATGTCGCAAAATCGTGACACTTTTCCTTCCCGCTCTTTCTCTTCTCTTTTGGTCACGAAAATATGACATGTCGCGATATCGTGACACTTTTTCCCTCTTGCTTATTCTCTTCACTTTTGGTCGTGAAAAAGTGACATGTCGCGATATCGCTACACCCTTTCTTTCATTCTGAACATGTCACAAAATCATGACACTTTTTCTTTCCTCCTCTTTCTCTTCTCTTTTGGTCACGAGAATGCGACATGTAGCGATATCATGACACTTTTCCTTCTTGCTCTTTCTCTTCTCTTTTGGTCGCGAAAGGATGACATGTCGCGAAATCGCGACACTTTTTCCATCTTGCTCTTTCTCTTCTCTTTTGGTCGCGATAAACCGACATGTCATGATATCGCGACACTTTTTCCTTCTTGCTCTTTCTCTTCTCTTTTGGACGCGAAAATCTGACATGTCGCGAAATCGTGACACTTTTTCATTCATGCTCAACACATCGCCAAAAAGCGACACTAATTCCTTCTTGCTCACCATGTCGCGATATCGCGACACTCTTTCTTTCATGTCGTGATATCGTGACACTTTTTCTTTCTTGCTCTTTCTCTTTTCTTTTGGTCACAAAAATGCGACATGTCGCGATATCGCGACACTTTTTCCATGTCGCGATATCGCGACACTCTTTCTTTCATGCTCAACATGTCGCGACATCGTGACACTTTTTCCTTCCTCCTCTTTCACTTCTTTTTTGGTCGCGAGAATGCGACGTGTCGCGATATCGCGCCACTTTTCCTTCTTGCTCTTAGTCTTCTCTTTTGGTCATGAAAAGACGACATGTCGCGAAATCGTGACACTTTTTCTTTCTTGCTCTTTCTCTTCTCTTTTAGTCGCGAAAAAACGACATGTCGCGATATCGCGACACTTTTTCCCACTTGCTCTTTCTCTTATTTTTTGGTCACAAAAATGCGACATGTCGCGATATCATGACACTTCTTCCTTCATGCTCAACATATCGCCAAAAAGTGACACATTTTCCTTCTTGCTCAACATGTCGTGATATCGCGACACTCTTTCATTCTTGCTCATCATGTCGCGATATCGCGACACTTTTTCCCTCTTGCTTTTTCTCTTCTCTTTTGATCACGACAACGCGACATGTCGTGATATCGCGACACTTTTTCCTTCTTGCTCTTTCTCTTCTCTTTTAGTCATGAAAAAATGACATGTCATGATATCGCGACACTTTTTCCCACTTGCTCTTTCTCTTCTTTTTTGGTCACGAAAATGCGACATGTCGCGATATCGCGACACTTCTTCCTTCATGCTCAACATATCACCAAAAAGTGACACTTTTTCCTTCTTGCTCAACATGGATCGATATCGTGACACTCTTTCATTCTTGCTCATCATGTCACGATATCGCGACACTTTTTCCCTCTTGCTTTTTCTCTTCTCTTTTGATCGCGACAACGTGACATGTCGCGATATCGCGACACTTTTTCCTTCTTGCTCAACATGTCGCGATATCGCGACACTCTTTCTAGCATGTCGCGACATCGCGACACTTTTCCTTTCTTGCTCTACATGTCGTGAAATCGTGACACTCTTCCTTTCTTGCTCAACATGTCACGATATCGCGACCCTTTTTCCTTCTTGCTCAACATGTCGCGATATCGCGACACTTTTTCTTTCTTGCTCAACCTGTCGTGAAATTGCTACACTTTTCCTTTCTTGCTGAAAATTGCTTTTCCTGAAACTCGAACAAGTCATGAAATCATGACATCGGTCTTTGGCCTCAACCATTGCCCCTAACCCCATAACATGAAGCCACCAAGCCACTTGGATCCTTCCCCTATTGCAAAGAAAACTAAAGCCGTCACAATAAGGACCGAAGCAATACTGACAAAACCACATTGAAACTGCTCTCCCTTTTTTCGATCCCCACAACTTCACCATCATTGGCGATCATTTTGAATTATTTTATCCACTTCACTTGGGACCCCATGTTCCCAAGTGACCAACCCAATGGCTTCCACCCCTAAATTGGCCAAGATATCAGCTGTTTTATTTGCTTCCCTAAAAACGTGCTGGGCCTTCCGATCATTCCTAGCATGGTAAAGGATCCTAGCCTCTTCGATGACAGTATTAATCCACCATGGAGGATTTTTCCCATTGCTAAGAAGGTTTATGACCTGCATCGAATCTCCTTCGATAATTAGTTTACCTTCAATTTCTTGAGCCAACTAAAGACCCCTCCATAACGCTCTTGCTTTCGCCTCATTGTTAGTCCTAGTTCCCAGCTGTTCAGAAAAGGCCATCACCAACTTGCCTTGATGATCTCTCACTACTCCTCCAGCCCCTGCATTGCTAGGGTTACCTTTAGAGGCCCCATCGAAGTTGAGCTTGAACCAACCTACCGGGGCGGTTTCCACTTGACATCTAATCTGGGATTGACCTTGATAGACACAGGTTTCTCACCTAGAGTAATATTTAAGGATTGAGCGATCCACCTCTCCCAGGGGGAAGGATTTCGATCTTCATAAGGTATAAGGCTGATGTTTTCATGGGTGAAGGTAAGAATATTATTGGTAATGGAGGTGACATCATGGCTCGACTCATGGAATGCTCTATGGTTTCTTTCTAGCCACACTTGCCAAAGAAAATGATGGAGACAAATCTTCCAAAAAAACCTCAGCCTAAGGCTAACAAAGGGATTTGGCCATTGGTGGAAGAGGTCAAGGATGGTAGTTGGTCTGACCCAGCAAATGCTAAAGGCTTGAAACAACCCATTGAGGACACTCAGAGAGACCGAGAATTCAAGGAAAATATGGTGGGTGGACTCCCAATTACCCCTGCACAAAGAACATCGGTTAGCAATTATCATACCTTTCCTTAACAAGTTGTCAATCATCAGAATCCTACCTTGGATCACCAGCCACGAGAACATAGCAACTTTAGGAATAAGGTTTTTGACCCACACCAACTGAGTCTGGAGTGTGGGGTCCTCGGTATCTAACATTAGCATATATGCAGATTTGACTGAGAACTACCCATTTTCGATAGCTGCCCATATAACATGATCCTGCTTAGGTCTCATGGAAATGAATTATTGATGCAGGATGCTTTGGAGTTCTTCTGATTCAGCTTCAAAGCCTTGAATCCTTATCTGTTTCCAAATAAGCCTACCTCTGTCCTGTCTTATGAAATCAGCCACTTTCCTTCCTATGAGATCCTCTATGATTCTTTTGATCCTTGCAAGGGTAGGAAACTGAGATAAAGCTTCATCCTTGGCCCACCTGTCATCCCATAACTTGATCTTCTACCCGTTACCAAGAACCCATCTTAGGCCTTTCTTTATGACCTCTCTACTTGTTAAGATTGCTTTCCAGAATGCCGACCCTCCACCGTGCACCGAATCATTTAGGAAATCAGTATCTTGAAGATATTTTCTTTTAATTATGGCAGTCCACTCATTCTCCTCATTTTTGATAAGACGCCAAGCTTGTTTGGCAAGCAAGGCAGTGTTTAGGTGAGCAACTCTTCTTAGTCCTAGCCCCCCATTTTCTTTTGGCCTGCAAACCTTGCCCTAGCCCACAAGGTGGAACCTCTTTTTTTCCTCTGACCTAGACCAGAGAAAATTCTTTTGGAGCTGTTCAATTTTTTTGGTAAACTCTGGTTGGGGCCTTAAACACAGATAGAAAATAAATCGGGATGCTCTGTAAGGATGCCTTAGTGAGAGTAAGCTTCTCGGCCTGAGATAAGAGATGACCTTTCCAACCAACCAGTTTCTTTTGAATTATTTCAACCACTCTATCCCACATCGACTCTCTCGGAGAACCATAGAAAAGGGGAAGGCCTAAATAAGATGTAGGAAAAGTCGCTATCAAACATCCCAAAATCGCAACTATTCTGGCTTGTCTCTGGATTGGGGTGTTGAGGAAGTAAAGCTTACTATTGTTGAAATTCACCTTCTGACCCACTACATCCTCGTAAAGTTGGAGTATGTGCTTAGTCCTTCTGGCTTCAACCACTGACGAGTGAGTCAACAACAAAGTGTCATCAACAAATTGTTGATGAGAAAATGGGTTGGTGAGAGATGTGGCTTTAATCCCAGAGGTTAATCTAGAAGTACAAGTAGCTTTTATGGTTCTACCTAATGCCTCTGCTACTAAAATGAACAACATTGGGCTAATCGGATCTCCTTGTCTAAGCCCCCTATGACTCTAGAAATACCCAGCTATCGTGCCATTGACCAATACTGAGAACCAAGGTTCGGATATACATTCTTTTATCAACCTGACCCACTGAGGATGAAAGTCAAACTTCAGAAGAATAGTCATCAAGAACTCCCAGTTAATGTGGTCAAAAGCTTTATTCATATCAAGATTTAGAGCAAAGACCTCCTTGTTGGTTTGCCTTGCAGAGTGCAGAGCTTCATGGATAGTGATTGCACCATCCAAAATTGATCTCCCTTGAACAGAGCTTCCATGACTAGGGTCAATAATGAGGGACAATATTTCTTTCATTCTGTTATCCATGGCTTTGGTTAAGATCTTGTAGGAAACGTTACATAAACTAACCGGTTTGAAATCTGCCAGTCTTCGGAGATGGGCCCTTCAGAATCAGGGCAATAAAGTTGGACTTGAACCCTCTCGAGATATGTTTTGAAGCCTGAAACTCTTGGATAGCAAAAATGACATCCTCTCTCACAATATCCCAAAAAACTTGGAAGAACCGAGGAGGTAACCCATCAGGGGCCAGGGGCCTTCTCAGGTTCCATACTAAACAAAGCATTTCTGATTTCTTCATCGGTGAATGGAGCAAGAAGCTTACCATTCATGGCCTCATCAACCACGCTAGGAATGAACTGGAGAAGAGTGTTCTTGGCTTCCTCTAAACACTGGGATTCATCTCTGAGAAGGGAGCTAAAATAAGCAATTGGTAGAGATATTAACATCTAACACTACATTTTATTTACCACTTTTCTTATCCTAAATGGTGAATGGTACTTCAATAGATTCTTAAAAATCTAATGAGGCACATTTCTTAGGTTCGGTAGGAATGTTCATCCCTAAATCAAGACCATACTAAATAGACAGTTCCTTATTAATATTCTAATCCTATTGTATAGTGTCCTCTAAGATTTGATCTACTTTTTCCATTTGATAAAGCCTCAAAATAATTAGTATTTCTTCCAATATACTTCTTTACTGGTATTCATTTTTTATTTACATTCATATGTTTTGATATATTTTTTAAAAGTTGAAAACCATCCTCATCCATATCCATTTGTAAGTTTCTCTTATGGTTTTGTATATATGTTTATGTTGGACTCTTCTTAAGGCATGATCTCTCAATATGCCCCACCTCATGACATCTTCTACATCTAAAATATGTTTTCATAATCTATGGTTTGGGTCGATAACATTTTATTAATTGGTTATATGGGATTGAAATGGGTCCCACCCATATTACATCATCACCATATAGTCATATTACAACAAAGTTTGGATATTATCTGTGTATCGCTTGGCAAGATTTGAACCTAGATATCTTCCTTAATTGTTGAGGAATATAACCAATTGAGTTAATGCCACTTGATATGGTTTGGGTCTATAACTTAACCACATACTTAATAATGATTAATTCTAGTAAAGGTTTACTTATATCAATAATGACCAATATCTGAGCAAAAATAGCCAAGAATCCATATTTTATAGTTTTTGAGATCTCAAGGAATTATCCTCGAGGGTTGCCTATTTCCTTGAAGGTATCCATTTCCCAAAATTCAATAGGTAACCCATACATTATGTAGATGGCGGGAAAAATTGTGTTCTTTTCCCTTTAACTCTAATTTAATGTCAAGTGTGCACAAGGGAGATTCATTAGAATCTCTACTTCCCCACTTGAGAGTCTCTTTCCAAAGGAGACCCCGAGAATACAAATATTCTCAACACAACTAGACTCCTACTCAATGTTTTTCTTAGGTTGTGTGAATACACTTGTTTGATCGGTGTTTTACAGGTTTATTCAAAGAAAACACCTAAATTTTTGGATCTCTATCTATCTCGACTATTTTTCGAGCCTTAACAATTATTTAAACCTAAATCATCAATGATCATCTAAATGCAATGATATTTTTTCATCACAAAAATGCAAGAATACAAAAGCTATCCTATATGTTTTTCAATTTTGAATGAGCTAAACTAAGGAGATTTTGATTTCAAGGTAAAACAAGGAGTGCAAGAAGACAATCTAGCCTAATGCAACTAGATGCTTTTCTTTTCTTTGCCTATGTATTTGAAAATGATCAAGGAGCTAAAATTTAGCCTAAAGTTCCTTAATTGACCAATTTAGAAGTGTTTTGTAAGGAAATCAAAACATTTTGTAAAGCAATTGCAAGATTTTGTAAATAATTAGGGTTTCTAGTTAATATTCCTTAATTTGCCAAAGTAAGTATGATTTCTAATGCAAAACAACAAAAATTAGGAATAGAACACAAAGAAAATGAAATTGTAGGGCTAAGGAAGGGCCAAGTGGATTACCTCTCCTGGAGATTGTTTGCCAAATTCACCATTGAAAGTGCCAAATTCACCACTACTGCTAGATTCACCACTAGGGTGGGGATTTTGGTAAATCTGCACATAAGACCAAAACAAATAGGGTTTTCTACTTTGAGGGATCTATCTAAGGGTTGGATAGGGCAAAAACTTATCTAAATAACTGATCAGACCCATTTTTGATGAAATATTTGGGTATGCTTACCTCTTGGGATGGATTTTGACCTTTTTCCAAATTCACCAGTAGTGAATTTGGTCTGAGTGGTGAATTTTGTTCTAAGTATTTTTGGCTTCCAAATTCGCCACTAACAGTGTAGGGTGGTGAATTTGGTCCTAGGACAAATTTTTAAAAGTTTTATAGGTTGATTTAGGTAGATTTTGATAGTTTTTTGGGCTGAATTCAGAGGAGAAGTATCCTAATGGGTTTTGCAAGGTTTGTAACTGATAAAATAAAAGAATTAAGCCACTAAATTAGAGAATTTAATGACTGAAATTAACATGCATGCAAAGGGGATGAAGGTGCTAGATATGATTGAAATTTGAATTAAACAAGGGTGGAGGAGAGTATAAAATTAATTCTATACTATTAGGAATGATAAATGGTATCTAATATAACTTTTTATAAAAGCAAATTAGCATTAAACAGAGTTAGATCAATGAAATTGATAAAAACATGTAAAGTGTTGCCCAAGAATTTATGAAATCTACAATAGCAAGTAAAATAAAGGAAGGATTGCAATGGAGGGTATTTTGTGCTTGGCAAAAGGATGAGATAGCAAGCCAATGATAGCCTTCAATATTCCACATGTGATCTTAAGAAATGAAAATAAAAGATATATAACTTGCAATGTAAAACTACAAGTAATGCATGGAAGGAAATTGTAAGAAGAAAGAACAAAAACTAGATTTATGCTTGTGAATGAAATAAATGCTAAATTAAAGAGGTATGGAATGGAAATAGAGATGTTAGTATGCTGCCAATTATAAGCAAGAAGACTATAAATAAAGGACAACAAGGAATATAATATGAAATATGTTAGAAAATGTCACAATACCCTACAAAAACAAAGGATTATGACTAAAATATGATGATGAAATGAATGCAAGTCAAAGTAAACCTGCAAAAGAGGTGTTAGAAACCAAATAGAAGTGTTATGATTGAAGAGAAATCTACAAAGACAATGTTAGAAGGCTGCAAAAGTAATGTAAAAGGTTGCAAAACAAGGATTAGAACCCTGCAAGAGAAGTTAGAGCATAAAATGTAGAAATGCACCAAAGAAGAGCAAATAAGTTAGCAAGGCTACAACCTAGAGGACAAAATTCAATGAAGTAAAGGTGGGAGGAGAGAAGAAAGAATCTAGGAGAGCTATCTTTCTTGCCTCCAATGGTGACCTCCTTGCCCTAAAGTCCTCCTTGCCTTGCTTGACTTACCTCCAATGGTTTCAAAAATGCTCCAAATGTTTGATGAAAACTTAAAAATCTTGAGGAAAGCTTGGGAATGGAGTATGGTATGAAAGAAGAGAATCTTGGTAGAGCTTTGCTACAGTTAAAAATCATGTCAAATGCATACCCAAGGACCTCCGTAAATAGGATTTGGGAGGGGATTTGGGGGTAAGAAGAGATAAGAGAAAATTGAAATTAATGCATTTATACCTTGTTGTGGTGTGTGGGATCAATGGCAGAGGATGGAGAACTGTAATCTGCATCCTTCTAGTTCATGCCAAAGATTCCATGTCTTTTGGCCAAATTCGCCATTGTCGACCAAGTCAAGGAGCCAAAATGACATTTGAAGCTTTGAAATTTGAAAATTTTCCAAATTCACCATTAGCCATTAGTGAATTTGGTAAGAGTGGTGAATTTGATCAGAGCCGATTCTATATGTCATGAGTCAATTTTTTCATTTTTGCCAAATTCACCACTCAACCTGCAAAATTCACTACTAGCAAATTTGGTCAGAGTGGTAAATTTGGTAAAGGTGAAAAATGATGCCCAAAATGATTGGAAATAATCAAACTAAGTTTTTGTAGCATTTGTGATCAGTTTTGGGAAGTTTTGGGGTTTGTGATTAGTTTTGGAAGATTTTTCTTGGCATGTCAAAATTGGGTGTCTACATTTTACCCACATTTTGATGTGATGTTTGCAATAATGCATCAAAAGTTAAATTGTGATACTAAATTTTGACATTATGATGTATTATTGTTGCTTTGATTTGTTGATTTGATGATTTTGCTAGTTTTGATGATTTTATATCATTGCATACATATGCCTCATTTTGTGTGCCTTGAAATCTGGAGAATATTATTTTACCCCATGAAATTTTTTTGCCCCATGGCATAGTCTTTTCTTTGAAGACAGTGTGCATATCAATAGATTTTGGGATAAGTTTATGGGATACAGGATGCTCGGCTAGGTTGGCGATGATAGGCTGGTGGTTTAAAAGGTAAAAGGAAAGGTGAAAGTGCCATCATTTACACTTTACTAGTTTTAGAAAGTTGGAGAGATAGAGACAACTTCTAGATATGATTGTGCACAACTAGGGTTGGGTGCATCATGTGGATACCGTTCAAGGGACAATGGATGTGTCAAAGCGAGATCGAGAGGTACGTCTTTCATTATGACTCAAAATTTTTGCTTTAGGGTCAATTTTTCATTTTTTTAAAAGTTGTGGTGAATTTGGCACTGGTTTCAGTGGTGAATTTAGTCCCAGTGATGATTTTGGCACTAGTGAATTTAGCACCAATGAAGAATTTGGTACTAGACTACAATTTTTTTTTTGCAATTTTAGGCATCGATATGTGTACAAATATAGGTATATTTGTACTCATTGGAAAGCTCTTTTTGATCCCTATCTAATGGTAATTTTTTTGTAAAATTTTGGAATGAATTGATATACTTTATAACTAAATATTTTGGATGTGGTTTTGGCAGGCGATAAAGATTCATAATGAGCCAATAGCATCACCCTAAGTGCTTGAGGAGAATCTTAGCAAGCGAGTAGAGGGAGGCAGACATGGGAGTCTTGGCAGTGATGGAGCTATACTATGTGGTATACATACCTATGTTAGAGTTTGATTGCCCCTTATTTATAGCCCTAGTGGAGAGGTGGTATCCATCTACTAATACTTTCAAGCTATTGATGGGTGATATGATAGTTATGTTGGAGTATGTATGGCATATCCTTAGGGTCCCTGTTTGGGGTGATTCTATTCATCTAGGGATAAGTGTGAGGGATGGGAAGTTAGACATCTTGAGGAGGAGTAACTTCATAGATTTGAAGAATGGACTGAGGATCAATGATGCCTATGTGGGAGGACACATTGATCAGCTAACTACATTTCTAGCATCAGTTATGTTAGGGTTGATGATGGACGACACCAATAGGAGTTTTATGCCATGGGGAGATTATAGCAAGATTAAAGGATGATTAGAATATCTATGTGTGAGCTCTTACAATTTTGGTGAGGTTATATCACACTATGTATGGAGTGATATACAGGTAGAATTAGAGTCTAACATGTTGTATTCTTCTTCAGGTTTGGACATGGGAGCATATAGCTATCCATCGACCTATTTTAGGGATGAGGGATATCAATATTGAGAGGCCAATAGTCTATAGGTGGAGAGGTGTATCTGAACTTTGTACTATTCTCTAGCTTGGATGAGGCATCTGATCGATAATATGAGGATGACACATGTTATTTGGAAACTATAGGGATAGGTATGTGTGGTTGAATTACCACAAGGAGCTGGCCAAGGTGAGGTAGATAAAATGGTTAGATTATAGGAATAGGGTGTATGAGTAATATCTATGACCATGTGACATGCCAACATGAGGAGGTATAGGGAATACCAACAGTAGGTGAGGTATGGATACGACAAGTGCATCATGAGTCATGGTGGGATCCTATGGACCCCGTTACCTATATGGAGACTGATGAGGATGATCTAGTAGTACTAACCCTAGGCTATATGATATGGGTGTGATAGTGATGTCCACTAATTGGTATGGGTGATTTAGGCCTTATTGAATGATAGTAGGTCCACCACCGAGGGATCAAAGGTAGGCATTTCAGGATATGCTCAGTGCCCTAAGAGGAGTTAGACATCACTATGGGAGGGAGATATGGTGAAGACTAGAAACCAAATGGAGGGTTGGGGGATCATCCAACACCTCCTTGGATGTATCTCCTTTGATCATGATTCCATTTTATGATCTCCACCTAGCAGAGTGGGATTGAGTTCAGGTGGAGCAGCATCAAATTTTGATAGAGCAAGTCCAAAATTTGGTTGAGAGTTAGGTTCCAATAGGACCATAGAGGAGGCTTTAATGGTAGATTTGAGGGCCCTCCATCGTACTTTGTAGGAGGTGAGGAGTCATTTGGTGACCTTTGAGGTCATGTGGGTAGAGGAGGTGACCAAGGTCTGAGATGAATTAGTCAGGATCAGAGGTGATATGGCCTAGATGAGGGTTATTAGTGAGGGGACCATATACAGGCTCTAGTCATCCTTGGATCAAGTCAAAGAGAAGAGGTCCAAGGATTAGATTATTATTATTGGTATTAGGTTTGACTTAGAGTAGATAGAGAGAGAAGGATGAGGTACAATTGTAGGTTGGGCAAGGCTTAGATGTTGCAGTGGTGGCCCTAATTATGGAGTCATTAGAGTGATAGTTGGATGCTTCTAGAGCATTGCTAGAGGCTACGAGGGTAGAGTTTTCAATGAGACTACAGTATGCAGAGGTTAGAACTAAGAAGGAGTGAGGTAGGACCATGTAATACCATCAATTATATCATGTAGAGGTCCTTTTAGAGAAACAATATGATATTCTCACAATGACACTGAGAGGGGGGGGTGAATCAGTGTAACTAATTAAAAACTTGAGTCTGCAATTATTAAAACTTAAACATGCAAACTTAAAAAGAAAAATAGATAAGGCAAGAATAGCACATGAGCATCACACAACACAAGATTTTACGAGGTTCACCGATGTGGCTACTCCTCAAATAATGATTGTTTGGACTCCAATCCAAATCCAGTCTTTGCAAGGATTCAATATTTACAATTGTTTACCAGCACCCATTGGAAGGAGCACCAACCCCTGATTTATCTACTGCAACAGATAGGAGCACCAACCCCTTTATCCAAGCACCAACTTGGATTTCTATTTTGCAAGATAAATGGACATAAAAATGCCTTCTCTTTTGCAAGACCCTTACTGGTCTATAGCTCATGCAATTTTATCTCACAAGAGCATAAAGAGACTTGTTAGAGACTCAATATCTTCCTTTCAAATCTAAAACCTCTCTGTTATTTTACAAGAAGAATATACAGGTTTTAGTTCTCTTGTTGTTCTTCATGCAGCACACTTACCACACTTTGCCTTTTGATTTATTCAATACAACACAATTGCGGTAACCTTCTAACTATGCCAGTTCGATCCTTATATCCTTGATTTCCTCGAATGGCTCAATTTGAAACGGCTCAATTTTCCCTCCAACATTTTCATGCATTCTCGGCTGTAATTGACGTGTCAAATCCTTCTCTGACCTGATCCGCCTTTTAGCCGCTTTCTTACTGACATTCTGACCATCTTTTTCTCTGCATATTCTGCATATACTGACAGTCCTTCTTCTCTGCACATTCTGCACATATTGACAGTATTTTTCTCTGCATATACTGACAACCCTTCTACGCGTTTCGATGCTCTATTATCTTGTTCTTCCAAAATCTACGTAACTGCTCTTTCTAATTCTTTTGCACTCTTTTCTAAACGGTGTCGATCCTTCTATTCTACCCGTTACTTTCTTGTGAGTCAAGCACAACCATCGAGAGAATTTCTTGTTTGCAGAGATTATCTAAAAAACTGCTCTTTACGCCAACTTGCAGCATCACGGCCCTGCAATAGCCGTTCTACATTCAATGCTTAGTTCCGTGGCTACTCTTTGTAACTGCCACCTTTGCCAGCCATGCTACAACACGGCCCTACAACAGCCGTTCTTTTCTTACATTCGTTGTCTAGTCACTTTCACTTGTAACTACAGTTAACTGCAGCATGAATTTCTCCTATGCATTCTCACCACCTGTCACTTGGAACTACAGATCTGACTCCAGTTAGGTTTATCGTAACTGGCGCTATTTGCCACTTGTCACAATGCATGTATCTTTGACTTTTTCCCGCCAAAACATTACCTGTCGTGATATCGCGACGTTTTCTTTCTCCTAGACTTCCTTTCTGTAAGCAACCCCGAAAACCTTACATGTCGCGATATCGCGACGTTTTCCGCTTTGCTGACGTCATCCTCAACTTTGTCGCGATATCGCGACACTTTCGGCTTCTTGAGGCTTCTCTGGAAACTTGTCGCGATATCGCGACATTTTTAGACTTGCTGACGTCATCTTCAAAGATGTCGCGAAATCGTGACGTTTCGGCTTGCAATGGCTTTTCGTTCACCCTGTCGCGAAATCGCGACACTTTTGGTTTTGTGACGTCATCTTCTAAGATGTCGCGAAATCATGACGTTTTTGGTCTTGCTGACGTCATCCTCATTGCCGTCATGAAATCGCGACGCTTCTGGCCTCCGTACAATTTTTACTCCATGCAGCCGTGAAAACCTTACATGTAGCGAAATCGCTACACCATTGTTGCCTTAGCATTTTTCTTTGCTGCTAGCTAGTGAAACTCCGACGTGTAGCGATATCGCTACACCTTTCCACTTTGCACTTTGAACTCGTAGCAAGATCGCTGCACCTTCCCAACATGTGTTTCAAACCTGTAGCGAAATCGCTACACCTTCGCACTATGCACTTTCAACCTGTAGTGAAATCGCTACACCTCCGCACTATGCACTTTCAACCTGTAGCGATATCGCTACACCTTTTTACCTTGCCTTTCGAAACAGTTAGGAAATCGCTGCACTTTTGTTCTTAGTGTTTCAAGCTTGTAGCGAAATCGCTACATCTTTCATCCTTTGCATTTAGAGCCTGTAGCAAAATCGCTACACTTTCCTTACTTAGTGCCTTTTCTTCGCTTTCACCAGCGAAATTGCAACATGTAGCGAAATCGCTACACTTTTCTTAGTTAGTGCCTTTTCTTCCAGCATATCGTGAAATCGCGACAATCTTACTTGCATCTTCTCTCTCCTCAGACATGTCGCGAAATCGCGACAATTTGGCTTGCAATTTCTCTCTCCTGCTTTTTGTCGCGAATCGCGACACATTTTCTCTCTCCTCAGTGAAAACTCGACATGTCGCGAAATCGTGACATTTTGGCATGCTTTTTCTCTCTCCTCGGATATGTCATGAAATCGTGACATTTTTTCTTGCACTTTCTCTCTCCTACTTTTTGTCGCGAAATCGCGACAGGAACCATGTCGCGATATCGCGACAGTTTTCTTCCTTGTCTTTTTCTGCAAATTTCTGGATCTGGGTCCCCTCTGTTTTTCTTGAGATTTTCTGCACTTGATCTGACTGACCTCTGAACTGCTTCAACTGCATCACTCTGTCTGTGTTGACAACAATTACAATCCTTTTGCACTGCTTTTGCTGCACCTTGCTCAACAATCTCCCCCTTTGGAATTGTTGGCAACACACTGTAGCCTTGCTCAAATTCTTCTCCCCCTTTGCCAATAATGCCAAAGGGCTGCCGCAGACTCCCCCTGAGTCTATGCACACCATTCTCAGGCATAAATAATTTGAATGCTCCCCCTGAGAATGTATTTCCCATAGCTAGTCAGTGCTTGGGAAGTGTGACTACTCCCAACTTCTTCCGAAGGTACTCAAATACTTCCTTTGGCAAGGGTTTGGTGAATATGTCTGCTACTTGCTCTGTAGTGGGAACAAACTCTAATCTGACTTCTCCTTCTGCAACCTTATCCTTCAAGAAGTGATACCGGATTGCAATATGTTTGGTGCGGGAATGCATTACCGGATTCTTTGAAATGTTGATTGCACTAGTGTTGTCACATTTGACTGAAATGGGCTCATTGAAGTGAATACCTAGATCTTTCAATGTTTGTCTCATCCATAGTATTTGTGTGCAGCATGTTGTTGCTGCAATGTATTCTGCCTCGGCTGTGGATAGAGAGACTGATTCTTGCTTCTTACTGTGCCATGCTACCAATTTATCTCCAAGGAAAAATGCTCCTCCACTTGTACTTTTTCTGTCATCAATGCATCCGGCCCAATCTGCATCAGAATATGCAAAGAGAGTGAAGTCTTTTCCTTTTGGATACCACAGCCCATACTCCATAGTACCCTTGAGGTACCTAAAGATCCTTTTCAAATTTGTTACATGAGTCTCTTTTGGACTAGCTCTGAAATCTTGCAACCATGCAAACAACTTGTAAGATATCCGGTCCAGTTCTTCATCAAATACTGACAAGCTCCCAATCATTGATCTGTACATTGTTTGATCAACATCCGGAGATTTATCATCCTTGCTCAACTTGCGGCTTGTTGTCATGGGGGTGCTCACTGGCTTACTATCCTCCATAGTGAACTTTTTCAGCATTTCTTTCACATATTTAATTTGAGAAATGAAAATCCCCTTTTCGGTTTGATTAACTTGTAATCCAAGGAAATATGAAAGTTCACCTATCATAGACATTTCAAACTCTTTCTGCATTTTGTTTGCTATGTCTTTGCATGATTCATCATTGCTACTCCCAAAAATTATATCATCTACATAAACAACTAGGACAATGAAATTGCCATTTTCAGTTTTCACATATAAATTGCTATCCACCATACCTTTCTTGAATCCTTGCTTAGTGAGATAGCTGTCCAATCTTGCATACCAAGCTCTAGGTGCTTGTTTCAAGCCATACAATGCTTTCTTCAGCTTGCAAACAAAGTTAGGATTATCACAAAGTTGAAAACCATCAGGCTTGTTCAATATATACTTCTTCTTCAAGATTTCCATTCAGAAATGCTGATTTTACATCCATCTGATAAACCTTGAAATTCTTATGAACAGCTAAAGCCAAAAATAGTCTTATTGCTTCAAGTCTGGCCACTGGTGCAAAAGTCTCTTCAAAATCAATCCCCTCAACTTGGGCATATCCCTTACAGACTAATCTTGCTTTATTCCTTACAACCTGTCCATATTCATTCGAGTTTGTTTCTAAATATCCATTTAGTACCAATTATGTTTTTATTTTCAGGCCTTGGTACTAATTCCCAGGTTTTGTTTTTCTCAATTTGATCTAGTTCTTCATTTACTTCCTCCATCCAGCTTTCATCCGTGCTTGCTTCAATAATATTCTTGGGCTCAATCTTGGATAACAGAGAATAGTTATTTACTACTCTTCTTCTTGTCTGAATGCCAACTGTAGGGTCCCCAATAATCTGCTCTTTGGGATGATTTTTCTGCACATTTGCTGTTCTGTATTTTCTATTTTCATCTCTTTCTAAGTCCTCTGAATCTGATTTTTGTCTCTCTTCTTTTTCTTGATCTTCATCTTCTTCAATAAATTCTTCATAGGTTGGGTAATTTTCACTTTTGCTGATTTCTTGTTTCCTGCCTTCATCAACCTTCACATCCGCACTCTCCACAATTTTCTTAAGTCTTTTGTTGTAGCATGTATAGGCTTTGCTTTTAGTTGAGTACCCAAGGAATATACCTTCATCAGCTCTATCTTCAAACTTGCCAAGATTGCTTTCAGTTCTTTTAATGTAACATTTGCTTCCGAACACTTTGAAGTATTTTGCTGTAGCCTTTTTGCCAAACCACAGTTCATAAGGTGTTTTGCTTTCATGTGGCCTCAACATACATCTATTCTGAATGTAGACTGCAGTATGAACTGCCTCTTTCCAGAACCTGTCAGCAATTTTGCTCTCTGTTAACATGGTTCTTGCCATTTCTTGCACAGTCCTGTTCTTTCTTTCAACTACTCCATTCTGCTGAGGTGTTCTTGCTGCTGAAAACTGTCTTCTTATTCCATGTTTTTCACAGAATTCTGCAAACTCTTCTGAAATAAACTCTCCTCCTCTATCAGATCTCAAACATTTAATTCTTTTTCCAGATTGATTCTCAACAAGATTTTTGAAGGTTTTAAACATCTCAAAGGCTTCTGATTTCTGTTTCAGAAAGAGTACCCATGTCATTCTGGAAAAATCATCTATACACAGCATGAAATATTTGTATCCATTTATGCTCTCTGTCCTCATGGGTCCACACAAATCAGTGTGAATCAGTTCTAATGGCTTGCTTGTGAAATACTCTTTTGCTTTGAAAGTAGATCTGGTTTGCTTCCCCTTTTGGCATGAATCACAAATGTTGTTTGATGGTTTACTAATTGTGGGGATGTCTCTTACTGCTCTTTTTGAGCTGATCTTTACCAGATTATCAAAGCTTATGTGACCGAGTCTCTTGTGCCACAGCCAGTTTTCTTCTTCTTGTCCAACCAAGCAAGCTCCTTCTGAAGTCTCCGAGAGAGTATACAAATTTCCAGAAGTTCTCAGTCCAGTGGCTATTAACTTTCCATTTCTTGTCTTCCTTACTTCACAACCCTCCTTCTTGAAAATTACTTCATGACCTCTGTCACAAATCTGACTTACACTCAATAAGTTATGCTTCAGTCCTACCACAAAAAGAACTTCCTTAGAGTTGATTTTACCGTCACTTAACTTAACTGATCCTTTACCCACTATCTTTGCTCCATCATTGTTTCCAAATTTTACAGAACCACCTTCGTATGTCTGTAGCTTGTCAAACTTCTGTTTGTCTCCTGTCATATGACTGGAGCATCCACTGTCCAGAATCCAAGGAGCAGATTTATTCTGTGCTTTGAGAGCTGTTTGAATGATCAGAGATTCCTTGTCTTTCTTCGGTTGTTCCTTTTCTTTCCATTGAGATTTGACAGCAGATCTGGTCACTTGCTTTACCTTCTCCCTTTCATTGGCCTGTGACAGTTTTTGGGAAATTTTATGTCATTGTTTTGATCCAGTGAGTGATATTTTCTTTCTTGGGTATTTATTTCTTGCAAAAGAGCTACGACAATTCCTTGCAATATGGTAGTTATAACATTCTACAACATAATCTATCAAAGGAGAAAAAATATTTCTACTAGTAAAATTTCTTTGTTCTACATTATATCTACAACTTGAAATTTTATGACCATATGCATTGCACTTAAAACAATAACCGGAAAAGGAGCGAGTGTACACGGGAAATGGTTGTTGCCATGTGGAGGTAGGAGCCATGGGTCTTCTTCTTCTTTGATGAGAGACTTTGGTGAATCCATCATTTGCAGCACTCCTTTCGAGCTTGGACTTGTTGTTTTCTTTTGCATGATACGGTTTATCTTGATCAACCTTGATCTTGTCTTTATTCTTTATTGGTTCTACAGTTATAGCCTTTGAGTCCTTTGAGGTTTCTCCTTCATCAAAGCCCAAACCAAACTTGATGCTTGTGGGCCTTTGATTATTCAACATTTTATTCAGTTTCACAGAACTGTCTTCAAATTTTTGATGACAACTCAGTTTTCGATTCATCCCTTCTAGTTGCAACCTTAATCCAACTATATCTTCTTCTAGCTTGTTGCACTCATTTATTTTCATGATTAGCTGTGCTTCAAAATCTTCAGACTTTTTCTTATACTCTTCAGTTTGTACTTTCAAACTGATTATTAAATTGCTGGCCTCCTCAAATTTTCTTGCCATCTTTTTATTTCTTTTCCTTTCTGCACTTAACTCTTCAAGAGCAGCCACCAACTCACCTTCCGGATCTACCTCGGCCTCATCATCTAATTTTTCTTCACACTCTTGGGTTTCTTCAGTTCTTTGTTCTTCGAAGGCCATGAACAAGGCTTCACCAGTTTCTTCTTCAGAGTCTTCACTGGAACTGTCTTCAGAAGAATCGATATTCTGAGAAATGAAACTTTTCTTCTTGAAGTTCCTTTTTCTAAAATGTGATTTCTTCTTCCAGACATTTCTTTCTTGATGTGTCCCTTCATCACTTCTATTTTTCTCATTCATGGGGCATTTTGCTGCAAAGTGCCCAATGCCTCCATAGTTAAAGCACTTGAACGGTAGCTTACCTCTGTACTTTCCTTTTCCCTTTACTAATTTCCTAACAAAGTTTGCTTCATTTTCATCTGTAGATTCTTCTTCCTCAGACTCTTGTTTAGATTTTACATTTTTCTGTGCTTGGAAGGTTGCTTCTCTGTCAGAGGGCTTAGTTTGTCCAATCCTCATTTCATAAGTTGTTAGAGAACCATGCATTTCATCCATACTGAAAAAATTTAAATCTTTTGCTTCTTCTATGGCAGAAACCTTTGCATCAAACCTTTTGTTGAGAGTTCTCAGTACCTTCTTCACAACAACTGCATCTTCCATTTCTTCCCCCAGTCCTCTTATTGCATTGATGATTCCATTTACTCTCAGTAGATAGGCTTCAATGTTCTCATCATCGGTCATCTTTAATGCTTCGAACTGGGCACGGTGTGTTTGCAGCTTAGCTTCCTTGATTTTGCTATCTCCTTCATGAATGCTTTGCAGTTTGTCCCATATGTCTTTAGCAGATTTGCAGTTCATGATGCGTATCAACTCACTGTCGACAAATCCACACATAATAGCATTCTTGGCTTTCGAGTTGTTCTCAAACTTTTTCTTCTCAGCCGCATCTGTTGGAGGAACAGTGGGTATGGTGTATCCATTTTCAACAGATTCCCAAATGTCATAACCCAATGCACATAGATAAGTCTGCATCCTGAGCCTCCAGAAGGAATAATTTGTTCCATCGAACAGAGGAGCTTTGTTAGAAGAAAAACCTTCACCACCGGCCATTGTGTATCTCCCAAGAACACCTTAGCTGATCAAGCTTGTACAGGTGCCTAGCTCTGATACCAATTGATATTCTCACAATGACACTGAGAGGGGGGGGGTGAATCAGTGTAACTAATTAAAAACTTGAGTCTGCAATTATTAAAACTTAAACATGCAAACTTAAAAAGAAAAATAGATAAGGCAAGAATAGCACATGAGCATCACACAACACAAGATTTTACGAGGTTCACCGATGTGGCTACTCCTCAAATAATGACTGTTTGGACTCCAATCCAAATCCAGTCTTTGCAAGGATTCAATATTTACAATTGTTTACCAGCACCCACTGGAAGGAGCACCAACCCCTGATTTATCTGCTGCAATAGATAGGAGCACCAACCCCTTTATCCAAGCACCAACTTGGATTTCTATTTTGCAAGATAAATGGACATAAAAATGCCTTCTCTTTTGCAAGACCCTTACTGGTCTATAGCTCATGCAATTTTATCTCACAGAAGCATAAAGAGACTTGTTAGAGACTCAATATCTTCCTTTCAAATCTAAAACCTCTCTGTTATTTTACAAGAAGAATATACAGGTTTTAGTTCTCTTGTTGTTCTTCATGCAGCACACTTACCACACTTTGCCTTTTGATTTATTCAATACAGCACAGTTGCGGTAACCTTCTAACTATGCCAATTCGATCCTTATATCCTTGATTTCCTCGAATGGCTCAATTTGAAACGGCTCAATTTTCCCTCCAATATTTTCATGCATTCTCGACTGCGATCAATGCATTAATCCTTCTCTGACCTGATCCGCCTTTTAGCCGCTTTCTTACTGACATTCTGACCATCTTTTTCTCTGCATATTCTGCATATACTGACAGTCCTTCTTCTCTGCACATTCTGCACATATTGACAGTATTTTTCTCTGCATATACTGACAACCCTTCTGCGCGTTTCGATGCTCTATTATCTTGTTCTTCCAAAATCTACGTAACTGCTCTTTCTAATTCTTTTGCACTCTTTTCTAAACGGTGTCGATCCTTCTATTCTACCCGTTACTTTCTTGTGAGTCAAGCACAACCATCGAGAGAATTTCTTGTTTGCAGAGATTATCTAAAAAACTGCTCTTTACGCCAGCTTGCAGCATCACGGCCCTGCAACAGCCGTTCTACATTCAATGCTTAGTTTCGTGGCTACTCTTTGTAACTGCCACCTTTGCCAGCCATGCTGCAACACGGCCCTGCAACAGCCGTTCTTTTCTTACATTCGCTGTCTAGTCACTTTCACTTGTAACTACAGTTAACTGCAGCATGAATTTCTCCTATGCATTCTCACCACCTGTCACTTGGAACTGCAGATCTGACTCCAGTTAGGTTTATCGTAACTGGCGCTATTTGCCACTTGTCACAATGCATGTATCTTTGACTTTTTCCTGCCAAAACATTACCTATCGTGATATCGCGACGTTTTCTTTCTTTGTTGACGTCATCCTCAACTTTGTCGTGATATCGCGACACTTTCGGCTTCCTGAGGCTTCTCTGGAAACTTGTCGTGATATCGTGACATTTTTAGACTTGCTGACGTCATCTTCAAAGATGTCACGAAATCATGACGTTTTCGGCTTGCAATGGCTTTTCGTTCACCCTGTCACGAAATCGCGACACTTTTTGGTTTTGCTGACGTCATCTTCTAAGATGTCACGAAATCATGACGTTTTTGGTCTTGCTGACGTCATCCTCATTGCCGTCGCGAAATCGCGACGCTTCTGGCCTCCGTACAATTTTTACTCCATGCAGCCGCGAAAACCTTACATGTAGCGAAATCGCTACACCATTGTTGCCTTAGCATTTTTCTTTGCTGCTAGCTAGTGAAACTCCGACGTGTAGCGATATCGCTACACCTTTCCACTTTGCACTTTGAACTCGTAGCAAGATCGCTGCACCTTCCCAACATGTGTTTCAAACCTGTAGCGAAATCGCTACACC
Organism: Wollemia nobilis; assembly: GCA_028583015.1. Taxonomy (NCBI): domain Eukaryota; kingdom Viridiplantae; phylum Streptophyta; class Pinopsida; order Araucariales; family Araucariaceae; genus Wollemia; species Wollemia nobilis. The sequence goes on along the minus strand of JAQPPZ010003287.1, from coordinate 4,197,552 downwards.
TTCGCACTATGCACTTTCAACCTGTAGCGAAATCGCTACACCTCCGCACTATGCACTTTCAACCTGTAGCGATATCGCTACACCTTTTTACCTTGCCTTTCGAAACAGTTAGGAAATCGCTGCACTTTTGTTCTTAGTGTTTCAAGCTTGTAGCGAAATCGCTACATCTTTCATCCTTTGCATTTAGAGCCTGTAGCAAAATCGCTACACTTTCCTTACTTAGTGCCTTTTCTTCGCTTTCACCGGCGAAATTGCAACATGTAGCGAAATCGCTACACTTTTCTTAGTTAGTGCCTTTTCTTCCAGCATATCGCGAAATCGCGACAATCTTACTTGCATCTTCTCTCTCCTCAGACATGTCGCGAAATCGCGACAATTTGGCTTGCAATTTCTCTCTCCTGCTTTTTGTCGCGAATCGCGACACATTTTCTCTCTCCTCAGCGAAAACTCGACATGTCGCGAAATCGTGACATTTTGGCGTGCTTTTTCTCTCTCCTCGGATATGTCGCGAAATCGCGACATTTTTTCTTGCACTTTCTCTCTCCTGCTTTTTGTCGCGAAATCGCGACAGGAACCATGTCGCGATATCGCGACAGTTTTCTTCCTTGTCTTTTTCTGCAAATTTCTGGATCTGGGTCCCCTCTGTTTTTCTTGAGATTTTCTGCACTTGATCTGACTGACCTCTGAACTGCTTCAACTGCATCACTCTATCTGTGTTGACAACAATTACAATCCTTTTGCACTGCTTTTGCTGCACCTTGCTCAACACAATCATCATAACCTTTAGGATCATGATAAATGGCTCTATCGATGAGTGATACTTCTTGAAGGTCTGTCAGTTTTCAATCGCATCCTCCTCCTCCACTAGGAGGTGATGGAGAGATTGGTTCTACTTGTTAGGTGGTTTATGGGTGTTCAGGAGCGAGTTTGTCAATTTTTGGGGTTATGGTACACCCTCCTTTCATGAGTTGAGTGTATCATTTTGTTTTCTTTTGTGATACACCTTCTCCAATAGCATGTATGATATGAGGTATATATATATGATACTTGTATTTTGAGCTTGATATGATATTTTGATTCTTTATGGTTTGATTTAGATGTTGATGCTTTGATGTGTGATGTTTTATGTATAAGTGTGTTGAAATTTTATTATATATTTGACTAAGTAGTCCTGATTGGTCGTTTAGTGATTGAGAAATCATGATGATGACTAACAGTTAGGGAGAGGCATATGTCTTGTTTGAAAGATGTATTGATTTTTTTGGATAGTATATGATCATCCATAAGTACGTTGTGAGTGATGATCTCTAGATCAGATATAGGAGAATGCTCATATTTTTTAGAGGTAGATATTTTACCTTTCATGCATTCCCATAGGTGGGAACATGGTCTCATTATGTTTAAATGGTGGTCTATGATGCCACATTCATGATAGCATTTAAGACATAATAGGGTACCTGTAATATGTACATGAAGTATAATCTTTTGAAAAACATTTTTTGTCTCATTAGTGTTTAAGTTCCATACTCTATGAAACACTTAACTACATAGATGAGGTACCTATAATATTTACATGATGTATATATGTAAATTTTTCTCTCATCAATTTTCAAGTGCCATTATTTATGAAACACTTGACTATGTAGATGAGGTATATGTAATATTTCCATGATCAATGTTCAAGTGACATTATTTATGAAACACTTGACTGCTTAGATGAGGTACCTGTAACATGTGCATGATATATATTTATTTTTCACTCCTTATCAATTTTCAAGTGCCATTCTCTATGAAACACTTGACTGCGTAGATAAGGTGTTTGATCTTCATCAATGTTTAAGTGTCATTCTCTATAAAATACTTAACTGCGTAGATGAAGTTATTTTGATTCTTATCAATGTTCAAGTGCCATTCTCTATGAAACACTTGATTGCATAGATAAGATGTTTTGATCTTCATCAATGTTTAAGTGCCATTATTTATGAAATACTTAACTATGTAGATGAAGTTATTGCTTTTTATCAATGTTCAAGTACCATTCTCTATGAAACACTTGGCTGTGTAGATAAGATGTTTTAATCTTCATAAATTTTTAAGTTTCATTCTCTATGAAACACTTAACTGCATGGAGGGAGTCACTTTGATTCTTATCAATGTTCAAGTGTCATTCTTTATAAACACTTGACTACGTAGATAAGATATTTTATTTTTGTCGGTGTTTAGGTGTCATCCTATATGAAACACTTAATTGCGTAGATGAAGTTGCTTTGATTCTCATCAATGTTCAAGTGTCATTCTTTATGAAACACTTGACTCCGTAGATAAGATATTTTATTTTCATCAATATTTAAGTGCCATTCTTTATGAAACACTTAACTACATACATGAAATGTTTGATTTCTTATCAATGTTCAAGTACCATTTTCTATGAAACACTTGACTACATAGATAAGATATTTGTTGTTTGTAAGCCTTTCGCAAAAGCTTTTGAGATGATTATGTGATAATTATTTTTATGTCTTGGATGCTAATTGCAAAATGTTTTGCAATATTTTGCAATGATTTCATGATATTTTTCATGTTTCGCAAATTGGTGGAATGCTTTTTGTAATTTATTTCATGCTCTTTGCAAATGTTTTTGCAAAGTGATGACATGTTTGATTTTGTGCAATGTAGTTTTGTTATTGCAAAATATTTTGTAATGTTATGTAGGTGTTTTTTATGCTTGTGAGGTTTTTGCAATGTAATTAAGATGATGTTTGTAATGCAATATTTTTGTTATTGCACAATATGATGTTGTGGTGATTTGTAAATGTTTGCATATGGATTTTTACAAGATATTGAAATGATGATTTGTGAATGATTTGCAATGTAATGCTTTGGTGATTGTAAAATATTTTGCAATGTAATGATGTCGATGTTTGCAAATATTTACAGAAAGGGTTGCAGGATGACTTTGTGTTGTTCTTCTTTGCCTTCACCATTTTGAAAGCAAATTATTTTGATAACTTGATATTGTTTAATTTCATAACACATGATAGAGGGTAACAAGAGTATATAAGTTCATTACCTAATGCATATGCAAATATTTACATGTACATGAGGAATTGGATTTAATACTTGTTTCCACCTCTTATATGTTGAAAGATTCAATAATTTTGTATTATAAACAAAATCTTTCAAACTAAGGGTAATGCTCCCATATGGACAATCCAAGAGAATAAGTCATTCTCCTTTGACTGATGTATGTACAAAGGAATATAAATGCACAAAGCATGGGAAAAAGAAATCCCCTTGTCTAGGAGGTCCATGTGACAATATTACCCTTAGCCTGAAGGATCTTATTTGTATGAATGAATAGATAACATCCATATAGGCTCATAGGTTGTTAGGATGCACAAGGATCTGATAATCGACTGCATGATGCAGTCATAAATGATTATGGGTATGTGAAGTGCTAATTACCAAATCCCAATATTCCCAAAGGACCCATTAGTTAGTCTGGATGTTTTAATTTTGAAGAAAAGAAGAAATGATGGTTTGTTGTCACATGTCAATATGGAGGAAGTTCTCTATCTATTGACTAATAGATTATACAAATAGATAGAGAATATCTAACACTCTTGATGAGTGATTATTTTGAGATTGGATTTTTTATTACGTATTTGTATAATAAACCAATTGGAAATAAATTTTTATTGATCCGATGACTTATTAGGTAGATAGCCGATGAAGAGAGTATGATCTATAGATGTTCTATTGTTGTAGAAGACTAGGAAGCTACGAATACAACATCGATCCATTGTCTGGTGAAGTTTACAAATGATTGTAGGTTCACAAGGCATTCGATCCATGGAGCTTCATAGTCCGATTGACCTATTTGAACAACAATTTGTGGGAGATTTTGATTTTTGTGTGATAGAATGCCAACAAAATGAAATAGGCGGGTACAAGGACAATATTGATCCAGTGCTTGGTAAGATTTACAAATGATTGTAGATCTGTAAGATATTGGATCAATAAGTTCTTCTCGTACTACATGGTTTATCGAAGACAATCATTGAGATTTAAGATAATGTAATAGTGTACCGATGTAATATATTAAGAGGAATGCTATGATACCATTGATCCATTGCCTAATGAGACTTACAAGTAATTACAAAAATATGTAAGATATAGGATCAATGAAATGTTATGATCCTCGTGATCTATTTTTAGGATGATGCATGTGGATTTGATTTATGCTTGATGGTGTACTAAAATGGTATGTCGAACGGGGAAGATTACCCATAATCATCCATTCCCATATAAAGTTGAAAAATAATAATTAATCCACAGGAGAATGGATGATTAATGGTTTCTTAGCTTGTGTGACTTACTGAATGAGTAAGCTGGTGATGATATATTACGTATGATTTTGTGATATCAGATGACAGGCTAATTAGGGAAGATAACCCCATAAACCAGTAACTGGTGAAATTCACAAATGATTATGAATTCATGAGAGATTGGTTGAATGCAATTTCCCATTTTTGGATGGCATATCAAATGAGTTACATTTGAATAATATGATGAATAGATGTCATGATACATTCAATAGACTACTCTTAAAATTATTTTATACAATACGTCATTTTGCAAGTTTACAAAAGTTGCTTACGCATTATAGAAGAGAAAAGGTGTCCTTGAGGAGTCTATTAAATAATCGTGAGTGTTGATTGAAAATAGGCTCTTTTTTTAAAAAATATTTATTGTAGATATGTATTGTTGATAATATTGTTGTGAAATATTTGTTGATATTAATAACATGACTATGTATGAAACAGAGGAAAGAAGGTATGCGTATCACTTATTACAAAGAGAGATAAGATGCATGATGGATGAGAAATATGGAAATAAGTGTAATTGATTGTTGTTTATTGTTGGGTACCTGAAGTTTGGGATAAAAGAAAGGGTAAAGGTAGGATCATTAGGGTTGTGGATGATCATGGTATACATCACTTAATCCAAGAGAGGGAGAAGAAGTGAAGAAGTATGATAGTAGTGAAGTGAGATGTAGAAGAAGATTGGGTGGACAAGATTTTTGGACTGAGAGAGTTTACTCAACATATGGTTAGCCTAGGTGGACGCAATGTAGATGTACTTGTAATAAGGATTGGCTTTTTGCATCATAGTAAATCCTCTAGAATCTAAAGTATGATCAATAAAATTAGACAAACGTGCAAGGGGCGTAGAATTTAGCGTAAATTATCTTCATTTCTAAGAGTTGGAACCTTCAGGGAATGTTCCTTCTTTGAGAAATTTAAATATGTCTTGATACCAAGGTTCTTGAGGTATAGATGTTTCAATATTGCATATATTAAGAGGTTGTAGGCATGATTCAACTATGGAAGATTCATTGATTGATCTTATGATAATAGAAGTCTCTTCATCTTCCAACTCCAAGGGTATGAGAGATGTTGTAGCCATGGCATCAACATGACAATTGTTGGATTGTGGTATGGCTTCTATGGTAATTTGGTTGAAGTAAGTTTTCAATATGTCCACAATGTATTTGTATGGTTTCAACTTCTCATCTTTGGTTTGATAAGTATTGTTCACTTGGTTGACAACCAATTGTGAATAATTGTATACTGTTATGTTTTCAATATTTAGCTTTTTTGTGACCCTAAGATCTAGGGTGAGTGCTTCATACTCTATTGTATTGTTAGTACATGAGAAACAAAGTTTAAAGGATAGTGGGATGAGCTGCTAGTGTGGAGTGACTAGGACAATTCCTGCCCTTGCACCTTTTGTGCATCTATCTCCATCAAAATACAAGACCCAAGTTTTAGGCTCTTGGGATTCTATTGAAAAGATTGTTTCATTTGGAAAAGATATGTTTATAGTATGTTTTGATTCTAAAGGAGATTCAACCATTTGATCGGATATAACTTGCCCCTTGAGTGATTTATGATTTTTTAATTCTATATCAAATTCACTAAGGGCTATGACCCATTTCATAGTCCTACCCGATAGGTAAGGTTTTGAAAAAAGGAAGTGCAATGGCTCTACCCTTACTAAGATATAAGTCTTTTGACTAAGCATATGGTGCCTTAGTTTGAGAGATGAGAAGACAACTACTAGGTAAATATTCTCTAGAGGTGTGTAGCAAGTTTCATAGTTTACTAAAGTTTTTCTAATATAGTAGATTGCCCTTTCTCTATGTTGTTCATTGTATTAGGCAAGTAAAGCATCGAGGATGTGTTCAGTAGCTACTATATATAGCAATAATGGTTGATTTAGATTTGGTAGTACCAAGATAGGTGGTGTCAAGAGGTAAGTTTTTAAATATTCAAAGGCATTTTAACATCCTTCATCCCATTCAAATTTTATCCCCTTATTCAATAGTTTGGAGAAAGGTTGACATTTATCTGCAAGTTGCGATATGAATCTGTGAATGGCTTCTAGTTTACCTTGTAAGCTTTGCAATTCAGTTAAGTTTGTAGGTGGTAGCATGTTTGTTATTACCACGATTTTGGAGGGATCAACTTCAATCCCATGATAGGACATAATGAATCCCAATATTTTTCTTGATGTTACCTCAAATATACATTTGTTGGATTTTAGCCTGACTCTATAGTCTTGTCGTCTTTCCAAGATACATATAAGATCTTGAGTATGGTTTTGCCTCTTCTGAGATCGACCCAAGATGTTATTTCTACAATTTTATGCATAATATCATGAAATATATATGTCATGGCCCTTTTATATGTTGCTCCTACATTTTTAAGGCCAAATGACATGACCTGATAGCAGAAGGTTCCCTAAGGGGTAGTAAAAGCCATCTTAGATTGATATTCTACTGCTATCTTAATTTTTTTTTAGCTTGAGAATCCATCTATTAAGGATAGCATCTCAAATGTTGCGATGAAGTCCATTATCATGTTTATGTTTGGCAAAGAGAAAACATCTTTTGGACAAGCTTTGTTTATATCCTGAAAGTTGAAGCAAATTTGAATGGATCCTTCCTTATTGGCAATAAGAACGATGTTGGATATCTAATACAAATAGTCTATGGCCTTTATGAAGCCAACATCTAGGATTTTTTGCAATTTGTCTTTTACTGGAAGAGTAACTCTCGGATGTATCTTTCTTAATTTTTTTTAACGATTTTGGTGTCGGGATGGACTACCAAATGATGGACTACTAGTGAAGGGTTAATTTTTGGCATGTCATCGTATTCCCAAGTAAATATGTCAGAGAATTCCTTTAGTAGGTTTGTGTACTTTGTTCGCTCTTCTTGGGTTAAGACTTTTCCAAGCTTGATAAGGTGAGAGTCCTTATTTATTTCTATGTTGACATATATGGTTTCTTCGATTAAGGCTTGTGACTCATCCTCGAAATGAAGAGGGGAATCTATTATCCCTAACTCTTTAAGATCTTGTAGATCCATAAATGTGTGTTCCAACTCAGGGAGCTGAGCTGAGCTTAAGTTGAAGATTTTTTTAAGAGATTCTTCTATATGATGATTGTTTAGAGGATCTTCAATATTTTCTTTGGTTGTTATTGATTCTGGATGAACCAATTCTAGCATGTTGAAACTACCAAATTGTATGGTTTTGTGAGGTGTTTGGTTAAGGAGTGACCATAGTTCTTCTTCATCCTCATCACCCCATTGGGAGCCATGTATTGACACGGGATGATTATATTTATCATATTCTTTGGATAGAGAAGGTTTATTTTTTTTAGGTATAAATATGATTTCACATTGTATTGGCCAAGGCTTGGGTCCTAGGGGTTCTTTAATACCCTGTTCATAATGATCTAGACCTTTTCCTTGATAACCCATGTTGGAAAAAATTTGTTTAGCTATGGAAAATGAAGGTGACATATAACATGTAGCATATGTTCGTTCGCTAGGCATGAGGTTACTTCCTTGGATATTTTTTCCAAGGGTAGTTCCCCCATGAATAAAAGTACAAGATCCTATTTGGATTTGAAGTCCTTTCCTATTAGGCATGCCTATATCACGAGGAGATAAGAACATACTTACTAGTTCTACGAAGGGATCTAGTTCTCAACGAATGAATTTGACTTGATCATTGAAAGAGGGTGATTGAGGAGTATCCTCTATGTTTATGAGAGATTCCTCTAATATTTCCTTTCCTTTATATATTTTTTATCGATCGCTTGACTTAGTTGATTGTATGGAAGGGCATATATTGATCTCTTGTAATTCAATAGAGTTGCACATGGCAAAAGGTTTTGGATCTCCAGGGATATGGATGATCCTACCTTGATACTCATATTTGAGACATTGATGTAAGGTAGAAGGTACTAACCTTATAGTGTGTATCCAAGGTCTTCCAAGGAGCATGTTATATGTTATGTCACATGATATGACATAGAAGAGGGTGTTTAAGACACAAGGCCCTAATTTGATAGGTAAAGTGATGGTCCCAGTCACTTCTCGTTCTTCATTTTCAAAGGATCTAATGATGAGATCCAATATTTGCAAATCATTCTCTGTTAAATCAAAATTTTGTCAAAAATTTATATTGCATACATTCAAGGTTGATCTATTGTCTACCAAGACTCTCTTGATATATTTATCGCTTCTTTGAGTTATTATGTAAAGGGGGAATACCTCAATATGCTTTAAAGAGGAGTATATTTCTCATGAAAGGCTAAGATAGTGTTGTTTACTCCAACTAGTCCAACCATGTTAGTGATATCATTTGAAGATATATCTTGAGGGACTTCTTACTCATTTAAAAGTTTTAGCAAGATCTCCCTATGAGCAGGTGACATTTTCAGTAATTTCAAAAGGGAGATTTTTGTGGGTACCTCCTCTAATTGTTGATGGATATTGAAGGTATAAGGTATTTTGAGAAGGTGTGAGCACCAAAGGTGACTTATTAGGGACATTGATCTTTACCCTTGGGATGACCAATGGAGGTTGATCTAAGGATTGATTCTTTGCTTGTTGCCTAGTCATAACATGTGAATATATTGATAAATGAATGGTGCCTATGAAGTTGGCTGATTTTCAATCACATGTTGGTAAGGGATATTGAAATATCCCCATACCTTTGTTGGTATTGTTTATTGAATATTACTTTCCTTCCTCTATGAGGTCTTGGATAATGTTCTTTAAAGATCTACATTTGTTGGTAGTGTGTCCTTTCGTTTGATGAAAGTCATAATATTTGTCTTAACTATACCAGAAATATGCTCCTTTGGATAGATCCCAAGGCTTGATAGGGGTAAGTTCTATCAATTTAGAGTCAAGAAGCATTTTTAGCCTAAACGTTTTACTTTGTCTAATATTTGTATATTGCCTTTGGGGTTTGTCTTCCTTTTGGATAACCAACTTTTGAGAAGCATTTTGAGTAGTGTTTATGTTGTTTTTTTCATGAGAATTTATTACACCATCTCCTACTGAAGTATGGAAAAAATGGTGCACCTAATGCAACTAAACAGTATGCATCTATCACTAATGAGTGATGGTCATAAAAACGAAAGCATGCAAGTAAAAGTGGAAAAGACACCAAGTTGCAAGAAATAAAATAAAAGGGAGTTTATTTCTATTTATTTTATGGTTCAAAACCATGGTCACATAAATTTTCCCTTGAGGGCTCCAGATTGATACATTTTTTTACAAAATGATGGGGTTCCCAAAGGATCAAGTCCTTTCAAAGAAGCTCGCGTGCACTTGTCTTTTCTCGTACCCACAATTGAGGTGGGTGAACCTACGATGCCATTGCTTTGTTATATGATCTTGTTGTTGTAATCACAATGACATTGAGAGGGGGGGTGAATCAGTGTGTTCTTTAAAATTTCTAAAACATATGATTTTAAAACCAGCAGCAGTTTAAAGCAGATAAAAGAGATACTAAATGCATCAAGAAAGCATCACACATAACACAACATTTTAACGAGGTTCACCAATGTGGCTACTCCTAAAAAGACTGCTTGGACTACCATCCAAATCCAGTCAATGCAAAGCTACAACTTTACATAATCCTTTACCAACACCAACTGGAAGGAGCACCAACCCCTTAACTTTATCTGCTACAACAGAATGGAGCACCAACTCCTATTTTACTAGCACCTACTGGAAAGAGGCACCAACCCCTTATGCCAAGCTACAACTTGGAAGACAATAATAAAAATTGTAGAATAAAACTTTCACCTTAATTTTCATGATCTGCCATTTTTTTGCATTCTGTTGTATGTCTGCATTCTGCTGCTTCTGCGCAAAATGATTCGCACTATCCGACAACTTCTCTATATTTCTTTGCACTCTCTGTCGTATTTAGTTTATCGATTACTTCTGTAAACTGCGCACTGTCACTTCGAACTTAGAACACGACTTCTGCATATCGCGCTCTTATCATCCATGCACTCACGATATATAGATGCGAATTACGACTCTACACTTTCCTCAAATGAACTTGATGCAATCACCCTTCTCGCACTTACACATTATCTCATCGCTATATTCTCTATACTGCCATTCCAAAGAACTAACACTTTTCTCACTCTCTGGATCGAAACGACTTGCTCTCGGCTTCATGCGAACTTGTTTTGCACCTTTCACATCTATTCCACTGCTTAACCTCGCAACAGACCCCATTTTTATAGAAGAGAATACCATATTAAACATCTTCGACTGTAACTCAAAGACGTCGGTTGCAAACCCTAATGAAGTCAACATGAAACCCTAGAATTTTTTTGGCTGCTTAACCTTTGTGATTGTCGACTGCAAACCCTAAAAACCCTCGTCATAAAACCCTAGTAAGTGTCAGCTTTAAAACCCTAAATACATTCATTGTAAAACCCTAACACATGTCAGCTTCAAAACCTCAAAGATGTCTGCTATAAAACCCTAGCAATTATCGACTTGGAAACCCTAACGATGTCCACTATGAAGCCCTAGAAACTGTCGGATTCAAACCCTAAAAACCATCGGCCTCGATTCAAACTTGTCGGCCTCAAACTCTTCTGCCACCTTCACCACCTTCCTGTAGCTTATTGCCGCAAAATGGCAACACGTCACAAAATCGCGACACTTTTTGTGTCCGTACACCTCCTTGACTTTGTCGTCGCAAAATCGTGACCCTTTTGGTCGTTGACAGCTTTGCCTCCATTCTTGTCACAAAATCGTGACACTTTGATCAGTTGCTGACGTCATCATCATTCTTGTCACGAAATCGCGATGCTTTCGGCTTCTGGCAGATTTTCTCGCAACCTGTCGTGAAATCGCGACACTTTCAGCTTTCGCTGATGTCATCCGCATTCTTGTCACGAAATCGTGATGCTTTCAGCTTCTGGCGGCTTTTCTCGCACCTTGTCACGAAATCACGACACTTTCAGCTTTCGCTGATGTCATCTTCATCTTTGTCGTGAAATCGTGACGCTTTCAGCTTCCGTACATTTTGTGCTTCATTCAGTAGCGAAATCGCTACAACTTAGTGCCTTGTGATTTCAATTGCTTTTACTCGTGAAATATTGACTCTTAGCGAAATCACTACACTTTTGTGCCTTACACTTTCGACTTGAAGCATAATCACTGCACCTTTGAGTTTTGCCCTTCAGACCTGTAGCGAAATCGCTACACCTTCGTGTTGAGTATTTTCACCTTGTAGCGAAATCGCTACACCTTTGTTTTGCGCAACTTTTACCCATAGCGAAATCGCTACACCTTTACTTTGTGCCTTTACAACTCGTAGCAAAATCGCCACACCTTTACTTTGCACCTTTACAACTCGTAGCGAAATCGCTACATCCTTTTTACTTAACACTTTCTCCCTGCTTCTGCCCGCAAAAATTCAACATGTAGCGAAATCGCTACAGTTTCTCAACTTAGCTTCTTGGCCTCCGATATGTCACGAAATCGTGACATTTTCAACTATGCCTTCTCTCTCCTTCGACTTGTCACGAAATCATGACATTTTTGATTGCACCTTCTCTCTCCTCTGACTTGTCGCGATATCGCGACATTTTTGATTGCGCCTTCTCTCTCCTCCGACTTGTCGCGATATCGCGACATTTTCGGTTGCGCTTTCTCTCTCCTCATTTTCGTCGTGAAATCATGACATTTTTGGCTGCACTTTCTCTCTCCTCACTTTCGTCACGAAATCGTGACATTTCTTATTGCACTTTCTCTCTCCTCCGACTTGTCGCGAAATCGCGACAATTTTCTAACTTGTCTTTTTCTTCGAATTTTTTCTATCTTCTGCATCTGAATGACTTCTGATCTGTCTACCCACTGCATCCTTGGATCTAACTACTTGTGTTGACAACAATGACAACCTTCTTGCAACACCTTGCTCAACAATCTCCCCCTTTGGAATTGTTGGCAACACTTGTATACATTCCTATAACTCTTCTCCCCCTTTGTCAATAATACCAAAGGGCTGCTGCAGACTCTCTCTGTGTCCATCCTCACACTTCTCAGGCACAATTTGACTCCCCCTGAGTTCATCCTCATGCACTCAAGTGCTCCCCCTGAGAAAGTGATCCCTGTAGCTAGTCACTTCTTAGGAAGTGTGACTACTCCTAATTTGCTCCGAAGATACTCAAATACTTCCTTGGGCAAAGGTTTTGTAAAAATATCTGCTACCTGTTTTGTAGTTGGGACATAGTCCAATTTAACTTCTCCTTCTGCAACTTTTTCTTTCAAGAAATGATACCTTATAGCAATGTGCTTTGTCCATGAGTGCATTAATGGATTCTTAGAAATATTTATTGCACTGGTGTTGTCACACTTTCTTGATCTAGCTCTCATAGGCGGAGACTTAGAAATAAAAGGCTTATAAGCAATTTCTTGCAAATTTAGTGAAATCCTTTGTTTCTGGACTTGGAGTTGATGTGCTTTAGCTTTTCTGTGATAGCATGGCCAGGAGCCTAATATTTTGCAGAGTGTGAAAAGTGTATCTTCTTTTGTTATCCGTTCCATTTAAATTTTGTTAGATATATGCTGTAAATCTGCCATTGTCAAGTTTAAATATGTTGTTAGGCTTCAGTTGTTCTATTGTCTGCTAGGGGAAATTACAGATTTGAGGTTAAGTTTGTTCTAATTGCTCTGTCTTCATCGTGCGAGCTAGAGTCGTCGGTGAAAGATACCGGCTTTAATCAGCTGCCCTTGGATTTATAATTTTCTGCTAGATCCGTTTCACTCTGCCTTGTGCTCTTAGTTGAAAGTGATCTTAGATCGATCGGACACTTTCTTCCGGGATTTGTTCTGTTGTGAAGCCGATAGCATAGATAAGATTGACAGTTTGGGTTTACAATTGATGTTTGATAAACTTCTCTTTTCTGCCCTACCCTACCCTCTCTTTGCTTACCGTTAATGATCCATTTTTATTTTCTTTATTTGCCTTTTATTTAAATCTGCTGTGGTCCGGCTTTCATGCACACCCCGGGAAAAAGGATGAAGGCAAGGAAAGCTCCGGAGACACCCACGGGACTGATCCCACTCATCTTTAGGATCTAGCTAGTTATCCAAGGTGCGAGTTACAGAGTTGGGTCGAATGGCAATTCACTTTTTTCCACTTCTGGAATAGATTTCAATATGGATCGCTCTGTTACCTTACGGGGGTTCCTGAACTTGTTCAGTAGTTGCAAAAGTTGTTGACAATCAGATTTAACTTGAATTCTTGATCTAGCTCTCATGGGTCAGCAGATTTAAATAAAAGGCAAATAAAGAAAATAAAAATGGATCATTAACGGTAAGCAAAGAGAGGGTAGGGTAGGGCAGAAAAGAAAAGTTTATCAAACATCAATTGTAAACCCAAACTGGTCAATCTTATCTATGCTATCGACTTCACAACGAACAAATCCCGAAGAAAGTGTCCAATCGATCTAAGATCACTTTCAACTAAGAGCACAAGGCAGAGTGAAACAGATCTAGCAGAAAATTATAAATCCAAGGGCAACTGATTAAAACTGGTATCTTTCACCGGTAGCCTAGCTCGCACAGTGAAGATAGAGCAATTAGAACAAACTTGCACCTAAAATCTGTAATTTCCCCTAGCGATAATAGAACAACCGAAGCCTAACAAAGATATTTAATCTTGACAATGGCAGATTTACGACATATATCTAACAAAATTTAAATGGAACGGATAACAAGAGAAAATACACTTTTCACACTCGCAAAAGATTAGGCTCCTGGCCATGCTATCATAAAAAAGCTAAAGCACATCAACTCCAAGTCCAGAAACAAAGGATTTCACTAAATTTGCAAGAAATTGCTTATAAGCCTTTTATTTCTAAGTCTCCGCCTCCTACGATTACATTTAGAATTTGTATTTATAGACTCAGGACATACCCTGATCTTTTCCAAAATATCTTGCTCAAACCCTAAATCTTATCGCACTTAAACCCTAGGACCCGGGTTTTACAATAAAAATCTATTTAAAACCAAAGTCCGGATAGAACTTAACCCTTCGGAAAATCTGTGCAGTCAGCTGCCATAAATGGAGAAGATAAAATCAAATGCAACTTGCATTCATCCGCAGCTGCAAATAAATGCCTCCATTAATTCTGCTGGTGAGCCGGATGAGTCACCACTTCTCCATCAATTTGATCTCCGCAAATCCATCTCTGAGTTGAAATGGTCTCCATGCTATCAATTCTACAATAAATCTCCATTAAATGCATTTACCGACAGCCTCTCTTCTAGCATGGCGGTCCTTGACTAAATCCGCACTTTATCTTTGCCTTTATGGTCTTTCCCGGTTGTCCCGCAAGTGCCAGGTGGAATCCTGCATGAAAGACAAAAAGATGCATTAGATTAGCATTTTAATTAAATCAGAAGCTTAAAACATTAAAAATAGATTAAAAACCGCAAAATAAGCTTGCATGTCGGCTTCTGTTTGTCCCATTCACGCTTTGACACGTGTCGCTACCCCAGGAAGCCTTCTGTTTCCCGTCGGAATGCACTTTCAGGTCAACTATGACTTTCTCTCTCCTGTCGCGATTCTGCGACATGTCGCGATTTCGCGACATGTCGCGAAATCGCGACCCTACCAGCGCATCGGCAACTTCTTCCCTCGTCGGCCGCGAAAATGCGACATGTCGCGTTTTCACGGCATGTCGCGAAATCGCGACCATCCTGGCCTCCGTACAGCCATCCCGATTTTCAGCCGCGATTCTAGAACACGTCGCGATATCGCGACAGTTCCCTTACCTGCATGCGTTGACCGCGATTTTGGAACATGTTTCTGACTTAGCCGATTTTTCATCCTGCAGCCCATTTTCTCTCTCCTGCCGCGAAAATACGACATGTCACGATTTCGCGACATGTCGCAAAATCGCGCCCTCCGTACAGCTTGCTTCTTTCGTCAAAAAACTGTCGCGATTTCGTGACATGTCGCGAAATCGCGACCTTCTCGGCACTTAGCTGCATTTTGACTTACCTGTCGCGATATCGCGACATTTCCGAAAAATGGAAGTGTCGCGATATCGCGACACTACCAAAAATGGAAAGTTTGATTTTTCAGATGAATTATGCAATCGTTTTCCGGATTTTCTCGGTACCGGTGCAAGATTTTGCTTGTGCATGAATGATTCTAGCATGTAAAAAGTGAATTCTTGGATAACACAGCTAGAATGCAAGAAAAAGCATAACTTTAAAAAGGAGGCAAGCAAATTTGGATTTAAAACCTGAAAAGATCAAGAGGGTCCCTGCTGCAAAAATGGAAGTTCATAATTTTCTAAGGATGGAATCTCATTTTTCAGTGGGGGTGTGTTGCTTATCAACACTGCTGTTACATGAGTCTCCTTGGGACTGGCCTGAATACTGGCTACCATGCAAACTGCCTGTAGAATATCAGGTCTGGTTGCAATTAAATATAATAAGCTTCCTATCATTGATCTATACATTGTTTGATCTATAGGTGGAGATTTGTCTTCTTTACTCAACTTGCAGCCTGTTGTCATGGGCGTGCTTACTGGCTTACTGTCCTCCATAGTGAACCTCTTTAGCATTTCTTTCACATATTTGATTTGAGAAATGAATATACCTTTCTCATTCCGATTAACTTGTAACCCCGTAAAGTAAGACAGTTCACCAATCATTGACATTTCAAATTCATTTTGCATCTTGTTTGCTAAGTCTTTACATGATTCATCTTTGTTGTTGCCAAATATGATATCATCCACATAGACAACAAGAACAATGAGATGCCCATCTTCTATTTTCACATACAGATTATCGTCCACTAATCCTTTCTTGAATCCCTGTTGAGAGAGATAATTATCTAGCCTAGCATACCATGCCCGTGGTGCTTGTTTTAATCCATACAATGCTTTCTTTAATTTGCAGACAAGGTTGGGATCTTCACTGATTTGAAAACCATCTAGTTGTTCAATATATACCTCCTCTTCGAGTTTCCCATTTAAGAAGGCAGATTTTACGTCCATCTGATATACCCTGAAGTTTTTGTGAACTGCTAAGGCCAAAAACATTCTAATTGCTTCTAATCCGACCACTGGAACAAATGTCTCTTCAAAATCAATGCCTTCGACCTGTGCATATCCTTTACAAACCAGTCTTGCTTTGTTCCTAATGACCTGTCCGTCTTCATTTAATTTGTTTCGAAATATCCACTTGGTGCCGATTACATTCTTGTTTGCAGGTCTAGGTACTAACTCCCAAGTTCTATTCTTTTCTATCTGATCTAACTCTTCATTTATTGCCTTCATCTAGCTGTCATATTTGCTTGCTTCATCTATGTTTTTGGGCTCAATGCTGGATAAAAGAGAGTAATTACTTATTACTTTCTTTCTTGTCTGAATGCCACTGTGGGATCTCCAATTATTTGGTCTCTAGGATGATTTTTCTGCCACTTGCCCGTTTTGAATTTTCTATTTTCTTGCATCTCTGAGTCATCTGATAAGTCATCTGTATCAGCCGTAGATGTATTTTCTATGCCATGTACTTCATCACCTTCAATTACTTCTTCGTAGATTGGGTAGTTTTCTTGAAAATTAACTATTTGTTTCCTCCCTTCATCGAATTTAACATCTGCACTGTCCACAATTTTTTTGAGTCTCTTGTTGTAGCATTTGTAAGCTTTGCTATGTGAAGAATAACCAACAAACACACCTTCATCTCGCTTCTATCTTCAAACTTTCCAATGTTGTCATCGGCTTTTCTCGATGTAGCATTTACAACAAAATACTTTGAGATGTTTTGTCGTTGCTTTTCTACCAAACCACAACTCATACGGTGTTTTGCATTCATGAGTTCTTAACATATACCTGTTTTGAATGTATACTGCTGTGTGAACTGCTTCTTTCCAGAATCTATCTGCTATTTTGCTTTTTTCCAGCATGGTGTGTGCCATTTCCTGAATTGTTATGTTCTTCCTTTCTACTACACCATTTTGCTAAGGAGTTCTGGCTGCTGAATATTGTCTCCTGATACCATATTTTTCACAGTATTCTGAAAATTCATTCAAAATGAATTCTCCTCCTCTGTCTGATCGCAAGCATTTAATCCTTTTCCCTATTTCATTCTCGACTAGCTGTTTGAAGGTTCTGAACATTTCAAAAGCTTCTGTTTTATCTTTTAGGAAGAATATCCATGTCATTCTTGGAAAATCATCAATACACAGCATAAAGTATTTGTCGTCGTTTATGCTTTGAGTCCTCATGGGTCTGCATAATTCTGTATGAATGAGTTCCAAAGGCCTGCTAGTATGGTATTCTTTTGTTTTAAATGAAACTCTAGTCTGCTTTCCCTTCTGACATGAAGCACACACACTGTTTGTAGGTTTCTTAATGGTTGGAATATCTCTCACTGCTTGTTTAGAGCTGATTCTTACCAGATTATCAAAACTTATGTGTCCAAGCCTCTTATGCCACAACCAGTTCTCTTCTTCTTGTCCCATGAAGCACATACCTTCTAAAAATTTTGAGAGTGTGTATAGGTTGCCAGACGTCCTTGAGCCGGTTGCTATCAATTTCTCGTTGTTTATTTTTCTGACTTCACAACCCTGCTTCTTGAAAACCACTTCATGTCCTTTATCACAGATTTGACTCACACTTAATAGATTATGTTTCAAACCATCCACATATAAAACTTCTTCTGACTTGATTTTCCCTTCACTAATTTTGACCGATCCTTTACCTATTATTTTGGCTCCATCATTATTGTCGAACTTCATAGAACCACCCTCATATTTTTGTAGATTTTCAAATTTTTGTTTATCACCTGTCATATGACTTGAGCAACCACTGTCAAGAATCCACGGTACATATTTATTCTGAGCTCTAAAAGCTGTCTGAACTATTAAAGATTCATGTTCTTTCCTGAGCTGTTCCTTTTGTTTCCATTCTGTCTTAACTGTGGTGTTGGGTTCTAGCTGGGATTTCCCCTTTTCAAAATTTTGCACATATCCTTCAGAAGAAATTCTATTGTGTTTTGCCTTATATGGTTGAGTTCTTCTTTTCTCGAGATTGATATGGAACAGTAAATACTACGACAGTTTCTGGCAATATGCCCGAAGTTGTGACACTTAAAACATTCTACTGCATAACTCATTAAAGGAGCAAAAGCATTTTTACTAGTGAAACTTCTTGGACCTATATTGTATTTGCAGTCAACAATTTTATGCCCATAACCATTACATTTAAAACAAAAACCATAGAAATAATGATTGAACCTGAAATATGGTCTTGGCCAAGTTGTTGCAGGAGCCTTAGATCTTCTTTTCTTTTGATGTATGACCTTGGTAAAGCCATCATTGTCAGCTGCTATTTCAAGATCGGTATTATAGCTTTCTTTTGCCTGATTTGTTTTTATTTCCACAGCCTGTTTCTTGTCTTTACTCTTTTCACTTTCAACATTGCTTGCCTTTGGTCCACTTGATGATTCTCCTTCAGTAAAGCCCAAATTGAATTTGATACCTGTGGATATTTGATCGCTTAGAATTTTGTCCAACTTCATCGAACTTTCTTCACGTTTTAAATGACAGTTGATTTTTCGATCCAGCTCTTGTATCTGTATTCGGAGACTAACATTTTCTTCTTCCAATTTGCAGCAGTAATATATCTTCATGGTTACCTGTATTTCAAGATCTTCGGACATTTTCTTGTATTCTTCTGTCTGTGTTTTTAGACTGGCTATAATGTCATTTGCATCCTTAAGTTTCCTTGACAGTTTTTCATTCTTCTTTTTCTCAGATTTCCATTCCATGAGAGCAGACACCAGCTCACCCTCTAAATCAACTTCAGCCTCATCTTCTTCAATAGATACTTCAGAGTTCATTCCCTCTTTGTTTTCTATGTTTTCTACCTCTTCTGATTCGTCTATTTCAAACGCCATAAATAGAGCCTCACCTGTTCCTTAGAGTTTTCACTAGAACTGTCCTCTAAAGATTCTGCATTTCGGGAGATAAAGCTTTTCTTTTTGAAATTGCATTTTTTGAAGTTTGTTTTCTTCCTCCATTCACCTCTTTCTTGATGCTGAGTTTCTTCACCTTTGTTCTTGTTATTGAGAGGACATTTGGTAGCAAAGTGTCCAATTCCTCCACAATCGAAACATTTAAGAGGTAGCTTCCATTTGTATTTTCCTTTTCCTTTCTTCAGCTTTCTTACAAAATTTGCTTCCATTTCATCCGAATCATTCTCTTCTTCAGATTCTTGTTTTGTGCTTTTGCCTTTTAGAGCTTTGAAGGTTGCTTCTCTATCAGTGGGATTAGATCTTCCTATTCTCATTTCAAAAGCAGTCAAAGAACCATGCATCTCATCCATACTAAAATGATTTAAATCTTTGGCTTCTTCTATGGTAGAGACTTTTGAATCAAATCTAGGAGGAAGTGATCTCAATACCTTTTTCACGATAGCAGCATCGGTTAGTTCTTCACCAAGACCTCTGATTGAATTCATGATCCCATTGACTCTTTGCATGAAAGTCTCTATGTTCTCATCATTGTCCATCTTTAAAGATTTGTATTGAGCTCGATGTGCTTGAAGTTTGGCCTCCTTGATCCTATGATCTCCTTCATGAATTTTCTCTAGTTTATCCCAGATATCTTTTGCTGATTCACAATTTATGACTTTGACTAGCTCACTGTCAACTAGTCCACACATAATAGCATTTCTTGCTTTTGAATCATATTCAAATGCCTTTTTACCTGTAGTGTCCGTTGGAGCGGTGGTAGGAGCTTTGTAACCATTAACTACCGCACCCTAGATGTCAAAGCCCAAAGCACTGAGATATGTCTGCATTCTAATTTTCCAAAATGCATAATTTGTCCCATAAAACAGTGGCACTTTGTTCGAAGAGAATCCTTCACCACTTGCCATTGCGTAACTTCCAAGATCACCTAAGCTGTTTAAGCCTGTTCAGGTACTTGGCTCCGATACCAATTGTTGTAATCACAATGACACTGAGAGGGGGGGGTGAATCAGTGTGTTCTTTAAAATTTCTAAAACATATGATTTTAAAACCAACAGCAATTTAAAGCAGATAAAAGAGATACTAAATGCATCAAGAAATCATCACACATAACACAGCATTTTAACGAGGTTCACCAATGTGGCTACTCCTCAAAAATACCGCTTGGACTACCATCCAAATCCAGCCTATGCAAAGCAACAACTTTACATAATCCTTTACCGTAACCAACTGGAAGGAGCACCAACCCCTTAACTTTATTTGCTACAACGAATGGAGCACCAACTCCCATTTTACCAGCACCTACTGGAAAGAGGCACCAACCCCTTATGCCAAGCTACAACTTGGAAGACAATAATAAAAATTGCAGAATAAAACTTTCACCTTAATTTTCATAATCTGTCATTTTTCTACATTCTGCTATATGTCTGCATTCTGCTGCTTCTATGCAAAATGATTCGCACTATCTGACAGCTTCTTTATATTTCTTTGCACTCTCTACCGTATTCAGTTTATCGATTACTTCTATAAACTGCACACTGTCACTTCGGACTTAGAACATGACTTCTGCATATCGCGCTCTTATCATCCATGCACTCACGATCTGCAGATGCGAATTACGACTCTACACTTTCCTCAACCGAACTTGATGCAATCACCCTTCTCGCACTTACACATTATCTCATCGCTATATTCTCTATACTGCCATTCCAAAGAACTAACACTTTTCTCACTCTCTGGATCGAAACGACTTGCTCTCGGCTTCACGTGAACTTGTTTCGCACCTTTCACATCTATCCCATCACTTAACCTCGCAACAGACCCCCTTTTTATAGAAGAGAATACCATATCAAACATCTTCGGCTGTAACTCAAAGACGTCGGCTGCAAACCCTAATGAAGTCAACATGAAACCCTAGAATTTTTTTGGCTACTTAACCTTTGTGATTGTCGGCTACAAACACTAAAAACCCCCATCGTAAAACCCTAGTAAGTGTCGGCTTTAAAACCCTAAAGACGTTCGTTGTAAAACCCTAACACATGTCAGCTTCAAAACCTCAAAGATGTCCATTGTAAAACCCTAGCAATTATCGGCTTTGAAACCCTAACGACATCCACTGTGAAGCCCTAGCAACTGTCGACTTCAAACCCTAAAAACCGTTGGCCTCGATTCAAACTTGTCGGCCTCAAACTCTTCTGCCACCTTCACCACCTTCCTGTAGCTTATTGCCGTGAAATGGCAACACGTCGCGAAATCACGACACTTTTTGTGTCCGTACACCTCCTTGACTTTGTCGTCGTGAAATCGTGACCCTTTTGGCCGTTGACAGCTTTGCCTCCGTTCTTGTCGCGAAATCGTGACACTTTGATCAGTTTCTGATGTCATCATCATTCTTGTCGCGAAATCATGACGCTTTCGGATTCTGGCAGCTTTCTCGCAACCTGTCGTGAAATCGTGACACTTTCAGCTTTCGCTGACATCATCTGCATTCTTGTCATGAAATCAGGACGCTTCCAGCTTCTGGCGGCTTTTCTCACACCTTATCGTGAAATCACGACACTTTCAGCTTTCGCTGACATCATCTTCATCTTTGTCACGAAATCGCGACGCTTTCGGCTTCCGTACATTTTGTGCTTCATTCAGTAGCGAAATCGCTACAACTTAGTGCCTTGTGCTTTCAACTACTTTTACCCGTGAAATATTGACTCGTAGCAAAATCGCTACACTTTTGTGCCTTACACTTTCGACTTGAAGCATAATCGCTGCACCTTTGAGTTCTGCCCTTCAGACCTGTAGCGAAATCGCTACACCTTCATGTTGAGTATTTTCACCTTGTAGCGAAATCGCTACACCTTTGTTTTGCGCAACTTTTACCCATAGCGAAATCGCTACACCTTTACTTTGCGCCTTTGCAACTCGTAGCGAAATCGCTACACCTTTACTTTGCGCCTTTGCAAGTAGAGAAATCGCTACATCCTTTTTACTTAACACTTTCTCCCTGCTTCTTCCGATGAAAATTCAACATGTAGCGAAATCGCTACAGTTTCTCAACTTAGCTTCTTGGCCTCCGATATGTCATGAAATCGCGACATTTTCAACTATGCCTTCTCTCTCCTTCGACTTGTCGCGAAATCGTGACATTTTTGATTGCGCCTTCTCTCTCCTCTGACTTGTCATGATATCGTGACATTTTCGATTGCGCCTTCTCTCTCCTCCGACTTGTCGCGATATCACGACATTTTTGGTTGCGCTTTCTCCACATTTTCGTTGAGAAATTACGACATTTCTGGCTACACTTTCTCTCTCCTCACTTTCGTCGCGAAATCGCAACATTTCTTATTGCACTTTCTCTCTCCTCTGACTTCTCGCGAAATTGCAACAGAAAACATGTCGCGATATCGCGACAGTTTTCTAACTTGTCTTTTTCTTCGAATTTTTTCTATCTTCTGCATCTGAATGACTTCTGATCTGTCTACCCACTGCATCCTTGGATCTAACTGCTTGTGTTGACAACAATGACAACATTCTTGCAACACCTTGCTCAACAATTGTTCTCCTTCCTTGTATGCTATAGAAACCTACACCTACACACAAGGAAATCAGAATCATTAAATAGAAAGTGTGTATGGTGAAAATATGCAATCCCCATAGACACTAAAAGACTAGAAAATATGAATATGAAATATGCCTATCTAAATCAACTCCAAATAACTTGAAATTGTAGAGGTATGTAAAATAGATGTTTTTGGGAATATATTACTAAAAACAGAACCGAAATTTCATTCTATGGTGTGGCGTAATTGCAGTAGACCTTTGAAGCCTACAAAACCCAAAGTAAGTAAATTATGCCCCTAAACATATCCAAAATGCATGAAACTTGGATATAATACATTAAATTATATTTTAAGACAACCCATGTGGTCATATTTATAAAATCAGGCACATATCCCTATGCATATCCAGATGAGCTTTGTAGACCTACATAAGACCCTACAAAACACGAAAAATGTGATATCTCACTCAATATAGATCCAAAATACATTAAATTTGGACATTAGTATCATATGATAATATAGAATCTAACTAAAAAATAATAGTAAAGACATAATGTATAGATCAACCACTATCCTAGGGTGGGATGGTTGGGACTGTCACAGACTAGGGACCGTCCTGGGGTGGTATGACCACCAGTTTTGCACTTATTTTATCACCAATTCCTCTGTGAATTGGTTAGGGACCTCCTAAATAGTGTTTCATTTAATTTTGTGGTAAAACCAACTCATATGGTTTGATTTTGTGATCAAATTGTGCCTCCTAGGTCACTCGCAAACCTCGTTCGCTAGGTACAAATTTTAAGGAGAAAAGGCAAAAAATGGTAAGGGGAAGTCTTGATAGCACTTCGTTGCTATGTATCAAAACTACTCTCTCTATTTTGTGTGGAAAAATAATCCACTTTATATCCAAAGGAAGCCTTTGGGCAAGAAGGCATGCGAGGGCATGCAGGGCAAGAGGCGCCATTTGGCCAACAAGGTGGCATGCATTGGAGGGAGAAGAGAATCTCCCTATTTGGCCTCTTACATGCAGCATGTCATAAGAATGCCATGTCCTCTGACTTGCATGGCTGAATAGGTAGGGAAAATAGCAATTTATGGAAACCATTTGTCCAAATTTGACTTTTTGGGAGTCAAACCCTGTGGTCGTCCCACCCTAGGATGACCAGTTTGCCACCGTCCCAGGGTGGGACAGCCACAAACTATGACCGTCCTGGGGTGGGACGGTCATGCCTATATGGCCCAAAAGCTCCCAAAAGTGGGGAGCCTTCCAAGAGTGGTTAAGACCACTATTAAACCTCTAAGGGTTTCCCAAGGGGGCTATATGGTGTCAATTAACCAATGCTTTTGATTGCATAATCAGATTGACCAGATTTTAGTGTCTACATATGCCCCTTTTTGAGATGTATTATGTGCAGCACAGTTCTAAGCAAAAATAGATGATTAAAATGCTAAATTATTAGGGTTATTAAATAACCTAACCAACTTTAGATGCCCCAATAATGGAGAGAGCATGCGTTCTTGAATCCTTGCTTTTGACGAGCTAAGTAACTGGCTTCAAGTACAACCTTTTATGGTCAGTTTGCTTGATCTTGGATATTTTTCATTCATGAAGCAGGAGGCCCAATTTTTCATGATTCTATAATGCCAAGAATTTTTTTAATTTGTGCTTGTTTTCTGCCCCAAGCAGGGGCATGATTGTCTTTGTCAATGATTTGTTGAACGAACGCAATTTGCATGATTGAGTGTGTGATTATTGATTGTGATTATGAATGTGCTAAGTATGACTACCCCATCAAGAGATGAATTTATGAGAGAATAACCAGTGATAAAAGTGATAACTCACTTGACACATATGACTTTGATAGAGTTTCCTCTAGTTTGACTCATTAAAAAATGGAGCAATTTGAGAGGATTTTGATGATTTTGTTGATGTTATATGGAAGAAAGGAGCTGAAAACTTTGTTCCCATGGGGTGGTCCAGCAACAATAGCCTTCTTAGAGTTTGAATTAAAGGCTTTTTCCACTTCTCTAGGAGCAATTGATATTCCTTGTGATCTTATGTGAAATTTGACCAAATTTGAGTTGTTTTTGGTGGGTTTTGGACCCTTTTTGGTGCATTTTAAGTTGTTTTTGTGAAATTTTTCTATGGCCATCCTAGGGTGGAATGGTGGCATGTTTTATGACTGTCCTAGGGTGGTATGGTCAGCCAAATAGCCGCTAATACCACCCCAGGAGGGTCAGGTCCCTAGGAGGGTTATTTAAGCCAGAAATGGGTCATTTGGGCTCATTTGTGCATTTGCAACTTTGTAGCTTGAGAGGTGAGGAGGAGGAGAAATATTTTGAGCAGTGGAGTGCTATTGAAATTATCCTACAATCACCATGAGCCAGCGTGCGAACTCATCTAGCGATGGAGCTAGTGCGATATGGGTAAGACTTGAATTTCTTACTGCACTATGCTAGTGTAAAAATGGAATTATTGCTTATTTTTGCTTTTGAAAAAACATACTAAATTCTTAGTAATTAAATCTAATTAGGGATGCCTTGTAATATTTTATGCTTGTTTTGTATTTTTATGTGATTTTATTGCATTTTAGGGCTTTATTTGACCATTATTTGTCTATTTTTAGTGGCCTAGAAGGCCTAATTTTGCCTAGTTTAGGGGTCATCCCGAAGCCTATTCAGAGCCTATTATTGACTGACTTGTCTCTGCCAGGTGGTGAAGAGTCGATGTCGAGTTCCAATCCTCTTTGATACCATGATATACTTATTGACTGATTTATACTGGGAGTGGTCTGATGCCATTGGCCTTAAGTAGGTGACGTGGTTAGAGCTTGTGTTGGGTGACTGCGCTTACTTGACGACACTTATTAACCTATGGGACCTACATAACAACACCTTTCATCTACCGATAGGCAATATTATGGTGACACTCAAGGATTTCTATCGTATATTACGCATTTCAATAGAGATACGATCGATTGAGTCCAATCATTGAGATCAAAGAGATGTAGTTATGGAGAGGTACTTTGGTAGGGCCACGAAGGAGGCGATAGGGGGCTCTTCCAGTGGGGGTATACTGGTGGCACATTGGTATGAGGTTGGGGTACTAGGCATGAGGCATGTTCTACTGATGACACTGATCTCTAATATGCTTTTACTAGACTCATCGAGTGCTAGGTTTCCCTGGAACCTTCTAGAGTTAGTCTTTACACTGGTAGGGAGCACTATGGAGCGGCCACCAGGGATGGCATGGGGGATGACACTACTAGAATAGTTGTATGATGAGATATACAATATCTTCTTCTGAGGGTGAAAGGGCTTTGGGTGCAACTTTCTATTGCAAGTTTAGGGATGGCAACATATAGCAATGGATAGACCGCATGGACTACCATGGACGACACGGGAAGAGTTGGTGGACCGGGAGATTGGATATGGGATCCTATGGCAAGAGGACCAGGAGGTAGGATAGAGTCAACACTAGGCAGGCGATGTGAGTCATTATATCCAATTTTTTGCAGGACTCAGAGCAACTGATGTTTTTTAGAGACCCTATAGGGATTGTCCAGTCTGGGTCAATGCTGAGGTGCAACTTCATCGAGTGAGGCGAGGGAGATGGATGGTTGGCCAACACAATATAGAGTGGGATTTTTTCCCATATTATTAGGTTACATGGTAGTTCAGGCTATGACATGGGTTACCCAGTGAGCCAATGGTTTACCAGCATCGCGGTGATGAGAGGACACTGAGGTGGTCGATGATGGAGGTAGTTAGTAGGGATGCATATCTTGTAGTAGACATTCCATATTTGGATGATGTCAAGACTATGGAGGAGTATGACTCTTGGTGGGTGACATGCCAGTGGCAAGGAGAGGGGTCACTTGGGGGTGATGCATCACGGGTGGAAAGGGAGGCTTATCAGGAGGCTTTTGATGAGGACCAGGTCGATTGATGTAGGAACAATAGGATGAAGCTACTTTATTCATGAAATGCAAGTAATATATAGGATTACATAGGAATCTCACGTAGGTTAAGTGGTTGCAACAATATGCCAAACATGGCCAACCACTTAACTACTAGTTAACAAAATGCTAACTATGGATGTCTACTAACTGCTAGAAGACAAACAAGATCTCTAACAGTTAACAACCATCTAACAACATGCTAACAACATGCTAACAACCTATTTCTAACATGGGCATACTATGCCTCATGTGAATACAAAGTGCAAGAAATAGGAATAGTAAATAATAATAATAATTAACTTAGGCTTAAGTGGATAAGCCTAAGTTATCCTCAACACTCCTCCCAACCATATAAGCATTGGACCCCAATGCTCTCAACAAATGTGGAAAGTCATGGGCCATCTCATGGTGAGGAATCCAACGAGCCATGTGTGGAAAGTGACCGCAACGAGCGACAAGGTAAGTAGTGGAAGAACCCTGTCCTGTGTGATGAGTCTTCATCTCAAAAACTCTATCTGAAATGAGCGAAAGCTGACGATCAGGTGCCACTGCTGCTGTAGGACTGAAAACAGGATTAGGTACCAAAAGAGGGTCCTGAAATGGTGTCTCTGGAAAGCGGCGCTCATCCAAAGGAACCCAAACTCTGCCTCCAATCTGTGGTGAGTGAGGATTGTGATGCTTTCACACCACTCCCTACGGTGTCTCCTGCAAGTCATGTGGTATCTTGCCTAGAAGGCTCTGTCGGTGCTCAGTAAGGGAAGTAACCTTAGCTTGCTCCTCCATGTGTGCAATGGTGGGAGTGGGCAAAGCCAAAGGTAACTTCTATGGAACAAGTGGTTCAATAGTTGTAGGTGTACCCAAAATTATACCAATGGAATCAATGGTATCTTTCTCATGAGTGAGAATGGTGGGTTCCTTAACCACTTGCTCTTGTGATTGTTCATCATGTGGGAGTGAAACTTCTTCCTTTGCATGTTTCTTAGGTGGTGCTTTTTCTTCATTTTGTGTGGGACAAATGCTAATAGGAGCCAAAATGAGTGCTTGACTTAATGGCTTCCTTACTTGCCTACAACTTAACATCAAATTGGAAGTAGGTGTAGTGCTTTGTATCAAGTAGTTTTTACCATGCAACTCCAATGTGTAGGTATTCTTTTTAGCATGATAAATAGCATTCCTATCAAATTGATAGGGTTTACCTAGCAAGAGTCCACAACAATCCATATCTGTGACATCACACCTAACTTTGTCCACAAACTTGTCACCAAAAGCAAAATTCAAGGTGCAAGTATGGGTGATGTTGGATGTGGAGTCTACATCTTTCCACCCAAGTGCATAAGGTTGGTTATGTGGTTTGATGGGAAGTTTCAACTTCTCCACAATGGACTTCACAATGAGGTTCTTTTGCGATCCGTTATCAATGATACAATCAACATAGAAATCATGCGTCAAGTGGGCTCTAGTGATAAACAAATGATCACGCCCCCCTTGCGCAAACACATTGGATGTTAGGGTAACTTTGTTGAGTTTACCCTTTAAAGCAGGATATTCTTCTTCTGTCCCTGTAGCCAAAATGGGACCATCTTGTGGTTCCTCATGTGTAGGCTGTACAATTAGGGATTTCTTCTTCTTATACTTCTCAAAAGTATAGCATTTGGATTTTACATGTCCATGCTTTTTACAAAAGTCACAATACAATGAAGAAGAAGAATCTTTAGCATTAAAGGAAGAAGAATGTGCTTTAGGAGAAGTGGGAGGAGAAGAAGAATGAGGGGAAGATTCAGAATTGTTCTTCACCTTCTATTGATGCTGATTCCCGCATTTGGAAGAGCCCTCCTATGATGAACGAGACTTTTGATATGCACCAACTTTCTCCTCTGCAAGAATGGCATGATTGAATGCCACATCCAAGGTGAGGAAGACATTGAATTTGATCTCCCTAAAAATATGATCTTGCAAGCCATGAGTGAATTTATTAATCAAATCATCTTCTGAATCTTTCACACCAAGCAATACCCTCAACCTATTAAATTGGAAAATGAAATCATAAACTGACATTCCATAGGTTTGCCTCAATCTATACCACTTGGTAGTGAGGTCACATTGGTAGTTTGGTGGAAAGAAGGTGTTTTTCATAATTTGAGTTAATTATTTCCAAGTCATGGTGGCATTATGACTCTGTCTTTCTACAATGAGAACTTTTGCTAAACCTGTGAGTTTTAGTGTAGTAAATGTGGCTTTTTCATCCTCCAAAATTTTAGCATAAGCAAACCAAGTTTGCATATCCAAAATCCATGTAGATAAGACATCGGGATCCCTAGATCCATCATACATTTTAACCTCACATTTGGCTTTGTTTGCATGATTATGGTGGATTTTGAGTTCACCAGGATTAAACTGCACAACAATGTCTCTCACTTTTTCTGCCAAAATGTCTACTGCTTCGGTGAGGTTTTCCATGTTTGTTCTGAGGTCATGAGCCATATTTTGCCTAGTATATGCCAGACTAGGAGGATTACAAAATGAATGTAAGAACTAATCTAGGCTTAGGAACAATTTTAGTTTCCTATGCAGCCAAATTGCCTAGATTTTACAAATTTTGCTCTAAAAAATAAGGCTATTTTAGTGCTTTTTACAAAATAGACTTCAATTTTGCAATTACAAAGTGCACTAAAATACTAAAAAATTAGCCCTTTTACAATGCCAAAATTTTTTTAGGAGCAAAAAATATAAATCTGCTGAAAATTTGCAACACAATGCAAAAAAATTGGTCAAAAATAGACCAATAACGGAGAAGATATCACCTTTTGAAGTTGTTCTCCTTGTTGCAGTTTTGGGTGCCAAAATTGAATTTGAAAATTTGAATTTTCTTGCCAAATTTGCTTTCCCACCAAACAAATGGCCTACGTGCCAAAAATTTGTTTTTTTTTCTGCCCCGATCAACTGGGTAGGTCAACGTTGAAGTCCGAGAACAATAGCAGTCAATCGCGTGCAAATAACCTTGTTGAAAACTATGTCCACCCGTAACCCGAATTCTATCATTGAAATTTGTAAACCATCAAATTTGTGTTTGATTCACAGTCTGCCAGAAAATTGCCTCGTTGAGATCAAAAATTGGGTCGATAAAAATTGATAGTCGGGTTTACGAAAACTGCCAGAAGTTGATTTGCCTGTTGCGGACGTGCAACATCACCGGGGACAAGCCAAATTTTTTTTTTGAAACTCTCGCGAACTACCGAAAGTTTTGAATTTCATCAGAATTCGGGAACGTGCAGAGGACTTGAGTTTACTTGCCGTCTCACTGTCGAAATCTATCACACGATGCTTGTTTGTAGAATTTTTTTTTACGTCGCGATCTGTTTTATTGGATTTACATAGGTCGTCGATGCTGTGCTTGGCCGTCAAAAGTGTGAAGAAGGCCGGACGGCTGTACTGGCTAGCTATTGATGGTCACTGAGAGGGGTAGCGCCCTTGGTCGTCAGTTGCAGCTGGCTGCGTCAACTGGTGGTCGACCGACTGGTGGTCACGTCGGAGGTCGGCTGCCGTGAGGTGGCACCGGTGGTGACTGTCGAGTCGGGTCTTCAGTGGCCATCGGCTCTGCTGCCTCTCAAGTAGTAGTTAGGCCAAAATCAAGGCCTATGTAGCTAAGGCTTCTTACATGCCTCTTTTTTTTTTTATAGAACTAGCCCCAAAAAATATTAATATTAATATAATATCTTTTCATGGAGAAAAAGAAAAGATATTGCATGAAAGAGAAGGGACTTTTTGTCCAACTTCACTCCTATTTTTGCAGATTTGAAACTCCAATTGGAACTCAACTTGAACTGATGAGGTAAACTCAACTTCTGCTTTTCAAGGCAGATCTGGTGCTCCTTGACAAAGAAATGGTGTAGGGGTAATTTCTTCCCTCTACCCTCAGCTTCACTTGTGTTGTGGATTGCTTCAAGCTCCACTGAACACCTTCCTAGGATCTTGA
Source organism: Wollemia nobilis (assembly GCA_028583015.1). Taxonomy (NCBI): domain Eukaryota; kingdom Viridiplantae; phylum Streptophyta; class Pinopsida; order Araucariales; family Araucariaceae; genus Wollemia; species Wollemia nobilis. Next base: position 4,166,664 of record JAQPPZ010003287.1, on the reverse strand, counting down.
TGACTAGTTGAAAACTCCAACTAAACACCTAGCAAAAAGTGGATCAAACTTGCCCTCCTTTCTGCAAATTTTCCTGAAGCTAACTGATACCAATGATGTAGGAACAATAGTATGAAGCTACTTTATTCATGAAATGCAAGTAATATATAGGATTACATAGGAATCTCACGTAGGTTAAGTGGTTGCAACAATATGCCAAACATGGCCAACCACTTAACTACTAGTTAACAAAATGCTAACTATGGATGTCCACTAATTGCTAGAAGACAAACAAGATCTCTAATAGTTAACAACCATCTAACAACATGCTAACAACATGCTAACAACCTATTTCTAACATGGGCATACTATGCCTCACGTGAATACAAAGTGCAAGAAATAGGAATAGTAAATAATAATAATAATTAACTTAGGCTTAAGTGGATAAGCCTAAGTTATCCTCAACATCGATGGAGGTGAGTGGCATGGGTATGGGCACATGGTAGATGATGAGGTAGACCTCCTAGAATTAGGAGATCGATGTGACTGTGACACTAGATATCAAGAGATGTAGGTACAATAGATGGCACAAGGTGACACAAAGACTGAGTTACGAGATGAGCTGATCAAGGTTAGGCAAGAGAGAGATCTCCTTCGGATATAGGTATAGGATGCTTACATAGAGGTAGCATCTCAGTGAGCATAGGTATAGGATGGTCAGGTAGAGATAGCAACTCTGTGGGTGCAGTTACAATCTCAGAGCCCTAGGCAAGAGGGATCTAGTAGTGATGATGTGGCTAGGCTATAGGAGAAGGTGACACGACTCTATTCTATTGTGGAGACCTACTAGGTGTGGTATAGATGAGGGAGAACCTACATAGATGAGTTTGAGAATAAGGTAGTGCACCTTGGAGGGCACCTACCAGATGATTTAGGTATGAGTGGATCACACCAGAGTCGATAAAGTGGTACAAGGTAGTATTTAGCTAGGATGGAGGTACCTGGATCTGGATGTCAGGCTGATAGAGTAGGTGGTAGCAGGCATGGAAATTCATATTGAACTCCAAATGTGGGTGGGAGTGTGAGCCGTATCACTGGTTTTGCGTGACCGGGGTGATAGAGGCTCTTGTGATTCTTTTTAGATTTTTGGATGTGTAGCAATGTGAATTCTGAGAATTCACTTTATTGTAGCCTATGGGCAATATGATGTATCTTTTTACCCCATACATATACACATATATATGAGCTTTTATGTAGTTTATCATCATGTGTTTATTGCTTTATGAGATTTTGAGCAATGTGTTTATTTGCTTTATGAAATGTATGCAATGTGTTTATTTGTTTTATGAGTTGTATGCAATGTGTTTATTTGTTGTATGATATGATGATGGATGTCTATCATGTATGCGTATGTTGTAATTTTATTTGATTTGATGATATGTGTATTTACGTGGATGCATATTGGTATGGATGATGTAGTAATCTTGATGATGAAATGTATATACTTGTTGTGGCTGATCCACAACACACCCCAAAATTGGGGACCCACCTTTTTTGCATGCTTTCAAAGAAGATCTCAGTGACCCAGATGCTAAAAATCAAGAAAAAGGCAAAAATGCACAAGTATAGAAAGTGTCGCGAAATCGCGACATGTCGTGCCATCGCTGCCGAAAAATAGAAAAGTGTCACGAAATCGCGACAAGTTGCTCCGTCGCTGCCAGAAAATGAAAAGTGTCGTGAAATCGCGACATGTCACAAAATCGTGGGTCAAACCGGTCAAACGGGGCAGGAGGCAGAAAGGTGTCGCAAAATCGTGACATGTCGCAAAATCACGGTCAACGCAGTCAACGACAGCAGGTGGGAGAAAAGCGTAGCGAAATCGCGACGTGTTTAATTTTTGCGGCCCAGAGAAGAGAGAGAAAGACGAAGCAGAAAAGTGTCACGATATCGCGACATGTCACAAAATCATGGGTCAAACTAGTCAAACAGGGTAAAACAGAAAAGCATCGCGAAATCGTGACAGAAACGAGCCGAGGCGTATGAAAGGAAAATATGTCACGAAATCGCGACATGTCGCATTTTCGTGGCCAAAAGCAGCAAAGCAGTACGGAACGAAAAAGCGTCGTGATTTCGCGACGAAAAGCTGGCCGATGGTACGAAGCAAGAAAACGTCACGAAATCGCGACAGAAAGCAACGAAAGAGGCACGAAGTGAAAAACGTCGCGATATCGCGACAACATGCGACAAGGTGCCCGAAGTGAGAAAGCGTCACGATTTCACGACAGGAAAGCAACGAGGGCGTACGGAGGAGAAAAGCGTCACGATTTCGTGACATGTCACGAAATCGCGACATGTCATGTTTTCACTGGGCGCGATGGCGAGAAAGGCTGCTGGCAGGAAAACGTCGCGATATCGCGACATGTCGCGATTTCGCGACATGTCGCGTTTTCACGGCCAGGAAGGCGGACAAGGCTGCATGCTATTTTTTGGACGCGATTTTCATGGAACCGTTACAGAACGTGCAAAAAAGTGCGGGACACATGGCGTACAGGCCGTGAAGCGTTACAAAGAAGATCAAACGTCTTAATGTCAAGCATAAAGCCAAAACACATGAGTCAAAGAAAGGTGAAACGAGCAGCCACTGGAAGATGAAATGAACCGTCATGGAAGGGGAATCAATTCAACAACAAGTATAAATGCAGATGCACAGATTGGCACAAGGGGGGAAACCGCTGGAGCAGAGTTGCAGTGCTAGAGGCCAAAGGGCCATTCTGGGCCTGCTTGGGGCTGTTTTCTGCCTTTTGTTGGTTTTGAGAAAACCAAAGATCTTGCTATTGTAACATGATTTATTTTTAATGCAGAGTGTTCAAAAATTTGCATCTTGTTGGCAAGAAAGAAGGAGTTATTTTCTGCATGCATGTTTTAATGTTTATCTTTCCCTTTTTCAGATTTCTAGGCTTATAGATGAAGTTTAATGCAAGTTCTCTTGGTTGCTTCATGCGAATGTCTAAATCTAAAAAATAACAGTAAACCCCAGAGACCAGACACTTAACTTACCTGGATTGTGCATGTTTGCAGGTTCAATAGGTTAGGTTGCATGCATGGAAACCTCACATCTTCGGTTTTGCCAGGACGGGATAGCATCAAACTGAATGCAATTTTTAATTTCTTTTCTTTTACATTTTATTTTTCTTTTGTTGTATTTTATTTTTCAGAAACTCCAATTTTATTTTCAAGCATTAAAATAAAATTTAAAAAATTAAAAAACTTCAAAACCCAAAAATAATTCCATTCATGTTATGGCATTTCATTAAATTTTATTTTGAAGTTACAGCATGGTCATTTAAGGATCAAATCACATTTACTTTATTAGGGTTCAAGGAACAATCATTAAATTTCATAGTAAAATAAACCACAGTGCCCCTTGTTTTCAGTTACTTGCAACCACTAAGGTGTTCCAAGCATTTTAATTAAATATCTTTTATACACAGATGCAAAATGCTAACATAACAGGAACCTTGGAGAAGTTACATGTTTAATTTCTTTGCAAGCAGAGGATTTAGAACCCAAATCCTATCGGAGAGTGTGTTTTCACAATCGGGTGAAAATACCACTCAACAGATTGGCGCTAGAAGGAGGGCCTGAAAGTTTATTTTATCATGATTTTAGATGCTACGGGTTTATAATTGTTTAAGAATTTTAAATTGCTAAATATTTCAAGCATCTTCGGCCTCTAACACCACTCAACGGATTGGTGCTAGGAGGGCCGTACGGGTTTATTTTTAGTGTAATATAAATTTAAATTTTTGTATGCATTAGTCCTCTAACATTCAGCAGATTGTAAAAAGGACGGCCTGAATTTATTTACTTGTTCTATTTTAAGCAATTCAGGTATGTTGTATATTTTTCTGATTGTTCATACATAATTAAAGTGATTTGATTTAATTTTTTAGAATTTTGGTCTCATGCAATTACTTTTCATTTGATTTTAATGAATACATCTCTTAGTTGATGCTAACTTGATTTTTGTTTTATATTGCAAGTTGAATATTCAACAGATTTGGTTCTAAAATTACATTTTAAGTTCACTAATGGCAACACTTGAGGAGCAAAGGGTATCCCTGAGAGCTGAAATAACATCTCTAAGAGAGAGAATGGTATTAATAATAGAGGATCATTATAAGGGTTTGTCTATACCTGTGGTACCATATCATGTTCCTAAAATGTTATTGGATTTTTTACGGTGTTTTAATCAAGAGGTGCCACTAGGATACTTGCAAAAGCTGCATGTCTACAAGAATGCATTATGTCAATTCCAGATTTTCTATGAGGAGGTGGCTTGTAAGTTATTTGCATACATTTTGGATGATAGACCATTCTTTTGGTATAGCCAACTACCCATGGAGGTTAGGACTTCTTGGATACAATTAGAAGCAGCCTATCTTCATCATTTTGGTAATCGAGTTGACTTAGAAATATTGAAAAATCAATTTACCTCCATATGTAAAGAGTCTAATGAATCCTTGAGTCAATTCAATGGAAGATTTCGTGAGTTGCACTCCCAAATGTGGGAAAATTTTAACACATTGGAAGAGGAAGCCATGGAAGTATACCTAGGAGCCATACACCCCACACTTGCTTCACTCATTGAGGAAAAACTGAGTGGTTTGTCTCTAGAGAAAATCCATGAGGTCTTAGAAGAGATAGAACGACAAGGTCTTGAAGAAGAAAAGGCACAACATGTTCATATGATAGATTGTTCTTTTGATGCCAACCTACACCAACCATCAAACATAGCACCCTCCACTCCAATGATATCTAAGGTAAATGATCAAGGGGATGAATTTGAATATCCAAATCTTACAACCACCTTAGATGTAGTCCAAGAGGAGGTGCAAATTGATAAGACAACATCCACTAGTGAGGATCATGTAGAATGATCTCATTCATAGAGATACATGATTATCTGGATGAAGGGGTTCTAAATTCAACAATGTTTGAAATATGTGATAGGATGGAACCCACCATAGAATTGAATGAAGTGGTTGAAAGTGAAATGGAAAGAAAATCAATAAATAAATTTGAAGACATGATAGAGTTTCACCACTTGTTCTTGGAAGATACTATTGATGAGATGTGTAAAATTAAGGATCAAGAAATTCTTCACCCTCCAAATTATGATAATGAATCATGGGTTACTAATTTGGACAATGATAGCCTTATAAATTTGAATTCAAGAAATAACCCACTTTTGGAAATAATTGAACCATCTAAGGAAGGTGAAGATGAATTTGATGAGAAACACATTGATGAATTGGAAGATGTTGAAGAAGTAGTTGAACGCCACCACTTGATTTTGAAAGAGGATTATTATGATGCTTGGAAGAAGTGGGAAGACTTCACTCATTCCAAAACTACTAATGAAACTTTTGTGCCAATTGATATACAGGACAACATAATTGACTACTCAAAGGAAGATATTACAACTCCTGTACAATTTGAGGATGTTTTGGAAGAGGGTTTCAAATCTCATCAAATTTTGGAAGATTATAATGATCCTATCGCCAAGGACAAAGAAGAAAATGAATGGATGAATGAATCAAAAGATCATGTCACAAATACCATGGAGTTTCATCTCACAGATTTGGATGACGATTTTTACAATGGTTGGGGAAGGTATGGTAATGCATTCTTTTCTCACATCCCTATAGATGAAACTCATATTTCCCTTGATATGCAGGATGTTGAACCTTCTACATCATACGAAGATCTCATATTCGCGGGATTTGAAAAGGTGACAAAATTTGATCATGTTGAATATAAATTCATTGAAAGTGTGGATGCAAGTTTACATGATGATTTGGAGGATTCAAATGAAGAGATACCACGGATAGTGAACAAAGAATTGGAACCAAATGACAGAGAGATTGATCAATTGGAAGCAATTCAAATGAAGGATCATCAAGATGAGTCATGGGACATACGCTTTGACCAAGAATGTTTGAGGATTGAAAATGATGACCATACTTTGAATTTAAATAATTTGAATGATGAAATGTCATTAAAGGTAAATGAAAAACAAGGTATAATTTTTAATCACACCTTTAATAACATGGTTTTAATGAATGGAAAAGAAGTTGATGCACTTGAATTGTTAAACCAAATTCATCAACAATTATTAATTGAATCTAGGATAAAAACTTTTAATGATCCTAATTTAGTAAATATCCTAGATGCTTGTAAATTGTTACACAAATTTGATTGGCCTACAAATTTGGAAAATAATTTGGCTTTAAAATTTGTAGAAATAGGCTCCTACTTACAAAATTGCATATTGGAAGAAGATAGCCTAATTCTAAATCAAAGAGTAAGTTTGGAAATGGAAGTTTTAAAGAATAGACATGATAAAATTGAAAATCATTTATTGTCTAATCATTTTAGTAATTTGATGCTCACCTATGGGAGTATTATTGGAACTAAATCAAATTGGTATGGTGAGCATGGAAAGTGGAAGTTTGTTGCATTGTTTGGTCTAGTGTTGTTTTTGTGGGATTCCCGCAACATTTGGCATGCATATCACGTTATATTTTTGTTTTTGTTGAAATGTTCTAATCATGTTTGGGATCCAGGAAAGTGATAAGCCAAGCTTTGCATCATCTTGTATTATAGTGTACATTTGTATATAGATTTTGGTTTTTGGTTTTTGGTTTGTGTTTTCAAATTTTCATTTTTGGGATTGCAGTTTGGTTTTGGATTGAATAAGTTTTAATTTAAAGTTGTGTGTTTATTTGACATTTTTTGTTTGTTTATATAAAAAAAAAAATGATGAAAAAGTTGCCTTGAGATGCTAACTTATGTTCTAGATCGGGAGAATATGAAACATTGGAATTGTCTTGTAAAAGCTCCACAAGTAACACAAACATTTTAAGTAATATCGTTTGAAACTTGTGATGCATGAAGTAGTCAGCTTTATATGGCAATATTTCATCTGGCATTTCAAAGAGACAATGCATTCATATTACATCTCACTTTGCACATAAATGCCATCTTAGTTGCATATGCATTTCAAAATGCAAATCATTAAAGTGTGTCAAATCCTCTTAAGGTTATGCTATCACATAAATAAGAAGAAAATCCTAAGGTTGGAAACTGAGTCTTGAGATATCTAGAACCAAGCACATCTTATACACTTAAAAAGGATCTTGAGCAAAATGATCAAAACCTAACTTGGAAGAAAAGGGTTGGGCGAAAGAAGTATTTCATGTCTATCCTATTTATGCAACATGATCCTTAAAACAGTGGTTTTGACCACTTCCATAAAGCTTAAAGCCTAAAATCGAGTAGTAAGGATAGGGCTAAATCCTCATCGAACTTAGGTTGAGGATCCAATTCCCCAAAGCTTTGATTTGACCTACATGGAGTAGTAAGGATAGGGCATAAATTCTCATCTCGCTTAGGTTGAGAATCTGATTCCCCAAAGCTCCTATGTCTCATTTCATAATAAATCTTGGATTGGAAGGATCGTACTACTTGTCCTCTCGCAAAGGATGGGTAGTCATCCCCAAGGTCTAAGCAACAAAATTAATATTTTCCATTTACATCTAAAGTTTGGATTGGAAGGATCGTACTACTTGTCCCTAGCAAGGATGGGTAGTCATCCCTAAGGTCCAAGAAGTAAAAAATAAAATTTTCCCATCTCATATTTATATTGGATTGGAAGGATCGTACTACTTGTCCTCTCGCAAGGATGGGTAGTCATCCCCAAGGTCCAAAGAAATGAAGATAAGTTTTGGATTGTGGGGTTAGATATGCCCATGCATGGCATCATGTCTTGTCTAAAAAACAAGACCACCGATTGTCCAAAGGGTTAGACTAGCATGACCATTTCTTCCATAATTGGTTAAATTATTTTGCTCAAAGTGAGGTAATGAATTCTAAATCAGAATAGTAAGGATAGGGTTAAACTCCCATCTCGGTTAGGTTGGGAGTCTGATTCCCCAAAGTTCTGATTTCACATTCACTTGCACATGGGTTCAAGATAGTAGGGACTCATAACCAACTTTGGGATATAATAAAACAATTCATATAGTTGATCCTAAGAGGGTTTGGCAATCTTGAATGTTTGTGTATGATACTAGAAGAAAGACTATGCCTTTTATAAAAGCAAAATCTCCAAGCATATTTATTAGGTTACACAAATCATTCACAGTCTCATATATGCATTCATGTAAAACTGACAATGGAATGTTGATCAATTTCAAACGATAGGGAATGAAAACACATTGCACACACCGAGCTAATACTTGATGATTCTGATGATTCATGTACTTCTGATCTTTGGGCATTTGTTTATATTGCTTATGTGCTAACGCATGTTTTTCGAGTTTATATATGTTTCCAGGTTGGGTTCTCACTAAAATGCTCAAGAGCATTTGACAGCAGAGTCGCCATTTGTTGTGGCTAATCCACAACACACCCCAAAATTGGGGACCCACCTTTTTTGCATGCTTTCAAAGAAGATCTCAGTGACCCAGATGCTAAAAATCAAGAAAAAGGGGCAAAAATGCACAAGTATAGAAAGTGTCACGAAATCGCGACATGTCACGAAATCGCGACATGTCGCAAATCGTGACCTGTCGCGCCATCGCTGCCAAAAAATAGAAAAGTGTCACGAAATCGCGACAAGTTGCTCCATCGCTGCAAAAAAATGAAAAGTGTCACGAAATCGCGACATGTCACAAAATCACGGGTCAAACCGGTCAAACGGGGCAGGAGGCAGAAAGGTGTCGCAAAATCACGACATGTCACAAAATCACGGTCAACGCAGTCAACGGCAGTAGGTGGGAGAAAAGCGTAGCGAAATCGTGACGTGTTTGATTTTCGCGGCCCAGAGAGGAGAGAGAAAGACGAAGCAGAAAAGTGTCACGATATCACGACATGTCGCAAAATCGCGGGTCAAACCAGTCAAACAGGGTAAAGCAGAAAAGCATCGTGAAATCGTGATAGAAATGAGCGAGGCGTATGGAAGGAAAATATGTCACGAAATCGCGACATGTCGCATTTTCATGGCCAAAAGCAGCAAAGCAGTACGGAATGAAAAAGCGTCGCGATTTCGCGACAAAGCTGGCCGATGGTACAAAGTAAGAAAACGTCGTGAAATCGCGACAATAGCAAGAAAGAGGCATGAAGTGAAAAAACGTCGCGATATCGTGACAACATGTAGTGAAGGTGCCCGAAGTGAGAAAACGTCACGATTTCGCGACAAGAAAGCAGCGAGGGCGTACGGAGGAGAAAAGTGTCACGATTTCGTGACATGTCACGAAATCGTGACATGTCATGTTTTCTCTAGGCGCGATGGCGAGAAAGGCTGTTGGCAGGAAAACGTCACGATATCGCGACATGTCGTGTTCACGACATGTCGTTGTCGCTTTTCGCGGCCAGGAAGGCGGACAAGGCTGCATGCTATTTTTTGGACGCGATTTTCATGGAACCGTTACAGAACGTGCAAAAAAGTGCGGGACACGTGGCGTACAGGCTGCAGAAGCGTTACAAGGAAGATCAAACGTCTTAATGTCAAGCATAAAGCCAAAACACACGCAGTCAAAGAAAGGTGAAACGAGCAGCCACTGGAAGATGAAACGAACCGTCGTGGAAGGGGAATCAATTCAACAACAAGTATAAATGCAGATGCATAGATTGGCACAAGGTGGGAAACCGCTGGAGCAGAGTTGCAGTGCTAGAGGCCAGAGGGCCATTCTGGGCCTGCTTGGGGCTGTTTTCTTCCTTTTGTTGGTTTTGAGAAAACCAGAAGATCTGCTATTGTAACATGATTTATTTTTAATGCAGAGTGTTCAGAAATTTGCATCTTGTTGGCAAGAAAGAAGGAGTTATTTTCTGCATGCATGTTTTAATGTTTATCTTTCCCTTTTTCAGATTTCTAGGCTTATAGATGAAGTTTAATGCAAGTTCTCTTGGTTGCTTCATGCGAATGTCTAAATCTGAAAAATAACAATAAACCCCAGAGACCAGCACTTAACTTACCTGGATTGTGCATGTTTGCAGGTTCAATAAGTTAGGTTGCATGCATGGAAACCTCACATCTTCGGTTTTGCCAGGACGGGATGGCATCAAACTGAATGCAATTTTTAATTTCTTTTCTTTTACATTTTATTTTCTTTTGCTGTATTTTATTTTTTCAGAAACTCCAATTTTATTTTCAAGCTTTAAAATAAAATTTAAAAAATTAAAAAACTTCAAAACCCAAAAATAATTCCATTCATGTTATGGCATTTCATTAAATTTTATTTTGAAGTTACAGCATGGTCATTTAAGGATCAAATCACATTTACTTTATTAGGGTTCAAGGAACAATCATTAAATTTCATAGTAAAATAAACCACAATGCCCCTTGTTTTCACATTACTTGCAACCACTAAGGTGTTCCAAGCATTTTAATTAAATATCTTTTATATAATACACAGATGCAAAATGCTAACATAACAGGAACCTTGGAGAAATTGTTTTTCTTTGCAAGCAGAGGATTTAGAACCCAAATCCTATCGGAGAGTGTGTTTTCACAATCGGGTGAAAATACCACTCAACAATACTATATGACATACTATGTTAGCACCATAGACTGTATAGAATTCATCAATTCATGTGTAATGTTGTCATGAGACTATGTAATGGATTTGTGAATAATGTAAACTGACATGTATGTGATAAAATGGAATGAATGATAGGATGTTATAGGATGTCTTTTGAGGTTTTCATGAGACTCAAACACTCTAGTCAACTGGTCAAAAATTATATACTAACCATGCAAGACTTTTTGACGAGGTATGAATCTGCTAGGATGACCAAGATACTCAATATCCCTGTGTGTGCAAGTGAGTTCATTTTGTGATAAGCATAATATTACCCTAGTGCCAAATGGGATTACACAGCCCATATGTATTGAATATCACCCCATGAGTAGCATGATCCTAGGTTTTGTACTTGGTTGGATTAGACCACTAGGTAGTATAGGCTACCAAAAGCTAGCTCATCCACATGCAAACATTGGTCTGCACACACACAAAAAGCTAATGTGATAGACATATCATCATGCATAAGGATACCACCATTGCCAAGCCGGCTTGATGCCACCAAACCTGTAATGAGGATCACCTAATGGTTTGTCGAATGCTGAGAATTCCAGGGATTCAAGTTCAATACTCCCTTCTTTTCTTTTATTTGAATTCAGGGATATTTGCTCATATGTAGTGATGATAATCATTATTTATTTTGTATTTTGTTTTCTTTGAGCAAGGGATTTGGGGAGTGGTGATAACCACTATTTATTTTGCTTTTGATTTTTGCTTTTTTTGGATTTTGATTTTGATAGTGGTGAAAACCACTATTTATTTTGGGGAATTGGGTAGGGAGGAGCTTGTCCTTTTGTCAATTCTTAGCATTCTTGAACCATCCACACAGGGGGATGAGCAGGATAAAATTTTCACTTAAGGTAACCTAGACCACTTCGTAGGTTTCATCTTTCCTTATGCAAAACTTGGATTTATTAGTGTGAAAATGTGTTGGGATTTTGAAGTATACAAGGTACAATCTAAGCAAGACTCTACCTCCTAAAAATTAGGATAGCTTTCTACAAAATCTGAAAAGAAAACTAGAGATGGTTGAGTGACCGAAAAACCCTAATGACATTCTAGAAAAAATGGCTAGGTGAAGGGAATGGACACAAATATGAAAAGTGGGAAATGTAGATGGAAATGATAAGTGAAATATGGAATGATGTGAATGATGACTTGAACAACATAGATTTTGAATGATGACTAGTGTATAGTCTCAGTGCTAGACATGTATGAGCAACTCTAAAATGCAAAGTGCAATGATGAGTATGCCTAATGCAAGTGATTATGAAATGCAATGATATGCAATTTGATGTAATGCAATATGTTATGATGCAATATTTTTGTATTTTTGATATTTTGATAATGTTTTTGGATTTTTGATATATATATATATATATATGTATGTACATGTGACCAATGGGCTTATGGGGGGCCATTGGGGTATTTGGGGTGACCAAAGGGCTTATGGATGCCTTTGGGGCTTTTTGGGTTGACCAAGCGGGTTGTAGATACCCTTGGAGCATTTTGGGGTGACCTAGATGGTCATAGACCACCTAGGAGTATTTTGGGTTGACCAAGTGGTATGTAGACACCCTTGGAGCATTTTGGGGTGACCTAGATGGTCATAGACCACCTAGGAGCATTTTGGGTTGACCAAGCGGTTTGTAGATACCCTTGGAGCATTTTGGGGTGACCTAGATGGATCATAGACTACCTAGGAGAATTTTGGGATTGACCAAGCAGGTATGTAGATACCCTTGGAGCATTTTGGGGTTACCTAGATGGTCATAGACCACCTAGGAGCATTTTGGGTTGACCAAGTGGTATGTAGATACCCTTGGAGCATTTTGGGGTGACCTAGATGGTTATAGACCACCTAGGAGATTTTGGGTTGAACAAGCGGTATGTAGATACCCTTGGAGCCTTTTTGGGTGACCTAGATGGTCATAGACTACCTAGGAGCATTTTGGGTTGACCAAGTGGGTTGTAGATACCCTTGGAGCATTTGGGGTGACCTAGATGGTCATAGACCACCTAGGAGTATTTTGGGTTGACCAAGTGGGTTGTAGACACCCTTGGAGCATTTTGGGGTGACCTAGATGGTCATAGACTACCTAGGAGCATTTTGGGTTGACCAAGTGGGTTGTAGACACCCTTGGAGCATTTTGGGGTGACCTAGATGGTCATAGACCACCTAGGAGATTTTGGGTTGACCAAGAGGTATGTAGATACCCTTGGAGCATTTTGGGGTGACCTAGATGGTCATAGACTACCTAGGAGTATTTTGGGTTGACCAAGTAGGTATGTAGATACCCTTGGAGCATTTTGGGGTGACCTAGATGGTCATAGACCACCTAGGAGGATTTTGGGTTGACCAAGTGGTTGTAGACACCCTTGGAGCCTTTTGGGGTGACCTAGATGGTCATAGATCACTAGGAGCATTTTGGGTTGACCAAGGTTGTAGATACCCTTGGAGCATTTTGGGGTGACCTAGATGGTCATAGACCACCTAGGAGATTTTGGGTTGACCAAGTGGTATTGTAGACACCCTTGGAGCATTTTGGGGTGACCTAGATGGTCATAGACCACCTAGGAGCATTTTGGGTTGACCAAGCGGGTATGTAGATACCCTTGGAGCATTTTGGGGTGACCTAGATGGTCATAGACTACCTAGGAGAATTTTGGGTTGACCAAGTGGGTTGTAGACACCCTTGGAGCATTTTGGGGTGACCTAGATGGTCATAGACTACCTAGGAGCATTTTGGGTTGACCAAGCGGTATGTAGATACCCTTGGAGCATTTTGGGGTGACCTAGATGGTCATAGACCACCTAGGAGCATTTTGGGTTGACCAAGTAGGTTGTAGACACCCTTGGAGCATTTTGGGGTGACCTAGATGGTCATAGACCACCTAGGAGCATTTTGGGTTGACCAAGCGGTATGTAGATACCCTTGGAGCATTTTGGGGTGACCTAGATGGTCATAGACCCTAGGAGGATTTTGGGTTGACCAAGCGATATGTAGATACCCTTGGAGCAATTTTGGGTGGGCCACAACACTCTAGGCATGGAAAGGCCACAAATGAAGGATGTTCAAGGGTTCAGGATCCTCGATTCCTTCAAGGGAGGCTAGGTGATAAGTTTTGGGTCCGATCTGACTAGTGATGACAAAGGGACCTAACCAGTTTACCGTAAACTTGTCCCGTAGATGGGGTGAAAAATTAGAATTTTGTTGGTTCTCTTTCAGAATGAGGTCACCAACCTAAAAGTCTCTAGGATGGACTTTCATATTATAGGCTCTCTTAAGTCACTCTTGATAAATGCATAGGTGCTCAAGAGCATTAATGCGATGTTCATCAAGCAGTGTAAGTTGATCTAGGCGAGCCTACCATGTGGTGTCATCATCGATGAACTCCTGCATGGATATGCGCAGTGATGGGATTTCCAGCTCTAGAGGCATGACTACCTCGGTGCCATACACTAGCAAAAATAGAGTTACCCTAGTGGGCATCCGAATGCTAGTGCGATAGGCCCATAGAGCAAGGGGTATTTGCGTGTGCCAATCGGTGTGATTTTCTTTAACTATTTTCTTTAGAATGGCAATCAATATTTTGTTCGATACCTCTACTTGCCCATTTGCTTGCGGATAATAGGGCATCAAAAATTTGTGTTGAATATTATACTTTGCTATCAAAGCATGCACATATTTATTCTTGAACGATGTCCCATTATCAAAAATGATCTTGGATGGAATACCAAAATGACAAATGATATTATGCAATATGAACTCCGCTATGCAGGGTCCTATCGTAGTGGTAAGGGGAATTGCTTCCACCCATTTTGTAAAATACTCGATAGCCATAATGATGAACGTGTGATGGCTCAAGGAGGTGGGTGAGATTTTCTCGATTAAATCCAACCCCCATTGCGAGAATGGCCAAGCCGATTGGATCAGTTGTAAGGCTTGAGAAGGTACATGTGTCAAGTTAGCATGGTGTTGACACTTTATGCACTTCTTAACATATGTGCAACAATATCACTCTAAAGTTGGCCAATAATAGCCCATGCAAAGAATGCACTTAGCGATGGCCATGCCACTGAAATGGCCACCACACGTACCATCGTGTGCTTGGGCCATTGCCCAAACTAACTCTTGATGCTCTAAGCAATGAAGGAGGATACCTTCATAGCCCCAATGATACAAAATGTCTCCGAGCAAGACATATTTTTCTACCTTCCATTTAAATGTCCTTTTGGCAGTGTGTGATAACCTAGGAGGGATAGTACCAAGCTTTAGGTACTCTTTGATTTGGGTAGACTAGTCCTATTGTGAGGAAGCCTTGATTGCATGAATTTCCTGTCCCTCTTGAAGTTCATCCTGAGTGAATGCTGATTGGGAAAGAACTTGTAAGAATAGCATTGTACTACTATCAAAAGGGGTTTGAGGGAACAAAGTCCCCCAAGCGGCATGATTCAAGTACTCATGAATGTGCGAGAATCTCTCTTGATGAGGTTCAATCTGAATCAAGTGGACCTCTGGCATGGCTTGAGTGCTCTCATGCTCAATCATAGATTGTGATAGTAGTAGGGTTCTGTGGGATCAAGGAACCTAGGGAGGCCATTGTATCCACAAAATGATTAGATGATCGAGGGAGTGCCTCGATGTCATACCATTCAAAATTTACTAGGAGTTTATCCACAAGGGCTTTATAGGCTTGTAGAACTAGACACTTGCATTGAAAAATCCCTTTGACCTGGTTGACAATGAGCAAGGAGTCACAAAAAATGTTGAGCTTGGTTATTCTCATGGCGACAACCATTTGGAGACCTATGAGCAAGGCTTCATACTCGACATTGTTGTTGGTGCATGGGAAATCGAGTTTGAAAGATAAGGGGTATGGGAGCCCCTTGAGGTGTGAAAAACATGATCCCTATGCCACCCCCTTGCTCACACTTGGAGCCATCAAAGAATAGAGTCATATCGACCTATGACTCAGGCTCATCAGAATCAGGTGATTTTGATATTTGGAAGACTCCATCATCGGGAAGCTCCATGCTAAGAGGTTGATCATCCTAGAGAGGAGCCTCTACGAGTTGATCGATGATGACCTGACCCTTAATTGATTTTTTTCTGATAAATTCTAGGTCAAACTCCATCAACAACATGATCCATTTCATCGTGCGACTATTGTGATAAGTATGACTCATCATGTATCACAATGGATTCTCTTTTGATACAACATACGTGGTATGGCTAAGCATGTAATGTCATAGCTTCTTGGTGGCAAAGACCACCACTAGGCATAACTTCTCAATGTATGCATACTTGATCTCATAGCTGACTAGGGTGCGGCTAAGATAGTAAGTAGCATGTTCCTTATGCAATTCATTGTTCTAGGCTAGCATGGCGCCCAATGCAATCTCAGTGGCTGAGATGTATAAGTGGAATGACACTCCTAGTCTAGGTGACACCAATACTGGTGGTGAAGCTAGATATTGCTTGATTGCATCAAATGCAGCCTGACACTCATCATCCCAATGGAATGCGACCCCCTTGTGCAATAATTTGTTCATGGGTCGACACTTGTCCGACAATTGCGCTATGAAGCGTTTGATGGATGCGACCTTACCCTGTAGGCTTCAGAGCTGCTTAATGGTAGTTGGGGGAGGCATCTCGAGGATTACCTTGACCTTGTTGGGGTCCACTTCGATGCCTCATTTAGAGACTATAAATCCCAAGAGCTTTCCAGATGTGACACCGAAGATGCACTTCTTGGGGTTCAATCTCACGTTATGCTCAATAAGGCGATCGAGGACTTTGCACAAGACATCGAGATGCTCATGGCATAATAAGGATTTGGCCAATAAGTCATCCATGTAATATTCCAAAATCTTATGCATGTAGTCATGGAAGATGTATGTCATGGCACGTTGGTAGGTAGCACTGATATTTTTAAGGCCAAAAGGCATGACCTTATAGCAAAATGTTCCCCAAGGCATTGTGAACATCATTTTGAGCTGGTCTTCTAGATTGATATGAATCTGGTTGTATCTAGAGAAACCATCCATGAGGGATAACATTTCATGGCCTATTGTGGCATCTACCAGGGTTTCGATGCTCAACAAAGGAAAATCATCCTTAGGACTCACTTTGTTTAGGTCTCAAAAGTCGGTGCAAATGTGAATCCTCCCATCAGGCTTCTTGATGGGAACCATGTTGGACAACCATGGTGGATAGTCTATAGAAATGATAAACTTGGCATCCAACAGCTTCTGTAGCTCATATTTGACCATTAGGGCTACTATCGGATGCATCTTTCTCAGCTTTTGCTTAACCGGCTTGGCCTTGGGGTCAAGCATCAGATTGTGGGTGACTAGATTTGGATCCAGTCTCGACATGTCTTTGTAGGACCATGCAAAAGCCTCCTTCTTCTCTGTGAGAAGGGCTATGTAATCGGCTTGCTCTTCGGGGGATAGGCTTTCCCCTAACTTGATATATTATGGATTCTTGGGATCTGAGCTGATATCTTTGTCAATCGTTGGCTCGATTGACATATGTGATCCTTCCTCCAACTGGTGAGGAGTAGGGATCATGTGGATGTCATCAGCTAGGTTTAGATCAGCAATTGGAACCTCGGGTTCCTCCTCAGCATGGAAGACATCATGAGTAGGCCTTGGAGAGAAATGAAATGGCTACAACATCTCATCACAAGGCTAGTACTTAGAAGGTGATGGGGAGAATCTCCCTGATCAAAGTCAATTACCCCCAAGTCGAGGTGCAATGGCTTCAATGGGTTATTCAGATCTTGTAAGGGCTCAAACAAGTCTATGGAAATCATGTTTATGGATGGATGATTTCCCCTAGGTGGTTGGTGGTGTCCATGGACATCAGGATGTCACAAGACTTCTAGAGGTGGTTGTGGCAGAGGCTGAATGACCGAAGGTGGTCGGTGTGGCTACGAGTGAGCTTGCTCCTCTAAAGGTAGAAGTTGTCACTAGATGGGATCGTGTAATGGGAACATGCACAAATAGAACTCATCATCATCATCCAGAGGGATGATTTATGTATATTCTCCATCAGAGCTAGTAGAGTCAATCGATGTGACTCCATAGTCTGACTCATCATCGGATGTCCACTCATAAGGGGACCCTAGATCCTCTTCCTCACTATCATGGGGAAGAGTATGTGAACCTTCACCTCTCTCGTAATATTGGATGACATCGCGAGGTGGGTCATCATCTCCCAAGGGCATAGGAAGTAGTCCCCTAGTGAGTAGACACGATTGGGGTTGGCATAAGGGTCTCATGCAAGCTCATCCCTAAATTCTAGAGTCATGCACTCTAAGCTATCTATGAGGACATCTAGGGGCATAGGCTTGTTGTGTCCCAAACTAGATTTGTCATAAGGCATTTGATACTATGATTGATAAGGAACTCGGATGCCTTGCTCATACAAGCCCAACCCATAACCATGCCAATTACAGAGATGAAGATACTTCATGGCAAATTCAAGGTTGGACATGTAGTTGATGTCCTCAAAAAAGGGCTCTTCATCCTCTTCCTATTGTTGGTAAGGCTCAATGCCATAGTCAAGACCCCCATAGATGAAATTCATTTGATTAGGGGGAAGACCAAGAGGCATGATAGTACCTATGGGAAGACGAGGTCGACCCATGTCTTGCATCTAACTCGATGGTAGGAGTGGCTGTGACATTCCTAACCATGTACTCTCCTAAATTGGTAGAAGCTAGGTGCATGGTGACCTATGGCTATGGAGAAGGAGGGGATGGGAGTGAGGCTTGAATTGATTCAATGTTTGCCTCATGAGGTAGCTCCTTGTCTACTAGGCTAGGAGTCTCACTGGTGGAGATGGTGGATATGGTCGGAGGGCTCTCATCAATAGGCCTCTTCCTCATGTCTCTCGGTGGAGGATTCACCAATGATGAAGGCACATTTGGGGGTGCTGAATATGAGGATGGTGTGGCATGAGATGATGATGGATTGGCTGAAGGTGATGGTGATGGAGTCAAACCTTGGCTGGATTCATTCAGTTGAAAATCTAGGTGGGTGGATGATAAGGTAGACTCAGGGATCTGCTGCACCATGTTGTAGTACTTGAAGGGTTCTAGGTCTATGGGGATGACATGAACTTGCCCTTCATAGGTGTATTTTAGGCATTGGTGAGCAATGGAAGGGACACACTTCATGTCCCTGATCCAAGGTCTACCCAGCAAGATATTGTATGCCATCTCACCCTCTAAGATGTGGCACAGTGTCGGTATGGTATTTTGCCCTACTTGAATGGGCAGGACTATTGTGCTGACTATCGAGCATATGGCATCATTAAATGCTCGAAGGGTGTAGGTAGATGTGACAATATGGGATGTTGGGAGCTTCAGATGCTTGAGAGCTATTGTAGTGATGATGTTTCTAGAAGACCCAGTGTCTATCAACACTCTCTTGTAAGGTGTTCCATTTACACATGCAATGATGTGCAAGGGAGGATCCACCATATCATTTGGAACTGGCTTAAGTTCATCTTCTCGAAAGGTAATCATCGGTTCCATGCATTGCCGCACATGCCCCACAAAATTGTTGGAGTTAGACTCTTAGGGCTGAAGCTCTATCACCTTAAGGATCTCCATTAAATCTTCTCTATGAGGTGGTGATTGTTGAATGAGCTCATAGATGGAGAGTCGTGTAGATGTCATTCTCAGGCTCTGAGCGAGCTTGCTCTTAATTGTGACCATAGGCCTAGGTGGGAGGCTCGGCACAAGAGGCGGTAAAGGTTATGACATCAAAGGAACATCACTTTGAGCCATAGGTGGTGTGACTGGACTTGGGTACCACCTATTCCTCATTACAATGTTGATCATGCCGACATACCCTTGTTGAGGGGGTGCATGATGAACCTCATTTACCTAGGGTACTGGCTTGGCCTACTCCACATGGGTAGGCAAGGGGTCTTTAAACACCTCCATCTGTTGGTTGTTTGGTGTGATAGGGTTGTCTACCTGAAGGGCATTCCTATCGATCATGTCTTGCACCAAATGCTTGAACTTATAGCACATTTGCACATCATGCCCATTTTGCCTATGAAATTTGCAATATAGGTCTTCTTGGTATCCTTTGGGCTTCGGTGCATTTGGGTCAATAGGTCGACTCTCAAGTAGATTGATCAAATTAGCCGCTAAGAGGTGCTCAAAAAATGAGTCCATAGACTCTGCAATGGGTATGAACTATCACTTGGGGTGACGCTATTGATTTTGCCCTTGACTATTCTAGTTGTCCTTGGCATAGTTCCTAGGTGTGGCCTGATAATTAGGCTTTTGAGGTGGCACTGCTTGTGCTGGCCCTGGGACACTAATGGCAACCTGATTCACTATTGCTGGCTTAGGTTGTACTAGGGTATTCTTAGAATTCTTGTTCCACTCCTTCTTGCGAGGCTTCACAATCTCTCCCTCTTGAATCTTGATGTCTTCAATGGTCCTAGCTTATGCTAGGGCATCTTCAAGAGTCAGATATTATTGCAATTGCAACAACAAGGAGATCGGCTTTAGGCAACTCTTGGCAAACATTTGAGTCAACTCCGACATGGGGAGTAGATATGGCAGCTTGGCAAGCAATGCTCACCACCTATTGCCATAATTCTCTATTGACTCATCGTCATATTGTTTCAACCCAGCGAGATCAGCCAACGTCACCTTCCTCTTGGTATTGAAGGTGAAGCATTCTAGGAACATGTCTACAAGTTGGTCCAAATTATGGATGCTATGCTTCGAGAGTTGGGTAAACCACTCCATGGTAGGGCCAGAGAGGGTAGTCATGAATATCCACAAAAGCAAAGCATCATTATCCTGAATGCCAAAGCATTGACTTAGGAATTTGGTGACATGTTCCTACACATCTTCCTCTCCCTTAAAGGTAGCCAATTGAGGCATCTTAAATTGCTCTGGATAGGGAGGGGCAAGAACCGAAGGATGAAGGGGTTGACTATGTAACTGGTGCAAAGTGGGATTTTGAGATCCAGACCTAGAGGTCTTGTTCTCTACTAACTCTAGGTGCTCTAGCAGTGCCTGATATGCATCTGAGGATTTGATCTCCTCATCCTTGCTCCTATCCTACGATGGAGGTCGAGGATCCTCCAACCTATTTTGGGGTGGTGGCATGTCACCCCCTACCTTGGTAAGGTATTTCCAAATATTCTACCTCTAGCTCATGCTCAGTGTAAGCCCCATAGGGCATCTCTCGAGCCGATCTATAAAGAGGGGTATCTTCCCACTGTGGGCACCCTATGTTTGGCCTAGGAGGCAAGTCCCTATCTGGCCTAGGAGGTCACAGAGGCAACATTGGATAAGGCCTAGGAGACCTATCTCGAATGAGTATGGGTTGCCTTGGGTGGACTTCCTATCTATGTGTCTTAGGGGTAGGAACCCTCTCACGTAAAGTTCTCTGGAATAGCTCGTTGGTCTACCATTCGATTCTTTCTTTCTCAAGCTGATGCAAGCGGTCTAGTTGCTCTTTGTCTCACCGAAGCCACTTGAACTGTGCTTAGTATTCTGCATATCTTGCAACTACTCGATTGATATATTACATTGTGTGGGGCCTAGGAGGCCTAGGAGTCTCACCTTAAGGCCAACCTCATTCAAGATAATCTATGATATCTATCATGCGCTTCCCTCGATCGAGGGTAGTCACATTGACTTGAGGTTCGGGCCTGAGCATATGCTCATTGTACTCAATAGGTGCAGAGGCACATCGTGCATGTGCAAGGTATACTACTCTTGAGGATAATCGAGGATTTCCTCATGCCTTCCTTCATGGATGAGGAAGGGAAGGGTGGAGTTAGCTCACCCCGAGTGATGAGTATCATACTCATCAGGTTGCCTAAGCTGCTGGACCCTATCAGGGTGATGTAGAGGTAAGGTGGGATCAACCTACTCTATCCAATGTGTGAAGTCATGCTCTAGCCTATGAACAGGTATGTCAGACCTATCAGGTACATGGATGCATGGCACCACTCTATCTACTTGCACCTCAGCATGTTGTTGCCTTTCATCAAAGAAGGCATGTGATGTGTCTAAATATCGAGAACACTCTCCTAGGTAAGGTCCATCACCCATAGGGGTGTCCCGCATAGGGCTCCCTTGTAGGTGTGGTTCATGCCCTACTGTTTTGGGATTGGGGTGAGTAGAGGCTCACTAGGGAGGTATGACCAAGTCCTTGGGGCTAAAGTGGAGATGACTCATATCTCCTAGTCCACTCTCCATAGCTTCCACCCATGATTGGGCTTGGCTATGGGTGCACACCATTGTAACTCTCTACCAAACCCTAGATGATTATCTCCTTTAAAAATTCTTAATGAAACAACACACAAGAAAGGAAACACTCAATAAAAACAAGTGATTATCTCTTTTAAGTTTTAGATGTGAATCCCTAAACTATTTTGTGTGTTTCAGATGTGTTGTTTGTAAAATATGACCTTGTGTCATGTGTTTGAAATCTTGTTGGATGATAATCTTGTGTTTAATTGGATTTCACCTGTATACTCGTAGCTCGACAACCGACAATGAAAGTCATGGTCACGTAATCCAACCTATAATGTGTGGTGATGAAGTCCACACACGATCAGGGAGCACAGGTCCTACCAGTTCCTCACCCAGTTCACCCATAGTCTGTGATATACCTCTCCGAAGAGAGATACGTGCTATAACCCATGGGCTATGATGGATCTTGGAACCGGCCTTGGCAAAGAACAAGGTTCATGGGATTTGAGACAATGGGTGGAGATGAAAGCCACCTCGTTGAACTCTACTAGTGGATGGTGATGAAATCCACCTCACTAGCGTTTAAGTGAATCATGGTGTGTGTGGTTATTTTTAATCCAAAGAAAGTAAACAATGAAGCATTCGATGATCATTCACTAAATGCATGCAAAAGTACGTTTTACTTTCAAAAGAAACCCTAAATGATGGCCTACCCATTAGGTAGCCTACATGCAAGCAAACCATACAAGGGCATCATAACTTAACTTATTTTTTATTTTTCTTATTTTTTTTGTTATTTTTGCATTTATAAGAAAATGAAACTATATTTCTACCTTTCTAGCAAACAAAGCATGCAAGAAAAATCAAACTTCAGCAATTTCTGACTGTGTAACAGAAAACCAGAAGTTTAGGTACCTACCTTATCACCCTAGGAACCTGTTATTTCTGGAATCTGAGCAGAAAAGGCTCTATTTTGTGGCCATACTAGGGTGGGATGGCTTCTATTTTTATGGCCATCCTAGGGTGGGATGGTTGTGTGGCCATCCCAGGGTGAGCTAAGGAGCAATCCAGAGGTCATTTCAGGCCAGGACGACCAGTACCTGCAATAGAAACCAAGAAAAAACTAAGGTTAAACCTTTAGAAAAGCAATAGGGATAGGGTCCCACCATGATCACCATTGAAGTAGGGGAAAAATGGTGCACCTAATGCAGCTAAACAATATGCATCTATCGCTAATGAGTGATGAGCATCAAAATGGAAGCATGCAAGTAAAAGTGGAAAAGACACCAAATTGCAAGAAATGAAATAAAAGGAAGTTTATTTCTATTAATTTGATGGTTCAAAACCATGGTTACATAAATGTCCCCTTGAGGGCTCAATATCGATACAATTTTTTACAAAATTATGGGGTGCCCAAAGGATCAAGTCCTTTCAAAGAAGCTCATGTGCACTTCCAATGTCTTTCCTCGTACCCATAATTGAGGTGGGCGAACCTATGATGCCACCACTTTGTTCTATGATCTTGTGCTCCTTCCTTATATGTTGTAGAAACCTACACCTACACACAAGGAAATCAGAATCATTAAATAGCAAGTGTGTATGGTGAAAACATGCAATCCCCACAGGCACTAAAAGACTAGAAAACATGAATATGAAATATGCCTATCTAAATCAACTCCAAATGACTTGAAATTGTAGAGGTATGTAAAATAGATGGTTTTGGGAAGATATTACTAAAAATAGAACCGAAATTGCATCCGATGGCATGGCGTAATCGCAGTAGACCTTCGAAGCCTACAAAACCCAAAGCAAGCAATTTATGCCCCTAAACATATCCAAAATGCATGAAACTTGGAAAGAATACATAAAATGACATTTCAAGACAACCCATGTGGTCATATTTGCAAAATAAATCACATATCCATATGCATCTCTAGATGAGCTCCGTAGACCTGCATAAGACCCTACAAAACACTAAAAATGTGATATCTCACTCAATATAGCTCCAAAATGCATGAAATTTGGAAAGTAGCATCATATGATAATATAGAATCTAACTAAAAAATAATAGTAAAGAAATCATGCACATATAATCCACCATCCTAGGGTGGGATGGTTGGGACTATCATAGACTGGGGACCGTCCTAGGGTGGGATGACCACCAGTTTTGCACTTATTTTATCACCAATTCCTCTGTGAATTGGTTAGGGACCTCCTAAATAGTTTTGTCATAAAATTTTGTGGTAAAAATCACTCAGATGGTTTGGTTTTGTAATCAAATTGTACCTCCTAGATCACTCGCAAACCTCCTTCGCTAGGTAGAGATTTCGAGGGAAAAAGGCACAAAATGGTGAGGGGAAATCTTGGCAGCACTCCGTTGCTATGTCTCAAAACTCCTCTCTCTATATTTGTGTGGAAAAATGATCCACTTTATAGCCAAAGGAGGCCTTTGGGCAAGAAGGCATGCGAGGGCATGCAGGGCAAGAGGCGCCATTTGGCCAACAGGGTGGCATGCATTGGAGGGAGAAGAGAATCTCCCTATTTGGCCTCTTACATGCAGCATGTCATAAGGATGTTGCATCCTCTGACTTGCATGCTTGAATAGGTAGGGAAAATGGCAATTTTTGGGTGCCATTTGTCCAGATTTGACTTTTTGGGAGTCAAACCTTGTGGTCGTCCCACCCCAGGATGGCCAGTTTGCCACCATCCTAGGGTGGGACGACCACAAATTGTGGCCATCCCGGGGTGGGACGGTCATGCCTATATGGCCCAAAAGCTCCCAAAAGTGGGGTAGAGCCTTCCAAGAGTGGTTAGGACCACTAGTAAACCTCTGAGGGTTGCCCAAGGGGGCCATATGGTGTCAATTGACCAGTGCTTTTGATTGCCTAATCGGATTGACCAAATTTTAGTGTCTACACCTACAACATGCTTGTTTTTGTATTGCCCCTTATTAGGGGGTTTTCATCTTATTTCTTGTTATAGTTGATTTTCCCTCGCCTTAAAAGAACAACTTCTTTGAAGGAGGTTTGGTTTGTCATTTACAAGGGATATGACAACTACTTGTGAAGGTTACATATGAAAATATGTAAGAATTATTTAGGGAGGGAATATATTGAAGTTTTTCCACTAAACCTCTCCATTTGGCTAAGAAATCTAAGAATTTTTTAGTCTTAGATTGTTTAAGTTGATAAAGGTTGTCTATGGTGACCTTATCATCTATGTAGATCGAAAATTGTTTAACGAAGGCTTCCATAAGTTATTTGAACTTTGTGATGGAGTGGTGAGGTATTTCAAAATACCATTCTAAGTCTAAACTGCTAAGACTTTTAGGTAATAACCTAAGGAGAAATTTTTCATCATGATTGATGTCGCTACAGGCTATTTGGAATAGTCTTAGATGGTTAATGGGGTCTTGTTTTCCATTGTACATTTGAAATTTAGGAGTTCCAAAATTCTTTGGAAATGGATGGTTAAGGATGGTTGGGTCTAGCGATTCATCGTAGAACTCTTCAAAATATTATTTTAGCTTATATTATCCTTAGAGAGAGGTAATTTGATGCTCAATTTCTTCAAACTTGGAGTCCCTCTTTTTTGAGTTTGATATTTTAGTGTTGATATCTTGAATATCATTTGATGAAGGGTTTGATGGTGTGCACAATGTTAATGGTTGTGTAAGTGGTTGAGCGAAGGTTTACGACATAAAAGGTATGTTCATGAGAGTTGAAGAGTTTTGACTCGATGTTATGGTGGGAGGAACTTGACTAGGTCTCGCGTTGTGAGTGTGAAAGGGATTTGTAGTATTAGTTGCATCATTAGGAGGTGTTGAAAATGGGTTTCTCATGGTGGGTATTGTTGGAACAAAATTCGCCTTAGGTTATAATTTGCATCTAATACTTTTTCAACATTGAACAACCAGGCTAAAACTGGGATTCACCTTGTTCAGTCTCCAGAGAAGGTTGGTTCCTTGTCTTATAGGAAAAGGGTAGAGAGAAAGGAATGCTTAAAGAAGGGAAACGTAGTCAATGATATGAGATTAAAAATGGTATAGATTAAGTAAAAACATAGTGCTAATTCAACCTTTTACAAAAAATCATAATAAAACCCAACACACAATAAACTAAGATCACTCGATGAATATTTAACTCCAAAGCAGTTTATCAGTGAAGTAAATTGCAAATCTAATAGAACATTTAACACAAAAATTCAGTTTAAGAATTAATGTATGGTATATTCAACATAGATTCGACTTCAGCAATAAACGATCACATACATACTTGCACACCAAATGAGCTTAGAACCAGGGTGGATGATCTCTATTAATCTTTCAGAAGTCTGAATGCATAGCCTTGTAAACACCTAAGAGCCAACCTTGTATTTTGGTCGTTCATTATTTATATAGAGTTTTACATTATAGAATAATGAAATTTGTTACAACAGAATACCCTAAGGCTTATCCTAACAACAAAGTGGTTAGATATCGAGATCTCTTCTTGTTACATAGATATCTTTTGAGTGATGGAACTTTTAACCAAAAAGGTTAAGATATTCTTGTTATAGAGATCTTCTCCACTCGCTTTTATATATGTTGGTTCTGGCTTGGCAAAACGTCGCACTATCATGACTTTTCCTTCTTTGCTTGGTCCTCCTCTTCAAAACATCATGCTATCATGACTTTTTACCCTTTTCTTGGTTCTCCTATTCAAAACGTCATGCTATCATGACTTTTTCTCCTTCACTTGGTCCTCTTCAAAAGGTCGCGCTATCATGGCTTTTTCTCCTTCGCTTGGTCAAAAATAAGGAGAGTACCTTTATTTCCTTGGGTGTTGTCATTTTGACCAAAATTCTTGGCACCTCCTGGGGTAATTCTATTAACTGAATGTTAGAACTTAGAGCTTTTATCCATTGGACAACAGAGTCAAAAATAAGAAAATAAAGAAAAAGAGGGGAAAGAAAGGGAATGATACCAAGCTCAAAAAACAAAAAATCAAGCCTGGGGGGAATTATTATTTTGGGGACTCTTATTCAGAATTCCTTGCCCCTTCTTGACCTGGAGGTGTTTTACTACTCGACATAACCTTCTAGGCTTTTGCTTGCTTCTCCTTATCCTATTTGTCTCTAGATTGAACAACTTCATTATAAGCGGTACATGCTTTCTTCCAAGTCTCTTCATTTGTATCCACATTTTCTTTGAAAGTCGCATATAAGTACTCCAATTCTTCTACCTTATTATAAGATAGACTTTTAGACTTAATGTATAACTCATTTAGGCTAGAGTTTATTTGAGTTATATCTTGCACCATATTGAAAATTTGCTCTTCCCAACTGTCAACTTTTGATGTATCATCAAAGAAAGTTTGCCAAATAGCTTTCGTCTCATCTTCTGACAAGAGTTTGGAATGTGAGTCCCAAAATCTATGTATACCACAATATTTTGCCATATTAGCATGTTTTAAAATTGACTTTGCTTCTACCCTTAATTCTTGTATAATTTTTACAGCAGTCGTCACAAACTTATTTCGCTTGAAGAAGTTCATGGCAACTGATTTAGCTTGAGACCAGTTTTCATCTTGGGTTCTGTAGCCAACTATTATTTGTGTGCTACTTACCAGGACCTTGATTTTTTTGGCTGTAGATACTCTTGGCATCAAGAGTTTAACCAAATATTCAAAATCTTTCTCTACCTGATTTAGTATGTTGTTTACCTTGGATAAGTAGACCAGAGTGGGTCTAGCTTTTAGGATCAATTTTCTTAACTTCGCGAGCTTTTCTTTTTGAACTGCTATTGCCTTTTCTTTAGAGAACCCTTGAGGCTCATCTGGGACTGCTGACAACTATTTTTTAAACCCTTCTATATACTATTGTAGGATCTAAACCTATTATTCTACTTTTTCTACCTTCTCTTGGAAGGATGCGGCTTCACTGAACCTTTGTTCCCATTTATTGGATTCATTTTTAAGAGCTTTCTCAGTGATCTTTTGTTGATTGAAATATTCTTCTAACTGCTTGTGAGCCTGTTCTTCTCTGAGGTAATTTTCTTTGAAGTGCTCTGCATTAAGATAAATCATCCCCATGTGAATATGAGCCTTGCTCCACTCTTCTTCCATTGGCAGCTGGGTCATGTCTTCTGTGATGATTTCAACTTGATAATCATCTAGAGTCATTTGTTTCTCAGGCTTCTATAACAAAGAGGTCATATTCATAGTAGAGTGTTGCATACTAATTGGGTCTAGTACTGTCCCTTCTCGGACACGGGCCATCTCAGTGGCACTTTGGAAACTTTGTGTCTTCAGCCATGTAGCAGCATTTACCGTAGCTTTCTTTAGCTTTCAAAATTTGGCAACTGTGGGATTATTGGAAGAAGAGGTACTTTGTAAGGACTGTAGGCTCAATAGATTCATGGAAAGAAAAAAAGGAGTGGGTGTTAATGAGAATTCCATACTTATTGGTTGAGAGGGAGATCCTATTGGGGTGTGGTGAGGTGAAACGTGGGGGGAATTAGGAGGTGATGATGGCTTTGAAGTATATTTATCCTTTTGAAAATGAGAGGAAATTCTTTGTGAATGGGGGGAAGAAGAGGGGGTATCAAGATTGATTGAATATATTTCTCGTTCCTTATATGGGTTAGAGCCTCTCGTTTCTTGTGATTGTTCTATGTAAGCTTTTGCTATATGCTTTAGACATGAAATATCTACACCATATGTC
Source organism: Wollemia nobilis (assembly GCA_028583015.1). Taxonomy (NCBI): domain Eukaryota; kingdom Viridiplantae; phylum Streptophyta; class Pinopsida; order Araucariales; family Araucariaceae; genus Wollemia; species Wollemia nobilis. The sequence continues at coordinate 4,138,087 of JAQPPZ010003287.1, read as the reverse complement.
ACTAGCAGTGGACTTTGCTCTTGGCTTAGTGGTTCCTTTTAAGGGGGCTCTTCGGCATTTTCAGCCACTTGTTCTTCTTCGCTATCCTCTATTTTTTCTTGTTTCTCTATTTATTCCAATTTTACTTGTTCTTCTTCTTCTGATTCTTCAGAAGAGGATTCTTGAATTTTTCTTCTCTTTTGACCTCCTCCTTACTCTTGCTTTGCTTTCCCCTTCTTCTGCTTAGCTACCATATTTTTATGTTCCAGAGGAGTGTTGTCATCAGATTCTATATTTGATCTTGAATGCGGGATATATATCCGACGTCTCTTTTTTGTGGTTTCTTCTTGTCCAGTTGCTACTTCTTTTCCTTTTCCCTTTTTAGTATCTTTCTCAAATTACTTTTGGGAAACACCACCTATTCCAATCGGGACCTTATCGACCAATTTTTCAGACCAACTCTGATGATGCTCATCATATTTGGCATAGAACTTAGCATCCATCTTGAGCCCATACCTTGTAAAATTTTCAATGTGACATCGCATCTGCCACCAGGTTGATATTTTGGCTTCATTCCAGTCATCTCCTTTTTTCTTCATTTTTTTGAAATTCTTGGTGGGGATTTTATGTGATGGGTAGGAATCTGGACTGTAATCTGTCAAATGTTTGTTGAAATTGTGCCATGGAGCTGGTGGTTGCATTTTCTCAACATGCCATTCTAGAGGATGATCCTCACTATTATTTCGGCTTTGCTCAATGTCTCTCCTAGAGATGTGGAACTATTGGAAGGGAGCCTTGTTCAGAGTGGCCTGTATTTTTGTGAATATATCCTCAAGATCATATTTCCACCTCTGTGGAAGCTCCACCAGCCTCATACCTCTTAATAGTTGAGTAATCTTCTGATGATCTCCATTTTTTGAAATAGTTACCCCTTCAAAACTGAAATACATAAGGCAAGTATGGGTTTTTTGAGCGCTTGTCCCAAACGTGTAATTTATGAATTATTACTATATTACATACTCTAAGGCAAAGAGTCGTTTGGTGACGTAGTAAGGCAACAAGAAAGGCTTCTCTATGAAGCCAAAAAGCCTTATAACCATTCCTTGAGTTAGGATGAAAAAGTCTCCTTCTGCATGAGGGCACCTCAAGATCTCTTCCACTTCCTTAGGAATCCTCGGCATGGGTCCTAGCACAATTTGTATAGCAGGGCCCAGGAATTCCATGTTGAACTGGTAATACAAACTCGCTCTTGAGAGAAGCAGAGTCCATTCACACAAAGGTAAATTTTCTCCCTTTTTGTTCTTTTACGTTACAGATATAGACTTCAAATTTTTTGATTGAAAAAAGAAGAGCCAAATCAGATAGTAGTACCTGAAAGCATCTGGGGCTTCTATGTGTAGTTTTGAAAGTCCTGCATGTAGTTTTTGAGCTATGTAGGATGGCCAGTCAAAGAAAAGTGGGACTTTATTTGGGTCCAAACGCACTTTATCATAGAATTTATAAATTGAAATGCACTGTGCCATAACAACTTGCCACCCATGTACCTGAGTATCATCTTCCATACCTGCTACCATGGCTAACATAGAGAAAAGCTACTTATTTTTGAACTTGGACAAGGGTATGGGAGATTGGGGAATGGAACCCTTCGGGAGCTCACTCTCAAGGTTTTGTTGTAGGAAAGCTCTTATGTTTGGGGTATTGAGATAGAACTTTGTAGAGCTGGTTGGTTTAAATAAAATAGGAAGTACTAGACGCTTACATCCCTAGGTAAACACAACTTTAATTGTTTTAGGATCTATTGTAAAAAGGGTCTCACCTCTGTAATTTTTTACACTCCTCTTGACATCATACATCTTCACCATTGCTCTAACCAATTCTGGACATGGGTGAACTTGAGGACATACGTACCAGTAGAGCATAGAGTAGCAGGCAAAATTTCTTAGGTTTGACGAGAGGCATCCGCGTTCAGTATGGCGACTATTTCCTTGCAGATTTGTCTTGAATCTTTCCATGTTAGCTTTGTGTCTATAATGTGACCATCAGGGTCGACAAAGCTATCTACTTTCAGGTAAAAAGAGTATCGTTTTCTTTTTTGAAAGAAGGAACTATATCAGTACACCACGTCAGATTTGATGCCTTGAACATCAAAGCACCACGTCAATGGTCTGTTGTACAACTGCACATCATGCCATAATAATCAAAAATCTTGGTAATATGAAAAGCACCATTGCTTAAATCGATATTGTACTTTCTAACCAAGCGAAGGAGAAAAAGTCATGATAGTGTGACATTTTGAAGAGGAGGACCAAGCAAAGGAGAAAAATTCATGATAGCATCACATTTTGAAGAGGAGAACCAAGAAAAGGGTAAAATTCATGATAGCGCAATGTTTTGAAGAGGACCAAGCAAAGGAGGAAAAGTCGTGATAGCGTGACATTTTGCCAAGCCAAAATAAACATATATAAAAGCGAGTGGAGGAGATCTCTGTAACAAGAATATCTTAACCTTTTTTATTAAAATTTCCATCACTGAAAAGATATATGTGTAACAAGAAGAGATCTCAATCTCTAACCACTCTGTTGTTAGGATAAGCCTTTGGGTATTTTGTTGTAACAACTTTCATTATTCTGTTATGTAAAACTCCATATAAAGAATGAGCGACCAAAACACAAGGTCAACTCTTAGGTGTTTACAAGGCTATGTATTCATACTTTTGAAAGATTAATAGAGATAATCTGCCCTGGTTTTTGAGCTCATTTGGTGTGCAAGTATGTATGTGATCGTTTATTGTTAAATTCGAATCTATGTTGAATATATCATATATTAATTCTTAAACTGAATTTTTGTGTTAAATGTTCTATTATATCTGCAATTTACTTCACTGATAAACTACTTTGGAGTTAAATATTCATCGAGTGATCTTAGTTTATTGTGCATTGGGTTTTATTATGCTTTTTTGCAAAAGGTTGAATCATCACTGTGTTGTTACTTAATCTGTACCATTTTTAATCTCATAGCATTGGCTACATTTCCATTCTTTAAGCATTCCTTTCTCTCTACCCTTTTCCTCTAAAACAAGGAACCAACCTTCTCTGGAGACTGAACCAGGTGAATCCTAGTTTTATCCTGATCGTTCAATGTTGACGAAGTCTTGGATGCAAATTATAACCTAAGGCGTATTTTGTTCCAATAGGTATCCCCATAGATATGGTTGGAGGTGTTGTAGAATCAATAGGTTGAGCCATATCCACATTGAGACTTGCCAAGTTGTTTCGAGTTTCATTGATTTGAGCAACGATTGATTGATCATTAGAATATTTTATATTATCATGCACTGTGGTAGATTCTCTTTCTACTTATTCTCTAAGTTCATCTCTAAGGACATCTAAAATTTTGTCCTTGTTTCTTTTGATGTATTCCTTGACATGATCTATAGTTCGAAAAAAAAATTGTTCAAAAATTTATTCATATTCCCTAGGCACTTGTTGCGACCAAGGATTTACTTCTTGTTCAATTTGTTCATGGTAATATTCCTCATGAGATGTAGAAGGTACACCCTTGTTTCAAGTGTTGGAAGGATGTTGAGACATGGTTTGATAGTTTGAGTTCAAAAGGAGTTAATTTATTAGAGATTTGTTTCTAGAGTACTTATAGCAAAGAAAATATATTTGAGATCCTTATGTCACCTTGATAAGCAACCCTTCTTATGATTGTTTTTAATCCACCATGATATGCTAGCCAAAGAAGATTGCTCCCCTAAGGTTTGCACGTCAATTTTCTCAAGGGGTCGTTATACTTCCCCTAGTAGGATTAAAAATTGTTTATGTTTTTGATTTTTTAATTTAATATGTGTAACCATAAAAAAGGCTCTTGCTATCTAGTTTATCTATTGCAATTGAAGAAATAAGCACAAATGGGAAAACATAAGTTGACAACAAGAAATGAAACAAATACAAAGAATTCCTTTATTAATCTCAATGAAGCCAAGTTACATATTCGTCCCTCTTAGGGATACCCATTTGATACATCAATTACAATAGAATTTTGAATCCCTATCAAGGGTAGATGCAATCAAAATGCCTTCTAGGGTGACATGAACTGCTCTAGGGTGTCGATGGCCCTCTTCTCCACGATTAGAGGAATTTGTTGCCTTGCATTCCAAAACCCCGTTAGTCCTGTGTGCAATAAACAACAAGAAACATTAAAAGCAAAGGAGGCCTCTCTTGATGAGGCTTTAAAAGGGTGCTTGTATAAAATATGACATGATAATAAAGAAATCAAGAACGTGATTATATGCATGTAAATTGGTCTAAAACATGATAATCTGCCATTAGAAACATAAAAGAAACTAAGATGAATCTATCTAAGCTTCTAATTAACCAAATTAAGACATGGAAGCATGAAAAGATTCTTTATTCCTACGCTACAAAAATAAAGGGAAATCACCATTAACCCCTAATTTGTCGGTCAAATATCTCTAGAATACTACATTAAACCTACAAAATGATTAATCTAATCTAACTAAACAAAATGCAAAACTGAGAACAAGGAGATCAGAGATCACTTGCTAAACGTGGGTCATTCACACGACGGGCGTTTTTCATCACGACTGACAGAAACGATAGAGACTGAAGTAGGTTTTCCCTCCAAATTAGGGCTAATTCTCTGATTCTCATTACCAAATTTGTGGTCAAGGGTTGCCTTTGTGTCCTATGACAGATTTGGTTGTTGAATTACTTAGTGAGTGCATGAATTGCATGGATTAGCATTTCTTGGCTCTCCTATCCTCCTAGGACCTCCATGGCAATGTAATCTCCAATTGGGTAGCAAAAGGGTTTCTATCAATGCATATGAATGAGTATACAATTCGACAGGGCTTCGCTGCTCAATTTATTATATTTCTCTCTCTTTTACCTAATTTGGAGGGGGATTATATAGTAATTACCAAGGGGCTAGGAGTATCTTCCTCATGAAGCTAAGATCAAGATTGGGCAGTTGAGCTTGTTGGATGGAAGGATCTAGAACCTTCCTCACTCAAACCACTCGAATCCACAACCAATTGGATGTTGTAACCAATTTTGGGTTGGATGAAGGCCAACTGATTCTGAGTGCTGACCGTGGATGACAAGTACGATGAGCACTGCTAACTGCGGGTGTCAACAGTGGCTAGCACTGACTAGGCAAAGATGCCCAAATGAGTGGTAAAAACCACTTTTGTACCTTGGATTTGTCCAAAGGTCTTCCATATGGTCTTCTAGCATGTCCATATGAGTAGTCGCCTCAACATGACATGTTTTAGGTGTCTACAGATGCCCCTTTTGAGATGCATTGTGATTTTGAATAACGCTGAGCAAAACTAGACCTCCTAAAATGATGTCGTAGGTTGCATGATGATCATTAGTCTGATCAACATTAGATGCCCTAGGTCTAGCAAAAGGACATGCATCTTAGAATCATTGCTTCCAACTAGAAGGCTTAATTTTGAAAAAGTTTGCACTCATCATCAGACATTCGGATAGCATCAATGCCAAGTAGGCTTTCACGTCTGTCAATTTGAAAGGAAGAGAGTTAAAAACTAAACTGTCATATATTCTATTTGCCCTAGCAGAAGGGTAAGCTTATGATAGTCTTTGACAATGATTCATAAGACGAACACAATTTAAACAAGATCAAGGGATCTTTTGTTGACTTTGATTATGATTTGATATTATGACTACCCCCTCAAGCATCGAGTCGATGAGGGTAATGACAATAAATGAAGTGACAAGGTCACTTGACTACTATGAATTATTTTGAATAAATTAAGATTTAGCATTTGAATACTTGGCAAGGCTTAATCAGCTATGATTGCAAATATTAATAGTAATTGTCTATTTTTATCCCATGGAGCGGTCCAGTCATGAAGGCTTTATTAAGGAATCAGAATGAAATCAATTCCAATTAGGCTTATGTTGAATCATATTGTCGATGATATGCTGAAAATATCATAGGAGAATTGCGATAAATATCTCATTCCCTTGGAGTAGTCTGGATGTGAAGGTCTTCTTAGGGATTGAAATGAAGCATAAAAATTCCATAATGATGAATTTACCCCAAATGTCCTTATGGTAATTTACTCATCTTACCGGATTGCATGGATCGCAATTCGCTGCAATCTCCAAGTGTATAGGGTAAATAACTAGGTACGAGGCACATTTGGCTTTTGAGTTATTTGATTTTTTTTATATTTTTGAGATGCACGTGGATGCAATGCTTATATTGATTTGATGCTATATGATGTGATGTATGGAAGACATGCGCTAGATAGCTATGTGATAGATGATTAGATGTTTATGAGTTATGGATGCAGATGTAGTACTTATGATGGATGCATTATGAATGCCATATTTTGATGTTACATGCATGTATATATTTGCTTTACTTGTATGCATTTAGTTTATGTTATTATGACATAATTTATGCCATGTATGTACTACATGTATTTCTTTGTTTCTTTGATAATGTGTTTCTAAAATGGACATGTATGATTTAATCACTTAAAACATAATGTATGCAATATGAGTCTTAATCAATCTCATGGATGACACCACAGAATGTATAACAATCATGGATTGTAATTGCTTTATCTCTTTGTGAAAGATAGTACCCCCATATGTGAGATGCAATGATGTATATTTTATGTTCATAAGCTTTTGTAAATTAAAAGAATATGTATAATATAATCGGTGGCCGTCTAAATATCATTTCTGATATCCATCTGATATCTAATTATATAGCATGATCCACTTCGCAGTACGTGTATTATGACATGTCTTGCTCAGCATGTACTATAAAGGATTTTATTTGGATATGACGTATATCATATGACTCAACATATAGTGTCACAATTTCTTTGTAGCGAACACCACTACTAAACACAACTTTTCCATATATGCATATCTGAGCTCATAGCTCACCAAGGTTCGACTAATATAATATATGGCCTACTCTTTACTTTGCGTATTCTTTTGGGCTAACATGCTTCCCAATGCAAAGTCGATTATCGATATATAACAAAAAAGGCTTGTCTAGACTTGGTGGAGCTAGCACTAGCGATGTCACTAGGTATTTCTTAATTTTACCAAAGGCTTCTTGATAGTACTCATCCCAATTGAATGGGACCCCCTTGTGTAGTAGTTGATTCATGGGTCAACATTTATTCGATAATTATGCGATAAATCACTTTATGGATGCTAATTAGCCCTTAAGGATTCTTAATTATTTGATGTTTGTAGGGGGACGCATTTCTAAAATAGCCTTGACCTTTGCTTGGTCAACTTCGATGCCTCATTTTGAAATGATGAATCCTAAGAGCTTTCCTGAAGTTATGCCAAATACGCACTTCTTAGGACCTTCACATGCTCAAAACGCACATGCTCAAAACGCAATAATAACTTTTCCAATAAGTCATCAATGTAATCCTCTAGGATATTATGCATATAGTCATGAAAGATATATGTCATAGCCCGCTGATATGTGGCACCAACATTTTTAAGGCCGAATGGCATAAATTTATAGCAAAATGTCCCCCATGGTGTTATAAATGTGGTTTTATGCTGGTCTTCGGGCTTAATACAAATTTGATTGTAACCAAAAAAATCGGCCATTAAGGAGAGCATTTCAAGACCTGTAGTTGCATCTACAAGAGCATCGATATTCAGAAATGAAAATGAATCCTTTGGTTTTGCCTTATTTAGTTCTCTAAAATCTATACAAATATAGATCATTCCATCAGGTTTTACTACAAGTACCATATTGGATACCCATTCAGGATAGTCGATGGAGATAACAAACTCTACGTCCAACAACTTTTGCAACTCATCTTTAACCATTAAGGCTACCGTTGGATGCATCTTCCTGAGTTTCTTCTTGATTGGCTTCTTTGACAGATCTAGCAAAAGGTTATGAGTAACCAATTTCATATCTAGACCCGACATATCTTTGTAAGTCCAAGCAAAGAGATCAGGTCTCTCTCTTAGTAGAGGAATGAGGTTGGCACGCTCATCAGGGGTCAAAGTATCCCAAAATTTAACCTTCCATGGATTGGTGGGATCATTATTGATATCCACTTTGAAGGTTTCCTCTACTGACATATGGGATCCCTCAAGTTGATGAGGCGTAGGGATCAAGTGGATGTCATCTGCTGGGTTTATAGGTTCCTCATTGGAAGAATCCTCAGCATGATAGACATCATGTGCACAACCTAGCACAAAATGGAAAGGTTGTAACATTTCTTTGTTAGGGAAGAAATATTCAGGCTCTAGTGGTGAATAAACATGATCCCAATCAATAGCATCTACATTTAGAGGCAACGGTTTGGACGGATCAGCTGGATTGTGGAGTGGAGTGGTCAAATAAATGGAGATCATGTTGATGAAATGGATCGTGTCTTAAGGACCACGTGCAAGTGACTCATCATTAACAAAACTACCATCCTTGAGATGTGGTTCTGGGGGGTATGGGGATCTCTAGATCCGATTTGTGAATAGACTATCATATGGGATTATTGTGATCAAGGAGCTCCATGTACGTTGGCGGATCAGGAAACACCATATGATAAATCATATTAAGATTCGATGGTCTCCCCCTGAGAAGAGGATGGAGATTGATCTCTCTGTGCATCTCCTCAGATGTATACGGTGCATTGCAATAGCGTAAGTAGGGAGGTCCTAATTAGACTCTCTATGTCTTATCTTCTTCATCACTATCGTAATATAGGCCTTCATCGCTACTCACTAGAATGGGACACTCTGGCAAATGTGGCCCCATATAGGTTATCTCATGATCGGTATCATCACTATCCGATAGAACCAGGTACAAATGCTACAAATATGAAGGTTCTAGGAAAACTGACTCAGCTTCATCCTCATATTGTGCTACATACCAAACCTATCCTATCAGCTAGGTTTTCCAAGTGAAAATAATTCATATTTATTAGGTTATATTTTTTATTTTAAATCATCTATTGAATTTAAACTTATCATCTGTGATTTCGCAAGTGTTGCCCACTATGGCGGGGATCTGCCCTCCTTGAGTGGCAATATTATTTTAGATTTGATTTATCATTCCTTCATTGGCTTCATTCGTTATAGTTGTTCCATTTCATTGTACATGCATGGTTAGTAATTGATTAAAAATCGTATCCTTGAAGTAGTTGACGATGAGATCCCGTAGGGGTCTCTACCAAGTGGTATCACTCCAGACGATTGGGCGAAAGGGGAATTCAGTCATTCGCATCGCAACTAAACATCGTCTCCTCTAAATGCACTCCATGTTGCATCATCGGGTAATGTTTTATAGTGCATAGTATTTGTGGCTCATCTCCTCGTAAAAACCATAGCATAATCCATGGGCTATACCAACAGGAAAGACACGATAATGGACGACAGTTGATAGCATTCAAAAATAGTGATCAAAATTCATTTCGTAAGGCAAACTCACGGGTTGGAGATAGCAAAAGACGTCCCAGTAAAGCTGTGGGGAGTACACACTTGGACATCCGTAACGCTCCAAAACCTCTTGAAACACCTACACCAAGAAGGAAATCAGGAGACCTAAATCGTAGGATACAAAAATCAGAATTCGAATGGAATAAAGTTGTGCTACACAACAAACATTGTCTCGACCAATCATCGTGCATGAATAAAATTATTTTTGCCAAAAAACCTAAGGTACCTTATTTTTTATTTTTTGCGCTTTGGGGATATTTATCCCACATTCGTTGTGGGAATACGGACGAAGTGTTTATAAGGTTGTCACGACATATTCAAGGGTGTGACTTTGGTCACATACCCATAAGCATTCTCCCTTGCACGTAACCTCGGTCACTTGTCACTTCTTGGTTTCCTAATCAGTAGTTTGTGTCACTTGTGTCATTCATCATCAGGTTCTTGCTTTCATTTTGTGTTGTGTGTGTCATTCCTCATTGGGTCCCTATCCTAGTGTTGTGTCATCCAGTTAGTAGTTGGTTTCCCTATTCTCGTCGATCGAGTCACATTCTATGTATTGATTCAATTCTAAAGAGTAGTAGTGCATTATTTGTTGTTTATCGGGTGACGTGTCGAATTCGATCGAGAGTCCCACTTTATGTTGTCTTTCGGGTGACATGTTGAATTCGATCGAGAGTCCCACTTTATGCTATCTATCATGTGACATGTTAAATTCTATTGGGAGTACCACTTTGCACTGTCTTTCGGGTGTCGTGTCAAATTCGGTCGGGAGTCCCACTTTGTAGGATCAAATTTCCTATCAATCACTTAGTCAGTTGGTCATACTCGCATGTTCGGGTATATAAAAGCTTACATGCATGGGTAGTATTGAGGTCATACAACTAAATAAATAACAGTGGGAAGTTCATAAGTTAGTTAAATATTGTTGGGACTGCTTACCGTGGAACATCAAGAACTAACCACGTTGTAGTTGGAGCAACAATAAAGCGGAAAACAACCATATTTTTTACCGAAATCAATAAAAAATTTGCAAAAAATTGAATCAGAATAACCTCTAAGCGAGAAATTCTATTAGTGCATAAGCTGACATTGGACCAAAGGATCTGATGGTCATCTATCAAGCTTAGCGATGCCAAAAACAACGCAAGAAGAGCTCGTCGAAGCCAAGGTACAAAAAATTATCCTTCTCCTTTTGGAATTAGTAGTTTTAATCCGAGTCATCCAGTGGTCATCCTAATGGCATCCAATTCCTCTCCGAATTCTACACATGAAAACGTCACCCAAGTAGAAAGTAATCATCCAGTAATCAATGATGAGGTGTTAAAAGAGTTAATATTAAATCTTCAAATGATGACTGCAAGCTTCAATGCATCTAGGAAACCGCCCCAACCAAATCCTTCTAGTTCCAATCATTGGAGTACAAATGTCTACTATGATGACTATACACACCATAGAGGTTAAAATAGTCAATCCCTGAATCACAATGGTCACCAATATATTAAGGATGAGGGTAATGACGAAAGTAAGGAGCAACAAAGAGGTTTTAACAGACCTTATCAAAATAATAACCAGAGACAAAGGAGTAACGAGGAATAAGATAGAAACAATGTTCACTCCCAACCAAGAGGTCCAACTGGAGTCAATTATCCATGCATTGACATGCCTACCTTTGAAGGCCAGGATCCACGTGGGTGGATTGCAAAAATGGAAGGCATCTTAGAATTCTACAAATTCCAAGACGGGGACAAAGTCCCTTTTACTGCAACCAAATTCGGCACTAAAGCTTACCAGTGGTTTACGCGGTATAAATGTGAGGATCCTCAATATGCATTATATTGGGATACTTTTAGAAAATCCTTTCTTCACAGATTCAACAAAGATCCCACGGGTTCATACATAGTACGATTGTTGTTACTTAAGCAAACAGGATCAGTAGGGGACTATATTTTAGAATTCACCAGTATGCTTCACTATGCACAATACCTACAACAAGACGTGGTAGTAGCGACTTTTTGAAATGGATTAAAAGCACATATTAAATTTGAAGTAGACCTACACAATCCCTCCAAGTTGGATGAGTGTATAAGGATTGCTAATTTGTCATAGACAAAGGCGCACGTCAGCCCATCCACATGACGTGATTCATATGGGTGACCTCCATTTCGCAACAACTCTTTTTACATAAATGATCAGCCGTCATGGTACTTTTACTACAAATTTCGTACTCAGCATCCAAAATATCAAGCATGTACACCACAACAAAAATTTTAGATTGAATATGCCGATAGGGAGGAAGAAAAAATAGAGGAATATGATGCACCTGAGGATCTTCCAATTGAGGACAAAAATGAACACAATGAAGTTGTCACTGAGGAGGATACTATGAATATTTTAGTACATGCTCTCATGGGGTTATCTCTAGTCAAGATCGGTTTCAAGTCAGAACTGCGAGCAGGGAAATTTCTCACTGTCTAGGCAATACATCTTTAGTTTCATTACAAATGGGTATGTATACTTATCAAGGTCCTCTTTTGTTATGGAATTAGAAAATTTGAAAGTTATTTTAGGCATTGCATGGATGGAACAATTGGAAACCATAGTGGGTTTTAACCACAAACATCGCTTTGTCGAATGGCAAGCCAATGGGAGGACTATTCGTCTTCAAGGACTACCCACACCTCCATCAAAAGTTGTAAGTTCACATAGCATGGAAAAGATATTAAGAAAATATGGTGGGGGATTCATAGCCCGAATCAATTACATAGAGAAATTAGACCAAGATATTCCTAAAATCAAAGAATATGATCTCCAAATCATTGTGGCTAACTATGAGGAGGTTTTTCAAGAACCAAAAGGATTACCCCCCAAAATATCTCATGACCATGTCATACATCTAGTGCCTGGTAGTCTTCCACCCAATGGTCATCCGTATCGATATCCCCAACCCTAGAAAACAAAAATTGAAAATATTGTCCAAGAGCTATTAGACCATGGCATCATCCATCATAGTACAAGCCCTTACTCCTCACCAGTAGTCTTAGCTCATCGAAAAGACAATTCTTGGCGTATGTGTCCTAATTTTTGTCCTCTCAACAAAATCACGATCAAAGATAAATTTCCTATCCCTTTCATTGATGATTTACTAGATGAATTACATGGTGCCAAATTCTTTACCAAATTAGACTTACGTTCAGGGTTTCACCAAATTCGAGTTAGGGAAGAAGATATCCCCAAAATAGCTTTTTGAACTCATGAAGGTCATTATGAATTCTTGGTCATGCCCTTTGGTCTCACTAATGCACCATCTACATTCTAAAGTCTCATGAACCAGGTGTTTTGTCCATTCCTACAAAAATTTGTTCTAGTCTTCTTTGATGACATACTCATCTATAGTAAATAATGGAAAGATCATTTAGTACATGTGGATAGAGTTCTCTGTATCCTACACAAAGAAAAGTTGTTTATCAAAAGATCTAAATGCTCCTTTGGTGTTCAATAAGTTGAGTACCTAGGTCATATAGTATCTCACGAAGGTGTTAAGGTAGATCCCAATAATATTAAGGCAATACAATATTGGTCCTTGCCTAAAACCATCAAGAAACTTTGTGGTTTTTTGGGTCTCACAGGATATTACCGCAAATTTATGCATGACTATGGTAAAATTTTGGGTCCTCTCACAACTCTCACCAAGAAGGATGCTTTTCAATGGTCAGTAGTAGCTACTAAAGCCTTCAAGGCTCTCAAGGAGGCAATGTGTACGACTCCAGTTTTGGCCACTCCAGACTTTCAAAAACCATTTGTCATTGAATGTGATGCCTCAGGAATGGGTATTGGTGCAATACTCATGTAGAAGGGTCATCCCTTGGCATTTGAAAGTAAACAAATTTTAGAAAAGAAAAAAAAATTGGGTAGATCCACCTATGAAAAATAAATATTGGCTAATTTATAAGCAGTGGAAAAATGGAGGCATTACTTAATCAATAGTCATTTTATTATTAAAACTGATCACAACAGTCTCAAACATTTTCTGGAACAAAGGTTCTCGTATCCCGAATAAAATAAGTGGTTGACTAAATTATTGGGATATGATTTTGTTATTGAATATAAGAAAGGGAAATAAAATGTGGCAGCATATGCATTATCTAGAAAATACGAAGATGAAGTAGTTATTAACATCATTTTAGGACCATGTTCACAATGGGTGTCTCAGTTGCAGGCAGAATGGTTGTCCAACGGTGAAACAACTCAAATAATTCAAGAATTGTCTATGGTTTCCTCTAAATACCCTCTTTTCACATATGATGACCAAATATTACGTAAGAAAAATCGCATTTACATCCCTCACAATTCACCAATCAAAGTATAAATTCTAGAAGAGTCACATGCTTCTCCTTCAGCAAGACATTCAAGGTTTTTGAAAACTTACATACGGGTTAAAAAATCCTTTTGTTGGAAAGGATTAAAAGTAGAGGTTAAGCAATGGGTAGCTGAATGTGAAGTGTACCAACGCAATAAGGGAGAAATAGTCAAATCACCAGGATTGTTTCAAATGTTACCTATTCTAGATCGCGGGTAGGAACATATTTCCATGGACTTTATTGAAGGTCTTCCTAAGTCGGAAGGTAAAACAGTAATTTTTGTGGTAGTTGATCACCTTTCCAAATATGCTCATTTTCAGGCTTTACAACATCCATTTTCAACAACCAAAGTGGCTAAGGTATTTATGGATTCAATTTTTAAATTACATGGGATGCCCAAAAATATTGTAAGTGATCATGATCCCATATTTACTAGCAATTTTTGAAGAGAATTGTTTCGACTTAGTGGTACCAAATTAAATATGTCTTCTGCATACCATCCACAAACATATGGTCAAACGGAGGTAGTTAACAAATTTTTGGGTACCTACTTAAGATGTTTTGTTCAGGATAAATAATATCAATGGAGTCTTTGTCATTGGCATAATGGTGGTACAATACTTCTTACCATTCTTCCACTAAGATGTCTCCTTTTGAAGCATTATACGGAACAAAGCCACCAACAATAGCCGATTATGTACCAGGATCTTCTAAAGTGGCCCAAGTCGACGATTGGTTACAAAAGAGACAAGTAATGCTCACTATCTTGAAAGATAATTTGGTCCAAGCACAAAATCGTATGAAGCAACAACAGGACAAGCAGCATTCCGAAAGAACATTCAATATTGGTTAGAGGGTATTCTTACATCTTCAGCCCTATAAGCAACTATCATTGAAGCTCAAATCCAGTCAGAAGTTGGCACCACGATTCTATGGTCCGTATAGAATTGTCCATCACATTGGCAAGGTAGCATATCAACTGGAGTTACCCCAATCCTCTTGCATACATCCAGTATTTCATGTCCCCTGTCTCAAAAATATGATCAGCTAGAAAATGCATTCTCAGTCGGAATTACCAGTGCTGGATGAAGAAGGGTGTATTTATCTACAACCAGAAAAAGTGTTATAAACTAAAACACGTAGACTTAGATTTTATCACATCCCAGAATTTCTCATCAAGTGGTAGGATTTACCTAAAGAAGATGCAACCTGGGAATCTGAAAGTATTTTCCAGTCATTTCCAGCTTTGAGGACAAAGCTTTTTGAGGAGAGGAGTCATGCTACATACCAAACCTAGCCTATCGGCTAGGTTTTCCAAGTGAAAATAATTCATATTTATTAGGTTAGATTTTTTATTTGAAATCATCAATTGAATTTAAAACTTATTTGCAATTTCGTAAGTGTTTCCCACTGTGGTGGGGATTTGCCCTCCTTGAGTGGCAATATTGTTTTAGATTTGATTTATCATTCCTTCATTGGCTTTATTCATTTATAGTTGTTGTTCCATTCCGTTGTACATGCATGGTTAATAATTGATTGAATATCATATCCTTGAAGTAGTTGAGGTTGATATCCCATAGGGGTCTCTACCAGATTGAACATTGGGTGAGGATAACTCAGCATCATCTGTTCCAAAATCGTAGTCTGGTCCATCACTTTCGATGATGGATATTGCATGAATGTTCTCAAAAGCAACTTTCGATTCGATACTCATAGTTGTGTCTAGATTCTAGAAGTGCATACCGATGTCGTCGACAACTCCATGGCTTTGATTATCCAAGTTAGCTCTTGGAATAATTTCTAGACCGGTCTCCACCAAGATGTTCGCGTGATATCTCTCAGGTGGATCTGTAGTGACATAAGTCACTAGCCGGTTATCCCTTTGAAACACACAAGGATTAGGGTGATATGGATTTAAGTCAACTTCACCCCCCAGACTGAGGTACAGGTGGTCTAAAGATACCACAAGAAGTTCAGCCTATCTTCCACTATAGAATCCCAACTCGAACCTATCAGTAGGTAATTGATATTATGGTTCTATAGGCTTCTTATGTCCCTACTCGAATAGTCTGATACCGTAACCATACCAATGGTAACGCTTGAAGTATTGCATGGAGTAGTCCAGGTTAGAAAGATAATGAACATTCATGGTGAATGGTTCATCATCGTCCTCATCCATGGGTGTGGGAGATGCAATCTGGTCTAAACCTCCATATATGAAGTTGGTTTGGTTAGGTGGAACCCCAACAGTTCCACCATCCCTATGGGAATGTGATGGGCTCATGGTCAGCCCATGTCATGTGTAATATCAATAATCGGTGTGAACGTCACATTTTGCACAATGTATTCCCCTAATCTAGGATTAACTAAATAGACGGTCACCTGCAGTGTAGATGACCCTACTGAAGATGCAGGTGAAGTAGGTTGAAGTGCCTCTTAGACACCTCCTTGAATTTCCTCTACTTCCATGGGAGTAGGGGCTTCAATGATTACTGGCTTGGGTGTTTGCTTTATCTTCTTTTCGCCCACCTTTTCCTTCAAATTCCTATAATCTCATTGTATCGTAGATGCATTCGATCTAATGGAAGTAGATCTCGTGTGCTTCTATATGTGAGATACGGATGTTGTGGGTCTAGCACACACTTCTTTGATTTTACCTCCTGGATCATTGTTTGGTGATGATAGTCACACATCCAAGTGCGTTTATGGGAACACAAATTCCTCGAAAAATTTGCTAGATTCATGTATTTAAAGGGTTCTTCATCCAAAGGCACCATGTGAACCTGTCCCTCATGAATGTATTTGATACACTGATGTAAAATAGAAGGGATGCAATGTATTTCTTTGATCCAAGGCCTCCTTATAAGTACATTATACTGCATAGCACCTTCAATTACGGGACACATCATTAGGATGGTCTTCAATCCTATCTGGATAGGTAAAACTATAGTATCGACCGTCGAGCATAATGCATCATTGAAAGCTCTCAATGTGAAGGTAGAAGGGATGATATGCATCTTGGGTAACTTTAGGTGAGTTAATACCTTGGTAGTTATGATATTAATTAATGACCCCATGTCAATCAAAACCTACTTGAACGGTTTGTGATTCACGCACGTGATCATATGCAATGGTGGGTCTACTATAACAGCAGAAACCATCTTGACTTCGTGATCATGAAATTGAATGACCAATTCTTGATGCTATTGAATGTGCTCCACGAAGTGTGTAAACACTTCAGGATCCTGAGGTTGCACTTCTATGGACCTTAAGATGTCCATGAGCATCTCCCTATGCTTAGGAGACTACTGAATTAGCTCATAAATCAACAACTTCACTGGAGTTGTCTGTAGGTTTTGAATCAACCTACTTCTGATGGTCACCACTGGTCTAGTTGGTGGGTCGGGAAAATGTTGGGCTGGCCTTGGAGGAGGTGCACCTTGGACCCTAATAGACACTGGAGGTTGATTCGATTGTTCATACCTCACGTTTCTTGTGACAACATTGACCATTTCGATGAACCCCTAGGTTGGTGGTTCGATGCGCACTTGGTTGACCTGGCCAACATTATTCTTTGGTGCCTCAGGATTTGGTAGAGGATTTTTGTAAATCCCCATATTTTTATTTCCAAGTGCTTTCAGGTTGTCAACAAGAAGCATACCTCTCTCGATCATATTTTGCATAAGATGTTTGAACTACCAACATACCTCGATGTCGTAGCCCTTCGATCGGTGAAAGATGCAATGATGATCGTCTTTATAGCCTTTAGACTTAGGTTGATTTGGATGCATTAACTTGACCTTGGATAATTTTATATCCTTCTCATCGCATAACTAATGAAAAATTGAAGCCAAGGACTCCGATAACTGAGTGAATATGTGAGGTGGGAATTGCTCCTTACCCTTATAATTTCTATTACATTGCTCATACTGCATAGGTGGAGGTTGGGCCTGATAATTTTGCTTTTGTTGCCATTTTTCTCCTTTCTGAATGTTCAACACCACCATATTAACATGGGCCAGCTTGACCTGATGTCTCTCAGTGATTTTATTGTGCCCTTCCTTCTTATTCCTGAGCTTCAAGTTACCCTTATGTAACTTGATGTCCTCTATCACCTTGGCTTATGACAAAGCCTCTTCAAATGTCTGGTATTGCTGCAACTGTAACAATAAAAAATGTATTTGGCAAAACTCTTCATGAATATTTATGTTAATTCAGAGGATAGGATGGAGAATGGCAGATTTGCCATCATTTTTGTCCATCATTTTCCATAATCCATCACTGGATCATCGTCATGTTGCATTAGAGTGACCAGTTTGGATAGGTTTACCTTCTTCTTGATGTCGAAGGAGAAGTGTTCAAGAAATGCATCAGCTAGTTATTTGAAACTAGTAAGTTTGTACCTCTTTAATCGGTTGAACCACTCTCGAGCTGGACCTGAGAGGGTTGCGATGAAGGTGCGTAGGAGCAAAGCATCGTTGCTCTCAATCTGAAAGCACATATCTACAAAACTAGTCACGTGCTCCTGTGCATCTTCCTCTCCTTGAAACTTTTCTAGTCTAGGCATCTTGAAATGATCAAGATATGTTGGAATAGGCACTGACGTGCATAGAGGTTCATTGTGAATTTTGTTCAAGGTAGGCTTCTGATAAGTCGTTCCTTGCTTCACTATGGCTTGAACCTTCTCTACTAAGGTCTTGTAGGCTTATGAGGAAAGAAACTCCTCCTCTCGATATTTCCTTGGAGGTGCCCTCAGAGGTAGATTCTTCTTGGGTCAAGGTGGGGGACTAGGCTCACCCTCCTCCTCGAATTGGAATATTTCAAGATATTCTTGTTCTAATTCCTCTCTTACTTCGTTCTCATACTGCCTAAGCTCATGTTGTTCAGATGTTGAATGTTGATCTCTATGCTAAGCTGTATGGCAAGTATGTATGTCGATGTTCTCAAGGTGTAACTCGGGCTATGAAGCCACTCTTCTATCGAAACGCTCCTTGATCTCATTACGAGGAGGTAAGCTGAAACTAGCCAATCGATCCTCTCTCTACACGCACCTTCTGGTCAAGGATGCATTTTTCGTGCATGCGCTATTCATATAATTTCTATCTTATGAACCTCTGTCTTTGAGTATTCTTATTTTTGAGGTGCTCTTTCTTTGTGCGAACATCCTCCAATTGATCTTAGAGAATCTGCCATCTCTACTCTGACATTAGTCTATGAGCTCTATCAACATGATCGGTCATTTGAGGCCTCTGAGGGGTGTGCTCTGTTCAAGCGACTTTATGGGTATGTCCTCCAATGGACTAACTGACCACACTCTTGCCTCGATTTGTAAAGATGGCATTTGTGTCAGTCTATCTCTTATACTCAGTACCTGCATGTGATGCAGGAGCATGCATATCTTGAGAATGCTTGGAGCACTCTCCATGTTCTCTGGTAGTCCTAATGGTGTTTGCACTACACTCACTCACCAGTCGAGAGGGTGCAGGTATAGGCTTATATCCTATATGCACTAGGACTCTATCTAGACCGTCCAACTATTTACTATGCCATGGTTCATGATACAGCATACCATTTTTTCCCACTTTGGATATATCTATGGTGAACTTGGTGGGCTCACCCTTATAGGGAGTCTATGCGGGCCTGTGCTCGAAAGCAGGCCTCTTGGTTCACCCCTAAATGGGTGGATCTTGGACATATCTAGACTCTGACGGTGGAGGTCATGAACCTCCCTTAGATGTAGGTCGAAGGGGTGCCAATCTGGATCCCTCGATGACATATTGTTTGGCAGAACTTGTGGATCCACGTGGAATGCGGTCATGGTAAATGCTACCATATGCGGAACCCCCATGCTCAGAATTTCCATGATCTTATCTATGTATAGAGGTATGTCTAGTACTTCCTCTAATCAGGGTATTCTCAATAGAATCCCCTCGTGTGGAATTATCCCCTCTAATGCTTGATGAACGACGTCTAGGAGGATTAAGTGATTGAGGGCATTCCACATCTTGTTGTGCACTAGGTGAAGCTTGGGCTTAGATCTTGGGTGTATGTCTGGATAGGCCTCTCTGTGTTTGCACAATTATGTATCCTATGTCTAGATTTAACTTTTATTAGTACGCAAAGAATACAATGATGATTATCTCCTTTTACAGTTTTAAAATGAGCCCTAAACTATTTGATGTGTTTTCAATTTTTTGTATCAGTAAAGTAACTCTTGTCGTGTTTTGTAATACGTTGATGATTTTCTCAAATTTTTAATGGATTTCACTTGTATGCTCACAGCTCGACAACCTAGCGATGAACTCCAGGTCGCATAATCCCCCAAAATATGGAAATGAAAGTCCACACCTAGGTAGGGAGCACAGGTCCTCCCAGATCCTCACCCAATCTCACCCAGTCAGCGTTATACCCTTCGAAGAGAAGTAAATGCAAATTTTTTGGGCTACGAATGGTTCTTGATCCAGTATTGGTCTAGAACATAGGGTACATGGTATTTGGGCTAATGGATGGAAATCACCTCCACCATAATTGAAACCCTACTAGTGGTTGGATGTGACTCCCAACTCACTAGCATTTACTGTGAAACATGGTGTGTGTGGTTATTTTTAATTTGCACAAATGAAAGTTGTATAATATGACATTAACATGATCATTTCCTATATGATATGCAACAAATAACGTTTGATATTCAGAGATATATGCACACTACGCTACGTGGTATTTAAAGAATGCAACTAGTATGAGTAATTACCACTAATTGGGCCTTATGCAAGCAAACTCTAACATTCATATGGCCTAGACCACTGGAGACTAGGGTAGGCTACACTCAGAGACCCATTTTTCCTAGCAGGGACTAGTAGAAGCATCAAATAAAAATCCCAAGGACCTACTTCATTTTATTGTTCTTTTTATCCTTGTTCTAGCTAGATTTCATTTTTGATGTTCTGGAAAAACATAGAGATAGAAAATATAAGGGCCTACCTCAAGTCCTCATCTGATTTAGCTTTCTATTCCTACTCTATGATTGGTATGTTGCTGACTGTGGCTTTGATGTGTGACTACGAATGTTACCCGTGCCTGTCAACCATGGGCTAACTTTTTGCCCGTGGCTGACATCCACGATGAGTACCTACCATAAAAATAGAGACCACAGTCTAGTAAATCATGGAATAAATGTGAATTTCCACCGTGATCACCTTTTGTAACCACCAAAAATGCTCTTACTATCTAGTTCATCTATTGCAATTGACGAAATAAGCATAAATGGGAAAACATAAGTTGACAACAAGAAATGAAAAAAATACAAAGAATTTCTTTTTTAATCTCAATGAAGCCAAGTTACAGATTCATCCCTCTTAGGGATACCCATTTGATACATCAATTACAATATATTTTTGAATCCCTCTCAAGGGTAGATGCAATCAAAATGCCTTCTAGGGTGACACGAACTGCTCTAGGGTGTCAATGACCCTCTTCTCCATGATTAGAGGCATTTGTTACCTTGCATACCAAAACCCTATTAGTCCTATGTGCAATAAACAACAAGAAACATTAAAATCAAAGGAGGCCTCTATTGATAAGGCTTTAAAAGGGTGCTTGTATAAAATATGACATGATAATCAAGAAATCAAGAAAATGATTCTATGCATGTAAATTGGTCTAAAACATGATAATATGCCATTAGAAACATAAAATAAACTAAAATGAATCTATCTTAGCTCCTAATTAACCAATTTAAGACATGGAAGCATGAAAAATATTTGTTATGCCTACACTACAACGAAGGAAAATTGCCATTAACCCTTAATCTGTCGGTCAAATATCTCTAGAATGCTGAATTAAACCTACAAAATGATAGATCTAATCTAACTAAATAGAATACAAAACTAAGAACAAGGAGATCAAAGATCACCTTCTAATCATGAGTCATTCACGCGGAAGACACTGTTCACCGCGGCTAATAGCTATGGCGGATACTGAAGTAGGTTTAGATTTTAGTTGGACTAGACCACTAGGTGATACAGGACACCTGAGACTAGCTCTTCCACATTCAAACATTGGTATACACAAAAGGGAAGTACTAATGTATCAGTAATATCATCATGCGTAAGGTACAGTAGTGCTGATAATTCCAAGGATTCAAGTTTACTCCCTTCTTTTCTTCAATTTTTTAGGATACTTGCTCATATAAAGTGATAAAAATCACTATTTATTTTGTACTATAGTGACAAGAATCACTATTTAATTTGTACTTTCCTTTCTTTTTCTTGAGCAAGGGATTTGATAGTGATTTTACTTTCTTTGTACAATTTGATCTTTAGACTTTTTGGGATTTACATTTGATAATTTGCTTCAGAAACTTCCTTTGGGGAACTATTTCTAGGATATCAATTTAGGATATCGATCTTATGATATCAAAATGGGATATCAATCTAGGATGTCGATCTATGATATCGATCTAGGGTATCAATCTAGAGGATTGATCTGGGATATTGCTCATTTTAACGTAAGCAAGGGATTTTGGGTAGGGAATAAACGTGTCCTTTTTCCAATTGCCAACATTTCTCGTATCGTCCGCACAGAGGGATAAGAAAGAATAAACTTTTTGCCTCAGGATACCTAGTCCTGCTTCGTGGCTTTCATCTTCCCCTAGTCCTTATTAGGATTGTTTAATTTGTTAATTAGTGATAGGATTCTGATATGCTAAGGGCTATACTAACTAGACCTCAACTACAAAAGCAAAGCAAGCTTTCTATGAACTCTTGAGAAGACCTCTAGGTATGGTTGAATGATCGTAAAACCCTAGTATATTATTCATAGCAACAATATGGGTTGTGTTAAAAACACAATCACTCATAAGGATGATAAATGGATGAAAAAGATAGTTCTTAGATGCATGATTGCAAAATAAACGTGGTGTCATTTGTGAGATTGTAAACACAATTCATTCTAATGCAAGCACGACAGATGGATATGCCTAATGCAATGCAAAGGTGAAATGCATGGTGAAAATGATATACATGATGTAAAATGTAATGCAGTGATGCAAATGGAATGTAAATGTTTTTTATTTTTGAATTTTGTTTATGGATTTTAACATTTGGTTTGACCAAAGAGCTTACAGACACCTTTGGAGCCTTTTGGGTTTGACCAAGCGATTTTGAGAAACCCTTGGAGCCTTTTAGGATTGACCAAGCAGTTTTGTGAAACCCTTGGAGCCTTATCTGGGATTGACCAAGCGGTTTGGAGAAACCCTTGGAGCCTTTTTTGGGATTGACCAAAGGGCTTATAGATGCCTTTGGAGCCTTTTAGGATTGACCGAGTGGTTTTGGGAAACCCTTGGAGCCTTTTGGGGTTGACCAAATAGTTTTGAGAAACCCTTGGAACCTTTTGGGGTTTGACCAAGCATTTTTGAGAAACCCTTAGAGCCTTTTGGGATTGACCAAGTGGTTTTGAGAAACCCATGGAGCCTTTTGGGGTTGACCAAGTGATTTTGAGAAACCCTTGGAGCCTTTTGGGATTGACCAAGTGGTTTTGAGAAACCCTTGGAGCCTTTTGGGGTTTAGGAATAAAATGCTTTAATATGAAGGATATTGAGAGGTTCAAGCTCTTCAACTCATCCAAGCGATATCAAGCAATATATCCCAGGTCCAATCTTCTCTAAGATCATATAAGGACCTAACCAATTAGCCATGAATTTGTCTCACATTTTTTGCGATAAATTTGAGTTATGTTGGTTCTCTTTTAGCACAAGATCACCAACCTCAAAGTCTCTCATATGGACTTTGCTATTGTAATCTCATGTTAAGTGCTATTGATAAACACAAAGGTGCTCGAGGGCATTCACGCGATGTTCATCAAGTAGCATAAATTTATCTAGGTGATCTTGTCATGCAGTGTCATCATCAATGAACTCTTTCAATGCGATGTGTAGCGTTGGAATTTCCAACTCTAAGGGCATAATGGCCTCAATACCATATACCAATTAAAATGGAGTTGTCCCAATGGGTATTCGAATACTAGTCCTATAAGCCCATAAAGCAAGGGGCAACTAGATGTGCTAATCTTTGTGGTGCTCTTGTACCATCTTTTTCAAGATGGAGATCATTGTCTTATTTTAAGCTTCAGCTTATCCGTTTGCTTGCGAATAATATGGAGTCGTAAAATTGTGTTTGATTCTATACTTAGATGTCAAAGCTCTCATAGTTTTGTTCTTAAATTACGTTCCATTATCCGACACTATCTTGGATGGTATCCCAAAATGACTTATGATATTGGTGAGTATAAACTCAGCAATACGTGCTCCATTTGTTGGCAATTTTGGGTACCTTGGGTACATTGCCTTTGCTCAAGTGTAGATGTTGTCATTGATGTCAAGAAGTTCTTGAAGCAATTTGATTTGATGTCAAGGAATTTGTTTTGTTGAAGGTTATTCAGAGCATGATCAGTGAGTTTCCAGGAAGTTCTTAGTAGCCCATTTGCAAAAGATCAAGAAAAAGACAAGTAAGAAAAAGTATGCAGCCAGCTGGAAAAACTATCGCGATTTCGTGACATGTTTGAGGAGAGAGAAAGTGCTGGCAAAACTGTCATGATTTCGCGACATGTTTGAGGAGAGAGAAAGTTCTGGCAAAACTATCGCGATTTCGCGACATGTTGGCAGAGAAGGAGAGCAAGATGGAAAGTGTCACGATTTCGCGACATGTCACATTTTCGCGACTCAAAAAGTGCAGGAAGGCAGAGAAGGAAAAGTGTCACGATTTCGCGACACATTGCCAGGAAAGTTGTACGGATGAAAAGGTGTCACGATTTCGTGACATAATGCAGAAAAGAGAGTCCACAGTGTGAACTATCATGATTTCATGACAAGTTAGAAGAGAGAGAAAGTTACATGAAAAATGTCACGATTTCGTGACATGCTGTAGAGGTCGAGGTGAGGACTATCATGATTTCGCGACATGCTGAAAAGCTCGAAGAGAGAACTGTCATGATTTCATGACATGCAACAAAAGGAAGAGTCTGAAATAAGAAGCGTCACGATTTCGTGATAGGCTACAAAGAAGTTGTATGGATGCAAAAAGTGTCACGATTTCATGACAGGTTGAAGAGAAAGCTTGCGAATGCGAAAAGTGTCATGATTTCATGACAGGTTGAGATGGCGACATTCAGTTGGAGAAAGTGTCATGATTTCATGACGAAAATAGTTAGCAAGTCTTCAACGGAAGAAGCATCACGATTTCACGATGAATTCAAGAAGGAAGGAAGGGCTTTGGAAGAAAAGTGAAAGTGTCATGATTTCGCGACATGTTCCATTTTTGCTAGTGCAAGCAGAGAAGAAGGACATGAAGTCAAAAGGGTCACGATTTCATGACAGAGTTGAAGATGACGTCAGCAGAAGCAGATGTGTCATGATTTCATGACAAAAGCAGAGAAGAAGGCAATGAAGACTAAAGTGTCACGATTTCATGACAGGAGTGAAGATGACGTCAACAAAGTCAGAAGTGTCACGATTTTGTGACAAGGACGTTGTCAAGGCAGACAAAAGCAAAAGTGTCATGATATCGTGACAATAGCCAAACGAAAGTGTACAGCTGCAAAAATGTCACGATATCATGACATGTTGTGGTTTCATGGTAGAAGCTACTGAACCACAAAGGTGGTTGAAGCCGACAGAGTTAAAATTGGGCCGATGACGATTAGGGCGTGCAGTCGACGGAGTTAGGGTTTGCATTTGCATAACAGCCGACTAAGACCAAGGTTTAGATCTTGATTGTTAGTATAAAAGGAGGGCTGTTTGAAGAGATTTGGTATCGATCGAAGTGTGCGTTCGAAGTGCGACTATTGCAGATAGAGTGTGGGGAGAAGTTCGATCATCGAAAAAGTAGAGTGCAAATTTGATTGTAGTGTACAGAGTGCATTCCATCGAATCTTCTAAGTGAGAGAGATTGCAAGGAAGCAGAGTGCGTGAAGATCATGCTGCTGTGATTGCGCAGAGGTGCATAAGTTGATGTTTGATCGAGTGCTGTTGTGATTGCGTAGAGGTGCAATTTTGAGGACATTTGTGCCAGACCGAAGGACTATGTTTGGTGCAGAACAGAGGAAGCGAACGAGGACATTTGCGCTGAACCGAAGGACTATGTTTAAGTGCAAATTCAAGGACCAGCTTTGGAGGTGAAAGAGTTGAGGACAGAGGTCTCCAGCCAGAGCAGGGAAGACAGGTGTCTTCTATGGATAGAGTTCCACTTGCTAAGGGTAGAGGGGGTAGAGGTTCTCTAGAGGATCACCAACCGGAGCAGGGCTAGGGGATTGGTGTCTCCTTTGGGTTGGTGCCCATAAACTTTGTAATCGGGAAAGGTTTCCCAGAACTTGAGGTGATAAAATTTAGTGAAATATTTTATCCGTGGAGTAGCCCGCATTGGGTGAACCACGTAAATTGTTGTGTCTCTCTTGTGGATGGTACCTTGTGCATTGCTTTGATTACTATTTTTGATACTGCTATCTATTCACTGCATAATATTAATTTGAAAGTTGAAGGAAAAAGTTTAAAGTGGTCTTATACTATTCACCCCCCCTCTCAGTATAAGCTTGTGTTCTTCAATTGGTATCAGAGCGGGTTCCTTCGAAAAGGTCTAACAGCTTGAAGGAAGAACTGGTTAAGAACACAATGGATTATTCAAGTGGCAATGCAACACCTATTCTTGATGGATCAGATTTTGGTCTGTGGAGTGCAAGAATGAAGGTTTATCTAATGGCACTTGGTAATGAGGTTTGGGAAGTGATTGAAGATGGGTACACTATTCCTAAAAATGGTCCTTATACTAAAGAAGACAGGCTCCTACATCACAGACAATTCAAAAGCAATGAATGCAATCCTGAAGGGTTTACAGAAGGCAGATCTTACCAAGGTGATTCACTGCAAGACAGCTAGTGAAATGTGGAAACAGCTGCAGGTGGTTCACACAGGTGATGTAAATGTCCGAAAGGCCAAATTGAGACACTTCAAAGGTATGTTTGAACAACTCAAGATGAATTATGATGAAAATATTAGTGACTACATGCTTCGTATGGATGAGGTTGTTAACTCCATGAAAGACTTAGGTCTTGAGCTTGCTGAAAATGATGTTTGTGATAAGATTTTAAGATCTCTTCCTAATAGATTTAGTGAAAATATTTTTGCTATTGAGGAAGCTAAAGATTTGGATAAGTTGAAAAAGGATGAGCTCCATAGTATACTTGCAGCATTTGAGTTGAGAACTCAAGTGAAAGTTGATGTCAAGAAAGAGGCAGCTTTCAAAGCTACCAAGAAATCAAAGGGCAAACAGATTCAAGAGAGTGATGAGTCTTCTAGTGATGAAGAGGCATATTACAGCAAGAAAGGCAAGTTATCTAGAAAGCACAAAAGCATGAAAAATATAAGATGCTTCAATTGTGGAAAGTTCGGTCATTATGCTACTGACTGTACTATTTCCAAGAATGAAAGTGATGAAGAGAAACAGGATGTTAAGAGCAAGGATTCTAAAAAGCACAGGTACTACAGAAAGAACAAAGATGAGCACAACAATCAAGGAAAGAGGTATTCACACAAGAACAAGAAGAGTTTCTACCTAGATAAAGCAAGTAAGTGTTCTAGCAGTGATAGTGAAAGCTCTTCAAGTGATGAGGAAAATGAGATGTTGTTCATATCAGAAAAGGAGGAAGAACCGAAACATAGATTCATTATTATGAAGTGTCTTAGATGTGGAAATTTTGGTCACCTTGAGGATGATTGTACAAATAATGATTTGGTTTCCAGTATGTATAAGGATGCTTCAGAAAACTATCAAGAAGATGCTTGTATGGTTTTTGAAAAAGGTAGCACCTCCAGTGATAAGAAATCTGGAAAAGGCCTTGAGGATTCAGAAAGCAAACAAATAAAAGATCTTGAAAGTGAACTTAATAATGCTCTTAGTGTTTTGAAAAAGGAAAGAAAGAAGAATGATAGACTCAAGATTAAGTTAGATGAATGTTGTATGGAGAGAGACGATCTTATAGAAAGTCTTGACTTCTCTATAGCTAAAACACAGGAACTCAAGGATGAGTTAGAGTCTAAGATTCTTGAGTATAATAAGTTGGAACAGAAAATGGCTTCTCTGGAAGTGGAAATTAAAGAGTACAAGGATAAGCTATACAGGTTTCAAGATAGCTCCAAAAGGGTTAAGTCTCTCATCAAAGGTCAAAGAAATCCAACAGATAAAATAGGTCTTGGTTTTGTTAAGCCGCTCAAAGAACAGGTTGGGGAATCTAGCAAGAGATTCCAAAAGGAAGAGAGTTCTGATGAAGAAAGTACTTCAGAACATGAGTCCGTGAGTGATCGATGCGTAGAAATAGAAAACAAAATTTAGAATGCGAAGAAAAATTTTTCAGGACCCAAGAGGTCGTATAAAGGAAAATTTCACGACAGATGTTTTGCGTGTTACAGGTTTGGTCACATGGCTGCACATTGCATGTCTCAAATGAAGAAGGTTAACAACAATTTCAGAAGTGGTAATTTCTTCCAAGGGTATTGCTACTCTTGTAATCAGTTTGGGCATAAGGCAATTGTCTGCAAGGCTAATATCAGGTTCACGGTTAGTCAGAACAGGTGGATTCAAAGAACAGGTATGCCTAAAAGAAATTACAGTGTTACTTGTTATAAATGCAACAATGCAGGTCACACAGCTAGACAGTGTAGAGTTGATCTTCCAAGGTACAGGAACAGGAACAGTGGCATGATCAGGTCCAAGGATCAAGGCATGAAAAAGGACAGGGATGAGAACAAGAACAAGAACAGTGACAAAAATAGGAATGCGGGCAAAAAGTTCAAGAAAAGGCCGAGCAAGGAAATTATAGACACTGATGATGATCAGTGCCTAATGGGAGTTTTACTCCCATCCTAGTTTTAATCTCCTCATGAGGAGGTGGGGGAGGGACTAAGCTAAGAGGCTCATTCTTAGTCCCGAGCCCCAAAGGTGACCCTTTGCCATTGATGACAAAGGGGGAGAGATATGAGTAAGGGGGAGAGTTTCAATGTGAAGAGGAAAGCTTCAAGTTAGGGGGAGCAAAACTTCAAAGGCAGTTCTCAGTGTTGGCACAGTTGGCTTCAGTTTTGGCTCTTAAGGTGTGTTTCAGTAAAGGTTTGCCATCAATGACAAAGGGGGAGATTGTTGGCAATTTTGGGTACCTTGGGTACATTGCCTTTGCTCAAGTGTAGATGTTGTCATTGATGTCAAGAAGTTCTTGAAGCAATTTGATTTGATGTCAAGGAATTTGTTTTGTTGAAGGTTATTCAGAGCATGATCAGTGAGTTTCCAGGAAGTTCTTAGTAGCCCATTTGCAAAAGATCAAGAAAAATACAAGTAAGAAAAAGTATGCAGACGACTAGAAAAACTGTCACGATTTCGCGACATGTTTGAGGAGAGAGAAAGTGCTGGCAAAACTATCATGATTTCGTGACATGTTTGAGGAGAGAGAAAGTTCTGGCAAAACTGTCACGATTTCACGACATGTTGGCAGAGAAGGAGAGCAAGATGGAAAGTGTCACGATTTCGCGACATGTCGCATTTTCGTGACTCGAAAAGTGCAGGAAGGCAAAGAAGGAAAAGTGTCACGATTTCACGACACATTGCCAGGAAAGTTGTACGGACGAAAAGGTGTCACGATTTCATGACATAATGCAGAAAAGAGAGTCCGCAGTGTGAACTGTCATGATTTCATGACAAGTTAGAAGAGAGAGAAAGTTACATGAAAAATGTCATGATTTCGTGACATGCTGCAGAGGTCGAGGTGAGGACTGTCGCGATTTCGCGACATGCTAAAAAGCTCGAAGAGAGAACTGTCATGATTTCATGACACGCAGCAAAAGGAAGAGTCTAAAATAAGAAGCGTCACGATTTCGTGACAGGCTACAAAGAAGTTGTACGGATGCAGAAAGTGTCACGATTTCGTGACAGGTTGAAGAGAAAGCTTGCGAATGCAGAAAGTGTCACGATTTCGTGATAGGTTGAGATGGCAGCATTCAGTTGGAGAAAGTGTCATGATTTCATGACAGAAAATAGTTAGCAAGTCTTCATCAGAAGAAGCATCACGATTTCGCGACGAATTCAAGAAGGAAGAGCTCGAAGGCGAAAGTGTCACGATTTCACGACATGTTCCGTTTTTGCTAGTGCAAGCAGAGAAGAAGGACATGAAGTCAAAAGGGTCACGATTTCGTGACAGAGTTGAAGATGACGTCAGCAGAAGCAGATGTGTCACGATTTCATGACAAAAGCAGAGAAGAAGGCAATGAAGACTAAAGTGTCACGATTTCGTGACAGGAGTGAAGATGACGTCAGCAAAGTCAGTAAGTGTCACGATTTCGTGACAAGGACGTTGTCAAGGCAGACAAAAGCAAAAGTGTCGTGATATCGCGACAATAGCCAAACGAAAGTGTACGGCTAGCAAAAATGTCACGATATCGTGACATGTTGTGGTTTCACGACAGAAGCTACTGAACCACAGAGGCGGTTGAAGCCGACAGAGTTAAAATTGGGCCGACGATGATTAGGGCGTGCAACCGACGGAGTTAGGGTTTGCATTTGCATAACATCCGACTAAGACCAAGGTTTAGATCTTGATTGTTAGTATAAAAGGAGGGTTGTTTGAAGAGATTTGGTATCGATCGAAGTGTGCGTTCGAAGTGCGACTATTGCAGATAGAGTGCGGGGAGAAGTTCGATCACCGAAAAAGCAGAGTGCAAATTCGATTGCAGTGTACAGAGTGCATTCCATCGAATCTTCTAAGTGAGAGAGATTGCAAGGAAGCAGAGTGCGCGAAGATCATGCTGCTGTGATTGCGCAGAGGTGCATAAGTTGATGTTTGATCGAGTGTTGCTATGATTGCACAGAGGTGCAATTTCGAGGACATTTGTGCCAGACCGAAGGACTGTGTTTGGTGCAGAACAGAGGAAGCGAACGAGGACATTTGCGCTGAACCGAAGGACTGTGTTTAAGTGCAAATTCAAGGACCAGCTTTGGAGGTGAAAGAGTTGAGGACAGAGGTCTCCAGCCAGAGCAGGGAAGACAGGTGTCTTCTGTGGATAGAGTTCCACTTGCTAAGGGCAGAGGGGGAAGAGGTTCTCTAGAGGATCACCGACCAGAGCAGAGCTAGGGGATTGGTGTCTCCTTTGGGTTGGTGCCCATAAACTTTGTAATCGGGAAAGGTTTCCCAGAACTTGAGGTGATAAAATTTAGTGAAAGATTTTATCCGTGGAGTAGCCCGCATTGGGTGAACCACGTAAATTGTTGTGTCTCTCTTGTGGATGGTACCTTGTGCATTGCTTTGATTACTATTTTTGATACTGCTATCTATTCACTGCATAATATTAATTTGAAAGTTGAAGGAAAAAGTTTAAAGTGGTCTTATACTGTTCACCCCCCCCTCTCAGTATAAGCTTGTGTTCTTCACCATTTTTCGTTGTTAAGGGAATGGCTTCCACCCATTTAGTGAAATACTCAATAGTCATGATAATAAATGTATTTTGACCTAATGACGGAGGAGAGATCTTACCAATGAGATCAAATCCCCATTGAGAAAATGGCCAAGCCGCTTGAATGGGTTGTAAGGCCTATAATGGCAAGTGCGTAAGATTATCATTATGCTAACATTTAATGCATTTCCTAACATACACATTGCAATCCTTCTCCATAGTGGGCCAATATTAACCCATGTGAATGATGCACTTGATGATAGCTATGCTGCTGAATTGACCACTCTACGTACCATTGTGAGCTTGATAAATTACCCAAGACAACTCTTGGGGCTCAGGACAATGAAGGAGAACTCCATCGTAGCTTCTACGATACAAGATTTCTGCTAACAAGACATACTTTATCACTTTCTACTTAAATGTGTATTTTGTGGCATGCGATAATCCTTGAGGGATTACACCAAGTCTAATAAATTCATGTATCTATGATGTCCAGTTATGATAAGCTTCAGATTTGACCGACAAGACAACATGTTCCCCCTGTGGTTCTACATTGGCAAATGCAGACTGGAAAACAACCTTCTAGTGAATGGTAATACCACTCCCCTTCGGATCTTGAGAGATCAAAGATCCCCAAGACACTCTCTTGAGAAATTCTATGGCTATGTATAACCGTTCATGATTTGGTTCTACATGAATCATGTTGATTGACTCTTTATTATCCAATGCTTCACGTTGCACAATAGAATGTGATAATATTTTTACATGGATGGTTATGAAATCAACAGATGGATTCTAAGGGATTAGAGATCCCAAATATGTCATTGTGTCTGCAAATCTATTGGATGAATGAGGGACTGCCTCGATGTCATACCATTCCAATTGAGCTAGATAAATATCAATAAGATCCTTGTAAGCTTTCAATACCAAACATCGGCATTGAAATAATCCCTTAACTTGGTTCACAATGAGAAGGGAATCACCAAATATATTTAACCTTTTTATCTTCATGGCGATGGCTATTTGGAGACCTAAAATTAGGGCTTTGTATTCAGCATTGTTGTTAGTGCAAGGAAAGTCTAACTTGAACGACAAGGGAATTCGAGCTCCTTGTGGCATGAACAACACTATTCTTGCACCACCCCCTTTCTCACACTTTGAACCATCAAAGAACAAGGTCATATCAAATTTGTTATCTAGTTCCTCAGGTTCAGGTGCTTCTGATAAGGCAAATATTACATCATCAAGAAGCTCTATGGTGAGGGGTCTATTATTTTCAAGAGGCACGTCAGCTAGTTGATATGCTATGACTTGTCCCTTAATGGACTTTTTGCTCATGAATTCCAGATCAAATTCCATCAGTAACATAATCCACTTTGTAGTACATGTATTATGATATATCTTGCTCATCATGTACTACAAAGGATTTTGTTTGTATATGATGTATGTCATATGAGTCAACATATAGTGTCACTATTTCTTTGTAGCAAACACTACTACTAAACACAACTTTTCCACATATGCATATCCAATCTCATAGCTCACCAAGGTTTGGCTAATATAATATATGGCCTACTCTTTACTTTACGTATTCTTTTGGGCTAACATGGTTCTCAATGCAAAGTCGGTTGCCGATATATATAACAGAAAAGGCTCATCTGGCCTTGGTGGAGCTAGCACTAGCGACGTCACCAGGTATTGCTTAATTTCAACAAAGGCTGCTCAACAGTCCTTGTACCAATTTAATGGGACCCCCTTATGTAGCAGTCAATTCATGGGTCGATATTTATTCAATAATTGTGCGATAAATCGCTGTATGGATGCTACTTTGCCCTGAAGGCTTCTTAATTATTTGATGTTTGTGGGGGGATGCATTTCAAAAATAGCCTTGACCTTTGCTTAGTCAAATTCGATGCCTCATTTTGAAACGATGAATCCTAAGAGCTTTCCTGAAGTTACGTCAAATATGCACTTCTTAGGATTCAACCTGACATTATGCTCTATCAGGCGATTAAAGACCTTCCTTAAGAACTTCGCATGCTCAAAACACAATAATGACTTTACCAACAAGTAAACAATATAGTCCTCTAGGATCGTATGCATATAGTCATTGAAGATATATGTTATAGCCCACTGATATGTGGCACCAGCATTTTTAAGGCCGAATGGCATAACTTTATAGTAAAATGTCCCCCATGGCATTATAAATGTGGTTTTATGCTAGTCTTCGGGCTTAATCCGAATTTTATTGTAACCAAAAAAATCATCCATTAAGGAGAGCATTTCATGACCTATAGTTGCATCTACAAGAGCATCGATATTCGACAACGAAAATGAATCCTTTAGTGTTGTCTTATTTAGGTCTTTGAAATTCGTACAAATACGAATCCTTCCATTAGGTTCTCCTACAAGCACCATATTGGATACCCATTCTGAATAGTCAATGGAGATAACAAAATCTACGTCCAATAGCTTTTGCAACTTGTCCTTAACCATTAAGGCTACCGTTGGATGCATCTTCCTGAGTTTCTGCATGACTGGCTTCTTTGACAGATCTAGCAAAATGTTATGAGTAACCAATTTTGGATCTAGACCCGAAATATCTTTGTAAGTCCAACCAAAGAGATCAGGTATCTCTCTCAATAGAGGGATGAGGTTGGCACGCTCATCAAGGGTCAAAGTCTCCCCAAATTTAACCTTCCATGATTGATATCCACTTTGAAGGTTTCCTCTACTGACATATGGGATCCCTCCTCAAGCTGATGAGGCGTAGGGATCAAGTGGATGTCATCTGCTGGGTTTATAGGTTCCTCATTGGAAGCATCCTCAAAATGATAAACATCATGTTCACAGCCTGGCATAAAATGGAAAGGTTGAAATATTTTTTTGTTAGGGAAGAAATCTTCAGGCTCTAGTGGTGAATCAGTGCGATCCCAATAAATAGCATCTACATTTAGAGGTGATATTTTGGATGGATTGGCTAGATTGTGGAGTGGAGTGGTCAAATCAATGGAGATCATGTTGATGAAATGAATCATGTCTCTAGGACCACGTGCAAGTGACTCACCATTAACAAAACTACCATCCCTAAGATGTGGTTCTAGAGGTATGGCGATCTTCAGATCCGGTCCGTGAATAGATTGTCGAATGGAATCATTGGGCTCAAGGAGCTCCATGTACATCGACAAATCGAGAAACACCATATGATAAATCATATTAAGATTTGGTGGTCTCACCCTAAGAAGAGGATGGATATTGATCTCTCTATGCATCTCCTCAGTCGTATACAACGCATTGTGATAGCGTAAGTAGGGAGGTCCTAAGTAGACTCTCTCTGTCTCATCTTCTTCATCACTATCGTAATACAGGCCTTCATATCTACCCACTGGAATGGGATGCTCTGTAAAATGTGGCCCTATATAGGTTATCTCCTTATCACTATCATCACTATCCAATAGAACCGGGTACAAATACCGTAAATATGAAGGTGTTGAGAAAACTAGCTTAGCTTCATCCTCAAATTGATCGTTGGGTGAGGATAACTCAGCATCATATGATCCAAAATTGTAGTCTGGTCCATAACTTTTGATGATGGATACTGCATGAACGTTCTCTGAAGCAACTTCTGATTTGGTACTCATAGTTGTGTCTAGATTCTGGAAGTGCATATCGATGTCGTCGGTAGCTCCATGGCTTTTATTATCCAAGTTAGCTCTTGGAATAAGTTCTAGTTTGGTCTCCACCAAGATGTTCACGTGATATCTCTCGGGTGTATCTGTAGTGACATAATTCACTAGCCAGTTATCCCTCTGAAACAAAGAATGACTAGGGTGATATGGATTGAAGTCAACTTCACCTCCCAAATTGAGGTACATGCGGTCTAAAGATGCCACGAGGAGCTCAACATGTCCTCCGCTGTAGAATACCAACCTGAACCTATTAGTAGGTAACTGATATTGTGGTTATATAGGCTTCTTACATCCCTACTATAATAGTTTTAGATCGTAACCATGCCAGTGGTAACGCTCGAAGTATCTCATGGTAGAGTCTGGGTTAGAAAGATAATGAACATTCATGGTGAATGGTTCATCATCACCCTCATCCATGGGTACGGGAGATGCAATATTTTCTAAACCTCCATATATGAAGTTGGTTTGGTTAGGTGGAACCCCCAATGGTTCCACCTCCATAGATGCAATTGGTCTAATGGAAGTAGTTGTCGTGCGCTCCGATCTTTGAGATACGAACGTTGCGGGTCTAGCACACACTTCTTTGATTTTACCTCCTAGATATTTGTTTTGCGATGATGATCGCACATCTAGGTGCGTTGAGGGAACACAAATTCCCTTAGAAAATTTCCTAGATTCACATATTTAAAGTGTTCTTCATCCGAAGGTACCATGTGAACTTGTCCCTCATGAATGTATTTGATACACTGATGTAAAATAGAAGGGATGCAACACATTTCTCTAATCCAAGGTCTCCCTAGAAGTATATTATACTACATGGCACCTTTGATTACATGACACATCACTGGGATGGTCTTCAGTCCTACCTAGATAGGTAAAACTATAGTATCAACCATCGAGCATAATGCATCATTGAAAGCTCTCAACAAGAATGTAGAAGGGATGATATGCATCTTGGGTAACTTCAGGTGAGTTAACACCATGGTAGTTATGATATTGATTGATGATCTCGTGTCAATAAAAACCTGCTTGAATGGTTTGTGATTCACGCACGTGATGATATGTAATGGTGGGTCTGCTATAACAGCGAAAACCATCTTGAATTTGTGATCATGAAATTGAATGACCGGTTCTTGAAACTGTTGCACGTGCCCCACAAAGTGTGTAAACTCTTTAGGATTCTGATGTTGCACTTCTATGGATCTTAATATGTCCATGAGCATCTCCCTATGCTTAGGAGACTACTGAATTATCTCATAAATCAACAACTTCACTGGAGTTATCTGTAGATTTTGAATCAACCTATTTCTAATGGTCACCATCGGTCTAGTTGGTGGGTCGGGCACATGTTGGGTTGGCCTTGGAGGAGGTGTATCTTGGAACCTAATAGGTACTGTAGGTTGATTCGGTTGTTCATACCTCACATTTTTTGTGATAATGTTGACCATTCAGACGAACTCCTGTGTTGGTGGTTTGATGCACAATTGGTTGACCTGGCCAAAATTATTCTTTGGTGCCTCATGATTTGGTAGAGGATTTTTGTAAATCCCCATATTTTGATTGTCAGGCGCTTGTAGGTTGTTGATAAGAAGTGTACCTCTCTCGATCATATTTTGCACAAGATTTTTGAAAGACCAACATACCTCGATGTCGTGGCCCTTCGATCGATGAAAGATGCAATAATGATCATCTTTATGGCCTTTAGTCTTAGGTTGATTTGGGTCCATTAACTTGACCTCGGGTAAGTTTATAGCCTTCGCCTCGCATAACAAATGAAAAATAAAATCCAAGGACTCTGATAACTAATTCAATACACGAGGTGGGTGTTGCTCCTTATTTTTACCCTTATAATTGTTATTGTGCTGCTCATACTATGCACGTAGAGGTTGGGCCTGATAATTTTGCTTTTGCTACCATTTTTCTCTTTCTGAAGGTTCAACACCACCCGATTAGCATGGGATAGCTTGGACTTATGTCTCTCAGTTCTTTTCTTGTGTCCCTCATTATTCTTGAGCTTCAAGTTACCCTCCTATAACTTGATGTCCTCTATCACCTTGGCTTGCACCATAGCCTCTTCGAATTTCTGGTATTACTGCAACTATAGCAATAACAAAATGTGTTTGGCATAACTCTTCATGAACATTCACGTTAATTCAGAGGACAAGATGGATAATGGTAGATTTTCCATCATTTTCCTCGATAATTTTCTATAATCCATCACTGGCTCATCATCATGTTGTGTTAGAGCGGCCAGGTCAGATAGGTTTACCTTCTTCTTAACATCGAAGGAGAAGCGTTCAAGAAAAGCATCAGCTAGTTTGAAACTAGTAATGTTGTGCCTCTTTAATTGGTTGAACCACTCTCGAGCTGGGCCTAAGAGGGTCATGATGGAGGTTCATAGGAGCAAAGCATCATTGCTCTCAATCTGAAAGCACATATCTAGAAAACTAGTCACGTTCTCCTATGTGTCTTCCTCTCCTTGAAACCTTTCCAGTCCAGGCATCTTGAAATGCTCAGGATATACTTAAATAGGCACTGACGTGCATAGAGTTTCATTATGAATTTTGTTCAAGGAAGGCTTCTGATAAGCCATTACTTGCTTCTCTATGGCTTGAACCTTCTCTTCCAAGGTCTTGTAGGCTTACACGTAAAGAAACTCCTCCTCTCAAGATTGCCTTGGAGGTGCCCTTAGAGGTAAATTCTTCCTCGATGGAGGTGGGGGACTAGGCTTGCCCTCCTCCTCAAATTAGGAGATTTTAGGATATTCTTTTTTTTATTCCTCTCCCACTTCATTCTCATACTACCTAAGCTCATGTTGTTTGGATGCTAGATGTTGATCTTTGTGCTAATTCGTATGGGGAGTATGTGTGTTGATATTCTTAGGGTGTAACTCAGGCTGTGAATTCACTCGTCTATCAACACACTCCCTAATCTCATTGTGAGGAGGTAAACTAGTGCTAGCCAATTGATCCTCTATCTCTACATGTTCCTTCTGATCAAGGATGCATTGTTCCCACATGCGCTATTCATATAATTTTTGTCTTATGAACCTCTGCCTCTAAGTATTCTTGTTTTTGAGGCACTCTTTCTCTCTACAAACATCCTCCAATTGATCTTGGAGAATCTATAGTCTCTGCTCTGACATCAATCTATGAGCTCTATCAACATGATTGACCATCTGAGGCCTCTGAGGGGTGCGCTCTATTTGAGTGACTTTATGGGTATGTCCTCTAATGGACTGATTCACCACACTCTTGCCTCAGTCTATAAAGATGACATTTTTGTTAGGTTGTCTCCTATACTCAGTGTATGCATGCGATGCAAGAGCATGCATGTCTCGAGAACGCTTGGAGCACTCTCCATATTCTTGGATAGTCCTAATGGTGCTT
Source organism: Wollemia nobilis (assembly GCA_028583015.1). NCBI lineage: Eukaryota > Viridiplantae > Streptophyta > Pinopsida > Araucariales > Araucariaceae > Wollemia > Wollemia nobilis. The sequence continues at coordinate 4,099,705 of JAQPPZ010003287.1, read as the reverse complement.
GTGCTACACTCACTCACCAGTCAGGAGGGTGCAGGTGTAGGCTTATATCCTAGATTCCTTAGGACTCTATCTAGATTTTCCAATTGTTTGCTATGCCATGGATCATGAGGCGATGTACCATTTTTTTCCACTTTGGATATATCTATGGTGAACTTGGTGGGCTCATCCCTATAGGGAGTCTGTGCAGGCCTGTACTTGAAAGCAACCCTCTTGGTTCACCCTTGAATGAGTGTATCTTGGACATATCTAGACTCTTACGATGAAGGTCATGAACCTCCCTTAGATGCAGGTCGAAGGGGTACCAATATGGATCCCTCAATGACATATTCTTCGATAGAACCCGTGGATCCTCGTAGAATTCGATCACGGTAAATACTACCATATGCAAAACCCCCATGCTAGGAAGTTCCATGATCTGATCTATGTCTAGAGGGATGTCTAGTACTTCCTCTAATCAGGGTATTCTCAATGGAATCTCCTCATGTGGAATTATCCCCTCTAATGCTTGATGAATGACGTATAAGAGGATTAAGTGATTGAGCGCATTCCACATCATGCTATGTACTAGGTGGAGCTTGGACTTCAATATCGGGTCTATGCTTGAATTGACCTCTCTATGTTTGCACCATTATGTATCCTATGTCTAGATTTAACTTTTATTAGCACGCAAAGAATAAAATGATAATTATCTCCTTTTTCAGTTTTAAAATGAGCCCTAAACTATTTGATGTATTTTCAATTTGTTATATTAGTAAAGTAACTCTTGTCATGTTTTGTAATACGTTGATGATTTTCTCAATTGTCTAATAGATTTCACCTGTATGCTGGCAACTCAACAACCTGGAAATGAACTCCAGGTCATGTAATCCCCCCATAGGGCGGCAATGAAAGTCCACACCCGATAAAGGAGCACAGGTCCTCCTAGATCCTCACCCAATATCACTCAATCAACGTTATACCCTTCGAATAGAAGTACATGTAAATTTTTTGAGCTACGGATGGTTCTTGGATCCGGTATTGGTCTAGAACATAGGGTACGTGGGAGTTGGGACAACATATGGAAGTCACCTCCATCGTCGTTGAAACCCTACTAGTGGTTGGATGTGACGCCCAATTCACTAGCGTTTACTATGAAATGTGGTGTGTGTGGTTCTTTTTAATTTGCACAAATGAAATATGTATAATACATCATTAACATGATCATTTCCTATATGATATGCAACAAAGAACATTTGATATTCAGAGATATATGCATACTACGCTACGTGACGTTCAGAGAATACAACTAGTATGAGTAATTGGCCACTCATTGGGCCTTATGTAAGCAAACTCTACCATTCAAATGGCCTAGACCATTGGAGACTAGGGTAGGCTACACTCAGAGACTCATTGTTCCTAGCAACGACTAGTAGAAGCATCAAATTAAAATCCCAAGGACCTAATTCATTTTATTGTTCTTTTTATCCTTGTCCGAGCTAGATTTCATTTTTGATGTTCTAAAAAAACACAGAGATAGAAAATAGACACAAAGGGTGTCATAAGGGCCTACCTCAAGTCCTCATCTAATTTAGCTTTCTATTCCTACCATGTGATTAGTCTGTTGCTGACCATGGCTCTGATGTGCAGCTGCAATTTTTACCCGCGCCTGTCAACCACGGGCCAACTTTTTGCCCATGGCTATCAGCTACAGTGAGTACCTACCATAAAAACATAGACCACAATCAGTAAATCATGTTAAAAAATATGGAGTTCCACCGTTATCACCTTCTGTAACCACCAAAAAGGCTCTTGCTATCTAGTTTATCTATTGCAATTGATGAAATAAGCACAAATGGGAAAACATAATTTGACAACAAGAAATGAAACAAATACAAAGAATTCGTTTATTAATCTCAATGAAGCCAAGTTACAGATTCATCCCTCTTAGGGATACCCATTTGATACATCAACTGCAATAGATTTTTGAATCCCTCTCAAGGGTAGATGCAATCAAAATGCCTTCTAGGGTGACACAAACTACTCTAGGGTGTCTATGACCCTCTTCTCCACGATTAGAGGTATTTTATGCGTTGCATCCCAAAACCTTGTTAGTCCTGTGTGCAATAAACAACAAGAAACATTAAAAGCAAAGGAGGCCTCTCTTGATAATGCTTTAAAAGGGTTCTTGTATAAAATATGACATGATAATCAAGAAATCAAGAAAGTGATTCTATACATGTAAATTGGTCTAAAACATGATAATATACCATTAGAAAAATAAAAGAAACTAATATGAATCTATCTAAGCTCCTAATTAACCAATGTAAGACATCGAAGCATGAAAAATATTCGTTATGCCTACACTACAACAATGAAGGAAAATTTCAATTAACCCCTAATCTGTCAGTCAAATATCTCTAGAATACTGAATTAAACCTACAAAATGATTAATCTAATCTAACTAAATAGAATGTAAAACTAAGAAGGAGATCAGAGATCACTTGCTAACCGCGGGTCATTCACGCGACGGGCATTGTTCACCGTGGTTGACAACCGCGATGGAGATTGTAGTTTTGCCCTCCAAATTAGGGCCAATTCTCTTATTCTCTTTGTTAAATTGATGGTCAAGGGTCGCCTTTGTGTCCTATGATAGATTTGGTGGTTTAATTGCTTAGTGAGTGCACAAATTGCATGGATTAGCATTTCTTGGCTCTCCTATCCTCCTAGGACCTCCATGGTAATGTGATCTCCAATTGGGTAGCAAAAGAGTTCCTATCAATGCATATGAATGAGTATGCAATTCGATAGGGCTTTGCTGCTCAATTGATTATATTTCTCTCTCTCTTTTCCCCAATTCGAAGGGGGATTATATAGCAATTGCCAAGGGGCTAGGAGTAGCTTCCTCATGAAGCTAATATCAAGATTGGGCAATTGAGCTTTTTGGATGGAAGGATCCAAAACCTTCCTCACTCAAACCTCTCCAATATGCAATAAATTGGCCGTTGCAACAGATTTTGGATCACATGAAGGCCAAGTGATTTTGAGTTTTGATCGCAGATGATAGGCATGGTGAGCACTTCTAACCGCGGGTGTCAACAGTAGCTAGCACTTACTAGGCAAAGATGCCTAAATGAGTGGTAAAAACCACTACTATACCTTGGATTTATCCAAAGGTCTTCCATATGGTCTTCTAGCATATCCCATATGAGTAGTCGCCTCGGCATGATGCATTTTAGGTGTCTACAAATGACCCTTTTGAGATGCGTTGTGATTTTGAACAACGATGAGCAAAACTAGACCTCCTAAAATTATGTCATAGGTTGCATGATGATCATTAGTCTAATTAATATTAGATGCCCTAGGTCCAGCAAAAGGACGTCCATCTTAGAATCATTGCTTCCAAATGGAAGGCTTAATTTTAAAAAATTTTGCACTCATCATCAGACATTCGGATAACATCAATGCCAAGTAGGCTTTCACTCCTATCAATCTAAAAGGAAGAGAGTTACAAAATAAACTGTCATATATGCTATTTTCCCCAGTAGAAGGGTAAGCTTATGATAGTATTCGACAATGATTCGTAAGATGAACGTAATTTTGACAATATTAAGGGATATTCTGTTGACTTTGATTATGATTTGATATTATGACTACCCCCTCAAGCGACAAGTCGATGAGGGTAATGACAATAAATGAAGCAACGAGGTCGCTTGACCACTATGAATGATTTTGAACAAAATAAGATTTAGCATTTGAATACTTGGCAAGGCCTAATCAGCTATGATTGCAACTATTAATAGTAATTGTCTATTTTTATCCCATGGAGTGGTCTAGCCATGAAGGTTTTCTTTGGGAATCAGAATGAAAGCAATTACAATTAGGCTTATGTTGAATCATATTGTCGATGATATGCTGAAAATATCATAGGAGAATTGCGATGAATATCTCGTTCCCTTGGAGTAGTCCGGGTGTGAAGGCCTTCTTAGGGATTGAAATGAAGCATAAAAATTCCATAATGATGAATTTTCCCCAAATGTCCTTATGGTAATTTACTCATATTGCTGGATTGCATGGATCGCAAGTCGCTGCAACTACCAAGTGTATAGATTAAATAACTAGGTACGAGGCACATTTGACTTTTGATTTATTTGATTTTTTTTGTTATTTTTACATTTTTGAAATGCACATGGATGCAATGCTTATATTGATTTGATGTTATATGATGTGATGTATTGAAGACATTCACTAGATAGCTATGTTATAGATGATTAGATGTTTATGAGTTATGGATGCAGATGTAGTACTTATGATGGATGCATTATGAATGTCATATTTTTATGTTACATACATGTATATATTTGCTTTACTTGTATGCATTTATTTTATGTTGTTATGACATAATTTATGCCATGTATTACTGCATGTATTTCTTTGTTTCTTTGACAATGTGTTTCTAAAATGGACATGTATGCTTTAATCACTTCAAACATAATGTATGCAATATGAGTTTTAATCAATCTAATGGATGACACCACAGAATGTATAACAATCATGGATTGTAATTGCTTTATCTATTTGTGAAAGATAGTACACCCATATGTGAGATGCAATGATGTATGTTTTCTATTCATAAGCTTTTGTAAATTAAAATAATATGTATAATATAACCAGTGTCTGTCTAAATATCATTTTTGATATCCATCCGGTATCTAATTATATAATACAAATAATTCTAATAAACAAACTCTCATGAAATAATTTGATGTTTTGATGATTGCATTGAAAAATGGTTGTTGCTATTTGGGAATTTTTGAGGTTTACCATGAGACTCAAACACCCTAGTTGACTAATCAAAAGTTGTATACTAACCATACTAGACTTCTGAAACATAAGGCTTTCGCTAGGATAGGACCTAACTGTTCATTATCCCTGTGTGTGCAAATGAGTATATTAAGATAAGGCATAAGCATACCCCGATGTCAGGCAGGATTCTTTCAGCCCATTGCTAAGATTGGGGGTCCACAAATGTTTATCCAATCCTAGGTTTAGATTTTAGTTGGACTAGACCACTAGGTGATACAGGACACCTAATACTAGCTCTTCCACATTCAAACATTGGTCTACACAAAAGGGAAGTACTAATGTATCAGACATATCATCATGCGTAAGGTATAGTAGTGCTAATAATTCTAGGGATTCAAATTCACTCCCTTCTTTTCTTCAATTTTTTAGGATACTTGCTCACATAAAGTGATAAAAATCACTGTTTATTTTTTACTATAGTGACAAGAATCACTGTTTCTTTTGTACTTTACTTTATTTTTATTGAACAAGGGATTTGATACTGATTTTAATTTCTTTGTATAATTTGATCTTTAGAATTTCTATGATTTACATTTGATAATTTGCTTCAAAAACTTCCTTTGGGGATTTTACTTTGTGGAACTTTTTTTGGGATATCGATTTAGGATATCAATCTTATGATATAAAAATGGGATATTAATATGGGATGTCGATCTATGATATCGATCTAGGGTATCAATCTGGAGGATTGATCTGGGATATCACTCTGGTATATTGCTCATTTAATATAAGCAAGGGATTTTTGGTAGGTAATAAACTTGTCCTTTTGCCAATTGCCAACATTTCCAGTACCGTCCGCACAAAGGGATAAGCAAGAATAAATTTTTTGCCTCAGGATACTTGGTCCTACTTCATGGTTTTCATCTTCCCCTGGTCCTTATTAGGATTGTTTAATTTGTTAATTAGTGAAAGGATTCTGATATGCTAAGAGCTATACTAACTAGACCTCAACTACAAAAGCAAAGCAAGCTTTCTATCAACTCTTGAGAAGACCTCTAGGTATGGTTGAATGACCGAAAAACCCTAGTATATTCTTCATAGCAACAATATGGGTTGTGTTAAAAATACAATCACTCACAAGGGTGATAAATGGATGAAAAATATAGTTCTTAGATGCATGATTGCAAAACAAATGTGGTGTCATTTGTAACATTGTAAACATAATTTATTCTAATGCAAGCGCGAAGGATGGATATGCCTAATGCAATGCAAAGATGAAATGCATGGTGAAAATGATATGCATTATGTAAAATGCAATGCAGTGATGCAAATGGAATGTAAATGTTTTTTATTTTTGATATTTTTCTAATTTTTTTTTATAGATTTTAACATTTAGTTTGACCAAAGAGCTTACAGACATCTTTGGAGACTTTTGGGTTTGACCAAACGGTTTTGAGAAACCCTTGGAGTCTTTTAGGATTGACCAAGCAATTTTGAGAAACCCTTGGAACCTTTTCTAGGATTGACCAAGTGGTTTTGAGAAACCCTTAGGGCCTTTTTTGGGATTGACCAAAGGGCTTACAGATGCCTTTGGAGCCTTTTAGGATTGACCAAGTGATTTTGAGAAACCCTTGGAGCCTTTTGGGGTTGACCAAGTGGTTTTGAGAAACCTTTAGATCCTTTTGGGGTTTGACCAAGCAATTTTGAGAAACCCTTAGAGCCTTTTGGGATTGACCAAGCAATTTTGAGAAACCCTTGGAGCCTTTTGGGGTTGACCAAGTGGTTTTGAGAAACCCTTGGAGCAACTGTTAATAGTAATTGCCTTATTTTATCCCATGGAGTGGTCCAACCATGAAGGTTTTCTTAGGGAATAAGAATGAAATCAATTCCAATTAGGCATATGTTGAATCATATTGTCGATGATATGCTGAAAATATCATAGGAGAATTGCGATGAATATCTCGTTCCCTTGGAGCATTCCGACTGTGAAAGTCTTCTTAGGGATTGAAATGAAGCATAATGATTCCATAATTATGAATTTGCCCCAAATGTCCTTATGGTAATTTACTCGTCTTACCGGATTGCATGGATCGCAAGTCGCTGCAACCGCCAAGTGTATGGGGTAAATAAATAGGTACGAGGCACATTTGGCTTTTGAGTTATTTGATTTTTTTTTTTACATTTTTGAGATGCATGTGGATGCAATGCTTATATTGATTTGATGCTATATGATGTGATGTATGGATGACATGCACTAGATAGCTATGTGATAGATGATTAGATGTTTATGAGTTATGGATGCAAATGTACTACTTATGATGGATGCATTATGAATGTCATAATTTGATGTTACATGTATGTATATATTTGCTTTACTTTTATGCATTTAGTTTATGTTGTTATGACATAATTATGCCATGTATGTACTGCATGTATTTCTTTGTTTCTTTGATAATGTGTTTCTAAAATGGACATGTATGCTTTAATAACTTAAAACATAATGTATGCAATATGAGTTTTAATCAATCTAATGGATGACACCATAGAATGTATAACAATCATGGATTGTAATTGCTTTATCTCTTTTTGAAAGATAGTACACCCATATGTGAGATGCAATGATGTATGTTTTATGTTCATAAGCTTTTGTAAATTAAAAGAATATGTATAATATAATGAGTGGCCATCTAAATATCATTTCTGATATCCATTCGGTATCTAATTATATAGCATGATCCACTTTGTAATACATGTATTATGATATGTCTTGTTCATCATGTACTGCAAAGGATTTTATTTGGATATGAAGTATATCGTATGACTTGACATATAGTGTCGCAATTTCTTTGTAGCAAACACTACTACTAAACACAACTTTTCCACATATGCATATTCGAGCTCATAGCTCACCAAGGTTCGACTAATATAATATATGTCCTGCTCTTTACTTTGTGCATTCTTTTGGGCTAACATGGTTTCCAATGCAAAGTCGATTGTTGATATATATAACAAAAAGTGCTCGTTTGGCCTTGGTGGAGCTAGCACTGGCGATGTCGCCAGGTATTGATTAATTTTAGCAAATATTGCTCAACAATCCTCGTCCCAATTGAATGGGACCCCCTTGTGTAGTAGTCAATTCATGGATCGACATTTATCCGATAATTGTGTGATAAATCACTTTATGAATGCTACTTTGCCCTAAAGGCTTCTTAATTCTTTGATGTTTGTAGGGGGATGTATTTCTAAAATAGCCTTGACATTTGCTTGGTCAACTTTGATGCCTCATTTTGAAACGATGAATCCTAAGAGCTTTCCTGAAGTTATGCCACATACGCACTTCTTAGGATTCAACCTAACATTATACTCTATTAGACGATCGAAGACCTTCCCCAGGACCTCCGCATGCTCAGAATGCAATAATGACTTTGCCAACAAGTCATCAATGTAATCCTCTAGGATATTATACATATAGTCATGAAAGATATGTCATAGCCCGCTGATATGTAGCACCAGCATTTTTAAGCCCGAATGGCATAACTTTATAGCAAAATATCTCCCATGGTGTTATAAATGCGATTTTATGTTGGTCTTCAGGCTTAATCCGAATTTGATTGTAACCAAAAAAAATTTCCATTAAGGAGAGCATCTCATGACCTGTAGTTACATCTACAAGAGCATCGATATTCTAAAACAAAAATGAATCCTTTGGTGTTGCCTTATTTAGGTCTCTAAAATTCATACAAATATGGATCCTTCCATTAGGTTTTCCTATAGGTACCATATTGGATACCCATTTTGGATAGTCGATGGAGATAACAAAATCTACGTCCAATAGCTTTTGCAACTCATCCTTAACCATTAAGGCTACCGTTGGATGCATCTTCTTGAGTTTCTGCTTGATTGGCTTATTTGACAGATCTAGCAAAAGCTTATGAGTAACCAATTTCGAATCTAGACCCGACATATCTTTGTAAGTCCAAGAAAAGATATCAGGTCTCTCTCCCAGTAGAGGGATGAGATTGGAACACTCATAAGGGGTCAAAGTCTTTCCAAATTTAACCTTCCATGGATTGGTGGGATCATTACTGATATCCACTTTGAAGGTTTCCTCTACTGACATATGGGATCCCTCCTCAAGCTGATGAGGCATAGGGATCAAGTGGATGTCATCTGCTGGGTTTATATGTTCCTCATTGGAAGCATCCTCAACATGATAGACATCATGTGCATAGCCTGGCACAAAATGGAAATGTTACAAAATTTCTTCATTAGGGAAGAAATCTTGAAGATCTAGTGGTAAATCAGCATGATCCTAATTAATAGAATCTATATTTAGAGGCAGCGGTTTGGATGGATTGGCTGGATTGTGGAGTGGAGTGGTCAAATCAATGGAGATCATGTTGATGAAATGGATCATGTCTCCAGGACCACGTTCAAGTAACTCATCATTAAAAAAACTACCATCCTCAAGATGTGGTTCTGGGGGTATGGGGTTCTTTGGATCTGGTCTGTGAGGATCATTGGGCTCAAGGAGCTCCATGTATGTATGTGGATCAGGAAACAACATATAATAAATCATATTAAGATTTGGTGGTCTCCCCTTGAGAAGTGGATGGAGATTGATCTCTCAGTACATTTCCTTAGATGTATACAGTGCATTGCGATAGCATAAGTAGGGAGGTCCTAAGTAGACTCTATCTGTCTCATCTTCTTCATCACTATCATAATACAGGACTTCATCGCTACTCACTGGAATGGGACGCTCTGTAAAATATGGCCCCATATAGGTTATCTCCTTATCACTATCATCACTATCTAGTATAACCAGGTACAAATGCTACAAATATGAAGGTGCTAAGAAAACTAGCTTAGCTTCATGCTTTTATTAATCATTGGGTGAGGATAACTCCGCATCATCTATTCCAGAATTGTAGTCTGGTCCATCACATTTGATGATGGATATTGCATTAACGTTCTCAGAAGCAACTTTTGATTCAATACTCATAGTTGTGTCTAGATTCTAGAAGTGCATATCGATGTCTTCGATAGCTCCATGGCTTTGATTATCCAAGTTAGCTCTTGGAATAAGTTTTGGACCGATCTCCACATAATATGTTCATGTGATATCTCTCGGGTGGATCTGTAGTGACATAATTCACTAGCCGGTTATCCCTCTGAAACACAAAAGGATTAGAGTGATGAGATTGAAGTTAACTTCACCCCCCAGACTAACGTACAGGTGGTCTAAAGATACCACGAGGAGTTCAACCTGTCTTTCGCTATAGAATCCCAACCTGAACCCATCAGTAGGTAATTGATACTGTGGTTTTATAGGATTCTTATGTCCCTTCTCTAATAGTTCAAGACCATAACCATGCCAATGGTAATGCTTGAAGTATCGCATGGATTAGTCTAGGTTAGAAAGATAATGAACATTCATGGTGAATGGTTCATCATCGTCCTCATCCATGGGTGTGGGAGATGTAATCTGGTCTAAACCTCCATAGATGAAGTTGTTTTGGTTAGGTGGAACCCCCAATGGTTCCACCGTCCCTATGGGAAGGTGATGGGCTCACGGTTGGCCCATTTCATGTGCAGTCTAGATAATCGATGTGAACATCACATTTTGCACAATGTATTCCCCTAATCTGGTATTAACCAAATGGATGGTCACCTATGGTGCAGATGACCCTGCTAAATATGTAGGTGAAGCAGGTTGAAGTGCCTCTTCAACTCCTCCTTGAATTTCCTCTACTTCCATGGGAGTAGGGGCTTCAGTGATGACTGGCTTGGGTGTTTGCTTTATCTTCTTTTTGCCCACCTTTTCTTTCAACTTCCTATCATCCCGTTGTATCGTATATGCAGTTGATCTAATGGAAGTAGTTGTCGTGTGCTCCAATATTTGAGATATAGATGTTGCGGGTCTAGCACACACTTCTTTGATTTTGCCTCTTGAATATTTGTTTCATGATGACAGTCGCACATCTAGGTGCGTTGAGGGGAGAACAAATTCTCTCGATAAATCTACTAGATTCATGTATTTAAAGGGTTCTTCATTCAAAGGCACCATGTGAACCTATCCCTCATGAATGTATTTGATACACTGATGTAAAATAGAAGGGACGCAATGCATTTCTCTTATCCAAGGCCTCCCTATAAGGGATGATATGTGTCTTGGGTAACTTTAGGTGAGTTAATGCCTTGGTAGTTATGATATTAATTGATGACCCCATGTCAATAAAAACCCGCTTGAAAGGTTTGTTATTCATGCACGTGATCATATGCAATGGTGGGTCTGCTATAACAGTGGAAACCATCTTGACTTCGTGGTCATGAAATTGTATAACTGATTCCTGACACTATTGCACATACCCCATGAAGTGTGTAAATGCTTTAGGATCCTTAGGTTGCACTTCTATGGACCTTAAGATGTCCATGAGCATCTCCATGTGCTTAGGAGACTACTAAATTAGCTCATAAATCGACAACATCACTGGAGTTGTCTGTAGGTTTTGAATCAACCTACTTCTGATGGTCACCACTGGTCTAGTTGGTGGGTCGGGCACATGCTGGGCTGGCCTTAGAGGAGGCACATCTTGGACCCTAATAGGCACTTGAGGTTGATTCTGTCATTTATACCTCGTATTTATTACGAAAACATTGACCATTCTGATGAACCTCTAGGTTGGTGGTTCGATTCGCACTTGGTTGACCTAGCCAACATTATTCTTTGGTGCCTCATGATTTGGTAGAGGATTCTTGTAAATCCCCATATTTTGATTATTAGGTGCTTGTGGGTTATCGACAAGAAGCCTACCTCTCTCGATCATATTCTACATAAGATGTTTGAAAGATCAACATACCTCGATGTCGTGGCCTTTCAATCAGTGAAAGATCCAATAATGATCATCTTTATAACCTTTAGGCTTAGGTTGATTTGGGTCCATTAACTTGACCTTGGGTAAGTTTATAGCCTTTGCCTCACATAACTAATGAAAAATCAAATCCAAAGACCACGATAACTGAGTGAATACGCGAGGTGGGTGTTGCTCCTTATTTTTACCCTTATAATTGTTATTGCGTTGCTCATACTGCGTAGGTGGAGGTTGGGCTTGATAATTTTGCTTTTTCTGCCCTTTTTCTCCTTTTTGAAGGTTCAACACCACTACATTAACATGGTCTAGCTTGGCTTGATGTCTCTCAGTGCTTTTCTTGTGTCCCTCCTTATTCCTGAGCTTCAAGTTACCCTCCTGTAACTTGATGTCCTCTATCACCTTGGCTTGTGCCAAATCCTCTTCGAATATTTGGTATTATTGCAACTATAGCAATAACGAAATGTGTTTGGCACAACTCTTAATGAATATTCACATTAATTCATAGGATGGGATGGAGAATGGCAGCTTTGCCATCAAATTCCTCCATCATTTTCCATAATCCATCACTGGCTCATCGTCATGTTACGTTAGAGTGACCAGGTCAAATAGGTTTACCTTCTTCTTGATACCAAAGGAGAAGTGTTCAAGAAATACATCAACTAGTTGTTTGAAACTAGTAATGTTGTGCCTCTTTAATTGGTTGAACCACTCTCGAGTTGGGCTTGAGAGGGTCGTGATGAAGGTGCACAGGAGAAAATCATCGTTGCTCTCAATATGAAAGCATATATCTAGAAAACTAGTCACGTGCTCATGTGTGTCTTCCTCTCCTTGAAAATTTTCCAATCTAGGCATCTTGAAATGCTCAAGATATGCTGGAATAGGCATTGACATGCATAGAGGTTCATTGTGAATTTTGTTCAAGGTAGGCTTCTAATAATCCATTCCTTGCTTCTCTATGGCTTGAACCTTCTCTGCTAAGGTCTTGTAGGCTTGAGAGGAAATAAACTCCTCTCGATATTTCCTTGGAGGCACCCTCAGAGGTAGATTCTTCCTCGATCAAGGTGGGGGACTAGGCTCGCCCTCCTCCTCGAATTGGGAGATTTCAAGATATTCTTGTTCTAATTCCTCTCCCACTTCATTCTCATACTACCTATGCTCATGTTGTTCGAATGCTGGACGTCGATCTCTGTGTTGAGTCGTATGGCGAGTATGTGTGTCTATGTGCTTAGGGTGTAACTCAGGCTGTGAAGCCACTCGTCTATCGACACGCTCCTTGATCTCACTATGAGGAGGTAAACCGGTGCTAGCTAATCGATCCTCTCTCTACATGCTCCTTTTGGTCAAGGATGCATTGTTCATGCATGCACTATTCATATAATTTCTATCTTATAAACCTCTACCTCTGAGTATTCTCATTTTTGAGGCGCTCTTTCTCTACATGAACATCCTCCAATTGATATTGGAGAATCTACCGTCTTTGCTCTGAAATCAGTCTATGAGATCTATCAACATGATCGGTCATCTAAGGCCTCTAAGGGGTGCACTCTATTTGAGCGAATTTATGGGTATGTCCTCAGATGGATTGATTTGCCACACTCTTTCCTTGGTCTGTAAAGATGCAATTCATGTCAGGTTATCTCCTATACTTAGTGTTTACATGCGATGCAAGAGCATGCATATCTCGAGAACACTTGGAGCACTCTCCATGTTCTCAGGTGGTCCTAATGGTGCTTGTGCTACACTCACTCACTAGATAGAGAGGGTGCAGGCATAGGCTTATATCCTAGATGCCCTAGGACTCTATCTAGATCATCCAACTATTTGCTATGCCATGGCTCATGAGGTGGCGTACCATTTATTCCCACTTTGGATATATCTATGGTGAACTTGGTGGGCTCACCCCTATAGGGATTCTGTGCGGGTCTATGCTCAAAAGCAGCCCTCTTGGTTCACCCCTAAATGGGTGGATCTTGGACATATCTAGACTCTAACGATGGAGGTCGTGAACCTCCCTTAGATACAGGTTGAAGGGGTACCAATCTGGATCCCTCGATGACATATTCTTTAGCTAAACCCATGGATCCACGTGGAATGCGGTCATGGTAAATGCTACCATATGTGAAAATCCCCATGCTAGGAAGTTCCATGATCTGATATGTGTCTAGAGGGATTTCTAGTACTTCCTCTAATTAGGGTATTCTCAACGGAATCCCCTCATGTGGAATTATCCCCTCTAATACTCGATGAATGACATCCAGGAGGATTTAGTGATTGAGGGTGTTGCACATCATGTTGTGCACTAGGTGGAGCTTGGGATTCAATCTCAGGTCTATGCCCAGATCAACCTCTCTATGTTTGCACCATTATGTATCCTATGCCTAGATTTAAATTTTATTAGCACGTAAAGAATACAATGATGATTATCTCCTTTTACGGTTTTAAAATGAGCCCTAAACTATTTGATGTGTTTTTAATTTTTTGTATCAGTAAAGTAACTCTTGTCATGTTTTGTAATATGTTGATGATTTTCTCAATTTTTTAATGGATTTCACTTGTATGCTCATAGCTCGACAACCTAGCTATGAACTCCAGGTCACGTAATCCCCCCAAAGTGCATAAATGAAAGTCCACACCCGAGTAGGGAGCATAGGTCCTCCCAGATCCTCACCCAATCTCACCCAATCAGCGTTATACCCTCTGAAGAGAAGTACATGCAAATTTTTTGGGCTATGGATGGTTCTTGGATTCGATGTTGGTCTAGAACATAGGGTACATGGGAGTTGGGCCAACGGATGGAAATCACCTCCACCATCATTGAAACCCTACTAGTGGTTGGATGTGACTCTCAAATCACTAGCGTTTACTATGAAAAGTGGTGTGTGTGGTTCTTTTTAATTTTCATAAAGGAAAGATGCATAATACAAAATTAACATGATCATTTCCTAGATGATATGCAACAAAGATTGTTTGATATTCAGAGATATATGCACACTATGTTACGTGACGTTTAAAGAATGCAACTAGTATGAGTAATTGCCACTGATTGGGCCTCATGCAAGATAAATCTAACATTCAGATGGCCTAGACCACTAGAGACTAGGTAAGGCTACACTCAGAGACCCGCTGTTCCTAGTAGCGACTAGTAGAAGCATCAAATAAAAATCCCAAGGACCTAATTCATTTTATTGTTCTTTTTATCCTTGTCCTAGCTAGATTTCATTTTTGATGTTCCAAAAAAACATAGAGACAAAAAATAGACAAAGAGGGTGTCATAAGGGCCTACCTCAAGTCCTCATCTGATTTAGCTTTCTATTCTTGCTCTGTTATTGGTCTGTTGCTTACCATGGCTTTGATGCATGACTGTGACTGTTGCCCGCACCTTTCAACCATGCGTTAACTTTTTACCCGTGGCTATCAATTGCGGTGAGTACCTGCCATAAAAACATAGACCACAATCAGTAAATCATGGCAAAAAATATGAATTTCCATAGTGATCGCCTTCTATAACCACCAAAAAGGCTCTTTCTATCTAGTTTATCTATTGCAATTCATGAAATAAGCACAAAATGGGAAAACATAAGTTGACAACAAGAAATAAAAAAAATATAAAGAATCCATTTATTAATTTCAATGAAGCCAAGTTACAGATTCATCCCTCTTAGGGATACCCATTTGATACATCAATTACAATAGAGTTTCAAATCCCTCTCAAGGGTAGATGCAATCAAAATACCTTCCAGGATGACACGAACCCCTCTAGGGTGTTGATGACCATTTTCTACCTTGCATCCCAAAACCCTATTATTCCTATGTGCAATAAACAACAAGAAATATTAAAATCAAAGGAGGCCTCTCTTGATGAGGCTTTAAAAGGTCTTTCTAAGATACATGATAATCAAGAAATAAAGAAAGTGATTCTAGTGCATGTAAATTGATCTAAAACATGATAATATGCCATTAGAAACATAAAATAAACTAATATGAATCTATCTAAGCTCCTAATTAACCAATTGAAGACATGGAAGCATGAAAAATATTCGTTATGCCTACACTACAACAATGAAGGGAAATTGCCATTAACCCCTAATCTATCGATCAAATGTCTCTAGAATATTGAATTAACCCTACAAAATGATTAATATAATCTAATTAAATAGAATGCAAAATTGAGAACAAGGAGATCAGAGATCACCTACTAACCATGGGTCATTCATGTGGCGGGCACTATTCACCATGGCTGACAGCCATGGCGGAGACTGAAGTAGGTTTACCCTCCAAATCAAGGTCAATTATTTGATTCTCCTTACCAAATTGATGGTCAAGGGTTGCCTCTATGTCCTTTGATATATTTGGTGGTTGAATTTCTCAATGAGTGCATGGATTGCACGAATTAGCATTTCTTGGCTCTCTTATCCTCCTAGGATCTCCATGGTAATGTGATCTCCAATTGGGTAGCAAAAGTGTTCCTATCAATGCATATGAGTGGGTATGCAATTCGACAGGGCTTTGCTGCTCAATTGATTATATTTCTCTCTCTTTTCCCCAATTTGAAGGGGGATTATATAGCAATTTCCAAGGGGCTAGGAGTAGATTCCTCATGAAGCTAATATCAAGATTGGGTAGTTGAGCTTGTTGGATGGAAGGATCCAGAAACTTCCTCACTCAAACCGCTCCAATACACAACTAATTGGTCGTTGCAACTAATTTTGGGTTGGATGAAGGCCAATTGATTTTGAGTGTTGATCGCAGATGACAAGCACGATGAGCACTGCTAATCACGGGTGTCAGTAGCGACTAGCACTGACTAGGCAAAGGTACCCAAATAAGTGGTAAAAACCATTACTATACCTTGGATTTATCCAAAGGTCTTCCATATGGTCTTCTAGCATGTCCCATATGAGTAGTCACCTCGACATGACGCATTTTAGGTGTCTACAGATGCCCCTTTTGAGATGTGTTGTGATTTTGAACAACGCTGAGAAAAACTAGACCTCCTAAAATGATTTCATAGATTGCATGATGATCATTAGTCTGATCAACATTAGATGCCCTCGTCATCAGACATTCGAAAAACATCAATGCCAAGTAGGCTTTCACGTCTATCAATCCAAAAGGAAGAGAGTTACAAACTAAACTATCATATATGGTATTTTCCCCATCAAAAGGGTAAGCTTATGATAGTCTTCAGTAATAATTCGTAAGATGAACACAATTTTGACAAGATCAAGGGATCTTCTATTGACTTTGATTATGATTTGATATTATGACTACTCCCTCAGCGACAAGTCGATGAGGGTAATGACAATAAATGAAGCGACCAGGTCGCTTGACCACTATGAATAATTTTGAATAAATTAATATTTATAATTTGAATACTTCGCAAGGCCTAATCAGCTATGATTGCAACTGTTAATAGTAATTGTCTATTTTTATCCCATGGAGCAGTCTAGCCATGAAGGCTTTCTTAGGGAACCAGAATGAAAGAAATTACAATTAAGCTTATGTTGAATCATATTGTCGATGATATGCTGAAAATATCATAGGAGAATTACGATGAATATCTCATTCCCTTGGAGTAGTCTAGTTGTGAAGGCCTTCTTAGGGATTGAAATGAAGCATAACAATTCCATAATGATGAATTTGCCCCAAATGTCCTTATGGTAATTTACTCATATTGCCGGATTGCATGGATCGCAAGTCGCTGCAATCGTCAAGTGTATAGAGTAAATAACTAGGTACGAGGCACATTTGGCTTTTGATTTATTTGATTTTTTTTGTTATTTTTACATTTTTGAAATGCACGTGGATGCAATACTTATATTGATTTGATGCTATATGATGTGATGTATTGAAGACATGCACTAGATAGCTATGTTATAGATGATTAGATGTTTATGAGTTATGGATGCAGATGTAGTACTTATGATGGATGCATTATGAATGCCATATTTTGATGTTACATGCATGTATATATTTGCTTTACTTGTATGCATTTATTTTATGTTGTTATGACATAATTTATGCCATGTATTACTGCATGTATTTCTTTGTTTCTTTGATAATGTGTTTCTAAAATGGACATGTATGCTTTAATCACTTAAAACATAATGTATGCAATATGAGTTTTAATCAATCTAATGGATGACACCACATAATGTATAACAATCATGGATTGTAATTGCTTTATCTCTTTGTGAAAGATAGTACACCCATATGTGAGATGCAATGATGTATGTTTTCTATTCATAAGCTTTTGTAAATTAAAATAATATGTATAATATAACCAGTGGCCATCTAAATATCATTTCTGATATCCATCCGGTATCTAATTATATAGTAAAAATAATTCTAATAAACAAACTCTCATGAAATAATTTGATGTTTTGATGATTGCATTGAAAAATGGTTGTTGCTATTTGGGAATTTTTGAGGTTTACCATGAGACTCAAACATCCTAGTTGACTAATCAAAAGTTGTATACTAACCATACTAGACTTCTGAAACATAATACTTTCGCTAGGATAGGACCTAACTGTTCATTATCCCTGTGTGTGCAAATGAGTATATTAATATAAGGCATAAGCATACCCCGATGTCAGGCAGGATTCTTTCAACCCATTGCTAATATTGGGGGTCCGCAAATGTTTATCCAATCCTAGGTTTAGATTTTAGTTGGACTAGACCACTAGGCGATATAGGACACCTAAGACTAGCTCTTCCACATTCAAACATTGGTCTACACAAAAAGGAAGTACTAATGTATCAGACATATCATCATGCGTAAGGTACAGTAGTGCTAATAATTCTAGGGATTCAAGTTCACTCCCTTATTTTCTTCAATTTTTTAGGATACTTGCTCATATAAAGTGATAAAAATCACTGTTTATTTTTTACTATAGTGACAAGAATCACTGTTTCTTTTGTACTTTACTTTCTTTTTATTGAACAAGGGATTTGATACTGATTTTAATTTCTTTGTATAATTTGATCTTTATACTTTCTGGGATTTACATTTGATAATTTGCTTCAGAAACTTCCTTTGGGAATTTTACTTTGTGGAACTGTTTCTGGGATATCGATTTAGGATATCGATCTTATGATATCAAAATGGGATATCAATATGGGATGTCGATATATGATATCGATCTAGGGTATCAATCTGGAAGATTGATCTAGGATATCACTCTGGTAGATTTCTCATTTTAACATAAGCAAGGTATTTTTGGTAGGTAATAAACTTGTCCTTTTGCCAATTGCCAACATTTCTAGTACCGTCCGCACAAAGGGATAAGCAAGAATAAACTTTTTGCCTCAGGATACCTGGTCCTACTTCATGGTTTTCATCTTCCCCTAGTCCTTATTAGGATTGTTTAATTTGTTAATTAGTGAAAGGATTCTGATATGCTAAGAGCTATACTAACTAGACCTCAACTATAAAAGCAAAGCAAGCTTTCTATCAACTCTTGAGAAGACCTCTAGGTATGGTTGAATGACCGAAAAACCCTAGTATATTCTTCATAGCAACAATATGGGTTGTGTTAAAAACACAATCACTCACAAGGGTGATAAATGGATGAAAAATATAGTTCTTAGATGCATGATTGCAAAAAAAACGTGGTGTCATTTGTAATATTGTAAACATAATTCATTCTAATGCAAGCGTGAAGGATGGATATGCCTAATGCAATGCAAAGGTGAAATGCATGGTGAAAATGATATGCATGATGTAAAATACAATGTAGTGATGCAAATGGAATGTAAATGTTTTTGATTTTTGATATTTTTCTAATTTTTTTTTATGGATTTTAACATTTGGTTTGACCAAAGAGCTTACAGATGCCTTTGGAGCCTTTTGGGTTTGACCAAACGATTTTGAGAAACCCTTGGAGCCTTTTAGGATTGACCAAGCAGTTTTGAGAAACCCTTGGAACCTTTTCTAGGATTGACCAAGAGGTTTTGAGAAACCCTTAGAGCCTTTTTTGGGATTGACCAAAGGGCTTACAGATGCCTTTGGAGCCTTTTAGGATTGACCAAGCGGTTTTGAGAAACCCTTGGAGCCTTTTGGGGTTGACCAAGCGGTTTTGAGAAACCTTTGGAGCATTTTGGGGTTTAACCAAGCGGTTTTGAGAAACCCTTAGAGCCTTTTTGGATTGACCAAGCAATTTTGAGAAACCCTTGGAGCCTTTTGGGGTTGACCAAGTGGTTTTGAGAAACCCTTGGAGCCTTTTGGGGTTGACCAAGCGGTTTTGAGAAACCCTTGGAGCCTTTTGGGGTTTAAGCATAAAATACTTTAAGATGAAGGATATTGAGAGGTCCAGGATCTTCAACTCCTCCAAGCGATGTCAAGAAATATGTCCCAGGTCCAATATTCTCTGAGATCATATAAGGACCTAACCAGTTAGCCGTGAATTTGTCTCACATTTTTGGCAGTAAATTTGAGTTCTGTTGGTTCTCTTTCAGCATAATATCACCAACCTCAAAGTCTCTCATATGGACTTTTCTATTGTAAGCTCTTTTTAAGTGCTCTTGATAAATGTGGAGGTGCTCAAGGGTATTCACGCGATGTTCATCAAGTAGCATCAATTGATCTAGGTGAGCTTGTCGCGCAGTGTCATCATCGATGAACTCTTTCAATGTGATGTGCAGCATTGGAATTTCCAACTCTAAAGGCATAATGGCCTGAGTACCATATACTAATGAAAACGGAGTTGTCCCAATGGGTGTCTGAATACTAGTCTTGTAAGCCCATAAAGCAAGGGGCAGCTGGATGTTCCAATCTTTGTGGTGCTCTTGTACCATCTTTTTCAAGATGGAGACCACTGTCTTATTTGAAGCTTCAGCTTGTTCGTTTGCTTGAGGATAATATGGAGTCGCAAAACTATGTTTGATTCTATACTTAGACATCAAAACTCTCATAGTTTTGCTCTTAAATGACGTTCCATTATCCAACACTATCTTGTATGGTATTCCAAAATGACTTATGATATTGGTGAGTATAAACTCAGCAATACATGCTCCAATTGTCATTGTTAAGGGAATGGTTTCCACCCATTTAGTGAAATACTTAGTAGCCATGATAATAAAAGTATGTCGGCCCAATGACGGAGGAGATATCTTACCAATGAGATCAAATCCCCACTGAGCAAATGGCCAAGCCCCTTGAATGGACTGTGAGGGCTGTGATAGCAAGTGTGTAAGATTAGCATGATGCTGACATTTAATGCATTTCCTAACATACATATTGCAATCCTTCTCCATGGTGCACCAATAATAACCCATGCAAATTATGTGTTTGATGATAGCCATACTGCTAAAATGGCCACCGCACATACTATTGTGAGCTTGCAAAATTACCCAAGACAACTCTTGGATCTCAAGACAATGAAGGAGAACTCCATCGTAGCTTCTACGATACAAGATGTCTGCTAATAAGACATACTTTATCACTTTCTATTTAAATGTGTGTTTTGCGACACGCGATAATCCCTAAGGGATTACACCAAGTCTAAGGAAGTCATGTATCTGTGACGTCCAATTATGATAAGCTTTGGCTTCGATCGACAATATAGCATGTTCCCCTTGTGGTTCTACATTGGGAAATGCAGACTGGGAAATAACCTTATTGTGAATGGTAATACCACTCCCCTCTAGATCCTACGAGATCAAAGACCCCCAGGACGCTCTCTTGAGAAAGTCTCTGTCTATGTAGAACCATTCATGATTTGGTTCTACATAATCATGTTGATTGACTCTTTATTATCCAATGCTTCGTGTTGTACAGTAGAATATGACAACATTTTTACATGGATGGTCATGAAATCAATGGATGAATTCTAAGGGATTAGAGATCCCAAAGATGCCATTATGTCTTCAAATCTATTGGACAAACGAGGTATTACCTTGATGTCATACCATTCCAATCGAGCAAGATAAATATCAACAAGATCCTTGTAAGCTTTCAATACTAAACATCAGCATTAAAATAATCCCTTAACTTGGTTCACAATGAGAGGGAATTGCCAAAGATATTTAAACCTTTTATCTTCATGGCGACAATTGTTTGGAGACCCAAAATTAGGTATTCATATTCAGTATTGTTGTTAGTGCAAGGAAAGTCTAACTTGAAGGACAAGGGCATTGGAGCTCCTTGTGGCATGAACAACACCATTCCTGCACCACCCCCTTTCTCACACTTCGAACTGTCAAATAACAAGGTCATATCGGCTTTGTTATTCGATTCCTTGGGTTTGGGTGCTTCTGATAAGGCAAATATTGCATCATCAGGAAGCTCTATGGTGAGGGACCTACTATTTTTTAGAGGCACCTCAGCTAGTTTATTTCTTATGACTTGTCCCTTAATGGACTTTTGGCTTATGAATTCCATATCGAATTCCATCAGTAACATGATCCACTCTGTAGTACATGTATTATGATATGTCTTGCTCATCATGTATTGTAAAGGAGTTTGTTTAGATATGATGTATGTCGTATGACTCAACATATAGTGTCACAATTTCTTTATAGCGAACACTACTACTAAACATAGCTTTTCCACATATGCATATTCGATCTCATAGCTCACCAAGGTTCGGCTAGAATAATATATGGCATGCTCTTTACTTTGTGCATTCTTTTGGGCTAACATGGTTCCCAATGTGAAGCCGATTGCCAATATATATAACAAAAAAGGCTCATCTGGCCTTAGTGGAGCTAGCACTGGCGGCGTCGCTAGGTATTGCTTAATTTCAGCAAAGGCTGCTCGACAGTCCTCGTCCCAATTAAATGGGATCCCCTTGTGTAGTAGTCAATTAATGGGTCGACATTTATCCGATAATTGTGTGATAAATCACTTTATGGATGCTACTTTGCCCTAAAGGCTTATTAATTCTTTGATGTTTGTAGGGGGACGCATTTCTAAAATAGCCTTGACCTTTGCTTGGTCAACTTCAATGTCTCATTTTGA
Organism: Wollemia nobilis; assembly: GCA_028583015.1. Taxonomy (NCBI): domain Eukaryota; kingdom Viridiplantae; phylum Streptophyta; class Pinopsida; order Araucariales; family Araucariaceae; genus Wollemia; species Wollemia nobilis. The sequence continues at coordinate 4,077,085 of JAQPPZ010003287.1, read as the reverse complement.
AACAATGAATCCTAAGAGCTTTCCTAAAGTTATACCAAATACGCACTTCTTAGGATTCAACCTGACATAATGCTTTATCAGGTGATCGAAGACCTTCCTCAAGACCTCCTCATGCTCAGAATGCAATAATGACTTTGCCAACAAGTCATCAATGTAATCCTCTAGGATCTTATGCATATAGTCATGAAAGATATATGTCATAGCCCGCTGATATGTGGCACCAACATTTTTAAGGTTGAATGGCATAACTTTATAGCAAAATGTCCCCCATGGTGTTATAAATGTGGTTTTATGTTGGTATTTGGGCTTAATAAAAATTTGATTGTAACCAAAAAAATCGTCCATTAAGGAGAGTATTTCATGACCTGCAGTAGTATCTACAAGAGCATCGATATTTGAATTTGAAAATAAAACCTTTGGTGTTGCCTTATTTAGTCCTCTGAAACATGGATCCTTCCATCAGGTTTTCCTATAGGTACCATATTGGATACCCATTTTGGATAGTCGATGGAGATAACAAACTCTACGTCCAACAGCTTTTGCAACTCACCCTTAACCATTAAGGCTACCGTTGGATGCATCTTCCTGAGTTTCTGCTTGATTGGCTTCTTTGATAGATCTAGTGAAAGGTTATGAGTAACCAATTTCAGATCTAGACTTGGCATATCTTTGTAAGTCCAATAAAAGAGATCAGGTCTCTCTCTCAGTAGAGGGATGAGGTTGGCACACTCATCAGGAGTCAAAGTCTCCCCAAATTTAACCTTCCTTGGATTGGTGGGATCATTACTGATATCCACTTAGAATCTTTCCTCTACTGACATATGGGATCCCTCCTCAAGCTTATGAGGCATAGGTATAAATTGGATGTCATCTACTAGGTTTATAGGTTCCTCATTAGAAGCATCCTCAGCATGATAGACATCATGTGCACAGTCTGGCATAAAATGTAAAGGTTGCAATATTTCTTCATTAGGGAATAAATCTTCAGGCTCTAGTGGTGAATCAACACGATCCAAATCAATAGCATCTACATTTAAAGGCAACGGTTTGGACAGATCGGTTGGATTATGGAGTGGAGTGGTCAAATCAATGGAGATCATGTTGATGAAATGGATCATGTCTCCAGGACCACATGCAAGTGACTCATCATTAACAAAACTACCATCCTCGATATGTGGTTCTGGGGGTATGGGGATCTATGGATCCAGTTCATGAACAAACTATTGGATGGGATCATTGGGCTCAAGGAGCTCCATGTACATCGATGGATCAGGAAACACCATATGATAAATCATATTAAGATTCAATGGTCTCCCCCTGAGAAGAGGATGGAGATTGATCTCTCTATGCATTTCCTCAGACGTATACAGTTCATTGCGATAGCGTAAGTAGGGAGGTCCTAATTATACTCTCTTTGTCTCATCTTCTTCATCACTATCATAATACAGGCCTTCACCTCTACTCACTAGAATGGGATGCTTTGGAAAATGTGGCCCCATATAGGTTATCTCCTAATCGCTATCATCACTATCTGGTAGAACCAGGTACAAATGTTGCAAATATGAAGGTGCTAAGAAAACTAGCATAGCTTCATCCTTAGATTGATCGTTGGGTGAGGATAACTCAGCATCATCTATTCTAGAATCATAGTTTGGTCCATCACTTTTGATGATGGATATTGTATGAACATTCTTAGAAGCAAATTTTGATTTAGTACTCATAGCTATGTCTAGATTCTGGATGTGCATACCGATGTCATCGGTAGCTCCACGGCTTTGATTATCCAAGTTAGCTCTTGGAATAAGTTTTGATTATCCACAAAGATGTTCGTGTGATATCTATCGGGTGGATCTGTAGTGACATAAGTCACTAGCCGATTATCCCTCTGAAACACAGAAGGATTAGGGTGATATGGATTGAAGTCAACTTCACCCCCTAGACTAAGGTACAGGCAGTCTAAAGATATCATAAGGAGTTTAGCCTATCTTCTGCTATAGAATCCCAACTCAAACCTATTAGTAGGTAACTGATACTGTGGTTTTATAGGCTTCTTATGTCCCTACTCAAATAGTCTGAGACCGTAACGATGCTAATGGTAACGCTTGAAGTATCGCATGGAGTAGTCTGGGTTAGAAAGATAATGAACATTCATGATGAATGGTTTATCATCGTTCTCATCCATGGGTGTAGGAGATGCAATCTGGTCTAAACCTCCATATATGAAGATGGTTTGGTTAGGTGGAACGCCCAATGGTTCCATCGTCTCTATGGGAAGGTGATGGGCTCACGGTCGGCCAATATCGTGTGCAGTCTTGATAATCGATGTGAACGTCACATTCTACATAATGTATTCCCCTAATCCAGGATTAACCAAATGGACAGTCACCTGCAGTGCAGATAACCCTACTAAAGATGCAGGTGAAGCAGGCTGAAGTGCCTCTTTGACTCCTCCTTGAATTTCCTCTACTTCCATGGGAGTAGGGGCTTCAATGATGACTGTCTTGGGTGTTTTCTTTATCTTCTTTTCACCCACATTTTTTTTCAACTTCCTATAATCTCGTTGTATCGTAGATGCAGTCGATCTAATGGAAGTAGTTATCGTGTGCTCTGATATTTGAGATACAGATGTTGCTAGTCTAGCACACACTTCTTTGATTTTACCTCCTGTATATTTTTTTTGTGATTACAGTCGCACATATAGGTGCATTGATGGGAGCACAAATTCCCTCAACAAATCTGCTAGATTCATGTATTTAAAGGGTTCTTCATTCGAAGGTACCATGTGAACCTGTCCCTCATAAATGTATTTGATACACTGATGTAAAATAGAAGGGACGCAATGCATTTCTCTAATCCAAGGCCTCCCTAGAAGTATATTATACTGCATAGCACCTTTGATTATGTGACACATCACCAGGATGGTCTTCAGTCCTACCTGGATAGGTAAAATTATAGTACCGACCATCGAGCATAATGCATCATTGAAAGCTCTCAACGTGAAGTTAGAAGGGATGATATACGTCTTGGGTAACTTTATGTGAGTTAACACCTTGGTAGTTATGATATTAATTGACGACCCCATGTCAATCAAAACCCTCTTGAATAGTTTGTGATTCATACACACAATCATATGCAGTAGTGGGTATGCTATAATAGCGAAAACCATCTTGACTTTGTGGTCATGAAATTGAATGATCGATTCCTGAAACTATTGCATGTGCCCCACAAAGTGTGTAAATGCTTCAAGATCTTGAGGTTGCACTTCTATGGACCTTAATATTTCCATGAACGTCTCCCTGTGCTTAGGAGACTACTGAATTAGCTCATAAATAGACAACTTCACTAGAGTTGTCTGTAGGTTTTGAATCAACCTACTTCTGATGGTCACCACCGATCTAGTTGGTGGGTCGAGCACATTCTGGGCTGGTCTTGGAGGAGGCATAGCTTGAAACCTAATAGTCACCAGAGGTTGATTCGATCGTACATACCTCACATTTCTTGTGACAACATTGACCATTTCGATGAACCCCTGGGCTGGTGGTTCAATGCGCACTTGGTTGACCTAGCCAACATTATTCTTTGGCACCTCATGATTTGGTAGAGGATTTTTGTAAATCCCCATATTTTGATTGTCAAGTGCTTGCAGGTTGTCAACAAGAAGCGTACCTCTCTCAATCATATTTTGCATAAGATGTTTGAACTACCAACATACCTCGATGTCATGGCCCTTCGATCGGTGAAAGATGAAATGATGATCGTCTTTATAGCCTTTAGGCTTAGGTTGATTTGGGTCCATTAACTTGACCTCGGGTAAGTTTATAGTCTTTGCCTCGCATAACTAATGAAAAATTGAAGCCAAGAACTCTGATAACTGAGTGAATACATGAGGTGGGTGTTGCTCCTTATTTTTAGCCTTATAATTGCTATTGTGCTGCTCATACTGTGTAGGCGGAGGTTGGGCTTGATAATTTTGCTTTTGCTACCCTTTTTCTCCTTTCTGAAGGTTCAACACCACCAGATTAACATGGTCCAGCTTGGCCTGATGTTTCTCAATGTTTTTCTTGTGTTCCTCCTTCTTATTCTTGAGCTTCAAGTTACCCTCCTATAACTTGATGTCCTCTATCACCTTGGCTTGTGCCAAAGCCTCTTTGAATGTCTGGTATTGCTGCAACTATAGTAATAACGAAATGTATTTAGCACAACTCTTTGTGAATATTCGCATTATTTTAGAGGATGGGATGAAAAATGGCAGCTTTGCCATCATTTTCCTCCATCATTTTTCATAATCCATCACTGGATCATTGTCATGTTGTGTTAGAGTGACCAGGTCGGATAGGTTTACCTTCTTCTTGACGTCGAAGGAGAAGCGTTCAAGAAATGTATCAACTAATTGTTTGAAACTAGTAAGATTGTGCCTATTTAATTGGTTGAACCACTCTCGAGCTAGGCCTTAGAGGATTGTGATGAAGGTGCGTAGCAGCAAAGCATCGTTGCTCTCAATCTAAAAGCATATATCTAGAAAACTAGTCACGTGCTCCTGTGTGTATTCCTCTCCTTAAAAATTTTCCAATATAGTCATCTTGAAATGCTTAGGATATGCTGGAATAGGCACTGAAGTGCATAGAGTTTCATTGTGAATTTTGTTCAAGGTAGGCTTTTGATAAGTCATTCCTTGTTTCTCTATGGCTTGAACCTTCTCTGCTAAGCTCTTGTAGGCTTGCGAGGAAAGAAACTCCTCCTCTCGAGATTACCTTGGAGGCACCCTCGAAGGTAGATTCTTCCTCGATCGAGGTGGGGGACTAGGCTCGCCCTCTTCAAATTGAGATATTTTAGTATATTCTTGTTCTAATTCCTCTCCCACTTCAGTCTCATACTACCTAAGCTCATGTTATTCGAACGGTGGACACCAATATCTATGCTGAGTCGTAGGGTGAGTATGTGTGTCGATGTACTCAGGGTGTAACTCAGGCTGTGAAGCCACTCATCTATCAACACACTCCCTAATATCACTACGAGGAGGTAAACTGGTACTAGCCAATCAATCCTCTCTCTCTCTACATGCTCCTTCTGGTCAAGGATGCATTTTTCATGCATGTGGTATTCATATAATTTTTGTCTTATGAACATCTACCTCTAAGTATTCTAATTTTTGAGGTGGTCTTTCTCTACACGAGCATCCTCCAATTGATCTTGGAGAATCTTTTGTCTTTGCTCTAACATCAGTTTATGAGCTCTATCAACATGATCGATCATCTGAGACCTCTGAGGGGTGCACTCTGTTTGAGCGACTTTATGGGTATGTCCTCCAATGGACTGATTTGCTACAGTCTTGCCTCGATTTATAAAGATGGCATTCGTGTCAGGTTGTCTCCTATACTCAGTGCCTACATGTGATGCAGAAGCATGCATATCTCGAGAATGCTTAGAGCACTCTCCATGTTCTTGGATAGTCCTAATGGTGATTGGGCTACACTCACTCACTATTCGAGAGGGTGCAGGCATAGGCTTATATCCTAGATGCCCTAGGACTCTATCTAGACCATCCAACTATTTTCTATGCCATGGCTCATGAGGCAGCGTGCCATTTATTGCCACTTTGGATATATCTATGGTGAACTTGGTAGGTTCACCCCTATAGAGAGTCTATGTGGGCCTATGCTCAAAAGTAGCCCTCTTGGTTTACCCCTGAATGGGTGGATATTGGATATATCTAGACTCTGACGATGGAGGTCGTGAACCTCCCTTAGATGCAGGTCGAAGGGGTACCAATTTGGATCCCTCGATGACATATTCTTCGATAGAACTTGTGGATCCACATGGAATGCGATCACGATAAATGCTACCATATGTGAAACCCCCATGTTGGGAAGTTCCATGATATGATCTGTGTCTATAGGGATGTTTAGTACTTCCTCTAATCGAGGTATTCTCAATGGAATCCCCTCATGTGGAATTATCCCCTCTAATGCTTGATGAACGACATCTAGGAGGATTAAGTGATTGAGGATGTTCCACATCCTACTGTGCACTAGGTGGAGCTAGGGCTTCGATCTTGGATCTATGCCCAGATAGGCCTCTCTATATTTGCACCATTATGTATCCTATGTCTAGATTTAACTTTTATTAGCACACAAATAATACAATGATGATTATCTCCTTTTATGGTTTTTAAATGAGCCTTAAATTATTTTATGTGTTTTCAATTTGTTGTATTAGTAAAGTAACTCTTGTCGTGTTTTGTAATACGTTGATAATTTTCTCAATTGTTTAATAGCTTTCACCTATATGCTCGCAGCTCGACAACTTGGCAATAAACTCCAAGTTGCATAATCCTCCCAAAGTAAGGCAATGAAAGTCCACACCTATGCAGGGAGAACAGGTCCTCCCAAATCCTCACCCAATCTCACCCAGTCAGCATTATATCCTCCGAAGAGAAGTACATGAAAATTTTTTGGGCTACAGATGATTCTTGAGCCCATATTGGTCTAGAACATAGGTTACGTGGGAGTTGGGCCAACGGATGGAAATCACCTCCATCGTTGTTGAAACCCTACTAGTGGTTGGATGTGACTCCCAACTCACTAGCGTTTACTATGAAACGTGGTGTGTGTGGTTCTTTTTAATTTGCACAAAGGAAATATGCATAATACAACATTAACATGATTATTTCCTATATGATATGTAACAAAGAACGTTTGATATTTAGAGATATATGCACACTACGCTACGTGACATTTAAAGAATGTAACTAGTATGAGTAATTGCCACTAATTGGGCCTTATGTAAGCAAACTCTAACATTTAGATGGCCTATACCGTTGGATACTAGGGCAGGCTTCACTTAGAGGCCCGTTGTTCCTAGCAACGACTAGTAGAAGCATCAAATAAAAATCCCAAGGACCTAATTCATTTTATTGTTCTTTTTATCCTTGTCCTAGGTAGATTTTATTTTTGATGTTCTAGAAGAACACAAAGATAGAAAACAAATAGAGAGGGTGTCATAAGGGCCTACCTCAACTCCTCATCTGATTTAGCTTTCTATTCCTGCTCTGTGATTGGTCTGTTTCTGACCATGGCTTTGATGCGTGGCTACGACTATTGCCTGTGCCTGTCAACCGCAGGCTAACTTTTTGCCTACGGCTGTGGTGAGTACCTACCATAAAAACGTAGATCATAGTCAGTAAATCATGGCAAAAAATGTGAATTTCTATCGTTATCCCCTTCTATAACCACCAAAAAGGCTCTTGCTATCTAGTTTATCTATTGCAATTGATGAAATAAGCACAAATGGGAAAAAATAAATTGACAACAATAAATGAAAAAAATACAAAGAATTCCTTTATTAATCTCAATGAAGCCAAGTAATAGATTCGTCACCCTTAGGGATACCCATTTGATACATCAATTACAATAGATTTTTGAATCCCTCTCAAGGGTATATGCAATCAAAATGACTTCCAGGGTGACACGAACTGCTATAGGGTGTCGATGACCCTCTTCTCCATGATTAGAGGCATTTGCTGCCTTGCATACTGTTGGTTCAACTTGTATACACACCCTGTGAAGAATGAGCATGAAATACCGATAACACTTATAAGGGATAAATCCCACTCACTTTAGGATCTTTTTGGATATCCAAGGTGTGATTTATAGAGTTGGGTCGAATGTCTATTCACTCTTTTCTGCTTCTGGAATAGTTTCAAGCAGACTGTTTGTTACCTTACAACGGGTTTGGGACTTTAGTTCAGTAATGTTTATGGAGTTGGTTATCTTTGTGGACACTCAGATTTACAATCAGTTCTTTGATCTAGCTCTTTACGCTTTAGCAGATTAAAAAAAAAGACAAATTTTAAAGAAGATAAAAATGGATCATTCAATCGGTGGAACAGAGAGAGTAGGGTAGGGTAGAAAGAGAAGTTTATCTAACTTAGCCGCAAAACCAAAACTACCAATTCTAGTTATACTATTTATCTTCACAATAGAACAAATCAAAGAGGAAAGTGTCCAGCTTTCTAAGATCACCTTCTACTAAGAGCATAAGGCAGAGATAAAATAGATCTGAAAGAAAATCATAAACAAAAGGGAAGTCGGTTGAAACTGGTATCTCTCACCAGCAGCCCAGCTCGTGCAGTGAGGACAGAGCAATTAGAACAGACCTGAACCTTAAATCTATAATTTTCCCTAGCATACAATAAACGAAATGAAGCCTAGCAGCATATCCAATCTTGATAACACAAATCTACAGCATAAATTAAATAAACCTTTAGTGAGACAAAAATAGAAGAAGATGCACTTATCAAAATCTCAAAGATATTAGGCTCCTGGCCATGCTATCACAGAAAAATGATTTCACACCAACCCCAGGTCCAGAACAAAGCATTCAAACAATATTTGTAGAAAATTATTCAAGTGTCTTTTATTCCAAGTTTTTCGCATCCTGAGCTTACATTCGAAAGAAGTATATATAGACTCAGGACAGACCCTAATCTTTTCAAGAATATCTTCTCCTAAAACCCTAAATCTTATCATCAAAATCCCATCACCTAGGTTTTACAATATAAGGCATTTTTATATAGAATTTTGATAAACCCTAATTACTCTGAAAATCTTCACGGGGATCTTGCCATAAATGGAGAAAATGAGATTTGACTTCGTCTTCATCAAATGGATACTGCACGTAAATGTATCTTTATCTTTTAGGTAGGCTGTCAGAGCATCTCATTAATCCCTCTACGAAATCTGGATGAGTCACTAGTTTCCTGGGCCTTCTATCCTCACAGAGCCGCCTTTGCTTGGTTCGAGTTGAAATTCTCTTTCCGCCATTACTTTCGCCATAAATTTTCCATTAACTGCATCCATCGGCAAATTTCGATGACTGTGTATGGATATTTTCATTTTCTGGCCAATCGTCGACATATTTCATTAAATGGGGCAGCTGCTCGGTCACACCTTAAAGTCTTTATTTGCGGCTAGATCTACAAAATTTAGACGGACCAAAAATTCTCGGCATCTCCCATTTCCATCTGACGGTCCTCGCTTGATCTGTGCTTATTTTTGTCTTTCTCGCCATTACTTCTGCAACTGTCTGGATTGCTTTCTGCAAAAGAAAAGCAAGGGTTAGAGTTTTAATATTATTAAATTAAACCCTAATGTTTATTACATGTCGGCTTGATTTCCTTTGAAACATGTCACGATATCGCGACGTTTTCCCCAAGCTATTTTTCCCTCGCTTTTGCCCTCGCGATAATGAGACAGGTCCAAAAATGGGACATGTCGCGATATCGCGACGTTTCTCTTCCTATTCTCATGAAATCAAAATATGTCGCGATATCATGATGTTTTCCTTGCTTTACTTCTTTTAAGCTTACGTCATCACGAAAATGGAACATGTCGCGATATCGCGACATTTTCCTCAAGCTTTCTTTCGGTCCAAATGCGTCACGAAATCGCGACGTTTTCCTTGAGGTTTGCCTCCAACCAAAATGTGTCGCGATATCGCGACGTTTTCATCACTTGGCTCTTCGAATCCAAATATGTCGTGATATCGCGACGTTTTCGTTGCTTGGCTCTTCCAATCCAAATATGTCATGAAATCATGATGTTTTCTCCACTTTGCTTCTACCTTGGCTTCTTTGTCACGAAACCGCGACATGTCATGAAATCACGATGTTTTCCCCACTTAGTCTCTTTTCTCACTTCTTCCTTCCGAAAATGGAACATGTCGCGATATCGCGACGTTTCCTCCAATGACTTGCTTCCAATCAAATATGTCACGATATCACGACGTTTTCGTCAAGCTTCGCTTCTAATCAAATGTGTCACGATATCGTGACGTTTTCCTCAAGACTTGCCTTCAAATAAAAATTTGTCTCGATATCGCGACGTTTTCGTCACTTGATATTTCCAATTAAAACCTGTCGTGATATCGCGACGTTTTCGTCACTTGATGCTTCTAGGCTTATGTCATCGTGAAAATGAAACATGTCGTGAAATCGCGACGTTTTCTTCGCGCTGTGCTTCCAACTAAAACATGTCGCGATATCATGACGTTTTCCATACTTCATTTCTTTCAAGCTTATGACGTCGCAAAAATGGAACAGGTCGCAAAATCGCGACATCTCCGCAAGCTTTCCTTCCAATCAAAATGTGTCACGATATCGCGACGTTTCGTCAAGTTTTGTTTCCAAGTAAAACCTATCGCGATATCGCGACGTTTTTCTCACTTGACTCTTTCTACCAAAACACGTCGTGAAATCGTGACGTTTTCATCACTTGGCTCTTTCTTCCAAAACCTGTCATGATATCGCGACGTTTTCATCACTTGGCTCTTTCTTCTCAAACCTGTCGTGATATCACGACATTCTCTTCAAGTTTGGCTTCTGACTCAAACCTGTCATGATATCATGATGTTTTCTTCGAGCTTTGCTTCCAACTTAAAACTGGTCGCAATATCGCAACGTTTCCCTTACTTGGCTCTTCTAGTCCAAATATGTCGCGATATCGCGACGTTTTCAAAAATGGAAAATGTCACGAAATCACGACATTTCCAAAAATGGAAAATGTCGCGATATCGCGACGTTTCTCAAGTTACTTCCACTTAGCAAATTTTCCAAAAATTGTAGGTTGACTCTAATGAATTTATTCATCTGTATTCTGCATTTTTACATATTTAGTGAAAGATCTTCTTTACTCATAATGACTCTAACATTTAAAAAAAAATGAATTCTAAATTGAAATCAAAGCCATATGCAAGTCTACTTGGATACTTTGATATATGCAAAACTTGAAGAAGAAGGAGGCAAGAAAAATTTGGAATTAAAACCTGAAAAACATCAAGAGGGTCCCTGCGGCAAAATGAAAACTAAATATTTTCAAAGGATGGAATTTCATTTTTTTAGTGGGGGTGTGTTGCTTCTCAACACATACCAAAACCATGTTAGTCCTATGTACAATAAACAACAAGAAACATTAAAAGCAAAGGAGGCCTCTCTTTATGAGGTTTTAAAATAATGTTTGTATAAAAGATGACATGATAATCAAGAAATCAAGAAAGTGATTCTATGAATGTAAATTGGTCTAAAACATGATAATCTACCATTAGAAACATAAAAGAAACTAAGATGAATCTATCTAAGCTCCTAATTAACCAATTTAAGACATGGAAGCATGAAAAATATTTGTTATGCCTACACTACAATAATGAAGGGAAATTGCCATTAACCCCTAATCTGTCGATCAAATGCCTCTAGAATGCTGAATTAAACCTACAAGATGATTATTCTAATTTAACTAAACAAAATGCAAAACTGAGAACAAGGAGATCATATATCAACTGCTAACCGCGTGTCATTCATGCGGTGGGCACTATTCACCATGGCTGACATCCATGGCAGAGACTAAAGTAGGTTTGGGGTTGAATTGCTCAGTGAGTGCATGGATTGCACAGATTAGCGTTTCTTGGATCTCCTATCCTCCTAGGACCTACATGGCAATGTGATCTCCAATTGGGTAGCAAAAGGGTTCCTATCAATGCATATGAATGAGTATGCAATTCGATAGGACTTCGTTGCTCAATTGATTATATTTTTCTCTCCCTTTTCCCCAATTCGGAGGGGTATTATATATCAATTGCCAAGGGGCTAGGAGTAGCTTCCTCATGAAGCTAAGATCAATATTGGGCAGTTGATCTTGTTGGATGGAAGGATCCAGAATCTTCCTCACTCAAACCGCTCCAATCTGCAACCAATTGGCCATTGCAATCGATTTTGGGTCGGATGAAGGCCAAATGATTATTAGTGCTGACCATAGATGACAGGCATGATGAGCACTGCTAATTGCGGGTTTTAGTAGCGACTAGCACTAACTAGGCAAAGATACACAAATGAGTGATAAAAACCACTGCTATACCTTGGATTTATCCAAAGGTATTCCATATAGTTTTATAGCATGTCCCATATGAGTAGTCACCTCGACATGACGTATTTTAGGTATCTACAGATGCCCCTTTTGAGATGCATTGTGATTTTGAACAATGTGAAGAAAAACTAGACCTCCTAAAATGATGTCGTAGGTTGCATGATAATCATTAGTCTGATCAACATTAGATACCCTAGGTCCAACAAAAGGATGTGCATCTTAGAATAATTGCTTCCAAGTTGTAGCACCCTAAAATTGGCGCAATAAAATTGGAATAATTACATTCACCTTAGTAAATAAATTTAAATTCAAATTTAACCTCCCAAACCGCCCGTTAACCGTCGAGAAACCCGTTTCCTCCTTTTTCGTGCCATTTTTAGCAGCTTGTTTTGACCGTTTGACGATATCGTCTCCGATCAGACGATATCGCCCCAGATTTGACGATTTCGTCTGGACTAGAACGTCCAGACGATTTCGTCGCAAAACTGAATTTGCATAGTTGGAATCCGTTCCAACGGGTCTCCAATCCGGGAAGAAGCATGTCTGCGCCATTGGGACCCTTCCCCCATTGGAGATCTCCCAAATTGGGATGATCTCCAACCTCCCAACAACTATCCTATGCCTATTTAACTCTAAGACTTTTCCCTCCCCAACCCCTGGCTGAATTTTTATGCAAATTGAACCCTTATGCTCTAAAACATCATAATTCATATTTTGCATTAGTCCTATAGTCATTTTATTGCAGGTACACCACTGGTTTTCAGTCGGAGCCAGCACCTATCGCAGTCGACGAACCTGTCAAGATCGGAGGCGATCTCGTCAAATTCGGGACGATCTCGTACTGATGCGAGACGATTTCGACTGCAACACACATCGAGGCAATCAGTGCCTGGAGTTTGCTCTTCTTTCTCTTTTCTCTGTCATTTTATGCTATAAATTAGATTGTTTATTCAGTTTTTATACTATATTGCATCTGGAGTTCACCCATTTTGTCTAGTTTGCATATTAAGATCATATTCTGCTATCTAAACACAGTTATTTGCATTTACTTTTGTTCTTGTATATTGTTCAACACTCATATTACTGTTTCATATAGTTTGCCCTTGTTTGCAAAATAGAATTTCTTGTATTTCGCATTTGTTTGTTGTTTTGCAGGTCTCTGATGAATTCGTCTGACGAATTCGTCAGATTGCAGACGATCCTGTCAGTTTAGACGATTTTATCAAATTGAAGGCGATTTTGTTGAATTGCAGACGATCCAGACTGCTTCAAGCTTCAAAAACTCCATCAGACTTTCGGATCAGGTAATCTTCATTGGCCTCCTGCAAATTCTCTGTTTTTGTTTTTCCTTTTTGTTTGTTGTATGCATTTAAATTGCATTTTCATGTAGTTTAAGTTAGAATCATTCGGCCAAACCTAGGATGAATGTTTAAAAATAAAACGAACTCATCAAAACTCATTCCCAAAACCTAGGCGTGGAAACTGCCGTCAAATGTTTCTTGGTGAACCCACCATCCGTCGAAAAATCACCAAAATGCACCTCCCTTGAGAGGCGGGACCTTCGCAAAGTCCTCTCGTCCGAGGTACCGCACCATCCTTTTCCCATCCTCCTTCCGGGCGCGGATCCAATAGCCTGAAGGTAGGGGTGCGAAAAATTTGGAGCGATACATTTTGGTGAACCCGACGTGAATGCATCATAACATTTTGAACAAAACAAAAACAAACAAAAACAAAAAAAAAAAAAATTAGAACAACTAAAACTTAGATGCATTTTAAAACATTTAAGGTTCAAAATCATGTTTAGATGGTAGCTCCTAAAAAGAGGTTAGCAGTTACTATAAACGTAGTAAACCAATTAGCGGCCATAGAAGTTAATTATGTCCTTAGTGTCCCTGAAGCAAGTAGAAATCAATCCTTGTGGGACGAGCTTATCAGGAGACTTAGTATCATTTCATCTAGGTCCACACAACTTAAACAGATTAAGAGGCTAGTCTTGGATAGAATCCCGGATCCTCATCAATTAGTGTTCTATCATGAACTTCAGAGAGCTTGCCATAGGTGGTTAGCCTATAGGAGAGCTTTAGTATCTTCAAAGTTGTTCAGCTTCGAGGAATACCTCGAGAATGCAGACATTGTACACCGATTCCTAGGCCTTGTAGAGGACCAAGAAGTTGTTCTCACAGATAGGGAAAGATGGAATAGAGTTCCGTGAGCTGTGCTATATCGAGAGTATTGCCATGAGCTTTACTTTTATCAACCAACATCTGAGATAGACAATATCACCATAGCCCTTTTCATCAAATTCTTAAAAGAAAACTTTCAATTTGAAGAAGAACATTTCATGACCCCTGAACAGCTTGAACCTATTAATGATATTCATAAATTATTCATAGAAGATTAGTTCATCTACTTTCAGCCTTATTATTATTGTGTGCATTTATTGTTTCATTTGCTGTCTTTATTATATTGTTTCAAAGAAAAAAAACTAAAAAAAAATCAAAATCAAAAAAAAAAAAAACATAGTAAAAAACTTAAACATTTCATTTACAATATTGCATTAGGTATATATAAATATATACCTTTTAATTTGTTGCATATATATATATATATATATATATATATATATATATTTTTTATATATATATATATATATTTGCTGAAATCAAAACTTAGCACCATGACTAAACTTAGGAATGGTAAAGAAATTTTAGGAGAAGGAGAAGATTGGCTACAAAATACAACTGAAAACCCAAATGTCCTTCTTGGAGATACAAATCCGGAAGGTGAAACTCTAGGTCAATCAGATGAAGACTTAGGTGAAGATAAGGAACAAGAAGGAAGTGTTAAAGAATCTTCATCCCCTAGAATAGCTCCAAATGGAGGCATCACTTTTGACAACGCAGAACATTTTCAAAAATTTCTTAATCAACATATCGACATCCTTAATGTGGCAGTCCGTATTGATAAAGGGGAAATTAGTGATGCTCAAGCAGCCTTAGAACGGGCGCTTGATATGCAAACTAATCCCTTGTCTTTCATTGATCAAGAAAGTGATAAGGGTGGACCATCTAATGCGAATATGGTCACTATAGCCCAAGCCATGACCAAACAACAGGTCACCCAACCTCCTAAGCAACTTGTTACTCAACCTAAAATCACTCCCGCACAAAAGAAAATTCCCTTCACTACTTCCTTCCTCCAAACTATTGAGCAAAATGCTTTAAATAGACAAAAATCTAAAACAAAGCCAAATACAAACTTTCAACAATCTACAATACAACACAATCCAACTTCAAAACTCCTCCATAATATTTTTCCTACCAATGTTTTACACAATAGTAACATGGCATCTAATCTGCATGTTCCTCCATCCTACGCCCATAACACTTATGGCAATGCCCCACCGAATCAATATGGGGGGCAAACTAGTAGTTTGGAAGCTATGGTGAAACAATTGGCTTCACGTATGGACCAGATAGATCCCTACCGTCCCTCGTATAATTATCGAGAGATTTGTAGCCAACCATTGGATCCCATAGTGGTAGCTCAACCATACCCTAAACATTTTCCCATGCCCGTCCCGCCTATCTATAAAGGAACCGAAGATCCCATAGAACATCTTCGCATGTTTAGGATAGCATGTCACGACATATCGCATAACGACTTGCTATTACTAAAAATGTTCCCCAAAAGTTTAGGTGGAATGGCGTTAGAGTGGTATTATCAATTGCCCACTCATTCCTTAAGAAACTTTGAAGAAACAGTTGAGTCATTTGTTCATCAATTTAGTGCCTACATCGAGAGGCATGTAACTATTAAAGACCTATACAATTTAAAACAAGATAAAGATGAATGTTTTGCTGATTTCTTAGCAAGATGGAGACAATTGACAGGAAAACTGCACTTTGTGCTACCCTATAGGGAAATGTTAGACATTTTCATTAACAATTTACAAGAACAACTTTCTTATGAGCTATCAACGACTACTTTGACTACCTTCGATCAAGCTATAGACTTAGCTCGAAGAGTAGAAGATGCCCTCATTAGGAGAGGCCAACTTAGAAAGAAGGATGATGAGAAAACATCTAGAAATCAATATAAAAACAAACAGGTTGTCGGTGATGGAGTCACTGACAGTAGAAATGTTGCTAATGTCAATGCAACAAAAACAACAGAAAAATTCATCTTGAAACCTCCTGATAAGCCTCCTCGAGAGTTCACTAGATTAAACCAACCTTTATCAACTATTTTACCTCAACTTCTTGAAAGAGGTTTAATCCAACTGCCAGCTATCCGGGAACCTGACCCAAGCATACCCGGATATAGAGCTGATTTGCACTGTGATTTTCATAGAGGTCCTGGACATTCTACCAACGCTTGTAAGAGATTGAAACATAAAATACAAGATTTGATTGACAATAATGAAATGGAAGTGCAAGCCTTCCAACCTAAACAAAACCCTCCTAATAATACCCAAAATATTGTTCCCCAAAATCAAAATCAGAATGCCAATCAAACTTTAGACATATTTCAACACCCTTTACCAAGACATGGTAAAGAGGTAGCCAATCAAATTGAACATCACAATGTTCCCCCTCCTACCCGATATGTAGGAACCATTAGCGGGCAATTACCTGTTCAGGACTCTCACACATTCGACACAACCTTATCCCTGGTTACAACCAGGCCCTTACATAATTTTCAAACTTCTGATTCTAGCGATATAGAGTCAGATAGTGAGAGTGAAGTAGACACCATTCAATCGAATAGTTCTGAAAACGAATCAGATCCTATTCAACCTATCACAGATGCTAATGTTCCAGAAGAACCATTTCCCAGAAGAGTCACTACTCGACCTTCTTCTAATGAAGTCCTTCCTTATGAACAAGCCATAAACTCTCAACCGAGACCGTTTCAACGTCGTCACTATAACATTGTAGGTACCATCGGAGTCGTCACCCGACAACAAGCTCAAAATCCCCAACAAGAACGATGGATTAGCTCCATTTGTTCTGAAAAAATCCTAATAAAGGAAATCATGCTCCTATTGTTCAAACTAAACCCCCTTACAACATTAATGAGCAATTGTCTAATACCACCGCCATAATCTCCCTTTTAGATTTATTAAGATCCTCCCCCACCCATAGGGATGAATTGATGCTTACTTTGAGCCAGATTGATGGTACCTCAAAACATCCAACCCGAAGCTATGGCCAATACTATCATCACGCGAGAGATTGATTGTATTGACTTTCGGGATAAAGATATCCCACAACACACTTTACACAAGGATAATCCCTTGTATATTACAGCTTTAATTGGGGATGTAGTCGTCAAACGAGTCCCGATTGATAATGGCTCATCTCTAAACATCCGCACCTTTGACTTCTACCAACGATTTGGTTTTAGAAGTGATGAAATGAAGAAGACTGATATGATTATCAAAGCCTTTAATGACGAAACACAAGAAACGTGTGGAGTCATTACCCTCCCATTGCAAGTTGGTCCTAGAACCCTTGAGACAACTGTGTTTATTGTACATTGCCCAGCATCGTACAATATACTTTTGGGTCGCCCTTGGATTAACGCCATGCGAGCAGTCCCATCAACTTTACACCAATGTGTTAAGTTTGAGTTTAAAAATCGGTTGGTCACTATTCATGGTGACCCTAGACCTTTTGATATGTGTGCATTGGCAGAACCAGTTGGAGTGCAATTTTGCCCTGCTCTGTCATCCACATATCCTAGTTCTTCTTCATCTAAAACTATGAAATATAAACCCATCACTTCATCTATTCCTCCTCCATTAACTTCATCTTCCCATATAGATCAACCACCTTCTAAACAAATTACTGTAGAACTTCAAAAAGCTCTTAAAACTACAACCAATTCTTCAAGTTCTAATCCCATAAATTCAAAACCTTTAGACACATCTATCATACCTTCCACATCTCAAGACATAGGTAATAAGCCTTCTACATCTTATGCCCTTTTTGATGATCTTTTACCAGATTTATCTACAACCTTAATATCAGAAAAAATGAATGCTTTCATGCAAGATTCAAACCTTTTAAATCAATTGCCGCCATCTCCTCGTACTTTGGGCCTCCCACAACCTATGGGAAGTACTTACCAAGTCGGGAGTTGCGCCTTCATTTACAAAGGATATGACTAGGGAAGAATCCCTCAGAATATCAAAACCCATCATGATGGATATGCTCGGTGCTATTTTACCAACGATTATATTAAAGCTAAACCCATGATGCTTAAAATGGGATATAAAGGGAAAGGCTTAGGACCTTTCCAAAATGGCATGAAAGAACCTTTCGAGGTAGAACCATGGCCTGCCCGATGTGGTGTGGGCCTATTACCTAGTAAGGGTCAACCCTTTCCTTTTGAGGATGATGATCATCTCATATGCTATCAAGACTATTTGGATAGACATGTTGATTTGCCTCTTAAAAATCGTCATTTTCATGCAACATGCTATCCATAGCATACCCGAAATGATTCTGACCCCGATGAAGAGTTGGAAGGAGATTTTGTTTCATCCTCGGGGTAATGGTCAAGCAGAAGCTTCTAACAAAACTCTAATCAAAATTCTCAAAAGACTAGTCAATAAAACTAGCCGTGACTCGGCATATTCAATTATATCTAGCCTTGTGGGCTTATCGAACTAGTGTTCGAACCCCCACGGGCACTTCACCATTTGTTTTGGTATATGGTGCCGAAGCAGTTTTTCCATTTGAATTAGAAGTTCCTTCTTTGGCTCTGCTACTTCAAGACACCGAAGTAGGAGATGAATATCGCATTGGCAGACTCAGTCAGCTGGAACTCCTAGATGAAAAATGCATCAATGCTTTAGAGCATCTCCGTGCATACCAAAACAAGCTTAAAAGAGCATATAATAAGAAAGTTCGTCATCGATCCTTTGAGATTGGCGATCTTGTTCTAAAAGAAAATCAAAAAAATACAAATGCAACCAAAGAACTGAAAGGTAAATTTGAGCCCAACAGGCTCGGACCATACATCATTACCGCAAAATTTGAATCAGGAGCATATAAATTATCTACCTTAGATGGTAAAGAACTTAAAGAACCCATGAATATTTTACATCTCAAACGTTATTATGCATAAATTTGATTATTTCATCCATGTATATATTTGTTCAAAATCATTATCTTGTATTTCTTTCAATTTATTCAAAAACCTCAAAAACATTCATAAAATCTTCAAAAATCTTCAAAAATATTTATTGCATTTATTTAAAGCACTGTAAAGTTCCTTTTGCTCTAAAACAAAAATCAACATAAAAATCCAAAAATAGCTATATGCTTGACTCTTTCGAAACCAAAACAATATACAAAATAAAGAGAGAGTCAACATTCTCAAAACTTTCTCAAAATCATTATTTTCTTACAATTATTGCAATTATATGTTTCAACTTATTTTGGATAAAACTAGCATTTATTTGGCATCCCTCACTTGCACACTCACAACAATAAATATCTTGATTTTATCTGGCATGATTACTAATCTCTCTTATATCAAAGTTCACAAAATTCAATTAAATAAAGTTTGAGCATAGAGAATTGATCTTGGTATTTACTTAAACCAAGCACATCTTTTCACAATAAAATGATTATATTTGTAATTTCCATGTTTTGCTACATAGTAGAACGGATTTCTTGAGTGAAAAGTTTCCCTTGCTATCCTATCATGCACATGGTCTAGAATCTTTGAGAATTGGCAAAAGGACAAGCTCACCCCTACCCAGAATAAAAATCCCTTGCTCTACAGACTAATCCGAGCAAGTATCCCTAGCAAAAAAAGAAAAAGAAAAAGAAAAATTCAAGAAAAAGAGAAAAGAAAAATGTTATGTCAGCAATGTTCCAAGCATTATCAAGCAAAAGAAATACAAAAAGAAAAATAAGCAAAGTTCAAAAGAAAGCAAGAAAAGCAATAAAATCCCTTTCCCTACCCTTTGAAAAGAAAAGAAGGGTGAATGAGCTTGAATCCCTGGAATTCTCAATTATTCGAAAGCGTGAGGTAAGCCCCATAACAGGTGGTTTGTGCCCAACCCGCTTGGCCTTGGGTAACTCCTAGCGTGGCGATATGTCCGTCACATTAGCGACCTTCTTTTGTACAGACCTATGTCTGCTTATGGATTAGCTAGCTCTTGATAATCCGATCTACATAGTAGCCTAGTATGGTTATATGCATCTACATCATGGTTAATGAACACTTAGTTGGTTTCTTCAAATCACTTGTATCATAGTATCTTGCTCAAAACTGGTAAATGAACCATACAATTGCACACACATTTGTATTTGAGAGATTTTGTCTATCATTATGATAAATCAAGATTGGCAATGAATTCACTTATGCACATGGGATTCCTTATAAATCTAATTTTTGTCTTCAAAATACTTTGAAATATTATTTTTGCAACTTGTTTGGAATAATCAAGTACAATTATTTACCACAAAGACAACTATATAATAGAAAAAATCAAAAATTTCAATCAAAACATATCATATATATCTTATCGACTTTCGCGACGATGGTATAGTTCCAAAACCAAAATTGGAATTTTATGCTTAGCGCAAGTCCTCATTATCATCTTTTCTGTTCATAAAAAATCAATCATGCAATAAAACTATCCTTTCTTTGATCTTCGCGATGATGGTATAAGTCTATACCTACATATTCTATGCCTAGCGCAAACCATTGTAACAATTTTATTTCCCAATTTATCAAAAATCATAAAAACCATATGACTTCATTTTATTACACAAATTATGCTTTTCAAAAGCAAACACATTTTTATTATTTCATGTCATTATGTCAACCTTTGCATTTTGCAATGATGGTATAATTCTTAAGGAATTATTCAACAAATTTTATCACACTTAGGAATTTATGCCTAGCAAAAATCATTTTACAATATTTCATGCATAATATTTTTATGGAAATCTGAAAGCAAACCATCATCATCATCATTTGCATCATCACAACAAAGTCTTAAGACAGTCTCTTAAGCACTCTTTTCTTTTAACAATATTTCTATCCTGGGACTAGCTTGACGACCGAGTGAGCAACGACTCCATGAAATGGTCTATAATAGCGACAATGTCCTTTGAAATTATTGTTAGAAATCTCTTTTTATTTTTATCACATTTCATTACAACCAATCAATTTGTTACATCAGATTATTTCATTTAAAATATTTAAAGCATGACATCCAAGTTATAATATTTTCCAAAACGACATAATTACATGAATCATCAATAAAATCATTACATCAATCAACTCAATCAATCAATCAAACATAAAAAGCATCATAAGCATCACATAAGACAAGTCATATGATCAAAAATATCTCATCTATATATATCAACAAAATATATACATCATCAAAACTGGATTGGTATGCCACAATCTGTACCTCGACATACTCAATCCTCTATCAATACAAGTATAATACAATATCAGTGGCAGTATCCCGCCCTCTAGCCTCGAGAGCCTCTAGAGCTCTCGGCCTCATCTCCTCCCCCCGCCCTACGGAGGACGAGGTGGTCCCATCGCAGTATGTGTGGTACTGCGAGTCCTCATCATCGATCGGGATGAGCTCCTCGTCGACCCTGTCCCGATAGGATCTGCTATGGCAGGTGGCACTTGTATCCTCTGGCCCTCTGGCACCGCCTGGTAGTATAGCGCCTGATAGAATGCGGTCTGAGAAACCGACCGCAGCAGCTCCCGAGTGCTTACCCCTCTCGCCTCGTGCCCTGAGACGAGCATTCTCGTCTCGTAGCCGCGACACCTCAGCCTAGTGCTGTGCACCGCATCCTGTAACGTCTGCACCTGAGCTCGTAGACGATCTCTCTCTTCCCGAAGAGTAGCCATCTCGCTACTCTCTCCAATGTCCACACCCTTGCCCTTATCAGGCGATGGTGGCCTCTGTGGAGATGGGGGTCTCGCCTCCCTCCTCTCCCTCTCCCTCTGTCGCGGCCTCTCCCGTGCCTGTGGCCTCCTCCGCTCTCCTCTACCGTGACCCCGGGCTGCCTCTACCACCGCCTGGCATCGCCTCCCTATCCGATGCACAACCGTGTGGATCGGTCCCTGAGCCCTCGTCATCCGAGGAGGGCGGATGCCCGCGTACCAGGCATTGTAGCCATCGGCTACCCTCGCGTCGTCCCCATCCACCGGCTGAATGGGGGCATCGTCCCGCGTCCCGACTCCAGAATCGCCGCATATCTAGAGCCCCGCTAACCGTGGTGTTATCCCGGACAGTCCGAGAAAACTCATAATCCCCGAGAGATGGGATCCCCTGCTGTAGATCGAACTGTCGCAAAACTCGGTCATAGCGGTGGAGCTCCACCTCTCCCCTCTCCATCCGTAGCGCAGACTCGCTCCGATGCGAGCCAGCTCCCGTGCGTCCTCTCGCCCACCCCGGATGCTCCCTCCATGGCCTCCGGGTGATCCGGTCCGGGACCAAGTCATCCAAGAGTCTCCGGGACACCGACAGGTCGATCCGTCGCCGTGCCCCTCTCCGGAGCCACCAGGTAGAAGACTCGGGGCCTCTCCCCGTCAACCCCCGTCGGTGGAAGCCCTACCGGCCTCCGCACCGCAATGTGCTCCCAGACACCAAACCCATAGGAGCAATGTCATAACCGGACATCGGCCGCCCTTGTACACGACCCCGTAAAGGATCCTATACAATCGGCATAGAACAAAGCTGCCCCAAGAAAATCTGTAGCCATGGTCGCGCATGTCGTAGATCACATCTGCCAGCATCCATGGTACCCTGCATCCGCTCTGGTGGCACAGCAGAAGTCCACCAACCACCCCAGCCAAAACTCGTGTCAGTGTAGATGCCCCAGGCATCTGGCGCAGTGCCTCGATGTTCACTCCGCCCTTCTCCAGGGCGAAGCTCGGGTCACCGCAGAGTCGTCCCATCGCGTGGCCCTGATTGGCCGTAGGTGTGATCATCCTCCCTTGTATGGGGATTCTAAGAATCCTCCATACATCCTCTAGTGTGGGAGTCATCTCCCCGTCGGTAACCGGAAGCATGAAGAGCCCGGTACCACCTCTCTGCTAGGGTCGCGCGTAGCCCCATGTCGGTAGAAACCTGTGGCATCTCTGCCACATGTAGTAAGCCGACCTGTGCCAGTAGATCCCGCTCTACTCGGGTGAGAGCGGCCAAGTCATCTCTCAATCTGCCATATTTCCACTCTCTCGCTCTTTAGTAATCCTCTCTCGCAAGCATAAACAATCAAAACAACAAACAATCATTAATAACAATTTTAGCAATCAATAATGCAACTTAAAGATCAAATTTTTGCAATTGATGATATCGCCCACTATTGGCCGATATCGTCCGAAATTTGAGCAAAATCGTCTCCGATTTCGCGTGTCGAAATCGTCTCTAATTTGACGAAATCGTCCCTTTTTCGCCGATTTCGCCCTTGGGCGAAATTGACGAACTTGAGACGATTTCGTCGAACTAGGGACGATTTTGTCCGGACGACGTCGATGGCCAAAAACGGCCGCGATGCTCAAAATTCATCCTAAAATTCATCTACAAAGCATGTAAATTCAAATTAAATCAATCTAAACTAAGTTTAAACCCTTACCCGTAGACCGCGGCGGACCTCTACAGATTCGTGCACTGTCTCTACCATTTTTGCTCCAGAGCTCTAAAAATAGTAAAATGAACAAGAATAATGAATTAGGGTTTTACCCTATTTTTCTTAATTTTATTCAAAATAATTCACAAATAATTTTTGCTTTTTCGCGTTTTTACCTCAAACGTTCGATTTGGGTAAAAACACGGAGGGGGCACCATAGTAAGTCGTCGTACGATTCGACCAAGAATCGTCGCCTAAAAATGGGAATAATTTTTTGCTTTCTCGTAGATCGAGAAGAACTCATCTTTAACGCATTTTCTTCGGAAAATTCGCTAAAGAGGGGGCAAAATGTAGCACCCTAAAATTGGCGCAGTGAAATTGGAATAATTACATTCACCTTAGTAAATAAATTTAAATTCAAATTTAACCTCCCAAACCGCCCGTTAACCGTCGAGAAACCCGTTTCCTCCTTTTTCGTGCCATTTTTAGCAGCTTGTTTTGACCGTTTGACGATATCGTCTCCGATCGGACGATATCGCCCCGCATTTGACGATTTCGTCTGGACTAGAACGTCCGGACGATTTTGTCGCAAAACTGAATTTGCATAGTTGGAATCCGTTCCAACGGGTCTCCAATCCGGCGAGAGCGTGTCCGCGCCGTTGGGACCCTTCCCCCGTTGGAGATCTCCCAAATTGGGATGATCTCCAACCTCCCAACAACTATCCTATGCCTATTTAACTCTAAAACTTTTCCTTCCCCAACCCCTGGCTGAATTTTTATGCAAATTGAATCCTTATGCTTTAAAACATCGTAATTCACATTTTGCATTAGTCCTATAGTCATTTTATTGCAGGTACACCACCGGTTTTCAGCCGTAGCCAGCACCTATCGCAGCTCGACGAACTCTGTCAAGATCGGAGGCGATCTCATCAAATTCGGGACGATCTCGTCTCGATGCGAGACGATTTCGACCGCAACACACATCGAGGCAATCGATGCTCTGGAGTTTGCTCTTTTCTCTTTTCTCTCGTCATTTTATGCTATAAATTAGATTGTCTATTCAGTTTTTATACTATATTGCATCTGGAGTTCACCCATTTTGTCTAGTTTGCATATTAAGATCATATTCTGCTATCTAAACACAGTGATTTGCATTTACTTTTGTTCTTGTATATTGTTCAATACTCATATTACTTTTTCATATAGTTTGCCCCTCGTTTACAAAATAGAATTTCTTGTATTTCGCATCTGCTATTTTGCAGGTCTCTCGATGAATTCGTCCGACGAATTCGTCGATTGCGTACGATCCTGTCGGTTTAGACGATTTTATCAAATTGAAGGCGATCCCGTTGAATTGCAGACGATCCAGATCGCTACAAGCTAATCAAAAACTCCATCGACTTTCGGATCGGGTAATCTTCATTGGCCTCCTGCAAATTCTCTATTTCTCGCTTTCCTTTCTCTGTTTGATGTATTCATTTAAATTGCATTTTCATGTAGTTTAAGTTAGAATCATTCGGCCAAACCTAGGATGAATGTTTAAAAATAAAACGAACTCATCAAAACTCATTCCCAAAACCTAGGCGTGGAAACTGTCACCAAATGTTTCCTGGTGAACCCACCATCCGTCGAAAAATCACCAAAATACACCTCCCTTGAGAGGCGGGACCTTCGTGAAGTCCTCTCGTCCGAGGTACCGCACCATCCTTTTCCCATCCTCCTTCCGGGCGCGGATCCAATAGCCCGAAGGTAGGGATGCGAAAAATTTGGAGCGATACACAACTAAAAGGCTTAATTTTGCAAAAAAAACACTCATCATCAGACATTCGGGTAGCATTAATGCCAAGTAGGCTTTCATACATGTAAATTTGAAAGGAAGAGAGTTGCAAACTAAACTGTCATATATGTTATTTGCCCCAGCAAAAGGGTAAGATTATGATAGTCTTCGGCAATGATTCATAAGACGAACGTAATTTTGAGAAGATCAAGGGATCTTTTGTTGACTTTGATTATGATTTGATATTATGACTACCCCCTCAAGCGACGAGTCGATGAGGGTAATGACTATAAATGAAGCGACGAGGTCGCTTGACCACTATGAATGATTTTGAATAAATTAAGATTTAGCATTTGAATGCTTGGCAAGGCCTAATCAACTATGATTACAACTGTTAATAGTAATTGCCTATTTTTATCCCATGGAGCGGTCTAGCCATGAAGGCTTTCTTAGGGAATCAGAATGAAAGCAATTCCAATTAGGCTTATGTTGAATCATATTATCGATGATATGCTAAAAATATCATAGGAGAATTGCGATGAATATCTTGTTCCCTTGGAGTAGTTTGGCTGTGAAGGCCTTCTTAGGGATTGAAATGAAGCATAACAATTCCATAATGATGAATTTGCCCCAAATGTCCTTATGGTAATTTACTCATCTTGTCGGATTGCATGGATCGCAAGTCGTTGCAACCGCTAAGTGTATAGATTAAATAACTAGGTACAAGGCACATTTGGCTTTTGAGTTATTTGGTTTTTTTTGTTATTTTTACATTTTTGAAATGCATGTGGATGTAATGCTTATATTGATTTGATGCTATATGATGTGATGTATTGAAGACATGCACTAGATAGCTATGTTATAGATGATTAGATGTTTATGAGTTATGGATGCAAATGTAGTACTTATGATGGATGCATTATGAATGCCATATTTTGATGTTACATGCATCTATATATTTGCTTTACTTTTATGCATTTAGTTTATGTTGTTATGAAATAATTATGCCATGTATGTACTGCATGTATTTCTTTGTTTCTTTGATAATGTGTTTCTAAAATGGACATGTATGCTTTAATCACTTAAAACATAATGTATGCAATATGAGTTTAAATCAATCTAATGGATGACACCACAAAATGTTTATCAATCATGGATTATAATTTTTTTCTCTCTTTGTGAAAGATAGTACACCCATATGTGAGATGCAATGATGTATGTTTTATGTTCATAAGCTTTTGTAAATTAAAAGAATATCTATAATATAACCAGTGGCCGTCTAAATATCATTTCTGATATCCATCCGGTATCTAATTATATAGTACAAATAATTCTAATAAACAAACTCTCATGAAATAATTTAATGTTTTGATGATTGCATTGAAAAATGGTTGTTGCTATTTGGAAATTTTTGAGGTTTACCATGAGACTCAAACACCCTAGTTGACTGATCAAAAGTTGTATACTAACCATACTAGACTTATGAAACATAAGGCTTTTGCTAGGATAGGCCCTAACTATTCATTATCCCTGTGTGTGCAAATGAATATTTTAAGATAAGGCATAAGCATACCCCAATGTTAGACAGGATTCTTTCAGCCCATTGCTAAGATTGGGGGTCCGCAAATGTTTATCCAATCCTAGGTTTAGAGTTTCGTTGGACTAGACCACTAGGTGATACAGGATACCTGAGACTAGCTCTTCCACATTCAAATATTGGTCTACACAAAAGGGAAGTACTAATGTATCAGACATATCATCATGCGTAAGGTACAATAGTGCTGATAATTCTAGGGATTCAAGTTCACTCCCTTTTTTTCTTCAATTTTTTGGGATACTTGCTCATATAAAGTGATAAAAATAACTATTTATTTTGTACTGCAGTGACAAGAATCACTATTTATTTTGTACTTTACTTTCTTTTTCTTGAGCAAGGGATTTGATACTAATTTTACTTTCTTTGTACAATTTGATATTTAGACTTTCTGGGATTTACATTTGATAATTTGCTTCAGAAACTTCCTTTTGGGATTTTACTTTGGGGAATTGTTTCTGGGATATCGATTTAGGATATCGATCTTATGATATCAAAATGGGATATTAATCTGGGATGTCGATCTATGATATCGATCTAGGGTATCAATCTAGAGGATTGATCTAGGATATCACTCTGGTATATTTCTCATTTTAACGTAAGAAAGGGATTTTGGGTAGGGAATAAACTTGTCCTTTTGCCAATTGCCAACATTTCCAGTACCGTCCGCACAGAGGGATAAGCAAGAATAAAATTTTTGCCTCATGATACCTAGTCCTACTTCGTGGCTTTCATATTCCCCTAGTCCTTATTAGGATTGTTTAATTTTTTAATTAGTGATAGGATTCTGATATGCTAAGGGCTATACTAACTAGACCTCAACTACAAAAGCAAAGCAAGATTTCTATCAACTCTTGAGAAGACCTCTAGGTATGGTTGAATGACCGAAAAACCCTAGTATATTCTTCATAGCAACAATATGGGTTGTGTTAAAAACATAATCACTCACAAGGGTGATAAATGGATGAAAAAGATAGTTCTTAAATGCATGATTGCAAAATAAACGTGGTGTCGTTTGTAAGATTGTAAACACAATTTATTCTAATGCAACCATGACAGATGGATATACCTAATGCAATGCAAAGGTGAAATGCATGGTGAAAATGATATGCATGATGTAAAATGCATTGTAGTGATCTGAATGGAATGTAAATATTTTTTTTATTTTTGATATTTTTCTATTTTGTTTTATGGATTTTAACATTTGGTTTGACCAAAGAGCTTACAGACGCCTTTGGAACCTTTTGGGTTTGACCAAGCAGTTTTGAGAAACCCTTAGAGCCTTTTAGGATTGACCAAGCGATTTTGAGAATCCCTTGGAGCCTTTTTTGGGATTGACCAAGCAATTTTGAGGAACCCTTGGAGCCTTTTTGGGGATTGACCAAAGGGCTTACAGATGCCTTTGGAGCCTTTTAGGATTGACCAAGTGGTTTTGAGAAACCCTTGGAGCCTTTTTGGGTTTGACCAAGCAATTTTGAGAAACCCTTAGAGCCTTTTGGGATTGACCAAGCGGTTTTGAGAAACTCTTGGAGCATTTTGGGGTTGACCAAGCGATTTTGAGAAACCCTTGGAGCCTTTTGGGGTTGACCAAGCGGTTTTGAGAAACCCTTGGAGCCTTTTGGGTTTTAGGCATAAAATGCCTTAATATGAAGGATATTGAGAGGTTCAAGCTCTTCAACTTATCTAAGTGATGTCAAGTAATATGTCCCAGGTCCAATCTTCTCTAAGATTATATAAGGACCTAACCAGTTAGCTGTGAATTTATCTCTTTTTTTGGCAGTAAATTTGAGTTATGTTGGTTCTCTTTCAACACAAGATCACCAACCTCAGAGTCTCTCATATGGACTTTGCTATTGTAAGCTCGTTTTAAGTGCTCTTGATAAACTCGAAGGTGCTCGAGGGCATTCACACGACATTCATCAAGTAGCATCAATTTTTCTATGCAAGCTTGTCGCGCAGTGTCATCATTGATGAACTCTTTCAATGCGACGCGCAACATTGGAATTTCCTACTCTAAGGGCATAATGGCCTTAGTGCCATATACTAATTAAAATGGAGTTGTCCCAATCGGTGTTCGAATACTTGTCCTGTAAACCCATAAAACAAGGGGAAGTTGGATGTGCCAATATGTGTGCTGCTCTTGTACCATCTTTTTCAAGATGGAGACCATTGTCTCATTTAAAGCTTCAGCTTGTCCGTTTGCTTTTGGATAATATGGAGTCACAAAATTGTGTTTGATTCTATACTTAGACGTCAAAGCTCTTATAGTTTTGTTCTTAAATGATGTTCCATAATCCGACATTATCTTGGATGGTATCCCAAAATGACTTATGATATTTGTGAGTATAAACTCAACAATACGTGCTTCAATTGTCATTGTTAAGGGAATGGATTCCACCTATTTAGTGAAATACTCAGTAGCCATGATAATAAAATTATGTTGACCCGATGATAGAGGAGAGATCTTACCAAGGAGATCAAATCCCCACTGAGCAAATGGCCAAGTCGCTTGAATGGGCTGTAAGGCCTGTGATGGCAAGTGTGTAAGATTAGCATGATGCTAACATTTAATGCATTCTTGACATACACATTGTAATCCTTCTCCATAGTGGACCAATAATAACCCATGCAAAGGATGCACTTGATGATAGCCATACCGCTGAAATGGCCATCGCACGTACCATTGTGAGCTTGAAAAATTGCCAAAAATGACTCTTGGGGCTCAAGACAATGAAGGAGAACTCCATCGTAGCTTCTACAATACAGGATGTCTGCTAATAAGACATACTTTATCACTTTCTACTTAAATGTGTGTTTTGCGACATGCGATAATCCTTGAGGGATTACACCAAGTCTAAGAAAGTCATGTATCTGTGATGTCTAGTTATGATAAGCTTAGGCTTTGATCGATAAGACATCATGTTCCCCCTGCGGTTCTACATTGGCAAATGTAGACTGGGAAACAACCTTATGGTGAATGCTAATACCACTCCCCTCTGGATCTTGCAAGATCAAAGATCCCCAGGATGTTCTCTTGAGAAAGTCTCTAGCTCTGTAGAACCATTCATGATTTGGTTCTACATGAATCATGTTGATTGACTCTTTATTATCCAATGCTTCGTGTTGCACAGCAGAATGTGACAACATTTTTACATGGATGGTCATGAAATCGATAGATGGATTCTGAGGGATTAGAGATCCCAAAGCTGCCATTGTATTTGCAAATCTATTGGACGAACGAGGGATTACCTCGATGTCATACCATTCCAATCAAGCTAGATAAATATCAACAAGATCCGTGTAAGCTTTCAATATCGAACATCAACATTGAAATAATACCTTAACTTGGTTCACAATGAGAAGGGAATCACCAAAGATATTTAACCCTTTTATTTTCATGGCAACGACTATTTGAAGACCCAAAATTAGGGCTTCATATTCAGAATTGTTTTTAGTGCAAGGAAAGTCTAACTTGAATGACAAGGGCATTGGAGCTCCTTGTGGCATGAACAATACTATTCCTGCACCACCCCCTTTCTCACAGTTCAAACCATCGAAGAACAAGGTCATATCGACTTTATTATCCAATTCCTCAGGTTCGGGTGCTTCTGATAAGGCAAAGATTGCATCATCAGGAAGCTCTATGGTGAAGGGCCTACTATTTTCAAGAGGCACCTCAGCTAGTTGATCTGCTATGACTTATACCTTAATAGACTTTTGGCTTATGAATTCAGATTGAATTCCATCAGTAACATGATCCACTTTGCAGTACATGTATTATGATATGTCTTGCTCATCATGTATTACAAAGGATTTTGTTTGGATATAACGTATGTCGTATGACTCAACATATAGTGTCATAATTTCTTTATAGCAAACACTACTGTTAAACATAACTTTTCTACATATGCATATCTGAACTCATAGCTCACCAAGGTTTGGCTAATATAGTATATGGCCTGCTCTTTACTTTGCACATTCTTTTGGGCTAACATGGTTCCCAATGCAAAGTCAGTTGTTGATATATATAACAGAAAAGGCTCATATGGCCTTGGTGGAGCTAACATTGGTGGCGTCGCCATGTATTGCTTAATTTCAGCAAAGTTTTCTCAATAGTCCTCGTCCTAATTGAATGGGACACCCTTGTATAGCAGTCGATTCATGGGTCAACATTTATCCGATAATTGTATGATAAATCACTTTATGGGTGCTACTTTTCCCTGAAGGCTGCTTAATTCTTTGATGTTTGTGGGGGGATGCATTTCTAAAATAGCCTTGACCTTTGCTTGGTCAACTTCGATGCCTCATTTTGAAACGATGAATCCTAAGAGCTTTCCTGAAGTTATGCCAAATATGCACTTCTTAGGATTCAACCTAACATTATGCTCTATCAGGTAATCGAAGACCTTCCTCAGGAACTATGCATGGTTAGAATGCAATAATGACTTTGCCAATAAGTAATCAATGTAATCCTATAAGATCTTATGCATATAGTCATGAAAGATATATGTCATAGCCCGTTGATATGTGGAACCAACATTTTTAAGGTTGAATGGCATAACTTTATAGCAAAATATCCCTCATGGCATTATAAACGTGGTTTTATGCTAGTCTTCGGGCTTAATCCAAATTTTATTGTAACCAAAAAAACCATCCATTAAGGAGAGCATTTCATGACCTGCAGTTGCATCTACAAGAGCATCGATATTCGACAACAAAAATGAATCCTTTGGTGTTGCCTTATTTAGGTCTCTAAAATTCGTACAAATAAGAATCCTTCCATTAGGTTCTCCTACAGGAACCATATTGGATATCCATTCTAGATAGTCGATGGAGATAACAAACTCTACTTCCAACAACTTTTGTAACTCATCCTTAACCATTAAGGCTACTGTTGGATGCATCTTCCTGAGTTTCTGCTTGACTGGCTTCTTTGACAGATCTAGAGAAATGTTATGAGTAACCAATTTTGGATCTAGACCCGACATATCTTTGTAAGTCCAAGCAAAGAGATCAGGTCTCTCTCTCAGTAGAGGTATGAGGTTGGCATGCTCATCAGGGTTCAAAGTCTCCCCAAATTTAACCTTCCTTGGATTTGTGGGATCATTACTGATATCCACTTCGATGGTTTCCTCTACTAACATATGGGATCCCTCCTCAAGTTCATGAGGTGTAGGGATCAAGTGGATGTCATCTGTTGGGTTTATAGGTTCCTCATTGGAAGTATCCTTAGGATGATAAACATCATGTGTATAGCCTGGCACAAAATGGACCAGTGCAATTCCAATCAATACCATCTACATCTAGAGGCAATGATTTTGGATGGATCGGCTAGATTGTAGAGTGGAGTGGTCAAATCAATGGAGATCATGTTGATTAAATGGATCATACCTCCAGGACCATGTGCAAGTGACTCATCATTAGCAAAACTACCATCTCTAAGATGTGGTTCTAGAGGTATGGGGATCTCCAAATATTATCCATGAATAGACTGTCGGATGGGATCATTGGGCTCAAGGAGCTCCATGTACATCGACATATTGGGAGCACCATATGATAAATCATATTAAGATTCGATGGTCTCCCCCTTAGAAGAGGATGGAGATTAATCTCTCTATGCATCTCCTCAGTTGTATATGGTGCATTGCGATAGCGTAAGTAGGGAGGTCCTAAGTAGACTCTCTCTATCTCATCTTCTTCATCACTATCATAATATAGGCCTTCATCGCTACCCACTAGAATGGGACCCTCTATAAAATGTGGCCCCATATAGGTTATCTCCTTATCGCTATCGTCACTATCCGATAGAAGAAGGAACAAATACCTCAAATATGAAGGTGCTGAGAAAACTGACTTAGCTTCATCCTCAGATTGATCATTGGGTGAGAATAACTCAGCATCATATTTTCTAGAATCGTAGTTTGGTCCATAACTTTCGATGATGGATACTGCATGAACATTCTCAGAAGCAACTTATGATTCAGTACTCATAGCTGTGTCTAGATTTTGGAAGTGCATATCGATGTCGTCGGTAGCTCCACGGCTTTGATTATCCAAGTTAGCTCTTGGAATATGTTTTGGGCCAGTCTCCACCAAGATTTTCACATGATATATTTCGGGTGGATCTGTAGTGACATAAGTCATAAGCCAGTTATCCCTCTGAAACACAGAAGGATTAGGGTGATATGGATTGAAGTCAACTTCACCCCCCAGACTGAGGTACATGCAATCTAAAGATGTCACGATGAGTTCAGCTTGTCCTCCGCTATAGAATTCCAACCTAAACCTATAAGTAGGCAACTGATACTATGGTTCTATAGGCTTCTTACATCCCTGCTTGAATAGTCCAAGACCGTAACCATGCCAGTGGTAACGCTCGAAGTATCGCATGGCATAGTCTGGGTTAGAAAGATAATGAACATTCACGGTGAATGGTTCATCATTGTCCTCATCCATGGGCACGGGACATGTAATTTGGTCTAAACCTCCATAGATGAAGTTGGTTTGGTTAGGTGGAACCCCCAATGGTTCCACCTCCATAGATGCAATCGATCTAATGGAAGTAGTCGTCGTGTGCTCCAATCTTTGAGATACGGACATTGCGGGTCTAGCAAACACTTCTTTGATTTTATCTCCTGGATCTTTGTTTGGTGATGATTATCGCACATCCAGGTGCGTTGAGGGGAGCACAAATTCTCCCAAAAAAATCTACTAGATTCACGTATTTAAAGGGTTCTTCATTCGAAGGCACCACGTGAACCTGTCCCTCATGAATTTTTTTGATACATTGATGTAAAATAGAAGGGATGCAATGCATTTCTCTAATCCAAGGCCTCCCTAGAAGTATATTATACTACATAGCAACTTCGATTACATGACACATCATCGGGATGGTCTTCAGTCCTACCTAGATAGATAAAACTATAGTACCAACTGTTGAGCATAATGCATCATTGAAAGATCTCAACGTGAAGGTATAAGGTATGATATGCATATTGGGTAACTTTAGGTGAGTTAACACCTTGGTAGTTATGATATTGATTTATGACCCCGTGTCAATCAAAACTCGCTTGAATGGTTTGTGATGCACACACGCGATGATATGCAGCGACGGGTCTGCTATAACAGTGGAAACCATCTTGACTTCGTGGTCATGAAATTGAATGACCGGTTCCTAACACTATTGTACGTGCCCCACAAAGTGTGTAAACTCTTGGAGTTCCTGAGGCTACACTTCTATGGACCTTAAGATGTCCATGAGCATCTCCCTGTGCTTAGGAGACTGCTGAATTAGCTCATAAATAGATAACTTCATGGAGTTATCTGTAGGTTTTGAATTAACCTACTTCTGATGGTCACCATCGGTCTAGTTGGTGGGTCGGGCACATGCTAGGCTGGCCTTGGAGGAGGTGCAGCTTGGACCCTAATAGGCGTTGGACATTGATTTAGTTATTCATACCTTGTATTTTTTGTGACAACGTTGACCATTCCGATGAACCCCTGGGTTGGTGGTTCAATGCGCACTTGGTTGACCTGGCCAAAATTATTCTTTGGCACCTCATGATTTGGTAGAGGATTTTTGTAAATCCCCATATTTTGATTGTCAGGCGCTTGCGGTTTATTGACAAGAAGTGTACCTCTCTCGATCATATTTTGCACAAGATATTTGAAAGACCAACATACCTCGATGTCATGGCCCTTCAATCGATGAAAGATGCAATAATTATCGTCTTTATAGCCTTTAGGCTTAGGTTGATTTGGGTCCATTAACTTGACCTCGGGTAAGTTTATAGCCTTCGACTCGCATAACTGATGAAAATTTGAATCCAAGGACTTCGATAACTAAGTGAATACATGAGTTGGGTGTTGCTCCTTATTTTTACCCTTATAATTGTTATTGTGCTCCTCATACTACGTAGGCAGAGGTTGGGCCTGATAATTTTGCTTTTACTACCTGTTTCTCCTTTCTGAAGGTTCAACACCACCTTATTAACATGGGACAACTTGGCCTTATGTCTCTCAGTGTTTTTCTTGTGTCCCTCATTATTCCTAAGCTTCAAGTTACCCTCCTATAACTTGATGTCCTCTATCACCTTGGCTTGCACCAAAGCCTCTTCGAATGTCTGGTATTACTGCAACTATAGCAATAACAAAATATGTTTGGCACAACTCTTCATGAACATTCACATTAATTTAGAGGATGGGATGGAGAATGGTAGCTTTACCATCATTTTCCATAATCCATCACTGGCTCATCATCATGTTGCGTTAGAATGGCCAGGTCGGATAGGTTTACCTTCTTCTTAACGTCAAAGGAGAAGCATTCAAGAAAAGCATCAGCTAGTTTTTTGAAACTAGTAAGGTTGTGCCTCTTTAATTGGTTGAACCACTCTCAAGCTGGGGCTAAGAGGGTCATGATGAAGGTGCACTGGAGCAAAGCATCGTTGCTCTCAATCTAAAAGCACACATCTGGAAAACTAGTCACATGCTCATGTGTGTCTTCCTCTCCTTGAAACTTTTCTAGTCTAGGCATCTTGAAATGCTCAAGATATACTAAAATAGGCACTAACGTGCATAGAGGTTCATTGTGAATTTTTTTCAAGGTAGGATTCTGATAAGTCGTTCCTTACTTATCTATGGCTTGAACATTCTTTGCTAAGGTCTTGTAGGCTTGCAAGGAAAGAAACTCCTCCTCTTGATATTGCCTTAGAGGTGCCCTCGGAGGTAGATTCTTCCTCGATAGAGGTGGGGGATTAGGCTCACCCTCCTCCTCAAATTAGGAGATTTTAGGATATTCTTTTTCTAATTCCTCTCCCACTTCGTTCTCATACTACTAAGCTCATGTTGTTTGGATGCTAGATGTTGATATCTGTGCTGAGTCTTATGGCGAGTATGTGTGTCGATATTCTTAGGGTGTAACTTGAGCTGTGAAGCCACTCATTTATCGACACACTCCCTGATCTCACTACGAGGAGGTAAACTAGTACTAGCCAATCGATCCTCTCTCTCTACATGCTCCTTCTGTTCAAGGATGCATTGTTCGTGCATGCACTATTCATATAATTTCTATCTTATGAAACTCTGCCTCTAAGTATTCTCATTTTTGAGGCACTCTTTCTCTGCATGAACATCCTCCAATTGATCTTGGAGAATTTGTCATATTTGCTCTAACATCAGTCTATGAGCACTATCAACATGATCGACCATCTGAGGCCTCTGAGGGGTGCACTCAATTCGAGCGACTTTATGGGTATGTCCTCCAATGGACTAATTCGCCACACTCTTGCCTCAGTCTGTAAATATGACATTCATGTTAGGCTATCTCCTATACTTAGTGCTTGCATGCAATGCAAGAGCACGCATGTCTTGAGAATGCTTGGAGCACTCTCCATGTTCTTGGGTAGTCCTAATGGTGCTTGCACTACACTCACTCATCGATCGGGAGGGTGTAGGCGTGGGCTTATATCCTAGATGCCCTAGGACTTTATCTAGACCGTACAATAGTTTGCTATGCCATAGCTCATGAGGCAGCGTACCATTTATTCCCACTTTGAATATATCTATGGTGAACTTGGTGGGCTCACCCCTATAGGAAGTCTGTGCGAGCCTGTGCTAGGAAGTAGCACTTTCGGTTCACCCTTGAATGGGTGGATCTCAAACATATCTAGAATTTTACGGTGGAGGTCGTGAACCTCCCTTATATGCAGGTCGAAGGGATACCAATATGGATCCCTCGATGACATATTTTTCTTTAGAACCCATGGATCCACGTGAAATGTGGTCACGATAAATGCTACCATATGCAGAACCCCCATGCTGGAAAGTTCCATGCTCTGATATGTGTTTAGAGGGATGTCTAGTACTTCCTCTAATCGGGGTATTCTCAATAGAATCCCCTCGTGTGGAATTATACCCTCTAATGCTCACTAAACGATGTCCAGGAGGATTAAGTGATTGAGGATGTTCCACATCGTGTTATGCACTAGGTGGAGCTTGGGCTTCGATCTCGGGTCTATGCTCGAATCGACCTCTCTATGTTTGCACCATTATGTATTCTATGTCTAGATTTAACTTTTATTAGCATGCAAAGAATACAATGATTATTATCTCCTTTTACAGTTTTAAAATGAGCCCTAAACTATTTGATGTGTTTTCAATTTTTTGTATCAATAAAGTAACTCTTGTCGTGTTTTGTAAGACATTGATGATTTTCTCAATTATTTAATGCTTTTTACCTGTATGCTCGTAGCTCGATAACCTGACAATGAACTCCAGGTCGTGTAATCCCCCAAAGTGCGGTAATGAAAGTCCACACTCGGGCAAGGAGCACAGGTCCTCCTAGATCCTCACCCAATCTCACCTAATCAGTGTCATACCCTTTGAAGAGAAGTACATGCAATTTGTTTGGGCTATAGATGGTTCTTGGATCCAGTATTGTTCTAGAACATAGGGTATGTCGGAGTTGGGCCAACGGAAGGAAATCACCTCCACCGTCGTTGAAACCCTACTAGTGGTTAGATGTGACTCCCAACTCACTAGCGTTTACTGTGAAACGTGGTGTGTGTGGTTATTTTTAAGTTGCACAAATGAAATATGTATAATACAACATTAACATGATCATTTCCTATATGATATGCAATAGAGAACATTTGATATTCAGAGATATATGCACACTACACTACATGACGTTTAGAGAATGCAACTAGTATGAGTAATTTGCCACTGATTGGACCTTATGCAAGCAAACTCTAACATTCATATGGCCTAGACCACTGGAGACTAGGGCGAGCTGCACTCAGAGACCCATTGTTCCTAGCAGCGACTAGTAGAAGCATCAAATAAAAATCCCAAGGACCTAATTTATTTTATTATTCTTTTTATCCTTGTCCTAGCTAGATTTCATTTCTGATGTTCTAGAAAAAAATAGAGATAAAAAACAAACACAGAGGGTGTCAGAAGGGCCTAACTCAAGTCCTCATTTGATTTAGCTTTCTATTCCTACTCTGTGATTGATCTGTTGCTAACCATGGCTCTGATGCACGGCTACAACTGTTGCCAGTGCCTGTCAACCACAGGCACACTTTTTGCCCATGGTTGTCAGCCATGGTGAGTACCTGCCATAAAAACATAGACCACAGTCAGTACATCATGATAAAAAATATTGAATTCCACCATTATCGCCTTCTATAACCACCAAAAAAGCTCTTGTTATCTAGTTTATCTATTGCAATTGATGAAATAAGCACAAATGAGAAAACATAAGTTGACAACAAGAAATGAAACAAATACAAAAAATTCCTTTATTAATCTCAATGAAGCCAAGTTACATATTCGTCCCTCTTAGGGATACCCATTTGATACATCAATTACAATAGAGTTTTGGATCCCTCTCAAGGGTAGATGCAATCAAAATGCCTTCCAGGGTGACACAAACTGCTCTAGGGTGTCTATGATCCTCTTCTCCATGATTAGAGGCATTTGTTGCCTTGCATCCCAAAACCCTGTTAGTCCTGCGTGCAAGAAACATTAAAAGCAAAGGAGGCCTCTCTTAATGAGGCTTTAAAAGGGTGCTTGTATAAAAGATAACATGATAATCAAGAAATCAAGAAAGTGATTTTATGCATGTAAATTGGTCTAAAACATGATAATTTGCCATTAGAAACATAAAATAAACTAAGATGAATCTATCTAATCTCCTAATTAACCAATTTAAGACATGAAGCATTAAAAAAATTCGTTATGCCTACACTACAACAATGAAGGGAAATTTCCATTAACCCCTAATCTATAGGTCAAATATCTCTAGAATATTGAATTAAAACTACAAAATGATTAATCTAATCTAACTAAACAAAATGTAAATTTGAGAACAAGGAGATCAGAGATCACCTACTAACCGCGGGTCATTCACGCGATGGGCACTCTTCACTACGGTTGACAACCGTGGTGGAGATTGAAGTAATTTTGCCCTCCAAATTAGGGCCAATTCTCTTATTCTCCTTGCCAAATTGATGGTTAAGGGTTTCCTCTATGTCCTCTGACATATTTAGCGATTGAATTGCTCAGTGAGTGCATGGATTGCATGGATTAGGGTTTCTTGGCTCTCCTATCCTCCTAGGACCTCCATGGTAATGTGATCTCCAATTGGGTAGCAAAAGGGTTCCTATAAATGCATATGAATGAGTATGCAATTCGATAGGGCTTCGCTGCTCAATTGATTATATTTCTCTCTTTTCCCCAATTCAGAGGGGGATTATATAGCAATTGCCAAGGGGCTAGGATTAGCTTCCTCATGAAGCTAAGATCAATATTGGGAAGTTGAGCTTGTTGGAAGGATCCAAAACCTTCCTCACTCAAATTGCTCCAATCCATAACCAATTGGCCATTGCAACTGATTTTGGGTTGAAATAAGGCCAACTGATTCTGAGTGCTGACCACGGATGATAGGCGCGGTGAGCACTGCTAACCACAGGTGTCAACAGCGACTAGAACTGACTAGGCAAAGATGCCCAAATGAGTGGTAAAAACCACTGCTATACCTTGGATTTGTCCAAAGGTCTTCCATATGGTCTTCTAGCATGTCCCATATGAGTAGTCGCCTTGGCATGACGCATTTTAGGTGTCTACAATATGATGTAAGCTAAGCAAACAAATTAGATGATCTTGTTTAAGTTTAACAAAATTTTATCGTTGTTAATGCAAAAGGAGTGTTCATGTCAGATTCACCAAACATGTAGATGGTGAGAAAAATCATGTTCTTTTCCCTTTAAGTCTAATTTAATGTCAAGTGTGCACGGGGAGATTCATTAGAATCTCTACTTCCCCACTTGAGAGTCTCTTTCCAAAGGAGACCCCAAGAATACAAATATTCTCAACACAACTAGACTCCTACTCAATTTATTTTCTTAGGTGGTGTGATAGTTGATGATACGCTTGTTCGATTGGTGTTTTATGGGTTTATTCGAAGAAAACACCTAAAGTTTTGGATCTCTATCTATCTCGACTCTTTTTCGATCCTTAATGGTTATTTAAACCTAAATCATCAATGATCATATAAATACAATGGTAAGTCTTTTCATCACACAAATGCAAGAATACAAGAGCTATCATATATGCTTTTCAAGTTTGAATGAGCTAAACTAAGGAGATTTTGATTTCAAGGTAAAACAAGGAGTGCAAGAAGACAATCTAGCCTAATGCAACTAGATGCTTTTCTTTTCTTTGCCTATGTATTTGAAAATGATCAAGGAGCTAAAATTTAGCCCAAAGTTCCTTAATTGACCAATTTAGAAGTGTTTTGTAAGAAAATTAGAATGTTTTGTAAAGCAATTGCAAGATTGTATAAACCATTAGGGTTTTTAGTTAATATTCCTTAATTTTTGAAGTGTGATTTCTAATGCAAAACAACAAAAATCAAGAACATAACATAGAGAAAATGAAATTGTAGGGCTAAGAAAGGGCCAAGTGGCTGAATTACCTCTCTGAAAGATTGTCTGCCAAATTTGCCACTAAAAGTGTCAAATTTGCCACTACTGCCAAATTCACCACTAAGGTGGGGATTTTGGTAAATATGCATAGAAGACAAAAAAAATAGGGTTTTTGGATTTGAGGGGTCTATTTGAGGGTTGTATAGGGCAGAAACTTGTCTAAACAGTTGATCAGGCTCCTTTTTGATGAAATATTTGGGTATGCTTGTCTCTTGGGATGGATTTTGGCATTTTGCCAAATTTTCCATTGGCAAATTTGGTCCTAGGATGGATTTTTGAAGGTTTTAGAGGTCGATTTAGGTATATTTTGATAGGGTTTTGGGCTGAATTCATAGGAGAATGATCCTAATGGGTTTTTCAAGGCCTATAACTAATAAAATTAGATAATTAAGCCACTAAATTAGAGAATTTAATGACTAAAATTAAAATGCATGCAAAGGGGATGAAGGTGCTAGATATGACTAAAATTTGAATTAAACAAGGGTGGAGGAGAGACGAAAATGAATGTTATGTTGTTAGGAATGATAAATGATAACTAATATAACTTTTTATGAAATCAAATTAGCATTAAACAAAGTTATATCAATGGAATCTAAAGTGTTACCTAATATTAAATTAAATCTACAACAAGTAAAAGAAAGGAAGGATTGCAATGGAGGGTGTTTTGTGCTTGGCCAAAGGATGAGATAGCAAGGCAATAACAACCTTGAATCTTCCACACTTGAGTTTGAGAAATGAAAATAAAATATATAT
Source organism: Wollemia nobilis (assembly GCA_028583015.1). NCBI lineage: Eukaryota > Viridiplantae > Streptophyta > Pinopsida > Araucariales > Araucariaceae > Wollemia > Wollemia nobilis. Next base: position 4,035,929 of record JAQPPZ010003287.1, on the reverse strand, counting down.
AACTTGCAATGTAAAACTACAAGTAATGCATGGAAGGAAATTGTAAGAAGAAAGAACAAAAACTAGATTTATGCTTGTGAATGAAAAAATGATAAATTAAAGAGGCATGGAATGGACATAGAGATGTTAGTATGTTGTCAATTATAAGCAAGAAAACTATAAATAAAATAAAGTAAAGAATATCATATGAAATATATTAGAAATTTTCACAATAACCTGCAAAAACAAAGGATTATGACTAAAATATGATGATAAGATGAATGCAAATCAAAGTAAACCTGCAAAAGAGGTGTTAGAAACCAAACAGAAGTGTTATGATTGAAGGGAAAGCTGCAAGAACAATTTTAGAAGACTGCAAAAGTAATGTAAAAGGATGTAAAAACAAGGATTAGAACCCTACAAGAGAAGTTAGAGCATAAAATGTAGAAATGCACCAAAGAAGAGCAAATAAGTTAGCAAGGCTACAACCTAGAGGATAAAATGCAATGAAGCAAAGGTGGGAGGAGAGAAGAAATAAGCTAGGAGAGCTATCTTTATTACCTCCAATGGTGACCTCCTTGCCCCAAAGTCCTCCTTGCCTTGCTTGACTTGCCTCCAATGCTTGCAAAAATGCTCCAAATTCTTGATGAAAGCTTGGGAATGGAGTATGCTATGAAAGAAGATAATGCTTAGAAATCTTGGCAAAGCTTTGCTATAGTGAAAATTCATATCAAATGCATACCCAAGGACCTCCTTAAACAATATTTGGGAGGGGATTTTGGGGGAAAAATATATAAGAACAAACTAAAATTAATGCATCTAATACCTTGCTAGGGCATGCGAGATCAATGGTAGAGGATGGAGGACTGCAATTCACATCCTTTTAGCTCATGCCAAATATTCCAAGTTGTTTATCCAAATTTGCTACTATCGACCAAATTCACCACTGGAAAATTTGGTGATCTGAGTGTTGAATTTGGTCAAGGAGCCAAAATGATATTTTAAGCTTTGGAATTTTAAATTTTTACAAATTCACCACTAGACAAATTCACCATTTCAATGGTCAGATATGATTATGAATATCAGGAGTTGATTTTTGTAATTTTGCCAAATTCACCACTCAACCTACCAAATTTGCCACTAGCGAATTTGGTCAGAGTGGCAAATTTGGTAAAGGTGAAAAATTATGCTCAAAATGACTGGAAATGATCAAATTGAGTTTTTGTAGCATTTGTGATTAGTTTTGGGAAGTTTTAGGGTGTTTGTGACTAGTTTTGGAAGATTTTACTTGGCGTATCAAAATTGGGTGTCTACACATTATAACCTAGATTGGTAGTAGGGATAGATTTACATATAAAGACACAAAACCTTCACACCAATAGGTAAGGAAGAGTCCTAATCTTACCATAAACTAAGGACCCCTTTTCAGGATTCTATATATTTCCTCCTAGGAAAAAACCTTTGGGAAGAAAGAATAGACACACTCCTGCAGACTTCCAACTCTTATCAATCTATTTTCTCAAGGTTGAAGCCTATGGCCAAGACCCATTAAATTTACTAAAAATTGCCCTATATTTGAGCAACAAGGATCACTTCTCTCTGAGGTCCTCACTAACCTCTACTACTAGGGATAATAATAAGTATTTATCTATAAATTGATCCATGGGAAGGAAACTATAACTCAAAATTTACTAAAATTTACAAGTATATTCTATAGAGATTATATTATTTAAAAATAAACATATAATAATTTGCATGCAAAACTTCTAAGATAATAAAGAGAAAAAATAAACTTAGCTAAAGAATTATATGCCTAGATAGAATGCCCTACCTTGATGATGCCCTAGCCCTCTGTTGCTCCTCCCATCATCTAAACCCTCGCTGATAGATATTTACAATTTCATTTTTGTGACTTGAAAAATTTATCACTACCCTTATGCTAGATGCATGATTTCATAGGGTTGTATCTGCGTAAATATTGTTCATATTCCTTCATATGACCACTCATTTTAAAGCTCTTTGAATTCTACATAAATTGATCTAAGAATCATCTAAATCAGATAACCCTTCACAAAAAAAAAGCTCCTAAAAGATGAGATGTTTTTAGGAAAAAATAGAGATAAAAAACTTTGATTTGAACAACTCTATGCTCCTAAAATAGCTCCTAAAATTTTGAATTGAACAACTCTATGCAACGATATAACTTTTGAAAGATGATTCATTTTTTGAAAAAATTGCCCTAGCTATATCGATTTATAATTTCCTCCCATCATTTCATACACTTTGTTTTAACTTTTAAGCATAAGTTTATAATGTTTGAAAGCATCAAGGAGCAACTTGAGTGTATCTATTCTTGTTCTAATTAATTCAAAATTATTTTTTTATATTTTTTTCAATGGGTTTACATAGGTTTTTATGAGGGGTTATGCTCCCCTCATAAGGAGTGGGGTTTTGACCCTTGGGCCTCTGAAAGAGAGGCCAAAACCCTTACCACTACAATAAGCTTACAACTATAAACTTATTTTTTTATATTTTGCTTTATGTGTTCTAGTATTTTTATTGTATAAATTCAATGGGTTAAATTTCTCAATTATACTTGGATAATTACCAAAAAATATTATAACACAATTAATATGTAAAATGAATAGAACCATTTCAATGTCACATAACCAATTAAATATAGAATAGTATGGGTGATCATGAGAGGAGAGTTTTTCATAAGCAAGCAACTGTATGAGGGTTTCATCTGTGTTGAGCCCAAGCAGCTCCAAAGGTTGTTTTTTCGAGGCCTTTGGACCCTAGCGACCAACACTTTTGTGGTTTTTGCTCAATGTTTTAGCAGGATATGCTACAAGGGATCCAATATGGGTTAAAATTTTATCTTTCAATAGATCTTCATGCTACAAACTTGTTTGACAATGACTTCCAATTTGCTACACAAAAAAAAATAAAAATCATACCTTTCCTCGATGTCCAAGGCATGGATTAAAGAGATATCAAAACAAGTTTCAAGCAACTTATCAAAAAATGGTTTAGATCTCAAGCAAATCCAGTTCTAAGGAGCAGGGTAATGCACAGTGGTGAATATTCACAAATAGGGCAAATATTAGGATTTTTGAAGTGAATTTGGTGAATTTAGGGACCCTAGACGTCGGCCCATTTGTCCAAAATTTTTGGGACCAATTTTTTTTAGGCTCCATTCGCTCCATTATGATACTTATTTCACGGAGCATTCTCGCCTAACTTTCACCTTTAAATTTTTTAAATTTTCATTTATCCCACCAAATTTACCTCTTATACCCCCATTATATATAGCTAACATGAGAGCGATACTCACATTTAAAACATTAGTTCTCCCTAATAGTGAGCGATACACAACAGGTGACAACAAACAACATGTGAGACAAATAGACAAGGTGACAGACATAAGGTGATAGATATAGGGTGAAAAATAGATAAATAGCGATAGATAAACATAGTGTGATAAACACAGCGTGATAGACATAGGGTGGCAAACATATGGTGATAGACATACAGTGACAAATATACAAAAACTGACATACGACGATAGACATACAATGACTAACATATATAGGGCGACAGGCATACGATGACTGACATACGACGACTAACATATGGAGACCAACATACGATGACTAATATACTATGATCGACATACAATGACTAACATACAACAACTGACATAGTCATCCGAATTTGCTATCAAACATCCAGTTTTCCTAACTAGTAATTCTCTTTTACCAATAATTTTTATTTTTTAAACATCTTGTTCATGTTCATATGGAAGAACTTTAGGATCTTTGTGAATTACCTCTATTAAAATATGTTTTTATTTTTCATGTTTTATTTATGGCGGCTGACATATGGTGACTAACATAGTCATCCAGATTTCTTGTCAAACGTCCACTTTTCCTGACCAGTAATTCTCTTTTACTAGTAATTTTTCTTTTTTAAACATCTTGTTCATGTTCATATGGAAGAACTTTAGGATCTTTGTGCATTACCTCCATTAAAATATGTTTTTATTTTTCATGCTTTATTTATGGCAACTGATATATGGAGACTGACATAGTCATCCAAATTTGTTGTCAAACGTCCAGTTTTCCTGACCAGTAATTCTCTTTTACCAATAATGTTTTTTAAACATCTTGATCATGTTCATATGGAAGAACTTTAGGATCTTTGTGAATTACCTCCATTAAAATAACTTTTTATTTTCATGCTTTATTTATGGTGACTAACATATAGAGACTAACATATGGTGATTAACATAGGGTGATTGACATACAGTGACAGACATAGGTCATCGTATGTCTGATACCAATAAATACCACCATCTATCTATTGCCAGCAAAGGTCACCTGGTATTGTCTTCCTTTCGTTGCCCTGTAAATTGTTTATCGTCTATTTTCCCTATTTATCGTTGACCTTTTTGTTTTTCATCAAATTTACCAAAATTTTATAATTTTGCGAGATAAAATGGAAAAATTTACATGTTTTATATGAGTTTAGACACGATTCACCTTGATTTTGAATTTGATTCACCCCATTTGTTATAAATACATTTTGGGTATTATCCCTTACACATAACCCTGCTAAGGAGCACCCTCAAAACAAATCCACTATGAAAACCCCTTTCAAGACCAAGGATTTCAAAGACTTAGCCCCAAAAATGAATTTTAGGGATGCCCTCCATGGTGTACAACCTCAACCTAATGCTAGTGTTAATCTTAGGGCTTCCCATAAACCTTTGAGAATGCCTACGATTGATCCTAGGAAAATTGAGTTATGATGTCTTAGGTTAGTTGATGGAACACCAATTGTTAAGCTAGATATGGGCAATATTTAGGATGATATAGAAGATCTAGAAAAAAAAGGACTAATTTTTCGTTTCTTGGGTTTTCATTCGAGCCTATATGTTTTCAAAGTTTGGGCAACAAAAAACTAGAAAATAAAAGGTGAGTTACAAATATCTATTTATTCAAATGGTTATTTTCTTGTTTTATTTGCTAATAATGAAGATAGAGAGAAAAAAAATCAAGGGCATCCCTAGTTCTTTGGAAGGGCGAATCTTTTCATGAAGCCTTGGCATACTAAATTTAAATTCGAAGAGATGTCTTCTATAGGTTTTGTATGGGTTTGACTCTTTGACCTCCCAATTGAATTCTAGAATCTAATTATTTCTTCTTTAATTGGAAAAATCTTTGGGAAATTTTATGATGACTGTTGATTGTACTCAAAAATTTGAACATGTTATTTATGCTCGAATTTGTGTTTTAATGGATTTTGAAAAACCCCTACTTGAAAATATCTCATTAAAATTTGGAGTGGACACTTGGGAGAAAGTGGTGGACTATGAGAAAATTCCTTTTCATTGCAAAATTTACCATGAATATGGTCATTTGGCTAGTGTCTGCCCAAATAAAATTCCAAACCAAAAGAAAGAGGATACAAACTTAGCAAATTTCCAAATGCCTAAGAAGAAGAACACTAAAAAAATAGTTATGAGGATCAATCGAAGTTATCAACTAATATGTTTGAAATTATTTCCACAAATGATATCCCAGGTGAGGAAAAGGAAATAATAGAGACAAAAATCTTAGAAACGCAATTTATAGATGTAAGGAAGGACTCAGAGACACAAGCAAATTAAAGGTTTTCAACAAGGAAAAAAGGGAGGAAATATACATAAGAAATATTATTTTTTAAATGTTGAGACTTTAAATAATACAGGTCCCAATATAGACTTTGTTGAACCTTCTAGTAACACTTTGGCTTTGTACATGCATTCTTCGAGGTTAGAAGCCAACCTAGATTCAATTGGGTTAAGTCAAGAAATAGGGGAAAAAAACGAAAGATGGATTCCAACCAAAAGGTAGGTCATAAGACCAATCAACATCATATGGTAAAACAAGGTGAAAAGCTTATAGAGAAAGGTGAGATTAATACCCTTACCAATTTATTTAGCTCTAGTATTAATGAAGATCATCACTTGAAATATTAGAGGACTCAAAGAGAGTCTTCAAAAAAAATGAAATTAGAAGAATGATTCAGAAAAATCATCCATATCTTGTTTTCCTTCATGAAATGAAGATATCAACAGAGGAAATGGATTCAATTGCTAGTAAATATGGCCAGCTAGAAAAGTTGCTTCCTTCAGTTCCCAAGGTACTTTTGGTGGTATTGCTTGTCTTTGGGACCCAAAAGAGGTAGTTATTCACCATATGGTTAGTAGTTGGGGTCTTTTGGTTTGAGTTATTCAAAGTAGACATTCTAACCAAATTATGCTTTGCATAACTATTTATGCTCCGACTACTTTGGAGGAAAAGAGAAGATAGTGGAAGGATATAACTTATATTATCTCTTATTTTCTTGAAGCTTGGATCTTGATAAAAGGATATTTCAATACCATCCTCTCTCTAGATGATAAAATGGGGGAAAATGGAAAATTGGATAGAAGCACTGACCTCATGAGTGAATATATTGCAAACCTTAATCTTGTGGACATCCAGCTAGATAATGGCCTTATGACTTGGTCTAACAGAATGTAAGGCTTAGCTTTTATCATGGAGAGAGTGCATAGGTTCTTGTTATCTGACAATTTCTTAATCCATGGTCACATTCCTAAGGTGAATACTCTTAACAATGTTGGTTCGGATCATTGGCCAGTCATGGTGGAAATTTGAAAAACCAATGTTAGTTTCTCGTCAGTCCAATTTTAGCTAATGTGGCTTAGAGAGAGTTTCTTTAAACCCCAAGTGTAGTAGTTGTGGAAGGAAGGTAAACCAAGGTATGGGACTAAGATGTTCTATTTTATCAAAAGGTTGCAATACATTAAATCTAAAATCAAGATTCGTAACTAGGAGTTTGGAGATGTCCGACAAAAAAAATATGAAGTGATTGCTCAACTTGAAAATTTGAATAAGAAAATTTGTTTAGATGGCCTCACAGAGAGTAGAAGTATAGATGAAATTAGACTCACAACTCAGTTAGAGGAATGGAAAAAAGAGAAGAAATGTTATGGAAGCAAATATCTAGGATCCAATGGCTCAAAGAAGGAGATTGAAACATAGATTTTTTCCACAAATATCTTCTAGCTCGAAGATCTCACAACTTTATTTCTTCCCTAAAATTTGATTCTAGAGATGTTGTCTACACTTGGGATGGCATGAACTCTGTTGTTGTCAATTACTTTTCCAATATATTTATTGATGCACCTCTTGCCTCGACTTCTCATTAGAATATTCTTCAAGCGATCCCTACTCTTATCACTTCTAAGGAGAGATTTGTTTTGACTGCTCTAGTTACTATCAATGAGCTTCAAATGTGGATTTTAAAATGCAAAAAGGCAAAACCCCAAATCCTGATGGTTTTCCTATTAAGTTCTATCAAGAGTTTTGGGATATCCTTCATGTTGATTGATTAGAGGTGGTGGAAGAGTCCAGGAAAGCCAACGAAATCTTGAAGGTTATCAATAAAACTTATATAGCTCTTGTCCCAAAAGCTCAAGAGGCAGATCATATATTAACTTTTAGACCTATATATTTATGTAATGCTCTTCTCAAAATCATTACAAAGATCATGGCAGAAAGGCTGAAGTCTCTTTTGCATAAGATTATTTCCCTTGAACAAGGGGGTTATGTGGAAGGGCATCAAATAGTGGATGAGATAAATCTTTCTCAAGAAGCCATCCATTCCATTGAAACATAAAATCTCCATCTATGTTCATCTGTTCAGACTTATCCAAAGCTTATGACAGAGTGGATTGGCACTTCCTTTTCAAAGTTGTGAAGCAATTTGGCTTCTCTCAGAATTGGATGGACTGAATTATAAGATGTATCTCTTCGATGTCCTACTCTATTCTTATCAATAGCAATCCTTCTCAGTTGTTCCCAACTTCTAGAGGCATTAGGCAAGGTGACCTCTCTCCCCTTATTTATTCATCATTCTTGTTGAATGCTTGGGTAAGACTTTAACCAAAAATAGAGAAAACATAACCCTTGATGGAGTTACCATTGCTTATGGAGCTAGGCCTATTTATCATATTCAATTTTTTGATGACTCTACTCTGTTAGGTAAATCTACAGTTAAGGAAGCTTCTAGATTAAGCAAATCATTAGCTATTTTTCTAATGCTACTGGGCAATTGATCAATGAAGATAAATTTAAAGTCATTTTCTTTCACTGCTCTCCCAAACAAGAATCCATGGTCTTGGATAAATTAAGATATAATAAGACCTCCCTTCCAATCACTTATTTAGGTATTCCTATCAATATTCAAAGATAGAAAAAAATATTGGAATTGGTTGTTGGATAGAGTTAAGAAGAAAATCGAAAAGTGGACCAATAGATGGTTTTCATTTGGGGGTAGAATTACCTTGGTAAAATTAATCATTCAAGATATATTTTATTTATGTTTCTATTGTGTTGAATATCCCTAAGACAATTCTTTGAGAATTGGATCAAATCAATAATCAGTTCCTCTAGAGTGGTACTAAGGAGAAAAGGAAATGGGCCTTGGTAAAATGGGGTACTTTATGCCTTCCTGAGAATGAAGGAGGGTTAGGATTCTAATATTCTATTAATAAAAATAAGGCTTTAGTTGCTAAACTATATTGGAGGATTTTGTGTCACCCAATGCTCTTTGGACCAAAAATCTTCATGCTAAATATGTTGAGAACAAAAGTCTTGAAGACCTTGTTTGCTACTAAGGATGAGTATTTAGTTGCTCAAGGTTATTTAACCTTATGCCATAATAATCCCAACCAATAATATGACATATTTTCTCAATTGTGGGCTTAAAATCTCTAGCCTAAGGCAAGGTTCTTTAGATGGCTTTTATTACATCGTAGGGTGCTTACATGAGCAAATTATGAAACATGGTTTTCATGGGCCATTTAGATGCAAAATGTGTGGAGAGAATGTGGAAACTCTCAATCATCTTTTTATTGAGTGTATCTTGGCCTCTGAGCTATAGAGTAGAATGGCCATATTATTTGGCTACAGTGATTTAATTTTTTACTTTTGAACAACTTTGGAGGGATTAGCCTAATCAAGAGGGTGTTGATCATTTTATTAGGCAACTAGTTTGGATGGGTTCTACCATTCTACCTTGGAATATCTGGAAGGAAAGAAACAACTATATTTTTAATCAAGAAAGGATGGAAATTCACTATATATGGCAAAATATCATTGCCAACTTAGTTGAATCAATCCAACATCTCCTTAATCACCACTAGAACTCCCACTAAATATGGGATCAAGTGATGCAAAGATTGAATATTAACTCTTTTAATGGAAACCAGGTTAAAGGGAATGTGAGTAATCGAAATATGGATAGAGGATACTAATTAGTAGCCTCCTCCTGAGGATTTTGGAAAATTCAATACAGATGGAGCCTCTAGGGGGAAACCTCAAAAAGCTAGTGCGGGAGGAATTGGTATACTTTCAAATGGTTCCCTAGATTTCACTTTTGCTAAGAATTTGGGTATCATTTCCAATAACCTTGCTGAGGGGTATGGTATCCTTAGATGCCTTCAAGAGGTTGTTGAGGTTAGATGGAAAAAGGTGTTGGTTGAATCCGACTCTCAATTCATGATTAATTTGTTGAAGACTCCTAAGAATCATAAGGTTGATTGGAGAATAAAAAGAATTGTTGAGAAGATTCAATTCATCCAAATGGGCTTTTCGAAAGTTGAATACAATCATGTGGTCAGAGAATAGAACATGAGTGTTGATACTTTAGCTAATTGGTAATTGGACAAAGATGATCTTACTTACTACGTCCACCCTCCCAAATGGTGGGATTTGTAAATAAGGGAAGTTCTTCTTTCTATCCTTTATTTGGATGGCTCCAGTACTAGAGGTACCTAGTTTCTTTTTACTTTGTTTTTTCTTCTCTTTGGTTCGATCAGGGTATTTTAGTTCCCTTGCTCAAACTGATCATTCTTATGTTTCCTCTGTTGAATCTTGCCTAAAAATCCTATTGGCCTAGAAAGGCCAAAGTTGTATTTTATTTTTTCCTTCTTTTTAGTTTTTCAGTGTGTGTTGTTTTGTATTATTTTTGTTATGTTTTGTTTTTGTGTTGTTTTTGGTGTTTTTTATGTTTTTGTATTTTTTTATGTTTTGTATTTTTTTGTGTTTTGTGTTTTTGTTTTTTGGTGTGTTTTTTCTTTTTTGTGATTGTGTGTTGTTTTGTTGTTTTTTGTTGTTTTTTGAGTTTTGTTTTGTTGTTGTTTTTTTTTTTTGTGTTTTTTTTTTGTGTTTTTGTTGTTTTAGGCATGCTCTTTGAGTGTGTCAAAAGGGACAATTTAGTTGCGAGCCTTGGGAAATTTTGGAACAATAGATACCCTTGTTTCCTTGGGACTTACTCGAAAGTGGCATCCCAGTTAGGGTGTTTTCCACAAACAAAAAAAACAATTAAATATAATATTTAAATTTATTTTTTATGTTTTACAACATTTGTTTATTAACTTCCTTCTTATATATTGTATCAAAGTTAGTAAACATAAAACTTATATTCTTTTAAGAAAGGTAAATTTTATTTTATTCACATGCCAATGCAAAAATAACATTTAAAGGGCTCTCAAGGTTAAATTTGATCTCTATATTATTTTAGATTAATTATATTGGATTAAATGGGGTTTTATTTGTATTAAATCATTACCACAATGACTATTATATATATATATTGTTTTACAAAATTTGAACATAGGTCTCCTCTTTGAAAAAAGAGGAATTTTATATATTAATCTAGTGACATTAAAATTTAATGCATGAATTGTTATTTTGTTTTATTTTCTTTTTAATTTTGAACTATAATGTTATAAATTTTATGTATATTACTTTTTAAAAATTGGTTCGCCTGTATTACATCATGACTCTATTGTGGTATTAAAATGACTTGGTAATTATGTATATTTTCATTGACAAGATTTAAACCTTGATATTTGAAAGTGGAAAATTTTAACTAATTAAACTAAATATCATTTTAAATCAATTATATAAATTGAAATGAGCCCCACTTGTATTGTATCATGACCACATTATATCACTATAACATCTTAATAATTATGCATATATCACTTAGTAAAATTTATACTCGGGTTTTCTCCTTGAAAATTGAGGAATATAAGTGATTAAGCTAATGTCATTTGATAGGTTATGCTAATGTTGTCTCACATACATACATATATATTTTCTAAAAACAAATCAGTAATTTTCCTTTTGGAGTTTGAAAAAAATTACAATAAGATGGTTATTTTATACCCTCATATAGGCCTTACTAAACAACCCCATTAAGATTTATTCTAAAATTTCAAATTTCTTTGAAAAGTCTATCAAACCTAATACATAAAAAACTATGAACAACCTAGTGTCGACCTTCGGTCATCTTATAGAAGTGTCATTTTGATACTTCAACCCTAGGGCCATCAATCATCTTACAGATATGAGCTTAATTATTAATATAGGTCCTAAAAGAACACAAAAAAATGTCCTAAACAACATCTTCTATCAAATAGAAACAAGTATAAAAATGGAGGTGTAGATTGTGGTGGAATCACAGTCTCATACACTACTTTTAACCAAGTACCAACTGGAATATCCAAAGTAACTTTTAATACACCATTTGTTTCATCATTTAATTCTCTATAAATATGATTATAAAATATCTCTACAAATATCCTGACAAGGACACTGCAATGGAAAAAGGCATTTGGCTCTCCTAGCAAATACCCAAGTTCAATTCACGGGAAGGATGGCCCCAGATGTGCCCCTAACTTTTCAACCTATTAAAAAAAAAGAGATCTCTACAAATGATGCTTCTAACAATTTCATCTACTCATAATAAGGACTAAGTATCAAGTTTTGCATTCCCACTAATCCTAAAACCTAGTCCACCACCAATTTTAAGTCATCATAAACTTGGAGTTTTGTTATTCCCTGTTCCACTACCATTCTTAACAAAAATATAAGTCTTTCCACTTTACCACATTATTGGTGCCTTTACCAAGACCTACTTTGAAAGTATATTTATGATTTTCAACATGATATAACACTCCTTCTACCCCACATCTACCTAAATTGCCTTAATAAGCTCCATTAAAAAAGCCCAAGATTTTGTAGTATCCATTGTTAAATTGTAAACTTGTCTTATAGCCTTCAATTTTAGAATTTGTTTTATGCTTTCACAAGTATGTTTGATCTGAGCTTGAATTTTTATAGGTAGAATTTTCTTGATCTCAAACAACATAGAATTTATTGTCAACCATAAACCCCATGCCACTATTAATGGAATGCACCTGTATTCCTTTAAACCATTGTATTTGAACCATTGTTGTATATTATCCAATAGATTTATTTCTAACCACTATCCCTTCCCCTTAGCCATGGGTAGAATAGACCTCCATGCTTCTCTGAGAAATCGCAACGAACTAGTAGATGATCTATTGTTTCTTCTTTCTTTTTACACAAGTTGCATTGATTTGGACCCTACCATGACCTCTTTTGTAGAACATTCCATGTCAATGCCTTCTTAGCCAACACTAAACTAAAGAAAAAAAATCCAGGGGCACTTTCACCTTCTAAATGTTGCTCCAACAATAAAGGATCTCTTCATTATTATCTTCAAACATTGCCTCGTATCTTTCCTTAGTTGTAATTTGTCCACTAGTTAGGTTCTTTTACCATGCTAAAGATTATTTTTCTTGTCTCGTTCTTATAAAATCCCTTGTAATACCTCTTATATAGTTACTCCATTGCTCATATTCATTTACTTCTAAAAGTAATCCTTCTGCTGAAAGCCACCCTTCATTCCATAAATTGGTTATATCCATAGAGGTTGCATTTACCAATACCTTGAGCCCTTATCTATTAAGGTGTTGTATTAAATTTAGAGGTATTTGGTAATCTCCTCTACTCCCTAGACAAGAGTATTTTCCTAGCCTTACTTTCTTCCCATTTCCTATTTTGCAAACTAAAAAATTACCTACTAATAGAAAAGCCTTCACTAATGCTTTCCAAATGATAGAAATATTGGTCACTAACTTGATAGGAAGTCTAATCCACTCTTCAAATAACATGGAACCCAAATATTTTTCCTTGATAACCTCATGCCATAATCCTTTACCAGTTAATAATCTCTAAAGGCTCTTTGAAAATAGTGCTTTCCCAAAGTTATGTATATTCTTATGTTCCCAACCTCCTCCTGATTCAAGTTTGGCAATCTTGCTCTATTTAACCAAAGCCATAGCATCCTTTTACCTTCTTATTTTCCAAAGGAAATGGAAACATTTCTTCCTTATTGTTTCCACTATTTTAATAGGAATATAAGCCATGGAGTGCTTCTATACTAAATTGGATTCCAAAATTGATTTCACCAATGTTAAATGGCCTCCTAATGAAAACCATCTATTACACCATGAAGTTACCCTTTTTCCACTTTATTGTATAACCAAATCCAATCCTAGTATCCATAATTATTGGGCTTAAGCCTAAACCCCAAATATTTAAAACCTTTGCCAAACTCAATTAGATTGAAGCCAAAAATATTTACCATTGTTTCTTCTTGTCCTGGTTGTAGTTTGTTAGAAGCTATATCTGACTTTTGGAGGTTTATTTCCATTCCTATAGCAACACAATATAGATCTAATAACTCTTTATATTTTAGTGCTTCTCTTAATGTGTCATTTTTAATAGGATTATGTCATCTACAAATAGTAAGTGAATCCAACCAAAGAGTTTTCTATTTTAATACCTTTGATCTTGCCAAGTCTTAATATAAATTCAATGTGTATGAATATTTATAATTATTAAATGGCATTAATTCAATTGATTATATTTTTCAACTTTCAAGGAAGAGGTCAAGATTTAAATTTTGCCAAAAGATACATGCATAATTGATAATTTTCTTGTAATGTGGTTGTGATGTAATATGAGTGGGACCTATTTTAATTTTTAAATTTTTAATTAGCTATATGTGGATTCTATTGGGGGCCAATCCCATTACAAAAACAAAAAATTATATTTCTCTCATTATAATTCTAACAAGTTAGTTAAAGCATATCCAACTTTGCCTTTCTATCAAAGATACTCTTTCATTTGCCTTTCTATCAAAGATATTCTCCATCTTCCTCAAAAGCTAAGTTTCCACAATCAACTCCTTTTATATTAGATATATTTCAAAATTTAAATTATGTCAAGATGAAATTCAACATTGCAAATGGCTAAAATATTTGTTGCCCAACTTCTATATCTATAAATATTTTATCTATAACAACCTCACAATTTCTTAATATATTTTTTTAGGGTTCTTATTCATTCCCCTAATATTCCAAGATATTATTTTCATTGTTATTTATTTATTTATTTATTTATTTATTTGTGGGCTTAGCCCCACTTCTTGTTAACACATGATATTTTCTTTTGTTTTCCCATATCAATATCCCTCTGGGTTTCTTTTCTTTTTGTTTTTGCTTCTTGGGTCTTCTCTTTTTTTCATTCCTAGCAATACTTTCATCTTCATCAATCTCTTCAATCTTCTCACACTATTTATAGTAAGACTTTTCATATTTAGGTTTGTCTTGTTCTAAAGGATTTGAAGTGCAAGGAATAACCTCAAAAGCAAAATCTTCTTTATGTTGCCCTAAAAACCCTAAAGTGCAAGGATACACTTTTGTACCAATTATCTTCTTATTATGCACTAAAAAACATAAATTGTTATGGGTTTCCTCCATCCTCATTTCTTTATTATGCTTCTCTTGAAACCTTAAAGTGTAAGAGATAACATCTTCACCCCTTTCACATTTATTACCTGGAGAGGTTTCTATACTACTTGAGGAAAATTAATATGATATACCTAGATTAAACTTGACCTCTTTTGTTGTCTTTGTTTTAGGATTTATCTTTACATTTTATTTTGCACCTTTAATTCCTTTTGAACTTGTCAAATGATACTATAGATAGGCTTTCTCTGCCTCTTCTTTTAGAGTGGATTACCCTTAATCTGATCTAATATTCTATTACTGTATGATTTCCTTGCTTCATATTTAAATTTATCTCATGGCTAGATTTTTTAATCTCTTTCTTCATAATTTTCACTTTGCAAACTCTTTCCATGTGTCCAATATCATAACAATTGTGGCAACAAAATGCAATATTTTCATAATCCACTTGTTGATCCTATTCTCTTGATTCAAATTTAATCTTAATAGATTGTGGCAAAGGTTTTGAAATATCCATAGAAACACATATTTGAGTATATATAGCATGTTTTTGCTCCTTAGTAGTTAGTCCTTCCTTGATGAATTCCCCTAGGGTATTTCCAATATTTTTCAAAAAATATTTTTTTATGATCTGATATGGAAGTCCAAAAAGCCTAATCCATACTGGAAGCTTCTTAATAGTTTGTCTCAACAAAAAAAAAATTATTTCATGGTCTCAAATAAAGTGCATCTCTTCCCCTAAACCATGGGCCACCAACCATTATGTTATCCCTAATTTCTGAATTGGAAAATATGATGAGGAAAAAACCTTTAGAAAGAAAATTTATAGAGTAATTTGAATTAAATCCCCACTTCCACTTGATCCAATTTTAGATCTCCAAAAACCTTGGCCATGATCTATGGAACTTACATATTAACCCTCTACTTTTAAGAACCATTATATCATGCTCAATAATTTCATACTTGATACTCACTTTTGGTGTAGCATTATGTTGGCAGTTTTATACTTTGCCACATTGGGGTTTTTGTTTTATTTTTATGGAGCAATTTTGATTGTAATGCGGCAGTATTTATCTTGAAATATTAGTGTGGATCGATTTCATATGTTACTTTTCTATTTGCATATGTATTCTTTTAGCATCGAAGTGATGAATATTTAAAAGGAGAAATAAATTTAGAACTTCATTTGGGATTCAAGTTTGCTACATTCAAAAGGCACTGTGAATTGGAAACGCCTTCGGTTCTGTACACTCTAAAAAAAAGAATAAAGGAAATGCAAAGAATCGAAGGATTCGAAAGCACCAAAAATATGAAATGTGAAAGGTGTGTTCATCCCAAAAAGGGGGTGAAAGCTCTGTTCGCCCCGTATTGAGGCAAACATAATATGAAAAGGTGATGAAAGGGAGGCATAGCAATGAAAGGTGCACAATGAAATGAAATCGCATTCACCCTGGTCGAGGGGCGAACATCCTATTCACCTCTCCCATGGGTGACGCACCCCAAAAAACCAAATCGCGATCGCCCTGGTCGAGGGGTGAACATCCTGTTCACCTCTCCCATGGGCGACGCACCCCAAAAAACTAAATGAAATCATGATCGCCCTGGTCGAGGGATGAACATCCCGTTCGCCTCTCCCATGGGTGAACGCGTTCTCAAAATGACATTGCACGAGTGCACCAAGTAAAACAAAATTGGGCGAACGCGCCTACGATGGGGTCATGTTGACAAGTTGATTATAGTCACCTTAATGGGAAGGCGACTGTCTTTGTCACCTATTTTAAGGGTGAACGTGATTATTAAAAGATAGGGTGAACATGATCAAAATGTTCAAATATTAATGATTTTTACCTTAAACAAGAAGGATGGTTTCATCATGGTCAACAGGGGATGTAATTAATCAAAGGCGTATTCTCCGGTGATGGTCAAGTTTCAAAGGCACCCAGAGTAGGTTGTGACAAACATTAAATAATGGTGGCAACGAGTAACTCAAATGATGAATCCTAAGCGAAGAAGAAGGTTGTGTTAAAAGCACAAGAATATTTTCATGATTTCCAAAGTGGGAGTGCATTTTCAAGGCATTGAACGTCTCTTAATTTTTTGTGCACCGACGCCTAAAATGTTGATTTCTTGGGAATGTTTCCTTGAAATATGGATCGTTGTTCCAAAAGGATGGATTTTCAATGTTTTCAAGGAGGAATTTCCTCACTCTAGTTCCTGATCTACGATCATTTTGTCTTCATGTACATTTAATGAAAGAGGTGAAATCCTCTATAAATACTAATTAAATTTCCATTGTAAAGGGAGGTTAGACACTTTACGAGAAAACTCTCCAAGTTCTCTGCATCAATAGAAGACACCAGGCTTTTGAATTTGCAAGTGATATTGTGTGTAATTTCCTTCTATATTTATGCACTTCTATTTTACATTCATGTTCCTTATTTGCTATGAAGTTTAGAATTCTGAATTTGAATTTAAATATTGCTAGTGAGGGAGTGAGTGTTGGAGTGCTATTTTGAAGGTTGTTTCTACAAATTTACAAGTAAATTCTATTGCTTTTATTTTATTATATGCTATTTCATGATTGGGTGATTTCCTACTGTTATTCTGCCCCAAATCCTATGCATTTGGCTTGTGGCCATATTTCCCATTTCTTTCCATATTTTCCAATTCCTTTCCTGCAACTCTAGTCTTTAACCAATGTAGGATTTAGTTTGGGAGCCAACCCTCTCTGGAGATTGACATGGAGGACATTCCTTTCCTCCGGTCATTCAATGTTGGCCATATCTAGGGCACACAAATGTAGTTTTTATTGATTAGGCAGATATTTGACCAATAATTTTTGGCACGCCTGGTGGGACTTCAAAAGTTCCACTTTCGATAGTATCAAGGTTTGATGTTCACCTTCATGTTGTATAGCTAGAACATCTGGCGACTTGATTATATCCAAAAATATCCGAACATGAGAACAATGGAAGTTGTATCTCATGAATACAAGATCGAAGGCCAAAAATCTAGATCATCAAATTGAGTTCTATGAACTTGATATTCAAAGGCTAGGAGAGCACCCTCAATTAGCCACTCTACATCGTACATATTCATTACCTCATACATCCCATATATCATCTACCACATCATCATGACTAGCCGATGTATTTTCTGCTCCCACAAGTCTAGTTAGTATTGCCACTAGCATTCCTCAAGCTCCACCTCACACACCGGCCCACATGGCTCAAAACCCACCACCACAACAGCCACAACCACCAAGGCAGTTCCCAACATGGAATAGCTCAGGGGCCTTGAATTTACAAGCACATAATCCAGTGCCCCAAGAATCTTTGAAGGCTTTTCCAACCTATGATGGTACTGGTAAAATAACCTATGAGCATATTCAAGATGTAGCTTCTTTGGCTACGATCCATGGAATAACAGATGAAGATGTGATGGTAAAGTTGTTGGTATTGTCACTGAGAGGAAAGTTGTTGTATTGGTACCGATCGTTGCAACTTGGTACTATTACCTCGTGGGATCAGTTAGCAGAATTATTGATAAAGAATTTTCATGAACAAGCTAACCCATACTCCTTGTTGCACCAGTTCACAATGATTCAAAGACATCCGTAGGAGGAGATAGTTGATTTCAACGTCAGGTTCGCTCGAAGCTGGCAAAGAGTTCCTGATGGTTTGTGACCCACGCATGAACAAGTTGCTTTTTATTACCTCAGGGTATTTAGCACTAAAATTGGTATGGTCGTGCGACAAGCCAACGTAACTATGTTCCCAAACCTGTACACATAGGCACAAAAGGTCAAATCTGACTTGATTATCATAGGCAGGCTTCCCCCAAAAATGACTATACCCATTCTTCCTGATCTCCCATAGTATTTGTATTCCAGTGCATTTTTGCATCCCATGCCTTCCATGTACCCAGTTCCCTCATGGAGTTCAAGCCCACCTCAAATTGCTCCTATCCCTATACTACAACACCCTACTTCGAGCTTTTCATAGTTACCCACTCAATTAGTACCCCAGTTGCCTTCATCTGTTCCTTTTCCAACATTGCACGTGCCACCAGCCCCATTATCATTACCGACATCACCAACACCTCTACCTCTGCCAGTGCCGCCCACATATTCTAACCCAGATCTCTTTACGACATTGTTACAAGAAGTGAAATCTAATAACTCAGCCTTAAGGATGATATCGAATGAGCTTACAACGATGAGGAAGAAGTAGGTCGAGGCTGAATTTAGGTCGAGGAGATTTCAAACTCCACCAATTACTCGAGAGCAAGCATCTACTAGTAGAGGTCTTGAGAAGAACATGATGGTACTAGCAAATGAAGAGACCAATACGACAGAAAAGGCATACTGGTGTTCAACATGCAACGATCCTCACAAAGAAGAAACCTGCATGGTGCATATGAACTATATGCAGACACTTGCAAAAATATCATCTAGTGGGCAAGTCAATATGATCAGGAAAATTGATCATAATTTTATGATGCCATCTTTGGAGTAAGTTTTGGTTCTTACGAGATCTGGGAAAAATCCAGTAACTGTAGATCCAGTTGAGCTTGAACCTTTGAAGGTGCCTGCAGAACCAAAGGTGCTAGATGAAAAAGGGCAACCTCCAGTGAAGGTGCCTAGTGCAAGGGCTAGGGAGCAAGATTCTGTCAAGCTAAAAGATTTATTGCCTAAGCAAACTCAAGAAAAGGCACAAATAAAAGCATCATCTTCACAACCTGTAGTAGCTGCCCAAATGCAGAATGAAATGAAATAACAGGCCAAAGAGCGCCTCAAGTACCCATCATTGACCAAGCGATAAAGGGTAGAAGCTACATAGTAGTTGTGAGACACGTATGAGCGGGTTATGGAAGAAAAGGCTCCGATCGTTTCAAATTATAATATTGTGGAGGAAATGAAGAAGGTACCTGCAAAAGTGAGCTTGTATGATGCACTACAGTTGCCTAGACAAGTTGACCTGTTGCAAGAGTCTTTGAAGACTGCTAAGGAACAAAAGAAAAAACCTTCCCAAATAGTTTTGGCACAAGCGCTACCAACCTCGACCATTGGAAAGAATAGGTCGCCCCCATTTTATTTGTCCCTCAAAATGGAAGGGTGGATTGTACACAATTGTATGATTTATTCTGATGCTGCAACTACTGTCATGCCAAAGGCAGTATGTGAGGTGATGGGGATGGAATATACAAGAAGTAGTCCAAGAGTGTTGCGGCTAGATGGGACTCCGATCAAGATAGTGGGAGTAATCAAAGACATTCCCATTGTCCTTCATAGTATGCCATAAATCACTGTCATCTAGGAAGTAGTAGTGGTTGATCTGGAGCCATACTTTAGTATGTGTCTTTCAAGGGAGTTCACAATGAAACTGGGAGGATACATTTCCCTAGATTACTCGCATTTGGAGATCCCATTTAAAGGAAAGATAATTCGCATATATAATGAAAAGCCATCAACTTTTCATATTGAGAAGTTGGAGGAGGAAGAAGAATCTCCAGGTGCAGTTAACATGATGACTGAAGAGTTAGAAGAGGTTGATTTGATGGAAGAAGCACTTGGTGAACTTTACCTTGAAGATGAATTCTTGCTTATGAATTTTAATGCAATGATTGGAATGGACATTGGTTGTTATACAATAACCAAACCGGAGCAAATTGAAGAAAAGGTCCCTGATTCCCTGGATCCTATCACAGATCAATTGTGGAAGCTTTATTTTGATGGTGCCCAATGTAAGAATGGTGTAGGGGCTAGTATCATTTTGATCTCTCCCATGGGGTTGTAGAAGACTTATTCTTATAGACTGACTTGGAGTTGCACAAATAATGTAGCCGAATATGAAGCATTGTGCCTTGGATTGAAGAAGGCTGAAAAGTTGGGCATCAAGCAGTTGCAAATTTTTGGTGACTCCAAACTCATTGTCAACCAAACCACTAATAAATGTGTGTCTAAGTAGCATTACCTAAAATATTACCACAACAGAGTGTGGGATTTGTTTGAATCTTTTACTGCCTTGAACATTCAGGCAATCTCCCGTGAGCATAACAGACATGCAGACAATTTTGCTTCTCTTGGCGCAAATTATTCTCCCACTGAGAAAATAGTCAGAAAACCCAAGACTGTCAGGGTGATCTATAGACCTTCAGTCCCTGATAAGAATATTTATTGGCAAGTATTCAACAATGATGAACAAATAGTCAATTTTTTGCTTAGAGAAGCTGCTAGCGTAGATGATAGAGTGCTTGTTGAAGAAGAGAGATAAGGAATGATCCAATTGAAGAACAATCATATTCCCAGGGGATTGATTTTGTTGGAGAGTTTGTTTGACCAGAATGATAGGTTTGAGAAGCATAGGATCAAGGTGGATGCGAAGGAGTATAAGGAATTACAGCTAGAGCCTGAAAAGATCATTAAAATCGAAATTGATTGCATGCCAAAAGAATTGGAAGACATTAAGAACTTGTGCTATGAGTACCCAAACATCATTGCATGGAGCTATCAAGATTTGAAAGGATATGACAAGAAAGTAATACAACATACCATTGAGCTGCAGGAGGGGGTAAAACCCTTTCGACAAAAGCAGTGCCCTGTCAACCCTAAAATCGAAGTCCTTATGAAGGTGAAACTGCTGAAGATGCTAGAAGCGAAGATAATTTATCCAATTAAGCACTCGACATGGGTGGCAAACCTGGTGCCAATACGGAAGAAGAACGGTGACATTTGATTATGTGTAGATTTTTGGAACTTGAACTAGGCATCACTAAAATATCATTACCCTCTATCGTAGATTGATCAAATCCTTCATGTGGTAGCCGGTGCACAAAGATTCTCATTGCTAGATGGTTTCTCTGGTTACAATCAGATATGGGTGAAGGATGAGGATCAACATAAAATAATATTCACCACCAAGTGGGGCACATTTGCCTACCAGAGGATGTTGTTTGGACTCTCAAATGATGGCACCACTTTCCAAAGGGCTATGGACATCGCTTTCGGTGAGTTATTGAATAGAATTATTGTAATCTATCTTGATGACATGACTATGTTTTCACATCGTAGAGAGGACCACGTTTCCCATTTGAGGCAGGTGTTTGAGAAGTGTCATGAGTTTGGGATTTCTATTAATCCAAAGAAGTCAATATTTGTTGTTAAAGAAGGGAAATTGTTGGGTCATGTGATCTCACAAGAAGGATTGGTGATTGATCCTACAAGGGCTGAAGCACTTTTGAAGTTACCATTGCCTGCTAACAAAAAGGACCTACAATATTTCTTTGGCCAAATAAATTTCATTTGCAAGTTTATTGCTGACTTTGCTCAGGTTGTGAAGCCCATGACTGAGCTCCTAAAGAATAATACCGATTTTAAGTGGATGAAAGCCATAAGATGATATTTTTAGGAAATCAAAGAAAGAATCACATAGGCTCCAGTGTTGATTAATCCTGATTATTCAAAGGACTTCATTCTCTATGCAGTGGGTGAGCAAGAGAGCTATGCTGCAGTTTTGATGTAGAAACAAGAATATGGAGATGAGAAGCCAATTGCTTTCTTGAGCCAAGTTATTGCACCCCATTAGGAGAAGTACAACTTTATTGAGAAGCAAGTGTACGTAGTGATGAAATCATTAAAGAAGTTCCGATATTTTATTTCCTAGAGCAAAATTGTTGTTTATGTTATACATCCAGACGTTTGAAACTTCATACTCCAAGGTGAACTAGGCGACAAAAGGGTAGGTTGGGTATCAAATATTCAAGAGTATGACATAGAGATTCGACCAACAAAGCTAGTTCATGGGTGAGCTTTATGCCAGGAGTTAGCTAAAAGTGTCGCATCTGAATCATTCGATATGATGCAAGAAGAAGAGGTTGGCGAAAGCATTTGTGTGAATTATACTGCAAGCAATCATGATTGGACAAAAGAGCTTATTAATTACTTTACTTTTAGGAGGTGTCCACCACACCTTGATGCTTCGTAGCGTTGGAGGTTCAAGTTGCAAGCGCTCAAGTATGTTTTGTTACCTAATGGGCTATTTCACAAAAATATTGATGGAGTTCTTCTTAGATGCGTGAAGGAATCTGAGAAAGAAAGAATACTAGAAGAATTTCATTCTGGGCTATCTGGTGGTCACTATGCAGGAAGGCCCATGGCCTTAAAAATTATCCAAGTTGGCTATTTTTGGCCTACTCTATTCATTGATGCTCATAAAGTTGGTCAGCATTATGATAGTTTCCAACGATACGTTGGAAGGATCAGAAAAGGAGCACTACCTCTATGCCCAATTCAAGTCGAAGCACCATTCCAACAATGGGGTCTTGATTTTATCGAAGTCATAGAGCCACATTCTTTCGTAGATCATAAATATATCTTAATGGCAACTGACTATTTCACTAGATGGGTGAAGGCTATTCCTACCAAGAAGGCTGATCAAGCAACTGTTATCTCTTTTTTGGAAGGAATCATTACTCGATTCGGCATCCTCGATTCAATTGTGACTGATAATGGAACTCCATTCATTGGAGCCAAAATCATAGAGTTCGCCAGCAAATATGGCATTTATCTCAAGACATCATCCAATTATTACCCGTAGGGGAATGGTTTGGTCGAATCTACCAATAAAAATTTACTATGAATTTTAAAAAGGATGTTGGGTAGTAATAAAAGAAACTGGCACTTGTTATTGAATCAAGCACTTTGGGAAGATCGCATCTCTGTGAAGAAATCCATTAAAACATCTTTGTATTCCTTGGTGTATGGGAAAGAAGCCATTCTCCCCACTCACATTGAGCTTCCGATACTTCAAACATTGTAGTTATTTCAAGATGAAGATGAAGAGTATGATCCTATGAGTGCAATATTGACACAACTATTGTAGTTGGAAGAAGAGAGAGAATAGTCTTATCGAGCATTTTTTGAGCACATAAAAGAAATGTAGAAGTGGTTTGGGAAGAAAACAACTGAACACAGTTTTCAGGTGGGAGACTTAGTTCTGAAATGGAACGAGAAGAAGGCTAAGCCAGGAAAACACCATAAGTTTGATGCTATCTAGGAAGGCCCTTTTCAAATTTCCACAGTAAATTCAGCAAATGCTTATCACCTTCGCGACATGGAGGGTTGGGATCTTCCTATTTCGGTTAATGGTCTTCATTTGAAGACCTATATTCAATGAAGAAATTCTGATGAGGTACCATCTTGTACATATGTAAATATCCTTTTTAGTGTTTTATTTGCTTTAAATTACTGATGGTATTTATAAAAAATAAAAAATAAATAAATAAGAAAACGATGATTATGGGGCACGAAAAGAGTAAAGTTTCGCCCCCTCTCGAAGTGTTGTAACAAAATTAAAAAAAAAGGGGGCGCTTTCAAATGCTTTCGCCCAAGAAGAGAATGCAAGCCTCAGGCGCCCCTTTGGAGGTGAATGAATATAAAAAGCAGAGTATATATATTTAGAGTCGTGTTCGCCCCGAAGGGGGGGTGACACAACTGATCACCCTTGGTTGGGGCAAACTCGTTGACGGATTCGATATCCTCTTCGGGTGAAGACGAATACAAAATCGACGTTGCATTCGCCCCAGATGATGGGCGAAATGGCCGTTCACCCTTAGTTTGGGTGAATGCATCGTTTAAGAGTGACAGAGCGATAAGGATTTATTTTTAATTAAAAATAAATAAATAATAATAATAAAAAAAAGGATTTCATGCATTTTGGTTTTTAAGAGGCTTTTAAGCCCTTTTTAGTAAAAAAAAAGGAGAGAAAAGTTGCTTTAGAAGTGATTTTGTTTTTTTTTATAAATTAGATTTTCTAAATATGGAAAAGGGGGCAAAAGGAAGAAGCTTTAAAGGGAGGATGTTCACCATACAATTGCCAGGCACATTGAAGGCACCCTGAAATGATTTGCTCTTATGATTTTCGAAGCCGAATATTGACAACCCATAAAGTGATTTCCCCAAAGAGAAGGGAGCGAGTGCGTTTTATTTCGGAAGCACGTTGCAAAGATAATTGCACCCTTGAATACGTGGTAGCTATCAGAAAGCATAAATGCAGGTAAAGAGGTGTTTTGAATACATTTAATTAAAAACATGCGCCTTGCAAAATATTTGTGTTCCCGAGGAGCAGAGAATACCTATCATTGGTTGTTAGGTGGCCAATTTATTTTTCCAAGCAGGCTTCAGCAACCGGGGCATGGTTTATAATAAACTTACGTGGCAAGAAGGGCACTTTTTCCTAGGATGATTTGGCAATGAATCAAAGGTGGTACCGTTAGGACATTGGGAATGGTGCCAGGCGAGTGAACCAATGCTTATGACCTTTCGAAAGAGCCCAAATTAATTTGGCATTTATTATGACAGTTGAGGAAGTGCTCTATATAAAGGATGAGGTAAAAGACCCACAGTTTAATTTCTTTTAAATTTTTACTATCGTGTATTTTGAACTGTAGCTATAGAAGTGCCTCGAGAGTGTTCAGAGTATTAGTCAGAAAGAAGAGATAATGGGGAAGCGAAGCAAAGAGCCTAAGGATGTTACAGAGGCCACAGAGCCTAAAAAGTCAATGTCTAGAGCTAAGAAGTCTCAAAAGAATGACTATGTCGACTTGGACCCGTACGATGACACCATGGCAGAGATTTGAGACTGTGTCATTACTCACAAAGGTGTAGAAAGATCGCGAAAAGATGTTGAATTAGTGGTGAATCGGGGAGTGACATCACATAGTTGGCTGACAGTGCCCTATCATTCGTAGTTTTTCTGGTACCTATTCCCGTAATTTCATCCATGACCAGAACTAGTGCGGCTCATCGCTCAATTTTATGACCCATTCACTAGAGCAATGAGAAATGCCAGGAGGGAAATTCTCTTCACCATCACTCCAAATGAGGTTCGGGAGGCATTTTATTGTGGACTAAAACCCCCTTCTTATGCGGTTCATAAGAAACTACATACTGATGAGCAAGAAGATAGATACGTCTCCACAGTAATAATGCACCAATTTATGGAGACCCAGCTGATTAAGGAGCCATAGATGGGGCAACTTCCCAATTTTCCAAAGCCGCTCACAGATTTCAAAAGCCTAGATATTTATTCGATGTTGGCATGGGTCATCGGTTTGCCTTCAGATGACACTGTGCATAAGTGGCAAGCGGCCTTAGCACAATGTATTTTTCGAGTGGAGTTCTATTCCCCTGCAGCTATGAGGTAGGGCACCAACCCGATATTTTTTGATTGGGCTGATTTTATTTCTCGGAGGTTGAATTTTTAGTTGGAGAAGTTGCAGATTGGAGAGGAAAAGTCATTCAGGCACTCTTTGTTTTTTATATGGTTTTTCTTTTTCCAGCTTCAACGGTGCTTTCCTTTTATTACAGTGACACAGATGGGTGAGAACAATGAACCTCTACCAGTTTATATGTGGACTCCCATTTTGACAAAAAGGGAGTCATATTACAGTTTTAATAGTTGGTTTTTGGGGCCTGTAATAGAGCTACTTTACGGTACGTGTGAGAGGGTGTCGTGGGAACTAAGAGATGCAGTGGTTGCCCAAGAAAAAGGAGATATTTTTCTACTTACCCAGGGCATAGTTGTGAGAATTTTTGGTTTCACGGGTAAGCCATTTTTGTTACCCTATTTTGCTACTGAGCATGTTTTTGCTATGGAAGTAGTGTGCCAGTCGGATTACATGAATGATGTGTATGGGGATGGACGCGGGAAGAAAACTACATGCAATATGTCGTTTAAGTTTGGCAGTATAGAGGTAAGCCAAGTAGGACAGAATCGACTCCTTATAGTTGTGCTACAGGATTTGGGACTCATAGAGCTACCACAACGTTGGAGGTATGACCCATTGGGAAAATTTTTAGCTATAATAAAATGTAAATCATTCCATTGTTGCCCTCAATCGGATATTCAAAAGAACTAAAATAATTTTTATGGGCCAGATATGAACTGGCATATTGAAAATATGACATCACTTTTGCCTTGGCACGACTGTTATGAGCAAGAGGTGGAGTATAATCTAGCCAGGTATAAATCCCAAATCCCTCCGCCAGGTTTATTTAGCCAAGTTAAAGAAAGTGATCCCGAATGGACTGAGGAAAAAATTATGAATTGGTGGATAATGCGGGTTCATCGAGGAAAGCCGACAACTCCTTATAGGCTGAAATTAGACGAAGCATTTTTGGAGCATTATGATGAGTATGTCGATTCATATCAACCCATCGCCTTCACCAATATTCTACCACAAATTTTTCAACATTTCGATAGTGGTGAAGGCGACACAGAGGGAAATCATCCACTGGTTGAGGAAGAGACTCTAGAAGAAGAAGAGCAACAATATGTGTTTAAATGGAGATCACAGAGGATGAAACAAAAAGTTGAAGTGGTGCTTGCGTCAGAAAAGCAAAATGCGCCAAAAGCACCATCGCTTCCCAAAGCGATGAAGAGACCAAGAACGGGTGCCATTACTACTTCTACTATGGAAGTTTTAGTTGCGGTGGTTCCTATAGTTCCTATTGTTTCAGCAGCAGTTATTAACCCCTCGTCGGCGATAGAGGTCTCGACTATGGTTGCACACTATTTGTGATGGCTCAGCAGCAAGTGGAAGATCACCAGTCGAAGATCTCCCAAGTAGAGGTCATGAACGATGAAGAAAATGTAAATATTGAGGAGAGGGTGAAAGTGCAACAAGAAGAAGTGATTTCATAGCCACCCCCATCACCACGTCACACAATGCCCACGAAGGTACATCTTCTTTTCCCTCTTCTTCTTCTTCGGAGCATGTGGTGACTTCAGTTTCGCTCCCATCATCTTTTGTTTCCATTTCTCTACCCTTTGGTATGCCTTCCATATCTCTTTTGCTTCCTTCATCTTCCCTTTTCCAAAGTCACTATTGCTCCTACTTCTATTCCCATTTCTTTGGCCTCCCTTTCTTTTAGTTCGTATGCATCAGGGTCGAATCCCTTTTTGCACCCCTCCCCTTCTATCATCGCCACCACTACCATTGAGGTTGTAAGCATGCAAGCTCCTCCCAGAGTAAGTGTAACAGCAGTTGAACCTGGTTCTTCCATTCAAATCGTCATTTCGGTTCCCCCTATTCTAACTATCTCATTTGCTTCTATTGAGGCTAGCTGTTCAAAATTTGTAATTCCCTTCACCCCATTTTTGGATATACAAGCATTGTCCAATGTGCAAGTAGCGCGAAAATAACTTGATGTTAAGAAGATTAATCGAGCGCACCTGAGTTCTTTGCAATGGTTTAATAGCAAGAGATGAAATGATGCCTTGGATCTAGATCGACCAATTAAGAAAGTTGCTTTCAATCCAGTCGCCATGGAGGCTCACACGACTAAAATCACTCCCTTGGTTCAAAAGCTGCAAGGAGAAATGTTGTCGAGTGATTATGTCTGTGAGACTATAACTGAAGACCTCACCAAGATAGATTCTATCGAAAATATGGGTAATATACAAGTTGATATGAGCTCGATATACTTGCATGGTGAGCATTATAAAGAGAAGTATTTTAAAAATGAGAATAAAATTATTGAGCTCAAAAATGCCTTGGCAAAAAGCAGAGCACAAGAAGAGAAGACCGCAACTAAAAATGAATACTTGTGTTGATAGGTTGGAGTGCACCTAAAAGAGAGAGATGTTGCTCGAATAGAGATGCATAAGCTCCAACAATAGCTTGAAGACATGAAACATCAGCTAGCAGAGAAGGTTGCGCAGGCTGCTAGTTTTTCATTGAAAAGCGTCAAGGAGGCCCATCTTCGCTCAACCCAGAACTATGAGAAGTTGGCCACACAAGCAATCCAAGTGTTGCATTATTTATAGGAAGCACAAATACAGATCTAGTTGGGGTAGCAGTTGATTGATAACATGGAGGAAAGTCTAGATCCATATATGGAGATGGCAGTAAAAATTCAGGCCCTAGCCAATGCCAACCTGCGTATTCGCCCTTTAAGCGAAATGGATCATGCCTAGTCAACTGCCAAGGTCATGCTGCATAGTTATTTTCAAAGGATGGACCTGGTAAGATAAGGTCGAACAATCCTCAAAACCATCGAGTGAGAGCATACCATTTCCATGACCCACTTTAATACTCTTGTCGAGTTGGGATTTTTGGACTTTATGGATGAGTGGGGTGAACCCTTGCTGTAGGAGCAATTGGAGGTGCTCTAAAAGAATTTTGTGGAATATACCTCTGATATCAATGCATGGGAGGAGCCTCTCATGGAAGCACAGGTATTGCCCCTGATGTAGAAATACACGCGCCTAGAGTTGTCGTTGTATGAGCTGGCTCAATGAGCGAAGCACCTCAGCTTGATAGATATTCAAAATCTTTGCTTTGTTTACGAGTCACTAAGTATCCCATGTCTATTCACTACTCATGCTTAGAAAGAGGTATTCATAGCCTATGAAGTAATTTTTTATATCGTCAAATAACAGGAGGAGTAGGCAGTAGCAGAGCGCGCAGCGGTAGAGAAGGCAGCAAAAGAAGTAGAGCGAGCCGAGGTGCTCAAGGTGGCGGTCGAAGCTGAGGAAAAGGAGAAATCTGAAGAGGAGTCACATTGGAAGGCATCTACAGTAAAGGTGCCAGCCAAGGCGGCTAGTAAGAAGACTCCATGACAGCCCAATGGATAAAGTCCTGGGATCGCTTGCATCCATGTGAGATGGATACCCCGTGAGTCACCAAAAATGTTGGTAGTTTTGTACTTTGCCACATTGGGATTTTTGTTTTATTTTTATGGAGCAATTTTGATTGTAATGCAACAGTATTTATCTTGAAATATTATTGTGGATCGATTTCATATGTTACTTTTT
Source organism: Wollemia nobilis (assembly GCA_028583015.1). Taxonomy (NCBI): domain Eukaryota; kingdom Viridiplantae; phylum Streptophyta; class Pinopsida; order Araucariales; family Araucariaceae; genus Wollemia; species Wollemia nobilis. Next base: position 4,006,388 of record JAQPPZ010003287.1, on the reverse strand, counting down.
TGTTTGCATATGTATTCTTTTAGCATCAAAGTGATGAATGTTTAAAAGGAGAAATAAATTTAGAACTTCATTTGAGATTCAAGTTTGCTACATTCAAAAGGCACTGTGAATTGGAAACGCCTTTGGTTCTGTACACTCTACAAAAAAAATAAGAAAGGAAAGGCAAAGGATCGAAGGATTCGAAAGACCCCAAAATATGGAATGTGAAAGGTGCATTCACCCCAAAAAGGGGGTGAAAGCTTTGTTCGCCCTGCCTTGAGGCGAATGTAATATGAAAAGGTGATGAAAGGGAGGCATAGCAATGAAAGGCATGCAATGAAATGAAATCATATTTCACCCTAGTCGAGGGGTGAACATCTTGTTCGCCTCTCCCATGGGCGACGTGCCCCAAAAAACCAAATCGTGATTGCCCTGGTCGAGGGGCGAACATCTTGTTCGCCTCTCCCATGGGCGACGCACCCCAAAAAACTAAATGAAATCACGATCGCCCTGGTCGAGGGGCAAACATCCCATTCGCCTCTCCCATGGGCGAATGCATTCCCAAAATGACATTGCACGAGCGTGCCAAGTAAAACAAAATTGGGCGAATGCGCCTATGATGGGGTCATGTTGACAAGTTGATTATAGTCACCTTAATGGGAAGTCGACTGTCTCTATTGTATGTTTTAAGGTCGAACGTGATTATTAAAAAGATAGGGCGAACATGATCAAAATGTTTAAATATTAACGATTTTTGCCTTAAACAAGAAGGATGGTTTCGTCATGGTCAATAGGGGATGTAATTAATTAAAGGTGTATTCTCCGATGATGATCAAGTTTCAAAGGCGCCCAGAGCAGGTTGTGACAAACATTAAATAATGGTGGCAACGAGTAACTCAAATTATGAATCCTAAGCAAAGAAGAAGGTCGTGTTAAAAGCACAGGAAGATTTTCATGATTTCCAAAGTGGGAGTGCATTTTCAAGGTATTGAACGTCTCTTAATTTTTTGTGCACCGATGCCTAAAATGTTGATTTCCTAGGAATTTTTCCTTGAAATATGGATCATTGTTCCAAAAGGATGGATTTTCAATGTTTTTGAGGAGGAATTTCCTCACTTTGGTTCCTGATCTACGATCATTTTGTCTTCATGTACATTTAATGAAAGAGGTAAAATCCTCTATAAATACTAATCAAATTTCCATTGTAAAGGGAGGTTAGACACTTTGCGAGAAAACTCTCCAAGTTATCTGCATCAATAGAAGACACCAAGATTCTAAATTTGCAAGTGATCTTGTGTGTAATTTCCTTTTGTATTCATGCACTTCTATTTTACATTCATGTTCCTTATTTGTTGTGAAGTTTAAAATTCTAAATTTGAATTTAAATATTGCTAGTGAGGGAGTGAGTGTTGGAGTGCTATTTTGAAGGTTGTTCCTGCAAGTTTACAAGTAAATTCTATTGCTTTTCTTTTATTACATGCTATTCCATGCTTGGGTGATTTCTTGCTGTTAGTCTACCCCAAATCCTACACATTCGACCTGTGGCCATATTTCCCATTTCTTTCCACATTTTCCAATCCCTTTCTTGCAACTCTAGTCTTTAACCAGTGTAGGATTTAGTTTGGGAGCCAACCCTCTCCTGGAGATTGACACGGAGGACATTCCTTTCCTTTGGTCATTCAATTTTGGCCATGTCTAGGGCACACAAATGTAGTTTTTGTTGATTAGGCAGATATTTGACCAACACATTTACTACTTAGATCGAACTTGCCATGTATTCTCTCTTCTACAACTTGGGCCTCCATACTTCCAACTAGGGCCTCTTGACTTCCCATTAGGGCTTTCAAATATGACTTTCCTTCCATACTAGCTAATGGGGCTCACTCTTGGCTTGTATTCCCTCTTTGCTCGTACTTCCTCTTGGCTTGCACTCACTCCCAAATTTCACTCTCTCCTACCTTGCACTCCCTCTTTGCTCACAATAGCCCCTATCTCTTCTTGTTCCTGACGTTCCTTCATTTTAGCAATTTTCTAGAAACAATATTCCATGCATGTGGTAAGGGTTTGAAGAATTGATGCACTCTGGATGAACCAATCACTCTTCTACCATGACTGAATCTCAGTTTCACTCCCTCTTATCTCACACTTCCTCCCAGCTCACACTCCCTTCGGACCTATTTTAATTTTTAATTTACTCATAACATTTATAATTCCTTTATATATGATAAACACCATCACTACTTAAAATTATTTTATTATATATTTTTTTATTTTTATAGTATTAGAGGTATTACATTATTCGGTACCTTGTAAATATTTAGATTAGGGTGTGTGCTAAAAATTTGAGTTCATAGCATGTGTCAAGTTATTAAGTGTGAGTATGTGTCATGTAAATAAGTGTGGAGTTATAAGTGTGAGGTGTCATGTTTATAAGTGTGAGTTATGTGAGTGAAGTGTCAAGTTTAGAAGTGAGGAGTTATGTGCAATCATGAGAGACTTTATCTTTATATAAATATGTAAGATTTATTATGTAAGAGGGAAATATGAAGAGTTGGATCTCTTGTGAGTTTGAGGAGAGCAAATTTCAATTGTCATGTCATATGAAGAGTCTTGTGTATGTATATATTGAATACAAAGCCATGTAATATGTAAATCGAAGAAGCCTTGCACTTATGCATTGCTTTAGTAGTCTCAATGAAGATTCCAGTGAGTATTGTTCATTATTGGAAACTGATATATGCATGTTATTGAGTTGTTTTTTAATGATCTTGGAGATTGTTTAATCCTATGAGCATAGTAATATTTTGCTAACAGTGGTATTAGAGCCACCATCTTGAGTATGCTTAGAACTATCCATGTTGAGTGAGATAACTATATGAAAGGACAATTAGAAATTTAGAGGAAGATAACAAGTGTAAGAAAGACGAAGTGTAGAGATGACTAAGAAGTGGTGATTGGAGATTGAAGGAGAAACATTAAAGAGAAGAATGTTGAATAGCCAATGAAAAGAGACTAGGTTGACGTCAAGGATGGAAGTAGGCTAAACATATGATACAATTTGGATGAGTAGCCTAGCTAGATGAATGCTCACAACATACAAAGGACAAGCAGATTGGAGAGAGGAAGGTCAAAGTAGATATTCAATGTAGTATTAAATCATTTTAAAGGAAAATTGAATGCAGATGAGAGTATATGTTTGCAAGCAATCAAATAAAATACGATTGTAGACAAAATAATGTGAGTTTGTTGAAGAATTCGTGAAGAGGGGTGTTGGAGGAGAGTGTCAAAACTGTTCATGAGAGAAGTGGCACAAACAGGCTACCTGAGTAGGAGAGTGACACGTATGAAGGAGTAGGTTGAAGTTGAGAAAGACATTGACAGAGTTGGAGGGGAGTGTTAGGATAGAGCATCAAGATTAAGAAATAAGTTTGGAAGAACACAATATATCCGTAACCAAAGTGTGCAATAATGCTTAAGAGAAAAATATGGAAGGTTAATTGTGTGATTAACAAGATGTCTGAACATAGAGGATAAACGAGCACCATTTATTAAAGGTATATTTTAACCTTTGAGATATTTGAATATTCAAACACAATCTAATTTGGAAAATAATTATTTTAAAAAATAGATTGATTTAATTTTGGGAGATATAAGAAGGTGAAGAATAAATAAATTAGAAGAATGAAATGAATGGGAATTATAAGAAGAAGGTAATTTATTAATTAAAGATTGGAGAAATAAATTGTTTGAGATAAATTAATTAAAAGAAGAAATTAAATTGATGGTTGAATGAAAGGAATTAAAGAATTGAAAATTTTGAATTGGAAAATAAATTAATTGAATTGAAGAGAGATATAAGAAGTTTATGAAAATTTGAAATATGAAATTGAAAAGTGAAAGAATATTGAAAAAATTTTAAAAGAAGAAAATTGAATATTGAAAGGAAAAATAAAAATGTGAAGGAGAAAAATAAAATTGAAGATTTAAAAAAGATAAAGAGAATATTAATTTTGGAGGTAAAAGGATTTCTACAAAATTGAAGAAAGATTTGAAATAAATTTCAAGAGCAAAAACTTGAAGACATGTTAATGCTACAAGGTCATGTTTTTTTTTTTTTTAAAGCAAAAAACCCCTTGCGAGGGCCGCCTTGGTCTGAGAGACCACGAACAGGGGGTTCTACACCATCAAATTCACCTGGGAGTCGCACCTAACCCTGCCCACATCAACATTATCAATTGGATTTTGGATACCCAATTCAGCTTTTTGGTAGGGTGGAGATTTGAACCTGGAACCTCCCTTGGAGGATTTGCCCTCTCCTCTCCAACTCACCTACAACACCTGGGTGCTACAAGGTCATGTTTATTAGTTAGGTTCCAAATTAATTGTTATGAGGATTTAATAATACCTCATTAGAATAGGTTATTTTAATGTGTAATGTCATTTCATGTTCATTTGAATTTCATGTAATATGAATTTGGTAACCCTAACACTAATCTCATTTTTCTCAATATATAATTCCATAACACAAAGGAAGAGATGTGATTTTTCATTCTCTCCATTGTCAAAAATCTTCTCCTTTTTTCTTGTTTCATGTGGTTGAGCTTGGGCACATAACATTGATCCTTGCTACAAGTGGTATCAGAGCTTGGAGGCTTGCCCCTCCCACAACCAAGCTTGAAGAAGCATTGCATTCTCCTCCTCTCCTCCACAATTTTATGTGTTGAGTTGAAGGAGAGCATGAGGATGTTGCATGAGGTTTCATAAAACCTCCATAGATTTTATTTTTATTGTAGATATTAGCTTGTATCTCTATTTGCAGGTATCCAAAATTTGGATTTGACCGAGTTTGATGGTCTTTGTGTAAACTAATTGTGTTCATTTTTTACACAACCATACAGTATCCAAATTTTGGATATGACCAATTTTGGTGACCTCTATGTAAACTGATTGTGTTCATTTTTATACAGCCATACAGTCTCCAAAATCCAGATCTAGATTAATTTTACAACCTCTGTTTAAACTGACTATGTTCATTTTTTTTACATAGGCATATAGTATCCAAAATTTGGATCTAATAGAGTTTGATGGCCTCTGTGTAAAGTGATCGTATTTATTTTTATACATCCATACAGTCAGATCGACCTTTGTGTAAACTGATTGTGTTTTTTTTTTACAGCACAACAGGCTTCTAGCCTCTCCATTGTACCTGTATAAGTGGCTTATAGAATTTTCCACATTGCTTTTGGCTAACTTATAGCTCTCATTTGTAAAAGTGATTCCACTTGGACGGTGAGCAAGGTAGAGTGGATCACACCTAACATACATACTACCACATTAGCACTCTAGTAGCACTTCAAGTCTATTTTTAGTTTTCATTTGCTTTCTTTCATTGCAAATCGATTCACATATTTGCATCATTCCTAAAAGGGATGCATTCAATGACTCATTTTGTAGCCTATCCTCGTGACAGGGCACCACTTCCTTGGTGGTGGGAAATATGAATTAAAGGTCCTGTGAGTCAAATTTGGACTGGACTTAACAAGAATACACAATGAAGGGGGTTAGTCATACCCATGAACCTTTGGAAAGAGATCATCCTTTTGCTTGTTCGCAAAAAACTAAAAACTCTTAATCAGGATTAAATTTAAGTTATTCCAATATGTATCATAGTTGTGGAATAGAGCACGTATTTCTCTTCAAAAAGTATATCACTAACCACAATAAACTGGATGAGGACCGATAGGACTTGGGCTCCATCATGGCTTAGATTTCATCACCAAGCGTTTGTATGTGCGCATACAGGTAAAGGCCTTAATTTGAGATAAGCTCATTATACCTCTCCAACTTTCAACACCTTACCTACTTGTAGTCATAAGATTAAGGTTACTAGTTTTTCACATCCCACACTTTGGTATTCAGTTGTGTAATCTAGTGTTGGAGATATTGACCTGCACATTCATCTATTGGAGATATTAGCTTTTACATTTATTTGTAGTATTTTAGTTTGGGCTACACACCTTTTTTTTAGTACTTCAGATTTAGCCACATCATCATCATGTTGCATCAGGACTCATAGCTACTTTTACAATTCATCATTTGTAACAGAGATTCCACTTGGATGGTGAGTAGGGTCTAGTGGACCACATTCATTCATGGTCATCACTTGGATCATTATTTACTAACACATTTTGCCTCACTTAGTCATCTATTCCTTGTTCACACCTAGACACACCTCTATTAGGTCTATGTAGTGTCATGGGTTATAATGAATTTCAACTTCAAACAAAATGTTGTATGTGCACTCAAAGGGAAGGATAATTGAGATCAATGGTTCACAGGCCTTAGGACAGTTGCAAAATTTGAGAACCTATGGTGCAACCATCTGGACACAAATCCCACACCACCCATAGATGTTGTTGCCCTAGAAAAATGGTAGATAGATGATGACCGAATTCGTGTCAATATCCTACTTGTCACTGAATATCACCTTCATAATTTGATTGATGAAACCAAACATGACATAGCATGGTCAGTTCTTGAAGTCTTCAAGAAAAATTCAGAACCAAATATGACCTAGATTTTTTTCATCTTGTCCTCAAGATGAATCAAATAAAGATGCAAAAAGGACACTCCAGTTCCACCATCAACCTCCTTCACCCTATTAAACATGTCATTGATAAATACTTCAAAAATAAATGTATCACATGGGCTTTCCTCATTCAATCATGTCTTCACATTCCAGACTACAAGAACTTGCTTGTCATTTTATCAACTTGTGGAACCTCAAAAACTCTCAATTTTGAAGCCTTAGCAGAAAAGTTTGTTGAACTTGATAAAACCTTTGACATAAACTACACTAGTTCTAACCCTAGTGACTCATCCTTTTAGTGTATGAAGATGCAAAATTTTCAAACAATCAAGATAATAGAAGTTGTGGTCGAGACAAAGGCAAAGGACAAGGACAAAGTTTTAACAATGGTCAACATGAACACTTACGACATCAAACTAGTCAAGGACAACATAGTCAAGGACAAACAAAATAGCCTAGTACCTCTCAAATAAATAGCAACTCAAATGTCTTGTGTAAACATTGTAATAGAAAAGGGCACTGTGCCACTAATTACCAAATTGCCACACACAAGATCAAGCAGTTTCAAAATTATAGTGCGCATAATGTAAATGAAGATGATTATGATCCAGATGTCTCCCATAGTTCTCAATTTGTGCATGCCTAGCAGCACACAAGAACCTATATCACCATCTATTGCCCATTCGAAAACATTCATTGAGGCACATTCAGGATAGCTCGATATGACATTTCTCATACCACATCGTAACCCTTTGGAGTTACCCACAGTGTACCCTCCACCAGTAGTTCATGGATTGTGGATACTGAAACCACCCAGCACAGGACTTCCAACAAGGACTTCTTTGAAGAATTTAAGTCAAAAGTACTTGGAGTAGTTCACATGGCTGACAAATCCTCTTAACCAGTTGAATGAGTTGGAACTGTTTAATTGAAACTTCTTGGATCATTACTTGATTTCTAGCTACTTGATGTTCTCTACATCCCTACTCTTAAGCAAAATCTATTTTCATTATCCACACTCGTCTATCATGGATTTGATTTGAGTGTCACTACCAAAGATAAAACTCTTCGAGTCATTCATCCACCCTCCAAAATAGTGGTCATGACCAATTCCTTAGATGGAAAACTCATTAGACTTGTTGGACATCCTGCTTTTGAAGTTCACATTATCGAAGCTAACATGGTACTTAATGCCACCCTAACTCCCAAGAAACTTTTTGTTGATGCATTATGGCATACTTGCATGGGTCATGTCAAACTTGATCAATTGAGACAAATGGAGTCCATCATCAGGGGACTACCACACTTCTCTTCCAAACCCATCAAATATGAAGCATGCATTATTTCTAAATCCTCTTGATAGCCTTTTCCAAATATTTAGTGGAAGTCCACACAAAAACTAGAGCTAGTTCACTCAGATATTTGTGGGTCAATGTCTATTCCCTCATTAAAAGGCAAAAGGTATTAGATCACCTTCATCGATGACTTCTAAAAGAAGATATGGATTGGCTTTTTGGAGAAGTCTAAAGCTTTTGAATTCTTCAAAGCATTTAAATCTTGCATAGAACGAGAATCAGATTGTAGAATCAAGACCTTCAGGAGTGACAATGGTGGTGAATATACCTCAAATGAATTCACACAATACTTATCCTCACATGGGATCAAACATCAATTGACAATACTAAGCACACCTCAACAAAATAGCATTTTCGAGCACATGAATAGGATAATTATGAACATGGCTCATGCCCTTCTTATCTACAAAAATGTGCCTCCATATCTTTGGTTCAAAGCCACCTAGACTGCTATGCATGTACTCAACATAGTGAGTCCCTCAAAACTTGACCCATCACCTTAAATGGACTGGACACCCCCCCATCGTCAACCACTTCAAAATATATGGCTCCATCTATTATACTCATATTCTTCTAGAGCACATAAACAAACTTGAAGCTCGAGTTATTAAAGGCATATTTTTTGGATACCCTATTGATCAGAAGGGATACAAGGTATTCATTTCTTCACACTGAAAAGTGATTATGACACGTGATGTTGTGTTTCCAAAAACTGAAGAACAACTGGTTACAATGGATACCAGGGGACACAATATTTAGTCTAGATCAAAAGATGCTAACATATATTATGTTTAGATTCTAGTCTTTGGGGATGGAGACATTGAAAAGTTACTCAAAACTCTAGAATTTGCAAATCAATCCACAATTTTGAAGGAACTAAACTATGATACTGAGTAGATATTTGTATCTTCTACATTTTCTACCCCTTCACATAGTAATTTTGATCATAGTAAAAGTATTGTTTCACATCCATCTTCGTCAGCATCCTCCGTACTTAATGATCCATTATATGATAATGACAAAAAATTTGAGGTAGGTGAGACATCCACATTGCTCCCCACTTGAGGAATTCGTGAAGCTTTCCAGCTCTTAAAGGACATCAAACTAGATGAAGTGGGACAAATGGGTACAAGAGGTGCCCTCATAGCAAGAGTGCACAAATCATTACACGTCACTCTAAATAACTAATCTATCATGTACCAAGAAGTTATCAAACATGCAGCTTGGAGACATGACATATACTAGGAGTATGAATCTATGATAAAAAAAATGGTACTTGGGATTTATTCAATCTACCACTTGGAAGAAATGTAGTTTAAAACAAATGGGTATACAAAAATAAGTATAAATTAGATGGCACATCCCTTGACAAACACAAGACGAGATTAGTGGCTAAAGGCTTCACGCAAAAGCAAGATATTGACTACACTAAGGTGTTTTCACCTACCACAAAATGGCCCACAATCAAGACTCTTGTAGCCTTAGCTGCACAACAAGGTTAAAAGATTCATCAATTGGATGTAAAGACTACTTTATTGAATAGCAAATTGGAAGAAGAAATATACATAGCATAGCCATAAGATTTTGATATTGCAGGACAAGAGCATAAGGTATGCAGACTTAGAAAGTCTTTATATGGATTGAAGCAAGCCCCTCGTGCTTGGCTCAACAAGTTGTCAGATTGGGTGAAGCAACTTGAATTTGAAGTGTGTGATTATCAAGAAATTGATGCAACATTGTTCATCAAGCACAACAAAGACAAAGACACATACCTCATAGTCTTTGTGGATGACATGCTTCTAATAGGTAACAATGAACACATCATCAACACAGTGAAAAAGGACCTTGCAAAGACTTTTGATATATTTGATCTAGGATTGATGAAATTCTATTTAGGCATAGAAGTAACTCAAGAAAATGGTAAAATATTCTTGACCCAAGAGAAATACATCAACAATATTTTGGAGAAGTTTCAACTCAAAGATGCATGCCCTGTGACAACACCAATGGAATCAAATCTGAAACTCACCGCAGATGATGACACACCAGAGGTAGATGCAACACTCTACAGAAGGTTGGCTAGTAGTCTCATCTATGTTACTAACACAAGACCTGACATCACTTATGCAGTGGGGATTTTGGTAAGGTACATGACCAAGACAAAGGAGATTCACTGGTAAGCGACAACAAGAGTGTTAAGGTACCTAAAGACAACCCATAATTATGGCTTATTGTATGAAAAGAATGCAGATTTCAAACTCATCACATACATAGACTCAAACTTTGTAGGAGATGAATACATTGGGAGATCTACATTTGGGTACTTGATGTTTCTTGGCTCAGCACCAATTTCATGGAGATCAAAGTGATAAAATACTGTAGCATATTCTTCAATAGAAGCTGAATATATTGTTGCAGTTGAGACAAGCAAAGAAGTGGTATGGTTGAGAAAGTTGTTACACACTCTCGATATCACTCAAAAAGGTCCTACAAGACTGCATGTGGATAATCAATCAATAATCCACATGGAAAATAATCTTGTGTTTCATGACATAACCAAACACATCAATACAAAAGTCCATAGGATATGAGAACTTGTTCAAGATAGCACAATACAAGTGCACTACTATCCAATAACAGATCAGATTGTCGAAACCTTCACCAAGCTACTCTAGAGGATGAAGTTTGATCAATTTTTTGTTGGAGAACAAGGGGTTGTACTTGGGTCCCCCACCCTTGACAAATCACAACTCTCTTCTTTAGAGCATGAGATTTTACAAATAGATTCAATTCTCATCTCAATTGAGTTGCTATAGCTAGAAACCTACATCATTTTACATAAAATGTCTGAATTCTTGATTTTTATTTTTTGGAACTTTTTCAATTTTCTATGTGAATACAAATATTCTAGAGTTCAACATCCTTCTTGACATTTTCCTACAACCTTCACAATACCAAAACTTCACCTCTACTATCTATGCATTGCATCTTAGTAGAGTAATATTTCCAAAACATCGCACTATCATAGCCCGCTTTACCAGATCTGGATTGCTAGTTTCCTTCCTGAAGCACAAGTGCAACCACAAAAATTGTAATAAATAGTATATATGAAAGCACATTAATGTTATAAAATAAAGCAGATATTACCAATGGAAAACATTAAAGTAAATCTTAATCATTATTTGATTCAAGCAATCAACATTTTCTTGTCAACTTCAACTAAACTTACTACTTCCTCTAACCAAGGAAAAGAGAATTTAACTTCATGATCCTCAATTAAAACCCCTCTATTGGCTAGCCTATCTACACATTTGTTTCCTTCCCTTAATGTATGTGTAAACCTGATTTCTTCAAACTCTATAGCAAGGTCTTGAATTTCCACAATTATCTCTTGTATGTTCCATGGAGCCTTTGCTTTCCTCAAAATTGCATTTATTACTATGAGTGAATCACCTTCCATCCATACTTTGTTCCATTTCATTTGTTTGCATATTTTTAACCCTTCCAAAGCCGCCCAAGCTTCAACTTCATTATTTATCTTAAATCCACTATTGAAAGCATAATGAGATAAAATCTCTCCTCTATTATTTCTAATTATTCCTCCTCCTCCTGTTGGTCCTAGATTTCCTTTAGATGCTCCATCAAAATTCAATTTGACCAACTCCACATCTGGTGGTTTCCACTTTATATTCTTTGCCTTCTTTTTGTTTATCCTATCCCCAACATCATAATTCCATTTGATGACTTGACTCCATCTATCAAGGCTCTCTACTTCTAGATTAGGGATTGGGTGAGTTGATAGGGTTGGTTTAGACTCCTCTATGGCTAAACAAATATTCCTTTTCATTACCTCTAAATTACTTTCCTTTCCTTTAAATATTCTTCTATTCCTTTCTAGCCATATAATCCAAAGTATTGTATCTTTTGATATATCCTATATTGTCTTTAAAGCATCACTTTTAAAAGTGCTCTACCATTGCTTTAACCATTCTTCAATTCTTCCATTCATCACCATGCATTTACCAAACATATTAAGAATCCATTGCCATAGTTTCTAAACTATTGAGCAGTGTCCCAAGAGATGGTCTATACTCTCCTCCTCCATTTTACAAAGAACACATTTTGAGGGGCCATGAAAACCCCTTTTCATAAGGTTATCCTAGGATAAAATTCTTCTATGACCTACTAGCCAAACAAACATTTTGACTTTAGGAATGCTCGGGCTATCCCAAATATCTCTCCATATTCTTGTGATATTCCTATTTTGATGGTGCTTTATATTATATCCACTTCTTGTTGTGTATTCTCCTGAGCTATTCAACTCCCAAATCAACTTATCCTTGGCTCCTCTCAAAATAATCATTGTTGTTATCTTTCTACTCAATTTCCTCCTAGCATCAATGTCTTGTATACTTGTAAAAAAATCTTCTTTCCATTTGTATCTTCCTTCTTGATCCTTGTACAAAATGTTTGAAACCCTATCACCATATTTATCTTGAAGTAATCTCATCCATGGTTTCAAAATTGGATCTAGATTGAGTGGTTTTTTATCACACCAAGTATCCATCCAAATATAAATTTTTTCTCCAGTTCCCACCACCCATATTAAACCTTTAATCACTAGATCAATTGATTTTTTTAAATTATTCCATAGTGCAGAACCATTTGGTAGAGAGAATGTAGTAAATATTAAGCTTGGGTCATTGGGCTCAACATACTTAGAAGAATTCTTGCCCATTGTCTTTGACTCTCTTTGTACAATCTCCAAATTACTTTTCCCCTAAGAGCTAAGTTTGCATCCATAAGAACTCTTAAACCGAGACCTCCCCTAGTTTTATCATCACACACCTTGCTCCATTTCACCAAAGGAAATTTCCTTTTATCATGTAATCCTAACCACAAAAATGATCGCATAATATAGATTAAACTTTTTCTATCGATTTTGGCATAGTATACAAGGACATATAATATGTTGGAATGGCTTATAAGACTGATTTAATTAGTTGCACTCTTCTTTCTAATGATAACCATCTACCTTTCCATGTTAGTAGTTTATTCTAAACTTTACTTATAATTGGATTCCATAATTTTATCCTCATTCTCCCCTCAAATAAGGGCATCCCTAGATAAGTTGTTGGTAAATTTGCCTCCTCCATTTGAAGTAACTTACATATCCCTACTTTGATTTTAGTTGGGGTGTTTAGGAAGTAAATTTTGGATTTTGTCCTATTAAATTTTTGCCCTGATGCTCTTTCGTATTCCTTTAATAAGTTATTCAAATCTTTGGCCTCATTTATCCTTGCCCTACCAAAAAGGGTTGTATCATCTACAAATTATTGATGGGTGATGTTGTCGATGTTATTACTAGCCTTAAGTCCACTTATAAGCCCATATTTGTAAGCCTTCTTCAAGTTCCTACCCAAAACCTCTACCATAATAATGAACAAATATGGTGATAGAGGATCTCCCTATCTAAGGCCTCTCTTGGCTTTAAATGATTTTGTTACTAACCCATTGACCAACATTAAATATGAAATTGTAGAGACACAAGCTTTAATCCATCTGACCCATTTCTTCCCAAATCTAAACTTTTCTAATACTACAAAAATAAAATCCCATTTAACCCTATCATAGGCCTTACTCATATCAAGTTTTAAGATCATTGCTTTCTCTTTTCTTGAAGTTGTTGAATGCATAACTTCATGAGCTACTATGATCCCATCCAAAATCTGTCTCCCTTTCACAAATCCTCCTTGCTCTTCTAAAATAATTTTGTCTAACAATGGTCTTAACCGATTCACCATCACTTTGGAAATAATATTATATGCCATATTACATAGGCTTATGGGTCAAAATGAATCAAACAATTTTGCATCCTTCTTTTTTGGAATCAAGGTAAGATATGTTGCATTTATTTTATAAGGTATGTATTGTTTTACCCTAGACTATTCCACTACCACCAATAAAGAATCCTTCACTATATCCCAATTATGTTGATAGAATGTTGTAGAGAGCCCATCTGGACTTGGGGATTTATCCTTATTAAAAGAGAAAAGAGCTAGATGAACTTCTTCTAGAGTAATAGGCTCCATCAATTTCCTATTGTCTTCATCTATTATAATTGAAGGAACTTCTTGTAGAAGTTTATCATTAAGAACTTCAAACTCCTATGATCCTAGAATATTATGATAAAAATACCTTACCTCCTTTCTGATTTCACTCTGGTCTTCAATCCAAACCCCTTCTATTGATTTAATTCTACTAATTCTTGATGTTGATCTTTATACTATTGCCATCCTATGAAAAAACTTTGTGTTTTTATCTCCTTTTAACCAAGTTTATCTTGATTTTAATCTCCAAAAAATTTCTCTTCCTTACTCAAAATATTATGATATTCACTAAGTAACTCCCTTTCCTCCGAGCTTGGATTATTATGATCACCTTTTTGGAATTTTGAAAGTTTATCTTTTAGTTCTTCTTTCTTCTCAAAAATATTTCCAAAAGTGTTCTTGTTCCATTCTTTTAATCTAGATGTCATTGATTTAATTTGTTTTGGAAGTGTATACAACCCATCATTTCTTGAATAATTCCATATTTGTGCTATCATATCAACAAATTGAGGATGGTCTTCCCACATCTGCTCATATTTAAAATATGATATTTTTTTGAATTCACTTACCACCATTTTAACTTTTATTGGCCAATGATCTGAACCAATCCTTGTCAAGGTATTAATTTTAGCACAAGTCCCTTCATCTAGCCAATGATCTGAGAGAATGCATCTATCTAATTTTTTTGCTATTAGGTTCTAGCCTCTCCTATTGTTGGTCCATGTATAGTTGTCTTCTTCAAACTCAACCTCCCATAGATTATTGTTTTGAATAAAAGTTGAGAAATCTCTCATACTTTGGGTTAGTTTCCTAATTCCTCCAAATTTTTCATCTAACTTGGTTATGGCATTAAAATATCCTATGATCATGAATCAGGTTTCTTGGTCTTTACTTCTCATAAAGGCTTCAATCCCACTCCAAACTTCTAATCTGCCTGATTGAGTTGTAGGTCCATAGACATTGATAAGGATGAAATGAATATCTACAAAGAAGCATGTGACTAAAGAGGCTATCCAATGCCTAGTTTTATGAATGGTTACATAAGAGATTCTAATAGGATTCCAACAAGTTAGAATTCCCCTGTCACTCCTTCAGAATCTATAGCATCCCATTCACATCTCACCCATATTGCTTTCATAGTTTTGAAAACTTCTTCTTTTGTCATTTTAGTTTCTTGGATACAAAGGATATCAGGCTTATTACTTAAATAGAGGTCCTTGATACACCTCTACTTTGAGGGGGCATTAGCACCCCTTATATTCCATGAGATGGTAATCATGTCTCATTAGGGGCTATTGGCCTTACCTGTAAATTACCAATATCATTTTGTTGTTTGGTAAAGAGAAGTTCAACCAACTTAGTTTGTGTTCCTTTCTCTATGTTTGCTCTTGCTTCCTTGGATCTCACTTGATAATTTGAGGGTTTTCCTCTTTTTGCCTTGCCTGTATCAAGAGTAGGTCTTATTATTCTATTCCTCAATATTCTTTCACAACTTTATTTTTCCTTAGATTTATCCTCTCTTAGCTCTACTATGGAAGCTTTTGACTTGTCTTGCTCATTTTTTGGTATTTCCTTATTAATGGTAGATGTATTAACATCTAACACTACATTTTATTTACCATTTTTTTCTCTTGAATGGTGCATGGTACTTCAAGAGAGTCTTCAAAATATGATTTGACACATTCCTTAGGTTCATCAAGAATGTTCATCCCTAAATCAAGATCATATTGAATAGACGGTTCCTTGTTAATATGTTGAACCTGTTGTACTGTGTCCTCTAAGCTTTGATCTACTTTTTCTTCATAGGCTAAAGCCTCAAAAGAGTTGGTATTTCTTCCAATATCCTTCCTTATTGGTCTCCACTATTTATTTGCTTTCATTTGTCTATTTCTATTTTTTGGAAGTTGAAAACCATCCTCATCCATATCCATTTGTAAGTTTCTCTTGCGGTTTTCTACATATGATTATGTTGGACTCTTCTTAGGGCATGATCTCTCAATATGCCCCACCTCATGACATCTTCTACATCTAAAAGATATGTTTTCATAATCTATGGTTTGGGTCCACATCTTATCCCCATACTTAAGAATGATTGATTCTAGTAAAGGTTTACTTATATCAATCATGACCAATATCCGAGCATAAATAGCCAAGAATCCATCTTGTGTAGTTTCTGAAATCTCAAGGAATTCTCCCAGAGTGTTGCCTATTGCCTTGAAGGTATCCATTTCCCAAAACTCAATGGGCAACCCATACATCCTAACCTAGACTGGTACTAGGGATAGATTTACATTTTTAGGTGAAAAGCCTTCATACCAGTGGGTAAGGAAGAGTCCTGCTCTTCCCATAAACCAAGGACCCCCTTTTAGGATTCTATCTCTTTCTTCCCTAGAACAAAAAATGGCTAGGAAGAAACCTTTGGGAAGAAAGGATAGAATCACTCCTGGAGACTTCCAACTCCTATCAATCCATTTTCTCAAGGCTGAAGCCCCTGGCCAATACCCATTAAATTTACCAAAAACTACCCTATCTTTGAGCAACAAGGATCGATCCTCTATGGTTTTCTCACTAACCTCTACTACTAGAGATGATTCTAAGGATTTAGCTATAAATCGGTCCATGGGAAGGAAACTAAAACTCAAAATCTACTAAAATTTACCAAAATATCCTATAGCAAATATAATATTTGATAAAAAAATTATAATAATTTGCAAGCAAAATTTCTAAGATAAAGAAGGGAAAAAGAAACTTAGCTGAAAAAATTCTATGCCTAGACAGAATGTCTTGCCTCACTGAAGCCCTAGCCCTCCATTGCTCCTCCCATCATCCAAACCTTGGTTGATAGATATTTGTAATTTTGTTTTTCACGACTTGAAAAATCTGCCCTTGTTTCGGATGGCTGACTTCATAGGGTCGTATCTCCCTCAATATTGCTCAGATTCCTTCATATGACCACTCATTTTAAAGCTCTTCAAATTCTGCACAAAGTGGTCCAAGAATCATTTGAATCGGACAACCCTTCGTGAAGATATGGCTCCTAAAAGATGAGATATTTTAGAAAAAAATTGCCCTAATCCTTCATGAAGTGAGTATACCTGTGTTGGAGGTATTACATTATTTGGTATCTCGTAAAAATTTAGATTAGGGCGTGTGTTTAATATTTAAGTTCATAGTATATGTCAAGTTATTAAGTGTGAGTATGTGTCATGTAAATATGTATAGAGTTATGAGTGCGAGATGTCATGTTTGTAAGTGTGAGTTATGTGAGTGAAATATCAAGTTTAGAAGAGAGGAGTTATGTGCAATCATGAGAGATATTATTTTTATGTAACTATGTGAGATTTATTATACAAAATGAAAATATAAAGAGTTGAATTTTTTGTGAGTTTGAGGAGAGAAAAGGTTTACAGTCATGTAATATGAAGAGTCTCATGTGTGTATATATATATTTTGAAGACAAAGCCATGTGATATGTAACTCGAAAGAAACTTTGCATTTATGCATTGCTTTAGTAGTTTTAATAAATATTTCAATGAGTTTATTGTTCATTATTGGGAATTGATATATATATATATATATATATATATATATATATATATATATATTTCTTTTTCGGATAATGTGATAAACCCTTACGACCGATGCACATCCACACACGTCACGGTTTGAACATTAGACCTCCCAAAGAAGAGCTAAACCCCAAATCGTTATGTCTGTCCCCTCGAGACATAATTGATATATACATGTTATTGAGTTATTTTTTTTATGATATGAAGAGTGTTTAATCATGTGAACATAGTAATATTTTGCTAATATGCAGGTTATAAAAACAAAATCACATAATATCAATCAAATAAATAAATTAAAAAAAAAAAAAAAAAAAAAAATATATATATATATATATATATATATATATATATAAGATTTGGTTAATGTGATAAACCCCTACAACCAACGTGCAAAGGTTGAGCAGTATCCTCCCAACCATAACCCCTCGTAAAGCCAAGAGCTATGCTTATCAATAGGAAGAAGAAGAGTTATCGTGGAACGAAATTCCAACATAGGGAATTTAACACACACCCACCCCCTCACACACTCGCCCACACTTTGGTTTGAACCTTTCGAAGAAGAGCCAAAGCCGAACCATTACGGTATCCTCATGCGACAATTTCAAATATAATATTATAATATCAAATTTTAATTATTCTTGTCAATTAATATATGTATAATTACGGCGTGGATGAGTGTGTGAGGGGTGGCGTGGATGCGTGTGTGAGGGGGGTGGGTGTTAAATTCCTTATTGATAGGCATAGCTATCGACTTTAGGAGGGGTTGTAGGGGTTTTTCACACTAACCAATATATATATATATATATAATTGTTTCATGTGGATCCTGTGAGTTGGTTGTAGCGGTTTTTCACACTTAAAAAAAAAAAAAAAAAAAAAATATATATATATATATATAAATAAAATTGTGGTTGTGGAACACCGTAGTGGTATGGCTCTAAACTTTCATTGAGAAAACCTAAGTTTAAAACCATAAAAAAGAATATGTGAATGTATTTAAAAAAAAATTAATACTATTTATATAACTAATTTAAAAAATAAAAAATATTAAATTCTAAGTTCTATTAAACTATTCTTTTGATATAAATAAGTTGTCCATTAGACTATATATATATAAAATTGTGGTTGTGGAACGCCGTAGTGGTATGGCTCTAAACTCTCATTGAGAAAACCTAAGTTTAAAACCATAATAAAAGAATATGTGAATGTATTTAAAAAAAAATTAATACTATTTATATAACTAATTTAAAAAATAAAAAATATTAAATTCTTAGTTCTATTAAACTATTCTTTTGATATAAATAAGTTGTCCATTAGACCACAACTTACATTAAGGATGTTGTTTGAGTTTATAATATAAATAAGTTGTCTAATAGACCATAGCTTAGATAGAGGATAGTTGAGTGAGCTTAATATTGGAGATTTGCAAATTTTTAGTAGAGGTTTAAGATATTAATCTAAGTCTAATAGACCATAGCCTAGATAGAGGATAGTTGAGTGAGCTTAACACCGGAGACTTTAAAATTCTTAGTAGAAGTTCAAGATTTTAATCTAAGTTTGAGACTTTAAATTATTAGTAGAGGTTCAAGATTTTAATCTATCAACTAAGATTGAGGAAAATCATAAATTAAGTAAATAATATCCTCTATAAATATAATCTTATGACATATTGCATAAAGGTTATCTTGTATAATTTTATTACATAAGGATTGTCTTGTATGGTCTCTACCTTGCAGATATTAAAAAACCACTATCCAACCAAACTTCCAATCTGCATTAAATTGAATCCTATAAAGTTTAAGTCTTGCCTTAACTAATATCCACTTTAAAAAATTGAAAAAGACCATTACCAACTATTAAAAAAAAAAAAACAATAAAAAACAAGTTTGTTGTGTGCAGTCAATGTGGTTTGAACCCTGGACTAACTAATTACTAAAAATAGTGACTGTACCAAACTCTTATGTATAAAAAAAAAAACTGTTTGGAGGATACTCGTACCATTTATTTATTGTACAACTTTTTCCACCTTTTACAATGCTAAATCTCCAATCGGACAGACGCCGAAAGGAATTGGAAACTCAAGTTAAACGCATATCGGACCACGTGATGTTTCCGCACCACGTATTTAAAGACCCGTGGTGGCCGTGCAACGATCAGAGCTTAGGAAAAAGTCTTCCGTAACCTAACACCAAAGTGTTAGGGCTTATTTTTTTATAACACGCATTAAGCCACGTCATCAAGCAGCAAAAAGTAGGTTTGGTGAGATCCCTGGTTATGGTTAGGAACCTAGTAGTAAATGTAATTCAACCCAAAGCAAAGGCTCGGAGACCGAGGCTGAGACCAAAGTCGTTGGACGCCAAAACTTCAAGGCCTACAATACGGGATCCAACAGGAAACATCCAACAAACGTGACCAAAATTTACTTGGGCGAGGGGAGAAGAAAATTTCAATGTCTTGGAACCAAAGGAATCTCTCCCCTTTAAATTATTGGTCGTGGACCTCCAATACCTGGACTCAGTGTTTAGACAGCCTCTTTTTTTGATCAGTGCCCCAGCCAAGGCTTAATAACATCAGTGGTGTCCTCTGTAAAAGCTCAATCGAACACCTTCGGAGTTTGTTCGAAGATGCATATGTACAATGCTTGGTTGCCTCCGCCCGTGGCGGAGCTTACCGTGAAAGAAAAGGAGGCATTTGCAGAGGTGGTGAATATTGTCAAGTCCACGTGGCGCCCCGAAGACCCTGGCTCCGCCTTTGCCACTCTCAAGTGGATTCCGATCTTGGAAAAGTAAGCAATTCACTTCTGATTCGAATTTTCAATTTCAATCCTCTCTAGGGTTTGAATTGCCAATTGGATGTAATTTCACCTTTTTTGCTTCAAAGAATTGTGCAAAAGGCTTCCCATTTGCGTAATTTCACGTTTTCTTTTATTCAAAGAATTGTGCAAAAGGCTTTTCATTTGCGTAATTTTACATTTTTTTTTCTTCAAAAAATAAGGCTTTCCATATGTGCACTTTGAGATTGAAATTGAACTTCGATAATCTTCTCAATAATTGGTCGTTGTTTTCTCAATCACTCGGGTGCATAAATATGGGCCCTACAAACTTGGAAGTTAAGTACGGAGAGTAAACCGCCAAAAAGTTTTTTTTTTTGTGGTTTTTTGGGCTCTTTAATTTCAACAATGTAAGGGAATAAAAAATATATCATGTAGAAAAACAATTCTCAACGCAGCTTTGCTGTCAAGTGAATGGGGATTGTATTTACATTGAGGAAGAAATAAGGTCAAAGGCCATGCAAATCTATATTGCGAGAAACAGAAACACAATAGCAAAACGAAGTTTTTAAGGTTGCGGCATAAGAAATGCATTTGTTTACATATAAGAAAATCTATATAACCAGCAACACAGCTATGTACGTATATAAAATATATAAATATATGACCAACAACAAAGAGTTCTTAAGGTTGCGGCATAAGAAATGCATTTGTTTGCATATATAACAAAATACATGTATTAACCAGCAACAAATATATGTATTTGTGGACAAATATTAAAATATATATAATCAACAACAAAGTTGTTATTAAGGTTACAAGATAGTCTGCTAAGCTATGGCTGAATGGTTGAGTTGGTTGCTACAGAATAGACTCTGAATGCAAGGGCTTATGGACCCACCTTAGAGTTCAAAAGGGTTTTCCTTCCTTTATCAAAATGATATTAAGAAATAAAAAGACATTTTGTTATATAGTTTTAGAAATGGATATTTTATCCTATTTACATTTTAAATATAAATTGTGGTTATGTTTATGGGCTTTTATGTATAAAATCTTAAGTTAATCTGAAAACTCAAAACTTTATCTACTTCTTAGATTCTATGTAGGCAGTTTACAAACCTTGGAATTCCTCACCTTTTGCGTGTGGGGAGTAGTCGGTGCTCTTACTTTTTAATTGAATCATTGTGATGCATGTTTTTCATAGGCTGTTCCTAGTGGCATTGAAATATGAAATTTCAGTCCACTCAAATAGGCTGGTCTATCCTAATTTTCTTCTTTTCCACGTGAACACAAAAAATTGGTTTTTATCTTATCAATACGTTGAAAGGTTTTAAAAAAAGTTTAAACTCCAAAATAAGTATTTATGTTATTACTCTTACAAAGGCACGATGGTCATTACATTGCCTCAATAGTTTCGTTGCTAGTTTTATTGCTAAAAGCATTGCAGAGGTTCTGCAATACGATAAAATTGGCAAGGAACAAAATTTCTTTGTGGAAATGGGTTGCATACATTAGAAATGTATGAAATCGACTTCGTAGCATTTCTTTGCAGAAACGGGTTGTGCATATTAGAAATGAGAAATGGAGCCTTCAGGTTGTGTTTTTTGCAACATAGATGCACAGTATGGTTTGATAATGGAGTGTAATTTAACTTGGAAAAAGCCTGATAAGTGCAGATTTAGATGGGAGGGATCATAGGATGAATACCGGAAAAAATAAGAGTCAATAAAAAAGAGGTAGGAGAAAAAATGGCTATAGGTCTTTCGGAAGCTGGTTTTTGACCTAAACATTCAACCATTGATTATCTAATAACTGTTAGAGCTATTGCTGATAAAACATGAGGAATAAAACCACATATCTGGGTTTTGTACATATTGGTAAGGCCTTTGAAATAGTTCTATGAATAAATTTATGGGAAATAATAGAGGAATTAAAAATACCATTTGAGTGGAAACAAATGTAATGGTAATAGGTTGTGAGAAATTCAAGGTAGTTGATTCTTACAAGTAGTTGGGTTTTAAATTTGATTTGAGCTACAATTAGAATTCTTGTATAGAAAAGCATTTAACAGGATAGAAAGCTATATAAGCCATGCTAAACAAATTCGATCATGGATTTGGAAATTGAAGAAAATGTTTGTGCAAACAATGGTTTTATATACTGTCCTTTTTGAGGCTTTGGAAAAAAAAGTTGAGTATCCAAAAATGTATTTTTGTTTGTTTTTTCAAAGAACTAAAAGTAAAGGTACAAACTCTTTACCTTATGCTGTAAACAAAAGCTTGAATGGTCCATTAGAAAGAGAAGCACTATGTCAATTTTGGACAGACCTAATCAAAATAAGACATATGAATGTAAACATTTTACCATATTGAGCAATGTCTGTGATGGCATGAAATGGATGGAAATTTAAGGAATTTATGAAATTGATTTGCCTAAAGATTCATCAACCATTCGGGAATTCATATGAATAAAAATAAATAAAGATACTTTGAAAGGATCCTTGTGAGAAAATGAAAGTTTACAAATGTGAAATCAGCTGGTGATCACCTACATAAAACAAAATTATCTCCAAGTCTCAATGCAAAGAATATAAATAATAAACCAACTTAGACTAAACTTACATTATCTTGGGATATGCCCCTGTATTAAAATTATAACAGCAGCATGCACTCACTGGAATACAAACAGCAGAACACACAGACTGAAGAGCAAATGGGAGAAGATATCCACCAAAACTGATGATGTACACTCTTCATTAGTGAGGTATAAATAGATTTACAAAGATGAGGTTGAAGGGTTGCAAACTGTCCTTGAACTAGACATGCATAGACATCTAATCAGGGAGGAAATGATGAGATTTTTTCTTAATTATCTCCTCCTTCCTTGTAGTTATCTCAGTTAGTAACTAGAGTCCTCGTTTGCATGTCCGTTTCATCTCAGGTGGACTGAATGATGTATCCATGCGTATGTACAGATCACTAACTGCATGTAAGTCTGACAAATTGAGGTGTCTATGCATGGCTACTTAAAGGACAGTTGCAACCCTTAAACCTCATATTTATAAATATATTTATACCTCACTAATGAAGAGTGTACATCATCAGTTTGATAAATATCCTCTTTTATTTCCTCTTCAGCTTGTGCTTTCTGCTGTTTGTATTTCAGTGGGTGCATTTTGTTGTTATAATTGAAATAAGGTGGAAAAATGTAGATAGAAAGAATGCTTTGCTTACTTTGCAGGTGAAGAGACGTTGAGGCTAGGTTACATGAAACTTGGAAATGGGTATAGTTTCTGTAATGGAAATGCAAGTCATTAAACCCTTTGAGAACACAAAAATAACAAAGAAAATGCCTAATTAAAAAATAAGTAATGGATATTTAGAAATTTATAGACAAAATTGATAAGGAGATAATAAATGCATGCTTAATCTCAAATGTCAACCTTTATAGTTAAGGCTATGCATGTCATGCAAGACTTAAGTATATAGAGTTTAGTAATATATTATAAGCTTACATCAAAATAATCAAAGTCATCAAAATCAGGACCAAAAGAAGATCCAACTCGTGTGGATTGAACAAAAGGTGTATGAGAAAGATTTTCATCGTCCTCAAGATCAGATCAAGTGCATCCATGGAAATATCTAATTTAGGATTTTACAATCCATCCCAGTCTTTCATTTGCCCTCTTGTAGACTCTTCTTCTTTGCAAGATACAAGGCAAAGTTTAGAGCATACAAAATTTAGATCCTTTGCCTTTTTTGAACCGAAAATCGACCAAATGAATCCATATGTGCTTCAATTCCTCTTTGTTGCCGAAATGCTTGCCTCTTATTCTAGGTTCCCTAGCTTCATTGATCCCTATGTATCATTGTTTTCAAGTTATCATTCATCTTGTTCCCTTTTTCCTCATCTTGGAGTGTTTTTTTTTGTAAATTCATTGAGTCATGTGTGCCCCATGTGGTGTTAGGAACCTTCTCATAAAAATAAACTCATTCACATAAATATTGCAATAAAAACAGAATTTCATGAAATAACAGAATATTGCAATACAAAATGTAAATGCAAAATTATAACAATATCACAAAACAACACAAAATCCCAGGCCTCTTCGAGGGGGCAACTTCCTTCAATACTTTCATTAATTTGCAAAAAGATACATTCGTTTATGGACCCTTGTCTTTTAAAGATACACTTCATGCAACCCTAACTTAATGCTCAAGAGTTGGCTTACATGCAAAGTGTCACTCGAGCTAGAATCTTCTACCAAACATCAGTTACATTCTTGATAACGGTTACATGAAATGGCCCCACTTATCTAGGCACCTCACTTGCCACATACCATTACAAAGTATTACAAAATAACATTATAAAGGGGTTCCCATGTTGGAAAAGGGTCATTACATAATCATATTAAAATTACAAAAATAGTGTTAGGATGGGGTCGTAACATGTCATTCTCCTTCAAAAAGCTTTGTCCTCAAAGCTGTAGATGAGGACACTGATGCTGTAGCTGCTGGAGAGACTCCCAAGTGGCATCTTTTGGTTGTAGTCCACGCCATTGAACAAGAACCTCAGTGATGACATGGTTCCAAATGGTGCGCGGTTTGCGGTCCAATAGTTGTTTCGGCTCAAGCAAGATGGAACCCTCTTCATCTAGTTCTAGTAAAACAGATTGAACCTGTACTTGATTACCCACAACCTTCTTGAAAGAGGAGACATGAAAGACAAGATGGAACTTTGATGTAGATAGGAGGGCCAATTTGTAGGCCGTTGCGCCAATCCGCTGTAAGACCTGGTAGGGTCCATAGTATTTGGCAGCTAGTTTTTGGCATCTGCGAAGCTGGAGTGAGGACTGTTTATATGGTTGCAAGCGGAGAGAAACAATATCTCCTACTGCAAAGTTGCGCTCAAAACGATGATGATTAGCTTGTTGGCGCATATGGTTTTGGGCCAATTCCAAATTCATATTCAATTGATGGAGGACTGCAACATGTTGGCTGAGTGTAGTGTCAACAACATGGACCTTGGAGCTTCTTGGAATGTAGGAGGAGGGTGTTGATGGAGGCCGACCATAAACTGCTTCAAAAGGGGTAACCTTGGTCGCAGTGTGATATGAAGTGTTATGCCACAATTCGGCCAAGGGAATTTTCTTCGCCCACTGTGTAGGATGTTCAGAGGCAAAGCAACGAAGGTAGGTCTCCAAGCATTTGTTTACAATCTTTGTTTGACAATCTGTTTGCGGATGATAGGCTGAACTCATTTTGAGCTGAGTCCCTTGCAACTTAAACGATTCTTGCCAAAAATGACTAGTGAAGGTAGGGTCTCGATCGACACAATAGATGCGGGCATGCCGTGAAGGTGAAAAATGGAATCTAGAAATATTTGGGCTACTACTGAGGTTGTGTAGGGATGGGAGAGGGAACAAAAATGAGCATACTTCGTGAGACAATCCATTACTACCAAAATAACTGATTTGCCTCCTGACTTAGGTAACCCTTCATAAAGTCCATGGAAATATTTGACCATACTTGTTCTGGAATAGGCAAAAACTAAAGAGTTCCAAGGGAATGCATCGTTTCTCCTTTCATTCGCTCGCATATGTCACACTCTGCCACAAAAGTTTGAATACCCATTGCTTTCCAAAAGAAAGTACGCTTAATCCTTTCATAAGTCTTGAGTAACCTAGAATGGCCCGCAGTTGGAGAAGCATGCATTTCCTTCAAGATGAGTTCTTGTAGTTAAGAAGTTTGGGGAATAACAAGGCGGTTAAGATATCTCAAATTGTGTCCATCCCAAGTGTATCCCGAGCATGAGGTAGGCTTTGTTTGAAGTGTGGCAATCAAAGTTTGCAATACAGAGTCCTTGAGCACGTCCTCTTTGAGAGAATTAATCCATTGAGGTATGGGTGAAGAGATAGCACATAACATACTTTGATCCTCAAATTGTTGAGAGAGGGCATCAACCACAATGTTCTCCTTGCCTTTTTTATGCGTAATCTCATAATCATAGCCCATTAGTTTAGAGACCCACTTTTGTTGTTTGGGGGTGGCCACTTGTTGCTCTAGTAAGTATTTGAGACTTTGGTGGTCTGTTTTGATGGAAAAATGACGACCAATGAGATAGGGTTGCTAGTGATTAACCGCATGTAGAATGGCAAGCATCTCCTTTGCATAAGTTGATTTGCCCAAATTTTAACCTGAAAGTGCTTTACTAATGAAGGCCAATGGTCTTCCCTCCTGCATCAACATGTCTCCTATGCCATTACCTGAAGCATCACTTTCAATTACAAAAGGTTTTGAGAACTCAGGCATGGCTAAGACTGGAGTGGTTGTCATAACATGCTTTAGGTCAAAGAAAGCCTTCTCAGCTAGGCCTGACCAAGTAAAAGAATTCTTTTTGAACATGGCTGTTAAAGGAGCAGTTATTTTTCCATAGTTTTGGACATATTTGTGGTAATACCTTGTGAGTCCCAAAAATTCTCGAAGTCCCTTGAGAGTGTGAGGCTTTGGCCAATCTTGAACGGCTTGAATCTTCTTAGTGTCAACTTTAACTGCATCTTTGGTGACAATGTGTCCCAAATACTCTACTTCGGTCAATCCAAAAGAACACTTGGACCTCTTAGCATAAAGCTGATGATAAGATAAAATCTGCAGAGTCTGATCCAAATGGATGAGGTGCTCCTCCCAAGAGCGATTATAAACCAAAATATTGTCAAAGAAAACTAAAATGAATTTGCGAAGGAATGGGCAAAAGATGTTCATGAGGCTCTGAAATGTGGAAGGTGCATTCGTTAAGTCAAATGGCATAACCAAGAATTCATAATGGCCCTCATGAGTGTGGAATGCTGTTTTGGGAATATCCTCCTCCTTGAGTCTTATCTAATGGTAACCCAAGCGAAGATTTATTGTGTTTCGGAGCATAAACATTTCATTGATGTATGAATCAAAATATGTAATACATCCATATGCGGTTGATATGTAGTTCATGTGCAGTTAGTAAATAACTTCCACAACCTAACTACCATATGAAACATGCGCTTCAACATATGCGCTCAATTATGGATATAATGTAATAAAATGCTCATAGAACTAAATGATATGTTACCTATGCTAACATCCCCCCTTATTACATTATTTTGAAATACAAAGAGTGTTGCGAAACAATTCAAATTTGACACGTGCAAGTGCCTTAGTGAAAATATCTGCAACTTGCTCATCAGTGGGAATGTACTGGAGCTGTATGTTGTGCTTTGGAACTTCATCTCGAATGAAATGACATTGAGTGTCAATGTGTTTGGTACGCTCATGAAATACTGGATTCTTGACAAGCTTCAAAACACCTTGATTGTCGCAAAACAAGTGAAGTGGAAGATTCTTTGGAAGACCCATGCTTGTAAGAATGTGACTTAACCATATCACCTCGCAGACTGCTCCACGTGCTACACGATATTCTACCTCTATAGAAGATAAAGCAACCACTTGCTGCTTCTTACTGTGCCAAGAGACAGGTCCAGATCCAAGATGGAAAATGTATCCAGAAGTTGATTTTCGATCATCAATGGATCCGGCATAGTCTGAGTCCGTGTATCCCTGTAAGAAGAAATTGTCATTCTTCTTGTACTCCAGGCCATATTCTGTACTACCATGGACATAATGAAGAACCCGTTTTGCTACTTTCCAATGACTCACCTTAGGTTCCTGCATGAACCTTGAAAGATAACCCACAACAAAACTGAGATCTGGCCTGGTGTTTGTCAGATATATGAGACTCCCAATCAGCTGGCGATAGAGAGTACCATCTACCTATGGAGAAGTATCATATCATGATAACTTAAGCCCTGGTTCCATTGGAGTTGCTTTTGGCTTGCAATCAGTCATGCGATATTTTTCAATCAATGTCTTGGCATACTTCTTTTGTGTCACTCTGATATGATTCTTTTTCTGAGCCACTTCTAAACCAAGACAATAGTGAAGAAGTCCTAGATCTGTCATCTCAAATGATTGTTTCAAGTCATCTTTCACTGCATCTATCATGTTCTCTGAACTGCCAGTGATGATCAGATCATCCACATAGAGTACTAAAATCACTATGTCAGAACCATTGTTCTTGATATAGAGATTAGCATCTAAAGGACTTCTTTTGAATCCATGCTGCAATAGGTGACTATCTATTTTGATGTACCAAGCTCGTGGAGCTTGTTTTAACCCATACAAGGATTTGACCAACTTGCAAACTTTTTGTTCTTGCCCTTCAACCACAAATCCTTCTGGTTGGGTCATGTACACTTCTTCTTGCAAGTCACCATTCAAGAAGGCACTTTTGACATCCATCTGATGTAACTTCCACCCGAACTGAGCTGCCATGGCACAAAGTACTCGAATGGTAGTCATTCTTGTCGTGGGTGCAAAAGTCTCTTCATAATCTATGCCTTCTTTCTGAGCATAGCCCTTTGCAACAAGATGGGCCTTATGCTTATCAATAGTTCCATCTGCCTTATACTTCACTTTGAACACCCATTTGCAGCCAATGGGCTTCTTTCCTGAAGGCAGATCAACTAGCTTCCATGTGTTATTTTTCATGAGAGATGTATGTTCAGCATCCATAGCAGCCTTCCACTGAGGCTCACTAAGTGCATCTTGAACTGTTGTGGGTTCATTCTCATCCAATGCAGACATATAAACCCTTTCATCATCCATATCTGCTTCTCTGTCTTCCTCTGCATCTATAGATAGTTCATCAAACTGTTGGTAAAGCTCATCAACCTCTGAAGTTGATGCCTCTGCTCTCATCTGCTGAGTCATGCTGCGTGTACAAGGTCGATCTAGAGTTAGATCTGGAAGTGAAGTCAACTTTGAATCTCTCAATGTGCTAGTATACCATTTTGGAACCTTGTTCTGTGGGGGTGGAGTCTCTTTCTTAGGCTCCTCTTCATCCAGGTATACAACTGTAGATGTGTTATCTGATGTGAAAGCTTCATCAAATACCACGTCTCTATTGGTGTGTGTTTTCTTGGTCTTAGGATCTATCAACCGATATCCCTTTGAATGCTCATCATAACCAAGAAAAATACATTGCAAGGTTTTCTCATCTAACTTCTTTCTCTTCTATTTTGGAATGTGCATGAATGCCTTACACCCAAAAATCCTTAGATGAGAAATGGAGGGTTTCCTACCACTCCATGCTTCTTGTGGAGTCATGCCCTGTAGAGCTTTTGTGGGTGCTCTATTCAGGAGGTACATTGTTGTATTCACTACTTCTGCCCAATACTGCTGCTCAAGATGTGCCCCCTTAAGCATACAATGAACCATTTCCATGATGGAATGGTTCCTCCTCTCAGCAACTCCATTTTTTTGTGGAGTATAGGCTGTTGTCAGCTATCTCTTAATCCCATGTGAATTCAGAAATGATGAAAATTCTTTGGAGGTATATTCCCCCTCGATCTGAGCGGAGGGTCTTGATGGAACATCCTGACTCCTTCTCAACACTCTTCTTGAACTACTGAAAGTACAAAAATACCTCTGATTTCAATTGTAAAAAGAAAACCCACATCTTCCATGAGTAATCATCAACAAACAACTGAAAATACCTCTTTCCACCATAATTGTTTGGCATAGGACCGCACAGATCGGTGTGTACCAACTCCAAAGGTTTCTTAGCTCATGAAGAGCTCACCTCAAATGGTACTCGGTGTTGCTTCCTTGCTAAGCAATCCGAGCATACTAGCAATGTGGATGAAAGGTTGGGAAGACCTTTCACCATCTCATATTTACTCAACTCGAGCAAATATCCTGAACTCAGATGCCCATATCTCTTGTGCCAAAGAGAAGTGGCCTCCTTTGTGTTTGCCACCATGGCAACATGAGGCGTAGAAATGGCATCTAAGATAAACAAGCCATGCTTGTATGAACCTGTTGCTACATGCTTTCCCTTTCTGGTGATGAAGCATCTCTTTCTGCCATCCTCAACTCTGAAAACAACATCCATGTTTCTATCCAAGATCTGAGGGACTGACAACAAATTGTTTGCCAATCTAGGAACATAGAGAACCTTCTCAATCTAACAATGTCCATCTAGAAGAGTGACTGAAACATCTCCTTCACCTTGGACTCGGTAGGTCTTATCATCAATAATTATCACTGGCTTGCCTTCCTTTGCCTCAAATGTCTCAAACCATGATCTATCACCAGTCATGTGTTTACTGGCACCGGAATCAATATACCACACAGGATCCTTCTGCTGAGAAGATGTGTGGGTCATGAGCACCTTGTGTGCTCTCTCAGAGTCTGAGTCTGATTCCTCATAAGCAACATGTCCCTTGGGTTGCTTATTCTTCTTCTGTGGTTTGTATTTCCCTTTCCCTTTTTCTTGTGATCTTGGTCATTGGGTTGTTTATTCTTAAACCAACACCTGTTGGTGTCATGGTTATCCATATCACAGATTTTACAATATTTCTTTTCTTTCTGTTGAGGTTGTTTCCCTTTTCCTTTGGATGAAGATCCTCCCTTCTAAAATTTACCTTGCTTCTTTCCCCCTTGTTTTGAGTAAAGTGCATTATCTGGCACTTCATCTCTTTGAAGTTGATTTGCCTCCTCAGTTTGAAGTAAATTTACCAACTCCACAAAAGTAACTTGTCTACCAGACACTTGTAGAGATGTGATCAACACCTTGTAGGATTCTGGCAAAGCTCTCAAAATGACTGAAGTCAAGAGAGTATCTGCCACTACTTCTCCCATAGCATTCAATTTGGCTTTCAATTCTGCCACTCTGCATAGGAACAGTTCAACTGTCTCACCAGATTTCATACTGAGTGTATGTAGTTGAGATTGAAGGTTAAGAATAGTGGACTGATTCTTCCCTTCATAAATGGTAATCAAAGCATCCCAAGCTTCTTTACCAGTTTTTGCATCACAAATATGAGGTTGTACCTCATCTGTAGTAGCAAGCAGAATAAACATGAGACACCTTCTATCCTTCTTATCAAATGCCTCTTGATCTGGCCCTGTTGTTGTAGGATGTTTTGTAGTGCCAGTCACTACATCCCACAAATCTTCAACCTGAAGGATAGCTCTCATCTTTGTCTTCCATGGTGCAAAATTAGAACCTTTGAGCAACTGTGAATCTGACAGATATTTGTGAATAGTGGCCATTGTGAAGGTTCCTTATAACACCAAATGGTCCCCCTTTCTATATACTTACAAAGAGTACGTGAAAGGGAATTCAATCAAATTGATGGCACCTACCTCAAAACCCTTTCGAAAAAGGATGATGAGTTGGAGGAGTTTAAGCCAAACAATCAGAATGAATTAGGGTATAAAATGGAGTGAATATCAAAACTGGCTTTCCTTATTTCTCCCCGATGATTTATAGAGAACAATAGCTCAGACGTCGTTGTTGCAGCTATGTTAGGCGTTAGATACAGTAGCCCAAAGCACGACAACATTACTTGTAAGTGTGGGCCAGAGGTACCATATATACCGAACACTGCGGTGCAATAAATTGCACAAATAGGTGTAAAATTTGGGGTCTTTTCTTTGCTTTCTATATTTTAACTTATGATTGAAATGCAAAAAATAGGAAATTAAATGCAATAAACAATCACAAGTGCCCACAAATTTTAACTATAGGTGTCGGTTTCCACCGAAAATGCACCTATTTACAATGCCAGTTTTTGTTTAAGATGTCGGTCTCCACCGAAAATGCATCTTTGTTACAATGATTTTTGCAAAATATTTGAGGTTTTGGTTTGCAAAAATGATATTCAAATCCACAATTTTCTCCCCCTTTGTCTTAGAATTTTGCAAGAAAAATAATGCTTTTGATCCCCCCTTTTTATTGCAAAATAAACAAGGATGAAAAATGTTTATGTACCCTTTCAATGTTCAAAAGAAAACTAAGTGCAAAGTCTTGTTTCCTTATCCCTCCTAAAAAAAAATGCACTATAGTTTCTTTGTTTTAGTGGAAAAAACAAAGTTGATGTGACAAAAAAACTTTCTTGCCTTCTTGTTTCAAACAACTAAGTGCATATTCTCTTATCTCTCCAAAACAAAAAAATGCACTATATTTGTTTCTTTCTTGAATAGGTTATAAGTTTCAAATAAAAAAAAAAAAAAAACATATAACCTAAGGTATTTAAAAAAATACCTTTTCAAAAATGCCGCTTGCAAAATATGGGTTTTCTGGACTCTGTGGGATTTGAACCCCGATCTGCCTCCCGAGCGCCTTCACAAATACTTCTCCCAACCAACTCGACTAGCGGGCGGCTGAGAACACAAAGGCAAGACTTGCCTTTTCAATACACCACCAAGCAAATATTAAAAAAAAAAAAAAAAATTACCGGAGAAGTATTATGTCATCAGCGCTCGTTTCGACATGCGTGATAAAACACACGTCAGATTTCTTGACGCGGACTCCGGCGTATGCCAACAGTTTACTTTGCTTCGGATTATACTGTCGTTGCGTCTATGAAACCGTCAAAAACGTTCTGCACCACGCCTTGTTCTTCCGATTGTCCTTCTTGAAACAAACGCCTCTCGCCACAGTATATCGCCAACGGATCAGAGAATACATATGGAGTAAAAATTTCAACTGGAATTAAAATTTTACATTGCCCAGTTACATATCAGTTTTGCTGTGTGCGTATTTCAAACAAGGGGTCGCTTTCGTCAGAGAAAACAGGTTTGAAAGTCCGCCTCGATCTTGGAGTACGTGTCTGCAGATGTCTCCTGCATCAGTTGGAGCATCTACTGCCTGCGACAGTCGCAGGTTTAGTAGAACATTGAGGCTGGTCTGCAATCTTGGAGTGTTGTGTAATATTTGGAGTGATTAAAATGTACGCCCACTGTCCGGAGGAGTAGTGAAACCACCTTGCCCAAAAATAACACTAATCACATTGCCCGAGATCTACAACGTGCTTTGATACCATATTGTGTTTCGAAGCATTAACATTTCATTGATGTATGAATCAAAATATATAATACATCCATATGCGGTTGATATGCAGTTCATGTGCAGTTAGTAAATAACTTCCCCAACCTAACTACCATATGAAACATGCGCTTCAACATATGCGCTCAATTATGGATATAATGTAATAAAATGCTCATAGAACTAAATGATATGTGACCTATGCTAACAGATCTAACTTCAAGAAAAACATAGCACCATGCAACTCATCCTACAATTCATCTACCACTGGGATAGGAAATTTATCCTTAATGGTGAGCTTATTGAGCTCACAAAAATCTATACACAAACACTAGGACCCATCTTTCTTTCGAACCAATAGGATTAGATAAGAATAAGGACTGTTACTAGGCCAAATGACTCCTGCTTGTAACAATTTCTGTACTAATTTCTTGATTTTTGACTTAAGTGCATAGGGGTACCGGTAAGGTCAAATGTTAGGTGGCATACTACCAGGTACCAACAGTATTGCATGATCATGGGAACGTCAAGGTGTTAATTCTGTCGGTTCCGCAAAAACTGCATCATTCTTAGTCAGAACGAGTTGCAAATCGTTTGGAAGTTTGTCCTCTACTGAAGTTGGTGGTTGAATTGCAAATATCTGAGCGACTATCTCACGAGAAGATTTTTTTAATTTCTCCATATGGTTTGAACTGATAATTTTGGGAGATCCTGCTGGCAAACTACGGAGAGCGTAGGACCTACCATTTTGTGAAAATTGCATCCATAACTTTGCAAAGTTCTAGGCTATGGTTCCCAAAGTGCCTAACCATTGAGCTCCTAGCACAACATCGCATCCTCCCAGTTGAAGAGCAAACATATCAATTTTGAGTTTGTAATCCCCTATCTTCAACTTAACATTGCGGCATTTGCCTTTACAAGGCAATATTCCACGATTTACCACCATAACCTCAAAGGAGTTACAAGCATGTATGTAACAATTGGCTTGCTTGGTGACTTGGGGATCAATAAAGTTGTGCGTACTTCCTGAATCAATGAGAATTGTAAGACGCTGTCCTTTGAAAAAGCCTACTACTTTCATTGTCTGAAGGGTAGTAATTCTTGCAAGATCATCGACAGAAATTTCTGGCCGTGGTTCTTCTTGTGTTTTACCCTCATCCTGAAGTGGTTCCTCTGATGGTTCTATTTCATCATCAAATTTGTTTAGTGCTTACTGACTCCTCTACATTCAACAAAAATAGCTTCTTTTGGATACATTTATGCCCTGGTGAATACTTCTCATCACAATTATAACATAAGCCTTGTGCGCGTCGGGCATCCATCTCTTTTGTAGTCAAGCGCTTGTAGGGGGTAGATTTATTGCCAGTATTGGGTGTGAACTTGGAAGGAAATGTGGGTTTGGCCTTTGGAAATTTAGATGGCCTCCTTTGAGCCAAAATTTTTTCTTTGGCCAATCTCACCAATCCTATGGCCTGCATCATAGATTGCGGTTTGAACATCTTGACGTCGCCCTTGGTATCATCTTTCAAGCCACTAATAAAACAACTCTGAAAAAAACCCTCATTTAATCCCTTGGTCCTGTTAGCCAGTTTCTCAAATTGGGTTTGATAGTCTCTAACCGTAGAGGTTTGTTTTAGTTTGGTTAATGCTCCTGTAAAGTCTTCATACTCACTAGGGCCAAAACGAGTGAGTAATTGTGACTCAAAATCTTCACAGTTGAAAGCTGCCATGGTAACCCACAAATATTTAGGGACATTGTGAAGTTTGAAGAACTGATCTGCTCAACATAACCACCTATCAACATCCTTTCCATTGAACTTAGGAAAGTCTAATTTAGGCATCTTAAATGGAGTATCTGTGTCAAAAATAGAATGATAGCCTTCCTTCTCCTTATGGATTCCTTTCTCTTTATTGGTGGTACTGCCACCTGGTTGGTCAATATTATGATGCTCAAACACCTTTGGGCCATCCCTAACTTTTTCCTCAACCTCTAAGATTTTTTCCTCCATTGAAGCTTTGGATCTTATGTGTTCACCTCTCAAAAGTGTTACTTCTTCCTTCATTTGTTTAAAGTCACTAAGAAGGTTATTAACTACTGTATGCATTTACTCCAAAAATTTGTTTTGTTCCATCTCCTTTTGGTGTCCTCTAGTTCCACTAGCCATTTTAGTATGATTTGAACCACTTTTACTGACTTCCTAAAAATAGAAGTATTGTTCTAGGAGTTACGATTTTTGGTAAGGAGGTAGAAAAAGTGTTTGGGTGCTATATATGAAAATGATCAGCTCGAAAAGACAATGGACTAGGCCCCAAAATGATGTTTTTTGGCACCTCGAAAAAAGTGCATGGAGGCTATATACCAAACTGATCAGCTCGACGAGATGGTCGCAATGAGCTATATATCACAACACTGTTTTTGGGCACCCCAAACCTTTTTTATTTTTATTTTTTATACTTTTTACAGGGGAAGTGTTGTCGATTTTTCTCCTTGAGGCTTGGTTCACTCAGAAAATTGGTTTCTTGTCGGACAACCCCTTATGAGACTCTGCACTGTCTATTACTGACACTGTTCTGTCACTGACACTATGAATCACTGTTCTGACCACTGTCTGGTTCGACTTTGTCACTGACAACTCCCTGTTTGTTATGAATTCTGAATGTTATAGGCAACAACTATTATTGGCACTGGCTACTGACAACTTTGTCCTGATTGTTATTGACCCTGATTGAATTTATACCCGACTATTACTAACATTGGCAAACTTTGTCCTGACTGTGACTGACTCTGATTATTTCTGTCTTGACTGTTATGTTCCTCTCCAACTTCTTTCATCTGTTTCATGCAGTAATTTTGGGATAGGGAAGTCTCCTTTGTATGCTCAATTTTTGTGGTAGGATTTTTGGTTGCAGGTTTAACATTCAACAAAACAAGATTTTTTGTAGGTTTAACATTTAACAGAATAGGGTACTCTAAGCCAAGGTGTATGTACTGTCACTACTACCCATAGGCCCTTTCTTATACCGTAGTGACGAACTATAGTGCTCAGATCAATATTTCATGCCACTACTCAATGAGCATTCCACGCATACCGTTGAGCATACTACATGCCTCTCTGACAATTTAGGAGGGTGATCTTTCCGGATGCTGTGTCCGATGTACTATGAATAATACAAGGCCGAAAATCTTCTTAGGGCTAAAGGTTTCTTCTAATCCTAGGGGGTCTCTCGATATACCCGAAGATATGTAGGAGCTCAATTCTGTAGATGGGTGTTGTCTGAGGCTTGCGTATTGGAGCCTGATCACCCCACACTTCACTAGACGATTTATTGGAGCCTGATAACGACAATTTGTTTGTGATATTTTAAAACCCTCGGCATAGGGTTTCTAACCTAATAACTAATGCAGAAAAAAAAGGGCTGTGTTTGTTTTTTACGTAGCAAGGAAACAAGCGAAAAATTGAAAATATGGGAAATTTATATCTAACAGTTGAATTGAAAGGGCAAGAACTGTTGCAGTCGCAATGGAACATGGCCCTGGAAAGCGCTGTGATACCACTTGTTAGGAACCTTCTCATAAAAATAAACTCATTCACATAAATATTGCAATAAAATTTTTCATGAAAGAACAAAATATTGCAATACAAAATGTAAATGCAAAATTATAACAATCTCACAAAACAAAATAGAATCGCAGGCCTCTTCGAGGGGCAACCTCCTTCAATACTTTAATTAATTTGCAAAAAGATACATTCATTTATGGGCCATTGTCTTTTAAAGATACACTTCATGCAACCCTAACCTACAGATCAAGAGTTGGCTTACATGCAAAGTGCCACTCGAGCTAGAATATTCTACCAAACATCGGTTACATTCTTGATAACGGTTACATGAAATGGCCTTACTTGTCTAGGCGTCTCACTTGCCACATACCATTACAAAGTATTACAAAATAACATTATAAAGGGGTCCTCATGTTGGAAAGGGGTCATTACATAATCATATGAGAATTACAAAAATAGTGTTAGGATCATAGTAGAGAAAATCGGAATCGGGTAGTAAATCGGCTGGGGAAAAAATCGGCAAAAAATCGGGGAAAAAAAAAACCGAAGAAAATGATTTTTATTTTTTTTAAATTTTTCATGCATATTACAATGAATTAACATTATGCAAATCAAATATTGCAATAAAAGCAACAATTCAAGTCAAGAGACTCAAGACATCATACAAGGCTCAAGCTTTAAGTACACATGAAAGTGACAAAACACATCCTGTATTGGTTATAATATGTAAAGGTACAAATTTACAAGTAACAAGAAGGAAAAAAAGGTTTCATTTTTTATATGCCTGCACATTGAAACAAGTAACAACAAAGTTACAATCACTTGAAAAAAAGGAAAAAAAACCTAAACCCTAAACCAAAAGGCTAGGGTTTAGGGTTTAAAATTGAAACATTGACAGCTGAAAAATGGGCCTGCATACATAGTTATCAGGCAATATTTACTTAAAAAGAGGAGGAAAAAAAACCCTAACCCTAGGCCCTAGACTAGGGTTTAGGGTTTAAACTTCAAGTTCAAAGTTTAAAGTTTCAAATTCAAACACTAACAGCTGAAAAATGGGCTTGCATACATAGTTACCAGGCAGCAATATTTACTTATTTACTTTAAAAGAGGAGGAAAAAAAAACCCTAGGGCCTAGCCTAGGGTTTAAACTTCAAAGTTTCAAACATTAACAGTTGAAAAATGGGCTTGCATACATAGTTATCAGGCAGCAATATTTACTTTAAAAAAGAAAAAAGAAAAAAAAACCCAAAACCCTAAACTAGGGTTTCAGATTTAGGGTTTAAACTTTAAACTTTGAAGTTCAAACATTAACAACTGAAAAATGGGCTTGCATAGAAAACCCTAAATTGGCCACAGCTTGAAAAAAAAAAAAAAAAAAAAAAATTATTTTCAAAAAAAAAAAATTAAAAAAAAGAATCACCGATTCCGATTTTTTCAAAAAATTGGCAAAAAATCGTCAAAAAATCGCCGGACTCGCGATAAGTTGCCGAGTCACTCGTTTCGCGAATGACTCGCGATTAACTCGCGATTTTTGCGATTTTTTGCCGATTTTCGTAACTATGGTTAGGATGGGGTCCTAACATGTGGACCTCACATGATACCCACAACCCCTAAAAAATCTCAAATTTAAACTTTTCTTTTGGTTTCAAATGTCAAGGAACATCGGGTATGTGTTGGGAAATGTTGGAAAGATATGTTAGAAATGAGGGGAAACGTGGGAAGCCAAGATGACAAGGTTTTGGGAGTTTCGGAGGAGTTTTGAAGGAGTTTTTTCCAAAATGGGGAAATGAGGGCATCCTAGGACTTTCCTGCAATATAGAGTTGAGGATGAGAAACATTGGATGCTATATTATCCTACATATCACCAACTAAGATAAAAGCAACAATGTGAACAGCTTATATGACGTATTAAGCTTACCTATTTCAAACTCCACATTTTATGTCTACCTAATGCAATATCCAACCATTTTGTGCAGCTAGGGAAATAAACATCTGAAGAGTATTTCTCTTAATTGTAGGGGCAATTTTTTCTTTGTAGACTATGCCTTCTTGTTAGGGCCTTTGACAACCAATTTTGCCTTATATCTGTCTATGGACCATTGGCTAATGTTTAAATGTGATGAACTCATTTGCTTTACGCAATCAAGTGATTCATCTTGATTGTATTATACTATACCTTCATAGCATTCATCCAAATTTCTTGGTTAGGCCCCTGTTCAAAACATGCATGTTAAACAACCGCATTAGTTGACAGTACATACTTAACCTATTGTTGAGTGCCAAGAGGTTGTGTTTTATTCATCTTAGCTAATATAATGTTCCTCAATGTTTTTGTAGCCCACTTGGGCATGTTTTTAGGATTGAATTATAGTGAGTTGACTATCTTATTTTTTTTAATTGGTGATATGGGATTGAAACGGGCCTCACCCATATTACAACTTGACCACGGTGGTATTACAATAACTTGGAAATTATGCGTGTATATCCTTTGGCAAGATTTGAACTTGGGTCTCTTCCTTGACAGTCAAGGAATTTAACCAGTTGAGCTCATTCCATTTGATGAATAGCTAATTGACTATCTTGTACATCTTGTTGAGAAGATTTTTAAACCTCTTGAAGCCTACAACATGTTTTTTAAATTGTTTATATGGGATTGAAACATGCCTTACCCATATTATGTCGTGACAATGTTATTGTGGTATTTCAATAAACTACATAGTTGTATGACAACAAATTGTATTATCGAGACACCCATATGGATTGAACTCTAATGGGCTTTCTCTGAGCCAAACATACTCACTAGTCAAACTTCAACGTGAAGGGCCTTGAAGCCTACAACACTGTGCCAAAATATCTTATGAATTTTCTATGTGCCATAAGGACGCATCCTTACTCCTCAGTATCCTTGAGAACTCGTCCCATGGGGACGAAGACTTGGGGATGTGCCCAATTCGCCCCCTTCAAAGAGGACAACTTGGGAGTGACCTCATTGTGTCATCCTTCACTTCTTCATCCTTGAGGGGACATGTATACGTTCTCATCAACAATGTATGGGGTAAGAAAAATATCTAAAAGAATTCTTTCCTCTTAAACTTGTTAAGTTGTGAAACACTCCCATCTATGTCTCATAAAGGTTGTTTGACAAACTAATTTTTTTTTGGTGTATAGATTGAAAAGGCATGACTCCTTTATTCTTTAAAACATTTTTAGTGTGGAGTGCTTTATTGCGTAGATTGTTCGTGCATATTTTATAGACCGCTTAGGGGTGTTTTGCAAACCATATCTCTAGAGATTAGATAAGATAATTCTATTAATGTTCGTAGATGGCCATAACAGGCCAATGAGACTCATTAAAAAGACTTGTTACAATGCATTGTAGTAACTAAAAAGTACTACTAAAATAAGCTAGAGTAGAGAAAAGAATCTAGTGTAAACCGATGGTGAATTGCAGTCCTGTCCTACTGCAATCTAGGAGAAAGAACTGCTAGCCACTCTTGTATGTAGACAAGGACATACAACACTTAGAATGAATGCTTATTACTCTCGACAACAAAGATAGAGTGAAAGAATGAGGTGATTAGTTGAGTATTAGTCTATCTTCCTTGTAATAACTGGCATCGAAGAGTGATAGCTTCCTTGAGGTATAGAGCCAAGCATCTTTGATCAGGATAGTTGAAGAGTGGCAAGCCATCCACTTGAGTCTCTATACAAGCAATAGTACCTTGCTCAAATCTCACAATAAAACAAGACACTCGAAGATGAAATGTTCCTCGATCTCCAACTCTTGATAGAGGTGAGGCGATAATTTGCAATATGTATTTTGGGTGTGAGCTAATGGAGATAATGCTTTTTTCTAGGAGAGAGGCTATTGATGTGAGAGTGGTTGAAATTAATAAAATCCAGATATGATGAAATCACTTTGATGTGCTATGCCTTTTATGGTTATTTACGTGGGAAACCTTTACAATGGGAAAAAAGTTTTGTTATGGTAAATTTCAGGTGCAGTTGGAAAGAATGGAACAAGCATTCTTGAGTAGATAGGGATCTATGTATGTGAAGATAAAAAGAGAGTTAGATCTTTGCAAGAGAGAGCTTGAGGAAAAAGATAAAAAGATATGTAGTATGATGGGTGTCATCAAAGACTTTGAAAAGGAAATACAAAGGATTCAAGAGGAGAGAAAAGAAATAAAAAGAGAGTGGGAATTTTTCATGAAACAAAATGAAGACTATGATAAAGAAATTTAATTATTCAAAGAGAAAGCAGAAAAAGTTAAGGAAGACAACAAGAAGAATGAAGAAGCCGTATCTTTGGAGTTACAAAAGCAAGAGAAGGTACAAAAGGATCTAATTTATCCAAAAATTATATTTTGTAGGTTTATGGATGCTTTCAAAAGAAAAAAAGTTATTATTTCCACTAACCCTAGTAGCAGGTATAATTTCATTAATATTGCTTTGGCTAAGAGGTTGCAAGTTCAAACAACAAAAATTAAGGACATACAACTGGAGGGTGCGAACGTTTAGATTTTTGAAGATTTGGAGATCACCATGGATAAATATGTGTTACATTTAAGTTTTCATGCTATTGAGATGGATGATGTGGATATTGTTCTTGGTTATCTTTGGTTAGATTCTTTGGGAACTGTTAACATTAATGTGCAAAATAATTTCATGAAGTTATGTTATAGGAAAAAGAAGATAACATTGCAGGGTATTTCTCAACTTAAGGAGCAAGGATCTAAGAAGGAGCAAGAAGCGGTTATGGCAAGGGAACAAGTTAAAGAACCAATAGAGGAATTAAAAGTTGATTCTACAATAGAGGCAACAATAGAGTCCAAAGAAGAAACAGTAATGAAGTCCAAGGAAGCTTTGCTAGAAGAGCATGAGAATACACCAAACAAAAGGCACATGAGAGAAGAACACGAGGAAGAATTTAAAACAGAGGAGCAAAATGTTGAAGAGTCAAAGGAAGCAAAACATTTGGTTAAGGTTGTAGCATATCGACACGCACACCACCATGAGCGACAAGAATCATGGAGGCATGGCATAGGGCATTGATATTATAATGATGGACCTACAAGGAGTCAAAAAGCCATCAAGTATGGCAATGTTTGACAAAAAAAAGTAATTCTAGATTTGAGAGTGGTGCAGTAGCATCATGGAACAACAGGATCAATCATTCTAAATATCAGACTAGAGTGGTAGAAGCATGGAGCCAATTGAGCAATTATGGATATTCAAATGGCACAATGTCAACTTGGCATCATTGAAGACCACCACCAATTAAGATTTCACTTGAATGGATGGATGATCAAGATTGGTACCACTTGTCAACATTGCTTAGAAGATCATATTTTCTTTAGTTTTTTCTCATGTTTTGAGGACAAAGTATTTTTAAGGAGGGTGGAATGTTGTGGTACCTAGGGATAGGTATATGGGGATATGATATTATATTGTATATGGGCATTATGGATAGTTGGCATGGGCCACATATAACCCAAGGTTGATTGTATTATAATAATGAATTGGATAAGGGTTTAGGAGTTGGCTAGGGTTAGGATTATACCCTCCCCAAAGTAGCATTAGAAGATTGGTATATAAAGAAGGGATATGTCATTGTAAGAATCATCATTCATATCAAGTATTCTCTTGTAATCGTCTTTGCTTGTGGAGTGGCCTCTCATCTTGGGAGATCTTGTGGAGTTATTCCTTCCTTGAGGAGTATTATTGGTGTTGCCCTACCTTAAGGGTATTATTTATCTTTGTCTCATTGTGTTGATTATCATTGTGGAATACTATTTGTGGATAAATCATTTGATATTTCTGCATATTATTGGATGATTTATGTTTGAAAGAATAAAGTTTTATAAGAGTTTGTCTACCCTCACAATTGATGTGAGCATATTTGGAGTTGACCAAGAGGAATCCTAAGGTTGTGTCCAATTCTGGTAGACATAATCAAGATAAGTAATAATGCCATTCTCAACCTCATTAAATGTTTAGTGTCGAAGGCCAACTTAGGACTAAGAGGCTAAGATGGAGTGATCCAAGTGATTTGAATATATTGTCGATAAACAATCTTTGTCTACTTGATGAATTACTCTCTTATCAAGAAGAAGGCAAGGAGGAGCATTTAAAGAGTATTTGAAAAAAGGTAATCGATCTTTGAAGATGCCAACTGATTGAAGAAGAGAAATAACACTCGAATACTATCCACGATGACGACCGAAGTGCTCCTAGAGGTAATCCATTATGAGGAGCAAAGCGCCATATATGGGCATCT
The DNA here is from genome assembly GCA_028583015.1 of Wollemia nobilis. Lineage (NCBI taxonomy): Eukaryota > Viridiplantae > Streptophyta > Pinopsida > Araucariales > Araucariaceae > Wollemia > Wollemia nobilis. The sequence goes on along the minus strand of JAQPPZ010003287.1, from coordinate 3,963,254 downwards.
TTCTAGGCTTGAGTTGCAGTCACCCATGGGTCTAAGGTGATGAAGTTGAAAGATAATTTTGAAGATGCTCTCAAGGTGAAGAGGATGAGTGCCAAGTTTGGCTTGAACAATGCATTGGGGAATTGTTCTTTTACATCAAATAAATCATCGAAGCAAACTCCTTTGGACCCTCTCAATGTGAGCCCAATCAATACACACTAGACTCGTGCCCAAATCTCAAATCCATAAAGGACCGTGGGTTTGATGATGCAGTCAAAGAGGTGCATCCTTTTAGGTATGTCTTGGAAGTGTTGCTAGAAACATCGACATTCCAAGACCTAGAGAGATGCGTATTCCTTGCAAAGATGTGACTGCAAAGCTGGCCAAAGATTAAGGGCAGGACATTGGAGATGCAATGAATTTGTCACTTATCTGAAATTTGGGTGAAATTGGCACTATACTAGAAGTTTACACCCAAATAGAAAAAATGGCAATGGAAAAGCTAGTTATAAATTTATAACAGCCATGATATTAATGTTGGGTCAATTCCAGGTGGGTAAGTTATATGATAATTGGCACAAGGAGGAAAGTGAAGCAGGTGATGTCTAAATGTGCTATACAATTTAATAAATTCTCCATATAAGCTATTTTCAGTATTTTGTTCCTGGGATCTTTTGTTGTTCTTACAAGGTTAGAACAGATCACATGCCATTAAGGCAAAGGCGCATATAATATGTCTATTGTGTCCCTTGTGCAACCCATTTTTGCTAGGATTTGGGGGATGATTTCCAGTTGTCCCCTATTGTTGTACTTTTGTTTCCTCATTTTTCTCTAGTAGGGTTCTTGGTGGGACATAGTGACTTTTCCAAATCATTTTGACAAAATGTATCAACGTTTTGTAAATTATCCAAGTTATTTTCCATTTGTATCACAAAGAATTAATTGAACAAAACATGAAATACTTGCTACCTATCTATAAGACTCCTGTCTCAAGTTTCTTGTATTCCTATCAAAGACATACTAGTGGAAAGTTGGCACACCCTTAAAACAATACCTCAAGTTTCTTGTATTCCTGTATCAAGCATCAGAGGATTCAATTTCATCAAAAACAATACCTCAACTTAAAACTAACCTTTTTTCCCTTGCTCAAGAAGTTGGCACACCCTTTCTCCTTTAATAGCCGATCAGCAAGCATTTTGTGCTTCTAACATCCACCTTCTTCCTGTGCCCCCTATATATCAAAGCATAACAAGTAGGTCCAAAAATTCTCAAGTGTTCTATCCTAGGTTTGAATTTTTAACCCATTCAAATCCTTCTAAACTTTTTGTTCTTGCAAGTGGATTTATAGCAGACTTGTTCTGCAAGTACTGCATCATCTTTACTGACACTTTATATCTAACTCTTAAATTGAAATATTACCCTAGATGTGCCAACTAAAGTTCTGTTCATATCAACAGATCCAATTTTGTTGTGGAGCGTAATACTGTGTGATATGCTTCCAAATGGCATAGTCCTTACAAAAATCATTAAACTCACTAGAAAAGTATCCGCCTCCATTAACAATACTTGAGATACCAAAGTTTTGACCTATTTTTTTCTTCCTTAAGTTTTAGAACTTAATAACCTTAGTGAAAGCCTTGACTTATTTTGCAAAATATATACCCAAACCATCTTGGAGAAATCATTAACAAAGAGAAGAAAATGCTTGGATCCATGCAAACATTAAGTGCATATATCATAAATGTCACTAAGCACAAATTGCAATCTGATATGGTGTCCCTCAAATTTCCTTAATTAGTCGTTCCCTGTTTTGTTTACCAAATAATAAAGACATGCTTACAGAGTACACCATGCTGTGGAAAGTGGGCAACGTTTGACTTTGAACCATACCTTTTTGCTGGAATAGTGAAAGACTGCCAATTTAAATCCTGTACGTCATGTGCCAAAGTCTTTTTTGGAACCTAGATGAAGTTTTTGCCACTGTTTCCTCTCTGTACAACTTAGGAGTTACTTGATGATGCATCATTAATAACAAGTTCCCATCCTCATAACTTGGATCGAGGGTATTATATCCATCCTTAATTGAATTGATGTTTGGAAGTCCATCCTCCAGCACTATTTGATATTCCAACTTTCTAATTCTGATAAGTGAAAGGAATCATGTTTTAAGCATAGTTACCTGGAGACTCATTGCCCCCTAACTGTTACTTATATCTGATATCGGTACTCATCCAGGAGATGTCACCAGATACCTGGAGACGCTTTTCAAGAATTTGGGATGTCTCCCACCCATCTTCACTTCAAAAATCATGTACCCTGTCCATTCAAAACTCGAAAGTGCCAACTGACAGATCATGCTTTAGAAATAAGTTAGATCCTCCCTTTAAAAAAATTGTGGATGTTTTTACAAGTGGTCCTAAATAGCATCAACACATTAAATGGCTCTCTAAGAGGCCCCAAACAACAGCATTTGTCATAAACCAAGGCCATAAGGAGGACACCGGTGCTTAAGAATGTCTATTTTATGACTCTGAGAGGTTCAAAACTTATGAAGAAATATTAGTTATTTATTAAGAGGTCAAAAAGAGGATTTATGACTCTCTAACAGTCTGTTTTGAGGACTTCAAATTATGAGCTGACTTTCCACTCATACAGATTGCTTAAATTTTATGCATTTTGTATCTTTGCTATTTAAATTTTTTACCTATTGTTTGTGTATTGGGTATATTTTAGCTTTAAAGAAAGTAAATATTATATTTTTATTTATTTATTAAATTTGGTGTTTCCAAGTACTGTGTACCCATTGTTTGAAAATTGACATCTCCAACCCCGTCTCCATCCTAGTCTTTTGCACCCGTGCTAGTAACTGTATCCTGGTGACTATTGTTTTTAGTATTGGCACATATCAAATATCATCAAACAATCTTTTCGATATACTTTTTCCTCTGTGTGTATTAATTGGTTATATGGGATTGAAACGGGGCCCACCTGTATTACATCATGACCACATAGTGGTATTACAACAGCTTGGCTATTATGCATGTATCGCTTGGTAAGATTTGAACCTAGGTCTCCATCTTGAAACCTGAGAAATTTAATCGGTTGAGCTAATGGAGTTTGATTTGGCCCTCTATATATTTAAGAATTGTTTGTTCATAATAAAAATCAGAGGTCCTGTGTTATATATTTTCATTTAGACATGACGAATATTTGGGCGAGTTCTATAGTAAGAAAAGTGTCTCTTAATACTCCTACTTGATTTCTCCTGATCTTTATATTAGTGTCAAAGGTCTCTTGCGATGGATTGCACATGGTTTAACTAATTTTTCAGTTGATATATGGTTGTTTCTTATTAGTGATAACATATGGATTGTTTTCATCAAGTGGCATTACCTCAACTGGTTAGATTCCTCAATATTTAAAGAGGAGAGACCAAGGTTCAAATTTTTCCAAGTGATACCTGGATAATATCCAAACTTTCTTGTAATACCACTATGTGGTGATGATGTAATACGGGTGGGGCCCTTTTCAATCCCATATAACCAATTGAAAATAACATATGGATTGTTTTCTTCCAAATCAAGTCTCTTATTTTTTGTATTCATCTGAGAGAGTTTGTTGACATTATTTTTTTCTTTTTGCAACTATTTTAAATAACATCCAGGAAAAGCTTTGGGAGTTGCAGAAACTCATAAATTAGACAAAATGCTATACATTTTTTTTATGATATTCATGAGACAATCATTAACTTCACTTATTTTTGAACATACAGTTTTCTTCAAGCAAAAAGCGAAATTGCTCTAGGAGATGTAAAAGTGCTTATTGAGACTGGACTGGAGTTGTTTCTTCAATCACAACATAGCCTTTTTGTGCAGGTGGGTAAAAATTCTTCTATTTGTGATTCTCCTATCGTGCTGTATTTTGTTTGCTTCTGTTGCAAAAGCTAAATGTGTAACTTCATAGAATCCTTTTTTTTGTGGACTCAGGTGAGATGGGGCAATCTCTTGGCGAGATTATTGAAGAAATATAGAAAGAAGCTTGCTTTAACAATTCTTTGGCGACCCTTTTATGATCTTTTGGTACAAATACATTTAACAAGGTGACCTTTGGTAATCCATTTATGAAAGATATGACGTTGAAACATTTTGTAGTGAAGACCACCTGCCTGTTATCCTCGATATTTGTCTGACGATGCCTGCAGTCTTTCATTTGAATTTGCTAAATTACCTGAAGCGAATGTGATTTTCAATCCAGTTGTTAATGTAATGCCAGTTATTCTTGTGTTTTTCCCCTCATAACTTTGTTTGGCAAGCTGTGGTGTATTTTAATAATTTTCCGAAAAGTCTTGATTCTCTTTTTGTTAAATAAATATAAAAAAAAAGGAAGAAAAATTCACTTGATTCGTAATCAATTATGTAATGGTGCAAGAGTTTTAAAATCAAATCTATCAGATTTCAGAAAAAAATGACATTTCAACAGAAAAAAACCATTCAAAGTGTAGAGGCTAGGAGAGTTGAACAAAGACAAAACACCACGATCATGTCCTTAATGTATGTAGGAATGACACCATGTAAGAAGCAATGCAGATAAATGATTGAAAAGCCAACCAGAAGCAAATTTTAACTACAGGTATGTTAACCAGAGAAGGAGATGAGAGGCTGCAAGAGAAGCAGAATAAAGATAGTATGCTTTCTAAGTTCTTAAATTGCTAGAAAGTCCTAACTCTCATGCTTCAGGAAGTGTAATGATACAACTTCAAGAATACAACAATATCAGTAGCAATCCAATAATGTGCAATAAACAATATCCAATGATAATAATAATTCAGATCCAATTGTCAGAAAACTAAATATGCAGTAATCAAATTCCAGATTCAAATCAATGCAAATCCTTAGCCACTTAGAGAGGGCGAAGTCTCATAGCCACTTGGAGAGGGCAAAGTCTCATATGCGCAATAGAGGGTACTAAGATTCAAAAATGAAAGATGATTCCAACTACTACTTAACTCTTCATTTTATAGACTAAGTCAACATTAACCCTAACCCTAATGTTCAAGGGCCGACTGTCTAAACCTAGAGCCCAAGCTAATAAAAATAAAGATAGTTTACATGGATACCACCCTTAGAAAGCTTTGTCCTCAAAGCTGGAAATAACTGGAAAATGCTCTCAGGCTCCCATGTAGCATCTTCTTTTATAAGGTCCTGCCACTTGATGAGGAACTCTTGACTTTGCCGAGACTGTAGAAGATGAATTCTGAACTGCAAATTTGCTTCTGCTTGGATAGTGATTTGACCTTCATCAAGTACTAAATGCTTCGTTAGGGATTGCACCTTCTAACCAATAACCTGTTTGAGACAAGATACGTGAATGACAGGATGGATTTGCAAGAAGGAGGTGGTGGAAGCTCCAACTGATATGCCACTTCACCAATGTGACAAACCACCTTATAGGGCTCATAAAATTGAGGAGCCAACTTATGATTGGACTTGGCCTTGGCCTTTAAGGACAATTGCTTATAGGGTTGCAGGCGTAGAAAAACCATATCCCCCATGGCAAATTGTCGTTCAGAATGGTGTGAATCTTGCTGTTGCTTTATGTGGTTCTAGGCTTGGGTCAAATTCTCTTTAAGAAGCTGAAGCACAAGTCATCCTTGTTGTAACAAATCATCTACCTGGACAACCTTGGAGGATCCTAGAACATAGTCTGTCACTGATGAAGGTTTCTGACCATACAATGCTTCAAAAGGAGACATCTTGAGGGAATAATTTTAAGAAGTATTGTACCACCATTCAACTAACAAGAGCCAATAATATGTGTATACATACTAGCATATACAATAGACACCATTAGGGAGGAAACTACTCATTATGCTATTCTAACAAGTAATATTTCCTCTATTCTAAATATTGTGATGGAGCATTCCCACCACCAAAAATAAGCTTTCTCATGAACATCTCATATTCATAGACCCAACATAGGGAGATAGACACACTATAGTCACACAATAAAATCATGCAGTTCTATCAAACAAATAGTCTTACACACCATAATATTCACATAGATCAACCTTATGTCATAGACACACTTAAATACATTGTTGTAACAATGCACTGCAATAAAATATATCCATGCCTAATGTTAGACATGTTATGTTACTAATTGTTGGAAAATCCAAATGAATATATGAAGGTAGAGTCAAACAGATAAATGGAGATATACAAAATATAACATATTTATATTCATAAATATATTCATGCATACTACATTTTAAAATTCAATATGCAATCGTTCACACCATAGTTGAGAAAATCTGCAAAATATCCCGATTCGAGCTGATTTTTCCCAATTTACAGCCTGTCCGATTTTTGCCAATTTTTTGCAGTTATATTCCAAAAAATTGTGGTATGCATGAAAAAAGCTTTTTCTTCAATGAAAAATTGCTGATTTTTGTCAAATTTTCCTGATTTGCTGATTCCCTATTTTTCCTGATTATTTAAAAATTTTTCCATGCCGATTCCGATTTTCTCAACTATGGTTCACACTATGGACTCTTATTTATACATCATAGAAAACTAGTGATTTATCCCGTCTCTTACCTGTTAGTCAATCCAATTACCAAATAGTATACGTAAAATTAATTTACTTTCTATAGATGTTAGGTAGATACCTACACTAACGAATGGAAACAATAAAATATAATAGGGTCTAGTACATGAACCAATATTCTCTATCATCATTGTTGAGCTCTATGGTATCCTTGTCGAGTGACATCTTTTTACAGTATTTTTGCAAGAGGAAAAATAACATTTATACCATAGATAATCATTCAATATGTGTATACATACTAGCATATTTACTAGACACACCATTAGAGAGGAAACTACTCATTATGCTATTCTAACGAATTCTTTTTCCCCTATTCTAAACATTGTGACGGAGCATTCCCACCACTAAAAATAAGGGTTCTCACGAAAATCTCATATTCATAGACCCAACATAGGGAGATAGTACCACTAAGATCATAGTTGAGAAAATCGGTATCGGGAGTCAATCGGTTGGGCAATGAGACGGGAGTTTTTCAAAAATCGGCAAAAAAAAACCGAAGAAAACGATTTTTTTGATTTTTTTTTCATGCATATTACAATGAATTAACATTATGCAAATCAGATATTGCAATAAAAACAACAATTCAAGTCAAGACATCATACAAGGCTCAAGCTTTAAGTACACATGAAAGTGACAAAAGTTCACAAAACACATCCTGTATTGCTTATCATTTTAAAAGGTACAAAATTACAAATTGCAAACTGTGTCAAGTCTCAAAATGCCTCAATAGGCCCACTATCTATAGTTTTCCTTTGCCCCTTGTCCTAACATAAGCCCTAGTCTCTCTTGTTTGATGTGTGCTTGTAGATGTCTGTGCTTCTCGTGCTAAGGCCTCTTCTTGGTCCCTTGCTGCCATCTCCTCCGCTAGGGTCTCATAGTTTTGCAATTCTTCCATGCTGAATAGAGGATCTTGCTGTACCTAGAAGTTCAAAACTTCAACTAGATGAGGAAAGGGACAAAAAAAAATACTATAACTATAAGATATGCTTTTAAACGAAGAGGATGAGAGGAGAAGAAGGTCCCAACAAGATTTGAAGTTTTGAACTACTACCTGCGGCTCCTGCTCTTGTGCTTCTGCATCTGTGATCCATTCAGATGATGGATCAATGTCACTTAGGTCAATGGGCTCAATATTTGGTTTTTCAAAAGATTTTTGGTGGAGACGAAGGTTGTAGTGCACAAACACAAGATCATTTAACCTTTCTTGTGTAAGTCTGTTGCGCTTCTTGGAGTGTATGTGCTCAAACATACTCCAATTGCGCTCACAACCTGAAGAGCTACATGGTTGGGATAAGATTCTAACCGCCATGTGTTGCAAATTGGGCGTAAAATCACCAAAGTCCTCCCACCATAAATCTAGAAACAACAACCAAAAAAAAAATTAATATTTTACATGTAACAACTTAAAAGTTTAAATTTTAAAACAAAATCAGAAGACAATAAATAATAATTCGATGAGGTTTACGGTTTACCTGGCCTCAATTTCTTAATAGCATTTTTGCATTGCACAGATGGGAATTGGCGACCACGACATGCCTTATAATCTTGTATCTCGGCACGGGTTTCATCGCCTAATTGTGGTGTCTTGCTGAACACGCGGTCAATGCAATCTTGAAGGCCAATCTTGACCTCATAATCAGCACGGAATGTGGGCTCATAAAATAATTTGGGGTTCAAATAGTAACCCGCTGCATGAAGAGGGCTATGGAGTTGTGATGTCCACCTGTTATCAATGATGGTCCAAATGGCATCATATTTTGTGCGGTTATGTTCATAATATGCAGCAATGGCCTCTTTCGCCCTATCCATAGCCTCATATACAAAACCCATTGGGAATTGTTCTCCATCAACAAGACGAAGAACCTTCACCAATGGCTCTGATACCTGAAAAAAAAAAAATCAAAAAATAATTTAAAGAAAAATATTTTACAACATAAATTAAATAAAAAAGTAACAAATAAATAAGCGTAGTCTTGTAGTTGTACCTTGATGGCCTCATCCATGGCCATCCAGAAGTCCTCCTCAAACAAAGAAGTATAAACATTTTGCCCCTCGGATGATGTGCGATATCTTGCAGCTGCTTCTGAATTCCACTCATTACTCACAAACATTTGTTTTAGTGACCCTCTTGCATTGTAAATGCTCTGCAATGTCACAAAGTTTGTGGCAAAGCGTGTAACGCCAGGCCTCACTAGCTCCCTCCCATTGGTGAATTGCCTCATGAGGTTAAGGACCCATGAATGGTTGTAAATGAATTTTGTTATGGCCTTAGCCTTCCCTACAACCTCTCTTACCCAAGGTAATTTCCCAATGTCCTCGAGGAGCAAATCAAGACAATGGGCTGCACATGGGGTCCAAAAAATGGTGGGGAATCTTTCCTCCAAAATCCTCCCGGCTGCCTTATATGCTGCTGCGTTGTCCGTGATGATTTGGACAACATTCTGCTCCCCAACCTCCAAGACAACCTCCTCCAACAACCCTGCAAGCATTTCGGCACTCTTCACATGTGCCGATGCATCTACTGACTTAAGGAATGCAGTTCCTTCTGCAGATGCAACCAAAAAATTAATGAGGGTTCTTCCCCTCCCATCTGTCCAACCATCAGACATAATAGTGCAACCCTTGGTTCTCCACACCTGACGCTGGTTGTCAAGCACAACCTAAAGTAAAAAAAAAATTTAGTCATGCACATTGAATATTGATTTTATCATATTAATAAATATAAAAAAAAAGTCATGTCATATAATTATATATATTAATTTAGTCAAGCACAATGACACAACCTGAATGTCGTTCACAGATTCTTGAAGGAGATGGCCCCTAAGATCATCATAAGTTGGCACCTTATATCCTGTGCCGCAGCTTGCGACAACATCTATCATGCGTCGCCAGTATGGAGACCTCGCCACATTGAAGGGAATGTCAGAATAGTACCAAAAAGTGGCAATGGCTTTCGTCGTTGCAGTGTGCTTCTCTTGGTTCCACGCAGCCATACCCTCAAGCGTGGATTGTGTCCCTGCCCCTGGCACAACACGGTCTAAGTCTACAAAAGAGGACTCTCCCGTCCCACTAGCTCCTTGTGCACTTGGACTCGAACTACTTTGTTGAAAGAACCGCTTAAGGCTGCCACGCCCACTCATACGGCCACCTCGGGAGGGGGGGATGAAATGGCATCGCTATAACTTCTTTTGTTGCTTGCGTTTTCTTCTGCCATAGATAACATGGCATTTACTTTGTTTTTTACATCTTCTGGCACCTTATCACATAATGCTACATTATTTCCTGGTAACCGTGCCAAATGGAACTTGAGGCGATAAACGCCTCCAGTATAATGATTGCCACAAAAATTGCATTTAAAACTGTTTTTTGTTTGCCCTGGCGTTCCATACGCCCATGCTGGATCCAATGGTTTCATTTTTTATATGCCTGCACATGGAAACAATTTATTAACAACAAAGTTACAAATCACTTGAAAAAAAGGAAAAAAATAAAATAAAAATAAACCCTAAAAAAACTACAATTTTAGAACAGCCCTAACCTAATTTCAAGCAGCCCTAAAAAAACCCTAACCTAATTTACAACAGCCCTAACCCTAAACCCTAACCTAATTTAAAACAGCCTTAACCCTAAAAAAAACAGCCCTAACCCTAAAAAAACAGCCCTAAACCTAATTTAGAACAGCCGTAACCCTTAAAAAAACCCTAAACCCTAAAAATTAGAAGAAACAAAATTACAATATTGATAGGCAGCAATATTTACTTAAAAGAGAAAAAAAAATCCTAAAAACCTAAGCCCTTACCAAAAAAAACCCTAAAAAAATTAAAAAACCCTAAACCTGGAATCAGGATAGCTAATAATTTGGCTTGCATATATCAATTTAATATCTATTTAAAAGGAGGAGAAAAAAAAAAACCCTAATTTTGGGTTTAGGGTTTAGGATTTTTTAATTTCAAGTTGAGAAGTAGAACATCCCTAACCTAATTTCTGTTATGTAATGGAGCCAAATTGATAAGAAAGGAATTAATAGCCAAGGAGTATTGTTAATGGGAAAATAAAAAGGGTTCAACGAGAAATTTTTGAAAATATAACTGTATTTCTTGGTGAAAAACACTTGAAAAAAATTTCTGACCTTGAGGCTGCCCTGAATCTTCTGCCGGATTTCTTCACACCGCAATCAATCTGCCGGATTCCTTCACACCGCAATCGATCGCGCTCCTACTAGGATGGTTTGGCGTAGTTGGTCGGGCCCGTCGGGGTGGTAGCACAAGGGGAGGTGTTTTTTTTTGTTTGCAACTGCTTGGAAGAAAGAATGAAAAAAAAAAAAACTTTTGGCTTTTATCGGTCGCAGCCTCTACCCGCGCGGCTGCGGCCGATTTTTTGGCGATTTTTTCAAAAAATCTGCAAAAAATCGGCCGCATCGCGATAAGTTGCCGATTTAATCGGCTCGGCAATCAAACCCGATTTAATCGCGATTTTGCCGATTTTTTGCAGATTTTCGTAACTATGACTAAGATGAAACAATTCCTTTCAAAAGTTACTGGTGAAGATAGGGTTACGTTCACTCATGATAGACTTGGGTATACCATGCAATTTAAGAACAAAATCGAGAAATATCTTGGCCATCTTACTTGCTGAATAGGGATGTTGCGACGCACAAAAATGAGCATAGTTGGAAAGGTGATCCACCACCACAAAGATCATTGTTTTGCCCTCAGATTAGGGCAGGTTGTCAATGTAATCGATGGATAGGTGCTCCTATTGGCAGTCAGGGATAGGCAATGGTTGCAAGTTTGCAACAATCCAAGAGTTTTATTCTTTTCGCTTTGTTACGCTAACACACCTCACATTCAGCCACAAAAGTCTTGACATCTACTTTTAATCCTTTCCAAGAAAAAGATTGCTTCATCCACTGATATGTTTTCAAGAATCCCGAATGTCCTGTCAAAGGAGATGCAGGCAATTCTTGAAGCAAACTTGTCTTAATAGCCAAGGACTGAGAAAGGTAAATGCCATACTTTTTGTGGAGCCTTCTCATCAACAAATGAGAAACAAGAAGGCAATGATGAGCTAGCCTCCACTTCTTGAATGGTCCGAGTAGTCTTCGGGTCAAAAAGCCAATCTTTTGGAAGTTGAGAAAGTCATTGTGGAAGTGGATTAGAGATGGCATTGACAACAACAATATCCTCATATTTGCGAGATAAGGCATCAACCACCACATTCTCCTTTCCTTTCTTATATTTGATGACAAAATCATACCCCAAGAGCTTGCTCATTCATTTATTTTGCTCAAGACAAGAGAGATATTGCTCTAAGAAATGCTTAAGGCTGCTATAGTCGGTCTTGGTGATGAAGCGATGCCCCAACAAATAAGGCCTCCATTTCTTTACAACATGCAAAAAAACTAATAATTTCTTCTCATAAGTGGATCGCCCCAGATTCTTGCCAGAAAGTTTCTTACTTTTAAAGGCCAATGGGTGTCCCTCCTACATCAAAACAACTCTAATACCTGTGTAAGAAGCATCACGCTCAATGACAAAAGGTTTGCTAAAGTCAAAAGTGGTACTCATAGCCTCCTTTAGGGCCTGGAAGGCTTGGGAAGTGGCTTCAAAACAAAGGTATCCTTCTTAGTGAGACTAGTGAGGGGAGCAACAATCTTTCCATAGTTGCAAACAAATTTATTGTAGCCGACGAGTCTTAAAAATCCATGGAGTTGTTTAAGGGATTTGGGCAAGGGCCAGTCTGGCATAGCTTTGATCTTGTTAGGATCTACCTTGACTCCTTGAGTTCCTATATGTGTCACGTATTCTACCTCCTGGAGCCCAAAGGAACATTTGAACCTTTTGACAGAGAGTTTTTCCCTTTGTAATAGGTGAAGAACTTTGTCCACACGAACTAGATGATCTTCCCAAGATTTGCTATAAATTAAGATATTATCAAAGAATATTAGGACAAACTTGCGAAGAAACGGATGAAAGATAGAGTTCATGATACGTTGGGAAGTGGAAGGAGCATTAGTGAGACCAAAAGGCATGACTAGAAACTCATAAATGCTCCCGTGTGTGAAAAGCGGTCTAAGGGATATCCTCTTCTCTAATCCTAATCTGATGAAATCCAAAATGCAAGTCTAGTTTTGTAAAGTATCTAGCACCATGTAATTCATCCAACAAATCATCTATAACAGGGATAGGAAACTCATCTTTGATAGTGATCTTGTTGAGATAGGTTTGAGGTGTAGACCAATTGGTTCGACCAAACCCCGTAAGGGGGCGGAGGTCCAAGGTTCAAATCTTGGGCCTCGTCGGACTTAATGCTTGTCTCTTTCCTGGTGCTTTCAGCGGCGTAAAAGGTTTAAAATGATTGTGGCATGGTGGTTATAAACCCAGGTGTTGTAGGTGAGTTGGAGAGGAGAGGGCAATCCTCCAAGGGAGGTCTTAGGTTCGAATCTCCACCCTACCAAAAAGTTGAATTGGGTACCCAAAATCCAATTGATAATGTTGGTGCGGGCAGGGCCAGGCACGACTCCCGGGTGACTTTGACGGTGTAGAACCCCCTGGTTGTGGTCTCTTAGACCAAGGCGGCCTCGCATGGGGATTTTTGCTTTAAAAAAAAAAAGATAGTGATCTTGTTGAGTGGTTGAAAATCAGGACACATGTACCTAGAATTGTCCTTGCATCGTACCATCACCACTGGAGAGGAGTATGGACTGATGCTTGGACGAATGATTCCTTGCTCTAACATTTCCTGAACCAAATTCTCAATTTCCGATTCTTGCATTTATTGATCTGCCAAAATGGCATACACATTACAACATCAGGCTTGCAACATGCCTCTCTGCATATACATCTATGTACTCCATCCTAAGGTATTGCACACACATGCATTCCTATCAAAACAACGAAGGGGGGGTTTATTTATAGTGCAGTCGTGGTTGTTGATGTCAACGGTTTCCAAGACCCCTTGCACGTAACTAACTTCCCCTCTTCCTTCATACTTAGGACATAATGCCACTTTACAATATATCAAATATTTGGGTGCTCAATTATGACGGCTATGACATTTACATTATATTCCATTGCATTACATCTTATTGGAATTCCATTTCATTACATTATATTGCATTACATTTCATTCCATTTAGACCAAACTTAGTGCATTAAACACTTAAGACTTTTCTGTAGACACTTTTACTTCTGTTTCTGCTTATATCTAGAACCAGTGCCTACAACAAGAACAATGATTGCTGGCAATGGCAAAGAGACGAGAGCCACCCAATCATGAACCTCAGAGAGAAGGTAGTGACCATGAAGATATGGGTTCGCTAGCATAAAGAATATGCCTGGAAACACAGCTATTATAGGAGGAATATGAAAGTCTGCAAAGGTGTAATGCATAGATGAGGGCACAAATTTCCCAAGAAGCTGGAATAATAATACAAAACCTTGACGAAAGAGAAGTAAGGAGGCAGGTAGTGTTGAATGACCTTGAGCAAAGAATAGTAAAAAGAGAGGAAGTGATTGAGATATTGTGGAGAGACATATTTGAAACACCTACATCTCAGGAAGGAGATGGAAGGAATTGGCAAACAAATGGTAGTAGTATATTTTCCACAAGTTCTAATGATTCAAGCAATAGCTCAAGTTCATCATTCACAAGACGAGCAAGGAGGAACCCGCCGAGACCTCAACCAACTCCCCAACCAGAAGAAAGGGATGACCAGGGTTTCCTTATGGCATTCCTCTGCATGGTCTTTAATATGCCTCCTAAACTCTACTGCAATCATTCTATCAACCTCTCTCTTGGCCTCAAGTTCGACAAGTACAAGAATCGAGGTAAAAACATAGTAATTGAGAAAATCGGCTATGAAGTCTTCCATGAAGTTCAAAAATAAAAAATAAGTATTTATATTAATTCAAATGTCTAGAATTAATATAATTATGTTTGAAGAACTTCACATTTCATACAAGTATGAGGTTGACTTGGAAATGTCTCTATGACTGAATTGCCCGAAGATCATTTTTCCATGCTGAGATCATTTTAATTTTTCCTTTGGTCATTTTGTGTCAACCTGTAGCTTTTGTAGATGTAGGAGGGAGTCAAGTAGGTGTTGAATATGTCATACAAATGGGACAGATTTTAGGTGTACCTTTTTTTTTTTTAAATTCGACATTTTAATCTCATTTTCCATTGAGTTGTCTGTCCATTTATTTTCACCAAATTTGTTTATGTAGGATAGAAAATCATCAAAATTTGGACATTTTGGATAAAATTTGGCAAATCTGGTAACTATGCTCTCAACCCTTGTAAATCGTTGGTATGCCTCTGAGTGGTTCCAGGGTCTTCCAGAACTAAACCTTGCACATCAGAGTATGAGAGTATTTCTACTAATTATGCTGAGTGATTTCCTCTTTCGAAGTATCCCTTCAATAGATTTTGCAGAATAGTGAAGAAGGCGACCTGCAGTGGTTCATATCTCCCAAGCTTTGTTCCTCCATATACCAATGATGTTTGCCGGAGGAATTGGTTTCCATAATATTTCCTGCTCTCTTCATCCTGGGGGGCAGTGAAAATCTAGGTTCACAAGAGCAAAATGGACTAAGCCCCACTCTCCAAGAGGTCTTTCCATGTCACCACCAACTAGGCGACAAAGGCTTAACAAATTCCTGAAACTCACAAAACAAAATTTGCCCAGAAATTACTGTCTTCTTCAACAGGAACAAAACACAAAACTCCAAAATGGGAGATTTGTGGCTTCAATTCACCTTCTTAACTCATTGATTTAACTTCTCCAGGGAGATGTCCTGAAGCCAAGCGTCCTTCATTCCATAGTCATGAAAGTGATCTGGGATGAGTGGGAGGAGGGTAAGTTTCCTACCACTTCCTGTAAGTACTCTTCCCAAAAAGCTGCTGCTGCTCATTTTCTTTTGTTTGATTGAGGCTTTTTTGAAAAATACTATTAACAGAAAGAATAATTGTCCTGCTTGTGGGCTATTAACTGTCATAAGAATCTAATAGCAATATACATTTTTCAATTCCTATGCTCTGGCTCTACTGAAGGTTGCAAAGTTGAATTCCTCTCCTTGCTTTAACTTGGACTTCCATTTGGCCAAGTGATTTGCAAGAAAATTTAATTATCTAGGAGTATGAATGAAGGAGATCCTTTCAAATTCTAAGGGACAATCCTTGAATTTCTTTTTAAATCTTCAAAAGACTTTCATTCGGTACCTTACTTATTTCTGGGTAATTCAAGAAGGAAATAATATTTTTTTGAGTATGATTCAACGATCAGGCTCTAATTCTTTTACGAATTGCTTGATTGTTCTTGAACCAGGTCCTCGTTGCTTTTGCCATACCCAAAAAATGATTTTGCTATTTTGGTCTCTACTACTTACATAACCATAGCTGGCTGGGCCCAGCTTTTCTTTTAAAGCTTCATCTATGTTAAATCTTGTACGACCCAATCTCTAGAGGAGACCATTATCTTATTCCATTTGCTTTGTTTCAATTCAATGGGGATTTTCAGCACACTTTTAAAATTCTTTGAAACAATGAAATAGTTGTGACTTATAAAGTTCTTGGATTTTGAAAGCATCTGACATATTTTTCTGCTGTGGTTGTGAATTCCCCATTTTATGTTCAAATATGATGCAATAGGGAATTGGTCTTTCACTATTGTACAGATCCTTTGTATCATTGCGCTGGGAGTCTTTATATTACTCCACTTCCAGTCCCTCTAGTAAGGGCCTAACCCTGAATTTGAACCTTAAACAGGTAACTTTTAAGAATCATGTTACAAAGTGCTAGGAAGACTGTTTATCTGCACAACTTGGCCTTTAAGTGCGATTGACATCTCACCATGTGTAGAACTCTGTCACTTTTTTTTTAACCTCCTTTTCTCAAGTATCTACTTAGTAGAAGCAGTCTTTGCTTGCAAATCATTTCCTAGCATTGCAAGGAGAAAGACTATACTGACCTGGTGAGAAAGGTATAGTTATGTGTTCTTGCTAAATCCTCACATCCTTTTGCTCCACATAATTCCAGTGAAGATATTAGCAACCATTTACATGGAATCCCAGGTACTCTTGAGGGTGCTGGCTTTGGGAGTTTGAAGGGTGTTGCATTTTCTCTTATAGGGGACAGGAGCCAATACTTAGTCACACGATGTTTGCATGTTTTTCAAGATTACATGGTGCCACCTCAACTCATGAAAATTAGGGGTTAGTATGTCTATTATGTTGTTATATTATATGTTTCATTTCAGCATTGGCAGATCAACCTAGATGGCTTTTTGAATGGATTTTTTGAAACTGTCAAATTGTCAATGGTATGTGTAAAATATGGTTTTACCATTTCCTGACAAGCATATCCTCTAGTAATTGTCCACTTTGCATTAAATGTTATACAACTCCACATAGGCAACATGTTGGCACTCAGAAACTTTCTTACTGTTAGAGTACAATGTGACAATGTCTCGGTAATTTTTTTTCAAGATCCCTCAATAGATATGCTATGTGGTATAAAGAAAGTTTCTTACAATAACATGTGCTAACATGTATAAGTGATTTTTCTTTTATTTTTTATTTGTCAGTGTTTCTGTTTTCAAATTGTTGGTGAAAAATGTTCAAAGACCAGGCTGTATTGTTACAACTATTGGTCCCTGCTCAACTAATGGCTTCTCTACCCTATCACATAACTTAAATGGCCTGGTGCTACCTTAGGATATTTGGGTTTGGTAATATTTGGTGTCAAGTTAGAATCTGCTTTGGAGCTTTTTTAATCATGACTTTGACCATTTATGTTCTTGCAAGAATTGCATGTAGCATCGTAATACCTGCGATGTCTAGGTCTCCTTTACTCCTTTGGGAAGTGCAATTGATCCTAGCCACAACTGAATCCCTTTCACCCTTCTTTTCCTTCGAGACACTTGCACAAGAGCATCTTAGTCTATTTTACTCTGCCTGATAAAAGAAATGAAAAGCAAAGTAATGGTTGATGCTAGGATTTTCTCTACAGTTCTGATTTTAAGAGCTCATAGGAGATGACTTTTACTTAGATTTGCTTTCAAATATTCAATAAACATCTTCAGTTTTCTATAGTAGATACCAAAATTCTGAAGGGTATAGTCAAGTGCTTGATTATTTATCCGCTTTTATAATTTAGCACTTCTTATTCATCTAATTAGGTGGATCATAATGATCAGTAAGAAAGGCCTCTAATTTCTTCTTGTTACCGCCACACATGCTTGTGCAAGGACATCTAAATAGTATATGGTGCCTCAACCAACTGCTTAGATTTCTAGGAGTAAAAGCTGAATATTTGCAATATGAATATTAATTGACTAATTGTGGGCAAGATAATTTTTTTAATATGTTATTGCACTTTAGCTCCCTTTGCTAATATCATAGTGTGCCATAGGGCAACCTTGTTTGATAAATCTATGCCGGTGAGTTGCCTCAGATAGTATTCCATTGACATAGACTGTTGGGGAAGCATTTGTGAAGAAGTGTTATTCCTGTTTAAGGCAAATTGACTGCTTTATCATAATATTCTCATTTTCTCCCTATCTGTTTGGAGTAATCTGCTTTATGCTATACATGAATGAACAAAAGTAGAAAATTCAGAGCTAGAGATGGCTTCTTCACTTCCTTCCCTTGCAGCGAGAGCATGTATCTCTGAATCACCAAATCAGAAAGTCTTATGTGCTTTGTGGCAAGATGAAGCTTAATTCATCAGTGAGTTGCTAAGTTCTCCAAGAAAGAATGAAAACGTGTCTTATAAAAATCTCAGTCACTTTACATCTGACCAACCAAATGAAGGAAATGGCTTTAAGTATAAAAACAACAAAAAAACTCTATTCCATGCACTTACAAAATCATGGTTGTCTTCTTCACTTCTTATCTGGATGGGTCTTGCTCTTCGGACATGCTGTAGTACAGATATTATGTATTCCAAAATAGAATAACAGAAAATAACTAGAATGTAACATGCAATGTGTACAATAAGCAGAATAAGTTAACAGCTAAGATATTTCATTATTCTTCAGAACAATACATCAACGAACCAGTCTTGTTTGACAGCACATGTACAAAGCTATCTCTGAACATAAGCACATCCTATAAACATATCAAAAACATCCATGAACATTTATATCCGAGACTGGCATGGGGGTGAATATGTACACAAGAAGATAGCAGCAGACCGTTTGCAACCAGCCGCCATGCACCCTGATGTGTAACTAAATTCATTAAATTTTGAAGCTACCCCTGTATGTGTATATTATCGCAATACAAGGGTTTAATGCACACACAAATATGTGATGTGTATGAGAAAATGACAAACTACAAATATGTACAAAACACAAGTGCCCAAAAAAGAACTTATTGTAATGGTGCTTGAGCTGTTGCCATATCGGATTTGCTGCCAACACATGCCATAAACATTGTTGGTTTGACAATTAGTCAAATTGTTTGATTTGCTCTTTGTTTCGCCTTTGAGAATATGCTCCAGAAGAGTTTCTTGTTTTGCATTTCTTATGAAGTTTGCATTGTTGGTACATTTGAAGACGATTTAGCAATATTTTTGCTTAGTTGGAACGAGCCAGTGCTGATGCCGTCAGGCTTCCCAATAACTGAGTTTCCTCTCCTTTAGGGCCTCTGCATGAGACGATTATTCTTTGCTTTTGTGCTGCAACCACTATTTGGTCAACTATTAAAGAAGCTCCTCATTTTCTCTTGATCAAGTTTATTCTTCATGAACTTTGACTTCCGATGATTACTTCCTTAGGTCATACATATAGCCTGTAGAACCTCACATTTTCATCATTTTACTTCCAACTTCAACCTCCAGAAATGGTAAACAAAGCCAATGTATTTATGTCTGAGTTGAACTATACCCTCATAAAGCAAATGATTTACTTGGTACATTTTATCCTCAGGTATAAACATAAACACACATAACACAGGAATAAAAGGTTAAGATGGCTTCTGTAGATAACTTGCTAAGTTTGGTTTTTTAATGGTTTGATTCTGCCTTTTCTCTTTGTGATTATGGTTTTATTTTTAGAGCTTGCAGAAAATTGTCCAAAGCTGTCTCATAATGCATTTTCTGGGGCCATATTACTTTTTGTTTCTTGAGCAATTCTTACAGTTATCATATTCTGACATTGTACTTTTTTATTTGTGTTTAAACACAACTAAATAATATACCCTAATTTCAATAGTCTGTAATTCATTTTACACTTGGAATATATTTGAAAGTAGCATCGACACTTTGCAGGTGTCTGAGAAACATGCTTACTACTCCTTTTTTTCTCTTTTTTTTGGACAGGCGTCAAAGTGCAGAGGGTTTAAAATTAAAACATCGCCATTTGGAGACAATGAAATCTCTCATTTATAACAGTCGAAAGTTTTTCCCATCTGGTTCTGCTGAAGAAATATGGCTAGAGTTCAGGTTGAATGTTCAATCTCACCAATTATTTACAGTTATAAAGTTTTATTTATTTTTTAGAATTAAGTTTGGGTCCAAGTCCAGATTTTACATAAATGAAATACAAATAGAAACATATTCTGACATTAACCCCTATGTTAGCAGCAGTTGAGAAAAGGATTTGTTTTGTGTATCTGTGCAATACTGCTTTATTCATTGCTTGCCTCAGGAAAGTTAACGAATAAGAAAGTGCAATATGCTATATTAGTCAAAATTTGGATAAAATGAAATAAATATTAACTAGCCTAGAAAATGCATTTGTTGGTTGAGTGTCCAAGGAAGTTGAGATGGTACCTTTTGGTATCATGATTCAAAGGAAATGTTGGATTTTCATCCACTGGAGTACATTTGCATAAATTGATCCTTACGGTAATATAAGGGAACAGTGCATTTCCTTCCTGTCTCTCACTACGGAACGTTTAATGCAGCACTTTTTCTAAATCCTCTGAATTCTTCTATTATTATGGTGTTCATGCTGTTCAAACTTCTGACATGCCTTTTGCTGGGATGAAGTAATTGATTTCCAGGTTTCTATAATCAAGTGTTCTCATGTGCAGATCTTTTATGGACAATTTATGGCATAACTCATCACTCGAAGGTGTTGGTTTTGTTCAGTTGTTTCTCCCAATGAATGCAGATAACCAAGGTTTTTTTAATAGGCAAGTAAACATTGCCTTTTCTTTTGGTTTCTTCCCTTGGCTTTTAGACTTCTTAATGGAACTCATACTTGTAATCTTATTTTCTTTTATCTTGCAGCAATTGGATAAAGGACTGCTTGGACCTATGGGTTGGAATGCCAAATTGTCAATTCTGGGATTTCCAGTGGGCTTCTGTGATAGCTCGTTGCATTAAAAAATGCACTACAATTGACTGGGAATGCTTTCTTCCAGTGCTTTTCACACGGTTCTTGAATTTGTTTGAGGTATGCCATTGCTGTAAATCGTCATGGCTTTTTGATCATATTGATTCTTTTCTTTTTAAATTGGCTTTATGGGATTAGAACGACCCCCACCCATATTACATCATGACATAAACCACATAATGGTATTACAACAAACTTCATTATCATGATGAATCCTGGTGGACTCTTTGTGAGCCAAAATTCTCACTAGTCAGACGTCAAACCCATGGGCTTCATATTGAGTATTGAGCTTAAAGAAATCCTTGCTTTTGTGTTTGATGTAAGTGATCATGGATTAAGCTTTTCCTAGATATCAAACAAAAACAATTAAAAAAAAAATTAGTTGTCATTGCTTAATGAAAACTGACCTAGTAATGAGTATGGAGCATCAGTTCAGCCAAAGTCAATTTCTTGTATTGTGATGAATTATGTTTACGACATTGCAGCATAGATGTGTAGTAGGGGAAGAGGATCAATTTTGTATGATAATCAATGATTTCTTAGAATCATAAGCTATTAAAGATTCTACAATGTATGGAGGAAGTATGGATAAGAAGGTTTAATATCTCAAGGAATAGCGGAAAACAAAAAGCTAATAACCCACATGAATGTAACCCCATATAATGGGAATCTTTTGACCAATTATTATTGTTATTTTTTAATTGGTTATATTGGATTGAAATGGGCCCCACCCATATCACATCTTGACCACATAATGGTATTACAATTTACAACAACTTGGCTATTATGCATGTATAGCTTGGCAATAGTCAAACTTGGGTCTTCTCCTTGAAATTCGAGGAATTTAACCAGTTGAGCTAATGCCATTTGATTGACCGATTATTTGAAACGGTAATTTTTAATGAGCCTAGATACTGCATTGGGGAATAAGATTTAGTTAATAGGAACTGGAAGCTATGCTACTCGGAGTACCCTGCTGGTGGAGACGAGAAACGTGGGGTTGTGTAAATGGAACAACTAGAAGATACCCCCAAATTTGGCAAAAGGGGGACCACAAATGGGATGGCTATATAAGAATATTATTCTATAGAGAAATATGGAAATATAGAAATTGAAAATTACAAATGAAAAACATTTTAAATGCATAAATTTGAGTTAATCATTGTTGTTCTTAGTACTAATCAGCAATTGTAAGAAAAATGAAAAATATAATGATGCATTATCTGAAGAGTGGTGACAGTTGCAATGTGATTGGCCACTGGACTGCCAAGGATGTTCTTCAAAATATCATGCTTAACTTTTTGTTTCTCATTGGCTCATTTTTTGATTATCTTTAGAAATCCCAAAACATCCAAAAATATTATGTAACAATGTCATGCATTCACCATATTTGCATAAATGGATTGCAGAACTTCTTTAGAGATGCTGGAATTTTGTGTTTCAACGTTCAAGGGAAGCTATGAAGGCACTTATATATTTGCATTCTTGTATTGCTAAAATGTCTTTAAAGTTTCGGAATATGGTAGGGGAATTAAGTTTCCAGATTTCAGCTGTTTATCTAATTTGCTATATTGTGCAAACAACTCCATATTTCAAGTGAACGGCACCCATCCTTTTGTATTCATGTGTCTCTATACCATGTTTCCAGATTTAATCTGTGAGACACTGTATATTACCTAGGGTTACTTAAGTGGATGTGTAGGCATCCCTTGCATATTCGTGCATAAATGAAGGTAAGGTAGAGGGGATGGCTGGGGAGTGTCCCTCATCTCTGTTTCCTAGGGGATGCAACCCCATGGCTATGCTAGCTTAGGGACGTGTCAGATGGTAACATAGATAGAAAGAGAATAAAGAAATAGTGTAAAAACACATATTAAGTATAATTAAGAGAATGAAGAAAGTGTAGTTGAAGAATAAAGCAAGTGCAGTTGGAGAATAAAGCAAGTTTAGTTAAAACAATAAAGCAAGTTCAACTAGGAAAAAATACAGCAAGTGCAGCTGGAAATATACAAAGTACCATTGGAAGGATAAAGCAAGTACAAATGGGGGAATAAAGCAAGAATAGAATAAAACATTCCCTCATCTGTAAGTATGAAAGACTTCATGAATGGGGTCTTTTGCTGAATTGATAATTGTTATTCCCATGGGAGAGGAGAGAAGATTGGTTATCTTCTCACATTGGGAGTGGCTCATGTAGTTCGCTAATCCAGACAAATCAATAAGTTGGTCATGGCACCACCTCAATGAGTTAATAAACACATCTTGTTTTGTACATAAGTTTTGTTGTGTTCTTACATGTGTTGATAAAATGACTTGTCACGACTGTGTTGATCAAGTGTCGTTATACACTGTCATTTTGTATGTCACGTGTGTCATGAACATAATAAGACAATGTGTTATGTCTGTGTGATTAGTTTGCAGTTCAGTGTGTAGTTAGGTATGGGGCTGACAATTGGGTTGTAACCATCTATCCCCCCTTTCAATTTATATATATTCCATATGTGAGTAGTTGAATGGTATCATCAATGTGTTGTAGTTTAGTGTGTAGTTAGGTACGAGGGTGATAGTTGGGTTGTAACCATCTATGCCCCCTTTCAGTTTATATATATTCCATATGTGAGTAGTCAAATGGTATTGTTAGAGTGTTGTAGTGTTGCATTGTTGGATCGCCATTGTGCACTATGCTGTTGGTATTGGTAGCGATGACGAGAGATCATCATGTACTCTTGGGTGACAAGATCATGTTGCTATAAGTGATGTATATCAATTGCACATAATGAAATATTTCTATTCTAAATTGAGGTTCATTCCTTGTTGCATGTTCTTTTTATCTATTCACTCTTATTGTTTGGGAATAAAATCTACACTACATTTGGCATTGTTGTTGTAATGACCTTGGATCAAGGAGGAGTACATGTGATGAGAGCGAACACAATGAAATAGCGTGAATGAGTGAAGCACTAGGATGTGTATGTGGACGTAGAGGATGTAGAAGATGCACACAACGAAGAAATAGAGCAGATTAGCATGAGACTGGAGGAGGTTCCAGTTGTGCGGCGAGATGCCAAACAATCTAGAGGAAGGAGTAGATGTAGGCTACCAATCCAAATAGATTTGTAGTTGGACATGGTGCCACCTTAGTGAGTTAATGTGAGTTCTCACATTGTTACATGTGTTGATCAATGACTTGCAACAAGTGTTGCTACACATTGTCATTTTGTATACGTCATGGGTGCCATGAATGTAATAAGACAATGTGTTGTGGTTACGTGATTAGTGTGCAGTTCAGTATGTAGTTAGGTATTGTTGTCACATTTTGCACGGGGTGCCATGTCTTGAAATTTTTGTAAGGATGTTGCTTTGCCTTCCCTCTTTCTTCTCTCCCTTTCTTCACCATGTCCCTTCTACTCTTCTGCCATCAGTTTCATTTTCTCCATCTTCTTTTCCATGTTTCTGACTGTTTCTCTGAGTGGGCAAATATGCCCAAAAATATTCTAAGTGTTGTTGTTCGCCCGACTGCGCAGCGCAGTCGGGCTGCGCTTGCCCATTTCGGCGCACCCGGGCGATATCGACAGAACGGTGCCCAGAAAATTTCTAAGTATGGAGCCGCCCGACTTCGCAGCGAAGTCGGGCTGCGCTCCTAATTTCGTGCGCACCTGGGCGACATCAATTGAAAGTAGCCAAAAAACTGGCTAAGTGTTGGGACCGCCCGACTTCGCTGCGAAGTCGGGCGGCGCTCTAAAGATAGTGCGCAGTAGGGCGGGCTTATTTTGAAGACGTCATAAATTGACTAAGTGTTGAGCCGCCCGACTTCGCAGCGAAGTCGGGCTGCGCTCACCAGTTTGTGCGCACTCGGGCGGAGGATGAGATAATGCTGCCGTGAAGTTTCTAAGGCACGAAGGCCCTCCCGACTGCGCTGCTTCCACCCTGCGCCGCCCGGCTGCGCTCCAGTTTTGTGCGAAGTCGGGCGGGATATAAAAGATGAGCTTTAAAGATGATTTCTTCCCCCTCCATCAGATGCTGACAGGTGTCCAGCCTCGAGATTCGAGTCAAAGATGTGACAGAAGGTGTGCCGCCAGGTACCGGACAGATGAGCGTGAATTGACATATTGTACCGCGTCTGCCCTCATTCAAACTGACTCGAGGTTTCATCTACCGGATTGCCACGTAGCTGCCAAGTTTTCAGGTGGACCTTGCTGCAAGTACATTCCATACCCGCAGAGGTCAACATCAGCCGCTTTTGTCAGCTTTTGCAGCTTTTGTCAGGTCTGGGATTTTGTGCCCAAAGTTGTAATCGGGAGGGAAAATTGCGCTATAAATAGCTGCACCATATTATTGTATAAGGGTGGATGGGAGATATATTGCTAGGAGACTTCTGTAGCTGTGCGTTTGCTTTTGAATACAAAATATACTTGGCTCTATTGATTGTCTTTATTTTGTATGCTGCCTTCGTTAAGTGTTTCTGCCTCATGTTGCTTATATTTCTGATTACTTTTATTCTGCTTATCTGGATATCTGTATTGGCAATTAAGTGTACCTGGAATGCTTAAAGTGAGGGATACATAGGATAAAGTAACATTAATGGTTTCTG
This sequence comes from Wollemia nobilis, assembly GCA_028583015.1. Lineage (NCBI taxonomy): Eukaryota > Viridiplantae > Streptophyta > Pinopsida > Araucariales > Araucariaceae > Wollemia > Wollemia nobilis. The sequence continues at coordinate 3,937,734 of JAQPPZ010003287.1, read as the reverse complement.
TTACATATTTTGTTTAGATTGCTGTTAGTAGTGGTGATTGGTTAGTTTCCGTGTTGCTTATCTTCCCCACCCGAAACAAGCATATTTATGTTTCTTTCAGTAATTTGTAATCTCTTTCCTGCACTCTGAGCTAAAACCCAAATTGAGAAAACATAGGAAGCCGGCCTCCTCCGGAGATTGGCGCGGAAGGCATTCCTTCCTTCCGCCCTTTCAATCTGCTGGGCGAATCTAGGGCGCAAATAGATTAAAATCCTATCCTAGTGGCAGATTCGTAACCAACAGTTTCTCTGGCACGCCCGGTGGGACACGGGAGTTTCCCACCCCAAAACAGAATTGAAGCATCGGTGTTCGCTTCATTGTTGTCAAATCAGAACACCTGGCGACTCTGCTGTACCTGAATATTCTCTGAGTCCGTGAGACTGGTCCAATATCAAAAGCGCCTTCATGCATACAAGAAGGTGGAGAGCAAGGAACCCAGGACAACAGCCTGATCTCTACGAAATTGACATCAACGCTCTTGGAGAGCGAGTAAGGCTGGCTGACTACCAAGCTCACCAAGACGATAGGTTCGAGCACGAACCTGAAGCTGAAGCTGAAATTGAAGAAGCTGAAGTTGAAGAAGTTGAGGAGGCCGAAATTGAAGAACAACCTACAACTTCGGACAACACTGATACTGATTATACCACTGATCAGCTTGAAGAAGAGGAAGAAGACATGGCTGCCCAGAATCAGCAAAATGATGATGATCTCTTCCCAGCTGTTGATTCCACAGGGCCCTTGGCTCTAGTTGGACAAGAAGTTGTTCCTCCTGCTGCCTTGAAATCCATTCCTACGTATGATGGCTCCGGGAAGACAGCATACGAGCACATCCAAGACATTCTGGCCTTGGCTGCACTCCACTCTATCACAAATGAGAGTGTTAAGACCCGATTGTTAGCTCTCTCTCTGAGAGGAAAGCTTCTCTACTGGTGGAGATCCTTGCCGGAGGGAGCTATCACAGGATGGCCCCAGCTAGCGGGCAGACTAGTGAAGGGATGCAATGAGTCCGCTGATCCCTCCTCACTGCTGCACCAGTTTCAAAGTATTCAACGCCATCCGCAAGAGGAGATATCGGACTTCAACGTGAGGTTTGCGAGGTCCTGGAAAAGAGTACCCCCTGAGCTGCGTCCTTCTGCAGGACAAGCTGCTCACTATTACCTGAGATCTTTTAACTCAGACATTTGTCTAATTCTCAAGATAGCCCGGGTCAACACTTTTCCCGCCTTATATGAGGCTGCTCAGCAAGCAGAATTAGACATAATTTCTATAGGCAGACTTCCTCATAAAATGCAGCCTCCCATTTATCCCGATTTCCCTCAGTCACAATATCCGCCCGCGTCTAGTGGAACGTCATCATCATCCAATCAGTACCCCCATCAGCCGTGGAACCCAGCGCCAGTTATAAACCCGTATGGTCCGCCCCAGATCCATTATCCTAATCCGCCACCTCCGCAATATCCAGCACTCCCAGCTCCCCCTCAATACCCGGCATATTCTGCTCCTCCACCATTAGCCGCATTGCCTCCGCCGGCCCGGCCGGCGCCTGCTGATAATGATATTCAGAATAAGATCCTTCAGGAAGTGCGGGCTCTTGCCTCCGGTTACCATACTATCTCCAACGACATGACGATCATGAAGAAGAAGCAAGCTCAGATGGAGTTTCTTCCTAGGAGGCCATATCCTCCTCCTGCGCTGACAAAAGATCAAGCTGCTCAAGCGCAAAGGCCTCCAGCAAGGAATGCTGCCAACAATGCTCAACCAGGCACTTCTGACCACGTTAACTGGTGCTCTACTTGCAACGATCCACATGGAGAGGAGGGTTGCATGTTGCATCAGCATTATATTCAGACCCTTGCGGGCAGCGCCGTGGAAGATGAAGCATACATGATCCGTGACGATGAAGGTAACTTTGCAGTCCCTGAAGAAGATCCCGTGTCCCTCTTGACCAAGGAGGGCAAAAAGCCGATTGAGGCCACCACGGCCCAGATGAAGCCGTTGAAGGTATATGCAAGAAGGGAGAGGACGCAGCCTGCTGTGCCAGCTCCTGATAAGCCGCCTTTACCTCCTACAGCCAAAGAAAAGCTCCCAGCGCTCAAGGCTCTCGTGGTCAAGGCTCCGACGGCCCAACCTCCAGCTGAAACAAAAGAACAAGCTCAAGAAAAGCTGAGGTACCCGTCGCTGACGAAGAGACAGAGGGTTGAAGCCACGCAACAATACCGAACCAGGTACGAGCCAGCAAAAGAGACAGAGGGAGCCGACACTTCGACTTACAATATAGTCGACGAGCTCAAGAAAACTCCAGCAAAAATAAGCATGTATGATGCTCTTCTGCTCCCAGGACAGGTAGACCTGTTGCAGGAATCCTTGAAGAATGTGAAAGATGGAAAGCCGACGCAGCCCGCTGTGTTAGCTCAGCCCTTGACAGTTTCTGCTACCGGGAAAAACAGGCCGCCACCTTTCTATCTGTCTTTGCGAATGGAAGGCCACATAGTACATAATTGCATGGTGGACTCTGGTGCCTCCACTACTGTCATGCCAAGGGCTGTCTGCGAAGAGATTGGTATGGAATACACAAGGAGCAGCCAAGGTGTGCTGCAGCTAGACGACACTCCTGTGAAGACAGTCGGAGTCATCAAGGACATCCCAATCCGGCTGCATAAAGCACTCGACATCGTGGTTATCCAAGAAGTCGTAGTGGTGGACTTGGAACCCTACTTCGGCATGTGTCTCTCTAGGGAGTTCACTGCGAAGTTGGGTGGATATCTGTCGCTGGATTATTCACATATGGAGGTGCCTTTCAAAGGAAGGAGATTGAAGATTTATAATGAGAAGCCTTCCACTTTTCTGGTCGAAAAGATACCCGGGGAAGAACAACAAAATGACATGGTTCATCTGACGACTGAGGAGCTGGTAGAGGTAGACTTGGCGGGAGAGACCCTGGAACTGTTGCAAGTGGAGGATGAGTTCTCCTTACTGGACTTCAATGCCATGATTGAGACCGAACAAGGTTGCTACTCCATCACCCAGCTTGAAAGACTTGATCAGTCTTCAAAGAAGGATGTTGGACCTGCCCCAGAAAAGCTGTGGAAGCTGTACTTTGATGGTGCCCGATGCAAGAATGGCGTCGGGGCAGGTGTACTTCTGGTCTCACCATCCGGCATTCAAAAGGATTATTGTTATAGGCTGGCCTGGAGTTGCACTAACAATGCGGCAGAGTATGAAGCCTTGTGCTTAGGCTTGAGAAAGGCAGAGAGGCTTGGGATAAAACATTTGCAGATCTTTGGCGACTCAGAGCTGGTGTGCAACCAGATTACCAATAAGTGCGCCTCCAAGAAGCACTACCTCAAGGCGTACCGTAACCGTGTCTGGGATCTGATGGAGTCATTTGACTCTTTGAATGTCAAAGCCATCTCTCGTGAAAAGAATAAACATGCTGACATTCTGGCGTCTGTTGGAGCCAGGTACGTCCCGGCTGATGACACTGTCCAGAAGCCGAAGCCGGTTCGTACCATTTATAGGCCTTCTGTGCCTGACAAGGACACCCATTGGCAGGTGTTCGACTGTGACGAGGATATCGTCACCTTTTTGATAAATGAAGCTAGTACAATCGAAGGTAGAGACCCTGATGACGAGCAGTATGAGGGGTTAATACAGTTAAAGAATAATCATGTCCCAAAAGGACTGATTACCCTGGAGAGTCTCTTTGATCAGAATGATAGAGCCATATCCCACAGGATCAAAGTAGACCCCAAGCAGTACATGGACCTGGAACTGGAACCTGGAAAGGTGATCAAGGTCGGAACAGATTGCACTGATGAGGAGTTAGAGCAGATCCGAGCTCTATGCAAAGAGTACCCAGATATTGTAGCCTGGTGCTACCAAGACCTGAAGGGGTACGACAGAGAGATGATCCAGCATACCATAGAACTGGAAGATAATGCGAAGCCCTTCAGGCAGAAGCAAAGGGCGGTGAACCCAAAAATTGAAGCCATGATGAAAGCGGAGCTCTTGAAGATGTTGGAGGCCAAAATCATCTATCCCATCAAGCATTCTTCTTGGGTCGCAAATCTGGTCCCCGTGAGGAAAAAGAATGGAGACATCCGTCTCTGCGTGGATTTCAGGAACCTTAATCAGGCTTCACTGAAGGATCATTACCCACTCCCTCAAATTGATCAAATCCTTCACGTGGTCGCAGGAGCTCAGAGATTTTCTCTCTTAGACGGTTTCTCCGGCTATAACCAGATCTGGGTGAAAGATGAAGACCAGCACAAGACGACGTTCACCACCAAATGGGGAACGTTTGCATATCAGCGTATGCCCTTCGGTCTTTCCAATGTCGGGGCTACATTTCAAAGGGCTATGGACTTGGCGTTCCGAGAGCTGCTCAACAAAATCATTGTCATCTACTTGGATGACATGACTGTGTTTTCACACAGGAGAGAGGACCATGCCTCCCACTTGCGGCAAGTATTTGAGAGATGTCGTGAATTCGGCATTTCCATCAACCCAAAGAAGTCAGTCTTTGCGGTGAAGGAAGGCAAACTGCTGGGCCATGTTATTTCTGAAAAGGGCCTTGCAGTTGATCCTGACAGAGCGGAGGCTCTTCTTCGCTTGTCCATCCCAGTCGACAAAAAGGGGCTGCAATCATTTTTTGGCCAAATCAACTTCGTAAGGAAGTTTGTGCCTGACTTTGCACAAGTAATTAAGCCCATGGCTGAGCTCCTGAAAAAAGATGCTGAATTTGTCTGGACTGAGGAGAGGAAGCAAGCCTTTGAAGAGATCAAGGCCAGAATTGCCCAGGCTCCAGTGTTAATAAATCCAGACTACTCCAAGGATTTCATCCTTTACGCGGTGGGAGAGCCCGAAAGCTACGCTGCAGTTCTGACTCAGAAGGGAGATGATGGCGAGGAGCGCCCCATAGCATTTCTAAGCCAGGTGATTCAGCCGCACGAAGAAAGATACAATTTTATTGAGCGGCAAGTGCACGCAGTTATGAGATCCCTGAGAAAGTTCAAGCACTTTGTCTCCCAGAGCCGGATAACTGTCTTCGTGATACACCCGGACGTCAGAAATTTCATCATCCAAGGGGAGCCGGGTCACAAGAGGGCAGGATGGATTGCCAAGATACAAGAGTTTGACATAGAGGTACGGCCAACAAAGTTAATCCGAGGTCGGGCTCTATGCCAAGAATTGGCCCGGAGCGCTGCAGCCGAAATCTCTGCTTGCCAGTGGGAGAATCCAGTAACAGAGGCCAACCTTTCCAACTCCTTATCAGAGGAGAATGATTGGACAAATGATCTAGTGTGGTACTTCAACACAGGGAGATGTCCAGATCATCTCAACGCCTCACAAAGAAGGAGGTTTAGGCTGAACGCCTTGAAGTATGTACTGCGCCCCGAGGGGCTATATTTTAGAAATATTGACGGCATCCTGTTGCGGTGCGTCAAGGAATCAGACAAGCCAAAGGTCCTCGGAGAGTTCCACTCTGGGATGCCCGGAGGACATCATTCAGGAAGGCCTACGGCCTTAAAAATTATCAGAGCGGGCTATTATTGGCCCACCCTCTTCACAGACGCGCATGCAGTCTGTATAAAATGCGAAAAATGCCAGAGGTTCGCCGACAGAAATAGGAAAGCACCCTTGCCCCTCCAGCCAATTCAAGCCGAGACTCCGTTTCAGCAGTGGGGCCTGGACTTCATCGGGACAATAACGCCCAACTCTTCGGCGGGGCATAAGTTCATCCTAACAACCACAGATTACTTTACCCGATGGGCTGAGGCGACGCCTACAAAGCATGCTGACCAAGAGACGGTCATTGGGTTCCTTGAGAGCCTCATTACCCGTTTCGGGATTCCAGAGGCGATCGTCACAGACAATGGTCCAGGATTTGCAGGCGCGGTACTCACTGAGTTTACCAGCAAGTATGGCATTTACCACAAGATGTCTTCAAATTACTATCCGCAGGGAAACGGCCTGGCCGAGTCCACCAATAAAAATCTCTTGAAAATCATAAAGAAGACTGTGGAAAGGAATAAGAGGTCGTGGCACCTGCTTCTGGACCGAGCGTTATGGGCGGACCGTATATCTTTCAAAAAATCCATCAAGACGTCCCCTTACGCGCTTGTATACGGCAAGGAGGCTGTCCTGCCCACCCACATAGAAATGCCCGCACTCTGGTTGTTAGAAGATGAGAAAGGCGATAGGGACCCCGTGGATGCCCGACTTTGTCAGTTGTTGCAGCTGGAAGAGGAAAGGGAGAAGGCGTATCAGGCTTTTACCAAGCACGCCGAAACGACTCAGAGCTGGTTTGCGAAGGGAACCACTACCCGAGTTTTCAAAATCGGGGACTTAGTGCTCAAATGGGATTCACTCAAGGCGAAGCCGGGCAATCACGACAAGTTCGATGCCTTCTGGGAAGGCCCCTTCCAAATAGCCCGGGTAAACCAATTCAATGCATTCGTGCTCAGATACATGAAGGGTCAGCTCCTCCCGATCCCTGTTAACGGCTTTCACCTGAAAGCCTACCATCACTGAAGATCATCAAAGGTCCTACCTTGTACAGTTTTTATTTTCTGCAGCTCAGTTGTTTTATTTCTGAATGTAAATATTGCTTCAGTTCAGTATTAGTTAGTTTTCGCTTTAATCCAAGAAAAAGAGAGCCAAGTGTTCCAGGAAAGAAACAAGTGCATGGCAGTTAAAGAGAGGCCAAGGCAGGAAAAATCGCCCGACTTCGCAGCGAAGTCGGGCTTCGCCCTTAATTTTGTGCGACGCCGGGAGGTTCAGGGTCAAGAACAAGCGGGAGAAGGGCTCAGAAAATTTTCTAAGTGTTGGGGACGCCGCCCGACTTCGCAGCGAAGTCGGGCTGCGCACCCTTTCTTGAGCGCAGCCGGACGGGAACAAAGCAAAAGGATGAAAAAATGGCTAAGTGTCCCCTCCGACTGCGCAAATTTTCCCAGCGCAGTCGGGCTGCGCACACAAAATTTTGCACACTCCAACGGGCGCATCCTAGAAGCAAGGTGCATGACGGAAATTTTTCTAAGTGTTGGCCTCCCGAGGGCGCACCTTTCATAGCGCGAAGTCGAGCTGCGCTCGTTTTTTGAGCGCACTCGGTCGGGGAAGTTCAAAAAGCAGCACGCTCCCTCAGTTTAGTGCCTCGAGGTGTGTGCCCAGATGGCGGCGGTGACGTCATTAAAGGCACGAAGTTTGAAGATTTTAAGGAATGATTGCGCGAATTTCAAAGCGGATGTCATAAATGAGAGAGCGCACAAGGGGCCAACGGCGTACAAGTTGCGCTTTCCAATAGAAGATCCCACGCGCGGCCGTCGAGGAATAACGACGCTTTTCACCCACTTCGGGCAAATAACTTTAAATTCCCCTCGCGCCATTAATGCTGCTTTTCCCATTCTTAAAAAAGGGCCCCTTACTTACTCAGAGCACCAGAATTACCAATGTAAATCCGAGCTGCGCAGTGAAAAAGGAGGAAGTGCGAAATTAAACTCAGTAACAGCTGTAATTTTCGTCTCCAGCACCATGAGTGAGGGGCCGAGAGTAGACAAGGGGAAGGCACCCATGCAGGCGCAATCCAACGATTCAGAACAGGAAGCTGAGGAACAGACGGACTCTAGCGCTCATGAAAGTGAGGCGCCGCAGGAACAAAGGGGAAAGTCCAGGGCGAGGCGAGCTAAGAGGCAAGGTCCTCTGCCGTCGCCCATCAACCGCCTGGCCGAATACAGGGATGGCGATTACTCCATCAGTCTCACAAAGCTGCGCCCCAATATCGAGAAGTGGGCAGGCAAGGTCTCGTCCTCGCACCACCTCGGGGCCGCCTACAAGTCGAACCTTTACTGGTTCTTGTGCCCTCCTGTCCACCACTGCCCGGAGCTCATCGAATCAATTGTAGCATATTACAAGCCAGCTACCCGGCAGGTCTGTGACTGCCAAGGGAGGGTGTTGTTTTCCCTTTTTAAGGAGAGCGTGCAGCCAGCTTTCGCGCCGAGGCTTGAATACGACCCAAATGCTATTATCAGAAAGATTAATTTGGAAGAGCAGGCGGGCAGGTTCAGCCAGGGCAGAAGGATGAAGGAGTTTCTTGATTCGGAGCTGAAGTGTCCACTACCGGCTACGAAATGGCCGCCAGGCCCTATACCCCTGGAAAAATTTGAGAGCAAGTACATTTATACTATCCTTGCATGGGTTCTTGGCTGCGGCACAGACGCAGAAGTGCACCCGTACCAGCTGGCACTCGCAAAGTGTATCTTGCATGGGGAGTTCTATGACCCCACTGCCCAGAAAAGCGGAAGGCGCCCAATCTTTTTTGATTGGGCAGACTGGGTGGCGTATGCCATTCACTCCAGCCTGGTAAAGTTGCAACAGAAGCAGTCAACGGAGTTCAGGTACTGCTCATTCCTTGTATGGCTATGCCTGTACCATATGCATTACCGGATGAAGATCCCCGAGCTCAAGAAAGTAGATGAGAAAGGCGCACCGCTGCCTGTATACGAGTGGACGGAGCTGCTGTACAGAAGGGGGTCCTATTATGATTTTAATTTTAAATTTTTGGGTATGACCATGGCGCTTTTTAACGGCAAGGCAAGTCGCCCTCCTCACGTCATGACGAGGTACCTGTCAAGGAACAAATTCGGGGACACTTTCCGATTGACCCAGGGCGTTATCATCAGAATTTACGGGTTCAAAGGGAAGCCGTTCTTGCTGCCCTACTTCTGTACCGAATATCACTTTGGCCTTGAAGCCGCGCGCCAAATGGACTGTGTCGAAGAAGAGTTCGGCCAGGGAAAGAAGAGGGGTCACATTTTCAAATATCCCATCACCTGGGGAGGCGTTGAAGTCCACGAAATTGGACAGCATGTCTACCTGGAGCAGACCCTCCTCAACTTGGGCCTGATACAGTTGCCGCAGCGCTGGAAATACGACCCGATAGGGGTAAGAGGAAAGTTCGTACACGTCTGCCCGCGAGAAGAAATCATGGAAGAGAGGTGCAATAAGACAGGGGCAGACCTGGAGTGGCACATTGAACGAATGCAGTCGTGGCCGCCATGGCATGACTTTTACTGTGTAGAGGTGGATTACGATCCCGAGCATAATGACGATCACAAACCAGGATCAGCTGGTTTCAGAAAGTTCCTCACAAAGGTGGCGCCCCTCGGCTGGGAAAAGGACAAAATAATTGAATGTTGGAAGATGAGGTGTCGCACGCGACACGATAAATCGGAGAAAAAGACGTTGGCCATAGATGATGAGTTTTCGGCCTTATATGTTTGTTGTACCTTGTGTTTAAGGTTTTATGAATGGAAGAAAGGTCTTACTTTCGATTGATTCTGGAGCACTCAATCTCCTAGATCAAACTTACATCCTGGATTAGATTTATCAAGTCCTTCCCTTTGACATTAGTATCATTGATGGCTCCCAAACCCATTGTCATACATGCACTAAAGGACTCACCCTTGACGTAGGAACTTATTTTGTGAACTTTGATTTTTATATTGTACATTTGTGTGGCGCTGATGTAATTCTAGGAATCCAGTGGTTGAAACTGAAGACTACTTGGTGGTATTAATATAAATTTTTAGAAGCTGTCTATGCAATTTATGTAACTCTCAAAACAACATTAAATTCACGGGTTCAGGCCTATAAAAAAAAAAGAAGAAGAAAGAAGAGAGAGAACTGATTTCAGCATGTAAAATGCAAAAGGAGATTAAAAAATGGATCATTGGCTATGTGGTCATTACAACGTGTGAGCGGGGACCAATCTAATTCAGAGGGGCAGTCTTGCAATGAGCCTAAATACTATTTTATAACATTAATGTGTTTTCTTATAAACTAATGATTACAATTCTTGTGGTTGCACTTATGCTTTAGGAAGGAAACTAACAATTTAAATCTGATAAAGCGGACTATGATAGCACACAGTTTTCAAAGTATTACTCTACTAAGATGCAATGCATAGACAGTAGATGTGGATTTTTTGGTATTGTGAAGGCTCTTGCAGGAAAATGTCAAGAAAAATGATGCTAAATTTTGGAATAATTGTATTCACACAGAAAATTGAAGAAGATCCAGAAAATGAAAATCAAGAGAACAGACTTTGTGTGAAAAGTGATGTAGGTATCTAGCTATAGCAACTCAATTGAGATGAGAATTGAATCTGTTTGTAAACTCTCAATCTCAAAAGGAGAGAGTTGTGATTTGTCAAGGGTGGGGGACCTGAGTATAACCCCTTGTTCTCCAGCCAAAAATATAAAAAGCGCCTAAATATTGCTTAAAGAAATAAGAATACTCTATAAGAAGAGAAAAAAGAAAATAAAGCTAAAATAAAATATAGTAAACATAGCTAAAAAAATAAAGCAATTGTAGCTGGGCAATAAAACAAGTTCAGTTAAAAGAATAAAACAAGTGCAACTGGAAAAATATAGCAAGCGCAGCTGGAAAATACAGAAAGTACTGTTGGAAGGATAAAAACAAGTCCAGCTGGATGAATAAGGCAAGAATGCCCTCATCTGTAAATATGAACGACTTCATGAATAAGGAGTCTTTGCTGAATTGGAAATTGGTATTTTCACTGGAGATGAGAGAAGGTTAGTATCTTCTCAAATCAGGAGTGGTTCACCTGCGAGCTTGGGCTGTTCTCTTATTGGTTGTAAGCAGGATATCTTTTTAATTGTTTTTATTAGAAGTTTATTTTCAGCAGTTTATTTCCATATCTGATTAATTGTATGTTTCTGATTTTATATTTTAGAATCTATAAGAAAAAATCCATGCCAGGATTTTGTGGTTTAGTCCAAGTTTCAGATTTTCTTGAGTTTATATCAGTTTGAGTGAGTTTCAATTTCAGATCTACTTAGTTTTGTAATAAAACTAGTTTTGACACTTTGTTTTGCAACTCATACCTCACTTGTCATGGTATTGGCAACGTGGAAAGATAATGTAATGATAAGACTTCATTTACTTTCTTAGATGGTTGTAAATTTGAGTCATTCAAAAGCATTATTCACTTGTCATAATAACTTTTTTTCAGAAAAATAAAGATAATGATTTTTATTAATGAGAGTTTTTTTTAAATATAAGGAGCCATAGTGTTAAGCCATTTAGGATCCAAAGTGCTTCAGAAAACAATCAAGTCATGTCTGATTCAAAACTTGCTTTTGAGGCAAAGCAGGAAATAATAGAGTACCACATTTGAGTAGTAGGGAGCACTATATAGCAGATAAAAACAATAAGCTGTGACAAATTCTATTCTGGTGGATGAATGTGACATATATATGAGATAAAAGACACCTTCTCTTGTTCTCTTCTATTTTCCTTCAATTGCTCATTTTGTTCTTTAAAGACAAATTAATATCATCTGCCTTCCTCAGTAATGCTCCCTGCTTTGCCTCACTACATTGCAAAGCCTTATTTTACCCCTTAATATCAGCTACTACTTGTTTGCAATTCTCAAAACCTGATAACTGAATACGGTGCTTCAGCCTTGTGCAGGCTATTTGGGAAGCTCCTCAATTTGCTTTACCATTGCATTAACATCTTGATTCTGGTGTGTCAGTGACTCGGGAGTGTTTACTTGCTACTATAATTGTATCAAACTATACTTTACCCTTGAATCATGTCTCTAAACTTTTCTGAAATCCCTGGTGCTGTTTGCATTTTTCTTTTTCTATGAAAGTTTTAAATTTGTTTTATGATTATCTGATGGGTTCCTTGGACCAGCTATAACAACTTCTAGCTGGGAATTTTGTGGAGTGAAACAAAATTCAATACCACACCAGGATGCATAACAAGATGTTATTAAAAAATTAAATCAAGGCCAGCTATACTCATAATGCAATTATCTAATCGAATTCTTGGACTATACAAGCTACAAGAACTAAAAGCAATGTGATAAAGAAAATTTCAGACTGGTTGCAACCTTATCCTCCTCTTTAATGACTTAGCACTGTTCCTTCATGGCTCACTTAAAAGTCAACTGAGGTCAGGTATTCTTTTAACCCAATTGAAACGTGTGTGACCTTTATATGTACATATAAAAATTAATAAAATGCACATATAAAGGGAAGAGTGCTTCAGTTCTGATATCAGCCATGAGATAAGATTGTAATGGAATAAATAGCCTTTTGGGATATCTTTACAACTGATCATAACAATAAAAAATGACTGCATTATGTTGCTGCAGCTCTCCCAGGAGATTAATCACTTATTTGTTGATCATTATTACTTATTGGCATATTGCTCTCTCTAGCTGAACTTAGAAGTACGAACTGGCCAAATCTCTTGCAAAGAGCAGGTGCGGGGTTGGGTCCGTGCAACTGGCCTGCCGGGTGTGCGAACCCTGTTATCTTGCTTATTGCTCTCTCTAGCTGAACTCAGAAGTATGAACTGGCCAAATCTCTTGCAAAATCTGAATGAAAATACCATTGGAATAGTTGTTATGTCGACCTCTTACCTCCATGGAATGAATACTCTAGTGTCTCATTGCATTGAATGATCAATCTTTTCATGAAGACACATTTCTCCAGATAATTAGTTGAAGATGCATCAAGAAATTTTTCGAATAAAGGTTTTGAACTGAAGCATCTATCTATGGCATCCCTTGATCAGTGCATACAATTTGATAAGGATGCCAATGCATTAATATCCATCCATTGCACCAACCCACAAGCTATCTTTGCACCAGTAGTTTGACTCATCTACCTCCAATCATTCTAAGAATGTGCTCTGTGATGTATATGTGATTGTCAATTTCAAACTATTAAATCCATTTATAGAGCAAAATTTTCATCTTACCTATTGACCTTCATAATGTGGAAGTCTCAAATGTCATTGTATGATCGAAGAGGGGGATGTTTGGTGCATATGTAGTCCAGTGCCGAGTGTCCTGGCCTTCTGCCTAAGAGCATTTATAATATAATCATTCCTAAGAAGAAGACTAAAACAGAAATTTGACATTATTGCCAATTTCATTTTAATTGGTTAAAACCTTTTAAAGGTCAGAAGGCAGAGTGTTGTCATCCTTGCATTGCTGTCAAATTTAGTTTTCACAGGACATTGAGGCCAAAGGATGGAGAAAATCAACAACATTTTAATGCAAGAAATTCTTTTACAGTGCCCTTGTGTTGTTGAAGGAGTGTTGGGTCTGAGTTGACCAGGAATAAGGTGTTTTTATCATTTTCAGTTCATTTAGTTTTTTCTTATCTTCAACATGGCTTGTTTGTATTGATTGACATGTGATCCATATGCTTGTGATAAACAAAATAGATAATGAGAAAGAATTAAAGCAGACTCTTCAGATTTATTGAGGGAGGGAAACAGTAACGAATTTATATGAATGAATGAGTGGCAAATGCCAAAGGGAGAGCTGCAGAGAAAATCATCTGCAGGAAGAATTAGCAGCGAAAAGAAAGGATTGCTGTTCAAATCTAGCCTAGTTTGTTGGAGCAAGTGGTTGTGGCATAGAACCCATACCCAAAGATGTTGGAGCTTGAAAAAGCTGAAGCCTAGAGCTAGAGCTTGGAGAGCTCGAGCCCAGAGCAGGAGTTGAGGAGAGTTGGGAACCTAGAATGGGATCTTGAAGAGCCATAGCCTAGAGCAGGAGTTTAGAGAGCTCAAACCCCAGCATCAGATAAGATGACTTTATTAATGTCCAGGGATGGCCAAAGTAGGTCAATGGGACTTGTCGAATCGAGCTGTTACAATGTACTGTAGTAACCAAAAAGCACTACAAAACTAAGCAAAACTAGAGTAAAGAATCTAGAGTAAACTACACTGAATCGGATCAACTATATTGCATAAAATTACAGCCTTGAGGGTTATCCAAAATGGATAAACCATAATATGCTTAAAGAAGCAGCCCCAAATGTAGAGAAAAGCGGAAAAAAATACCGTATATTAAAGAATGTATGCAATTAATTTCAAAATAAAGGCTCAAACCCTAATATGCTGAAAGGCCCCAAATGTAGAGAAAAGCGGAAAAAAATACCGTATTTTAAATAATGTATGCAATTAATTTCAAAATAAAGGGTCTTCTGTGTTTTCTTTTTAGACACATCTTTCATCTTGCAAATTATCATGTTATTTTAGAAAATTACAGATCAACACGTAACAATATCTCCATTCTTTAGGGTATTAGAATCTTACTTCATCAAAGGGTTTTTGATTGTATGTTGGCTATAAATCAAATTTGCCCTTCAACAATTATTTGTTCATTTGTAGATTATTCTATGAGACAACTATTGGTATGTAGATAAACTTTTTGTTGATTGACGTGTTGGGATTCTCGTCTATCATCCAATTCAACTTTTTGACAGTACCAATGAATTTTTGATCTAGTAATAGAAATGTCTTAGCTAGGTCTTGTTTGCATTATGTAGCACTACATTACCATTATACAAGGGGAAGATTTCAGAGCTGTAGCTTTTTCCAGTTCTCTAGACAAGAATGTTACTGGCTTAAGATGCCTTTAGGGTACAAGGTTTGTTGTGTTTTTTCCCCAAATCTTGTGTAATTTTATGGCTTAATATTTGTGCAAGGAATGTTGCATTATTTCTTTTTAGCGATCCTTGAGAAGTAGAGGGGCAAATTTAGTTGCATGACAAACTATACATGCCATTCTTTGAAGTCATTTTTTATAAAATACATATGCATGCATATCAAAATGAAACCAAGATGTACTTTTAATGCAATGACATAACAATTTGAGCAGCATAAAATCAAGAGCAACAGTATAACTGTTATTGAACAAGAAGTAAAAAGAGTCATGAAATTCTTTTGTGGTTATATTTTGCTCTATGATTTAAGATAAGCATTATTGTTATCTTCAAATCATGTTTTCCTAGAAACTAATCAATGTTCTCTGCCAAATGGTGATAAATACTATTTGTAAAACAGGTACCAGTGGCAAATACCAGTGCATCGTACCCTTTTTCAAGAAATGACGTTCCAAGAAGCACCATATCGATGTTCTGTTCAATCAATCTAGTTACACCCATGAGAGAAATTGCAAAATCAATTGTAATACTCTGTATTCCTTCTATATCAATGCTTAAAAAATTTAAATTTTCTGGTTAAGAAGAGGTTTCATCAATACAAATATATCGAATGTAATGGGAATCTGATTTGTCTACTTTTCAATTTCCAATTTTGTTCCCAATGGTACATGTTTGTTGTACATATTAGTAAGACCTTTTACATTTTCAGGTATTTCTGCTCAAACCTGGTGGTTCAGCTCAAGTTTACTTTGAAAATATGGTTAGCCTTCTAGAACAGTTAAGTCTCTTGAATTCCCCTTCTGCAAAAGACTGATCTGAGTTGATTCAGCATATTCTTGGTTTTCTGGTGACTTGTTAAAAATAGTTTAAGGCTCAACTTATTTGGATTTTTGTTTCATTGACAGATATTATCATCCATCTAATGGAGGTTGGTGGAGTTACTCTCTGGAACGTTTTCTCCGATATCTAGTGTTCTACTTTCAGAAACGCCTTTCAGAAGAGCAACGGTAAAAGCATTATGCCATTTTGTAAAAAACCCTAACCAGAATACAAACTAACATGCAATTTCGAAAACAAAACACCCAAAATTTCCAGCCATAAATTTTCGAACAGCAGTAAATATACTTGTATAGTCTGCTTTTTTTCTTTTTTAAATTATTATTTCAATAGGAGACAATACATGAGGTTCACACAAATGAAAAATACAACAATAATCTGAAAAGAATGCACCTGATAATTGCATCCACTAAATAATGTAGAGATATTACAATAGAAGAGCCAACCAGCCACCAGTTGCTAATTAAATTCCTCTGAATGCACAATGGTAATAAATCTGCCAGCTGAAATAAAAAATCTGATCTTGAGATTCGAAAGTTTTCGTCCTTGAATCTGCCAATTAGCTGCTGAAGCACAGCCGCCACCCAAAAAGTAGAACAGTTTCTTTTTTTTTTTTAAATGTTCAAAGAGCTCCCATGTTACTTCCAAAACTCCTCTTTTATAATTTATACAGTCACCCCTTTTACTTTTTTCTTTTTTTAACTTGTGGGATAATTGAATTTTTTGAAAATTCTAATGCATCCATTAAAATCTCCGTTACGACTTTGAATTACACCAAACGAAAGCCAGGGTAGACTAGAACACATCTAGGGGAATCACTAGGGTCACTCCAAAACTTGGTAATACCTCCTAAAAATTAGGAAGATCCCTAAAATATAGAAATTTCCCTTTAATTTACCACGACTGCTCCACAAAGATAGGTGAGTGGGGCCCACAGTCTGCTATCATCCAAAAAGGGACATTACAAGTTCTCCCCTCCTGAATTTGCTTTTCCTCAAGCAAGATAAAGTGGGATGACTAGCAACCGTCTCCCAAGTAGCATCCTTGCGAGGCATGTCCCTACACTGTATTAGATACTCTGTTAGCACACGTTTCCTCTACCTCTTCTCTCTAGTCTCAAGGATCTGCTGTAGCACTACGACTAATCTTCCCTCATCCTCCAGGGGTGGTGGTTCGGCTGAAGGTATCACACGCTGACCTGATGCCTTCTTCAAACATGACATGTGAAAGACGTTGTGGATCTGGCTGCTAGAAGGGAGCTCCAACTCATATGTCGCCTCACCAATACGTTGTACCACTCTATAGGGGCCATAGAAACGGGGTTAAGCTTCTCTGCTCCACTCTTCTTCAAAGAAAACTGTCTGTAGGGTTGCAGCCTAAGGAAAACCATATCACCCACCTCAAAGTATCTCATCAATATTTTGCTGGTTCTGAGCACGTCGCAAATGGTCACTTGAACCTGTTTAAGATCTGCCTATTATGCTCTCTAAAATCACCAGCTGCAGGTACCATTCTTTGGAAGAGTTAACTCAGCAAACGTAGGTGCATCATGCCCATTTAGTGCCATGAATGGAGACATCCCAATCGACATGTGATAGGTAGTATTGTAACAATACTCCCCTAAATAGAGCCATCTCACCCAAGCTGTCTGATGATCGGTAGCAAAGCTCTGTAAGTATCCCTGTATTCACTTATTTAGTATCTTGGTCTGGTCATCAGTTTGGGGATGATAATTAGTACTGGGAGTCAGCTCTGAGAAGTAAGTTCTGTCCATCTTGGAAGCATCAATCCATCTTAATGTTTCTAATTTGTAAGTTACTAATAGCTGAGCAATCATGTGATACAATGGGTAATAGAAGTTCTCAAGTCTCTTTTTACATTTTGGTACAGATTGTAGCAACCAAGTACAGAAAAAGTTCCCTTGTTCACCAGTCATAAACTCTAAAAAGAAAGACCTTGGCAAAAACAAGCTTTCTGAGGGAAGTCCACAGGAGGGTGAAAGGAAAAACTTCTCCAAAAGAGAGACAAATATGTGGAGAAATATAGTCAAATTGTTTTCCTGGTTTCCAGCTCATAAAAGTGTTGAATAAAGCTCTTACAAAGCTTTCTACATGAAGAATTTTCTAACCCTAGATGACTGCTGTACTATGCTTAATCTTTCTAAACAAATCAGATCTGTAATTTATTTAAGACAGAAATAGTTTCTAAGCATGCAACAATCATACAATGGCTGAAAATGAACAGCGGAAGCAAAATATATATCTGAACCTGATAGTATTACAGAATAGAGGAGGCTACAGCTACAGCAGGACAGCCTGCTCTCTTGCT
The DNA here is from genome assembly GCA_028583015.1 of Wollemia nobilis. Classification (NCBI taxonomy): domain Eukaryota; kingdom Viridiplantae; phylum Streptophyta; class Pinopsida; order Araucariales; family Araucariaceae; genus Wollemia; species Wollemia nobilis. The sequence goes on along the minus strand of JAQPPZ010003287.1, from coordinate 3,920,035 downwards.
GCCTTTTTGGCCAGCAATTTCATTGTTCTTCTCCTCTTAAGCTTGCAGTTTTCCTTCTGCAATCTGCTCTCCTTCTTTTTCTTTCTGTTGTGTAAAACACTCTTGCCCTTCTCCTTTTATGCTTGAAAAGGAAACCCTAATCTCTCTAACCCTAATCTCTTTAGATGTATGGTCAAGATTAGATCTCATCTCATCTTGAGATGTATGGTCAAGATTAAATCACTTAAGTGAATTACAAAATAGAATTATCACTTTACAAATAATGAGAGGAAATGGACTAATAGGAAATCTAAACCTAAGACACAACTCCAAGTGCCATGTAGATTCTCCCACTCTCCATTGTGGGTCCCACTATGCCATATCATCCTTTGCATCATCCTCAAAATATCTCGAACCACTTCTAGCATGTTCATACTGAAGCCTGTGCAAGAAGTTCCTGTCTGAGCTAGATTTCTCAACACTACAAGATGCCATCTTTTATTCTCCACACTGATTTCTGTAAACGTGTCAATAGGCAGCCAAAGGAGTTCATTATTCCAACCATGATTTTCAGCAAGACTCTGAATAATTTTTTCACCATATGCTGTCACCAGATTCCTTGGCAAAAAGGGAAGCAACAATTGCAATTTTCCAATCTGGCCAAGAGTTATACCATTATGCATTTTGTTTATTTTACTTACGGTTGTGTCTTCAAGGATCTTTCTGCTTGTTGGCTCCTCACGCAAAGAGAGAAATTCCTCCCTGTTTTTAAAATGCCTTAGTGGGGAAAAAATATTAAAGAATCGCTCTTCAAGGTTTCTAATCCCATACAAGCTCTTGACCTGTCCAGTCCCAGCCACCTGCCCAATAGCTTTCAAATCTTTTGAAACTTCATACATTTGAAGTATTAAGGCACCTTGAACAGTAAGCAGACTGTATTGCTCTGTACAAGAAAAATAGATCTCTTTCAGTTTCTTCAAAACTTCCTGCCCAGTAGAAAAGAGATCCATCAAAAGAAAGTCTTTTGCATGCATGGAAAAATTATGGACACTAATCTGTACAGAACTTCCTTGTCTCTGCAGCAATTCAACCTGCTCACGTTTAAGCCAGAACGCTTCACTGTTAAACACAGTGCAGAATCTTTCATTTCTATTCATTCTGATGCCAAAATATTCAAATGCAAATTTGATATAGGCTTTATCCTGTTCTCTTTCCCGACATTTTTCAAGTTTGGAAAGAGAATCCACCAACAATAGCATTTTCTCTTTCCATGCATTCCAAAGAAAAACCAGTGTTGTAGAAGAGACTCTATTTTCCTGCAGCATTTTGGAATGATCATCACTCCTGAATAAATTCTTCCCTCGAGTATGCTGAAATATTTTCACGTCAGAATGAAGGGACACATGAAGAACTTTCCTAAGAGAAAGGACTTCAAGGTTGGCATTTTCTGTCCTCTGTGCAAGGATCATCTCTTCTGTTAATTCGCACAGATTGTCAGACTCATCTGAATTGATGCTTCACATTCACAGGCATTAACAGACTGAGGTACATGGTGCAGGTTTTTCTCCACACTGCATTTTACTTTCTCTAGAAGTCGATTCTTCTCAGCAAATTTCTGTAGTGGCCATCCTCTATTTCCCTGTCCCCACATCGAATTTAACCGCACAAGTAGTAGAATTGATTTGACTGCTCTTTCATATTCTCCTGCTTTTTCTAGCATGACAGCCTCAAGTAACAAATTACCTTTCATCTCTGCCACCTCTGCAGCCTGTATGAAGTTCCTAGACGCCTCTTCAATTCCAATAAGTTCATCCAAGCAGTCTTTTCTCAAGAGAAAAGATCTAATCAAGTCCATTTTAGGAAATGCTTTTACAAATTTCATCATAGCCTTGGGGTCTTTTTTCGGATGATAATATGTTGCGCATTTCTTAAGATAGTCATTTTCAATTTCTACTCTTTCACAATTGTGGCATCTTCCACAGTTTGAATTGCAGTTTTCCTTTTCAGAAACTTCAATATATTTCAATCCAGTCTCAAATAATTTTCCCTTTAAGCAAACATTTAGGCATTTAAAAACACAATTAGTTCTGGCATATGCATTTGCAGCGGCATACCAGCATTTGGCCATTACAAAGCAATCTCCTGCATCTTGAGGATGTGTTTCACTGCATTTTTCTTCATAAGTTCTGCCTGGTGTAGTAGTCTCCAAAGTTAAGGCCCTCTTAATGGCAGCCTGTAAGGAGTCTGGATCAAAAGCCTTAACCAGGCCTCTAAGTGGCTCTCTCAAACCCTCCATGAATAGATAAGTCAATCACCTCTCTGACACATCGGGGACCATCACTGCAACCCTCTGAAAATCAGCCGCATAAGCATCTACTGTACTGCTGTGCCTCAACTGTGCCAATCTCAAAATGGGCCTCAGGATCCTGCCTCTTGAATCTGTCAATCAATCTCCTACAGAACTCCTCGTAAGTGGTGATAAGGCTATATCCCTGGGTGATCAGACCGTGATACCACCACTCGTGAGCAACTCCTTCTAAGTGAAGGGTAGCAAACTTAATCGCCTCCTCATCATACATCGGACTCAAGGAAAAATAGGTGTTTAGCTTCTGAATCCAAGCACAAGCTAAAGATTTGTTGGACCCATCAAATGAAGGAACTGTTAGTTTTCCCAATCTGTTTTATGGATCCCTTTAAGCATAGTTGAGAGAATCTGCAAAAAATTTGCAAAATCCTGATTTTTTGCCGATTTTTTAAAATGCCGATGCAATCGGAAAACTCTCGGCGATGCCCCGATTTTTTGAAAAAATCAGCGTCACCGATTTTTTGAAAAAATCAGCATCGCCGATTTTTTCAAAAAATCTGCAATTTTTTTTTTAGGCTACAGCTGATTTAGGGTTTTTTTATGCAAGCCCATTTTTCAGCTGTTAATGTTTGAACTTCGAAGTTAAAGTTTAAACCCGAAACCCTCTTTTTAAGTAAATATTGCTGCTTGATAACTATATACATAAGTCCATTTTTCAGCTGTTAATGTTTGAAACTTTGAACTTTGAAGTTTAATAGGGTATTGGGTTTAGGGTTTTGTTTTTTTTTCCTCCTCTTTTTAAGTAAATATTGCTGCCTGGTAACTATGTATGCAAGCCCATTTTTCAGCTGTTAATATTTGAATTTGAAACTTTGAACTTTGAACTTTGAACTTGAAGTTTCAACCCTAAACCCTAGTCTAGGCCCTAGGGATTTTGGTCTAAGGTTTTTTTTTCCTTCTCTTTTTAAGTAAATATTGCTGCCTGATAACTGTGTATGCAAGTCCATTTTTCAGTAAATATTGCTGCCTGATAAGTGATTGTAACTTTGTTATTACTGGTTTCCATGTGCAGGCATATAAAAAATGAAACATTTTTTGACTTGTTGCTTGTAACTTTGTGCCTTTTCATATTATAAGCAATACAAGATGTGTTTTGTCACTTTCATGTGTACTTAAAGCTTGAGCCTTGTATGATGTCTTGACATGAATTATTGCTTTTATTGCAATATTTGATTTGCATAATGTAAATTCATTGTAATATGCACGAAAAAAAAAATTCAATGAAAATTTTCGTTTCCTTAGGTTTTTTTTTGGCCGATTCTTTCCCTGATTTTTTTGCCGATTCCCGATTTTTGCTGACTTTAAAAAATGCCGATCCTTTGCCGATTCCGATTTTCTCAACTATGCCTATAAGTATGGTTCTGATTTGGTCTTCTCTCATTCTTAGGATTGGTTGTTTGTCTTCAAGGTACAAAAATTTAAGAAAGAGATGTCAGCCTGAAACTCCTCACTCTGTGCTCTATACTCTGCATGGAGAGCTGCCAAATCATCATCCTGCTGCTCTGCCACCTCCTCCTTTGGCTGTGCTGCCTCTCTCTGTAAGAAGGTAACTCTAGGTAGCTTGGGACCACTAACTGTCCTAGATGCCTGCTGAGTTTTCCGATTTGCTCCCGAAGCGGAGGATTCCCCTCTATCACTGTTACCAAGAGGAATAGCAGTGGGGATAGAACCCGGACTTTGAAATGCTTGGGTGAAAAGGTTAATAAGCTGCTGCTGTCCATCCTTCAAGGACTTAATAGTTTCAAGGAATTCCTTTTCTTTATCCTCACCTGACATCTTCACATGGCTATTTGTGTTTGGTGGTGGAATAAGGGTTTGCTGAAGTTTCCTTTGTTCTCTTTGTTGATATCTTATTTCCCTTTCACTAAGTGACATTCAAGAATCAACACTCTTATAACCCCTCAGGCTGGCAAGAACTTAACTTTGATACCACTGTAAAAGACCTTAACCAGAATACAAACTAAAATGCAATTTCCAAAACATAACACCCAAAATTTCCAGCCATAGAATTTTCGAACAACAGTAAATGTACTCATATATTCTGTTTATTTATTAATTTAAAATTATTATTTCAATAGGAGACAATACATGGAGATTCACACAAATGAAAATAGAACAATAAACTGAAAAACATGCACCTGGTAATTGCATCCACTGAATAATGTAGAGATATTACAATAGAAGAGCCAAACAGCCACCGGTTGCTAATTAAATTCCTCTGAATGCACAATGCAGACCCTCTAATAAATCTGCCAGTTGAAAACAAATTTCTGATCCTGAGATTCAAAGATTTTTGTCCTCGAATCTGCCAATTAGCTGCTGAAGCACAGCTGCCACCCAAAACTGTAGAATAGTTTTTTTTTTTTAAATGTTCTAAAAGCTTCCATGTTACTTCCAAAAGCCCTTTTATACGGCCACCCCTTTCACTTTTTTCTTTTTTTTAACTTGTGGTATAATTGAAATTTTTAAAATTCTAATGCACCCATTAAATTTTCTGTTACAACTTCAAATTGCATCAAATGAAAGCCAAGGTAGACTAGAACACATTTGAGGAATCACTAGGGCCGCTCCAAAACTCGGTACTCCCTTCTAAAAATTAGGAAGATCCTAAAATATAGGAATTTCCCTTTTATTGATCCGGAAAACAATATAAAACAAATGCATATAGTCACTCATGCTTATGCCTCGTACACATGAACATCCACTCACCACGACCGCTCCACAAAAAAAGGTGAGTGGAGCCAACAGTCTGCTATCATCTGCAAAGGGACATTAAACATTTAGGTTGCTGGGAATATGATTGTTATGAGTCTTATGCCATGGGTGTAATGTTTCACGTGTGTTGATACTCTGTTATATTGCACTGGTGTTGGCACGCTTTGACATGTTGATTGTAGTAGAGCTGATAAGGAATGGGGATTTTAAGGTTGAATATAGATGTTGGTATTTGAATTACAGGATTGAGAATATAGAAGTCTTGCTTGACAAATGCATAAAGTTTTACATTATTATGAATATTCTTTGCAGAAATAAGGAGGATGGATCAAACATGGTTCAAAATAGCCTTGGAAGATCAGAAAGGGCAGCATTTGTGAGAGTTGTGTTGAAATTAATTGAACGTGGGCAATACAGCAAGAATCAATCACTTGCAGCAACTGCTGCTTCTGCAGCTTCAAAGTTATCCTATGTGGAGCCTTCTCTTGTGCTGCCTTTTGTTGTGTCGCGTTTCCATATTGCACTTGATACAGTAAGGGTTCCCTTTCATTGGAAACAACTTAATAAACTCACCTTTCTAAACTGTTAGTATTTAGTAATTGATGTTTTCGTCTCAAAATGAGATGTTTCATGCCCAATGTGATGACAGTGTGTTGGATTGGACATAGTTTAGGTTATTAAAGATAAAGCTGGAGAGTAGCCTGTTTTTCTACTACTTTGCATCTAAAGGGGATTATCCATACTTTCCTTATTACTGCAGATAACAGCTCCACATCAATTTAAGCCTGCAATCACTGCAGTGGCTTATGCAAGTCGTGCTTTACTTCTATCTTCTGCACAGCCTGCTTACTTGGGAACAGAATCTGACTGTGTTTCTTCTCCTGTTGATTACAATCATGCTCTAATCGTTTCGATATGCAATACCTTGCCGGGTATGGATGTCAACGATCCTCCTAAGACCCTTGCAACAATGCAGTTATATGGATCCATATTCTCTAGTGTAAGTATCTGCTTTTCTGGTCTAGTTAAAAACTTTTATGTTTTCGATTGTCCAAAACTATGCTTTTTGATTCTTCCATCATTCCTATGAGTCTTGCTGCAGCTAGCAGAGATTGGTGATAAGGAGGGTGACAGTTTGATGATGCTTGATATCAGTTTTTCCGAATGGCTGGATGAATTGCTTTGCCGTCTTTTTTCTCTTCTTTTACATGTGGAACCGAACAGTCAATCGTAAGTGATCATCTATGTAACATGCTTTTCTCTTAATTGTTATGTTTTCTTGAATTCTAAAATTGATTTTTTATCATCTTAATGCATAGTTCATTTAACTGAATACAGTTTTTTGGGTGTTGAAAAGTACATTTGTCTCATATGGAAAGAATTACCTTCTTTGTAGCAAGAGAAAAGTGGGATATGCATATTCTGACAGTCAGCTTGTGCCCTCAAGGAATTCACATACCAAGCACAAGAACAGATAGGATTTGGGAGTCCTAGCAATGTAGAATCCTTTGTAGTGAATATAATGCATTTTTGACATAGAGAGCATAGTTGAGAAACTTGGACTGAGCTCGGACTTGGCAAGGAAAAAGAGTCGGCAAAAAACTAGGGAAAACTTGGCAAAAAAAAAAAAAAAAAGGAAAAATGCAAATTTTCATTGAAAAAAAGTTTGTTTCATGCATATCACAATGAATTAACATTATGCAAATAAATAATTATTACTGTAAGTGATACAAGCTTAAACTACACATGAAAGTGGCAAGTGTTACAAGCTTAAAGCCTTAAAGGCTTAAACTACACATGAAAGTGACAAAACACATCTTAAATAAAGAAATTTTAATGCATCCAAAATTCAAATATTCTTGTATTGTTTATAATATAAAAAAGGTATAAATTACAAAATGTGTCATGAGTTATGATAATGCCTCAAGATCTTGCAATATCTTTGCCTAAGCAGAAGCTATAGTCTTTTTGTCGTTGTGCCCATGCCTCTTCTTGTGCCTTGGCTGCTAACTCCTTTGCTAGGTTTTCAAAATCATCCACGGAGAATAAGGGCTCTTGTTGTTGCTCCTACTATGACTCTGTGATCCATTCAGATGATGGATCAATCTCGTCTAGGTCAATGGCCTTGTTACTTGTTCCTATAATTTTTTATGGTGGAGGCGAAGGTTGTAATGAACAAACACAAGATCATTCAACTTTTCTTGTGTAAGCCTATTGCGCTTCTTGGAGTGTATGTACTCAAACATATTCCAATTGCGCTCACAACATGGTTGAGATAAAACTTTGATGGTGAAGTGCTGTAGATTGGGCATATATGCACTGAAGTCCCCCCACCATAAATATAGAAGCAACCAAAAAAAATAAAATTTAATAATTCACATGTAAAATCATAAATTGAGATTATTTTTTAAAGCAAAATCAAAAGACAAAATAAATAATAATTCTAAGAGGGTTACTTGGTCTCATAGTTGACCTTGCTCGAATGCATTGCGAGAATGGGAAAAAGATGCCCTCACATTTCTTATAAAGCCTAGATCTTATCCCATATGTTAGTGTGCATTTCCTCATTAGGGAATATGTGGTCAATGCATAGTCGAAGGCCACCATCACTTCATAGTCGGCCTAGAATGAATCAGCATAAAAAGCTTTGGGGTTGAGGTAGTACTCCGTTGTATGAAGAGGGCTATGGAGCTTACATGTTTATCGCTGGTCAATGATATCCCAAATGGGACCGTATTTGGTGTGGAGATGTTTATAAAATGAGGCAATTGCCTCTTTTGCCCTATATATAGCCTCATATACATACGCGATTGGTGATGAAAAAGGAAAACTAATTTAATAAAAAATATTTTACAATAAAAAAATTCTACAATACAAGATTCGCAAATGGAAAAATAATTTAAATTAAAATAAAAATAAAAAAATAAAATAAAAACTTAGTTTTGTACCTTGATGGCCTCATCCATGGTTATCCAGAAGAGCTCCTCAAACAAATAGTCATACACCTTCCGCCCCTCATTGGAGAGTTGGTATCTAGCAGCGTCTTCGACATTCTACTCATCGCTCACAAACATCTTCTTCAATGCCCCCTTTGCATCAAAGAGGCTCTGCAATGTCACAAAGTTTGTGGTGAAGCATGTAACTCCAACCCGCACTAGCTTCTCCCACCAGTAAATTGCCTCATGAGTTGGAGGACCCATGTATGGTTGTAGATAAATTTTTTAATAGCTCTGGCCTTTTGTACAACCTTTGCCACCCAAGGTAATTTCCCAATGTCTTCGAGTAGCAAATCGAGACAATGGGCTGCACATGGGGTCCAAAAAGGGTGGGGAATCTCTCCTCCAACATCTTGCTAGTTGCTACATATTCCACTGCATTGTCCATGATGACTTGGACAACATTCTCCTCTTCCATCTCTAACACTACCTCCCCCAACAACTTTGTAAGAGTATTGACACTCGTAACTTGTGCTGATGTATCCACTGACTTGAAGAATACAATTCGTCCTGTAGAAGAAACCAAAAAATTACTTAATGTTTTGCCCCTCCCATCGGTCTACCCATCAGACATGATAGTGCAACCCTTCTTCCTCTACACCCTACGCTGGTCATCAAGCAAAACCTGAATGTCATCCATGGAGTCATGAAGGGGAGGGCCCCTAAGGTTTTCATAAGTTGGCGGCTTAAATCTACCACTACCTACTAGTATGGAGACCTTGCCACGTTGAAGGGAAGGTTGGAAAATTACCAAAAACTTGCAATGGTCTTCCTCGCTGCCTTGTGCCTCTCCTTGTTCCATGTGGCCATACCTCAACTGTTGGTTGTGACCCTAGCGTGGAACATTCTGCAAAATAGGACTCTTCCATCCCACTCCCTAGGTGTGCAACTGATGGACTGGAACTCTGGTGGTGAAACCAGCTAAAGGTGTTGCTGGTACACTTTGTATGAGGTCGAGAAGGGGGGGTTGACATGGCCTCGCTTTATCTTCATTTGGGATCTTTTTTCTCATAGTTTGAGAGGATGGCATTGCTTTCTCGGACAACATCAGTCGACACCTTTGGGCATGTCCTGACATCTTTCCTTGTTGCTTTGCCAAATGGTATTTGAGGCAGTTTATGCCTCCATGAATGAAAGCCCTACAAAAAATTGCAAAACACTTTCCCTTTCTTATTCCCTTCCCTTCCATTCTTCCATGCTGGATCTCTTTTCAATATTTTCTTGTGGCTACACATGGAAACAAGTAACAACAAGCAATTACTTATATTATATAAATTAAAAAAAAAATGTGTTAGGGCTTAAACATTGATAGCTGAAAGAAAAATGAAATGAAATATTATTAATGTCCGCGGTGGGCCAAAATAAGACCCAAGGGACTATAAGAAGGACAATAATGACTGCTATCTAGTAGGCTAAAAAACCCTACAAAGAAAAGAACTAAGATAAATACAAGATGAAACCCGACAAACGGGCCAAAGAGAAAGACAGCTGAAAGAGAAAAATAACAGCAGCTTTACTGTAAAAAAAAAATGCCCTAGGGCTTAAAGATTGACAGCTGAAAGAGAAAAATAACAAAAAACAAGACAGCTGAAAGAGAAAAAAAACAGCAGCATTACTTATGAAGCATTATTTAAAAAGAGAAAATAAACTAGACAGCTGAAAGAGAACAAAAAAAAGACGGCTAAACTTTGAAAGGGTTTTTCAGATTTCTAGCTCAAATGCAATAGTTGGGTGGCTGTTGCATTTGGTTTGAATCTTAAAAAAAGAACAAAAAAACATGCTTGAAATAGAAAAAGTAAAAACAAAATAGTTGAAATGAGTTTTTCTTACCTCAGATGAATCAATTGGTGGCTGTTGGTGGCTGCTAGATTTCTTCAAACTGCAAAAGATCTGCTGTTAGGATGCACTTTAGTGTTTTGTTTGGTGTTGTAGCAGGTTAGTAGAGCTCTCTCTCTAATTTGCAACAAGCAAAATGAGGCAAAATGAAAAAAGAAAGCATTTTATTGCATTTCCCCACCTTGTCCCATGCCAGCCGAGTTTTTGCTCGGGACTTGGCGAGTTTTTGACGTGTCCCAAGTGCTTGGTGAGTTTTTGAAAAACTTGTCCGAGTCTCGAAAACTTGCGAGTCATGAGCCTGAGCGGCTTGGCAAGGCCAACTTGGACGCGGACTTGGCAAAAATCACTGAGTTTTGCTGAGTTCTTCTACTATGATAGAGAGTGATGGACCCAAGATCACCTATATAGCAAGAGTACATGATGACTTATACATTCGAGATGCTGGCCACCTTGTAGCTAGTAGTTAACAACTTTTTAATTCCAAAAATCTCTCTTTTTGCCAACATAGCCAGATTAGGTTGGACATTCAGGTAAGGTAAAACCGTAAATGAGAGACTGACCTTCACACAATATGAAAGAACAAACATAAACGCAATATTACTTCTTATATGTACTTCAAGTGAATAGTAATGCATTTCTCTATCATTAGAGAAAATAAATAGTAGATATTTAATGACAATGATTAACCATAAGCTTTCAATAGGATTGCAAAGTATCATTCAGCCTGCACAAGGTGTTTCACCACATATAATACCGTGTAGTACAAATATGGTACAAGTGGCCATGCAAGAGAAATAATTGTCAGCAAAGAGGATGTAATGAAGTTCGCCAAGGCCACTGTTGAAGGCCAGCTGGCCCTAGTCTGTATTAGAAGAAGGAAGGAAAGGAATTTTATTAATGTCTACCGGTGACCAAAGTATATTGTTGAGACTCAAATATTACAATTGGTTACAATAGCCCGAGGCAGACAGAAATAGCACTTTAAAGAATACAAAAATGCAAACTCTTATCTGGAATGGGCTAAACATGTCTTTTTGAAAAATGGCATCATGTGGAATATACACATCTGAAATATAATACAGGTATGGCATAATGGGGGTTCAAACTGCTCTGAATGATATGCTGTTGAGAAGAGGTGGATTAGGAATGGAGGGCATGATCCGAAAGCAGTTATTTGTGGTCTATGTCCAGTTGTTCTGAAACATTGTCTGCTCATCTACTTCACACTATTTAGAGCGTCAAGTAAATGAAAAACCTGCATCACCATTACCAATCATCATTAAAGAGCCAATGCAAGATCTGATGATGTTCATGGGAGACTGGCCTGGATTAAATGGGACATGCTGGGCAATTCTAGGCTGGTGTTGGGACTGTCCCATCAATTTTTTTTCTGCCACCCAAGGTCAAAGATCCTCCAAATGTAGTGATTATCAGGAGATGGCAAGTTCTTCTGTCGGCAATTCCACTTTGTGTACTGGACTACTGCTACTGGTAAATGGTAGAGCGATGGAAATATTTAGTTTGTTACTTTGGGTGAAATCTCTGGGTGAATCTACAGTGACAACTGGTACTACATGGGGAGCTTGTCAATTAAAGCGATGCCTCAATAATAAGTAACAGTATATAATTTTTATGGGTTGGTCAGTTGAGACACAGATAATATCTAGCCATTGCATTGTGACAAATAATACATTGTTTTGGTCTAATGGTAAGTGAACCAAGTGTCAAAGAGTGATAAGTTCTTAAGGGTGAGGGACTTGTCTAAGTACTATTATAAACTGGCAGGAAGTGATTCACTATACAACTTCTAACCACATATATGCATGTATGGATTCCAATTGGCTAAATGACATCCTTATGTGATAGGAAACTTGAATGTGTCATGAATGCCAACAGTGGCCCCGGGTCCTGTGCTGAAAATTTTAATTTACGGGTCAGAAGTCTGATTCCCCATTCTGCCATAATGGGAATTGTGCTGTCCTGAATATATGCAGGGTCAGTGGAAGGATCTTATACACGGGCAAACTGTAAAATATCTAATACAGCCTATGAATTGCACGGATTATACCATAGGTAAGACATGTGAAGCCAAGTAACAAACCAAAATTGGAATCTGCTAAGAGATGCTTAAGTACAACTTGAATGGGCTTAATGGTAAGACTTTGGAACTCTGAATAGGAGGTTTAAGGTTCGAATCCAATGGGGGTAGAGTCGTACACCACACTGCGGTAACTGGAATTTGGTTGAATAAACATATATTGGGTAAATAACATCCTTTATGAGGGTCGTCACATATGGCAGATTGTCCCGTGGACGTTAAAAACTATTTTACCTTCAACCTTAGAAAGTACCTACATTTCATCGATACACAAGCTGCAATTCGTGCATCTGATGATAGGTAATGGATCTCTAAGGATATGTCATAGAAAAGCCTTTTTATTAGGAATAGAGGCTGTCAGGATAAGTTGTTAGAATAATTAGGATCGTGTCCATTTTTAGTGCCTATGTTTTTAACATGTTGAGATGATCTTGGTCTTATCTAATATTAGAACTAGTCTTTGGTCAAACCATGAGTTGTCATATGGCTAGGTTTAGTGTCTCTATTATTAGCATGTTTGTTAATGTAGTCTTGGACTCACAGTTATCCATGAATCCTATTATTTACATGTAATTTTCTTATAATTTTTTTTCAATATTGAACCATTTATATGGCCTATGAATTTATCCTACATTGGTATTAGAAATGAAATGAAATATTATTAATGTCCGCGGTGGGCCAAAAAAAGACCCAAGGGACTATAAGAAGGACAATAATGACTGCCAGCTAGCAGGCTAAAAAGCCCAACAAAGAAAAGAAACTAAGATAAATACAAGACGTAACCCGACAATCGGGCCAAAGAGAAAGGGAAAAGAGAAGGGAGAGAAGAGGGGGGAGGGCTGCAGTCCAGAAGAGTGGAGTGCACGCCAAGAAGAACGGAGAGAGAGAGGGAGGGGGAGGGAGCAGCCCAGGAGGGGCAAGCTCCAAGAACCCCTAGAAACTAATCTCTCCTAACAGTCGAGGCCGAAGTATCAGAGCTGAAGAAGTCCATGATATGTCTCTGTCCATCGCTAGTTCGGGACCCTAACAAACTGTGGGTGCGCTGTCTAGTGACCCTGCTTCCGTCCGAACTGGATGAAGCGGGGCGTTTCCGTCCGGTGTCACCTGGTCCGTCGGAGCTGGTGAAGTATGTTGTGATGAGCCGATGTTGAGGGGGGTGAGATCCATCTGGAGGAGAGCTTTTATGTCGACGAAACTGAGTTATCTCCCTAAGAAAGAGTGCGAGACACCGCTGGTCCGGGTATCTGAAGAAGGTAGAAACAGATCGAGAGTTGTCCTTGAAAAGGCAATGGAATCTGCCTCGGATCTCGTAATAAATGGGACAGCAAAAAATAAAGTGATGCAGGGTTTCAACTTCACCCAAGGAGCAAAACAAGCAAACCCGCTCCTCCGTCGGAAGATGGTGATCTGACTCAATCCGGAGTTGGTGAGAACACACCCTGAGTTGCCCAATCGGGATCCGAAGACTATGCATTGTGTGTTGCTGAAGGTATTGTGGAGGAACTATTCTGCCCTCTTGAATCTGTAAGAAGTGCTCATGGTAGAAAGACAACTTGGGGGAAAGAGGGGCAACAAGAGAGATCCATGTGCATCTAGTGTACTGGAGACTAACATCCTTCCGGATCTCGTGGAGCATCTTCTCCTTACTATGCCGAGAGGGGGGGAGAACACTCAAGGAATAAGGGGGGAGCCTGTCTATCCGTATCTGAATGCTGGCCAGGAGGGCAGAGACCTGAAAATACCAGCTCCTTCGGCCTCCCCGAGAACTCGGAGAGAGTTCCATCGAGGAGCGAAGGGCGAGGTAAGGGTACCGCCTGCAACCCGCAAGGGTATCTCCTAAAGTACGGATCCTGTGAAGATAACCGATAATCAAGAAGATAATCTCAAGCTGGAGAGGAGAGGCCCCAAACTCTGCCAGAATAATAGAGCGGGGGACTGTGCCCTTGCAACGAATGAATCGTCGAAGAAAGAGTGTTTGTACTCGTTCAACCCGTGACCACTCAGTCGGGCCAAGACTAGGACCCCAAACCACTGACCCATAAGTAATAGTTGGCTTGACCAAGGCGTCAAAGATCCTCATCTTCACAGGGATATCCTGAAAATGTGCTTTGAAGCAATTCCTCTCGAGCAAAGACAGAGCTGCATACCCCTTACACACCTGGGCCTGGGCGGCGGGCTTCATACCAAAAGTGGGACCAGTGAAGAGAACCCCCAAGTACACATATGAGGTGGCGATCTCAACCTCCCGACCTTGGAAAAAGAAGTGGAGATGGGATAGAGCCTCTTTGGTAGTATTGAACACCATAACCTTGGTCTTAGAAAGATTCACCGTCAACTGTCTCGAGTCACAAAAAGCGGCAAGTGTGTCCAGATGACGTTGAAGCCCCTCAAGGGATGAGGCTAAAAGAACAACGTCATCAACAAAGAGGAGAATAGAAATCAGCACATAGTGGAGAAGGCAACCATCCTCTGCGTGAGCGTTCTCCCTAATAAAAGTCTCAAGCTCGTCGATGAAGATCCCAAAAAGTGTCGAGGAAAGGGGGCAACCCTGTTTCACTCCTATGGTGCTAAGAATACTGGTTGAAAGCCCCTGAGGGGAGCGAAACCGACCCTTCACAGTCTCATATAACCGTGAAACCATTGTCAAAAGCTGCCCAGAGATGCCAACTGACCGAAGTCTCTCAAGAAGTAAATGTCGAGGCACCGTGTCGAAAGCTTTCCTGAAGTCTACAAAGCAACAATAAACCTTCGAGGACTTGGAACGCGCCTCCTCAATAATAGCTCTGAGGACTAGGATGTGATCTGTGGTCTGGTGATCTTGCCGAAAACCAGCTTGGCCAATAGCCCTGTGACCTTCCTCCTCCAACCTTCGGGAGAGAAGCACATCCAATGTTGTGGCATAGAGCTTGGCAAAGATATGCCCAATCATGATAGTCCTGTAATTATTGGGTTCATGGGGATCACCTGCCTTATGGATGGGGTGAATGATATGCTGAGTCCAAGAGTCAGGAAAACCAGAGCAGACAGAGAGATTAAAGAGATCAGTGAGGGGCCCAACAAGAGGGTCAATGCCATGCTTCAGAAATTCCGCCTGTAGCCCATCTAAATCTGTTGCTTTGCTCGTACAAAGTTTCCTAATAGCCTACCTAACAAGCCCAGTAGAAAAGAGGTGGCACGAAGAAGGGGGGGAGGGAACAGTAATAGGAGGCTGATTTGGGATGGTATAGAGGGATGAGGCGTGAGTGGTCCAAGAGGAAAGATTGATCCCATGAGTAATCCGATCACGGGGGAGGATAAGGCACCAAAAGGATTTAGGAGACTGTTGAAGGGAGTGAATAAGATCAAGTCTATGCTGAGAGAGGAAGAGACGCTTCTTCTTTCGAAGAAGCATCTTATAATCGTTTTGTGAAATGGCATAGAGTTGGGAAGGATTCCGAATGGCATATTTCAACCTTCGGTGGGCAGACTTACATTCCTCATCGTACTAGATGTTCATGGGGCAATGACCAGGGGGACGAGGGGGACAAATGGTGTGGGGGTACGAGTCCAAAGCAGCCTTCCAAATAGCTTGGACCAAGGAAGTAGAACGATCGGAAACATCGGGGAGAGAAGACATCTTGGGGAGAACCTGACGCAACCGGTCCATGTAGGTAAAGGAATAATAATAGTCAAAGTCTATAATGACTCGAGGGGCTGGAGTGGAGGGAGGAGGTGGAGGAATAACAGGAAGGGAAACAACGGATAAAGTAAGAGAAAGAACTGAATGATCGGTAAGGGGGGAGGGTTATCAGAGACGTTGAACCGGGAAATGAATGGGATGAGGGTGGTAGAGGAAATAGCATAGTCCACGACACTGGCACCACCACTGTGAGGAAAACAAGTAAACCCACTGGAATCTGGAAAACAAGATATACCGTTGAGAAGAACTAGCCTGTTGGATTCACCCAACTCAAGAAGATGCTTACCATAAGCAGTAACCTGTGTGTCGATGGAGGTTCGAGCAAAACCAAGGTCATCAGGATCCAATTCCCGAGTCTGCATCTCATCTGTTGTGAGGTCGTGAAGAGAAACCTGCATAGATCCGGTCCGAGCATTGAAGTCTCCCAGCAAAAGTATCTCCCCTGAAGCCGAGTATCTAGTAATGTCCTCATAGAGGTCCTGGAAAGGGTCCCCATCCGTGTGAATAGCAAAATTGGACGTGGTGGGGGGAAAGTAACAGGTGGCAATGTAGATATCCCAAAGAGGTGGGTGACGATGGATTTTAATCCATAAAAATCTGGAGTGGGGATCAATCGAAACCAGGGATACCGAACCCTGGAGCCTATCCCTGATGAGAGCAACAACACCTCCTGATCCTCGAACCCCCTAGAGCGCCGAGTGAGTTGCCAACAACTAGACCACCAAAAGTAACCAGAGATAACTGGTAGGGCCCGCTCAAGACTCTCGTGTGTCTCACAAATAAGAATGATGTCATGTCCGTCAATCACATCAAAAAGGGACCCTGGGGCAGACCATATCATACCATTGCAGTTCCAACAAGCTACAACTAGCTTATCTGTCACCCCCCTTCCGTGCCGATGGAGTCATTTATTAGGCAAGGGTTTGGACCACCCTGGTGGGGGAGAGTCCCTGATCACTGCACGCAGATTACGAATAACTGCCCATTTGTTGGCTTTCCTAGCTACGGCTACTTGTTCCCTGGCTTTCTTCAATTCTTCAACTTGGAGTCACGTAAGGTCCTCATCAAGGTAGATCTTGTCCTGAAGATTAAATAATTTCCGTTTGGCCCTCAACGCCTTCATACGCTCTTCCGCATTCTTGAAGCGTATGACCAATGTGGAATCGGGAGAGACCCATGCTTTCTCAAGAGTAACGTCTGTTAACTCAAGAGTGTTGTGAACGAAGGCATTGCCAGCTTGAAGCGGATCTGTAGGTTTGGGCACCCCACGAACCCTGAGATTGAGCGCTTTAGCATTACGGATCCTTTCTTCTTCAAATTTAGCCTGGACAGCCAGCTCAACTATGGGAGGGGGGTTCTTCTTTCCGGCTACAACCTGAACCCAAGATTGTTGGTCGGCTAATTTTTGGCTCTGTGCAGTTGACGCTTCCTTGAGACGTTCCTGTTCAGCTAGAAGGACAGCCTGTTCATCTCGAATTTTTAAAATTTCAGAGTGAAAATTCGCAGAATCTTGAGGAGGTTGTGCAGTCTGCAATTGAATAATAATGGCTTGCTGATCCTGAAGCTTAATCTGGAGATCCGTGATAATGCGGCTGCCATCTTTCACTTGGTCTTGTAAGGAGAGTATAATGCTAGCTTGTGTATCTAGTTGTTTCTGGAGGGAATTTATCTGTTTAGACAAACGTTGATATGAAACTGTTGTGTGAAGGCGTTGGACAGATTTATGAGGAGAAGCTCGCGTCTCCTCAATTCCTCCTTCCTCAAGAATCCCCATAGCACCAGGAACACAAGGCTGCTAAACGAGTCGTTGCGAGGGCACAGCTGCGAATTGCGTAGGGGCGTCGCTAGGTTTTGTTAGGGCACGATCGCGAGGGTACGATCGTGCGAGGGCACACACAAAAACCCCACAGAGGTCGTGCTAGGGCATAGTAGGGGCCATGCGAGCATTGGGGCCGCGCTAGCCCATAGGGCTGCATGAGCGTTGTTGCACGAGAGCTTGGGCTGCTTGAGCATGGGGCCACGCGAGCTTAGGGTTGCTCGAGCATGGGGCCGCGTGAGCATTGGGGCTGCGTGAACACAGCCGTGCGAATGCGCTCAGGGCCGCAAGCACTCAAGCGCGGGCTGGGAGGGAACAAGGAGGAGAATGGGGAAGGGAGGGAGATCGGGGAAAAACGTGAAAGAAATATCTACCACTCTCCCAACATATTCAAAGCTCGAGCTATTGAGGTTTGTAGTTAATTCTCAGCCTTTTTGAAAAATATATCTTCCATTATGCTCTCCTCCAAGCCATTATCTTAATAGTTTGTTTGTTTGTTTGAACATGCTGTAGCCACTGTGCTTGGCATGCTAGATCTTGTGCATTTGAAGTGCTAGAGTTAAAAAGAATCTCTAGCACATTCTACGTAGAAGGAATTGGTAACTTAGTGGTAGTGCAATCAAAGTGCTTGGAGGTTGTGGTTTCATATCCCAGCTAACTCATCTTTTGAAAATGTAGTGGAAGGGCATTAGCTTGACCTTAGTGCAAGGTTTTTGCATGATTGGAAGTCCCAATTAACAAAATATTGAAGGCTTGGAGACCAAAGTATCAAGCATCTAAGCAATTTGAGGGTTTCCAAAGGTCTGTTCGCTCGTAGAATAGCTAGTCAATACTGATTGGAGCTTGACCAAGCAAATCAGAGGTGATCAACATGAAGCAGAGGCCTGATATGAAATAATAGTCATTTGACTCCAAGTGGAGCGAAGGATTATCATTCGAAATTTGAGACCATTACAAACTGAAAGTCTCCCATTGCCAGTGACAGTAGGCCATTGTAGGAAGCATGACAAATATCCAAACTTTTATCCTCCCAAATTCTCAGAAATTAGTTGGGAGAAATTATGTTGTATGGAGTCATAAGATACCATTTGAGTATTGTGATCTAGCCAACATTGTCCTTGAAAAGAAGGCAAGAATGGCTGTTGATGCTGATGATTATGACAAGAGACATAACAAAGCTTTGTTGGTTCTAAAGTTATCTATTGCAGATAAATTGATTCTAGTGGTCTACAACATTAATCAGACTGCAACACTAGTGGAAAATTTTTAGGAACAAATATCAAACGTCTGAAGCTAAATGTGTTCTGTACTTGAAGAACCTTTTCTTTTCATCTCGATTGGAAGAAGGCAAATCTATTTTAGAGTATTTTATGCATCATAAGGATCTATGAGATGAATTGATAGCCATTTAGAAAATAGTTGAAGATGGAGATATGGTTGCCTTGGTATTGCAAGGTTTGCCTTCATGTTATGAGTCTTTTGTAGAATCCCTGAATTTGATTGTAAAGACAAAAACTCTAGATTTTGAGAAGATATCTACACTACTTTTGCAAAAAGAGTGGAGACAGAAAATATTTGGAAGAGTCAACCTCAAGGAGCACAAAGAGTGTATTCATTGCAAAATCCAAAGGCCAAGGCAATCAAATTTCCAAGCACTCAAAGTGACAACAAGTATGGTAATGCCTCGAACAAATCCAAAATAATTTGTTACTATTGCAAGTAGTTGCAAAAAGTGAAAGAGTAAAGAAGGTAAGCAAGGATCCAAGCAAGCCAATGTTACTAAGATGGATGATCAAGAAGAAAAGTTTGTTTTGTTTTAATTTAGGGGCAATCAACTAAATGCACCATCCGGTACTTTGTATCTCTTGCTGAAGATAAAAGCAGAGATGGATTTGTTTCCTTAGGAGATAGTAGGACATATTTTTTTGAAGGACATGGTGATTTTAGTATCACACTAAAAAATGACTTCAACTACATCTTCAAAACTGTAAAATATGTCCCTTAACAAGAACATAAATCTTTTTTAAGTTAGTGAAGTTACTAAGAATCCCCAACTTGTAAAATTTCATGGGGATAGATGTTAGTTGACGGATGTTCATAACTAGAAAGTAATTGCTCTTGGTGTTTGTGAGTAGGGATTGTACATGTTAGTTAATCCAAAATCAGTAGGTTCATATGCATTGACAGCTGACGAGAATAGTTCTGTACTTTGGCATGAGAGGCATGGATGCCTAAATTTTAAATATTTACCGGTTCTTAATAAGTCTAACATGGTTCAAGTACTACCACCTATTCAAGAACAACAAAATGCATGTATTGGGTGTCATGTAGCCAAGCAAAGCTGACAACCATTTGAAATAGTTAAGGCTGCACAATGTGTCTTGGATCTAGTACATGCTAATTTGTGCAATCAAATGGACACACCTTTAGATTTTGGGGCCAAGTATCTTCTATTGCTAGTACATGAATATTCTAGGAAGATGTGGGTATACCTCTTGAAGTATGAGTTTGAATGCTTTTCACAGTTTGTAGCATTAATGTTCTTGGCGGATAATCAAATTGGTAAGAATATCAAGATCTTGCAGTTATACAATGGAGGTAAGTTTTCGTCGAAAGAATTTCAAAATTTTTACAAGCATGAACGTATAAACAAACAGTATATAACTTTGTACATTCTTCAAAAAATTTGAGTGGTGGAAAGGAGTAATAGGATAATCATGGAAGGGGTGAGGTAGAAGCGATAAATATGGTGGTCTACATTCTCAAGTGTCTATGTAAAACTTGGTGGAATGTCATTGTCGAAGAAGCCTGGTCTAGAAGGAAACCATCAGTCAATTATTTTTGTGTTTTTGGTTGTGTTGCTTTTGCATTAATTCCCAAGAGTATTAGAAGCGAATCATATGTGAAAAACGAGAAGTATATGTTTGTTGGCTATAGTGAACATTCTAAAGCATACAGGTTACTTGAAACAAGATTTCCAGATGGTAGCTCCAGACGACAACTCTTGACGGCAGCTCCAAAGCACAACTCCTTACCTCAGCTCCAGATGGTAGCTCTAGACAACACCTCTAGATGGTAGCTCTAGAAGATAGCTTTAGACAAATCTTCTAGATGACAACTTCAGATGGCAATATTTTCCAAACAACATAATCAAACGACCTATTCACATGATATTTATCTTGCTCTACTCTTGTGCATTTACGAATCGAACTAGGGCAACAAGATAGAAAGAGGATGATTGCCAATAAGTTTAATCTCCAGTACAATGCTTCAGATGACTCATTCTTATTTTTCCTAGACGACATGATACTCGCATCAGACAACAACATGGTTTTTTTTTTTTTAATATTTAAAGAAAAGCAATCAATTTCATGAGGGCAACTCTTTTGGCACGAATTGAGTACTTCTCGAATGGCTTTGCAACTCCTCCAAGATTAACTAAATGCTTGCAACACTTGTAAACACACACAAGAATTAAAAAAAAAAAAAAAATCTTCTCCAATTGGCAAGGTTTACTCCTCGCTTGACTTGTGTTTGCTTCTTTTTGGATTCTCCAGTGGCAGCATGCTTTCACAAACTTTGAGAGGTGTCTTCTGCTCCTTGCTGATTGAATCACCTTCACAAGTTGAAGCTTCTTTCTGATATCAGCATAATCTGATACGAAATGTTAGAAATGCAGAAAATTTTTGATCTCTTGTGCATCTACAAATCGAACTAGGGCAACAAGATAGAAAGAGGATGATTGCCAATAAGTTTAATCTCCAGTACAATGCTTCAGATGACTCATTCTTATTTTTCCTAGACGACATGATACTCGCACCAGACAACAACATGGTTTTTTTTTTTTTAATATTTAAAGAAAAGCAATCAATTTCATGAGGGCAACTCTTTTGGCACGAATTGAGTACTTCTCGAATGGCTTTGCAACTCCTCCAAGATTAACTAAATGCTTGCAACACTCGTAAACACACACAAGAATTAAAAAAAAAAAAAAATTCTTCTCCAATTGGCAAGGTTTACTCCT
Organism: Wollemia nobilis; assembly: GCA_028583015.1. NCBI lineage: Eukaryota > Viridiplantae > Streptophyta > Pinopsida > Araucariales > Araucariaceae > Wollemia > Wollemia nobilis. The sequence continues at coordinate 3,898,527 of JAQPPZ010003287.1, read as the reverse complement.
CGCTTGACTTTTGTTTGCTTCTTTTTGGATTCTCCAGTGGCAGCATGCTTTCACAAACTTTGAGAGGTGTCTTCTGCTCCTTGCTGATTGAATCACCTTCACAAGTTGAAGCTTCTTTCTGATATCAGCATAGTCTGATACGAAATGTTAGAAATGCAGAAAATTTTTTATCTCTTGTGCATCTACGAATCGAACTAGGGCAACAAGATAGAAAGAGGATGATTGCCAATAAGTTTAATCTCCAGTACAATGCTTCAGATGACTCATTCTTATTTTTCCTAGACGACATGATACTCGCACCAGACAACAACATGGTTTTTTTTTTTTTAATATTTAAAGAAAAGCAATCAATTTCATGAGGGCAACTCTTTTGGCACGAATTGAGTACTTCTCGAATGGCTTTGCAACTCCTCCAAGATTAACTAAATGCTTGCAACACTTGTAAACACACACAAGAATTAAAAAAAAAAAAATTTCTTCTCCAATTGGCAAGGTTTACTCCTCGCTTGACTTGTGTTTGCTTCTTTTTGGATTCTCCAGTGGCAGCATGCTTTCACAAACTTTGAGAGGTGTCTTCTGCTCCTTGCTGATTGAATAACCTTCACAAGTTGAAGCTTCTTTCTGATATCAGCATAGTCTGATACGAAATGTTAGAAATGCAGAAAATTTTTGATCATTGCGATCTACTTTGTATTGATATGATAGAAGTATATATACATGTGTAATCAATAAGGTAGAAGTTTGGGAGTTACAACTACTTTCCAACTTCCTATAACCTTCATAACCATAATGTGAATATGTCATCATAACATAATTTCATAGCAAAAAGAGCTATACATAAATTAAGCACAAGCAAGGCTGTTGATTTTGAGGCATTTAGGCTGAGTTTTTAAAGTGTGGTGTTGAAGCTCTTGGTATAAGCATACGAATTGACATGTTTGCATAATCAATGAATAAAGTTTTGTCATTTTGTGTTATTTTGTAGTTTGTATGCAAAGTGTTTGACGAAATGTGTGTATGTGTAATTAGAATGTTCATGTAATTCGGATGTATGTGTAATTCCAACATTCATGTAATTCAAATGTCATGTAATCATGATACTGGATAATCAGAAGTGTTGTGTCGTGGTAGTTAGGTACGCGGAAGTTGGCAACTACCTCCCCATTCCTAGGAAAAGTATAAGTAGACCCCTTACATTTCCCGAATACATCATGTTCTTCATCCATCTACCTATTTGTATCTGGAGGTGTGTGTGCATGTTGTTCAAAGTGTGTTGTTGATGGTTTGTTAGAGTATGTTGTATTGCAGATAGTTGCTATGCAGGATACATGCTATATGAGCAATGTATCCATTTGTATTTGTAAGCTATTCCCATTGTAAATTTTGTTTATTCAAGTTATAACGGAATTTTGTTGCAATGTGTTGTATTCCATTTCTATATTCTAGCATCATTGCCTGTACGAAGTTGGGTCAAGCTTGGTGAGATGGAGTTGTGACGAGCAAATCATTCGAAAAGGTGCACAACGACAACAATGGAATGATTATAATGCAACTGGTGAACGATGTAGTTTTCCTCGAGGGGGAGCAGATTGGAGGTTGCAATAGATGAAGATGCAAACTTGTTTGTTGACACTGACGAAGGTTTGACGCACAAGGCAAATGTGCAAGTGGATGTGCGACCAGACATGCAAGCAGATATGCATGGAAAAGATGTGCAAGGGTTTGTGAGCATAGAGTTGTGTGACAGGGGTAGAAAGTTGCATGTTGGCAGTAGAGAGGTGTGTTGGTGGCTGAGTTGCATGTCAATGACGGTAAGTTATGTGTCAGCGATCGTGAGTTGCAAGAGGGTGGCTGTGAGTTGCGTGATTGCGACAGAAAATTATGTGATGACGACAAAGAGCTACATGTTGGAAATAGAGAATCACATGGCGAGTTACGTGACAACGAGTTATGCAACGACAAGGAATTGCATGACGGCAAAAATGGCGGTTTCCAAATTGCAAACGTGTTGAGTGAACTTGTTGGTGAAGAAATACATGACAATGGAGAAATCCATGATAGTGGCCATGCTGGCAAAGTTGGTGATGTACAAGTTCTCACGCATGAGGAAGAAGCAAAAGTGTTTATGCAAGATGAAGTATAAGTGTTCGAGCATGAAGCATATGTGAGTGCCGACCTAGAAGTGTGCATTGATGAAGACATAAAGTGCATAGTCATATATGTGGAGTCGATGAAGACGCATGCGTAGATGAATGAGTTTGTGCAAGCAGAGACGAAAATCCGACATTGGAGCAACTATTGGTTGGCATGTTTCATGGTGGGATGTGCTTGATGATGTGCATAGAGAGGGTGAGACGTGAACAACCACTGTTAATGTCAAATCAACCTATCACGACAAAGACCAATTTTGGCATATCGTGTAAGTGTCCCATGTTTCATGGTGGGGAAACAGAGGACCCAATTAGGCATTGGAAAATCTACCTCACGATGTAGATTGGAGGAGGTTATTCCCCACGACATTTCATGGAATCACAAGATTGGTACAATGGGATTGCTAGAGGACAAGTGCTGGGAGCATCATTAGATCCCGTGTTGGCCGTTTGGGGATAGATGGTGATGATGACGACCGTGCTTCTACTTTACATCCCACTATAGATTTATGTTGGCGCTTGGATCCATTGAAGCTCCCCTTTTGTCTTTGTTGTACCTCAACTTCTAGCTCTCTCTTAATCATTACTTTTAACATGTTAGGATTTATCCATTTTGGATAACCCTCAAGGCTATAATTTTATGCCACACAGTTGTTCCACTTCAGTGTAGTTTACACTAATTTTTTTTCTCTAGTTTAGCTAATTTTTGTAGTACTTATTGGTTAATACAATGCATTGTAACAACTCTTTGCAATGAGTCCCATTGGCCTGCTGTGGCCATCTGGGGACATTAATAGAATTAATAGAATTATTTTATCTTATATGAGATGATGGTAAATCCATTGACATTTCTGTATGGTTAAATACTTTTGATAGTGCTAGAACAGTTTCAGGTATTTAAGTCAAACTGGAAGTAGAAGCATCAAAAGTTATTATTGTATGGCCTGTGAATTTCTCCTAAACTTTGTACTTACCTCAGTGATATTTAGTCCTTTCTTGCACTAAATTTGCTTTCATTAGTCCTCCTATCAATCTTTTTAGCCTTAGTATAGAGGGTAGAGTCATTGTTAGGGATTGTTATTGCATGCTGATTAAGTATTTTACTTGTTAATTTTCAATTGTGATATCCATAGAAGAGTAGCTTTGTGCATTGAGAGAAACCATTTCTCTATTACCTGATGAACTATCATGCATGGTTATCTATCTTCCCTCAATGCTTTACTTTGACATGGATTCTGCAGAAATGAAGGGCACTTCTTGTCACCAGCTTCAGGGACTTTCCTTGTTGAAAATGGATCTTTTTATTTCCTTATGTTGGAGATTTTACTTGGTAAACTCACACGACCTCTTTATCTTCAGGTAAGAACTATAAACTGTAAGTTGTGTTGTGCATGAACAAAATTTACTCCAATTGTGGTATTCTAAATTTCACCATTTTTGAGTATATCACATGCAAGTACTATGTGCAGGCACTGAAAAAGATATCAAAATTTGTCCATAGTCATATTCTTCCTGGAGCAGCTGCAGAGGTAGGACTGCTTTGTTCTGCAACATTTTATACTAATCCTGGAGAAGCAGTGGTGTACCTAATCCAGCCCATGATAAGTTCTGTTGTCTCTTCTCTGAAAGACTCTCCATCGACTGGATTTAGTAGCAATCAAAATTTTTCTCGATCATCTTCAGAAAAGGTTGAACTTAGATGTAAAACTGTTCGAACTTTTCTTTACATACTCCTTGATATTCAAGATCTACCATAAAGGTTCCTCTTAAATACGGTAATATTTGATATAGGTATCATTATCTCCTGGTTTGGAAGCCTCAGTCACATACTACTTGAATGTTCTTTCTGTTGCCATCAACTTTGGGGGACCACAGCTTCTTCAGTACAAAGAAGAAATAAAAGATGCTATTTCAGCTGCTTTTGATGCACCATCTTGGAAGGTTATTTTATACTTTGTATCTATGGAATGTTGAGCTGTTTCTGACATCTTATTGAGCTTTAAGCTAGTACACAGTCCAGCCTGTGTTATGCATAGAGTGACCATCTTTTGGATGGGAAAACCTATCCTTGAGTGTGAGTATGATAATAATAAACTTATTGGCTATTGGTTAGGTGAATGAAGCAGGAAACTATCTTTTGAGGTCACTTATCGGAAGTCTCGTTCTTTACTACCCACTCGACCAATATAAGTATGTCCCCAATCAATATGATGTGCTTGATTGTTTCGAAAGCATTCTGACATGTAGACAATCAATAGAGCGTTCATGGTATGCTTGATTCTCAATATTGACTCATGTTTCATTTGGATACTTAATAATAGTTTTATGATCAGGTGTCCTCTGAGATATTCTTGCATTGAAGGACTGGAGGAATGGATTAGCACAAAAGAATCAGATACTGCAAAGGATTTAAAAGGCCCAAAATGGCATCTCCCTAATAATGATGAGATAGCATTTGCGAACGAGATCCTAGATGTGCATCTTAGATCAGTTTTGGTCAAGCTTAAACAGATCTGTCAGACTGAGCATCATCAGGAGTCAGGTAAATACAGTCATCCCAATTCCACAATTTATCTCTTCCAAGGTTAATCTACTCAGCTTTTCTATCTCTATATAATTTCAAGATCCAAAAGTCTAAGGTTTAAGGAAGCCTTTTCTTTCGGTGTTCATAATATTTCACATGACTACCTTGGGTTTCTTAATATGGTGATTAGAATCATCTGCTCTCCATTACTGATACTGTAATTGAGCTTTAGGTTCCAGTGCCTTTAACTGGAACAATTGCGAATTATGTTGAAGAGAATTGTATTCTAAGGATGCAAGTCAGAAATCTGAATTACATAGACATGCATCATATTTTCTTCTGTTACTTTATTCTGATTCAGCAGCCTATGAGGCAAATGACTTTCATTAGTGCCACTAGCTTGAGGAGGAGGAATTGGAAGTGAAAACAAAGCCCAAAATCTTTTGTAAGGGTCAGCAGCTCCAGTTTATGAAGTTTTTTCGAAATTTCAAACAATGAAAAGAACAGTATAAGGCATCTCATGTTACTATGCATTTGACTAAGGTGTCTATTGCTATCCATAAACATGACAAACGGTGGTTGATGAACTGTTGGCAACTCAACAATGCCATATAGTTGACATGGTATATATGTATATATCATTTATCTTATAGGTTTTTAGAGTAGGCTTTAATAATGACCTATAACATTGCCAAAAGAGAATGTTCAAAAGTAATATCAATATTGCTACCTAAGGTAAATTGCTTAACCTTGATCCATAATCATGATTCCCAGCTTCTTCACTTGCAAATAATCCTCAAAGATATGATTCCCAGCTGTAACCTGTGGTTATGAAAGAGTAGTACAGATTAGAACAAAAAGTTAGTGTTGTTTGTTTTATTACCTATGAGATGAGTTGAATGTTATTTTTCTCATCTCACCCTTGGTGATGATTTTTCAATTATAAATGTTATATCATGAAGACTATTATTATTATTGTTTTAAATATTTTTTGGAGAGAGATGTTTAACATATTTGTCTATCACATGCCAATGGGATTCCAAAACTGAGAATGAAGTTCATGTTTAGGATATGAAAAGCAACATTTAAGGGTAATTCTTCTGCAAATTGATGCATCACTCCAAGGTGTTCGGTCTTGTTTACCTGACTTTCACCCATCGCCAAAAGATGGGAATATTGAAAATGAGAAACACAATATTTCCTTTATTTTGGGAGCAGCTGGTGTAAGCATTGGCAGTGCTGAATTAAGGCAAGAGACCGCGGAGATAATTGACATTGCTTGCAAGTAAGTTGTCTTAGATTGACAATTTTCTCAGATTAATTACACATCTACTTGAGCCATTATCTTTCAGGTGTTTAAGGTGTTGTATATATTACAGATTAATATTAATTGTCTCAAGTTCCATTTCTTTGACAGATACATATTAAAGCATATTGGAGACAATAGCATGCTGCTCGAACTTCTTGTTGATATTCTAGATGCTTTGGTGAACTATGGTATCATATTTTTAAATATCGGTTTCATGTACTTGGGGAGACTTGCAACTCTATTGCTATTGGCTGCTTATTATCTCAAAATTGTTGTTTTCTTTATCTTATATACTGATATTTGCAATGCAATCTACTCTTCTAGGGAGCCTTGAATATGAGGAGTGGTCGAACCACAGACAAGCTTGGAGAACAGACTCTACATCGATAAAAGAACCATCGACAAACTTTATAACTGGCCATCATACCCAAGGAAAACGGAGGTTATGTATTTCCATAGTTAATGATAAAATTCTAGCAACTATCATTGACAGGAAACTGCTATTTGATCTCCAATGGAAAAACCACATTATTATTTCTATACATAATTTACACTGTTCTGAATACCTTTTTTTTTTTTTTTTTTTTTTTTAAACACAGGCCCAGGTGGGCACTGATAGATCGATCATACATGCATAATACATGGCGTGCATCTCAATCAGGATACTATAAGTATCGGCTTGATGACAGTCTCTCTCCACCAGAGCATATCATTCTTCTGATGAATGATCTTTTAGAGCTTTCAATGAATGCATATGACGGAGTTCGTCTGTAAGTTCCACTTATTTGTGAAGTAAATTCTTTGGAGTTGGCTTTTATCCTCATTTGGTTGTGTATTTTGTGTTCAATCTCTACTTATCGCTGGAATTAAAGAGCTTATATGTGCATAAGTAAATTCTTTGGATGTGTTTCTGATCGTTGTTGTGATCAGTACATAAATAGAGCTTATATGTGCATAAGTAAATTCTTTGGATGTGTTTCTGATCGTTGTTGTGATCAGTACATAAATAGAGCTTATATGTGCATAAGTAAATTCTTTGGATGTGTTTCTGATTGGTGTTGTGATCAGTACATATATGTGCATAAGTAAATTCTTTGGATGTGTTTCTGATCGGTGTTGTGATCAGTACATAAATATAATGGCCCTCTTGACATTATCCTTTGCTTAGCAGTTACCAAAACAACTAGCACAGAAACTGGAACATACCCAGCCTTTTTTTTTTAACATGCATAGAAAGGAAAATCAATCATAATACAAATTATTATGTAACACACTTCGAACACTTTAGAGCAACATTCCACATCCTGTAGACACAGTGGAAATCTGAAGTGGGTAACCTAATCCTGAAATGGTCACTGGGCTGTAGCCCGTCTCATCCCCATTCTCCCCACATGAGGCCAGCAAACTGACTTTGTCCATCTTTTCATTCTCTGAGCTAGGTGTATCCATAGTAGCAAAACTCGGACTCAGCTCGGACTCGGAAAGGTCAACTCAGGTGTCGGTCTCGGGACTCGGCAAAAAAACTCGGAAAGACTCGGAAAAAAGAAAAAATGAAAAAAAAAAAACAATTTTTTATTGAAAAAATAAGGTTTTTCAGGCATATTACTTATATTAGTATATTCAAACACACTTAATCAACATTCAACATTATATAAATAAGAAATTAACAAGAGGAATGGGCATATTACTGTAATGTCCCCCCCTGTTCTAATATTTTTAATATTTGGGACACTATACTGTTTCTTAAAATCAGAAAATACAACTCCAGGAAACAAGAAATAACTAGCAATTTTATTTTTCAAATTTCTTTCAAAATAGGGTTCAGATTACAATATTTTAAAAATATAATCTTTCCACAATATGTCTGCAAACCCTTGAAATATACTAAATCAACAAACATAAAAAGATACCTCTGAAGACTAATGAAGCTCCAAGTGTGAATCCTGTGTGAATTCACCAACAGAGAACTGGGGTTTCGTCCAGCTCCAAAAATCTGAGGGGTTTTGTCCTCAGCCACACCGTTGGGGTTTCCGTCCCTTCGGAGAAGAAGTCTCAGCCACTGACCTCAAACTCTAGAGGAAATAACTAAAATCCAGAATGACATGAAATGAGACCAAACCACCAAATAAATAGACTCCTCCGCAACAAACTCCTTTTGCACCCTCAATGTGGGATAAATCATCAAACATAACTCTTTTTTAAATCCCACGTCCCCTTTTAATAAAATAAGGTTTTAAACTATATAAAGTATTTAAATAATTTTACTTTATATAATTAAACCTTCGCACATTAAAAACTTGGCCTTTTGATTATCCGATCCGCAAACTGAGGATAGATACGGACACCCATTTCGGTGAAGAATATCACTGCACCGTCCGTTTTGCCCGAAACCCTAAAAACTAACTTACTAAAAATAGTAAGTCAAGGCTTTGTCCATTCGATTCAACATCTGAGAGTGGATTTGAATACCCATTTTGCTCAATTATCCGCTCCCACAACTCCAGTTAGGCTCCCTTGCAGTCTGCCCTAGCCTACGGGAACCAGTGAGTAGGCTAAATCACTGCATCTAACTAATTGCTCAGAAAGGGGACATTATAGTCCGCCCTTCCCAAAAATTGCTTGTCCTCAAATAATGCTCATGAATATCCCAATCAACTGAAAATTCTTGGCTGTCGTCAATGAAAATTCCAGGATCCCAAACAAACCTGATGAATGTCCCATGACAGTGACACGACCACCAAGCGCCACCACAAGAATTGACAAAGCTGGTAACCCCTGTCATCCATCCGAATCTGCTAAAGCTGACAACTCTCCCAGACTCCGTCCCTAAACTGAAAAATGATCCATCTTTGAAATCAAGTAGATTCCCGGGGTCCCAAACCAGTATCATGTCAGCATCACCATGCTGACGCTGCATCACTCTGATCATAATTGTAGAGTCCATGTGCCTCGGCTGAACTAGCCTCACCAATAACTCGGTAATGAATCCATCATAACCATCCAAGCTACAATCCCTATGAGAACCGGAATTTGAAACATGAAAATTCCCCTGCCATGGCACCACTGTACAATCGACATCTGTAATCTCTCCTGGATCCCATATCCATATTCTATCACTAGTACTGCTCCTTGGGCCAACGAGTGTCTTCCACTCCCTCATAGACACTCCTAGATAACCAGGACCAATAGGGAATCTGACATTCCCACTACCTGAAGAATACTGCTGGGCTAACCTCACAATACCGTCCATATGAACTTCACCAACTAAAACCCTGTGAAGCTCTGAACAATCCTCTTTCTCTTTGAGTTCTTGGAAGGCCTTATCTGCAAACTATAAGGCTTGATCCCTGTCGGATAGCAACCTCAAATAATCAGATTTTATCACCTCTAATGCTTGCTTGATAGCCTGCAAATCGGTAACAGTAGCTCCAAATGTCAACTTCTGTCTCTCTCCAAGTTGGGCTTCCTGAAAGAGGCACTCGACAAACTTGTGTGTCCTATCCAAGTGAGTTAATGTCTGAACAATATGCTCCTCTATGACCTGTAACCGGTCCTTCCAACCTTGCAATGGATTGGAATCAGCATCACACAACAAACTTTCAGATTTGCTATCCCACGCACAATGATCAAAATCAGCCTCCTTCACAATACTGCACTCCCTGATTACATGCTCCGAAGTTATGACAGACCTGTCCTCGTCCTCAGAATCAACAATTGCATGAATACTGTCATTTATTGCTGATTTGACAATGTCAAAATCAGCATGCTCACCATCTTTTTGATGACCAATGCATAATTCTCCATTCGTCGAAGCATAGGATGAATTAACTTCATCTTCATTATTTTTGTCCTTCTGTTCTTCCCTACAAGTTTCTTGACTAGAAGGCATGATCATAATCTGATTTTTACTCATCTCATTGACTAGGTCAGTCTCATGCTCAAGTGGAAATTCATCAACAGTCGCATCTTATTCTAAATCTGCCATAGTCTCCAACTCCTCGGAGAAATCACCATCCAACAGTCTGTTAATTCTTTCCATTTCGGTTTGCAGCGAAGAATCCTCTTCATTCGTAATCATTTCCTCGTCAAATATGGGATCTACGGACACTTCATTATGAAAGATGCCATCATGCATTAATGAATTGTTGATAGGAAATCACAAGATTCATCATACCTTATATTAAAGATTTCACAATCCACACTAGATTGTTCTAAGTGCATATCCAAAACTGTTGTGTTGTCTTCCTCATCATCACCAACATCATTCTGGTTCCCTGTTATGCATAATTCCTGAAAAAAGGCGTTTTTTCCAAACTCAAGGGTCTCAACTTCACTATTCCTCAACTTGATTTGGCTGCAATAAGTCACTGTGTTTGTTGTTTCCACAGATGTGACCAAGAGTCCAAGCCTCTTGACATGTGAAACAACGTTGCTCTTTCCTAAGCTGATTCTTGCTGATTCGCAGGAGACCTGCAACCTGTGATCCATAAGAATCAACTTCCTTTTCTGTCAACTGCTTTTCCAACCTTTCTGGGGCAGCAAGCTCATTTTTTCCAGATTTTACTTCAGTTGATGAGTGTGGACTCAACCACTCAGGATGCTCTAACAAAGTTGTTAGATTTTTCTAGTATGCCATAAAATTTTGCTTAAATTCATTCAGAGCTTTTTCAATTTTCACACTGAACTCATCATCAAGTGACATCACAGGTACCTTCGGAAGGAAAGTAGGAAACTGCTTGCACATCCCTGAACGCGGGCAATATGTTATTGGATTATTCATCTCTGGACTCTGGACACTACAACAGAAATACTGGCTGAGAGAGTTGAAGAACGACAATATCACAAAACCCTCAACTGATACAAATCCCTTCACCGGAATCCACCATAACCCCTTTTTTTTTTTTTAAAACCACAGAAGGTGCGAAATGACTTGGCGCACTTAAAGAAATAATATTACGGCTTCCTTCAAATAATCACATGGCCCACAAATAAGAATAAAATCAAACTTAAAAACGCCATTGATCAATGTGCGCTCAAGTCCAGGAAATATTCTTAATTTGCCCGATCCTTAATTCCCCTGTTTAATATGGCACGACTTTAAGAAAGACCTTTATTTCTACACTGGCAATATTATGCCTTGCCTTCTATAAATGGCGATTACCCAGATTTCAAGGCTTAATCAATGCGGGTCTAAATAATTTCAATTGATGCAAGAACGACTGTATTTCTTGAAGCCGTGATTATTTATCTCTGCCATTCCCCCGCAATACAAAAACTGATAGAAATTTCCTTTCAACATTCCACAACCAAAAACCCCAGAAACCACAATCTTAACTAGCACAATACTGAAATCATTTCTGAAATTTTCAGCAAACCCTGAACAGGCTAGCAGGAAAATCCAGCTTTGATACCATTGTAATGTCCCCCCTTGTTCTGATATTTTTAATATTTGGGACACTATACTGTTTCTTAAAATAAGAAAATACAACTCCAGGAAACAAGAAATAACTAACAATTTTATTTTTCAAATTTCTTTCAAAATAGGGTTCAGATTACAATATTTTAAAAATATAATCTTTCCACAATATGTCTGCAAACCCTTGAAATATATTAAATCAGCAAACATAAAAAGATACCTCTGAAGACTGATGAAGCTCCAAGTGTGAATCCCGTGTGAATTCACCAACAGAGAACCGGGGTTTCGCCCAGCTCCAAAAATCTGAGGGGTTTTGTCCTCAGCCACACCGTTGGGGTTTCCGTCCCTTCGGAGAAGAAGTCTCAGCCACTGGCCTCAAACTCTAGAGAAAATAACTAAAATCCAGAATGACATGAAATGAGACCAAACCACCAAATAAATAGACTCCTCCACAACAAACTCCTTTTGCACGCTCAATGTGGGATAAATCATGAAACATAACTCTTTTTTAAGTCCCACGTCCCCTTTTAATAAAATAAGGTTTTAAACTATATAAAGTATTTAAATAATTTTACTTTATATAATTAAAACTTTGCACATTAAAAACTTGGCCTTCTGATTATCCGATCCACAAACTGAGGATAGATACGGACACCCATTTCGATGAAGAATATCACTGCACCGTCCGTTTTGCCCGAAACCCTAAAAACTAACTTACTAAAAATAGTAAGTCAAGGCTTTGTCCATTCGATTCAACATCTGAGAGTGGATTCAACTACCCATTTCGCTCAATTATCCGCTCCCAGAACTCCAGTTAGGCTCCCTTGCAATCTGCCCTAGCCTATGGGAACCCGTGAGTAGGCTAAACCACTGCATCTAACTAATTGCTCAGAAAGGGGACATTATATATTCTTTCTTGTATTCATGAAAATGTTTATAGTACAAAATGTGCTCATGAGCCATGACAAAATACAAAAGCACAAAATGTGCTCATGAGCCATGACACAATGTGCTGATGTAAAACATTCATACAAAGAAGCAGAGTCGAGCGCGGGGATACTGAAGCAGAGCCGATAGAATGGAGAAGATTCGAACTGTACATTGAACCAGACGAGAAATCTCAGCACAATAAAAAGGGATACTGAAGCAAAGTTGATAGAACGGAGAAGATTCGAACTGTAGACTGAAACAGATAAGAAATCTCAGCACAAAAAAATTAAAGGGTTTGCGGTGGAGGGTTTTTGCAAAGCAAGGAGGGTTTACAGAACAAGGAGGGTTTGCGGCGGAGTGTTGTATTACACATCTATTTCATCGGGTAAGCACATTTTCCGTCCTCTTTCGATTTATAAAACAATTTAAGTAGATACGAGAAATACGTGGACATATAGTTCATTCAGTACCCCAGTTGCGAGCTCCACTAGCTTTTAGCTAGAACAAAAATTTGAAAAGGGTTTTAGTCACCATCAGAAAAACATACGACAATCAACAACGCAAAACATACGACAAATATTTTTCCGTCACAAAACAGTGAAGGTCGAGTCTGATTCAACAGGTTTGCAGCAGAGGAGGGTTGCAGGTAGAGGAGGGTTTGCACAAATATATATACACAAATTCGTTCAACGGGTTTGCAGCGGAGGAGGATTTGCAAAGCAAGGAGGGTTTACGACGGAGGGTTTTATTATATATATTTTTCATTAGATCAATAGTATAGGGTGTTCGGCAAGGGTTTGCAGTGGAGGAGGGTTTGCAACGGAGGGTTTTATTACATATATATTTCATCGGATCAATAGTATAAAGGGTTCGGCAATGGAAGAAGGGAAGCAACAATTGCAAGAACCGATATATGTCAATCAGAAACAGTATTGGAGGATATTAAGACGTTGACTAGCTCGAGCAAGGGCAACAACAATGAAGAGGACATATCAAAAAATAAAAATAAAAAATATTCTACCACATAAATAGGTGGAGAATAAGGAACAATCAAAGGCACTAACATTCATCAGACGAAGAGATCAATTAGCCCAACAGAGGGAACAAAGAGAGAAGATAAAAGAAACGAAGGCAAAATGACAACACAAGAATGCAGAAGGAAAAACAAGCGAGGAGAAAAAATCAGAAATAACCGCAAGAAAGCATTCAGCATGGAAAATGGAGGTCACCAAAATGAGTTTTCAGACGTGGAAGGAACTTACAGTCCCACAACTACACCACTCATGTGGGCACCAAGACTTTATGTGCAAGAGCTAATGAAGATGAAAGAGAAACTTGAAAGCATGGAAAAGAGGGAGAAATTAAGAGATACTATATCTGATGAGGTTATAAACACCATTCGGAGGTTGGAAAAGGAAAACAACCAACTCAAGGAGCAAGTGTCAAAGCTACAAAACCTTGCAAACATGGGTCAGCGTGAATGGCATGTCCTCAAACAAGCCATCCACCCCCCAATCAATGATGCAATAGAGGTGGAAAAAACAAATGCAAATCAAATAAAAGAGGTACAGGAAACACTCCAAAACATGGAAACAAGAGAAAATGAGCTTCGAAATGAATTAGCAAAGGCAAAGACATGATGGTCTCAAGTAGTAAAAGAACCATTCAATCAACAAAAAGAGTTGATAGAGAAGCAAGTAAAAATTCAAATAACAGAAGAGAAAGAAAGACATGAGAAGTTATCAAATATAATCATCAAAGGGTTGAAAGATTATGGGGATAGGGAAGACACAAATCGTTTAACTAGGGACTTCTTGTCAGATCGATTACAATGGAAAGGTCAGATAAAAAAAGCAAGCAGAATTGGCAAGTGAGAGGAGGCAGAGATAGGCATATTCGGGTCACATTGATGAGCTACGAGGATAAAACAAGGTTACTAAAAAATAGAGGCATGTTGAGAGGGTCACAATTCTATTTAGATGACGACCTAACATTTTTACAGCAGGAAGAAAGAAATAAGGAATGGGAAAAGGTGAGGGCAGCAAGGAATGAAGGGAAACGGGCATATTTAAGAAATGGAAAGGCATACATCACATCTAAACAAACCCAAAACAAATAGGGAGTATGGCCTGCCCTGGAACATCTTACGATGGTAAGTTGGAACTGTAGAGGTTACCCTTGGAGAAGAGGACCCGGGTTAGGGCCCATTGCTAGAGACAAAGATATAATCATACTAACGGAAACACATGAACACGATGGATGTAGGACTCCAGAATTTGTGGGATACAAAAAAATAGCAATATGGAATAAAGCAGTGGAAAATGGCAAAGGGCATGAGGGTATTATGGTTTTAATAAAAGAGGAATGGGATAGGGTCATTAAAATTGAAAAACAAGATGAAAAAAAATAGTACATCTGGATAAAAATCTTAGAAAATAAGTCAGTTATTAGCATAGCAGCATGTTAATTTGCTCCCAAGAATTCTAAATTCTATAAGAAACATGACCTTAACAGAGAAGACCCATACTCCTCCCTAAAAAGAGACATTTCGATATACAATAAGTTGGGGGAGATTATATTAATTGGAGATTTCAATGTAAGGACAGCAAATAAGCAAGCTAACATTCTAGAAGGTAGCGAAGATATTGAGATTAATCCTCTTTGGATGCCAAAAGAGGAAAATCAGCAGTGGACCAGGACTTCAGAAGATGAGCATGGGGCTATCATGCAATATGAGAAGAGTTGTTAGGCCTCTGCAACATAAACAACTTGATTATTTGCAATGGGATGAACAAATGGAAAAATTCAAGAAAGTATACATGCAAAACATATAAGGGACAAAGTGTAATAGACTATGTAATATGCTCACAAAATTACATACCAAAAATAGAGGAGCTAGAAGTGGAAGATTCTCGAGTGGAACTTAAGTCAGATCACAACCCAATTGTTATGAAACTTCGAATGCATGGAGACAAACCAAGGGAAAAACACTTGCAAGGCAATCAAAATAAATATCCTCACAAGGGAAACATTCTCTTAACAGATGAAAATCGGCAGAATTTTAGAGCAGCTTTAAATAACAAGTTACAGGAAAGGGAAAAACTACTTCACAGTAGAAGAGATTACAATAAGAGTAAATGGTTAATGCACGTTATCCAAGAAGCTCTAAACAAATGCAAGAGAGCTAAACCTAAAAAGAAAGAAAGGAATAGCTTCCCAACCAACCCATGGTTTGATGAAGATTGCAAAAAAGCTCGAAGATTACTAAAGGAACCAAAGGGTAAAACAAGAGCAAACAGAAAAGCATATGAGAAACTGGTAAGGGCAAAAAAAGAAGAATACACTAGAATAAGGAGGAAAGAATTGATTTACTTAGGGAAGCATGAACCAAAGAAATTTTGGAAGGAACTAAGCGTGAAAAGGATGCAAACTGAAAATAACATAACAATTAATCAGTGGTTGGAGTATTCAAAACAATTGTATCAACGTAGTAACCAACAGAAGACACCCCCTACTATCATTGTCAAGAAATAACTTTTCACAAATGAAGACATTATTCAAGGGATAAAAAAGTTAGCAACTGGTAAAGCCCGTGACATAGACAATCTTCAGGCAGAGCATATAAAATGGGGGGTAGATATCTTAGCACCGCAGATCATATAAAATGGGGGGTAGAATACAAATACCTGGGCATAGACTTTCATGACAAACTTAATTGGAATACATGTAGGATGAAAAGAACTCAAAGTGGTTGGAGAGCACTATATGCACTTCAAAATAGTTGTAGGAATTCCGAGTTGTGGGACTGGAAGACCACCAAGGTCTTATTTGGCCTACTTGTTACAGCGGTTTTGTTGTATGGTTGCGAGGTGTGGGCTAGTGGCACAACAAATGCAAAATGGAGGCAAATAGAAAGGATTCAAAAATATTTCGTCACAAATTTTCTCAAAATTAAGGCCACAACCCCTTATGAAATATTCTAGCTGAAACTGGAATGTTCCCTTTAGAAGCAATTGCTATGACCAAGTTGTTATGTTACTTGAAAAAAACAAGAAAACATGAAAAACGACATATGGCCTAGGGCAGCTAGGGAAGAAGAGTTACATAGGCGGAAGAATACATGGATGAAACAAAATAAAAAATGGATGAAACGTTGGGAAATCAACATAAATGAATGCCCAAATGTCAACAAAGACATAAAAAATTATGTGAATGAAAAGTTCAGAAGTGGAATGTGGAAAAATGCAAGCAGGAAAAGACAATATTATATTGCAAAGTTTAACCCAACGTATGACCACAAGGAAAAAATGTTTATAGGCGCTGAAATCAAGTGGAAGGAAAAAATCCTCATTGCTCAGATAAGAACTAGCTCTCATAGGCTTAGATGTGAAACATGGAGATGGACAATGCCCAAAGAACAATGGAAAGAAAGGATATGTACTCTATGTAGCACAGGGGCAGTAGAGACAGAGGAACACTTCATCTATAAATGCTTGAGTTTTTCATATATCCGGGGCAAATACAAAGAAACACTTGGGAACCGGTCTATGGCAGAGTTATTTAAAGACTGTAAAATAAAAAAAGTTGGGGAATTGCTAACCCAAATCAGTAGGAGAAGGAACAACCTTCTCAAAGATATTAAAGATCATATGATATGATTTGAGTAATTGTACTTCCATATTTGAGGTCCCATAAACCATATTTGGGTCTCGTGGACGTAATTAAAATCATTCATTCAAAATCAAAACATTTTAACATAGTCTTTAAACATTTTTATATTTACTACTATTATTAGAAATGTTAGGATTATTATTTCTTAAAACTAGGTTTAATGCTATCAGGAACCTATAAATAATTTTCAAATTTATAAATAATAATTTTTTGGTGGGTGTACTCAAGACTTGTATAATAATTATTGAACTATTCAACGTTTATAAAACTTATTAAAATATAATTCTAACATAATTATAACTTATTTTTTTTCAACCAGAAACATAAATAATTTTTTAAATAAAAATAATAAAATTAAAATACAAATAAAATTTATTACCCCGAAAACTTTATGCTTTTAAGACTTGTCAATCAATTTTTTGAACTTACGTCTTTAAAAGAAAATTTATATTTTAAATAAATTATTGAAAAATATTGTCTTATTCATCAATTGTTTTATAACATGAAGGTTTTTGTTTTATATGTATTTCTTAACACAATAAAGTGTTTCCTTTTAAATATTTTTGAATTTTAAAAGTTATTTAATTTATCTTTATTCCATGTGCCTTTATATCTCTATAAATATTCTTATCTTTAATTGATTATATAAGATTGAAACGAAATGTATTAGTATCTCGAAGAAAAAAAAACGTGTCTGTGTCCTCCTTAAACTTCTTTCTGCACTTATATTTTAACCTTTCTACCCTACATACCTCACACCTTCAATAGCCGTACCTCAAATTTCCATCCCTTACCGACACCTTCGTTACACACTCACACGACTAATTTATTCTCAACACTTCCACGGTGGCGGGCGCTGATTTTTTTTGTTAGCTACTTGTATGTCTACCAAGGTAGCAATAGGATATACATGTTCCCAAGCGTTTTCTTCCTCCCTTCCCTTTTCTCTTAAATCTCATACCTCAACACAGAACTGGCCAACGGTTGAGTCGAAAGGATTTTAGATCAGGGCATGCCTTCTAGCGATCCTTTCATTCGGTTTCCTCCTGAATCTAATAATTGAATACAAGTTGGAGAATCGAATCGAACACATAAGATTTGAAGACTATTGGAATGTCGTGTTCCAAAGAAGGCCGATGTAGCATTAAAGAAAAAGACCCGCATTCAATTCAATGAAGTTTTAGTTGCGCCGAATGACAGCGAAACGACATACAACATGCAGTTTGGAAAAGCACAGTGCATTATGCTTGTCATGCTAAGTAATTTCTTGGTTTATACCTTACAGGCGCCTAACGACAACATTTCGTTCCTTGGTGACGAATATACCGTATCCACCATCGCAGGGACTTCGAGGCCAAGTCTTCCTAGAGGTGTAACACTCTTTAAGGAAGAAAGGAAGCCCAACCGCCCATTTCTAATTTTTTTTTTTTAAATTTTAACTTTATTTTTTCTAGGCCAACTGAGTCTCGACGTACGGGTCGGCCGGCCCCGGACCCGGCCGAGCCTTGGGAAAAAATGAGTTCGAGTGGGTGCGGCTGAGCCCACTCGGACTTGGACTAGGACTCGGACTCGACCGAGTACTCGGGAGACCGGTCGAGTTTGACTACTATGGGTGTATCCATGGATCATCACTTCTGAATTCATAAGTGGAATCCATCCGTAAATGTGTATATCTATGGTCAATAATATTAGATAAGACAATACAAATGTGGGAAGTGACTCATAGGACTATCTCTCCAAGATGGATTGGACTTAGTTTCTATGGTCATGCACTACTCAACCCCAGTCTTATACAGCCCTGTGGAGAAGCAAAAAGAAAATAATGGAGGTATTGAGCCTTGGCAAGGGATCCACCCACTTTTTGCCAATT
Source organism: Wollemia nobilis (assembly GCA_028583015.1). NCBI lineage: Eukaryota > Viridiplantae > Streptophyta > Pinopsida > Araucariales > Araucariaceae > Wollemia > Wollemia nobilis. The sequence goes on along the minus strand of JAQPPZ010003287.1, from coordinate 3,879,657 downwards.
TGTGGCCCATCTTGCTAAATTTAGAGGGACTTCCTCCTTCAGATTTAGCTAGGACCTCCTATAACAATAAACATTGACTCACCCTGTCACAACTGAAAAGCCCCTCACATAGGAACCCTTTCAATCTCATTTTCCAATAATAAACACAGAATCAGAGCAAAAGATACCACACGAATTACAATTTACAAATAAGGTAAATTTGCCATAATGCATATTCATTTCCAAATTCCAACAGTTTTTATTCTACAACAAAAGGTATGTAAACTATAATGTATTATTGGAATGGAGCGAAAGGGGTGCAAACCCTAGGTGCAGTCAAGCGTTGCAAGAAGAGGGTTGTTCGCAGCCCACTTGTTGTACTTAGGAGGACATGAGGATGGAACAGAGCGAAAGGGGTGCAAACCCTAGGTGCAATCAAACATTGCAAAAAGAGGGTTGTTTGCAGCCCGCTCGTACTCAGGAGGATATTAGTCGATCTTTGGTCTGTGAGAAAGCCTCTTCAGTCAGAAGAAATGTCTGTTAGGGATCTTGGGGTTCGCGGGTGGAGCTTTTTGATGAACCTCTACCCTCTATTAGGATTTTGGAGGATGAATTTGGGTTGGATGTGGTTGATCATGAAGCTTGAAAAATTATCTGCAAACTCAGGGGCAAAAGACCAGGCCTAGAGGAGCTTAAAAGATACATTAAATTTTTTTTCTGTTTCTTTTTCTGATTTAGCAGATAGAGATAGGGTAATTTATTATAGATACAATTGGTTTTTTGGACAAAGGGGTGTCTATATACGACCTTGGACTCCCAGTTTCAACCTCCTTATAGAAGAAGTTGATGGCTTCCCAGTCTGGGTGAATCTATATGCTCTCCCTATAGAGTTTTGGGGAGAGAAGATATTTGCCAAAATTGGTAACGCCATTGGTGCATTCTAGTATATGGACACCCAAACAGAGAAAAAATTGTCCAATAAAATTAATATGAGTAAAGCAAGATTGGCTATTTGGATGGATGTTTCAGTTCCTTGGCCTCAATCCATTACTATCTCCTCAAGCAAAGGGGAATGGATCCAAAATATTGAATATGAAAACTTCTCCTTGAGATGTTATGGTTGTTAGCAATATGGCCACCTGAAGAAGAAATGCTCGATCATCCGATCATGCTCTAATTCCTCGGTGGAGGAGAAGGCCCTACATGCGAATGATCCTGAACCTTCAAACATCCCAGTTCACAAGGAAGAAGCTCATCCTCCAGCTGCGCCAATTATCTAGCAGGAATCAAGCAAGCAACAGAAGACTCAACCCCGAAAGGAGAATTCGAATCAGATCATTGATAAAAGCCAAATGGTTACTAAAGACCATCCAATCAGCTCCATGGAAAAGATTAGCACCTCAAATAGTATTCTTGAAGCTAATTTTGAAACAATTGGTGACAGTCAATTTTCTAAAAATGAAGATCATATAGAATATGTTACAACCAGATTTGAAGTGCAAAAATGCATTCTCAGATTTTGCTATTCTGAAGGAGGAAGAACTTATGCTACAGAAGAAAAAAAATCAAAAGACCCATCGGCTACGAACTTTGTAACAACCCCAATGGTTCTGGACTATTATTGTTGTTATGATTGGGTGGTAGCTACAGTTGTAAGTCTGTTGCAGCATATTGTACTATCTTACATAGCTTGATGTACAGGTTTGCGGACCCTAAAACCCTTCTTACCCTAATAAAAAAAAAAAATAATGTTTTTTATAGTCTCGACAGGACATCACAATGGCAAAAGGCATTTTTTTTTTTTTTTAAGCGAAAAACCCCTTGCGGGGCCGCCTTGGTCTGAGAGACCATGAACAAGGGGTTCTACACCGTCAAAGTCACCCGGGAGTTGCACCCGACCCTGCCCGCACCAACATTATCAATTGGATTTTGGATACCCAATTCAGCTTTTTGGTAGGGTGGAGATTTGAACCTGGGACCTCCCTTGGAGGATTGCCCTCTCCTCTCCAACTCACCTACAACACCTGGGTATGGCAAAAGGCATTTGGCTCTCCTAGTGGAGACCCAATTTCAATTCACGGGGAGGGTGGCCCTCAATGTGCCACCAACTTTTCAACCTATTTAAAAAAAACATAATGTATTCTTAACAAAAATATGCACACAAGCAAGATACTAAATTAATTTACCATGCACCCCCTTTATTGCCTTAAATCTAAGTATATACAGGTACAGAATACTAAGTATGCTACCTGTAGGAGTATACCTCAATCTCTAGTTAGATGCAGATTAACTTACAACAAAAATTTAAGTATAGAAGGGCAAGTACAGAATTTGAAACACTCCTTGTTTAATTTTCTCTTCCATCCTCAATATATACCACACAAATCAACATATGCAGAAAGAAAATGGGTCTAAGACCCTACCTTCATTCACCCTAATTATGGTAGACTTGTTGAAGCTTTCCTACGATACAACAGTTATTTTTTCTCCTACGGCTCTTCCTCTACTTTCCTCAAATTAGTCCAGAATGAGTCCTCTTTCTTTTTCTATAACTCTTATACAAATCTCTCGTAATTAAAATAAAGAGTCATCCAATAAGGATTTCACAAGTGTCCCTTTGGAGATCTTTTTTAAACAGGGGGAGGTGTAGCTAACTCATATCTAAACTCTCATCGTAATAAATCTGAGATTTCTAGTTTAAGTAACTTTCTTAAGTGATACTTTATTGATAACTAGATCACAGTTACAATTAATTAAGACCATTTACTAACTATACTTCTCAATGCCACCAATCAAATAAAAAGGGTTTAAGGATGACCATACTATGGTTCCTATAATTACATATAATGCTCCACAAATTATGAATTTTAACAGTACCCATTTTATTTTTCTGATGGCTTAAAGCATGTACAATATCTCAAACAAAATCATGTGATAGTATCATCTATAATGTAATGTCCACAAATTATACCATGCATATGATATCTAAAGCAATAAAGTGTATTAAATCTATATTAAGGTAGTATTTGAGTCCAAAATCAAAATGCCAAAAAACTTTGCTCGGCCTATCCACTCCTTCAAGTGTCACGGATCTTTCTAATCGGAACAAGTGAAGTATAGCGAAGAGCCAATAATTTGCTGATCATTTGTATCAGCCCCTCCCCTATGGGCTGAACAATAAAATTATTAGAGGAGGGTACTTAGAATCACGAGGGGTACGGATCTCTCTTTCCGAGATCAAACAAAGGGATTTGCAAATAAAAGTGCTAGGGCTACAACTAGTCCATAAATAGTTAAAGCTTCCATAAAAGCTAAACTTAGCAGTAAGGTACCTCGTATTTTACCCTCCGCTTCTGGTTGTCTCGCAATACCTGGACCAAGGGTGAGGAAATGGGGCATGACAATTAATTTTATTTTTTATTTTTTATTTTTTATGGAGAGAGTCCTTTCCTACTGATTTGCATTTTATGTGTTGATTAGACATGGTGTTTCTCCCCTCCTTTGGAACGAAGAATGAAGCTTTTGCTTAAGGATGTTTCTCGAGTTTCCATTTCCCTACTTCTCCATATTGTTGCAGTGGACTCAGTTGATTTTAGGGAACATGGGGTATAAGGTAGAGGTTTCTAAGATGAGCATTGAGATATTTTCCATTTTCCATATTTCTGTATTATTGTCGACCCTGATACTCTTGTGTGCTAATACCAAAGTTTAGTGTATTCGACATTCCTGCCTTGATGCGTGGATAGGGATACAGATATGATATTCGCATATAGCATATCCAGATGTATCTAAATGCATGAAAACCATATTTGGACATATTTAAATACATGTCCATCTTTAGGCGGTATTTAATAGATCTGACTACGGCCTGGGCATGTCTAGAGCCATATTCATGACACAAGATTAAAAAAAGAACATAGAATATTTTAAAAAGGAAAAAATTATAAAACAGTGAAAAATCCTTTGCTTAATGACAATATCCTATTTGTAACTTATATTTGTCTAAACCTTTTCATGCTCCTTTTTTTCTAATACATAAAATATACATGCTTTTTTAAAATGTCATATTTAGTCATATCCATGAGTCTTGAAAATGTGTCATATCCGATACTGTACCTATCTCAGAAACTGTATTCCTTTACATGCAATACCGGCTAAAACTAAACTTAGTATGATGGGTTCAAAATCCACTTCTATTTCACAATGCATGAGCATGAGCTAGCTGTTGCTAGCTTTTCCAAGTTTATAAGCTCAAACATTTGTTTTTTCCACTTGCATCTAGGATGACTCTGTTGCTTGTGATTGTTAGGGCTATGATAGGTACAACCCTGTGCATTGTACAACTTTGTGTGTTGCTGGATCTGCAACTTCCATCTGATGCAATAGACGTATTCATGACATGAAATTAAAAAAATAATACTATTGTTTTTAAAAAAGAACTTTTAACACTCTAAAATCTTCCTCTTAATGAAAATATGAAATTTCCTATTCATAACTTGTATTTGTGTAGACTTTGCCATGTTCTATGTTCTTTTAATATATAAATATATATGCTTTTATGATGCCATATTTAGTTGTATCCTTAATGATGGGTCTTAAAAATTTGTTGTGTCCACGGACCAGTACTATGTCCGTCTAAGGTACCGTATATATTTCCATGCAATACTGGTTAACAACTAAACTTAGGATGGTGCATTCAAGACCCACTTCTTTTTGCCAATCAGTGTTGGAAAAAACTTTAGAATTGAGATTATCATGCCTGTCACGATTTTTTCGAGCCCCTAAGTTTATTAGCTAGTAGCTGATTTTATAAAATAACTGCCAATATTTTCACCAAAAGTAAGTTGAAAAAATAATGATTTTGGCTCATTTTTTCCCTATGAATTACCTATTTGATTTTTTGGGGCCTTGACAGTAAATTGCCGATGATGATTTTTTCAACTTTGTTCCCAATGCATGCACATCAGCTAGCTGTTGCTACCTACAGCTTTTCTATCTTTATAAGCTCCAGCAACTGTTTTTCTCACTTGCAGGTAGGATACTTTTTCTTGCTTGTGATCGTTATGGCTATGATGGGCATAATCCTGCACATTGTACAACTGTGTGTTGCTTGATCTGCAACTTTCCTCTAATGCAATAGCTATGACGCTGTTCATGATTTAAATAGGTTTCGGATATCAAATGACATGTAACTTGTGCTGTGCATAGAAATGCCCGAGGTTTGTTTTCAGTTGCCTCAAATCCTTGAATCTGGACTAGGCAATCCTCCCCAAAACACAGTGGTAGACCATTATTCTTCTCTTTGAACTTGTAACATAACCAGAATGAATCGAAACATTTCCCCACAGAGGGTGTTGCTACTGAATGGTATTGCTGCAGGTGATGTAAGCTGTGTTGACAAATGCAATACTTTGCAAATAGATTACCCTGCGGAGGGCATTTTCATCAAGTTGCTAAAACTTTGGTGTTAGCTGTGTTTCCAGATAGCCAAAAACTTCACAAGTTGTTTTGACAAATTGTACCAAAACATTAAACGCTTTGTGAGAAACCTAGGTGCTCCTTGTATGAAGACTATAGGCCATAGGGAACGACCTTATCATTCATTTTGATGTTAAAACTTAAGCATGATGATAGCCATATTAGAAATGTTGCTTCTTCTGTCTTTTGAGAAAGGCATATACCTGAGCAATGAGAATAGAATGTGTACAGCTTTCATATATTAGATGTCTTTCCATGTTCTTCTGGTGAGCCCATGGCAAGAACTTCAATGATTCCAGTTGTAAGAGTTCTTTATAAGAGAGGATGGCTTCCTTTGTAATGATTGCAGTTGCAAGACTTCTTTATAAGAGAGGATGGCTTCCTTCGTAATTAATTACACTACACTGCAGAAGTAGAAATCCTTGTTCCAGTTTAAATATCACCGATACTACTAATCATGGAACTTATACGATACAGTTGAATCTAATATCAAAATGTGTGAGAAAAGAGGAATTCTACAGAGAGGGACTTGGACTTGCTTATGCCTACATCAAAACAAGAGTAATATTTCCTTGTTTGCAAATGCTGTCAGGAATGTTTGGGCATGTGCTACTTGGAATGGTTGTTGCAATGGGTCAGGAGCTTGCTGCCACAGTGAAAGTGTGATGACCATGAAAAACACTTTGCAGGGTGGAATTATTTTTTCCATCTTTATGGAGCTATCCAACCCAAAGGCCTGAACAATATTTCTAAATTCTCTTAAGTATCTTAAGATGAACGATATTTCTAAATGCTAGTTCTCAATGTTCCGAGACTCGTCGAAAGAAAAACTATTACTTGTTTATCTTTGCTTTATGTTTTATCTTTTGAGTCTGTGTTTATGAGATGAATCCTTTGCTTTTCATTCCTGCTAAAATTAATCTTCAACTGCAGTATAAATGGCAAATAAGATAAAAGTCCATTAATCTTTAGATTGCAACCAGTGAATGCTTCTAGTTAATAACGCCATCTTATTCTTACATAATGGAGCACATATGTCCAGGATTGCAGGGAAGTCTCTCATAAAATTGCTAAAGCGTTTCCCAACTCTGATCAAATACTGTATGCCAAAGCTCACAAGCAGCTTAGGAAATCCGGGAATGCCTGAACACGTGGCATTGGGTGCCTGTGCAATTCTTCAATCCAGAACTATCATGAGGCACATAATGAAGGTTGAAAAGATTTTGCAACTGAACATTTCATTCTTTGTTACTCTTCATGATTGCATGTTTGAGTTTGAAGTTGAATGTTGCAGGATTGGAGTGCTTTTTCATCGTTTATCCTAGCTATACTTGGAAGGTAGAAATCTGAAAGTATCGGCATGTTTATAAATTTCTATAGAATTAGATATGTGATTGTTAGAGCTGCTTTTCCGTAGGTTTCTTGACAATTGAACTTACGGATCCTATCCTAATGCAATATTTTTTTAAAGTTTTGTAATAAGATTGCCCCTTATAATTCTTAATTTGGTGATACTATTTACCTCAAATGCAGTTCTCATCATGAATCACTGAAAGCTCAAAAAGCCATTAGCGAGGTATTGTATGAGAGCTTGGCAATAATTTTCAGAGTTTATATTCGACATTGTTAATTAATGAACTGGGCAATTCACTTCCATTTTTAAAATCAAGTATGTTAAATGGCAATGTTATTAACATGTTTATAGCTTTTCATTGTGTTTAACCTTCAATATAATGGGATTCCAAGGAGCAAAGCTCAATCTTCAGCAGAGTCACTTGAGATGTCTGACTACATGAATTTCATCGCTAAAATTGAATATTTCAGCTCTGATATTCATAACATGCATTGGCGGTAAGTCTATTTTCCTCAAACAGTGAAAACAAGACTTTATGAAATGAAACTTTTGAACAAGTCTTGCATGTTTTGGTTTTATCAGATATAACCTTATGGCACATAGAATACTTCTGCTGCTGGTACTTCCTTCAAGTGATAATGCTGACTTTCCATCAAATACAAGGGAAGCAATTGCTGGTAAGTTGCTTTACCTGCTAATATTTAAATCACTTTGAGTTACAGACGTTCCTTCTTTCTGGTAGATAGTAAAGTAAAATTACATCATTTATTGTTAAAAGTTAGTTGAAGTGGTTCATATGTGAAACACATTAAGCTAGTTTATAAGGAAGGATTTAATCAGAGGAATAAAAAGGGTAAAGTATGACCACAGAATAAAGACAATATTCATATGGTACTTCAGTTTGGAGGTTTGCAAGGCGAAAAATGTTCAGAGGTTTGGTTTTTTCAGGGAGGTTGGGTTCAGTTCGGAAAAGTTTGGATAATAAATATATATAGAATATATATACACCTATACAAAATATTCATTAAAAAAAATATAAATATATGCAAATAAAACATAGAAAATTTTAGATTCTTCCACATTTTTTACATCCAACTATATTTTATACTTCATAAATGTATAAGCTAATACTTTATAAGCCATAATATATGTATTTAAAATTTTGAATGTATAAAAAAATTTGCAAATTAATTTTCAAAAAAATGATCGAATGGAACCAGTTTGGTCTGAAAAGTCAGAACCTATTGGACGAGCCTGGTAATTATGCTTCTTTGAAACTCATGAATCACACTCCGTGAGGTAATATACCCCTTTGAAATTTGTTCCTCATGCCATGTGTTGGGCATTGAACGATGAACTCAGAAATGTACTTGTGTAATACTTCCATATTACTTCTCTCGGGTTTCAATTGTTGGGATACATCATCAAGTCAGGTAGGAAGGTTCAGCATCATTTTAACCTAGATATTGTAATTTAGTTTCCATAATAGCCATGTGAATGATAGTTTTAGGAAGAGGTTCCCTATGATTGGATCTTAAAATGCTTATTTTTTTTAGTTTTAGCTTGAATAAGTTAAGAAAGGGAAAGTTTTCCCAGGCCAGATCCAGAAAATAATGATAAATATGCCCACGGCAGAGGGACTTACCAACCTGCTAGATCTAGAGTGGAGTGCCCGAGAGAATACCAGGTTTACCTGTAGCTTTCTATGGTATATTGCTTCTTCTACAGTCATACTTCTGGGACCTGGCAACCTTTATACACTGTCTTGTGGATAAACTGCAGTACCAAATTGTCTTCCAAAAGACATTATCAAGCTTCTCCTGTTTTTGAATACCTTGAGCCATCTTAACCATCGTTTAATCCTTCCTATCTGTAACACTGTTCGTGTAAGGAGAATATGATGTTGTGACACATCTTTTGAATCTGCATTCTTTACAAGAACTGATTATTCTTAATCATGTATTCTCTATATACCTATTTTCCTTTGTATTCTGTTTTCTCAACCAAGCTTCCAATCTTTTTAAAGATTCCAAAATGCTGGCTAGGCGTATATGTAAAAGTATACCTTTACTCTTTACTATTTTGGTTATAAATTGCCATTACGTGTTCTTCTTTTTAATTTTCATAATACCAAAATTAATTAAAAGTCATTTCTTATGTGGCATGGATTGCCAAAATAAAAGTAACTCATATATGTCTAGGAACCTTTTCTCACCTTTTAACTTTGAACGTTCTTTTTGACCCCATAGAGTACTGGGTTCTTGGCCATGTACTTTGTTATCCATTCTTTCTTTGCCTTCTTCATACTGTCAATTTATTTGCTCTTCTTCAGTAGCAAATCTGCAACTTCTTTAAAAGACAATTTCTGAGTTCATGTTGAAATGCTGAGTGGTGCCATGAAAATCATATAATAGTATATAAAAAATGTATAAATTAATCGAAGGCAAGTATTTTTCTTCTGCTTTTTCTCCTGTTGCATTTAACTAATCCTTGATCTCTTAAGATTTAGTCAACTGATCAGGAACAGAATAAACAATGAAAGTTTGGTTTTGGTTTATGTTTCAGAAAAATTTGTGTCTACTCCTATGACTCGATGCAATTGTTTTATTGATCATATGGGATTGAAATGGGCCCCACGCGTATTCCATTATGACTGCATAGTAGTATTACAACAACTTGGGAATTATGCATGGATCACTTAGGTATCCTCCTTAAAATTCAAGGAATTTTAATCCTTTGAGCACATGCCATTTGATATGACTCAATGCATTTTTGACATGCTGTACATGTGAGATACTTACATTATAAACGGACATTGTAATGGGAATAACTACTTTCCTGCTCTTGTTTAAAAAGGCTTTAAACTAAATGTATTATTTATTTTCTTCTTTCTGGAAACCAAATTCTATAACTTTCTATATGAGTTTTGTTGTGATTTTGTGCTTCCGTCCTGCAAAATGCTCCCATTTTAATGTGTGTATCTTAAAATCAATTTCCTTTCAATCTTGTCATTTAGATAGATTTCTGGTCCCAATGAAAAATCTTACCTTATTTTTGGACCTCTTTCCCAATTTTTGCCACTAATTGTTAGAACCTTCCATTCCCGGTTGATTCTTTTCTAACATATATCCAGGATGGACTTCAGAAACGGATAAACCAGACTAGGGCACAAAGACTTGCGAGTAAAATTCAAATGGAAAATTTCAAGACGTCTTTTAATAGAATAATCAACTGGTCAGGAACAGAATAATCAACTTAGTTAATACTGGAAATTTCCATTTGAATTTTTCTGGCAAGTCAACTGATTCAACTGACTGTCTCTTAAGATTTAGTCAACTGATCAGGAACTGAATAATCAACTTAGTTAATACTTAAGTAATGTATTTTAAATGATGATCATTTATATATACTTGATTACTATGATCATTTAATTCACTTTCGTTATTGTTAATTACATTTTCTTCTGATTCATCTGTTCGTAAGTTACTACATTTGCCAAATTCATGTGAAGTAATACCTTGAAAGGATTTGGCTGAGCAATCCTCATAATTGCTGCTTTCAAAATCAATGAAATTGACATTGATATGAACCTTATAGGGATTTAACTTGGATGCGTTTACTGCATCCAAAATGGTGTTCCATTTAATTTTTCTAATTTTATTGAGCCACTTTTGCATCAATTCTTGAATGAGAAATGGTTCTAGCTAGAGGTTCTTCAACTTTCCAGTTTGAATTTCTCGTTTCACCTTATACTTGAAGATCAAATGCCCTTTCTTTCACATAAGAATCTTAATCCATGGCACTAGTTTCTACTATCTCTTGTAAATTTTTGAACTTGGATTCAATTTCTTTCTTTTCTTTAAACTTGTTTCGAAAATAATTGGCATTCCAAATCTTCATTTGCTCCTTTAAATATTTCATCTTTTGAACAAACCTGTACATATAGGATCCTTCAAAATTTGCTTCATCCTACTATAATGTAACCATATCGAAGAAATTGAGGTCTTCAAGCCACATAGGCTGGAAGCAAGATGTCTTTGGATGACCGTTATTGGGTAAATCACAAGTCAAAAGAATGGGTTTGCAATCTAATCCTGCTCACAATAAAATATCTGAAGAGATTGTATACTCTATTTGCAACCATTGTTGGATAACAAGAATCTATCTAATCTTTCTGCTATATGAGTTTGCCTAATGTGTCTATTATCCCATGTATATTGAAAACTTGAAGGACTAACATCCCAAAGGCCATTTGAATTGACAAATGAAGCAAAATTTTACCACTCTTCTTTTCCACAGGAGATAAAATAGTGTTGAAATCACACCCAAGAATCCATAGATCACAATTATGAATCATGATTGTGTGTGCCAAATATATGCTAAGGTCCTTCCAACATCTGTCATGTGGAGTAACTATAGTTGGAGCATATACATTTAGAACCCCAATGTTGATGTTTTCCTCTTTCCTACAAAATAGTTGAGCAACCCAATTACTTTTTGCTTCTAACAATTGCCCACCCCATTTGCGTTTGTCCCATATTGTTGCAATACTGCCTGAAGCTCTTGTAAAAGAAACTGCTAGACAATCATCCATCTTCAAAATCTTTTTAAAAGCATCCTTACATTCCTGACTACTTAACTTTGTTTCTTGTACTAAAATAAACTCAGGACTGTAACAACCTATTAATTCCTTAATAACTCTTTTTTGGGGTCTTATTCATACCCTTAATATTCCATGATATCATTTTCATCATCATCATTTTTTATTTTATTACTGGGCTTAGCCCCAATTTTTGTTAACACGTGATATTTTTATTTGGCTTCCCAAATCGATATCCCTTTGAGTATATTTTTGTATTTGTTCATGGTTTGATAGCATTCTTCTTTTTTTTCCATTCCCACCAACACTCTCATCTTCATAAATCTCTTTTATTTTTCCATATTGTTCATAATGAGACTTATCTTCTAAAGATTTGTTGTCCTTAAGAATTTGAAATGCAAGGAATAGCCTCATAAACACTTTCTTTGTTATGTTGCCCTGAAAACCCTAAAGTGCATAGATGATCCTCCATAATCATTACTTTCTTATGCTGCCTTGGAAACCCTAAATTTCCTTGGATATCCGTCATATGCTTTTCATTATTGTGCTGCTCTTGAAACCTTGAAGTGCAATGAATACACTCTGTACCACTTCCATTTTTATTGCAAGGAGAAGATTTTATGCAACTTGAGGAAAATGAAGATGATTTACTTAGATTAACTTTGACCCCCTTCACCTCATTCACTTTAAAATTTTCCTTCCCCTCTTCCTTTGCTTTAAGATTTGCCTTCCCATCTTCCTTTGCACCTTTCACTTTTTTATTTGAAATTATGCATTGTATTTCCTCATCCCTTGTGTCATTTTTTTCTTCTAATGGTTGATTCGAGTGAACTATAATGGCCTTTGCCATTGGATGATGCAGAGGGGTTTTTCTTGCCACTTTATTAGGAGTGGAAAACCCTTGATTTGACCCACCTTCTTGTATGATATGATCTCCTTATTTTATATTGAAATTTGCCTCATGCCCAAATGTTTCCATTTCTTTTTCCATCATTTTCACTTGCAATCTCTTGCCATGTCTTGTTTCATGACATTGGAATGCAATGTTTTCATAATCCACTTGTTGATCCCATTCTCTTGATTCACATTTATAATGGACTGTGGTAAAGGTTTTTGAAATATCCATGGCAACACATATTCAAGTGTATACAACATGCCTTCTCTCCTTAGTAATTGGTCTCTCCTGGACGAACTCACCTAGAACATTGCCAATATTCTTCAAAACCTCCTTATTAATGAGTTAATAAGGAAGTCCAAAAAGCCTAATCCACATTGGAAGCCTTTTAATAGTCTCTGTCTCCATCAAAAACTTCTCACTCCATGGTCTTAAATATTGTGCATCTTTGCCCCTAAACCGAGGGCCTCTGTCCATTATTTTACCCCTTATTTATGAACTGGAGAAGATAATGAGGAACAATCCTTTTGGAAGAAAAGGCATTGAGTAATTTGAATTCAATCCCCACTTCCCCTTGATCCAATTGTGAATTTCAGAAAAACTTGGTTATTATCCATGGAACTTACATATTAACCCTCTGGTTTTAAGAACCATTATATCATGCGCGATCATTTCATCCTTGATAATCACTTTTAGTGTAGTATCTGCTATTTAGATAGGGTTTACCATATACTCACTCTTCCTCTTATCGCTAACTAGGGCATCCATACTTCCGAGGAGGGCATCCTTACTTCCAGTAAGGACTTTCAAACATGACTTTCTCTTCATGTTACCTAGATTTTCTTCACATGAATCCTTTAGTTTTTGAGTTTCTCCTACGATCTGGAGCAAGAAGAATTGGTGTTTGCTCCTTGATCACACTTTGCTTCCTACTTCCTACTCATGCGTCCAGCTCACACTTGCTCTTGTTTAAGACTTATTTTTGGAACTCTAGGTGCATTCTTTGTTACCAATGACACTTGTATTTGATTATTCTTCATGATAAAATGCACTCCTTTGTCAAGTGTCCTTTAATATCACAAATGTTATAGAATGTTTCTTTGGATATGTTGAGTTGTTTCCTTTTGCCTTGCAACTTGTGCACCATACCTTGTTGTACTCTTTTTGGCCTCTTCCTTGAAATACCAAAACATGTGTATCATGTGCTTATAGAGGGGATCAATTGACATTTTGTTTTTGTCACTATTCTCTTTAAAGTTGTTAGTTGTTCAACTCCGTCCTTCAGATGTTGTAGACTCGCTCTTTAGTTTCATGGTTCGATCAAAGTTCACTTGGTATGATGTTGGAGGGACCACCTTCATCTTCTTCCTAAATTTAGGAAGAAGGCCCTCCACAAGACCCCTATTCTTGAATCCATTCATCGATTCCTTTTCTGACCTGTTGACGAGATCTCTTAGTCATCAACTGTAAGATTGAATGTACTTCATCTTACTTGGCATAGTCTTGCAAAATTTCATGACCATGGTAGTGTGGTTGCGTAGCATCTTAAACTCTTTCTCAAAGGCTTCTCACAATTACTTCCAAGTTGGTAGTTGATTGGCTGGTGTTTCCATGTACCAGTCAACCGTGATTCCACATAATGCTGCAGGAACACCCTTATCCAATTTGCTTCATCGATCTTAATGTTAGCTTGTGAATTCATTATATAGGTCTTGCAATGTCTCATTGAGTCATCATTTTCATCTATTTAATACTTTGGACAGTTTTGCTTTCTTCCTACGAATACAATCATTCTGTTTGTCTAATTTGATGGTGTTAAAGTTGTAAGATTCCTCCCTGTAGGAGTATTTCAATCATGCACAAAGAATTATAATACAACACACTATAATATGTTCCATTATATGTAAAGCAAAATGCACAGTGGGAAAAACTGATAAATGTATGGAAATATGTTGTCCACACATCATGTGTCCTTTATATTCCAATCATCTACAATACATCATAGTCTGATTGAACCACATAAATGACAAACACAGGCTACAAACATACATCCACAACTTCATTGACCAACGTCCTCCCTTGAGCAAGGCAGATGGCATATAGGTATTGCAGAAACTAGTAGGTGGTTGGCAACAACACACTACCATCTAACTATGCGTATGCATGAAACGTTAAATATAGCCCATCATAGTACATGATTTTTATTACAAACATGTCATCGTGACTATGCGACAACATTGGCATGACAAAACACATATAACACAATGTCATCACTTGCAACATTCACGATTACACCTACACTCATGCTCACATGGATGCTTATGCGTTGATGCAACCACTCATCTACCTATGGAGAGAGCACCCTGCCATGCAAATCTCTGTTCCGTTGTCATCTACCTCTTCTTACTACCAAGATCCCTCATCGTTCACATTTCATACAGATGTAACTGCTTTGGTGCTAGATTTCTGTTCATGCATTATCAAATGCACCACCCTGCAGGGGCTTCTGTGCTGGGCTCTGTTTCATGCATTGCCAGATGCATGATGTTTCAGTAGTTTTCATTTGGTTTTGACATTGTCAAACACACAACTCATGTCAGATTTGGCAGCTTGGGTGATCCTGGGGGCTTGCTGTTGGCACTTCCTTTCAATATCCCTTTCTTACTCTTCGTCTGACAGTATGAACCAAGTTCAGCCAGTACATACTCCTCACCTTATCATAGAACAAGTTCTAGAGTCATGCAGATTGTGACCTTCTTCACTGTTTGGAGACTTAGGCCTTGGCAAAGGAGATCCCTCTTTTCAAGAGGGCTGAACAGGTTCCATTTAGAGAATGATTTTCAGGTTCAAAAAGACTCTGTTGCACTCTTGGGCTTTTGTCTTCCCTTGTGTTGAGGGGATGAAGACATGTGCATAGCTGCTATTTCCTCCTACAACTGCCTTGGAGGAGGCAGAATCTGACTTCCATCATCTTGAAGGGGTACTATAGAAGGAACCCCTACACTTATTTCCTGTTGGGGAAGAGGCAACTCTCATGGCACACTTTGACTTATTCCATCTTTTGTGTGTTCTTTGATGCTTGCCACAGCTTGACTATGTGCTATACACAAAATTCTCTTTGATCTTCTTACAGGCTGGCTCCCATCAAGTGATCAATACAAATTTGTGTTGGCACTTATGCCAAAAATGTAGTAAGAGTATTCAGGTCATGCAGTACAACATATCATTCAATTTTCTTTGATCTTATGTGCTGGTCTCCCCATTCACATCTTTGTCTTCATAGTAGAGTTAGATGCTCATCTTATTCGGCTCATCAAGTCATTGATCCAATTTCGTGTTGGCAATGGCACCAAAAATGTAGTATGAGTGAGTATGTTGGCAAATGCATTCTCTTGCACCATTCTTTTTGCTCTTCTTATGGGTTGGTCTCTCCATTGTCATCTGCCTCTTCAGACTATAGTGAGAGGCTCATGTCATTCTCATTCGCCAACTTATCAAGTCATCAATCAAAAATTGTGTTGGCAATGGTGTCAAGAAATGCAGTATGAGTGAGTATTCAGGTCATGCACAACACACCATGTAATACAATAATGTGATAAAGTAACGTTTCAATGCAATACTATTCAATAAAAATGGATACAACATAATAGAAGATCAACTCACATACACAAAGAAGTATGGGAGTCATGGCATAAATCAATTATATTCTCCAATAAATCTACAATACAATCTAAAAGAATAGTCGTGGTTGATCACGAATGCTGCTTCAAACCAGATGATTGGGTACATACAGGCCCATGGGTGGAGGATGGCCGAGTTCAACTGTTTCACTCATTGAACTACCTGCATAGAATAACAAAAACTAAATGTATCCCAAACAAATATGTACACACATGCCACTGTTCCATCATTTATTTTCAGTACAACATGATAAACCATATTATGCCTGAACGTCTAGAATTCATGTGGGCCAACTTGGCTTCCTAGTCACTCCATGTTTATATTCTTCTAAAGCACATATTAAAAGAAAAAAAAAGCTGTGTCTTTGGAATACTCAGTTGTTTCATCTACGTGCCAAAAGACCATGCATTTATAGAGTTGAACAGCCTTTTGAGTTTTGAATTTTTTTTTCAAACTTTAATTTGCGACCTTTTGTGACCCTTTTTGACCGCATGTGACCCTTCACAATCCCATGTAACATCAGAATGTGACCCTCTGTAATTCTGCTAATTCATCAGGGGCTTATGTGTTTTGGGTCTCTTGTTTTCTTTTTCCTAGGTGGTTGCCAGATGGACATTGACACGTCTTTGGATTCTTTCAGATTGCTCATAGGCTCATTGAAGAGCCCTTTTGTGTTCTTCCCATCAAGGAATCAACTCTGTCTCTAATTGTCTTGATGCTTTACTCTGTCTTCACTCATTTTGGCTTAACACTAGGTTACGTTATCTTGAACCTAATACATTTATTGTAATCCTTATATCAACTATCTGCTTCTCATCCCTTGATATTCTCATGAATCCCATGCTTATTCTTGGCTGACAATGGTGCTAGTTGTTCACTGGCTGATTTGAGCAAATCTGAGACACTACTGTAGACGAACATAGAGGAAGCAGAAGATAAAATCAGTACACAGAAACTTGGAACATGGGGAGATGCATACTGAAGGGAAAGTATAATAGTATACATTGTTTATACATTAATTTGTATTTACAAACATGCTTATGGCATTATTTAAGCATCAGAGTAAAATAATGGAATATTTTCGATTGGAAGGTGCCTATGTGTTTAGAAGTCTGCAATCTGCTGGTGGAGGTAGGTGTGTACTTGGTTAAGTGGCAACCTAAAAGCAATTCCCTGTCTACCCATAATGAGATGGTAATTAAATTTTTTCTGATTCAGAGGTGATTGTGTACATATATGGGGGAGTATTGAGTACTGGTGGTGGTAGCTTTGTATCGGTCAAGTGGCGATCTCAGAATTTATGTGAGTAGGTCATTATGTGCATATATGGGAGAGTGTAGAGTACTGGTCATGGTAGGTGGGTAGTTGGTTAAGTGGCAATCCCAAGAAGAATGTGCCGTATCTATCCATTAACTGGTGATGCAGATGTTTAATGTTTCATGCATAACAGCTTACCATGTGGATAACATCCCGTCAGCAGTTATTTATTGTGTAGAAATGCAGTTTGTATCCTACATAACGTGTGTTTTCTAACTTAATTAATCTTATTTGTGTATGTACAATTTTGGATTGATAGATATAACATTTTCGTGCTTTTGCCCATTTTTATTTAATTAAAAAAAGAAATCAATAAAATTCTTGCTTTGAATTGTAGATGACTTCTATAAGCTAGGCATCTGAATTCAAGATTACATTATGATAACTTTGTCTTTCAGGTCACTTCTTAGTGCATCTCAAGAGCCATCTTCCTCCTGTAAGGGTTCTTGCAGCTGCATCCCTTGTTCTTCTGCTGCAAGCATCGCCCTACAAGAAATCAATTAGTGACAATTTGTTGAATTCTGGGCATTCAAATGTTGTTACTGGTTCTTCCCTTGAAGGTGCTCTCAGTTCTATCATTCAGGGAGAAGGTTTCATCAAGGACATGCTTAATGGTTTGTCATATGATCATCTTTTTCCTGATTCAAATGGTACAACTGGAAGAGGAAACCATGCAATAAATATTACCCAAAGTACTAAAGATAAATCAATCAATGGATGGTTTCAAGCATTTTATGCTCCGTGGCCGCGCTCAAGAAGTTGGAATTCATTTCTAAGAGGAAATGCTTTCTTACCGAGCTTTTCTAAATTATTTAAACGCCTTGTTCAAGAGTGTGGTGAAACAGTTTTGCACGCTTTGCAGAACCCTTTAGAAGAGTTACTAAGTGCTACAGAAGAACGTGAAAAGCAGTGTCTTGCTTCTGAGGTTATAGCTGGGGTTCTGCATTCTGATGTAACTTGTGTTTTAGAAGCCTGGGACAGTTGGCTGAGCACTGCACTGCTAAAGGTCCTACGTCAGCCGACTGTTGAAACAACTACTGAGTGGGCTGCCTCTATGCGCTTTGCAGTTACTGGGAAAGGAAGGAATGGTAAAGGAATACCACTGATGCGGCAAAAAATTATGGAATGCCTTGCTGAACCATTAGCTACTACAGTTGCAACTCATATGGTGGCCAAACGGTTTAATCTCCTATCTGCAGTATTGATAGAGATTTATCCTTCCTGCATGCCAGCTGAAGAGATCAACTTACAAGAGAAATTATTAGAGGAACTTTTGAATTGCATGGGCCATTCTGCTGCCCAGGTAAGGCTGACTTAGTATTTATTCAAATATGAATTATATCAGCAAAGTTAATTTAATGATTAAATTAACTTTGCTGATTCTTCTATTTTAAAATCGTTTTCTGTTTATTATGGTGTTTCAGAATGAGTTGGAATGTCATGATTCCTTGTTCATCACTTCATTATTATGAGTTTAGTATCCATCTCAGACAAGTGTCCATTGTTCCTTGAAATCCTTTTTTTTCATGTATAGTCTGTCCAGTGCTTCTGCACAAGTATATCCCCTTTGGCATGTTTGTGGGCACTATGAGGTTAAGCATAGCAATGGTTAACATCACTTGCATTGGAATGCTTCTTGTTAACTTGGGCATGTGGCTTTTTTTTAATTTAAATCCAAATCCGAGCCTAGTGTAGGATATGGATCATCTTCATCCGGTAGCTTTTAAGATAACTTACTATCCATCTGACTTAATGAGGTAATGGTGCTTATCAGGTGCACTCAAATTGGGCCAAAGCTTTCGAAGAAGTACTTTGCATTTGTTTGTGGAATCGATATTATGAAGATTTTGATCAATGCCAAACCAGAACAATAAGATATGCCAAATGTCTTAAAGCTTGCCAAAAATCCCAAAGGATGCCTGTTCTTATAATGAATCAATTATTATATGGGATTGTGCCCCTGAGATCTGTTAATTAGTCATTGTGACATTCTATCTATTACTAATCAGAGGAGTAGGTTATTGAGGTTTTCATCCAATTCAAAGCACCATAAGTAGCTAGTGCATACCCTAATTCCAATTGAGAAGGTTTTGAAGACCTTATAGCAGCTTGGATTTCTGGAAGACACAGTTGATTGAGTTCTAAGTTTTTCATTTTCTTGTCAAGTTATTGCACAGTTTGATGTTGGATGAGGTTGGTCAGTGTGGCAAAAAGTTAAGACATGAAATTCAATTACTTATAGACTGCAGAAATAAAATGTCCATTACGTAGGTTTGTTTTAATTCAGTTCACTTTGGGGAAATGCTTCCTTGGACCCTATAAAATTTTTTGTTGCTTTGTTCTATGTATTACTTGAGGATTATTTCCCTCTGGAAATTCTCTATGCATAAGTTGACCAGGGATTTTTTAACTCTAGAATTTACCCATAGGACCAAATAAACTGCTAATCCAAACCAAGTGTTTTTCACTAATTGAGATTTGGGGGCAGACCTTATTGACTTTTGAGAGTGAGCTTCTGGAAGTTGCATAGATCATTGCTGTGCAGCCATTATCTTGATTATATTTTTATAAAATTCTAGTCGTTAATATGTTTTACATAAGGCTGATGTCTATGTTTTACATAATTATTTTTCTGTCTGCTCGAGAGCTCAATTAAAGCAAATAATCTGACTAACTAGTTGGGCTATACATTTAAAATATAGATCCATATTTTATTTGATATGTACCTAAGCATGATACTCATGTTGCTATATGACATTAAGTCGTAGTTGTTTTGACATCTACATAATTATATAATGTGCAGGATAAAATTATCACTTCTCTTTGTTATTGGGAGTTGAGATTTCTCTAGACATTTTTACTCATTGAGAAACCCTATCTACAAGAGTTGTGATGCATTCTTACCTTAACTCATATAACAATATTGTCTTCAATTGTGAGAACATTTTAATTTGATTTAGAAATGGAGTCATAAGATGACTATTTTGCATAGATATAAAGTGTGTCTTAATGGTTAAGACTCAAAAGTACCTTGAAATCATCTTTTTTTAAGGATGCAAATCAAAAGTTATGGTATCTTTTGTTAGTCTGTTCATCTACCATTGATGTGATCTTCATTCCTTCTACACTAAACCGACTGCCAAGTGATTCTGATATCTCCTCCCTGTTTATTAGGTACGAGAATCTGTTGGGACTCTTCTTAGTATTTTGTGCTCAAACCTTCGTCTTAATTCAGCATTTGGGAATAGATCATCCATTCCAATCGAGAAACTTAATTGGAGTACATTTCTTGTGGAAAGAGCTGGTTCTTTTGCAACTCAGATTCAGAGCACCACTCAAACCAGTGCCCTTAATGGGCAGCTGGTCTCTTATGAAGACAAGAATGGCAAAAGTGATTCTGAGGAACAAGAACATATAAAGTGGATGGAGACAGTAAGTATGGTCAGAAAACAGATCTTGTCATAGTGAAAAGAAGATTAATACTGAATTACACTACAGTATCACAAATTAAAAGTTTTGCTTGTTTGCAGGCATTCTATTTTGTTATTTCAGCTTTACGTTCTGGACGGGCCTCAGTTTTGACAGATGTGATTGTTGGTCTTCTTTATCCTATACTTTCTTTACAGGTATGATCCTTATATATATAGTTATGTTGAAAACTGAGATAGTATGTAAGAGTTATAATTCTCATTTAGGTGTAGTTGTCTGATCTGCACAGTGATGGCCTAAATGTTTCCTCATCCTAAGCTGGTGTGTGCTTGCATTTTCTAATTCTCGAAATATGTTTACAGGTTAATGTCTATATGGAATCACATGCATGTTGCTTTTTGGTGGTTTTCTTTTTTCTTTTCATGAGAATTTGTTGGCCCAGGATGGAGATATACTATCAGTTTAGACAATGAATGATATTACAGTGCAAGGATTTGGTTTATGATGTTCTGGCAGTAATTGATTTTCTATTATTGTGGCACTACTATAATAGGTAACGTCTTTGTGTTTTCATGTCTTTATAGTCAAAAGCATGCTTGAAAGTCTCATCAAGGATATTAAAAATAGATGGGATCATTAGAAGTCTATAAGTTTGACAGTGCTTATCTTAGCAGCTGTAAGGATGGTTTGTTTCCAATGCATATGATATCTCCACCCCCCTAAAAAAAGAGACTTTTTTTGCCTTTTTTTTCTCTTGAGGGTGCATGAAAGAAAGGTCATTTTAACCCTGCTAATTGGGTTACACTATTTAAGTACACAAATAAAATTTGCAATTTATTTGCTCGTCTGTTTATAGTTGCAATTCTGAATTTGTATTCATCAAGCCAAGTAACTTGTATACTCTGGCATGTTAGAACCTGTGATGGGTCGCCTTGTAAATACTATGCATAGTCATTTTGGTTTAAATGAATAAGATGATGTGTTGTGGCCTTCTGAATAAATCTATATTTGGTTAAGTTAATGAGTTAGTGAAGTCAACATCTTTAAATGCAGACATCTACCCCCATGAACATATTCCATGGACATTCCCTGGGACAAACACAGCCTGACAAACATCTTGTAGATATTTATTTATCATTTGTCATAAATAAGTTTTGTAATTGATAATTGTGTGAATCAACGATGTAATGAAGTTTTGGGTAGCTACCACTAACTATTGTGTATCTCCATGATGAGTACCTAAAGGTCTATTTCAGTTTCCCACTCACCTTTTTTATTATGTCACGTATAGTTGAGTAGGAAGGAGAGGTCATATACTGCAAAGAGACTTATCAAGTGCAGCAGACATTCCACCCAGTGATCTTTACATCATGTATTCTTTGACCAAGAAATACAAGTGTTCATTGCAGATGTGTCCAATATTGTTTTATGTTTTGACTGTTATGTCACTTACGTGGAAATAATGCAGGCATATGATTCGATTGTACATCCTCATCACTATCAATATATTGAGTCGTTAGATTTGAAGATCACTAACATGTGAAATCACTGTCCATTGGTTGTTGATATGAATAAGGTCTAGTGATTGTTTGGAAGTAGTTTGTTAATCTCTGTACTTATAGAAGCAATCATCTGCATTCTGACGTTTTGCTGGACCTGCAGCCAAGTGGAAGGAGAAAAACAATACCTCTGGTGTGAAATATTTGGCACAGTTGGACATTCAAGTCAAATCACAACAGACTATTAAAGAAAAGTTGCTAAAATCACAGCAAAAATGTAAAGTAGTTCTTGAGTGAAAGATACAAGGCACAGA
Organism: Wollemia nobilis; assembly: GCA_028583015.1. Lineage (NCBI taxonomy): Eukaryota > Viridiplantae > Streptophyta > Pinopsida > Araucariales > Araucariaceae > Wollemia > Wollemia nobilis. Next base: position 3,857,111 of record JAQPPZ010003287.1, on the reverse strand, counting down.
AAGTGATGCTTGAAGAATTGACATAAGCATTGATTATGCATCCAGATGTTGTGGATAAGATTGGAGATGAAGAGATTTGCCAAAGTGATATTAAGACCTGACTAACATAGCAACAGAGATGAGAGACAAACAAATGCTTCTGAACATCAAGATAGTCAGTGATGGGGCTGTAACCCAATACTGAAAGTCTGCAAGACAGTGTGGTTGGCAAACTGAAATGAAGATTAGAACGACTTCATGTTACTTTCCTAACATGTTGGTGGATGTCATGGATGATTGGTATAAACTATAAACTATAAAGGCCTTGATGTGGGCCATTCCAAAAAGTGGGAAGCCCTTGAAAGTGATTTTGTAAAAGAAGTCAAACAGCCTACAGTTGGCAATAAAGATGTGGATGGCTTTTACAATTTGAAGGATGAGAAGAAATATTTAGTAATAATATACAATTCAAAAGCTAAAGAGTTTAGGCAAGAAGGTTGACATGAACTCTAGTCATTAATTGTTGAAGAAATAGTTTATTAAAAGTCTTTGGTGTAGTAGGAACTTATATTTCCATTCCTTTATTTTAAGAGGAAAGTTAGTGCCCCTACCCTCTTAACATAGAAATTTTGAATCATACATTACAGTGAACCTCGAGAAAAAACTGTACTAATCTTGGAAGAACATCCATAAATGATACTGATAAACATCAAGTAGAAGCCATTTTGGAAGACATGGCCAAATAGATGAAGGAGATGATCACGGCAAACAAGAAAGGCAATGGCTCATGGTGCTTAGTCCGTACATAAGAAGTCAATGTCCAATAGGATCCCAGAAGCAAATGTAGTGAACACAGTAAAGACTGATTGAATGTGAGGAGTTCGTTAGTTAACTGGGAGAGGAGTTCACTGAGAGAAACAATCATCTGCATATCCTTGAACTTTTGCATGTCTTTTGCTGGACCTGCAGCCAAGTGGAAGGAGCAATACAATACCTCTGTTTACAACAGTCGGTGCATTTCCAGGTTGAAGGAAAGGCACAATATACTATTGAAGAAAAGTCAAGGAAATCACCACAAAGATGTGAAGTTGAAGATCATGAGTGAAAGATGCGGGCACATAAGGTAATGCTTTAAGACCTGACATATATATTGATTAAGCAGCCACATAGTATGGGGGAAATTGCAGAGGAAGAGGTTTGCCAAAGTGATTTTAAGGCCTCACTAAGATGGCAATAGTGATGATGGACAAGCAAATGCTTCTGAACTTCAAGTGAATTAGTGATGGGACTGTGTTTCATTACTGAATGTGTGCAAGATGGGCTGCTTGGCAAATGAAAATGAAGATTAGAAATCATTGTCAAGTCACTTCCCCACCATGTTAAGGGATGCCATGGATTATTGGGATAATCACCTTGATTTGGTCAAGATGCTTTTGTAAAAGAATTCAAACTGCAGATGGGTGGCAACAAAATTGTGGACGGCATTCACAATTTGAAGGAAGAAAAGAAAAGTTATGGTGACATTATACATTTGTAAAGCTAAAGAGTTTAAGCAAGAAGATTGATGCCACCTCGATTCTTTAATTGTTAAAGGGGCAGTTTCTTAACAGTACTTGTCAAAGCAGGAACTTATTTATTTATTTCTTTATTGAAAGAGGAAGATAGTGCCCCCAACTACTTACATAGAAACTTTGAATCATGCTTTGAACCTTACAAGAAAAAGGCTGTAATAAAAATTCAAGTACATTCACAAATGATGGTGATAAACATCAGTAGTAACTAGAAGCCATTTGCAAATGACATGGCCAAATCAATGCAGGAAATGATTGCGGCAAACAAGAAAGGCAATGGCTTATGGTGCTTGGTTTGTACACAAGAAGGCAATATCCAACAGTATAGCTAAAGTAAATTAGTGAGCATTATGATGATTGCAAAAATTATGATCATTAAATAAGAGACTCTGTTACATGCGCATAAGTCTGATGGGAGGAAGAGTTTCTCTCTCTCTCTCTTTATATATATATATATATATATATGTGAAGACTACCTATGAAGTGCTTCAAGCAAAGGAAACAAGGAATGCCCTAGGCAAGATAATAGATGTGAAGAAGTTGTGCCATTCGAGTAGCACAAGCCAATGAAGCCAAAAGACGATGTAAGGAATATGAAGACTACTTATGAAGTGCTTCAACAAGAGGAAACAAGGATTGCCCTAGGCAATGAGTGACAATAGATGGTAAGAGACAGTGCCATTGAATCGGTTTGAGATAGATAATTGATGGCGCGGCACAGACCTCCGACCGGAGATCAACCTATTGAGAAGTTGGTAGAGTCGTCCGCATTGAAGCTATTATATCTGTAATATGACTTGTAATTATATGTCATATTGGCCAAATCTAAAAGCTATCTCCCTTAGGGCTTAAATAAGCACTCAACCGACCTTAATTTATATATATCTATATATCTATTTATTTGAGTAGCAAAAGCCAATGAAGCCAAGAGACGATGCAAGGAATGAACTTGAGGCGACAAGGTAGTCCATAGAAAAGGAGGATCTGCAGAGCCAATTCCAATAAGGGAATAGAATAAAATTGTAGATCCTTTCAAGGGATTGGGAGGATCAACTCTTTGAATAACACATTGATGGTCTAGAGGTTGGAGTTTGACATGATGGAAAGTTAGGCATTAATTATTTCATTTTAGTTAACACTATGGTTATTGTAGTTGGTGAAGAATTCGATTAACAATTAAATGGAACAAGGGGAAACAATTCTTATGACAATAGCAGTAGACAACCTAAAAGACAAATGAGGTAATTGCAAGAGATGTTTGTGTAGTCATCTTGATAGTTGACATCTGATAAATCTTCTTCCTAATTGGGCCACACAAAGGACCATGCATGTCAAGGACTATAAGGTGAGGAAAGTAGCGGTGGATATTGGCTTGGGAGGGAACATAGTGATTAAGCAAATGTTGTAGGCACCAATTCTAAGAAGCAAAAGTGAAGTGTTTGTTGAAAGGTCAAAGCAAAATTTCTAAGGAAATAATTTGAATGTCATGTGATAAAATGTAATGAAATGAAATGCAAGGAAATGCAAACGAAATGTAGCTGTCATTTGTTTAGACTTTAATATTTGATTATTTTGTAAGGTTGGCTTCAATCTACGTAGGAAGGGAAAACGGTTATGTAACGAGTTTTGAAACCGTTGTTGCCAATGGCTAGGACGACGTTATAAATAAGACCCCTCCATTTTACATATATGATGTATGGATGTATGGTTGACTGATAGCAAGAATGAGTCATAGTATTGTATGTTGGAGTTAGAGAGATAAATAAGATCTTTTCATTGTATGCCTTTGAGGCCAATCTATTAATGGAAGATACATCTTATGCTCTCATTATGTGTTGATGCTTGTTCGTGATTAGATTGTTATATTCTAGTGTAAGGTGATTGATTGCATGTTGGAGAATTCAAACAATCGTAGCATAGAAACCGTCAAGGTTTTAGTCACCATCAAGGTCACAGACGCTGTTATACGAAGGCTGTCATCAGAGGGAGTCGAGGAGGAGTGGTAGAATCATCATCTGAGCAATCGCCATCAAGGATTGCCATCTGTGTCATGTCGTTGTGCCATCATGGAATGTCGTCATGCTGTCATGAGGAGTGTCGTCTGAGACTATAGGCTGGAGATGTTGTCTAAGGTGTGTTTTCAGGCTAGTGTGCTGACTAGTAAGTGTGTTGTCTAAGTGTGTCGTGTAAGTTAGACCTGCCATTTGGAGATTGTACGAGAACACCTTGCTGTCTTTGGGATGTTGTTTCTAGGATTGACCACATTTTCCCTTGATTGCATTCCATTGGTTTTAACTTGTCTTTTCCTCATCTTTGGGAATCCTCACTACTATGCTACATTTGGTGTTGTTACATAATTGAAGTACGGGTAGATAGAGGTCGAAGCATTAGGCTTAGCACGCGTGAAGAATAAGGAGGTGAATGATAGATTTGAGGTTGTGCGGACGATGAAGGAGGAATCAAGGGAGAAATTCAGAGCAACCTGTAAGAAGAAGTGCAAGACTTGTTAACCAAGGATTGCAACCAAGAGAAGAGCTCACGCAACCAAAAGTAGGGTGAGTTGGAACCCTCAGGAAGATGAGAGTACAAGGGAGGAAAACAAAGGTGGTAGACATTGTTGCTAACAACGAAGAACGAGGTGTGAGAAGTATACCAAATAGCCAACGCCAACGTTCGTGTAAGACAAGACACCAACATGGAGCAAGCACAAGGAGACGAAGGGTGGATGAACATGCTTGAACTAGCGGGTAGGAATTTGCCTAGGGGTGCAGACAGGAGTTAGGCATCGGAGCAACCATGCGAGAATGTTTAGGCAAGAAGGACAAATCCACCCCTTGTATATTTGCGAAGAAGGTCACAAAGTATTGGTGCACCTAATTTAGAACGAAGGCTATTTGAGGGAAGAGAAATATCTCTGTATCATGAAGTACCAAGAGAAGAGGTACGAGGAGAGGAGCAACAAGAGGAATTGCCAAGAACGAAACTGCATTGGATTAAAGTACTATTCGAACCAAGCAAGAGTGAATTAGAGGAAGAAGGAAACCGTTCACCAATGGAAAATATTGCCAATTAAGGGGGAAAACAAAAGTGCCCACCCTTTATTGGAGAAGGGAAAGAAGATCTAGCACAACATATTGGAACTTGCACGACAATCTAGAAAGCAAACATGGTGAAATAACCCAAGGCCTAGTTACAATTATTCCCAGCCACATTGTGGGGGATCATAGTAGATTGGTATATAAAGAAGGAACTCACTCAACCTTTCGAATCATGGGATACCTTAGTGGAGGAATTCAAGGAGTTCAAACCATTGCGAGATGATATGGACATCATCTCGAAAATATACGCCACGAAGCAGGAGGACGAAGACATCAAAACTTATAATTGTCGGTTGAAGCAACTAACGGACAAGATGGAGTTGAAACCGGTAGATGGAATGGTAAAGAGGTGGTTTATCGATGGATTACTACCAAAATATAGAAAGAAAATGAAAATTATCCCATGTTCAACATATGATGGAGCTTACAATAGAGCATGGAATTTTGAGAGCGAATCAAAGCAAACAACACTTGGAATTGGAGGTCACTACAGAAGTTTGGATTTAGATAGTGACAAGGAAGACGTGCATGTGGCAATTCAATCAATGCAAAAAGATTTTGAAAGGATGATTAAGGAAGTCAAGGGAGAAGTAAAGAAAGAAAAGAAAGAAATATGGTGCTCAGACTATAAGATATAAGGGCACATGAATTTAACTTGTCCAAAGAATGCATAATGTAATATATGTGAAGTGTTGGGGCATGTTGTCACAGAATGCCCATTCAACTTGATAGGAACAAGGCATCATACCATGACAATGCAGAAAGAAGAATAGAAATTGAATACCTCAAAGAATACTCAAGGTGCGATTAGTGGAGGATCGGAATAATCATCGCGGTGGACGACAGTACTAGCAAAATAATCGACAAGGAGGACAAAATTGATTACAGTATGATTCTGATGGGAGACCAATCATCTAGTGTAGGAATTGCCAAGAATGGGGACACTTTGCAAAGAATTGTTGCAACTCACAGACAAGAGGAACAAACTTGAGTAATGCAATGCACGTGTAGATGGTGCGGACCAGACAACCATAAGGAAGTAAATTGTCCAAAGAAGGCAAGTTCTAGTGGGACCCAAAATGTTAATTTGATTGACATAGGTGAATCGATAGACTACCAGGAGAAGGAAAATCAGGTGCTAGCAGTAACAAGAACTCAATCAAGGAAGAGTGAGTAGTATCGTAATCCTGCAAAGGAAAAGGAGCGATGACAAAAAGCGCATGACATGATCAAGGAAGAATTGGAGAAAATGAAGCAGGACAAATTACTCCATGAGAATCCATTAAAGAAACCTAAGGGATCATTGAGTAAACAATCATCAACGAAGCAATTGGCAGCATTAGTATTGAACATAAAAACATAAGTGAAGTTATCGAATTTACTTGATGCCATACTCGAATTATATACAAAAGTAGGAGAAATTGTGCGAACCAAGAAGGTAGATGAACCAAAAGAGGTCATGATAATAAAGCAAAACCAATTTATAGATCCTATAGTATTGGTGATTGAGGTAGGAAAGAAGCCAACTTTGATTCACATGGAGTTACTGGATCATAAGCCAACTCAGGTGATTGTGGATGGAGGATCGAGTGTGAATGTCATACCGTAGAAGATTTGGAGAGACATTGGGGCACCATTTTTGTGGTCCCCAAATTTTCGGTTGTACGAAGCGGATCAGTACAAAATAGAAATGAAAGATACTGACAAACCAAAAAGAATAGCCAATCAAGATTTCTTCTTGGATTTTGTAGTAATTGCATTGCAAAAACCAGCCTATGATGCATTGCTAGGACGTGGATGGCTGAGAATAGCCAAAGTGAATCATAATTGGGAAAAGGAACGTCTTACCTTCAAGAAAGGTCAAGACAAGTGTATGATTAATTTGAAGAACCAGTATGTAAGTCAGGATATAGCGACTTCAAATTAATTAGGAAGCTCATCCTCAGATGAAGAAGGTGGATATGAGCTAGACGAAGGTGGAGTGTTGGAGCTAGAAGATTGCACGGAAGATGAGGAAAATGTTGATAAAGGACTTTTCCATTGGCAGATGGAAGACTACGAGGTATTCACGCCACATTTTTTTTGGCCTCCACATAGAAGAGGAGAATAAGGATGAAGAGAAAAAGGATGTAGAAGAGGTCAAACAAAGTAGTTGAAGGAAAGCCCCAACAAAGGACGAAGAAAAAGACGTGGATATTTTTGAAATTTTTTGCACAGTACAAAATAGGAGATGCAATCGTTGAAGATAAACTGGCTCATTTGATTGACATACTCAAAGCAACTAAAGAACTAGATACTATAAAGTATGAAGGACCGAAGATGATACAAATGAATCTCGACAAAGAAGGAGAGGAAAAGACTATACATTGCGGAGATGAATGGGATTTGTGTTGAGATATATACATTATTTGGTAATGCTAATGTACCCCCATGGTACCTTCATGGTACAATTGTAAATATGTAATAGATTAGGGTTGAGTCATTAGTCTAGATGAGTGTTTTATATTTCCCCTTTATGTAAGTGTCAATGTGCAGGAAATGCACAAGTGTTATGTAAAAGTGTAATGTATAGGAAATGCACAAGTGTCATGTAAAAGTGTAATGTGCAGGAAATGCACAAGTGTCATGTAAGTTAGAGTGCAAGTGTAGATTGAGAGAATGTGCACAAGTGTCATGTATGTAAATGTGCAAATATGTAATGTGAAGATGTGCACAAGTGTCTTAGATTAGGAGTGCATGTATAAGTGTAAGAGTCATGTAGATGTGTGCAAGTGTCTTAGAGTCAAGTGTGCATGCAAGAAGAAAATGAAGAGTCTAGTATGCAAGTGGCAAGATGATAAGCCAAAGGTCATGGGACTTGTCATATGGAGAGCAATAGTCAAGTATTTGAAGAGACACATTACTATGGCTATATAGACACATTACTATGGCTATATTATAGAGAGAACACTCCATAAGAATGTAACCCAAGAAGGAGAAACACAAGTGTAATCTGTTTAAGAGATCCAGTTTGGAATAAAGCTTGTATACAGATTTTTGAACAATTAATATTGTAAGTTTTCTTCATGCATAGTTCATGAATGACTTAGGCCATTTACATTCATATTTGATTATATAAATGAATGTTATTTGCTTTATTATATAGGCCTTGATATACATATTAATTTGCTCATATATTATTCTACTCATCATATTATTATTTTGACCTTTAATATTGTGGCTATTTTATATTGGGACCTGTGATATTTTGTGGTAGTAAGGCTTAAAAAAGCAACAATCCGGTGTTGAAAGTAGCAACTTTCAAGATTTTCCTAGAATACAAGGATGTATTCGCATGGACTTATAAGGATCTGAAGGGGATACCACTAGAGTTGTGTGTACACCGAATTCCTTTGATTTCAGGTGCGTAGTTGGTAAAGAGACGACCATACAGGATGAACCCAAAGTATGCAGCCCCGGTTAATGCAGAAATTGAGAAGATGCTAGATGCTGACATCATCTTCAAAGTGACAGTGAGCGAGTGGGTGTCACAAATAGTGATCACTTTGAAGAAAGAAGCTAATTGGATTCGAATTTGTGTGGACTTCTTGAGCTTGAATGCCGTAACAATAAAAGATCCTTTCCCTATCCCATTCATAGACTCCATACTGGAAGAGGTAGCTAGACACGAGATATATTCCTTTATGGATGGATTCTCGAGCTACAACCAAATCAGCATCACCGAGGAAGATAAGCTGAAGACAACCTTTGTATTGTAAAATGGAATATACGCATATAACTAGATGCCATTTGGGTTATCAGTATGCAATGCACTCGCCACTTTTCAAAGGATCATTTTGTATATCTTTGATCAAATGTCCACAAGGAAGTTTAAGGCTTTCCTAGATGATTGGTCCTTATATAGGAAAACAACCAAACACTCGCAAGCATTGGAAGAATGTATGGGCTTTTGTTGAAAAGCTCGTTTGGCATTAAATCCTGCAAACTGCATGTTGTTGGTTCCTTACGACTAGTTGTTAGGGCATATTGTTTGTAAGGAAGGATTGAAGACTGACCTGGATAAGATACGAGTCGTATTGAGCATGGAGGAGCCATACGCCTTAAGTTTAGTAAAGACCTTTCTAGGTACAATGGGTTATTACTATAGAAGATTTATAAGAAATTATTCGCAAACAACTTATCCGTCAGATGCCCTCACGCGCAAGAATGTTCCCTTTAATTGGACAGAGGAACATTAGAAGGCCTTTGAAGGATTGAAGGCAATGCTGGTATGCGCACCCATTCTGGTATTTCTAGATTGGAATAAAGAATTTCATGTCCATGTCAACACATCAAATTTTGCGATCGGATGTGTGTTGGCCTAGGAAGGTCTGTTTGGGCTTTGCTTTGATCAACCCATTTACTTTGCAAGTCGGTTGCTATCAAGGGTGAAGAAAAATTATAGCACGACGAAATGAGAAGCTTTGGGTATGGTGTATGCAATACAAAAGTTTAGACATTACTTGTTGGCCAACCCATTTACTTTCTACGTAGATCATCAAGCATTGTTGTATCTAATTCATAAACCAACTATATATGTGCAAGTGAGCAGGTGGCTTGTTACATTACAAGAATTTGTGTTTCGAGTCGTAGGAAGGCCAAGGAAGAAGCACATAATAGTGGATCAACTGTCGATGATTGGCTCGGGAGAACTTGCAAAAGGAAGAATGTTAGATGAATTCCTTGATGGATGATTGTTCATTGAGAGTGTAGTACCTGCATGGTATAAGCAGATCGGGGAATATCTATCAACGAGAGAGCTACCAAAGAAGATGATGGCATCAGAAAAGAGGAAGATTATTGCAAAATCGACACCACTTTCATTGATTGCAATTTTGTTATATAAATTTGGACCTGATCAAATCTTGCGAAGATGCGTTATGGAGGAGAGGTACAAATTACATTGAAGGAAGGACATGAAGGACTAGCCAAAGGACACATGGGGCTAGATGCAACAAGAAAAGTATTTTTGGCAAGATTTTGGTGGCCTACCCTGTATCATGATGCCAAGGAACATGTTAAAGCATGTCGTACTTGCCAAAGAACAGAGAAGCCATTGAAAAGAGACTTCATGCCATTGTACCCCTCTCAACCATAAGAACTATTTGAAAGATGGGGTCTAGATTTTGTTGGGCCTTTAAAGACAATCAAAAGAAGAAAGAGCCAATATACTATGGTGGCCACTGAATAAGAAATGGGTCCAATGATGAATCTCAAAGTGAGGAGACTGAAGAGGAGCAAGGACCCTACGCTGTGGTAAATACTGAGGATGATGAGGATTTGAGCCCTCTAGTGCAAATTCGGTTAATGCAACAAATAATATGTGAACAAACGCAAAGATTGCAAGAAGAATGGGACGCTTTGCGAATGTTTAATACTAGATTGAGAGATCTAATTATCCAAGAGTTAGAGGAGACAATGTAAAGAATGAATGGAAGAGAAGCATAAAGCCGAGCTAAAAAAAACGAACTTGAACAACGAAGGTTAACTAGAGAGCAAGAAGTTTATGAATTATGGAGAGATGTCTCTGGAGTGCATTCTTCTCAAGGAGAAGGATCACCATCTAAAAGTAGTTTCTTCTCCGTAAGTTCAAGCAGTTTGTCCTCGAACTCGTATATAATTCGGTTAAATAGAAGCACTAACACTAGCTTGAGCTCTCCGTTAATGAGAAGATGAAGGAGGAATAGAAACCAAGTGCAACCAACTCCTCAAAGGGAAGTTAGGAGATGAGCAGGAAACTGAACTTGAAACACAAGGATGATGGGGGAAAGTCCACAACAAAATTAGGAGAACAACCAACAACAAGAACCTATTGACCTGACAGGATATTGGCTAAACAGAGAAGTTGTTGAAATATTATGGAGAGACATTATGGAAGCACCAATATCATCGGAAGATAGAGGAAGGAATTGGGTAACAGATTCAAGCAGCGATGGCGTTCTTCCTATTCAGAGAGAAAGCAAGAGTTCAAGTTTTGATTTCTTAAGTATAAAGAACCACAAATTTTTCCTAAGGTACAGAGGTACCTAGATGCAAATAGGTAACTAAGAAAACAGACGAACGAAGTATGAAGGCAAAGAAGACGTTTAGGAGTGCCTGAAAGGGTTCAAGAAGAAAGAGATGATGTACAACCAATTCCTGAAGGAGAAGAAAGAGAAGCCACGAGGAATGATTCAAGTTCTAATTCTGATTTCTCGAAGCAATATAGAGAAACACTAATCCATTCTGCAAAACAGAGGCATTTGGAGGAAGATAGGTGGATTAAAAGATTGTTGCAGGTCGACCGATGGTAGAGATGATGAAGGCAATTATCACCAGGAACTCAAAATAGAGAAAGATTGAGTAGGTCACAACTACTAGAGAGAGAGCAGAGTAGAGGTAACTTGGGTAACTTGGGGAGATCGTCAGGTCTTCCTGGTGGTCCAAGGATACTTGGCCAAGGGAGGAGTTCGGTTGGCCTCCCTCCTCGTGGCTCGAGGGGAAGAAATTTTCCTCCTGCTACCTTTAGGCTGCAAGATTGATAGAGTAGGCCTCAAGGACTATTCAGTGATCAAGCAAGAAACAATCAATTTTCATGAGATCATGGGGTTGGGCCATCAGGACCACCTCGTGGTACATGTGGAATCCGAAGAAGTCGTCAAGAGCGACCAAGAAACAAGATGAATCCCAAAAAGCTAGGAGTTAGGCAGTCCCAAAATAAGGAGATTTTCCCGAGAACAAGAGGTAGAACTATCAAATGGTTTAGGGGAAGATGAGGGTTCCGAAACGAAAGACAACTGCCATGGATCAAGATCCAAGTCCGACACAAAGAAATCTTGTTAGCCAAGTGTTTGGGTGTCATTAGGATGATGGAAACACTACAAGAGGTCGACGAAATGTCCATAGGATGAAAGTTGGCTGTTAGACTGTTTGCAGGACGACGAAGGCTGTTAGATTGTTAGTAGGGGCTACGGAAGGTTGTCAGGATGTTGGCAGGGCAAGAGATCATTAGCATGTCAGAGGAATGAAAAGGAGTCGTCAAGAGAGAGATAGGATGGAAGATTGGCAGTTAATAACGAGGACAAGGAATTCTCCAAGGGAGGGTTATCAAGTAGACTAGCAGACGATAGAAGGAGAACGCCCAAAAGAACCCTGAACTCAAGGTAGCCGTCGGGACAGGGAATAGACGATAGATAGGCATAGTGACGAGATGACAAGTGAAGCAAGCCTTCGTCATATAGGAGAAGATAACTCATTGGCAGACGCGATGGAAATTCTTGTCGGCATCGGCGTACGGTTCATGAGGAGGCGACACATGGAAGAGGCCACGATGTAAAAAATGTAAATAGTTTTTTTGAAAATAATAATAATAATAAATTAGAAAAAGCAGAAAAAGACAAAATAAGGAAAGAAAATGGGAGAGCGTTGACAAATGCATGCAGGGTGGTGAGGTGGCGTTGGCAATCGGAAGACGAAGTGGCAGTTACTGTTTGCATGGGTGGCAACCGATTTGTGGAAACACTATAAATAGAGTTGAGTAAGGGGAGGCAGAGACATAATGCAAGTTGAAGTTACAGAGAAATATTGCAACTGTTGAAGAAGAAGACGCCTTAGTTGGTTGCCAACATTGCAGACGACGGGGGATGACATTGTAAGCAAGGGTTTTCAAATAAAGAAGCAAAAAGCACCTGTGCATTGAGAGGAGAAAGAAGAGAAACCAGACGGAGGATGTCGAAGCCATATACATGGAAGACGACGATTGAAATTAACGAGTACTTAGTAAAAAATAAGTGCATAGAAGGGTAACTGTTGCTTGGGAAAATTGCAATCAAACTAGGAGAAGCGGGAGCTGCTACCAAGAAGTGTCGTCAGAGGTTGGGGGACAGAGGAGCTGCCCTCGGAAGGACGAAGAATTGTCGTTTGAGAAGGCCATGTAAGGTTAAATGTCTGAGAGTTGTCGTTTAAAGAGGTTTTCTAAGGACTGCAAGAGAAGTTGGACGTTTGAAGAACATTTTGTCTGCAAAAGAAACTGTGTTGTCGGACTAAAAGCCGTCATCAATAGGTGAGAGTGTCATCATAGACATCAGCTACCACTGCCATAGGTACTGTTGTCACGATGAGTGCCATCACAAGCAGTGAGAGTGTCGTTAGAAATTTGCACAAGTGCTGTTTGGAACAGGAGGTCGACTAGGAGGTAGTAAGTATTGATGTCAGATGCAATTGTCGAGATGCATAAGACCCTCGATTCCCAAAAGAATTAGATATATAGATCAACAAAGAACAGGAGATCGTATCGGAAGAATGAATGAGGTATAGACAGGGAACACGTTCACAGGCAGGTGAATGGGAGTATGATTCCAATATAGGGCAGCAGCTTCACAAGAGGCAATCATGGCATCAAGAAGAGAGCATTCTAGCAGAAAGTGGTGCTAGGCAAAGTGAGAAGTAGAAAATACCCGTAAGAGATAATTTGGGTACACTCCACGAGAGAATACTGTCAAACGTGGTGGGAAAGAGCCCTAAAGGATCATGAGCTACGACAAAAGTTGTAGGAAGCAGGAGTAAATTTCATCTTGCAAGTACCAAACTTTGATAAGGAATTTTTCAAAGACTACTTGCTATAGATGTTGGAGACCTATGATCCGAAGCAAAATGCAAGTGGGCAATTGATAATTAACTATTGTCTTCTCTGCAGAGAACTTTAGGAGAACGTTCGGACTGCCAAACCAAGGAATTCTGGTTGTCAAGGAGGTAGTTGATTTTAACCAGAGCCGACAGTTAATTCAGAGTGTAACAAGTTTAAACCAGGACGAGATTCGACAATTGATGCTGCATGGAATCAGAGAAGTCAAGAAACAACAGTTGAAAAATGAAGGGCTGCAATGCATAATGAATGTGATAATGGCAAGATTGTTTGGAGAACAAAGGGCTTCTGAGTTACCCATATGGTTGATTCCATATATGCAAGGAGTTGAAAAGGGTGAAGCCTATGATTGGGCATCTTACCTTTAGTTTCACATTAAGACTTTCTTGATGCGAAGTACGAAGAACTTCTCTATGGTATTCCATGCCATTGGCCTGTTATTGAATGCTGCATCATAGGCGAAAGTAGAAATTCTTGGACTGGATCCTCCCAGAGAATTGTCAGACTTAGCACTGACAATATTGAGGTGGATGAATGCACAACCTCAACAAAAGAAGAATACTCCGAAGAAAAGGATAAAGCAGATATTCAGATGGGAGACACTACTTGATGAACCTTGTGAAGATTCAAATGAGGCATCACCACCTAGGCAAAGAACCAATCCAGAAGTAGATAAAGAGAAGAAAATTTGTGCATCCAAAACAATCGCAATCTCTAGAATAGGTTGCCACAGAACAGGTCATAGTAGAAATAGAGGATACATTGCAACAATCTTTGGAGGAAGAGCAACAAGTAGGAGAAATGTCGAGAGTTACTGAGGAAGAAGCTTTAGTTGGACAATAGCAAGATTGGGAGTTTTCGATAATTGAGCCCATCGACATGGAAGTCCAAAGAGTAGTGTGGTTGGATGTGGGGATGTATAGATCGGGATAACTGAATTTTTGGCAAAAAATTGGTGGAATGATCCGATGGCATCACCTCTAGTACATGGAGAACCCTGTTTTGAAGTAGCATCCATAACAGAAGAGGTGCGAGCTCGGAAGCTAGTTATGCTTGTTAAGGTCCCGGAAAAAGGAAATCCAACTTAATCAGCAAAAACACCAAAAAAAGGGAAGGAGACAGAACCTGAACAACTGGTGCAACAAAAATCAGACTCGTGAGACAATGAGTTGTCTTGGAGAGCGAGTATTTCGAGGGGAGACAACCAATGGAAGAGTAGAATGGCTGAGAGACATGAGCAAATAATTACAGAAGGCAAAGCAACAAAGAAGCAAATTGATCTGTCAGCAAAGGGAGAAGAGCATGTGACAGAAGCTGCAACCAATAATGAGACAGAGGATGACCTTAGTGAGCATGTACTGATTGAATTGCCAAATTTGAGGCAACCATCGAAGTTGGGGGAGCACATCAATGATCAACTTAATACCTATCTCACTAAGCTTTTAGGAGTAGTAGATAGATTGAAACTGGAATTTGACATAGGCTCTGTTGGACAGTGGAAGCAATGGCAATTGATGGCAAAGAATGAACTTGAAAGGTTGGTAAAATGGGCCTAGGAGGGACAATGGAGGACTGAAATTACCAACATCTATCAAGTACAACCATGGGAGTTAGAAACAGGCAGTATTAAAACCATGGCCAAGGTGAAAGAACTGCTAGAAGGAACGAAAACATTGTACACAAAACTAGCCTGTGTCTACATCAATGCCAGTAACAACTTATTGTGGCCATCTAGTGATGACAACATATAGTGCATAGAAGTGCTACTGGAATTATTTCCAATGTATGCCTAGATCAATTTTTGGCATCTTTAGTGCAGTGGTTACCCGTTGGAATTAAGAAATTGCATAGTGTGGGGCAAGACAAGGCTCACCAACTGCAATCCACAGAAGAGAATTTCCAAAGCATTTTGAAATGGCCATGTTGGAAAAGCATTTTGACGAGATATAGCAAAAGCAGTGAGAATTGACAATAAAGAATGAGGAACTAAAGGAGAAAGAAAGGATCATTGAGGAACAGGAAGAACAGATTACACATCTGAAATCTAAGTGCTCAATTAGACAACAATGGGAGGAAGCAAAGACGAAGGAGTTGGAGCACAAGGATCAGCTAATTGCAGAACGAGATGAGCAGATTGCAGCATTGATGCAGGGGACTACAAGTGAGGCTTTCGCCAAGAGGGAGGAGGAGATCTTGATGAAGTTGGCAGAAATGGAGAAAAGGGCCAACCATTTTGGTCTTGAATGGACCAAGCACTTCACTTACGCCAAGCAACTCAAAGATGAGAAGGGAAGGCCTTAAAGCTGCAAATTGCTGAATTAGGAGTACTCGATCCTCAAATGCAACAACCTCAAAAGCCAAGTTTGACCTTGCCAGAGTAGAGAGGGAAGTTGACAAGGACGTCAATCAATTTAAAGGGGAGGACAGATGTAGGCTTCAATTCTAAGAAGCAAAAGTGAAGTCTTTGCTGAAAGGTCCAAACAAAAGCACTAAGGGAATAATGTGAATGTCATGTAATAAAATGTAATGAAATGAAATGCAAGGAAATGCAAGGAAATGCAAGGAAATGCAAACGAAATGTAGTCGTTATTTGTTTAGACTTTAATATTTGATTATTTTGTAAGGTTGGCTTAAGTCTACGTAGGAAGGGAAAACAATTATATAAAGAGTCTTGAAATTGTTGTTGCTAACGGCCAGGACTACGTTATAAATAAGACCCCTCCTTTATTTTGCATATATGATGTATGGATGTATGCTTGGCTGATAGCAAGAACGAGTCATAGTGTTGTACGCTGGAGTTACAGAGATAAATAAGATCTTTGCATTGTATGCCTTTGAGGCCAATCTATTAATGGAGGATACATCTTATGTTCTCATTATTGTAGAAATGAAATTTAACATGCTAACACACAATTCCATTTCTACTTAAATAATTCTTCAGATCTGCTGTCATTAGCAATACACAGGAAACAGCAACAACAATAACAATAGCAGCAGCAATGGCAATAACAGCAGCAATAGAAGATGACAATAAATATAGGTATTAACAATGGCATTTACAGTACAACATTACAGTTTCAGCATTACAATCTGCAGCCTGCAAACCCTATGCAGAATATTCTTCATGGCTGCATACAAGACTGGACTGCATCATGCCCTACGCACATATGCACCAGCCCTCACACGTACCAATGCTTCTATCAATCCATCAACCTGCATGACTGCTCCATGCCTCCAATGCCCTGACTGAATGAATGACTGAACCACATGAATGAATGAGGGGAGGGCTTATTTATACACCCAAAAAGTAGTTACCCTCCAACTACCTCATAACTTCCCCAAATTACATTTCATATGCATTTGATCTTGCATTTACATGACATTTCCCACTACAGGACAAACTAGTTTATGACTTATAACTTTGTCGACTTACATGACTTAACATCACTTTATTATTACATACAATATTAAATTGCACTTTATAACATTATTAAATATATGTACGCACATTTCGTCAAACACTTTGTATACAATTACAAAATAACACAGAATACCCAAAACTTATGCATCAAATGCAGACATCAATTTGCCCGTCTACAATTATGTGTATGTCTATGTGTTGATGCTTGTTTGTGATTAGATTGTTATATTCTAGTGCAAGGTGATTGATTACAAGTTGGAGAATGTAGACGATTGCAACGTAGATGCCGTCAAGGTTGCAGATACCATCAAACGAAGGCTGTCGTCGGAGGAAGCCGACGAGGAGTGGTGGAATCACCGTATGAGCAATTGCTGTCAAGGATTGTCATTTGTGTCATGCCATAATGGAATTCCATCATGCCATCATGAGGAGTGTCGTTTGAGATTGCAGGCTGGAGATGTTGTCTAGACATTGCCATCTAAGGTGCACCGTCAAGTTAGTGTGCTAGCTATTAAGAGTGTCGTCTAAGTGTGCCATTTGAGTTAGACCTTCCATCCGGAGATTGTACGAGAACACTTTTCCATCTAGGACTGACCACATTTTCCTTGACTTCATTCCATTGGTTTTAACCTATCACTCCCTCGTATCAGGGATTCCTCACCACTGTGCTACAAATGTGAGAAAGTTTATAGAAAGTAACATCGTGGCCGCCTTCCATTCCAATCGCACATTATGAATGATAGTGAAGTACAACCTAGAGGACTCTTAATTAGACAAGAAGTCTCAATTGGCACCTTTAAGTTCAAATTGGACTTTGTAATTATAGAATTGTATCTAGGCAACCAACCATTCACATCATTGCTTGGATGACCTTGGCTATGACAATATAAACTTATCTAGGATTCTGATGAGATTTTAATACTAAAGCAAGGATTAGAGGAATGTAAAAATTAAACTCACAATGTCATCAAGTTTGCAGGTTGTTGGATAGTGGGGATGGTTATTAGAAGAATTCAAGTTCTAGTTCAAACAATCATTTTAACTATTAGATAGATTACTTATGTTGCAAAATAGTATGGAAGATGAGCTCAACTTAGATAGTGAAGTCTTTTATATGCAAATGTAGGAGTGTGAATTATCTAATGGTCCAAGCTCTTGTTATCACATTAGTAGATTGTTGCAGGAAGAGTGAACTAGAAAGAGGCACACCAATAGTTAGTTATTTATTCGTTCCATTAACACACTTGTATGACAATTGATCAAGGATGGAAGAGTCACTTTGATAGAAAAATGATAGAATGAAATTTAAAGCTTCTTAATGGTTGACAAAATATGATGATGGATGTTGATGTCCAAAGCTGAAGCTATCATCTTCCACATCCTGATGATGGAGGTTAATGGTTTGTGAGGAAAGGGTGGATGTAGAAGATCACTTTAGCTTTGGACATCAATAGAGTGGTGGGGAGTTTTGAGATGATCTTCTTGCAGATAAGCTTACTATTGTTGATCCAAGAAAAATATTAGAGCAAAGATAGAGAAGGAATAGATAGAAAGCAACCAATAGAAGTTCAATGAAAAAGTAAAGGAAGACTACAAAATCTATAAGATAGCTTTCATACTCAAAACTAAAAGGAAGTTGGAGAAGAATACATGATTAAATGTGTTTTCTACATTTGTGCAAAATAACTTATTTGTGTAGTAAAAATCTAAGGAGTCTAATAAACATTCCATATAAAACATTCTAGAGTGGCAACACCTATGTGAGATGATTCTTCAAAACCTTGAAGATATTCAATGATGCCTAAAGAAGTTGCAATGGAGCAAATTCAATCAAATGCCAAATCTCACAGATCAACTTAAGTTTGTTTAGAAATTATCCTAGTTGTAATTTTTGTAAAGATGGAAAGAATTAAACGATGTTAGAAGAAAGATAAAATAAGATAAAAAGAGTATATTTCAGTGTAACAGGGTTCGCGCACCCTGTTGGCCGGGTGCGCGAACCCGCACCCGCACCCGCACCGGGTGCACGGGTTCACGAACAGGTACGGCTGAGCCGAACCCTGTGGCCAGTCAGGGTTCAGCCAGCCGAACCCTGGCCAGTTTGGGCATTAACATAGGAAAAAAACTGTTTTTTTTTAGGTGGGCCCAACCACACCCAACCCATATGGGCTAAAAAAATTATTAAAAAAAAAAAATTTAAAAATTTTTTATAAATTATAATTTAAAGTTTAGTGAGTATATGCTAAACACTTTTTTTATTAAAAAATTATCTCAGCAAGAGGCCTGTAAACTTTAAGCAAGCATCATGTGACATGGTGAGATCCAAAGTAAATAGACTGGATTCTTATTCTAAATAAGGACTATTGATAATTTTAAACAAAGTAGAGACATGCAAGCCTAATCCAAGACCAAGAAGCCGGAATCACTTTCCCATTGTGAATGACAAAAGCTGGGTGTCAATGATCACATGCTCCTATAGGATTAGAAGTACTAATCTTTGATGCTTATACACAGTACAACATACATAGAAAATCCTGTAGAAAGCAAATTTAAAGTCCTTAGTTGAAGGAGTTTTCAAAACTTCTAATCCCGTTTCATCCCTATAGAGCATACAAATAGAACATAATTAGACTTGCTGCTAGAGGGCCTAGAAGATGATGAGGAATATGACGAATGAGAGTCAAATATCAGATATTTGATGTTATCTTTGTACATGTCCACTACTATATAGCATATACTTATAGTATATTGTTATCTCTTAACTCTTTATGACTTGACATCCTGTCATTTTTTTACATGAATATCATATATCAATATGCTTTTATGATGTCATATTTAAATATTTTGTAATGTGTATGAATGATTTATTTTATTTCACAATGTGTATGATTAATCATTTATTTAATTATTTTGCAATGTGCATAATTTATTATATTTTTATATATATATATTTTAAAAACTAGCTGCTCCCGCACCTGGTGAACCCTATTTTTGGCGGGGGCCGCACCGCATCCGTGATTCCCGCTGCACCACCGCACCACCGCACCTGGTAACCTTGGTATATTTTGTGATTTGGGTTGTTTTTTGTCTGTGATGGAAGAACACCTTGAGGGTGTTTGATGACATTCCTCCATACAAATGGCCCTGAGGACTTAAGATAGTGAATTTGTGATTAGTCATGCACACCAAATGTCATATGGCTTGATTTTTGCTGAATATAATGAGAGAGTGGTCCTTTTAATATGTGGAAATTACTAGGTTTTGTTGTCAAACAGACATAGAGAAGCTGACAGAGAAATTAGCTTGTTAGGTGATCTACATACGACTATATAAATAACCTGAAGCACAAATTGCCTAATAAGGGAAATAAGGATTGTTAAAATTGTGCAAGGTGAGGCATGCATGTGTTTGAATGACCAGTTGTATAGTTCATAAATGGACCGGTGTATATGTGCCACTTTATACTTGCAAGTGGTGGACTAAATTGTTGTTGCATTGATGATTAGCATGTCTTTTCAAATGATTATTTGTTCAAACAACTAGGGAAAATTTCATTACATTTTCATTGATTATTAATGGATGGCCTAGATGGTACAACCAAGAGGACATAGATCATTAGTTTCTTGCAGACATCCTTGGGGTATAAAGAGTTGCATAAAACCAGGTAAGGAAGCCAAGTAGTACTTCTAAAGCATTTAGAGAGTTGATTAATAAATGATATATCACCTCAAGTAAAGTTGGTTGGAAAATTCAAGGAAATTATGATATGCAGGATTTCTTTATTGAACTTTGAGGTCAAGATGGACAATGTATAGATAGGGTTCTTTGATAAGACATGACTGATATTAAACACAGATGATGGTTGTTTTTCTTAGAATGTGAGATTCAAATCTTCAAAACCATCTGCAAGTCCCTGATTTGAATTTGTGAAAGAGCAATACTATTTTGGAGAAAAGCCAGTGATTTGCAAATGAATGAGAGAGGAGGAACGTAAAATTTGTTATATGGCCATTTGGGGTTTGATTACTATGGCTGTTGATGTGGTCCAGAGTTAAATATTGGAGCACTATGATGATGTAAGATCAATATGAAAAGTCTCCATCAATTATGCACTAAGTGGGGCTTTGGCTTGCATTTCTGTTATACTTACAGAATATGAGAGTTGGAAATATTTGATGCAAAAGTAATTTTCCATGTTCAGAAACATTTAGTGGTAATGTGTCTGGTACAAGACCTTTTTCCGTAAAATTTGTTTTCTATTAACTGAAAATAGAGTATGTCTGGTGAAGGTTTTGTTGGAAAACTTTATTAACTGAAAATAGGTTTTGATAAATTCTATAGCGAGTAATTGATTTTAGTTGAAATTTTGTGGTGATTTTGATGAAATGTTAACATTCGAAGGACGTTTTGGTGAATTTCTCATGCTTCTTTAAGTCCTGAGATCTTGAGATCAGTCAACAAAATCCAGTTTGTTCCCATTTTAAATGAAACCCAGAAGTTGTTGAAAGAAAACTCTGTTATTTGGAGGCAAAGAATGAAGAATTCTTTAAGGGTTAAGGGTGTGGTATATTATGAGTGAAAGAAAGAAAGATCACCAAATGGGGATATAACAGAACCTAATATAACACACATAACTTTGAAACTGTAGTATAAACTATTTATATTAAGCAATCAGAGTGACCATATCAGAAAAACATGCAACAAGGAATGAACAGCAGAACCATTTTATTATGTGCATTTGTTATACATTACTTACAGCAGCATAGTTCGCCATGTCACAACACAACGAGGCGATCTCTCATCTTCACCAACAATACCAACAACACAATGGCACAATGACGATTCAACGAGACGATCTGTTGTCTTCACCAACAATACCAGCAGTGCAATGACAAAATGATGATTCAGTGATACCATTCCACCAGTCTCTGATGGAATATATACAAATGAAAGAGGGGGTTGAACGATTACAAGTCCCAACTGTCACACGCTCATACCTAAATATGTATTGAATTGCTAATTAATCACACAAGACATTACACAACACTTGTCTTATTACATTCAAGTGTCATGCACATGCAACAACCTGTGATGTGTACAAAATGACAAACACTTGATCAATACTTTTGTACAAGAAAAATGAACATCACTAACTCACTTGAGTGCTGCCTGAGATGGTGCCACGTCTGTCTGCTGATTTGTTTGGCTGCCTATGGAAATTCTTTACTGTATTTTCCAATCTATTACTGATAATATAGCACCTTCTATTGTTGATGTCTATAAGGGTGTTGCTGCATGGAAGTAGTTAGCTTATTAAAATGCTCATTCTAATGATATCAGAAATATTTATTTGCTTGCGGTAAAACAAACATTATGCACTGAGGTCACGGGAAGGTGGATCAATTTCTGTTCACCTATAGAAATTGAAGGTCTTTGAGATTCAGCTTGTTATTGTAGGAAAAAAATTAGACAATAAAAAAATAAGTCTATTGCTTTAAACAGTCTGATTGAACCTTACGAGGGAATAGTTGAAACTTTATCAGGTGTAGCAACTAAAGGGGACTTTGAGAATTCTTTAGATTATTTTTTGTAGAAAGAACAAAGCATGCAAAAGTGAGAAGAATCTAAGTTGGACAAAGCTTAGCATAAAAGAAGGAAATTTTAAAGTGCACTTCACATGCTATCATTGCAGGAAACTAGAATGTATTGTGAGGTTTATGCTTGTTGACCAATGCTTGCTTGCCTTTATATAGATGTCAGCAGGCTTAGATGTTAGCTTTTTCTTAATTATACAGGGGGATATTTTCCTTGTGATACTATTATCTTGTTCCTTGGTTTAATGTAATGTATTTCTTCTGTAACAATCAAACACTAATCTTGGAGGCACAAATTCAAATCCTTTTCATGGCTAAAAACACATTATAACCTTGCAAAGCATTTGGATGATTTTAGTGACTTTATTCAAACCAAACTTTAGGGTAAACACATGTTTGAACTGAAGAATATTTCTAAAACTAACCTCCAACTTTTTGCATTCAATCAAAAACATGACTTAAAGTATAGTGACGTGGCTGACTTGAATGCACCAAAGAAATATCTTGCTAAGTTGAAGTAGACGTGATGAAATTTTTCGCAATAATTTGGAAATTTCTTCAAGCATAATGATGGCCTCTTTCAGAGCTGTACCCTGAAAAGCATAATGAATGGGCCTCATAATGAATCATAGTTACTTTAGCGAACCAATGTCCTTGGGTAGTTTCCAAGGAACATAATTATTGACAGTCTCTGAGCAAATTTTAGCATTGTGCAGACAGAGCACACAAAACATTATGCAAAGCAAAAAAAAAAGTGATAAACCATTTTGCCGTAGCTTTCTCCTGTGAGACATCACACAAAATTTTATGCAAAGCAAAAATAATCGACAGATTATTTTGTCTTGGTTTTCTCCTATGACACCCATTCATTCTATGGTATAATCTGTTCCTCAAGGCATGCCATGCTAAACATTATATGCGTGCAAATAGGAATAATAACTCATTTATTTCCACTTTTGGTTGGTTCTATTAAATATTTGAGATTGGATAATTTAACATCATTGGTTGCATGGCTTCAAACAAAGAGTGTTCGTTTGATGCATTTCATTTATCTTTATTTGAACTCTTAAGTAAGTACACATTAAATAGTAGTAGCTTGGACGAAGTTGGCCACTCCTTATGCTTGTAATGTGACTATCAGAATTTGGGCCATTCTTTTGACAGTTCACTATTATGCATGTTCTGAGGTTGGTGTTTTTTTGTTCATTGATTTTCTATTCTTCTATTGGTGTTCACAACTTAACGACTGACAGGAAACTTCACATAAAGAGTTATCCACTTTAGCAAAAGCAGCTATGGAACTGTTGAAGTGGCAGATAATTCCACAGCCATACTTATCAAAAGCTGTTTCTGTGTTTATATCTGCGACGAATGACGCCAGTTGGCATACCAGAGTCGCAACATTGATGTTTCTACAGTCTTTCATGTACAGGTCTGTAACTATCCTTCCCTTTTTGAGTCAAAAAATAGAAATATTTAATTTTTATATACAACCAGACTACCAGTACAAGAGCAGTCCCTCAATGAAATTCCTGTACACGGGATGGTTAGCTTTTACTTAATATCATCTGAGGGAGATATTTACTGTACAATCAGAGAATATTTTTGTACTGGACATTTACACCCATTTTTGCTATGAATACATTTTCCAGCATGACTGCTTCCGTTTAATCATTTAGAATCCATGTTTTCAGTAATCCTTCTTTCCTGAAGCTAGGAAATTTTTATTGTAGATGTTTCAATTCTACAATGTGGAGTAAAGACAAATTTGTTGTATGACAAACTCTGGTACCTAATAGTTGATCCATTCAACATGAAAATAAATTTTGGATGGTGAGGAGATTTCCAGTACAAATGTGGACCGATGGTTCATTTATATGAATGTGTTAAGTGTTGTGTATAATATGGAAGTTCAAATTTGAGATATGGAGTTTCATGATTATAAACTAAACTTTGTTTTTATTTGCGGAATCGTCAGAACATCTACAGTCTGTATTGTGCTACAATTACACACTAGGATATATAAATATGTTTTTTGTTATTAAGGAGTCAGATCTGGAAGGATCACTATCTTTAGTCACAACCTAGTTTATTAGTAAAGTCCATAAACTTGTATTGTGGTTGCATGAACTTGACCTAACAAGTTTAGGTGCAAGTGAGGAAAGGAAACAATTTTCTTTTGATTACTTTTGAAGATTTTCCATTAATAGGACCTAATCATTTAACCCACTAGACAACATTCTTATGCAATGAATGCATTTATGTTTCAAACAGGCATATGTTCCTTTTGTCAAGCTCTGAGACAGAACATGTGTGGGATCAACTACAAAAGCTTCTCAAAGACAATCAAGTTGAGGTGAGTTCCTTTACATGTCTTAGAAAGTTCATTTAAGCTATTTCAACATGACCCTAATGGCTTGTGTTATTTTTCTTGGAGAGTAACCATCTTTTCAAAATAGAATGAAGTGATCTTTCATTCCAGTCAGAGACTTTTGGGATCACCTTTTCTGTAAATGGCATCGGATTTTTTAATTTTAATTTTTTATTTTTATAGTAAATGGCATCGGATTTTTTAATTTTAATGTAAATGTCATAATCTCTCAGGTTTGTCAATTTTATTTGGATTTTTGTCTTTGCTCACACCTCTCTTTCATTTCATTGTATTTCTTCTAGTAATAGATCTCCATTGGCCTCTTTTGATGATTTATCATAGCCTTATTGCTAAATTATCAATCAAAATTAAATTGACCATTAGAACTCCTGATTCATC
Source organism: Wollemia nobilis (assembly GCA_028583015.1). NCBI lineage: Eukaryota > Viridiplantae > Streptophyta > Pinopsida > Araucariales > Araucariaceae > Wollemia > Wollemia nobilis. The sequence continues at coordinate 3,832,016 of JAQPPZ010003287.1, read as the reverse complement.
TTAAAAAGAGAAATAATGAATTCTTTTATGTACATGTCATATCTAAAATTCAAGTTCTATATTATGGATGAAAAAAAAACTTAAAAATTGTTGAGCCTTTTGAAAATCAGAAATAGGTTATCATAATGTTTTATCATTGTATTCCTTATAGAATTCTCTGCCTGTTTTCTTCTGTCAATAACATGAATGTGGATGTATACTGTTCAAAAGGAAGCAAAGTCATTTGAAATAAAAATGGACTATTATCAAGTGTTGGATATCCTGACACAATATCAGATATAGAAGTTTCAGGTATACATATTTTGCTTGCCTTATTATACCTGATTTACAACCTTCCTCTGAGGATCACTGGTTGGAATTGATCCCATCATGGCCAAGGAGAGTGAATGTAACTGTCAGTTTTTATTCTGGCATGCCCTTCAAGTTTGCATCTTCATATTCCCAAGTGATGGTTGCTGCCATTATTTATTTGAGATGCAGAGTTGACAACCCATGTTTGGAGTTGGAAATGTATCATGACCATCTGATTGGCTTGGGGCAAGTGATACAAACAGCATGGACTTGACAATGGGCATGACATTATCAGTTCCCAACCAGGTAATCACTCACACAGAATTCTGATTGTATTGTTGCTCCTGGTTGACTGCATATGTTCTTTGCTCACACTATAATACCTGTTTTAAAGCATCCCCCTAAAGAGCACTGGTTGGAATTGTTGATCTTGTAAAATAAGAGTATTTGTACAATGCAATCTTCTTATTTTAGAAATGAAATGAAATATTATTAATGTCCGCAGTGGGCCAAAATAAGACCCAAGGGACTATAAGAAGAACAATAATGACTGCCAGCTAGCAGGCTAAAAAGCCCTACAAAGAAAAGAACTAAGATAAATACAAGATGAAACCTGACAAATGGGCCAAAGAGAAAGGGAAAAGAAAAGAAAAGGGAGAGCAGAGGGGGGAGGGCTGTAGTCCAACAGAGAGGAGTGCACGCCAAGAAGAATGGAGAGAGAGGAGGGGGGAGGGAGCAGCCCAGGAGGGGCAAGCTTTGAGAACCCCCCAGAAACTAATCTCTCCTAACAGTCGAGGCCAAAGTACCGGAGCTGAAGAAGTCCATGATATGTTTCTTCCCATTGCTAGATAACTTGCTTACCTTAGCTGCCACATCTAAACTAGTGAGAATCCCAACCTACTTACTCCTTAATGGACATCTATGTGATTGGTTTTAAACTTTTAACCACTCAACTTATTTTAGACGATTCCTAAATTATGTAATAGATTCTCCCTGCTTAATACATCGTGCTTCAAACAAATGCAAAAATACTTATAACTAGACTGGGACAAACACACAGTCCATACATCACAAATCACTTGATGTTCTAGAACACACTCATAGTTCACCAAGTACAAAGGTTTGTGGACTAGGACACAATATATTCCATGACTTAAATCATTATGAATAGAATATGTTCAACTGTTCATGTCATTGGGAATGGTTGCATTGAACTCTTAATCAAGGATAGGGACAAACTCAACTATCCATGCTCTCACAGCAAATGTGGATAGGACACACACACTACCCATCATCAAAGTTTCAAACAGGAACACATGCTGTCAACAACAGTTGTGGCCAGGGGGACACACAACTAGTCACAGATGATTGATTGGACCGGGTCTCGTTGATTTACATCATCTTGTGAATAGGGACACAAATATTCACAATGAGAGTGGCATGGGCCTCTAGTTCATATATCTCAAAACTTTAATGGGAATCTTGGTCACACTGAACAATATATTGTGAATAGGGACATACACATCTATTCACAAGTATAAATCCTTGACTCAATTCAGTAAACATATTCCTCGTCTTTGCCCTTGTGGGGAGGGTCTTCAACATGTACTTCATAACCATTCTTCACCCTTACTCTCACTAGTAACCAATGCTACCTTGTCTTGTCTTCAACTTGCTGTCTATGAGATCCTTGGTTCGTTGAACATAGTTAATCACAATATGACCCCTTTGCTTGCAGTAGAAACATGAGTCTGTTCTTCAAAATTGCTTTGTTTTCGAAGAAATGAAATATTATTAATGTCCGCGGTGGGCCAAAATAAGACCCAAGGGACTATAAGAAGTACAATAATGACTGCCAGCTAGCAGGCTAAAAATCCCAACAAAGAAAAGAACTAAGAAAAATACAAGATCAAACCCGACAAACGGGCCAAAGAGAAAGGGAAAAGAAAAGAAAAGGGAGAGCAGAGGGGGGAGGGCTGCAGTCCAACAGAGAGAAGTGCATGCCAAGAAGAACGGAGAGAGAGGAGGGGGGAGGGAGCAGACCAGGAGGGGCAAGCTCCGAGAATCCCCCAAAAACTAATCTCTCCTAACAGTTGAGGCCGAAGTACCGGAGCTGAAGAAGTCCATGATATGTCTCTGCCCATTGCTAGTTCGGAACCCTGACAAACTGTTGGTGCGCTGTCTAGTGACCCTGCTTCTGTTCAAACTGGATGGTGTGGGGCGTTTTCGATCGAAGTCACCTGGTCCGTCGGAGTTGGTGAAGTATGTTGTGATGAGCCGATGTTGAGGAGGGTGAGATCCATTTGGAGAAATTTTATGTCGTCGAAGCTGAGTTATCTCCCTAAGAAAGAGTGCGAGACAACGCTGGTCTGGGTATCTGAAGAAGGTAGAAACACATCGAGAGTTGTCCCCGAAAAGGCAATGGAACCTACCCCGGATCTCATAATAAATGGGACAACAAAAAATGAAGTGATGCAGGGTCTCAACTTCACCCAAGGAGCAAAACAAGCAAATCCGCTCCTCCATCGGAAGATGGTGATCTGACTCAATCCGGAGTTGGTGAGAACACACCCCGAGTTGCCCAATAGTGATCCGAAGACTATGCATTGTGTGCTACCGAAGGTATTGTGGAGGAACTATTCTACCCTCCTGTATCCGTAAGAAGTGCTCATGGTAGAAAGACAGACTTGGGGGAAAGAGGGGCAACAAGAGAGATCCATGTGCATCTGGTGTACTGGAGACTAACATCCTTCCGAATCTCGTGGAGCATCTTCTCCTTAGTAAGCCGAGAGGGGGGAGAACCCCCAAAGAATAAGGGGGCAGCCTGTCTATCTGTATCTGAATGCTGGCCAGAGAGTAGAAACCTGAAAATACCAGCTCCTCCGGCCTCCTCGAGAACTCGGAGAGAGTTCCATCGAGGAGCGAAGGGCGAGGTAAGGGTACCGCCCGCAACCCTCGTGGGTATCTCCGAAAGTACGGATCCTGTGAAGATAACCGATAATCAGGAAGATAATCTCAAGCTGGAGAGGAGAAGCCCCAAACTCTGCTAGAATAATAGAACGAGGGACTGTTCCCTTGCAACGAATGAATCGTCGAAGAAAGAGTGTTTGCACTCGTTCAACCCGTGACCACTCAGTCGGGCCAAGACTAGGGCCCCAAACCACTGACCCATAAGTAATAGTTGGCTTGACCAAAGCGTCAAAGATCCTCATCTTCACAGGTATATCCTGAAAATGTGCTTTGAAGCAATTCCTCTCTAGCAAAGACAAAGCTGCATACCCCTTACACACCCGGACCTGGGCGGCGGGTTTCATACCAAAAGTGGGACCAGTGAAAAGAACCCCCAAATACACATAAGAGGTGGTGATTTCGACCTCCTGGCCCTGGAAAAGGAAGTGGAGATGGCATAGGGCCTCTTTGGTAGTATTGAATACCATAACCTTGGTCTTAGAAAGATTCACCGTCAACTGTCTCGAGTCACAAAAAGCGGCAAGTGTGTCCAGATGACGCTGAAGCCCCTCAGGGGATGAGGCCAAAAGAACAACATCATCAACAAAGAGGAGAATAGAAATCAACACATGGTGAAGAAGGCAACCATCCTCTGGGTGAGCGTTCTCCCTGATAAAAGTCTCAAGCTCGTCGATAAAGATCCCAAAAAGTGTCGGCGAAAGGGGGCATCCCTGTTTCACTCCTATGGTGCTAAGAATATTGGCTGAAAGCCCTTGAGGGGAGCGAAACCGACCTTTCACAGTCTCATATAACCGTGTAACCGCTGTCAAAAGTTGCCCAAAGATGCCAATTGATCGAAGCCTCTCAAGAAGTAAATGTCGAGGCACCGTGTCGAAAGCTTTCTTGAAGTCTACAAAGCAACAATAAACCTTTGAGGACCTGGAACGCGCCTCCTCAATAATAGCTCTGAGGACTAGAATGTGATCTGTGGTCTGATGATCTTGCCGAAAACCAGCTTGGCCAAGAGCCCTGAAACCCCCCTCCTCCAACCTTCGAGAGAGAAGCACATCCAATGTTGTGGCATAGAGCTTGGCAAAGATATGCCCAATCATGATAGTCCTGTAGTTATTGGGTTCATGGGGATCACCTGCCTTATGAATGGGGTGAATGATATGCTGAGTCCAGGACTCAGGAAACCCATAACAGACAGCAAGATTAAAGAGATCAGCAAGGGGCCCAACAAGAGGGTCAATACCATGCTTCAAAAATTCCGCCTGTAACCCATCCAAATCTGCTGCTTTGCTTGTACAGAGTTTCCAGATAGCCTGCCTGACAAGACCAGTAGAAAAGAGGTGGCACGAAGAGGGGGGGGAGGGAACAGAAATACGAGGCTGATTTGGGATGGTATAAAGGGAAGAGGCATGGATGGTCCAAGAGGAAAGATCGATCCCATGAGTAATCCGATCACGGGGGAGGATAAGGCGCCGGAAGGATTTAGGAGATTGCTGAAGGGAGTGGATAAGATCAAGTCGATGCCGAGAGAGGAAGAGACGCTTCTTCTTTCGAAGAAGCATCCTATAGTCTTTGTGAGAAATGGCATGGGGCTGGGAAGGATTTCGAATGGCATATTTCAACCTTCGGTGGGCAGACTTACATTCCTCATCATACCAGATGTTCATGGGGCAATGACCAGGGGGACGAGGACGAGGACGAGGGGGAGGACGAATAGTGTGGGGGTATGATTCCAAAGCAGCCTTCCAAATAGTTTGGACCAAGCAAGCAGAACGATCGGAAACATCGGAAAGAGAAGACACCTTGGGGAGAACATGACGCAACCGGTCCATGTAGGTAAAGGAATAATAATAGTCAAAGTCTATAGTGACTCGAGGGACTGAAGGGGAGGGAGGAGGGGGAGGAGTAACAGGAAGGGAAACAAGTGGATAACGTAAGAGAAAGAACTGAATGATCGGTAAGGGGAGGAGGGTGATCAGAGACGTTGAATCGGGAAATGAATGGAATGAGGGTGGTAGAGGAAATAGCATAGTCGACGACACTGGCTCCACCACTATGAGGAAAGCAAGTAAACCCACTAGAATTTGGAAAACAAGATATACCATTGAGAAGAACTAGCCTGTTGGATTCACCCAACTCAATAAGATGCTTACCATAAGCAGTCACCTGTGTGTCGTTGGAGATTCGAGCAAAACCAAGGTCCTCAAGATCCAATTCCCGAGTTTGCATCTCATCGGTTGTGAGGTCATGAAGAGAAACCTGCATAGGTCCGGTTCGAGCATTGAAATCTCCCAACAGAAGTATCTCCCCTGAAGCCGAGTATCTAGTAATGTCCTCATAGAGATCTCGGAAAGGGTCCCCGTCCGTGTGAATAACAAAATTGAACGTGGTGGGGGGAAAGTAACAGTGGCAATGTAGATATCCCAAAGAGGTGGGTGACGAAGGATTTTAATCCATAAAAACCTGGAGTGGGGGTCAGTCGAAACCAAGGAAACCGAACCCTGGAGCTTATCCTTGATAAGAGCAGTAACACCTCTTGATCCTCTAACCCCTCTAGAGCGTCGAGTGAGTTGCCGACAACTGGACCACCAAAAGTAACCAGAGATAACTGGAAGGGCCCACTCGGGACTCTCGTGCGTCTCACTGATAAGAATGATGTCATGTCTACCAATCACATCAAGAAGGGACCCTGGGAACTATTACGCTTGTTTTTCACAAGTAATGCAGTTTCCTCAAGTCATTTTCTTAACTTGATTTTCTTCATCAATCAAAGAGGAAATGATGTCTTCCAAACTGGGGTTAATTTTTGTTCAACGTGAAGTTTGAACACAATATTGGCATAACTGGCAGGCATTTTATTCAATAACACAGCTTTGGCATCATCATTCTCTACCTTGGCATTAATGCTAGTGAACTGATTCAATAAGGAATGAAACTTATGTGTTGGGCAACATTGTTGTGTTTCATCATCTTTAATCCAAACAATTTTTGCTTTAGAGCCGGCATTGCACTTGATGCTAGTGAGCCGAACAATATTGAGGCCATCCCAAACTTCTTTCTCAGTTTTTGAGAGATCTATGTGGTGTAGATAAGCATCAAAGAGCCCAAGACCAATTATTGCTATTGTTTCTCGATCTTTTGTAGTCCACCTTGCTGTTTCATCCGAATCTTGCGGCTTTGGTGTGGTTCCCTTCACAACATTCCATAGATCCTTTTCAATCGGCACAAATTGTAGCTTTACTTGCCATGTAAGGAAGTCTCACACTTCGTACTTTTCAATAGCTATTGTCTTCTCCATGAGTGACAGGCAAATATCCCCGCCCCCCAAAACAAGTGAAAAGGGTGTTGGGTACTACCAAAAATGCACCCCTATATGACAAAGTGACTTGACCAAATAATGACCTGACAATTTTTTGTTCTACCAAAGACTTCATCTTAACAAAAATGACACTCTTGACTTGACAACTAAACACACAAACAAACTAGATATTCTATAAATGACTCAACTCGAAAAATACTTTTAAAGAACCATGCTTTTACATATCACCGTATAAAACTAAAAGACAACAAAGTAGTTCTTAAAAATGCATTCCGAAATAAAAGAAATATCTAAAGAAGAACGATATCGTGGACAAGACTTTAACAATGAGTCTACTAAAACAAATTTTTAATTATGGTGCTTCAGCCCCAGTGCTGCATTCTACTTTGAATTTCGTGGATACCAATGAATTGTGTCTATGGTCGTCTGCAAACATTTTTTGTACAAATTTGTGGTGGATGACACCTCATTGGGCCAAATGGGATCGCTATAAACATATATTTTCATGGGCATTGCATGCGGAACACTTAGCAACAGCATCTCAAATCTCAGAATCTTGAGCACCTCTCTCACGGAAGACCTCGTCTAATATTGTTCAAGACGCCCCCCTGCTGCAAAATTAACTAATAAACTTGATAATTTTCAGAACACGTCCTTTTAGAGCAATTTTTTAAAGTCAACGTGACTTAGATTCCACACATCAGGATTTAGTAGATTGAGCTGTCTCCTTCTTCCAGATTATTTGAGCACAATGAAAGCAGAGGTTCCAATGCACAAAACTCTGTTCAGAATAGACAGCACTTTACATGCTTGCTTTAGCAGTAATAGACACCCTCCGTCACTTAGAGCCCTTAAGATGAATGTCTTCTCAGACTGAATAAACTATAATTTTTCACATTTTCTACACTTTGGTCAAATGCCTATTTGTTCGATGCTTATCTGAATGCTCCTCATCCAATCGAATCCTTTGAATGCTTCGTCACATCTCATTGCAGTTTGACTTGCTTTCAACAAATAAAAATTGAGAGAAGGCTATTAAAAGAGAAAATCTTCACATCATTTTACTGTCACAATGTTTGGTTGCCTCATGTGTTGGCCTCCATGCCATGCAAAACAACAAGAAGAATGCCTTCCCTGGACTGGAATCAAACAAGAAAACGCACAAACTAATCTCGTCATTGTTTCAGCTCAGTAGCGTGGCGTCAACAATGTGAGCACCCCTTGCTGAAGACAAGTGTTCTCTTCCTCAAATGCTAAATTCATGTTCTAAAAAATCTTAGCCTCGATGACAATACCAGTACATGTTTTGAGCTTAACACGCTTCCCTTTAGTAATGCCATGAATGTCTTGGATAGCTAGGGCATGTGTATGTAAACTACATAGATGTGGTTGCATACACAGCATGGGCTGCTCTATTCTGAACTAGTCTCTTCCTCATTCAAGTTCCCTAAATAAATGACACGCTGACTGGGCAGCATCTCCTCAACACAAATGAATGGTGACAGAAATGGCCAAGTTATCTACATGGTGCTCTGATACCACTGTTGGTCATGAATGCTTCAATATCATTTGATTGCACAGTAAGAGTATTTGTACAATGCTATTTTAGACTAAACAATAACTTGCCTACCTACGCTGCCACATCACTTTACTGAAATAGTGAGAATCCGAACTTACTAACTCCTTAATGGACACCTACTTGAGTGGTTTTAGACAACTTCTATACGATGTATTAGATTCTAACAGGAATTGGCTGCATGATGGTCAAGGACTGCTATTGGAAATTTTTAGTTTTATTCTGTCATGCCCTTCAATCTATACAAGTATCTTGGTGTAGATTTCAATAGCAGACTTAGTTGGGCAATGTGCAGACTGAAAAGAATACTGGAAGGTTGGAGAGCACTATGTGCATTGCAGAATAAATGTAGGGAGGCAGAATTGGGGGATTAGAAGACCATCCGGGTCTCCTTTCGATTGTTGGTAATTCCAATGGCATTTTATGTGTGTGTAAGTATGGGCCACCAGTACATTGAGCTTGAAATGGAGGCAAATATAGAGGATCCAAAAGTGTTTGGTTACAAAAAAATTCAAAATAAAAGCTTTAATACCATATGAAATACTTCTAGCAGAAACATGTAATTTTTGTATAGAGGGAGCTGCAATGATTTGTATTCTAGGATTTTTGGAAAGGATTAAACAAATGGATGTAATTAGGTGGCCTAAGGTAATAGTAGGATATGAGCTGAACATAGAAAACACACTTGGATGAAACCAAATTTTCAATGGATGAATAAGGGGGGTATTGATTTAACAGAATGCCTGACAAGCAACAAGAATATGAAATTCTATATATTCGAAAAAGCCAAAGCAGCAATGTGGAAAAAGGAATTAGGAAGAAAGAAGGCATACTACCTTGTTGAGTTCAACCCTACATATGAGTAACATCAAAAAACATATATAGAGGCAAACATCAAATGGAGAGTAAAGATGCTTATAGCCCAGTCGAGGACTAGCTTGCATCAACTCTGATGTGAGACAAGTAGATGGAAGAGACCTAAAGAGAATTGAGAAGAGAGGATATGCATGTACTGCACTTTAGGGCCAGCGGAAACAGAGAAAATGCTTTACTTAGAATCCAAAGCACTTTTGCACTTCAAAGATACTCATGTATTCAAGATTGAAGGAAATTCTGACAAGATTCCAACTCAAATTCCATGCCTCAATGTTGATCTAGAATGGATAGATCTCGATTCAGTAAGGCAAAATTTTCAGTCTTTACAATGTTCATATCATCATGTATCTTCTTGTGCTTCTGGGAAGAGCCAATTTCTTTTGGACAAATATTTTGAAGGAACATGCAAGGAATCAACTCAAGAAAAGAAGATGTTCGTTGCTATTTGAAAATTCCTGATGACACTTCGAGGTTGAAGCTTTCCAAAAGAGGGTGACATGTAGTTGAGGAATCTCCTATAATATATTTGAATTATATTATATCTTTATATTTATCCTAATATATATAACCTACTAAATGATTACTTATTAAGAGGTGGGTATACCCCTTGGATTATACATATATCCCTTTACCATTTGGTGGAGGGAGAGTATCCACCTATCCATTCATCTCTCTTTATGCAACATTGTATATTGAATACTTTATGGATTTCATGTAACAGATCTGTTGGTCCATTACATGATGTAGTCATAGGGAAGGGCAGGAGACTTCCTACAAAAGTTAAAACTTATATTTGATTCGGAGATCTTTCAGGATATATGAGAAATAGAAAAAATCGGCCTAACAGATAAGTCTATTAATATCCACAGATGGCCAAAGTAGGCCAATGGGACTCGTTGAAAAGAGCAGTTACAAATTACTATGCATTGTAGGAACAAAGTACTTGCAACTTATATTGGATAAGTTGTGGACCAGAACTTGGACCCTATTATAATTACTGCAATAATTCTCTATGGAAGAATTTTTTTAAGCATTGCATAAAGGACTTTATTCTTTAAAAGATAATCATCATAGCCCCATATTAGTGAATGTTTTGGGTAAGGCACATAAGGCTTGGTCATAAGTTTAAATTCTAGTTCTGACATGTTTGTAAAAGCCACATATAGGTGCTAAGGGTATTAAGATTTTTTTAACGGGTCCTCTTTTAAAAGAAGCGAAAATTCCGTTCATGCTAATATTTGCTTAACAATAACTGCAATCAAAAACAATTAGTTGTACCTCTGGTAATGATGAATTGTTGGTTCAAATTGTGTTGGAGACGATACGCACTCACTTTGCCAAAACAATTGGGAAATGACCCATCATGGCAGGAAATGGTCACATTTTTCATGTCATTCTGGCCCTGGTTTATTGGGCCAAGAAAGAGACTATCCTGTCTGGGACATATTTATTCACCTAAGAAATGGTAATTTTGCAAACATAGCATTTCCTGCAGGTGGCATTGGAACATTTATGATTATTTATTAAAATATCCAAAAACCATAAGAATTCCATTCAATAGTTTTACATTGGTCGGTTATAATGTTCACAACTTTCTATGAACTTTGCATTAATTTGCATCATCGCAGGTTCACTCTGCTTTAAAACTGCTTCCCATCTTGATTTGCTCAAATAGCCATTATTTTTACTATCTGTGAGTGATTGCAAAAGGATCTAGAAACAATTACTAGTAAGAATGCAACAAGGGGCTTTTGAAAATGGAAGGGTTGATGATGTTTCTTTAGTTGGATGCAAATAAAGGATGAAATGCCCAATTGATGCTTTTTAATGAGATGAAAGTTTATTTGAATATTTGAGATGATGGACTTGAGCCTTCCAGTTTGGCGATTGGGAGTGTTATGGACTTTGGTGCAAGTTTAAGCCATCATGTTTTTCTTTTAACAGATTTCCTTGCATAGTGATCAAGGTTGACATACTATACAACTGTGGTAACAATAGTTAGATTTTGAGTTTGTTGGGAATAATCTAAAAGAATCTGCCAAAATAAATTCTTCTAACAATGCAGTTTGTAAGAATCTCAGGTTAGAGAACACACAGCCACTGTGCTTTCAGGGTCAATGAGAGGAAGAAATGATGAATTGGTTAAGGCTTTTCGTGACAGTTCACTCAAGGAAGCAATGCTACTTCAAAAGAAGAGCAAAACAAGGTGATGTTTTGTCACATATTTGAAGTTATAAAGCTTCACGACTACCATCAGGATTTAATTTATAATTTTTGTCAGTATTTTTCATTGCTTTTGTACTAATATGCACTAGTTATCACTCTTCAGGTTGTCAAAATCTGATTCGTCTTTGGCTTTTAAACATGGTGTGGTGTTAGCTTTAGCATCTCTAGTATTATCAGTGCCATATGACATGCCAAGGTGACCCACTAACTGAAATTAAATGCATTGACTTCAAATTAGCATACATTACATTGTTTGAATATTAACATAGTCCCACCTCTGGTAAATGCAGTTGGCTTCCTGAGACTGTGACATTATTAGCACAATTCATTGGAGAACCATCACCAATAAGATCCACTGTGACGAGAACAATTGCCGAGTTTCGGCGGACGCATGCAGATACTTGGGCCATCCAAAAGAATTCATTTACTGAAGACCAACTTGAGGTATGAATTGTCTAATGAAAATCCATCAGCTTAGTGACTGTAAGCATTCATGTCTGTTATGCAGATTCTACACATCAGCAATGGCAGTATAGTGATTATTTACTTTTTGCTGCAGGTTCTGGCAGACTCCTCATCATCATTGTCCTATTTTGCATAATGAAGATTACATCTGGACTGCTTTTCAATGTGTGGAGTAATAATACCATCCCCAAAATCCATTTAAGAGAATATAGCATATAAGCAAGATTACAGTGGTGAATGTGTAGCCATGATTATCAGAAGTTTTATATTCTATAATGGCTGTATGCGCACATTAATATGTATCATTACAAGTACCTTGATATTTTGTCTTTCAATCACAAGTAATCGTGCAGCATTTGTGGGCTCCAAATTTTTATGTGATCTAGAATTGTTCTAATTCAATCACGTCTATTCATAATTTGAAATATCTTACATAAGCAGCATTATCGTCTCAGCTATCTACCTGTTATTTGAGAGCATTTCTAATGAGGGAAAGTGCCATGAATCCAATGTCTAATATTTTTCCTTTTTTTGTGTGTGTATTTGGATCAACCATCTTGGCAATGCTTTCATCATCATTTCAGTTATTTGAATGTAAAATAGCTAATAATGAAGTGGAGCCATCTGAATTTGATCCTTTTGCAATCCCGTTTTGCAGACTGTAAGATCTTGTTTGATAGTCCTATAGAAGTAGAGAGTTGTCCCTCTTTGATTTGGACAGTTTGCAATCTGTGTTGGAGGTAGTAACTAGTTAGCAAGTCCTGTTAAACATTTGTTTTGGTGGACATCAGAAGGTTGTTCAACGATGAGAAAATTATCTCAATGTGATTTCAAGAGAAGATCAAATTTGTTCCGTACAAGGATGACATTTGGATATGTTTGCAGTGTTTCATTGCTTGTTCAAAATTTGCACCTTCAATTATAAGACAAATATCCAAAAATATGGTGTAAATTTATTAAAAAAGAAAAAGAAAAAAAGAATCACAGGGTGTAAGATCTAAGTAGTGAACACAAGAAATCATGTCAGATTCAATATAATTTCAATCAATAATGTCCATAAGATGTGTATATTCAAACCAAATGTACAATGCTGAGATAAACAAGGACTTGTAGTTTATGCATTACCATTAGAACAAGAAAACATGTTAAAAAATGGACAACTAGGCTAATAGAATTAAGCAAGTGTATTTAACCTATGGGCTGGGTCACAAAAGAGTACTATGAGAATGATTTAAATAATATATCAATGTGTATTTTTTTGATTAGGTAAACGAAGGGGTTTTAAGGGTCCCCAAACCTATTACAAAAGGACTGAGATAGGGCATGAGACAATGCACCATACTCAGATACACAAAACTATAAAAACACCACCTGCTGGAACAAACCAGAGAAGCAACTCCCCAACGAAAACAAAATGGGGAGTCAGAAAATACAACGATAACAAAGGAAAACCTTCAGCCTGACAATAAACAGCGTTAACCCAAACAAACATCTCACAACCCTTACTTAGGGGCTGGCAGATCCAACTGCTGATTGACCACTTCCCGAATTTCGTTGACAAAATCCTCATAGTCCAAAGAAGCGACAGGAATGGCTGGGTCTGTAGACTAAACCACTTTCTTCGCCAACTGCTTAGAGCGCCTAGCACTCCCGTCTGGGACAGCGTCCCGAGCTTCCCTGCACAGCCCTAAAACCACAGACCACAGCAGGCTGCCACAAATTACTAAGTCTCAATGACACAAGGAAATCAGCCTGGGGAAGAGATATCCCAAAAAATAAGGACGACAAAGTCCGAACATAGGAACTAACATCACTAGACGAAGGAAAACTTCCCAAGTCCCCTCAAGGGTAAAACAACGAGGCCAACGTTGGGACCACGACCAGGGAAAGACAAACAAAATCATGCACAAATCAGGGGACCACCTGATTTCTACCATTCGGAACTTAACATACAATATGGCACCTTCCACAAGAACGGGATTGGTAGGAAAATGCAAAGATTTCTCAAGAATCACATGGCTGGATTGTGGGATAAGACCTTTGAGGTACCAGGTCCAAACATAAAATTTTCTTCTATCCATGATCATCAAATATCAAATTCTGGAGGTTTTGAGGAAAATTATCCGTCCAAACCTTTAGGCCATGTTGAGAAAGCCCCAAATTCGCCATCAAGTCCATCACCTTGTTGCCTTCTCTCGAAAAATGTGTTGAATTTGCACCTCTGATCTTGAGTTTAAAATTCTAGTGGCTTCGGCAATAATGTTAGAAATGCTCCAATGAGGGTTGCTAGAGGTTTTAACCATCCTCACAATATTCAGAGTACCCCTCCACAATAATCTTATTCAAATCTAGCGATTCCACCGGAAGCAACCCCTGAAGCAGAGCTTTGGCTTCGGCAAAATGGGAGGTCTAGATAGAGAGATTTTCAGCATAAGCACCAACCAGATCTCCTTTGGAATTTCGGATTACTCCTCCAGGAGCAGTAGGCCATGGATTCCCTTTGGAAGCACTGTCAAAATTTAGCTTAACCTAGCCCTCAGGGGAGGGGACCAGACCACAGAGGAGCGCAAGGATGGGGGAGGAGCCCTATCAGTTTGACTTAGAGCAATAAAGCCAATCCTACTTTCCACAACAGATTCGTCTTCAAACCCAACCTTAACTTTGGGAAGCAGTGGGTCACATTTTCCATAGTCGCTCCCAAAACTTTGGAAGAGACATAAACAGGATCATGCTTAGAATCTTTAAAGGCTCTTTGATTGCGCTCCCACCAACCCTAGAACAAATGAGGAAGCAGGAAGGAACAAAATTTAGTCAATCGGGGAGAATTGAACGAAGAAGTCCACTGTAAGCAAACCTCTGAAATGGCAAACGACAACACCCAATTTATACCGATTATTGAGAAAGTATGTGAAAGCACCGCCGCAGAGAATGGACAATGAAGCAACAGGTGTAAACACGTTTCCTCGGAGGCTTCACATAGGTAGCACCTGCTAGGTAACATCATGCCCCTTTTACGAAGATTTTCAATGGTTAGGCATTTATTCTGAATGGCCAACCAGAAATAGGTATTCATTTTTGGGGTCATATTTTTCAACCAAACTTTCCAAGGCAGAAACTAACGAGGGGGGTCCACGTCAACTAAACGGTAAGCTGACTTAACTAAGAAGAAGCCCTCACTTTCCCCCTTCCAAATAAGAGTCTTCATTCTCTTGATTCGTCAATACCTGCAGTTTGAGAAGTTTAGAAATCGCTTCCCAGGCCACAACTTCCTCCCTATTCCAGGAGTGAACAGATTTCCAAACTCTCCTATTTCCCTCTCTAGAGATAAAGTCCTCGACTTTGACCCAACCCAGTCTATGGGTTAGAGATTCAGTTGGAGCCAGGTTAACATCATGTATTAGAGGGCGGTTGAGAAGCCAAAGATCATGCCAGAAGCTAATTACAGAACCATTTACCACCACCCACCTGGCGCCAAGCCGTAGGTCTTGTCTAAACTTGCTCACACTTTACCAAAAGGTGGACCCCTCCCGAGGGATATGCTCAGCTAGCAAGTTTTTTGATTGGGAAAGGTATTTAGCTGAAATAATTTTGACCTAATCAGAGTCGTCATTTTTAAGAATCTTCCATCCTTGCTTGAGAATCAGGGTTTCATTCATCAACCGGAGATTGCGCAAACCCAGGTCCCCATTTTCTTTCCTTGTGCAGGCTTGACTCCAATAGACCAAGTGAAACATTTTGTGGTCTTGGGGTACCGCCCATGAAAAGGCTTTTTGAATCCTTTCTAGCTTAGTAAGAACTTCCCCAGGCAATTTGAAAATAGACATGACATACACAGGAATACTTTCCAAAACTATTTTTACCAGAAGCAATTTCCCCGCTTGGCTAAGTAATGCTCCTTTCCAGCTGGCGAGGCGACGTTGAATCCGTTCAATCACCGGGTCCCACAGATGCTCCCGCATACGCACAATGAAGAGCAGAAGGCCCAAATGGGTATTGGGGAGGGCAACCACCTTGCACCCAAGGATGCCAACGATTTTTATTTGTCGGCCCAAAGGAGTGTTTAAAGAATAACAGACTTTTGGCTAAGTTGATCATTTGCCCTGCTGCCCTTACATAGGCTGCCAAAATGTCCTTCGATTCCCTCGCCTAGGCAACAGAGGCATAGAGTGACAAAAGTGTGTCATCTGCAAACTGGTGGTGTGACAACTTCTAGCGAGATAGTCGGGTTGATGCCTTTGATAACATGACTGCAGGCAAAAGATCTCCCAAGTGCTTTCGCCATGAGGATGAATAGGTAAGGAGATATAGGGTCCCCTTGGCGAAGTCCTTTGAGGCTAGGAAAAAAACCAGCAGGCGGCCTGTTAATTAAGATTGAAAACTTGGCCGAAGTAATGCAAGATTTAATGAGCTCCATCCAAGTCCGACTGAATCCATAGTTTGATAGAATTGCAAACAAGAAGTCCCAAGAGACTCGGTCATAGGCCTTATTCATATCTAGTTTTAGAAACATTCTTGGTCTACCACTTTTCTGAGTAGAGTGGAGGGTTTTGTGGACTGCAATGACCCCGTCCAAGATCTGTCTGCTAGGGACAAACCCAGACTGGGCTTTGTCAATCATAATGGGCATGAATTTCTTCAATCTATTAGTCACTGCTTTGGAGACAATCTTATATATGGTGTTACAGAGGCTAATCGGCCTAAGCCTTTGAAGTTTTCAACTTTTGCAGATTTGGGGATGAGTACCGAAAACATTGAATTGACCCCATATGACAAAAATTTCGAATGCTGGACATCCCTCAGTGCATTACATACATCTCTCTCCACTACATGCTAGTACCGCTGAAATAAAAGAAGGGGAAAGCCGTCAGGTCTCGATGCTTTCATCGCACCTAGGGCAAAAGTGGCCTCTTTTATCTTAGCATCTTGGAATGGGGCCTCCAGAAAATTGTTCATATCTTGAGTCATAAGTTTGGGAATCGACTGCAATAGGCGATGTTTTGCACCAAGGTCTCTCCCATCCTTCGTCCCAAGTAGAGAACTGTAAAAGGGAATTGCCTCATTCCTGATTTCTTGGATATCTGTAGTTTTGGTCCCATCTTCCTTTAATATTTCTCGAATATGATTTGCGCTCCTGTGTCTCAGAGTCGAGGCATAATTTTTTTTGTATTTCTATCATCTTCTTTCTGCCAAAGGGCACGCTACTATAAGGGTCTCTTCACCAGTAAGGGTGTTATGCAGCTTCTATAGAACTTCCTTTTCCATGCAACTTAATTCCCTCGTAAGTCCCCTATCTTCAATTTTTGAAAGTAGATTTTGCAACTGATTTTTAAGCTCATGTTTCTTCAGAACTATATCTCCAAATACCTCTTTATTCCAAGATTTAAGTCTTCCTTTGAGGAGCTTGAGTTTGTTTACACCATACCAACACCAGGAACCACTTCAGCCCACTACTCCTTAATTTTCCGTTCCAGGTTTGGATGAGAGCACCACATGGCCTCGAAACGGAGAGGTTTGGGAAAAAACATACCTTGCTGGGAGGATTCCATTCACAAAGGACTGTGGTCCGACCTCACCTTTGGCAGAACATGTAGCATAGCATCTCCGAACATCGAGAGACTATTCAAAAGGAACACTCTATCCAGTCTTGATAAAATAAGCTGATGTCCAATCCAACGATTACTCCAGGTGAACCGAGCGCCTTTCAGGTCAAGATCCATTAGTTCTCCTTTACTCACAAAATCTGCAAAATCCTCCATGTTGCAGACTTCACCACCCAAAGGAGCAGGGCTAGCATCAGATATTGCTTCCAAGGAAATATCATTCTTTACAGTCCATACTCTTACCTTTCTTCTCGGATCTTGGCACCATCAGGGTCCTCTGAGCAGGGCTTTGGGTAGCTTTACCCTTGGAACACATCGACCTCGGAGACTTCTGATCAAAACTTTGACCACCTTTGCCTTTACCACGAGAAGCTGCCAGAGCTTTTTGGGAAGGGCAAAGATTTTGAGCATGGCCACTAGCATCGCACAGGCGACACCAGGGTGGCCTGTTCTCATACTGCACTGGCTGAATCTAGGTCCCCAACTCAGAAATTAGTTCTAGAGATTTAGGCAGCTTCGCCTTTAAATTGGTCATAACACACATTCTAGCATAGTTCATCTTGGATTTTGTCGAAGTTGGTGCATCCAACGAGATCAACTCTAGCATAGTTCATCTTGGATTTTTCCGAAGTTGGCGCATCCAACGAGATCAACTCTCGAATATCTCTCGCAATACCTTTCAGCACATTGAAACACTAGAAGTGCATTGGGAGTCCTGGAAGCTTGACCTAGAGGGGAAGGAGGTTCACTTTCTAAGTGTAGGGGTTGAAATCATTCCCCCATTTGCGGAGAAAAAAGCCTCTTCGACCAAGAAAACAAGGCCCACCTTCCAAGATATTCCTGGAGTCTTCTTTGTAGTTGAGCTTGACCAAAAAGAAAGACCTGGGAAGCGCCACTATATCTAAAGAACCAAGGGGTTTCCACTTCACCAGGGCCCACTTGTGAATGGAGGCCAACTCTGGCCTACTACCTTGGAATTTCCCAATCAAATCCCAAGAACATTCGTATCTATTTCGGTAGATGATATCATTGGGAATCCACAACTTGTGGTTCTCAAGAAACAAATTGTACTATATTTGCTTACCCTCAGCAACACCAGACCTCAACACTACATTGGCAAAAGATATGGATGGGTTCCCGCGACCACCATTGCCCTGTGGACCCCTTTCACGGGTCCCAAGATTAGCCCCAGGTATCAAGCGAGCCCTATCACGTGGAGGATGGAAATTCTTTTTGAGCTTGCCGGGACCCTAGTCATCCTTTTCGATTGGGCATAGGGGCCCTTGAGCTCGAAAAAAACCTTATTCTCAACCACAAGCAGTCCCACAAGCAGATCCACTTCCAACGCACTGTAGTTCACCCCTATCAGACCGTTGCACAACACTTGCACCGAGCTCCCATGCACACAGAGATTCAAATTCATACACATGAACGAAAAATTCTTAATAAATCAATGTGTATTATAAAATTTAGCTTGACTAATAAAAATGTGACAGGTAAGCATTACAAGGCCATTATATCAATAGCAACGAGATATGTAGGCATCACAAGATTGGTATACCAATAAGAAAATCTCATAGCAGGGTCCATGTGAAGCATGATTCTTGTTCTTTTTTGGAGAAACTCCATCTTGAATATGTGACAAGTGTTACAAGACCATTTCATCAATAAAAATTGTAGACAAGGGTAAGTACTTTTCCGAGACGAGGGAATGACGATAAACTAGGAGGGAGTAATAGGCCAAGATACGTCAATCATCATGTTTTGTAATTATGAGTATGCAAGTTTAACAGATGCCTAGGACAATAGACGTTTGAGGCAGATGGTCTAGACGTCTGGGATGGACGGCTAGACATCTGGACTAGACGTCAAGGAAAAACGACCAGACGTTTGGGTTAGACGTCTGGGACGGACGAATAGACATCTGGACTGGATGTCTAGACTGGGTGGTTGGACATATGGACTGGACGACTCGCTAGACGTTTGGACTGGATGGCTAGACGTCTGGACTAGATGTCTAGACTGGGTGGTTGGACTGGATGGCTAGACGTCTGGACTAGATGTCTAGACTGGGTGGTTGGACTGGATGGCTAGACGGCTAGATGTCTGGGACGGACGACCAGGTAGACGTTTGGGCTAGACGTCTGGAACAACTCTGCCGACGGGGTCAGACAGCTAGACTGGTACGCACAAGGGTTAATCTGTCGGAGTCTAGACGTCTCCAACTATGCTTTTGGTCTCCAGTCCTCAATGCTCCTTAGCATGCCCTGCAACAGTAAACCAACACAACAATACATGCTCTTGTACCAAGCTATGATCAATCCATGCAACACAGTACTATAACACAGATGCAATCACACACAACACACATTCCAGAATAACAGTTTGTTGCACAACAGTTCTGCATTATAGACAAGTATGGATCGATTACAAAATGAAATAAGAGGGCATTTATAGGTAAGATCAGGTAGTTACTGCAACTAACCCATCTCAACAGTCCCAACGGCCCATTGTCTTTAACTAATGCGTTTACTGCCTAATTGATAGTTTCAGACGTCTAATATAGCAACCAATGTCTGATTATTTAGGTTGGACATCTAATCCAGACATCTAACTAATCTAGACATCTAAACACAAGACGACTACGTTTGTCCTTTTGTGCACATTTATTAATCAAGCCATATTCATTTGATTGGCTGATTTTACATTGCAACTTGTCATTTTCATGATTCGTACATTACCAAAATTGTTGTACATAGTCAAAATTGTGAATCTTCATAGGACATTCTTTGTTAGACAGCTCAGTGATTTATTTATGCTTGGAACTGTTGTCTACATCTATCCTCCCCTTCGAAGAAGTCGATGTCCTCGGCGACTTTCTCCGCTCACTCTGAGGAGTCTCAGTATCTTTGTGAGTTGTAGCCTGTAATGCTTCATCCAATTGCATCTGTAGAGCCTCATAGTCAACTTTAAGTTGCTTGGCATAACTAAGGTTTTTACCCCATTCAACTCCTAAGGCATTGACACGATTTTTTGTTTTCGTAAGCCTAGCCAACAGTTCAAACTCCTGCTGTAAGAAGAGCTCCTCCATCCGTGGGGCTGACACCGTGGATGAAGATGAGGCCTTTGATGCCAAGTCTTGTTGCAAAGCTACCTCACGCTGTTGTGCTTGAAGTAATTATTCCTATACTGTTGCCAGCTACTTCTGCCAAGTCTCTTCATGTTGTTTCATTTCCTGTTGCCAAGCTAGCTTGCTCTGGAGCTGCTAATGTTTCAGTTTGCTTGACCAACAGTTCTTTAGCCTATTTTTGCTGTGACACCTCATTTTCCAGAGTGGTAGCTCTCCAAGTCTTGTTGCATTTTCCAACTTTTATGAGTAACGGCCTCCATACGAGCCTTCCCCTCCTTAAGTAGTTGATCTTTGCATTGAACATCTTCCTGTGCCTCTTGCAATTCATTGTCTATCATATGCTTGGTTGAATGCAAGTACTTAATACCTTCTGCTAGCCAACACAACAAGTGGGCTAGGAAGTTATACTATCGATACATGGGTAGTAACTTAGGTGCTAACTTCACCTATAATCCTTGCTCTATGGATTACTGAGAAGAAGGATCAGTGTTGTGGCCACAAACATACACCTGTCTAGATTCCAAGTAGAGGGTTGGCATTTTATCATCTAGTTGTTCCATTCCCTCCATTGTTGACAAATGTGCAGTGGGCATTGTCCAAGGCTGGTCTCGATAGATGCTAGAAATCCTTGCTCTCCAAGGACCTTGTGTGGCCCATTTTACCAATTTTTTCAATTCTTCTTCCGCCATAGACTACCACTTCTTCCATTGACCAACATAGGCTATGTCAAATTGCAACCGCAAATTTTTCATTATTTTCATTAACTTGGAAAAACATTCTACCGCTTGCTGATCCATGAGGTTGGGTAGATGTGCCAAGAAACATTTAGACCATGCATCCTCAGGTTGCTCCTTTTGTTCCTCTTCCTGCAATGTCTCTTTCCAATTCTCGGAGAGATCAATCATATTTTTGGTTGCTTCCCTTCTGTCACTACGACTTGACTACTATCACCTTCTATCCCAAAAACTTGTTGAGACACGTCTATATGCGGTTGCTCTCCCCTTTCTACATTATTCTCATGTTCCAAAGAGACTACTTGATCTACCGAGATGGGGTGTTGTTCTGCCTCCTGCTCTGAATTTTCCACATTTGGAGAAGGTAAAGCTTCCTCTGTTCTCCTGACTATGGATTTAGCTGGAATATCCATGGGTACTACTGTTCTGGGTTCTTCAATTGTGAGAATATCCACAAAGGACACAACCCGCAAGGAAGTTGCAAAGGAAGTTGTTGTAATTACGGGTTCTTGAGACATGTCTGGCAATGTTGTCTGGGCCCGAACATGAGCTTCCACCAAATATTCCTTAGTACCTACAATTCCAACAGTACTCATCCTAGTTGCAGTATTCTGTAAATTCGAAGGGATTTCAAAGCTAACTCTTTCCCAGGGCACTGTCATCTGTTGCGCAAGTCTTCGAGCTACCTCTCAATTGCGAGCAATCTGCTCCACGTCAATCCCTCGCACTGAAACTGGAGTAGATGAAGGGGGTGGAGATTTGAATCACCTTATCTTCCTCTTTGGCTTGGGTTCTTTTGGTGATGGTGCAACAACTTGATTTTTAGGTTCTTTCACCTCAGCCAAAGGTGGTGTTGTATCCTCCCCTTCCGAATCGGTCACTGTCTCCTCCTGACGTGACGACTTGTGAGAGATCTGTTTCACTTGCTGTTTCTTCACCGGTGTTGGCTTTTTTACTTGCGGTTTGGCATTCCTCCAACGCAAGATGGTGCCAAATTCGGAATCTTCTGAGGTAAATCAAAGTCTAGAATCTGCACTTATGTCTTTGAAGTTGCATCCAAAAGTAACCCAATGGCATGAAATGCCATTGAAAAATTATTCATGGTTCGCATTAGGAAATTCTGAATACGAATCGCCAAATGGGTTTCCCAGTCATATGGCACACCCTGTTCTATCCCGAGCAAGTATGGGATCAACCAGATGGGAAGATTTGAACTTTGTTGTTCACTTGATATTCTGGCCATTAGGACATTCATAATGCACTCCAACCCATTATTCTTCAGTTGGGACTGTTTTACTCCCCTACCGTCGTGAGTTGCTAACATTTTCTCCACTTCCTCTATGAGGGTAGTAACTCCCAATATCAATTGCCGAGTTTTCTTGGAATCTCCCCGTTCATTGATTATAGGTTTGCCCTTCCTAGGGAGTCCAAAATTTTGTCTGAATGTGTCAGGAGAAAAGTCCACTTCCAAGTTTCGATCAGCAACCCATACCATGCTGGAATTCTGAGATGTTATTATGTCTGCAACATCTGCACTAGATACTTCTTGAAAAATTCTTTGTCAAAACTTGGAATCTGCAAAATAAATTTTACTCCTGCAGCTTGCATGCTCTTCTTTATCGGACTACTTTATGGTGTCATTGCCCACCATTGCCGGTAAAATTCACCTGTAGGACAAGTCCAACTGATTTCCTCAATTAAAATATGTTCTTTGTTGCTTTGATGGACTTCTGCTTGCACTAATGCCTTTCGTTTCCCTCGAGTCTACCCCTTGTTTGGGCTTAGCACTTTTTCGCACATCGTTTCTTGGTGATGACAATATTTTAGCCACAATTGACTCGGATACTGCTTCGGGTTGGGTTGGAGTTTGTCCAAACTTTTGGCAACTCATATTCTCCTTCCTAGATGTCTCTTGTACTTCAGATGGCTCAATCCTCATAGACATTAAGGCTTCAGGCGAATACTTTTGCTCAGACGTCGAAATTTACCAGGCTAGACATATGAGTATGACGGCTAGACGTCTAGACTAGACGGCTAGACATATAGGGCAAACGACTAGTTGTATGTACTTGCTGACATCTGAGGCAGACGACTAGACATATGGACTTGCCGGCTAGACGTCTCCCTGCTAGACGGCTTCTTCGGCCAGGCGGCTAGTACACTTCATCTTTTCCTTTGCTTACTTCATCAGACACTTCTCCCTTCAGATTACTACGATGTATTTAGATGACTAGGCTTCCTCCAAGACGTCTGCTTCTTCCTCTAGACATGTTGGTTTGGCCGCTTTGATGGCAGTGTCTTCAGATGGATGCCCTAGCAAATCGTGACAATGTTGAATGCTTTCTACACTTGCACTGAAAAAATAAGAATCCTCCACGAAGCTTGTTCCTGCCAATGGAAATGACATCTACACTTCATCTTGCATAAGTCTTGGTGCGCTTATGATCCCTGCTTCATCTCCAATTCTCCTACACTTCTGTCTCCTGCACAAACTGAAAGCAATGGAACAAGGAATTCTAACGCTTCTAATTTATAGAAATTATGCCGCCCATGTAACTACCTATTTAACCGCATCCTACTCCCAGTTGTCTGCATGGTTGCCACATTGCCAATTCTGCATGGACAAGATGTCTATCGTCTTTATCTTTATTTCATCTTTTTGCTATTTTTGTCTTTTTCTTTGTTTGTCTTTTTTATTTTATTTTATTTTTTCAAAACCGTGTCTTCTAGTTTTAACATTGTTAGGTGAAGCGCATGACAATGCCTATGCGTACTTCCAAGCTGTTCGACGTGCTATCTTCCTAATGACGACTACCAATTTCAAAACTACTAAAACCATCATCATTTTCCTGTTCTTCCATCTATTGCGGCAATTATTCTGGCTTCAAGGAGTTTCTGTCTGAGATAGTTCGTCGCATCTTCTCATTATTCATGGAATAACTCGTCAGTCTAGTTGTTCCTCTTATGTCGGATGATGACGTGTTTCCTGTCTAGACGTCTGCTCAGTTTCTGCTAGATGTCTACTTATCTTGATGTCATCCCAACTTGCCTCATATGCCAGATGACTACTTTCTTGCCAAACGTTTGCTAGACGACTTCCTCCATGCACACGTGTGGTTGTGTCATCCAAACAGACGGTACCAGGTTCCAGATGGGTTGATTCTTCTTCCTGATGGATTTGTTCAGTTCTCTCATCGCCCTGCTAGATTATCACACAATCATCCAGATAGTGGATTACCGTTCTCGCTTGCTCGTGATGGTTGGTTTTCTGGTCATTGGAAGGATGATTCTCCCTCTGTCTAATGTTACAAGAGTCTTCTTATTCCATGGCCTCGACCTTGAAGTCTATCGATCTGACTACGAACGACTACCCATACTTGATCTACCTAGTCCTGATAGGGATTCCTTCTTCGAGGTCTCTATCTTCTGCGAGCTGGTGTAACTCGTCCTCTTCCTCCTACTGATCGAATCTACTTGATGTGGGGTTATCGTACTCCTAGCTACCCAATATTCGATCAATAACTTGTTTGTTCTTGACAACATCTTCGGTTCCTACGAGCTCACTGAGGTAGACCCAAAGGTCTATTCTCAAGAACACGTAGTAATGGGCTGAATTGGACTATATCCTCAGATGGTCCTTGTGGCCTAGTCCGTGGACTAGTCGACATATGGGTACCAGGAGGGGAATTTTTTCCTCTCGAGTTACTGAGATGGAGGTCAACCATGCTCCTCCTTTGGTCAGGCAAGCTTGGGTTACCCAGAAGTCCTGACAAACTCCTAGGATTACCCAAGTTGTCTCTATTTCAGGCCTGTTTTATCAGCTGTACGTGTGTTTCTGGTGGATGTTGCTGATTTGTAGGTGTTATTTGGTGCAGGATTCTCAGTCTCCTATCAGCCCTTATCAATCATCGTCGCCGCCTTGCTTCCTCAAAGTGTCATGGTGCACAGTGAGTTTGGGCTTCTTGGTACTCATATGAGAAGACCAAATTAGTACTTGAATTATTTCCTTCTCCTACAGTGTTCATTGGCCATTCTAAGGTTTCCTGAACGCGTTGCTACAATCGTATCACTTCTCTTTGGTGTTGTCGTAAGTTGAGTATGACCATGCGATACCTAACCACTTAATGTTCCATCGGACATTTCATAGCTCCTGCATATGGTGTTCTCCACCTACGTGGTTTCAGTCTTTCTGGTATCATATCTTCATTTACTCCTCCATTGTGCTCGTCATATGGACTTAGAGACTCATCATATTCAATCACATGTGCAGTTTCAAGGAATATAACCCCTACTCGTTGACTTCGGATTTCATCTCTTTGTCTTTGATGGTCTTGGTTAGGATTGGCGTGTGGTATATCAGGGTCTCGAGGTTAATTCTCATCCTCACTTGAGTCTTCTGATCACCCATCATACTTTGGTCATTCGGTTAATTCCTTGACATCTCGCCACTGAATCTCGACTGCTTCTTCTCGACTTATCTAATATGCACTACTAGAAGCCAAGTTCTGATGTGATTTCCTTGCTTTACTCTTCTCTGGTGATTTTTCGCATCATCGAGGATGCCTAATTAATGGTGACGTTGCTTTTGAGGAGTCATTCATATTCAGGATGATTCTCAGTGTCACTGTGGATGAACTATCTGAATCTTCTAAGGCACCTGCATTTTTCCCTGTATTTCCCTTATTTCCAATCCACTTGCCTGTAGCCTTCGATTCTCTTTTTTATGAAAGCAGCTTGGTGGGGAATGATCTAGAGCGATAGAGAATAAACTACTATCTGGTGAATTACCATTCGGACCTCCCTCTAAAATCATTTTGATCTATTTCAGCCCATTTTACTCTCCGTGCATCTTGTCGTTGCTGCATTTGTTGCATAGTTCCATCCAGTTCCTGAATAACCTGTTTCCTCAACTATGCATTATACTAACGTAGAGTCTCATACTTCTATTGCAATCATTGGGTTTCCAAAGCCATTCATTGCAGAATTTCAGCTCCTTGGCCTTGATATTCTCCCACTTCTGGTTTTTGCCCTTGTGAAGCTAAGTACATAATATTTTGAAGTCGATTATCTACTTCATTTTCTAGAACTCATACATTTGGTTCTAACTCTCTTTGTTCGGTTATTGATTCTTCTTCTCTTCCAAATAACCATTCTAGGTTAGCAGATTACTCCTCTCGAACAACATTACTTGGCTCACCATGTTCATAGGATCGTATACCTGGTTGTGCTTCTTCGCTTGAGTTACCAGAAGTGTCCTTAATTTCCAAGTTGATCATATTAATCTGTGTTTGTGCCTTGTACACCTTCAACTTGGAGCCATTTATTGCTTCGGGGTAAATTTTTCCATCCAGCTTCTTCAATCAAACAACCCCATTATCCAGTACTTCTTCTACCTAAAAAGGTCCAAGCCATAGGGTCTTCAACTTCCCTGGATTGATCTCTCTTTTGCCATTGTATTTGAGAACTAAATCACCAGCCTTCAAGTTCATTTTTTGGAGATGCTAATCATGCCAATATTTTCATCGTTGTTGAGCAATATCTATTGCCCACTGTGCCAACACCCTTTTCTCGCCTAGCTGTACCAGTGCTGCGATTCTATCCTCCATGCTTTCTTCATCATTTAGGCAGGTATCAACAACTACTCTCAAGCTTGGTACCAGGAATTCTACTGGTACTACTGCCTCTCGTCCATACATCAATTAGAAGGGTGTGTGGATTGTGGCTAGTTTGAAGGTAATTTTGTATGCCCATAGAATTGTTGATAAGCACTCCTCTCAATCTATGCCTTAAATTGCACATGTTTTGTACATGACATAAACCATGATCTTATTTGTCGCCTCTGCTTACCCATTTTCTCTAGGGTAATATGAAACTGACAAAGGGTGAAAGATCTTGAATTCCTTCAAATTCTAAATAATTTCATTAACGAAATGGCCTCCTCTGTCACTTTTCAGTTGAAGAGGTATGTCGAATCATGTGATAACATGTTCATGCAAAAAGTGAGTTGTGCTCCTTGCAGAATTATTAGGTAATGCCCTTGCTTTGACCCATTTCATTAAGTACTCAGTTGCGACTACAATGTATTTGCACTTCCTCTTATGGCTTGTTCTCAGTGGACCCACAAAATCCAACCCCCATATTTCAAAAAGTTCTTGAGGTTGTGATGGATGCAATGGCATGAAGTCTCGTTTCAACGGTTTCCCTATTCTTTGACACGTATCACATGCCTTAACAAAGTTCTTGGCATCGTGAAAAAGAGTAGGCCACCATAGGCCTACCAATAACACTTGTTTTTGCGTCAGGTCCCATACGTCCTCCGAACAATCCTTTATGTGCCTCCTTTAGGGTCTGTTGTACTTCATATTCCATCACACATTGTCTTAGAATGTGGTCCTCCCCATCTTGTATAACAATCCTGCAATCAAGGTAAAGGGTGCAGACTTTGTAATCACCTTTCATTGTTCAACTACCGTCATCTCCTTTGGAAGCTCTCATGTTTATAGGTAATCCCCAATATGTTTATACCATGTAGGTATCGCACTTATCATGAACAACTATGTGTTGGGGAATTCATTTGGTATCTCTCCTACATGTTCTCCTGAGCGAATCCTTGATAGTTGGTCTGCAATTACATGCTTCTTTTCTGGTCTCACCACCACTTGAAACATAAATTCTTGTAAGTGACGAGCCATTGGCTCACTCATCCATAAATTATTGGTTTGTTGATCAAGTACAATAGCACCTGATGATCTACATAGAAAGAAAAAGGGTTAGCCAATAATTTGTGCCAGTACTTCTATACTGCGTACACCATCCCTAGTGCTTCATGCTTCGTTGTACTATAGTTCTTCTCGGCTCAAGACAACAGTCGACTTACAAAGTAGATGGGCTAGTCAAAGCCAAATTGACCTTCTTGATCGAATGCACAACCAATAGCGTAATTTGAAGCATTAACATGCACATGGAACTTCTTCTCCTAGTATGGGTAAACCAGGATAGGTGCTTTCATCAAGTGTGCTTTCAGGCTCTCAAAGGCTCCCTGATGCTCCTATGCCCAATGAAAAGGAACACCCTTACGTGTAAGAGCATCTAGTGGATGAGAATTCAATGCATAGTTGCGAATGAACATTTTGTAGTATCCCACTGTTCCCAATAAGGTTTTCACAGAGCTCACATCATGTGGCTCCTCCGTAAGTAGTATTACCCGAATCTTATCCGAAACGGGCTTTAGGCCCTCTTGGCATACAATATGCCCCAACAAATTTTCATATGGTACCATTAGGACACACTTGCATGGATTTAATGGTATCCGATCTCACCTACACAAGCTCATGCATTCCTCTAGTGACTTCAAATGTTCCTGTGTCCTCCCGTATAGGGACCAATCATCTAGGAATGCTTTAAAATTTCCTGTAGACATATTATCAAAGATATATAGAATGATTATTTGAAAGGTAGTAGGTGCATTGCACAAACCGAATGACGTCCGATTGTAAGCATATATTCCATTTTCAACCACGAAAGTTGTCTTCAGTTTATCTTCTTCTGGAATACTAATCTAGTTATACCTTGATAACCCATCCAAAAATGAATATATCTCATGGCCTGCTACTTCTTCGAAAATGGAATCTATGAAGAATATGGAAGGGATCCTTGATGGTTACGACATTGAGGCTTCAAAAATCTACACAAATTCAAATTTTTTCAACCTCCCTTTTCAAGGTGATCACAATCGGTGACACCCACTCACTTGTCGTAACCTTGAAAATAATACTTGCATCTAACATTTTATTTATTTTAGCATTCACCAGTGTTGCATATTTGGGATTCATACTGTATGGTCATCTTCTTACTGGTTGTGCACCTTTAATCAGTGGAATCTTATTGTATCGCTCCAAATTTTTTGCATCCTTACCTTCAGGCTAAAGGATCCGCGCCCGGAAGGAGGATGGGAAAAGGATGGGAAAATACCTCGGACTGAGAGGCCCTTTGAAGGTCCCGCCTCTCGGGGGAGGGGTATTAAGGTGATTTTTCGATAGATGATGGGGTTCACCAAAAAACGTTTAGTGACAGTTTCCACGCCTAGGTTGGGAATGAGTTTAATGTGTTCAATTTTAGCTTTAAACATCCAAGTCCTAGGTTTGGCCAGATGAATCTAAGTTATTCTATATGAAAATGCAAATTAAATAAATACAGAAAATAGATTTGAACAGAAAACAGAGAGAATAAGCTAGATTAAAGAGACATACCTGATCCGGATGTCTGATGGAGGTTCTGATTTTTGAAGCAGTCAGGATCGTCTGGAATTTTGACAGGATCATCTTCGATCTGACAAGATCATCTGAGATCTGACGAATTCGTCAGACCTGCAATCGAGAAGCAGATACAAAATACAAAAAATGCAGCAATACAAACAGAGGGCAATGATGTAGAATGATATCAATAATATTAAAATGATAATAATAAACAAGCATACAAGTGCATTACAATGATTTAATGACAATTTATGATTTTATTATGCATTAAGACTATATAGGTGAACTCCAAAATGCAGAGTAATAAGGAATAACCATAGAATTAACTAAATGTAGAATAATGCAGCAGAAAAGAGTGGAGAAAACGCAAACTCTGGGCATTGATTGCCCCCAATGTTGACTACAGCCGAAATCATCTCGGATTGGTACAAAATCATCTCGAATTAGATAGGATCGTCTGCGATGATCTGAGCTTGCTCCAGTTGAAGAATAACAAAGTTCCTGCAAGAAAATTTGAAGAGGCACAAAGGCAAACAATAGTCTAGAATATACTAATGCATGTGAAACTTGAAGTGTAGAAAAATTCAGCCAGGGGAATGTCAAGGGGAGGGCCTAAGATTAAATAGGCATAGGAAAGAGGTTGGGAGGTTGGAGATCATCCCATTTTGGGAGATCTCCAATGGGGGGAGACTCTAACGGTGCAGACGCGTCTCTGCCCGAGTTAGAGAAGCTGTTGAAACAGAAGCTAATTATGAAAAATCGGTTTTGGGACGAAATCGTCTGGACGTTCTGCTCCAAACGAAATCGTCCGATCTGAGGCGATATCATCTGATCGAAGACGATATCGTCCAACGGACGAAACAAACTCTAAAAATGGCATAAAAAACGAGGAAATGGGTAGCAGGCGGTTTGGGAGCGATTTTGGGGTTGAAATTTGAATTTGAATTATTACTAAGGTAATTTTAATTATTTACTATGTCTTACTGCGCCAATTTTAGGGTGCTACATTTTGCCCCCTCTTTAGCGAATTTTTCGAAGAAAATGCGTTAAAGATGAGTTCTTCTCGATTTACGAAAAAGCAAAAATTATTTCCATTTTTAGGCGACGATTCTTGGTCGAATCGTACGACAGCTTACTATGATGCCCCCTCCGTGTTTTTACCCAAATCGAACGTTTGAGGTAAAAACGTGGAAAATAAAAAAATTAAAATGTTTTTTATTGTTTTTGAATAAAATTAAAAAATAGGGAAAAACCCTAATTCATTGTTACTGTTCATTTTCATTTTCTGGTTTGTGGAGCTCTGCAAACAAAATGGTCGAGACAGCGCACAGATCGACAGAGGTCCGACGCGGGCTACGGGTAAGGGTCTAAACTTAGTTTAGAATGCTTGAATTTTGATTTTCTATGCTTTTTAGATTAAATTTTGATGATTTTTGAGCATCGCAGCCATTTTTGGGCCATCGACATCGTCGGGACGAAATCGTCTCGATTTCGTCGATTTCGTCTAGGGGCAAAATCGGTGAAATGGGGACGATTTCGTCAAAAAAGGGACGATTTCGGCTTGCAAAATCGGAGATGAATTTTCTCAAATTTTGGACGATATCGTCCAGTAGATGATATCATTATTTGTATGAAATTGCACTTGTTTTACTTGCATTTTTAATCACTGTTTTATTAATGATTTTTATTGTTTTGTTGTTTATGTTGCAGAGAGGATTACTAAAGAGCCGGGAATGGAAATACGATGGGCTGAAGGATGACTTGGCCGCTCTATCTCAGGCAGAGTGAGATCAGTTGGCTCAAGTCGGTTTGTAGCATGTGGCAGATATGCCACAGGTTTTTATAGATATGGGGCTATTGATAGACCCAGCAGAGAGGTGGTATCCGGGTTCTTCTTATTTTTGGTTACTGACAGGGGAGATGACTCCCACATTGGAGGATGTATGGAGGATTTTAAGGATCCCCATACAAGGATGGCTAATAACTCTCACGGCCAATCAGGGCCACGTGATGATGTGACTATGCGGAGATCCGAGCTTCGCCCTAGAGAAGGGCAAAGTGAACATCGAGTCGCTACGCCAGATGCCTGGGGCATCTAGACTGACACAGGTTTTGGCTAGGGTGGTAGGTGGTCTGCTGCTATGCCATCAGAGTGGATGCAGACTACCATGGCTACTGACAGATTTGGTCTGCGACATGAGAGACCATGGGTACAGGTTTGCTTGGGGGAGCTTTGTACTATGCCGATTGTATGGGATCCTGCATGGGGTCGTATACAAGGGCGACTGATGTCTGGTCATGACATCATTGCTACAGGTTTGGTGCTGGGAGCACATTGCGGTGCGAAGGCCGGTAGGGCTCCCACTGACAGGGATTGATGGGGAGAGGCCCCGAGTTTTCTACTGGTGGCTTTGGAGAGGGTCACAGCGACGGATCCCGAAGACTACTTGATGACCTTGTCTCCGACCAGATCACTTGGAGGCCTTGGAGAGATCATCCAGGGTGGGTCGAGGATGGACAGGAGCTGGCTCATGTTAGGCAAACCTGATGGCTGAGGATGGAGAGGAGAGAGGTGGAGCTCCACCGCTATGACCGAGTTTTGAGGTAGTTTAGTCTACAACAGGGGATCCCATCTCTTAGGGACTATGAGTTTTCCCAGATCGTCCGGGATAACACTACAGTTAGCGGGGCTCTAGATATGCAACATTTTTAGAGTCAAGATGATGCCCCCATTCAGCTAGTGGATGGGGACAACGTAGGGGTAGCCGACGGCTATGATGCCTGGTACATAGGCATCCACCCTCCTTGGATGACAAGGGCTCAGGGTCCGATTCACGTAGTTATGCGTCAGATGGGGAGGCGACGCTAGGTGGCCATTGAGGCTGCACAGGGTCATGACGGGAGAGAGCAGAGGAGACCACAGGCTCAGCAGAGGCCGTGGTAGTGGGAGAGGATGGAGGATAGACCCCCTTCTCCATGGAGAGAGAGGCCACCATCGCCTGATAAGGGCAAGGGTGTGGAAATAGGAGAGAGTAGTGAGATGGCTATTCTCCGGGCAGAGACTGTCCATCTCCAGGCACAGGTGCAAACTTTACAGGATGAGGCTGCACGCCACCGAGCTAAGGCTACACAACTCAGAGATGAGGTTGCACGCCTCAGAGCACGGAGCGGAGGAGTGAGCACTCAGGAGCTGACGTGGTCGATTACTCAGATCGCGTTCTATCAGGGTATCTACTTCCATATGGTGCTAGAGGACCAGAGGGTATAGCTGCCAATCGGCATTGCGGATCCGATCAGGGTTGGGTCATCGAGGACTTCATCCCGATCGATGACTAGGACTCGCAGTACCACACATACTGCGATGGGGCCACCTCATCCATCTCAGGGCGGGGGAGGAGATGAGGCTAAGAGCTCGAGGGGTTCTCGAGGCTCGGCTACTGCACTGTACAAACTGATTATATTATTTGAGAGGATTGAGTATGCCAAGATGTAGATTGTGGCATACTAATCTAGTTTTGATATGATGTACATATATTGTTGATATATATATATATATATATATATATATATATATATATAATATTTTTGATCATATGACTCATCTTATGTGTTTGTATGATGCTTTATTGTTGTGGTGTGATTGATTTGATGATTCATGTAATTACGTCGGTTGGAAATATTATGGTTTGAATGTCATGCTTTTAAAATTTAAATGAAATAATCTGATGTAAACAATTGGTTGTTTGTGATGTGATAATTTGATAAAAATAAAAGGGGACTTTTAACAATAATTTCAAAGGACATTGTCGCTATTATAGACCATTTCATGGAGTCGCCGCTCACTCGGTCGTCAAGCTAATCCCAATATAGAAATATTGTTAAAAGTAAAAGAGTGCTTAAGAGACTATCTTAAGACTTTGTTGTGATGATGCAAATGATGATGATTCGTTTTCAGATTTCCATGAAAATATTATGCATGAAATATTTTAAAATGACTTTTGCTAGGCATAAATTCCTAAGTGTGATAAATTTTTTGGATAATTCCCTAGGAATTATACCATCATTGCAAAATTGAAGTTTGACATAATGACATGAAAATAGAGTAAGTGTTTGTTTTGTTTTAAAGCATAATTGTGTAACATAATGATTTAAGTCATATGTTTTTATGATTTTGAATAAATGGAAAATAAAATTGGTACAATGGTTTGCGCTAGGCATAGAATATTTAGGTATAGACATATACCATCATCGTGAAATCCAAAGAAGAAAATAATATAATAGTTTTATTGCATGGTTGATTTTTAATTTTTGAAATAGTCAAAAAATATGAAGATAAGGACTTGCGCTAGGCATAAAATTCCAATTTTGGTTTTGGAACTATACCATCGTCACGAAAGTCAAAAGTTATATATAAAAGTGACTTTATTGCATGTTTTGAAAATGATTTTGATTTTTGATAATGCATATAGTTGTCTTTATACTAAACAACTGTTCTTTAAAGAGAAAAATGAATTTATTCCAAACAATTTGCAAAAATATTTCAAAGTATTTTAAAGACAAAAGTTAGATTTATAAGGAATCCCATGTGCGTAGGTGAGTTCATTACCAATCTTGATTTATCATAATGATACACAAAATCTCTCAAATACAAAATGTGTGTGCAATTGCATTGTTCATTGACCAGTTTTGAGCAAGATAATTTGATACAAGTGATTTGAATGAACCAAATAAGTGTTCGTTAACCATGATTTAGATGCATATAACCATACCAGACTACTATGTAGGTCGGGTTATCAAGAGCTAGCAAATCCATAAGCGGACATAGGTCTGCACAAAAGAAGGTCGCTAATGTGACAGACATATCGCCACGCTAGGGATTACCCAAGGCCAAGCGGGTTGGGCACAAACCACCTGTTATGGGGCTTACCTCACAGTTTTCGAATAATTGAGAATTCTAGGGATTCAAGCTCATCAACCCTTCTTTTCTTTTCAATGGGTAGGAAAAGGGATTTTATTGCTTTTGCTTTTGCTTGTTTCTTTTTCTTTGCTTTTGCTTTTTTTTTTTTTTTGTATTTTTGTATTTTGGCTTGATATTTGAGATAAAGCTGAAATAACTTGTTTCTTTTTCTGTTTTTCTTGAACTTTGCTTTTCTTCCTATGCTAGGGATACTTGCTCGGATTAGCTGTAGAGCAAGGGATTTTTATTCTGGGTAGGGGTGAACTTGTTATTTTGCCAATTCTCAAAAATTCTAGACCATGTGCATGATAGGATAGCAGGGGAAACTTTTCGCTCAGAAACCACTTCTACTATGTAGCATAGCATGGAAATTACAAATGTAATCATTTTATTGTGAAAAGATATGCTTAGTTTAAGTAAATACCAAGATCAATTCTCTATGCTCAAACTTTATTTAATTAAATTTTGTGGACTTTGATATAAGAGAGATTAGTAATCATGCCAGATAAAATCAAGATATTTATTTTTGTGTTTGTGATAGTGGGGGATTCCAAATAAATGCTAATTTATCCAAAATAATTTTGAAAATATAACTGCAATGCTTGAATAAGAAATATATACAACAAATATTTGTGAAGAGTTTGATAATTTTGACTCTCTCTTTCTTCTTTATTTTTTTGGGTTTCAAAAGAGTCAGTAATATTGCTGTTTTGACTTTTTTTATTTTTTTCATTTGTTTTTGTGTAAACAGTTATATATATATTTTTAAAATGAGACATGTAAAATATGTACAAATGATGAAATGACCAAATTTTATGCGTAATATCGCTTAAGATGCATAATATTCATAGGTTATTTTAAATCTTTACCATCTAAGGTAGCTAATTTGTATGCTCTCGATTCAAATTTAGCAATGATAATATATGGTCCAATCCAGTTGGGCTCAAATTTACCTTTAAGGTCTTTAGTTGCATTAGTATTTTTTTGATTTTATTTTAAAACAAGGTCACCGACCTCAAAGGATCGATGATGAACTTTCTTGGCATATGATCTTTTAAGCTTGTTTTGGTAAGCACGAAGATGCTCCAAAGCATTGATGCACCTTTCATCTAGGATTTCCAGCTGACTGAGTCTGCCAGCTCGATATTCATCTCCTACTTCGGTATCTTGAAGTAGTAGAGCCAAAGAAGGAACTTCTAATTCAAAAGGAAAAACGGCTTCAGCGCCATAAACCAAGACAAAAGGTGAAGTTACAGTGGGAGTTCGAACACTAGTTCGATAGGCCCACAAAGCTGGATATAATTGAATGTGCCGGTCGCGGCGATTTATTGACCAATCTTTTGAGAATTTTGATTAAGGTTTTGTTAGATGCTTCTGCTTGGCCATTACCCTGAGGATAATAGGGAGTGGACCAGCGATGTTGAATCTTATATTTCTGGCATAATTTCTTGACATCTTTATTTTTGAAACAAGTTCCATTGTCTGAGATGAGATTTGTAGGAATTCCGAACCTACAAATGATTTGATTAAAAATAAATTTAGAGACTTGTGTTCTAGTGCAGGAAGCTAAAGGCATAGCTTCAACCCACTTCGTGAAATACTCAGTGGCGATTATGATGAATTTGTGTCCATCAGATGACAGGATTAATTTTGCCAATAATGTCTAAGCCCCATTTGGAAAAGGGCCAAGGAGATGAAATAGCCTGCAGCTCTTGTGCAGGCGCATGGACAAGGTCAGCATGTTTTTGGCACTTGTCGCAATGGCGCACATAATCATGTGCATCCTTTTCCATGGTAGGCCAAAAGTAGCCTATCCTAAGGAGCTTTTTAGCAATGACACTACCACTAAAGTGTCCTCCACAAGATCCATCGTGGACTTCACTTAAAGCTGATTTGGATTCTTCTAGATTCAAACATCTCAATAGGATACCTTTAAAAGATCTCCTATATAAAGTATTGCCAATTATTACAAATTGACTTGCTCGTCTACGTAATAACCGACATTGGTTTCTATTAGAATTGGCAAGGAAAGTCCCATTTTGAAGAAAATCAACTATATCTGTATACCAAGGGTCAGGAGTAGTTTCATTGATTAGAAACACATCCAAAGGTTCTAAACATGACTTATTTGAAGCAAGTTCCTGGAGTCGACAAATAATGATGGTGGCATATTCGTCATCTAACTCCAAGGGCAGAAGAGATGCAACTGCGGCCATAGCGTCAGTCGCACGGTTGCTAGTTCGCAAAATAGCTTCCAAAGTAACTTTATCAAACAAGGATAACAATTGCAAAACATATGCTTTATATGGGCGCAATTTATCATCTCTGGTCTGATAAACTTCATTAATTTGATTTATGAAAAGTTGGGAGTCACCAAAAACTAGCAGATGTTTGATTTTTAATGCCAAGGCAGCTCGTAATCCAAGGATTAGAGCCTCATATTCGACAGTATTATTGGTGCAAGCAAATGTTAATTTAAAGGACAAAGGTATAAGATGTTTTTGCGGGGATATTAAAATAATACCCGCACCAGCCCCACTCATGCATCGGGCTCCATCAAAGTATAAGGACCATTGTTCAATATGGTCTGCCTCTAATTGAAGGCATTCATCAAAAAACTCAATGATGAGGGGATGGGTAGACTCTAAGGGTGCAACAGCTAACTGATCTACTATGATTTGACCCTTAACAGACTTTTGTCCTATGAATGTGAGTTCAAACTCGCTTAGAGCAAGAACCCACTTGGCTGTGCGACTCGATAAATAAGGTCGACTCATGAGATACCGCAAGGGATCATATTTAGCAATGACATATGTTTTTTGACTAAGCATATAATGGTGTAATTTCTACGTAGAAAATATGACTGCTAGACATAGTTTTTCTAATGAGGTATAACGAGTTTCATAACTAATTAAAGTTCAGCTAATGTAATAATTAGCACATTCTTTCTTCTCATCATCAAGCTGAGCTAACATAGCTTCTAAAGCAAAATCTAAAGCTAAAATATATAGGAGAAATGAGCGATCAGGTCTAGGCGATGAAAGCATTGATGGGTTAAGGAGGTATTGTTTGAGAAGTTCAAAATCTTCTTTACATTCGTCGTCCCAATTAAAAGGGACATCCTTCTTAAGGAGCTTAAGAAAGGGAGTGGTTTTGTCCGCCAGCTTATCGATGAAGCGACGGATGGCTTGAAGTGTAAACTTCGTAACTCAGATATATTGGTAGGTGCGGGCATATCAGTGATAGCCGCAATCTTGAGAGGGTCGATTTCGATACCACGTAAAGAAACTAAAACCCCTAATAGTTTATCGGACTTAACTCCAAATATGCATTTGGCTAGATTTAATTGAATAAGGTATTCTCTTAACCGATTAAATACTTTTCTCAAATCATCTAAATGATCATCTTCTTTAATAGAGTGAGCTATAATATCATCTACGTAATCATGTAGGATATCATACATCATATCATGAAAGATATAAGTCATAGCTCATTGATATGTTGCTCCTGCATTCTTTAAACCAAATGGCATCACTTTCCAACAAAAGGTACCCCAAGGGGTAATAAAGGCTATTTTAGCCTAATCTTCAGGAGCTATCCTGATATGATTATAGCCAGAAAATCCATCCATTAGGGACATCATTCCACTCCTGGTGGTAAAGTCAATGATTTGGTCCATGTTTGGAAGAGGAAAATCATCTTTAGGGCATGCAGCGTTAATATCTCTAAAGTCCGTGCAAACCCTAACTTTGGTAGCTTCTTTCTTGGTGACTGGAACTACATTCGAGATCCATTTAGCATAATCAATAGCTTGTATGAAAATAACATTCAAGAGTTTTTCTAACTCCCCTTTGACTAGCAGGGCCACTTTGGGATGCATTTTTCTAAGTTTCTGTTTAACAGGTTTAGCATCCGGATGGACTACTAGATGATGCATGACTACAGAAGGGTCTAAACCTGGCATATCTTCATATGTCCAAGCAAAGACATCTTCATATTCTTTAAGGAATGCAATGTATTCATCTTGTTTTTATTGACTTAATGCTGATCCAATATTGATTATGTGAGGATTATCCTCAGTTCCAATGTTAAATTTAAGGACGTTTTCTACTTCCATGTGTAGATCTCTTTCAAAATTAGGTGGGGCGGGTGAAACGCCCAATTCTTGTAATTCTTTTAAGGTTAAGTTGGATAATTCGTCTTGATGAGTGGTGGCCTCAAGTTGGGCTATAGTTGGTATAGAACTATCAAAATAAAAACCATTATGTAACAACTCTTCAACGGAGACATCATGGAAAATATCTCCTTCCAACTCCTCATCGGATTCAAAGAATCAATTCGGGGTAAGCTATGGATAGCATATTGCAGGTAAAGAGATTATTCTTTGAACACAAAGAATCTTGTTTATCTAGATAATCTTGATAACATATGAGTTGATCATCATCTTCAAAAGGGAAGGGTTGATCCTTACTAGGAAATAGGCCCACACCACATCGGGCGGGCCATGGCTCTACCTCAATAGGTTCTTTCATACCATTTTGGAAAGGTCCCAAGCCTTTCCCTTTATATCCCATTTTAAGCATGATGGGTTTAGCTTTAATATATTCATTAGTAAAATAACATCGGGCATATCCCTCATGATGAGTTTTGATATTTTGGGGTATTCTTCCCCAATAATATCCTTTATAAATAAAAATACAACTCCCGACTTGGTAAGTACTTCCCATAGGTTGTGGGAGGCCCAAAGTACGAGGAGACGGCGACAAGTTATTTAAAAGAATTGAATCTTGCATAAAAGCATTTATTTTTTCTGATATTAATATTGTGGATAAATCCGGTAAAAGTTCATTAGAAAGAGCATAAGATGTAGAAGGATCATTCCCTATATCTTTAGATGTGGAAGGTATGATAGATGTTGATAATGTGGAGGTGTCAATAAATGGGTCTATAGGTTTTGAAATTATAGGGATAGAATATGAAGGATTGGTTGTAGATTGAAGACCGTTTTGAGGTTTTAGTGTGGTTTGTTCAGAAGATGGTTGAGTTAAATGTATATGTGTAGTTGATGGAGTAGATGATGTTATGTGTGTGTTTTTCACAGGTTTAGATGAAAAATAAGAATTAGGATGTGTGGATGACAGAGTGGGGCAAAATTGCACTCCAACGAGTTCTGCCAAAGCACACATATCAAAGGGTCTAGGGTCACCATGGATAGTGACCAACTGATTTTTAAATTCAAATTTAACACATCGATGTAAAGTGGAGGGAACCGCTCGCATCGCATTGATCCAAGGGCGACCCAAAAGTATATTGTACGATGCTGGGCAATGTACAATAAACACGATTGTATATAGGGTTCTAGGACCAACTTACAAGGGTAAGGTAATGACTCCACACGTTTCTTGTGTCTCATCATTGAAAGCTTTGATAATCATGTTAGTTTTCTTCATTTCATCACTTCTAAAGCCAAATCTTTGGTAGAAGTCAAAAGTGCAAATGTTTAGAGATGAACCATTATCAATCAAGACTCTTTTAACAACTACATCTCCAATTAGAGTAGTAATATATAAGGGGTTATCCTTATGTAAACTATGTTGTGGGATATATTTATCCCGAAATTCAATACAATCAACTTCTCGAGTGATGATAGTATTGGACATGGCTTCGGGTTGAATATTTTGAGGTACCATCATTTGGCTTAATGTAAGCATTAACTCATCCCTATGGGTAGGAGAAGATCTTAAAAAGTCCAAAAGGGAAATTCTCGGTGTAGTATTGGATAATTGTTCATTAATATTGTAAGGAGGTTTTGGTTGAACATTAGACATATGATTCCCTTTATTGGGATTTTTCAAAATAAATGGAGCTGATCCATCATTCTGAGTTTGATCCTATTGAGAGTTTTGAGCTTGTTGTCTGGTAACGGCTCCGATGGTACCTACAATGTTATATTGAAGACACTGAACTGGTCTTAGTTGAGCATTTATGGCTTGTTCATTAGGAAGGAACTGATTAGAAGAGGGTCGAGTAGTAACTCTTCTAGGAAATGGTTCATCTGGAACCATAGCATCTATGATGGGTCGAATAGGATCTGATTCATTTTCAGAACTATTCGATTGGTTTGAGGTGATGTCTACTTCAATTTTAGTATCTGATTCTACATCACTAGGATCGAGAGTTTGATTATTATGTAGGGGTCTGGTCGTGATCATGGATAAGGTTGTGCCAAATATTTGAGGATCCTGAACATATAATTGTCCGCTAATAGTCCCTACATATCGAGTAGGAGGGGGAACATTATGATGTTTGATTTGATTGGCCACTTCTTTACCATGTTTTGGTAAAGGATGTTGAAATATATCTAATGATTGATTAGCATTTTGATTTTGATTTTGGGGAATGGTATTTTGAGCGTTATTAGGAGCATTTTGTTTAGGTTGGAAGGCTTGCACCTCCATTTCATTATTATCAATCAGATATTGTATTTTATGTTTCAATATTTTGCAAGAGTTTGTAGCATGTCCAGGTCCTCTATGAAAATCACAATGTAAATCAGCTCTGTATCCGTGTATAGTTGGATCAGGTTCCCAGATAATTGGTAATTGAATCAAGCCTTGTGCTAATAATTGAGGAAGAATGGTTGATAAAGGTTGATTCAATCTAGTAAATTCTCGAGGAGGTTTATCAGGAGGTTTTAATATAAATTTTTTTGTTGTCTTCGTTGTATTGATAT
Source organism: Wollemia nobilis (assembly GCA_028583015.1). Classification (NCBI taxonomy): domain Eukaryota; kingdom Viridiplantae; phylum Streptophyta; class Pinopsida; order Araucariales; family Araucariaceae; genus Wollemia; species Wollemia nobilis. Next base: position 3,790,893 of record JAQPPZ010003287.1, on the reverse strand, counting down.
TAACAACATTTCTACTATCAGTGACTCCGTCACCTACAACTTGTTTGTTTTTATACTGATTTCTATATGTTTTCTCATCATCTTTCTTTTTGAGCTGACCTCTTCTAATGAGAGCATCTTCTACCCTTTGAGCTAAGTCTATAGCTTGATCGAAGGTAGTTAAGGTGGCGATTGATAACTCATAAGATATTTGTTCTTGTAAATTATTAATAAAAATGTCCAACATTTGCCTATAAGGTAGCACAAAGTGCGGTTTTCCTGTCAACTGCCTCCATCTAGCTAAGAAATCAACAAAACATTCATCTTTGTCTTGTTTTAAGTTGTACAAATCTTTAATGGTGACATGCCTCTCGATGTAGGCACTAAATTGATGGACAAAAGATTCAGCTGTTTCTTTAAAATTTCTAAAAGAATGAGTGGGCAATTGATAGTACCACTCTAATGCCATTCCTCCTAAGATTTTCGGGAACATTTTTAGTAATAGAAAGTCATCATGTGATATATCATGACATGCTATCCTAAACATGCGAAGATGCTCTACGGGATCTTCAGTTCCTTTATATATAGGCAGGACGGGCATGGGGAAGTGTTTAGGGTATGGTTGTGCTACAACTATGGGATCCGGAGGTTGACTACATATCTCTCGATAATTGTACGAGGGACGGTAGGGATCTATCTGGTCCATGCGTGAAGCTAACTGTTTCACCATGGCTTCCAGATTACTAGTTTGCCCACCATATTGGTTCGATAGGGCATTAATATGGGATTTGTGAGCATATGATGGAGGGACATGGAGATTAGATGCTATATTGCTATTGTGTAAATTGTTGGTAGGAAGGGTGTTATGAATAAATTTTGAAGTTGTATTATGTTGTATGCCCGATTGTTGAAAATTGGTGTTTGACTTCATTTTAGGTTTTTGTCTACTTGAAGCATATTGATCAATAGTTTGGCAAAGTAAAGCAGTGAAGGAAGGTTTCTTTTGTGTGGAATGATTTTAGGCTCAATAACAGGTTCCTTAGGGGGTTGGGTAACCTGTTGTTTTGGCATGTTTTGAATCATAGTGACCATATCTCTATTGGATGGTCTAGCTTTATCACTTTCTTGATCAATGAAATACAAGGGATTAGTGTGTATGTCAAACATATGTTCCATGGCTGCTTGAGTGTCACTAATTTGTCCTTTATCAATACGAACTGCCATATTAAGAGCACCAATGTTATTATTGAAAAATTTCCAAAAATGATCTAAGTTATCAAAAGCAATAGTTCCATCTGGAGCTATTCTAGGGGATGAGGATCCTTCCTCTTTAAGATTTTCTTGTTGTTCATTTTCTTCATCCAGGTCATCTTCTAGTTGTTCTAGAGTTTCTCCTTCTGGAATTGATTCCTCAGGAAGGACATTTGGGTTTTTTGTTTTGTCTTCTAACCAATCTTCTTCTTCTTCTTGTTCAGTTTGTTTACCCTTCCTAAGTTTAGGCATTGTGCTTAAATTTAGATTTCAGCAAATATATATACTTATATATATATATATATATGCAACAAGCTTAAGAGGTATATATTTTAATTATATACCTACTATAGTATTTGAAATAAAATGTTTTTTGTTTTTGTTATGTTTTGGTTTTTCTTGTTTTTGTAACAATATTATAAAGATAACAAATAGCACACTAAATGCAAGAAATAATAATAATGAAAGCAATGATCTAGTTTTCTATAAACAATTTATAAATATCATTAATGGGCTCAAGTTCTTCAGGAGTCATGAAGTGTTCTTCTTCAAATTGAAAATTTTCTTTCAAGAATTTGACAAAAAGTGCTATAGTGATATTATCTGTCTCAGATTCTGGTTGGTAGAAATAAATTTTGTGGCAATACTCTCGATATAACACAACCCTAGGAACTCTATTCCATATTTCCCTATCCATAAGAATGACCTCTTGATCTTCTACACGACCTAGGAATTGGTGTATAACAGCTACGTTCTCGAGGTATTCCTCGAAGGTGAACAATTCTGAAGACACAAGAGCTCTCCTATAAGCCAACCACCTATGGCAGGCTCTCTGAAGTTCATGATAAACAATGAGTTGATGAGGATCCAGGATCCTATCTAGGGCAAACCTCTTGATTTGTCTAAGTTCGATTGATTTAGATGAAATGACACCTAGCCTCCTATCAACTTATTTCCACAAAAGTTGGTTTCTATCTATTTCAGGCACACTAAGCATAGAATTAACTTCTATGGCTGCTAATTGGTTTGCAATATTTATAGTAACAGCTAATATTTTCTTAGCAGCTACCATCTAGACATGATATGCAACTTAGTATTTTTCTAATGATTTGAAATGCATCTATATTTTTGTTTTGTTTTTTTTTTTGTTTTCAAAAGGTTTTAGTTTCACGTTGGGTTCACCAAAATGTATCGCTCCAAATTTTTTGCATCCTTACCTTTAGGCTAAAGGATCTATGCCCGGAAGGAGGATGGGAAAAGGATGGGATAATACCTCGGACTGAGAGGCCCTTTGAAGGTCCCGCCTCTCGAGGGAGGGGTATTAAGGTGATTTTTTGACGGATGGTGGGGTTCACCAGGAAACGTTTAGTGGCAGTTTCCACGCCTAGGTTGGGAATGAGTTTAATGTGTTCAATTTTAGCTTTAAACATCCAAGTCCTAGGTTTGGCTAGATGAATCTAAGTTATTCTATATGAAAATGCAAATTAAATGAATACAGAAAATAGATTTGAATAGAAAATAGAGAGAATAAGCTAGATTAAAGAGACATACCTGATCCGGATGTCTGATGGAGGTTCTAATTTTTGAAGCAGTCAGGATCATCTAGAATTTTGACAAGATCGTCTCCGATCTGACAGGATCGTCTGAGATCTGATGAATTCGTCAGACGAATTCTTCAGAGACCTGTAATAAGAGAAGCAGATACAAAATACAGAAAATGCAACAATACAAATAGAGGGCAATGATGTAGAATGATATCAATAATATTAAAATGATAATAATAAACAAGCATACAAGTGCATTACAATGATTTAATGACAATTTATGATTTTATTATGCATTAAGACTATATGGGTGAACTCCAAAATGCAGAGTAATAAGGAATAACCATAGAATTAACTAAATGCAAAATAATGTAGCAAAAAAGAGTGGAGAAAATGCAAACTCTGGGCACTGATTGCCCCCAATGTTGACTACAGTCGAAATCGTCTCGGATTGGTATGAAATCGTCTCGAATTGGACAGGATCGTCTACGACTATCTGAGCTTGCTCTGACTGAAGAATAACAAAGTTCCTGTAAGAAAATTCGAAAAGGGACAAAGGCAAACAATAGTCTAGAATATACTAATGCATGTGAAACTTGAAGTGCAAAAAAATTCAGCCAGGGGAATGTCAAGGGGAGGGCCTAAGATTAAATAGGCATAGGAAAGAGGTTGGGAGGTTGAAGATCATCACATTTTGGGAGATCTCCAACGGGGGAGACTCTAATGGTGCAGACGCGTCTCTCGCCCGAGTTAGAGAAGTCTGTTGAAACATAAGCTAATTATGAAAAATTAGTTTTGGGACGAAATCGTCTGGACGTTCTGCTCCAGACGAAATCATCCGATCTGAGGCAATATCGTCTGATCAGAGACGATATCGTCCAACGGACAAAACAAACTCTAAAAATGGTGCGAAAAACGAGGAAATGGGTAGTAGGCGATTTGGGAGTGGTTTTGGGGTTGAAATTTGAATTTGAATTATTACTAAGGTAATTTTAATTATTTACTAAGTTTTACTGTGCCAATTTTAGGGTTCTACACTTATGTACATAAAGTTTTGGTGAAACTCCCTTTAGGTCCTTGTACGTCCAAGCAAAGACATCTTTATACTCCATAAAGATTTTCAAAGTTGATGCCTTCAGTACTGGATCCCAATCATCTCCACATTTAATCATCCTCTCCTTGCCATATTCTCCCAAGTTTACTTGAATTATTCTTGTACCCTCATATTTTATGGATTCAGGTTCATTGGTTGCTTTAAGAACTATGATGGGGTGGGCTAGTTTATCTTCAATGACTGTGTCTCCCATAGTATATTCATTAAAGTTCTTGGGAAATGTTTATTTTTCTCTCTCCTTATCCTTCTTTGTTGCTGCCTATTTATTACTGCTTTATTCCTTTTTTGGTTCCTTTTTCTCATCCTCTTGGATTTCATTTCCTGCATCAATGCAAAAATACTAGGGGGAGAAAACTTCATAGTATTCCTGCTACAACTGGAGTAAGCCTTTGTCTTCATTGTACCCATCCTTCATGCAGTCTTCTAAATGTAATGCTCCCTCTTCGTTTGGTTCATATATTAACCCTTCATTCGAGGAAGAAACTCCTGAATCATTAGAACTTGTAATCTCTTGGCTTATCGTCTGGTTCTTTAGATTGATCAAATATCTATGTTGGCCTTTCTTGAAGGTCAAATGCTCTTTCTCCCAGTTGTGGTTTACTTTTGCTATTCGTAACCACCCTCGCCCCAACAATGCATCATATGTCAGTTTTTGCATGGAAATTATAACAAAATCCAATATGAAATCCTCTTCTGCTATGCACACTTTTTGGCTCATTAGTACACCTATCGTATTGATGCCATATTGATCTACTCCATACAATTTTAAGTTTGAAGATTTTATTGTGAGTTGACCAATACTCCGCCACGTTCTCTCTAGCATCACGTTCATGCTTGATCCTCCATCAACGATCACCTGATTCAACTTATGGTCTAGTATCTCCATATGGACCAAAGCTATCTTCTTTCTTGCCTCAATCATCAGTATCATTGGATCAATAAACTGTCCTTGCTTGATGTGTGCTACCTATCGGGTTTCTCTTTTATTTGTTTTTACTTCTCCCACTGTAGCGTATAACTTAGGTACTATATTGAATAGACTAGCCACCTTCACTTCTATTGTCGTATTCAACACCTGTATCACCAAGCCTTCTATTGATGGCTATTTATCATTTGGGATCTCCACCTTCTTTAGAGCTTTCTCAAAAACTAGTCTATCATGCTTTCCTTTGTCTAATTCTATTTTTATCAATTCTTGAGCTTCCTGCCATCACTCTTTCTCCTTGGTAGGATTTGGGTATTCTTCTAACTTCCTAGCTTATGTTATTGTTACAGATGGGACTTCATATTCCTTTCCATTACTATACTTATTTCACCAATGTCAATCAAATTGGCATTCTATGTTCCATTGGAACTTGCATTATTTGGGCAGTTAGCCTCCTTGTGGTTCCCTAGACCACACCACTTACACATTTGAGTAACATTGTTACCACCGGTAGTGTTCATATTCTGAGGCTGGGGGTAGTTCTTCACAAAATGGCCCCATTCCTGACAATTTTGATACTGAATTATAGGTCTTCCTTCAGAGTCGTACTATAGTCGACTCTCTCCTCCTTGTCTTCCTCCTCGGCGGTTATTTCTATATCCGTCGCTTGTTGCACCTTGTACATTTCTTGAAGCCTCCATTTGACTTCCTTGTTGGATTGTTAGTGTTTTGTGCCTCGCTCCCTTCATATTGAATGGATAATCTACTACTGGGTGACTTGTAATATCACATATGTTGCAATACGCTTTCTTTGGGCAATTGGTATTGGCATGTACCTCCGTTTTACAGTCAAAACACCAAATATCCTCACTATCTTTCCTCACTTCTCCTTTGAATTATTTTATAATTTTATCAATATTTTCAAAAGGAGTGTATTGCACTTTGCACTTTATCTTCTTCATCACTATCATATTCTTCGCGTTTTTGCTGCCCACCGATTCCTGCAACTGTTTGCTTGGCCTCACTTTCAAAATTCTTTGCTTTCTCGAGGGCTTTTGCATATGTTGAGGATGGTACTGCTTTCATCTTCTTTCGATATTTATGTAAAAATCCATCCAAGAACTAATGTTTTATCATATCATCGATCGATGACATTTCCATTTTATCCATGAGCTGTCTCAATATCCTATCTTAGCTCTTGACATATTTTGGTTTTTGTTTCATAGCGAATATTTTAGTGATGACCTTTTTATCATCCCTTAACGGTCAATATTATTCAATAAATGCATCCTTTAGGGTGATCCATTGGGTGAATGGTTGGGTATGTTGTTTCAAATATCAATCCATTTTCGTTCTCTGCAAAGTGGTTGGAAACAGTCGCAACCACTTTGTGTATTGTGTTACCCCATTTGATCCCCAAATGGTGATGCAAGTTCCCACATGATAGGATGGGTCTTCTTTTCCTTACCCATGGAAAGGTGGACATTTCTGTATGTCTTCATGAGTAGTAGTCTGCACCATTGGGACTATACCACTAGGCGAATGTCTTGGTGGTGAGCATGGTGTAATTCTATTCGGCTCTCTTTTTGCTGTTGATGGTGCAAATTTTTTGTCAAATAGCCTTCTACTTCCACTTCATGACCTCTTTTGCAAATAAACAAGATGTGGTTCTGGTCTTCCTCCCCATGAACCGATGCATGGTTATTACGGTACAAAGTCTCCTACTTCTATATTTGTTGGCCAAATCCTCTTTGCTGGTTTAGGTTTTACCATCCAATCCTCAGTCTCAATACCAAGAACTTCCTCTGTTATTTGCTCTTCATATTCTATTGTCACCAACAACGTCTCTACTCTTAGATTATCGTCTTCCACTAGATCCGACACTCTTTCCACTTCAGGTTGTGAAACTTCTTCTTTGTTGTGCGTTCTTTGGTTCACCAATCGTGCACTTCTTGGTTGTCTTGGACTCCCTCTTATTCCTTGTGACCTGCAACGTGTCATTCACCTCTTTATCTTATCACCTGTACTTCTCGACCCAAAGTTTATTTTTAGGCAACGATGACAAACTTAGACAAGGGTAAGTACTTTTTTGAGATGAGGGAATTATGAGAAACTATGAGGGCATTATTGGCCAAGATACATCAATCATCATGTTCTGTAATTACGAGTATACAAGTTTAACAGATGCCTAGAATAGTAGACATCTAAGGCAAATGATATAGACATCTGGGATGGATGGATAGACGTCAGGGACAAAGGGCTAGACGTCTTTGTTAGACATCTCGGATAGACGGCTAGACATCTAGGACAGACGGCTAGACGTCTAGACTAGACGACTAGACATTTGGACTAGGTGTCTAGACTAGGCAGTTAGACGTCTGGATTGGACAACTGGTTAGATGTGTGGACTAGATGTCTAAACTGGGTAGTTGGATTGGATGGCTAGATGTCTAGACTAGATGGCTAAACATCTGAGATGAACAGCCAGGTAGACGTTTGGAATAATTCTACTGATGGGGTCAGACGACTAGACTGATACGCATAAGGGATAATCTGCTAGAGTCTAGATGTCTCGAACTATGCTTTTGGTCTTCAGTCCTTAATGATCCTTAGCACACCCTGTAATAGTAAATCAACACACAACAATACATACTCTCATACCAAGCTATGATCAATACTTGCAACACAACACTATAACACAAATGCAATCACGTACAATACACATTCCAGAATAACAGTTTGTTGCACAACAATTCTTCTTTATAGACAAGTATGGATCAATTACAAAATGAAATAGGGGGTATTTATAGGTAATATCGGGTAGTTACTGCAACTAACCCGTCTCAACCTTCCTAATCGCCTATTATCTTTAACTAATGTGTTTACTACCTAACTGATAGTTTTAGACATCTAATACAACAACCAAACATCTAATTAGTTAGGTTGGACGTCTAATCCAGACGTCTAACTAATCTAGATGTCTAAACACAAGATGACTATGTTTGTCCTTTTGTGCACATTTATTAATCAAGCCATATTTATTTGATTGGATGATTTTACATTGCAACTTATCATTTTCATGATTCGTACATTACCAAAATTGTTGTACATAGTCAAAATTGTGAATCTTCATAGGACATTCTTTGTTAGATAACTTAGTGATTTATTTATGCTTAAAATTGTTGTCTACAACAATATGATATGTAATGAGATTATTGTTTGGTGAAAAAAATTTGTTCTTTGGTGGAGAAACTTCATCTTGAATATGTGACAAGTGTTACAAGGCCATTTCATCAATAACAATTTGATATGTAATGGGTTTATTGTTTGGTGAAGAAAATTTGTCATGCACATGCGACAAACAATTGTTACAAGGCCATCACATCAAGAACAACATGATATATAAGCATCACAAGATCAACACAACAATAGGAGCATGAAAAAGTAGGGTTCATGTGAAATGTAATTATTATTGTTTGATGAATAGATTAAATTTGCTTGAGTGATTAATGGGGTAGGTAACAAATGGCATGAGATCAAATGGCTAAATACCTCAACTTTCAAAGAGGAAACCTAAGTTTGTGGTTTGGTAAAATACCATGATATATGGGTAGGGTTCATTGCAATCTCATATAACCAATTAAAAAAATAAAATTGAAAAAAATATGTTATGCTAGTGGCAAGCCTAATATTTGATGTTCAAAGGTACTCATTAAAAAAAAATTATGCAAAATATAAAGTTTACCAACATCCTTTGGTAGACATTAAATTTTAACTCCAATGAGAATATCCAATTTTAAAATTCAACTCTAATTTAAATTTTAAAAGTTTTTTTTTTATAACATAAATCATAGTTTTTAATTATAAACTTTTCATTTTCTACATATTATGTTAGATTTAACTTGTTGGATTTCAATTGGACTTGGTTTGAAAAATCTCACTCCATAGTGTCCCAAAAATGAACTTTAGTAACTTCCTAGTCAATGACAATTTTTTAAATGAAAAGTTGTTAAGCTTGTTTTTGATAAATGTAATTAAGCTTCATTCATTAGTTTAATATAAAGAAATGAAATAACAAATGTTCACATATGTTGGAGACAAGCAATCAAGGTTAAAAATTTAACCTTTTTATAGGCATGTATACAATTTTAATAACTTATTTGGATGATTATATATAATTTTAACAACCTATTTAGATGATTTTTTAGGTCTATGATTGCATATTAATTGGTTATATTGAAGTTGAGGAGAAATCATAATAAAAAAATTATAAAGTAAACTTTTTATATTGGTGTTGGGATGATGTATAAAAGTGATGGGTAAAATAATAAAACAAAGCTAACTTTAATGGATAATAAAACATTGTGATTATCGGTTGGAATCCCTCTCGAAGGGTCAACCTTTTGGAACGAGTTAAAGATTGTAGGCAAATGTTTCAAGATTAGATAAAATTGAATTTTAAGGGAGGCTCTCAAGTTTTCTTTTAGGATGATATTTGGTTGGAGCAGGTTCCACTAGCTCAAATCTCAATCTTCAAGGAGTTGGTAGTTTGGGCATTAGGTAATCTAGGGGCTATGGTGAACTCATATATCTACATAAGGGATGGTAAGAAATAATGAAATCAAATTTCCCCCAAAAGAGAAGAGCTAATGGAAGCAACAAATACACTCAATAGGAGATAACAAAGGACTTTCATAAGTGAGCTGAGTGTAAAGGATGACTTGTTTTAGTTGGGACATAAATCTGGATCCTGTTCGATAAAAGAACTTGACAAGGAATAATTATGACCCAGAATTTCTAGACAAGAGACTTTGGATAAAAGGCTTAGCACAAAAAATTATCTTCTTTTGGTTGGCCTTCCTGAACAAGTTTCTAACCATTGAGAATTTGAGAAAAAGAGGTATGCCATTGCCTAGTTGCTACATTTTGTGTTTAAAAGGAGTTGAAGATGTGGATCACTTGCTACTACATTACAACTACTCTAGGAGGGTGTTCTGGGAAGTGTTTCAACATCTGCAAATCACATGGGTCATGTCTCAAATGTTTCAACAATTGGTATACCAATGGAAGATTCTAAAAAACCTAAAAAACAATGCTCCTAGTGGGATATGGCCTTACTGCACTATGCTTGGGCCATATGGAAGGAACATAATAGAAGTATTTTTAGGGAAGAAAGGCTTGATGAGAATGTGTTGGCCAAGAGGATTAAAATCATGATTGATGAAAATGTAAGCCTTAAACTATAGGAGGATAAGAATAAAACAGAGGAAGTCTTGTAGGCTTGTAATGAAAATAAATTGCAATAATCATGATAGAAAAGGTGATAGAGCCTCATCCTCAATCTAGTCACTAGACCCAAAAGAAAAAAGTTAGAGTCATAATGTGTGGAGTACAACAACAATCATGATAGAAAAGGTGATAGAGCCCCGTCCTCAATCTAGTCACCATATCCAAAAGGAAAAAGTTGGAGTCATTAAGATTTGGAACAGGAACACTATAATTTTGTTGTTCTTTAGTCACATTTTGTAAATTGGCATTATAATATTTCACTCTATGTAAACAGATTTTGGGACCCTGTATAAAAACCTCCTTTTTACCATTATAAAAAAATAAAACATTGTGATTGTCACACTTAAGAGGTACATTTATAAAGTGCTTGTAATATTATAAACAAATGAGTTGATATAATTTGGTGATAAATTTCAATCTTAGTTAATGGGTGAGGTGCACTAGAATGGAATGACGTTAATTGTAAAATCTGCAAGTAAGCTTTATTCATGCATGTTAGTAGTAGGTGAGGTGAGTAGGTTAGGTTCACTTGAAAGGTTAAGACAATTAATTGTAAAACTTATATACATCACTTTGTTTTATGAAAAGGTAATCTCTATGTAACCAATTTTTTACTTTTCAATGTGATTAGGATTATGGTATTTATTTAGTCATTTTAGTATATTTTTTAAATTAAATTGTAAGGTTTAGTGGATATTCATTATTTTATTTCTTTAATATTGATGCAAGGATTTGGTTTTTTGGTTTAATTAAAAAAATTTAATAATTTTAAAGCTACATTGCATGGTGGCTAAAGTATAAGTAGACTTTCATGCAAGAATAAATTTAAAATATCCATTATTTTGACATCAACATTCTTGTATCACCTATTTTAGAGATACTTGTTATTTAAATTAGTTATATGTGGCTTCTATTTGGGTCCACTCACATCAAAATAATAAAAAATTGTGTTATTATTATGTTAATTTTACCATATAGCTTACCTTTTTATTACAAATATTCTTCATTTGCTTTTTTATAAAAAATATTGTTCATCCTAACTCGTTAGAAAAAAATAATCTTTCATCCTTGTTAAATAACTAAGTTTCTCCAATTAGATATTTCATATCATTTTCATTAAAAGATAAAATCTCACTTGGTCAGCTATCTTCTAAAATTTAAATTTCACCAGAATAAAGATCAACACCACTATTGGCTAAAGTATCTACTATCTAGTTTCATTGTCTATATTCAATAATATTTAATAGACAAAAAATAATGTTATTTTTAACCTCAAACAACCATTTTTGGCTTGGTGCCATCTTAAACACGAACAAGAGCATATGAAGATAATTGTAACACAATTTTGATTATACATAAGTTTTGTTATTTTATATATTTTGCATACTAAGTGCTAATAAAAATATCATCAGACATTATTAGTATGCAAATAAAAAGAATGTCATGTAATATAAATTTCCATGTAAGGTTAGTTAGGGATATGTACAAGGAAGTTGCATAAGTAGGCAACTGCATTCCCTGTTCGGGAGTAGTATAAATATACCCCTTACAATTTTCAAATAGCATGTTATCATGATGATAACATGTGAACATCATTGGCATAGTATTTTTGCATGACATATTCTATGAGCATTTGTTATGAGGAATATAATCTATCGACTTGTGATGTAGATGATTGTGTATTTGTCCATAAATAAATACAAATGGCAATGTGAAGTTTCCTTCCATTTTAATTTTAAGTATATTTTTCGTAATATTTTCTATTATTTACTCTTCTATGTTCCTTTAAATGTGGAATACCATTGTTATGCTATATTTGGTGTCATTGTAATTTGAAGTTTGAAGCAATAACCGTGGTGGCATTTGAAGGAGTTGATTTAAGGATGGGAGAGACATGGACATGGAAGGGTGAGTAGAAGAATGATATAACCTATGAGAAGAAGTTAGAGGATTGTGCAATAACAAGGAATAAAATTTCCTAAGAGTGTAATTTGTGACAATGAAGAGGTACATGATGAGGAGGAATCACATGACAATGAAGAATCATGTTGTGAGTTACATATCACCAAGGATTACACAATGATGAGGAGTTAGATTATGATGAAGTTGGTGATATACAATCTACTAATGTTTTAAGTGAACTTGTTGTCAAATAAATATGCATAGAAGACAAAAAAATTGGAATCTTATCATGAGAAAATGGAGCATGTGTAGAACCCTAAAGAGGAGGGAAGTTTGGATGAAGATCAAGTTGAGTGGTGGCATACATTTTTTTATGATGAAGATACACAAGTGGAGGTACAAAAAGTAAACTAGAATTGAGTCAAAGAAAACATTCACACAAGTGATGAAGAAGCCACCAACATGGAGCATGTACAAGACAAGACCGAGTAATTGGTAAATCCAACACAAGTGTAGGGGAGAGTACCTAAATGTATGGGGGATGAGAGTCAAACATAAGGGTAATTGTAAGGGAGTGTACTCAAAAGACTAGAACAAACACTCATGTATTCATGGAGGAGATTGCAGAGTGCAAGTTCAATAGGAAGCAACTGATGATTGTTTGCAAAGGATTAATTGTCAAAAGAAGGTTATTTGAGTTGCAAGGAATTTGATGAACCATTACCACTAATAACAAATATGGTTATAATAATAATGAAAAAGCATAAATGTTTGAAATTCACAAGATATTGGAAGGAGGATCCCAAATACTAAATTAGGATGTGTGAAGTGATACAGAGATAAAATAACATAATAGATGAAAATGTATGGTTATGATTGTTCTCAGCAACATTGCATAGAGTGGCAACTAATTGGCACCTAAAGAAAGAAGCACCATTTGTTTATTGGGAAAATATCAAGGAATAACAAAGAATTCAAAGTACTTTGGGATGATACAAAAATTGATAGAGATATATTCCATGAATTAGAGAAAATGTTAGAACATAAAGTCATATAATTGTTATATGAAAGAACTGATAAGGAAAATGGAGGTGAAACTAACAGAAAAGTCACAAAAAGGTAGTTTATAGATGGGTTGTTGCTTCGTTAGAAGAATATGGAAATTCCACCAATAATCTATCAGTAAGTGTTCAACCGTGCATTGAAACTAGAAATCATAATGAAGACAATAACAAGCGACAAAGAGTACGAGTCATGATCGAGATAATGACTTGGATAGTGACTAGGATGGTTTGAACATAACAATTTAGGCAATTCAAAAGGACCTTGAGAGGATGATCATTGATGTGAAGGCTAAGAGGGAGAAAAAGGATATTTGGTGTTTGGAATGCAATATAGAGGGACATTTGAACACGAATTGTCCAAAGAAGGTATACTGTAATATTTGTGAAGTCAATGGACACACAATTGCATAATGGACACATAATTATAAATTTTTTGTTTAACATAGGAAGTGTAAGGCACTATAAGATTCTAGTACAGAAGAAGAACAAAACCCAACACTTTAAAAAGTGGACAAGGAACAACAAGTGGTAGTTATTGAAATAATCACAAAGGAAGGACACAACCAAAATCAAGAAATAAATTTGGTGGTCATGACTATAAATGTTGATTAAAATACAATTTGTATGGCAAGCCAATAATTTAGTGTCAAAGATGTCAAGAGTGGGGATATTTCACACACAATCTTATGAACACGATGGTTGGAAAAGATGAGAACATGACAATAATATGTTGGTGGTGTGAAGCTAACAACCTTGAGGTAAATTGTTTAAAGAAGAGTACCAACAACAAGCAAAGTGTTAATTTTATTGATATTGAAGAGCCTCGGGTAGACCAAGAGAAGGATGAAAAACATACACTGATAGTGATGTAGGCATAAGTAAAGAAGATGGAGCCATACCTAAATTCTCCTAAGGAGAAGGAGAAATGGTAGGAGGTATATGTTCAAAGTGAAGGAATGTTAAAGAAGAGATGTTAGCAAGGCAGTTGACAACATTTATATTGTATGAATATTGTAGTCAAAATGTCTAGTTTTTTTGTGTAGTATCAAAGCTTTATGCGATAATCTAATAAATTATGCAAATGAAGAATGTAATAGAGAAGCATTGCCAACATGCAAAAACAAAAATATAAAAGGATCAATACATAGACCAAATGGTGTTTATGATGACATTGGGAAGAAAGTCAACATTGATCTATATTGAATTGCTTTATTACAAGATAATGCAAACAATTATAGATTGGGGTTCTAGTGTGAATGTATTACCTTATAAGACATGGAAAGACTTGGGAACATAGTTTTATGGTCTCCAATTTTTGACTGTATGGTGTGGATCAATATGACATTGAAATTAAAGGTGTGTTGATTGCACAAAAAGTAAAAATTACTGACCAAATATTTATTTTGGACTTTGTAGTCATCACCACACAACAACAAGTCCATGATGCATTATTGGGGTGGGGTGGTGAAATTCAATCACAATGAAGAGTGACTAAATTTAAGAAAGACTAGCACAAATATGTCATAAATTTTAAAAATCTAGTCCATCATCGAGGAGTTGGCAATATTATATGAATTTGGTGAATCTTTGTTAGATGAAGAAGATCGAATAACTAGACAAGAACCAAGTGAAGAAACTGTTGGAGTTATAAGAGTTCAAAAAATATGAAGGGAACTTAGTAGATGAAATATTATGAAGTATATCAACCAACCTATTTGTACATAATCTTGGAAGACAAATATTAGGATGTTGGAATTTGTAACACCTACAAATTAGGCAAGTGCAGTAAAACTTTAAAACCACCCATAAAAGGCAAGGAGGAAAATATGTATTTCCTACAAAAATTTGTTGAATACAATGTTAGATGCACATAGATTGATGAAAGTCCAACACATTTCTTTGATGTGGTAGGACTGAAAAAAGAATTGAACACCATCAAGTATAAGGGTTTGAAGATAGTGCATGTAGACCTTAGCGAGGAAGATGAATAAAAAATCTATTTTGAAGATGAGTGGGATCTAGTTTTAAAAGTGATAAATTTTAAAATATTCATGCAATAAAAGGACGTCTTTATATGGATGCAAAGTATTTGCAAGTTATTCCACTAGAGTTATACATGACATTTATTGATTGAGGGCATACAACCTATAAAAATATCATATAATATAAATCCTAATTATGTGGTCTTAGTCAATCCAGAGATTTAGAATTTGCTAAATGCAGATATAATTTTAAAAGTGATGGTGAGTAAATGAGTCTCCCATGATTGTTAGTCTAAAGAAGAAAAGTAGTCAAATCCATATTTGCATAAATTTTTGGAGTTTGAATGTGGTGACAACAAAGGATCCCTTTCTATTCATGATCACTGATTTGATTTGGAGGAAGTAGTAGGGCATGAAATCTATTCTTTATTGGATAGATTTTTGTGCTATAATTAAATTAGTATTGTTGAGGATAGACTAAAGACAATATTTGTTGTAGAAAATGCTATTTATGCATTTAATTGAATACCCTTTGGTTTATGCAATGAGCTTACCACATAATAAAGGATCATTTTGTTTATTTTTGACCAAATTTCAATGGGAAAATCCAAGGTGTATTTGGATGAGTAGTTATTGTATAGGAATTAGGACAAGCATTTGAAGGCATTGCAAGAGTGCATAAGATTATGCATGAATTATCAACTTTCTCTAATCTAAAGTGTAATCTACTTCTACCATATTGAAATTTTCTAGGTATGTGGTATGCAAGGAAGGATTAATGATTAGTTCTAATAAAATTTGTGCTATGATGATCATGGAGGAGCAATTTGAATGATAGATTTATTGATTAGCAAAGCATATCCTAGTATAGACTACTACCCTTCACATATAAACTTATGTCTCCACACTTGTATAGCAATTCCATATACAACTATCACATGTACGATACTTCCACTTGTACAATACACTACTTGTACAACATTTCACTTGAATGACACTTCCCTTATATTCCACTGCACTTGTACAACATGCCACTTGTATGACATGTGACTTGTACAAAACTTCACTTGTATGGCACATTTAGAATGTGGCTTTAACCTACATATAAAACTTGAAAAAAACAAATATAGATCTACCTACTACAACAATCAACAATGACAACACTCACAATATACATGCAAATACAATAGATGAAGGATGAAATGAGTAGATATTGCATTCACTTCTACCTATACAACACTTGCATTACATATTAGTCTATGATATTGCATAGAGTATCCCTCCTAGAATAATTTTTATGCAAATGTATCTACTCTCCCATCTATACTTGTATCTCACTCTGGTACACAAATACTACAATTATCTCAAGATACCTGATCAAACGAATGAGGGGTCTATTTATCATCAAGTGTTGGTATTTTATAACTACCACTTAGGACATATCACCTTTAACTCGATGATAAATACCCTACATTCACATATACACTTAATTACATGCATTATATTGTACACATTACAAATTTGAATACTAAAATGTTGATGTCACAACTAATGACATCATACAATTATTATATTGGCACAATTTTACAATATGTGCACTTGAATTTAGTGCATTTATTTAACTTTTCCTATTTTATTTTTTTTGTCTTAGGCACATTAGAACTAAAAACCTACATCTTCCCTTCCCTCTAATTTAGTTGATATCCTCATAGATAAATATCTCTACTCTTGGGGAATCAGGTTCTTTTGAGTTGGGGTATGGAAATAGGTACACCTCCTAGCTCCTGGATCTAAAGCTTCAAGGCCTCAATTTATATCTTCAACCATTTGGCATAATCATGGTATCAAGTCTAGTGTAAGCTATAATGATTTGACTTCTCCTTGAACTTTGTTAGTTTTACCTTCAAATTAAAATCTCTTTGCAGATTTAGCTTCTCTTCTTGTCATTATCACCAATTGCTCATCCCTATCAGGTATTAGTTGATCTCGATGAGTGATTTCATGCTTATTTACCTCCAATAATTGTTCCCTCATTGCACACTCTAATTTTAATTGCATGATCAACTAGTCTTGCTCCTCTTGTACCTTAGCCTCTACCTCTTTTTTTAGCTTAACTTTAGCATCCTCCTACACCTACTAAAGTTGTTCCTCCCCCATATAAACTTGGTTAGCTAGTTTCTTCCTTTAGATTATAATTGCAAACTATATGCTAAAACTTCTGAAATCCTATATCTAAACACTAAATAAAATATTTATGACATATATCTTAACCAAATCAAGTGCAAGTTTGACATACTTGACACCTGATTCCTCCTTAGGAAGAGCCACCAAATATCCTTTGTCCATATACACTTATGTTGAATTTTGATAAAGTATTTGAGTTTCCTTTGACAAGTTATTCAATCCCAACATCAAATTAATACAAGTCTCTAGCTCCCATGGTGGTGTTTGATGAATCTTGACAAACTTATTCATATGCTCCTCATGTAAGCCCAATGCACTAGTTTGTCTAATTCATTCTCCAACCTTAGTTGCCACAATCATAGTATCTTACATAGCCTACTTAGAACTCAATATACACTTTATTCAATGCTCTAATCAACTTTTCAAAACATTTATCAACCTACTCGTTTATCCTTTCTCCAAGAACTAGTGGTCTCCTTAGGTTTAGCACTTCAAGGATGAAATGCTTTCTAGTCCTCTTTGTCAATTCTATATTAGTATCATCTTCGATGGTAGTTTCCTCCACATACTCCCCACCATGACTTGTTAGGTTGATTTATCATTTAGCTACCTTAACTTCCTAATTTTTTCCACTTGCATCAATAATTATTGCTTTTATCATCATCCCTTATTTATCGTCTAACGATTGGCTAGTTTTATATTTCTACCACACTTTGAACTTTGATGTTCCTTTTTATTTTATTCCTCCTTTCCTCTGGTACAATTGCACTCTATGTTATATCTTGTGCTATAGATGTTATTTCTATATATGGTCCTTAATCCAATAGAGGCGATCCACATGGACCCATTACTTATACAAATTATATTGGTGTTGCATCAAAACTATTAGGTAAATTGATATTATCTATGTGTACATTCCTTACAAAATCTCTTTCTACTGATGGATATGCCTACATTGCATCCACTATAGTTTTAACCTCTTCATAAACATCTAAAATAACTATCATTTTCTATACCTATTGTTTGCATAGTTCTTCCCTCTTACTATTGTGATCTTTGTACCACGTCCTACACTTCCTATTGAACAAACTCTTTTAGTTACTGTCCTCCCATAAAAATACTTTTTGAAGCCATTACGTACCTATAGTGCCTCCTTGCATAGCTTAACTCCTTGGTTATGCAAGAAATTTTCTTTGCATTATATTCTATGAAATTTAATGCATTTTATTTTGACCCTCCACCACCTTCTATGCACTACCACCATCTTCTCTACTATGACTTGCTATGGGGGTCCTCTCACTACCTATTATTGCTACCTTTCCTACTAAGGTGAGCCTATGATTGAGATCCCATCCATTGTTGCTCCAACATTCTATGTCTATTATCCCTTCACATCAACTCCTTGGCATGTGGCTACTCCTTAACTCCTTCTAAATCCTTATTTTCCTTGTCTCCTAAAGCTTCGTTTATCTTCCTCTTCAAAATTTTCTTCTTCCTCTTTACCAGAGTGCTTGGTTTTGTTAGTGGAACCCCATGTATACACATAATTATCATAGTTGCATGCTCTAGAACCACTTAAGGGGGTTCAATTTTGGGAAATAAAGCTTATCTTGAGTCAACATTCAACATTAATGCAATGGTATGGAAAGCCATTGAAAATTTTCTTTTGAACCACATAAAAAATTGGATGCAATTTGACAAATACAATGCCTAATTATATGAAACTCCTGACATAATTACCTCTGTGTACTATATGATCCAAGTGGGCATCTCTAAGGATAATTGTTCAATAGACAATGCTAACATTATCACATTCATGGTATATTGTAGCTTCTTTAAATTCAGCTATTGCACCTTTAGTTCATGGCTCCCATGCTTCATCATCTTGGCCACTTATTACGAACTAAGATTGGTAACCTTGTCTACCAAAATTTTCATTGATGAGGATCCTATACTTATTTCTTCACTAGTATATTAGAATTAAATAATCTAAAAATCCTTCAAAAATTACTTGGGGAGAATACCACACGAATCTCCTTGTTAAAAATCATTATTAGACTCATTTTATACTCAAGATCATATGTTTATAGCATCTACAACAATGATGGTTCTAAAAAAATACTTATCAAAGTTTGGCATCTACAAGATGTGTTGTACTATATTCTTGAATGTGATATTCAATCGATACTCTAGTGGATTCTCCTCCTACTAGTTTATGTAAAACTCTCTAGCTAGTTGTATCCATACTATTTTTACAAGGGTATTTGCATTTTCTTCTTTCCCTTGTATTTCTCTTTGTCTTGAGGTGAAGCTTCCATTTTTCTTTCCTTAGGAGTTCTAGTATTTGAACTTACTCTTAGTTATCATTTATGTTACCTCATCCTATCTCACACTACATCCATGTTGCATTCCCTCTCTCTCACATGTACATTGTCAACTAGACCTCTCCTGAAGCCAACTCCAATGACTTCTTCTCATGAGTTAGGTTTTTATTGTAATATTACCTCAAGTGGAACCCTCCTATACTATTTCACTAGTTGGATACTCTTTGCAATTCTTGGACTTCTTTGCATCATGTTTACGATCAACTTTATTCCAACTCCTAATTGTATGACTACTTAAACTTCTACTACACATTTTTTTTGTACTATGCATGACTTATACAATGCACAAATTGTATGGTGAACGAATTATACAATGCATAACTTGTATGGTGCATGGATTGCTTGTATAGTATTATGTTGTACACTCCCTCCTATACAATAATTTATTGTACACTCTTCCTTGTGTGTAGACCTACTATACAATTTGATTCCAAATCAAATGAGATAATCTACAAATGCCTATCTTGTTCTAGACTACTACCACCCATTGGATGATGTTGTATTTATGGTTTCTTGCTACAATCACATCTTTGTATGGATTTCAAACTTCTATATAATATAACATACGGTAACCTTCATACTTGTAAATTATCTTGATTTTATCCTATTTAAAATAGTTCATATGACCTATATGGTCCATACGCTTCAAAAATAGTCTACAAAACCCTTTTATAGAAACTTCAATCTTGTATGCAATGCCATCCTTCTTTATGTCTTCTCGTGGCACTACAACTTTCTCCTTAGGGAATATCCATTCAGTTCTCCAATCCTCCTTTTTTTCATACAACCGAGTCAACTTTTCCATGTCAACCATTAGACAATCTAGACATCCTTTCATATCATCCTTGTCAATGATGAATCTTTTCTTCTCTCCTTCCAACAAATTCTATTAACTTTCCTTGGCACCGTATGACAATTTTCCATACATGCTCCATCTATATGACACCCTACCACATGTTCTATCTATAGGGTGATTTGTCATATGATCTCCATCTATAAGACACCCTACTATACGAGGTCCATCTATATGAAAATTTTCTATTGTTTATGCATAATTTGTACAACACCTTGTCATAAACACTTCATCTATTTAACATCCTATTATATAGCCTTACCCGTCTTCCCATCGATTGTGTCCTATATAGCCTATATGGTCTAACTGTCTTCCACCCCTAATCCTTGGTTGTCTTCTCTATTCTAGTCTTATGGTCTTAGTTGTACTCATTTATCTATCCCTCTTGAATGATTTTTAAGAGCTTATAACTATCTCTATAATTATTTGAGTATTGCCTAGGTTCTACTTATGTGACAACAAGTAGGTGGTCATGATGGGCCATCTTACTAGTTGTTCATTATTGGGTTGCTTGCTGCGTAGTCAAGGGATGGTCTTGATGGGCCACCCTAATAACCACATAGCCTAGAGGTAATCTAAGGAAAAATATTCCCTCAAATATTCAATAAAGAGGCCAACCAACCTCTTCCTTTGGTTGGCAAAACTTAAACAAAACCTAATGGTCCTCCAATATTTATTGAATTGCCTAATTCATGCATACACCTTAGGTTATCTAGTTATTTTTGTAGATAATTTTGAATATCTAAGGAATGATTCAAATTTAGTGGTAGTTTATGACCCCTACTCATCTATCTTACTTCCTTAGATATATTTTTATTTTGTTTTTTTTTTCAATATTTATTTATGGATTGAGAAACTTGCAATCTCCTTCGCATTTCTCTCCTAAACCTTCTTCCAAGTTCTAAGCCTAAGTTATCATTGCTCCAATGTTTCTCACTATTGGTTGCACTAATTAAGGACACATTGTTGGACTCTTCTTATCCCATATTCTCATCCTCCACTCTACTTGGCAATGTTACTTCATGGATGTCTCTCTAGCCTACTTTAGTTTCTAGAACTATACTCCTTGCTTGGAATTATTCCATAGCCTTATGAATTATTGTGCATGTTGTCTTCTAAAATCTTCATTTATTCTTGGAAACTGCTCACTTTATTCCTACAATTGCTCCATTTTCTAATGCATTCTCAATTATGCATATCTAACAAATGATAACAAACTCCCATTCATACTCACTACCTTCAATCTATGGTTCATACTTTGGTGGTTCTTATTGTCTTTTATTCATCATCCCTTTTTTTTGTGTATTTTATTCATCTAGTGATATTAATGTTCATTCTTCTTTCATATATATAAATCCAACATGCATCTATATTCTTATTCATTTAGTAGGGTGAGGATGGAATTGCTCCTACTCAATTACTAGTTGCATACTAATTTCTCCAAAAAATGAAGCTAGCTATTTTACAAATTTTGAGTCATTGTCTTCTCTTATACCATCTCTTTCCTTGGTCCAACTCAAATCCCATTCTTCTTGGACCAATACACCTTCAAAAGGTTTCAAAGGCTAATTTGGTACTATAATCAACCTCCCTATAATTATTATTTAACTAGTTCAAAATTAATCATATTCACTTGTACTTTCATTTTGTATAGCTTTATCTTTCTCAAGATACACTATCCTATGTAGTTTATTTAGTTTCACTACACCACTATCCATCATCTATTCAACCTGAAAGGGTCTAAGCCATAAATCCTTCAATTTACTTGACTTGATTTCTCTCTTTCCATTAATATTCAATACCAAGTCACTTGGCTTCAACCACATCTTCCTTAGGTTCTTGTCATGCCACAACTTCATTTGAAATTGTGTAATCTTCATTGTCCATTGTGCCATCACTTTTTTCTCATCCAGTTTAACTAGTCTTGCTAGCCTCTCCTCTAGGATATCCTGGTCACCTAAATGGTTTTGCACTACTACTCTCAAACTTGGTACTAGGAACTCAACCAAGATGCTACCTCCTACTTATACATCAACCAAAATGGTATATGGCTTACATTTAGTTTTGTATGCCCATAGAGCTATTTTCACTCTTTTATCATATTAAACATCCTTGATTCCATATGTATTGTATGTTATTGAAACCAATATTGTATTCATTGCTTTTGCTTACCCATTTGCCTTGGGGAAATATGTGCTTGATAATGAGTGCAAGATCTTGAACTTTATGGTAAGGTTATGAATGATTTAATTCACAAAGTGTCCTCCATGATCACTCATCAACTATATAGGTACACCAAATCTTGTGATTACTTGTTCTTATAAGAAACACACAATGATCTTTACAAAATTATCAAGCAATACCCTTGCTTAGACCCACTTTTTCCTATACTCCATTGCTACCACAATGTACCTACACTTTCTCTTATTGGTTCTCAATGATACCATAAAATCTAAATTCTATATTTCAAATAACTCCTATAGTTATGATGGGTGTAATGGCATAAAGTCCCTCTTTAGCGATCTCCTAGCTTACTGGCATGTGTCTTGGACATGTGGTTGAATTTTGTGTTCTTCTCACCCACCCAATTTTTTTGTAACGAGAAGACCTAAGGCTACAGAAAAAGATAATAGATGCAAGTACAATAGTAGCTAGATATGTTCTGATTCAATGGAAAGAGGTAGATAATTGGCATTTATAGAAAAGTTGGAAGAAAAAAGCTGAAGAGTTTGAATTACTCAAAAGAGTGTGACATCATGACATGTTGATGCATTGTAATGTAGAGAATTGGGAAGGCTTGAAGAAAAAAGGATAGTGCGCCATCGTACCGTGTCACTAAATAATAATTATGGATGTTTGTACAAGAAAATGGGGGAAAAAAATCATAGTGTCATGATGCATATCCATGTCATGATTGTAAAAGATCAAGAAGGCTTAGGCTAAAGAAGTGACGTGATGCCATGATATATCACTGCATCATGGTTACCAAGGCTAGATCAAGTCAAAAGTGGAAAGGAAGGTGCAACATTATGAAAATTCACTGTGTAATGATTTTTAAGATCCAATAATCTCACAAGGCCAAGAATTATCATGACATTACAAGTCCCCGCATCACGGTTGCCAATGCTCGAGAGCTTCGAAGGCACAAGATAGAATGTGATATCTTGACATAATTTTGTTGTGATAGTTACAGGAAACATAGTTCTCAAAGGAAAGTCAGTCTGACAACATCTGTTATAGATCAACGATGGTATATAGTTTCAAATAATAAAGGATGGATCAGATTTAAGCTCATATCCACAACTTCTCTACATGCATGAAGTATTTAATCAATAGTCCCATTTTGTATTGATGAGATTGTATTTTTGTTGTAACAAATTTTGGAATAAAAGCTATTTTTATATTTTGATTATTGAACCATAGGAGGATTATAAATAAGGAAAATGGCCTCTTGTAAAGGGGTTGACACTTAGGCATTTACAAGTTGCATGTATGAGGAGCTTTGGAGAAAGAAATATAATTGAGATCTCTATTTAGCATCTAGTTTAACATATTGCAAAATATGTATGTATTAGTGAATGAATATATTTGCTTTGCTAGATGAATGTACATGACATTAATTTTATTTTTTGGATTTTTGTGCATGTTTGCTTCTCTAGTTCTGAAACTTATATTATGCTAAATTGAATGTTGATTAAAATTACTCTACATATGATAAAAAATTGGTTGGTCTGTTAGGAAATTTTTATGATTATTTTATTTCATGATATTTGTGCATTTCTTATTGTTGCCTAATCTGTACCATCTTATGTTCTAGCTTCAACTATGTTTATTCCTTTCTGCACCATTTTCCTTCCCCATCATAGATTATAGTTAGTTAGAACCTTATTGGAGCAAACCTTATCTAGAGATTGACCCAGTTAAGCTCTACAACTTTCCCGGTCATTCAATATTAGCCAAGTCTTGGGCACATATTTCACCATAGGTATATTTAGGACCAAATTTTTTTGGCACACTCAGTGGAACCTGTGTCTCACCATTTGGATAAACTAGGGTTTGGTGATGCCATGATTTGAGCACTCAATTTTTCCAATCACCTAGAAACTTTGCTACAAATCCAAACCTTGATCTACAACTGGTTTAATTTAAAACCCTAATTAGTTTCTACCTTCCTAGAGAACCCAAGATCTGATGAATAGTCTATACCTCATCAGTAAGCAAATCATGCTCATCTGGCAACTCCCACCTAAAGAAAGGACCCCAAAATATTGAAAGTATCAATTTCATGCCAAGGATCAATGGATCATCAAAATTACCCCAAAATAAATAATATAGGACCCCTTAATATCCAATATTTCCACCATATTCCTAAGGCTACCTTGAAGACTTTACCAAGCTTTGATGGTACAGAGAAAACTATGTTTAAAAATTATCAAGATGTAGCTTCCTTGGCTAGTACGCATAATATTGCATTTGAAGATGTGATGCTTAGATTTATCTTCTCTCCCTAAAAGGGAAAGCATTGCTATGGTATAGGTAATTAGAGGATAGAAATATATACACATGGTCAGATTTAGCAAAAGCTCTTATTGATACCTTTGATGACTTTGGAGATCCTTTCCTGCTTACTCAAATCTCCATTAAAAAAACACCCCATGAAAATATATTTGACTTCAATATCCAATTCAAAAGGATGTGGAGAAGGATTCCTCATGAATTCCAACCATCCCCTACTCAAGCATATCTATATTATATCCATGCTTTCCACCCAGATATAAGCATTCTTATTCAAAAATCTGGAGAAAAGAAGTTCCCACAAATTTTTAAAGAAGCCATCCATGCTAAAAATATTTTGATCCAAGTAGGAAAAATACCATATAGGGAAAATCCACATACTTTTCAACCCTCTATAATTCTGGATTATGAATATCCATGTGAAGAGGTTGTGTCATGCCTATGCTAAGTCGCAAGAGGTGACATTCCTGTCAATTTTCAGGAATACACACACCAAACAGAGTAGGGTTCGAGGGTGAGAATTCAAAGACTAGCTGAAGAAGTTAGAGATATGGAAAGACATATCTTAGAGAATAGAAAAAAATATCTCAAAATTTATAGGTCTGTTGTACATCAACCCCATCAACAAAAGAATCAAGAACAAATTTAGAAAAGGGGGAACAACAGGATAATGATAGAAAATGGGAAAGTGGTCAAACTGTGGTTAAGATTCCATTCCATAATGAATTCCATTTTGAGGAGGATGAGGATAAATTTTATAATATGAGAGGATTCCCATTGATGAATAATATAATGACATGTAATACAATACAAGACTATGAATGCAGGAAAAATACAGGTCATGCAATATTTCAATCTGGAGAATGTGGAAATGTTGATATCCTATCTTCATCACCACAAATATCTGGTACAAGTAACCAAGTGCTTGTTTGTAGACCCTTATCATAGAATTAAATAGTAAATTAGAAGATATTAGAAGTATTCAAGAAGCTATATTTCCCTACAATAACAATTGAACAAAGAGTGGAAATGGTAAAACAATTTCATAGTTTATTCAGATACTCCACCCTAGTGTTTGCAGGATTAAGGAAGGAACTATTGGTGTTAGATAAAATAGATTTAATTGATGTTACTATTGGAAATATCCTTGAAATCAGTGGTATTATTATACAAGGTTCCTTCCCCATCAGGTCATGAAGCCCTCCTCCTTTCTATCTATCTCTTTTTTTAGAAAAGGGTATATTGCATAATTGTGTAATTGATCTAAAGGCCCAAGTTTCCATTATGCCAATGGAAATTTTTAGAATTTTAGGTCTAAGCCCATATACACAGAAGCTAGAAACATTGCATTTCAAGGGAAAGCAATTGAAAAGGGTGGGAACACTACACAAATTTCCAATGTTGATATGCGAGCATCCAAATATAGTTGTAATTCAAGATGTAAAAGTAGTTGATGTACCTCTTTGGGATGTGCTTATCCATAGATTTTCTAAGATAGTTGAGAGGATGTATAACCTAGGAGCAGGATCAAATACTAATCCCATTTTCCAGTGAAGTCATCACAGTGCCCAATAAAGTCTTGCACATTTTTTACATTGAAGGATATAAGAAGCAAAATATGAACCCTGTTAGGGAGTCCATATGTAAAAGAAAGGTAAATTTTGGTAATCCATCGAAAGTATGGTTAACTCAGCCTAAATATAATTTTTGGTTGTCTAGTCACATATCTCATGATGGCCCAATAATAATTCTTCAAAAACAGTGGGGTACAAAGAACCATGATTGTATCCACTAGAAGATGGCAATTCAAGATGCAGAGATGATCAAACATCATAAAATATGGATGAAAAATAAAATGGGATCCTAGGAGGAAGAATATTTGTGCACATAATACAAAAATATAATGACCATTCGTAGGACTAATAGAACAAGACCAGATGCTTGGTTTATCACTCATGACTAGAATACAAAAATTTTAGAGCAAGAACCAAAAATAGAATGGGATCTTATTGGGATGAGTGAAAATTGGACATCGTGGAAAGTTGAACATGAAGAGCAGATCAAATTTGGTACCATATGGTTTAGGTATTGCAGGTTCACAGGGTAATATTACAATAAACTTTAAAACTAGGCATGGGCACATATGTCATAGTTTTATGTACATAGCCGACAAGTACATAAAGTGGATGATTACAATCATGATGACTAAGTAGGGCAGTTTTATGTTTGAGTGTGTGCCTTGCATCCTCTTGTACATTCACCTCAAATAAGTAGGAAGAAATTTGAAAAGTATATTGAGTGAATCGTGCTTCAGGGGATTGGGACTTTAGTGAAATTTGATGAGTCATCTGATGTAGCCACCAAACAATGCAAAGCACATCATTACTCCTTTACGTTTTCCCTTTTTGTATTTTTCATGATACTTTTCTTGACTCTATAGCCCAATGGATAAAGGTATACTATTTTCAGAATAAAATGAGGTGCACTCGAGAATACATTGTGTTGAAGTTAAGATCACTACAACATGTGCAAACAAAGAGTAGCATTATGTGTTGCCCAATGTGATGATATACGAAAGTAGGAGAAACGTGAGTGAAGGACTCAACTGACACAGAGGTAAATAGTTTAAGAGATCCAAGCATTTTTAAATCTAATATTCATGACTTTTCAGCCGACAGTTGATGAGATATTCTCTTTTAGATCAGTCCTATATAAGTATGGATGCTCATACGAAATCAAACGAATAAAATTTTAGTAGATAATATGGGTTTGATAGTGCAAATAGGAAGTTACAAAGAAGAGTATGAGCAGTTGAAATTTTTTTTATCCACCTATATGAGGAAGCAAAAAAGATGTTAAATAAGTAGATGATTACCCTCAAAAGATGTTGCCTCATGACAATCTATCTTCTCTTGAAACAAAATTGAGCCCTAATGGCGTATATTTATGAAGGTATATTTTTGTTGGAGGTTCCTATAGTTTGTGTACCTTGAATTCATATATTTAGTACTTTTCTTTTCCTTGTCTCCAGTATTCTAGTGTTGCTTCTTCTTGCTCACTTGTAAAGATATCATGTTCCTTTCATTTTTTGGTATCCTCCTTTGTTTCTAGTGGATTTTTATACTATGTTTTATCCTTATCCATATCCTCTGACTGTCATTTTATCATATATACCCATCTCCTTCACCCTCGTTTTGTATATTTTCATGTATCATTTTGAGCTTCCCCTTTCCATCTCTATATATCCTTTCTTTCTTACCCAATGATGCAATTTTGTAAGAGTGAATATCATGATCACCTTATGTTAGCTCATCTTTCACTCAAGCTTACATTTTTGTCCTGACCTAGTTAAGTCTTTCCATGTCTTCTTGGTTTCTTGTATACTTTAGAAAAGGCTGGCCCTATGATAAGGCAATATGAGTTTTGCAACCTTGCAAGAAAAGTTCCCTTATAAATATCCAAGAATGTGGGTGAATTTTATGTTCTCCTGACCCACCCAAATTTTTTGTAACAAGAAGATCTAAGGCTACAAACAAATATGGTAGAGGTAAGTACAACAATAGCCAAATATGCTTTGCTTCAATGGTAAGAGGTAGATAATTAGTATTTATAGAAAATTTGGAAGAACAAAGCTGAAGAGTTTGAATTCCTTAAAATCGTGCAACATTGTGACATCATGATATGTTGCTACATCGTAGTGTAGAGCATTATGAAGGCCTAAAGTAGAAAGAAGAGTGTGACATCACAATGTGTCACTGCATCATGATTTTGG
This sequence comes from Wollemia nobilis, assembly GCA_028583015.1. NCBI lineage: Eukaryota > Viridiplantae > Streptophyta > Pinopsida > Araucariales > Araucariaceae > Wollemia > Wollemia nobilis. The sequence continues at coordinate 3,762,135 of JAQPPZ010003287.1, read as the reverse complement.
ATGCTTGTGCAAGAAAAGGGAGGAAAATCATCATAGTTTCATGATGCGTATCCATGTCATTATTGTGAAATCTCAAGAAGTCTTAGGTTGAAGAAGTGGCATGACACTACTATATGTCACTGCATCATGGTTGCCAAGGCTAGATCAAGTCAAAAGTAGAAAGGAAGGTGCAACATTATGATAAGTCATTATGTCACAGTCGTTAATATTTGAGAAGCTCACAAGGCCAAGAATTATTGTGATATCACAAAAAATCCTCGCATCATGGTGCCAACAACCGAGAGCTTCGGAGGCATGAGATAGAATGTGATATCTTGATATTAGTTTGTCGTAACAGTTACAAACAACAAAGGTTTTAGAGGAAAGTTGGCTTGATAGTGTCTGTTACAGATCAATGGTGGTAGATAGTTGAAGAACACAAGCTTATACTGAGAGGGGGGTGAACAGTATAAGACCTCTTTTTACTTTTTCCTTTATACTTCAAAATAGTAAAGCAATATACCCAAAGAAATATCAAAGCAATGCACAATATCATCCACAAAGTGACACCAATTTTAATGTGGTTCACCCAAAATGGTCAGGCTACGTCCACAAAACTTTTCTCTAAAAGTTATCTCAAAGTTCTTTGGGAATCCTTCCCAATTACAATGTTTATGAGCCTCAGCCCAAAGGAGATACCTTCCCCCAATCAAAATTTATGAGCCTCTGCTCAAAGGAGATACCTTCCCCTCTACTCTGGAAATGATCCCTCAGAAGATCAACTACCTCTACCTCTTGCCAGCACGTGGAACTCCTTTCCATCGAAGACCTCTTGTCCTCAATGCTTAGCCTAAGAGACCTCTACCTTCTATGATCACATCCACAATAGCTCAACAAACTGTACCAAACAAAGTCAGTCGGTCTAGTACAAGTCTTCCTCTGTCTGTAAGATCTGTCCAACACTTGAACAAATCAATCCTCTACACACAAGCCTTCTCAAAGACTTGCCAAATCTGTCGTCAGGTTTTTCTCAAAGAACCAGTGCACCTCTGTCCTCAAGTTCTCTGATAGAACTATCAAACTCAGCTCACAAGTCCTCTGCTAGGACCTGTCCAAATCTGCTCACAAGTCCCCACCGAACTCTGTCTAAAACTGCTCACAAGTACCCACCGAAACCTGTCCAAAACTCGGCAAGCTCACCAAGAAAAAAACTTTCTTAGTAGGAATTCACAAGGTGAATTGTTAGAGACCCAATGTGATTTGTCAAACTCATAGAAGAATAAAGAGAATTGTTAGAGACTTAATATGTTCTATACTCAACTCCCAATCTCAAAACTCAACTCAAATCAACTCAGCTCAAACTCAATCTCAAATCTGAAAACTCAACTCAATATCTAAAATGGATAGGATAGAATGCTTTCTTTCAAGAACATGAAACCCCAAAAATTGCCAACTATGCAAAGAATCACATAACAATGATACTCATGTTATTTTCACCATCAATTAGGGCTTCAACAACAATGCTCATCAAACAAGGTTCAATCAACACCATTCAGCTCAAAACACAACCTTGAAGCATTTCACAATCAAAATTAGAAAAGGAAACAAGTAGAACTCCTTTTCTCTCCAATATTGTTTGAACAAAAAGCATCCACCAACTCAAATCACAATAGCACAAAACAAATTTTCAAATCATCAACAAGGGAGTAAGCCCAACACTTTAACCAAGTAAATAATAGCTTTATTATTACCAATTTAATGAAAGCAAATGTCAATCTCAAAGCTGCCCACTTAAGGTTTCACAACTTCACACAAGAAGCAATTTTAACCTTAAAACATCATGCTTTCATTTCCATAATCAACCAAAAGCACTCTCAACATTACAAGAAAAAATTATCCCTTATACACCTTATTTCTCCCTTATAGTCTTATCAAAAATAAAATTTATATCTCATAAGAATGCAATGAAATATTTCAAACAACACCTTCAAAAGAATATTTTATCAAAATAAAACAAGCTTTAAACTCCTTATAACTCCTAAGCTGTTTTTCCCTCTAATAAACTTCCTCCATCCGCAAAATACACTTAGCAAAAATTAATTTCGAAAATACCTTGGCCAACATAAAAAATCGTGCTATGGAGAAATTGTGCAAAAATTTTAACACCACCCGTTGCATCCACTTCATGATGAAAAACCCTTTCGCGTTATTCAAAAGCGGAACCTCCCATTCGGGTAGCGCACCAACAGCCTAGCCGCTATCGATGCGCCAAAGGCACTGGTGAGGTTTAAAACTCACGCTGTTAGCCTTGTTCCTTCTGTGCCAAGGATTAAATAAAACAACAGTGCCTCCCTTTCTTCTGACGCAAACACAAAGATGAAAATCTTACGGTGGATTTACAACAAACGACGAGGACACAGTCAAACAGTAGATCATGAAATCACAGTGAGCAACTCTTTTCAAAATGCAGATAGGATGATTCTTGATTTTCATCGAGGGAGATTTATAAGCATTTTTACCATAAGATCTTGATGTCGGCGAGGAGTTTAACACGTCAACGGAGGTCTTGGCTAGCGCCCACAATCTTAAAACATAGCGCCATGGGTTAGGATAACCCATTGCAAACAATAATTTAATATTTATTTAAAAATAATTAAAGGGAACCTTAATAGGTTTTTAATTATTTAAATAAATACTTCCTCTGGACCCAAATGCATTAAACTAATGCATCCACCTGTAATATTTAAACCTGCCAACTTGGGGTTTACAAAAGACCTTTGAAACTATCATGCCGTAACCTTCATCAAAACAAATTATTTGACATCAAATCAAATTCCTTCAAGAGCTTCTTGACATCAATGACAACTTATACACTTGAGCAAAGGCAATGTACCCAAAGTACCAAAAATTGCCAACAATCTCCCCCTTTTTCATTGATGGTAAACCTTTACTGAAAACACTTATCAAGAGCCAAAACTAAAACCAACTGTGCTAACAACTGACCAACTGTGCCCACAACTGAGAATATTCCTTTGAAGTTTTGCTCCCCTTGAATTGAAGCTCTCCCCCTTACTCATATCTCTCCTCCTTTGTCATCAATGGCAAAGGGTCACCTTTGGGGCTCGGGACTAAGAATGAGCCTCTTAGCTTAGTCCCTCCCCCACCTCCTGATGAGGTGATTAATTCTGGGGTGGGAGTAAAACTCCCATTAGGCACTGTTCATCATCAATGTCTATAACTTCCTTGCCGGGCCTTCTCTTGAAATCTTTGTCCATATTCCTATTCTTGTCACTGTTCTTGTTCTTGTTCTCATCCCTATTCTTGTCCATGCCTTGATCCTTGGACTTGATCATGCCACTGTTCCTGTTCCTGTATTCTAGAATTTTAGCTCTACACTGTCTGATTATGTGACCTTCATTATTGCACTTGAAACACTTGACGATGTTGTTTCTCTGAGGTAAACCTGATCTTTGAATCCACCAGTTCTAACTATACCTGTTATGACCAAACCTGTTCTGACCAAACCTGTTTTGACCAAACCTATTCTGATCAAACCTGTTCCTGTTATTTGCCTTGTAATAAATTGCCTTGTGTCCAAACTATTGACAAGAGTAGCAATACCCTTGAAAGAAACTAGCACTTATGAAATTGTCATTTACCTTCTTCACTTGAGCCATGCAATGTGAAGCCATGTGACCAAACCTGTGACAAGCAAAACATCTGCCTTGAAACTTTCCTTTATTTGACCTCTTAGGTTCTGAAAACTTCTTCTTCTCATTCTGAATTCTATTTTCTATTTCTGTGCATCTATCATTCAAGGAATCCTTTTCTGAAATACTTTCCTCATCAGAACTCTCTTCCTTTTGGAGTCTCTTACTAGACTCTCCAACTTGTTCCTTGTGTGGCTTAACAAAACCAAGGCCTATTTTATCTGTTGTCTTTCTTTGACCTTTGATGAGTGACTTAACCTTTTTGGAGCTATCTTGAAACCTGTAAAGCTTATCCTTGTACTATTTAGTTTCCTCTTTCAAAGAAGCCATTTTATGTTCTTTTTCACTATACTCAAGAACCTTAGACTCTAACTCATCCTTGAGTTCTTGTGTCTTAGCTATAGAGAAGTCAAGACTTTCTATAAGATCATCTCTCTCCATACAACATTCATCTAACTTATCCTTGAGTCTAGCATTCTTCTTTCTTTCCTTTTTCAAAGCACTAAGAGCACTAATAAGTTCACCTTCAAGATCTACTTCACCTTCCTCTATATCTTCCTCTATTTGTTTGCTTTTTGAATCATCAAAGTATTTTTTAGATTTCTTATCACCTAGAGGTGCTACCCTTTTCAAAAACCATACATGCATCTTCCTTATAGTTTTTTGAAGCATCCTCATACATACTAGAAACCAAATCATTATTTGTGCAATCATCCTTAAGGTGACCAAAATTTCCACATCTAAGACATTTCATGATAATGAATCTATGTTTCGGTTCTTCCTCTTTTTCTGATATGAACATCTCATTTTTATTATCACTTGAAGAACTTTCACTATCACTACTAGAACACTTACTTGCTTTGTCTAGGTAGAAACTCTTCTTGTGCTTGTGAGAATACCTCTTTCCTTGATTGTTGTGCTCATATTTGTTCTTCCTGTGATGCTTGTGCTTTTTAGAATCCTTGCTCTTAGAATCTTGTTTATCTTCATCACTTTCATTCTTGGGAATAGTACAATCAGTAGCATAATGACTTGTTGGCATTTTTGCCACATTGATTCTCATTGATTAATGCATTAGTGTATTGTTGGAAATCTGATCTTTGATTGATGCAGCTTGGGTGAAAAAAGGAGAAAAATTGAGCAAAAAATGGTTAAGTCAAAAAACTGCAACGATGCGCTGACATGTTGCGAGAATCGCGGTCCAACGCGATCCAGCGAAGCGGGTTGGGCGGAACCGTCGCGATATCGCGACGTGTTCCGGAATCGCGACTCGGGGAGCGTCGAAGGCATTAAGTCGAAAATGCCCGCGCCAAAGGCAAAGTGAAAATTTGCAGCGCGTCGCTGACATGTCAGCGAATCGCGACGGAAAATAGCGGTTGATGCGGAGAGAAGGAACATGTAGCGAAATCGCTACATGTTCCGTTTTCGCGGGGCAGAGCGCAGGGAGGAGCAAGAGGGAGCCGGACATGTAGCGATATCGCGACATGTTCCGGAATCGCGGGTCTTCAGCAGCGAAGCGTACGGCGTAAAATTATGTCGCGATTTCGTGACCCGTCGCGTTTCGCGACCTGCGCAGTTTTCCCGCCAAGTGCAGTATGAACGGCCGAGGAGGATTTTTTGGTTTCGATGATTTAATGCTGACCCGAATTAAATAATTTGTGGATTTCCAATGCGGTTAAGGTCAAAGAGTGCCCAGGCTACCAAAATTAAAGGGTTTATTGGTTCGAAGTTGTTGTTCGTGGATTAATTCAACGGTTTTTCATGCACATATTCAAAGAATCGAATTTAATGAAGGGCCGCGAGCGTTTCATGGAATTTAATTTTTATTTCTTCGAGACTGCGATTAAGGGGATCATGTTCCTCGTTTCCTTCGCATGATTGTAGATCTCAAGAAGGTCGGTTTAAAATATTTAATGCTTGCAAAGAGGACGGACCTCTATAAAAACCAATGTAATTCGCATTTCAAAAGGTTGGAAGTTTTGCTAAAACTGGAAGTGCATTTGCAAGAATAAATTATTGGCTTCGGATTTTTCAAGCAGTTGTTTGGGTGATTGTCTTTTCCGTTCGTTGCATTTCTAATCGAATTTATATTCCTTGAGTCTTTGTTACATTCAAATTCTGCATATTGGATTTGAATCTTGCTTGTAAGGATATGATTCTGGAGTGTAATCTTGGAGAGATTTTATACATACAGTTGTGTGGGAGTTGAGTCATTATATTCTGTTGCTTGCTGTTGCTGCACTTTAAGTTTTCTACTTGTTGTTCTTCCGATCCCATAACTCCGGCCTGTGGCCATATTTCCATTTCTTTCTGCAACTTTTAATTTCTTTCCAGCAACCCTTATCTTCAAACAGAAATTTAGATTAGTAAAGGGAACCGGCCCACTACGGAGATTGGTGCGGGAGCCATTTCTTGCTTCCGACCTTTCAATGTTGGCCGGGTCTAGGGTGCACTTGTAAAAATCCTTTCCTGTGGCAGATTTTGGACCAACAGTTTTTGGCACGCTCGGTGGGACCCATTTTCACGACTTCTTGTCTCACAAAAATCCACATTTGTTTTAACACCCGGAGGTCTCAAGATTTGATGAGCTGTCTTGGCCTCATAGCGGAGATTTGTAAGTTCATCTGGCGACTTTGCTGAGTTGAAGATCCGGATTTTTGATCGTGGACGCCTGCCTGTTATTTGGTAACTTGCTGAACCCAGAAATACTTCATGATCACAAGATCACAGTCAAAGAAATTTGGCGATCTTGTTCAGTTTTTGAGCTTGATAGTTCGAGAAGTGGTGAGCATTCTAGATTAGTTTCCTCGTCCCTTCCATCTTCTGCTGTACAAATACCCAGTATTGTTGCTAGTGTTGCACCCCTACAAGTTCCACCAATGGCACAATTTCCTCCACCCAGAAAATTCTTGGCATGGAACAGCACTGGAGCCTTGAATCTGCAGGCTCAGAATCCAGTACCACAGGCTGCATTGAAGGCTTTGCCCACTTACGATGGTACTGGCAAAACAGCCTATGAGCACATAAATGATGTGGCTTCTCTGGCTGCTATTCATGACATTCCTGATGAAGATGTAATGATCAAATTGTTAGTGTGTTCATTGAGAGGTAAAGCTGTTGTTTTGGTACGAACTACGCCTCCGGCACCATAACATCATGGGATCAATTGGGTGATTTCTTTGGTGAAACATTTTCATGAACAGGTGACCCTTTCTCATTGTTAAATCGGTTCTTGTCATACAGAGACATCCACAATAAGAGATACCTGATTTTAATGTCCGGTTTACCAGAACTTGGCAAAGGATTCTTGATGGTATTCGGCCTGCTGATGAATTAGCTGCGATGTACTACCTCAGAGCGTTTCACTCAGATATCGGATGGGCGGTTCGGCAGTCTAATGTGGTGACGTTTCCAGAAATCTTTGAACAAGCAATTAAAGCAGAAGCTGATCTGGTTGTTGTAGGAAGAGCGCCTCCAAAGGTAACTATGCCTCTTATTCCAGATTTGCCTCAATATTTATATGGTTCACAACCACACCCCATGCCAGCTATGTATCCTACACCATCATGGAGTTCTAAAGCACCTCAGGTTGCAACTGTCCCAGCTCCTCAATTGCTTGCTTTAACTCCTTTACCGCTCCCTGCACCCAACATTCAACCATCTCCCGTTTCCACTTTGCATTTCCGGCTTTGCCAGCACCACCAGCTCCTTTGCCCTTACCAGCACTTCCTGCACCTGCAAACCCTGATCCATATACAACATTATTGCAAGAGGTTAAGTCTGCAAATTCTGCCATTAGAGCCATGGGAAACAAGATCACACTCATTGAGAGGAAGCGGTGAGAGAGATTTCCGGCCAAGGAGATTTCAACCTCCTCAAGTTACTAGAGATCAAGCTGCCTCCACAAGCAAAGCACACGAAAAGGGCTTAGGCTGTTCTAGCAAATGAAGATGCAGCCCATGCAGATGGAGTATATTGGTGCTCGACTTGTAATGATCCTCACGGAGAGGATACATGTATGGTCCACTTAAATTATGTGCAGACCTTGGCGGCCAGCACCTCAGGTGACCATGTTAATATGATCTCAGAAGCTGGTTATAATTTGATGACTGCAGTGGAAGATCAAGTTTCAGTTCTAACAAGGACTGGAAAGAAGCCTATGAATGTTGATCCTGCTGACTTAGAGCCGTTAAGAGTACCGGCTGAAGTGAAAAGGCCAGTGAAAGCTCCTGTGCTAGCTCCAAAGCCTTTGCCCAAAGATCCAACTTTTAACAGAGTTCAAGAAAAGGCAGCAGCTGCACCAGTTAGGTCAGAAGCAGAGGAGCAGGCACGTGAAAAATTGAAGTATCCATCACTGACCAAGAGGTTAAGAGTGGAAGCTACACAACAGTACAGGACCAGATTTGAGCAACCTGTTGAGACGAAAAATTCTGCTGCAGTTTCATACAACATTGTTGATGATCTTAAAAAGACCCCTGCTAAGGTGAGCCTTTATGATGCTTTGCAATTGCCAGGCCAGGTAGACTTATTACAGGAATCATTAAAATCTATCAAGGATAATGAAAAAGGTCCTACCCAGACAGTATATGCACAAACTTTAACCACCTCTACTCTTTGGAAAAAATAGGCCACCTCCATTTTATTTGTCATTGCACATAGAGGGTTGGATTGTCCATAATTGTATGATCGACTCTGGTGTTGCCACAACTGTAATGCCCAAGGGAGTACGTGAAGCAATGGGAATGGAGTACACACGGAGTAGTCCTGGAGTTCTGCAATTAGATGGTACGCCTATAAAAATAGTGGGTGTGATTAAGGATGTTCCAATTACTCTGCATACAATGCCCCAAGTTACTGTTATCCAAGAAATTGTTGTGGTTGATTTAGAGCCCTACTTTAGTATGTGTTTATCTAGGGAGTTTACCGCCAAGTTAGGGGGTTATTTGGCACTAGATTATTCCCATTTAGAAATTCCTGTCAAGGGTAGGCGTCTCGGGATTCAAAATGAAAAGCCTTCTTCTTTTCACATTGAAAAGTTGGAAGAAACAGAAAAGGAAGTGCGGTCTGTTTACATGCTTCTTGACGAGTGCGAAGACTACTGTTTTCCTGAATGAAGTTTTAGATAGTCTTCAGTTGGATGATCAGTTTTCTATGCTTAATTTTAATGCCATGCTGGAAACTGAAATCGGTTGTTATGTCATCCAAAAGCTCGAGAGTGACATGAAGCAGGAATTGCCTAATCAAGCTGATCAGAATGTTGTCACAGATCATTTATGGCGGCTATATTTTGATGGGGTTAAATCCGAAGATGAGGCGGGAGCAACATTATGCAAGTCTTTTGGGCAAGTCGTTGAAGATAATGAGCGAGATAGTCAACTTCTTGAATCATGAGGCTGCCATTGTCGAAGGGAGAACTACGGGAAGAAGCCAGCCCAATTTCAGGGACCGACTCAAGTATGACCAAATTTGGGCGGGACATTGCAGATTTACAGGGATAACTCCTGAGATCGGGTTTGTGGTGGCGACATGCCAATCATGTCGTAAACTTATGTATATAGTATAAAAAAAAAAAAAAAGAGAAAGTGAAGAAAAAGAAAAGAGTATGTATATATGTGTTGCCTTTTGTTGTCACCTTGGCTCTTGTTGCTTGTGGGCTGTAGGTGTTGGTTTCCCTTTTTGTCTCCTCCTTTCCCAGCAGTTGGTGGATTTCTTCTTTTCCCTTCCCCTTTTTCTTTCCTTTCCCTTCTTCATCTTCCTTCTTTTACTTCTTTTTCTTCTGCAGTTACAAAATAAGCCACGGCTGTTGTTTCTTCTCCCCTTTTCTATTTTTCCCGTTTCTTCTTATCCCTTTCTTCTCAGTTTGTTTTTGTTTTAAAAAAGCATTTATTTTCCAGCTTAGTTCATTTTCATTTCACGCTTCAAAACTTCCACTTATGTTCCATCCATTCGTTCATTCCATCTATTGCCGCTGGTAGTGTATCAACATGATGTTGTTATGTCTATCTCATCACTTGCTTACTTCCACATCACTCCATTGCAGTCACCGCTTGCGCAACCGCAAGAGCTCATTCCACCATCACATTCCATTTCTTTAGTTTATAACCGCTTCTATGCAGGTTCTTCCGGTTCTAGTTTTCCGTGACGAGAAGAAGTTTTGCAGCAGTCCCCTGACATGTTTTGCAGCAGCTAGTTTACAGTTCCAATATGACTCTGTGCCCAATGGACTAAGGCCTGGATTCTTGCATACAGCGAGCTGTATACCCCGCGAGCCGCCAAGAATGTTGGCATTTTTGCCACATTGATTCTCATTGATTAATGCATTAGTGTATTGTTGGAAATCTGATCTTTGACTTCAACTTTGATGCAGCTTGGGCGAAAAAAGGAGAAAAATTGAGCAAAAAATGGTTAAGTCAAAAAACTGCAACGACGCGCTGACATGTTGCGAGAATCGCGGTCAACGCGATCCAACGCAGGCAGGTTGGGCGGAGCCGTCGCGATATCGCGACGTGTTCCGGAATCGCGGGTCGGGCGACGTCAAAGGCATTAAGTCGAAAACTTGCAACGATTCACTGACATGTCAGCGAATCGCGACGGAAAAGGCAAAGTCAAAATTTGCAGCGCGTCGCTGACATGTCAGCGAATCGCGACCGGAAAATGGCGATTGATGCGGAGAGAAGGAACATGTAGCGAAATCGCTACGTGTTCCGTTTTCGCGGGGCAGAGCGCAGGGAGGAGCAAGAGGGAGCCGGACATGTAGCGATATCGCGACATGTTCCGGAATCGCGGGTCTTCAGCAGCGAAGCGTACGGCGTAAAATTATGTCGCGATTTCGCGACCCGTCGCGTTTTCGCGACCTGCGCAGTTTTCCCGCCAAGTGCAGTATGAACGGCCGAGGAGATATTTTTGGGTTTCGACGATTTAATGCTGACCCGAATTTAATAATTTGCGGATTTCCAATGCGGTTAAGGTCAAAGAGTGCCCAGGCTACCAAAATTAAAGGGTTTATTGGTTCGAAGTTGCTGTTCGTGGATTAATTCAACGGTTTTTCATGCACATATTCAAAGAATCGAATTTAATGAAGGGCCGCGAGCGTTTCATGGAATTTAATTTTTATTTCTTCGAGACTGCGATTAAGGGGATCATGTTCCTCGTTTCCTTCGCATGATTGTAGATCTCAAGAAGGTCGGTTTAAAATATTTAATGCTTGCAAAGAGGACGGACCTCTATAAAAACCAATGTAATTCGCATTTCAAAAGGTTGGAAGTTTTGCTAAAACTGGAAGTGCATTTGCAAGAATAAATTATTGGCTTCGGATTTTTCAAGCAGTTGTTTGGGTGATTGTCTTTTATGTTCGTTGCATTTCTAATCGAATTTATATTCCTTGAGTCTTTGTTACATTCAAATTCTGCATATTGGATTTGAATCTTGCTTGTAAGGATATGATTCCTGGAGTGTAATCTTGGAGAGATTTTCTGCATACAGTTGTGTGGGAGTTGAGTCATTATATTCTGTTGCTTGCTGTTGCCGCACTTTAAGTTTTCTCTTGTTGTTCTTCCGATCCCATAACTCCGGCCTGTGGCCATATTTCCATTTCTTTACGCAACTTTTAATTTCTTTCCAGCAACCCTTATCTTCAAACAGAAATTTAGATTAGTAAAGGGAACCGACCCACTACGGAGATTGGTGCAGGAGCCATTTCTTGCTTCCAGCCTTTCAATGTTGGCCGGGTCTAGGGTGCAATTGTAAAAATCCTTTCCTGTGGCAGATTTTGGACCAACATGACCAAACTTTCCACAATTGAAACATCTTATATTTTTCATACTTTTGTGCTTTCTAGAGAACTTGCCTTTCTTGCTGTAATATGCCTCTTCATTACTAGAAGACTCATCAATATCTTGAAGCTGTTTACCCTTGGATTTCTTGGTAGCCTTGAAAGTTGCCTCTTTCTTGACATCAACATTCACTTGAGTTCTCAACTCAAATGCTGCAAGTATACTATGGAGCTCATCCTTTTTCAACTTATCCAAATCTTTAGCTTCCTCAATAGCAAAAATATTTTCACTAAATCTATTAGGAAGAGATCTTAAAATCTTATCACAAACATCATTTTCAGCAATCTCAGGACCTAAGTCTTTCATGGAGTTAACAAACTTATCCATATGAAGCATGTAGTCACTAATATTTTCATCATTATTCATCTTGAGTTGTTCAAACATGCCTTTGAAGTGTCTCAACTTGGCCTTTCTAACATTTGTATCACCTGTATGAACCACCTTCAACTGTTTCCACATTTCACTAGTCGTCTTGCAGGTGAATCACTTTGGTGAGATCTACTTTCTGTAAGCCTTTTAGGATTGCATTCATTGCTTTTGAATTGCTATGATGTAGGAGCCTTTCTTCTTTAGTATTAGGACCATGTACAGGAATAGTGTACTCATCTTCAATCACTTCCCAAACCTCATTACCAAGTGCCATTAGATGAACCTTCATCCTTGCACTCCAAAGACCAAAATCTAACCCATCAAGAATAGGTGCTGCATTGCCACTTGAATGATCCATTGTGTTCTTTACTAGATTTTCCTTCAAGTCGTTAAACTTTTCGAAGGCACCTGCTCTAATACCAATTGAAGAACACAAGCTTATACCGAGAGGGGGTGGTGAACAAGTATAAGACCTCTTTTTACTTTTTCCTTTATACTTCAAAATAGTAAAGCAATATACCCAAAGCAATATCAAAGCAATGCACAATATCATCCACAAAGTGACACCAATTTTAATGTGGTTCACCCAAAATGGTCGGGCTACGTCCACAAAACTTTTCTCTAAAAGTTATCTCAAAGTTCTTTGGGAATCCTTCCCAATTACAATGTTTATGAGCCTCGACCCAAAGGAGATACCTTCCCCCAATTAGAATTTATGAGCCTCTGCTCAAAGGAGATACCTTCCCCTCTACTCTGAAATGATCCCTCAGAAGATCAACCGCCTCTACCTCTTGCCAGCACGTGGAACTCCTTTCCATCGAAGACCTCCTGTCCTCAATGCTTAGCCTAAGAGACCTCTGCCTTCTATGATCATGTCCACAGCAGCTCAGCAACCTATACCAAACATAGTCAGTCGATCTAGTACAAGTCTTCCTCTGTATTTTAGATCTATCCAACGCTTGAAAAAATCAGTTCTCTACACACAAGCCTTCTCAAAGACTTGCCAAATCTGTCCTCATATTCTTCTCAAATAACCAGTGCACCTCTATCCTCAAGTTCTCTGATAGAACTATCAAACTCAGCTCAAAAGTCCTCTGTTAGGACCTGTCAAAATCTGCTCACAAGTCCCCACCGGAACCTGTCCAAAACTGCTCACAAGTCCCCATCGGAACCTGTCCAAAACTCAGCAAGCTCACCAAGAAAAAAACTTTCTTAGTAGGAAATCACAAGGTGAATTATTAGAGACCCAATGTGATTTTTCAAACTCATATAAGCATAAAGAGAATTGTTAGAGACTCAATATGTTCTATACTCAACTCCCAATCTCAAAACTCAACTCAAATCAACTCAGCTCAAACTCAATATCAAATCTGAAAACTCAACTCAATATCTGAAACGGATAGGATAGAATACTTTCTTTCAAGAACATGAAACCCCAACAATTGGCAACTATGCAAAGAATCACATAACAATGATACTCATGTTCTTTTCACCATCAATTAGGGCTTCAACAACAATGCTCATCAAACAAGGTTCAATCAACACCATTAAGCTCAAAACACAACCTTGAAGCATTTCACAATCAACATTAGAAAAGGAAACAAGTAGAACTCCTTTTCTCTCCAATATTTTTTGAACAAAAAGCATCCACCAACTCAAATCACAATAGCACAAAACAACTTTTCAAATCATCAACAAGGGAGTAAGCCCAACACTTTAACCAAGTAAAGAATAGCTTGATTATTACCAATTTAATGAAAGCAAATGTCAATCTCAAAGCTGCCCACTTAAGGTTTCACAAATTCACACAAGAAGCAATTTTAACCTTAAAAAATCATGCTTTCATTTCCATAATCAACCAAAAGCACTCTCGACATTACAAGAAAAATTTATCCCTTATACACCTTATTTCTCCCTTGTAGTCTTATCAAAAATAAAATTTATCTCTCATAAGAATGCAATAAGATATTTCAAACAACACCTTCAAAAGAATATTTTATCAAAATAAAACAAGCTTTAAACTCCTTATAACTCCTAATCTGTTTTTCCCTCTAATAAACTTCCTCCATCCGCAAAATACACTTAGCAAAAATTAATTTCGAAAATACCTTGGCCAACATCAAAAATCGCGCTATGGAGAAATTGCGCACAAATTCTAACACCACCCGCTGCATCCACTTCAAGATGAAAAATCCTTTTGCGTTATTCGAAAGCGAAACCTCAAGTTCGGGTAGCGCGCCAACAGCCTAGCCGCTACCGGTGCACCAAAGGCGCCCGATGAGGTTTAAACCTCACGCTATTAGCCTTGTTCCTTCTGCACCAGGTATTAAATAAAACAATAGTGCCTCCCTTTCTTCTGACATGAACACAAAGACGAAAACCTTACAGTAGATTTACGACAAACGATGAGGACACAGTCGAATAGTAGATCACGAATTCACAATGAGCAACTCATTTCAAAATGCGGATATGATTATTCTTGATTTTCATCAAGAGAGATTTATATGCATTTTTACCATAAGCTCTTGACGTCGACAAGGAGTTTAACACGTCGGTGGAGGTCTTGGCTAGCGCCCACAATCTTAAAACATAGCGCCATGGGTTAGGATAACCCATTGCAAACAATAATTTAATATTTATTTAAAAATAATTAAAGGGAACCTTAACAGGTTTTTAATTATTTAAATAAATACTTCCTCCTGGACCCAAATGCATTAAACTAATGTATCCACCTGTAATATTTAAACCTGCCAACTTGGGGTTTACAAAAGACCTTTGAAATTGTCATGCCATAACCTTCATCAAAACAAATTATTTGACATCAAATCAAATTCCTTCAAGAGCTTCTTGACATCAATGACAACTTATACACTTGAGCAAAGGCAATGTACCCAAAGTACCCAAAATTGCCAACAATAGTTTTAAAGAATGAAGGATGGACTAGATTCAAGCTCATTTCCACCACTTCCTTACATACATGAAACATTTGATTAGCAGTCCTATTTTGGATTGATGAGACTGTATTTTTGTTGTAACAAATTTTGGAATAAAATTTATTTTTGTATTTTGATTATTGAAGCATAGGAGGATTATAAGTAAGGGTAATGTCATCTTGTGAAGGGGTCAGCTCTTATGCATTTACAAGTTGCATGTATGAAGAATTTTGGAGAAAGCAATATAATTGAGATCTCTATTTGATCTCTACTTTAACATCTTATAGAATATATACATATATAAGTAAATGAATATTTTGCTTTAGCTAGATGAATGTGCATGACATTAATTATATTTTTTGGATTTTTGTGCATGTTTGCTTCTCTAGTTCTAGAACTTATAATCTACTGAATTGAATGTTGATTAAAATTACTTTGCATATGATAAAAATTGGTTGGTCTATTAGGAGATTTTGATGCTTTTTTATTTCATGATCTTTGTGCATTTCTTGATGTTGCCTAATTTGTACCATCTTAAGTTCTAGCTTTAGCTATGTTTATTCCTTTATGTAGTATTTTCATCTCCATCATAGATGTAAGCTAGTTAGAACCTTAAATGAGCTAGCCTTATCTAGAGATTGATCCAGTTAAGCTTTGTAGCTTGCTCAATCATTCAATGTTGTACAAGTCTTGGGTGCACATTTCACCATCGACAAATTTTGGACCAATATTTTTGGCATGCTTGATGGGACCTAGGTCCCACCATTTGGATAAACCAGGGTTTTATGATGCCCTATTTTGATCTATTAATTTTTTAAATCACCTGGTGACTTTGCTACAAATATAAAACCTGATCTACAATTGGTTTCCTTTAAAACCCTAATTAGTTTCTACCTTCCTATAGGACCTTAGATCTTATGAATAGTCTAGACCTTGTCAGCAAGTAAATCATGCTCATCTAGTGACTCCTACCTAAAGAAAGGATCCCAAAATATTAAAAAGATCAATGTCACACCAAGGATTGATGGATCAACAAAATTACCCCCAATGGAATGTTACATGACCCCTTAATATCTAAAATTTGCACCATATTCCTATGTCCACCTTGAAGACTTTACCAAGCTTTGATGGTACAGTGAAAATTAAGTTTGAACATTGTTAGGATTTAGCTTCCTTGGCTACTATGCATAATACCACATTTGAAGATGTGATGCTCAAATTATCTTTCTCTCCCTAAAATATAAAGTGTTGTTGTGGTATAGGTCATTAGAAGATCGAAGTATTAGTACATGGGAAAATTTTACAAAATCCCTAATTGATACCTTTGATGACTTTAGATATCCTTTCCTAGTGCTTACTCAAATATCCTTCATTAAATGGACACCCCATAAAAATATCTTTGAATTCAATATCCAATTCAAAAGGATGTGGAGAAGGATTCCACATGAATTCCAACCATCATTTATTTAGGCATATCTATATTATATCCATACCTTCTACCCCGATATAAACATTATTATTCTACAATATGGGGAGAAGAAGTTCCCACAAATTTTTAGAGAAGTCATCCATGATGAAAATATTTTGGTCCAAGTAGGGAAAATACCATCTAGGGAAACTACACATCATTTGAAATCCTATATAAGTGTGGCTTATGAATATCCCCTTTAAGAGGTTGTGTCATGCCTATGTCAAGTCAGAGGAGGTAACATTCCTACCAATTATCAGGAACACACACACACGAAACAAAGCAAGGTTTGAGGGTGAGGATTCAGAGACTAGCTAAGGAAGTTAGAGATATGGAAATATAGATATCAGAGAACAAGATAAAATATATTAATAGTTGTAGGTATTTTGTACATCAACCTCACTATTTTTAGCTAATGACATAATCAAGAACAAATTCGAAAAAAGGATAACAGTAGGGTAATGATAGAAAATGGGAAAGTGGTCAAAATTTGGTTAAGCTTTCATTCCATAATGAATTCCATTTTGAGGAGGGTGAGGATCACTTTGAACACATAAGAGGATTCCAATTTATGAATAATATAATGACATGTAATACAATACAAGACTATGAACACGGGAAAAATACAAGTCATGCAGTGTTTTAGTTTGGAGAGTATGGAAATGTTGATATCTTATCTTCACCACCATAAATCTCTAGTACAAGTGACCAAGTACTTGTTTATAACCCCTCCCCATAGAATTAGGTAGTAAATTAGAAGATATTAGATGCATCCAAGAAGCTATATTTCCATGCTATAATAATTGAACAAAGAGTGGAAATGATGAAACAACTTCATAGTTTATTTATAAATTCCACCTCAGTATCTGTAGGATTAAGGAAGGAAATATTGATATCAGATCAAGTGGAACTAATTGATATTTCCATTTGAAAGCTCCTAGACACTAGTGGTACACTTATAAAGGTTCCTTACCCATAAAATCAATAAGCCCTTGTCCTCCTTTCTATCTATCTCTTTTTTAGGAAAAGGGTATATTGCATAATTGTGTAATCAATCTAAAGGCCCAAGTTTCAATTATGCCAATAGAAATTTGTAGTTCAGGGCTAAGCCCAAATACATAGAATCTATAAATAATGTGTTTTAAGGAAAAAAAGTTGAAAAGGTTGGGAACACTACACAAAGTGCCAATGTTGATATGCGAGCATCTAGATTTAGCTGTAATTCAAGATGTAGAAGTAGTTGATGTACCTCCATTGTTTGGGATGTGCTTATCCCAAGATTTTATAAGATATTTAGGAGGATGCATAACCTAGGAACATGATCAAATACTAATCCCATTGGCTAGAGAAGTCATCATAGTGCCCAATAAAGGCTTGCACATTTTTTACATTGAAGAATATAATAAGCAAAATATGAACCCTGTTAGGGAGTTCATATGTAAAAGGACAAAAAAATTTGGTAATCCACTAAAAGTGTGGTTAACTTATCTTGAATCTTATTTTTGGTTATGCAGTCACATATCTCATGATGGTCCAATAATAATTCTTCAAAATCAATGGGGTACAAAGGACCATGATTGTCTCCGCTGGAAGATGGCAACTCACGATGCAGAGACAATAAAAGATCATAAAATGTGGATGAAATAAAAAATGGGATCCCAGGAGGAAAAAGGTATATGCACATCACACAAAAGCTAATTATCATTCATAGGGATAGTATAACAAGACCAAATGCTTGGATTATCGCTCATGACTAGAATACAAAATTTTTAGAGTAAGAACTAAAAATAGAATGAGATATTTCTATGGTGAGTGGCAATCGAACATCTTGGAAAGTTGATCATGAAGAGTGGATAAAATTTGATACCATATGGTTTTGGAATTGCAGGTTCACAGGGTAACCTTACAAAAAATTTCAAATCTAGGCATGGGCACATATGTCACAATTTTGTGTACATAGCCAATAAGTACATAAAGTGATTGACTATAGTCATGATGAATAAGTAGAGTAGTTTCATGTTTAAGCATGTGCCTTGCATCATCTTATACATACACCTCAAATAAGTAGGAAGAAATTTGAAAAGTATATTGAGTGAATTGTGCTTTTGGGGACTGGAACTTCAACAAAATCAGATGAGTCATCTAATGCAACCACCAAAAATGCAAAGCACAACATTACTCCTTTGTGTTTTCTCTTTTGCATATTTTTCATGATAATTTTCCTAACTTTTTAGTCCAATGGATAAAGCCAAAATATTTTTAGAATAACATGAGCACCCGATAATATGTTGTGATGAAGGCAAGATCACTGAAATATGTGTAAACATATAGTAACATCATGCATTACAAAGCGTGATGTTATACGAAAAAAGAGAAACATGAGTGGACTCAACTAACATAGAGGTAAATAGTTTAAGCAAGCCAAGAATTTTCAAATCCAATAGGTGTTACTTTTTAGTCATCAACTAACGAGAAATTCTCTCTTAGCTTGGCCCTATATAAGGATGGATGCTTGTAAGAAATCAAAAGAATTAAATTTTAGTAGATACTATGGGTCTAATAGTGCAAATAGGAAGTTAGAGAGAAGAGTATGAGCGATTGAAGAAATTTTTGTCCTCCTATATGAGGAAGCAAAAAAGACATCAAAGAAGCAGATGATTACCCTCAAAAGATGTTACCTCATGGCAATATGTCTACTCTTGAAACAACTTTGAGCCCTAATGGAGTATATTTATGAAGGTATGTTTTTGTTGAAGGTTCCTATAGTTTTTGTACCTCCAATGCCTATGTTTAGTCATTTTATTTTCCTTATCTGGAACATTCTAGTTCTACTTCTTCTCTCTCACTTATAAGGATATCATGTTCCTTTCATTTTTTGGTATCCTCCTTTGTTTCTAGTAGATTTTTATACTATGTTTTATCCTTATCCATATCCTTTCACCACCATATTGTCATATGTACCCATATCCTTCACCCTAAATTTATAGATTTTCATGTATTATTTTGAGCTTCCCCTTTCCATCTTTGTATATCCTTTCTTTCTTACCCAATGGTGCAATTTTGTAAGAGTAAATATCCCGATCCCCTTACGTTAGCTCTCCTTTATCTCAAGCTTACATTTTTGTCTTGACCTAGTTAAGTCTTTCTATACCTTCTTGGGTTTTTATATACTTTATAAAAGGCTAGCCCTATGATAAGGCAATATGAGTTATATAACCTTACAAGCAAAGTTTCCCTATGAGTCACCAAGAATGTGGGTGAATGTTGTGTTCTTCTCACCCACTCCATTTTTTTGTAACAAGATCTAAGACTACAAATAGATATGGTAGAGGTAAGTACAATAGTAGTTAGATATGCTTCGCTTTAATGGTAAGAGGTAGATAATTGGAATTTACAAAAAAATTGGAAGAACAAAGCTAAAGAGTTTGAATTCCTTAAAAGGGTGCAACATCACGACATGTTGCTATGTTGCAGTGTAGAGCATTAGGAATACTTGAAGAAAAAAGGAGAGCATGACATCAGGATGTGTCACTGCATCATGATCATGGATGCTTGTGCAAGAAAAAGCAGAAAAATCATCATAGTGTCACGATGCGTATCCATATCATGATCATGAAAGCTTAAAAAATATTAAGCTAAAAAAGTGGCACAATGCCATGATATGTCACTGCATCACGGTTGCCATGGCT
The DNA here is from genome assembly GCA_028583015.1 of Wollemia nobilis. Taxonomy (NCBI): domain Eukaryota; kingdom Viridiplantae; phylum Streptophyta; class Pinopsida; order Araucariales; family Araucariaceae; genus Wollemia; species Wollemia nobilis. The sequence goes on along the minus strand of JAQPPZ010003287.1, from coordinate 3,742,155 downwards.
AGATCAAGTCAAAAGTGGAAAGGAAGGTGCAACACCATGATAAGTCATTATGTCATAGTTTTTAAGATCCAGAATGTTCACAAGGTCAAGAATTGTCACAACATCATGACAAGTCCCTGTGTCATGGTTTCCAATGCCCGAGAGCTTCAAAGGTATGAGATAGAATGTGACATCTTAACATCATTTTGTCATGACAATTACAGGCAAGATAGTTCTCAGAGGAAAGTTAGCCTAGCAGTATATGTTATAGAACAATGATTGTAGATAGTTTCAAATAATGAAGGATTGAATGAATTCAAGCTCATCTCCACTACTTCCCTACATGTGTGAAGAATTTAATCAATAGTCCCCTTTTGGATCGATGGGATTGTACATTTGTTGTAACAACTTTTGAAATAAAAGATATTTTTGTATTTTGATTATTGAACCATAGGAGGATTATAAATAAGAGAAATGACCTCTTGTGAAGGGGTTGGCTCTTAGGCATTTACAAGTTGCATGTACAAAGAGTTTTGGAGAAAGCAATACAATTGAGATCTTTGTTTGGCCTCTGGTTCAACATCTTGTAGAATATGTATGTATGAGTGGATGAATATTTCTGCTTTAGCTAGATGAATGTGCATGACATTAATTCTATATTATGAATTTTGTGCATTTTTGCTTCTCTAGTTATGGAAATTATAATATACTAAATTAAATGTTGATTAAAATTACTTTAAATATGATAAAAAAATGGTTGGTCTATTAGGAAATTTTGATGATTGTTTTGTTTCATGAGATTTGTGCATTTCTTGATGTTGCCTAATATGTACCATCTTAAGTTCTAGCTTTAGCTACATTTATTCCTTTTTGCACTCTTTTCCTCCCCCATCGTATATTTTAGCTAGTTAGAACCTTATAGGAGCTAGCCTTCTCTAGATATTGACCCGATTAAGCTCTACAACTTGCCCAATCATTTAATGTTGGTCAAGTCTTGGGTGCACATTTCACCATAGGTAGATTATGGACCAACAATATCATCACAAAATACTTTGCATAATGATAGAGAGTGGACCATCATAGTTATTCCAAAAACACTTTTCTTGATGTTGCATCTAGCCCCATATGCCCTCTTTGAAGAGAAATAAAGAGCCCCAATAAAATAAATCTAGGAAAGCAGTAATTACGGAATCAAAAGAAGATAGCCAATACACACATAACAAAGTATTTATCCTAGAAACCCTTAATCAGGAAAAACCAGCACAATATTACCTTCTTATTGCATAAAATTGACCATATCCTATACAATAATATTTCTCTTTTGTATATCTCCAAACCCTAATGCAAGTGCGATATATATAACAAAGGCACATGCACTGATTTTACAATATCATGTGTGAAAAAGCATGGGTTCAAATATAGTAACCCAAAAAAGCCCAAATGGGTCTAAAAATAACTTTAAATACCCTAAAATTTTGGTCGAGGGCTGTTGCCCTTGGACCCCTACTTTTTGGAGGTCTACCACCTTTGAACCCCTATTCGAGGCCCAACCTGTCCTAGATCCCATGGTCCTAGATCCTGATGAGTATAGGTATAGAGTGTCCAGTACCTTTTAGTGTTAACCCCACTAAAATAACATGGAAAATATTCAACATATTTCCAACATAATCCCACTTGTTGAATACTTTTCATAGGGGCCAAAAAATGCCATCGTCAACTATCAAGGGCAACAATGCCCATAGATCTCCTACACCAAGAATATTTTTGAGTAGGTACAACCTTAGTTAATAAATCAACAACATTATTCTCATTATCAACCTTTTCAAATATCACTCGATTCCCTTAAACCATCTCTCTCACAAAATGGTACGTGATCTCAATATATTTTGATTGATCATGAAAACCAGGATTGTTGACCAAAATTTTTGCACTATCACTATCAATTCTTACAGCCTTTTGTGTAATACCAACTATTGAACACAAACTTTATAGCCACACTTCTTATTTACATGCATGAGTGGCTATAATGTACTCTACCTCTATTGTGGACAAAGAAATTATTGATTGCTTTTTGCTCATCCAACTTACTACCCCTCCAAATAGTATAAACACATAAGTACTTATGGATATTCTCTTGTCAAGATCTCTAACCTAGTATGCATCCACAAAACCTTGTATATTTATAATATTACTATCTCCATATTTTCCTTGGTAATAGATAACATAATATAAAGTTCCACACAAATATCTGAAGGTCCTCTTCACAACAGTTCAATGTTCCTTTTCTGGATTGGAAATATATCTACCGACTACTCCCACTACATGTGCAATACCAGGTCTAGTACAAACCATTCCATACATCAAAATTTCAATAGCGCTAGCATAAGGAACATGATCCATTTCTTCAGTTTCCTCATCTATTTTAGGATATTGTTTAGTAGATAACTTTTGACCAATAAGGTATGGAGTACTTACTAGTTTACAATCATGCATCCTAAATTTTTGTAGTATTAAATCAATATATTTCCTTTGATTTAACCACAACTTTCTATTTACAAGATCCTTTATTATTTCCATACCCAAATTAAATTTTGCAGCACCTAAATCCTTCATGTCAAATTTAGAAGATAACTAAGATTTTAGTAGCTTTATCATCTCCTTATTGTTACCAATTAACAACATGTCATCCACATACAAAACAATGATAACAAAATTTTCACCTTCTTGTTTGAAATACACACATGGATCTGCTTTACCTTTTTCAAGACTAAGTGTCAAAATAAACCTATCAAATTTTTGGTTCCACATTCTTGGATATTTCTTCAAGTTGTAAAGGGACTTTTTTAGCTTGTATACCAGGTACTCCTTACCTTTTACATTAAAGAATTTTTGGTGTGACATATATATGTCTTCATCAAGTTCACCATGTAGAAAAGTTGTCTTACATCCATCTATTCTATTTTAAGATCAAAAGTAATAGAAATAGCCAACATAAATATAATTGAAGTTAGTTTAGCCACAGGAGAAAAATCTCACCAAAATCAATTCCCTTAGCCTAATAAAATCCTTTTGCTATCAGGTGATCCTTGTACTACTCCAAATTTCCTTCTACATTGTAAATCTTCTTGAATAACCACTTACAACCAACAAGTTTTCTTCTAGGAGGTAAGTTCACCAAATCCCATGTCTTATTTTTGTCCAAGGACTCCATTTCTTCCTCCATAACCCTTTTCCAAGACTTATTCCCACTTGACTGAAGTGCCTCCTTTATAGTCTTGGTTTCTTCATTAGTAACTGATAATGCAAAATAAAAATTTGAAGGGCTATACGTGTCTGGGAGTCTTCTAACTTGATCTAATCTCCTCAAAATTAGAGTTCTAGGTTCTGTATCTTCAACTTCCTCCTCACTGTTAGAGTTAAATTATATTATATCATTTGGGTCATGTAAATGTACCACCTTAGGTACATAGTTAGGATATGAGATTACTTTAGGGGGAAGTTATCTAGTTACTTCATGCAATGTAATAAATGCACAAGTGGCAATGTGTAAGTTATAATGTACAAGGTGTCCCCTTGTACATCTAGGTAGAGTGTTGGCCAAGGAATCTATCTTCTTATATAAAGGGTCTTATAGTGGTAGATTAGATATCAAGCTTATATCAAGCTCAGATCAACCTCTCATCAAGCTTGTTTCAAGTTTATGTTAGTTATTAGTAATAGTAATCCTGTAGGGAGTACAATGTAGCTCTTTATATCATATTAATGGAGTGATCATTTCCTCCATATTTGTATTGTATTTTCATTTCTATTTATAGTATATTTCAGTCATATTGTTGTTTCACTTTCTTTCATATTTCCTGTATTTTATTAGGACCTATGTTAGATCTCTCCACTACATATATCATCAAAAGCTAATAGTGGTATCAAAGCCATGGTTAATCAAGATAGGAGGACCTAAATCCATGATAAGAGAAGTCCAGTAGGTCAATATGAATAGGGAGAGTCAACATTACTACTATTGACCTGCATCTTTGCAAATTAGATCTACCATTGAGTGTCGCTACATGCAAAAGCTACCATTAGAATTATTTGATAGAAATAACCATAGTAATAAACATGATTAGGACTAAAATAAATCTTAGTTGTAGAAAACATGATATTATATTTGACTAGAGTCTTTCCATAGAGCTGTAGAAAAATTGGTGAAGACTATGACTTGACATTCAATCCACTAGTTTGACAAATCAACTAGTGAATATTATTATTTCCATAATTACAAATTCTTCAATTCCAATTTATAACAACTTGTTGCAGGAAAAGGAGATTCAAGAAAAATTTGGGAAGCTTCCTACAAGAGAGTTAGGAAGAATACCTTCAAGAATCATTCTAGCACTTGTAGCAACAAGGAAGAAGACTAAAGATTTCAAAGACCTCGAAGAAAGTCCCATTACAAGAGATACAATACTACAAAGTGTAGAAGTAAATAAAAGACCATAGTAGCCTTATAGCAGATTCAAGGAAGAAGAGACTCCAAAAGTTGAGTCAAGGAGGAGATAGGATATTGGTGATCTCCATTCAATATTAATCCTTGTAGATTGCAGAAGAAGAAAAGGCCATAGAAACCTTGATAAAAAAGAAGGTCATAGAACCCATAATTTTGAAGAAAAATTTAGAGAAGAATTCCTAATTCAAAATAAGAATTCTTGAATCAAAAGAGTTCTCCAAAGAAGATATCTTTGAAGAAAATTTCAAAGAAAATTTCCCGATTCAGAAGAAAAGTTATTTATTTATAAGAAAACTCTAGAAATGAGTTCTTGAAGAAGACTCCAAAGAAGAGTCCAAGAAATATGATATTGATGATCTCCTTTACTAATTAAAGACCTCTCTTAGAAGAAGTTGAAGAGATCAGGAGAAGATCTTGCAAAAATAACTTCCATTCTTGGAAGAAAGAGAAGGACTATCCAAAAGCAATAAATTTTAGAGATCCAAGAAAGATCTCATCACCAACACTTCTAGAAGCATAAGGTTGAAGAAAAGGCCTCAATTGAAAGACCAGAGAATCTAAAATATAGAAGACCTTGGAGAGGTCTCAAGGAGAATAAAAAGAAGGCTTGGAGAGCCTTGTTGTAGAGCTTGTAGACGTATCATCAGAAGGGTTCCTACGATAACTCATTGGATAAATCCACTACCAAGAATAAGCCCCTGATAGTGAAGGACTTGGGAAAATTATTGCCATCCAAAAATAAGCCCAAGAGAAGAAGAATTTAGCAAGGAGCTCTAGATATGAGAAGAAGAATTTGGAAAGGAGTGCCAAATACTAGAAGAAAAATCTAGTGAATACCTCAAGAAAATTGAAATCTTGAAAAGAAGATCATGTTTGAAGTCAAAATTTAACAAGAATCTTGAAGAAATATTCAGACAGAAGAAGCCTACCAAATCCAAGATATTTGGAGACTACCTCTCACAACAAGAAGACATAGTTTAAAGAAAGGAGTTCTTTGAATCTATAGTAGAAAGTAAAATATCACTAGAAGTATTAAGCCACCAAATCCAAGGGTTAAGACAAATAGTTCAATGCTACATATTGGTGAAGTAGAAAGTTGTTCAGGACAACCAACAAAGAAGTTGCGTATCCATCCACTATAAATAAGAAACTTGGTGAATCAAAACACCAAGATATACATCATCTACAAAAGCCATTAAAGGTAAGCAACTAGGGTGCAATTAGTTGAACTTAAAATTAGGGTTCATTATCAAATTCCATTAAGCACCATATTTGGATTAAAAGTTACAGAAGAATATATTGCATTATAGTATTCAAGTGCAAAAAGAACAAATTCATTTTTAAAGGATTATTTGCACATTAATAGGAGTTGGATATTTTTGAAAGAAAGAAAATTATAATATACATATTTTCTATCTAGAAATCAAGAAGACTATATCCTACAATATTGATTGTAGTGAAAATTTGTAGAATACTTATAAAGGGTTCATTACAAATTAATCTTAAAAGTTGTAGATATTATTAAGTGCATATGAAATTATTTTGAGAGTTTATTGGAGTGAAAAGGTGATATTTTTAGTGCATTAAATATGGAGTATTGTTAAAATCATTTGCACTACACTAATTACTCTTAAAAATGCTAGTTTGTGTTTATTTATTGAGGATCAAGAGCACAAAAACAAGTAGATTATCAAAGTGTCTAGAGACACTATTTGGTGCACAGAACCTATAGCATCTTGTGGCCCAAATAAGCCACCAAAATCAGATAATATTCCTCCAAGGAGTGGAGAAGAAAAGCCACTATAAAAATCAGCAATAGAATCTTCAAATCGAGACTTGGTGAGTCTTAGATTCAAAGTGCACTAAAGGCTATTTACAAAAATGTGCATAAATTACTTCTACAAAAAAAAAGAGCTTCTATCTAAGTGGTTATTAGCTGGGGTTTATGATGCGTAGTCGTTATACCATCATTAATTCTCAATGAATCTGTCAATCCAGGGCAGTGTACAAGGCTATCTACGAAAGAAGTGAAACAACTATAACTTAGGTCAATCTAGAGCAACAGGTCTTATTGGTGGAACCGGTTGTGTGGGGGGTTTTGGAACATTCCTATCTCTAAATTGCATGAATTAAATCTTAATCTAAGTTGCAGAATTGGAAACTAATCATTAACTGTAGAAATGAAGTCCTAATTACAATTGCAGAATGAGACCTAATTATATTGCGAAAATAACGAGTTGCAGAATTGAAAGTCTGATCCTAATTGCGAAAGGAAATCTAATTACTTTTGCAGTAATGAAAGTCTAGATCTAATGTGGAAATAAAAACTGTCAAAGTTCTATAACAGAAGGTTGTCAATCTTCTATGCAGGATTTTGACAGCAAAACATAAAATGCAGGAAATTGCTAAAAAACAGTAAATTCTAGAAATAACAGTCTGAAATAAAATGGAAGCTTTGCTTGAAAGTAAGATTGCAACTAAAACATTAAGCACAAGGTTAATCTAAGCATAAATAAACTAAGACTACAAATATTGTCAACTGTTTACAAGCAATTGAAATAACAAGTTCTACAACTCATTCTACTATAACAAAATCAGAATAAAAACCTGCTTGTTAGTCCTCCTCCTAGGTCTGGAAGTGGCCAGCCTCCTTGTCGAGAAGAAGGTATAAGTCTCTCTCTCTCTCTAAATCTTAATCACACTCATTTACAAGCAATATGAAATAGAACTGGTGCACTTTATTGATTAAAAGACATGATTACAATAATTCTGCTTAAAAACTGTTATAGGACTATACCAATCAATTTCTACCTATTCTCTGTATTTTCTGCTAGCTTCCTTACCTTTTTCTACCTCCTTTACTATCTACTTATTCCTACTAGGCTCAACCTGAATGGGAGCAATATTTATAGATGTCCTAAGGTCTGATTACAAACAAAGAATATCTCAAAAGATCTAATCCTACAATACTGCAACAAATTCTGGTTTTATCCTAGAAGAGGATTAAAACTTGATCTTTCCCTTAATGATGGCTTTGGTCGGCAATGACGGCAAAGACAGATGGAAGATCTTTCCCTTTACCTTTTCCAACCTTTATTTCCCTTTTTTGGCTTCAAAAATCGGTCAACAAGTCAAAAAGCACACTCTGTTTTCATTCCGAAGATAAGTGGCTTCATTTCGAAGACAATGCAATTCTCATTCCGAAGATCGCTCATTTCGAAGATACTGCATTCTCATTCCGAAGATCGCTCATTCCGAAGATACTGCATTCTTCATTCCGAAGATCCGCTCATTCCAAAGATACTGCATTCTTCATTCCGAAGATCCGCTCATTTCGAAGACGCTGTGTTCTCTCATTCCGAAGATATCTGTTCATTTCGAAGATACTTCGGAATGAACAAATGTATGCTTTTCCAGTGATTTCTTCTGCATCTCTCAGGTGGGTTATCTCCTAAGATCAAATTCCAATGGTCTTCATCCCTTTCCTCATGTGAATTCCATGCCTTGCTATTTATGGACAGTCGGCTGGAATTTACATGGGAAAGACCAGTTTTTGCTGCACAGCAACAGTTTGCTTGCACTGTTGCCAGATTTAGGTGAAATAAATGCTTGAGACAAATCAAAACATGATTAGTGAAATGCTGCTATTATTCTAAGCATATCCCATTTTAGCAAATCATAGCAAAAAGAACACAAAACTATGCAAAAAGCTGTAAAATCAGCATATAATATTTCAAATACATTGATCATGCAAAATGGTTAATATACAACATATTGAATCAACTTAACTAACATATCGAGATAAAACATAAGAGTTTATAGGCATTTTTAGTGTTCAAAACATGTTATGATTGAGGCATTTCCGAGGCCTCATCATTTTCCCCCCAACTTATATTAATGCATGCCCTCATGCATTACGTTGGGCTATGGAATCACATATGTCCATGTTTAGATTCCATGACCTGTAGAATAATTTCTTGCCTATGTAATACCCCCTGTTTTCCTGAATGTTTCTGAGCCAATCTTCAAATTGTTCATCAGGCTGGGCATCTTCCTCAAAGTAGAATGGAACTGGAGTAATGATGGTCGGAGGCCTAAACCTGAGACCTATCCAGTTATGTTGCATGATCTGAATCAGTTGGATTACACCTTCTGCTCTTCTTCTGGACCATTCTAAGTTGATGGGGGAGATAGGTTCTCTTTTCCTCAAAGACATGGAAAGTTCAGCCCATCTGTCTCTGCATACTGACAATGTTGGGAAGAAATTGTGATCACAAAAATTGTTAAATCTGGCCACACAGTCCCTTAAGTTGTTCAAGTACATTCTCTTTATATCATCCCTGTTCATCATTGAGAAGTGTTGCCTGGTGATAACTAGGTGATTTGGCTGGATTGCTCTGACTAACAACTCAGCCCTTGTTTCAATCACTTTATTCTGCTTTTTCTCTTGATCCCAGTAAAGCTGATTCTGCAAAGTAGACATAAATGCTCTCAACTGAACATCTCCAATGTAGATTTGAGGATGAGAGTCAACTTCCTCTGGAATGAAGAAACCGTGTAAAAACAGTTCACACAGGAGATTTTTCTGCTCAAAAGGACTGTCAAAATATGCCTCCAAAAAATCTTCAATAGTGTCCAATTTATATGGGAGGTTTGAAGTAATCCTCATGACCCGCCATCTGAGGTATTTTTCCTTCAAAATAAGGCTGTAAAATCTAGCTGGTCGTCTAAATTGGACTAAAAATTCAGCAATTTGGCATAAGTCAGACACCTTTTCTTTCAATGCCTAAATTTTTGTGTCCTTGGCTTCTAGTTGTTTTGCTTCCAATTTGAACTTTTCAGTTTTAGTGGCAAGCTGCTCATATCTAATCATCCAGCTAGCTATGTCTGCATTGTACTGCTCTAGAGACACAGTATTAGGTGGTCTGACTACAGGTGGGATCCTAGGCAGCAGATCAACTTGAACTCCTTTTTCTGCCACTTCTACTGGTTGTTCATCTATCAATAACTCTACTTGCACTTCCTTATTTGCTATTTCTATGGGGTTGTCATCAGATAGTATTTCTACTTGTACCCCCTTATCTGTTGTTTCTACTGGAAGTGTAACAAGTTGAAATGCAGGGACCTCAATAGGAGTACTTACTTGAACATTTTCTTTTTGCTTTGGGACTGTTCCTGTGTTGGTGGCTCATCTTCAACATCCTCCGCTATGCTCTTTACCATTTTTGAAGCATCTTCAGAACAAGAAGGCAATGCTTCAGAATAAGATGGTGTTAGAATGAACAGGCACTTCTTCAGAATGAAGGAGTGCTATTTCAGGATGAACTCCTATGTCTGCCTCAACAGAGTCATCTACCCTTGATAGACCCAGAAGCAATTGAGCCAAATTGTCTTCATCATTGGATATAGCTGGCTATTTTTTAGATTGTGACAACATTTTTCTCAATTCTGCCACTTCTTGCTAAAGCTCTACAATTTTTCTTTCTTGCATCTCAATGATGCTTTCTTTCTCTGAAATCCATCTGGTCTGTGTTTTGACAACACTCCTTGCTGCCCTCACTGCTCTGTGATGTCTTCCACTTTTTTTTACTTCGATCTGGACAAATCGATTGCGATTGGTGCTCAACTAATTTCTCTTCTTCAACAATTTGTTCTTGTTCGGAGGCTCTGAGCTCTATAAGGGTATCCACCATATATGTAGCCTGTTGAACTATAGCTTCCTCCAAACCATCCTACTTAGTTTCTCATCTGCTTCTTAGGAATGAATTTAGATGTCTTTCTCGATCCACCTCATTTGGTTTTAATTCTCATGTGCATGTTTATTAGGATTAAAAATTGGTGGCATATGGTTGGTCATGATCCTCGTATTTCCAATGGGTGCAAAAATAAACCATGTGTTGGTGACACGTGTTCCTTCATCGTATGCAACTAAAAGAGTTTGATTTTGTCGTACCTTGTCTTCTTGGATGCCATGTGGAAATGCTCTTTCCGAAGATTATAACTTATTGTGTAAACAAAATTTCATTTCGAAGATTATGACTTCATTTCGAAGATGAGTCTTCATTTCGAAGACAAATCCTCATTTCGAAGATTATAACTTCATTTCGAAGACAGGTCTTCATTCCGAAGACAAATCTTCTTTGCAAAATTTTCATTTCGAAGATTAATCCTCATTTCGAAGATCAATCCTCATTTCGAAGATCAGGTTGTATTGTGAAGGTAAATCGTCATTCCGAAGATAGATCTTCATTTCGAAGACAGATTTTCATTGAAGAGATCTTCATTCGAAGATAGATCTTCATTTCGAAGATGATGCAACAAGTCGTCATTCCGAAGACCAAGTTTCATTCTCGAAGACAAATTGTCATTCCGAAGACAAAGTTTCTTTCTGAAGACAAAGTGCAACATTCATTCTGTTGTCATTTCGAAGACAATTTCAATCCGAAGATAATACAGTAGGCACTATTTTTGGCATTCTTGTTCCGAAGATTAGGCAGAAATCAATATTTTCATTCTCAAAACATGTTTTAAGTATGCCAACTCTTATGAATACCTTTTATGCTAATGGTTAATTGTCATATACTATACACCAATCATTTTACAATGAAGAAATGTAAGAAATATATACCTGATAAAAACAGTTAATGCCAATTTTGAAGAATGACTGCCTTTGTTGATATTCTGCTGAGATTTTCTGCAACATTTCAAAACAAGTGCACTTGGTGAATTTGTACAATGATGGTTCAAAAATTTCTCAAGGTTATGCATGCCAGAAAACTGGTTTTCATGCATACCAACTCAGTAGTGCCTTAAGAAAAGGTTTTCACTGCTGAGTTATTCATTTTTCTCTTCTTTTTTTTTTTTTTTTTCTTTTTATCTTGATCCTGACTATGCCCATGAAGGAATTTCATGATTTCCCTTGAAACCATGCCCATGAAGGAATTCATACTCAGAATTTATTCATCTTTTTGTTTTCTATTTTTTTTGATTTTTTTTGTATTTTCTATTTTTTTCTTGAAATCCATGATCATGTTGATTGTTTTGAAGTGGAAGAGGGAATCTCTTCCACCTGCTGTGTATCCAAACTATCAAGTTGCTTTGCAAGAATTCTTCTTTAGTCAGAGGTGTATGGTACACCCCGAGGCGATGTCCATTCACTACCAACTTTCTTCGTGACCCATCAATAGGGGATAGACGAGCTGCTCCATTGTCAAATACCTCCTCAATCCAGTAAGGTCCCAACCATCTAGTTCTCAGTTTTCCAGGGAAGTCTTCATATCGAGAATCAAACAGTAAAGCCCAATCTCCTTGTTGAAGTTTCCTCTGCTGAATGTGACTGTCATGCCATAGCTTCCTCTGCTCTTGAATTACCTCAGTTTGGTGCAGAGCATCCAATCTAAGTTCATCCAATGCATTCAGCTGCAGAATCCTGTCTGTCTATGCCTGCGACAATTCAATTCCAATTTCCAGTGTTGTGCGCAATGTTAGTAGCTCAAATTCAATAGGTAAGAGAGGCTTTTTACCAAAGACTAGTTCATAAGGTGTGAATCCAGTAGTGGACTTCCAAGTAGTATTGTAGGCCCAAAGCTGCTTCGGGTAATTTATCTAGCCAATTTCTCCTATGAAAAGCTACTATTTTTGTCAAGATGCGTTCTAGTTCCCTGTTTGTTACTTCAACCTGGCCATTTGCTTGTGGGTGGTAAGGTGATGATTTCCTATGTTTGATTTCATACAATTCTGTAAATGCTTTTATGACTTTGGATGCAAATTGGGGTCCTTGGTCCGTGGTGATAGACCGTGGAGCTCCAAATCTCTAAAAAATCTGAGTATACAAGAAATCAGCGACCTTCTCTTCACGAGCATGTTTGAAAGCACGCACCTCTACCCACTTTGTCGGGTAATCGGTGCATACTAGAATATGCACCTTTCCTTGAGAAGGTGGATCAATAGGTCCTACAAAATCAAGCCCCCACCTCTCAAATGGTTCTAAAACCATTTGAGGCTGCGATGGCATCTCATTTGTATGAGTGGGTTTCCCCATTCTTTGGCATGCATCACAATGCCTGATGTACTTTTTTACATCCTTGCGAAGAGATAGCCAATAATATCATGTCCCTAAGATTTTCCTAACTGTGCTTTTTATAGAATAGTGTCCACCTAGGGGTTCATCATGACAAGCTCTAAGGATATCATACACTTCATCCTTTCAGATGCACCTACGTAACACATGGTCGGGACTGCACTTAAAAAGCATACCCTTAATCCATTCAAAAGAAGAACTCTGTTTGATCAATTGTTTTTTCTGTTTTGAAGTGAAATGTGGAGGAACTTTCCCTGTGACCAAATAATTGGCTATATCTGCAAACCAAGGTGATTGGACTGATATAGCAAATAGTTTTTCATCAGGAAAAGTGTCATCAACTAATTCCCCTTCATCTGTGTTCTGCAACTTGGACAAGAAATCTGCCACAACATTAGCTTTTCCTGGTTTGTTGATTATAGTGATATCAAATTCTTGCAGCAACAACAACCAACGAATAATTCTTGCACTTACCATAGGTTTATTCATCAAATACTTAATGGTTGTATGATCTGTGTGAATAAATATTTGATAACTCTGTGATATAATGCCTGAATTTGTTGATGGCATAAATTATTGCTAGGAATTCCTTCTCGGTTGTTGTATAATTTTTCTCGGCTCTGTCAAGTTCTTGCTAATGTTGTAGATGGTATAATGTTCACCATTATCAATTTGTCCTAATGCTTGCTCCAATTGTTGTATTGGAGGCATCAGTCTGTATGTGAAATGGTAATGTCCAATTAGGTCCTCTGAGCACAGGTGGAGTTATCAATTTCTCTTTCAGAGCTTCAAATGCTTCCTGACACTTTGCAGTCCAGGAGAATTCAGAATCTTTAGTCAATAGGGCAAACATAGGACTGGCTATTGTACTAAAGTTGGGAATAAACCTGCGGTAAAAACCAATGTGTCCTAGGAAGCTTTCGACATTAGTCTGAGTTTTAGGAGGAAGGAGATTCTTGATAATTTCCACCTTCTTTGGATCAACTTGGATCCCTTCAGGAGAGATGTGATGACCAAGAACTATCCCTTCCTTCATCATCATGAAGCATTTTTCTGGATTCAAGGATAAGTGGTATGTTTCACAGCGAGTTAAGACTTTGTCAAGATTTTCCAATGTAAAATCAAAAGTTTGTCCACATACTTGTGAAATCATCCATGTATATTTCAACACTTTTGGTGGTCAGATCAGCAAAAATTGCTACGCTTGCTCGCTGAAAAGTTGTTGGGGCGTTACACAAACCAAAAGGTAAAACCCTATAGGCAAATGTTCCCCATGGACATGTAAAAGTTGTTTTCTCTTGATCTTCAAGTGCAATCTGAATTTGATTATATCCACTAAATCCATCAAGAAAACAAAAGTATCTTTTTCCGACAAGAGTATCTAACACCTGATCTATGAAAGGTAATGGAAAATGGTCTTTGTATGTCACCTTATTCAACTCTCTATAGTCTACACATACTCTCATTTTTCCATTTTTCTTAGGAACTATTACCAATGGAGAAACCCATTGGCTATCAAAAATTGGGTAAATGAATCCTACTTCCAGGAGTTTTTCAATTTCTTCTTTCACAATATCTCTTAAGGCAGGATTCAATCTTCTTTGGGGTTGTCTAACTGGCTTGACTTCTTCAGTATAGATTCTGTGGGTACATATATCAGGATGAACTCCTGACATATCTTTGTAGTTCCAAGCAAAAGCATGAACATGCTTCCGCAAGACAACTATCAATTTTTCTTCCTCTTCCCTAGTAAGCTGGCTGTAGATGTTCAAAAATTTGCCTGGTTGGACTTCTATTTGTTTTGTATTTAGAAGGACTGAATTCACTCCTTCATACCTGGTGATTAAGGGATTAAGAGGACATTGCTGAGATGGGAGAAAAGAAGCGAGTTTCTATTTTATTGCTACTTGAGGGAAGCATATCTTGTATGGAACGGTGAGAAGGAAAAATCAGATGATGGTGCCATCCATGTGGTAGTGAAACAAAGTTTCCCTGTGATAGTACAGATGGTTCATCTTCAGATTTTTGATTCTCCTCATTACTTAACTATTGGATATTTGTTGCTTCCCCTTCTAAACCTTGTTCATGCAGAACATTCATCAGGATTGTTTCATTTTCTAAATTTTTTGTGTCATTGAGGTCTTCTATGTGTTCTCTTACTACTAAGGTAGCTAGTGTAGAAATGACCTCTTCTGGTTCTTCCTCTGAGTCAGAAAACCATAACTGACCTAAAAATTTGCTAGATGGTTTTGCAGGAGGATATAAAGAAATCTGTTTCAGATCAATACCATTTGAAATAGTCATATTTCCAGATCTGCGATCTATGAAGGCTGCTGTAGTTGCAAGCCAAGGTCTTCCCAAAATAATGGGATATCCATGTGCTAAATTTCTTGGCTGTAAAACCAAAAAATCTGCAGGGAATTCCCAAGAAGAAACTTCTATAGGGACATCTTCAATGATTCCTTCAGGTTTTGCAACTGACCTATCAACCATTTCTAAAACTATAAATGTGGGGCTGAGATGTTTGAGCTGTAATTGTTCCATTGTATCCTTGGTCATGACATTTATTGCAGCTCCTAGATCTACTAAGACATTTGATATTGGTATTGAACCTATGGTGACTGTGATAGCTGGGCTTCCTGGATCACTATACTTTGGAGGTACTAGTTTTCGAGATAAGAGATCAGCTATCTTTCCTTCAACTCTGCATAGTCTTGGGAAATGCCTTCTTCTTTCTTCCTTGCTCTTTTAATGCATAAATTTTGGATAGATATTGTTAATCTCTGGTATTTCCTTAATGGCTTGCAATAAGGGCAATGATATAGTCAACTTTTTGAGTTCTTTGACCAATTCTGACTCAGAATTTTTTGGTATTGCATTAAATCTTTCAGGATATGGAATTATCCTTGGTAATTGTTCTGCTTGTGTCTCTTTCTCTATTGTTGGTTGGATTCTCTCTGGTTCCAATTTTTCTTTTGTCTCTATTGTTGGTTGGATTCTCTCTGGTTCTGATGATTCTTGCTCTTCATTTTCTTTGATTTCAATTGAAACTGGTTCAGGTACAACTTTCCCTGAACGAAGTTGGATGTTACTACAATCAAGAACATTAATTTCAACATTTTCTTCACTTGACCACATAGACAGGAGGTGTCTGTCTCACGCTGTTTGGATTAGTGACTGGTTGAGCTGGCAATTGAGGTTGTTTCACTTGCTGTGTTTGTTGTTGTTTTTCTTGAAAATTTTGATTAGGTGCAGGCAACAAATGCTGAGTTTGACCTTGATTCCTTTGCTGCCTTGGATAGGACTGGTATTGCTGATTCCATTGTGGTTGGTTTTGCATCCAATGTGGATTAGTCTGATTTTGATTCCAAGTCTGGATTGTTTTGATTCCAAGATGGGTTGTTTTGATTCCATGAGGGGTTGTTTTGATTCTAATTCCAGGCTGGGTTACTCCAATTTGCTTGTGGCCATTCTTGGGAATTTGTCCATTGAGGATAATTCCAAGGACGTTGGGGTGGTTCTGATTGTCCCCAAGGCATAGTACCAGGATTATGCCCCCAATTTGTAGGAAAACGAGGGGGATTTTGGTATTGAGAGAAATTTCCCCCTTGTTTTGGTCCAATATAGTTGAGTTCCTCAGTCTGGTTTTCTAACACAGTTTTGAGTTGTGGTAGCAGGTGGCATTGATCAGTTGAATGCCTTTTTGAACAGATACTACAAATGGCTGAGATAGATGTTTTATTCAAAGGACATTCTTGCAAAGCATGTTTATTTCTACATCTTGGGCAATAAATTGCCAAAGGTTCTATGTTTTTTGCTTTTGCAGACATTTCCCCCAAAGTAGTGTTTAGGTGCACTAGAATATCAGTTTTGAAATTTGCAAGTTCCTCTATCAGGTCCTTTACATCAGTGCCATTTGTGCGGCTTTTTCTTCTTCTCTGCTTAGTGCGAGAGTAATTCCTGTAGAGATCCATAATTTCCTCATTACTGAGAGTGGTTACATCCCCTTTTCCCATCAAATCCAGAACTTCTCTGGATTCATCTTGCAATCCTCTCAAAAATATGGTTTTACATAATTATGGTTCTACAAGTCCACATCTCCTTTGAACAAAGGAGAACCTATCAAGATAATCTTCCAATGTCTCATCATCTTCTTGCTTGATTCTGAATAACTCATCTTTTCTATTCCTTACACGGCAATATTCCTGATATTTGTCTAAAAAGACAGTCTCCATTTGATCCCGAGGTTCTTATGGAATTTGGCTCTAAGCTCATGAACCGGCGTAATCTTGAATCCTTGAGTGTTGAGGGAAAAACCTTAAGTTTTTGATTGCCATTTATATAATCATAGGTCTGACACACTACCTTGAATTCAAAAAAAAACTGATCAGGATCTTCGGATACAACACCTCGAAAGGTTGGAAGTACTGAAGGTGAAATGGTCTTCATGGGAGAGTTTTGTGTTGGATTCAGACGAATAGGATATTCAAATGTTCTGGAAGGTTGGAGTATATCCTGATCATCTCCTTCATTATGAACATAGCCATGTTGGCCATCTATATTGCCTCCTTCTGCCATAGTTTCCTGTTTGTTGGGAGAAGTTAAAGCTTCCCAAATTGTTCTCTCAAGAGGTCCAAGCCTCTCTGTTGATGATGAGTCTGATGAATTTTCTTTCTTAGGATATTCTGATGATGATAAAATTGGTGATTTTCCTATCTCAGAATGTTCTAGTGATGGTGAGACTGGTGATTTTTCTATCAATCTTTCTGGTAGTTCAAACACAGGTGATTCACCCCTTAGGCGTGAAGATCTCCTTAATGGAACAAGCCAGGGATCCTTTGGGGTAGTTCTACCTTTTTCATCCCTAGACTTATTCATTCATGTTTACTCCTAAATGACATAAATTAAGTCAATAGTTGTTATCTTTCTCAATTGTTGTATTCAGATTTTAACCTGAATTTTCATAGCTTAGTCTGATTATAGCTATTGGACTGTTTGTTTTCTTCTGACAACACTATTCCCCGACAACGATGCCAAAATGATGCGTAGTCGTTATACCATCATTAATTCTCAATGAATCTGTCAATCCAGGGCAGTGTACAAGGCTATCTATGGAAGAAGAAGTGAAACAACTATAACTTAGGTCAATCTAGAGCAACAGGTCTTATTGGTGGAACCGGTTGTGTGGGGGGTTTTGGAACATTCCTATCTCTAAATTGCATGAATTAAACCTTAATCTAAGTTGCAGAATTGGAAACTAATCATTAACTGCAGAAATGAAGTCCTAATTACAATTGCAGAATAAGACTTGTTGGTCCGACTTTCATACACACCCTGTGAAGGATGAGCACAAAACTCTGATAACACTTATACGGGATAAATCCCACTCACTTTAGGATCTAGCTGGTTATCCAAGGTGTGAGTTACAGAGTCGGGTCGAATGTCAATTCACTCTTTTTCGCTTCTGGAATAGATTTCAATATGGACTGTCTGTACCTTACAACGGGCTCACTGAACTTGCTCAGTAATGTTCAGAAGTTGTCACTTGTTGACAATCAGATTTAAAATTAATTCTTTGATCTAGCTCTCATGGGTCAGTAGATTTAAATAAAAGACAAATAAAGAAAATAAAAATGTATCATTTCACGGTAAAACAAAGAGGGTAGGGTAAGGCTGAAAGAGAAGTTTATCAAATTTAACTGTAAAACAAAATTACCAATTTTATTTATACTATCGACTTCACAACAGAACAAATCAAAGAAGAAAGTGTCCAGCTTTTCTAAGATCACTTTCTACTAAGAGCACAAGGCAAAGATGGAACAGATCTAACAAAAAATTATAAACCGAAGGGAAGTCGGTTAAAATTGATATCTTTCACCGACAGCCTAGCTCGCACAGTGAGGACAGAGCAATTAGAACAAACTTGAACCTTAAATCTGTAATTTTCCCTAGTATACAATAGAACAAATGAAGCCTAACAACATATTTAATCTTGATAACACCGATTTACAGCATATATCTAATAAACTTTAATGAAACGGATAACAAAAGAAGATGAACTTATCACAATCTACAAAATATTAGGCTCCTGGCCATGCTATCACAGAAAACAAAAGCACATCAACTCCAAGTCCAGAAATAAAATATTTAACAAAATTTGCAAGAAATTGCTTCAATAGCCTTTTATTTCTAAGTTTTCGCCTCCTGCGATTACATTGAGAAGAAGTATTTATAGACTCAGGACAGACCCTGATCTTTTCAGAAATATCTTCCTCTCAAACCCTAAATCTTATCATCTCAAACCCTAGGACCCGGGTTTTACAATATAAAGCCATTTAAAACAAAGTCCGGATAAAACTTAACCATTCTGCAAATCAGTGCAGTCAGTTGCCATAAATGGAGAAGATAGAATTCGAATGCCACTTGCATTCACCCGCAACTGCAAATAAATGCCCTCATTAATTCCCTCGGGTAAGCTGGATGAGTCACCACTTCTCCGACATTTCATCTCCGTAGAGCCATCCGTGAGTTGAAAATATCTGCACGCCATTAATTCTGCCATAAATCTTCATTAAATGCATTCATCGGCAAAATCCGGCAACTGTGTGCATATATTTTCATTTCTCGGCCAATTCTCGACATATTCCACTATGGGCAGCTGCTTAGTCACCGTAAAGTCTCTTTGCAGCCAGATCTGAAAAAAATTGGATGACACAACAACTTTTCTTTCAATATGGCTGTCTTTGATTAATTTGCATTCGACTTTGTCTTTATGGCCCTTTCTCCGTTATCCCGTAAGTGACAGATGGCTTCCTGCATGAAAGAACAAAAGACGGATTAGTATTTTTAAAATATTAAATCAAAACTTTAATTATTAAATCAGATTAAAAACCCTAAAGTTTACTTGCATGTCGGCCTTATTAATCTGATACGTGGCCCGCAGTGCTTTGACACGTGTCACAAAATCGCGACACGTGTCCATTTCCAGCTGTCTTGCATTTCTGGTTCTCTGCTGGCAAGGTCATGAAAATGCGACATGTCACGATTTCGTGACATGTCACGAAATCGTGACATCTTTCTGGCAAAGGCGTCTTTCAGCTGTTCCAACCACGAAAGTGACATGTCGCGATTTCGCGACATGTCGCGAAATCGCGACCATTTCTCCTCTCGGCAACTTCTGTGCTGTACTGCCGTGAAAATGTGACATGTCGCGATTTCGTGACATGTCATGAAATCGTGACCCTTCTCCCCCTTCGGCACTCTTCGTCCTTCCACTACGCGACATGTCACGATTTCGCGACATGTACTGCCGTGCCCTTTCCCTTCTTCCTCTGTCGATCGCGACCTTCTTCCTTAGCCTTTTCTTCCTTCCGTGAGCATGTCACGATTTCCGACATGTCGAAATCGTGACGCCTTTCTTCCTTGTGACCCTTTCTTCCTCCGTGACATGTCATGATTTCGCGACATGTCAAATCGTGACCCTTTATGCCTTAGTACTTTTCAATTTTGGTTCCTTTCTTCCTGACCTTGGACCTGTCGCGATTTCGTGACATGTCACGAAATCGCGACGGTCCGTACTCCTGCCCCTTTCAAAAGTCAGGATTTCGTGACGTCATCGTGACTCTTTCTGCCGCCTTCTTCCTTCTCTGTCGTGATTGCGACATGTCGTGAAATCGTGACCTTTCGCACTTGCTTTTCCTTCCATGACAATGTCGCGATTTCGGACATGTCGCGAAATCGTGACATTTCGTACAATTTTGTCTTCTCTCTCCAAATTTGTCGCGATTTCGCGACATGTCGCGAAATCGCGACGTTCCGTACGATTTGCCTTTCTCTCTCCAACTGGTAGCGATATCGTGACATTTCCAAAAATGGAAATGTCGCGATATCGCGACATTTCAAAAAATGGAAAGTGTCGCGATTTCGCTACGATTTTCTGACTTAGCCGATTTTTCAAAAACCCGTCGCGATATCGCGACATTCCCAAAATGGAAGTGTCGCGATATCGTGACACTTCCAAAAAAGGAAAGTTTTGATTTTTAATGAATTTATCTATCTGTTTTCTGCATTTTTTTATACCGGTGTAAGATTTTCTTTATCCATGAATGATTCTAGCATGTAAAAAGTGAAGTCTGAGATAACAAAGCCAGAATGCAAGAAAACTTGGATAAAGAAACAGGCAAAACTTGAAGAAGAAAGAGGCAAGTAAAAATTTGGAATTAAAACTTGAAAATCATCAAGAGGGTCCCTACTGCAAAATGAAAGCTCAATGTTTTCAAAGGATGGAAAATTATTTTTCAGTGGGGGTGTGTTGCTTCTCAACAAATGGCGATATCTGCGGGTAAAATAGTAGCATTATTTTAGAACCCAGGACTCTAGTTTCAAAACAACATAGACCATGCATCAAGCCTTGCCATAGATATTCTTCAAAATAAATTGACTACTAACTGATAGTTGTTAAAATTTCCCAAGGACATACTAGGCTGAATTACTTAAGGAAGATTTCTGATGTGCAATTACAAGGGTATAAAACTTTCTTCAAGAATGACTTGGATCGAATGTTGAACTCTGGATTGATCAGCTTTTCTAGATTGTAAAAAGGGGAAACCGAGTAGAGCTTTGTTTACTAGTTTAGCCTTTTACTGACCCAGACGAGTTACCCTTTAGATTTACACGACCCAAATTTACAACTGTAAGGTAGAATCTACAACTTGGTAGAAGAAAAATATCTTTTGAAATCTTGGCTGCCTCTTTCATTATATAACTCTTTTTTTCTTTTTCTTTTTATCTCTCTTTTTTTTCTTTTTTTTATATATATATTGGAAATAATAGAGTGCCAATTCAACTTACATCTCTTTCTTTTGAAATACATCAACATCTGAAAAGCCTTAGAAAGAATAACAATTTTCTTTTAATATTTCATCAATCTGGAACTGCTTCAGCCTAGGCACTGATAGCCTCTATGGATACTCAAATAATTACATGAATCATAGTCCCCTCTTATAACCAACTTTTCTTGGATTCCCCGGGAGTTCCTCCAACCAAACAGCATAGCAGTTTCTTTATAATTAAAACAACTGTGGCAAGCAAGACACAAAATCCAATCATCCTTCCACTGTTGTTCTGACTAAAAAAATAGTTCCACTATTCAGTTCAAACAGACTATCTCACAATTGTGATAATGAACACTGGATTGATCAGCTCAGAATAAAAAAATTTTTGGAAGGCTGACCTTTTTTATGAATGCTCAGGCAAAGGTTAAAGAACAGAATTTTAAAAGCCAAAGAACTTTGTACAGACTTCCAAGGATAAACACAGGCCTCTAAAATCAGAATAAAATAAAAGCGCATGAGACTTTAAAATAAAAGCGTACAAGCGAAAACAAAATTGCAGGGTTATTTACAAAGGAAACAAAATAAAACTGTACAGGCAATTAAAGGAAATGAAATAAAACAAGACTGCAGAGCTATTTACAAAGAAAATAAACTGCACAGACCTTAAATAAAATATAAAATACAGAACTTTAAAATAAAACAACTGCTGTACAGACAACATAGGAAATAGAATACATAAATGTACAGACCTGAAAGGAATTAAAACTGAGGGTTATTTACAAAGGAAAAAAAATACAGAACTTCAAGACAGACTAAAATTGCATAGACAAATTAGGATTAAATAAATAAAAAGAACATAAATTTAAAAACAAATTAAAACAAAGCAACTAAAAACTGTACAGGCAATTAAAACTAAAGCTAAAAGCGTACGAGCAAATAGAATTAAAATAATTAAACAGAATACAAGACATAAAATTAAACTAAAGCAATCAACGACGACATTAAAAGTAAACTAAACAACTAAAAAAAACTAAACTAAAGAACTGTATAGACATGAAGAGTAAACTAAACTAAACAACTGTACAGACATTAAAAGTAAACTAAAGCAGATAAACTGCAAAGTTATTTACAATGTATACACATGTTACAACTTCTTTATGACTCATTCAAATGATACATTGGACGGAACAGCCGAGAAATAATGTTTTAAGTACTGACCATTAACAAGGAGGTCCAGAAAATTACCATCAAGGTCTTGTAATCGAAATGCATTGTTACCCGGAATCTCAGCAATCCGGTAGGGGCCTATCCACAGTGGTTGCAACTTTGTATGCTTACCCTTCTTCTCATGGGCCTTGTCCCATAGAAGCACCAAGTCTGCCAGTTCGAAAGCTTTCACTTTGGCCCTCTTGTCAAACCAGCGCTTGACGGTTTCTTGGTGCCGACTGAAGTGTTCCAGGGCTTGGAGTCTTTCATCCTGCAAGTTAGTTAGATCTAAAACACGAGCCTCTGCATCATCTTGATCCTCAAAATAGTCTAAGACAAATTGGTAAGTAGGTAACTTCAGAGAGATGGGAACAATTGGCTGGGTACCATACAACAAAGCAAAAGGAGAAGTTTTAAGAGCCACTTTATATTTTATCCGGTCAGCCCAAAGTGCATATTTCAATAATGTATGCCACTGCCTGGGTTTATCTGCTGCAGATTTCTTGATGGCATTCATTAAATTCTTGTTTGTGGACTCAGCCAGTCCATTGCCTTGGGGATAATAGTTGGATGAGAATCTGATAACTATCCCCATATGGTATGCCCATTCTGCAAACTCCAATGATTGGAAGGTTGGTCCATTATCACACACCAAATTCAGAGGAACCCCAAACCTAGTTATGATATTTAATTCTAGAAATTCAATGACTTCATGAGTTGTACTTCTTGTGGTGGCTGCTGCTTCAACCCATCTTGTGCAGTAATCAGTAGCTGTCAGAACATACTTATGCCCTGCTGAAGAATTTGGATTAATCACTCCCACAAAATCAAGTCCCCACTGCATGAAAGGTTTATTTATTACAACAGGTTGCAATGGGAGAGCCCGGTTGGCCTCTTTGGCTGCAAAAGTTTGGCATTGATGGCAGGTTCTTACATGCTGATGTGCATCTTTAAATAGTGTAGGCCGATAATAGCCCTGCTCTCAATATTTTATGCGCAGTAGCGAGATCCTGATGAATGCCCTGCCCCTAACTTTTCATGAAAACTGGACATGACTTCATTGACTTCACTCGGAGAAATGCATCTTAGGAAAATGCCAGCATAATTCTCTCTGTACAAATTACTTGCTTTGAGGAGATAATGAGCAGCTTTCAGTTTTAATGCTCTCCTTTGGGTTCTGTTCAAGTGAGACGGGCAAATTCCAAATTGCAACAGATGAGTAATATCCCCATACCAGTCATCAGATTCAGAATTTAACTGATTAACTTCTTCCCGTACAGGTACTTCGGCAATGTGTCGGGACAAACCAAGTCCTCTGATCAATTTAGCAGGCCGAATCTCTAAGTCATACTCTTGCAGCCTTGTAACCCAATTACCCCTCAATTCACCCAATTCATTCTGACTTAGAAGGTATTTAACAGCTGGGTCTGGAACTATAGCATGAATTCTGCTTCTTAATATATAGTGCTTGAACTGCTTAACCGCTCTTACCAAGGCATAAGCTTGTTTGTCTAAACGAGAATATTTCAGCTCAGCCCCCTTTAAATTGGTACTCTTGAAAGCAATTGGATGTTCCCCAGTTTCTCTCCGTTGGGTCAGAACTGCAGCAAGTGTATGTTCAGAAGAGAAAGTGTACAGATAAAAATCTGCACTGAAATCTGGGCTTACCGAAACTGGTGCTTGTTTTATGGCTGTCTTGATTTCTTGGAAAGTCGTCTTAGCTTACGTGGTCCGGACAATCTGAGCAGTTTGCTTTAGCATGTCATTCATTGGCTTGACTATCTCTGCAAAACCGGAGATGAACTTCTTGACAAAGTTAATTTTTCCAAAGAAGGACCTCAACTCTTTCTTGGAGTTGGGAAATGGTATGCCAGATATGGCTTCAACTCTGCCTGGATCCATGGAAATGCCATCTTTTGTGACCAAGTGCCCAAGGAGCTTTCCTTCTATTACACCAAAAATGCACTTCTTCGGATTCAAAGAAATGCCAAACTCCTTGCATTTATTAAACACAGACTCCAAGTGTTTTACATGGTCAAACCGAGATTTAGAGAAGACTGTTAAATCATCCATGTAAACAACAATGCATTTACCCATAAGGCCCTTGAAAGCATGATCCATTGCTCGTTGAAATGTAGCTCCGACATTTATTAATCCAAATGGCATCCTCTTGTAAGCAAAAGTTCCCCACTTAGTTGTGAAACGAGTCTTCATTCTGTCTTCCTTCTCAACCAATATCTGATTGTACCCTGAGAAACCATCCAGGAAAGACATCATCTCTGAACCATTGACAATCTGCAGCACCTCATCCATGGAAGGTAGAGGGTAATTATCTTTTTCAGATGCCTTGTTTAAATTTCTAAAATCCACACACGAGCGGATCTCTCCATTTTTCTTTACGTCGGCACCGGATTGGCCACCCAAGTAGAATGCCCGATGGGAAAAATAATGGCTGCACTCAATAGCTTTTCTACTTCTTTACTGGATGAGGGGCTCTAACAGAGCATTGACATGCCTCTGTTTTTGCCGAAAGGTTTGCAGAATTCTTTTAAAGGTATAATGTGAGTGTAAACTTTAGGATCAAATACCTTTAAGTCTTTGTATGACCAGGCCATAACATCCTTGGACCTGTGAAGAAAATCAATCATACTTCTTTTTATTTTTGGATCACGGTTCTTAGCCAACTTGATGTGCCCGGGATCTTCTTCAGTCCCTATGTTCAGGTCTTCGGTCTCACTGTCTGTGGCACCCACATAATCCTCAGAATTCACCTTTTGCTTGATTTTGTCAACATCAAAGAGCCGCTCCAGCTCCACCATTCCTTTTGGAATTCTGTTGTCCTTCAACCTCATTATTCCCCTGTCATCATCTAACTGTTCCAGCAGGGTATCCCTTTGGCCCTCATCAATTATAGCATTTTCAAATGTGTTAGTACTCTGCAAAAAGTTTACAATCTGTTGATCATCAGAGAAAACTTGAAAATTATCTATATTGTTTGGAACTGAAGGACAAGGGACTAACTCAATTGAAAACTTGTTCCATTTAAATTCTTCCAATGGCTTTAAACTTGCAGCTGAAGAAGCCAAGACATCTGCATGGGAGTTCTGCTCTCTGGGTATATGTGTCAGATTAAAAGCATCAAAGTCTTCTACAAGATCCCAAGCCCGATGTTTGTATCCTTTTAAATAAGATGCTTTACACTGGAATTTACCCTTGACTTGATTTGCCACTAATTCTGAATCAGTAAAAACTTTAATATTTCTTGCTCCTTTGTCCAAAGCAAACTTCAAACCTAATACCAGAGCTTCATACTCTGCTAAATTATTTGTACACGGGAACTACAGGCGGTAAGACATAAAATATGTCTGACTTTCAGGCCCTTTGAGGACTGCCCCTATTCCAGAACCCTGTTTAGATCTAGCTCCATCCACATGAAGTGTCCAGACTTCATTAGTATGTACAGGATGGGCTTTATTAAACTTGTTATTTTGCCCAGTTGTTAAATTGTAGACTCCAATATCTACCTCTGCAATATTTACAGTTTCATTCTCTGCATTGTATTCTGTAATTGTATGCTTGTACCTGGGTTCTCTTTCAACCCGTAATTGATTTGCCACTCCTTTCCACGGCAACCACATGTGTGAAAAATCTGTTGCCAAGTATCCGTTCAGAGATCTCGACCAATCCCTGCTCAACAGCATCCCGTACCCCACAGGGATATCTACAACCTGAATTTCAATTTTATGTTGAGCCCTTGGCTCAGATGCTAATTGGATATGAATATTTTGAAGCTCTCTAACAACTTTAACCTCTGATTTGTCCAATTGGACAACTCTCCTTTCGGACTTCATTGGGGTCGGACCCAGCTGCGACAAATGGCCAAAGGCATAACATTTGCGAGATGCACTGAATCTACCAAACAATTATGTAAGTTCTTCCCAAAAATACGGACAGTCAGTAAAAAGGGGGAACTTCAGTTTTTTCTTTGTACATGGCTAGATTGGCATGTGCTATTTTCTTTCCTTTGTCCATAGGTTTAGTAGCGGGGCCAGAGTATGTTTTTATCAGATTGTCTCTCTGCTCTGAAATCTGTGCCAGCTCATGCAGAGTAATGTTGGCCTTAATATTTTTCATATCCTCCACTATGTTATATCCTTTGTTAAGTGGAGGGACAAAAGCATCTGGTCCTCTCAAATTCCCTCCTTTTGGTGGAGATGGATTATTGCTTGGAGAGGGGTCGGGAGGAACATTGTGAGAGTTGTCCGGAGGAGTTGATGTAGTATTAGGCTCCGGATTCCTATTTCTCAGGTTGTAATTATCTCTTTTGTACTGCTGGAAAGCCTGCACCTCATCCATAGGCATTTCAACTACATTCTCAGATTCATCCGGGAAAGTGAAAGAATCCAGGACCATAGCTGCACTGTTGCCGGATGAACTTGGGCCATCAGCAGTTCTTTGATTTTTAGGGGAGATCAAATCTCCAGACAAAGCTTCAAATGCATTGCAAAATTCCAGACAATCCAACTCCCCATGCTGTGAAGTGGCATGTATTATGCACCAGTTAGGCAGAGCTAAATCACAAATGTTCACATCATGGCCTTTGCCCTTGTAATATTTATTAGGTTCATATGGGGGCTTGTTGAATCTGTTTGGTTGATATGAATATCTGTTGGAGTTGTCCCCAGTAGAAACTTGCCTTTTAAAACTCAAGAAATCATTGGCCAGCTTCTGAACAATCTTTGAGACTTCTTCCACTCTTGCATTGTCAGCCTCTTTGCCTGGGTGTTGTACATTCTCAACAGGTGCTACAGCCAGTGGATTTGCTGATGGTAGAGTCTGACAAACTGGCAACATTACCTGATGTGGAATAGGATTGAACACAGGGGCAGCTTGTGCAACCAGAGGAACTTGCTGAGCATTTAATGGTTGGGGTCCCAACTGTCTTTCCAGAATCAAAGCTTCTTTATAAGCTTCTGTCAAATTAGTAACAGTGGGATCTCTCTTCAAGAAGACGAGAGGTCATGGGATCCAGAGAGTTTCTAAAGATCTCTAATGCCAGGTCGAGCATTCGGTACATAATACCCGGTAAGTCTGCCATAAGCTTTCTGGAATCTAACATTATAGGATCTGATAGATTCACTTAATTCTCTTTTGATGCCAGAAAACTGTTGGTACAATATACTAGGATCTATCACTTCTCCGAATTGTGACACAAAAACTTTTTCTAAGTCATTCCAGCTGGTGACAGAATCATTAGTGAGGTTTAGAAACCAATCATAAGCTCCCTCCTGGAGAGTGAACGGGAATAGTCTGCAGGCAACATCCTCATGCTTGTACATTTAATAATTTCAAAGCATTCTTGAATGCAACCAAATGTTCTTCTGCAGTTCTTGTCCCATCATGTTTATATTTGGGGAGATATATTTCCAGATTTTTGGGCAAGTCATGGGCAATACCCGAAATATTCAAAGCAGTGGAGCCCAACCAATTTGCCATCACTACTTGGTTGTTAGTGATATTCTGAGTTGTGGTTGGGGTAACTATCAGCGGTGATAAAACTATTTCTGACAGAGACTTAGCCCTTCTGAGGCTACTTCTTCTCGGAGTTTCTAATTCAGGGACAAGGAGCTCTCCAGCTCTGGGGTGGGACCTTGTTACCCTGTATGTAGAATCCAACTTTTCACAAGCACTTACAAACTTATAGTTCTTAACAGAGTACTGAACTTGAGGTCTTCTTTTTGGCAATCTTAAAATATTGTACTGACAACTTACAATACTGATCGGAGTTCACTGTGGCCCTCCTTCTAGCGCCATTTTTAAATGTTGGTCCGACTTTCATACACACCCTGTGAAGGATGAGCACAAAACTCTGATAACACTTATACGGGATAAATCCCACTCACTTTAGGATCTAGCTGGTTATCCAAGGTGTGAGTTACAGAGTCGGGTCGAATGTCAATTCACTCTTTTCCACTTCTGGAATAGATTTCAATATGGACTGTCTGTACCTTACAACGGGCTCACTGAACTTGCTCGGTAATGTTCGGAAGTTGTCACTTGTTGACAATCAGATTTAAAATTAATTCTTTGATCTAGCTCTCATGGGTCAGCAGATTTAAATAAAAGACAAATAAAGAAAATAAAAATGGATCATTTCACGGTAAAACAAAGAGGGTAGGGTAAGGCAGAAAGAGAAGTTTATCAAATTTAACTGTAAAACAAAACTACCAATTTTATTTATACTATCAGCTTCACAACAGAACAAATCAAAGAAGAAAGTGTCCAGTTTTCTAAGATCACTTTCTACTAAGAGCACAAGGCAAAGATGGAACAGATCTAACAGAAAATTATAAACCGAAGGGAAGTCGGTTAAAATTGATATCTTTCATCGGCAGCCTAGCTCGCACAGTGAGGACAGAGCAATTAGAACAAACTTGAACCTTAAATCTATAATTTTCCTTAGTATACAATAGAACAAATGAAGCCTAACAACATATTTAATCTTGATAACACCGATTTACAACATATATCTAATAAACTTTAATGAAACGGATAACAAAAGAAGATGAACTTATCACAATCTGCAAAAGATTAGGCTCCTGGCCATGCTATCACAGAAAACAAAAGCACATCAACTCCAAGTCCAAAAATAAAATATTTAACAAAATTTGCAAGAAATTGCTTCAATAGCCTTTTATTTCTAAGTTTTCGCCTCTTGCGATTACATTGAGAAGAAGTATTTATAGACTCAGGACAGACCCTGATCTTTTCAGAAATATCTTCTTCTCAAACCCTAAATCTTATCATCTCAAACCCTAGGACCCGGGTTTTACAATATAAAGCCATTTAAAACAAAGTCCGGATAAAACTTAACCATTCTGCAAATCAGTGCAGTCAGTTGCCATAAATGGAGAAGATAGAATTCGAATGCCACTTGCATTCACCCGTAACTGTAAATAAATGCCCTCATTAATTCCCTCGGGTAAGTTGGATGAGTCACCACTTCTCCGACATTTCATCTCCGCAGAGCCATCCGTGAGTTGAAAATATCTGCACGCCATTAATTCTGCCATAAATCTTCATTAAATGCATTCACCGACAAAATCCGGCAACTGTGTGCATATATTTTCATTTCTCGGCCAATTCTCGACATATTCCACTATGGGCAGCTGCTTAGTCACCGTAAAGTCTCTTTGCAGCCAGATCTGAAAAAAATTGGATGACACAGCAACTTTTCTTTCAATATGGCTGTCTTTGATTAATTTGCATTCGACTTTGTCTTTATGGCCCTTTCTCCGTTATCCTGTAAGTGACAGATGGCTTCCTGCATGAAAGAACAAAAGACGGATTAGTATTTTAAAAATATTAAATCAGAACTTTAATTACTAAATCAGATTAAAAACCCTAAAGTTTACTTGCATGTCGGCCTTATTAATCTGATACGTGGCCCGCAGTGCTTTGACACGTGTCACAAAATCGTGACACGTGTCCATTTCCAGCTGTCTTGCATTTCTGGTTCTCTGCTGGCAGGGTCGCGAAAATGCGACATGTCACGATTTCGCGACATGTCGTGAAATCGCGACATCTTTCTAGCAAAGGCGTCTTTCAGGTTCCAAAACCGTGACATGTCACGAAATCGTGACCATTTCTCCTCTCGGCAACTTCTGCGCTGTACTACGTGAAAATGCGACATGTCACGATTTCGCGACATGTCACGAAATCGTGACCCTTCTCCCCCTTCGGCACTCTTCTGTCCTTCCAGCCACGAAAATGCGACATGTCGCGATTTCGTGACATGTCGCGAAATCGCGACCCTTTTCTGCCTTAGCTGCTTTTCTGTCCTTCCAGTCGTGAAAACGTGACATGTCGCGATTTCATGACATGTCACGAAATCGTGACCCTTCCTTGCCTTAGCAGCTTTTCTTCCTTTCAGCCGCGAAAACGCGACATGTCGCGATTTCGATGTCGAAATCGCGACCTTCCTTCCTTAGCTTTTCTTCCTTTCACAAAGCTCTTCCTTCCCTTTCTTCTCCTCCTTCTTTTCTTGTCGTTTTCCCCTTCTTCCTTCCCTTTCTTTCTCTGCCTTTTTTGCTTTTCTTTCTCGACATGTCGCGATTTCGCGACATGTCGTAGATCGACTCTCTTTTCCTCTTTCCACTTGTCGTTTTTCACTTTCGACATGTCGCGATTTGGAATGTCGCTCGACTTCTTTCTCTCTCCAAACTTGTCGGATTTCCATGTCATGAAATCGTGACGTTCCGTACTTTCTTCTCTCTCCAACGGTAGCGATATCGCGACATTTCAAAAATGGAAGTGCGATATCGCACATTTCAATGGAAAGTGTCGCGATTTCGCTACACTTTTCGGACTTAGCGGATTTTCCAAAACCCGTCGCGATATCGCGACATTTTCATAAATGGAAGTGTCGCGATATCGCGACACTTCCAAAAAAGGAAAGTTTTGATTTTTAATGAATTTATCTATCCGTTTTCTGCATTTTCTTCGTACCGGTGTAAGATTTTCTTTATCCATGAATGATTCTAGCATGTAAAAAGTGAAGTCTGAGATAACAAAGCCAGAATGCAAGAAAACTTGGATGCTTTGACACAGGCAAAACTTGAAGAAGAAAGAGGCAAGTAAAAATTTGGAATTAAAACCTGAAAATCATCAAGAGGGTCCCTACTGCAAAATGAAAGCTCAATGTTTTCAAAGGATGGAAAATTATTTTTCAGTGGGGGTGTGTTGCTTCTCAATAAGACCTAATTATATTGCAGAAATAATAGTTGCAGAATTGAAAGTCTGATCCTAATTGCAAAAAGAAAATCTAATTACTTTTGCAGTAATGAAAGTCTAGATCTAATGTGGAAATAAAAACTTTCAAGGCTCTGTAACAGAAGGTTGTCAATCTTCTGTGCAGGGTTTGACAGCAAAACATAAAATGCAAAAAATTGCTAAAAAATAGTAAATTCTAAAAATAACAGTCTGAAATAAAGTGGAAGCTTTGCTTGAAAGTAAGATTGCAACTAAAACATTAAGCACAAGGTTAATCTAAGCATAAATAAACTAAGACTGTAAATATTGTCAACTGTTTACAAGCAATTAAAATAACAAGTTCTACAACTCATTCTGCTGCAGCAAAATCAGAATAAAAACCTACGTGTTAGTCCTCCTCCTAGGTCTGGAAGTGGCCAGCCTATTTTTCCAGAAGAAGGTGTAAGTATCTCTCTCCTTCTAAATCTTAATCACACTCATTTACAAGCAATATGAAATAGAATTGATGCACTTTATTGATTAGAAGTCATGATTACAATAATTTTGCTGAAAAACTGTTACAGGACTGTAACAGTCAATTTCTACCTATACTTTGTATTTTTTGCTAGCTTCCTTACACTATTTTCTACCTCCTTTACTATCTACTTCCTCTCTACTAGGCTCAACCTGAACGAGAGCAATATTTATAGCTATCCTATAATCTGATTACAAACAAAGAATATCTCAAAAGATCTAATCCTATAATGCTACAACAAATTCTGGTGTTATCCTAGAAGAGGACTAAAACTTGATCTTTCCCTTAATGATGGCTTTGGTCGGCAATGACGGCAAAGACAGATGGAAGATCTTTCCCTTTACCTTTTCCAACCTTTATTTCCCTTTTTTCGACTTCAGAAATTGGTCAACAGGTCAAAAAGTGTACTCTGTTTTCATTTCGAAGATAAGTGGCTTCATTTCGAAGATAATGCAATTCTCATTCCGAAGATCCCTCATTCCGAAGATACTGCATTCTCATTCCGAAGATCGCTCATTCCGAAGATACTGCATGCTTCATTCCGAAGATCCGCTCATTCTGAAGATATTGCATTCTTCATTCTGAAGATCCGCTCGTTTCGAAGACGCTGTGATCTTTCATTTCGAAGATATCTGTTCATCAAATATATGTTTTTCCAGTGATCTCTTCTGCATCTCTCAGGTGGTTTATCTCTTAAGATCAAATTTCAATGGTCTTCATATCTTTCCTCATGTGAATTCCATGCCTTGCTATTTATGGATAGCAAGCTAGCTGGAATTTACATGGAAAAGACCAATTTTTGCTGCACAGCAACAATTTGCTTGCACTGTTGCCAGATTTAGGTGAAGTAAATGCTTGAAATGAATCAAAACATGATTAGTGAAATGCTGCTATTATTCTAAGCATATCCCATTTTAGCAAATCATAGCAAAAAGAACACAAAACTATGCAAAAAGCTATAAAATCAGCATATAATATTTCAAATACATTGATCATGCAAAATGGTTAATATATAGCATATTGAATCAACTTAACTAACATATCAGATAAAACATAAGAGTTTATAGGCATTTTTAGTGTTCAAAACATGTTATGATTGAGGCATTTCCAGGTCTCATCAGTTTATTACCAAAGTCACCAAGCAACATATAGAGTTGTCTAGAAAAAGAGACAACATCAACTCTGCCATCACCTATTTCAAAAGCTGCCATAAGACCAAAAAAAATAGATTGTAAAAGGAGGTGAAAAAAAAAAGGTATTTTATATACAAAGTATTTATTTTTTTTTTGTAATTATAATAATAGATTAATTGTGGGTTTTTATAAAGGATCCCAAAACCTTATGTACAAAATCAGCCTTGCTAAAAGATATTTCATGTCGGATGGTTGGGTAAATAGAGCAGTTCGTAAAAAATACAGGGAAATACAAAATGCCCGAGGGCCCCAGAAGATGCGAACAGTCCTGGAAATCTTGATCTTGAAATACATTAAAACAGAATAATAGCCAAAGATAATATATCAACAAACTTTGGGAGAAGACCTATGATACAAATTCTTCATCATGAGGGAATATCTGCCTTGGCCAAATTGTCCACCTCGGTTGGGAAATGAGAATGCCAAACAACCGGGCACGTGGTCATCAGTCCTTTGTTGGCCAAGTGATCCGCCACCCGGTTACCTTCTCTATAGATGTGCCCCGCCTCCCACCTGGCACGCCGAGAGAGGAGCATCCTAGCCTCGAGGATGATATTCAGGACCCACCACGACGGGTCTTTGGAGCCACGAAGGTAGTTGATAATGTTTAGAGAATCACCTTCAATAATTAAAGGCCTAGGATCATTCGATATGACCTGCAACCCTTTCAACACACCACGGGCTTCGACAAAATGATTGGTCTGAGGGCCCAGATTTTCACAGTAGGCCAAGATCAGCTTCCCATTAGGGTCCCTGACAAGCCCCCTAGAACCAGCGGGCCCCGGGTTGCCTTTAGTAGCCCCGTAAAAATTAAGTTTGATCCACCCCAAAGGAGGTTTGGTCCAAGTGACCTCCCTGCGGCCATTCACTGAGTCAACTCTGGAAGAGGAGCCAAGGTCCAGTATTTTGAAAATAATTGCCTCCCAAGGATTGTGAGGGCGGGAGCTGGGAATAGTTTTTGAATTCTTGACAACAAAGGATAAGGCCCGCTAGGCAATAGAGGGAGCCATTCTAGGGATCTTGCCAAAGACTCTAGCATTACGCTCCAACCAAATTTGCTAGATGGAATGGTGAAAGGTAGCCTCACAAAGGAATCGAAGCTTAGAATTCTTAAAGGGCTTGGGCCATTGGAGGAAGGCATATTTAAGGGAGTGAGGGGAGCACCAGAGTACTTGGAAGGAAGACAACACACAACTTAGGACCGAATGGGAAAAGGGGCAATGCAAAAATAAGTGATCGGATGTTTCACAGTCAACTAAGCAAAGATAGCACCTGTTGGGAATTGCAAGGCCTCTCTTGTGGAGATTGTCTATGGTAAGGGCTTTGTTATAAAAGGCAATCCAAGCAAAGTAATTTATCTTAGGAATAATCCCTTTCCTCCAAATTGCTTTCCATCGGGGGTCCACAACAGCCTCACACGACAAAAGATCATAAGCGGACTTAACAGAAAACCGCCCATCCTGCGTGTTGCTCCAAATAATTTTGTCGTCTCTTATGATCGAAGGAATTAACACCGATTGGAGGACACTATACAAGAAATTCACCTCATTATCAAACCCATCCACCATCGAAAGTTTCCACCGAGGGGGAAGGGAACTCCGGTCAATGCAATCCAAAACCTTGAGATGACTATTTGGATCAATCTGGGCCCTCAAGCCAGCCAAGTTCTAATTTACAACGAGAGCTTCATCTGTAGCCCACCTGTCTCTCCAAAAAAGGATCGTGGATCCATCCCCCAAGATCCAATGAGCACCCCTGTTAATCACCGAACGGCCCTGAAGCACCGTCTTCCAGAAATCCGAAGCTTCATGAGGAGACTCAGCTTCCAAGAGAGAATTTTCCCCAAGATACTTTCTTTTAACTATATTGACCCATTTTGTCGGTGCATTAATAAGAATTCTCCAAGCATGTTTGGCAATTAAGGTAGTGTTCATGAGCCTGGATCTTCTCAATCCCATGCCCCCTTGGTCCTTTCGAAGGCAAACCTTATCCCACGCCACCAGAGGAATTTTGGATTTTTCTTCGCTGTCGGACCAGAGAAAATTCCTTTGAATCTGCTCGATTTTGGAATGGATAAACACAGGAAGCATGAAAACAGACATGAAATAGGTGGGAATTCCTTGAAGACAGGCTTTGGTGAGGGTTGCCTTCCCAGCTTGAGATAGCAATTTGCCTTTCCAAGTGCTGAGTTTCTTATGAAGCCATTCCAAAATTGAATTCCAGATGTTCCCACCGCCTCGCCCATTGCAAACTAGCGACAACCCCAAATAAGTTGCAGGCAGGGAATCAATAGTGCATTCGAGGATTCTAGAAATGCGAATTTGCCTACGTAGAGGGGTATTAACAAAATAAATTTTGCTCTTCAAATAATTAACTTTTTGGCCAAAAGCCTTCTCATACCGGGACAGAATGCGCTTGATAGATTTGGCCTGAGTGACAGACGCTCCAGTGGATATGAGCGTGTCATCCACAAACTATTGGTGAGTGACAGGATCAACTCTGGAAGTAGGTAGAATGCCAAAAATCTTGCTTCGACGGAGGGCTTCATTCAAAGACCAGCTAAGGACCTCTACCAAAAGAATGAATAAAATAGGAGACAGAGGATCACCTTGTCTGAGGCCACGAGCACTCTAGAAGAATCCAGCAGGGGACCCGTTGATCAGCATAGAAAAGGATGGAGTGGAAATGCAACTGTTCACAAGGTCAATCCAGTGATGATGGAAGCCCAACTTGCAAAGGACAACACAGAGGAACCTCCTGTCCACTCTGTCAAAAGCTTTATTCATGTCTAGTTTAAGGAAAAGCGTAGCATTCTTGGAACATTGGGCAGTATGGAGGGTTTCGTGAATAGTAATGATGCCATCAAGGATGTTTCTACCCTTAACGATGCTCCCCTGAGCTGAACCTACCAAAGAGGGGAGGAGGGATCTCAGACGATTGGCAATGGTCTTGGTAAGAATCTTGTAGAAAACATTGCAGAGGCTTATGGGACGATAGTCAAAAATTTTTGCAGGCGGGTGACTTAGGAATGAGAGCTAGGAAGGTAGAGTTGAGCTTCGGATGGATGGATCTTGATGCTTGGATTTCTAAGATAGCCTCGCAGACATCAGGCCCCACAACATCCCACATAACTTGAAATAATCGGGGGGAACCCATCAGGCCCGGGGGCCTTATCTGGTTGCATGGAAAAAAGAGCATCCTTAATCTCGAAATGGGAAAAAGGTTCTAGGAGTTTAATACTTGCCTCATGGGGGACTTTGGTAGGGAAATTAGCAAGCAAGGATTTTTGAACTTGGAGGACGCTATCAGGAGGAGCACCCAACAAATCCTGGAAGAAATCGACTGCTTCGCTTCGAATTTCCTCAATCTCCCTGGTAGTGCGCCCATCCTTACACAACACCTGTCTGATCTTGTTGGCCCCCCTGTGTCTCATGGTAGACGCGTGGAAAAACTTTGAATTTGAATCACCGCTCTTCAGCCAGAGATCCCTGGACTTCTGATGCCAAAATGTTTCCTCACTGGCAAGAATGGAATGATAGTCCACCAAGAGGCTCCGTTCCTCCTCTCTGAGGCCTTCAAAATACCCTTCGACCTCCATATTTTCCTCTAAACTCTTCAAGCGCTCAGAGATGGACCTTTTAGACTCAAAAATGTTGCCAAAAACCTCCTTATTCCATGCCTTTAAGTTCTTTTTAATCATCTTAAGTTTTAGGGCCAGTCTTTTGGACGCTGAACCAACCACCGTCACCTGCCACCATTCCAAAACCAACTATTTGAAATCCTTGTGGGAAATCCACATGGACTCAAATCTGAAAGGGATCTTAAACCTAGGCCCACTAGTGGCCTCTAACAGAATGGGATTATGGTCCGACCCGATTCTTGGCAAAGCTGAGAGAGTTGCAGCATCGAGGAAGGGAATAGCTTCATGGGAAATGAGGAACCGGTCGAGCTTGACCTGGATGAGATTGCTCCCAATCCTCCTGTTGCTCCAGGTGAAGGATGCCCCCTTAAGTTCGATGTCTAGTAGATTATTGGACGAAACAAAATCTCTGAAATCCTCCATGCTACGGCTGGCCAGCTCAGCGCCTCCCTTCTTTTCAGAGGGATGAAGAGGGCAATTGAAATCCCCTCCCACAACCCACGAGAAGTCACTAAAACTTTCCCTCATCAGAGAGATGGTTTTCCACAACTCAGCTCGCTCCGAAGCAGAGTTCGAGGCGTAAACATTGGTCAAAATCCATGAAAAATTATCAACCTTGGAGTGAAACAGGACATTGATAGTCCTATTGGAAGCCGATAGAAGACTACCCTCGACCTTGTCAGAGTCCCACAACACCATGAGACCGCCTGCAAAACCTATTGTAGGGCTGGAAAGGAATTTGGCCTTGGCCCAAATGGCCCTGGAAACCTTGACAGAGGCAGAGGCATCAGACTTAGTCTCCTACAAAATGAGGATGGATGGGTTAGACTTCTTTCGAAGATCGGCCACCACCCTACGTTTGGCCGCTCCGTTAAGACCTCTCACATTCCATGAGAGGATTTTCATCTAGACATTTTAAAGACTTTCTTGCCTCCCTTTCCCTGTTGGATGGGAGGTTTTGGGATAGGTGAATCACCCACCAGGGAGTCAAAATCTTCTTGAAAAAGCAACCGTTGGGATCCATTTGCAATGTCTGCTACCATTTCCTTATCCCTTCTTTCTTTGTTAGGAGGTCGCCCCTGTTTTCTTTCACAGCCAAAATCCACCCCTTGCTTTTGGCTTCTAGTGTTTCACGGACTAATGTTGCCATGTTGTTCGTCCCTCTTGCCCAGCAGATACTCTTCCAGTAGGGACTCGAGAGGTTTTTGGTTTTGACAAATAGGGGAATCAGCCTGAGCAGACATACGGGAAGGAGACTGATCCTTTTCCACTTGAGGTTCTGGTTGGGAACTTGCATTGCATAGAACGACATTCGACTCGAGGAGAACCCCAGAAGGATCTGGAGACTCAGGCACTGTCACTACAAGGTGTTTCGGTTGTTTTCCTTCTTGCTCTGGGGGGTTTCCAGAAGCCCCACCCTTCATCCCCGGCTTTTGAAGAGGACAATTTGACTGAAGATGCCCCTAGGAACTGCACCAAGGGCAAAATGCTGGTCTATTTTCGTAGTTAATGACTTGCTTATGAAGAACGGAGCCTCTAGACCAAAGAGTGATGGAGGATGGAAGGTTCACCTCCAAATCCGCCAGGACATAGAAGTGAGCTTGGACAAATCTGGTTTGGGCCCGAGTGGGAGGGTCAATGGTGACCAACTCACCAATGGAACGGGTGATACCCCTGATAACATTTTCATGCCAACAGAAAAGGGGAAGGTTCGGCAGCCTAACCCATATTGGGGCAATATTAATACTCTGGGTTTCGGGGTTAAAATCCATCCCCCACTTCTTGAGAAAGAGACTCCTACGTCCCAGAAACCAAGGGCCCCCAACCAAAATTTTACAGTAATCCTCCGCATTATTCAGCCTAATTGCGAAAAAACCTCGGGATAGGGCAGCTAGCTCCATATGACCCGAGGTCCGCCATTTTCCTGCCGCCCACCTACGGATGGTCTCCATATCGGGACGCCCTCCAATAAACTTCCCGATTAGGGTAAATTTTTCAAATTCGATGAAACTTGATAGGATTTCCTTCGGGATGTCCAGTTCATCCCCGGACGGAAAGAGGTCCTTAGTGAAAATACCATTTGGGGTTTCAGAAGCCGCTGCCTCTGCATACGATTTCTGTTGGTAGTCTCTCCCTTTGTCAGGCGGATCCTTCCCGCGTCTGCCTCCATCTTCGGGTAACTCCGTCGAGCCTCCATTCTCTGACTGCCCTCCCTGTGCCTTGCTGCGGCCCTCCAACTTGCTGGTGGCAAGGTTCACAGTGCTGGCGCTCCCGCTCATCGCTGCCACCTCAAGTGAAACCCTCATCTGTGTGTTTGTTTTACTTCTTCCTAATAAAATTGTTTTCCTCTCCCTTCCCGTAATATACAAAATATTTATA
Source organism: Wollemia nobilis (assembly GCA_028583015.1). Taxonomy (NCBI): domain Eukaryota; kingdom Viridiplantae; phylum Streptophyta; class Pinopsida; order Araucariales; family Araucariaceae; genus Wollemia; species Wollemia nobilis. The sequence continues at coordinate 3,703,054 of JAQPPZ010003287.1, read as the reverse complement.
TTTGTATTGCACTACTCTAATTTTCTCTACAAAGTAGAAATAATAGGTCTTCTGTGCCAAAAATGCACACTCTTTACAAGGAGAAAAACTCTCCAAGATAACCATGCAAAAGCATTCTCCTTGCAAGGGAATAGAGCCACTCAAAAGGCTCATAACTTCTACATCTTGAACAACTGAACCTGCAACCAAACAAAGCAAGGGGAAGCTTTACATTAAAAGGTGTTATCATCTACAAAAATGAGGTCATAATAGGTTGAAGGATGTATGTCCAAGGAGCACCATTGAAGTAGCTCAAAAAATCCACACGAGCATTAGAAAAATGTTGCTCTAAGATCCCAAGGCACTGCTTACTATTCCAACTGGAACCATCTCATATCAAGCACCATAGAACAAAGGAAGATCTGGCTACATTGTATGGTTAATAAGGGAATTACAAGATACGTTGGAGAGGCATTACATAGAAAGCCCATACACAAATAAAAGGTGACACTTGTCACCTAGAAGGAAATAATAATATTTCCCACACAAGCACCCATCCGTTACAAGATTGACCAATAAAATGCTTAGGGAAGAAGGTTGGTAAGAATGAGCACTCATCCAAGATTGTAATTCTCATACTTTACCTAGAAGAGTTTCACAAATGACAATAAGCATCTCAAGTGCTCAAGGGTAACCACCATGACACTTATCACAAAGTCCAAGATCCTCCATCTAATAAAAGGTGTCAAAGACCATGGAGGATAGTATTTGAAGCATTCATAGTAGTCATAGCATTTATAGCATTCACAGTAGCCTAAATTTTAGTTTGTAATATAAGTGAAGAGCATTAAAAGCTCTTATCAAGGTATTCAAGGAAGGTCAAAAGTCTAGGGTTGAAGCACCACCGTCCAAAAATTGAAGTCAAAGGTGAATCAACGTACATCATAACACTCAAGGAAAAATCATTAAAGAGGATTGTCATATACGTCTGAAACCTACTCCAAATAAATAGGGAGTACAACACTAAAGGTAAGGTTTATACTTCATAAAAATTGCTTTCAATAATAGGGAGTTATAAGGTATAATATAAGGTTGAAACATTAAGAGAAATCAACCATATTTGAAAGCAATATCTAAAGGGAAATATCTATTAAAATAGCCTAATATTTGCAATATTAAAACATAGGAGAAATAAGGATTTCTACTTGAAAAATTAGAATTTCTATTATTGCAAATAATTATTTTCTAATATTCCACATTAGGGAGTTATAAGGAATACTACATCAAAGTAGGAAATTGGAAATTAGAAACAATAAATATCAAATTATTAAAGGCTATAAAAAGAGGTTTATTAAGGAATATTAAGAGTTGGAAATTAATTGGTATACTTGTCTCAAAATACAATAAAGGGACAAAAGAAATCCAACTATTAAACCTCATAAACATAGAAAGTGCTTAAGTTCAATAGGAGTAATAAGGTGTAAAAGATGTTGATTTTTGCTATTCACAAAAATTTACAAAATCAACTCAAAATTGAATTATTATTCTCAAAAGCACTTTATCTATCATAAATAATTTCTAAAATCACTAGGGAGACATAAGGAATTCTATAAAACTTGATAATAATAGCCTTCATCAAAGATTATCAAGTACTCAATCCATTTGGGAATCATAAGGTCTCTACAAAATATACAAGGACTCTACTAATTCACATACTCTAAACTAGGGAGTCATAATATAGATTACTTCAAATATTCAATTCAGAATATCAAATCCATATTTACAATTCTAAGGATTAACAAGAAACACTATCTCAAAAACTATCAAGAAGAAATATGGATGAAATAATAATAAATACCTTTATCAATAAAGAATTATTTCATGAATGGGAATTATATTATTAAAACTTGATAGATACCTTTGAAGGATATGATAATTTATCAAATAGTGATAAGGAGAGATTCTCATTATTTATTAAAGAAGCAAAAGAGGGTAGCTTTGAAGCATTAATTGGTTATCTTCATGAAAACCTCTTCAAGGCATGGTGGAATTCACAAAATCTAATTATATTCATATCCGAGGAGTGTTTGATGATTTACCTATCATTAATTGTGTTTGTACTCACTCAACACATGAAGCAAGTTAGAAATACAAATAAATATTAGTGTGATGATAGAATAACTTCTCGTGAAGTAGAAATTCCACTAGCATCAATGTAGAATCACAGAAGAAGGAAGAAAAGGAAGAAAAGACATGCTAAAATAGATCTTAGCATAGAAGACATGAATATCAAAGAAATCATAAATACTGAAGAACCCTTAACTACAACTCTCCTTGCATCATATGAAGACACTAACTTCTTGCTAAATTAGATTACAGTAAGTAATGAAGGAGAATACAAGTTCCATTTTTGACTCCAATAAAGAAGAAGAAGAAGAACCAATGCAAGAAGGCATACAGTGCAATGTGAATTAAAGAGGACCAGATCAAGCTGAAGAACATTTGAAGACAAATATCCATATTGAATATTGAAATCTTCAATACTTAAATAATGTAATACAGGGGGTGTTAGAGTTAGAGTATATTACATCATTTGGGTCATAGAAATGTACCACCTTAGGTACATAGTTAGGATAGGATGCTACTTTAGGGGGAAGTTATCTAGTTACTTCATGCAATGTAATAAATGCACAAGTGGTAATGTGCAAGTTGTAATATGCAAGGTGTCTCCTTATATAGCTAGGTAGAGTGTTGACCAAGTGGTAGATTAGATATCAAGCTCATATCAAGCTCAGATCAACCTCTCATCAAGCTTGTATCAAATTCATGTCATCTCTTAGTAATAGTACTTCTATAGGGAGTAAAATGTAGCTCTTTAGCTCATATTAATGGAGTGATCATTTCCTCTATATTGCATTGTATTTTCATAATTTCTATTTATAGTATATTTAAGTCATATTTTATATCATACTTCTTATATTTTATTAGCATCTATGTTAGATCTCTCCACTACATATATCCTCAAAAGCTAACATTCACCTTCTTCCTCTAAATTTTCCTATTTACATTCTCTCTATATTTCATCTTCTTCGATAGTATCATATTCTACCACAAGTTCTTTCTTCAGTTCTAATTTTACTTGAACTACTTCAAGTTCTTTGCTTGGTTGCATTTCTTTTTTCAAAACTCCTTTTGTTTCTCTAAAGATCACATTACAACTGTAAACAACCTTTTATGTTTTTGGGTTCCACAACTTATATCATTTAACACTAGTACTATAACCCACAAATAGGTATTTTTTATATTTATAGTCTAGCTTAGTCATTTTCTCTTTTGGGACATACATATAAGCATCATAACCAAAAACCCTTATATGACTAAGATAGGGTTTCTTACCGATCCATACTTCCTATGGATTATTGTCCACCAAAGATGAGGTAGGAGATCTATTGATGAGGTAACAAGTAGTTAACATAGCTTTTGCCTAGAATTTCTTTTCTAACCCTGCACCTCTTAGCATGCTTCTTTTCTTATCCATCAATGTCATGTTCATCCGTTCTGCAACCCCATTCTATTATGGAGTATACACAGTTTTTTTTTGCATTTCTATTCCATAGTCCTTGCAAAATTGCTCAAATTCATTAGAGCAATACTCACCACCATTATCACTTCTCAAAACCTTTATATTTTTCTTTATCTGATTTTCTACAAGAGCCTTAAACTCTTTAAATTGATTTAAAATCTCACTTTTTTTTTGTAGAAAATATACCCAGGTCTTTCTTGATAAGTCATCTATAAATGTAACAAAATAGATATATTTACCTAATGATGGTACTTTTGTAGGTCCAAACACATCACTATGAACTAGATGTAGAATTCCTTCAGACCTTGTAGCACTACTAGAAAATTTGACTCTAGTTTGTTTTCCAAAAACACAATGCTCACAAAAATCAAAATTTAATGGGCAATTAGAAATTCCTTCAGCCATACCTTTCATTTTTAATGTTTGAAGGTATTTCTTACCAATATGCCCCATGTGTTGATGCCACAAAATTATATTCACTATAGGAATATGTAACAACCTAAGTCTACTCACCTGGTTGTCAAAATCTTAAATTTAAAATTTTAGTTTAATTAAAAAAAAGTCACAAAATGACATGCATTCCCAACTTTATATTAGTACATAGGCATAAAATTCCACACTATGAGATAAATACCACTACAAACGTAATCACGAGTTCTTGAGATTGGTCAAATATTGTAAAAAGGCTGCCATTTGTGAGATCCACCTTCTCTTGGCTCGAGTTATAGGTTCTCGACAAGGAGTTATCCTTCTAGGTTCCATAACACCTGGAAGGGTGGATGCATATTTTTCCCATATTGTAGCATGGAGGATTTTGGTCCACTAACATTTTCTTTGTCCTAGATCATGATTAAGCTTTAAGCCCATGCTAGAGTTAGTGTTGTTATACCTAGTAACTGTTGGAACAAAATCTGCCTTCGGTTAATAGTGTTGCGCCTTAGACTTTGCCAACATTGAATAGACAGACCTTGCTTGAGATCATCTGTCTAATCTCCAGAGAAGGCTGGTTCCTTTGAGTTTTTTAGAGGAAATGGAAACAAGAGATAAGGGAAATATAGCCGAAGCTAGAACTTTTCTCACGGTACAGATTAGACAACAACTAAAAAATGATGATGCAGATTACTATCTTCGAGTTTTTTTATATCTTCCTATAGAAAACATGAGTTACCGAGTGCGATTTTAAATGTTCGTCTAAATACATGTAAATATCTTTAATATTCAACTCTAGAGATAAGGTTTATACATGCACAGTTCAGATTTCAGAACAGATACATTATAAAACTTAAAATGAATAAAAGTTAAAAACCAGATACATACACTCGCATACAGAATTTCAGAAGCCAGAGGAAGAATATCTCTTATTGCTTGTAATCCAATAACATGTACATCAAGTCTGTAAACGTCCAAGAGCCGACCCCTTTCATGATCGACTCACTCCTATTTATACCCTAAAAAGAGTATCTTCTACTATGTACATTTAATTTCCTCAATCAATTACAAGTAATTATCTGCAGTTTCTAAGAATATACAACGGATTTCCCATAGATTAGATAGATTTCCTTCTGGCTAAATTCAGATGAGCCTGTTATTCTGCAATCATCCAGTGGACCTGCCATGTTATAATCAACTGACCATTCTTCAGAAATCAGCACATGATGTCAGTGCATGCCCCAGTTGCCAAAAATATACTCTGTTTCCCTACAACGTGTATGTCACGAAATCGTGACATTCTACCTTTGTGAAGCCTTCTTTACTTTTTTCTTTAGCGAAAACCAGACATGTCACGAAATCGTGACACTCTTGTTTCTCTGCTTGTCTGCCCTTCTTGAGTCACGAAAATGCAACATGTCACGAAATCACGACATTTCTATGTCTTCAGCCTGATTCTTCTTTTTGCATCGCGAAAATTGACCATGTCGCGAAATCGTGACACTTTCGCCTCCTTAGCTCTTTGTCTTGGTTTTGACCATGAAAACGTGACATGTCGTGAAATCGTGACACTTTCGCCTCCTTAGCTCTTTGTCTTGGTTTTGACAGTGAAAACGTGACATGTCACGAAATCGTGACACTTCCGCCTCCTTGCTCTCTCTTGTTGCTTTTGGCCGCGAAAAAGGGACATGTCACGAAATCATGACACTTTTAGTCTCTTTAGCAGTTTTGCTATTCTTCTGGCGAAAATAAGCCATGTCGCAAAATCACGACATTCTCCCTGACTTCTACCCTTTTATTGATGGACTTGGCAAAAATGGGCAACGTCGCGAAATCGTGACTTTTTCCTCTGCTTTCCCTCTTTGCTATTTTTTGCCGTGAAAACTCGACATGTCGCGAAATCGCGACACTTTTCTTCCTTAGTGTATTTTGCTTTTTCTTTGTTCTTTAGCATATGGGCTACTTCGGTCTTCTTTGAAAATATGCAAAAAAGGTGCATCAACCATTTTTTGTAGTTAGTCACTTTTTGACTAACATTCTTGGCGCCTTCCGGGGGATTTTTTGCTCGCAAAAATAAATAGAAACCAGGCCTTCATCCATTGGGAAACGGAGTCACCAACACAGTTGCGAAAAGTAAAATTTCAAGTGAAAAAGCAAAGATAAAAGAAAAAGAATGCACTTTGGAATATAAGTGATCTTTACCTTATCAAAAAATTTTTCTACCGCTTAGTGACTTAACTTTTTTCTGAGGAACATAAAAGATTCAATTCTGAGAGCTGGTCCCAGCTCTGGCTGCTAGTTTCTGACCCTGATGTTTAGATCTTCTGATTTTGTCCATTGCTGTAATTACCTCTTGATAAGTTTTGCAAACTCGGTTCCAGTATTCATCTTCTAAATCAGAAGAATCAATGAAAAGTTGATATACATACTGCAACTCCTCCACTTTATCATAAGAAATGATCTTTTGCCTTAAAATTAGTTCTTGTAAACAGGCTTTAATCTGTGTCAGCCTCTGGATCATCTCCATGACCTGTGTTTCTTCTATAGGTTCCTGCCCACCGTCTATGTCTGTTTCATCCTCAACAAAAGCTTTTATTGATGTTGAAAGGACCTCTTCCTTCAACACTTTTGAACCATCATCCCAGAGGTAAGGAAGCCCATTATGGATAGCCAAATCAAGGTTTTGGAGCAACCCTTTCGCTTCATCTTCAAGCTCCTATAGAAACTTATTTCCCTGTGCTATCAATTTAAACTTTCTAAAGAAGTTCTTTGCTACGATTTTAGCTTGAGACCAGGCTTCGCTTCTGAGCTTGGCTTCCATGCTTCCTGGCATCTTTTCTGACAAAATCTGAATTTTAGTAGCTGCATCTTCTCTTTTCAATAAAAATGCTTCGACAGCTCCAAATTCTTGTTTTACTACTTCAGTAGTTTCCTTTACTTTAGCTAAATACAATAATAAAGGTCTAGCCTTTAATACTAAAGATAACAAATCTTTTAACAATTCTTTCCTCATTTTCTTTACTTTATCCTTTGAAAATCTGGAAGGAGCGTTTTGTTGTTCTACCAACTATTGTTGTAGCTACTGTATCTGTGTATTCAACGCCTGAATCTGAGCTTCTACCACACTCAACTTTTCTTTACATTTTGCCACTTCACTGGCAGTAGCACTGAATTTACCCTCCCATTTTTTAGCTTCCATAGTAAGAGCCTTCTCTGTTATTTTTTGTTCTTTCACCACAGTCTCTAATTCCTTCCTCTTCTCCTTTTCCTTTAAAAACATTTCTTGATAATGTCCTCCCTGTAAGTATATGGTCCCAAAATGTGCTTGGGCTTTCACCCACTCATCTTGCATAGGCAGTTGAGATATATCTTCATTTATCTCTTCTGCTTGGTAATCTTCCACAGTCATTTCTCCCTTTGATTTCTTAGTAATAGGAGTTAACTTCAACTTCTTCCTCTGCATACTAGCTGGGTCTAAAGCAATGATTTCTCTTACAGTAGTCGGTGCTTTAGAATCCTCAGCTGAATGTGAAGTCCACCAATCTAAAGCATTCCTGCTTACTTTTTTCAGATTTTCAATCTTGGCCATGGTGGAGTGTGACTCAGTCCCTTGAGAAGTTGTAACTCCAGCCGTCGGGATGTCAATGTTGGGGAGAAAAGGAATGGGAGCAACTACGGATCCAACATTTAGCAGATTCTGGGAAGATGTTGCCATTTCTGGGAGAACAAGGTAATTTTTTGGCAAGAACATTATACTTTTGTTGATTTTAGAAAAGGAGGGAGAATTACAATGGGAATGAGTAGGAGAATGAGAAGAAGAAAGTAAAGAAAACATACCTGTTTTCGGCTGGATTTGTTGTTGGTGTTCTTCTTCTTCTTCATGTTCACTGACGATCATTTCTTCACTCTGCGCTTTGTCTTTATCAGGAGTTTTATTTCCCTCATCACTTTCGTCCAAGTTTATAATTTGTTTCTCCTACTGCTGTCCTACCATCAGGATTTCTTTTTTAACCGAAATTTGTTTTTTATTTTCACTATTTTGGCTCTCTTGAGCCGAACTGGGTGGGCCGCGTGAGACTTCCTTCTATGAATTTTCATGCTCAACTTCCTGAGCATCTGCATCAGTGTTTTCTTCAGTCATATGGTCTTGTTCACCTTCTTGAGTCCTTTTCCCTGAGTTGTCTTCTGTATCTTGAGGCTCTTGATCACTAGAAGAAGTTTGAATAATATTCTTGTCTTTTCTTCTATCAGCCATCATTTTCAATTTTCTCATTCTTTCTGCTACGGGTTCATCAGATTCTGTACCCGAGTCCGAAGGTGGAACAAATTTTACAATTCTTGAGGAATGATGTCTTGACGTCAGAGTATCTGCCCCAAGTGCTAGACGCTTCTCTCTTTTTGTTACTAGAATAGGTTCAACTCTCCCCTGTCCTTCTTTGCCCAACCCTTTTCCATCATAACCCATTTTCAACATCATCTGGGTGGCCTTCGAACTATAAGTATTTCCTTGCTCTTCAGTAAAAACCTCTTCTATTGATCTTTTCCTAGATGTCCTAGGTTTGGTCTGAACAAGGGGAAGATTCTGAGCCTCTGCAATTTCTTTTCCTTTACCAGCTTTGGGCTGCTGGGATTCCTCAGGTGGCTGGGATACTTCAGGTTGTTGAGATACTTCGGGAGTAGAAGAATGACTACCTCCTATGCTTGGAGGGATTCTAACAGGGAAACTTCCTCCCTAGGAGTCATGGTTTTCATTATACCGAGGTTCGAACAGATTGTCATTTTTGGTGGGGTATCTCGATGAAATCAAATTTGTCTGGACTCTCATTACCCACCATTCCCAAATTTTAGCCACATCCCAATCTGGCCTATTCTTCTGAATCCTGGTGATTTTACCTTCCATCAATTGATGAGCTTTTATATTTTCTGGGTCAAACTGAACAATTACTTCGTAAAAATCATGCCAAGGAGGCAAAGGCTCCATATTTTCTATGTGCCACTCCAGGGGTTCATCTTCTATGTTATTTCTATTTTCTTCAACATCATCTCTGACTTTAACATGAAATTCTTTAATCTGTGTTTTATTCAAAATGGATTGTCTCTCAACAAATCTGTTCATGGGATCATATTTCCATCTTTGCGAAATCTCAATAAGCCCCAATTTTCTCAAATACTCTGCTATCTGTTCATTTTGCCCCTTTCTTGAAATAGTAATTCCTTCAAAACTAAAAGGCATATTACAGGTACTGGTTTTCCCAATTCCAGTCCCGAATTTGACATTAATGCTTTCTGTTTGCCTAACATATTCTAAGGCAAAGACTCTGTCAGTCACATAATGAGGAAGTAAAAAGGGTTTGTCTGTAAACCCATACAATCTGATGCATACTCCTTGTGTTAGAATAAACCAATCCCCCTCCTCTGCAAACTTGGTTTGCAATACCTTTTCCACTTTGGGGGTCAATCTTGTTATTTGTCCATACATGATTTTTAGCGCAGGGCCCAAAAATTCCCTATTGAAATCATAATATGACTCGGATTTGTATAACACATTGGTCCATTCATACACTGGTAAGATTTCTCCCTTCTCATTCTTATCATTTTTTGAAATGAAAGCTAACTCTTGAGACATAAAGTAAAAGAATAACCACACCAAATATGAAGTGTATCTGAATGAAAACTGGGTTCCAACCTTCAATGCCGCCAAACCCTCATGAATTTCTGCACTTAAAAACTCAGGCCAATCAAAGAAAATAGGTTTCACACTCCTGCTCATAACAATCGAATCGTACATTCTAGGGTTCGACAAACATTCTACTATAGCCACCTACCACTTCTGAACCTTTTCATCATTTTTTAGTCTAGCAATCATGGCCAGGATGGAATATAGTTCAGGATTTTTAAAAGTTGCCATGTCAATTGGGGGTTCTGGTGGATTTACCCCTTCTGGAAGATCTTTTATCTGAGTGGCTAGGAAACCCTTCACCTTTTCGGATGAGCCAAAATATGTAGCCTGTTCTAAGGGGTCAAAATTCTTAGGTTCTAAGAAAGGGACATGGCCCGCAGCAAAAGCAGAAACAAAAGCATCTTTGGACAGAGAAAACAGAACCTTCCCTGAAAAATCTCTAACCTTTCTCTCCTTTTCATCATAGAAATTTGCAATTGCCCTTACCAATTCTGGGTAGGGATGAACAGGAATATATACATACCAGTACAAGAAATAATGGTATGCAAACGTTGAAGGAGAAGACGTAGAAACCCCAGTCGCTACCCGGTTCTTTATATTGCTCCGAATCTCCATCGGGTCCTTCCATGTTATTATTGTATCTGCAATTCGGGAGTCTCTGTCAATAAAACCAGTGTTGTTCTCCTCCCTTATTTTTACTACCGAAGTAGTCGGGGGTGATGAGGTAGATGCTACCTGGTTCTTCGCCTTCTTAGGGGCCATTATGAATTATCAGGTACACAGACTTTGAACTTCTTCTGATTGCTTCACAACTCCTTCCTCACTATGCTATAGTATGGTGGTATAAAAGTGGCTGGCGAGATTTTTGGCTTTTCAAGCATTACAGAGATAGTTCCTCACTTCTTTTTCTTCTTCAGGAGTTTTTAGCAAGTTTGCAAATGGCGAAATGCCTTTCCAAATCCTTGAATTTAATTTTATGTAGCTTGAGAGGACATGCAAAATTAATGCATTAAATGACGGTTGGTCGATTTGATTCGTCCATATTTCTTTGGTTTTCGTTCTCGCCACCTTCCTTAGGAAACTCCTAAAAATGCTCGTTGGCTCATTAAAAACCCACTTGGGGACTGGGAATTATCCCATGCCAAAAAATATGCTACCTGATAGATTAATTATCTTCTTCCACTGAACCCCGGGCACGTGGTTGCTTAGAAACATTCGACGGTGGATCTTTAGAAATATTTCGAGAAGCACACATAACATATTTCAAAACATTATTTTACTCATTCCCTCTTGCCGACTCTCAGGCGACCACGCGGCAGCTCCAGATTTGAAAATGCAAAATAACAAGGGCGGACTTTTCCCTCCAGATTTTATTCAAAATGTCGGACTCTGATAGTCCTCAAAAATGATTCTTATTAGGCCGCAAAAAGGGAATATTTACAAAACTCAAAACTTATAATATATTGTACATATAATGGTGATCTGTCCCTTTTACTGGAAATATAATTTTAGGTGAAATGCATTCACCGTGATGGGTAGAACCCATCCATCTTGATCTTTTAACTGGAAGGCATTGAATTGCTTTTCTGAAATAATTTCAAATGGCCCCTCCCAGAACGCGTCAAACTTGTCATGATGTCCTGGTTTCACTTTCTTGACGTTCCATTTTAACACCAGGTCACCTGTTTTGAATTTCTTGAAAGTGGTTTTCTTATCGAACCACCTAGTTGTTTTCAACATATGTTTTTGATGATGATTGTAGGCCTGTTCCCTAGACTCTTCTAGCTGCAGAAGTTGCATCAGTCGGGCATCCATTGGATGGCCTTCATCTTCATTAACTTGGTTTAGCAATTTCAACGTGGGTATCTCCATATGAATCGGCAAAACAACCTCTTTGCCATAAACCAAAGCATATGGTGATGTATTGATTGATTTCTTGATTGAAATTATGTCGGCCCACAGGGCCTGATTCAGGAGTGAGTGCCAGTTCTTCTTATTATCCTCTAATGTTCTTTTCAGGATTCTTAAAATATTCTTATTAGTAGACTCGGCTAATCCATTACCTTGTGGGTAATAATTAGAGGAAGTCTTCAGGTAAATTCCATATCGACTGGCAAATTCGATCATCTTTGCACTAGTGAAAGGAGATCCGTTGTCTGTAATCAAAGAGTCTGGTATGCCAAACCTTGTGATTAGACTCTCGAAAAATTCTATCACCACTTTCGAATCAGCTTTCTTTGTGGGTACTTCTTCTGCCCACTTAGTGAAGTAGTCCATGGCAGTGAGAATGTATTTGTGGCCTGATGATGAATTTGGCTCTATTATACCTATGAAATCCAACCCCCACTGTTGGAACGGTTCCTCGACTTGAATAGCTTTTAAGGGCATAGGCGCATTCTTGTTCCTCCCCACATACCTCTGACACTGTTCGCACCTCTGGGTCACTTTGTATGCATCTAGGAAGATGGAAGGCCAATAACATCCAGCTCTAAGGATCTTCAAAGTTGTGGTTCGGCCTGCATAATGTCCCCCTGAGAGACCCCCATGAAATTCATCTAACACTTTCTGCTTTTCATTATCGGGAATGCATTTCAACAATACACCATCGATATTAACCCTGTACAACCCTTCTGTTCGAAGGGTATATTTTAATGCTTGGGTTCTGAATCTCCTTCTCTAGGAAGCATTCATATCTTCGGGGCATGACCCAGTCTGAAAGTACCTCACAAAGTCATCGATCCAACTTGAACTTACTCTGTCTTGATGTTGCTTAGTGTTTGCCATGACGGGGTGGCTCTCCCCATATCCACTTGCAGCTTGCTTGGCCAATTCCTGGCACAAAGCTCTCCCTCTGACTATTTTAGTAGGATGTATTTCTACATCATACTCTTGGATGCGAGTCACCCATCCAACTCTTTTTTCACCCAGTTCTCCTTGAATTATGAAGTTCCTTACATCGGGATGAATAACATAAACCATCGTCCGACTCCGGGATAAGAAGTGTTTTAGCTTATTCAAGGATTTCATAATTGCATATACTTGTTTTTCTATGAAGTTGTACCTTTCCTCGTGTTTGTGCATGGTGGAACTCAGAAAGGCTATGGGTCTTTCTTCATCATCCGCTCCTTTCTGAGTGAGAACTGCAGCATAACTATCTTGTTCTCCGACAGCATATAGTATGAAACCTCGGGAATAGTCAGGGTTAACTAGCACAGGAGCTTGAGCGATGGCTTCTAGAATTTTTTGAAAAGCTTCTTTCCTTGGCTCTGTCCATTTGAAAGGAGCATCCTTTTTCAATAATTCAGTCATTGGTTTAACTGTATGGGCAAAGTCTGCAATGAATTTTTTGACAAAATTTATTTGCCCAAAGAAGGACTGCAAACCTTTCTTGTTAACTGGAAGTGACAACTCAAGAAGTGCCTTCACTCTATCAGGGTCAATTGAAAGCCCAACTTTAGAAATAACATGCCCAAGGAGTATTCCTTCTTCCACAGCAAAAATAGACTTTTTAGGATTTAATGATATTCCAAATTCTCTACATTTCTCAAATACTTGTCGCAGATGAGTGGCATGGTCTTTTTTGTTGTGAGAAAATACGGTCATGTCATCTAAATAGACGACAATAATTTTGTTTGCAAGCTCCCCAAAAGCTACGTCCATGGCTCTTTGAAAAGTTGCTCCTGCGTTAGATAATCCAAAGGGCATCCTTTGGTATGCAAATGTTCCCCACTTAGTGGTGAATGCAGTCTTATATTGATCTTCATTTCTCACCCAAACTTGATTGTAACCAGAGAAGCCATCTAACAGAGAAAACCTTTCTTCTCCTGCCATAGTATGAAGGATTGGGTCAATCTAGGGTAAAGGATAGTGATCTTTTAAAGAGGCTCTGTTCAAATTTCTGAAATCGATGCATAGTCTTATTTCTCCATTTTTCTTACGGACTGGGACCAAATTTGCCACCCAGGTAGAGTGCTTGATTGGGTATACTATCTTAGCCTGTAGGAGTTTTAACAACTCCTATTTCATTAAGGCTTCAATTTTAGGATTCACAGGCCTCTGCTTCTGCCTAAAAGGTTTAGCTCCTTCCTCTAGTTCGATGGTATGTTGAATGACCTCTTTCCTGTACACTTTTAGATCACTATAAGTCCAGGCTATTATATCCGGATACTCTCTACATAACCATTTTATTTGCTCTAGTTCTACTTCTGTACAATCGGTCCCTACTTTGATCATCTTGCCCGGTTCTAGTTCTACTTCTTTATACCGGCGTTCATCTACCTTGATCCTTCGACCTACAGCTCTATCGCTATTGTCGAAAAGGCTCTCCAGGGTGATCAGTCCCCTGGGGATATGATTGTTTTTTAGTTGAATAAGGCTCTCTTCGTCCTCTTCTTGTAACGCTCTATCTGTAGAGCAATTCATCTCATGAATCAAAAAATCCAGGATCTGCTCATCGTTCTCAAATACTTGCCAAAAAATGTCCTTGTCGGGCACAGAAGGCTTGTATATAAGTCTGACTATTTTAGACTTCTGAATAACATTATTGATTGGGCAAAAATTGGATCCTACTGACGCTAACAGGTCTGCATGTGTGTTCTTCTCTCTGGAAATGGATTTCATGTTTAGTGCTTCAAAATTTTCCAATAGATCCAACACTTTGTTTTTGTAAGCCCTTAGGTAATGTTGCTTACAAATGCATTTGCCAGTAACCTGTTTAACAATCAGCTCTGAATCTCCATAGATCAGCAGCTGTTTTGCACCCAGTTTTTCAGCTTTCCTAAGTCCCAAACACAAAGCTTCGTATTCAGCTGCGTTATTGGTGCAACTCCATGTCAACCTATATGAAAAGACTTTTTCTTTTCCAGTAGGTGAAATCAGAACAATTCCAGCTCCTGCTCCATTTTTGCACCTTGACCCATCAAAGTACAATTTCCATAACTGGTTGGCCGAATCACCTATTTTAGGGACAACAACAGGGAGCTTTTTTGGTTTCTCAATGGAATAGCTTCCCATTTCTGTCTCTACCATAGCATTGAAGTTCTTCATTGAAAATTGATCCTCATATTGGAGTTCCTCCAGGGTTTCTTCCATTAAATCGATATTTTCCAATTCCTCAGACATCATGTTGACGGTGGTTGTTTCCTCCAATCTTTCTACGTGAAAAGTAGATGGTTTTTCATTGTAGATCTTGACTCTTTTACCTTTGAAAGGTACCTCCAAATGAGAATAATCTAGAGACAGATAACCGCCCATTTTGGCCGTGAACTCTCTGGATAAACACATACCGAAATATGGTTCTAAGTCTACAACGACTACCTCTTGTATGACGACTACTTCTGGTATTATGTGGAGTTGAATAGGGATATCTTTGATCACCCCGATAGATTTTATTGGAGTACCATCTAATTGCAACACACCAGGATGACTCCGAGTATATTCCATCCCCATTATGTCACATACGGCTTTCGGCATCACCGTAGTTGCGGCCCCTGAATCAATCATGCAATTGTGAACTATCCACCCCTCCATTTGCAAAGATAGATAGAATGGGGGCGGTCTATTTTTCCCAGAGGTTGACATAACATTTGCTTGTATAACATTTGAGAAGGAGGTATCATTCTTTAAATTTAGGGATTCTTGGAGGAGGTCAATCTGACCGGGAATTTGCAGTGCATCATACATGCTTATTTTGGAAGGAGTCCTCTTCATTTCTTCTACAATGTTGAACGAAAGGGTTGCAGCTGGGGATACCTCAGCACTTTTCTCCTTTCCACTAGTCGATGCGTCATATCTGTCTCTATAGACCTGCGTGGCTTCTATTCTTTGTCTTTTTGTCAATGAAGGAAATCTGAGTCTTTCCTTCGCTTGCTCTTGAGTCTCGCTCCCTTTTCTAGGAGGAAATTCTTTTCTTGGTGTAGTCGCAGAAGTCTGAGGAGGGTCAGAACGTCCTTTCTCATTAGACTGGTTTTTCTACGGAGTCGCCCTGGGGGCAGGAGGAAAACTTAGTGGTTGGAGTTCCTTAGGGTCGACTTGTAATGACTTTTTTCCCGATCTTGTCAGGACTGAGACTTGTTCCACGGATGGCATTGCCAAATTGTGGTGGACTTCTCTGATTATGTTCACTTGTCCCTTGCCGGTTTCTTTGGCTCTCTCATTAATAACCGCTTGCACATGATGTTGATGAATCATGCATGAATCTTCTCCATGAGGATCGTTGCAAGTGGTACACCAGTAATCAGAATTAGTGGGTTCTCCATTATCTCCTGTCTCATTCGCATACACAACATTTTTTCTATCTTGCCCTCTACCACTCGTTGAAGCACCATATTTTTGTATCTATGGAAATCTTCTTGCTTGGAGATTTCGTTCAACTTCCCTCTTTTTCATGGATGCCATTTCATTTGACAATGTTTTCATTGTATCAATTATGGTCATGTATTGGTCATTCGGGGGAGCTGATGCAAGGGGTGGGGCTGGTAATGCAAGGAGTGTAGGAGGTGCGGCTATAGCTGGGAGAGCCTGCGTTGATGGGAGTACAGGCAGTTTAGAAATTGATGCTTGGGAAAGTTTTGGTACAATTGGCAATAGACTCTTTGATGGATATTTCTTTGTAGCGATGAGATCAGCTTCGCCCTTTGCTGCCTCTAGATAGATCTCAGGAAAAGTGGTTACGTGGGATTGCCTTATTATCATACTAAGATCTGAATCAAAAGCCCTTAAATAATAGCATATAGCTTGTTCTTCCATGGGTTTTATGCCCTGAGGTACTCTATCACGAGTTCTGGTAAATCTGATGTTGAAATCCTGGATTTCTTCTTGTGGATGCCTCTCAATGATAGTGAATTGATTCAGCAATGTGAAAGGATCCGCATGTATATTAAATTCATCGACCAGACGGCCGACAAGCACTGCCCAAGAAGTAATGGATCCAGTGGGAAGTGCTCTGTACCAATAGAGCATCTTTCCTTTCAAAGATATAACCAACAATCTGACCATTACATCTTCTTGAGTGATATTGTAAATAGATGCTAGCGATGATACATCTAAACAGTGCTCATCTACTATTTTGCCTATTCCGTCAAAAGTCGGCAATGCTTTTAGTGCAGCTTGTGGAATTTGGTTTTGTGCTCCCAAGTTCAAAGGACCAGTTTGATTCCACACAAGATGCGCTGAGATAGGGGCAGCTGCCATGGTTGCTAAAGGAGTTACAACTACTATAGGATTGCTTGCAGATGCTCCTACAATGGGTGTTAAAGAGGTGCTAATGGTGCCAGGTGTGTGGCTAGCACAGGGTGTGCCTTTAGGCTTTTGAGATGTAGCTCAAAGAACTCGATGGGTTCTTCGAAGTTTCTAGCTCGGGATCTGGTTATCATATGGCTATATAACCAGAAAATTTTAGACAAGGTCTTTCTTTTATGGTCTAAATTTTATTGCAACGGAGTCGCCAGGTAGTTTTTTCTTGAGATTTTCAAACAAAAGGCTCTAAAGTAAAACACCAAAACTTATATAATACTGTGGGATTTACTAGTCCCACCGGGCGTGCCAAAAACTGTTGGAACAAAATCTGCCTTCGGTTAATAGTGTTGCGCCTTAGACTTTGCCAACATTGAATAGACAGACCTTGCTTGAGATCATCTGTCTAATCTCCAGAGAAGGCTGGTTCCTTTGAGTTTTTTAGAGGAAATGGAAACAAGAGATAAGGGAAATATAGCCGAAGCTAGAACTTTTCTCACGGTACAGATTAGACAACAACTAAAAAATGATGATGCAGATTACTATCTTCGAGTTTCTTTATATCTTCCTATAGAAAACATGAATTCTTGAGTGCGATTTTAAATGTTCGTCTAAATACATGTAAATATCTTTAATATTCAACTCTAGAGATAAGGTTTATACATGCACAGTTCAGATTTCAGAACAGATACATTATAAAACTTAAAATGAATAAAAGTTAAAAACTAGATACATACACTCGCATACAAAATTTTAGAAGCCAGAGGAAGAATATCTCTTATTGCTTGTAATCCAGTAACATGTACATCAAGTCTGTAAACGTCCAAGAGCCGACCCCTTTCATGATCGACTCACTCCTATTTATACCCTAAAAAGAGTATCTTCTACTATGTACATTTAATTTCCTCAATCAATTACAAGTAATTATCTGCAGTTTCTAAGAATATACAACGGATTTCCTGCAGATTAGATAGATTTCCTTCTGGCTAAATTTAGATGAGCCTATTATTCTGCAATCATCCAATGGACCTGCCATGTTATAATCAACTGACCATTCTTCAAAAATCAGCACATGATGTCAGTGCATGCCCCAGTTGCCAAAAATATACTCTGTTTCTCTACAACGTGTATGTCACGAAATCATGACATTCTACCTTTGTGAAGCCTTCTTTACTTTTTTCTTTAGCGAAAACTAGACATGTCATGAAATCGTGACACTCTTGTTTCTCTGCTTGTCTGCCCTTCTTGAGTCACGAAAATGCAACATGTCACGAAATCGTGACATTTCTATGTCTTCAACCTGATTCTTCTTTTTGCATCGCAAAAATTGACCATGTCGCGAAATCGTGACACTTTCGCCTCCTTAGCTCTTTGTCTTGGTTTTGACCATGAAAACATGACATGTCATGAAATCGTGACACTTCTGCCTCCTTAGCTCTTTGTCTTGGTTTTGACAGCGAAAACGCGACATGTCGCGAAATCGCGACACTTCCGCCTCCTTGCTCTCTCTTGTTGCTTTTGGCCGTGAAAAAGGGACATGTCGCGAAATCATGACACTTTTAGTCTCTTTAGCAGTTTTGCTATTCTTCTGGCGAAAATAAGCCATGTCGCAAAATCATGACATTCTCCCTGACTTCTACCCTTTTATTGATGGACTTGGCAAAAATGGGCAACGTCGCGAAATCGTGACTTTTTCCTCTGCTTTCCCTCTTTGCTGTTTTTTGCCATGAAAACTCGACATGTCACGAAATCGCGACACTTTTCTTCCTTAGTGTATTTTGCTTTTTCTTTGTTCTTTAGCATATGGGCTACTTCGGTCTTCTTTGAAAATATGCAAAAAAGGTGCATCAACCATTTTTTGTAGTTAGTCACTTTTTGACTAACAGTAACTAATA
Source organism: Wollemia nobilis (assembly GCA_028583015.1). Lineage (NCBI taxonomy): Eukaryota > Viridiplantae > Streptophyta > Pinopsida > Araucariales > Araucariaceae > Wollemia > Wollemia nobilis. The sequence continues at coordinate 3,684,255 of JAQPPZ010003287.1, read as the reverse complement.
GCATTCCATTAAACTATATATACCATTAGGGCTCACCAATACTCTGGCTATGGGTCCAGGTACCTCAGATCATATCACAATTGGCTATGAGATGTCCCAAACCATCTATAACTGAACCTTCCAACCTTAAGACTAGCTCCCCTAGGTCTTGAGTTAATGTTGGTTATTTTGCAACTGGATTATGAATCATGAGAACCCTCACATAATACCTCGTATGATAACCTAGAATGACATCCCATACCGCCATTAGTTACTCTCATAGCATAAGGTCCACTAATCCTTATATTCCTGCTAGAGAACGATTATCCCCAAATCACAATAACTACCACTACAAGCTTGTTGGAGTTGGGAGGATGTCATCCTTCTTGATGGCATCAACTCCATAGTATTTTGTACACCATCCTTCTCAATGGTTTCTAACCTCCTTCATGGTTGGATTTAAGTTGAGTTTAGAAAGAATATCTATGGTTTAATTGTTGGAACACATAAAATCATTATCAATACCACTCATAGTTTTCAAGCATAAGCTAATCTTTGTTCAAGATACGATATAATAACAAAACCAAATAAAAGAAATATAATCTTAACAATATAACCATATTATTGAAAGAAAGTATGGTATGAATATCTAATCTAAGTATAAATGATTTTATTAATTTCTCTATAAGAATAAATATTAACAACTAAAGGATAGTATAATCTCAAGTTTCTAGTTGTTTACTTTTCTACAAACATCTCTATGTCAAACTTAAGATTTTGTCATAACTGAATCTTAACTAATTACAAAATTAAACATATTATAGTATACATTTCGAAATTTCGTTCATTCTTCTAAATAAAGTTACTATATGGCATTATAACCATTAAAATTATATTAAATAATAGAAACTTTTAGGCACAAGTTTGGTAAATCTAATATAAACAAAAGATCTTACGTCCACATAAAAACTTCTTAAAAGATCTTACCCTAAATTTATCACTTTAATTTTTATATCTTCTATATGCAAATTAAATTACGTCAGAAAATTTATTTTGTTATAATTCGATCCAATCTATGACAACATCTACTTAAAATGATGAGCAACTCATCCAAGAAGGTATAATAATTCTCTGTTGATTTATAAGATTTAGATTTAGGTTGGATATGCAAAAATCTATGGTGTTGTGTCTTCCTATAAAGGTAAATCACACATTTCTATAAACTATTATTAGTTTATTCTAATCAAAAGTTTACTCATATTTAATTTAATAAGCCATATTTATAAATCTCTACAAAAATATCTTAGTTTAAATCAAAAAGTAGTAGTGTAATAGCTTAATAGGTAAACCTATTGAACTCATCATATACATTTATATGGAGGATAGCTACATCATAAATGTGGCTGAAGCCACACCCTTGCTTAAATGGATTTGAGGATTTTATAAACTAAGATTTTAGCCATCGTTCAAGCCACAATACTACTAACAAAGAAAGAACAGATTTTACCTTCTTTTTTTTTTAAGCGAAAAACCCCTTGTGGAGCCGCCTTGGTTTGAGAGACCATGAACAGGGGGTTCTACACCGTCAAAGTCACCCGGGGGTCGCACCCGACCCTGCCCGCACCAACATTATCAATTGGATTTTGGATACCCAATTCAGATTTTTGGTAGGGTGGAGATTTGAACCTGGGACCTCCCTTGGAGGATTGCCCTCTCCTCTCCAACTCACCTACAAAACCTGGGTAAACAGATTTTACCTTCTGGCTAAGTTAAACATATCACTTATATCTATTGAAAAATGAAACAAAAAAGTTTAAACTATATCATAAAATTTACACAGATAAGATATGTTTCTACTCAGACATCATACTATAATTGCTACCCAAAATAAATATTTCATTTAATTTAAAATTCTCGGGCGAAAGATAAGACTATTATTAATAAGCTTCAAGACATGCTTTCTTTATGAAGTAATGAAATACCATTCCTCCAATGTCATATTAAATTGAATTTTTTCCTTTATCACACTTTGTAATCATCAACATAAAACAATGGCTTGCACATCCATAATGCATTCATTCAATTCCCATGCTCATCGAACATAACTCTACTAATATGATATGAAAACACTATACCAAACACCAAAGATTCATTCCTAATAACATCATATGGAAGACTAAAATCAACGGTGGCCTGATGAACATTGAATTTACACATTTAATTCTAAAATAAATATCCCTATTATGAGTGGACACATGCATCACCAGTGCTCATTTATTTTTAACAAGGACAATGGAAACATTGTTGTGAGTGAATAAACTATTTTAACAACCGTGTATAAATTTATGATAAATTTATAATCTGGTTCACTATTTGTTTATACAAAATTTCATCTATTTAGACACCTTTCGAAGATGCATTCTTCTCAAAAATTATGGAACTCCATAGTTAATTCACAAAGCCAATTGCAAATTAATTTCTAAATCTAAGGACAGGAATCTAAACATTATGGATGTCGCTCTTGCGATGCTAAATTTAGTTTACTGGCCTTGTCTTTCCTTTTAATTGGTAATATTAACCAAGATAGGATCCTCTACAATATCTTAATGGTTGAAGATAGTAAATTTAATGTGATATGGGGTAGCATGGCCCTATGAAATGCATTCTTACATATGCATACATGTATATTCCATGCAAAAGCAAAAGAAAATTTATTTCTACAAACCAACATTCAATTTTGCTCCTTAATTTAAGATTGTGTAGCAAAATGTATCTCATAACATCACATGCTATGGTTTTCAAAGAATTCTTCTTAATTTTTAAAAACATATGCCGTACTTCTCTATTTGGAAAACTTGAAGACAAAAAAGGTAAAAGTATAAAAATAACATTGGGCATTTCCTGACCAAAACATGCCAAAGAACAACTAATAATTTCTAGAGCAATTTATATTCAAATAAAACACATGAGGTTTCAACATAGGATAAAAAAAATATAAAAACTGACCTGAAGAAAAGCCAATGAATATCTCAACTTGAAGACAACAGATATCGTAATCAGACGCAGGCAATAAGATGTCAACCAAAAATAATCATAATCCCTAACATCTAAGCCTTCATTTATTTTAAAGGATACAAGAGCATTTCTATGGAGACATATAGAGTTTCATGCAAATAGGATGCTATTATCGACTGCCAGGTGGAGAAAAGAATTCATTTATTCGGTAAGGAAGATTACATGAAAATTACTTCTAACACCCTTTTAGGTAGATCGCAATATATTGCATATATATATATTATCTATAATATTATTTTTATTTATTTTATAAATGTTTATATATATAAATATTTTAATATTTTATTTATTTTATTATATAAGCTAATATATTATATATATTTTTATTATTTTGTACTATAATCTTTTGTAAAAGAAAGACTATATATTAGTTCCATAAAAAATGCATCAAATTTCCACAGTCACACTTATGCACATAATGCAGTAGAAGGTAGTATGTCCTACATGAATTTTCTTTAGTGGGCTTCCATGTACCCATGGGCCATGGTGCATTAAGCACGACATCATATCCCACCTTACCTAACGCTTTCAATTACTATCTCCACCAAAGGTGGGTGTTGATATCGTTCAACCTGCTTGCTGAGGAATGGATACCTGCACCTGCACTCACAAATAACTTTAGTAGTATCACGTTCTTCAAGAAAATATTTAATCAAATAGAGGGGATGTTACATTCTCCCCTACCATATTTTAACACAGTCCCTGTGTTAGCCAAGATAATTATGAAGGTTTCATTAAAAAACATATATAATCATCAAATCATATATTATGAATTTTATCAAATGATGCATGCATTTCACCATTAGTATATCAAAATAAGTATCATAGATCCAAAATACACACAAAAATATTTATCAAATGTTCAAATATTTATGTAAATATTAGTCTTCAAATAAAAAACAAGAATTGCTCTTTCATTATTGCCACATATTCCCATGTGGCATTTATTTCTGAGAAGAGATCCTATTGGACTCTACATTGATAAACAACTCTTTTCCTTAGTTGTTTGGTCCTATACCCTAGAATTATGATGGGGAAAACCTCAATGAAATGTGGGTCTAATTTTTATAAATGGGAAACATCCAAAATGTGTGAGGGATCTACCACATATTTTTGGAGGAGGGACACATGGAAGGTACTGTGGATTTTAGACAAATTAGGTGGCAAAGCTACTTTGTAAGCAACAAGACTAATTTTGGCGATGATTTCAAATGGACCTACAAATTTGGGGCTAATTTTAGTGGATTTTATGGAGCTCTTAGTAGTTTTGACTCTCAAGAAGACTTTATCACCAATAGCAAGCTCTTTAGGAGATTTTTTTAGATCGACATAGCTCTTATAATGATCTACGGCTTCTCGAAGTTGTTGATGGATTTCTTTCAACTGGACCTCCATTCTTTTCACAGCATTAGGATCGATCATTTTTGGATCATCCAAATTATTCCATGTCAATGGTGTTCTACACCTATGCCCATATAGGGCTTCAAATGGGGCCATGCCCAATGTGGTATGGTAACTATTATTATAAGAAAATTCCACCAGGAAAAGGTAATTTTCTAAATTACTCTGGTGGTCCATGAAGTACATATGTAATATATCTTCCAGCACTTGGTTGACCCTATCGATCTATCCATCTATTTCAGTATAATAGGCTATGCTAATGTTAAGCTTTGTATCTCATGCTCGGTGCAAATCTTACCAAAATTTAGAAGTAAATCGTGAATCCCTATCAGAGATAACTATCTCAAGAAAACCATGCAGTCTCACAATTTCTTGAGCAAAATTCTAAGCTATTGTTGGAGCATCATCATGAACATTGCTAGGTATAAAATGTGCCACATGTGTTAATTTATCAACTATAACAAAAATTGCATCATGTCAAAATTGATTCTTGGGGAGACCAACTATAAAGTCCATGGAAATCACTTGCCATTTTTGTATTGGTATATCAAAAGAGTATAGTCGTCCCTATGATGTTGATATTTTGCTTTAACCTTTTGAAATTCAAGACACCTTGAAACAAAATGAGTTACATATCTTTTCATTCCAGGCCAGAAGTAATCTTTCTTCAAGTTCTCATGTATTTTCACTACTCCTAGGTGAGCAGAGTATGGAGCATAGTGTGCCTCTTGTAAAATAATCCTTTTTATCTCATTATTATTTGGAACTATTATTCGATCTCTAAAATATAGTAGATTCTCTTTAACTGTGAAATCTATATTCATATTTGGTCCTTGCTCGACCTTAATCCAACATTGATTATAGAATTCATCATATTTTTACAATTCTTTACTTTGCTCTTCCAATCCATACTGGCATCACGCTAAAGAAGCTACATGTATCCTTCTGTTGAGAACATCAACCAACTTGTTCTCTTTTCATTTAATATAATCTATCCCAAAATCATATTTGGCCAAATATTCCATCCACTATCATTTTATAGCAGTTAATAATGGTGGGTGAAGATATAATTCAAAATTTGATGATCTATTTTTAATTCAAAAGGTTTATCTAACAGGTAGTGCCACCATATTTTGATGGAATGAACTATGACAACTAGCTCTAAGTCATGAGTGAAATTATTAACCTCATGCTTTTAAAGTTTTCTAGATTCATATGCCACAACGAACTCATTCTACATCAGGACACCTCCTAGCCCTTCTAGAGAAGCATCCATACAAACTATGAATGGTTTGCCTAGATCTGGAAGAATATGTATAGTTGTCAACTTTTTTTTAAATATTTTGAAGGCTTCCTCACATTGTGGAATCCATTTGAAAACTTTTCCCTTCCTTTGCAAATTGGTTATGGGAAAGGCAATTTTTGAAAATCCCTTTACAAATCGTCTATAATATCCAGCCATTCCCAGGAAACTTCTCACCTTAAATACATTGGTGGATGCTGGCCAGTCTACTATGGCTTCTATATTTTTAGGATCAACTACAACTCCATCTGTTGAGATTATGTGATCCAAATATTGCACTTGTTACGAATAAAACTCGCACTTAGATAACTTTCCATACAACTATTTTTTCCTAAGAATACCTAGGATTATTCTCATGTGTTGATCATGTTATTCTCTACTCTTGGAATAAATCAATATATCATCCAAAAATATTAACACAAACTAGTCCAACTATTATCGAAACACGCTATTCATCAAGTTCATGAAAGCAGCAGGAGCATTTGTTAAACAAAAAGGTAGCACTATGAATTCGTAATGCCCATAACGGGTTCTAAAGATAATCTTGAAAGTATCTTCCTCCTTAATTCTTAGTTTATGGTATCTTGACCTAAGGTTAATTTTTGAGAAAATTGTTAACCCTCTTAGTTTATAAAAGAGATCATCAATCCTTGGTAAGGAATACTTGTTTTTCATAGTCATATTATTAAGCATGTGATAGTCAATACACAATCTCAAGGATCCATATTTCTTCTTAACAAATAAAACTAGTGCTCCCCATGGTGAAACACTGGGTTTGATGTGCCATTTTTAATAAATCCTTAAGTTGAGTTTTAAGCTCATGTAATTCAATGAAAGTCATAAGGTATGGAGTTCTAGCTATGGACGTTGCTCCTAGTAATAACTCAATAGAAAAATAAAATTCTCTCTTTGGTGGTAGTCCAGGTAGGTCTTCAAGAAAAACATCTCTAAACTCATTCAAAACTGGATATTGTTGGAATAGAGCAGAGCTCGATTCAATTTCTTCTTTCTTGTTTATTTTGATCACATAAAACCTACAACCCTTTTGTAAAGCCCTTTTAACTTGTATAGTAGAAAATAAGTGAGGTTCTAGAGTAACTTGATTACAATGGACTTGGATTTGTTGTTTGGTATCATCCATGAAATCAAGACATCTCTCTTCAAAATTTAATAGGGCTTTGTGAGATTTTAGCCAATCTACACATAGGATGATATCAAAAGCATGTAGAGGTGCTACATACAACTGTCAATTTATTTTTCCTTGGGGTATATCTATCTGGGAGTCAAATAAACACTGGTTGACCATATAGATTTATCTTGATTCATATTCAACTTGCCATCAATTTTCTATAATCCCAGGTCTTACCGGTATGTCCCTCACAAGACTAGAAGATATAAAACTATCAGTTGCACCACTATCTATCAAAATACAAACATTTTTCTCACTTAATTTTCCTTTTAACAGAAATGGAGTGGCTTACCCTAAAATATTAGGGTTACCTATGGTAGCATAAATCCTGTGAAGAGCTTCTTTAGCTGGTTTTATCTTATTTGATCTCTTCGAGCATTGATTTACATAATGATATTTAATGTTAGTATTACAATGGCACTGAGAGGGGGGGGGTGAATCAGTGCAGCTAATTAAAAACTTAAATCTTCATCTCTTAATTCAGAACTAATGAATGCTTAAAACCAGATGCAACAAGTGTAACAAGATAGCAACACAAAACACAAGATTTAACGAGGTTCACCAGTTTTGGCTACTCCTCAAAAATAGACTGCTTGGACTCCCATCCAAATCCAGCCTTTGCAAAGCACCAACTTCACAATCAGTTTACCGACACCCACTGGAAGGAGCACCAACCCCCGATTTATCTGCACCAACAGAAAGGAGCACCAACCCCTGATTCCAAGCACCAACTTGGACTTCTATTTTAAATCTTGATTGACATAAAAATGTCTTCTATGTTACAAGACCCTCACTGGTCTATCTTAACTCAAATAAATCTCATGGAAGCATAAGGAGAACTGTTAGAGACTCAATATATTCTATTTCTAACTCTTAATCTCAACTCCCTCTCCACAAAGCATACACTCTTTTATAGCTCTGCTTACTGCACACTTACAACCTTTTCTTATGGATTACTCTTGCAGCTCTCATATCTCTGTACTTCTTACAACATTCTTCCAGCTTTGTAACAGCCCACAACAGTATCCCTCTTATACAACAACACTCTTTCCTCACCGCTCTTGTCTCAGCAGTGCTCTCTCTTTCAGTTGCTCTTTTTTAGACGCGCTGTCTCAGCCATGCTTTCTATTCTCCTTTTTGCAGCACTTTCCCTCTATTTTGCAACACGTTGCTCTCTCTTCCCACATGGAGCTCAACCTTCCTACTTCACGCAAATCTCCTTTTATAACCGTGTTTTGTTTCTATTCTTAACTTCCATATTCATGCATGCAACCTATTAATAGTAACGACTCCTTTATTCTCACATGCAATCTTATTAATAGAATGGTTATTTGTTTGGGCTTCGAGACGTTTCTCTATCCAACTCATGGTCTTCGTCTGATGACTTTTAGTAACCACTGCTGCATGATATTTCTTTGTAACGGCTCCTGTAACTGTAGTAATGACTTCTATTTACTGTCACTGTCATTGCCCCTGTAACTGTTGTAATTACTTCAGTTCACTATTCTTATTTAACTACATGATTTCTATCTGTAACTACACCTGTAACTATTGTACTGACTTCAGTTAACTCTTCTAATTTTTGCTGTATGTATTTCCTCTGCAAATGCATCTGTAACTGTCATTTTCCTTTGGTTAACTTTACTTCGGCTGGGTTCTCCTTTTAGCTCTAAGTCACGCAGAAACAACATGTCGCGATATCGTGACATTTTTGCCCCTTTGACTTTTCCTTGGCGTTTGACCGTGAAAACATGACATGTCGTGATATCACGACATTTTTTGCCTCCTAGTCCTCTTCTCGGCATGCACCCGCGAAAACATGACATGTCGCAAAATCGTGACACTTTTTGCTTCCTTGCATTCTTCTCTGCTTGCACCCGCGAAAACATGACATGTCATGAAATCGTGACACTTTTCGCTACCATACACTCTTCTTTGCATGCACCAGCAAAAACATGACATGTCGCAAAATCGTGACACTTTTCGCTGCCGTACACTCTTCTTTGCATGCACCAGCGAAAATGAAACATGTCACGAAATCGCGACACTTTCGTTGCCTTGTGCTTTTCTCTGCCTTACGCCCGCGAAAACGGAACATGTCATGAAATCGTGATGCTTTCGCCTTTGAGCTCTTCCTCCTTGAATTTGTCACAAAATCATGACGCTTTTGCTTCCATGCTCTTTCGTTTTGCTTTTGTTGCGAAATCGTGACACTCATCCTTCGGAGTCTTCCTCTCTACTGTTGTCACGATATCGTGACATCTTTTCTCCTTAGCTCTTCTCTTCTCTTCAAGTCGTGAAAACATGACATGTCACGATATCACATCTTTTCTCCTTAGCTCTTCTTCTTCCAAATTGTCATGAAATCATGACACTTTTCCTTGCCAGCTCTTTCTCTCAAACATGTCACGAAATCGTGACACATTTTCATCCGTACTGCCTCTCTTGCAGATTGTCGCGAAATCATGACAATTTTCTTTGCCTGCGCCTTCTCTCCAAACATGTCACGAAATCATGATAGTTTTTCTTGCATGCACTTCTTCTTCGAACATGTCATGAAATCATGACAGTTTTCCCTGCATGTGCTTCTTCTTTGAACATGTCACGAAATCACGATAGTTTTCCTTGCATGTGCTTCTTCTTTGAACATGTCATGAAATCATGATAGTTTTTCCACTTGCTTTCTTCTCTGCCAACATGTCATGAAATCATGACAGTTTTCTTTGCTTGCGCCTTCTTTCCGAACATGTCATGAAATCACGACAGTTTTCCTTGCGCTTTCTCTTTCGTCCAACATGTCACGAAATCGCGACAGTTTTACTAGCATTTTCTCTCTCCTTTGATATGTCACGAAATCACGATAGTTTTTCCAACATTTTCTCTCTCCTCCGATATGTCACAAAATCATGACATTTTTTCCAACATTTTCTCTCTCCTTCGATATGTCGCGAAATCACGACAGTTTTACCAGCATTTTCTCTCTCCTTCGATATGTCACGAAATCGTGACAGTTTTCCATTCTGACCAAACATGTCGCGATATCGCGAAAGTTTTCTTACTTGTCTTTTTCTTTGTTCTTCTGAATCTAGGCCACTTCTGTCTTCTTGGAAATTCCTTGTACATGCTCTGACTGCTCTGAACTCTTGTTCACTTCATCAACCGATCCATCTAATGACCTCTACACTCCTGTCCATTGCATCAACCGATCCTCTGTCTATGTTGACAACAATGACAATACTTTGGCTGCACCTTGCTCATCAATGAACTCTTGTCCATTGCATCAACTGATCAACCTGTGTTTGACAACAATGCACACTACCCTTTGGATGCACCTTGCTCATCAATGAACTCCTATCCATTGCATCAACTGATCAACTTGATTGTGTTGACAACAATGACAATACTACTTTGGTTGCACCTTGCTCATCAATCTCCCCCTTTGGAATTGTTGGCAACACACGTAATTGTGTGCAATTACCTATAAATATTCTCCCCCTTTGAGAATAATACCAAAGGGTGGCTGCAAAACTCCCCCTGAGTCCATGCACAACATTCTCAGGCAAAAATTATTACAGTTAGAAAAAAGCATAAACATGAGCAATATGATAAATAGATGCATAAATGCTCCCCCTAAGAATTTGATCCCGATAGCTAGTCAATTCTTAGACTATTCTTGGGAATATGTGACCACTTCATTTCATTGTTTGACAACATCATGATAAGCATAATAGGCATTACTCAGATCTATCTTCAACTGTGTTGGCTACTGGATCTCTATCCATTGAGACTCTGTTCTCTGTACTCTATCAATAGGCTCACACAGAACCTGCTTAACAAGCTCACATAGAACTTGTCCAAATCAGCTCACAAGTCCTCACTAGAACCTATCCAATTCAGCTCACAAGTCTTCACTAGAACTTGTCCAAATCAGCTCACAAGTTCATCAAGAAAAACTTGCTTAGCATGAACCCACAAAGAGAATTGTTAGAGACCCAATGTGATTCATCAACCTCATAGAAGCATAAAGAGAATTGTTAGACTCAATATGTTCTATACTTAACTCCCAATCTCAATCTCAACTCAATCTCAATCTCAAAAGAATAAGATAGATGTAGTATGCTTTTCTCAAGAACATGAAACACAACCCAACAATTGCCAACCATGCAATAACTCATATAACAATGATACTCATGTTCTTTCCACAACCAATATCTTTTCTCAACCAATTAGGGCTTTAACAAAAATGCTTATAGACAAGGTTTAACCAACATCATTCAACTCAAGATTAACCTTGAAGCATTCAACCAATCACTACATGAAAAGGAAACTAGTAGACATCCTTTTCCTTCCAAAGGTATTTGAACAAAATAGCCACCAACATAAATCACCAATGCAAAGAATAACTTGCTCAAATCAATCTCAATGGAGTAAGCCCAAATCATGTATCTGGAAATCTGTCCCAGCACTGTCCTCAAATATTTCCCAAAGGCCTTCTTTAAAGGCTCAATCAATCAACTCAACCAATCATCACCAGGATGGAAACCATCTGGCTGCTCATTATAAACCTCTCCTTCAATCTTCCCATTCAAAACGCTAATTTCACATCTGTCAACAACATTGACAAGTGACTCACACTTGTACCAAATTTTGTCCAACACTGTACCAACACTACAATTTTACTGCCAACTCTGTGCAAGCATCAAACACAGTACCACAAAACCAACCAAATCATTTGAACTGTTATAATCCTTAACTTTTGACAGTGGCAGTAAGAACCAATTGTTAGTCTTACAATGATCTTATATAGCCAACTTTTTGTTCTGCAATGCCAGCAGCATCTGCATACATCTCCACCATGCATCTTGGATATTCTCAACAAGCTTGAACCTAATGACAGCAGTTTGTCTCTCTCTGCAATGAGAATCCAGTAGGCTACCTCAATCCACTTTCAATTGTGTCCAAGCATCAAATACTGTACTGTAGCACAACCAAATTCCTTTTTATATTTACAACCTGATCTAAATTTTCTATAGTTACTGCAGATCACACCTTACTTTCAACTGTGCAAATCAGGAGAAGACATTTTGTCAAACACTTTATGGCCAACCATAGTGCACCTTGCTCAGCCTCATACTTCTTAACCTTGGATTGGCATTTGATCAACAGTTGAAATGAAACTGTCTGTGAATTAAATATATTCACCAAGGCATCATGAAAGATCTAACAATCTTCACATCAAAGTGTAGAACAAATACACGTTGCTTTTATCGAAACACATATATGCAGCTAGGGCAAACATTCTTTCCACTCAACCAAATTATCTGAACTATTATGATCCATAGTTTTGAACAGTGGCAGAAGAATTATCAATAGTACAATAATGACATATCTCAAAACTACCAATGGTGACAGCTCTTCAATTTAATCATCACCCTTCATGACACTACCACAAACAACTGCATGAACAGAAAAACACACTTTGACAACTATACAACACTAACCCGACTACTTTCCTTTCATCCTCAGATAACCAAACACATACATAGGAGAATTAAAATAAGACTTTAAGATTGCTCCCCCTGAGGATGTGCCACCTGGAGTGGCTTAGTGCAATAGCGGAGTAGTCTCCTTCAGTCCAAGGAGACACGATTCCCTTTCTTCTGTCTTTCTCCAGACTTTCTTGAACTTGGGCTTGAGTTTTTCAACTACATCCCCGTTTTGCACCTTTTCGTGAACTTGAACATTCTTCTTGCGCAGTTGTTTCTTGTGTATCCTTGATGGTTGATTATTTTCCTTTCTTTTATGCACATGATATGTTCTCTGCTTGTGTTGCATTTTTTGCATCTGATGAAATCTATGGTCTTGCCTTAGATTAGATACAGACATGCTCGAACAAAACCTTGCTATGTGCCCATGACCATTACATTTAAAACATTGCACATGATATGTTCCCTTTCTATGTTGCACTCTTTGTGTCTGATGAAATCTAGGGTTTTGCCTTAGATTAGATACAGAAGTGCTTGGACAGAACCTTGCAATGTGCCCATGGCCATTACATTTAAAACATTGCACAGGGTGTTCACTCAGAGAAGCAAATGTATTTCTATCAGCATAACTCTTTGATCTATTATTCTGTCCACAATAAAATGCCTTGTGACCATAGCAGTTGCATTTAGAAAAATAGCCATTAAAAGCATTATTATTAAAAGAGTGAGAGTGAGAGAACCTCTTTTGTTGTGGTTGCTTTGCTGTAGATCTTCTTTGATGTTTTCTTCCTTTTGAAGATTCAGCTTCAACCTTGAACTTCTTCTTCTCTGCATATTTGGAAGATGAGGGTTGTTCAGCTTCATATCCAAGACCAGACTTAATTGTAGAGCTTCTTTTTTGCTTTATCATTTTATCTATCAACTCTGTGCTCTTCTCATATTTGAGATTTAAATTGGCCTCTTCTAGTTTTTTCTTTAATGAAACAATATCTTCTTCTTGTTGGCAGCAAACAGTCTCTTTCTCATTGATTTGAGACCTGAGAATATCTTCAATCTTTTTGTATTGTTCTACTTGCAGCTTTAGATCAATAATAACTTTGTTAGATTCCTCTTCACTTGTGCTGCATACATCATCCAGGTGTGTCTTCAAGGCTTCTTCTAATTTTTTGGCCTTTTGAACTTGTAGGAAGAGATCTTCAATCTCATCCCCATACTCTTCTAACTTCTTGGACAGTCTTTTGTTCTTTTTTTGTTCTATACTCAACTCTTTAAGTGCAGCTATCAACTCACCTTCTAGATCTACTTCAAACTCTAGGTTTTCATTGCATACTTCAGAATCCACTTCTTCTACCTTCTCTAGTTCAGTTTTCTCTTCCACAAGAACTAAAACTGGCTGAGATGCCCTTTTGGAGGAGGATCTATTCTTCTTACCCATTATGAACTAATCCAAGATCAACCCTAAATGATTTAGCCTGAACTAGGAACTTGGCTCTGATACCAATTGTTAGTCTTACAATGGCACTAAGAGGGGGGGTGAATCAGTGCAGCTAATTAAAAACTTAAATCTTCATCTCTTAATTCAAAACTAATGAATGCTTAAAACTAGATGCAGTAAGTGTAACAAGATAGCAACACAAAACACAAGATTTAACGAGGTTCACCAGTTTTGGCTACTCCTCAAAAATAGATTGCTTGGACTCCCATCCAAATCTAGCCTTTACAAAGCACCAACTTCACAATCAGTTTACCAGCACCCACTGGAAGGAGCACCAACCCCTGATTTATCTGCACCAACAAAAAGGAGAACCAACCCCTGATTCCAAGCACCAACTTGGACTTCTATTTTAAATCTTGATTGACATAAAAATGCCTTCTGTGTTACAAGACCCTCACTGGTCTATCTTAACTCAAATAAATCTCATGGAAGCATAAGGAGAACTATTAGAGACTCAATATATTTTATTTCTAACTCTCAATCTCAACTCTCTATCCACAAAGCATACACTCTTTTATAGCTTTGCTTATTGCACACTTACAGCCTTTTCTTATGGCTTACTCTTGTAGCTCTCACATCTTTGTACTTCTTATAGCATTCTTCCAGCTTTGTAACAGCCCACAACACTATCCCTCTTATACAGCAACACTCTTTCCTCACTGCTCTTGTCTTAGCAGCGCTCTCTCTTTCAGTTGCTCTTTTTCAGACGCGCTGTCTCAGCCATGCTCTCTATTCTCATTTTTGTAGCACTTTCCCTCTATTATGCAACACGCTGCTCTCTCTTCCCATATGGAGCTCAAAATTCCTACTTCACGCAAATATCCTTTTATAACTGTGTTCTGTTTCTATTCTTAACTTCCATATTCGCACATGCAACCTGTTAATAGTAACGGCTCCTTTATTATCACATGTAATATTATTAATAGAACGATTCTTTGTTTGGGCTTCAATATGTTTCTCTGTCCAACTTGTGGTCTTCGTCTGATGACTTTCAGTAGCCACTGCTGCATGATATTTCTTTGTAATGGCTCCTGTAACTGCAGTAATGACTTCATTTACTTGTCATCATCATCGCCTCTATAGCTCGCCGTAATTACTTCAGTTCACTATTCTTATTTAACTGCATGATTTATATCTATAACTACACCTGTAACTGTTGTACTGACTTTATTTAACTCTTCTAATTTTGGCTGCATGTATTTCCTTTACAAATACATTTGTAACTATCATTTTCCTTCAGTTAACTTTACTTCGACTGGGTTCTCCTTTTAGCTCTAAGTCATGCAGAAAAAACATGTCATGATATCGTGACATTTCTACCCCTTTGAATTTTCCTTGGCGTTTGACCGTGAAAACATGACATGTCACGATATCACAACATTTTCTGCCTCCTAGTCCTCTTCTCGATATGCACCCACGAAAACATGACATGTCACAAAATCATGACACTTTTCGCTTCCTTGCATTCTTCTCTGCTTGCACTGGCGAAATCATGACATGTCACAAAATCGTGACACTTTTCACTTTCGTACACTCTTCTTTGCATGCACTAGCGAAAACATGACATGTCACGAAATCGTGACACTTTTCACTGTCGTACACTCTTCTTTGCATGCACCAACGAAAATGGAACATGTCATGAAATTGTGACACTTTCGCTGCCTTGTGCTTTTCTCTGCTTTACACCTATGAAAATGGAACATGTCATGAAATCACGATGCTTTCGCCTTTGAGCTCTTCCTCCTTGAATTTGTCATGAAATCGCGACGCTTTTGCTTCCATGCTCTTTCGTTTTGCTTCTATCGTGAAATCGCAACACTTCATCCTTCGGAGTCTTCCTCTCTACTGTTGTCGCGATATCGCGACATTTTTTCTCCTTAGCTCTTCTCTTCTCTTCGGGTCACAAAAATGCAACATGTCGTGATATCGTGACATCTTTTCTCCTTAGCTCTTCTTCTTAAAAATTGTCGCAAAATCGTGACACTTTTCCTTGCAAGCTCTTTCTCTCAAACATGTCATGAAATCGTGACACATTTTCATCCGTATTGCCTCTCTTGCAGATTGTCGTGAAATCGTGACAGTTTTCTTTGCCTGCGCCTTCTCTCCAAACATGTCGTAAAATCATGACAGTTTTTCTTGCATGCGCTTCTTCTTCGAACATGTCATGAAATCACGATAGTTTTCCCTGCATGTGCTTCTTCTTCGAACATGTCGTGAAATCGTGATAGTTTTCCCTGCATGTGCTTCTTCTTCGAACATGTCACGAAATCATGACAGTTTTTCCACTTGCTTTCTTCTCTGCCAACATGTCACAAAATCACGATAGTTTTCTTTGCTTGCGCCTTCTTTCCGAACATGTCACGAAATCGTGACAGTTTTCCTTGCACTTTCTCTTTCGTCCAACATGTCATGAAATCATGACAGTTTTACCAACATTTTCTCTCTCCTTCGATATGTCACAAAATCATGACATTTTTTCTAGCATTTTCTCTCTCCTTCGATATGTCGCAAAATTGCGACAGTTTTGCCAGCATTTTCTCTCTTCTCTTATATGTCGCGAAATCGTGACATTTTTTGCCAATATTTTCTCTCTCCTCCGATATGTCACGAAATCATGACAGTTTTGCCAATATTTTCTCTCTCCTCCGATATGTCGCGAAATCATGACAGTTTTTCATTCCGACCAAACATGTCGCGATATCGCGACAATTTTCTTACTTGTCTTTTTCTTTGTTCTTCTGAATCTGGGCCACTTCTGTCTTCTTGGAAATTTACTATACATGCTATGACTGCTCTAAACTCTTGTTCACTTCATCAACCAATCCATCTAATGACCTCTATACTCCTGTCCATTGCATCAACCGATCCTCTGTCTGTGTTGACAACAATGACAATACTTTGGCTGCACCTTGCTCATCAATGAACTCTTGTCCATTGCATCAACTGATCAACCTGACTGTGTTGACAACAATGACAATACTACTTTGGCTGCACCTTGCTCATCAATGAACTCCTGTCCATTGCATCAACTGATCAACCTGACTGTGTTGACAACAATGACAATACTACTTTGGTTGCACCTTGCTCATCATTTAGATCCATAGGTGAAGCACACATTTGGACCTTTTTTCTTCCATCTGTCTCCATATTTATTCTAACTAGTAACATTCTTTCATTTTTCTTGTGTCGCAGTTCTCTATGCAACTTTCTCCGAAAAGTTTCTCCTATCTTGTTGCCCTTTGTTACTATGATATTTTCCTCTGTTCCTGTTATCCCCTTTGAAATGGTCACCTTTCTTGTATTTATTGTATTGGTCCTTTACTTTAGCGGGTTATGGGTATCTTCTTTTCTTAGATTCATCTTTCTCAAGCCTCTAATAATAAGCCTTATTATTCTTCTGACTTAATTCTTCATAACGTGCGACATCAAAGGCTTATGGCAAATTCTTTTGCTTGATCCATCCAACATGAGATACAATTCTGGGATGCAAGCCTAGCAAAAATTTATGAGCTTTAAACTCCTCCTGCTTTTCATATTTAGGTGCATATTTTTGTAAATGGACAAATATCTAAATATACTTTATCACTGACATGTTTTCTTGATGAAGATTGGTGAATTTTACATATTTCTCAATGTAAAACTATGGAGTGAGGAATCTATCTCTGAATTCCTTCTCAAACACATCCCAAGAAATTTTAGTTACCTCTTTTTGACTAGTTTTCTTATATGTGGTCCACCAATATCTGGCAGGACCCGTTAATTGTGCTACAACACATGTAGTCTTGGATTTAGCACACAGGGTTTGAATGGAAAAGTATCCCTCAGCCTCACTTAACCAATTTACAACTACTTCATCATCCCCCTTCCCATAAAATTTTGAGATATCTAAATTTTTTATTTCTTTTTGTAATTCCACACCGACTTTCCTTCTTGATGAACCCTCAGGAAATTCACTTTGTATTCTTTTTGAATTTTTACTTTTAGTCAAATTTTCTATTATCTTCTATTTTTGAGCAATAATTTATTGTTTCTGAGATAACTATGCTCTCTGCTATTCCATGTGCTCACTCATATGAGTCCTTTGAATTTCCATTTGCTCCTTATATTGATTCAACTGTTCTTGCATCAATTGAATCATTTTAATTATGTTATCATCATTTTCTATAGCCCTTCCTATTGCTAGCTCCTTTTCTTTTCTCAAAATACGTCGAGATGTTTCGACTATTTGTACATGATTCGAATCTCTCATGAATCATCTCAGTACCTTTCTCAAAACCTTTGCAAGCCCCTCCTATAGAGTAGCATTTGCCCTTTTTGAGGTCCCCGCCATTATACCTAGTGATAAAAGAGCTATGTCAATTCAATATTCAATGTTTGCAATCTAGGCTCTGATACCAACTATAACAACCCAAGTCTACTCACTTGGTTGTCAAAATATCAAATTTAAAATTTTGGTTTAATTAAAAAAATTCACAAAATGACATGCACTCCCAAATTTATATTAGTACATAGGCATAAAATTCCACACTCTGAGATAAAATACCACTATAGACAGAATCATGAGTGCTTGAGATTGGCCAAATCCTGTAAAAAGGCTACCATTTGTGAGATCCACCTTCTCCTGGCTCGAGTTATAGGTTCTCAACAAGAGGTTATCCTTCTAGGGCCCATAACACCTAGAAGGGTGGACACATATATTTTCCATATTGTAGAATGGAGTATTTTGGTCCATTGACATTTTCTTTGTCTTGGTTCATGATTAAGCTTTAAGCCCATGCTAGAGTTAGCATTGTTATGCCTAGTGCCTAGTAGCAGCACATAAAACTATAGATGTTATTAGGGCTCACCAATACTCTAGCTATGGGTCTAGGTACCTCAGATCATATCACAATTGGCTATGAGATATCCCATACCATCTATCATTGAACCTTCCAACCTTAAGACTAGCTCCCCTAGGTCTTGAGTTAATGTTGGCTATTCCGCAATTGGATTATGAATCATGAGAACCCTCATGTACTACCTCGTACGATAACCTAGAATGACATCCCATACCACCATTTGTTACTCTCATAGCATAAGGTCCACTAATCCTTATATTCCTGCTAGAGAACAATTATTCCCGAATCACAACTACTGCCACTACAAGCTTGTTGGAGTTGGGAGAATGTCAACCTTCTCAATGGCATCAGTTCCATAGTATTTTGTACACCATCCTTCTCAATGGTGCCTAACCTCATTCATGGTTGGATTTAAGTTGAGGTTAGAAAGAATATATCTTTGGTTTAATTATTGGAACACATAAAATCATTATCAATACCACTCAAAGTTTTCAAGCATAAACTAATCTTTGATCAAGATACCATTTAATAACGAAACCAAATAAAAGAAATATAATCTTAACAATATAACCATCTTATTGAATGAAAGTATGGTATGAATATCTAATCTAATTCTAAATGCTTTTATTAATTTCTCTATAAGAATAAATATTAACAACTAAAGGATAATATAATCTCGAGTTTCTAGTTTAATTTTTCGTAAACATCTCTATGTCAAACTTAAGCTTTTGTCATAACCAAATCTTAACTGATTACAAAATTAAACATATTATAGTATAAATTTTGAAAGTTCGTTAATTATTCTAGAGAAAGTTACTATATGACATTATAACCATTGAAATTATATTAAATAGTAAGAAATTTTAGGCACAAATTTGGAAAATCTAATATAAACAAAAGACCTTATGTCCACATAAAAACTTCTAAAATATATTTACCCTAAATTAATCACTTTAATTTTTATATCTTCTATACACAAAGTAACTTATGTCAGAAAATTTATTTTGTTGTAATTCAATCCAATCTATGACCACATCTACTTAATACGATGAGCAACTCATCCAAGAAGGTATAATAATTCTCTATTGATTTATAAGATTTATATTTAGGTTGGATATGCAAAAATCTATGGTGATGTGTCTTCCTATAAATGTAAATCGCACATTTCTATAAACTATTATTAGTTTCCAAAAGATTATTCATATTTACTTTAAGAAGCCATATTTATAAATCTCTACAAAATTTTCTTAGTTTAAATCAGCAAGCGGTAGTGTAATAGCTTAATAGGTAAACCTATTTAACTCATCATCTACATTTATCCGAAGGATAGATACATCATAAATGTGGCTGAAGCCACACCCTTGCTTAAATGGATTTGAGGATTTTATAAACTAAGTTTTTAGCCACCAATCAAGCAACAATACTACTAACAAAAGTTAAACATATCACTTATAGATATTGAAAAATGAATTAGAAAAGTTTAAACTATCTCATAAAATTTATGCAGACAAGATACGTTTCTACTCAGACATCATACTATAATTGCTACCCAAATTAAAGATTTCATTTAATTTAAAATTCTCAAGTGAAGGATAAGACTATTATTAATAAGCTTCAAGATATGCTTTCTTTATGAAATAATGAAATACCATTCCTCCAATGTCATATTAAATTTAATTTTTTTTCCTATATCACACTTTGCAATCATCAACATAAAACAGTGACTTTCATATCCACAGTGCATTCTGCCAACTCCCATGCTCACAGAACAAAAATCTACTAATATGATATCAAAACACTATATCAAACATCAAAGATTCATTCCTAATAACATTATACGAAAGACTAAAATCAACGACCTGATGAATGCTGGATTTAGATAGATTTAATTCTAATAGAAAACTCTCTATTATGAGTGGACACATGCATCACCAGTGCTCTATTTTCATTTTCCATTTTAAAAAGGAAAATGGAAACATTATTTTGAGTGAATCAACTATTATAATAGTTGTGTATAACTTTATGACATTTTATAATCTAGTTCACTATTTGTTTATACAAAATTTCATCTGTTTAGACACCTTTCGAAGACACATTCTTCTCAATAGTTATGGAACTCTATAGTGAATTCAATAAGCCAATTGTAAATTAATTTCCAAATCTAAGGACAAGAATCTAAACATTGTGGATGCCACTCTTGCGATGCTAACTTCAGTTTGCTGGTCTTGTGTTTCCTTTGATTGACAAGTTTAACCAAGATAGGCCTACAATATCTTCATGATCGAAGAGTAAATTAAATGCAATATGGGTCATCATGGCCCTATAAAATATATTTTAACATATGCATACACGTATATTCCATGCAAAAGCAAAAGAAAATATATTTCTACAAGCCAACATTTGATTTTGCTCCTTAATTTAAGATTGTGCAACAAAACATATCTCATAACATTACATGCTATGGTTTTCAAAGAATTCTTCTTAATTTTTAAAAATATATGTCGTACTCCTCTATTTGGAAAACTCGAAGATAACAAAGGCAAAAGTATAAAAATAACATTGGGCATTTTCCAACCAAAACATGCCAAAAAATGACAACTAATAATTTCTAGAGCAATCTATATTCAAATACAACACGCGAGGTTTCAGCATAGGAGAACAAAAAGATAAAAACTAACCTAAAGAAAATCCGACGAATATCTCAACTTGAAGACAATGGATATCGTAATCAGACATAGGTAGCAAGACATCAACTGAAAATAATCATAATCCTTAACATCTAAGCCTTCACTTATTTTAAAGGATACAAGAGCATTTCTATGGATACACATAGAGTTTCATGCAAATAGGATGCTATTATCGACTGCCAGGTGGAGAAAAGAATTTATTTGTTCGGTAAGGAAGATTACATAAAAATTACTTCTAACAACATTTTAGGTAGATCACAATATATTACATATATATTATCTATAATATTTATTTTTTATTTTTTTTATAAATGTTTATCTATAAATATTTTAATATTTAATTTATTTTATTATATAAGTTAAAATAATATATATTTTATTTTGTACTATAATATTTTGTAAAATAAAGACTATATATATTAGTTCCATCAAAAATGCATTCAATTCCCACAATCACACTTATGCACATAATGCGGCATCAGGTAGTATGTCCTACATGAATTTTCTTTAGTGGGCTTCCATGTACCCATGGTCCATGGTGCATTAATCATGACATCATATCCCACCTTATCTAACACTTTCAATCACTATCTTCGCCAGAGGTGGGTGTTGATCTCGTCCAACCTGATTACTGAGGAATGGATACTTGCACCTACACTCACAAATAACTTTAGAAGTATCACGTTATTCAAGAAAATATTTAATAAAATAGAGGGGATGTTACAAAATACTTGAAGCCATTTCTACCGTATTATTTTCCTCTACAATTGAAGAGTTATTTCAATTAAAATTTACAATGCTAGTCTCAAGTATGAACAAAGTTCCTATGTGAACTCTCCTTGCCAATACCAAGGCTTTATGAACCATCTTGCAGCTATCCTTATTGAATACCATATTCACACCTGCATCATTCATCTTACTCATGGATATCATATTCCTTGCCAAAACCAGAATATGCAACACACCAGGAAGGGTTTTAATTCTTCCATATTTTAACCTCAACTTGAATCTTCCTCGACCTATTATTTTATATGTTGAATTGTCTCCCAAGAATACTTCACCTCTATTTATCTTTTCATATTCACAAAACCCCTCCCTATGAGGAGTCATATGAAAAGAAGCACTTGATTCAATCAACCATGAGTCATGGCATTCATCTGAGCATGTTGTAGCTAAGAATAAGTCCCCTGAATCTTCATTTGTGGTCTTCATTTCTATATAATTTCCTTCATCATATGATCAATTATTATCAAACTTTTTAGATCTAAAGTCTCTTTTATAATGCCCTGCTTTACCACACTTCCAACATTTCCTCTTTCTTGGGGCAACCAATTTACCCCTAGATTTTGATTTCCTTTCTCCTGATTTATTTTTGTTTTTTTTCTTGAGAATGACCTCTTATAACCAAGGCATCCTTTTTATGATAATCCTCAAAATATTTTTGTCTCATCTCCTTAGATAGTAAACTTTCTACTATATCCTCTACTTTCAATGTAGATGTAGTATTGGTGATAGCCATAACTAGGTTATCCCATGAATGAGGTAATGAACAAAGTAAGGTAATACACTTTTTCTCTTCATCCATTTTTACTTCTACAAAGGTTAATTGACTTACCATAGTGTTAAAAGCATTCAGATGTTTAGCCACAGAGTCACCATCATTCATCCAAAGTGAATACAACTTCTTTCAAAGAAAGAGTTTATTTACCAATAACTTTGTCTGATACAATGTTCCTAGATTCTCCCATAACAACTTTAATATAGTCTCTATAGATATATTCAACAATACCAAATTAGATAAGCACAATATGATAGAGCTCCTTGCCTTATCAATTTTTAGCCAATCCTCATCTGTCATTGATGTTGGTTTTGTTCCCGAGACTACAATCCACTGATCGCTATCAACTAACAAATCCTCCATCTTGAGTTTTCATAACTCAAAATTTTATCCATTAAAATTTTCAATCTCTACCCATGTGCTTTCCATATTTCTTCTTTTCTTAGATCCTTTCATGTATGGATCCCACTCAAGACTTAATTTATCACAGGGTTGAAACCCTTACTCCTCAAACAAAGCTAAAACCTAGCTTTGATACCAAATGAAGAGAAATAAAGAGCCCTAACAAACTAAATCTAGAAAATTAGTAATTATAAAATCAAAATAAGATAGCAAATACACACATAACATAGTAGTTATCCTAGAAATCCTTAACCAAGAAAAATAAGCATAGTATTATCTTCTTATTGCATAAACTTGACTATCTCCTATACAATAATGTTCCTCTTTTGTATATCTCCAAACCCTAATGCAAGTGTGATACATATAACAAAGGCACATGTAGTGATTTTATAATATCATGGGCAAAAAATCATGGGTTTAAATATAATAAACCAAAAAAGCCCATATGGGTCTAAAAATAACTTAAAAAACCCTAAAAATTTGGCTTGGGGCTACCACCATTGGATCCCTACTTTTCGAAGGGTTATCACCCTCGAATCCATATTCAGGGTCTAGCCTACCCTCAAACCTCGATAAGTATAGGTACAAAGTGTCCAGTACCTTTTAGTTTTAACCCCAAAAAAATAACATGGAAAATATTCAACATATTTCTAACAATATTTCTAGTCCTTCATGAGCTTCTATCAATGTTGAGTTGAATTCTTCATCCATCACACATCTCCTCAAAAATCTATGGGGTTCAATTTTATACAACAAATAAATTGTAAGTTGAAATAGTCTTTATTTCCATTAACTCCTATGGAAGCTCTACCATCAACAAGTATTCATTGTTGCACTTGTACCACAATGATAGTGTAATTATTATAAATAAGTAAGCATCCAAAATTAATTCTACACTCCTTCCATAAGTTCTCTCAAGCAAATCCTTAAAAATTAATCCACTATTACATGTTTCTTCTATGGTCTCACCACCACATAAAATATGTACTTCTACAATGTGTTGATCCACCTTCTAACTCATCCATGGATTGTTAGCTTATTGATTAGGTACAACAATTCTTGATGTTCTACATAAAGGATAAAGGGATTGATAAGAAAATAGTGTTTAAATTTTTGTATTATGTATACTATTCCCAAAGACTCTCATTCCATTGTGCTATAGTTTTTCTCCACTCATGAAAACAACCAACTTGAAAAGTATATGGGTTCATCTAGCCCAAGCTGCCACTCTTAGGCCAACCTACATCTAATTTCCAAATTTGGATGCATCTATGTGGAAATGAAATTCTTTCTCCCAATCTAGAAACATCAGAATGGGTGTGCAAAAATTTTTTACCTTCAACTCCTTAAAGGCCTTTTGATGCTCCCATATCTTTTAAAAGTAATATTCTTGTGCATCAAAACATCTAAAGGTAAGATACTTGTGCAAATTTCTTGATGAAATACTGATAGCACTTGACATATCCCAAAAAGGGCTTCAATAAACTTATGTTGTACAACTCTTCCATTCTCATAATGACTTTTATCTTGTTAGGAAGCCTTCTTTGCATGCAATGTACATGAGAAACTTTCCATATGGCACCAACAAATTACATTTCTTTGGGTTCAAGGATAACCAAGCATTCATACATGGCCACATGCATTCCTCCAATGCTTTTAGATGCTCATCCTTATTTGCATATAACAATCAATAATCTATAAAAAATTTGAACTTGCCTATGGACATCTACTAAAAAATGTATAGAAAGATCCTTTAAAATGTGGCTAGGGTATTGCACAAACTAAATGGAATTTAACTGTATGCATATATGTCATTCTCCACTACAAAAACAATCTTTAATTTATCCTTGTCAACAATACTAATTTGATTATAGCTAGAGAATCCATCCAAAATTGAATAGATCTCATGTACAACTACCTCCTCCATATTCAAATCAATAAATGATATTGGAAATGGATCCTTGAAGGTCACTACTTTAAAATTTTGAAATCAACACAAATGTGGATTTAGTTTTTCTCCTTCTTCAAGCTAATCACAATCAATGATACTCACTCACTCATCACCATCTTGAATATTATTCCTACATCCAACATCTTATCTATATCTACAATGACCAAGACCACATACTTTGGGTTTATTCTATATGGCCTCCTTCTTACTAGTTATATGCTCAAAACCAATAAAATCTAGTGTACACATATTTCTAGTAGGATCCCCTTTAACTATTTGTACACCCAAGAGAACACCTCCTTATATTAATGAATATTTTGAAAGCTTTCACTTTTAATATTGGATCCCAACTATCTTTGCAATGGATCATATTCTCTACATCACCTTCATTGAGGTTGACTTGTACCATTTTTAGTCCCTCATATTGTATGGTGTCATGTTCATTAGCCACTTTAGCCACATCAAATGGGTGTGCTAGTTTTTCATCAATTACAACATCACCAACACTATATTTCATAAAATTCTTTAAAAAAGTACACCTTTCCTCTTATTTAGATGTAGGATTTAAATTTTGATTTCAATTGCCAATATCATACATAATTTTTGGTTCATCATGGTTGTCTTCTTCATCTGGATGAATACACATGTCGTTTGGATTGAAAAAATCATATTCTTCCATCTGCCAGTGGAGAACTCTACTATTCAAGTTCTCCTTATCTTCTATGTACACCTCTTGTTCAAGTATGTCATATTCATTTGGTTCTTATCTATTTTTCTAATGAACTACATAACTCATAAAATATCACCAAATATTCATTAACATACTATATCTTCAATTTTATTATAGATTTATGTTGGCCCTTCTTAAATGTCAAGCAATCTTTCTCCTAGTTGTAGTTAACCTTTGTTATGCATAGCTATCTACATACCAAAAATGCATCATAGGAAGGTTTCTGCATAGTGATAGCCATAAAATCCATGATGAATTCTTGGTCAATAATTTCAATAATTTAATGGCCTTTTTAGAAGTTTTCTAAACAAAATTCTATGTGTTGGCCATAAAAATTACATGTGCTAGCTGACTACAAAATTAAGTATTTAATATTACATTTTGAATATTTTGTTTCTTATTAATGTTTTTTATAGAAATACACTCACATTGGATCCTCCATCTATAATTACTTATGTCAACTTATGATTAACTCAATATGAATAAATATTGGATTCTTTCAAAGCATTAATCATCAACACTTTCAAATCAATGAATTGATCCCTTCATTTTCTAGTTACTTCTTGTTGGCATTGTGGCACCTCCATTATCATTGTTTACATCATATCACCTACCATAATGTAAAAAACTAGTATTACATATAGTATATTGGATACTTTATCTCAACACTTGTATTCAATACTTGCATTGCCAATTGTTGTGTTGATGTTTCCTCCTCTTTATTTGTGATTAGATGCTTTAGTTTTTTCTCGTGGAGTAACCTTTCTTGATTGATATTTTGTATTTTTTTTCTACTTGAGCATGTGTTTCATGCCATATATCCTTATCTATGGTAGAATTTGGGTATTGCAAAGCCTTCAATACTTGAGCCCATGTTACTATTAGTACATGCTTTTCTTTGTTTTTTTGATCCTTTCGAGGCTC
The DNA here is from genome assembly GCA_028583015.1 of Wollemia nobilis. Taxonomy (NCBI): domain Eukaryota; kingdom Viridiplantae; phylum Streptophyta; class Pinopsida; order Araucariales; family Araucariaceae; genus Wollemia; species Wollemia nobilis. The sequence continues at coordinate 3,657,237 of JAQPPZ010003287.1, read as the reverse complement.
TTCAAAGTCAATGAAATTGAAATTCTACAAGTTGCTTGAGGTTGTCTTCTTTATCAAAAATCCTCCATATGATGGCTCAGTCCACACCATCAACACATCATCCCATTATTGTTTACAATGTTTCATACAACTAGCACATTTTGGTAGTTTTGTGTGAAGTTCCCCCACTCCTAACATCTTTGACATTGAATGATTGGTCTACTATATGAATCATATTGTAATAAACCTTGTCCACTTGTTATCCAATTTTCTTGTTGGGGCTATCATATACCTTGGTGGTTCTTGTAACCACCACTCTTGCTCCTTGTTCCCTCCTAGAAGTACTTGGTTTCTCTTCCTTAGCCTTATTCTACATTGTTAGAGTTTAAAGTTTTGTTTTTTTGAGGTTAAATGGATAGTCTGTAATAGCATGGCCCATGACTTCATAAATATTACAAAATGTGTATTTTGGATAGTTCACATTTATTTGTACTTTTGAATTGTAGTGGAAACATTAAATATATTTATTTTCTTTCTTCTTCTTCCCTTGAACATCATTGATCATTCTCTCTCAATATTTCCTCATGGCATGAACAGTAGCATTCAAATCATATTAATCAGTATCCAAATCCTCATCTCAATAGTTATCTTCTCCTAATGCCATCATCTTTATATTGCTTTTCAAATTGAGTGCTTTGTTGAAATATTCTTGATAGTTAGTTGGTGGTACTACCTTCATCTTGTTCTAGTATCTTAGCAGTAGTCCATCTAGGAAATATTAGTTTTTCCATCCATTTGTAATTTTTACCTCTATCTTATCGATGGGTTCCTTTAATCATCTATTGTATGACTTGATGTTTTTATCTTTTCTTTGTTTTGTGGAATATATTTTACTGATGATGTCTGTATCATACAAAATCAATCTAAATTCCCTATTTAATTTAGTCTTTAATTCATTCCATGTTGTGAAGAGGTGTTCTCTCTTTATATGCTAGTCCATTATGATCCTTTATAATATGGTAAAAACAAATCTCAACCAAGATCCCTTATCATCAACTCTATTTTATTACCATATTATTTTACATTCTATTATGATAATCTAGGTCCTCCTTCCCATCACCCAAAAATTTGAGAACTTTTGCTTACCTATTGCTACAAAAATATTTTCCATGGGTGGTTGTTATTTGTTACTCGATGACTCTATACTAGAAAAAAATATTCAATAATTTATGTACCTATGCTTTGTGATATCCTTTGCAACTAAATGATCACTAGTTCTAGTATTTGAATACGCTCTTGTGATTTTTATTTTTCTTAAATCCCATCCTCTACACCTATAGGCACTCTCCTCTACACTTGTGTTGATGTCACTAGTTGTTCTACCTTGTCTCATTTTGCACACTCCATGTTGGTTCCTTCACTTCCATGAACATTCTTCTTAGTCTAATATTTGTTTACTTTATGAATCTCAACTTGCACTTCTTCCTTTTTTAGGAATACTATTTTCCACCTTTCTTCAATTGCACTATCCTCTTCTTGAGGATTCAACACATGTTCAATTTTTGGTTCTACAACTTTTGTCAATATGTTTTGTAATCCTATATCAATAATGTTTTGCACAACACTACAATATTATTTTACAATTCTTTGAATCCTTGTTGGATGATTATTGACTCTTCCATGTGTATGTATCCCACTTCCCCATGATAAGTTATTAGTCATTAACCTCTCTAAGTATCACGTGGTGTTGGTTTATTCTTAAAAATGGAAATAATGCTCAATGTAGCATGGTAGTTTGTACTTTGCTATTGGAGGAATAATTTGAATGTTGTAATCACCTCATTAATGAATAATTTAGTCTATAAATATGAAATCCTAACCTATTCTAAACTGAAGAACATGTGCTTATACTTAGAGGGGGCTATAAGATAATTTTTTTGGCTTTTCAATCCATATGATGACATAATAAATATTAAAGAAGTAAAAATCTAACAAAGCATCACACACATGAGACATTATTTAACATGGTTCACCCAATGTGGGCTACTCCATGGAGAAAATATTCCTTATAAAATTTTCTCAAATAAATTCTTTTGGGAATCCTTTTCCTATTACAATGTTTATGGACCTCTATCCAAAGGAGACACCAATACCCTAATCAAGTTCATGGATCTCTATCCACAAGAGACACCAATATCCTTTGCTCCATCTGGTGATCCTCTAGAAGACTAATGCCTCCACTACTCTAGGTTGTGGATCTCTATCCATTGAAGACCTCTATCCTCTTCGCCATGTCTAATGGATATCTATCCACTGGAGACTACTGTCCTTTGCTCTATCACCTTCAAATCTCTGCTCAATATTTGTCTTAAATCTGCACTAAATATATTCCTTTGATCTAGCATAAATTTTCTCAATATCTATCTTTACTCTATCATAATTTTGTCCAAACATTTCTCTCAAGAACCTGTCCACTCTGCTCTCAAGTCTTCTCTTAGACTTACCTCAAATCTGCTCAACAAGTCCTCACTAGAACTTGTCTAATCTGCTCAATAAGTATTCACTAAGACTTACCTCAAATATGCTTGTAAGATTTCATAGAAGCTCACACAAATATATCCTTAAGATTTTACAAAATCTTGTTCAAATCAATCAAAAAAATTGCACACAATCTCAATTCAATTTCTTGCAAAAAAACTCTTTCAAATCAATTCAGAATATAAAATAATTTTTTTCACAAAACTTTAACTATCACTCCAACACTTTCCAATCACTATATCTCAATCAACTTAATCAATGAAACCAACTTGCTTGCAAAACCCTAAGCCAATGTTTCATCCAATGCTCTCAAAAAATCTCACAATGGAACTCAAACTCATCTCAAGATGTTCTCACATTTCACATAACAATGATACTCATGATATTTGTATAAACCCTAATTCAAGATAGTTCACAAGTTCTCACCCAAGCATTCACCAATCAAGTATGTAAAGACTTACTCAACAATGCTTATCAAACAATAACCTTTTCACTCCAACTTAGCATTCATAACATCCAACAATCACTCTCAAGGATAATGTGCCCTTACCTCTTATTTGAAGATGATTTGACCTCAAACACCTGTCTCAATCACAACCACTCTTTTTTCCAATACTAGGATTAGATAGCAAATAATTGTCCTTAATATTTTCTCACAAAAATATTTTACCAAGTAAAAATATCAAAAACTTACTCAACCTTATTTCTCCTTTCAATATTTTAATTAACTTTATTTTCAACAAAAATATCTAACTCCTTTGGCACACCTTATTACTCCTCTCAATAAGCTCAAAGCACTCAAAAATCAAACCCTAAAGTAAAATGATGCATATCCTTTTATCTCCCTCACAAAAACCTTATAACATTCAATTTCCACTTTATAACCCAAAAAAAAAATTATTTCCGCAAATTTTGGAACCTCTACAAATTTCAAACCAAGCAATTTAGTGCATACCTTATCATTCACCAAAAGGTGCCTCGACGGGTTTCGAACGCGAAACCTCTCCTGTCGAGTGCCTTTGCTAGGCACGTGCCCACCATGTGGGCTACATGCTACCATGCAAAGGGAAAGGCTAGCGCATTCCTTTTGTCCTTTGCCTCTTGCACGATTTCCAACAAAAATCTTCCTTACCAAAACACAAACCACGGGATTCGATCCCTCAACCTCACGCCTGCCAAAGTCTTAGCACCACCCTTGACTTCCAGACGTGCTACACAACACCTTGGAACGTGATGTGGAATCCCCTCTACCTTGTCCTTTGTCCTTGCCTCTTAAATGCTTTAACACATGTGAATCTGCCACCTTTCCTTGTGCACGATTTACACTTGCATCAAATAATTTGCATGGATAATATTTGCAATGGTCTTTGCCCCTTTTTATATGCAATGTGCCATGAGATTATAGACGTCGACAATTTTGATTAATTCAAATTATTTCAAATTAAATAAACTTTATGCCCTCTTAACCCTAACTTTTAGGGTTTTAATTTAAATCATAAATTAATTTATAATTAACTTATTATAAATAATTTATAATTAACTTAATAACTCTTAGAGTTAATCAAATTAAATTATAAATTAATTTATAATGAAATTATTATAATTAATTTATAATTAAATTAAATCTCTAGGTCTTGATCTTAGACCTTTAATATTATAATAAAATATTATAATATTATTTTTTTTGGGCCTTCCTTTTGCCCTTTAGACCTCATCCGACCACCTGGAAGTAATATTTCTTTTGCACTTGATTATAGAACCTGGAACTGATGCTGATCACTGAAACTGACGCTTACTGGTCCTGAATTTTTAAAATCAATGACAACAAAATATGCTCATATTTCCAACAATATTCCCCTTTGTCATTGATGGCAACCCAATTACCTTTTACCATTTCCTTAATATTATTCTGTTTTTCTCCCCTTGACTCAATGCTCTACTCATAATTCAAATCTCTCCCTCTTTGACATCAATGGAAAAGGGTCACCTTTGGGGCTCGGGGCTAAGAATGAGACTCTTAGCTTAGCCCCTCCCCCACCTCCTCTTGAGGTGGTTAATTCTAGGGTGGGAGTATTACTCCTAGTTTTCCTCAAAGATACTCAAAAGTCTCTTTCAAAAGTGGCTTAGTGAAGATGTCTGCTATCTGCTCCTTTGTAGTAACATATTCCAACCTAACCTGTTTATGTGTCACCTGTTATCTCAAAAAGTTATACTTGATCAGAATGTGTTTTGTATTAGAGTGCATCATTGGATTATTTGAAATACTTATAGCACTTGTATTATCACATAATATGGGAATAGGATGATCATGTTTTATCTTAAAGTCTTCTATAGTTTGCTTCATCCATAATACCTATGTACAACTGACTACTATTGCAATATACTCTCCTTCTACTGTAGATAAGGATACTAATGTCTATTCCTTACTTAGACAAGAGACTAAATATTCTCTAAGAATGATCCTCCACTTGTGTTTTTTTTGTCATCAATGCTGCCAGCCCAATCTACATCTGTATACGTTGTGAGTGTGAAACTATCACTTTTGGGATACTAGATCCCAAAATACATAGTCCCTTTTAGATACCTGAGAATCCTCTTTACTAATGCCACATGTGTTTCCTTAGGTGCTACCTGAAACATTTCCACTAATCCCACTACCTGTACGATATTTGGTCTTGTAGCTGTGACATACAACAAGCTACCAATCATAGATCTGTATAATCTCTGATTTACCTCTAGAGATTCATCATCCTTACTTAACTTACATCCTGTAACCATGGGGGTACTTACTGGTTTGTAATATTCTAACTTGAATTTCTTTAGCATCTCTTTTATATACTTGGTTTGTGAAATAAATACTCCTTTCTCTGATTGTGAAATCTGAAGTCCAAGAAAGAATGACAACTCACCAAGCATAGACATATCAAATTCATTATGCATGCTCTTTGCAAATTCTTTACACATCTTATCATTGTTTCCCCAAAAAATGATGTCATCAACATAAACAACCACAATTAGTAGATTATTTTCTTCATTTTTGATGTATAAGTTGTTGTCCACTATTCCTTTTAGGAATACCTGTTCTTGAAGATACTTACCCAATCTTGAGTACTATGCTCTAGGAGTCTGTTTTAGACCATACAGTGCCTTTTTCAATCTGCATACATAATCTAGTTTATTTGATAATATGAATCCCTCTAGCTATTCAATATAGACTTCTTCTTCTAGAACACCATTTAGAAATGTTGACTTAACATCCATCTGATATACCTTGAAGTTTTTAAAACTTGAGAAGGCTAATAACATTCTTATGGCTTCAAGTCATGCAATTGGAGCAAATGTCTCATCAAAGTCAATTCCCTATACTTGTGCATAACCTTTGCACACCAACCTTGCTTTATTCCTGACTACCTGTCCATATTCATTTAACTTGTTTTTGAATACCCATTTTGTGCCAATCACATTTTTGTCCTTTGGTCATGGAACAAGTTCCCAAGTCTTGATTTTCTCTATCTGATCTAATTCCTCATCCATTGCCTTAATCCAAAACTTATCTTCACTTGCTTGATTGAAGTATTTTGGCTCAATCTTAGATAACAAAGAAAAATTTACTTGTTGAGATGGTGTTATTATCCTTCTCCTTGTATGTCTTTCATCTGGATTCCCAATGATTAGATCTTTTGGATGATTTTTTTGTACATACCTAGATGGAGTTTTAGGAATAAGTCTTTGTATTTCTTCCTCTTCTTCATCTGATTCCTCATGAAACTCTTCTTGACAACTCCCATCTTCCTGATACATAATTTGCTAAACTGGTTCTCTTGAATCTATCTTCTCATCAACTGTTACATTTATGCTTTCTATAATAGTGCATGTCCTCTTGTTGAAGCATCTATAATATTTAATCTTAGTAGAATAACCAAGAAAAATTCCCTCATCACATCTTGGGTCAAACTTGCCCAAGTTTTGCTCTTTCCGTATTATGTAATACTTTCTTCCAAAAATATTGAAGTGCTTTATAGTGGTCGATCTTACTTTCCATAGCTCATATGGAGTCTTGTGATGGTTTACCCTTATTTGAGCCCTAGTGATTATATATATTGTTGTGTTGAATTCTTTCCTCAAAAATCCATATGAAATCTTGGACTCATTTAACATAGCTCTAGCCATATTATCAATAGTCCTATTTTTCTTTCAACTACTCCATTTTGTTGAGGAGTTCTTGCAGTTGAGTATTCTATCTTGATTCCATGTTATTCACAAAAATCTACAAATTCATTTGAGGTAAAATATCCTCCTTTGTTAGATCTCAAATACTTAATCCTCTTTCCAGTTTCATTTTCAACCCGCTCTTTAAATGCTTTGAATTTTTCAAATGCTTTTGACTTATCTTTTAGGAAAGCTACCCAAACCATTATGGATTAATCATCTATAAACAATATGAAGTAACTTTCACCTTGAATACTCTATGTTCTGGTAGGACCACATATATCAATATGTATTAGACTTAATGGATTAGATGACATATATCTCTTTTATTTAAATCTTGTTCTATTTTGCTTTCCATGTTGATAAGGTGCATAAATTGTGTTTTGTGGCATTTTTAGCTTAGGTAAATCTTTGATAGCCTGCTTATTGCTTATGTTAACTATATTGTCAAAATTCAAGTGACACATTCTTCTATGCCACAACCAAATCTCATCCTCTTATGATAGAAAACACTTTTCCCCTTTGATATCACTAAGCATATAGAGGTTTTTTGGAGTTCTACTTGCATTTGCAATGACTTTTTTAGTTTCCAATTTTCTTATATCACATCTATCTGGGTGAAATATAACCATATGACCTTCATCACAAAGTTGAATTACACTTAGCAGATTATGTCTTAACCCTTTGACATATAGTACATTTTTGTTCTTGTTTTTCCATTATCTAAACTCATAGTTCCTCTTCCACCAATTTTTGCTAATCCATTATCAACAAAACTTACTGATCCTCTATTGGTTTCTTTTAGTACAATAATTTTTTATTTGTCTCCTATCATATGTCTAGAGAAACCACTATCAAGAAACCATTTTTCTTATTTATCCTGAGCATGAAGAGTTATTTGAACTAACATTGATCTAGCCTTTTCATTACCCTTTTTCTCTTTTCTAATTATTGAAGTTGTATTATTTTTACTAGACTTAGGAAGTACCACGATATCGCAACATGTTGTATTTTTGTGGGCCAAAGCTAAGAGAAAGAGCAAGGAGAAAAAGTGTCACGATATCACGACATGTAGCATTTTCGCGGTCCGATGCAAAGAGAAAGAGAGAGAAAGAAAAAGTGTCACGATATCGTGACATGTTGTATTTTTGGGGGCCAAAGCAAGGAGAAAGAGAGAGAAAGAAAAAGTGTCGCGATATCGTGACATGTTGTATTTTTGCGGTTGAGTTGAAGCCAACGAAGTTCGATGACAGTCGACTAAAATTAGGGTTTACAATTGTTATGAAAGTCAACTAAGATTAGGGTTTACAATCGACTAAGATTAGGGTTTTCATCATGAAAATGTTGTTATAAAAGGAGGGTTGTTTGGAGAATTTTAGTATGTTGAATGTGTGCGAGATACGGTCGTAGTGTGCAGAGAGCAAGTCATGTCGAATCATGCTAAGTGCAAAATTCAAAAAGAGAGAAGAGTGCACAAAAGGGAGAAGATGATCATGAAGTTCGACTGCAACGAAGCAGAGTGTGCAAAGTGATTGTGTAGAGAGAGCAGAGTGTGCAAAGAATGCAAAGGTGAAGAAGACCAGTCAGGGTCTTGCAAAAACAAAGGTATCTTACTGTTAAACCTATAGATTCAAATTGAAGTCTAGGTTGATGCTTGGCATCAGGGGTTGGTGCTCCTTCTAGTTGGTGCTAGTAAATTAGGGGTTGGTGCTCCTTCCAGTTGGTGTTGGTAAATCAAGGGTTGGTGCTCCTTTTTGTTGGTACAGATAAATTAGGGGTTGGTGCTCCTTCCAGTGTGTGCTGGTAAATTGATTGTAAAGTTGGTGCTTTGCAAAGGCTGGATTTGGATGGTAGTCCAAGCAGTCATTTTTGAGGAGTAGCCACATTGGTGAACCTCGTTAAATCTTGTGTTGTGTGATGTTCTCTTGTGATACTTGCTTTATCTGATTTTAAGGTTTAATTGTTGCAGTATTAAGAACTGTATAGTTAAGTTAAAAAGAGCTACACTGATTCACCCCCCCTCTTAGTGTCATTGTAAGACTAACAATTGGTATCAGAGCTAAGTTCATGTACAAGCTTAACCGGCTAGGGTGATCTTGGAAGTAACACAATGGCAGGTGGTGAAGGCTTCTCATCAAACAAAGCACCATTGTTTGATGGATCTAATTACGCATTCTGGAGAATCAGGATGCAAACATATCTCTGTGCTTTGGGATACGACATCTAGGATTCAGTAGTTAGTGGATACACAATACCCATCACTCCTCCAAAAGAGGCTGACAAAAAGAAACTATTTGAAAATAACTCAAAAGAAAAGAATGCTCTCATGTGCGGATTAGCGAGACGGTGAACTAGTAAATATCATGAGTCTGTAAAATGGCAAAAGAGATATGGGACAAACTGAGGAGTATTCATGAAGGAGACGATAAGATCAAGGAGGCCAAGTTACAGACACATCGAGCTCAGTTCAAAGCATTAAAGATGAATGACGATGAAAACATTGAGGCATATATGCTTGAGAGTTAATGGAATCATTAATGCGATCGGAGGACTCGACGAGGATATCGAAGACTCTACCATCGTGAAAAAGGTATTAAGATCTCTTCCTCAAAGGTTTGATTCTAAAGTCTCGGTGATAGAAGAAGCTAAAAATCTAAATTATTTTAGTATAGATGAGATGTATGGTTCTTTGACTGCATATGAGATGAGGATAGGAAGATCTAAACCCACAGACAGAGAAGCGGATTTTAAAGCTCTTAAAGATAAAAATGCAAAACAAGAGTCCGAGGAAGAAGAGACATCAGATGAAATGGAAGCAAACTTTGTTAGAAAACTAAAAAGGGGAAAAGGAAAATACAGAGGAAAGCTACCGCTTAAATGTTTCAACTGTGGAGGCATTGGGCATTTTGCGACTAAATGTCCACTTAATGAGAAGAACAAAAATGATGAAGGATCGCACCAAGAAAGAAGTGACTGGAAGAAGAAAACGAATTTTAGAAAAGGCAACTTCAAGAAGAAAAGTTTCATCTCCAGGAATGCCAGTTCATCAGAAGACAACTCCGATGAGGATTATGAAGAGGAAATAGGTGAAGCTCTTTTCATGGCATTTGAAGAAGTAAAATCAAAAAAGGAAGAAGGAGTGAACTCTGAAGTATGTGGTGAAAACCCTGAGGTTGAAGTAGATCTAGAAGGTGAGTTGATCTCTGCACTTGAAGAGTGGAAAATAGAGAGGAAAAAGAATAAGAAAATTTCAAAAAAGCTTGAGGATGCAAATGAAATCATAACCAGTTTGAAAGTACAGATAGAAGAATCCAAGAAAATCTTCGAAGATCTCGAAGTGCAAATAACCATGAAAATAGATTATTGCAGCAAGCTAGAAGAAGAGATTGTTGGTTTAAGAATGCAGCTAGAAGAGATGAATAAGAAAATTAGTTGTTATCACAAACGTGAAGAAAGTTCTATGAAGCTGGATAAGATCATAAATGACCAAAGGCCTACAGGCATCAAATTTGGTCTAGGTTTCGTCGAAGGAGAATCATCAAATGGATCAAAGGCCAGAAATGTAGAATCCATAAAGAATGAAGATAAGAAATAGGTTGATCAAGGAAAAACATCTCATGCAAAAGAAAGCAATAATGCCAGGCACGAAAGGAGAATTGACAATGATGGATTCACCAATGTCACACATCAAAGAAGAAGAAGACCTATGGCTCCTATGACAACATGGCAAAGACCATCACCCAGGTTCAATTATCCCTTTTCTGGTTTCTGTTTTAAATGCAATGGCTATGGACATAAAATCTCGGACTGCAAATATAATGTAAGACCAAGGAATTTCACCAGTAGAAATGCTTTCTCTCCTTTGATGAATTATACAGTAGAATGTTATAACTGTCATAATTTTGGGCACATTGCAAGAAACTGTAGAAGTACATTTGCATCAAATCAGTTTCAAGGAAGAAAATTTCAACCAAATAGGATGAGACAAAATAGAAAACTTCTCGAAAAACATGCACAAGCTATTGATAAGGGAAAGGCAAAACAAGAGCTCAAATCTACTATCAAAATGGAGTGGAAAGAAAAAGAGCGACTTAAGGAAGAAAAGGAATCCTTAATAGTACAAACAACATTTAAAGCACGAGAATAAATATGTACCATGGATACTTGATAGTGGATGCTCCAGTCATATGACAGGTGACAAACAGAAATTTGAGAAGTTACAGAAATATGAAGGTGGTTCGAGTAAAGTTTGGAAATAATGATGGAGCTAAGATAGTTGGCAAAGGCTCAGTTAAAATTAGTGATGGAAAAATTAAGTCGAAAGAAGTCTTGTTTGTGGATGGGTTGAAACATAACTTGTTGAGCGTAAGTCAGATTTGTGATAAAGGTCATGAAGTAGTCTTTATGAAGCGGGGTTGTGAAGTCAGAAAAACAAACGAGTGGAAAATTGATAGCAACTGGATCAAGGACATCTAGCAACCTGTACACGCTCTCAAAGACTTCAAAAGGAGCTTGTTTTATTGGACAGGAAGAAGAAAATTGGTTGTGGCACAAGAGACTCGGTCATATCAAGTTTTGATAATCTAGTAAAAATCACCTCAAAAAGGGCAGTGAGAGATATTCCCACCATCAGCAAACCTGCAAACAACATTTGTGCTTCATGCCAAAAGGGGAAGCAAACTAGAGTCACATTCAAAACAAAAGAGTACTACACAAGCAAACCTTTGGAACTAATACACACTGATTTATGTGGACCCATGAGAACACAAAGCATAAATGGTGACAAATATTTTATGTTGTGCATTGATGACTATTCCAGAATGACATGGATATTTTTCTTGAAGCATAAATCGAAGCTTTTGATATGTTCAAAATTTTTAAAAACCATGTTGAGAATGAAACAAGGAAGAGGATCAAATGTTTAAGATCAGATAGAGGAGGAGAATTCATTTCGAGAGGAGTTTACGAGTATTGTGAAAAATACGGTATTAGGAGACAGTTTTTAGCAGCCAGGACACCTCAGTAGAATGGAGTGGTAGAAAGAAAGAACAGGACAGTGCAGGAAATGGCACGGACTATGTTGGCTGAAAGCAGAGTAGCAAACATATTTTGGAAAGAAGCAGTCCATACTGCGGTGTATATCCAAAATAGGTACATGCTGAGAACACATGAAAGCAAAACTCCTTATGAGTTGTGGTTCGGTAAAAGGGCAACAACAAAATACCTCAAAGTTTTTGGCAGCAAGTGCTACATCAAAAGAACTGAAGATAATCTTGGTAAGTTTGAAGATAGAGCGGATGAAGGTATTTTTGTTGGTTATTCATCAAAAAGCAAAGCTTACAAATGCTACAACAAGAGGCTAAAGAAAATTGTGGACAGTGCCGATGTTAAATTTGATGAAGGTAGAGAACGAGTAATTAGCTATGAAACGAACTACCCAATTTATGAAGAGGTTATTGAAGGAGATGAGGAAAATGAAATGGAAAAGATACAGAAAATTGACTCAGATGATTTAAGTTGTGATTCAGAAGTGGAAGAAAATAAGAAATTCAAAACAGGTAGCTGGCAGAAAAATCATCCTAGAGAGCAAATAATTGGAGACCCCAAAGTTGGTGTTCAGACAAGAAGAAGAGTAGTAAGTAACTACTCTCTATTATCCAGAATTGAGCCCAAAAATGTTGCTGACGCAAGCAAAGATGAAAGTTGGATGAAGGCAATAAATGAAGAATTAGATCAGATCGAGAAAAACAAAACTTGGGAGTTAGTACCTAGACCTGCAAATAAAAATATAATCGGGACTAAATGGATTTTTTGAAACAAATTGAATGAAGATGGACAGGTAGTCAGAAATAAAGCAAGATTGGTATGCAAGGGTTATGCACAAGTTGAAGGCATTGACTTTGAGGAAACTTTTGCACCGGTAGCTAGACTAGAGGCAATTAGAATGTTTTTGGCTTTAGCAGTCTACAAGAATTTCAAAGTTTATCAAATGGATGTGAAATCAGCATTTTTGAATGGGAAACTTGAAGAAGAGGTTTATATTGAGCAACCAGATGGTTTCCAACTTGGTGATGATCCCAACTTGGTTTGCAAGTTGAAGAAAGCATTATATGGCTTAAAACAGGCACCCCGAGCATGGTATGCAAGGCTAGACAACTATCTCACCCAACAAAGGTTTAAGAAAGGTATGGTGGATAGTAATTTGTATGTCAAAATAGAAAATGGGCATCTTATTGTTCTTGTTGTATACGTAGATGATATCATATTTGGCAGCAGCAAGGATGAGTCGTGTAAAGATTTAGCAAATAAGATGCAGAAAGAATTTGAAATGTCAATGATTGGTGAACTTTCGTATTTCCTCGGGTTGCAAGTTAATCAAAATAAGAAGGGCATATTTATTTCTCAAGTTAAATATGTGAAAGAGATGTTAAAAAAGTTCACAATGGAGGATTGTAAGCCCGTTAGCACTCCCATGACGACGAGGTTGCAAGTTGAGCAAGGATGACAAATCTCCACCTGTTGATCAAACCATGTACGAGATCTATGATTGGAAGCTTACTATGCACTGACGGCTACCAGACCGAGATATTTTGTAGGCAGTATGCATGGTAGCATGATTTCGAGGCTAATCCCAAGGAGACTCATGTGACAGCGAGTGAAGAGGATTCTTCGGTACCTCAAGGGTACTATGGAACATGGGTTATGGTATCCGAAAGGTAAAGACTTCACCCTTATTTCGTATTCGGATGCAGATTGGGCAGGATGTGTAGATGACAGAAAGAGTACCAGTGGAGGTGCATTCTATCTTGGAGACAGATTGGTCACGTGGCACAGTAAGAAACAAGAGTCAGTTTCTTTATCGACAACAGAGGTAGAATATATTGCAGCGACAACATGTTGTACGCAGGTATTGTGGATGAAACAAACCCTGAAATATCTTGGTATTAGCTTTAGTGAGCCAATATCAGTTAAGTGTGATAACACCGGTGCCATTAACATCTCCAAGAATCCGGTTATGCATTCACGCACAAAACACATTGCTATCAGGTATCACTTTTTGAAGGAGAAAGTTGCGAAAGGTGAGGTTAAGTTGGATTTTGTTCCAACTACAGAGCAAAGGAGTAGATATCTTCACAAAACCATTGCCCAAGGAAGTTTTTGAGTACCTTCGCAATAAATTGGGAGTGGTCACACTTCCCAAGAATTGACTAGCTACGGGGATCACATTCTCGGGGGGAGCATTTAAGTATTTGATTATCTTTTTGCTCATGTTCATGATTTTTGCTAAGTGTAATAAATTGTGCTCGAGAATGTTGTGCATGGACTCAGGGAGAGTCACGTAGTAGCCCTTTGGTATTATTGTCAAAGGGGGAGAAGAGTTACAGGAAATTGCACATGTGTTGCCAACAATTCCAAAGGGGGAGATTGTTGAGCAAGGTGCAACAACAAGTATTGTCATTGTTGTCAACACGGTCGGATAGATCTGTTGATGCGAGTGGACAGGAAGTTCAAAAGCTATTCAGATGCAGAAGATAGGAGTTCAAAGGTTATTCAGAGTATGTACAGTGATTTTCCAAGAAGACCGAAGTGGCCCATATGCAAAATATCAAAGAAAAATACAAGTAAGAAAAGTGTCACGATATCGCGACATATACAGCAAGCAAGGAAAACTGTCACGATTTCGCGACATGTTGGAAGAGAGAGAAAAAGGAGGAAAAACTATCACGATTTCGTGACATGTTGGAAGAGAGAAAAAGCAAGAAAAACTGTCACGATTTCGTGACATGTTGGAAGAGAAAAAGGCAAGTGGAAAAACTGTCACGATTTCGCGACATGTTGGAAGAGAGAGAAAAGTAGGAAAAAGCTGTCACGATTTCGCGACATGTTGGAAGAGAAAAAGGCAAGTGGAAAAACTATCATGATTTCGTGACATGTTGGAAGAGAAAGAGAAAGCAGGAAAAACTGTCACGATTTCGCGACATGTTGGAAGAGAAAAAGGCAAGTGGAAAAACTGTCATGATTTCGCGACATGTTGGAAGAAAAAGAGAAAGCAGGAAGAAGTGTCGCGATTTCACGACAAGTTCGAAGAAAGAGAACAAGTAAGAAAAGTGTCACGATTTTGTGACATGTCGCATTTTCGTGACTAAAATAGGAGAGAGAAAGTAAGTTGGAAAAGTGTCACGATTTCGCGACATGTCACTTTTTTGCGACTAAAGAAAGAGAGGAAGCGTACGGAAGCAGAACTACGATTTCATGACAAAAGTAGAAAGCAAGACTTCGAAGTGTCATGATTTCATGACAAAAGCAAAGAAGTAAAGTATGGAAGCAAAAGTGTCATGATTTCATGACAAAAGCAGAGAAGAAGACTTCGAAGGCAGAAGTGTCACGATTTTGTGATAAAAGCAAAGAAGCTAAGTACAAAAGCAGAAGTGTCATGATTTCATGACAAAAGCAGAGAAGAAGACTTCGAAGGTAGAAGTGTCATGATTTCATGACAAAAGCAAAGAAGCTAAGTACGGAAGCAGAAGTGTCACGATTTCATGACAAAAGCTAAGTTGAAGACTTTGGAAGCAGAAGTGTCGCGATATCGTGACAAAAGCAAAGTCGAAGTCTTTGGAAGTAGAAGTGTCATGATATCGCGACAAAAGAATAGAGAAAGCGTACGGAGGCGAAAGTGTCGCGATATCATGACATGTATTTTCGTGGGCCAAAGCTAAGAGAAAGAGCAAGGAGAAAAAGTGTCACGATATCGCGACATGTAGCATTTTTGCGGTCCGATGCAAAGAGAAAGAGAGAAAGAAAAAGTGTCACGATATCGTTTTCAAAGAGAAAGAGAGAGAAAGAAAAAGTGTCACGATATCACGACATGTATTTTTAGGGGCCAAAGCAAGGAGAAAGAGAGAGAAAGAAAAGTGTCGTGATATCGCGACATGTTGTATTTTCACGGTTGAGTTGAAGCCGACGAAGTTCGATGACAACCGACTAAAATTAGGGTTTACAATTGTTATGAAAGCCGACTAAGATTAGGGTTTTCATCATGAAAATGTTGTTATAAAAGGAGGGTTGTTTGGAGAATTTGAGTATGTTGAAGTGTGTGAGATACAGTCGTTGAGCAAGTCACGTCGAATCGTGCTAAGTGTGAAATTCAAAAAGAGAGCAGAGTGCGCAAAAGGGAGAAGATGATCGTGAAGTTTGACTGTAACAAAGCAGAGTGTGCAAAGTGATTGCGCAGAGAGAGCAGAGTGCATAGAGAATGCAAAGGTGAAGAAGACCGATCAGGGTCTTGCAAAAGCAAAGGTATCTTACTGTTAAACTTCTAGATTCAAAATTGAAGTCCAGGTTGGTGCTTGGCATCAGGGGTTGGTGCTCCTTTCTGTTGGTGCTTGGTAAATCATGGGTTTGATGCTCCTTCTAGTTGGTGCTGGTAAATCAGGGGTTGGTGCTCCTTTCTGTTGGTACGGATAAATAAGGGGTTGGTGCTCCTTCCGGTGTGTGCTGGTAAATTGATTGTAAAGTTGGTGCTTTGCAAAGGCTGGATTTGGATGGTAGTCCAAGCAGTCAATTTTTGAGGAGTAGCCACATTGGTGAACCTCGTTAAATCTTGTGTTGTGTGATGTTCTCTTGTGATACTTGCTTTATCTGGTTTTAAGGTTTAATTATTTCAGTTTTAAGAGCTGTAAATTTAAGTTTAAAGAGCTACACTGATTCACCCCCCTCTCAGTGTCATTGTAAGACTAACACCTTCCTCTCACAGGAAGGCATCGACAGGAAGATGCCACTAAAAGTAAAATGCCTTCCTCTCATAAGGAAGGCATCGACAAGAAGGCACCACTAGAATGCAAGTGCCTTCCTCTCATAGGAAGGCGCCAATAGAAGATAAACACCTTCCTCTTCCAGGAAGGTGCCAATGGTAGTAAGGCACATTTCGCATAGAGAAGGCACTCGACATACTTATTCACCTTCCTCATAGGGAATGCGCCCCTGTTCTTCGCCTGTTGACCAAACAAGCACAACATGGACAACAGAGAATGGTGCAATTCCAACTCTACATCATGTAGAGTTAAATTGGGGATCACACCTTCTTTGTAATAGAAGATCTGTGGGTGTGCTATATAAACACACGCAGACCTCTCTGAGGATATATAGAATATTTTGATAGTAAATGTAGAGAGATATACAGAAGAAGCATTGTAATACTTTGATAATTATAATACAGTTCTAAGAGTTTCTAAGTGCGTGTTCAGCTGGGAGGAAGCTACTGGAGCCTGGGCCCACTCCAAGCCAGTATTTCTTCCCTTATTTTTCCTATGTTTTCTAGATTAGTTTACCGCTTTTATAAGATTGTTTATCGCATTGTTATTTCTAGTATTGCAATAGGTTTATTTCTAGGAATGCGTGAATATTTCCTTTCTATAGATTTAATTGTTTTTACGTAAATTATTGAGGAGTGTATGAATGATTGATGACCGTTGAAACACCCCCAATAGTAGAACTAGCGGACTCATCTCAAGTGGTATTGTAAGCAATCTTGTTCAAGACCCTTCGCAAGTTTATGAAGCTCCCTGGGTTGATAAATTAAATGCACGGGCATGTGACAAAAGTAGGAAAGAAGTTAACCTTGTTTGGCCCACAACATTTTGGCACCGTTGTTAGGGAAGCGTCTCAACTAGATTATTTACAATACCTAGAAACCTTCCATCTGACCTTGTATGAGTTCTTCGAGAAGAAGAGGACCTGACAGTCGATTTATAAAAACCAATCCACCAGAACCTGAGTCAGCCAAACATTCTAAATTTGAATTAGACTCACTCGACCCACCACCGAACAATCCATTGGAGTGAGGATCCACACTTTGTGCAAAGTGCCTCCTCATCCCATCAACTTGGGGAAGAACGAATCATCATAAATCCCCTGTTTAATAGGACACCCTTAGAGGAAGCCCTGTTGTGGAAAGTTGTAGAAGATCGGACGATAACACCAGACAACCTTAGAGCCTTGACTCAGAAAGTCTTAAATGATCGTAAGGCCATAAATACTGCATTAGAGACCGCATTTCCTAAAAAAATGGCTGACAATGAAGAAGTCTCATCTGGCTTTAGTTTCTCGATTGATGAAGGAGTAGGAGATACCAAAATGAAAAACATATCCCCTACTCACCTTTCGACCTTCAGAGGATACCCAACTGAGGACCCTGACCTATTTTTATTTAAGTTTGATGTCTTATGCAGGTCTGTGGACTACAAATCTGATACACAGAAGCTGAAACTCTTTCCTTCCACATTGGATGATGCAGCTCTATGGTGGTTCATCGGTCTGGGAGACAAACACATTGCCACTTGGGATCAAATGAAGAAGCTCTTTTTAGAGCAATACCAAGATTTTGGGAGAGCAAGAGACTCCAGAGAAGAGGTCCCGAGCATGACGCAGAAAGAAGATGAGTCTCTCGAAGGAATACTGGGAGAGATTCAACTTCAATCTTCAATGATCTCCTCACACAAAACTATCCGATAAGTCCCTCAAAAGCATATTTTTGAGAGGACTTACCAATGAATCACTGGAGGCTCTTAACATGATTTTTGGAGGTGATGTCTACCGACACGCTATGGAAGACATCCGACAACTATGCCGGAACTACTCAAGAAGGAGAGGCAAGACCACTTCTAGAACCATGAAAGCGACTGCTTCAATCACGAAGACAGAAATAGGTAACATGCTAGAAGATTTAAAGAGTGAAATGCTCTCATCTCTAGCATTGCAGATGGATACGCTATTGTTAGAGAAAAAGAAGCAAGAAAATGAAGCAACATTGGCTTATTTCTGTCCAAAATGCAGAGGGAAGCATGCAAAGAATGCATGCCCGGAGAACAAAGTTAGAGTATGCATAGTTTGTAGGCTGAACCATAAAACTCGATTGTGCCCACAACTGCCCAGTAATCAGGAGGATGCTGAAAGCGCGGATGCCTATTTCATAGGCAATCGAAAGAGTTGGCCACAACCCCTTGTGGGGAATATGCCAACCAAAATGTCATCATATGGGGGAGGACCATACATGCCCCAAGGCCCACCTCAACCACCTAACATGGGGTGGTGGGGGCCATCACCCTGGTCCAATGCACCCCCAGCAGCATTCCCAAACCAGCAGCCATGGATGCCATATCCATATCCTGGGCAGCAGTGGAGAGGCCACACTACGTGGAATCAGGCTCCATAGAATGTAGCACCAGCTCACCCCCAACAGAATTTACTAGCATTGCCAGTAGTGAGACCTGCGTAGCTACCCACACAACCGATGACAAATCCTAATAACAGGGTGAACCAGCCAGCATACAACATGGAGGGTGAGATGTATCCGATGTACCATATTCAGCTTAGGTCTGGTAGACAGCTAGGAGTAGGAATGCCTCCACTGGTAGAAGAGGAGGAAGAGGTAGGAGAAACACCTCTTGTAGAAGAGGTGATAGAAGAAATGCCTAAGAGAGCAAAGGCTCCATTTCCCAACCGACTGCAAGAACAGAGGAAAGTAACGCAGCCAAAGTTCGATATCTTGTCTAGCTTGAAGAACCTCACCATGACAATTCCATTATTTCAAGCCATCCGAGATGTTTCGATATATACCAAGGTGATAAGAGAGATGTGTCTAAGGAAGCCAAGATGAAGAGCAACCCAGACTATCAATGTCATGGGTAAACTAGCAGATTTGATGATGGGCAAAACGTGCCATCCTAAGTATGCAGACCCGAGCAGCCCGATGCTGACTATAAAAATTGAGGGACATTCCCTGTCCAATACGTTGGTCGATCTCAGAGCAGCCATCAACGTAATGCCTCAGGAGACCATGTAGAGGCTACAACTCATGAACCTAAAACCCACTATGATAGTGTTGCAGCTAGCCGATCGATCGACCATGGCACCAAAAGGAATGTTGGAAGACGTAATAGTGATAGTCAGTGCATGGGAATACCCAACCGACTTTTTAGTCTTGCAATCTAAAACTAGGTTGGGCGGTTACCCACTCATCTTGGGAAGGCCATGGATGGCAACAGATGATGCTTACATCAGCTATCGGGATGGGCTGATGACCATCTCCGATGGATGAAACGTTAAAAGGTTGACTATTTCACCCCCAACGTAGTCCGTCGACTCATTAGGAGAACCCATGTTGATCGAGCATGAAAATCCTGAGCTATCCATGATCCAGCCGGTGATGACGTTGGATGAGTTGGCAGAAGAAGATGAAGATGGTGCTATTGTGGAGTTCCTCCATGGGGAGTCCTCCATCTCCGCACCTGGATCACCATTGGCTGGTGCCCAAGATCACCACGTTCAGCAGATACACGTCGGGCCAGGAAGAACGTTGAATGTCAGCAGTGGGTTGACTCCCACACAATTGATGAAAGTAGAAGAGCTCCTGGTTAGACACCAATAGGCATTTGCATGGGATTACTCAGATATGAAGGGTATCAGCCCAGATATCTGTACCCATCGTATATACCTCGATGATCAAGCAACTCCAAGCAGGAAACCACAGAGAAGAATGAATCCGACAATGAAAGACATTGTCAAGGAAGAACTGCAAAAACTCTTGACTTTCGGATTCATCTATCCAATTTTTGATAGCGAGTGGGTATCACCGTTAGTGGTAGTCCCTAAAAATAATGGGAAGTGGTGAATCTATGTGGACTACAGAGCGTTAAACAAAGCGACCAAGAAGGACCACTTCCCGCTCCCGTTCATTGATCAAGTCTTGGATACACTCTCCGGGAGGAAGTATTTCTCCTTCCTGGATGGATTCAGTGGATACAACCAGATCCAGATAGGAGAAGAGGATCAGGATAAGACAACGTTCACCTACCCATGGGGAACGTTTGCCTATCGGGTATTACCTTTCGGATTATGCAACGCACCTGCCACCTTTCAAAGGGCGGTGCTTAGCATATTTTTAGACATGATGGGAGATGCGGTCGAAGTATACATGGATGACTTCACCGTCTATGGAGAAACCTTTGATGAAGCAATGACGAACTTGGAAAGAGTGCTCGAAAGAAGCAAGGAAAACAATTTGTCCCCGAGCAACGAGAAATGCTTTATGATGATGCAAGAAGGCATCGTACTGGGACACCACCTCTCCGTAGAAGGAATAAAGGTTGATAAAAGAAAAATTGAGGTCATCAGAGACCTACCCAACCCCAGAACGTAGAGAGAGGTGAGGAGTTTTCTTGGATCATCCGGGTACTACCGACGATTTATCATCGAATTCAACAAAATTGCAAAACCACTACACACTCTATTATCTAAAGATGTGGAGTTCAATTGGATGGAAGACTACGAAGAAGCGTTTCAGTTGCTTAAAGAGAAACTGATATCCACACCAGTTTTAAGAGGACCAAATTGGGCCATACCATTCCATATCTACTGTGATGCATCCAACAATGTGATTGGAGCAGTCCTCGGATAGAAGGATGGCAAAGAATTTTATGCCATCTACTATGTCAACAAAAACTTGGCAGGAGCCGAGCTCAACTACACGGTGATGGAGAAGGAGTTCCTTGCAGTTGTGCATGCCATAAACAAATTCCACCATTATATCATCGGGTATAAGGTATTTTTCCACATGGACCATGCGGCCATTAGATACTTGATGAGCAAGCCGGCCATTGGTGGAAGAATTATCAGGTGGCTCTTGTTATTGTAGGAATTCGACATCACAATAGTCGACAAACCAGGCAAAGACAACGTCGTAGCAGATTTTCTATCCAGATTGATATCGGTAGACCATACAATAGTGGAAGACCAATTTTTGGATGAACATTTGTTCACCATTAGTGAGCAAATCCCATGGTACGTAGATATAGCCAATTACTTGGCCATCGAAAGAACCTCACCTGCTCTCTCTTTTCGAGAAAAGTAGGCGGTCATAGAGAAAAGTGCATCGTTCCTATGGATTGATGGCCTCCTGTTCAAAATAGGACGTGACCAGATTATAAGGAGATGCATAGCAGAATAGGAGTTCTCAGAAGTACTCAAAGCATGTCACGATGAACCATGCGGAGGACACTTTGCAGGGAAATGAACTACCTACAAAATCCTACAGGCTGGGTACTTTTGGCCCACTCTGTTCAAGGATGCGGCTGCGTACGCCAGCAAGTGCGATGAATGCCAAAGAATGGGCAGACCAACCCATCGAGATGAAATGCCCCTCCAGCCTCAGGTACACCTAGAACCCTTCGATAAGTGGGGCATGGACTTCGTGGGACCAATTAATCCACCTTCAATAGGGAGGAGGTTTATTTTGGTCTGTATAGATTACATCACCAAATGGGTTGAAGTTCAAGCGTTGAGAGATTCAAAAGAAAGAACAATCATCGATTTCTTATTTGCCCATATTTTTACATGATTTGGGGTCCCTAGAGAGATAACAATAGACCAAGGGCCTCAATTTACCTCCAAGTTGATCAAGGAGCTGATGGAGCAATATAGAGTTCGGCACAATAAAACTACACCCTACCATCCACAGGAAAATGGGCAAGTGGAAGTGATGAACAGAGAAATAGAGAACATCCTGATGAAGACCGTGCAGCAACACAAAAAATATTGGGCTACATGGTTGTCGAAGGTAGTCTGGGCGTATAATACCACGTGGAAATCCACCACAGGCTTCACACCCTTCCAACTGGTCTATGGGAAGAGTGCGATGATGCCCATTGAATTTGAAATCAAGACATTGAGGACGACTTCAGAATTGAACTTGAGCTTGGATGACGCTCAAAAAGAAAGGATTCGACAGCTAGATCAACTGGACGAAATCTGAATGGACGCTTTGCAGAGAATGAAAATCATACAAAAGCAAAGAAAGCGGTGGCATGATCACCACATTAAACTGAAGTAGTTCCAAGAAGGAGAATGGGTGTTATTGTACGATTCTCGGTTCCAAGAAAGAAAAGGTAAATTAATGCAAATATGGATGGGACCGTATGAGGTGGTAGAGCTCATCAAGAATGGGGCAGTGCACGTTAGAACAATTGATGATAGCAACACCATGTTAACGGTCAATGGCCACCGACTGCGCCCCTATAACACATCCAAAACCTTATAGGTGGAATCCAGAATAGACGTGGGGGAGACCCCATCTTGTTAGATCTAGACCAAACTCTTAATAGGCAAAACGGTGGGCATGGAGGTGCTCACCAAAATTAGTTAATTTAGTTTTTTTCTTACGATGTGTTTTGTAGGGATGACGCCCGCATGCAAGCTATAGGCATCCTAATCCAGGGCCTAACAGGCATGAAATGCATCTAACTACCTTTATTTTTCTTTCTTTTCATTTGCTTTTTGTAGGTGGAGGACCTGACAGCATGAGGAATAGGTATCTAGGAAACCAGGCCTGATTCGGCTCAACATTCCGACACCGACACTCGTAGGTAGAAGCTGAGGCAGCGTGAAGCGAGACTGAGAAGGCTTGATCACCCTTTCCCAGTCAATCACAACATGATTTCCAAGAATAAAGTGCCTTCCACATCGAGAAGGTATAGAAGAAGGCACCTTCCTTATAAAGAAGGTGCCCAGCCAGAATAAGGCACCTTCCTTATGAAGAAGGTGCCCAGAGAATAAGGTGCCTTCCTTATGAAGAAGGCACCCCGCTAGAAGAAGGTGCCTTCCTTATAAAGAAGGCACACAAAAAAAAAAAAAAAAGTAGGTGCCTTCCACATCGGGAAGGCATAAAAAAAATTTGGAAGGCACAAAAAAAAAAAACCGAGGTGCCTTCCACATCAGGAAGGCGCATACAGACCGAGGTGCCTTCCACCCTAGGAAGGCGTAGGTATACAATGGTGCCTTCCACCCTAGGAAGGCGTAGGTATTCAGCAGTGCCTTCCACATCAGGAAGGCGCACCCATTCAGAAGCACCTTCCATAGCAGGAAGGCGCCATCATCAAAAGGGTGCCTTCCACCATCGAAAGGTGCATCCATTCAAAGAGCATCGACAACATCGAGAAGGCACCATATAAGTGCCTTCCACATTGGGAAGGCACCACATAAGCACCTTCCACATTGGGAAGGTACCAAAGAGCGCCTTTCGTGTACAACCAACACTTAAGTCTCATGGATGCCTCGATCGAAATGAAATCACCACACGAATGAGCGGCATCAGATTACCACCATCGCCCATGTGATGGAAATCTACCCCAATCAAAAAAATCTTAGAGAATTATGGGGCGAGATCAGTGTGCACGTTCCAAATATGATGGACAGATAGTTTTTTGAGCAAATCGAGAGTCTGTCTTTAGCACCAACCATCAAACAACTCAGCACCAAAGTCCAGCGTAATCCACATAAATGAAATACCCCTCCCCCATGTCACAAATCAGTGAATCAATGCTCTTCATGATGCATGAAACACCAAATAAGGTACGCGCATACTAACTCAAATATTTATATAATTATTCATAAATTATGCAGTACCAAAAAAATATTGTCGTCATAAAAATCATATACCCCCATGGCCGGAACCACGTGCCAATGATATGGCTCGAAAGGCATACCCTAGAATTAAATGCTAAGGTTAGGCACCTTCCCTATAAGAAGGCGCCTTCCTAAAGAAGTAAGGACAAAAAAAAGAAGCACAGTAGTAAGGGAAGGCGCCATGGGAGGAAGGTCGAAGAATC
Source organism: Wollemia nobilis (assembly GCA_028583015.1). Taxonomy (NCBI): domain Eukaryota; kingdom Viridiplantae; phylum Streptophyta; class Pinopsida; order Araucariales; family Araucariaceae; genus Wollemia; species Wollemia nobilis. Next base: position 3,632,851 of record JAQPPZ010003287.1, on the reverse strand, counting down.
ATGCGGTGAAAAAGAATGAGCCGAGTGATATGAAAGGAATCAAGGGGATGGTAAAAACATAGTTCGAGGCCGAGGGATGGTTCGAATACTGTACCCTGGTCAGTCAGGGCTAGGATATGGAGGCAGCCAAGGAATTCGCTGCCTCCTTGAGGGGTGACGTAGCTCAGGTGCGAGGGGTAGAAATTTTGGTCACCCCCGAATACATCTCGTAGGTGATTGGATTGCCCCTCACAGGTGAATGCATATACAAAGGTGGACTACTGAAGCCGTATGCCGAAGTGCTGCTGCCAGGAGAAAATGTGTAGATAGATAAGGAAGGGCTACCCAAAAGTAGCCTTCCCATGAATCTATGAAAGATATTCGAGCAGGTTGCTCGATTCTTTACATGCACCAGGAAGTATACCCATTTGCACACTAACCATGTGCAGTTTTTGAATCACCTGGTGCATGGAAGGAAGTTGAACGTGCCCTTCTACCTAGAAAATGCCCTGAAGGAAGAAGCGGCTAGGTACCAGAAGGGAGCACCATCCACCTTGGCCCACCATGGGCTGATATCAACACTGGTCCGCCATGCAGAAGCGTAGAGGTAGAACCCCGATGCAGAGGGAGATGGCGGCCAAGAAAGGCAATAGGATGCTATTGCCAAAATAGGGCAAGAAGAGGGAAGCCCTATAGAGGAGATGGCAAGTATCGAGAAATTGGCATTGCCCGATTTCATGGAAGAAAGAGGGCATTCACCAGTGCTCGAATGCATAGAGGAAAGAGGGCATTCCCTAGTGCCCAAGTATGAAGAGGAAGGAGCACCGCTTATTAGCAGCGAGGCCGAGTTCTAGCCTAAGAACTAGTCCCCAAGAGGAAACGCCTATGGTGACTCCTCCTCTCGATAGAAGAAGAAGAGAATGACCCAAAAGTCGACATTGCAGCCCAAACCCTCTAGGAATTGACAAATCGGAGCCCACAAGATGTAGGGACTTTCGGGAGCAATGATCAGGTCGATGCAGCCTTGGAGGAAGCGCTGGAGTGGTAGACCAATTGTTGGATGGCCCAAAAAATTTTGGAGGACTACCAGAATGAGCATAGAGGGGAATTGGAAGAATGAGAAAGATGAATCACCTAGCTCGAGCAGCTGGTCCAACAGTTGCGAGAGGAGAACCAACAACTCCAGGATAGGGGAACAGAAAGAAGGGATGCATCGACCCAAACTGACTGGGCAATAGAGGTCCCGATGAATTCTCCCACATCTATAGAATGAGTATTCTCTTCGGGAGAATTTCGATCGGACGCCCGACAGAGCAGCCCGAAGGCAGGGGAGAATTCCTCTATTTTTGGGAGTGAAGGGGAAAGAAGTCCCACAACACCCCCTATCATCGACTTGAGTGATACAGAGCAGGACGAGGACCAACAACAACAGACAGGACCGGGGGATAAGGAAGAACTCCCCGGACCTAAGGAAGAAAGAGAAGAACCTAAGGGGTCGGCACAGGACAGACAGGGGGCGAAGAAGCACCCCCAGGGATGGCAGCACAGGTCCCCCAGAGTGAAGAGAATGCTCCAGGGACCGTAGAGCAGGCCCCTCGGAGCGAGAAGACGTCCGCCAGGGAGAAAGGGAAAACCCTTGTTCGAGCCACCGCATTTTCTGTAGAGGCCAAAGGAAAAGGGCCCAGGACGGCTCGAAAGAAGGCGAAGGTGACCTTCGTCGAGCCAGAAGAAGATGAGTGGGATATGCAGCCATTCGTAGAGAGGCAAAAATAGTTCGAACGACTGCTCAAAGAGATGACAATAGCTAAGGAGACCAGGAAGGCAACCTCGAGGATGCAGGGGGACTCTGGTATCTACGTCAATCCGATAGAGGACAGCCAGTTCTGGGAGATTTATGGGTCATCCCGGGGATGACCCTCCAAGATAAGAAGGTATTTTGAATGATGGGGGGTATATGGCCCCGAATTGGAAGCCACTGCCATTGCAAAGGAGAACGCAGGGCTTACTCCTAAAGCAGCCTGATTGTACAAAGCCCAAGTAGTTCATCTCAAGAGGGATAATTTAGATATCCCTCTTGTAGTGGTCAGACCTCCGGACGCTGACCTATGGCAAGCTATAGAAGCTGCATTTTAGGTAGCAGAGACGACGTTGGCTAGATCACCTCCGATAGCGGCCAGGACGAGGAAAGCAAAGCCGACAACAGCACCCATAGCCCCGCATAGAAAAAGAGGAGCCACACCTCCAGATGCCAGTGCATAGAAGAGGCAGACACGGGCCGTAGGTACAGCCGGATCCACCAAGAAATGACAATGATGAGGGGTCAACAGGGCTACCTATAGTTTTGATGCCATGAGGGCGTGGCATATGTTAGGCATGGGGGGATGATGAGCATCAAAAATGCTCATATTTTGTATACATTTTCTTGATTATTATGCGGCTGTATAATAAGGATTGCATATGTTTATGAATGATTATATAATTATTTGATGAAATTATGCGTGTTATCTAATTCATGTGTTTTCAGTGTGTTTTTGTGGAATTGTAGTTGATTTAGTCAGATTTGGATCAGTCGAGGTCTTTTCATGGACCTGGCACTTTGTTTCTTTTGGAATCAACGTAGAGAAGGTAGGCGCCTTCCTCTTCCAGGAAGGCGCCAAGCGTAAGTAGGCGCCTTCCTCTTCTAATCCACCTTCTCTTCCGAAGGTGCCAAGGAAAGACAAGCGCCTTCCTCTCCCAGGAAGGCGCCAATAGAAGGCCAGCGCCTTCCTCTTCCAGGAAGGCGCCAAAGGAAAATAAGTGCCTTCCTCTCACAGGAAGGCACCGACAGGAAGGCGCCACTAGAAGGCAAGCGCCTTCCTCTCATAAGGAAGGCACCGACAGGAAGGCGCCACTAGAAGGCAAGCGCCTTCCTCTCACAGGAAGGCGCCAACAGAAGATAAGCGCCTTCCTCTTCCAGGAAGGCGCCAATGGTAGTAAGGCACCTTCCACATAGAGAAGGCGCCCGACATACTTAGGCACCTTCCTCATAGGGAAGGCGCCCCTGTTCTTCGCCCGTTGACCAGACAAGCATGACGTGGACAACAGAGACTGGTGCAGTTCCAACTCTACGTCATGTAGAGTTAAATTGGGGATCGCACCGACGTATGAGAATGTCCTACCAATGCCAGGCGAAGCACAAACCAATCAGTGAGCATGCCACCGTTAGAAATGAATGCCAGTTTTAGCAGACGTCGATCACATTTACCAGACTGTCTTAGTTTAGTCTGGAATGAATCGACTGTTATAACTTCTTTGTAATAGAAGATCTGCGGGTGTGCTATATAAACACACGCAGACCTCTCTCGAGGATATATAGAATATTTTGATAGTAAATGTAGAGATATATAGAAGAAGCATTGTAATACTTTGATAATTATAATACAGTTCTAAGAGTTTCTAAGTGCGTGTTCAACTGGGAGGAAGCTGCTGGAGCCCAGGCCCACTCCAAGCCAGTATTTCTTCCCCTATTTTTCTTGTGTTTTCTAGATTAGTTTACCGCTTTTATAAGATTGTTTATCGCATTGTTATTTCTAGTATTGCAATAGGTTTATTTCCAGGAATGCGTGAATATTTCCTTTCTGTAGATTTAATTGTTTTTACGTAAATTATTGAGGAGTGTATGAATGATTGACGACCGTTGAAACACCCCCCAATAGTAGAACTAGCGGACTCATCTCAAGTGGTATTGTAAGCAATCTTGTTCAAGACCCTTCGCAAGTTTATGAAGCTCCCTGGGTTGATAAATTAAATGCACGGGCATGTGACAAAAGTAGGAAAGAAGTTAACCTTGTTTGGCCCTTAATAGACACCAATCTCCTTTGCTCTGGCTAGTGATCCTCTAGAAGACTACTACCTCCACTGATCTGGGTTATGGATATCTATCCATTGAAGGCCTCTGTCCTCTCTACCCTAGCTAATGTATCTCTATCCACTGTAGACTACTATCCTCTGCTCTATCACCTTCAAATATCTGCTCAATATCTATCTTAAATTTACACTAAACATTGTCATTTGATCCAGCACAAATCTTCTTAGTATCTATATCTGCTCTGTCATAATTCTGTCCAACAAGGTCTCTCAAGAACCTATCTACTCTTCTCTCAAGTCTTCTCTAAGGCTTACCTCAAATCTACTCAAAAAGTCCTCACTAGAACTTATCCAATTTGCTCAACAAATCTTCACTAAGACTTACCTCAACTCTGCTTGTAAGCTTTCATAGAAGCTCACACAAATATGTCCTTAAGATTTTACAAAAGCTTGCTCAAATCAATCACAAAACTTGCACACAATCTCAATTCAATTTCTTGTAGAAAACCTCTTTCAAATCAATTCAGAATATAAAACAATTTGTTTCATAGAAATTTAACTATCACTCAAACACTTTCCAATCACTATAGCTCAATCAACTTAATCAATGAAACCAACTTGCTTGTAAAACCCTAATCCAATGTTTCATTCAATTCTCTCAATAAATCTCACAATGGAACTCAAACTCATCTCAAGATGTTCTCACATTTCACATAACAATGATACTCATGATATTTGTATAAACCCTAATTCAAGATAGTTCACAAGTTCTCACTCCAACATTCACCAATCAAGTATCTAAAGACTTACTAAACAATGCTTATCAAACAAGAACATTTTCACTCCAAATTAGCATTCATAACATCCAACAATCACTCTCAAGGATAATGTGTCCTTACCTCTTTTTTTAAGATGATTTGACTTCAAACACCTATCTCAATCACAACCACTCTTTTTGCCAATACTAGGGTTAGATAGCAAATATCTGTCCTTAATATTTTCTCACAAAAATATTTCACCAAGTCAAAATATCAAAAACTTACTCAACCTTATTTCTCCTTTCAATATTTTAATTAACTTTGTTTTCAACAAAAATATCTAACTCCTTTGGCACACCTTATTACTCCTCTCAATAAGCTCAAAGCACTCAAAAATCAAACCCTAAAGTAAAATGATGCATATCCTTTTATCTCCCTCACAAAAACCTTATAACATTCAATTTCCACTTTATAACCTTTAAAAAAAATTATTTTCGCAAATTTTGGAACCTCCACAAATTTTGAACCAAGCAATTTAGTGCATACCTTATCATTCACCAAAAGGTGCCTCGATGGGTTTCGAATGCAGAACCTCTCATGCCAAGCACATTTTCTAGTCATGTGTGCCCACCATGTGGGCTACGTGCTCCCACACAAAGGGAAAGGCTAGTGCCTTCCCTTTGTCCTTTGCCTCTTGCATGATTTCCAACAAAAATATTCCTTGCTCACCAAAATGCAGACCACGAGATTCGATCCCTCAACCTCACGCCTGCAAAAGTCTTAGCACCGCCCTTGAATGCCATACATGCTACAAAACACCTTGGAATATGATGTGGAATCCCCTCTGCCTTGTCCTTTGTCCTAAATTCTTTAACACATGTGAATCTGCCACCTTTCCTTGCGCATGATTTACACTTGCATCAAATAATTCACATGGATAATATTTGCAATGGTCTTTGTCCTTTTTATATGCAATGTGCCATGAGATTATAGACGTCGATGATTTCAATTAATTCAAATTATTTTGAATTAAATAAACTTTATGCCCTCTTAACCCTAACTTTTAGGGTTTTAATTTAAATCATAAATTAATTTATAATTAACTTATTATAAATAATTTATAATTAACTTAATAACTCTTAGAGTTAATCAAATTAAATTATAAATTAATTTATAATTAAATTAAATCTCTAGGTCTTGATCTTAGACCTTTAATATTATAATAAAATATTATAATATTATATTGTTTGGGCCTTCCGTTTGCCCTTTTGACCTCATTTGACCACCTGGAAGTAATATTTCTTTTGCACTTGATTACAAAACTTGAAGTTGATGCTACTCACTTAAACTTACACTTACAGGTCCTCACTTTTTGACATCAATGACAACAAAATCTGCTCGTATTTCCAACATAAACTACTATCCTTCACATATAGACTTATCTTTCTACACTTTGTATAGTAATTCAATATACTATAGTCACATGTATGATATTTTCACTTGTATGACAAGTTACTTGTACAACACATCACTTGTATGACATATCAATTGTATGGCACATCACTTGTTTGACACTATACTTATATGAAACTTCTAGACAATGACTTTAGCCTTGAATATAGAACTTAGAATGAACAAATATATATTTACCTTTTACAATTCTCAACAATGATAACCTTTACAATATACATGTAAATATAATAGATGAAGGATGAATTGAGTAGATATTGCATTCACTACTATTTGTATGAAAATTGCATTACATATTAGTCTATGATACTATGTAGAGTATCTCTCTCAAAAAATATCTGTGCAAATGTATCTACTCTCCCATATATACTTGTGTCTCACTCTGGTACATCGATACTATGATTATCTCTAGTTGCTCACTCAAATAAATGGGAGGCCAATTTATCATTGATGAGTGGTAGTTAATAGAAACTATCACCCAAGACACATCCTTTAATTAGATGATATCTACCCTATGTTTAAATATACATTTAATTACATTGATTACACCATATATATTACAAATTTAAAATATTAAAATATTGTTGCCATAACTAATGACATCATACAACTATTGCATTCACACAATTATACAATATGCACACTCAACTTTAGCATATTTTATTGATTTTTTCTATTCTATTTCTTTGTCTTAGGCACATTGGAACTAGTGCCTAAAAAGTATTTGAACTAACCTATTTGTGCATAATATTTAAGGACAACAATTAGGATGTTGGACTTCATAGCACCTACAAACTAGTCAAGTGCAGTCAAAGTTTGAAATCGACCATAAAAATCAAGGAGGAAAATATGCCTTTCTTGTAAAAATTTTCTAAATATAATTTTGGATACACACTGATTGATGAAAGGTCAACACATTTGTTTGACATGGCAAGAGTGATAGAAGAATTGAACACCATCTAGTTCAAGGGTCTGAAGATGGTGCAGGTAAACCTTGACAAGGGAAATGATCAAAAAATGATCCATTATGAAGATGAGTGAGATTTAGTTTTAAAAGTAAGATCTTTTAAAATATTCATGCAATAAAAGGATGCATTTACATGGATGCATAAAAATTTTCAAGGGATTATTCCATAATTGTATGTGAATTTTGTTGATTCAGGATGTACAACCTATAAAAAATATCATAGAAGATCAATCCTAAGTATACAATCTTAGTCAATCTAGATATTTAGAAGATGCTAGATGCAAACATTTTCAAAGTTATGGTGAGTGAATGGGTATCCTATCATTATCAGTATAAAGAAGGAAAGTAATCTGATTTGCATTTACATGGATTTTTAGAGCTTAAATATGGTGACAACAAAGGATTCCTTTCCAATCATGTTCAATGAATTGATTTTGGGAGAAGTAGTAGGGGTACAAAATCTATTACTTATTGGATGTATTTTCATGCTATAATTATATTAGGATTTTTTGAGGAGGATAGACTAAATACAACCTTTGTTGTAGATAATAATATTTATGCATATAATTGATTACCCTCTGATTAATGCAATTGACTTGCCACATTTTTAAGGATAATTTTGTTTATATTCGAGTAAATATCAATGGGAAAATTCAAGGTATTTTTGGATGAGTAGTTACTATATAGGAAGAAGGAGAAGCATATAAAGGTATTGCAAGAATACATAATATTATGCATGAATGCTCGAATTTCCTTGAATTTGAAGAAGTGTAAACTACTTATGCCATATAGAATTTTTTAGGGTATGTGGTATATAAGGAAGGATTAAATACCAATGCTAGAAAAAATTGTGTTATAATGATAATGGAGGAACCATAAGACATGATTTTGTTGAAGTCATTATTGTGGCATATCAAGTATTATCGATGCTTCATAAAAAGTATTGTATAGATATCCCATCCACTAGATATGTTGACACACAAGTTTATTTCTTTTAGGTGGAAAAAGGTTCACCAAAAGGCCTTTGAGGATTTTAGGGTGAAGATATTTTGTACATATATTCTAGTGCTTCAAAACTAGGAGAATAAATTCAATGTATATGTAGATACTTTCAAATTTATAATTGTGTGCAGGTTCGCACAATAAGGACAATTTGGACTAGACTAACCCATATATTTTTAAAGTTGGTTATTATCAAGAGTATAGAAGAATTACAACATGAAAAAGAGAGAAGCATTAGAAATTGGTGTATGTAGTGCAATAATTTAGAAGTTACTTGCTCATAAATTACTTTACTTTTTATGTCAATCATTAGTTCTTGTTTTAATTAATAAATAAGTCAATAATACATGGATGAGTTAGTAGGTGGCTTGTCATATTGTAGGAGTTCATGTTTTGAGTGGTGGTAAAACTAGGGAAGAAACACATTATAGTAGATCAATTGTCAAGGATTATCTTGGGAGATCTTACAAAGGGAGGAGCATTAGACAAATTTCTTAATGCTCATTTATTTATAATAACTATGCTACTACCATGGTAAAGTACATTGGCGAATACTTTTTTATAAGAGATTTTCCAAAAAAGTTGATTACAATAAAGGAAGAATATCATAATAAAGTCAACACTATTCCACTGATTATTGGGTTGCTATACAAAATTGGACCAGATGGAATTTTGAGGAGATGCATAATGGACATGGAGGTGAATGTAACACTTAAGGAGGATCATAAAGAATTGGTGCAAGGATATGGGACCATGTGCAATAATGATAAAGACACTTTTGATAGGGTTGTGATGTCCCACACTCATGACATGATGGAGTTTGTGGTTGTGTGCAATAGGTACCAATGAGCTAAGAAACCATTATAAAGGGACTTCATGCCAATATACCCATATAAGTCATAATAGATGTTTAAATGGCAAGGTTTGGATTTTGTAGGACCATTGAAGATAAAAAAAGCGGTTACAAGTATATTATTATAGCGATTGAATATATAAAATTATGGGTAGAGACGAGGACATTGCCAAATAACTCCATAAAGAGCACTACATGATTCCTACATGAGCAAGTCATTACAAGGTTCAAAGTGCCTTTTAAATTTATGAGTGATCACAAAGGCTTTGTTACTAAAATTATTTATAAGTTAAGGAGTTCAACATTTTGGATTTGTTATCAAGTTTGTACTATACAAGGATGAATGGATAGGTTGAAGAAATGAATAAATTCTTGGTCTTAATAATGTACAAAACATATGGAATTGAGACTGCTAACTAATAGGATAAATTACCTGTAATATTATGGGTGAACATGATGATGTATAGGTCAGCAACAAGTCACACACTATTTTAGCTTATGTATGGTTAGAAGGTAGTAATATCAATTATTTTTTTTAAACCAAGTTCAAGAGAGGTAGTTATCTTAGAAAATAGGAGAGACTAAATAGGTTGATGGCGCTCACAAACTAATGAGAAGAGAGTGATGTAAAAATGGACCATGGAGGTTTCCCAATGTTAGTACAACCTTAGAATTCCAAGCATCTATAGATATTGGATTTGAAGGTATTTGACCTCATGTTGAAGTATAATGATGAGAGAAATCAAGATAGGGAAGTTGAAGACCCTATGGATTGGACCTTTCCAAGTTGAAGAATTATTAGATAATAGTACATAATGACAAAAGAGACTAGATGAGATAATTTTTTCAAATAGTCAGTGGTTTGAAGCTTAAATTATATAATGTTAGGACATAAATGAACATTATCAACTATGAATTACATAGTGAAAATACAAGTATAAGAAGGATTATGATCACACAAAGTCAATATTTAAGGTCCTTTATAGGGATATTGATGCATGAAGTCATATAATGTAGTCACATAGGTGAAGATGTTGTAGAGGACACAAGTGGATTTGAAAATAATAAATTTCTAGAGTTGGCATAGTCGTACACATAGAAATCTATAAAGAGTTAGGAAAATGACATACAAATAATGATCATGTAGAAGTTCAATTCTAAACCCACTTTATCAAGGATATTGTAGGTACATGTTAGTTTCCCCAATGTTGAAGAAGATCAGATTTTAATTTTTGATGAGGACATACAATGAATAATGCCAAGGCATGTCAGACAAGAAGTCCCACTATAAGAAGAAACTCATAGTGATGAGAATTAATACAAAGGTATGAGTCTATTTGTATCGACTTGGAACACACAATAGAAAATGCATGAAGAAACTCAATAATTGCATCGAATAAGTGAATAATTGAATGCTTAAATTAGCAAATTGTAGATGAAGCATGCATAAGGATTGATGTAGTTTTGATAGGATATGTAACCAGTTGACATAAATAGATTATTTGGATAAGGAAAAATCCTAGAGGATGTTCCTAAATATGCATGATAAATAAGAAAGTATTGGGAAATGCTAACAACCATGTAATTTAGGTTGAAATTTTTTAAGAACGCTACTAAAAGTACTAGCTTGGCAAGTGATTTAAGGATAAGTAAATTACCATTTTTCTAGGTAGGATATTAGTATAAATTGAATGGAGATACATGCATGAAGTACTATGTGAACTTGTTTATGAATGGGTATTACAAAATAGAAGAATGGTTATTGACAACTTATCTAAGGGAGAAAGTAGTAGTGTATCCCTGATGAGTCCAAGTAACAAAGAAGATTATTGGAGTAGTGCTAGCCCAAACTTATATTTTAATAGATGATTTAGTCATGATAAACCAAGGATGGTGTTGAGGGTTGTTGACAATAAGGTAGTGATATGCTTACCAAATGATTATATTTCAAATAAATACAATCTACCTCCAAGTAACATCCTAAAAGAACAAAGAAAATATAGGCTTAAAATCACATCTAAAAATGAAGAGGTCATAGAAATATGGTGGATGAATAGGAAAATGAAAATAAGAGTAATCAAGCTAGTTGGACATTAGGATGACAGGGACATAGATTAGGTCAAAATTTGACTAATTTTCGAACATATGTCATTGAGACAAGCACTAACTATCACTATTTATCAGGTTTGAATAATTTTGTAAGCAATCTAAGTCAGATATCAGTTCCATCAAGTTATATAATATCAACTTGTGAAGAGGACCTCTCAAACCATTTGTGTGGGTCATAAGGTCCTTTAGGTCATCTAAAATGGCTTGACCAAGGGGGGACCATCAAGATTTCTTCTTAGCCATCTAGTAGGAGTGATTAATCCATAGGTCATATAGCTAGAAGGAAGTGTTGTTTGAGCCACCCCCTTGTCATTTGGTGGGAATATCAAGTCCTTAGACAATATCAAGCCCAATGGGATGGTTGTTTGATCTTTTTATAAGTCCTTTAGGAAATCCATATAAGACTCACATGACCCATGGTATTAGATGATTTCTTTAGGTTGTTTGACAATCAATTCAAACTATCTATTGAATATGAGTCATCATAATATGTAAATCCAAAGTGAAGCTAACATTTCAATTATGCATACTAAATATATAATACATGAAATGGAATCAAGGAGGTTATGAGGGTTATAACAACTTGTAACAACATGCTAAGCAAGGATAACCAATTGTAATCAACTAGATGCAAACAACCAACTAACTGTTAGAATACAAAGGGAAGTTCTAACAATATAACCATGCATCCTAACAACTAACCAAAATATATCTAGCGTGGACATACTATACCTCATGTAATATAATGCAAGAAATAAAATATCTTAGGCTTAGGGATAAGCCTAAGGTATGTTGATGTCCTCATCATTCCTCCCAACCATAGAAGCATTGGACTCCAATGCTTTTACAAGAAAAATGGGAGTGAACATGGGAGTGTACAAGTACCCAAAATACAGTACTTGAACTGATGGCTATAGTAAGAATTTTCTTCTTCTCAAAATGTTTCCTGCTCCTCACATCATTCATGCTTCAAAAACAATGGTGATACAAGTTGGCTTGAAACAAAATCCAACATATCACCTAGCATGCACCTCAACTAGCAGCCTCTACCCTCCTACCAAATAGGTGCCTGAGTATTGTGGGGAAAATTACAATAAGAGAATAAAATAACAAGGGCACAAATCCTCCAAGTGTCCTTATGGTAATCTTCTCATATTACTAGATTGCATGGATAACCAATTGCTGCAACCACCAAGTGTTATAGAGAAGATTATTACTTATGAGGTTCACTTATATTGAGGAGTGTCAGGTACCATCGATCATGCACTCCATATTAAAAATCCACGAGGAAAAAAGCTTATAAGGCTTTATTAAGCACCTTATTACAAATGTTTCAAAACCCCAAATTGGAGGAGTAAAAGACAAGGAAAAGGTTCCCGACTACATAATTTTACCTAGAGTAAAACAATTTTGCCTTTTTACCTTCCAAATTACAAAAAGGGGCTAAATTTAGTGCTTTTACAAATTACATCAAATGTGTAATTACAAAAATTACCCTCTGTTTTGAAGTGGTAAAATAATAATTAGCACTAAAATCTCAAAAATTAGCCCTAATTTTATAAAAATTTGACTTGTGCAGGCAAAATAAATTTAATTTGAGGCAAAAATTAAATTTTAACTTCTTTGCTATTTGGCACCAAAATCTAAATTCAAACTCCAATGGTCATGATGGGAGTTTTGTTGGCAGTGGTAATTTTTTTTTGAATTTTTCAACGGTCAACTTGGGTCAGTCAATTGCCTGTACAATCTACAAGTCAATCTATGTAGTGAAAGGTCACAAACCACTTGGTTCTAAGCATCAAGTATCTATTTAATGTGTGAGACATAGTCCAACTTCATGGCCACACACGGGCATGACAAGCATGACGAGCATGACCATCGTAAGGTGGTCACCTCCTTATATGTGTGATGACCCATTTAAACCACCTTTAGATCATCACACAGGAGATGTAGGACAAAAGGTTCCAAATTATTTCAACCCTTTTTATTTCTCTCTTGCTGGAGAAGCCTGCAACTGGCTAAAAAATGGAGAAACCCATTGGTAAACCTTGATCTTTCATCTTTTAACCTCAACTTGACTCTTCCTCGACCTATTATTTTATATGTCAAATTCTCTCCCAAGAAGACTTCACATCCATTTATCTTTTCATATTCACATAACCCCTCTCTATGAGGAGTCATATGAAAGGAAGCACTTGAGTCAATCAATCATGAGTCATGACATTCACTTAGTACACTGTAGCTAAGAATAAGTCCCCTGAATCTTCATTTTTGGTCTTCATTTCTATAGAAGTTCCTTCATCAAATGATTGGATATTATCAACCTTTTTAGATCTGTAGTCTCTTTTATAATGCCCTATTTTACCACACTTCCAGTATTTCCTCTTTTTTGGAGCATCAAATTTACCCGTAGATTTTGATTTCGTTTCTCCTAATTTATTTTTTCTTCTTTCTTGAGAACGACCTCTCACAACCAAGGCATTCTTCTGATGATTATCCTTGGAATATTTTTGTCTCATTTTATTAAATAACAATGTTCCTACTATATCCTCTACTTTCAATATAGAAGTAGTATTGGTGATAGCCATAACTTGGTTATCCCATGAATTAGGTAATGAATAAAATAAAGTAATACACTTTTCTTTATCAATTTTTACTTCAATAAGTTTAATTGACTTACCATAATGTTAAAAGCATTTAGATGTTCAACCATAGAGTCACCATAATTCATCTAAAGTGAATACAACTTATTTTTGGGAAAGAGTTTATTTATCAATGACTTTATCTGATACAAAGTTTCTAGCTTATCCCATAACAACTTTGACATGGTCTTTGTTAATACATTCAACAATACTAAATAAGATAAGCATAGTCTAATAGAACTCCTTGCCTTCCTATCGATATTTATCCAATCCTAATTTATCATTGATGTTGGTTTTATTTTCAATACCACAATCCACTGATCTCTATCAACCAACAGATCCTCCATCTTAAGTTTTCATAACTCAAAATTTTATCCATTAAATTTTTTAATCTCTACCCATGTGCTTCTTGTAATTTTCCTATCCTAGATTCTTCTACGTATGAATCCCACTCAAGAATTAATTTATCATAGTTTTGAAACCATTACTCCTCGAAGAAAGATAAAAAACCTAGCTTTGATACTAAATGAAGAGCAAAAGGCCCTGATAAACTAAAACTAAAAAATTGGTAAATTCCAAAATCAAAGGAAAAAAGAAGAAGATAACAGATACACACATAACATAGTATTTCACCTGGGAAACCCTTACAGGAAAAAACCTAGCACAGTAATATCTCCTTATTGTATAAATTTAATTGTCTCTAATACAATAATGTTTATCTCTCATATCTCTTCAAACCTTGATGCAAGTGCAATTAAATAACAACACAAGAACAAATTTTACAATACCATGGGTGAAAAACCATGGGTTCAAATATTTAACCCTAAACAACCCATATGGATCTAAAAATAGCTTAAGAAACCCTAAAACTTCTATCAAGGGCTACCACCCTCAAACCCCTACTTACGGTCTAGCATGGCCCCGAACCCCAATGAGGATACATGGAGAGTGTCCAATACCTTTTAGAGTTAACCTTGCCAAAATAACATGGAATATTCAACATATTTTCAACAATAGGTTTAGTTTGATTTGGAAGAGCATACAACCCATCATTACCTAAAGAATTCCAAATTTGATCTATCATATCAACAAACTGAGGATGGTCTTCCAACATCTGCACATATTAATATATGATGATTTTTTAATTCACTTACCACAATTTTAACTCTTTTTGGCTAGTGATCTGAACCAAACCTTGTTAAGGTATTAATTTTACCACAAGTTCCTTCATCGAGCCAATGATCTGAGAGTGCATCTATCTAATTTTTCTGCTATTAGGTTCTAGCCTCTCTTATTGTTGGTCCAAGTATAATTGTCTTATTCAAACTCAAGCTTATATAGATTATTGTTTTGAATAAAAGCTAAGAAATATCTCATACTTTGGGTTAATTTCTTAATTTCCCCAAATTTTCATCCAACTTAGTTATGGCATTAAAATCTCCTATGATCATGAATCGAGTTTCTTTGTCTTTACTTCTCATAAAGGCTTCAATTCCACTCCAAACTTCTAATCTACCTGACTAAGTTGTAGGTCCATAGATATTGAAGAGGATAAGGCTTTAATCAAGCATCAAACCAAAATTTTGCATTATTCCCCTCATTGACTAAACATCTAATATATTTTTGAACAATTGCAAACTATTTAATATGGTATTCCATGTTGGAAATCATTTGGGTATATTTTTTTTCTAAATAATTTCATTGTATCAAGAGAACCTATATATAATATAAGTAATATTTTGCCCAAATTTTCCCTTGATATTTGAATAACATCCACCCATGTTTTACCCATAAGGCCAAACTCATTAGTCTAAAAAATTATAATCCTACTCCTCTATTATTTTTTCCTTTGCAAAACCTATCCCAATTACAAAGAAGAAATCTATTTTTTTCTTGTATCCTTTCCAAAGAAAGTCTCTTTGAATTTTATCAAATTTTGATGCTATAACTATTGCTGGATTTTATAGCAAATTTCAAAAATGAATGGAATCAAATATTACCTAATATTTCTTTTCAAAAGAAATAAACGACATAAGAAACATAATATATTATGGGATGTTTGTAGACACCAAAATATCTTCACTCAAAAGAGAATCAAAATTACACAAAATAAAAATAAAATGATCGGTAAGAAGGGGTATTTACACCTAAATACATGTTTCCTTTATGTCAAGGTTATGGGACTGACCATCAAAAATAAATATTAAAAAATACAAAAAATATCTTTTCCAAGGTTTACATGGGCACGAAGGTCAAACATAACAAAAATTTGATTGTGGCCTCAAGAGAAGCATATCCACCACATATTTCAACATCTCCCTTAAGTTGAATGGGGGTCATAGGGAGAGGCCCTCATGTTGGATCCCCTTTAAGGAACACTCTACCACTCCAAGAAGCTCCCACATGTGCACAAAGGTGATCTTGGGCATGATCTTGGTCAAAATATCTATTGCTTTTTCTAATGAAGGAACACACACTAGATCTAATATCCTGTGAGCATGAAGCCATAACATAAAGTGTATTCATATATTAGTGTGATTCATCCAATAATAAAACATAATATTTTGGATAAGTTGGATAGTACTCCAATTGTCATAGCAAAGAGGAACCAGAGAGCTATAAGGAATGTCAATCTTTTCTAAAATCATCAACATCCACCTGAGATGCTTGGCTATACCATTGGTAGCACAATATTCGACCTCTATAGAATACTAAGAAATAATGGGTTGGTGTTTAGAATACCATAAAACTAGGCTAGATCCCAAGTGGAATATGAAGCCTATGGTGGACCATAGCTTATCCAAACATCCTACCTAATTAGCATTTGAAAAACCTATCACAATTGAAGGAGAATCAATAGAGTAGTAAATGTCTATTTGATATGTCCTTCTAATGTACGTAAGAATATACTTGGCTATTGTCTAATGACTCTTCCAAGGATATTACATATACCTAGAGTAGTACCTAACAACAAAGTCCATATTTGGTCTAGTGTGAGTGAGATAAATAAGACCTCTTATAAGAGATCAATATAATATAACATCAACCAAAGGTGTAGTACAATCAACCCATAATATTTAACTTAAGTCAAAGGAGATCCTAGGAGGCTTGCACTCCATATTGAACTATTGATAAATATCTAAAGCATATTTGGAAGAAATGGTAATGTCAAAATCTAACTAATCATTCTAGATTCCCAAAAAATAGTGCAAGATCCCAAAATTTTCCATCTCAAAGGTGGAGCAATGCCATGACATTATCTCTTGAATCAAAGTAGTGGAGCTACCTGTATTGCCCAAATTTTTTGCACCCTTACCTTCAGGCTAAAGGATCCATTCCCGAAAGGGGGATGCGAGAAGGATGGGACAATACCTTAGATGTAGAGGCACTTTGAAGGTCATGCCTCTCAGGGGAGGGGTATAAGGGTGAATTTTTGATGGATGGTGGGGTTCACCAGGAAAATTTGTTTGGCATTTTCCATGCCTAGGTTGGGAATAGGTTTGATGTGTTCATTTTATGTTCAATCATTCAGATTTCTAGGTTGGCCAAAATGAATCTAAGCTATTCTATATGAAATTTCTAGTTTATATGAAGACAAAAAACATAAATGAATCCTAAATACAAAAAATATCTAAAATGGAGAAGAGTGCACCTAATTTCTGATGTCTGATGAATATTCTGAAGCTTGTAGGAGTCCAGATCATCCTGGATATGACAGGATCATCTATAATTGTACAGAATCATCCAGATCATAGGAGATCATCTGATATCAGCCAAGATCATCAGCGACCTGACGAATTCGTCAGATGAATTCATCAGAAACCTGCAATCATGAAAACAGACACCAAAAACCAAAAATACTATTGCAAGAATGATACAAAATGATAGAAATAAGAATATAAATGCTTAAATGATAAATCCAGATATCAAATCAAATGGGATGCAATGTTTGAATAATTTATTTTGAATTTTATCATGCAAATATGCTAAATGAGGTGAACTCCAAGATGCAGAACAGAAGTGAATTAATCTAATGCATAATTAAATAAGAAAAAGAGATAGAGAATGTAAAATTAGGGCTTTGATTGCCCCCAATCTAAACTGCAATCAAAATCATCTGTAATAGTACGATATCATCGTCGATCTCGACAGGATCATCCAAAATTGTGGTTGAATCGCCTGCGACAATCCGAACTTCCTCCGGATGAAACACAGTGAGATCCTGCAATAAAACTTGAAAACACAAGTGCAAATGATGGGGGATAGGATGTTCTAACACATCAAAAACTAAAGTTGCAGGGAAATGATCAGCCAAGGGGATAAACTAGGAAAATCCCAAGTTTATATAGGATTAGGGGGAGGTTAGGAGGTTGGGGATCATCCCAATCTGGGAGATCTCCAACGTAAGAATCTCCAACCGCGCAGAAATGCTTCTGCCCGAGTTGGAGAGGTTGTTGAAACAGAAGCTAATTATGAAAATTTAGTTTTGGGATGAAATCGTCTGGACATTCTGTTCCAGACGAATTCATCCGATTTGGGACGATATCGTAAGATCGGTGATGATATCATCCAATGGTCAAAACAACTTCTAAAAATGGCATGAAAAATGAGGTGAGCGGTTAACGAGCATTTTCGAGGTTAAAATTCAATTTTTTTTATCTTTTACTGATGGTTTAACTGCACCAATTTTAGGGTGCTACATTTTACCCCCTCTTTAGCATATTTTCTGAAGAAAATGCATTAAATATGAGTTCTTCATGCTTTACGAGAAAGCAAAAATTTATTCCATTTTTTAGACGACGATTCTAGGTCGAATCGTACAATTGTTTGCTATGGTGCCCCCTCCGAGTTTTTACCCAAATCGAACATTTGAGGTAAAAGCGCGAAAAAGCAAAAATTAAAAAAATGTTGTTTTTAAATAAAAAAAAAAAAAAATAGGGTAAAACCCTAATTCATTTTTACTGTTCACTTTTGTTGTTTCAAAGCTCTACAAGAAAAATGGTGGAAACGGCACACAGATCGACAAAGGTTCGGTGCGGGTTGCGGGTAAGGATCTAAACCTAGTGTACTATATTTTTAGCTTGATTTGTTTAATTTTTTACTTGAATTTTAATTGTTTTTGGGCATCGTGACCATTTTTAGGCCGTCGATGATGTCAGGACGAAATCGTCCCAATTTCGCCAAAATCGTCCCAATTTTGCCGAAATCGTCTCTATATCGCCGATTTCGTCTGAGGACGAAATAAGAGAAATAGGGGCGATCCCGTCCAATAAGGGGCGATCTCCAAATTGAAGAATTAGAGATGATTTCATCCTATTAAGGATGATTTAATTAAATTTGGTATGATATTGTCCAATAATGGGCAATATCATTTTTTTATAAGATGAAATTGATTTTAATTGATTTTAATGATTATGTATTAACGATTTTTGTTGTTTTATTGTTTATTTTGCAGAGTGGATTGCTAAAGAGTCAAGAGTGGAAATACGGGGGTCTTAGGGATGACTTAGCCGTGCTCGATCAGGTTGAACAAGACAAACTAGCAGAGGTCGGACTACAGCATGTGGCAGAGATGCCACAAATTCCTACAGACATGGGGCTACTGACAACCCTAGCAAAGAGATGGTATCCGGAGTTGTCCTGCTTTCGACTATCGATAGGGGAGATGACTCCCACTCTAGAGGATGTATGGAGGATCTTGAGGATCCCCATACATTGGCGGTTCATGACTCCTTCGGCCAATCAGGGCCATGCCATGATGAGATTGTACAGTGACCCAAGATTCACCCTAGAGAAGGGCAGAGTGAACATTAAGGCTTTGAGGCAGATGCCTAGGGCATATTGATTGACCCAAGTTTTGGTAGGGGTGGTGGGTGGCCTTCTTCTATGCCACCAAAGTGGATGCAAGTTACCGTGGCTCCTCTTAGATGTGGTCTACGACATGAGAGACCACGGATATAGGTTTGCTTGGGGTAGCTTTGTATTATGCCGCTTGTATAGGATCCTTTACGGGGTCGTATACAAGGGAGGTCGATGTCTGGTGCTAACATCACTACTACAGGTTTGGTGTTGGGAGCACATTGCAGTGCGGAGGCCAGTAGGGCTTCCACTGATAGGAGTTGACCGAGAAAGACCCTAGGTTTTCTATTGGTGGCTCCAGAGAGAGTCACGGCGGCAGATAGATCTACCGATGTCCTGGAGGTTGCTAGACGACCTCACCCTAGATCAGATCACTTGGAGACCATGGAGAGAGCATCCAGGATGGGTAGAGGATGGATAGGAATTGGCTTGCATTAGGTGAGTCATCTGGTTGAGGACAGAGCGGGGAGAGGTAGAGCTCCACCGCTATGATCAAGTTTTGAGGTAGTTCGGTATACAGTAGGGGATCCCTTATCTTAGGGATTATGAGTACCCCGAACTGTATGGGATAATACCACATTGAGCGGGGCTTCAGACATGTAGCGGTTCTGGATTCAGGACACTGATGATGCCCCCATTCAGCCAGTGGATGGGGACAATGCAGGGGTAGCAGACGGGTATGATGCCTCGTATGTAGGCATCCACCCTCCTTGGATGATGAGGGCACAGGGTTTGATGCACGTTGTAGTGCAACAGATGGAGAGTCGATTCTAGGCTACCATCGGTGCAACAAGGGGTTGCAGAGGGAGGGATCAGTGATGACCTCCTCAGGAGAGATGTCAAAGAGTACCATAGGCTCCGGAGAGATAGTAGCAGCCGAAGAGGAGGGAGAGACTCCCTTCTTAGCAGAGGGATAGGCCACCATCACCCGATAAGGGCAAGGGTGTCGAGGTGGGGGAGAGCAGCGATATGGTGGCTCTCCAGGTGGAGAATGCCTGCCTACGAGCTTAGGTGCAAAATCTTTAGGATGAGGCAACATGGCTCAGGGCTCGGAGTTGAGGGGCGAGCATTCTGGAGTTGGTGCGGGCTGTTGCATAGACCACGTTCTACCAGGGGTTATACTATCATGTGGTTCTAGAGGAGCAGAGGATATCGCTGCTAGCTAGCATTGCAGAGCTGATCAGGATGGGGTCATCAAGGACATCATCACGATTGACTTTGAGGACCCACGATACAGCACAGACTCCTATGGGACCACCTCCTCCACCTCAGGGCAGGAGAGGAGATGAGGCTGAGATCTCGAGGGCTTATCGAGTCTAACTGCTCATTGTACATAGACCATATATATTTGAGAGGATTGAGTATACCAGGGTATATATTGTGGCATACCAATCCGTTTTGATATGATGTATAGACTTCTTGATATATATATATATATATATATATATATATATATATATATATATATATATATATATATATAGTTATTTTTGTGATATGACTTGTGCATATGTTTTATGATGTTTTAATATTTTAATGGTTGATTGATTATTCATGTAATTATGTCGTTGAAAATATTATAATTTTATGTCATACTATAAAATTTAAATAAAATAATCTGATGTAAACAAATTGGTTGTTGTGGTATGATTTGATAAAAAATAAAGTGACTTCTAACAATAATTTCAAAGGACATTGTCGTTGTTACATGACCATTTCATGGATTCGTCGCTCGCTAGGTCATCAAGCTAATCCCGATATGAGAGAAATATTGCTAAAAGTAAAAGGGTGCTTAAGAGACTTTCTTAAGACTTTGTGTTGTGATGATGAAAAATGATGATGGTGATGATTTGTTTTCAGATTTCCATGAAAATATTATGCATTAAATATTAAAAATATGATTTTTTCTAGGCATAAAATTCCTGAGTGTGATAAAAATTTGAACAATTGCCTAGGAATTATACCATCGTCGCAAAAATGGATGTTGACATAATGAAATGAAATAGAAAAGTTTTTGTTCTTTTTAAAGCACAATTGTGTAACATAATGATTTAAGCCATATGCTTTTATGGATTAAATAAATGGGAAATAAAATTAGAACGATGGCTTATGCTAGGCATAGAATTTTAGGTATAGACTTATACCATCATCGCGAAATCCAAAGAAGAAATTGATGTAATAGTTTTATTGCATAGTTGATTTTTGATTTTGAGATAAAAAATATAAAAATGAGGGCTTGCACTAGGCATAAATTCCAATTTAGGTTTAGGAACTATAACATCGTTGCGAAAGTCAAAAATATATAAATATGACTTTATTGCTAGATTTTTGAACATGCTTTGAAAGAAATTTTGGATTTTTGAAAAAATGTATTTAATTGTTTTTACGCTAAGCCAATATTCTCAAGTAAGAAAATAAAATTATTCCAGAAGATTTGCATAAATATTTTAAATTATCTCAAAGAAAAAATTTAGATTTATAAGGAACCCCATGTGCATATGTGAGTTCATTGCCGATCTTGATCTATCATAATGATACAAAATCTCTCAAACACAAATGTGTGTGCAATTGTATTGTTCATTTACCAATTTTGAGCAAGATAATTTGATACAAGTAATTTGAATTAACCAAATGAGTGTTCATTGACCATGATTTATATGCATGTAACCGTACCAGACTACTATGTAAGTCGGGTCATCAAAAGCTAGCTGATCCATGAGCGGACATAGGTCTATACAAAATAAGGTTGCTAATGTGACAGACATATCACCACGCTAGGAGTTACCCAAGGCCAAGCAGGTTGGGCACAAACCACCTGTTATGGGGCTTACCTCACAGTTTTCGAATAATTGAGAATTCCAGGGATTCAAGCTCATTCACCCTTCTTTTCTTTCAAAGGGTAGGGGAAGGGATTTATTGCTTTTTGCTTTTTCTTTTATTTTCTCTTTTTTTTTTTGTATTTTTGCTTGACACTGAGATAATGTTGAAATATTGCTGAGGTGGTACAAAATGATACTAAAATAATGCTTCTTTTTCTCATGATTTTTCTTGACTTTTTTTTTTCTTCTTTCTATACTAGGGATACTTGCTCGGATTGGCTGTAGAGCAAGGGATTTTTATTCTGGTAAGGAGTGAGCTTGTCCTTTTGTCAATTCTCAAAGATTCTAGACCATGTGCATGATAGGATAGCGGGGAAACTTTTCGCTCAAGAGACCACTTCTATTGTGTAGCATCGCTTTGAATTTGCAATGAAATAATTTTAATGTGAAAAGGTGTACTTGGTTCAAGTAAATAACAAGATCAGTTCTCTATGCTCAAAAATTTATTTAATTCAACTGTGGACTTCGATATAAGAGAGATTAATAATCATACCAAATAAGATCAAGATATTTATTCTTGTGAGTGTGAAAGTGATGGATTCCAAATAAATGCTAATTTATCCAAAATAACTAAAAATATAACTGCAATACTTCAAGAATTGACAGGTGCAAAAATAGAAGATGTTTTTGAGGATTTTGATTTTTTTATATTTTGATTTTAATTTATGAATTAAGATAATACATAATATTACTATTTTTGAAATTTTTATATGAATTACTAAAATAAGACAATATGTATAATATATACAGTGATGAAATTACCAGATTTATACATAATAGCGCTTAAGATGCATAATGTTCATAGGTTCTTTAATATCTTTACCATCTAAGGTAGCTAACCTGTATGCTCCCGATCCAAATTTAGAGTGATAATATATGGCCCAAGCCAGTTAGGCTCAAATTTACTTTTAAGGTATTTAGTTGCATTAGTATTTTTTTTATTTTCTTTTAAGACGAGGTCGTCGATCTCAAAGGATAGATTATGAACTTTCTTGAGATATGTTCGTTTGAGCTTGTTCTGGTAGGCATGAAGATGCTCCAAAGCATTAATGAGCTTCTCATCTAGGAGTTCCAACTGACTAAATCTGCCAGCACAATATTCATCTCCTACTTCAGTATCTTGAAGTAGCAGAGCCAAAGAAGGAACTTCTAATTCAAATGGAAAAATAGCTTCAACGCCATAAACCAAAATAAAAGGTGAAGTGTCAGTGGGAGTACGAATGCTAGTTCGATAAGCCCACAAAGCAGGATATAATTGAATGTGCCAATCATGACCAGATTTATTGACCAGTCTTTTGAGGATTTTAATTAATGTTTTATTATATGCTTCTACTTGGCCATTACCCTGAGGATAATAGGGAGTGGACCAACGATGTTGAATTTTATATTTTTGACATAGTTTCTTTACATCTTTATTTTTGAAACAAGTTCCATTATCCGAGATGAGATTTACAAAAATTCCGAACCTACAAATAATTTGATTAAAAATAAATTTGGAAACTTGAGTTCCATTGTAAGAAGCTAAGGGCATAGCTTCAACCCACTTTGTAAAATACTCGGTGGCGGTTATGATGAATTTGTGTCCATCAGATGACACAGGATTGATTTTTTCGATGATGTCTAAGCTCCATTTTGAAAAGGGCCAAGGAGATGAAATAGCCTGCAGTTCTTGTGCAGGCACATGGACAAGGTCAGCGTGTTTATAGCACTTTTTGCAATGGTGCACGTAATCATGTGCATCATTATCCATGGTAGGCCAAAAATATCCTATCTTAAGGAGCTTCTTAGCAATGGCGCTACCACTAAAGTGTCCCCCACAAGATCTATCGTGGGCTTCACTCAAAGCTGATCTAGACTCTTCTAGATTCAAACATCTCAGTAGGATACCTTCAAAATATCTCCTATATAAGGTATTGCCAATTATGACGAAGCGACTTGCTCGTCTACGTAATAACCGGTGTTGGTTTCTATTAAAACCTTCATGGAAGGTCCCATTTTGAAGAAAATTGAGGATATCAGTGTACCAAAGTTCAGAAGTAGTTTCATTGATTAGAAACACGTCAAAAGGTTCCAAGCATGATTTAATTGAAGCGGGTTCCTAGAGTCGACGAATAATGATGGTAGCATATTCGTCATCTAACTCCAAGGGTAAAAGAGATGCAGTTGTGGCCATGGCGTCAGCCGCACGATTACTAGTTCTAGGAATAGCTTCCAAGGTAATTTGATCAAATAAAGATATTAATTGTAATACATATGCTTTATATGGGCGCAATTTATCATCTCTAGTCTGATAAAAATTGTTAATTTGATTTATAACAAGTTGAGAATCATCGAAAACTAATAGATTTTTAATTTTTAGTGCCAGTGCTGCTCGTAATCCAAGGATGAGAGCCTCATATTCAGCAGTGTTATTAGCACAGGCAAACGTTAATTTAAAGGATATAGGTATGATATGTTTCTGTGGAGATATCAAAATAATACCTACACCAGCCCCACTCATACATCAGGCTCCGTCAAAGTATAAGGATCATTGCTCTGAATGATCTGCCTCTAGTTTAAGGCATTCATCAGGAAACTCAATGACGAAGGGATGGGTGGATTCTAAGGGTGCATCATCTAATTTATCTGCTATGATTTGACCCTTAACAGACTTTTGTCCTATAAACGTGATTTCAAATTCTCTTAGCACAAGAACCCACTTTGTTGTGTGACCAAATAAATAAGGTCGACTCATGAGATACCGCAAGGGATCAGATTTAGCAATAACGTATGTTTTCTGACTGAGCATATAATGGCATAGTTTCTATGTAGAAAATATGACTGCTAGACATAACTTCTCTAATGCTATGTAGCGGGTTTCATAACTAATTAATGTTTTGCTAATGTAATAATTAGCATGCTCTCTTTTCTCATCATCAAGTTGAGCTAACATAGCTCCTAAAGCAAAATTTGAAGCAAAAATATACAAGATAAATGGGCGATCAAGTTTAGGTGGTGAAAGTACAGGTGGGTTAAGAAGATATTGTTTGAGGAGTTCAAATGCTTCCTGACATTCATCGTCCCAATGGAAAGAGACATCCTTCTTAAGAAGCTTAAGAAAGGGTCCAGTTTTATTCGCCAGCTTATCGATGAAGCGACGGATAGCTTGAAGCTTACCTTGTAGACTCCATAATTCAGATATATTTGTAGGTGCGGGCATATCAGTGATAGTCGTAATCTTGAGAGGGTCAATTTTGATGCCACATAAAGAAACTATAACCCCCAATAATTTACCTGACTTAACTTCGAATATACATTTGGCTAGATTCAATCGGATAAGATATTCCCTTAACCGATCAAATACTTTTCTCAAGTCATCTAAATGGTCATCTTCTTCAGTAGAACGAGCTATAATGTCATCTACATAATCGTGTATTATATCATGCATCATATCATGAAAGATATAAGTCATGGCTCGTTGATAGGTTGCACCTGCATTCTTCAACTCGAATGGCATCACTTTCCAACAGAAAGTCCCCCAAGGGGTAGTAAAGGTTGTTTTAACCTAATCTTCAGGAGCTATCCTGATCTGATTATAACCAAAAAATCCATCCATTAAGGATATCATTCCACTCCCAACAGTAAAATCAATGATCTAATCCATATTGGGAAGGGGAAAATCATCTTTAGGGCATGCAACATTAATATCTCTAAAGTCTATACAAACCCTAACCTTAGTAGCTTCTTTCTTAGTTACTAGAACTACATTCAAGATCCATTCAGCATAATCAATGGCTTGTATAAAAATAACATTCAGGAGTTTTTCTAACTCCCCTTTGACTAGTAAGGCCACTTTAGGATGCATTTTTCTAAGTTTCTGTTTAACAAGTTTAGCATCCGGGTGCACTACTAGGTGATGCATAACTACAGAAGGGTCTAATCTTGGCATATCTTCATATGTCCAAGCAAAGACATCTTCATATTCTTTAAGAAATGCAATGTATTTATCCTATTTTTCTTTACTCAATTCTGATCCAATGTCGATTATGTGGGGGTTATCCTCGGTTTCAATGTTAATTTTTATGACATTTTCTACTTCCATGTGTAGATCTCTCTCAAAATTAGGTGGGGCGGGTGAAACACCC
Source organism: Wollemia nobilis (assembly GCA_028583015.1). Taxonomy (NCBI): domain Eukaryota; kingdom Viridiplantae; phylum Streptophyta; class Pinopsida; order Araucariales; family Araucariaceae; genus Wollemia; species Wollemia nobilis. Next base: position 3,606,363 of record JAQPPZ010003287.1, on the reverse strand, counting down.
AATTCTTGTAATTCTTCCAAGGTTAGATTGGATAATTCGTCTTGAGGAGTCATGGCCTCAAGCTGGGCTATACTAGGTATAAAGCCATCAAAATAAAATCCATTATGTAATAATTCCTCAATGGAGACATCATGAAAGATATCTCCCTCCAACTCATCGTCGAATTTAGCGATCATCTCAGGATAAGCTATAGATAGCATATTACATGTGAATGTCTTATTTATTAAATGCAAGGCATCGCATGCATCTAAATAATCTTGGTAACATATAAGTTGGTCATCATCCTCAAATGGGAATGGCTGACCCTTACTAGGAAATAGGCCCACACCACATCGGGCGGGCCACGCTTCTACCTCAAAATGTTCTTTCATACCATTCTAGAAAGGTCCCAAACCTTTCCCTTTATATCCCAATTTAAGCATTATAGGTTTGGCTTTAATATATTCATTAGTAAAATAACATCGAGCATATCCATCATAATGAGTTCTGATGTTTTTGGGTATTCTACCCTAGTCACATCCCTTATAAATAAAGGCACAACTACCAACTTGGTAAATACTTCCCATAGGCTATGGGAGGCCCAAGGTATGAGGATATGGTGACAAATTATTTAAAATAAGGGAATCTTGCATAGAGGCATTCGTTTCTTCTGATATAAGGATTTTAGATAGATTGAGTAAGAGCTCATCGGTGATAGCATAAGAGGTAGAAGGAACATTCCCTACGTCTTCTGATGCGGAAAATATAAATTTTGTGGATGTAGACGGTGTAGAGGAGTCGATAGATGGGTCTATTAAAGGTATGGAAGTTATAGGAGTAGAACAAGAGACATTGGTTGTGGGATTAGGATATTTCTTAGGTCCTAATGCGGTTTGTTCAGAATATGGTTGAGCTATATGTGGAGGTGCAACTGATGGAGAAGAAGTAGATGACATTGTGGGTGTGAGTTTCACATGTTTAGATGGATAATGAGAATTAGGATGTGTGGATGACAGAGCAAGGCAAAATTGAACTCCAATAGGTTCTGCCAAAGCACACATATCAAAGGGTCTTGGATCATCATGAATGGTAACCAACTGATTCTTAAATTCGAACTTAACACATTGATGTAAGGTTGAGGGAACAAATCGCATTGCATTGATCCAAGGACAACCCAAGAGTATATTGTATGATGCAGGGCAATGTACAATGAACACAGTCGTATCCAAGGTTCTTGGACCAACCTGCAATGGAATGGTAATAACTCCATACGTTTCTTGTGTTTTGTCATTGAAAGATTTTATGATCATATCAGTTCTTTTCATTTCATCACTTCTAAACCCAAATATTTGGTAGAAGTCAAAAGTGCAGATATTTAAAGATGAACCATTATCAATAAAAACTCATTTGATTGCTACATCTCCAATTAAGGCAGTAATATACAAGGGGTTATCTTTATGTAAACTATGTTGCGGTATGTCTCTATCTCGAAAGTCAATACAATCAACTTCACGAGTTATTATAGTATTGGACATGGCTTCAGGTTGAATATCTTGTGGTACCATCATCTGGTTTAATGTGAGCATTAATTCATCTCTATGTGTAGGAGAAGATCTTAAAAGGTCCAAGAGGGAAATTCTAGTTGTAATATTTGATAATTGTTCATTAATATTATAAGGAGGTTTAGGTTGAACATTAGGTGAATGATTCCTTTTATTAGGAACCTTCAAAACAAATGGAGTTGATCCACCATTCTGAATTTTATCTTGTTGATAATTTTGAGCCTGTTGTCTAGTAATAGCTCCGATGGTACCCACAATATTATTCTGCGGATGATGAATGGGTCTTGGTCTAGCGTTTATAGTTAGCTCATTAGAAAGTAATCTGTGAGACGATGGTCTAGTAGTGACTCTTCTTGGAAATGGTTCTTCTGGAACCATATAACTTGTGATAGGGTGAATAGTATCCAATTCATCTTTAGAACTATTCGATTGATTTGATGTGATTTCCATATCACTCTCAATCTCGTATTCTGTATCACTAAGATCAGGTATCTGAATATTATATAGAGGCCTGGTTGTAACCACGAATAAATTTGTGTCAAATATTTCTAGATCATGAGCAGGTAAATGCCCACTAATAGTTCCTACATATCGGGCAGGAGGAGGGATATTATGATGTTCAATTTGATTAGCCACCTCATTACCATGTTTTTGTAAGGTATGTTGAAAGATTTCTAATGACTGATTAGCATTCTGATTCTGGTTTTGTGGGGTGTTCTTTTGAACATTATTAGGAGGATTTTTCTTAAGTTGAAAGGATTGCACCTCCATCTCATTGTTATCAATCAAGTCCTATATTTTATGTTTTAATATTTTACAAGAGTTGGTAGTGTGTCCAGGTCCTCTATGGAAGTCACAGTGTAAATATGCTCTGTATTCGGGTATAGTTGGATCAGGTTCCCGGATATTTGGTAATTGAATCAAACCTCGTTCTAATAATTGCGGTAGAATAGTTGATAAAGGTTGATTTAACCTAGTAAATTCTCGAGGAGGTCTATCAAGAGGTTTCGGTACAAACTTCTCCGCTATCTTTGTAGCATTAACATTAGAAATATTTTTGCTATCGATGACTCCATCACCCACAACTTATTTATTCTTATATTTATTTTTGGATGTTTTCTCATCGTATTTATTTTTAAGTTGGCCTCTCCTAATGAGAGCATCTTCCACTCTTCGAGCTAATTCTATAGCCTGATCGAAGGTGGTCAAGGTAGCAGTTGATAATTCGTAAGATAGTTGCTCTTGCAAATTATTAATAAAGATGTCCAACATCTCCCTATAAGGTAACACAAAGTGCAATTTTCCTATCAACTGTCTCCACCTAGCTAGGAAATCAGCAAAGTATTCATCTTTGTCCTATTTTAAGTTATACAAATCTTTAATGGTCACATGTCTTTCGATGTAGGCACTCTAATTCCATTCCTCCCACTTTAATGGTCACATGTCTTTCGATGTAGGCACTCAACAGTTTCTTCGAAATTCCTCAAATAATTAGTGGGTAATTGATAATACCACTCTAATTCCATTCCTCCCAAGATTTTTGGGAACATTTCTAGTAATAACAAGTCATCATGTGATATATCATGACATGCTATCCTAAACATACGAAGATACTCTATGGGATCTTCAGTTCCTTTATATATGGGAAGAACAGGCATAGAAAATTTTTTAGGATACGGCTGTGCTACAACTATAGGATCTAAAGGCTGACTACACATCTCTCGATAGTTGTACGAGGAACGGTAGGGATCTATCTGGTCCATGTGGGAAACTAGTTGTTTCACCATGGTTTCAAGATTACTAGTTTGTCCATCATATTAGTTCGGTGGGACATAGGTATGGGATCTATGAGTGTATGATGGTGTGACATAAGGATTAGATGCTATATTTCTATTATGCAAAGTGTTGGTAGGAAGAGTTTATGAAGGGGATTTGTAATAGTATTATGATGTACCCCATATTGTTGGTAATTGGTGTTTAGTTTTGTTTTGGGTTTTTGTTTATTTGAGGTATGTTGATCAAGAGCTTGACAAAATAGAGTAGTAAATGATGGTTTCTTTTGTGCAGGAATGACCCTAGGCTTGTTAACAGACACTTTAGATGGTTGGGTAACCTGTTGTTGTTGTATGTTCATAATCACAACTGCCATATCCAAATTGGATGGTCCAGCTTGATCACTCTCTTGATCAATAAAGGACAAGGGATTAGTGCATGTTTGAAATACTTATTCTATATTTTCTTGAGTGTCACTAATTCGATCCTTGTCCATATGGGCTGCTTTATTAAAAATACCAATATTAGTGTTAATGAACTTCCAGAATTGTTCCATGTTTTCAAAAGTGATAGCTCCTCCTGGAGACATTTTAGGGGATGAGGATCCTTCCTCTCTAACAATTTCTTGTTCATTTCCTATAGCAAGCTCTTCTTATTGCTGGTCTAGGGTTCCTTCTTCCGAAACTTGGTCCTCAGGAGGGACATTTTGGTCAGTTAATGGTCTTCCTAACTAATATTCATCTTCTTCGGTTTGTTTTCCATTCCTAAGTCTAGGCATTGTGCTAAACTTAAGTTTTAGCAAATATATATATATATATATATATATATATATATATATATATATATATATATATATATATATATATATATATGAGGTAGGGTTGAGAGGTATATATTTTAACTATATACCTACTATAATACTTTAAAAGGAAAATTTTTTGTTTTTGTTTTGTTTGTTTTTTTTTGTGATTATATTATTGTTTTGCGAGAATAAAAATAAAAAACAGCATGCTAGTTGCAAGAAATAACTGAAAGCACGAGATTCTGGAAGAAAAAATAGTACTAGGATGTAATGTAAACAAAACTAACTCGATGCATGAAATAAAGCGAATGTAATCAAATCAAAACCGAACGTATAATGAAAAATAGGAGCACAACCATTTTTATTAATATGATTCTGATTTTGGTTACATTCCATCTCCGTCCCCTTTACAGGCTAGGAAGATTAGCATGTTCTGGTTACAATCGTTTCTAGTAGTCTTCCTTCTGCGTGCCCACATTTGAAATGGGCGGCCAAAACGTTGTCGCTGTTGGTGTTGATGAGTCTTTAACCTTTGCTGCTCCTCCTGCGATCAAAGAAACAACAAAGATGTTAGTAGCACCTACTGCAAATAAGAAACGTTTATTTTTTGAAATTAATGAAGGATGCATATAAAGATTGATTAAAAAAACGGATTGCAGAAATAAAATAAAATGAACTAAAATAAAACAACAATCATAACGCATAAAATCTTGGTATTATTATTATGCAAAAGAAATACAAATAGAACACTGAGCTTTGTCGACGAATAGATGGATCCATGGATCCGGATTCACGTTCTCCATAAACACCCAATGACCTCCCTCGTAGAAGAGATCACGGATGTGGATGACATGAATCAATGCTAAAACATCTGGCGGTAAACTGGCAGGGCTTCGCTGCTCCAAACGTTTTCCTTTCTTTTCTCCTCTTTTCGGGTGGGAAAAGTCCACCATTTTATAGACCCGGGGGTCTCTTTGGATAGGCATGCATAAGCGCCATGTGGTGGTCAGAGGTGCCATGTGGCGGTCATGTCTTCCCATGAGAGAGGAAAGTCCTCCATGACTTGGGCTTTCATGAATGCCCCTATGATAGTCCTCTAACGGCCCATGTAATTGACTGACTTCCACTACCAATTGTTTAATGTCCATTTTTAATGGTGATTTTCGTTTGTTTAAAGTCCACTGTCATTGGTTTAAAGTGCACTTTCGTTTGTTTAAAGTCAGACTTTAATTGGTTTAAAGTCCACCTTCGTTGGTTTAAAGTCCACCTTTAATTGGATTAAAGTTCGCATTTATTGGTTAATGTGCCCAAGCGTAAAGACGGGAGTTTATCGCGATATTGCGACATCGCGATATTGCGACGTCACGATTTCATGACACCCAAGCCTTAGGCTTTCTTTTGGCCTTGGCGTGTCACGATTTCACGACACCCAAGCCTTAGGCTTCCTTTTGGCCTTGGCGTGTCGCAATTTTGTGACGTCGCGACATCACGATTTCGCGACACCCAAGCCTTTGGCTTCCTTTTGGCCTTGGTGTGTCACGATTTCACGACGCCCAAGCCTTTGGCTTCCTTTTGGCCTTGGCGTGTCACGATTTCATGACACCCAAGCCTTTGGCTTCCTTTTGGCTTTGGTGTGTCGCGATTTCGCGACACCCAAGCCTTAGGCTTCCTTTTGGCTTTAGCATGTCGCAATTTCGTGACGTCGCGATTTCGCGACGTCACGAAATCGCGACACCCAAGCCTTAGGCTTCTTTTTGGCCTTGGCATGTCGTTATTTCGTGACACCCAAGCCTTAGGCTTCTTTTTGGCCTTGGCATGTCGTGATTTCACGACACCCAAGCCTTAGGCTTCCTTTTGACTTTGGCGACAAACTTCATAGGAATATTGCCTTTAAAACAACCAACTTCTATCTGGAAAATACATAAACAAAAGAAAGGTGTCGAAGGCGGACGACCAGAAGAAAGCAAACGGGACATAACCAAAGCACTATCACGTAATCGGATTGGTGCTATTTTGGTGTCTACAGATGCCCCTTTTTGGAAAGTGCTGCGGGTGATGCAGTGCTGAGCAAAAATAGATAACCAAAGCACTGGTGATTAGGGTTTCTTAGTAACCTAACCAACTTGTGATGCCCCAAGCATGGAAAGGGGATGCATTCTTGAATCCTTGCTTTTGATGAGCTAAGGAATTTGATCTCAAGTATTAACCTGTTTTGGTGTGACTTGAACTTAAACATTGATCAGTCATGAATAGGCAAAGGGCGCAACCTTTTATCCACTGGGGAACCTTGAGTTCATGCTTTGGGAATGCCAAGCATTTGATCGCGTTTGATCGATTTGTGATTGTTGCTTGTTTACTGTCCCAAGCAGGAGCGTGATTGTCTTTGTCAATGATTCTTTGAATGCATGCCATTGCCTTGATTGGGTATGTGTTTGTTGATTGGTGACTAAGTGTGACTACCAATTGACCTTGGCGTGTCACGATTTCGCGACGTCACGATATCGCGACAAACTCCCATATTTGTGCCTGGGCAGACATTAACCAATAAAGGTGGACTTTAAACCAATTAAAGGCGGACTTTAAACCAACGAAGGCAGAATTTAAACCAATTAAAGGCGGACTTTAAACAAACAAAAGTGCACTTTAAACCAATGACAGTGGACTTTAAAAAAACGAAAATCATCATTAAAAATGGACATTAAACAATTGGTAGTGGAAGTCAGTCAATTACGTGGGCCGTTAGAGGACTGTCATAGGGGCATTCATGAAAGCCCAAGTCATGGAGGACTTTCCTCTCTCATGGGAAGACATGACCGCCACATGGCACCTATGACCACCACATGGCGCTTATGCATGCCTATCCAAAGAGACCCCCTGGGTCTATAAAATGGTGGAATTTTCCCAACCGAAAAGAGGAGAAAAGAAAGGAAAATGTTTAGAGCAGCGAAGCCCTGCCAGTTTACCGCCAGACGTTTTAGCATTGATTCATGTCATCCGCATCCGTGATCTCTTCTGCGAGGGAGGTCATCGGGTGTTTATGGAGAACGTGAATCCGGATCCATGGATCCATCCATTCGTCGACAAAGCTTAGTGTTCTATTTGTATTTCTTTTGCATAATAATAATATCAAGATTTTATGCGTTATGATTGTGGTTTTATTTTAGTTCATTTTATTTTATTTCTGCAATCCGTTGTTTTAATCAATATTTATATGCATCCTTCATTAATTTCAAAAAATAAACATTTCTTATTTGCAGCAGGTGCTACTAACATCTTTGTTGTTTCTTTGATCGCAGGAGGAGCAACAAAGGTTAAAGACTCATCAACACCAGCGGCGACAACGTTTTGGCCCGCCCATTTCAAATGTGGGCACGCGGAAGGAAGACTACTAGAAACGATTGTAACCATAACATGCTAATCTTCCTAGCCCATAAAGGGGACGAAGATGGAATGTAACCAAAATCGGAATCATATTAATAAAAAGGGTTGTGCTCCTATTTTTCATTATACATTCGGTTTTGATTCGATTACATTCGCTTTATTTCATGCATTGAGTTAGTTTTGTTTACATTACATCCTAGTACTATTTTTCTTTCGAAATCTCGTGCTTTCAATGGCAAAACAAAACTAACTCAAAAGGACAAGCATCTTCCCTACCCAATTCCTCAAGAATCCCAAGTTCTCAATAGTTGCAAAACATCAAAAAATTGCAAAAAGTCAAAACACCAAAATTTGACATCCTACAGTGCACACATCAAAAGGCACAAACAATAGTGATTCTCGTCACTCCATATCCAAATCCCTTGCTCAAAAGAAAAACAAATAAAACAAAAATAAACAGTGATTTTATCACTACAAAGGAGCAAGTATCCCAATACAATTGAAGAAAAGAAGGGAGTCGAACTTGAATCCTTGGAACTCTCAAAGATTTCGACGGGTCATGAGGTAAGCCTCAGTACCGGTTTGGTTGACAACCTATTGGTCACTGGCAATAAACCTCCCGCATGACGATATATCTGTCACATTAACTTGTGTACAGATCAATGTTTGCATGTGGATGATCTAGCTTATGGTATCCTAGAAAACATCGCAGATTAATCTGACTAAGTACAACAAAGGAGTTAGTGGAGCTAACTAGGTGATCCTCAGTACAGGTTCGGTTGAAAGCCTATCTAGCACTGGAAAAAGAGACCCCCTGGGTCTATAAAATGGTGGACTTTTCCCACCCAAAAAGAGGAGAAAAGAAAGGAAAACGTTTGGAGCAGCGAAACCCTGCCAGTTTACCGCCAGACGTTTTAGCATTGATTCATGTCATCTGCATCCGTGATCTCTTCTGCGAGGGAGGTCATCTGGTGTTTATGGAGAACGTGAATCCGAATCCATGGATCCATCCATTTGTCGACAAAGCTCAATGTTCTATTTGTATTTATTTTGCATAATAATAATACCGAGATTTTATGCGTTATGATTGTGGTTTTATTTTAGTTCATTTTATTTTATTTCTGCAATCCGTTGTTTTAATCAATCTTTATATGCATCCTTCATTAATTTTAGAAAATAAACGTTTCTTATTTGCAGTAGGTGCTACTAACATCTTTGTTGTTTCTTTGATCGCAGGAGGAGCAGCAAAGGTTAAAGACTCATCAACACCAGCGGCAGCAATGTTTTGGCCCGCCCATTTCAAATGTGGGCACGCGGAAGGAAGACTACTAGAAACGATTGTAACCAGAACATGCTAATATTCCTAGCCCATAAAGGGGACGAAGATGGAATGTAACCGAAACCAAAATCATATCAATAAAAAGGGCTGTGCTTCTGTTTTTCATTATACGTTCGGTTTTGATTCGATTACATTCGCTTTATTTCATGCATCGAGTTAGTTTTGTTTACATTACATCCTAGTACTATTTTTCTTTCAGAATCTCGTGCTTTCAATGGCGATCATGGTGAATCCTAGTACGAATCCTTACAACTTGGAGACCAAAGGTGAATGGAAAGTGTTAGGATGATGATTTGTTTGAATTTTGTTTGTGAATGGCATTGATCCTTTTAGGTCTTGGGGATGACTACCCATCCTTGGCAGGGACGTGTAGTACGAATCCTTACAACTTTGGGAACCAGCTATGAGTGGGATTTGGTAGTGGTAAAAACCACTGTTTATCAAGGTGAATGGATAGGGCAGAGCTCGTCCTTTTGTCAATTCTCAGCATTCTGGAACCATTCGCACAGGGGGATGAGCAAGATAACCGTTTCACTTATGGTGACCTGGATTACTGTGCAGGTTTCATCTTTCGTTCACACAACTTGGAAATTTTTATGTGTTTTAATTTGTGTTGGGATGCTACGTAACAAGGCGTATTTCAAGTGTAACTCTACCCTCGTAAAATCTGTCTGAATCCGTACATGACGTGGCTAAAGAGCAAAATGATGACTGAATTACGAAAACTCTTGATACATTAGAAGACCACTGACTCTAGTGTGGTAAAAAGTAGTGAATGGCATTTTTGTTTGTTGTTTTATAAAATGGAACGATGTGGAACCAGATGGACTAGCAGAGCAATTACAGCCTATGGTGCCTTTGACCTGTACAACCACAAATATGCAATGTATGGATGCAATGGTTAATGCAGCTATGTATTTTTGTTTTTTTTTTGTATTTTTGATGGATTGATTTTTGTGAATATGAAGATGAGATGCGAGAAGCGCTTTTTATTGATGAATTTGAACATGCCTAGAAATGAGACGCAAAATTTTGTTGTTTTTGATGATTTTATTGTTTTTGAATTTTTTTATTTTTATTTTTGACCAAGCGATTGTGGGGATCCTTGGAGCGTTTTGGGATTGACCAAGCGATTATAGGAATCCTTGGAGCATTTTTGGGGTGACCAAGTGATTGTGATAATCCTTGGAGCTTTTGGGGTGACCAAGTGATTGCGATAATCCTTGGAGCTTTTGGGGTGACCAAGTGATTGCGATAATCCTTGGAGCTTTTTGGGTTTTGACCAAGTGATTGCGATAATCCTTGGAGCTTTTGGGGTGACCAAGCGATTGCGATAATCCTTGGAGCTTTTGGGGTGACCAAGTGATTGCGATAATCCTTGGAGCATTTTGGGATTGACCAAGCGATTTTAGGAATCCTTGGAGCATTTTGGGATTGACCAAGCGATTTTAGGAATCCTTGGAGCATTTTGGGATTGACCAAGCGATTTTAGGAATCCTTGGAGCATTTTGGGATTGACCAAGCGATTTTAGGAATCCTTGGAGCATTTTTGGGATTGACCAAGCGATTTTAGGCATCCTTGGAACATTTTGGGATTGACCATTTCTCCCTTGTCCACGATTTTAGGAATCCTTGGAGCATTTTTGGGGTTGACCAAGCGATTTTAGGAATCCTTGGAGCATTTTGGGATTGACCAAGCGATTTTAGGAATCCTTGGAGCATTTTTGGGGTTGACCAAGCGATTTTAGGAATCCTTGGAGCATTTTGGGATTGACCAAGCGATTTTAGGGAATCGTTGGAGCATTTTTGGGATGTGGCTATCTTAGATATGGAATGGTCGCAAATGACTGATATTCAAGGGTTCTGTTTCCTTGATTTCGTCAAGAGAGGCTAGCCGGTACGTCCCGGGTCCTATTTTGCTATCAATGACATATGGACCTAACCAATTTGCCGTGAACTTGTCCCTTAGGTGGGACGACAAACTAGAGTTCTGTTGGTTTTCCTTCAAAACCAAATCACCAACCCGAAAGTCCCTTAGGTGAACTTTCATGTTGTAAGCTTTCTTAAGTCGCTCTTGATATATACGTAAATGCTCGAGAGCATTAACGCGTCGTTCGTCAAGCAACGTAAGCTGGTCTAACCGGGCCTATCGCGCAGTGTCATCATCGATGAACTCCTGCATTGATATGCGCAGGGAAGGAATTTCCAACTCTAGAGGCATGACTGCCTCGGAGCCATACACGAGCAAAAACGGAGTAGCCCCAGTGGGCGTCCGAATGCTAGTGCGATAAGCCCAAAGGGCAAGTGGAATTTTGATGTGCCAATCCTTATGACTGTCTGCGACCGTCTTTTTAAGGATGGCAACTAGCATTTTGTTTGACGCCTCTGCTTGCCCATTTGCCTGTGGATAATAGGGTGTCAAAAAACTATGCTGAATTTTGTACTTTGTGGTCAAAGCACGCACGTCTTTGTTCTTGAATGATGGCCCATTATCCGAGATTATTTTGGATGGAATACCAAAACGACATATGATGTTATGCAAAATGAACTCCACAATGCGGGGTCCTATCGTAGAGGTCAGCGAAATTGCTTCCACCCACTTGGTAAAATACTCTGTGGCCGTTATGATAAACGTGTGACGGCCTGACGATGCAGGGGAGATCTTTCCAATTAGATCGAAGCCCCACTACAAAAATGGCCAAGCAGACTGGATCGTCTGCAAGGCCTAGGAAGGTACATGCATCAAATTGGCATGATGTTGACACTTCACGCACTTCTTGACATATGCGCAACAATCTCGCTCTAAAGATGGCCAATAATAGCCCATGCGAAGAATGCGCTTTGCAATGGCCATACCACTGAAGTGGCCACCACATGTACCATCGTGCGCTTGGGCAACTGCCCAAGTGGACTCTTGTTGGTCCAAGCAACGAAGGAGGATCCCTTCATAGCTGCGACGATACAAAATGTCTCCTATCAAGACATACTTAGCCGCTTTCTGCTTGAATGTTCGTTTTGCGGCATGCGTCAATCCAAGCGGGAGATTACCTAACTTGAGGTAGTCTCTAATGGGTAAATACCAGTCCTGTTGATCGAAAACCTCGATAGTATGAACAACCAATCCCTCTTGAAGTTCATCCCTAACAAATGCTGAGCGGGATAGAACTTGTAAGAACAACGTTGTGTTGCTATTAATGGGAGTAGGGGAGAATAAGGACCCCCAGTTGGCATGTTTCAGACGATCGTGGATTCGAGAGAACTTATCCGAGGATGGTTCAATCTGGATCATGTGGATTCCTAACGTCAAGTCAGAGCTTGCACGCTCCATCGCAGATTGCGATAGGGTTTTGACTTGAATGGTTGTCATATCACCAGAAAGGTCTTGCGGGATTAATGACCCCAAGGAGGCCATTGTGTCCGCAAAATGATTCGATGACCGAGGGAGTGCCTCGATGTCGTACCATTCAAGTTTTGCCAGGAATTTGTCCACAAGGGCTTTATAAGCCCGTAGAACTGGGCATTTGCATTGGTATACCCCTTTGACTTGATTGACGATTAATAGTGAATCACCAAAGATGTTTAGTCATTTGATGTTCATGGCGATTGTTGTCTGAAGACCTATGAGCAAGGCTTCATACTCGCATTATTGTTGGTGCATGGGAAATTTAATTTAAATGACAGGGGCATTGGAGCGCCCTATGGTGTGAAGAATACTATTCCCGCACCACCACCTTGCTCACACTTAGAACCATCAAAAAATAAGGTTATGTCGGCCTGTGACTCAGGCTCATCGAAATCCGGCGATTCTGAGACATGGAAGACCCCATCATCGGGTAGTTCTATGACTAGAGGCTGATCGTCTTCAAGAGGAGCCTCTGCTAGTTGATCGGCTATGACCTGTCCTTTGATAGATTTCTGTCCAATAAACTCTATGTCAAATTCCATCAACAACATGATCCATTTCGCCGTGCGACTACTATGATAAGTACGACTCATCATGTATCGCAATGGATTCTCCTTAGACACAACATACGTAGTGTTGCTCAACATGTAGTGGCATAGCTTCTTGGTAGCAAACACCACTTCCAAGCGGAGTTTCTCGACGTATGCATAGTTAAGTTCATAACTGACCAGGGTGCGGCTAAGATAGTAAGTAGCCTCGTTCTTTGTGAAGTTCATTCTTCTGGGCCAGCATGGTGCCCAGTGCCACCTCGATGGCTGAGATGTATAAGTAGAACGACACTCCTGGTCTAGGTGGTGCCAATACTGGCGGCGAAGCCAAGTATTGTTTGATGTCATCAAAGGCTGACCGGCACTCGTCATCCCAGTGAAATGTAACCCCCTTGTGCAATAATTTGTTCATGGGTCGGCACTTGTCAGATAGCTGCGCTATGAAGCGCTTGATTGACGCGACCTTTCCCTGTAGACTTCTGAGCTGCTTAATGGTAGTTGGGGGAGCCATTTCAAGGATTGCCTTGACTTTCTTTGGGTCCACCTCGATGCCTCACTTTGAGACTATGAAACCCAAGAGTTTTCCAGATGTGACGCCGAATACGCACTTCTTGGGATTCAGTCTGACCTTATGCTCCATGAGGCGATCGAGGATCTTGCTTAAGTCACCGAGATGATCTGAGCGCAAAAGAGACTTGGCTAACAGATCATCCATGTAATCTTCCAAAGTTTTATGCATGTAATCATGGAAGATATACGTCATGGCACGTTGGTAAGTGGCGCCAGCATTTTTAAGGCCAAAAGGCATGACCTTATAACAAAATGTCCCCCAAGGCATTGTGAACGCCGTTTTGAGTTGATCCTCAGGATTGATACGAATCTGATTGTATCCTGAGAAACCATCCATGAGGGATAGCATTTCATGACCTCGTTGTAGCGTCTACCAACGCGTCGATGCTTGGCAAGGGGAAATCATCCTTAGGACTCGCTTTGTTTAGATCTCAAAAATTAGTGCATATGCGAATCCTCCCGTCGGGCTTTTTGATGGGCACCATGTTGGACAGCCATGGCGGATAATCCACGCAGATGACAAACTGTGCATCCAACAGCTTTTGCAATTCATCTTTGACCATCAAGGCCACTATTGGGTGCATCTTACGTAGTTTTTGCTTAACTGGCTTGATTGTCGGGTCAAGCGTTAAATTATGCATGACTAGCTACGGATCTAGCCCCGACATGTCTCTGTATGACCATGCAAAAACCTCCTTCTTCTCTTTGAGAAGGGCAATGTAGTCGGCTTGCTCTTCAGGGGATAAGCTTACCCCCAACTTGATAATCTGTGGATTCATTGGGTCTAAGCCGATGTCTACGTCAGTCGTCTCCTCGACTGACATGTGGGATCCGTCCTCCAACTGATGTGGAGTCGGGATCAAATGGATATCATTAGCTGAGTTTAAATCTACGTTTGGAACCTCGGGTCCCTCTTCGGCCTAAAAAATATCTTGAGTTGTCCCTGAGGTAAAATGAGGCATCTTACCGAAAGGCCAGTACTCTGATGGGTAGATAGGTGAATTGACGCGATCCCAATCGATGGCATCTGTGTCTAGATGCAATGACCATGCTGGATCGGCCGGATTGCGGATGGGTGCAGTCAAATCAATGGAGATCATGTGGATGAAATGAATTTGATCTCCATTACCGTGGGTGTGATAACTCGAACATTCTGGATGCTCCCTATTCTCTGGATCTGGCTCTGTAGGGACGGGCATGAACGGATCGGCCCTATGTGTTGATAGGAAGACAGGGTCTTCCCTCGGCACTGATGTCATTATAGGGTCTCGGGGTGGACGGTGCTCGTCGTGAAATTGGAGCCATTGATCCAACACTTGGTCCCACCCTGCTGGGTCTATGTACCATTCATGCCCTAACCTTATGCCTAGTTGTGCCATCAGTTCTTCATGAGTTACAGGGTGATTGTGTCATCGCGCATGATTAAGATATTCCATCTCAGTTTCATCTATGTAATCATTGTCGGTAATCCAAAGGCCCTCATTGGCCCCGACAGCTGTCTGCGCCATATTATGCTCATCTTGTTCGAGCAAATTAATCTGATCCCATTGCGGTTGTTCCACACTCGGTGGGGGGACCTGATTCTCTTGACATTGCACTGGTTCAATTGGAACCTCTAAAGGGAACAATTTCGAAAAGATATCTGGACACTGTTTATGTTCTCCTTGGAAGTTAGTGTCCAAACTTTCACCTCTCTCTATCGACGGAGAAGGGTTATTGATGTTACCAAGGGTGGTTGTTGACCATGGGAGATAATCTCCCAATGTGTACATTGTGTTCGGGTTGGCATAAGGATCTGATGCCAATCCACCCTTGTTGCCTATTACTAGGCCTTGCATGTTTTCTACCAAGATGTCTAAGGGCAAAGGGTGGTTGAACCCTACTCCCGACTTATCATAAGGCATTTGATATCTTGGCTGGCAAAGGACACGCACCCCTTGTTCATACCTACCTAACCCGTATCCGTGCCAATTGCATTGGCCTAGATATCTCAGAGCGAAGTCCGGGTTCGACATATAATTGACATTTTTGGCAAAAGGCTCTTCGTCCTCGTCCTTTTGCTTGCATGGTTCAACACCATGATCAAGGCCCCCATACACAAAATTTTCCTGGTTTGGTGGGTAACCTAAAGGAACAACTGTCCCTATGGGAAGGCGAGGTCTCCCCATGTCCTGTACTGATTCTAGCGTGGGCGTTGCTACAACATTCTGCACCAGATATTCTCCCAGGCCCGTACTGGTCATTTCAACAGTAATCGTTGACGATTGAGAGGGAGGAAATGGAAGGCCTTCCTGAGTCCATTCCAGGTTGGGTGGATTAGGAGCCTCAGCTTCCATTGTGCTAGGTATTTCTTCTATTGAGACAGTTGATATCATTGGCAACACCCCTTCTAGGGGTTGAGCCTCTTCCAAGATCTGTTTTCCTTTGTCCTTCTGTTTAGCCATGACAGGTGGCGTTGGTGGTGAAGGAGCAGATGATGAAGATGCACCTGGCTGGGGTTTTGATGGATTAGTCACCAGTGGTGCCCGCGGCATCGGACCCTGTCTAGATGGATTTAACTAGAAATCCAAGTGCGTCGATGGGAGGGTTGATTGCGGCATCAATTGCACTATATTGCAATATTTGAAGGGTTCTAAGTCCATCGGGACTACATGTATTTCTCCTTCAAATGCATACTTCAGACACTAGTGAGCTATCGAAGGGACACACTTCATGTCCCTGATCCATGGTCGCCCTAGCAGTATGTTGTATGCCATCTCGCCTTCCAAAATGTGGCACAATGTGGGTATCGTCTTTTGTCCTACCTGGATGGGTAGAACAATTGTGTCGACTATCGAGCATATTGCATCGTTGAATGCTCACAGTGTGTATGTGGAAGCCGTGATATGAGAGGCTAGCAGCTTCAGATGTTTTAATGCTGTAGTGGTAATGATGTTACTTGGACGAGCCAGTATCTACCAACACTCTCTTGTACGGGATCCCGTTGACCCGCGCGATAACGTGCAGGGGTGGATCTGCCATGTCATTCGGTACTATTTTAACTTCATCCTCTCTGAAGGTAATGACTGGCTCCGTACATCGTTTTACATGTCCTACGAAGTTATTGAAGGAATTTGCTTCATGAGGCTATAACTCGATGGCTTTCAAAATTTCCATGAGAGCTTCTCGATGGGGCGTTGACTGTTGTATAAGCTCATAAATGGAAAGCCTAGCCGATGTGGTCCACAAACTCTGCGTGAGTTTGGTCCGTATCGTGACCTCGGGTCTAGGCGGAGGCAATTGCACAGTGTGTTGTTGAGGTTGCGACGTTGAAGGAACTTCTCTTGTAGCTGCCTCCGGGGCAGCTCCTAGGTATTTCCTGTTCCTAGTTACTATGCTGATCATTCCCACATATCCTTGCATGGGGAGATTCTGTCGCACCTCATTGACCTAAAGAGGTTTTTCCTGTGCCTCGTGGGCAGGCAAAGGGTCCTTGAATACCCCCATCTGTTGATTATTTGGCGCTATGGGGTTGTCCACTACCAATGTTTGATTATCAATCAAATCTTGTATTGATCCCTTGAATTTCCAACATGCGTTTAGGTCATGTCCCCTTCGCCTGTGGAACCTACAATATAAATCCTCCCTGTATCCCTTAGGCTTGGGAGCGTTAGGATCTATGTTTTGGATTTCTGGAAGGGTGATTAGATTTGTCGCTGACAAGCGATCAAATAAGGAGTCCCTGGACTCCGTATAAGGGGTGAATTGTCGCCTAGGGCGACGCTACTGATTTTGCTCCTATTTTTTATTTTCTCTTTCATAATTAGGAGGCACTGCCTGATAATTAGCCTTTTGAGGCTGTATTTCTTGTGCAGGCCTGGGGACATTTATAGCAACTTGATTAACCTCAACGGGTTTTTGTTGCGCATTCCCTGTCTTGGTGTTTTTGTTCCACTCTTTCTTTTTAGGCTTGGCAATTGCGCCTTCCCCTATTTTGATCTCTTCAATAATTCTGGCTTGCGCCAGAGCTTCTTCTAAAGTGGCATATTGCTGTAGCTGCAATAGCCCAGAGATCGATTTCAAGCAACTTCGTGCAAACATCTGTGTGAGGTCGGACATAGGGGGAAGGTAAGGTAGCTTAGAAAGCAGAGCCCTCCATCGATTCCCGTAAGCCGCCATTGTCTCTTCCTCATATTGCTTGAGGCTGGCCAGATCACTCAGTGATGCCTTCTTCTTGGTGTTGAAGGCAAAGCGTTCCAGGAACGCATCTACTAATTGATCTAAGTTATTTATGTTGTGCTTCGACAACTATGTGAACCAATCCGAGGCAGGACCTACGAATGTGGTTATGAAAGTCCTTAGCAACAGCGCATCATTATCCTGAATGCCAAAGCATTGGCTCAAGAATCTTGTCACGTGCTCTTGAGCATCTTCTTCACCCTTAAAAATTGCCAACTGAGGCAACTTGAAATGTTCGGGATAAAGAGGTGTGGGCACTGACGGATGCACCGGATGACTGCGGAGTTGTCGTAGCGTGGGCTTTTGGTGCCCAAAAGTTTTCGTCTCCACAGACTCCAAATGCTCTAATAGCGCTTTGTATGCATCGAAAGATTTAATCTCTTCCTCTGTAACTCGTTCCCGTTGTGTGTTATGGGCAACTGGGGGCCTATGGAGGGGTGGCTAGATAGCACCTCCTCTGCCTTGATAGGGCATTTCGGCCCATTCTTCTTGTTCATACTCCTCATAAGCTTCTCGAGGAGTTATTGGGTAGGCTCGATGAACAGGGGTGGGCGCCCGCGGAGGGTGCCCATCGTCATTCCTTGGGAGTGGCCTCCCGCTCATGTCTCGGGTGTCTTAAAGGCACCTCTTGGCGAGGTCTTGGAGACCTATCATGCACTATGAGGTTGTGCCTCTCGTACCTTTCCGCCCTCTGTGTTTGGGGGGTCTGAACCTTTTCAGGCACAGTGGTGCGGAGCAGCTCATTTGTTTGGCGCCGAATGCGCTCTTTATTAAGGTGATATAATTGTTCTAGCTGTTGTTGATCCTGCTCAAGCTGCTTGATCTGCGCTTGGCGGGCGGCATGTCTAGCAAATGATAAGTCAATTTGCTCTGTCATTTTGATTCTAGGGGGCCTAGTCGCCTCTCCGATGTATCTATCTCGGTTTTGAGGATCCGGGACTTCTATGTGGCGCTTCCCTCTATCGAGATTGGCGACATTTACTTGAGGCTCCGGCCTTAATGGGTGATCATGATATCTAGCAGGTGCAGAAGCGCAAGGCTCCCACGTTGTATGTTGCTCTCGAGGAATGCGATGATCTTCCTCGTACTCCCTTTCATTGGTGTGAAAGGGGCGGGCGGAGTTAGCTCGCCCTGTGTGGAGAGCCCTGCGCTCTGGGTTTTGTCTTTCAGTTCTAATGGGAGGCAAAGGAGAGATGTCGTATTCACGTTGTCTCTCCTCATGGACACTGTGCCTCTCTAGCGCTTCATCGCGCTGTGGCCACTCATATCTAGCCTCAAAAGGCGGTTTTCTATTTGCGTTGAGTGCTACATGTAAAGCTTCTTCCCGAAAGGGGCTATTCTGAATGGGCGTATCCCCCAGAGGGGTGTCCCTGTAATTCCACCTAGACATGGAATGATGTGGATTCTCTTGTGGCCCAGACCGCCAAGGCGGTATGACCAAGTCTTCGGGGCTAAAGCGAAGGCGACTTGTGCCCGCTTCTTGTGCACCCTCCGGAGCTTCTGCCCTTGATTGGGCTTGGCTACGGGTGTACACCATTGTGGTACCTTTCTACTAACTAAGCAGATTTTTATCTTTTTGTTTATGATTTTTGATTTTTTTTTGTTACACTAAGCAGAAATGAACACACACATACACAAACGGTGATTATCTCTTTTAAAGATTAATGGTGTGTCCTAAACTGGTTTTAGTGCGTTTTGATGATTTTGTTTTGTTTTTGAAAGTTTTGAAGAACGTTTAAATGCGTAATGAAGGCTCATATAACTCCCATAAATGGTCGCCCCTTCAATATACCAACCAGGCCGATATACCAACCTCTCTATATACCCGCCCTTACGAGAGGGAGACTATAGGTACGTGAGAGCAGATGGTACGTGGTACGTAGGCGGTACGAAAGGGGGATTGTCCTGTTAATGACACCTACCATAGAAGACTTATCCTCGTGCGCTGGGAATCACCCCAGCGACACTCGGTCAGCTTTCGTCAGGATTTACGCCTAACAACAGTGACAATCGGGGAAATGAATGCAAAATCAAGCCAAGGTGGTGATGAAATCCACCGATGGTCTTGATCAAGGGCTGGGGTCTTACGACCAGCTCCTTGGTTTAAAAATATTGCGTGAAGTGTGTGTGGTTCTTTTTATTTAAAAATGAAACAGGCAGCAACCTCTTTCCCTAAGAAGGCAAACATGACAGAAAACAAAAATATCACAGCAAAAAATGATAGGGACAGTTAGAAACCGTTACCTCTTTTCCGCCCAAATCGACTGTCTTTTCCGCCCAAATCGGCTGTTTCTGATTCTCGGCCCGGTACCTGCAAGCACAAAAACATAAATTTCGATCAGTTTCTTGATCTCAAAAATGCAGGGGACAGGGTCCCACCGTGATCGCCATTGAAAGCACGAGATTTCGGAAGAAAAACAGTACTAGGATGTAATGTAAACAAAACTAACTCGATGCATGAAATAAAGCGAATGTAATCGAATCAAAACCGAACGTATAATGAAAAATAGGAGCACAACCCTTTTTATTAATATGATTCCGGTTTCGGTTACATTCCATCTCCGTCCCCTTTACGGGCTAGGAAGATTAGCATGTTCTGGTTACAATCGTTTCTAGTAGTCTTCCTTCCGCGTGCCCACATTTGAAATGGGCAGGCCAAAACGTTGTCGCCACTGGTGTTGATGAGTCTTTAACCTTTGCTGCTCCTCCTGCGATCAAAGAAACAACAAAGATGTTAGTAGCACCTGCTGCAAATAAGAAACGTTTATTTTTTGAAATTAATGAAGGATGCATATAAAGATTGATTAAAACAACGGATTGCAGAAATAAAATAAAATGAACTAAAATAAAACCACAATCATAACGCATAAAATCTCGGTATTATTATTATGCAAAAGAAATACAAATAGAACACTGAGCTTTGTCGATGAATGGATGGATCCATGGATCCGGATTCACGTTCTCCATAAACACCCGATGACCTCCCTCGCAGAAGAGATCACGGATGCGGATGACATGAATCAATGCTAAAACATCTGGCGGTAAACTGGCAGGGCTTCGCTGCTCCAAACGTTTTCCTTTCTTTTCTCCTCTTTTTGGGTGGGAAAAGTCCACCATTTTATAGACCCAGGGGGTCTCTTTGGATAGGCATGCATAAGCGCCATGTGGTGGTCACAGGTGCCATGTGGCGGTCATGTCTTCCCATGAGAGAGGAAAGTCCTCCATGACTTGGGCTTTCATGAATGCCCCTGTGACAGTCCTCTAACGGCCCACGTAATTGACTGACTTCCACTACCAATTGTTTAATGTCCATTTTTAATGGTGATTTTCGTTTGTTTAAAGTCCACTGTCATTGGTTTAAAGTGCACTTTCGTTTGTTTAAAGTCCGCCTTTAATTGGTTTAAAGTCCACCTTCGTTGGTTTAAAGTCCACCTTTAATTGGTTTAAAGTCCGCCTTTATTGGTTAATGTCTGCCCAGGCGCAAAGACGGGAGTTTGTCGCGATATCGCGACGTCACGATTTCGCGACACCCAAGCCTTAGGCTTCCTTTTGGCCTTGGCGTGTCGTGATTTCGTGACGTCGCAAAATCACGACGTCGCGATTTCGTGACACCCAAGCCTTAGGCTTCCTTTTGGCCTTGGCGTGTCACGATTTCGTGACGTCACGAAATTGCGACGTCACGATTTCACGACACCCAAGCCTTTGGCTTCCTTTTGGCCTTGGCGTGTCGCGATTTCATGACACCCAAGCCTTTGGCTTCCTTTTGGCCTTGGCGTGTCGTGATTTCGTGACACCCAAGCCTTAGGCTTCCTTTTGACTTTGGCGACAAACTTCATAGGAATATTGCCTTTAAAACGACCAACTTCTGTCTGGAAAATACATAAAACAAAAGAAAGGTGTCAAAGGCGGATGGCCAGAAGAAAGCAAACGGGACATAACCAAAGCACTGTCACGTAATCGGATTGGTGCTGTTTTGGTGTCTACAATAACAATAGTAAAAAGAATGACTTAGTTTGCTATGAATAGTTTATGGATATCATTGATAGGGTCAAGTTCATCAGGAGTCATGAAATGCTCTTCTTCAAATTGGAAGTGGTTTTTCAAGAATTTGACAAAGTGTGCTATGGTAATATGATCTACTTAGACTCTGACATGTAAAAATAAAGTTCATGGCAATACTCTCGATAAAACATAGATCTAGGAACTCTATTCCATCTCTTTCTATCCGTAAGAATGACTTCTTGATCCTCTATACGAGATAGAAATTTATGCACTACAACTGCGTTATCAAGGTATTCCTCAAAGGTGTATAATTCAGAAGACACAAGTGCTCTTTTATCTACTAACCACCTCTGGCAAGCTCTCTGAAGTTCATGATACAAAGTCACCTGATCAGGATCCATGATTCTATCTAGGAAAAACCTCTTAATTTGCCTGAGTTCTACAGATCTGGATTCAATAATACCCAATCTCCTATCAAGTTCGTCCCACAAAGATTGGGCTCTATTTGTTTAAGGTACTCTAAGCATAGAAGTAATCTCTATGGTCGTTAATTGATTTTCAACATTTATGGTGACAACTTGTCTTCTATTATAATCGACCATCTAAGTATGATATGCAAATTTAACGGTCGTCTAATGATTCTAGATGTTCTTAATAATGTGTTTTTTTTTTGGATTGTTTTCAAAAGGTGTTTTAGTTTCACGTCGGGTTCACCAAAATGTATCGCCCAAATTTTTTGCACCCTTACCTTCAGGATAAAGGATCAATTCCCAGAATGGGGATGCGAGAAGGATGGGACAATACCTCAGACGGAGAGGCCCTTTGAAGTTCAGCCTCTCAGGGGAGGGGTATAAGGGTGAATTTTCGATGGATGGTGGGGTTCACTAGGAAACTTTGAGTGGCAGTTTCCATGCCTAGGTTGAGAATGGGTTTGATGTGTTCATTTTATGTTCAATCATTCAGATTCCTAGGTTGGCCAAAATGAATCTAAGCTATTCTATATGAAATTTTTGGTTTATATGAAGACAAAAAACATAAATGAATCCTAAATACAAAAAATATCTAAAATGGAGAAGAGTGCACCTGATTTCGATGTCTGATGAAGATTCTGAAGCTTGTAGGAGTCCAGATAATCCCAGATATGACAGGATCATCTGTAATTGTACAGAATCATCCAGATCATAGGAGATCGTATGAGATCAGCCAAGATCGTCAATGACCTAATGAATTCGTCAGCGACCTGACGAATTCATCAGAAACTTGCAATCATGAAAATAGACACCAAAAACCAAAAATACTATTGCAAGAATGATATAAAATGGTAGAAATAAGAATATAAATGCTTAAATGATAAATCCAGATATCAAATCAAATGGGATGCAATGTTTTAATAATTTATTTTGAATTTTATCATGCAAATATGTTAAATGAGGTGAACTCCAAGATGCAGAACATAAGTGAATTAATCTAATGCACAATTAAATAAGAAAAAGAGATAGAGAATGCAAACTCAGGGCTCTGATTGCCCCCAATATGAACTGCAGTCAAAATCATCTATAATAGTATGAGATCATCGCCGATCTCGATAGGATCGTCCAAAATTATGGTTTAATCGACTACGACAATCCAAACTTCCTTCGACTGAAACACAGTGAGATCCTGCAATAAAACTTGAAAACACAAGTGCAAATTATGGGGGATAGGATGTTCTAACACAATAAAAACTAAATTTGCAGGGAAATGATCAGCCAGGGGGATAAACTGGGAAAATCCCAAGTTTATATAGTATTAGGGGGAGGTTAGGAGGTTGGGGATCATCCCAATCTGGGAGATATCCAACATAGGAATCTCCAACCACGCAGACACGCTTCTGCACGAGTTGGAGAGGTTGAAACAGAAGCTAATTATGAAAATTTAGTTTTGGGATGAAATCATATGGACGTTCTGTTCCAGACAAATTCATCCGATTTGGGATGATATCGTCAAATCGGTGACGATATCGTCCAACAATCAAAACAACTTCTAAAAATGGCACAAAAAATGAGGTGAGCGATTAATGGGCGGTTTCGAGGTTAAAATTCAATTTTTTTTATCTTTTACTGATGGTTTAACTGCACCAATTTTAGGGTGCTCCACTACCCATGATAAGGTCATACACATATAGCACAATCACCATAGTCTCCTCATCATGATGGTTTAATTTAAACATCATACTCAACCTCCCATTGCTAAAATCTATAACTAATGAAGAAATAATGGATTTTTTCATACCAAGCCAGAGGAGCTAACTTAAGACCATACAAAGATTAGGTCAAATGATATACCAATGAAGTAGGTCCCTCTAGCTAAAATTAGGATGGATGTTGTATGTAATTATCCTAATATCATCCATAGAGAAAGACACTCTTCACATCCATTTGATGCACATTCTAGCTATAGGAAGTTGCAATGGAAATTATCATCTTGATGGAGTCCATCCTTGCTATAGGTGCAAATGTCTCAGAGTAGTTCACCCCCTTCTACTAGAATAACACATTGGCAACAAGGTGTACCTTGTGCTTTTTATTCTAACCATCTGTATACTTGGTATTATAGACCTATTTACACTCCATAACAAGGTTATGTATAAGGGGTAATATTGAAAAAGCATTTATCAAAATTTGGTGAATCAAGGCAAATCGTGTCCAAACTTGGTGGCAAAATTTTCAAAATTTTGTAGAGAATTTATCAAAATATGGTGAATTTTCTAAAATTTTATACATAAGTTATCAAAAATTTTAAATGGCGAGTGGCAAAAGGCGAGTGTAAGAAGCAAGTGGTAGAAGTCGAGTGGTAGAAGGTAACTGGCAAAAGGTGACTGGCAGAAGGCGAGTGGCAGAAGGTGAGTGGTAGAAGGCGAATGACAAAAGGTGATTGGTAGAATTCAAATGGTAGAAGGTGATTGGTAGAAAGCAACTAGTAGAAGGTGAGTGGTAGAAGGTGACTCGCAGAAGGTGACTGGTAGAAGTTGACTGGCAAAAGGTGACTGGTAGAAGGTGACTAGCAAAAGGTGACTGGTAGAAGGTGACTGGTAGAAGATAACTGGCAGATGGCAATTGGCTAAAGGTGACTAGAAGATGGTGACTGGTATATGGTGATTGGTATATGGTGACTGGTGGATGGCAATAAACAAATGACAACTTCCAAATATCATTAATAAGAAGCTTCCACGTGCCCTATCCTTTGCCACATGTTGTGCATCCATAGACTTCAGCCATGTATAATTCTATAAATAGAAATATAGGGTCATTTTTCACCTTTCCCATAGCATTTTCTAGAGTATTTTTTGAGCTTTTTCCAAAGCATTTTCCAGCATTTTTTTAGAGTGTTTTCCACAGTTTTTTTAGAGCATTTTCAAATAATTTTTAGAGCATTTTTAGAGGGTTTCAGAGCATTTCCAGACGTTTTTCAAAGTATTTTTTAGGGCATTTCTAGAACGCTTTTCAGACTATTTTCAAAGCGTTTTTTAAACCATTTTTAGTGTAGAAATGGCTAGCTCTTCATATCCTTTGCCTTCAAAAGTGTCACTCAAGAACTACTTTTGCCTCAATATTAAGAACATTTTTGGCACTCCTGGAAGAGATTCAAAATGGGTTTACACATTTGGAGTTGTAGGAGTAATCAAGATGCCACAGTTGAACACCGACATCTCCTTGATGCAAAGGATAGTTAGTTGCTACAACCATGATGAGTCCACTATTCAGATAAAAGTGGATAACAAGGATATTGTTCTTTCTATGAAACCCTCATATGTGCAGCGACTAATAGGGCTACCATTTATGGATGGTCACCTGGTGAACAACCAATACATCTTGATCGAAGATGACAAATGACTACTAGCATCCAAATTTGATATCCATTCAGACAACTTGAAAGGTATATTTTTAAAGTTTAGTTTTTATTTTTCTTCATTTTTGATGTATTGTAGATTTCATTCTCTAATAATGTTCTCCCTGTTGTAATTTCTATTTTCTACTAAATTTCTCCCTTTTTCTAGTTAATTGTTCTAAGTTGAAAAATATTTTAAAAATTTTCAACGTTGGAGACAAATTTCTTCATGCTTGCATTGAATTTTTCCAGGCAAGACTTATTTTGTAGGGGTGACCTACAGAAATACCGTTTTGGGAATTATCCTTATTTATTTGATGTATTGTTGGTGGTAGATTTGATTGTTCCATGTACATTTCCAACCGCCTTAAATAGGATCTTCTAAGTGCCTAGAAAATTCAATCTTCTTATGTAGTAACAACCAACAACTTTGTTCTTTCTCTTTTTAATGAAGCATATTTCAATCTTCAAAATAGCCCTCCTCCAACTGCATTGCACCCAAGCTTGTTGGCTATTGGTATGACAAAGGATGAAATACAAGTAAAATTATTTTTTGGAATAATCTCTATTTTATTTCTTTCCAGTCAACCTTGTTATTTTCTATTTTTTTTTGTACGGAGGATGAGTCTAGTATGTTTGGTTAAAATTAATCTCTTTTTATGGCATTATTTTTTACACTAGTTTTAATTTATATTTTCATGTGAAATTTTGCATATGCACCGGTCACATTCAAAAGACTAAAAAAAAGATGCCTCCACCATCTGCACACTTGCAAATGCACTGATAACAAGTGCCATAGCAATTCTGTCTACAAAAGGTACCATTGATGAGGAATCAATCTCACATGCATGGGAAACAATTCCTCACACCACCAGCTTCGAGAAGCAAAAGTCTTTCCCAAACACACACTGTGTCTCAGTCTAATGTTTCATTGTTCCCAACTTTTTCCCTTGGGAATTTCTCAAATATGCAGATTGCATCTAAAATGCCCTCTGCGAATCTTGATGATGATTTTTTTATCAATGTATGAATCCTAAAAGTTTCTCATTCAAGGCAAGTGATGTGCTTCAGGGCCCACAGAGCCATCATGAAGTAGAAGAGAATATTGAGACAAATGCTGCCAGAGTTTCCTCTTCCCCCCCTAGCAAGTCGCCACCCATCATCATCTGAATGATGATGATAAAGTTAATTTTTCAAAAACTATTTTATTAACCAATAGATGTAAAGCTACAGTTAATAATAGTCTACTTGTAGATATTGATAGATTAAAATATTGGGAATATAGGGCCACGATCTTGATAAAAGTAGTAAATGATGGATACAAGAATTTTTTAAATAGAAAGGAGTTATTTTAAAAGATGGAGAATGAGCAACAAAATATCGATGCTTTGTTACATAAAGCTAAATCTGGCACCATGCAGGCTGAGCCTACATACAGTGATGAAGTTCTGAATATTATGTTGGATTGATTAGAAAAACTTAATGCCTAGGCCCAGGCATATTTCAATGAATGGGCACTAGATAAGAAAAAAGTAGCAGCTGTAGAAATTGAAAGACTTACTACTGATGTAAGTTTTACATATAACTGAAAATATTTTTTTTCTTAAATATATTTTATTTATAAATATTAACCTTTTTCTCTTCTATTTTGTAGTCTAAATTTCAACACTTAAAGCAGCAAGTCAGTGCCATCAAAAAATTGATTAAGACTACAAAAATTAGTGTGACTAATACTACTGAAGTGAAGAAATAATTACAATACACTGTTAGAGAAAACAATTTGTTGAAGAAGTTTATCAAAGATAAGGGCCTAAATGTGGAGGTTGTATCAAAACTAAATGAGAAAGAACTAAATGCACCTTTTAGAGAAGATCCAGTGAAGGAAGAAGGTTTATTGCTATCGGGATAAACACTACAGCTGAAAGTATGGTAAGGGTTGGTGCATTGGAAGCAAAGGATATTGAGCAAGATGCAACTGAAACTTTAAGAACCGTGTAGAAATAAAAGTAGAAGACTATTGTTTTTTATTGAGGATAAACCAAACATGTTGCATAGCTTTTTTGTAAATTGTAAAAGAATGGTATCTTTCTGAAATCAATAAAAGAGACAATTTCCAAAAAAATTGTATTATTTTTTTAAAATTTTGTTTTAAATATTGTGATGTTTTGATTAGTTGTGTGGATGCCATAAATATTTTGAATTATGTGGATGCAATAAAATGTTCTTTTATGTTTTATGAACTAATATGAAATGACTGAAACGCAACACATATATTTACTTTGCCATAAATGGCTTTTACAATACAAATCTATTAAATAATTTGAATATCATAGACTAATAATCCAATAACAAGGCTTAAATTACATGATATACAAAATATCCAATAACACATCTATGATATAAAAAATAATCTAGTGATCCATAATCAACATATCTGTAATTAAATACTCCAATTTCATCCAAACATACATAATAAAATCAGAGGGCTATGATATACAAAATATCCAATAACACGTCTAATCTCATATTGTATGATTAATGATATCAAAAAATACATGTCCCAAATTATATTCAAATATCAATATTCTGTTGAAAGCAAATCAAATAAAATGAAAGCATCCTTTCATTATAATGTTGGAAGCTAGAACAAACTCTTTTCAGATTGTATAAAATATTCTATACTCATACCCAAAATTTTTGTCATCACATTTTGATCAGTGTTATCATTATCCTCGTCATCTTGAGTATTTGTGACACCTCTTCTCTCTTCCAGAGATTTCCAATATGCCAAAGCTCTTTCATATGGAAACTTCTCCACCTCGTAGGTCAACACATATACTCTCAAACAATTTTCCAAATTTTTGTCTAAGCTATTTCAAACTAGATTTTACATATGATAATGCACTAAATACCCTTTCATCTTCCATAGATCCTAAAATCATCATTTGATATAATTCATATAAATGAAAATATTCACTTATAATATGTTGTAAGATACTACTTGGATGTAATATTTTTCACAAATGTGAAATAGAACCTCTTTCATGATGGTTAGTGAGTTGTAAAACTTGAGCAGATATTATCGTTCCAAAATATTTTGATTGTTTTGTCAAAATATCTTTGTTGAGAATGCCATTAATTTCAATACCATTGTGTAACAATCCACATTACCAACCAAACTTGAGATATAATTTTTTTTTGTACATAACTAACATGTCAAGTTACAACCAAGTATGTTTGAATCAACATCATGCAAGGTAGTAAGTAACCAAGAGGATTATGACATGGTCAGTGTCAACTCTTTAGATAGGAGTGATCAATTCCCATCCAACCTTACATCCCATCATTATATGTATGATCCCTTGGTTTAACTATTTCTACCTCTTCTTTTATTAGGAAGTTTAGTTACTTAGTCAATTGAATGTCATTTCAATCTTACTTTCTAATTCCATTATTTGTAGTGGAATATCATGCATGTATTATTAAAATAATACATAAAGGTTACTTTATTCACATCAAGATTTTTACTTGATTTAAAGTATAAACCATTACATCATAACAAAAAGAGCCATTCATTGGAGAACACAAAGGCATCAAATGTTACAATCACTAGCATAATCAAAATCCATTCTTATCCATAGAACATTGCTTGTTAACAAAATACTACATCATATAACGTTCTAGTAATAACTTTATAAGAATGTAAGTACATCATTCCATTGAAAAGAAAATAACATTTCACTTCTCTCATCACATTCAATATCCATGATCTATTTCGATAACATCATACTAGAGAGCAAATATAATCATCCAAGCATAACAAAAATTTGCAAACCATAAAAGAGAAGTACACAAGCATATACCCTAGGAACCTCACAGAGAATAAACCCAACCTCCAAAATATGTTTCTCCTCTCATTTAATAAACTTAAATTGTCATAATTACACGTATAGAAGGGCATCCCACGGATCCTTTCCTAAATCAAAATGCAATTAAAGATACCAACTTGCTCCTTGCTTAAATTATGATGGAAATAAATAAATGTCACATTTCCTTTCTCTAAGCCATCAATGCAATAAATAAGAATCTCATAAATTCTTATACATACATGTTTATGAATGATCATTGATTACATATTAAGGAGAAATTTCATCAATTACCAAGAGGGAGCTCCATAATTCCCTTTATAATGAAACCCACATTCATTCTCCAACCTAGATACCATTATTCCACTAAATCAAAAGGATCTAGTAATTATCTAAGGTTTCATATCACACAGAGAGATCTCATACTCTCTCCAATATTAGACCCCACATCTAATCCTTTTAAGTTTGTTCATGGTTCCACGCATGAATCCTTACATGTATTTTTAATCAACACAATATGTAATATTATTTAGGCATAATTTCCATATTTATCCTACTATCTATACCCTTAATTATAGTGTTGTTAAGTATATAGATCATTCATATCATCATGAGTATTACCAGGTATGAACTCCACATTCATCCCTTAATTAAATCCTTATTTTTCATAAGGGTAAATTCATAGTTTAAACCATAATAGACATAACTAATTCTAGTCTTCATAATACCATGGAGAAGTCCCATACCTTCCCCAAGGATGGACACCAAGCCATCCTTCCATAACTAGAAGGATCACGCTAGATTCTCTATTCATTATTCCAATATTAGAACCTTCTTTTACCCTATTATCACTTGGTCTAATGGTAAGAATGTATGATGGTTTTCATAATCCAAATATTTACAAATTTACTTTGTAATCTATTAGACAAGTTTACCTTATATATTTGTCTAATAATATATTGAACAAGATTACCTTTTAGTTACAAATTTGTCTTGTAATCTATCTTGCAATATTACATACTAGTCAAATACCTTATTAGTTTGGAGTCAAGATCAAAAGAAAACATGTTACCCCATCAATTTGTCAATAGTTACATTTAATAGCTTATCAAGTTTACCCTTGCAACTTGAACCACATATTTCCATTCATCGATTGGTTAACCACTACTTATCAAATTTATCTCCCCCAAAATTTGATCTTAGACTTTATTCTATGGTCTCAAATATTTTGGCATATTTAATATTTCCAAAGAGGATGGTAGGAACCTAGGGTTCCTAGCACATAAAATGATAAATAAATAATAAATAACCTAAAACTAAAAGAATCGCCTTTTGATATTGTCGGGAAGTCCCTTCAATAAATTATATTATATTTTATATTCATGGATGATTGAATGATAAGTTCTTACAATGTTTTATACCCCTCTAGGGTTATAGGTGAAAGGTTGCAATGCTTCCTAACCCTAATCTTATAATAATATAATAAATAATATAATTAATTATTATATTATTTATTATTATATTATTTTATTATTATGACCATAGGATATAATATATTATTATTATTAAGATTATTAATTAATGTTAGGATAGGATCCTAACATTCCACCCCTCTTGAAAATAGCTTTGTCCTCAAAGCTGAAATTGTAGTGTGTAATTCTCCAAGCGTCCTGGTCTTGTAGTGGATTGACATTTTGATCAAAAAAAACTATTCATCTTGTTTCATTAACTTATTCTCTAGGTACAGAACTTGAGCAATGTAAGGTGATATCACACCCACACTAAATTTTTTGCCTTCTCTGTCACAAACTTTATACAAGTTTGAAAGCATATGCAAGACAACAACAACCTCCACAAGGTTTCTTTTACTCCTACTAAAATTATCTTTCTCTTCTCTTCCATCTGCCACATTAATAAAAGCATATTTACCATACTTCATTTCAGACTTAACATAGGGGTTGTCATACGTTTCCATTTTAACGTTGGGTCATTTATGATATGGTTTTCATAAAACTCCATATTTGGGAATTGACTTATCAATGGATGCATGCGATACTGTTTATTTAAAAAATGAACAGATTGTCCGAGTTTTTTAAGTCTTTCAAAGAGACTTCTTTCCAAAACTGCACTAGTCTCTTATTTTTGAGTCTATCATAAAATAGTTTGATTGTCCATATTAGTCCAGATTGGATACCAAGTATGCTCTTTGAATATTTGCAATTGGCTTCCTGTAGCATAGAAGGTCTAGTGCCTGCATTTATTTCAGCACAATACGAGTTAGTTAGTTTGGACCTCTCTAACAACAACCTTTACGAAAGCGTTCCAAGTTGGCTGGAGGAACTTGATCATCTGTTAAGTCTTAACCTCTCATACAATCACTTCGAAGGTCAAGTTCCTATCAGCCTAAAACTACACCAATATTATGTCCTAGATTTGGATAACAATATGTTCAGTGGCTTTCTTCCCGTTCCCTTCAAGGTAGTCGTATTGGGTGTATTAGACCTCTCCTACAATGCATTCACAGGCATAATCCGAGAGGAACTTGGCACCGTTCTCCATCATATTGTGTTCTTATCATTTTCAAAGAATAATCTAAGTGGTGAGATTCCTCCTTCCATTGGCCATCTTTAAATAATGCAGGTTTTAGATTTGTCAGAGAACCCGCTGTCTGGAGTAATACCATCGAGCATCACCAATTGCTCAAATTTGGTAAAACTGAACTTGGTAACACTAATTTGGGAGGAAAAATTCTATCAGATATAAGACGGCTACAGAAACTTGCATCTTTGCACCTCAATGGGAATATGCTGCTGGGAAATTTGCCATCTAGTCTTCTCAAATGCTCAAATCTGTAGATTCTGGACGCCGAACAAAATTCCTTCTTTGGAGTTGTACCACTTTGGCTAGCTCAATTTTCTAAGTTGATGGTACTTGACTTAAGGGGAAATCAATATCAAGGATGTATTCCATATGAATTGTGTAATATGTCAAGCATTCATGTCTTGGACATATCACATAACAGGTTAACAGGTTTCATTCCAAGAGAGTTGGTAAACTTGGTAGCAATGCAGAATGAACAAGTGAAAAGCTTAGAAATTTGAGACCGATATTACTGCAAGAAAAAGTGCAAGTGACAACCAAACAAATGACCATGGTATATTCTGATTCTATTTTGTCACTTATAATATCCATTGATTTATCTGGTAATGAACTGTTTAGGTGAGATTTCTTCAGAAATTGGGAATCTTAAAGGTCTACATGCTTTCAATGTGTCCAATAATAATATTACCAGAGAAATACCTGTGACTTTTGGAATGCTTAAGCAACTAGAATCTTTGCTATTGTACTTGCACACTTGCTTTGGTTATAATCTGAGATGTAGAAATAATACTTTTTTCTGGGAACTTATCATAAACATGCAAACTTTAGCCTAATACAATTGAAATATCACTCACGCTATCTTCTTCTTCAGAATCATCATCGTTGTTGTCCATGTCTGTGGCGTTGGCCAGCACAGAAACATCAAAATCGTATCCCACGTCTACGTGGTTTTCGTCTTCCTCGGTATAAAGCATGGTGACGTTCTTGTTCTCGTTGTGAAGGTTGTGCACAGAAACTTTAGTGTCGGCTAGTTCGATGATATCTTGGTAGGAGGAAAATGGGAAACATGAATATCTGAGGCCATCTTTTGCACAAATGGAGGTTATGATCTTGAGTGCACAGAGGGAATAGACGTCCGTTGTTGATGGATATATGTGAGGCATTCGTTATATACACAACAAGGTCTTCCTTGGTACTATGCCTATTTAGAGGAATAGAATTTAATCTTTGAAAGTGTGAGGCGATTTGCATGTATCTGGGTATTACTTTCTCTCCTTAAAAGTAAGAATTACGTTTGAAATGATGTAGAAATAAAACTGACATCTGGTTGTAGTTTTACCAGACATCAATCAAAGTTCAAAAAGGAGTTTATTGTCTTCACTCACATATCTTTAAATAGTTCCTAATATTATTTTATCTTATTAGTCTTTTAATGTGATTTTTTTTTTTGGCTCAGCTTGTAGAATGATCACTCTATTGCCTTGAGGCAATATTTTCATGTCACTCAAAAAGGTTTAAAAACGTATGTAATAGCCAGATTCAAAAGTTACATAAATGGTATTAATTTTTTTTTTTTAAATTACGATACTTCTTTGAACAATGGCGGTGGCCAAGGTGGAGGCCTTGTAGAAGATAGATGCCCACATGTGGTGACATCAGGTGCTACTGGTAGTGTATTTCTTCCTAATGGATCATATACTGATTTTGTAAATACACTTCCTTCCTTGGCATTAATTAAACTATTCCAAAAAATATTTCGGACAGTATTGGAGATATTGAAAAAAAATGTTTGCTGCGTCAAGATCATCTTTTGGCTATGTGCATCACCCTTAGGCAGATCTGCAAAACATAATTGTGGCAGCCTTTTGTCTTGGATACCATCCTCTTCATTTATCTCTTTTAAATTATTAGGGTTTCTATTACTTTCTTCCAGAAGTGCAATAGGTATTTTCGGAAGTTCTATGGTTATGAGTTCATCCAAAGAAACAATTAATTTAGGGTTTGGAGCAATTTGTTCAATTGCATTTTTTTCTTTCTTGGGGAGAGAAATGGGTACCACCCGGGATTCCCTGGCTATGGGCTCCTCCTCCACCTCATATTCCATGGCTATGGGCTCCTCTTCTTCCTGGGATTCCATGGCTAGGGTCTCCTCTTGCATTTCCATTAAATATTGTATAATACGATCAAAACGTTCCATTTGTTTTTTTTTGTTTTTGTTCAATCATTCTTCTAATTTCTGCAATGTCATTTTTCATTTCCTTGACCAATGTGGTTGGATCCATAAGGCTCTGATACCAGATGGTAGGAACCTAGGGTTCCTAGCACATAAAATGATAAATAAATAATAAATAACCTAAATCTAAAAGAATCGCCTTTTGATATTGTCGGGAAGTCCCTTCAATAAATTATATTATATTTTATATTCATGGATGATTGAATGATAAGTTCTTACAATGTTTTATACCCCTCTAGGGTTATAGGTGAAAGGTTGCAATGCTTCCTAACCCTAATCTTATAATAATATAATAAATAATATAATTAATTATTATATTATTTATTATTATATTATTTTATTATTATGACCATAGGATATAATATATTATTATTATTAAGATTATTAATTAATGTTAGGATAGGATCCTAACACAAGATTAAAAAAAAAACATGTTACCCATCAATTGGTCAATAGTTGCATTTAATAGCTTATCAAGTCTACCCTTGCAACTTGACCCACATGTTTCCATTCACTGATTTGCTAACCACTACTTACCAAATGTCCCCCCAAAATTCGATCTTAGACTTTATTCTGTGGTCTCAAAGATTTTGGCATATTTAATATTTCCAAAGAGGATTACCCTCAATTATTTATTTCAATCTTTGTGGTATAATAAATTTACCAATTATGATAAAAAGGGGGTTACTTCATTTCCTCATTCCATTAATTGGTCAACTAATCAATAACCCATGTTCAAATACATGGAATACCACCAACCACTGGACAATCCCACAAGTAACACATAAAGGAAAAGTTACTTTTCAAGTCCTATTTCAACCCAAGCGAGCCATGTGGTAAAAGCAACTGGTTTTCGGGTAGGCACAACCCGTCGTCAGTGACACACACCTCATAATGGTCAACATGACTATAAAACTATACCTCTTGGCAGAAGATAGATGGTACATTGGAAACCTAAAGCCTGAGATATAATCAGGCTAAGCTAAGCACCTGAATGCGCTTGGCTGGATGGTTTAAATGAGTATAACTTATATAAGGTGGCTTGTATCCAACCCACCCCAAATGTGGGATAAGGACATTCAGAAGCTTTTTAATTTTCCTTCCTCCTAACTATATATATGTATATATAATTAAGACTAAGGGGATTTAATGAAACAAAACTCGTCTAGTAGGAAGGACTTACAAGCCATGCACTAACCATTGAGACAAATTCTCATGACGATCCATACTGACCCGATGCCATGCATCCGAAAGTTGCCATGCATCCTTATTATTCGATCAAATTAAGGTACTAAAATTATTTAAATCAATCACAGGGGGATTGGGTCTTCAACTGCATCTAAAGCATATCGATGCCACAACTCAATTTATTTAATGCTTCTTCTTGCATTCTAAAAACAAAGGGGAAGGATACGTCTAATTCAAGTCTATCTTCCAAGGTTTTCAAAAAGCATCACAGTCTTACTGAAGCACTCGTAGATTCATTGAAAGGGTTTAAAGTGGGCATAATTTATATCCAACGCAGATATAACTATAGATCTTTGTACAAGTCATCATAAGACTCAAATATACGTTATATGAAGTTGTTTCTAAACCCCAAAGGAAATCTATAACTTGTGCTCTTGGTGGTATAATCAATTTACCAATTATGATAAAAGGGGGTTACTTAATTTTCTCATGCCACTAATTGGTCAATCGACCAACAACCCATGTTCAAAATACCACCAACCACCAACCAACTTTAGCACCAAGACATCGACTCCTAGCCTTTTGGCTAGCGTGACCTCCATCATGAGGTCATATCAATGGGGTAGGAACTTTATATTTAAACCTTCCAATTGCTCTCGTAGGAGTGTGGGATAATACCACAAGTAACACATAAAGGAAAAGTTACTTTTCAAGCCGTATTTCAACCCAAGCGGACCACGTGGCAAAAGTGAATGGTTTTCGGGTGGGCACAACCTGTCGTCAGTGGCACGCACACCTTGCAATGGTCAACACGCCTATAAAACTATACCTCTTGGCAGGCGATAGATGGTATGTTGGAAACCTAAAGCCTTAGATATAATCATACTAAGCCAAGCATGTGAATGCGGTTGGTTGGATAGTTTTAATGAGTATAACCTATATAAGGTGGCATGTATCCAACCCACCCGAATGTGGGATAAGGATATTCATATGCTTTATAATTTTCCTTCCTCCTAACTATATATGCTTGAGACTAAGATGATTTAATGAAATGAAACTCATCCAATAGGAAGGACTTATAACCCACGCACTAACCATTGAGACAAATGCTCATGACGATCCATGAAGACCCCTGACCTGGTGCCATGCGTTTGAAAGTTTCCATGTATCCTTATTATTCAATCATATTAAGGCACTAAAATTATTTAAGTTAGTCATAGGGGGATTGGGTCTTCAACTGCGTCTGAAGCATATTGATGCCACAACTTAGTTTATTTAATGCTTCTTCTCGTATTCTAAAACAAAGGGGAAGGATACGTCTAATTCAATTTTATCTTCCAAGGTTTTCAACAGGAATAATAGTCTTACTGAAGCACTCACAGATTCATTGAAAGGGTTTATAGTGGGCATAATTTGCATCCAACACAGATATAACCATAGATATTTGCACAAGCCATAGACTCAAGTCTATCCTATATAAAGTTATTTCCAAGACCCAAAGGAAATCTATAACTCCTCTTTATCTGTAGCTTATTGGTAAACCAGATATGATCAAAAGAAAGATAGACCCTTCTTCGATAATGACGTAAACCAAAGTCAAACTAGACAGAGTTTAAATAGGGCTTGAAAAATGAGGTTGATTCAGTGTGCACTCGTCGTGATGAGTCTAATGAATAGATCTTAGTCACTTATGTCATATTAATCCCCCTGAGGGTAAGATAGAGTTTTTATTTGGTCAAATGGTTTATCCCTAAAACCTTGTGTCACAAAATGGGGAAAGGGTCTCTGTGCGCAATAAGAGCACTTCGCACTCAAGGGGGGTTCTCAATAGACCATAAAGTCCATACTGTCTAGATGACATGTACCACACTGGGAAAATAGATTCAAAGTTTCTATGAGTTGAAGGAGAAACCCAGTTTCATAGGTACAGGGGGATCTTTGGAAGGACGGAATGTGAGGCATTCATTTGTAGAATAAAAAACACTCACCACTTGAGTTTTAAGCAACAGATCGTTCCTTATTTTATCAAATCTGAAGAAAAAGAAATACACAAATGGATTTATCTAATATAACATGACTCCCTTGGGATAAAACATGGTGTAATTGCAGAGTTCCCCTTCAGTGAGTTAAACGAGGAGTATGGCTTGAACATAAACACTCGTAGTTTAAATCAATATGATTGAGAATATATATATATATACAAACAATTTCAAACTATTTTTAGGGAGCACACCTTCTTACATGAATAGGTGTATTGTACACTGTCACCTATTCGTAGATACATTTTGATGACATCGGAGTTATTGAACAGTCAAAGTGGATTTCATACCCACAAATGAACATAATATAAATAATTTATATTTAGTCTATCTTTCAAACACATGCCCAAGGGCCAATCAAAGGTCTATTATATAAAGGTTTTATAATGTCAGATCCTTAACTATTAAGAAAGAATCTAAAATTCTGTGAAACAATAGACACACAGTAATAGATGTTTCTTGATTCCAATCATTAAAGCATTCAAAAAATAGAGCGTAGTAGGAAAGCCCCCACCTGGATTTCCTGCTAGGTAATGACTTGGTTGCGCATGCTCCTAGTTTCCTTCTTCTTTTCCCCTCCCTAGATTACTTTTCTAAAATCTCTCATGTTGGGAAAATGTCCTTGATTAAAGCTTAGTACTCTCCCAAAGCCTTTTGGTTTCTAATCTACCAAAGGTAGAGAGCATACTCCCTAAGATCAATATTTTCCCTATTACATTGCTTGTCTGCTCTTTTATAGATTTTTCCCAACTCTTCTTCCGTCATGAGAAAGTGGGTGGATTTATTAATAATATATTAAAAGGGAACCTTTTTGGAGTTCACCCAAATAGTAAGATTCCATTTTTATTATTTAAAAATTAGGGACAAGACAAGAGAGGGTAAGGTGGGAGTACTTTGCTCATTTTTGGCCTTCCCTTTTTCCCAAGTGCAACTGCAAAGCCTACATTAATACTATTGGGAAGGAATCATGTGAAATGTAGAATAGTTCACCCACTAGACAAATATGTACATTTTATTATTAATTTATAACCTTATCCTTTTGTAGGTGCAATTTAAAATTGGATAAATCTTTGTAGGTACCTAATTGCAATAAATTAGGTTCATTCTAATAAGTTACTTGTGTGAAAGATAATTTCTCCAAATTAATCCTTTTGCAAGCGCTTTCTTTTATTTTTCCCAAAACCTTACCAAAATCCCAATTATTTTTCTAAGACTCTTCCAAATTAACTTGGTAGAGTGTATTTTAGTTTTTAGTTGGGAATTTTATAGAATAATTAGGGTTTACTATCCCCTAGGTTTTATCAATTAGACCCTCTTATTAATGCTTGGCAACATTAGGAAGGTTTGTTCAATGCTAAAATGTAAGTATTAATTGATCCTTTGGATCAATTCATGTTTTCTAGGAAGTCGCAACGGGTGGGTTGTGACACACTTCCCCCCTTGGATTAAACAAAGTCCCTTGTGTTTCTAATTAGATCGTAGCCTAATTAATGCATAAATAAATAAAATTAGAATTAGTATTTTACAAATCAGATAGAATCATCATCCTTTTCCTTATTTCTAGTGTCTCTAGCCTGATGGTAAATAATATCTTCCATCCATGAGAGTACATGGACCTGCAAAAGTGTAAACTATCAGTAGTATCATGTTGTTAAAGTAATGAAACATCCATATTATATTAATAATAATAAAATGACGAGTTGCTACATCCACTGTGCAGGTGGGAAAAAAAATATTCAAAATTCAGAGGGTGGGAAGGCCCAAATTCAAATTTTTGGACCTCAGGACACCCTTGACTGCAACCAGACTGGCAGAATCTCTGAGGATGGGGAGGCCCATGACCCTGTTAATGATAACCCGATAGGGTTTTGGGGGGATGAACCCCCCGAAAAAGGTGATCCTCATGGGCCCCCTCCCTCTGAGGGCCCTAGCTCAGAAAAGGTGTCTTTTGCCAAGGTTGTTGGAGGAGGACAACAGTGCATACCTGAGCCCCACTCTACTTTTGAGCCCATTGGGTCAAAAGTTAGAATTCTTGATAGTTTGATCCAAAAATATTTGTCTTATGAATCTTTTAATTTAGTCGGGAAAGTGATTGGAGGGCATCCTAATTTAGAAGTCATCCATAGTTGGGCTCTTTCCAAGTGGAAGACTATTGGGTCCTTGGAGATCTTTGGCCTGACCAGAGGCTTCTTTGGGATTCGTTTGAGTAATCGTGATGATGCCAGTAGAATCCTTACTGGTGGTCCTTGGTTTCTAGGGTGGAAGAGTCTTTTTATACGTAAATGGGATCCTGAATTTGATCCTGAGACCCAAAGTATAAATTTTGCGCCCATCTGGGTTAGGTTGCCTAATCTTCCTTGGCATTGCTGGTATCCAGATATTCTTGCTACTATTGCCAAAACTATTGGAACCCTGGTTGCTATTGATCATGCTACCTTAGCCAGATCCCGGATGACCACAACTAGAATATGTGTTAATGCCAACCTTGACTCTGAACTTCCAACTTTTGTGGAGCTTGAATATAGTGGTTTTTATCGAAAGCAGGCTATTGAATATGAAAATAAGTTAGCTTTCTATGTGGAGTGTCGTACTCAGGGACATCTCAGGATTCATTATCCTCTACTAAAAAATAAATAGTCAGAAGAATCAGCTAAGCAGCGTGAAGTCCCTCCCCATCAAGTGCAAGGATGGAAGAAATCTGGACCTATTGTTCCAAGTCAAAATACCCAAGAGTGGAAGACTGTTGGTTCTAAAAAGAGTTACAGATAGTCCAAGCAAGGGCAACATCAAGGTAATAAAGGCATTGTCTTTCGTGAAATGGAGATTTCTCAACCCCCACCGGATTCTATGGAGGCTGTTGGAAAGGGTAAGCAGATAGTCACGTCTCCAACTCCATCTCTGGATTCAAGTGATGAGGTATGTCTTGTTCCTTCGAGCCCCAACAAGTTTGAAATTTTGGCTGACTCCAACTTGTTTGACCAAGAAAATCAACAAGTTATCCAAAATAATGAGATTCAACTCCCTCAAAATCTTGACTCTCCTACAAATTTTGGACCATCCCTTCCTCCTCTTGAGACCTTTAGCCCTGCTAAAATCTCAAATATTTTAATGTCCTCAGGCTCTGTAGTTGAGCAAATAGTCCCATCCAAATTTAGTCCCAAGCACACTCGTAGCTCCAAAAAATCACCAATTGATTGTGGAAGTGATAAAAAAAGAGGACGACCTTCTGCAAGTGAACAATGGAAAAATAGAATTTAGGATGACATTGATAATGGCATCCAAAAGACTTTATTTCCCCTTGTTGGGTCTCAGGCTAAGGATGAACCAAAAAGCACCAAACCTCCCCAACCGACTGGTAAGGGAGGCAAGAAATCTTCCAAGGTTTCCAAATGAAGCTCCTCTCATGGAATGTGAGAGGGTTGAATGGGTTAACCAAGTAGAGGGTGGTTAACTCATTAAGAAAATAAATAAATCCTACTATTTTAATCCTTCAAGAAACAAAACTTGATCCAAATAACTCTACTTCAGCTGCTCTCAAAATTTGGAGTAGAGGAAAACTTGTTTTTAATCCTGCCAAGGGGTGCTTCAGGTGGACTCATTTGTTTGTGGGACCCAAGGAAGGTGGATGGAGAGTTGATTCAGTCTAGTGAAAGGATTATCAGTGTCATATTTCAAGAACGAGATTCAAATATTTCTTGGATCCTATCAAATATCTATGCTCCAAATTTTGTATCTGAGAGGGCCCTCTTCTGGGATATGCTTAGTAGCCTTAAAGACTCCTTCAATAATGCTCCTTGGATTGTTGCTGGAGATTTCAACACACCTCTCTACCCTTCAGATAAATTTGGGGGTTCGAGGTGTCCTAAAAAGAGTATGGAGGATTTCTTGGACTTCGTCAACACTAACAATCTGATGGATGTTAAGCTCAAAAATGCAAAATTCACATGGAGCAATAGAAGATCAGGAAATCAACTCATCCAAGTAAAACTAGATAGAATTTTCCTATCCCATGAAGTTGTCCAAATATTTGGGGATGCCAACCTTCTTGCTCTCCCAAAAGTTGGATCTGATCATAGTCCACTCCTTTTGGATATTTTCAAGGATAACCCTTTTAGAAGACCTTTCATATTTGAATCAATGTGGATTCAACATCCTGAATTGAGACTTAGAATCTCCCAATGGTGGAAATAGGTTGGCCAGGGTTGTCCTTCCTTTTGCCTTGCACAAAAATTAAAGCATGTAAAGGAAAATCTCAAAATATGGAACAAAGAGGTGTTTGGAAATTTGTTTGAGTTCAAACAATCTCTTCAAGATAGACTTATTTCCATTGAAAGTAAAATTCAAGCAGGTCTTTGTGATGATCAATTACGTGTTGAAGAAAGGGAGACCCTGGCTGATTATCACAACATTCTTGCTCATGAAGAAATTTTTTGGAAATAGAAATCTAGAGCTTTGTGGCTTAAATAAGGAGATTTAAACACTAGGTTTTTTCATGCTTCCACCATGAGAAATAGAAGTCACAATAGAATCAAAGAACTGATAAAGATAGATGGGTCTACTACTTCTAACATTTAGGAAATCAGGAATGAGGTTGTCTCTTATTTCACAAATCTTCTTGGGGAAAGCAGAATACCCTCTAATATTGCTCTTGATTCTATGCTTTATCATATTCCTAAGTTGGTTTCTATTGATGCTAATTCCAAACTGCTAGCCCCCTTTTCTGATGAGGAGATCCACTCAGCCCTATTTTCAATGCATCCTGACAAAGCCCCAGGCCCTGATGGATTTCCTCCTCATTTTTTTAGACCTTTTGGGATATAGTGGGCAATGATATTTGTTCTACCATTAGAGAGTTTCAATCTGCAAAAACCATTCCTCATGGATTTAACTCAACCTTTATTGCCCTCATTCCAAAGAATTCAAATGCTAAATCTATGACTGATTTCAGACCTATTAGTTTGTGTAATGTGGTCTACAAAATCCTCACAAAGGCCATTGCTAATAGAATGAGAGACATCCTTCCTTCCATTATTGATCCTTGCCAGGGAAGCTCTGTTCATGGTAGATCCATCCTTGATGGAGTCATAACTATCCATGAAGCTCTTCATTCTATTCAAATGTCAAAAACACCAGCCTTTGTTTTGAAATTGGATATGAATAAAGCCTATGATAGACTAAACTGGGATTTCCTTGTATCAATCCTCTTGAAATTTGGTTTTCACTCTGACTGGGTTGAGTTAATTAAAGGGTGTATTTCCACCCCGTGGTTCTCAGTTCTTATCAATGGTTCCACTACTGGTTATTTTCTGAGCAATAGAGGCATCCATCAAGGTGATCCCATATCTCCC
The DNA here is from genome assembly GCA_028583015.1 of Wollemia nobilis. Classification (NCBI taxonomy): domain Eukaryota; kingdom Viridiplantae; phylum Streptophyta; class Pinopsida; order Araucariales; family Araucariaceae; genus Wollemia; species Wollemia nobilis. The sequence goes on along the minus strand of JAQPPZ010003287.1, from coordinate 3,563,644 downwards.
CTATTGTTTATAATTGTCATTGAAGCTTTGGGAAGAACAATAAAAGCAGCTTGTAATCTCAAGCTCATCTCAGGTATAAAAGTTGCCTCTCAGACTAGGCCTGTTTCTCATCAACAATTTGTGGATGACACCATCATTTCATCTAAAGTGTCTATCCTTGAAGCTAAAGTTATCAAACATATCCTATTGTTATATGAAGAAGCAGTTGGGCAAAAAATCAATTTTTGCAAGAGCAAAATCTATTTCCTAAATACGCCCATCCAACGACAACACAAAATTTCTACCATTCTTGAATGCCAAAGTGCTCCTTTACCTGCTACGTACCTAGGACTTCCTTTGTTCTTGGGATAGCCTGATGCTTCAATGTGGAGTGGTGTGATTGAAAGGCTACAAAAGAAACTAGTAGGTTGGAAAGGCAATCTCTTGTCTCAAGCTGGAAAAATTACCCTGACACAGGCTTCACTTCAAAGTATTCCCATTTACTTCATGTCTATCTTTAAAGTTCTAGTAGGGGTTTGTCATAAACTAGAACAGATTCAAAAAAAATTTCTATGGTCAGGATCTGAAAACAAAAATCGGTTTCACCTTGTTGCTTGGGATAAAGTCTGCAGGCCGAAGCAATCTGGCGGGGTTGGCCTAAGAAGGATTCACCTCTTCAATTTAGCCCTTCTTGCTAAGCAGGCTTGGAGGTTAATTTCAAAGGATGGCCTTGACTGGATCACAATTATCCATCGAAAATACTTATAGGGTACTGACTTCTTTAGTGTTGGTGTGTCCCCAAGAGGGTCTTGTTTCTGGAAATCCATTTTGCAAGTCAGAACCCTTGTCAAACAGGGCCTTCGGTGGAGACTAGGTGATGGGCATCAAATTGACTTTTGGCAAGATAAATGGCTCCTCAATGAACCACTCATAAACATTCCTAGATTGGCTATCCTCAAAAATTATACAGATAATATTTGTGGATCAAGAGTCTCTGATTTCATCTATTCCTAGGAGGGCAAGAAATCTTGGAAGCATTTATTCATACCTACTCATCCCGAGGAAGTCAGAGAATTGCAGTTTCTCCTAAAAAACTCAATCATCCCCTCTGGGAATCCTAATGATCATCTATTGTGGGAGCTTACTGATTCTGGAGATTTTACTATTAAATCTACTTACCAACTTCTCTTACCACCTGAGGAATCCGTAATTCCTTTCAATCTTGTGTGGACCAAGCTGCTAATTCCTAAAATTGCCTCCTTTGCTTGGGTGGCTATTCAGGAGAAAATCCTTACTATTGATAACTTATTGAAAAGAGGGTTACCTATTCCCAATAGATGTTTTTTATGTTGCTCTGATTGGGAATCACCTCATCACCTTTTCATTGGTTGTCCTTTTGCTACTTCCATCCTTAATAGCCTTTTTGCTTGCTTCCACATTTCTTGGGTTAAACCTTGCTCCATATCTGATATTTTTACTCAATGGCCCAACCCTTTTAGGAATCCTCATCTCAAGACGTTATGGCAGTTCTGTCTTCATCACTTCTTATGGCAGATTTGGTTGGAGAGAAACCGGAGAGTGTTTTCCAATATTAGTCAAAATTTTGATTCTATCTTCAATAAGATCCTCTCATTTGCTATTGAAAATGTTACCCTTTGCCCATTACCTTCTCAGCCTACTTCCAATTTTGAAGCCTCTTTAGGGTAGGCTTTGAAGTTCCCTATTGTAAACAATTCTAGTCCACATCCCACTTCCAATAGAGCTCAGTCATCTTGGATCCCTCCTCCACCAGGATGGATTAAATTGAATTTTTATGGTGCTGCAAAGGGTAACCCTGGTCGGTCAGGAGCGGGTGGTATCCTTAGAGACAATAAAGGTAAGGTAATCCTTGCTTTTGCTGAGTTTTTAGGAATCCAGTCAAACCAAATTGCTGAAGCCTGGGCTCTATGGCATGGTCTGGTGTTGGCCAAAGATATTTTTGATAGGATTCTTGTCGAGGGTGACTCCCTTACTATCATTAATTACTTAAAAAATTCCAAAATTCCTTCATGGAAAATAAGGAACTGCATTGAAGAAGCCAAAAATCTTAGCAGAAATTTCCAAGATATCATTTTCCAGCACACATTCAGAGAGAATAACAAAGTTGCTGATGCTTTAGCAAATTTTGGAACCCGAATCACTGACTTGATGAGTTGGACCACTAACATTCCTCAGTTTTTGGCCCAAGTCATTGATCAAGAAAATTTGACTTCAGGCATCATTCCTGCTGACGTGGAGCAAGTCGGCCATCCTCCTCATGATCCTCATGCCAACGTGTCCTAATTTTCTTACCAATCATTCCCTTGCATTTTTGGGCTATGGGCTTCACGTGATTTTTAGTCTTGTCAACCTGGGATGTCGATTTTACAATTTTCAAAGAAAAGTTTTTGGTGTCCTCCCTCATCTCGAAAAGGGATGTCGATTATCCTTCCTCCAAAGCATTACCCTTGTTGTCCTTACTCATTTCAAATGTCACCAATCCATAGTCATTACCCCTATCCATCCTCCCACCTTGTCCTTCCACATCATCATCCTTCTGCGTGTCTCTCCTCATATTTTGATGTACCTCTTTGATATTACCCATTTGGGATATTTTGATTCAGATTCTCACATGATCTCCTGTAGCAATCAAAATTATAGCATATACCGAGAGGGCTTTGAAGTGTGCAATTTTTATTTTCAACACCCTAGGTGGCACTCATGCCGATATTACCATCGATCCATTGCTGTTCTTACTATCTCGGTTGTTTCCTTTTATATTGCCCAAGTTTTAAACTTCCTTCGTTATTCTATCATTCAGTTGTTCATCCAAAAACCTTCCCATATCTACGTGGTCATCATGGATTTCATCGAACCTTCTAAGCTTTGTCTGGATTCCATTGCTGAGGGAATCCTTGCTGGTAAAGGGTTCCTCCCATTCTTCCACAAATTTGAAGGTGAAGACCCCGAAGTTACGTTGGCATTCATGGAGACATGGGACAATGGTAAGGTTACCATCCATGGCAAGACCTATGTCCTGGATATCAAAATGCTTGTTGAATTGACTGGACAACAACCAAAAGGAAGATCAATTAAGAGAGAGAAGCACAATTGGGATGCTGAATTGAAGGACGTCAAGGATAAGGAGCTCTATAGAAGGGCTCATCTTGGCATGCGGTGTGATGAGTTACCTTTTCCATGGGGGAGTGTTCTCAAACCGATCATGGAGTATGTGACTGTGGATGATCCTGACAAGCCTCTGCATAGTTTTCACTTCTCCTTTTACAACCATTTTTGTGATGTAAGTGCAGTCAATATACCTCAATTTATTTTTAATTCTATCAATTACACCATTGAACATTGTAGGGAGAAAAATGGGTCAGAACTTCCTACCCACCATGGCCTTTTCAATGTTTTGTTCAAACATTGGCTACTTCACTGTCCTGAGGGTATTGTTGTTACTCCTCCCCCCAAACCCAAATAGAGTCCTCTGAAACCTAGTTCATCCCAAACCACACCTCAATATTCTTGTACTCCAAGGTTATCCACCAAAAAGCAAAAAATTGTTGAAAATGTCTGAGAATTAAGAAAGAGACCAAGAAGTGCTTCACCTAAACCTGAGAGTGAGCCTAAACAAAAACCCTTACGCTCCTCTGCTCGACTGAAGAACAAAGCTAAGCAGAAAGAGTCACTGGTCATTGAGTCTGATGATGAAGACAAGGACAACCCTGATCGCTGCATGCAGATGTTCATAATCCAGTCTATAACAAATTGCATTATCCATTTGGTTGATTTGCGTAATGCTCTTAACTTATGGTTTTTTAAGAAGTATTTTACTAAAAGCGTGGAAGAAGTTCCTACTAAAAATTTGAAGAAGGTGACTATTAAAACTGAGGACATCCCTGCCAAGGACAACACTGTTGATATGGACACCCTAAATGTTGGAATCCAAGATGTTGAGGTCAATCCTGATCTTGAAGGTTAAGGGCGCCCACTCTAGTTTGGAGGGTTGTTGTTCAAAGTTTGATGCTTTTTGTTCTATGTATCAGTTTTGCCTGAATTTTTGGTTTCTGGTGTTGGTTGAGGATAGCCTTATTGCTTGTTCCTCTTTGGTTAATTCCTTTTGCTCTTCTCTATTCTTCTGGCCATGGATGGATTTTTGTATACAGGTTTTGGGGCCCTATCAAAACCCACTTGATATATAAATTTTAATCTATTTAACCGATCAAAAAAAAATAATAAGTATTGAAAACATCATCAATACACAATTTTCATCATGAAAACAAAGCATCAAAGCATCTATCACTACATAGTCAATGATAATAGAGTACTGCAACAAGAGAACTACAGAATATTTCCATAGAAATGACATGAATTCATATTTTTAATAATAAATTAGACTCAATATGTCTAATTAAATGCATCAAAAACTCTCACAAAGGAGTATCACACTATGCCTTGATAGCTCCTTTTTATGAGTTAACCTGATATACATAGGTGTCATCAAAGACAAAGACATAATTTCATACTTCTTCCTTCAAGATACCCATATATCTTGAAACCATCTTGGCAAACTCATTTGCCACCACTAGTGCATCACTCTTGATGTCCCCTAGTACTCATTTTTGATCAACCTATTGCAAGATTCATATCTCAAGAGACACAAATGTCAAGTGCATTCCTCAAAAGAGCCTAAGGTACACCACTTAAGACCCATAAAATGTGGAGGGTTCGCTTAGCTCTTCCACTTTGATTCACCAATGGCTCAATAGTGGGAGGAGAAGAACTTGAACACATGTAGTCTCTGAGTAACAAAATCCAATAGTAATGATCATCTTTACTATGCTTACGATGCCATATTAATATTCATGGTCACACTTACCCTCTGTAAGGTACCATGCAAAAGTTTTATACCAGTCATACTATCATTCATCGATAGTACCTATGACCACACTTACTCCATGTAAGGTGTCATACCAATCATACTATCACTCATCGATAGTACCTATGACCATACTTACTCCATGTAAGGTGTCATAACAATCATACTATCACTCATCGATAGTACCTATGACCACACTTACTCCATGTAAGGTGTCATACCAATCATTAGAACATGATTTCTTCTATTTTAAGAGGGGATCCCACACTCTTCTTTAAGGATAGATTCCTTATCTATACCTCCTAAGAGTGTTCCCATATTAAAAAATTTCATGTCTAACCTTGCTCATTTAAGTTAGTTTTAAATATTAACTAGAATAAGATTCTCTTTCATTAAGTTTGTTAGACTCATATATAGATGCATCCCGAAATACCTCTTCTTACCCTCCAAGACATTTTCACTTGATATCTAGTCATTGCAGATGACATTCAAGTGATCAATATGTTAGATAGGGTACTTAGTCCAAGCTTACCTACTTAGGACCTTCCAAAAGCTACTTGCTATTTGGAACCTTCTGAGCCACTACTCAGAATAAGAAAAACAAGAAGACTCAAGTATTAGGGACCATCTAGTCCAACTCTTAATGAAATACAATCAAATAATCTAAATTACTCATTAGATAAAATACATGTTTGTGGGTTACATATGTAACCTTATAATACACAAGGATTGGCTTTTCAGCCATACAATATGGTAGACTTTATGGCTATCATTTTTCTGTCCTTTCATCATTCGGGTTTAGACCCAATTCTCGCAAGGAAGTGGTTCGAGGTCTAACTCATCGAGTAATACTTCTATGCCCACGTGGAATATCGATTGTGAGCAGTCCATGACTTACTAATGCATCAAGGTAGGATTCCAAGTAGGTAGATCTGTACTCATCCCTTGCTTGTCAAAGTTGTGAATTCTTGGCCTAGATGGCCATCATTGATTCTTCACTATTCCTTTGAGTTAACTCCTATTGGAGTATATCTCGTTCGATTCTAGAAACATCTCTTTCCGACTCCAACTATCAAATTTGTTGCTTCAGGGACTCTATCTCAGAATGCCCACTATCATTTCCTTGATAGTTGGAAGGGCCTACCTCATCTTCTAGTTGATGGTGTACTTGAACCCTAGGAAGTTCTTCTACTTCCTTTGGACTTTCCTCATCTTGTCCTTGTTGGGTAGACCACCATCGATCATATTCTAGGGTTGTACCTACATCATCCACACCTGGAACCCATATGTCCTCATCTATTTCTAAGGATAATGGTTCCATTTATGGGGGTACAACTTCTTTCCTCCCTTTTATCGTGTAAACCATAGGAGGGTCTGATATCCTTTTTCTGATACCAAACTATCACAATACTCGAGTATATTGAAAATACTCGTAATGCATGTTGACTCACCCAATCATCCATCTGGCTCTTCGCACATGAGCTAGATGATAACTATCTTCTGACCATATTGGACCTATCCTCCATGGTCTCTAGATCACATCTTGGGGTTTCAAATTTTCCCATATGGAGCGATAGAGCTCCCAATTATCCTCTCATGGCCTCTTTAGCCGAGGCTCCTTCACCCTTTGCCATCTTAGTGCATAAGGGGCTTATGGGTTTACTGAGCTATGTACATCATAAGGTAACCCTTGGGGTCTCCTTATAGCTACATGCTCCTAGGCCCATATTTGTAACAAAAGGCCACATTCCATTCTTACCCACTTTGTTGTTCAAAACTCGGACAACTCTCTATAGGCTTGGGCTAGTAAGGCCAGTGCCCAAGAAAACACAATGGAAAACTCTACTAGGTCCTACACAACCCCTAGCATGTTCCAAGGGAATCATGCACCTAGTGCATCAGGTAGGATGATGTTTGCTATGAGCATCATTACCAAATCTTGTCTAGGTGATAGTCTACCCAAAGTGAAAAGTAGTTCATACAATATACCACCCTTATCGGTATTGATATCTTTCCACCTAGATTTGAACATTCTCTCCAAAACCAGTCCTTTTTTTGCTTTTCTTATGGCTATTACTATACACCCTTCTACTGGTAATCGGTAGATCTAGTACACATCCTCCAGGGTAATAGTCATCTCTCCAGTAGGTAACTGGAAAGTCCCTCGATCAGGATCCCACCTTTCCATTAGTGTTGATAGGTATCCCCTATCAATCAATACTGGTTCTAAGCAGGCAACTCCTACTAAACCTATCTCACTTAACCAGTTCCAATCACTAATATCCAACACACTCCTAGATCCTTGAAAAATTGGTCTTAAGGAGAATGCGAGCTTTAATAACTTTTAATGGCTTTGTCTCAGCTTCATGGCTCTTCCTGACATTGCTAGAGACCACCTTCTTATAGAGTGTGTTTTAGTAAATCGACTAGTAAAATAATAGAAGCAAGAAGCACACTATGAGGTTTTCCCTTGAGCAAGAACCCTAAAGTTAATATAACTGCAATGGATTTTGTGGGATGATTCTCTTTACTATAAAATTTATCCCAACTTTCTTGTTTTCTAAAACTTTACATCATGTTTGATAATCGGTTTATTCAACCGTCAAATCAAACATCTTTCGAGAATCATGCTTTGGTTGAATCAATCCTTTAGGGATTCATTGTACCTTTTTGTACTTGAAAACCCTTTTTATCCCATTTACGTGTCTGACACCTTACCCACTTAGTGTCTTGTCAATCCTTTTTCAAAGATTCACCACACTCTTAGGCATCATTTTTTATTCTAACCATTACTTCTTTGTTGGTAATGACATTGGATTTGAGCCAAGTACTATCCCTTATTTACACTTGTCACCTTTGGAACCGTGTATCAGGATTCCCTTAATTTAGGTTTCCCTTTTTAGAATTTGTTTTACTATTTTCAAGGTGTAACACCAAATATTCCTATGCAAGTTTTAATACCACATTTATCATGTAGTGGAGCCATCCCACATTTAAATAGTGTATAACACCCTTTTAGACTCGACCACCACCCGGGTGGTCGGGTGGCATACTATATAGTTGTTTGGTGGCACTTCGGCATAATTCTCCACCAAAATGCCATTTCAGGGAGTGTTTTAGGTGGAGCTGGTATGGTGATTCCGTCTCCATCCTAGTGGTCTTCCATTGGCTTTGTCCTTGCCTTCCATGGCCATTGTTGGGATATTCAGCTCCTTGCTCTGGCCAAAGGCCATGATTACATTGTAACATTGATAAAAAATATAAATAAAGAAAATATTCTTTTGTTGATCTTATGATCTTATCCAGACTCTTGCCTTATTGCAAGGTAGTATTACCATTTGTAAATTTTGAATGGGGATCTTACCTTCTATATCCTATGGTTTGTTTCTCCATAGATAACTTTCAATTCCCAATACTCTTAGAGAATTTTATAGCTTAACATAGCTAAGTTTATGATCAAGGGGTTACTTTAGCATAGTCTCCGTGTGGTTCTCTTAAAGATGAATACTCAAGTAAGTCCAAGGCTGCACTTCACAGAAATCAACATGGTCAATGTCTATCCTATGGATAGGAGTGGCCAACCCTCCTATTAAGACCAATGGGTAATCAAACATACCATGCTCTTGGGAATTCTCTTGTCTATTTCAACAAGAACACCCATTTCCCTTTCTAGCTAACACTAGACTCATGTTAGGTCTCTTTCAACCCGTACATTTGGTGTATGCCTTGAAGACTAAACGTCCTATCATGAATATAGAACATCAATCATTTACAATGCTTAACTTCCTTCCCATATCACACAATGGGAGTTAAGGGGGTTATCACACAAACCCTCATAGACACTCAATGTCTACCATTTCACCTTACTTGTTCTATTCAACTTTTAATCTCCATGATATGAGATAAAATCTAAGCTTTTCCCCACTTGATCATTCTTGAATCCATTTTCCACATAATACTTTTAGTAAGGAAGAGGCTTAGCTTCATACCACAAATGTCAAGTATCTTTTCTCAATGATCTCTTGGGTACTCCACAAGTTGTGGGAGGTTCCCTCACTCTTCCATTCTGATTCACTAGTGAATACAGGCATGGGAGAAAATATTTGCACATTAGTAGCTTCTAAGCACTTATTCTTCCCTTACTATGCATTTATCAGTTTAGAGTTCATCAAGAACCATTATAGGTTTACAAACAAAGCCCATCTCTTTGCTAGTCTAGACCTATCATAAGAGTCCATTAACTAGCCTAGGCTCTGATACCAACTGTAACAACCCCACATTACCAACCAAACCTGAGATAGAATTTTTTTTGTACATATCTAACATGTCAAGTTACAACCAAGTATGCTTGAATCAACATCATGCAGGGTAGTAAGTAATCGAGAGGATTATGACATGGTCAGTGTCAACTCTCATGATAGGAGTGACCAAATCCTATCCAACCTTACATCCCATCATTATATGTATGATCCCTTGGTTTAACTATTTCTACCTCTTCTTTATTAGGAATTTTAGTTACTTAATCAATTGAATGTCATTTCAATATTACTTCCTAATTCTATTATTTGCAATGAAATATCATGCATGTATTATTAAAACAATACATAAATATTACTTTATTCACATCAAGACTTTCACTTGATTTAAAGTATAAACCATTACATCATAATAAAAGAGCCATTCATTGGAAAACACAAAGGCATCAATTATTATAATCACAAGAATAATCATAATCCATTCTCATCCATAGAACATTGCTTGTTAACAAAATATTACATCATATAACATTCTAGTAATCACTTTATAAGAATGTAAATACATCATTCCATTGGAAAGAAAATAACATTTACTTCTTTCATCATATTCAATATCCATGATCTATCTAGATAACATCATACTAGAGAGTAAATACAACATCCATGCATAACAACATTTGCAAACCATAAAATAGAAGTACACAACATATACCCTGGGAACCCTCATGGGGAATAAACCCAACCTCCAAAATATGTTTCTCCTCTCATTTCATAAACTTAAATTGTCATAAATACAAGTATAGAAAGGCATCCCACGGATCCTTTTCTAAATCAAATATGCAATTAAAGGAACCAACTTGTTCCTTGTTTAAATCATGATGCAATTAAGGAAATGCCACATTTCCTTTCTCTAAGCCATCAATACAATAAATAAGAATCTCACAAATTCTTATATCTACATGTTTATGAATGATCATTGGTTACATATTAAGGAGAAATTTCATCAATTACCAAGAGGGAACCCCATAATTCCCTCGAGAATGAATCCCACGTTCATTCTCCAACCTAGATACCATTATTCCATTTAAATCAATATGATCTAGTAATTATCTAAGGTTTCATAACATATGGAGAGATCCCATACTCTCTCCAAGATTAGACCCCACATCTAATCTTCCCACATTCATTCATGGTTCCACACATGAATCCTTACATGTATTTTTCATCAACACATTATGTAATATTATTTAGGCATAATTTCCACATTTATCCTACTATCTATACCCTTAATTATAGTGTTGTTAGGTATGTAGATCATTCAGATCATCATGAGTATTACCAGGTATGAACTCCACATTCCTCCCTTAATTAAATCCTTATTTTGCATAAGGGTAAATTTGTAGTTTAAACCATAACAGACGTAACTCATTCTAGTCTTCATGATACCATGGAGAAGTCCCATACCCTCCCCAAGGGTGGACACCAAGCCATATTTCCATAACTAGAAGGATCACGCTAGGTTCTCTATTCATTCTTCCAATATTAGATCCTTCTTTTACCCTATTATCACTTGGTCTAATGGCAAGAATGTACGGTGGTTTTCATAATCTAACTAGTCACAAATTTACTTTGTAATCTATCAGATAAGTTTACCTTATAAATTTGTCTAATAATCTATCAAACAAGATTACCTTTTAGTTATGAAATTGTCTTGTAATATATCTCGCAAGATTACATACTAGTCATATACCTTATTAGTTTGGAGTCAAGATGGTAGGAACCTAGGGTTCCTAGCACATAAATTGATAAATAAATAAATAAATAACCTAAATCTAAAAGAATCACTTTTGGATTGTCGGGAAGTCCCTTCAATAAATTAATAATATATTTTATATAATATTTCATGGATGATTGAATGATAAGTTCTTACAATGTTTTATACCCCTCTAGGGTTATAGGTGAAAGGTTGCAATGCTTCCTAACCCTAATCTTATAATAATATAATAAATAATATAATTAATTATTATATTATTTATTATTATATTATTTTATTATTATGACCATAGGATATAATATATTATTATTATTAAGATTATTAATTAATGTTAGGATAGGATCCTAACATTCCACCCCTCTTGAAAATAGCTTTGTCCTCAAAGCTGAAACCCTATTTCTTTTATAATCACCATGTATAAGGCCTTGTCGGAAGAGCTTCGTATGCCTTGTATCACTTGTTAAATGTGATACTCTAGCCAAAACCAACCAATTTAATTTTCATAAAGGTTGATGCCAACATTCTTCAAAAGGAAACTCAAAATTTACTTGTATTCACCCCCACCAAGTTGCATACATCATGAATTTTTAGCATTTGGATACGGCAAGATGCAAAAGTGTTTGGTCATTGGAACACTTGTAGTACATATCCTTAGAAGATGTGACTTCTAACAATATTTTCAAGGGGTGTTATAATACTTTCCTTGGTAGCTTAAAAACAATACCGATTCACCATCGTTATTTAGATTAGAGGCGAGATCAACATATTCCTCTAATAAATACTTCACTAGCTTATCATGCTCTCCTTTGGCTGCTGTATTTTTTTTTTTAATACAATCAAGTTTTTAAAATATAAGATGAATGTATTTAGTCACAAGGGTAACAAATAAATTTGAAAGTATATTCCGCCTTCCATCCTTTTTAAGGCTCTATATCCCCATATTCCTCTGTAAAAGAAAAAAAAATTACACCCTGAAATAAAGTTTTTGGCTGTGTAAAGAGTCAAGAAAATTTACTTTTGGAATAGATCATCCTTGTTTTGGTTTCCACTTTCGTGCCCAACTGTCTTTGAATTCTCTGTCCTCCACACATGCTGATGTCGAGCTCAAGCTGTGGCGAGATGTTCCCCAAGACAAATAACATGACATGAGGAATAGTGGTATCATGGTGGTCATAAACCACATATTGGGCGAACATATTAGGTCTTAGACTTCGGCTTATGAATCTGGTCACATTTCCACTCGCAGATGTTTCTTCATCACATAATGTTGGACCAAGTGTAAAGGATGGATCTTCTGAGCCTCCAGGTCTTTTTTTTTTCTAAAAGCCACTCTTGGTATGTTTAATAGCTCACATGTGTGGAGCAATTGCTCTTGCCAACCATATAGCAGGGACTTTATCACCCATATGAGGCCAGTAAGTTGTTTTTTCTTGTTTTACATTTGTTAGATTGTGCCATGTTGAACGTATTATCTATTTCATTGCTTTATTGAGCTAGTATTACAATCTCTGCGCAGCATCCAGTTCTTCTTGGACATCGGTCATGGACTCAAACCACTTGTTGTCCAGAGTGATGCCAATGCACCCTCTTTGCGTCTCCTTTTTATTCACATAAATACCATGATTGTTACCCTTATTATTTTTAGACATCATTTCTGTTATAAGAGTCTGCATTCTATTCCGTGACCTCATTCTTTCCATCCAACGCAGGGTTCACCAGATCTGAAAGCTGTGTGATAAGGACTACTGCAGTCATAGCAGCAAGGAATATGCAAACTACCGCAAGCAGACCCAACAGTTTCAAGTATGATATTTTTTTGTTATTCAGAGAGACTGTAAAATCAATCTGGGCATTGATTACTAGATGTTGAGCATGTTTATCCCAGATCACATAGATCACTGTCACAAGTTGCTGAGCAATCACAAATTATGTCAAGTATAGTTTAAGGATAAGCCCACGCAGTATATCTTTGCTACTGGATAGGTACTTGGATGAACTAAGAGGAATCATTGTGTACGTAGAATGGGCATAAAGTGTTAAAATACAACAAACTGGTAAGCTAGTTATGTTTTTCTTGTTCTACTGTTCACACTTTGGTAACATAACTTTTGACATTGAGTATATTTGTAATTGAATTTGTGATGTATTTGTGTATTTTTTTACAGGCACTAAGGAAATTTAAATGTCGCATCTGGGGAAGATCTTTCAGGCTTGGGACACAAAAGTGTGTTGTTTTATTTCAAGTAATCAATTGGTTAAATAATAATAATAAAATTAAATCGAAAAAAAAGAGAGGCCAGCTTCAGGAAACATGGGGTGAGATGGGCACTAAGAAAAATGTTTTTTTTTTGTTTGTAAATACGGAATCTTCTGTTGATAATAATGGGTTTCTTTTGGAATTCCACCTCTGAAAGGCTCTGCGACTTCTCCAGGTGTGGAGAAGCAATTGATCACTTGGTAAAAAAAATAATATGAAAATGATTTAATGGGTCCAATTATTAGTCTCATATTTTGTGTGTTCAACTTCCCTTGGTCATGTATGTTTGCAAATATCTGGTGCTTCCTGTACAGCCAGTTGCTGAGAGCAGTTCATCATTTACTGTTGATCGATTCATCCTACTACAGTCATGGTAAAATTTAAGGCCTCTTGAGGTGATTGCTGGAGAATTTCGTAGTAACGCGCTACAAAGGTTCTTGTTGCCATATATGCCAGTGCTTCTTGATCGTTAGCCATTGTAGAACCAGTCAAAAGTGGTGTTTGATCAGATTGAATTTGTTGTGATATTGAAAACCAAATAATGAAAGGAGTTGGAGATTTCGGTTATTTTCAATAATTAACAGTGTTTTTGTGGTCTTAGATTCTTATTGTCTATATGATTTCAAACAGATTGCATACTGCGATGACGTCTGCGCCATATGTGAATCCACTTCTGCTATTTCGGATTTTTATTTTTCACCTAATGGTGGTGGCCATGGGGGCGGTCTCGAAGGAGATAGACGTCCACTAGTAGTGATATCATGTGCTACTGGAAGTATATTTCTTCCCAATGGATCGTATGCTGATTTTGTAAATACACTTACTTCCTTAACATTAATTAAATTATTCCAAAAATCATTGCGAACAGTATTGGAGATATTGGAAAAACTTGTTTGTTGCTTTAGGGTTATATTAGGTTGTTTTCCACATTGATGGTTATGTGCATCACCCATATGCAAATATGTAAAACACTATTTTTTGGAAGCCTTTTTCCTTGATATCCCTTTCTTCTTGGTACACTTCTTTGAAAAAATATTTACATTTTTAGGGTTTTGAATTTTTTTTGGAAGTGCAATATGTATTTCTGAAAGTTCTTTGGTTATGGGCTCATCCAGAGAAACAATTAATTTAGGGTTTGGAGCAATATGTTCAGTTGCATTTTTTTCTTTCTTGGGAAGAGCAATGGGTACCACCTGGGATTCGTCGGCTATGGGTTCTTCCTCCACCTGGGATTCCATGGCTATGGGTTCTTCCTCCTCTACCAGAGATTCCATGGCTAGGGTCTCCTCCTCTTGCATTTCCATTAAATATTGTATAATACGATCAAAACGTTCCATTTGTTTTTTTTGTTTTTGTTCAATCATTCTTCTAATTTTTGCAATGTCATTTTTCATTTCCTTGACCAATATGGTTGGATCCATAAGGCTCGATACCAGTATGGTAGGAACCTAGGGTTCCTAGCACATAAAATGATAAATAAATAATAAATAACCTAAATCTAAAAGAATCGCCTTTGAATTGTCGGGAAGTCCCTTCAATGTTTTAATAAATATTTTATATAATATTTCATGGATGATTGAATGATAAGTTCTTACAATGTTTTATACCCCTCTAGGGTTATAGGTGAAAGGTTGCAATGCTTCCTAACCCTAATCTTATAATAATATAATAAATAATATAATTAATTATTATATTATTTATTATTATATTATTTTATTATTATGACCATAGGATATAATATATTATTATTATTAAGATTATTAATTAATGTTAGGATAGGATCCTAACACAAGATTAAAAAAAAAATATGTTACCCCATCAATTGGTCAATAGTTGCATTTAATAGCTTATCAAGTCTACCCTTGCAACTTGACCCACATGTTTCCATTCACTGATTTGCTAACCACTACTTACCAAATGTCCCCCCAAAATTCGATCTTAGACTTTATTCTGTGGTCTCAAAGATTTTGGCATATTTAATATTTCCAAAGAGGATTACCCTCAATTATTTATTTCAATCTTGGTGGTATGATAAATTTATCAATTATGATAAAAAGGGGGGTTACTTAATTTCCTCATTCCATTAATTGGTCAACTAATCAATAACCCATGTTCAAATACATGGAATACCACCAACCACTGGCTAAATTTAGCACCAAGACACCAGCTCCCAACCTTTCGGCTAGCGTAACCTCCATCATGAGGTCATATAAATGGGGTAGGAAGTTTATATTTAAACCTTTCGATTGCTCCCATAGGAGCAATGTGGGACAATCCCACAAGTAACACATAAAGGAAAAGTTACTTTTCAAGTCCTATTTCAACCCAAGCGAGCCACGTGGTGAAAGCAACTGCTTTTCGGGTAGGCACAACCCATCGTTAGTGGCACACACACCTGATAATGGTCAACATGACTATAAAACTATACCTCTTGGCAGAAGATAGATGGTACATTGGAAACCTAAAGCCTTAGATATAATAATACTAAGCTAAGCACCTGAATGCGCTTGGCTGGATGGTTTAAATGAGTATAACTTATATAAGGTGGCTTGTATCCAACCCACCCCAAATGTGGGATAAGGACATTTAGAAGCTTTTTAATTTTCCTTCCTCCTAACTATATATATATATATTTATATATAATTGAGACTAAGGGGATTTAATGAAACAAAACTCGTCTAGTAGGAAGGACTTACAAGCCATGCACTAACCATTGAGACAAATTCTCATGACGATCCATACTGACCTAATGCCATGCATCCGAAAGTTGCCATGCATCTTTATTATTCGATAAAATTAAGGTACTAAAATTATTTAAATCAATCACAAGGGGATTGGGTCTTCAACTGAATCTAAAGCATATCGATGCCACAACTCAATTTATTTAATGCTTCTTATTGCATTCTAAAAACAAAGGGGAAGGATACGTCTAATTCAAGTCTATCTTCCAAGGTTTTCAACAAGCATCACAGTCTTACTGAAGCACTCGTAGATTCATTGAAAGGGTTTAAAGTGGGCATAATTTATATCCAACACATATATAACTATAGATCTTTGTACAAGCCATCATAAGACTCAAATATACGTTATATGAAGTTGTTTCTAAACCCCAAAGGAAATCTATAACTTGTGCTCTTTATATGTAGCTTATTGGTAAACCAAATACGATCAAAAGTATATAGACCCTTCTTCGGTGATGGTGTAAACCAAAGTCAAACTAGACAGGGTTTAAACATGATTTGAAATAGGAGGTTGATTAAGTGTACACTTTCCGTGACGAGTCTAATGGATAGATATTAGTCACTTATGTCAAATTAATCCCCCTGAGGGTAAGATAGAGTTTTTCTTTGGTCGAATGGTTTATCCCTAAAACCTCATGTTGTAAAATGGGTAAAGGATCTCTATGCACAATCAGAGCACTTCGCTCTCAGGGGGGTTCTCAATGGACCAAAAATTCCATACTATCCAGATGACATCTACCACACTGGAAAAATAGATTCAAAGTTTCCATGAGTTGAAGGAGAAAACCAGTTTCATAGGCACAAGGTGGATCTTTGAAAGGATGACAGGTGAGGAATTCATTTGTAAAATAAAAAAGACTCACCACTTGAGTGCTAAGAAATAGATCGTTCCTTCTTTTATCAACTCTAAAGAAAAAAATACACAAATAGATTTCTCTGATATAACATGACTCCCTTGGGATAAAACATGGTGTAATGACAAAGTACCCCTTTAGTGAGTTAAACAAGGAGTATGAATTGAACGTAAACACCTGCAGTTTAAATCAATATGATTGGGAATATATATATATATATATATATATATATATATATATATATATATATATATATATATATATATATATATATATATATATATATATATATATATATATATATATATATATATATATATATATATATATTGACTCTACATATATATATATATATATATATATATATATATATATGTATATATATATTCAAACAATTTCAAACTATTTTCAGGGAGCACACCTTCTTACATGAATATGTGTATTGTACACTGTTACCTATTCGCAGATACATTTTGATGACATTGGAGTTACTGAATAGTCAAAGTGGATTTCATACCCATAAATGAACAGAATACAAATAATTTATATTTAGTCTATCTTTCGAAAACATGCCCAAGGGCCAATCAAAAGCCTATTATATGAAGGTTTTAGAATATCATATCCTTAATGATTAAGAAAGAATCTAAACTTCTTTTAAACAATAGACACACAAGAATATATGTTTCTTTATTTCAATCATTAAAGCCTTTAGAAAACAGAGAGCAGTAGGAAATCCCCCACCTGAATTTTATGATAGGCAATGACTTAGTCGTGCATGCTCCTAATTTCCTTCTCCTTTTCTCCTCCCTATATTTCTTTTATAAAATTACTCATGTTAGGAAAATGTCTTTGATTAAAGCTTAGTACTCTCCCAAAGCCTTTTGGTTTCTGATCTACCAAAGGTAGAGAGCATACTCCCTAAGCTCAATATTTCCCCCTTATTCCATTGCTTATCTCCCATTTTATATATTTTTCCTAGATCTTCTTCCCTCATGAGAAAGTGGGTGGATTTATTAATAAAATATTAAAAGGAAACCTTTTTGGAGTTCACCCAAATAGTAAGATTCCATTTTTATCATTTAAAAATTAGGGAAAAGACAAGAGAGGGTAAGGTGGGAGTAATTTTCTCATTATTGACCTTCCCTTTTTTCCAAGTGCAAATGCAAAGCATGCATTAATACTATTAGGAAGGAATCATGTGAAATGTAGAATAGTTCACCCACTAGACAAATATGTACATTTTATTATTAATTTATAACCTTGTCCTTTTTGGGGCCCAATTTAAAATTGGATAAATATTTGTAGGCACCTAATTGCAATAAATTAGGTTCATTCTAATAAGTTACTTTTGTGAAAGATAATTTCCCCAAATTAATCCTTTTGCAAAAGCCTTATTTTATTTTCCCCAAAACCTTACCAAAATCCCAATTGTTTTTCCAAGACTCTTCCAAAATAACTTGGTAGAGTGTATTTTACTTTTTAGTTGGGAATTTTATAGTATAATTTGGGTTTACTATCCCCTAGGTTTTATCAATTAGAACCTCTTATTAATGTTTGGCAACATTAGTAAGGTTTGGTCAATGTTAAAATGTAAATATTAATTGTTCCTTTGGATCAATTAATGTTTTCTAGGAAGTTCCAACAGGTGGGTTGTGATACATTGACTACCATATGTTTAGTGAAATGGCTAGCAAGAGTGCCCATGTATTTGAGAAATAAACCATTTATAATATGGTATTCATTACAAGGATCCCAAAACATTGGGTTAACCACACCCATAGCCTCAAGCAATTCATATCTTTGAAAACGGTCTCTTATTTATTTTGTCAATTATTCTGCTATTTGTTTTAGTTTAATTTTTGTATTGTGTACAACTAAATGGAATCTATTGTATGTTACGGGTATTTTTTCAACTTCATTTTTAGCTATATCCATTCACTGACTAAAATAATATAAAGGTATTTTATTTTCGTGGACGTTAATACATAGATGATCGATTATGTTGAACTTCAAAAATTTCTAAGGATCATTCACGTTTTTTAATTCTATCCAACTCTCAAACATGCGATCCATAAAAATTTGACCAGACATGTACATCATATCAATATGTATGTAAATTTTTTTTCTCACCCTGATTAAATCCACAATATAAATCAATATTTCTTGTGCAATTTTAATCAAAGTATTCATTTCTTCCAACATTGGAAGAATACCACATAATGTGAGAAGTGTTTCAAAGTCACTCATTCAAAATAGAAAATATTTAGCCTTATCAAATGCCCTATGATTTGCATACATAAACCCTACCAAGGATTGATATTCTTTGAAAACTCTATATACCGATTGATACATCGAAATCCACCTAATATCTACATATTTTAAGAGTTTTTTACCTTTAATAACTCATAGTGCAAACTATTGAAACTGTAAATTTTTTTTGGACTGCATGAAAAATAATCATGAATTTCACGGACAAGCTCTTCCACTCTCGCTACACTTGTAAATGTATCCACAAATTTGTATGCAAGATTCATTCTATGAGCCATGCAATGAATAGGGATCAACTATGGGGTAACATATGTTTGTAGTCGAACACAAAGACCATTCTTGTGTCCTTGCATTGTAGCAACACCATCATATCTTACACATTAACTTAGTGACTATTTCCATTTCATTCATTCCTACTATTTCCTTTAAACTAGTTACAACAACATTGTAAATGTTTTATGCATTGCAATTTTCCACCATATTACGTACTCCAAGTAAATGAGGTTACCTTAAATGATTTTTCAATGTGTAAACATGCATGCAAATCCAATATGTGTTGTCAACAACAATCACCTCATCAATTGAAAGTGAAATGAATTTGGTTTTTTTACTTTCTCTTTGAGGTCATCCTACTCAACCAATGAGAAATATTTTACCTTTTCCCAACCACTTCGATTGAAAAATGGGTGCTGGGTAGGTTCTGCACATCAACTAGTTGAAATAGAGATTTATAATAAATGAAATCAGACATAGGTTTACCATTTTTAATAATAGTGAGTACAATAGCAAAATTCAAACTTTGAAGCTAAAGTGAACTTATTTATTTTTCAAAATTGGGCTTGAATCGTTGCACCTTTATCAACCAATTTTTTTTTTTTCTTTATCATATTCTTGTGCATATATGATATGTACACACTCTGATGCATCCTTTCACCTATAATTTTTCTATATTGGTCCATCACTTTCTTTTGTTTTATATAAATATTTCCATAATGTTTTTTTACTGTATCTTTCTTAACTTGCAATCTATGATCCTTTTCGTGTTTCCAACTACAAATTATGCATCTCAATTATATTATTTTCTCACTACTATTCTCTGGTAGCATTGGCTCAATAAATGGAAATTTTGATACCCAATCAGGTTGAAATGATCTGTTAATTGTCCACCTAGATAACCTTACACATTTATGTTTTTATAAGAAGATTCTTCGAAAGTAGGGACTGTATGAGAACTATTATTTTCTTTTCCATTTGACGTGTTAGTTTCAAGAATCTATTCACGTTGTTGTTACATTTCAGTAAGAAAATTTTCATTTGTGGACTTTTTATTATTGTGGATATGTGGAAGTGGAGGCATACTAGGGTCAATAGTGTTTTTTGTAGAGAATTATTTTGCAAATCATTATTGCATTTAAAAAAATACATTATGTTAAAAAATATAGATAAACAATGGATAAAGCCATAAAAAAAAACACCCTTCTTAATGAATGAAGATATTATATATAAAATTAACAATATACAAAAATTAATTGGTAAGTAAAGGCGTTCGTACCTTCAATTTGTGCAGATGTTGATGGTTGACTGGATTTTAAAATATTACAAAAGTATTTGAGGATATTAATTTTATCGGAATACTGACCTCCCTTCTTTCCACTGCTAGTAGGTGAAATTTTACCTATATAAATAGAAGAGTAACATGAAAATTATTTTTAAAAATGAAATAACTAGTAAAAAAGAACTATTGTTCAAGACAATAGGATGTTTAACCCAAGCAAGCTTGAGATTTATGCCCAAATAATAGGAAAACCTCCTTATTGATTTTCCATGAATAAAATGTCTTAAAAAGGAAAATTAATGGTAAAAGAAACTTACCGATAAATGGATGTCATTGTATGTCAGTCACAATCTGCCACTCGCCTTGCACCAGTTGCCTTGTGTCAGTCACCTTGTGCTAGTCACCTTGTACTAGTCACCTTGTGCTAGTCACCTTATGCCACTCACCTTATTCCAGTTGCCTTATGCTAGTCACCTGATGCGAGTCACCTTTTGCCACTCTCTTTCTACCAGTTTCTTTCTACCACTTGCTTGATATGAGTCACCTTCTACCACTCGCTTGATATGAGTCACCTTATACTACTCACCTTCTGCCAGTCACCTTATGCCAGTCACCTTATGTGAGTCACCTTCTACCAGTTACTTTGTGCCAATTGCCTTGTGTCAGTCACCTTGTGCGATTCACCTTGTGCCAGTCAAATGTGAGTCACCTTCTACCACTCACCTTGTGCTAGTCACCTGATGTGAGTTACCTTGTTTGAATCACCTTTTTTTAGTCACATTATACCATTTGCCTCATGTTAGTCATGTTTTTTCAGTCACCTGCTTTGTATCGTTCGCTATTAGAGAAAATTAATGTTTTAATTGTATGAGTGTTGCTCTCATGTTAGCTATATATAATGGGGTACAAGAGGTGAATTTGGTGGGATAATTTTTTTTTATAATTTGAAGGCAAAAATTAGGCAGGAAACCTTATGATAATGGGGTGAATTGACCCTAAAAAAAAAATTGATCTCAATATTTTCGGGTGAATAGGCCGACCTATAAGGTCCCCAAATTCGTAAAATTAAAATTGTAAAAAACCTAATATTCACACTAATTTGTGAAATTCACCACTGTGCATAACCCTACCCTATAGTATTCTTCCCTACTAGAAGAACCAACTCCCATGTTATGTTTTTCATTAATGTTTTATATTCTACTCCTATGGAATCTTCCTATTTAGGCTTTCCAATTGCCTACTATTGGGTGATTATATCTTATGAATGGGATGCCTTAAAATATTAGGAATAATCCTTTTAATGCTTCTCAAGAGATAGAATGGGTTGTGCATCCTTCAAAAGTGTCTTAACCCACTTGGGGTAGATCATTCAAAAGAAGCATGAGTATCTTACACCATATCAACTTCAAAAACGGAAACACAAAAATCCAACTCATCACCACTCACTATTGGAATATATTACATTATTTAGCACATGCCAATGTACCACCATAGGTACATGTTTAGATTAAGAGTTTGTCTTAGATTAGAGTTTGAGTATTTACTTTATGCAATGTAATAAATCCATAAGTATTATTAGAATGTGCAATGATGTAAATATGCATGTTGTTCATGTGTAAATTAGTCATAGAATAGGAAGATAAAGAGTTATAGGTAGGTGAAATGTGAAGATACGTCTTATTATATATAGGCATTTATAGAATGAGTGAAGAGACAATTTTGGAGAGCACAAGATAGAGTAGTAGTAGATACAATGTAGAGCATGTATGCAATATGGAGTGTTTGAGACCTCCATTTCAATACAATGTACTATTTTTGTGAGCTTTCATTAATGGATTATTTATGAGTATTTTTAGAATTTTCTCATGCCATTTACATGCTTAGTATATTGCATTTTTCATATATTTAATATTGCATGCTCATTTTATACCTTGTGGTAGTTATTTCATTAAATATATAACATAAAAAACAAACAGTGGTATTAGAGCCATAAGGGATATTGATAGGATATAGGGAGAGCCACAAGAAGATTGAGAGGAGATAAGAGATTTTATTTTTAGAATTTCTAAAATTGCTTTTTGGCTAGAGTATTTCCATAGAGTTGTAGAAAAACTTGTGAAGACTAGGACTCAACATTGATTCCACTAGTTTGAAAAATAAACTAGTGAAGTTCATTATCTTTATATTTAAAGAATATCCAATATAGTTTTCTAATACTTTGTTGCATAGAAGAGTTAATTCAAAAAAAGGCTGAGAAGTTTCCGATAATAGCTAGGAAGAATATCTTCTTTGGAATTGATCCAATACTTAGAGCAACAAGTTGAAGATTGAAGACTCCATATTGAAGAAAGAAGAGACTCAAGAAAAGGAGACATGTCAAATATTGAAGGAAGAGGAGACTCAAGAAAAAAAAGTCCCATAGAAGATAAAATATTAGATATTGGAGATTAAGGATGCCGAAGAAGGAGGTTCCCATAGAATATTGAAGACTACAGATCATAGACTTAAGAAAGTAGAAAGTAGATCTAGAAGGAGGATACATAAGAAATAGGTCCCATTGAAGAAATTCCAGATTTGGGAGATAGAATATTGAATATTGAAGATAGACGAGGACTAGGAAAAGTCCTATTGAATATTGAGAAGCTGCAGAATTTGAAGACCAAAAAAAAAAGGTCTAGAAAAAATTTGGAAGGAGAAAGGAGGCTAGAGAAGCCCTACTGAAGAATTTTAAGAAGTGGCCATTGAAGAAGATTTGAAGAAATCTCAAGGGAGAATATATCTAGTAAGGAGAAGCACTTGATAAATAAGAATTTGGGATAATTATCACCATCTGACAACAAGCCCAAAAAATAAAAAGGATTTGGCAAGAAGTTTGCCAAAATTTGGAAGATATTATCGAAGACCTCAAAACATTTAGATTCTTGACAATAAGGCCAACAAAGAGACCCAATTTTAAGTTAGAATTTGACAAGGTGGTTGAAGGAGAAAAATTATAGAAGATACCACTAGATTATAGAGTTTTAAGAACAACCACAAAGGATTTGAAGGCTGATTTACAAAGGAGAATATTGTTGTTTTTACAGTAGGAGTTGAAGAGTCATAGGACAACAAAATTAGGGAGTCATAGAGTTGTGATTTGGAGAATTTTGAGAGAAGCATTGGAAAACATAGAAGCTAATTTTTGAGCACCATTAAAAGGTGTAAATTATAGATTTTAGGATAGCAAGAGGGTAGCAATTTGGGCAGCACTAATAGCTAAAAATTTTAGAGTCTGAGAAAGCAAAGTTGAAGGAGAATTGGAGCCACAAAAATTAGATTTTTGGATAGCAAACTAAAGGCTAAAAAGCTAAAAATTAAGGCAGAATTTGAGTAGAAAGGAGAGATGCAAGATTGACAAGTTTAGGAAAGCAAAGCAAAAGAATTGGAGCTACAAATTTTACAAAATTCGGGGCAGCAACTAGGTGAACCAAATTACCAAGAAAGCTTACTAAAAAGTGTCAGAGAGTAAACTAGGCGATTTTGATTATTGAATAAGCAAATGAATTTATACATCAACCATAGGTTAAAATATAGCCATGATAGGGATAAAATAATATCTCCCTAATCTTAGCTAACCACTAACAATAACATGCTAATTAAAATAATAAAGTTGTCGACATAACAAATGTCGATAAAGCAAATGCTAAGTAAAGTAACTAACTACCTAGGGGAATTACCAAATAAGGTAATAAATCTAACATTCCCCCTTATTACATTATTTGGATAATAATATAACTATCCCAATATAGTGAAGAATAAGAGAAATGAAAGAATGTTGGCTCTTGCTTTGTCTTTGGATTTGGATCTAGCTCATGGCTCTAGCGCTGGCTCTAAGTGTACCTCTAGATTTGTACCTGTGGGTCTATCTCAAGATCTACCTATGAATATACCTCTGGATCATTGCCTTGGGATCTACCTATAGATCTACCTTTGGAACTCTGTCTCTGGGTCTATATTTAGGTCTATCTTTGGGCCATTGTCTCTAGGACTGCCACTCGGTCTGTCACTAGATTTGCCTCGGGGTCTACCATAGGTTTTACCTTTTCGGTAGAAGCCATACAAAATTTCTTTCATCATGGTACATTGTGTGAGATCTGTCCATCCATAATCTATATGAACCTTGTTGGCCATTTTCACTTTGTACCAACAACTTGAAGAAGAGTGATTTGTACATCCACATGAATCACAAAGATGTAATTTCCAACATCTAGCTGCAACATGTCCAGTATTTCCATAATGACTGCAACAATGACTTTTAGGATTCGGAGGAGATTTAGGGTTTACAAACATGGTTTTACTGGTACTTACTTGTCCATAATAGCCAAGGCCTTCATTCTTTGCCTTGACATTTAGCATTATTGGAGTTTTAATGCCTTATTTCTATTTATCTAATATCTCACCATTGAATCCCATTTTATTCATCATTTTGGATCCAAATACTTTAGTGTATTTTCAAAACACCCAATTTCATCATCTTCATCAATGCTTTTCACAATATGGCATTTGTCACTATTTATGATTTTATAAACTTTAAAAAGTGTTGCAAACAAAATATTACCTGGGCACACTGTAACACTTTAACAAAAATATTTTCCTTAGGCATGGGGCTTCAAACATGAGACCTCATAGTCTAGTTGCAACTTAAAATGGTCTAGCCAACCGTCTGGGCTAGAACACCTGATGGGTCTATAGGGAGAAGATCTCCTCTTTACCCGATAATATCCCATCCAAAAACGTAGGAAACATGTTGATTTCATCGTCTTCGCAACAATAATTGGATCACAGCTCAACTTTGTCGCTTTGAAGCAAATCTAACGAACGGTGCCAATCGCAGATACAGACATCCAATTCAACTTTTGGGTGCTGAAAATTTTGATCAACGGCCTCTAATTTGACGAGGGAAAAACTCCTTGTTGCATGAGCTAGCTGTAATTTTATAACTGCGATTTTGTCTGCGATCAAATCACAACGCTAATCAGTGATGGTGGTCACAGGTCTATGACAATTTTATGCTATAAATATTGAGGGGTTCACTTTTCTACCATAGTAAACTATGCTCTCTACCAATTGATGCAAATCAATTGACGAAGGCCGCAATCCACCCTGGGATCACTAGCATTAGGATCTGACAATCCAAAAATGTCTATAAAATAAATTTTAAGAGTGTTCATAAGCGTATCGGCTAAGTTGGAAAAATCCTTCTACAAAAATATCAAAATTGGGGCATCTACACTATGAATGATCTGATACAGGATGTTTACATCTGCACTCCATGAGCATTGTGCAGAATTAAATCCGATTTAGGCAGCGATTAGAATGATAGAAAAATTGTCGCATTTGTCTATGTCAGACTGCAACAAAACTCATTGGATTAAAAGCATCAAAGGAACAATACATTGTTTTAAAACACGTCACTTAATGTTTTTACTTCCTCGGTTATGCTCCTGTGTTTCAAATAACAACCAATATTTGATGTCAATGTGCTATAAGTCATGCTAGTCTCTCAAGCAATGAAAAAAATCCTACATGCTGCAAATCAATACATAAAACTTCTAGATCACCTCCAACTTTTAGATCTCCATGATGTCCTCCAAAATGACTATGGAAATCTAATTTTTGTGGTGCTATTGGTGGTTGCATATTCTATAGGACTGTGAATGAAGGTTGCAGAGTTTTGTATCACATCATGCACAAGATTGTTGCTGCTATCTTCAAATTATATTCCCTTTCGCATCCAGTAGAAGACGATTGCTGCACTGAAGATGGCTTCATGCACAAAAAAAATAACTGTGCTCTGGTTGCCTAAGATGGCATTAAAAAAATGATTCTACCTACATGCCTTTGATTGAAAAATAGTATCATTTTTTAGTGTTTAGTTGAGCATGGCAAATGCTTTTCATGGGAAATTATCCCACATGTGTTGTGAGTGGCACAAGAAAGGCTTTAAAATTGGGAAATGAGTATTATCATTTTGATTTCCCTCTGGCAATCGCTTCCCCTATTACCTTATCTAATGTGTGAGCCAATAAAATTCCACAAATAGTCAAAATTTTATAGGTCTATTTTGGAGTTCGATCCGCTACCACCGTGTCCTACACTTCACCTGATGAGTCACATCCTAGGATCTGACGCTGGTATATCCATGTCATCAATGCATCAAGTTAGGTCAGCAACTCAAGTCCTATCCACATGTCCACTTAGGGTCTCGTCTGTCAGCAAGCATCCCATCTAAAGTGTCTTGTCTATTAGCGACTACAGTTGCATTATCTTGTCATGATCTATGGAACATCTAGTTCCAGTCTAGATGCTTATGCATGCAGTCGTAAAATCCATCCATTCCATGTACTCTATGAATGGCCCTACCTAGGATTACAACCCACTTTGACCACGTGTTAGGAGAGCATTCAGTCCATATCTGAGTCTAGAACAACATGTCAGGAGAGCATTCGGTCCATATTTGAGTCTAGAACAACATTACAACCCACTTTGGTCATCCAATATCAGTTCAGTAACCAACAAGCCCCGTTAGGATGTCTTGATGTTTGACGTAATATTACGGTCTGGATTTTAGTGCCAGTGCAGTTGAAGGTAGACATTAGATCTGAGAGAATCAACACCAATTGAGTAAAGTAGGTATCCCACTCTGATACCATGTCATAGAGTAAAATAGGTGATTTTGATTATTGAATAAGCAAATAAATTTATACATCAACCATAGGCTAAAATATAGCCATGATAGGGATGAAATAATATCTCCCTAATCTTAGCTAATCACTAAAACTAACATACTAATTAAAATAATAAAGCTATCGACATAACAAATATCGATAAAGCAAATGCTAAGTAAAATAACTAACTACCTAGGGGAATTACCAAATAAGGTAATAACTCTAACAAAAAGGAGGCCAAAATAAGGTTTGAAAGTTGGTGTTATTGAAGTTTTATTTAAGTTTTTGACACCATATTTTAGTAGAAAAAGGAAAGGTCTCAAGTTTACATCTTCAAAGATTGAAAAAGAATTAGCTACAAAAAGGTATGCTACATTGGTGCTATAAAGGTTGTTATTTAAGCATTTAAACTAGTTTATTTTAATGTTATATTAGCACCATATCAGAGCCATTAAAGTTAGCAAAATAAAGCTCTAAAGTTTAGTGTCTCCAAGGAGAGAAATGATGCATATTGGTTATCTTCAAACCTACACATTTTAAAAGGATTTATAAGGGAATATAGCATTAGTTTCAAAGCATGCTATAGAATCAACAAAGTGCATAATTTTCTAAGTCCTATTGAGCAAAAGAAAAATACTCAATAGTGAACAAAGGCAACACAAATTTTATAGTATTTAAAGACACCAAGAGTTGTGCTAAGTATTGAAAAGCCTTTAGTGAAGGGAATTTATCAAAGGTATATAATAACTACCATAAGAAATGCCATAATATTAAAAAATATAGCCATTTATATCAAGGAAGGCAACATGAAAATTGATAAACAATCATTAAACCAACACAAAGCATCGAAAACCATCACAAATTGCAAGGTTGAGTCATCAAAATTACACCACTAGCATGAGGAGAAGGAGCATAGTCTCACTACCACCAATAGCATCACATGCCATGATATATAAACATACAACATCAAAGAGTGAGCATTGAAAAGACAAGCATCATTAGCACCACCATAATGCCACCAAGAAGTCGAAGAGCCACCACCTTGAAGAAGAAGGAAGTTAGGGTAAGGTGAGCACCACCACATATAAAGTAAGCTTTGTTACAAAGGAATCATCCACATTGAAACTACCATAGGAGGAGATCATTGGAGAAGTAACAATCAAAAGAACCTCAGTGAAAATTGGTAAGCACAAAGGAGTTATGAGTGATTGAAGGCCAAGAAATAAGAGAATCAAAATTAGGGTGCATAAGGTGCATGATAAGTAAGGTCAACCATTAAGAAGTCATCTACCACATGGAGGATGTTACATATTCCATTCAAGGAGAGCAATGTTACATTTGTAATGTTAAAAGAGTCATAATACATTCATGCCCACGAAGTATAATTCTCTTGCCAAGCATTAAGCAAGATAAAGTTGGGTAGAGCACCACGAAGTATTATAGAGTTGTTTTGTGTTGTCTTTTCTTCATTTACTTGAAAATATTTTTCTTGCCCACTTTTTTGCCTTCGAATCTTTACATACATTGGATTGTACTTATTTTTTCCTGTTAGATAAGAGAGTTGATCACAACCATGATTATACTCAAATTTTAGCTAGATTAAAACTACTTCAACTAAATCTTTTCCTTGAAATGATGTTTGGTGAGCAAATAGCATAATCAACTACACTGTGTAGTTTGTAATAGTTGTTTTCTTAATCGAACACCTATGCTAAAAGATCAAAGCTATTCAAGAAAGCTTCAAGTTACAACTAAAGTAGTTTATTCTTACAATAAAATGTTATGGAGTAGTCTATTTTTATAGTAAATAATTTATTCTTATAATAATTTGTATTTTACATTTAAACAAATGTTTATTTTAATTTTAATGTTTTTAATATAAAAACATATAATTGAGACCACACTCCTTGGAAGCATAGGAACATTGGACCTCCCTCCCATTAAGATGTCCCACAAAACCAAAAAAAAAATTAAATATAACTGTTTAAATTAAAATTCTAACAAAAATCCAAATTCAATTCAATTTAGGCAAAATTTAACCCTAATATACTTCACTTTTCAATGTATCTAAAAACAAAAATTAAATTTTAAAATATTTAAAATAATAATAATAAAGTTTGCTTCATTGGGTACTACAAACTTTGAAAGTCCAGACTCAAGTTCCTCTACGCAAAATAAAGCGTGGATTGTTAAAAGACGTTCAACAGTGTTCACAGCACAACAGTTTGTCGTGTCTTCCCATCATTGCTAAGTCCAAAAGTTTGAACTGATAGGACTCCATTGTATTAAAGGATGTGTCAAAAGTTTGAACACAGATAACTATATAGTTTTACTTTGCATGGTGAGAGGATATGCCTCATTTTTTATTTTAAACTTTAGTGGATAGATGGGCATCAGTCCACCTAGCCGGAGGGACAATTTACTTATATCTAGGAGTTAGAAAATATTAAATGATTCCATCCCAGGACAATGCTCACTTTACATAACATAATTAAATTGCAATCTTAATCATTACTCTCTAAACGGCTTACACTTATTAGAATCATAAAAAAATTTAATAATTCTTCTTAAGATTTTTTTATTGCTATATTGAACTTATTCTGTCGGCAAAGTAGACCATGACCCACACCCTGCAGAATGCCATGTCATTTTTTAAGTTTCTTTACACTTTCCGAATGTAGAGGATACTGTTATATCTCACATCGAATACTCAAACTTGTTTAAATTAATGGAGAGTGCTTACCTGATTCGCTTCTAACAGGCCCATCGGACTCTATGGCTAATTATTGCACTCGTCAGCCGGTATAAAGTTAGAATCTAAAAGAGAATATTCTTTTTTGTCTATAGAAAAATCAGTAATATGTTATATTTTCAGTTTTCCCTTGGATTCGAATTTTGCTTTTCATTTATGTTTCTTCCTAAATTCGAATCTTACTTTTTACTACGACTATAACCTTATAACTTTATAGCCTTAATTACTCGATGCTTTACCAACCAACTAAACCCTCGACTTAGAATATTTGTATTACCTTGTGTATGTATGACACCAATAAGTTTCATGGAGTCCAGATGGGGTTTGTTGTATCCTCCAAGGCCAAAGCCTCTTGGGAGTTTATATATTGATGGGGCAGATTAGGGCGTATGTGAGAGACGAGAGCAGAAACGTTGGCAAATGGCTTTTGCTTTCCTTGGGTTTTCTTTTCCCTCACACTCTGCTACCCCGCGGTTTGTGCCTTCAGGCAACATGGCGGCAGAGCAGTCTGAAATGGAGGTATTGAGATTAAACAATAAGGAGCTGAAACGAATGTTGGAGGAGAGCAGAAGGCAGCAAGCCGAGCTCTGGACAGAGCTGGAGCAGACCCGGATCCGATTGCTGAATGTGGAAGATGCAGAGGAGCGCTTATGTTCTCAGCTGGGGGACTTGGAGGCGGAATCCGTCCGTGAGGCGCGAGATCACAGTGAAGAGCTCAATTCTCTCAGATACCAATTAACTCAAATGGAGAGCCTTCTCGCGGCTGCCCGCGCACAACTTCAACACCCATGCTGAGAATGTTTATTTCCGTGCGGGCAATCGCTATGAAGATATGAGAAAGACTGTTGTTGGTCGGTAGAAATGGGAGATGTGATGAGGTTTTGAGTAGAATTGGAGTTGTTGTTGTTTCTGCTTATGATCTGTGTGATTGCATGGCTTATCGCGCTTGTTGTGATAAATATTCCATAAGCAGCGCAAGTCTGTATTTAGTATTGTTTTTTCTTTCCTAATGATTTTGGATAGTTGAGATCATGAAGCATACTGTATGTTAAGAAAGACCTTAACCTGGGCTTTCTTTACAATGGTTGTACTTCGGTGTATTACGAAGAACAGACCGAAGCATGGAACAACACTTGTATGATCTTGTTGTTTGCCTGATTGGAATCTGAAAGGGAAGTTGAGATTAACTTTTGGGATTTTCGAGCTGATGCCGTGCTCATTTGAGCAGGAATTGTAAAGTCTGGAAGGATCTTTTAGTCGTACCTGAGAGTGAGAGTGATTTGATTTCGCAACCAAAATGGAATTAAGAAATAATATTGATGGATTTACCGTAAGTTGCAAGAATGTGTTTCCGCCCTTAGCAATTAGTTTTACTTGGCAATAGGAATCCAAAATCTAATGGGGAAAATTTCTTTTCTACAAGACAAATGATAATTTAAAAAAGTAAGCATGATCTAAAAGCCAACCTATATACTATATGAATGAAATTTGTTAGCACCTAACCTAAGAATATATAGTTATGATTATGTGCATGTGGTTTATTTGTAAGGACTTCACTTGTATTATTGATAATGAGATCAGTGATCAGATCACACGGTTCAACCTCTAAGGCAGATGTGTATAAGCTAAAAGTCAACTTATATATTAAGTATGAATGAAATTTGTATTGGTCTATTTGCAAGGATGCCACTTGCATTATCGATGATAATGTCACGGTTCAACCCATAGTATATATATATATATATATTTATTTATTTGTTTGGTATGGGTTACATATGACCTAAGATTAAATATATTATAATAATGAGTGGGCCAAGGGTTTGTGAAAATGAGTATATAAAAAAGTATTGTCACTATAATTAATCAATCATATTAAGTATTTTCTTGTAATAGTCTTGGCTTGTGAAGTGTATTTGGAGTAATTCTTTCTCTAAAGAGTATTATTAACATTGTTTTATTTTAAGGGTATTTATTTATATTTATCTATTTATGTGAATTATTTTGTAGAATACTATGTGTTGATGAATAATTTGATATTTTTATATAATGGTGAATGATTTGTGTTAATGAGAATAGAGGTTCATAATAAATTTATCATGAACGTCCATATCAAATAGAGAGTAAATAATTTTTGTAGACTTTTTTTTAAAGGATGTTTATATTAACATTAAACAATGCAACATATATAATTATAGGGCCTTAGGCCTTGCAAATCAAATTGCTCTTAATTTATTGTGGACCAAAAAGCTAGTAAAACATAAAGTATCTATGTCTATATACAAAATGGATCAATATAGTGCATAGTCTAACTAGATTCTTCAAGGTAATAGTTCATTGTACATTATAACCACTAATACATAAACACATAAGAACTACTACTAGGAAAAACAATATTAAATATGTTACCAACAACTCTTCATATAATAGTATGATAAGAATCACAATAGATTCATATTTTGGGTCATCACCTCAATGGACATAACATCACGAGGTCATTCCTCCATAATAGGCATCTCATAACTAGAAATGGAGCTCTAACGTAGCATTACTTTCATTATGTGTTCTTGGTTCAACTCCACAATTTGAAGTCTATTATGGATCTTCTTGATAAGCTATCCAAGAACCCAATTTTGATTGTAAATCTTATTCACATACAATAGGATGTCATGCATGAGGGAGTTGTGTCTAGCCTAAGGGGATGATGTCCTCTGAGTAAACAAAAATCTGCACTTTACTTTCCAAATAAATTGGATAATAATGACTCAAAAGTCCTAGCTCATATGGATCAGAATCAACTAAGCGACCAAGGAGGTAAGTTTTTCATTTAACACAAGTGAAGAATGATGAAATAAGATCAACAAATGCTTTATAATATCCTCTGATAGAAGAATAAATTAAAATAAGTATTTTATAGACTCCACTTGTCCACATGTAGCATAGAAGGGATGGATTAGGTTGAGTTTTTCTAGGTGCTAAAGAGAAGGGATTTTGCACTAAAGGAATCTTCATTCAAACAACAAATCCTAACAAAAAATGGACACTTTCTATGGTTTATCGATTAAAAATAGCCATTATTATTCGAAAAGATGAAGGTCCTACTTCTCATTAAGTTGAGGAGAGAAGTCAAAGGAAGGGATAAGTTGAGAATACAACTATTTAGAATGGATGGCTTGTAAGGGGCAGTTGTTCCACCATATTCAATCAAACGAGGAGGAAAAAACAAGGTAGTTTATTTAATAGTAACCATGCTAGGAATAAAATTAATAACCTCCTCAAATACTACTCTATAATAGGAAGAAAGAATATATTGAATCATTGCTTGCTACCAAGACAACCACTTCCCAAAAGACTCATCCCAAAGATCTAAGACTAGTAATAAATCTTTGACTACTAAGAATAGAGGCTCACATTCCCTAGAAATGGGTAAGGGACTAACATGTCTTTGGATAATAAGGTTCCACCATATGTTATGAGTAGCTATGGAACAACCAGCTTGTAAATAATTAGCCTTCCACTTCCTATAGAGAGATAGCAAACCACTGATGGAAAGAATGTGACATAAGAACATTGTCTTTCCAAGGAATATGGATTTATATATGTTTATAGGTAGTTGTAGAGATCCTGTATCTAATGAAAACCTTTTAGAATTCACCTCCTATGAAGGCTCTTGTTATATTTACATAATACATTTACCTTGAGTGATACAATTAATAATGTCAATCCCACCTTGGGCCTTAGGGGTGATGCAAACCTTCCAAGGTATAACTAGTAAGGAATGAGACATATTCCATTTGTTCCACATGGAATATATTAGTATAGAGGTGAAATTATGGTAAATAGCTTTAGCTAAAATCTAGCAAGAGGAGTAATAAACATGTGAGGCTATTAAAATATTATTAGGATCCTGGACTTTACCTACTAATGATAGAAATCTAGTGGTCCAAGTAGAAAGTTTCCTTTGTACCTTATTGAGGACCCAATCCCAAATGATCTTTGGGGAAGCATAAATCCAAAAGGGGATCCCAAGATATCTTATGATGGACCTAAGGGTAACAACTTTTAAATCAGGAGGGACATAGGTACAAGACTAGTTTCTAGAGAACATATTTAATTTAGTATTTTTATCACTAACTTTGGAACAAAAAACATCACAATATAGTTGAAGTATCTTTCTTACTATTTACACATTATCTTGACTGATATGGATAAAGAATAACAAGTCATTAGTAAAGAGGGAGTTGTTCATAACTTACTAGTTAGGAATACTGAGTCATTTGAGAAGGCCTTCTCTATAAGAGACTCTAAAAGATATCCCAAAATATCAACATTGATAGCATATAGGAGGGGGGAAATAGGACAACCCTAGTGAATTGAGTGCTAGAGGGAGATAGGATGTGATAACCTACCATTAAACAATGCTCTAGCTAAAGTAGATTGAAATAGAAGCAAGATATGAGAGCAAAAATTATTACCAAATCCCATCCAAGAAAGCATATTTGGTATGTGAATTTATCTATTACGACTATAGGACTTACTAAACTAGTTTTTTAGTAAAATAACATCCTGATTAGAGTCCTTATCCAATTTGAAAGCTTTCCAGTCCAACATCAAGTTATCAAGAATAATCCTTTGATAAACCTTGTCTATTTTTATCTCAATTTTAGAGGCCATAAGACTCAACTTCATGGCAAGGGCCTTAGCAATAATCTTGAATGCAACATTAAGCAGGGTGATAGGACTCCAACCAAAGATAGACATAGGATCTATACCTTTTGAAATATATTTGTTCATGCCTTGATTGATTAATTTATTAAGCAAACTAGAGGTAATGCCTTCATAATAAATAACATACAAGTCTTTACCAATCAGGGGCCACAATATCTTGTAGAACTCCATTGGAAGACCATCAGGATCTAGGGATTTACCATCCTTCATACAAGAAATAGCTTTCCATAGATCTACCAATGTGATGTTAAGGTCAAGTCTATCTCATATTTTTATGGGGCACTTTGTGCATGATAGACTCCTTAACATAGTCCTCTAGGATGGGGAGCATATCATCTAGATGATCAATAGAAAATATATGTTGGAAGTGGCTATG
This sequence comes from Wollemia nobilis, assembly GCA_028583015.1. NCBI lineage: Eukaryota > Viridiplantae > Streptophyta > Pinopsida > Araucariales > Araucariaceae > Wollemia > Wollemia nobilis. The sequence goes on along the minus strand of JAQPPZ010003287.1, from coordinate 3,528,500 downwards.
AAAGACTTTAGAAAGTTTATGATGATTGACCTTAAGAGTCTTCAAGGAATCCTTGATGGCAATTATGCTCTCAAAATTTTATGTCCTTGATAAAGGAAAAAAAATAGAGCCATTGTCCTCGTGCTTGATCCAAATCCAGTCTAGATAAAATCTAATACATCCAACTTTTTCCACTTCAAATTGATGAAGGTTTTCTTCATTCTTAGTACAATGAGACAAATATTCTAAGATTTCATGGTTCTAGTCAAGGATAGTGTGGGTATGGTAAAGTTAAGAGGTGATGAGGTCAACCTTCTTGTGTTTAGCCTTGGCAACTTGCTAGCCATACTACCTCACACAATTTGTTGTTCTTCTTATAGCTTCTTGCCATCATAATTTCCAAACCACTTTACTGGAATATTGGGGTTCTAATTGCCATACAAAGGCTATAAGATTCATGAATTTCTTAAAGGGCAAGTTTAAAACATTGAGCTCAAAGTGGAGATGAACAGGTTGATCTATGAAGGTAAGAGAGCAATATAGAATAATTGGGAGATGATAAAAGAGAAGAGTTGACAAGATGATGGATAATTTTATAGTGAATCAGTGGGTTGTGGAAAGCTCGAGCAACATAAAATAAATCAAGTCTAGTCATTTTGAGGTTCTCTCTAGATTGATGATTGGAACAAGTGTGTTTGTTGAGTACATAGGAATAATGTAATAGAACAAGGGATCAAATATATTCAAGTGGTTTTTATTAGAGACACATGCTCCAAAATCATCTATGCCCAAGGATCTACCTTCTACCTAACTCTAGTCCTTATGATTATCCACCATATTAAAAGCCCCTTAAGAATCCAGTGGTCAAGAGATAAGGTAGCATACATCTAGTTTTATAGAGTAATTTTATTACAAGGTTCATTAGGGACATAGATAGAACATAAGCCTACAATCCTCCATTGATATTTAAAATCACCCAAACACAATGATGGTTGGAGTCTTCTTCCCAACTAGGGATATTCTTTCTAATTTGGATGGAAATTGAAACAATAATACCACCACTTTCCTAAGCAAGTCTTGTCCAAAAATTCACATGATCCCTAGAGAATAAGTGTATTCTAAAGGTAAGATAATCCTCTACTACCCTACCTTCTTAGAGGAAAAAAATGGAAGGCCATAGTCACAAATTAAATGAACAACATAGCCTATTTGTAGATGCAAGAAAATTCCTCTCATATTCCAAGATAGCATCATAAGATTCATTGTTTAATAGGAAAATGACGGGAACTCCCCAATATCTAAGGCTTGAAAAACATTCTCATGGTACACATTGGATTTAGATTCAGTAGTTATCATAACCATCACACCTAGCTAACTCTTTCAAAATAGAATCAAGTAGCAAAGTGACCAATATATTTAGAGAAGGATCGGTAGTGAGGCACTTGGAAGACCTAAATCTAGCTAATTGAAATACGTCATATGAATGGTTATATTTTCGCTTAACCAAAGAGGACCTAGATCTGTTTTTCATTTTGGAAAATTTTGGAGGAGTAAAACCTTATTTTGCTTCACCACCATCTTCTAACTGTTAAGAGCTAACTTTAGGATCTAAAATTGAACATTAAGCTTTGAAGATCTTGGCTCAAGGTTAAATTTAAAGTTACCTCAGCATCCACCAACACTTGGTCTTGCATAGGATTCTCAGATAGAGGGATAATTGATTCAAGTTAATTACAAGGGGTGATGCTAGAGTGGAGTCTATTATTGGAGGAATTTTATAGGGGAGTGGGTCAAAAGAAACAAAAATTTCTTTCATGGATTTTTTCCTCATGATGAGATTGATTGGGGTTAGTGTTTCCCGATTTATTCATAGAATTAGGAGCCATAGAGGAGTTTGTACTAGTAGGTTTTGATGGTTTGTCCAACCACTTTGTGTAATATTTTATTAGTTGCCCCATTTACCTATAATATAAATAGGTATTAGGGAGATAAAGAACTCTGAAAGACTAGATACAACTAACAAGGTATTAGGGAGATTAAAAACTCTCAAATACTAGATAAAACTAACCCCTAGCACCTGAATCTTGATAGAAGACCTCAAAGATGTCAACTTCAACACAAACCTTGGTGTGAGTGTGGATACTAGAGAGCTTTTTGATAAACTTATTGCACCAAATAAATTTACCTCATGGTTCCAAAATGGTCCTAAAAAACCCATGAAAGTTGAAAGGTAAATACAACAATTCTATTCATAGAGGGTATTTAGATCTTGAGGGGCCTTCAAAATGGAACATGGGGAATGAACCCTATAAAAAATGGGTCTATCAACAAATAATATAGGTACCAAAGTTAGGGCAAATTGAGCATGTATAGAATTATTAAACATTACACTTATATCTGCAAGCCAACCCTTAGAAGTCTCCCAATTCTTGTGAATCCATTTAAAAACCGTAGATTCAGGGGAAAGATCACTTTGAAAGAACATATTAATTATCCTAGAAGATATATCGATAGTTATAAAAGGAAATAAATATGACAAAGTGATGGATAATTGCTTACTTGATCTTTGAATTCCTTTAGAATTTTATCCATTGAATACAATAGTAGAAGATGGAATGTTAATAGATGATGACTAGTTCGCAATTGCCATACAATAAAATATGGACAAAAGAGGATTAGACCTAGGATATATTGGTTCCATTGCAAGGGGTATTTGGTAGCTTGTGACCTACTTGGAAGATAAATTAAGCTTCCTAAAGACCCCACCTCTTAGAATGATAACATGAGCTACACACATGGGAAATAGTGCAATATCATCTAGGTACATGGCTCACCCAACCATATACTTCCTTCTACACTTACACATATGTGCCTATGTATATTAATGAATATTTAATTATACCTTAAGTTTATACAATGATATTTAAAATTAGATAATAAGGTAGATCAACTAGAAACAATTTATATTTTGAGTTTTCAAAAGGTCAAAGGTCCACCTCAAACCCACTACTACATCAACTAGGAGTGGGGTTATAAAGACACTAATAGATTTGAACATAGACTAAGAAGTTATGGATTCTCCTATATAAAAATAAAATATATTATTTGTAAACATATTTTTTTAAGGGTAGTATAAGGTATACACATGATAACATAACATAAGGAGCTTGAGATGAATGGTCTAATATACTTAAATATTTACATATCATAAAAATTATTTCAAAAACATTTATTTTTAAAAAAATAAAAACATATTATGTTTGGTTTATATGCATATTGTGTTTTACTTAATTTTATTCTCACATCTTCTCCCTTAATTTAAGAATAGTAATATTTTTTTTTTAACATGGTAGAATTGGTAGTCGCCACGAATCCGAGCAGGCTGTGCAGATTTTATGACCGCCACAGTATTTCGTGATGTCCACCCCGAAAGATGCTACATAGATCTTCGTGCAATCCATCCCTATAACCGCCATGCCACAATCATTTTAAACCTTTTACACCATTGAAAGCACCAGGAAAGGGACAAGCATTCAGTCCGGTGAGGCTCAAGATTTGAACCTTGGACCTCCGCCCCCCTTATGGGGTTTGGATGAACCAATTGGTCTACACCTCGGACCCAAAAATAGTAATCTTTACTAGTTGCTTTTATAGATTTTTATAATCATTCACAAAATTGTCAAAACCAACCAATGATCATGAGTATGCTTTTGTATTATTTTAATTATGTAATACAATAAATTTTAGTTTAATTAATATTATCTATATTATATTCTATATAATAAATTATTGTAGTATGATTTAACATAAATTTATTGTTTTACTTTGAAGTAAAGTTAATCAATAAATAACATTAATCAAAAGTAGTAAGAAATGAAAAAAAGACACTTATAAGAAACAAACATGTCATACCCCACCTTGGCAAGACTTTTTTCCTGATAGACTATGTACTGAAAAATGACTAATTGATGCTTAGTTTTGATGCTTTGAATGACTATGCATTGTTTATAATGATTTATCCTTGAAGAATATGGTACTACTAATGTATTTTCGATGTGTAGCACCAGGTACATCCGTGGGTGGAAGAGGTAGAATCAACCACCAAAGATAGAGTACTTGAAAATGGAAGTGATGATTTAGACAACTCAAGGTAACATGAATAATTACCCTTATATAGACATGCATTCTTGCTTGTTAGGATGATCTTCAACGATCCAGCCACCTAGAGCCAAAGTTGGTAGCCTATAAGTTATCGTAATTCCTTGGCTAGGACAGGTGATTGGGTTGATGTCAAATCACCCGCCTTGTTTTGATATTTGATTATTTGAATTATTGTTATATGTGAAACGGATTGGTTAAGGAACCCCTTTGAAAAAATGACTAATGGATATAGAGGGTCCATTAACCTTAGGTCTGCTTAAAATACCATACCAATGCTTGATATTAGTATGGGTATTTTAATTGAATAACAAGAAGACTTTAAATGAGAGGAAAGAAAACTAATATTTAATTTTAAAGAATGATTTTTATTTTATATAGAATAGAATATTTTATTAAAATAGAATAAAATGTTTTATTTTATAATGTCTACTAAAATAACGAATGATTTTTATTTTATAAAGAATAAAACGTTTTAAAAGAAAATAATTATTGGTTTAAAAAAAAGAATATATAATATAATGCTTTCTCCCTTTATCATTGAAATGTGGTAGAATGTTTTAAAGGGAAAGACTTGTTGTTGCCATTGCACAACGTACCCCAATTTGGGGAACCACTTGAAATTGTTTTGTTGAGGTTAATGTGACTTTGAGCTTGCATTTGTCTATTTTAGTTTATGATGTCATAAAGGGTTATGAAGTCCAAGGGTTTTCTTTATGGTCATATTTTTAGCCCTGGATATGTTTGTGATTAATCCTTGATCTCATGTGTTTGTTCTCATATTCGTACTAGGAAAATCATTCCACTTTCAAATACCATATGGAACTTACACATTAATAATAAAAAAATGATATATATATAAATTATAAATAAAATAGAAATTTAAAAAATTATAATAAGAGAATTGCATTTTCACTTTTATAAAAAAAAGTATTGAAATAAAGTTAATTTATTTTACTTTTATCTTATGGATTTAAATAATGCATTTGTTTTTTTAATTAATATATTTAATTTCTATGTTGGTATGTTTCTAAAAAAATATTGGCCCGATTTTTGAGACCATGTCAACCTGCGAACACAGCGTCGAAGTGCGGTCAACATAGGTGGCATGATTTTTGAGGTAAACTCCCAACCCGACCTGACCAACCAGTGGACATAGCACCGGAGCACAGTCAATGCGGAGGCATAGATGTTGGAGCAAGGACAACATGTAACACGAACCAAGGTGCCCTCAAAGGTCTTAGCTGAGTCATATATATTGGCGCTTGTTCGTATTGATAAATCATTCAATGTGATGTCCCGAAACACATGTGGGATTAAGATTGTAGCCAAAGCAAACAAAATGGATATATGTGGATGATATTGGTGTACGTCAACACATCAAGCATGATTTATCTGGATTTTAGAATTCCAAAAGTGGAGAAATGTTTATAAAACGATGTAATCAACAATGTAAAAATCATGCAATTGGATGAGTAAGAATGATGTGCATTGGGGATATATATGAGTTAATTTCAGTGGTAGTAATAATTTATATGACAGTATATTTGTCATCAAATGTAGTTTGTTCATATGGAGGAAATATGTTTGAATGGGATACACTCTGATATCTACGAGTGGCGGCGGGTCATGTCAATGAATATTGTTTTGACAAGATTCTTCTTATAGTGAAAATATTGAAAGTCATATAGCTATACAATGGAGGATATTTTGACAGCCATCCAATTGACAACACGATCACTTGGGCTTCGTTGCTTCCACCATGTTTATCTCTCATTGTTTGGCTTCGTAACTACCTTGTGGGAAGAGGAATGCATGTTACCATGCTATCATAGTTGATAAAGACATATGGACTTAATGCACCCGAACGTGGGTATCCGTCATGCTTTCGGTGAAGCACAAATGAACAAAAAATCATGCAACGCTTGGCCCATCATCATCTTCTGGATATATCATTGTAGAAAAAGTTTAAGAACACTCCAAAGATAAGATCATCATTTCTAATGTGGGAGCTCTTAAGTAATTTTGGTTTATATAACACATTATGTGATTAGGTGCGTTTTCAACACTATGAGAATAGCTCATCATGGCACATTAGTGGAGAACATTGAATTGGAAAATAAGGAGCTATTTCATGTGATATACCATATGCATTTCTATTAACTTGCATGGAGCTTGTCTTATTTTGTTATGGAACAATGTAAGGTAACAAGTTTAGCAACAAAACGGGAGACTCATGAAATATAATAATGGTTGTACACCATATCGAGTTTGTCGATATTTAGAAACATGAAAAATACATCGATGGGTTGATAAGAAAGATAATGGTATGCTTTTTTTTTCCAAGAGAAATCAAAAGAACGTCGTGGAATATTGGTTACAAGAATGGTTGAATGACTATCATATTGATGGGAGCGGTCAATGCTCTTTGGATCTTGTGAATGTTAAAACATATAAATTTATTATTGGTGGATTGAACCTCACGAGTTGCATTGATTTTAGCGCAGACAAGCAGAGCATGGGACCCAAAGAGCAAACACTTTTTAAAATGAAATAGGAAAATTATTGAATATAAGAACTTTCATGACATTTAGCAAAAGCTTTATCGAAGGTCTTTTGGAATACATAGCAGTTACAAGTGGAGCAAGAGAAGGAAGACAAAGGGGAATGGTATTTTATTGATTCAAATACAAAACGAAGAAACTAAATATTGCCTATTAATATCAATTGAAGCTCACGAGAAAAAGGTCGAAGAATATTGGCAACAAGTGCATGTTGAAAATTGAATTTTCTTGAAGAGCATCTTCTCCATGGTTGTTGGAATGCAGAAATCTCACCATTGTAATCCCTTTGAAGCAAGGTATTCTGAAGGAACATGAATTCGATATTATTTTATTTTGTGATATATTAGAAATTTCAATAAGTTTTATGCATGTTGATGGTAGACTTATTTATTTTTTATTAATATATTGTGTTATTCCCTTAGAAGATTACATCATATTAATTCTGGGTTGTGTGATACTAACCATCTTAATGTTGATCTAATTTTAGAAAATATGTTTATGCAGATTCGGGTTGAAATTTTAGAAGTTACAGCGACTTGTTATTTTCATTTTATTTTCTTAAACCCTATATTTTACATTTCTTTTAATTTCATCAAATAAAAAAAATTAAAACCTTTAAAAAATTATCTTGTTTTCAAGAATTAAGATTCAAAATTTCACATTTACGTAAATTCACATTTTCAATGGAAATTTGAAATTTTAAACTTTGCATAATTTTTCCAAATAATCATTTAATTTCATTTTATGTAAAAATTTGAAATTTTAATAAATTTCAATTTTTCATTAAAGTGAATAATTAATATGATATTCCAAATTTTATATTACAAAGTTAGATTTAATCATGTCATTTTATTTTTAAGCAAATCTTAATAATTGAAGATAAAAATTGATTAACAAATCGAAGATAAAAATTAGTTAACAATCAAAGATAAAATTGGCTTAACAATCAAAGATAAGAATTGGCTTAACAATCAAAGATAAAATTGGCTTAACAATCGAAGATAAAAATTGATTAACAATCGAATATAAAATTGTCTTAACAATTGAAGATAAAAATTGATTAACAATCGAAGATAAAATTTGATTAACAATAGCAGATAAGAATTGGCTTAACAATCAAAGATAAAATTGGCTTAACAATCGAAGATAAAAATTGATTAACAATCGAAGATAAAATTGTCTTAACAATTGAAGATAAAAATTGATTAACAATCGAAGATAAAATTTGATTAACAATCGAAGATAAAATTTGATTAACAATCGAAGATAAAATTTGATTAACAATTTGAGATAAAATCAATTAAAATCAAAATTTCAAAGGTTAAAATCAAATATTTATCAAATTTCGAAGGTTGTTAGTTGATCAATAATTTCACATTTTCATAAATTCCATGAACAACAAAATCATTGCAAATCAAATCAACCCAAAACAAGCCCCTTGTTAACAAGTATATGCAACACTGAGGTATCCAATTAACTTTTAGCATTTCATTTTTTTACTAAGCATTGCAAGCAAATTAATACATTAAACAGAACCTTGGAGAAATCACAAATGTTTCCTTGCAAGAGAGGATATCCAGGAAGAATCCTGACTGTGAGTATATTCTTGTGATTGGACAAAAATATCACTCAACATAATTGGCGCTAGAAGGAGGGATTCCGTGAAAGTAATTGATTCGATTTAAGAAGTCCTTTTTAAGTCGTTTACATTTATGATTAGAAATTCTCTAATTTGTAATGTATTGATTCTAATATTTTAAGTCATTTTATTTTATTGTTGGTTTCATTGATATATTTTTAATGAACATGGTGATTAATCAGGTAAACATTTGAAAATTGGAAGTCTTTTCATTTCAAATATTTTTTAACAATTGTTGTTTTCATTATCAAGATTAGAACCAAAATTCATAATCACAAGATCTAAGGCTTCTGAAGATACTATTTTCCATAACATCTCTCCTACAAGGAGGATCAGAATGTATAAGAGTCAGACAGTTCTTATTCCATCTAGTAGCAGTTCATCGCTACCCATCATCCTATTTGTTCTCCACTAGTAAATCCAATGGTAGGAGTTGCAGCTTGGTTAGGTTCTCATAATAGTACTTTAACATTGCTAGAGCAGCCCATGACATTTCTAAAAACTCATAAAGGTATTTACCTAAATATAAACATGATGGAATTAGAATTGCTAAAGAGCATATTCAAGCTTACAAGGATACCTTGATTAGACTACAAGTTGAACATGAGGATGTTGCTTGCAAAATGTTTCCTCTCACTTTAGATGAAATGACATATGATTGGTACATTAGTTTGCCTACCAATTCCATTACGTCTTGGGATCAGTTGGAAACAACTTATGTGACTCAATTTAGACCACCCATAAATCATGTTGTAATATATCATCAGTTTATGTCATCCAAGAGAGAGTTTAATAAACCTTTGAAATCGTTCAATACTCGTTTCCATAAGTTGTATAGTATTTTAGTTGCTCCTTATACTCTTCAGGGGTATATTGCCATACAAATGTACTTTAGGGTATTGGACCCTTTAACATCTATGTTTGTAAGGAGAGATCCTCAAATCACTACACTTCCCATGGCATACAATGAGGCTTTGACTATAGAACAATAGTTGATACCACAAGATTTTGGGATAGGATAGTTACCTTCCATAGGATATCCAGATGCTTATAATCAAATGCCTATGATCAGTCAAGCTTTGTCATAACAAATACCTATTTTGAATGCCATGCCATTCAATAATTTTAATTTACCATACAATTCAGATATCACGCCCACTTATCCTACCACTCCACTATATTTAGAAAATAATTTTACCACTCATAAAATGGCTAAAATAAATGCTCAAACCATGCCTACATTCTTTAATACAACACCCATTCCAAATGCTTCAACATTTCATCAAAACAACATAAAATTTCCATAGGTTGTCCAAAATAAAAGTTTGCCAAACTTTCAAAATACCACTGCCACTACAAGTAACACAACCAATGAAACTACTATAGGATAAAATAATGAACCTAATTTGTAGGTAAACGACCTACATCGGGTAATCCAAAAATGCAGTAGTGACATGGTTCAAATGCAGAAACAATTGCCTCAAAATTCTCATCAAAATATAAATTTCATTTTTCAAAGAAAACAATGGAATACTCGTCCAAACAATGGAGGAGTGTCTAATCCCATTGTTAATCAAAAAAATACTACCACTAGTTCCAATCAAACCCACACTATTGTTGATATTTTGGAGTTGGCTTTAAATAATTGGTGTAGGGCGCATTTCACGACACAACATAGTGAGAATGAGTGCTCTGAATTCAAAACAACTCTAGATATTCTACAAAAAGAGATGGATAGCATAAAAATTGTTTTAGATGAAGATCCTTCCCAACAGGCTAGTAATAACAAAGGGAAAGAATCAGCACTAGTAGTTGAAGCATTTCAATCAATTGAATAATATGAAGAAGGGTATGATTGGTCTATAGAAGAGGAAGTTAAAGCCTTCAAATAATTTTAAAAAGGTAATCATAATTACAAGCTTAGGAGTAAGGCTAAAGCTCATGTTACTTCTTCTACTCCCCCAAATGATACCAACATTCCTCCTAACACATAGGCTAATAACAATACCATACCTCCATTTAAGGTTGATCTGCCTCAACCACCACATGATAAAATTACATATAATATTGTGGAGGATTTAAAGAAAACAAAAGCAAATATATCTTTATTTGATGTTGCTAAGTTGACTAATCAACAAGAATTTTTGATGCAAGCTTTTGGTAATAAAAGAAAAAATGAATCCCCAAAAGCCATGGATGCACAATTTGCCACGAAGGGACAAAGGAGAATCTCCTCCCTTTCTTTTGACCATAAAATTGCAGGAAGATATCTACACAATTGTCTTGTTGATTCAGGAGCATTCGATAATGTCATGCCTCACATTGTTTGTCAAAATTTGGGTTTGAAACCCATCCCTTCTAACAGAATAGTTGTTCAACTAGATAAAACTGAATTTAATGTGGTGGGAATGCGTAAGAATGTTCATATACAACTAGCCTCAAAACCTAGGATACAATAGTATATTGATATACATGTAGATATACTTGATAGGTATGGAATGTTGTTGAGCATAGATTGATCTAGGAACTTAAACGGATACATGGCCACAAATTGTTCACATATGTGGCTACCATGGAAGGGTGTTGCTAACCAAATCATAGTTGAAAGAGAATCTAGAGTCAAGGATTTGATTACTGAATATAACAAAACCAATATAACTTTTTTACAATGATTCTGAGTTAGGTGTTTACACTTCGGAAAAAAAAATGGATGTAGGTGAATCTAAAAATGAAATACCATCTATTAATCCAATTAAGGATGAAAATCTTGTTTTTTTGCTTAAATTTTATGGATCTAAATCCAAACAAGGTAGTGAAGTTGGTGTGGAATTTATTAGTCCTAAAGGTAAGTCGTCTCTGGCAGCTTATAGATTACAGTTTCCTTGCACTTGTAATACTACATAATATGAGGCTTTAATATTTGGATTGCAGTTAACCTTAAATAAAAACATTAAATGTTTAAAATTACTAGGAGATTTAGAATTGGTTTTTAAATAGGTGAAAGGCCAATACACATGTCATTATAAAAGGCTAATTCATTACAAAAATAGAGTTAGGGATTTGATTGATGAATTCCATGCTTTCAATATTTCATTGATATCTAGGAAGAACAATCAAATTGTTGATTCTTTAGCTATCACAGTAGGTACTCTTAAGCCTATTGATAATAGGAAGCTAAAGAAGTTTTCAATTGAGTTGATACCCTGTCCTCCTATACCTGACAATGTGAAAATTTTACTTTGTTGTAGCTCTTTTCACAATTATCTTGGACTATGTTTTGCAAGATATATCAACTCATGTTACCTTGCTCTTATATATTATTTCTTTTTTGTTTTCACTAGCTATTTATATATGTTGCTATTTGTTTTCTCCTTCCCTAGTTTGTTCAAGGTTCTTATTTCTTTTTCTAGATTTTAAATTTTTACATGATTCCAATGATTATTTGATTATATCCATCACTTTCTTGCTATCAGAAGTATAAGTTTGAAAAATATTTACCATCTTTCTATTCTCTCTTTGCATAATTTGCTTGAGCAATATTTAAAAAAATATATTTTTCTTTATTATAGAGGTTTTATGTGGTCTTTTCTTCATTTGCTTGAAAATATTTTTATTGCCCACTTGTTTGCCTTCAAATCTTTACATGCATTGGATTGTACTCAAATTTTAGTTAGATGGGAGGTGCTTCAACAAAATCTTTTATCTTTGAAACGATGTTTGGTGAGCAAATAGCATAATCAACTACATTGTGTAGTTTGTAATAGTTGTTTTCTCAATCGAACACCTATACTAAAAGACCAGAGCTATTCAAGAAAGCTTCAAGGTACAACTAGAGTAGTTTTATTCTTACAATAAAATGTTATGGAGTAGTTTATTTTTATAGTAAATAATTTATTCTTATAATAATTGGAGGTACAACTAGAGTAGTCTATTCTTACACTAAAAATTTATGGAGTAGTCTATTTTTATAGTAAATAATTTATTCTTATAATAATTGGTATTTTATTAGTTTAAATTTTAAAAAAAACATATTTATTTTAATTTTAATTTTGTTTATAAAGACATGGTATAATTGGGACCACACTCCTTGGAGGGTCTCCCTCCCCATGATTTGAACTCAGGTCACCATTGAGATGTCCCACAAGGCCCAAAAAAAAATTCTTATTTTAATTAGATCTGTTAAATTTAAAATCTTAACAAAGATCCAAATTCAATTTATGGAAAAGATAACCCTAATATACCTCACTTTTCAATGTGTCGAAAAAAACAAAAATTAAATTTTAAAATATTTAAAATAATAATAAAGTTTGCTTCATTGGTTACGACAAACTTTGAAAGTCCAGACTCCAGTTCGTCAACGCGAACAATAATATGTCTACATTCATTGATTCTCGTTTCGAGTTCGGACCACGGCATTTTTATAAGCCAAAATAAAGCGTGGATTATTAAAAGACGTTCGACAGTGTTCAGAGCACAACAGGAGGTACGCCTTTTTGTCGTGTCTTACCATCATTGCTTAAGTCCAAAAGTTTGAACTGATAGGACTCCATTGTTTTAAGGGATGTGTCAAAAGTTTGAACAGATTTTTTACTTTAAATTTTAGTGGATAGATTGGCATCAGTCCAACTAGCAGGAGGGACAATAACAATTTACTTAAAAATAATTATATCTAGAAGATAGAAAATATTAACTGATTCCATCTTAGAAAAATGCTCACTTTACAAAAATAGTGAAATTGCAATCTTAATCATTACTCTCTAAAAGGCTTAATCATAACAATTTTAATAATCCTTTCTAAGGTTTTTCTATTGCTATATTGAACTTATTCGGTCGGCAAAGTAGACCATGACGCACACCCTGCAGAATGCCATGTCATCTTTTAAGTTTCTTTAAAATTTCAGAATGTAGGCCACACTGTTATATCTCACATGGAATACTCAAACTTGTTTTAAATTATTGGAGAGTGCTTACCTGATTCGCTTCTAACAGGCCCATCGGACTCTATGGCTAATTATTGCACTCGTCAGCCAGGTATAAAGTTAGAATCTAAAAGAGAATATTCTTTTTTGTATATTAGGAAAATCAGTTTTTCCTAGATTCGAAATTTTGTTTTTCATGCATGCTTTTTTAAATTCGAATCTTGCTTTTTACTACAACTATAACCTAGCTTTACCAATCAACCAAACCCTCCACCTAGAATATTGGTATTACCTTGTGTATGTATGACACCAATAAGTTTCATGGAGTCCAGATGGGGTTTGTTGAATCCTCCAAGGCCAAAGCCTCTTGGGAGTTTATTATATATTCATGGGGCAGAGACGAGTCTGGCATTAGAGCGTGTGCGAGATATATGTAAGCGAGAGACGAGAGAAGAAACGTTGGCAAATGGCTTCTGCTTTCCTTGCGTTTTCTTTCCCCTCATACTCTGCTACCCCGCGGTTTGTTGCCTTCAGGCAACAACATGGCGGCAGAGCAGTCTGAAATGGAGGTATTAAGATTAAACAATAAGGAGGTGAAACGAATGTTGGAGATATTAGTAATATTTCTTATATATATCTACTATGGGGATTGAACTCAGGTCACATAACCCATAATGATAATGCAAGTGGCGTCCTTGCCAACAGACCACACTCACGGGGAAGAGGGGTATTATAGATAATTAGTATGGGTTATATATGACTTAAGATTTATTATATTATAATAATGAATGGGATAAGGGTTTAGAAAAACAAGTATATAAAAAAAGTATTGTCATTATAATTAAAAAGTATTTTTTTTGTAATGGTGAATTATGTTGTAAAATATTATTTGTGGATGAATAATTTGATATTTTTGCATAATGGTGAATCATTTATGTTAACGAAAATAGAGTAATAAATTTAACATGAACATCCATATTAAATAGAGAGTAAATATTTATTTTTACACTTTTTTTTAAGGAAACTTATATTAACATTAAACAATGTATAGGGCATTAGGCCTTGCAAATCAAATTGCTCTTAATTTATTGTGGATAAAAAAATAGTTAAAACTTAAATTGTCTAAGTTTATATACAAAAAAGACTAATATAGTGCATAGCCTAACTAGGTCCCTTAAGGTGATAGTTCATTGTACATTATAACCACTAATATATAAACACATAAGAACTACTACTAGGCAAAACAATAATAAACATATTATCAACAACTATTCATATAATAGTCTGATAAGAATCATGGCAGATTTAGATTTTGGGTCATCGCCTTAATGGATAAAACATCACGAGGCCATTCCTACATACTATGCATCTTATAACTAGAAATGGAGCTCTAAGGTAGGATTGCTTTCATTATGTGTTCTTGATTCAACTCCATAATTCCAAGCCTATTATGGATCTTCCTGATGAGATGTCCAAGAACCCAATTCTAATTGTAAACCCTGTTCACCTGTAATAGGATGTCATGCATGAGGTAGTTGTGCCTAGCCTAAGGGGATGATGCCCCTTGAGTAAACAAAAATTTGCATCTTACTTTCCAAATAAACAGGATAACAATGACTGTCAAACGTCCTAGCTCATAAGGATCAGAATCAACTAAGCGATCAAGGAGGCAGGTTTTCCATTTAACACAAGTGAAGAAGGATGAGAGAAGATCAAAAAATTATTTCTAATATCCTCTGATAGAAGGATAATACCAAAATAAGTATTTGATAGACTCCCACTTGTCCACATGTAGCATAGAAGGGATGGATTAGGTTGAGCTTTTCTAGGTGCTAAAAAGAAGGGATTTTGCACTAAAGGAATCTTCATTCAAAGAACAAATCCTAGCCAACAAGGGACACTTTCTATGGTTTATCAATTAAAAAGCCACTATTATTTGGAAAGATAAAGGTCCTACTTCTCATTAATTTGAGGAGAGAAGTCAAAGGAAGGGATAAGTTGAGAATACAACTATTTAGAATGTATGGCTTATAAGGGGAAATTGTTCCACCACATTCAATCAAACTAGGAGGATAAAATAAGATAGTTCATTTGATAGTAACCATGCTAGGAATAAACTTAATAACCTACACAAATGCTACTCTATAATAGGGAGAAAGAATATATTTAGTCCTTGCTTGCTACCAAGACAACCACTTCCCTAAAGACTCATCCCAAAGATCCAAGACTAGTAATAAATCCTTGGCTACTAAGAATAGAGGCTCACATTCCCTAGAAATGGCTAAGGGACTAGAATATCTCTAGATAATAGGTTTCCACCATATGCTATGAGTAGCTATGGAACAATCAACTTGTAAAGAATTAGTCTTCCACTTTATATAGTGAGATAGAAAACCACTAATGGAAAAAAGGTGACATAAGAATCTTGTCTTGCCAAAGAATATGAATTCATTTATATTTATAGGTAGTTTTAGAGATCATGGATCTAATGAGAACCCTCTAGGGTTCACTTCCTATGAAGGCTCTTGTTATATGGCCTTAAGATATTTTCCTTGAGTAGAATCAATAATGCCAAGCCCACCTTGGACCTTAGGGGTGATGCAAAGCTTCCAAGGTATAACTAGTAAGGAACAAGCCCTATTCCATTTGCTTCACATGAATTGTCTTAGTATAGAAGTGAACTTATGGTAAATAGCTTTAGTCAAGATTATGCATAAGGGGTTGGTCCCAAAATTTATTTATGAAAATAATACGAATCAGTTTAGAAATCGAGGTGAATCCTTGCCAAATTCATGTAGGAGACATGGCGAATTGCTTTTATTTTTCACCAAAAATTATAAAACTATGGTAAATTTTACATGTTTGATGACCGACGACATAAAATTGACTATTGACCATTTGCAAAATAAATTTGATTGTCGACCAGTTGTAAATGACTAATCGACTGTTGAACGATTGCAAATGATTGCTCGACTGTCGATCGATTGTAAATTACTGCTTGACTATTGACTGATTGTAAATGAATGCTTGACTATAGGTCATTAGAAAATAACTAGTCAACTCCAAATTAGTTACAAATGATAGTTTGACTTTGAACTAATTATAAAACTATTACTAACTTTGGCTTGGTAGAAAAACTATTATAGACTTTGGATCGATGGAAAAATAATGGTCAAATCTAGATCAGTTGGAAAAGACTAACCAACTCTGGATTAGTTGTAAAAAAAGTGTTCAATGTCAGATCAGTTGCAAAACGTATCTAAATTTGGATCGGTTGCAAAATAGTGTTCGACTCTAGATCGATTGCACCAGAGGTTACACTACCATGTATCAAACAATCGATCACTCATCTATGCATGTCAAATTACGTGTTGCCATGTGTCCATCTACATTCAATTTTGGTATGCAGATGTCTATAAAAAGGTATCTACAGTTATTTTTGACATTTTTTCTTTGGTAGATTATCAGAGTGAACCCTAGGCAACTAATGCCTTGCACCCTACTCTTTCAAAAATTTACCCTACTTTCACCACTTCTAGTAATGGACACCACTTCCACCCCTGCTTCTGAAATTATCTTCAAAAGACTTCTTTGTCCCAACATTTCAAAAATCTTAAGCATACTCAGATACGACATTTCTTGGGTCAATGATGCAAGCTTGCAATGTTTAGTTTCAATGTTGCATTTTAGAATAGATAACCATGTCTTGCAGAACATTATAGACATGCACGACAATGATACGACGACCGCCAAATTGATAATACAAAATAAGAAAATATGTTTTACTATCAAACCCTTAGACATGAAGATATTGATAGGTCTCCCTCATAGGGATGTTGATCCCATCACTGCAAATTTCTTGCTATCTACCGATGACAAAGCATTCTTGGAGACCAACTTCAAAATCTCTTCAAAATTATTCTCAAGTATAATTCTTGATGTTCTTTAAAGTTCAAAATTTAAAATTTATGATTTCTCAACTAATGATTTTTTTTTGCAGTTTTGTCTCTAAGTCTAGAAGGGGCTTAACTAATTCATTTGTTGAAGATAAAATTCTTAAAGTGGTTATCAAATTTTTCCAAGCAAGACTCATTCTGCAAGGAAGATCAACGAATATTTTTTTCTAGGGATTGGCCTACCTAGTTTGGTATCTTCACCACCAAAACTTTGATTGGTGTACATATATTTTGCAACACATTAGAGAAGAAATACATAACATCCAAATGAACACAATGAAGAATGTGACGATGTGTAATTATATTCTTGGATTTTATTATGAATGTTTTCATAGTGTACATAATGCAGATGTATCGACTATGTTGCATCCAACCCTAGCAAGCATTACCATGTCAACCCAAGAGGTGTAGATAAAAATTATGTCTTTCACTAAGAAATAAAATTTTATAGTATAATAGGTTTTCGTTTTTCAATTTTAAATTTGCACTTAAATGCAAAGAAGGACAACCACTAATGTGACCAAACATGATGTTGTTGTAAGGGCTCATATGCTAGAAGCCACTGGTGATTCTTCTGACACATAGTCAAAAGCAAAACCCTTGTAGAGGCCTCCAAAATATTTGAGGCATGCTTCTTCTCATAGATTTTCTCGTCCACGTCAGCCTGCATATAATTTACAATGTGAATCTAGTGAGACCACTCCTATGACAACTAAGTTTACCATTTCGAGCTTCTTTGTATATATTTGTTTAGTTGAAATTATAATAATTTTTATTTTATTTTTATATGTTTTTAGTGTTACACTCTGCCCCCACCCATATCGACATGCCTTTATAGGCTATAGAGGTGCAACACATCTCATCATCATCAGGTAAGTGTATTTATTTTAAATTAATATATATTTATTTTATTCAATTTTATTTTCTTAAACAAAATCTTATTGTAATGTTTTTAGGTGCCTCCCCGCAATTCACTATAAGAAGGCAACAAATGATGTCGCCACGACCACCCCCTCCACCATGAAAACAATTAATGAGAGGTCAATGCAAGGATGGAAATTTTTTCCAGTGAGATCGTAGGGGGCACCAAGCCAGACTCTGTATGACTTTCCAAATATTTCATTTACAACAAATATTTCACTACAAGAAATTTTGAGCACATGATTAGATAATCCTCCACTAGATGAGGATTATCTGGTATAGGATAAAATTCTAGGGTTCAAAGCGATAAATGTGCTTCAAGATCCATATAACGAAGCACAACAAACATAAGAATTCCTTGTAGCTCCGCAAACCTCATTGTCGCATTATAAAACCAGCAACCTGATCCTTTAACTGAGGATGACAAAGTTAACTTTTCTAAAGATATTTTAATGGTTGATAATTGTGAAGCAACAATCAAAGAAATGATACTTCAAGATTTAGCAAAAATAAGGTATTGGGAATTTTGGGCCAAGGTCCTTATCAAGGAGCTAAATGCCCGATATAAAAAAAATTCTAAAAGGGAAGATATTTTTTCTCTGGTCGAAAATGAACCAGAAAATCTTGGTGGTCTACTACATCAAGCTAAATCAGGCTTAATGAAGTTTATGTATTTGTACAATTATGAAGTTTTAAATATTATGTTGAATAGATTGGAGAATATTAATGCTAAAGCTCAAACATATTTTAACCAATGGACTTTTGATAAGAATAAAGTTGTAGTTGTTGGGGCTGCAAGTATGTGGCTGAGGTGAGACTTCAGTTGCAATAATTTTTTTTTTTTTCTTTTATCATATAAATATCAAGTTATGTTTTATTTTATATTTTATAGTCAAATTTTGAAAATTTAAAGAAACAAGTTAAAAGCATGGAAGTTCATCTCATCATAGTGAAGAAAACCCTCGAATGTGCGATAAAAATGAAAGAAAAATTACGAGATAAGATCAGAGACAATAATTTTTTAAGAAGAATTATAAAGGAACACAAAATGGATTTAGATATCTTGCTTAAGCAAAAGGGTAAAGAAACACTTTTTATAGTGCAAGAAGATCCAGCTAAAGAAGAAAGAACATTGTTGAGGAGCTTATAGAAGGTAGAGGAAAGCCTCATCAGAACTGGAGCACTACCAATGCAGGTTGTTGATGAAGGTGCTCTACACCAAAAAAAGCTTTTAATGATGGCTAAAATAAGTTAGTTTTTTATGACGGTAAAAAACCGCCCTAATATATCCTAAGAGGGTGGTTTAAAACTACCATCTTAAGGTCACCCTAAGATGATGGTTTAAATGGTCATCTTAGGGTGACCTAAGAGAGTGGTTTTAAGCCACCTTCATAGGGTGGGTCTAAGAGGGTAGTTTAAAACCATCCTCTTAGACCTTAAAAATCAATTTAGAAGGATGCATGAGAAGTAGGAGTTTTGACTCTTTAGATGAGTGTGAAGTGAGAATTTTAACTTCTTAGATGCGTAGGAAGCAGGAATTTTGAATTTTTGGCTATGGCAATTATCATGAGGAATGCTTTTATATCATTTTAAGGTCAGGAGGAGTTAAATGCTTTCATAGAAATAGATATATATTTTTTTTAAATCTCGTATTTAGATTCATTGATGTGATCATCATAGTCTTTCACAAGGTTATGTTCGACTCTGATAAAGGAGTAGTGCATTCACTTCTATATCATAAACTGTTGTGTCATCATGCTTCTTTGGTGGAACATATATGCCTAGAGGATTGAAAAATGACCACTTGACAACCCATCCATTCTCATTACTTTTAATCTATTTTTTTGGGTGTGCTTTTGTCCAAGGGCATATCAATATAAAATTTAGCCTCTTCATTAATACTGATGAGGCTGGGAATTGCCTCATCCATGGACTATTTTTGATAACTTATAAACTCTTTGAAACACCTTATGTTATGTTTTGATGCTAATTATGGTGATAGAATGCATTATGTATTAGTATTTACATGTTTTAAATGTTGAAGAGCATATATTCTATTTTGACTATTTTTCTGTATTTTTTGACCTGTTTTAGCTGAATTCTCTAAGCAAATTAGGATTTATTTGAAGTTGTAATAATAGGTGTTGATATGTCTTCAGTTCTGAAATCATTCCATTTGCTTTCCCTACCGTCTAATCATTTCAAATGACCAAAAAGGTGCCAAAACCTGTTCAAAATAATCTGACTATGCAGGAAACAAAATTTGACCATACAAATTCCAGCCAGCTATGCATGAATAGCATGGCATGGAATTGGTCAGCTCTAGCATGCACCAACTATGGAATAGGTCTTCTAGGGACAAAGGGAGACTTTTTAGTCAGTAAAAACCACTTTCCTGCACATCTGATGCATGGATAAGTGCTAGAACTATTACACTACCTGATATTCCGGAGCAGCTTCGGAATGAGCGGAGCAGGAACAATTTTGGTCAAAATCATCCACAAACAAGTCAAAAAGGTGGAAAATGGTGAGACAAAGTTGATTGTAGCTATATAAGGGGTTGTCTTACCTTTTCCAGTGCATTTCTCCCAATGGATGCAGCCCAGCAAAGGAAATGGATAAGTTGTAGTAGAACAATTTCCTGCATTCTAGGAAGACAGTTCTAAAAATAGTTGTAAAATCCCTGAAAAGTAGCAACAACAACTCATATCAACATTGTAATAGAATAATATAAATAACTTAGCTCCCATTCGGTTGAGCATATAGGATATAGGAGATAGATGGAGGTATAGAAGAATTCTGGTATTGTGGCATTGTAAGTTTTTGTAGCAGAGCAGTATTTTGCAGGCTTTCTCCTACACTGTTGTAATGCTATTGCAGAATCAATAAAGGTGCAATTTCTCCATTACGTTGGCATTTTGAATGAATGTGTGAGATTTAGATAGTTTAGAACAAGTTCTTTCCACCTTCTTCTGGTTCAGGGAGCAAGGGCCACTTCCAGGCCCAGGAGAAGGGATCTCATTGATAGGTTTTCTGCTCATTTCTTGTTGCAGCAGATTAGCAGGAACCTGATAGTTTTTATTGCATGTTACTAGTTGTGTTAGATTGTATATGATGTTTGGTAATCATTAATGCATTTCAGCTGATCATCTAGGGTAGACTCATGCATCTTACAACATACAACATTTTCTGTTTCCCATAGTATTCTCAGATTTTGGCATTTCTAGTTTGCATCAAAGAATTTCTTGATGTTCCAGTTTTGCAACATTTGATTACTATCCTTTGAATTATGTTACTGTAATTAGGTTCTCCTTTATGCAAAGTGTGATTTTCAATTCTGCAAGTTTCATTTCTGCTATTTCCATTTCTGCATCATTTCATTTCTATCATTTCAGATTCTGCAAATTTAGATAGTTTCCTTTTTCCTACAAAGTTTCAATTCCTGCAATTTCTTGTAAGGGTAAATAGGAGTCAATTTCAGTTTATAGGATTTAGAGGTGACATCAAACCCCCAAACACTAACTATTTCACCAATAAAGCCATCTCCTGAATGAACTGATCCTTAAACTGCTTACCTTTCCTATCGTATACAACCATTGGACACCGCCCTGGATTGACAAGTATATTGACTAAATGATGAATAATTGATGACACTCATCATTTTTGGCACCATTGTCGGGGATACTTTAGGTGTTGTTAGGAGAAGCATAGCAGTCTAGGAACTATCCTGTTACAGGTAACAGTTCTTGAAAACTGAATTCTAGTTCATTTAGTGGATGAGCATGGATGAATAGGCCAAGAGACGAAAGAGGAAGGTTTATCAGAACTGACTCTTTTCCACCAAGGCGTTCTTCATGATCAGGTGAAGATCTGCCTATGTATGAACTTCTTGAAAGACTTAAACGAGAATCATCTTCTTCATCAATTGAAATTTTAGGATCTTTGCAAGAAGAACTCTTAGAGGCACTTGCTTCTAGACATACCCATAGGGCTGATCCATCTGAACCAGTTGAACAAGTCAAAATTGAGGAAGCACCTATGGCAGAACAAGGAGAACGTGATAGGGAAATTGTTGGTCATGATGCTGACAATCCTGTTAGAACTTTTGAATACCCTATTCATCTGAATCCTACTCAGAATGCTCCTATGAAAACAATTTCACCCTCAGTATTGCCAATATTTAGGGGAATTGTTTCTGAAGATCCTGATCAGTTCCTATTTGAATTCAAAGTTCTGTGTCAGACTTATGACTATGTCAATGACAACCAAAAACTGAAGTTATTTCCCTCTACACTCAAATATGCAGCCTTACGATGGTTTATGAGCCTTGAACCAGATTCAATCCGCACTTGGGATCAAATGGAAACTGCATTTTTGGATAAGTATCAGGAGTATTGTAGAGTGAGAAATAGGAAGGATGAGTTATTTTGGATTAGACAAGAAGAGGATGAAAACTTAGAGGATTATCTTGATAGATTTACCTTTATTCAAAAGAGATGTGGTCCTATGGAAACTGACTTATTAAAAACTATATTTTTGAGAGGTTTGCAGGATGATTCCAGAGAAGTATTGGATTTAATGGGAAAAGGAGATATAAACCAGCTTGAGATTAATGATATTGTAGAGTTATGCAAAAATTATTCCCGCACTAGGCAAAGAAGAAGGAAGCAAAATCTTGGTAATACTGATATAAAATATTTGATGGAAGAAATGGCTAACATGAAAACTGATATTCTTGTACAATTAAATTTTGCATTAGGGGAAAGGAATTCAAAATCCAATTCTTCACCACCCCTGGCTATCTATTGTCCTAGATGCAGAAATAAGCATGCCCTACATGATTGTCCTTTGGATAGAACCTCTATCTCAACTATTTGTGGCATATGTTCAAAAGAGCATAAAACTGATAGGTGTCATCTGTTGCCTCACCTGAAAACTATTTTGGAAACTCAAACTGAAGAACTTAATGTTATTGGGTAGAGGCCAGGTGGTAACTTTTCACAATACTAGAATGCCCCTCGTTTTCCTATAGGTTGGGGATACAATCCTTGGAATATGCCTTGGGGATATTCAGAACCACCTTCACAACCATGGAATCAATCTTGGGCATCTTCCCAAGATTGGTCACATCCTCCCTGGAATCTTGTTAATCCACCTTGGACACAGAATCAACAATATGGGCAAATATGGGGGCCACAATACCCATCATATCAAGGGCAACAAAGGTATCAAGGATAGACTCAAAATTTGTTGCCAGCTCCTAATCAAAACTTTCAAGGAAGAATACAACCTCAACAAGCACAGCCAGTTAAGCAACCCCCACTTCCAGCTCAGCCTATGGCTAACCCAAATAATACCAGACAAGCAGCCCCTATTTATGGAGTTGAGTCTGAAGACACTATTGCAGTTCATGTACTTGACTGTAGTAATATCCAGTTACGTTCAGGGAAAGTTTTACCTGACCCTGCCCCACCCACCATTGAAGAAATTGATGGAAAGCAAGAGTCTCCACGTTCAAAACCAATGCAAACAAAAGAAAAAGAAGAGAAACCAGAAAAAATGCAAGGGCAAAAGGAACCTTCTTCAGAAGTAGTGCCATACCCTGAAAGGTTTGATCATACTGTCACTACTCCTGAATCAGAATTGGTTACAGAACTTAAAAATATGTCTATCTCCCTCCCTTTGTTGCAAGCAATAAAGGATGTGCCCTTAATCAAGAAAACCATTCAGGAATTGTGTATCAAGAAACCTGGTAGAAAGAAGAAAGCCTTTCCTAAAACTGTGCAAGTAGAAGGGAAGTTGGCTGACCTACTATCTGGAAAACTAGTGCCTCCCAAATATAGTGATCCAGGAAGTCCAGTAGTCACAATTACTATTGGGTTAGTGCAAATTCCAAATGTACTAATTGACCTTGGAGCTACAATTAATGTAATGACTAAAGAAACAATGCAAAAACTGCAGCTCAATAATCTCAGTCCTACCACTACAATTTTGGAAATGGCAGATAGGTCAGTTGCCAAGCCAGAAGGGATCCTAGAAGATATTGCCATTGAAGTTTCTTCCTAGGAATATCCTATAGATTTCTTGGTATTACAACCTAGAAATTCAGTTAATGGTTATCCCATCATTCTAGGATGACCTTGGCTTGCTACTGCAGCTGCTTTTATAGACTGCAGGTCAGGAGAAATGACTATTTCAAATGGCATTGACCTTAAGAAGATTTCCCTGTATCCACCAGCCCAACCTTCAACAAAATTTTTTGGACAGATATGGTATCTTGAGTCTGATGAAGAACAAGAAACTATTGCCACTTTGGCCACAATAATAGTGAAGGAACACATTGAGGAAGTCAATTCACCAGAAAGGGAAATTTTTGAAGATGAAACTATCCTAGTGAAAACATTACAGGAAGGACTTAAAGATGATCAAATTCTTGTTCATCGCCTGCTATGGAAGGATGAAGAACAAACTTCAGAATATCTGTCACCTATTCCCATACAAGAAAGCTCTTTCACACTACCACATGGATGGCATCATCATCTTCTTACCTCTTTCACATGTCCTATGCAGGGAATGATTCCATCCGGCATCACTTATGAAATAGAATCCAGAGTATTTCATACTCTATAGCCACATCACTATCCATTAAATTATTTAATAAGCAGATATGAAGTAGTCAATTCTGTTTATCCAGGGATTAAACAAATTGAAATACAACTAGGGAAAGTTCTAAATATTAATAGTTGGTTGACTAATGAACAAGAAGCCAAATTATTTGTTGTTCTACAAAAACATGTTCAGGATTTTGCTTGGAGTTACAAGGATATGACTGGAATTCATCCTGATGTATGTACACATAGGATATATACTGAAGATGTCAAACCAGTGAGACAACCTCAAAGATGCTTGAACCCTGCTCTGAAAGATATTGTTAAAGAAGAAATTGAAAAACTTTTAGATGTAGGATTCATTTACCCAATTTCAGATAGTAAGTGGGTTTCTCCATTGGTCATTGTTCCAAAGAAAAATGGGAAAATGAGAGTGTGTGTGGATTATAGAGAGTTAAATAAGGTTACACATAAGGACCATTTTCCATTACCATTTATAGACCAAGTGTTAGATACCCTTGCTGGTAAGAAATTTTTCTATTTTCTTGATGGTTTTAGTGGTTATAATCAGATACAAGTTGCACCAGAAGACCAGGAAAAGACTACTTTCACCTGCCCTTGGGGAACATTTGCTTACAGAGTTTTACCCTTCGGTTTGTGTAATGCTCCAACAACATTTCAGAGAGTTATTTTGGCCATATTCTCTGATTTGACAAATGAAAGTGTAGAAATTTACATGGATGATTTCACAGTGTTTGGAGATAGTTTTGAGTATACCTTAGAACAACTTGAAAAAGTTTTAATACGTTGTGAAACATACCATCTGTCTCTTAATCCTGAGAAATGCTTCTTAATGATGGAGGAAGGGATTGTCCTTGGTCATCATATTTCTTCTTATGGGATCAAGGTTGATCCTAAAAAGGTGGAAGTCATTAAAAACCTTCCTCCTCCAAAAACTCAAACTGATGTAAGGAGTTTCTTGGGACACATTGGTTTCTACCGTAGATTTATTGCCAATTTTAGTACCATAGCCAATCCAATGTTTGCATTACTAACTAAGGATTCTGAATTTACTTGGTCTACTGAGTGTCAAAAGTATTTTGAAGTATTGAAAGAAAAGTTAACAACTCCCCTTGTATTGAGAGGACCTAATTGGGAACTGCCATTCCATATTCAGACTGATGCTTCCAATACTGCTATTGGAGCTGCATTAGGACAAATTGAAAATGGGGAGCATTATGCCATTTATTACATCAGTAAAAACTTGATAGGAGCTGAAAAGAACTACACCACCACTGAAAAGGAATTCTTAGTTGTGATATATGCTATTAATAAATTTTGACACTATATCACAGGATATCAAGTGTTCATTCATACAGATCATGCTGCCATAAAATACTTGATGAATAAACCTTTGGTTAGTACAAGAATTATTCGTTGGTTAATATTGTTGTAGGAATTTGATATCACCATAGTTAATAAACCAGGAAAAGCTAATGTGGTAGCAGATTTTCTGTCAAGGTTGCCAAATGTAGATATAAGAGAATTGGTTGAAGATACGTTCCTAGATGAAAAATTGTTTGCTATTTCTGTACAATCTCCATGGTTTGCAGATATAGCTAATTACTTGGCTACAGGAAATATTCCTCTTCACTTTACTCCTAAGCAAAAGAAATAGTTAATCAAGCAAAGTTCTTCTTTCAAATGGATAGGAGGCTTATTGTTTAAATGCAGTCTTGACCATGTTTTACGTAGGTGTATCCGCAAGGACGAGGTATATGATATCTTACGGGCATGTCATGATGAACCATCAGGAGGACATTATTCAGTAAAAAGCACCATTCAAAATATTTTGGGTACTGGTTACTACTGGCCATCTTTACATAAAGATGTGAAAAGATATGTCAGACATTGTGATGCATGCCAAAGGATGGGAAAACCTACCTTCACTAGTGAAATGCCATTACAACCTCAAATAGGAATAGAACCATTTGAGATATGGGGGCTAGATTTTGTAGGACCCATTGACCCTCCTTCCCAAGGGAAAGTGCATATCTTGGTATGTACTGACTATGTAACCAAATGGGTAGAAGCCCATGCTTTTAAGCATGCTCGAGAAGAAAAAGTTGTTGATTTCCTATATTCATAGATTTTCCTACATTTTGGGGCCCCACAATCCATCACCACAGATCAAGGACCTCAGTTTACTTCAAGAGTTATTGAAGCTTTCACTCAACTATATCAAATCAAGCACATGAAATCCTCACCTTATCATCCACAAGCCAATGGACAGGTTGAAGTGACTAATAGGGAACTAGAGAGAATCTTAACTAAAACCATAGCAGCCCATAGGAGGAATTGGTTGGACAAACTACCTGAAGCAATTTGGGCTTACAACACTACTTGGAAATCCACCACTGGATTTACACCATATGAATTGGTTTATGGTAAAAAGCCTCTTTTGCCTATTGAATTTGAGTTACTGACTCTTCGAACTGCTTTGGATGTAGGTATTGATTTGTCACAGGCACAAATAGACCGAATTCTGTAGCTCAATGCATTGGATGAGCTACGAATGGATGCATTGCACCAGACTGAGATGATCCAAGCACAATAAAAATTATGGCATGACAGTCACATTCAACAATAAAAATTTTAGCAAGGTGATTGGGCTTTGTTGTTTGACTCTCGTTATGAAGACTATCCTGGAAAGTTGCAGACTAGGTGGCTTGGACCATATCAGATTGAGGAAGTGTTTGAAAATGGAGTTGTTCACCTTTCACCCATTGATGATTCATGATGAAAGTTGGTGGTTAATGGACATCGTCTTCGGATATACCATAAACCACTAACTAAAGAGGAGTTTCTCAAGCAAGTGGAAAACTTGGATGTACACATGTTGGAAGAAAACACTTCTTCCACACCGGACTCAGCAGAGTAACATGAAAGAAATTGAAAAAAATAATAATAAATAATAAAATGATAAAAAAATGAATAATTCAGAAAGTGAAAACCTCTTTGAGGCGCTTCTGAATTAGGCTTGCATGAAAACCGGTCTTCCGGCATGTTTGCCTTGTTGAAATCACAATTTGGACCCACCATCACTATTCTGTCTTTTCTCACAATCACTGTTTCACCTATTTTCAGATTGCACCTATCTTAGTCAGTAGAGCAGCCAACTGGAATCAGCAGAAACAACCATCTGTACAAATGTAGATAAATGGTTATATCAGGTATGTGCCTTTTTCATTTTAGAACATTTTCAATATCTAGTATGTAGTGTATAATATCCCTAGTTAGTATATAAGGCATACATAAGGTTGATTAAGAAGTTATCCATCTGGTTAATGGGAAATGTGGCTATGATATGATCATGAAAAGTTTTAGTCAATGTCTTCAAATGCTTCTGCATGATAATGCTCTAGAATAAGAATGTTGCTCATAATAGTTTTGGAATGATGGAAGCTCCGAAACCAAAACAAACAAGAGCAGCTTTAGAATAAAAATGGTTATGCTTCGAAATGAAGAAGTATTCATACTTCGGGGAAAACTCCAGAATGAGCAAGGTTAAAAGATGAAATGACATGTGGCATCAAAATTATTTTTCTGTTGTTCGACATAAGGAAAAATCATGGCACAGATTTCAAGATGCAGGTTTCCAACATCAACGGTGGGAACAAGGTTGTTGGAAATCATCGCACGTTTCGTGATATGCAAAATATTTGGCACACTTAACAAGACACTTCGAAAAAAGGGAAATTATGCACGTTGTATATGATGCAACCAACAATTAACTGCCACATCAGCACATCATAATTATTTAATCCAACATAGTAGAAATGGATAAATCACGTTCCTATGGGAAATAGGAATCTGCCATGTGAGACGTAAAAGGGGAATTTAATTTTCCAAATGCTTCAACACGTTTCAAAGCATTTTTTTGGTGCTGTGAAAATTTAATTCCTAGCCCAAAAACATTTTAACCCCTGTAGCTGCAAATTGTTCGATCCAGACCCAAGAACGACATTACTTCAGAAAGTTGAGAAGAAACAGAGCACAAAAAAATTGAAAATGGGGGGTAAGAAAAATAGAGCTGAACCAAAAAATGTTGAATATTTGCAAAAGGATTCTGAATCCCTATGGGTCTTCATAGAGGGTGGGTTCATGCCATTTCTGAGCAAGTTCGATGGATATTCTGAAGGGTTGGCAGCTGAGTTCACCCAAACATTCAGGAACAACCAAGTCCATATCAGTGGCATGACCATCCAGGTAACTCTAGAAATTCTTAGCCATATTACTGAAATGCCTTTGCAAGGAGTTCAGATTGTGAAAACTAGTAAAAATGCTTTAGTAGAAATTGTTAACCAGTTTAGGGAAGAAGGAGACAGACCAATTGAATTTTTAATGAGTAAGAATGTCTGCAAAGGGGTTAAACGGTCTAGTCTACCACCTCCCTGGGATGTTGTAGCTATGTGGGTTATTAGGTTTTTAACCTGTGATGGATAATTTCCTGTTCTGTCTGGGCATCATGTCAGAATTTTGAATCATTTATGACATGGTCATTCAAACCCGGAGGTCAAGATAAATCTTCCCTTATACCTTCACCAGGAATTGAAAAATATGGCTAGAAAGTACCAAGAAGGAAAGGGCACTCCCAAACACCATGGGCTCATCAAGCTCATCTGCAAACACCACTTTAGGGGAAACCCTAGGAGTTTTGAATGATTTTTCTCTGCATGGAATGAATTAGAAGTTGAAAGCCCTGGATCTGAAGAAGAGGTAGAGGTTGAAGGACCTGAATCTGAAGCAGAAGTAGAAATTGAAAGTTCTGAACATGAAATTGAAACTGAATCCTCTAAAATAGAAATACCCTCCTCACCACAGGGACCTCCATCCTCCAGGACCAGGAAGCAAAGAGAGAAATAGTCTAAGATTGATCCTGTAGGAAAGAGGAGGAAGGTTACATTTTCTGAAAATGTAACTATTTTTCCCACTCAGTCCACTGAGCAATTTGGAAGTTCAAGCAGGGAAGGGCAGATGGAGAAGGAAACACCTGAAGCAGATCCTACCCTATAATTAACAAGCTCTATTCTGAGATCTACAAAGAAACAAAAACAACCTGCTCTAGGGTTACGGAGGTCCTCAAGACTTCGAAAATCCAGTGCCATGGAAGAAGAGATAAAAGAAAGTGTAACAGAGCATATTAATTTGTTCGGTGAAGACACATTGCAGGAAGAGGAATTCATGGAGGAATCTAAAAATACAGGTACCCAGGATGAATATACAGGTCCAGAAGATGTAGGAGTAGGCACAATAATAGATTTAGATGCAGAAATGCCTACAATCCCACTTGTTGACTATTCAGATTCTGAAGATTCTGGTTCTGACAAAGGATCCATAAGAGAAGAAGAAGAAACTGACATGCAAACCCAGTTACATGCTGCCAGAAGTGTCATCAAGACACAAATGGGTTGGATTGAGAAGCATGAGGCCTCCATTAAGGAAAAATATGACCTCATTGCTAAATTATGGCAGGAAATAGAAGCAGTAAAGGCTAGACTATCAATTCTAGAGCAACATCCCCCTCGAGCTGATTCTGAGAATGAGTTGGCCAACATTTTGCTAGACTTAGTTGTAGAACATGGAAATGCAGCCTTACCTGAAAGAAACTCACCCATAAGGGAAGCGGATACAGAAGGAGTGGCCACACAAACAGCCCAACAGGATGAAGATAGAACAGAGCATGAGAATTCAGAGGCACTTGTACAATCTTCTGAGGACCTGCAACAACAAGAAGAACAAGCAACAAATATTGATGCAGGGATAGAAGTACAAGAAGAGGTAAATCCACATTCCCCTCAAGTTTCTGTTGACTTGATTTCATTTGTTACACCTGAAGTGGAAACAACAGAAACTGGGATACAAATAGATTTACCCACTATTGAAACAACAGAAGTAGGCATACAAGTAAATATTATCCCACAGATGCAACCTATAATTAGGCCTCCAGATACAGTGACCTTAACAAAATACAATGAGGATATAGCATACTGGATGGGGCAGTGTCATAAGCTGGAGACACAAATCTTGTCTTTAAAACCTCTGAAAGAACAGCTGGAAGCTAAAAATGCAGACATCAGTAAGTTGCAGGAGCAGGTACAAGAAACATGTCAAATTGTAGAGTGTCTAGTGCAGTGTAGGAGACCAGCAAGATTCTATAGTTTGATATTGAAAGAGAAATATCTCCGATGGCAATTAATGAGAATTGCTTCTGGTCTTCCTCATAAGCTGGAAACTCCTGGAGAGTTTTTAGAAACATTTTGGCAGAGTTCAGTAGCCCAACAGAACCTGTTATGTGAGCTATTCCTACATAACTTCTTCTTACCAACTGAAGTGATATTCTTGCCACACATCTTTACAGGTGATCTCCAATTGAGGGCTTTTATGTCAACATTGCAAAACCAAATTCATTAGGAACAGGAAAAGAAAGTAAGGAGATGGAGCTACAAGCAGTGTTACTCATCAGACCTATTCATCTCAACCACAGAGATTCCACCTGCCAGCATTATACTCTGATGAGGGATACAAGGGTCAAAAATATGTATATGGGAAATCTTCAGAGGTGTATGACTCATTTTCAGGATTTCTGTGCAGAATATTTTGTTGATGCTTTATCAACATGCAAAAGTAGATGGGGAGAATTACCCATATCACTGCAAAAGAGGGAGCCCATCTCTCCAAACAACTTGTTGTGGTCAAGACGAAGAGCAAAAAGTATTATCCAGACCATCTTGGAGGTAAAGGAACAATGGGTAGGTCTCAGGTACAGGTCACCAACAATCATCACCCCTGTCCCTTATTTCTTTGACAATGATCCTCAATCTGATGAACAATTCCAAGAATGGCTCAAAGAAATAAAGGAGCATCGAGGATATTATAATATTGGGGGAAGACTATGGAAGTATCATGAAAGATATCTTGACATGGATCTTTGTGCCTCTGTAGCTGCACAGAATGCATGAGGACATGCATTATAACAGGTTGGGGGAAAATGATGAGGCTGGGAATTGCCTCATCCATGGACTATTTTTGATAACTTATGAACTCTTTGAAACACCTTATGTTATGTTTTGATGCTGATTATGGTGATAGAATGCATTATGTATTAGTGTTTACCTTCTCCATCAATACCTCTATATTTATCAGTGCCTCTTTCACCTTCAAATCTTAATCCTTATATGAATTTGTTACAAGAAGTGCAATCTGTTAATTCAGTCATAAGGACAATGTCGAATGATATCACTATAGTTAGGAAGAAATAAGTTGAAGTTGATTTTTGGTCAAGGAGGTTTCAGATATTGGTAATTACTAGGGAGAAATCAACCAATAGCAAAGGCCCTAAGAGGAACACAATTGTACTAGCAAATGAAGAAACTAGTGCATCGAATAAAGCGTACTGGTGCTCCACCTATAAAAATCCTCATGGAGAAGATACGTGCATGGTTCACTTAAACTATGTGCAGAAATTAGCAAAATGTTCTACCAATGGATAAGTGAACATGATAATGGAAGTTGATCATAACTTGATGGTTCCATATTTGGAGCAATCTTTAGTTCTCACAAGGGCTGGAAAGAAGTTGATGATTGTTGATCCAACAGAAATGGAATCTCTGAAAGTTACTATTGAGCAGAAGGTGCAAAATGAAAAAGTACAACTGCAAGCAAAATCACATGATGTGAAGATTCCTGGTATGATAATAAAACATCAAGTGTTATCTTATTGAAGGATCTATTGCCTAAGCAATCTCAAGAGAAGTTATAGATAAAGGTTTTAACTTCGCAACCCACAGTCGCTCAAGTGCAGACTGAGGCAAAAGAGAAAGCTAAAGAATGCCTTAAATACCCATCATTAAGAAAGCGGTAAAGGGTGGAAGCTACTCAATAGTATCAAAACAAGTATGAGCCAATTGTAGAAGAAAAGGCTCTTAGTGTTTCTGATTACAATATTGTGGAGGAAATAAAGAATATTCCTGTGAAAGTAAGTCTATACGATGCACTACAGTTACCTGGACAAGTTGACTTGTTGGAGGAGTCTCTCAAGTCTGCAAAAGGTTAGAAGAAAATTCATTCCCAAACAGTGTTAGCATAGACACTGCCTACTTATGCCACTGGTAAGAACATGCCACCTCCATTCTATTTCTCTCTCAGAATGGAAGGGTGGATCGTGCATAATTGTATGATTGACTTTGGTGTTGCGACTATTGTCATGCCAAAGGTAGTTTGTGAAGTAATGGGAATGGAGTACACAAGAAGTAGTCTAGGTGTATTACAGTTAGATGAAATCCCTGTCAAAATGGTGGGAGTAATCAAGGATATTCCTATCGTTCTACACAGTATACCTCAAATTACTATCATTCAAGAAGTAGTGGTGGTTGACCTGGAATCATACTTTAGTATGTGCCTCTCGAGGGAGTTCACAGTGAAACTAGGAGGATACCTTTCCTTGGATTATTCACATTTGGAAATACCATTCAAGGGAATAATAATTTGCATTTATAATTAAAATCCATCCACTTTTCATATAGAAAAATTGGAAGAGGAAGAAAAACCCACTGGTGTAGTTAACATTATGATGGAGGAATTACAAGAAGTGGACTTGATGGAAGAAGCGCTTGGTGAGCTCTACCTTGAGGATGAATTTTCATTAATGGATGCCAACGCGATGTTTGAGACTGACAACGGTTGTCATACCATAAATAAACCTGAGTAGACTGAAGAAAAAATCTCTGATTCCCCAGACCCTATCTTTGATCAGCTATGGAAGTTGTATTTTGATGGTGCAAGGTGCAAGAATGGTGCAGGGGTTGGCATTGTCCTTTTTCTCCAATAGGGTTGCAGAAAACCTATTCATATTGGTTAAATTAGATCTATACAAATAATGTCATCGAATATGAAGTGATGTGCCTAGGTTTGAAGAAAGCTGAGAAGTTGGGCATAAAATAGTTGTAAATATTTGGATATTTTGAGTTCATCGTTAACAAGACTACAAACAAGTGTGTATCAAAGTAGTAGTACTTGAAGGTCTACCATAACAAGGTATGGGATTTGTTTTAGTCCTTTACAGTATTGAACATTCAAGAAATTTTGTGGGAGCAGAATAAACATGCAGATATCCTAGCATCTATTGGTGCTAATTTCTCTCCTGTAGAACAAGTAGTTAAGAAACCCAAGATGGTGAGAGTAATTTACAGACCTTCGGTCTCTTATAAAAACTTGTATTGGCAAGTGTTTGACAATGATGAAAAAATAATCAATTTTTTGATTAAGGAAGCTGCAAGTGCAGAGGAAAGAACATTAGCCGAGGAGGAGATGGAAGGAATGATTCAATTGAAAAAAATCACATTCCTAGGGGACTAATTTTGCTCAAAATATTATTTGATCAAAGTGACAGGATGGAGAAGCATAAGATCAAGGTTGATGCAAAGGAATACAAGGAAATACAACTTGAACCTGAAAATATTATTAAAGTCAGAACAGACTGTACGGTAGAACTCGAGATATCAAAAATTTGTGTTATGAATTTTCCGACATTGTTGCATGGAGAAATCATGATTTGAAAGGATATGATAAAAATACAATCCAATATACTATTAAACTACAGGAGGGAGTAAAACCTTTTTGACAAAAACAATGGCCTATCAATCCCAAAATTGAGGTACTCATGAAGGCAAAACTGTTAAATATGTTGGAGGTAAAAATAATTTATCCAATCAAGCACTCAACATGGGTAGCGAAATTGGTTTTAGTTCAAAATAAGAATGGAGATATTTGTCTATGCATAGATTTTTGGAATCTGAACTAGGCATCATTAAAATATCACTACCCCTTACCGTAGATTGATCAAATTATCCATGTGGTTACTGGAGCTTAGAGGTTTTCATTGATAAATGGTTTCTCTACTTATAATCAGATCTTGGTGAAGTACAAAGACCAACACAAGATGATGTTTACTACAAAATAGAGCACTTTCACCTATTAGAGGATGTCATTTGGTCTTTCTAATTCCAATGCTACATTTTAGAGAGCTATGGACGTTGCTTTTGGTGAGTTATTGAACATATTTATTGTGATTTATCTTGATGACATGACTATTTTCTCACACTGTAGGAAAGAGTATGCATCTCATCTGAGGCAAGTTTTTGAAAAATATTGGGAATTTGGAATTTCCATTAACCCAAAGAAGTCAATATTCGCTATAAAATATGGGAAACTATTAAGACACGTGATTTCACAAGAGGTACTGGTGATTTATCTTGCAAGAGCTAAGGTGCTCTTAAAATTGTTGTTTTCATTTAATAAGAAAGACCTGCAATCATTCTTTGGATAGATTAACTTCATCCAAAAATTCATTATGGATTTTTCTCAAGTAGTCAAGCCAATTATTGAACTTTTGAAGAAGATTTTAAATGGACCGAAGTGAGAATATAAGCTTTTTGGGAAATCAATAAAAGAATCACTCAAGTGCCAGTATTAATTAACCCAAACTACTCAAAATATTTCATCCTTTATGCATTAGGTAAGCAGGAGAGTTACGTTGTTGTTCTCACCCATAAGTAAGAGGACGAAGATGAAAATTCTATTGCATTTTTGAGCCAATTGATTTCGCCACACCAAGAAAAGTATAGTTTTATTAAAAAATAGGTGTATGCAGTTATGAAATCCCTAAAATAATTCTGACATTTTATTTCTCAAAGCAAGACAGTCATCTATGTCATTCATCCATATGTCATAAATTTCATTCTTCAAGAAGAATTGGGCGATAAGAGAGCAGGTTGGGTCTCAAATATTCAAGAATATGATGTGTATATTCGATCGACTAATTTGGTTCATGGACAAGCTCTTTGCTAAGAACTAGCTAATAGCGTAGCTTCTCGATCACTAGCTCTAGTAAAGAATGAGGATATCAACAAAAGCAATTGTGCAAATCGAGCCACAAGTGATCATGACTAGACAGAGGACCTTATCAAATTCTTTACATCTAGGAAATGTCCATCACATTTGGATGCTTCACAACGTCGAATATTTAGACTACAAGCACTTAAATATGTCTAGTTACCAAGCGGGCTGTTCCACAAGAATATAGACATAGTACTCCTCAGGTGTGTAAAGGAATCAAAGAAGGAAAAAATATTGGAGAAATTCCACTATGGCCTATCCGATGGACATTATGCAGGAAATCCTATGGCCTTAAAGATCATTTGAACCAAGTTATTTTGGCCTAGGATTTTTGTAGATGTACATAAGGTGAGCTGAAGTTGTGATAATTGTCAGCGATATGTTGGCAGGAATAAGAAAGCATCTTTGGCCTTGCACTCGATTCAAGTGGAAGTGCCATTTCAATAGTTGGGACTAGACTTCATAAGATTTATTGATCCTCATTCCTCTATTGAACACAAGTATATCTTAACATCGAATTATTATTTTACCAAGTGGATAGAGGCTATCCCAACCAAAAAGGTAGATCAGACTACAATCATCTCTTTCGTGGAGGGATTGATTACCCATTTTGATGTTCTATATGCAATTGTAATAGATAACGGTACTCCATTCATCGAGGAAAAGATCACTAAATTCACAAGTAAGTATGGGATTTATCTCAAGACATCCACCAATTATTACCTACAAGGAAATGGCTTGGCCGAATCCACAAATAAAAACTTGTTGTGGAGTTTAAAAAGGACATTAGAAAAAAATAAAAGAAGTTGGCATCTATTGTTGAATTAGGCTTTATGGGTAGATCGGATATCAGTAAAGAAGTCTATTAAAGCCTCTCCTCACTCATTGGTGTATGGTAAAGAGGTAGTTCTACCTACTCACATCGAACTACCTGTCCTCCAAACCTTGCAGTTGTTCCAAGATGAAGATGGGTTTGATCCAATGAGTGCAAGGTTGGCTCAATTGCTGCAACTAGAGGAAAAGAGAGAAAATACATATCAAGTTTTCAAAAAACATTCAAAGATGACGCAAAAGTGGTTTGGCAAGAAGACATCATAATGCAAGTTTCAAGTGGAAGATCTAGTTCTTAAATGGAATGAGAACAAGGCCAAACTGGGGAAGCACCACAAATTTGATGCGATATGGGAAGATCCTTTTCAGGTTTCTATAGTGAATTCGGCAAACGCATATTATCTTCAATTTATGGATGGTTTGGATCTTTCGATTCCAGTTAATGGTCTTCATTTGAAGGTCTATTTTCAATGAAGCAATCAAGAGGTATGAGGTGTAAATATGTACATATTTTATTTACAAGTATTTTTTTTGTTTTATAGTAAGTAAAAAAAAAGCATAGAGTTTAAGTGCTTTCACCCAAAGGGAGGGGTGAAAGCACCATTCGTCTTCCAGAAGGGCGAATGCATGTATGTTCCAAGGCGATCGTGGGCCCCGAACATAGTGTCAAAATCAAATATGGTCAATAGTGCTTTCGTCGGACGAAAGGGCGAAAGCCCCATTTACCCCTAAAGGGAGGCGAACGTATGTTGTAAAAGAAAAGAAAGTACGAAAGCACAAAGTCAACATAACAAAATGGTCAAAAGGGCTTTCACCCCAAATGAGGGGCGAAACCCCCGTTCACCCCTCGTTGGAGCGAAAATACTAAAATGAAATTTAAAAGCTCGCGCTATGTTTTAAAAGGTTTTCACCCCGAGTTCCATGTTTTTTGTGAAAAGGATATGGTGTGCAATAACGAACGCGTTGGAAATTAAAAAGAAAAAAATTATTTCGATGGAGCTTTGATAAAAGAAGAACGACGAAAAAGGGAAAAGCAAGAGTTCTATTTTGAAGCTTTTGGTTAAAAAATCAAGGGTTATATTTTTAAAGTTCGATGTTCTTTCTATGGTGAAAATAAAGAGAAAAAAAAAAGAAAAAAAAAAAAAGAAGAGAAAAGCCCTAAAATTAGGGAGGTTTTTTTTTTTTGTTAAATCCATGCTTTTCTAAATAAGGGGTGAAAGAGAAAAGCTTGAAACTATTTTAAAAGGAAGATGTTTGCCATGAAATCAAATCAAGCAAGTTGAAGACGTCTTTGGAAGCGAAAGGAGAAGGAATCAAGTGTGCCTCATATGTATTTTCGTCCATTGCTTTTTCGGAAGAATGATAATTTTTCAAATGTAGCCGGGTTTTTAAGAGCGCCCTCTCAAATATTTTTCGCCCTCTGGCACATGGTTGATTTCAAAAATTGTGCATGCATGTTGAGACACATTTTAGGGGTATTTAATTTAAAACGTGCACCCGGATTTACGTTGGGAGGTGATTTGGTGTTCCTGAGGAACGAAATCTCACACTAGTGGAAGCAGAAGTGCTCATTGGTCCCCAAGTGGTGAATTTATTTTTCCAAGGTAATTTTAGCAGCCTGAGCATATCGTTCGAAGTTGTACGTGGCAAAAGGGCACATTTTTTAATTTAAGAAGGTTTTTGTGGCAAATTTAAAAATCAGTTGCTATCACAGTATTGGGAATAGTGCCCGCCAATGGAAGCAAAGCGCAACTCCTCCCAAATCCACCTAGAAAATTTACCGTATTTACTATGGTAGTTTGAGCACATTCTATAAATAGAGCACAGGTAAATTCACTCAAATTATAATTTTAAAAAATTTCCATTGGTGTATTTTCAAGCTTTTGTTACAGAAACTGCAGAGCGCTTTCGAAGTTGTTAGGATTTGCACAATGGGTAAGAAAAACAAATAAGTGAAAGAGACCATAGATCCCAAGAATTCTAAAAAGAAATTAGAGGGCGGGTCGAAATCCAAGAAGGCTCGCATAAATTAAAATGTATATTTGGACCCATACTCTAACACCATGGCAAAGGTTGGAGACTGCGTAATTACCAACAAGTGTGTGGTACAACTTTGACAAGATGTGGAGTTTACAGTAAAACAAGTATTAATGGGAGAGAGCCCTCTAACTATGTCATTTTATGCGTAGTTATTTTGGTATTTGTGTACACTCATACACCCTTGCCCGAAACTGGTAAAATTAATTGCCATATTTTATAATCCAATTACCAAGACAGTTCAAAATGCAAATAAGGAGGTGTTTTTTTCTATCTTCGTTGATGAAGTGCGAGAAGCATTTGCTTGCATGTTAAAACATTCATACAATATGATTTGCAAGAATATACACATCAATAACCAAGAGGACAAATATGTGTCCACCATAACGATGCACCAGTTATGGAGATGCAACTGACTAAAGAACCATAGCTAGGGTAGCTACCGAATTTACCAAAATCATTGTTCAAATTCAAGAGCCTTGACCTATTTGCAGATTCTACGGTCCACAAGTGGCAGGTTGCACTAGTGCAATGTATATCCCAGGTGGAGTTCTATGATCCGACAACGACAAGGACTGGAATGAAACCAATTTATTTTTATTGGGTCAATTTCATTTATCGAAATATGCACGTCCAGTTGGCGAAAATGCATATGGGAGAAGAGAATTCATTCAAGCACACGTACTTCCTCATTTGGTATTTCTTCTTTCATTTGCACCAATATTTTTCATTCATTGCAATAAAACAGGTTGATGAAAAGGATGATTTTTTGCCTATTTATATGTCCACTCCCGCTCTGTTGAGGATGGAGTCATACTATAGTTTTAACCACCTATTTTTGGGGCTCATAATTGAGTTGATTTATGGCCAAAGTGGGAGAGTGCCATGGGAAATGAAGGATGTAGTTATCATGGCCAAAAAGGGTGACATATTTTTGCTGACTCAAGAAGTGGTTGTCAGAATTTATGGCTTCACATGGAAGCCATTATTGCTCCCATACTTCACCATCAAGCATGTTTTTTCCATGGATGTGGTGCACCAGATAGATTATACCAATGATGTGTATGGAGCAGGGTACGAAAAAATAACAACTTGTACCATGTCGTTCAAGTTTGAAAGTATAGAGGTGAACCAGGTCGGGCAAAATAGGTTTCTCATGGAGGTACTTCAAAACCTAGGGTTGATAGAGCTACCACAACAATGGAGATATAACTGTAATAACCCTCCCTATCTAGTTCTCTAGGGGTTTGCCAATTCTTAACCTTTTTCATGAATTTTTTATATACAAAATCACAAACACAGAGCAATCCAAAATTCTCAAAAATATTGCTTTATTCTTATATCAAAACTAGGGCACAAATTACAATGCAAATACCTCAAATGTTGATGAAACCCTAGCTGCTCCATACTCTATAAATGATGATGAAGGCTCAGCCCTTCTGATGTGAATATTGTGTGGTGTCCCAACTCCAAATATTCCCTGTATAATCTTTGAATGACCCTGTGTGGTAACCCAACTCTAGAAGTCTTTAAAACTGAAGTCCAACTGCAATCCCTGTGTGGAAATGCCCAGATTGACCTGAGGGTAATCTTGCAACCCCGAAGCCAATGTCCCTATAAGAGGTTGTCGTCTCTCACAAGCTCCAGAATCTCTGTAAATGGCTCTGCCAGAGAGTCCTCCAAAAAACTAGAGAGAAAAATAATAATCTTCGCATATCTCCAAATGAACTCAAAACCTCCTTTTATCTCCTCCATAGGTCGACCTAGGGTTAGGTCACTTTTAGGGTGAGAAAATATAATTTTATCAATTTTTAATTCCACCTTATTTCTCCTTAATTTATTCACCCCCTTATGCCTAGGCTTAACGACTTTTTAAGTCGTCACTTAAAATGGCCCCTTTTAAGTATAAAATGATTTTATAATAAAATAAAGTCACTGACTTTACAAAATTAAATTAAATAATCACTTTATTAATTTTATCTTCGACCATTAAAATTTCCAACCTCTGCCCATCCGAATTGAAATCCGCGAATGGTTTTGGACACCCATTTCACTGAAGAATATCACTGCACTGTCTGTTGTCCATCGAAACCCTAAAAATAGACATGGCTAAAAATAGTAACTCTGATCAAACAAATCTCTGAATGAGCCCAAACGACCATCAATCAATAGCTCTCTGGGTACTGACAAAGATTTTGATATCTCCAATGGCTCCCCTCCATCCGACTTAGCCTACGGGAGCTCGTGTATAGGCTAATATGCTCTGCACCTGACTGCGTAGAAAAGGGGACATTACAGTCCGCCCTTCCCAAAGATTGCTTGTCCTCAAGCAATACGTATACATACTCCAGTCAGATGCTACATCCCGACTGAGATCACATCAAATCCCCTGGATCCCATAGCAACCTCAAAAAGGAACCACCACGCTGACGCTGCGCCACTCTGATCATCACTACCCCTCTGACATGGTTAAGTGGCAGAAGTCTCAACTGCAATAGCATGATGAAATCTCTCTCCAGTCTGGCACTGACATGTTTGTCTGAGCTGAGATGTAATATCATGTACCACGACATACCGAAGGAATCAACGTCATAGATTACTGCAAACACAATGCTGGAAGTGCCTCCATAGTCATCACCTAACCAACTCAACTCGGCGTTCACACTCCTAGAATCTCCCAGATAATCCCATGTAGCCCAATCTACTGCAGTCAATGTAATATCCTCTAGAAATATGATGTCCCTCATCATACTCAACCAAGTAGGGTGTAAATGTATCTGTATAATTCTTGAAATATCAACCACACTCCACTCTGGCAACTCAATAAGAAGCTCAACCTCACCATCAAAACCGGTATGCCCATTATGACTACACCCTGTGCCAAGTAACATCTCATGCATAGGTGACTCAACCAGGCCTATCTCTACACTTTCACTGATTAAACTGACCCCTTGAGAGGGCACTGTGTTCAAATAAGAAGTAAGATACTCCATGTAATGCCAACCAAATTGTGGACCCATCTCCATCATGTAAATGTTATGGTTGTCCAAAAAGTGAACAACGACATATCTCTCATACCCATGATCAACTATTGCCCACAACATGCTCCTACCATCGCCCTCGATGCCCATCAAGGCAAACATACGATCCTGGGTAAGAGAACTCAACTCCTGGTCATCTGGATTAGGCTGGAGGATGCTCATGGAATCACCCTTAGACTCATGTCGGAGTAGACACCCTGTCTCAAACAATGTATCCTGATGATCTATTACAGTAAATGAATCAACACTCTACATCTCAAAAAGTGGATTGCCCAAAAATGTCACATGATCCATCTCATATAACGGATTTTCAGTCCATCGGAAACAGTTATCTCCCTTGTGCTTATCAAGGTTATTTTGTTGATCCCAAATTGTGTAATCTGTTTTCATGGGACAATGTGATAAGTCATAGTCCTCCTGAATGCAATCTAGTTCGTCAACAATCTGCCCAATCTTCCTGGCTCTCTCTCGATTCAGCTGTTCAGTAGATTCTAAAACAAAATTGAGTTTCAACTCTGTCTCATGCAATGAAAAGTGTGCCTCTAACAAAGAGCTTCTAGTCCACTCAAGCTCTTCAGTTAGCTGATTGACTTCTTCTTCTTTGCTCCTGTATGCACTAAGGGTCTCTTCGACGAGCTTGGCATAGTGATCTTTGTCTGCAAGAGTGTTCATGAAGTCTAACTTCATAGTTTCTAAGGCTGCCCTCAAATTCTGTAAATCAGCACTGGAGATTACTCCTTCTACACCCTTCTGTCTCTTCTCAACTTGTGCCCTCCAATATAGTTCTTCGGTGAACTTATGGGTGGCATCGAAACGAGATAAGGCTGCAACAATTTTGTCCTCATCAGACCTGGAACTAAAATCAGATTTATGTACCAAGTTTTCAAAATTATGCATCTGGTCTCCCTCTTCACAACTCTTGGTGTTTGGCTCCCTGTATGAAGATGTAGTAGGCAGATCATCAAGGGGATGACCATAATAAGGTGTTGATCCACTCGGATCCTCATTAAGCTTATCATGAATACAATCTGAAATGGGATTATAACCAACAATAAACTCAACATCCGTGGAGTCCTCATGGTTGTCTTGAAGAGATAAAATATCCTTATAATCTGATTTTAAATCAGCAACAATCTCAACTATGTTATGGTCTAAAAATTCATGTGTGTGCTCCTCAAAAGGGGCTGCTATGAATTCTGTAACATCACCATCATGTGTATCATCCACCACGGACTCCATATGCAACTCACTCTACAAATATCCGAAGAAGATGTAGTTATCCAGTGCATGCATCCTACCCTGTTCCGATTGTGAACCCGAATCCATAACACTTCCCTCTGAATGGGTCTCAACCTCATGTTTTGGCTCATCAGCAGTGTGTACCTGTATATCAACTGAACTAACCTGTGATCCTACCCCACATACCTCATGGGAAGAGGACTCTTCATTCTCACAATTTGTTGATTTGTTTTTCTTTCTCCACAACCTGGTCGCCAACTATGTCATCCCATTAAGATAAACAAGATCACTTAAAATAGCATTCATCTTGTCCAATAGGTGTATCATTTCCTGCTGATTTCTAACCCGATATCCGTGCGGGTCCATGATTTTATTCTCTCCGGATATGTGAAGTCTCATCTTTGCTCACTGTCTGCTGATGTATAAATCTTGAACTGTCCCCCTAAGAATTACTGCTTAGTTTGAAGCAAGACTTCACACATTCCTTAATTCTGCCACCCACAGATGGTACGACACAAATTGTTGAATAGTGTAGGACTATGTAATTTTAGAACCGAATTGATTATTTGTTCCTTTAAAAGGTACAATAGATGCAACCAAAGGGTCTTCACCAATACCTCTATACATAGGCTTCAAAATGAAGTTGCCCTATGAAGGA
Organism: Wollemia nobilis; assembly: GCA_028583015.1. Lineage (NCBI taxonomy): Eukaryota > Viridiplantae > Streptophyta > Pinopsida > Araucariales > Araucariaceae > Wollemia > Wollemia nobilis. The sequence continues at coordinate 3,484,994 of JAQPPZ010003287.1, read as the reverse complement.
AGATTAGTTATTGTGACTTAATCAAACTCTGTTATTTCGACTGTAGGTAATCTGAATATTCAGTGATATAATGGTATGTCCCAGGTATTATGTTATTCAGTCATAGCCGAGGAAGTTTCAACACTACAGTCCAAAAAGTGTCATGTCTCTCAAAGGAGTCATCATCAGTTATGACATAATATTTTACCCCTTGCAGATACAAAATAATGTGATCGCCGATATTGTTCATTACCAAACTATTAATTTTTTCAATGGATTTAAAAAAAATAGTCAATATCTATCAAACTCCCCATTCATCAACGCAAACAAAGAATCTTATTATTTCGTATTTGCTCAACTTAAACCAATCTTCAACCATAGCTTTTCTTCAACTTATATTCATTTCCCATGACCCCTGACAAATAAATATAAATTCACAAGCAGCGACTATATTCCTACGGGCACAAAGATTCATATAGAATCGCCTTTGTTAAAAGAATGCCAATATTTTATTTGGCCACCAGATTTTTGTGGAGTCGATGCCTCCAGTATTACACCATTGCTCCACACAGTATGTTGGCACGTTAAATTTTTGAAATTTATCCTCGTATAGGATTCATAAATTTCTCCAATTTACCATCGTTATGCTTCAAGCAAACCCTAACAGGCAGGCAGGAAAAACCCGCTCTGATACCACTGTAATAACCCTCCCTATCTAGTTCTCTAGGGGTTTGCCAATTCTTAACCTTTTTTGTGAATTTTTGATATACAAAATCACAAACACAGAGCAATCCAAAATTCTTGAAAATATTGCTTTATTCTTATATCAAAACTAGGGCACAAATTACAATGCAAATACCTCAAATGCTGATGAAACCCTAGCTGCTCCGTACTCTATAAATGATGATGAAGGCTCAACCCTTCTAATGTGAATACTATGTGGTGTCCCAGCTCCAAATATTCCCTGTATAATCTCTGAATGACCCTGTGTGGTAACCCAACTCCATAAGTCTTTAAAACTGAAGTCCAACTACAATCCCTGTGTGGAAATGCCTAGATTGACCTGAGGGTAATCTTGCAACCCCGAAGCCAATGTCCCTGTAAGAGGTTGTCGTCTCTCACAAGCTCCAGAATCTCTGTAAATGGCTCTGCCAGAGAGTCCTCCAAAAACCAGAGAGAAAAATAATAATCTTCGCATATCTCCAAATGAACTCAAAACCTCCTTTTATCTCCTCCATAGGTCGACCTAGGGTTAGGTCACTTTTAGGGTGAGCAAATATAATTTTATCAATTTTTAATTCCACCTTATTTCTCCTTAATTTATTCACCCCCTTATGCCTAGGCTTAACGACTTTTTAAGTCGTCACTTAAAATGGCCCCTTTTAAGTATAAAATGATTTTATAATAAAATAAAGTCACTGACTTTACAAAATTAAATTAAATAATCACTTTATTAATTTTATCTTCGACCATTAAAATTTCCAACCTCTACCCATCCGAATTGAAATCCGCGAATGGTTTTGGACACCCATTTCACTGAAGAATATCACTGCATTGTCTGTTGTCCACCGAAACCCTAAAAATGGACATGGCTAAAAATAGTAACTCTGATCAAACAAATCTTCGAATGAGCCCAAACGACCATCAATCAATAGCTCTCTGGGTACTGACAAAGATTCTGATATCTCCAATGGCTCCCCTCCATCCGACTTAGCCTACGGGAGCTCGTGTATAGGCTAATATGCTCTGCACCTGACTGCGTAGAAAAAGGGACATTACAATGACCCATTGGGAAAATTTATTAAAATAATCAAGACCAAGACCTTTCATTACCGTCCACGACCTAATATCTAGGCAAATCATAACAATTTTGATGGGCGCGATTTAGAGTGGCATGTTGAAGACATGATGACACTTCCTCCATGGCACAAATTTTACGAGCAGGAGGTTGAATACAACCGAAAGTGCATAGAGATTACATTCTCCATTGGGGCTATTTGACCAAATGAAGAAACAATTGCCTTGGACCGAAGAAAAAATTATGAATTGGTGGATAGTGCGGGTCCACAAAGGAAAAATTGCATCACCTTATGGATTGAAGATGGATGGGGTGTTTTCGAAAGCCTATGATGAGTTTGTTAATACCTATCAACCCATCATTTTCATGAAGGTCGTGCCCCAAAGATTTCAATATTCTAATAGTGGAGAAAGCATGGTGAAAGTAGAGCGCCCAACAACTGAGGAAGAGATACATGAGGAAGAAGAACAACAATATGTGTTTTAACAAAGGTCGCAGCGAGTAAAGCAAAAAGTATATGAGGCACCTTTGTTGGAGAAGCAGACTGTTCAAGAAGTGCTTCCATTTCTTAAAGTTGCGAAGAGGCCAAGGACTGGCGCTACTTCCTCCTCTACTATTGTAGTTTTGGTTGTTGCATTTTCTATAGTTACAGTTGCTGCAACGACTGCTAATTCCCCTCTATTTATGTCGGTTGCTCCAGATAGCGTTACCCAGATGTTCCCATTGATTCACGAGAAATTGATGGAACAACAAGATGAAATTGTTAACCTAGAAGTGGAAGCAGAGGAGCAACAAGAAGAATTTATTATGCAGTCGCCTCCATCACCAAGATACACAATTCCCATGCTCTAAGGTACATCTTTCCTTCCCTCTTCTTCTACTTCAGAGCATGTAGTGGTTGTTAGTTCATTTCCATCATTTCCTGTGTTAGTCACTCCCCCATTCGGTATGCCCTCTGTGTCCATTTCACTCCTCTATTCTAACCCGTAAGTCACTACTGCTCCTTTTATTCCCCTCTCTTTGGCCTCCCTTTATTTTAGTTCGTTCGTGTCAGGGATAAATCCATTTTTGTGTTTTTTCCCTTTCGTTGCTACTACCACTTTAACTGAGGTTGTAAGTATGTAAGCTCCTCCAAGAGTGAGCATAACTATAACCAAACATGGTTCCTCTATTCACTCAGTTGTTTCAATCCCTCCTCTCATAGATATCTCCTATTCTTCCTTTGAATATAACCGTTTATAGATTTTAATACCTTTCACATCATTTTTGGAGTTGTAAGTACCACCTAAAGTTGAGGTGATGCCCGAACAACCCGATATACAAAAAATTAATTGAGCACACTTCAGTTCATCGTAGTGGTTGAAGAGTCGTAGAAGGAAGGAGGCACTTGCCCTAGCCAGACCTCTCAATAAATTCACCTTTGATCAAGTTGCCATTGAGGCTCACACAACTAAGATCATTTCCTTGGTCCAGAAGCTGCGAGGAGAGATGACACCGAGTGACTGATGAGGATTGATGTTTGATCACTCATATGACCCCTCTAGTAATTCCTAGCTAGGTTTGCATAGTTTATTTCTTGCAAATTAATATTGTAAGTGAGTCTCCTTCTCACATGCACTTGTGGGCACTAGTTATCTTCTAGTTGTCATTTAGGAGTGTTAGTTAGGAAGTGTGAACTCAAAGTAGGAAGTGTGTACTTCAAGATAGCTAAAATGGATCTTATAGTTAGCAATATTCCTTTCCTCTTAACTTAGAAGTTACGTGCATTCTCCTTTGCACTTTTTTAGCTTATGGTTAAGCATATTGGATCAAATCCATGATTTGATGGGTTTGGTTATGTATTTTGGGCCATTAGAGCCTATATAATGAGTTTGTAAATAATATGAAGTTAGTTGGATTTTCAATCCTTTTCATTGGTATCAGAGCCTAGTTTATGTTTGCACTAGGGCTTGTGAGGTGAGAGGGTAGGAGATAGATTGTTTTTCATGAGAAATTCTTTCTCATTGAGGACTCGGTTCAAGCTCAAGGGGAGCTTGAAAACCATTCGCAGAAGGAAGTTCCTTAGGCGTCAAACTCCTCGTTCCAAATTTTTACTTATGCTCAAGAGGTATAGGAAAAATTTACCCCGATTCCTCTCTTACAAAAATCCCTTGGCAGGTTTGGACTACTCCTACGGTGAAATACGCATTAGGGAGCCATTTGTTCCTACCATTGAGGAGTCTTGAAGACTGAGGAGCATCTATACCAGGTCGTGTGTCGACTTGGGTCTGGTTGCCTTTCAAACGTTGGTCGTGTGTCGACTGGATCTTGAAAGGAGAGCTACTGAAGGGGTCTTGGTGATATGATAGTAAATTAGCAATTTGTTAGGAAAATTTGAAGGTAATTCCCCTTCAAAAATTGCTAATATTTGTAAAAGTTTAAGTTTTCAATGTTGTTAAATTAACCCTTCTGGTTAATTTCAAATTTCATTTTTATTTAGAAAACTTAATTTTAATTAATATATTATTTTTCTTAATATATTAATTAAAATATTATTGTAAAAATATATATATATATATATAATATTTTTTCGAGGTCTGTCGGTTACGTCTCGGTAGCCTCCGATGTTTGGCCGTCGCAACGTGCAGGCTTCATGTGCAACGGAAGCTGCACGATCTGCAGTCGACAGGTGCTGCAGGCTACATGTGCAACGACAGTTGCATGATCTGCAGCCTGTAGGTGCTGCAGGATTCCCGTGCAGCGAAAGCTGCACGATCTGCAGCCGACAGGAGCTGCATGCCCTGCAACCTGCACGATCTGCAGCCGACAGGAGCTGCATGCCCTGCAACCTGCACGAGCTACAGATTTTGCAGTCACTGCAGGTGCTATCGACTTGCAAGCATTGTAGCTTGCCAGTGCAGTAGCCTTGCACGTGTTGTAGGCACTGCCACCGCTACAAACTTTCTGGCGTTGCTGCCTGCCAGTGTAGCAGGCACTGCACGCTTGACAGGTCTATCACAGCCTTGCAATCTGCAGGCTTGGCAGGACTTGTCATTGCTTAGCGCACGGCAGGATTGGCCGCCCCTACAGGTATTTTTGCACGGAGAAGCACCGCCTAGGAAAATTTGTAGCTATTAAACATTGAACTAGCATCGCCTCGAGAAACGTGCAACAACAGTTGCAGAATTTCATGCAACAGAGGGTGGAGTGCAGTTTCGGTAAAACCAAGGGTAAAACTTATTGTAATTTTTTTAATTTTACTATTCTAAGGTTTTGCATGTAATTTTTATTTTTTTATTAATTTAATTTTTAATAACTTAATTAAATTAATTAATCTTTGATTAATTAAAATTTAATTTTTAATTAAGTTATTTTTAAATTAATAAAATATAAATTTTAAACCTTAGGTTAGTTTAAATTTTTAAATTTTGAGCCTTAGGAGTATTTTTCAATTCAGGGCACAACATTGTAACAAGGAACCTCCAATTTTGACCTTGATTTTTAGTGCTTTTCCCTTTTACTCCTGGCTTATACCCGGTTTCACATGGCTTCTGACTTGGCTGCCCAAGTGGCAGAACTTGCACATGTTGTGAATGCTTTAGCAGATAAAGCTAATGATACTACCATGGCAGAAGTCCTCGGTAACCTTGCAATGAAGGTAAATGATATTTCTGTCCACAATGCTTCAACTTCTGCTCATGATTCTCGCTTTGAGAGTTCGTTGTGAAGTGCCACTTTATGATGGATCCCAGAACCCAGAAGTCTTGAATAGTTGGATTCTTGACATGAGTTCTTGGTTTTCTTATACTCAGCTTTCAGATGAGGATATGGTTCCATATGCTAAACTCAAACTTTCTGGTTTAGCTAAAGTACTTGTTGAAAGAAAAAGAGGTCATGATGAACTCACCTCATGGGATGAGCTTGTAGACTGTCTTAAGACCAATTTTTATCCTTCCAATTATTCTAAGGAATTGGTCATTAAGTGGTTTCGATTTCGACAAGGTACTAATATGACCGTGCAGGAATATATCTTTCAATTCAACAGGTACATGATACTTTTGAATGTGGAGGAAGATATTAAAGCTTTGATTCTCAAATTTCAAAGTGGTTTGTTGGAACATTTGTACAGGGAAATTATGTTTGTTTCTATGGAAACATTGGATTCAATTTTCAACCAAGTGCAACTTGCGGAGGACAAGTTCAAAGCGCATTCGCAGGCATTCCGCGCACCTGCTACTCAAGTGGTTGCAAACTCATCAAAAGGGAATAGTTCTTTCTCACAAAAGAAGAATTTTGCTCAAAAGAAGAATGTTTCTTCTCCTTCTCCTTCCGCTTCTACTCCTTCTTCTTCTTCTTCTTCCAAACCTTCTTCTTCTAAAAATTTTTGTAACTATTGTAAGAAAAAAGGTCATGAAAAAGCTGATTGTTTTAAGCTTAAAAAGAAGAGTTTAGTCATCACTACTCAAGAGGAGGATGCTTCCAAAGGTCCCCTTGAGTCAGTAGGAGAAAGTAGAGTATACACGAAATTACGAGGTAAGCTCAATGAGGTTACCTTGGTAAATGTAAGTTCATCAGGGGCGCTCGTGATGCTTTGTTCATCACTAGAGCTCATTTGCTCCATAATTTTGCAACAGATTGTATAGTGGATAATGGCTCATAGAAAAATCTAATTGCGAGGTCCATTGTCGAGCGATTGAAGTTACCTATGGAGCCTCATCCTCAACCTTATTCTTTGGGTTGGAAGGATAGTGGAAGGGGCTCAAAAATCACTCACACTTGCACATTAAAATTTGCACTTGGCCCACATTTCATAGATCAAGTCACTTGTGATGTGACTCCTATGGATTGTTGTGGGATTTTTCTTGGACAACCTTTTCAGTATGATCGGAGAGCTATTTATGATGCTTTCAAAAGAACCTACACACTTCAAAAATATGGTAAGGTCTTTCTCATTAAAAGCACCAACACTCCTAACATCATTCTAAATTCCAAGCAAACAAAAAGGGCAATTAAAAAAGGTGGTGACGTTGCTCTAATTTTCATTCGCTCTCAAAACACTCCTACATCCACATCCATTCCAAAGCAACACTCTTCAATGGATAAAATATTGCAAAATTACTCACACATATTTCGGGAGCCAAAGTCTCTTCCTCCAATTCGCACAATTAATCACAACATTGAAATCATTCCTGGTTCTTCACTACCTAATGCTCCCATGTATAGACAATCTATTTTGCAAAATGAAGAAATAAAAAGGCAAATAGAAGATTTGTTGTCTAAGGGTTTCATTAAGGAAAGTACTTCTTCTTGTGCCTCACCTATTTTGTTGGTTCTTAAAAAAGATGGCACTTGGAGATTGTGCATTGATTTTCGTGCTTTGAACATAATTTTTGTAAAGAATAGATATCCACTACCACGCATTGATGATTTATTAGATCAGCTCCAAGGAGCTAAGTTCTTTTCAAAAATAGATCTCAAAAGTGGATATCATCAAGTGCGTATCCAAGCTGAGGATACATGGAAGACAACTTTTAAAATGAATATGGGCCTCTTTGAATGGTTGGTCATGCCCTTCGGTCTTACTAATGCTCCTGCAACCTTCATGAGGTTGATGAATGATGTATTTCGTGATGTACTTGACAAATTTGTAATAATATATCTTGATGATATATTGATATTCTCAAAAACTTGGGAGGAACACCTTGGGCATATCCATCATACACTTGATCTTCTTGCGAAGAATCAATTATATGCCAATTCTTCCAAGTGTTCTTTTGGCAATACTTTAGTTTCTTACCTTGGTTATGTGATTAGTGAAAGTGGAATTCAGGTAGATCCCACCAAAGTTGATGTTTTACTTAAGTGGTCCCCTCCTTCAACTCTCACTGAGTTAAGGAGTTTCCTAGGACTTGCGAATTTTTATCGCAAGTTCATTCCTCAATATTCCACTCTTGCGACCTCCATTGCATTATCTCACTAAGTCTAAAGTTCCATTTCATTGGGAGAAAAGCCAAGATATTGCCTTTGAGAAACTCAAAAAGAAACTTTGTACAACACCTGTGTTAACTTTACCCGACCTCTCTCAACCTTTTGAGATTGAAACGGATGCCTCTAAAGTTGCCTTAGGAGTTGTGCTCAAACAGAATGGTCATCCAGTTGCTTATCATTCAGAAACTTTTTCTGCTGCTAAGTTGAACTATTCTACATATGACAAGGAGTTGTATGCATTAGTTCAAGCTATCAAGTATCGGAGACATTATATTTTGGGAAAATATACAGTAGTACACACCGATCATATGCCTCTCAAGTTTTTACAATCTCAAAGTAAAATTGAAGAATCAAGACATATGAAGTGGGCCTCTTACCTCCAACAATTTCACTTGGTGATCAAGTACAAAAAGGGGAAGAGTAATACTGTTGTTGATTGTTTGAGTAGGCCTCCTACCGCTCTTGCCTTAACAGTTATGTCCACTTCACACTTGGGATTTAAGACTTGGCCTAATTAGTATTCACAGGATCCTGATTTTGGGAAAATATTTGAGCAAGTGAGTAAGCCTTCTTCTTCCAATTTGCGTCCTTTCCAAGATTTCTACATCAAAGAAGGACTTCTTTACAAATTGGACAAGGTTTGTGTTCCTTGTGAGCCTAGGGTGTCACTTCTTAAGGAAGCTCATTCTACACTTTATGGTGGTCACTTTGGGAAACACAAAACACTTCATCACTTGCAAAGATTTTTTTACTGGCCTAAAATGCAGAGGGATGTGTTGAGATTTCTCAAACAGTGTGCAGTTTGTTGTCGTTCAAAACCAGCTAACAAGAATTTTGGCTTAGGCATGCCTTTGCCCATTCCTTCCCATCCTTGGGAAAGCATTTCCATGGATTTGGTTAGTGGTTTTCCCATGACAGTGCGACAACATGATTGTGTGTTCGTGGTGGTTGACAGATTCAGTAAGATGGCTAAGTTTATTCCATGCCGCAAGACAAGTTCTGCAGCAGACTTAGCCCAATTGTTCTTTGACAGCATTTGGCATTCCTTTGGTCTACCTACCAGCATTATATCGGATCGTGATTCATGCTTTGTGGGTCACTTTTGGCATTCTTTGTGGAAAATTTTGGGAGTTTCCCTTAACTTTTCCATCGCCTATCATCCGTGATCAGATGGGCAGACCAAGTGGTAAACCGTACCCTTGTGCAAAGTTTACGAATCTATCATCACGCTTCACCAAGAAAGTGGGACTTGAGTCTCACTCATATTGAACATGCCTACAATAGGGCCCTACATTCTTCTACAGGTCACTCACCTTTTGAGGTTTGTATGGGATTTCAGCCCTTGGCACCTTATGAGTTACCTTTGTCTTTGCCTTCTCCTGTCACTTCACATCTTCAGAAGGAGCAAGACAAGGCACACTCATTTATTCAACACTTGCACAATATTCAATCAAAGGTGATTGAGATTTTGCAAAAGACACAGTAGTAGCAGAAAAAGGCCATGGATCGACATCGCATTCCTCATCCATTTCAGGTTGGTGACAAAGTTTGGTTGCATCTTGACAAGCGGTGTTTTACTGATAAGACTCATAGTAAAATCAAACCGATTCGCTATGGGCCTTATACTATTCTTCAACAGGTGTCCGAGAATGCTTTTCGCCTTGATCTTCCCACACACTTGGGAATTCATGACGTCGTCAATGTAGATCTTTTGAAGTTGTACTTTGATTCTACATTGGAGACCGCACCAGCTATCAGTCATCCTATGGACGTGGTTCCTGATTCTCAGTTACCATTGGATTTCGATCAGATCTATGACACAAAGACTCGACAGACTCACCAGGGGTCTACCACCTCATATCTTGTGGCTCGGTGAGGACAGCTACCGCATCAGGCTCGTTGGATTTCTTTTCATCAGATGTCCCGTGACTTTCCTACTCTTCTGAAAGCATTGGAGGCCAATGCTTCTATTGTGGGGAGGCATGATGAGGATTGATGTTTGATCACTCATATGACCCCTCTAGTAATTCCTAGCTAGGTTTGCATAGTTTATTTCTTGCAAATTAATATTGTAAGTGAGTCTCCTTCTCACATGCACTTGTGGGCACTAGTTATCTTCTAGTTGTCATTTAGGAGTGTTAGTTAGGAAGTGTGAACTCAAAGTAGGAAGTGTGTACTTCAAGATAGCTAAAATGGATCTTATAGTTAGCAATATTCCTTTCCTCTTAACTTAGAAGTTACGTGCATTCTCCTTTGCACTTTTGTAGCTTATGGTTAAGCATATTGGATCAAATCCATGATTTGATGGGTTTGGTTATGTATTTTGGGCCATTAGAGCCTATATAATGAGTTTGTAAATAATATGAAGTTAGTTGGATTTTCAATCCTTTTCAATGACTACACTTATGATTCCAAAATGGAGGACCTAACAAGGATTGATCCAATTGAGAAAATAGGGAATATATAGGTTGATATGAGTTCGGTATATCTACACGATGAGTATTACAAGCAAAGATATTATGACATCAAAATAAAAATTACCGAACTTAAATATGCCTTGGAAACAAGTAGAGCATAGCAAGAGAAGATGGCAACAAAAATTGAACACTTGGATCAACAGGTAGGGGTGCATCAAAAGGAAAAGGATACCGCAAAGTAGCAGGTGTAAGCACTGAAGGCGCATCTTAAGTCCATTTAGAACCAACTGGTGGAGAAGGCCACACGGGCTGTAGGATTTTCCCATAAGATAGTTAAATAGGCCCACCTTCATTTGGCCCAGAGTTGTGAGAAGTTAGCAACCAGAGAAGTCCAGGTTCTACATTATCTCTAAGAGGCTCAAATTCAAATTCAGTTGAGCCAGCAAACAGTAGAAATTATTGAGGAGATACTGGAGCCTCACCTAGAGATGGCTGTGAAAATCCAAGCCCTAGCTCAGTCCAATATATACATTCACCTCATGAGTGACATGGATCGAGCCTGGTCAATCACCAAATTCATGCTGCACAAATACTTCTAGTGGTTTGATTTGGTAAGAGAATGCATAAAGCTTCTCAACACGATGGAGCATGAGCATACTGTCTCAATGTTTCATTTTGATGCTCTCACTGACATGGGGTTTCCAAATTTCACCAATGAATGGGGTGAGCCTCTACCAAAGGAACAGTTAGAAGCGGCGTGGAAGAATTTTGTGGACATATCTGAAGTTGACAAGTGGGAGGAGCTGATCATAGAGGAAAAGGTGTTGTCGCTTATGAAGAAGTTCACCCGTATGAAGCTAGCCTTGTTCGAGTTGGCCCAATGAGCTAAATGTATTAGCCTGGAGGATGTTGAACACTTGCAGTTTATTTATGAGTCACTTAGTGTTCTCTCCATGTTTACCATGTATTCCTAGGCCGATGCAATTACAGTCTATGAATTTACCTATGAAATCTTGAATGAGTAAGAAGAGCGGGCCAAAGTAGAGAGACCAGCAACATAGCAAGCAACATCCAAAGAAGAAAGAGAAAAAGTACTGAGGGTAGCGATAGAGGTAGAGACGACTGAAAATGCAGTAGTTGAGTAGGCACAAAAAGAAGCATCCAAACCAGAAGCATCAACCAAAGCTACCGGTAAGAAAACATAATAAGGATCCCAATGGATAACGACCTAGGATCGCTTGCATCCATGCGAGCTGGATACCCCGTGAACCACCAGAAATGTTGGTTGTTTTGCACTATGCCACATTAAAATTTTGATCAAATTTTGTTGAAGGATTTCTGATTGTAAAAGCGACATATATATTAATCTATGATGTAGTATTTTCGGCCTGTATAATGTGTTACAATATTTTTGTGTTAATCTTCTTTCTCATTTTCATAAATTTTATGCTTGAAGAATAATGGGTGTTGCTAGTCAAATTGTTTGTGAAGAATCAGTAAAGGTCACCTGATGGTGGCAAGGAAAATAGTGCTTTAAAGTTCAAAATTTAAAGGGGACTATGGCAGTCCTTTCGCTTGAATGAAGAACAAAAAATCGACACCCTTCCTTGGGGTGAAAACGTTTTTTATTCAAAAATTGGGTCATTGAGTAAAAGGTATGGCAAAAGCATGTTCACCCCTAATTTGGAGCGACAAATGCATTCGCCCCATTACAAGGTGAACGTGATGTTTTTTAAAAGAAAAACAAAGAAAATGGGTTAAGGTTCGAGCAAGGATGCTTTCGCCCCAAATGAGGGGTAAAAGTCCCTTTCGCCCCACTTTGGGGTGAAAAGGCATTTAAGTAATTAAGTTGAGAGTGCGCCCAAAGTTGAAGTGCAAAGCCAAAATAACAAGAGTGCGTTCACCCCAAAGTTGGGGTAAAAGCATCGTTCGCCCTACTTTGGGGTGAATATCATTTAAAGTGAAGGCATTGACAAGTCAAAGATGTATTCACCCCAGGTGAGGGGCAAAAGTCCCATTCGCCCCTCCTTGGGGTGAAAGCTCGTCAAAATATGGATTCGGGTGAACCCAAAAGAAAGTAGCAAGTGCTATGGTGACGTTGAAAATTCAACTATGCATTCACCCCAGGTGAGGGGTAAAATTCCTATTCACCCCTCCTTGAGGCGAAGCTACAGGAAAGTGGCCCAACAATGAGTTAAAATTTTCATTTTATTTTTAGGTGAATACAAAAAAATTCGGCGTGGAAAAGTCAAAAATACATTCACCCAAGGTGGAGGGCGACAGGGCCTTTCACCCATTTTCAAGGTGAACGCATAGTTTAAGGGGAAAATATATCATTTGTAAAGCGCTTTCATTTTGAGAGGGAAGGTTTTCATCAGAGTTGATCGATGTTGTAACAAGGAGGTGAATGTAATGCTTCGAATTTCAATTGGAGAAAACACGGGGCTATGCGTTGAAACACAATATCATAAAAGATATTTTCAGGAGCGCTCTCTCCACCAAGATGCATGAATAAAGAGTAAATGCTAAAAATTAAATAAGACGTGCTCGCTCACTGTTTAGTTTTGGGCAACTTCTATTTTTGGCGTTAACAGAGGTTTGCAGGGATGCTCCAATCGAGTGAATGAAAAGAATTTAATGATTGGGTCGAGAAGTAACTGAAGTTGTGCATTTCCAGCTAAAGGAGCTACGATATTAAAATCATAGGGTGATTTCATGAGTTCCAAGACATCCTATACAGGGACGAATTTCCAAGGGGTGATGGATATTTTAAGTCAACAACCAGCTTTCCAGTTTTTCGTGCATCGACACCTGAATGCACTATTTTCATGAAGGCCTTTCCTTAAAATCTGAAACATCGTTTCAAAAGGATGAATTTTCAAGATTTCCAAAGAGGAATTTCTTCACAGGGGTTCCTTATCTGTAAACATTTTGTCATATGTGCATTAAATGACAGAGGCAAAATTCCTCTATAAATACTACACAATTTCCATTGTAAAAAGGAGGATAGACATTCTGTAAAAAAATTATTCGAGTTATTTGCATAAATAGAAGAAGTTGTGGCTTTGGATTTTGCAAGTAGTTTCTTTCTGTGATTTCTTTATTTTTAAGCATTTCTCTTTCATATTCATGTTTGCTATCTGTTATTAAGTTCAAATTCTGCACCTAGATTTGGGTATTGTTCGTGTAAGTGTGAATAATGGAATGTGATTTTGGAAGTTGTCTCTGAGGAATTGTAAGTAGATTATCTTGCCTTATTTTCTATTTTATGCTGCTATAACACTTGGTTGGAATTCCTGCTGCTAGTTTGTCCCCAATCCTACATCTTTGGCCTGTGGCTATATTTTCCATTTCTTTCCATTATTTCTAATTTCTTTCCTACAACTCTAGACTTTAACCGATGTAGGATTAGTAAGGGAGCCAACCCCCTCTGGATATTGGCACAGAGGACATTTATTTCCTCTGACCTTTCAATGTTGGCCATGTCTAGGGCGCACAAAAATATGTTTGTATATTATGCAAATATTTAACCAACAGGGATCAACAAGTAGATTATGAAAATATTGTATTCTAATGTCACAATTATTACTAAATTGGATACATGACAAAGATTGCAAAGTAAAAGCGAGATAAAAAATTTGGTTGTAAGGAAAAGTTCAAGATGAAGTAAGGAAATCATTCTATAGTAAAATATGAATTAGATCAAGGATATTTTTGTCTAAAATATGCAACGAAAACTTATCAAGAGCATTAGATGGCAAAGGCCACTATAGTTCACTCGGATTAACCATTAGAAGAAACAAATAAGGACACAAGGGATGAAAAATATAATGTGCAAGTTCAAATTCAGAAGGAACTAAAGATGCAAAGGAAGATGTGGAGAATTTTTTTAAAACAAAGGAGGTGAAAGAGGTTAAGTATTGACTCATTATTGTATTTCTTATAGCATGTTTGAAATTGTATTATTATCTTTTGTATAATAGAGTTTTTAAAAACAAATCTCAAAATCAATGCCCAACTTTAGAATTTTATTATTATATCTTGGTGCTCATCATTGGAAGTCTCAAGTGCAAAAAAATGGGTGATGATAAATGATTCAAATATAGATGGAATTAACACAAATAATTTGTTTCTATCTATAATTAAATGAAATGTGCAAAATTTGGGTTTATCAAATTTTATTTTGATGATGCTTTCAAAGAAAATTTAGAAAAAGTTGGTAAAGGTGTGCTATGGTACCTAGGAATAGGATAGGGCGGTATGATATTATATTGTATAAGGGTATTATGAATAGTTGGCATGGGCCACACATAACGCATGGATGATTAAATTATTATATTATAATATTGAGAAGAATAAGGGTTTAGTAGTAAGTTCCCCAAAGTAGATTTAAAATATGGGTATATGAAGAAGAGATATTATCATTGTAATCATTATTAATATCAAGTATTACTTGTAATCGTCTTTGCCCATAAAGTGGCGTATGATATTTTTCCATCTCCAAGTGTTGCTCTCATCTTGGGATCATGTGTAGTTATTCCTTCCTTAAAGAGTATTTTTGATGTTGCCCTACCATAAGGGTATTATCTATCTTTATCTCATTGTGTGGATTATTATTGTGAATAAATATTTATGGATGAATAAGTTAATATATTTCAGAATGGAAAATTATTTATGTTTGTGAGACTAAAATTTCATAACAAGTGGTATCATAGCAACAATTCTAGCAAAGTGGAAATTTTTTTGTATGAATTATAGAATTAGAATAATTTTTTAAGAAAATATCTCATTTATTTGGGAGCCATATCTTTTTGTAAAATTGTCTGATTCAAATGATTCTTCCATCATTTTGTTTGGAATTTAAAGAGCTTTAAAATGAATGGTCATATGAAGAAATTCAAGCAACATTAAGGGATATATTATCCTGCAAAGTTTGTTGTTTGAAATAAGGATAATGGCAAATTTTCAAATATCATTTTTTCCAAAAATGAATTTGAGATATTTGTCGCATGGGGTAAGCAAATTATCAATTGTTTTTTGGGGCATGGAATTTTAGCTTCAAAATCTATGGGGAGATATATATTTTTGTAAAATTCTAGTTTGCATTACGTGGAAGTGATCTCATGGCACTTCAAAAGTTTTCTAAAGTGGATAATATTGATGATAGAAAATGGTGGACATATTTTAAATCTATATATTTTGCTAATCTTTATTGGAAATTCCACCTTAATACATATTTAAAAAAGAAAGCTAAAATATGGTTAATTTTTGACTATTTTTTTTTTTCTTTTGGATTTGGTTAGTGTGAGAAACCCCTACAACCGATGCTCAAGGCTGGGCATTCCCATTTCACCATGAAAATCACATAATGGGGAGAGTTGAGCTTATCAATAGGAAACTTAACACACAACCACATACACGTCGTGGTTTGAAATTCCAACCTCCCGAAGAAGAGCCAAAACCCGAACGGTTACACTATCCCTTGGACTATACTATATCTTCTAAATATTACTGGAAAAAATATCTTAAAATGTCATATTTATAAAATAGAAAATTAGGTAATAAATAATATAGCTAACTACAACTTCTATTTTCATATTAACAAAATTTAAATTTTAAATTTTAAGAGACAATTAACCAAATAAATGATTTTTCTCAATAAAAACATTGTTAAAAAGTTAATCACAAAAACATAAATATTTTAAAAAAAAATTATTAAAAAATAAATTAAAAATATCTTTAACAAAATCAAACTAAGTATTAACTTAATTTTTTTTATTTATTTATATACATGGTGGAATTGGTAACCGCCCACGAATCCGGGCAGGCTACCCAGTTTTTATGGCCGCCACAGTATTCTGTGTTGTTCGCCCCAGAAGCCGCCAAACAGATCTTTGTGCAGTCCGCCCCTATAACCACCATGCCACAAGCATTTTAAACATTTTACACCGCTAAAAGCACGAGAAAAGGGACAAGCGTTCAGTCCGGCGAAGCCCGAGATTTGAACCTTGGACCTCCGCCCCCCATGGGGTTTGGATGAACCAATTGATCTAGACATCGAACCCAAATATTAACTTAATTAACATGGAACAATATGATAATGTTTTTAAAATCAAAATAATCCAAAAATAACTTATTAAAAAATTAAGAAACTTTTATTCAATTTAATTTTTATTTTTTTGAAACGTTTTATAGGTCACAAGTCCACTTCAAAGCCTTTCAATTCTGGTAAAATAAGGCACACAGTGTAGACCACCAGACCATAAACATCTCTTCTTCAGTGGGTTTGTGACAACTTTAAGGACGTGAAAGCCTAGGTGTGGGCTTATAACCAAAACAAACAGAAAAAACACACTATCCCTAAATTTAGGGATAAACAAATATGTTAACGTTTATGAAAGCAATACCTCCACGAAAAGTAGTTTGCCTTCAACAGGCGTGGGGTCCTCTCATTTCATCCACATGGCAGTTGGCAGTTTGAAGAAGCAATGGGGTCCTAATGTTCTTATAGGCTGCACAAGATAAAGTGTTTTTTTTTTTGGTTTTTATTGATTTTAACTGACTTATTCATTTTTTATTTTTGCATTTAAGATGGTGTGAATAGGATCTTAGTTGGGTTATAAGTATTTTTATTTCATTTTATTTGATATTTGTATCTATGTATTTTTCATTGTGTTCACATTTTTTATTGAAATGGTTAATGTATAGCTGTTTTTTCCTTCCTAAATTTCCAGTCAACATGACAAGTATGAATTTCCCTCCTCACATATTGTTTAATTTTTTCTTAGAGTTTAGGACCTCATGAAATTTAATGCTCCATTTTTCTATTCATTTGTTGTTTTGTTTCTTCTATGTCTTTTCTTCTATTATTTTTTTAATACCAGTTTTGGCAACCTGCTATTTTCTATTCTTTGTATTTTCTTTAGATACCCTAATAGTCATATCATAGTTTCTACTTCTAATGAGAAAGTTTCTATTTTAGTAAATAAAATCTCATGGGGCTGACGCTTTAATTCTAAAATTATTTGTAATCAATCACTTCTGAATTCTTTTTATTTGTCTCTATTTAAAATTTGATATTGTTAGTTCACACCTCACACCCATATAACACCATTGAAATAACTAATAACCCAAAAAAGACCTTAATGGTTTTCCAATCCTACAACTCTATTTTTTACCCCTATTTAGCAATGAATAGAGTGCCCTCCATCTTACTTATATTCATTTCATCCTACATATTTCCCAATTGATTTTGATTTGAAAATCTAACCTAAGGTATTTGTATTGTGTTACTATCTCCAAAGGATGTCCTTCAAATAAAATATATGGGTTTTTCTCTCTCTTTGAGTTGAGAAGACCATAACTTTTGTCTTGTTAGTGTTTACCTGCATCCTAACTGCTTTCAAAGAACAATAAACTTTTCATTTTTTATTTCAAACCCTCTCTATTAGTTGCCTTAGAGAAATGTAGTGATTTACTATTGAGTACTTTGGTCTAAACCATGCTTGCTCTATTGCCCTCTTTTCTTGGTTTTTTATCCACTGATAATTTTACTTTCTAGTATGCTGCAAAATAATTTTGTAAAAAAAGGATTAATCATGATGGTGTAGTAACTTGAAGGATTGTTGGTGTCTCCATTTTATGCAATGGTGTGACTAGGACAGTTATCCATTCTGGTGGAAAGCCTCATTTAATGATGCCATTAAATTTTTAATGGATGTTTGGTGCTAAGATGTCAACCCCACACTTGAGATGTTTGGCTTGAAAACAATCTATATCCTGAGCTTTCCTTGTTGCTATTTTCTTAATGTCCTCATTCACATATTTTAAATAAAAAGGTTCCTCATTTGTATCAATTATAGGAGGGGTATGTGGTTTCTCTCATATAATTGCTTTGCATGCAACAAGCATTTTTCGCATATGAAATTGTTTTTTTCCTATATTTTACTTTGTTGTAGCTCTTTTCATAATTATCTTGGACTATGCTTTGCAAGATATATCAACTCTTTTTACCTTGCTCTTATATATTCTTCCTTTTTTGTTTTCACTAGCTCTTTATATCTCTTGCTATTTGTTTTCTCTTGTTCGAGGTTCTTATTTCTTTTCCTAAATTTTAAATTTGTGCATGATTCCAAGGATTCTTTGATTATATCCATCACTTTATTGTTATCAAAAGAATAATTTTGAAAAATGTTTGTCATCTTTCTATTCTCTCTTTGCATAATTTGCTTGAGTGATATTTTAAAAGTTATTTTATTTTTCTTTATTATAAAGATGTTTTGTGTTGTCTTTTCTTCATTTACTTGAAAATGTTTTTCTTGCCCATTTTTTGGCCTTCAGATCTTTACATGTATTGGATTGTACTAAAATTTTAGCTAGATGGGAGCTACTTCAACAAAATATTTTATCTTTGAAATGATATTTGGTGTATTGGATTGTACTAAAATTTTAGCTAGATGGGAGCTACTTCAACAAAATATTTTATTTTTGAAATGATGTTTGGTGAATAAATAGCATAATCAACTACACTGTGTAGTTTGTAATAATTGTTTTCTCAAGATCAAAGCTATTCAAAAAAGCTTCAAGGTACAACTAGAATAGTCTATTCTTAGACTAAAATGTTATGGAGTAGTCTATTTTTATAGTAAGTAATTTATTCTTATAATAATTAGTATTTTTCTAGTTTCTATTTAGAAAAATGTTTATTTTAATTTTAATTTTTAATTTTTTTATATATATAAAGACATGACACAATTGGGACCACATTCGTTGGAGGCATAGGTATAGTGGGTCTCCCTTCCCATGATTTGAACTCAGGTCACCATTGTAATATCTCACAAGACCAATATATATATATAACTGTTTAAATTAAAATCTTAACAAAAACCCAAATTCAATTTATGCAAAAAGTGACCCTAATATATGTATCTAAAAATATAAATAAAATTTATATTTAAAAATATTTAAAATAATAATAAAGTTTGTTTCATTGGTTATTACAAACTTTGAAAGACCAGACTCCAGTTCGTCAACGGGAACAATAATATGACTACATTCATTGATTCTCGATTCGAGTTCGGGCCACGGCATTTTTATAAGCCAAAATAAAGCGTGGATTGTTAAAAGACGTTCGACAGTGTTCACAGCACAACAGGAGGTACGTCTTTTTGTCGTGTCTTACCATCATTGCTTAAGTCCAAAAGTTTTAACTGATAGGACTCCATTGTTTCAGGGGATGTGTCAAAAGTTTGAACAAAGAGGATACGTCTGATTTTTTACTTTAAATTTTAGTGGATAGATTGGCATCAGTCCAACTAGCCGGAGAGACAATAACAATTTACTTAAAAATAATTATATCTAGCAGTTAGAAAATATTAACTGATTCCATCTTAGAAAAATGCTCACTTTCCTAACATAATTAAATTGCAATCTTAATCATTCCTCTCTAAACGGCTTAATCATAACAATTTTAATAATTCTTTCTAAGGTTTTTCTATTGCTATATTGAACTTATTCGCTCGGCAAAGTAGACCATGACCCACACCCTGCAGAATGCCGATGTCATCTTTTAAGTTTCTTTACACTTTCAGAATGTAGACCACACTGTTATATTTTACATTTAATTTGTTAATGTGATGATGGCAGTTTAATAACATATTCCAATTGAAATTCGTTCACGTTAATATCTATCTATCTATTTAGATCAAATACTTAAAATTATTTTAAATAATTGAAGAGTGCTTAACTGATTCGCTTCTAACAGGCCCTATCTATCTATCTATTTACATCAAATACTTAAAATTATTTTAAATAATTGGAGAGTGCTTAACTGATTCGCTTCTAACAGGCCCATCGGACTCTATGGCTAATTATTGCACTCGTCAGCCAGGTACCAAGTTAGAATCTAAAAGAGAATATTTTTATTAGAAGAATCAATAATCTGATATTTTTTTTAGTTTTCCTTGGATTCGAATCTTGTCAGTAATCTAATCTGTTATATTTTTCAAATTTACTTGAGTTCGAATCTTGTTTTTGGTGCATGCTTTTTCTTAGATTCGAATCCTATTTTTTTACGACCACAATAACCTTAATTACTAAATACTTCACCAACCAATCAAACCCTAAAATATTCGACCTAAAATATTCGTATTACCTTGTGTTCGTATGACACCAATAAGTTTCATGGAGTCCAGATGGGGTTTGTTGAATCCTCCAAGGCCAAAGCCTCTTGGGAGTTTATATATTGATGGGGCAGAGACAAGTCTGGCATTAGGGCATGTGCGAGAGACGAGAGAAGAAACGTTGGCAAATGGCTTCTGCTTTCCTTGGGTTTTCTTTCCCCTCACACTCTGCTACCCCGCGGTTTGTGCCTTCAGGCAACAACATGGCCGCAAAGCAGTCAGAAATGGAAGTATTGAGATTAAACAATAAGGAGCTGAAACGAATGTTGGAGGAGAGCAGAAGGCAGCAAGCCGAGCTCTGGGCAGAGCTGGAGCAGACCCGGATCCGATTGCTGAATGTGGAAGATGCAGAGGAGCGCTTATGTTCTCAGCTGGGGAATTTGGAGGCGGAATCCGTCCATGAGGCGCGAGATCACAGTGAAGAGCTCAATTCTCTCAGATACCAATTAACTCAAATGGAGAGCCTTCTTGCGGCTGCCCGCCCACAACTCTTTTTTTTTTTTTTTTAAATGCCGAAACCATATACATCGTTTTTAATCAGAATAAAACCAGCAAGGAGTCCGTGTAGGGGAACTCCGTGTATTACAATTCGATGGTTTCCGATACTAGTTTTAATCTTTGCCCAAAATCTGCTCAAAATCTGCATCTTCGAGGATAACAACAAACCCAGTCAGAGCTGGGTAAACCAAAAAACGACGTAAAGACCACTTTACTGGACATCTTACTCGGATTATACAACATTAATTTTTTCGGAGAAAACAAAAATTTTGTCAAAATCCCTGCACTGGAAGTGAAGACCTTTGAACGAAAACAAAGAAAACAAACTTAAGATAAACACAGAAACCAGCAAAACCATCTGCACCCGCCCTTCCGTCAAGTGTAGGTTAGGTTCCCTTTCGCTGAGTTGCTCTCAGCAGCGTTCTTGAGTAGCTGCTTCAAGTTTCCACTAATGGTCTCCAGAGTACTGATAATGCTACTGATGATAATGGTAGCCACTTTGTGGTGAGTGAAAAAAAATTGGCCTGAGCTGCCACTATTGTCGTCAGAGATGCGCTCCGAGGAGTTAACACTTGTCTCCTTTACTTTTTTAATGCGGGTTGATCTGCGGATCTGGGTAGCGCTTTCCTCCAGCTTGATTTTCCTCTTGGAAAATAGGGATTTGGAGATGGCAGGTGGGGCGACCTTGCTTTTGGGCAGGGTTTGATATTCAGGGTCCGCAATAGACTCTTCAAGGTCCACCAGGGGAGAGTTGGATGGGCTAGGAGCAGTAAGGGATGGAGGCGGATTGGACTAAAGGGGAGGGACGACGATGGGTGGAGGTTGGGCTAGGGCATGGTAGTAAAGGATGGCAAACAACCCTTGGTGAGTGGGGGGTGCGGAGATTTCCGTTTGTGGGCATTGTGAATGGACAACCTGATGGACCGAAAGAGGAAGTCGGGGATGTTGATGGGTTTGAACCCCCTTAGGTGGTTTACCAAGGCGAGGTGAAAACTAAGGATGGGTTTGAAACCCCTCATTATTGGAAGTAATGGAGGCACCTGCTAAGACATTGAGCTTGATTTACGGGTTGTGGTTTTGATGTGAATGATAAAAACGAGAAAGTCGATCTCTAAAATTTAGTCGACCACGTCTTGGAATCAGAGAGACTTGAGGAAACCACTCTCTAGGGAGCCAACGAATCAATAAGGGGTTGACGGGGATGGAAGGGGGATGAAAAGGAGGCACGACCACAAAAGAGGTGGAGTGGCCCGAAGGAGTTGGGGAAGGGTGGAAATCAGATGAGCGCATGGCTAGACCAAACTTTTTTGCTTCATTGATAATATCTTGGGGAAAATGCTTGTCCCAAACAACCAGGGAGTTTCCACGAGCACCTTTGTTGGCCAGAAGATCGGCCATTTTGTTTGCTTCCCTGTACACATGGCGGAAAATGACACTTGACTGATTTTGAAGTAAAATTTTGGCTTCCTGGATGGAGTTTCTGACACTCCAAGAGGGAATTTTGTTGTTGTTGATGTAGTTGGTGACGTTGAGGGAATCCCCTTCAATTTCAATTTTGTTATCATATTTTTGAAAGATGTTTAGGCCTCTCCATAAAGCATGAGCTTCAGCCACATGGTTGGATTGGATTCCCAGGTTCTCAGCAAAAGCGACCAAAATCTTACCCTTGTGATTTCTGACAAGACCACCAACTCCTACCATTCCCGGGTTTCCTTTGGAAGCACCATCGTAGTTGAGTTTAAGCCAACCTTCGGGGGAGGTTTCCAGAGAGCAGATTGCCTTGGATGGGGAATGGGAGGGGGTGAGTTGCTTTCCTAGGGGATGTTGAGCCTGATGAACAAAGCTTGCTCTAATCTCGGGTCGGGGGTTTGGGGTAGGGGAATAGGTGAGCATTCTCAGCAGCAAAACTGATGGTTTTGTTGGCAATAGTTAGGGGATCCTTGGGCGAATTTGAAAAAACTTTGTTGTTCCTCTCTAGCCAAACCTGCCAAAGGAAGTGATGGAGACTAATTTTCCACAAGGCCTAGAGATGGGAATTCTTGAAGGGATTGGGCCACTGGATGAAAAACTTGATCAGGGAATTGGGTTGGACCCAAGTTAAGTGGAAAGTGGACAAAACGTGGCCCAACATAGAAGTGGAGAACTCACACTCAGTGAACAGATGATTTACAGATTCCCAAGCTTTAGTGCACAAATGACATCTATTAGGGACCATCATCCCTCTTTTGATGAGATTGTCAGTGGACAGGATTTTGTTTTGGATTGCTAGCCAGGCAAAGGTCCCGACTTTGGGGATGAGGTGCTTGATCCAGATGAGATTGAAGGGAACAGACACTTGTTGGGGATTGAGAAGGAGTTGGTGGGCAGTTTTGATGGAGAAATTCCCATTGTCAGTTTCTTTCCAAATGGGGTAGTCATCTGTTCTTTCTGACAGGATCACTGTGGAGCTCAGCTTGTGGGACAGACTTTTAACAATATTTTGAATTTATCTATTGGTTGGGATGATATTGAGATCTTTCCACTTTTTAGTACCATTGTCTAATTGGATGAAATCCACCACTTTGCTGCCTATTGAAATATCAAGGAAGGGTTTCAATAAGGATATTTCATTGTCTTCTATGAGGGGTTGATCTCCAAGCCAACGATCTGTCCAGAAGTTTATAGAGAGACCAGATCCCAGTTGCCATCGTGTTCCCTTTTGAATAAGATCCCTGGAATGGATAATGGATTTCCAAAAGGTGGATCCTTCCTTGGGAATGTCTGCATCCATGAAGTCTTTGCCTTGTAGATACTTCCTTTTGATAATAGACACCCATTCTGCATCTGAATTTGTGAAGATTTTCCACGCTTGCTTTGCCAGCAAGGTTGTGTTCATGTTGTTGATTCGTCTGAGGCCTAACCCTCCCTGGATCTTAGGCTGACAAACCTTTTCCCATCCGACCAGGTGGATTTTATTTTTGTTTTCTGACCCAGTCCACAAGAATATTTTTTGGATTTGCTCTATCCTAGAGTAGACTGACATGGGAGCTTTGAAAATAAAGAGGAAATAGATTGGAATACTTTGAAGGCAAGTTGAGGTAAGGGTTGCTTTGGCAGCTTGGGACAGGAAAGCTCCTTTCCAGCCTGCTAGCTTTTGGTTAATTCTCTCTATCACGTGGCTCCACATGGACTCTTTGGGTCGGTTGGTAAAGAGAGGGAGACCCAAGTATCGGGTAGGGAACTCACCAATGCTGCATTGGAGGATCTGAGCAATTTTAACCTGCTTGGGATGGGGAGTGTTGATGAAGAAACTTTTGCTCTTGGTGTAATTTATCTCTTGTCCTGCTGCCTTTTCATATGAGTCGAGAATGCACTTGATCATCTTGGCCTCCACAACTGAGGCATGGGTGGCAAGGATTGTGTCATCCACAAATTGTTGGTGGGACAAGGGATTAAGATTCGAAGTAGCCTTGATGCCCGAAATGGTGCCCTCAAAAACAACATTCTTGAGGGTTCTTCCCAAAGATTCAACAAGTAAGATGAAGAGAATGGGGGAGAGGGGGTCTCCTTGCCTGATGCCTCTGCCACTCGGGAAATATCCTGTAGTGGATCCATTTACTAAAATTGAAAACCACGGGTTTGAGATGCATCCCCTAATCGGGTCAATCCAATCCCTATGGAAGCCAAATTTTTTAAGGACAACGAGCAAAAAACCCTGTTGACTCTATCAAAAGCTTTGTTGATTTCCAACTTAAGGAAGAGGGCAACCTTTTTGGTTTGGGATGCTGAATGAAGGACCTCATGAAGGGAAATAATACCATCATTTATAGATCTTCCTTTGACTGAACTACCCTGACATGGATCTATGATGTGGGGAAGGATATCTTTGAGCCTAGTTGTCATTGCTTTGGCTAGAATTTTGTAGATAACATTGCATAGGCTGATGGGTCTGTAATCATTCATGGATTTGCACTCAGACCCTTTAGGGATTAAAGCAATGAAGGTGGAATTCGTGCCTCTGGGAATGGACTTGGATTTCTGCATGAATTTGATGGCATTGCATATGTCTTCTCCAATGATGTCCCAAAAAGTTTGGAAGAAGCGAGGGGGAAAGTCATCTGGGCCAGGGGCTTTATCGGGAGCCATGGAGAATAGAGCTTGCTTTATCTCATCATCAGTGATGTCCTTGATAAGCATGGCATTCATTGTAGGGGTGATCATGCTGGGAATGTGTTGGAGGAGTTGATCTTGGGCCTGCCTTGGACAGGGTGCACTGGCTCCCAACCTGTTTTCAAAAAAAGCAGTTGCTTCCTCTCGGATGTTGAGGATGTCTATCATTGTTGAACCATCACTTTTGGTTAGCTCTTTAATTTTGTTTGAGCTCCTGTGGCGAAGAGTGGAGGCATGGAAAAATTTCGTGTTTGAGTCCCCCTCTTTGAGCCATAAGGCTCTGGATTTTTGTCTCCAGAACATCTCTTCCTTGGCAAGAATGTTGTGATAATCTGCAAGGAGTTTTTTCTCTTCATTTCTGATTTGGATGCTCATTTGACCGTTCTGAATTTGTTGCTCTAAAATTTGGAGTTTGTCTGTGATTTCTTTCTTGCTTTCAAAAATATTCCCAAACACTTCCCTATTCCAGACCTTGATGTTTTCTTTGATTATTTTGAGTTTCGAGGAAACCTGGGATATGGGAGATCCACTTACTTGTTGCTGCCACCACTAAGAGATTTGATTTCGTAGATCAGGGTGGAGGACCCACATTGCTTCGAATCTGAAGGGAGTTTTGAAGATGGGCACTTTGTTTGCTTCGAATAGGAGGGGGCAGTGATCTGATCCTATTTTTGGTAGGGAATTGAGGGAGGCATCACCGAAGAGGGGAATGGCTTCTTTGGATAGGAAAAATCTATCTAGCTTAACTTGGATGTGTTGGTTCCCTATTCTCCTATTGCTCCACGTGAATTGAGTTCCTTTAATCTGGATATCCATAAGTTCGTTATTGGTGACAAAGTCATGGAAATCTTGGATGCTTTTGACTGGAATGTCGTTGCCTCCTGCTTTATCAGAGGGAAACAAGGGGGAGTTGAAATCCCCGACCAAGATCCAGGGAAGGTTGCTGAAAGTGGTTCTCATTTGACTCAGGGAGTCCCATAGGGAGCTTCTGTTGTGAGGGTTGTTTGGGGCATAGATATTAGACAAAATCCAATAGAAGTTCTTGTCTTTGCAAAAAAACATTATGTTCGTTACTCTGTCCGAGGATGAAATGACTCTGCCTTCCACTTTATCTGAATCCCACAGACACATTAGTCCCCCGGATGAGCCTTGGTTGGGGCTGGAAACATTTTCACTATTTTTCCATATGTTTTGGGTAACCTTATGAGCTTTTTCCTGATCGATTTTTGTTTCTTGCATGATGAGGATTGTAGGTTTGATGTCTTTCCTTACAGTGCTTGTGAGTCTCTACTTGGCCGCACTATTTAGGCCTCTCACGTTCCATGAGAGGATTCTCATTTGGAAACTTTGGCTCCTTTCTTGCCTCCCTTTGAAGACTGCAAGGGAGGTTTGGATAGTTTGGTGTCATCTTTCGGTTGGTTGAAAAGTTCTAGGAAAAGGGTTTTTTGGACCCCGTTGGCTATATCTTCTGTAGTTTCTTTTCTATTTTGCTCTTGGATATTCGGTCTTCCCCTTTTCTTGTCCAAACCATAATCCACCACAACTTTATTGGAGCTTCGAGTGTTTTTGGGACTGAAATCAGCTCTGGTTGGAGGGGGGCTTCCAGGTTGCTCTTGCCCAGGGAGGGGATTAGGGGGAGGTTCAGAAGGCCCTGATCGGGATGGGGAGAGGGGGGCAGAGCTCTTCGAAGGGGGGAAAGGGATCTTTTGAAGGGGGATGGTTCTGGAAACCCTCTTCAACTGAGGGGTTTTGGATTTCCTTAGCAACATTCAGAATGTCATCGTTTGAGAGGATTTGAAGATCATCATTTATCCCAGAGTCATGATTAGTATATCCAGGTGGAATATCAAAATGATTGGGGTGAGCAAAAAGGGACTCTACCTTGCTTTGGTCTGCTGGTTGTTTTGGACTCGCAACTTGCTTCCCTTTGTTTGCCTAGGGATTCTGAATATTTGCTTACTGGTAGTGATTCCCTTTGTTTGCTTACCTTCCCTTTTGAATTAGATTTTGCCTGGTTGTTTCTCAGCTTGGGATCTGATTCTTTGATCAGTATTCTCCAGTTATTTTTGTGCCTTGAGAGAAGGGCATTGGTTCTTGAGGTGTCCCTAGGCTTGACATTCAATATAGAATGTAGGTTTATTCTCATATTCTATAGTCTGACATCTATGGTATGATCCATAGACGAGATTGATCTGCATTGGTAGTTGGAAATCCAGATTGGCATTGACACATATTCTTGCATGGATCATGCGAGTGCGGGCTTTGGTGGTGGGGTCAATGGCGATCATTTCCCCAATGTATCTGCCAATTCCCTGCAGTATATCCTCATGCCAAAACTGGTTGGGTAAGCCAGGAAGACAGACCCACACCGGTGCAAAATTGATGTTCTGAGTCTCTACATTGAAATCCTCTCCCCATTTGCGGATGAACAAGATTTTCCTTCCATAAAACCATGGTCCCCCTGTTAGGATGCGGGATGCATCCTCTTGATTGTTAAGCCGGATTTGAAAAAACCCTCGAGGTAGGGCCACGAGCTCAAGGTTCCCTAGGGTTTTCCACCTTAATGACGCCCATCTCCGGATGGATTCCATAACCGATCGCCCTCCTACAAATTTCCCAATCAGGCATAGGCTTTCCAAGGAAATGTAATTCGTCATTCGAATTTCTGGGATCACCAGATCCTCTCCTACAGTGAGTAAGGGGCTACACCCTTCAAGAGTCAAATGGGTGCTATTTCCCTTGACCTTTTCCACGTATGAGCCAGATGGAAAGGTCCCAGGAGGGGCCCCATATTTGTTGGTATTCCCGCTAGGTTTGTCAGGTGGTTCTTTACCCCAGGACTTTTCCTTCCCAGGGGATTTGTCATTTCCCGGATCTGGATCTGCTCCCGATGTTGCATTCCCCGTGGCAGGTTCAACTATCTCGCCTGGTTCAGGATCCCTGGAAGTTGTTCTTCCCACCGAACCCTGGTTCCCGCCAAAAGTCGCTTGAGCTCCATTGTTCGCCATCCCTCCTCCTTCCCCATTGCCTGCGCACAACTTCAACACCTATGCTGAGAATGTTTATTTCCATGTGGGCAATCGCTATGAAGATATGAGAAAGACTGTTGTTGGTCGGTAGAAATAGGAGATGTGATAAGGTTTTGAGTAGAATTAGAGTAGTTGTTTCTGCTTATGCTTATGATATGTGTGATTGCATGGCCTATCGCGCTTGTTGTGATAAATATTCCATAAGCAGCGCAAGTCTATATTTAGTATTGTTTTTCTTAAATCCTAATGTTTTTGGATAGTTGAGATCATGAAGCATACTGTATGTTAAGAAGAACTTAACCTGGACTTCTTTACAACCGTTGTACTTGGGTGGGTATATTACGAAGAACAGACCGAAGCATGGAACAACATTTGTATGATATTTTTGTTTGTCAATTCTTTTGGGTAAATAATATATTGCTTTGTTTTGTTATGGGTCAAGCGTCTTGCCTGTCCATTGTCCAATCTTGGTGAATGGGACGCAGCGCCTGATTGGAATCTGAAAGGGAAGTTGAGATAAACTTTTGGGACTTTCAGTTTGATGTCGTGCTCATTTGAGCAGGGATTGTGAAGTCTGGAAGGATGTTTTAGTTGTACCTATCTTTGAGAGTGGGTTGATTTCACAACCAAAACGGAATAAAGAAATAACATTGTACCTGTCTGAGAGTGGGTTGATTTCGCAACAAAAATGGAATAAAAAAATAATATTTACGGATTTACCGTAGGTTGCAAGAAAGTGATCCGCCCTTAGCAATTAGTTTTACTTAATTGGCAATATGAATCCAAAATATAATGGGGAAAATTTCCTTTTTACAAGACAAATCTAAAAGTAAACCTATATATTTTGTATGAATGAATTTTTTTTTATTATTTGATTAGTACAAGAAATTCCTTACAACCAACCAACCAATGCCAGAGCACCAGTCTCTTGTAGTTATGCTTATCAACAAGGAATTTAACACACAACCACCACACATCCACCCCCTCACACTCTCACGCCCTAGTTTGAACCTTAGATCTCTCGAAGAAGAGCCAAACCCCGAAACGTTGCACTGTCCCCATTGAACACATATATGAATGAAATTTATTAGGCACCTAGGGGTAAGAATATATAGTACATGAGTGTGGTCTAATGCCACCTGCATTATTGGTGATGAGATCCAGGTTCAACTCAACTCGCATTTGTATATGATTTGTATATGACCAATGTGTATAAGAAGTATTGACTATATATATATATATATATTTATATTTATATTTATATTGATATTGTAAAGGGGTATTATAGATAGTTGGTAAGGGTTATATATGATCCAAGAACTGTCCCCATTGAACACATATATGAATGAAATTTATTAGGCACCTAGGGGTAAGAATATATAGTACATGAGTGTGGTCTAAGGCCACCTGCATTATTGGTGATGAGATCCAGGTTCAATGTTACACTCCAAACATAGTCTAAGTCGGCTATGTATTCCAATTGTGTAAAATTTAGTATATATGGATTCATAATAGTTTAAATTGAAATCATCATATCTTTTTATTTTCTTCATCTGCGTTTACGCATTTAGCCTATACGGCGAGGGTGCGCCCACCTCAAGTGGCCATTGATTTATTATTAAATATTTTATACTCTCGCTTTCGCATTCGATTTATTATCTGTTCTGGTTATAGCATTTCCATATTAAAATTGTTGATTCTGTTCACAGTAGAAGGAAAACCCTTCCAAGTGGTATCAGAGCTGCCGATTCCGGGAACGCCTGCATACTTGGAGCGAAAATTCACTGTCGCCTGTTACGTTTATCTTATATTTTTTTTCGTTCCCACCGTTCGCTTCTCCGTCCCTGTTCTCTCATTTTTTCGTCATCCTCATCTTCGTCCGTTCGCTCGCCCTCCGTCCCTGTTCTTTCGTTCTTCCGTCGTATTCATCTTCGTCCGTTCGTTCGCCTTTCGTCCCCGTCTGTTCGTCTCGCAAGCAGTGGTGGTTAACACAGTAGTGGCCCGAATATCAGATATCCTTCGCAGACAAATCCAAAGCCAGGTCGCCTGGTCGTTACCACAGCATTGTCCAGGGTCTTAGATCCTCCGACGCAGTCCAAATCCGAACGCACGCAGTCCAGCCAAACTATCGCCAGCGTCGTCAACCAATCATAAAATAGCAATTAAAAATTTTAAAGAGGGAAGCTAAGGTTTTTTGCGATTAATTTTTCGCTGACGTCATCCGCCGGGTTTTCGTTTTGTGGTATTTATCCCACATTCGGGATACGGGGTGCAAAACGTAGTTTAAACAACAATTGCCACACCTTATACGGTGTGACCTCGATCACATACTAGTTGCTCCTTCGCGTGGTCAGCTTGGGTAGTTTTGTCGTATTGTCTTTGGCGTTTGTCCCTCTTGTGGTTCGGTCCGTGTCTGTCGCAGTGTTGCGTATCTATCGCTCTTGTGTTCGGTTCATGTCTTGTGTCCGGTTCGTGTCTGTCGTAGTGTTGCGTGTCTGTCCCGCGTGTCTGTCGCAGTGTTACGTGTTATCGCAGTGTTGCGTATCTGTCCCGCGTGTCTTGTCGCAGTGTTGGGTGTCTGTCCCTCTTGGTCCGGTTCGTGTCTGCGCTATCCACGGTCTTGTCGTCGTGTAGAGAGTCGTGTTCTCCGCGTCCTTCCACGTGTCCTCGTCCCTGGTCGTAGGTCCTTGTCCATTACGCAGTGTCGTGTCACGTGTTGCTCGGGTCGTATCCGTTGAGTCTCGGTCTTACGAGTCGTGTCTTGTCCAAACTCCTATCTGTAGTGTCCTCACGGAGCACACAACATCCAATTCCGCATCGCAGTTGGAGTGGCAATTAAGGCGGAATCAACACCAAATTTTTTACCAAAAGATAACCAAATTTTGCAGATCAAGGATTAATAAGCAAGAACTTTTGAGCAGTGCATGAGTCGAAGTTGGAGCAAAGGGCCTGACGGTCGATTATCAAGCTCGAAAACGACCAATAACAACACAAGAAGACCTAATCGCAGCCTAGGTACTAAAAATTCTCTTTCTCCTTTTAAAATTGGTAGTTATAATCCACATCATCCACTAGTAGATCCTATGGCTACTAATCCTTCCCCAACTCACGAAAACATCACACAAGGAAACTCAAGTAACTCAACCGTTTTCGATAGTGATTCTCTTCGACTCTTACTAGATGGTATGAACGAAATTGGTGTCCTCCTAAAAGACCTTGTGAAAGCACAAAACCAGCCTAATCCCAATACTAATCCCCAAAATCACTCCCATGCCCAAAGGAATGAAGACAATGTCGATCAAAATGACGATTGGGAACAACAAATAGGCACTTCGAATAATTCCAGGGATCGCTATCAAAGACAACGGTATAACCAAAATCAAGAAAGGGACACGGGTTATCACCAACCGAGAGGTCCTAATAATAATAATTTTCCACGAATTGATATGCCCACTTTTGAAGGTCATGATCCTCGTGGTTGGATAGCCAAAATGGAAGGCATTCTTGACTTATATCAAATTAAGGAAATTGACAAAGTCCCTTTCGCTGCATCAAAACTAGGCACTGAGGCCTACCAATGGTTTGTCTGGCTTAAACGAGAGAAAGGAGCTACTATTAATTGGAGAAAATTCACTACCTCTTTTTTAGAAAGATTTGATGAAGGAGCTACATCATCATACACAGTAAGATTGTTATCTCTTAAACAAGAAGGGTCAGTTAGTGAATTCGTTTCGGAGTTTACCAGTTTACTACCATACACTTTAGACCTCAGTCCCGACACAGTGGTAGGAGCCTTTCGCAATGGTTTGAAAGAAAATATTCGAGTGGAGGTAGACATGCACGATCCAACCTTGCTAAACAGTTGTATAAGAATAGCCAAGTTGGTCGAGAAGAGACATCAATTGTCTGCACGACGTGAAACTTATAGTCGTCCCTCATATCGCAACAATTCCTTTCATAGAAATGATCAACCATCAAGATATTTTTGCTATAAATGTCGCACTCATCACCCCGGGGAACAAGCATGTGCCCAAAAACAAAACTTTCATATTGAAGGTGATCAATGTGAAGGAGAAGAGGATGAACCTTACCAATCAGAAGAACCTATGCCAGAAGACCTACCATGTACTATAGAAGAAAAAGAAGAGGATACAATGGCGATTTTCGTGCATGCTCTCATGGGTTTAACCGCCCACCATACCATCAAGGTACCAGGATTTCTCCGCTAGAAAAAGGTGAATGTGCTAATTGATTTCGGTAGTACCCACAATTTTATCGACATCAAAACCGCCAAAGCTTTGAATTTATTCATTAACTCTTCCAACAAAGACAAATTCCAGGTTCTAGTGGCCAACGGGGTGAACGCACAATGTGTTGGTCGCACATCTCAAGTTTCCATAAAAATGGGAACTTATACTTGGTTGGGATCCCTTTTTGTCATGAATTTGGGGAACTCGGATGTCATTTTGGGAGTTGAATGGTTGGAAACATTAGACACGGTTAGCTTCAACTTCAAAAAATTATTTGTGGAATGGAAGGAAAATGGACGAGTCATTCGCTTACAAGGCATTACTACTCCTCCATCACAAATGGTGAGCTCTCATAGTATGGAGAAGATGTTAAAAAAGGGTGGATATGGGTTTATAGCTCAAATTAATTGTTTGGAAAAACAATCTTCAGCAACTTCGGATATTATTGCACCCGAGTTACAAGATATCATAACACATTACGAAGAGGTTTTCCAAGAACCTCAAGGATTACCACCTAAACGATCTCATGATCATGCCATCCATTTGATTCCAGGGAGTGTCCCACCTAACGATCGTCCTTATCGCTATCCTCAACCACAAAAGACAGAAATCGAACAGATCGTTCAAGATTTGTTGGATCATGGAGTCATTCGTCACGACGACTAGTCCTTATTCCTCACCTGTAGTCCCGGCTAGACGAAAAGATAACTCTTGGCGTATGTGTCCCGACTTTCGTTCTCTCAATAAACTCACAATCAAGGATAAATTTCCTATCCCCTGTCATAGATGACCTATTAGATGAGTTGCATGGTGCAAAATTTTTTACAAAATTAGACCTTCGCTCCGGCTTTCACCAAATCCGTGTTAGAGAAGAAGATATTCCCAAAACAACCTTTCGTACTCATGAAGGTCATTACGAATTTTTGGTCATGCCTTTTGGTCTCACTAATGCACCATCCACATTCCAAAGCCTCATGAACCAAGTGTTTCGTCCACTCCTCCGTAAGTTTGTGTTAGTTTTTTTTGATGATATTCTCATATACAGCAAAACATGGACGGACCATTTACATCATGTGGATAAAGCCCTTCACATTTTACACAAAGAAAAATTATTTGTTAAACGTTCCAAATGTTCATTTGGTGTTCAAGAAGTCGAGTATCTTGGTCATATAGTTT
This sequence comes from Wollemia nobilis, assembly GCA_028583015.1. Classification (NCBI taxonomy): domain Eukaryota; kingdom Viridiplantae; phylum Streptophyta; class Pinopsida; order Araucariales; family Araucariaceae; genus Wollemia; species Wollemia nobilis. The sequence continues at coordinate 3,451,550 of JAQPPZ010003287.1, read as the reverse complement.
CACATGAGGGCGTCAAAGTGGATCCCAATAAGATTAAGGCAATTCAAGAGTGGCCTTTACCTAAAACCATCAAGAAACTTCGTGGTTTTTTGGGTCTCACTAGTTACTATCGCAAGTTTGTACAAAATTATGGTAAGATTGCAGCACCTCTCACCGCACTCACAAAGAAGGATGCTTTTCGTTGGTCAACAGAGGCCTCTCAAGCCTTCGAAGCTCTTAAGAAGGCCATGTGCACAACTCCAGTATTAGCAACTCCCAATTTTCACAAACCATTTATTATCGAATGTGATGCATCAGGAACAGGAATTGGGGCCATACTCATGCAAGAAGGTCATCCATTGGCATTTGAAAGTAAACAGCTGTCAGGGAAAAATTTGGGAAGATCAACATACGAAAAAGAAATGTTGGCTATCCTTCACGCAGTAGAAAAATGGAGACACTACCTAATCAGTAGCCGCTTCATTATAAAAACAGATCATAGTAGCCTCAAACATTTTCTCGAGCAAAGGTTTTCATATCCGGAACAAAATAAGTGGTTAACCAAACTGTTGGGCTATGATTTTGTCATCGAATACAAGAAAGGGAAGGAAAATATAGCTGCCGATGCGTTGTCCAGGAAATATGAAGATGAAGTAGTCATTAACGCTATTTCAGGTCCTTGCTCCCAATGGGTGAATCAATTACAAGATGAATGGGTGTCCAATAGCGAAACTGCTCAGATAATTCAAGAATTATCTATAGGGTCCTCTAAACACCCTTTGTTCTCTTATGAAGATAAAATCCTCCGGAAGAAGAACCGCATTTACATTCCACACAATTCAGAACTCAAATCAAAGATCCTTGACGAATCACACGCTTCTCCATCAGCAGGACATTCAAGATTTTTGAAGACATATTTAAGAGTCAAACAATCATTTTGTTGGAAAGGATTAAAAGCAGAAGTCAAACAATGGGTAGCAGAATGTGAAGTTTGCCAGCGCAATAAAGGAGAAACAGTCAAATCACCAGGATTGTTACAACCATTACCCATCCCCGAACGACAGTGGGAACATATATCCATGGATTTCATTGAAGGTCTTCCAAAGTCAGAAGGCAGGACAGTAATCTTCGTTGTCGTAGACCGGTTATCCAAATACGCTCACTTTCAAGCTTTACAACATCCATTTTCCGCAAGCAAGGTGGCACAGGTATTTATGGATTCAATTTTCAAATTACATGGTATGCCAAAAAATATTGTAAGTGATAGAGATCCCATCTTCACTAGTAACTTTTGGCGGGAGTTATTTCGACTTAGTGGTACCAAATTGAACATGTCTTCAGCCTACCATCCACAGACAGATGGTCAAACAGAAGTAGTTAACAAATGTTTGGGTACATACTTAAGATGTTTTGCTCAAGATAAACAATACCAATGGAGCCATTGGTTAGCATTGGCAGAATGGTGGTACAACACTTCTTACCATTATTCAATTAAGATGTCTCCATTTGAAGCATTGTATGGCACCAAACCTCCAACAGTCATGCAGATTATGTACATGGATCATCTAAAGTAGCCAAAGTGGATGATTGGTTCCAACAAAGGCAGTCTACACTCACCATCCTCAAAGAGAATTTAGTCCAAGCACAGAATCGTATGAAACAACAACAAGACTTGCACCGATGAGAGAGAACTTTTAATATAGGTGATTGGGTGTTCCTAAAGTTGCAACCTTACAAACAATCCTCGTTAAGGATAAAGTCCAGCCAAAAGTTGGCTCCACGATTCTATGGTCCCTACAAAATTGTGCGTCGTATTGGAGAAGTAGCCTATCAATTAGAGCTACCTACATCATCACGAATACACCCAGTATTTCATGTTTCATGTCTCAAAAAAGTAATTGGTCGAAAAGTACAAAGTCAATCAGAATTACCGGTGCTCGATGAGGAAGGACGCATACATCTCCAACTCGAAGATATACTACAACATAGAATCCGAAGATTGAGATCACGTCAGATTCAAGAATTTCTCATTAAATGGCAAGATTTGCCAGAGGAGGATGCCACATGGGAACTTGAAAGTATCTTCCAGACATTTCCAGCTTTGAGGACAAAGCTTTCCGAGGAGGGGAGTCATGTTACACTCCAAACATAGTCTAAGTCGGCTATGTATTCCAATTGTGTAAAATTTAGTATATATGGATTCATAATAGTTTAAATTGAAATCATCATATCTTTTTATTTTCTTCATCTGCGTTTGCGCATTTAGCCTATACGGCGAGGGTGCGCCCACCTCAAGTGGCCATTGATTTATTATTAAATATTTTATACTCTCGCTTCCGCATTCGATTTATTATCTGTTCTGGTTATAGCATTTCCATATTAAAATTGTTGATTCTGTTCACAGTAGAAGGAAAACCCTTCCATTCAACTCAACTCGCATTTGTATATGATTTGTATATGACCAATGTGTATAAGAAGTATTGACTATATATATATATATATATATATATTTATTTTTATATTTATATTTATATTGATATTGTAAATGGGTATTATAGATAGTTGGTAAGGGTTATATATGATCCAAGATTAATTATCATATAATAATGAGTGCGATAATTTTTTTTTTTTAAATGTTGGTTGATCTTTCATTAAGTTCATTATTACATCAAGTGGGTGGATAAACACACCACCAGTAGGGTCCCTAGTAAAATATTACATAGCATATCCGCAAACATGTGAGATGGAGAGATTTGAACCTGGGGCCTCTGTAACATGAGAGTTTCAACTACCTACTCCTCTCCAACTCCCCCACATGGGTGGGGGCGATAAATTTTTTAGAAAAATGAGTATATAAAAAAAGGTATTATCATTATAATTAATCAATTATATTAAATATATATATTTTTTTGTAATTGTGAATTATATTCTAGAATATTATTTGTGAATGAATAATGTGATGTTTTTGCATACTAGTGAATGATTTAAGTTAATGAAAATAGAGGTTCATAATAAACTTGTCATGAACATCTACATCAAATAGAGAGTAAATATTGGATGTAGGTCCCCTCATACTAAGTGGGGTTTGAATTTTAGACTTCTCAAAGAGAAGCCAAATCCCTTATCACTGCAAGCTTAAGCTTGTAGTTGAGATGCTCTTTATTTAAGACCATGGAATGAGAAATTGTTTTGTCAAGATAAAATTGTCAAAAAGTTGTAGTGTGGGTTAGAGTTTTTGGACTTCCATATTAGCTTATCAATAAGGATATTTTAAAGAAAATGAGAAATACCTTGAGAAGTTCATTTATGAGAGACCAACTATTAAGGAGCAAAAGCATGTTATATATACTTGATATGTTTTGCTATGAATATTTCAAGTTGGACACATGGCAAGAGATTACAAAGTAAAATCTTCATTGGTAAATTTTGTTAAGAAATCCAAAGGTGGGATGGGGACCTGATACCATGTATTAGGTGGGATAGGATCAACCAAGGAACTCTAATCCTTCCATGTAGGGATTCTTCCAACCATATCTTGATCGGTTCCCTCACATAGCTCCTGATAAGCCAATGAATAGGGGCTTCTTCTTGAGCCTCTATTAGAGAATTATCTCTATGTTAGCTTTCAAGATCACCTTATGGTGAAGGTAATAAATTTGAGCAATTTAATGACCAGAAAAGTCGCCAAGTAGTAACTATTTTAATCAGATAATGGTTTGTTAGATTTTGGTGATATATTAATGGAGATGTAACCACAATATATAAAATATGAAGGCTATGGTAAGTATATGATAATGGTACCTAAATATGCAAGAAAATAAGAGAATAGACTTTTCCAATAACTTTTGCAGTAACTTCTGCAACAACTCGGTAAAATACCATTAATGAAAGTTCAACACTAGTTGATGGTGGGAATTCTTTCTTAGTTGCACTTTGGACGATCATTTGGATTCAATTACTTCATAAGTAATAGAAGTTTTAGGCCCCTTTAATTTGAATTCAATTTAGAGTTATGATCATATTGCCTTTGTGGTAGGATTTTCTTAGAGTAGTGAGTTTTCACTACACTAAGCAATCACAAATTGGAGCTTACACACATTTACCAATCCAAAAAAAACATGTCAAAGCATTTCCATGGATTTTCAAAGGGAGCTACCCATTGCAAGGAGTGGGCACTATTATTTGAATATGGTAGTAGATCAATCCAATAAGATATGCATACTAATTCCATATAAGAAAAGCTTCTTAGACCAAGAAACAACTAAAATGATTGAGAATTTTGCAAGGTATGTTAGAGGATGTATATTGTGTTTGATTAGAAATCTAAGCAATCATAAGTTGGGGTATTAGAAACCTTTACAAACCCCAACAAGGGTATGTGAATGTGTTTCCTTGGATTTTCTAAGAGACTACCCATGGCAAGGAGTGAATGCAATTATTTTTATATACAAAGAAAGAGGTCAAAAATTTTGGTTATAATGATGAAAAAAAAGTGATAATGAAATAATATCTTCGCATGTTAGGGTCATTAATAAGACCCCTACAATTAAAGGGCTTTAAGGAGTTGGTAGGTTGTTATAGTTATAAATATGAAAAATGAGAAGCAAATATTTTAGCTATTAACGATGTGGATGACAAAATTCAAATTTTAGAAGGCAACCAAGCAAATGAGATTGTATCTCTTAACTAAAATATATCAATAAGTTAATTGAGAAAACTTAGTAGTTTGCTTTAAGGAGGTGGTAGGTTGTTATATTTATAAATATGAAAAATGAGAAGCAAATATTTTAGCTATTAACGATGTGGATGACAAAATTCAAATTTTAGAAGGCAACCAAGCAAATGAGATTGTATCTCTTAACTAAAATATATCAATAAGTTAATTGAGAAAACTTAGTAGTTTGACGAAATTGATGAATATCTTTAATATAAAGGCATGTGAAAGATATCTTTGATAAAAATGCATGTTGAATATGGTTTTATTAACTATATAGCAATGTAATGTTTTGTTATTTTAATAGGAACATGCCCCGACCCCGACCATGATAGAAGCCACACATAATTTAATGTAGAGGCTAGGGAACTTTTATAAGAATTAAAATTGATATTAAAAATGCTCAACCCTAAGCGTTCGTGTAAGGGTTTCTCACACTAACCAAATAAAAAAAAAAATGCTATAGAAAAAGATGGGATACATTTTAATTAAGGGGATTCAAAAATTAATATTATTATTTATGTTGTAAAAAAATAAATGTGAATATTAAATAAAAAATAATATTACTTCTTATATTTATTAATTTTTTAAAAAGATTTGGTTAGTGTGAAAAACCCTAAGCATCCCATCCCACCGTGACCTCTCATGACCTCTCATAAGGAGGAGAGTTGAGCTTATTAATAGGAAATTTAACACACAACCACACACCGCAGTTTGAACTTTGAACCTCACAAAAAAGATTCAAATCATGAACTGTCGCACTATCCCTCAAGGGATAATTTTTTTTTTTTTGGATTTGGTTAGTGTGAGAAACCCTTGCAATCAATGCTAAGGGCTGGGCATACCCATTCCACCATGACCTCTCATAATGGAGAGAGTTGAGATTAGCAATAGGGAATTTAAAAAACCACACACACACATGCCCTAGTTTGAACCTCGGACCTCTGGAAGAAGAGTCAAAGCCCAAACCAAATATGCTAAGGACTGGGCATACCCATCCCACTATGACCTCTCATAAGGGAGAGAGTTGAGCTTAGTAATAAGGAATTTAAAACAACCACACACACACATGCCCTGGTTTGAACCTTGGACCTCTGGAAGAAGAGCCAAAGCCCAAACAAAATATTAAAAACAAATATCTTAGAGGAAATATGTCTATTAAATATTAGACATGACCTCTAATAAGGGAGAGGGTTGAGCTTAGTAATAAGGAATTTAAAACAACCACACACATATGCCCTGGTTTGAACCTTGGGCCTTTGGAAGAAGATCCAAAGCCCAAACCAAATATTAAAAGCAAATATCTTAGAGGAAATATGTCTATTAATATTAGACATATTTATATTAAATATTAATGGAGGAAATATCTTAGAAATTTTAACATATTTATAAAAAAGCAAATCAAGTAATAGATAATTTATGATCTTGAACTTTTTACTAACAAAATTTAAATTTTAAAAGACAATTGATAAAGTGAATTTTTTTCTTAATAAAATAATATTAAAGACTTAATTGCAAAAACATAAATATTTGATAAAAATAAAAGATATCTTTGATTAAAAAAAATTAAAAAAATATTAAATAAAAATCAAAGTAAATATTAACATAAAAACAATATTTTCTTTTATAAAAAAATACCCACAAATAACTTATTAAAAAATAAGCAATTTTAATATTCATTTTTTTTGGGTTCTTTTTCCTTTAAAATGTTATAGGTCACATTCAAAGTCTTTCGTTTATAGGTCCACCTTTGTAGTGCAAGTGGAGAAGGCGGGCCTCGCCAGTTGAACATGAGGTCCACGGTTCGAACCTCTAGGATGCGAAGAGAGACAAAAACAAGTATCTTGTGGCTTCCCTTTAGATAGTGATATACCTGGATCGAACGACATTGTCAACCACATAATAACAGTTCTCGAGGTTTCTTTTTAACCTAAAGGTTTGCCTCCAAGGGCTAGGTGGATTGGTAATTGTATTTCTGGCCAAACACTTACCAAGAAGAGACCTAAGTTCAAACCTTGGGGGCATATCTGTCGCAAAGGTAGTAGTTTGATTTGAATCCTTAACCTAAAGGGCTAGGTGGATTGGTAGTTTGATTTGAATCCTTAACCTAAAGGGCTAGGTGGATTGGTAATTGTATGTTTGGCAAGGCACTTACCAAGAAGAGACCTAAGTTCAAACCTTGGGGGCATCTCTTTCGCAAAGATAGTAGTCTAATTTGAATTCTTAACCTAAAGGTTTGCCTCCAAGGGCTAGGTGGATTGGTAATTGTATGTCTGGCCAAGCACTTGCCAAGAAGAGACCTAAGTTCAAACCCTGGGGGCATATCTGTCGCAAAGGTAGTAGTTTGATTTGAATCCTCTGAATGTGCTCCAAGGTAGTAGTTTGATCTGAATCTTCTAAGTGCATGCCATACCGACATGCGCCAAGGTAGTAGTTTGATTGAATTCAGACCGACGTGCTCCAAGATAATAGTTTGATTGAATCCAGACCGACGAAGGTAGTAGTTTGATTTGAATCCTTTGAGTGTATGCCAAACCGACGATGATGGTACGAATGACCCTCCTCATGCAGGTTAAAGCAGCCCTCTAATTTAAACTCTATACATAACATTTACTAAAAACTAATATAAGTGTAACCAACTCCCTATATAAAAAATAGACGCTTTACTTAAACCACCACACGATGACATCAGTTTGTGACAGCTATTAGGCGTATAAGTGTAGCCAAAACAAATTGAAAAAGCACTATTGTTTAAAGGAAATTGAATGGCAAATTTACCGCTAAACAAATTCGATGACGTATCTGAAAGCAATACCTCCACGAAAAGTAGTTTGCATTCCACAGACGTGGGGTTCTCTCCCTCTCATTTCATGCAATTGGCCGTTGGCAGTTTGGAAAAGCCGGGTGTTGACAAGACCACAAACGACTTACCCTTATCAGATGGGTCCCCAGACTCTAACTCCATCCTCCCATTCCCATATATAAAAAAAATAAAATAAAATGATTTTAATTATTAAAATAATTTATTAGACTTAAAAGTTTTAATATAAATTGAAATATACAGTCTTATTTTTTTATTTAAACCTTAAATATGTTATCCTAATGTTTAGGGATAATAATAAAGTTTGCTTAATTGGTTACTAAAGTCCTCTAGTTCCTCAACGTGAACAATAATATGTCTACATTCATTGAATCTCGATTCGAGTACCTGGCGATCACTATTGGCATTTTTATAAAGGCAAAGTAAAGAATTTTATAAAGAGATAATATTTTATTATTAAATAGATAAGTTTGTTGGGAGTAGTTTTATAGTTTAAATCTTACACTTATCAATTATGGATAGATTTGTTGGGAGTAGTTCTATGGTTTGAATCTTACATTTATCAATTACTAAAAATATAATTGTAACTACTTTTAAACAGATAGGTTTATTAAAAGCAGCTCTGTAGTTTGAATCTTACATTTATCAATTACTAAAAAATAATATAATTGCAACCAATTTTTTTTTATATAAGAAAAATTTAAACACATATATCTGGTTGGACAAATCTCCACTTAAGTCAAATTGGTGGATGGCTATGTATTACTAATCTTTTTATTAAATACAAAATACGGCATGGCACAATTTTCATTTTAATTATTTTAATGTATTGATGACAATAACAATTTACTTAAATAATCATATCGAGGAGTTAGAAATATATTAAATGATTCCACCCTAGAACAATGCTCACTTTACGTAACACAATTAAATTGCAATCTTAATTATTACCCTGTAAACAGCTTACTCTTGTAAGAATCATATATATATTTTTAATAATTTCGGGTAAGATTTTTTCTATTGCTATATTTATTTTATTGGCTGGGCAAAGTAGACCATGACCCACACCTTAAGAGAAGGCCATGGCATCTTTTAAGTTTCTGTACATCAGACGTGTTTTAAATTATTGGAGAGTCCTTACCTGATTCGCTTCTAACAGGCCCATGGGACTCTATGGCTAAATATTTTAGCCTCCTCAGCTAGGTAGCAAGTTAGAATCTAAAAGAGAATATTCGTATTACCTTGTGTATGTATGACACCATTAAGTTTCATGGAGTCCAAACGGGGTTTGTCGATGCGTCCAAGGCCAAAGCCTCTTGGGAGTTAATATATTAGGGCGTATGCGAGTGACCAGAGAAGAAACGTTGGCAAATGGCTTCTGCTTTCCTTGGGTTTTCTTTCCTCTCAAACTCTGCTACCGCTCGGTTTGTGCCTTCTGACAACAACATGGCGTCAGAGCAGTCTGAAATGGAGGTATTGAGATTAAACAATAATGAGCTGAAACGACTGTTGGAGGAGAGCAGAAGGCAGCAAGCCGAGCTCTGGGCAGAGCTGGAGCAGACCCGGATCCGATTGCTGAAGGCGGAAGATGTAGAGGAGCGCTTATGTTCTCAGCTGGGGGACTTGGAGGCGGAGTCTGTCCATCAGGCGCGAGCTCACAATGAAGAGCTCAATTCTCTCAGATACCAATTAACTCAAATGGAGAGCCTTCTCGCGGCTGCCCGGGCACAACTCCAACGCCCATGCTGAGAATGTTTATTTCCGTGTGGGCAATCGCTATGAAGATATGAGAAAGACTGTTGTTGCTGGAAATGGGAGATGTGATGAGGTTTCGAGTGGAATTGGAGTTGCTGCTTATTAACATGGAGTTGCGATATGTGTAGGATAGTTAGTTTTTTGTTTTTAACTGGTTTATGTGATACTGTTCCTATTTCCAATAACATATTGGTTTATAAGATACTGTTCCTATTTCCAATAACATATTGATTTATAAGATACTATTCCTATTTCCAATAACATATTCCTATATTAAAATTTTGATCAATTTAATACCTCTACTGTGTGATTGCATGGCATGTCGTACTTGTTGTGGTAAATATTCCATAAGCAGCGCAAGTCTGTGAATATGACATTAAATCTGTATTTAGTATTGTACTTCTTTCTTAATGTTTATGGGGAGTTGAGATCACTAAGCATACTGTCTGATGTTAAGAAGACCTTAACCTGGACTTCTTTACAACCGTTGCACTTGGGTTAATTACGAAGAACATACAGACGCATGGAACAACGCTTGAAACCTTCTAATGTTATGGAATATGATCTATCTGTTTGCAAATTCTTTTGGGTAGATAATATATTGCTTTGTTTTTTTTTGTTATGGCTCAAGCATCTTGCCTGTCCAATTTCCAATCTTTTCCAATCTTTGTGAATGGGACCCTGATTGGAATCTGAAAGGGAAGTTGAGATAAACTTTTGGGACTTTCAGTGTGATGCCGTGCTCGTTTGAGCACGAATTGTAATGTCTGGAAGGATGTTTTAGTCGTACCTATCTCTGAAAGTGAGAGTGGGTTGATTTCGCAACCAAAATGGCATAAACAAATAATATTGGTGGATTTAGCGTAAGTTGCAAGAAAATGATCCGCCCTTAGCAATTAGTTTTACTTAATTGGCAATAGGAATCCAAAATCTATTGGGGAAAATTTCTTTTTACAAGACAAATGATAATTCAAAAAAGTACCCATGCTCTAAAAGTCAACCTTAATTATTATATAGGAATGAAATTTGTACCTAGGGGTAAGAATATATAGTTATGTAGAGGTATTATGATAGTTGGTATAGGATACATTTGATTTAAAATTAATTTGGGATAAAAGTTGTAGGTAAATGGTATATAAAAAAAATATTGTAATTATAATTATGTAATTATATTAAGTATTTTTTTCTAATAGTTTTAGTTTGTGGAGTGTATTAGGAATAATTTTTCTTTAAAGAGTATTATTGGTATTGTGCTATTTTAAGGGTATTTATCTATGTGTGTTTTTTTATGTGATTTTTTTTTTTAGAATATAATTTGTGGATGAATAATTTGATAACTTTGCATAATAGTGAACGATTTATGTTAGTGAAAATAAAGGTTCGTAATAAACTTATCATGAATGTCCACATCAAATAGAGAGTAGATATTTTATTTTACATTTTTTTTTAAAGGAAATTTATATTAACATTAAACATTGTAACATATATAATTATAGGGTCTTAGGCCTTGCAAGTTAGATTGCTCTTAATTTATTGCAGACCAAAAAACCAGTAAAAACATAAAGTATCTATGTTTATCTACAAAATAGACCAAGATAGTGCATACATTAACTAGGTCCCTCAAGGCAACAATTCATCATACATTATAACCACTTATACATAAAAACATAAGTACTACTACTAGGGAAAACAATAATAAACATATTACCAAAAAATCTTCATATACTATTATGATAAGAATCATGGCAGATTCAGATTTTGGATCATCACCTCAACAAATAGAACATCACGAGGCCATTATTTCGTAGTAGGCATCTTATAACAAAAAATTGAGCTCTAAGGTAGCATTGTTTTCATTATGTGTTCTTGGTTCAACTCCACAACCCCAAGCTTGTTATGGATATTCCTGATGAGGTGTCCAAGAACCTGATTTTGATTGTAAATCCTATTCACCTGCAATAAGATGTCATGCATGAAGGAGTTGTGCATAGCCTATGGGGATGATGCCCCATAAGTAAATAAAAATTTGCACCTTACTTTATAAATAAATTGGATAACAATGACTCTTAAAAGTCCCGAATCATAAGGATTAGAATCAATTGAGCAACCAAGGAGGCAGGTTTTCCATTTAACACAAGAGAAGAATGATGAGAGAAGATCAACAAACACTTTCTAATCTCCTTCGATAGAAGGATAAAACTAAAATAAGTATTTGATAGACTCCACATGTCCACATGTAGCATAGAAGATATGGGTTAGGTTGAGATTTTATAGGTTCTAAAGAGAAGGGATTTTGTACTAAAGGAATCTTCATTCAAAAAATAAATCCTAGCCAACAAGGGACACTTTTTATGGTTTGTCAATTAAAAAAAGCCACTATTATTTGGAAATATGAAGGCCCTACTTCTCATTAATTTGAGGAGAGAAGTCAAAGGAAGGGATTAGTTGAGGATACAACTATTTAGAATGGGTGGCTTGTAAGGGGTAATTGTTCCACCATCTTCAATCAAACTAGGAGGAAAGAACGTGGTAATTTATTTGATAGTAACTATGCTAGTAATAAACTTAATAACCCCCTCAAATGCTACTCTATATTAGGGAGAAAGAATATATTGAATCCTTGCTTGCTATCAAGACAACCACTTCCCTAAAGACTCATCCCAAAGATTCAAGACTAGTAATAAATCATTGGCTACTAAGAATAGAGGCTCACATTCCCTAGAAATGGCTAAGGATATAGCATATCTCTGGATAATAGGGTTCCACCATATGCTATGAGTAGCTATAAAACTACCAACTTGTAAAGAATTAGCCTTCTACTTACTATAGAGAGATAGTGAACCATTGATGGGAAAAAGGTGACATAAGAACCTTGTCTTACCAAGGAATATGAATTCATTTGTATTTATATGTAGCTACATAGATCTTGGATCTAACGAGAACCTTCTAGGGTTCACCTCCTATTAAGGCTCTTGTTACTTTTCCATAAGATATTTACCTTGAGTGATAGGATAAATAATGCCAAGTCCACCTTGGACCGTAGGGATAATGCAAAGCTACCAAGGTATAACTAGTAAGGAATGAGCCTTATTCCATTTGCTTCACATAAATTATCTTAGCATCGAGGTGAACTTATGATAAATAGCTTTGGCTAAAAGCTAGGAAGAGGAGTAATAAACATGTGAGGCTATAAAAATATTTTTAGGATCCTAGACTTTATCTACTAATGATAGAAATATAGTGGGCCAAGTAGAAAGTTTTCTTTGTACCGTATTGAGGACCTAATCCCAAATGACCTTTGGAGAAGCATTAACCCAAAAGGGGATCCCAAGATATATTATGATGGACCTAAGGGTAATAACTTTACAATCATGAGGGACATAGGTACAAGACTATTTTTTAGAGAGCATAATTAATTTAGTCTTTCTGTCATCGAATTTGGAACCAAAAACATCACAATATAGTTGGAGTATCTTTCTTGCTATTTCCACCTTCTCTTTACTATTGTGGAGAAATAATAAGAAGTCATCAGTGAAGTGGGAGTTGATCACAACTTACTGGTTAGGGATAGTTATTCTTTTGATAAGGCCTTCTCTATAAGCGAACTCTAAAAGCTATCCTAAAACATCAACATTGTAGCATATAGGAGGGGGGAAATAGGACAACCTTGGTGAATTGAGTGTTGGAGGGGATATGATATGATAAAATTCCATTAACCAATGCTCTAGCTAAAGTAGATTGAAATAGATTTGATATATGAGAGAAAACATTATTACCAAACCCCATCCAAGAAATCATATTCAGTATATGTCTCTAGCTATTACGACTATAGGCCTTACTAAAATAAATATTTAGCAAAATGACATATTGCTTAGAGTCCTTAGCCAACTGGGAAGTTTTCCAAGCTAACATCAAGTTGTCAAGAATAATCCTTCCCTTGAGAAACCTTGTCTATTATTGTCTCACAATTTTAGAGGCCATAAGACTCGAGTTCATGGGAAGGGACTTAGAAATAATCTTGTCTACAACATTAAACAAAGTGATAGGACTCTAGCCAAAAATAGATATAGGATATATACCTTTTAAATAAATTTGTTCATTCCTTGATTGGTGAAGCTATTAAGCAATCCAGAGATAATGACTTCATAATAAAGAACATATAAGTCTTTACAAATCATAGGACACAATATCTTGTAGAAATCTATAGGAACATCAAGACCCAAGGATTTACCATCCTTCATACAAGAAATAGCCTACCATAGATCTACCAATGTGAGATTAAGATCAGGTCTATCTCATATTTTCATGGGGTACTTTTTGTATGATAGACTCCTTAACACAGTCCTCTAGGATGGGAAGCATATCATATAGAGGATCAATAGAAAATATACATTGGAAGTGGCTTTGAAAGACTTTAGCAATTTTATGATAATTGATATTAAGAGTCTTTGAGGAATCCCTGATAGCAGTGATGCTCTCAAAATTTTGTGCCCTTGAGAAATGCAAAGAAAAAATTAGATTCTTTATCTTGTGTTTGATCCAATTTCAATCTAAGATCAAATTTAGATACCTCCAGCTTTTGCCACTTCAAGTTGATGAAGCTCTTTTTCATTCTTAGCACAATGAGACAAAGATTCTAAGTTATCATAGTTGTGCTCAAGGATAGTGTGGGCATGGTAAAGTTAAGAGGCGAGGAGGCCAACATTCTTGCATTTAGCCTTCGCAACCTACTAGCCATACTATCTCACAAACTGTATTTTTCTTCTTATAGCTTCTTGCCATCATAATGTCTAATGGTTTTTTAAGCCTTAATGTTAATATAAAACTCATAGGATAAATTTCATAGGATCAAATATAAGATAACCACAATATAGTAATATCAAGATATTTATGTAAGTAGAATAATATGAGCAAATTAATATGTATATCAAGGCTTCTAATATATCGAATAACATTGACTAATAAACAAAAATATGAATGTAAATAGTGTGAATCATACATGAAAAAATCATGTAGCACAACTTACATTATTAACTACTAAAAATGCATGCAATATTTATTACTCCAATTTCTCTTACAAAAAATTGATGATGAATATGTATCTAATATGAATACCACACTAATGCTCCTTCATGGAGTAATATATATAGCCATAGTAGAATTAATCCTTGTCTATTTGACTATTCCTTTCAATATGCCAAGTCTCATGACTCTTGGCTTCTCTACTTATCACTTGTATACACATGACTCTATCTTGTATGCACACCTAGACATGACTCTTCATATAGCACACTCTAATATAAAGACACTTGCACAGTCTTACATATAAGAAACTTGCGCACATAAACTTACATTACACTTGTACACTTACTCACGTGACACGTGCATTTTTTGTACATAAACACTTACATAAAATATTACTCACACCCTAAACTAAGACTCAACCATAATATAATATTTACAATATGTACCATGAAGGTACCATGGGGGTACATTAGCATGTACTAAATAATGTAATATACTCCAACAATGTCCAACCTACTTTACTAGAAGACTGAGGTTTCAATTTCGATACAAAGGCTATAAGGTTCATGCATTCCTTAGAGGCTAAGTTAAAAACATCGAGCTCAAAGTGGAGATGGATAGTTTGATCTATGGTGGCAAGAGAGCAATTTAGAAGAATTGAGAGATGATCAAAGAGAAGAGTTGAAAATATGATGGATAATTGTATAAAGAACCGGTAGGTTGTGGAAATCTTGAGCAACATAAAACCAATCAAGTCTAGTCATTTTGAGGTTCTCTCTAGGTTTATGATTGGAAAAAGTATGTCTGTTGAGTCCATAGGGAGAAGAAAGTAGAAAAAGGGATCAAATATATTCAAATGGTTTCTATTGGATATCCATGCTCCAAACTCATCTATTCCCAAGGACCTACCTTCTACCCAACTCTGGTTCTTATGATTCTCCACCATATTAAACCCCCCCAAGAATCTAGTGTTCAAGAGATAAGGTAGTATACCTCCAATTTTTGAAAGAAATTTTATTACAAGGTTCATTAAGGACATAGATAGAACAAAAGCCTATAGTCCCTCATTGAGATTTAAAATTACTCAAATACAATGATGATTGGGGTCTTCTTCCCAACCAGGAATATTCTTTCTAATTTGGATGGAATTTGATACAATCATACCACCACTTCCCTAAGCATGTCTTGTTAAAAAATACACATGATACCTAGAGAACGAGTGTAGCCTAAAGGTGATATAATCCTCTTCTAACCTACCTTCTTAGAGGAAAAAATTTGAGGGCCATAGTCACAAATTAGATGAGCAACATAGGCTATTCATAGAGGCAATAAAATATCTCTAATATTTCCAAGATAACATCATAATATTCATTGATTAATATGAGAAGGATGGGAACTCCTTAATGCCTAAGGCTTGAAAGCTATTCTCATGCCACACATTAGCTTTAGATTCAATAGTTGTCATAGCCATCACCCCCAACTCTTTCAAAATAGAATCAAGTAGAAAAGTGGCAAGTATATCTAGAGAAGGATCAGTAGCGAGACACTTGGGAGACCTCAAGCTAGCTAATTTAAAGACCTCACATGAAGGATTAGTTGAGGATACAACTATTTAGAATGGGTGGCTTGTAAGGGGTAATTGTTCCACCATCTTCAATCAAACTAGGAGGAAATAATGTGGTAATTTATTTGATAGTAACTATGCTAGTAATAAACTTAATAACCTCCTCAAATGCTACTCTATATTAGGGAGAAATAATATATTGAATCCTTGCTTGCTACCAAGACAACCACTTCCCTAAAGACTCATCCGAAATATTCAAGGCTAGTAATAAATCATTGGTTACTAATAATAGAGGCTCACATTCCCTAGAAATGGCTAAGGATATAGCATATCTCTGGATAATAGGGTTCCACCATATGCTATGAGTAGCTATGAAACTACCAACTTGTAAATAATTAGCCTTCTACTTCCTATAGAGAGATAGTGAACCATTGATGGGAAAAAGGTGACATAAGAACCTTGTCTTACCAAGGAATATGAATTCATTTGTATTTATATGTAGCTACATAGATCTTGGATCTAACAAGAACCTTCTAGGGTTCATATTCTATTAAGGCTCTTATTACTTTTCCATAAGATATTTACCTTGAGTGATAGGATAAATAATGCCAAGTCCACCTTGGACCGTAGGGATGATGCAAAGCTTCCAAGGTATAACTAGTAAGGAATGAGCCTTATTCCATTTGCTCCATATAAATTATCTTAGTATCTAGGTGAACTTATGGTAAATAGCTTTGGCTAAAAGCTGGCAAGAGGAGTAATAAACATGTGAGGCTATAAAAATATTTTTAGGATCCTAGACTTTATCTGCTAATGATAGAAATCTAGTGGGCCAAGTAGAAAGTTTTATCTGTACCTTATTGAGGACCTAATCCCAAATGACCTTTGGAGAAGCATTAACCCAAAAGGGTATCCCAAGATATATTATGATGGAACTAAGGGTAAAAAATTTCCAATCATGAGGGACATAGGTACAAGACTATTTTTTTAGAGAGCATAATTAATTTAGTCTTTCTGCCACTGACTTTAGAACCAAAAACATCACAATATAGTTGGAGTATCTTTCTCGCTATTTCCACCTTCTATTTACTATTATGGAGAAATAATAAGGAGTCATCAGTAAACTGGGAGTTGATCACAACTTACTGGTTAGGTATAGTAATTCTTTTGAGAATGCCTTCTCTATAAGCGAACTCTAAAAGCTATCCTAAAACATCAACATTGATAGCATATAGGAGGGGGGGAATAGGACAACCTTGGTGAATTGAGTGTTGGAGGGGATAGGATATGATAAAATTCCATTAACCAGTGCTCTAGCTAAAGTAGATTGAAATAGAAGTGATATATGAGAGAAAACATTATTACCAAACCCCATCCAAGAAAGCATATTCAGTATGCGTCTCTAGCTATTACAACTATAGGCATTACTAAAATAAATATTTAGCAAAATGACATATTGCTTAGAGTCCTTAGCTAACTGGGAAGTTTTCCAAGTTAACATCAAGTTTTCAAGAATAATCCTTCCCTTGAGAAACCTTGTCTATTATTATCTCACAATTTTAGAGGCCATAAGACTCAAGTTCATGGCAAGGGCCTTAGCAATAATCTTGAATGCAACATTAAGCAGGGTGATAGGACTCCAACCAAAGATAGACATAGGATTTATACCTTTTGAAATAACTTTTATCATGCATTGATTGGTGAAGCTATTAAGCAATCCAGAAGTAATGACTTCATAATAAAGAACATACAAGTATTTACCAATCAGAGGAAACAATATCTTGTAGAAATATATAGGAAGACTATCAAGACCCAAGGATTTACCATACTTCATACAAGAAATAGCTTGCCATAGATCTACCAATGCGATATTAATATCAGGTCTATCTCATATTTTCATGGGGTACTTTTTGCATGATAGATTCCTTAACGTAGTACTCTAGTATGGGAAGCATATAATATAGAGAATCAATAGAAAATATACATTGGAAATGGATTTGAAAGAATTTAGAAATTTTATGATAATTGATATTAAGAGTCTTTGAGGAATCCCTGATGGCAATGATGCTCTCAAAATTTTGTGCCCTTGAGAAAGGCAAAGAAAAAATTAGATTCTTTATCCTTGTGTTTGATCCAATTTCAGTCTAGATCAATTTAGATACCTCCAGCTTTTGCCACTTCAATTTGATGAAGCTCTTTTTCATTCTTAGCACAATGAGACAAAGATTCTAAGCTATCACAGTTGTGCTCAAGGACAATGCGGGTATGGTAAATTTAAGAGGCGAGGAGGCCAACATTATTGCATTTAGCCTTCACAACCTACTAGCCATGCTATCTCAAAAACTATATTTTTCTTCTTATAGCTTCTTGCCATCATAATGTCCGATGGTTTTTTAAGCCTTAATGTTAATATAAAACTCATAGGATAAATTTCATAGGATCAAATATAAGATAACCACAATATAGTAAGATCAAGATATTAATGTAAGTAGAATAATATGAGCAAATTAATATGTATATCAAGGCTTCTAATATATCAAATAACATTCACTAATAAACAACAATATGAATGTAAATAGTTTGAATCATACATGAACAAAGCATGTAGCACAACTTACAATATTAACTGCTAAAAATGTATGCAATCTTTATTACTCCACTTTCTCTTACAAAAACTTGATGATGAATATGTATCTGATATGAATGTCACACTAATGCTCCTCCATGGAGTAATATATATAGCCATAGTAGAATGACTCTTTGTCTACTTGACTATTCCTTTCCATATGCCAAGTCTCATGACTCTTGGCTTCTCTACTTAACACTTGTATACACATGACTCTATCTTGTATACACACCTAGACATGACTCTTCATATAGCACACTCTAATATAAAGACACTTGTGCACACTTACATATAAGACACTTGTGCACATAAACTTACATTACACTTGCACACTTACTCACATGACACATGCATTTTTTGCACATAAACACTTACATAAAATATTACTCACATCCTAAAATAAGAATCAACCCTAATATAATATTTACAATATGTACCATGAAGGTACCATGGGGGTACATTAGCATGTACTAAATAATGTAATAAACCCCAACAATTTCCAACCTACTTTACTAGAAGAATGAGGTTTCAATTTCCATACAAAGGCTATAAGGTTCATGCATTCCTTAGAGGCTAAGTTAAAAACATCGAACTCAAAGTGGAGATGGATAGTTTGATCTATGGTAGCAAGAGATCAATTTAGAATAATTGAGAGATGATCAAAGAGAAGAGTTGACAATATGATGGATAATTGTATAAATAACCAGTAGGTTGTGGAAAGCTTGAGCAACATAAAACCAATCAAGTCTAGTCATTTTGAGGTTCTCTCTAGGTTTATGATTGGAAAAAGTATGTCTGTTGAGTCCATAGGGGGAAGGAAGTAGAAAAAAGAATCAAATATATTAAAATGGTTTCTATTGGAGATCCATGCTCCAAAATCATCTATGCCCAAGGACCTACTTTCTACCAAACTCTAGTCCTTATGATTCTCCACCATATTAAACCCCCCCAAGAATCTAGTGGTCAAGAGATAAGGTAGTATACATCCAATTTTTGAGAGCAATTTTATTACAAGGTTCATTAAGGACATAGATAGAACATAAGCCTATAGTCCCTCATTGAGATTTAAAATTACCCAAATACAATGATGGTTGGTGTCTTCTTCCCAACCAGGAATATTCTTTCTAATTTGGATGGCATTTGATACAATCATACCACCACTTCCCTAAGCATGTCTTGTTAAAAAATACACATGATACCTAGAGAACGAGTGTAGCCTAAAGGTAATATAATCCTCTTCTAACCTACCTTCTTAGAGGAAAAAAGTTGAGGGCCATAGTCACAAATTAGATGAGCAACATAGGCTATTCGTAGAGGCAATAAAATATCTCCAATATTTCCATGATAACATCATAAGATTTTTTGATTAATAGGATAAGGATGGGAACTCCTTAATGCCTAAGGCTTGAAAGCTATTATCATGGCACACATTAGCTTTAGATTCAATAGTTGTTATAGCCATCACCCCCAACTCTTTCAAAATAGAATCAAGTAGTAGAGTGGCCAGTATATCTAGAGAAGGATTAGTAGCGAGGTACTTGGGAGGCCTCAAGCTAGCTAATTGAAAGACCTCACATGAATGGTTATATTTTCTCTTAACCAAAGAGGACCTGTATATGTTTATCATTTTTGAAAATATTGGAGGGGTAAAACCCTATTTTGCCTCAACACCATCTTCTAACTGTCAAGAGCTAACTTTAGGAGCTAAGATTAAAAATTAAACTTTGAAGATCTTGGCTCAAGGTTAAATTCAAAATTGACTCAAAACTCACCAACACTGGGTTTTGCATAGGGTTATTAGATAGAGGTATAATTGATTCAAGGTAATTAAGAGGTGACTGCAAGGGGTGATGCTAGGGTGGAGTCTTTAAATGGATGAATATGACAGGGGAGTTGGTCAAAAGAAATAAATATTTCTTTCATGGCTATGTTTATTTTATCCTCGTGAGGAGATTGATTGGGTATAGTGTTTCCTAGTTTGTTCATAGAATTGGAAGCCCTAGAGGAGTTTGTACTAGTAGGTATTTATGGTTTGGTTAGCCACTTTGTGTAATATTTCATTAGGTGTCCCATTTCCCTATAGTAGAAATAGGTATTAGAGAGATTAAGAACTCCCAAAGACTAGATAAAACTAATCCCTTACACCTGAATATTGATAGAAGGCCTCAAAGATGTCAAATTCAACACAAACCTTGGCATGAACGTGGATACTAGAGATATTTTTGAAAAAATTATCACACCAAAGAAATATCCCTCATGGTTCCAAAATGGTCCTAAAAAACCCATGAAAGTTGAAAGGTAAATACAACAATTTTACTCATAGAGGTTATTTATATCTTGAGGGACCTTTAGAATGGAACTCAAGGGACCAATCCTACAAAAATAAGCCTATATACAAATAATCTAGGCACCAACGTGTAGGGAAACTTGATCATCTATAAAATTATTAAGCATAGCACTTATATACCCTTTACCTAAACCATAAGTTGAATATGCAAGCCAACCCTTGGAAATATCTCTTTGAAAGAACATAATAATTATCATAGAAGATATATTGGTAGTTACAATAGTAAAGGAATATGCAAAAGTGATGGGTAATTGCTTACTTTATCTCTAACTTCCAGTAGAATTCTATCCATTGACAATAATAGTAGTAGATGAAATGTTAGAGGGAATGTAATTAATAGATGATGACTAGTTTTCAGTCGATATACAATTAAATATGGACAAAAGGAAGCTTCCTAAAGACCCCACCTCTTGGAATGATAGCACAAGCTACACACATGGGAAATAGTGCAATATCCTCCAAGTACATGGCTCACCCAACCATGTAGTTACTTCTACACTTACTCGTGCATATGTGCCTATGTAAATTAATGAATATATCATTATGCCTTAAGTTTATACAATGGTATTAAAATTAGTTAATGAGGTAGATCAACTAGAAACAATTTACAGTTTTAATTTTCAAAAGGTTAAACGTCTACCTCAAACCCACTACTACATCAATTAGTAGTGGGTTTATAAAGACACTAATAGAGTTGAACATAGAAAAAGTTATGGATTCTCCTATATAATAAAGAAAATATATTCTTTATCATATTTATATAAGGGTAGGATAAGGTATACACACGATAACATAACATAAGTAGCTTGAGATGAATGGTATAATATACTTAAATATTTATATATCATAAAAATTATTTCAAAAACATTTAATTTTTAAAAAATAAAAACATATTATGTTAGGTTTATATGCATACAGTTTTTTACTTAATTTTGTTTTCACATCTTCTCCTTTAATTTAAGAATAATAATATTTACTAGTTGTTTTTATAGATTTATATAATCATTTACAAAGTTGTCAAAACCAGCCAAAGATCATGAGTATGTTTATATTATTTTAATTATGTAAAATGGTAAATTCTAGTTTAATTAATATTATCTATTTTATATTCTATATAATAAATGATTGTAGTATGATTTAACATAAACTTATTGTTTTATTTTGAAGTGAATTTAATAAGTAAATAACTTTAATCAAAAGTAATAAGAAATAGAAAAAATATATTGGTAAGAACCTTGAAGGTTCTAGCACAATTTTAATAAAGAAATAACTAAAATAACATCTAAATTAAAAGAATCACTTTTATAAAGAATCACTGTTTCACTGGTAGGAAGGTCCCTCCAATGCATTCAATAAATAATTATAAGTAAATTTAATAAGTAAATAACATTAATCAAAAGTAATAAGAAATAGAAAAAAGATACTGGTAAGAACCCTGAAGGTTCTAGCACAATTTTAATAAAGAAATAACTAAAATAGCATCTAAATTAAAAGAATCACTTTTATAAAGAATCTTTGTTTCACTGGTAGGAAGGTCCCTCCACTGCATTCAATAAACAATTATATATTCTTCTTCATGGATGATTTGTGTGAATGGCCAATGTAATATATATATCTACCCTAAAAATACGTTGGTGAAGAGATGTGATGGTTCACGTTATGAAGAGACGTGATAGTTCACATTATGAAGATATGTGATGGCTCACTTTATGAGTTAAGAATATAATAATTAAATGATTCATAATACTAACTAATAATGTTAGGATCGAGGATCCTAACAGTCCACCCTCCTTAAAAAGAGCTTTGTCCTCAAAGATCAAAGTGAGGAGCTTTGTATTTTGTTTTCCAAGAAGGATTTGCATAAGTTCTTGGACTTTATCCTTTCGTAGGCAGGGATATCGATAAGGATGAAGCGTTAGTGGGGGGCTGCCAAAAATATTAGTAAATGTGTGATGATGAGGGAAGGGCAATCCTTGGGGTTCTTCAAACGCCTTAGAATGATGCACAAAAAGAGGTGGTAAAACTTCTACATTCTCTTGTTGTTCCCTGGGAGAGGCAATAAAGGAGTGTGTAGTCATTGTTTTACCTTGTTTTTGAATAGGTTTGACCCTATGGTGATAACTCAGTATTGGAGAGGAAATTGAGTTTAGTTCTTGTAGAGTGCATGTTTGACCATAATGAGTCACTTAAAGAATGTCTACCTCATCCCTACCTGATGCATCGATCACTTCTATTATATCAGCCGTATTGCCTTCGTCATTGTGATAAGGTGCTTTGGGTATTGCTTGCTCATTGTCCATATTTTCCACATCTTCATTATATTTCTTAGCTTCCTTATCTTCCTTATCTTCCTCATCTTCCTCATATTAAGTGCTATCATCAAGTGTATTTGTCACTATGTCTACCTCAATTGTATTTTCATTGTTGGAAGAACTACAAAGAATAGTTGCATCTGAAATATATAGTACATGTGTAATACATTGATGATTGCAAACAAATTTCGCATTGCAATGATAGCAGAGACCTTTTGCTTGTCGTTTTTCATTTCTTCAAAACTAAGATGTTTAATTGGTAGGGTTGGGTTAAGTTTGGGGGTTGTGTAAGTACTTTGTGCCTTTCCATTATGCATAGATTTGGGGGCAATGTAAGTGGTTTGAGATTTCCCCATAGGTGGTTTCCCTAATTGACGTTGTGCATTGATTTTATCTTCAGCTAATTTTGCCAATCCAATAGTCTGCATCATGGTATAGGGTTTGAAATTTGTCACCTCTATTTTAATTTCTTCTTTCAATCCTTTGATGAAGCAATATATGACAAATGCTTCACCCCACCCTATGTTGTGTTTGGTGATATCCTTAAATCAAATTTCATACTCACGCATGGTAGTATTTTGACAAATATCTTTGAG
The DNA here is from genome assembly GCA_028583015.1 of Wollemia nobilis. Lineage (NCBI taxonomy): Eukaryota > Viridiplantae > Streptophyta > Pinopsida > Araucariales > Araucariaceae > Wollemia > Wollemia nobilis. The sequence goes on along the minus strand of JAQPPZ010003287.1, from coordinate 3,427,811 downwards.
CAATTCCCATATGAATGGGTCCCACATGGCTCTGATACCAAATGGTAGAACCCTAAAGGTTCTAGCATAATTTTAATAAAGAAATAACTAAAATAACATCTAAATTAAAAGAATCACTTTTATAAAGAATCACTGTTTCACTAGTAGGAAGGTCCCTCCAATGCATTCAATAAACAATTATATATTCTTCTTCATGGATGATTTGTGTGAATGGCCAACCTAATATATATATCTACCCTAAAGCTACGTTGGTGAAGAGATGTGATGGTTCACATTATGAAGAGATGTGATGGTTCACTTTATGAGTTAATAATATAATAATTAAATGATTAATAATACTAACTAATACTAACTAATAATGTTATGATTGAGGATCCTAACAGATACTTATAAGAAACCAACAATAAATTGTAATGTGTAACTTCATTAGGTTCATTTAACTTCCTTATGTTGAAGCATGTGTAATCTAATTTTATCAAGCCAAGGCCAAAGGTGTTAGAGAGTGCTTATGGTCACTGCTAATGTAGCCAATAGGCAAGTATCTATGTAAGGCTTCAAGTATCAATCATGTAGACCTAAGGAAACTTTTAATGTATTTCTTAGTGATATTGGTTAAACCAACTCTATGGTTAATATTTATTAAAGGTTTAATGCATTTTCTATGTTGTAAATTTACCTTCAAGTCAAGTTATGTCTACTTGAGGTTAACATTTAATTGGGAATTTTGTATTATTGTAGATACCCTTAATAATTGATCCATTGTATTAGTGTGTGATATGTAAATATGTTGTGGTGTCTTTGAACCCACCCCTTATTTCTTATTTCTAATTGTGTCATTTATCTCTCTCTATTTTGTTTATCAATGATATATTTAATTCATGGTTACATAATTTTTGCATATAATAGTGGTGAATGTATGTTTTGAAATATTTCTATAAAATATTGTAAATTCTAACATGGTATCATAACAAGAATTGGAGCTATATCACTTGATTACAAAAAATAATTATCTTGTTTTAGGCAATTGAAGATGCAATTATCAAATTGAAGCTTTTAGAGTATTTTGTTGTAGTTTGAAAATTCAAAATTTAAATTGGATTTATCATCAATTTCTCCTCCCAAATTTGTATCTTCTTTCTACATCAAATTCATGTACTTTGTGTTGTTCAAACCATGTGCATAAATCTAATATGTAAGGAAAATATAAGTAAGAACCATCAAAAGTGACATTGCAATAGTAAAGAAATTCCCTGTTTGTCGAAAGGTTGTATTTTCAAATCCCTTCCTCTCTATAGCATCAACTTTTTCACTCAACTTGTTTTCACTCGTCTTTTGGATTTTTTGTGGAACCTTCATCCTTTTCAAAGAGACTAGTGTGATGGTAGTAACATTAGATTTTAAATCATGTCACCAGTTTTGAGCTCTAGATTCAATAGGTTTGTAAGAATTTTTTGTTTTGTAAGGGCATTAGCTATAGGTAACATTGAGGATGACATATGTGCCCTATTTAGTATTCCAGTAGATGACTAATATCCAACAAAATGTCTCCTAGATCATCATTATAGTACAATAATTGGTTTAGTTCCTTGTTTGCTAGAGGTTACCAGTTTGAATCTCGAGAAAAATATTTCTTGCATGCAATTATTTTCACCCAAAGATATGTCAAAGAATTTTTTTTACTCCCTAAGTCCAACCAAGATAAAATGGCATAGTGGTCAAATAGTTTTTTTGTGACTGTCAGTTTAGCTAATCAAACTCTACAAGCACCTTTTTTTAGGCTTACTACATTGATGGATGGTGTACCCATAGTCAAGCAGTAATGTGTCCTCTTCCAACTCTAGCAGCAATATTACTACACTGGTTGGTAAAATTGCTTATGGAGGTGAAGTCTCGAGTTTGAATCTTAATATTAACTCTTTTAAAGGTATGGTACAAACAAGCATTTTAATTGTCTTATCTTAGTCATTTTCAAATAGCATGCATGACACATTCATCTATTTTCTTATAGAGGTGAGGTTGTTGGTTTGATCTCCATTAGATGCAAATATCTCAAATTTTATACTATATATACATATATGTATGAGAATGAGTATTACTAACTAATAAAATCACTCTAATTGTCAAAATCTAGTTTACTAGTTAAAAGCATGTAGTGGTAGAAAACGACCTATACTTTTTTACCAAGTGATAGTTTTAGAATTTACCAAGTGGCAATATTTAATTTGTAAAAATCTACTTCTAAGGTTTGGTGTTGTTATATTTTTCTTGATTTCAATTGTTAATTCATCCAACACTTTACAACTCTTAACTTTTATGTATGAAAGTGTTTAGAGCCTATTTTTATAGATCACATAATTTTTTGATCTCAATGCAGTACCGTATGGAATTTTATGTAAAATGGATCCTTTGGTGCTTTTTAATCACCTCAATGGGTAAACTTATAGCCACTAGTTAGCTCAAATGATATGATTACTTACAATTAATAATCTCTAGTTCATTTTTAATAATGAAATACAAGGTCTTGATGATAATAAAATTACTAAGAAGGAGGAAGTGCTTGGTCTCTTCATTATGTTAGTTAAACCAGATGCACTTTTCTACATAAGAGAGAATACGGATTCTATTTAGGTTTGGATAACATTGAATTATCCTTATGGAAAAGCAAGTGTTAATGAAGTTAAAAAAATAGGGACAAAGCTCTCCAAACTTAAAATTTTATATTTTGGTAATGTTGAAGACTACATATTTGCTTCAAACCCCTAAAGGCTAGTCAATATATGGTAGGATAAAAGATAAAGGGTGATGAAGAGTATACAAAATATATCAAATCCAATCTTACTCCACCTTTCATGTGAATTATATGACTATCAAGGATCCATAACCTTTATCTCTTGAAGGAATTTTTAAACTTCTTGTCCATTATGAAGTTGCTATGAAAAATTACAAAGCTCTTTCTCATATATAAGCCCATCCAAAGCCCTTCAAATAAATGTAATCTAAGTCTTTGATGCCCAAGGGTATGTCTAAGGATTCAAATAATTTAAGCACATGAATATTATAGAAGTGAAGGAGACTCCATAAAAACTACATAACAAAATTGAAATATAATTCTTGACATCTGAACACAAGCTTTTTGATAATGAAGATGAATATGGAAAAGCAAAGCATCATTAGAGCATCTATTATGGGGGATGTTACATCTAATATTTCCTCTCCTTGGCTCCTCAACTCATATTATGGGGGTGTTTAAGTATGTAATATGATCTTATCAATTCAAGGCCAATGATGTTAGAAAGTGCTTATGGAAACTATTGATGTAGCCTACAAACAAGTGTTTATGTAATCCTATGAGAGTTTTTCATGTAAACCTATTGCCATTTTTTATGTAAGACTTTGTGTATCATTCATATAAACCTAGAGGTACTTTTAATGTTCATCCTTAGTGATATTCGTTAAATCACTTCTATGGTTAGACTTGACTAAAGGGTTTAATACATTTATTATATTATAATATAACCTTCAAGTTATGTCAGATTAAGGTTAACATCTAATTGGAGATTTGGTATCACTATTAACACCCCCAATAATTGATCCATTGCACTATTGTGTGATATATGAAGATATTTTAGGGTGCCTATGAACACCCATCCCTTATGCCTTTTTAAAAATGAATTTATTTCTCTCTTTCTCTCTGATGACTTTTTAGCCATATTAAATCACAGGTCCCAATATCTAGAATCTTAAACAAACTCAATATTGGAGTATTCAATATCTCAAATCAATATCAAAGAGCATAACATTCATGAAATGACAATAATATGAAGAGAACATTACAATATTATTGTTCAAAGATATAAGATTTTTTGTTACAATTGTTTGATATTTCTTGATACAATACAAGGAGCTTTATCTCCATAATATAACCTTTTAAGATGAATATTCAATACTTGACTATTGCTCTCCTCAAATATCTAGGAGATGCATCCTTTCCTATTCCCATATCTTGAAAATTGATGAAATAAAAAGACACATGAAAGATATCTTTGATAAAAATACATGTTGGATATAGTTTAATTAGCCATATAACAATGTAATGTTTTGTTATTTTAATAAGAATAGGCCCAAATAGAAGCCACACATAATTATATGTAAATGCTAGGGCACTTTTATAATAATTAAAATTGCTATTGAAAATGCTCAGCCCTAAGCGTTCATCGTAGGGATTTCTCACACTAACCAAATAAAATTAAACTATTGAGAAAGATGAAATATATTTCAATTAAGGGATTCACAAATTATTATTATTATTTATGTTGTAAAATAAATGTGAAGATTAAATAAAAAAATAATATTACTTCTTATGTCTATTATTTTTTTAAGAAATTTGGTTAATGTTAGAAACCCCTACTACCTACGCTCGGGGTTGGGCATCCCCATACCACCATGACCTCTCATAAGGAGGAGAGTTGAGCTCTTATGTCTATTATTTTTTTAAAGAGATTTGGTTAGTGCGAGAAACCCCTATGACCTACACTCAGGGTAGGGTTGGGCATCCCCATCCCACCATGACCTATCATAAGGAGCTCATAAGGAGAGAGTTGAGCTCATCAATAGATAATTTAACACACAACCACACACTACCGTTAACCATAGCACTATACCTTAGGGCATATATATATATATATATATATATGGATTTGGTTTTGGTTAGTGTGATAAACCCCTACAACCGACGCCAAGGGTTGGGCATCCCCATCCCACCATGACCTCTCATAAGGAAAAGAGTTGAGCTTAGCAATAGGGATTTTAACACATAAAACATACATATTATGGTTTGAACCTTAGACCTCTCAAATAAAAGCCAAAGCCCGAACCGTTGTAGTCAAGTAATAGATAATTACCCAATTATGATCTTGAACTTTTTATTAACAAAATTTAAATTTTAAAAGACAATTGATCAAGTGATATTTTTCCTTAATAAAATAATGTTAAAGAGTTAATTGCAAAAACATAAATATGTGAGAAAAAATAAAAGATATCTTTGATAAAAAAAAATAGATGAAAAAAAATTCGTTTTTTTATCAAAGATATCTTTTATTTTTTCTCACATATTTATGTTTTTGCAATTAAATCTTTAACATTATTTTAATAAGGAAAAAAAATCACTTGATCAATTAGTTCTTTAACATTAATTTATTAAGCTTATTATAGTGGTAAGGGCTTTGGCATCTCTTTAAGAAGGTTCTTGGTAAGGACTTTTGACTTCTCTTTGGGTTCAAAACCCACTAAGGACTTTGACTTCTTTTTGAGAGGTCCAAGGTTCAAAACCCACTCAATATGAAGGGACCATGACCCCTTATAAAAACATATATAAAATCATTAAAAAAATAGATGAAAAAATCTTTAATAAAAATCAAAGTAAATATTAGAAAACAATATTTTTTAAAATAAAAAATACCCACAAATAACTTAATTCAAATTATTATTTTTTTCCTTTTTCCTTTCAAATGTTATAGGTTACCTTCAAAGCCTTTCGTTAAGACACATTAGCTAAACCACCACACCATGAAATATCCTTTTCCATAAGTTTGTGATAACTATTAGGCGTAGTATCTGCATACGCACCAGGTACCTTACTGGCAAGTTCCATCAATCCTAGGAAGGAGGCTTGGGATTTAAGCTTGGTGGCCTGCATTAGATACACAAAAAAAACCTTGGCTAGCTTGAGGGGTATACCTGGATGGGACAGACCCTGTGGAATGAAAAGTCCTGGCCCCTAGGGATACAGAGAATGATTCCCTTAACATAAGGTTTTGTCTAGGGGGGAGACAGTGCAATAGTTTGAGATTTTGCTCTTTTTCAGGAGGTCCAAGGTTCAAACCGTGGCATGAGCGAGTGTGTGAGGGGGTGGGTGTGTGGTAGTTGTGTGTTAAATTCCCTTTTGATAAGCATAGCTCTCTATTTTAGGAGGGGTCATGGTTGGAGAAGCCTACTCAACCCTGTGCGTTGGTTGTAGAGTTTCTCACACTAACAATATATATATATATATTAGGCATAGAAGTGTAACCAAAAGACATTGAAAAAGCACATATTATAAACAAAAATTCTTTGTGAAGAATAATCTATTTCTTAGTTTTACATTTAAGATGTTGTGAATAGGATTTTAGTTGGCCTATTTTTCTTTTCATTTGATCTTTGTATTTATATATATATATATATATATATATATATATATATATATATATATATATATATATTTTTTTTTTTTTTTGGTGTGTCCACAATTTAGATTAAACTTGTTGATATATAATTATTTTTTTTAAGTAAATTTTTGGATAAATATTTGTTAAAAAAAATTATTTTATTTGTTTTTAATTATAATTATTTAAATTAAAAATTTAATACATTTAAATAAAAATAAATAAAAAGTATAATTTAAAATTGTTTACAATAACAAGGATTTTTCGTGTTTTTAGGTGAGGAATGTGCAAGTGGCCTAGTAATCACAAGCATAGGTGGTGAAGAAATGTCCGTTGCTTGAAAGAAAGTCGTGCCTCCTAAATTTGAACACAAGACCTACCAGGTGAGCTTCCAGTCTTTGCAAAAGGGGTGTAAACCCTAGGTGCAATCAAGTAATGGAACAAAGCAATAAATTTGGCTATAGTCTTTGCAAAAATAATGCAAAACCTAGGTGCAAGCATTGAAGAAAGATGGTTGTTCATAGACCATCTCTTTAGTATGTGAGAAAGATTCTTCGATCAAAAGAAATATCTCTTAGGGATATTTGGGTTTGCGGTGGATGAACCTTTGCCCTTTATTAGGATTTTTGAGGATGAATTTGGGTTGGATCTGATTGATCATGAAACCTGAACAATTATATGCAAACTCAAGGGCAAAAGACCAAGCATGACGAAGCTCAAAGGATACATTAAATATTGGTGTAACAGTACAAAATTCCAAGTAACTCTCCTACCCAATTTTTTTTTTTCCTTTTCTAATTTAGCGGATATAGATGACGTAATTGATTAGGACAAAGGGGAGTTTATATAAGACCTTGGATTCCTAGTTTCAACGCGTTTACAAAAGAAGTTAATGGCTTCCCAATATGGATGAATCTTTATACTCTTTTTATGGAGTTTTGGGAGAGAAGATATTCACCAAAATCGGTAATGCCATTGGTGCATTCCAGTATATGGATGCCGAAACAAAGGAAAACTTGTCCAATAAAATTAATATGAGTAAAGCAAGATTGGTTGTTTGGATGGATGTTTCAGTTCCTAGGCCTCAATCCATTACTATCTCCTCAAGCAAAGGGAAATGGATCCAAAATATTGATTATGAAAACTTCTCCCTAAAATGTTATAGTTGTCAACAATATAGCCACCTGAAGAAGAGATGCCTAGTCATCCAATCATACTCTAATTCATCCTTGGTGGAGGAGAAGGCCCTACATGCGAATGCTTTGAAACCTTCAAATGTCTCGGTTCAAAAGAAAGAAGCTCATCCTCTAGATGCACCAATTATCCAGTAGAAAGCATTCAAGCAACAACAGAAGACTCAACTTCAAAAAGAGAATTTGAATCATATCAGATCATCCTCCACATGCACTAATGGTCCAACATAAATCATTTGAGTAATAGAAGACTCAACCCCCAAAAGAGAATTTGAATCAAATCATTGATAAAATCCAAATGGTTACTAAAGACCATCTAGACGGTTCCATGGAAAATATTAGCACCTCACATGGTATTCTTGAAGTTAATTATGAAACAATCGGTGACGAACAATTTTTCTGAAAATGAAGATACTACAAAATGTGTTACAACTAGATATTACCTCAAAAGTTGTGCATAAATGCATTCTCTGATGTTGCCACTTTAATGAAGAAAGAACCTTTACTACAAAAGAAAAATGGATGACTGTTTTATGTTTGTTTTTCTTTTATATGTTGAAGTTACGTGTCATACAAGGGTTGTTCTTGTTGTTAGTTCTTTTAAAAAAAATTGATCATGAAAACTTACCTGTTTGAAGAAGATTGAGAATATATTTGATAAAAAGACAAAGATAAATATACTTTAATTAATTTGTTAAAAATGTAATTAAAAAAATCTAATATTTTATTTTTGTAATGAAGTGACCCCAGTAAAAGCCACGTATCTTTTTAAAAAAAAAAAAAAAATGTTAACATAGAGTTTGCTTCATTGGTCGCTACAATACAAACTTTGAAAGTCCAGACTCCAGTTCCTCAACGCGAACAATGATATGTCTACATTCATTGAATCTCGATTCGAGTACAGTGGCATTTTTAGAAGGCCAAAATAAAGGAGCCCATAAAGCGTGGATTGTTAGAAAACGTTCAAGGCTGTTTAGAGCACATGCGGGCAAACGGCTTTTGTTGTGTCTTATCATCAAAAAGTTTGAACAGATAGATGGATGGCCAAATCTCCACTTAAGTCAAATCGGTGTATTAGCAATTATTGCATTAAATACAAAATACCGCATGTCACAATTTTCATTTTAAATTTTTAATTGATAGAATGGCATTAGTCCACCATACAACAACAACAATTTAATTAAATAATCAGATTGGGGAGGTAGACAGTATTAAATGTTTCCATATTAGGACAATGCTCACTTTACGTAATTCAATTAAACAACTTACTCTTATTAGCATCATAATTTTTTTTTAGTAATTATTACTCTGTAAACAGTTTACTCTTATTAGCATCATAATTTTTTTTTATAATTCCTCATCAGATTTTTTTCTATTGCTATATTTAATTTATTCGCTGGCAAAGTAGACCATGACCCACACCTTAGAGAAGGCCATGTCATCTTTTAAATTTCTGTACACTTTCAGAATGTAGACCACACTCAGACATGTTTTAATTATTGGAGAGTGCTTACCTGATTCGCTTCTAACAGGCCCCTCGGACTCTATGACTCTGTGTGATTGCATGGCCTGTCGTGCTTGTTGTGGTAAATAAGCAGCGAAGTCTGTAAATATGTCATTAAATCTGTACTTAGTATTATTTTTCTTTCCGAATGTTAATGGGGAGTTGAGATCACGAAGCATATTGTTTGATGTTAAGAAGAAATTAACTTGGACTTCTTTACAATCGTTGTACTTGGGTATATTACGAGGAACAGACCGAAGCATGGAACAACACTTGTATGATCTTTTTGTTTGCCAATTCTTCTGGGTAAATAATATATTGCTTTGTTTTTTTGTTATGGCTCAAGCATCTTGCCTGTCCATTGTCCAATCTTGGTGAATGGGACGCAACGCCTGATTGGAATATGAAAGGGAAGTTGAGATAAACTTTTGGGGCTTTCAGGCTGATGCCTTGCTCATTTGAGCAGGAATTGTAAAGTCTGGAAGGATGTTTTAGTCGTACCTATAGTCGTACCTATTTGTGAGAGGGGGTTGATTTCGCAACCAAAATGGAATAAAGAAATAATATTGGTGGATATACCGTAAGTTTTAAGAAAGTGATCCGCCCTAATAGGAATCCAAAATCTAATGGGGAAAATTTCATTTTACAAGACAAATGATGATTTAAAAAAACTGTTCATGATATAAAAGTCATTGAACCTATATATTAGGTATGAATGGAAATATGGAAATTTGTTAGGTAACCCTCGTAAGAATATATAGTTATATTCGTTTGAGGATGCCACTTGTATTATTGGTGATATGATCCGCGGCGGATGTGTATAAGAAGTAATATATATATATTGTATTGTGGATAGTTGAGCGGGATAACGAACTTTATATTATAATAATGAGTGGGATAAGAGTTTAAAAAGAGAATATATAAAAGATATTGTTATTATAATTAAGTAATTATATTAGTATTTTATTGTAATAATCTTGGCTCTTAGAGTGGATATGGAGTAATTATTTTCTTAATATTATTGGTGTTGTTTTACCTTAATGGTATTATCTATCTCTTCTCTTTGTCTCTTTGTATGAATTATTACTATGGAATATTATTTGTGGATGAATAATTTGATATTTTTGCATATTGATGAATGATTCATGTTGATGAGAATAGAGATTTGTAATAAACTTATCATTAATGTCTAAACCTAATAGAGAGTAAATATTTTCTTTTATACTTTTTTTAAAGGGAACTTATATTAACATTAAACAATGCAACACATATAATTATATGGTCGTAGGCCTTCCAAATCAAATTGCTTTTAATTTATTGTGGATAAAAAAAACACTAAAAACATAAAGTATCTAAACTTATATACAAAATGGACCAATATAGTGCATAGCCTAAATGGGTCACTCAAGGCAATAGATCATCGTACACTATAATTGCTAATACATAAATACATAAGAACAATTGCTAAGTAAAAAAATAATAACCATATTACCAACAACTCTTCATATAATAGTTTGATAAGAATAATGGTAGATTCATATTTCGAGCCATCCTCTCAATGGACAACACATCGCAAGACCATTACTCGATAGTAGGCATATTATAACTAGAAATGAAGCTCTGAGGTAGCATTGCTTTTATTATGTGTTCTTGGTTCAACTCCACAATTCCAAACCTATTTTGTATCTTCATGCTGAGGTGTTCAAGAACCTAATTTTTATTGTGAACCATGTTCACCTGTAATAGGATGTCATGCATGAGGGAATTATGCCCAGTCTAAGGGGGTGATGACCCCTAGTAAACAAAAAATTGAACCTTACTTTCCAAATAAATTGGATAACAATGACTCTCAAAAGTCCTAGCTCATATTATAAGGTTTAGAATCAATAGAGAGACCAAGGAGGCAAGTTTTCCATTTAACACAAGTGAAGAAGATTGAGAGAATATCAACAAATGCTTTCTAATCTCCTCTGATAGAAGAACAAAATCAAAATAAGTATTTGATAGGATCCACTTGTCCACATGCAACACAAAAGGGATGTGTTTGGTTGAGCTTTGCTAGTTGCTAAAGAGAAGGAATTTTGCACTAAAGTACTATTCATTGAAACAAATCCTAGCCAACAAATGACACTTTCTATGGTTTATCAATTAAAAAAATCCACTATTATTGGGAAAGATAAAAGTTCTACTTCTCATTAAATTAAGGATATAAGTCAAAGGAAGGGATTAGGTGAGAATACAACTATTTATAATGGATGGATTGTAAGGGGAAATTGCTCCACCATATTCAATCAAAATAGGAGGTAGGGTTATGCATAGTGGTAAATTATTGTTAATTAACGAATATTAGGATTTTTAAAATTTAAAATTGGTGAATATGGAGACCCTTGACCAGATCCAATTCACCCAAAATTTTACAATTGAAAGTAATTACAATGATGTGGTATTTTGGAGCGTCTGTGTGCAAGGAGATGGAGTTGGAGGTATTAGAAATCAACCTGCATGATTCATTTTGGTTTGGTAAGTATGGTGAGGTGAGTCCTTCTCCGTATTGAGACTCTAGAAAGGTTTGTTCTAGATTGGTGGGTAAGGAAGTCTCTTCTCCATCGCCTTCATATGCCCAGTTTGTGGTTGGTATGTCCTTTGGCAAAGAGTTTTATCCTTGTGAAGTTAATGCGGTCTCTTGCCAAATTCGTGTTCCAGATAGTACTATTGATTGTTTGTTGAGGAAAAGCTCTTGGAATCTGGTGGGTAAGTTTATAGGTGGCCGACCACCTTTGGATGGGCTTAAGCATTGGGCCTTATCTTGGTGGAAACCTCGAGGCTTGCTGGAACTTGCTACTCTTCCCCAATTTTTTTTCCTAATTAGACTCTCTTGCGAGGAGGATTCTTACAAAATCTTGAAGGGTGGTCCTTGGTTTTATGGTGATCGCGGTCTCTTTCTCAAGAAGTGGAGCCTTGATTTTAACTTGAATCTTCAGAGGGTTAATTTGATCCCAGTTTGGATCTGCCTGCTTGAGTTTCCCATGTACTTATGGCATGAGAGTGTCTTCAGGGAGGTGGTGAGCTCTATCAGGGAATTTGTTTCTTTTGACAAGGTTTCTTTGTCTGCAGCACATAGGTAATTTATCAAAATGTGTATTATGGTAGATATAGAGAAAAATATTCCAAGATTAGTGGAACTTATTTCTCACCTGGGTACTTGGAAGTAGATTGTGGCTTATGAGAATAATCCACAGGCTTGTTAGTCTTGTGGTATGGGGGGCTACCATCAAAATTTTTATCCCTAAAAGAAGTCGGTTAGCCAACCAATTTTTAAGGACCCAAAAATGGGATGCCAATGTGGATCCTTTCTCCAAGAGGACCCATTTTAAGAAGCAGAAGGTCTGGTATAAGAAATCTCAGGGGACTTTGAAAGGCAAGGAGATTGCTTCTTCACCTTCTTAACTGAAGAATACTAGTGGGACTCTCGGTTTCAATCTTAAGGAGTCGATTAATGTTAGGAAGGGTTCTACAAACCGTGGTCCTTGTAATTTGGAGGTTGACCTTTATCAAGATCTTATGAATCAAGCTATTGATTTAACTCTATCGAATTCCTTTGAATATTTGGAATCTGTGAGGGAAGAGGTTACTCAGGTAATTCAAGATATGGAGTCTCTCTCCTCTAGTGGCATCTTTGGCTTCTTTTTTCAAGGAGCTTTCTACCCTAGGATCGTTAAGAAGTCTCCTTTCCATAATAAGGTTGGTGTTTTCATTGAGATCGGTGGTGTGAGCCCGACTTCGTCTCCATTACCTTTTATGGAGAAATGGGTCATCACAAAAAAGGTGTAGATACTAGGATGGATAGGAAACATGGTAGACCCCCAAGTAAAACAAGCAGGAAGATATCAATTGATGATGTAGTGGCTAATGGTGGTCAAGCTCTTCTAGTGGTAAAGGAGGAGGATGGTGAAAAGCTTTTTGAAACTTGATGGTTTCAAATCCTCTCCTCCTGGGGTGCGGGAAATAAACTCTCCTTTTAATTTCCAAAGAAAATTTATTCATTGAATGTTAGAGGGCTTAACAGTTCCTCTAAGCAAATATTGCTTGCTTCGTTATGGAGGGATAGATATCCAGATATCTTGTGTATTCAAGAGTCTAAATTAGATGCCTCCTCATGGGAGTTTGTTCACAAGTTGATTTGGAAGGATTTTGATTTCATGGCTAGTGAAGAGACTGGTTCTTCTGGTGGCCTTATATTTTTTTGGAACCTTGTGAGATTAAATGGCCATGCTATTTTCTCTTCCATTCATGTTATTAATATTTTCTTTTGGTACAAAATCACTAATAGGAGATGGGTGTTATCTAATATCTATGCTCCTAATTCGTATATTGATAAACCCAAGTTTTGACTTTTGTTGCTTGATATGAGGGATACCTTTTAGAACGAGGATTGGGTTGTCACAGGAGATTTTAATTCTCCTTTTTATCTATCTAAAAACTGGGGAGGTTATCCATTGGATGATAGAAGTTTGCAAGATTTCTCTGATTTTGTTAACAGGGCTGAGCTTCAGGATTTGGATCTAAAGGGGGTGAAGTTCACTTGGAGTAATAGGTGATCTGGTGAGAGCCTAATTATGAGCAGTTTGGATAGAATTTTTGTTTATTCCTTCATGTTAAATCTGTTTGGAGATGTTTCTTTGTCTTCGTTTCCCAGGATTGGTTTCGACCATAATCCAATATGGTTGTAAGTCCCTTATGGTACCCCTTTTCTTCCTCGTCCTTTTAGGTTTGAAGTAATGTGGTGTTCTCACATTGATTTTGAATCCCATGTTAGGGAATGGTGGCAGGAAGATATTGCTATTGTTAAAAGAAGGTGACCGTAACTCCTAGTTCTTTCATGCATCCACTTTGTGGAGGAGAGGTCGTAAAAGAATTAGGGAAATTGAGAAGGTTAGTGGAGGGGTGTATTCTGATATCATGGAAGTTCAGGAGGAAGCTGTCAAAATTTTCAACGCTTTGCTTTGCTTGGTTCCTGATCATGACCTTCTTGCTAAAGGTGAGATGTTAGAAGCCATTCCTTTGATTGTTACTGCTGATTGGAATAGAAGTCTTTTGGATCCTTTATCTGATGAGGAAATTTTTGAAGCTATCAAAGTGATGGGTCATCTTAAGGAGGACCAAATGGTTTTCCTCCTATGTTCTTTCAAAAATATTGGCATATTTGTGGGGAAGATGTTTGTGGGGCTTTAAGGGATGTGCAACGTTCTTTTTTTATTCTGAAAGTTGTGAATTCGACTTATCTTGCCCTCATCCCTAAGAAAGATATGACTTTGTATTTCAGTGATTTTAGGACCATTAGCTTATGTAATACTATATATAATATTTTATCTAAGTCCATTATGAACAGACATAAATCACTTATGTCGATGCTGATTGATTCGATGCAAAGTGGCTTCATTTTGGGAAGGTAGATTCTTGATGGAGCTATTGTTATTCATGAACTAATACATTCAGTGTTCAAAAGTGGTAGAGCAAGTTTTTTCCTCAAATTAGACATCAATAAAGCTTATAATCGAGTCTCTTGGGCCTTTCTTTTTAGTGTTTTGCAGAAACTTAGATTTTGTGAAGAGTGGATTAAGCTTGTCAAGGTCTGCATTTCATCAGCATGCTTTTCTATTCTTGTCAACGGTTCTCTGGCAGGATTTTTTCATTCTTGTCATGGTCTTAGATAGGGGGATCTGTTGTCTCCTTTTATTTTCATTATTTTTGTGTAGGCTTTGGGGAAGTCAATTTCTAGGTGATATAATGTTTTGGGGATGTGTCCGACGATTTATTGTAACCTGATCTCCCATTAATAATTTGTTGATGATACAATAATTTCATGTGTGGATTTGGTTGTTATTTCTAGGGAAGTTCAAGCTATTTTATACTATTACGAGAGGGCGGCAGGTCAACAGACTAGTTTCTTGAAGAGTACTTAATTTTTTATCAACACTCTGGAATTGCAACAAAGGAGGATTGTTGATATTTTTAATTGTTGGATTGCATCACTTCCTTCTTATCTTGGTCTTCCTATTTTTTTTGGAGGGCCAAAGATGCTATGTGGAACCCAATGATTGAATTAATTCAATGCAAATTAGCATTGTGGATAGGGGCTCTTTTGATCCAAGCGGGGAAGGTGGTTCTCGTTGAGAGCACATTATAGAGTATCCCCATCTCTTTCATGTCCTTATTTCACCTTTCAGGTAAAGTGACTGCAAAGTTGGATAGCATTTGAAAGGCATTTTTATGGGCAGGCCCAGAGCTTAAAGGTAAATTTCATTTGGTCTCTTGGGAGAAGCTCTGCAGAAGAAAGAATGTTGGGGGTTTAAATCTAAAGAGTGCTACTAGGATGAACAAGGACCTGGTGGCTAAAATTGGTTGGAAGGTCACCTCTAATGATGACCATTTGTGATGTCAAATTTTGAAGGCTAAGCATAATTTCAACTCTTTCATTTCTGATTTTCTCCCTTCTGGCGAGTCGACATTCTGGAATAGTCTGATGAAATCTAGGGATTTTATTAATATTAATTGTAGATGAATTGTTGGTAATGGTAGGAATGTGAATTTTTGGGATGATTTTTGGTTGAGAGAGATCATCCTTTGAATGAAGAAATTCATTTTAGAGATCTAATTGATGGGTCTAGGATTGCTAGGCTGGTGAAAGTAGTGGATTTTATGAAGGTTCCTGGAAATAGAATAGTCTGGTCCAGTCCTCCAACTGTGGTAAGGAATTATAGGGATCTCTAGCTTTGGCACTTGCTTATGGAGGAGCTTCATATTTTTGTGGTGCGGAAAATAAATGTGGAGGATCTCCTAATTTGGAAAGTTGATAGTGTAGGTGTATATTCGGTTAAGTCTACTTACGAGCTCCACGGTTAGTATGGAAACAATTTTTTCCTCATGGTTCTATTTGGTTAAAGCACTTAACTCCCAGGGTTAATATGTTTTTATGGCTAGTTGTGCAAAACAAGATTCTTACTGTTGAAAATCTTCACAAATGAGGTTGGTTTCTGGTTAATAGGTGCTATATGTGTAAAGAAGCCTGGGAATCGACTTCACATTTACTTCTTAATTATGGAGTCTTCAGGAAAATTTTAATGTCCATCTTCTATAGGTTGGGTGTTAGTTGGGTTTTTTCCTAATTCAGTGATGGATTATGTGTTGCAATGGGTTCCCCCTTTGTATCACCCAAACTTAAGTGTTTATGGAGATTTTTTTTACCCCATGTTATGTGAGGGGTGTGGAAGATGAGGAACACTCGTGTGTTTAAATATAGGGATTTTTTTGCTTTCCATTTGAGCGCTCGTATTCTATGGAAAACAATGAAGAATGTTTTATGTGCTTGCAAGGAGTCTGAGCTCCCGAAGGCCTCCATTCCCTCTGAAGTGTTGATTGAGTAGAGTCTTGGTTTTGGGTACGTTGATCGTCCTCCACCAGATCGTGATCCAAGGATTCTAGTTCATTGGTCCCCTCCACCAGTTGGTTGGTGCAAATTGAATTTTTATGGAGCCTCTAAAGGCAACCCAGGGATTTTTGGTGTCGGGGGGGTCATACGTGATAATAGTGGAAATTTGGTCCTAGCCCATTCATAAAATATTGGTGTCAATTCCTCCTAGTTTGCTTAAGCGAGGACCACATTCTTAGGCTTGTCTTTGATTAAATATTTAGGTATTCACAAAGTTATTATTGAGGGTGATTATTTAAATGTCATCAAGATTCTAAATGGTTCTTGCTATGTTAGGTGGAGGGTGGCAAATTTGATTGATGAAGTCGTTGATATTTCTCGATCCTTGGATGAAGTTTTGATAGTGCATATTTTTAGAGAAGGTAATTCTGTTGTAGACTTAATAGCAAATATCGGGATATATATCCAAGGATCTTCTATTTGGTAGAGGGATTTCCCTCCTGATTTCATCTGTTGTTTAATGACCTACATTAATTTTTAGTAGCTGTTTTGCATTTGTTTCTTGGGTGGATGAGGTTTTGGTGTTGTAGCTGTTGTTGGTCAAAGTTTATGTGGGTGGTTCGTTTTTATTCCCTAGGCTTCGTGGAGATGCTCACCTTTCAAATTTTGTCTCCCTCCTCGTTTTTGGTGTCAAGAAATGCGTCGAAGCTTCTCTTGCTTACATTGGAGCATGCCCTCTGCCCTAAGTCCTAACCTCGGTTTTGGGAATGAGATTTGTTTTACGGATCAACTTTAGACCTTTCTTTGCGTGTCCTCTCACATGCTCATTGGTTACTGGTGGCTTATCCCTTGGATTTGTTATCAGGTTGGTACCTAGGATGGTTATTATTCCCATTTTTGGGATTGGTTTTGGATCATTCTTCTCTAGAATTTGTGCATTGGATTGTTAACCCATTTTCAGTCCTTGATTTTGGAGTTGTATTTTGTGATGTGACCCTTTGTTTCTTCTCCACTTGCCTGTATTCTTTCTATTTTATGGATAACTAGCAATGGAGAGTGGTTTTGTATTTTTGGACATTTGTTTTGTGGTAGTTTCTCTCTCTCCCTCTTGGGTCTATAAGGATGTATGTGTCCTTGTTTTGGTTTTTAGATCTCATTCTCGTAACTACGCTTATGCATTTTTTCAGGCTTGCTCTCCTCTCTTATGTGGTCAGATGGAGAAGTTTTGGCTTAGTGGCTATTCCCGGTGCTCATGAGACTCTGGTGTTGAGGACCTTCATTTTTGAATTTAGGGTTTTTGTTTGGCCTATGATGGGAGAAATTTTTTATTTATGCTCGGTCCAATTATGAGGCCTCTTGTGTTTAGTTGTGTGTGCGGTTGTATTTCTCTCTAGTTTATCTATGTGGACTAGAAGGGTATTTTGAGTTTGAATTCTTGCATCATTTTTGAATATGGGGAAGGCTAAAGTCCTTGGGCGTAATATGAAGCAGACTAAGTCGAGGGTGGAGCCTAATGCTTTGATTGTTGATGATGACGTTCTATCATTTCTAAAGGATGGGTTAAGCAACGTGCGATTTGGAGCTCTGTTAATATGGCATTAGATTTTGGTGAGGAGGTTTCCAAAATGTTCGATAATGTTGTCCATGATCTTGACTCAATTATGTAGAACTATCTTGGTTCTCTCATTGGTTGAGTCATCTTGTTTCCCTTATAATTTTTGGGGTCTCTTTCTTGTCTATATTTTGTTGTGTTTTCTTCAAGATGCATCTGTGGCAGGTTTCTTTATGAAAGGTTGTGGCGTCCCTTTCAAAACCCTCTTTCTTCTTAATAGTACCAAAAAAAATTCACCCAAAATTTTTGGGAGCAATTTTTTTTAGGGTTAGCTCACCCTGAATTTATAATAATTTTACGATTTAAATTTTAAATCACCAACATTCTTGCTTAAATTTTGGATCTTTTCACCTTAAAATTAAAAATAATTTTATTAACATTGACAAAATAGCCTATTATAATCCCAATATATACCTACTATGATAGTGACAATCATACATGTTAAACATTGGTTCTCGACTAACACTAGAGAAGATAAAAATGAGCGACAATAGAGAACAAAAGCAAAATAAAAAATGGATGGTTGTTAGTAGAGAATAAATGATAAAATATTGATAGCATTTAATAAATCACAAACGATCGATAGCAGATTATAAAAAATAGAAAGTGGATAACATAATAAACAAAAAATGACTACCAACACCAAAGAAAGATGATTAATACTATAGAAAGATGAAATATGAAAGATGATTAACACCAGAGAAAGACCAAATACAATCGACACCAGATAAAGACTACCAATACTATAGAAAGACTAATAACACTAGAGAGGGATGAAAGATATCCGATCATAGAGAAACTGATCAAAACTAGAGAATATACTAAAGATGATAGATGTCACGATGACTAGTAGCAAAGCGTAAATGACAAATAACATGATGATTGATAGCATAAAAGAAATGAACGATGACCAATAGCAGAGCATAAAAAATAACAACAGATAACATAATAAATAAAGATGACCATACCATTGAATATATGATAAAAAACAAGCAGAAGATCATGATGTCATTTATAGCACTTGTAGAATTGTCACAATTTTGTTTAATATTGCATATTTTTCTAACATGAAATACTTATTTATTTATAGGTACAATGGCTCCAACTCCCAATGGAAACAAGGGAGAAAAATCTTCAGGAAAAAAGAGTATTCTAAGATATTTTAGTCATATATAAAAATCCAATGAGGCACCAAAATCTGCACAAATACAAGGTACATACCTATTTTACATACTTAATAGTAATTTTCATAAATAATTTAAAAAAAATGATATAGAACATCTTTGAAGGCAGAGTACACAATTGATCCTAATATACCCCCACTTGATGATATTCTTATGGATGAAATACCTCAACATGAAAATTTGATTAACAATGACATGCAACAACTTGAACAAAATCCTGAAAGTGGCACACCAACCAAAATAAAAATGATCATTCTAACCAAATACACACTTCTAGGGAATATTCTACTCATAAACCTAAATGTAGAAAGTTAACAAGGTGGACTATTAGAATGACATTTTAGCTTGAATGGTCATCAAAATATCTATTTATTGAAGCAGTGCAACCAAAAAATAGTAATGATATACCAATAGAATGTAGATTCCTTATTTATAGTTGGAAACTAGGGAAAGATCATGAGATGCAACGTAAGTTGGATCTAATAAAAAAAATTGTGAAAAATTTTATGTGACAATAAAAGAAAGTGATGGAACAACTAAGAAAACAATTAGGTGGAAGGATGCATTAGAATGCGTATATGTCAGATATGTAGAAGACTATGACAAAGATATGAAACAACAAAATACACTAGCTCAGAATGGTGGAATGATTCCAACATACTTTCAAAAAATTCATAAAACCACTTTATTTTCAAAAAGCTTACGGTTTGTTGTCGTATATATTATTCTTCAAATGGGTAGACCTATGTCATCTCTTTCAATTAGTTGATATATAAATCCTCCCTAGTACCCATTTGTTAGATCAAAGTGGTTGGAAAATGGTAAAATGTCCTCTTTAGTTGAGAAAAAGGACCTAAAAGATAAAGTTAAAAATTTTAAATTCATTTTATTTTTGAATGATGAGGTAACTACTGTTGACAACACATATTGGATTTACATGCATGTTTACACCTTTTAAAATCTTATAAGGCAACCTCATTTATTAGCACTACATAAGATGGTGGAAAATTATAATGCAAAAAATATTCATAATGTTGTTATTAGCTTAAAAGATATTTCTGGAATGGATGATGCAGCAATAGCCAGTAGATTAATGTGTTGGAGCTAATGTTGCTGCTATAATTCAAGGTCATAGAAATGGTATTTATGTTCAACTTCAAAAATTAGCTGCTCCATATTTGATCTCAATTCACTGCATGGCTCATAGAATGAATCTTGCATACAAAATTTATGAGCACATTTGAAAATGTTGCAAGAGTCAAAGATCTCATCCATGAAGTTCATGCATATTTTTTGTGTAGTCCAAAAAGGTTTGCAGAGCTTTAACTGTTTGTACTAGGAGTTACAAAATGTAAAATATTGTTAAAAGATGTAGATACTAGGTGGATTTCATTGTTTCAACCTACAGTAAGAGTTTTCAAAGAATATAAATTTTTAGTAGGGTTTATGTATGATAATCAAAGGATAATTGATAAAGCAAAATATTTTTTATATCATATGATAGACTTGGAAAAGCTACTCACTTTATATGGTATTCTTCCAATGTTGCATTAAATGAATACTTTGATAAAATTTGTGCAAGAAAGATCCATTTATATTGTTGATTTCATTAGGGTTAAAAAATAAATTTGTATGCATATTGATAGGTTATATTTGTCCAATGAAAATTTTATGGATCCTTTATTTGATGATTTGAGAACTTTAATAAATGCAAATGATCAAAACAATTTGTTGAAGTTCAACATAAATGATCATATTTGTATTAATGTTCACAAAAAATAGATACCTTTATATTATTTTAAAAGCGATTGGATATAGTTACTGAAGATGTTGAATAGATGCTAATAACATACAATAAATCTAATGCAGTTTTACTCAATACAAGGATTAAATTAAAACAAATAGCAAAAACAATGACAAGAGAAATCAAAGATCATTTTCATAGAGATGAGTTTCTTGAAGCGATGTGATGAGGCAAAAAATTGACTCATTATTGATTATTTTAGACATCCTTAATAGACCTTTTTGACATGTTTTGATGTTAATTCCGCTGATGAAATACAATATTTACTACTATTTACATGTTTGACTATTTAGAAGCATAATATTCTGTTTTTACTAATTTTTTATATTTTCTGCATAATTTTTGTTGATAAATAATGATTTATTGTGAAATGTGTTAGTGCAATCATGTGTGGGACATATAACATTCATATCATGCTCTTTGAAGTTGTCAAATGCAAAAAATAGCACTAAAAATAAGACAAAACTGTAAGCTGTGCAAAACTGTATTTTGACTGTTTTAACTTGGATAAATTCTAGCCAAATGTGCATGGCTTGGAATTTGGTCAAATTCAACTTAAAAGAGCATGTGAATAGGTTGTTGAAAGACTTACAAGTCTGATCCACCAAATGCTCGACAAAAGAACCGCAAACTGTGTTGAAAACAGGCATTCTGGCACTGCTCTAGAACAACAGAGATACTGCTCCGGAATGAACAGAGACTGCTCCGAAATAACAGGACTGCTCCGAAATAATCAAAAAAGCACATTTTTGACCAAAACAGCCCAGGAAAGGTGGTAAAATTACAGGAGAGTTTTAAGGACAGTTATGTGAATCTGTTGTGCACCTTTTTCAACGCAAAATATCTCCAACAAATGTGCAACAAACAGATTTCATTCATATAACCATATTCTGCATTTTAGGAATGCAGTTTCAACAACATTCCTAAAATGCCTGAAATTAGAATCATTCCACACCTGATTCAGCATGTTTGTAAGATAAATAACCAGCTCCTGTCTAGGTTGAGCTAAGGAGAATTAGGATTGCAATTAGGATAATTCTGAATATTGTGAGAAATCAGATTTCTGTAGCAGTAACATGAAGAATTTTTATTGCATGTTTTTGATTCAATAAAAAGTGCAATTTTTATCAATTTTGCTTTATGATTGAAGGAGTGATTAAGTAGTAAACCAAAGCTACTTCTTCACCTTCTTCTGAACCAGGGAGTAAGGGCCACTTCCAGGAGCAGAAGAAGGCTTTTCACCATGTTTTCTTGTTTAAATCTGTCTGCAGCAGAATAAATAGGAAACCTGTCATTTTTTCTGCATTTATTTATTTTGCTGGAATCATTTTCAGTTTCAGAGTTTGTAGTTTCATTATTATTTCTGAATTATCATTTCTAAGTTTATTTTCAGTTCTGTTCTTTTATTTTGCAAAGTTAGTTAGTTTACTTTTTGCAATTCTGAATTTCCTGCAACTTTCATTTCAGCAAGTTTAATTCAGTTTTTGAATGCATTTTTAGATTTAGCAAAAGTGAATAGGTTTATTTGATAGTTATTTTATTTCTACAATTTTATTTCAGCAAGCGTAATCTAGTTTCCTTTCAGTTCATAGGGTTTAGAGTGACAGAAGAACCCCCAACAAACACTAATTGTTCTGCCAATAAAGCCATTTTCTGAATAGAATGTCTTACATCTGCTTGAACTGACTATCCTAAACAGCCTTAGGACACCTGTCTGAATTGATAAATAATTATTAAATGATGAACTAAACGACACTCATCATTTTTGGCGTCGTTGTCGAGGAACAATGGTGTTGTTAGTCAAATTTAAGTAGGTCAAGAACTGTGGGCTGGATACAGAAAACAGTTCTTGCAAATTTTATAGTCTATTTAGTAAATGTGCATGAATGCATAGGCTGAGAGACGAAGAGGGAGGTTTATCCGAAGTGGTTCCGAACCACCAAAGTGACTCTGCTCGGTCACGATGAAGAATTTGAAATCCCTGGGGAAGATAAGCCAGACATACCTTCTTCATCAGATGCATTTTTGGAAAAATTAGAAAAAGAGCTTTTTGAAGCACTAGCTGCTAAACACTCCCCTCTGACTAGACTATTCCCATCACGATGGGTGTTGTTAACCCCATATTTTGGGATCTAAAACATATGGTAATAGTAAAAGTGAATTGTTTATAAAATATATGGGTACACTTAAATATGTTGCTAAACGTGTGGAAGTCAATGGTATTCTAAATAAAGAACTTTTGAGCAATCAATACTCATATTTTGGAATGACAATGGTTGATCAAATTTCACATTTAACTAATTTTAATCAACTAGGATCTATTATACATTTGTGGAAAAATGTGTACCCTAGTAGTCTTTACAATATATGATAAGTGAATATTTTTGCTTATATGAATTATGTCAAACAATTATTTTGAGATCAGTGTAAGATGAAAGGGTTTATAGTGCATTATCTTTTGTGAAATCTAAAGTTAATAATAGACTGGATAAAAATTTAGAAAATTGCTTGAGAATATATGTCTCATCTTGTGAGGTGGACAAGTATCCTTATGAGATAGCTTTGGCATATTGGAATTCTATAGCATACAA
This sequence comes from Wollemia nobilis, assembly GCA_028583015.1. Taxonomy (NCBI): domain Eukaryota; kingdom Viridiplantae; phylum Streptophyta; class Pinopsida; order Araucariales; family Araucariaceae; genus Wollemia; species Wollemia nobilis. The sequence goes on along the minus strand of JAQPPZ010003287.1, from coordinate 3,404,294 downwards.
AAGAGACATCATTAATATTGATGATAATGAGGAAAATAATAATTGTAGTGATAAGATTGTTGAGACAAAAATCATTTATGTGTACAACTAGTTTAGGAAAACTAGTGAAGCACTTGTTTCAACTTCCTTCATTGTAATATTTGCATAATTTTTGTAAACATCTCTTAAGGATTATGATTTTTTTTTATAGATGAGTTTTTAACATATTGCATGATTTTTGTAAATATCTATCTTCAAGATTATGAATTTTTTTTGGATTGATGAGTTTTTCAAATAATATGCCATACTTGTTAATGAATTTTTTTTATTTTATATCATACCCTTTGTTCATAAAATTATATGTTTTATATGATAGCCTTGCTTTAATTTATTGAATATTATAAACATTGATTGGCTTATTGATAATAAAATAAAACTTAAAATTCTTAATGACACATTCGTTTGTGATGAATTAAAATAATCCTTTAGCACAACTATATTAAATATATAAGAAATTAGATTTGATTCAATGAACACCTAAGCAAGATATCATTTTCATCGTTTTTAAACTTTTATTTTCTAAATTTCCATAGTTCCTATAGTAAGCAAATGTAAATCTTTAAAAAGATTTAATAAAACAAAATAATAGTTTAAAAATATCATATGCATATTTAGAAAATGTTTTTTTATTTATTCAAAATCACTTTTCATTACAAAACTAGTAATTATATCCACTTTGATACTATTCTTTTATGATTTTACAAAAATAGTGAACTATGTGTCCACTTTGATACTATTTTATTACAAGACCTGATGTAGGCGCTCACTCAAATGTAGGATCCAAATAATTTTCCTCATGCCCTTGTCCAGATGTTGCCTCTAATGTAGAATCAAGAAAAATTTCTTCATGCCCTATTCTAGAAGTTTATCCTTGTAGGACACCAACTCTCCTTAGGTTCTCCTCAACATTCATCAAACTCATGATCAATACCATTTCCTATGTAGCTAGATCTTTTTTTGAACTCAAAGGCATTTATTTCGCATTTTCCTTAAGAAACATGTTTGTATACATATTATGTTTCTTGATTATTCTCTTGAGGGCATTATTCTCTTTGATGGCGTGATATAGTTATTCTTTGATTTTGATAGTATTTTCTAGACTCTGCTTTACCATGTTCAAAAAAACCTTCAGGCTTTCCACGTGATTCTTCACATTGTCAAAATTGGATACCATAGCAAAAAATTTAAAATATGTTAGTTAATAAATGCCTATATGTGCTAATAAAATTAGAAGCAACTCCTTAGTGTAATCTAAGAGCAAAGGAGAGGAGCAAAGGTGAATTACACACGAGATCACACAGTGAAGTGTAGAGAATTTCTGGAAATAATTATATGGTTTGATGAAGAAAAACTGCTCTGCGGGGATGGCAGCAGCTTCCGAAGGATGTCTAAAAAATTGGAGGAATGTCGTGATGGCATCGGGTCCACCACAAAGAGTGCATGCTCGTGATGTTTTTTCATCTAAAAATGACTGGAAGGAATAGGATTTTCCAGTGCATGTCGGGAATCGCTTGTTAAAGAACAATGGATGTTTGGAACGATGTGAAGCCAGGCCAGTTCTAGTGGTTCAACCAGACTCGGTGGCGGAAGATGTGGAGTATCTAACCAAACATACCCTTATTGGCAAATTTTTGGGCATCCGAATTTCTCTTCCCTTTGTGGAGGCTTGGATTAGGAAGACTTGGAATCCTAAAGGTGATGTGGAGGTGATGCTGAGTGTGAACAACTATTTTATGGTGGTTTTCTATTGTATTGCAGATCGTAACAAAGAATTTGAATGGGGTCCTTATTTCTATAACCAAGTGGAACTATTTCTTAAACCCTAGCATGTGGGTTTCAACCCATCAGAGGAGCGACCGTCGCAGGTTCCAGTATGGGTGCGGCTTCCATGGATCCCATTGGAATTCTGGAGAACTGATATCTTGCATAAGATTACCCTTCTGCTTGGGAATCTGGTTGGACCGTCACAACAGACAATGGATAAAAAGGTAATCTTTGTTGCTCGTATTTGTGTTGAAATTGACTTAAATAATCCTATTCTAGATTTTATTGAAATACAATTTGGATCAACTACATGGGTTCAAAAAATTGACTATGAAGCTCTTCCATTTCATTGCCGGATTTACCATGAATATGGCCACTTGCAAAGAAAATTCTCTAATTTTATCTCGCCTGTGGCTTCAAATCCTGGGCCCTCTCAGTCTGGACAAATTTTGGATAAATGAAAAGCCCCGATAAAGGAAGGAAAACGGGATAAGGAAGGTTTTGTTCCAATAAAATATTGAAATAGAGGATGAAGGGCAAACAAAGACCTTAAGGATAGCCAGCCAGATGCTCTACTCAACCGTTTTGAAATATTAGATGATCTTGATCAGTGCATGGAGATATTTGAAATATCACTACCTAATGCAAATATAACAAGACCGAATCAAATGTCTCTTCTTTAGGGGGAACTTAAGGAATCATATATAGGGGGTTTAAATGAAGAATAAAGGGCTTTGGATTGGAGTATAGGGGACATGGTTGGGTCTAGCCCTATAAGGGAAAATATTTTGGAAAGTGGTACAAATTTAGTTATGACCTCTCCTACTCAGGCACTAATGCAGTCATCCTTGGACTGTAAAACTCCTACGGTGTTGGGATTACAGCAAAAAATAATTAAAAAAAAATTCGGATAAGAATATGTAGGTGGGTCGGAAGAAGGACCAGGATAAAATTAAGTTAATGGGGGAGACTTTGGTGGAGTCAGACTTGGTGAGAACATTAGAATACCATTTTTATAACACCCAAAAATGATTATCCTCTCATGGAATGTAAGGGGGTTGAACATCATCTCCAGATAAAAATATGTTCATGATTTGGTTTGTGTGCATTCTTCGGATGTGGTGTTTATTTAGGAGACTAAATTGGCTATTGATAGTATGTTCAATATTACTCCCAATTTGTGGAGAAGGGGGCAATTCTAGTGTATTGGTGCATGTGGATATGCTGGTGGTGTCGCTTGTTTATGGGATCCAGTTAAGATATCCCCTCTTACTTGGATTTCCAGCAGATGGTCTATTTCAATGGTCGGGCATGATAATGAATCTGGTGAAACCATCCTACTTACAAATGTGTATGCTCCTATTGATTACAATGGTAAAGTGAATTTATGGGAGCACATTTGCTTTGTGAGAAGTTTGGTTCCCCTGTACCCATGGATTTTGGCTGGAGATTTCAAATCTATCACTTGTCTAGAGGAGAAACATGGTGGGGTGGACCGTCTTGAGCCTTTTTCTTCTATCTTTAGTGCTCATATCCAGGCCCTAAAATTGGTTGACATCAAGCCAGATAATGGGATATTTACTTGGCACAATAGAAGGTGTGGGGAAGCTTCCATATCAGAGAGACTAGATAGGTTTTTGATATCCAATTATTGGATGGGTAATAATAGAAGTGCTAGTTCTGTGATTCTGGAGGGTAGGGGATATGATCATTGACCTATCAAACTCTCTACTTTGGAGTTAGGGATAAAAAATAATCCCTCATTTAAGTTTCAACTTATATGGCTTCGTGATCCTAATCTTCATGATTTCATGTGAGGCTGGTGGACCACTGACAAACCTATCATGGCACCGCTATGTATTCCTTTATGAAGCGACTACAATTTGTAAAAAATAAATTGAAGAGATGGAATAGACTGAATTTTGGGAATCTTTCCTTGGCTAAGCTGACAACTCTTAGGAGGATGGAAGAAGCTTCAAGGAAGATTAGAGATCAGGGATTCACGAAGGAGCTTCTTGTTGAGGAATCTAAGGTTGTGAAAGACCTTGCTGAATGGGAACTGAGGGAAGAAATTTTTTGGAAATAAAAAGCTCGAGTAGATTGGCTTTAGGAAGGGGATAGGAACACAACATTCTTTTATAACTCAGCTAAGGCTCGTCGTAATGGTAACATGATTACCTTTCTTATGAATTCTTAGGGTGCCCTGCTCTCTTCTTTTAGGTATATTTCAGAAGAGACTAAGAGGTATTTTTCCTCTCTCTTCAAGGAGGACTCCCTATCAGATGATGAGAATGAAGAACTTACTCTAAAATGAATTCCAACGATTGTTTCTAGAGAGTTGAATGAGCACTTGATGGGTCCAATTTCCCTCGAGGAGTTGGAAAATATTGTATTCAAGATGAAAAAAGGAAAATCCCCAGGCCCAGATGGATTCCCGATTGATTTTTATAAGGAGTTTTGGTATTTAATCAAATTTAATATTTTGGAGGTGGTCCATGAGTCCCAAAAGAACAAACAGATGCTAAGGGTCCTAAATGCTACCTTTATGGTGCTTATACCCAAAAAAGAGGGATCAAATTCCTTGGATATGTTCAAGCCTATTGCTCTTTGCAATTTTGTGTATAAGATCATCACAAAAAATTTTGCTGAGGTTGAAGATATGGTTGAGCAAAATCATCTCTGAGGAGCAAGGAGGGTTTGTTCCTGGTCGACAAATCTTGGATGGTGTTTTTATTGCTACAGAAGCTATTCACTCGATGGAAACTTCTAAGGAGAAAACTATGTTCATTAAGTTGGACATGGCCAAAGCCTATGATCGGGTCAGATGGTCCTTTCTTCATAAAGTTCTTACTACTTTTAGATTTGAGGAGGAATGGATTAGATGGGTGATGAGTTGTGTTTCTTCTTCCTCATTCTTTGTTCTTGTTAATAATGATCCATCAGATCTGTTTGAGGCCTCAAGGGGATTGAGGCAAGGATATCATTTATCTCCTTATTTGTTTATCATTATGGCGTAAGGGTTGGGAAGATTGCTCAAGTCTCAAGTCATGCAGGGTCTCATTCAGGGGTGGAAGTGGGAGAGTAGTTTGCCACCTCTTTCTCACCTTCAATTTTTTGATGATACTGCTTTGTTGGGAGTTTGCTGGCAATATTAGATAGTATCTTGACATATATCTTGGTGCTTCTAGATATTTGATTAATGATGACAAGTCTTCTATTTTCTTCTTCAATACCCCTCCTCTTATTCAAGCCAGGATTACTTGCATTCTAAGATTCAAGTTTGGGACCCCCCCCTTCATTTATCTTGGTATTACAACTTCATCTCATCCTCTACCTAGATCTTCTTGGTAGTCTATGCTTTATAAGTTTAGAAGGAAGGTGAATCACTGAACTTTCAGATGGCTATCCACTACAGGTAGAGTGTTGCTTTTAAAATTTATTGTTCAAGATTTACCCATTTATAGATGTTTTGTACAAATAGCTCCCTCTCACTACATCAAGGACATGGATGCTTTGTCAAGACAATTTTTATGGTCTGGAAAACTTGATCAATCTAAATGGAGTTTTTTTAGGTGGGATTCTATATGTAGGCCAGTGCAATAGGGAGGCCTTGGGTTGCGACAGACAAATATTTTTGGGCAGGAATTGGCTGCAAAACTTTATTGGAGATGGTGTACCTCTCAAGATCAGATTTGGGCTAAAATATTATCTTGTAAATACTTGAGAGGTATTTATGAGGCTGAGATCCCTAGAGTCAGCTTGGTTGGGAAAGGTTCAATTATCTAGGACACTCTGAAAAGAGGAGCTAATTTAATCAAGCAGGGTTTGTTTTGGATTTGCAATCAGGGATCAAATGCTCTTTTTTGGGAGGATTATTGAGATGGTCACAATCCTATATTGAATCAATATCCTAGTTTACGTTCCCTAAGCATTTTTTTCTTGGAAGTAGGTTGGTCTCGTGTGGAGGAATTTAAAAAAATCTAGTATTTTGGAAATATGGAGATGTATAGGTGGAAAGATCCGCAAGAATGGCCCCAGGGGAGACTGGCCAAGGATAGAGAGGTGCTTGCTCTTATTATTATGGGAGGCCTTGTTCTTCATTAATGGGTACAGATATTCTGGCTTGGAACCTTGATCTTAAGGGAACCTACTCAGTAGCCTATGGTTATCAGGTTCTTGATAAGAAAATGTATGGGAGTCTTCCTGTTAGTTGGTGGAAAAAGGTGTGGAACAAATTTGCCTTGCCAGAATGTAACTTCTTTCTCTGGTTGGTAGCTCGTAATAAATTCCTCACTTGGGATAATGTGAGGAAGAGGGGATTTAAGGGTCCCTCTTTTTGTGTCCTTTGTAGTAAGAATGAGGATGACTCTTCTCATTTATTTTTCCAATGCTCCTTTGCCAGAGACATTTGGCACCGTTGGTGGAGCACTTGGAACCATCCATGTTTTCATGTGCTGTCCCTGGTGGATTTTTGGAGTAGTCTAGGCAGACCTCCGACCAAGGCCCCCTTCCTTCGGGTGGCTTGGAATTTTGGCCCTTCTTGCATCATCTGGAAAAATTGGCTTGAACAAAATCGATGCATATTTTAGGGAAGTAATTTGGTTGTTCAACAGATCTGGCAAAGGATCCTATATATGGTTCAGGAAACCATCCATAGCAAATGTGATGTAGACCCTCTTTTGTATTCTAGGGAGGAGAAGGTACATCAAGCGCTTGGTATCTTTGGGGATGGTGTGAACTATTCTAGCCCTAGCAGGGTTCCTCAGCTCAACAAGAAGGTTAGGAGAGATGGTAGGTGGAGACCACCCACTAGAGGAGTTTTAAAAATTAATACTGATGGATCATCTAGGGGTAATCCTGGACATGCTGGCATTTGTGGTGTTGGGAGAGATTCTATTGGTAGTGTCAGTTTTTTCTTTTCCATTTATAAAGGTGTTCACTCCAATAATTTTATGGAAGCTCTTGCAATTCTTGAGGCCTTGTGGAGGTGTTTTCTCTTGGATGGCATAGGATTATATGCGATTCTGACTCAAATTATGGTTAATATTTTAAACAATAAAATGGTGGAGGAAGTTAATTGGTAGTTGGCCTCTGTAGCTGTTCAAATTATCAGAATGAGTGAAGATTTTGAATTTATATCCTTTGTGCACATTCCAAGTGAATGGAATGTGGTTGCTGGTTACATGGCCAAAAGGGCTTCTGAGCTGCTATATCCTTGGAGTATCGATAATTGGGAGTCTCCCATCTGGGGACTCTCAATGCCTGTGGGAGTTGATCCACAAGGATGTATAGACTTAATGTGGTTTGTTCTTGTATATTTCGGGTGTCATTCTAGTCTAGTGGTTTTAGCCTGTTTGGCTATTTATTTGAGTCCTGGTTGGAAGCTCAGTTGTACTCTGTAATCCAAAATTTTTATCAATAAATTTTTACCCCTTTATTTTAAAAAAATGTCTATATGTATGTAAAAAAATGATTAAACAAAATATCGATGACTTACCTTTGCAACTACTTTAATAACCTTCGCCACTTTAACCTTTTTCTTATCAATTGCCCATTTATTTAAATGTGCCTAGGCTTCAACATTTAGGTTCTCTAGCCTATTCAAAAGGATATCTAAAACTTGATCATTGTAAACATGAGTGGTCTTTACATTTCCTGATTTTTCTTGATGTAATAAAGCATCAATATTTTCAAGTTGTTACTCAACCAATGAAAAAAATATTCTCCTTTTAATTTTTTTTGTATTGGACATAAATTCCTTTAATTAGAATTTTTACCCGATACTCCTAGTATTTCAATTCTACAATATCTTGAAGCACACTATATTTTATTGTGGCTTCACAATTATCTGCTAATAAAATAGATTCTAAAAAGTTCAATTTCTCATATTTTATAACAGTAGGGTCACTAGTTTGACAGGAGGGAGAGGAGTTGTGAGTAGTGGTCGCTCTTCCTTCAGTATGTCATGCTTTAGTTTAAAGCACATCAAAAGTTTTAAAACACACAAGAATGTTTCCTTGTAAAAGATAATCTTCAAGTCAGGAAAGTCATGCATAATAGTGGAAATATATTGAATGAAGAATTCAAAAAGTCTGAAATGGTTTGAGTATGACCTCCTCCTAAACTTCTTGAAGGAAATAATTTCATTTCATGCATACATTGTTGACCCCTCATAAACTATTTTCATGGTGGAGGTAGTGGTGGCATCATTCGTTGTCTTGACTGTTGTGATTGATCTAAGGCCCCTACAAAAAGTTAGAATAAAATTTATTAGAAAATATTGAAATAAAATGATGAAAAATATAAATGTACTATAGAGCGATTAACTTTAATTACACATATCATACATGATGCCGATGCGGTCTCTTATTTTGATTCAATCAATTGTTTAGAAGTTTTGGTGTGATGTTGATGAGGTGGAGGTGGTGGTGGTATCATTCATTGTATTTGATAATCGTTGAGTTAAAGATCCTATAAAAAATTAAAATAAAATTTATTAGAAAATATTAAAATAAAATGATGAAAAATAATTTTTTATTAAGGTAATGGGGTTTTAAAAGGGACCCCAAAACTTTTACAATTGGGACAGGGAGAAAATATCCACAGGGAGATCGTCAAATTCCACAAAAAAAAATACACAAGATATAATCTCTAAAGAACTATCTCAAAACCATAAAATTAAAAAAATGGGATCGTCCTGTGCTACAAATTTTAAGATACAAAAAACCTTGCTTGTGAGAGCCTGGAAAAAACGGACAACAAAGGAGTCTTGCCCATATCAAGAATGAGAAAAATGAAAAAGTATAAATTAAATCTAAAAAGAAAACCTGGCTTGTGGGATCCTAGGACAACAATAAAGGGTCGATCCCATCCAAAAAGGGTACGAGAGCTAACAAACATAACAGAAGATTGAAAATAATAAAATATCGCTAAAAATTTTGAACCAGGGTATTCCACCCAAAAATAGTGTACGAATTTGAAACGTTGTTTCTTGCTTAAGAGAAAAAGGAAACCAAAAATTGGTTGTAGTTGAAAATTATTTGAAACTGTAAATAGAGTAAGAATCCTACCCTACAAGAATCTTGGAAATCACCAAAACATGAAAAACCTATCTAATGGTAGCCCAGGAAAAAGAAAAAAAGAACAGAGAAAACCTGCTAGAAATTAAACCATCGAGAAAATATGAAAGTAGCTGCAACAAAGAAAAAATTCATCTAGGAAGGTCCAAGAAACCCATACATTGGCCTAGCAAAGATAATCCCATCTAGGAAGGCATAGGAAAACCACAAACTGGCCTAGCAAAGAGAACCCCATCCATGAAGGCACGTAGAGATCACAATCTAGCCCAACAAAGATAAACCCATCTCAAAAGGCATGGGAAGATCTTTGGGCAGAACCAAAAGAAGAAACATGACCTAGAAAATGGATTAGCAGATACTTGAGATCTCGGTAGGCCATGAGATCTCCCTACGAAGGATACTGAATATGCTAGTTGTAGTGAGGAAGTCCAGAGAGACTAGCCATCGAAAATATCCATGAATAGATAAAATCTATAAGCAAGAGCTATCAACAATAGCCCAACAACTACAGTAAATGATGAAGCATGAGGTTCCATCCCCCAAACCAAAAAAACTGTAGAGGTAAACCATCAAACAACCACCCATATCAAAATTACACATAGTTCACCAAAGTTTATAGAGGTAAGAAACCAAGGAAGCCAATGCCACAATTGCATGAAGAAGCACAGGGTCCCCTCACAAGACCAAAAGACAGACTAAAGTGAGAGGCTCCACCATAAAACCTAGAAGTAGACATATGCTGGATTTGTAGATAGAATTAAAGGCATCATAAAAACTTGAATAGAAGCTGGAAGGGATGCTCATTTGTAGACAATAAGCATGAGGCAACCCAAAAGCCTAGAAAAACATAGACAAGGATCCCAAGATAGTAGAATAGGCACACAAATTCCAAACCCTATTTTGAATACCACAACCCCCCAACTGGACAACCCAAAAGCCAACAAAACAAAGGTCATCTGGTGCAGAATCTCCACAGTCCTCACAACTACAAAAAAATAGTCAAGCATGAGAAATCCAGCCTAAAAAGATTTAGGTGGATCCTGTGAGCCTGGAAGAGACACAAACATGAAGTAGGGAGAATGTGAAATGGAACGGGATCATCTCGCTAGATCAAGAGCCTCTCGCTCATCCCCAAATAAAAAAATAAAATATAAGTATACTAAATGTAGATTAATTAACTACAATTGAGCATACCAAATGCTAATGTAACCTCATATTTTTATTGAGCCTGTTGTTTTGATTCTTCTGAATTATGTTTGCGATGTTGCCCTAAATACATTTAAAAATACATTATATAAAGGCAACTAAAATTAAGTAAAAAAAATAAATTACACAACCAACTGCAGAAAGAGTAACATTACCTCTAATGGGTTGGCTAACTTCCTTAACATAGATGGGATCTTGACATGCAACTGAAGAGATAGTTGCACAAACAAGAGGAGATGTAAAATACCTTATGTATTTCATAGATTTTTTATTAGAGGTTGGGGTGATTGTGTCTCAGAATATCCACTAGTATCTAGAAGAAGTCCTCTAATTGTAGCCTCTCTTCTGTTAGAATATGGGATAGCTCTTTTATACATTCAAGCATAAATTTGAAAATTAAAAACATAAACACTATATACAAATAAATTTATTGTAAATATGAATTTTACCTACACCTCTTCAATGGTTAAGCCAACTATCTTTAATTTTGGATGGAGTGAGGTGGGGATTTACCAATCGAGGTATTATTTACATTGTAAAATACTTCATAAAAAATAAAATAATTGGTAGTAGAAATAACGATAGTAGTGGCAACAATATTTGTGTACGCATGGTTAATATCATTTGTGATTCTATTGGAAACATATGAGGACCAATCGAATCTATTGCTTCCAAAAAAATGCACCATATATGCTAAAGCCTAATATGGAATGTTTATTGTTATCCCTTGTAAAAGAACACATGCCTAGAAGAAATCGATGACCACATGAAGGAAATTTTGGGTAATAGTTGAAAATAGTAGGCTCCTTCTGGATGGGCTTGAATGTATTGCAAAAAAATATAACACAAAATTGATAATTACATTTGAAATTTATGCAAGGAAGAGGAAACTTTAAATTTGGAAGACTTACCTGATAAAAACATGATGAGAGATTGCAACTATTCTCAAGATATATTTTATCGCCTTCAAAGAGATAATTTTGATGTGATGGGTTCACAATTTTTATATGGAAAGGTTCTCAATCTATGGATGTCAATCAGTGTAACAAAGAAGGAGAGAGTCTTGTTATTGATGGTCATTATGATGACCAACCTATTATTTTTGTAGCACTCAACAATCCTATGCAACAAATTATTTTTTATGTTGTATTGGGGTATTGATACTAACCCCAAAAGCCCATATTTTTCCAGCCATGTTGAATCATAATTAGGAGTATTGAGAATTTTGGATATGAGCGGGCAAACAAGGTTTTCGAAAATAATTTTTGAGGGAAAAATGGATAACAGTCTATCCATTGCTACAACAGATCAGAAGGGTTTCAAAAGGCTTGTGTAAGATAGAGGGGTTTTTTGTGTGCAAAGAAGAGAAACAAAATTGTTCATGCCCTTTTATAGACATTTACATGTGTAGCATTAAATGAAGTGTTGACACATGGTAACATTAATTGAGGTTTTGGTATGTGGTAGTAGGTGTAAAACATGCCATATATAGGTTGTCTTTAGTCATAACTTGGCACTCAACCAGTAGCCTATTTTTAGACATCATGTAGGATTGTCCTGGTAGGATCTTGTTAGGCATCATGAAACATGATGTCGATAGGCTCTCAATAGGCATCATGAAGCATGTTTTTGGTAGGTTGTCATCAAGCATTGTAAAATATGTTGTCAATAGGCTCTCGTCAGGCATCATGAAGCATGTTGTTGGTAGTCTCTCGCCAGGCATCGTACCCATGGTGCTAATAGGCTTTGGTCAGGCATCATGAAGCATGTTGTTAGGAGGCTCTTATCAACATTGTGAGAGTTTTCAAACAAGAAAGTTTGGATAAAAGGCTGAACACCAAAAATTACCTTATTCTTTTGGCTGACCTTCTTAAACAAGTTTCTAGCCACTAAGAACTTGAGAAAAAGAGGTATGCCATTGCCCAGTTGTTGTATGATGTGTTTAAAAGGATTTGAAGATGTGGATCACTTGCTACTACATTGCAACTACTCCAAGAGGGTGTTATGGTAAGTGTTTCAACATCTATGAATCACATGGGTCATGCCTCAAACATTTCAATAGTTGGTATACCAATGGAAGATTCTAAAAATCCTAAAGAAACAATGCTCCTGGTGGGATATGGCCTTACCACACTATGCCTGGGCCATATGGAAGGAATATAATAGAAGTATTTTTAATGAAGAAAGGCTTGATGAGAATGTGTTGGCCAAGAGGATTAAAATCATGATTGATGAAAATATAAGCCTTAAACCATAGAAGAAGGAGGATAAGAATGAAGCGGAGTAGGAAGACTTGCAGGCTTGTAATAAAAATGAATTCCAGCAATCATGAAAGAAAAGGTAATGGAGCCTCGTTCTTGATCCAATCACCAAAAAAGGGAAAACTTGGAGCTAATGTATGGAGTACAACTAGCAAGGAAAAAATTTATCCAAGGATTCAGAGGTGTCAATTGAAGTAGTTTTCATTAAAGTCACACAAGTTTCAAAAGGTGAAAGTGGTAAGGGTAGCGGATGAAACATAGTTGGAAAGGAAAATGGCTAGAATTTCTAGGTTGAATATTTTGTTTGATTATTGGTCACTGAGAGTTGGAACTAGAACATTACAATCAACTTAGGGGTGTAGAATGCCTCAATCAATGCAAAGGGTAAAAATGTTGCAATCGAGTCTATGTTTGAATGAGTTAGAGGCTACTCAGACCCTCTCCAAGTTGAAGAAAAGAAACTAGACTAGCTTAATTTTGTTGTTCTTTGGTCATATTTTATAAATTGGCATTATAATATCTCACTCTATGTAAACAAGTTTTGGGACCTTGTATAAAAAGCCTTTTTTTACCATTATCAAAAAAAATATTTTTCAAACAATTAATTTTATATTTACTTTAATATGAATAAAAATAATTAATAATATGATGATAAGAAATTTTAAGGTTTAAATTTGAAGGGAGGTAGGGTATATATGCTCCATATGCCCATACCACAACACAAATATCCCCTCATACATAGTGTATTCTAGTAGAATACATAGTAGTCTCATATACATAATACTTGTGAACCCTAAAATTTTATTTAGCTTAACTTATATTACAATAAATAAATAATATTTAAATTGATTATTTTTTTAAAATAATGTTATCCATCAAATCAATATATAAGAATAACATGTAACTTTTATATACACTTTGGCAATAATGTGTTATAAAAATCTCATACAAAATCCTTCAATTTTGATTTGTGGTTCTAATGTGGATCCATGATGAAATGAGTAAAACATGCACTTTAGTACTTTCACAAGGTAGACCACCAAACCATGGCATTTATTTTTAAGTAGACCATATATTTAAGGATGTGGAAGTCTAGATGTAGGCTTTGGATCAATACAAATAGAAAAGATATATATTTTAAATAAATTGGTAGAGTGATGAGAAGGGGTGCTCATTGTAAAGAGATCCATGTTCGAACCCCCATGACCTCAAGTCTCCTATGCATGTGTTTCAAAAACATATATTCTATTCCATAGGTTCAATGCATGTACCCTAGTTTTGAATATGCTTAATATTTGGATGTTTAGCAAAATGGAATATAGAACCTCAATTTTCATTGTTCAGTTAAGATTAAAACAACTAAATATTTTAAATAAGTCAAATAGATATTCTAAACAAATCAAATGTATAATAGAATCACAATTTTACCAATAGAAAAATTTGATAATGTATAGGAAATCAATACCCTAATGAAAAGTATTTCACCTTCTATAGGCATGTATTACCTCTCTAACTACTCTCATTTCATGCACTTACAAGTTGGCACTTTGGAAAACCTCAAGTTACATCTTATGTTAACAAGACCATAGATGGTTGTGGGTCTGCTTAGACTCAATACACAAATTTGGAGTCATATTATTGTATTTATTGTAAAATATTTAGAATTTTATTAATGTATATGTTGTATAATAGAATTTTTAAAAACAAATCTCAAAATCAAAGCCTAAATTTAGAAAAGTATTATTACATCTTTATGCTCTCATGTGCAAAACAAGGGGTGATGTTACATTATTTGAATATATATGGAACTAATATAAATGATTTTCTTCGATCTATAATAATATAAATGTACAAAATTTGGGTTTATCAAAATTAATTTTAATGGTGCTTCCAAAGAAAATTCAGAAAAAGTTTGTAAAGGTGATGTTTTTTAAATAATAAAGGTAAAATTATCCTAAAATCAAATTTTATGAAACTTCAACTAAGAACTATGCAAAGGCTAGGTATAAGCCAAGAGCGAGTGTGAGTCAAGAGCGAGACTCACTAGATAACATGGAACAAAATTCATATTTGAAATCCCTAAGTAGAAGTCAATATGCCCTACCTTGAAGGATGGATGCCCAAGTTAGAGATAAGACGAAAAGTGAATATATGGCATGTTCCACCTAGGAAACAAATGTTACTCTAGAAGTGATTATCAAGGATAAAATATAAAGTACAATATAATGGTTCTTAAAGAATAGGGTTAATATGTAAGTTCCTTGGATACTGGTCATAGTGTTTAGAGATTCAAAATTGGATGAATTGAAAGTTGGGATTGAGTTCAAATTACAACATGACTTTCTTCCTAAAGGTTTTTCATTATCATTTTTTCTAGTTTGAAAATTAGGAATAAAAAAATGGATGGTCGACCATGGTTTAAGAGGAGAGATACCCTTTATTTAAGACCATGGAGTGAGATTTTTTTGTCAAGATAGAAACTATTAAAGAGATTTTGATGTGGGTTAGGCATTTTGGACTTTTATTTCAGCTTGTCAAAAAATATATTTTGAAGATGATTTGAAATACCGTAAGGAAATTCATCCAAGAGGGACAAACTACTAGAAATTAAATCATGCTATATATACTCAGATAAGTTTTGCTATAGATATTTCAAAATCCTTACAACAATCCATTAATATTAAGATAATGATATCAATAAGTGGATTGTAAAAATATTGCATTCTAATATCACAAGTATTGTTAGATTGAACACATAGCAAAAGATTGTAAAGTGAAAATAATGAATAAAGAGACAAAAACATTGGTCATAAAAAAACTTCAAGATGAAGGAAGAAAATCATACTATAGTAAAAATAGATTATATCAAGGATATTCCACTCCAAAATAAGAGATAATGAAAGTCTATCAAGAAAGTTAGATGGTAAAGGACTCTATAGTTCACTTGGATCAACCATTAGAGGAAAAAAAGAAGGATACAAGGGATGAAAAAGTACAATGTGCAAGTTCAAATTTAGAAGGAATTAAAGGTGCAAAGGAAGATGTAAAGGAAACTTTTTAAATAGAGTGGAAGGGGTCAAGTTTGGAGTCATATTATTGTATTTCTTATAGAATCTTTGGAATTGTGCTATTTTATCTTTTTTATATTAGAGTTTTTAAGAACAAATCTCAAAATCAATACCCAACTTTAGAATTGTATTATTGCATCTTAGTGCTCATCATGAGAACTCTCTAGTATGGAAAAAGGGGTGATGTTACATAATTTGAATATACATGGAACTGATGCATAACGATCTACTTTGATCTATAGTAAAATAGAATGTGCACAATTTGGATTTATCAAAACTAATTTTGATTATACTTTCAAAGAAAATTCAAAAAAAGTTGATAAAGATGGTACTTTTCAAAATAATAAAGGCAAAATTCTCCTCACTAGAATATTATGAAACTAACTAATAACTATTTATAGTCTAGGCGTGAGCCAAAGCAACTACAATTTGAGAGAAAGTCTCACTAGGTGATAGCATGGAAGGAAACCCGTATATGAAATCCTTAATTAGAAATCAGGATGCCCTAGTTGGAAGTATGCATGCCTAAGTTAGAGATAAGGGTAAAATACAAAATATGGCAAGTTCCATCTAGGGAGCATATGTCACTTTAGAAGTGATTATCAAGTATTACTGCCCAAGATATAATATGGTATTTCATGATATAATGGTTCTTAAAAGTAGACAATTTATATGTAAATTCCATGAATACTATCCAAGATTTTCAAAGATTCAAAATTGGATCGAGTGGAAATGAGGATTCAATTAAAATTACTACATGACTTTTCTTCCAAAAGGTTTTTTCATCATCATATATTTAGTTTAAAAAATGGATAAAGTAATGGGTGGAGTCTTATTTTTTTTGGTAGGTCAAATTACTTAAGTGCGGGGTTTAAATGTGCCCCAAAACCAAGTACATAAAATGGTAGCTAAAATAATAGCATAAGATGAAACAAGCTTGTATATTGGCCAACTGCAACCTGAACAAAAAGGACCAAACATCAGTAGAGAAGTTTGAGTGGACGTCTGACATCATAAACATAAAAATACAGCCCGATCAATACCCACTCAGGGGTTACTTAAGAGAAGTAAATATCTGTAAACCTTGTAAAGGAGATATAACAAAAACCCATGTAGGGGATGCTCGCAAAAGATCAACAAAAACTAAAATAGATACTTGAACAAGAAGAAACATAGTATTCAAAAAGGCCCACACAGGGGCTATAAAGAACTTAGAAACAGTAATGGGAAGCCCTGAAGCTTTGGTTCCCAGCTATGATGATATCTTCACACCACTCACCCTTTCACTAGAAGTTCTATCACCTTAATCATCAGCTTAACAGTAACTCTAAAATGGATACTATACACAAAAAATAACCATTATTCCATGAATTGACAAAGGCTTCAATGATATCTTGATAAGCTCCTTTGAACTTGCTGAGGAAAGGAATAAGACAATGAGCTTCCAGAAATATCTAAGACAGGGGATCAATCTAAAGGCTAGATGACTCAAGCAAAGATATATTGGTAATACTGAGGAAAAAGGAAGACCATAGAAACCAGCCACTACACTTCTTACTACCTGGGACACACAATAGCGGATAAAACCAGATGGCAATGGATTGAAACAGACCAAGGTTGTAAATATAAAAAAATTTGGCACAATGAATGACCTTTCCAGAATTTGAGTTGGAGTGATTGGTGGACCACTTAGTAATACTCCATAGGGAATAGAAACTGGAAATACAGATATGGTATAAGATAAACTATGCAAAGGATAGGACTAGGATAAGATTGGGAGTGCCAATTGACTGAAAAATGATTCTCAAAATTTATAAGACGTAAAAATAGGATCTCGAGACTTGACGCATATTGACCTTGTTTGACAACATCCAATTACATTTCTTAGACCTACTAAGGGACTTGACATGCTTGGAGAAGACCACCACGAGACAAACCCACTGACAGGATCTACCTTGGGACATAGTATACTTCACGAAAAGGAAATGGGAGAACCAACCACCAGTACTGATAGCAAGACTAAAAGTCACACTAATAATATTATTTCCAACATAAGAATTGGAACCAAAGAAACAAATCATGCTGAAAAAGCTAGAGTCGTCATTGGAGAAGCTGGCTTGCCAAAACCTGTGACCACATCTTTCAAACCAAATCATTATTAGTAGCATTTAAAACTTCTTAGGGAAAGCTTTCTTTCCAAATGAAAAATGATTTATGGATAACTCCCCAATTGGAAAGAATATATGCAAACCTGTTAGCTTCACGGTACACATGATTGATAGAGATATCATTGAAATTTTGGTACAACTTCTTAGCTTTCTGAACAATGGTTCTACTATTCTAGGAGGACACCCTATTTTTTTAGAGCATTTATAATATTCAAAGAATATCCCTAAATAAAAAGGTTTCCTTTATAATACTTGAGAATATTTAACCCTCGCCACAGTGCACGAACTTTAGCAAAATGATTAGTTTGACACCCCAGATACTCAATATAAGCCATAATAACTTGACCACTGTGATCTCTGAGAAGACCACCTGCACCTGCATCTCTTGGATTTCCTTTGGAGGCACCATTTAAGTTAAGTTTAAGCCACTCACTTGGGGGAGGAATCCAATGGGCACCCACTCTGGAATGGGATTTGGAAAACTAGAACTGGAGTTGTAGGGAATTTTTAAGGAAGAGAACATAATAGACTCCAATCTAGAATCAGGAGATTTAGGACAAGGGAAGATCTAGGAATTTTTGACAGCAAAGGCAACAGATTTATTGGCAACAAAGATGGGATCCTTAGAGGAAGAGAAAACCCTGCTATTTCTTTCAAGCCACACTTGCCATAAGATATGATGAAGGGTCGCTTTCCATACAAAAGATAATTTGAGGTTTTTGAAAGGAGCTGGCCATTGGATGAAAAGGTGACTCAACAAATTAGGAGGAACCCATAATATATGAAAAGTGGATATAAGGTGATCCAAATATGTCTTGGAGAAAGATTACTTCAAAAAGATGTGATTAATAGATTCCTTGGCATTCATGAACAAGTAGCATCTGTTCGGGACAATCATACCCCTTTTCATAAGGTTATCAATCATTATAATCTTATTTTGGATGGCCAACCCACTGAAATGAGCAAATTTCGAAATGAGATATTTAATTCACACTTGATCATAAGGTATTTGAACCACTTGATAATCAATAAGAAAACCATGAGAAGATTTAACCATGAATATCCTAGAATTAATCTCTTTCCAAAAATGGAGTCAGAGGAGTTACTGGTGGGGATGACTGTTGCATTTAGGATGGTTTTGAGATTAGTTGAAGTATCAAAGATTTGGTGATTAGCATTTGGAATATGAAAATTTTTCCAACGCTAAGAATCAGATGAAACTTCAATGAAATATTCAACCTTGCTACCAATTAAAGTATCTAGGAAATGCTGTAAAACAACAATTTCATTATTCTCTAAAAGCGGTTGATTAGAGATCCACCTATCAGTCTAGAAGTTAATTTTACTCCATGTGCCTAATTTCCACCTTATCCCCTTATGAATTAGAGATTTGGTTTGGATAATTAATTTCCTTAAAGTGGAGCCTTGGGTATATCATCATCTATGAAACAAAAATTTTGAAGATATTTTTTGCTTACAATTGAGATCCATTCAACGTTGTTTTTGGTGAAAACCTTCCATGCTTTCTTGACTAAAAATGTTGTGTTCATATTACAAAATATTCGGAGCCCCAATCCCCCCTAAATGTTTGAGAGCACACCTTGTCCCAACTAACCAGATGAAATATTTTCCTGTCCTCAGCACCTACCCACAAATTGTTTTTTTGAATTTGCTCAATCTTTGTGTAAATATCAATAGGAAATTTGAAGACGAACATGAAATAAACAAGGAAACTTTGAAGACAAGCCATTGTCAAGGTGGCTTTGGCTTATTGAGAGAGGAGGTTCCCTTTCCAACCTGTAAGTTTTTTGTTAATCCTCTCAATAAAATTACTCCACATGGATTCCTTCAAAGCACTAGTGAAAAGAGGGACGCCTAAATATTGGGTAGGCAACTGATATATTACACATTGAAATATGCGTGCAATATTAGTTCGTATCTCTTGGGGAGTGTTAATGAAGAATATTTTTATTTTAATGTTATTATTTTCTACCCTGCAGCCTCATCATAGGTATCAAGAATACTCTTAATGGCTTTTGCTTCCCATACAGAAGCATGAGTAACAATGATGGTATCATCAATGAAATGTTGGTGTGTTAGGATCCTCAATCCTAACATTATTAGTTAGTATTAGTTAGTATTATTAATCATTTAATTATTATATTATTAACTTATAAAGTGAACCATCACAACCCTTCATAACGTGAACCATCACGTCTCTTCATACGTGAACCATCATGTCTCTTCACCAACGTAGCTTTAGGGTAGATATATATATTAGGTTGGCCATCCATATCAAATCATCCAACAAGAAGAATATATATTATTTAGACCCATTGGAGGGATTTCCCCAACCAATGCAAAAGGTGATTCATATCTAAAAGCGATTCTTTTAATTTAGATGCTATTTTAATTATTTATTTATTAAAATTATGCTAGAATCTTTAGGGTTCTACCATTTGGTATCAGATCCATGTGGTAATTGCTCAAATATCTTCATCAAATCACTTCTGTACGTGAGTATCAAACTCAGTTTGAGGATATCACCAAACACAACACAATATTGGATGAGTCAATTCTCATAAATGGCTTCATTAGGGGATTAAAAGAGGAAATTAGAATGGAGGTGACAAGGTTAAATCCCTATACAATGATGCATACCTATGGATTGGCAAAATTAGCTAAAGATAAAATCAATGCACAACAACGATTAGGGAAACCACTTATGGAAAAATTGTCGACCACTTACATCGCTTCCAAACCTATGCATACTGGAAGGGCACAAAGCACTTACACAACCCCCAAATCTAACCAAACTTTACGAATTAAACATCTTAGCTTTGAGGAGATGAAAGAACGACGAGCAAAAGGACTCTGTGATAATTGTGATGAACAATTTGAACCCCACCATAAATGTGCTATACTAACATTGTATTTATTGAAGGAACTTGATCCCTGTATCTCCATAGAGCAAGCAGATGAGGTAGTTGTGTCCGAAGAAACCAGTGCACCTACTCACCATAATGAAGACAATGAGGTCGATGTGCAAGAATTGATTGATGTACCAAGCAAGGATGATGTATCCAAACATGAACTCTACAAGACCTACACATACCTTCCTCACCAATAGTGAGTTCTTGCCATATGACCAAACCTATTCAAAACCAACACAGAGTGACTACACACTCCTCCGTTGGCTCTACCAAGGAACCAAAAAAGGATATGAAATAATTACCATCACTTTTGATGCATCATTCTGAAGTATTTGAGGAACCCCAAGGGTTGCCCTCCCATCGTCATCATGATTTTCCTAAGGAAGATTCTACTATTGTTCTTGGAAACCCCTCGCTAATGCTTCATCCTTCTCGATATCCCTCGCTCGCGAAAGGATGCCATTAAAAGAGTCCAAGAACTTACACAAATACTTCTTGGAAAACAAAGGACAAAGATTCTCACTTTGAGCTTTGAGGACAAAGCTCTTTTTAAGGAGGGTGGCATGTTAGGATCCTCAATCCTAACATTATTAGTTAGTATTATTAATCATTTAATTATTATATTATTAACTTATAAAGTGAACCATAACA
Source organism: Wollemia nobilis (assembly GCA_028583015.1). NCBI lineage: Eukaryota > Viridiplantae > Streptophyta > Pinopsida > Araucariales > Araucariaceae > Wollemia > Wollemia nobilis. Next base: position 3,383,125 of record JAQPPZ010003287.1, on the reverse strand, counting down.
ACCCTTCATAACGTGAACCATCACGTCTCTTCATACGTGAACCATCATGTCTCTTCACCAACGTAGCTTTAGGGTAGATATATATATTAGGTTGGTCATCCAACAAGAAGAATATATATTATTTAGACCCATTGGAGGGATTTCCCCAACCAATGCAAAAGGCAATTCATATATAAAAGCGATTCTTTTAATTTAGATGCTATTTTAATTATTTCTTTATTAAAATTGTGCTAGAACCTTTAGGGTTCTACCATGGTGAGACAAGGCCCTTAAATTAGGTGCAACCTTAATGCCTAAAATTATATTGTTGGAGAAGGTATTTTGAGTGCTCTACCCAAGGATTCAAAAAGAATGATAAAAGGGATGGGGGATAGAGGATCTCCCTATCTAAGGCCCCTATTACTAGGGAAAAACCCTATTGCAGATCCATTGACCAGGACTGAAAACCATGGATTAGAGATGCAGTTATGAACAAGAACAACCCACTCCCTATGAAATCCAAATTTGAGGACAAAAATTAGAAAATCTCTATTAAATTTGTCAAAAGCCTTATTCATATCAATTTTGAAAAACATGGCAGTTTTTTTTTTACGGCTAGCAAAATGAAGTGCTTCGTGCAACGTGATAACACCATAAGTAATTTATCTTCCTTTGATAGAGCTACCTTGACAAGGGTATATGATATGATGAAGGATATCTTTGAGTCTTTCAGCCATGGTTTTAGTAAGATTTTTGTACAACACATTGCAAATACTAATGGGTCTAAAATTTGACATAGATTTACACACAGGTCCTTTGGGAACCAAGGCAATGAAGGTGGAGTTGATACTTTTGGGTATGGATTTAGTTTGTTGAAGTTCAATGATGGAATTGCAAATGTCAAGCCCAATGATGTCCCAAAAAGTCTAATAGAACCAGGAAAAAAACCCTTTAGGGCCTGGGGTTTTATTAGGGTGCATTGAGAAAACAACCTCTTTAATTTCATTAGGGGTGAAAGGTTTGATAAGAGAAAAATTTATATCTGAAGTGACCAGACTGGGTATATGATGGAGCAATTTTCAACCAGCCTAGGTAGAATTTTGGGGGTTGGCTCCCAAAAGGCCTTCAAATAAAGATGAAGCTTCATTTTGAATCTTAAAAATATCCCTGATGACGGATCCATCACTTCTTGTTAATTCTTTAATTTTATTTTAACTTTGGCACCTTAGGGTAGTGACATGAAAGCATTTTGTGTTTGCCCCTATTTGAGCCAAAGGGCCCTTGAGTTTTGCCTTAAAAAATTCTCATCTTTAGCCAACACATTGTGGTAGTCTACAATAACCTATCTCTCCTCAATTTTGAGTTGTTCATTGAGTTGCCCATTCTAAATTTGGAGTTCAATACTTTTTAGTGTTTGCAAAATATTTTCCTTATTTTTGAATATGAAACCAAAAAATTCTTTGTTCCAGACTCGAAGATTTTCTTTGACACACTTAATTTTTTGGAAAACCCTAAAAAATGGACGCATGATAGTCAAATTACCACCAGTTAGCAATTTGCATCTGCAATTCCAGGTGTTGTGTGCACATAGATTCAAATCTAAATGGGATTTTGAAACAAGGGCCTTTCCCAACTTCAAACAGTAAAGGGCAATGATTAGATCCAACTTTTGGAAGACAGATAAGAGTGCCATCATCCATCACCGGTATAGCTTCTGGAGATAAGAAAAACCTATCAAGTTTTACTTAAATGTGCTAATCCCCAATTCTCCTATTGCTCTAGGTGTATTTTACCCCTTTAGTCTAAACATCCATTAGCTCACATTCAATGATAAAGTTATGGAAATATTCAATGCTCTTGGTATGCATCAGGTTCCCTCCCTGTTTATCAGAAGGAAAAATTGAAGAGTTGAAGTCCCTAGCAATAATCCACGAAAGATTTATGAAAGCACTTCTCATCTGACTCAAAGTATCCCATAGACCCCTTTGTTTGAGAGGATCGTTAGAGGCATAGACATTGGTCAGAACCCAAGAGAAATTACTGCTTTCAAGGTTATGCAAAATGGGTCGACCCCAAAATCTATTTATAAAGTCAAGGAAAATTGTCATAGAAACCTGGCGAATTATGTTGAAGGATATATGGTGAATTGCAGTCATTTTTCTTCAAAAAATTTCAACCATGGTGATTTTTTTTGTATTGAGAGGTATGAATATAATTTTTGGAAATTCTAGGAATGTATGGCTGACATGAAAGGCTTTAAGACTTAATGCTTTATGCTGATCAATCTGAGATGATTGCCTATAGACATGGTCGTCAAAAAATGTTGATCGATTATAGACATGTAAGTCAGGAAAAATGATCACAAGAAGATATGCTGATGTGTTGCAAGAATGTCGATCGGTTGCAAGAATGACGATTAGTTGCAAGAATGTCGATCGATTGCAGGAATGACGATCGGTTGTAGGAATACCAATCAGTTGCAAGAATGTCGATCGATTGTAGGAATATCGATCGGTTGCAATAATATCTATTGGTTGCAACAAAGTCGATCGATTGCATGAAAGATTATCGGTTGCAGTTGTAGCACACCTGATCGTTTGAATTATCGATGCGGTGCATCTGTGCCACGTGTCAACCATCCATGAAATGATTGCATGCAGATGCCATGTGTCATCCATCCATGAGCTGATTGCATGTAGAGAAGTCTATATAAAGGGATAAACAATCATTTTTTTACCTTTTCTATCATAGTTTTAACCCTTTTCCTCTAGTTTTAACATAGTTTTAACCCTCTTCCTCCCATTTTTTCTTAGTTTTTACCATTTACCTTAGGTTTTAAGGGAGTTTTAACCCTTTTCCTCTCGTTTAAACTCTTTTTAGTCAAGTATAGAATACCATCCACTATATCTTCTGATCCACATTCTCATTCACAACCAAATAACCCTATGGCATCCCCTATCACCCCTGGAACATCTAAAATTAACTTTAAAAACCTGGTTTACCCCCTGATTTCTAAAATTTTATCAACATCGGGTTACGACATGTCATGGGTCACGAACTCTGGTCTTCGGGGTCTAGTTTCGATGTCGTAGTTCGACACGGACACTAGACTGCTCGAGAAAATAATTGCAGGTTACAATATTGATTCGGGTAAGGTAAATGTTGTCATTGACAACAAAAATATTGTTCTTTCTTTCACAGCCTCTGACGTCGCCAGATTGACAACATTGCCCCATGCTGGTTGTGAGCCTATCACATCCAAATAAGCATTAACTGATGAGGACAAACTCTACCTGGAGACCAACTTCAATGTGCAACCAGAATATTTTCAAGGTATAACTATTTTTTTATTTAATTGAATTTAAATTCTAGTCACTAGTGTACAATTACTGATTTTGTTTTTTTTGCAGTTACGACCACCAAGTCCAGAAGGGGTTTGACTGTACCAGCTATTGAAAATAAATTTCTTTGGGCATGTTGCGAATTCTTCCTTGCCAGACTCATTCTACAAGGAAGACCGACAAAAATTTTGATGTGGGCCTTAGCATATTTGGTTCGTTGTGTTGCACACCAACAATTCGACTGGTCCAACTATGTCTCACATCGGATCAGATTAGAAATCTAGAACGTGATAACCCATGCTTCACCCTCATCGATAGTTAGCACATGCAACTATATTATTGCTTTTTTTATGAATCTTTTTATCATTTGCAGAACACTCAAGTACCGACATCTTGGCACTCAACCCTAGCCAATGCAACCATGACAGAACAACAGGTTCAGGTAATTTTTAGTTAATATTTAAGTAAATTTTTTTATTTTTCATATGTTTATCTTTTTATAATTTTGATATTTTATACAAAACATAGAAAAGGGCATCCTCTTCCTCTTCAAAGTGGGATGCTGCTTTCAGAGGTTATAATCCAGAGGAATCAGGAGACTCTGAAACACCTACGGAGGAAACAACGCCACCGCTAAAGAGAAGATCAACAAGGAAACGTATAAGATCTAGTTCTCCTGATCCTCGACAACCTCCACCTATGGCTGCACGTCCACTGCCATCGGGCGTAGTTGCACAAGAGGTTTCATCTTCGGGGAGTAAGTTTTAATGACTGCAAAAAATTTTTTAAAAATTTTTTATACTATTTTTATTAAATTTTATTTTATTTTTTCAGATGTACGGCATGCCCACATTCCATTTGCATCTGCAGCTATGCAAGATGTCTCTTCTTCTATCGGTAAGTGTTATAACAAATTTTGTAACCAATTTTCATAATCTACCTTCACAAATTTTATAACTAATTTTTATTATGATGTTTTAAGTTCCTATACAACAATTCCATCAACAAAATCAACAATCGATGTCGCCCCTCCTCCACCATGCCAACCTCAAATGCGAGGTCAATGCTTCCCAGTTGGAAAACACATTCTTCCATCTAGGCCACAGAGAGAAGCAACAAAGCAATTTTCAGAGAAAGAAGCATCAAAGACATTTTCAGGATTCGAACGTATTTCTCTTGCTAATTTTAATTTTAATGGTGTACCAGAAGCTTCTGGTGTTGGGTTGGATGAAGTTCCACTTGATCAAGATTTCTTTTTGCAAGGCAACACACCCACTACTTTCCAAGTTTCAGAACTGCTCCGAGATAAAGATAATGAAGGAGCAGAATGTTCAAGCAAATCTCCTCCTAAGGAAACCAACACCCCTCAGGCTCATCCTCGACAAGAGGATGAAAGATTAAATATTTCTAAAAAATATTTGGTTTCTGATAACGTTGAATCAACCATTAAGGATTTACTACTTCCAGATATAACAAAAATGAAAAAATGGGAGTATCGGGCCAAAGTGTTGATAAAGGAAATTAATGCCCGATACAATAATTTTTCAAAAAGAGAAAATAATTTTTTGTTGTTGAAAATGAACCTAAAAATATGGAGGCTCTACTACAAGTAAAATCTGGCATTGTGAAGGTTAATACATCTTACACAGATGAAATTTTAAAGTTTATGGTGAATAGATTGGAGAACATAAACGGTGAGGCCCAAGCTTATTACAATGAATGGGCAAGTGATAAGAAAAAGGTTGTTGTTGTTGTAGCTGCAAAGAATGTTGTTGAGGTTTGACTTAGTCACTTATGTGTTCAAAAAATTTTGTTGTTCTTTTTTCAAATGTAATTATCTATTGACTAACTATTTTTCCTTTTTGCAGGTAAAGTATGATAATCTCAAGAAGCAGGTTCAAAACCTGCAAGACTATCTCAGGATGGCAAAGGAGTTCTTAAATGCTTCCAAGGCAATGAAAAAAGAGCTCAGGAAGCAGTTCGACAAAACAACATTTTGTAAAAAATCATTATCCGCAACGGATTGGATCTTGATGTTCTACTAAAGGAGAAGGGTAAAGAAGTTCAAGGACCAACATCTGAAGATGTTGGCAAAGAGGAAAACACCCTTCTCGATGGATTGGAAAATGTTGAGAAGATCCTTGTCAGTTCTGGAGCAATTGAGAGTATTGTTACCCAACCCGAGGGAGGAGCCATTGGAATGCAGAATGTGGAAATCATGGAAGTAGTGGATGAGGAAAAAGGAGTTGAACATGGGAAATATGAGAGAGGAGTCATTGCTATGCAGAATGTGGAAGATGTGGAACAGGAAAAAGGAGTGGTGGAACGGGGAAAAGATTCTGAAGCATGAAACTGATTTTCAAAATTTGATATTTCAAAAAGACTATTTTATGACATTTCATATGTTTTCATTTGAAAACAAGATACTTGCTTTTATTATTTTACTATTACTATTTACATTTATAATTGTGTGTTATTTTCATCTCTTGAGTATTATGGTGTTTCAAATATGCTTGAGTTTACGAAGAATATATGTATGCATAGGTTTCAATGTTATTCTTGTTTTGATATAAAAATGAGTATTGTCTTGTGTATTATGCTATGTTGTTTTTATATTTCAATTTTCAAATGAGTTTACGAATGATATGTCTATGCATGGGTTTAAATTTTCAGTTTATTCATAGTCATTCTTGTTGTTGTATAAAAATGAGTATTGTCATTTGTATTATGCTATATTGTTTTTATATTTCAAAGTGAGTTTACAATGGATATATCTATGAATGGGTTTAAATTTTCAATTTCCATGTATTATGCTATGTTGTTTTTATATTTCAATTTTTAGGTGAGTTTATGAAGGATATATCTATGCATGGGTTTAAATTTTCATTTTATTCATAATCATTCTTGTTGTTGTATAAAAATGAGTATGGTATTTTGTATTATGCTATATTGTCTTTATATTTCAAAGTGAGTTTATGAAGGATATATCTATGCATGGGTTTAAATTTTCATTTTATTCATAATCATTCTTGTTGTTGTATAAAAATGAGTATGGTCTTTTGTATTATGCTATATTGTTTTTATATTTCAAAGTGAGTTTATGATGGATATATCTATGAATGGGTTTAAATTTTCATTTTCCATATCTAGAGTAATATACTACATGCATTTTTCCTTCTAGAGTCAAATCATACATACTAATGATACTAAGAAATATTTACTAGTTATGTATGCATGCATGGTTTACTCAATGATAAAGCATAAATCATAAAATTTTGTCAACATAGAAAGTCAATAACACTTCTAGAGTCATAGCATACATACTAATGATACTAATGATACATACATACATACAGTCAAAGTCAAAGCAAAAATCACTATATTTTGTCAACATAGACAATTAAATCAATAACATAGCATCATTATGTATGCATGGTTTTCAAATTCCAGCTTACTCAAAGCTAAAGCATAAATCATAAATTTTAAAACATAGACAATCCATAATATTAAAAAGCAAATATGCGTAATCATTGAAAATAGAATGATTATATGATTTTTTTCAAATCATTAAAATTTTACAACTAATCAAATACGGAAAATCATTGATAATATGAATTTTTTCAAATCATTGACATTTACAAATGATATCAAATACGAAAAATCATTGATAATATGAATTTATTCAAATCACTAAAATTTTACAAATGATTTCAAATCTAGAAAATCATTGATTATATGAATTTGTCATATAATCATTGAAATATTTACATTTCTAGAAGCTGATACAAAGCTTTATCGACTTCTCCAAAAGAATCGAGAATCATTTGTGAATTTTATGTTTCCATAATCTCATCATCACTCCAAGTTGAATCATTTTCATCATTATCAACAGTATTAGTGAGACCTCTCCTTTCCGCTAGGGACTTCCAATATGTCAACGCTCTGTCATAGGGAAACTTACCCACCTCGTACGATGACACATACATTCTCAAACAATTTTCCAAATTTTTGTCCAACCTGTTACGAACTTTCGATTTAACAAAATATAATGCATTGAATACCCTTTCATCTTCAATAGATCCCAAAATCATTGTCTGACATAATTCATATAAATTAAAGTATTCACTCATAGTTTCTTGTAAGACACTACTTCGATACAATTTTTGCCAGAAATGCGTGATTGAACCAATCACATGTGGATTTTTGAAATGTGCAATTTGATTATCCATTGTTATTCCAAAATTGGTTGATTGTTGTCTCAGAAGATCTTTGTTTAGAATACCATTGATTTCAATGCCATTTACTTCCACACTTTTAGAGAAATGTGTCATAAGATTACCCATATATTTTACAAACAACTCACTTCTACTACTGTGGTCAACACTAGGATTCTAGAAGATGGGATTAACAACAACCATGGCCTCAAGTGTCTCATCTCTCTTAAAATGATCTCTTATTTCACTTGTTAATGTATTTGCAATTCTTTTCAATTTATTTTTAGTGCTATCCAAAACCTCATCGAATCTGAAATGTGTTACGAGCACTTGTTCAACATCATCTGTTAGTGTATCTAACCACTTTTCATAATGATATAAAGGAATCATATTTCCATGGATAGCAATACAAAGATTATCATTGATGTTGAACTTTAAAAAGTTGTTAGGATCATTGACATCAACTAACGTATTCCAACTATCAAACTTGGGATCCTCAAAATGTCTTTCGGATAAGTAAATCCTGTCAATAATCATACATATTTGTTTTCTCATCCTGATGAAATCGACAATATAAATTGCCCGTTCTTGTGCAAGTTTAATCAAATAATTCATTTCTTGCAACAATGGAAGAATACCACATAATGTGAGAAGAGTTTCCAAGTCAGTCATACAAAATAGCAAATATTTTGCCTTGTCAACATCCCTACGATGTGCATACATAAACCCAACCAAGGATTGATATTCTAAAAATACCCTTTTTGTAGGAAGAAACAGTGAAATCCACCTGGTGTCCACATCTTTTAACATTTTTCTACCTTCGGTTACACCTAGAGAAAACTATTGAAACTCAGCAAACCTTTTTGGACTGCATGAAAAGTATGAGTGTATTTCATGGACGAGTTCTTCCACTCTAGCTACATTATCAAAATTGCTCACAATTTTGTATGCAAGATTCATTCGATGAGCCATGCAATGAATGGGAATCACATATGGGGCAATTGATGTCTGAAGCCTAACACAAAGACCATTCCTTTGTCCTTGCATTGTAGCCACACCATCAACTCCAACACAAATTAACTTTGTGGCAATTTCCTTTTCATCCATTCTGACAATATCCTTTAAACTGGTTACAACAACATTATAAATATTTTCCGCATTACAATTTTCAATCATCTTATGTAGTGCTAGTAAATGAGGTTGTCTCAAATGATTTTTGAATGTGTAAACATGTATGCAAATCCAAGATGTGTTATCAATAACTGTTACCTCATCAATGGAAAGTGAAATAAATTTGGCTTGTTTCACATTCTCTCTCAAGTCTTCCTTCTCAACTAGTGATAGATATTTTACCATTTTCCAACCACTTCGATCTGACCAATGTGAACTGGTAAGGTTTTGTACATCGACTAGTTGAAGTATTTGCTTAAAATCAACAAAATCAGACATGGGTCGACCTTTTTTTAGAATACTGTATACAATAGCAAACTGCAATTTCTTTGAGGCTAATACAGTCTTATTAATTTTTTGAAATTGTGCCTCGATTGTTCCACCCTTCTCAATGAGAGTTTGTTGATGTTTCATTACTTTTTCGTATTCAAGTGCATATCTCACATGCACACATTCTGATGCATCCTTCCACCTATGAAATCTGTTAATTGTTCCATCACTTCATACTTCTTTGATGTAAACTTTTCCATAGTGTTTTTCTATTGTGTCTTTCTTATTTTGCAATAAATGATCCTTTCCCAACTTCCATGTACAAATAATGCATTTACACACATTCTGTTTCTCATCTCGCTCAATAAAGGGGTATAACCATGCCCATTCATTTTTAAAATCCCTTCCAATAGTCCATTCACTTATCTTTTGACGTTTAGATTTTTGACTACAAGATTCCCTAGAGGTCTGCACTTTAATTGTACTATCATTTTCTTTTTCGGTTGATGTGTCTGAATTTAACATCTCCTGAAGTGGTTGTTGAATGTCATTATTAGGAAAATTATCATGTGGTCCCATATCATCTGCTGGAATATCTTCGAGTGAATGCACATCAGGGTCAACAATGTTTACTGCATTCAATGTTTGGTGTTCTCTATCATTTTTTGATGTAAAAAGGCACTTTTTTAAAGAATTAATATAATACGGTTTTACAAAAGCATTTAAAAAGAGGTAGATAAGCAGACAACCATTTATCTATTAATAAAGAAAGGCTTTATATTTAATAATAATAGAGAAATATTAAAAATTTGATGGTAAAAGGTGTTTGTACCTGCATGTTGTGTAGAATCTGTAGAGATTGATGCCTCACTACATTTTGATATTTGTGTAAAATATTTTAGAATTATCTTTTTACAAGAATATTGGCCTCCCTTCTTTCCATATTCAGTAGGAGACATTGTATCTGTAAAGAAAAAACCTTTAGATGTTAGGAAATGAATATGAAATTGAAGTAAAATAGCATACATCCCTCAAGATGAACCTAGCCAATATTCTGACAGACAAGCAGTCTCTGATAAGAAAAAGCTCCTAACACACAACATGACATGGATACTTATCGACCACAGTTGTAGATAGTGCTTCTACACTACCTATGAAACATACTCTAAGAGACAAGAAGTAGTCTCTAACAAGAAAAATGCTCCTGACACAACCAGATGATATTGATAGTTGTCTACCATAGTTGCATATAGTGCACCTACAATGCCTATGAAACTAAAGAAAAAGAGCTTTGGATAAAAGAACAATGGAAGAAAAATACTCTACCTATTTTCATAGTCGGCTTAGGACCATAGACATGCCTCTACAATCGATCAACTTTTTTGATAGTCTCTCCTCTACAATCGATCGACTTATACCAATAGTTTCTCCTCTATAACCGATTGGCTTATGTTGATAGACACTTCTCTACAATCGATCAACTTATATGATAGACACGTATCTACAATTGATCGACTTATATTGATAGACACTTCTCTACAATTGATCGATTTATACTGATAGTCTCTCCTCTGTAACTAATCGACTTATATTGAATAGATTTCTTCTCTATAATCGATTGGCTTATGTCGATAGACACTTCTCTATAATCGATCAACTTATATCGATAGAATATCTCTATAATGATGATTATGTTGATCGATACTTCTCTACAATCGATCGGCTTATGTTGATAGACACATTTCTAAAGATAATTTTAGTTTTAACGATCATTATAGTTTCTCCTCTACAATCGATTGGCTTATGTTGATAGACACTTCTCTGTAATTGATCATCTTATGTCGATTGACACTTCTCTACAATTGATCGACTTATATCGATAGATATCTCTACAATCGATCATCTTATGTCGATCGACACTTCTCTGCAATCGATCGACTTATGTTGATAGACACTTCTCTACAACCATTTATGAATTATATGATCGTTATAAGATTTTTTAAATCGATATTTTATGGTTTAATCATCTTATGTTGATCGACACTTCTTTGCAATCGATAGGTATATGTCGATCGACACTCCTCTACAATCGATCGGCTTATGTTGATCATATTAAGTCGATTGACACTTCTCTGCAATCAATAGGTATATGTCGATTGACACTCCTCTACAATTGATCATCTTATGTTGATCGACACTTCTCTACAATCGATAGTCATATGTCGATCGACACTCCTCTGCAACCGATCGACTTATGTCGATAGACACTTCTCTGCAACCTTGTCAAGTTTTTCATTGTTTCAGAGCTATTTTTGAGTTAGAGTATTTTAGATGTATGTTTATCGGTACCCCCTACATATATGGGTAGTATATGAGGCGATTTGGGCGGGAAAAACAAAATCATTTATAATTTGAAGGTGAATTATCCATGGAATGGGGTGAAAGTGGTCAACGAATTAAAATAAAAATAGGATAATTATTATCAACGATGGGCGAATTTACCCCAAAAAAATTCCACCCCATAAATTTTGGGCGAATGGGCCCTAGTGAAAGGATCCAAAATTAGCCAATTTAAAATTTTAAAAATCCTAAATAGAGCCAATTTATGATATTTCACGCTTATGCATAACCCTGACTGCTTTTACAGAAAAACATCATATTGAGGACCCTATCAAAAGATGAAATGATTTTGCCTTCTAACTTGTTTGAGTCCTAAATATAGAGAAGACCCCCAAATGTACCTTGAGCAGGGAAAAAAGCAAAATTCCCATTTTTCCAAATAGAATTTATGATTTTCTAGATTTTGTTTTGATCAATCTTCATTTCTTGTAGAACCATGATAGTGGGTCTGTGTTCTTTCCTCAAAGTGTGAACAAGCCTTTTCTTGAAAACACTGTTGAGGCCTCTCACATTCCATGAGAGGATCCTCATTTAGAATTTTTGGAAAGTTTTTAACCTCCCTTAGTTTGCTATAAGGGAGGTTTGGGCCTTTTTGATTCATCCTTATCTTGATCGAGAATATATTGAAATAAGGTTTTCTGGGTACCATTTGCAATATCATTTTTTGTTTTCTTTTTCTTCTGATCATTGATAGAGGATCTTCCCTTTTTTTCTTTTTACTTCCAATATCAACAGAAGATTTATTGATACTTCTAGTGTTAATGAGGCTGAAATCATATTTGTCTTCTTTCTCCACTTTGTCTGAGATGGGACTACCAATTTTTGTATGCCCCTCGAGGGTGGGTGGTGGTTTTGAAAAAATATTGGATGGCCTAGATCTGGTCGAGGATTGGGGTTCCTCTTGATCAGAAACTAGGGTTTCAGTTGAATTTGGGGTAATGTCATCCTCACTAGGTTCAGACATGTGAATAAGAGTTCCTTTTAAAACATCAAAATGATTTTGAAAGACAAAAATGGAACTCACCTTTGGATGATCATCCTTCAAATTTTGGATTTCAATTTGCTTTATGTTGGCATCTTCTGGAATTTTTCCCTTCTTCTAATAGTGGCTGCTTTGCTACTTGCCATGCAAGGGTCTACATTGCTTTCACTCGGTTTGCAACCCGCTTCGAGAGGTATTAGGAATTTTCATCTCCTTTGAGTTTCTTAGCAAATGGGTATTGGGTTTTGATATGGCCTTGAGCCTTGCATTCAATGTAGAATGCAGACTTGTTCTCATATTCTATGGCCTAACATATATGGTAGGAGCCATAAACTAGATTTATCTGAGTGGGAAGCTGGGAATTTAGATTGGCATTGACAAATTCTAACATGAACCATGCGAGTGTGTGCTCGGGTCACTGGGTCGATTGTAACCAGCTCGCCTATATATTTGCTAATGCCTTGTAAGATGCCTTTGTGCCAAAAATGGACAGGAAGATCTAGAAATTGAACCCAAATTGGTGCAAAATTTATGCTCTACGTCTCATGGTTGAAATCTTCACCCACTTCCATAGAAATAGACTCTTTTAACCGAAGAACCAAGGACCCTTTGTAAGAATTCGAGAGGTATCTTCTTCATTGTTGAGATGAATGAGGAAAATACATTTTGAAAGGGCAACCAAATCCATATTGCTTAGGGTTTTCCATTTGGTATAGTTCCACCGTCGAATAGATTCCATATTCGATATTCCTTTGATAAATTTCCCCACCAGATTGTGGGATTCAATAGAAATGTAATCCACCATTAGGTTTTCAAGAATTACCAGATCTTCACCTGCTAGGAGTAAGAGGGTTCCATTGCCCGAGGGAGATTTTGCAGACCCTTTCAATTTATCAACATAAAATCATAAAGAGGACTTAATGTCTTGAGTGAGGGACCCATTAAGCATGTGTCCCTTATTAGGAGGATTCTTACCCCCAATGGTCTTCACGTTCCCGAAATCGACAAAATTTGATTCAACACCTTCAGTGTCGACATTAACTATGCCACCCTTGACCATTGTGGAAATTTCACCCTAATTCACCTTATTCGCTTTCCTACTTCCATTCATAGTCGCAGATACCATTTCTACCCCGATTCACTCTAGAGTTGCTTGCACTTAACCTAGATGAAACCCTTGCATAGTCACTTGCCAGAAAAAAATTTCACACATAGGGATGCTCTAGGATCTGTGTTGTTCCAAATGATCTAAAAATTGGTGGAGATGTTCTAGGGTTTTTTATGCATCTACCCTTAAAATTTTAACTGAATCCAAGTCCAAATGAATAAAATATGGTTGAAATAAGTTTGACAGTTTGGGCAATCCTACAAAAAACGTCCCTCATAATTTTCCTCTCAGTTCAACACATATGGATGGAGTCTTATAATTTAGAGGGAGATATGCCCTTAATTTAAGACCATGGAATGCATTTTTTTTGTCAAGATAAAAAATATCAAAAAGTTGTAGTGTGGGTTAGAGTTTTTGGACTTCCATATTAACTTATCAATAAGGATATTTTAAAGAAAATGAAAAATACCTGGGGAGTTCATTTAGGAGGGGCCAAATATTAAGGAGCAAAAGCATGTTATATAATTGATATGTTTTTCTATGGATATTTCAAATTGGACTCATGGTAAGAGATTACAAAGTAAAAACGATGAAGAAAGAGACCAAAAATTTTGGTCATGATGAAAAAATTAAAAGTGATAATCAAATGATATCTTGGCATATTAGGGTTATTAATAAGACCCCTAAAATAAATGGCATTAAAAAATTGGTAGGTTCTCATATTTATAAAAATGAAAAATGAGTAGCAAATATTTTAACTATTAACGATGTGGATTTTTATCTTGACAAAATTCAAATTTTAGAAGGCATTAGACAAATGAGATTGTATCTCTTAATTAAAATGATATCAATAAGTTGATTAGGAAAACGTAGTAGTTTGAGGAAATTGATGAATATCTTTAATAGAAAGGCACGTGAAGGATATCATTGATAAAAATGCAAGTAGAATATGGTTTAATTAACCAGATAGTAATGTAATGTTTTATTATTTTAATAGGAATAGACCCCAATAGAAGCCACATAATTATTTATAATAATAATAAAATAATAACTATGTAAACCTCCCAACATTTTATGCCTGTGATCACTCCGTAATCTGTGCCTATGTCTAATGATGGTTGGGGGGCTTCAGGCAGCCATGGACATATTTCTAGTTGGTCCCGTCCTTCTCCAATTACTCATGCTTCAAGTTGGGGTGAGGAGCGCTTTGATGGGTGGGGGGAACCACCCACTTCAAATGGATAAGGCCATGTTTGCCACATGCCCCCTTCTTTAAAAACCTTTCTGGTTGTAGAATATTTCTAGTTTGTTGTTGATGGTTGTGGTGCCCATGTGGTGCAGTTTATTTTTCTTTATCCACTATTAGGATAAGTTAGTGGTATTCGGGGTGTGATTTTTTCTCACCCACACTTTTTTTTGTTGTAAAGGACTTTTATTTTTATAATTAAAATGACATTTCATCAAAAAATAAAAAATAAAATAACTATGTAGAGGTTAGGGCACTTTTATAAAAACTAAAATTGCTATTGAAAATGCTCAACCCTAAGCATTCATCGTAGGGGTTTCTCAAACTAACCAAATAAATAAATAAATAATTGCTATTGAAAAATATGGGATATATTTCAATTAAGAGGTTTCACAAATTAATATTATTATTTATGTTGTCAAATAAAAAAAAATATGAAGATTAGATAAAAATAATAATATTACTTCTTATATCTATTTTTCTTTTAAGATTTGGTTAGTGTGAGAAACCCCTACGATTGATGTTGAGGGTTGGGCATCCCCATTCCACCATGACCTTTCATAAGAGGGAGAGTTGAGCTTATCAATAGAGGGAATTCAACACAATCACACACATAACACGGTTTGAACTTTGGACCTCCTAAAGAAGAGTCAAAGCTCGACTGTTGTGGTATCCCTTGGGACAAATATATATATATATATATATATATATATATATATATATATATATATATATATATATATATATATATATGGATTTTGTTAGTATGAGAAACCCTTACGATCGACGCTCAAGGTTGGGCATCCCCATTCCACCATGACCTTTTATAAGTAAGAGAGCTAATCTTAGCAATAGGAAATTTAACACATAAAACACACATGTCGATGTTTGAACCTTGGACCTCCCATAGAAGATCCAAAGTCCGAACTATTGCAAATTAAATATTACTAGAGGAAATATCTTTAAAATTTCAACATATTTATTAAAAAGTAAATCAAGTAATAGATAATTTACCCAATCAATTATGGTCTTGAAATTTTTATTTAAAAATAAATAAATTTTAAAAAACAATTGATCAAGTAAAATTTTGTCTTAATAAATTAATATTAAAAAATTAATTGCAAAAACATAAATATTTGAGAAAAATAAAAGATATCTTTGATAAAAAATAGATGAAAAACCCAAGGTTCAAACTGCGATGTGAGCCTTGTATGTTTACTCTCGTAAATTTTTTTTTGATGAAAGGCCATTTTAATTATAAAAATAAAAGTCCTTTACAACAAAAACAAAATGTGGGTAGAGAAAAAAATCACATTTCGAATGTCACTAACTTATCTTAATAGAGGATAAAGAAAAACAAACTGCACAATACGGGCACCACGACCATCAACAACAAACTAGAAATAATCTACATCCAGAAAGCTTTTTTAAATAAGGGGGTTTGTGGCAAACAGGACCTTATCCATTTGAAGTGGGTGGTTCCCCCACCCATCAAAGCGCTCCTCATCCCAACCTGAAGCATGAGTAATTGGAGAAGGATGAGACCATCCAAAAATATTCCTGTGGCTGCCTAAATCCCCCAACCATCATAAAGCACAAACACAGATTGTGAAGTGATCATAGGCACAGAATGCTGGGCGTTGTACATATCCGGCTGCTGTAATGGACCTCCATAGTCACGATATTTGCTCCAATGAGGCTGACACTGTGCACAATCAAGGCGTTGACATGAACGAGATATGGCTAGGTGAGGAGGTGAACGATCAGGGGCCTCTCTATTGACAGCACAAGGGGTGTCACCCCAGTAATTTAGTAAAGCCTGCAAATGGTCCAGCTCCATAGCCACCACATATCATGAAAAACTTCAAACTTGTCAGCAAATGAAAAATCCTGAGATGGATCAACTTGTTTGAAAAGAATCTTGTTTCTAGATTTCCAAATGTGAAATAGAAGGCTAACTCTGAAGATATGCCACAGTTACTTCAATGGGAGAGAAAATTGAATGGGATCACCTAGAAGGACATGATGCCAGGAAAGTTGTAGGGACATAACCGAGGTAAAGCAAGAACCCACCCAACTCCAAGCGAGATTGACCTGTCTACATGCCCAGAAAAGATGCATACAAGACTCAGGTTCTTGATAAAATGGGCATCGGGGCTCAAGCACCCCCATATAAGAAAGTCTATGACCAAGGGGTAAACCCTGATATAGTAAGCTCCAGGTAAAAAAACTTTCTTTGGCTCCAAATAAGATGCCCAGGCTGAATGAAATCTAGTTTTCCACCTAGATGGTGATGATAGAAGGTCCCATTTGACATTGAGTTTTAGTATCGTGGGTGCAGTTGGCGTAAGCCAATCATAACTTTGTCTGGCTCTGTAGCTGAGCAAGGAAGTGCTCTTATACCAGGCCCAATATTTCCACCAAGGTTTTTAGGATCTGACACCTAATTTCTGCCATAAGGAGAAAGGTGTATGGTCTAGAACAACATCATACGTAGCCTTGTCAGCATTGGACAAGTGAAATATAATTTTAAAATATTTCCAAGGAATCCAGTCTCTATTTTCCCTGGAGTAAAAATCTACAATGGCGGTAGTGCCCCTCTTAAATATTTTTTGGTCATGGACCTAGGGAACTTGGCCCAACGACTTACCCTGAAGCTTGAATACAGGGGACCACTAGACATTGAGAATATTAATGGAAAGGCCTTTATGTGAACGGACCCCCTTCTAAAAAATCTAAGGGTTTAATTGTTTACAGGCCTTCCATATGATTTTGATGACAAAGGAGCCAAGGATTTTAATGAAAAATGGGGCCAACACTAGAGAGGTCAAATCCATTCCTGCCCAGGCTCAGAGGTTGAGGGGAAGCCCAGTCGAGATGCAATGTCTGATAAGAACTTTTCATGCTTCAAGTCCTTTGAGAGCCCGCACAATCCATTTAGCACAGAGGGCTAACCCTTGACGCTTACAGTCCAACAAATCCATACCCCCTTCTTGGCGTGGGAGACAACAAATATACCAAGCCACTCTGTGAAAGCCCTTCCACTCAGACCCACTAGACCATAGAAAATATCGCTGTAATTTTTCAAGTCGTTTGTAACAAGCCTGGGAAGGGAACCAACAAAACGAGTAATAAACATGCGTGGAAGCCAACACTTTGGAGCAAATTTGAAATTTTCCAGCAAGAGACAACTTCTTAGCATTCCAATATTCCAGCTTACTTTCTACTTTGCTGATGACATAAGACCATAATTGGGACGGATAACCCTGAAAGGCAAAAGGAATGCCTAAGAATTTGAAGACTTCTCTAGGCTGAATCCAACTCCACTACACATGCTGAAGCCAATGGGGAAGAGGCTGCAAGGATTGCCTATAACATGAGGTTTTCCTCCATTGGATATTAGACTCGAAGGCTTTGCAAAAAATATCAAGACAATAAAGAGCTTCAAAAAGAGATTGTTCATCCTCATTCAAAGTAAGAAAGGAATCATCAGCAAAATGGTCGTTAATGAGTTGACCAACATTCCCAGGAAGGGAAATACCCTAAAGCATCCCAAGAGAAGCATGATGAGCCAAAATATAACCAAATGCTTCTACTGCTAAAATGAATAGTGAGAGGGCCAAAGGACAACCCTGCCTTACTGACCTATTCAAGCCAATAGCATCAATTTGAAACTTGTTGAGAGAAAGCACAACTGATGCATCCTGAAAAAGCATTTTAATAGAGGAAATAAATTGAGGACCAAAGACAAGAGCTTCCAACATGAAAAGAATGAAAACCCAGTCAATTCGATCATAAGCCTTTTCAAAATCAAGATTGAGGAAGAGGACCTGTTGACTGGACCTGTGAGCCCATTCCATCCCTTCCCAAATAGTAAGAACGTTGTCCAAAATATACCAATTTTGGATAAATCCAGTTTGCTCAGGCCTCACAATAGAGGGAAGCAAGGGCCTAATCTGCAAAGCAAGTGCTTTGGCAATGATCTTGTAGTTGACATTAAGCAAAGTTATTGGCCTCCAATTTGTAATAATTTATGGATCCCCAAACTTTGGGATAAACTTGATATTGCCCTTATTGATAATAGCACCTAAGGATCCAGACTATAGGGCTTCTAAATATACTTTATGCAAGTCAGGACCAACAAAATCATAGTAAGTTTTGTAAAATTCATAGGGGAAGCCATCAAGCCCTGGGGCCTTCACATCTGCCATTTGAAATAGGGCATCTGCAAGATCTTGCTCTGATAGGGGCCATTCACATTGATTCTGATGTTCTGGGGAGAGGCAAGTTGGGATAACCTCTTTGCAACATTGAAGGGCTAATTCTCGTTCAGGGGTGTACGACTGAGAAACAAAAACATGAGAATAATGTCGTGTAAATTTGGTTGCTATCTCAGGAAAAGAGGTGGTGCGAACCCCATAACCACTAAAGATTTGAATTGAGTAGAGTGACACGAAGGTCAGAGCCTCTAGAAAAACTCTTTAGTGGACACAGTCACCCACTTTGAGCCAATGCAGTCTGGATTTAATCTAAGCCCCTCTAACCTCGTACACTTTAGCCACTTTGAGCTCATTTCAGAGCTGAGTGACATGGGATTGAATGGAAGAGTCAAAAGGAGGGACCTCAAGACATAAGGAGGCCTGTGCAAGCTCATTATGTAGAGCAATATTAGAGTGACGACGCAGCTATGTCACCTTCTTCCCTAGGCTTCTAAGCAAAGTAGTGGTACGAAAAATGGCATCATTCCACCACTAAATCCATCCTGAATCTCCATTGGGCCTGGGTATAATGTTCCAGATCCTTTGGATGTGACAAACAATAGTTTCATGTTGCAAGAAAGAACTATTAAGAAAAAATTGAGCATGAGTAGGCCATTGATGGGTGGAGGAAACATGAATAGAGAACATTATAGGAGAATGATCGGACGAGACCATACCAGGAATGGTTTCAACAAAAGGGACTGGAGGGAGCCGACGAGAAAAAGAAAACTCGCGCTGGTATGACAACATAGCCCTGTCCAACCTTTTTAAAAAATTTGCGAGGCCTGACTGAAAATTAGACCATGTGAACCACAAATGCTCGAGAAACTAACCCGCAGAGAAACAACCATTGGGATCGAAGACCCCCAGTTTATTTTCATAAAATACCAAACATGTCGCTCTCCCAAGGCCCACCTATTGGGAAGTTGACCCATTTTATCATAAGGCTTCTCGACCATATTGAAATCACCACACATCAGCTAGATTGCGGTAGGTAAGGACAAAGCACACCATCTTCACAGTGCACATCTATCTTGGACCTCATTAGAGGTGTAAATATTAATAATCCCAAAGGAAAGACCACCAACTTCGAGTAGAATCCAAATCGCATGCTGAGAGGGTTCAGAACCCCATGTGACAAAATTGCTCGCCCACCTATTTTTAAGCACAATGACAGCACCTCCGCTACCGTGATTGTGGTTGGTAACATACATGTGACTGCCAAAACATAACATAGAACAAGTAGATTGCAAATTGAAACTTGCCACTTTGATTTCTTGTAGACACACAAAATCTGGATGACCATAGAGATTGGAACAAGTAATGAGCTCATTCTGAACCATGTAACGACGAACAAGATTCATCAACCCACGCACATTCCAAGATAGAAACAATATTAAAAAGAGTCAAGTTGCATACCCCCACTAGCCTCAGTCGCATTATCTGATAATATGTGATAGTGATTATTCTTGAATGCGTCCAAGATGGTGGAGGAGAGAGAAGTTTGTTATCGCTTGTCTAAATGAGCAAGCTGCTCACCTTGTAGGGGGGCTACGAGACTGTCATCCTAAATTCTGAGAGAAACTTCCTTTAGCCCCTGCCTCGTCTGGAGAACCCAAGAGTACAGTGGACTGAATCCCTTCATTGTAGTCTACAGACTCGACAACCAGAGGAGGAGAGTGAATATGGGTTGACTCCATAACCAGCGGCTACATGGGAGGCTTATTTTTTGAAGAATTATCTTTTGTGAATTGAATTTTAATTAATCTACAAACATTTTATTTATTTATATATATAAACTAGGTTGTTTATGTAATTATTTTTTAAATTTGTTTAATTTTTTTTAAATTAAAATTTTAATACATTTAAATATAAATAAAAAATATTATAAATAAAAATGTTTACAATAATAATAAAGTTCGCTTAATTGGTTACTACAAACTTTGTAAGTCCAGACTCAATAATACGTCTACATTCATTGAATCTCGGTTCGAGTAGCGTGGCATTTTTATAAAGCTAAAATAAAGGATCCCAAAGCGTGGACTGTTAAAAAAAAACGTTCACGGTTGTTGTACGGCTTTGGTTGTGTCTTATCATCAAAAAGTTTGTACTGGATGGATCTCTTAACAAATAGATAGATGGCCAATCTCCACTTAAGTCAGACTGGTGGATGCCTATGTATTACTAATTATTTCATTAAATATAAAATACCACATGCCACAATTTTCATTTTAAATTTTTAATGGATAGATTCCCATTAGTCCACCTTAAAACAATAACAATTTAATTAAAAAATCAGATCGAGGAGGTAGAAAATATTAAATGATTCCATCTTAGAACAATTAAATAATCAGATCGAGAAGGTAGAAAATATTAAATGATTCCATCTTAGGACAATTAAATAATCAGATCGAGGAGGCAGAAAATATTAAATGATTCCATCTTAGAACAATTAAATAGTCAGATCGAGGAGGCAGAAAATATTAAATGATTCCATCTTAGAACAAAGCTCACTTTACGTAACTCAATTAAACAGCTTACTGTTATTAGCGTCATAAATTTTTTAATAACTTTCTGGTACGATTTTTTCTATTGCTATATTGAACTTATTCGCTGGGCAAAGTAGAGCATGACCCACACCTTAGAGAAGGCCATGGCATGTTTTAAGTTTCTGTACACTTTCAGAATGTAGACCACACTCAGACGTGTTTTAAATTATTGGAAAGTGCTTACCTGATCCGCTTCTAACAGGCCCATCGGACTCTATGACTCTGTGTGATTGCATGGCCTGTCGTGCTTGTTGTGGTAAATATTCCATAACCAGCGCAAGTCTGGAAATATGTTATTAAATCTGTATTTGGTATTGTTTTTCTTTTCTAATGTTTATGGGGAGTTGAGATCACTAAGCATACTGTCTGATGTTAAGAAGACCTTAACCTGGACTTCTTTACAACCGTTTTACTTGGGTAAATTACGAAGAACATACAGACGCATGGAAGAACGCTTAAAAAACTTTTAATGTTATGGAATATGATCTATTTGTTTGCCAATTCTTTTGGGTAGATAATATATTGCTTTGTTTTTTTGTTATGGCTCAAGCATCTTGCCTGTCCATTGTCCAATCTTGGTGAATGGGACGCAGCGCCTGATTGGATTCTGAAAGGGAAGTTGAGATAAACTTTTAGGGCTTTCAGGCTGATGCCGTGCTCATTTGAGCAGGAATTGTAAAGTCTGGAAGGATGTTTTAGTCGTACCTATCTCTGAGAGTCGCAACCAAAATGGAATAAAGAAATAATATTGGTGGATTTACCGTAAGTTGCAAGAAAATGATCCGCCCTTAGCAATTAGTTTTACTTAATTGGCAATAGGAATCCAAAATGTAATGGGGAAAATATCTTTTTACAAGACAAATGATCTAAAAGTCAACCTTTATATTATATAGGAATGAAATTTCTACCTAGGGTAAGAATATATATAGTTATCACCTCCAAGAGTTAGGTGGATTGGTAAGTATAGGTGTGGCTGGGCACTTACCAAGGAGATACTTAGGTTTAAACTTTGGAGGGAAGCCAACCCTTTGCAAGGTAGTAGTCTGCTCTGAATCCTTTGAGTGCATGCTAGATCGATGACGGTATAGACCTCGAATGATCGGTGGTCCCCATCTTACACCAGGTCAACAAGAACGAGATAAATAGGTTTGTTGGGAGCAGTCCCTCCTGTAGTTTGAACCCTGGTCCCCATCTCACGCTAGGTCAACAAGAACGAGATGAATAGGTTTGTTGGGAGCAGTCCCTCTAATAGTTTGGTCCTTGTGCGCTGGCCAATTACTAAAAATAGTGGTTGTAATCAACTCTCCTATGTAATAAAAAAAGAATATATAGTTATCTAGAGGTATTATGGATAGTTAGTATGGGATACAGGTGAACAAGAACGAGATGAATAAGTTTGTTGGGAGCAGTCCCTGTGGTTTGTGGTTTGAACCGTGTGCTGACGAGTTACTAAAAATAGTGGTTGTAATCAACTCTCCTATGTAATATAAAAAAGGAATATATATTAATCTAGAGGTATTATGGATAGTTAGTATGGGATACATGTGATCTAAGATTAATTATATTATAATAATGAGTGGGATAAGGGTTTAGGTAAATGGTATATAAAAAAGATATTGTAATTATAATTAAGCAATTATATTGAGTATTCTTTTGTCCTAGGAGACAACGCAACGTTTCAGACTTTGGCTTTTCTTCGGGAGGTCCAAGGTTCAAACCGTGATGTGGGCGAGTGTGTGAGAGGGTGGGTGTGTGGTGGATGTGTGTTAAATTCCCTATTGATAAGTATAGCTCTCGACTTTACGAGGGGTCATGGTTGGGAGGAGACTACCCAACCCTATGCGTTGGTCGTAGGGGTTTCTCACACTAACCAAATAAAAAAAAAATATTGAGTATTCTTTTGTAATAGTCTTGGTTCGCGAAGTAATTCTTTGGAGTAATTATTTCCTTAAAGAGTAATATTTGTATTTTCGTATTTTAAGGGTATTTATATATCTGTGTTTTTTTGTGTAATTTTATTTTGTAGAATATTTATTTGTGGATGAATAATTTGATATTTTTGGATAAAAAAAAAAATTATGTTAGGGAGAATAAAGGTTCGTAATAGACTTATCATAAATGTCCACATCAAATAGAGAGTAAATATTTTCTTTTTACACTTTTTTTTAAAGGAAACTTATATTAACATTAAACAATGTAACATATATAATTATAGAGGCTTAGGCCTTTCAAATCAAATTGTTTTTAATTTATTTTGGACCAAAAAAATAGTAAAAACATAAAGTATCTAATTCTATATACAAAATGGACCAATATAGTGCATAACCTAACTAGGTCCCTCAAGGAAACAATTCATTTTACATTATAACCACTAATACATAAACACATAAGAACTACTACTAGGCAAAACAATAATAAACATATTACCAACAACTCTTCATATAATAGTCTGATAATAATCATGACAGATTTAGATTTTGGGTCATCACCTCAATAGACAGAACATCACGAGGTCATTCCTCCATAGTAGGTATCTTATAACAAAAAATGAAGCTCTAAGGTAGCATTGCTTTCATTGTGTGTTCTTGGTTCAACTCCACAATCCCAAGCCTATTATGGATCTTCCTAATGAGATGTCTAAGAACCTGATTTTGATTGTAAACCCTGTTCACCTGCAATAGGATGTCATGCATGAGGGAGTTGTGCCTAGAATATGGGGATGATGCCCCCTAAGTAAACAAAAATTTACACCTTACTTTCTAAATAAATTGGATAACAATGACTCTTAAAAGTCCCAACTCATAAGGATCAGAATCAATTGAGCAACCAAGGAGGCAAATTTTTCATTTAACACAAGAGAATAAGGATGAGAGAAGATCAACAAACGCTTTCTAATCTCCTTCGATAGAAGGACAAAACTTAAAAAAGTACTTGATATACTTCACTTGTCCACATGTAGCATAGAAGGTATGGGTTAGAATGAGCTTTTCTAGGTGCTGAAGAGAAGGGATTTTGCACTAAAGGAATATTCATTCAAAAAATAAATCCTAGCCAATAAGGGATACTTTCTATGGTTTATTAATTAAAAAAACCACTATTATTTGGAAATATAAAGGTCCTACTTCTTATTAAGTTAAGGAGATAAGTTAAAGGAAGGAATTAGTTAAGAATATAACTATTTAGAATGGATGGCTTGTAAGGGGCAGTTGTTCCACCATATTCAATCAAACTAGGAGGATAGAACGTGGTAGTTCGTTTGATAGTAACCATGCTAGGAATAAACTTAATAACCTCCTCAAATGCTACTCTATAATAGGGAGAAACAATATATTGAATCCTTTCTTGCCACCAAGACAACCACTTTTCTAAAGACTCATCCCAAAGATAGAAGACTAATAATAAATCCTTGGCTACTAAGAATAGAGGCCCACATTCCCTAGAAATGACTAAGGGGATAGCATATATTTGGATAATAGGGTTCCACCATATGCTATGAGTAGCTATGGAACAACCAACTTGTAAAGAATTAGCCTTCCACATCCTATAGAGAGATAGTGAACCATTGATGGGAAAAAGGTGACATAAGAATCTTGTCTTACCAAGGAATATGGATTTATTTGTTTTTATAGGTATATGTAGAGGTCTTAGATCTAATGAGAACCTTCTAGGGTTTACCTCCTATCAAGGCTCTTGTTACTTTGCCATAATATATTTACCTTGAGTGATAGGATCAATAATGCCAAGTCCACCTTAGGCCTTAGGGATGATGTAAAGCTTCCAAGGTATAACTAGTAAATAATGAGCCCTGCTCCATTTGCTCCACATGAAATATCTTAGTATAGAGGAGAACTTATGGTAAATATCTTTAGCTAAAAGCTTGCAAGAGGAGTAATAAACATGTGAGGCTATAAAAATATTGTTAGGATCATAAACTTTACCTACCAATGACAAAAATCTAGTGGGCCAAGTAGAAAGTTGCCTTTGTACCTTATTGAGGACCTAATCCTAAATGACCTATGGGGAAGCATCAATCCCAAAGGGGATCCCAAGATTTATGATGATGGACCTAAGGGTATTCAATCAGAAGGGACATAGGTACAAGACTATTTTTAGAGAGCATAATTAATTTAGTCTTTCTATCAGTGACTTTGGAACCAAAAACATCACAATATAGTTGGAGTATCTTTCTTGCTATTTCCACCTTCTCTTGACTGTTATGGAGAAATAATGAGTCTTCAGTAAAGTGGGATTTGATCATAACTTATTGGTTAGGAATAGTGATTCCTTTGAGAATGCCTTCTCTAAAAGCAAACTCTAAAAGCTATCCCAAAACATCAACATTGATAGCATATAGGAGGGGGAAAATAGGACAACCCTAGCGAATTGAGTATTAGAGGGAGATAGGATGTGATAAACTAACATTAACCAATGCTCTAGCTAAAGTAGATTGAAATAGAAGTGAGATATGAGATAAAATATTATTACCAAACCCCATCCAAGAAAGCATATTCAGTATGTATCTCTAGCTATTACGACTATATGCATTACTAAAATAAATATTTAGCAAAATGACATCCTGCTTAGAGTCCTTAACAAATTGGGAAGTTTTCCAAGCTAACATCAAGTTTTCAAGAATAATCCTTCCTTTGAGAAACCTTGTCTATTTTTGTCTCACAATTTTAGAGGACAGAACAATCAACTTCATGGCAAGGGACTTAGCAATAATCTTGTATACAATATTAAGCAAAGTGATAGGACTCCAAAAAGAGATAGACATAGGATATATACCTTTTGAATAAATGTGTTCATGCCTTGATTGGTGAAGGTATTAAGCAATCGAGAGGTAATGAATTAATTATGAAGAACGTACAAGTATTTACCAATCAAAGGCCACAATATCTTGTAGAACTCCATAGGAATAGCATCAGGACCCAATGATTTACCATCCTTCATACAAGAAATAGCCTTCCATAGATCTACCAATGTGATATTACGATCAAGTCTATCTCATATTTTCATGGGGCACTTTTTGCATGATAGACTCCTTAACGTAGTCCTCTAGGATGGGGAGTATATAATCTAGAGGATCAATAGAAAAGATATATTGGAAGTGGCTTTGAAAGACTTTAGAAATTTTATGATGATTTATTTTAAGAGTCTTTGAGGAATCCTTGATGGTAGTGATGCTCTCAAACTTTTGTGTCCTTGAGAAAGGAAAAGATAAAATTAGAGTCTTTGTCCTCATGTTTGATCCAAATTTAGTCTAGATCAAATTTAGATACCTCCAACTTTTGCCACTTCAAATTGATGAAGCTCTTCTTCATTCTTAGCACAATGAGACAAATATTCTAAGTTATCAGGGTTGTACTCAAGGATAGTGTGGCAATGGTAAAGTTAAGAGGCGAGGAGGCCATTCTTCTTGCATTTAGCTTTCACAACTTGATAGCCATACTACCTTATAAACTTTATTGTTCTTCTTATAGCTTCTTGACATTGCAATGTTTGATGGCTTTTTAAGCCTTAATGTTAATATAAAACTCATAGGATAAATTTCACAGGATCAAATATAAGATAGCCACAATATAGTAAGATCAAGATATTGATGTAAGTAGAATAATATGAGAAAATTAATATGTATATCAAGGCTTCTAATATATCAAATAACATTCACTAATAAAAAATAATATGAATGTAAAAATTCTGAATCATACATGAAAAAGCATGTAGCACAACTTACAATATTAACTGCTAAAAATGTATGCAATCTTTATTACTCCACTTTCTCTTATAAACACTTGATGATGAATATGTATCTAATATGAATGTCACACTAATGCTCCTCCATGGAGTAATATCTATCTATCTATATATATATATATATATATATATATATGACTCTTTGTCTATTTGACTATTCCTTTACATAGTCTAGGTCTCATGACACATGACTCTTTCTTGTATGCACACCTAGACATGAATCTTCACATTGCACACTATAATCTAAAGACACTTGTGCAGTCTTACATATAAGATACTTGTGCACATAAACTTACATTACACTTGCACACTTACATGACACATATGCATTTCTTGCACATATACACTTGCATAAAATATTACTCACTCTAAACTAAGACTCAACCCTAATATAATATTTACAAGATGTACCATGAAGGTACCATGGGGGTACATTAGCATGTATCAAATAATATAATATACTCCAACAATGTCCAACAACTTTACCAGAAGACCGAGGTTCCAATTGCCATACAAAGGCTATAAGGTTCATGCATTCCTTAGAGGCCAAGTGAAAAACATTGAGCTCAAAGTGGAGATGGATAGGTTGATATATGGAGGCAAGAGAGCAATTTAGAAGAATTGGGAGATGATCAAAGAGAAGAGTTGACAAGATGATGGATAATTGTATAATGAACCAATGGGTTGTGGAAAACTTGAGCAACATAAAACCAATCAAGTCTAGTCATTTTGAGGTTATCTCTAGGTTGATGATTGGAACAAGTATGTTTGTTGAGTCAATAGGGGAAGGAAGTAGAACAAGGGATAAAATATATTCAAGTAGTTTCTATTGGAAAGCCATGCACCAAAATCATCTATGCCCAAGTACCTACCTTCTACCCAAATCTAGTCCTTACGATTCAACACCATATTAACCCCCCTCCAATAATCTAGTGGTCAAGAGATAAGGTAGCATACATATAGTTTTACAGAGCAATTTTATTAAAATTTTAATTAGGGACATAGATAGAACATAAGACTATAGTCCCCCATTTAGATTTAAAATTACCCAAATACAATTATGGTTGGGGTCTTCTTCCCAACTAGGGATATTCTTTCTAATTTGGATGGCAATTGAAACAATCATACCACAACTTTCCTAAGCATATCTTGTTAAAAAATACACACGATCCCTAGAGAATGAGTGTAGCCTAAAGGTAATATAATCCTCTGCTATCCTACCTTATTACAGGGAATAAATTGAGGGCCCTAGTCATAAATTAGATGAGCAACATAGGCTATTCATAGAGGCAGTAAAATGTCTCTCGTATTCCAAGATAACATCGTAAGATTCATTAACTAATAGGAGAAGGATGGGAACTCCTCAATGCCTAAGGCTTGAAAGCTATTCTCATGGCACACATTGGCTTTAGATTCATTAGTTGTCATAGCCATAACCCCTAACTCTTTCAAAATAGAATCAAGTAGCAGAGTGGCCAATATATCTAGAGAAGGATCAGTAGTGAGACACTTGGGATACCTCAAGCTAGCTAATTGAAATGCCTCATATGAATGGTTATATTTTCTCTTAACCAAATAGGACTTGTATCTATTTGTCATTTTGGAAAATTTTGGAGGGGTAAAACCCTATTTTGCTTCACCACCATCTTCTAAATTTCAAGAGATAACTTTTGGAGCTAAGATTAAAAAATAAACTTTGAAGATCTTGACTCAAGGTTAAATTTAAAATTGCCTCAACATCCACCAACACTAGGTCTTGCATAGGGTTCTCATATAGAGGGGTAATTGATTCAAGGTAATTAAGAGGTGACTACAAGGGGTGATGCTAGGGTGGATTCTATTAATGGATGAATTTGAGGAGATTGATTGGGGATAACGTTTCCTAGTTTGTTCATAGAATTGGTAGTCCTAGAGGAGTTTGTACTAGTAGGTTTTTATGGTTTGGTTAGCCAAATTATGTAATATTTTATTAGTTTCCCCATTTCCCTATAATAGAAATAGGCATTGGGGAGATTAAGAACTCTCAAAGACTAGATAAAACTAACCCCTAGCATCTAAATCTTGATAGAAGGCCTCAAATATGTCAATTCAACACAAACCTTGGCATGAACATGGATACCAGAGAGATTTTTGATAAAATTATTACACCAAATAAATTTCCCTCGTGGTTCCAAAATGGTCCTAAAAAACCCATGAAATTTGAAAGGTAAATACAACAATTCTATTCATAGAGGGTATTTAGATCTTGAGGGACCTTTAGAATGAAACTCAAGGGACCAAACCTATAAAAAATATGTCTATCCACAAATAATATAGGTACCAAAGTGTAGGGAAACTTGAGCATCTATAGACTTATTAATAATAACACTTATATACCCTTTACCTATACCATAAGTTGAATCTGCAAGTCAACTCATGGAAATATCTCTTTGAAAGAACATAATAATTATCATAGAAGATATATGAAAAGTTACAATAGTAAAGTAATATGACAAAGTGATGGGTAATTGCTTACTTGATCTTTGAATTCCCTTAGAATTTTGTCCATTGACAACAATAGTAGCAAATGAAATGTTAGAGGGAATTTAATTAACATATGATGACTAGTTGTCAGTCACCATACAATCAAATATGGACAAAAGAGTATTAGAACTAGGTTAAATAGGGTCCATTGTAGGGGTTATTTGGTAGCCTGTGACCTACCTAGACAAAGGAAGCTTCCTAAATACCCCACCTCTTGGAATGATAGCACAAGCTACACACATGGGAAATAGTGCAAAATCCACCAAGTACATGGCTCACCCAACCATGTAGCTCCTTCTATACTTACTCACGCATATGTGCCTATGTATATTAATGAATATATAATTATGCCTTAAGTTTATACAATGATATTAAAAATAGATCATGAGGTAGATCAACTAGAAACAATTTACAATTTGAGTTTTTAAAAGTTTAAATGTCCACCTCAAACCCACTACTACATCCATTAGTAGTGGGGTTATAAAGACACTAATAGAGTTGAACATAGACTAATAAGTTATGGATTCTCCTATATAATAAAGAAAATATATTCTTTATCAACATCTTTTTTAAGGGTAGGATAAGGTATACACACGATAACATAACATAAGTAGCTTGATATGAATGGTCTAATATACTTAAATATGTATATATCATAAAAATTATTTCAAAAACATATAATTTAAAAAAAATAAAAACATATTATGTTAGTTTTATATGCATATAGTGTTTTACTTAATTTTATTCCCACATCTTCTCCCTTAATTTAAGAATAGTAATATTTACTAGTTGCTTTTATAGATTTTTATAATCATTTGCAAAGTTGTCAAAACCAACCAAAGATCATGACTATGCTTTTATATTATTATAATTATGTAATATAGTAAATTATGGTTTAATTAATATTATCTATTTTATATTCTATATAATAAATAGTTGTAGTATGATTTAACATAAATTTATTGTTTTATTTTGAAGTAAATTTAATAAGTAAATAACCTTAATCAAAAGTAATAAGAAATGGAAAAAATATACTTATAAGCAACCAACAAGAAATTGTAATATGTAACTTCATTATGCTTATTTTCCTTCCTTATGTTGAAGTATGTGTAATCTGATTTTATCAAGCCAAGGCCAAAGGTGTTAGAGAGTGCTTATGGTCACTACTGATGTAGCCTATAGGCAGGTATTTATGTAACCCTTCAAGTATTAATCATGTAAGCCTATGGAAAATTTTAATGTATTCCTTAGTAATTTTGGTTAAACCAACTCTTTGGTTAATATTTATTAAAGGGTTTAATGCATTTATTACATTGTAAATTTTCCTTCAAGTCAAGTTATGTCTACTTGAGGTTTACTTGAGGTTAACATTTAATTGGGGATTTCGTATCACTATAGATACCCCCAATAATTGATCCATTGTATTAGTGTATGATATGTAAATATGTTATGGGGTGTTTGAACCCATTCCTTATTTCTTCTTTCAAATTGTGTTATTTATCTCTCTCTATTTTGTTTATAAAATGCTATCTTTAATTCATGCTTACATATTTTTTGCATATAATAGTGGTGAATGTATGTTTTGAAATGTTTCTATAAAATATTGTAAATTCTAACATGGTATCATAGCAAGAATTGGAGCTATATCACTTGATTACAAAAAGAATTCTCTTCTTTTAGGTAATTGAGGATGCAATTATCAAACTAAAGCTTTTGGAGTATTTTTTTTTTTTTTTAATTTGAAGTTTAAATTGGCTTTGGCATCAATTTCCCCCCCAAATTTGTATCTTCTTTCTACATCAAATTCATGTACTTTGTGTTGTTCAAACCATGTGCATAAATCTAATATGTAAGGTAAATATAAGTAAGAACCATCAAGAGTGACATTGCAATGGTAAATGTTGATTTTCAAATCCCTTCCTCTATAGCATAGACTTTTTAACTCAACTTGTTTTCGCTCGTCTTTTGGATTTTTTGTGGAACCTTCATCCTTGTCAAAGAGACTAGTGTGATGGTAGCAATATTAGATTTCAAATCATATATCACCAGTTTGAGCTCTAGATTCAATAGGTTTGTAAGTAATTTTTGTTTTGTAAGGGCATTAGCTATAGGCAACATTGAGGATGGCTTATGTACCCTATTTAGTCTTCCAATAGATGACTAATATCCAACAACATGTCTTCTAGCTCATCATTATAGTAAAATGATTGGTTTAGCTCCTTGTTTGCTAGAGGTTATAAGTTTGAATCTCGAGAACACTTTTTCTTGCATGTAATTATTTTCACCCAAAGATATGTCAAAGAATGTTGTTTACTTTCTAAGTCCAACCAAGATCAAATGGCCAAGTGGTCAAATTTTTTGTTTGTGGCTATCAGGTTAGCTAATCAAATCTTGCAAGCACCTTTTTTTAGGCTTACTACATTAATGGATGGTGTACCCATAGTCAAGTAGTAATGTGTACTCTTCTAACTCCAACAACAATTTTACTACACTGGTTGGTAACATTGCTTATGGACGTAAAGTCTCAAGTTTGAACCTCAATGCTAACTCTTTTAAAGGTATGGTACAAACAAGCATTTTTATTATCTTAATAATTTTAAAATAGCACACATGACACATTTGTCTATTTTCTTGTAGAGGTGAGGTTGTTGGTTTGATCCCCATTAGCTGCAAATCTCTCAAATTTTATACTATATATACATATATGTATGAGAATGAGTATTACTAACTAATAAAATAACTCCAATTGTCAAAATCTAATTTTCTAGTCAAAAGCATGCAGTGGTAGAAAACAACCTATCCTTTTTGACCAAGTGATAGTTTTAGAATTTTCCAAATGGCAATATTTAATTTGGCAAAATCTACTTCTAAGGTTTGGCGTTGTTAAGTTATTCTTTATTTCAAGTGCTAATTCATCCATCACTCTAAAGCTCTTAACTTGTACGTATGAAAGTGTTTAGAGCCTAATTTTATAGATCACATAAATTTTCAATCTCAATGTAGTATTGTGTGAAATTTTATGTAAAATGGATCCTTTGGTGCTTGTTACTCACCTCAATGGGTAAAATTATAGCCACCAGTTAGCTCAAATGATATGATTACTTACAAGTAAGAATCTCTAGTTCATTTTTAATAATGAAATACAAGGTCTTTATGATAATGAACTTAGTAAGAAGGAGGAAGCACTTAGTCTCTTCTTTATGTTAGTTGAACCAGATGTAATTCTCTACATAAGAGATAATATTTATTCTATTTAAGTATGGATAACATTGAATTATCCTTATGGAAAAGTAAGTGTTAGTGAAAAAAAAATAGGGACAAAGCTGTCCAAACTTTAAATTTTATATTTTGGTAATGTTGAAGACTACACATTTGCTTCAAACCCCTATAGGCTAATCAATATATGGTAGGATAAAAGGTAAAGGGTGATGAAGAGTATACAAAATCTATCACTTCCAATCTTACTCCACCTTTTATGTGAATTCTATGACTATCAAGGATCCATAACATTTATCTCTTGAAGGACTTTTTAAACTTCTTGTCCATTATGAAGTTGCTATGAAACATTACA
This sequence comes from Wollemia nobilis, assembly GCA_028583015.1. Classification (NCBI taxonomy): domain Eukaryota; kingdom Viridiplantae; phylum Streptophyta; class Pinopsida; order Araucariales; family Araucariaceae; genus Wollemia; species Wollemia nobilis. The sequence goes on along the minus strand of JAQPPZ010003287.1, from coordinate 3,349,756 downwards.
AAGCTCTTTTTCATATATAAGCCCATCCAAAGCCCTTCAAATAAGTGGAATCTAAGTCTTTGATGCCCAATTGTATGTCTAAGGTTTCAAAGAAGTCAAACTCATGAATATTATAGAAGTAAAGGAGAGTCCATAAAAACTACATAACAAGATTAAAATAGAATTCTTGAGATCTGAACACAAGCTTTTTGATTATGAAAATGAATATGAAGATGGAAAATTATATTATAATTAGAGCATCTATTATGGGGGGGTGTTACATCTACTATTTCCTCTCCTTGGCCCCTCAACTCATATTATGGGGGATGTTGAAGTATGTGTAATATAATCTTATCAAACCAAGGCTAGTGATGTTAGAAAGTGTTTATGGAAACTATTGATGTAGCCTACAAACAAGTGTTAGTGATGTTATCTATTTAGGTATGGATAACATTGAATTATCCGTATGGAAAAGTAAGTATTAGTGAAAACAAAATAGGGACAAAGCTCTCCAAACTTAAAATTTTATATTTTAATAATGTTGAAGACTACATATTTGCTTCAAATCCCTAAAGGCTAATCAATATATGGTAGGATAAAAGATAAAGGGTGATGAAGAATATAAAAAATCTATCACTTCCAATATTACTCCACCTTTTATGTGAATTCTATGACTATCAAGGATCCATAACCTTTATCTCTTGAAGGACTTTTTAAACTTCTTGTCCATTATGAAGTTGCTATGAAAAATTACAAAGCTCTTTCTCATATATAAGCCCATCCAAAGCCCTTAAAATAAGTGGAATCTAAGTCTTTGATGCCCAAGGGTATGTCTAAGTTTTCAAAGAAGTCAAACACATGAATATTATAGAAGTGAAGGAGACTCCATAAAAACTACATAACAAGATTGAAATAGAATTCTTGGGATCTGAACACAAGCTTTTTGATAATGAAGATGAAGATGAAGATGGAAAAACAGAGCATCATTAGAGCATCTATTATAGGGGGATGTTACGTCTACTGTTTCCTCTCCTTGGCCCCTCAACTCATATTATAGGGGGTGCTAAAGTATGTGTAATATGAACTTATCAAACCAAGGCTAGTGATGTTAGAAAGTGCTTATGGAAACTATTGATGTAGCCTACAAACAAGTGTTAGTGATGTTATCTATTTAGGTACGGATAAAATTGAATTATCCTTATGGAAAAGTAAGTGTTAGTGAAGTTAACAAAATAGGAACAAAGCTCTCCAAACTTAAAATTTTATATTTTGGTAATGTTGAAGACTACATATTTGCTTCAAACCCCTAAAGGCTAATCAATATATGGTAGGATAAAAGATAAAGGGTGATGAAGAGTATACACAATCTATCACTTCTTACTCCACCTTTTATGTGAATTCTATGACTATCAAGGATCCATAACCTTTATCTTTTGAAGGACTTTTTAAACTTCTTGTCCATTATGAAGTTGCTATGAAATATTACAAAGCTCTTTCTCATATATAAGCCCATCCAAAGCCCTTCAAATAAGTGGAATCTAAGTCTTTGATGCTCAATGGTATGTCTAAGGTTTCAAAGAAGACAAACACATGAATATTTTAGAAGTGAAAGAGACTCCATAAAAACTACATAACAAGATTGAAATAGAATTCTTGAGATCTGAACACAAGCTTTTTGATTATGAAGATGAAGATGAAGATGGAAAATTATATTATAATTAGAGCATCTATTATGGGGGGGTGTTACATCTAATATTTCCTCTCCTTGGCCCCTCAACTCATATTATGGGGGGTGTTGAAGTATGTGTAATATGATATTATCAAACCAAGGCTAGTGATGTTAGAAAGTGCTTATGGCAACTATTGATGTAGCCTACAAACAAGTTTTTATGTAATCCTATGAGAGTTTTCTATGTAAGCCTATTAGAATTTTTTATGTAAGACTTTGGGTATCATTCATGTAAACCTAGGGGTACATTTAATGTATTCATCCTTAGTGATATTCATTAAATTGCCTCTATGGTTAGACTTGACTAAAGGGTTTAATACATTTATTATATTATAAATCAACCATCAAGTTATGTCAGCTTAAGGTTAACATCTAATTAGATATTTGGTATCACTATTAACACCCCCAACAATTGATCCATTGTACCAGTGTGTGATATGTGAAGATAATTTTAGGGTACCTATGGGCACCCACCCCTTATGCCTTTTTAAAAATTATTTTATCTCTCTTTCTCTCTGATGACTTTTTAGCCATATTAAATCATAGGTCCCAATATCTAGAATCTTATACAAAATCAATATTAGAGTATTCAATATCTCTAATCAATATCAATGAACATAACATTCATGAAATGATAATAATATGAAGAGAACATTACAATATTATTGTTCAAAGATACAAGATCTCTGTTATAATTGTTCGATATTTCTTGATACAATACATAGAGCATTGTATCCATAATATAACCTTTTAAGATGACTCTTCAATACTTGACTATTGCTCTCCTCAAATATCTAGGAGATGCATCCTTTCCTATTCCCATATCTTGGAAATTGATTAATATCTTTAATAGAAAGGCATATGAAGGATATCTTTGATAAAAATGCATGTTGGATATGGTTTAATTAACCATATAGCAATGTAATGTTTTGTTGTTTTAATAGGAATAGGTCCTAATAGAATCCACACATATATATGTAGAGGCTAGGATACTTCTAAGAATTAAAATTGCTATTTAAAATTCTCAACCCTAAGCGTTCGTCGTAGGGGTTTCTCACACTAACCAAATAAAATTAAAACACTTTACTATTGAAAAATATGGACTATATTTCAATTAAGAGATTCACAAATTAATATTATTATTTATGTTGTAAAAAAATAAATGTGAAGATTAAATAAAAAATAATATCACTTCTTATGTTTGTTGTTTTTTTATAAGATATATGGTTAATGTGAGAAACCCCTATAACCTATGCTCAAGATTGAGCATCCCCATACCACCATGACCTCTCATAAGGAGAAGAGTTGAGATCTTATGTTTATTAATTAAAAAAAATATTTGTTTACTCTAAGAAACCCCTACGACCTACGCTCAGGGTTGGGCATCCCCATCCCACCATGACCTCTCATAAGGAGAGAGTTGAGCTTATCAATAGGGAATTTAACACACAACCACACACACCGCGGTTTAAACTTTGAACCTCTCAAAGAAGAGCCAAAGCCCGAACCATTGTGCTATCCCTAGGATATATATATATATATATATATATATATATATATATATATATATATATATGGATTTGGTTAGTGTGAGAAACCCCTACAACCAATGCTAAGGGTTGGGCATCCCCATCCCAACATGACCTCTCATAAGGGAAAGAGTTAAGCTTAGCACTAGGGAATTTAACACAACACACACACACTGTGGTTTGAACCTTGAACCTCCCAAAGAAAAGCTTGCACATATTTAATGTCTATTAAATATTACAAGAGGAAATATCTTAGAAATTTCAACATATTTATAAAAAAGTAAATCAAGTAATAGATAATTTACCAAATTATGATCTTGAACTTTTTATTAATAACATTTAAATTCTAAAAGACAATTGATCAAGTTAATTTTTTTAAATAAAATAATGTTAAAGAGCTAATTACAAAAATATAAATATTTGAGAAAAATAAAATATATCTTTCATAATGAATTTTTATTTTCTATTTTTTATCAAAGATATATATATTTTTTTTCAAATATTTATTTTTTTGCAATTAACTCTTTAACATTATCTTATTAAGCTTACTACAGTGGTAAGGGCTTTGGCCTTTTTTTGAGAGGCTCAAGGTTCAAACCCCACTCAGTATGAGGATATTGGGACCCCTCATAAAACCCCATGTAAACTCATTGAAAAAATAATTAACTCTGCAATGGTAAGGACTTCAAGGTTCAAAACCCACTCAGTGAGGGGACCATGACCCCTTATAAAAACATATATAAACTCATTGAAAAAAATAAATAAATAAAATCTTTGTTAAAAATCAAAGTAAATATTAACTTAATTAATATGAAAACAATAATTTTTAATAAAAAATACCCATAAATAACCTATTAAAAAATAAGAAACTTTTATATTCAATTTTTTTTTCTTTTTCCTTTAAACTGTTATAGGTCACCTTCAAAGCCTTTCATTAAGACACATTAAGTAAACCACCACACCATGACATCTCTTTTTCCATAAGTTTGTGACAACTATTAGGCGTAGAAGTGTAACCAAAAAAAATTGAAAAAGCACATATTATAAACATAAATTCTTTTGTTTATTTTTTAGTTTTTCTATGAATAGGATCTTAGTTAGGATCTTAGTTGGTTTACAAGTATTTTTGCTTTTTATTTTATCTTTGTATTTATTTATTTATATATATATATATATTTATTTTTTATGGTGTTTTATATTTTAGATTAAATTTGTTGATATGTAATTATTTTTCAAGTAAATTTTTGGATAAATATTTATTTAAATAAATTGTTTTATTTTTTAATTATAATTAATTAAATTAAAATTTTAATACATTTAATTTACAATAACAAGGGTTTTCTGCATTGTCAAGTGCGAAATATCCAATGGAGGAGAACATACAACACATGGAGGAGCTCGACCAATAAGCATATGGCCTACTAAGCACAAGCACAGGTGGTGAAGAAACACATGTTGCTTGAAAGAAATTCGTGCCTCCCATATTCAAATGCAATATCTACCAGGTCAGCTTCCAGTCTTTGCAAAAGGTGTGTAAACCCTAGGTGCAATCAAGTAATGGAACAAAGCAACAAATTTGGCTATAGTCTTTGCAAAAAGGATGCAAACCCTAGGTGCAATCAAGTAATGTAACAAAGCAACAAATTTGGCTATAGTCTTTGCAAAAAGGATGCAAATCCTAGGTGTAATCAAACATTGAAGAAAGAGGGTTATTTGCAGACCATCTCTTCAGTGTGTGAAAAAGCCTCTTTGGTCAGAAGAAATATCTCTCAGGGATCTTTGGGTTCGTGAGTGGATGAACCTTTGGCATTTATTAGGATTTTTGAGGATGAATTTGGGTTGGATCTGATTGATCATGAAGCCCAAAAAATTATATGAAAACTCAAGGACAAAAGACCAGGTTCGGACGAGCTCAAAGGATACATTAAAGATTGCTGGACCAATACAAAATTTCAAGTAACTCTCCTACCCATTTTTTTTTTCCTTTTTTATTAGCAGATAGAGATGAGGTAATGGACTACATATATAATTGGTTTGCAGACAAAGGGATCTCTTTATAAGACCTTGGATTCCTAGTTTCAATCCCTTTACAGAGGAAGTTAATGGATTCTCATTACGGGTGAATATTTATTCTCTCTCTATGGAGTTTTGGGGAGAGAAGATATTCACCAGAATTGGTATTGCCATTGATGCATTCCAATATATGGATGCTCAAACAAAGGAAAATTTATCCAATAAAATTAATATGAGTAAAGCAAGATTTGTTGTTTGGATGGATGTTTCAGTTCTTAGGCTTGAATCCATTACTATCTCCTCAAGCAAAGAGGAATGGATCCAACATATTGAATATGAAAACTTATCCCTAAGATGTTATGTTGTCAAACAATATGACCAACTAACGAAGGGATGCCCGATCATTAGACCATGCTCTATTTCATATTTGGTAGAGGAGAAGGCCCTACATGCAAATGCTTTGAAGCCTTCAAATGTCCCAGTTCAAAAGAAAGAAGCTCATCTTCCAGATGCACCAATTATTCAGCAAAAATAATTCGAGCAACAAAAGACTCAACCTCAAAAAGAGAATTTAAATCAGATCATCCTCTAGATGCACCAACTGTCTAACATAAATCATTTGAGCAATAAAAGACTCAACCCCAAAAAGAAAATTTGAATAAGATTATTGATAAAATCCAAATCGTTACTAAAGGCCATCCAGACGGTTCCATGGAAAATATTAACACCTCACATGGTATTCGACTCAACCCCAAAAAAAGAATTTGAATCAGATCATTGATAAAATCCAAATCATTACTAAAGACCGTCCAGACGGTTCAATGGAAAATATTAGCACCTCACATGGTATTCTTGAAGCTAATTATGAAGTAATCGGTGACGAATAGTTTTCTTAAAATGAAGATCCTACAAAATGTGTTACAACTAGATATTACCTCAGGAGCTTAAAGTGCAAAAATGCATTCTCAAATCTTGCCACTCTAATGGAGGAAGAACCTCTACTACAAAAGAAAAATAATTGAACTGATTTCCTTTGTGATGGATGACTGTTATGTTTGTTTTCCTTCTATCTATTGGAGTTATGTGTCATGTAAGGGTTGTTTTTGTTGTTAATTCTTAAAAACAAAAAATAAAAAATATATATTGATCATGAAAACTTAGCAGATTGAGGAAGATGGAGAATATCTTCGATAGAAAAACAAAGATAAATATGCTTTAATTAACTTGTTAGAAATATAATAAGAGTAATCTAATATTTTGTTTTTGTTAAAAAAAAAAAAAGTTGATCATGAAAACTTAGCAGTTTGAGGAAGATGAAGAATATCTTTGATAGAAAAACAAAGATAAATATACTTTAATTAACTTGTTAGAAATATAATAAGAGTAATCTAATATTTTATTTTTGTAATGGAATGGTCCCAATAAAAACCACAACTTATTAAAAAAAATTGCTTCATTAGTTGCTACAAACTTTGAAAGTCGAGACTCCAGTTCCTCAACGCGAACAATAATATGTCTAGATGCATTGAATCTCGATTTGAGTACAATGGTATTTTTATAAGGCCAAAATAAAGGATCCCATAAAGCGTGGATTGTAAAAAAATATCCAAAGGTTGTTCAGAGCACATGCGGGCATACGACTTTTGTTGTGTTTGATAATCATTGCATACTTTGAGCCAGAATTAGTTTGAACTAATTAATTCATGATAATCCATTATAATATATAGCTTGGGAATGTAACTGACGAATATCCCAAGTTAGTAAAAAATAGAATGAATCTTCCAAGTGGGTAAAGAAAACAAATATATGAGAATCAAATGTTCTCAACATCACACCAAACCACCTAAATATTACCTATTACAACTGGAGATATTCACAGGGAATATTGCCCCATGAAAATAGAAAAAACACACTAATAATAGAAATAAATTAAACTCCAACATACTCCCGCTTGAAGTTGAGGGGACTGACAAGGAAGTTCCTCAGCTTCAAAAATTGAGCTTTGACAACTCCCTTGGTGAACAAATCTGCAATGTTGTCTTTAGTGCTGCAATGATGCAATTCAATCACCTTCTTCTCGACCATGTATCGGATGAAGTGATACTTCATATCAAAATGCTTTGACCTATTGTGATGAACTGGATTATATGCTAGTTGAATAGCACTCATGTTATCACAATACAATGTAGTAGGACCATATTGTTGTTATCCAATTTCTTCAAGGACTTTCCTCAACCACAATGCTTGAGCACTAGCACTTGTGATTGCAATGTATTCTGCTTCGGTCGAAGAGAGAGCAACTGTAGTTTGTTTCTTTGATATCCAAGTGATTAAACCAGACCTAAGGCTGAAACAATTACCTGATGTAGACTTCATGTCATCTATATTACTCCCCCAATCTGAATCACTAAAACCAAATAATTTTACATCTTCATTTTTACAATAATGGATGCCAAAATCCATTGTACATTTTACATATCTCAGTATTCTTTTTGCAACTTTCATGTGTAATTCAGAAGGGTCACTCATATACCTTGATACAAGTGATACAACACATGCAATTTCTGGTCTAGTGTTGGTGAGAAACATCAAACTCCCGACCATACTTCTATATGTGGTCACATCAACTTTTTCAATTCCATCATCCTTACTCAACAACTCACCATGAGCTATTGGTGTTGCAATAGGTTTACAATTTTCCATCCCAATTTTTTTAACATATCATTGGCATATTTGTTTTGACAAATGAAAATTTCACTATCACTTTGATACACCTCCATACCAAGAAAATAGTGCATCAAGCCTAGATATTTCATCTCAAATTCATGCATCATGGAATTCTTGAAGTCATAATTCAACTTAGGATTACTACCTAAGTAAATCAAGTCATCCACATATAAAAAAACAAGGAGAATGTCATTACCTTGTTTCTTATAGTATAAGGTTGGCTCACTCTTGCTTCTCACAAAACCATATTGACGGAAGTACCCATCAATTCTTGAATACCAAGCTCTTGGAGCTTGTTTAAGACCATACAAGGCCTTCTTCAACCTGTACACAAGATTATCCTTACCTTGAAATACAAATCCTTGAGGTTGTTGCACATAAACCTCCTCATCTAAGAATCCATTAAAAAAAGCACTTTTTACATCCAGGTAATGTACATTCCATCTTTTATGAGCAGCAATAGAAAGAACCATCCTCACTATTTCTTGTCTTGCAACTGGAGCAAAAGTCTCCTCATAATCAATGCCATACCTTTGTGTGAACCCCTTGGCCACAAGTCTTGCTTTGTGTCTCTCCACACTTCCATCAGAATTATACTTTGTTTTATAGACCCATTTAGAGCCCACAACTTTCTTTCCTTTTGGAAGCTCAACTAGCTCCCAAGTATCATTCTTCTTGATGGAGTTCATTTCTTCTTTCATCGCCTTCATCCATACATCATTAGTACATGCTTGTTCATAAAAATATGGTTGTAAATCAACAAGAGACATTAAGGCATAATTCACAGCATCACCTTTGGTCTTACCATCATTTTCATCACCATACATATGTAAGTTTTCAAGTCTTTTCACCACTTGATCTACCTCTTGTGCTTGACTTCTTGTAACTCTTATTTGAACATTTGTATCTAAAATTTGAGAGGATGGATGATTTTGTTGGAGATTTTTACTTTTCAACACATTACTTGGAGAATCTTCACTCAATAGTGTGAAATCTTCATTTTTTTGAATAGTAATCCTTCGATAAATGTCACTTAAGCTTCTTACCTTCCTTGGTGGACTTGAACTTGCACTTGAAACTGAAGAACTAGATGAGGGGCTGCTTGGTAGAGAACTAAATGAAGGACTTCTTGTTGGAGAGCTAGATGAGGGGCTGCTTCGTGGATTAGTAGCACTTGGAACTAAAAAATTAGTGGGCTGCTCATCATCATCAATAATATTACCAGTCAAAACAAATGTTGACTTCTCAATATGGCCTTTTTGATGACCATAAACTCCCCCTTCATAAAAAATCACATCTCGAGACACGACAACCATGTGTGTCTTTGGATTAAAGAGCCTATATGCTTTGGTATTTTCACAATACCCAAGGAATATGCATGCTTCACTTTTAGGATCTAACTTCCTCCTTTTTTCATCAAGAACATGTGCATATGCCAAGCAACCAAAAACTGTGAAATGATTTACATTTGGTTTCCTTCCATACCATGCCTCATATGGAGTGATGCCATCCAAGCTAGAAGGAGGACTCATATTCAAAATATAAATGGAAGTCCCTACCGCATCAAACCAATACATATTAGTTAAACTCTTTGTTTGTAGCATGTTTCTTGCCATATTTACCACTGTTCTATTTTTATGCTCAGTCGCACCATTTTGTTGTGGTGTGTAAGCAGTTGTGAGTTGTCTTCTAACACCACAATATTTACAAAATTGAAGAAATTCATTTGAAAAAAATTATCCTCCCCTATCATTCCTTAAACATTTTACATAGTGGCCACTTTGATTTTCAACATGATTTTTAAAATCTTTAAAAAAATCAAATGCCTCATCCTTTGTTTTCAAAAGATAAACCCAACACATTCTTGAAAAATCATCTACGAAGGTGACGAAGTATGAATTCTTACCAATACTTTGAGTCTGCATTGGCCCACAAATATCAGAATGCATCAATTGAAGGGGATAAGTGGCTCTCCATGCTTTGCCTTTTGGAAAATTCATCCTTGAGTGCTTGACCAAAGCACATCCTTCACACACACCTTTTTGATCATCAATTTTAGGTAGCCCATATACCATTTCTTGAGAAACCATTTTCCTCAAACTAGAAAAATTTACATGGCCAAATATTAAGTGCCACAGCCAACTTTTGCTATCAATGGTTGCACATGCAAAACCATTCTTTTTTTCTCCAAATTTTAGAGGAAACAATCTATTATTGGTCATGGGAATGGTAGTGACGTGCCTATGCCCATGATTCTTATCAAAAATATCACACTTATTGTTTTCAAACACAAGCTTAAAATTATTTTCCATGATTTTCCCAACACTCAACAAATTATGTTTTAAATTTGGAGTGTAATAAATATCAGTTACTTTCTTCTTACCTTCATTAGTGTGTACTTCCATGGTTCCTTTGCCTTCAACTTACAATGATTTTTCATCTCCAAATTGATCTTGGACTTGTAGGAATTATCAATTGTAGATAGCAACTCCTCCTTGCCGGTCATGTGATTGGAACATCCGGTATCAAGAATCCATGTCTCATTATATTTTGATCAGATTTGCCATATGATAAAAATAAAATTGATGAGTCCTCCTCCTCACCATAGTGTGTGTTATTGCTTCTTCCTCCATGTGATGCTTTCAATCTACAATATTTTTCAAAGCACCCATACTTGTCACAATAGTAACATTGCTTGTTACTTCTTCCTTGATAGCCATTTCTTCCTCTTTCATGAGAGCCACCTCTTCCTTTTTCTTGGAAGCTACCTCTTCCTCTTTCTTGAAAACCACCTCTTCCTCCTCTTGGAGAAAAACTACCTCTACCTCTTGAAGAAGATCTACCTCTTCCTCTCCATTGGCCTCTTCCTATTGAACTAGATTCACCTTCTTTGGATGAAAATGCTTTTTCTTCCATTCCCCCAGCATTTGGAGTTGAAGAGAATCTCTCCTTATGAGACATTAAGGAACCCATGAACTGATCATATGTGAGAGTAGTCAAGTCCTTACTCTCGTCAATTACAATGGATAGTTGGCTCCATTTGGGTAAAAGTGTCCTCAACACTTTCTTTACAATGACTTCATTATTCACTTCTTCACCAAGAGTCTTCATTTTGTCAACACATGCTTTGGCTCTCATGCAATAGTCTCCAACCTTTTCATTTTCCTTCATCTTGAGATTTTCAAACTCTATTTTTAGAGTTTGCAATCTCACTTGCTTGACTTGAGTGTTGCCTTCATAGCTCTCTTTTAGAGCTTGCCATGCATCTTTGGCTGATGCACAACTTGCAATCCTTGAGAAAATGCTTTCATCCAAGGTTGTTTGCAAGTAGAATATTGCAAGACTATTCTTCTTTTGTGACTCTCTTGTTGCTTGTCTATCGGTAGCTGGAACAGTACTCCAATCTGTTGGCTCTATGTAGCCATTCTCCACAATATCCCAAGCACCTTTGCTAATGAGCAAGTGCTTCTTCTTGATTGACCAGTAGTCATAGTTGTCTCCTCTAAATTCTGGGATTGGGATATTAATGTTGCCATTTGCCATTTTTACAAATCAATGTTGTAGCTTCTTCCTTACTGGTGGACTTTCAATCCCAATAATTGTTCTCCAAATGCAGTAGACAGCGCTGAATTCCAATGATCAAAGAAGCATGTGCTAATGTGCATGTCAATTTTTTTTTGTTTTAATAAAAAAAATTATTAATATAAAATGAACAAGCTTAAGCTTGACATTGTAAAACCCTACGTGTGCAGGGATAATAAAAGGGATCCAAAGAGGGCAGTTTCCTTATGAAAAAAGCAAATTAGCACAGAGCCAAGAAAACTGAGGATTTGTTCAATGATCTCCTTTTCGGCCTCCATACACATTATTTTACTCAATTTCTTGCCTCTGAGAAACCTCATATTTATGACTTCTACCATTTTAACATCTCTCAATAACTCCCAAAACACAGTCTTTTTGCAAACCCACGTACTCTGGACATCTCATCTGCGTGTAAATCTTCACTTATTTAGGTCTTCTACTTCAAAGACTGCCTCACAAACTCAACACAATTTATATGCTGCCACAGGAAACGTTGGAGCACATGGTCAACTTCATCACAACGTCACTTTGTTCACAATTTATCTCATCAACACATGCAGGTGCAAATCGTGTGAATTCAAAGCATGTTTAGGAGCTCCTCTCCGAGTCACAATGACAGAACGAGACGTCTTCTCATGGAATGATATAATTTTAGGTTACCAATGACACGGCTTTCCTCTGCAATCGTTTCACTAAATGCAATAACCAGCAGCAGTTGTCCAACTAGATCTTATTCACCTCTCCGCGTCCTCAGCTTACTAAACTGGTGTGGTCTCTCTATATTTTTGTGGCGCGGGCAAACTTATCGACTGCATCTTCTTCCCCACGCAGATATCCTTTTCTACGGACTCCTTCGTCACGTAGCAGCTTCAAGCACTCCTTGGCCGCCGTGAAGTCTGCTTTTACTCCACCTTCTACTCACGGTTGGATTCTCCACGTAGTCTCTACAACACTGGCCAGACTGTTTACAATGTCAGCCTTTTTTTTTTTTTAACTACACTTTCTTCAGCTCTTCACGTCACGGGATTCTCAGATCTCCATGAGGCAAGGAGCTGATCGATGCCTTTTCAAGCTCTCCACAAGGCAACACTGTTATTCATGAAGTCTCTTCAACCACAACAAAAGTAATTAAACCTCCTCCTTTTCTTCTCAGCAAAGTTTCTCTCAAACTTGAATCTAATACTACATGTGAGCCAAAATTAGTCTGAACTGATTAATTCATGATAATCCATTACAATATATAGCTTGGGAATATAACTAACGAATCTTCAAGTTAGTAAAAGATAGAACGAATCTTCCAAGTGGGTAAAGAAAACAAATATATGAGAATCAAATGTTCTCAACATCACACCAAACCACCTAAATATTACCTATTACAACTGAAGATATTCACAGGATATATTGCCCTATGAAAAAAACACACTAATAATAAAAATCAATTAAACTCCAACACATACATCAAAAGGTAATAGATGGATGGCCAAATCTCCACTAATAATAAAAATCAATTAAACTCCAACACATACATCAAAAGGTGATAGATGGATGGCCAAATCTCCACTTAAGTCAAATCGGTGTATTAGCAATTATTGCATTAAATACAAAATACAGCATGTCACAATTTCCATTTTAAATTTTTAATGGATAGATTGGCATAAGTCCACCTTAAAACAACAACATAATTAAATAATCAGATCGAGGAGGTAGAAAATATTAAATGATTCCATCTTAGAACAATGCTCACTTTACGTAATTCAATTAAACAGCTTACTCTTATTAGCATCATAAATGTTTTAGTAATTATTACTCTACTCTTATTAGCATCATATTTTTTTTTATAATTCCTCATCAGATTTTTTTTCTTTTGCTATATTTAACTTATTCGCTGGGCAAAGTAGACCATGACCCACTCCTTAGAGAAGGCCATGGCATCTTTTAAGTTTCTGTACACTTTCAGAATGTAGACCACACTCAGACGTGTTTTAATTATTGGAGAGTGCTTACCTGTTTCGCTTCTAACAGGCCCCTCGGACTCTATGACTCTGTGTGATTGCATGGCCTGTCGTGCTTGTTGTGGTAAATATTCCATAATCCATAACGAGCGCAACTCTGGAAATATGTTATTAAATCTGTATTTGGTATTGTTTTTCTTTCCTAATGTTTACGGGGAGTTGAGATCACGAAGCATACTGTCTGATGTTAAGAAGACCTTAACCTGGACTTCTTTACAACCGTTGTACTTGGGTAAATTACGAAGAACAAACCGACGCATGGAACAACACTCGAAACCTTATAAAGTATTAAAAATATTAAATTGCTCTTAATTTATTGTGGACAAAAAATATTAAAAATATAAAGTATTTAAACTTATATACAAAATGGACCAATATAGTGCATAGCCTAAATGGGTCCCTCGAGGCAATAGTTCATTGTATACAATAATCATTAATACATAAACACATATTAACCATATTACCAACAACTTTTCATATAATAGTTTGATAAGAATAATGGCAGATTCAGATTTCAAGTCATCCTTTCAATGGACAACAAATCACAAGACCAGTCCTCCATAGTAGGCATCTTTTAACTAGAAATGAAGCTCTGAGGTAGCATTGCTTTCATTATGTGTTCCTGGTTCAACTCCACAATTCCAAACCTATTTTGGATCTTCATGCTGAGGTGTTCAAGTACTTGATTTTGATTGTGAATCATGTTCAGCTGTAATAGGATTTCATGCATGAGGGAATCATGCCCAGTCTAAGGGGGTGATGCCCCCTAGTAAACAAAAATTTGCACTTTACTTTCCAACTAAAATGGATAACAGTAACTCTCAAAAGTCCTAGCTCATATTATAAGGTTTAGAATCAATCGAGAGACCAAGGAGGCAAGTTTTCCATTTAACACAAGTGAAGAAGAGTGAGATAAGATCAACAAATGCTTTCTAATCTCCTCTGATAGAAGGACAAAACTAAAATAAGTATTTGATAGGCTCCACTTGTCCACATGCAACACAGAAGGGATGTGTTTGGTTGAGCTTTTCTAGGTGCTAAAGAGAAGGGATTTTACACTAAAGGACTCTTCATTGAAATAACAAATCCTAGCCAACAAATGACACTTTCTATGGTTTATCAATTAAAAAATCCACTATTATTTAAAAAGATAAAAGTTCTACTTCTCATTAAATTAAGGAGATAAGTCAAAGGAAGGGATTAGGTGAGAATACAACTATTTATAATGGATTGTAAGGGGCAATTGTTCCACCATCTTCAATCAAACTAGGAGGTATGGTTATGCATAGCGGAAAATTATTGTTAATTAACGAATATTAGGATCTTTAAATTTTAAATTGGTGAGTATGGGGACCCTTGACTGGATCCAATTCACCCAAAAATTTTGGGAGCAAAATTGTTTTAGGGTTGGCTCGCCCTGAATTTATAATAATTTTATGGTTTTAATTTTAAATCGCCAACATTATTGTTTAAATTTTAGATCTTTTCATCTTAAAATTATAAATAATTTTATTAACTTTGAAAAAATCACCTATTATACCCCCAATATATATACCTAATGTGATAGAGATAATCATACATGTTAAACATTAATTCTCCTCAACTAACACTAGAGAAGCCAAAAAATGAGCGACAACAAAGAACGAAAGCAAAATAAAAGATGGATGACTGATAGTAGAGAATAAATGACAAAATAACGATAGCATCCAATAAATCACAAACGATCGATAATAGATTATAAAAAAATAGATAGTGGATAACATAATAAACAAAAAACGACTACCAACACCAAAGAAAGATGATTGATACTACAGAAAGATGAAAGATGAAAGACGACTAACACCAGAGAAAGAACAAAGACGACCAACACCAGATTAAGACTACCAATACTATAGAAAGACTACTAACACTAGAGAAAGATGAAAGATGCCCGATCATAGAGAAATTGATCAATGCCAGATAATATACCAAATATGATAGATGTCACGATGACCAGTAGTAGAGCGTAAATGACAGATAACATGATGATCGATAGCATCAAATAAATCAGCGATGACCAATAGCAGAGCATAAACGATAACAATGGATAACATAATAAACAAATATGACCATACAATTCAATAGATGACCAAAAACAAGTAGAAGATCATGATGTCCTTTATAGTACTTGTAGAATTGTTAGAATTTTGTTTAATATTGCATATTTTTCTAATACAAAATACTTTTTTCTATATAGGTACAATGGCTCCAACTCCCAATGGAAACAAGGGAGAAAAATGTTTAGAAAAAAATAGTATCCTAAGATATTTTAGCCATATATAAAAATCCAATAAGGCATTGAAATCTAATGAGGTACCAAAATATGCACAAATGCAAGTTACATACCTATTTTACCTACTTAATAGTAATTTTCATAAGTAATTTTAAAAAATGATATAGAACATCTTTGAATGCAGAGTACACAATTGATCCTAATATACCTCCACTTGATGATGTAAGGAGGAGAAACTGAAGGGGATTATATTATTGATAAAAATGAGTTACATATATAGGCAGAAGGCCTATATTCAACACATGACACTTGTCAAGAGAAACTGACAAGTGTCAAGGTGAAGGCATAGTGCAAGGTGAAGGCATAGTGCACTTTAACTCTAACATTCCCCCTTAAAGTGCACTATCCTAACTAAAGAAGAAACAAAACAAGTCAACATTAGGTAACATTCCCCCTTAATGTTGACTTCTCTAAAAACAACCTATCATCCTCTCTTATTGCTAATTTGGTCTAGGCTCATGCTCTGTGCTCTTGGCTCTCCAACTGTGAATAATGCTAGATTCACTGTGTATACATCTCGGTCTGTTGCCTCAGGGTCAGCCACTTCCACGGGTCTGTTGCCACTGGGTCAGCCGTCTAAGTGCCTCAGGGTCATCATGGGTGCCTCAAGTTCAGCCACTTCTGGGTCTGTTGCCTCTACAAGTCATCCTCAGAGGATGTTGCCTCTCGTAGGTCACTAACTAGATTCACCATAAATATTAAATCTCTCCTTATGGTGAACTCAATCTAGAAGGTGTCGGTCTCTG
Organism: Wollemia nobilis; assembly: GCA_028583015.1. Classification (NCBI taxonomy): domain Eukaryota; kingdom Viridiplantae; phylum Streptophyta; class Pinopsida; order Araucariales; family Araucariaceae; genus Wollemia; species Wollemia nobilis. Next base: position 3,333,107 of record JAQPPZ010003287.1, on the reverse strand, counting down.
TCGAAAATGCACCTAATACAAAGGAAAAACGAGCCATATAAGAGTGTCGGTCTCTGCAAAAAATGCACTCAATACAATAAAATGAGCCATAGATTCAAATAGGAGGAGAGAAGAAGAAAAGAAGAGAATCTTCTGAAGTGTCTTCGTTTGTAGTCTTCAAAAGTAGATCCAAAAAAACCTCGAATAGAGTCTAGGGTGTCTTTGTTTGTAGTCCCTAGTATAAGTGTCCTTATGGTGACCATGTCATCCCATCGAAATGCATGGGTAACTAGCCGCTGCATTCGCCAAGTGTATAGAAAAGATCACTAGGTACAAGGATCACATTTGGGAGTGTCGGGTACAATCGAAAGGGCACTCCAAGGTAAAAAAAATTTGAGGTTAAAAAACGCAATTGAAACAGCCTCAAAATTACAATATGACACCACCATTGTGTTTGTCGTGGAAAACCGTTTCCAACGACTATAAATACCCCTATACTTGGGTTTTAATGGGGCCTTCAACTTGCTAAAAAAACAATAGGATGCCTCTCTAGGCAGCAAAAATAAACAACATCATCGCTCTCAGGCAGAAAAAATAGCATCAATTTCCCTTGCAAGGGAATTACATAGGCCATACTGTTGGCCAATGAGCATGGGCACTTACCTTACAATTTAAAGTCAAAGTTGTCCACCCACTAGAAAATATCCAGCATAGGATTTCTAATTAAAAAAATCCATATGCGTTATTATATGAGGCGGCCATACATTTTAAAATAAACTTCCTCTTTTTAAAATAAACTTCACCACCATCATTAAAAAACTTTCACAAAATGTTGAGCACATTCACCCGCCCGAAAATCCTCGTGAAATATGATATTGAACAGAAATATCAAATCATTTTTGCTGTCAAGGAAGATTAAAAATCAATTTAATTTTGAACTTTTCGATGCCAAGTAATGTCGGGAAGGTGTGACACTTGCCGAGCCACGAAGTCGGTGACATCCTATTGTCGGACGACGTCGGCGATGTGGAGAGGGTCACCGACGGTGGGGGCCATGTTGTGAAGGCGCGGGTCCCATGTGGCACCTGCACACAATGTGCTACATGGTGAGGCATGACCCATAGATTTTGGGAATTGGCCACACCTGGTAGTAGGGTCCTATGAGTAGGTGGGCGTATGCATGCATATCATAGTTTTGTCTTCTTCAACAGCAACAACAAAATCACTCAGGGCATCAAATTTGAACTGCACGACATAGGTGGTCACATTGGCGGCTCTCCTCTCCTTCCTTCCGACTTCAAGTCTCAAAAATGCCAAGCTAGAGTGTTCCTGACGACCCACCTGGTGGTCGAATTCCATGCGCTACAACACGTAACGGCATGAGAGGAAAAAATTTAACTAGAACTTGCAGTCCTCGGGGCCGCAGCGCTCGCCCAATAGTTGCATTTCGTCGATCTTCAATATCAACGGCGACACCGACGAAGCCCAAACAAGATCGAATTTCGACCGACTCGGAGATGCTGGGATACAAACAAGAAACCCTCATTTTCCTCCACTAAATTTGAATACGCGAGCACCCTGTACTGTTTACGACGTATTTCACCCCGTAGAAGCTGCCATCAATTTGTAAAAAAAAAAAACTATGCAGATCTTCGCTCGGCCTGCGTCTTTTACCACAAAAAAAACTGTATTGCTAGTAAAACATCAAGAGCACTCTCCAATGCTGGCGCTGTCCACCATCTCTCATGAAATGATGATCCGAGAAATCAAATCGTCGACTCCACGGCACGATTCAGACCATCTGGCCACTTTGGAACTGTCAAACTCAACAGCAGCAGCAATATCTCGAAATCACAGGCCAACTCCATTGCGACCAAATCATTTGTCAGTAAACTGGATCTTTCCCAAAATTGAAAGGGATCTGGTCCTTGTTGGAAGGGTGCCAAGTCTGCAAGCCTGAAATGCCACTGCCCATCCGTATTTCTCGTTCCGATCAGGTGAATGCTCGTTACTGGGTTTCGCATTTGCTATCCAATTTATTAGATCCCACACTACAAGGTTTCCATCTCTCTGATGTTCTTTGAAACATTGCCTCCTTGTGTTTGTGTCAGTCAGGGAAACCATCAAACGCATTGCTAGCGCAATAACGACTGTAGAATCTCTGGCATCTTTTAGTTAGAGTAATGAAGCAAATTGAAAGTAATTTACGAGCTTGATAGAACCATCTTGTATGCTCTTCAACACAGCCAAATGCTAGAAAGCAAAAGTTTTGATCTGCATCAGGATAGCCTATGCTTTGTAAAAGTATTATGAAGCATGTGACAATATGCTGATCATCATCTATTCCTTGTACATGATGATGAAGTTTCACCGATCGAAGCATGAATAAAAGGAAAGGCCTTACAATAATTTTTGATATCAATTCTGCACTCCACAGAGTACCCTGGGATTGAGCTAGATATGCATCCCATTCGATCTAAAATTTTTCTGCTACTTGTGCATCAGCATGATGTCCTCTCTGCTCCTAGCACTAGTGTTGCCGCTCCCGACAGCAGCGACGCCTCCATTGATGTCGTGATCTCCTCATTTATATCACGAACTGGATTATTTAGAGGGTGCCAAAAAAAAACTATTTTTCCAATGCTTTTCGATCCTATTCCTGCGCACGTTGGATTATTGGAGAGTTCTGCCTTTCACTTTCAGAAGTCGTAAATGGCATATCGACCATTAAGCAATGTCTCGGGGAGCTTCCCTTTCATCTGCGTCGCTCACACCCACGTCAATCGGTCAAGCCCAGTCGAGATCCCATCATCTCATGTCAATCGGTCAAGCCCAGTCGAGATCCCATCATCTGGATTGCACCGAATCTGACCGCCAAAATCCAGCCAACACCTTGCTCAAATCTGCCAGCCGCAAAAAATTTCTCGAACTTAAAAAACACAAAAAATTTCCCGAACTTAAAAATTTTTACCATTGGTTTCTGATCCATCAAATGATGGAAAGCATACTCCCTCGGTAAAAAAATGAAAAAAAAATAGGGAAAAATATGAGGGAAAAATGGGGGAGGGGGGATTTCCATGAAATCCCCCCTTAAGCTCATAGGGCAGGGAAAGCCTGGAGCTCTGATACCAAATGTAAGGAGGAGAAACTGAAGGGGATTATATTATTGATAAAAATGGCCTATATTCAACACATGACACTTGTCAAGAGAAACTAACAAGTGTCAAGGTGAAGGCATAGTGCACTTTAACTCTAACAGATGATATTCCTAAGGATGAAATATCTCAACATGAAAATTTGATTAACAATGACATGCAACAACTTGAAAAAAATCCTGAAAGTGGCACACCAACCAAAATTGAAAATGATCATTCTAACCAAATGCACACTTCTAGGGAATCTTCTACTCATAAACCTAAACGTAGAAAGTTAACAAGGTGGACTATTAGAAGGATAACTTGAATGGTCATCAAAATATCTATTTATTGAAGCAGTGCAACCAAAAAATAGTAATGATATACCAACAAAATGTAGATTCATTATTTATAGTTGGAAACTAGGAAAAGATCATGAGATGCAACTTAAGTTGGATATAATAGAAAAATATTATGGAAAAGTTTATGTGACAATAAAATAAAGTGATGGAACAACTAAGAAATAATTAGGTGGAAGGATGCATCAGAATGCATACATGTCAGATATGTAGAAGACTATGACAAAGAGATAAAACAACAAAATACACTAGCTCAGAATGGTGGAATGATTCCAACATATTTTCAAAAACTTCATAAAACCACTTTAGTTTCAAAAATCTTGTAGTTTGTTATCGTACATACTATTCTTCAAAAGGGTAGACCTATGTCATAATTTATTGATTTTAAGCATCTCTTTCAACTAGTTGATGTACAAAACCTCCCTAGTGCCCATTTGTTAGATCAAAGTGGTTGGAAAATGGTAAAATGTCTCTCTTTAGTTGAGAAAGAGGACCTAAAAGATAAAGTTAAAATTTTTAAATTTATTTTATTTTCGATTGATGAGGTAACTACTTTTGACAACACATATTGGATTTGCATGAATGTTTACACCTTTTAAAATCATATAAGGCAATCTCATTTGTTAGAACTACATAATATGCTGGAAAATTGTCATGCAAAAAATATTTACAATGTTTTTTTATTAGATTAAAAGATATTGCTCGAATGGATGATGCAGTAATAGCCAGTAAATTAATATGTGTTGGAGCTAATGTTGCTTCTATAATTCAAGATCATAGAAATGGTCTTTGTGTTCAACTTCAAATATCAGTTGCTCCATATTTGATCTCAATTCATTACATGGCTCATAGAATGAATCTTGCATACAAAGTTTATGAGCACATTTAAAAATATTGCAAGAGTTGTAGAGCTCATTCGTGAAGTTCATGCATATTTTTTGTGTAGTCCAAAAAGGTTTGCAAAGTTTCAACTATTTGTACTAGGAGTTAAAAAAGGTAAAATATTAAAAGATGTAGATACTAGGTGGATTTCATTGTTTCAACCTGCAGTAAGAGTTTTCAAAGAATATAAGTCCTTAATAGGGTTTATGTATGATAATCAGAGGGTAATTGACAAAGAAAAATATTTTTTATATCATATGATAGACTTGGAAATATTGTTCACTTTATGTGGTATTCTTCCAATGTTGCATGAAATGAATACTTTGATAAAAATTGTGCAAGAAAGATCTATTTATATTGTTGATTTCATTAGGATTAATAAATAAATTTGTATGCATATTGATAGGTTATACTTGTCTAGTGAAAATTTTATGGATCATTTGTTTGATGATTTGAGAACTTTAATAAATACCAATGATCAAAATAATTTGTTGAATTTCAATATTAACAATCATCTTTGTATTAATGTTCACAAAAAAATATACCTTTATATTATTTTGAAAAGCGATTGTTAGAAAATGAAGAACTTGATTGATTATTCCATGGATCAACTTTGTATAAATAACAAAGTTGATCATTGAGAGCCGTTGGATTACAAGAACTCATCAAACCTGATGAAGACACCATTGAGAGTTCTCTTGACACATGGAGGAGTGGGAACTCAAGTGTGTCTATCCTAGTAGAACTTAAGAGAATATTCATTTATTTTAACATCCCCCCTTAAGTGATACTAGGGGAGGTTTGTACAAATGAGTCCCAACAACAAGGCCTAGTGAGGTACTCATGTACAATGTCTTCTTTTTTGAAGAGATGGTAAAAACCCTATGGGAAAAACCATCAATCAAAAAGGAAGTAAGGAAGAGGCTTGTCTTCGGATGGTGAAGATTGTCCTCTTATTACAAAAGCAAAGATGAGTCCCGACAACTTGGCCTAATTAGGTATTCATTTACAATATATAGATGGTGAAAAAATCCCTTTGGGAAAACCAACTATCACAATAAAAGAGGCTTGTATTCGGATGGTGAAGATTGTTCTCTTACTACAAAAGCAATGATGAGTCCCAACAACTTGGCCTTATTGGGTATTCATTTAAAATATATAGATGGTGAAAAAACCCTTTTGGTAAAAACCAACTATCATAATAAAAGAGGCTTGTCTTTGAATGGCGAAGATTGTCCTCTTATTACAAAAGGAATGATGAGTCATGACAACTTGGCCTGATTAGTTATTCATATACAAAGTATAGATGGTAAAAAAATCCCTTGGGGAAAAACCATCTATCATAAAAAATATCCAAGATAGAGGTATGTCTTCAGATGGTGAAGATTGTCCTCATACAAATAATGAGTCTCGGCAACTAGGCCTGATGAGGTACTCATGTACAATGTTACTTATATATAGGAGAGATGGTGAAAAAACCACATGGGAAAAACCATCTTTTAGAAAAAAGAACAATAAGAAGAAGAGAGAAGTGAAAAACTCTATGCAGCAAGATACTTTAACACCCCCCTAAGTGACAGTGGAGTTAAGTGAAAAAGGAATAAACAAGATGTGGCATACCCACAGAAGATGAGTCTCGACAACAAGGCTTGATAAGGTACTCATGTACAATAGAGATGGTATAGCCATAGAAATGAGTCTCGGTAGCAAGGCCTGATAAGGTACTCATGTGTAATATGTGATCAAAAGAATAAAGAACACTAAAGAAAAGTCCCCTAAAACCAAAGTGAAGATAGGATGGAGAAAGAACCACAAAAATCGCATGGGTAGTCCAAAAAAGACTCCATAAGCATGAGTATGTGGTTTCCACCTATATGAGTACAATGGGCTGAAATAAGGTCCAAAAATCATGGAAAAATAGCAAAACAAGGGGTTTTTTCCAAGTATGAGTCCCGAAAACAAGGCCTGATAAGGTACTCATTTACAATATGTGATCAAAAAAATGAAAGATCACTAAAAAAAACTCCCCTAAAACCAAAGTGTCTCACAAAAAGGAGTGTGAAGATAGGATGGAGAAAGAAACACAAAAATCACAAAGGTAGTCAAAAAATGACTCCGCAAGCATGAGTATGCGGTTTCCACCTATATTAACATAATGGGCTGATAACTAGATCCAAAACTTGTGGACAAACAGCAAAATAAGGGTAATGATGAAAAAATCCCAAGGGAGAAAACCACCTTCTAGAATAGAGGATGGATAGGAAGGGAGATGTCCTCTTCAACCCCCCTTAGGGTAACTTCCATCAAGAAGCCTGCAAAGGACCCATCAGGTCTCTCAAAAAAGTAGAGACTCATTGCTGAAATGAATGCAATCTCCCAAACTGGTGCTTGTGACACATACAAGGTTGCAAACCATAAAAAGGTCACTAACGTAAAAGCCATTAAACCAAAGTGTCTCACAAAAAAAAGTGGGAAGATAGGATGGAAAAAGAAACACCACTTTTGCAAGGGTAGTTCAAAATGACTCCTCAAGCACAAATATGTGGTGTCCACCTATGTTAGAAAATGAATTACTTGATTGATTATTCCATGGATCAAATTTGTATAAATAACAAAGTTGATCATTGAGAGCCGTTGGTTTACAAAAACTCATCAAACCTGATGAAGACACCACTGAGAGTTCTCTTGACACATAGAGGAGTGGGAACTCAAATGTGTCTATCCTAGTAGAACTTAAGAGAATATTCACTTATTCTAACAGTGATTGGATATAGTTACTGAAGATGTTGAATAGATGCCAATCACATACAAAATATTTGATGTAGTTTTACTCAACACAAGGATTAAATTAAAAAAATAGCAGAAACGATGATAAGAGAAATCAAAGACCATTTTCAAAGAGATGAGTTGCTTGAAGTGATGGGTGTGGATAACCCCATGTTTTGGGATCTAGGAATAGATGGTAATAGTAAAAGTGAATTGTTTATAAAATATATGGGTATACTTTAACATGTTGCTAAACGTGTGGAAGTCAATGATAGTCTAAATAAAGAACTTTTGACCAATCAATCCTCATATTTTGGAATGACAATGGTTGATTAAATTTCACATTTGACTAATTTTAATCAACTAGGTTCTATTATATGTTTGTGGAAAAATTTGTACCCTAGTAGTGTTTTATAGTATACGATAAGTGAATATTTTTGCTTATATGAATTATGTCAAACAATGATTTTGAGATCAATGGAATATGAAAGGGTTTATAGTGCATTATCTTTTGTAAAATCTAAAGTTCGTAACAGACTGGATAAAAATCTAGAAAACTGCTTGAGAATATATATCTCATATTATGAGGTGGACAAGTATCCTTATGAGATAGCTATGACATATTGGAATTCTATAGCATACAAAAGAGACATCACTAATATTTATGATAATGAGGAAAATAATAACCGCAGTGATAAGATTGTTGAGACACAAAGATCAGTTATGTGTACAACTAATTTAGGACAACTAGTGAAGCATTTGTTTCAACTTCCTTCATTGTAATATTTGCATAATTTTTGCAAACATCTCTTAAGGATTATGATTTTTTTTTATAGATGAGTTTTTAACATATTGCATGATTTTTGAAAATATTTATCTTCAAGATTATGAAATTTTATTTGGATTGATGAGTTTTTCAAATAATATGCCATACTTGTTGATAAATTTTTTTATTTTATATCATACCCTTTGTTCATAAAATTATATGTTTTATATGATAGCCTTGTTTTGCTTTATTGAATATTGTAAACATTGGATGGCTTATTGATAATAAAATAAAACTTAAACTTCTTAATGGCACATTCGTTTGTGATGAATTGAATGAATCCTTTAGCACAACTATATTAAACATGATCTTATTTAATCAACACCTAAGTAAGATATCATTTTCATCGTTTTCAAACTTCTATTTTCTAAATTTACATAGTTCCAACAGTAAGCAAATGTAAATCTCTACAAATATTTAATAAAACAAAACAATAGTTTAAAAATATCAAACACATATTTAAAAATGTTTTATTATTTATTTGAAATCACTTTTCATTACAAAACTAGTAATTATATCTACTTTGATACTATTATTTTACGATTTTACAAAAATAGTGAACTATGCGTCCACTTTGATATTATTCGATTACAAGGCCCGATGTAGGTGCTCGCTCAAATATAAGATCCAACTAATTTTCCTCATGTCATTGTCCAGATGCTGCCTCTAATGTAGAATCAAGAAAAATCTCTTCATGCCCTATTCTAGAATTTTATCCTTGTAGGACACCAGCTCTCCTTAGGTTCTCCTCCACATTCATCAAACTCACGATCAATGTCCTTTCCTCTATAGATAGATCTTCTTTTGAACTCGAAAGCATTTCTTTCTCATGTTCCTTAAGCAAAATTTTTGGATGCATATTATGTTTCTTGATTATTCTCTTGAGGGCATTATTCTCTTTGATGGTGTGATATAATTATTCTTTAAATTTGATAGCATTTTCTGGACTCTACTTTACCATGTTCAAAAAAACCTTTAGGCTTTCCACCTGATTCTTCACATTGTCAAAATTGGACAACATAGCAACAAATTTAAAATATGTTACTTAATAAAGGTCTATATGTATGAAAAAAAATTGATTAAATAAAATATTTATGACTTACATTTGCAACTACTTTAGCAACCTTTTCCACTTTAACCTTTTTCTTATCAATTACCCATTTATTGAAATGTGCCTAGGCTTCAACATTTAGGTTCTCTAGACTATTCAAAAGGATATTTAAAACTTCATTATTGTAAACATGAGTGGTCTTTACATTTCCTGACTTTTCTTGATGTAATAAAGCATCAAGCTTTCCAATTTGTTGCTCAACCAATGAAAAAATATTCTCTTTTTTAATTTTTTTTTGTATTGGACATGAATTTATGTAATTATAATTTTTACCCAATACTCCTAGTATTTCAATTCTACAATATCCTGAAGCATACTATATTTTATTGTGGCTTCACAATTATCTGCCAATAAAATAGATTATAAAAAGTTCAATTTCTTATCTTTTGTAAGAATAGGGTCACTAGTTTGATAGGAGGGAGAGGAATTGTGAGTAGTGGCCACTCTTCCTTCAATTTTTCATGCTTTAGTTTAAAGCACATCAGAAGCTTTAAAACACACATGAATGTTTCCTTGTAAAAGATAATCTTCATCTAGGGTAGGATTATCCAAGTCAGGAAAGTCATGCATAATAGTGGAAATATTTTCGAATGAAAAATTCAAAAAATCTGAAATGGTTTGAGTATGGCCTCCTTCTAAACTCCTTGAAGGAAATAATTGCTTTCCATGCATACATTGTTGACCCCTCATCAACTATTGTCATGGTGGAGGTAGTGGTGGCATCATTCACTGTCTCGACTGTTGTGATTGACCTAAGGCCCCTACAAAAAGATTAGAATAAAATTTATTATAAAATATTGAAATAAAATGATGAAAAATATAATGTACTATAGAACGATTAAGTAAATTTAATTACACATATCATACCTGATGCCAATGCAATCTCTTGTTTTGATTCGATCGATTGTTTAGAATTTTTTGTGCGATGTTGTTGAGGTGGAGGTGGTGGTGGTATCATTCGTTGTCTTTGATGATCATTGAGTTAAAGACCCTATAACAAAATTAAAATAAAATTTATTAGAAAATATTGAAATAAAATGATGAAAAAATAGTTTTTTATTAAGGTAATGGGATTTTGAAAGGGACCCCAAAACTTTTACAATTGGGACAGGAATAAAATATCCATAGGGAGATGGTCTCCATAAAAAAAACACATAGGAGATAATCTCATAAGGACAATCTCAAAACCATCAAATTAAAAAAATTGGATCGTCCTGCGCTACAAATTTTAAGATACGAAAAACCTGGCTTGTGAGAGCCTGGGACAAACATACAACAAAGGAGTCTTGCCCATATCAAGAATGAGAGAAACAAAAAAAGTATAAATTAAAGCTAAAAATAAAATCTAGCTTGTGGGATCCTGGGACAACAATAAAGGGTCAATCCCATCCAAAAATGGTACGAGAGCTAACAAAGATAAGAAAAGTTTGAAAAAACAAAATACCGCCAAAAATTTTAAACCAGGGCATCCCACCCAAAAACAGTCTTTAAATTTGAAACGTTTCTCGCTCAAGAGAAATGGGAAACCAAAAATTAGTTGTAGTTGAAAATTCTTGGAAACTAAAAATCAAGTAAGAATCCTACCCTAGAAGAATCTTGGAAATCACCAAAACGTGAAAAACCTGTCTAATGGTAGCTCGAGAAAAAATCAACAAAGAACAAAGAAAACCTACTACAAATTAAACCATCAATAAAATCTGAAAGTAGCTGCAACAAAGGAAAAACCCATCCAGGAAGGCCCGAGAAACCCACACATTGGCCTATCAAAGATAATCCCATCCAGGAAGGCACAAGAAAACCATAAAATGGACTAGCAAAGAGAACCCCATCCAGGAAGGCACAAAGAGATCACAATTTGACCCAACAAATAAAAACCCATATCAGAAGACATGGTAAGATCTTAGGCTAGAACCAAAAGGAGAAACATGACCTATAAAGTGGATCAACAGATACTCGATATCTCAATAGGACATGAGATCTCCCTACGAAGGAGACTAAATATGCTAGCTATAGTGACGAATTCTAAAGATACTAGCCATCGAAAAGACCCATGACTAGATAAAACCTAGAAACAGGAGCTATCAACAATTGCCCAACAACTATAGTAAATGATGAAGCACGAGGTTCCCTTCCCTATACCAAAAAAAATGTAGAGGCAAACCATTGAACAACCACCCATATAAAAATTATACATAGTCTCACCAAAGTCTATAGAGGGAAGAAACCAAGGAAGCTAATGCCACAGCTTGCATGAAGAAGCACAAGGTTCCCTCCCAAGACCAAAATACAGACTAAAGTGAGAGGTTCCACCAGAAAAACTAGAAGTAGACAAATATTGGATTTGTAGAGAGATCCAAAGGTAGCATAGAAACCTAGATAGAAGCCGAAAGGGATGCTCATATGTGGAGTATAAGCATGAGGCCACTTGAAAGCCTAGAAAAATGTATATAAGGATCTCGAGCTAGTAGAATAGGTACACAAGTTCCAAACCCTCTTCTGGATACCACAACCCCCCAACTAGACAACCTAAAAGCCAACCAAACAAATGTCACCTAGGGAAGAATATCCAGGATAGTCCTCACAACTACAAAAATTTAGTCAAGCACGAGAAATCCAGCCTAGAAAGATTCAGGTGGATCCCATGAGCTTGGAAGAGACATAGACTTGAGGTAGGGATAACAGGCAAATGGAACGGGACCATCTCGCTAGAGCAGGATCCTCTCGCTCATTCCCCAATGAAAAATAAAATATAAGTATACTATAAGGATATTAATTAACTGCAATTGAGCATACCAAATTCTAATGTGAACTCATATTTTTATTGGGATAGTTGTTATGATTATTTTGAAGTATGTTTGTGATGTTGCCCTAAATACATTTAAAAAATATTAGATAAAGGCAACTAAAATTAAGTAAAAATAAATAAATTACACAACCAACTATGAAAAGAGTAAAATTACCTCTAATAGGTTGGCTAACTTCCTCAACATCGATGAGATATTGACATGCAACTGAAGAGGCAGTTGCACAAACAAGAAGAGATGTAAAATACCTTATGTATTTCATAGATTTTATTATTAGAGGTTGGGGTGATTGTGTATCAGAATAGCCATATAGGAGAAGTCCTCTAATTGCAGCCTCTCTTATGTTAGATGATGGGGTGGCTCTTTTCTGCATTCAAGTATAAATTTAAAAATTAAAAACATTAACACTATATACAAATAAATTTATTGTAAATTTGAATTAAAAATATGAATTTTACCTGCACCTCTTAAGTGGCTAAGCCAACTATCTTCAATTTTTTATGGACTGATGTGGGGACCGAGGTATTCTTTACATTGTAAAATGCTTCATAAAAAAAAAAATCAAATAATTGGTAGTAGAAACAACGACAATAGTTGCAACAACATTTGTGCACGCATGGTTAAGATCATTTGTTATTCTATTGGAAACATATGAGGACTAATAAAATCTATTTTTTCCAAAACAATGCACCATATATGCTAAAGCCTAAAATAGAATGTTTATTGTTCTCCCTTGTAAAACAACACATGCCTAGAAGAAATTGATGACCACACGAAGGAACTTGTGGGTAATAGTTAAAAATAGTAGGTCCCTTTTAGATGGATTTGAATGCCCTGCAAAAAAATATAACACAAAATTAATAATTACATTTGGAAATTATGCAAGGAAGAGGAAACTTTAAATTTGGAAGACTTATTTGATAAAAATATGATGAGAGATTGTAGCTATTCTCAAGATATATTTTATCGCCTTCAAAAATATAATTTTGATATGACGTGTTCACAACTTTTATATGGAAAGGTTGTTAATCTATGGATGTCAATCAATGTAACAAAGAATAATAGGGTCTTGTTATTGATGGTCATTATAGTGATTGACCCATTATTGTCGTAGCACTGAACAATCATATGCAACAAATTATTATTTATGTTGTATTGGTGCATTGATACTATCCCCATAAGCCCATATTTTGTTAGTCATGTTGAATCATAATAAGGAGTATTGAGAACATTGGAGATGAATGGGCAAACAAGGTTTTCAAAAATAATTTTTGATGGAAGAATGGATAATGGTCTATCCATTGCCGCAGTATATTGGAAGTGTTTCAAAAGGTTTTTGAAAGTTTTTAGAAGGCTTGTGTAATATATAGGTTTTTTTACTATGTGCAAAGAAGAGAAATGAAATTGTTCATGCCCTTTTATAGGCATTTACATGTGTAGCATTAAATGAAGTGTTGACGCATGGCAACATTAAGTGAGGTGTTGATACGTGGTAACATTTGTACAATATGCCATAGGTAGGTTGTCTTTAGTTTATCACTTGACACTCAACCAATAGACTATCATCAGGCATCATGTAGAATGGTCCTGGTAGGCTCTCATTAGGCATCATGAAACATGATGTCGATAGGCTCTCAATAGGCATCATGAAGCATGTTGTTGGTAGGTTGTCATCAGGTATCGTAAAATATGTTATCAATAGGCTCTCGTCATACATCATGAAGCATGTTGTCGGTAGGCTCTCGCCAAGCATCGTATCCATGGTGTTGATAGGCTTTGGTCAGGCATCATGAAGCATGTTGTTAGGAGGCTCTTATCAGCATCGTGAGAGTTTTCCAATAAGAAATTTTGGATAAAAGGCTTAACACCAAAAATTACCTTCTTATTTTGGTTGGCCTTATTGAACAAGTTTCTAACCACTAAGAATTTGAGAAAAATATGTCATTACCCAGTTGTTGCATTATGTGTTTAAAAGGAGTTGAAGATGTGGATCACTTGCTACTACATTGCAACTTATATTACAATAAATAAATAATATTTAAATTGATTATTTTTTTAAAATAATTTTATCCATCAAATCAATTTATAAAAATGACATGCAACTTTTATATACACTTTGGCAATAATGTATCATAAAAAGCTCATAAAGAATCCTTCAATTTTGATTTGTGGTTCTAATGTAGATCCATGATGAAATGAGTAAAACATGCACTTTAGTACTTTCACAAAGTAGACCACCAAGCCATGGCATTTATTTTTAAGTGTACCATATCTTTAAGGATGTGGAAACCTAGATGTAGCCTTTGTATCAAAACAAATAGAAAAGATATATATTTTAAATAAATTGGCAGAGTGATGAGAAATGGTGCTCATTGTAAAGAGATCCATGTTCAAACCCCCATGACCTCAAGTCTCCAATATGCATGTGTTTCACAAACATATATTCTATTCCATAGGTTCAATACATGTACCCTAGTTTTGACTATGCTTAATGTTTAGATGTTTAGAAAAATGGATTATAGAACCTCATTTTTCATTGTTCAATTGAGATTTAAACAACTAAATATTTTAAATAAGTCAAATAGATATTCTAAAAAAATAAAATGTATAGGAGAATCACAATTTTACCACTAGATAAATTTGATAATGTATAGGAAAGCAATATCCTAATGAAAAGTAGTTCACCTTATATAGGCATGTATTACCTCTCTAACTGTTCTCATTTCATGCACTTAAAAGTCGGCACTTTGAAAAACCTCGAGTTACATCTTATGTTAACAAGACCATAAATGGTTGTGGGTTTGCATAGACCCAATACACAAATTTGGAGTCATATTATTGTATTTTTTGCAAAATATATAGAATTTTATTAATGTATATGTTGTATAATATAATTTTTAAAAATAAATCTCAAAATCAAAGCCTAAATTTAGAAAAGCATTATCACATATTTCTGCTCATTATGGGAAGTCTCATGTGCAAAACAATGGGTGATGTTACATTATTTGAATATATGTGGAACTAATATAAATGATTTTCTTCAATCTATAATAATATAAAATGTACAAAAGTTAGGTTTATCAAAATTAATTTTGATGATGCTTCCAAAGAAAATTTAGAAAAAATTGGTAAAGGTGATGTTTCTAAATAATAGAGGTAAAATTATCCTAAACTCAAATTTTATGAAACTTCAACTAACAACTATGAAATGCTAGGTATAAGCCAAGAACGAGTGTGTTCCGAGAGCAATACTCACTAGATAACATGGAATAAAATTCATATTTAAATGCCTAATTAGAAGTCAATATGCCCTACCTTGAAGTATGGATGCCCAAGTTAGAGATAAGATGAAAAGTGAATATATGGTATGTTCCATCTAGGAAGCAAATGTTACTCTAGAAGTGATTATCAAGTAAAAGAAGATCTAGTACGATATAATGGTTCTTAAAGTATAGGGTTAATATGTAAGTTCCTTGGATATTGGTCATAGTGTTTAGAGTTTCAAAATTGGATGAATTGAAAGTGGGGATTGAGTTTAAATTACAAAATGACTTTATTCCTAAAGGTTTTTCGTTATCATCTTTTCCAGTTTGAAAATTAAGAATAAAACAATGGATGGTCGACCTTGATTTAGGAGGAGAGATACCCTTTATTTAAGATGATGGAGTGAGAATTTTTTTGTCAAGATAGAGACTATTAAAGAGATTTTGATGTGTGTTAGGATTTTTGGACTTTTATTTCAACTTGTCAAAAAATATATTTTGAAGATTATTTGAAATACCCTAAGGAAGTTCATCCAAGAGAGACCAACTACTAGAAATAAAAGCATGCTATATATACTCAGATAAGTGTTGCTATAGATATTATAAAATCCTTACAACAATCCATTAATATTAAGAGAATGAGATCAATAAGTGGATTGTGAAAATATTGTATTCTAATATCGCAAGTATTGTTAGATTGAACACATGGCAAGAGATTGTAAAGTGAAAAAGATGAC
This sequence comes from Wollemia nobilis, assembly GCA_028583015.1. Taxonomy (NCBI): domain Eukaryota; kingdom Viridiplantae; phylum Streptophyta; class Pinopsida; order Araucariales; family Araucariaceae; genus Wollemia; species Wollemia nobilis. The sequence goes on along the minus strand of JAQPPZ010003287.1, from coordinate 3,317,246 downwards.
GAAAGAGACAAAAATATTGGTCATAAAAAACAATTGAAGATGAAGCAAGGAAATCATACTATAGTAAAAAAATAGATTAGATCAAGGATATTCCACTCCAAAAGAAAAGATAATGAAAGTCTATCAAGAAAGTTATGTGGTCAAGGACTCCATAGTTCACTCGGATCAACCATTAGAGGAAACAAAGAAGGATACAAGGAATGAAAAAGTACAATGTGCAAGTTTAAATTTAGAAGGAACTAAAGGTGCAAAGGAATATGTAAAGGAAAAAATTAAATAGAGTGGAAGAGGTCAATTTTGGAGTCATATTATTGTATTTCTTACAAAATTTTTGGAATTGTGCTATTTTATCTTTTGTATATTATATTTTTTAAGAACAAATCTCAAAATCAATGCCCAACTTTAGAATTGTATTATTGCATCTTAGTGCTCATCATGAGAACTCTCTAGTATGGAAAAAGGGGTGATGTTACATAATGTGAATATACATGGAACTAATGCATAATGATCTACTTTGATCTATAATAAAATAGAATGTGCACAATTTAGATTTATCAAAATTAATTTTGATTATGCTTTCAAAGAAAATTCAAAAAAAGTTGATAAAGGTGGTATTTTTCAAAATAATAAAGGCAAAATTCTCCTCACTAGAATCTTATGAAACTAACTAATAACTATGTACACTCTAGGTGTGAGCCAAAGCAACTACAATTTGAGAGAAAGTCTCACTAGACAATAGCATGGAAGGAAACCCGTATCTGAAATCCTTAATTAGAAATCAGGATGCCCTAGTTGGAAGTATGCATGCCTAAGTTAGAGATAAGGGGAAGATAAAAAATATGGCAAGTTCCATCTAGGGAGCATATGTCACTTTAGAAGTGATTATCAAGTATGAAATGATCAAGCATGATATAATGGTTCTTAAAAGTAGACGATTAATATGTAAATTCCATGAATACTATCCAAGATTTTCAAAGATTCAAAATTGGATCAAGTGGAAATGAGGATTGATTTAAAATTACTACATGAATTTTCTTCTTAAAGGTTTTTTCATCATCATCTTTTCTAGTTTAAAAAAATGGATAAAGTAATGGGTGGAGTATTATATATTTTGGTAGGTAAAATTGCTTAATTGCGGAGTTTAAATGGGCCCCAAACCCAAGTATATAAATTGGTAGCTAAAACAATAGCATAATATGACACAGGCCTGCACATTGGCCAGCTGCAAACTAAATGAAAAGCACCAAACAGTAACAGAGAAGGCTGAGTGGATGCTTGACATCATAAACATAAAAATACAGCTTGAGCAATATCCACCTAGGGGTTGCTTAAGAGAAGTAACTACCTGTAAACCTTGTAAAGGAGCTATAACAAAAACCCACATAGGAGATGCTCACAAAAGATCAACAAAAACTATAATAGATACTTGAACAAGAAGCAACATAGTATTCAAAAAGGCCCACACAGGGGCAATAAAACACTTAGAAACAATAATGGGAAGCCCCGAAGCTCTGGTTCCCAGTTATGATGATATCTTCACATTGCTTGCCCTTTCACCAGAAGTTCTATCACCTTGATCATCAGCTTAACAGTAACTTTGAAATGGATACTATGCACAAAAACATAACCATTATTCCATGAATTGACAAAGACTTCAATGATATCTTGCTCAGCCCCTTTGAAGTTTCTAAGGAAAGGAATGAGACCATGAGCTTCCAAAAAGGTCTAATACAGGGGATCAAGCTAAAGGCTAGACGGCTCAAGCAAGGCCATGTTGGTAAGACAAAGGAAAAATGAAGACCGCAAAAACTAGACACTATGCTTCTTACTGCTTAGGACACAATAGCAGATAAAATCAGACGATAATGGATTGACAAAGACCAAGGTTGTAAATATATAAATTTTTGGCACAATAAAAAACCTTTCTAAAAGCTAAGTTTGAGTGATTTGTGGACCACTTAGTAATACTCCATAGGGAATAGATACTGGAAAATACAGACATGGCACAAGACAAACTATGCAAAGGATATGATAGGGATAAGATTGGGAGTGCCAATTGACTAAAAAAATGATTCTCAAAATTTGTAAGATGCAAAAAAGAGGATCTCGAGACTTGAAGCATATTGACCTTGTTTGACAACATTCAGTTACATTGTCTATCCCTACTAAGGGACTTGACATGCTTGGAGAAGACCACCATAATACAAACCCACTAACAGGGCCTACCTTGCGACATAGCATACTTCACAGAAAGGAAACAAGAGAACTAACCACCAGTACTGATAGTAATATTGAAAGTCAAGATAATAAAAAAACTTCCACCATAAGAATTGGAACCAAAGAAACAAATCATGCTAAAAAATCTAGAGTCATCATTAGAGAAGCTGACCCGCCAAAACCTATGACCACATCTTTCAAACCAAATCATTATTAGTAGCATTTAAAACTTCTTGGGGAAAGCTTTCTTTCCAAATGGACAGTGATTTATGGATAACTCCCCAATTGGTAAGAATATATAAAGGCCTTTTACCTTCACGGTACACATGATTGATAGAGATATCATTGAAATTTTGGTATAGCTTCTTAGCTTCCTGAATAATGGTTCTGAAATTCCAAGAGGAAACCCTATTGTTTTTAAGAGAATTTATAATATTCAAAGAATCTCCCTCAATAAATAGATTACCTTTATAATGCTTGATAAGATATAGCCCTCTCCATAGTGCACAACCTTCAACAAAATGATTAGTTTGACACCCTAGATACTCAACATAAGCCATAATAACTTGACCACTATGATCTTTGATAAGACCACCTACACCTGCATCCCCTAGATTTCCTTTGGTGGCACCATCAAATTTAAGTTTTAGCCACTCACTTGGGGGAGGAATCCGATAGACACCCACTCTAGGATAGGGCGTTGGAAAACTAGAACTGGAGTTGTAGGGAATTTTTAAGGAAGAGTACAAAATAGACTCCAATACAGAATCAGGATATTTGGGACAAGGGAAGAGTTGGGAATTTTTTATAGCAAATGCAATAGATTTATTGGTAACAGAGATGGGATCCTTAGAGGAGGAAGAAAAAACCCTGCTGTTTATTTCAAGCCACATTTACCATAAGATATGATGAAGGGTCATTTTCTATAAAGAATATAATCTGAGGTTTTTGAAAGGAGTTGGCCATTGGATGAAAATGTGACTCAACGAATTAGGAGGAACCCATGAGATATGAAAGTGGATATAAGGTGATCCAAAGCTATCTTGGAGAAAGAGCACTCCAAAAAGATATGATTGACAGATTTCCAAGTATTCATGCACAAATAGCATCTGTTAGAGATAATCATGCCCACTTTCATAATATTATTAATCGTTAGAATATTATTTTGGATGGCCAACTAGCTAAAATGAAAAAAAAATGGAATGACATATTTAATACACACTTGATCATAAGGTATTTGAACCACTTGATAATCAATAGTCAGACCATGAGCATATTTGATTGTGAGTAACCCAAAATTAGTCTCTTTCCAAAAAAATTGTTACTAGTGGGGATGACTGTTGCATTTAGGATGCTTTTAAGAATAGCTTAAGCATCAGAGATTTAGCCATTAGAACTTGGAATATGAAAATTTTTCCAACGCTTAGAATTAGATGAAACATCAATGAAATCTTCAACCTTGCTACTAATTAAAGTGTCCAGGAAAGGCTGTAAAACAACAATTTCATTATTCTCAAAAAGTAGTTGATTAGAGATCCACCTATCAGTCGAAAAGTTAATTTTACTCCATGTGCCTAATTGCCACCTTATCCCCTTATGAATTAGATATTTGGTTTGGATAATTGATTTCTAGAAAGTGGAGCCCTAGGTATATCATCATCTATGAAATAATGATTTTGAAGATATTTTCTATTTATAATTGAGATCCATTCAAGATTGTTGTTGGTGAAAACCTTCCATGCTTGCTTGGCTAACAAGGATGTGTTCATATTATAAAATCTTCAGAGTCCCAAGCCCCCCTAATTTTGTTGGGGATCACACCTTGTCCCAACTGACCAAATGAAATATTTTCCTGTCCTTGGCATCTACCCACAAAAACCTTTTTTGAATTTGCTCAATTTTCATGTAGATAGCAACATGAAATTTGAATATGAACATGAAATAAACAAGAACACTTTGGAGATAAGCCATTGTCAAGGTGGCTTTGGCTGCTTGAGAGAGGAGGGTCCCTTTCCAACCTATAAGTTTTTTTAATCCTCTCAACAACGTTACTCCACATGGATTCCTTCGAAGCAGTGGTGAAAAGAGGGAGGCCCAAATATTGGGTAGGCAACTGATGTTAGAATTACTATAGTAATTCTATATTATTACTTTATTTAAATTGTTAGGGTAGTTAGTTAACTACCTAGGTTAGTTACGCTATTGTTAGCGTATATTATATTGGGTCTATATTGTTATTTTATTTTAGACCTAAGTTGTTGATTAGATCCTATGCTTACGAGCTAATCTGGGCTCTAATTGTATTATTTATATTGTTTATGATCAATGGAAATACTGTTCGTTTTGTTCAACATGGCATCAGAGCCAGAAGTCTGAAAGAATAGGCGGCAATATTTTTTCGAAGAAGAGCTGGTCTGTGGAAAACATTGCGCAGCGGAAGCTTGCTGGAAAATGAATGTGCTCGTGAAAAAAAAATATTTTACAAAGGTTCATACCTTTAATTTTTTTTTTTTTTTTTTTCAGGCGCCGTAGCACTGAGGCCGCAACACTGAGGCCGCATCACTCAGGATTTCCAGACCCCCTGTGCGCGCACTCCCATGCATGTTTTTTCGTGCATTTTTTTCCCCTCCTCGGCATGCCCTCCCATGCACATTTTTCTACGCGTTTTCCCCACCCCCCCAAGTCGTGCGACTCCCATGCGACGTCGCGACCCCCCCTCACGTCGCGTGACTCCCGTACGACATTGCGGTCCCCCCCTCCCTGCCACCGCCTGTAGCAGAGGCAACCGCGGCCCCCTGCCGCCGCCAGCAGCGGAGGAAGCCGCGGCCACGCGGCCGCGAGGCGGACGGGCTCCAGGACCCTCCTCAAATAGGAGGGGGTCTCTGATCCTGTCGGATCAGCCCGCTAGTCCACCTGGTGGTGGACTGAGCGGTAGGGCTCAGGGAGCCCTCAGGTCGCGGGTTCCAATCCCGCCGACCCCCCCTCTTGAAAAAAAAAGTAAAAAAAAAATTTATAAAGTTTTTTTTAATTATTTTTTTTAAAGTTAAATAAACATTTGATTTTAATTTATTTTAATAGTTTTTTAACTATATAAATTAAAATTAATTTTTTTTTAACTTTAAAACTATACAATAATTATAAAAATGCTTTGTTGAGAGAATTTTTTTTAAAAGGGGGTATTTTTTTTTCAAAAAAAAAAATCAAAGGGGGAAAGTGAGTAATTTTTTTGAAAAGCAAATTTGGCATTATTGTAAAGGTGCATTTTCGGCTGCGCCCGACACCTAGTGGGTCATTTCTGTGGGCACTTTTATGTTGTAGGATGCATTTTTTTTGTTTTGCACTACTTCATTAAAAGTTTAAAAAAATCAAATTCACTCCCTAAGTCCCCAGAATAATTAAAACCCATCCGTGCAATTTATTGCACTGCAGCATTCGGTATTTGTGATACCTCTGGCCAGCACTTACAGGTAAAGTTGTCGTGATTGCGCTATTGTATCCGCCGCCTAATATAGCTGCTAAAACGACGTCTGAGCTTGTTCTCTATAAATCATCGGGGAGAGATAAGTTTGCCATTTTGCATTTTTTTACTCCATCCATTACCCTAATAGTTCTTGTGTTTAGGCGTAAATCCTGACGAAAGTTCTGAAATCCAAAGTGTTTAGGGGAAGTTACGCCCGACGCATGAGGATTGCAGACTTTCTATGGTAGGTGCCATCAACAAGACTATTCCCTTTCAATATTGCTTAAGTACCACGTATCGTATGATCTCTAAAAATTACCTATAGTTTCCCTCACGTAAGGGCGGGTGATTTTTTTTTATCTTTCTAAATACCTATAGTTTCCCTCACGTAAGGGCGGGTATTTTGTATGGTATAACGGCCTAGCAAAAGGTATATCGAAAGGGGGACTAATTGGTGTTATAAGGAACCTTCACCATGTCTGCAAAATTAATGACTGATTCTCATCAGTTGTTGAAAGGTCCTAATTACACACCATGGAAAAACAAGATGAAGGCAATCCTAGCAATGGATGACTTATGGGATGTTGTATCTGGAGCAACAACAAGACCTTCATCTGTTGTTGGTGCTACAGCTCCATCTACTGCTCAAAAAGACTTTGACAAGAAAGACAACAAAGCAAAAGTGCTCATTTTGCTTGTTGTGTCTGATGAAGTTCAACCCCATATTGTCGATTGTGAACATAGTAAAGAGGCGTGGGATGCCCTTAATACTATATATGAGGGAAAGAATGATTCCACTATTCTATTTCTTCAATCTCAATTACACAGTCTAAGCATGAAGCAGGGGGAGACAGTTGAATTTTTTCTTTGCAGAGTGTCTGAATTGAAAGCAAAGTTGAATTCTTTGGGAGAACCAGTTGATGACAAGCTCCTTACCTCAATTGTATTGAGAGCTTTACCTGATTCTTATAGGGTGTTGATCACTTCTCTTCAGGTGTCACAACGAAAAGTTACTTTTGTAGAGTTGGTTAATATGCTTCAAGAGGAGGAGGCACGCCAACTACAACGAGATGATTCTTCTAACACTGCCCTCTACATCAACAGGAAAGGGCAGAACCAGAAGAAGGGTAATTTTCAGAAGGGAGGGAATTCACAAAAGGATTCAAAAGGGAAACAAACTCAACAACCTCAACAGAAAAAGAGATATTGCAAGATCTGTGACAAAGAAGGTCATGATACAAACAGATGTTGGCATAAGAATAAACAATCAAAACAGAAAGGCCAAAACAAACCACAAAAGAACAAACAACAAGTGAATGTTGTTGTTGAAGAATCTGACATGGATTCTGAGAGAGCCCACAAAGTTCTCATGACTACCACAGTGTCCAAGCAGATGGATCCTATATGGTATGTTGATTCTGGAGCCAATAAGCACATGACTGGTGACAAATCATGGTTTGAGTCTTTTGAGGCCAAAGAGGGCAAACCGATCACTATTGTCGATGATAAAACCTACAAGGTTCAGGGAGAAGGAACAGTCTCTGTCACTCTTCCTGATGGCAAGTGCCAGATTGAGAAAGTCCTCTATGTTCCAGGACTGGCAAACAACTTATTGTCAGTGACACAAATTCTGGACAAAAATATGGTTGTAAATTTTAGTGTTGAGGGGGGCAAGAAGTGTTGTTCTATCACCAGGAGAGGTAAGAACATTGCAACCGCTTCATATAAGCACGACTTATTTGCCCTAGATACTATCTCTTCTCCGGATGTAGCCATGATTGCTTCTACAAAGGAGGCAACTTCCCTATGGCACAAGAGATATGGACATTTGAGTTCTGGTTACTTACTTGAGTTAAGTAAGTATGAAATGGTAAAGGGTCTTCCTTCCCTTTCTACCACTTTACCAGTTTGCTCTGACTGCTTGGCAAGAAAGCAGCATAGAGTGCCTTTTGAAAAGAGCTCTACAAGAGCAAAGAAACCTCTGGAGTTGGTTCACACCGATCTGTGCGGTCCCTTCACTCCCAAAAGTTGTGGGGGTAAGAGGTATTTTTAGTTATTCATGGATGATTACTCACGAAATATGTGGGTATTCTTTCTTCAACTGAAATCTGAAGCATTTGGCTTTTTTTAGCAATTCAAGAAATCTGTTGAAAAGGAGTCAGGGACTTCTATAAAGACCCTCCACTCAGATCGAGGGGGGGAGTTCACCTCTAAATAATTCTCTGAGTTCTTGAAAGAAAATGGGATCACACGATAGTTAACTATTGCTTATACTCCTCAGCAAAATGGAGTTGCTGAAAGGAGGAATCGTTCCATCATGGAAATGGTTCGTTGCATGCTCACAGGAGCTAGTCTTGAGCAACTATATTGGGCAAAAGTTGTCACCACAGTAGTATATCTATTGAATAGGGCACCCACAAAGGCCCTACAAGGAATGACTCCACAGGAAGCATGGAGTGGTAGGAAACCCTCCATTTCTCATCTACGCATTTTTGGATGTAAAGCTTTCATGCACATACCAAAAGAGAAAAGGAAGAAGCTAGATGAGAAGACATTGAAGTGTATTCTTCTTGGGTATGATGAGCACTCTAAGGGATATCGTTTGATTGATCCCTTGACCAAGAAGATACACATTAGTAGAGATGTAGTTTTTGATGAGGCTTTCACATCGGAAAACACATGATGTATACCTAGACCTTGTGGAAACTAAGGTTGATAAATCTCCTTCATCAAAGGTTGGAGGTTCTTCTTCATCTTCTTCAACACCTCAGAAGAAGAATCCAAAGTGGTATACAAATACAATCAAATATTCTAAGCTATCCACTCCACCAGATTTGACATTGGATAGGCCTCGTACTCGTAGCATGGCTCGACAGGAGAAAGCTGCAACAGAGAATACTAGGGTTGATGATCTGTGTCAATATTTTGAGGAACTTTTTGTAGATCCAGAGAGAGATACAGAAGATATGGATATTGATAATGATAAGGTGTTTATGTCTTCAATAGATGATCTTGAACCTGGATCAGTGCAAGATGCTCTTGGTGAGCCTCAGTGGAAGGCCGCTATGGATGCCGAGTATAAGTCTTTGATGAAAAACAAAACTTGGAAGCTTGTCGATCTGCCATACGAAAAGAAGCCCATAGGCTGCAAATGGGTGTATAAAGTTAAGTATAAAGCAGATGGGACAATAGATAAGCATAAATCCCGACTTGTTGCAAAGGGCTATGCTCAAAGAGAAGGCATTGACTACGAGGAAACTTTTGCACCTATTGCTCGGATGACAACCATTCGAGTTCTTTGTGCTATGGCAGCACAATATGGGTGGAAAGTACACCAAATGGATGTCAAGAGTGCTTTTCTAAATGGTGATCTCCAAGAAGAAGTCTACATGACTCAACCAGAAGGATTTGAAGTGGAAGGTCAAGAGCAGAAAGTTTGCAAGTTGGTCAAATCCTTGTATGGTTTGAAACAAGCTCCTCGAGCTTGGTATATAAAAATGGATAATCACCTCCTGCAACATGGATTTAAGAGATGTCCGTCAGATGCAAACCTCTATTTTAAGAAACAAGGTTCTGAAATAGTGTTGCTTGTACTCTATGTTGATGATCTGCTCATTACAGGGAGTTCAGAAACTATGATCTCTACTATTAAAAGAGACTTGTGTCAATATTTTGAGATGTCAGATCTCGGACTTCTCCATTATTGTCTTGGTCTGGAAGTCAGCCAGAGGGAGCACTACATCAAAGTGTCTCAGAAAAAATATGCCAAGACCCTATTGGAAAAATATCGCATGACTGATTGCAAGCCAATGTCAACTCCGATGGAAACAGGAATTCAGTTATCGCGATATGATGATTCACCTCAGGTAGATGGTACTCTCTATCGACAGTTGATTGGGAGTCTCATATATCTGACCAACACTAGGCCAGATATCGTATTTGTTGTCAACTATCTTTCGAGGTTCATGCAGGAGCCTAAGACTACACACTGGAAAGCAACAAAGCGAGTTCTTCACTATGTCCGTGGCACAATGGAATATGGCCTAGAATACAAGAGGAACAACAAATTCTTCTTACAGGGATACACGGACTCCGACTATGTCGGATCATATGATGATCGTAAATCAACTTCAGGATATTTGTTTCATCTTGGATCTGGTCCTATCTCTTGGCACAACAAGAAGCAACAGGTGGTTGCTATTTCATCAATAGAGGCAGAATATCGTGCCGCACGTGAAGCTATGTGCGAAGTGATATGGTTGCGTCGCATCCTGACAAGTATGGGTCTTCCATCAAAATCTCCAATACACTTGTTCTACGACAACATGGGTGTTTTGAATCTTGTCAAGAATCCAGTACATCATGAAAGAACCAAGCACATTGACACACAATGTCACTTCATTCGAGACGAAGTTCCAAGGCACCGAATTCAGCTTCAATACATTCCCACCGATGCTCAAGTTGTAGACATTTTCACTAAGGCACTTGCACGTGTCAAATTTGAATTGTTTCGCAGCTCTCTTTGTATTGCCAAATGATGTAATCAGGGGGGATGTTAGTACAACTAGTAGTTCTTCAATTACATAAATAATGTAATAAGGGGGGATGTTAGAATTACTATAGTAATTCTATATTATTACTTTATTTAAATTGTTAGGGTAGTTAGTTAACTACCTAGGTTAGTTACGCTATTGTTAGCGTATATTATATTGGGTCTATATTGTTATTTTATTTTAGACCTAAGTTGTTGATTAGATCCTATGCTTACGAGCTAATCTGGGCTCTAATTGTATTATTTATATTGTTTATGATCAATGGAAATACTGTTCATTTTGTTCAACAACTAAGATATAACACATTGAAAGATGCATGTAATGTTAGCTTGTCTCTCTTGGGGAGTGTTAATGAAGAAGATTTTGCTTTTAATATAATTTATTTTTTTCCCTACAGCCTCCTCATAGGTATCAAGAATACTCTTAATGGCTTTTGCTTCCAACATAGAAACATGAGTAGTAATGATGGTATCATCAACGAACTACTGGTGAGACAAGGCTCTTAAATTAGACGTAGTATTAATACCTAAAATTATGTTGTTGGAGCAAGCCGTTTTAAGCACTCTACCCAAGGATTCAACAAGAATGATAAAAAGGGTGGGAAATAGAGGATCTCCCTGTCTAAGTCCCTTGTTACTAGGAAAAAACCCTGTTGCGGATTCATTGACCAGGATTGAAAACTAGGGATTAGAGATGCAGTTATGAACAAGATAAACCCACTCCCTATGAAACCCAGATTTGGGAAGGACAAAAATAAAAAAATCTCTGTTAACTCTATCAAAATTCTTATATCAATTTTGAAAAACATGGTAACTTTTTTGTTACGGTTAACAGAATGAGGGCTTCATGCAACGTGATAACACCATCAATAATATTTCTTCCTTTTATGGAGCTACCTTGAAAAGGGTCTATGATTTGAGGAAGGATCTCTTTGATTTTTGTAGCCATGGCTTTAATAAGAGTTTTGTACAGGATATTGGAAAGACTAACGGGTCTAAAATTTGACATAGATTTACACATAGACCCTTTGGAAACTAAGGCAATGAAGGTGGAGTTGATACTTCTGGGTATAGCTTTATTTTGTTGAATTTCAATGATGACATTGCAAATGTCAGGCTCAATAATGTCCCAAAAGTCTGATATAACCAAGGGAAAAACCCGTTAGGGCCTAGTGTTTTATCAGGATACATTGGGAAAACAACCTCTTTAATTTCATCAGGGGTGAGAGGTTTGATAAGAGTTAAATTCATATATGAAGTGACCATACTGGGTATATTATGGAGCAATTGTCTACCATCTTGGGTAGAATTTTAGGGGTTGGCTCCCAAAAGGCCTTCAAAGAAATATGAAGCTTCATTTTGAATCTCAAAAATACCCTTGATGACATATCCATCACTTTTGGTTAATTCTTTAATTTTATTCGAACTTCAGTGCCTTAGGGTAGTGGCATGAAATAATTTTTTGTTTGAGTCCCCCTCTTTGAGCCAAAGGGCCCTAGATTTTACCTCCAGAAAGTCTCCTCTTTAGCTAGCACATTGTGGTAGTCTGCAATAACCTGTCTCTCCTCATTTTCGAGTTGTTCATTGAGTTGCCCATTCTAAATTTGGAGTTCAATACTTTTTAGTTTTTGCAAAATCTTTTCCTTATTTTTTAATATGTTACCAAAAAATTCTCTGTTCCAGAGTCGAATATTTTATTTGACACAATTTTTAGGGAAACCCTGAAAATAAAGGACCCATGTCAGTCAAATTGCCACCAGTCAGCAATTTGAATTTGCAAATCTATGTGTTGTATCCACATAGCTTCAAATCTAAATGGGATTTTTAAACAAGGGCCTTTTCCAGCTTCAAACAGTAAAGGGCAATGATCAAATCCAACTCTGGGAAGACAGATAATATTGCCATCACCCATCACCGGTATAGCTTCTTGAGACAAGAAAATCCTATAAATTTTTACTTGAATATGCTGATCCCTAATTCTCCTTTTTCTCCAGGTGTATTTTTCCCCTTTAGTTTGAACATCCATCAACTCACATTCAATGACAAATTTATGGAATTCCTCAATGTTCTTGGTGGGCATCAGGTTCCCTCCCTGCTTATCAGAAGGAAAAAAGGAAGAGTTGAAGTCTCCAAAAATAATCCATAAAAGGTTTATGAAAGCACTTCTCATCTAACTCAAAGTATCCCATAGACCCCTACAGTTGAGAGGATCATTAGGGGCATATACATTGGTCAGAACCCAAGAGAAATTACTATTTTTTTAGAAAAACATCATATTGAGGACCCTATCGAAAGAGGAAATGATTTTGCCTTCTAACTTGTTTGAGTCCCAAATATAGAGAAGACCCCCATACATACCTTGAGCGGGGTAAAAAGTAAAATCACCATTTTTCCAAATAGAATTTGTGATTTTCTAGATTTTTTTTTTATCAATCTTCATTTCTTACAGAACCATGAAAGTGGGTCTGTGTTCTTTCCTCAAAGTGCAAACAAGCCTTTGCTTAACAACACTGTTGAGGCCTCTCACATTCCATGAGAGGATCCTCATTTAGAATTTTTAGAAATTTTTCGGCCTCTCTTAGTTTGTTGCAAGGGAGGTTTGGGCCTTTTTGATTCATCCTTCTCCTATCGATAAGATCTTGGAATAAGGTTTTCTGGGTACCATTTGCAATATAATTTTCTATTTCCTTTTTCTTCTAATCATTGATAGAGGGTCTTCCCTTTTTTTTCTTTTCATTGCCAATATCAACAGAAGATTTCTTGATACTTCTAGTGTTAATGGAGCTAAAATCATATTTGTCTTCTTTCTCCACTTTGTCTGATATGGGACTACCAATTTTTGTATGCCCCTCAAGGGTGGGCAGTGGTTTTGAAAAAATATTGGATGGCCTAGATCTGGTCGGGGATTAAGGTTCCCCTTGATCAAAAACTAGGATTTCATTTAGATTCGGGGTAATGTCGTCCTCACCAAGTTCAGACCCATGAATAAGAGTTCCTTTTAAAACATCAAAACAATTTTGGAAGGGAAAAATGGAACTCACCTTTGGATGATCATCCTCTGAATCTTGGATTTCAATCTGCTTTCCATTGGTATCTTTTGGAATTTATCCCTTCTTCTGGTAGCGGATACTTTTTTGCTTACCCTGTAGGGATCTACCTTGTTGTCATCCAATCTACAACCCGCTTCGAGAGGTATTGAGGAGTTTCATCTCCTTTGAGTTTCTTAGCAATGGGTATTGGGTTTTGAGATGGCCCTGAGCCTTGCATTCAATGCAGAATGTAAGCTTGTTCTCATATTCTATGGTTTGGCATCTACGATAGGAGTTATAAAATAGATTTATCTAAGTGGTAAGCTGGGAATCTAGATTGGCGTTGATACAATTCTAACATGAACCATACGAGTGTGTTCTCGGGTCACCAAGTCGATTGCAACCAACTCATCTATATATTTTCCAATGCCCTATAAGATGTCTTCGTACCAAAACTGGATAGGCAGATCTGGAAATCAAACCTAGATTGATGTAAAATTTATGCTCTGCATCTCATGGTTGAAATATTCGCCTCACTTTCATAGAAAGAAACTCTTCTATCTGAATAATCAAGGACCCTTGGTAATTATTTGGGAGTCATCTTATTCATTATTGAGATGAATGAGGAAAAACCCTTTGAAAGTGTAGCTAACTCCATATTGCCTAGGGTTTTCCATTTGGTATAGGCCCACTTTCGAATAAATTCCATATCTGACCGTCCTCCGATAAATGTTTCCACAAGATTGTGGGATTCAACAAAAATGTAATCCATCATTAGGTTTTCAAGAATTACTAGATCTTCACCTACTGGTAGTAAGAGGGTTCTACTGCTTGAGGGAGATTCCGTAGACCCTTTCAATTTCTCAACATAAGACTGTAAATATGACTCGATATCTTAAGTGAGGGACCCATTAAGCATGTGTCCTTATCAGAAGGATTTACTCCCAATGGTCTTCGCATTCCTAAAATCATCATAATATGACTCAACACCTTCAGTGTCAATAGAAACTGTACCACCCTTGATCATTGTGGGAATATCACCCTAATTCATCTTATTCGCTTTTCCACCTTCAGTCGTAGTCACAGATGCCATTTCTACCCTGATTCACTCTAGAGCTGCTTACAGTTAACCCATATGAAACCCTCGCACAGTCACTTACCAAAATAATTGTTCACACATAGGGATGCGTTAGGATCTATGTTGGTACAAATGATCTAAAAATTTGTGGAGACGTTCTAGGTTTTTTTAGGTATCTACCCACAAAATTTTAGCTCAATCCGAATCCGAATGAATGAAATATGATCGAAACAAGTTCGATAGTTTGGGAAATCCTACGAAAAATGTCCCTCACAATTTTCCTCTTAGTTCAACACATATGGGTGGAGTCTTATGGTTTAGAGGGAGAGATGCCCTTTATTTAAGACCATGGAATGAATTTTTTTTTCAAGATAAAAAGTTGTAGTGTGAGTTAGAGATTTTGGACTTCCATATTAACTTATCAATAAGGATATTTTGAAGAAAATGAAAAATACCTGGGAAGTTCATTTAGGAGGGGCCAACTACTAAGGAGAAAAAACATGTTATATATATTTGATATGTTTTTCTATGGATATTTCAAATTGGACACATGGTAAGAGATTACAAAGTAAAAACGATGAAAAAAGAGACCAAAAATTTTGGTCATGATGAAAAAATAAAAAGTAATAATGAAATGATATCTTGGAATATTAGGGTTATTAGTAAGACCCCTAAAATAAAGGGCATTAAGGAATTGGTAGGTTGTCATATTTATAAATATGAAAAATGAGTAGCAAATATTTTAACTATTAACGATGTGGATTTTTATCTTGACAAAATTCAAATTTTAGAAGGCAAATGACAAATGAGATTATATCTCTTAATTAAAATGATATCAATAAGTTGATTAGGAAAACATAATAGTTTGAGGAAATTTATGAATATCTTTAATAGAAAGGCGTGCAAAGGATATCATTTATAAAAACGCAAGTAGAATATGGTTTAATTAACCAGATGTCAATGTAATGTTTTGTTGTTTTAATAGGAATAGCCCCCAATAGAAGCCACATAATTATTTATAATAATAAAATAATAACTATGTAGAGGTTAAGACACTTTTATAAAAACTAAAATTGCTATTGAAAATGCTCAGCCCTAAACATTCACCGTAGGGGTTTCTCAGAATAACCAAATAAATAATTGCTATTGAAAATATGGGATACATTTCATTTAAGAGGCTTCACAAATTAATATTATTATTTATGTTGTCAAACATAAAATATATATATATATATATATATATATATATATATATATATATATATATATATATATATATATATATATAAGATTTGAGAAATCCTTACTATTGATGTTATTGATGCTGAGGGTTTGTTCCCCATCCCACTATGACCTTTCATAAGAGGGAGAGTTGAGCTTGTCAATAGAGGGAATTTAACACAATCACACACATAGCACGGTTTGAACTTTGGACCTCCTAAAGAAGAGCCAAAGCTCAATTGTTGTGATATCCCTTGAAACAAATATATATTTTTTTGGATTTCGTTAGTACGGGAAACCCTTACAATCGACGCTCAAGGTTGGGCATCCCCATTCCACCATGACCTCTTTTAAGTGGAAGAGTTGAGCTTAACAATAAGGAATTTAACACACAAAACACACACGTCGATGTTTGAACCTTGGAAGAGTTGAGCTTAACAATAGGGAATTTAACACACAAAACACACATGTTGATGTTTGAATCTTGGACCTCCCGAAGAAGAGCTAAAGTCGGACTGTTGTGTATATTTAATATATCTATTAAATATTACTAGAGGAAATATCTTTAAAATTTCAACTTATTTATAAAAAAGTAAATCAAGATAATTTACCCAATCAATTATGATCAACAAATTTTAATTTTAAAAGAACAATTGATAAGTAAAATTTTTTCTTAATAAAATAATATTAAAAAATTAATTGCCAAAACATATATATTTGAGAAAAATAAAAGATATCTTTCATAAAAAAAAATAGATGAAAAACCCAAGGTTCAAACCGTGAGCCTTATACATTGCTCTTATAAAAATTTCTTACACTAACCAAATAAAAAATATATAAATAAAAATAATCTTTAATAAAAATAAATATTAACTTAATTAACATTAAAAAAACAATATATGTTTTTAATAAAATATACCCACGAATAATTTATTAAAAAATATATTTTTCCTTTTCCTTTAAACTGATATAGGTCACCTTCAAAGCCTTCCAGTAAGACACATTGGGTAAACCACCACACCATGACAACTTTTTTTCCATAAGTTTGTGACAACTATTATAACAAAACAAATTGAAGTGTAACCAAAAACAAATTGGAAAAACACATATTATAACAAATTCGATGAGTTATGAAAGGAATACCTCCCCCAAAAGTAGTTTGCATTCCAGACGTGGGTCCTGTCATTTCATATAATTGGCCGTTGCAAATTTGGAAAAGCCGGCGTCACATCCGGTGTTGACAAGACCACAAACGACTTACCCTTATCAGATGGGTCCCTGCAGACTCTAACTCCATCCTCCCATTCCCATCTATAATAACGACATAAAATGAAAATATTTTAATTACAATTTACAAAGAATAACATAATATATTGGTACCTAGAGTTTTAAAGTTTTAATATAAATTGAAGTATGTATATAATCTTAAATTTTTTATTTAAATTTTAAATATTTTATTTAAAGCTTAATAATATTATAAAAAATCTGTTAAATAAAATTATAAAATTTTATATCATGATTAAAGTATTTTTTAAGTTTTTTTTTTTTAATAATATGAAAACTTTGAAAGTCCAGATTCAATAATATGTCTACATTCATTGAATCTCGATTCGAGTAGCGTGGCATTTTTATAAAGCTAAAATAAAGGATCCCATAAAGCGTTCACGGTTGTTGTACGGCTTTTGTTGTGTCTTATCATCAAAAGTTTGAACTGGATGGATCTCTTAACAAATAGATGGATGGCTAATCTCTACTTAAGTCAAACTGGTGGATGCCTATGTAATACAAATTATTCATTAAATAGCTTTACCTAAAAGCTTGCACGGAGTAATAAACACTTGAGACTATAAGAATCTTGTTAGGATCCTAAACTTTACCTACCATTGACAAAAATTTAGTGGGACAAGTAGGAAGTTGCCTTTGTACCTTATTGAGGACCTAATACCAAATGACCTATGGGGAAGCATCAATCCCAAAGGATCCCAAGATTTTTCATGATGAATTTAAGGGTAACAAATTTCCAATCAGGAGGGACATAGGTACAAGACTATTTTTAAAAAGCATAATTAATTTAGTCTTTCTATCACCGACTTTGGAACCAAAAACATCACAATATAGTTGGAGTATCTTTCTTGCTATTTCCACCTTCTCTTGATCGTTATGGAGAAATAATAAGGAGTCATACGTAAAGTGGGAGTTGATCATAACTTATTGGTTAGAGATAGTGATTCCTTTGAGAAGGCCTTCTCTATAAGCGAAATCTAAAATCTATCCCAAAACATCAACATTGATAGCATATAGGAGGGGGGAAATAGGACAACCCTAGGAAATTGAGTATTGGAGGGAGATAGGATGTGATAAACTACCATTAACCAGTGCTCTAGCTAAAGTAGATTGAAATAGAAGTGAGATATGAGAGAAAACATTATTACCAAACCCCATCCAAGAAAGCATATTCAACATGTATCTCTAGCTATTACGACTATAGGCCTTACTAAAATAAATATTTAGCAAAATGAAATCCTGCTTAGTCCTTGTCCAATTGGGAAGTTTTCCAAGCCAACATCAAGTTGTCAAGAATAAACCTTCCTTTGAGGAACCTTGTCTATTCTTGTCTAACAATTTTAGAGGTCATAAGACTCAACTTCATGGCAAGGGCCTTAGCAATAATCTTGTATACAATATTAAGCAAAGTGATAGGACTTCGGCAAGAGATAGACATAGGATATATACCTTTTGAATAAATTTGTTCATGCCTTGATTGGTGAAGCTATTAAGCAATCGAGAGGTAATGAATTCATTATAAAGAACACACAAGTATTTACCAATCAAATGCCACACTATCTTGTAGAACTCCATAGGAAGACCATCAGGACCCAAGGATTTACCATCCTTCATACAAGAAATAGCTTGTCATAGATCTACCAATGTGATATTACGGTCAAGTCTATCTCATATTTTCATGGGGCACTTTTTGCATGATAGAATCCTTAACGTAGTCCTCTAGGATGGGGAGCATATCATCTAGAGGATCAATAGAAAAGATATATTGGAAGTGGCTTTGAAAGGCTAGCAATTTTATGATGATTTATGTTAAGAGTCTTTGAGGAATCCTTGATGGCAGTGATTCTCTCAAAATTTTGTGTCCTTGAAAAAGGCAAAGATAAAATTAGAGTCTTTGTCCTCGTGTTTGATCCAAATTTAGTCTAGATAAAATTTAGATACCTCCAGCTTTTGCCACTTCAAATTGATGAAGCTCTTCTTCATTCTTAGCACAATGAGACAAAGATTCTAAGTTATCAGGGTTGTGCTCAAGGATAGTGTGGGCATGGTAAAGTTAATAGGTGAGGAGGCCAACCTTCTTGCATTTAGCTTTCACAACCTGCTAGCCATACTACCTCACAAACTTTATTGTTCTTCTTATAGCTTCTTGACATCGCAATGTTTTATGGCTTTTTAAGCCTTAATGTTAATATAAAACTCATAGGATAAATTTCACAGGATCAAATATAAGATAGCCACAATATAGTAAGATCAAGATATTGATGTAAGTAGAATAATATGAGAAAAATAATATGTATATCAAGGCTTCTAATATATCAAATAACATTCACTAATAAACAATAATATGAATGTAAATAGTTTGAATCATACATGAACAAAGCATGTAGCACAACTTACAATATTAACTGCTCAAAATATATGCAATCTTTATTACTCCACTTTCTCTTACAAACACTTGATGATGAATATGTATCTAATATGAATGTCACACTAATGCTCCTCCATGGAGTAATATATATATATATATATATATATATATAGTAGAATGACTCTTTGTCTATTTGACTATTCCTTTCCATAGTCCAGGTCTCATGACTCTTGGCTTCTCTACTTGACACTTGCATACACATGACTTTATCTTGTATGTACACCTAGACATGACTCTTCACATAACACACTATAATCTAAAGACACTTGTGCACTCTCACATATAAGATACTTATGCACATAAACTTACATTACACTTGCACACTTACTCACATGACACATGTGCATTTCTTGCACATACACACTTGTATAAAATATTATTCACTCTAAACTAAGACTCAACCCTAATCTAATATTTGCAAGATGCACCATGAAGGTACCATGGGGGTACATTAGCATGTAGCAAATAATATAATATACTCCAACAATGTCCAACTACTTTACCAGAAGACCGAGGTTCCAATTGCCATACAAAGGCTATAAGGTTCATGCATTCCTTAGAAGCCAAGTGAAAAACATTGAGCTCAAAGTGGAGATGGATAGGTTGATATATGGGGGCAAGAGAACAATTTAGAAGAATTGGGAGATGATCAAAGAGAAGAGTTGACAAGATGATGGATAATTTTATAATGAACCAGTGGGTTGTGGAAAGCTTGAGCAACATAAAACCAATCAAATCTAGTCATTTTGAGGTTCTCTCTAGGTTGATTATTGGAACAAGTATGTTTGTTGAGTCCATAGGGGGAAGGAAGTAGAAAAAGGGATAAAATATATTCAAGTAGTTTCTATTGGAAATCCATGCTCCAAACTCATCTATGCCCAAGGACCTACCTTCTACCCAAATCGAGTCCTTACGATTCTCCACCATATTAATCCCCCTCCAAGAATCTAGTGTTCAAGAGATAAGGTAGCATACATATAGTTTTAGAGAGCAATTTTATTACAAGGTTCATTAGGGACATAGATAGAACATAATCCTATAGTCCCCATTGAGATTTAAAATTACCCAAATACAATGATGGTTGGGGTATTCTTCCCAACTAGGGATATTCTTTCTAATTTGTACAATTGATACAATTATACCACCACTTTCCTAAGCATATCTTGTTAAAAATACACATGATCCCTAGCGAACGAGTGTATCCTAAAGGTAATATAATCCTCTGCTACCCTACCTTCCTAGAGGGAATAAATTGAGGGTCATAGTCACAAATTAGATGAGCAACATAGGCTATCCATAGAGGCAATAAAATGTGTCTCATATTTCAAGATAACATCATAATATTCATTTATTAAATGCCTAAGGCTTGAAAGCTATTCTAATGGTACACATTAGCTTTAGATTCAATAGTTATCATAGCCATCACCCTTAACTCTTTCAAAATAGAATCAAGTAGCAGAGTGGCCAATATATCTAGAGAAGGATCAGTAGCGAGGAACTTGGGAGACCTCAAGCAAGCTAATTGAAAGGCCTCATATGAATGGTTATCTTTTCTCTTAACCAAAGAGAGCCTGGATCTGTCTGTCATTTTGGAAAATTTTGGAGGGCTATTTTGCTTCACCACCATCTTCTAACTTTCAAGATTTAAATTTAGGAGCTAATATTAAAAATTAAACTTTGAAGATCTTGACTCAATGTTAAATTCAAAATTGCCTCAACATCCACCAACACTAGGTCTTGCATAGGGTTCTCAGATAGAGGGATTATTGATTCAAGGTAATTAAGAGGTGACTACAAGGGGTGATGCTAGGGTGCAGTCTATTAATGGATGAAATTGATAGGGGAGTGGGTCAAAAGAAACAAACATTTCTTTCATGGCTATGTTTATTTTATCCTTGTGAGGAGATTGATTGGGGATAATGTTTCCTAGTTTGTTCATAGAATTGGTAGCCCTAGAGGAGTTTGTACTAGTAGGTTTTAATGGTTTGGTTAGCCAAATAGTGTAATATTTTATTAGATTCCCCATTTCCCTATAATAGAAATAGGCATTGGGGAGATTAAGAACTCTCAAAGACTAGATAAAATTAACCCCTAGCACCTAAATCTTGATAAAAGGCCTCAAAGATGTCAACTTCAACATAAACCTTGGCGTGAAAGTGGATACCAGAGAGATTTTTGATAAACTTATTACACCAAATAAATTTCCCTCATGGTTCCAAAATGGTCCTAAAAAACCCATGAAAGTTGAAGGGTAAATACAACAATTCTATTCATAAAGGGTATTTAGATCTTGAGGGACCTTTAGAATGGAACTCAAGGGACCAACCCTACAAAAAAAAAGTCTATCCACAAATAATATAGGTACCAAAGTGTAGGGAAACTTGAGCATCTATAGACTTATTAAGCATAACACTTATATACCCTTTACCTAGACCAAGTAGAATCTGCAAGCCAACTCGTGGAAAGATATCTTTGAAATAACATAATAATTATCATAGAATATATATGAGTAGTTACAATAGTAAAGAAATATGACAAAGTGATGGGTAATTGCTTACTTGATCTCTGACTTCCCTTAGAATTTTATCCATTGACAACAATAGTAGCAAATGAAATGTTAGAGGGAATGTAATTAACAGATGATGACTAGTTGTCAATCGCCATACAATCAAATATGGAAAAAAGAGTATTAGAACTAAGATAAATAGGGTCCATTGCAGGGGTTATTTGGTATCCTGTGACCTACCTGGAAGACAAAGGAAGCTTCCTAAATACCCCACCTCTTGGAATTATAGCACAAGCTACACACATGGGAAATAGTGAAATATCCTCCAAGTACATGGCTCACCCAACCTTGTAGTTCCTTCTAGACTTACGCGTATGTGCCTATGTATATTAATAAATATATCATTATGCCTTAAGTTTATACAATGAAATTAAAAATAGATCATGAAGTAGATCAGCTAGAAACAATTTACAGTTTGAGTTTTTAAAAGGTTAAAGGTCCACCTCAAACCCACTACTACATCAATTAGTAGTGGGGTTATAAAGACACTAATATATTTGAACATAGACTAAGAAGTTATGGATTTTCCTATATAATAAAGAAAATATATTTTTTATCAACATCTTTTTTAAGGGTAGTATAAGGTATACACACAATAACATAACATAAGTAGCTTGAGATGAATGGTCTAATATACTTAAATATTTATATATCATAAAAATTGTTTCAAAAACATTTAATTTAATAAAAATAAAAACATATTATGTTAGGTTTATATGCATATGGTGTTTTACTTAATTTTATTCTCACATCTTCTCCCTTAATTTGAGAATAATAATCTTTACTAGTTGCTTTTATAGATTTTTATAATCAATCACAAAGTTGTCAAAACCAACCAAAGATCGTGAGTATGCTTTTATATTATTATAATTATGTAATATAGTAAATTCTGGTTTAATTAATATTATCTATTTTATATTCTATATAATAAATTATTGTAGTATGATTTAACATAAATTTATTGTTTTATTTTGAAGTAAATTTAATAAGTAAATAACCTTAATCAAAAGTAATAACAAATGAAAAAAAAATAATTATAAGCAACCAACAAGAAATTGTAATATATAACTTCATTAGGCTTATTTTCCTTCCTTATGTTGAAGTATGTGTAATCTGATTTTATTTCCTTATGTTGAAGTATGTGTAATCTGATTTTATCAAGCCAAGGCCAAATGTGTTAGAGAGTGCTTATGGTCACTACTGATGTAGCCTATAGCAAGTATTTATGTAAGCCTTAAGGTATTAATCATGTAAGCCTATGGAAATTTTTAATGTATTCCTTAGTGATTTTGGTTAAACCAACTCTATGGATAATATTTGTTAAAGGGTTTAATGCATTTATTACATTGTAAATTTACCTTCAAGTCAAGTTATGTCAACTTGAGGTTAACATTTAATTGGGGATTTCGTATCACTATAGATACCCCCAATAATTGATCCATTGTATTAGTGTATGATATGTAAATATGTTGTGGGGTGTTTAAACCCATCCCTTATTTCTTCTTTCAAATTGTGTCATTTATCTCTCTCTATTTTATTTATAAAATGTTATCATTAATTCATGCTTACATATTTTATGCATATAATAGTGGTGAATGTATGTTTTGAAATATTTCTATAAAATATTGTAAATTCTAACATGGTATCATAGCAAGAATTTGAGCTATATCACTTGATTACAAAAATAATTCTCTTCTTTTAGGCAATTGAGGATTCAATTATCAAACTGAAGCTTTTGGAGTATTTTGTTTTATTTTGAAAAATTGAAGTTTAAATTGGTTTTGGCATCAATTTCTCCTCCCAAATTTGTATCTTCTTTCTACATCAAATTCATGTACTTTGTGTTGTTCAAACCATGTGCATAAATATAATATGTAAGGGAAATATAAGTAAGAACCATCAAGAGTGACATTGCAATGGTAAATGTTGCGTTTTCAAAATCCTTCATCTATAACATATATTTTTTAACTCAACTTGTTTTCACTCGTCTTTTGGATTTTTGGTGGAACCTTCATCCTTGTCAAAGAGATTAGTGTGATGGTAAAAACATTAGATTTCAAATCATATATCACCAATTTGAGCTCTAGATTCAATATGTTTGTAAGTAATTTTTGTTTTGTAAGGGCATTAGCTATAGGCAACATTGAGGATGGCTTATGAACCATATTTAGTCTTAATAGATGACTAATATCCAACAACATGTATTCTATCTCATCATTATAGTACAATGATTGGTTTAGCTCTTGTTTGCTAGAGGTTATAAGTTTGAATCTCGAGAACACTTTTTCTTGCATGTAATTCTTTTCACCCAAAGATATGTCAAATAATGTTGTTTACTCCCTAAGTCCAACCAAGATCAGATGGCAAAGTGGTCAAATTTTTTGTTTGTGGTTATCAGGTTAGCTAATCAAATCTTGCAAGCAACTTTTTTTAGGCTTACTACATTAATGGATGGTGTACCCATAGTCAAGTAGTAATGTATACTCTTCCAACTCCAGCAACAATATTACTACACTGGTTGGTAACATTGCTTATGGATGTGAATTCTTGAGTTTGAACCTCAATGCTAACTCTTTTAAAGGTATGGTACAAACAAGCATTTTTTATTATCTTCTCTTAGTCATTTTCAAATAGCACGCATGACACATTCATCTATTTGCTTGTAGAGGTGAGGTTGTTGGTTTGATCCCCATTAGCTGCAAATCTCTCAAATTTATACTATATATACATTTATGTATGAGAATGAGTATTACTAACTAATAAAATCACTCCAATTGTCAAAATCTAATTTGTTGGTCAAAAGCTTGCAGTGGCAAAAATCAACCTATCCTTTTTGACCAAGTGATAGTTTTAGAATTTTCCAAATGGCAATATTTGATTTGGCAAAATCTACTTCTAAGGTTTGGCATTGTTAAGTTATTCTTGATTTCAAGTGCTAATTCATCCAACACTCTATAGCTCTTAACTTTTACGTATGAAAGTGTTTAGAGCCTATTTTTATAGATCACATAATTTTTCAATCTCAATGTAGTATTGTGTGAAATTTTATGTAAAATGGATCCTTTGGTGCTTGTTACTCACCTCAATGGGTAAAATTATAGCCACTAGTTAGCTCAAATGATATGATTACTAACAAGTAATAATCTCTTGTTCGTTTTTAATAATGAAATACAAGGTCTTGATGATAATGAACTTACTAAGAAGGAGGAAGCACTTGGTCTCTTCTTTATGTTAGTTGAACCAAATGTAATTTTCTACATAAGAGAGAAGACTGATTCTATTTAGGTATGGATAATATTGAATTATCCTGTAGGAAAAAAGTGTTAGTGAAATAGGGACAAAGCTCTCCAAACTTAAAATTTTATATTTTGGTAATGTTGAAGACTACACATTTGCTTCAAACCCCTAAAGGCTAATCAATATATGGTAGGATAAAAGGTAAATGGTGATGAAGAGTATACAAAATCTATCACTTCTAATATTACTCCACCTTTTATGTGAATTCTATGACTATCAAGGATCCATAACATTTATCTCTTGAAGGACTTTTTAAACTTCTTTTCCATTATGAAGTTGGTATGAAAATTTACAAAGCTCTTTCTCATATATAAGCCCATCCAAAGCCCTTCAAATAAGTGGAATCTAAGTCTTTGATGCCCAAGGGTATGTCTAAGGTTTCAAAGAAGTGAAATACATGAATATTATAGAAGTGAAGGAGAGTCCATAAAAACCACATAACAAGATTGAAATATAATTCTTGAGATCTAAACATAAGATTTTTGATAATGAAGATGAAGATGAAGATGGAAAAGCAGAATATTATTAGAGCATCTATTATGGGGGGTGTTACGTCTAATATTTCCTCTCCTTGGCCCCTCAACTCATATTATGGAGGGTGTTGAAGTATGTGTAATATTATCTTATCAAACCAAGGCTAGTGATGTTAGAAAGTTCTTATGACAACTATTGATGTAGCCTACAAACAAGTGTTAGTGATGTTATCTATTAAGGTATGGATAACTTTAAATTATCCTTATGGAAAAGTAAGTGTTAGTGAAAACAAAATAGGGAAAAAGCTCTCCAAACTTAAAATTTTATATTTTAGTAATGTTGAAGACTACATATTTGCTTCAAATCCCTAAAGGCTAATCAATATATGGTAGGATAAAAGGTAAAGGGTGATGAAGAATATAAAAAATCTATCACTTCCAATCTTACTCCACCTTTTATGTTAATTCTATGACTATCAATGATCCATAACCTTTATCTCTTGAAGGACTTTTTAAACTTCTTTTCCATTATGAAGTTGCTATGAAATATTACAAAGCTCTTTCTCATATATAAGCACATCCAAAGCCCTTCAAATAAGTGAAATATAAGTCTTTGATGCCCAAGGGTATGTCTAAGTTTTCAAAGAAGTCAAACACATGGATATTATAGAAGTGAAGGAGACTCCATAAAAACTACAGATGCACCAATTATTCAGCAAAAATGATTCGAGCAACAAAAGACTCAATCTCAAAAAGAGAATTTAAATCAGATCATCCTCGAGATGCACCAATTGTCCAACATAAATCATTTGAGCAATAGAAGACTCAACCCCAAAAAGAAAATTTGAATCAGATCATTCATAAAATCTAAATCGTTACTAAAGACCATCCAGACGGTTCCATAGAAAATATTAGCACCTCACATGGTATTCGACTCAACCCCAAAAAGAGAATTTGAATTAGATCATTGATAAAATCCAAATTGTTACTAAAGACCATCTAGACGGTTCCATAAGAAAATATTAGCACCTCGCATGGTATTCTTGAAGCTAATTATGAAGCAATCGGTGACGAATAGTTTTCTGATAATGAAGATACTATAAAATGTGTTACAACTAGATATTACCTCAGGAGCTTGAAGTGCAAAAATGCATTCTCTATTATTGCCACTCTAATGGAGGAAGAACCTCCTCTATAGAAGAGAAATAATCGAACTGATTTCCTCTGTGATGGATGACTGTGTTATGTTTGTTCTCCTTCTATGTGTTGGAGTTATGTGTCATGTAAGGATTGTTTCCGTTGTTAATTCTTAAAAAAAAAATTGATCATGAAAACTTAGGAGTTTGAGGAAGATGAAGAACATCTTTGATAAAAAGAGAAAGATAAATATGCTTTAATTAACTTGTTAAAAAGATAATATTTTATTTTTGTAATAAGGTGGCCCCAATAAAAACCACACAACTTATTTAAATAAAAAAAATTTGCCGCTACACTTTGAAAGTGAAGACTCCAGTTCCTAAATTCATTGAATCTCGATTCGAGTACAATGGCATTTTTATTGCCAAAATAAAGGATCCCATAAAGCGTGGATTGTTAAAAAACTTTCAAGGTTGTTCAGAGCACATGCGGGCATACGGCTTTTGTCGTGTCTTATCATCATTGGATACATCAAAAAGTTTGAACAGATAGATGGATGGCCAAATCTCTCACTTAAGTCAAATTGGTGTATTAGCAATTATTGCATTAAATACAAAATACCGCATGTCACAATTTTCATTTTAAATTTATAATGGATAGATTGGCATTAGTCCACCTTAAAACAACAACAACAATTTAATTAAATAATCAGATCGAGGAGGTAGAGAATATTAAATGATTCCATCTTAGAACAATGCTCACTTTAAGTAATTCAATTAAACAACTTACCCTTATTAGCATCATAAATTTTTAGTAATTATTACTCTGTAAACAGCTTGCTCTTATTAGCATCATATTTTTTCTTTTATAATTCCTCATCAGATTTTTTTCTTTTGCTATATTTAACTTATTCGCTGGGCAAAGTAGACCATGACCCACTCCTTAGAGAAGGCCATGGCATCTTTTAAGTTTCTGTACACTTTCAGAATGTAGACCACACTCAGACGTGCTTAAGCAAATACGTTATTAAATCTGTATTTGGTATTGTTTTTCTTTTCTAATGTTTATGGGGAGTTGAGATCAGGAAGCATACTGTCTGATGTTAAGAAGACCTTAACCTGGACTTCTATACAACCGTTGTACTGGGGTTAATTACGAAGAACAGACAGACGCATGGAACAACGCTTAAAACCTTTTAATGTTATGGAATATGATCTAATTGTTTGTCAATTCTTTTGGGTAGATAATATATTGCTTTGTTTTTTTTTGTTATGGCTCAAGCATCTTGCCTGTCCATTGTCCAATCTTGGTGAATGGGACGCAGCGCCTGATTGGAATCTGAAAGGGAAGTTGAGATAAACTTTTGGGACTTTCAGTTTGATGCCGTGCCCATTTGAGCAGAGTCCGGAAGGATGTTTTAGTCGTACCTATCTCTGAGAGTGAGAGTGGGTTGATTTCGCAACCAAAATGGAATAAAGAAATAATATTGGTGGATTTACCGTAAGTTTCATGAAAGTGATCCGCCCTTGGAATCCAAAATCTAATGGGGAAATTTTCATTTTACAAGACAAATAATAATTTAAAAAACGTATTCATGATCTAAAAGTCAGTCAACCTATAATATATAATACATATGAATGGAAATTTGTTAGGCAACCCTCGTGAGAATACATAGTTATCATATTATGTTATATTGTGGATAGTTGGTATAATGAGCTTTATATTATAATATAATAATGAGTGGGATAAGAATTTAAAAAGAGTATATATAAAAGATATGTTATATATATATATATAGAAGCAATGGTTACAATCACGATTTTTAGTAATTATCAGCACAGCTGGTAGGATTCAAACTATCTACGAAGGCTCCCAGGACTTCCACTGTCTCGGTACATGGTAACCCGGTGTGAGATGGGGACCGCCGGATGCACAGGGGTTGCACTGTCGTCATCAATCTAACGCACCACTCAGAAGAATCGGATCTGGGCTACTGTCTGTGCATGGGCAAGCCCGCGGGATTGGAACCTAGGTCTCCTCTCAGTAAGCGCCCCAACTTACCAATCCACCTAGACCCATGGACAAAAGATATGTTATTATAACTAAGTAATTATATTAGTATTTTATTGTAATAGTCTTGGCTCTTAGAGTGGATATAGAGTAGTTCTTTCTTTGAATATTAATGAGTGGGATGAGTTTAAAAAGAGTATATATAAAAGATATGTTATTATAACTAAGTAATTATATTAGTATTTTATTGTAATAGTCTTGGCTCTTAGAGTGGATATAGAGTAGTTCTTTCCTTGAATATTATTAGTGTTGTTCTATCTTAATGTTATTATCTATCTCCTTCTCTTTGTCTTTTTGTATGAATTATCACTATGGAATATTATTTGTGGATGAATAATTTGATATTTTTGCATAATGATGAATGATTCATCTTGATGAGAATAGAGATTTGTAATAAACTTATCATGAATGTCTACACCTAATAGAGAGTAAATATTTTCTTTTATACAGGAAACTTATATTAACATTAAACAATGCAACACATATAATTAGGCATTATAAATCAAATTGCTCTTAATTTATTGTGGAACAAAAAAATATTAAAAACATAAAGTATCTAAACTTATACAAAATAGACCAATATAGTGCATAGCCTAAATGGGTCCCTCAAGGCAATAGTTCATTGTACACTATAACCACTAATACATAAACACATAAGAACAATTGCTAGGTAAAAAAATAATAACCATATTACCAACAACTCTTCATATAATATTTTGATAAGAATAATGGCAGATTCAGATTTCGAGCCATTCTTTCAATGAAAATACATCGCAAGACCATTCCTCCATAGTAGGCATTTTATAACTAGAAATGGAGCTCTGAGGTAGCATTGCTTTCATTATGTGTTCTTGGTTCAACTCCACAATTCCAAACCTATTTTATATCTTCATGCTGAGGTGTTCAAGAACCTGATTTTGATTGTGAACCATGTTCACCTGTAATAGGATATCATGCATGAGGGAATTATGCCCAGTCTAAGGGGATGATGCCCCCTAGTAAACAAAAATTTGCACCTTAATTTCCAAACTGTTGAGCAAGGTACAACAACAATATTGTCATTGTTGTCAACACAGTCAGATAGATCTGTTGATGCAGTGGACAGGAAGTTCAAAAGCTAGTCAAATGCAGAAAACAAGAGTTCAAAGGTTACTCAGAGTATGTACAGTGATTTTCCAAGAAGACCGAAGTGGACCACTTGCAAAAGATCAAAGAAAAAGACAAGTAAGAAAAGTGTCGCAATATCGCGACATATTCGACAAGCAAGAAAAACTGTTGCGATTTCGCGACATGTTGGAAGAGAGAGAAGAAGAAAGAAAAACTGTCATGATTTTGCGACATGTTGGAAGAGAGAGAAGAAGAAAGAAAAACTATCGCGACTTTGTGACATGTTGGAAGAAAGAAAGGCAAGTAGAAAAAGTGTCATGATTTCGTGACACATTGCAGGAGAGAGAGTCCGAAAGAAAAAGTGTCATGATATCGCGACATGTCGCGTTTTCGCGACCCGAAGGCAAGATAAAGCGCTAAGGAGAAAAAGTGTCGCGATATCGTGACATGTCACGTTTTCGCGACCCGAAGGCAAGATAAAGCGCTAAGGAGAAAAAGTGTCGCGATATCGCGACATGTCACGTTTTCACGACTCGAAGGCAAGATAAAGCGCTAAGGAGAAAAAGTGTCGCGATATCGCGACATGTCACGTTTTCACGACCCAAAGGCAAGATAAAGCGCTAAGGAGAAAAAGTGTCGCGATATCGTGACATGTCGCATTTTCGTGACTAAAGGAGGAGAGAGAAAGTAAGAAGGCAGAAGTGTCGCGATTTCACGACAAAAGTAAAGGAGAGTACGAAGGCAAAAGTGTCGCGATATCGCGACATGTTATGTTTTCACGGGTGCAAGCCAAGAAAAGTAGCAAGGAGGCGAAAGTGTCGCGATATCGCTACATGTATTCTCGCGGGCCAAAGCTAAGAGAAAGCGTATGGACAAAAAAGTGTCGCGATATCGCTACATGTTGAATTCTCGTGGGCCAAAGCTAAGAGAAAGCGTACGGACGAAAAAGTGTCGCGATATCGCTACATGTATTCTCGCGGGCCAAAGCTAAGAGTAAGCGTACAAAGGTGAAAGTGTCACGATATCGCGACATGTGTTTTTGTGACAATAGCAACAGAAGAGTTATAGGGGCAGTTGTAATCGATGAAGATCGATGTAAGCCGACGAAGATTAGGGTTTGCAGCCGAGTAAGATTAGGGTTTACAACCGACTAAGATTAGGGTTTTCATCATAAGAATTTTGTTATAAAAGGAGGGTTGTTTGGAGATTTGAATATGTTGTGGAATGTGTCGTTGAATGCGTGTCGAAGTGTGAAATGTGGTCGTAAGAGCGCAAAAAGCGTAGAAGCGGCAAGATGATGGCGAAGTGCACAAAGTGAGTGAAGAGTCATATCGAATTATCCTAAGTGCGTCTATGAGTGCACAGAGAGAGCAAAGTGCGCAAAGAGCGAAGAAGTTGAAATTCGACCAAGTGCAGCTATGATTGCATAGAGAAAGTAGAAGGCGTAAAGAGTGCAAAGGGAGAAGACGATTGTGAGGTTCGACTACAGCAAAGCAGAGTGTGCAAAGTTTAGTCATAGTGCGTAGAGAGGGAGAAGACGATCGTGAAGTTCAACTGTGATGAAGCAGAGTGTGTGAAGTGATTGCGTAGAGCGAGCAGAGTGCACAGAGAATGCAAAGGTGAAGTAGACCAGTCAGGGTCTTGTTAAAGCGAAGGTATTTTTTTGTTAAACTTCTAGATTCAAAATTGAAGTCCAGGTTGTAACTTGGCATCAGGGGTTGGTGCTAGTAAATCAGGGGTTGTTGCTCCTTCCAATGGGTGCTGGTAAATTGTTTGTAAAGTTGTAGCTTTACAAAGGCTAGATTTGGATGGTAGTCCAAGCAGTCATTCTTGAGGAGGAGCCAAATTGGTGAACCTCATTAAATCTTGTGTTGTGTGATGCTCTCTTGTGATACTTGCTTTATCTGGTTCTAAGGTTTCATTATTTTTGTTTTAAGAGCTGTGAATTTAAGTTTAAAGAGCTACACTGATTCACCTCCCCCCTCTCAGTGCCATTGTAAGACTAACAATTGGTATTAGAGCCAAGTTCCCTTCTTAGGCTAAATCAGTTAGGGCTGATCTTAGATTAGTACGCAATGGATAAGAAGAATAGATCCTCCTCCAAAAGGGTATCTCAGTCAGTTTTAGTTCCTGTGGAAGAGAAAATTGAACTAGAAAAGGTTGAAGACTTCTCATCAAACCAAGCACCTTTGTTTGACGGAACAAATTACGCGATCTAGAGAATCAGGATGAAAGTATATCTTTGTGCTTTGGGATACTACATCTGGGATTCAATAAATAATGAATACACAATACCCATCACTCCTCCAACCGATGTTGCCGATAAGAATCTGTTTGAGAATGACTCAAAAGCAAAGAAAGCTATCAGGAGCGGATTAGTAGATAGTGAATTGGTAAATATCATGAGTTGTAAAAATACAAAAGAAATGTGGGACAAACTGAGGAGTATTCATGAAGGAGACGATGAGATCAAGGAGGCCAAGTTACAAACTCATCAAGCTCAGTTCGAAGCTTTAAAGTTAAATGACGATGAGAACATAGAGGATGATTCTAAAAGGGAAATAGGTGGAGGTCTTTTCATGACACTCAAAGAAGAAACAAAAAAAGAATAGGAATATGATGAAGAAGAAATTGATGCAAAAATAAATTTGAAAGAGGAACTAATTGCAGCTCTGGATGAATTAAAGATAGAAAGAAAAAGGAATAAGGAAATCTCAAGAAAGCTTGAGGATGCAAATGAAATAATAACTAGTTTGAAAGTACAGGTAGAAGAATTCAAAAGGATTGAAGAAACTCTTAGGTCACAAATCAATGAGAAAGAGATTGGTTGCTACAAACAAGAGGAAGAGATTGTTTTATTGAAGAAACAACTAGAAGAGGCCAATACAAAGCTCAAATTCGAGAAGAGCACAGAGTTGCTAGATAAAATGATAAGTCAACAAAGAAGCTCCATGGATAAGCGTGGTCTTGGATATGAAGCTGAACAACCTTCATCTTCCATCTCTGCAGAGAAGAAGTTCACTGTTGAAGGATCGAAGCAAGAAAAGTTTGAAGTCGAATCTTCAAAAGGAAGAAAATATCAAAGGAGATCTACAAGAAAGCAACCACAACAAAAGAGATTCTATCACTCTCACTTTTTCCATAATAATACTTTTAATGGCTATTGTTTCAGATGCAACCAGTATGGTCACAAGGCAATTTATTGTGGATTGAATAATATAACAAAGAGTTATGTTGGTAGAAATACTTCTGCATTTCTAAGTGAACAAAATGTACAATGTTTTCAATGTAATGGTCATGGGCACATAGCAAGGTTTTGTCCAAGTATTTTTGTATCAAATCTAAGGCAAAACAATAGATTTCATCAGACGCAAAGAACGCAACACAGACAGGGAATAAATCAGGTACATAAAAAGGAAAATAATCATTCATCAAGGATGCACAAGAGACAACCACATAAGAGAAATGTTCGAGTTCACGAAAAGGTGCAAAACAGGGATGTAGTTGAAAAATCCAAGCCCGAGTTCAATAAAGTTTGGAGAAAGATAGAAGAAAGGAAATCGTGTCTTCTTGGTCTGAAGGAGACTACTCCGCTATTGCACTAAGCAACTCCAGGTAGCACATCCTCGGGGGGGAGCAATCTTGAAGTTTCATTTTAATGCTCCTATGTATTTGTTTGATTACCTGAGGATGAAAGGCAAGTAGTCGGGGAAGTTGTCGTATAGTTGTCAAAGTGTGTTTTCAGTTCATGTAGTTGTTTATGGAAGTGTCGTGAAGGGTGGTGATTAAATTGAGAGTTGTCATTATTGGTAGTATTGCTATATGTCATTGTTGTACTGGTGATGGTTCTTATTGCCATTGTCCAAAGTTAAGGATTATAACAGTTCAGATAATTTGGTTAGTGAAAGAATGTTGCTCTAGCCGCATATATGTGTTTCGATAAAAGCAGTATGTATTTGAACTACACATTGACGTGAAGATTGTTAGATCTATTATGATGATGTGGTGAAAAATATTGAAGTCTGATCATTGATTCATGTTTAGCTCATCAAGATGAGCAACTTTGCTTTGTGAATCTTACCTATCCGAGGTCCAGAAGTATGAGTTTGAGTAAGGTGGACCATAGTTGGCCGTGAAGTGTTTAACAAAATATTGTCTCCTGATTCGAACAGTTGAAAGTAAGGTGTGACCAATGGTGACTGTAGAAAACATAGACCAAATTGAAAATGTAAATGGGAAGCTTGAAGAAGAGGTTTATATTGAGCAGCCAGATGGTTTCCAGCTTGGTGATGATCCCAACTTGGTTTGTAAGTTGAAGATATATGGCTTGAAACAGGCACCCCGAGTATGGTATGCAAGGCTAGACAACTATCTCACTCAACAAAGGTTTAAGAAAGATCTATGATTGAAAGCTTACTATACCTGATAGCTACCAAACCAGATATTTTGTAGGCAGTATGCATGGTAGCACGATTTCAGGCTAATCCCAAGGAGACTCATATGACAGTACTATGGTGGTTGATTTCTGAAATATCATTGGAGGGAAAATAATTGTTTGTGGTTTCCTTTTCGAAAGTGGTTGGTTGAATGCATCAAGGTCTTATGAATTGAGAGTTGTGTTTAAACCTTGTGTTATAAGCATAGTGGTTGAAGCCCATTGGTTGTGAAAGAACTTGAGTTAGAAAAGAACATGAGTATCATTGTTATGTGATATTTGTGGTTGAGCATTATTGGAAATATTTGAGTTGGTTGATACATACTTGGACTAGGATTGTGTGAGAGAGAGTTGTCCCTTGTGATGATTGGTTGAGTTGATTTGATTGAGCCTAGTCAAGTTATGTGTGAAGTGATTTTTAAAGTTCTATGAAGTGGATTTGATTTGAGATCGCCATTCATTATTGGGTTCATTTTGAGTACTACTTGAGCATGATTGATTGAGCCTTTGAGAAGGCCTTTGGGAAATATTTGAGGACAATGCTGGGATAGATTTCTAGAGCATATTTGGGCAAGTTCTTGGTGAGATTGCTAGAGAAGATTCAGACAAGTTCTTAGTGAGCTTGGTGGAGCAGATTTGGACAGGTTTTTTATAAGTTTATTATTCAGCATTGGACAAGTTCTGTGTGAGCCTATTGAGCAGGTTCTTAGTGAGCCTATTGACTGAGCTTTGGAGGTGATAGAGTACAGAGGACAGAGTCTCAATGGATAGAAATCTAGTAGCCAACACAGTTGAAGATAGATCTGAGTGAGGATTCTTCAAATGAAGAAGAGGTCCACCAGTCAGTGCAACAAAGAGATAGAGTCTTCTATAATATCACAAGGGTACTATGGAGTATGGGTTATGGTATCCTAAAGATGCAAATTGGGCAGGATGTGTAGATGACAGAAAGAGTACCAGTGGAGGTGCATTCTATCTTGGAGACATATTGGTTGCATAGAATAGTAAGAAACAAGAGTCAGTTTCCTTATCCATAGCAGAGGTAGAATATATTGTAGCGACAACGTGTTGTATGCAGGAGAAAGTTGCATAAAGTGAGGTTAAGTTGGATTTTTATTCCAACAAACAGATTGTGGAGTGGTCACGTTTCCCAAGAATTGACTAGCTATCGGGATCACATTCTCAGGGGGAGCATTTATGTATTTGTTTATCTTTTTTCTCATGTTTGTAATTTTTGCTAACTGTAATAATTTGTGTCTGAGAATGTTGTGCATGGACTCAAGGGGAGTCTGCAGAAGCCCTTTGGTATTATTGTCAAAGGGGGAGAAGAATTACAGGAAATTGTACGTGTGTTGCCAATAATTCCAAAGGGGGAGATTGTTGAGCAAGGTACAACAACAGTATTTTCATTATTGTCAACACAGTCAGATAGATCTGTTGATGCAATGGACAGGAAGTTCAAAAGCTAGTCAAATGTAGAAGACAGGAGTTCAAAGGTTACTCAGAGTATGTACAATGATTTTCCAAGAAGACCGAAGTGGACCACTTGCAAAAGATCAAATAAAAATACAAATAAGAAAAGTGTCGCGATATCGCAACATATTCAACAGGCAAGAAAAACTGTCGCGATTTCGCGACATGTTGGAAGAGAGAGAAGAAGAAAGAAAAACTATCGTGATTTCGTGACATGTTGGAAGAGAGAGAAGAAGAAAGAAAAACTATCACAATTTCACGACATGTTGGAAGAAAGAAAGGCAAGTAGAAAAAGTGTCACGATTTCATGACATATTGCAGGAGAGAGAGTTCGAAAGAAAAAGTGTTGTGATATCACGACATGTCGTGTTTTCGCGACTCGAAGGCAAGAAAAAGAGCTAAGGAGAAAAAGTGTCGCGATATTGCGACATGTTGCGTTTTTACGACCCAAAGGCAAGATAAAGCGCTAAGGATAAAAAGTGTCGCGATATTGCGACATGTCGCATTTTCGCGACATGTCGCGTTTTCGCGACCCGAAGTCAAGATAAAGTGCTAAGGAGAAAAAGTGTCACGATATCGCGACATGTCGCATTTTCGTGACTAAAGGAGGAGAGAGAAAGTAAGAAGGCAGAAGTGTCGTGATTTCATGACAAAAGTAAAGGAGAGTACGAAGGCAAAAGTGTCGCGATATCACGACATGTTATGTTTTCGCGGGTGCAAGCCAAGAAAAGTAGCAAGGAGGCGAAAGTGTCACGATATCGCTACATGTATTCTCGCGGGCCAAAGCTAAGAGAAAGCGTACGGATGAAAAAGTGTCGCGATATCGCTACATGTTGTATTCTCATGGGCCAAAGCTAAGAGAAAGCGTACGAATGAAAAAGTGTCGTGATATTGCTACATGTATTCTCGCGGGCCAAAGCTAAGAGTAAGCGTACAAAGGCGAAAGTGTCACGATATCATGACATGTTGTGTTTTCGTGGCAACAACAACAAAAGAGTTATAGGGGCAGTTGTAGCCAATGAAGACCGATGTAAGCCGACGAAGATTAGGGTTTGCAACCGACTAAGATTAGGGTTTACAATCGACTAAGATTAGGGTTTTCATCACAAGAATTCTGTTATAAAAGGAGGGTTGTTTGGAGATTTGAATATGTTGTGGAATGTGTCGTCGAATGCGTGTCGAAGTGTGAAATGTGGCCGTAAGAGCGTAGAAAGCGCAGAAGCGACGAGATGATGGTGAAGTGCATAAAGTGAGCGAAGAGTCGTATCGAATTGTCCTAAGTGCGTTTGTGAGTGCGTAGAGAGCAAAGTGCGCTAAGAGCGAAGAAGTTAAAATTCGACCAAGTGTGGTTGTGATTGCGTAGAGAAAGCAGAAGGCATAGAGAGTGCAAAGGGAGAAGACGATCATGAGGTTTGACTACAGCAAAGCAGAGTGTGCGAAGTTTGGTCGTAGTGCACAAAGAGGGAGAAGACGATCATGAAGTTTGACTGTGACGAAGCAAAGTGTGCAAAGTGATTATGTAGAGCGAGCAGAGTGCACAGAGAACGCAAAGGTGAAGTAGACTAGTCAGGGTCTTGTTAAAGCAAAGGTATTTTTTTGTTAAACTTCTAGATTCAAAATTGAAGTCCAAGTTGCAGCTTGGCATTAGGGGTTGGTGCTCCTTCCAGTTGGTGCTGGTAAATCATGGGTTGGTGCTCCTTCTAGTTGGTGCTGGTAAATCAGGGGTTGGTGCTCCTTTCTATTGGTGTAGATAAATAAGGGGTTGGTGCTCCTTCCAGTGGGTGCTGGTAAATTGTTTGTAAAGTTGTAGCTTTGTAAATGCTGGATTTGGATGGTAGTCCAAGCAGTCATTCTTGAGGAGTAGCCAAATTGGTGAACCTCGTTAAATCTTGTGTTGTGTGATACTCTCTTGTGATACTTGCTTTATCTGATTCTAAGGTTTCATTATTTCTATTTTAAGAGCTGTGAATTTAAGTTTAAAGAGCTACACTGATTCACCCACCCCTCTCAGTGCCATTGTAAGACTAACAATAGGTATCAGAGCCAAGTTCCCTTCTTAGGCTAAATTAGTCAGGGTTGATCTTGGATTAGTATGCAATGGGTAATAAGAATAGATCCTCCTCCAAAAGGGCATCTTAGTCAGTTTCAGTTCCTATGGAAGAGAAAATTGAACCAGAAAATGTTGAAGACTTCTCATCAAACCAAGCACCTTTGTTTGACGAAACAAATTACATGATCTAGAGAATCAGGATGAAATTATATCTTTGTGCTTTGGGATACTACATCTAGGATTCAGTAAACAGTGAATACACAATACCCATCACTCCTCCAACCGATGCTGTCGGTAAGAATCTGTTTGAGAATGACTCAAAAGCAAAAAAAGCTATCAGGAGCATATTAGTAGATAGTGAACTGGTAAATATCATGAGTTGTAAAATGGAAAAATAAATGTGGGACAAACTAAGGAGTATTCATGAAGGAGACGATGAGATCAAGGAGGCCAAGTTACAAACTCATCAAGTTCAGTTTGAAGCTTTAAAGTTAAATGACGATGAGAACATAGAGGATGATTCTAAAAGGGAAACATGTGGAGGTCTTTTGATGACACTCGAAGAAGAAGCAGACAACAATGACAATACTGTTGTTGTACCTTGCACAACAATCTCCCCCTTTGGAATTATTGGCAACACACGTGCAATTTCCTGTAATTCTTCTCCAAATTGAATAAAAATGGCTTTCAAAAGTCCTAGCTCATATTATATGGTTTAGAATCAATTGAGAGACCAAAAAGACAAGTTTTCCATTTAACACAAGTGAAGAAGAGTGAGAGAAGATCAAGAAATGCTTTCTAATCTCCTTTGATAGAAGGACAAAACCAAAATAAGTATTTGATAGGTTCCACTTGTCCACATGCAACATAGAAGGGATGTGTTTGGTTGAGTTTTGCTAGGTGCTAAAGAGAAGGGATTTTGCACTAAAGGACTCTTCATTGAAACAACAAATACAAATGACACTTTCTATGGTTTATCAATTAAAAAAATCAACAATTATTTGGAAATATAAAAGTTCTACTTCTCATTAAATTAAGGAGATAAGTCAAAGGAAGGGATTAGGTGAGAATACAACTATTTATAGTGGATGGATTGTAAGGGGTAATTGTTCCACCATATTCAATCAAAATAGGAGGCAGGGTTATGCATAGCGGTAAATTGTTGTTAATTAATGAATATTAGGATTTTCAAAATTTTAAATTGGTGAATATGGGGACCCTTGATCGGATCCAATTCACCCAAAATTTTTGGGAGCAAATTTTTTTTAGGGTCGGCTCGCCTTGAATTTATAATAATTTTACAGTTTAAATTTTAAATTGCCAACATTCTTGCTTAAATTTTGGATGTTTTCACCTTAAAATTTTAATTAATTTTATTAGCATCGACAAAATAGCCTATTATACACTCAATATATATACCTAATGTGATAGCGACAATCATACATGTTAAACATTGGTTCTCCTCGATCGACACTAGAGAAGCCAAAAAATGAGCGG
This sequence comes from Wollemia nobilis, assembly GCA_028583015.1. Taxonomy (NCBI): domain Eukaryota; kingdom Viridiplantae; phylum Streptophyta; class Pinopsida; order Araucariales; family Araucariaceae; genus Wollemia; species Wollemia nobilis. Next base: position 3,277,872 of record JAQPPZ010003287.1, on the reverse strand, counting down.
CAATAGAGAACAAAAGCAAAATAAAATATAGATGACTAGTAGTAGAGAATAAATGATAAAATATCGATATCATTCAATAAATCACAAACGATCGATAACAAATTATAAAAAATAGATAGTGGATAACATAATAAATAAAAAAATGACTACCAACACAAGAGAATAACACTAGAGAAAGATCAAAGATGAATAACACTAGATAAAGATCAAATATGACTGACATTAGATAAATACTACCAATACTAGAGAAATACTACTAACACCAGAGAAAGATGAAAGATATTCGATAATAGAGAAACTGATCAACACTAGAGAATATACCAAAGATGATAGATGTCACGATGACTAGTAGCATAGCGTAAATTACAGATAACATGATGATTGATAGCATTAAAAAATGAGCGATGACCAATAGCATAGCATAAACAATAACAACGGATAACATAATAAACAAAGATGACCATACCATTCAAAAAATGACCAAAAACAAGTAGAAGATCATGATGTCCTTTATAGCACTTGTAGAATTATCACAATTTTGTTTAATATTGCATATTTTCTAGCATGAAATATATTTTTATTTATAGGTACAATGGCTTCAACTCCCAATGGAAACAAAGGAGAAAAATCTTCAGGAAAAAGAGTATTCTAAAATATTTTAGCCATATATAAAAATCCAATGAGGCATCAAAATCTAATGAGGCACAAAAATATTCACAAATGCAAGGTACATACCTATTTTACCTACTTAATAGTAATTTTCATAAGTAATTTTAAAAAATGATATACAACATCATTCAATGCAGAGTACACAACTAATCCTAATATACCTCCACTTGATGATATTATTGAGGATGAAATACCTCAACATGAAAATTTGATTAACAATGACATGCAACAACTTGAACAAAATCCTGAAAGTGGCACACCAACCAAAAATGAAAATGATCATTCTAACCAAATACACACTTCTAGGGAATATTCTACTCATAAACCTAAACATAGAAAGTTAACAAGGTGGACTATTAGAAGGATATTTTAGCTTGAATGGTCATCAAAATATCTATTTATTGAAGCAGTGCAACCAAAAAATAGTAATGATATGTCAACAGAATGTAGATTCATTTTTTATAGTTGGAAACTAGGGAAAGATCATGAGATGCAACTTAAGTTGGATATAATAGAAAACAATTATGGAAAAGTTTATGTGACAATAAAAGAAAGTGATGGAACAACTAAGAAAATAATTAGGTGGAAGGATGCATCATAATGTGTACATGTTAGATATGTAGAAGACCATGACAAAGAGATGAAACAACAAAATACACTAGCTCAGAATAGTGGAATGATTCCAACATAGTTTCAAAAACTTCATAAAACCACTTTAGTTTCAAAAATCTTGTAGTTTGTTGTCGTACATACTATTATTCAAAAGGGTAGACCTATGTCATATTTTATTGATTTTAAGCATATCTTTCAACTAGTTGATTACAGAACCTGAAACGTTGGTGTGTAACAGAACCTCTCTAGTACTCATTTGTTAGATCAAAGTGGTTGGAAAATGGTAAAATGTCTTTATTTAGTTGAGAAAGAGTACCTAAAAGATAAGGTTAAAAATTTTAAATTCATTTTATTTTCAATTGATGATGTAACTACTATTGACAACACATCTTGGATTTGCATGCATGTTTACACCTTTTAAAATCATATAAGATAACCTCGTTTTTTAGCACTACATAATATGGTGGAAAATTGTAATGCAAAAAATCTTTAAAATGTTGTTGTTATTAGCTTAAAAGATATTGTTGTAATGGATGATGCAATAATAGCTATTAAATTAATATGTGTTGGAGCTAATGTTACTGCTATAATTAAAGGTCATAGAAATAGTATTTGTGTTCAAATTCTAACATTAGTTGCTCCATATTTTATCTCAATTCACTGCATGGCTCATAGAATGAATCTTGCATGCAAAATTTATGAGCACATTTGAAAATGTTGCAAGAGTCGAAGAGCTCATCCGTGAAGTTCAAGCATTTTTTTGTGTAGTCCAAAAAGGTTTGCAGAGTTTCAAATGTTTGTTCTAGCAGTTACAAAAGGTAAAATATTGTTAAAAGATGTAGATACTAGGTGGATTTCATTTTTTCAACCTGTAGTAAGAGTTTTCAAAGAATATAAATCCTTAGTAGGGTTTATGTATGATAATCATAGGGTAATTGATAAAGCAAAATATTTGTTATATCATATGATAGACTTGGAAACACTTCTCACTTTATGTGGTATTCTTCCAATGTTGCATGAAATGAATACTTTGATAAAACTTGTGCAAGAAAGATCCATTTATATTGTTGATTTAATTAGGATTAAAAAATAAATTTGTATGCATATTGATAGGTTATATTTGTCCAATGAAAATTCTATGGATCATTTGTTTTATGATTTGAAAACTTTAATAAATGCCAATGATCAAAAAAATTTGTTGAAGTTCAACATTAACGATCATCTTTGTATTAATGTTCACGAAAAAGAGATACCTTTATATTATTTTGAAAAGTTATTGGATATAGTTACTTAAAATATTGAATAGATGCCAATCACATGCAATAAATTTGATGTAGTTTTACTCAATACAAGGATTAAATTGAAAAAAAATAGTGGAACCAATGACAAGAGAAATCAAAGACCATTTTCAAAGAGATGAGTTGCTTGAAGCGATGGGTGTGGTTAACCCCATGTTTTAGAATCTAGGAACATATGGTAATACTAAAAGTGAATTGTTTATAAAATATATGGGTACACTTAAACATGTTGCTAAAAATGTGGAAGTCAATGGTATTCTAAATAAAGAACTTTTGACCAATCAATCCTCATATTTTGGAATGACAAGGATTGATCAAATTTCACATTTGACTAATTTTAATCAACTAGGTTTTATACGTTTGTGGAAAAATGTGTACCCTAGTAGTGTTTTAAAGTATACGATAAGTGAATATTTTTGCTTATATGAATTATTTCAAACAATGATTTTGAGATCTATGGAAGATGAAAGGGTTTATAGTGCATTATCTTTTGTGAAATCTATGTTTGTAACAGACTGGATACAAATTTAGAAAACTGCTTGAGAATATATGTCTCATCTTATGAGGTGGATAAGTATCCTTATGAGATAGCTTTGGCGTATTGGAATTCTATAGCATACGAAAGAGACATCACTAATATTGATGATAATAAGGAAAATAATAAGTGTAGTGATAATTTTGTTGAGACACAAAGATCATTTATGCGCACAACTAGTTTAGGACAACTAGTGAAGCATTTGTTTCAACTTCCTTCATTGTAATATTTGCATAATTTTTGCAAACATCTCTTAAGGATTATGATTATTTTTATAAATGAGTTTTTAACATATTGCATGATTTTTGAAAATATCTATCTTCAAGATTATGAATTTTTGTTTGGATTGATGAGTTTTCAAATTATATGCCATACTTGTTAATAATTTTTTTTATTTTATATCATACCCTTTTTTCATAAAGTTATATGTTTATATGATACTCTTGCTTTGCTTTATTGAATATTGTAAACATTGGATGGCTTATTGATAATAAAATAAAACTTAAACTTCTTAATGGCACATTTGTTTGTGATGAATTGAAAGAATCCTTTAGCACAACTACATTAAACATATAAGAAATTAGATCTTATTCAATCAACACCTAAGTAAGATATTATTTTCATTGTTTTCAAACTTTTATTTTTAAATTTCCATAGTTTCAACAGTAAGCAAATGTAAATCTCTATAAAGATTTAATAAAATAAAACAATAGTTTAAAAATATCAGACACATATTTAGAAAATGTTTTTTATTTATTCGAAATCACTTTTCATTACAAAACTAGTGAATTATATCCACTTTGATACTATTCTTTTACAATTTTACAAAAATAGTGAACTATGCATCCACTTTGATACTATTCGATTACAAGGCCTGATGTAGGTGCTCGCTCAAATGTAGGATCCAACTGATTTTTCTCATGCCCTTGTCCAAATTATGCCTCTAATGTAGAATCAAGCAAAATTTCTTCATGCCCTATTGTAGAATTTTATCCTTGTAGAACACCAACTCTCCTTAGGTTCTCATTCGCATTCATCAAACTCACGATCAATTCCCTTTCCTCTGTAGCTAGATCTTCTTTTGAACTCGAAGGCATTTATTTATCATGTTCTTTAAGCAAAATGTTTGGATTCATTTTATGTTTCTTGATTATTCTCTTGAGGGTATTATTATCTTTGATGGTGTGATATAAGTATTCTTTAAATTTGATAGCATTTTCTAGACTCTGCTTTACCATGTTCAAAAAAACCTTCAGACTTTCCACCTGATTATTCACATTGTTGAAATTGGACAACATAGCAAAAAAATTAAAATATGTTAGTTAATAAAGGTCTATATGTATGAAAAAAATTAATTAAACAAAATATTGATGACTTACCTTTGCAACTACTTTAGCAACCTTTTCCACTTTAACCTTTTTCTTATCAATTACCCATTTATTGAAATGTGCCTAGGCTTCAACATTTAGGTTCTCTAGCCTATTCAAATGGATATCTTAATTTCATCATTGTAAAAGTGAGTGGTCTTTACATTCTTTGATTTTGCTTTATGTAATAAAGCATCAAGCTTTTCAGGCTATTGCTCAACCAATGAAAAATATTCTCTTTTTAATTTTTTTTGTATTAGACATGAATTTATTTAATTAGAATTTTTACCTGATACTCCTAGTCTTTCAATTCTTCAGTATCCTAAAGCACACTATATTTTATTGTGGCTTCATAATTATTTTCTAATAAAAAATATTCTAAAAAGTTCAATTTCTCATCTTTTGTAAGAGTAGGATCACTAGTTTGACAGGAGGGAGAGGAGTTGTGAGTAGTGGCCGCTCTTCCTTCAGTTTGTCATGCTTTAGTTTAAATCGCATCAGAAGCTTTAAAGCACACAAGAATGTTTCCTTGTAAAACATAATCTTCATCTAGGGTAGGATTATCCAAGTCAGGAAAGTCATGCATAATAGTGGAAATATTTTTGAATGAAAAATTCAAAAATTCTAAAATGGTTTGAGTATGGCCTCCTCCTAAACTCCTTGAAGAAAATAATTGCTTTCCATGCATACATTGTTGACCCCTCATCAACTATTATCATGGTGGAGGTAGTGGTGGCATCATTTGTTGTCTCGACTATTGTGATTGACCTAAGGCCCCTACAAAAATATTAGAATAAAATTTATTAGAAAATATTGAAATAAAATGATGAAAAATATAAATGCACTATAGAGCGATTAAGTAATTTTAATTACACATATCATACCTAATGCCAACACGGTCTCTTGTTCTGATTAGATTGATTGTTTACAAGTTTTTATGCGGTGTTTCTAATGTGGAGGTGGTGATGGTATCATTCGTTATATTTGATGATCGTTGAGTTAAAGACCCTATAAAAAAATTAAAATAAAATTTATTAGAAAATATTGAAATAAAATGATGAAAAATTAGTTTTTTATTAAGGTAATGGGGTTTTGAAAGGGACCCCAAAAATTTTATAATTGGGATAGGGAGAAAATATCCATAAAAATATCCACAGGGAGATGGTCTCCACAAAAAAAACACATAGAAGATAATCTCGGAAGGACTATCTCAAAACTATCAAATTGAAAAAATAGGATCGTCCTGTGCTACATATTTTAAGATACAAAAAAATTGACTTGTGAGAGCCTGGGAAAAATAGACAACAAAGGAGTCTTACCCATATCGAGAATGAGAGAAATGAAAAAAGTATAAATTAAAACTAAAAATAAAAATTGACTTGTGGGATCTTGGGACAACAATAAAGGGTTAATCCCATCCAAAAAGACTATGAGAGCTAACAAAGACAACAAAAGATTAAAAAAAAAATACCACCAAAAATTTTGAATCAGGGCATCCCACCCAAAAATAGTCTGCAAATTTGAAACGTTGTTTCTCGCTCAAGAGAAACGAGAAACCAAAAACTGGTTGTAGTTGAAAATTCTAGGAAACTAAAAATCGAGTAAGAATTCTACCCTACAAGAATCTTGGAAATCGCCAAAACGTGAAAAACTTGTCTAATGGTAGCCCAAGAAAAAGCAACCAAGACCAGAGAAAACCTGGTAGAAATTAAACCACCGAGAAACTATGAAAGTAGTTGCAACAAAGAAAAAACCCATCCAGGAAGGCCCAAGAAACCCACACATTGGCCTAGCAAAGATAATCCCATCCAGGAAGACATAGGAAAACCACAAACTGGCCTAGCAAAGAGAACCCCATCTAGGGAGGCACGGAGAGATCACAATCTGGCCCAACAAAGAGAAACCCATATAAAAAGGTATGGGAAGATCTCAGGCTAGAACTAAAAGGAGAAACATGACCTAGAAATTGGATCAGTAGATACTCGAGATCTCGGTAGGCCATGATATCTCCCTACAAAGGAGACTGAATATGCTAGTTTTAGTAAGAAAGTCCAGAGATACTAGCCATAAAAAAACCCATGACTAGAGAAAATCCAAACATAAGATCTATCAACAATGGCCTAACAACTACAGTAAATGATGAAGCACGAGGTCCCCTTCCCTAGACCAAAAAAATTGTTGAAGCAAACCACTGAACAACCACCCATATCAAAACTACATATAGTCTCACCAAAGTCTGTAGAGGGAAGAAACCAAGGAAGCCAATGCCACAGTTGCACGAAGAAGCACAAGGTCCCCTCCCAAGACCAAAATATAGACTAAAGTGAGATGCTCCACCAAAAAAGCTAAAAGCGGATAAATGCTAGATTTGTAGAAAGATCCAAAGGCATCGTAGAAACTTGAATAGAAGCTAGAAGGGATGCTCATATGTGGATGATAAGCATGAGGCCACTTGAAAGCCTAGAAAAACATAGACAAGGATCTCGAGCTAGTAGAATAGGTACACAAATTCCAAACCCTCTTTCGAATACCACAACCCCCCAACTGGACAACCCAAAAGCCAACCAAAAAAAGGTCACATGGGGTAAAATCTCGAGGACGGTCCTCACAACTGCAAAAATTTAGTCAAGCACGAGAAATCCAGCTTGGAAAGATTCAAGTGGATCCAATGAGCCTGGAAGAGACATAGACCTGAGGTAGGGAGAAGGGAAAAATGTAATAGTACCATCTCGTTAGAGCAGGAGCCTCCCACTCATCCCCCAATGAAAAAATAAAATATAAGTATACTATATAGAGATTAATTAACTATTATTGAGCATACCAAATTCTAATGTGACCTCATATTTTTATTGGGCTAGTTGTTCTGATTCTTCTAAAGTATGTTTGCGATGTTTCCCTAAATACATTTAAAAAACATTAGATAAAGGTAACTAAAATTAAGTAAAAATAAATAAATTACACAACCAACTGTAGAAAGAGTAACATTACCTCTAATGGGTTGGCTAACTTCCTCAACATCGATGGGATATTGACATGCAACTGAAGAGACAACTGCACAAATAAGAGGAGATGTAAAACACCTTATGTATTTCATAGATTTTGTTATTAGAGGTTGGGATGATTGTGTCTCAGAATATCCACTAGCATCTAGGAGAAGTCCTCTAATTGCAGTCTCTCTTCTATTAGAAGATGGGGTATCTCTTTTCTGCATTGAAGTATAAATTCAAAAATTAATAACATAAAAACTATATACAAAGAAATTTATTGTAAATTTAAATTAAAAATATGAATTTTACCTACACCTCTTCAGTGGTTAAGCCAACTATCTTCAATTTTGGATGGAGTGATATGAGGATCGAGGTATTCTTTACATTATAAAATACTTCATAAAAAAATAAATTAAATAATTGGTAGTAGAAACAATGACAACAATGGCAACAATATTTGTGCTTGCATAGTTAAGATCATTTGTGATTCTATTGGAAACATATGAGGACCAATCGAATCTATTGTTTCCAAAAAAATGCACCATATACGCTAAATCCTAGAATGGAATGTTTATTGTTCTCCCTTGTAAAACAACACATACCTAGAAGAACTCGATGACCACATGAAGGAACTTGTGGGTAATAGTTGAAAATAGTAGGCCCCTTCTGGATGGTTCTGAATGTCCTGCAAAAAGATATAACACAAAATTAATAATTACATTAGGAAATTATGCAAGGAAGAGAAAACTTTAAATTTGGAAGACTTTCCTGATAAAAATATGATGAGAGATTGTAGCTATTCTCAAGATATATTTTATTGCATTCAAAGAGATAATTTTTATGTGATGGGTTCACAATTTTTATATGGAAATGTTGTCAATCTATGGACGTCAATCAGTGTAACAAAGAAGTAGAGGGTCTTGTTATTGATGGTCATTATGATGATCGTCCCATTATTGTCATAGCACTCAATAATCCTATGCAACAAATTATTGTTTATGTTGTATTGGGGCATTGATACTAACCCCAGAAGCCCATATTTTGTCAGCCATGTTGAATCATAATCAAGAGTATTGAGAACTTTGGATATGAGCAGGAAAACAATATTTTCAAAAATAATTTTTGATGGAAGAATGAATAACAGTCTATCCATTTATGCAACAGATTGGAAGGGTTTCAAAAAGTCTTTGAAAGGTTTTAGAAGGCTTGTGTAAGATATAGGTTTTTTTTTGTGTGAAGAAGAGAAATGAAATGGTTCATGCCCTTTTATAGGCATTAACATATGTAGCATTAAATGAAGTGTTGCCACATGGCAACATTAAGTGAGGTGTTGACACGTGGTAGCAGGTGTACATCATGCCATAGGTAGGTTATCTTTAGTCATCGCTTGGCACTCAACCAGTAGACTATCATCAGACATCATGTAGCATGATCCTAGTAGGCTCTCGTTAGGCATTATGAAACACGATGTCAATAGGCTCTTAATAGGCATCATGAAGCATGTTGTTGGTAGGTTATCATAAGGTATTGTAAAATACGTTATCAATAGGATCTCATCAAGCATCATGAAGCATGTTTTTGGTAGGCTCTCACCAAGCATTGTACTCATGGTGTTGACAGGATTTGGTCAGGCATCATGAATCATGTTGTTAGGAGGCTCTTATCAGCATCGTGAGAGTTTTCCAACAAGAAAGTTTGGATAAAAGGCTTAACACCAAAACTTGCCTTCTTCTTTTGGCTGACCTTCTTAAACAAGTTTCTAACCACTAAGAATTTGAGAAAAAAAGGTATATCATTGCCTAGTTATTGCATTATGTGTTTAAATGGAATTGAAGACATGGATCACTTGTTACTACATTGCAACTACTCCAATAGGATGATCAGGGAAGTGTTTCAACATATGTGAATCACATGGGTCATGCCTCAAACATTTCAATAGTTGGTATACCAATGGAAGATTCCAAAAATCTTAAAGAAACAACACTCTTGGTGGGATATGGCCTTATCGCACTATGCCTGGACCATATGGAAGGAACATAATAGAAGGATTTTTAAGGAATGCTGGGTGAGAACGTGTTGGCTAAGAGAACTAAAATCATGATTGATGAAAATATAAGCCTTAAACCATAGAATGAGGAGGATAAGAGTGAAGCGAAGGAGGAGGAAGACTTGTAGGCTTGTAATAAAAATGAATTACATCAATCATGAAAGAAAAGGTGGAGTCCCATCCCTGATCTAATCACCAAAAAAGGAAAAAATTGAAGCTAATGTGTGGAGTACAACTAGCAAGGAGAAAATTTATCCAAGGATTCAGAGGTATCAATTGAAGTAGTTTTCATTAAATTCACACAAGTTTCAAAAGGTGAAAGTTGGAAGGGTAGCAAATAAAACAAAGTTGGAAAGAAAAATGGCTAGACTTTCTAGGTTGCAGATTTTGTTTGATTGTTGGTAATTGAAAGTTGGAACAAGAACATTGCAATCAACTTAGGGGTTTAGAATACTTTAATCGATGCAAAGGATAAAAGTGTTGCAATCGAGTCTATAAATGGATGAGTTAGAGGCTACTCAGGCCCTATCTAGGTTGAAGAAAAGAAACTAGACTAGCTTAATTTTTTTTCTTTGGTCAAATTTTGTAAGTTGGCATTATAATATCTCGCTCTATGTAAACAAGTTTTGGGACCCTGTATAAAAAACCCCTTTTTTACCATTATCAAAAAAAATATTTTTCTATAAATTAATTTTATATTTACTTTAATTTGAATAAAAATAATTAATAATATGAAGATAAAAAGTTTAATGTTTAAATTTTAAGGAAGTTAGGGTATATATGCTCCATATTCCCATACCACAACACAAATATCTCCTCATACATAGTGGATTCTAGCATAATACGAAGTAGTCTCATATACATAATACTTGTGAACCTTAAAATTTTATTTAGCTTAACTTATATTACAATAAATAAATAATATTTAAATTGATTAACTTTCTAAAATAATGTTGTCCATCAAATTAATATATAAAAATGACATGCAACTTCTATATACACTTTGGCAATAATGTGTTATAAAAAGCTCATACAAAATCCTTCCATTTTGATTTGTGTTTCTAATGTGGATCCTTGATGAAATGCGTAAAACATGCAGTTTAGTACTTTTGCAAGCTAGACCACCAAGCCATGGCATTTATTTTTAAGTCTACCATATCTTTAAGGATGTGGAAGCCTAGATGTAGGCTTTGGATAAAAAAAAAATAGAAAAGACCTCAAGAGATCCATGTTCGAACCCCCATGACCTCAAGTCTCAAATATGCATGTATTTCACAAAAATATATTCTATTCCATAGGTTCAATACATGTACCCTAGTTTTGAATATGCTTAAGGTTTGGATGTTTAGCAATATGGATTATAGAACCTCATTTTTCATTGTTCAGTTGAGATTGAAACAACTAAATATTTTAAATAAGTCAAGTAGATACTCTAAACAAATCAAATGTATAATAGAATCACAAATTTACCACTAGATAAATTTAAAAATGTATAGGAAAGAAATATCCTAATAAAAAGTAGTTCACCTTCTATAGGCATGTATTACCTCTCTAACTGCTCTCATTTCATGCACTTACAAGTTGGCACTTTGGAAAACCTCAAGTTACATCTTATGTTAACAAGACCATAAATGGTTGTGGTTCTGCATAGACTCAATACACAAATTTGGAGTCATATTATTGTATTTCTTGCAAAATATTTAGAATTTTATTAATGTATATATTGTATAATAGAATTTTAAAAACAAATATCAAAATCAAAGCCTAAATTTAGAAAAGTATTATTACATATTTGTGCTCATTATGGGAAGTCTCATGTGCAAAACAAGGGTTGATGTTACATTATATGAATATATGTGGAACTAATATAAATGATTTGCTTTGATCTATAATAATATAAAATTTACAAAAGTTAGGTTTATCAAAATTAATTTTGATGGTGCTTCCAAATAAAATTATGAAAAAGTTGGTAAAAGTGATGTTTTTTAAATAATATAGGTAAAATTATCCTAAACTCAAATTTTATGAAACTTCAACTAAGAACTATGCAAAGGCTAGGTATAAGCCAAGAGCGAGTGTGAGCCGACAGCGAGATTCACTAGATAACATGGAACAAAATTCATATTTGAAATCCCTAATTAGAAGTCAATATGCCCTACCTTGAAGTATGGATGCCCAATTTAGAGATAATATGAAAAGTGAATACATGGCATGTTCCACCTAGGAAGCAAATGTTACTTTGGAAGTGATTATCAAGGATAAGAAGATCAAGTATGATATAATGGTTCTTAAAGCATAGGGTTAATATGTAAGTTCCTTGGATACTGGTCATAGTGTTTAGAGATTCAAAATTGGATGAATTGAAAGTGGGGATTGAGTTCAAATTACAGCATGACTTTCTTCCTAAAGGTTTTTCATTATCATTTTTTCCAGTTTGAAAATTAAGAATAAAAAAATGGATGGTTGACCATGGTTTAGGAGGAGAGATCCCCTTTATTTAAGACCATGGAGTGAGAATTGTTTTGTCAAGATAGAAACTATTAAAGAGATTTTTATGTGGGTTAGTCTTTTTGAACTTTTATTTTAGCTTGTCAAAAAAGATATTTTGAAGATTATTTGAAATACCCTAAGGAATTTCATCCAAGAGAGACCAACTACTAGAAACGAAATCATGCTATATATACTCAGATAAGTGTTGCTATAGATATTTCAAAATCCTTACGGCAATCCATTAAGATTAAGAGAATGATATCAATAAGTGGATTGTGAAAATATTGTATTCTAATATCGCTAGTATTGTTAGATTGAACACATGGCAAGAGATTGTAAAGTGAAAATGATGAAGAAAGAGACAAAAACATTGGTCATAAAAAATCTTCAAGATGAAGCAAGGAAATCATACTATAGTAAAAAATAGATTAGATCAAGGATATTCCACTCCAAAATAAGAGACAATGAAATTCTATTAAGAAATTTATCTGGTAAAGGACTCCATAGTTCACTCTATCAACAATTAGAGTAAACAAAGAAGGATACAAGGAATGAAAAAGTACAATGTGCAAGTTCAAATTTAGAAGGACTTGAAGGTGCAAAGGAAGATGTAAAGGAAACTTTTTAAATAGAGTGGAAGAGGTCAAGTTTGGAGTCATATTATTGTATTTCTTACAGAATGTTTAGAATTGTGCTATTTTATCTTTTGTATATTACAGGTTTTAAGAACAACTCTCAAAATCAATGCCCAACTTTAGAATTGTATTATTGCATCTTAGTGCTCATCATGAGAAATATCTAGTATGGAAAAAGGGGTGATGTTACATAATGTGAATATACATATAACTAATGCATAATAATCTACTTTGATCTATACTAAAATAGAATTTGCACAATTTGGATTTATCAAAATTAATTTTGATTATGCTTTCAAAGAAAATTCGAGAAAATATTGATAAAGGTGGTACTTTTCAAAATAATAAAGGCAAAATTCTCCTCACTAGAATCTTATGAAACTAACTAATAACTATGTACATTCTAGGTGTGAGCCAAAGCAACTACAATTTGAGAGAAAGTCTCACTGGACGATAGTATGGAAGGAAACCCGTATATGAAATCCTTAATTAGAAATCAAGATGCCCTAGTTGGAAGTATGCATGCCTAAGTTAGAGATAAAGGGAAGATAAAAAATATGGTAAGTTCCATCTAGGGAGCATATGTCACTTTAGAAGTGATTATCAAGTATGAAATGATCAAGCATGATATAATGGTTCTTAAAAGTAGACGATTAATATGTAAATTCCATGAATACTATCCAGGATTTTCAAAGATTCAAAATTGGATTAAGTGGAAATGAGGATTGAATTAAAATTACTACATGAATTTTCTTCTTAAAGGTTTTTTCATCATCATATTTTCCAGTTTAAAAAATGGATAAAGTATTGGGTGGAGTCTTATTTTTTTGGTAGGTAAAATTACTTAAGTGTAGGGTTTAAATGGACCCCAAACCCAAGTACATAAACTGGTAGCTAAAACAATAGCATGAAATGACATAGACCTTCACATTGACTAGCTGCAACCTGAACAAAAAGGACCAAATATTAGCAAAGAAGTCTAAGTGGACGTCTGGTGTCATGAACATAAAAATATAGCCCAAGCAATATCCACTTAGGGGTTGCTTAAGAGAAGTAACTACTTGTAAACCTTGTAAAGGAGCTATAACAAAAACCCATGCAAGGGATGCTTGCAAAAGATCAACAAAAACTATAATAGATACCTTAATAGGAAGAAACATAGTATTCAAAAAGGCCCACGTAGGGGTCATAAATAACTTTGAAATAATAATGGGAAGCCCTAGATCTCAGGTTCCCAATTATGACGATCTCTTCACATTGCTTGCTCTTTCACCATAAGTTCTATCACCTTGATCATCAACTTAATAGTAATTATGAAACAAAGGTTACGCACAACATAACCATTATTCCATGAATTGACAAAGGTTTCGATGATATCTTGCTTAGCTCCTTTGAATTTGTTGAGGAAAGGAATGAGACCATGAGCTTCCAGAAAGGTCTAAGACAAGGGATCAAGCTAAAGGCTAGATGGATTAAGAAAGGCCATGTTGATAAGACTGAGGAAAAAGGAAGACCACAAAAACCAGAAACTACACTTCTTACTGCCCAGGACACACAATAGCGGATAAAACTAGATGACAATGGATTGACATAGACCAAGGTTGTAAATATAAATTTTTTTGGCACAATAAATGACATTTTCGAAAGTTGAGTTGGAGTGATTTGTGGACCACTTAGTAATACTCCATAGAGAATAGCCACTAGAAAATACAGATATGGCACAATACAAACTACGCAAAAGATAGGATTGGGATAAGATTGGGAGTGTCAATTGACTGAAAAAATGATTCTCAAAATTTGTAATATGCAAAAAAGATGATCCCGAGACTTGATGCATATTGATCTTGTTTGAAAATATCCAATTACACTACCTAGACCTACTAAGGGACTTAACATGCTTGGAGAAGACCACCACAATACAAACCCACTAATAGGGCCTATCTTGGGATATAGCATACTTCATGAAAAGAAAATGGGAGAACCAACCACCAGTACTGATAGCAAGACTAAAAGTCATGCTAATCAAAAAAATTCCACCATAAGAATTGGAACCAAAGAACCAAATCATGCTGAAAAAGATAAAGTCATTATTGGAGAAGCTGACCCACCAACACCTATAACCACATCTTTCAAACCAAATCATTATTAGTAGCATTTAAAACTTCTTAGGGAAATATTTCTTTCCAAATGGATAATTATTTATGGATAAATCCCCAATTAGAAAGAATATTTGAAGGCCTGTTAGCTTTGCGATACACATGATTGATAGAGATATTATTGAAATTTTGGTACAGCTTCTTAGCTTCCTGAATAATGGTTCTAACATTTCAATAGGACACCGTATTTTTTTTAGAGAATTTATAATATTCAAAGAATCTCCCTCAATAAAAATGTTTCCTTTATAATACTTGAGAATATCTAGCCCTCTTCATAGTGTATGACCTTCAGCAAAATGATTAGTTTGACACCGCTAGCATAAGTCATAATAACTTCACCACTATGATCTCTGACAAGACCAGCTGCACCTGCATCCATTATATTTCCTTTGGAGGCACCATAAAAGTTAAGTTTCAACCACTCACTTGGGGGAGGAATCCAATGGGCACCCACTCTGGGATGGGGGGTTGGAAAACTAGAATTGGATTTGTAGGGAATTTTTAAGGAAGAGAACGAAATAGACTCCAATCTAGAATCAGGAGATTTGGAACAAGGGAATAGCTGGGAATTTTTTATAGCAAAGGTAACAACTTTATTGGAAACAAAGACGGGATCCCTAGAGGAGGAATAAAAAACCCTGTTATTTATTTCAATCCACTCTTGTCATAAGATATGATGAAGGGTAACTTTCCATAAAGAAGATAATCTGAGGTTTTTGAAAGGAGCTAGCCATTGGATGAAAATGTGACTCAACAAATTAGGAGGAACCCATGACATATGAAAAGTGGATATAAGGTGATCCAAATAAGTCTTGGAGAAAGAGCACTCAAGAAAGGTGATTAACATATTCCCAAGCATTCATTAACAAATAACATCTGTTAGGGATAATCATGCCCCTTTTCATAAGATTAGCAATCGTTAGAATATTAATTTGGATGGCCAACCAGTTGAAATGAGTAACTTTAAAAATGAGATATTTAATACACACTTTATCATAAGGTATTTGAACCACTTGATAATAAATATTTAGACCATGAGCATATTTAACCATGAACATCCCAAAATCAGTCTCCTTCCAAAAAGGGGATTCAGGGGAATTACTAGTGGGGATGACCGTTGCATTTTGGATGGTTTTTAGAATAGTTGAAGCATCAGATATTTGGCCATTAGCATTTTGAATATGATTTTTTTTCCAACGCTTAGAATCATATGAAACATCAATGAAATATTCAACCTTGCTACCAATTAAAGTGTCCAAGAAATGCTGTAAAACAACAATTTCATTGTTGACTAAAAGCGGTTGATTAGAGATTCATCTATCATTCCATAAGTTAATTTTACTTCATGTTCCTAATTGCTACCTTATCCCATTTTGAATTAGAGATATCATTTGGATAATTTATTTCCATAAAGTGGAGCCCTAGGTCTATCATCATCTATGAAACAACAGTTTTGAAAATATTTTTTGTTTACAATTGAGACCCATTCAAGGTTGTTGTTGGTGAAAACCTTTCATACTTGCTTAGCTAACAAGGTTGTGTTCATATTACAAAATATTCGGATCCCCAAGCCCCCCTAACATTTTGGGGAGCACACCTTATCCCAATTGACTAGATGAAACATTTTTCTATCCTCAATATCTACCCACAAAAATATTTTTTGAATTTGCTTAATTTTTGTGTAGATAGCAATAGGAACTTTGAAGACAGACATGAAATAAACAAGAAAACTTTGGAGACAAGCCATTTTTAGGGTGGCTTTGGTTTCTTGAGATAGGAGGGTTACTTTCCAACCTACGAGTTTTTTGTTAATCCTCTCAATAACGTTACTCCACATGGATTCCTTCAGAGCACTGGTGAAAAGAGGGAGGCCCAAAGATTGTGTAGGCAACTAAGATATAACACATTGAAAGATGTGTGTAATCTTAACTTGTCTCTCTTTGAAAGTGTTAATGAAGAAGATTTTGCTTTTAATATAATTTATTTTTTTCCCTATAGCCTCCTCATATGTATCAAGAATACTCTTAATGGCTTTTGCTTCCCACATAGAAGCATGAGTAGCAATGATGGTATCATCAATGCACTGTTGGTGAGACAAGGCTCTTAAATTAGATGCAACCTTAATACCTAAAATTATACTGTTGGAGTAGGTATTTTTGAGCGCTCTACCCAAGGATTCAGCAAGAATGATAAAAATATGGGGGATAGAGGATCTCCCTATCTAAGGCCCCTATTACTAGGGAAAAACCCTATTGCATATCCATTGACCAAGACTGAAAACCGGGGATTAGAGATGCAGTTATGAACAAGATCAACCCACTCCCTATGAAACCCAAAATTGATAAGGGCAACAATAAAAAAATCTCCATTAATTCTGTCAAAATCCTTATTCATATCAATTTTGAAAAACATAGCAACTTTTTTGTTACGGCTAGTAGAATGAAGGGTTGCATGCAACGTGATAACATCATTAGTAATATTTCTTCCTTAGATAGAGCTACTTTGACAAGGGTATATGATCTGAGGAAGGATATCTTTGAGTCTTGTAGCAATAACTTTAGTAAGAGTTTTGTACAAGATATTGCAAAGACTAATGGGTTTGAAATATGACATAGATTTACACACAAGCCCTTTGGGAACCAAGGCAATGAAGGTGGAGTTGATACTTTTGGGTATTGATTTACTTTGCTGAAGTTCAATGATGGCATTGCAAATTTTAGGCCCAATGATGTCCCAAAAATCCTGATAGAACCAGGGGGAAAACCCATCAGGGTCTGGGGTTTTATCAGGGTGCATTGAGAAAACAACCCCTTTAATTTCATAAGGTACGAAAGGTTTGATAAGAGCAAAATTCATATATGAAGTGACCAAAATGGGTGTATGATGGAGTAATTGTCTACCATTTTGGGTAGAATTTTGGGGTTGGCTCCCAAAAGACCTTCAAAGAAATATGAAGCTTCCTTTCGAATCTTAAAAATATCCCTTATGACAGATCCATCACTTTTTGGTTAATTCTTTAATTTTATTCGAACTTCGGTGCCTTAGGGTAGTGGCATGAAAGAATTTTGTATTTGAGTCCCCCTATTTGAGCCAAAGGGTCCTTGATTTTTGCCTCCAAAAAGTTCTCTTTAGCCAACACATTATGGTAGTCCGCAATAACCTGTCTCTCCTCATTTTTGAGTTGTTCATTGAGCCGCCCATTCTGAATTTGGAGTTCAATACTTTTTAGTTTTGTAAAATATTTGCCTTATTTTTGATGAGGAACCTTTTATATACAACATATCCGCAACATGTGAGGGGAGATATTTGAACCTGGGCCTCTCGATAACTGGAGATTTTTAAGTACCCACTTGCTCTCCAACTCCTCTACATGAGCGGATATTTTCCTTATTTTTGAAGACGTTACTATAAAATTCTCTGTTCCAGACTCAAAGATTTTCTTTGACACACTTAATTTTTTTGGAAACCCTAAAAATAAAGGACTCATGACAGTCAAATTATCACCATTTAGAAATTTGCATCCGTAAATCTGGGTGTTGTGTCATGATGTCCTTTATAGCACTTGTAGAATTATCACAATTTTGTTTAATATTGCATATTTTTCTAACATGAAATACTTTTTTATATATAGGTACAATGGCTCCAACTCCCAATGGAAACAAGGGAGAAAAATCTTCAGTTAAAAAGAGTATCCTAAAATATTTTAGCCATATATAAAAATCCAATGAGGTGTTGAAATCTAATGAGGCACCAAAATCTAGACAAATGCAAAGTACATACCTATTTTACCTACTTAATAGTACTTTTCATAAGTAATTTTAAAAAATGATATAGAACATATTTGAATGCAGAGTACACAATAGATCCTAATATACCTCCACTTGATGATATTCTTGAGGATGAAATACCTCAACATAAAAATTTGATTAACAATGACATGCAACAACTTGAACAAAATTCTAAAAGTGGCACACCAACCAAAATGAAAATGATCATTCTAACCAAATGCACACTTCTAGGGAATCTTCTACTCATAGACCTAAACTTAGAAAGTTAACAAGGTGGACTATTAGAAGGATATTTTAGCTTGAATGGTCATAAAAATATCTATTTATTGAAGCAGTGCAACCAAAAAATAGTAATGATATGCCAACAAAATGTAGATTTATTATTTATAGTTGGAAACTAGGGAAATATCGTGAGATGCAACTTAAGTTGGATATAAAAGAAAAACATTGTGGAAAAGTTTATGTGAAAATAAAAGAAAGTGATGGAACAACTAAGAAAATAATTAGGTGGAAGGATGCATTAGAATGCGTACATATTAGATATGTAGAAGACTATGACAAAGAGATGAAACAACAAAATACACTAGGTTCAAAGATTCCAAGATAGTTTCAAAAAATTCATAAAACCACTTTAGTTTCAAAAAGCTTGTAGTTTGTTGTCGTACATACTATTCTTCAAAAGGGTAGACCTATGTCATCTCTTTCAACTAGTTTATGTACAAAACATCCCTAGTACCCATTTGTTAGATCAAAGTGGTTTGAAAATGGTAAAATAACTCTTTTTAGTTGAGAAAGAGGACCTAAAATATAAAGTTAAAAATTTTAAATTCATTTTATTTTTTATTAATGAGGTAACTACTATTGACAACACATCTTGGATTTGCATGCATGTTTACACCTTTTAAAATCATATAAGACAACCTCATTTGTTAGCACTACATAAGATGGTGGAAAATTGTAATGCAAAAAATCTTTACAATGTTGTTGTTATTAGCTTAAAAGATATTGCTGTAATCGATGATGCAACAATAGCTAGTAAATTAATATGTGTTGGAGCTAATGTTACTACTTTATTTCAAGGTCATAGAAATGGTCTTTGTATTCAACTTTAAACATCAATTGCTCCATATTTGATCTCAATTCACTACATGGCTCATAGAATGAATCTTCCATACAAAATTTATGAACACATTTGAAAATGTTGCAAGAGTCGAAGAGCTCATCTGTGAAGTTCATGCATATTTTTTGTGTAGTCCAGAAAGGTTTGCAGAGTTTCAACTGTTTATACTAGGAGTTACAAAATGTAAAATATTGTTAAAAGATGTAGATACTAGGTGGATTTCATTGTTTTAACTTGCAGTAAGAGTTTTCAAAGAATATAAATCCTTAGTAGGGTTTATGTATGATAATCAGAGGGCAATTGATAAAGCAAAATATTTGTTATATCATATGATAGACTTGGAAACACTGCTCATTTTATGTGGTATTCTTCCAATGTTGCATGAAATGAATACTTTGATAAAACTTGTGCAAGAAAGATCCATTTATATTGTTGATTTCATTAGGATTAAAAAATAAATTTGTATGCATATTGATAGGTTATACTTGTCCAATGAAAATTTTATGGATCCTTTGTTTGATGATTTGAAAACTTTAATAAATGCCAATGATCAAAACAATTTGTTGAAGTTCAATATTAACAATCATCTTTGTATTAATGTTCATGAAAAAGAGATACCTTTATATTGTTTTGAAAAGCAATTGGATATAGTTACTGAAGATGTTGAATAGATGCCAATCACATACAATAAATTTGATGTAGTTTTACTCAATACAAGGATTTAATTGAAAAAAATAGCGAAACCAATGACAAGAGAAATCAAAGACCATTTTCAAAGAGATGAGTTGCTTGAAGCGATGGGTGTGGTTAACCCCATGTTTTGGAATCTAGGAATAGATGATAATAGTAAAAGTGAATTGTTTATAAAATATATGGGTACACTTAAAAATGTTACTAAACGTGTGGAAGTCAATGGTATTCTAAATAAATAACTTTTGACCAATCAATCCTCATATTTTGGAATGACAATGGTTGATCAAATTTCACATTTGACTAATTTTAATCAACTAGGTTCTATTATACGTTTGTGGAAAATTTTGTACCCTAGTAGTGTTTTACAGTATATGATAAGTGAATATTTTTGCTTATATGAATTATGTCAAACAATGATTTTGAGATTAGTGGAAGATGAAAGGGTTTATAGTGCATTATATTTTGTGAAATCTAAATTTCATAATAGATTGGATAAAAATTTAGAAAATTGCTTGAGAATATATGTCTCATCTTATGAGGTGGACAAGTATCCTTATGAGATAGCTCTGGCATATTATAATTCTATAGCATACAAAAGAGACATCACTAATATTGATGATAATGAGGAAAATAATAAGTGCAGTGATAATATTTTTGAGACACAAAGATCATTTATGCGTACAACTAGTTTAGGACAACTAGTGAAGCATTTATTTCAACTTCCTTCATTGTAATGTTTGCATAATTTTTGCAAACATCTCTTAAGGATTATAATTTTTTTTATAGATGAGTTCTTAACATATTGCATGATTTTTGAAAATATCTATCTTCAAGATTATGAATTTTTGTTCGAATTGATGAGTTTTTCAAATAATATGCCATACTTGTTAATAATTTTTTTTATTTTATATCATACCCTTTGTTCATAAAATTATATGTTTTATATGATAGCCTTGCTTTGACTTATTGAATATTGTAAATTTTGGATGGCTTATTGATAATAAAATAAAACTTAAACTTCTTAATGACACATTCGTTTGTGATGAATTGAAAGAATCCTTTAGCACAATTGTATTAAATATATAAGAAATTAGATCTTATTTAATCAACACCTAAGTAAGATATCATTTTCATTTTTTTCAAACTTTTATTTTTAAATTTCCATAGTTCCAACAGTAAGCAAATGTAAATTTCTACAAAGATTTAATAAAACAAAACAAAAATTTAAAAATATCAGACACATATTTAGAAAATGTTTTTTATTTATTCAAAATCACTTTTCATTACAAAACTAGTAATTATATCCACTTTGATAGTATTCTTTTACGATTTTACAAAAATAGTGAACTATACGGCCACATTGATACTATTCGATTACAAGGCCCGATGTAGGTGCTCGCTCAAATGTAGGATCCAACTAATTTTCCTCATGCCCTTATCCAAATGCTGCCTCTAATGTAGAATCAAGCAAAATTTCTTCATGCTCTATTCTAGAAGTTTATCCTTGTAGGACACCAGCTCTCCTTAGGTTCTCCTCCACATTCATCAAACTCACGATCAATGCCCTTTCCTCTGTAGCTAGATCTTATTTTGAACTCGAAGGCATTTCTTTCTCATGTTCCTTAAGCAAAATGTTTGGATCCATATTATGTTTCTTGATTATTCTCTTGAGGGTATTATTATCTTTGATGGTGTGATATAATTATTCTTTAAATTTGATAGCATTTTCTAGACTCTACTTTATCATGTTCAAAAAAACCTTCAGGATTTCCACCTGATTCTTCACATTGTCAAAATTGGACAACATAGCAAAAAATTTAAAATATGCTAGTTAATAAAGGTCAATATGTATGAAAAAATTGATTAAACAAAATATTTATGACTTACCTTTGCAACTACTTTAGCAAACTATACCACTTTAACCTTTTTCTTATCAATTACCCATTTATTGAAATGTGCCTAGGCTTCAACATTTAGGTTCTCTAGCCTATTCAAAAGGATATCTAAAACTTCATCATTGTAAACATGAGTTGTCTTTACATTTCCTAATTTTTCTTGATGTAATAAAGAATCAAGCTTTTCAGGTTGTTGCTCAACCAATGAAAAAATATTCTCTTTTTAATTTTTTTGTATTAGACATGAATTTTATAATTAGAAATTTTACCCAATACTCCTAGTCTTTCAATTCTACAATATATTGAAGCACACTATATTTTATTATGGCTTCACAATTATCTGCTAATAAAATAGATTCTAAAAAGTTCAATTTCTCATCTTTTGTAAGAGTAAGATCACTAGTTTGACAAGAGGGAGAGGAGTTGAGAGTAGCGGTCGCTCTTCCTTCATTTTTTCATGCTTTAGTTTAAAGCACATCATAAGCTTTAAAATACATAAGAATATTTCCTTGTAAAAGATAATCTTCATCTAGGGTAGGATTATCCAAGTCAGGAAAGTCATGCATAATAGTGAAAATATTTTTGAATGAAACTTTCAAAAAGTTTGAAATGGTTTGAGTATGGGCTCCTCCTAAACTCCTTGAAGGAAATAATTTCTTTCCATGCATACATTGTTGACCCCTCATCAACTATTGTCATGGTGGAGGTAGTGGTGGCATCATTCTTTGTCTCGACTGTTGTGATTGATCTAAGGCCCCTACAAAAATATTAGAATAAAATTTATTAGAAGATACTTAAATATAATGATGAAAAATATAAATGTACTATAGAGCGATTAAGTAACTTTAATTACACATATCATACTTGATGCCGATGTGGTCTCTTGGTCTAATTCGATTGATTGTTTAGAAGTTTTTGTGCGATGTTGTTAAGGTGGAGGTGGTGGTGGTATCATTCGTTGTCTTTGATGATCGTTGAGTTAAAGACCCTATAAAAAAAATAAAATAAAATTTATTAGAAAATATTGAAATAAAATGATGAAAAAGTATTTTTTATTAAGGTAATGGGGTTTTGAAAGGGGCCCCAAAACTTTTACAAGTGGGACAGGGAGATGGTCTCCACAAAAAAAATACACAAAAGATAATTTTGGAAGGACTATCTCAAAACCATCAAATTCAAAAAATGGGATCGTCCTGCGCTAAAAAATTTAAGCTATGAAAAACTTGGCTTGTGAGAGCCTGGGACAAACGGATAACAAAGAAGTATTACCCATATCAAAAATGAGAGAAATGAAAAAAGTATAAATTAAAGCTAAAAAGAAAACCCGACTTGTGGGATCTTGGGACAACAATAAAGGGTCAATCCCATCCAAAAAGGGTACGAGATCTAACAAATATAGCAGAATATTGAAAAAACAAAATACTGCCAAAAATTTTGAACCAAGGCATCCCACCCAAAAATAGTCTGCAAATTTGAAACGTTTCTCGCTCAAGAGAAATAGGAAACCAAAAACTGCTTGTAGTTGAAAATTCTTGGAACTGAAGATCAAGTAATAATCCTACCCTACAAGAATCTTGGAAATCACAAAAACATGAAAAATCTATCTAATGGTAGCCCGAAAAAAAGCAACAAAGACCAGAGAAAACCTGCTAGAAATTAAACCACTAAGAAAATCTGAAAGTAGCTGCAACAAAGGAAAAACCCATCCAGGAAGGCCCAAGAAACCAACACATTGGCCTAGCAGAGATAATCCCATCCAGAAAGGCGTAGGAAACCCGTAAACTGGCCTAGCAAAGAGAAACCCATCTAGGAAGGCACAGAGAGATCACAATATGACCCAAAAAATAGAAACCCATATCATAAGGCATGGGAAGATCTCATACTAGAACCAAAAGGAGAAACATGACCTAGAAAGTGGATCAGCAGATACTTGATATCTCGGTAGGCCATGAGATCCTCCTATGAAGTAGACTACATATGCTAGTTGTACTGAGGAAGTCCAGAGATACTAGCCATCGAAAATACCCATGACTAGAGAAAATACAAACACAAGAGCTATAAACAATTTCCCAACAACTATAGTAAACGATGAAGCACGAGGTCCCCTTTTCTAGACTAAAAAAAATTGCATAAGCAAACCACCGAACAACCACCCATATCAAAACTACACATGGTCTCACCAAACTGTAGAGGAAAGAAACCAAGGAAGCCAATGCCACAGTTGCACGAAGAAGCACGGGGTCCTCTCCCAAGACCAAAAGACAAGCTAAAGTGAGAGGCTCCACCAGAGAACCTAGAAGCAAAAAAATGCTAGATTTGTAGAGATATCCAAAGGCACCATCGAAAAAGGAATAGAAGCTGGAAGGGATGCTCATATGTGGAGGATAAGCACGATGCTACCTGAAAGCGTAGAAAAACATAGACAAGGATCTCGAGCTAGTAGAATAGGTACACAAATTCTAAATCCTATTTCGGATGCCACAAACCCCCAATTGGACAACCTGAAAGCCAACCAAACAAAGGTCACCTGGGACAGAATCTCCAAGACAGTCCTCACAACTGTAAAAATTTAGTCAAACATGAGAAATCCAGCCTAGAAAGATTCAAGTGGATCCTGTGATCCTGGAAGAGATACAGACCTGAGGTAGGGAGAACGGGTAAATGGAACGGGACCATCTCGTTAGAACAGGAGCCTCCTGCTCATCTCCCAATGAAAAAATAAAATATAAGTATACTATATAGATATTAATTAACTAAAATTGAGCATACCAAATGCTAATATGACCTCATATTTTGATTGGGCTAGTTTTTTTTATTCTTCTAAAGTATATTTGCGATGTTGCCCTAAATACATTTAAAAAACATTAGATAAAGGCAACTAAAATTAAGTAAAAAAAATAAATTACACAACCAACTACGGAAAGAGTAACATTACCTCTAATGGGTTGGCTAACTTCCTCAACATCGATGGGATCTTGACATGCAACTAAAGATACAACTGCACAAACAAAAGGAGATATAAAAGACCTTATGTATTTCATAGATTTTGTTATTAGAGGTTGGGATGATTGTGTCTCAGAATCTCCACTAGAATCTAGGAGAAGTCCTCTAATTGCAGCCTCTCTTCTGTTAGAATATGGGGTAACTATTTTCTGCATTCAAGTATAAATTTAAAAATTAAAAACATAAACACTATATACAAATAAATTTATTGTAAATTTGAATTAAAAATATGAATTTTACCTGCACCTCTTCAGTGGTTAAGCCAACTATCTTCAATTTTGGATGGAGTGCGATGGGGACCGAGGTATTCTTTACACTGTAAAATAATTCATAAAAAAATAAATTAAATAACTGGTAGTATAAACAACGACGGTAGTGGCAACAATATTTGTGCACACATAGTTAAGATCATTTGTGATTCTATTGGAAACATATGAGGACCAATCGAATCTATTGTTTCCAAAACAATGCACCATATACGCTAAAGCCTAGAATGGAATGTTTATTATTCTTCCTTGTAAAACAACACATGCCTAGAAGAACTCGATGACCACATGAAGGAACTTATGGATAATAGTTGAAAATAGTAGGCCCCTTCTGGATGGATTTGAATGTCCTGCAAAAAAAATATAACACAAAATTAATTATTACATTTAAAAATTATGCAAGGAAGAGGAAACTTTAAATTTGGAAGACTTTCCTGATAAAAATATGATAAGAGATTGTAGCTATTCTCAAGATATATTTTATCACCTTCAAAGAGATAATTTTGATGTGATGGGTTCACAATTTTTATATGGAAAGGTTGTCAATCTATGGATGTCAGTCAGTGTAATAAAGAATGAGAGGGTCTTGTTATTGATGGTCATTATGATGATCGTCCCATTTTTGTCGTAGCACTCAATAATCCTATGCAATAAATTATTACTTATGTTGTATTGGAGCATTGATACCAACCCCAGAAGCCGATATTTTGTCAACCATGTTGAATCATAATCAAGAGTATTGAGAACTTTGGAGATGAGCGGGCAAACAAGGTTTTCAAAAATAATTTTTGATGGAAGAATGGATAATAGTCTATCCATTTACGTAGTAGATTGGAAGTGTTTCAAAAGATCTTTGAAAGGTTTTAGAAGGCTTGTGTAAGATATAGGTTTTTTTTTGTGCTAAGAAGAGAAATAAAATTGTTCATGCCCTTTTATAGGCATTTACATATGTAGCATTAAATGAAGTGTTGACACATGGCAGCATTCAGTGAGGTGTTGACATGTGGTAGCAGGTGTACAACATGCCATAGGTAGGTTATATTTAGTCATCGCTTGGCACTCAACCAATATACTATTGTCAGACATCATTTAGCATGGTCCTAGTAGGCTCTCGTTAGGCATTATGAAACATGATGTCAATAGGCTCTCAATAGGGATCATGAAGCATGTTGTTGGTAGGTTGTCATTAGGTATCGTAAAATATGTTATCAATAGGCTCTCATTAGACATCATGAAGCATGTTGTTGGTAGGCTCTCGCTAAGCATCGTACCCATGGTGCTGACAGGCTTTGGTCAAGAATCATGAAGCATGTTGTTAGGAGGCTCTTATAAGCATCGTGAGAGTTTTCCAATAAGAAATTTTGGATAAAAGGCTTAACACCAAAAATTACCTTCTTCTTTTGGCTGACCTTCTTGAACAAGTTTCTAACCACTAAGAATTTGAGAAAAAGAGGTATATCATTGCCTAGTTATTGCATTTTGTGTTTAAAAGGAGTTGAAGATGTGGATCACTTGCTACTACATTGCAACTACTCCAATAGGGTGTTTAGGGAAGTGTTTCAACATCTGTGAATCACATGGGCCATGCCTCAAACATTTCAATAGTTGGCATACCAATGTAATATTTTAAAAATCTTAAAGAAACAACACTCCTGGTGGGATATGGCCTTACCACACTATGCCTGGACCGTATGGAAGAAACACAATAGAAGTATTTTTAAGGAAGAAAGGCTTTATGAGAATGTGTTGGCCAAGAGGACTAAAATCATGATTGATGAAAATATAAGCCTTAAACCGTAGAAGGAGGATAAGAATGGAGCGAAGGAGGAGGAAGACTTGTAGGCTTGTAATAAAAATGAATTGCAGCAATCATGAAAGAAAAGGTGATGGAGCCCCATCCCTGATCCAATCACCAAAAAAGGAAAAAATTGGAGCTAATGTATGGAGTGCAGCTAGAAAGGAGAAAATTTATCCAAGGATTCAAAGGTATCAATTGAATTAGTTTTCATTAAAGTCACACAAGTTTCAAAAGGTGAAAGTGGGAAGGGTAGTGGACGAAACAAAGTTGGAAAGGAAAATGTCTAGACTTTCTAGGTTGCAGATTGTGTTTGATTGTTGGTCATTGAGAGTTTGTACAAGAACATTAAAATAAACTTAGGGGTTTAGAATTCTTTAATCTATGCAAAGAGTAAAAGTGTTACAATCGAGTCTATGTTTGGATGAGTTAGAGGCTACTCAGGCCCTCTCTAGGTTGAAGAAAAGAAACTAGACTAGCTTAATTTTATTTTTATTTGGTCAAATTTTGTAAGTTGGCATTATAATATCTCTCTATGTAAACAAATTTTGGGACCCTGTATAAAAAACCCCTTATTTACCATTATCAAAAAAAATATTTTTTTATAAATTAATTTTATACTTACTTTAATTTGAATAAAAATAATTAATAATATGAAGATAAAAAAGTTTAAGGTTTAAATTTGAAGGGAGGTAGGGTATATATGCTCCATATGCCCATACCACAACACAAATATCTCCTCATACATAGTGGATTCTAGTAGAATACAAAGTAGTCTCATATACATAATACTTGTGAACCTTAAAATTTTATTTAGCTTAACTTATATTACAACAAATAAATAATATTTAAATCGATTATTTTTCTAAAATATAAAAATGACATGCAACTTTTATATACACTTTGGCAATAACGTGTTATAAAAATCTCATACAAAATCCCTCCATTTTGATTTATGGTTCTAATGTGGATCCATGATGAAATGAGTAAAACATGCACTTTAGTACTTTCACAAGGTAGACCTTAAAGCCATGGCATTTATTTTTAAGTCTACCATATCTTTAAGGATGTGGAAACCTAGATGTCGGCTTTGGATAAAAAAAAGTAGAAAAGACATATATTTTAAATAAATTCACAGAGTGATGAGAAGGGGTGCTCATTGTAAAGAGATCCATGTACGAACCCCCATGACCTCAAGTATCTAATATGCATGTGTTTCACAAAAATATATTCTATTCCAAAGTTTCAATACATATACCCTAGTTTTGAATATGCTTAAGGTTTGGATTTTTAGCAATATGGATTATAGAACCTCATTTTTCATTGTTCAGTTGTGATTGAAACAATCAAATATTTTAAATAAGTCAAATAGATATTCTAAACAAATCAAATGTATAATAGAATCACAATTTTACCACTAGATAAATTTGATAATGTATAGGAAAGTAATATCCTAATGAAAAGTAGTTCACCTTCTATAGGCATGTATTACCTCTCTAACTGCTCTCATTTCATGCACTTACAAGTTGGCACTTTGGAAAACTTCAAGTTACATCTTATATTAACAAGACCATAAATGGTTGTGGGTCTGCATAGACTCAATACACAAATTTGGAGTCATATTATTGTATTTCTTGCAAAATATTTAGAATTTTATTAATGTATATGTTGTATAATAGAATTTTTAAAAACAAATCTCAAAATCAAAGCCTAAATTTAGAAAAGTATTATTACATATTTTTGCTCATTATGGGAAGTCTCATGTGGAAAACAAGGGGTGATGTTACATTATTTGAATATATGTGGAACTAATATAAATGATTTGCTTCGATCTATAATAATATAAAATGTACAAAATTTAGGCTTATTAAAATTAATTTTGATGGTGCTTCCAAATAAAATTCAAAAAAGTTGGTAAAAGTGATGTTTTTTAAATAATATATGTAAAATTATCCTAAACTTAAATTGTATGAAACTTCAACTAAGAACTATGCAAAGGCTAGGTATAAGCCAAGAGCAAGTGTGAGTCGAGAGTGAGACTCACTCGATAACATGGAATAAAATTCATATTTGAAATCCCTAATTAGAAGTCAATATGCCCTACCGTGAAGTATGGATGCCCAAGTTAGAGATAAGACAAAAAGTGAATATATGGTATGTTCCACCTAGGAAGCAAATGTTACTCTAGAAGTAAATATCAAGGATAAGAATATCAAGTACGATATAATGGTTCTTAAAGCATAGGGTTAATATATAAGTTCCTTGGTTACTGGTCATAGTGTTTAGAGATTCAAAATTGGATGAATTGAAAGTGGGGATTGAGTTCAAATTACAACATGACTTTCTTCCTAAAGGTTTTTATTATCAATTTTTCCAGTTTGAAAATTAAGAATAAAATAATGGATGGTTGACCATGGTTTAGGAGGAGAGATACCCATTATTTAAGACCATGGAGTAAGAAAATTTTTGTCAAGATAGAAACTATTAAAGATATTTTGATGTGGGTTAGTCTTTTTGGACTTTTATTTTAGCTTGTCAAAAAAGATATTTTGAATATTATTTGATATACCCTAAGGAATTTCATCCAAGAGGGACCAACTACTAGAAACGAAATCATGTTATATATACTTAGATAAGTGTTGCTATAGATATTTAAAAATCCTTACAACAATCCATTAAGATTAAGAGAATGATATCAATAAGTAAATTGTGAAAATATTGCATTCTAATATCGCAAGTATTTTTAGATTGAACACATGGAAAGAGATTGTAAAGTGAAAATGATGAAGAGAGAGATAAAAATATTGGTCATAAAAAAAACTTCAAGATGAAGCAAGGAAATCATACTATAGTAAAAAATAGATTAGATCAAGGATATTCCACTCCAAAAGAAGAGACAATGAAAGTCTATCAAGAAAGTTAGATGGTAAAGGACTCCATAGTTCACTTGGATCAACCATTAGAGGAAACAAAGAAGGATACAAGGAATGAAAAATTACAATGTACAAGTTCAAATTTAGAAGGAACTAAAGGTGCAAAGGAAGATATAAAGGAAAATTTTTAAATAGAGTGGAAGAGGTCAAGTTTGGAGTCATATTATTGTATTTCTTACAGAATGTTTGGAATTGTGCTATTTTATCTTTTGTATATTAGAGTTTTTAAGAAAAATCTCAAAATCAATGCCCAACTTTAGAATTGTATTATTGCATCTTAGTGCTCATCATGAGAACTCTCTAGTATGGAAAAAGGGGTGATGTTACATAATTTGAATATACATGGAACTAATGCATAATGATCTACTTTGATCTATAGTAAAATAGAATTTGCACAATTTGGATTTATCAAAATTAATTTTGATTATGCTTTCAAAAAATTCAAAAAAATGTTGATAAAGGTGGTATTATATAAAATAATAAAGGCAAAATTCTCCTTACTAGAATCTTATGAAACTAACTAATAACTATGTACAGTCTAGGTGTGATCCAAAGCAACTACAATTTGAGAGAAAGTCTCACTGGGCGATAGCATGGAAGGAAACCCGTATATGAAATCCTTAATTAGAAATTAGGATGCCCTAGTTGGAATTATGCATGCCTAAGTTAGAGATAAGGAAAGATAAAAAATATGGCAAGTTCCATCTAGGGAGCATATGTCACTTTAGAAGTGATTATCAAGTATGAAATGATCAAGCATTATTTAATGGTTCTTAAAATTAGACGATTAATATGTAAATTCCATGAATACTATCCAGGATTTTAAAAGATTCAAAATTGGATTAAGTGGAAATGAGGACTGAATTAAAATTACTACATGACTTTTCTTCTTAAAGGTTTTTTCATCATCATATTTTCCAGTTTAAAAAAATGGATAAAGTAATAGGTGGAGTCTTTTTTTTTGGTAGGTAAAATTAATTAAGTGTGGGGTTTAAATGGGCCCCAAACCCAAGTACATAAACTGGTAGCTAAAATAATAGCATGAGATGACACAGGCTTGCACATTGGCCAGCTGCAACCTGAATAAAAAAGACCAAATAGTAGCAGAGAAGGCTAAGTGGACGTTTGATGTTATAAACATAAAAATACATCCTGAGAAATATCCACTTAGGGGTTGCTTAAGAGAAGTAACTACCTATAAACCTTGTAAAGTAGCTATAACAAAAACCCACGTAGGGGATGCTCACAAAAGATCAATAAAAACTATAATAGATACCTGAACAGGAAGAAACATAGTATTCAAAAAGGCTCATGTAGGGGCAATAAAGAACTTAGAAACAATAATGGTAAGCCCTGGAGCTCAAGTTCCCAGTTATGACGATCTCTTCACATCGCTCGCCCTTTCCCCATAAGTTCTGTCACCTTGACCATCAGCTTAATAGTAACTCTAAAACAAAGGTTATGCACAACAACATAACCATTATTCCACGAATTAACAAAGGCTTCAGTGATATCTTGCTCAGCCCCTTTGAACTTGCTGAGGAAAGGAATGATACCATGAGATTCCATAAATGTCTAAGACATGGGATCAAGCTAAAGGTTGGATGGCTCAAGCAAGGCCATGTTGGTAAGACTGAGGAAAAAGGAAGACCACAAAAACCATAAACTACACTTCTTATTGCCTAGGAAACACAATAGCGGATAAAACTAGACGACAATGGATTGACATAGACCAAGGTTGTAAATATAGAAATTTTTGGTACAGTAAATGACCTTTCTGAAAGTTGAGTTGGAGTGATTGGTGGACCACTTAGTAATACTCCATAGGGAATAGACACTGGAAAATATAGACATGGCACAATACAGACTATGCAAAGGATAGAATTGGGATAATATTAGGAGTGTCAATTGACTGAAAAAATGATTATCAAAATTTGTAAGATGCAAAAAAGAGGATCTTAAGACTTGATGCATATTGATATTATTTGACAACATCCAATTACACTGCCTAGACCTACTAAGGGACTTGACATGCTTGGAGAAGACCACCACGAGACAAAACCACTGATAGGGCCTAGCTTGGGATATAGCATACTTCACAAAAAGGAAACAGGAGAACCAACCACCAGTACTGATAGCAAGACTAAAAGCCACGCTAATTAGAAAACTTCCACCATAATAATTGGAACCAAATAACCAAATCATGCTAAAAAGGATAGAGTCATCATTGGAGAAGCTAACCCACAAAAACCTGTAACCACATCTTTCAAACCAAATCATTATTAGTAGCATTTAAAACTTCTTGGGGAAATATTTCTTTCCAAATGGGTAGTGATTTATGGATAACTCCCCAATTGGAAATAATATCTGCAGGCATGTTAGCTTCGCGGTACACATGATTGATAGAGATATCATTACAATTTTGGTACAAATTCTTAGCTTCCTGAACAATGGTTCTAACATTTCAATAGGACACCCTATTTTTTTTAGAGCATTTATAATATTCAAAGAATCTCCCTCAATAAAAAGGTTGTATTTATAATAGTTGAGAAGATCTAGCCCTCTCCACAGTGCATGACCTTTAACAAAATAATTAGTTTGACACCCTAGATACTTAGCACAAGCCATAACAACTTCACCACTGTGATCTCTAACAAGACCACCTGCACCTACATCCCCTGGATTTCCTTTGGAGGCACCATCGAATTTATGTTTCAACCACTCACTTGGGGAAGAAATCCAATGGGCACCCCCTCTGGGATGGGGGGTTGGAAAACTAGAACTGGAGTTGTAGGGAATTTTTAAGGAAGATAACTTAATAGACTCCAATCTAGAATCAGGAGATTTGGGACAAGGAAAGAGTTGGGAATTTTTGACAGCAAAGGCAACAAATTTATTGGAAACAGAGATGAGATCCCTAGATGAGGAATAAAAAATCATGTTGTTTATTTCAAGCCACACTTGCCATAAGATATGATGAAGGTCACTTTCCATAAAGAAGATAATCTGAGGTTTTTGAAAGGAGATGGCCATTGGATGAAAATGTGACTCAACGAATTAGGAGGAACCCATGAGATATGAAAAGTGGATATAAGGTTATCCAAATATGTCTTAAAGAGCACTCAATAAAGGTGATTAACAGATTCTCAGGTATTCATGAACAAATAATATTTGTTAGGGATAATCATACCCCTTTTCATAATATTATCAATCGTTATAATCTTATTTAGGATGGCCAACCAGCTGAAATGAGCAACTTTCAAAATGAGATATTTAATACACACTTGATCATAAGGTATTTGAACCACTTGATAATCAATATTTAGACCATGAGCATATTTAACCATGAACAACCCAAAATCAGTCTCTTTCCAAAAAGGGAAGTCAAGGGAATTACCAATGGGGATGATTGTTGCATTTAGGATGGTTTTGAGAATAGTTGAAACATCAAATATTTGACCATTAGCATTTGGAATATGAAAATTTTTCCAATACTTAGAATTAGACAAAACATCAATAAAATATTCAACCTTGCTACCAATTAAAGTTTCTAGGAAAGGCTGTAACACAACAATTTCGTTGTTCTCTAAAAGCGGTTGATTAGAGATCCATCTATCAATCCAGAAGTTAATTTTACTCCCTATGCCTAGTTGCCACCTTATCCCCTTCTGAATTAGAGATATGGTTTGGATAATTTATTTCTAGAAAGTGGAGCCCTAGGTATATCATCATCTATGAAACAACAATTTTGAAGATATTTTTTGTTTACAATTGAGACCCATTCAAGGTTGTTGTTGTTGAAAACCTTTCATACTTGCTTAGCTAACAAGGTTGTGTTCATATTACAAACTCTTCGGAGCCCCAAGCCACCCTAAATTTCTAGGGAGCACACCTTATCCCAACTGACCAGATGAAATATTTTCTATCCTCGGCATCTACCCATAAAAATATTTTTTGAATTTGCTCAATTTTCATGTAGATAGCAACAGGAACTTTGAAGACAGGTATGAAATAAACAAGAACACTTTGGAGACAAACCATTTTTAGGGTGGATTTGGCTACTTGAGAGAGGAGGGTTCCTTTCCAACCTACGAGTTTTTTTTTAATCCTCTCAATAATGTTACTCCACATGGATTCCTTCAAAGCATTAGTGAAAAGAGGGAGACCCAAATATTGGGTAGGCAACTATCATATAACACATTGAAATATGTGTGCAATATTAGCTTATCTCTCTTGGAAAGTGTTAATGAAGAATATTTTGCTTTTAATATAATTTATTTTCTACCCTGTAGCCTCCTCATATGTATCAAGAATACTCTTAATGGTTTTTGATTCCTACATAGAAGCATGAGTAGCAATGATGGTATCATCAATGTACTGCTGGTGAGACAAGGCTCTTAAATTAGATGCAACCTTAATACCTGAAATTATATTGTTGGAGCAGGTATTTTTGAGTGCTCTACCCAAGGATTCAGTAAGAATGATAAAAAGGATGGGGGATAGAGGATCTTCTTATCTAAGGCCCCTGTTACTAGGGAAAAACCCTACTGTAGATCCATTGACCAAGATTGAAAACTAGGGATTAGAGATGCAATTATGAACAAGATCAACCCACTCCCTATGAAACCCAAATTTGAGAAGGACAAAAATAAAAAAAATTCTAGTTAATTCTATCAAAAGCCTTATTCATATCAATTTTGAAAAACATGGCAGCTTTTTTGTTATGGTTAGCAAAATGAAGGGCTTCATGCAACGTGATAACACCATCAGTAATATTTCTTCCTTTGATAGAGCTACCTTGACAAGGGTCTATGATTTGAGGAAGGATATATTTGAGTCTTGTAGCCATGGCTTTAGTAAGAGTTTTGTACAATATATTGCAAAGACTAATGGGTATGAAATATGACATAGATTTATACGCAGGTCCTTTGGGAACCAAGGCAATGAAGGTGGAGTTGATACTTTTGGATTTGGATTTACTTTGCTGAAGTTCAATGATGGCATTGCAAATTTTAGGCCCAATGATGTCCCAAAAAGCCTAATAGAACCAAGGGTAAAACCCATTAGGTCCTAGGATTTTATCAGGGTGCATTGAGAAAACAACCTCTTTAATTTCATTACGGGTAAAAGGTTTGATAAGAGTGAAATTCATATTTGAAGTGACTAGACTAGGTATATGATGGAGCAATTGTCTACCAGCCTAGGCAAAATTTTGGGGGTTGGCTCCAAAAAGTCCTTCAAAGAAATATGAAGCTTCATTTTGAATCTTAAAAATATCCCTGATGATGGATCCATTACTTCTAGTTAATTCTTTAATTTTATTCGAACTTCGGTGTCTTAGGGTAGTGGCATGAAAGAATTTTGTGTTTGAGTCCCCCTCTTTAAGCCAAAGGGCCCTTGATTTTTACGTCCAGAAAGTCTCCTCTTTAGCTAGCACATTGTGGTACTCTGCAATAACTTATCTCTCCTCATTTCTGAGTTGTTCATTAAGCTACCCATTCTGTATTTGGAGTTCAATACTTTTTAGTTTTTGCAAAAATATTTTCTTTATTTTTGAAGATATTACCAAAAAATTCTTTGTTCTAGACTCAAATATTTTCTTTGATACACTTAATATTTTGGAAAACCCTGAAAATAAAGTACCCATGATAGTCAAATTATCACTAGTTAGTAATTTGCATCCACAAATATGGGTGTTGTGTCCACATAGCTTCAAATCTAAATGGGATTTTGAAACAAGGGCCTTGTCCAACTTCAAATAGTAAAGGGCAATGATCAAATCCAACTCTAGGAAGACAGATAAGAGTGCCATCACCCATCACCGGTATAGCTTCTTAAGAGAAGAAAAGCCTATCAAGTTTTACTTGAATGTTTTGATCCCCAATTCTCCTATTACTCCAGGTGTCTTTTGCCCCTTTAGTCTAAACATCCATCAACTCACATTCAGTGACAAAGTTATGGAAATCCTCAATGCTCTTGGTGGGAATAAGGTTCCCTCCTTGCTTATCAGAAGTAAAAAGGGGAGAGTTGAAGTCTCTAGCAATAATCTAGGGAAGGTTTATGAAAGCACTTCTCATCTGACTCAAAATATCCCATAGACCCTTATGGCTGAGAGGATCGTTAGGGGCATAGACATTGGTCAGAACCTAAGAGAAATTACTGCTTTTATAGAAAAACATCATATTGAGGACCCTGTCGAAAGAGGAAATTATTTTTCCTTCTAATTTGTTTGAGTCCCAAATACAAAGAATACCCCTAGACATACCTTGAGCGGGGTAAAAATAAAAATCACCATTTTTCCAAATAGAATTTATGATTTTCTAGATTTTGTTTTGATCAATATTCATTTCTTGTAGAACCATGATAGTGGGTATGTGTTCTTTACTTAGAGTGCAAACAAGCCTTTTCTTGAAAGCACTGTTGAGGCCTCTCACATTCCATGAGAGGATCCTCATTTAAAAATTTTGGAAAATTTTCAGTCTCCCTTAGTTTACTGCAAGAAAATTTTGAACCTTTTTTATTCATCATTCTACTGACTGAGAAGATCTTAGAATAAGGTTTTTTGGGTACCATTTGCAATATCATTTTCTATTTACTTTTTCTTCTAATCATTGATAAAGGGTCTTCCATTTTTTTCTTTTCATTGCTAATATCAATAGAATATTTTTTGATACTTCTAGTGTTAATGGGGTTGAAATCATCTTTGTCTTCTTTCTCCACTTTGTCTGAGATTGGACTACCAATTTTTGCATGCCCCTCAGGTGTGGGCAGTGGTTTTAAAAAAATATTGGATGGCCCAGATCTTGTCGGGGATTGGGATTCCTTTTGATAAAAAACTAGTGTTTCAGTTGGATTTAGGATAATTTTGTCCTCACCAGGTTTAGATTCGTGAATAAGAGTTCCTTTTAAAACATAAAAATGAGTTTAGAAGGCAAAAATGGAACTCACCTTTGGATGATCATCCTTCGAATCTTTAATTTCAATATACTTTTCGTTGGTATCTTGTGGAATTTGTCCCTTCTTCTGATAGTAGCTACTTTATTGCTTGCACTACAGGGGTCTTACTTGCTTTCGTCCAGTTTGTAACCCGATTCAAGAGGTATTGGGGAGTTTCATCTTCTTAGAGTTTCTTAGCAATGGGCATTGGATTTTGAGATGGCATTGAGCCTTACATTCAATGCAGAATGTAGTCTTGTTCTCATATTCTATGACCTAACATCTACAGTAGTAGTCATAAACCAGATTTATCTAAGTGGAAAGCTAGAAATCTAGATTTGCGTTGACACAAATTCTAACATGAACCATGCAAGTGCATGCTCGGTTCACAAGGTCGATTGTAACCAACTTGCCTATATATTTTTCAATGCCCTGTAAGATGTCTTCGTGGCAAAACTGGGCAAGTAGATATGGAAATCGAACCCATATTGGTGCAAAATTTATGCTCTACATCACATGTTTGAAATCTTCACCCCACTTTCGTAGAAAGGGACTCTTCCGATCGAAGAACCAAGGACTCTTGGTAAGAATTCGGGAGGCATCTTCTTCATTATTGAGACGAATGAGGAAAAAACCCTTTGAAAGGGCAACCAACTCCATATTGCCTAGGGTTTTCCATTTGGTATAGGCCCACCACCGAATAGATTCCATATCTGACCATCCTCCGATAAATTTCCCCACCAAATTGTGGGATTCAACAGAAATGTAATCCACCATTAGGTTTTCAGGGATTACCAAATCTTCACCCGTTGGGAGTAAGAGGGTTCCACTGCTCAAGGGATATTTCCTAGACCCTTTCAATTTCTCAGCATACGACCATAAAGAGGACTCGATGTCTTGAGTGAGGGACCCATTAAGCATGTGTCCCTTATCGGGAGGATCCTTACACCCAATGGTCTCCATGTTCTTGAAACCATCAAAATCTGACTCGGGACCTTTAGTGTCAACAAAAATCGTACCACCCCTGACCATTGTGGGAATTTTAGCCTGATTCAACTTATTCACTTTCTCGCCTCTAGTCGTAGTCACAGATGTCATTTCTACCCTGATTCAATCTGAAGCTACTTGCACTTAACCTAGATGAAACCCTCGCACAATCACTTGCCAAAAATTTTATTCACGCATAGGGATGCACTCGGATTTGTGTTGCTCCAAATGATCTAAAAATTGATGGAGACATTTTAGCAGGCATCTACCCTCAAAATTTTAGCTCAATTCGAGTTTGAATGAATGAAATTGGTCGAAACAAGTTTTATAGTTTGGCCAGTCCTACGAAAAACTTCCCTCTTAATTTTTCTCTCAGTTCAACACATATGGGTGGAGTCTTATGCTTTAGAGGGAGATATGCCCTTTATTTAATACCATGGAATGAATTTTTTTTGTATAAAAACTATCAAAAAGTTGTAGTGTGGGTTAGAGTTTTTGGACTTCCATATTAACTTATCATTAAGGATATTTTAAAGAAAATGAAAAATACCTGGGAAGTTCATTTAGGAGAGGCTAACTACTAAGGAGCAAAAACATGTTATATATACTTGATATGTTTTGCTATGTATATTTTAAATTGAACACATGGTAAGATATTACAAAGTAAAAACGATGAAGAAAGAGATCAAAATTTTTGGTCACGATGAAAAACAAAAAGTGATAATAAAATGATATCTTGGTATATTAGGGTTATTAATAAGACCCCTAAAATAAAGGGCATTAAGGAATTGGTAGGTTGTCATATTTATAAATATGAAAAATGAGTAGCAAATATTTTAGCTATTTATGATGTGGATTTTTATCTTGATAAAATTCAAATTTTAGAAGGCAATAGACAAATGAGATTGTATCTCTTAATTAAAATGATATCAATAAGTTGATTAGGAAAACATAGTAGTTTGAGGAAATTGATGAATATCTTTAGTAGAAAGGCATGCGAAGGATATCATTGATAAAAATGCAAGTAGAATATGGTTTAATTAACCAGATAGCAATGCAATGTTTTGTCATTTTAATAGGAATAGCCCCCAGTAGAAGCCACATAATTATTTATAATAATAATAAAATAATAATTATGTAGATGTTAGGGCACTTTTGTAAAAACAAAAATTGCTATTGAAAATGCTCAGCCCTAAGCATTTGTCGTAGGGGTTTCTCATACTAATCAAATAAAT
Organism: Wollemia nobilis; assembly: GCA_028583015.1. Taxonomy (NCBI): domain Eukaryota; kingdom Viridiplantae; phylum Streptophyta; class Pinopsida; order Araucariales; family Araucariaceae; genus Wollemia; species Wollemia nobilis. The sequence goes on along the minus strand of JAQPPZ010003287.1, from coordinate 3,238,425 downwards.
AAATAAATAATTGCTATTAAAAAAGATAGGATATATTTCAATTAAGAAGATTCACAGATTAATATTTTTTTTTGGTAAATAAGATACTATAGCATTAATACCGGGTTTTACAGGTTGACCCAAAACCTTTTACAAAAATCAGCCCAGGGCTATTGATGAACATATCCTTACTAAGGATCCTATATATGTAAAATCTACATGTCGCCAAAGCCATTACATCCGGTAAGGCACATAGCCTGTTATCAAAAAGAAACTTCCCATACAACATTTTGGGTATACCCAAGAAAATACACATGCATCATAATTACAAAAAATAAACAGACACGGATCCCTTCCTTGAGATAATGGAGAAACAAAAAGTTACAGACACACATAGTAGAGTACTGAAAAAAACTACCACAAGCTCTATATTGACAGTTACTCTTAATAATTCTTTGGTAATTGCTTTCTTCCATATATGACATGCTTTGGTACCACAAACTATCTTGTCCAATCAGCCTTGGAGAAGTGAACCTGTTGGCTAGATTTATGGCGGTGGCTATCTGGTGGTCCACGTGGCTTTGGTTCGAAGTCTTATATTGTCGTTTCTTTCCTTCCCTATGATTATCAACCAACCTCAAATTACTAATACGACTAGGAGCCATGTTATCTGACATGTGACTATCCCCATTAGTCTTTGTGGTATTTCCAAGCAACATCCATGAAGACTAACAACTCAGATAATTTTTATTGTGATTCCAATTCAAAAAAGATACGGGAATACTCCTAGCCTTCGAACTTACAATGCCTTCCTTGTTGGTAAATTCAACTATCATTCTTGGAATTCTTGTTGAATAAGCTCCTCTACTTCACTCGGGACACCATGTTCCCATTTGAAAAGTCTGTCACCATCGACACCCAAATTGTCCAGCTTATCAGCAATTTTGTTAGCTTCTCAAAAGACATGTTGGGCTTTTCTGTCATGTCTTCCCTGGAAAAGGATCCTAGCCTCTTCAACAATTGTTTTAATCCTCCAAGAAGGTGTTTTCCAATTATTGAGGAGATTTATAACATGCATAGAGTCTCCTTCTACGATCAAATTGCCTTCTAAGTCTTGATTCATTTGAAGGCCTCTCCACATAGCTCTAGCTTCAGCTTCGTTGTTCATCTTTATTCCCAAATATTCAAAAAATGCAAGCATCATATTCCATTAGATCTCGCACAATGCCACTAGCGCCTGCTCTGCTAGGATTTTCCTTAGCTACTCCATAAAAAGAAATCTTAAATCAACTTGTAGGAGGTGGAGACCACTTAACATTGGCTCTGGGGTTGACTACCCTAGGCACAAACTCATCTAACAAGGTTAAGCTTAAATATTGAGCAATTGTGGTCTCTTGCAGATGAGGTTTATGACTATCAAAAGGGATAAGGTTCACATTCTCGTTGGTAAAGGATAGGATCCTGGCAATGATAGTTTGATGATCATGGATAGACTCATTAAAGACTCTATGGTTCCTTTCTAACCACACCTGCCAAAGATAGTGATTGAGACAAATTTTCCACATGTATCTAAGTCTTTGGCTTGAAAAGGGGTAAGGCCACTGGACGAACAAATCAAGTACAGTGGCTGGTTTAACCCATGAAATATTGAAGGCCTGAAAAACCCCACTTAGGATAGTCAAGGAAAAAGGGCACTCAAGGAAAATGTGATAAATGGTCTTCCAATTAGCTTTGCATAGATAACAATGATTAGTGATACAAATACCTTTACGCATCATATTATCAATGGTTAGAATTCTTCCTTGGATAACCAACCATGAAAAGATTGCAATTTTTGGAATTAAATTTTTTATCCAAACTAAGTCCTTTTGGAGGATAAAATCCTCGTCATCAAGCAGAAGCTTGTAAGCTAATTTAACAGTGAACTGCTCGTTTTTCGTAGGAGCCCAAGTCACTTGATCTTCCTTGGGTATCATGGGGATAAACTATTGCCCGAGAATGTTACAAAGATCATTTGATTCCACTTGAAATCCTTGAATTCTTATTTGTTTCCACTTCATTCTACCTTTGTCCTCAACCATATAATCGGAGACTTTTCTACCAATGAGTTAATCTGTGATATCTCTGATTCGGGCTAAGTTAGGATATTGCATCAGTGGTTCATCCTTAGCCCACTTGTCATTCTAGTAATTTATCCTCTCACCATTTCCTAAAACCCATCTTAAACCTTTTTTGATGATTTCCTTACAATTAAGAATTGCTTTCCAAAAAGCATAACCTTTGATTGGAATTGAGTCACTTAGAAATTCCATATTTTGAAGATACTTTCGTTTGATGATAGTTGTCCATTCATTTTCTTCACCAAAAATGAGATGTCATGCCTGCTTAGCTAGTAAAGCTAAATTTATATGAGCAATTCTCCTCAGATCTAAGCCCCCATTTTCCCCCGGGTCTGCACACTTTGGTCCATCCTACAAGGTGTATCATTTTTTTCTCCTCTGATCCAGTCCATAAAAATTCTTTTTGGAGTTTCTCAAATTTTTGGAAAACCTTCATAGGGGCTTTGAAAACATAGAGGAAATAGACTAGAATGCTCTAAAGAGAGGCCTTAGTGAGGGTCAGCTTTCCTGCTTGAGATAGAAGATGACCTTTCTATCCAACAAGTTTTTTTTGAATTCTTTCAATAACCCTGTCCCACATTGACTCTCTCGAAGAACCAATGAAAAGAGGGAGACAAAGATACGAAGTGGGGAGATTTGCTATATCACACCCTAAAATTTTTGCAATCCTTCCTTACCTCTGAATGGGGGTGTTCAAGAAATATAACTTGCTTTTACTGAAATTAACTTTCTGACCAACAACGTCCTAGTAGAGTTGCAGGATGTATTTAATTATTTTGGCCTCAACCACTGATGCCTTAGTCAATATAAGGGTATCATCAACGAATTATTGGTGAGAAACAGCCCTAGTGAGAGATGTTGCCTTGATTCCCGATATTAGCCTTGAACTGCAAGCATTTTTTATGGTTTTGCCTAAAGCTTCTGCCACAATGATGAATAACATGGGGCTGATAGGGTCCCCCTGTCGAATTCCTCTACGACTTTGAAAGTAACCAACAGTTGTTCCATTAACTAGAATCGAGAACCATGCTTTAGAAATACATTCTTTGATAAAATTAACCCATTGGTGGTGAAAACTAAACTTAAGGAGGACAACAATAAGAAAGTCCCAATTTAGCCTATCAAATGCTTTGTTCATATCAAGTTTGAGGGCAAAAACAGACCTGTTAGTATTATGAGCAGAGTGCAGAGCTTCATGAACTGTGATAACTCCATCCAATATTGACCTGCCCTAGACAGAGCTTCCCTGGCATGGATCTATGATTATTTATGTTTTCAAACAAAAAATATGAAGATTAGATAAAAATAATAATATTACTTCTTACATCTATTTTTTTTTAGATTTGGTTAGTGTGAGAAACCCCTGCGATTGATGCTGAGGGTTGGACATCCTCATACCACCATGTCCTTTCATAAGAGGGAGAGTTGAACTTATCAATAGAGGGAATTTAACACAATCACAAACATAACACGGTTTGAAATTTGGACCTTCCGAAGAAGAACCAAAGCTCGACTGTTGTGGTATCCCTTGGGACAAATATATATTTTTTGATTTTGTGAGTATGAGAAACCCTTACGATTGATGCTCAAAGTTGGGCATCCACATTCCACCATGACCTCTCATAAGTTGGAGAGCTGAGCTTAGCAATAGGAAATTTAACACACAAAACACACACGTCGATGTATGAACCTTGGACCTCCCAAAGAAGAGCCAAAGTCCAAGTCCAAATTGTTTCACATATTTAATGTCTATTATTAAATATTATTAGAGGAAATATCTTTAAAATTTCAACATATTTATAAAAAAGTAAATCAAGCAATAGATAATTTACCCAATCAATTATGATCTTGAACTTTTTATTAACAAAATTTAAATCTTAAAAAACAATTGATCAAGTAAAATTTTGTCTTAGTAAAATAATATTAAAAAGTTAATTGCAAAAACATAAATATTTGAGAAAAATAAAAGATATATTTGATAAAGAATAATCATAAGCATTTCTCACAATAACCAAATCCAGAACGAAAGAAAAACTGCTCTCCGGGGATGGCAACAACTTCCGGAGGCGGTCTAAAAAATTGGAGGAATGTCGTGATGGCATCGGGTTCAACACAGAGAGTGCATGCTCGTGATATTTTTTCATCTGAAATTGACTAGAAGGAACAGGATTTTACAGTGCATGTCGGGAACCGCTTGTTAAAGAACAATGGATGTTTGGAACGATGTGAAGCCATGCCGGTTCTAGTGGTTCAACCAGACTCGATGGCGGAAGATGTGGAGTATCTAACCAAACATGCCCTTATTGGCAAATTTTTGGGCATCCAAATTTCTCTCCCCTTTGTGGATGCTTGGGTCAGGAAGACTTAGAATCCTGAAGGCGATGTGGAGGTGATGCTGAGTGCGAACACCTATTTTATGGTGGTTTTCTCTTCTATTGCAGATTGTAACAAAGCATTTGAAGGGGGTCCTTATTTCTATAACTAGGTGGGACTCTTTCTTAAACTCTGGCATGTGGGTTTCAACCAATCAAAGTATCGGACATTGTGGGTTCCACTATGGGTGCGGCTTCCATGGCTCCCTTTGGAATTCTAGAGAACTGATATCTTGCATAAGATTGCCCTTCTTCTTGGGAAGACGGTTGGACCATCACAACAGACAATGGATAAAAAAGTAATCTTTGTTGCTCGTATTTGTGTTGAAATTGACTTAAATAATCCTATTCCAGATTCTATTGAAATACAATTTGGATCAACTACATGGATTCAAAAACTTGACTATGGAGCTCTTCCATTTCATTGTCGGATTTACCATGAATATGGCCACCTGCAAAGAAAATGCCCTAATTTTGTATCACCTGTGGCTTCAAATCTTGGGTCCTCTCGGTCTGGACAAATTTTGGATAAAGGAAAAGCCCCGATAAAGGAAGGGGAATAGGATAAGGAAGGTTTTGTTTCGGTAAAAGCACAAAACAGAGGACGAAGGGCAAACAAAGACCTTAAGGATAGCCAGCCAGATGCTCTACTCAACCATTTTGAAATATTAGATGATCTTGATCAGTGCATGGAGATACCTAAAACGTCACTACCTGATGCAAATAGAACAATGACAAATCAAATGTCTCTTATTTAGGGGGAACTTAAGGAATTAGATCTAGGGGATTTAAATGAAGAACAAAGGGCTTTGGATATGAGTATAGGGGACATGGTTGAGTCTAGCCCTATAAGGGAAACTATTTTGGAAAGTGGTACAGATTTAGTTATGCCCTCTCCTACTTAGGCACTGATGCAGTCATCCTTGGATTGCAAAACTCCTACGGTGTTGGGATTGCAGCAAAAAATAATTAAAAAAAGTTTTTCAGATAAGAATATGAAGGTGGGTCGGAAGAAGGACCAGGATAAAATGAAGTTAATGAGGGAGACTTTGGTGGAGTCAGGCTTGGTGAGAACATTGGACTCCCATTTTTATAACCCCCAAAAATGATTATCCTCTCATGGAATGTAAGGGGGTTGAATAGAATCCCTAGACAAAAAGTTGTTCGTGATTTGGTTCGTGTGCATTCTCCGAATGTGGTGTTTATTTAGGAGACTAAATTGGCTATTGATAGTATGTTCAATATTGCTCCCAAGTTGTGGAGAAGGGGGCAATGCCAATATATTGGTGCATGTGGATATGCTGGTGGCGTCGCTTGTTTATGGGATCCAGTTAAGATATCCCCTCTTACTTTGATTTCCAGCAGATGGTCCATTTCAATGGTCGAGCATGATAATAAATCTGGTGAAATCATCCTACTTACAAATGTGTATGCTCATGTTGATTACAATGGTAAAGTGAATTTGTGGAAGCACATTTGCTTTGTGAGAAGTTTGGTTCCCCTGTACCCATAGATTTTGGTTGGAGACTTCAAATCTATCACTTGTCTAGAGGAGAAACGTGGTGGGGTGGACCGTCCTTTTTCTTCTATCTTCAATGCTCATATCCAGACCCTAAACTTGGTTGACATCAATCCAGATAATGGGATCTTTACTTGGAACAATAGAATGTGTGGGGAAGCTTCCATCTCAGAGAGACTGGATAGGTTTTTGATATCCAGTTATCGGATGGGTAATAACAAAGGTGCTAGTTCTATGATTTTGGAGTGTAAGGGATCTGATCATTGGCCTATCAAACTCTCTACTTTGGAGTTATGGCTAAAAAAGAATCCCTCCTTTAAGTTTCAACTTATGTGGCTTCATGATCCTAAGCTTCATGATTTCATGCGAGGCTGGTGGACCACTAGCAAACCTCCTCATGACACCGCTATGTATTCCTTTATGAAGAGACTACAATTTGTAAAACATAAATTGAAGAGATGGAATAGACTAAATTTTGGGAACCTCTCCTTGGCTAAGCTGGCAGCTCTTAGGAGGATGGAAGAAGCTTCAAGGAAGATTAGAGATCAAGGATTCATGAAGGAGCTTCTTTTTGAGGAATCTGAGGCTCCGAAAGACCTTGCTGAATGGGAACTGAGGGAAGAATTTTTTTGGAAATAAAAAACTCGAGTAGATTGGCTTCAAGAAGGGGATAGGAACACAACCTTATTTTATAACTCAGGCTCACCGTAATGGTAACCTAATTACCTCTCTTGTGAATTATCAGGGTGCCCTGCTCTCTTCTTTCAGGGATATTTCAGAAGATACTAAAAGGTATTTTTCTCTCCCTTCATGGAGGACTCCCTATCAGATGATGAGAATGAAAAGCTTATTCTAAACTGTATTCCAACGATTGTTTCTAGAGAGATGAATGAGCACTTGATGGGTCCAATTTCCCTTGAGGAGTTGGAAAATGTTGTATTCAAGATGAAAAAAAGGAAAAGCCCTAGGCCCAAATGGATTCTCGATTGAGTTTTATTAGGAGTTTTGGGATTTAATCAAATTTGATCTTTTGGAGGTGGTCCATGAGTCCCAAAAGAACAAACAGATGCTAAGGGCCCTAAATGCTACCTTTGTGGTGCTTATACCAAAAAAGAGGGAGCAAATTCCTTGGATATGTTCAGGCCTATTGCTCTCTGCAATGTTGTGTATAAGATCATCACAAAAATTATTACTGAGAGGTTGAAGATATGGTTGAGCAAAATCATCTCTGAGGAGCAAGGAGGGTTTGTTGTTGGCCGAAAAATCTTGGATGGGGTTGTTATTTCTACAAAAGCTATTCACTCGATGGAAACTTCTAAGGAGAAAAATATGTTCATTAAGTTGGACATGGCCAAAGCCTATGATCGGGTCAGATGGTCCTTTCTTTAGAAAGTTTTTGTTGCTTTTGGATTTCAGGAGGAATGGATTAGATGGGTGATGAGTTGTGTTTCTTCTTCCTCATTCTCTGTTCTTGTTAATAATGAGCCATCAGAGCTGTTTGAGGCTTCAAGGAGATTGAGGCAAGGAGATCCTTTATCTCCTTATTTGTTTATCACTATGGCGGAAGGGTTGGGAATATTGCTCAAGTCTCAAGTCATGTAGGGTCTCATTCAGGGGTGGAAGTGGGATAGTAGTTTGCCACCTCTTTTCCACCTTCAATTTTTTGATGATACTGCTTTGTTGGGATTTGCCACTATCAGGGAACTGGCAATATTAAACCGTCTCTTGACATATATATTGGTGCTTCTGGACAATTTATTAATGAGGACAAGTCTTCTATTTTCTTCTTCAATACCCCTCCTCTTATTCAAGCTAGGATTGCTCGCATTCTAAGATTCCAGGTTGGGAATCCCCCTTCATTTATCTTGGTATTCCAATTTCATCTCACCCTCTATCTAGATCTTCTTGGCAGTCTATGCTTGATAAGTTTAGAAGGAAGGTGAATCACTGGACTTTCAGATCTGCAAAATCTATTGTTCAAGCTTTACCCATTTATAGATGTTTTGTACAAATAGCTCCCTCTCACTTCATCAAGGACATGGATGCTTTGTCAAGACAGTTTTTATGGTCTGGAAAACTTGATCAATCTAAATGGAGTTTGGTTAGGTGGGATTCTATATGTAGGCCGATGCAAGAGGGAGGCCTTGGGTTACGACAAACAACTCTTTTTGGGCAGGCTTTGGCTGCAAAAATTTATTGGAGATGGTGTACCTCTCAAGATCATATTTGGGCTAAAATATTATCTTGTAAATACTTGATAGGTATTTCTGAGGCTGAAATCCCTAGAGTCGACTTGGTTGGGAAAGGTTCAGTTATCTGGGACACTCTAAAAAGAGGAGCTAATTTAATCAAGGAGGGTTTGTTCTAGATTTGTAATCAGGGATCAAATACTCTTTTTTGGGAGGATTCTTGGAATGGCCACCCTCCTATCTTGAATCAATATCCTAGGTTACGTTCCCTAAGAATTTTTGTCTTGGAAGCAGGCTTGTATCATGTGGAGGACTTGAAAAAAATCTAGTCTTTTGGAAATATGAAGATGTACAGGTGGAAAGATCCGCAAGAATGGCCCCAGGGGGTACTGGCCAAGGACAGAGAGGTGCTTTCTCTTATTCTTACAGGGAGGCCTTGTTCTTCATTGAGGGGTAAAGATATTCTGGCTTGGAACCTTGATCCTAACGGAACCTACTCGATAGCCTATGGTTATCAGGTTCTTGATAAGCAAAAGTATGGGAGTCTTCCTATCACTTGGTGGAAAAAGGTGTGGAACAAATTTTCCTGGCCAAAATGTAACTTCTTTCTTTGGTTGGTAGCTAGTAATAAATGCCTCACTTGGGATAATGTGAGGAAGAGGGGATTTTAGGGTCCCTCTTTTGTGTCCTTTTTAATAAGAATGAGGATGACTCTTCTCATTTATTTTTCCAATGCTCCTTTGCCAAAGACATTTGGCACCATTGGTGGAGTGCTTGGAACCATCCATGTTTTCATGTGCTGTCCCTGGTGGAGTTTTGGAGTAGTCTGGGCAGACCTCCGACCAAGGCCCCCTTCCTTCGAGTGGCTTGGAATTTGGGCCCTTCTTGCATCATCTGGAAAATTTGGCTCGAACGAAACCGACGCATATTTCAAGGTAGTTATTTGGTTGTTCAACGGATCTGGCAAAGGATCCTGTATACGGTTCAAGAAACCATCCATAGAAAATATGATGTGGACCCTCTTTTGAATTCTAGGGAGGAGAAGGTACAGCAAGCCCTTAGTCTCTTTGGGGATGGTGTGAACTCTTCTATCCCTAGTAGGGTTCCTCAACTTAGTAAGAAGGTTAGGAGAGATGGTAGGTGGAGGCCACCCCCTAGAGGAGTTTTAAAAATTAATACTGATGGATCGTCCAGGGGTAATCCTGGACATGCTGGCATTGGTGGTGTTGGGAGAGATTCTACTGGTGGTGTCAATTTTTTCTTTTCCATTTATAAAGGTGTTCACTCCAACAATTTTATGGAAGCTCTTGCAATTCTTGAGGCCTTGCGGAGGGGGTTTTCTCTTGGCTGGCATAGGATTATCTGCGAGTCTGAATCTCAAATTGTGGTTAATCTTTTAAACAAGAAAAGGGTGGAGGAAGTTAATTGGCGGTTCGCACGTAGTCGTTCGATTCTCGGAATGAGTGAAGAGTTCAAATTTATATCCTTTGTGCACATTCTAAGGGAATTGAATGTGGTTGCTGATTACCTGGCCAAAAGGGCTTCTGAGTTGCTGGATCCTTGGAGGATCGATAATTGGGAGAGTCTCTCGTCTGGGGACTCTCAACGACTGTGGGAGTTGATCCACAAGGATGTACAGACTTAATGTGGTTTATTCTTGTTGTCTTTTCCGGGTGTCATTCTAGTCTAGTGGTTTTAGCCTGTTTGGTACGTTTATTTGAGTCCTGATTAGAAGCTCAGTTGTACTCTGTAATCCAAACTTTTTATCAATAAATTTTTACTCTTGTATTTAAAAAAAAAAGAAAATCAAATCCAAAACAATATATATATAAACTTAATTAACATAAAAACAATATTTTTTTTAATAAAATATATTCACAAATAATTTTTTTAAAAATATATTATTTCATTTTTTTTTTCTTTTCCTTTAAACTGTTATAGGTCACCTTCAAAGCCTTTCAGGTAAACCACCACACCATGACAACTCTTTTTCTATAAGTTTGTGATAACTATTATAACAAAATAATTTGAAGTGTAACCAAAACAAATTTGAATTTGAATTTGAATTTGTATTAATGTTCATCGTTGACCAAAAGAGGTCAATAGAACTGTAAAGTAAAACATATACAAAGTAACGGGAGTGCCAATAGGACTGTAAAGTAAAACATATACAAAGTAACAGAGTGCCTAATGTAGCTTCAAAGAAAATAAAGTAAGAAAAACAGTAAACAAAATGACATATGATATACAAGATCTGTGGATCAAAGATTACTCCCAACATTCAAGGTTGAAGAGAAGTGAGTGATATAAGAGTTGGATATCGTTGTAGATGTTCTTTGTTGGAGTCGACGACGAATTGATCTTGTTGTATCTCTGGAGGTTGAAAGGATGAAATGATAAGTCGGGATCTTGTTATCTTCTGCAAACTATTACTAAAAACTGTTACTAAGTAATTTTTTCCTGAAATTGAAAAATTCCCGGATGAAAAAGACAATTCCCAAATAAAAAAGGCAATGCATCTCTGAACTTCATAATTAATCCAAAGCACATATTTTAACAAATTCGATGACGTATATGAAAGCAATACCTCCCCGAAGTAGTTTGCATGGGTCCTCTCATTTCATGCAATTGGCCGTTGCAAATTTGGAAAAGCCGGCGTCACATCCGGTGTTGACAAGACCACAAACGACTTACCGCATCTATAATAATGAAATAAAATGAAATTATTTTAATTATAATTTACAAGAATAACATAATATATTGGTACCTAGTGTTTTACAGTTTTAATATAAATTGAGGTATGTATATAATCTTAATTTTTTTTTATTTAAATTTTAGATATTTTATTTAGTGTTTTAAAGTTCAATAATATTTTGAAAAAAATTGTTCAATAAAATTATAAAGTTTAATATCTTATTATTATTCATCTTATTGATTAAAATATTTGTTAAGTTAAATTTTTTTTTTTTAATTTTCCAAAAAAATATATGTTTTGTTTTGTTTAATTGGTTGCTACAAACTTTGAAAGTCCAGACTCAATAACATGTCTACATTCATTGAATCTCGATTCGAGTAGCGTGGCATTTTTATAAAGCTAAAATAAAGGATCCCATAAAGCACGGACTGTTAAAAAACGTTCACGGTTGTTGCACGGCTTTTGTTGTGTCTTATCATCAAAAAGTTTGAACTGGATGGATCTCTTAACAAATAGATGGATGGCCAATCTCCACTTAAGTCAAACTGGTGGATGCCTATGTTTTACTAATTAAATACAAAATACCGCATGCCACACTTTTCATTTTAATTTTTTAATGGATAGATTGGCATTAGTCCACCTTACAACAATAACAAATTAATTAAATAATCACATAGAGGAGGTAGAAAATATTAAATGATTCCATCTTCGAACAATGCTCACTTTACGTAACTCAATTAAACAGCTTACTCTTAATTAGCGTCATAAATTTTTAATATATTCACGGGGCAGAGACGAGTCTCCCATTAGGGCGTGTGCGAGATATACGTATGTGAGCGACAAGAGAGACCAAACGTTGGCAAATGGCTTCTGCTTTCCTTGGGTTTTCTTTCTCCTCACACTCTGCTACCCCGCGGTTTGTGCCTTCAGACAACAACAACAACACGGCGACAGAGCAGTCAGAAATGGAGGTATTGAGATTAAACAATAAGGAGCTGAAACGACTGTTGGAGGAGAGCAGAAGGCAGCAAGCCGAGCTCTGGACAGAGCTGGAGCAGATCCGGATCCGGTTGCTGAAGGCGGAAGATGCAGAGGAGCGCTTATGTTCTCAGCTGGGGGACTTCGAGGCGGAGTCCGTCCATCAGGCGCGAGCTCACAATGAAGAGCTCAATTCTCTGAGATACCAATTAACTCAAATGGAGAGCCTTCTCGCGGCTGCCCGTGCACAACTCTAACGCCCATGCTGAGAATGTTTATTTCCGTGTGGGCAATCGCTGTGAAGATATGAGAAAGTCTGTTGTTGTCGCTACAAATGGTAGATGTGATGAGGTTTCGAGTGGATTTGGAGTTGCTGTTTCTGCTTATGGTTGTCTTATCTGTGTGATTGCATGGCCTGTCGTGCTTGTTGTGGTAAATATTCCATAAGCTGCGCAAGTCTGTAAATATGTCATTAAATCTGTATTTAGTATTGTTTTTCTTTCCTAATGTTTATGGGGAGTTGAGATCACGAAGCATACTGTCTGATATTAAGAAGACCTTAACCTGGACTTCTTTACAACCGTTGTACTTGGGTATATTACGAAGAACAGACAGACGCATGGAAGAACGCTTAAAACCTTCTAATGTTATGGAATATGATCTATCTGTTTGCCAATTCTTTTGGGTAGATAATATATTGCTTTGTTTTTTGTTATGGCTCAAGCATCTTGCCTGTCCATTGTCCAATCTTGGTGAATGGGACGCAGCGCCTGGTTGGAATCTGAAAGGGAAGTTGGGATAAAATTTTGGGGCTTTCAGGCTGATGCCGTGCTGATTTGAGCAGGAATTGTGGAGTCTGGAAGGATTTTTTAGTCGTACCTATCTGTGAGAGTGGGTTGATTTCGCAACCAAAATGGAATAAAGAAATAATATTGGTGGATTTACCGTAAGTTGCAAGAAAATGATCCGCCCTTAGCAATTAGTTTTTACTTAATTGGCAATAGGAATCCAAAATCTGATGGGGAAAATTTCTTTTTACAGGACAAATGATAATTTAGAAAAGTACCCATGATCTAAAAGTCAACCTTTATATTATATAGGAATGAAATTTCTACTTATGGTAAGAATATATAGTTATCACTTTCAAAGGTTAGGTGGATTGGTAAGTGTAAGTATGGTTGGGCACTTATCAAAGAGATCTAGGTTCAAATCTTGGGGATAAGAGATCTAGGTTCAAATCTTGGGGGGAAGCCAACCCTTTGCAAAGGTAGTAGTCTGCTTCGAATCTTTTGAGTGCGTGCTAGACCGATGACGGTATGACCGGTGGTCCTCATCTTATGTCAAGTCAATAAAAATGAGATGAATAGGTTTGTTGGTAGCGGTCCCTCCTATGGTTTAAACCATGCGCTAGTATGCTTCAAATATTTTGAGTGCGTGCTAGATCGATGACGGTATAAACCCCAAATGATTGGTGGTCCCCATCTTATGCTAGGTCAACAAGAACGAGATGAATTGGTTTGTTGGGAGCAGTCCCTCCTATGGTTTGAACCCTGCGCTAGTATGCTTTGAATCTTTTGAGTGCGTGCTAGATCGATGGCGGTATAAATCCCAAATGATCGGTGGTCACCATCTTACGCCAGGTCAACAAGAATGAGATGAATAGGTTTTTTGGAAGCAATCCCTCCTGTTGTTTGAACCCTGCACTGGCCAATTACTAAAAATAGTGGTTGTAATCAACTCTCCTATGTAATAAAAAAGAATATATAGTTATCTAGGGGTATTATGGATAGTTAGTATGGGATACAAGTGAAAAAGAAAGAGATGAATGGGTTTGTTGGGAGCAGTTCCTGTGGTTTGAACCTTGTGCTGACCAGTTACAAAATATAGTGGTTGTAATCAACTCTCCTACACAATATATATATAGTATTATGGATAGTTAGTATGGGATACATGTGATCTAATATTAATTATATTATAATAATGAGTGGGATAAGGGTTTGGGTAAATGGTATATAAAAAAGGATATTGTAATTATAATTAAGAAATTATATTGAGTATTCTTTTACCCCAAGGGACAATGCAACTATTTAGGCTTTGGCTCTTCTTGAGGTCCAAGGTTCAAACCACGACATGGGCGAGTGTGTGAGGGGGTGGGTGTGTGGTGGTTGTATGTTAAATTCTCTATTCATAAACATAGCTCTCAACTTTACGAGGGGTCATGGTTGGGAGGAGACTACTCAACTGTGTGTTGGTCGCAGGGGTTTCTCACACTAATCAAATAAAAAAAAATTGAGTATTCTTTTGTAATAGTCTTGGTTCGTGAAGTGTGTTTGGAGTAATTCTTCCCTTAAAGAGTATTAGTCTTGGTCCGTGAAGTGTATTTGGAGTAATTCTTCCCTTAAAGAGTATTATTGGTATTGTCCTATTTTAAGGGTATCTATTTGTGTTTTTTTTGTGTGAATTTCCTTTTGTAGAATATTATTTTTGGGTGAATAATTTGATATTTTTGGATAATAGTGAATGATTTATGTTAGTGAGACTATAGGTTCATAATAAACTTATCATGAATGCCCACATCAAATAGAGAGTAAATATTTTCTTTTTACACTTTTTTTAAAGGAAACTTATATTAACATTAAACAATGTAACATATATAATTATAGGGTCTTAGGCCTTGCAAATCAAATTGCTTTTAATTTATTGTGAACCAAAAAATTAGTAAAAACATAAAGTATCTAATTCTATATACAAAATGGACCAATATAATGCATAGCCTAACTAGGTCCCTCAAGGCAACAATTCATTGTACATTATAACCACTAATACATAAACACATAAGAACTACTACTAGGCAAAATAATAATAAACATATTACCAACAACTCTGCATATAATAGTTTGATAAGAATCATGGCAAATTCAGATTTTGGGTCATAACCTCAATAGACAGAACATCACGAGCTCATTCCTCCATAGTAGGCATCTTATAATAAAAAATGAAGCTCTAAGGTAACACTGCTTTCATTGTGTGTTCTTGGTTCAACTCCACAATCCCAAGCTTATTATGGATCTTCCTAATGAGGTGTCCAAGAACCTGATTCTGATTGTAAACCCCGTTCGCCTGTAATATGATATCATGCATGATGGAGTTGTACCTAGCATATGGAGATGATGCCCCCTAAGTAAATAAAAATTTGCACCTTACTTTCTAAATAATTTGGATAACATTGACTCTTAAAAGTCCCGACTCATAAGGATCAGAATCAATTGAACAACCAAGGAGGCAAATTTTTCATTTAACACAAGAGAAGAAGGATGAGAGAATATTAACAAATCCTTTCTAATCTCCTTCGATAGAAGGACAAAACTTAAAAAATTATTTGATAGACTCCACTTGTCCACATGTAGCATAGAAGGGATGGATCAGATTGAGCTTTTCTAGGTGCTAAAGAGAAAGGATTTTGCACTAAAGAAATATTCATTAAAAAACAAATCCTAGCCAACAAGGGATACTTTCTATGGTTTATCAATTAAAAAAACCACTATTATTTGGAAATATGAAGGTCCTACTTCTCATTAAGTTGAGGAGAGAAGTAAAAGGAAGGATTTAGTTGAGAATACAAATATTTAGAATGGATGGCTTGTAAGGGGTAGTTGTTCCACCATCTTCAATCAAACTTGGAGGACAGAACATGGTAGTTCATTTGATAGTAACCATGCTAGAAATAAACTTAATAACCTCCTAAAATGCTACTCTATAATAAGGAGAAATAATATATTGAATCCTTTCTTGCCACCAAGAAAACCACTTTTCTAAAGACTCATCCCAAATATCCAAGACTAGTAATAAATCCTTGGCTACTAAGAATAGAGGCCCACATTCCCTAGAAATGGCTAAGGGGATATGGATAATAGGGTTCCACCATATGCTATGAGTAGCTATGGAACAACCAAATTGTAAAGAATTAGCCTTCCACTTCCTATAGAGAGATAGTGAACCATTGATGGAAAAAAGGTGACATAAGAACATTGTATTTCCAAGGAATATGGATTCATTTGTATTAGTTGCAAAGATCCTAGATCTAATGAGAATCTTCTAGGGTTCACCTCCTATTACGACTCTTGTTACTTTGCCATAAGAAATTTAGCTTGAGTGATAGGATAAATAATGCCAAGTCCACCTTGGGCCTTAGGGATGATGCAAAGCTTCCAAGGTATAACTAGTACGGAATGAGCTCTATTCCATTTGCTCCAAATGAACTATATTAGTATAGATGTGAACTTATGGTAAATAACTTTAGTTAAAAGCTTGCAAGAGGAGTAATAAACATGTGAGGCTATAAAAAATTTATTAGGATCCTAAACTTTACCTACCAATGGCAAAAATCTAGTGGGCCAAGTAGAAAGTTGCCTTTGTACCTTATTGAGGACCTGATCCCAAATGACCTATGGAGAAGCATCAATCCCAAAGGGGATCCCTAGATTTTTGATGATGGACCTAAGGGTAACAACTTTCCAATCATGAGGGGCATAGGTACAAGACTAGTTTCTAGAGAGCAAAATTAATTCAGTCTTTCTATCATTGACTTTGGAACCAAAAACATCATAATGTAGTTGGAGCACCTCTCTTGCTATTTTCACCTCCTCTTGATTGTTATGGAGAAAGAGCAAGGAGTCATCGGTAAATTTGGAGTTGATCACAACTTATTGGTTAGGGATAGCGGTTCCTTTGAGAAGGCCTTCTCTATAAGCGAACTCTAAAAGCTATCCCAAAACATCAACATTGATAACATATAGGAGGGGGAAAATAGGAAAACCCTAGCGAATTGAGTATTGGAGGGATATAGGATGTGATAAACTACCATTAACTAGTGCTCTACCTAAAGTATATTGAAATAGAAGTGAGATATGAGAGAAAATATTGTTACCAAATCCCATCCAAGAAAGTATATTTAGTATGTGTCTCTAGCTATTATGACTATAGGCCTTATAAAATAAATATTTAGCAAAATGACATCCTGCTTAGAGTCCTTAAACAATTGGGAAGTTTTCCAAGCTAACATCAAGTTGTCAAGAATAGTCCTTCCTTTGAGAAACCTTGTCTATTATTAACATATTTATTAAAAAGCAAATCAAGTAATAGATAATTTATGATCTTAAACTTTTTACTAAAAAAATTTAAATTTTAAAAGACAATTGATAAAGTGAATTTTTTCTTAATAAAATGATATTAAAGAGTTGCACTTGGGGGTGCAGCGCAACGGTTGGGGCTTTGGATCTTCTTCGGGAGGTCCAAGGTTCAAACCGTGGCGTGGGTGAGTGTGTGAGGGGGTGGGCGTGTGGTGGCTTTGTGTTAAATTCCCTATTGATAAGTATAGCTCTCGCCTTTACGAGGGGTCATGGTTGGGAGGAGATTGCTCATAGGGGTTTCTTACAATAACCAAATCTAAAAATAATAATAATATTAAAGAGTTAATTGCAAAAACATAAATATTTGATAAAAATAAAAGATATCTTTGATTAAAAAAATATTTAATAAAAATCAAAGTAAATATTAACTTAATTAACATAAAACAATATTTTTTTTAATAAAAAATACCCACAAATAACTTATTAAAAATAAGCAATTTTAATATTCAATTTTCTTTTTCTTTTTCCTTTAAAATGTTATAGGTCACCTTCAAAGTCTTTCATTTATAGATCCACTTTTGTAGCGCAAGTGGAGAAGGTGAGCCTCGCCAATTGAACAGGAGGTCTACGGTTCGAACGTCTAGGATGCGAAGGGAGACAAAAAAATCATATTGTGGCTTCTCTTTAGATAGTGGTATACCCGGATGGGACGACATTGTCGGCCACCTAAGAACAGTTCTCGAGGTTTCTTTTTAACTTAAAGGTTTTGCCTCCAAGGGCTAGGTGGGTTGGGAGGAGATTGCTCATAGGGGTTTCTCACAATAACCAAATCTAAAAATAATAATAATATTAAAGAGTTAATTGCAAAAACATAAATATTTGATAAAAATAAAAGATATCTTTGATTAAAAAAATTAAAAAAATATTTAATAAAAATCAAAGTAAATATTAACTTAATTAACATAAAACAATATTTTTTTAATAAAAAATACCCACAAATAACTTATTAAAAATAAGCAATTTTAATATTCAATTTTTTTTTTCCTTTTTCCTTTTTCCTTTAAAATGTTATAGGTCACATTCAAAGTCTTTCATTTATAGGTTCACCTTTGTAGCACAAGTGGAGAAGGTGAGCCTCTCCAGTTGAACAGGAGGTCCACGGTTCGAACCTCTAGGATGTGAAGGGAGACAAAAAAAATCTCTTATGGCTTCCCTTTAGATAGTGGTATACCTGGATGGGACGACATTGTCGGCCACCTAAGAAAAGTTCTCGAGGTTTCTTTTTAACCTAAAGGTTTGCCTCCAAGGGCTAGGTGGATTTGTAATTGTATGTCTGGCTCTGCACTAACCAAGAAGAGACCTAAGTTCAAACCTTGGGGGTATATCTATCACAAAGGTAGCAGTCTGATTTGAATCCTCTAAGTGTGCTCCAAGGTAGTAGTTTGATCTGAATCCTCTTAGTGCATTCCAGACCAATATGCACCAAGGTAGTAGTTTGATTGAATCCAGACCGACGTGCTCTTAGTGCATTCCAAACCAATATGCACCAAGGTAGTAGTTTGATTGAATCCAGACCGACGTGCACCAAGGTAGTAGTTTGATTTGAATCCTTTGAGTGTGCGCCAAACCGACGATGATGGTATGAATACCGATGATGACTGCTGGTCCTCCTCATGCATGTCAACAATAACGAGGTGGTATAAACTTGTTGGGAACATCTCTCTAATTTAAACTCTATACATAACATTTATTAAAAACTAGTATAATTGTAACCAACTCCCTTATAAAATGTTATAGGTCACCTTCAAAGTCTTTCATTTATAGGTCCACATTTGTAGCGCAAGTGGAGAAGGTGAGCCTCTCCGATTGAACAGGAGGTCCACGGTTCGAACCTCTAGGATGCGAAGGGAGACATAAAAAAAAATCCCTTGTGGCTTCCCTTTAGATAGTGGTATACTCGGATGGGACGACATTGTCGGTACAGTTCTCGAGGTTTGTTTTTAACCTAAAGGTTTGCCTCCAAGAACTAAGTGGATTGGTAATTGTATGTCTGGCTCTGCACTTACCAAGAAGAGACCTAAGTTCAAACCTTGGGGGTATATCTGTCACAAAGGTAGCAGTCTGATTTGAATCCTCTAAGTGTGCTCCAAGGTAGTAGTTTGATCTGAATCCTCTGAGTGCATGCTAGACCAACATGCGCCAAGGTAGTAGTTTGATTGAATCCAGACCGACGCGTGCCAAGGTAGTAGTTTGATTTGAATCCTTTGAGTGTGTGCCAAATCGACAATGATGGTATGAATACGGATGACTGGTGGTCCTCCTCATGCAGGTCAACAATAACAAGGTGGTATAAACTTGTTCGGAACATCCCTCTAATTTAAACTCTATACATAACATTTATTAAAAACTAGTATAAATGTAACCAACTCCCGTAGACCCTTTACTTAAACCACAGTATGACATCAGTTTGTGACAGCTATTAGGTGTATAAGTGTAGCCAAAACAAATTGAAAAAGCACTACATTTTAAAGGAAATTGAATGGCAAATTTACCGCTAAACAAATTCGATGACGTATCTGAAAGCAATACCTCCACAAAAAGTAGTTTGCATTCCACAGACGTGGGGTCCTCTCCCTCTCATTTCACGCAATTGGCCGTTGGCAGTTTGGAAAAGTCGGGTGTTGACAGGACCACAAACGACTTACCCTTATCAGATGGGTCCCAGCAGACTCTTAACTCCATCCTCCCATTCCCCTCTATAATAAAGAAATAAAATGAAATAATTTTAATTATTAAAATAGTTTATTAAACTTAAAAGTTTTAATATAAATTGAAATATACAATCATATTTTTTATTTAAACCTTAAATATATTATCCTAATGTTTAGGGATAATAATAAAGTTTGCTTAATTGGTTACTAAAGTCCTCCAGTTCCTCAACGTGAACAATAGTATGTCTACATTCGTTGAATCTCCATTCGAGTACCTGGCGACCACTACTGTAGGGATAACATTTTATTATTGAATAGATAGGTTTGTTGGGAGTAGTTTTATAGTTTAAATTTTTATTTGTTGAGAGTAGTTCTATAGTTTGAATCTCACACTTATCAATTACTAAAAATAGTATAATTATAACCACTTTTAAACAGATAAATAGTATAATTATAACCACTTTTAAACAGATAAATTTGTTGAGAATAATTCTATAATTTAAATCTTACATTTATCAATTACTAAAAAATAATATAATTATAACCAATTCTTTTAAAAAAAATAAAATAGATCTATCTGTTTATGGGGAGTTGAGATCAGGAAGCATATTGTCTGATGTTAAGAAGACCTTAACCTGGACTTCTTTACAACCGTTGTACTTGGGTTAATTACGAAGAACAGGCAGACGCATGGAACAACGCTTAAAATTTTTTAATGTTATGGCCTATGATCTAATTGTTTGCCAATTCTTTTGGGTAGATAATATATTGCTTTGTTTTTTGGTACGGCTCAAGCATCTTGGTGAATGGGAAGCAACGCCTGATTGGAATCTGAAAGGGAAGTTGAGATAACCTTTTGGGGCTTTCAGGCTGATGCCTTGCTCATTTGAGCAGGAATTGTAAAGTCTGGAAGGATGTTTTAGTCGTACCTATCTCTGAGAGTGGGTTGATTTCGCAACCAAATTGGAATAAAGAAATAATATTGGTGGATTTACCGTAAGTTGCAAGAAAGTGATCCGCCCTAATAGTAATCCAAAATCTAAGGGGAAAATTTCATTTTACAAGACAAATGATAATTTAAAAACGTATTCATGATTTAAAAGTCAGTTAACCTATATATTATATATATATATGAGTGTGGTGATGTGATTTCGCTTCAATTTTTATGGTGGATTTTTATAAAAAGTATTACTTAAAAAAATATATATATGAATGGAAATTTGTGAAGTAACCTTTGTAAGAATATATAGTTATTATATTATATTGTAATGGTTGGTATGTGCCATATATGACCCTTATATTATAATAATGAGTGGGATATGAGTTTAAAAAGAGTATATATAAAAAAAATATTGTTATTATAACTTAGTAATTATATTAGTATTTTATTGTAATAGTCTTGGCTCTTAGAGTGGATATGGAGCAATTCTTTCTTTGAGTATTATTTGTGTTGTCTTACCTTAACGGTATTATCTATCTCCTTATTTTTGTATGAATTATCATTATGAAATATTATTTACGGATGAATAATTTGATATTTTTGCATAATGATTTACGGATGAATAATTTGATATTTTTGCATAATGATGAATGATTCATGTTAATGAGAATAGAGGTTTGTAATAAACTTATCATAAATGTCTACACCTAATAGAGAGTAAATATTTTCTTTTATACTTTTTTTAAAAAGGAAACTTATATTAACATTAAACAATGCAACACATATAATTATAGGGTTTTAGGCCTTGAAAACCAAATTGCTCTTAATTTATTGTGGACCAAAAAAATATTAAAAACATAAAGTATCTAAACTTATATACAAAATGGACCAATATAGTGCATAGACTAAATGGGTCCCTCAAGGTAATAGTTCATTGTACACTATGACCGCTAATACATAAACGCACAAGAATAATTGCTAGGCAAAACAATAATAAAAATATTACCAACAACTCTTCATATAATAGTTTGATAAGAAAAATGGTAGATTCAGATTTCGGATCATCGCCTCAACGAAAAGAACATCACGAGACCATTATTCCATAGTAGGCATCTTATAAGAAGAAATGAAGCTCTAAGGTAGCATTGCTTTCATTATGTGTTCTTGGTTGAACTCCACAATCCCAAGCTTGTTATGGATCTTCCTACTGAGGTTTTGGTTGTAAACCCTATTCACCTACAATAGGATGTCATGCATGAGGGAGTTGTGCCTAGCCTATGGGGATGATGCCCTCTAAGTAAACAAAAATTGGCACCTTACCTTATAAATAAATTGGATAACAATGACTCTTAAAAATACCGAATCATAAGGATAGAATCAATTGAGCAACCAAGCCTATGGGGACGATGCCCCCTAAGTAAACATAAATTTGCACCTTAATTTCTAAATAAATTGGATAACAATGACTCTTAAAAGCCCCAAATCATAAGGATAGAATCAATTGAGCAACCAAGGAGACATGTTTTCCATTTAACACAAGAGAAGAAATATGAGAGAAGATCAACAAATACTTTCTAATCTCCTTCGATAGGAGGACAAAACTAAAATAAGTATTTTATAGACTCCACTTGTCCACATGTAACATAGAAGGGATGGGTTAGGTTGAGCTTTTCTAGGTGCTAAAGAGGGGATTTTGCACTAAAGGAATCTTCATTCAAAAAACAAATCCTAGCCAACAAGGGATACTTTCTATGGTTTATCAAATAAAAAAAGCCACTATTATTTGGAAATATGAAGATCCTACTTCTCATTAAGTTGAGGAGAGAAGTCAAAGAAAGGGATTAGTTGAGAATACAACTATTTAGAATGGATGGCTTGTAAGGGGTATTTTTTCCACCATATTCAATCAAACTAGGAGGACATAATATGGTAGTTCATTTGATAGTAACCATGCTAGGAATAAATTTAATTACCTCCTCAAA
The DNA here is from genome assembly GCA_028583015.1 of Wollemia nobilis. Classification (NCBI taxonomy): domain Eukaryota; kingdom Viridiplantae; phylum Streptophyta; class Pinopsida; order Araucariales; family Araucariaceae; genus Wollemia; species Wollemia nobilis. The sequence continues at coordinate 3,215,811 of JAQPPZ010003287.1, read as the reverse complement.
TGCTACTCTATAATAAGGAGAAAGAATATATTGAATCCTTGCTTGCTACCAAGATAACCACTTCCCTAAAGACTCATCCCAAAGATCCAAGACTACTAATAAATCATTGGCTTCTAACAATAGACGCCCACATTCCCTAGAAATGGCTAAGGAGATAGCATATCTTTGTATAATTGGATTCCACCATATGCTATGAGTAGCTATGGAACAACCAACTTGTAAAGAATTAGCCTTCCACTTCCTATAGAGAGATAGCGAACCATTGATGGGAAAAATGTGACATAAGAACCTTGTCTTGCCAAGGAATATGGAATCATTTGTATATATAGGAAGCTACAGATATCTTGGATCTAATGAGAACCTTCTAGGGTTCACCTCCTATTAAGGCTCTTATTACTTTTTTGTAAGACATTTAGCTTGAGTGACAGGATCAATAATGCCAAGTCCACCTTGGGCCTTAGGGATGATGCAAAGCTTCCAAGCTATAAATAGTAAGGAATGAGCCCTATTCTATTTGCTCCGCATGAACTATCTTAGTATAGAGGTGAACTTATGGTAAATAGCTTTAGATAAAAACTTGTAAAAGGATTAATAAACATGTGAGGCTATAAAAATCTTAGAATTTACCTTTCGATGACAAAAATCTAGTGGGCAAAGTAGAAAGTTACCTTTGTACCTTATTGAGGACTTAATTCCAAATGACCTATGAGGAAGCATCAATCCCAAACGGGATCCCAAGATATCTGATGATGGACCTAAGGGTAACAACATTCCAATCAGGAGGGACATAGGTACAAATCTATTTTTTAGAGAGCATAATTAATTTAGTCTTTCTATCACTGACTTTGGAACTTAAAAAATCACAATATAGTTGGAGTATTTTTCTTGTTATTTTTATGTTCTCTTGACTGTTATGGAGAAAGAATAAGGAGTCGTTAGTAAAGTGGGAGTTGATCACAACTTAATGGTTAGGGATAGTGGTTCCTTTGAGAAGGCCTTCTCTATAAGAGAACTCTAAAAGCTATCCCAAAACATCAACATTGATAGCATATAGGGGGGAAATAGGATAACCCTAGCGAATTGAGTGTTGAAGGGGGATAGGATGTGATAAACTACCATTAACCAATGCTCTAGCTAAAGTATATTGAAATAGAAGTGAGATATGAGAGAAAACATTATTACCAAACTCCATCCAATAAAGCATATTTAGTATATGTATCTAGCTATTACGATTATAGGCCTTACTAAAATAAATCTTTAGCAAAATGACATCCTACTGAGAGTCCTTAGCCAATTGGGAAGCTTTCTAATCTAACATCAAGTTGTCAAGAATAATCCTTCCTTTGAGAAACCTCGTGTATTCTTGTCTCATAATTTTAGAGGCCATAAGACTCAATTTCATGGTAAGATACTTAGCAATAATCTTGTATACAATATTAAGCAAAGTGATAGGACTCCAACCAGGATGAGATAGACTCCAACTAGAGTTTCCTTAATCATCATTTCTCCAACCTCAAGTACCTCCGCTTCTGGTGGATGATTCTACTTCTTCCACCTATGATTGGACCTGATCCTGCACATTTTGGTAACATGTCAGTAGTACCATATTCTTCCAAATCAACTAACATCACATAGTTTGTTTATTTGCTCAAAACTAAGTATTAAAGCATACTTGATTAATAAATTATTTCCTTGTACCAAAAAGTCCGCTAGGGAGGGTCATGGCACCACCTTTTATGTGAATTCTATTACGGACTTTTTAAACTTATTGTCCATTATGAAGTTGCTATGAAAAATTACAAAGCTCTTTCTCATATATAAGCCCATCCAAAACCCTTCAAATAAGTGGAATCTAAGTCTTTGATGCCCAAGGGTATGTCTAAGGTTTCAAAGAAGTCAAACACATGAATATTATACAAGTGAAGGAGACTCCATAAAAACTACATAACAAGATTGAAATAGGATTCTTGAGATCTTAACATAAGCTTTTTGATAATGAATATGAAGATGAATATGAAGATGGAAAAGTAGAGCATCTATTATGGGGGATGTTACGTCTAATATTTCCTCTCCTTGGACCCTCAACTCATATTATGGGGGGTGTTGAAGTATGTATAATATTATCTTATCAAACCAAGGCCAATGATGTTAGAAAGTGCTTATGGCAACTATTGATGTAGCCTACAAACAAGTGTTTATGTAATCCTATGAGAGTTTTTTATGTAAGCCTACTGGCATTTTTTATGTAAGACTTTGTGTATCATTCATGTAAACCTAAGGGTACTTTTAATCTATTCATACTTAGTGATATTAGTTAAATGACCTCTATGGTTAGACTTAACTAAAGAGTTTAATACATTTATTATATTATAAATTAACCTTCAAGTTATATCAACTTAAAGTTAACATCTAATTGGAGATTTGGTATCACTATTACCACCCCCAATAATTGATTAATTGTACCATTGTGTGATATGTGAAGATATTTTAGGGTGCCTATGGGCACCCACCCCTTATGCCTTTTTAAAATTTATTTTATTTCTCTCTTTCTCTCTGATGACTTTTTAGCCAGATTAAATCATAGGTCCCAATATCTAGGATCTTAAACAAACTCAATATTAGAGTATTCAATACCTCTAATCAATATCAATGAATATAACATTCATGAAATGCCAATAATATGAAGAGAACATTACAATATTATTGTTCAAAGATACAAGTTCTTTGTTATAATTGTTAGATATTTCCTTATACAATACATGGAGTTTTATCTCCATAATATAACCTTTAAGATGACTCTTCAATACTTGACTATTGCTCTCCTCACATGTCTAGGAGATGCATCCTTTACTATTCCTATATCTTGAAAATTGATGAATATATTTAATAGAAAGGTACATGAAGGATATGTTTGATAAAAATACATGTTGGATATGGTTTAGCTAACCATATAGCAATGTAATGTTTTGTTATTTTAATAGGAATAGACCCCAATAGAAGCCACACATAATTATATGTAGAGGCTAGGGCACTTCTATAAGAATTAAAATTGCTATTTAAAATGCTCAGCGTTAAGCATTCGTCATAGGGGTTTCTCACACTAAAAATAGATGATAGTCTATGAGAAAGCCTCTTCGATCAGAAGAAATATCTCTCACGGATCTTTGGGTTCACAGGTGGATGAACCTGTGCCCTTTATTAGAATTTTTAAGGATGAATTTGGGTTAGATATGATTGATCATGAAGCTCGAAAAATTATATGCAAACTCAAGGGCAAAAGACCAGGCCTGGAGGAGCTCAAAGGATACATTAAAGATTGGTGGACCAATACAAAATTCCAAGTAACTCTCCTACCCAATTATTTTTTGTTTTTTTTTTCTAATTTAGTGGATAGAGATGAGGTAATTGATTACAGATATAATTGGTTTTCGGACAAAGGGGTGTCTATATAAGACCTTGGATTCCTAGTTTCAACCCCTTTATAGAAGAAGGTAATGGCTTCCTAATCTGGGTGAATCTTTATGCTCTTCTTGTGGAGTTTTAGGAAGAGAATATACTCACCAAAATGGGTAATGTTATCGGTGCATTCCAATTTATGGATACCCAAACAGAGAAAAAATTATCCAATAAAATTAATATGAGTAAAGCAAGATTGATTTTTTGGATGAATGTTTCAATTCCTAGGCCTCAATCCATTACTATCTCGTCAAGCAAAGGGGAATGAATCCAAAATATTGAATATGAAAACTTCTCCCTAAGATGTTATAGCTATCAACAATATGGCCACCTGAAAAAGATATGCCTGATCATCCGATCATGTTCTAATTCATCCTTTGTGGAGGAGGTCCTACATGTGAATGATTTGAAACCATTAATTATCCCAATTCAAAAGAAAGAAGCTCATCCTCCAGATGCACCAATTATCCAACAAAAATCATTCAAGCAACAAAAGACTCAACCCCAAAAAAGAGAATTTGAATCAGATCATCCTTCAAATGCACCAATTTTCCACAAAAAAAATATTCGAGCAACAAAAGACTCAACCCCAAAAAGAGAATTTGAATCAAATCATCCTCCAAATGCACCAATTGTCCAGCAGAAATCATTTGAGCAATAGAAGGCTCAACCCCAAAAAGAGAATTTGAATCAGATCATTGATAAAATTCAAATCGTTACTAAAGACCATCTAGACAATTCCATGAAAAATATTAGCATCTCACATGGTATTCTTGAAGCTAATTATGAAGCATCGGTGACGAACAATTTTCTAAAAATGAAGAAACTATAAAATGTGTTACAACTAGATATTACCTCAAGAATTTGAAGTGCAAAAATGCATTCTTAGGTCTTGCCACTTTAATGGAGGAAGAACCTCTTCTATAGAAGAAAAATAATCAAATTGATTTCTTCTCTCATAGACGACTGTGTTATGTTTGTTTTTCTTCTATCTGTTTGAGTTATGTGTCATGTAAGGGTTGTTCTTGTTGTTAGTTCCTTAAAAAAAAATTGATCACTAAAACTTAACCGTTTGAGGAAGATGGAGAATATCTTTGATAGAAAGACAAAGATTTAAAAATGTAATAAAAGTAATCTAATATTTTTTTTTTAATAAAATGACCCCAATAAAAACCACACATAACTTATTTAAAAAAATAAAATAAATAAAATTTGTTTCATTGGTTGCTACAAACTTTGAAAGTCCAGACTCCAGTTCGTCAACGCGAACAATAATATGTCTACATTCATTGAATCTCGATTCGAGTTCGGGCCACGGCATTTTTATAAGCCAAAATATGTATCTAAAAAAATAAATAATATTTATATTCAAAAATGTTTACAATAAAAATAAAGTTGGTTTCATTGGTTACTACAAACTTTGAAAGACCAGACTCCATTTCGTCAACGCGAACAATAATATGTCTACATTCATTGAATCTCGATTCGAGTACAGTGGCACTTTTATAAGGCCAAAATAAAGGATCCCATAAAGCGTGGATAAACGTTCAAGGTTGTTCAGAGAACATGCGGGCATACGGCTTTTGTTGTGTCTTATCATCATTGCATACATCAAAAAGTTTGAACAGATAGATGGATGGCCAAATCTCCACTTAAGTCAAATCGGTTTATTAGCAATTATTGCATTAAATACAAAATACCGCAGGTAACAATTTTCATTTTAAATTTTTAATGGATAGAATGGCATTACTCCACCTTAGAACAACAACAATTTAATTAAATAACCAGATCGAGGAGGTAGAAAATATTAAATGATTCCATCTTAGAACAATGCTCACTTTACGTAATTCAATTAAACAGCTTACTCTTATTAGCATCAATTTTTTTTTAGTAATTATTACTCTGTAAACAGCTTACTCTTATTAGCATCATAAATTTTTTAGTAATTATTACTCTGTAAACAGCTTACTCTTATTAGCATCATAATTTTTTTTTATAATTCCTCATCAGATTTTTTCTTTTGCTATATTTAACTTATTCGGTGGGCAAAGTAGAGCATGACCCACACCTTAGAGAAGGCCATGGCATCTTTTAAGTTTCTGTACACTTTCAGAATGTAGACCACACTCAGACATGTTTTAATTATTGGAGAGTGCTTACCTGATTCGCTTCTAACAGGCCCATTGGACTCTATGACTCTGTGTGATTGCATGGCCTGTCGTGCTTGTTGTGGTAAATATTCCATAACCAGCGCAAGTCTGTAAATATGTTATTAAATCTGTATTTGGTATTGTTTTTCTTCTTAATGTTTATGGGGAGTTGAAATCAGGAAGCATACTGTCTTATGTTTTTTTTTTTTTTTAAAAATTGAAAAACTTGTATTAAAACAAAGAACAGTTACAAATGGGAGTAAACACATCCCAACCAAGAGCAAAGAAACAAGATTACAAGCACAGAGCTCAAAAAGTCAACACTTTCCACCGCAGAGCGCAAAAGTCAACAGGGCGCGAAATCGCGACATGTCGCGATATCGCGACAATCAAACCCGCCTCGGCCACGCCAGAGCAACAAGTCGCAAAATCGCGACATGTCGCGATATCGCGACAGCCAGACCCCATGACGCCTGATCACCAGAAGTGTCGCGAAATCGCGACAACTGCTCCCCTTGGCGCCGCTTCACCAAAAGTGCCGCGATATCGCGACGAGTTTTTCAAATGGCGCCTGTTCTCCAAAAGTGTCGCGAAATCGCGACAAGTTTTCTCCTCAGCACCCAACCTTCAAAAGTGTCGCGATATCGCGACGAGTTTTCCACTTGGCGCCCAGTCTGCAAAAGTGTTGCGATATCACGACGATTTTTCCCCATGACTTCTATTCGCCAAAAGTGTCGCGAAATCGCGATGAATTTTCCCCTCGGCGCCCAATCCTCAAAAGTGTCGCGATATCGTGACGAGTTTTCCACTTTGCGCCCAGTCTTCAAAAGTGTCGCGATATCGCGACAAGTTTTCTCCTTGGCGCCCAATCTTCAAAAGTATCGCGATATCGCGACGAGTTATCCCCTTGGTGCCCATTCTTCAAAAGTGTCGCGAAATCGTGACGGTTTTTCCCCTTAGTGCCAATTGTCCAAAACTGTCGCAAAATCGCGACAACTTTTCCCCTTGGCACCCAGTCGCCAAAATTGTCGCGAAATTGCGACGACTTTTCCCCTTGGCGCTCATTCTCCAAAAGTGTCGGGAAATCGCGACGTCTTTTCCCCAGGGCGCCAATTCTCCAAAAGTGTCACGAAATCGCGACGATTTTTCCCTTTGGCTCCCATTCTTCAAAAATGTCACGAAATCGTGACGAGTTTTCCTCTTGGCTCCAATTCACCAAAATTGTCGCGATATCGCGACAATTATCCTCCTTGGTGCCCCTGCTCCAAAAACGTCGCGAAATCGCTGCAGCTTCCAACCAAAGGCCGCGACGGCGCAACAAGTCGCGAAATTGCGACAGCTTCCCACCAAAGGCCGCGACAGTGCAACAGGTCGTGAAATCGTGACAGCATCTCTCCAAGGGCTGCGACAGCGCGACATGTCGCGACAGGTTCCCTCCAAAGGCCGCGACGGCGCAACCTATCGCAATATCGCGACAGCTTCCCTCCAAAGGCCGCAACGGCGCTACAGGTCGTGATATCGTGACAAAAACCACCCTTAGCATAAACTTTGCTCATTGTCTCAAGGATTGTTCAAGACCCTGCCTAATCACTACATCCTCCACAAGCATGTCACTGTGTAGCTGCACCCCTACCTCTTTCTCAGCACCCATCTTCGCAAGGAAATCGGTCGCCTTATTTAAATCTCTACTCACATAGACGGGGATCACATCATCTAATTCCCTCCATAGTTCCTTGATTTGAGAGACCAGAATCCACAACCTCCATGCTTTCGAAGCAAAGTTCCTCATGTAGTCTAGAGCGCCAACCAGAATTTGAGAATCAGACTCGAGAATTATCTTCCTGTGTCCCTGATTAACAGCCCAGATGGAAGTAGATTTAATAGCAAAGGCTTCTTCTTCATTGTTTGTGGCTCGTCCCAGACCTTGCATTTCCCAATAGAGCACAGACCTAGCATGATCTCGGCACACTACACCAATTCCAGCACTACCCGGATTGCCTTTTGCAGCTCCATCAGTATTGATTTTGATCCAACCTTCTGGGGGAGGTTTCCAGCTAGCTCTATCCTGTCTCTCTTGCTCTACAGCTCCCTCTTCCAGTGGCCCAGGACCAACCTGATTTTCCTCTTTAGCATAGATGGCAACCGTTTTCGCGACTTTGCTCCAGATGACCTACCAAATTCCATCTAGCGAGGAGAAGGTTTCTCTAAAAATACGAGCATTTCTCTCCAACCACACCTGCCACCAGATGAAAAGTAAGCCAAGCTCCCAACCAATTCGAAGAGCTTTAGATTTAAATCTGCCTCTCTTCCAACTTTCCCAAATATTGGTTCGAGTCAGATCACCATTAGCCTAGATTTTATAGTGAGAGAACCAACGCTTCCAAATCTGACACGTGAAAGGGCACTCAAACATCAGATGATCAGCTGTTTCCTCATTCTTGTGGCATAAAACACACTGAGATGGACCGATGATTCCTCTATTTCTGAGATTGTCAAATGTGAGAATTCCATTGTGCATAAACTGCTAGGCAAAGAAATTCACTTTCGACCAGCCCTTGGAATGCCATATCTTCCTCCAATCTTGAACCAAAAATAAATGTGGGGGAGGCTCTGGGAGGATCTTATCGTATCCATCCTTCACTGTATATACCCCAAGGTTCCCATAGCCCCAAGCTAGTTCATCCTCCTCGTCTCTCCCTGTGAGAAACCTTTCTGTCAAGATTTTGGTCAAGATGGGTGCCAGCTCCGGAGGGATTGTAATTGGCCACTCTTCCAACCGCTTAAACTTCTTGAACTTATACTCCCCCAATTGGCTAGTGTTGAAATAAATCTCAATATGGACCCAGCCCTTGGCTTCTATGGCGGATTTAATTGGTTGCAATTCAGGAAACTCAGCAATGATGGGTGGGTACTGGTCCCATGAATCAGTCCAAAAACGTGCCTTCTCCCCTCTCCCCACTTTCCAAAACAATTGGTCTTTAATAACTTGAGATCCAAGCTTGAGAGCCTGCCACACTAAGGATCCATTACCATCTAGAGGGAAACGACCCACTTCATTGGGGTGAACATGACCCAAGTATTTACTAGTTAGGATTCTACTGAATAAGGATGTTGGCTGGGAAATCCACCTCCAGATCTGAGTTTTCCAGCCAAAGCTTTGTTGTTAAGATTGGAGCTTCTCAGTCCCAACCCTCCTTTTTCCTTGGGGTGGGTAACTTTATCCCAACCAACCAAGGCCCATTTCTTCTCCCCTTTTGCTCCTTCCCATAAAAATCTTCTAGCCATTTTGTCCAGCTTCTTTCCAAATAGAATGTGGGGCGGCCGGGATAGAGAATTTATAGATTGGCATGGCCTCGAATAATCGATCGTAAGAAAGTTAATCGGCCCCCATAGCTTAACCATTTATGAGACCAATGGTTCATTCTATCTTTGATGCCATCCAATAGATCCTTCCAGATATCTATTTTTAATTTTTTGAAATGCAAAGGAACCCCCAAGTAAACTACTGGAAGAGAGGTCCTAGTGAATCCCAAGATCTCTATAACTTTGTCCTGTAGCCTTTGGTCAAGATTGAAGAAGACCACTTTGGATTTTTTATCATTGATGACTTGGTTTGAGGCCCTGAGGTAGACATTAAGAGTATCTCTGATTCCTCTAGCTTCCCCGAGGCTCGGCCACTCCAACCGATCTCGTATCATCCACAAACCGTAAGTGAGTCAAAACTTCCTCACCCACCTTGATACCTGTTATCAGGACTTGATGTCTTCTCCTCAAGAAGAGTCTACCTAATCCTTCGACCAAGATGAGGAAGAGATAGGGAGAGCAAGGGTCCCCTTGACGAAGACCCCGTGTGGCTCCAAAAGGTGGCGAGGGAAGCCCCTTGATTAGAACATAATAAGAAGGCGTAGAAACACAACTCATGACCCAATCTATCCAGTCCTGAGAGAAACCAAAGGCTGCCAACATCTTTGACAGGAAGCCCCACTCCACCCTATCATAAGCCTTGGACATATCCAGTTTAATGAACATTCCCTTGTTACCAGATTTTTGCATTGTATGGATTGCCTCCTGGGCGAGGACCACCCCATCCAAGATCTGTCTACCCTCTACAAAACCCCCTTGCTCTGAGGAAATGATGTTATGAAGGAGAGGTTTTAGTCGTTCAACCATTATCTTTGTGATTATTTTATAAATCACGTTGCATAAGGCAATAGGTCTGAAATTAGAGATATGAACCCCCCCCTCCCCTTTTGGAATTAAAGTGATGAAGGTGTGATTTATTGCCTTAAGCATTATTTTATTAGTTCTGGAATCCTCTGTGACAGCCAAGACATCCTCCTCCAAGGTATCCCAAAAGGCCTGAAAAAACTCAATAGGAAAACCATCTAGACCTAGAGATTTGTCGATGCTCATTCCAAAGACCACATTATTCAGTTCATCTCTATCAATGGGTCTAAGAAGGGCCTGATTTTCTTCTTGAGAGATAATAGAGGGTATGACATCAATAACTTCATTTTGAGCCTCCACATCTTGCTCCATACTTTCCTTAAAAAGTTTAGAAAAATAATCCATTTAGTGGGAATGCATACCAGGAAGAGTATCAAAGGAGTGTCCATTCTCATCTTGAAGGACTTCCATGTTATTCATCTGTCTCCTAGCACAGGCTGATCGATGGAAATTTTTTGTATTTCTATCTCCTTCTAATAACCAAGTGTTTCTTGCTCTCTGTTTCCAGTAAGTCTCCTCTTGGTTATCAATGTCCTCAATCGCTTTGCGCAAGGCATCATCCTCGGTTTTAAGCTGCTCAGTAATTGTTCCTTCCCTGAAGTGTTTTTGCACCTCTTCCCATCTGGCCACCAAGGGAGCTCTTTGGAGCTGGAAATCTGACTTATTAGCTTGCCTCCACTGTTTCAATTTAACTTTGACAAAATGAAGCTGTTTGTGGAATTTAAACATTGTTGTCCCAAAAGGTAGACGACCTTCTTCCCACCACTCGTAGAATTTTCTTTCGAAGATCCTCCTTTTGTAACCAAAAATTCTCAAATTTAAACGGTTTGTGGTGCTTCCCTGTCATAGTCCCTCCCTCCAACAAAATGGGAAGTGATTTGAAACTGGGCCCTCCAAAATGTGGAATTTAATATTCCACTTAACAAATGCCTCCTCTGAGACCAGAAAGCGGTCTAGCTTTACCTTCCTACTGTGTGGCTCCCTCCTCTTGTTAGTCCAAGTAAAGTAGGTTCCAGGGCCTTTGATATCCACTAGGTGAAAGGCCTGGACTTGGGAAATCAGAAGTCGGTCCCCTGGATCCAAAACTGGGGTTCCACCTTCCTGATCTTGAGCAGATAATTTAGCATTAAAATCCCTAGCAATAATCCAGTCTAAATCTTCCCTTGAGGACCTCATGTTGTGAACAACTTTCCATTGGAGCCTCTGGCCATCAATGCTTTGAGCCCCATAAAAATTTGTAATTAAAACATGTTCAGATGTGACATTATTCCTAAAATGAGATGTGAGAACACCCCTCCAAGCTATATGTTCTATTGCAATCCATTCCAGAGGGTTCTTGAGAGTAACAATCCCCCCAGAGGCACCTTGAGCAGCCACATCCATATAACTAGCGCCCCTCCATATTCTACTAACTGTTTTACACATAAGATCTAAAGACATTTTTGTCTCCTGGATGAGCAAAAAGTCTGTTTTACACTTTCCTAAGAGTCTTTGAACAACAGATTGATGGGTTCTGCTGTTTAAACCTCTAACATTCCAAGATTGAATAATCATTGAAAACCTTGGGAGTAGTAAGAATCAATTGTCCTCACCGATCCTCCAGTGATCAACTTGTCTCCTTGCACTGCTAGTAGATCCTTATTAGACTTTCGGCTCGCTCCTTGAGAGTTACTATTTTTGGATCTCTTTTCCACCTGAGTAATCCCTAGGGCTGGCCTTTCTCTGTTCTTTTCTGCACTTCCCATGCTGACATCCTTTATTACTGGCTGTGCTTGGGAGTGTATTATCAATGCCCCTGGGTTCTCTGGCTATAATATCTTAGTGGACTCAATCACCTGTTCTAAGACAGGAGGAGATGAAGGAGAAGCATCAGTGTGGATGTTGTTATCCTCAGTATTCCCATCCACTCCTTCCATGACTTGGTCCTCTTGATCCACTAATGACTTAAAGATTTCATACCTATTGGCTGGCTTGAGTTGTGCCTGCTCCTTGCCATTTTTCTTTTGCTTTCTCCTTCTTCTAGGTTGTTCAAAGCCATCTTTCTGAACATCATTACCCTGAGGAGTATTGGACGGTTCTTTGATAGGAGTAGACTTGCCCTCTCTGGGGCGATTTGGCATTCCAGGCGGAGCCTCCGCTTTTATGTTCAAAATATTTGGACAAAACCTAGCCAAATGGCCATGCTTATGGCAAACTCTGCATCTAAAGGGCAGGGCCTCATAATCTAACTGTTGGATCCAAGATAGTCCTATCAACTCAAGTTCCACCTCTGTCGGTAGAGGCTGGCTAATATCCATTTCTACGCAAATTCTTGCAAAGACAGCTGTGTTACCCTCTATGGTGTCCTTGGAGACGCCCAGATGTCTATCGAGGGAATTACCAATCATTTCTAGAACCTGCTCACCCCAAAACTCCATCGGGAGAGCGTACAGCCGGATCCAAACCGGGACAGCCGTGGGTTCAATACGAGGATCGAAACCCACCCTCCAGGGTTGAACAAATAACCCTGCCGGTCCGTGGTTCCTCTTCTTTGATTCAAATGCTCTGTTTCTATCGGCTAAATAAGAGAAACTAATAATGAAATACCCATTGCTTATAGGCCATAAGGAGTACTCACCGTGTGGCTCCCAGTTCTGTCTGACCCAGGTATGCAAAAAATTCAGGGTAGGTCGGATACCCATGAATTTACAAATCAGATCATGGTTAGCTCGGTAGATGATTGTGTCTTCGACCATATTTGGTTCGATGAAAATCTTAGGTCTGGAGGCGGATTGTGGGAGGCATCCATTAACGCGGTGTGCAAATGAGCTCTTAATAGCATTCTTGAAGAGCGTTTGAAAAGCATTCCTCTGAGCTTCGTCATTGGAAGACGAAGCATTTTCTTTTAGCATCTCAGCATATGAGCTCTTTCTCCCAGAGAGAGGATCTGGAGGAGACCCCAATGGGCCCTCCCGGGGCAGCAGACGATCCTTCAGAGTAGCACTATGTCAACCCACCAAAGTCCCTGGATTTTCCTTCACTCCAGAAACCCTAGAACATCGCCTTTCGCCTGCTCAAAAATTTTCCCGCCAAATCGCCAGAGCTCCATTTCCAAATGTGCTTCTATACTGTCTGATGTTAAGAAGACCTTAACCTAGACTTCTTTACAACCGTTGTACTTGGGTTAATTACAAAGACAATACAGACGCATGGAACAACGCTTGAAACCTTCTAATGTTATGGAATATGATCTATATGTTTGCCAATTCTTTTGGGTGGATAATATAGTGCTTTGTTTTTTTGTTATGGATCAAGCATCTTGCTTCCATTTTCCAATCTTTTCCAATCTTTGTGAATGGGACCCTGATTGGAATCTGAAAGGGAAGTTGAGATAAACTTTTGGGGCTTTCAGTTTGATGCCATGCTCATTTGAGCAGGAATTGTAAAGTCTGGAAGGATGTTTTAGTCATACCTATCTCTGAGAGTGAGAGTGGGTTGATTTCGCAACCAAAAGGGAATAAGTGATCTGCCCTGGTAGGAATCTAAAATCTAATGGGAAAAATTTCATTTTACAAGACAAATAATAATTTAAATACGTATTCATGATCTAAAAGTCAGTCAACCTATATATTATATATGAATGGAAATTTGTTAGGTAACCTATAGTTATCATATTATATTATATTGTCGATAGTTGGTATGTTTAAAAAGAGTATATATAAAAAAATATTGTTATTATAACTAAGTAATTATATTAATATTTTATTGTAGTAGTTTTGGTTTTTTAAGTGGATATGGAGTAATTCTTTCCTTGAGTATAATTGGTGTTGTTCTACCTTAATAGTATTCTTTTATCTCTTTGTATAGATTATCACTATGAAATATTATTTGTGGATGCATAATTTAATATTTTTGCATAATGATAAATGATTCATATTAATGAGAATAGAAGTTTGTAATAAACTTATCATGAATGTCTACACCTAATAGAGAGTAAATATTTTCTTTTATATATTTTTTTAAGGAAACTTATATTAACATTAAATAATGCAACACATATGATTATAGGGCCTTAGGCTTTGCAAATCTAATTGCTCTTAATTTATTATGGACACAAAAATATTAAAAACATAAAGTATATAAACTTATATACAAAATGGACCAATATAATGTATAGTTTAAGTGGGTCCCTCAAGGCAATAGTTCAGTGCACACTATAACCGCTAATACATAAACACATAAGAACAATTGCTAGGCAAAACAATAATAACCATATTACCAACAACTCTTCATATAATAGTTTGATAAGAATAATTGTAGTTTTAGATTTTGAGCCATCCTCTCAATGGATAAAACATCGTAGGACCATTCCTCCATAGTAGACATCTTATAACTAGAAATGGAGCTCTGAGGTAGCATTGATTTCATTATGTGTTCCTGGTTCAACTCCACAATTCTAAACCTATTTTGTATCTTCATGTTGAGGTGTTCAAGAACTTGATTTTGATTGTGAACCATGTTCACATGTAATAGGATGTCATGCATGAGGGAATTATAACCAGTCTAAGAGGGTGATGCCCCCTAGTAAACAAAAAATTGCACGTTACTTTCCAAATAAATTGGATAACAATGACTCTCAAAAGTCATAGCTCATATTATAAGGTTTAGAATCAATCGAGAGACCAAGGAGACAAGTTTTCCATTTAATACAAGTGAATAAGAGTGAGAGAAGATCAAAAATAATTTTTAATCTCCTCTAATAGAATGACAAAACTAAAATAAGCATTTGATAGGCTCCACTTGTCCATATGAAACATAGATTGGATGTGTTTGGTTGAGATTTTCTACGTGCTAAAGAGAAGGGATTTTGCTCTAAAGGATTCTTCATTGAAACAACAAATCCTATCCAACAAATGACACTTTCTATTGTTTGTCAATTAAAAAAATCCACTATTATTTGGAGATATAAAGGTTCTACTTCTTATTAAATTAAGGAGATATTTCTAAGGAAGGGATTAGGTGAGAATACAACTATTTATAATGGATGGATTGTAAGGGGAAATTGTTCCACCATCTTCAATCAAACTAGGTGGTAGGGTTATGCATAGCGGTGAATTATCATTAATTAAAAAATATTAGGATTTTTATAATTTAAAATTGGTGAATATGGAGACTCTTGACCAGAGCCAATTCACCGAAAATTTTTGAGAGAATTTTTTTTTTAGGGTTGGCTCGCCCTGAATTTATAATAATTTTACGGTTTACATTTTAAATTGTCAACATTCTTGCTTAAATTTTGGATCTTTTCACCTTAAAATTATAAATAATTTTATTAACATCGATAAAATAACCTATTATACCCCCAATATATATACCTAATGTGATAGCGACAATCATACATATTAAACTTGGTTCTCCTCGACTAACACTAGAGAAGCCAAAAAATGAGCGACAATAGAGAATGGAAGCAAACTAAAATATGGATAACCGGTACTAGAGATAAATGATAAAAGGTTGATAACATTCAATAAATCATAAACGATCAATAACAGATTATAATAAGTAGATAGTGGATAACATAATAAACAAAAAATGACTACCAATATGAGATAAAGATGATTGATACTACAAAAATATGAAATATGAAAAATGATTAACACCAGAGAAATACCAAAGATGACTGACACCAGATAAAGACTATCAAAACTAGAGAAAGACTACTAACATCAAAGAAATATGAAAGACACCCGGTCATAGAGAAATCAATCAACACCAGAGAATATAATAACGATGATAGATGTCACGAAGACTAGTAGCAGAGCGTAAATGACAAATAATATGACGATCAATAACATCAAAGAAATGATCGACGACCAATAGCAGAGCATAAACGATAATAATGGATAACATAATAAATAAATATGACCATACCATTCAATAGATGATCAAAAACAAGTAGAAGATCATGATGCCCTTTATAGCACTTATAGAATTATCACAATTTTGTTTAATATTGCATTATTTTTCTAACATGAAATATTTTTTCTTTATAGGTACAATGGCTGCAACTCCCAATGGAAACAAGGGAGAAAAATATTCTAGAAAAAAAAGTATCCTTAAATATTGTAGCCATATATCAAAATCCAATGAGGCATCGAAATCTAATGAGGCTCCAAAATCTACACAAATGCAAGGTACATACCTATTTTACCTACTTAGTAATAATTTTCATAAGTAATTTCAAATGCATAGTACATAATTGATCCTAATATATCTCCACTTAATGATATTCTTGAGCATGAAATACCTCAACATGAAAATTTGATTAACAATGACATGCAACAACTTGAACAAAATCCTGAAAGTGGTACACCAACCAAAAATGAAAATGATCATTCTAACCAAATGCACACTTCTTGGGAATCTTCTACTCATAAACCTAAATGTAGAAAGTTAACAAGGTGGACTATTGGAAGGACATTTTAGCTTGAATGATCATCAAAATATTTGTTTATTGAACTAGTGCAACCAAAAAATAGTAATGATATACCAACAGAATGTAGATTCATTATTTATAGTTGGAAACTAGGGAAAGATCATGGGATGCAACTTAAGTTGGATATAATAGAAAAACATTGTGGAATAGTTTATGTGACAATAAAATAAAATGATGGAACAACTAAGCAAATAATTAGGTGGAAGGATGCATCAGAATGCATACATGTCAAATATGTAGAAGACTATGATAAAGAGATGAAACAATAAAATACACTAGCTTAGAATTGTGGAACGATTCCAACATATTTTCAAAAAATTCATAAAATCACTTTAGTTTCAAAAAGCTTGCAGTTTGTTGTCATACACACTATTCTTCAAAAGGGTAGACATATGTCATATTTTATTAATTTTAAGCATCTCTTTAAACTAGTTGATGTATAGAACCTCCCTAGTGCCTATTTTTCAGATCAAAGTGGTTGGAAAATGGAAAAATATCTCTCTTTAGTTGAGAAAGAGGACTTAAAAGATAAAGTTAAAATTTTTAAATTTGTTTTATTTTCTATTGACAATACATCTTGGATTTGCATGCATGTTTACACCTTTTAAAATCATATAAGACAACCTCATTTGTTAGCATTACATAAGATGGTGGAAAATTGTAATGCGAAAAGTCTTTACAATGTTGTTGTTATTAGTTTAAAATATATTGCAGGAATGGATGATTCAACAATAGCCAGTAAATTAATGTGTTGGAGCTAATGTTACTTCTATAATTCAAGGTCATATAAATGGTCTTTGTGTTCAACTTCAAATATCAATTGCTCCATACTTGATCTCAATTCACTGCATGGCTCATAGAATGGATCTTGCATACAAAATTATGAGCACATTTGAAAATGTTTCAAGAGTCGAAGAGCTCGTTCGTGAAGCTCATGCTTATTTTTTTTGTGGTCCAAAAAGATTTACAAAGTTTCAATTGTTTGTACTAGGAGTTATAGAAGGTAAAATATTGTTAAAATATGTAGATAATAGGTGGATTTCATTTTTTCAACCTGTAGTAAGAGTTTTCAAAGAATATAAATCCTTAGTAGGGTTTATGTATGATAATCAAAGGGTAATTGATAAAGTAAAAGATTTGTTATATCATATGATAGACTTGGAAACGCTACTCACTTTATGTGGTATTCTTCCAATGTTGCATGAAATAAATACTTTGATAAAACTTGCACAAGAAAGGTCCATTTATATTGTTGATTTCATTAGGATTAAAAAATAAATTTGTATACATATTGATAGGTTATACTTGTCCAATGAAATTTTATGGATCCTTTGATGATTTGATTACTTTAATAAATGCCAATGATCAAAATAATTTGTTGAAGTTCAACATTAATGATCATCTTTGTATTAATGTTCACGAAAAAGAGATACCTTTATATTGTTTTGAAAAGCGATTGGATATAGCAACTGAAGATGTTGAATAGATGCCAATCACATACAACATATTTGATGTACTTTTACTCAATACAAGGATTAAATTAAAAAAAAAATTGCAGAAGCAATGATAAGAGAAATCAGAAACCATTTTCAAAGAGATGAGTTGCTTGAAGCAATGTGTGTGGTTAACCCTATATTTTGGGATCTAGGAATAGATGGTAATAGTAAAAGTGAGTTGTTTATAAAATATATGGGTACACTTAAACATATTTTTAAATGTGTGGAAGTCAATGATACTGAAATCAATGGTATTCTAAATAAATAACTTTTGACCAATCAATCCTCATGTTTTGGAATGACAATGGTTGATCAAATTTCACATTTGACAAATTCTAATCAACCAGGTTCTATTATACATTTATAGAAAAATTTGTACACTAGTAGTGTTTTACAGTATACGATAAGTGAATATTTTTGCTTATATGAATTATATAAAACAATGATTTTGAGATCAAATGGAAGATGAAAGGTTTTTTAGTGCATTATATTTTGTGAAATCTAAAGTTCATAACAAATTGGATAAAATTTTATAAAACTGCTTGATAATATATGTCTCATATTATGATGGGGACAAGTATCCTTATGAGATAGCTCAGGCATATTGGAATTATATAGCATACAAAAGAGACATCACTAATAGTAATGATAATGAGGAAAATGATAACTTCAATGATCATATTATTGAGACACAGAGATCAATTATGCGTACAACTAGTTTAGGACAAGATGGGAAGCATTTGTTTCAACTTCCTTCATTATAATATTTGCATAATTTTTGCAAATATATCTTAAGGACTATGATTTTTTTTATAGATGAGTTTTTAACATATTGCATGATTTTTAAAAACATCTATCTTCAAGATTATGAATTTTTGTCTAGATTAATGAGTTTTTCAAATAATATGCCATACTTGTTAATGAAATGTTTAAATTTATATCATACCCTTTGTTCATAAAATTATATATTTTATATGATAGCCTTGCTTTGCTTTATTGAATATTGTAAACATTGGATGACTTATTGATAATAAAATAAAACTTAAACTTCTTAATGACACATTTGTTTGTGGTGAATTGAAAGAATACTTTAGCACAACTATATTAAACATATAAGAAATTGGATCTTATTCAATCAACACCTAAGTAAGATATCATTTTCATCATTTTCAAACTTTTATTTTCTAAATTTCCATAGTTCCAATAGCAAGCAAATGTAAATCTCTACAAAGATTTAATAAAACAAAACAATAGTTTAAAAATATCAGACACATATTTATTTATTTTTTATTATTTATTCGAAATCACTTTTCATTACAAAACTAGTAATTGTATCCACTTTGATACTATTTGATTACGGGGCCCAATGTAGGTGCTCGCTCAAATGTAGGATCTAACTAATTTTTCTCATGCCCTTGCCTAGATGTTGCCTCTAATGTGGAATCAAACAAAATTTCTTCATGCCATGTTATAGAAGTTTCTCCTGGTAGGGTACCAAATCTCCATATGTTCTCCTCTGCATTCATCAAACTCATGATAAATACCCTTTTCTCTGTAGCTAGATCTTCTTTTGAAATCAAAGGCATTTCTTTCTCATGTTTCTTAAGCAAAATATTTGGATCCATATTATGTTTCTTGATTATTCTCCCGAGGGCATTATTCTCTCTAATGGTGTGATATAATTGTTCTTTAAATTTGATAGCATTTTCTAGACTCTACTTTACCATGTTCAAAAATACCTTTAGACTTTCCACTTGATTCTTCACATTGTCAAAATTGGATTGCATAGTAATAAATTTAAAATATGTTAGTTAATAAAGATCTAAATGTATGAAAAAATGATTAAACAAAATATTGATGACTCACCTTTGCAACTACTTTAGCAACCTTTGCCACTTTAACCTTTTTCTTATGCCCATTTACTGAAATGTGTTTGGGCTTCGATATTTAGGTTCTCTAGCCTATTCAAAAGGATATCTAAAACTTCATCATTGTAAACATGAGTGGTCTTTACATTTCTTGATTTCACTTGATGTAATAAAGTATCAATATTTTCAGGTTGTTGCTCAACCAATGAAAAAATATTCTATTTTCTTAATTTTTTTATATTAGACATGAATTTTTTTAATTAGAATTTTTACTCGATACTCCTAATATTTCAATTTTGTAATATCCTGAAACACGCTATATTTTATTGTGGTTTCACAATTGTCTGCTAATAAAATAGATTCTAAAAAGTTAAATTTCTCATCTTCTGTAAGAGAAGTAGGTTCACTAGTTCAACAAGAGGGAGAGGAGTTGTGAGTAGTGGCTGCTCTTCCTTCAATTTACCATGCTTTAGTTTAAAATATATCAGAAGCTTTAAAAAACACATGAATGTTTCTTTGTAAAAGATAATCTTCATCTAGGGTAGGATTATCCAAGTCAATAAAGTCATGGATAATAGTGAAAATATTTTTGAATGAAAATTTCAAAAAGTCTAAAATAGTTTGAGTATGACCTCCTCCTAAACTCCTTGAAGGAAATAATTGCTTTCCATGCATACGTTGTTGACCCCTCATTAAATATTTTCATGGTGGAGCCAGTGGTGGCATCATTCACTATCTTGAATTTTGTGATTGACCTAAGGTCCCTTAAAAAGGTTTAGAATAAAATTTATTATAAAATATTGAAACAAAATTATAAAAAATATAAATGTACTATATAGTGACTAAGTAACTTTAATTATGCATATCATACTTGATGCTGATGCGGTCTCTTATTCTAATTTGACTGGTTGTTTAGAAGTTTTTGTGTGATGTTGTTGAGGTGGAGGTGGTGGTGGTATCATTCATTGTCTTTAATGATCATTGAGTTAAATATCCTATAAAAATTAAAATAATATTTATTAGAAAATATTGAAATAAAATGATGAAAAAATAGATTTTTTATTAAGGTAATGGGGTTTTAAAAGGGAACCCAAACCTTTTACAATTGTAATAGGGAGAAAATCAGCATAGGGAGGTTGTCTCCATAAAAAAAACACATAGGAGATAATCTGAGGAGTATCTCAAAACCATCAAATTGAAAAACGGGATCGTCCTGCACTACAACTTTTAATATACAAAAAACCCAGCTTGTGAGAGCCTGGTAAAAACAAACAACAAAGGAGTCTTTCCCATACTGGGAACGAGAGAAATGAAAAAACATAAATTAAAGATAAAAAGAAAACCCAAATTATGGGAGCCTAGGACAACAATAAAGGGTCAATCCCATCTGAAAAGGGTACGAGAGCTAACAAAGACAGGAGAAGATTGAAAAAATAAAATTTTACCCAAAATTTTGAACCAAGGAATCTTGCCCAAAAAAAGTCTTTAAATTTGAAATGTTGTTTCATGCTCAAGATAAATAGGAAACCAAAAATTGGTTGTAGTTGAAAATTGCTAAAATCTAGAAATTGAGTAAGAATCCTACCCTGTAAGAATCTTGGAAACCACCGAAACATGAAAAAATTATCTAATGGTAGCCCAGGAAAAAATAGCAAAGAATTGAGAAAACCCGCTAGAAATTAAATCATCGAGAAAATCTAAAAGTAGTTGCAATAAAGGAAAAACCCATCTAGGAAGGCTCAAGAAACCCACACACTGGCCCAACAAAGATAATTTCATCTAGGAAGGCACAAGAAAACCACCAACTAGCCTAACAAAGAGAACCCCATCCAGGAAGGCACGGGGAGATCACAATATAGACCAACAAAAAGAAACCCATCTCAAAATACGTAGGAATATCTTAGGCTAGAACCAAAAGGAGAAACACAACCTGGAAAGTGGATCAGCAGATACCCAAGATCTCGATAGGCCATGGGATCTACCTATGAAGAAGACTAAATATGCTAGCTATAGTGAGGAATTCTAGAGAAACTAGTCATTGAAAAGACCCATTACTAGAGCAAACCCATACATAGGAGCTATCAATAGTGGCCTGACAACTATAGTAAATGATGAAGCACGAGGTCCCCTTATCTAGACTAGAAAAAAATATAGAGCAAAACCGTCGAACAACCACCCGTATAAAAACTGCACATAGTCCCACCAAAGTATGAACAAAGAAGAAACTAAGCCAATGCCATAGATGCACAAAGAAGCACAGGGTCCCCTCCCAAGACCAAAATATAGACTAAAGTGAGAGGCTCCACCAGAAAACCTAGAAGCAGACAAACATTAGATTTGTAGAGAGATCCAAAGGCATCGTAGAAACCTAAATAAAATCTAGAAGGGATGCTCATATGTGGATGATAAGCACAAGGCCACCCGAAAGCCTAGAAAAATGTAGAAAAGGATCCCGAGCTACTAAAATAGGTACACAAATGCCAAATCCTCTTTCAGATACCACAACCCTTCAACTGGACAACCAAAAAGCAAACCAAACAAAGGTCACCTAGGGTAGAATCTCCAGGATAGTCCTCACAACTACAAAAATTTAGTCAAGCATGAGACATCTAGCGTGGAAAGATTCAGGTGGATCCCGTGAGCCTGGAAGAGACACATACCTAGGGTAGGAATAACAAGCAAATAGAACGGGACAATCTCGCTAGAGCAGGAGCCTCCTGCTCATCCCCTAATGAAAAATAAAATATAACAATACTATATAGAGATTAATTAACTATAATTAAGAACACAAGCTTATACTGAGAGGGGGGTGAACAGTATAAGACCACTTTTTACTTTTTTTTTCAAATCAATATTATGCAGTGTATAGATAGCGGTATCAATAGCAATAATCAAAGCAATGCACAAAACACCATACACAATAGAGACACCACAATTTACGTGGTTCACCCAATGTGGGCTACTCCACGGAGAAAATATTTTACTAAAATTTTCTCAATCAATCTCTTTGGATATCCTTCTCAATTACAATGTTTATGGACCTGTGTCCAAAGGAGATGTTGATCCTCTAATATCAATTTCGTGGATCTCTTTCACAGGAGAACTCTTTCTCCTTTTGCTCTGGCTAGTGATCTTCTAAAAGACTTTCTCTCTGCTGCACTGACTGGTGGATCTCTCTCCACTTGAAGACTCCTCACTCAGATATGTCTTCAATTGTCCTAGTTGTTGGATATCTATCCACTGAGACTCTGTCCTCTATACTCTGTCACCTCCAAAGCTCTATCTCAATATTGTACTAAACATAGTCCAGTCGGTCTAGCACAACTCTGCTTAATCTCTTGTACTAAACATAGCTCATTTGGTCTAGCACAACTCTGCTCAATAGGTCCACATAGAACCTTCTTAAATTTTCTCAACAGGTCCACACAAAACTTGCTCAAATCTACTCAACAGGTCCACATAGAACCTGCTCAAATCTGCTCAACAAGTCCTCTCTAGGACTTATCCAAATCTGCTCAATAAGTCCTCTCTAGGACTTTTCCAAATATGCTCAATAAGTCCTCTCTAGGACTTCCTCAAATATGCATAGCAAGCTTCCATAAAATCTTACAAAAAATCAGTCCACAAGCCTTATCAAAGACTTACCTCAAATCAGTTTAACAAGCTCACACAAAACTTGTCCAATCTCATAGAATCATAAAGAGAATTGTTAGAGACTCAATATGTTCTATATTCAATGCTCAATCAGTATCACAATTCAATCTCATAGAAGCATAAAGAGAATTGTTAGAGACTCAATATGTTCTATACTCAAATCCCAATCTCAACTCAATCTTAATCTCATAAAAGAATAAAGAGAATTGTTAGAGACTTAATATGTTCTATACTCAAATCTCAATCTCAAGTCAAATCAGGATATAGAATAGTTTATTTCATGGAACTTGAACAACCACTTCACACAATCACTTGATTAGGCTCAATCAACTCTACTCAACCAATCACCTCAAGGAAAATTCCTTTCCACAAACCCTAGTCCAAGCATGTATCAACCAACTCAAAATATTTCATGGAACTTGAACAACCACTTCACACAATCACTTGATTAGGCTCAATCAACTCTACTCAACCAATCACATCAAGGAACATTCCTTTCCACAAACCCTAGTCCAAGCATGTATCAACCAACTCAAAATATTTCCAACAATGCTCAACAACAAATCTCACATAACAATGATACTTATGTTCTTAACTCAAGTTCAAGTTCTTTGCATGACCAATTGGCTTCAAAAACAATGCTTATAAAACAAGGTTTAATCACAACTCTCAAACTAGAAAACCTTGAAGCATTAAACCAACAACTCCTCAAAAAGAAAACCACAATCAATCCTTTTCTCTCCAAAGATATTTTCAGAAATCAATCACCCAAAAATGTCAATGAAGAATATTGCCCATACTTTTTTGATGCCTTATGAGTTGTCCACTAAATCTGCCACACTCAACACATTTTATTTCTCCAATATCAACAAGGTTTAGAGGTCTTGAGTAATAACACAATAATAAAAATAATATCTCAATAACACCTTATTACTCCTACTCAATAAAATGCACCATACCCTCTTATGCAAGAAATAAACTCTCAATAGAATGAATCAAACTTACTTTTGAAAATCCTTTACAAAACTAGAAATATCTCCTTGCACACATCTTATTTCTTCCTCTAAGAAATTTAAACAAATAGCTCTCAAAAAGAGCTTTCCAATGATATATAATATGATATACTTACAAAAAAAAAATCAGCAGAAATATCTATCTTTCCTAGGGCATACCATATCCTTATTTCTCCTTAGGCAACCTTGGCAAAAATTAAAATATTAAACAACATCAAAAATTAAATCCACTTGCCCTGCACTCGGTGGGATTCGATCCCCCGACGTCCTCCTTCCCAACACCTTAGGCACAACCAATCCGCCATTGGACCACGTGCCCTTATGTGTCTAAAATGGCATGTCCACTATAAAGTTTTCATGAATAGTACCAAGGCAACATACCATTAGGCCACGCTGGCCTTTGCGCTTAGAGCCTCCGAACCTTCACACCTTTAGATTTTACGTAAATCGTAAGGCCTTCGAAAAACAAAACCTTTTCGCATGTGCTTCGAATTGCAAGGGATGCCTTGGTAAATGTTTTTTGATGGCATTTATATAATGCCTTTGTCCTCTTTTACAATCACATCGACGCTTCGAATAATTTCGAAGTCAGCGTGATTTTTAATTTATAATTAATTCAAATTTAAAATATATATTTAAATATTATAAATTAAAAAGAACCAACCTTAGATTTAATTTAATTAAACCTTAGAACCTTGTCTTAATGCCCAATCTTGGTATAATTAAATATTATTTATAAAATTTAAATTCCTTGTGAATTTAAATAATTTATAAATAATTATTAAACCTCCTTTTTAACCTCTGCAATAACCCATCTTGTGTTTTTATAAACCAATCACTTAACTTGTGCTCCCAATAATATTAAAATATTATGGAGCCTTTTCCTTTCACTTCTGCACTGATGAAGCTTTTTCCTGGATGACTTGGACGACTTTATTTCTTGTCGAATTCCTTAATAAGAGTGATAAATCTATCAGGTGACATCAATGACAACTTCTACTTAGAGGACTCAAAATGTCCAACATATAATTGAGCATACCAAATGTCAATGTGGCCTCATATTTTAATTGGGCCAGTTGTTCTGATTCTTCAGAAGTATGTTTACGATGTTTCCCTACGTACATATAAAAAATATTAGATAAAGGCAATGAAAATTAAGTAAAAATAAATAAATTACACAACTAACTGTGAAAAGAGTAACATTACCTCTAATGGGTTGGCTAACTTCCTCAACATCAATGGGCTCTTGACATGCAACTAAAGAGATAGTTGCACAAACAAGAGGAGATGCATAAGACCTTATGTATTTCATAGATTTTGTTATTAGAGGTTGGGGTGATTGTGTCTTAGAATCTCCACTAGCATCTAGGAGAAGTCCTCTAATTGCAGCCTATCTTATGTTAGAATATGGGGTAGCTCTTTTCTGCATTCAAGTGTAAATTTAAAAAATAAAAACATAAACACTATATTATAATATAATATAAATAAATTTATTGTAAATTTGAATTAATAATATGAATTTTACTTGCATCTCTTCAGTGGTTAAGCCAATTATCTTCAATTTTGGATGGAGTGAGGTGGGGACCAAGGTATTCTTTACATTGTAATATTTTTCATAAAAAAAGAAATCAAATAATTGGTAGTAGTAACAACAACAGCAGTGGCAACTATGTTTGTGTGTGTATGGTTAATATCATTTGTGATTCTATTGAAAACATATAAGGACCAATCAAATCTATTGTTTCCAAAATAATGCACCATATACGCTAAAGCCTAGAATAGAATGTTTATTGTTCTCCCTTGTAAAACAACACATGCCTAGGAAAACTCGATGACCATACGAAGGAACTCGTGGGTAAAAATTGAAAATAGCATACCCCTTCTAGATGGATTTGAATGTCCTGCAAAAAAAATATAACATAAAATTAATAATTACATTTGGAAATTATGCAAGGAAGAAAAAAAATTAAATTTGGAAGACTTACCTGATAAAAAATATGATGAGAGATTGTAGCTATTCTCAAGATATATTTTATCGCCTTCAAAGAGAGAATTTTGATGTGATGGGTTCACAATTTTTATATGGAAAGGTTTTCATTCTATGGATATCAATCAGTATAACTGAGAATGAGAGGGTCTTATTATTATTGGTCATTATGATGATTGACCCGTTATTACTGTAGTAATCAACAAATCTATGCAAAAAATTATTGTTTGTGTTGTATTGGACATTGATACTAACCCCAAAAGTCCATATTTTGTTAGACATATTGAATCATAATCAGGAGTATTGAGAACTTTGGATATGAGCGGGCAGACAAAGTTTTTGAAAATAATTTTTGATGGAAGAATGGATGATGGTCTATCCATTAACTGAAATAGATTGGAAGGGTTTCAAAAGGCTTTTGATAGGTTTCGAAAGACTTGTAGGATATAGGTTTATTTGTTGTGTGCAAATAAGAGAAATGAAATTGTTCATGCCCTTTTATAGGCATTTACATGTGTAGCATTATAAGAGGTTTTGACACATGGTAGCATTATAAGAGGTTTTGACACATGGTAGCATTAAGTGAGGTGTTGACACGTGGTAGTAGGTGTACGATATACCATTTTTAGGTTGTATTTAGTCATTGTTTGACATACAACCAATAGAATATCATAAAACATCGTGTAGCATGGTACTGGTAGGCTCTCTTTAGGCATAATGAAACATGATGTCGATAGGCTCTCAATAGGCGTCATAAAGCATGTTGTTGGTAGGTTTTCATCAGGCATCATAAAACATGTTATCAATAGGCCCTCATAAAGCATCATGAAGCATATTATCGATAGGCTCTCACCAGGCATCATGCCCATGGTGTTGACAAAATTTGGTCAGGCATCATGAAGCATGTTTTTAGTAGGCTCTTATCACACATCGTGAGAAATTCCCAACAAGAAAGTTTGGATAAAAGGCTTAACATCAAACATTGCCTTCTTATTTTGGATAAGCTTCTTGAACAAGTTTGTAACCACTAAGAATTTGAGAAAAAGAGGTATATCATTGCCTAGTTTTTGCATTATGTGTTTAAAAGGAGCTGAAGATGTGGATATCTTGCTACTACATTACAACTACTCCAAGAGGATGTTTAGGAAAGTGTTTCATGATCTGTGAATCACATGGGTCATGCCTCAAATATTTCAACAGTTGGTATACCAATGGAAGATTTAAAAAATCCTATAGAAACAACATTCCTGGTGGGATATGGCGTTACTGCACTATGCTTGGACCATATGTAAGGAACATAATAGAATAACTTTTAAGGAAGAAAGGTTTGATGAGAATGTGTTGGCCATGAGGACTAAAATCATTATTGGTGAAAATATAAACCTTAAACCGTATAAGGAGGATAAGAATTAAGTGGTGGAGGAGGAAGACTTGTAGGGTTGTAATAAAAATATGCAACAATCATGAAAGAAAAGGTGATGGATCCCCATCCCTGATCCAATCACCAAAAAAAAGGATAAAATTGGAGCTAATGTGTGGAGTACAGGTGGCAAGGAGAAAATTTATCCAAGGATTTTGAGGTGTCAATTGAAGCAGTTTTCATTAAAGTCACACAAGTTTCAAAAGGTGAAAGTGGGAATGGTAGCGGACAAAACAGAGTTGGAAAGAAAAATAACTAGACTTTCTAGGTTGTAGATTGTGTTTGATTGTTGGTCATTGAGAGTTGGAACAAGAACATTACAATCGACTTAGGGATTTAGAATGCTTCAATTGATGCAGAGGGTAAAATTGTTACAATCGAGCCTATGGGTTTGGATGAGTTACAGGCTACTCAGGCTCTCTCCAGGTTGAAGAAAAGAAACTAGACTAGCTTATTTTTGTTGTTCTTTGGTCAAATTTTGTAAATTGTTATTATAATATCACACTCTACGTAAAAAAGTTTTGGGAACCTGTATAAGAAACCCATTTTTTACCATTATATAAAAAAAATATTTTTCAAAAATTTAATTTTAATTTGAATAAAAATAATTAACAATATGAAGATAAGAAAGTTTAAGGTTTAAATTTTAAAGGAGGTAGGGTACATATGCTCCATATGCCCATACCACAACACAAATATCTCCTCATACATAGTGGATTCTAGTAGAATACAGAGTAGTTTCATATACATAATACTTGTGAACCTTAAAATTTTATTTAGCTTAACTTATATTACAATAAATAATATTTAAATAGATTATTTTAATAAAATAATGTTATCCATAAAGTCAATATATAAAAATGACATGCAACTTTTATATACACTTTGGCAATAATGTGTTATAAAAAGCTCAAACAAAATCCTTAAATTTTTATTTGTGGTTCTAATGTGGATCCATGATGAAATGAGTAAAAAATGCACTTTAGTACTTCAAAAGGTATACCACCAAGACATGGTATTTATTTTTAATTCTACCATATCTTTAAGGATGTGGAAGCCTAGATGTAGGCTTTGGATCAAAACAAATAGAAAAGATATATATTTTAAATAAATTGGCAAAGTGATGAGAAGGGGTGCTCATTGTAAAGAAATCCATGTTCGAACCCCCATGACCTCAAGTCTCTAATATGCATGTGTTTCACAAAAATATATTCTATCCTAGGTTCAATACATGTACCATAGTTTTGAATATGCTTAATGTTTGGATGTTTAGCAAAATGGATTATAGAACCTCATTTTTCATTGTTCAATTAAGATTGAAACAACTATATATTTTCAATAAATCAAATAGATATTCAAAACAAATCAAATGTAGAAGAGAATCACAATTTTACCACTAAAAAAATTTGATAATTTATAGGAAAGCAATATCCTAATGAAAATTAGTTCACCTTCTATAGGCATGTGTTACCTCTCTACCTCCTCTCATTTCATGCACTTACAAGTTGGCACTTTGGAAAACCTCAAATTACATCTTATGTTAACAAGACCATAAATGGTTGTGGGTCTGCATGGACTCAATACACAAATTTGGAGTCATATTATTGTATTTCTTGCAAAATATTTTGAATTTTGTGAATGTATATGTTGTATAATAGAATTTTAAAAACAAATCTCAAAATCAAAGCCCAAATCTAGAAAAGTATTATTACATATTTATGCTCATTATGGGAAGTCTCATGTGTAAAACAAGGGGTGATGTTACATTATTTGAATATACGTGGAAATAGTATAAATGATTTGCTTCGATCTATAATAATATAAAATGTACAAAATTTGGGTCTATCAAAATTAATTTTGATGGTGCTTCCAAAGAAAATTCAAGAAAAAGTTGGTAAAGGTGATGTTTTTGAAATAATAAAGGTAAAATTATCCTAAACTTAAAATTTATGAAACTTCAACTAAGAACTATGCAAAGGCTAGATATAAGCCAAGAGCGAGTGTGAGCCGAAAGTGAGACTCCTTAGATAACATGGAACAAAATTCATATTTGAAATCCCTAATTAGAAGTCAATATGCCCTACCTCAA
This sequence comes from Wollemia nobilis, assembly GCA_028583015.1. Lineage (NCBI taxonomy): Eukaryota > Viridiplantae > Streptophyta > Pinopsida > Araucariales > Araucariaceae > Wollemia > Wollemia nobilis. Next base: position 3,185,976 of record JAQPPZ010003287.1, on the reverse strand, counting down.
AGTATGGATGCCCAAGTTAGAGATGAGAGGAAAAGCGAATATCTAACATGTTCCATCTAGGAAGAAAATGTTACTCGAGAAGTGATTATCAAACTTAAGAAGATCAAGAATGATATAATGGTTCTTAAAGCATAGGGTTAATATGTAAGTTCCTTGGATACTGGTCACAATGTTTAGATATTCAAAATTGGATGAATTGAAAGTGGGGATTGAGTTGAAATTACAACATGACTTTCTTCCTAAAGGTTTTTTCATCATCATCTTCCCCAATTGGAAAATTAGGAATAAAATAATGGATGGTGGGCCATGGTTTAGGAGGAGATATACCCTTTATTTAAGACCATTGAGTAAGATTTTTTTTATCGAGATAGAAACTATTAAAGATATTTTGATGTGGGTTAGGATTTTTGGAATTTTATTTCAGCTTGTCAAAAAATATATTTTGAATATTATTTAAAATACCCTAAGGAATTTCATCCAAGAGGGACCAACTACTAAGGAATGAAATCATGCTATATATACTCAGATAAGTGTTCCTTTTAGATATTTCAAAATCCTTACAACAATCCATTAAGATTAAGAGAATGAGATCAATAAGTGTATTATGAAAATACTGCATTCTAATATTGTAAGTATTGTTAGACTAAACACATGGCAAAAGATTGTAAAGTGAAAATGATGAAGAAAAAAATAAAAATATTGGTCATAAAATAAACTTCAAGATGAAGCAAGGAAATCATACTATAGTAAAAAGTAGATTAGATAAAGGATATTCAACTCCAAAAGAAGAGATAATGGAAGTCTATCAAGAATGTTAGATGGTAAAGGACTCCATAGTTCACTCGGATCAACCATTAGAGGAAAGAAAGAAGGATAAAAGGGATGAAAAAGGACAACGTGCAAGTTCAAATTTAGAAGGAACTAAAGGTGCAAAGGAAGTTGTAAAGGAAATTTTCGAAATAGAGTGGAAGAGGTCAAGTTTAGATTCATATTATTGTATTTCTTATAAAATATTTGGAATTATGCTATTTTATCTTTTGTATATTAGAGTTGTTAAGAACAAATCTCAAAATCAATGCCCAACTTTAGAATTGTATTATTACATCTAAGTGCTCATCATGAGAACTCTCTAGTATGGAAAAATGGGTGATGTTACATAATTTGAATATACATGGAACTAATGCATAATGATCTACTTTTATCTATAATAAAATAGAATGTGCACAATTTGGATTTATCAAAATTAATTTTGATTATGCTTTCAAAGAAAATTTGAAAAAAGTTGGTAAAGGTGGGTATTTTTCAAAATAATAAAGGCAAAATTCTCCTCACAATAATCTTAAGAAACTAACTAATAACTATGTACAGTCTAGGTGTGAGCCAAAGCAACTACAATTTGAAATAAAGTCTCACTGGGTGATAGCATGGAAATACTTAATTAGAAATTAGGATGCCCTAGTTGGAAGTATGCATGCCTAAGTTAGAGATAAGGGGAAGATAAAAATATGGCAAGTTCCATCTAGGGAGCATATGTCACTTTAGAAGTGATTATGAAGTATGAAATGATCAAGCATGATTTAATGATTCTTAAAAGTAGACGGTTAATATGTAAACTCCATGAATACTATCCAGGATTTTCAAAGATTCAAAATTGGATCAAGTGAAAATGAGGATTGAATTAAAATTACTACATGACTTTTCTTCCTAAATTTTTTTTCATCATCATATTTTCCTATTTAAAAAAATGGATAAAGTAATGGGTGGAGTCTTATGGTTTAGAGGGAGAGATGCCCTTTTATTTAAGACCATGGAATAATTTTTTTTATCAAGATAAAAACTGTCAAAAATTTGTAGTGTGGGTTAGAGTTTTTGGACTTCCATATTAACTTATCAATAAGGATATTTAAAAAAAAATGAAAAATACCTGGGGAGTTCATTTAGGAAGGACCAAATACTAAGGAATAAAAATATGTTATATATACTTGATATGTTTTGCTATGAATATTTCAAATTGGACACATGATAAGAGATTACAAGTAAAAAGGATGAAGAAAGAGACAAAAAATTTTGGTCATGATGGAAAAAATAAAAAGTGATAATGAAATGATATCTTGGCATATTAGGGTTATTAATAATACCCCTAAAATAAAGGGTATTAAGGAATTGGTAGGTTGTCATATTTATAAATATGAAAAATAAGTAGCAAATATTTTAGCTATTAACGATGTGGATTTTTATCTTGGCAAAATTTAAATTTTAGAAGGCAATCGAAAAAATGAGATTGTATCTCTTAATTAAAATGTTATGAATAATTTTATTAGGAAAATGTAGTAGTTTGAGGAAATTGATGAATATATTTAATAGAAAGGCATGCGAAGGATATCATTGATAAAAACACAAGTAGAATATGGTTTAATTAACCAGATAGCAATGTAATGTTTTGTTATTTTAATAAGAATAGCCCCCCAATAGAAGCCACGTAATTATTTATAATAATAATAAAATAATAACTATGTATAGGTTAGGGCACTTTTATAAAAATTAAAATTGCTATTGAAAATGCTTAGCCCTAAGCATTAATTGTAGGGGATTATCACACTAACCAAATAAATAAATAAATAATTTTTTTTTTTGAAAAATAATATGAAAAAATTATATTAAAACAAAGATCATTTACAAGTTGGTATGAGACTTCTCCCAACCTTTGCCAAATAGAACACATGTTTACAACAGTAAAATAAGATTTGCATTGGAGCCAAATCTCCTAAACCATATTTCTACAATAGCTATTCACATGTTTACAACTATAAAAGAAGATCTACATTAGAGCATAAATCTCCTAAATCATATTTCTGCAATGGTTGTCCAAATTAGCTAAACACTGAATTTGCTCACCAACCTGCCTAATCATCTCATCCTCAATAGCCATATCACTGTGCCACTAAACCCCTACCTCCTTCTCAGTGTCCATATTATCCAGGAAGTCTGCCACTTTATTTAGATCTCTACTGAAATAAACTGGAATCACATCATCTAATTCCCTCCATAATTCCTTAATTTGAGTGACAAGAATCCTCAACCTCCATATATTCAAAGTAAATTTCCTCATGCAATCCAAAGCTCCTACCATTATTTGAAAATCTGATTATAGGATTATCCTCCTATAACCTTGTTTTATTACCCAAATAGAAGCAAATTTGATAGCTAAGGCTTCCGCTTAATTGTTTGTGTCCCTTACCAATCCTTGCAATTCCCAATAGAGCACTATTCCAACATGATTCTTTCAAACCACTCCAATTCCAGCTCTACCCGAATTGCCTTTTGTAGCTCCATTAGTATTAATTTTAATCCAACCTTCTGGAGGTGGTTTTCAACTAGCTTTGTCCTGAACCTCTTGCACTTCAACTTCCTTCTCCATTGTCCCTATAACAAACTGACTTTCCTCTTTATCATACACTGCCATAGTTTTTGTGACTTTACTCCAAATGACCTGCCAAACTCCATCTAAATATGAAAACGTTTCTCTAAAAATTCTTCCATTTCTCTCCAATCACACTAGCCACCAAATAAAGTTTAATCTAAGCTCCCAACAAATAAAAAAAGATTTATATTTAAATCTACCCCTCTTCCATATTTCCCAAATATTAATTCGATTCAAATCACCATTAACTCAAATTTTATAAGATAAAAATTATCTCTCCCAGATCTAACATGTGAATGGCCACTCAAACATCAAGTGATTAGATGTTTCCTCACTTTTTTAGCATAAAACACATTGAGATGGACCAATGATTCCCCTACATATGATATTATCAAAAGTAAGAATTCCATTATGCATGAACTACCAGGAAAAAAAGTTTACTTTCGGCCAACCCTTGGATTGCCAAATATTTTTCCAATCCTCAACCTGATATGCTTGAGGAGGAGGATCCATAAGGATCTTATCATATCCATTTTTCATTGTGTAGACACCAGGGCTCCCATAGCCCTAAGATAATTCATCCTCCTCATCTCTACTTATGAGAAATATTTCTGCCAAGATTTTAGTCATGATGGGTGTCAATTCCAAAGGGATTGAAATTGGCCACTCATCCAACTTCTTAAATTGCTTAACCTTATAATCCCCTAGCTGAATAGTGTTGAAATAACTTTCAATTTGGACCCAAGTAAAAATTACTTGAGGAATTCAACAAGTTTCCATAACTATTTTTATTGGTTGCAGTTCTAGGAATTCAACAATGATAGGTGGGTATTGATCCCATGAATATGTCTAAAATCGTACCTTCTCCCCTCTTCCCACTTTCCAAAATAATCCATCTTTCACTATCTGAGATCATAACTTTATAGTCTTCCACACTAAGGATTCATTACCATCCAATGAAAAATGATCCACCTCATTTGGGTTTACATGTTTCAAATATTTACTAGTTAAAACTCTATTGAATAAAGAAGTTGGTTGGAAAATCCACCTCTAGTAAAGCTTTCCAACCAAAGCTTTATTATTTAAATTTGATATTCTTAGTCCCAAACCTCCTTTTACCTTGGATTGAATTACTTTATCCCAACCTACTAAGGCCCATTTCCTCTCTCCATTTACTCCTCCCCATAAATTTTTCTAGCCATCTTGTCCAGCTCTTTCCATATGGTATGTGGGGCTGCGAGGATAGAAAATTTATAAATTGGTATGGCTTGAATGAATGACTGTAAAAAGTTAATCTACCCCCATAGCTTAACCATTTGTGAGACCAATGATTAATTATTTCCTTGATACAAAACAATAGATTCCTCCAAATATCTATTTTTAGTTTTTTTAAATACAAAGGGACCCCCAAGTATACCACTAGGAGGGAAGTCCTCGTGAACCCCAAGATCTCTAAAATTTTATCGTAAAGCCTTTGATCAATATTGATGACTTGGTTTGTGGGCCTAAGGTAGACATTAAGTGTATCTCTAACCATTATCACTTCTCTAAAGTTGGCCACTCCCACCAATCTTGTATCATCCACAAACTGTAGGTAAGTAAAAAATTCCTCACCCACCTTGATACTTGTTAATAAAATTTATTGTCTTCTCCTCAATATGAGTCTACCCAAACCTTTAGCTAATATGAGAAAAAGATAGGAAGAACAAGAATCTCCTTAATGAAGGCCTCGAGTATCTCAAAACAGTTGTGATGGAAGATCCTTGAATAGCAGTAAGTATGTTAGAGTAGAAACAAAACTCATGGCCCATTCTATCCAATATTGAGAGAAACCAAAGGTTGTCATCATCTTTGACAAGAAGCTCCACTTCATCCTATCATAAGCCTTTGAAATATCCAATTTTATAAACATTCCTCTATTACCAGATTTTTGCATTTAATGGATTGCCTCTTGAGCTAGAACCACACCATCCAAGATCTACCTATCCTCTACAAAACCCCCTTGCTTTGAGGAGATAATGCTATGTAGAAGAGATTTTTACAACTCAACCATATTACCTTTGTGATTATTTTATATATGGAATTGCATAAGGTAATAGGTCTTTTTGAGTGGTGTTTTCACCCGATTGTGAAAACACACTCTCCGATAGGATTCGAGTTCCAAATCCTCTACTTGCAAAGAAATCCTGTAAATAATTTCTCCAAGGTCTCCGCTATATTAGCATTTGGTATAAGTGATGATATTCAATTTGAACGTTCGGAATACCTTAGTGGTTGCAAGTAACTGTTAACAAGGGGCACTGTGGTTTATTTTATTCTAAAATTATAATGATTGTTCATTTAATCATAATGAACTCAATGTGAATTAATCTTAATGATGAAATTATTTTATTTTCGATTTCGGTAAATTTTCAAGTGTTTTATTTTAATGACTGTAAATTAAACTAAGGTTAAACTTTCGGGAAAATAAAAATGCAGAGAATTTGAAGAAATGAAAATAAAATGCAAAGAGACTAAAACTAAAGTACATTCAGAGTGTTACGATTCCTATTTTGACAAAACCGAAGATAATGAGGTTTTCTGCATACAACCTAACCTATTGAACCTGCAAACTCGCACAATCCAGATAAGTTAGGTGTTGGTTTCTGGGATTTTAACTGTGATTTTCAGATTTAGACATTCGCATGAAGCAACCAAGAAAACTTGCATTAAACTTCACCTATAAGCCTAAAAATCTGAAAAGGGGAAAAATGAACATTAAATCTAGCATGCAAAAAATAACTCCTTTCTTGTCAATGAGATGCAACTCTCTGTAATTTTGTATTAAAGATAATGTATCAGTTTACAAGAACATAATGTTTCTAGTTTTAACAAAACCAGACAAAGTGGAGGGAAAACGCTCCAAAAGCAGGCCCAAAATGGCCTATCACCTTCAGCTCTGCAACTCTGCCCGTAGCGGTTTTCGACCCCTGTGCCTGTCTTCGCTTCTACTTTTAAAATTTTTGTTATGGTTCTCTGTTTCGCCCTATGACGCTTCGCTTCATCTCCCAGGTCGCTTCGTTTCATCTTCCTGCCTCTTTGTTGTTTTGGCCTTTTTGCTCGAGTTTGAAACGTTTGGACTCCTCAGTGAACTGTAACTGATGATCCTACAACGTTATCATAGTCCCTCTACCTCTATGACACGTGTTCAACACTTCCCTGCACATTCTGTAACGGCCCGCCATGAATCGCGACAAAAAACAGACATGTCGCGATATCACGACGTTTTTTTGTCAACAGCCTTGTCCGCCTTCATGCACCGCGAAAATGAGACATGTCGCGATATCGCGACATTTTTCTTCTACATCCACTTTGGTTGCTTCAGGTCGTGAAACTCCGACATGTCGCGATATCGCGACGTTTTTCTTGTTTGCCCTTCATCTCGTCTTCAGATCGCGAAAACACATGTCGCGACATCGCGACAACTTTGACATCTTGCTCTGTTTGACTGTTTTGACCGCGATTTCATGACATGTCGTGATATCGTGACATTTTTCACTTTGTCTTTCTCTCTCCTCTGTGAACCGCGATTTCATGACATGTCACGATATCGCGACATCTTTCACTTTGTCTTTCTCTCTCCTCTGTGAACCGTGATTTCATGACATGTCGCGATATCGCGACATTTTTCACTTTGTCTTTCTCTCTATACTTTGAATCGCGAAAACAACATGTCGCGATATCGTGACACTTTTTCCTGTATGGTCGTGAAAACGCAACATGTTGCGATATCACGACACTTTTCTCTTTGCTTTGTACGGTCGTGAAAATGCAACATGTCGCGATATCGCGACACTTTTTCATTTTTGTTCTTTCTTGTCTTGTACGGTCGCGAAAATGCAACATGTCGCGATATCGCGACACTTTTTCTTTTTTTGCCGTGATGGAGCAACATGTCGCGATATCGCGACACTTTTTCTTTTTAGCCGCAATGGAGCAACATGTCGCGATATCGCGACAATTTTTCTTTTTAGCCGCGATGGAGCAACATGTCACGATATCGCGACACTTTTTCATTTTTGGCCGCGATGGAGCAACATGTCGCGATATCGCGACAACTTTTCATTTTTGGCTTTTCTTTGCTCTTTTAACATCTGGGCCACTGCAACCTTCTTGGAAAGTGTGCAAAAAAGGTGGGTCCCCAATTTTGGGGTGTGTTGTGGAGCAGCCACAACAAATGGCGACTCTGCTGGGAAATGCTCCTGAGCATTTCGGTGAGAACCTAACCTGAAAAAAATACATACTTGAATACAGGCGTTAGCACATAAAACATAAACAAATGCCGATAGATCAAAAATACATGAAACATTAGAATCATTAAGTATCATCTCGGTGTGTGCAATGTGTTCCATTTTCTATCGTTTGAAATTGATCAACATTCCATTGTCAGTTTTACATGAATGCATATGTGAGATTGTGAATGATTTGTGTAACTTGATAAATATGCTTAGAGATTTTGCTTTTATAAAGGCTTAGACCTTCTAGTATCATACACAAACATTTAAGATTATCAAACCCTCTTAGGATCAACTATATGTATAATGAATTGCTTTATTAGATCCCAAAGTTGGTTATGAGTCACTACTATCTTGAACCCATGTGCAAGTGAAAGTGAAATCGGAGCTTTGGGGAAATCGGACTCCCAACCTAATCGAGATGGGAGTTTAACCCTATCCTTACTACTCGATTTGGAATTCATTACCTCACTTTGAGCAAAATAATTTAACTAGTTATGGATGAAATGGTCATGCTAGTCTATCCATTTGAACAGTCAGTGGTCTTGTTTTTAGACAAGACATGCTGCCACGCATGGGCATACTTAACCCCATAATCCATGATTTAGCTTCATTTCTTTATTTCTTGGACCTTGGGGATGACTACCCATCCTTTGCGAGAGGACATGTAGTACGATCCTTCCAATCCAATATAAAGATGAAATGGGAAATATTTAGTTTTTATTTCTTGGACCTTTGGGATGACTACCCATCCTTTGCAGAGGACATGTAGTACGATCCTTCCAATCCAAGATTTATGAAATGGGAAATATTTAGTTTTTATTTCTTGGACCTTGGGGATGACTACCCATCCTTTGCGAGAGGACATGTAGTACGATCCTTCCAATCCAAGATTTATGATGAAATGGGAAATAAATGGAAGCTTTGGGGAATCGGATTCTCAACCTAAGCGAGATGAGAATTATGCCCTATCCTTACTACTCCATGTAGGTCAAATCAGAGCTTTGGGGAGTTGGATCCTCAACCTAAGTTCGATGAGGATTTAACCCTATCCTTACTACTCTGGTTTTAGGCTTTAAGCTTTATGGGAGTGGTAAAAACCACTGTTTTAAGGATTATGTTGCATGATAGGATAGACATGAAATACTCTTTGTCGCCTCACCTTTTCTTCCAAGTATGGTTTTGATCATTTTGCTCAAGATCCTCTTTAATGTGCATAGAACGTGCTTGGTTCAAGATAGTTCGGGCATCAGTTCCCAACCTTAGGATTTTTTTTTATTTTTTATGTTATAGAATAACCCTAAGAGGATTTGACACATTTTCAATGATTGTATTTGAAATGCATATGCAACTAAGATGGCATGTATATGCAAAGTGGGATGTAATATGAATGCATTGCCTCTTTTGAATTGCGGATGGACTAAAGCACTATTGCCATAATTTGTAAAACTCGACAACTTCATGCATCACAAGTTTCAAACGATATTATTTAATGTGTTTGCGTTACTCGTGGAGCTTTCTACAACACAATTCCAATGTTTTATATTCTCCGAGTCTTAGGCATGAGTTGACATCTCAAATTTTTATTCACTTTTTTTTTTTAAACAAACCAAACATGTCCAGAGGACCAACACACAAAACTTAAAACCAAAATGAGATCTAATCTAAAACTAAAACATGAAAACCAAAAGTATATACAAATGTACAAACATAAAACAAACTGGATTATCATTTTCCCGGATCCCAAACTTGATTAGAATTCTTTAAAAGATATATGACGTGATACACATACCCAATTTTGCAGGAATCCAACCGAAACAAAGCAACAAATTTCCACTTGCCCCTCTCACCATACCAATTTGATTTAGCTCCATTAGTATTCTCATAGGTGAGATTCAAATTTTCAAATTGATTAGACAATGATTGATTTTCAATTCTTTCTTGTCTATTCTTTAAGGTGCAAATTTCATAATCCCATTCATGATTTAGAACTAGGCTTTCTTTATTCAAAATGAAATTTTGTAAGCAAAAGCCTATTTCTAAATATTTCAAAGCTAATCCATTTTCCTTCAATAAAGCCATAACATTAATGATATTTGAATCAAACCATTCATTAGGCAAACCTCCATTCGAATTCTGCATGGTGAAACCAAAAAGATGAGATTTTACCTTTGGCATGCTTTCATTTGACCTTACCTGAAGAGGTTTTGAAAAATCTCTTTCCCTCTCATGACATTCATCATTACGTAGCACTTGCTCTTTCTCAATGACCTGTTTATCAAAGGCACCAAACCTAGGTACCCAATTGAAAATATGTCCCTCCCTTTCAAACCATAAGTCTTGTCTATCTAACGCCTTTCCGTGACCAATCACTTGGGTTGTTTTGGGTAACGTGAGATTTTCAATTGGATCATCAGTGATATCAAACCCAAATGGTTCAGGTTTTGTAATTTTCTCTTTCTAAAATGGCATAATCATCGTAGCGCAAGTACGTGGATCAATATTTTCAATTTCTTTTCCTTCAAAGGGATCTAAAGCAAGTGACTCTCTTTCTTGGTTCATGGTCGTAGAATCCTTATCATGCTCCAAAATTTGATGAGCTTCAAATTCCTCTTCCAAAACTTTCCCAAATTGTACAGGATTCATAGTATCCTCATGCAAGGAAGCAATTGAGTTATCCTGCATATTGTTTGATGCAATAAGTTTGTTAGAAGATTCAGATTGATAATACTCTTCCCATTTCTTCCATGAATCATAGTAATCATCTTCCAAGTTCAGGTCGTGACGCTCAAGCACTTCTTCTTCATCTTCTGATTCATCAACATGTTTCTCATCCAATTCATCTTCTGATTCATCAACATATTTCTCATCCAATTCGCCTTCACCTTCCATAGATGGTCCAGTTATTTCCAAAAGTGGGTTATTTCTTGAATTCAAATTGGTAAAGCTATCATAATCCAAATTTGTAACCCATGATTCAATTTTATCACAATTTGGAAGGTGTGGATCCTCTTGGTCATCACTCTCTTGACGATATAAAGTTTCCACCGCTAGAATGTTGTCCTCTCCTTGCTGATGTTGGGGTGGACCCTTATTTGGCACAAGTTCCAAATCATCCACTTGAGCTTGGAGACAATGAGTATACATAGCAATTTTGGGACAATTCCTTTCATTATGCTCCCTTGTATCATGCAATCTACACCCGTTTTCCCATGCAAAATCATAAATATTAAGAATGGAACTAGAGTGACTTGGTCCTGCAGAAGTATCTATCCGATTAGCAATAGGGGAAGGCACACCCCCATTGTTTGGCTTCGTATTCCACTGTCTCCCTCCATTTTTGAAATTTCGATTTGGGTGAGGGGCATGGGATTCATACTTCTGTTGTTGAACCAAATCATTACTCAACTTGTGAACCATATTTTTGAGCTCTTCAACCTCTGAATAAATCTCTTTTGGTTGAGCTATGTTATTGCTAGTTCCAATAGGATTTGCGTAATTGGTGAGATCTTGACTTAACATTTGAGTTGGATTTTGAGCCACTTGATTTGCATAGGGATTCATGCTTTGAAACGAAATTGGATTGGGTGCGTAAGCGGGTGTTGATGAATATGGTTGTTGATAAGGCAAAGCATTTATGCCTGATATTTGCGGTGCCATGATCTGATTCATCATAGGAGCTTGACCATATGGACCATATTGTCCTACCATAGGCATTTGGGAAAACCCATAACACTGTGGTGTCATTTGTTGTTCAATGGTCATAGCTTCATTGTAGGCTAAAGCAAGCGTGGTAACTTGAGGATTTCGCCTTGCAAACATTGCCGTCATAGGATCCAATGCCCCAAAATATATTTGCAAAGCTACTGCGGGATCAATGGCAAAATGCCGAATTGCTCTATTATAGCACTTCTGAAATCTCTGATTAAAAGTTTGGATTGGCTCACCCTGGCCTCTTTTGCATGTAATGAACTGATTATAGATGATTGTGGGATCTAATGGTGACCTGAATTGGTTGACAAAAGCATTCTCCATTTGCGTCCATGACGTAATGGAACCCATAGGTAAGCAAATATACCATTCGTAGGCCACTGGGTCTAGGCTCATGGGGAAGAGTCTACAAGCCACATCTTCATGTTGAACTTGCAATCTTATCAAAACATCCCTATAGGCCTGAATATGTTCTTCTTAGGTCCTTGGGCCATCCGGTTTGTATTTGGGCAAAAATCTCTCTATATTCCTAGGGATCTCATGAATATCCCCTGCAATATTCAAAGGAATGTTATGGGCTCCGTACCAAGGAGGTGGTGGAGGTTGGGCCATTTGATTCAAAATCAATGATGATAACCCTACAAGAGCCGTGGAAAATACCTCGAGGAAGACCTGCGACACACAAAAAAAATCTGCAATTAATGGAATTCAAAGAACAACTTCAAAACCAATTTGTTAGTCATGCATGAAAGAAACCTTGAAATGACTAGCAAATATCAAACATGTAATCGTATGAATAATCATGTTAGCATCAACCAAGAGATGTATCCATTAAAATCAAATGAAAGTAATTGTATGGAGACAACCTCGTTAGTCAAGAGATTTTTTTTTTTTTTTAAATCAAGTCAAAACACATTATTCCTATATGAACAATCAAAAAGCGTTAGAACAATGCATAGCAATTCATGTCCTCCTTTTAACACTACAAGGTTGTATTGTTAAAAGAGGGCTATATAATCAATAGGGCATGAAATATTCAAAATTTAAATCCCTATAGCATTTAAATCACTCTAAAATAAACCCATTCAGGCCCTCCTTCTAGCGCCAATCTGTTGAGTGGTGTTTTCACCCGATTGTGAAAACACACTCTCCGATAGGATTCGAGTTCCAAATCCTCTACTTGCAAAGAAATCCTGTAAATAATTTCTCCAAGGTCTCCGCTATATTAGCATTTGGTATAAGTGATGATATTCAATTTGAACGTTCGGAATACCTTAGTGGTTGCAAGTAACTGTTAACAAGGGGCACTATGGTTTATTTTATTCTGAAATTATAATGATTGTTCATTTAATCAGAATGAACTCAATGTGAATTAATCTTAATGATGAAATTATTTTATTTTCGATTTCGGTAAATTTTCAAGTGTTTTATTTTAATGACTGGAAATTAAACTAAGGTTAATCTTTCGAGAAAATAAAAATGCAGAGAATTTGAAGAAATGAAAATAAAATGCAAAGAGACTAAAACTAAAGTACATTCAGAGTGTTACGATTCCTATTTTGACAAAACCGAAGATAATGAGGTTTTCTGCATACAACCTAACCTATTGAACCTGCAAACTCGCACAATCCAGATAAGTTAGGTGCTGGTTTCTGGGATTTTAACTATGATTTTCAGATTTAGACATTCGCATGAAGCAACCAAGAAAACTTGCATTAAACTTCACCTATAAGCCTAAAAATCTGAAAAGGGGAAAAATGAACATTAAATCTAGCATGCAGAAAATAACTCCTTCTTTCTTGTCAATGAGATGCAACTCCTTGTAATTTTGTATTAAAGATAATGTATCAGTTTACAAGAACAAAATGTTTCTAGTTTTAACAAAACCAGAAAAAGTGGAGGAAAACGCTCCAAAAGCAGGCCCAGAATGGCCTATCACCTTCAGCTCTGCAACTCTGCCCGCAACGGTTTTCGACCCCTGTACCTGTCTTCGCTTCTGCTTTTAAAATTTTTGTTACGGTTCTCTGTTTCGCCCTGTGACGCTTCGCTTCATCTCCTAGGTCGCTTCGTTTCATCTTCCCGCCTCTTTGCTATTTTGGCCTTTTTGCTCGGGTTTGAAACGTTTGGACTCCTCAGCGAACTATAACTGACGATCCTGAAACGTTATCATAGTCCCTCTACCTCTATGACACGTGTTCAACACTTCCCTGCACATTCTGTAATGGCCCACCATGAATCACGACAAAAAATAGCATGTCGCTATATCGTGACGTTTTTCTGTCAATAGCCTTGTCCGCCTTCATGCATCGCGAAAATGAGACATGTCGCGATATCGCGACATTTTTCTTCTACATCCACTTTGGTTGCTTCAGGTCGTGAAACTCCGACATGTCGCGATATCGCGACGTTTTTCTTGTTTACCCTTCATATCATCTTCAGATCGTGAAAAAACATGTCGCGACATCGCGACAACTTTGACATCTTGCTTTGTTTGACTGTTTTGACCGTGATTTCACGACATGTCGCGATATCGCGACATTTTTCACTTTGTCTTTCTCTCTCCTCTGTGAACCGCGATTTCATGACATGTCGCGATATCGTGACATTTTTCACTTTGTCTTTCTCTCTCCTCTGTGAACCGTGATTTCATGACATGTCGCGATATCGTGACATTTTTCACTTTGTCTTTCTCTCTCCTGTACGGTCGCGAAAACGCAACATGTCGCGATATCGCGACACTTTTCTCTTTGCTTTGTATAGTCGCGATATCGTGACACTTTTTCATTTTTTGTTCTTTCTTGTCTTGTACGGTCGCAAAAATGCAACATGTCGCGATATCGCGACACTTTTCTTTTTTCTGCTGCGATGGAGCAACATGTCGTGATATCGCGACACTTTTTCTTTTTAGCCGTGATGGAGCAACATGTCGCGATATCACGACACTTTTTCTTTTTGGCCATGATGGAGCAACATGTCGCGATATCGCGACACTTTTTCATTTTTGGCCGCGATGGAGCAACATGTCGCGATATCGCGACAACTTTTCATTTTTGGCTTTTCTTTGCTCTTTTAACATCTGGGCCACTGCAACCTTCTTGGAAAGTGTGCAAAAAAGGTGGGTCCCCAATTTTGGGGTGTGTTGTGGAGTAGCCACAACAGGTCTATAATCTGAAATATGCACCCCCTCCTCCCCTTTTGGAATTAAGGTAATGAAAGTGTGATTTAATGCTTTAAGCATTATTTTACTACCTTTGGACTCCTCTATAAAATCCATTACATCCTCATCCAAGTTGTCCCAAAAGGCCTGAAAAAACTCAATTGGAAATCCATCTGGACCTAGTGTTGTTCCAGTTCTCATTCCAAAGACTACTTTCTTTAGTTCCTCTCTATCAATGGGTTTAAGTAGGGTCTGATTTTCTTCTTTAGATATAACAAAGGGTATGAAAACAAGAACATCTTTTTGAGCCTCTTCATATTGCACCATACTTTTCTTAAATAGTTTAGAAAAATAATCCATTGAATGGAAATGCATACCTAGAATTGTATCAAAGGAGTTTTCGTTCTCATTTTTAAGAGCTTACATGTTGTTCATCTGTCTCCTAGCACAGGTAGCCCGATGGAAAAAATTTGTATTTTTATCTCCTTCTAATAACCAAGTGGTTCTTGCTCTCTATTTATAGAAGGTCTCCTATTGGTTTTCAATGTCCTCAATTACTTTACACAATGCATCATCCTCTTCTTTGAGCTGCTCTATAATTGTTTCTTACCTAAAGTATTTTTGAACCTCATCCCATCTGGCCACCAATGGAGATATTTGGACCTGGAAGTGTGTCTTGTTAGCTTACCTCCATTGTTTCAGTTGATCCTTGACATAATGAAGTTGTTTGTGGAATCTAAACTTTGTTGTCCCATATTTTGGATGGCCCTCTTCCCACCACTATGGAATTTTCTTTCGAAGTTCCTCTTTTTGTAACCAAAGTTTTCAAATTTAAATGGTTTGTGATGTTGCACTGTCTTGATCCCCCTTACAACAAAATGGGAAAGTTATTTGAAACTAGACCCTCCAAAATCTAAAATTTTATATTCCATTTCGCAAATACCTCCTCTAAAATCAAAAAATTATCTAACTTCACCTTCCTGCTATGTGGCTCCCTCCTCTTATTAGTCCAAGTATAGTTGGTTCCAGGGCATTTAATATCCACCAAGTGTAATGCCTAGACTTCCTGATCTCTAGAAGATTGCATTAAAATCCCCAAAAATAATACAGTCTACCTCCTCCCTTGAGACTCTTATGTTATGCACAAATTTCCATTAATGCATCTGACCATCTAGGTTTTGAGCCCCATAAAAATATGTGATTAAAACCTGTTTAGCTATCACATTGTTCCTAAAATGCGATGTGATTGCACACCTCCAAGCTATATGTTCTATTGCAATACATTCAAGAGAGTTCCAAAAAGTAACTATCTCCCCTAAGGCCCCTTGGACAGCTAGCCACTTCCATGTGACCATCACCCCTCCAAAGTCTATTTACTTTTTTACACATAAAATCCAATGACATTTTTGTCTCTTGGATAAGCAAAAAATATGTATTATATATTTCTAAGAGTCTTTGAACAACAGATTGATGGGTTCTACTATTTAAACCCTTAACATTCCATGATTGTATAATCATTGGTTACCTTGAGAGCAATAAAAATCTATTGACCTCATTGATCCTCCAGTGATCAATTTATCTCCTTGAATTGCTATCAATTCCTTATTGATTTTCTATCCACTCCTTGAGAGCTGATATTTTTTTCTCTTTTCCACCCGAGTTATCCCTAGAGTTGCCTTTCTTTATTCTTTTCTACTATACCCATGATGGCGTCCTTAATTATCGACTGCTTTTGGTTATGCACTATCAATGTCCTTGCACTCTCTGATTGTGATAACTCACTGCACTCAATTACCTGCTTTAGGATAGGAGGTAAAAGAGGGGCTTGAACATGGTTGTTATTATTTTTATTATTCCCATCCACTCATTCAATGAATTGTTCTTCTTCTTGGTCCACTAGTGTCTTGAAGATCTCATACTTATTGGAGGACTTGAATTGGATTTTCTCTTTACCATATTTTTTCTTTTTCCTTCTCCTTATTTTGGGTTGTTCAAAACCATCTCCTTGTGCTTCTCTAGCCTGAGAATTGTTGGTTGTTTCTTTATTTATTGTCGACTTACCCCTTAGGAAGATTTAACATTCATAAAGGAGCCTCCATTTTTATGTTCATATTGTTTGGACAGGATCGGGCCAAATACCTATATTTATGGAAAAATCTACACTGGAAGGGCAATGCCTCATAATCTAGTTGTTGAATCAAATATAATCCTACAAGTTTGAGTTCAATCTCTGCTGGCAAAGGCTGGCTAAGATTCATTTCCATGTATAATCTATCATTAACGGTTGTGTTTCCTTCCGTTGTGTCTTTGGAAACACCCAAATTCATTCCATGAGAATTATCGATAATTTCTAATACCTGCTCACTTCAAAACTCCATTGGAAGTGCATACAATAGATCCAAACTGGGACAACAGTGGGTTCAATTCGAGGATCAAATACCACTCTCCAAGGCTGAAAAAATAATTTTGCCGAATCATGATTCCTCTTTTCTAATTCGAAAACCCTATTTCTATTGGCAAGTGAAGAAAAACTAACAATAAAATATCCATTGCTAATAAACCACAAAGAATACTCACCAAGAGGATCCTAGTTTTTTCGAACCCAGGAATGCAAAAAACTTAGGGTAGGATGAGTACCCATGAATTTATAGATCAAGTCATGATTGGATCTATATAAAATTGTTTCTTCTACCATCCTTTGCTCAATAACAATTTTTGACCTTGATTCTGATTGTGGCAAGCATCCATTAACTTGTTGAGATGTTGATCTATTTTCAACATCCGTAAAGAGCATTTTAATGTAGCTTTTTGTGCTTTTTCAGTCTATGTTGGAGATGTATCCTTTAACAAATCTGCAAAAGAACTATGTCTCTCTAAAATAGGATCTGAAGGTGTCCCCATTGGACCATCCTAAGGAAACAATCTTGTCTTCAAGTCCACAACAACCAAAATCTCTTTGTAATAAATAAATAAATATTTGCTATTGAAAAACATGGGATATATTTCAATTAAGAGGCTTCACAAATTAAAATTATTATTTATGTTGTCAAACAAAAAAATATGAAGACTAGATAAAAATAATAATATTACTTTTTTATATTTATTATTATTTTTTTAAGATTTGGTTAGTGTGAGAAACCCCTACGACTTATGCTAAGGGTTGGGCATCCGCACCCCACCATGACCTTTCATAAGGAGAGTTGAGCCTATCAATAGAGGGAATTTAACACAATCACACACACAACACGGTTTGAACTTTGGACCTTCCAAAGAAGAGCCAAATCCTGAACTGTTGTGTGCTATCCCCTAGGACAAATATATATTTTTGGATTTGGTTAGTATGAGAAACCCCTACGATCAACAACGCTTAAGGTTGGGCATCTCCATTCCACCATGACCTCTCATAAGTGGGAGAGTTGAGCTTAGCAATAGGGAATTTAAACATATAAAACACACACACACATCAATGTTTGAACCTTGAACCTCTCGAAGAAGAACCAAATCCCGAACCATTGCACATATGTCTATTAAATATTACTAGAGGAAATATCTTTAAAATTTCAACATATCTATAAAGAAAAGATAGATAATTTACAAAATCAATTATGATATTCAATTTGTATTAACAAAATTTAAATGTTTAAAAACAATGATCAGGTAAAATATTTTCTTAATAAAATAATATTAAAAAATTAATTGCAAAAACATAAATATTTGAGAAAAATAAAAGATATATTTGATAAAAAAATAGATGAAAAACCCAAGGTTCAAACCTATGACGTGAGCTAGGGTGGGAGGAGACTGCTAAGCCTTATGCATTGTTGATCATAAAAATTTCTCACACTAACCAAAAAATCTTTAATAAAAATAAAAGTAAATGTTAACTTTATTAACATAAATACAATATTTTTCTATTAAAATATACCACAAGTAACTTATTAAAAAATAAACAACTTACCTTGTTTTTTTTATAGGTCACCTTCAAAGCCTTTCAAGAAGACATGTTAGCTAAACCACCACACCATGACATCTCTTTTTCCATAAGTTTGTGACAACTATTATAACAAAACAAATTGAAAAAGCACATATACTATAACAAATTCGATGACGTATATGAAAGCAATACCTCCACGAAAAGTAGTTTGCATTCCACAGACGTGGGGTCCTCTCATTTGCCGTTGCAAGTTTGGAAAAGCCAGCGTCACATCCGGTGTTGACAAGACCACAAACGACTTACCCTTATCAGATGGGTCCCCGCAGACTCTTAACTCCATCCTCCCATTGCCATCTATAATGACATAAAATGAAATTATTTTAATTACAATTTACAAGAATAACATAATATATCCGTTTATTTTTTAAATTTTTTAAGGTTTTGGTTGTGTTTATTTTTAATGTTTTTTTTGGGTTATGTATTTGTAGTGTTCTTTGTTTTTATCTTTTTTTTGTGTTTTATTATGTGGTTCTTGTGTTTTTCTATGTGGTTTGTGTTGTGGTTTTTTTAATCTTATTGTGCGTGTTTGGTTGTGCTTTTGTTTTTGACACATTCAAAGAGCATGTTTTTTATTTTATTTTATTATTTTTGTTGTTATTTACTTATTTTTAAATTGGTTTTGTGTGTTTGTTTGCTCCTTGAGTATGTCAAAGGTGGTAGGCCAAGTCCGAGTCCCGAACGTTTTTGGCAAAATGGATACCCCTGCCTCCTTGGATTTTACCCAAAAGTGGCATCCCTTTTGGGATGTTTTCGACTGAATTATATATATATATATATATATATATATATATATATCGGTATCTAGAGTTTTAAAGTTTTAATATAAATTAAGGTATGTAATGTTTTCGATTGAATTATATATATATATATATATATATATCGGTATCTAGAGTTTTAAAGTTTTAATATAAATTAAGGTATGTATATGATGTTAATTTTTTAATTTCAATTTTAGATATTTTATTTATAATTTTCTAGTAGAAAGAAAAATTATTCAATAAAATTATAAAGTTTAATATTTTTTTATTATTATTGATTGGAATATTTTTTAAGTTGTAAAGTTTTTTTTTTTTTCAAAAAAAATTATATATATATATTTTTTGATGAGGAACCTTTTATATACAACATTAACATATGAGGGGAAAGATTTAAACCTAAGCCTTGGCTTTTGTTATGTCATATTATCAGAAAGTTTGAAATGATGGTTGGATGGATCTCTTAACAAAAAGATGGATGGCCAATCTCCACTTAAGTCAAACTGGTGGATGCCATTGTATTACTAATTAAATACAAAATACCGCATGCTACAATTTTCATTTTAATTTTTTAATGGATAGATTGGCATTAGTCCACCTTAGAAGAATAACAATTTAATTAAATGATCAGATCGAGGAGGTAGAAAATATTAAATGATTCCATCTTAGAACAATTCCATCTTAGGACAATGCTCACTGTACGTAATTCAATTAAACAGCTTACTCTTATTTGCATCATAATTTTTTTTTTATAAATTCTCATAAGTTTTTTTTTCTATTGCTATATTTAACTTATTCGGTGGGCAAAGTAGAGCATGACCCACACCTTAGAGAAGGCCATGGCATCTTTTAAGTTTGTACGCTTTCAGAATGTAGACCACACTCAGACGTGTTTTAAATTATTGGAGAGAGCTTACCTGATTCGCTTCTAACAGGTCCATGGGACTCTATGGCTAATATTTTGCCCTCGTCGGCTAGGTAGCAAGTTAGAATCTAAAAGAGAATATTCGTATCACCTTGTGTATGTATGACACCTGGACTTCTTTACAACCGCTGTACTTGGGTAAATTACGAAGAACATACAGACGCATGGAACAACGCTTGAAACCTTCTAATGTTATGGAATATGATCTATTTGTTTGCCAATTCTTTTGGGTAGATAATATATTGCTTTGTTTTTTTGTTATGGCTCAAGCATCTTCCTGTCCATTGTCCGATCTGCCTAATTGAAATCTGAAAGGGAAGTTGAGATAAACTTTTGGTGTTTTCAGGCTGATGAGAAGTTGAGATAAACTTTTGGGACTTTCAGTTTGATACGGTGCTCATTTGAGCAGGAATTGTGAAGTCTGGAAGGATGTTTTGGTCGTACCTATCTGTGAGAGTGGGTTGATTTCGCAACTAAAATGGAATAAAGAAATAATATTGGTCGATTTACCCTATGTTGCAAGAAAGTGATCCGCACTAATAGGAATCCAAAATCTATTGGGGGAATTTTCATTTTACAAGACAAATGATAATTTAACAACGTATTCATGATCTAAAAGTCAAACCTATATATTATATATGAATGGAAATTTGTTAGTTAACATATAGTTATCATATTATATTACACTGCATAGTTGGTATGCTTATATTATAATAATAAGTGGGACAAGAGCAAAAGTATATAAAGAAGAGATATTTCTATGATAATTGTGTAATTATAATAGTATTTTATTGTAATAGTTTTGGTTTTTAAAGTGGATATGGATTTTAAAGTGGATTTGGAGTAATTCTTTCTTTAAGAGTAATATTGGTGTTGTTGTGCATCTCTCTCCTTTTCTTTGTCTCTTTGTATGAATTTTCATTATGGAATATTATTTGTGGATGAATTATTTAATATTTTTGCATAATGGCGAATGATTCATGTAAATGAGTATAGAGGTTTGTAATAAACTTATCATGAATGTCTACACCTAATAGAGAGTAATTATGAGAATAGAGGTTTGTAATAAATTTATCATGAACGTCTACAACCTAAGAGTAAATATTTTCTTTTAAACATTTTTTTATAAGGAAACTTATATTAACATTAAAAAATACAACATATATAATTATAGAGCCTTAGGCCTTACAAATTAAATTGCTCTTAATTTATTATGGATAAAAAACATTAAAAAAATAAAGTATCTAAACTTATATACAAAATGGACCAATATAGTGTATAGCCTAACTAGTCTCTCAAGGCAATAGTTCATTGTTCACTATAACCGCTAGTACATAAACACATAAGAACAATTGCTAGGAAAAACAATAATAACCATATTACCAACAACTCATATAATAGTTTGATAAGAATAATGGCAAATTCATATTTTGGGCCATCCTCTCAATGGATAAAAATATCGCAAGGTCATTCCTCCATAGTAGGCATCTTATAACTAGAAATGGAGCTTTGAGGTAGCATTGCTTTCATTATGTGTTCCTTGTTCAACTTCACAATTCTAAACCTATTTTGGATCTTTATGATGAGGTGTTCAAGAACCTGATTTTGATTGTGGATCATGTTCACCTGCAATAGGATGTCACGCATGAGGGAGTTATGCCTAGTCTAAGGGGGTGATGCCCCCTAGTAATTTTTTTTTTTACTTTACTGTCCAAATAATTTGGATAACAATGACTCTCAAAAGTCCTAGCTCATATTATAAGGTTTAGAATCAATCGACAGACTAAGAAGGCAAGTTATCCATTTAGCACAAGTGAAGAAGAGTGAAAGAAGATCAAAAAATGCTTTATAATCTCCTTTGATAGAAGGATAAAATCAAAATATGTATTTGATAGGCTCCACTTGTCCACATGCAATATAGAAGGGATGTATTATGTTGAGCTTTGCTAGGTGCTAAAGACAAGAGATTTTACACTAAAGGACTCTTCATTGAAACAAAAAATTATATCCAAAAAATGATACTTCATATGGTTTTTCAATTAAAAAAATCCTCTATTATTTGGAAAGATGAAGGTTCTACTTCTCATTAAATTAAGGAGATAATTCAAAGGAAGGGATTAGGTGAGAATACAACTATTTATAATGGATGGATTATAAGGGGCAATTGGTCCACCATCTTAAATCAAACTAGGAGGTAGGGTTATGCATAGCGGCGAATTATCATTAATTAACGAATATTAGGATTTTTGAAATTTAAAATTGGTGAATATGGGGACCCTTGACCGGAGCCAATTCGCCCAAAATTTTTGGGAGCAAAATATTTTTAGGGTCAGCTCGCCCCGAATTTATAATAATTTTACGGTTTAAATTTTAAATCGCCAACATTCCTGCCTAAATTTTGGACCTTTTTGCCTTAAAATTATAAATAATTTTATTAACATCGACAAAATCACCTATTATACCCCCAATATATATACCTAATGTGATAGTGACAATCATACACATTAAACATTGGTTCTCCTCGATCAACACTAGAGAAGCCAAAAAATGAGCGACAACAGAGAATGAAAGTAGAATAAAATATGGATGATCGATAGTAGAGAATAAATGACAAAAGGCCGATAGCATTCAATAAATCATAGATGATCGATAGCAAATTATAAACAAAAGAGGATGGATAACATAACTAACAAAATATGACTATCAATACTAGAGAAAGATGATTGACACTAGAGAAAGATGAAAGACTAAATATGGAAGACGACTAATACCAAAGAAAGACCAAAGATGATCAACACCATAGAAAGACTACCAACACTAGAGAAAGACTACTAACACTAGAGAAAGATAAAATACACTTGGTCATAGAGAAATTGATCGACACCAGAGAATATACTATAGATGATAGATGACACGATGACGAGTAGTAGAGCATAAATGATAGATGGCATGCTGACCAATAGCATCAAAGAAACGAGCGATGATCGGTAGTAGAGCATAAAAAACAATAATAAATAGCATAATAAACAAATATGACCATACCATTGAACATATGACCAACGATAGGTAGAAGACCATGATGTCCCTTATAGCACTTGTAGAATTATCACAATTTTGTTCAATATGTTCTTTTTCTAACATGAAATACTTTTTCCTTTATAGGTACAATGGCTCCAACTCCCAATGGAAACAAGGGAGAAAAATATTTTGGAAAAAAGAGTATCCTAAAATATTTTAGCCATATATCAAAATCCAATGAGGCACCAAAATCTACACAAATGCAAGGTACATACCCATTTTACCTACTTAATAGTAATTTTCATAAGTAATTTTAAAAAATGATATAGAACATATTTGAATGCAGAATACACAATTGATCCTAATATGCCTCCACTTGATGATATTCCCGAGGATGAAATACCTCAACATGAAAATTTGATTAACAATGACATGCAACAACTTGAACAGAATCCTAAAAGTGGCACACCAACCGAAAATGAAAATGATCATTCTAACCAAATGCACACTTCTAGGGAATCTTCTACTCATAAACCTAAATATAGAAAGTTAACAAGGTGGACTATTGGAAGGACATTTCAGCTTGAATGGTCATCAAAATATTCATTTATTGAACCAATGTAGCCAAAAAATAGTAATGATACACCAACATAATGTAGATGCATTATTTATAGTTGGAAACTAGGGAAAGATCATAAGATGCAACTTAAGTTGGATACAATAGAAAAACATTGTGGGAAAGTTTATGTGATAGTAAAAGAAAGTGATGGAACAACTAAGAAAATAATTAGGTGGAAGGATGCATCAGAATGCGTACATGTCAGATATGTAGAAGACTATGACAAAGAGATGAAACAACAAAAAACACTAGCTCAAAATGGTGGAACGATTCCAACACAGTTTCAAAAAATTCATAAAACCACTTTAGTTTCAAAAAGCTTGTAGTTTGCTGTCGTATATACTATTCTTAAAAAGGGTAGACCTATGTCATATTTTATTGATTTTAAGCATCTCTTTCAACTAGCTGATGTACAAAACCTCCCCAGTACCCATTGGTCAGATCGAAGTGGTTGGAAAATGGTAAAATATCTCTCTTTGGTTGAGAAGGAGGACCTAAAAGAGAAAGTTAAAAATTCTAAATTCATTTCACTTTCTATTGATGAGGTAACTATTGTTGACAACACATCTTGGATTTGCATGCATGTTTACACCTTTCAAAATCATGTAAGGCAACCTCATTTGTTAGCACTACATAAGATGGTGGAAAATTATAATGCAAAAAATATTTACAATGTTGTTGTTATTAGCTTAAAAGATATTTTTGGAATGGATGATGCAACAATAGCTAATAAATTAATGTGTTGGAGTTGATGGTGCTGCTATAATGCAAGGTCACAAAAATGGTCTTTGTGTTCGACTTCAAACATCAATTACCCCATATTTGATCCCAATTCATTGCATGGCTCATAGAATGAATCTTGCATACAAAATTGTGAGCACATTTGAAAATGTTGCAAGAGTCGAAGAACTCATCCATGAAGTTCATGCTTATTTTTTGTGCAGTCCAAAAAGGTTTGCAGAGTTTCAACTGTTTGCACTAGGAGTTACAGAAGGTAAAAAATTGTTAAAAGATGTAGATACTAGGTGGATTTCATTGTTTCAACCTGCAATAAGAGTTTTCAAAGAATATAAATCCTTAGTAGGGTTTATGTATGATAATCGAAGGGTAGTTGATAAAGCAAAATATTTGCTATATCGTATGATAGACTTGGAAACACTACTCACTTTATGTGGTATTCTTCCAATGTTGCATGAAATGAATACTTTGATAAAACTTGCACAAGAAAGATCCATTTATATTGTTGATTTCATCAGGATTAGAAAATAAATTTGTATGCGTATTGATAGGTTATACTTGTCTAGTGAAAATTTTATGGATCCTTTGTTTGATGATTGGAGAACTTTAACAAATGTCAATGATCAAAATAGTTTGTTGAAGTTCAACATCAATGATCATCTTTGTATTAATGTTCATGAAAAAGAGATACCTTTATATTGTTTTGAAAAGTGATTGGATATAGTTACTAAAGATGTTGAACAGATGCCAATCACATACAACATATTTGATGTAGTTTTACTCAATACAAGGATTAAATTGAGAAAAATAGCAGAAACATTGACAAGAGAAATCAGAGACCATTTTCAAAGAGATGAGTTGCTTGAAGCGATGGGTGTGGTTAACCCCATGTTTTGGGATCTAGGAATAGACGATAATAGTAAAAGTGAGTTGTTTATAAAATATATGGGTACACTTGTTAAACATTTTTCTAAACGTGTGGAAGTCAATGGTATTGAGATCAATGGTATTCTAAATAAAGAACTTTTGACCAATCAATCCTCATATTTTGGAATGACAATGGTTGATCAAATTTCACATTTGACTAATCCTAATGAACTAGGTTCTATTATACGTTTATGGAAAAAGTTGTACCCTAGTAGTGTTTTACAGTATATGATGAGCGAATATTTTTGCTTATATGAATTATGTCAAACAATGATTTTGGGATCAGTGGAAGATGAAAGGGTTTTTAGTGCATTATCTTTTGTGAAATCTAAAGTTCGTAATCGACTGGATAAAAATTTAGAAAACTGCTTGAGAATATATGTCTCATCTTATGAGGTGGACAAGTATCCTTATGAGAGAGCTCTAGCATATTGGAAATCTATAGCAGATAGAAGAGGTATCACTAATATTGATGATAATGAGGAAAATGATAACTGTAGTGATCAGATTGTTGAGACACAAAGATCAACTATGCATACAAGTGATTTAGGACAATATGGGAAGTGTTTGTTTCAACTTCCTTCATTGTAATATTTGCATAATTTTTGCAAACATCTCTTTAGGATTATGATTTTTTTTGGATAGATGAGTTTTTAACATATTGCATGATTTTTGTAAACATCTGTCTTTAGGATTATGAATTTTTCTTTGGATTGATGAGTTTTTCAAATAATATGTTGTTTATGAATTTTTGATTGATGAGTTTTTCAAATAATATGCCATACTTGTTAATGAAATTTTTTATTTTATATCATACCCTTTGTTCATAAAATTATATGTTTTATATGATAGCCTTGCTTTGCTTTATTGAATATTGTAAACATTGGATGGCTTATTGATAATAAAATAAAACTTAAACTTCTTAATGGCACATTCGTTTGTGGTGAATTGAAAGAATCCTTTAGCACAACTACATTAAACATATTTAAAAAATAAAAATTTTTTTTTATTAAAAAATTAAAAATATAAACATATTTAGAAAATATTTTTTATTTATTTGAAATCACTTTTCATTACAAAACTAGTGAACTGTGTCCACTTTGATACTATTCTTTTACAATTTTATAAAACTAGTGAATTGTGCATCCACTTTGATACTATTTGGTTATGGGGCCCGATGTAGGTGCTCACTCAAATGTAGGATCCGATTGATTTTCCTCATGCCCTTGCCCAGATGTTGCCTCTAATGTAGGATCAGGCAAACTTTCTTCATGCCTTGTTCCAAAAGTTTCTCCTTGTAGGGCACCAGCTCTCCTTCGCATTCATCAAACTCATGATCAATGCCCTTTCCTCTGTAGCTAGATCTTCTTTTGAACTCGAAGGCATTTCTTTCTCATGTTCCTTAAGCAAAATGTTTGGATCCATATTATGTTTCTTGATTATTCTCCTGAGGGCATTATTCTCTCTGATGGTGTGATATAATCATTCTTTAAATTTGATAGCATTTTCTAGACTCTCCTTTGCCATGTTCAAAAAAACCTTCAGGCTTTCCACCTGATTCTTCACATTGTCAAAATTGGACTGCATAGCAAAAAATTTAAAATATGTTAGTTAATAAAGGTCTAAATGTATGAAAAAAATAAATTGATTAAACAAAATATTGATGACTTACCTCTACAACTACTTTGGTAGCCTTTGCCACTTTAACTTTTTTCTTATCAATTGCCCATTTATTGAAATATGCCTAGGCTTCGACATTTAGATTCTCTAGCCTATTCAAAAGGATATCTAAAATTTCATCATTGTAAACATGAGTGGTCTTTACATTTCCTGATTTTGCTTGATGTAATAAAGCATCAAGCTTTTTAGGCTGTTGCTCAACCAATGAAAAAATATTCTCTTCTTGAAAATTTTTGTATCAAGCATTAATTTCTTTAATTAGATACTCCTAGTCTTTCAATTTTGCAATATCTTGAAGCACACTATCTTTTATTGTGGCATCACAATTATCTTCTAATAAAATAGATTCTGAAAAGTTTAATTTCTCATATTCTGTAAGAGAAGCAGGGTCACCAGTTTGATGAGAGGGAGAGGAGTTGTGAGCAGTGGTTGCTCTTCCTTCAGTTTGCCATGCTTCAGTTTGAAGCACATCAGAAGCTTTAAAACACTCAGGAATGTTGCCTTGTAAAAGATAATCCTCATCTAGGGGAGGATTATCCAAGTCAAGAAAGTCATGCATAATAGTGGAAATATTTTTGAATGAAAATTTTGAAAGTTTTGAAATGGTTTGAGTATGGCCTCCTCCTAAACTCCTTGAAGAAAATAATTGCTTTCCACGCATACGTTGTTGACCCCTCATCAATTGTTGTCATGGTGGAGGTGGTGGTGGCATCATTCGTTGTCTCGGCCATTGTGATTGACCTAAGGCCCCTACAAAAATATTAGAATAAAATTTATTAGAAAATATTGAAATAAAATGATGAAAAATATAAATGTACTATATAGCGATTAACTTTAATTACGCATACCATACCTGATGCCGATGCGATCTCTTGTTCAGATTTGATCGATTGTTCAGAAGTTTGTGTGCGATGTTGTCGAGGTGGAGGTGGTGGTGGCATCATTCATTGTCTTTGATGATGTCGTTGAGTTAAGGACCCTATAAAAATTAGAATAAAATTTATTAGAAAATATTGAAATAAAATGATGAAAAAATAAAATATAAGTATACTATATAGAGATTAATTAACTATAATTGCGCATACCAGATGTCGATGTGGCCTCATATTCTAATTGGGTTGGTTATTCTAAAGTATGTTTGCGATGTTGCCCTAAATACATTTAAAAAACATTAGATAAAGGTAACTAAAATTAAGTAAAAATAAATAAATTACACAACCAACTGTAGAAAGAGTAACATTACCTCTAATGGGTTGGCTAACTTCCTCAACATCGATGGGCTCTTGACGTGCAACTGAAGAGGCAACTGCATGAACAAGAGGAGATGCAGAAGACCTTATGCATTTCGTAGATCTTGTTATTAGAGGTTGGGGTGACTCTGTCTTAGAATCTCCACTAGCCTCTAGGAGAAGTCCTCTAATTGCAGCCTCTCTTCTGTTAGAAGATGAGGTAGCTCTTTTTTGCATTCAAGTGTAAATTTAAAAATTAAAAACATAAACACTATATTATAATATAATAAAAATAAATTTATTGTAAATTTGAATTAAAAATATGAATTTTACCTGCACCTCTTCAGTGGTTAAGCCAACTATCTTCAATTTTGGGTGGAGTGAGGTGGGGACCGAGGTATTCTTTACATTGTAAAATGCTTCATAAAAAAAAGAAATCAAATAATTGGTAGTAGAAACAATGACAACAGTGGCAGTAGTGTTTGTGTGTGCATGGTTAAGATCATTTGTGATTCTATTGGAAATATATGAGGACCAGTCGAATCTGTTGTTTCCAAGACAATACACCATATACGCTAAAGCCCATAATGGAATGTCTATTGTTCTCCCTTGCAAAACAACACATGCTTGGAAGAACTCGATGACCACACAAAGGAACTTATGGGTAATAACTAAAAATAGTAGGCCCTTTTGGATGGATTTGAATGCCCTACAAAAAAATTATAACACAAAATTAATAATTACATTTGGAAATTATGCAAGGAAGAGGAAACTTTAAATTTGGAAGACTTACCTAATAAAAAATCTGATGAGAGATTGTAGCTATTCTCAAGATATATTTTATCACCTTTAAAGAGAGAATTTTGATGTGATGGATTCATAATTTTTATATGGAAGGGTTATCAATCTATGGATATCAGTCGATGTAATAGAGAAGGAGAGGGTCTTGTTATCGATGGTCATTATGATGACCGACCCATCATTGTCGTAGCACTCAATAATCCTATGCAACAAATTATTGTTCATGTTGTATTGGGGCATTGATACTAACCCTAGAAGCCCATATTTTGTTAGCCATGTTGAATCGTAATCAGGAGTATTGAGAACTTCGAAGATGAGTAGGAAAATGAGGTTTTTGAAAATAATTTTTGATGGAAGAATGGATGATAGTCCAACCATTGCTACAATAGATTGGAAGGGTTTCAAAAGAATTTTTAGAAGGTTTTAGAAGGCTTGTGTAAGATATAGGTTTTTTTGTTGTGTGCAAAGAAGAGAAATGAAATTGTTCATGCCCTTTTATAGGTATTTGCATGTATAGCATTAAATGAGGTGTTAACACATGATAACATTAAGTGAGGTGTCGACACATGGTAATAGGTGTGCGACATGCCACCAATAGGTTATCTTTAGTCATCGCTTGGCATGCAACCAGTAGACTATAATTAGGCATCATGCAACATGGTACTAATAGGCTCTCATTAGGCATCATGAAACATGATATCGATAGGCTCTCGAATAGGCATCATGAAGCATGTTATCAGTAGGTTGTCGTTAGGCATTGCAAAACATGTTGTCGATAGGCTCTCATCAGGCATCATGAAGCATGTTATCGGTAGGCTCTCGCTAGGCATTGTGCCCATGGTGTCGATAGGCTTTGGTCAGGCATCGTGAAGCATGTTGCTAGTAGGCTCTCATCAGGAATCGTGAAGCATGTTGTCGGTAGGCTCTCGTTAGGTATCATTTCCATGGTGCTAGTAGGATTTGGCATTGTTGAAGTCATTATGTGTCATGCAACCGGTAGTCTTCCATGTGTCATTATGTGTTATACAACCGGTAGGCTACCATGTGTCATCATGTGCCATGCAACCAATAGGTTGTTATAAGTCATCATGTACCATGCAATCGGTAGGCAACCATATGTCATCGTGTGCTATGCAACCGGTAGTATTTTACTATACATTTAAAATTTTTGATAAATTCACCACCTTTTTATATTTTTTCATGAAAAAAGGCAATTCGCCATGTCTTCTACATGACTTTGAACACTATTCACCTCGATTTTGAAATTGATTCACCCCATTATTATAAATACATTTTCGGACCTACCCCTTATGCATAACTTGCTAGGAGGACAAAATAAAGTAGTTCTTTTTTATAGTAACCATGCTAGGAATAGACTTAATAACCTCCTCAAATACTACTTGATAATAGGTGGGAAGAATATATTGAATCCTTGCTTGCTACCAAGACAACCATTTCTCTAAAGACTCATTCCAAATATCCAAGACTAGTAATAAATCCTTAGTTGCTAAGAATAGAGGCTTGCATTCCTTGAAAAGGGCTAAGGAGCTAGCATATCTCTAGATAATAGGATTCTATCATATGTTGTGAGTGGCTATGGAACAACAAACTTGTAAGAAATTATCCTTCTACTTCCTATAGAGAGGTAGCAAACCACTAATGGAAAGCAAGGTGACATGAGAACCTTGTCCAGCCAAGGAATATGGATCTATTTGTATTTATAGATAGCTACAAATATCTTGTATCTAATGAGAACCTTCTAAGGTTCACTTCATGTTAAGGCTCTTATTATTTTTCCATAATAAATTTACATTGAGTGATACG
This sequence comes from Wollemia nobilis, assembly GCA_028583015.1. Lineage (NCBI taxonomy): Eukaryota > Viridiplantae > Streptophyta > Pinopsida > Araucariales > Araucariaceae > Wollemia > Wollemia nobilis. The sequence continues at coordinate 3,154,903 of JAQPPZ010003287.1, read as the reverse complement.
ATCAATAATTCCAAGCTCGCCTTGGTCCTTAAGGGTGATGCAAAGCTTCCAAGGGATATCTAGTAAGTAATGAGCCCCATTCCATTTTATCTACATGAAATATATTAGTATAAAGTTGAAATTATGGTAATTAAATTTAGCTAAAAGTCAACATGAGGAGTAATAAACATGTGAGGCTATAAAAATCTTGTTAGGAACTTGGAATTTACCCACCAATGACAGAAATATAGTGGTCAAAGTAGAAATTTTCCTTTGTACCTTATTGAGGATACAATCCCAAATGACCTTTGGAGAAGCATCAATCCCAAAGAGTATCCCAAGGTATCTGATGATGGATCTAAGGATAACAACTTTTCAATCATAAGAGATATAGGTACAAAGACTAGTTTTTAGAGAGATTAATTCAATCTTTCTGCCAGTAATTTTAGAACCAAAAACATCACAATATAGGTGGAGTATCTTTCTTGCTATTTCCACCTTATATTTATTTTTATGGAGAAAGAACAAATTAGTCATCAGTAAAGTGATAGTTGATCACAAATTACTGGTTGGGGATACTGATTCCTTGGAGAATACCTTCTCTATAAGTGGTCTCTAAAAGGTATCCCAAAACATCATGTTGATAGCATATAGGAGGGGGTAAATAGGAAAAACCTAATGAATTTATATTTGTAGGGGGATAAGATGTGATAAACTACCATTAACTAGCACTCTAACTAAAGAAGATTGAAATAGAAGCAAGATATGAGAGCAAAAATTATTACCAAACCCCAACCAAGAAAGCATATTCAATATGTGTCTTCAACTAATATAGTTATAGGCCTTGTTAGAATAATTTAGCAAAATGACATCTTGCTTAGATTCCTTAGCCAATTGAAAAGTTTTCCAAGCTAACATCAAGTTGTCAAGAATAATCCTTCCCTTGAGAAACCTCATATGTTGTTGTCTAACAATTTTAAAGGTCATAAGACTCAACTTTATGGAAAGGGCCTTAGAAATAATATTGTATACAACATTAACCAAGGTGATAGGACTTCAACCAAAAATAAACATAATATCTATACCTTTTAAAATAAATTTTTTCATACCTTGATTAATGAAGCTATTAAGCAAGATAGATATAATAGATTGATAATAAAGAACGTACAGGTTTTTACCAATCAAGGGCCACGATATCTTGTAGAACTCCATAGGAATACCATTAGGACCTAGGGATTTACAATCCTTCATACGAGAAATAGCTTGCCGTAGATTTTCCAATTTGATGTTAAGGTCAAGTCTATTTCATATTTCATGGGACACTTTTTGAAGGATAGAGTTCTTAATGTAGTCCTCTAGGATGGGGAGTAGATCATAAAGAGGATCAATAACAAAGATATGTTGGAAGTGATTGTGAAAGACTAGCGATTTCATAATAATTATTCTTAAGAGTCCTCAAGGAATCCTTGATGGTAGTGATGCTATCAAAATTTTGTGTCCTTGAGAAAATCAAAGAAAAACTTAGAGGCTTTATCCCTATGTTTGATCCAATTAAGTCTAGATCAAATCTAGATACCTCTATCTTTTTACACTTTGAATTGGTGAATCTCTTCTCCATACTTAGCATAATGAGATAGAGATTCCAAATTATTAGGGTTGTGCTTAAGGATAGTGTGGGCATGGTAAATTTTAGAGGTGATGAGATCAACCTTCTTGCATTTGGCCTTGGCAACCTACTAGCCATACTACCTCACAAACTTTGTTTTTCTTCTTATAGCTTATTTCCACTATTATGTCCAACCCACTCTACCATAAGGATAGGATTAAAATTACCATATAAAGGCCATAAGGTTCATGCATTCCTTAGAGGCCAAGTGAAAAACAATGAGCTTGAAATGGATATGGATAGGTTGATCTATGGGGGGCAAGAGAGCAATTCAAAAGAATTAGGAGATGATCAAAGAGAAGATTTGATAAGATGGTGGAAAATTGTATAATGAACAAATGGGTTGTGGAAAGATCAAGCAACATAAAATCAATCAAGTCTTGTCACTTTGAGGTTCTCTCTAGATTGAGGATTGGAACAAGTGTATTTGTTAAGGCATTTCTTTCTCATGTTCCTTAAGCAAAATGTTAGGATCCATATTATTTTTCTTGATTATTATTTTGAGGGTATTATTCTCTATAATGTTGTGATATAATTGTCCTTTAAATTTGATAGTATTTTCTAGACTCTCCTTTGCCATGTTAAAAAAAACCTTCAAAATTTCCATCTAATTCTTCACACTGTCAAAATTGGACTGCATAGCAAAAAAATTAAAATATTTTAGTTAATAAAGGTCTAAATGTATGAAAAAATTGATTAAATAAAATATTGATCACTTACATCTGCAGCTACTTTGGTAGCCTTTGAAACTTTAACCTTTTTCTTATCAATTACCCATTTATTGAAACATGCCTAGGCTTTGACATTTAGGTTCTCCAACATATTCAAAAGGATATCTAAAACTTCATCATTGTAAACATGAGTGGTCTTTACATTTCCTGATTTTTCTTGATGTAATAAAACATCAACCTTTTTAAGTTGTTGCTCAACCAATGAAAAATATTCTCTTCTTGAAATTTTTTTGTATTGGGCATGAATTTATTTAATTATAATTTTTGTCTGATATTCCTAGTCTTTCAATTTTACAATATCCTGAAGCACACTATATTTTACTGTGGCTTCACAATTGTATGCTAATAAAATAGATTCTAAAAATTTTAATTTCTCATATTCTATAAGAGAAGTAGGGTCACCAGTTTGATGAGAGGGATAGTAGTTGTGAGCAGTGGATGCTCTTCCTTCAGTTTACCATGCTTCAGTATGAAGTACATCTGAAGCTTTAAATCACTCATGAATGTTACCTTGTAAAAGATAATCCTCATCTAGGGGAGGATTATCCAAGTCAAGAAAGTCATGCATAATAGTGGAAATACTTTTGAATGAAAATTTCAAATTTTTTGAAATGGTTTGAGTATGGTCTCCTCATAAAATCCTTATAGGAAATAATTGCTTTCTACGCATGAATTGTTTACCCCTCATCAATTTTTATCGTGGTAGAGGTAGTGGTGGAATAATTCGTTGTATCAGTTGTTGTGATTGACCTAAGGTCCCTACAAAAAGACTAGAATAAAATTTATTAGAAAATATTAAAATAAAATGATGAAAAATATAAATGTACTATATAGTGATTAACTTTAATTATGCATACCATACCTAATGTCGATGCGGTCTCTTGTTCTAATTCGATCGATTGTTCAAAAGTTTTTATGTGATGTTGTTGAGGTGGAGGTGGTGGTGGCATCATTTGTTGTCTTTGATGATGTCATTGAGTTAAGGACCCTATAAAAAATTAGAATAAAATTTATTAGAAAATATTGAAATAAAATGATGAAAAAATAAAATATAAATATACTATATAGAGATTAATTAACTATAATTGATCATACTAGATGTCAATGTGGTCTCATATTCTGATTGGTCCAGTTGTTCGAATTATTCTAAAGAATGTTTGCGATGTTGTTTTAAATACATTTAAAAAACATTAGAAAAAGACAACTAAAATTAAGTTAAAAAAAAAATTACACAACCAACTGCAAAAAAGAGTGACATTACCTCTAATGGGTTGGATAAATTCCTCAACATAGATAGGCTCTTGATGTGCAACTGAATAGGTAGCTGCACAAAAAATAGGAGATGCAAAAGATCTTATGCATTTCACAGATCTTGTTATTAGAGATTGGGGTGGCTGTGTCTCAGAATCTCCACTAGCCTCTGAGAGAAGTCCTCTAATTTTAGCCTCTTCTTTGTTAGAATACGAAACATAAAAACTATATTATAATATAATAATATAAATTTATTGTAAATTTGAATTAAAAATATGAATTTTACCTGGACCTCTTCAGAGATTAAGCCAACTATCTTCAATTTTGTGTGGAGTGAGGTGGGGACCAAGGTATTCTTTACTTTGTAAAATGCTTCATAAAAAAAAGAAATCAAATAAGTGGTAGTAGAAACAATGGCAACAGTGACAGTATTGTTTGTGTGTATGCTTAAGATCATTTATGATTCTTTTGGAAACATATGAGGACCAGTCGAATCTATTGTTTCCAAGACAACACACCATATACGCTAAAGCCCAAAATGAAATGTTTTTTGTTCTCCCTTGTAAAATAACACATGCTTGGAAGAACTCAATGATCGCATGAAGGAACTTGTGGATAATAACTAAAAATAGTTGGCCCATTTTGGATGGATTTGAATGTCCTACAAAACGATTATAACACAAATTTTGAAATTACATATGGAAATTATGCAAGGAAGAGGAAAATTTAAATTTGGAATACTTACCTAATAAAAAATTTGATGAGAGATTGTACCTATTCTCAAGATATATTTGATCGCCTTCAGAGAGAGAATTTTGATGTGATGCATTCACAATTTTTATATGGAAGGGTTGTTAATCTATGGATATCGGTCGGTGTAATAGAAAAGGAGAGGGTCTTGTTATCGATGTTCATAATTATGATCGATCGGTCATTGTTGTAGCAATCAACTATAGCAATCAACAATCCTATGCAACAAATTATTGTTCGTGTTGTATTGGGATATTGATACTAACCCTAAGAGCCCATATTTTTTTAGCCATGTTGAATCGTAATTAGAAGTATTGAGAACTGTGGAGATGAGTCAAAAAATGAGGTTTTTGAAAATAATTTTTTGATGGAAGAATGAATGATTCCAGCCATTGTTGCAATAGATTGGAAGGGTTTCAATAGGTTTTCAAAAGGTTTTAGAAGGCTTGTGTAAGATATATATTTTTTCTATTATGTGCAAAGAAGAGAAATAAAATTGGTGATGCCATTTTAGAGGTGTTTGCATGCATAGCATTAAATGAGGTGTTGACACATGACGTCATTAAGTGAGGTGTTGACAAATGGTAATAGGTGTATGGTATATCATGGGTAGACTGTATTTAGTCATTGCTTGGTACACAACTAGTATATTATCACCAAGTGTCATGCAACATGGTACTAGTAGGTTCTCATTATACATCATGAAAAATGATATTGATAATCTCTCGATAGGTATCGTGAAGCATGTTATCAGTAGGTTATCGTCAGGCATTGCAAAACATGTTATCAATAGGCTCTCATTAGGCATCATGAAGCATGTTATTGGTAGGCTCTTGCCAAACATCGTACCCATGGTGTCGATAGGCTTTGGTCAGGCATTGTGAAGCATGTTACTAGTAGGCTCTTGTTAGGCATCATGAAGCATGTTGTTGGTAGTCTATCGTTAGGTATCATTTCCATGGTACTAGTAGGATTTTGCATTGTTGAAGTCATTGTGTGCCATGCAACCAGTAGGCTTTCATGTGTCATCATGTGTTATACAATCGGTAGGCTATCATATGCCATCGTGTTCCATGCAACCAATAGGCTGCTATAAGTCATCATGTACCATACAACTGGTAGGCAGCCATACATCATCATGTGCTATGTAACCGGTAGTATTTTACTATATATTTTTAGTTTTTGATAAATTCACCAACTTTTTATATTTTTCATGAAAAAAGACAATTCACCATATATTCTACATGACTTTGAACACTATTTGCCTCGATTTCAAAACTAATTCACCCTAGAATTATAAATACATTTTTGAACCTACCTCTTATGCATAACCTACTAGGAGGACAAAATAAAGTAGTTCATTTTGATAGTAACCATGCTAGGAATAGACTTAATAACCTCCTCAAATACCACTTGATAATAGGTGGGAAGAATATATTGAATCCTTGCTTGCTACCAAGACAACCATTTCCCTAAAGACTCATTCCAAATATCCAAGACTAGTAATAAATCTTTAGTTGCTAAGAATAGAGGCTTGCATTCCTTGAAAAGCTCTAAGGAGCTAGCATGTATCTAGATAATGGGATACCATCATATGTTGTGAGTGGTTATGGAACAACCAACTTGTAAAAAATTATCCTTCCACTTCCTATAGAGAGGTAGCAAACCATTAATGGAAAAAAGGTGACATGAGAACCTTGTCCTACCAAGAAATATGGATCCATTTGTATTTATAGATAGTTGTAGAGATATTGGATCTAATGAGAACCTTCTAAGGTTCACCTCATGTTAAGGCTCTTATTATTTTTCCATAATAAATTTACATTGAGTGATAGGATCAGTAATGCTAAGCTCACCTTGGTACTTACGGGTGATGCAAAGCTTCCAAGGGATAGCTAGTAAGGAATGAGACCCATTCCATTTCCTCTACATGAACTATCTTAGTATAAAGGTGAAATTACGATAAATAAATTTAGCTAAAAGCCAACATGAGGAGTAATAAACATGTGAGGCTATAAAAACCTTGTTAGGAACTTGGACTTTACCCACCAATGACAAAAATATAGTGGTCCAAGTAGAAAGTTTTATTTATACCTTATTGAGAATTCAATCCCAAATGACCTTTGGAGAAGCATCAATACCAAAGGTTATCCCAAGTTATCTGATGATGCATCTAAGGATAACAACTTTCCAATCATAAGGGATATAGGTACAAGACTAGTTTTTAGAGAGCAAGATTAATTCAGTCTTTTTGCAACTAATTTTGAAACCAAAAACATCACAATAGAGGTAGAGTATCTTTCTTGATATTTCCACCTTATATTGATTTTTATGGAGAAAGAACAAATAGTAAATATAGAGTCTTTAATATAGTCCTCTAGTATGGGGAGTATATCATATAGAGGATCAATAGCAAAGATATGTTGGAAGTGATTGTGAAAGACTAGCGATTTCATGATAATTATTATTAAGATTCCTCAAGGAATCCTTGATGATAGTGATTCTCTTAAAATTTTGTGTCCTTGAGAAAAGCAAAGAAAAACTTAGAGCACGTGTCCCTATGTTTGATCCAATTAAGTCTAGATCAAATCTAGATACCTCTAGATTTTTCCACTTAAAAATGGTGAATCTCTTCTCCATCCTTAGCATAATGAGATAGAGATTCCAAGTTATTAGGGTTGTACTTAAGGATAGTGTGGGCATGGTAAATTTTATAGGTGATGAGATCAACCTTCTTGCATTTGGCCTTGGCAAACTACTAGCCATACTACCTCACAAACTTTATTTTTTTTCTTATAGCTTCTTTCCATCACTATGTCTAACCCACTTTAGCATAAGGATAGGATTACAATTACCATATAAAGGCCATAAGTTTCATGCATTCCTTAGAGGCCAAGTGAAAAACAATGAGCTTGAAGTGGATATGGATAGGTTGATCTATGGGTGGCAAGAGAGCAATTAAAAAGAATTAGGAGATTATCAGAGATAAGAGTTGATAAGATGGTGGACAATAGTAGAATGGAAAAATAGGTTTTGGAAAGTTCAAGCAACATAAAATCAATGAAGTCTAGTCGCTTTGAGGTTCTAACTAGATTGAGGATTGGAACAAGTGTATTTGTTAAGTCCATAGGGGAAAGTGAGTAGAAGAAGGGATATAATATATTCAAGTGGTTTCTATTGGAGATCCATATTTTGAACTCATTTGTGTCCAAGGGCCTACCTTCTACCCAACACTAGTCCTTATGTTTCTCCACAATATTAAACCCAACAAGGTAGCATACATCCAATTTTAGAGAGCAATTATGTTGTAAGGTTTATTAGGGACATAGATAAAACATAAACATACAATACCTCATTGATATTTAAAGTCACCCAAACACAATGATGGTTAGGGTCTTCTCCCCAACTAAGTATATTATTGCTAATTTGGATGGAAATTGACACAATCACACCACCTCTTTCCTAAACATATTATCTTACACATAACCCTAGAGTTCGAGTATATTCTAAAGGTAAACTAATCCTCTGCTACCTTACATTTTTAGAGGAAAAAACTTGAGGTCCAGAGTATTGAATTAGATGAACAACATAGGCTATTTGTAGAGGTAAGAAAATTCCTCTCATATTATAAGATATCATCATAAGATTCATTTACTAATAGGAGAAAAATGGGAACTCCCCCATGCCTAAGGATTGAAAGAAATTCTCATGGAACACATTAGCTTTAGATGCAATCATTTTCATAGCTATTGCCCTTGACTCTTTCAAAATAGAATCAAGAAGTAAAATTGCTAGTATACCTAGAGTAGGGTTAGTAAAAATGCTCTTGGGAGGCCTCAAGTTAGCTAATGAAAAGGTCTTATATGGATGGTTATCTCTACTCTTAACCAAAGAGGACCTAGATATGTTTATCATTTTGGAAAATTTTGGAGGGAGAAAAACCTATTTTGCTTCCCCACCATCTTCCAACTATCAATATCTAGCTTTAGGAGCTAAACTTAAAAATTAAACTTTGAGGATCTTGGCTCAAGGTTAAATTTATAATTGCCTCAACACCCACCAACAAGGTCTTGTATAGGGTTCTCAGACATAGGGATAATTGATCCAAGGTAATTAATAGGTGACTACAAGGGGTGACTCTATGGTGGAGTCTATTAATGAAGGAATTTGACAAGGGAGTGGCTTCAAAGGAACAAGGATATCTTTTATGGCTATATTTATTTTATCTTCATGAGGAGATTGATTTGGGCTAGGGTTTCCTGATTTGTTCACAAAACTGGGAGCCCTAGAGGAGTTTGTACTCGTAGGTTTTGATGGTTTAGTCAATTACTTTGGGAAATATTTTATTAGGTACCCCACTTTCCTATAATATAAATAGACATAAAGGAGATTAAGAACTCGTAGAGACTGGATAAAACTAGCCCCTAGCACCTAAATATTGATAGAAGAAGGGAAGGCTTCAAATATATCAACTTTAGCATAAACCTTAGCATGAATGTGGATACCAACGAGATTTTTGATAGACTTATTACATCAAATAACTTTCCCTAATGGTTCCAAAATGGTCCTAAAAAACCCATGAAAGTTGAAAGGTAAATACAATAATTATAGTCTTAGAGGGTATTTTGATCTTAAGGGCCCTTTAGAATGGAACTCAGGGGATAAACCCTACAAAAAATAGGTCTATCCACAAATAATATTGGTCCCAAAGTGTAGGGTATCATGAGCATGTAAAAACTTATTAAACATAACACTTACATACCCTTTACCTAGATCATAAACTAAATCTACAAGCCAACCCTTGGAAGTCTCCTAGTTCTTGTGAATCCATTTAAAAACCTCAAAATTAGGGGAAAGATCTCGTAGAAAGAAAAAAATGATGGTCATAGAAGATATATAATTAGTTGAAACAATAAAGGAATATGGAAAAGTGATATATAATTGCTTAGTTGGTATTTGAATTCCCTTAGAATTTTATCCGTTGACAAAAATAGTAGGATATGGAATATCAGAGAGAATGTTAATAGATGGTGACTAGTTGCCAATGACCATAGAAGAAAATATGGAAAAAAGAGAATTAATAAATAGGGTTCATTGCAAGGGGAATTTGGCAGTGTGTGACCTACTTGGAAGATAGAGGAAACTTCCTAAAGACCCCACCTCTTGGAATGATAGCACAAGCTACACGTATGGAAAATAGTGCAATATCCTTCAGGTACATGACTCACCCAACCATGTCGTTCCTTCTACACTTACACATGTGTGCCTATGTATATTAATGAATATTTCATTATGCCTTAAGTTTATACAATGATACTAAAAAAAATGAGGTAGCAACTAGAAATAATTTATGGTTTGAGTTTTCAAAAGGTTGATAGTCCACCTCAAACCTACTACTACATCAATTAGTAGCGGGGTTATAAAGAAACTAATAGAGTTGAACATAAACTAAGAAGTTATGGATTATCCTATTTAATAAAGAAATATATTCTTTGTAATTTTTTTTTTTAAGGGTAAGATAAGGTATATACATGATAACTTAACACAAGTAGCTTGAGATGAATTGTCTAATATACTTAAATGTTTATATATCTTAAAAATTATTTTCAAAACATTTAATTTTTAAAAAATGGAAACATATTATGTTAGGTTTATATGCATATGGTATTTTACTTAATTTCATTCTCACATTTTATCCATTTAATTTAATAATAATAAGGTCCGAGGTGTAGACCAATTGGTTCGACCAAACCCCGTAAGGGGGTGGAGGTCCAAGGTTCAAATCTCGGGCCTCATCGGACTGAACGCTTGTCCCTTTCTTGGTGCTTTTAGTGGTGTAAAAGGTTTAAAATTATTGTGGCATGGTGGTTATAGGGGTGGACTACGTGAAGATCTATGTGGCGGCTTTCGAGGTGTACAACATAGAATACTGTGGCAGCCAAAAAAGTCGGGCAACCTTGCCCGATTTGTGGCAGCTACCGATTCCACCATGTAAATTCAAAAAAAATAAAAATAATAATAATATTTATTGGTTGCTTTTATAGATTTTATAATCATTTACAAAGTTGTCAATTCCAACCAAATATCATGAGTATGTTTTTATATTATTTAAATTATATAATACAATAAATTATAGCTTAATTAATATGATCTAATTTTTATTATATATAATAAATTATTTTAGTATGATTTAAAATAAATTTATAGTTTTATTTTGAAATAAAGCATGTAGAAAATATTGTAAGACAATATTGAAAAGGAGACTAGATATGCAAAGAATTACTAAAAAGATCAAGAACTAATTGATTATTCCATGGGATCAACTTTGTATAATAGCAAAGTTGATCACTGTGAGTCATTAGATTACAACAACCCAAAATATTTAAGCTAATCTTCACTGGGAGTTTACCTACCTCATGCAAGAGCGATAAATCCAATTAGAATATCCTAGTAGGACTTAAGATTTATTCTAACACCCCCCCTTAAGTGATACTAGGGGTAAGTGGAACGACAAGAAATAAGTGGCATATCTATAGAAATGAGTCTTGGCAACAAGGTCTGGTAAGGTACTCATGTACAATATATTGGAACAATAGTAAATAAGTGTCATATCCACTAAAATGAGTCCTGGTAAAAAGGTTTGATAAGGTACTCATGTACAATATATGTAGCAAAACTTCTTTTGGAGAGATGATAAAAAAAACACATGGGAAAAAACCATCTTCCAAAAGAGATAGAAGAAGAAGAAGAAGAGGAGGAGGATGGAGAGGAATATGTCCTCATCAAAAACTTCCCCCTAGGAAAATTTCCTTACCCAAAGTCTCTCACGTAATTGATGGTAGTGTGGAGAATCAAAGGGTTTGGTGAAGATGTCTACAATCTGACTCTATGTCGGAATATACTCCAAGAAAATATCCCCATCTTGAATGTGTTGTCGAATGAAGTGCATGTGGATCTCAATGTGCTTGGTGCGCTGATGCTCAATGGGATTGCAAGAAATATGAATTATACTTTGGTTGTCACACCAAAGTACAATAGGCTTATCATGGAAAAAACCAAACTCTCTCAATATCTAACGAAGCCAAAGGTCCTCCTAACTAGCCAAAACAACTGCCTTATACTCTGCCTATGTAGATGATAATGCAAAGGCCTATTTTTTTTTGCATGACCAAGAAATAGGTGAAGAACCAAGACAAAAAACATAGCTAGATGTGGAACATCTATCATCAACTAAACCTACCCAATCTAAATTAGTGTATCCTACAATCTCTGTAGATCCTCTACCATAGAACAATCCAAAATGTGTAGTACCCTGTAGATAGCGAAGAATTCGCTTTGCTGTTAGACAATGGCTGAAATGAGGTGTTTGATAAAATTGAGAGATTAAGCCAACAACATAGGAAATGACAAGGCGAGTATGAGTCACATACAGTAGACTCCCTACTAGTTATCTATACAAAGTAGCATCACACAGAGGTGTAGTTTAGGAAGAAGTTAAAGTGAATCCAGACTGAAAAGGTATTAGAGAAGGCTTACAATCAGCCATCCGAAATTGTTGAAGATCTAGAGTATACTTATGTTGACATAATAAAATCCCTGACTCTATATGAGTTATCTAAAATCCAAGGAAGTAATGTGCCAAATCCATATCAGCCATATCGAATCTCTCAGAAAGGGAGTGCTTTACAATTTGAATGTGGGAAGTGGAACTACCAGTGAGAAGTAGATAATCAACATAGAGAACAAGAATGGTGATGTCATTTTGTTCCTACAAAATATATACTGTAGCATCAGACTCGCAGTGAGAAAATATGGTGGTGAGAAGGAAAGAATCCATCTTCTCATACCAAGCTTGAGAAGCTTGTTTTAGACCATAGAGAGACTTTATTAGTCTACAAACTAGAGAAGAGTCTTAAATAAATCCTACGGGTTGCTCCATTTATATCTCTTCCTTTAAGTCACCATGCAAGAAGGCACTTTTCACATCCATCTGAAATATAATTTAATTCATGCATGAACAATAGCTAAAAGAAATAGTGCACAAGGGCATACAACTAATGAAAAACCTAAACTATTTTGTTGAGAAAATAAAACAAATTCAGTGTATGGGCCTATGGATAAAAATATGACTGATCTACAACTTCCAAGCAAGTTGAGTTAGTCAAAAAAATATCCAAAAAAAATGAACCAGATTTATGAAAACCTTGAATGCATGCAAAATATAAACTCGCTCTGATACCATGTAGAAAATATTGTAAGACAATATTGAAAACAAGAGACTAGATATGCAAAGCATTACTAAAAAGATCAAGAACTGATTGATTATTCCATGGGATCAACTTTGTATAAATATAAAAGTTGATCACTGTGAGTCGTTGGATTACAACAACCCAAAATATCTGAGCTAATCTTAACTAGGAGTTTACCTACCTCATGCAAGAGTGATAACTCCAATTAGAATATCCTAGTAGGACTTAAGATTTATTCTAACAAAGCAGGGTTATGCACAGTGGTGAATATTTGTAAATTGAGCGAATATTAGAATTTTAAAAATTGGAAATTGGTGAATATGAGGACCCTCAATGTCGGCCCATTCACCTAAAATTTTCAAGACCAATTTTTTCTTAGGGTCAATTTGCCACAATATATATCCAAACATAGGCATATTTGTACTCGTTGGAAAGCTCTTTTCGATCCTAATCTAATGGTGGTGTTTTTATGAAGTTATAAGATGATGTAATAGGTAAAAATTTTCCCCAAATATGACCTTAATTTTTAGGGCTTCAAATACCCCAAATTTTAGTGTGAAGATGATTGATTTGATTTGCTTAGAATTCGCCTTGATTCACCTTGATTTTGATTAGTATTCACCATTTTTTTACAAGTACATTTTGAGTCCAATCCCTTATGCATAACACTGAAGTAAATTTAATAAGTAAATAACATTAACTAAAGGTAATAAGCATTGACAATGAGCAACCAACAAGAAATTGTAATGTGTATCTTCATTAGACTCATTTTCCTTCCTTATGTTAAAGTATGTGTAGTATAATTTTATCAATCCAAGGACAAAGGTGTTAGAGAGTGCTTATGATCACTACTAATGTAGACTATAGGCAAGTATTTATGTAAGCCTTTAGGTATTATTCATGCAATCCTAAAGAAATTTTTAATGTATTCACCCTTAGTAATATTGGTTAAACCACCTCTATGGTTAATATTGAATAAAGGATTTAATACATTTATTATATTGTAAATTTACCTTCAAGTCATTTTGACTTGAAAAAATTTGATTGGGGATTTTGTATCACTATAAATACCCCCAATAATTGATTTATTGTATTAGTGAGTGGTATGCAAAGATAATATGGGTTACCTACAACACCCACCCCTTATTCCTTCTTTCAAATTGTGTCATGTAGGTCTCTATTTTTAATTTATCAATGCTATATTTAATTTACTCATATATTTTTTGTATATAATGGTGTTAAATGTATGTTTAAAACATTTCTATAAAATATTATGAATTCTAACAAGGTATCTCAACAAGGTCTAGAGCTACATCACTCGATTGCAAAAAATAATTCTCTTCTTTTAGACAAATGAAGATGCAACTGTCAAACTAAATATTTTGGAATAATTTGTTGTAGTTTGAAATTTTTAAATTTAAATTAGATTTGACATTAATTTCTCCCCCAAATTTTATGCCCTCTTTTCACATCAAATTCATGTGCTTTGTGTTATTCAAATTGTGCATATTTTTTTTTATTGATTAAAAGAGGGTTTTGAAAGGATCCCTGAACCTTTTACAAAAAAACCCAAAAAAATACACTCTTGAAGATAATATTCTGGAGACAAACAAGGATCATCTCAACCAAGGAGATAACCTCCACAAGACCATCAACAAAGAGATCAAAAATTTGAAAAATGTTTTCGACCTAAACCAGGGAAAACCAACATGCATTTGAAATGAAAATAGCACCAAAAAATGAGAACAGGGGAACACTAGGCCAAAATTGAAACAACACATAAATTTAAAAAATGAAGCATGAATCCTTCTCAAAAATGAAACTAAACTCGCTCATTGGAGAAGTAGTGTAAATAGGAAAAGTCTACACAAAGGAGCCTCTCAAAGGCCTAGAAGATGGATTAGTAGCACGAGGAGATCCTACAGGCCATAGGATATCACTACAAAGAAAATAGAATGCACATCCAAAAGGTGAGAAATTCTAGAGAATATTCAAACCACCATGGCTTCACAAAACTAGAACCATAAATCCAATGCAGGGACAATCATTAGGAGACCATCTTCTATAGTGACCTAGCACACATAGGGTCCCCCTCCAAGATAAAAAAAAAAAGTTGTAGAAGAAACCCATCAAAATATCACTAGCACCAGATCGATGCCCAACCACATCTACTATTTTTTTTAGGAAGATGTCCATAGAAACCTTCAACCATAGTTGTATAAGAAAGCACAGGTTCCCATACCAAAGACTAAAAATAGCTGCAAAGAAAGTTTCCACCAAAAAAAATTGAAATATATAAGAATTGGATATTCTAAGAGACAAATTAGAAGACCATGAACCCACCACTAAAATCCTAACCGAAAATTAGTCACAAGAGTCACTCATATGCAGACAATAAAAATGGGGTCCTACCTCAAAGACCTAAAAAATGCAAAAAAAAAAAACCTAGGCTACAAACACTATGGGAAAATAGGATGACAAGCCCCCCTTTAAAATACCAACTAGGAGAAGAAATAAGGAAGCCCCAAATACATATGAAGATGAAGCTTGAGGTCCCCAAAATACCAAAAAAGTCCATAGGGAAAGGCTTTGTAGGGAAGGGTTCTGCAACACCAATTCCTGAACCAAGCCAGTCAAATCCAACCACCACCAAAGAGCACCAAGGAAAGAATCTCCAAGATATTCCATTTGAGAAACTGCATTCATAAAATAACCAGAATACCCTTCCTAAGAGGCCCCAAGAATATCTCATGAAGGTCCTAGAAATGCAATAGGCTCCAGGAATATCCTAAGAAGACCTTCTCGGTCAGAGATACCATAGGACTGGAGCAAGAGGGAGCAAGAAAATTGAAATGGGGGTCTCTTGCCCAAAGCGGGAGACCTCTCGCCTCCCTCAACTCCCCTTCCAATCTTAAAATTGTGTATATATCTCTAATACATAGGGAAATATAAGTAAAAACCATGAGTGACATCACAAAGGTAAAAGCACTCCTTGTTTTGTCGAAAGGTCATATTTTCAAATCCCTTCCTCTCTATGCCATTTATCTTTTAACTCAACTTGTTCTTACTCCTTGTTCTTTGGGTTTTTAGTGAAATCTTCATCTGCATCAAAGAGACTAGAATGATGGTAGCAGCATTGGATTGCAAAGGATATGTCATCAATTTGAGCTCCAGATTCAATAGGTTTTTAAGAAATTTTTATTTTACAAGGGTATTGGATATAAGCATCATTTAGGATGGTGTATGCACCCTACTTAGTCTTCCAATATATGATTAATATCAAATTGCATGTATTCCAACTAGTCACTATAGTACAATGGTTCGTTTAACTCCTTGTTCACTAGAGGTTATTGGGTCGAATTGGACACCTTTTCTTGCACATAACTCTTTTCACCCAAATATATATTAAAGAATGTTGTTTATTCCCTAAGTTAAACCAAGCTCAAATGATATAGTGGTAAAATATCTTGCTTGTGGCTATTATATAAGCAAATTAAATCCTACAAGAACATTTTATAGGCTTATTACATTGATGAATGACATACCCACAATGAAGTAGTAATGTATCCTCTTCAAAATCTAGCAACAACATTGTTGCATTGGTTGGAAACATCACTTATGGATGTGAAGTCTCAATGTTGAACCTCAATGCTAACTCTTTTTAAAGGTATGGTATAAACACGCATTTTTATTGTCTTCTCTTTTAGTCATTTCTAAAGAGCATGTCTGGCTCATTGGTTTATTTATGTATTTGTGGAGATGAGGTTGTTGGTTCGATCCCCATCAGTTTTGAACCTCTCAAATTCCATACTATATATTAAATGTGTGTCTGTGTGAGAGAGAATGTATATTAATGACCAATAAGATCACTCCAATTGTCAAACTCTATTTTGCTAGTTAGAAGAATGTAATGGCATAAAACAACCAATCCTTTTTTGCCAAGTGGCAGTTTTAAAATTTGCCAAGTGGTGTTATCGAATTTAGAGAAATATATTTCTAAGGTTTGGAATTGTTAAGTTTTTCTTGATTTCAATTGCTAATTGACCCAACCCTTTGTAGCTCATAGATTTTACATATGAAAGTGTCTAGAGCCTATTTTTTTAGATCACATGATTTTTCAATCTCAATGTAGTTTTGTATTTATTTTTGCATAAAATGGATCCTTTGATGCTTTCTACTCACCTCAATGGATAAAATTATAACCACTAGTTAGTTCAAATAATAGGATAACTTACAAGTAAATGTATGGTTTATTTTTAATAATATAATAGAATAAGGTCTTGATGATAATGAACTTGCTAAGAAGGAGGAACCACTTGGTCTATTCTTTATGTTAGTTGAACTAGATGTACTTTTCCACATAAGAGAGAAGATTCGTTCTATTTAGGTATGGATAACATTGAAGGATCTATATGAAAAAGTAAGTGCTAGTGAAGTTAATATAATAGGGACGAAGCTCTCAAAACTTAAATTTTTATATTTTGGTAATGTTGAAGACTACATATTTGCTTCAAACCCTAAAGGATAACCTATATATGGCATGAGGAAAGATAAAATGTGATGAAGAATATGTAGAATCAATTACTTCCAATCTTACTCCACATTTTATGTGAATTCTATGAATATCAATGACTCGCAACCTTTATCTCTTGAAGGAATTTTTAAAATTCTTGTCCATTATGAAGTTGTATAAATAATTATGAAGTTCTTTCTCATATATAAGCCCGTATAAATCCCTACAAATCAATGGAATTTAAGTCTTTGTTTCCCAAGGACATGTCTAAAGTTCCAAATAAGTCAAACACATGTGAATATTGTAGAAGTGAAGGATACCCCATAAAAAACTACAAAACAAGATTGAGGAAGATTGAAATAGAATTCTTAATATTTGGACGCAAGTTTTTTGATAATTAAGATAAATATGGAAAAGTAGAGACCCAATAAAACATCCATTATAGGTGGATGTTACCTCTATTATTTTCTCTTGTTGTGTCCTACACTCATAGTATGGAGGTGTTTAAGTATGTGTAATAAGATCTTATCAAGCCAAGGCAAATGGTGTTAAAAGTGCTTATAGCTACTACTGATGTAGCCTATATGCAAGAGTGTATATAATCCTATGATAGTTATTCATGTAATCCTATTGGCGTAACTTATGTAAGACTTTGAGTATCATTAATTTAAGCCTAAGGGAACTTTAAGTGTATTCATCCTTAGTGATATTGGTTAAACCACCTCTATGGTTGGCCTTGACTAAAGGGTTTTAAACATTTATTATATTATAAATCAACCTTCAAGTCATGTTGAATTGATGTTAACATTAATTGGGGATTTGTAACACTATAAAAAACCCCCAATAATTGATTCATTGTATTAGTGTGATATGTGAAGATATTGTGGGGTGCATATGGGCACCCACCCCTTATGCCTTTTTTAATCATTTTATTTCTCTTTATCTATTTCATTTATCAATGCTAAATTTAATTTGCTTTTGCATATTTTCTATATATAATCATGGTGAATGTATGTTTTGGAATTACTTTAGAAAATATTATTAATTCTAACACTTTTATACAATGATCAGTCATATATCTAGACAACCAACATAAAATTCCAATGTGGGAGTTCATTACGCTCATTTTCCTCCCTTAACACAATGATAGACTTTCTATTGATGGTAAATTTTTTGCTTTAAATGTGGAATATAAGAAGCATAAAATTTTTTAGGTCTAGCAAGTTGTAAAATGCCATTGTCAAACTCAAGAGGGAAGGAGGATTTAAATCCTCAAAATTAATTATTAGCAATTTTAATTAGGCATATGTATTATTGTCATCTTTTTTTAATTGGCTATATGATATTGAAATAAGACCCACCCTTATTACATCATGATTGCATTATCGTATTATGACAACATGGCAATTATGCACGCATCACTTGCTAATATTTGAACTTGGGTATCCTCCTTGAAAGTAAAGGAATTTAACTAGTTGACCTCATGTCATTTGATAAAAAAAATTAAGATTCACTCATGACATTAGAAACTTGGTTTATGGTATGATATTCTTCATTCCCAACCAATTATCCCATATCCCATGGGCTTGTATTATTGTCATCTTTAATGTATATGAGACTTAATTAATATATTATAATTTAGTGCTTAGGAGAGGTGTACGAGGAAACATATTTTGAAAACATGTGAAGAATCACTTTGAGAGATATATGATGGGGAATTATCTCATATATGGTGAAAATAGTGTCATTGCATTAAAAATGTTAGGCAAGAGTTAATATGAATGGTCTTAAAAATGCCCAACATATTTTATACATGAAGTTTTTTAATCATGCATGTAGTTCTTAGCATGTACGCCAAAAAATAAATTTATCATGATTGTATTTTATTTCAATTTATCATTACAAGTTGTTGGATAAGTTTATGGTTAGAGGGATTCAATTATTAAAATAAATCTCTACAAATAGATGTAAATGAATACCATGATCCTTATATCACATCATATTTCTTAATTTAATAGTATACTTAGTTTTAAATAAATATGAGGTATGGTTTCCTTTTAGCCTTCAAAAATGACTGATGGAGACTAAATCATCCCAAGAGGAATGAAACAAATGGATATATGTTTTAAATAATGAATAATTTTTCTTGTTCATATATGTATTGGGTAATCTATTGAGAGTATTATCCGATTTCCACTATGGATATATATAAAACATATTGGGCATGTTCCAATATATTTTTTCTTATCGATAAAAACAAGGTTTTGAGTGGTTCCCTATCCCATTTACAAAATTTCTCATGTTATTAGTGGTTATAAGTCATAAAAAATAAAATTTAGACATCTACAAACTAAAACTAAATTAGCCAAAATTATAAAAAAAACTTTTCTTTACAATGCCAAAACTAGAATTAAAACTTTAGAAATTGAACAAAATGAAAGAAACCATAAAGTAAACACAAATCATAACATTAATCATCACCATAAAAATTAGATTTAAAATAAACTTGGATCATATCCTCCATAAACCTACTTGGTATGAAATCATTCCCCTAGATATGATGGCATCAATATTCATCAAGCATGAAAGCACCTCATTAAGGATTTCCTCCTCCTCTCCCTTCCTTCTAAACCTTCTTATAATTGGAATGTGGTATGGATATTTAGTCTAGAAATATCCAAGGGAATTTATTGTTGGTTCCAAGACATATTGCCTTTACTAATTATTCCTTGGTTCTCTACCCAATCAACCAAATTATTACCTTCTGTCATAACCTATTTTTCTAACCTAGATTTTTTTTTATAGGAAAGTCGTAGTTGTAAGGTAACCCACATAACAATAATTCAATATAAAATTACTCAAGGCACACCCATACCTACATCTTCTGTATATAAGGCTACATAAATGTACTAGGTTCAAGGCTATAGTTTACAAGTTATCTCTTTCACTGGACCGACGAGCTAACTTGCCTTTCCTTTCATTCTATCGAAAGGAGTACGCTAAAAGCTACCTGCAAATCATATCCATTTGAGTAGGGCTAGAGCATATAAAAACTTGATTATCCCTCTCATCTATATGATGAGCTAATCAGTTCCTTTATTTGCCTTATCAAATCCTTATTCATATGAACATCTTAGATTATTTGGAACTAAACATTACCAACTAATAAGGGTCAACATGGGTACTCAACTACCTTTATCAAAATACATCCATAAAATTCCTTTATGATGTGTATTAATAATTCCTTAGTCTTTAACGGGGGTACTCAACTTATTTTCCAATATACACCCATCAAATTCCTTTATGATGTGTATTAATAATTCCTTAGTTTTCCTCTCCCTTTCCAACTACTTGTGACAAGTTGCCACAAATTTTAACCTACTCTAAATCTAGTTGCTATCATCCATAATTTATCTCTTTTAGTAGGGTCATAAATTAAGTTACTCACATCCTTTTGAGAAGATTAATTTACTTCATTTGTCTACAATATTATATTATGGTCTTAGTTTCCAAGCACACTTATTATTTACATTATATATATATATATATATATATATATATATATATATATATATATATATATATATATATATATATATATATATATATATATATGTATGTATGTATGTATATATCAAACCATATCTTAACAAAGAATGCATGGTAAGCTCATCTAGTGTATTAAGCAAATAACATTTGAGCAAATATAAACCACACAATGAACCACAACTACACAAACTTTATCCTAGGAGAAACTTAGTAGGGAAAACCCAGCTTCAAATTCTCTCCACTACTATTTCATTAATCATGCTGAACTTTACATTGGATATGGACATTCCATGATGTCCTAACTTCTTACTAAAGAATCATATCACATATTTTAAGCTTCCCTTTATGAGATAGTCCATTATCACATAAAGTCACCCTTGAATCTACGTCTTGGAAACCCACTTCCATGTCTCCAATCTCACTACCATAACAATCTTGGATTATGCAAAACTCATTAGGTAAACACCCTATAAGGTAGTCTAGTAGATGTCTTACATCATGTCTCAGCAATATTACTTGGCTAAAACAAGTCATCTTTAAAAGAATGATAATAGTTACAATGCTCATAGAGGATTCTATCTTCCAGTAAACAATTCTAATGCTACTAGTTTGGGAACCTTACCACTACCATAAGCACAAATCAATCTCTACTTCATTTAAAGAAACCAAACCAAATTATCCATCTCATAAAAACAATAATGATTCCAAGTAAAATGGAAATGGGAACTTAAAGAGACTACTTCCACCTAATCTCATATTTACAAAACATCCTTAATTTCCAGAGAAATTCATTGTTAAAACTAGAGTTCCTTCTCTTAGCACATGAAAATTAACTCCACAATAGAAGATGTTATATTCAGCCAACGTAAAGGTAACAACATTACTCTACAAGGATAAAAATATGACAGAATAAACCATTCGTCAATACAAAGGAAACTTCTTCCAACATGAAAGAGGATCACAAATCATTTTGACCTTACTTATCTTTTGCAGAGGACTCAATGTCCATACTACCAAAATATTAAATGAACACACAAGAACATCCATTTTTGGGCTTCTAGATCATTCTCTAAGAGAATCATTCTGAAAATAAAAGTCACTCTTCAAAATAATTATATTTTTTAGGCGTAAGAGAGTAACACCCTCAAGTCTCATCCAAGAAAACTTTTACAAGAATGCATAAATGACAGTTGTCCAAAATAAGAGTTTCTTACCTAAGACACACCTCTATTCATCGCATATATCAACAAAAACCATTAAATATTCTTGTTATTTTGATTAAAAATAACACTTCTAAGTTTCAAAATATTATAGCTGAGGTAAAACTTATAATCCTTCAGCTAAGTAAAATGGTTTCTAAACTTTTATTTTTATGTCGCTCTCCCTTTAAATATCAACATACAACACATGCATGGTGACAAAGTTTGATATTTTCACACAGAACAGACACAAATCTATCTTGCCATACTCATCTATCCTTGATGGAATTCTACACCATAGTGAAAGACTATCAACAAATTATATACCAAAGAATGGATTACTTGACAAATCCAACTCCAAAGTCTTCTATTACAATTTTACTATAAGGACAAGTATAGATCATTCTACCGAACCAATGAGTGCAACAAATAGTCTTCTATTACAATTTGTAAATGAATATTAATCCTACCTAAAATAATAAAATTCTTCTACTACCATACCATAAATTATAAACCAAGACAACAGTTTTAAGTGTATCCCTACCTGAGATCTATGGTTGATTTGCAGTGAACCAGATCGTTTGCTCTGCATCTCCACTACAAAGCTTTATCTTATAGATTTATTGTAATTCTCCTTCCTTTTCCAGCATTTTCATGACCCTCCCTTGGCAAACTTGTTATGTGTATGGATTCAAGTTTTTTTGTGTTGCATTGGTGATGGTACAATCAATTACTTCATGACTAGATATGCAAAATATACATTATGGAAATGCTTTATGTATTTTTTTAATGGAATGGATATCTATTTAGTGCCAATTTTTATAAAACATATTTTATTTTGGAATGAGATGTTACTAATGAGAATTGCTTATGTTGCAACAGTGAATCTCCTCATGGTTGGAGAAAATATTGATTCATCGAGAATGATATATATATGATTTTTCATCATATAGAATCCTTATTCAAACCATAAGCTATGGTTACCACTCTTTTAAATTATGAAGGTCACAAGGAATATACTTCTTTTTATTATCATCACTATTTGGATAGAATCGGTATGTTGGTTCATTTTCCATATGATTGTGATATTTTTATGTGTTGCCTTCTTAAATGACTATATATATACATGATAGAAGAAAGTTCTGCCTCATATTATGTTAATTCGGTTATTATCATCAGTTTAGTTTTCAAATGAAGGAAAACCAAAGTAATAATAATGAAGGTATAAAAAAATGATGTGTCAAGAAATTCGAAGAAGGTAGTGTAAGTTGTTATTTGGTTCTCCATCAAGATTTGATTAAGAATATATTGGTGGTGATCGTGCGAATTAATAATTTAGAAGACAACCATAACCTAGGAAAGATAGCTATTGATTTTGGAGTAATGGGAGTTACACTCCACTAGATGGAAAGGGAGTAGGAGTTTTTGGTGTCAAGGAACATTGGAGACGAGGGAAGGACCAGAAAAGAGGGAGAAAACCAGTGGAAGCAAGGAGAACAAAAATGAGACTAATAAAAAAGAATCATAGAGGAATAAGGTAGGTTTTGGAACACTTTTCAATGGTTTTTAAGCTTAAATCAATGAGTAACTTAGCTCTTATGAGATCTCTTTTTCAAGTATATTTTAAGGTTATGCTATTCGAGTTGTTATTTAATCATTGTGAGACATTGTGGTTGGAACTCACTTTTGTAATCGAGAGTTTTACACTCTAAGATTATCCTAATGTGCATATATTAATTGCTTAATTTTAAAATTTGTGGAAGGATGTTTTCTTAGTGAGTTTTGGTTTTGTTTGCATGAGTATAGATTTCTAGGTCACTAATACCTCTTTTGTTTTAGCATATTTTTGACCGTCACCTTAGATGATAAAAGGACCAAAGAAGTTGGTATTATAGCACCTAGATTATTGCACCTTTCTAAGCTATATGAATTTCAATTAGCTATATTTTAACGTCATAAATAGTTTAGGTTGATTACATCGGGAATCACCTTGTTGTGCTTGTAGTAGTTTAGCTACGTTGATTTTATCCTAAATTTTACGATGTGATTTTGGAATTTTGTTTGATAAAGGCTCTTGAGGTCACCAAAAAAAGGATAAACTATTTTTTTTGTGACTTTGATGTCTTATTGCGATGTTGGGTTACTGTGAAACAAGGACTCTGGGTCACCGCTTGATGCCATGTTAGACCCTAAAAAGTTTAGCTATTATTTTGATATTAGAAGTCATTCTATGAGCTTTATGATTGATATTTGATTATGGTCTTGTGTGAGTTGTAGAATAATGATATCACGGTGTGTATGGGAATGATAGAATCTGTAGTGATAGTTAGACACTAATATGTTTCTGAAGAAGAGGAAAGAAACACTATAGATTATAGAATTAAGTGAATCAAAATTGTAGATTGTTACTATCTCTCTATTAATACAGGGAATGACTTATTGCTTAAAAACTTTCACTTTCTTAAGTTTTAGAATGAAGGACTATATGACTACCTTCTTAAATACGATTCATTTCCATAAAGTTATGTGAGAGGTCAATCCGTGTTTCTAGAAGGTTGTCAATTGTGTTTTATGGTCAGGCGTGGGAGTATAGTTTAGTCAAACTGAATTTTAAAAGTGTTATGCTATGTCAAAGTGTGTAGTGTTAATGATGAACTCAATTCTTTGTTTGGATGTTGTGTTAATCTATGTTTATGTCAGTGAATCTTAAATGGGAATTTTTTGTACCATAATATGAGACCAAATTGGTAGGTTTTATATTGTTCAAAAGAATTAGTTTATTAAGAAAGGGTAAGATAAACATGGATTATCTTGACCCATTTTTTTTGGAATCCTTTATGTATGGATTTAAGGATGAAATCCTGATGTAACATTTGAGAGGAATGAAACTCTTATATGGAAACAAAGGCATAAATATGCTAGGTCCTTATGTAGGATATTTAGATTTTATAATGAAATATACCTTTCTTCGGCTGGGTTTGGGTAAATCATGATTTTGTGGAAATATGTTGTGTAATTTCCTTAATGACTTTAATTATAGAAATATAATGAATGACATGCATTATGTTTTACTTAAATTCTGAGAAGGAATGGATAAAAAGGTTATGAGCCTTGGAAACTTTTTTTATTTTAAATCTGAATGAATAATCAATGGTATAATTATCATATTTTAGTAGCTCTTGTATAGACTATTCTTGTCATGCATCTGGTTTGGACTACTAAAGTAAATGCTGAATTTATTTAATAGAATCTAATCATTTCGAAATATTAGAGTACAATAGACTTTATATTTGTCTGATATGGTTATGTAATAATCTTAAAAGCACTCAATTCCTATATGGATTAGGAAGAGTATGGGTAGTGGAATAAGAGAAGAGCTTGTTATTTTACTGGAATGCTTTCTAATACATACTTGATATAGTCTTACGTAGGTATTGGATATGCTATTTCTGTTAAAAGAGATCTAAATATTTTAGTAGTAGCACGGATAGGTTAAACCTTTGTATTTAGAACCCAAAGAACTCCTAGTAGAAGTGGGGTTAAAATTATAATGGAATTCTGAGTTATGCAAGTAGGATTTAACAAAAATACCTAGCTTGATAAAGGAATGAACTAAATAGCTTGATACATGTCTAGTGCACTTACATTTAAAAATTTATGTAAGTGTAGAGATTTACGTGCCTCTTCAAAATAATTAAGAAGAATTTTGTGTTAGATTGCTTTTATGGAGTGAGGAGAATCGTGCTAGCTCATCCAAGAAGGATGAGAAGAGATCGCCGAGCATGCATTTTATCTAATGCACTTACATTAAAAGATAGATGTAAGTTGTAGGGATGGGTAACTCATGTGAAATTTCCAAAAGGAAAGTGAAAAAAATGCACTTAGGATCAAGCTACTCAGTATAAGATAAAATATCTTCAATTATCTCCATGCCATGATTGGGTTCATACTTAAAAAAAAAACTTAGGTTGAGTTGGGTGAAATATTGGGATATGATAAGTGCACTCCAGTTCTTTTCTCTGTTTCTCGTTTTCCCTTTTCTTTCTCCTTCTCCTAATTTTTTTAGTTTTATTCCCCCATTCTCCTTTCTAGGGTGTTGCAAATGGATGAAGCATATCTCCACTCCCCCACTACTCCCTCACCATCCATTTCGGAAGCAACATCATGGATATTTTAACTGAGAATACAATGATGGCACACTCCCTTTGTTCTCATGTCTCCACTTAGACTTGAGCATCTTTATATTCCATTAACAACAAATCAAACTTTAATTAAATAATAATTTAATAAATGGAATGCCAATTCACTTGTCTCCCTCAAGATTTTACACATATATATTAAATACTTTCCCACCAACATCATCATGAACTAACAAGTTAGCAAAAATAATATTAATGTGTTAGCTCAAATCCTTATTGGGTCCTTAGAAAAATATCAATAGTAACCTTTTCATAAATCTGGTAAGCCTTAAGACAAGTACCAAATAAATATCATCCCTTACTATAAAAATAATGAAGTCAACCTCATTGGTTATGCTTACAAAACTTTACTCCATTCTATTTTCTTTAAAAGAGATTATATTTTAAGAACATAATAACAACTTAAAGGAATATTTTATATTTGAGATTTTTTACTAAAGAGTTTTCAGAAGCTAGATTTTTTTCTACAAAAAGAGGGTTCTCTAAGGGGTGCATCATGGATATTTATGTGAACAATTTCTCTCCAAGGTCTTTGTCAAATTATGGTAATTCATCGTTGAGTGCTACAGGTGACCATTTACCCAGGATAAAGACTGCAACATTGTCATTTCATGCCAAAGAGTTTGATATAGTAGTTGACTTAGGGTTCTTTGCTATGGAAGGTGCATCACATACCAGTTATGGTGGGATTCACACAATTTCACTCAATAAGAAAGAGAATGAGCTCAGGCTACCAAATTCTAGTTTTGTCTCTCATCCCCATAGAGAGGAAAAGTCACGAGATGAGGAGCTCTTCATTTCACTTTTTAGAAAATTTCTAGCAAACCCTCTATTTAAGTTTAGAAATAAATCAGCCCAACAACTAGAATGAGAGGATGATCAATTGGGGCCCAAGGGAGTCTCTAGCCTTGGTCATGGATTTTCATCCAGATATGAGACATACCGCTATTGTGACATGCAAAATAGTGTAAATCTAAGAGAGAAACATGAGAAATGATATTTCCAAAGGTATCAACCTGCACTCCCATTCAAGTTCCCCCACCAGATTGGGTACCATGTTGTAGGAGGGAGCCAATGCTAGCTCCCCTTATGCCCATGCATTTCTCAACAACCTAACTTTCAATAGTAGTAGTTATTAAGCATCCCTAACAACTCAACTAAAGGACCTTCATTCCAACATAAGACAAAATAATATTGACCTCACACCCTCAACCCATGGACCTGGAGGATATAAACAAGGATGTGGTGACCAACATGTACCAAAAAAGGGAATCCTCAAAGCTGTATATGTAGGAGGAAATCAAATCTTTGAGTAGGCAAATCAGCAAGCTAAAGAGTTAGGTACCTTTGAGTTTGAATTGCAATATGATTTTACTGAATAAATAAAAGAATTAGAAGAGTGAACTATTGTTCTATTATTTTCCAAAATAATCCCCCCTAATGAAGAGCTCAATTGGTGGTTTATCAAAGTTTGGAAATCCAAGGGTTGGAATATTACCTCTCTTCATTGCCTTGGTCAATCCTTTGTTTCTATCACTTTAACCTCCAAATAATATTGCTTAAAGTCCTTAAGACTTAGCACCTGGATGATTTCTAGTCAAATGGTCTTTCTACAACATTGGGTATTTCAATTTGATCCTAAGAATGTGTTAAACATGAAATACCCCCTTTGGATTAAACTCCCTTTATTAAACCTGGCATGGACAAAGTACTTACCTCATATTGTTGCTAGGTTTGGAAGGCCATTATTTCTTCCATATGAGTCTTCACACTTCATGCGCTCCCACCCACACATCTTGGTTGAGACTGATGTCTCCAAGGACCTCCTGAGTAAGATATTATTCAAAGCCCTTGGTATCCAATTTGAACAACAAATTAACTATATCAAATTTCAAAACTCATGTTTCTACTATAGACAACAAGACCATATGATTAAAAATTGTTTAGTAAGACCTCCTAAACAAAAAAACTAGCCTTCTAGTACTCCTACTACTGCTACTCAACATGCAAGAAAAATAGTACCTCATGTTTAACCTTTACAACCTTCTAGTTCTCATGATGTGACCTCTCTCCCTGCTCATCCAGTTCCCCAAGCTTATAACTTAGCAGTTACACACATCTCCTTTCAACCCCCTCCATATTTTGAGGCTCCTATGGAGCAAACTCCTCTTGAAATAATTGAGGAGGTTTGGGTAACCCAACATAAAAAGAAACACAGACATAGCTCATCATGGGATGCCTCCCTCTCCTTCTAGAGATATACCCAAATACCAACATCTAGGAGGTAAGGAATGAAGCCATAATCCCACCAAATATTAATTCAAAAATACCCCCTTAACCATATGCTAGTCTAAGGAAATAGGTACTCTACATGATTATATGCAATATGTACCCACCTGGAATGCCTATGGTGCTTTAGCTGGTAATATGTTATATTGATTTTTGCAAGAATTATGTATTGGAATGTGCATGGCATCACGCAACAAGATTGGTATTTTGTTGTCTAGATAGTCATCAAGAGATTTTTCTCACAAATTTTACTATTGCAAGAAGTTAAAATTTTAGGTTTTAGACTCAAAAATACCCTTAAGACCCTATGGGGGGTTGGGGGGGTTTTGTGTATGAACCATGATTAAGGGAGGTGTAGGATGTCCTATGCCTATCTCAAGAGTTGTAGGAATCTATTTTATTATCAGGAGAGGACCCAATACATAGAGTAGTGTGGTGTACAATAATTTTTGGTGGCAGCAAATTATGTATTGCAGTTATTTATGCACCCAATGACATAGCCAGAAGGACAGCCCTCTGGGGTGCATTTTAAAACAAGATCCCATTTTCTATGTTATATACGTAATAGGACTAGCGAATTGATCGATAAAATAGACTCTCAAATCGATTTATAGGGAAGAGTTTAATCCCCTTCCCAGCTCTCCCCTATAAGACTTGGGTCGAGTGCCTAAAAAAGAGGCTTTTAAACCCTTTGGTAGCAGGTACATGGATACAACTAGATGGATGGATCAGATAGACAGATAGATAGAGACTGATTATGAATGGCAGATGGATAGATAGGGGCAGATGGGTACGGATGGGCACAACTAAACTAAAGGTCGAGGGGATCTTTATCGAGGGAAATCTATCTCTCCAGGGAGGGAAATCCTTCTTTTTAGTCGATGATGGTTTTTATCCATCCCCGCCTTTTAAAACAAAGGGAAAAATAAAACAAAGGGAAACATAAAACAAAGGGAAACACTGTTTTGGGAGAGGCAGGATTCGAACCTACGCAGGAAACCTCCAACAGATTTACAGTCTGTCGCTTTCAACCACTCGGCCACTCTCCCACTATCTCATCTTAAAGAGTTATTAAGAGTGAGATCGATAAGTCCAATTACATTCTTCATATTCCATTTGTTTGATTCGATTCGATGATGCCTCCATTCTTCATATTACATTCTTCATATTCCATTTATTTGTTTGTTTGATTTGTTTGATTCGATCCGATGATACTAGGATTTTAGTATGGTATAGTGGGAGGGAGATAGATTGGTGGGTGGCACTCCTATCAAACAACCAGGAGAGGTTAGATCATGGTCTAGGTTTAGAATGGCATGAAATATTTATGATCCTAATTAGAACAAGACTGCTAAAAATAATGGGGCTTGGTTTACTTGGAGCAATTCACAATGTGGTTATGCTCTAAGAATGGTAAGATTGGACCACTTCTATGTAGTGAAAAATATTTATATCCTCCAAGATGATTTGTCTCATCCAATATATTTAGTGGTAACTTTATATCATCTCCCCATTACCTTGAGTATTGGGTGCCACCATTAGAAAACCCAAAATAGTTTTATTTTCAAGTTAAACACTTCCCTTATATAGTGCAAAGATTGTGTTAATAGAATCAAGAAAGTGTGGAATCCCTTTCCAAGGCCCTTGGGAAGGAGAGGGTGGATTATGTGGTGGGAGGAAGCCATCAAAAGAACAGTGGATTACCTTCAAGGTTTTGGAAAAATCCTAGCCTCTCTTTGTAGGAAAAAAGAGAAAGAATTGGAGTAGGAAGTAGACCAAATCAACCACCACCTTAGCCAAAATATTAGCAGCATCCCTTCTCAAAATTAGTTGGGTGAAAAATAGATAAATTTAAGGAAAATCCAAGTTTATAAAGCCCATAGGGCACAAATCAGGGCACGTCTTTAGTGGATTCGGAAGGATGATAAAAATTCTAAATTTTTCTTTAATTCCATTAAGAATAAGAATAGATCAAAGAGGATAGATTTTATTAAAAATCCTAGATCTAGTCTAAAAATTCCAATGAAGGACCTCACATCCTTTATCTAAGAGCATTTTGCAACCCTTTTCAAAAGTGAAGGGCCCAACACAAAAGTTGAGTTTTTTAGAGAATGTTGCAAATAGTGCATATCTCTGAAGAACACGAGCTTATACTGAGAGGGGGGGGTGAACAGTATAAGACCACTTTAAACTTTTTCTTTCAAATCAACTTTTTAAATCAATATTATGCAGTGTATAGAAAGTAGTATTAATAGCAGTAATCAAAGCAATGCACAAAACACCATCCACAAAAGAGACACAACAATTTACGTGGTTCACCCAATGTGGGCTACTCCATAGATAAAATTTCTCTCTAAATTTTATCAACTCTCAATCTGGGAATACCTTTCCCAATTACAAATTTTATGGGTACCAACCCAAAGGAGACACCAATACCTTAGCTCTGTTCTGGTTGGTGATCCTCTAGAATACCTCTGCCTCCTATGCCCTTAGCAAGTGGAACACTATCCACAGAAGACACCTGTCTTCTCTGCTCTGGCTGGAGACCTCTGTCATCAACTCTTTCACCTCCAAAGCTGGTCCTCGAATATGCACTAAACATAGTCCTTCGGTTCAGCACAAATGTCCTCGTTCACTTCCTCCCGTTCCGCACCAAACACAGTCCTTCAGTCTGGCACAAATGTCCTCAAAATTGCACCTCTACGCAATCACAGTAGCACTCGATCAAACATCAACTTATGCACCTTTGCGCAGTCATAGCAGTATGATATTCGTGCACTCTGATTCCTTGCAATCTCTCTCACTTAGAAGATTCGATGGAATGCACTCTGTACACTGCAATCGAATTTGCACTATGTTTTTCGATGATCAAACTTCTCCCCACACTCTATCTACAACAGTCGCACTTCGAATGCACACTTCGATCAATGCCAAAACTCTTCAAACAACCCTCCTTTTATACTAACAAAATCAAGATCTAAACCTTGGTCTTAGTCGGTTGTTATGTAAATGCAAACCCTAACTCCGTCGACTGCATGCCCTAATCTTTGTTGGCCCAATTTTAACTCTGTCGGCTTCAACCGCCTCTATGGTTTAGTAGCTTCTGCCGTGAAACCACAACATGTCGTGATATCATGACATTTTTGTAGCTGTACACTTTCGTTTGGCTATTGTCGCAATATCGTGACACTTTTTCTTTTGTCTGCCTTGACTACGTTCTTGTCATGAAATTGTGACACTTCTGTCTTTGCTAACGTCATCTTCACTCCTATCACGAAATTGTGACACTTTAGTCTTCTTGGTCTTCTTCTAGGCTTGCACTAGCGAAAACGGAGCATGTCGCAAAATCGTGACACTTTCGCTGCCTTGAGCTTCTCTCTGCCTTACACCTGTCAAACTGGAACATGTCGTGAAATTGCGATGCTTTTGCCTTCGAGCTCTTCCTTCTTCAATTCATCACAAAATCACGACGCTTCTTTTGTTGAAGACTTGCTAACTGTTTCTATCGTGAAATCGTGACACTTTCTCCAACTGCAAGCTGCCATCTCAACCTGTCGCGAAATCATGACACTTTTTGCATTCGCAAGCTTTCTCTCCAACCTGTCACGAGATCGTGACACTTTCTCCATCCATACAACTTCTTTGTAGCCTGTCGCAAAATCACGACGCTTATTATTTCAGACTCTTCCTTTTGCTGCATGTCACGAAATCGTGACAGTTTTACCAGCTTCTTCTCTCTCTTCCAACATATCGCGAAATCACGACAGTTTTTCCAGCTTCTTCTTTCTCTTCCAACATGTCATGAAATCGCGACACTTTTTCAAAAAAATTTCTCTCTCCTACCTTAGTCGCGAAAATGCGACATGTCGCGATATCACGACACTTTTCAACTTACTTTCTTTCAAACCTGTCAAGCCGAACCTTCAACAAAACACATTATTTTACATCAAATCAAATTCTTTCAAAAGCTTCTTGACATCAATGACAACTTAATTACTTGAGCAACTGCAAAGAACTCAAGGTACCCAAAATTTCCAACAATCTCCCCCTTTCTTATTGATGGCAACCCTTTACTAAAAACACGTCTCAGGAGCTAAGACTGAAATCAACTGTGCTAACAGCTGAGAATCTCCTGTTGAAGTTTTGCTCCCCCTGACTTGAAGCTTTCCTCTTCACATTGAAGCTCTCCCCCTTACTCATATCTCTCCCCCTTTGTCATCAATGGCAAAGGGTCACCTTTGGGGCTTGGTACTAAGAATGAGCCTCTTAGCTTAGTCCCTCCCCCACCTCCTGATGAGGTGATTAATTTTGGGGTGGGAGTACAACTCCCAATTTCTCCCTTAGATACTCAAACGTATCTCTTGGAAGAGGTTTTGTGAAGATATCTGCAATATGCTCTTTAGTAGACACATATTCTACCTTGACCTACTTGTCTTGCACTTTCTCCATTAGAAAGTGATACTTGATGGAAATATGCTTTGTCCTTGAGTGCATTACCGGATTTTTGGAAATACTTATGGCACTTGTATTATCACAAAATATGGAGATGGTTTGTTCAAGCTTGACTTTGAAATCCTCCAAGGTGGTTTTCATCCATAAAACCTGTGTACACCCAGCCACTACTGCTATGTATTCAGCCTCTGCCGTAGATAAGGAAACTAAAGGTTGTTTCTTACTTAGCCAAGAAACCAAACTCTTCCCCAAAAAGAATGCTCCACCACTGGTGCTTTTCCTGTCATCATTACTGCCTGCCCAATATGCATCTGTATAGGCTGTGAGAGTGAAATCATCACCTTTGGGATACCAAATCCCAAATTCCATAGTGCCCTTCAGATATTTGAATATTCTTTTAACTGCTATAACATGAGAATATTTAGGAGCTGCCTGAAATCTGGCTACTAACCCAACAGCCTGCATGATATCTGGTCTGGTAGCTGTAACATATAATAAACTACCAATCATTGATCTGTACAACCTCTTAGCTACCGCTGGAGATTCATCATCTTTACTCATATTGCACCTTGTAGTCATTGGAGTACATACAGGTTTGCTCTCCATCATCCCGAATTTTTTCAACATTTCTTTGATATAATTTCCTTGAGAGAGAAATATACCATCTTTTGATTGAGCAATCTGAAGACCTAAAAAGAATGATAGCTCTCCAATAATAGACATATCAAATTCCTTTTGCATGGTGTTAGCAAAATCTTTGCACATCTGAGTATTATTTCCCCCAAAAATGATATCATCAACATAGACAACTACAATCAGCATATCATCACCTTCATCCTTAATATACAAATTGTTATCTGCCACACCTTTCCTGAAGCCTTGCTCATGAAGGTACCTATCAAGTCTTGAGTACCAAGACCTAGGTGCTTGCTTTAACCCATACAAGGCCTTTTTTAGTTTACACACATAGTCTGATTGATCTGAGAGAGACACGCCTTCTGGCTATTCTATGTAGACTTCTTCATTCAACACTCCATTTAAAAAGGCTGACTTTACATCCATTTGATACACATTGAATGCTTTGAAGCTTGAAAGGGCCAAAAACATTCAGATATATTCGAGACGAGCAACAGGAGTGAACTTCTCTTCGAAATCCACACCTTCTACTTGAGCATAACCTTTGCAAACCAACCTAGCTTTGTTTCTGACAATCTTTCCATCCTCATTGAGTTTATTTCTGAATATCCATTTTGTGCCAATGACATTCTTGTCCTTAGGTCTTGGAACCAAATCCCAAGTTTCACTTTTCTCTATTTGATTTAGCTCTTCATCCATTGCTTTTACCCAAAATTTATCCGCACATGCTTCATTGAAATCTTTTGGCTCAATCTGAGATAATAATGAAACATTTGTAGAATCGTGTGAAGGAATGACTCTTCTTCTAGTTTTCCTGTTGTTTGGATCACCAATGATCAAATCTTTGGGATGATGTTTTTGAACATATCGTGAAGGAGTTTTGGGAAGCAGTTGCTATCTTTCCTCTTCTTCATCTGAAACCTCTCTGAATTCTTCTTGACAAATTTCATCACTGATTTCCTTGACAGGTTCTCTTATCCCTGTCTTTTCATCAACTGTTACGTTTATGCTCTCTATGACTGTATGCGTTATTTTTTTGAAGCATCTATAAGCCTTGCTTCTGTTGGAATAACCAAGAAAAATTCCCTCATCACACCTAGGATCAAACTTACCCAAATTTTGATCTTCCCTTCTGATGAAGCACTTACTCCCAAACACTTTGAAATGTTTTCTTGTAGCTGGTCTTCCTTTCCATAACTCATAAGGAGTTTTATGATGATTGACTCTAAGTTGGGCCCTGGTGATAATGTAGACTATTGTACTGACTGCCTCTTTCCAAAAACCATCTGAAAGTTGACTCATTTAACATAGCTCTAGCCATATTTTCAATAGTTCTATTTTTTCTTTCAACCACTCCATTTTTTTGAGGAGTCCTTGCTGCTGAATATTATCTTTTGATTCCTTGTTGCTCACAGTATTCCAAAAATTCATTAGAAGTGAATTCTCCTCCTCTGTTTGATCTTAAGCATTTGATTCTCTTGTCAGTCTCATTTTCAATCATTTCTTTGAAAGCTTTAAATTTTTCAAAAGCTTCAGATTTTTCTTTGAGAAAAGTAACCCAAGTCATTCTACAATAATCATCTATAAAAAGCATGAAGTAGATTTCTCCCTGAATGCTCTGAGTTTTTGTGGGGCCACACAAATCAGTATGAATAATATCTAATGGTTTTGAAGAAGTATACCCTTTTGATTTAAAACTGGTTCTGGTCTGTTTTCCATGTTGACAAGGACCGCAAATGGTGTTATGGGGCCTTTTTATTTTGGGCAAGTCTCTAACTGCTTCCTTGTTACTAATATTGACAATATTATCAAAGCTCAAATGCCCCAATATTTTATGCCATAACCAACTCTCATCTTCTTGAGTTAGAAAACACTTTTCCCTTTTTATCTCACTTAGCATGTAAAGATTTTTTGGAGTCCTTGTAGCACTAGCAATGAGTTTTCCATTTTTTTTCTTTACGTATCTCACATCTGTCTGAAAAGAAAGATACTATGTTTCCTTGATCACAAAGTTGACTCACACTTAGAATATTATGTCTTAGGCCTTCTACATAAAGCACATTTTTTTTTTTGGATTTCCCATCCAAACTAAGAGTCCCTTTACAACAGATTTTAGCTGACCTGTTATCTCCAAAACTAACTGTTCCTTTGTTTGTGTTTTTTAAGACCAAAAACTTTTCCTTTTCACCAGTCATATGTTTTGAGCAACCACTATCAAGATACCATTTCTCTACTTTGTCTTGTGCATGAAAAGCAGTTTGAACTATCATTGACTTAGATTTGATCTCATTTCTCTTTTTAGTGAACTCAAGGCTAGATTTGTCCAAACTGCACATCCTTGCTATATGCCCAAAATTCTTGCACTTGTAACACATGACATTTTTATCCATAAGAGATGCAAAAGAATTAACATTTTCCTTACTATGGCTATTCACGAATTTATTGCAATGCATAGCTTTGTGACCAAATTCCTTGCAAGAAAAATAGTAGCCATGGAAAGTATTATGTAACCTATTTTGATGCCTTGGATGATTGTTCTTCTTGTGACCAACTGGAATCCATATTTCTTTAGGATGAAGATTGATCTTGCTGTCTCTTCTTCCTGTCATGATGCTTGAGAACAAAACTCTCTTCCCTGAAATTTTCTTAAAGCCCAGAAGAATTCACTTTTGAGATCGAACTTAACCTCTTCATCCTTTTCTGAATTTGTATGTTCTTCTGATAGATCCTTCTCCAAGCTGTTAGGCTTTTTCTGGAGAGACCTGCTCTGATACCAATTGAAGAACATGAGCTTATACTGAGAGGGGGGGGTGAACAGTATAAGACCACTTTAAACTTTTTCTTTCAAATCAACTTTTTAAATCAATATTATGCAGTGTATAGAAAGCAGTATTAATAGCAGTAATCAAAGAAATGCACAAAATACCATCCACAAAAGAGACACAACAATTTACGTGGTTCACCCAATGCGATCTACTACACATATAAAATTTCTCTCTAAATTTTATCAACTCTCAATCTGGGAATACCTTTCCCAATTACAAAGTTTATGGGTACCAACCCAAAGGAGACACCAATCCCCTAGCTCTGTTCTGGCTGGTGATCCTCTAGAAGACCTCTACCTCCTCTGCCCTTAGCAAGTGGAACTCTATCCATAGAAGAAACTTGTCTTCTCTGCTCTGGATGGAGACCTCTGTCCTCAACTCTTTCACCTCAAAAGCTGGTCCTCGAATTTGCACTAAACACAGTCCTTCGATTCAGCACAAATGTCCTCATTCGCTTCCTCTGTTCTGCACCAAACACAGTCCTTCAGTCTGGCACAAATGTCCTCAAAATTATACCTCTGTGCAATCATAGCAGCACTCGATCAAACATCAACTTATGCACCTTTGCACAATCACAGCAGTATGATCTTCGCGCACTCTTCTTCCTTGCAATCTCTCTCACTTAGAAGTTCGATGGAATGCACTCTGTACACTGCAATCGAATTTGCACTCTATTTTTTGACGATCGAACTTCTCCCCGCACTCTATCTACAATAGTCACACTTCGAATGCACACTTCGATCAATGCCAAAACTCTTCAAACAGCCCTCCTTTTATACTAACAAAATCAAGATCTAAACCTTGGTCTTAGTTAGCTATTATGTAAATGCAAACCCTAACTCCGTTGGCTGCATGCCCTAATCTTCGTCAGCCCAATTTTAACTCTATCGGCTTCAACCGCCTCTGTGGTTTAGTAGCTTCTACCGTGAAACCAACATGTCATGATATCATGACATTTTTATAGCCGTGCACTTTCGTTTGGCTATTATCGTGATATCGTGAAACTTTTGCTTTTGTCTGCCTTGACTACATTCTTGTCGTGAAATCATGACACTTCTATCTTTGTTGACATCATCTTCACTCCTGTCATGAAATCATGACACTTTAGTCTTCTTGGTCTTCTTTTAGGCTTGCACTAGTGAAAACGGAGCATGTCACTAAATTGTGACACTTTCGCTGCCTTGAGCTTCTCTCTGCATTACACCCGTGAAACTGGAACATGTCACGAAATCGCGATGCTTTCACCTTCAAGATCTTCCTTCTTCAATTCATCGTGAAATCATGACGCTTCTTTTGTTGAAGACTTGCTAACTGTTTCTGTCATGAAATCGTGACACTTTCTCCAACTGCA
This sequence comes from Wollemia nobilis, assembly GCA_028583015.1. Classification (NCBI taxonomy): domain Eukaryota; kingdom Viridiplantae; phylum Streptophyta; class Pinopsida; order Araucariales; family Araucariaceae; genus Wollemia; species Wollemia nobilis. The sequence goes on along the minus strand of JAQPPZ010003287.1, from coordinate 3,117,264 downwards.
AGCTGCCATCTCAACCTATCATGAAATCGTGACACTTTCTCCAACTGCAAGCTGCCATCTCAACCTGTCATGAAATCGTGACACTTTTTGCTTTTGCAAGCTTTCTCTCCAACCTGTCATGAAATCGTGACACTTTCTGCATCCGTACAACTTCTTTGTAGCCTGTCGCAAAATCGTGACGCTTCTTATTTCAGACTCTTCCTTTTGCTGCATGTCGTGAAATCGTGACAGTTTTACTAGCTTCTTCTCTCTCTTCCAACATGTCACGAAATCGTGATAGTTTTGCCAGCTTCTTCTTTCTCTTCCAACATGTCACGAAATCGTGACATTTTTTCAAAAAACTCTCTCTCCTACCTAAGTCGTGAAAATGCGACATGGCGCGATATCGCGACACTTTTCAACTTACTTTCTTTCGAACCTGTCAAGCCGAACCTTCAACAAAACACATTATTTTACATCAAATCAAATTCTTTCAAAAGCTTCTTGACATAAATGACAACTTAATTACTTGAGCAACTGCAAAGAACTCAAGGTACCCAAAATTGCCAACAATCTCCCAAAGTATCTGAAGAAGATGAGCATTGCTAGAAAAACCTCTTTCACAAGATGAACTTCTTTTTGTCGTCCTCTCTTTGGAAAATGAAAAAGCCCCAAGCATTGATGGGCTTTCGAGAGAATTTTGTAAGACCATGTGGGAGACTATAAGAGCTAATTTTTTGTAGATGTGTGAGGATGTTATTACTGTTGGAGGCATTGGGGAGGCCACTAATCAATGATTGATTAGGCTCATTCCCAAAAGACATAAGCTATATCTACTTTTTGATTAGCATCCCATTACTTTACTCACTTTATATTATAAAATTTTGGCCAAGGCTCTGGCCAAAAGAATCCTCCCAATGGCTACAAAAATTGTTTACCTAGAGAAAATAGGATTCCTAAAAGTTCACTATGTTTTGGATAATCTCTTATAGCTTGGGAAGGGATGGAATGGGCTTGCATAGGGGCTCAAAAGCCTTTACCTTAAGCTTTATTTTGACAAATATTATGATCGATTAGAGTGGCCCTTCATCTTAAGCATGATCCACTGGATTGGTTTTGGAAATAGATTCATCGATACCGTATCTTCCCTCTTTCCAAATGCTTTTGCAAGAGTGGTTATTAATACAAAATTATCTAACAGAATTCCTGTGGAAAAATTAGTTAGGCAAGGTTCACCCATTGGCCCCTTATCTATTTTTAATTACAGTTGATGCCCTTGGTTATCTATTGGAATCTACAATTAAATAATGGAGGATAAGAAGCATCCCCCTTCTTAATGGCTCCCAACTTATCAACTCTCACTTTGTAGATGATTCTATGCTTTTTCTTTGGTATATAAAAAAAATCTTGTGAACATCCTTGAGATAGTTCACACCTTTTTTAGGTCCTCTAGAGAAAGAATCCAAGAATCTAAGAACTCTGTTATTCCCTTTGTATTTGATAAGCTAGATTGTATACCCAAAATATGGAAGTGGGTGCAAAGAGGATAAATCTCTAAGTATTTAGGATTTCCTTTTGGTGTTGAACTTTCACCCAAATATATGTGGGATTGGTGTATGGAAAAATTTACCAAAAAATTGGACTACTAGAAATCTCTAAAAATATCTCAAGCAGCTAAAATATAGATTACTAGAAAAATTTTGTCCCCCTTCCATGTTTACTTCTCTTTTCTTTTGACTCCTAGCAAGGCTGGGTATGATAAGATGAACAATATTCTTTGGCAGTTTGTTTGGGAAAAAAACCTAGCCAAATGAGGCCTCCCAATGGTCTCTTGGAGCAATTGTTGCAGACTAGTTTCATGTGGTGGGCTATAAATCCCCAAAATTCAAGCATAGGGCTATGCACTCACAACTAAATGGATGCAAAGGGTGGTCATAGGGAATGATCCATGGAAGGTGTTGGTGAGGGAGCATTTAAAAAATCCCCAAGTGGATGGTAAAATTTAGGTAAATATGTCATACATTAACGTTATTTTACAAGCCCCTTATTTCTCTATAGAAGTTTGTAATATTCTCAAAGGAATTTGGAAATCCTGGTAACAAGTACATCAATTTATTTCATGGTGGACACCTCCAAAGCAAGGCCACATAGATTTCCTCCAACAAAACTTATGGTGGTCACCTCTCCTCACCCTTGATGCACAACCTCTTGGCATGAGTTCTTGGTTTCAGGTATCTCTTCAAAAGGAAAATATTTTTTATGGGTGACGTTTGGGATTTTTCTAAGTCCTCATGGAAAAATTGGAAGCAAATCCAATCAAAATTTTGCGTCTATCCGATTGATAAAGTAGTGATTATGGAGATCCTTTCCATCACCTCCCAAACACCCCAACCTATATCTTCTCCATTGGAAGCTAGTCCCCGTTGGTCTCATTGGAAATGGTTTGGCAATCATGAATTTGAGCATCCAATCCTTAAGTTTTGGTACCAAGCCCTACTTCCTATGAATTGTCAACAATTTGCAGATATGCTCAATAAAAAATGGAACTTAGAGCTTTGTTGGGCCACTTGGGCAAGAACCTTCAAGTATATCAAATCTACCCAAATTCTAGGAAAGTTCTAGATTTTTGGTTTGAATGTAGTTCCTCAAGGTCTACCTACTCAGAGTAGGCTAAAAAAAATGGGCCAAGGGCAAGGTGATTTCCCTTTTTATGGTTTGGAAGAGACAATACAACATCTATTTTAGAATTGTGCTAGTGTCCATCGTACTTAGTGTGAAGTGGAGTAGTTGTTTTATCCCTTACCACTACCTATGAAGAAATATCAAGCCTTATTGGGGATTAATCTAATGCCCAATCAAAAATTTCTTCTCTCCATTACCAAAGCAACTATCATATTTCATACATGGAAGAATCGATGCAAATCTATTTTTGAAATTGATCAAGAAGATATCTCTAATCTCTCAGTAGCTAACATATTTGTTGTTGTCAAATTCCAGTTGCAGACTGAGTCAATAGGTTGCACCCATAAGGAGAAAGCACAAAAAAAGGAAACAAGAGATCTAAATAGGTATATCTATGAGACCTCAACTCATAAATTAGATGGAATTTATAGATCATAGAATATAATAGGTGAATTAACTAAGCAACATAGCTTGATAATGCATAATTAGACACACTTTATGAAGCATTTAGGTCAAGTAGAATTAGAAGCCAATAACACTCATTCCAATCCTCATATTATGCTCCCATCACAACATTTGGTGGAGCAATGTCACTTAGACTCATCTCCTTAGCAGATGTTTTCCCAACTTGGTTCCTTATTTGCAATTTTTATTTTGATAGAGTGTAGTTGTCTCTTCTTTGAAGATAGTGTACAAATGACTCATTATAGGGAGTAACCCAATAGTCTCTTGTCATTCAATTTTATGTTAGAATAAATTTTTAAAGTCTTGGTGATGGCATGCTTTTTCATCCCCATAACAACCACTAGGGATATCTCATTTTTTTAACATGGATCACCAAGGGATCACTTGTGTGGTTGTTCACTTCCAATGCTTGTAGTTGGGTGCCCTAAGTGTCATAATATTTCTCAGTTATCCTCTGTGTTGGTCCTTCATGGCCTCATGTTGTAATATAGTAGTGGGTATATGTGGGTGGTCTCCGGTGTGCTTATTTGTAGTGATGGGTGCCCTGCATGGCCTTGTGAATGCACCTATGTTTCGATGTTGTTGGGTGTTAAATCCTGAATGTGGGCATCCAGAACATAGTTTACTTTCATATTGTATTTGTTACCTTAAGATTTTGGCTAATATGAATTTGGATACAATTTTAATATATATAAAAAAACAACTTATAATATCTCCACTAAAGTTTTGTATTCAACAACCAAGCAAGCAAAATTTGATCTATCTCTTATGTGCAAATCATGGTAAGTTACTATATGAAAATAGAGCATTTATCTATATTACTCTTCTATCGAAGAATATGCCAAATCATAAGATAACTTGTTCTTGCATCAGTGCAAATCTATTGGCATCATTACATTTTATCATTAAAACCTATGTTTTGTAGAAATTTAACATAAATTTGTCGATCATTCCTTTGGTTAGAAAGAAATATCATGTTTCATTAAAATATCCATCATACATATCCTAAGATAAATCCAACCAAAAAAAATCTGCCAAGAGAAGGTCATGACATCCTCCCCTCCTTAGGATTAACACAGTCCTCTGCGTATTATCATAGTTTTAGAAAATAATCAACATTCAAATTACATTTTCAAAAAAAAATAGAAAATGTTTTTGCATATCTTCTACTTTCTTCCAAGTAGCATTTCTCTCAAAGTAATGGTTCATTGGACCTTGCATTGCTCCAGAGTTCCTTTCCTCATCAATTTGGATCAAAAATCAAGGATTCTTACTGGTCGAACCTCTACACCCTTTGGATTCACCATCTGCAAATTGGAAAAGTCCCACATTTGATCAATATTAGCAATGTACTTTCTAAGTAAAAAATATGAAAGATGACATGAATCCTAGATAGGATAGGTGGTAAGGCAAGTCGATATGCCATCAAAATAATTTTTTCTATAATTTCAAAGGGACCAACAAATTGAGGGTCCAATTTTGTGGACTTAATTACGATCTTCATTGGTCACACCCTCAGAAACACTTAGTCACCTATAACGACCTCCCTCGATGACATTTTAAGATCAACATAACTTTTTTGATGATCCATAAATTATTTTAGACTTTTCCTAATCATCTTTAACTACTGCTCCATTTCTTTGACCATGTTTGGACCAAGCACAATTCGATCTTCTAGATTGTCCCATGACAATGGTGTCCTACGCCTTCTTCCATACAGTGCTTCAAATGGAGCCATGACTAGAGTCAAGTGGTGACCATTATTATAGGTAAATTCTACCAAGTGTAGGTAATCTTCCCGTCGAGGTTTTTGATCCATATAGTACATGAGAAGCATATCCTTCAACACTTGGTTCACTATTTTAGTTTTCCCATCTGTTTCAGGGTGATAAGCAGAGATAATATTCAATCTAGTACCAATGGCGGGATATAAGGCTTGCCAAAACTCTAATGTAAATCTTAATTTCTTATATGATATAATTACTTTCGAAAAACCATGAAGCTAAAATATTTTCTTGGAAAATCTATTAGCCACTATGGCATCATATTTAGTATTTCTAGGTATAAAATGTGCAACCTTGGTCAATCTATCGACCACCACTAGGATTGTGTCATGCTAAAACAATTTTTTAGGTAGCCCTACAATAAAATCCATTGAAATTACCTACCATTTTTGCATAGGTACATCATGCAGATAGAAAAATACCATAGGATGTTTGTGTTTTACCTTAAATTCAGTTATGTCCCTCTTCATCCTAGGATACTAGAAATATTCTCTCTCATTTTTACTCCTTTTGGGTAAGAAAAATATGGATATCTGTGTGCTTCATTCACGATCATTTTTCTCAAATCATTAGTCTTAGATATTATCACCCTATCCTTGAGGTATAAGAAACCATATTTGAAGCTAAAGTTTTTTTTCTTCCAGTTTCTTTTCCATCCTTTCCTGAATTTGTTTACAAAATGCATCTTGATGTTGCATTTCCTTGACTTGCTCCATCAAGTCAACATGGATACGAGACAAAAAAACTATGTGTCTCCTCCTTCTTAGTACATCAGTAACTTTATTCTCCTTTCCCTTTATATATTCAATGCCAAAATCATATTCAAAAAGAAATTCCATCCACCTTCTATGCCTAGCATTGAGAAAAAGTTGAGTAAATATATATTACAAACTCTAATGATATATCCTCAACTCAAATGGTATCCCTACAAAATAATGTCACCAAATATTGAGAGAAAACACTACCATTGCCAACTCAAGATCATGGATTACATAATTAACCTTATATCATTTCAATTTTCTTGATCCATAGGCTATCACTACTCCTTGTGAGATCACTCCTCCCAAACCCTCCAATGAAGCATTTGTACAAATAGAAAAAAATCCCTTGAGGATAGGGTATATTTAGTATAGGAGGTATAGTACGATTTTTCTTAAGCAGTTCAAAAGCTACCTCACATTTATCTGTCCACTTGAATTTTTCCCCTTTCCTCTACAAGTTAGTTATTGGAGAGGTAATATTGGCATAGTATTTTACATATCGCCTATAGTATCCAGTAAACCCCATGAAACTTTGGACCTTTGTCACATTTTGGGGTGGTGGCCAATTCAAAATAGCTTCTATTTCCTTAGAATCTACCGTGATCCCTTCTACCAAAAAAATGTGCCCTAAATATTGCACTTCTACCACATAGAAATTACACTTGGATAGAATTTCATACAATTGATTCTTCCTTAATAGTTCTACCACAATCCTAAGGTGTCTACCATGATCCATAAATTGAAATATCATCCAAGAATACCAAAACAAATTTATCCAAATGCTTCCTAAAGATACTATTCATCAAATTCATAAATGCAGTTATAGCATTTGTTAATTAAAAAGGCAAAATAGTAAACTCATAATGCCCATAACAAGTTTTAAAGGGTATCTTGTGAGTATCCTCCTCTCGAATCCTTACTTGGTGGTATCTCGATTTAAAAAAATATTTGAAAAGATTGTGGCATCCTTAAGCTGATCAAAGAGATCTTTGATTTTGGGTAGAGGATATCTATTCTTGATAGTTGCCTTGTTTAAAATTCTATAATCTATATATAATATCAAAGAACCATTCTTTTTCTTCATGAATAGCATTGGTGCACCCTAAGGTTATACACTTGGTCTGATTAGTCCTTTCTCCAAAAACCCTTGTAGTTGCATCTTCAACTCTTGTATTTCTATGGGGTTCATTCTGTAAGGAGCTCTATGTATAGGCTATGCTCTAGGTTGGAGCTCAATTATAAAGTCAAATTATTTTTTAGGTGGTAATCCAAGTAAATATTCTGGAAATACATCTCTAAACTCTTGTAGAAGTGGGTATTTTCCAAACACCTCTTCATTATTTTTATTATCTATATCATTTATCTTAACAACATAAACCATTCCTCCTTTATTCATGGTAGACTTGATTTGCATTGCTGAAATAATTTAGGGTTGAAAAGTCCCTTGCAGGTTATACATCCTTTGTACTTTCCCACTATCTTCCATGTACTCAATCCATCTATCTTGAAATTTGATTACAACCCTATATGCTTTTAGCCAATCCATTCATAATATTAAATCAAAGGCATGCAAGGGTACTACATATAGACATCCTATGGTCATTCCACTAGGTAGGGAAATTTTTTACATAGGGTAACACTGACTTATAGAGTAGGTTTATTCTGAACCATACTCAACCTTCCACCCATGTGCTAAGATTCTAGGCCTTTTGTATATGTATTTAATTAAATTAGTGGAAAAAAAACTATCTGTAGCACCACTGTCAATCAAAATTTTAATATTCCTACCAAAGATCTTACCCCTTATCAGTATCAGAGTGGCTTGCCCTTCCATATCTTTGTTTCCTATCATTGCATAGATCTTGTGCATCGGCTCCTTACATGTATGTTCTTTGTATATTGTTTCCTTTCCTTTTGAACTCACTACTAATCTGCACAAAAAGTTGTTAGCGTAATGTGGTCCACCACAATTGAAGCATCCGATATTAGGTCTCGGATGTATAATTCTATTTTTTCTCATCATCTATTTTCACTGATGGAGGGTTAGCCTATCCTTGTGATGGTCTATTGTTACCACTATTGTGATTATTAGTATTATTGTTCTTCCCTTGTAACATCTTCCTAAACTTTCCTTGCTTCCTATAATTCCTTATGTCCTATTTGGAGAAGTTATTATTTTCTTGTTCTCCTTCCCAATTTACAAAAATTGCATTGTTTCTTTTACTTAGTGCCTCTTTGCTCTTTTTGTCTAATCCTTCATAGTTGAAATAAGGTGTGCGATAGGTTTCACATTTTCTAGCCAAATCATAGGCCTTCTATAGAATAGTAGGTTCCTACATATCTACCTCTTACCCTATTCTAGGATCTAATCCTAGTATAAACTTATGGATCTTTATTTTATCATTGTATGCATGCACATATTTTAGTAGATTGACAAATATTTGATAATATTTTTCCATTGTTCAATTTCCCTGCTAAAGTTTAATGAAATCCTCAAACTTTTGGGAATAAAAGTGCTTTGTGAGGAATCTCTCTTTAAAGTCTACTACAAATTCTTTCCATTTTAAGTTGACTTCTACTGCAAGTTTTCGATCCTCACTAAAATTTTCCCACCAATCCAAGCCATCACCTTGTAAACATAGTGTGGCATAGGACGTTTGAGTTCTAGAGGATAAGTTATTCATATTACAGTAGGTTTCTATCTCTTTCAACCATACTTCAGCTTTATCACCATTTTCCTCTCCATTTAACTTGGAAGACTTTAAATGTTTTATTTCCTTTCCCAACTTGGTCTCAAGCCTACATTTCCTGATTTAATATGGTATCCAATAACATTTTTTGTGCTTCCATCTGTTCACATAGTCGGGAAACTATTGTTGTGAGGTCCTCCCTTTCATTGCTAGGATTCTATGAACCCATATATGGGGTTCTAACCCAATAACTGCCCTTGCCTTTCCCATCGTATTGGTTGTGGTCCCATAAAACATAGCATAAGCACTAAGGATAATATCCTTATGACTACAAAATAACCCTGCTCCTCTAGCTGGCCCTTGGTTGTGTTTTGAGGTCCCATCAAAATTCAATTTGACCCAACCTTACTTTGGTGGGTTTAATTTTACTTTATCCTTATTGTTCCCTTTATTCTTGACCCCATTTATGGGGATTGGTTCTAGGTTCCTATTTTTAGCTACAATTTTATCTATCCCTTTATCTATTGCATCCCTCTAGTCTTAGATTTCCACTATTTCTTTGAGGTTCAAACTAATTTTCTCCACAATCCTATTGACATTTCACCTTTACCCTCTAAAAATTCTTATGTTCCTTTTCAATCAGATATTTTAGATTGTGTATACTGGTACTAAACACCAAAGTAACTAAAGTCTTCTACTTTGAAAAGGGTATTCCCATTGCACCACCCCCTCCTTAAAATTACTTACACAAACCAAAGAAACTATGGTTTTGGCTTAATATTTATCCTATATTTCTACCATGCATTATAAGTGGATAAATAGTTGATCGTGGATATTTTATTTAGTTAGGGAGAGCTCACATCTAGAAATCCCTAAAAATCCCTTTTTGTGAAGGTTATCTATAGTTAACACTTTTCCTTACATAGTTATCTAATGTAAGAAGATTATTTTTAGGACCCCTTTCCTAATCCAATACTTTAGCCAAGGGAAATTTAGAATTTCTTCCCATTTTTCCACCTTATAACTAGATTTTACATGGTATTGTTCATCTTTGGACTATGACCACCAAAATTTATGACTTCTTGGTAACACAAGCTTATACTGAGAGGGGGGGTGAATAGTATATCAATAGTATGCAGTGTATAGATAGCAGTATCAATAACAATAATCAAAGCAATGCATAAAACACCATACACAATAGAGACACAAATTTTAATGTGGTTCACCTAGTGTGGGCTACCTCCATAGAGAAAATATTTCTTCTAAATATTTCTCAAATAATCTCTTGGGAATATTTCCCAAATTACAATGTTTATGGACTTTTGTCCAAAGGAGATGTTGATCCCCTAATCTCAAGTTTGTGGATCTCTTCCATAGGAGAACTATTTTCCCTTCTACTCTGGTTAGTGATCTTATAAAAGACTTTGTCTCTATTATTCACTGACTGGTGGATCTCTTTCCACTTGAAGACTCCTCATTCATATTTATCTTCAATTGTCCTGGTTGATGGATCTCTATCCACTAAGACTCTGTCCTCTATACTCTGTCACCTCCAAAGCTCTGTATCAATACTATACCAAACACAATTCAGTCGGTATAGCATAATTCTACTCAATATCTTATACTAAACATAGTACAGTCGATCTAGTACAATTCTGCTCAATAGGTTCACATAGAACCTACTCAAATCTGCTCAATAGGTTCACACATAACCTGCTCAAATCTGCTCAATAGGTCCACACAGAACTTGCTCAAATATGCTCAATAGTTTCACATAGAACCTGCTCAAATCTGCTCAACAGGTCCACATAGAACCTGCTCAAATCTTCTCAATAGGTCCACACAAAACCTGCTCAAATTTGCTCAATAGGTCCACACAGAACCTGCTCAAATATGCTCAATAGGTCCACACAAAACCTGCTCAAATCTACTCAACAGGTCCACACAGAACCTGCTCAAATATTCTCAACAGGTCCACACAGAACCTGTGCAAATATTCTCAATAATTCCTCTCTAAAACTTGCTCAAATCAGCTCAATAAGTCCTCTCTAGGACTAACTCAAATATGGTTCACAAAATCTTAACTCAAATCAGTCCACAAGCCTTCTCAAATACTTGTCTCAAATCACATAGAATCATAAAGAGAATTTTTAGAGACTCAATATGTTCTAAGCTCAATGTTCAATCAATATCTCAATTCAATCTCATAGAAGCATAAAGAGAATTGTTAGAGACTTAATATGTTCTATACTTAAATCCCAATCTCAACTCAAATCAATCTCATAGAAGCATAAAGAGAATTGTTAGAGACTCTATATGTTCTATACTCAAATCCCAATCTCAACTCAATAGAAGCATAAAGAGAATTGTTAGATACTCAATATGTTGTATACTCAAATCCCAACCTCAACTCAACTCAGTCGCATAGAAGCATAAATAGAATTGTTAGAGACTCAATATGTTCTATACTTAAATCTCAATCTCAAATCAAATCAGAATATGAAATAGTTTGTTTCTAGGAACTTGAACAACCACATGCATCCACTTGACTAGGTTTAAATCAACTCAACTCAACCAATCACCTCAAGGAACAATACTTTCTCACAAACCCTAGTCCGAGCATGTACTTAACCAACTCAAAATGTTTCCAACAATGTTCAATAACAAATATCACATAACAATTATACTCATGTTCTTTTGTAACTCAAGTTCAAGTTCATTTCACAATCAATGGGATTCAACAACAATGCTTCTAAAACAAGGTTTAATTATAACTCACAAACCATAAAAAATTGAAGCATTAAACCAACAACTCTCAAAAATTAAAACCATAATAAATCCTTTTCTCTCCAAATATATTTCATAAATCAACCACCATAAACAATCAATAGGAGAATGTGCCCATACCTTTTTAATTCCAAGGAGTTATCCACAAAATCTACCACACTTAAACACAACTTTCCTTTCCAATCTCAATAAGGGTTAGTGGACTTCAAATAGTCACAATATAAAGCATAACTCAATTTACACCCTTTTTACTCCAACTAAATAAACACATCCACCAAAGTCCCTTTTTAATAAAACCCTTATCAAAATAACAATCAATAAGCCTTTCAAAAATACTTAAAAAAAACTCCTTATTTCTCCTAAATTCAATTCTTAATAACCATCAAATAAATCATTAAACCCCTCAAGTTTTGCAATAATCAATACAACCCAAATAACAAAGCTTAATTAAAACTTTAAATTTCCACTAACCACCTTATAACTCCAACCTTAGGGCTAAATAAAATTAAATTAATACAAATCATAATTACCTCCTCAAGGGGATTCGAACCCCTAAATTTCCCACACCGTGAGCATCTTATCTACAACTAATATTCCACATGAGCTAGTCGCTCGTTGGAAAGGGAAAGACACAATGTGCCTTATGCCCATCTCCACCTTCTGCAAAACCAAAGGCACCGAAGCGCTTCTCTCACGCTTTCCAAAAAATGCTATCAAGGGGATTCTATCCTTAGCATTTTCATCTGCCCTACGCCTTAGCCAAGGACCACTTGCCAATGCGCCACGCTGCCCACGATGTTTTTTCTCTGAACATAGTCTGTGTTATTTGTTGCCTCTCTTATCAAGAATTTTGCATGAGCTCATAAACAATTTGATAGCCAACACTTTTATTGCACAAGCAAGGATGAAATAATAATCAATTGAAGCCCCCTTTATATAGTCCTTTAATCATATCGAAGACATCGACAAAAATACCTTTTTTATTTGCTTGATGACGTCGGCGGGAAACTTGCACGTTTAGTTTTAAATTTTGAATTCAAATTTTAAATAATTAAAATTTAAACCAAATATTAAAACTTAAATATCTCCATCACCGGGGCACATTTTTCGATGAAACAAAAGCCCAACTTGGGTTTTAAGAAAAACCCAGATAAAATCTGCTATCCATGGTTTTAAATAAAACCTTTTATTTTTCTCATCTTGGTTTTCACAAAAACCCTTCATAGATCCTTTTGACATTAAATGATCTTTTGACATCAATGACAACATTTTAGCTTAGGGACTTACAATGTTTAACAATCTCCCTTTTTTTCATTGATGGCAACCCAAATCATTTTACTAAAATTTGACCTTCTTTTATGCTCCCCCTGGGACTTTGCTCCCCTTGGCTCAATGCTCTCTCATATATCAAAAATCTCCTCATATCAAAAACTCTCCCCAAAATACAAAAATATCTCCCCCTTTGACATAAATGGCAAAGAGTCACCTTTGGGGCTCGGGGATAAGAATTAAGCCTCTTAACTTAGCCCCTCCCCCACCTCCACATGAGTTGGTTAATTCTGGGGGGGGAGTATTTCTACTCCCCGAAAGCACTGTTCTCTACCTTTGTATTTTCCTCTTTATTTTTTATGAATCCTCTCACTATTTCTTTCCAAGTCATCATCCTTGTTCATGTTCTCATCCATGTTCCTATTCTTATTTTTATACATGCTCCTATTCTTGAACCTACTCTTGTCCTCATTCTTTTCTGAGTCTCTTTTCTTTTCTATGTCTATGTTCTTGTTCATCTTCTTGTTTATGTTCATGTTCTTGTTCTTGCCCATGTTCTTGTTCTTATTCATATTTTTGTTCCTATTCACATTCTTGTTCCTATTCATGCTTGATTCTGGAATATTTTCTCTACACTTTCTTGCTATGTGACCATCATCGTTACATTTATAACACTTAATTTTATTATTCCTTGGATGTGTAACTATCTTAGGATTTCTCCTAGTGAAGCCATATCCCCTTCTATCATGAATCCTGCAATTCATTGCCTTGTGACCAAACTCTTTACATGAATCACAATATCCTTGGAAAAGTTGTTCTCTTCCATATACCTATATTTCATGTGACCTGCATTGTGAAGCCATGTGCCCAAACCTGTGACATGAGAAGCATCTCCCATTGAAGCTTCCTTGTCTAGACCTCATTGATATCCTATTCTAATTGTTGTTCCATCTGAATATTCTTTGCCCATTGTCCATGTTGAACTCACTGCAAATCTAAATCATCCTTAGAAGTTTCACTTTCACTTCTGCTTTCATCTGAGAATCCCTCTTCTGAAGTTCATTCTTCTTCAAGACTTGAAGTAGACTTTTCTTTTTCCTGTTTCTTTCCAAAGCCAATACCTATTGAACATGATGTTCTTTGTTGTCCACAGATGGACTTATCCAAGTTCTTAGAGCTATTTATGAAACTCTTCATATTTATCTTGGAGTCCTTTAAATATTCCTTTAGAGTAGCCACTTCTTGTGCTAACTTCTCACATTCCAAAATCTTTGCTTCTAACTTTTCTTTGAACTTACTTGCCTTAGCCTTGGACTTCTCTAAGTCCTCTATGAGCAATAATATTTCTTCATCACATTCTTGAAACTAACTTTCAAGCTTAGAATGTTGCTTTCTTACCTTCTTTTTTGTGTCAAGAGCATAGATGAGTTCTCCCTTGAGATCATAACCATTCTCTATTGAATAGTCCTCTATTTGTTTGCCTTTGTCCATGTCATTTTTGTATTTTGACTTTTCTTCTATAGGATCACTCAATTCTTCATCTTATAATGCCATTAGAAGATTCTCATTTGTTCCACCAAGTGCATATTCAAAATCATCATCACTGAAACTATAACCATCCCTTGTGCAATCATCTTCAAGATGTCCAAATTTACCACATCTAAAACACTTGAGAATAACTGGAGTCTTTTTCTTAATTGGATATTTTTCTTCAACCATGAACAAGACTTCATCTATATCATTGTCTGAAAGACTAGCATCACTATCAATTGAGTACTTACTTGCATTATCCACATAGTAGCTTCTACTTTACCTTTGGAATAACTTCTTCCTTTGTCTGTTTTGTCCATCCCTATTTTTCTTCTAGTACCTGTGTTTTTTAGATTCCATGTACCTGTGATCTTGGTTTTCTTCATCATTGTTATTCTTTGGCTCTTTGCACTCTGTTGCAAAATACCCATACTTTCCACAATTAAAGCACTTAATAGATCTCATATCTATCAATATTTTGGAACCTCTATCTCTTCTACCATAGTTAGCTTCTTCATCACTAGAAGATTCATTTCTTGATTCTATCTTCTTACCCTTTTTCTTACTATCCACTTTGAATGCAGCTTATTTTGGAGGAATAGGATATTTTGTTCTTATCTCAAAAGTTGTAAGCATACCAAGCAAAACATTTCTTGTTAGATTATCACTATCAATTGATTTTTCTATGGCAGAAACCTTTTCACTATACCTTTTTGTAAGAATTCTCAAGATCTTATAGCATGCATCAGATTCATCAACCTTCATTCCAATACATTTCATCTCATGTATAAGTTCATCAACCTTGTTGAGATAGTCACGAATGCTTTCATCATGCCTCATTCTTAGACTCTCAAATGATCCCTTGAGATTTTTTATCTTAGCTTTCCTAACACTTTTATCTCCTTCATATATGGTATGCAGTAGTTACCACATATCTTTTGATGTTGTACATTCCATAACCTTCATAGATTCTGATCTACGTAGTCCTCTTATAATTGCATTCATAGCTCTTGAATTTGTATGCATGAGAAGCTTAACTTCCTTATCTATAGGAGGATTGGCTCCTAAATCATATCCAAATTCCACTGCATCCCAAACTTTATTACCAAGTGCCATCAAGTGAAATCTCATCAGCACACACCAATATAGGAAGCCACTTCCATCAAAGACTAGTACTATATTATTGAAGACCTCATTCTTTTAATCCTTTTGATCCATTGTGTTCTTAGACCTCTTTTCCTTCAAGCTGTTAAACTCTTCTTAAGGAACCCGATCTGATACCAATTGAATAACATAAGCTTATACTGAGAGGGGGGGGGTGAACAGTATAAGACCACTTTCTATTTTTCTTTTCAAATCAATATTATGTAGTGTATAGATAGTAGTATCAATAACAATAATCAAAGCAATGCACAAAACACCATACACAATAGAGACACAAATTTTAATGTGGTTCACCTAGTGTGGGCTACCTCCATAGAGAAAATATTTCTTCTAAATATTTCTCAAATAATCTCTTGGGAATATTTCCCAAATTACAATGTTTATGGACTTCTATCCAAAGGAGATGTTGATCCCCTAATCTCAAGTTTGTGGATCTCTTCCACAAGATAACTCTTTATCCTTCTGCTCTGGCTAGTGATTTTCTAGAAGACTATATCTCTATGCTGCAATGACTGGTGGATCTCTTTCCATTTGAAGACTCCTCACTCAAATCTGTCTTCAATTATCTTGGCTGATGGATCTCTATCCACTGAGACTATGTCCTCTATACTCTTGTAGACACCAAAACAACACCAATCCAATTATGTGACTACAAGCACTAATCGAATTGGCATACATACCCCCTAGGGCAGCCTCTAGAGGTTAAACAGTGGTCCTAACCACTCCCAAATTAGTTTTGGAAGGTTAGAGGTCAATTTGGCACATTTTAAGCACTTTGCTCCCTATTCGTCCCACCCTGGGATGATTAGAATCCTATTCATCCCACCCCAGGATGATTAGCAGCAATCATTCCAAGGTGGGACGATTAGCAGGTTTGACTGGCAAAAAGTCAAGCCTTGATAAATGGTAGCCTAGATCCGCCACCCAAATTCACCTTCAAGGCATGCAATTGCAAGGGACGATTTAAAACTAGAGAGAGAGACTTTAGTCAAACATACCTTGATCATGGAGGCATCATTCATGGAGGCTCTAAATCAAGGAGGAATCTTCTCTCCCCCAAAAAGGCATGGTGAGCCAAGTGGCGCCCTCGCATGTGTATTCAAAGGAGACCCCTAGGTATATAAAATGGTGAGCCTCCACACCCCAAATAGGAGGAGAGCAGGAGCATTTGGAGCAACTGAGTGCTGCCAAATTATACCCCCATTTCTCTTTGTGCTTCCTACATCCCTAATTTCTCTTTTGGAAGAGAGGTTATCGGGTGAACACTAGGAACACAATCTAGACCCAAAACCCAAGCAATTGACCACAATACCACACCAAACTCATTGAAACAACCCCCTAGGAGGTTTTGGACCCATCCCACTTGGATTGGTGCCAAAAATAAGCCCCAAACGGTGGGCGTCCTGCCCCCAGGCACCCCCCACATTGCTATAGTCCTAATCACTCCACCCCAGAGCGATTAGAAATCAGTGCATGATTTATTTACTATTATTTTTTAATTATGTTTTATCTGATGTACTTATGCTACTGTCCAAGTTTCATTGCTTTCTGACATGATTTGACCTTGTTTTTATCATTTTATGCGTTCACTAACCTACAGGGAGCACCTTCGAATACAGGACAATCTGGGTAGAATATACCAAATCTAACCTTCTGAGTCATCTCAAAATGCCCCTTTTAGTCTAACCCTAAGTTTTTAGGATTTTTGGAGTCCTTTGGGTAGGACATTTTCAAGATCACTTTTGCATATTTTGTGACAGTCCCCAGCATCCTACCCCAGAGCGATTAGGAATCTGTGCATGATTTCCTGACTATTATTTTTGCAATGTGTTCCTAATGATGTCTCCATGCCTCTATCAAAGTTTAAATTCATTATGACATGTTTTGACCATCGTTTCATTCTTTTATATATTAACTAGCCGGAGGCTTTGGGGATTGCATGTTTTCCTATATCCGCATATGCTATTAACTATTTGCTATTTATTTGTGCATAGGATCTCATTTCTAGGAACACTAGGAACACTAGAGGGATATCAATGAATGATGAACACATGGACACAAGTGGCGACAACTTTTGGCCTGCTCATTTCGAATGTGGGCATACGGAAGACACTAGAAGCGTACCATCCATTGATATAACAAACTGTATCAAACATTCTGATCCCTAGAGGGGAGGACATATTGTAACCAGATTAAAATCAACATTAATAAATGAGGTCCCACTTTGTTTTTCTTACATATCATTTATGCGTCATTTCCTTCATGCATTTGTTCATCGCATTCGTAGGACTTAGCATCTATACCATATCTATTTTGTTTGCATCATATTTGGTACTCCGTCCTTCTGCATTCAATTTTAGTGGTGATCATGGTGGAACCCTATCCCCTACTGTTAAGATCAAGTTTTTGATCCAAATTTTGTGGTTTCTTTACAGGTGTTACGCATTCGGGCACTGGACTGCTACTCGTGCCACCTCGAGACAAATGCATATTCGTCCCACCCTGTGATGAATGTAGACCTGCTATTCGTCCCACCTTGGGAATATTAGAGATCTATGCATTTTTTGAGCAGAAACTCAGAGGCATATGGTTTAGACAAATAAAATGTAGGCCTTCTGCACATCCTTTGTGTTTTTCTACTTTTTGTTTCTGCTTCCTTTGCTTTATTTTCAGAAACTTGCATAGAAAGGTTAAGTAGTTGTTTTCCTTTCTTGCAATAAAGAAAAAAAAAAAAAACATAGAGTAAATTAAATGGAAGGAACTTGATTAAGAATGCATTTTATCAGGTTTGATTTCATGATACTTGCACAAATGGCAAGTCCTCATTCTAGGTTTCAATTCTAGTTAGGTTTTGTGATTTCCTTTTTGCTACTAATTGTCTCTGAAAGATAAAATGTACTTTAAAGCATTGCATTAGTGAGAATTATCTTTTGTGGTATTTTTTCTTTATTTATACAATTAAAAGGAACCACACACACCACCTAATAAAATTGACATCAAGGATTTGGTATTAATACCCCAACACTTGATCAAGACCAATGGTGGATTTCATCACCACCTTGGCTTGGATTTTGCATACATATACCCTGATCACGACTGTTGCTAGACGCAAATCCTGATGAAAGCTGACCAAGTGTAATGGGGGTGATTCTCCGTGTATGAGGATAAATCTTCTATGGTAGGTATCAAAAATAGAGCTATCCCCCTTTTGTACCGCCTATGTTCCACTTACTATTTTGCTCTCGTGTACCAATAGTTTCCCTCACGTAAGGGTGGGTATATTGAGAGGTTCGGTATAACGGCCTAGTAATGGTATATTGAAGGGATGACCATTTTGGAGATACAAGAGCCCTCATTATGCATGTATAACAAAGTTTTCTTTACAAGAGTTACATAGAAAAAATCAAACACACTGAACAAGATCTAGGGCACACATTTAATCTGTAAACAAGATAATCATTTCTTTGTTTGTGTGGTCCCCTTTTGTTTGGTATAGCATAAAAATTGTAAAGGAGATAAAAATATACATATAATTCTAAGAAATATCACCACCATGGTGTATACCCGTAGCCAACCCCAATCATAGGCAGAAGCTACAAAAAGTATACAAGGAGGCACAAGTCGCCTTTGTTATAGCCCCAAGGAAAGGACTTGGTTATAACACCTTGGCAGCCTGACCCACAACATAGTCCACACTATGCCACTACAGAAAAGGACTATAGAGGCACCCATTTGAGGGGCACTCCCATTCAACACAGACCCTCTTAGGAGGAGTACATACATGGGAATGCCCCTTTAGACACTCATTATGAGTGGCCACTACGTGATGAAGCGCTAGAGCAACATAGGGTTCATAAGGAGGGAGCACACAATTATATCATTCCCCCTTCACCCCTCATTACTGTTAGAACTAATAGGCCAAATCTAGAGTGCAAGGATCTTTAGATAGGGCAAGCCAAATCTGCACATCCCTTTCACATGTACGAAAGGGCACATGAGGAAAACCAGCATATTCCTCAAGAGAAATACATCACGTGGGAGCAATGCGCCTCCACACCTGTTGATTATCAAGACCACCTATTAAGGCTAGAGCCTCGAGTGAATGCTGCTAACCTCGATAGAGGAAGGTGACCCATAGAGATCTCGGATCACCACAACTGAGATAGATATGTAGGGGAGGTGTCTAGGCCTCCTAGACCCAGGACGGTGGAACAAATCAACTTGGCATTTTCCAAACATGCTACCCGCCAAGCAAAAATCACGTAGTTTAGGCAAGATCAGTAGCAGTTAGAACAACTATATCATCTTAACAAAGAGCGCATTCAACGCCAGATAGATGAGTTTCTCCATAACACTATGCATGAGAGGATTCCAACCCCTCACACGGGTAAGACAAAAATTTATGAGAGGCACAACCCCTTCGTATGAGACAAGTCTCCACCACCTTATCAAGAGTTGCCTCCAAGACCTTCTAGACCTGAGCGAGAGGCCACCCCTAGAACCAATGATGGATGCCTTCCTTAAACACCTATCCATGTTTATAGGTCATGCCCAAAAACTCCCCAAGAGGGCTATGAGGAATTTGAGGAGGAAGAAGAGCGGGCTGAAATGCCCTACCAAGGCAGGGGGGGCGCTATCCAGCTACCCTTCCATAGGCCTCAAGTTCCTCGCAATTCACAATGGGAACAAACCAAAGAAGAGGAAATCAAATCATCTGATGCATACAAAGCACTTCTAGAGCGCTTAGAGTCTATAGAGACTAAGACTTCAGGACACCAAAAGCCCACCTTACGCCAGCTCCGCAGTCACCCTGTGCATCCTTCAGTTCTGGCACCCCCATACCCTGACCACTTCAAAATGCCTCAATTGGTAATTTTCAAAGGGTATGAGGATACCCAAGAACACGTAACAAGATTCCTGAGTCAATGCTTTGGTATTCAGGACAATGATGCATTGATTCTGAGAACATTTATAACCACGTTCATAGGCCCTGCCTTGGATTGGTTTACCCAGTTGCCGAAGCACAACATCAATAATCTAGATAAGCTAGTAGACACATTCCTTGAATGTTTTGCCTTCAACATCAAGAAGGCATCCTTAAGCAACGTAGCTAGCCTTAAGTAGTATGATAATAATACCATAGTCACTTATGGGAATCGGTGGAGGACATTGATTTCAAAGCGACCTTACCTCCCTCCCATGGTCGACATGACTCAAATGTTTTCAAAGAGTTGCATAAAGTTGATCTCCATGCTATTGCAGTTGCAGCAATATGCCACCCTCAAAGAAGCCCTGGTGCAAGCTCAGATAATTAAGGAGATCAAAATCCAAGATGGCGAGATTGCCAAGCCGTGCAAGAAAGAGTGGACAAAAAATGCTAAAATTGGGCCCATGCAATTGAAACCCGTCGTGATCAATCAGGTTGCCATAACTATACCAAAGCCTGCACAAACGACACTGCCCCCAAAGACTAATTATCAGGCAGTTCCTCTTGATAACTATGAAAATGAAAATTATAAACAAGAGCAAAATCAACAGTGTCGCCCTAAGTGACAATTCACACAATTCACGGAGTCTAGAGACTCCTTGTTTGATCACTTGTTCATGAAAAACCTGATAAAATTACTAAAAAGTCGACCCATAGACTCCAACACACCAAAAAACAAGGGCTATAGGGAAGACTTATATTGTATATTTCACCGAAAGAAAGGACATGACATCTTCACTTGTTGGAAATTCAAAAACTGAGTGCAGGACTTGATAGACAACAAAACACTCATGGTAGATAATCCCGTAGCGCTAAGCAACCAACAGATGGAAGTCTTCAAAGACCCCCTACCTGCCCATGATGCGTAGGCAAAGACTTTACAAGTGAACGAGGTAACACAAAACTACCCCATGTAAGGATACGTAGGGATGACACGAAACAAAAGATACCCAAAAATGACTGCACCCACAATAGCTACAAGAGATGTTCCATCAATGTCACAACCTCCACAACACCCTACACAACCTCCCCTACCTAGACCAGTGGCCATGATTCAAACTAAGCTTACTCAAATTTTAAGGACCACGTCGGCTAGGCTCTCCATTTATGAGCTCATCCAACAATCACCATCCCATCGGGAGGCTCTGATGGAGATACTCAAAGCCATTGAGCTACAGCCCCACAAACCCAATTCTTTCAACAAATTTGTGGGACATGTGAGACGATGCATAGAACCAGTCATAACCTTCATGGAAGATGAATTGAAATTTGTGATCAGTGATATGGTGGATCCACCCCTGCACGTCATTGCTTGGGTCAACAAGATTCCATTCAAGAGGGTGTTGTTGGACACTGGCTCGTCTAGTAACATAATCATGATAGCAACATTAAAACACCTTAAGCTGCCAGCATCCCACATTGTGGCATCCACTTACACTCTTCAAGCATTCAACGACGTGTTATGCTCGATGGTTGGCATAATTGTCCTACCCATCCAAGTAGGACAAAAGACCATTCCTACGTTGTGTCACATCCTTGAGGGTGAGATGGCCTATAATATTTTTCTAGGCAGGCCTTGGATCAGGGACATGAAGTGTGTCCCTTCGATAGCCCATCAGTGCCTCAAATACACATACAAAAGGCAAGTACATCTAGTACCAGCGAACTTAGAGCCCTTTAAGTTTTGCAATGCGTTGCAGCTGATGCCACAATCGACCCTCCCATCGACACATTTAGAATTTCAATTGAATTCATCCACTCAAGGTCTGATTATGCCTACGTCCTCACTGTTGAGTCCTTCAACTCACCAACATGGCCCATATTTGTCATCTGTTCCTTCACCCATGATGCCACCTATGGTGGCCACACTGAAGGACAATAGGAAGAAGCCCCTAGAGGGGGTACCACCATCAGTATCAACCATATCTACCAAAGAGGTGCCTAGACGAGTGGAAGTCGAGACACCTGGTTCACCCAACATGGAGTAGACTTAGGGAGAACTCCCATTCCCTCCCCCTCAACCATCAATGATTACCATCGAGATGGCCAATACGAGCCTGGGGGAGTACCTAGTATGAAACATTGTGGAAACACCCACGCTCAAATCCATGAAAGACATGGGGAAACCTCACCTCCCCATAGGAACTATCCTCCCATTAGGCTACCCGCCAAATCAGACCAACTTTGTATATGGGGGCCTTGAGAACGGCTTTGAACCCTACCTACAAGAGGAAGAGTATGAAGAGCCATTTGCTGAGAATGTTGACTATCTGTCCAACCTGAACTTCACCTTGAAATACCTAGACCAATATAATTGGCATGGATATTGATTGGGTAGATACGAAAAAGGAACATACATTCTTTGTCAACTGAGATACCAGATACCATATGATAAATCAGGAGTAGAGTTCAACCACCCTTTGTCCCTTGACATCTTGGTAGAAACCATGCAAGGCTTAGGTCTAGGCAACAAGGATGGGTTGACACAAGATCCATATGCCAATCCCAACACTACATACACATTGGGGAATTATTTCCCATGGTTGACAACAAACCTTGTTGACCTCAACAACCCCTCCCCTTTGATCGAGGAAGGGTAAAGTTCAATAAGTAACCTCCAAAGGGGATATGAACAAGATCAAGGGGGGTCCTCTAAAGATGAGTTAGATTATGAGGTAGCACCTTGGGGCCCTTTTGAGTTCGATAGCAATCACTCATAGGTGACACACATTGACAACTATCAAGAGAAATTCATGGCAATGTTCCCCTTTAATGTTCCAATCGGGCAATTGCCACCTCCAGATAATCCAGCCCTCTCGTAGAGAGCAGAACAACCCAGAAGGGACCAAATCAACATGCTCGAACAAAAAGAGCCTCCCATTCCGGCCATAAGGCCAAGTGATCCACCAGAGGAAGAAGATCCAAATATCCTCTTCAACATTGACTACCTGCATACCAGACTTCTGACTCTCATAGAAAGTGAGGATAGTGATCAAGAAACACCTAGTGGGAGGCTATACCAGCCAGAGGGGCACATAGTTGTCAAAGCCAATGAAGGCCTATGGATCTTCGATAGCGACTATGAGGATGAGACTGATATGGCATATCTCAACCATATGAGGCAATAGGAATACCCCATAGACATCGATGGTATGTTTGAACACCTAAATATTATACCAAGGCATAGGTGGCATTTAAACCAAGTACAGTTAAACCAAGTACTTCATCCACAATTTAGGACATACAGGGAGCACCTCCCACCTAGAGACCCTCTAAGGCCATCAATGCCAAGGGCAAACCCTATCCTTCTATCCACACACAGGACCGATCCTTTTATGCCAGTACCCATAGAGCCAAATCTGGGGTACAAGGATTACCAAGGATGTCTGAGTCAACACTCACATGGTAATGGAGACCAAATACATTCCATCAACATGATCTCCATTGATCTAACCGCCCCCATCTGCAACCCAACCGATCCAACATGACCTTTGTATCTAGACCTAGATGCCATAGACTGGGATCGCGCTGTCTCACCACCATCCCCATCAGAGTATTGGCCTTGAAGTGATATGTTTCATTTTACCCCAGGATAGACTCAGGATATCTTCCATGTTGAAGAGGAACCCGACATTCCCAATGCAGATCTAAATTCAGTGAATGATATCCACATAATCCCAACTCTACACCAGTTGGAGGATGAATCCCACATGTTAGTCGAAGAGACAATTGATGTGGAAATCGGTTCTGATCTAATGAATCCACAAATCATCAAGCTAGGGGTAATTTTATCCCTTGAAGAGCAAGCCGATTACATTACCATTCTCAAAGAGAAGAATGAGGTTTTTGCATGGTCCTACAAAGACATGTCGGGGCTAAACCCACAACTAGTCACGCATAATCTGACACTTGATGCGACAGTCAAGCCAGTCAATCAAAAGCTACGTAAGATGCACCCAACAGTGGCCTTAATGGTAAAATATGAGCTACAAAAGCTATTGGATGCACAGTTTTTCATCTACATTGATTACCCACCATGGCTGTCCAACATGGTACCCATCAAAAATCTTGATGGGAGGATTCTCATATGCATCAATTTTCAAGATTTAAACAAAGCGAGTTCCAAGGATGATTTCCCTTTGCCTAGCATCGATGCATTGGTAGACGCTACAGTAGGCCATGAAATGCTTTCCCTCATGGATGGTTTCTCGGGATACAACCAGATTCGTATCAATCCCAATGATCAACTAAAAATGACATTCACGATGCCTTGGGGGACATTTTGTTATAAGGTCATGCCCTTTGGCCTTAAAAATGTTGGCACCACTTACCAACATGCTATGACATACATCTTCCATGATCACATGCATAAAAATTTGGAATATTATATGGATGATTTGTTGGCCAAATCTCTTTTGCACCAAAATCATCTCGATGACTTACACAAGATCCTTGATCACCTCATCGAACACAAGGTTAGGCTAAACCCCAAGAAGTGCATATTTGGTGTCACATCTAGAAAACTCTTGGGTTTCATAGTCTCAAAATGAGGCATCGAGGTAGATCCAAATAAAGTCAAGGTAATCCTTGAAATGCTTCCCCCAACCACCATCAGGCATCTCAGAAGCTTGTAGGGTAAGGTCGCATCGATCAAGCACTTCATAGCGTAGTTATCTAACAAGTGCTGACCCATGAATAAATTATTACACAAGGGGGTAGCATTTCATTGGTATGACGAGTGCTAGTCAGCCTTCGATGACATCAAACAATACTTGGATCTGCCGCCAGTATTGGCACCACCTAGACCAAGAGTGTCGTTATATTTATACATCTTAGCTACTGAGGTGGCACTGGGTGCCATGCTAGCCTAGAAAAATGAATTACATAAAGAAAAGGATAATTATTATCTTAGCCGCACCTTGGTTAGTTATGAACTTAACTATGCATACATTGAGAATCTATGCTTGGCAATGTTGTTTACCACCAAAAAGCTATGCCATTACATGCTGAGCAATACGACGTATATTTTGTCTAAGGAGAATCCATTGCGGTATATATGAGTTGTACTTATCACAGTAGTCACATAGTGAAATGGATCATGTTGTTGATGGAGTTTGGCATCGAATTCATTGGACAAAAGTCTATCAAAGGTCAAGTCATCGCCGATCAACTAGCAGAGGCTCCTCTTGAAGATGATCGGCCTCTGACCGTAGATCTACCCGATGATGGGGTCTTCCATGTCTCAGAATCTCCAAATTTTGACGAGCTTGAGTCGCAGGCCGACATAACCTTATTTTTTTATGGCTCTAAATATGAGCAAGGGGGTGGTGCGGGAATCGTGTTTTTCACACCACAAGGAGCTCCAATGCCTTTATTATTTAAACTTTATTTCCCATACACCAATAACAATGTTGAATACGAAGCCTTGCTCATAGGTCTTTAGAAAACCATCACCATGAACATCAAATGCTTGAATATCTTTGGTGATTCACTATTAATTGTCAACCAAGTGAAAGGGGTATTCCAATGCAAATGCCTAGTTCTACAAGCCTACAAAGCCCTTGTGGATAAATTCCTAGAAAAAATTGAATGGTACGACATCGAGGCACTCCCTCGATCATCGAATCATTTTGCAAAAACTATGACCTCCTTGGGATCACTAATATCGCAAGACCCTTCTGGTGAGATGATAACCATCCAAGTCAAAATGTTATCACAATCTGTGATGGAGTGTGCAAGCTCTGACATAACGCAAAGAATCCACCTGATCTAGATTGAACCATCTCAGGATAGGTTCTCTTGAATCCATGATAGTCTGAATCATGCCAACTAGGGGTCTTTGTTCTCTCCAACCCCTCTTAATAGCAATACAATGCTATTTCTACAAGTTCTTTCCCGCTCAACTTTTACTAGGGACAAACTTCAAGAGGGATCGACCGTTCATACCATCGAGGTTTCTGATCAGCAGGATTGGTACACACCCATAAGAGACTATCTCAAGTTAGGTAGCCTCCCACTTGGATTATCGCACGTCGTGAAAAGATCATTAAAAAAAAAAGTGGTAAAATATGTCTTGCTAGGAGACATTTTATACCATCGAAGCTATGAAGGAATCCTCCTCCGTTGCTTGGACCAACAGGAGTCCACTTGGGCGATCACCCAAGCGCATGATGGTACATGCGGTGGCCACTTCAGCGGTATGGCCATCACAAAGTGCATTCTCTGCATGGGCTATTATTGGCCATCTTTAGAGTGAGATTGTTGCGCATATGTGTGGAAGTGCATGAAGTGTCAACACCATGCTAACTTGACACATGTACCTTCCTAGGCCTTACAGCTGATCCAATCAGCTTGGCCATTTTCATAGTGGGGCTTAGATCTCATCAAAAATATCTCCCTTGCGTTGTCAGGTCGTCACACATTTATCATAATAGCCACAAAGTACTTCACTAAGTGGGTGGAAGCAATTTCACTTACCTCTAGGAAGGGGCCTCGCATTGCGGAGTTCATTTTACATAACATCATATGTCATTTTGGTATTCCATCCAAGATCATATCGAATAATGGGACATCATTTAAGAACAAAGATGTGCGTGCTTTGACAACAAAGTACAAAATTCAACACAATTTTTTGACACCTTATTATCCGCAGGCAAATGGGCAAGTAGAGGCGTCAAACAAAATGCTAGTTGCCATCCTTAAAAATATGGTCATAGATAATCATAAGGATTGGCACATCCAAATACCACTTGCCCTATGGACGTATCGCACTAGCATTCAGACACCCACTAGGACAACTCCATTTTCTCTAGTGTATGGCTCCAAGGCAGTCATGCCTCTTGAGTTGGAAATACCCTTCCTACACATATCAATGCAAGAGTTCATCGATGATGACACTGCATGACAGGCCCAGTTAGACCAGCTTACGTTACTCGATGAACAACGCGTCAATGCTCTCGAGCATTTACGTATCTATCAAGAGCGACTTAATAAAGCATACAACATGAAAGTTCACCTGAGGGACTTTCAGGTTGGTGACCTGGTATTAAAAGAGAACCAAAAAAATTCTAACTTGCCACCCCATTTAAGAGACAAGTTCACATCAAATTGGTTAGGTCCTTATGTAATCGATAATAAAATAGGACTTGGAACGTACCGGCTCACCTCTCTTGAAGGAATAAAGGAACTAGAACCCTTGAACATCAATCATTTGAGGCCATTCAACATTTAGAGAGCCATGGCCCACTCCAAAAGCTCCAAGGGTTCTCGCAATCACTTGGTCAACCTAAAATGCCCCAAAGGTATCTATAATTCCTTTGGTCAAACCAAAAGCTCCAAGGGTTCTTGCCACCGCTTGGTCACCCAAAATGCCCCAAAGGTATCAATAATCCCTTTTGTCAAACCAAAAGCTCCAAGGATTCCCACAATCACTTGGTCAACCTAAAATTCCCCAAAGGTATCCATAATCCCTTTGGTCAAACCAAAAGCCCCAAGGGTTCTCGCCATCGCTTGGTCAACATAAAATGCCCCAAAGGTATCTATAATCCCTTTGGTCAAACCAAAAGCTCCAAGGGTTCTTGCCACCGCTTGGTCACCCAAAATGCCCCAAAGGTATCCATAATCCCTTTGGTCAAGCCAAAAGCTCCAAGGGTTCCCACAATCGCTTGGTCAACCAAAAATGCCCCAAAGGTATCCATAATCCCTTTGGTCAAACCAAAAGCTCCAAGGGTTATCGCCACCGCTTGGTCACCTAAAATGCCCCAAAGGTATCCATAATCCCTTTGGTCAAGCCAAAAGCTCCAAGGGTTCCCACAATCGCTTGGTCAAAAACGAATATTCAAAAAACAATAGATAATCAAAAAAAAAAAATTACATCGTACTTTCATGAATAATCTTAAAAATCAAAACACAAAAAGAACTGCATTAGGCGTCGCATACATACATTGGATATTTGCTGGTCATACATGTCAAATGCACCATAGACTGTAATTACTCAAAAATCCCATAATTTTCCACATTTGTCCACTTTGTAAATGATTCAACAAGAATAACGCCATTCATATTTTTGTCATATCATAATCAGTTGTATTTTAATGTATTTAGGGTTTTCGTCATTCAGTTGTCTTTAGATTTCTAGTCAAATGTTGTACAAATTCAGACCAATTTTTACAAGGTAGAGTTTTACTTGGATCACGCCTTGTTACATAGCATCCCAACACAAGCTTAAAACACATAAAAATTCCCAAGTTGTGTGAACGAAAGATGAAACCTGCAAAGTGGTCCAGGATACCATACAACGAAATGGTTATATTGCTCATCCCCCTGTGCGAATGACCCCAAGAATGTTGATATTTGGCAAAAGGACAAGCATCTTCCCTACCCAATTCCCCAAAATAAACAGTGGTTTTTACCACTATCAAAAATCCCAAATTCTCAAAAGGTTGCAAATATCAAAAACTGCAAAAGTCAAAGTACAAACTCCAAAGTTTGACATCAAAACCCTCAAAGTGCACACATCAAAAAACACAAGAAATAGTGATCCCCATCACTCAAAATTCAAATCCATTGCTCAAAACCAAAAAATAAACAGTGATTTTTATCACTATATATGAGAGCAAGTATCCCAATAAAATTGAAGAAAAGAAGGGAGTCAAACTTGAATCCCTGGAACTCTCAGTATTCGAAAGGTCATGAGGTGATCCTCAGTCTCGGTTTGGTGGATATCCTGCTGGCACTAGTGGCAAACCTCCCGCATGACGATATATACGTCACATTACCCATTGGGCATATGTACAGATCAATGTTTGCATGTGGATGAGCTAGCTTATGGTATCCTAGATTGCCCCGTAGATTAATCTTACTAAATGCAACAAAGGAATTAGTGGAGCTAATTAGGTGATCCTCAGTATAGGTTTGGTGGACAGCCTACCTGGCACTAGCGGTATCCTTATGAATACCACATCAACGAACTCAATCGCACACACAGGGATGTCAAATAACTTGGTCAAACTCAAGTCTGATTTGTACCATGTTCAAAAGTCTCATAAAATAATGTACAGTCTTGGCTATTTAGTTAAAGCATATGAGTCTCCAAAAAACCTTAACTAAATTCTAAAATAATTGTTGTACATTTCACTACTTACATCACCATCAAAAAATACAAAACAAAATTACAAATGCAAAGTTATTTCATAAAGCAATAACATAGTACAGAAAGCCAGTAAATCTTGTATAGTCTATGGTGCCATCGCCTGTATACCAACAAATCATTCCATCCATTCCACATGCATACATCCATATCATATAGCTAACATCATTCGCAATCATAATAGCATATGCATACATCAACATAAATAAATGGGCATAATGAACAATAAACCATGACAAGTATATAATAAAAAAAATAAGTCATGTATATATATCAAATCAAAATGCCCTCAGGCTACAATAAGAAGGTCCTCTGATCTCACAAAAAAACCAAAAAATCAAAATCCCCAAAGCCTAGGGAGTCAGCCACCATGATAATGTAGGATCGATGCGACTGGAACTACCCCTAATAGTATGGGTCCTATGGGACCTCTCAGGGTGGATGCTACTAGCCCATGCACCCTGCCAACCAACTCTACCCTCATCTAGCCACCTACGACGAGAGGATGTAGACTGCTCAGTTTCACTGCCTCTCGTATGAGATGAACCACATCCATCGAGCACAGGCAACTGTCCATTGAGGCAGACAACCTCTATCTCTAACTCTACCCGATACCGCCCCCACTCTACATCTCATCGGTGATACACAGCCAATGCGCTGTCCCACTGTGCCAACTGAGTCTGTAGAAGATCCCTCTCCTACAAAAAATATTTGTGCTCCTCCTCCCATCTCCGTAAGAGACCCTCCAATCATGCTATCTCAGAATGAAATCTAGCCTCCACATCCCCTAAGACAGTCTAAGGCATGGGCATATTCGGGATGGCCTACTGCTCTGGAACCCACTGCTCTGGGGCATCCTGTACATCCGGCTGCTCTGAAACCCCCAAATCATCTCCATCTCTAGTGAAGTCATCGAACTCCACCATGTTCACATCATCAAGCGAAGCCCTCCAACCCTCCATCGGTGCCTCTGCACCCCCACCTCCTGTTGCTACCATATCCGTACCTCATAGAGGCCCCTCACCTCGCCATCGCTACGTAATCCACCATCGATTATACTCTACAGTCACCTCGATATCGTCCATGTTGGGTACATTAATAATTGCATCAAAATCCTCATCCAGTGGCTCAATGATAGGCCAAACTAGATTCCTCTCATCGCCATGACACCGATAGATCAAGGGATCACCAGGCAATCCCTGGTGCACCCCAAACTACTACGTCACCCAAACATATGGGAAGTACTCCTGCTCTATCCCATGCTGATCAATCAACCATCTACCACTTTGCACATGCCAGAGCCACTCACCAGCCTTAGTCTAGGCTGGACAGTCCTGGTACGGTCACCAGAACACTTGCCCTGGTGCTAGATGAGAGAAGGCATCAGTATAGTGACTTAAGTCACCTGCCCATAGCCGACTCTGCACATGCTCCTTTGACCTCTGCCATAAAGCGACATATCCAATCTCTCGATCCACCATCTCCCCTAAGTTGGTCCAAGGCAAACCCTACGATCACTCCACAGCTATGTGCTGCCACCCCTAGTACTGTAAGAGATAGCTACACACGATCCCCTTTCGCCTTTGATAGCGGACCTCGTACAGCTCATCGTACAACTACGCCAACAACATTTGACCCCATAACATAATAAGTGGAGCTGATGTAGGACACTCCACCAATTTGAACACCAACTCAAGCAAGTTCCAAGGGAACCTCACACCTGAGGAGTCAGGAAGCAGCATATTAGAGATGAGGGTCATGATCAAATCATGCCTCACCCCTAATACACCCTTCTCCAACCACCACCGCACCAAAATAATGCTTATTTGGTAGTCAGCCTCTACCCTCTCCACAACCCTATCCACCCACCTCTCTGCCACCAGACCAAAACACCATGTCAGTACTGTTGTCTGCTGGTCACGGTGGGTCATTCGGATGGGCAGTCCATCTATCAAAATCTGTAGAATCTGATACACATCCTCCAGAGTAATAGTCATCTCCCCTGTTGGAATATGAAAGATGTTGGTTTGGGGATCCCATAGATTGATCAGTGCAGTCAAATATGTCTGATCCCCCACCATAGACTCCAAATGCGTCACCTTCTTGATCCCAAGAGCATCAAGCCACTCCCAATCCACAACTATCAGAGCATTCTGAGCATCAGAGAAAACAGTCGGCTAGCGATACCGACTCTTCACAACATGAAAAAAAAAAAACATATTAGGGTTTCAACATTAATATAAAAAAAACATTAAAACAAAATTGTACAACAGAAGTACAGACTACAATTTACAATTGTACAACAAAAGTACAACATAAGAAGTGCACTAAAATAAAGATGTACAACAAAAGTACAAAATAATTACAATACAACTATACAATCAACAAAAAAAAATCATACTAGGGTTTCAACCTTAATGTGGACAAAAAACAATACAAAAAGATAAAAATTAATATTAGGGTTTCAACCTTAATGTTAACACAAAACAAAACAAAATATAAAAAAATATATATTTGGGTTTCAACCTTAATATGAACAAAAACAACAAAATAAAATGCAAACGTTTTGGGTTTTAAACCTAAAAACAAACAAAAACAAAGTACAGATAATAGTTGTGTACTAGGGTTTTGACCTTAATCTATGAAAATTAACAACAACAAAAAAAACATAGCAAATAAAATTCCTATATTAGGTTTTCAACTTGATATACGAATAAAAACAAAATAACGCAAACAAACATTTATATGTGAGTTTTTAACTTCATATAACATACAAACGAATAACAGGCAGAAGGAAGGAACATCATATCGATCTCACCTCAACTCCTCCACTCGAAGATCCGGTTCTCACACTCATGATGTCCGCAAAATTTTGGCAGCGCTCCGCTACGCACACTCGCACTCCTCCTCCTCACTGCTCCAAATCGCCAAGAAAAAATTGTTGCAAATGAGCCCAAAACCTAGTTTTGGTCCTTATATAGGTTGTTAGGCCTGTAATCGTTCCACCTTGGGATGAGTGCTCTAGTTGGTGCTCGTCCCACCCTGGGATGATTACAAAATTGGTATTCATCCCACCCTAGGACGATTACAAAGCAAGAAATAAAACAACAAAAACTGCATCCAAAAAATACACCAAAAATAGCAATAAATCTGCCGAACAAAGGTGCATTTGCACCTGACATTCCTGGCATGAAAAACTGCCATCGGGGTCACAAGTACTCACTATCCTACTCCCTAAGAAGGCTATCAAAGCTATACCACTCCATGGGAAGGAGGATATTCGATGATTTCTACCCCAATAGGCGTCAAAAAAAAGGGTCAAAACCCATCAAAAATAGGCCCGATTGTTGGAAAACTGCAATACGCGTTCAACAAAAACAACTAAAGGCACCCTTAAAAACGTCATCTTGGGTCAAGTGACTCATCGATTTTCTCATTTTTGGTCATTCCCTCATCGATTCATTGCTTGAGGGGGTAGTCACACTTAGTCACCAATCAACAAATACACACCCAATCAAAGAAATGGCATTCATTCAAAGAATCATTGACAAAGACAATCATGCTCCTGCTTGGGGCAGCAAACAAGAAATAATCACAAGCTAAACAAACACTTGGCATTCTGAAAGTATGAAGAAAATTTTCCTCGAAAAAAAGGTTGTGCCCTTTGCCTATTCATGACTAAATAATGTCCAAGATCAAGTACACCTCACTAAAAAAGGTTACACTTGAGTTAAGCTCCTTAGCTCGTCAGAAGCAAGGATTCAAGAATACATGCCCTTTCCATACTTGGGGCATAAAAAATTGGTTACGTTACTTAGAAAACCTAATCATTAAGTGCTTTGGTCATCTATTTTTGCTCAGCACTGTGCCACACACAGTGCATCTCAAAAAGGGGCACTGTAGACACTAAAACAGCACCAATCCGATTATGTGACTACAAACATTGATTGAATTGGCATACATACCCCCCAGGGCAGCCCCCAGAGGTTAAAAAGTGGTCTTAACCACTCCAAAATTAGTTTTGGAAGGTCAGAGGTCAATTTGGCACCTTGTAAGCACTTTGCTACCTATTCATCCCACCTTGGGACGATTAGAATCCTATTCGTCCCATCCCGGGACGATTAGCAACAATTGTTCCAGGGTGGGACAATTAGCAGGTTTGACTGGCAAAAAGTCAAGCCTTGACAAATGGTAGCCCATATCCGCCACCCAACTTCACCTTCAAGGCATGCAATTGCAAGGGACGGTTTCAAACCAGAGAGAGAGACCTCAGTCAAACATGCCCTGATCATGGAGGCCTCATTCATGGAGGCTCTAATTCAGGGAGGAATCTTCTCTCCCACAAAAAGGCATGGTGAGCCAAGTGGTGCCCTTGCATGCACATTCAAAGGATACCCCTAGGTCTATAAAATGGTGAGCCTCCTCACCCCAAACAGGATGATAGCAGGAGCATTTGGAGCAACGGAGTGCTGCCAAATTAAACCCCCATTTCTCTTTGTGCTCCCTACATCTCTAATTTCTCTTTTGGAAGAGAGGTTATCGGGTGAACACTAAGAATGCAATCTAGACCCAAAACCCAAGCAATCAGCCACAATCCCACACCAAACTCATTGACACAACCCCCTAGGAGGTTTTGGACCCATCCCACTTGGATTGGTGCCAAAACTAGGCCCCAAACGGTGGGCGTCCTGCCCCTCAACGCCCCTCGCACTACTGCAGTCCTAATCTCCCCACCCCGAAGTGATTAGAAATTTGTACATGATTTCTTTACTATTATTTTTGCATTATGTTGTATCTGATGTACTTATGCTGCTGTCCAAGTTTCATTGCTTTCTGACATGATTTGACCTTGTTTTTATCATTTTAAGCGTTCACTAACCTATAGGGAACGCATTCAGCTACAGGACAATCTGGGAAAAATCTGCCAAATCTGACTTTTTGGGTCATCTCAAAATGCCCCTTTTATTCTAACCCCAAGTTTGTAGGAGTTTTGGAGGCCTCTAGGCAGGACATTTGCAAGGTCACTTTTGCACATTTTGTGACAGTCCCCAGCGTCCCACCCCGGAGCGATTAGAAATTTGTGCATGATTTCCTAACTGTTATTTTTGCAATGTGTTCCTGATGATGTCTCCATGCCTCTGTCAAATTTTTAATTCATTATGATATGTTTTGACCATCATTTCATTCTTTTATATATTAACTAGCCGAAGGCTTTGGGGATTGCATGTTTTCCTATATCCGCATATTCTATTAACTATTTGCTATTTTTCTATGTGCAAAATCTCACCTCCAGGAACACTAGAGGGGTAGCAAGGAATGAAAAACACATGGACACAAGTGGCGACAACTTTTGGCCCGTCCATTTTGAAAGTGGGCATGCAGAAGACACTGGAAGTATACCATCCATTGATGTAATGAAATGTATCAAATGTTCTTAGCCCTAGAGGGGGGACATATTGTAACTAGATTAAAAGCAACATTAATAAAAGAGGCTCCACTTTGTTTTTCTTACATCTTACTTCTGCGCCATTTCCTTCATGCATTTGTTCATCGCATTCATAGGACTTAGCATCTATACCATATCTATTTTGTTTGAATCATATCTGGTACGTCATCCTTCTGCATTCGATTTCAACTCTGTCATCTCCAAAGATCTATCTCAATACTATACCAAACATAGTTCAGTTGGTCTAGCACAATTCTTCTCAATCTCTTATACTAAACACAGTACAGTTAGTCTAGTATAATTTTGCTCAATAGGTTCACATAGAACCTGCTCAAATCTGCTCAATAGGTTCACACAAAACTTGATCAAATTTGCTCAACAGGTCCACACAGAACATGCTCAAATATGATCAATAGGTTCACATAGAACCTACTCAAATATACTCAATAGGTCCACATAGAACCTTCTCAAATCTACTCAACAGGTTCACATAAAACCTGCTAAAATCTGCTCAACAGGTCCACACAAAACCTGCTCAAATATTCTCAACAGGTCCACACAGAACCTGCTCAAATCTGCTCGACAGGTCCACACAGAACCTGCTCAATAGGTCCACTTAGAACCTGTCCAAATTTTCTCAATAAGTCCTCTCTAGGACTTGCTCAAATCAGCTCAATAAGTCCTCTCTAGGACTTGCTCAAATCAGCTCAATAAGTCCTCTCTAGGACTTGCTCAAATATGCTCAATAAGTCCTCTCTAGGACTTGCTCAAATCTGCATAGTAAGCTTTCACAAAAGCTTAACTCAAATCAGTCCACAAGCCTTCTCAAAGACTTGTCTCAAATCACATAGAATCATAAAGAGAATTTTTAGAGACTCAATATGTTCTAAGATCAATGTCCAATCAATATCTCAATTCAATCTCATAGAAGCATAAAGATAAATGTTAGAGACTCAATATGTTCTATACTCAAATCCTAATATCAATCTCATAGAAGCATAAAGAGAATTGTTAGAGAATCTATATGGTCTATACTCAAATCCCAATCTCAACTCAATAGAAGCATAAAGAGAATTGTTAGAGACTCAATATGTTCTATACTCAAATCCCAATCTCAACTCAACTCAATCTCATAGAATCATAAAGAGAATTGTTAGAGACTCAATATGTTCTATTCTTAAATCTCAATCTCAACTCAAATCAGAATATGAAATAGTTTTTTTCTAGGAACTTGAACAACCACATGCATCCACTTGACTAGGCTTAAATCAAATCAACTCAACCAATCACCTCAAGGAACAATACTTTCTCACAAACCCTAGTCCAAGCATGTATTTAACCAACTCAAAATGTTTCCAACAATGCTCAATCACAAATCTCACATAACAATTATACTCATGTTCTTTTCTAACTCAAGTTCAAGTTCATTTCACAATCAATGGGCTTCAACAACAATGCTTCTAAAATAAGGTTTAATTACAACTCATAAACCAGAAAAACTTGAAGCATTAAACCAACTCTTAAAAACAGAAATCGCAATCAATCCTTTTCTCTCCAAAGATATTTTATAAATCAACCACTATAAACAATCAATAGGAGAATGTGCCCATACATTTTTTATGCCAAGGATTTGTCCACAAAATATGCCACACTTAAACACATCTTTTATTTCCAATCTCAATAAGGGTTAGTGGACTTCAAATAATCACAATATAAAGCATAACTCAATTTACACCCTTTTTACTCCAACTAAATAAACACATCCACGAAAGTCCCTTTTTAATAAAACCCTTATCAAAATAACAATCAATAAGCCTTTCAAAAATACTTTAAAACAACTCCTTATTTCTCCTAAATTCAATTCTTAATAACCATCAAATAAATCATTAAACCCCTCAAGTTTTGCAATAATCAATATAGCCCAAATAACAAAGCTTAATTAAAACTTTAATTTCCACTAACCACCTTATAACTCCAACCTTAGGGCTAAATAAAATTAAATTAATGCAAAACATAATTACCTCCTCCAGGGGATTCGAACCCCCGACTTGCCCACACTACAAGCGTCTTAGCCACGGCTAAGATTCCACATGAGCTAGCCGCTCGTTGGAAAGGGAAAGGCACAACGTGCCTTATGTCTATCTCCACATTTCGCAAAACCAAAGGTGCCAAAGCGCTTCTCTCACACTTTCCAAAAAATGCAGTCAAGGGGATTCGATCCTTGGCATTTTCATATACCCCACCCTTAGCCAAGGCCCACTTGCCAATGCACCACACTGCCCACAACATTTGTTTCTCCGAATGTAGTATGTGTTATTCATTGCCTCTCTTCTCAAGAATTTTGCACAAGCTCATAAACAATTCGATAGCCAACACTTTTATTGCACGAGCAAGGATGAAATAATAATCAATTGAAGCCCCCTTTATATAGTCCTTTAATCATATCGAAAACTTCAATAGAAATATCTTTTTTATTTTCTTGATGATGACAATGCTCATCGCATTCGTAGGACTTAGCATCATACCTTAGCATCCATACGAGTGGAGATCATGGTGGGACCCTATTCCTTGCTGTTAAGATCAGGTTTCTGATCCATGTTTCATGGTTTTCCTTGTAGGTGTTACGCCTTCGGGCGCTAGACTGCTACTCGTGCCACCCTGTGACGAATATAGACCTGCTATTCGTCCCACCCCAAGATGAATATGTATTCACCCCACACTGTGATGAATGCAGACTTGCTTTTCGTCCCATCCCGAGACGATTAGAGCTATGTGCATTTTTTGAGCTGAAACTCAGAAGCATCTGGTTTAGACAGAGAGGAGGTAGGTTTTTTGAACATTCTCTGTGTTCTTCTATTTTCTGTTTCCACAATTTTCTGTTTTCTTTGCTTGCATAGAAAAGTTAAGTAGTTTGTTTTCCTTCTTGCAATAATAAAAAGAAAATTAAAAAAAAACATAGTGAATTACATGGAAGGAACCTAATTAGGAATGCATTCTTCTCTGGTTTGCTTGCATGATACTTGCACTAATGACAAGTCCTCATCATAGGTTTCAGTTCTAGGTAGGTTTTGTGATTTCCTTCTTGCTGCTAATTGTTTATGAAAGATAAAACGTACTTTAAAGCATTGCCTTAGTGATAAAATATTTTTCTGTATGTTTAGGATACCGCCATTGTCAAGTAGGCTATCCACCAAACCCGTAATGAGGATCACCTAAATGGTTTTTCAAATGCTGAGAATTCCAGGGATTCAAGCTCAGGCGTCTTTCGGTTGTTCAATTTGTTGAGATACTTGCCCTCATACATAGTGATGAAAATCACTGTTTATGTTTCTCTTTTTTTTTCTTGAGCAAGGGGTTTGAGTAGTGGTGATAACCACTGTTAATTTTTTATTTTTACCTTTTAAGGATTTAGATGTTGAATTTTGATTTCAAAGTTGAGCTCGTGGGTTTTTGGCTTGTGAATGGCATTGATCCTTTTGGCCTTGGGGATGTCTACCCATCCTTCTCAAGGACGTGTAGTATGAATCCTTATGACTTTGGGGATCAAAGGTGGTTGGAAATTTTGCTTTGGAATGGCATTGATCTTTTAGGCCTTGGGGATGACTACCCATCCTTCTCAAGGGTGTGTAGTACGAATCCTTATGACTTTGGGGATCAAAGGTGTTTGGGATTTTTGATAGTGGACTTTTGGGATTTTTCTTATGCATGGCATTGATCCTTTTAGGCCTTGGGGATGACTACTCGTCCTTCTCAAAGACGTGTAGTACAAATCCTTGCGACTTTGGGGACCAAAGGTGTTTGGGGTTTTTGATAGTGGTGAAAACCACTATTTATTTGATTGGATGGGGAAGAGCTTGTCCTTTTGTCAATTCTCAACATTCTTGAACCATTCACACAGGGGGATGAGCAAGATAACCATTTCGTTATATGGTATCCTAGACCACTTTGCAGGTTTCATCTTTCGTTCACACAACTTGGGAATTTTTATGTGTTTAAGCTTGTGTTGGGATGCTATGGAACAAGGTGTGATCCAAGTAAAACTCTACCTTGTAAAAATTAGTCTAACTTTGTACAACATTTGAATAGAAATCTAAAGACAATTGAATGATGAAAAACACTAAAGACATTAGCAGACAACTGACTATGATATGGCAAAAATGCGAAGGGCGATATTCTTGATGGATCTTTTTACAAAATGGACCGTATTTGGAAAATGATGGAATTGCCGAGTAATTACAGTCTATGGTGCTTTTGATGTGTATGTCCAGCAAATATGCAATGTATGTTGCCATGCTTAATGCAGTTCTGCTTTTCTTTTTTGTGTTTTGATTTTTAAGAATCTGCATGAAAGTGAGATGCACTTTTTTTTTGTTATTTTTGATTATCTGTTGTTTTTGAAGATTCGTTATGGTGGTTTAACCCGAAAGGGTGCGGACCAAGTGATTCTTACGGATCCTTGGAGGTTTTGATCAAAGGTATTATAGATACCTTTGGGGCATTTTGAGTGACCAAGTGGTTGTGGGAACCCTTGGAGCTTTTGGTTTGACCAAAGGGGTTATGGATACCTTTGGGGCATTTTTGGTTGACCAAGCGATTGTGGGAACCCTTGGAGCTTTTGGTTGGACCAACGGTATTATGAATACGTTTGGGGCATTTTCGGTGACCAAGCGATTGTGGGAACCCTTGGAGCTTTTGGTTTGACCAAAGGGATTATGGATACCTTTGGGATGTTTGGGTTTGACCAAGCGATTGTGGGAATCATTAGAGCTTTTGGTTTGACCAAAGGGATTATGGATACCTTTGGGGCGTTTGTGGTTGACCAAGCGATTATGGAAATCCTTGGAGCTTTTGGTTTGACCAAAGGGATTATGGATACCTTTGGGGAATTTGGGGTTGACCAAGTGATTGTTGGAATCCTTGGAGCTTTTTGTTTGACCAAAGGGATGATGGATACCTTTGGGGCATTTTAGGTTGACCAAGCGATTGCTGGAATCCTTGGAGCTTTTGTGGTGGTCTATGGCTATCTAAATGTTGAATGGCCTCAAATGATTGATGTTCAAGGGTTCTAGTTCCTTAACTCCTTCAAGAGAGGCGAGCTGGTATGTACCATGTCCTATTTTATTGTCGATTACATAAGGACCTAACCAATTTGCCATGAAATTGTCCCTTAAATGGGGTGGCAAGTTAGAATTTTGTTGGGTCTCTTTTAAGACCAAGTGACCAACCTGAAAGCTCCTCGGGTGAACTTTTGTGTTGTATGCTTTCTTAAGTCCCTCTTGATAGATACATAAATGCTCGAGAGCATTGACACGTTGTTTTTTGAGTAACGTAAGCTGGTCTAACCAGGCCTACCATGCAGTGTCATCATCGATGAACTCTTGCATTGATATACGCAGGGAGGGTATTTCCAACTCGAGAGGCATGACTACCTTAGAGCCATACACTAGAGAAAATGGAGTTGCCCCAGTGGGCGTTCGAATGCTAGTGCAATAAGCCCATAGGGCAAGTGGTATTTGGATGTGCCAATCCTTATGATTATTTGCGACCGTATTTTTAAGGATAGCGACTAGCGTCTTGTTTGACGCCTCTGCTTGCCCATTGCCTGTGGATAATAAGGTGTCAAAAAACTATGCTAAATTTTGTACTTTGTTGTCAAAGCACGCACATCTTTGTTCTTAAATGACATCCCATTATCCGAGATGATCTTGGATGGAATACCAAAATGACATATGATGTTATGTAAAATAAACTCCGCAATGCGGGGCCTAGTCGTAGAGGTGAGGGGAATTGCTTCCACCCACTTAGTGAAGTACTCTATGGCCATTATGATAAACGTGTCACAACCTGACGACGTAGGGAAGATCTTTTCGATGAGATCTAAGCCCCATTGTGAAAACGGCCAAGCCAATTGGATCGAATGCAAGGCCTGAGAAGGTACATGTGTCAAGTTAGCATGGTGTTGACACTTCACGCACTTTCGCACATATGCGCAATAATATCGCTCTAATAATGGCCAATAATAGCCCATACGAAGAATGTGCTTGGCGATGGCTATACCTCTAAAGTGGCCACCAAACGTACCATCATGTGCTTGGGTGATCGCCCAAGTGGACTTCTGTTGGTCCAAGCAACGGAGGAGGATTCCTTTGTAGCTTCGATGATAACAAATGTCTCCTAGCAAGACATGTTTTTTCGCTTTCTATTTGAATGATCTTTTTGCGGCGTGCAACAATCCAAGTGGGAGGCTACCTAACTTGAGATAGTATCTTATGGTTGTGTACCAATCATGCTGATCAGAAACCTTGATGGTATGAATGGTCGATCCCTCTTGAAGTTCATCCCTAGCAAAAGCTGAGCGGGAAAGAACTTGTAAAAATAGCATTGTGTTGCTATTAAGAGGAGTTTGAGAGAACAAAGACCCCTAGTTGGCGTGATTCAGAATATCAAGGATTCGAGAGAACCTATCTTGAGATGGTTCAATCTGGATCAAGTGGATTCCTGGCATTATGTCAAAGCTTGCACGCTCCATCATAGATTGTGATAATGTTTTGACTTGAATGGTTGTCATTTCACCATAAGGGTCTTATGGGATTAGTGACCCCAAGGAGGCCATAGTATCCGCAAAATGATTTGATGATCAAGGGAGTGCCTCAATGTCGTACCATTCAAGATTTGCCAAGAATTTATCCACAAGGGCTTTGTAGGCATGCAGAACTGGGCATTTGCATTGGAATACCCCTTTCACTTGGTTGATAATTAACAGCGAATCACCAAATATATTCAAGCATTTGATTTTCATGGTGATGGTTGTTTGAAGACCTATGAGTAAGGCTTCGTATTTAGCATTGTTATTTGTACATGAAAAATCAAGTTTAAATGATAAAGGTATTGGAGCCCCTTGCGGCGTGAAAAACATGATTCCCACACCACCCCCTTGCTCACATTTAGAACCATAAAAAAATAAGGTTATGTCGGCCTGTGACTCAGGCTCATCAGAATATGGTGATTCTAAGACATGGAAGACCCCATCATTGGGTAGCTCTATGATCAGAGGCTGATCGTATTTGAGAGGAGCCTCTACTAGTTGATCGACGATGACTTGACCTTTGATGGAATTTTGTCCAATGAATTTGATGTCAAACTCCATCAACAACATGATCCATTTCGTCGTGTGACTACTATGATAAGTACAACTCATCATGTACCATAATGGATTCTCCTTAGACACAACATACGTCGTATTGCTCAGCATGTAATGGTGTAGCTTTTTGGTGGCAAATACCATTGCCAAGCATAGCTTCTCAATGTATGCATAGTTAGGTTCAGAACTGACCAGGGTGCGGCTAAGATAATAATTAGCCTGTTCTTTATGTAATTCATTTTTCTGGGCTAGCATGGTGCCCAATGGCCACATCAGTAGCTGAGATGTATATGTAGAACAACACTCCTGGTCTAGGTGGTGCCAATACTGGCGGTGAAGCCAAGTATTGTTTGATGTCTTTGAAGGCTGACTGAAACTCGTCATCCCAATGAAATGCTACCCCCTTGTGCAATAATTTATTCATGGGTCGAAACTTGTTAGATAACTACACTATGAAGCACTTGATTGATGCGACCTTACCCTGGAAGCTTCTGAGTTGCCTGATGGTGGCTGGGGGAAGCATTTCAAGGATTGCCTTGACTTTATTTAGATCTACCTCGATGCCTTGTTTTGATATTATGAAACCCAAGATTTTTCCATAAGTGACGCCAAATACGCACTTCTTGGGGTTTAGCCTAACCTTGTGTTCGATGAGACGATCGAGGATCTTGCGTAAGTCATTGAGATGATTTTGGCACAAAAGAGATTTAGCCAACAGATCATCCATATAATCTTCCAAAGTTTTATGCATGTGATCGTGGAAGATGTATGTCACAGCGCGTTGGTAGGTGGCACTAGCATTTTTAAGGCCAAAGGGCATGACTTTATAACAAAATGCCCCCCAAGATGTTGTGAATTCCATTTTTAGTTGATCATCAGGATTGATACAAATCTGGTTGTATCCTGAGAAACCATCCATGAGGGAAAGCATTTTGTGGCCTGTTGTAGCGTCTACCAATGTGTCGATGCTAGGCAAGGGGAAATCATCCTTGGGACTCGCTTTGTTTAAATATCAAAAATCGGTGCATATGCGAATCCTCCCGTCAAGATTTTTGATGGGTACCATGTTGGACAGCCATGGTGGGTAATCCACATAGATGACAAACTGTGCATCCAATAGCTTTTGTAACTTGTCTTTGACCATTAAGGCCACTATTGGGTGCATCTTACGTAGCTTTTGCTTGACTAGCTTGACTATCAGATCAAGTGTCAGATTATGTGTGACTAGCTATGGGTCTAGCCCCGACATGTCTTTGTAGGACCATGCAAAAACATCCTTCTCTTTGAGAAGGACAATGTAATCATGTTGCTCTTCGGGGGATAAACTTACCCCCAGCTTGATGATTTGTGGATTCATTGGATCAAAATTGATGTCTACGTCAATCGTCTCTTCGACTGACATGTGGGATCCATCCTCCAACTGGTGTGGAGTTGGGATCAGGTGGATATCATTCATCGAATTTAGATTTACGTTGGGAACGTCGAGTTCCTCTTCAGCATGGAAGATATCCTGAGTCTGTCCTGGGGTGAAATGAAACATCTCACCGCAAGTCCAATACTCTGACGAGGATGGTGATGTGTCAGCATGATCCCAGTCTATGGCATCTAGGTCTAGATACAATGGTCGTGTTGGATCGGCTGGGTTGTGGATGGCGGCGGTTAAATCAATGGAGATCATGTTGATAGACTGATTTTGGTCTCCATTACCACGTGTGTGTTGATTCGATCATTCTTGGTGATCCTTGCGCATCAGATCTGGCCTTGTGGGTATTGGCACAAAAGGATCGGCCCTATGTGCAAATAGAAGGACAGGGTCTGCCCTAGGTACTGGTGGCCCTGTAGGGTCTCTAGGGGGCAGTGTTTTCTGTATGCCCGAAGTGGTGGATGAAGCACTTGGTTTAGCTGTACTTGGTTTAAATGCCACCTATGCCTTGGTCCCATATTCAGATGTTCAAACATATTGTCGATGTCTATGGGGTATTCCTGTTGCCTCATATGGTTGATATATGCCATCTTAGTGTCATCCTCATAGTTGCTATTGGAGATCCATAGGCCTTCATTGGCTCCGACAACCATGTGCTCCTCTTGCTGGTATAGCCTCCCACTAGGAATTTCTTGATCACTTGGCCTTATGGCCAACATGGGAGGCTTGTTTTGTTTGAGCATGTTGATTTGGTCCCTTCTGGGTTGTTCCACTCTCTATGGGAGGGCTAGATTATCTGGAGGTGGCAATTTCCCGATTGGAACATTAAATGGGAACATTGCCACAAAGTCCTCCTGATAATCATCAAGGGGTGTCACCTGCGAATGATTGCTATCAGACTCAAACGAGTCCCCGGGTGCTACCTCATAATTGGACTCATCTTTAGAAGACCCCCATTGATTTTGTTCATATCCCTCTTTGAGGTTACTTCTTGAACTTTCCCCTTCCTCGATCAAAGGGGCGGGGTTGTTGAGGTCAACAAGGTTTGTTGTTAACAATGGGAGATAATCCCCCAATGTGTATGTAGTTTTGGGATTGGCATATGGATCTTGTGCCAACCCATCCCTGTTGCTTAGACCTAAGCCTTGCATGGTTTCTACCAAGATGTCGAGGGGCAAAGGGTGGTTGAACACTACTCCTGATTTATCATATGGCATCTGGTACCTTGGTTGAAAAAGAGTGCGCATTCCTTGTTCGTATCTTCCCAATCCATATCCATGCCAATTACATTGGTCTAGGTATTTCAAGGCAAAGTATGGGTTGGACAGATAATAAACATTCTTAGCAACTGGCTCTTCCTCCTCTTCTTCTTGTAGGTAGGGTTCCAGGCCATTCTCGAGGCCCCCATATACAAAGTTGGTCTGATTTGGCGGGTAGCCTAAAGGGATGATAGTGACGATGGGGAGGTTAGGTCTCCCCATGTCTTGCATGGTTTCGAGCGTGGGTGTTGCCACAATGTTCTGCACTAGGTACT
This sequence comes from Wollemia nobilis, assembly GCA_028583015.1. Lineage (NCBI taxonomy): Eukaryota > Viridiplantae > Streptophyta > Pinopsida > Araucariales > Araucariaceae > Wollemia > Wollemia nobilis. The sequence goes on along the minus strand of JAQPPZ010003287.1, from coordinate 3,072,474 downwards.
CCCCCAGGCCCATATTGGCCATCTCTACGATAATCATTGGCGATTGAGGGGGAGGGAATGAGAGTTCTCCTTGAGTCCACTCCATGTTGGGTGAATAAGGTGTCTCGACTTCCATTCGGCTGGGCACCTCCTTGGTAGATATGGTTGAGACTAATGGTGGTATCTCCTCTAGGGGCTTCTTCTCGTTGTCCTTCTATGTGGCCACCATAGATGGTGTTTCTGGTGAAGGAACATAAGACGAAGATGGGCTAGGTTGGTGAGTTGAGGGACTTAACAAGGGGGATGTAGGCAGAATCAGACCTTGAGTGGATGGATTCAATTAAAAGTCCAAATGTGTTGATGGGAGGGTCGATTGTAGCATCAGCTATACCGTATTGCAAAACTTGAAGGGCTCTACATCTGCTGGAATTACATGTACTTGCCCTTCGTATGTGTATTTGAGGCATTGATGGGCTATCGAAGGGACACACTTCATGTCCCTGATCCAAGGCCAGCCTAGCAAGATATTGTAGGCCATATCACCCTCAAGGATATGACACAACGTATGAATGGTCTTTTGTCCTGCTTGGATGGGCAGGACAATTGTTCCAACCATCGAGCATAACGCGTCGTTGAATGCTCGAAGAGTGTAAGTGGACGCCACAATGTGGGATTCTGGAAGCTTAAGGTGTTTTAATGCCATTGTCATTATTATGTTGTTGGACGGGCCAGTGTCCACCAAAACCCTCTTGAATGGAATCTCGTTGACCCTCACGATGACATGCAGGGGTGGATCCACCATATCACTAGTCACCATTTTCAATTCGTCTTCCCTGAAGGTTATAACTGGTTCTGTGTATCATCTCACATGTCCCACAAAGTTGTTAAAATAATTGGGTTTGTGGGGCTGTAGTTCAATGGCTTTGAGTATCTCCATCAGAGCCTCCCAATGGGGCGATGATTGTTGGATGAGCTCATAGATGGAGAGCCTAGCTGACGTGGTCCTTAAAATTTGAGTAAGCTTAGTCTAAATCATGGCCATTGGTCTAGGTGGGGGAGGTTGTGTAGGGTGTTGTGGAGGTTGTGACATTGATGGAACATCTCCTGTAGCTACAACGGGTACAACTATGTTGGGGTATCTTTTGTTTTGTGTCACGATGCTTATCATCCCCACATATCCTTGCATGGGGCAGTTTTGTGTTACCTCATTCACTTGTAAAGTCTTTTCCTGTGTGTCATGGGCAGGTAGGGGGTCTTTGAAGACTTCCATCTGTTGGTTGCTCAGTGCTATGAGATTATCTATCGCGAGTGTTTTGTTGTCTATCAAGTCCTGCACTAAGTTTTTGAATTTCCAACAAGTGAAGATGTCATGTCCTTTCTGCTTATGGAATCTACAATATAAATCTTCCCTATAGCCCTTGGGTTTTGGCATGTTGGGGTCTATGTTTTGAATTTTCAATAAGTTTATCAGGTTTACCATGAATAAGCGGTCGAACAAGGAGTCTCTAGACTCCGTGAATTGTCGCTTAGGGCAACGTTGCTGATTTTGCTCTTATTTGTGGTTTTACTTTTCATAGTTACCAAGAGGAACTGCCTGATAATTAGCCTTTTGTGGCTGTGTCGTTTGTGCAAGCGGTGGTACAATTATGGCAACCTAATTGACCATGGAGGGTTTTAGTTGCGTGGGCCCAGTTTTGGCATTTTTGGTCCACTCTTTCTTGCACGGCTTGGCAATCTCGCCATCTTGAATTTTGATCTCCTCAATTATCTTGGCTTGTGCAGGGCTTATTCTAGGGTGGCATATTGTTGTAGCTACAATAGCACAAATATCGACCTTATGCAACTCTTTGAAAACATCTGAGTCATGTCAGCCATGGGAGGGAGGTAAGGTAGCTTTGAAAGCAATGTCCTCCATCAATTTCCATAAGAGGCTATGGTCTCATAATCATACTGCTTAAGGCTAGCTAGGTCGCTTAAGGATGCCTTCTTGGTTTTGAAGGCAAAACGTTCAAGGAACGCGTCCACTAGCTGGTCTAGATTTTTGATGTTATGTTTCGACAATTGGGTAAACCAATCCGAGGCAGGGCCTGTGAACATTCTCAGAAGCAATGCATCATTGTTCTGAATGCCAAAGCATTGACTCAGGAACCTTGTTATGTGTTGGGCATCCTCATCCCCTCTAAAAATTGCCAATTGAGGCATTTTGAAGTGGTCGGGGTATGGGGGTGCCGAAACTGAAGGATGCCCAGGGTGACTGCCGAGCTGGCGTAAGGTAGGCTTTTGCGGCCCCGAAGTCTTAGTCTCCAAATACTCTAAGCACTCCAGCAGTGCTTTGTATGCATTAGAGGATTTGATTTCCTCTTCATTGGTTTGTTCCCATTGTGAATTACGAGGAACTTAAGGCCTATGGAGGGGTAGCCGGGTAGCGCCCCTTGCCTTGGTAGGGTGTTTCAGCCCACTCTTCTTCTCACTCAAATTCCTCATAGGCTTCCTGAGGAGTTTTTGGGCATGACCTATAAACATGGATGGGTGCTCGAGGAAGGCACCCATCATTGGTTCTAGGAGTGGCTTCCCACTCAAGTCTAGAAGGTCTTGGAGGCAATGCTTGATAAGGTCGAGGAGACCTATTTTGTACTAAGGGGTTGTGCCTCTCATAAATTTTTGTCCTATGCATGCGAGGGGTTGGAATCCTCTCATGTACAGTGTTCTGGAGCAACTCATCTATCTGGCACTGAATGCGCTCTTTGTTAAGATGATATTGTTGTTCTAACTGCTGCTGATCTTTCCTGAGCTACGTGATTTGCACTTGGCGAGCGACCTGTTGGGCAAGTGCCAAGTTGATTTGTTCCGTCATCCTAGGTCTAGGAGCCTAGATGCCTCCCCTACATATCTATCTTGGTCATGGTGATCCGAGATCTCTATGGGTCACTTTCCTCTATTGAGGTTAGCAACATTCACCTGAGGCTCTGGCATCAATAGGTGATCTTGATAATTAGCAGGTGTGGAGGCGCATTGCTTTCGCACTATGTATTACTCTTGAGGAATATACTGGTTTTCCTTGTTCTCCCTCTCATACCTGTGAAAGGGACGGGCAAAGTTGTCTCACCCTGCCTGAAGAGCCTTGCACTCTATATTTGGCATATTAGTTCTAACAGTAATGAGGGGTAGAGGAGGAATGATATAATCATGTGGTCCCTCCTTATGAACCCTATGCTGCTCTAGCGCTTCATCACGCAGTGGCCACTCATAATGAGTGTCTAAGGGGGCCTTCCCATGTGTGTACTCCTCTTGAGAGGGTCTGTGTTGAACGGGAGTGCCCCTCAAAGGGGTGCCTCTATAGTCCTTTTCTATAGTGGCATAGTGTGGACTATGTTGTGGGTTAGGCCGCCAAGGTGGTATAACCAAGTCCTTGGGGCTATAATGGAGGTGACTTGTGCCTCCTTGTATACTTTTTGCAGCTTCTACCCGTGATTGGGCTTGGATATAGGTATACACCATGGTGTGATGAGCAAGGTGCAACCAAAGTATTGTCATTGTTGTCAACATAGTCAGGTTGATCAGTTGATGCAATGGACAGGAGTTCATTGATGAGCAAGGTGCAGCCAAAGTGCAATGGACAGGAGTTCATTGATGAGCAAGGTGCAGCCAAAGTATAATGGATAGGAGTTCATTGATGAGCAAGGTGCAGCAAAAGTATTGTCATTGTTGTCAACACAGACAGAGGATCGGTTGATGCAATAGACACAGTCAGGGAGATCGGTTGATGCAGTGGACAATAGATCGGTTAATGCAATGGATAGGAGTTTAGTGGTCATACAGAACATGTACAATGATTCTCCAAGAAGAACGTAGTGGCCCATATGCAAAAGCTCAAAGAAAAAGACAAGTAAGAAAAGTGTCGTGATATCGCGACATGTTGAGCAAGCATGAGAAACTGTCACAATATCACGACATGTTGAGAAGAAAGAAGGCAAAAAGAAAAATTGTCACGATATCACGACATGTTTGGCCGAAAAGAAAAACTGTCATGATATCGTGACATGTTTGGCCAGAAAGAAAAACTGTCACGATTTCACGACATGTTGGAAGCAAAGAAGGCAAGTAAGAAAACTGTCACAATTTCGCGACATGTTCAAGAGAAGGCGCAAGCAAAGAAAACTATCGCGATTTCGCGACATGTTTGGAGAGAAGGTGCAAGCAAAGAAAACTATCATGATTTCATGACATGTTCAGAGAGAAGGAGCTTGCAAAGAAAAGTGTCGTGATTTCGTGACAATCTGCAAGAGAGGCAGTACGGACGAAAATGTGTCGTGATTTCACGACATGTTTGAGAGAAGAAGCTCGCAAAGAAAAGTGTTGCGATTTCACGACAATCTGTAAGAGAGGCAGTATGGATGAAAATGTGTCATGATTTTGTGACATGTTTGAGAGAAGGAGCTCACAAAGAAAAGTGTCACGATTTTGCGACAATCTGCAAGAGAGGCAGTACAGATGAAAATGTGTCACGATTTCGCGACATGTTTGAGAGAAGAAGCTTGCAAAAAAAAGTGTCGCGATTTCGTGACAATCTGTAAGAGAGGCAGTACGGACAAAAATGTGTCATGATTTTGCGACATGTTTGAGAGAAATATCTTGCAAAGAAAAGTGTCATGATTTCACGAAAATCTGCAAGAGAGGCAGTACGGACGAAAATGTGTCACGATTTCGTGACATATTTGAGAGAAGGAGCTCACAAAGAAAAGTGTCGCAATTTCGTGACAATCTGCAAGAGAGGCAGTACGGACAAAAATGTGTCATGATTTCATGACATGTTTGAGAGAAAGAGCTTGCAAGGAAAAGTGTCGCGATTTCACGACAATTTGCAAGAGGAAGTGCTAAGGAGAAAAAGTGTCACGATTTCGTGACATGTCAGGTTTTCGTGACCCGAAGGGAAGAAAAGTGCCAAGGAGAAAAAGTGTCGTGATTTCATGACATGTCGGGTTTTCGTGACCCGAAGAGGAGAGAGAGTGTATGGAGGTGAATGTGTCACAATTTTGCGACATGTTGTGTTTTCGCGGGTGAAAGGCAGAGAAAAGCACAAGGCAACGAAAGTGTTGCGATTTCGCGACATGTTCTGTTTTCATGGGCTAAAAGCAGAGAAAGGCACAAGGCAGCGAAAGTGTCGCGATTTCGTGACATGTCATGTTTTCGCGGGTGCAAACCAAGAAGAGTGCAAGGAAGCGAAAAGTGTCGCGATTTTGTGACATGTCATGTTTTCACTGGTACAACCGAGAAGAGTGTACGAAAGCAAAAAGTGTCACGATTTTGCGACATGTCATGTTTTCACGGGTGCAAGCCAAGAAGAGTGCAAGGAAGCGAAAAGTGTCATGATTTCGCGACATGTCATGTTTTCATGGGTGCAAGCCAAGAAGAGGACAAGGAGGCAAAAAATGTCGCGATATCGCGACATGTCATGTTTTCGTGGTCAAACTCCCAAAAAAAGTTAAAGGGGCAGAAATGTCGCGATATCGCGACATGCTATTTGTTCATGACTAAAAGCCGAAGTAAAGTTAACTGAAGTAGAACAACAGTTACAGGGGCAGTTGTAGAGGAAAATCATGCAGCCAAAATAAGTAGAGTTAACTTAAGTTAGTGCGACAGTTACAAGTGCAGTTACAGATAGAAATCATGCAAGTTAAATAAGAATAGTAAAGAATAGCAGTTACAGGGCCCGTGTCACAGTGAAACCATTGAGCGGCGGTTATACTGACAGTCCAAAAAAAAGACAGATCTATTAATAGGTTGCATGTAATAAATACTATGCTATAAAGGAGTTACCATCAGCAGTGGCTATTAATAGGCTACATGCAGGATTACAGAAGTTACATAAGACGAGGAGTCTCAATGAGAAATAGGGTTATAAAAGGGCAGTCGTGCAGAGAATTAAGATGCTACTGTGAGTGAAAAAGTGTTGCGCAAAGAAGGTTAGTAGAGGGCAGCATGTTTCTGGTTAGAATATATGGGCTACGAAAAAGAAAATATAAAGTGTGTCTGAGAAAAAGAGCAGCTGAGAGAGAGCAGCTGAGAAAGAGCGACTGAGAGAGTGCAGCTGTAAGTGCATAGTAGGAATATGTGTTTCCTAAATTGAAAGAGAGGTTGGGTGAGCAATAGACCAGTGAGGGTCTTGTAAAAGTGAAGGCATATTTATGTCAATCTAAGATTCAAAACAGAAATCCAAGTTGGTGCTTGGAATCAGGGGTTGGTTCTCCTTCCAGTTGGTGCTGGTAAATTAGGGGTTGGTGCTCCTTTCTGTTGGTGCAGATAAATTAGGGGTTGTTGCTCCTTCCAGTGGGTGCTGGTAAATTGTTTGTAAAGTTGGTGCTTTGCAAAGGCTGGATTTGGATGGAAGTCCAAGCAGTCTATTTTTGAGTAGCCAAAATTGGTGAACCTCATTAAATCGTGTGTTGTGGAATGCTCTCTTGTTATATTTGCTTTATTTGTTTTAAGTTCTCCTTGCTTCAGCTTTAAGAGTTTTAGATTTGAATTTAAATAGCTACACTGATTCACCCCCCCTCTCAGTGCCATTGTAAGACTAACATGGTGGTGGTATTTCTAGAAAGATATGTATATTTTTATCTTCTTTACAAAAATTTTATGCTATACCAAACAAAAGGTGACCACACAAGCAAATAAATGATTATCTCGTTTACAGATTAAATGTGTGCCCTAGTTCTAGTTTAGTGTGTTTGATTTTTGTTTGTGTGAATCTTGTAAAGGAAAATTTGTTATACATGCATAATGAGGGCTCTTGTATCTCTAAAATGGTCACCCCTTCAATATACCATTTCTAGGACGTTATACCGAACCTCTCAATATACCCACCCTTACATGAGGGAAACTATTGGTACGCAAGAGCAGAACAGTACGTGGAACATAGGTGGTACGAAAGGGGGATTGCTCTATTTTTGACACCTACCATAGAAGACTTATCCTCATGCATGGGGAATCACCCCCATTACACTTGGTCAGATTTCATCAGGATTTATGTCTAGCAACAATCGTGATCGGGGTATATGTATGCAAAATCCAAGCCAAGGTGGTGATGAAATCCACCGTTGGTCTTGATCAAGTGTTGGGGTATTAAGACCAACTCCTTGATGTTTAACTTTATTAGGTGGCATGTGTGTGGTTCCTTTTAATAATGTAAAGAAAGAAAAAATACAACAAAATATGATTTTCACTAATGCAATGCTTTAAAGTATGTTTTATCTTTCAAAAACAATGGTCACTGAAATCCGAATACAGGGTCCCACTGTGATCGCCACTGAAAGCCACTTTAAAGTACATTTTATCTTTCAAAAACATGTTGTTTTTGTATTCATCACAGGGTGGCACGAGTAGCATTCCAACGCCACTTTAAAGTACGTCTTGTGATCGCCACTTTAAATTATGTTTTATCTTTCAGAAACATGTTGTTTTATGTATTTGTCATAGGGTGGCACGAGTAGCAGTCCAACGCCCGAAGGCGTAACACCTGCAAGGAAAACCACAAAACTTGGATCAGAAACTTGATCTTAACAGCAGGGGACAGGGTCCCACTATGATCACCACTGAAATTCGAATGCAAAATGACAGTATACCATATTATGATGCAAATGAAATTGATACAAGGTATGGATGCTAAGTCCTACGAATGCGATGAACAAATGCATGTAGGAAATAAAGCAAAAAGAAAAGAGATGTAAAAAAAAAAAAGTGGGGCCTCTTTTATTAATGTTGCTTTTAATCCAGTTACAATATATTCCCCCTCTCTAGGGCTCAGAATGTTTGATACAGTTCGTTACATCAACGGATGGTACGCTTCCAATGTCTTTCGCATGCCCACATTCGAAATGGGTAGGCCAAATTTTGTCGCCGCTTGCATCCATGTGTTCATCATTCCTTGCTGCCCCTCTGGTGTTCCTAGCGGTGAGATCCTATGCATAGAGAAATAGCAAATAGTTAATAGCATATGCGGATGTAGGAAAACATGCAATCCCCAAGGCCTCTGGCTAGTTAATGTAAAAAAGAATGAAATGATGGTCAAAACATGTCATAATGAACCCAAAATTTGATAGAAGCATCAAGACATCATCAAGGACCCATTGCAAAAAGAATAATCAAGAAATCATGCATGGATTTCTAATCGCTCCGGGGTGGGACGATTGGGACTATCACAAAACATGCAAGAGCGACCTTGCAAATGTCTAGCCCAGAGGCCTCCAAAACTCCTGCAAACTTGGGGTTAGGCTAAAAGGGGCATTTTGAGACGACCCAGAAGGTCATATTTGGCATATTTTTCCCATATTATCCTATATCCGAAGGCGCTCCCTGTATGTTAGTAAACGCATAAAATGATAAAAACAAGGTCAAATCAAGTCATAATGCCATGAAACTTGAACAACAACATAAGTACATGAAACATGATAGAATGCAAAAATAATAGTAAATAAATCCTTTATAGATTTCTAATCGCTCCAGGGTGGGACGATTAGGACTGCAGCAGTGCGGGGGGCGCCCGGGGACAGGATGCCCACCGTTTGGGGCTTGGTTTTGGCACCAATCCAAGTGGGATGGGTCCAAAACCTCCTAGGGAGTTGTGTCAACAAATTTGGTGTGGGATTGTGGCTGATTGCTCAAGTTTTGGGTCTAGATTGCGTTCCTAGTGTTCACCCGATAACCTCTCTCCCAAAAGAGAAATTAAGGATGTAGGAAGCACAAAGAGGTATGGGGGTATAATTTGGCAGCACTCCGTTGCTCCAAATGCTCCAGATCTGTCCTATTTTGGGGTGAGGAGGCTCACCCTTTTATAGACCTCAAGGGTCTCCTTTGAATGTGCATGTGAGGGAACCACTTGGCTCACCATGCCTTTCTTGGGGGAGAGAAGATTCCTCCCTGATTTAGGGCCTCCATGATCAAGGCATGCTTGACTGAAGTCCCTCTCTCTGATTTGAAATTGTTCCTCGCAATTGCATGCCTTGAAGGCAAAGTTGGGTGGTGAATCTGGGCTACCATTTGTCAAGGCTTGACTTTTTTCTAGTCAAACCTGCTAATCGTCCCACCCTGGAACGATTGCTGCTAATCGTCCCGGGGTGGGGCGAATAGGATTCTACTCGTCCCAGGGTGGGACGAATAGGGAGCAAAGTGCTTAAAAGGTGCCAAATTGACCTCTGACCTTCCAAAACTAATTTGGGAGTGGTTAGGACCACTGTTTAACCTCTAGAGGCTGCCCTAGGGGGTATGTATGCCAATTCGGTTAGTGCTTGTAGTCACATAATCGGATTGGTGCTGTTTTGGTGTCTACAGATGCCCCTTTTTGGGATGCGCTGTGTGTGGCACAGTGCTGAGCAAAAATAGATGACCAAAGCACTTAATGATTAGGGTTTCTTGGTAACCTAACCAAATTTTGATGCCCCAAGTATGGAAAGGGCATGCATTCTTGAATCCTTGCTTCTGATGAGCTAAGGAGCTTAACTCAAGTGTAACCTTTTTCGGTGAGGTGTACTTGATCTTGGACATTGTTCAGTCATGAATAGGCAAAGGGCGCAACATTTTGTCTAGGGAACCTTGTCTTCATGCTTCTAGAATGCCAAGTGTTTGTTTAGCTTGTGATTATTGCTTGTTTTCTGCCCCAAGCAGGAGCGTGATTGTCTTTGTCAATGATTCTTTGAATGCATGCCATTTCCTTGATTGGGTGTGTATTTGTTGATTGGTGACTAAGTGTGACTACCCCCTCAAGCGACAAATCGATGAGGGAATGACCAACATGAGAAAAGTGACAAGTCGCTTGACCCAAGATGACATTTGTAAGGGTGCCTTCAGTTGTTTTCCGTTGAACACTTATGCAGTTTTCCAAAAATCGGACCTATTTTTGGTGGGTTTTAACCCTTTTTGTGATGCCGATTGGGGTAGAAATTACCAAAAATCCTACTTCCCATGGAGCGGTCCGGCTATGCTAGCCTTCTTAGGGATTAGGATAGTGATCATTTGTGACCTCGACGGTGGTTTTTTATGCCATGAATGTTTGGTGCAAAGGCACCTCTGTTCGGCAGATTTATTGTTGTTTTTGGTGCATTTTTTGGATGCAGTTTTTGTTGCTTTATTTCTTGCTCTGTAATCATCCCAGGGTGGGATGAATATCAATTTGGTAATCATTCCAAGGTGGGATGAACACTAACTAGAGCGCTCATCCCAGGGTGGAATGATTACAGGCCTAACAACCTATATAAGGACCAAAACTAGGTTTTGGGCTCATTTGCAAATTTTTTCTTTGTGATTTGGAGTAGTGAGGAGGAGTGCGAGTGTGCGTAGTAGAGCGTTGCAGAAATTTCACGGACATCATGAGTGCAAGAACCGGATCTTCGAGTGGAGGAGCCGAGGCGAGACCGGTATGATGTTCCTTCTCCCTTCCTATTATTTGTTTTTGTTTTATATGAAGTTAAAAGCTTACATATAAATGCTTGTTTGCGGTATTTTGTTTTGCGTTAATCTTAAGGTTGAAACCCTAGTGTTAATTTTTTTGTTTTATTGTATTGTTCACGCTAAGGGTGAAACCCTAGGATGATATTTTTTTGTTTTATTTTGTTTTTTCATGCTAAGGTTGAAACCCTAGGATGATTTTTTTTGTTTTATTGGTGTTTTTTCACGCTAAGGTTGAAACCCTAGGACGATTTCTTTGGTTTGTTGTGTTTTTTGTTCACACTAAGGTTGAAACCCTAGGATGAATTTTTTGTTTTGTTGTTTTGTTTTTTTTGTTCATACTAAGGTTGAAACCCTAGGATGATTTTTTTTTGTTTTATTGTAATTTTTTTTTTTTTTTTTTTTTTTTTTTGTTCACACTAAGGTTGAAACCCTAGGATGATTTTTGTGTTTTGTTTGTTTTTGTTTTTGTACAGTTATTTTTATGTCTATTGTCGTTGTTGTATAGTTTGTTTTTAATGTTTCTATACTTTTGTTGTACTTTGTTTTCTTGTACTTTTGTTGTACTTTTGTTTTTTTGTACTTCGTTTTTCTTTTGTACGGTTTTATTGTATTGTTTTTATTTATATTAAGTATGTACTTAATATATTTTTCTTTTTATTGTTTTTTAGGTTGTGAAGAGTCGGTACCGCCAGTTGACTATTTTCTCTGATGCCCGGGAGGCCTTGACATTTGGGGATTGGGAGTGGCTTGATGCCCTTGGGCTCAAGAAGGTGATGCGTTTGGAGCCCGTGGTGGGGGATCGGGCATATTTGACTGCCTTGATCAATCTGTGGGATCCCCGCACCAACACCTTTCATCTCCTAATAGGGGAGATGATTGTGACTCTGGAGGATGTGTATTGTATTCTACGCATTTTGATAGAAGGACTTCCCATCTGGATGACCCACCGGGACCAGCGGACAATGGTACTGACATGGTGTTTTGGTCGGGCGGGGAGATGGGGGTGGAGAGGGTTGTGGAGAGGGTAGAGGCTGACTACCAGATAGGTGGTATTATGGTGCGATGGTGGCTGGAGAAGGGCGTATTGGGGGTGAGGCATGCTTTACTCATGGCCCTCATTTCCAATATGTTGCTTCCTGACTGACTACGAGGTTCCCTTGGAACCTGTTGGAGTTGGTTTTCACTTTGGTGGAGTGTCCGACATCAGCTCCACTTATTATGAGGTGGGATCAGATGTTGTTGGCATAGCTATACAATGAGCTATACGAGGTCCGCTGTTGGAGGCGAAAGGGAATCGGGTGCAACTATCTTTTGTAGTGTTGGGGGTGGCAACACATAGCTGTGGAGCGGCCGCAGGGTTTGCCTTGGACCACCCGAGGTGAGATGGTGGATCGAGAGATTGGGTATGCCAATTTATGGCGACGATCAGAGGAGCATGGATAGAGTTAGTGGCGGGCAGGTGACGTAGGTCACTATACTAATGCCTTCTCTCGTCTAATGCTAGGGAAGGTGTTTTGGCGGCCGTACCGAGACTATCCAGCCTGGCCTGAGGCTGGAGAGTGGCTCCGATGGGTGTGCATGGGTAGGTGGCTAATTAGGCGGCATAGGACAAAGCAGGAGTACTTCTTGTATGTTTGGGTGACATGGTAGTTTGGGGTGTGCTAGGGATTTCCTGGTGATCCATTGATCTATCGACGTCATGGTGACAAGAGGACTCTAGTCTGGCTAATCATTGAGCCATTGGACGAGGGGTCTGATGCAGTTATTGATGTACCCAACATGGATAATGTCGGGGTAACTATAGAGTATGCCCGATGGTGGACTATGCGATGATGGTGGGGTGAGGGGCCTCTAGGAGGCGTAGATACGATAACAGTAAGAGGTGGGGGTGTAGAGGCACCGATGGAGGGTTGGGGGTCTTTGCTTGATGATGCGGACATGGTGGAGGTCGATGAATTTACTGGTGATGGAGATGATGCGGGGGTTTTGGAGCAGCCGGATGTATAGGATGTCTCGAAGTAGTGGGTGCCGAAGCAGCATGCCATCCCAGAGGTGCCCATGCCTCAGGCTATCTTAGGGGATGTGGAGGTTGGGTTTCGTGCTGAGATAGCATGATTGGAGGGTCTCTTATGAAGATAGGATGAGGAGCATAGAGACATTTTATAGGAGAGGGATCTCCTGCGGGCTAAGTTGGCACAGTGGGACAACACATTGGTTGTGTATCACCGATGAGATGTGGAGTGGGGGCGATACCAAGTGGAGTTAGAGACAAAGGTTGTCCGCCTTGATGGACAGTTACCTGAGCTCGATGGAGGTGGTTCGTCACATCGTATGAGAGGAAGTGAGACTAAGCAGTCTGCATCCTCTCATCGCAGGAAGCTAGATGAGGGTAGCGTAGGTGGGCAGGGTGCACGGGTTGGCAGCAGCCACCCTGAGAGGTCCCATAGGACCCATACTACTGGGGGTAGATCTAGTCACACCGATCCTACGTGATCATGGTGGTCGACACCCTAGGCTTTGGGGATTTTGAGTTTTTGGTTTTTTGTGAGGTCAGAGGACCTTCTTATTGTAGCTTGAGGGCATTTTGACTTGATATATATACATGACTCATTTTTTGTTTGATGATATGCTTGTCATGGTTTATTGTTCTTTATGCACATTTATTTATGTTGATGTATGCATATGCTATTATGACTGCAGATGATGTTAGCTATATGATTTAGATGTATGCATATGGAATGGATGGAATGATTTGTTGGTAAACAGGCGATGGCACCATAGACTGTATAGGATTTACTGGCTTTCTATACTATGTGATTGCTTTATGGAATAACTTTGCATTTGTAATTTTTGTTTTGTATTTTTTGATGGTGATGTAAGTAATGACATGTACAACAATTGTTTTAGAATGTAGTTAAGTTTTTTTCTAAGACTCGAATGCTTTAAATAACTAATCAAGATTGTACATTATCTTACAAGACTTTCAAACAAGGTAGGAATCAGACTTGAGTTTGACCAATTTATTTCACATCCCTATGTGTGCGATTGAGTTTTTTTATGTGGTATTCGTAAGGATACCGCCAGTGCTAGGTAGGCTATCCACCAAACCTGTATTGAGGATCACCTAATTAGCTCCACTAACTCCTTTGTTGCATTTAGTAAGATTAATCTACGGGGCAATCTAGGATACCATAAGCTAGCTCATCCACATGCAAACATTGGTCTACACACATGCAAAGCTAATGTGATAGACATATCGTCATGCGTTTAGGATACCACCATTGCCAGGTAGGCTATCCACCAAACTCGTAATGAGGATCACCTAAATGGTTTTTAAAATGCTGAGAATTCCAGGGATTCAAGCTCAGGCGTCTTTCGGTTGTTCAATTTGTTGGGATACTTGCTCTCATACATAGTGATGAAAATCACTATTTATTTTTCTCTTTTTTTTTTTTTGAGAAAGGGGTTTGAGTAGTGGTGATAACCACTGTTTATTTTTTATTGTTGCCTTTTGAGGATTTAGATGTTGAATTTTGATTTCAAAGTTGAGATCGTGGGTTTTTGGCTTGTGAATGGCATTGATCCTTTTGGCCTTGGGGATGACTACCCATCCTTATCAGGGATGTGTAGTACGAATCCTTACAAATTTGGGGATCAAAGGTGGTTGGGAATTTTGCTTTGGAATGGCATTGATATTTTAGGCCTTGGGGATGACTATCCATCCTTCTCAGGGGTATGTAGTACGAATCCTTACAACTTTGGGGATCAAAGGTGTTTGGGATTTTTGATAGTGGACTTTTGGGATTTTTCTTGTGCATGGCATTGATCCTTTTAGGCCTTGGGGATGACTACCCATACTTCTCAGGGACATGTAGTACGAATCCTTGTGACTTTGGGGACCAAAGGTGTTTGGGGTTTTTGATAGTGGTGAAAACCACTATTTATTTGATTGGATGGGGAAGAGCTTGTCCTTTTGTCAATTCTTAGCATTCTTGAACCATTCGCATAGGGGGATGAGCAAGATAACTATTTCATTGTATGGTATCCTGGACCACTTTGTAGGTTTCATCTTTCGTTCACACAACTTGGGAATTTTTATGTGTTTTAAGCTTGTGTTGGGATGCTATGTAATAAGGCATGATCCAAGTAAAACTCTACCTTGTAAAAATCGGTCTGACTTTGTACAACATTTGACTAGAAATCTAAAGACAACTAAATGACGAAAAACCCTAAAGACATTAGCAGACAACTGACTATGATATGGCAAAAATGCGAAGGGCGTTATTCTTGATGGATATTTTTACAAAATGGACCATATTTGGAAAATGATGGAATTGTCGAGTAATTACAGTCTATGGTGCTTTTGACGTGTATGACCAGAAAATATGCAATGTATGTATGGGATGCCTAATGCAGCTTTTGCTTTTATTTTTTGTGTTTTGATTTTTAAGAATATGCATGAAAGTGAGATGCAATTTTTTTTTTTTTTTTTGATTATCTGTTGTTTTTGAATATTCGTTATGGTGGTTTAACCCGAATGGGTGCGGACCAAGTGATTCTTACGGATCCTTGGAGGTTTTGACCAAAGGGATTATAGATACCTTTGGGGCGTTTTGAGTGACCAAGCGGTTGTGGGAACCCTTGGAGCTTTTGGTTTGACCAAAGGGGTTATGGATACCTTTGGGGCATTTTTGGTTGACCAAGCGATTGTGGGAACCCTTGGAGCTTTTGGTTGGACCAAAGGGATTATGGATACCTTTGGGGCATTTTCGATGACCAAGCTATTGTGGGAATCCTTGGAGCTTTTGGTTTGACCAAAGGGATTATGGATACCTTTGGGACATTTGGGGTTGACCAAGCGATTGTGGGAATCCTTGGAGATTTTGGTTTGACCAAAGGGATTATGGATACCTTTGGGGCGTTTGGGGTTGACCAAGCGATTGTGGGAATCCTTGGAGATTTTGGTTTGACCAAAGGGATTATGGATACCTTTGGGGTGTTTGGGGTTGACCAAGCGATTGCTAGAATCCTTGGAGCTTTTGGTTTGACCAAAGGGATGATGGATACCTTTGGGGCATTTTTGGTTGACCAAGCGATTGTTAGAATCCTTGGAGCTTTTGGGGTGGGCTATGGCTCTCTAAATGTTGAATGGCCTCAAATGATTGATGTTCAAGGGTTCTAGTTCCTTGACTCCTTCAAGAGAGGTGAGCCGATATGTCCCAGGTCCTATTTTACTGTCGATTACATAAGGACCTAACCAATTTGCCACGAACTTGTCCCTTAAATGGGGCGACAAGTTAGAATTTTGTTGGTTCTCTTTTAAGACCAAGTCACCAACCTGAAAGTCCCTCAGGTGAACTTTCGTGTTGTATGCTTTCTTAAGTCGCTCTTGATAGATACGTAAATGCTCGAGAGCATTGATGCATCGTTTGTCGAGTAACGTAAGCTGGTCTAACCGGGCCTGTCATGCAGTGTCATCATCAATGAACTCTTGCATTGATATGCGTAGGGAGGGTATTTCCAACTTGAGGGGCATGACTACCTCGGAGCCATACACTAGCGAAAATGGAGTTGCCCCATTGGGCGTCCGAATGCTAGTGCGATAAGCCCATAGGGCAAGTGGTGTTTGGATGTGCCAATCCTTATGATTATTTGCGATCATCTTTTTAAGGATGGTGACTAGCATTTTGTTTGACGCCTCTGCTTGCCCATTTGCCTACGGATAATAAGGTGTCAAAAAATTGTGCTGAATTTTTTACTTTGTTGTCAAAGCACGCACATATTTGTTCTTAAATGACATCCCATTATCCGAGATGATCTTGGATGGAATACCAAAATGACATATGATGTTATGTAAAATAAACTCCACAATGCGGGGCCCAGTCGTAGAGGTAAGCAAAATTGCTTCCACCCACTTAGTGAAGTACTTTGTGGCCGTTATGATAAACGTGTGATGACCTGATGATGCAAGGGAGATCTTTCTGATGAGATCTAAGCCCCACTGCAAAAATGGCCAAGCCGATTAGATTTGCTGCAAGGCCTGAGAAGGTACGTGTGTCAAGTTAGCATGGTGTTGACACTTTACGCACTTTCGCATATATGCACAACAATCTCATTCTAAAGATGGCCAATAATAGCCCATGCAAAGAATGCACTTTGTGATGGCCATACCACTGAAGTGGCCACCGCATGTACCATCGTGCATTTGGGTGATCGCCAAAGTGGACTCCTACTGGTCCAAGAAATGAAGGAGGATTCCTTCGTAACTCCGATGGTACAAAATGTCTCCTAGCAAGACATGTTTTGTCGCTTTCTATTTTAATGATATTTTCATGGCATGCGACAATCCAAGTGGGAGGCTACCTAACTTGAGATAGTCTCTTATGGGTGTGTACCAATCCTACTGATCAAAAACCTTGATGGTATGAACGGATGATCCCTCTTGGAGTTCATCCCTAGGAAAAGCTGAGCGGGAAAGAACTTGTAAAAAACAACATTGTGTTGCTATTAAGAGGAGTTGGAGAGAACAAAGACCCCTAGTTGGCATGATTCAGACTATCATATATTCGAGAGAACCTATCCTGAGATGGTTCAATCTGGATGAGGTGTATTCCTAGCATTATGTAAGAGCTTGCACGCTCCATCGTGGATTGCGATAATATTTTGACTTGAATTGTTGTCATTTCACTAGAAGGGTCTTGCGAGATTAGTGATCCCAAGGAGGCCATAGTATCCATAAAATTATTAGATGATTGAGGGAGTGCCTCGATGTTGTACCATTCAAGCTTTGCCAGGAATTTATCTACAAGGACTTTGTAGGCCTGCAAAGCTAGGCATTTGCATTGGAATACCCATTTCACTTGGTTGACAATTAATAGCAAATCATTAATGATATTCAAGCATTTGATGTTCATGGTGATGGATGTCTGAAGACCTATGAGCAAGGCTTCATATTCAACATTATTATTTGTGCACAGGAAATCAATTTTAAATGATAAATGCATTGAAGCCCCTGATGATGTGAAAAACATGATTCCCGTGCCACCCCTTTGCTCACATTTAGAACCATCAAAAAATAAGGTTATGTCGGCCTGTGACTCAGGTTCATCAGAATCTAATGATTCTGAGACATGGAAGGCCCCATCATTTGGTAGCTCTACGGTCAAAGGCTGATCATCTTCGAGAGGATCCTTTACTAGTTTATCGGTGATGACTTGACCTTTAATGGACTTTTGTCCAATGAATTCGATGTCAAACTCTATCAACAACATGATCTATTTTGCTATGTGACTACTGTGATAAGTATGACTCATCATGTACCATAATGGATTCTCCTTAGACACAACATATGTCATATTGCTCAACATGTAATGGCATAGCTTTTTTGTGGCAAATACCATCGCTAAGCATAGATTCTCAACGTATGCATAGTTAAGTTCATAACGAACCAGGGTGTGGCTAAGATAATAATTAGCCTATTATTTATGTAATTCATTTTTTTGTGCTAGCATGGTGCCTAGTGCCACCTTAGTATCTGAGATTTATAAGTAGAATGACACTCCTGGTCTAGGTGGTGCCAATACTAGCGACGAAGCCAAGTATTGTTTGATGTTGTCGAAGGCTGACTGGCACTCGTTGTCCCAATGAAATGCTACCCCCTTGTGCAATAATTTATTCATGGGTCGACACTTGTCAGATAACTGCGCTATGATGTGCTTGATTGACGCGACCTTACCCTGCAAGCTTCTGAGCTGCCTGATGGTGGTTGGGGGAAGCATTTCAAGCATTGCCTTGACTTTATTTGGATCTACCTCGATGCCTCATTTTGAGACTATGAAACCCAAGATTTTTCTAGATGTGATGCCAAATACGCACTTCTTAGGGTTTACCCTAACCTTGTGTTCGATGAGGCGATCGAGGATCTTGCATAAGTCATCGAGATGATTTTGGCGTAAAATATATTTAGCCAACAGATCATCTATATAATCTTCCAAATTTTTATGCATGTGATCATGGAATATGTATGTCATAGCGCGTTGGTAGGTGGCACCAGCATTTTTAATGCCAAAGGGCATGACCTTATAACAAAATGTCCCACAAGGCGTTTTGAATGCCGTTTTTAGTTGATCATTGGGATTGATACAAATCTGGTTGTATCTTGAGAAACCATCCATGAGGGAAAGCATTTTGTGACCTGTTGTAATGTCTACCAATGCATCGATGCTAGGCAAGGGGAAATTGTTCGTGGGACTCACTTTGTTTAAATCTCAAAAATCGATGCATATGTGAATCCTCCCGTCAAGCTTTTTGACGGGTACCATTTTGGACAACCATGATGGGTAATCCATGCAGATGACAAACTATGCATCCAACAACTTTTGTAACTCATATTTGACCATTAAGGCCACTGTTGATGGACTGAGTTTGGTCTCCATTACCGCGTGTGTGTTTATTCAGACATTCTTGGTGATTCATGTGCCCCTGATATGGCTCTGTGGGTATTGGAACAAAAGTATCGGCCCTATGTGCAAACAGAAGGACAGGGTCTACCCTAGGCACTGGTGGCCCTGTAGGGTCTCTAGGGGGCAATGCTCTCTGTATGACCGAAGTGGTGGATGAAGCACTTGGTTTAGCTGTACTTGGTTTAAATGCCACCTATGCCTTGGTCCCATATTCAGATGTTCAAACATACCATCGATATCTATGGGGTATTCCTGTTGCCTCATATGGTTGAGATATGCCATCTCAGTCTCATCCTCATAGTCACTATCGAAGATCCATAGGCCTTCATTGGATCTAAAAACCATGTGCCCCTTTGGCTGGTATAGCCTCCCACTAGGTGTTTCTTTGTCACTTGGCCTTATGGCCAGCATGGGAGGCTTGTTTTGTTCAAGCATGTTGATTTGGTCCCTTCTGGGTTGTTCTGTTCTCTGCGGGAGGGCTAGATTATCTGGAGGTGGCAATTTCCCGATTGTAACATTAAATGGGAACATTGCCATGAAGTCCTCCTAATAATCATAAAGGGGCGTCACCTACAAATGATTGCTATCGAACTCAAACGGGTCCTAGGGTGCTACCTCATAATCAAACTCATCTTCAGAAGACCCCCCTTTGATTTTTTTCATATCCCTCTTGGAGGTTACTTCTTGAACTTTCCCCTTCCTCAATCAAAGGGGCGGGGTTGTTGAGGTCAACAAGGTTTGTTGTTAACAATGGGAAATAATTCCCCAATGTGTATGTAGTGTTGGGATTGGCAAATGGATCTTGTGCAAACCCATCCCTGTTGCTTAGACCTAAGCCTTGCATGGTTTCTACCAAGATGTCGAGGGGAAAAGGGTGGTTGAACCCTACTCCTGATTTATCATATGGCATCTGGTACCTTGGATGACAGAGAGTGTGCATTCCTTGTTCGTATCTGCCCAATCCATATCCATGCCAATTACATTGGTCTAGGTATTTCAAGGCGAAGTCTCGGTTGAACAGATAATCAACATTCTCAGCAAATGGCTCTTCATCCTCTTCTTCTTATAGGTAGGGTTCCAGGCCGTTCTCGAGGCCCCCATATACAAAGTTGGTCTGATTTGGTGGTTATCCTAAAGGGACGATAGTGTTGATGGGGAGGCGAGGTCTCCCCATGTGTTGCATGGTTTTGAGTGTGGGTGTTGCCATAATATTCTATACTAGGTACTCCCCCAGGCCCGTATTGGCCATTTATATAATAATCATTGGTGGTTGAGGGGGATGGAATGGGAGTTCTCCCTGAGTCCACTCCATGTTGGGTGAATTAGGTGTCTTGACTTCCATTCGCCTGGGCACCTCCTCGATAGAGATGGTTGAGACTAATGGTGGTATCTCCTCTAGGGGATTCTTCTCGTTCTCCTTCTATATGGCCACCATAGGTGGCATTGTTGGTGAAGGAACAGATGATGAAGATGGGCCAGGTTGGTGAGTTGAGGGACTTAACAAGGGGGATGTAGGCAGAACCGGACCTTGAGTGGACGGATTCAATTGAAAGTCCAAATGTATCGATGTGAGGGTCGATTATGGCATCAGCTGCATCGCATTACAAAACTTGAAGGGCTCTAAGTCTACTGGGACTACATGTACTTGTCCTTCATATGTGTATTTTAGGCATTGATGGGCTATTAAAGGGACACACTTCATGTCCCTGATCCAAGGTCGGCGTAGCAAGATATTGCAGGCCATCTCACCCTCAAGGATGTGACACAATGTACGAATGGTCTTTTGTCCTACTTGGATGGGCAAGACAATTGTGCCAACCATCGAGCATAACACGTCGTTGAATGCTCAAAGAGTGTAAGTGGATGCCACAATGTGGGATGCTGGCATCTTAAGGTGTTTTAATGTCGCTATCGTGATTATGTTGCTGGACGAGCCAGTGTCCACCAACACCTTCTTGAATGGAGTCTTGTTGACCCTCGTGATGATGTGCAGGGGTGGATCCACCATATCATTAGTCATCGGTTTCAATTTGTCTTCCCTGAAGGTTATAACTAGTTCTGTGCATCGTCTCACATGTCCCATAAAGTTGTTGAAAGAATTGGGTTTATGGGGTTGTAGTTCAATGGCTTTGAGTATCTCCATCAGAGCCTCCCAATGGGGCGGTGATTGTTGGATGAGCTCATAGATGGAGAGCCTAGCCGACATGGTCCTTAAAATTTGAGTAAGCTTAGTCCAAATTGTGGCCACTAGTCTAGGCAGGGGAGGTTGTATAGGGTGTTATGGAGGTTATGACGTTGATGGAACATCTCCTATAACTGTAGTGGATGCAGCTGTGTTGGGGTATCTATTTTTCCGTGTCACGATGCTTATCATCCCCACGTATCCTTGCATGGGGCAGTTTTGTGTTACCTCATTCACTTGTAAAGTCTTTGCCTTTGTGTCATGGGCAGGCAGGGGGTCTTTGAAGACTTCCATTTGTTGGTTGCTCAGTGCTACGGGATTATCTACCGTGAGCGTTTTGTTGTCTATCAAGTCCTACACTAAGTTTTTGAATTTCCAACAAGTGAAAATGTCATGTCCTTTTTGTCGATGGAATCTACAATATAAATCTTCCCTATAGCCCTTGGGTTTTGGCACGTTGGGGTCTATGGGTCGACTTTTCAATAAGTTTATCAGGTTTATCGTGAACAAGCGATCAAACAAGGAGTCTCTAGACTCCGTGAATTGTGTGAATTGTTGCTTAGGGCAACGCTGCTGATTTTGCTCTTGTTTGTGGTTTTCCTTTTCATAGTTAGCAAGAGGAACTGCCTGATAATTAGCATTTGGAGGCTATGTCATTTTTGCAGACAATGGAAGGGGGATCATAGGTGGTACAAAAGGGGGATCACTCTATTTTTGACACCTACCATAGAAGACTTATCCTCATGCACAAGGAATCACCCCCGTTACACTTGGTCAGCTTTCATCAGGATTTATGTCTAGCAACATTCACGATCGAGGTATATGTATGCAAAATCCAAGCCAAGGTGGTGATGAAATCCACTGTTGGTCTTGATCAAGTGTTGGGCTATTAAGACCAACTCCTTGATGTTTAACTTTATTAGGTGGTGTGTGTGTGGTTCCTTTTAATCATGTAAAAAAATAAAACATACAACAAAAGATTATTTTCACTAATGCAATGCTTTAAAGTACGTTTTATCTTTTAGAAACAATTAGCAGCAAGAAGGAAATCACAAAACCTACCTAGAACTGACACCTATGATGAGGACTTGCCATTGGTGCAAGTATCATGCAAGCAAACCAGAGAAGAATGCATTCCTAATTAGGTTCCTTCCATGTAATTCACTCTATGTTTTTTTTTATTTTCTTTTTCTTATTGCAAGAAGGAAAACAAACTACTTAAATTTTCTATGCAAGCAAAGAAAACAGAAAATTGCAGAAACAGAAAACAGAAGAACATAGAGGATGTTCAGAAAACCTACCTCCTCTCTATCTAAACCAGATGCCTCTGAGTTTCTGCTCAAAAAATGCACATAGATCTAATCGTCCCAGGGTGGGATGAATAGCAGATCTGCATTCGTCACAATGTGGGGTGAATACATATTCATCCCGAGATGGGACGAATAGCAGGTCTGTATTCGTCACAGGGTGGCACGAGTACTTGCAAGGAAAACCATAAAACTTGGATCAGAAACCTGATCTTAACAGTAGGGGATAGGGTCCCACCATGATCACCACTAAAATTTGAATGCATAATTACGGTGTACCATATTATGATGCAAACGAAATTGATACAAGGTATGGATGTTAAGTCCTACGAATGCGATGAACAAATGCATGTAGGAAATAAAGCAAAAAAAAAAGAGATTTAAACAAAATAAAGTGGGGCATATTTTATTAATGTTTCTTTTAATATAGTTACAATATGTTCTCCCTCTCTAGGTCTCAGAACATTTGATACAGTTCATTACATCAACAGATGGTACGCTTCCAATGTCTTCCGCATTCCCACATTTGAAATGGGTAGGCAAAACGTTGCCGCTGCTTGTGTCTATGTGTTTGTCATTCCTTTCTACCCCTACAGTGTTCTTGGTGGTGAGATCCTATGCATAGAGAAATAGAAAATAGTTAATAGCATATGCAGATGTAGGAAAACATGCAATCCCCAAGGCCTCTGGCTAGTTAATGTAAAAAATGAAACGATGGTCAAAACATGTCATAATGAACCCAAAATTTGATAGAAGCATCAAGACATCATTAGGGTCCCATTACAAAAATAATAGTCAAGAAATAATGCATGGATTTCTAATCACTCCGGGGTGGGACGATTGGGACTATCACAAAACATGCAAGAGCGACCTTGCAAATGTCCAGTCCAGAGGCCTCCAAAACTCTTGAAAACTTGGGGTTAGGCTAAAAGGTGCATTTTGAGATGACCCAGAAGGTCATATTTTTCATATTCTACCCAGATTATCCTGTATCCGAAGGCACTCCCTGTATGTTAGTAAACGCATAAAATGATAAAAACAAGGTCAAATCGAGTCAGAATGCCATGAAACTTGAACTGCAGCATAAGTACATGAAAAATGATAGAATGCAAAAATAATAGTAAATAAATCATTTACATATTTCTAATCACTCTGGGGTGGGATGATTAGGATTGCAGCAATGTGGGGGGCGCCCGGGGGTAGGACGCCCACCGTTTGGGGCTTGGTTTTGGCACCAATCCAAGTGGGATGGGTCAAAAACCTCCTAGGGAGTTGTTTCAATAAATTTTGTGTGGTATTGTGGCTGATTTCTTGGGTTTTGGGTCTGGATTGCGTTCCTAGTGTTCACCCAATAACCTCTCTCCCAAAAGAGAAATTAAGGATGTAGGAAGCACAAAGAGGTATGGGGGTATAATTTGGCAGCACTCTATTGCTCCAAATGCTCTACCTCTATCCTATTTTAGGGTGAGGATGCTCACCCTTTTATAGACCTCAAGGGTCTCCTTTGAATGCGCATGCGAGGGCACCACGTGGCTCACCATGCCTTTCTTTGGGGAGAGGAGATTACTCTATGATTTAGGGCCTCCATGATCAAGGCATGCTTGACTGAAGTCCCTCTCTCTGATTTGAAACCATTCCTCACAATTTCATGTCTTGAAGGTGAAGTTGGGTGGCGGATCTGGGCTGCCATTTTTCAAGGATTGACTTTTTTCCAGTCAAACCTGCTAATCGTCCCACCTTGGAATGATTGCTGCTAATCATCCTGGGGTGGGGCGAATAGGATTCTACTCATCCCAGGGTGGGACGAATAGGGAGCAAAGTGCTTAAAAGGTTCCATATTGACCTCTGACCTTCCTAAACTGATTTGGGAGTGGTTAGGACCACTATTTAACCTTTGGAGGCTGCCCTAGGGGGTATGTATGCCAATTTGGTCAGTTCTTGTAGTCACATAATCGAATTGGTGCTATTTTCGTGTCTACAGATGTTAGTGAGAAACTTGCACATTTAGTTTTAAATTTTGAATTCAAATTTTAAATAATTAAAATTTAAACCAAATATTAAAACTTAAATATCTCCATCACCGAGGCACCATTTTTGATGAAACAAAAGCCCAACTTGGGTTTTAAGAAAAATCCAAATCAAATCTATTGTCCATGGTTTTAAATAAAACCTTTTATTTTTCCTATCTTGGTTTTCACAAAAACCCTTCATAGATCCTTTTGACATTAAATGATCCTGTGACATCAATGACAACATTTTAGCTTAGGGACTCAAAATGTACAAAAAATAAATATAATAAGCTCTCATTCTTTCCTCTAGAGTGTCCAATACCTTCCTAAACTTATTCTCCACTTATAGAGGTCTCCAAAGTTGGAATCCAGCTTTATCTTCGATGTAGTCAATCACCTTCTCTCCATATCCTCTTCTGAGAATGGAATGTAATTTAGAGCAACTCTCCTTTTGATTTAGATGTTTGGAGACCAACTATCTATCATCCTAGAAATTGGCCTTAATTTTCTCTCCAATATTCTAAATAACATATTTCTCTAATATCTCTTAGCTCTTAACTATGTGATTCCATATCATTGATCCTATGCTAATAGGTTTATCTGTTTATTCATACTACCTAAGATATTTCCTTCTCCAAATGTTGATCCAAAATGTATTCTCTTACCCAAGTCTTTATCATATACCCCTAAGGCCTTAGTCATTTCTCTTAAACTCTTTATCCCTACTCCCCTTATTTCTTTGGTCCATATACTCAGTCCTGATGAGAAAGAGGTAAATTTTGTTTGTCTTCTATCCTTATCCATAAGAAAGATTATTATCTCCTTTTTTAGTTATGATATACTTTGGCTAGCATTCTGATGGCTACCATAAATTAGGTAGGCAATGACTAAAGTGCATATTCAATAGTTGTAACTTTAATACCTATGAAAGAATCTTACCTTTCTAACTAACCAACTTCCTATAAACCTTTTCATTAAAATATTCTATAAGGCTATACTCACTCTTTGATCAAAGAGAGGAACTACCAAATAATTAGAAGGTAATTTACCCACTTGCCATCCTAAAATATCCTTTATCCTCCTATACCTCCTATAAGGGGTGTTGAGAAAAAACCCTGCTCTCATCATTATTGATATTTTGCCCTAACATTCTTTTGTATAAGTAAATAACCTGCTTAAGGATCCTAGCCTCCTTAATTGAGGCTTCCTCCAATACGATTGTGTTATCTAAAAATTATTGGTTGGTAATGGGCCTTAGGTCATGAGTGACTATTAAACCTTTTAGAACACCATTTGGCCTAGGGTTTGCTATAGTTATCCCAAATAGTTTGCTAATATGATAATTAAGTAGAGAAAAATAAGATCCCCCTGGTAGATACCTCCGGATTGATTGAAAAAAACTTCAACAAATCCATTCATTAGGACTAAGAATCTTGGCAAAGTGACACACTCCATAACCTAATTTATCCACTTCCTATCAAAACTAAACCTCTCCATGACCCTATTGAGAAATTCCTAGTCAACTCAATCATAGGCTTTTATCATGTCTATGATAGCCACCATAACTATGTGTTTGCTCCTACAAATAGAATAGATTGACTCATATACTATAAATATACCATCCACATTTTTTCCCTTAGTTAAAACCTCCTTGCTCATCCAAAATTATGTGGGGAAAATTTTATTTTCATCCATTGACCATAGTTTTGGTAATGGATTTACATTGAGTTACAAACACTTATAGGCCTAAAGTCAATACACGTGTGAGAGTCTTGATTCTTAGGAATCAAGGCTATGAAGGTGCTATTTAATTCTCTCAACATACAACTCCTTAATTGGGATTACTTGAGTACTTAGACCACATCCTTCCCCATAATGTCCTAGTATTCTTGAAAGAAATATACAAGGCAACCATCAAGCCCTAGAGTCTTACCCATCCCCAAGGGAAAAATCACTTTCTTAATTTCCTTCTAAGATATAGGGGATTTAATATTTCATTCATTTTTTCAATTACCAACTTGGCTATACACTCTAAAATATCTTGAACTGCTTCATCTTCTCCTACCCCATATCTATATAAAAGATGTTTGAAGTAATACACTCTCTTCACCATTCTTCTCTTCCTAAAGATTTTGACCCTACATATTCTTGGTTTTTTTATGGTATTCTTATTTCTATGGATATTATTTATAATGTGAAAAATATTATTATGATTCCCTTACTTCAACCATGTAACCTTGTATTTTTGCCTAAAATAAGCTTTCTATTTTACTAAGAAATTGTGGTACTTGTTGAGGACCTGCTTCTCTTTTACTAGTAGATCCTAAATATTATCTTCCATATCCATATACCATGAAATATCTTCTATTTCATTTTATTATTGTGTCTTCTATTATAAAATGCTACCAAAATGTTGCTTATTCCATGCTACTAATAATTTCATCACTATTTTTAGTTTTGAGCTACTTGAACATACTAGTATCCCAAACTCATTTTTTCACTAATCTTTCAAAAGAGATTTTAAGTATAGATGTTGTAACCACATTAAATCAAATCTAAATGAAGCGAGTTTCTTTTTTCCCATATCCATATTAATTATTATAGGGGAATAATCAGATTCTATCCTAGCCAAATATATCAAGACTAGATTAAATCCCTTTAAGAACCAACGACTAGAGCACAAAGCTCTATCTAATGTCACTTGTATGTTCTAAATTTCCACTCTCATATTTTTTCATGTAAACATAGATTATTTTAGAACTAGGTCTACTAAACCTACATCAATAATAATATCCCCAAGCTCATTCATAGAATCTGAAAATATAGCTATTCCTCCTCTCTTCTCTTCTTGTTTGAGGGTAGTATTGAACTCCCCTATTATCATCCATTTAATTATCTCTATCATGTTACCATAAATAATCACCTCTTCCCATAAATTCTTTCTAAGACTTCTCAAGTTAGGAGCATAGACATTAGTAACAATGCTTATTGTATTGGAAGTTAAGTGTCTAAGTGTTAGGAAACTTCTAATTAAAATAACACATTCACATAAATATTGCAATAAAAGCATAAATTCATGAAAAATAAGATATTGCAATACAAAATATAAATGCAAAAAAGTAATAATATCACAGCACAACAGAAAATTGTGGACCTCTTCGAGGAGGAAACCTCCTTCAATAATTTCATTCAATATGAAAAAATTATTCATTTATGGACCCTTGTATTTTAAAGATACACTTCATGCAACCCTAACCTAATGCTCAAGAGTTGGCTTACATGCAAAGTGCCACTTGAGCTAGAATATTCTACCAAACATCAATTACATTCTTGATAACATTTACATAAAATGGATCCAATTTTTTAGGCACCTCAATTACCACATACCATTACAAAATATTATAAAATATCATTATAAAGGGCATCTCCATGTTTGAAAGGGGTCATTACATAATAATATGAGAATTAAAAAATAATGTTAGGATGGGGTCCTAACATTTCCTTCCCCTTCAAAAAGATTTGTCCTCAAAGTTGAAGATGAGGAAATTGGTGTTATAGCTATTGGAGAGACTTCTAAGTGAAATATTTTAGTTGTAGTCCATTCCATTGAACAAGAACCTCAATAATAACATGGTTTCAAAGAGTGTTTGATCTATGGTCCAAAATTTGTTTAGGCTCAAGCAATATGGAACCCTCTTCATCCAATTTTGGTATAGTAGATTGAACCTATACCTGATTACCCATGATATTATTGAGAGAGGGTACATGAAATATAGGATGGATATTTTATGTAGCTAAGAGGACTAATTTTTAGGTCATTGCACCAATCCATTGTAAGACCTGGCAGGGTCCATAGTATTTGACAACTAGTTTTTGGCATCTATGGAGTTGGACTGATAATTGTTTATATGGTTGCAAACAGAGAAAAATAATATCTCCTACTTCAAATATATGCTCAAATTGGTGATGATAAACTTGTTGTAACATATGGTTCCAAGCCATTTCTAGATTCATTTTCAGTTTATAGACTATGACATGTTGGTTGAGTGCAGTGTCAACAATGTGAAACTTGGAGCTTCCTGGAATGTAGGAGGAGGGTGTTGATGGAGGACAACCATAAAATACTTCAAAAGGGGTAACCTTGGTCATTATTTAATATGAAGTATTATACCACCATTCAGCCAAGGGAAGCCACTTTTCCCACTATGTAGGATGTTCAAAGGTAAAGCAACAAAGGTAGATCTCCAAGAATTTGTTAACAATCTCTATTTGACCATCCATTTATATATGATAGGATGAACATATTCTGAGTTGAGTTCCCTGCAACTTAAATATTTCTTGCCAAAAATGACTAGTGGATATAGGATCTCTATCAGACACAATAGAGGTAGACATACCATGAAGGAGAAAAATAGAGCCTAGAAATATTCAGGCTACTATTGAGGTTGTGTGGGGATGGGAGAGGGACTAAAAATAAGCACACTTCATGAGATGATCCACTACACAAATATAATTTTTTTCCTCTTGACTTAGGTAACCCTTAAATAAAATCCATGGAAATATTTATCCATACTTGTTTTGGAATGGGCAAGGGTTGAAGAGTTCTAGGGGAATGCACCATTTCTCCTTTTATTTGTTGGCACATGTCACATTCAGCCATAAAATTTTGAATATCCTTCTTTATTCCCTTTAAAAAATTATGCTTAATCCTTTCAGAAGTCTTGAGGAACCCAAAATATCCCATGATTTTTAAGGTATGCATTTCCCTCAAGATGATCTCCTGCAAATGAGAAGTTTGGGGAAGAACAAGGTGATCAATGTATCTCAAATATTTTCTATCCCAAGTATATATCAAACATGAGTTCAACTCTATTTGAAGTGTGGTGCTCAAAGTTTGCAATCATGACTCCTTGATCACATCATCTAATCCAATGAGGTATGGGCGAAGAGATAGCATTTAACATACTTTGATATTCAAATTATTGAGATATCCATTAGCCACAATGTTTTCCTTTCCCTTTTTACAGGTAATCTCATAGTCATAGTCCATTAATTTAGAGATCCACTTTTTTTGTTTGGGTGTGGAGACCCATTTATCTGGAAATTATTTGAGACTTTGGTGGTATATTTTGATGGAAAAATGACTCCCAATGAGATAGGGTCACCAATGATTAACCACTTTCAAAAAAGCAAGCATCTACTTTGCATAAGTAAACTTACCCAAATTTTGACCTGGAAGTGTTGTACTAGTGAAGACCAATAGTCTTCCTTATTGCATCAACATCACTCCTATGCCATTGCCCAAAGCATCACTTTCAATTATAAAATATTTTGAAAAATCAGGCATGGCTCACACTGGTGTGATTTTCATGGCATGCTTTAAGTCAAAGAAATCCTTCTCAATTGGGCCTGACCAAGTAAAAGAAATATTTTTCAACATGGCTATTAAAGGAGCAATGATTTTTCTATAGTTTTGGAAAAATTTGTGGTAATACCTTGTGAGTCCTAAAAATACTTGAAGACCCTTAAGAGTGTGAGAATTTGACTAATATTTAATAGCTTGAATATTTCAAGGTCAAATTTAATTCCATATTTGGTGACAATGTGTCCCAAATAATCCACTTTTGTCAACCCTAAAAAACACTTAGACCTCTTAGCATAAATTTGGTTTTGAGACAAATG
The DNA here is from genome assembly GCA_028583015.1 of Wollemia nobilis. Taxonomy (NCBI): domain Eukaryota; kingdom Viridiplantae; phylum Streptophyta; class Pinopsida; order Araucariales; family Araucariaceae; genus Wollemia; species Wollemia nobilis. The sequence continues at coordinate 3,042,413 of JAQPPZ010003287.1, read as the reverse complement.
TTGTAGGGTCTGATCCAAATGTATGATGTACTCCTCCCAAGAGCGACTATAAATCAAAATATCATCAAAGAAAACTATAATTAATTTTTGAATGAATGGGAAAAAGATGTTATTTAGGAGGTTCCAAAATGTGGAGGGTGCATTTGTTAAGCCCAATGACATAACCAAAAATTCATAATGGCCCTCATGTGTTCAAAATCCTATTTTGGAAATATCCTTCTCCTTAAGCCTTATTTGCTGATAGCCCGAGTGAAGATCTAATTTGGATAAAAATATAGCACCATGCAACTCATCCAGCAATTCTTCGACTACTAGAATAAGAAATTTATCCTTAATGGTGAGATTATTAAGGTCACAAAAATATATACACAATTGTCATGACCCATATTTCTTTCGAACCAATAGGACTAGAGAATAATAAGTAAAATTACTAGGCCAAATGACTCCTGCTTGTAACAATTCTTATACCAATTTCTCAAGTTTTGATTTAAGTGGATAGGGGTATTGATAAGGTCTAATGTTAGGTGGCACACTATCAAGTACTAATGGTATTGCATGATCATGGTTATGATTTGGAGGTAATTCTATCAATTTTGCAAAAAAAAAAATCATGCTTAGTCATAACAAGTTGTAAATCTTCTAGGGTCTTGTCTTTGGTTGAAGTTTATGGTTGAATTACAAATATCTAAGCTACCACCCCACAAGAAGATTTTTAATAGCTTCTCCATGAAACTTGAGCTTATGATCTATGGAGATCCTGATGGTGAACCATAAAGAGTGTAAGACCTACCATTTTGTAAAACTACATCCATAACTCTACCAAGTTCTAAGTTATTATTCCCAATGCACCTAGATATTGAGCTCCTAGCATAACATCACATCCTCTCATTTGAAGAGCAAACATACCATTTTTTGAGTTCATAATCCCCTGTCTTCAACTTAAAATTGTGAAATTTAATTTTTGTAGACACTAAAATGTGGTAAATCCGATTAAGCACCCACAAACAAGGATCAAATTGACATCATATGGCCCCTTGGGCAGCCCTCAGGAGGCTCACAGTGGTTCTAGCCACTCCGAAAAGGTTTTTGGAGGCTATCGGCCCAATTTTGGGAGGTTTTGGCCCAAAATTCACCACCGTCCCACCCTGGGATGGTGGTATATTCCCACCATCCCACCCTAGGATGGTGGTGAGCCATCATCCCAGGGTGGGACGGTGAGCAAGTTTGACCCAAAAAAAGTCAAATCTGGGCCAAATGGCACCCAAAAACTGCCATTTAGCATGCCATATGGAGCATGCGGGTCAGAGGGCACTGAATCCTTATGACACACTTCTTAATGGAGGCCCAAAATGGATATTCTCTTCCCCATCCAGTGCATGCCTCCATTTTGACAAGTGGCACCTCTTGCCATGCATGCCCTTGCATGCCTTTTTGCACATGAGCCCCTTTGGGCTATAAAATGGATTCAATATCCACACAAAAACAGAGATAGGAGTTCTAGGATATGCAATGGAGTGCTTCCAAGATTTCCCCTCACCTTATTGCACCTTTTTGCCCTCGGAATCTCTCTTTTGCCAAGGAGGTTACCGGGTGACTTCAAGAAGGTAATCCGAGCATAACTTTTCCATCCGGGTGAATTTATTCACCAAATTTGATGAAAACACACCTTATATTGTTTAGGAACATCTTATAGTGATTTTGGTAGCAAAATGTGGTCGGATTTGGTGGGTATCCCCTCCTAGGGTGCCCCCCAAATAGTTGCAGTCACCACCGTCCCCCTGGGATGAGGGTAAATTATTACACAATTTCATTACTTTTTTTAATTATTAATTTTCTATATTATCCCATGATTCTACAGTTAAAATTTCATGTTATTTGGAGTTAAATTGACAGAGTTATAGCATTTTTAAGTTTTCACAGGCTCGTAGGGCCCATCCGGGCACCCCAGTTTGATGCAGGTGGATCTGGGATCCAATTTGAAAATATAATCATATGGGTTGTCTTAAAATGTCAATTTATGCATACTGACCAAATTTCATGAGTTTTGGATATGTTTAGGTTCAGGATTTGCTTGTCTTCTCTTTCGTAGGTTGTAGGCGAGCGACGCAAAATCGAGGGGTCTACAGATGCAATTTCCGATATATTTTTGGTGATATCCTCTCAAAACATCCTCTTTAACATCTCTAAAAATTTTCAAGTCATTTGGACATGTTTTGATATAGTTTTAATATATGCGCTATTTTGCCCCTATGGGGATTGCATGTTTTCACCATACACCCTTGCTATTTGACCCCTTTTGGCTTCCTTGTGTGTAGGTGCAGGTTCTTAGAAGGCATTGGGAAGGAATATCAGACATCAGATATTGAATATACAAGCAGCGGTGGCATTGGCTCGCCCACCTCGATTGTGGGTACGTGGAGAAACATTGGATGTGCACCTTGATTCCGTGAAAGACTTGGTCTTTGGGCACCCAATATTGTAACAATTGTATCAAATTTTGAGCCCTCAAGGGGAATTATATGTAACCTTGGATCTGATCCAACAAATTAATGAGAAGAGACTTGCTTTAATTCATTTCCTTTTGTTTGGTATTCTTTCATTTTCACATGCATGCTTCCTTTTTGATGCTCATGAGCGATATGGGGTAGATACACATATTTTTTTACATAATTTGGTGCACTATTTTTCCCTACTTCAGTGGTGATCATGGTGGGACCCTTGTCCCTTTTTATTTGGGTGAAAATTTGACCTCTTTCTTGCATTTTTTGCCCTTTTTGTGTTGCAGGTGCTCCCCTCCCCACCCTGGAACGGTGGCAGAGGCTTTATCTGGCACACCCTGGGATGGTGGCTTCACCATCCCACCCTGGGATGGTGGTGAGGCTTCTACTCACCCCACCCTGGAGCGGTGGTGAAACAGAGAGATTTCTGCCCAAAAATTCAGAATTTGGAGAGCTCAAAATGGACAAGGTAAGTGCCTAAACCCTCTGATTTTCTGCTGCATTTATAGAGACTACAAAATTTGGTTTTTCTCACATTATTTTGTTTGCATAGAAAGGTTAAATGTCACTTTTTACTTTTCTTATCACATAAAGTAGCAAAAATAAGGAGAAAAATAAAAAATAACTTGTAGTAGCAATGCATCTGTTTGGTTTGATTGCTTGTGGCTTACCCATTGGGTAAGTTAGCATTTAGGATTTGCATTCATAAGTTCAATTTGTAGGTTCTTTATCCTAATTTTTTGAAAGTAAAATGCACTTATTTGCATGCATTTAGTGAATGATCATTGATTGCTTCTTTGCTTACTTTCTTGGATAATAAAGAACCACACACACCACGATTCATATAAACGCTAGTGAGGTGGACTTCATTACCATCCACTAGTAGAGCGCAAGTGATGGTGGGTTTCATCTCCATCCACTTGGCTCAAATCCCATGAACCCGATCCATCTTGCCAAGGCTGGTTCCAAGATCCATCATAGCCCATGGGTTATAGCATGCATCACCCTTTGGGGAGGTGTATCGCAGACTACGGGTGAACTGGGTGAGGAACTGGTAGGACCTGTGCTCCCTGGTCATGTGTGGACCTCATCACCACACATTATAGGTAGGATAATACAACCTAGAGTTCATATCTAGGTTGTCGAGCTATGAGTATATAGGTGAAATCCAATTGAACATGAGATTACAATCCAACAATATTTCAAACATGTGACACGAGGTCATTCTTTACAAAACAACACATCTAAAACACATGAAATAGTTTAGGGATTCACACTTAAAACTTAAAAGAGATAATCATCTATCTTATTGAGTGTTTCTTTCTTGTATACTATTTCATTAAGAATTTGTAAAGAAGATAATCACTTGGGGTACTAATAGAGGAGCGCAATGGTGCACACCCATAGCCAAGCCCAATCATGGGTGAAAGCTATGGAGAGTGGATTAGGAGACATGAATCATCTCCGATATAGCCCTAGGGACTTGGTTATACCTCCCTGGTGAGCCTCCACTCCACCTAGCCCCAAGACAGTAGGGCATGAGCCTCATCTCCAAAGGGATCCTCTCCAGGACACCCCGAGGGATGATGAGCATTACTTGGGAGAGTGTTCCCGATATGTAGATATTTCATAGGCCTTCCTTGGTGAAAGGCAACTACGTGCACTGAGGCGCTAATAGATAGAGTGGTGCCACGCATCCACGTACCCATCAGGGCTGACATGCCTAAGCATAGGTAGGAGTATGACTTCACACACTGGCCGGAGCAAGTCGACATGACTCTACCTCCACGCCACCTTGATAGGATACAACAACTCATGCAGCCCGATGGGAATGACACTCATCGATCGGGGTGAGCCAATTCTGCCCTACCTTTCCTCGTTTAGGAGGGAAGACATGAGGAGATCCTAAAATTTCCTCAAGAACAATATTCTATGCATGCCCGATGTGCCTCTGTGCCAGCTGAGTGTAATGAACACATGTTCCAGCCTGAGCCTCAAGTCAATGCGGTGAACCTCGAGAGAGGCAAGCACCCTATGGAGAACACAGAGTACCTTGGACAAGGTCAACCCCAAGGTGAGACTCCTAGACCCCCTAGGCCTCGCACTATGGATCAAATTAGGCAAGCAGTTGTGAGATATACAGAATGCCAAGCTTAGTTCAAGCAACTTCGGTGGGATAAAGAGCAACTAGACCGCTTGCACCAGCTTGAGAAAGAAAGGATCGAATAGCAGACCAATGAGCTATTCTAGAAGACTTTGAGAGAGAGGGTCCCTACCCCTAAGACACATAGGCAGGAAGTCCACCCGAGGCAACCCATGCTCATTCGAGAGAGGTCCTCGAGACCTTATCAAATGTTGCTTCCATGACCTCCTAGGCCAGATCGGGAGATGCCTCCCAGGCCAAACATAGGGTGCCCACCATGGGTAGATACCCCCATTTATAGGCCGGCTCGAGAGATGCCTTACGGGGCTTATACTAAGCATGAGCCATAAGTAGAGTATGTTGAGATGCCTTACCGAGGCAGGGGGTGACTTACCACCACCTCGCCCTAGGTTGGAGGATCCTAGACCTCCACCACAAGATGTGAACAAATATGAGGAGATCAAGTCCTCAGGCCCTTATAAAGCATTGTTAGAATGCTTGGAGTCAGTAGAGAACAAGACCTCTAGGTCGGGATCTCAAAAGCCCACTATGCATCAATTGCATAGTCAACCCATCCATCCATCAGTACCTGCACCTCCCTATCTAGAGCAATTTAAGTTGCCTCAGTTGGCTACCTTTAAGGGAGAAGAGGATGCACAAGAACATGTCACTAGGTTCTTAGGTCAATGCTTTGGCATTCATGATGATGATGCTTTGCTTTTGAGGACATTTGTGACTACCCTCACTGGCCCTACCTCCGAGTGGTTTTACCAACTCCCTAAGCATAGCATCCATAATTTGGACCAACTTGCGGATGCATTCCTAGAATGCTTTGCCTTCAATACCAAGAGGAAGGCAACACTGGCCGATGTAGCTGGGTTGAAATAGTATGATGATGAGTCAATAACAAATTATGGCAATAGATGGTGAACCTTGCTCGCCAAGCTACCTTATCTTCTCCCCATGTTGGAGTTGACTCAGATGTTCTCCAAAAGTTGCTTGAAGCCAATCTCCTTGTTGCTACAGTTGCAACAATACCCCACTCTTGAAGATGCCTTAGCACAAGCTAGGATCATCGAAGAAATCAAGATTCAAGAGGGTGAGATTGTGAAGCCTCGCAAGAAGGAATGGAACAAGAATGCTAAGAACACCCCAGTGCAACCTAAGTCAGCAATAGTAAATCAGGTTGCCATTAGTGTCCCAGGGCCAGTGCCAGTTGCACCACCTCAAAAGCCTAATTATCAGGCCACCCCTGGGAACTATGCCAAGGATAACCAGAATGGTCAAGGGTAAAATCAATAGCATCGCCCCAAGTGACAATTCACACCCATTGCAGAGTCTATGGACTCAATGTTTGATCACCTCTTGGTAGCCAATGCGATCCATCTACCTGATAGTCGACCTATCGACCCTAATGCACCTAAGCCCAAAGGATACAGAGAAGACCTATATTGCAAATTTCATAGGCAAAATGGGCATGATGTGCAAATGTGCTATAAATTCAAACACTTGGTGCAAGACCTAATTGATAGGAATGCCCTCTAGGTAGATAACCCTATCACACCAAACAACCAATAGATGGAGGTCTTTAAGGACCCCTTGCCTACCCATGCAGAGCAGGCCAAACCAGTGCCCCAGGTGAATGAGGTTCACCATGCCCCTCCTAAGCAAGGATATGTTGGCATGGTCAGTATTGTGACAAGAAATAGGTGGTATCCAAGTCCAGCCGCACCACCTATGGCTCAGAGTGATGTCCCTTCGACATCATAGCCTATACCACCTCCTAGACCGAGCCTCCCACCTAGGCCTATAGTCACCATTAAGAGTAAGCTCGCTCAGAGCTTAAGAACAACATCTGCCCGACTCTCCATCTATGAGCTCATCCAACAATCGCAACCTCATAGAGAAGCCTTGATGGAGATCCTTAAGGCAATTGAGCTTCAGCCCTAGGAGTCTAACTCCTTCAACAACTTTGTGGGGCATGTGTGGCAATGCATGGAACCGGTGATTACTTTTTGAGAAGATGAACTTAAATCGGTTCCACATGATATGGTGGATCCCCCTTTACACATTGTCGCACGTGTGAATGGGACACCATACAAGAGAGTGTTGATAGATACTGGGTCTTCGAGCAACATCATAACTACAATAGCTCTAAAGCACCTGAAGCTCCCAACATCTCATATTGTCACATCTACCTACACCCTCCGAGCATTCAATGATGCCATATGCTCAATGGTTGGTACAATCATCCTACCTATTCAAGTAGGAGAAAAGATCATCTCGATGATGTGCCACATCTTGGAGGGTGAGATGGCATACAACATCTTGTTAGGAAGACCATGGATCAGGGACATGAAGTGTGTCCCTTCCATCGCTCACCAGTGCCTCAAGTACACTCATGAAGGGCAAGTTCATGTCATCCCCATGGACCTAGAGCCCTTCAAGTACTGCAACATGGTGCAACAATTACCCGAGTCGACCTTGCCATCGATACATCTAGATTTTCAACCGAATAAATCTAGCCGAGGTTTGACCCCACCACTACAGCATACCATGCCCTCCTCATCATCGGCCCTACCCCAGATGCCTAATACACTAGTGGATCCTTTGCCTAGGAACCTAGAGAAGCGGCCCATTGAGGAGGACCAACCGATCATATCCACTATCTCTACAGAGGAGATACTTAGCCTAGATGATGAAGAGACACCACATGAGGCAAACGATGAGCTGGATCAAGTCTCACTCTCATCCCTCTTCTATCTGTAGCCCTAGGTTATAGTACATCTAGCTTCTACCGGATTGGGGGAATACATGGTTAGGAATGTTACCACTACTCCTACTTTAGAGTCGATGCAAGACATGGGTAGACCCCGTCTTCCCATAGGCACTATCGTGCCTCTTGGTATTCCCCCTAATCAAATAAATTTTGTCTATGGGGGCCTTGACTATGGCATCGAACCTTACCAACAATAGGAGGAAGATGAGGAACCTTTTGGAGAAGATATTAACTACTTGTCTAACCCTAACTTCACCCTGAAGTACCTTGACCTATGCAACTGGCACGGTTATGGGTTAGGCCTGTATGAGCAAGGCACCAGAATCCCTTGTCAACCACAATATCAAATGCCCTATGACAAGTCGGGAGTGGGATGCAACAATCCCTTGCCTCTAGATGTCCTCTTAGATAGCCTAAATCGCTTGAATATAGGCTATGAGGGCGGGTTGGCCCAAGACCCTTATGCCAATCCCAATACAGTCTACTCCCTGGGGGATTACTTTCCATGGCTAGATGGGAACCCCATGATCCCTAGTGACATTCCCCCACATTTTGAGAGAGGGGAAGGTTCACGAAGTTGTCCCCATGTCTATGATGAGTCAGATCAAGGCACCTCATATGAATGGACCTCAGAGGATGAGTCGGGTTATGAGGTAGCACCATATGACCCTTTTGAGTTGGATAGTGATCATTCACAAATTGTCCCCATTAATGACCAACAAGAAGGCCTCATACATATATTCCCTTTCCTTGATCCTATCTGGCGGAAGCTCCTTCCTCCTGAAGAGCCGGTTCACCCGTAGGAAGCTAGACCTCCTGGGGGGAGCAGTTAATTTACTTGAGCAGTTGGGTCCTCGTGAGCTTGAGGCACTATGAGATGAGAATGAAGGAATCCTCATCCATGATGATGATTATGAGGAATTAGCATATATGGGACCACACCTACCTGATCACCCGATCCCAAGGGGTAACAATGAGGTTCCCATATATGACAGTGACTATGAGGATGAAACAGAGAGGGCATACCTTGGTCCTCATTATTTGCGTCATCATCATGAGCCCATCGACATAGATGAAGTCTATCATCAGTTGCATGTTGGCCCATGCTTGAGGGCAAGGCCTATCAATCTAGGCCAGATTCACCATGAGGTCTTCCCTGACCCACCCACACACATGGAGCTCCTTGAGCCTAATGATCCCATCCTACAGTCTATTCCTAGACAGGATCCAAAGATCCCCATTCCCCCAGAACCACATCTGGGGGTGAGAGATGACATCAATACATAGTCACATGCACGTGGTCCTAGAGAGCAGACACATTTCATCAATATGATCTCCATTGATTTGACCACACCACTTCACAACCCAACCGATCCTTCCAAGCCATGCCATCTAGATCTAGATGCTATTGACTGGGATCGCGTTGATTCACCCCCATCACCCTCTGAGTATTGGGCTTGCGGTGGGTTGTTTCACTTTTCCACTGGCCCAACTCATGATGTCTTCCATGCTGAGGAGGGACCTGAAGTTCCCATCGAGGATTTAAATCCAGCTGATGACATCCATTTGATCCCTACTCCCCATCAGTTGGAGGAGGGGTCTCATATGTCAATCGAGCCTACGGTTGACAAAGATATCGGCTCAGATCCTAAAAACCCATAATGTATCAAGCTAGGGGAAAGCCTATCCCCCGAAGAGCAAGCCGATTATATAGCCCTTCTCACAAAGAAGAAGGCAGCTTTTGCATGGTCTTACAAAGACATGTCGGGACTAGATCCAAATCTGGTCACCCATAATCTAACGCTTGACCCCAAAGTCAAGCCTGTCAAGAAAAAGTTGAGAAAGATGCACCCAAAAGTGGCCTTGATGGTCAAATATGAGCTACAGAAACTGTTGGATGCCAAGTTTGTCATTTCTGTAGACTATCCACCATGGTTGTCCAACATGGTCCCCATCAAGAAGCTTGATGGGAGGATTCGCATTTGCACCAATTTTTGAGACCTAAACAAAGTGAGTCCTAAGGATGATTTTCCTTTGCCAAGCATAGATGCCTTGGTAGATGCCACCATAGGACACGAAATGCTCTCCCTTATGGATGGCTTCTCTGGGTATAATCAGATTCGTATCAACCCTGAAGACCAGCTCAAAACGACATTCACAATGCCTTGGGGAACATTTTGTTACAAGGTCATGCCATTTGGCCTTAAGAATGCCAGTGCCACCTACCAGCGTGCCATGACATATATCTTCCATGACTACATGCACAAGATTTTGGAAGATTACATGGATGACTTATTGGCTAAATCTCTATTACGTCATGAGCACCTAGATGTCTTGTGCAAAGTCCTCGATCGCCTTATTGAACATAATGTGAGACTGAACCCCAAGAAGTGCGTCTTTGGCATCACATCTGGAAAGCTCTTGGGATTTATAGTTTCCAAATGAGGCATCGAAGTGGACCCTAACAAAGTCAAGGCAATCCTTGAAATGCCTCCCCCGACTACCATCAAGCAACTTCGTAGCTTGCAGGGAGGATTGCATCCATCAAATGCTTTATAGCACAATTGTCGGACAAGTGTAGACCCATGAACAAACTTTTGCACAAGGGGGTCACATTCCACTGGGACGATGAGTGTCAGGATGCCTTTGATGCAATTAAACAATACCTGGCTTCACCGCCAGTGTTAGCTCCACCTAGACCAGGGGTGTCATTCTGATTATATATCTCAGCTACTGAGATTGCATTGGGTGCCATGTTAGCCCAAAATAATGAATTTCACAAGGAACAGGCCACATACTATCTCAGTCGCACCCTAGTGAGCTATGAGATCAAGTACGCATACATTGAAAAGTTATGTCTAGCGGTGGTTTTTGCTACCAAGAAGCTACGACACTATATGCTCAGCCACACTACGTATGTTGTATCTAAAGAGAATCCATTGTGATACATGATGAGTCGTACTTATCATAGTAGTCACACGACGAAATGGATCATGTTGTTGATAGAATTTGACCTAGAATTCATAGGACAAAAGTCAATCAAAGGTCAGGTCATTGTTGATCAACTTGTAGAGGCTCCTCTCCAGGAGGATCAACCTCTTAGCATGGAGCTTCCCGATGATGGAGTCTTCCAAATATCAGAATCACCTGATTTTTATGAGCCTGAGTCACAGGCGGATATGACTCTTTTCTTCGATGGCTCCAAATGCGAGCAAGGGGGTGGCGCAGGGATCGTGTTTTTCACACCGCATGGGGCTCCCATACCCCTATCATTTAAACTCGATTTCCCCTACACCAACAATAATGTCGAGTATGAAGCCTTGCTCATAGGGCTTAAAATGGCTATCACCATGAAAATCACCAAGCTCAACATTTTTGGTGACTCCTTGCTCATTGTCAACCAGGTCAAGGGAATCTTCTAGTGCAAGTGCCCAGTTTTGCAAGCCTACAAAGCCCTTGTGGACAAATCCTTGGAAAAATTTGAATGGTATGACATCGAGGCACTCCCTCGATCATCTAATCATTTTGTGGATACAATGGCCTCTTTAGGATCCTTGATTCCGCAAGACCCCATAGGGGAGATGACAACCATTCAAGTCAAGATGCTATCGCAATCAGTGGTTGAGCGTGAGAGCACTCAAGCCATGCCAGAATTCCACTTGATTCAAATAGAACCTCATCAAGAGATATTCTCACACATTCACGAGCGCTTGAATCATGCCACTTGGGGGACTCTATTCCCCCAAACCCCTTTTGATAGCAACACAATGCTATTCTTACAAGTTCTATCCCAATATGCATTTTCTCGGGATGAACTTCATGAGGGATAGGCAATTCATGCAATCGAGGCTTCCACATAGTAAGACTGGTCCACACCAATTAGAGAGTACCTAAAGCTTGGTAACCTCCCTCCTGGATTATCGCACGCTGCCAAAAGGACATTTAAATGGAAGGCAGCAAATTTTGTCTTGTTAGGAGACATCCTATACCGTCGGAGCTACGAAGGAATCCTCCTTCGTTGCTTAGAGTATCAAGAATCGACTTGGGCAATGGCCCAAGCACACGATGGTACTTGTGGTGGCCATTTTAGTGGCATGGCCATCGCAAAGCGCATTCTCCGCATGGGCTATTATTGGCCAACTTTAGAGCGAGATTGTTGCACATATGTGAGGAAGTGCATGAAATGTCAACACCATGCTAACTTGACACATGTACCTTATCAGGCCTTACAACCGATCCAATCGGCTTGGCCATTTTCACAATGGGGGTTGGATTTAATCGAGAAAATCTCCCCTACATCCTCGGGCCATCACACATTTATCATCATGGCTACCGAGTATTTTACAAAGTGGGTGGAAGCAATCCCCCTTACCACTATGACAGGACCCCGCATAGCGGAGTTCATATTGCATAATATCATTTGTCATTTTGGTATTCCATCCAAGATCATTTCGGATAATGGGACATCATTCAAGAATAAATATGTGCATGCTTTGACAGCAAAGTATAATATCCAGCACAACTTTTTGACACCCTATTATCCACAAGCAAATGGGCAAGCAGAAGCATCAAACAAGACATTAATTGCCATATTGAAGAAAATAGTCAAAGAGAATCATACCGATTGGCACACACAAATGTCGCTTGCCCTTTGGGCTTACCGCACTAGCATTCGGATGCCCACTGGGGCAACTCCATTTTCACTAGTGTATGGTGCTGAGGTAGTCATGCCTCTAGAGTTAGAAATCCCATCACTACGCATATCCATGCAGGAGTTTATTGATGATGATACTGCATGACAAGCTCACCTAGATCAACTTATGTTGTTGGATGAGCATCGCATTAATGCGCTTGAGCATCTACGTGTGTATCAAGAGTGGCTCAAAAGAGCCTACAATATGAAAGTCCATCTCAGAGACTTTCAGGTTGGTGATCTCGTCCTAAAAGAGAACCAACAGAATTCTAGCTTGTCGCCCCACCTGCAGGACAAATTTACGGTAAACTGGTTAGGTCCCTTTGTCATCACTAGTCAAATAGGGCCTGGAACTTATCACCTAGCTTCACTTGAAGGTGTCGAGGATCCTGAACCCTTGAACATCCTTCACTTGTGGCCATTTCATGCTTAGAGAGCACCCAAAAGGCTCCTAGCAGGTTCTCACCATCTAGGTCAAGTAAAAATGCTCCTAGACTATCTACGATCATCTAGGTCAACCCTAAAAGCCCTAAAGGCATCTAAAAGCCCTAAAGGCATCCATAAGCCCTTTGGTCATAGCCAAATACCCCTAGGAATTCGTAGACACTTTTTAAGTGTCACCGCACGTCTAGGTCACCCAAAAGGCTCCTAGCGGGTTCTCACCATCTAGGTCAAGTAAAAATGCTCCTAGACTATCTACGATCATCTAGGTCAACCCTAAAAGCCCCAAAGGCATCCATAAGCCCTTTGGTCATAGCCAAATGCCCCTAGGCAGTCGTAGACACTTTTTAAGTGCCATCGCATGTCTAGGTCACCCAAAAGGCTCCTAGCGGGTTCTCACCATCTAGGTCAAGTAAAAATGCTCCTAGACTATCTACGATCATCTAGGTCAACCCTAAAAGCCCCAAAGGCATCCATAAGCCCTTTGGTCATAGCCAAATACCCTTAGGTAGTCGTAGACACTTTTTAAGTGTCATTGCACGTCTAGGTCACCCAAAAGGCTCCTAGTGGGTTCTCACCATCTAGGTCAAGTAAAAATGCTCCTGGACTATCTACGATCATCTAGGTCAACCCTAAAAGCCCCAAAGGCATCCATAAGCCCTTTGGTCATAGCTAAATGCCCCTAGGTAGTCGTAGACACTTTTTAAGTGTCGTCGCACGTCTAGGTCACCCAAAAGGCTCCTAGCGGGTTCTCACCATCTAGGTCAAGTAAAAATGCTCCTAGACTATCTACGATCATCTAGGTCAACCCTAAAAGCCCCAAAGGCATCCATAAGCCCTTTGGTCATATCCAAATACCCCTAGGTAGTCGTAGACACTTTTTAAGTGTCATCGCACATCTAGGTCACCCAAAAGGCTCCTAGCGGGTTCTCACCATCTAGGTCAAGTAAAAATGCTCCTAGACTATCTACGATCATCTAGGTCAACCCTAAAAGCCCCAAAGGCATCCATAAGCCCTTTGGTCATAGCCAAATACCCCTAGGTAGTCGTAGACACTTTTTAAGTGTCATTGCACGTCTAGGTCACCCAAAAGGCTCCTAGCAGGTTCTCACCATCTAGGTCAAGTAAAAAATGCTCCTAGACTATCTACGATCATCTAGGTCAACCCTAAAAGCCCCAAAGGCATCCATAAGCCCTTTGGTCATATCCAAATACCCCTAGGCAGTCGTAGACACTTTTTAAGTGTCATCGCACGTCTAGGTCACCCAAAAGGCTCCTAGCGGGTTCTCACCATCTAGGTCAAGTAAAAATGCTCCTAGACTATCTACGATCATCTAGGTCAACCCTAAAAGCCCCAAAGGCATCCATAAGCCCTTTGGTCCCCCCAAAATGCCCCAATGGCCCCCAAATAAGCCCGTTGGTCACATGTGTATACATATCAATCAAAAATTCAAAAACATCATCAAAACATCAAAATACAAAAACATTGCATCGCATTGCACTTTCATACATATCATATATTCAAAAACATTATCAAAATTTCAAAAATTCAAAAATATTGCATCACATCACATTGCATCCCATTGCATTTTATCGTCACTTGCATTTAGGCATATTCATCATTAGCACTTTACATTTTAGAGTTGCTCATACATGTCTAGCACCATGATGGTACACTACTTACCACTCAAAATCAATGTTGTGAAAGTACTCATAGTTCAAATACCACAATTATCATTTTCACCCACATTTTTCACATTTCCATAGTCGTGTCTATTCCCTTCACTTAGCCATTTGTTTTAGAATATCAGTAGGGTTTTTGGTCACTCAGCCATATCTAGTCTCTACTCAGATTTTGTAGAAGGCTAGCTTGATTTTTAGGAGGTAGAGTCTTGCATTGATTATGCCTTGCGTACATCATATCCCAAACACAATTAATCATTAACAAATCCAAGTTTTATGCAAAAAGACAGATGAAATCCATGAAGTGGTCTAGGTTACCTTAAGCGAAAAGGTCATCCTGCTCATCCCCCTATGTGAATGGTTCAAGAATGCTGAGAGTTGGCAAAAGGACAAGTTCTTCCCTACCCAATTCCCCCCACAACAATAAGTGGTTTTTCCCCCATTTTTGCCATCAAAATCCCACATTTTTCACATGTTTGCAACAGTATAAATTTGCAAACCCGCACAAAACAAAAATTCCAAATACAAAAATACAAAAAATAAAAAAGTGCACATGTCAAAAAGCACAAGAAATAGTGATCCCTGTAGCACCCTAAAATTGGCGCAGTGAAACCTTAATAATTACATTTACTCTAGTAAATAATTCAAATTCAAATTTTAACCTCCCAAACCGCCCGTTAACCGTCGCTTAATCCGTTTCCCCCTTTCCCGCGCCATTTTTAGAGGTTGTTTTGACCGTTTGACGATATCGTCGCCGATCAGACGATATCGCCCCAGATCTGATGATTTCGTCTGGGCTAGGACGTCCAGACGATCTTGTCCCTAAACTAATTTTTCACAATTAGCTTCTGTTCCAACGGGTCTCTAATCCGGGCAGAAGCGTGTCTGTGCCATTAGAGACCCTCCCCCATTGGAGATCTCCCAAATAGGGATGATCTCCAACCTCCTAACCTCCCTCCTAAGCCTATTTAATCCTAAGCCCTCCCCTTAGCACCCCCCTGGCTGATAATTTCTCGTAACTCGACTTCACACATGTTAAAACATCCCAAATTTATATTTGCATTAGTTCTATACCAATTTTGTTGTAGGTACCTTAGTGTTTTTCAGTCGGAGCAAGCTTACATCGTCGCAGACGATCCTGTTCAGATCGGAGGTGATCCTGTCGAATCAGAGATGATTTCGTACCAATGCGAGATGATTTCGACTGCAGTCAACATTGAGGCAATCAATGCCTAAAGTTTGCATTTCTTCATCTTTCAATCTGCTATTTTATGTTGTAATTAGCTAGTTTATTTGATATTTTATGCTATCTTGCATTTTGGAGTTCACCCATCTAGATCAAATGCATAATTAAGTCATAATTGTGATTAAATTAGCATAATGCATTCATGTTTCTATTTTCAAGTTTCAGTTTGAAAATGTTACTATCAATTTACACTGTTTCCCTATGTTAGCATAGTTGTATTTTCTATGTTTTGCACCTATTTCTCTGTTTGCAGGTCTCTGACGAATTCGTCAGATCTCAGATGATCTTGTCTGATCTCAGACGATCCTGTCAAATCAAAGGCGATCCTGACTGCTTCAAGAATCAGAATCTTCATCAGACATCCGGATCAGGTATTTTCTTTTAACATTCCTTAATTTCTCTATTTTTTGTCTTAATTCTATTTTTTGTATTCATTTAATCTGCATCTTCATATAGAATAGCTTAGACGCATTTTGGCCAAACCTAGGACATGGATGCTTAAGGCTAAAATGAACACATAAAACACATTCCCAACCTAGGCGTGGAAACTGCCATTAAATGTTTCCTGGTGAACCCACCATCCGTCGAAAAATCACCAATATACACCTCCCCCGAGAGGCGGGACCTTCGCAAGGCCTCTCAGTCCGAGGTACCACGCCATCCTTTTCACATCCCCCTTCCGGGCACGGATCCTATAGCCTGAAGGTAAGGGTGTGAAAAATTTGGAGCGATACATTTTGGTGAACCCGACGTGAATGCACTTAAAACCTTTTGAAAACAAAAAACAAAAAATAAAAATAAAACAACTAAAACATAGATGCATTTCAAATCATTTCAAATTAATAAGTTGCATATTAGATGGTAGCTCCTAAGAAAATATTAGAAGTTACTATAAATGTTGAAAACCAATTGGCAGCCATAGAAATCAATTCTGTGCTTAGTGTGCCTGAAACAGATAGAAATCAACTCTTGTGGGACGAACTTGATAGAAGACTTAGTGTCATTTCATCTAGGTCAACAAAACTTAAACAAATCAAGAGGCTAGTCCTAGATAGAATCCTGGATCCTCATCAACTCGTCTTTTATCATGAACTTCAGAGAGCCTGCCATAGATGGTTAGCTTATAGGAGAGCTCTTGTATCTTCAGAATTGTTCACCTTCGAGGAATACCTCGAGAACGCAGCCATTGTACACCAGCTCCTAGGTCGTGTAGAAGACCAAGAGGTTGTTCTTACGGATAGGGAAATATGGAATAGAGTTCCTCGAGCTGTGTTATATCGAGAGTATTGCCACGAGCTTTACTTCTATCAACCAAAGATCTGAGACAGATAATATCACTATAGCTCTTTTCATTAAATTTTTGAAGGAAAACTTTCAATTTGAAGAAGAACACTTCATGACTCCTGAAGAACTCGAGCCCATTAATGACATTTATAAATTGTTTATAGAAAACTAGATTATTACTTTCAGTATTATTTCTTGCATTTATTGTGTTGTTTGTCTTTACAATATTATTTCAAAAAACAAAGAAAAACTAAAAAACATAGCAAAAACCAAAAACCATTTCATTTTAAATATTGTAGTAGGTATATAATTAATATATACCTCTTAATCTTGTTGCATATATATATATATATATATATATATATATATATATATATTTTTTTTGCTGAAATCTAAAATTAAGGCACAATGCCTAAACTTAGGAATGGTAAACAAACTGAAGGAGAAGAAGAAGATTGGTTAGGAGATAAAACTAGAGACCCAAATGTACTTCCTGAAGATCCAATTCTGGAAGGAGAAACTCTAGATCACCCAGAAGATGACTTAGGTGAAGATAATGAACAAGAAGAAAGTGTTAAAGAGGATGGACCCTCATCCCCTAGAGTAGCTCCAGATGGAACTATTGCTTTTGACAACGTAGATCATTTTCAGAAATTTCTCAATGATAACATTGACGCTCTTAATGTGGCAGTTCGTATTGATAAAGGGCAAATTAGTGACACTCAAGCAGCCATGGAACATACGTTTGATGTACGCACTAATCCCTTGTCTTTCATTGATCAAGAAAGTGATAAGGCTGGACCATCCAATACAGATATGGTCACTATGATTCAAAATATGTCAAAACAACAGGTTACCCGTCCTCCTAAGGAACCTGTTATTCAACCTAAAATCATTCCCACACAAAAGAAAACTTCCTTCACTACTTTACTTCGCCAAACTATTGATCAATATGCTTCAAGTAAACAAAAACCTAAAACGAAGCCAAACACCAATTTTCAACAATCTGGAATACAACATAATACAACTTCAAAATTCCTTCATAACACCTTTCCTACCAACAATTTACACAATAGCAACATAGCATCTAATCTTCATGTCCCTCCATCATATGCTCACAAATCCCATATCAATGCCCTACCGAACCAATATGGTGGGCAAACTAGTAATCCGGAAGCCATGGTGAAACAGTTAGCTTCGCGTATGGACCAGATAGATCCTTATCGTCCCTCGTACAATTATCGAGAGATCTGTAGTCAACCTTTGGATCCCATAGTTGTAGCTCAACCATACCCTAAGCATTTTCCCATGCCCATCCTGCCTATATATAAAGGAACCGAAGATCCCATAGAGCATCTTCGCATGTTTAGGATAGCATGTCATGATATATCACATGATGACTTGCTATTACTAAAAATGTTCCCAAAAAGTTTAGGTGGAATGGCATTAGAGTGGTACTATCAATTGCCCACTCATTCCTTGAGAAACTTTGAAGAAACAACTGAATCTTTTGTCCATCAATTTAGTGCCTACATCGAGAGGCATGTAACCATTAAAGATTTATACAACTTAAAACAAGACAAGGATGAATGTTTTGCCGATTTCTTAGCTAGATGGAGGCAGTTGACAGGAAAACCGCACTTTGTGCTACCTTATAGGGAAATGTTGGACATTTTTATCAATAATTTACAAGAACAAATATCTTATGAGCTATCAATCTGCTACTTTAACTACCTTCGATCAAGCTATAGATTTAGCTCGAAGAGTAGAAGATGCCCTCATTAGGAGAGGCCAACTTAGGAAGAAGGATGATGAGAAAACATCCAAAAATCAATATAAAAACAAACAAGTCGTAGGTGACGGAGTCACTAATAGTAGAAACGTTGCTAATATCAATGCAACGAAGACAACAAAAAAATTTATATTGAAACCTCCTGATAAACCTCCTCGAGAATTTACTAGATTGAATCAACCCTTATCAACTATTTTACCTCAATTACTCGAAAGAGGTTTGATCCAATTACCAACCATCCGGGAACCCGATCCAACTATACCCGGATATAGAGCCGACTTACACTCGTGATTTCCATAGAGGACCTGGACACTCTACCAACGCTTGTAAAAGGTTGAAACATAAAATACAGGATCTGATTGATAATAATGAAATGGAGGTGCAAGCCTTCCAACCTAAACAAAATGCTCCTAATAATACTCAAAAGACCATTCCCCAAAATCAAAATCAAAATGCTAATCAATCATTAGACATATTTCAACACCCTTTACCAAGACATGGTAAAGAGGTGGCCAATCAAATTGAACATCATAATGTTCCTCCTCCTACCCGATATGTAGGAACCATTAGTGGACATTTACTTAATCCTGATCCTCAAATATTTGACACAACTTTCTCCATGGTTACGACCAGGCCCCTACATAATATTCAAACTCCTGATTCTAGTGATGTAGAATCAGATACTGAAAGTGAACTAGACATTACTTCAAACCAATCGAATAGTTCTGAAAATGAATCAGATCCTATTCAACCCATCACAGATGCTATGGTTCCGGAAGAACCATTTCCTAGAAGAGTTACTACTCGACCTTCTTCTAATCAATTCCTCCCTAATGAACAAGCCATAAACGCTCGACCGAGACCAGTTCAACATCCTCAATATAACATTGTAGGTACCATTGGAGTCGTTACCCGACAACAGGCTCAAAATTCTCAACAAGAACCAAACCAGAATGATGGATCAGCTCCATTTGTTTTGAAAAATCCCAATAAAGGGAATCATGCTTCCCATGTTCAACCTAAACCCCCTTACAATATTAATGAGCAATTATCCAATACTACAACCAGAATTTCCCTTTTGGATTTATTAAGATCTTCTCCCACCCATAGGGATGAGTTGATGCTTACATTAAGCCAAATGATGGTACCTCAAAACATTCAACCTGAAGCCATGGCCAATACTATCATTACTCGAGAGGTTGATTGTATTGACTTCCGGGATAAAGATATCCCACAACACAGTTTACATAAGGATAACCCCTTATATATTACTGCTCTAATTGGAGATGTAGCTATCAAACGAGTCCTGATTGATAATGGCTCATCTCTAAACATTTGCACTTTTGACTTCTACCAAATATTTGGCTTTAGAAGTGATGAAATGAAGAAAACTGATATGATTATCAAAGCTTTTAATGACGAAACACAAGAAACGTGTGGAGTTATTACCATCCCATTGCAAGTTGGTCCTAGAACTCTAGATACCACCGTGTTTATTGTACATTGCCCCGCATCGTACAATATACTCTTGGGTCGTCCTTGGATCAATGCAATGCGGGCTGTCCCATCAACTTTACACCAATGTGTTAAATTCGAATTTAAAAATCAGTTGGTCACTATCCATGGTGACCCTAGACCCTTTGATATGTGTGCTTTGCGCAGAACCCCGTTGGAGTGCAATTTTGCCCTCGCTCTGTCATCCACACATCCTAATTCTTATTTTTCATCTAAAACTGTGAAACACACACCCATAGCCTCACCTATTTCCCCTCCATTAATTTCATCCTCCTATATAGATCAACAATCTTCTAAACAAACCACTCTAGAACCTCAAAAAGATCTTCAATCTACAACCAATCCTTCATGTTCTATCCCTATAATTTCAAAACCTATAGACCCATCTATTAACACTTCCACATTATCAACATCTATCATACCTTCCACATCTAAAGATATAGGGAATGATCCTTCTACATCTTATGCTCTTTCCCGATGAACTTTTACCGGATTTATCCACAACCTTAATATCGAAAAAACAAATGCTTTCATGCAAGATTCAATTCTTTTAAATAACTTGCCGCCATCTCCTCGTACTTTGGGCCTCCCACAACCTATGGGAAGTACTTACCAAGTCGGGAGTTGTGCCTTCATTTATAAAGGATATGATTGGGGAAGAATCCCTCGGAATATTAAAACTCATCATGAGGGATACGCTCGGTGTTATTTTACCAATGAATATATTAAAGCTAAACCCATAATGCTTAAAATGGGATATAAAGGGAAAGGCTTGGGACCTTTCCAAAATGGCATGAAAGAACCTTTCGAGGTAGAACCGTGGCCTCGCCCACCGTGGTGTGGGCCTATTTCCTAGTAAGGGTCAACCCTTTCCTTTTGAAGATGATGATCAACTCATATGTTATCAAGATTATTTGGATAGGTGTGATGATTTGCCTCTAAAAAATCAGCCATTTACATGTAACATGCTATCCATAGCTTACCCTGAAATGATTGTCGACTCCGATGAAGAGTTGGAAGGAGATATCTTCCATGATGTCTCCGTTGAAGAGATGTTACACAATGGATTTTATTTTGATGGTTCTATACCAACTATAGCCCAACTTGAGACCGCTAATCCTCAAGATGAATTATCCAAATTAACCTTACAAGAATTACAAGAATTGGGCGTTTCACCCGCCCCACCTAATTTTGAAAGAGATCTACACATGGAGGTAGAAAACGTCATTAAAATTAACATTGGAACTGAGGATAATCCTCACATAATCAATATTGGATCAAAATTAAGTCAAGAAAAACAAGAGCAATACATTGCATTCCTTAAAGAGTATGAAGATGTCTTCGCTTGGACATATGAAGATATGCCAGGTCTAGACCCTTCTGTAGTCATGCATCATCTAGTGGTCCATCCGGATGCTAAACCTGTTAAACAAAAACTTAGAAAAATGCATCCCAAAGTGGCCTCGCTAGTCAAAGGGGAGTTAGAAAAACTCCTGAATGTTGTTTTTATACAAGCTATTGATTATGCTGAATGGATCTCAAATGTAGTTCCAGTCACCAAGAAAGAAGCTACCAAAGTTAGGGTTTGCACAGATTTTAGAGATATTAACGCTGCATGCCCTAAAGATGATTTTCCTCTTCCAAATATGGATCAAATCATTGACTTTACTGCCGGGAGTGGGATGATGTCCTTAATGGATGGATTCTCCGGTTATAATCAGATCAGGATAGCTCCTGAAGATCAGGCTAAAACAACCTTTATTACCCCCTGGGGTACCTTTTGTTGGAAAGTGATGCCATTTGGCTTAAAGAACGCAGGTGCAACCTATCAACGAGCTATGACTTATATTTTTCATGATATGATGCATGATATCCTACATGATTATGTAGATGATATTATAGCTCGCTCTATTAATGAAGATAATCATTTAGATGATTTGAGAAAAGTTTTTAATCGATTACGAGAATATCTTATTCGATTAAATCCAACAAAATGCATATTCGGAGTTAAGTCCGGTAAACTATTAGGGGTTTTAGTTTCTTTACGTGGTATCGAAATCGACCCTCTCAAGATTGCGGCTATCACTGATATGCCCGCACCTACTAATATATTCGAGTTACGAAGTTTACAAGGTAAGCTTCAAGCCATCCGTCGCTTCATCGATAAGTCGGCGGACAAAACTGGTCCCTTTCTTAAACTCCTTAAGAAGGATGTCCCTTTTAATTGGGACGACGAATGTAGAGAAGCTTTTGAACTTCTCAAACAATACCTCCTTAATCCACCGGTGCTTTCACCGCCTAAACCTGATCGCCCATTTCTCCTATATATTTCAGCTTCAGATTCTACCTTAGGAGCTATGTTAGCTCAGCTTGATGATGAAAAGAGAGAACGGGCTAATTATTATATTAGCCGAACCTTCATCAGTTATGAAACCCGCTATACAACATTAGAAAAACTATGTCTAGCAGTCATGTTTGCTACGCAAAAATTATGCCATTATATGCTTAGTCAAAAAACTTATGTCATTGCTAAATATGATCCCTTAAGGTATCTCATGAGTCGACCTTATTTATCGGGTCGCACAACCAAGTGGGTTCTTGCTCTAAGTGAGTTTGATCTCACATTCATAGGACAGAAGTCTGTTAAGGGTCAAATCATAGCAGATCAATTAGTCGCTGCACCCTTAGAGTCTACCCATCCCCTCATCATTGAGTTTCCTGATGAATGCCTTCAATTAGAGGCAGACCATATTGAACAATGGTCCTTATACTTTGATGGAGCCCGATGCATGAGTGGGGTTGGTGCGGGTATTATTTTAATATCCCCGCAAAAACATCTTATTCCTCTGTCCTTCAAATTAACATTTGCTTGCACCAACAATATTGTTGAATATGAAGCTCTAATCCTTGGATTACGAGCTGCCTTGGCGCTAAAAATTAAACATCTATTAGTTTTTGGTGATTCTCAACCGGTTATAAACCAAATTAATGAAGTTTATCAGACTAGAGATGATAAACTGTGCCCATATAAGGCCTATGTTTTACAATTAATGTCTCTATTTGATCAAGTTACCTTGGAAGCTATTCCTCGAACTTGCAACCGTGCAGCTGATGCTATGGCCGCAATCGCATCTCTCCTCGCCCTTGGAGTTAGATGACGAATATGCCACTATCATTATTCATCGACTCCAGGAACCCGCTTCAAATAAGTCATGCTTAGAACCTTTGGATGTGTTTCTAATCAACGAAACTACTCCTGAACCTTGGTATACGGATATATTTGATTTTCTTCAAAATGGGACTTTCCCCGCCAATTCTAATAGAAACCAATGTCGGTTATTACGTAGACGAGCAAGTCGATTTGTAATAATTGGCAATACTTTATATAGGAGATCTTTTGAAGGTATCCTATTAAGATGTTTGAATTTAGAAGAATCCAAATCAGCCTTGAGTGAAGCCCACGATGGATCTTGTGGAGGACACTTTAGTGGTAGTGTCATTGCTAAAAAGCTCCTTCGGATAGGATACTTTTGGCCTACCATGGAAAAGGATGCACATGATTATGTGCGCCATTGCGACAAGTGCCAAAAACATGCCGACCTTGTCCATGCGCCTGCACAAGAATTGCAGGCTATTTCATCTCCTTGGCCCTTTTCAAAATGGGGTTTAGATATTATTGGCAAAATCAATCTCGTGTCATCTGATGGACACAAATTCATCATAACCGCCACCGAGTATTTCACGAAGTGGGTTGAAGCTATGCCTTTAGCTTCCCGCACCGGCACCCAAGTCTCTAAATTTATTTTTAATCAAATCATTTGTAGGTTCGGAATTCCTGCAAATCTCATCTCCGACAATGGAACTTGTTTCAAAAATAAAGATGTTAAAAAATTATGCCAAAAATATAAGATTCAACATCGCTGGTCCACTCCCTATTATCCTCAGGGTAATGGTCAAGTAGAAGCATCTAACAAAACCTTAATCAAAATTCTCAAAATATTGGTCAATAAAACTGGCCGTGACTGGCACATTCAGTTATATCCAACCTTGTGGGCCTATCGAACTAGTGTTCGAACTCCCACTGGAACTTCACCATTTGTTTTGGTTTATGGTGCTGAAGCCATTTTTCCCTTTGAATTAGAAGTTCCTTCTTTGGCTCTACTACTTCAAGATACCGAAGTAGGAGATGAATATCGAGTCGGCAGACTCAGTCAACTGGAACTCCTAGATGAAAAATGCATCAATGCTTTGGAGCATCTCCGTGCCTACCAAAACAAGCTTAAAAGATCATATGCTAAAAAGTTCGTCATCGATCCTTTGAGATCGGCGACCTTGTTTTAAAAGAAAATAAAAAAAAATACTAATGCAACTAAGGACCTTAAAGGTAAGTTTGAGCCCAACTGGCTTGGACCATACATTATCACTACTAAATTTGAATCAGGAGCATACAAATTATCTACCTTAGATGGTAAAGAACTTAAAGAACCCATGAATATTTTGCATCTTAAACGTTACTATGTATAAATTTGGTCATTTCATCCTTGTATATATTTGTTTAAAATAATTCAAAATCACTATCTTGTATTTCTTTCAATTTATAAATTCAAAAACACCAAAAACATTCATAATCATCAAAATCTTCAAAACTATTTGTTGTATTTATTTATGGCACTTGTTAATTTTGTGTTCAAAAACAAAAATAATAAAAATAAAAACAGCAATATTCTTGACTCTTTCGAAACCAAAACAATATAAAGAAGAAAGAGAGAGTCAACATTCTCAAAACTTCTCAAAAAGTATTTATATATATCTTCTTACAAATGTTGCAGTTATATGTTTCAAATTATTTTGGATAAATTAGCATTTATTTGGAATCCCTCACTTTCACACTCACAAAATAAATATCTTGATTTTATCTGGCATGATTACTAATCTCTCTTATATCAAAGTCCACAAAATTCAATTAAATAAAGTTTGAGCATAGAGAATTGATCTTGTTATTTACTTAAACCAAGCACATCTTTTTCACAATAAAATGATTATATTTGTAATTTCCATGCTTTGCTACATAGTAGAAGTGGTTTCTTGAGCGAAAAGTTTCCCCTGCTATCCTATCATGCACATGGTCTAGAATCTTTGAGAATTGGCAAAAGGACAAGCTCACCCCTACCCGGAATAAAAATCCCTTGCTCTACAGCTAATCCGAGCAAGTATCCCTAGCATAGGAAGAAAAGCAAAGTTCAAGAAAAAAAGGAAAAAGAAAAATGTTATTTTATATCATTACAGCAATGTTTCAAGCATTATCTCAAAAATCAAGCAAAAATACAAAAGAAAAGCAAAAAATACAAAAAGAAAAGCAAAAAGCAAAAGCAATAAAATCCCTTTCCCTACCCTTTGAAAAGAAAAGAAGGGTTGATGAGCTTGAATCCCTGGAATTCTCAATTATTCAAAAACCGTGAGGTAAGCCCCATAACAGGTGGTTTGTGCCCAACCCGCTTGGCCTTGGGTAACTCCTAGCGTGGCGATATGTCCGTCACATTAGCGACCTTCTTTTGTACAGACCTATGTCTGCTTATGGATTAGCTAGCTCTTGATAATCCGACTTACATAGTAGTCTAGTATGGTTATATGCATCTACATCATGGTTAATGAACACTTATTTGGTTTATTCAAATCACTTGTATCATATTATCTTGCTCAAAACCGGTAAACGAACATAGCAATTGCACACACATTTTATATTTGAGAGATTTTGTGTATCATTATGATAAATCAAGATTGGAAATGAACTCACATATGCACATGGGATTCCTTATAAATCTAACTTTTGTCTTCAAGATACTTTGAAATATTTCTTGCAAATTGTTTGAAATAATTCATTTTCTTCTTTAAAAGTACAGTTGTTTAGCATAAAGACAACTACATACATAATAGAAAAATCAAAATTTCTTTCAAACCATACAATCAAAACACACACACAAAAAAAAATATATATATATATATATATATATATATATATATTATTGACTTTCGCGACGATGGTATAGTTCCAAAACCAAAATTGGAATTTTATGCCTAGCGCAAGTCCTCATCTTCATATTTTCTGTTTATTAAAAATCAACCATCTTTTTTTTTTTGGATTTCGCGATGATGGTATAAGTCTATACCTACATATTCTATGCCTAGCGCAAACCATTGTAACAATTTTTATCCCCCATTTATTTAAAAATCATGAAAACCATATGACTTAAATCATTATGTTATACAATTATGTTTTTGAACAAAAAGCATGCACATTATCACTATTTCATGTCATTATGTCAACCTTCAATTTTGCAATGATGGTATAATTCCTAGGGAATTATCCAAAAATTTTATCACACTTAGGAATTTATGCCTAGCAAAAATCATTTTAACATTATTTCATGCATATTATTTTTATGAAAATCTGAAAAACAAACCATCATCATCATCATTTGCACCATTGCACCAAAGTCTTAAGACAGTCTCTTAAGCACTCTTTTACTTTTTAACAATATTTCTATATTGGGATTAGCTTGACGACCGAGTGAGCGATGACTCCATGAAATGGTCTATAATAGCGACAATGTCCTTTGAAATTATTGTTAGAAGTCTCTTTTTATCTTTTATCACATTTCATCACAAACAACCAAATTGTTACATCAGATTATTTCATTTAAATTTTAAAGCATGACATTCAAACCATAATATTTCCAACGACATAATTACATGAATCATCAAATCAATCAATCAAAACATTAAAAGCATCATAAAAGTACATAAGACACAAGTCATATGATCAAAAACATATCTCATCTCATATATATATCAAATATATACATCATATCAAAACTGGATTGGTATGCCACAATCTGTACCTCGGCATACTCAATCCTCTATCAAAAAATAATAAATGCTATCATATCAATCTGTACAATGTAGTGCAGTAGTCTAGCCTCGAGAACCCCTCGAGCTCTCAGCCTCATCTCCTCCCCCGCCCTGAGGTGGACGAGGTGGCCCCATCGTAGTATGAGTGGTACTACGAGTCCTAGTCGTCGATCGGGATGAAGTCCTCGATGACCCGATCCTGATCGGCTCTACGATGTTAGCCGAAAGTGGTAGTCTATCCTCCTCTGGCACCATCTAGTAGTATAATGTCTGATAGAAAGTGATTTGGGCAATAGCCCGTGCCAGCTCCCTAGTGCTCGCCCCTCCGCCCCGTGCCCTAAGGCATGCAATCTCATCTCTGAGCTGTGTAACCTCAGCTCGATGTCGTGCAGCCTCCTCCTGTAGGGTCTGCACCTGTGCCTGGAGATGGATCATCTCCGCTCGAAGAGTCACTGTCTCGCTACTCTCCCTAGTGTCGACACCCTTGCCCTTATCGAGCGATGGTGGCCTCTCTCTCTATGGAGAAGGGGGTCTCTCCGCCCTCCTCTCCCGCTTGCCGTGGCCTCTCCTGTGCCTGTGGCCTCCTCTGCTCTCTCCCACTGTGACCCTGGGCCACCTCCATAGCCGCCTGGCATCACCTCCCTATCCGACGCACAACCACATGAATCGGACCCTGAGCCCTCGTCATCCGAGGAGGGCGGATGCCTACGTACCAGGCATCGTAGCCATCGGCTACCCCTGCATCGTCCCCATCCACTGGCTGAATGGGGGCATCGTCCGAGTCCTGACTCTAGAAGCGCTGCATGTCTGGAGCCCCGCTCACTATGGTGTTATCCCGGACAGTCCAAGAAAACTCGTAATCCCTGAGAGATGGGATCCCCTATTGTAGACCGAACTATCGCAAAACTCGGTCGTAGCGATGGAGCTCCACCTCTCCCCTCTCCATCCATAGCCAGCAGACTCGCCTGATGCGAGCCAGCTCCTGTCCATCCTCGGCCCACCCTGGGTGCTCTCTCCATGGCCTCCAGGTGATCTGGTCTGGGACAAGGTCATCCAACAGTCTTCGGGACATCGGTAGGTCAATCCACCGCTGTGACCCTCTCCGAAGCCACCAGTAGAAAACTCGGGGCCTCTCCCCATCAATCCCTATCAAAGGAAGCCCTACCGGCCTCCGCACTGCAATGTGCTCCCAGCACCAAACCTGTAGGAGCGATGTCATAACTAGACATCGGCCGCCCTTGTACATGACCCCATGCAGGATCCTATACAGCCGACATAGCACAAAGCTGCCCCAAGAAAATCTGTAACCATGGTCTCGCATGTCGTAGATCACATCTGCTAGCATCCATGGTACCCTACACCCGCTCTAGTGGCACAACAAAAGTCCACCCACCACTCCAGCCCAAAACCTGTGTGAGTCTAGATGCCCCAGGCATCTGACATAGCGCCTCGATGTTAACTCC
The DNA here is from genome assembly GCA_028583015.1 of Wollemia nobilis. Taxonomy (NCBI): domain Eukaryota; kingdom Viridiplantae; phylum Streptophyta; class Pinopsida; order Araucariales; family Araucariaceae; genus Wollemia; species Wollemia nobilis. Next base: position 3,013,967 of record JAQPPZ010003287.1, on the reverse strand, counting down.
GCCCTTCTCCAGGGTGAAGCTCGGGTCACCACACAACCGCATCATAGCATGGCCCTGATTGGCCGTAGGAGTGATCAACCATCCTTGTATGGGGATTCTCAGAATCCTCCATACATCCTCCAAAGTGGGAGTCATCTCCCCTATCGGTAGCCGAAAACAAGAAGAACCCGGATACCACCTCTCTGCCAGGGTTGTCAGTAGCCCCATGTCTGTAGACACTTGTGGCATTTCTGCCACATGCTGTAAGCCGGCTTGTGCTAGCTGATCCCGCTCTGCCTGTGTTAGAGCGGCCAAGTCATCTCTCAAACCTCCATATTTCCATTCTCTGCTCTTTAGCAATCCTCTCTGCAACATAAACAACAACAATAAAAAACAAATCATTAATAACAAACTCAAGTGATTAAAAATGCAAGTTAAAATAAGTTCAATTTTATACAAATGATGATATCGTCCACTATTGGACGATATCGTCCCAAATTTGAGCATAATCGTCTCCGATCTCGCAATCCGAAATCGTCCCTAATTTGATGAAATCGTCCCCCTTTCGTCGATTTCGCCCTTAGACGAAATCGGCGAACTTGAGACGATTTCATCGAAATCGGGACGATTTCGTCCCGACGACGTCGACGGCCCAAAAACGGCCGCGATGCTCAAAAATTGATTTAAAATTCACCTAAAAAGCATGTAAATTCAAATTCAAGCATTCTAAGCTAAGTTTAGACTCTTACCCGTAGCCCGCGCCGGACCTCTGTCGATCTGTGCACCGTCTCCACCATTTTTGCTTGCAGAGCTCTAAAACCAGAACAATGAACAGTAAAAATGAATTAGGGTTTTACCCTATTTTTCTTAATTTTATTCAAAACACAATTAAAAACATTTTTCAAATTTTGCTTTTTCACGTTTTTACCTCAAACGTTCGATTTGGGTAAAAACACGGAGGGGGCACCATAGTAAGCTGTCGTACGATTCGACCAAGAATCGTCGCCTAAAAATGGGAATAATTTTTGCTTTCTCGTAAATCGAGAAGAACTCATCTTTAACGCATTTTCTTCGAAAAATTCGCTAAAGAGGGGGCAAAATGTAGCACCCTAAAATTGGCGCAGTGAAACCTTAATAATTACATTTACTCTAGTAAATAATTCAAATTCAAATTTTAACCTCCCAAACCGCCCGTTAACCGCCGCTTAATCCGTTTCCCCCTTTCCCGCGCCATTTTTAGAGGTTGTTTTGACCGTTTGACGATATCGTCGCCGATCAGACGATATCGCCCCAGATCTGACGATTTCGTCTGGGCTAGGACGTCCGGACGATCTTGTCCCTAAACTAATTTTTCACAATTAGCTTCTGTTCCAACGAGTCTCTAATCCGGGCAGAAGCGTGTCTGCGCCGTTAGAGACCCTCCCCGTTGGAGATCTCCCAAATAGGGATGATCTCCAACCTCCTAACCTCCCTCCTAAGCCTATTTAATCCTAAGCCCTCCCCTTAGCACCCCCCTAGCTGATAATCTCTGTAAATCGACTTCACACATGTTAAAACACCCTAAATTGATATTTGCAGTAGTTCTATTCCAATTTTGTTGCAGGTACCTTAGTGTTTTTTAGCCGAAGCAAGCTTACATCGTCGCAGATGATCCTGTTCAGATCGGAGGCGATCCTGTCGAATCAGAGATGATTTCGTACCAATGCGAGATGATTTCGACTGTAGTCAACATTGAGGCAATCAGTGCTTAAAGTTTGCATTTCTTCATCTTTCAATCTGTTGTTTTATGCTGTTCAATGCTTTGGAGCATCTCCGTGCCTACCAAAACAAGCTTAAAAGATCATATGCTAATAAAGTTTGTCATCGATCCTTTGAGATCGACGACCTTGTTTTAAAAGAAAATAAAAAAAATACTAATGCAACTAAGGACCTTAAAGGTAATTTTTAGCCCAACTGGCTTGGACCATACATTATCACTGCTAAATTTGAATCAGGAGCATACAAATTATCTACCTTAGATGGTAAAGAACTTAAAGAACCCATGAATATTTTGCATCTTAAACATTACTATGTATAAATTTGGTCATTTCATCCTTGTATATATTTGTTTAAAATAATTCAAAATCACTATCTTGTATTTCTTTCAATTTATAAATTCAAAAACACCAAAAACATTCATAATCATCAAAATATTCAAAACTATTTGTTGTATTTATTTATGGCACTTGTTAATTTTGTGTTCAAAAACAAAAATAATAAAAATAAAAACAACAATATTCTTGACTCTTTCGAAACCAAAACAATATAAATAAGAAAGAGAGAGTCAACATTCTCAAAACTTCTCAAAAACTATTTATATATATCTTCTTACAAATGTTGCAGTTATATGTTTCAAATTATTTTGGATAAATTAGCATTTATTTGGAATCCCTCACTTTCACACTCACAAAATAAATATCTTGATTTTATTTGGCATGATTACTAATCTCTCTTATATCAAAGTCCACAAAATTCAATTAAATAAAGTTTGAGCATAGAGAATTGATCTTGTTATTTACTTAAACCAAGCACATCTTTTTCACAATAAAATGATTATATTTGTAATTTCCATGCTTTGCTACATAGTAGAAGTGGTTTCTTGAGCGAAAAGTTTCCCCTGCTATCCTATCATGCACATGGTCTAGAATCTTTGAGAATTGGCAAAAGGACAAGCTCACCCCTACCCAGAATAAAAATCCCTTGCTCTACAGCTAATCCGAGCAAGTATCCCTAGCATAGGAAGAAAAGCAAATTTCAAGAAAAAAAGGAAAAAGAAAAATGTTATTTTATATCATTACAGCAATGTTTCAAACATTATCTCAAAAATCAAGCAAAAATACAAAAGAAAAGCAAAAAATACAAAAAGAAAAGCAAAAAGCAAAAGCAATAAAATCCCTTTCCCTACCCTTTGAAAAGAAAAGAAGGGTTGATGAGCTTGAATCCCTGGAATTCTCAATTATTCAAAAACTGTGAGGTAAGCCCCATAACAGGTGGTTTGTGCCCAACCTACTTGGCCTTGGGTAACTCCTAGCGTGGCGATACGTCTGTCACATTAGCGACCTTCTTTTGTATAGACCTATGTCTGCTTATGGATTAGATAGCTCTTGATAATCCGACTTACATAGTAGTCTAGTATGGTTATATGCATCTACATCATGGTTAATGAACACTTATTTGGTTTATTCAAATCACTTGTATCATATTATCTTGCTCAAAACTGGTAAACGAACATAGCAATTGCACACACATTTTATATTTGAGAGATTTTGTGTATCATTATGATAAATCAAGATTGGAAATGAACTCACATATGCACATGGGATTCCTTATAAATCTAAATTTTGTCTTCAAGATACTTTGAAATATTTCTTGCAAATTGTTTGAAATAATTCATTTTCTTCTTTAAAAGTACAGTTGTTTAGCTTAAAGACAACTACATACATAATAATCAAAATTTCTTTCAAATACAATCAAAACATATATATATTATTGACTTTCGCGACGATGGTATAGTTCCAAAACCAAAATTGGAATTTTATGCTTAGCGCAAGTCCTCATCTTCATATTTTCTGTTTATTAAAAATCAACCATCTCTTTTTTTTTTTTTTGGATTTCGCGATGATGGTATAAGTCTATACCTATGTATTCTATGCCTAGCGCAAACCATTGTAACAATTTTTATCCCCCATTTATTTAAAAATCATGAAAACCACATGACTTAAATCATTCTATTATACAATTATGTTTTTGAACAAAAAGCATACACATTATCACTATTTCATGTCATTATGTCAACCTTCAATTTTGCAATGATGGTATAATTCCTAGGGAATTATCCTAAAATTTAATCACACTTAGGAATTTATGCCTAGCAAAAATCATTTTAACATTATTTCATGCATATTATTTTTATGAAAATCTGAAAAACAAACCATCATCATCATCATTTGCACCATTGCACCAAAGTCTTAAGACAGTCTCTTAAGCACCCTTTTACTTTTTAACAATATTTCTATATTGGGATTAGCTTGATGACCGAGTGAGCGGTGACTCCATGAAATGGTCTATAATAGCGACAATGTCCTTTGAAATTATTGTTAGAAGTCTCTTTTTCTCTTTTATCACATTTCATCACAAACAACCAAATTGTTATATCAGATTTTTCATTTTAAATTTTTAACGCATGACATTTCAACCATAATATTTCCAACGACATAATTACATGAATCATCAAATCAATCAATCCAAACATTAAAAGCATCATACAAATACATAAGACACAAGTCATATGATCAAAAACATATCTCATCTATATATATACATCATCCCAAAACTGGATTGGTATGCCACAATCTGTACCTCGGCATACTCAATCCTCTATCAAAAAATCATAAATTCTATCATATCAATCTGTACAATGTTGTGCAGTAGTCTAGCCTCGAGAACCCCTCGAGCTCTCAGCCTCATCTCCTCCCCCGCCCTGAGGTGGACGAGGTGGCCCCATCGTAGTATGAGTGGTACTACGAGTCCTAGTCGTCGATCGGGATGAAGTCCTCGACGACCCGATCCTGATCGGATCTACGATGTTAGCTGGAAGTGGTAGTCTATCCTCCTCTGGCACCATCTGGTAGTATAATGTCTGATAGAAAGTTATTTGGGCAATAACCCGTGCCAGCTCCCTAATGCTCGCCCCTTCACCCCGTGCCCTAAGGCATGTAATCTCGTCTCTGAGCTGTGTAACCTCAGCTCGATGTCATGCAGCCTCCTCCTGTAGGGTCTGCACTTGTGCCTGGAGGCAGATCATCTCTGCTCGAAGAGTCACTGTCTCGCTACTCTCCCCAGTGTCGACACCCTTGCCCTTATCGGGTGATGGTGGCCTCTCTCTTTATGGATAAGGGGGTCTCTCTGCCCTCCTCTCCCGCTGCCATGGCCTCTCCTGTGCCTGTGGCCTCCTTAGCTCTCTCCCACTGCGACCTTGGGCCGCCTCCATAGCCGCTTGGCATCACCTCCCCATCTGACGCACAACTGTGTGAATCAGACCCTGAGCCCTCGTCATTCGAGGAGGGAAGATGCCTATGTACCACGCATCATAGCCATCGGCTACCCCTGCATCGTCCCCATCCACTGGCTGAATGGGGGCATCGTCCGAGTCCTGACTCTAGAAGCGCTGCATGTCTAGAGCCCCGCTCACTATGGTGTTATCCTGGATAGTCTGAGAAAACTCATAATCCCTAAGAGATGGGATCCTCTATTGTAGACCGAACTATCGCAAAACTTGATCGTAGCGATGGAGCTCCACCTCTCCCCTCTCCATCCATAGCCAGTAGACTCGCCTGATGTGAGCCAGCTCCTGTCCATCCTTGGCCCACCCTGGGTGCTCTCGCCATGGCCTCCAGGTGATCTGGTCCAGGATAAGGTCATCCAGCAGTCTCTAGGACATCGGTAGGTCAATCCACCGCTGTGACCCTCTCCAGAGCCACCAGTAGAAAACTCGGGGCCTCTCCCCATCAATCCCTATCAGAGGAAGCCCTATTGGCCTCCGCACTACAATGTGATCCTAGCACCAAACCTGTAGGAGTGATGTCATAACTAGACATCGATCACCCTTGTACATGACCCCATGCAAGATCCTATACAATCGACATAGCACAAAGCTGCCCCAAGTAAATATGTAACCATGGTCCCGCATGTCATAGATCACATCTGCTAGCATCCATGGTACCCTACACCCGCTCTGGTGGCACAGCAAAAGTCCACCCACCACTCCAGCCAAAACTTGTGTGAGTCTAGATGCCCCGGGCATCTGACATAGCGTCTCAATGTTAACTTCGCCCTTCTCCAGGGTGAAGCTCGGGTCACCACATAATCGCATCATAGCATGGCCCTGATTGGTCGCAAGAGTGATCAACCATCCTTGTATGGGGATTATCAGAATCCTCCATACATCCTCCAAAGTGGGAGTCATCTCCCCTATCGGTAGTCGAAAACAAGAAGAACCCGGATACCACCTCTCTGCCAGGGCTGTCAGTAGCCCCATGTCTGTAGACACTTGTGGCATTTTTGCCACATGTTGTAAGCCGGCCTGTGCCAGCTGATCCCACTCTACCTATGTTAGAGCGGCCAAGTCATCTCTCAAACCTCCATATTTCCATTCTTTGCTCTTTAGCAATCCTCTCTACAACATAAACAATAACAATAAAAAAAAAATCATTAATAACAAACTCAAGTGATTAAAAATGAAAGTTTAAATAAGTTCAATTTTATACAACTGATGATATCGTCCACTATTGGACAATATCGTCCCAAATTTGAGCACAATCATCTCCGATCTCGCAATCCGAAATCGTCCCTAATTTGATGAAATCGTCCCCATTTCGTCGATTTCGCCCTTAGGCGAAATCGGCGAACTTGAGACGATTTCATCGAAATCGGGACGATTTCATCCCGACGACGTCGACGGCCCAAAAACAGCCGCGATGCTCAAAAATTGATCAAAATTCACCTAAAAAGCATGTAAATTCAAATTAAAGCATTCTAAGCTAAGTTTAGACTCTTACCCGTAGCCCGCGCCGGACCTCTATCGATCTGTGCACCATCTCCACCATTTTTCTTGCAGAGCTCTAAAACCAGAACAATGAACAGTAAAAATGAATTAGGGTTTTACCTTATTTTTCTTAATTTTATTCAAAACATAATTAAAAACATTTTTCAAATTTTTCTTTTTCACGTTTTTACCTCAAACGTTCGATTTGGGTAAAAACACGGAGGGGACACCATATAAGATGTCGTACGATTCGACCAAGAATCGTCACCTAAAAATGGGAATAATTTTTGCTTTCTCGTAAATCGAGAAGAACTCATCTTTAACGCATTTTCTTCAAAAAATTCGCTAAAGAGGGGGCAAAATGTAGCACCCTAAAATTGGTGTAGTGAAACCTTAATAATTACATTTACTCTAGTAAATAATTCAAATTCAAATTTTAACCGCCCGTTAACCGCCGCTTAATCCGTTTCCCCCTTTCCCATGCCATTTTTAGAGGTTGTTTTGACCGTTTGACGATATCGTCACCGATCAGACGATATCACCCCAGATCTGACGATTTCATCTGGGCTAGGACGTCCAGACGATCTTGTCCCTAAACTGATTTTTCACAATTAGCTTTTGTTCCAATGAGTCTCTAATCCGGGCAGAAGCGTGTCTGTGCCGTTAGAGACCCTCCCCCGTTGGAGATCTCCCAAATAGGGATGATCTCCAACCTCCTAACCTCCCTCCTAAGCCTATTTAATCCTAAGCCCTCCCCTTAGCACCCCCCTAGCTGATAATCTCTGTAAATCGACTTCACACATGTTAAAACACCCTAAATTGATATTTGCAGTAGTTCTATTCCAATTTTGTTGCAGGTACCTTAGTGTTTTTTAGCCGAAGCAAGCTTACATCGTCGCAGACGATCCTGTTCAGATCGAAGGCGATCCTGTCGAATCAGAGATGATTTTGTACCAATGCGAGATGATTTCGACTGCAGTCAACATTGAGGCAGTCAGTGCTTAAAGTTTGCATTTCTTCATCTTTCAATCTGTTGTTTTATGCTGTAATTAGCTAGTTTATTTGATATTTTATGCTATCTTGCATTTTGGAGTTCACCCATCTAGATCAAATGCATAATTAAGTCATAATTATGATTAAATTAGCATAATGCATTCATGTTTCTATTTTCAAGTTTCACTTTGTAAATGTTACTGTCAATTTACACTGTTTTCCTATGTTAGCATAGTTGTATTTTCTGTGTTTTGCACCTATTTCTCTGTTTGCAGGTCTCTGACGAATTTGTTAGATCTCAGACGATCTTGTCTGATCTCAGATGATCCTGTCAAATCAGAGGTGATCCTGACTGCTTCAAGAATTAGAATCTTCATCAGACATCTAGATCAGGTATTTTCTTTTAACATTCCTTAATTTCTCTATTTTCTGTCTTAATTCTATTTTCTGTATTCATTTAATCTGCATCTTCATATAGAATAGCTTAGACACATTTTGGCCAAACCTAGGACATGGATGCTTAAGGCTAAAACGAACACATAAAACACATTCCAAACCTAGGTGTGGAAACTGCCATTAAATGTTTCCTGGTGAACCCACCATCCGTCAAAAAATCACCAATATACACCTCCCCCAAGAGGCGGGACCTTCACAAGGCCTCTCAGTCCGAGGTACCGCACCATCCTTTTCACATCCCCCTTCCAGGAATGGATCCTATAGCCTGAAGGTAAGGGTGTGAAAAATTTGGAGCGATACAATCCCCATCGCTCAAAATTCAAATCCCTTGCTCAAGAGAAAAAGAAAAACTCAAAATAAACAGTGATTATTATCACTAAAACCAAAAAAATAAACAATGATTCTTATCATCGAACTTGAATCCCTTGAACTATCAGCATTTGGAAAACCATCAGGTGATCCTCATTAAGGGTTTTGTGGATAGCCTATCCATCAATGGCAGTAGCCTCCTGCATGATGATATGTCTACCATATTATCTTTTGGGCATATGTGTAGACCAATTTTTGCACGTGAATGAGATAGCTTTGGTAACCTAGATTGCCTAATGGTCTAGTCATACTTAGTACAAAACCTAGGATGGTGGCATTCATTTGGTGATCCTCAGTACAAGTTTGGTTGAGAGCCTACTTGGCACTGGCGGTTTCCTTATACATCTCATAGGAATGAACTCACTTGCACACATAGGGATATGAAATACCTTGGTCGTCCTAGCAGATTCATACCTTGTCAAAAATTCTTGCATGGTTAGTATACAACTTTTGATGAGTTGACTAGAGTGTTTGAGTCTCATGAAAACCTAATGGGCATTCCCTAAACAACATGTCATTCATATCACTTCACCACATTCATTTCAATTATATTATTCACAAATCCATTATATAAGTCTCATGACAATATTACATATGAGTTGGTGCAAAATACATCATCTATGGTGCTAGCATAATACATCATGTAGTCTACACATTGCATCCTCTAGATCAATAAATCATCCATCTCACTATACATCCATGCATGTACAAAATAAAATCAAATCAAAATCACAAAATATGCATACATAGGCATCCATCATCATTGCATAAATCAAATTGCATACATTTCATAAAACAATAAACACATGATGGTAAACCACATAAAAAGCTCATATATATATATGTGTGTGTGTGTGTGTGTGTGTGTGTGTGTGTATGGGATAAAAAGATACATCATGTTACCCATCGGCTGCAATAAAGTGAGTCCTAAAACTTCACACTGCTAAAATAAATAAAAATACAAAAAGAGTCACGTGAGCCACTACCATGGTCACGCAAGACCAGTACTATGACTTGCACTCCCACATTCAGTAGGAGTCCTCTGTGAAATCCCATACCTGCTACCACCTACCCTGTTAGCTCTCCACCTAGACCCTGGTGCCTCCATCCTAGAGGAAGACTGCCATGTCCTACTGTGGTGACTCTGGTACAACCCACTGGAACCTACATCATCCCGAAGATGCCCACCAAGGTGCACTACCTTAGTCTCTAGCTCATCCATATAAGCCTATGCCTGTTGACACCATTCTTGGTAAGTCTCCACCATAGAATGGAGTCGTGTCACCTCTGCCTGTAGCCTAGTCACATCCCCACTACTGGTATCCTCCTATGTAGGGCTTCAATATTGTAATTTTTCTCGAAGAGATGCTATCTCAGCCTGATCCACCTGTACCTTGACTCATTGTGCTGCTAGCTCTACCTATACATCATGCACATGTGTCTGTAGGAGATCTCTCTCCTACCTCACCCTGAGTAACTGATCTCATAGCTCTACCTCTGTATCCCTCGGTGCCATCGATGGTGCCTGCACCTCCTCATTCCCAACATCATCATCCCCCAAGTCACCTTAGTCTTCTAAGTCCAGGAGATCCACATGCTCCCCTGCTCTATGTCCTTGCAAATCACTTGCCTCACATTGTTCCTCACAAAAAACATCATGAGGTGCCTCCCTAGCTACACCTCTCCCTAGTGGCCCCTCTCCATGCCCCTGGCCTGTCATCCACCAAGCATCATACTCTGCTATATTCCCAGCATCTTCCACATCTGGAATGTCTACTACAAGATCTATATCCTATGCCACTACCTCTACCACTGGCCATGCCAATGTCCTATTATCCCCATGACATCGATAAGGCACTGACTCACTAGGAACCCCCTAGTGTAGCCCAAACTATTGCATCACCCGAGCAAAAGGGAAGTACTCCCACTCCATGCCATGTCACCCAACCAGCCATCTGCTTCATCGCACCCTATGAAGCTGTACAATAGCATCTGCGCACTATGGGAAATCCTTGTATGGTCTCTAGAACACCTGGCCTAACTCGAGTCATGATAATAGATCTGCATAGTGACCCATATCACCTACGAATTTCCGACTCTATCCCCTCTCCTGCACCCTCTACCATATGATGCCATATCTTATCTCCCTATTTTCTAGCTATGCTTGAGTCATCCATGGTAGCCCGTGTGGTCACCCCACAACTATGTGCTACCATCCCTAGCACTGCAACAAAAAGTTACATCCCACACCCTTCCATCTATGATAGTGGATCTTGTACATCTCATCGTAGAGTTGTGCCAGTAGTGTAGTACCCCATGCCATCACTAGTGGCTCTGCCATAGGAGACCTCACCAGCGCAAACACTATCTCTACTAGGTTCCATGGGAACCTCGCTCTAGAAGAGTTAGGTAATAGCATATTGGAGATAAGCGTCATGAGTAGTGTATGCCTCACCCCCAATACCTTCACCTTGTGCTAGAATCTTACCACCATACCACCCTTCAAGAAGTCTAGCTCTACCATCTCTAGATCATAACCGAAGTACCTCTTGAGCATTGCCTATCTTTGGTCTCGTGGTGTCGTGTGGATCGGCCACCCTTCTATCAAAATCCAAAGAATCCTATAGATATCCTCAAGCATCACCGTCATCTCTCTAGTGGGTAGGTGGAAGGTATTGGTGCATGGAACCCACAGATCAATAAGGGCATTCATATATGCACAGTCTCCTATACCAACCTCTAACTGGGTCATCTGCTTGAGGCCGATGGCATCTAGCCACTCCCAGTCCTCTGTGTTCAACGAATCCCTCATGGAATAGAAGAGATTAGGTACTCGATACCGACTCCTCACCACCTAACAAGGATATGAAACTCAATAATACACCACCAAAATGGCCTCGCATGGCCCCAAAAACATTCAAAAGAAAAGACTCAAAATGGCCCCTCTTTGCGGTTGGTTTATGGGTATTCCCCCTAGGAATGGCCCCCAAAACTATGGCTAGCCCATCAAGGGATGTCCTATGACCAACCCATGCTAGCAATGCCACCTAGGGATGACTCAAAGAAATTGGGCTCAAAAAGGCCTTTCAGGCTATCAAAAAGAGCAAAAACAATGCAAAATTGGACCTATAAAAGGTAATATAATTGCACAAAAACATGGATAAAACACAAAGGTTGGTACATATCTCATAAATTAGGTTTAATTACCTACAATTTAGTGTGATATACTTCCAAGTCAAAAACATACCATAAAAGCAAGAAAATCAACTCCTACACTAGAAAAATGCAATAAGAGAGACTTGGCATACCTGTCTCGCACCAACTCCTCCACTGTCTGAGTCCGCCCATTGACTCATGTTGACTGTGGGATGAATTTGATAGTGCTCTACTACTCAGAATCACTCTCCTACTCCTCACCTCTCAAACTGCAAAAGAACACATGCACAAATAAGCCTAACCTTCATATTTTGGGTTTATATAAAGATGCATGGGTCACCACCATCCCAGGGTGGTATGAGTGTAGAAAATGCCCTCATCCCACCCTGGTATGGTGATAGCAAAAATAGGCCAAAACAGCCCAAAATGACCCAAAATAGGTCCAAAACTGCACCAAAACAGCTCAAATTGGGTCCAAATTTTATATAGATAAAAATGCAAACATGAGGATCCTAGGAGGGATGGATAATTTGTTAATTCATGCCTTAAGAAGGCCATTGTGTCCGTACCACCCCACGGACATGCAGTTTTTATCTCCTTTCCTCCAGGCAAACTCAACAAAGTCACCAAAATCCTCTCCAAATTGCCCTATTTTTTAAGGGACAAAACTGAAGGTAAGCATAACACAAGTCAATTGGATCAAGCGACTCATCACTTTTCTCACTGGTCATTCCCTCATCGACTCATTTCTTGAGGGGGTAGTCATACTCAGTCCAAATCAGCAAGCACACACTCAATTATGCGAATGGCGTTCATTCAACGAATCTTCGATAAAGACAATCATGCTCCTGCTTGGGGCAGCAAACAAGCACACAATATCACATCATAACGCTTGATATTACTGGAATCATGAAGACATGGGCCTTATAATTTCATGACGGATAATTTTCAAGCATAGGCATGCTCATTTAACAAGTCAAAAACAATGATTCAAGAGCACACACCCTTTTCATGATTGGGGTAATCTAAATTTGGTTAGGTTATCGAGTAACCTTAATCATTCAAAATTTTGGTCATCTATTTTTGCTCAAATTTGTGTTGCACATAATGCATCTCAAAAAGAGGTATCTATAGACACTAAAATGTGGTAAATATGATTAATCACCCACAAACAAGGATCAAATTGACATCATATGGCCCCTTAGGCAACCCTTAGGAGGCTCACAGTGGTTCTAGCCACTCTGAAAAGGTTTTTGGAGGCTACCAACCCAATTTTGGGAGGTTTTGGCCCAAAATTCACCACCGTACCACCCTGGGATGGTGGTAGATTCCCATCATTCCACCCTGGGATGGTGGTGAGCCATCATCCCAGGGTGGGACGGTGAGCAAGTTTGACCCAGAAAAAGTCAAATTTGGGCCAAATGGCACCCAAAAAATGCCATCTAGCACACAATTTGGAGCATACGAGTCAGAGGGCACTGAATATTTATGACATGCTTCATAATGGAGGCCCAAAATGGATATTCTCTTCCCCATCCAGTGCATGCCTCCATTGGGACAAATGGCACCTCTTGCCATGCATGCCCTTGCATGCCCTTTTGCACATGAGCCCCTTTGGGCTATAAAATAGATTCAATATCCACACAAAAATAGATAAATGAGTTCAAGGATATGCAAATGAGTTCTTCCAAGATTTCCCCTCACCTTATTGCACCTTTTTTGCCCTCAGAATCTCTCTTTTGCCAAGGAGGTTATTGGGTGACTTCAAGAAGGTAATCCAAGCATAAATTTTCCATCCGAGTGAATTTCTTCACAAAATTAGATGAAAAAACACCTTAGGTTGTTTATGAACATCTGATAGTAATTTTTGTAGCAAAGGATGGTTGGATTTGGTGAGTATACCCTCCTAGGGTGCCCCCAAATAGTTGCAGTCACCACCGTCCCCCCCTGGGATGAGGGTAAATTATTAAACAACTTCATTAATTTTTTTAATTATTAATTTTCTATATTGTCCCATTATTCTATAGTTAAAATTTCAAGTTATTTGGAGTTAAAATGAAAGAGTTATAACATTTTTAAGTTTTTGTAGGCTCGTAGGGCCCATCCGGGCACCCCAGTTTGATGCAGGTGGATGCGGCCTCCAATTTGAAAATATAATCATATGGGTTGTCTTAAAATTTCAATTTATGCATATTGACCAAATTTCATGAGTTTTGGATATGTCTAGGTTTAGGATTTGCTTGTCTTATCTTTTGCAGGTTATAGGCGAGCGACGCAAAATCGAGGGGTCTACAGATGCAATTTCCGATGTTTTTGGTGATTCTGATATTTTTTTGGTGATATCCTCTCAAAACCTCCTCTTTAACATCTCTGCAAATTTTCAAGTCATTTGGACATGTTTTGATATAGTTTTAATATATGCGCTATTTTACCCCTGTGGGGATTGCATGTTTTCACCATACACCCTTGCTATTTGATCCATTTTTGCTTCCTTGTGTTCAGATGCAGGTTCTTATAAGGCATTGGGAAGGAATATCATACATCAAATATTGAAGATACAAGTAGCGACGACATTGGCTCGCCCACCTTGATTGTGGGTACGCGGAGAAACATTGGATGTGCACCTTGATTCCATGAAATACTTGGTCTTTGGGCACCCAATATTGTAACAATTTTATCAAATTTTGAGCCCTCAATGGGACTTCTGTGTAAACTTGGAGCTGATCCAATAAATTAATGAGAAGAGACTTTCTTTAATTCATTTCCTTTTGTTTGGTATTCTTTCATTTTCACATGCATGCTTCCTTTTTGATGCTCATGAGCAAGATGGGGTGGATACGCATATTGTTTTACATAATTTTGTGCACCATTTTTCCCTACTTAACTTTTACAAGGCAATGTTCTACCATATTCCACCATAACCTCAAAGGAGGGTCAAGCATGTATGAAATAATTTACTTGCTTAGAGACTTTGGGATCAATAAAGTTATTAGTAATTCCTGAATCAATGAGAATTGTAAGATGTTGTCCTTTGAAAAATTCTACTACCTTCATATTCTAAGAGGTAGAAATTATTACAAGGGCATGGATAGAAAATTTGGCCACAGTTCTTCTTTGGTTTCATCCTCATTCTTAAGTGGTTCCGCTGATGGTTCTACATCATCATAAAGTGGTTCACTGCTTACTGACTCATGTTCATCTAGAAAAATAATATTTTTTAGATGCATTTATGCCCTGGTGAATACTTCTCATTATAATTATAACATAAGCCTTGTTCTCAATGAGTATCCATCTCTTCCATAGTCAAACACTTGTATGAGGTAGATTTATTACCAACATTTAGTGTGAACTTGGAAGGAAATGGAATTTTATCTTGTGGAAAATTAGGTGGTCTCCTTTGAGCCAAAAAAAATTCTTTTTCCAATCTAGCTAATTCTATGGCTTGCATCATAGATTTTAGTTTGAACAATTTGACCTCGACCTTGATATCATCTTTCAAGCCACTAATAAAATAACTTTGAAAAAAGCCTTCATTCAACCCCTTGGTCCTATTAGCTAGTTTCTCAAATTGGATCTAATATTCATGAATCATAGAGGTTTATTTAAATTTTGTTAATGCTCCTATAAAGTCCTCATACTCACTAGGGCCAAAACAAGTGAGTAATTATGACTCAAAATATTCCCAAGAAGAGTTAAAGTTGTGTTTTGTAACCATTGATACCATTGTAAGGATTCTGATTTAAATTTAAAAGATTCCATATTGACCCATAAATATTTAGGGATATTATCAAGTTTGAATAATTGATCTGCTCAACATAACCACCCATTAATGTTATTTTTGTTGAACTTTAGAAAATCTTATTTAGGCATCTTAAATGGAGTATCTGTGTCAAAAAAAGAATGATAGCCTTCCTTCTTATGGATTTCTTTCTCTTTATTTACTGCACTACCACTTGATTTATCAATTTTAAGATGCTCAAACACCTTTGGACCTTCCCTAAATTTATCCTCAACCTCTAGGATTTTTTCTTCAAATGTAGCTTTGGATATCATGCATTCATATCTAAAAAGTGATACTTCATGCCTCGCCTATTTAAATTCAATTGTAAGATTAGTAATTTTGGTATGCATTTTCTCTAGATGGTTTTTTTTGTTCTATCTCACTTTGGTGTCCTCTAGTTTCTCTAGACATTAAGGTACAATTTGAACCACCACCATTGACTTACTAAAAATAGTATTGTTCCAAGATTTAATGAGCTAGAAAATTTGTTTGGATGCTATATATCAAAATGATAAACTCGAGAAGACCAATGTAATGGGCTAGGTCCCATAATGACATTTATTGGCACCCTAGAAAAAGTTCATGGAGTCTATGTGCCAAAAATATCAACTTGACAAGATGACCACAATGGACTATATCCCACAACATTATATATTGGCACCCTAGACTATTTTTTTCCTAAGGGAAGTGTCATTGATTTTTCTCGTGGAGTCTTGGTTTACTCAAAAAAAAATTTGTCTGACTACCCCTTACTAGAGTCTACACAATTTGTTACTAACTATGTTCTATTTGACACTACTCTATCACTAACATTGTATGTTGAAGCTAACTTTATTACTGATAAATTCCCTTTCTTGTATGATATCCAAATGTTATAGGTAACTATTACTAATTTTGATAGACTTGGTCTTGAATTATACCCAACTATTACTAATAGACCCTACTATGAATATTATTTTCAACATAATTTTTTGTTGTCTGTTCATGTTCAGTTAATTCTGGGATAGTGTAGTCTCCTCAATATGCTCAATTTTATGTGTTGTAATTTTTTTATATCCAAAGTAAAAAAATAGGGTATTCTAAGTCAGGCTGTGAGTACTACCCATAGGCCCTTTGTTATACTTCAATGATGAAAACTAGTGCTCGAACTGATATTCTAGGCCATTACTCAAGGAGGATTCCATGTATACCCTTGAGCACACTACACGCCTATCTAATAGTATAGGGTGATCTTTTTGGATTCTATATCTAGTGTACTATGGGGAATACATGACCCAAAATATTCCTAGGTCTAAAGGTTTCTCCTAATCCTATTGGGTCTCCCGATATACCTAAAGATACATGGGAGATCAATTCCATATATGAGTGTTGTCTAAGTATTGGGTATTATATCTTGATCACCCTTAACTTCACTAGATGCTTTATGGGAAATCTAGCTCAGCCAATAATGATAGCCCCTCTATGATATTTTAAAACCCCTAACACAAGGTCTCTATCCTAATAAACTAATGCAAAAAAAGAGTTGTTTTTTTAATAAGAAAAAAGGCAAAAAAATGAAAACACCAAAAATTTATACCTAGCAGTCAATATGGTAAGGCAAGAACTATTGTAGTCAAAATGAAACATGGCCCTAGAAAGCGATATGATACCACTTGTTATGAACCTTCTAATTAAAATAACACATTCACATAAATATTGCAATGAAAGCAAAAATTCATGAAAATAGGATATTGCAATATGAAATTTAAATGCAAAAATATAATAATATCACAACACAAGTCTCTTCGAGGGGGAAAACTCCTTAAATAATTTCATTCAATATGAAAAAAATACATTCATTTATGGGTCCTTGTATTTTAAAGATACACTTCATGCAACCCTAACCTAGTGCTCAAGAGTTGGCTTACATGCAAAGTGTCACTCAAGCTAGAATCTTCTACCATACATCAATTACATTATTGATAACAATTACATGAAATGACCCCACTTGTCTAGGTGCCTCAATTACCACATACCATTGTAAAATATCATTATAATGGGGTCCCTACATTTGGAAGGGGTCATTACATAATAATATGAGAATTACAAAATAATGTTAGAATGGGGACCTGTTGGACCAAAATATGCCATATATGCGGATAGGAAATGTGCCATAGACCCTAGAAAATGGTTCAAATTGGATGAAATGAGATTTCTCTCAATTTCAACCTTTATATAAGGTCGAATCCTTAAGATGATTATATTTTTGATAGGAAAATGGTTAAGAGGGAGTAAAGGCTAGAAATATTTAGTTAAAATGGATGGGATATAGTGTAACAACATTATATTCTGCTAAGAAATATGCTAACATAGCTAAGCTACATGATTCTTAATAGACCATCCATTATCAATTGCAATCATAGATTCATTCAACTTAAAACATTTGCTCTAATCGTTCCAAGGACTTAAACGAATAGTAATCCAATATCAATACAAAAAGTAGAATTCACTTTAATAGAATAAAATAAGCCTTCAAGTGTAACATAATTGACTTAAAGCAAAGATACATTCATAAAAAACCTACAATTAAACAACAATGGAAGCCAAACAATTATCACTTCATTGACTAGTAGCAATATTACATAGTAAATCCAGGCAAGGAATATAGATTTGACCTCTTCATTGGAGGTCTCATGGATTATTTATAAGCTATATCTTAAAACTTGCAGTGTAATATTTTATAATTAGTTACAATATTGTTACAAGAATAGCTTACAAAAAAGTTCTACAAGATAGGGTGGTTGTCTCAGATATCATTTTGCATTTGAATTTGAATTCTTATGAAGCTCGCTCCATCGATCGACAACTACTTTTTGCAAGTGGTTGAAAAGTTGCAATAGATCTATTAGAGATATCACTTTCATGATTAGATGGTACTAGTTTGACTAGTTAGAAAGAACTGGGGTGGTTACAATATCTTCTTATAACCACCTCAACTTTGATCATCACTTTGAGGATACTATTGTGAGTTTTGGCTTCCTATGATCATATTTATACACATTGAATTTGTGCAATAAACCACTCTAGTTCTATGCATTCTACATGAATTTAGGATAGGAAACTAATGCATTGATGTCATCATCAAGGGAATTTCAACTTAACACATCCCAATTTTATGCATTGCAGTCTTGAAAATTTTAATTGCACTATCCCAAATCCTTTTCTTTTAAATTCTGACATCACTACTGAGGTGAGCATGATATTATGTGTCATGGTTTCATGCTTCAAAAATTTATGCAATTGTACTTGAATTTTTTATGACTTTTCTTTGACCTTTGTTGACATCACTCTTCAATTGGCCCCATCTTTGCGCATTGTGTTTTTATGCATTTTTTTAGTTGTGTGGAATTATGATGACATCATCATCAAGGGAGACCAAGCTTCATACAATCATGGCTTTGTGCACTCTAACTTTGAAACTTTTAGTTTTGTGCATTGACTTTGCGTGGTATTGGTATTTGATGTAGTTATGCTAATATTAATACATGAAAGGACCCATCTTCATGAATTTGCAATTTTGTGCACTTCTAAAGACATCATCACTGAGCCAAAATTAAGAAAAAGAGCTATATTTTTAAATTATCAGTGGGATCATGCTTTTGACCTACATACTTTGTACCTCCTAGGGTTTTTTCACTTGCAAAAATGAATGAACCTAGATAGACTTATTTCCAGGTTATAGAGTTATGAAGGGAAGAAGATATAAGATAAGCTGATAAAAAATGAAAAGGAGAAAATGGTGTTATATGTGGTATTTTCTATAAGAAGCAAAAAAGGTGAGGATTGTTGAAAGTGGAAAAACTAGAGTTGATGGAGAAATACATATATGGATAGAAGAAGAAGTGGCACAAAGGGGAATACATAAAGGAAAGAGGAGATAATGAATGGAGAAACCTAGTCTATGGTATCCACGAAGAAAATGGTACCTCTATAGGCATATTCTGCCATAGTTGAGAGTTGCCTCAGGTCCAGGCAAGATACCTTAGGTAAATTTTCTAGGCACTTATAGTCTAGAGTCTACCATTATCACTATGCATTCATTTTTCTTCAATCGCACAAGAACTTCTTTTGTTTCACTTGTAGTAGTACTTCAAACTTTTCACAAAACCTATGATTCCACTAAAGATCATTGTGTCTTGGATTCTTAGACCTGTAGTAGCCTTATATAGAGCTTGGAGGGTAACTATGATAACTAACCTTTCCATAATAATTGTATGGTGTTTTTATTTTAGCTTGGTTCATTCTCCAAAAACCTAAAGCTTGTGTGGGCAGTTTGTTCACATGTTCTATTTAATATTTCGTGTTAGCTAAGCCCCTTTAGCTTAGTCACCATGCATTCTTATTTCATATGCCTAGGGCAGAGTGTCATGCGATGTATTTCACACATCACTTCTTGGCTCAGCTCATACCATGTCATGATATCTAAGTATCTTTTATACCATCTATCAACTCATTTTGTCTTATCCATTGGGCTATAGAGTCACGAGGAGGACAATGGAGGTAAAATGGTGGATTAAAAAAATGTAAGAGAGTTGATTAATGGAATGAAATGGAGTAGGTGAGAAAATAATTATGATATTTTAGGGGGGTGTATTTTAGGAAGAGAGTGTTAGAGAGACGATATCTAAAAATAGTGAGTCTTTTGTCCTCAGTTTGATTATTTACCTCTTTATCAAGCTTATGTAGTTTGCTCCTTCTTAAAGCTTTGATATGCCCCTAGTCTAGTCAAACTTGAAGAGTATTCATAGTTACACATCTCTAAATATTTGCTTTGACATATGTAACTATCAATAGCCCTCGGATATGGTCCATACATATTCTTAACCATTCTTTCTTTGGGAGTTTAGCCTCTCTTCTTAGGTGCAAGGATTCTTGAGCCCCTCCATAATTGTAGAATCTATACCACTTCATTATATTCTATTGTGTGCTCCATTTTTGGAAGCCTTGAAAAGGGATCATCCACCTAAGGACCCCTTATATAGACCCATGAATCTATGGGTGTTGCTCTATAGACCAAGTTAGCCCTTATTTTTGTGTTTACCTTGCATTTATTTCCTAGAAGAAGAATTTTGCATACCATTGCCACTTTTTGTTTAGTCTATTGTTGTAGCCATGGAGTATGCCTTTCAACACCTTATTATATGTACCATTTTGCTACTTTATCAATGAATTTCTTTATTTGTTAAAGATGCATTCAATATTTATTTACTTTTTTACTATTTACACAAACATGTGGCATGTTCTCCCATGCCTAGAAAAGGTTATTTCTTGTAGTTTATCCTAGGAATCTACAATGTCCTAACCATATGATGCCAAATTTAAGTTTCTCTTCATGCTAAATTATTTAGAACTCACAACTACCATTAGGTGTTTTTGGATGCTAACCTGTTTTTGCTCTATTCCTAAGGACCTTGTGGCTTTGGGTATGTGTGGTAGCCATGGATAATGATTCTAAACAAATCTAATAGCTAGGATCTATTTTCTAGAGAATTGATCTTCACAATGTCACTTGTAGAGTTTCCAAAAGCATATTTATCATCAACTCATGTTATGTTTGATTTATCCCTTTTGACCCATGTTGGATTCTGATAGACTCTTGTTGATTCAATGGCTAGAATTATTGAAGCTAATTATTTTTTGAACTTTGTAAAGACTTATTAATTAATTTTGAGTCATCCTATTCCTCCCAAACAAATTCTCAGGGTTGTGGTTGTTCTGCAAAAAAAATTGCCATGTTAATTCTAGTTCTTCTTTTGGCCAATCATTTATTTCAACATGTGTATTCCAAGAATATTTTCTTGAAATATTTGTTTTTAGTTCTTCATATTCTTCAATATAGAAGGGTTGCAAACCTTGATTAGATATTTGAACTAATTTCTTATTATAAGAAATGATCATGTGACTTCGGTCTAGGCCCAAGTGTCATATGATTTATTCTAAGAAATATTTGGACAAACACACACTAAATAGAGGAGGCACATCAATAATCACTATATCTTGTATTACTACAAGATCTAAACATCCATGCATCATTATCAATAATATTTTTAGAAGACCAACTACTTTTACTAATTTCCCTTTGAATAAAGACTACTTGGTTTTCATTTGGTTGAAAGTTAATCCCATGCTCTTGCAAACTCTTCAGGCATAATTGTAATTTAAGCTTTTGAATCCACCACACAATTATGTACTATGTTCCTTTCTAGGAAAAGAGATAAATAGAAAGGAATAGATTGGAAACTTTTCATACCTAAGTATGATCTTCTTTTCACTAGGTATTGAGAATTGACATTTATCATTGACTCTTTAAGATCCAACCCAATTAAATTCTCTCTTTTAGTTTCTAATAAGTCTTTTCTTAGGTATCTGATATATTTTGTAGGGTTATTCTTCATCTTCCCCAAAACATCCTACACTGATGAAAAGGCTTTGAATAAGCCTTAAAACTGTTTTACTATTTCAATTCTCTATATTTGAATCATAGTTATAAAATACCTCTTATATAGTTCAATTCTCTATTGACCTAGTGGTAGTGTCTCTAGGCTATTTCTCTAAGCATATGACTCTACGTTTATCTTTCCAACCTATGTGTATGGACCCTAGTCATAATAAGGACTATTTCCCATTTCTTGTTGACTATTGGTGGGAGACATTTTTTTTCACATGGTCATTTCAGATCTACTACAAAATTTACCACATCTTCCATCATTGGGAATTCTTATGGGTACACATGACAGAGATACTCCATCAGCATAAGTTCTATTAGGTAACAAAAAGTTGTACATAGTAGGGACTTTAAACATTTCTTGCATGCTACCATTAAGAGAGTGCTCTATCTCATATCCTATAGTACACTCATATTGAGATCTTATTTTGGGTTGGGAGAGCCACTCTTCCATATTTCTTACATATTCAGTTAATTTTTGGATCAATGCCTTCAATTCTTGTTCTATTTGGGGTTGATTTACCTACATAGCAGGGGTGCAACTTGCTATAGGAGGGTGGGATGAATATGACCTAATATCTTCATGGTATGATGCATGAGATACATTTAGGGATGGGTCATATGGGTACATAGTGATTCTAGGAGGAAATTTTTCCTACCATGATGAGCATATATTTTGCTAGTATTGCTTCTTGAAAAACTTGTGAGAACATTTTCTCCTTGTATTTTTTAAATTAGAATATTTAAGTCAAGATGGAAGGTATGAATATAATAAAGGTATGTTTGGGCATGCAAAGGCTAAAATTCTTGAGGAATTCTCTTCCAAATCCTTTTAAATCAAACATTGAAGTTGAAAATGCTTTCATGGGGGACTTTTCAAATGGAGGGAAAAAGGGTAAGCAACAGAAATGGATCTCCAAGATCATCAAAATCAATGATTAGAGATTTGGATAATTCAACCCAAGTACTAATGCTCTTATCTTCTAATGATTGATACCATAACAATACTTTACCCTTAAAATATTGGACAAGTAGTCTAATAATTATATCTTCAAAGACAATACCATACATGGTAGCTAAACAAGCTACATATTGACAATGTTCATCAGCTATTTTCATTGCCATAAAAATTAGGGAGGACTTTCAAGGAAAATTTTGGTATTTCATAGAATATTGTGATATTAAGGAGACCAATATCATACTAGGTTGGACAAGATTGTCTGGACATGAAATATTTCTTTATGAGGTCCAATCTATCTCTTTAGAAAATTCTAAGTTTTTCTTTAGGGGAGTCACTAGGTAAACATATATTCTCTACTTATGAGGTCTATACTTCTCACCAAATCATGAACACTCCAAGAAAGTGAGACAAGGTTAAAAATTGTCCCATCATATGTGCCAAAAAAACTATACTATTGGACCAAAATTTATCATATTTGTGGATAGGCAATGTGTCGTAAACCCTAAAAAACTATTTGGATTAGATGAAATAATATTTCTCTTGATTTAAATATTTCAAGAATGTCAACTCTATATATTGGATGAAAAGGTTTAAGAGGGAGTAAAGGCTAGAAATATTTAGTATAAATGGACAAGATATATTGTAACAACATTAGAATTTGCTAAGAAATATGCTAACATAGCTAATTTACATGATACTTAATAGACTAGACATTATCAATTGCAATCATAGATTCGTTCAACTTAAAAAAATTGCTCTAATAATTCTTAGAAATTAAATGAAATACAATCCAATATCAATCCAAAAAGTAGAATTCACTTTAATAGAATAAACTAAGTATTCAAGTGTAATAGAAATGACTTAAAGTAAAGATACATTCATAAAAAAAATCCTTCAACTAAACAACAATGGAGACCAAACAACTATCACTTCATTTATTGGTAGCAATATTACATAGTAAATCCAAGAAAGGACTACAAATTCAACTTCTTCATTGGAGGTCTCATGATATATTTATAAGCTGCATCTTAAAACTTGCAGTGTAAGATTTTATAATTAGTTATGAGCCTATTGCAATAATATCTTGGAAAAAAAGTTCTAGAAGCTGAGATGGTTGTCTTAGATATCATTCTACATTTGACTTTGAATTCTTGCGAAGCCCGCTCTATCAATCTGCAACTACTTTTTTTCAAGTGGTTGAACGAATGCATTAGATTTATTAGAGCTATCACTTTTATTATTGGATGGAAATTGGTTGGTCCATCAAAAAACACTAAGGTGGTTACAATACCTTCTTAGAACCGCCATGACCTTGAGCATCACTTTGAGGATACTATTGTGAGTTTTAGCTTCCTACGCATCATCTTTAGACACTATAACTTTATGTATTCTACATGAATTCAAGCTAGGAAACTAAGGAACTGACATCATCATCGATGGAAGTTCAACTTTGCACATATCGATTTTACACATTGTGATCTTGAATATTTTTATTGCATAGTCTTGTACCCTTTTCTTTAAAGTGCTAATATCACAACTAAGGTGAGCTTGGCCTTGTGTGTCATGGTTTCATGCTTTATGGCTTTATGCAACTATCCTTGAATACTTTTTCTTGGTATGACTTTTCTTTGATCTTTGTTGACATCACTCTTCAATTGGACCCATTTTTGTGCATCATGATTTTACACATTTATGTGGTTGTGTGGTATTATGTTTATGTCATCACCAAGGAATACCAAACTTCACACAATCATGGCTTTGTGTACTTTGAATTTCAAAGTTTCAATTTTATGCACTGACTTTACATGGTATCGAGGTCTAGTGTGGTTATGCTAATGTCAATGCATGAAGGGACCCATATTTGTGCATTTGTAAATTTATGCATTCTTGAAGTCATCATCACTTTGCCAAAATTAAGAAAAAGAACTTAGTATTTTTTAATTATCAACAAGGTCATGTTTTTGACCTATAGGTCCCAACACTAAGCTCCACTAAGATGAATCTACCATCCTGAGCTAATAGAGTTTCCTCAAAAACCTCCACATTCTAAAAAAATATAAACCTCTAGTAGTGTCTGTTGTTGCAACTAAGAATATTCTACTATTGTTTTGTTGAAAACCCCTAATTTTCTCCAAGTCCTTAAACAAAATTTTTATTTCTTGGAGGAGCAACACATCTGGTCGATGAAATATAATTATATTATAAAGAACACTTATCTTATTAGGTACATTAAAGCCCCTAATATTCCAATAAAATATCTTTATTTATGCACCTTTCCAAAGGGCTTAACCCCTCAAGCATGTTCCAATATCAATATGAGATGGATCCATATTAGTTTTTGCATTAACCCATAAAAACTATAAAATAGTGATAATAAAAATATTAATGATAAATGGAGTTAGAAATAACTTATCAAATAAGGAACATGATATAATAAATACATTTATAACATGTTTATATTTATGCATAAGCATGTTAAGATAATTCATTATTTCTCTTTGTTGACAGGGCTAAACACAATGGTATGAAGGACAACTCTCAAGCAAAAGTAATGAGACTAGATGACTTATGTTTCAAATTTATGCAATAAAATATTATATAATAAATATTTCTTTATAAATCCAATTGTTATAAAGATATTTTGATCAAGGAAAATACATAATAAGCCAAAACTAAGTAAATGAGAGCAAATTTTCTATTTACAAATAGTACAAATATGAGTCCATGATACAAAGCACTTTTACAGCTCAAAGTTGGCAATACTATTAACTTTTATCTTAGTCTGTTATGTGTGTTATATTGAAATATGTGCTAGAAATTGAAGTCCTAAATTTGATTCCTAATATAATCTATGAAATTAAGTCATCCATAGGATATATGATAGAGTTAGAAGAGACTAAACTATGTTGGACATTATACAACCATATATAATACAATTATAAGAATTCATTAGAAAATGGAAATAATTCATTTTATAAATAGTTATAAGGATACATCACTAAAGAAACAATTATAGCATGGTTCATGTATCCCTTATGACTTTAGGTAGTAGAGTAATCTAATAGGTTGGTTTACCATTTGTAGCATAATGGATGATGATGGATATATGGAGGTTCTACTAATCAAGTGACAATACTTAAGGTTTTTGCTAGGCATTAGGTGCTTGATGTGTTAGCAAATGGGTCCAAATATCATAGGTCTATATTTCTCAAGATCGTATAATCAAACATATATCATCTCATTCAATAATAACACTAATGTTGCACAAAATTAATCTTTGTTGATAATCCAAAATTTCTTACATTCAAATCCATTACATTGCATAGAGGTTTATCATCAATATATGACCTTATAATAGAATATTAAATACTCCTAAATTTTGCTCTCCTCAAGCTCATGGGAGATACAACCTTATATATGTCTTTCTTACATAATGAAAAATTCTCTTATGATTACATAACTTCCTAATTCTAATCTTGACACATCACACATGACTCTTAACTTACATATAAGACACCTCACACTCATGACTCTTCACTGGCACACATGAAACCTTACATAGCTCTTCACTTACACACATGACTCCTTTCACTCATAACTCATACTTGCACACATGACACATTTCATTCATAACTCACACTTGATTACATGACACATAAACACACTTCACATATTAACACATACTATTGACATAAATAATAAACTCACTCCTAATATAAATATTACAATGGTACTCAAGGTACCAAATAATGCAATACCTCCAACACCTCCCTTCCCCATGTATTACATTATTTGGTGTGAAGGCTTTTTTCTTTAATTTTTAATTATTTTCTTTGTCCTTTCTTCAACCTCCTAATGTTAAATCTAATATTCCTTCATGTTCAAGCATTAAGTATCTTACTCTAGCCTAATGTCTATCATCCTTATGAGTAAGTCATCAATTATATATTCCATGAATATCAAAATTATATGTTGAAAGCACCAATATATCATTCTGTTTAGTTTTTGAAATATTGTTTGTACATTCTTTGTCTACATGCAAATGTGTTTCTTGAAGATATCATATGCCATAAATCATTTGTGTCACAATTGATATTCTTCATTTTAGGTTTGTTTTTCAAACTCTTAATCAATTCTTCTTGTCTTTGGTTCTTGTCTTTATAGATTTCAAAAGTAAGCAATGCCA
Source organism: Wollemia nobilis (assembly GCA_028583015.1). NCBI lineage: Eukaryota > Viridiplantae > Streptophyta > Pinopsida > Araucariales > Araucariaceae > Wollemia > Wollemia nobilis. The sequence goes on along the minus strand of JAQPPZ010003287.1, from coordinate 2,987,019 downwards.
TATATATTATCATACCTATATCAATAGGTAGTATAATAATATCCTTAGAATTTTCTTTTGCTTCAATAAGTTTTGAATGTAGATAATTTCCAAAAGTTGTGAACTTTTCAAATCTATCTTCTTTGAGAATTCAAGATAATATCTTCTTCAATTTTATTGGAATATATCTTTGTCCACCAAAATCCTCTATCAAATATTGTGTGTAAAATTTTAGTTTTTCCAACTCCTCACTATCCTCTAAAAATGCATTTTGAATAATTTATTTCATGTCAAAATTCCTTTCTTTTTCCTTCAATTTCAATTTGAAAAAAAAAAAAAAAAAATTTGAATTTACAATCAAAATCTTCAAACTTCATATTCAATTCCTTCGCATGTCTCCTTAATTCTCAATTTCAATTTCTCCCTTTAAATTTTAATTTAACCATACTTCAATAATCTCCAATTTCAAATTTCAAATATTTAATTACCTTGTACATCCCATTGTTTAACTAATTAAATAAATTTACCTTATATCTCCTAAAATCTTAATCAAATCAAATATACCCAAAAATAATGTGCCCAATTCAATATTCAATGTGTGCCAAGGTTAAAATATTCTCTTTTTATGGCGCTCCACTTAATTCATCAACATGCATATATGGAATATTATTAGGGAAAAACTATTTTTTTAGACTTTACTATTTTTCCATGCAAAATAATTCCCTACTATAGGGAATTACTTTCAAGCGTTACAATTTTTTTGGTAGTCTCTCAGTCCGCTTCTTAGATGTATTCTTAAACACGGGAAATTGTTTCTCTTATCAAGCTTCAATCACATTTCTCCTTAGGCATAAACATTTATTCCACTTATTAGGCTTTAGATATTTTCACTCCTCTAGAACATGCTATAGGCACAGGTTCTCTCATCTTAGATGCTCTCTTCACAAACTCTATATGTAGCTTTGCATAGGCATAGGATCTCTACTTGTAGATTTAAACTAGTAAATTCTCCCAAGACACAAACATCCAAACTCCCTTATTCAAATGAATTTCATTCACCAGAATTGCATATACTTACAATTATTGTCCACAATATTCTCTAATGCTCTTCCTTCTAATATCTTCCTTCATAATACTCATTTATCCTTTATATATCTTCTCATCTCCATGTTTATCCTTATTCAATATCCTTCTTGTCTTGTCTCCTTAAAATTCATACCAAAATTGATACTGAATTTATTCCTCAAAAATATCTTCCTCAAATATCCTCTAATATCTCTACTTCCAACAATCATTATTTCTCTTTCAAATTTTCTATAATCCTCAACTCCAATAGCTCATCAACAATCTCATGTTCTCTCAACTTATTATTCCTCTCCTTCAATCTTCTTTCCTTCACTCTTCCAAATTCACACTAGACTTTGGTGCTAGCTATTCTCTAATCTCTTCTCAAAATATCTTTTTCTATCTCTTAACCTTGGATAGGGGTCACTAAAGTGGCATTGATACCACTATTAGCAAATGGGCCCAAATATCACAGGTCTATATTTCCCAGGATCATATAATCAAACATATATCATCTCATTCAATAATAACACCAATGTTGCACAAAATAAAGCTTTATTGATAATCCAAAATTTCTTACATTTGAATCCATTCAATTTCTTAGAGATTTGTCATCAATATATAACCTTATACAAGAATATTCAATACTCCTAATGTTTTCTCTCCTTAAAATAATGGAAGATGCAACCTTTCTATTGGAGAATATTACATTATTTGGTACATGTCAATGTACCACCTTGGTACATTATTGTAAATATTAGAATAGGGTTGTGTCTTAGATTAGTGAGTGAGTAAATATTTTATGTAATGTAATAATGTGCAGGAAATGCACAAGTGTCATGTAAATATGTGTGCAAGTGTTATGAGTGTAAATGTGCACAAGTGTCTAATATGTAAGTGTGCACATGTGTCCTTAGAATAAGAAAGTGAAGAATTGTAAAGAAGAGTGAAGGTCAAGATTGCAACATATGAAGAGTCACATACAATTATATATTTGTGACAAAGCAGTGTAGTTGTCATTGAAGGTGCATAGCTTCATGCTTGCACTAGCAGACCTTTTATTCAATAGCATTTTTCATTATTCTGTGTGCAATATTGTGAGTATTTTTTATATAATTATTCTCTGAGTATTCTTATGAGTTATTCTATTTCATATTATATTATGAGTTATTATTAGATTCATTATATTGCAACTTCAATATATTCAATCCTGTGATTATTTTTTGTGAGTTTTTACATTAGTATTAAAGCTTAAAAATCTAATAGTGGTATCAGAGCCACAATAATATTGCTTGCACAAGATTTGTTAAGTTGCAAAAATTAGTAAGGCTAGAGTCTTTCCACAGTTGTAGGAACAACTAGTGAAGACTAGGACTCAACTAGAATTTTTTCCATGGGTAAAGAATGAAACCCATGAGCCAATTGATTGAATGTGGATGATGAACAGGTTTGGATGTGATGGATGCAAATGTTTGAAAATCAAGATCAAGTTGCTTACCCCAAGTTTGGGGTGGATCTGCATTGTTGATAATTTTACCTTTGGTTACAATGAAGTGTTAAATGATGTTGTAAAAAAACCAACCACTCGGGTGTTCGAGTACCCTAGTGACCTTAGAAATTCCTAACAAATGGTATGGTGTTAAAGGAATGAGCCACCCTGGGAATATGAATTCCTTTACGATTTTTGCAATTCTTATCAAATTGAGAGTTGTGATATTTTTCTGCATTAGTACCCCATAGAAAGGGCTTAATGACAACCTTGTGCAAATTTTCTTTGATGCAGCCGCACTTAAAATTGAAGTTCCAAATTGATTTTATTTTGAACTTCAATGATATGAAATGATTTTGAACAAGTGTCCTTATGGTGATTTGCCCATCCTACTAGATTGCATGGATAACAAATCATTGCAACCACTAGGTGATGAGTAAATCACTAGATACAAGGTTCACTTGAGATGATGATGACTCAATATGATGAATTAAATGCATTTTTTATGGTTGGGTGTGATGATATTTTTTTATCAACCATGTGCATGTGTTTTAGAGACCACCAAATACGGGTACACAGGTCTACTTTACCAAACGTAAGTGTGTGGGTCTGCTCTACCAAATGCGGGTGGGTGCTTAAGCTCCACCAAAAATAAGTGGGTGGTTAAGGTCTGCCAAATGTATGAGTTGGTTAAGTATGATTGAAAAATGTGAAAACATTTTTGGTACCGAAAATTGCAGCTATACAAGGCATGAAGTGGGCAAATGAAATCATTTATGCAATTGAAGGTTTTTTAGTGGTTGAGAGACTGTGAGTGATGGAAGTGATTGGTGAGGTAAGCAAAGCGGTTTGTGGGGTGGAGGTTGGTGGCTCGGTTGGAGTTGGATTTGGGCCATGCATTTCAAAGGTAGGCTTTTGAGTCCTTTTATTATTAGGTTTTTATTGTTTTTATTTTTATTTTTAAAATAAGAGGGGGTGGTAAAAATATTTTTATTATTTTTTTTTTACGATGAAAAGGGGGGAGGCAAAAAAAATTTATTTGAAATGATAAAATACACTAATTTTGATTTGCATTATGATTTTTGCAAGTGAAATTTATTGAGGCTCAACAACGATATTCACCCATCATTTCTCGGGTGTAGAAGGCACTTACTATAGATGACTGGAAGTGGTTGGAGGATGTGAGGTTGGATGGTTGTGGGTGAGTGGAGATTGTTAGAACAGATGAGGAATACTTATCTGCATTGGTGGAGAGATGGGACCCTGATATGGGGTCATTTTAGCTTTCGACAAGGGATCTTACTATTACCCTGGAGGATGTTTACCAAATATTTTGAGTTCCTATCAAGGGTTTACCAGTATGGGTTGGTCACGATAAGGAGCATGAGTTTTAGGTCTTTATTTGATTATTTATAGGATGATGTAGATATTAGCAAGGGTGGCATATAGTACCTACAAATGTATCAGGAGATGAATCTAGGAATGCTTCCCACTTTTGTGATGTATATCTTAGGTAAAATCTTATTGCCTAATAATATGGGATCTAGGTTCCCTTGGAACTATGTCAGACTTGTGCTTGATATGATTGATGAACCTCAAGTCTATACTTGGGATCCTACTCTACTCTACTAGTTATATGTGGAGTTGAAATATATAAAGAGGTAAGAGCGAAAGGGACTTGGTTGTATCTTACTCCTTCATTTTTGGTCATGGGAGGACATCAAGATAGTATGACCAGGGGATCTACCTTGCCAGTGGTATTACTCATGGTCTTGTGCTCTTCATTGGTGGAGCAATTAGGAGCTTCTATTAAGTTGTCCTAGATGTATTTTTTAGGAATATCAGGAGATGTTGGTGGCATTGGCTAGTGGTGATATCATATGATGACCATGGCGAGGCCTCACTTGGGATGATTATGTGGTACATATCTAGAAGACTAGGTGGAGCAAGTGGGTGATTGGGTGGCATGGGCATGAGAGGGAGTTCATTCAGTTCTCCTGGGTGATGTGATAGCTTGACTTGGTTTAGGGGGTCCTTGATTCTCTAGTTTTATATAGGTGTCAGGGTGATGATCTTAGTCTCCCTGTTACTCTTGATCCTTGGACTATGGATGATGATCATGATGATGAGGCTATGAATTTCCAAGATGTAGATGATGTTGGGACTATAGTTGAGTATGATGCCTAGTTTTCTTCATAGCCTCCATGGACATCAAGTTAGGAAGTTGATGATTTAGTGAGTGGTGATGATCGGGATGCTACTAAGAAGACTCCTTGATAGCAAAAATATCATCAAGGTAGTGGTAATAGGTTATTAGCTAGGGAATATGTGGCTCAACCTACAGATACTAGCACTAGGGGTGATGGAGATAGGTATGGTTATGGTGATGGAGGTGGTGGTGGAGATGATGGTGATGGATGTGGTGGTGGATATGATGGTGATGGAGGATATAGGGATGGTGGTGAGCAGGATCAACCTCCTCATCGTACTAAGGAGGATTGGGGTGTTCTTCAGGCAGAGTGAGATATCTTGGAGGAGGAGCGATATCACCTTGGATAGACTATAGTGGCTCATGATATAGAGATTATGATGTTACAGAGTGCATTGGCAAATCAATATGCTGAGATAGCTTGGTTGTAAAGTGATATGGACAAGCTACAGAGTGGATCTAGTGGAGGTGGTGATGCTTCTAAGGTTACGACTCTTCGTGCTGATATAGCATAGTGAGAGGCACAAAAAAACTAGGATATGTCTATTTCTTAGTCATAGATTAGCTACATTCATATGCTAGAGGATACACTTACTTAACATCACATCCTGCTACCTGTGCAGCATTCTTTATTAGTTTTTGACTTTAGCATGTAGAGTGAGTCCAGGTCTAGTGGTTCATTTTTGTGGGCTCCTAGTTTTTGTGCCCCCTCTGGTTCATAGGGATCGAATCATGGTCCTCCTGGGGGTCATGGTGGTTCTAGCTAGGAGCACTTATTACCTCTTTTTGTAGTTTTTTTTTGGTTATGAGTCATAGTGCTCCAATGTATACAACCTTTTGGGAAATATTTTGTACTATGAGGTTCATATATATATATATATATATATATATATATATATATATATATATATATATATATATATATATATATATATATGACTTGTTATTTTCATCATTTTGTGTTGCACTTTTTGTGTTATGTGGATTTTTGTATGGATGCATATGTAATGATGTGGTGATTGAGTGAAATAAATTGTGGATGCTATGTTCTAATGATCACTTGTGTATGTTTAGATTTTGCTTGATCAACTTTATTTTCATTGTTTAATTAGGGGTACTATTATTTGATATTGACAAATGAGATGGATTATGGAATGTAATAATGAAAATGGTCATGGAATAATTTTATTGTCTTAGGGATAAAATATGTAGAGTTGTTTTACAAATACCCATACATCCTAGTGATATTATAAAAGCTCATGTATTTATCTCGCAAATCTTCATGATGCTAAGGTTGTCCTAGTGGTTTCAAATTTCTTAATGACCAACTGTGTGTGCAATGAATGTTTCATTTCTCATTATGAATAAGGGTAGACTAACCCATTGGTAATTTATACCAATAAGCTAGCTCATTCATGAGCATACATAGGTCTATACAAAATAAGGTTGCTAATGTGACAGACTTGGTACCTCGCATAAGGATACCCAATTTCCAGGCAGGTTTCATTCAATCCATTATTGTAATGAGGATCACCCCACAGTTTTTGAAATAGTAATAATTTCAGGGATTTAAGGTCCTTTATCTTATTTTATTAATTGGATGTTTAGATTTTTGGGTTTTATTGAGTAAAGTGGATTTTTATTGCTTTTGGGATACTTGCTCATTTTGAGGAAGAGTAAGGGATTTTTATTGCTTTTGGGGCTTGATCATTTTGAGGAAGAGCAAGTTTATTTTATTTTACTTTTGGGATACTCGCTCGTTTTGAGGAGCAAGGTATTTTTCTTTTTTTGGGAGGGGGATATTTATGGGATACATGTTCATTTTGAGGAAGAGCAAGGGATGATATTGGCAACAATCATTTTTCATTCCATTTTTGTAGGAAAAAGAATTGAAACCAAACACATGAAATGATACTGAGCAATTTGCAATGAAAGAAGATGCTTTTTATATTTATAGAGGGGAACCTTGATCTCCCATTTTACTATGATATACCCCAATGTGTGGAGAAATGAATACAATAATTCCTTTTATAAAATACAATGCTCAAAGGTGCAGATCTCTCATTCTCCAAATAGCTAAAATGGTGTTCTTTTGTCCTTTTGCTATAAATCCAGAGGTTGAGTGGGCTTGAGTATCCTATATATGGGGCCACTCTAGCTTCAACAGCCCTTCAAAGACCTATATCCTACACACATGAAATGCAAACAAGGGTTAGTAGCACCTGCATATATGATTGATAACAAACACAATAAACCCTCACTACAAGAATTAAGACAATGTAGAGAACAAACAAATCATGAACAAAAGCTTTTTTGATTACCTAACCTTGATCTATCTATTTTGTTGCTAATTAACTGACATCAATCTATCTGTTTAATGGGCAAAAAATTTATCATGAGCAACCACGAGCGCGTGTGTGGGGCTAGCCAACCACGAGAGGGTGGTTGCCTCTGTGTAAACATTGATGGATGTTTCACATGAGAATGTAAAAACTCTAGATATTCAACTCTATACCTCGATGACCCAATCTCCAAATGCGTGGTTGACCTCCTACAGTGATTTTAATAGTGTGATGACATATTTTTCTTATCTTTTTTGGTTTATGGTATGAGGGTGCCTTTATAGGCCCCTTTTTCAAATGTAGGGAAATATGAGGTGGAAAGATATGGCTACCAAATGGAAGTGGCAGTTACAGTGAGTCACCTAGGGTTTCTCACTTAACTGGGGTGATGTGATTAGTGGGTAGGTGCAAATGGAGTGAGGTGTGAGGGATGTCCCATGTGAAGGGACAAGAGTGAAATGGCCATGTGAGAGGTGGGAAGGGATGGTGGTGATGTGGCTAGGACACATGTCTAGTGGGTAGGTAGGGTATCCTAGGAAATTTTTCTAGATTTAGAAAATCTGGAAAATACTTTTAATGTGTAGGATTTATATGCCTAAGTTTGGACTTAGGCATATATTTTATTATGTTGATTTAGAATATGCAATGTGAATATGGTTTTGCAAGTGCCTAGGTTTTGGTATCTATAGAAACATATTCATTAATATGGTTTATTTATTCAATTGTTTGATGTATGAACTAAGGGTATATTGGTTTAATTACCTACTTTTAAAAGTGAGTAGTTTTGCTAGATAGAATAGTCATAATTAGTTTTCAAGTTATATATGAAAATATTTTAATGTTGAAGAAAGAAAGAAAGCAACTAGTGCTTTGAATTGAAGGTTTGCAAAATCCCTTGACTATTGCCTGCATAAAAACTAGTCAACACCAAGTTAAGCATAGGACTTCTCTCGATAGATATAATGGGAACCATCATGCTTAAATAGGACTATTGATCTACGTGAAGTCAACATAATTTGAGTATTCATCAACATTAGTGTCAACTTTTACCAAGTTCTAGTGTAAAGACTTTGCACTTTAGCCTCCACATATAACTTCACTCAATAGATTGCCATCATACTTCCACTAGGTGCCAACATGGTTCCCATCGTTAATGACCTTTATGGATTCTAAAATTTATGTTCAACTAGGTGACACACCCTATGGAACCAATTTTAATATACGTATTGATATCAAGCACTGGTTCCTATGAACAACCTTAGATGTTAGCACTTCACTAGTAGAACATCCATATATCTATCATCATTTGCTACATACTAGATAATATACCAAGCCATTAGATTACTTTACCACTTTATGTAATAAAGGGACATATTAATCCTATTGTAGTTTACTTAATATTGTATTCTTATGACTATCTAGAAAAAGAATTGTTTCAATTTTTTAATAAATTCTTATAATTGTACTATACATGGTTGTGTATAGTCTAGTGTCCATCATGGTTTTTTCTTTTGATTCTCTTGTATATTATATACTTCTTCATATATTAGACTATATTGGAAATAATAATAAACACTTTAATATCTAGTACATATTGTAATACAATGCCTAAAACACACTATAATCACATTTCAATATTGTTGATTACTTTGAGTTATAAAATTTATTTGTTATATTTGTTGCAATTGTAAATAAATAATTCACACTTATCATTTGGGTTAGGCTCTATTGTTTTTTTTTACTTGATCTAAATATTAAATAAGTATTTATTATACAATATTTTGATGTATAAATTTAGATCATAGCTCATTTAACCACACCAGTTGTGTTTGAGAGTTGTCCTTCATACCATTTTCTTAGTCTTTCCAACATAAATAAATGGTGTAGGTTATCAACATGCTTTTACATACAACTAAGCATGTTAGATGCATAGATTGTACCATGTTCCTTCCTTATCAACTTGTTTCTATATTCATTCATAATCCCTTTTGTTCCAACTATCAATAGTTTTACAATTTTGATGGCTTCGTATAAAAACTAATATGGACCCTTCTCATATGGGCATTGGCATATGCCCAAAATATTGAGGATATGTATATAGTGGGTTTGTATAAAAATATCTATAGGTTAATAAATAAATATGTACACAATCACTCTTATTCCTTATTCAAAACTTATACTTATTTGTTTCCTCACTCTTGGGATGATTTACTATCCATTAATCCTTTTGAAGGCTTAAAATAAATCATGTGTAATAGTGGTTCAACACTAACCAAATGCACCATTAAATTGGGTAGTTTAATGTGATATTAGGATTATAATCTTCATCCCAATTTATTTATAGATATTTTTTTTATAATTAAATCCCTCTACTCACAAACTTATTCAATAAATTATCATGATATATTGAAATAAAAAACTATGTGGATTCGTTTCTTGGTATTCATGGAAAAAAATCCATACATATTAAAAACTTACAATGTATAATGCAGTAGAGAATTTTAAGGCCCTCATCCTAAGTCCTTCCTAACATTTTCAATGCAACAACATCATTGTCATCATGTAGGCTATAGTTCCTCATCTTATATTTCTCAATTTACTCTTTTATATGTATCTCAAAAGGTGCTTCTCCATATATCTCTCTAGGCCATTGAATTGTAAGTTGTTAATTCAATTCTTGTTTACATTAAATATGAGAAATAATAGACAATATGATTAGTTAAGATCACTAATAGATAATTCATAGGATTTAAATCCTCTTGTAGACACCCAAAATGTGTCATTTTGTAAAGCCCTAAAATCATTTTAATTAATTTTAATTAACTCTCCAATTTCCCTCCAAAGCCTTCAAATCTCCAATTCCTCCTCTAATTTCCCTAAATTCTCCTAAAATTCTTAATTTTCTATTTAATTCCCCCAAAATCCCTAAAATTCATAACTTCTTTAATTTCCCTAAAAATCCTAAATCTTAATCAAAATACCGTAAACCATCCTCTAAAGTCATTAATAAGAAAAATAATACCCTAATAAATAAAATCTAGAAAAGTAGTAAGTGTAGAATCAAAAGGAAAAATAGAGAAGAAGAACACATTACACAAGAATTTATCTTGAAAAACCCTTTCAAAAAAACATAGCAAGAATATATCCTTATTGTATAAAATTGACCTTCCTCAATATAATTATATCCTTTATTTTATTCCTCAATTGCTTTTTGCTTGTGATCACATTTCTTGCATCTTACGTTCTCCCCCACCTTGGAGGGTGTTCGAACATTCCCTCATTCAAACCCTCATGCAAGTGCTATTTTATATACCAACAACACAAGGGGGGTTTTACAATACCATGGGTTCAAATATATTAACCCAAATATATTAAAACATGGATTCAAATATATTAACACAAAACAACCCATATGATTCTAAATATATCTTAACTCACCAAAAAAACATGGAAAATATTCAACACATTTCCAACATTCTCCCACTTGTTGAATACTTTCCATAGGGGCCAAAAACTGTCATTGTCAACTATCAAGGGCAACCATGCCCATAGCATAATTTGTAGTTCCACACAAGTATCTGAAGATCCTCTTCATAGTAGTCCAATGTTACTCCCTATATTGGATATATATTTACTAACTACTCCCACTGCACATGTAATATCATGTCTAGTATAGACCATTGCATACATCAAACTACCAAAAGTGCTAGCATAAGAAACATGATGCATTCATTTAATTTCCTCATCCTTGGACTTTGACCTGTAATACAAATATGTGATTACATAAGCATTTAATGGCAACATTATTCCCTTGATGACATATTTGTAATTCTATAGTACAAATAATAATTTTTGACACAACCCTTCATGGGCACAAGCTAAAACCAATCCTTTCAAAGACAAGTAGCCTTAACCTAGTTATTACCAACCTCTAGACCTATAGCTTCCACTAGCTATATTCAATTATTCTAAGACCTAGCCACCCTACAAGCTACCTCCAACCTTCTAAACACATTAGCTTCATCTATTACCCTCAGCCATATACTGGTAATGTAATAAAAAAGTCCAAAAACAACTTTAAAAACATTACAAATATTACTAGAGCTAAATCTAAGAACATTACACTAAGCAACCACCACTAGCATCCACACCAATATCTTTTGAGTGCAACTACACTAGTTATTGTAGCTTATTTAGGTACAAGCTACAACAATTATGGTAGTTAATACTTGCCCAAAAACTTGTAGTACAACCAATAAACCATCTCAGATATTTTTTAGCAACTTTATAATAAAACCACTAGAACAAGAATTTCTAACCTTAAAATATAGATCTACCATTATCAAAGCTCACCAAATATATCACTCTCAAAGCTCACCAGATATACCACTACCAAATCTCACTAGATATACAATTATCAAAGCTCACCTGATCTATCATTATAGAATCTCACCATATATACCACTATTGAAGCTCACCAAATTTGTCATTATCGAAGCTCACCAGATCTACCACTATTGAAACTCAACAAATCTATCACTATCAAAGCTCACCAGATCTACCACTATTAAAGCTTACCAAATTTATCAGATCTACTGCTACTGAAGCTCACTAGATTTACCATTGTTAAAGCTCACTAGATCTACCATTATCAAATCTCACCATATTTATCATTGTCAAAGATCACCAAATCTACCTTTGTCGAAGCTCACTAGATCTACCATTACTGAAGCTTACCAAATCTATTTCTAGGTATGCTTTCCATCATTTTTCCTTTGCCTAGGCTCTTTCATGCACTACCCCAAATTAAGAATTGATTTATTGAAACCCATTCTCCTCAAAAAAATCTAAAACCTAGCTCTGATACCAATTGAAGAGAAATAATACCTCGATAAACAAAATTTAGAAAAATAGTAAGTGTAAAATCAAAAGGAAGGATAGATAAGAAGAACATAGTACACAAGAATTTATCCTAGGAAACCCTTTCATGAAAAACCTAGCAACAATATTTTCTTATTGTATAAACTTGATCATCTTAAATACAATAATATCCTTTCATTTCTTTCTCGATTGTGATTTTATTTCTTGCATCTTGAGTTTCCCCCCCTTGGGGGTTTTCAAACATTCCCCTATTCAAATCCTCATGCAAGTGCTATTTTATATACCAACAACATAAAGAGAGGTTTTACAATACCATGGGTTCAAATATATTAAAACATGGGTTCAAATATATTAACCCAAAATAGCTCATATAGGTCTAAACATATAGGTCTAAACATATGGGTCTAAACATATCTTAACCCACTAGAAAAACATGGAAAATACTCAATACATTTCCAAAACTTAAATCCTAACTAACTCCTAATATTCTAGTTAAACTCCTAATTAATTCCTATTTATTCCTACAATTCTCATCAATTAAATCCTCCCAAATTCCCATAAATTCCTCTTTTCTCTCCCTAATCCCCCTCAAAATTCCCATAACCCTACTTATCCCTCATTTTCCTAATTCAACCCTTGATTAAGCCTATTAATCACTTCCTAATCCCCTTCCCAAATCCTATAAAAAGTACACAATAAATCCACATCCCATCCCTAGAAATCCTAAACAATTTAAAAATCCTTAAAATTCTTTATAATCCTATTAGAATATATTCCATTATTTGTTATACATGCCATGTGTCATAGACCAAGTGTCATTTGAGGAAGACCAAAGATCATTTTGTAAAACCTATATAATGGACTCTTAGTTCCATACTTTAGTGTACAACTTCAATCAAATAGTATGGAGTGATACTTATTTTTCTCCTTGTAGTCCTTTTACTTTCTCATTTCTTCTTAGTATATTTTTTGATTAGATAGAATACATAAAAAACTATCATTGGTATCAAAGCTATGAGAGGAGCTGATAAAAGATTAAATAAATCTCAAGGGAGAATATTGCAAGAAGGAGCAACTCCTAAATAGAAGGATTTGGGATAATTATTACCATCCGACAACAAGCCCAAAATGGAAGAAGGATTTAGCAAGAAGCTTACCAAATTTTGGAAGAGATTCTACGAAGACCTCATAAAATTTAGATTCTTGAAAATGAGGCCACTAAATAGGCCAAGATTGAAGTCAAAAATTGACAAGGATGTTGAAGGATAAAGGAGAGCCACCAAATTTGAGAGATTTGAAGATTGTCGTTGAAGGCTTAAAGGCTGATTTGCAGAAGAAGAGATTGTTGTTTTTGCAACATAAGTGCAAGAGACTATTAGGTAGCATTGGAAGTCACAAAATAGAGGGGTTCAAAGAAGCAAAGCACAAGGAGTTGAAACTGTAAAGGTTACAAATCCAAGGTAGCAAACAGGTGAACTAAACCACCAAGCAAGATTGCTATAAGGAAATAAAAATAAGGTTTTATAATTGGTGTTTTTAAATTTTCTTATTCAAGTATTACTTAAAGTTCCTTGAAAACATCATATTAATAGTTTTTAAAGGTATTAATAAGGATTTTGAGTTTAAAGTTTTTCAAGTTAAGGAGGTAGCATTATCATATTGAAACCTGCAAAACACATCAACACAAGTTAGTGTTAAAAATTTGATTAAAAGGAGCAATAAGGAGAAATAGATAGTGCTTAATACAAGTTATTTCTAAGAGCTATCAAAGTGCATTGATATTAAGCAAGATAAGGAATAATAAGTGCACAAAACAAGGTTGAGTTATAGTAAAAAAAGACACCATTAAACACAGGTAAAGCTGCAACAAGTTTTGGTGAAGAGAAGCCGCCAAAGAAGCACTACAACCACCAAGAAATAGAGAATGTGCCACCCTACTAAAGACAAGAAGTGAAGCTACAAAAGGAGACTAAAAATATCACAAAATTTTGGTGCAATAAAGGTACTTTATCCCAGCTTAAAATAGATTTATCTTTGATTTATAATAGCACCATATTTATCTTTGCTAAAGTAGTAGAAGGAAGATAAAAGTTGAAGTATATTAAGACACCAAAGAGGCACATAAATTGTAGTTATTAGTGGTAGTATTATCAAGTTTAAATAAGAAGCTACAAAGTGAAGGAAAAAGATTTGACTAAGGGCTCAAATTTATCTCATTCGAGGTGTCTAAAGACACCAAATAGGGTGTCATAGTTGCAAGAAGGCAATACCCATAGTGAAAATAAACCTACAACAAGAAACCTACAATAAGGGACGAAGACTAAGGAAGGAAAGTAACACAAATAACAAGTGTTACCCAAGAAGAAGAGGAGAGAAGCTTTGCCAAATAGCCACCAATGAAAAGAGCATTGAAACACCATTAAAGGAGCCACCTTCATTGGAGAGGAGCCACCACCATATGTTGGAGATCAAGAAGCACATAGTTGTTACAAGAGAAGACCAAACAATGTATAAGGTGTTGGCAAGTACATCAAATAATAGAAAGGAATGTTGAGCACTAGGTTACATGTAAGAGAAGAAGATATCATTTGTCACAGTGAGTAAAAGAATCATATGCCACTTGGCATAAAGGAGAATAGTACCAATGAATTTTTAGTAATATCTTAGGAGGGAATATATCATTCAAAGTTTAAAATAATACCTACACCTACACCACCAAATATCAACATACCTTAGTAACTCTCCATACAAGCAAGGAGAGAATAAATCATCATTACTTCAATATCCAAAGGTTGAAATAATGCTCGTTACATCTAAATATTGCAACATATCTATGCCATATAGTAGGGAAGAATGGCATACAAGGGCAATGTAAATGCCATGTGGTATGCAATCCAAAGGGATATAGTGAAGTATTAATAGCCCAAGCCTAAAGAGTGTACATAAATCAAGCTTCCAAGGTTAGAGAGCATTGAAGAGGAGAAGAGGACAATCTAAAAGTGTGTCATAGAAAGAGGTGCAATTAATGCAGCATTGTCATACCTTGAAGTCTGAGGAGAATACATCATTCAAATAGTTTTAAAGTTGTTAGAAATAGAGTATATTACATCATTTGGGTCACGTAAATGTATCTTCCAAGATACATACTTAGGACATTATATTACTTTAGAGGAAATCTATCTAGTTACTTCATGCAATGTAATAAATGTGCAAGTGTCAATGTGCAAGTTGTACATGTACAATTTATCCCTTGCATAGCTAGGTAGAGTGTTGGACAAGTAACCTATTTTGCCTATATAAGGAAGGCCTCACTGTTAGATAGATATAGAGTCAAGGATATAGTTTGATAATGTATCTTAGTGCATAGTATAGTTATGTGTGTATCACCATCCATTGGTGATGGGTGTAATTTAGTTTAGTAGATTTATTAATGGGGTGTTTATTTCCTCCATAGCTACATTGTATTCTTTTATATCATTTATATTTATTACATATTTCAGTTATCTAGAATATTTACTTTGTTTTAATTATTATGCATATTCTGATTGCTATCTTCCAGTGCTCATTACATAAAAATCTAATAGTGGTATCAGAGCCATGATATATCTAGTCTATGTAGGTCAATAGGGAAACCACAATTATCATTGACCCTAAATTTTTTCTCAACCTGATGCACCGCTGGACTAGTCATTGTCAAAAACTCTCAGAAGAGTCTAGGTGGTAGAATTAGGGAGAGCCCAAGTGAGGATTGAAAGAAATATCAGTTCCAAAAATACTTATATTGTATTTGACTAGAGTCTTTCGACAAAGTTACAGGAAAAACTTGTGAAGACTAGGTTTCAGCATTCAATCCACTAGATTGATAAATCATCTCGTGAAGATCATCCAAGATATCTAGAATTTTGCTAACTATTATCTAAAGCTTCTTTTGTTGCAGAAAATTAATTCTTAGAGGATTGGAACTCCTCCTACAATAGAAATCTAGGATACTGTGAATTCATTACCCGAAGGTCGGCATGCCTTCATAGTGTAAATATTAGTTCCTTGTGCAAGAGAATAATACTGCAGCAGAATTTTTCTAGTGAAGAGTTGTGGTGAAGTCAAGAGATTGAAGATCTCTATTATTGAATCAAAGAACTTCACAAGTTGAAGAACATGCCATAGAAGACTTGACATAAAATTCCATAGAAACCTTGGATAAAATGCCATAGGAGCCTTGAACGAGAAGCCACATAAGTCTTGATACTAAAAAGGCCATAAAAGCCTTGATACTAAAAAAGGCCACAGGAGCCTTAATACTAAAAAGGCCATAGAAGCCTTGGTACTAAAAGAGGCCACAGAAGCCTTGATACTAAAAAATCCACACAAACCTTGATATTGAAAAAGGCCATAGAATCCTTGATCCTAAAGAAGAATTCGAAGAGAAAATCTGATTTAGAAGAAGACTAAATATTTTGGTACTAATACTTTGTTGTAGGGAAAGAAAATTCGATGAGTTGGGAAACTTCCTACAAGAAATTTAGGAAGGGTATCTTATTCATAATCAATTTAGTGACTGAATAAAAATTGAAGAGATCAGGAGAAGATCTCATTTAATAACTTCCAATCAATAAAGGAGAAGAAGAAGGACTAGGTAAGTCTTGCTTGAATATAAAATTAGAAGAATAAAATATCCAGAAGTAGATGTCACCACCAACAATTCCAGGAGTAGAAGGTTTAAGATAAGGTATCAAGGAATATCCTTAGAAGCTGTAATATCGGAGACCTTGGGAAGATCTTATCGAGCATCCCAAAAAAGGCTAGTAGAGCCTTATTTAAGATATTCTCAAAAAAATCATTGGATAAATCCACTACCAAGGAGAAATCCCTGATAGTGAAGGACTTGGTATAATTATCGCCATCCAAAAACAAGCCCAAGAGAAGAAGAATTTGGAAAGGAGTGTCAAATTTGTGAAGAAGAATTTCACAAGGAGTGCCAAATCTTAGAAGAAGATCCTGCTTGAAGTCAAAATTTGATAAGAAGACTTGAAGACAAAAGAAGCTCACCAAATCTTGAATATTTGAAGATTTCCTCTCATATAAATAAGGCATTGCTTCAGAGACAAAGAATTCTCCAAATCTATAGCAGAAGAAGGATATCACAAGAGGAGAATAAGACACAAAATCCTAGGCTAGTGAAAGAAAGTTTGAGACCATAATTTGGTGAAGGAGTTGTTCAGGATAGTACACAAAGAGTTGCAAGGTCATACTCAAAGTAGCAACTTGGTGATCCTAGACACCAAGATCTACATCCTCTATAGAAGTGATAAAAGAGCTACATAAACTTTCAAAAAATATATGCAACTTTTTGGTGCAAGTAGATTCATTAATTGGTTTACTTATCAGATTTGTTAGAAGCACCTAAATTTGGATTAAAGTTGCAAGTAGAAAATTGGATTATAGTCTTCAAAAGTGCAAAAATAAAAAGTTTTTTAAGGTTCATTTGCACATTAATTAGGAGTTGATTAGATTTCAAAATTGCTTCTATCAACTACCTATCATCTATTTTGGAAAAATAAAAATAAGACTAAGCCCTACAATATTAATTATAGTGAAATTGCAGAATAACTCTTAAAGATTTATTTCATGTTATTATTGATTAGCTACAGTAAATTGTTATTGCATTAATTTGATAGTTGATTGGAGTGATAAGGTTTAATTATTAGTGCATTAAAAGTTAAAGACTTGCACTATTATACTACTCTAAAAAAAAAAATTAGTTTTTGTGTTTATTGAAGGGCACAAAATCTGATTTGTATCGTGTCTAAAGACACTATTAAATCACAAAGATCTACAACATATTGTGGCCAAGAGAAGCCACCAAAATAGGTTAGAATCCTCCAAAACTTGGATAAGAATATGACTAACCAAAAATAGAAGTAGAAGCTTAAAATATTGAGACCTAGTGAGTCTCAAATCCAAAGCATTACAGGGTTAATTGCAAGGATAAAAGTGTAGAAAATTGCATCATATATCTACTTTTATCTAAGCTTGGATTTGTCATAATAATATCCAAGAAAAATGGGGAATGTGTATAATAAAAAATACAACCTCAAAAACCTACATTGCATTCATAATTTTACCATACAAATCAGAATACTAGACTTGTAAAAAGGGAGTGCAATAAAAGGTGCAAAAGGCATCTTATTTACAAATATTGTTACATTAAGTTGCACTACTCTAACTCATTCTATGTAGAAAAAGGGGCGGATTAGAAAGTGACTCAAAGGAACACTACATGTAGGTTGAATCAGCCAAAGGTGACCAAATACTATCATTCTTCCAAGCACATCAAAGAGCCTCTATTTTGGCTCATCCTCTACGTATCTTGGATGACCGAACCTGCAGAAGACAAGGCATAAAGCTAGGGGGAAATCAAGTAGTGTATAAAGCAAAGGAGCATCTCTATCAAATAAAGCATACGTCAAAGCAAAGAAGCATCTCTATCAAAGCAAGCATACATCAAATCAAAGGAGCATGTTTATCAAAGCATTCAAGGAGCATTTCTACCATAAGTGGAGCATCACAGAGTCTTCATCCAAGCACTACCATTCGTACTCCATTCAAGGGCCACCAAAGCTCCACCAAAGCTTCTCCATATCTCGACCACAACTCCACCATAAGCATTGCTTGGTTGGATATATTTTAGCATATAAGTAGAAAAATAAAGAACAAGGTGGAAAATACATTGGAGAGCCTTCAAGAAAGCGTTGATAAAGACAAGGGCATGCAGACACCACTTGTAATTTTTCAAGAGAAACTCTAAATAAAACTCACAAATAATATGTTACAATTCTATATTAGCACCCATACTCGATGCAAAATAGGAGTTACATATAGCTAGTAGCTTGATATATGTTTGTTACAGCAAGGAAGTCTCGTAGATGTTGAAGAAGAAGAGTTTCTTGGACAACACTCAAATGGTAATAAAAATATCTCAACCAAAAGGTGATGTTTGTCACAAGCAATGGAGTAAGTTCTGTGTCTCCACAAATTAGTCAAAGCATCCATGGAGCGTTAAAAATTCTACCATGACACTTGTAACTCAATTTATATACTATTAAAGGTACCTTGGACCTTGGAAAAAGCAATATGGTAGCAATTTGAAAGCAATTCAATAGCATTTTGATAGTAGATCAACAACAGTTTAGTAGAAGCTCAATGGCAATTCAAAAATGATCCAACAGCAATCCAGAGCAAGTCGAGAGTATTCATAAGCACTCTCGGTCAACTAGCATTAAAGGAAGCATTGAAGTTAAAGCACACATTGGGGAATTCATGCTTAAGAAGGACATATTACTGCCATATTCATCCGAATTCATAAAGGTACAAACCCTTATTAAGGTAAAATTTCCTCATCTAATTTACTTTCATTTAAAAAATTAGATATAAGGTTATATGTTAAGGTTGAGATATTAAATGAAATCAATCTTTATTTGAAAGCAAAACTTAGGGAAATTAATGTAATATTTGCAAAATACAACTTAGTAGAAATAAGGGATACTACTTGGAATTAATCCATTTAATGTTTGCAAAAATTAATGTGTTCTAATTTTCCAAATTTGGGAGTGATAAGGGTTACAACATCAAACTCGATTATTGTTTTCTTACAAAAAGGGGTTATTAAGATATTTTATTCAAGTTAGAAATTTATATTCTTGTCTCAAAAAATTTCTCAAAAAGGATAAAAGAAATCCAACATTAAAACCTCTTCAATAATTGAAAAGTGCTTAGTTAAATAGGAGTAATAAGGTGTTAAGAAGTTGATTTTTTATCTTTACAAATTTATACAAAATAAACCAAAATTGAACTATATTTTACAAAAGCACTATATCATACTCCAAAACATTAGGGAGTCATAAGGCATTCTACAAAACTTGATAATAATAATATCCATTAAATATTATCGAGTTGGGAAGATAAAAGCTTTATTCAAAAACCTAAAATTAGGTATTCATACCTAGGGAGACATAAGGAAGTCTACAACCTAAGGATTAATAAAGGTTTTATCAAATCAAGATTATATACTTCAGTTAAGGTTCACATATTCTAAGACTAGGGAGCTATAAGGATGTCCACTTCCCAAAATATCAATAAGTGCTTCAGAAAGGAAAAATCCAATGCCATAAAACTTGGGATCATGAATCTACTTAAGAAATCAGAAGGAAGGTTAGATCTAGCTTCAAAAGTAATCCATAGTGAATCCTTAGAAGATATTTTTTATACTATGGAATGTTATCTTCAAATCCATCTCAATGAAGCAATTGACAATGGAAAAAAGTGATATTTTACTTTCCTTATAATTTGCAAGCATATTATACATGGCACTGCTCACATATAAACACTACAAGGTAGAAAATGAAGAACAAAAAGGATTGATAGAATTACTCAAAAAGAAAATAGAACTTGATGAATCATATCTAGAAATTGTTTTTTCAATCCTCATGCAACATCAACACTTCCTGTTATACTAACTCAAAATCTTATGCCTTAAGTGGTCTTTTAGAAACTTATGTACAGATTAAAGAAAAGAAAGGAGAATGTTCCTCACAAGAACCAAGTAGAAGATCAACCTCCTATGAGAACATAGAAACCATAATCAAAGGCAAATTTATAGATGAAGAAGAAGATATAGCAAATAAATAAGGAATACAATGCAAATTCAATTGAAAGAAGAAACCTCAACTACAACTTACTCTGCATCATATGAAGACATAGATTACCTGTTGAACCTGAATACACATAATGCAGAGGAAGAATACAAATTTCAATATGAAAAAGAAGAAGATCTATATTGAAGACTAAAGTCTTCAATACACAAATAATGTAATACAGAGGGATGTTAGAAATAGAGTATATTACATCATTTGGGTCATGTAAATGTATCTTCCAAGATACATACTTAGGACATTAGATAACTTTAGGGAAAAGTTGTCTAGCTACTTCATGCAATGTAATAAATACACAAATGCCAATGTGCAAGTTGTCCCTTGCATAGCTAGGTAGAGTGTTGGCAAAGTAACCTATTTTACCTATATAAGGAAGGCCTCATTGTTAGATAGATATAGATTCAAGGGACATAGTCTAATAGTGTAGCTTAGACCATAGTATAATTTTGTGTGTATCACCATCCATTGGTGATGGGTGCAATGTAAGTAGATTTATTAATGGAGTGTTCATTTCCTCCATAGCTACATTGTATTCTTTTCTATCATTTCTATTTATAACATATTCCAATCATCTAGAAAATTTACTTTCTTTCATATTATTTTGCATCTTGTGATTGTTATCTCTCAATGCTCATTACAACAAAAGCAAACAAAAGTGCGAGTGCCTCACATCAAAGGTATATTGACATTCAATTAATATTTTCTTTCCATCAATTTTAAGGAGACATAAGGTCTATTATTCCTGAGATTAATTTTTTTTGGTAAATAAAAGTCTTCATTAATTACCGGGTTTTGCAGGTTAACCCAAAACCTATTACAATATCTAGCCTTCTACTAAGATTGTAGATCCTAGACATCATTGAAAATTTCTTACCAAAAATTGTGTTGAATCCCCTACAACACCTTACTAACAAAGCACACCCATACCTAAACATAACTGTAAACATTACTTACATTGACAAGAATTGAAGTTTGGAACTTTGCACTTGTGAAACCTGTTGCTTGTCCATTTCCTATTCTCTGTCGAAATCTTCCAAGGCTTACACCCTGTTACCTTCATTTCAAATTTGGTATGATTTAGAAGGAAACCCCATAGTTATTACCAACTCCATGGGGAAAGAACATCCATTCATCTTTCTCCTTAACGAGTAGGTTTATTTTCATGACTAATAATGTTTTCCACTTCACGTGGCACACCTTGTGTCCATGTCACCAAACTACCAACATCAACACCTATGTTGGCTAATTTTTTAGCTGACCTGTTGGCCTCACGATACACGTGACGAGCCCTCCTGTTCTGTCTTGCCACAAAAAGGATCCTCACTTCATGGATGACTCCCTCGATTCTCCATGGAGGTTTTTTGCCATTGGTTAACAGGTTGATGATGTTCATAGAATCACCTTCAATCATTAAGTTACCTTGAGTTTCTTGGGCTACTTGCAACCCTCTCCAAAGGGCTCTATCTTTTGCTTCATTATTAGTTTTTATTCCCAATGGTTTAGCGAAGGCCTTGACCAGATTTCCTTGATGATCTCTGATTATTCCTCCAACTCCAGCTCTTCCCGGGTTCTCCTTGGCTGCACCATCAAAATTTAGTTTAAACCAACCCTTGGGGGGTGGTTCCCAAGGAATCCCATTTCTGGGATTGGGCAAAGGAATGGAAGGTTTGTCCTCAATACCTAAGGCCTGAGCTAATTGTTTTTCTTGGGGAAGAATTGAGTGGTGTTGGCAATTTTAGGTACCTTGGGTACATTGCCTTTGCTCAAGTGTAGAAGTTGTCATTGATTTCAAGAAGCTCTTGAAGGAATTTGATTTAATGTCAGATTATTCAGAGCATGGACAGTGGGTTTCCAAGAAGATCATAGTAGCCCATTTGCAAAAGATCAAAGAAAAAAGACAAGTTAGAAAAAGTATGCAGCAGGTTGGAAAAACTGTCACGATTTCGCGACATATTAGAGGAGAGAGAAAGTGCTGGAAAAACTGTCATGATTTCGCGACATGTTAGAGGAGAGAGAAAGTGCTGGAAAAACTATCATGATTTTGCGATATGTTAGAGGAGAGAGAAAATGCTAGAAAAACTGTCACGATTTTGCGACATTTTAGAGGAGAGAGAAAGTGCTGGCAAAACTGTCACAATTTCACGACATGTTGGCAGAGAAAGAAAGCAAGGAGGAAAGTGTCGCGATTTCGTGACATGTCGCATTTTCGCGACTCGGAAAGTGCAGGAAGGCAAAGAAGGGAAAGTGTCACGATTTCGCGACATAATGCAAGGAAGGTTGTACGAACGAAAAAGTGTCACGATTTCACGACATGATGCAGAAGGGAAAGTCTGCAGTGTGAACTATCGTGATTTCGTGACAAGTTCGAAGAGAGATAAAGTATCTCGAAAAGTGTCGTGATTTCGTGACATGCTACAGAGTTCGAAGTGAGAACAGTCACAATTTCGTGACATGCTGCAAAAGACAAAGTGATGACTGTCACGATTTCATGACATGCTGAAAAGCTTGAAGGGATAACTGTCGTGATTTCATGACATGCAGCAAAGGGAAGAGTCTGAAATAAGAAGCGTCGTGATTTCGCGACGGGCTACAAAGAAAGCGTACGAAAGCTAAAAGCGTCGTAATTTCATGACAGGCAGAAAAGATAGCATACGACAGCAGAAGTGTCATGATTTTGTGACATAAACTGATAGCATGTCTTCCATAGGTGAAGTGTTGCGATTTCACAACAAAAGCAGAAAGGAAGGCTATGAAGACAAAAGCATCGCGATTTCGTGACATGTTTCATTTTTGCTAGTGCAAGCCGAGAAAAGGTTGAGAAAGCAAGAAGGGTCACGATTTCACGACAGGAGTGAAGATAATGTCAGCAGAGGCAGTAGTGTCACGATTTCTTGACAAAAGCAGAGAAGAAGGCCATGAAGTCAGAAGGGTCACGATTTCACGACAGAGTGAAGATGACATCAGCAAAAGCAGAAAGTGTTGCAATATCGTGACAAAAGCCATAAGATAGTGTTCGGTTGCAAAGGTGTCACGATATCGCGACATGTTGTAGTTTTGCGAGAAAAGCTACAGAACCATAGAGGCGGTTGAAGCCGACAGAGTTGAATTTGAGCTGACGTAGTTTAGGGTTTTGCAGCCAACAAAGTTAAGGGCAACAACCGACTAAGATCAAGGTTTTGATCTTGAAAGTATTAGTATAAAAGCAGGGCTGCTTGGAGAAAATTATATCGATCGAAGTGTACGTTCAAAGAGCGGCGTTGGCAGACTATGCAAAGAGAAGAAGTTCGATCGCTGAGAGCAGAGTACATTCTTTTGAATCTTCCAAGTGAGAGAGATCGCAAGGAAGCAGAGTGCGCAAAGACTATGTGGCTGTAATTGCACAGAGGTGCAAAGGTCAAAGTTTGATCAAGTGTAGCTGTGATTGCGCAAAAAGAGTGAAGGATTGTGTTTTTGTGTAGACCAAAAAAAGAGGACAAAGACATTTGTGCCAGATCGAAGGACTATGTTTGGTGCAGATCAGAGAAAGAGATTGAGGACATTTGTGCTAGACCGAAGGACTGTGTTTTAGTGCAATTTTGAGGACTAGCTTTGGAGGTGATAGAGTTGAGGACAGAGGTCTCTAGCCAGAGCATGGAATACAGGTGTCTTCTATGGATAGAGTTCCATTTGCTAAGGGCAGAGGAGGTAGAGGTCTTCTAGAGGATCACCAGCCAGAACAGAGCTAGGGGATTGGTGTCTCCTTTGGGTTGATGCCCATAAATATTGTAATCGGGAAAGGTATTCCCAGATTTTGAGTTGATAAAATTTAGTGAGATTTTTTATTCGTGGAGTAGCCCGCTTTGGGTGAACCATGTAAATTGCTGTGTCTCTATTATGGATGGTGTTTTGTGCATTGCTTTGATTACTGCTATTGATACTGCTTTCTATACACTACATAATATTGAATTGAAAGTTGATTTAAAGGAAAAAGTAAAAAGCGGTCTTATACTGTTCACCCCCCCTCTCAGTATAAGCTTGTGTTCTTCAAGTGGTTCTCATCCACTAAGGTGCTAAGGTTTTCTTTCGCAAAGACAATAATCCTGTTGAGGATGGTTTTTGGGTTGTGAATGGTATTCTTAAAGGCTCTATGGTTCCTTTCTAGACAAATCTACCAGATAAAATGATGCCAACAGATTTTCCATAGGTACTTAAGTTTTAGGCTAACAAAGGGTTGAGGCCATTGATGGAACACTTCGGATATAAGAGCAGGCTTAACCCATGAGATCCTAAAGGCTTGGAAAAGTTCATCCAGGATGGACTCCGCTACCAAACACTCCAGAAACAAGTGTTGGGTAGTCTCCCATCCTGCCCTGCACATGTAGCAACGGTTAGCAATAACCATACCTTTGGATAACATATTGTCCATAGTGAGGATTTTTCCTTCAATCACCAGCCATGAAAAAAGGATATTTTAGGAATTAAGCCTTTGATCCAAACCAAACTCGGTTGAAATTGTTGACCTTCCACATTGAGAAGCAAATTATAGGCAGACTTAACTGTGAAATCACCACTTTCAGTCTTAGCCCAAACAATGTGATCTTCATCCTCTCTAGAGGGAATAATTTGTTGAGTTAAAATATTATAAAGCTCTTCAGACTCCGCTTCAAAACCCTGTACTCTGATGTGTTTCCACCTGTTGATATTTATATCCTACCACATATAATTTGCAACCTTCTTCTCAATATGTTGCTCCATATGCTCTTGAATCCTAGCCAAACGAGGATTCTGGGATAACTCCTCAGCTCTCACCCACCGATCCTTCCAAAAGTCTATTGTTTACCCATTTCCTAGAATCCATCTAAGACCTTTCTTGACAAGATCCTTGCTCGTGAGGATTGCCTTCCAAAAAATAGACCCCCTACTTGCTAAGTTGTCATTAAGGAAGTTCACACCTTGGAGGTATTTCCTCCTAACTATGGCAGTCCATTCATTAATGACCTTAGTCAATAACCGCCATGCTTGTTTGGCTAACAGAGTTGTATTGAGATGAGCAACTCTCCTCAATCCTAACCCCCCATCAGCTTTAGGTTTGAAAACCTTGTTCCAACCTACTAAATGGATCCTTTTCTTATCCTCAGTCCCTGACCAGAGAAATTTTTTTTGAAGCTGCTCAATTTTGTGATACACCTTGCTAGGAGCTCTAAAGACTGATAGGAAGTAAACGGGTATACTTTGAAGTGAAGCCATAGTTAAAACTGCTTTGCCTACTTGAGATAATAGATGTCCTTTCCAACCTGCTAGCTTTTTTTGGATCCTCTCCAGAACTATGTTCCACATTGATCCTTTAGGTTTTTCTCTAAATAGGGGAAGACCTAAATAGGAGGTGGGAAGGGATGCAATCTGACATTCCATGATCCTTGCTATGTTGTTTTTCCTAGGAATGGGGGTATTGATGAAATAAAGTTTGCTCTTATCAAAATTCACTTTCTGTCCAGCCGCTTCTTCATACATTATGAGAATATTTTTAATCCTTCTTGCCTCAACCACAGAAGCCAAATTCAGTAGCAATGTATCATCAACAAATTGCTAATGTGTCACCAGGGTAGTTAGTGACGTGGCCTTGATACCTGATATGATTCCAGCTACCACTGTTGCCTTAATGGTTCTTCCCAAGGCCTCAACTACAATGATGAATAGCATAGGACTTATGGGATCTCCTTGTCTTAGACCACATTTGCTTTGAAAAAAACCTGCAGTAGACCCATTAACCAAAATTGAAAAACAAGGCTTAGAAATACACTCTCTTATTAACTTGACCCATTTCATGTTGAAGCCAAATTTTAATAAAATTGCCTCTAGGAATTCCCAATTTATCCTGTCATAAGCTTTGTTCATGTCTAAATTTAAAGACATGACTACTTTTTTGGTCTGAGCGGATGTATGAAGAGCCTCATGAAAAGTAATAACTCCATCTAAGATTGATCTTCCTTGTACATAACTTCCTTGACTTGGATCAATGATAACCGGTAGAACTTTCTTCAAACGGTTGGCTAAAACTTTGGACAGAATTTTATAGGATATATTACACAGGCTAACCGGCCTAAAGTCAGCCATAGTCTTGGGGTTGGGGCCTTTAGGGATCAAAGCAATGAAATTTGAATTGAAACCCCTTGGAATATGATTTGAACTTTGGAACTCCTTGATTGCAGCAATAACTTCTGCTCCAACAATATCCCAACAAACTTGGAAAAACCGCGATGAAAACCCATCCGGCCCAGGAGCTTTGTCAGGATCCATGTTAAACAAAGCCTCCTTGATCTCTTCATCTAAAAAAGTTGTTGTAAGAGACTCGTTAATCATTTCATCAATGAGTTGTGGAATAAATTGAAGGAGAGAGTCCTTTGCTTGGGCATTACAGGCCCGTTCTTAACCCAATAATGAACTAAAAAATTAAAAGCCTCGTCCCTGATATCCTGAATGTTTTGAGTTGAGGATCCATCGACCTTAGTTAAATTTCTAATATTATTGTTGCTTCTATTGCTCAATGTAGTAACATGGAAATTTTTTGAATTAGAGTCCTCTTCCTTTAGCCATAATGCCCTTGATTTCAGCCTCCAATACATCTCTTCACAAGCTAAAATATTATAAAACTCACAAAGGGTTTCCTTCTCTTCAGTCCTTATTGCCTCATCATAGGTTCCATTTTGGATTTTGCTTTCTATTATTCTCGAGTTTTTCCCCCACTTGCTCTCTTATTCTCAAAAATATTTCCAAAGACTTCTTTATTCCATATTCTAAGGTTGTTTTTCACCATCTTAAGTTTTTGAGATAGTTTGAAGGAAGCACTTCCCTAGATAGGCTGCTGCCACCATTCCTCTATTCGTTTCTTGAAGTCCGGATGTTTAACCCACATTGACAGAAATATGAATGGCTTTTTAAAGGAGTTAGCCTGAAATACCTCCCATAGAATAAGATTATGGTCTGAAGCACATTTAGGAAGGTCTTGTAACGCTGAATCCCCAAACATTGTTGTAGCTTCCCTGGATAAAAAAAACCTATCCAACCTTTCTTGAATCAGCTGACTTCCTATCCTCTTGTTACTCCATCTAAATTTAGCTCCTTTTAGTCGTACATCCATCAATTCATTTGTGTTAATGAATTCATTGAAGTCCTCCATGCTTCTTGAGGGTAACCCAGATCCTCCCTTATTATAAGATGGGTAAAGGGGGTATTGAAATCTCCCCCAATCACCCAAGGAATGTCTTTAAAATCTTGGCTCAAATGCCCCAAAAACTCCCACAGTTTAGACCGCCCTTGGACAGAGGTGGGGGCATAAACATTTGACATAATCCAATTCTTATTAGTATCAAAATCATGAAATAATATGCTTAAGACTCTTTCATTTGCCTGAATAATACTTCCTTCTATTTTAATAGGATCCCATAAGATCATAAGGCCCCCAGATGCTCCTCTCGCCTATTGAAAGGCCACTTCCCCTTGCTTCCAAATCCTTCTAGCTATAAGTGCTGATTGTGCCGCATATGTTTTGGTTTCTTGAAGAAAAATGATAGTAGGATTCCAATCCTTCCTTATAGACTTCACCATCCTTTTTTTTGGTGGGTCGTTTAGGCCTCTCACATTCCATGAGAGAACCTTCATTTAGACTATTTGATATTTTTTCCCCGCCCCCTTCCCTGATCCAAAGGGGTTTTGTCAATTTTTCTATTATCCTGGCTAGGAATAGCTTGCTGTAACAATGTTATTTGCTTTCCGTTTGCAATTTTTTCATTGATTCTCATTCTATAGTGCTCTTTTGTAGATATTCTCCCTTTATTTCTTTCACTTCCATAATATATCGGAGGCTTGGTAGTGCTTCTAGTCTGTTTTGGACTGAAATGAGGGAACATATACTATGATAGTCTAGGGCTTGAACCTTATTCCTCATTTTGGGGGTTTTCAATTCCCTCTTCATCCTCAGCCTTGTTTTGGTTCACCTCTCCTATCTGGTTCCTAAACATGGGGCTTTCCTTCAAGGAACCTTTTACCGTTGGGCTTGTCTATAAATTTTCTCCACTACTGGATTAGGAGCTACATTCCTGGCTCTTGTTTCCACAACTTCGATTCTTGACTTTATTTTTTCCATGTTTAAACTAAAATGACCTAGCAATTTTTCTTCATTTTGAGCATAGCTTTTGGGGCTTTTTGTCATAGCTGTGGATGGTCTCGATTTGTATGGGGAGTCTAGGGTTTCAGGAAACTTGACACTAATGGTATCATCCTTACTATTTTCTTTTTCAACTTCTAGATTTTCTAGGATATCAAACATGTTCAAGCTGGGATCTTTATTACATACCTTATGATTTTTTCCTCCCTCATTATGTTGCTTTCCTTTCTCTTGGATTTTTTCCAGTTCTGTGTTGGCTTGGCCAGCCTGGTTATTCTTAACTTGTTTGTATCCTTCCAAGTTAAGATGCGGTCCTTGAAAATTTGGGATCCCTCTCCCATTAGCTTTCCCCAAAAAACCTTCGCTCGTGGCTTCCTTGTTTGTAGTTATTGTCAGACATTGGGCTTGAAGGTGGCCCTGGGTTTTGCACATGCTACAAAATGTCAACTTGTTCTCATAATCCATAGGCTGAATCCTTAGAAACTCTCCATATGCTAGTTCCACCTAAGAAGGTAGATCAGAATCCAAGTTTGCATTTACACAGATCCTGGCATGCGTCAGTCTAGTCCTTGTCGGGTTGAATGGTCTATTGCCACGAGCTCTCCTATCATCTTTGCTATGCCACTAAGCTAGTACTCATTAACAAACTGGGCTGGGAGGATTGGTAAGCGGACCCAAATGGGTGCTATATATGGAAATTACATGGAGATATAAGGAAATTACAACCTTAGATAATTCATTAATAGATTAAAAAGGCAAAATATTATAACCTTAAGAGTTTTTTTCAAAAGTGCATTATTTGAGACTCAAGTATTGAAATATTTGCAAATTATTAAACTAGGAGATATAAGGTTTTCTACCTTGAAATTAAAGTATTATTTTGCAAATATTATCATTTTCTAAATTTCTAATTAGGGATATATAAGGAGTTCAACACCAAATTAGATATCTTGAAATTTAGAAACCATATATTTGAGAATTAAAGGAAGTAAAACATAGAATTTCTTGAAAGTTGAAAATTATTGTTGATACCAGTCCCTTATACAAATTGAAGGGACAAAAGGAATCCAACTATAGAGTCTTGAAAAATAAAAAAATTCTTCAATTGAAAAGTGCATAAAATTATCTTTAGACTTTATTTTTCACACTAAGGAGTCATAAGGTAGACAACTTCATATTAGAAAATTGAAAGCATTATAGCTATGGACCATTGGTATATAGATTCAAGAGCAAGCAAACATATGACTAGAAATAAATAATGGTTTGATTCTCTACAAAGGAAAAATGAGAAACTAGTTGCTATAGCGGATAGTAAAACTTATGAAGTAAAGGGGATAGGAAATGTTCTAGTCAATCTAATAAATGGAAAAGGGATAATTAACAATGTATTATATGTTCCAGGATTGACTACTAATCTTATTTCAATTTCTCAACTCATGGATCAAAATATGATAGTAGAATTCAAATTTTTGAATGGAATAAAACAATGTCATATTCTTAAACAAGGAAAAAAGAAGCATAATGTGTCTATCAAAGTGGTCTATTTATTTTGGACACTACTACACATTTAGATTTTTTAGTTAAGGCTTTAGATCTATGGAACAAACAGCTAGTACATACCGGTGTATCTTCTTTAAATGAAATATTAAAATATCAAATGGTTGAATTAATACCAAATCTATCCTTAGAATCTCCTGTTTTTCCAAAATGCCTAGTAGAAAAACAACATAAAATTCCTTTTGAACTTAGTCAACATAGGACTTAGCAACCATTAGAATTAATATATACATATTTATGTGGTCCAATGAATATCACTAGTATTGGAGGACAATTATTTTCAATTATTTATCTATGATCACACCAAAAAAATGTGGGTCATAAGCATTTGGTCATTTTAAACAATTCAAACTTCAAGTTGAGAAAGAATCAGGAAACACTATAAAAACTCTTCGTTCAAATAGAGGAGGTGAATTTGTAACAAAATAATTTGTATTAAAATACAACTCACTACATCATATTCACCATAACAAAACATAATTACAAAAAGAAGAATTAGGTCTATAATAGAAATAGTGAGGTGTATGTTAAAAGAATCTCAGCTTGATCATCAATATTGGGCACAAGCAGTTAAAACAATAGTATACTTACCTACAAGAATACTCGGGCATGTTACACTAGAAGAAACATGGTCAAGAAAAAAATAAAATATAGAAAAACTAAGGATTTTTTGATGCAAATATTATATGCATATTCTAAAAAAAAAAAGGACAAAATTAGATGACAAAACTATGGCAGGAATATTTGTTGGCTATGATGATGAATCTATAGGGTACAAAATAATATATCCATGTACAAAAAAGATATACATAAGCAGAGATGTAGTTTTTGATGAAAAATTCAAGATTGACACTAAAAACAAAGTAATGATGCATAAGTCTTTTTAAATTTCTCAAAAGAAGATGTGATAAATTAAAATATAGAGTTAGAATCTCAAGAAGAAGATAGTGAATACACAAAAACATCCAAAATATTTCTAAGGAAAGAACCAATATGGCTTAGATACACACTCAGGGAATCAAACTTAGAATGAATGCTAGATCTTACTACTACTAGACCTCAAACTTGTAGTCAAAGTAGAATAAATAGAGGATTACTAAGAAATATAGTAGATCCAACATCAACACTTCAAGATCTAAATCACTCATATTGGAAGGTAGCTATGAAATCTGAATATGCATCACTTCAAAAGAATAAAAAATCGAATCTTGTGGAATTACCTCAAGGAACGAAAGTTTTGGGTAGCAAATGGATTTACAAAATTAAGTATAAAGTAGATGGGACACTTGATAAGTACAAAGCTTTATTATTAGCCAAAGGATATACTCAAACTAAGGAAATTAACTATGAAGAAACATTTGCACCAATAGCTAGAATGACTACTATCAAAACAATTTGTTCTCTAGCAACTCATCATGGCTGGAAACTTTGTCAAATGGATGTAAAAAGTTATTTTCTTAATGGTGACTTAGAAGATAAGCTATGTATATCACAATGAGAAGGATTTTTTATTAAAGGATAAGAATATAAGGTTTGCAATTAAAAAAAAAATGTATATGGCCTAAAGCAAGCTCCTAGAGCATGGAATATAAAAATCAATAATCACTTATTACAGCATAAATTTAGATAAAGTACATCCGATCCCAACCTATATACAAAGAAAATTGGAAATGATATATGTAGGCAGCAAATCCACCTCCCATAAGAAGAAAAGGTGATTTGCTAAATTTTGACAGTTTTGAGATGATTTGCACAAGTATTGGGAAACCATACAGGGGATCGTACAACTGAAGTGGTAAACCGTACAGAGCAATAGAAAATCGTATAGGGCACATCGAAATTCACTCATATGCAAAGGAAATGTAATTTTGGGATGAAATGTCACATGGATTTGCTAACCTAAGGTGTAAACTTAGGAAATTGCCAAAATAATGTATTCAGTTGTAGATTGGCGGTTGTGAATAACGGATTATCTTAGGAACCACTTTGGAACAGCCTAGGCAATGTTATATAAGGCCCCATTTTTGAATTTGTAGGTCTAGCTACTAGTTTACTGGTTATTAGTTGCTAGAGTA
The DNA here is from genome assembly GCA_028583015.1 of Wollemia nobilis. NCBI lineage: Eukaryota > Viridiplantae > Streptophyta > Pinopsida > Araucariales > Araucariaceae > Wollemia > Wollemia nobilis. The sequence goes on along the minus strand of JAQPPZ010003287.1, from coordinate 2,954,571 downwards.
GAGAGATAGACATATTTCTGAGTTATTGCAATTACTATGAGAGAGTTTTCCATATTGTAACTGAGTTGATAACCATTAATGAGAATAACAGACATTTTGTATGACAATGTACGATTCTGTTGTGTATGGTTGATGCATTGTAGATGATTATTGTGTAATTGAGTTTCTTCCTTACTGTTATATGTTAGTTGTAGGCTTTGTTGCAGGTTGTGAGAAGATTATTACTGGTGAATTCATGGAGAATGATATAGGAGTATGAGGATGTTGGAAAAGACGTATTTAAGTTGACTGTATGATTTTTGGGCATAATTGATTGGATGGAATCTCTCACTAGTCCATATTGGATGTTTTGCTTGTGAATGAAACTATCTTGTTTAGGTTGTTAAACCTTTACAAAACATCCTGAAGAGATATTGGAGCATAAGAGTATATTAATTAATATTTTTCTGTACCTTTGGATCGTATATATTGTACATCGTACATCATACAAATTGTACAAAGATTTATTACCCAATTTGGTAAAACAGGTGATTGACAAGAACTTACCTGATTTGGCAGTTTTGGTGAGTTGGCTTGAACGATTACAAAACTGTGTACGACAACCTCCAAAATAGCATTTTTCAGTTTTTCTAAGTGCAAGATCATACCATCTTGGTCACTGTATGATCTGAGATCATATAGTGTATGTAATTGATGTCCGTACAAGCAATTGATAGATCATACGAGGGTCATTCGGGAGATCAAAAGACTGTTTGATTTGGTAGAGTCAACCTAGGTATCATTCTTACCTCTGGAGAACACCTCCCCATTAGGAATACTCCACCACTATGTTACAATATATTAATTCTTATAGTATATGTTGATTTACTGAAAGTTATGGAAACTAATAGGTGAGATAAAAAAGGATCTTGAGAATGCATTTTGAAATGACAAATCTAGGACTAATGAATTATTTCCTTAGTCTAAAAATTAATCATAATTGAATTCAATACCACAATTACTCAATAAAAATATGCAAAGGCCTTACTTGAAAGATATAAAATGAAGAATAGTAAGCTAAAAGATACACCTATGGAACAAGGGAATCAATTATCCAAAAATTATGGGACATCTTTGGTTTCAACTACAATGTATCATCAATTAATTGGAAGCCTTTTGTACTTAACAAATAATCGACTTGACATAGTTTTTTTTGTAAATTATCTTTCATGATTCATGCAAGAACCAAGATAAAGTCATTGGAAAGCTACAAAGAGAATATTGCAATATATTAAGAAGACTATTGATTATGGACTAACTTATATGAAGAATGTTAAATATTTTTGTCTATAGGGTTACTCATATTTAGATTATGCTAGTTCTATTGATGATAGAAAGTCTACTTTAGGGTACGTATTTTATCTTGGGTCAGGACCAATATCTTGGAACAACAAGAAATAACATACAGTGGCAGAATCATCTACTGAAGCAGAATATCATGCAATAAGAGATACAACTTGTGAAGTCTTGTGGTTACAATATATATTTTGTAACATGGGCATCAAAAAAACTCCAACCCTAATATTTTGTGACAATCAAGGAGTACTCAATTTGATCAAAAATACAATTGTAATAAATTAATTGAATCATCATATCAATTTAAATCATATTACTACAAAAGAATAGTTGGTAGATATTATTACAAAATATCTTGAGAGAAACAAGTTTCAAACATTCAGATATCATCTATGCAAATCAAGGGAAGTTCATACCAAATAATGTAATATAGGGGGGTGTTAGAATATATTACATTATTTGTTATACATGCCAAGTGTCATGTGAAATAGACCAAGTGTCACTTGAGGAAGACCAAAGGTCATTTTGTAAAACCTATATAATGGACTCTTAGTTTTATACTTCATTGTACAATTTCATTCAAATAATATGAAGTGATACTTATTCTTCTTCATGTAGTTCTTTTACTTTCTCATTTCTTCTTAGTAAGTATGTTTCTTTATTAGATAGAATACATCAAAAACTATAAAATCCCACTTAGACTAATTGATACATAATTAAACCCTCTAATTATTTCCTAATACTAATCTCAAATCCCAAAGGAGGTGCACAATAAATCCACATCCCATCCCTACAAATCCTAAACAATTTAAAATTTCTTAAAATTCCCCATAATTCCCATTTAGCCTAATTGTTGGAATATATTACATTATTTGGTTATTTACTAATGCACCATCATGGGTACATATTTATATTAGGATTTAAGTACTTTATTAAAGCAATGTAATAAATGCACAAGTGTTAGAATGTGCAATGATGTAAATGTGCATGTAGTCCATATGTACATGAGTCCTTAGAATAGAATAGTGAGGTGTCATAGGAATATTGAAGGCAAAGAGTTGCATCTCATTATAAATAGGCCTTCATAGAATAGAAAAGAGAGAGGATTTTGGAGTGAATAGGTAGAGTAGTAGTAGATACAATGTAGACCTATTTTTGCAAAATGGAGAGGTAGTGATCTCCATTGCATGGCATTGTATATTTTTATGAGCTTTCACATACAAACATTTCTTAAACATTGTTTCAAGTTTTCTATCATATTTTCATGCATATTACTTAGCCATTAACATAGTTATAGCATTGCATGTTTATTTCCATACTTGTGGTTGTATTTCCTTTAAGTTTAAAGCTTCAAAAGCTAACACTAATCACCTCCCATTAAGTACCTAATTCCATTTATAATCCCTTTTAACAATTCCCTAAGAAAAGGAATTTAATTCATAAATTCCTAAGGAAAATCCTAATAATTCTAAATATACCCCCTAATCCTTAGGAAATCCCATGAAAATTTCCCTTCATTTAATTATAAAATCCCCTTGCATATTTCTCTCCTCTTTTGGTGAATTAAAAATTTGCTTAAAATCTAAAAGTCAACTCATGTCCTATCACCTTCCACCTCGGATTTTCAATAATTTAAACTTCCCTTTCCCATTACCCAAGGTGCATTTAAAAGTGATTTTATATTGTTTTATCTTATTTGAGAACCCTCTCCCCTAGGCATATTTATGAAACTTGGGTGGGTGAGGTATCTCTCCACCCAGATTCATTTATGGTGGAGGGTGCACAATCCTCCACATGGAATTTTTTGCAATTTCTTATTCACCTACCCTTGCCATCTAGATGCCACCTAAGGCAAATTTATTGTCTTGTCATCCAATCCTTCCTCCTTTGCCAAAAATCTATAAATCCCCCCTCCTTTCCGCATGTCAAGAACACAAGCTTGACCATAATCATATGCTACCAAAATTATTCTAGATCCAAGTATGCATTTTAATTTATTACTTTTATTAATTTATTTACTATATCAGCAGGTGCTACTAACCATTTTTGTGTTGCTTATATGTAGGTATTGATAGACTCTACTCAATCAACGGTGGTCACTAAAAACCCACCAAACATTTGATTGTGGCATAGGAAACAAGATCACACCATAGTTTCTTTATAAAAGGAATTACTCCCTTTATTGGAAACATCATTTGTAAAAATTCCAAAAGGGTTTATTGTACTTATAGACACTAAAATCATGTCAATCCAATTAGGAAACCAAAAGCATTAGCTAATTGACATCATATGGCCCCCTTGTGCAACCCTCAGAGGTTTAATAGTGGTCCTAACCACTCTAGGAAGGCTCTACCCCACTTTAGGAGGTTTTGGGCCATATACACATGACCATACCACCTTGGGATGGTCATTGTTCATGGTCGTCCCACCCAAGGATGGTGACATAGCATCGTCCCTAGGTGGGACGTCCACAAGCTGACTCCCAAAAAGTCCAATTTAGAAAAATGGCACCCAAAAACTACCATTTATCCCATATATTCAAACATGCAAGACCTAAGGGCATAGAATCCTTATGACATACTGTAGAATGGAGGTCAAAATGGGATATTCTCTTCCCCCTCCAATGCATGCTTAGTTTTAGACAAGTGGTACCTCTTGCCATGCATGCCCTTGCATGCCCATTTGCCCAAAGGCTCACTTTGGCTATAAAGTGGATTAATTTTCCATCCAAATTAGAGAGAGGAGTTTTGAGACATAGCAATGAAGTGCTACCAAGATTTCCCCTCACCCTTTTGTACCCTTTTCCCTCGAAATCTCTATCTAGCGAAGGAGGTTTGCGAGTGATTCAAGAGGCACAATTTGTTTGAAAAACTAAATAATATGAGTGAATTTCACCACCAAATTTTATGACAATAGTATTAAGAGGGTTTTTGACCAATTCATAGAGGAATTGGTGGTAAATTAGGAGCAGAACTGGTGGTCATCCCACCCCAGGATGGTCCCCATTCTATGATAGTCACCATCATCCCTGCAATGTATGGTGATAGATATATGCACAATGTTTCGACTAATTTTAATTAAGCATATTTTAGGTCATATTATGAGCATGCTGTCCAAATTTCATGCAATTTGGAGTTGTATTGAAGGAAATATTGCAATTTTAAGATTTTGTGGGCTTCTAGGGACCATCCGAAGATGCACATTAAAATGTGACTTATATTGATAATCCACTAATATGGGTCTTATTAAAATATAATTTTATGCATACTATCCAAGTTCTATTTTATTTGGAGGTGTTTTGGTCCATAAATTACTTATTTTGGGTTTTGCAGGCTTTGTAGGTACACTGCGAATGCGACATGGATTTAGAGGCAATTTTTGTTTTGTTTTCAATTATATATTCCCAAAATCATATTTTATGCATGTCTCTATAATTTCAGATCATTTGGATTTGTTTTAGATAGGCGCATTGCATATTTACACTTTCTAGATTATAGTTGCATCTATGGCTTTTGCATGTTTCACATTCTATGCACTTGCTATTTAACAAATTTGGTTTTCAGGTGCAGGTTTTAAATTGCATGAGGAAGGAATACAAGATCATAATAGTGAATAATGAAGTGGCAACATCATAGTTTCACCCACCTCAATTGTGGGTATGAGGAAGAACATTGGAAGTGCACACGAGCTTGTTTGAAAGGACTTGATCCTTGGGCACCCATTTTTTGTAAACAAGTGTATCAAAATAAGATCCCTAAAGGGGACATCTATGTAACCATGATTCTTATTTATAAAATAAAATAAATATAAACACTCCTTTTTCTTGCACTTATTTGGATTCCATGGTTGTTTGCATATGTCCTTTTGTAATGTTTGATTAATACCGGATATAGATGCATCTTGTTTAGCATTATTAGGTGCACCACTTTTCCCCTAATTCAATGGTGATCACGGTTGGACCCTATCCCTATTGATTTGGTTAAATACTTAACCATGTTTATTTTTGCATTCTATTGCAGGTATTTGTCGTTCTAGCCTGAAACGACCTCTAGACTTCTAACTGTCCCAGCCTAGAACAACCACACAACCATCCCACCCTGGGATGGCCATCAAACTTGCCACTTTTCCATCCTAGGATGATCACAAAATAGGAGCTTTTCTGCTCCAAATTTCAAAAATGGTAGGCTTATAGGCCAATTAGGTAGGTACCAAAACCCTCTATTTTCATTTCTACTGTTCAAAACTATCGAAATCTGGTTTTTCTTGCCTCTTTTGATTCCTTGAAAAGTAGAAGATAGGTTTTTTCTTTTCTATAAATGAAAACAAAAAAAATAAGAAGAAAACCTTAAAAGTAACTAGGTAGAAATGCACCTCTATGGTTTGATTTCTTCTAGCCTACCTAATGGGTAGGTTATCTTTTAGGGAATGTATTTGATAGGTTACTTTTTATCTAGCTTTTCTTAAAGTAAAATGTCATTTCTTTGCATTTAGTGAAAGATCATTGAGTGCTTCAGTTTTTAATTTCTTTGGACTTAAAAAGAACCACACACACCACGTTCCACTTAAATTCTAGTGAGTTGGATTTCATCACCAACCACTAGTAGAGGTCAGCGACGGTGGCTTTCATCTCCACTCGTTGCCTCAAATCCCATGAACCCTTGTTCTTTTCCAAGGCTAGCTCCAAGATCCGATGTAGCTTGGAAAATTTGCATGTACTTCTCTTCGGAGGGTATAACATTGACCAAGTGAGTACTAGGTGAGGACTGGTAGGACCTGTGCTCCTTGATCGAGTATGGGTTTCATCTCCATACTTTGGTGGGTTTACGTAATCAAACTTTCATTGCTGGTTGTCGAGCTCTGATCATACAGGTGAAATCCAATTAAACATAATATTATCATCCAACGCAATTCAAACATGTGATATGATATTTTCTTTATAAATAACACATCTAAAACACACAAAATAGCTTACAAATTCACATCTCAAACTTAAAAGAGATAATCACTTGTCTTCTTGAGTGTTTCCTTTCTTTGTTTTGTTTTATTAAGAATTTATAAAGGAGATAATCATCTAGGGTTTGGTAGAGAGTTGTAGACACCTAAAATGCGTCATGTTGAGGGTGACTACTCATATGGACATGCTACAAGACCATATAGAGGATCTTGGATAGACTCCAAGATAGAGCAATGGTTCTAACCACTCAATTTAGGTATTTTGGCCTAATTAATCTGAACCGTAGCCCAGACATGCGGTCTCTAGTCTAAACTACGGTTGACACCTGTGGTCTGTAGTCTGGATTGCAATTGTGACCTACGATATTAACTAAAGTTCAGTTAGGCCTTCCATCCAAGCCAAATTGGTTGGAACGGCCAAAAGATCTAGAAGAAGGCATTTGAAGGATGAAAGATTCCAGAGGCTTCCATCCCAATTGTCCTAACCACCCTTCTTGGTATTGGCTTCTCCATGAAGCCACCCCTAGTCCTAGGGGCATGCTATAAATACCCCCTCAAAATGGGGAGAAAAAGAGAAGCAAGGATTGGAGATTTGAGCAGTGAAGCCCTGGCGAATTGTACACTTAAACTAAGTATACTAAGAGATAGAGCTATTGCACTTAATCCCCGATCCTTTTGCCAATATTCATGATGAATTGCATTATGGATGCCCTAGGTGCCTAGGAGAGTCAAGAAGCACAAATTTGGGCAAACGAAGGCCCTTCACATCGAATTGACAGCCAAATCGATCTGAGGACAACGAAGGCGAACCTTGAAAATCAATTTGGACAAGGAGATCAAACCCACTACCCTTGATTTTGAGGGTAAATCTATCAGAGGTCAAATCGCGGTTGTCAATTGCAGTTCACAGTGCAGACTACTCACCAGAGCTGCGGTTTGCAACAGGTGATAAATCACCTTACTCTTTTCATTTCTATCTAGTTAAATAGGTTAGATTAATCATTTCTTAGGTTTAATTGTAGTTTAGAAGAATTATGATAGTAGGAATTAGCTTAGAATAGTTAGTTTATGCTTTGCATTAATTAGGACATTTGTGGACCTTTTATGCACCTCTATGCTTCTATTTTGATATCTAATCCATGCATTATTTGTCTAATTATCTCCTTTATGCTATATTACAAATCTTGATTCAATTAGCATAGTTTAAAGGTTTTCTTTATGTTTTCTTGATCATTAGTTTAATGGTATTATCATGTACGTTTCCTTAAAGAGCCTCATCACGAGAGGCTATCTATCTTTTTGATCATGTGTTGTTGTTTCTTGATCATAGGAAGACAGGTACAAGAGGAGTCTATATCATAATCCTTCCATATCGCGAAGAAGGGGGTCAACTCCACCCCAAGGTAGTTTGCGACTAGTCAAAGGGCAATATTAATGCGCCTACCCTATTGAGGGCATTGGTAATTGTATAGACTGTATCATCATTCAAGTGACCCTAAGAGGGGCATATTTGTAACAAAGATTCATTCATAATCAATATAAGAAATATCATTTTGTTGAATTTGTGCAATGTGTCAAGCTTTTTATGCTTTTATGATGACTATAGACTAATACAGTAGATAGGTGCATGCTTTTTGGTTATATCAAAAGGCGATCACGGTGGGACTCCACATTTGTAGCCCTTGAGTGTTGATATTCTTGATTTTTCTTATCTCAGGTGCTAACCATAGCTAACAGTTGCGGTTATTTTTTGGCCCACAACTTTCACCCGTGGTTCACACTATAGCCCGTAGACTAGAGCTGTGGTTTACAGTAGAAGCAGCAGACAGTAGATAAACCACTTGGCATCAGATCAGGAGTTGAGGTAGGCTCTATTTTTTTTCTAGTTCTGTATTTTCTTGTCTATGTTTTTATAGTAAGCGTTAAATCGATTGCAAATTAGGTACACTAAATAAAAAGGGTGAACGAATAGTCCTAGTTTGCTTTCACATTCCTTCCATTAAAAAGGCACTACTAGGAACAACGAACATCTGATTGTAGTCCGCCCTAGAATACAGTGACCTTGATAAAAATTGAGTGGTCATTTACATGCTTGAGGCCCAATTAGAGGCCATGTCATCATAATCGCATTGTCATAACATCATGTAGGACATAGCATGCATACCTTTCTAAATTTAAAACGTTCCTTTTCTTTTTGTGCATATCATGTAGGAATGATCATATGAATGCTCTTTTATGCATTTGTCTTTATGCAAAGTAAAATGAACCACACACACCACATTTCAATTAAACACTAGTGAGTTGGGCCTCACATCCAACCACTAGTTGGTTTAGACCAATAGTGGACGTCATTACCATCCGTTGGCTCCTTAAATCCTACGTACCTTTTGTTACTAGACCATACCAAGGTCGACCCAAGAATTTTCCTATCCAAGAAAATTAGCACGTACTCATATTCGGAAGATATTATCACTAATCGGGGAAAACGGGTGAGGATCGGGAGTACCTATGCTCCCTACCGTTGAGTATGGACTTCATTCCCACACATTATAGGTTGGTCTTTTCATCGCCAAGTTATCGAGCTGTGAGTGTATAGGTGAAAGCCAATTAAACTAAGAATAAAATCCAACAATTTTGCAAAACACCCGAGAGTTTCTCATACTAATACAACTCATTTTGAAACGACATCAAACAGTCTAAGGCTCATTTTAAAATTTAAAAATAAGATAAGCATCATTGTATACCTTGTTTGATAATAAAAGATACATCTAGACGCTAGGTACACTATGGTAGATACACGTGATGGTCGACAAAGGTGCAAGGTTGAAGCCAATGACCAAGCCCCAACCGATTCACAAATACACGTGTCTAGTCCTCAACCACATGAGCAAACTGAACGTCGTTCGACGAGCATTAGAGGAGACAACTCGACACGAGGGGATCCCATTGAGTGTACCCCTGATAGACTAGCATTAGTGCATTCTGCTAGATGTAGATTAGAGCATGGAGCTTCTCAGCTTGAGGGTGCTCCACTCGAAAGCCATTATCGAGACCGCATTGCACGTGCATCCACGAGATTGGCCAAAGAGTATGTCGTGCAGGGGACCAAATTGGTACCTATTCACACTAAGTCTATAGGGTGTACTATACCCCCACCTTCTGAGTATAGAAGGAATAGAGATCCACCCATTAAGGGGCAAGTAGACGGGCTCCCTGCTGAGCACAAGTCTACCCATACTCCCACGCATACTATAGCATGCAAGATCACCATCGATATATCGAAGGTGGGAGCTAATGGAACACCAACCCATAATTAGGACGAGCATAGAGAGAAAGTGCGTAGAAGGTCTTTCGGTAGTCTGTTAGATGCACCATGAGTGCGTAAGCATTCACACTCTATCACCGCCCACTCGTAGAGAGGCTTCGATCGACTATCGGTAGCACCATTATGAGCTACTAGAGGGGAACTAACAGGACTTTGGTGCCGGGGGGAAGAGCGGTGCTTTATAGAAATATCTAGACGTGGGTATGGAGAGGAGGACTTTCTATCTTTTGAGGCTTATAAAGCTTTGGCCGAGAAGGTCAAAGCAATTGAGAAACAAGGCACGGTTGTCCAAAAGTCGACACTAAGGAAAATTCACAATGAACCTTTAGATCCCTCGGTGCCTACGCCCCCATACCCTGAGCATTTTGAGATGCCCAGGTTGGAAAAATTCAAGGGTGATGAAGAGGTGCAAGAACATATCACGAGCAATCTAGATTCTTGCTTCCATATAGAGAACAATGATGCACTGTTATTATGTACGTTTGTCATGACTCTCTCTGGTCTAGCCCGAGAGTGGTTCAATCAGCTAAAGAAACATAGCATAACAAATTTTGAGCAATTAGTTGATGCCTTTCTTGAATGCTATTCCTTCAACATCAAGAAACAGGCCAACCTTTCCAATTTGGTTGCGCTAGCTCAGCGCGACGACGAGCCAATAGAACAGTACAAGAAGAGGTGGAGGAGATTAATGGCAAAGTTGTCGTTCCCGATTCCTGCCATAGAATTAACTCGAATGTTTACAAAGAGTTGTGCCAAGCACATCTCACTACTATTGCAGCTACAACAGTATGCTACATTCAAAGAAACTTTGGCGCAAGCCAAGGTAATTGAGGATATCAAGTTACAGGAGGGCAACTTGAAGCTCAAAACCAAGAAAGAGGGATATAGGAAGAGTACCTCAAAGCAATAGGGCAAGCAAGCCCATGTGAATCAGGTGGTACTAAATCTCCAAAATGAGGATAAGGGGCAAAAGAAATAGAATTATCAAGCCCATCCTCCTCCTACGCAATACGACCAACGCAAGAATAACTACAAGGGCAAGAACAAAGAGCAACGCCCACCTCGCATATTCACGCCATTGACGAAATCATTGACATCAATTTTTCGTCAGCTCTGCGAGGCCAAGGCAATAAGATTGCCCGAAGTCAAGATGGTTGATCCTAATCAGCCCAAGCCCAAAGACTATCAGGAAGATCTGTTTTGCATATTTCATAGAGCGAAAGGCCATGACATCGAGGTATGTTGGTCTTTCAAACATATTGTGCAAAATATGATAGAAATGGGAGAGCTTGTGGTACCAGGAAATCCCTAGGCATAGACAACCAAAACATGGGGATTTTTAAAAATTTGTTACCAAACCATGAGGCACCCTGTAACCACGCTGGCCACGTCAATCAAGTGCGAGTCGAACCACCTACCCAAGGGTTCGTCGGCATGGTCAATGTTGTTACCATACATGGGAGGTACGAACGACCGAATCAACCTCGTACTCCCATTCAAATACAGGCCATGCCCCAACAGCGATAGGCACAAAATATTCCAGGCCCACCAACGAGATCGATGGTGACCATTAGGAGCAGGCTGGTTCAAAACCTGCAGATGACTCCTACGAAGTTATCAATATATGAGCTTATACAGTAGTCCCCTAGGCATAGGGAGACTCTTATGGATATTCTGAGGTCCATTGAGGTATAGTCCCAGGATGCACAGGCATTCACAAACTTCATGGGGCACATACAATAGTGCCAAGAACCAATGATCCAATTCTACAATCACGAAGTGAAAATGGTTTTTGCAAGCGTGGTTGACCCGCCACTACATATCATTGCATGTGTTAACCACATGTCATTCAAAAGGGTCTTGATTGACACTGGTTCATCAATCAATATAATCATGACTAAGGCACTACACCATTTGAAATTGCCTAAATCACTCGTCGTACCAACCACCTTTACATTGAGAGTGTTTAACGATGCACTATGCTCTACGGTTGGCATGATTGTCCTACCTATTCAGGTGGGACTAAAGACCATTCTCATAATGTGTCACATGATAGAGGGTGCTTTGCAGTATAACATCCTACTAGGGAGGCCTTGGATTCATGAAATGCGTTGTGTTCCCTCGATATTGCATCAATGTGTCAAGTATATACATGAGGGACAAGTTCACGTGGTTTCATCAGATGAAGAACCATTCAAGTTCGTGAACTTAGCATATTTTCTAGGGGGCTTTGTACTCCCATCAATGCACTTGGAAATACGGCCCATGTCATTGGTAAGGGTTCCAAGAGGTAAACAAGTGGTGCATGTTCAACCATCGATATCTGTATCAAACATATCTAAACATACCACTACAACTTCTCTGAGACCGAGTGCATCAGCAATGCATCGAGACGACGAGAAATTAAAGGCAAAATTGGGTAGGAAAGAAGCAAAGAACATGCCCGAACTAGTCATCGTTGAGGCTGCCACTCCCATGGAGGTGGAGGAAGCCCAGGATCAATTTAAGGAGGCACCTCATCCTTCTTCTCCTACATCATCAACAGGGTCATCCACAATGTGAGTGACTATTCACCTATCCAGTACAGGTATGGGTGAGTACCTCATACAAAATGTGACCTTTGGTCCTATTTTAGAGACTACACGAGACATGGGCTGACCAAAGGCCCATCGATATCTAGTTGGATCCATAGTACCATTGGGTGAGCCACCCAACCAAACAAACTTCATCTACGCTAGGTTGGATCAAGTTCCAACGTGAGCACCCATGGAGATGGATGATGAGGAACAGTTCACGATGAACATTCGGTACTTGTCCAACCCAAAGTACGCCATACACATTTTTGAGCTTTATCATTGGTATAGATATGACCTTGGTCTTTTTGAACAAGGACGAAGAACCCCTCTTGAACTACGTTATCAATTGGCAACTGATAGGTTCGGATTGGGATTGCAAATTTAGGGACATGATGATTTACTCGCTGCATCATTAGATCATTTATACCTGAGTCTAGGGGACGATGTAGATTTTAATCCATATCATCCTAACATGTCTAGTCTTCGGGTCAATAACCCAATGGTGTCAATCATCACCATTGAGAGATCGAAGCTTGAACATGAAGAGTTATCGAAGCATAACCCCAGAGGCAACCTGGGTCATCAAAATCATATCACAACCAATGATACTGGTATGCAGGGGCACAACCCCACCATTCTAGGTGATCTCAATTCAAGAGATATTTGTAGTGAATATGGAGAGGAGTCCACCTCCAAAATAAGTGGACCGAGTTATGATGCAGATGGTGAGTCCTCGAATAATGATCAATCTAAGGAGGAAGTTGAACGAGCCTTCGTGGTTTTGGTATTTCTATGCCATTTATTACCTAGAGAGCAATTAGATGAGATACAAGAGCATTTCATAGTCTATAGTGATTATGAAGACGAGACAGAGTAGGCCTACTTAAGGCCTCATCCAGCTAATCTCCCAATATTTGTGGATACGATAGAGTGGTCTACTCATAGTAGCAATCATAGCGATGAGGATGAGATGACCGATTCGAGGCTTGTATATCTGCTACATCTATTGTCTGTGGAGTCAAAGTATGTTATAGAAAAAGTTCCTCTTAACACTGATCCCTCTGAAGAGGAAGCAGAGCCAATTTTTGCATTGGTGTCATATATACGATCATTTTATCCAATTTATCCGGATAGTGATGATAGTGACCGCAGAATTAGATACATGGGACCACATCTGGCAGATCGCCCCTTGCATATGGGGGGAAGTGAAGGATTATATTTGTATAGTGATGATGAGGATTCATTGGAGATGGCCTATTTGGGGCCTCATCACCTATGTAATCATAATCCACCTCGGGGTCCGCCACCTATTACAGTTGTAGGTTTGCATCGAGATATTAATCTCCAATGCCGCCTCAGGGAAAGAATAAATCTGGAAGAGGAATATCAAAGGCTCTTTCCCCATCTGCCTACTTATGTTGAGCTACTTGAGCTAAGAGATCCCATTTTGCAATTAGTGCACATGGAGGATCCAGTTGTCCGGGCATCCCACAGGGAGGACCCGTTCATCCCCATACCATCTGAGCCAGATCTTGGGTACGAAAGCTACACAGATGATGTAGAGTTTAGTCCGTGTGGTCCTGGAGATCAATTCCATTCCATCAACATGGTCTCCATTGATTTGACCATTCCACTCCACAATCCAACATATCCATCCAAACCATTGCATCTAAACATGGATGCTATCGATTAGGATCATGCTGATTCACCAGTAGAGCCTAAAGACTTCTTCTCGAATGAAGAGATGTTGCAACCATTTTATTTTGGACCAGGTTGTGCTTATGATTTCTATCACACTGAACATGCTTCCAACGAAGAACATATAAATCCAGCTGATGACATCCATTTGATCCCTACACCTCATCAACTTGAGGAGGGATCCCATATGTTAGTAGAGGAAACCTTTGAAGTGGATATCGATAACGACCCCACCAATCCAATGAAGGTTAAATTTGGAATGAGTCTCACTCCATATGAGCACGCTAGCATCATCCCTCTACTAAAAGAGAGACCTGACCTTTTTGCTTGGACATACAAAGATATGCTCGGTCTAGACCCAAAATTGGTTACTCATAACCTTTCGCTAGACTCGTCCAAGAAGCCTGTCAAGTAGAAGCTCAGAAATATGCATCCAACAATAGCCTTAATGGTGAAAGATGAATTGTAGAAATTGTTGGATGTAGAATTTATCATTTCCATCGACTATCCAAAATGGGTATCCAATATGGTACCTATAGGAAAACCAGATGGAAGGATCCGTATTTGTATGGATTTTAGAGATCTCAACAAGGCAACACCCAAATATTCATTTTCGTTGCCCAATATCGATGCTCTAGTAGACGCTACTATAGGTCACAAAATGCTCTCCTTAATGGACGATTTTTTTTGTTACAATCAAATTCGGATTAAGCCCGAAGACCAACACAAAACCACGTTTATAATGCCATGGGGAACATTTTTCTACAAAGTTATGCCATTTGGTCTCAAAAATTTTGGTGCCACATACCAATGGGCCATGACATACATCTTTCATGACTATATGCATAAAATTCTTGAGGACTACATTGATGATTTGCTAGCCAAGTCATTACTACGTTCCGAGCATGCGGAGGTCTTGAGGAAAGTTTTCGATCGCCTTATCGAGCATAATGTAAGATTGAATCCTAAGAAGTGCGTATTTGGCATAACTTCAGGAAAGCTTTTAGGATTCATTGTTTCAAAGCAAGGCATCGAAGTCGACCTAGCGAAGGTCAAGGCTATTTTAGAGATGCGTCCTCCCACAAATATTAAGGAACTAAGAAGCCTTCAGGGCAAAGTAGCATCCATAAAGTGATTTATCACTCAACTATCGAATAAATGTCGACCCATGAATCGATTGCTACACAAGGGGGTCCCATTCAATTGGGATGAGGACTGCCAAGCAACTTTCACTAAGATTAAGCATTACCTGGTGACGTCGCTAGTATTAGCTCCACCAAGGCCAGAAGAGCCTTTTCTGCTATATATATCGGCAATAGACTTTGCGTTAGGGACCATGTTGGCCCAAAAGAACGTACAAGGCAAAGAGCAAGCCATATATTACATTAGCTGAACCTTGGTGAGTTACGAGCTAGGATATGCATATGTGGAAAAACTATGTTTAGCAGTAGTTTTCGCTACCAAGAAATTGTGGCACTACATGTTGAGTCATATGACATATGTGATATCAAAACAAAATCCTTTGCAGTATATGATGAGCAAGACATATCATAATACACGTACTGCAAAGTGGATCATGTTATTGATAGAATTTGATCTAGAATTCATAAGCCAGAAGTCCATTAAGGGACAAGTCATAGCAGATCAGTTAGTTGAGGTGCCACTGTCCAACAGTAGGCCTCTAACAATCGAGCTTTTGGATGATGCAGTGTTTGTAGTATCCGAAGCTCCCAAACCCAAAGAACTAGAGAACAATGCTAATATGACTCTGTTCTTTGATAGTTTGAAATACGAGCAAGGAGCTGGTACAGGGATAGTGTTTTTCACATCGCAAGGAGCTCCAATGCCATTGTCATTCAAACTAGACTTCCCATACACCAACAATAATGCTGAATATGAAGCCCTACTTTTGGGCCTCCATACAGCCATCGCCATGAATATCAAGAGACTAAACATCTTTGGTGATTCCCTACTCATAATTAACCAAGTGAAGGGACTATTTTAGTGTTGATGTCTGGTACTGAAAGCCTACAAAGATCTTGTTGCCACATATCTAGCTAAACTAGAATGGTACGACATCGAGGCAATCCCTCGTTCATCAAATAGGTTTGCAGACACCATGGCATCTTTGGGATCCTTAATCCCTCAGAATCCGTCTACCGACTTCACTACCATCCATGTCAAGACGCTCTCGCATCCTACAGTAGAGCGTGCAGCCTTTGATAACAAAGAATCAATCAACATGATTAGTGTGGAGCCAAAATCTTATTAGTTCTACAAAGCTGAAGACTTTCTCAAGAAGGCACCCTAGGGGTCTTTAACCTCCCAGAGTCCTATGGGGAGTGGCACCACCATTCACCACAAGGTTTTTTCCCAGTTTGCATTTACAAAGATAAATACGCAAGGGGAGCAAGTTGTCTTAGCAGTCAAAGCTGAGGCTCATCAGAATTGGATGTCACAGATTCAAGACTTCCTAAGACTTGGTTTTGTCCCGGAGGGACTGTCGCGTGCCACAAGACGCACATTTAAATAGAAAGTGACTAAATATATCTTGATAGGAGACATTTTGTACCACCAAAGTTATGATGGAGTTCTCCTTCGTTGTCTTGAGCCCCAAGAGTCATCTTGGGCAATTTTAGAGGCTCATGACGGTACATGCGATGGCCATTTCAGCAGCATGGCCATCGTCAAGCGCATCCTTCGAATGGGTTATTATTGGCCCACTATGGAGAAGGATTGCAATGTGTATGTCAAGAAATGTGTCAAATGTCAGCATCATGCTAATCTTATGCACTTGCCATCACAGGCCCTACAACCCATCCAAGCGGCTTGGCCATTTGCTCAGTGGGGGTTTGATCTAATTGGCAAGATCTCTCCTCCATCATCAGGCTGACATACATTCATTATTACGGCTACTAAGTATTTTACAAAGTGGGTGGAAGCCATTCCCTTAACAATGACCATTGGAGCTCGCATAGCAGAGTTCATAATGGAGCATATCATAAGTCATTTTGGGATACCATCCAAAATAGTTTTGAATAATGGAACTTCTTTTAAGAACAAAATTGTGTGAGCTTTAACATCTAAGTACCGCATCAAACATAGTTTTGCAACTCCATATTATCCATAGGAAAATGGGCAAGCTGAGGCCTCAAACAAGACTGTGGTAGCCATCTTGAAAAAGATAGTGCAAGAACACCACAAGGATTGGCATATACAACTGCCCCTTGCATTATGGGCTTATAGGACTAGCATTCGAACTCCCACTAGGGCAACTCCGTTTTCACTAGTATATGGCATTGAGGCCATTATGCCCTTAGAGTTGGAAATTCCAACGTTGTGCGTCGCATTGAAAGAGTTCATTGATGATGACACCGCGCGACAAGCTCGACTAGATCAATTGACGCTACTGGATGAACGTCACGTGAATGCCCTAGAGCATCTCCACGTCTATCAAGAGTGATTAAAATGAGCTTACAATATCAAAGTCCACTAGAGAGACTTTGAAGTTGGGGATCTTGTGCTGAAAGAAAACCAACAGAACTCGAATTTGTCACCCGATATGCGAGACAAATTTACGACTAATTGGCTAGGACCCTATATCATATCTAAAAATATTGGTCTGGGTACCTATCGCCTGACGTCGCTAGGGGGTGTTGAAGAGCCTAAACCTCTCAACATCATCCATCTTAAGGCGTTCTATGCTTAGAGAGTGTAGCAAAAAAGGCTCCAAAGGCATCTGTAAGCCCTTTGGTCAATCAAAAAGGCACCAAGGATTTCTAAAAAATTGCTTGGTCAACCCAAAGGCTTCGAGAGTTTTTTCCAAACTACTCGGTCATCCCAAAAGGCTCCAAGCTCTCATTCGAGTGATTTGGTCATGTCAAAAAAAGCTCCAAAGGCATCTATAAGCCCTTTGGTCAGTCAAAAAGGCACCAAGGATTTCTAAAAATTGCTTGGTCAACCCAAAGGCTTTGAGGGTTACTTAAAGCCACTTGGTCATCCCAAAAAGGCACCAAGGATTTCTAAAAAATCACTTGGTCAACCCAAAGGCTCCGAGAGTTCCTATAGCTTCTCGATCATCCTAAAAGGACTCCAAGCTCTCTTGCTGAGATTTTGGTCAACTAAAAGGTTCCAAAGGCATTTGTAAGCCCTTTGGTGAATCCAAAAGGCTCCAAGGATTTCTAAAAATTACTTGGTCAACCCCAAAAAGCTCCAAAGGCATATATACTCATTGTTTGGTCAAATATGAAAGCTCAAAAATTCATAAAAATTTGAAAATATATAAAATTCAAAAAAAATTGGTAAAGCATAAAATCCAAAAACATTTTCTTTTGCAGTTTGCATTTTCATACATGCATTCACCTCATCATATTGCATTTAGGTATTTTTCATCCGTTGCATTCCACAGTAGAGTGTAATGTGTCTATCAAAATCTTACAAAAGGTCGCACGTTTGTGTTTCAATCATGCACCCTTGCATTTATCATAATTCATTGCATTCATACACGATACCTATTATGGAGAAATATGTATGTATATTAAGTTTTCCAGTCACTCAAACATACCTAGTGGTTTCTTCAGATATTGTAGAAATCTTACTTTACTTTTATAGATGAGGTCATTAGTTGGGATAGTGCTTCAACATATCAGGATCCTGTCACTAAACAAAACAATATAAAATCCTTCTAAGACAAGAGATGATGAAAGCTACGAAAGTGGTCTTAGGTATCTAGAGAGATGGGTTTCACGACCTGCTTATCTTGCAAATAGTTCGGTCTAGAGTGGTGAACCTTGGAAAAAGGACAAGAATTTCCCCTTCTATTACATAGATACAAAGTTAAATTTCAAGTTCAAAAGTGGAAAAATTTCAAATCTCAAAGGTCAAAGTTCAAAGTTTACAAGTCAAAGTTCAAAATCCCAAGTAATATAGTGAATCAAAAGCACTATAAAAATCCCTTGCTCAAAGTAAAGCGTAAATGAAACATAAAAAAAAATAGTGACAAGAATCACTACATATGAGCAAGTATAAAAAAAATGGGGTGAGAACTTGAATCCCTAGATTGTTCACCATCTCGAAAACCATAGAGTGAACCCCGATCGCAACAATGGGTTGAAAGAGTCCCGCCTACTTTTGGAGTAGTAGTTCTATTGGGTGATCCCTAATCGCACCAATGGTTTGAAAGAGTCCCGCGTGCTTTTAGAGGGGTAGCCCTGATCAATTTGCAAGATGAGCTAGCTCTAGATGCCTAGGTTTTTCTAGTTGTATAAGTCTAATCAAAGTTGAAAAAGGATGGTACGATCGTATGAGGAACCCTATCTCACATATGGTTTGAAAGAGTCCCGAATGACATATGGGGTATGCTTATGGTCTATCTAAAAATACTCACATGCACACATAAGGATAATGAATAGTTGGGTCTGTCACGACAAAAGCCTTGTCCAATAAAAGCCTTGTACAGTTAGTATGTGATTTTTGGAGAAGTCTACTAGGGTGTTTGAGTCTCATGGAAAACCTCAAAAAATTCTCTCATAGCAACAAAATATCAAATACCACTAGACAAAAAGTGAAAATATCAAGAAAAAGAAAAAGAAAAGAGTCATCCATTTATTAGAATGTATTTTACAAAGCACAATCAAACATATAGGATAGATACCGCATGAATATTAGAAATGATGTTTAGATGGCCACTGACTATATAGTGCAGCAAAGAAAAATATACAGAATGACATATTCATTCATTAGAATTATACCAATCCATTTTACTGCATTTCATATATGGGTGATTAATTGATTAAGTTCTTGTAATGAGAATTATCAATTATTTTGCATGATTGTTATACATTCTATGGTGTCATATTTTAAAATTGATATACATAGTTTACATTCATTCCTTATGTTTTAAGTGATTAAAGCATACAAGTTCATTCCCATTAGATTATGATTATGTACATAATGTATTACCATACATTGCATATCATACCATAACTTCATAAAAATAAACGCATGCCCACAAATCAAAAACAAATACGCATTAAAAATAAACAGTGCATCCATATGCATACATCATATATGGCACATCTAATCATCTAGATCACTGCATCTCATCAACATCATCATAAATAAGATAGCTATATAGTGCATGTCATCCATACATCACATCATATAAACATAGCATCAACATAAGCATTGCATCCATGTGCATCAAATAAACATAAAATCAAAAATAAATATCGGTACACATAATGAGCCATAAATGATCAAGTCATATATATATATATATATATATGTGTGTGTGTGTGTGTGTCCAAAAGAGTACATAGGGAGTGTATCAAAATGCTCGTAGGCTACAAAGTGTGTAGGTACTTGACCTTACATCCAAAATAAATATGGCATATAAAAAATGTAGTCTACATCTAGCAAAGCCCAGATCTAGTTTGCTCCCCCTGTACCGGAGCTCTCGTCACCTCCCTCAACATTGTACTCTAGAGCCTACTCTCCTGTCTTCTCTGGCACCCATGGTGGGTCCTACTATGGATCTTGCTTGCCTCCAAATTCTAAGGCACCCAACACATGAGAAACTGGTAACTGAATTATGCTAGTCCTTTGACTGGTAGCCCCTAAAGTCTGCCCTGCATCTCTAGTTCTGGCACGTGATGTCACACCATGTTTGTAGAGGACCTGTGCGTCCTCTCAGTCCTATGAGTCTTGTGAATCAAGCTTACCATAGACTATTTGGATGTCCTAAACTTGGTCTACTAAGACTCTAAAGTGAGAGGATCCTTAGGAACCTGTAGCCTGTGCATCTCAATGTAGTCGACTAGCTGATAAACATGATCAAGTCGGGTTGCATGCATCTCATTGGTCCTCATGACCATGTTGCATAGTCACTCTACCTTGACCATTGGATCTTGACCACCTGCTAAAGCTACCAGTAGTGTTGTCAGAGCCCCCATGGTAACCTGAGGAGGAGGCATAGCCCCGCTCGATGCCCGAAGGAGATCCCTATTTGCCTCTATTGTAGTCCAATGTGTCTATGCTAACTCCAATGTAGTCTATAGTCTTTGAACTTGGGTCTCTACATCTATAGCCGATGTAGTGAGATCTTGTATCTGATCCTGCACCTCAGTCAGGTGCCTATCCCTATCAGCTACCTTCACCTCTAGAGTGGTGATAGTAGTATCTCACTCCAGCTGATGTGTATGGAATCTTCCAAGCTAACTCTGCAAGTTAGCCACCTGAGCTAAGAGCAACCCCTCTGCACTGTCGGGAGGGACCTCACCCTCCTCTAGAGCCTCCTCATTTGGGTCAATCTTAGGAGTCTCCTTGATGGTAGCCTTTGCGCCCCAACTGCCCTCTGTCCGTTGGCGCACCCTACGCCCATCGAGATCCACCTCTGCCTCTGCCTGATCTAGCTCTTGGCCTAGAGGCCCTTGCTCATACCATCTGAACATGGACCACCACCCGTCATACTCTGGAGTGGTCCCAGCAGTCTCAACTCTAGTCTCCTAGTAGTCATTAGGAGCATCTCCTAGAGGCTCAGGAATGATCCACTATAGATCAGTCTCCACGACCAAGCGTCGGTATCTAAAAGAGATCTCTGGAATGTCCTGCACCATGTCAAACTGTTGCAGGACACAAGAGTAGAACTGATACTCTATAATATCAACCTTTAAACTGATAATCTTCTTGTCTCAATGAGCCCATTGAAACCACTCGTCTACCTTAGGCCATGCAGGGAAATCCATGTAGGGGCACCAGACAACATTCCCCAACTTGAGTGATGCAAATCAAGTAATATAATCCTCAACGTCACTAGCATGGATCCTACTATGGGTACCCTTCCCCTCATGAGGCTAGCATACAGCGTAGCACTGATGATCGACATCTATATCAGCAATGCGTAGTGGAAGATCTATAGGATGCTCGATCTGGATGTGCTTCCACCCCTATATATACAATAGAAGACTACAGTTGATGCCCTTACGGCTATGCTCAGTAATATGATACAACTCCCTATAGATATGACATAGCAGGGTGCTCCCCCATGATAAAAGTAATGGCTCCTATGTAGAACTCTGAAGAACCCTCTAGGTAGTGGACAAGAGGTTCCAGGGAATCCTCATGCTCGAAGAGTCTGGAAGGATAATTTGTACTACCAAGTGCATGAAGAGGGCTCCCCGTGTAGATAAGACATCCTCGTGATACCAGTCATCGATGTGCACCCCTCCATGGTCAATCGCCTCTTAATCATCATCGCTCTGATTGCTGAAGATAACATCAAAAACATCCTCCTTTACCTCGAAGGTAGAGGAGATGATGGCCTCACCATCGATGAGGATCTTTAAGATCCTATAGATGTCCTCCAAGGTAACAGTCATTTCACCTATAGGCAGGGTAAATGTGTTAGTCTGTGCATTCCAACATTGGGCCAACATAGTCAGGTAGGCTTGATCTACCCTAATAGTGGGTAGATCCATGACATAGCCAAACCCGACAACTTGGAACCAATCTCGGTCATCATCAGAAAGAGCCTCATAGAGAGTCTTCAGAATGTCAGGCTCCTAGGCTCTAGAAGTCAATTTTTGAAATAAAAAGCATAATGTAAGACAAAATCTAGCTAAATAGAGCTAAAAACAATGCTAAAAATGATAAAAACATCTAAAAATTAAAAATTAAAAAAAATAGTAAAATTAGTCAAAATTTTCTAAAGTTGTCGAACCGCGGGTCAACCCTACGGTTCGCATGCGATCAATTTTGACCATTGGGATTTTTGAATCCTAACCACAGCTGAAACCTATGGTCCCCAATTTGCCAATTGGGAACCACAGCTACCAACTATGATTTAGGAGAGGCACCCATTTCGGGTACCCTCCTAGTCCACTAAATCAAAAAATTAAAAACCTAAGCTAACCTAGACTAGTGAGGTTCATTACTAGTAATTTAGTGAGGTTCATTATCCGCATTACTTAATGTGGTTCATTTTACTGGTATTGAGTGCGAGGTCTCGGTTTTGAGTTACCTTGCCTACACCCTGGCCTCGGCTAGTAGATGGTTGATTAGGATCCGCCATCAAGGTAGACGAGTGTAATTATGGTAAAGTGTGGTAGCATTTCGGATCAGGGAATGTTCTCTCACTCTCAAAGCTCTCAAGTTGCTAGTGCTTGCAAGAAAATAATGAAAATTTTCAAATGGGAATTCAATTTATAGGTTCTCCTAGTCTCGAAGAATCGTAGCTGACACCTACGATTCCGGAACTAGGGTTTTCCACCCGCAGGTATGACCCGCGGTTCCCAAAATTTGAAAAATTAAACCATAGACCATACCTGCGGTCCGTAGCTAGCATTAAATGCACTCAAAACACATCGTGGGAAGGTCTAAAAAAACAAATTAATGACTCCCATTAGATAAAAATTCAAAATCAATGATCAAAATTGCAAATTTGGTGATGTTTAAAGCACCAGGATCAATCAAATAAATGCAAAATTAAAACAAAAAAATCAAATAATTAAAAACCAAATGTGCCTCATATTCAGTTATTTATCCTATACACTTGGTGATTGTAGCGAGTTGTGATCCATGCAATCCGACAAGATGAGTAAATCACCATAAGGACATTTGGGACAAAATTGTCATTTCTTTTATGACATATTTCAACAAATCATCGACAAATATGATTCAACACAAGTCTAATTGCATTTGTATCATTTTGATTCCTTAAGACGACTATTGTAGCCTGATTGCTCCATGGGATAGAAATGTGCAAATACTACTAAGAGTTGCAATCATAAGCTGAACTAGGCCTAGCCAAGGCATTAAAAGGCTCGAATCTAAATTTGTTTAGGATCATTCATTATGGTCAAGCGATTTCATCGCTTCATACATTGTCATTACCCTCATCGACTCGTCGCTTGAGGGGGTAGTCATAATTTCATAATCATAATCAAAGTCAACAGAAGATCCCTGAGATCATAGATCCCCTGATCTTGTCAAAATTGTGTTTGTTCTTGCGAATCATTGTCAATAGCTATCATAAGCTTCCCCCTTTGCTTCGGGCAAACAATAATAATGATAATTGGTTTGTAACTCTCATCCTTCATATTTATGGGTCAAAAGATACCCATACTTGGCATTGATGCTATCCGAATGTCTGATGATGAGTGCAAACTTGTCAAAATGTAAGCCTTTCACGAGTTGGAAGCAATTATTCCAATATGCGCGTCCTTTTGCTAGACCTGGGGCATCTAATGTTGATCCAACTAGTGATCATCATAGAACCTTAGGCATCATTTTAAGATATATATTTTTGCTCAGTGTTGTTTGATCTCACAATGCATCTCAAAAGGGGCATCTGTAGACACCTAAAACCTATCATGTCAAGGGCGACTACTCATATGGACATGCTACAAGACCATATGGAGTATCTTGGACAGACTCCAAGATAGAGCAATGGTTCTAAGCACTCAATTTAGGCATTTTTGCCTAATCAATATGAATCACAACCCAAACCTGTGGTCTCCAATCCAAACCATGGTTGACACCTATGGTCTGCAGTCTGGACCGCAACTGTGACCTACGATCTTAACTGAAGTTCAGTTAGACCTTCCATCTTATCCAAATTGGTTAGAATGGCCAAAATATCTAGAAGAAGGCAATTTAAGGATGGAATATTCCATAGGCTTCCATTCCAACTGTCCTAACCACCCTTCTTGGTCTTGGCTTCTCCATGAAGCCACCCCTAGCCACCAATAGTTCATGTCCAAGCAATAATCTATTTGATCACCTTTGTGCAGCTAAGGCAATCAATCTTCTTGAGATTCAACCTATTGATCCAAATGCACTGAAGCCCAAAGGATACCGAGAAGACCTATACTACAAATTTCATAGGGAAAATGGACATGATGTACATATGTGCTATAAGTTCAAACATTTGATACAAGATATGATCAATATGAATGACCTTTAGTTTGATAACCCTATCACACAAAACAACCAAAAAATAGGTGCTTTTAAAGACCCAT
Source organism: Wollemia nobilis (assembly GCA_028583015.1). Lineage (NCBI taxonomy): Eukaryota > Viridiplantae > Streptophyta > Pinopsida > Araucariales > Araucariaceae > Wollemia > Wollemia nobilis. The sequence continues at coordinate 2,929,666 of JAQPPZ010003287.1, read as the reverse complement.
TGCCTGCTCATGCGAAACAGGCCAGGCTAGTGCCCTAGGTAAATGAGGTTCATCATGCACCCTCTAAGAAAGGGTATGTTGACATGATCAGCATTGTAACAAGGAATAGGTAGTACCCAAATCCAATCGCACCACCTAGGGCACAAAGCAATGTTCCTTCAATGTCGTAGCCTCTACCGCCTCCAGTGCCAAGCCTCCCACCTCGACCTATGGCCACAATTAAGAGTAAGCTTGCCCAAAGCCTAAGAATAACATCTGCCCATCTCTCCATCTATGAGATCATTCAACAATCTCTACCTCATATATAATCCCTAATGGAGATCCTTAAGGCAATCGAGCTACAGCCCCAGGAGTATAAATCCTTTAATAATTATGTGGGGCATGTTTGGAAATGTACAAAACCAGTGATTACCTTTCGAGAAGATGAGATTAAATCAGTCCCAAATGATATGGTGGATCCTCCCTTGCACATCATCGCATGTGTAAATGGAACACCCTACAAGAGAGTTTATTATAGACATTGGCTCTTCCAGCAACATAATCACTACAATAGCTCTAAAGCATCTAGGGCTCTCGACATCCCATATTGTCGCGTCTATTTACACACTTTGAGAATTTAATGATGGCATATTTGAGCATTTAATGATGGCATATGCTCAATAGTTGGTATGATAGTCTTGCCTATCTAGGTAGGACAAAATACCATACTAACACTGTGCCACATCTTGGAGGATGAGATGGCATACAATATCTTAATGGGCAGATCGTGGATCAGGGACATGAAGTGTGTCCCTTCCATTGCTTACCAGTTCCTAAAATACACCTATGAAGTATTGTTAAAAATATGAGTTATTTTATGTTGTCATCGATGTCACATGGATCATTGATATCACATGGATCACATTGAGTTTTGGTGGCCAAAGCATTTCATAAATAAGCATTTATGATATTTTGGAGAGCATGGATATATATAGGGTTTTTTTTAAAACCAAGGTAGGAAAAATAAAAGGTTTTATTTAAAACCATGGATGGCATATTTGAAATGGGTTTTTCTTAAAATCCATATTGGCTTTTTGTTTCATTGAAAAAGGTGCCCCGGTGATGGAGATATTTATTTTTAAATATTTAGTTTAAATTTTAAATTATTTAAAATTTTAATTTTAATTTTAAAATTAAATATATTAATTTTAGCACCGACTAAATAAATGAGGAAAGGCTATATTAATTTATAGCACTGAAATCTAAAGAAAGAGGAAAGGCATATATATATGCCAACAAAAGCTTAGACTTTATGAAATCCAGCGCTTATTTTTCGAATGCCTTCGATTGGGGAACGAATTGCGAAAAGAGAGAGAAGTGTGACATTGGTCTATTGAAAAATCATTCGCGGAGTTTAATAAGACACACAGGAATATTTGGCCTAGCAATTCATGAACTGTGTGTTACGCAGGAGGTCCTGCAATTGATTCTCGTCGTGGTTATTTGCTTTGTTGAAGCGCTCGAAGCGTTGTTAAGTTTTTCGAAGGGTGCAAAAGTTTATGATATAAGTTTTTGTTCGTGTCCCTTTGGACACGTGAGGGCATGTGGCCCAATGGCAGGTTGGCTGTGAATAAGGCGCTGAGCAAGGATACGTCATGAGATCGAATCCTGTCAAGGACAAAGGCAAGTTAATAATTTTTTAATATATTTTATTTATTCTAAAGTTGCCCTAGGAGGAATAAGGGTTGTGATGCATGTTTAGAAAAAGAGAGATTTCTGATGTTTCTCATTTTGAAAGTATATCATATTATATATCGTTGGAAAGCTTATTTCGAGAGATATTTTAATAACTTGCTTAGAGGGAGAAATAAGGTGTATGTAAAGAGATATTTCTATTTTTATAAAGAGTTTCAAAAGTGAAGGTTGTTTTGGTTCTTTTTCAAAGGTTATTAATTCTTTCATGAGGGGACATGTTGTATCTTATTGAGTAGGAGTGATAAGGTGTTATTTGGATATTATTTTTGTGATATTAATCGTGATCTCTAACCCTTATTGAAAGTTGAAAAAGAATTTTGTTGAGTGTGGCAGATTTAGTGGACATCCAATAAGGCATCAAAATGTATGAGCAATATTCTCCATTTACTTTGTTATGGTGGTTGATTTCTGAAATATCATTGGAGAGAAAATGATTGATTGTGGTTTCTTTTTCGAAAGTGGTTGGTTTAATGCTTCAAGGATTTTTGGTTTGAGAGTTGTGTTTAAACCTTGTTTTATAAGCATAGTTGTTGAATCCCATTGGTTATGCAAAGAACTTGAGCTAGAAAATAACATGAGTATCATTGTTATGTGATATGGGCATTTTTGGAAACATTTGAGTTGGTTGATACATTCTTGGACTAGGGTTTTGTGAGAAATATTTGTACCTTATGGTGATTGGTTGAGTTGAGTTGATTGAGCCTAGTCAAGTGATTGTGTGAGGTGATTGTTCAAGTCCCATGAAACAAACAATTATATAATTCTGATTTAGATTGAGATTGAGCTTTGATATTAGAACATATTGAGTCTAACAATTCTCTTTATGCTTCTATAAGATTTGATTTGAGTTAAGATTGACTTGAGCTTATTTGAGATCATTGTGGATCATTGTTGTCATCCATTGTAGAGTGAATTGTCATTCATTGTTGAATTCATCATTGAGCCTTACCTTCATTGATTTGTGGATGATATTTGAGTGCTACTTGAGCATGATTGGTTGAGCCTTTGAGAAGGCTTTTGGGATATATTTGTGGAAATATTTGTGGACATATTTGGGATAACATTTGAGCAAGTTCTTGGTGAGCTTGTTGAGCAGATTTTGAGCAAGTTCTTAGTGAGCTTGTTGAGCATATTTTGAGAAAGTTCTTGGTGAGCTTGTTGAGCAAATTTTGAGAAAGTTCTTAGTGAGCTTGTTGAGCAATTTTGAACAAGTTCTCAGTGAGCTTGTTGAGAATTTTTGAGCAAGTTCTTAGTGAGCTTGTTGAACAAATTTTGAGCAAGTTCTTGGTGAGCTTGTTGAGCAGATTTTGAGCAAGTTATTGGTGAGCTTGTTGAGCAGATTTTGAGCAATTTCTTGGTGAACTTGTTGAGCATATTTTGGGCAAGTTCTTAGTGAGCTTGCTAGAGAATTTTTGGGCAAGTTCTTAGTGAGCTTGCTAGAGGAGTTTTGGGCAAGTTCTTAGGATAAGGATCCTTATTTTTGTATGAAATATTATAAGGATATTATCTTTTGGAGTACCCTACATTGGGGGAACCACGTTAAATCTTGTGTCTCAATTATGTGTGGCGATTTGTGCACTTGTTTACTATTGCTATCTATTTCATTAATACACACTGCTATATTTGGTTATTATAATTAAGGACACTAATTGATATTGGTTTAGAAATAAAGTAAAAAGTGGGTGCAATATTGTTCACCACACCTCTCAATATAAGCTTGTGTTCTTCAAGGATAATTTCATGTTATCTTTGTGGACCTAGAACCCTTCAAGTACTACAACATGGTGCAAAAAATCCCTGAGTCAACCTTACCATCCACCCATCTGGATTTTCAACCGAATGAATCCAGCCAAGGTCTGACTCCATCACCATCACCTTCATTCAATCCATCACCATCTCATGCCATACCATCCTCATCTTCGACACCCCTAGACATACCTTCATCATCGATGAATCCTCCATCGAGGAACATGAGGAAGAGGCCTATTGATGAGATCCCAGCCAACCATATCCACCATCTCCACCAGTGATATCCCTAGCCCTGAATGGATGAGGAGTTACCTCATGAGGCAAACATTGAATCAATTCAAGCCTCACTCCCGTCCCCTCCTTCTCCGTAACCACAGGTCATAGTGCACCTAGCTACCACCAGTTTAGGAGAGTACATGGTTAGGAATGTCACAGCCACCCCTACTATCGAGTCGATGCAAGATATGGGTCGACCTCATCTTCCCATAGGTACTATCGTACCTCTTGGCCTTCCCCCTAATCAGACGAATTTCATTTATGGGGGTCTCGACTATGGCATCGAGCCTTATCAATAGCAGGAAGAGGATGAAGAGCCCTTTTTTGAGGACATCAACTACATGTCCAACCCTAACTTTACCATGAGGTATCTTCACCTCTGTAATTGGCACGGTTATGGGTTGGGCTTGTATGAGCAAGGCACCCACATTCCTTACCAGCCGTAGTATCAAATACCTTATGATAAGTCTAGTTTGGGACACAACAAGCCTGTGCCCCTCGACATCCTCATGGATAGTCTAGAGTGCATGACTCTAGACTTTAGGGATGAGCTTGCATGTGATCCTTATGCCAAACCTAGCCGAGTCTATTCACTGGGAGACTATTTCCCCACACCCATGGGTAATCAAGAGATACCTTGCGAGGTCAACCGATCTTATGAGAGAGGTGAAATTTCACATACCCTTCCACATGATAGTGAGGAAGAAGATCAAGGGTCTCCCTATGAGTGGACATCTGATGATGAGTCAGATTATGAAGTGGCATCCATTGACTCTTCTAGTCCGCATGTCGAGTACGCATGGATTGTCCCATTGAATGATGAGTATGAGGGTTATCTATGTATGTTCCCCTTGAATGACCCTATCTGGTGCTAGTTCCTCCTTGTAGAAGGGCAAGTCCACCCATAGCCGCATCGATCACCTCCGGTCATTTCACTTCTATTGCAACCACCTCCGCAGGTCCTGCGACATCCTGATGTCGATAGACACCACCAACCACCTAGGGGAAATCATCCATCCATAAACATGATTTCCATAGACCTTTTTGAGCCCATGCGAGATCCAGATAACCCATCGAAGCCACTACACCTCGACTTGGGGGTAATTGACTTTGATCAAGGAGATTCTTCCCCATCACCTTCTGAGTACTGGCCTTGCGATGAGATGCTACAACCATTTCATTTCTCTCCAAGGCCTACTCATGATGTCTTCCATGCTGAGGAGGAACCTGAGGTTCCAATTGATGATCTAAACCTAGTAGATGACATTCACCTGATCCCTACTCCCCACCAGTTGGAGGAGGGGTCGCATATGTCAATCGAGCCAATGATTGACAAAGATATCATGAGTCAATGATCCTGAGAATCCTCAATGTATCAAGTTAGGGGAAAGCTTGTCCCCCACTGATCAAGGCCGATTACATAGCCCTTCTCACAGAGAAGAAGGAAGCCTTTGCATGGACCTACAAAGACATGTCAGGACTGGATCCAAATCTAGTCATGCATAATCTGATGCTTGACCCCAAGGCCAAGCCAGTTAAGCAAAATCTAAGAAATATGCATCTGATAGTAGCCTTAATGGTTAAATATGAGCTACAAAAATTTTTGGATGCCAAGTTCATCATATCAATAGACTATCCACCATGGTTGTCCAACATGGTTCCCATCAAGAAGCTCGATGGGAGGATTCACATTTGCACCAACTTTCGAGACCTGAACAAAGTGAGTCCTAAGGATGATTTTCCTTTTCCGAGCATTGATGCCCTGGTAGATGCCACAACAGGCCATGAAATGTTATCCCTCATGGATGGTTTCTCTGGATACAACCAGATTTGTATCAATCTAGAAGACCATCTCAAAATGGCATTCACAATGCCTTGGGGAACATTTTTCTATAAGGTCATGCCTTTTGGTCTTAAAAATATTGGTGCTACCTACCAACATGCCATGACATACATCTTCCATGATTACATGCATAAGATTTTGGAAGATTACATGGATGACTTACTGGCCAAATCATTATTATACCATGAGCATCTCGATGTCTTGCGCAAAGTCCTCGATCACCTTATTGAGCATAATGTGAGACTGAACCCCAAGAAGTGCATCTTCGATATCACATCTAGAAAGCTCTTGGGATTTATAGTCTCTAAAAGAGGCATCAAAGTGGACCCCAACAAGGTCAAGGTAATCCTTGAGATGCCTCCCCCAACTACCATTAAGCAGCTCTGAAGCCTACAGGGTAAGGTCACATCCATCAAGTGCTTCATAGCGCAATTGTCGGACAAATGTCGACCCATGAACAAGCTACTGCATAAGGGGGTCACATTCCATTGGGATGATGAGTTTCAGGCTACCTTTGATGCAATCAAACAATATCTGGCTTCACCACTAGTATTGGCTCCACCTAGACTAGGAGTGTCATTCTGCTTATACATCTCAGCCACTGAGATTGCATTGGGCGCCATGTTAGCCCAAAACAATGAATTGCATAAGGAACAGGCTACTTACTACCTTAGCCGCACCTTGGTCAGCTATGAAATCAAGTATGCATACGTTGAAAAGTTATGCCTAGCGGTGGTTTTCACCACCAAGAAGCTACGCCATTACATGCTTAGTCATACCATGTATGTTGTATCAAAAGAGAATCCATTGTGATACATGATGAGTCGTACTTATCACAATAGTCGCATGATGAAATGGATCATGTTGTTGATGGAGTTTGACCTAGAATTTATCGAATAAAAATCAATTAAGGGTCAGGTCATCATCGATCAACTCGTAGAGGCTCCCCTCTAGGATGAGCAACCTCTTAGCATGGAGCTTCCCGATGATGGAGTCTTCCAAATATCAGAATCACTTGATTCTGATGAGCCTGAGTCATAGGCCGATATGACTCTATTCTTTGATGGCTCCAAGTGCGAGCAAGGGGGTGGTATAGGGATTATGTTTTTCACACCTCAAGGGGCTCCTATACCCCTATCTTTCAAACTTGATTTCCCATGCACTAACAACAATGCCAAGTACGAAGCCTTGCTCATAGGTCTTCAAACGGTTGTCACCTTGCTCATCGTAAACTAGGTCAAAGGGATTTACCAATGCAAGTGTCCAGTTCTACAAGCCTATAAAGCCCTTGTGGATAAACTCCTGGTAAATTTTGAATGGTATGATATCGAGGCACTCCCTCGATCATCTAATCATTTTATGGATACAATGGCCTCCCTAGGGTCCTTGATCCCATAGAACCCTATGGATGATATGACAACCATTCAGGTCAAAATGCTATCACAATCTATGGTTGAGCATGAGAACACTCAATCCATGCCAGAAGTCCACTTGATTCAGATTGAACCTCATCAAGATAGGTTCTCACAAATTCATGAGCACTTGAATCATGCCACTTGGGGGACTCTATTCCCTCAAACCCCTTTTGATAGTAGCACAATGCTATTCTTACAAGTTCTTTCCCAATCAACATTCACTCAGGATGAACTTCAAAAGGGATAAGCAATTCATGCAATCGAGGCTTCCTCACAATAGGACTGGTCTACCCAAATCAAGGATTACCTAAAGCTTGGTAATCTCCCTTCTAGGTTGTCGCATGCTACCAAAAGGACATTTAAACAAAAAGTGGTAAAGTATGTCTTGCTAGGAGATATTTTGTATCATCGAAGCTATGAAGGTATCCTCCTTCATTTCTTAGAGCATCAAGAGTCAGTTTGGGCAATCGCCCAAGCACACGATGGTACTTGTGGTGGCCATTTCAGTGGCATGGCCATCGCAAAGTGCATTCTTCGCATGGGTTATTATTGGCCAACCTTAGAGCGATATTGTTGCACTTATGTTAAGAAGTGCGTAAAGTGTCAACACCATGCTAACTTGACACACGTACCTTCTCAGGCCTTACAACCGATTCAATCGGCTTGGCCGTTCTCGCAATGGGGGTTTGATTTAATCGAGAAAATCTCACCTGCCTCCTCGGGCCATCACACGTTCATCATTATGGCTATCGAGTATTTCACAAAATGGGTGGAAGCAATTCCCCTTACCACTATGATAGGACCCCGCATAGCGGAGTTCATATTGCACAATATCATTTGTCATTTTGGTATTCCATCCAAGATCATTTTTGATAATGGGACATCATTCAAGAATAAATATGTGCATGCTTTGATAGCAAAGTATAATATCCAACATAGCTTTTCGATGCCCTATTATCCATAAGAAAATGGGCAAGCAGAGGCATCAAACAAAATATTGATTGCCATTCTGAAGAAAATAGTTAAAGAAAATCACACCGATTGGCACACGCAAATACCCCTTGCTCTATGGGCCTACCACACTAGTATTCGGATGCCCACTAGGGCCACTCCATTTTTGCTAGTGTATGGTATCAAGGTAGTCATACCTCTAGAGCTAGAAATCCCATCATTACGCATATCCATGCAAGAGTTCATCGATGATGATACCGCATGATAGGCTCACTTAGACCAACTTACGTTGCTTGATGAATGATGCATCAATGCCCTCGAGCACTTGCGTGTTTATCAAGAGTGACTTAAGAGAGCTTATAATATGAAAGTCCATCATAGAGACTTTCAAGTTGGTGATCTCATTCTAAAAGAGAACCAACAAAATTCTAATTTGCTACCCCATCTATGGGACAAGTTTATGGTAAACTAGTTAGGTCCTTTCATCATCACTAGTCAGATCGGACCCAAAACTTACCACCTAGCCTCCCTTGAAGGAATCAAGGATCCTGAACCCTTGAACATCCTTCATCTATGGCCTTTCCATGCCTAGAGTGTTGTGGCCCACCCCAAAATGCTCCAAGGGTATCTACATACCGCTTGGTCAACCCAAAATGCTCCTAGGTGGTCTATGACCATCTAGGTCACCCCAAAATGCTCCAAGGGTATCTACATACCGCTTGGTCAACCCAAAATGCTCCTAGGTGGTCTATGACCATCTAGGTCACCCCAAAATGCTCCAAGGGTATCTACATACCACTTGGTCAACCCAAAATGCTCCTAGGTAGTCTATGACCATCTAGGTCACCCCAAAATGCTCCAAGGGTATCTACATACCACTTGGTCAACCCAAAATGCTCCTAGGTGGTCTATGACCATCTAGGTCACCCAAAATGCTCCAAGGGTATCTACACCTTGGTCAATCCAAAATGCTCCTAGGTGGTCTATGACCATCTAGGTCACCCCAAAATGCTCCAAGGGTATCTACAATACTTGGTCAATCCAAAATGCTCCTAGGTGGTCTATGACCATCTAGGTCACCCTAAAATGCTCCAAGGGTATCTACATACCGCTTGGTCAACCCAAAATGCTCCTAGGTGGTCTATGATCATCTAGGTCACCCCAAAATGCTCAAGGGTATCTACAAACCACTTGGTCAACCAAAATCCCCAAAGGTATCTATAAGCCCTTTGGTCACCCAAAAATCCCCAATGGCATCTACTAAGCCCATTGGTCACATGTATATACATATATATCAATCAAAACTCAAAAACATCATCAAAACATCAAAAATACAAAAATATTGCATTGCATCACATTGCATACCATTGCATTATATCATCACTTGCATTAGGCATACTCATCATTGCACTTTGCATTTTAGAGTTGCTCATACATGTCTAGCACTGAGACTGTACACTAGTCATCATTCAAAATCAATGTTGTTAAAGTCATCATTCACATCATTTCATATTTCACTTATCATTTCCACCTACATTTCCCACTTTTCATATTTGTGTCCATTTCCCTTCACCTAGCCATTTGTTCTAGAATGTCATTAGGGTTTTTGGTCACTCAACCATCTCTAGTTTTCTTTTCAGATTTTGTAGAAAGCTATCCTGATTTTTAGGAGGTAGAGTCTTGCTTAGATTGTACCTTGTATACATCAAAATCCCAACACATTTTCACACTAATAAATCCAAGTTTTGCACAAGGAAAGATGAAACCTACAAAGTGGTCTAGGTTACCTTAAGTGAAAAGTTTTATCTTGCTCATCCCCCTATGTGAATGGTTCAAGAATGCTGAGAATTGACAAAAGGACAAGCTCCTCCTTACCCAATTCCCCAAAATAAATAGTGGTTTTCACCACTATCAATAAAGCAAAATCCCAAAAAGCAAAAATCAAAAGCAAAATAAATAGTGGTTATCACCACTCCCCAAATCCCTTGCTCAAAGAAAACAAAATACAAAATAAATAGTGATTTTCATCACTAAGTATGAGCAAGTATCCTTGAAATCAAATAAAAGAAAATAAGGGAGTATTGAACTTGAATCCCTAGAATTCTCAGCATTTGACAAACCATAAGGTGATCCTCATTACAGGTTAGGTGGCATCAAGCCTACCTGGCAATGGTGGTATCCTTACGCATGATGATATGTCTATCACATTAGCATCTTGCATGTGTACAGACCAATGTTTGCATGTGGATGAGCTAGCTTTTGGTAGCCTATACTACCTAGTGGTCTAATCCAACTACGTACAAAACCTAGGATCATGATACTCATAGGGTGATCTTTAGTACATATGGGCTGCATCAATCCTATTTGGCACTGGGGTAATCTTATGCATATTACAAAAATGAACTCACTTGCACACACAGGGATATTGAGTATCTGGGTCATCCTAGCAGATTCATACCTTGTCAAAAAGTCTTGCATGGTTAGTATATAACTTTTGATCAGTTGACTAGAGTGTTTGAGTCTCATGAAAACCTCATAGACATTCTATAACATTCTATTATTCATTCCATTTTATCACATTTTTTACATTTTCACAAATCCATTACATAGTCTCATGACAATATTACACATGAATTGATGAATTCTATACAGTCTATGGTGCTAACATAGTATGTCATATAGTATCCACATTTCATCATCTAGATCAATAAATCATCCATCTCATTATACATCCATGCATATACATATCATCAAATCAAATCACATTACAACATATGCATACATGATAAACATCCATCATCATATCATAAAGCAAATAAATACATTGCATACATCTCATAAAGCAGTACAAAACTACATGATGACAAACATATAAAAGATATATATATATATATATATATGGGGTAAAAATATACATCATAATCCCTCGAGCTTCCTATAGGCTACAATAAAGTGGGTCCTCCGACCTCACACTACCAAAAATCTAAAATACAAAAAGAGCCATCAGAGTCTCAATAACCATGGTCATGCAGGACCGTACTATGACTCTCACCCCTACCCTCAGGTCGAGTCTACCAAGAACTCTTTGACCTACCACCACCTACCTTGTCTACCCTCTATGTAGAGCTAGGTACCCCCATCCTATCTAAATACTATCTTGTACCACTCTTTCGACTCTAGTGTGACCCACTAGCAGATGGATGGGCTGGTATGCACCCCCTAAGGTGCACTATCTCATCCTCCAACTCATCAGTATAGGTTCGCTCCTATCGACATCTCACCTGGTAGGTATCCACTAAGACCTAGAGCTGTACCACCTCCTCCTATAGCTTAGCCATCTCCCCACTACTAGGTCCCTCTCGACTAGGGCTCTAAGATCTCAATTATGCTCGTAGAGCTGCTATCTCTACATAGGCATCCTGTACCTATGTTCGAAGGAGATATCTCTCCTACCTGACCCTGATCATCTCATCCTACAACTCTATATCTATGTCACCCCATGTGACCTACTGTACCTACATCCCTTGATCCCTAGTGTCATCATCCCCAAAGTCACCTTGATATCCTAAGTCTAGGAGGTCTACCTACTCATCTACCATGTGATGAAGCCCATGTCACTCACCTACCTCTCCTTGGCCCTCCTTAGGAGCATCCTATTGAGCCTCCACTACTACCCCTATCACATCTCCCCCTAGTGGTCCCTCCCCTACCACTGGTGCATCACCCACTAGGATTCATACTCCTCTGTAGTCTTAACATCATCCAAGTCTAGAATGTCTACTACAGGATCTACCTCCTCTCCTACCACCTCCACTATCGGCCACCTCAGTGTCCTCTCATCCCCATGGTATCGGTAGACCATTAGCTCACTAGGAAACCCCTATCATAGCCCAAACTATCGCATAACTCAAGCATAAGGGAAGAACTCCTACTCTATCCCATGTCGCCCAACCAACCATCTACCTCACCTCACCCTATGAAGTTGCACCTCAACATCAGACCATGTTGGGCAATCCTTGTAAGGTCTCTAGAGTACATCTACTACTCTGAGTCCTACAAAATATTAGGTATAATGGCCCACATCACCTACCCAATATCGACTCTACCCTACCTCCTGGGCCCACTACCATAGGATCCCATAGCCAATCTCTCGGTCCACCAGCTATGCCTATGACATCCAAGGCAATCCCTATGGCCGATCCATAACTATGTGCTACCACCCCCACACCTATAGTAGAAAGTTACATCCCAAGCCCTTCCACCCCTAGGAGTAGATCTCGTATAACTCATCATACAATTGTGCCAGTAGTGTCATCCCCCATGCCATCACTAGTGGCTGCTCCATAGTGCACCCTACCAGAGTAAACACTAACTCTAGAAGGTTCCAGGGAAACCTAGTGCTTGATGAGTCTGGTAGTAGCATATTAGAGATCAGTGTCATCAACAAAATATGCCTCACACCCAATACCTCAGCCTCATACCAATACCCCACTAGTATGCCTCCATTGAGAGAGTCCCCTATCACCTCCTCTATGGCCCTACCAAAGTACCTCTCCATCACTACCTCTCTCTGATCATGGTGAGTAGACACAATCGACCACCCCTCTATCAGAATGCATAATATCTGATAGATATCCTCCAATATCACTATCATCTCCCCTATTGGTAGGTGGAAGGTGTTGGTGCATGGATCCCACAAGTCAATAAGAGCAGTCAAGTAAGCATGGTCGCCCACCATGGGCTCTAATCACATCACATGCTTGAGGCCAATGGCATCAAGCCATTCCCATTTACTTCTTTTAATAAGTCTCTCATGGTCTCAAAGAGATTTAAAACTTGATACCGACTCTTAACCACCTAGCAGAGATAGGTCGATCAATAATAAGCACCAAACATGCTTCAAAATGACCCAAAAATACCAAAAAAGACCAAAAAAGCCCCTTTTTAGGCTAGTTTGTGACCGTCCCACCTAGGTATGGCCCCCAAATCTATGACCATCCCACCTAGGTATGGCCACTAAATAACCTAGGCTGGTCGTCCCACCCAGGGATGACCCCCAAATTGGGCCAAAATGGGCCTTTTAGGCCACCAAAAATAGCAAAAATTAAGCAATAAAAAGCCATAAAAAAGCATAAAATATTATAGGGCATCCCTAATTAGGTTCAATTACTAAGGATTTAGTGTGCTCTACCAAAAAGCAAAAACAAGCAATAATTCCACTTTTAACACTAGCATAGTGTAGTAAGAAATTCAACTCTTACCCATCTCGCACCGGCTCCACCGTTGGATGAGTCTACATGCTGGCTCATGGTGATTATAGGATGATTTTGGTAGCACTCCACTATGTATAATCCTTCTCCTCCTCCTCACCTCTCAAACTGCAAAGTTGGAAATGCACAAATGAGCCCAAATGACCCATTTTTGGCTTAAATAACCCTCCTAGGGCCATGACCATCCCTGGGTGGGATGAGTAGCTAATTGGCTGATCATACCACCTTAGGATGGTCATAAAATGTGCCACCATCCCACCCTAGGATGGCCACCAAAAAATCAGCTCAAAATAACTCAAAAATGCACCAAAAAGGGTCCAAAACCCACCAAAAATAGCTCAAATTTGGTCAAAATTCAATAGGCATCCAGATGAACCTAAATTTCTCATGGAGAAATGGAAAAGTCCTTACTTTAATCCCTAATAAGGCCATTGTGGCTGGACCACCCCATGGGAATGAAGTTTTCGACTCCTTTCTTCCATGAAGCATCAACAAAGTCACCAAAATCCTCTCAAAAATGCTCCATTTTTCAATGGGTAAAATCGAAGGAAACCCTAACAAAGTCATATGTGTCAAGTGACTCATCACTTTTATCATTGGTCATTCCCTCATCGACTCATCTCTTGAGGGGGTAGTCATACTTAACAAATTCATAATCAAAATCAATAATCAAACACTCAATCATGCAAATTGCGTTCGTTCAATGAATCATTGACAAAGACAATCATGCCCCTACTTGGGGCAGCAAACAAGCATAAATTTCAATTAAAAAAATGCTTGGAATTATAGAATCATGAAGGAATTTAGGCTTCACTTCTTCATGACTGAATAATGTCCAAGATCAAGTCAACCTGACATGCAAGGTTGTACTTGAAGCAAGTTCCTTAGCTCATCAGAAGCAAGGATTCAAGAATGCATGCTCTTTCCATGATTGGGGCATCTAAAGTTGGTTAGGTTATTGAATAACCCTAATAATTCAACATTTTAGTCATCTATTTTTTCTCAGCATTGTGTTGCACACAATGCATCTCAAAAAGGGGCATCTATAGACACTAAAATCATGTCAATCCGATTAGGCGATCGAAAGCATTGGCTAATTGACATCATATGGCCCCCTTGGGCAACCCTCAGAGGTTTAATAGTGGTCCTAACCACTCTAGGAAGGCTCTACCCCACTTTTGGGAGGTTTTGGGCCACATAGGCATGACCGTCCCACCCTGGGATGGTCACAGTTCATGGTCATCCCACCTAGGGATGGTGGCATAGCGGTCATCCCTGGGTGGGACGACCACAAGCTTTGACTCCCAAAAAGTCAAATTTGGACAAATGGCACCCAAAAACTACCATTTATCCCACCTATTCGAGCATGCATGACCTAAGGGTACAGAATCCTTATGACATGCTACAGAATGGAGGCCAAAATGGGAGATTCTCTTCCCCTTCCAATGCATGCTCAGTTTTAGACAAGTGGCACCTCTTGCCCTGCATGCCCTTGCATGCCCATTTTCCCAAAGGCTCCCTTTGGCTATAAAGTGGATCCATTTTCCACACAAATTATAGAGAGGAGTTTTTGAGACATAGTAATGAAGTGCTGCCAAGATTTCCCCTCACCCTTTTGTGCCTTTTTCCCTCGAAATCTCTACCTAGCGAAGGAGGTTTGCGAGTGATTCAAGAGGTACAATTTGTTTTCAAAATTAAATCATCTGAGTGAATTTCACCACCAAATTTTATGACAACACTATTGAGAGGGTTTTTGACCAATTCACAGAGGAATTGGTGGTAAATTAGGAGCAGAATTGGTGGTCATCCCACCCCAGGATGGTCCCCATTCTATGACAGTCACCACCATCCCTGCAAGGTATGGTGATATATCTATGCATAATTTTTCTACTATTTTTAATTAGGCATATTCTAGGTTAGATTATGAACATGCTGTCCAAATTTCATGCAATTTGGAGTTATATTGAGTGAGATATTGCAATTTTAAGGTTTTGTAGGCTTTCAGGGACCATCTGAAGATGCACATGAAACTATGACTGATATTGCTAATCCACTGACATGGGTCCTCTTAAAATATCATTTTATGTATACTTTCCAAGTTTGGTTTGATTTGGAGGTGTTTTGGTCCAAAAATTGCTTGTTTTGGGTTTTGCAGGCTTCGTAGGTACACTGCGAATGCGACACGGATTCGGAGGCAATTTCTGTTCTGTTTTCAATTATATCTTCCCAAAATCATCTATTATGCATATCTCTACAATTTCAGATCATTTGGAGTTGTTTTAGATAGGCGCATTGCATATTTACACTTTCTAGCTTATAGTTGCATGTATGGCTTTTGCATGTTTCACATTCTACGCACTTGCTATTTAACAAATCTGGTTTCCTTGTGTGTAGGTGCAGGTTTTACAGTGCATGAGGAAGGAATACAAGATCATAACAGTGAAGAACAAAGTGGCGGCATCATAGGTTCACCCACCTCAATTGTGGGTACGAGGAAGAACATTGGAAGTGCACACGAGCTTGTTTGAAAGGACTTGATCCTTGGGCACCCATTTTTGTAAACAAGTGTATCAAACTAAGAGCCCTCAAGGGGACATCTATGTAACCATGATTCTGATTTATCAAATGAAATAAAGAGAAACACCCTTTTTCTTGCACTTATTTGGCTTCCATGGTTGCTTGAATATGTCCTTTTGTAATGCTTGATTAATACCAGATATAGATGCATCTTGTTTAGCATTCTTAGGTGCACCATTTTTCCCCTACTTCAGTAATAAAAAGGATTTTACTTGTAATATCATATTTTCATTTCCTTTTATGCATGGTGCATTTCTATGTCTACACCTCCTTCCCTATATATTTTGACAATGGATGTATAACATATTGTACCTCAACTCATTTATCTTTCTTAGGTTATACTCTAAAGCAACAATGTGACAGATAGTAGAAAGGTAGTTATTGTGTTAAGCAAGGAAAACAATCCTAACAAAGTTACACACTATAATTTCAAGTTGGTTTATGACTTGTATGTGTTTTTTTCTCATTATTTATAAGGAACGAGAAAGTACAATGTATAAGTTCAAGTTTAGGAGTTAAAAGTGCAAAGGAAGATGTGGAGGAAAATCATAAAATAAAGATAATATAAGAGATCAAGTTTATTCTAGGTAGATCATCTTCATTTTTCTTAATTAATATAGCATCCTCTCCTAGTAATAAAATTAAAATTGGTGTAGAGGTTATCCCTTGCACTTTAGGGTTTCAAGAGCAACATAATAAAGACATAAGGATGAAGGAAATCTATAACAATTTAGGGTTTTTAGAGTGAAATAAGAAGGTAATTGCTATGGAATAGGCCCTTGCACTTTAGGGTGTTTAGGGCAGAATAAGAAGGTAATTTCTATGGAAGAGTGTCCTTTCATTATAGGGTTTCTAGGGTAACATAAATAAGAATGTGCTTTTGAGGTTATTCCTTGCACTTCAAATCCTTTAAAGCAATACAAACCTAAAGATAATAAGTCTTACCATGAATAATGTGAATATTTAAGAGACTGATGAAGATGAAAGTATTGGTGGAAATGGGAAAAAAAAGAGAAAGAACCAAGAAGCAAAAACAAAGATAAAAATAAAGTAAAAGGGATATTGATATAAGAAAACAAAAACAAATATTGCAAATGCTAACAAAACGTGGGGCTAAACCCATAAATAAATAAATAAAATAAAAAAATAAAAACTTAAAAATTTAAAATAATATCTTGGAATATTAGGGGCATGAATAAGAAACCTAAATAATTAATAATCAGGGCTTTCACTTCGCAAAGGATTAGGGCAATTGTTTTTTTGAAAAACATCCCATATTTTAGGAGCCATGTCTTTGTAAAGGGTTGTCTGATTAAACTAATTCTTGGACCACTTTGTGTGAAAGTAGAAGAGATTTAAATTAGTGGTTATATGAAGGAATCCAATCAATATTGAAGGAGATACAACCTTATGAAGTTAGCCATCTAGAACAAGGGTAGTGACCATTTCTAAAGTTGCAAAAAATGAAATTACAAAAATTTGTTAGCTAGGATTTGGATGATGGGAGGAGCAATGGAGGTCTAGGGCTTCAGTGAGGCAAGGCATTACATCTAGGCATATAATTGTTTAGCTAAGTTTATTTTTCCTTCTTTATCTTAGAAATTTTGCTTGCAAATTACTATAATTTTTAATGAAATGTTATATTTGCTATAGGATATTCTGGTAATTTTTAGTAGATTTTGAGTTTTAGTTTCCTTCCCATGGATCAATTTATAGCTAAATACTTAGATTCATCTCTAGTAGTATATGTTAGTGAGAAAACCATAGAGGATTGATCCTTGCGACTCAAAGATAGGGTATATTTTGGAAATTTGATGGGTATTGGCCAAGGGCTTCAACCTTGAGAAATTGGATTGATAGGAATTGGAAATCTTCAGGAGTAATTATATCCTTTCTTCCCAAATATTTATTCCTACCCATTTTTTGTTCTAGGTATTAAAGAGATAGAATCCTAAAAGCTAGTCCTTAGTTTATGAGAAGAGGACTCTTCCTTACTTGCTAGTATGAAGGTTTTTCACCTGAAAATGTAAATATATCCCTAGTACCAGTCTAGGTTAGGATGTATGGGTAACCCATTGAATTTTGGTAAATAGATACCTTCAAGAAAATAGGATAGTTTGAGATAATTCCTTGAGATTTTAGAAACTATAAGAGATGGATTTTTGGCTATTTATACTCATTTATTGGTCATTATTGATACTAGTAAACCTTTACTAGAATCAATCATTCTTAACTATGGGGATAATATTTGGACCCAAACCATATATTATGAAAATAAATCTTTTATATGTAGAAGATGTCATGAGGTGGGACATATTAATATATCATGCCCTAAGAAGATTCCAACAAAATCATATGTAGAAAACCACAAGAGAAACTTACAAATGGATATGGATGACGATGGTTTTCAAATTCCAAAAAATAAAAATAGACAAATAAAAGTAAATAAATAGTGGATACCAATAAGGAATGATATTGGAATTACCAACACTTTTGAGGCTTTATCCTATGAAAAAAATATAGATCAAAGCTTAGAGGAAACAGTACAAGAAGTTCACCATATTAACAAGGAATCGTTTATTCAGTATGATCTTGATTTAGGGATGAACGTTCTCGATAAACCTAATAAATGTATCAAATCATATTTTGAATACTCTCTTGAAGTACCATGCACAATTTAGGAGAAAAAATAGTAAATAAAATACAATGTTATATGTTCATAACTCTACCATTAATAATAAAATACCAAAAAATGAGTAGGACAAGTCAAAAGCTTCCATAGTGGAGCCACAAGAGGATAAATATGAGGAAAAATAAAGTTATGAAAGAATATTAAGGAATAGAATAGTAAGACCTACTCTTGATACAAGTAAGGCAAAAAGAGGAAAACCCTCAAATTATCAAGCAAGATCCAAGGAAGCAAGAGCAAACATAAAAAAAGGAGCATAGACTAAGTCGGTTGAACTTATTTTTACCAAATAACAAAATGATATTGGTAATTTGTAGGTAGGACCAGTAGTCCCTAATGAGACATGATCACCATATCATGTAATATAAGGGGTGCTAATGCCTCCTCAAAGTAAAAGGTGTATCAAGGACCTCTATTTAAGTAATAAATTTGATATTCTTTGTATCTAGGAAACTAAATGGACAAAGGAAGCAATTTCCAAAACTATAAAAGTAGTATGGGTGATATTTGAATAGCATGTTATAGATTTTTAAGGAATGGTATGGGAATTCTAACTTGTTGGAATCCTGTTAGAATCTCCTATGTAACCATTCATAAAACTAGACATTGGATAGCCTCTTTAGTCACATTCTTCTTTGCAGATATTTGTTTCATACTTATAAATATCTATGGACTTACAACTCAGTCAAGAAACTTAGATTTTTGGAGTGGGATTGAAGCCTTTATGAGAAGTAAAGGCCAAGAAAACTAATGAAAATTTTAGGGGAATTAACAATTTAATCCAAAGTATAAGAGATTTCTTAGCTTTTATTCAAAACAATAATTTATGGGAGGTTGAGTTTGAAGAAGACAACTATGCATGGACCAACAACATGAGAGGCCAAAACCTAATAGAAAAATATTAGACAGATTCTCTCATATCATTGGCTAGATGAAGCGACTTGTGCTAAAATTAATACCTTGACAATGATTGGTTCAAATCATTGGCCAATATAAGTTAAAATGGTGGTAAGTAAATTTAAAAAAAAAATTGTATTTTAAATATGATCAAATGTGAGAAGACCATCCTCAATTTGTTGATATAAAAATTACGAACATGAAATTCTTCAAGAAATAGTGGGTCGTATACACTTCCAAAATAAATTAAATCTATGACATCTAGATTAAAATAATGGAAGAACACTTTTGGAAATATTTTTTAGAATAAATAACTAAAATATAAACTTTCAAAATTCCAAAAATGTGGTCATAATAATCCAATATTACAAGAAAGGGATTTACTTAGTGAATATCATAATATTTTGAGTAAGGAAGAGAAATTTTGGAGATTAAAATCAATACAAACTTGGATAAAAGGAAATAAAAACACATTTTTTTCATAGGATGGCAATACTACAAATATCAACATCCAAAATTAGTAGAATTAAATCAGTAGAAGGGGTTTAGATTGAAGACGAGAGTGAAAACAGAAAGAAGGCAAATTATTTTTATTAGAATATTATAGGATCAAAGGAATTTGAATTTCATAATGATAAAATCTTATAAGAAGTCCCTTCAGTTATAACAGGTGAAAACAATAGGAAACTGATGGAGCCTATTACTTTGAATAAGTTCATCTAGCTCTTTTCTCTTTTAATAAATATAAATCCCCAAGTGTAGATGGGATCTCTAAAGCATTCTATCAACATAATCAGGATAGAGTGAAGGATTTTTCATTGGTGATAGTGTAATAGTCTAGGGTAAAACAATGCATACCTTACAAAATAAATGCAACATATCTGACCCTAATTCCAAAAAATAAATTTTCAAAATTGTTTGATTCATTTTGTCCAATAAGCCTATGTAATACGACATATAATATTATTCCCAAAGTGATGGCAAATCGATTAAGATCATTATTAAACAAAATTGTTTTATAAGAACAAGGAGGATTTGTGAAAGGGGCATAGATTCTAGATGGGATCATAGTATCTCATGAATTTATGCATTTAGTAGCTTCAAGAAAAGAGAAAGCAATGATCTTAAAACTTGATATGAGTAAGGCCTATGATAGGGTTAAATGGGAATTTCTTTTTGCAGTATTAGAAAATTTTAGATTTGGAAAGAAATGAGTCAAATGAATTAAAGCCTATGTCTCTACAGTTTCATATTTAGTGTTGGTCAATGGGTTAGTAACAAAATCATTTAAAGCCAAGAGAGGCCTTAAAAAAGGAGATCCCCTATCACCATATTTGTTCATTATTATGGTAAAGGTTTTGGGTAGTAACTACAGTGATAAATAACCACAACATAGTTAGATTAAGCCCCAGAGATGATGAAGGGACAAAATTAAAAATGAGGGGGCCACAATCAATATTAACTTAAAGGTATTCCATGTCAAATATCACCAAACATGTGAGGACAAGTGTCAAAACCCTCACACTATATGGGAAAGTTGATCATCTGACATTCATAAGGAGATGGCCTATAGTGAACAATGAAAAGCCTTTTTTATGATATTTGAGCCATGCCTTACTTTTAATAAAAGATAATGAACATTTTTAGTCATAACTAAAAATGCTCCATCATAGGAGGAGGATCAACCAAACATCATCTATAGAAAAATTAGTAGGACTCACCATCATCTGCACTAGTTTGGGTAAGCGACCTCTAGCACCTCATGTGTCATCTCTCCACCACACATCCAAGGATATCCTTAATAGTGAAGGATGGCAACAATAAAACTAGCAGCTAGGGGAAGGATATGGATCCTTGTGATGACCCTATGCCAATGGATGTCAAAGAACATGTACTTCCTCATATTCCTCAAAAAAGTCACTAAGGTGAAAGTCTCTCTGTGTCAATAAAAGAACTAATTGAAATGCTAGCAGATTGACACACATTAAAATATACTAGGAAAAAGATCCTTGGATACAAGGCAAATATTAGAATGGACAAAATGGAAAGAAAATTGTAAAGCAAAATAAAGGCAGAAACTTGAAGACATAAGTAAGGAGGAATTATTAGGAGTTTTGATAAGAATCAATGAAAAACGTTTGATGGAATAATTTATCAAAACTTAAAAAATTCTCGAAGGAGAAGGGTACACCAAAGTCTCGATAGCATGGATAAAAATACTTGATGTCACAGATAGGCTAGCTCAAGGAAAAGTTTTGAAAAGGTAGGAAATTTTGGAGGTATACAAGGGAACCAATACTTAGGGGGAAATAGGTGATAGCACATGGATTTCCAAGAAAAAGTAAATGAAGAGAGATAGTGCGCTATTATAAAAAAATGATGGGTCATCTGCTAGAAACATTTTGACTCAGCAAAATAGGTAATGGTAGGTGATTTATTAAATACAAAGGAATGGGTACTTGCAACCATGATAGCTATAGACTTACAAAAACAATGGTCGAAGACAACGTCATTCAATATTTAGAATCCCTAGGAAAGAGTAGCTAGGAATTCAAATCATCCTACAAGTATTAAAGGGAGTATATTCCTATTGTAATCTATAAATAGTTATAGTTTAGGTTGTAGAAAGGATCAGTGATTTTACAATTGTATTCTCTTTTAGGCTTTCCTTTCATTTATTTTTGTAAAAACAATCGACTCCTCAGCGGCTTTTGGGTAATCTCAAACCCCTGCTCCTAGCATAATCTCTATAAAAAAATTCTTGTAAATATATATGGAAGTCTATCTCAATTTTTTGGTATAGCCATATGTGGCCTCTTGGTGATCTGTTCTATGTGTATGTATGTGTTTGTGAATTTTTACCTAAGTTGGGATTTATTAAGTGTATGTATGTGTGAGAGGCCTATGTCTATTTTTTGACCAGTCATCGATCATTGGGTCTCTTATGAAACCTGCATATTTATGCATGTTTATGATTGGTAACTCTCATATGTGCTTCACTATGTCGATAAGAGGAAGTATTCACCACTAGCACATAGTGTTCAGGCTTGTTTTGCAAGATCTTACCATATCTCTTGGCTCATTACCATCCCTTTTCTTTTTTTGAGTTATTTTTATTTTATCCTACATCTCCTTTCCCTTTATTGACTCCAAGGGAGCCTTGAAGATCACATCCTAACAAGGATTCGACCTTGTAAAAACTCCAATATACCTCCAATTGAGTGAAATATTGAGCTCTCGACCACAACCTTGTTGTATCTCTTCTCACAAGGCATGATTACCCTAACATGGACAATCGGAGATGACAATAGGAAATTGAAGAAGGATTACAATTATAAGCTTATAAGTGGGTTTAAGGCTAGTGATACCATCAACAACATCACCCATAAATAGTTTATAGATGATACAACCCTTTTTGGAAGGGCAAGGATAAATGAGAACAAATATTTGAATAACTTATTAAAGGAATACGAAAGAGCATTAGGGCAAAAAATTAATAGGACAAAATCCAAAATTACATCCTAAACGCCCTAGCTAAAATCAAAGTAGGGATATGTAGGTTACATTAAATGGAGAAGGTATATACCAACAACATATCTAGGGATACCCTTATTTTAGGGGAGAATGAGGATAAAATCATGGAATCTAATTATAATTAAAGTTCAGAATAAAATACTGACATGGAAAGGTAGATGGTTATTATTAGAAGGAAGATTGCAACTAATTAAACCAATCCTACAAGCCATTCCAACATATTATATGTTCTTGTATTCTATGCCAAAATAGATAGAATTTTTTTAATATTTATTGTGTCATCATTTTTGTGGTCAAGATTACATGATAAAAGGAAATTTCATTTGGTGAAATAGAGCAAGGTTTATGATGATAAAACTAGGGAAGGTCTTGTTTTAAGAGTTCTTACGAATGCAAACTTAGCTCCTAGGGAAAAATTAATTTGGATATTGTACAAAAAGATTCAAAGATAATGGGCAAGAAATATTCTAAGTATGTTGAGCCCAATGACCCAAGCTTAATATTTACTGTCATCTCCCTACCAAATAGTTTTGCACTATGGAACGGTTTAAAAAATCAATTTTTCTAGCGATTAAAGGTTTAAGATGGGTGGTGGAAACTAGAAGAAAATTTCTATTTGGATGGATACTTGGTGTGATAAAAAACCACTTAATCTAGATCCAATTTTGAAACCATGAATGAGATTACTTTAAGATACATATGGTGATAGGGTTTTAAACATTTTGTACAAGGATCACAAAGGATGATACAAATGGAAAGAAGAAATTTTTACTAGTATACAAGACATTGATGCTAGCAGGCAGTTGAGTACAAATATAACAATAGTGATTATTCTAAGGGGAGCCAAGGCTAATTTGATTTGACAGTTGAATATCTTAGGAGAATACACAACAAGAAGTAGATATAATATAAAACACCATCAAAATAGGAATATCACAAGAATATAGAGAGATATTTGGGATAGCTTGAGCATTTTTAAAATCAAAATGTTTTTTTTTCTAATAGGTCATAGAAGAGTTGTATCCTAGGATAACCTTATGAAAAGGGGTTTTCATAGCCCTTCAAAATGTGTTCTTTATAAAATGAAGGAGGAGAGTATAGACCATCTCTTGGGACACTGCTCAATAGTCTGGAAACTATGGAAATGAATTCTTAGTATGTTTGGTAAATGCATGGTGATGAATAAAAAAATAGAAGAATGGTTAAAGCAATAGCATATACCTTCTAAAAGTGAAACTTTACAGATATTCTAGGATATATCAAAAGATACAATACTTTGGATTGTATGGCTAGAAAGGAATAGAAAATAGTTAAAGGAAAGGAAATTTGTTTAGAGGTAATAAAAAATAATATTTGTTTAATCATCGAGGAGTCTAAACCAGCCTTATCAACTCACCCAATCCCTAATTCGGAAGTAGAGAGCCTTGATAGAATGGATTCAAGTCATCAAATGGAATTTTAATGGAGCATCTAAAGAAAATCTAGGACTAGTAAGAGGAGAAATAATTAAAAATAATAGAGGAAAAGTTTTGTCTCACTACGCTTTCAATAGTGGATTTAAGACAATGAAGCTAAATCTTAGGTGGCTTTGGAAGGGTTAAAAATATGCAAACAAATGAAATGAAACAAAGTATGGATGGAAGGTGATTCACTCATAGTAATAAATGTAAATTTGAGGAAAGCAAAGGCTCCATGGAACATATAAGAGATAATTGTGAAAATTCAAGACCTTGCTATATATTTTGAAGAAATCAAGCTTACACATACATTAATGAAAGGAAACAAATGTGCACATACACTAGCTAATAGAGAATTTTAATTGAGGATCTTGAAGTTAAATTCTTTTTTCCTTGGTTAGAGGAAGTAGTAGTTTATTTGAAGTTGATAAGAAAATGTTGAATGATTGAATCAAATAATGATTAAGTTTTTCTGTAATGTTTTCCATTGGTAATATCTATTTTATTTTATAACATTAATGTGCTTTCATATAAACTATTTATTACAATTTTTGTGGTTACATTTATGCTTTAGGAAGGAAACTAGCAATCTAGATTTGGCAAAACATGCTATGATAATGTGATGTTATGGAAATATTACTCTACTAAGATGCAATGCATAGATAGTAGAGGTGAATTTTTGGTATTGTGAAGGTTGCTATAGGAAAATGTTAAGAAGGATGTTGAATTCTAGAATATTTGTATTCACATAGAATATTGAAAAATGAAAATCAAGAATTCAAACATTTTATGTAAAATGATGTAGGTTTCTAGCTATAGCAACTCAATTGAGATGAGAATTGAATTTATTTGTAAAATTTCATGCTCTAAAGAAGAGAGCTGTGATTTTTCAAGGGTGGGGAACCCAAGTACAACCCCTTGTTCTCGAGCAAAAAAAAATGAATAAGAACCCTAAAAAAGGTATTAAGAAATTGTAAGATTGTTATAGACAAGATATTTATATATATGGAAACTAGGTAGCAAATATTTTAATCATTCCTATTGTTGGATTTTATCTTCACAATTTTTAAATTTCGAAAGGCATGTATGAGTGAAATTTCATCTCTTAATAAAAATATATAAAGGATTTGATTGTGGAAACTTAGTAGTTAGGAAGATGACAAATATCTTTCATAGAAAGGCAAGTTGGATATGGTTTAATGAACTTAATAGTAATGTAAAGAAAGAAAAATAATGTTTTATTTTTGTAATGGAAGTATTTTTTTGTAATGGAAATGGCCTGATAAAAAACCACACATAACTTATTTAAAAAATTTACATTCATAAAAGATTATTATTAAATTAAATATTTTAAAAATATTAAATTAAAAAATCAATTAAACTATATTTAAATTATCATTATTAAAAAATAACTAATTATTTAATGACATAAATTCAATTAATAAATTCTTAAATTTAACCTTATATTTAAATCTTAATAAATAATAAGCACATAATTATTAAAAAAAATTAATACTAAAATATAATACAAAATAAAATTAGAATTTAAAAATCATAGTTTTTTTTAAATTGCATAACCATTATTTTTAGTAACTGATTAACGAAGAATTCGTTATCCGAAAATACAAAATGTGTAACTATTAATTCCTTTAATTCCTTTCAGGTTAATACCTATCTATCTATCTATCTATCTAACCTCTTTTTCGGTTATTTTATACGATTGCTCGAGTTTGAATATTAGGTCTTTGAATATTAGGTCCTCCTTCTTAAGTTAGTAATTAGGAGATACATTTAAAAACCAAAACTTTATCTCAAACCGAATTTCAGCGTCCAGGCCTGGGAATCGGTCACCCTTGAGCGAGGGAGCCCGGTGGACAACCTCAATTTCAGCGTCGGCTTGGAGAATCGGCCCTCAAGCGGCCCTCTTTGAGTGAGGGAGAGTCGGCTGGTTTGAGGTAAGTATTATTGTCGTAAAGTTGTTATGTAGAGTTGGTATGCATTTAAGGGAGTTTGGCTTGAGGTCGGTATCATTATTGTAGAATTGGTATGTAGAGCTGGCATGTACTCACGGGAGTTTGGTTAGATTATTATAAAGCTGACATGCACTTAGCAAAGTTTGGTTAGACTGTTACAGAGTTGGCATGCACTCAGCTGAGTTTGGTTAGACTACTACAGAGCTGGCATGCACTTAGCAAAGTTTGGTTAGTCTACTACAAAACTAACATGCATTTAACTGAATTTGGTTAAACTACTATCTTTACTCAACAAAACTTAATAAATATCCAAAAGTTACCAATCCACCAACCTTTGAAACTACCTTACTTCAACTAAATAACAATCCAAAATGCCAAAGCCTTAACAAAACCAAAGCGAATGCCAAAATCTATATACCCTCTACACAAGAATCGTCGAAAGATGTAGAATTATCTTTATCTGTGAACAAAGGAAGTCTTTTTGTGAGGAGATAAAAAGTTTAAATCTCCCACATTTCATAATACCTTATGATTTTAAGTCCCTTGTACCTTCTAATATTTTAAAAAAAAAAAATTATCACCCAACCTAACACTCAAAAGTTTTCAAAAGTTATTCAGAATACACCACATCAGCACTAAACACAGATTTAACGACGCATTTACAGACTCGCTCATACCGAAACAAACATTATTAAAAGCGATTGCTCATACCGAAACAAACATTATCGGTACGAGCGCTGGGCGGTAATGAGAAGACTTTCCGTTTGAGCCAATTGGTTTCTGAGAGAATTGAGCTCTTCATTATAAGCCCGCGCTTGATGGACGGACTCCGCCTCGAAGTCCCCCAGCTGAGAACACAAGCGCTCCTCTGCATCTTCACTATTCAACAATCGGATCCTGGTCTGCTCCAGCTCTGCCCGGAGCTCCGCTTGCTGCCTCCGGCTCTCCTCCACCATTCGCAGCAGCTCCTCATTTCTTAATCTCAATACATCCATTTCTGATTGCTCCACCGCCACGGTTATACTGTTGGTGGTGGTCTTATTGTTGTCTGCAGGCACAATCCGCGGGGTAGCAGAGTGGAACGAGAAAGAAAATCCAAGGAAAAAAGGAGCCATTTGCCAAATTCTAAATCACGCGACTGTATCTCAGATGGAATTCTTTTCCACGTTAATATTGTCAGTGTAACTCGCGTACAAGACTCGTCTGCGTCCTATGTTTTATATAGAACTCCTGTGGCCTTAAAAGTTGAATAATTTATCTTGACGGAGTTGAGACCTCAAAAATTAGAAGGAAAAAGTTTTAAGGGTTTGTGGATTGGTAAATGTATACTTATTAAAAAGAGACTTAGGTTTACCTAAGTTTAAATTTTGGTGGTACCTGTTAGCAAAGGAAGTAGTCTGATCTAATTCTTCATGGGTTACAACAAAGCCGGCAGTACGAAACCCTAACTACCAGGGGTCACCGACACAGCAGAGGTTATAGGGGACAGCCCAATATTGAAATCCTACTTGATAGTAGAAAGTGATTGTGAATGTAACCCATTCCCTGTGTTAACCAAAACAAAATACTAAAAAATATATATCATGATGAGACTGACAATTACCTACACAAACACATTTTTAAAGTGTCAAAATAATATTAAAATCAAATAAAATTTTAATTTAAAATATATAGTTGAAAATAAATAATTCATATGATAACAGCATCATCTTAAAAAAATAAAAAAATCAACTACTATCGAAACGAAACAAAACAAAACTCAAAGCATCTTAGAAAAGCAGAGAATCGGTTACCATTAAAACAAAACAAAACTCAAAGCATCTTAAAATAGAAAAGGATCAACTACCATCAAAACAAAACAAAACTCAAAAATGACATCCCATCTGACGGAGTAGTCTATTCATTGAGTAAATGACACCTTTCGCGTAGATCAGGGGGTTGGCGAATTAAAGTGATTTGTTGCCTTCCCAATAGAAAAGGATCAACTACCATCAATACAAAACAAAACTCAAAAATGACATCCCATCTGACGGAGTAGTCTATTCATTGAGTAAATGACACCTTTCGCGTAGATCAGGGGGTTGGCGATTTGCTCCAAGAATTAAAGTGATTTGTTGCCTTCCCAATAGAAAATTGCTCATCATAACATGGAGCATGAAATATGACGAAGATCATCTAGAAAGCAATATTTTTGCTTTTTCATGGTTTCGAATATAAGTTAGAATGTTTTTTTTTTGGTTTATGGATAATTTTGGATGTATTTAATATGTAGCGTATCAAAGTTTTAAATTAGCAGATTTATTTGTTACTTAAGTAATTTTAGTTGAATAATTTTATAAATAGGAGTGATGAGATTTATTATAACTTTTTATTTTTGGCCTGTGAAGATATTAAAGTTATATTATATGGAATCTACATTATATTCATGATTTAATTTTAGAAATAATAGAGATTGTGTAGGACATTTGTTTTGGATTGTGGAATAGGTATTTTAGTTGATTTAATTTTAGAAATAATAGAGATTGTGTAGGACATTTGTTTTGGATTGTGGAATAGGTATTTTAGTTGAATAATTCTATAAATAGGAGTGATGAGATTTATTATAACTTTTTATTTTTGGCCTGTGAAGATATTAAAGTTATATTATATGGAATCTACATTATATTCATGATTTAATTTTAGAAATAATAGATATTGTGTAGGACATGGAATAGGTATTTTAAATTATGGAATGTATAGTGATTGTGATATTACACTTTCACCTTTAGACATTCTTTTATGTTGTTTCAATTTCATATGCGTAGGAGCACATTGTTGTTATTTTTAGAATTCATAATACTTTCTAGAAATATTTTGAGATATACATTTATCATAATCATATGTAGAAAAAGGAAGAAGATCAAAATAGAAAAGCGTATACACAAAAATAGAGAAAGAGATAAATGATATAAATAAACAAAAGGCATAAGAGGTGGGTGCTCATAGGAACCTCGCGATCTCATATATCACAAAACTAATACAAAGGTTATATTACAATATATTAAATGTATTAAACTCTTTAATCATGGTTAACCACAAAGGTGGATTAACTAATATCACTATGGTAAATACATCAAAAATACCCATAAGCATATAAAAAATATGCTTGTAGGCTTACATATAAAATATTTGTAGGCTTATATAGAGAATTTCTAAAGGCTTACATAGCACTTGCTCATAGGCTACATCAAGAGAACCCCTAGGTACTTCATCGTTGTCATATTTAGCTTGATAAGGTCAAATTATAAATATTTCAACACCCACCATAATCTAAACTCAGGATCCAAGGAGAGAAGACATTAAATATGATACAACTCCCCCCACAATGAATGTTCATATGGGTCAATGAATATTGCTTTCCCCTCTTTCAAAAGGTACATTAACTATATCAACCTATCCTTGAACATGAATTCATAACTCCACCTCCTGGATCAAGATTTGAGCTTTATATGAAATCTTCAACATGCACGATGGTGACCACAAGTTATACTCCAATATCAAGATAAAATGATGAATCATGAAGCAATAGGTAAGCCTTTAAATAATAAACAATAGTTTTTAGAAAGGGCCCATATGAACAAGGTAGACCTTGCATTGATTATCCAAAACCTACTTCTCTTGCAGTCCAAAATATTTCCAATCACCATACCAATAGATTATTAGAGTTAGAGTGAACATTCAATATGAGAAAAGAGAAGTATAAACATAGGAATTTTGAAATGCCTCAAATGTAGTACAACTAACCACTTGCTACATTAATAAGCTCAATTGGAGTTATATGTTGAAGAACACAGGCTTATACTGAGAGGGGGGGTGAACAATATAAGACCAACTTTTACTTTTCTTTCCAAAACAATATTATCCAATATTATCAATGGAAATATCAATAGCAGTAATAAAATTAATTCATAAATCATCACACACAAGAGAGACACAAATTTAACGTGGTTCACCCAATGTGGGCTACTCCACGAAGAAAATATTTCTTCTAAATTTTCTCAACAAATCTCTTGGGAATCAATTCCCTATTACAATTTTTATGGACCTCTGTCCAAAAGAGACACCAATCCCCTATACTATGATTTGTGGATCTCTCTCCACAAGATAACTCTATCCCCTTTACTCTAGTTCGTGGAACTTGATCCAGAAGAACTCTATCTCCTCAACTAGTTCGTGGATCTCACTCCATAGGAGAACTCTTTCCCATTTCTCTTGTTCGTGGATCTCTCTCCATAGGAGAACTCTTTCCTCTTGCTCTGTCTTGTGGATCTCTCCATAGGAGAATCCTATATCCTCTGCTCTGGTTGTCGATCTTCTAGAATACTTATGCCCCCACTGGTCTGGCTTGTGGATCTCTTTCCACAGGAGACCTCTATCCCCATTACTTTTGCTGATGGATCTCTCCACTGGAGACTGATGTTATCTCTACTCTGTCACCTCCAAAGCTTACTCTCAACTCTATCTCAAGTCTATACCAAATTTTATCCCAAGTCTAGCACAAATATTCTCTAACTTTACTCATAAATCTGCACCAAATTTTGTCTCAAATCTATCACAAATCTACTCTTAATTTTATCTTAAATCTGCCCCAAGTCTTAACACAAAGCTTGAACAAATCATCAACCAAAACCTTCTCTCAATCCTACTCAAATCTGCCCCAAGCCTTAACACAAATCTTGAACAAATCATCAATCAAAACCTGCTCTCAATCATGCTTAAATATACCCCAAGCCTTAACATAAATCTTGAACAAATCATCAATCAAAACCTTCTCTCAATCCTACTCAAATCTATCGCAAGCCTTAACACAAAGCTTGAACACATCATCAATCAAACCTGCTCTCAATATTGCTCAAATCTACCTTCAAGTCTTCAAAAGACTTGCTCAAATTTACCTTCAAGCCTTCTCAAAGACTTGCTCAAATATACCTTCAAGCCTTCTCAAAGACTTGCTCAAATATACCATAAAGCCTTCTCAAGGACTTGCTCAAATAAAAAATTCTACTTAGAATTCCTTTAACCTCTAGAACGTATAGAGAATGATATGCTCTGTCAAAGACTCAATATGTTCTACTCCATTATTAAGTATATCGCTTTCACATGTCTCACATTTATTACTCTTTTAAAGATATATCTAGTCTAGCACATGACACCTATCTTCCTGATTCACACACTTGCTTTCACAAATCTGATTTCTAATATTTGCACATTCACTTTCAATATCATTCAAAACCAATGCTCAAAAACTTTCACACATACATTCAACCAATGAAGCCAATTTGCTCACAAACCCTAAAAAAGTGTTTTCAAACTTTTTCAACAAAGAGCACATGTAGGTCTCAAATCCTAACTCAAATATTTCCAACAATGTTTATCAAACAATCCTTTTCACTCCACCTTGTGTTCAGAAATATTCACTCAAAAAAACACCTTAAATAAGGAAATATGTGCCCATACATCTTAGCTTGCTCTTATGGATATATGTCTTCAAAAATCTATCTCAACCACAATATATTTTGCAACTATAAAATTTAGCACAACACCTTTTCACATATAGGGAAACCTCTCTCAACAAGTGTGCACAATTAAATTCTAAACCAACTCTCTTGGTTTCTCAAACTATAGCATTAACTCATAAAATAAAACCCTTCACAATGAAGCAAAAATATAAACAATTAAAATACCTCACACACCTTTTAACTCTCTCTTAATTTTTTAAAACACATTCATAAAATATTTGTCACAGATCCTTATTACTCCACAAAATCACTTTTAAAAATATTTCATAATGTTTTTCTCCCAAAAAAAATTACAAAGAGTAATTAAAAAATGTCTCCTCATACCTCTCTAAGTCTATAGCACTCAAATTAATCAAATACACCACATGCGCCTAACCCTCAACCTTAGGCAATTAACAAATTAATAGTGCTTACCAAAAAAATTATCGCAGGAGATTCGAACACAGCGCCTACCGCCTGCCAGCGTGCTAACACCTTTTGGACTATCGCTAGGCCAACCTCCCACACAAGGAAAAAGGACCATGATGCGCTCCTTATTGTCTTTGTAGCCTTCTTACCTGCAAAACAATGAACAAAACTATCACTACCTGGATTTGAATGCAAGACCTACCATTTGCCAGTGCCTTTACCCTACTAAGTCTGTCGCTAGGCCAACCGTCTAGTCAGTGATACGATTTCACGATTGTATCCTTATATCCACCCAAGGTTTTTCTTTATTTTTAAAATAAAGGCTTTGTATTCCTTACTCATGATTGCGCATCTAAAATTCATATTAATCACATGACATTCGCATTGAACAACAACCTTAGGCCACCAAACATTACCATATAAATATGAATTACCTCTATTGCTAAGACGTCGATGAAGCTTTAAGAATTTAAAAATTCTTTTTCAAAATGGTGCCAAACCCACTTAGGGTTATAAAATATTATAATATAAATATTATAAATATTTTATAATTGAACCTTAGGCTTAACTTTATAACTTTAATATTATAATAATAAATATTATAATATTATTTCCTTTTGGGCCTAGACATTTTCTTCCTTCGAAATATTTAGACAACCTTTTGGTCAACCATGTAGAGCTTTGTACTAAATCTCTTGGGCTTAAAATATAAATATTTTAATCCTCTTTTTATCAATTCCCTTACATTGATATGAACTAACACTTGATATTAGTGACCTCTTTTTATCAATTCCCTTGCACTGAGATGAACTAACAATGACAACATAATTACTCAAAATTTCCAACAATCTCCCCCTTTGTCATTGATGGCAACCCTTTCCTAAAAATTCATTTTTTCAAACCATTTGATTCCAAATATGCTCTCCCTCAAAAACTGCTCCCCTTGACTAAATGCTCTCCCCCTTACTCAAATATCTCTCCTTTTGACATCAATGGCAAAGGGACTCCTTTGGGGCTAAAGATAAGACTCTTAGCTCAACCCCCTCCCCACCTTCTCTCCTTGAGGTGATTAATTTTGGGGTGGAAGTAAAACTACTCCCAACATACAATGCTCTTTTTCTTTTTCAACCTTCTTTCTCAACATACCCTTTTGATCCTTTTTAGTGTCTTTGTTCTTGCTTGTCTCTAGAAGCTCTAGAAAATATGTTCCACACCACTTGGCCTTATACCCAACATTATTGCACTTATAACACTTAATGTTGTGGTTCTTAGAAGGTGCAAATGACTTTAATTTCCTCTTGGTGAAGCCATACTCATTTTTGTCATAAACCTTGTAGTGGATTTCTTTATGACCAAATCGATTACATGAGTAGTAATACCCTTGAAAAAGATATCCATATTTGAATTTCCTCTTAGTAAAACCATATTCCTTCTTTTCATGAACCCTGTAATGCATAGCCTTGTGACCAAACCGATTACATGAAAAACAACGTCCTTTGAAGATTTCTTGTCTTGAATACACTAGTCTCTTAGTCCTCTCTTCTTTGTGATTATCCTTGTTCCTTGTTTGTGCATTGTTTAATTTCTTAGTGAAGCTTCTATTCTTCAACTTATCCTCATAAGTATCAATTTCTCCTTCGCTCTCTTCCTCTGAAACTTCTTCCTTTGAGCTTGAGCTTGACCCTTCTTCTTGTTTCCCTTGTCTTATTCAAAACCAAGTCCTGTTTTGATAGATGAAGATCTTTGTGCATTGATAATATTATCCACGATATTTGAAATTTTCCCAAACCTGTGTAGCTTGTCCTTAGACTCTTTTACTTCCATCCTTAGTGAAACTACCTCATGTTCTAATCTTTCACATTCTAAGACTTTTGTCTCTAAATTTTCTTTAAATCTCCTTGTCTTAGCTATTGATTTTGTCAGATCTTGTATAAGCTTTTCTTTTTCATAATCACATTCTTGAACTTGAGCCCTGAATCTTGAATTCTGCTTTCTAACCTTTTTCAATTCTTTAAGAGCAGCAATAAGTTTTTCTTCTAGATATTTTGTGCCTTCCTCTTCAATTTCTTGACTCTTTCTCTACTTCTAGGTCTTCGAGAGAATTTTCATAATTTTCATATTTTTCTTCAACTGAAGCATTTCCCTCCTCTTCTATTATAAAAAATAGAATTTCTTCTTCTTCACTAGCTAATGGTCTTCCATCACTATCACTTGAGGATTATCTTCCCTTATCAACATAGAAACTCTTCTTGTGCCTTTGAAAGAAATTTTTTCATGCTTTTTTTTCCATACATGTTCTTCTTTTCATACCTAGATGTTCATCCTTTTTTATTATGATCATGTTTCTCTTCACTGCTACTGCTTTCAGCTTCTATACAATTAGATGCGTAGTGACCAAAATTTCCACAATTGAAATATTTTATTGTTTTCATACCTTTGTACTTTCTTGAGTCCTTGTTTCTTCTAACATAGTTAGCTTCTTCATCACTGCCTAACTCACCACTTGATTCTGGTTTCTTATCCTTTGTCTTCTTTGATGCTTTGAAAGCTACCTCTTTCTTGGAGTTATGTTCCTTTACTATTCTCATCTCATAAGCTATGAGAATTCCATGTAACTCATCCATAGTCAACTTATCAATATCTTTCATCTCTTCTATAGTCAAAACTTTCCATCATACCTTGTAGGAAGTGACCTTAAAATTTTTGAGCAACATTGGATTCTTCAATTTCAAATCCAATTCCATGCATGGTATTAACAATCTCATCCACACAAAGTAAGTATGTAGCAATGTCTTCCTCATATTCCATCTTCAAATCTTTAAACCTTTTCTTGTGGTTTTGTAGTTTTGCCATCTTGACCTTTTTATTTCCCTTATAATTTTACTTCAAATTTTCCTAAATCTCTTTTGCTGATTTGCAATGCATACCTTTCACAAATTCTACTTCACATAATCCACTTAAGATTGCATTTACGGCCTTGGCATTATTCACAAGTAATATCCTACCATATTTATATGTGGGAGGATTAGTTGTAGGTGTGAACCCATCCTAAACTTCTTGACATATCTCATATCCTTGTTCCATCAAGTAAGTCCTCATTCTTATGCTCTAGAAAGCATAATTATTCCCATCAAACAATAATACCTTATTTGATGAAGATCCATTCTGAGATGTCATTTGGGTTCCTATAACATCTTCCTTCAATATTTTAGACTCTTTCAAATGAACCCTCTCTAATACCAATTGAAGAACACAAGCTTATACTGAGAGGGGGGGTGAACAATATAAGAACAACTTTTACCTTCTCTTTCCCAAAAAATATTATCTAATATTATCAATGGCAATATCAATGGAAGTAATCAAAGCAATGAACAAATCATCACACACAAGAGAGACACAAATTTAATGTGGTTCACCCAATATGGGCTACTCCACAAAGAAAATATTTCTTCTAAATTTTCTCAACAAATATCTTGGGAATCAATTTCCTATTATAATATTTATGGACCTCTGTCCAAAGGAGACACCAATACCCTATACTCTAATTTATGGATCTCTCTCCATAGGAGAACTCTATCCCCTTTGCTCTGGTTCGTGGAACTTGATCCAGGAGAACTCTATCTTCTCAACCGGTATGTGGATCTCTCTTCATAAAAGAAGTCTATCTCCCCAGTTGGTTCATGGATCTCA
Organism: Wollemia nobilis; assembly: GCA_028583015.1. NCBI lineage: Eukaryota > Viridiplantae > Streptophyta > Pinopsida > Araucariales > Araucariaceae > Wollemia > Wollemia nobilis. Next base: position 2,893,645 of record JAQPPZ010003287.1, on the reverse strand, counting down.
CTCCATAGGAGAACTCTTTTCCCTTTCTCTGGTTTGTGGATCTCTCTCCACAAGAGAAATATTTCCTTTTACTCTGGTTCATGGATATCCCTCCATAGGAAAACTCTTTTCCCTTGCTCTGGCTTGTGGATATCTCTCCATAGGAGAACCTTATCTCCTCTGATCTGGTTGGTGATCTTCTAGAAGAATTTTATCCTCACTAGTCTGGCTTGTGGATCTCTTTCCATATGATACCTCTATCCCCACTACTATGGTTGATGGATCTCTCCACTGGAGACTGATATCCTCTCTACTTTGTCACCTCCAAAGCCTAATCTCAACTTTATCTTAAATCTACACCAAACTTTGTCCCAATTCTAGCATAAATTTGCTCTAACTTTTATCACAAATCTACACCAAACTTTATCTCAAATTTGTTACAAATATACTCTTAATTTTATCTCAAATCTGCCCCAAGCCTTAACACAAAGCTTTAACAAACATCAATCAAAAACTACTCTCAATCCTGCTCAAATTTACCCCAAGCCTTAACACAAATCTTGAATAGATCATCAATTAAAACCTACTCTCAATCCTACTCAAATATACCCTAAGCCTTAACACAAATCTTGAACAAATCATCAATCAAAACCTGCTCTTAATCCTGCTCAAATATGTCCCAAGCCTTAACATAAATCTTGAACACATCATCAATCAAACATGCTCTCAATCCTGCTCAAATCTATCTTCAAGTCTTCAAAAGACTTGCTCAAATATGCCTTCAAGCCTTCTCAAATACTTGCTCAAATATGCCTTCAAGTCTTCTCAAAGACTTGCTAAAATCTGCCCTCAAGCCTTCTCAAGGACTTGCTCAAATATGCCTTCAAGTCTTCTCAAAAGACTTTCTCAAATCAATCCTCAATTTGCATACAAACACAACTTAAATATTTTTCAAAAAAAATTCTTCACACAAACAAATTCTACTTAGAATTTGTTTAATCTCTGGAACATATAGAGTATGATATGCTTTATCAAAGACTCAAAATGTTCTACTCAATTATTAAGTTTATTGCTTTCACATGTCTCACATTTATTACTCTTTTAAAGATAGATATAGTCTAGCACATGACACCTATCTTCCTGATTCACACGCTTGCTTTCACAAATTTGATTTATAATGTTTGCACATTCACTTTCAATATCACTCAAAACCAATACTCAAAAACCTTCACACATACATTTAACCAATGAAGCCAATTTGCTCACAAACCCTAAACAAGTGTTTTCAAACTTCTTTCAACAAAGAACACAATGTAGGTCTCAAACCCTAACTCAAATATTTCCAACAATGCTTATCAAACAATATTTTTCACTCCACCTTGTGTTCAAAAACATTCACTCAACAAAACACCTTAAATAAGGAAATATGTGCCCATACCTCTTAGCTTGCTCTTATGGAGAAATGTCTTCAAAAATCTGTCCCAACCACAATATCTTTTGCAACTATAAAATTTAGCACAACATCTTTTCACATATATGGAAACCTCTCTCAACAAGTGTGCATAATTAAATTCCAAATCAACTCTCTTGGTTTCTCAAACTATAGCATCAACTCATAAAATCAAACCCTTCACAATGAAGCAAAAATACAAATAATTAAAATACCTCATACACCTTTTAACTCCCTCTTTATTTTTTAAAACACATTCATAAAAGATTTATCACAGATCCTTATTACTCCACAAAATCACTTTTAAAAATATTTCATAATGTTTTTCTTCCAAAAGAAATTGCAAAGAGTAATAAAAAAATTTACAATTTTTTATGAAAAAAATTATCAATTTCACCAAATTTTTACAATTTTTATGAAAAAATAAAGTAATTCGTTATTTCCTCTGACATGAGGTTGGCCAGGATTTTCCAGGGTTTCGAAATGGATTCACCAATTTTTTACAAGTACATTTCAAGTCCGACCCCTTATGCATAACCCTGACCCTCACAAGACAAGTCCACAAATCTCTATAAGATGGAACCCTCAACAAATAAATCCATAGATCTCCAAAAAATAAAACCCTCAAGATCTCCAAAAAATGGAATCCTTAGAAGACAAATCAATAAGTTTAAATTGTATTTATTATTATTATTATTATTATTATTATTTATTTATTAATGGATTATTATATAGTGTACTTTATAATGAGTTCAAGTTATGTTTATTGAGACTTTGATTTTTTTGGTTAAAGATAAACCATCTCAATTACTCAAGTTTAGCTAAATAGACTTTCTTGAATATTAAAGTTAATATTGAGGCAGACCTTATAAATAACATGAAGATGAGATTTTATGTGCAATATAGTTACCCTTAACTTTAGGTTTATGCAAGGTCATAGGACCTGGTCCAGTAGTCAAAACTCTCCCGTGGGAGCATGGAGACCACGGTTTCAATCTCTCAAGCCTCCTAGTACCAGATGGCATGTTGTGCCAACGACATCAGTTACATTAAAAAGTGTACTTGATGCAATTGGAGGTTATAGCGATAGCAAGGAGCAGATTCGAACCCACAAAGATACATAGAAAATTGTTACGAGTTATCGATTCCTCTAGTATAATAATAATAATAAAACTTTAGGTTTATGCATTGCCAAGGGAACTATATTGCATAAAGAACATGAGGGAGGACTTTGATCCATAATATGGTTACAATCAACCTAAGGCCTACAACCACTCAACCTTAATTTCATTCATTCTTATAATTTCAAGTCTTATTTCTAAGCGTCTTTGTGTTGGATTTTGCAACAATTTCGAAAAATGAATATAATCAACATATTACTGAGTAGTTGGAAAGAAATATACATAAAATAATGTACACAATATAGGAGGTGTTTGTGAGCACCAAATAATCTAATTATAGCAAAATAGAATATACTCCAAGTGACAATTATTGGTTTAATGGGGTATTTATACTCAATTACAAGTTAACTTAGATCAAGGTAAAGTAATAGGTTAAAATAAAAATTATTACAAAATTATTGTTTACAAGGTTACAAGGGCCCAATAAAGTCAATTGTGACCTCAAGTGAAACTTAATAACTATATATTTCAACACCTTGTGGCTCTATAAGATGTGTGCTTATAGGATGAGAACCTTAGCTTTTGATGTGAAATTCCTTGCTTCTCATTACTTCCTCCAACCTTGTCAAGCATCATTTTTTATATACTATTGTTATAGAGAATTTTATCATTTTAGTAAGCATATATCAATCTAAATAATAATTTTAAAACTATTATTTACATTATTTGAATCAAAACATATACTTTTTAATGGGTTGTCACATTCTAGTTTATAGTGAATATAGGACAACCCGAAGTAGGGCCAACCACCCACTACTTACACTCATTGGATCTCTATGTTAGCCGTTTCCATAAAAGACGATATATCCCAACTAATCAAGCTGAGTAATTGACTATCATTGTAGTTATAATATTTTAAATTTTTTTAGTATGTTAGATGTGACATCTACTAGAGACCACTCCTATTGAAATAACAAAATAATACTATTGTTAGATCAATTTGACCATATTTAACACTTTTTTATTCAAAGATATTTTTATTTTTCAAACTCTTAATTTTCCTCTATCAAATGTTGTCATTAAGTGATGTCTCGATAGGGACACCACAATAGCAAAAGACATTGGGCTTTCCTAATGGAGACCTAAGTTCAATTCATGGGAAGAGCATCCCCGATATGCCCCCTTGTTGCGGGCCAAACAAGGTTAACTTCTTTCCTACTTTTGTCACATGCCCGTGCATTTAATTTATCAACCCAGGGAGCTTCGTAAACTTGCGAAGGGTCTTGAACAAGATTGCTTACAATACCACTTGAGATGAGTCCGCTAGTTCTACTATTGGGGGGTGTTTCAATGGTCATCAATCATTCATACACTCCTCAATAATTTACGTAAAAAACAATTAAATCTACAGAAAGGAAATATTCATGCATTCCTGGAAATAAACCTATTGCAATACTAGAAATAACAATGCGATAAACAATCTTATAAAAGCGGTAAACTAATCTAGAAAACACAAGAAAAATAGGGGAAGAAATACTGGCTTGGAGTGGGCCCAGGCTCCAGCAGCTTCCTCCCAGCCGAACACGCACTTAGAAACTCTTAGAACTATATTATAATTATCAAAGTATTACAATGCTTCTTCTGTATATCTCTCTACATTTACTATCAAAATATTCTATATATCCTCAGAGAGGTCTGCGTGTGTTTATATAGCACACCCGTAGATCTTCTATTACAAAGAAGTTATAACAGTCGATTCATTCCAGACTAAACTAAGATAGTCTAGTAAATGTGATCGACGTCTGCTAAAACTGGCATTCGTTTCTAATGGTGGCATGCTCACTGATTGGTTTGTGCTTTGCCTGGCATTGGTAGGACGTTCTCATACGTCGATGTGATCCCCAATTTAACTCTACATGACGTAGAGTTGGAACTGCACCAGTCTCTGTTGTCCACGTCATGCTTGTCTGGTCAACGAGCAAAGAACAGGGGCACCTTCCCTATGAGGAAGGTGCCTAAGTATGTCGGGTGCCTTCTCTATGCGAAAGGCACCTTACTGTCATTGGCGCCTTCTTAGAAGAGGAAGGCACTTATCTTCTATTGGCACCTTCCTATGAGAGGAAGGCGCTTGCCTTCTAGTGGCGCCTTCCTATCGATGCCTTCCTTATGAGAGGAAGGTGCTTGCCTTCTAGTGGCACCTTCCTGTCGGTGCCTTCCTGTGAGAGGAAGGCGCTTATTTTCCTTTGGTGCCTTCCTGGAAGAGGAAGGCGCTGGCCTTCTATTGGCGCCTTCCTGGGAGAGGAAGGCGCTTGTCTTTCCTTGGCGCCTTCCTAGAAGAGGAAGGCACCTACTTACGCTTGGCGCCTTCCTGGAAGAGGAAGGCGCCTACCTTCTCTGCATTGATTTCGAAAGAAACAAAGTGCCAGGTCCATGAAAAGACCTCGACTGATCCAAATATGACTAAATCAACTACAATTCCACAAAAACACACTAAAAACACATGAATTAGATAACACGCATAATTTCATCAAATAATTATATAATCATTCATAAACATATGCAATCCTTATTATACAACCGCATAATAATCAAGAAAATGTATACAAAATATGAGCATTTATGATGCTCATCATCCCCCCATGCCTAACATATGCCATGCCCTCGTGGCATCAAAACTGTAGGTAGCCCTGTTGACCCCTCATCATTGTCGTTTCTTGGTGGATCCGACTGTACCTACGGCCCATGTCTACCTCTTCTATGCACTAGCATCTGGAGGTGTGGCTCCTCTTTTTCTATGCGAGGTTGCGGGTGCTATTGTCGGCTTTGCTTTCCTCATCCTGGCCGCTATCGGAGGTGATCTAGCCAGCGTCGTCTCTACTGCCTGAAATGCAGCTTCTGCAGCTTGCCATAGGTCAGCGTCCGGAGGTCTGACCACTACAAGAGGGATATCTAAATTATCCCTCTTGAGATGAACTACTTGGGCTTTGTACAATTGGGCTACTTCAGGAGTAAGCCCTGTGTTCTCCTTTGCAATGGCAGCGGCTTCCAATTCGGGGCCATATACCCCCCATCATTCAAAATACCTTCTTATCTTGGAGGGCCATCCCCAGGATGACCCATAAATCTCCTAGAACTGGCTGTCCTCTATCGGATTGACGCAGATACCAAAGTCCCCCTACATCCTCGAGGTTGCCTTCCTAGTCTCCTTAGTTGTTGTCATCTCTTTGAGCAGTCATTCGAACTGTTTTCACCTCTCTGCGAATGGCTGCATATCCCACTCATCTTCTTCTGGCTCGACGAAGGTCACCTTCGCCTTCTTCCAAGCCATCCTGGGCCCTTTTCCTTTGGCCTCTGTAAAAAATGCGATGGCTCAAATAGGGGTTTTCCCTTTCTCCCTGGTGGACGTCTTCTCGCTCCGAGGGGCCTGCTTTGCGGTCCCTGGAGCGTTCTCTTCACTCTGGGGGACCTATGCTATCGTACCTGGGGGTGCTTCTTCACCCCCCTGTCTGTCCTGTGTCGACCCCTCAGGTTCTTCTCTTTCTTCCTTAGGTCCGGGGAGTTCTTCCTTATCCCCCAGTCCTGTCTGCTATTGTTGGCCCTCATCCTGCTTTGTATCACTCAGGTCGATGATAAGGGGTGTTGTGGGACTTCTTTCCCCTTCACTCCCAAAAATAGAGGAATTCTCCCCTACCTCCATGTTGCTCTATTGGGCGTTCGATCAAAATTCTCCCAAAGAGAATACTCGTTCTACAGATGTGGGAGAATTCGTTGGGACCTCTATTGCCCAGTCAGTTTGGGTCGATGCGTCCCTTATTTATGTTCCCCTATCCTAGAGTTGTTGGTTCTCCTCCCACAACTGTTGGACCAGCTGCTCGAGTTGGGTGATTCATCTTTCTCGTTCTTCCAATTCCCCTCTATGCTCGTTCTAGTAGTCCTCCAAAATTTGTTGGGCCATCCAGCAATTGGTCTGCCACTCTAGCGCTTCCTCCAAGGCTGCATCGACCTGATCATTGCTCCCGAAAGTCCCTACATCTTGTGGGCTCCGATTTGTCAATTCCTGGAGGGTTTGGGTTGCAATGTCAACTTTTGGGTCGTTCTCTTCTTCTTATGTCGAGAGGAGGAGTCATCGTACACGTTTCCTCATAGGAAGTGGTTCTGGCGGTCGAAACTCGGCCTCGCTGCTAATAAGTGGCGCTCCTTCCTCTTCATACTCGGGCACTAGGGAATGCTCTCTTTCCTCTGTGCATTCGGGCACTGGTGAATGCCCTCTTTCTTCCATGAAATCGGGCAATGCCAATTTCCCGATACTTGCCATCTCCTCTATAGGGCTTCCATCTTCTTGCCCTATTTCGACAACAACATCCTGTTGCCTTTCTTGGCTGCCATCTCCCTCTGCATTGGGGTTCTACCTCTACGCTTCTACATGGCATACCAGTGCTGATATCAGCCCATGGTGGGCCAAGGCGGATGGTGCTCCCTTTTGGTACCTAGCCACTTCTTCCTTCAGGGCATTTTCCAGGTAGAAGGGCACGTTCAACTTCCTTCCATGCACCAGGTGATTCAGAAACTACACATGGTTAGTGTGCAAATGGGTATACTTCCCGATGCATGTAAATAATCGAGCAACCTGCTCGAATATCTTTCATAGATTCATGGGAAGGCTGCTTTTGGGTAGCCCTTCCTTATCTATCTGCACATTTTCTCTTAGAAGCAGCACTTCGACGTACGGCTTCAGTAGTCTGCATTTGTATATGCATTCACCTGTGAGGGGAAATCCAGTCACCTGTAAGATGTATTCGAGGGTGACCAAAATTTCTACCCCTCGCACCTGAGCTACGTCGCCCCTCAAGGAGGCAGCGAATTCCTTGGTTGCCTCCATATCCTGGCCCTGACTGACCAGGGTATAGTATTCGAACCATCCCTCGGCCTCAAACTATGTTTTTACCGTCCCCTTGATTCCTTCCGTATCACTCGGCTCATTCTTTTTCACCGCATGATTCTTCGACCTTCCTCCCATGGCGCCTTCCCTTACTGCTGCGCGCTTTTTTTTTTCTGTCCTTACTTCTTCGAGAAGGCGCCTTCTTATAGGGAAGGCGCCTAACCTTAGCATTTAATTCTAGGGTACACCTTTCGAGCCATATCATTGGCACGTGGTTTCGGCCATGGGGGTATATGATTTTTATGATGGCAATATTTTTTTTGGTATTGCATAATTTATGAATAATTATATAAATATTTGAGTTAGTATGCGCGTACCTTATTTGGTGTTTCATGCATCGTGAAGAGCGTTGATTCACTAATTTGTGACACGAGGGAGGGGTATTTCATTTGTGTGGATTACGCTGGACTTTGGTGCTGAGTTGTTTGATGGTTGGTGCTGAAGACAGACTCCCGATTTGCTCAAAAAAATCATCTATCCATCATCTTTGGAACGTGCGTGCTAATCTCGCCCCATAATTCTCCAAGATTTTTTTAATTGGGGCAAATTTCCATCACATGGGTGATAGTGGTAATCTGATGTCACTCGTTCGTGTGGTGATTTCGTTCGAAGCATACGGTCTCAACCATCTTTGCATTAATTTACCTTTTCTTTCTTGAAATTGAGAATTGTACAATAGCACCCATTCTCCTTCTTGGCTTTGTTTAGAGTGATCGTTTCTTTCTTTTGTATGATTTTTGTTCTCTACAAAGCATCCATTCAATTTCATCCAAATGCCAGCTATCGAATCCTTTCTTTTGAGCGTCATCCAAGCTCAAGTTCAATTCCAAGCCATCCTCAATGTCTTGATTTCAAATTCAATGGGCATCATCGCACTCTTCTCATAGACAAGTTGGAAGGGTGTGAAGCCTGTGGTGGATTTCCACGTGGTATTATACGCCTGGACTACCTCCGGTAACCGTGTAGCCCAATATTTTTGTGTTGTTGCATGGTCTTCATCAGGATGTTCTCTATTTCTCTGTTCGTCACTTCCACTTGCCCATTTTCCTATGGATGGTAGGGTGTAGTTTTATTGTGCCGAACTTTGTATTGCTCCATCAGCTCCTTGATCAACTTGGAGGTAAATTGAGGCCCTTGGTCTGTTGTTATCTCTCTAGGGACCCCAAATCATGTAAAAATATGGGCAAATAAGAAATCGGTGATTGTTCTTTCTTTTGAATCTCTCAACGCTTGAACTTCAACCCATTTGGTGATGTAATCTGTACAGACCAAAATAAACCTCCTCCCTATTGAAGGTGGATTAATTGGTCCCACGAAGTCCATGCCCCACTTATCGAAGGGTTCTAGGTGTACCTAAGGTTGGAGGGGCATTTCATCTCGATGGGTTGGTCTACCCATTCTTTGGCATTCATCACACTTGTTGGCGTACACAGCCACATCCTTGAACAGAGTGGGCCAAAAGTACCCAGCCTATAGGATTTTGTAGGTAGTTCGTTTCCTTGCAAAGTGTCCTCCGCATGGTTCGTCGTGACACACTTTGAGTACTTTTGAGAACTCCTATTCTGCTATGCATCTCCTTATAATCTGGTCATGTCCTATTTTGAACAGGAGGCCATCAATCCATAGGAACGATGCACTTTTCTCTATGACCGCCCCTTTTTCTAAAAGAGAGAGCAGGTGAGGTTCTTCCGATGGCCAAGTAATTGGCTATATCTGCGTACCACGGGATTTGCTCACTAATGGTGAACAAATGTTCATCCAAAAACTGGTCTTCCACTATTGTATGGTCTATCGATATCAATCTGGATAGAAAATCTTCTACGACGTTGTCTTTGCCTGGTTTGTCAACTATTGTGATGTCGAATTCCTGCAGTAACAAGAGCCACCTGATAATTCTTTCACCAATGGCTAGCTTGCTCATCAAGTATCTGATGGTCACGTGGTCCGTGTGGACAAATACCTTATACCCAATGATATAATGGCAAAATTTGTTTATGGTGTGCACAACTACAAGGAACTCCTTCTCCGTCATCGTGTAGTTGAGCTTGGCTCTTGCCAACTTTTTGTTGACATAATAGATGGTGTAAAATTCTTTGCCATCCTTCTGTCCGAGGACTGCTCCAATCACATTGTTGGATGCATCACAGTAGATATGGAATGGTATGGCCCAATTTGGTCCTCTTAAAACCGATGTGGATATCAGTTTCTCTTTAAGCAACTGAAACGCTTCTTCGCAGTCTTCCGTCCAATTGAACTCCACATCTTTAGATAATAGAGTGTGCAGTGGTTTTGCAATTTTGTTGAATTCGATGATAAATCGTCGGTAGTACCCGACTGATCCAAGAAAACTCATCTCTCTCTACGTTCTGGGGTTGGGTAGGTCTCTAATGACCTCAATTTTTCTTTTATCAACCTTTATTCCTTCTACGAAGAGGTGGTGTCCTAGTACGATGCCTTCTTGCATCATCATAAAGCATTTCTCGTTGCTCAGGGACAAATTGTTTTCCTTGCTTCTTTCGAGCACTCTTTCCAAGTTCGTCATTGCTTCGTCAAAGGTTTCTCCATAGACGGTGAAGTCATCCATGTATACTTTGACCGTGTCTCCCATCATGTCTAAAAATATGCTAAGCACCGCCCTTTGAAAGGTGGCAAGTGTGTTGCATAATCTGAAAGGTAATACCCGATAGGCAAACGTTCCCCATGGGTAGGTGAACGTTGTCTTATCCTGATCCTCTTCTCCTATCTGGATCTAGTTGTATCCACTGAATCCGTCCAGGAAGGAGAAATACTTCCTCCTGGAGAGTGTATCCAAGACTTGATCAATGAACGAGAGCGAGAAGTGGTCCTTCTTGGTCGCTTTGTTTAACACTCTATAGTCCACACAGATTCGCCACTTCCCATTCTTTTTAGGGACTACCACTAACGGTGATACCCACTCACTGTCAAAAATCGGATAGATGAATTCGATAGTCAAGAGTTTTTGTAGTTCTTCCTTGACAATGTCTTTCATTGCCAAATTCATTCTTCTCTGTGGTTGCCTGCTTGGAGTTGCTTGATCATCAAGGTATATACGATGGGTACAGATCTCTAGGCTAATACCCTTCATATCTGAGTAATCCCATGCAAATGCCTATTGGTGTCTAACCAGGAGCTCTTCTACTTTCATCAATTGTGTGGGAGTCAACCCACTGCTGACATTCAACGTTCTTCCTGGCCCGACGTGTATCTGTTGAATGTGGTGATCTTGGGCACCAACCAATGGTGATCTAGGTGCGGAGATGGAGGACTCCCCATGGAGGAACTCCACAATAGCACCATCTTCGTCTTCTTCTGCCAACTCATCCAACATCATCATCGATTGGATCATGGATAGCTCAGGATTTTCATGCTCGGTCAACATGGGTTCTCCTAATGATTCGACGGACTACGCTGGGGTGAAATAGTCAACCTTTTAATGTTTTGTCCATCGAATATGGTCATCAACCCATCCCAGTAGCTAATGTAAGCATCAACTGTTGCCATCCATGGCCTTCCCAAGATGAGCGGGTAACCACCCAGCCTAGTTTTAGATTGCAAGACTAAAAAGTTGGTTGGGTATTCCCATGCACTGACTGTCACTATTACATCTTCCAACATTCCTTTCGGTGCCACGGTCGATCGATTGACCAGTTGCAGCACTGTCATAGTGGGTTTCAGGTTTATGAGATGTAGCCTCTACATGGTCTCCTGAGGCATTACGTTGATGGTTGCTCCGAGATCAACCAACGTATTGGACAGGGAATGTCCCTCAATTTTTATAATCAGCACCGGGCTACCTAGGTCTGCATACTTAGGATGGCACATTTTGCCCATCATCAAATCTACTAGTTTACCCATGACATTGATAGTCTGGGTTGCTCTTCATCCTAGCTTCCTTAGACACATCTCTCTTATCGCCTTGGTATATATCGGAACATCTTGGATGGCTTGAAATAATGGAATTGTCATGGTGAGGTTCTTCAAGCTAGACAAGATATCAAACTCCGACTGCATTACTTTCCTCTGTTCTTGTAGCCGGTTGGGAAATGGAGCCTTTGCTCTCTCAGGCATTTCTTCTATCACCTCTTCTACAAGAGGTGTTTCTCCTACCTCTTCCTCCTCTTCTACCAATGGAGGCGTTCCTACTCCTAGTTGTCTACCAGACCTAAGCTGAATATGGTACATCGGATACATCTCACCCTCCACGTTGTATGCTAGTTGGTTCACCCTGTTATTAGGATTTTCCATCGATTGTGCGGGTAGTTGCGCAGGTCTCACTACTAGCAACGTCGATAAATTCTATTGGGGGTGAGCTGGTGCTACATTATGTGGAGCCTGATTCCACGTAGTGTGGCCTCTCCACTGCTGCCCAGGATATGGATATGGCATCCATGGCTGCTGGTTCGGGAATGCTGCTGGGGTGCATTGGACCAGGGTGATGGCCCCCACCACCCCATGTTAGGTGGTTGAGGCGGGCCTTGGGACATGTATGGTCCTCCCCCATATGACGGCATTTCGGTTGGCATATTCCCCGTAAGGGGTTGTGGCCAACTCTTTCGATTGCCTATGAAATAGGCATCCACACTTTCAGCATCCTCCTGATTACTAGGTAGTTGCGGGCACAATCGAGTTTTATGGTTCAGCCTGCAAACTATGCATACTCTGACTTTGTTCTTTGGGCATGCATTCTTTGCATGCTTCCCTCTACATTTTGGATATAAATAAGCCAATGTTGCTTCATTTTCTTGCTTCTTTTTCTCTAACAGTAGCGTATCCATCTGCAATGCTAGAGATGAGAGCATTTCGCTCTTTAAATCTTCCAGCATGTTACCTATTTCTGTCTTCATGACTGAAGCAATCGCTTTCATGGTTCTAGAAGTGGTCTTGCCTCTCCTTCTTGAGTAGTTCCGGCATAGTTGTCGGATGTCTTCCATAGCATGCTAGTAGACATCACCTCTAGAAATCATGTTAAGAGCCTCCAGTGATTCATTGGTAAGTCCTCTCAAAAAGATGCTTTTGAGGGACTTATCAGATAGTTTCGTGTGAGGAGATCATTGAAGATTGAAGTTGAATCTCTCCCAGTATTCCTCGAGAGACTCATCTTCTTTCTGCGTCATGCTCAAGGACCTCTTCTCTGGAGTCTCTTGCTCTCCCAAAATCTTGGTATTGCTCTAAAATGAGCTTCTTCATTTGATCCCAAGTGGCAATGTGTTTGTCTCCTAGACCGATGAACCACCGTAGAGCTGCATCATCCAATGTGGAAGGAAAGAGTTTCAGACTTCATGTATCAGATTTGTAGTCCACAGACCTGCATAAGACATCAAACTTAAATAAAAATAGGTTAGGGTCCTCAGTTGGGTATCCTCTGAAGGTCGAAAGGTGAGCAGGGGATATGTTTTTCATTTTGGTATCTCCTACTCCTTCATCAATCAAGAAACTAAAGCCAAATGAGACTTCTTCATTGTCAGCCATTTTTTCAAGAAATACGGTCTCTAATGTAGTATTTATGGCCTTACGATCGTTTAAGACTTTCTGAGTCAAGGCTCTAAGGTTATCTGGTGTTATCGTCTGATCTTCTACAACTTTCCACAATAGGGCTTCCTCTAAGGGTGTCCTATTAAATAGGGGATTTATGATGATTCGTTCTTCCCCAAGTTGATGGGATGAGGAGGCACTTTGCACAAAGTGTGGATCCTCACTCCAATGGATTGCTGGTGGTGGGTTGGGCGAGTCTAATTCAAATTCAGAATGTTTGGCTGACTCAGGTTCTGGTGGATTGGTTTTTATAAACCGACCATCAGGTCCTCTTCTTCTCGAAGAACTCATACAAGGTCATATGGAAGGTTTCCAGGTATTGTAAATAATCTAGTTGAGACGCTTCCCCGACAATGACACCAAAATGTTGTAGGCCAAACAAGGTTAACTTCTTTCCTACTTTTGTCACATGCCCATGCATTTAATTTATCAACCTAGGGAGCTTCGTAAACTTGCGAAGGGTCTTGAACAAGATTGCTTACAATACCACTTGAGATGAGTCCACTAGTTCTACTATTGGGGGTGTTTCAACGGTCGTCAATCATTCATACACTCCTCAATAATTTACGTAAAAATAATTAAATTTAAAAAAGGAAATATTCACGCATTCCTGGAAATAAACCTATTGCAATACTAGAAATAACAATGTGATAAACAATCTTATAAAAGTGGTAAACTAATCTAGAAAACATAGGAAAAATAGGGGAAGAAATACTGGCTTGGAGTGGGCCTAGGCTCCAGCAGCTTCCTCCCAGCTGAACATGCACTTAGAAACTCTTAGAACTGTATTATAATTATCAAAGTATTACAATGCTTCTTATGTATATCTCTCTACATTTACTATCAAAATATTCTATATATCCTCAGAGAGGTCTACGTGTGTTTATATAGCACACCCGCAAATCTTCTGTTACAAAGAAGTTATAACAGTCGATTCATTCCAGACTAAACTAAGACAGTCTGGTAAATGTGATCGACGTCTGCTAAAATTGGCATTCATTTCTAATGGTGGCATGTTCACTGATTGGTTTGTGCTTCGCCTGGCATTGGTAGGATGTTCTCATATGTCGATGTGATCCCCAATTTAACTCTACATGACATAGAGTTGGAACTGCACTAGTCTCTATTGTCCACGTCATGCTTTTCTAGTCAACGGGAAAAGAACAGGGGCGCCTTCCCTATGAGGAAGGTGCCTAAGTATGTCGGGCACCTTCTCTATGTGGAAGGTGCCTTACTGTCGTTGGCACCTTCCTAGAAGAGGAAGGCGCTTATATTCTGTTGGTGCCTTCCTATGAGAGGAAGGCGCTTGCCTTCTAGTGGTGCCTTCCTGTCGGTGCCTTCCTTATGAGAGGAAGGCGCTTGCCTTCTAGTGGCGCCTTCCTGTCGGTGCCTTCCTATGAGAGGAAGGCACTTATTTTCCTTTGGCGCCTTCCTGGAAGAGGAAGGCGCTGGCCTTCTATTGGCGCCTTCCTAGGAGAGGAAGGCGCTTGTCTTTCCTTGGCGCCTTCCTGGAAGAGGAAGGCGCCTACCTTCTCTGCATTGATTTCGAAAGAAACAAAGTGCCAGGTCCATGAAAAGACCTCGACTGATCCAAATCTGACTAAATCAACTACAATTCCACAAAAATACACTGAAAACACACGAATTAGATAACACGTATAATTTCATCAAATAATTATATAATCATTCATAAACATATGCAATCCTTATTATACAGCCGCATAATAATCAAGAAAATGTATACAAAATATGAGCATTTCTGATGCTCATCACCCCTGACTTTTCAACCTATTTTTTGTATTGAAGTTAGTCTAAGATACCCCTATGACTGACGCTCAGGGTTGGGCATCCCCATACCAACCATGAACTCTCTTAAGGGCAATATTTGAACTTATCAATAGGGGCCAAACACACAACCATACACATATCCCACCTCTCACACACTTGCCCAAGTCATGATTTGAACCATGGACCTCCTAAAGAAGAGCCAAAGCTTGCACTATTGTGTTGTCCCCCCAAACAAAATCTCCCTTGATTGATTGCTCTCTAAAATTTGTATTTTTCCAAGACAAATATCAATCCCATAATTTGCTATATTATCTACCATATTATTTGATTTTTGGCATTTCCAAGATACTACATCCATTAATAATTTATGAATATCTAAAAAAACTTATATTGTTGATCCAATCCTCATATCCTTTTTTGATAGCATTAATTATAATTTATAAATCCTCCTCAATTGAAATATGTCTCCATCCTTTTCCATGGTCATCTTAATCCTAATAAGTAGCATCCTAGCCTCTACATACTTGTTTTTCCATATGACTATAAGTGGGTGAGGAGAATTCTACCTTGATTATCCTAGAAAACACCATCTTTGTCAACTTTTCCAAGCTTTTCTTTAAAAGCACCATCAAAATTAAGTTCTTTTTTTATTGGTAACAAGGGTTTTGAAAGGGTCCTGAAACCTTTTATATTGTTGATAGAAAGCCAAAATCTCCACGAAGATAAACACGACCTAGAAGGAACATCCTAACAAACCTTAGGAGAGTCTACAGTCGCAAATACCCAAAAGGAAAGGCCCTCATAGGAGTGACAGGGCCTGAAGACAGACAACACACCAACCCACACAAGGGTACACACTATTAACAGACACAACCCATGCAGGGGCACACACTATTAACAAACATAGCCCATGCAGGGGCACACACTATTAAAAAACATAGCCCACGCAATGGCACACACTATGAACAAGCCAAACCATGCTTAGGCAGATAGAAAAATTACTACACATGCCAAACCAAAGACCACAAAAACTCGAATCGAGCGACAAGGGAGGCCCCCACCATCGATAAAACCCTGCACCTTGGATTAGGTACTGGGACCAGGGTCAATGCCTACATTGATCTCCCCCACAAAACTCTTTAACTCCTCGATGAATTCAAACTGACTCTTATACTCCTCAAGGAGGGAGTATGCCTGAGTCAGAAGGGAGGAGATGGTTCTAGCAGCCCGACCCAGTGCCCTGAGCAAGTCTTGAATCTCTTGAATATGTCCTCAGTCAGTGAGGCTCAAGAACTGTGTCACCCTCAAGGTTAAGAGGGGTGCCTATGCAGAAGTCCCTTCATGCTGAGCCCACTGCCTAGACGTCTTCTCTCTTTTTTCTTGAAAATAAAGCGAGTCATCTGAAGCATCCTCAATGATAAGCAAAGTCTTTCTCTTGCTACTCTTAGTCTTGATGTGGATGGGGTACCGACAAGGAGTGGACCTCTGAAGGATTATGTTTTCATCCATCCTAATTTTTGGGCTTAGGGTGTCGTTGGGCGGGAGGGGGGCAAGGGTGTTTGCCCGTGCGTCCTCTCTAGAATTGATCGGACCAACCACGAGGGGAGGGGATACAACTTGCATCGCTACTCTACGGTTCTGATTCACCACCACAAACCTAAACAAAACATGGTGGAGGCCTTGGTGAAGGGGAGAGGAAGAGACCCCCCTCTTGACATTTAGCATCGACCTCTCAATCGACCAAAACAAGTATTTTGAGATGTTAATTATTTTCATTCCTCTAAGGTGATTGAGGAAAGCAAGGTGAAAACTCTATAGAATGGTCGATGGGTTGTCCAACATAAAGTACTGGAGAACCGTAATCATCACTATATCCCAGGGCTTTGAGAGTGTCTCTTTGATTATTTCACCCTTCTCCTTGCCCAAAGACTCTCCCTTATCCTTGAACAACACCAATCTCATTGGAAGGAGTGTTTATCCCGGTTTATTATTTCATTATCATTGGGGAGACCAATTACCTTTGCCATGAGGTCCTCTGAGACTCTAAAGCCTATTTCGTGAACAACCACCTGCCCCCATCCCAAGAATGGATAAAATCCACATATAAGTCTAGTTTGAGCCCCTAGAACTATGGCAACAAATTTAGGAGGTCGTGATCCTAAAGATGTCTTCCACTAGGGGGGTTAATTGGAGGGATGCGGGTTCAATATCAGCCATGGTGAGGGCAAACACACACAACAAATAAGGAAACCAAAGGCAAAAATTGGGAAGATGATGAGCAAAGTGAAGAGGAAAGGTGGTGAGAATTAATAAATAACAAACCACTCACCATAGCCTCTTGCTAATGTAGCTCATGCTCAAAATTATTTGAAATGGGTGAAGATCGATTGGCACGAGTGGCTTGGCACACCAACCAATGGGGATTGCCATTGGGAGCTGACACCATGACTAAAATATGAGGTGCATGAATGCAAGTCATGATGAGGAGGATAAGTAATCTTAGTGGCCTGAAGGATGTGGCATATAATGCCACGAGAGTGGTAAGCCAGCAATCCAAGTCTGACCTCAGGTTGGCAATGCCTCTTGCCAAAACAACACTAGAGCTGATGTGGGAAGGCAGTATTATGCAGCTAAAAATGAGGAAGCACATCGAAACACTAGGGCGCATGGGAACTGCTAAAATGACCTGATCAAGAAATTGGGCATCGAGGCCCATCAATCTCGATGGCTTGGTACACTTATCGTTGCTAGACTCAGGGGTGAGGTTGATTACAATGCGACCTTTATCCATGCTACAACTTGCTCAGTTTTAAGAAAAATTGATCTCATGAATAAGCCTTTAACACCGAGAGGACAATTGTCTGATGCTCATGGTGACACTGCTGAGATGAGCCACACTGGTGTTGACTGAGTAAGTCAAACTACCACGGTGGGTTTGGACATGGAATCTGTGGTGAAGGAATCCCATGTTGGACCCCCTTGACTCACTGATTGGTGATATCATCAGTATTGGCATCGATGATGACTTGGGGGAAGGAGTTTGACCACACCCTAAGTCCAAACTTTGAAATGCCGATGTTCGCTAGCTTGTCCGCCACCCTGTTGCCTTCCCTGTAGGTGTGAGTCACCTTAGAGTTTGTGAAGGATTGGAGCACTTGCTTGACTTCATCGAGCATACTTGATACATTCCAAGATTGTGAGGACTTATGGGATAAGCTATCTATCATGTTCTTGGAATCACCTTCAATGATAATGTTTGAAGCCTAAAGACTATGGAGCAATATGATGCCTTGATAGAGAGCTCGAGCCTTAGTAAAGTGGCTAGTATTGAACCCTAGATTCTCCACATAGGCTAGGAGGATGTTGCCTTCGTGGTCTCGGATGATGCCCCATACACCTGTAACGTTGGGGTTCCCTTGTGTTGCACCATAGAAATTGATCTTAAGGAATCTTGGAGGTGGAGGAATCCATCTGATAAGGGAACGATTAGCCTTGGGAGAGGTTTGACTACAGGTGCCTTTTGGGATACCAAACTTGGACGCGATGATGCCTTCGGGATGGGGCTCCAAGAAAACTTCACATTGGGTGATCGTCACGTTCTCGACTGCCGCAACAATAATTTTGGTAAGGACGTGGCTTGTTCTGTGAGATGAGTCCCTGAAAGCATGGGAATTGTGATCTCTTCATATTTTCCATAGGAAGTGTGGTTGACAAAAGGACCAGAAGTTCTTAATTCGGTGTCCTCTGAACGGGTTCGGCCATTGAATACAAAGGTCGTTGAGCCAAAGGTGAGGGGCCCAAGAAATGTTGACCAGGGAGAACAGGGAGGAGAGAATCGATAAGGAGAAAGGGTAGGTAGATAAAAGGTGTTGGGTGGACTCCCCACTTGAGAGGTAGAGGTAGCAGCGATTAGGAAGGGGCAGACCTTGATGTTGAAGGTTGGGGATGGTAAGGATCTTATCCTGAATGGAAAGCCACAAGAAGAAGTTGACCTTGGGGATCAAGTTAGGCTTCCAAATGAGCTTAGACGGGAACCAAAGGGACCTTGGGTTCTCAAAAAATGAGTAGGTTGACTTGACAGAGAAGAGGCTAAAGGGGGAAGGGTCCCAGAGGATGGAATCCTCCACAAGGGATGAGGGGATGACACAGAGATAGAGGAGATCTGAAAGGGCAGCGGAGGTGAGATTTTTATCACCTATAAGGCCTTCATATGGGAAGGGCTTCCATGCAGAATGATCTAAGATGAAAAATTTACTTACTTTAGGCCCGAAGATGGCATCGATCACCGAACGGAGGCACACCAGGTCCTCCCTCTCCTGTAGATAATAGTTGCCTAGCTAGAGATCGCTCCAAAATTTGATTTTGGCTCCATTTCCAAGCTTCCATATAATACCCTTACGGATGATGTGATTCATCTTGATGATGGAGTTCCATGTTGCAGAACCTTTGATTGGATGAGGATCATCTAAGAAATTCAAATTATGCCACAGGTACTTAGCTCTTATGATAGATACCCAAAATGAGTCTTTATTGGTGAGGACTCTCCACCCTTGCTTGGCAATGAGTGCCAAGTTCATGTTGCAGACCTTGCACAGACTAATACCTTTGTGCTCCTTCTTGTTGCAAATCTGGTTCCAAGCCACCAGACCATCAAAATTAAGTTTGATGAACCTAACATTTGGACATTTTATTTTACCATCAATCAATCAAGGTACTTTGCATTAAATGCATTATTGTAGATCTCCTTTACATATATCCTCAAATCATGTAAGTAATCTTCTAGCATATTGTTTTCCACATCTAAGACTTTCCATGATGAATTCCATGATTGTGAGCATTCTACAAGAGATGCAACAATATGAATCCAAAATTGGTTGTACTTCTGAAATTTGTATAAGAAATTTTTATTATTCCTTTCAAAGCATAAATTATAACAAGTAACTAAAAGACTAGACCTCCATAGAATGTTTAATGCTTTAGCATTGAAATAATCTACCTCGTATTTCATTAATTCTTCTAATGTGGATGGAGCAACACAATAGATTTAGAAAAAAATCCACATAGTAGAAGAAAAGAGCAATAAAGAATGAAAATATGAAGTTTCTACCTCCTCCTTATATAAGGAACACCTAAAGATCCATGATATCCTCGTCTTTGAAAACTATCACTTGTAAGAATATTTTTTAGGACTACTAACCAAATGAATATCGAGGTGTTAGGGAGGGAATCAAGTAACCAAAACTCTTCCAAGGAAAATCCTTGAGAGTAGAGAATACTAGTTGCTCTACATTATAACTTTCCAACTTGATATAATATCCACCATATTTTGGTAGATTTTAAACTCTCATCTTTCCACAAAAATGAGCAACTCTTGAAGCGTCTTTAGAGTTTACCTATTGTGTTTAAATTCTTCTCCCTTAAACATTTTTACTGTAGCATTTGCTACATGGGTAGGGTTTGCCATAGATTCAATCTTCTTCTTGTCTCCAACTAAAGAATTTTTACTTCTATTTAGGACTTTCACAAATGCCTTTCTTGCCATGTTACTTAGATTTTCCTCCTATTTATTTTATTATTATTATTTTGAATTTCTCTAAAGATCTAAAACAAGAAAAAGTAGCACTTCCACTTATATCTTCTTTGCTTGTAATATACTTATTTTCTGAAACAAGAAAACGAGACTTGTTCCTAACTCACACTCACTTTAAACCCATACTCACTCCAAATTCATACACAAGTTTTTTTACAATATTAAAATTTTATAATTTACTTAAATAATTTTAAAATTTATTTCCAAAAAGTTTAATTCCTCAATTCCTAAAAATAATTTGAACACCCATGCTATCTCAACAAGCCCCCTCACATAGTAAAAATAAGCTAAAATATAACCATTTAAAAATAAGAATAACAATTTAAAAGATAAAATGCATTCTTTTCAATTAATTATTTTAAAAAACTTTAATGAATTATATTTTTTCTCGATATTATCAGTTATATATAAACACATGTAAGACTATAAATAATATGATATGATATTATTTATTAATTAATATATAGTTATTTCCAATCTAATTATCAAAATATGGTGTACAATTCATGTCATTCAAAATTTTAAAACTTACACAATTAAACTACACCCCTTTCTCTCTATATACATAGATATATGTTGACACCATAGGCCTTAAGATATATTTAATCCAATATAGTTATCCCAACCATACTTACATACATAGGGGCACAATAAGTTTTATAAGATTTATAAGATGAATAATTCAATATATAATTATCCCCTCCATACACCACATCACAAATCTTATGAAAATAATAATCCAATATATAATTATCCCAACCATATTAAAATATGGCATTTGGTGTAATGGCAGTTGCCTAGTTATTATCATCCATGTGGTTGTGAGGTCGATTCCTCTTGGGTTTGCTTGAACGAGTGTTGATATTTATAAATATTTGTAAAGGATGTTCAATATAAAAAAATATGATATACACCACCTCCTATACAAAATTTTACACCTTTATTTAAAATGTGAAAGCACACTTTTACGTGGTCTCTAAAATGTCCACTAATATAACCTATGTCCTCCAATGGGATAACAGGTTTAAAGGTGCAAGTCTTTTGTCTTATTTTATGGGATTTCTCACCCCTATTAACATCCAGTTTAGGTATGTGTGTTGGGGTTGGCCATCTTGCTTTTTAACCTATTAATGTGATGATGCAAATCTAATGACATATTCCATAAGTGAAATATCTATCGTTATTGATGCCTCAAAATCAAGTGTAAAATTGATTTGATTCCTTTGCCGAAAGGGGAAATTGTGGAATGAATATGGAACGGCATTAGGGCCCACGGTTCTATCTAGAAAGGGGGAATTGGTGGAATGAATATGGAATGGTATTTGGGTTTACAATATTATTAGGTTCTATCTAGAAAGGGGAAATTGTGGAATGAATATGGAATGGTATTAGGGTTTACGATATTATTACTTCGAGAGACGTCCGTAAAATGGTACACAAAGGGTGGAGGCAAAAAGGTCATACATGTCACGTCGTAAACAATTTTTTTTAATTAAAAAAACTGATATTAACAAAAACATTTAAACTAGCTTAGATATAAAGGATATATATCTAAAAACGCACGCCGAGACTTATCAATCCCGAGGGGCCTATCTTGGAGATCACACCCCCAATAAATGAATAGGAGCCTCCAGATTGATAACTCTCGACGTATATATTCTTTATATCTAAACTAAGTTAGATAGATATCTATTTAACGTGAAGGAAATTCCAATCATGAAATATGTCAACGAAATTTTAATTATAAAATATATCACTAAAAAACAAGCTGATTAAATGTGGACGAACCCTTTCATTGTATCTAGACGGACGAACCCTGGTTCATTGTATCTAGACGTACTTCTGATTTCCCTCACAATACATATACACAGGACCATGTCTATCTGTAAATTGAACGGTGCTTTTGAAACTGTCTACAAGTGAGAAGTGAAGTCCTCAAATGGCGACCGCTTTCTTGGGCTTCTCGTTCATATCACATTTGCAATCTCCTTCAACGGTAGAGAAATCAGAAATGAAGGTATTGAGATAAAAAAAATAAGGAGCTGCAACGACTGCTGGAGGAGAGCCAGAGGCAGCAAGCGGAGCTCCGTGCTGAGCTGGAGCAGACCCGGATCCGATTGTTCAATGCGGAAGAAGCAGAAGAGCGCCTGTGTTCACAGCTAGGGGATTTCAAAAAATTGATTCAGATTGATTCAGATTTTTATTCAATAATCTATGATTACGTGAAGAAATCTTAATCAATTTAATTTAAGCGTCCGTCTGGTATATACGAATCCGGATGGATAGGCTTATTTTTTAAAATTTATTGAATTTAAGCATGGTAATTCTCTTTCAAAAGAACTAAATGCTATAACCACCAACTTTGGTTAGTGTTGGAGTTTAATTCGACCTTTTTAGAGTCCACCGAACTGAATCGTAACCCACGATAGAAAAAAAGTCTAAAGAGAATAGTTTTTAATTTATGGTTGGTTGTTAACGTTCCCCGGGTTAGGTGGATTGGCAAGTGTTTGTTTGGTCAGGTATTTATTAAGACACCCAGATTTAAACCTCGGGGGCAGTCTGTTTGCAAAGGTAGTGGTTTTATTTGAATCTTTTAAGTGAGCGCCAGGACGATGACAATGCGAATTTTGAGCAATCCGTAGGCGGAATAGGTTTATGATAGTTGGTAGGCCGAATAGGTTTGGTGAGAGCAGTTCTTGTGGTTTGAACCCTTTGAACCCTAATCAATTACTAAAAATAGTGGAATAAGTTTATGACAGTTGGTAGGCCTTGGTGAGAGTAGTTCCTGTGGTTTGAACCCTTTGAACCCTAATCAATTACTAAAAATAGTGTGGTTGTGACCAAATCTCCTATATAACCCCAAAAAAAATATGGTTGTCAACAAAAATATGTAAGATCTTCAAACCCTTATTTCGAGCAATCGGTAGGCGGAATAGGTTTATGACAGTTGGTAGGCGGAATAGGTTTGGTGGGAGCAGTTCGTGTGGTTTGAACCCTTTGAACCATAATTAGTTACTAAAAATAGTGTGGTTGTGACCAACTCTCCTATATAACCCCTCAAAAAAAAATATGGTTGTCAACAAAAATATGTAAGATCTTCAAACCCTTGAGTCTTAGGTGCTTTGAAAAAATAAAAATAAATAAAGGTTATAACTTTGATTTATAAATTATTTTTTTGGGGGAGGGGGGAATTTTAAAAATAGTGTGGTTGTGACCAACTCTCCTATATAATCCCTCAAAAAAAATATGGTTGTCAACAAAAATATGTAAGATCTTCAAACCCTTAAGTCTTAGGTGCTTTGAAAAAATAAAAATAAATAGGTGCTTTGAAAAAATAAAAATAAATAAAGGTCATAACTTTGATTTATAAATTTTTGGGGGGGGAATTTTAATGTAGTTTTATTTCTTTTAAAGAAGAAGTGGTATTTTTGAATTTTTATATCAGTTTATTAATAAGGATGTTTTAAAGATGATGGACAAGTAATGAATGCAAACTTTTTCATTGTAAGCTTATCACTAATATAAGTTTATCAATAAAAATGTTTTAAAGATGATGTAATAACAATAATAGTACAATTGCAAACTTGTAATGATTGCAAACTTTTCATTATAAGCTTATCAATAAGAATGTTTTAAAGATGACGCAATAACAACAATTGTACAATTGCAAACTTTTTCATGTAAGCTTATCAATAAAGATGTTTTAAAGATGATGCAATAACAACAATTTTACAATCTCTTTTTCAATTGTACAATATTCTTGCAACAGTTTATTAATAAGGATGTTTTAAAGATGATGGACTAGTAATGACTGCAAATTTTTTCATTGTAAGCTTATCACTAATATAATCTTATCAATAAGAATGTTTTAAAGATGATGCAATAACAACGATTATACAATTGCAAACTTTTTTATTGTAAGCTTATCAATAAGGATGTTTTAAAGATGATGCAATAACAACAATCGTACAATTTCAAACTTTTTCATGTAAGCTTATCAATAAGGATGTTTTAGAGATGATACAATAACAACAATAATACAATTGTAAACTTTTCCATGTAAGCTTATCAATAAGGATGTTTTAAAGATGATGCAATAACAACAATTTTACGATCTCTTTTTCAATTGTACAATGTTCTTGCAATAGTATAACCCCTTATGATTGTACAATGTAATCTTATGTCATACAACTTCCTTCAACCATACAATGCAGTCTTCTATCTTACAATTGTACGGTGCAATATTTAGAACAATTAATTTTTACTGTGCAATCACCATAACCTCCATTTAATGCACAGTCTATACCATCGTTCACCATTTAATGCACAGTCTATACCACCGTTCAATTGCATTATGATTCAAATATACAACTAATTAATATTTTTTTGAATTTAGCAAAAAATCCCTTGCGGGGCCGTCTTGGTCTGAGAAACCACGACCAAGGGGTTTTATATCGTCAAAATTATCCAGGAGTCGCACCCGGTCCTGATCGCACTTTGGGTACCTGATTTGCGTTTTGTAGGGTGAATATTCAAACCAGGGACCTCCTTTGGAGGATTGCCCTACCCTCTCCAGCCCACCTACAACTAATTAATATTAATGTCAATCTTCTTTGTTGAACTTGAAATGTACAGCTAATTAATATTAATGTCAATCTTTTTTGTTAAATGGTTGATATTAATATTATACATTCATTGCCCTTGTACTCAACATTGATATTAATATTATTCATTCATCGCCCTTATATGAGTTGATATTACTCCTGATGTGACAAGTTAATTGTTTACCCCTCTAATCATACAATTGTGTGATTATTTTATGTACGATGATTTATTTCAAGAAATAGTTAAACTTTCTAGCCAGTCATTCCTTGTTTCTTACTTTGAGTTACTACTTGCGTCAACCAAATCCTCATGCACGAAGGTAAATAATTCTTTCATTTTGAAAATATATTTTTATTCTTATGATCATTCCCTCCATAGATGGAATTTTATTGGCATATGTTTGTGCCTTTAATATTTCTTAACCTCAAATCTATGTGGCTTTCCTTTGTCCAACAATTTTTGCATACACAATCACTCATCCTACCACCACTTGCACATCCTTCCATGTGCCTTCGCTTTCCTTCGTTGGTTCCCCAATGCTTGGTTGTGCTTCCCTCGACTTCGATTTTCTTCCCTACAACCTACACACAAACTAACAACAATATATCTATATATAGTCTACGTAAATGGAACTTCAACACTTAGATATACAAAAATAATGGGTAAATTTTATTTATAAATTATTTCTTGATGTTACAATGTGGAAAATTTTCCACTCCCTCATTTTCTCTTTATGCTCTCTTTACCCACTATTGTTACCTCTTCCTGGAGACAAACTCTCTCCTTTGTAATTTTGAAAAATAGTTACCTAACTACCTAGGATGGTTGATCTTCTAGTTTCCTTCCCTCTATGTTTGTTATCCTTCTCTCTTTCTCATGCCATGCTCTCCTTTTTTTTCTTTGATCAATTCCACTTTTCTTCTATAAAGTGAAAATTATGAAAACAGTTCGTCAATTGTTTCCCATGATCATTCTATGCCCTGCATCATACTCATCAGGTAAGAGAAAATGTTCCATGAGCTCCAGCTCATGAAGTGTTCTTCGAAGCTACTATAATTTTAGCTTGGTTGTCCCCATAAGGTCAACTTTGTTGTCTTGTCATGGCCTTCCTCTGAGAACTAAATCTCCTCTTATAGAATGCACTCTGTATTCATTTTACCTTGTCCCATTATAATACTTCCATCCAATTGTAATCAACATGCACTTTGTTGGCAACTTCCTCTTGGTGCTAGCACCTTATTTTGGAGCAATCATGTCCTCCATAATTCTCACAAGGATGTACGTTCCAACACCTAGTTGCAATGTGTCAAAATATTCCACATTGACTACAACTCTTCATTGAGTTTTCATCTCTTGTATAATTCTCTCCTTTCACAAATTTAGTCTTGCTACTTCCTGCCGAACCTACATACCCAAAGCCTTCATTCTTTGGCCTTATCTCTGGTATCATGGGTATTTTCACACCTTGCCCATATCTTCCCATTCTCTTTTCGTTGTACCTAATTCTTCTCGTCAATTTGGAGCCAATGCCTTTAGTGTGTCATTCAAAGCACCCAACCTCTTAATCCTCACTCTATTCTCTATCATAATTAAAATGTCCTTCACCACACTCTAAAGTAACATTATTACTTTCAACTCTGACAACATGGCCTTTGTCATGGCCAACAATGACCTGATGCGATTCATCTACCTCTACCTTATCTTTAACACTTCTTTTCTCTTTCTCAGTATCTACAATAGGAAGTGATTCACCTTCCTCTACTTTGTCTTTAACATTTATTTTCTCTTTCTTAGTATCTGTAATAGGAATCATTGCACTATTGTATTCATCATCACTACAACCAGTGACTAGGATCAACGACTTCTTCCCCATGCTTATTATCATGATTACTTCTACCTTTTCCTCCTCATTCTCCATTATTATCATCCTATAAGTTGACTTACTATGTAAACTCGTTATGGTACTGAAATATATGTGATGTCCCATGCTCCTTATTGTTGGCAACCCATATTTTGAAAGAATTTTTGCATATTCTTCCAACAAATCCTTCACCTCATGTGGTATTTCATCCAACTTGTCCACTATCCCTTCTTCTTTGATTTCAGCGATTAGAGCAAGACATGCTCCCTTATTTCCCTTCAAGAATTGTTTCTATATACCCTGGCACATTATAGGACTATTATTCACTTCTTTCTATTTGTCCTTCATTAGACTTAATGTATACCTCTTGCCATATTTCTCAATCACATAGGTGTTCTCCCTACCATCATGCATTGTCTTCCTATCAAACTACCATGGTCTACCCAACAAGACATGACAAGCATCCATAGGCATAACATCACGTAATATCTCATTCTTGTAAGAACCAATCTGAAATTCACCATACATTATTCATTCACCAATATTTGGTGTCCCTTTTTCAACCTTGAGACTTTGTATGGATTTGAGTGTTCAATTCTCTTCTACCCAAGATTTTCTACCATATTTATAGACACTAAATTATTTGTACTATTATTATCCATAATAACCTTACAACATTTACCTCCTAATTTGCAAATTGCTCAAAACAAGCTCCTTCTCTACTCAGGCTTAGAAACCTTCTATGTTGGTTTCAAAAATACCTTTTGTCTCATTTTGAGTTTTTTTTAATGCATTAGTTTAAGTTTTTAGTGTTTTCTCCTCTTATAAACTTGGGTCTAACTGTGGTAGACCCTATAGGTGGTACTAACTATTTTCTTGGGTTGTGTAGGTTTGGATGCTCTATTCAACCAATGGTGGTACACAAGCATAAATCCACCCCTCTCGAGGTTACCAAGGAGACAAAGGAATGCCATATAATTGCATTGGAAAAACATTTTATCATTGGAACACTCTCATTTGTATCCCAATGGGGCATTAATAAATCAATGTACTATAACATTGATTTTATTATAATGAAATGACATGTTTTCTTATCCACATCAACAATACCCTTTCTATCATAAGGGATTCTCCTTGTTTTGGTTCTTCCATGTGCTTTGGTGAAGCAATATTGTCTTCATCTGCTTGTACAACTTGGTTATGAGCTTCCCTTCCATGCTTTTTGGTCTATTATGCTTGAGGACACTCAAATGCCCTATGTCCCTCTTCTAAGCATCTATAGCACTTTCCAAAAAAACCACAATCCCTACCTCTACCAAATCCACCTTGTCCTCTTGATGATACACCTTTTTATTAGATACTTTGGCTAAAATCATCTTGAGGAGTATTAACTTCTTATTGCAAATTTTG
This sequence comes from Wollemia nobilis, assembly GCA_028583015.1. Lineage (NCBI taxonomy): Eukaryota > Viridiplantae > Streptophyta > Pinopsida > Araucariales > Araucariaceae > Wollemia > Wollemia nobilis. Next base: position 2,865,349 of record JAQPPZ010003287.1, on the reverse strand, counting down.
CCCTCTACCATTATTTGAATGTTCTCTTTCTCGAGAGGATCGTCCTCTTCCTTTATAATTGTTTTATTGCTTACAAGCCAACTTCTCTTCCTCCTTGAGCACACATTCGAAGCATCCCAACTTCATATTGTATGAAAAAACCTTAGTCCATTTATATATCTTGCCATCTTCTCCTCATCATCTTCAATATGATCGACTCTAATGGTCAACGTATAAAATTCCTCTATATACTTCTTCACTTCCAATTCCTTTTACCTAAGGTTTTTGCAATCTTTTGAACAACCTTATTTGGTAATCCTATGGGAGGAATTTGGCCTTTAGTTTGGTGACCATTTTCTCCTATGTATTAATATTTTGTTTTCCCTTTCTTTGTCTTTTAGTTTGAACATGGTCCCACCATAAGGGCATATGCCCTTTTCGCTTCATATAGAGGAATTTCCCTCTCTTGGGATCTTCAAGTGATTCAAAATCAAAATATTTATCCATCTTCATGATCCAATCAATGAGTTACCCAGGTGTTGTAGGTGAGTTAGAGATGAGATGGCAATCCTCCAAGGGAGGTCCTAGGTTTGAATCTCCACCCTACCAAAAATTTGAATTTGATACCCAAAATCCAATTGATAATATTGGTGCGAGTAAGGTCGAGAATGACTCTCGAGTGACTTTGACATTGTAGAACCCCCTGGTCGTGGTCTCTCAGACCAAGGCGGCCCTACAAGAATTTTTTGCTTTAAAAAAAAAGTTCAATGGTGGAAATTTAGACTCCTTATTCTTCATTGTAAACTTTTGGGTGGTCTGCTCCCTCATCTTCATTGTCGCTTACATATTTGACTTGAATGCCCCTCCTCTAGGTTGTTTCAAGTGCATCAAACTGAACAATGATTTCTCTCATTATCTCAACTACATCTATGGCTTGAAGGCCTCACAATCTTCCTCTTCTCTATTGTGTCATCTCTCTTTAGGCACGTAGAAATCCTCATAGATATTTTAGCTCTAGTACCAAAATTATGTAGTAGCAATGATTGTAAACTTCCTCTTTGTACGACAAGACCCTTGCAATCATATAATATATTTCCCAATCGTAAAATGTTCTTACATCTGTATAATGTAGTATTTTATTGTATGACTTCGTTCAATCATACAACCCCTTGCAACTGTACAATGCAATCTTTTATTGTGTAATCATACGATGCAATGTTTAGAACAACAAAATTTTACTACACAGTCACTAGAGCTTTTGTTCAATGCATAGTCTATACCACCATTCAATTGCACTACAATTGAAATATACAACTAATTAATATTAATGTCAATCTTGTTTGTTGAACATTGATATTAATCTTATTCATTCATCGCCCTTGTAGGTTTTCGCATTGCTTTCGATCAACCTCAAATATCTATGGCTCTCCTTTGGCCTATAATTTTTGCATACATGGTCACTCATCCTAACACTTCCACGTCCTTCCCTATGCCTTGGATTTCCTGCATCCATTCCCCAATGTTTGGTTGTGCTTCCGTCAACTTCAATTTTTTCCCCTACAATCTAAACCCAAACTAACACCAATGGGTGTGTGTGTATATACATATAGTTTGGGTAAATGGAACTTCAACACTCAATAGTGGCTATATAAAATTAATGGGAAAAAATTATTCATAAATTCTTTCTTGATGTTACAAGTGGAAATTTCTCACTCCCTATTCTTCTCTTTTTGCTCTCTTTTTTCACTATTGTTACCTCTTCCTGGAGATATTCTTTGCTTTATTATTTTGAAAATAAATCACCTAACTACCTCAAACAGTTGGTCTTCTAGTTTTATACCCTCTCTATTTGTCATCCTTCTCTCTTTCTCGTTCCATGCTCTTCTTTTTATTTTTTATTTTCCTTGGTATTTCTTGTTTTCTTCTATAAAGTGGGGGTTACAAAAACAATTTGTTAATAGTTTATATGATCGTTCAATGCCCTGCATAAGAAGAATATTAGAAATACCCTAGGGAAATTCATCAAGGAAATACTAATTATTCAGGAGTGAAAGCATGCTATATATACCTGAATATATGTTATTATGGATATTTCAAAAACCTTTACCACAATCCATTAATACTAAATATAAATCAAAATAATGGGATCAACAAGTGGATTATTAAAATATCATATTTTGATAGCACAATTATTATGATTCTTTAGATATAGTAAGAGTTTGCAAAGTGAAAACTATGAAGAAAGAGACATGAAATTTTAGTCATGAGATAAACTTCAAGACAAAGCAATAAAATCATGCAATAATAGAAGCTAGATTAGATCAATGATATTCCACTCCAAAAAAAGATCCAAAGAAAGCATATTTACAACATCATATGGCATAGGTCACCATAGCTCATTTGGATCAATCGTTAGAAGAAACAAAAAAGGATATAAGGGATGATAAAGTACAATGTGTAAGTTCAAGTTTAGAAGGAATTAAAGGTGCAAAGGAATATGTAGAGCAAAATTGTAAAATAAATACGACAAAAGAGGTCAAGTTTATTCTAGGTAAATCATCTTCATTTTCTTTAAGTAGTATAGAATCTTCCTACCTAGTAATAAAACTAAAATTCGTGTAGAGGTTATCACTTGCACTTCAAGGTTCCAAGAGTAGCATATTAAAGAAATGATGATGGAGGAAATTCATAACAATTTAGAGTTTGTGGGGTAGAATATGAAGGTAATTGCTATGGAAGAGTATCCTTGCACTTTAAGGTTTCCATGTTAACATAAAGAAGAATGTAATTTATAGGTTATTCCTTGCACTTTAGATCCTAGATGCTTATATTAGATGAAGGATATTCCACTCCAAAAGAAGAGCCAAAGAAAGCCTATTTACAACATCATATGGCAAAGGCTATCGTAGCTCAGTTGGATCAATTGTTAGAAGAAATAAAGAAAATATAAGGGATGAGAAAGTACGTGTAAGTTCAAGTTTAGAAGAAATTAAATTTGTAAGTTCAAGTTTAGAAGAAATTAAATGTGCAAAGGAAGATGTGGGGCAAAATTATAAAATAAGGACGAAAGAAGAGGTGTAGGTAAATCATCTTTATTTTTCTTAAGTAGTAAAAAAATTTCTCCTAGTAATAAAACTAAAATTCATGTAGAGGTTATCATTCGCAATTTAGGGTTCCAAGAACAGCATAATAAAGAAATGAGAATGGAGAAAATTCATAACAATTTAGGGTTTGTGGGGTAGAATAAGAAGGTAATTGTTATGGAAGAGCATCCTTGCACTTTAGGATTTCCATGGTAACATAAAGAAACATGCTTTATTGGTTATTCTTTGCATTTTAGATACTTCAAAGCAAGACAAACCTAAAGATGATAAGTCTTACTATGAGTAGTGTGAAAATATTAAAGATATTGATGAAGATGAAAGTATTGGTAGGAATGAAAAAAAAATCTAAAAAGCAAAAACAAAAATAAAAAGAAACCTAAAGGGATATTAATATAGAAAAATAAAAGAAAATATCATAAGTGTTAACAAGAAGTGGGATTAAACCCACAAATAACAAAATTTCAATGAAAATAATATCTTGGAATATTAGGGGTATGAATAAGAACCCTAAAAAATATATTAAGAAAGATATATATAGATATGGAATATGGAAACTGGGACAAGATATATATAGATATGGAATTTGAAAATTGGAATAAGATATATATATATATATATGGAATATGAAAAATAGGTAACAAATATTTTAGCCATTTTCATTGTTGAATTTTATCTTCACAAAATTTAAATTTTGGAAGGCATTTATATGAGTGAGATTTTATATCTTAATAAAAATGATATAAAGAAATTGATTGTGGACCTATCATTTTGAGGAAGATCACAAATATCTATGATAGAAAGGCAAATGAAGAATATCTTTAATAGAAAGACAAGTTAGATATGGTTTAATCAACTTCATAGTAATGTAACATGAGCAATGTAATGTTTTATTTTTATAATGGGAGTGGCCACAACAAAAGTCACACATAGCTTTAATATATATTTTTTTTTGACTTTTCTCCGAGAGGTCCAAGGTTCAAACCATGGCATGGGCAAGAGTGTGAGAGGGTGTGTGTATGATATGTATTTGGTCTGTATTAATAAGCTCAACTCTCACCCTTATGAGAGGTCATGGTGGGATGAGGATGCTCGCTTCATTCATAAGGGTTTCTCACACTAACCAAATCTAAAAAATTAAGTTCTATTAATAAATTTTTAAAATTAATTTTATATTTAAAATTTAACAAATAATTAAATACAAATTACCAAATTATTTTAATAATACTACGATATATAAATATATAAGAAATGGAATAATAATTTTAAAACATGGAAGGCACAATGTGTGTAACTATGGGTGACGTGGTTCACAACAAGATTCAAATCTTGACCGCACCAAATAAGTTATAGAGTTTGATATGACTAAGTTGATGAAAAAAAAAAAAAACTTTCCACCCCTATTAACATCGCGTAGTTGTAAAAGTGAGGGTCAATTCTAATGTTTCCCATACAAACTATTTTTTTATATTGACATATTCCTTTCTAAAAAGTTCATATGATGTTGTTTTCCCATACAAACTGTTTCTTTATACTGACATATTCATTTCTAAAAGTTCATATGATGTTGTTTTCCATACAATTTGTTTTTTAAACTTTTTAGATTTTCACCCATCTAAACTATGCATTCGAGTCTTATTTTATAATCTTTGACCATGCATCAGAGTCTTATTTTATGCCGATTGCTCGAGTTTGAATATTGGGTCCTTCTTCTTAAGTTAGTAATCAGGAGGTAAAACTAAAAACCGAAACTTTATCTCAACCTGAATTTCAGCGTCCAGGCCTTGCCTCCCATTTACAAAAGACCAAACCGCACTCCAAAATGCCAAAGCCTTAACAAAACCAAAGCGAATGCCAAAATGTATATACCCTCTACACAGAAAAATTGTCAAAGATATAGAATTATCTTTATTTGTGAACAACAGTCTTCCTATCTTACAAGCGATTGCCCGCACCGAAACAAACATTATCGGTTATGAGGGCTGGGCGGCAACGAGAAGACTTTCCATTTGAGCGAATTGGTTTCTGAGAGAATTGAGCTCTTCATTGTAAGCCCGCGCTTCATAGACTGACTCCGCCTCGAAGTCCCCCAGCTGAGAACACAAGCGCTCCTCTGCATCTTCAGCAATCAACAATCGGATCCTGGTCTGCTCCAGCTCAGCCCGGAGCTCGGCTTGCTGCCTCCGGCTCTCCTCCACCATTCGTAGCAGCTCCTTATTTCTTAATCTCAATACATCCATTTCTGACTGCTCCACCGTCACGGTTATACCGTTGTTAGTAATCTTATTGTTGTCTGCAGGCACATTACCAGAGCGGTACGAGAAAGAAAACCCAAGGAAAGAAGGAGCCATTTGCCAAATTATAAATCTTGCGATTGTATCTCAGATAGATTTCGCATCCAACACTCGTCTCGTGCAATGTTTATATAAAACTCGAGTTGAACCGAGCATGTCCAGATTCAATGAACCTCATCGGAGTTGAGGCCTGCCAAAAGAAAACTCGTCTCCGTGCAATGTTTATATAAAACTCGAGTTGAACCGAGCGTGTCCAGATTCAATGAACCTCATTGGAGTTGAGGCCTCCCAAAAGAAAAATTAAAAGAGAAAAAATACCATATGATGAGACTGACGATTGCCCAGTCGTGTAGACCACAACATTTGAAAGCGTCAAAAGAGAAAAAAATACAAAACAAAACTCAAAGATGACGTCCCATGTGACGGAGTAGATGCCATTTTTTTGTGTAGATAATGGGGTTGGGGTTTTCTTAATAAAAAAAAATTTCAGACTTTAATAAATAAAAGTATAATACTAAATGCTTATATCTTCATCAGATTGGCCTTCCCTTGAGTGTTAGGATTGTTTTGATTTGACTTTTTCAACAGCTCAAATTTTATTGATTTTTTAAGGTTAAAGTTTAATAAATGTTTCTTTAAAACAAATTTATAGAGTGCTAGAATAAGAAAAGTTTGTCTGTAAGATGATTGGTAAGACGTCGGGTGGTTCAAACCTTACGGGCATGCCCATTCTAGGGTAAAGGTAGTAGTGTAATTAGAATTCGTTGAGTGTTCTAGCTTGACGACTCCCTCACTCTGTGACGTGTTTACCAAGGCGAGATAGGGGTTATAGTGGTAGCTCCATCATTTAACACTAGGCAATATGATTTGACCGTGTGATTAGTTGTTCAAGAGAGAAAGGCAGTTACCAATTACCCTATATTAAAAAAAATAAAAAAAATTATAAAATATTATTTATATAATTGTTTAATTATTAAATATGATATAATTAAAACCTTATGTGGTACAGCGCAATGAATAGAGTATTAAACTACAACACGGTGTATGTGACAAAACTTATATGAAAAAAAAGCACTCACCGTTTGGGAATGTCTATTAATATTTAAAAAACCACAATAACGTGTCTATGGTAATAATCATTATTGGAACCATTCAGATCCAATGAATGTGGTCCTGTTATTGTTCGCGATAAGTGACTCGAATCTCAAAATTCGTCCCAACCAGAAGTCTTATCGAAAATAGCTCCGAACTGTTGTCCTTAGAGTTTGCATTGTAAATTAAGTTGTGCAAACATCTTGCTGTTTGTGATGTTGGTTAGGCCACATGTAACTCTGGCTTTTCCAACGTGACTACTTCACCTCGTAGAAATGCTTTCACGGACGCCATCCGATTTACTTCATTTGCATTAATTGGATATCAAAACTTGACACCACAAGAGATATATTGTAGTGATGGCATTTAACCTTTCATACTTCATTTTACACTCATTTCATAGTCAGGATTTTTTTATTTTTTAAGAATACTATGCACATATATATAAGGACGTAAGACCACACGGACATTGTGGAATGTATAGGGCTTGTTGAATGTCAAAAGAATTCGAACTTTTAAAAAATTTCATAATAAATATTCCTTCAAACATAATATTTCCATTCATCTTTGTTAGATCCTATCTTAACATTATTTTGTAATTCTTATTATTATGTAATGATCCATTTCAATGTGAGGATTCTATATATAATGTTAATTTGTAATGTATGTGATATGTTATGCTCCTAGACAAGTGAGACCATTTGATGTAACTATTATAAAGACTGTAACCGATATTTGATAGAAGATTCTAATTTGATTGACATTTTGCATGTAAGCCAACTCTTGAGCCTAGGGTTAGGGTTTGCATGAAGTCTTTCTTTAAAAAGCAATGAAGCCATGTACGAATCTATTCTTTTGCAAGTTAATGAAATATTGAAGGAGGTTGCCCCCTCGAAGACGCTTGCGATTTTGAGTTCTTTTGTGAGATTGTTCAATTCTGCAATTACTTTCTGCATAATATTATTATGTTATTGCATGTATTTCAGTTATCTTTCAATATTTTGTGTGTGAGTTTTATTTCAATAGTAGATTTCTAACCACCCCCTCCACCTAAACCTAGTTTAAAAAAAATATTTTCTTCCACCACCTTCAATAGTAAAGAGTTGAAAAAGATTTGATTAAGATAAATTTATATTTTTTATAAGGTAAAATTTGGATTTTGAAAAGGTTTGAACTTTTTATAATTTGAGATTGGTTTGTTTAATTTTATTAATTAAAAAATCTCATTTTTAAAGGTTATAAAATATTGAAACATTGAACTATCTCATTTTTTAATTTTATAAATTTATATTTATTACTAATCTATTTACATTCGTATTTTTAAAAAGCTTTAATGGAACCCATAATAGATAAGTTTATATATCTTTAGAAAATAAAACTTTAAGTAGACAAACCCACAAATCTTCGGAAAATGGAACGCATGTAAATCCCACAAAAATCCAAACTAGTTGATTTCTCACTTGAAACCCAACAACGCATCCAGAAAGTCACAAATCTCCAAAAAAATGAGACCCTTAACAAACAAGTCCAAAGTTTTCCAAAAAAATGGAACCCTTAGAACACAAGTTCATATATCTCCAAAGATGGAACCCTCAATAGACAAATCCATATATCTCTAGAAAATAGAACCCTCAACAAACAAATCCATAAATCTCCAAAAAAAAGAAACTTCCAACATTTAAATCCGCATATTTCTAAAAAATGGAACCCTCAACAGACAAATCAATAGATTTAATTATTTTTTGGATACATAAGGGAGTTGGTTACAACCACTATTTTTAGTAAGTATCAAGCGCAAGGTTCAAACCATAGGGGTTGCTCCCAATAAGCCTATACCACCTCATTATTGTTGACCCAACATGAGGGGGACCACCGGTCGCTTGGGGTTCATACCATCATTGTCGATCTGACACACACTCAAAGGATTTATAACAGACTACTACCTTTGCAAACAGGCATACCCCCAAGGTTTGAACCTAGGTTTCTTATTGGTAAGCACTTGAACTTACCAATCCACCTAGCCCATGGGAACTATAGATTTAAATTTTATTTATTATTGTTTATTTATTAATGGATTATTATATAGTTTACTTTATAACGAGTTCAGTTTAGCTAAATAGACTTTCTTAAGTTAAATAACATGAAGATGGGATTCCATGTGCAATATAGTTACCCTTACCTTTAGGTTTATCATTGTCATAAGTACAAACCCTATCTCCAAGCTGGATCATGGTTCTATAAGGTATATTGTTCATGGGATTAGATATTTCATTATGGTGTGAAAATAGCTCTTAATCACTTGTCCCAAACTCATTATACTAAGTGGTAGGTTGTGTTGAAAATCATGGACTAAATAGGATTCAAACCTAGGATCTTTTAGTAATTAAAATATTGTAGTTAACATTGAGACATATCTCATAAGGAACGTGAGGGAGAACTTTCATCCATAATATGGTTAAACTCAACCTAAGGCCTACAAAAACTCAAATTTAAGTCCATTCACTCTTATAATTTTAAGTCTTATTTCCAAGTGTCTTTGTGTTGTATTTTCCAATAATTTCCAAGAACTAATAGAATCAACACATTACTAAGTATTGTTGAAAAGAAATACACAAAAAACAATGCACACAATATAAGGTGTGTTTGTGGCCACTAATTAATCTGATAATAGCAAAATAGAATATCCAACGGACAATTATTGGTACAATGAAGTATTTATACTCAATTACAAGTTACCTTCAGGTCAAAGGTTAAATAAGCAACATTTAGATTTTAATTATAAAATATTACAAAATGATCATTTGTAAGGTTTAAGTGCCTAAAGGGCTTATACATACATTACAATATAAAGTTAGTAGTGACCTTGAGTGAAACTTAATCAACGCATATTTCAACACCTTATGGTTCTACAAGATGTGTTCTTGTAGGATGAGAACCTTGGCTTTTGATGTAAAATTCCTTGCTTCCCATTGCTTTCCCCAACCTTATCAAACATCATTTTTTATATACTATTATTATAGAGAATCTTATTATTTTAATATAATCTAAATAACATTTTTTTCAATGAGTTTACACATGTTTTTTTAGGGATCTCGGTCCCTCATACTAAGTAGGGTTTGAACCTTGGACCTCCCAAAGAGAGGCCAAAGCCCTTACCACTATAGTAAGCTTGCAACTTCAAAATTTAATGAGTTTACATAAGTTTTTATGAGGGGTCCCAATCCCCTCATACTGAGTGGGATTTGAACCTTGGACCTCTCAAAGAGAGGTCAAAGCCCTTATCAATTTAGTAAGCTTGCAACTTATAATCTAAATAACACTTTTAAAAGTATTATTTACACTATTTAATTCAAAACACATACTTTTTAATGGGGTGTCACATTCTAGTTTATAGTGAATCTATGACAACCCAACGCAGGTCCAACCACCCACTAATTACACTCAATGGATGTTTATGCTAGCATTTTTCATAAAAGACATGTCCCAACTACTCAAGTTGAGTAATTGACTATCACTATAGTTATAATATTTTTTTATTTATTTTTATGTTAAATGTAACAGAGACCACTCCTATCGAAATAACAAAATAATATATCTACTATTAGGTCAATTTGACCATATCTAGCATTTATTTTTGAATTTACATGGTGGAATCAGTAGCCGCCACTAATCTGAACAAGTTGCCCAACTTTTATGGCCGTCACAGTATTCTACGTTGTTTGTCCTAGAAGCCGCCACACAGTTCTTCATGCAGTCTATTCCTATAACCACCATGCTACAATCATTTTAATCATTTTATGTCGATGAAAGCACCAGGAAAGGGATAAGCGTTCAGTCCGATGAGGCCCGAGATTTGAACCTTGGACCTTCGTCCCCTTACGGGGTTTTGTCGAACCAATTGGTCTACACCTCAAACCTATATCTAGCATTTTTTTAATAAAATATATTTTTCATTTTTCAAATTTTTAATTTTCCTCTATCAAATTCTTGATAGCGTTGTCATTAAGTGATAAAATTTCCCTTGATAAATTGTTCTTTAAAATTTAAATTTTTCCAAGATCAATCCCATGATTTGCTAAATTATCTACCATCTTATTTCCTTTTTGGCATTTCCAATATATTGTATCTATTAATAATTGATAAAAATCTAAAAAACTTATATTGTTGATCCAATCCTCACATTCTTTTTTTGATAACATTTATCATAATTTATAAATCCCCCTCAATTGAAATATATCTTCATTCTTTTCCATGGTCATATTAAACTTTTTGAGTAGTGTCATAGCCTCTATGTACTTGTTTTTCTATATAATTGTAAGTGAGTGAGGAGAATTATACCTTGATTATCCTAGTAAACATCACCTCTACCAATTTTTTTATGGTTTTCTTTGGAAGCACCATTAAAATTAAGTTTGATGAACCTAACATTTAGACAATTTATTTTACCATCGATGTACTTTGCATTAACTACATCTCCTTTACATATATCTTCAAATCTTGTAGGCAATCTTCTCGTACATCATTTTCCACACCTAATACTTCCCATGATGAATTCCATGATTGTGAGCATTATACAAGGGATGTAACAATATGAATCCAAAATTGGATGTAATTCTGAAATTTATTTAAGAAAGTTTTATTATTCTTTTTAATGCATAAATTATAACAAGTAATTAAAATATTAGCCCTCCATAGAATGTTTAATGCTTTACCTTTGAAATAATATACCTGACATTTCATCAATTCTTCTAATGTGGATGGAGCAACATGATAGATTTAAAAAACAAATCCACATAATGAGAGAAAGAAGCAATAAAAAATTAGATGATATGAAGTTTCTACCTCCTTCTTATATAAGGAACACCTAAAAAATCCATGATAACCTCATCTTTTAAAACTATCACTTGTAAAAATCTTGTTTAGGACTACTAACCAAATTAATTTCTAGTTGTTAGGGAGGGAATCAAGTGACCAATGCTCTTCCAAGGAAAATCCTTGAGAGTAGAGAATACTAGTTGCTCTACATTATGATATCCCAACTTGACATAATATTCATCATATTTTGGTAAATTCTAAACTAACTCTTTTTTTCACAAGAAATAGGCAACTCTTGAAGCATCTTTGAAGTTCACCTAATGTGTGTTTAAATTCTTCTCCCTTCAACATTTTTGGTGTAACATTTGCTACTTGGACAGGGTTTGCCATAGATTCAATCTTCCTTTTATCTTCAACCAAGGCATCCATACTTCTATTTAGGACTTTCACATATACCTTTCTTGCCATGTTACCTAGATTTTCCTCTTGAGAATTATATATATATATATATATATATATATATATATATATATATATATATATATATATATATATATATATATATAAATATATATATATATTTATTTATTTATTTATTTATTTATTTATTTATTTATTTTTGAAGTAATGCAAAGTACAACGAGTGGTATAACTGGAGGCCACACTCCCTGGGGCACAATGAAGACCTCCTTCCCTACGATTTGAACTCAGGTAGCCTAGATAATAATCCATCGACTTACCGCTAGCGTGTCCCAATAGGGACTTATATTTATAATTTCTCTTAAGATCTAAAACAAGAAAAAGTAAAGCTTACGCATCTTCCTTGTACTTGTAATATGCTTATTTTCTTAAACCAAAAAAATAGAGCTTGTTCCTAACTCGCATTCACTTTGCACCAATATCACTCTGAATTCATACATAAAATCTTTATTTTTTTTTAAATATTGAAATTTTATTATTTAATTAAATAGTTTTAAATTTAATTTTCAAAAATGTTAATTGCTCAATTCCTTCTACAAATTTTATAATTAACTTTCAAGAATAATTCAAACATCCATGCTATCTCAACAAGTGTCCTCACATAAAATTGCAAGCTTACTCCATTGATAAGGGCCTTGGCCTCTTTTTGGGAGGTCCATGGTTCAAACCACACTCAGTATGAGGACACTGAAACCCCTCATAAAAACCTCTGTAAACTTGTTGAAAAAACAAATCCCTTCACATAATAAAAATAAGTTAAAATAAAATCATTTAAAAATAAAAATAATAATAATCTAAAAAATAAAATATATTTTTTAAATTTTTTTAATTATTTATTTTTAAAAATCTTAAATGGACTATATATATCAACACACTTTCGAAACTTTTGAACTTTTTAATTATTTCTATTTTTAAAAATCTTGAATGGATTCTATTTTTTCATATTATATATGGGCACACTTTCGAAACTGAAATACTGTATACAATTCCTACATTTCAAAAATTCAAAATTTACATTGTTAAACTACGCCTCTTTCTCATAGTTTCAAAATTTACATTGTTAAACTACACCCCTTTCTCATAGATACATATGTAACACCCTAGCCCTATGAAACATATAATCACTATATATTTCCAACTATACTCACATACACGACACCATACATCTCATAATGAGACGGATAATCCCATATATAGTTATACATACCCCTTTCTCATAGATACATATGAGACACCCCAGCCCTATGAAACAGATAATCACTATATATTTCCAGCTATACTCACATACATACACGACACCATACATCTCATAATGAGACGGATAATCCAATATATAGTTATACATACGCGACATCTTAGTTCCTATGAGATGAGTAATCCAATAAATAATTATTCTTAATTATTTTTATTATATAAAAATTTAGTTAGTATGACAAGATTTGTATTTGGGTTAGTATTTTCGTTCCACCACAATTTTTATTTAAGGAGTTAAGCTTATCAATAGGAAATTTAACATATAAATTCAAAGCCCACACCATTACACTATTGACAAATTATCCTCACTTATAATCACATAAATTCGCATACATATGCAACTCTTTAAATCCTACGAGACAAATAATCCAATATATAATTATCGTCAACTATACTCACATACATACACCACAGCATAAATCCTTTGAGAAACCTAGGAGGACTTGGTGGATTAGTAAGCGTTTGTTTGACCAGACATTTATCAAGAAAATACTCAGGTTCAAACTTCGGATAACTTGTTTGCAAAGGTAATAGTCTGACCCTGAATCATTTGAGTGCACGCTTTCACGCATACCACATGTCAATAATGTAATTGTGACCCTCCTATTTAACCCAAAATAATAATAATAATATCCTTTCAAACAAATAATCTAATATATCATTATCTTTTAATTTTATATAAAACTTCTTCCGTTGAAAATTTCAAAGTTAATTTGAACACCTCTATTTCTGTTAAAAATTTATTTAAGATGTGAAAATACACTTTCTCTCTGTTCTCTAGAATGTCCCTGTAGGCCCACGGTTCTATCTAGAGAGGAAAGCAAGCTGGTTCATTGAATGTGGACGAACTCTGGTTCATTGTATCTAGACGTAATTCTGCTTTCCCTCACAATACATATGCAAAGGACCCCGTCTATCTGTAAATTGAACGGTGCTTTTGAAACTTTCTACGAGTGAGAAGTAAAGTCCTCAAATGGCAACCGCTTTTTTGGGCTTCTCGTTCTTATCACATTCGCAATCTCCTTCCAATAGAATTGTGCCTCTCCAGAGCAAGATCGATAACAGGGATGTCTGCGTAACGGTAGAGAAATCAGAAATGGAGGTATTGAGATCAAAAAATAAGGAGCTGCAACGGCTGCTGGAGGAGAGCCAGAGGCAGCAAGCAGAGCTCCGTGCTGAGCTGGAGCAGACCCGGATCCGATTGTTCAATGTGGAAGAAGCAGAGGAGCGCTTGTGTGCACAGCTGGGGGATTTCGAGGCGGAGTCCGTTCAACAAGCTCGGGCTTACCAGAAAAATCTCAATTCGATTAGACGGCAATTGGCTCAAACGCAAAGCCTGCTTATGGCGGTACAAGGTAATCTAAAACTACGAAAGACGTTGTCGATTGTTTAAAAGATTTGAACTTTTCCGCTCACCAGTCTGTGAAAAGGATCGCATTACGATCCTGTGAGAAGGCTTTAAAGGCGAGAGGAACGGAATTTTTTTTTGTTGGCTAGGATTGAAGAGGGGATTGCAATCCCAAAAAAAAATAGAGACCACTTGAGGTGCTGTTGGGTGCGAGGTTCGATGTCTGGACGATTTCTTAAAATTGATTCAGATTTGTATTCAAGAATGTGTGATTATGTGAGGAATGATTATTGTGGAGTGTGCGTCTGGTATACGGATGCGCTTATTATTTTAAATACTGATTTTTGAGTTAACTGAATTTAAGCATGGTAACTTGTTTCGGATTCTGTCATAGTCCATAAGTATCTCAAAAGAACTAAATGCTACGACAACCGACTTTGGTTAGTGTCTGATAATTTTGCCCTATTGCAAAATTACGCAAAATTACACTAACAGTTAGGGAATTAGTGAGACCTTCCATCTCTTGCAAAGAAATTCAATATTTCTTCAGGTTCCGCGTTAAAGCAATGCACATGTAAAGAATTAAGATGACGTTAATCCAAAATAGTGTTGAAATGAACTCATGGATGCAAGTGAATGTAAACAAGGGGTCTATGGTGAATTATTGTCCTAGTGGAATTGAAATGTGCCACTACTGATTTTCTTTGATTATCTAGCATTAATGTGATCTCCGTGAACCTTGTTAGTCCAATTTATTTATCTTGAAATTTAATGATCAAAACAAATGAGGAAAATGTTGTGGATATGCCACTTCCTTTTAGAAACCGTGCCTTTATGTGAGATTGATTTTTAAAGTCAGTAGGTTCATTTTATCTGAGATTTAAGTATCCTACTGAAGTTAAGTTAGTGGGGTTAGTAAAGTTAGCATGGTTAGTAAAGTTAGCCTGGTTAGCATTTCTTTGTTATCTGACCTTAATGTGAGATTGTAGGTTAGTTGTTAGCAAGTTCTTTTTATCTTGAGATTCTAAATGAAGAAACAGAAAGAAAATACGATGGTTGCCCACTTCCTTTTAGTCTGGAAATTTATGTGCTTTGAAGTTAGAAACCCTTCCCAAACTAAATTTTATCTTTGGTTATTCAAATCTGTGCTTTGTGGGCCCTTTCTTTACTTGTAAAGATTTTCCAAACAACATATTAAAACCAAAAAATAATAATCACTCTTTGCCATCCGAAAATTTGTGCACTCCAAAATCCGAGGTTAATCTTATAGAAAAGAAGAACCTTTCTGATTTTGAGTCCAAAATTTTAATGTTTTGCAGAAAATGAAGTGAAAGCAGAAACATAAATCTGAAAAGTAAAACTCAAAACATGAAAACTAACTAATACTGGACAATGAATGTAAAGTCTCAAATCTATGCTACCCCACCCAGCAATTTCGGATTTAGTAAGGTCTACCAGGAAATAACCCGCCTTGATTAAACCTACAAACGCACAATTTAAAGCAAAGCAAGTGCTAGCTTCTAGGAATTATATAAAATTTGCATTTCCTAACATTCACGTAATTTTAACCCTGTTACAACATCAAAATCATATATAAGTAAAAAAATATGCAATGTAAAAAGATATTTAATTAAAATCCTATTCCCTGCAACCTCTTCTAGAAGTGCTCACAAGGTGCACACTTTGAGCTATTACATTCACAAAACCCAAAACAAAGATGGCAGCCTCTCGGTCCTCTGGTTTCCAGCCCTTTCTCTATCATTTTCTGCAGTTTTATAGTTTTTGATAAATGCTTCGTTTCCTCTTTGGATGGCTTCGAAACTATTTCGTTTCATCTTCTGTTTGGTCTTCTTTCATTTTCGTTGCATGCAGATTCGTAACACCCCCTCTTACTTTGATTCTCAGATAACGCTTTATTCCCTTATCGCTATGATTAAAGGCTTCTTATATTTTTCATAACTTTTGGAGCCCTTTGCATAATAAAACAAAGTAATGACCTACTCCCTTTTCGTATTATGCACGATATCTTTAGCCTTTGCATTTATCAACGTAATGATAAAACATTGAGAGCTTCTACATGACATGTCTATAACACCTCGGCAGGTAAGAATAAAGACGCCACCTATTTGCTATTCAACTAGAACCCTGATGTGACCACACGGTGTAGGCAAATATCCTTACCCAAATTCGGTCGCCATTTTCAGCTCTATTTCAGACTACACCTCCATACGTCTAACCTTATGTACGCTCACCCGTCCACTCATGCCTTGTCTTTATTGTCTCACTGCCAATCCTTGCATTGCCCGAGCATTTGCAACTGGGCGACGCCTTAAATAAATTTGGCGTAATGATTTATTTGCCTCGCGTCGAGTCGTCACAGCACGAGTAACCTTCTCGTCGTGTCGTACGTTGCTTGGGCCTCTACAGTGCTTCCCGCCTTGTTACAATCCATGTATTATGCCTGAACACACACCAATCTTACCAGAATGTTTCCTTTGCTGGCATTTCATTCCACTTTAAGACCTCTTCATCGTTAGGTGATATCCTTTACGTGACTTGTATGACCTATCCGCTGGCAAACATTGCTTATTTGTCACTGCCTCATTTTAATGTCGGACATCCACAGATTCAGGCCGCTCTCCCTGTCGGAGCTCCCATGTCAGCAACTATTCTGACAGATATCTTTGCCCAGAGCTATGGCTATCCTTTTGGATAATGATGCTTCATTTAGAAAGTTCGTATGCTCCTACTTCTTATCTGTGATTGATGATAGACTCTCCAATAACGCCCCTAAGACTGGCCATAACAGTAATCACATTGCCTTCCTTTATCTATGCCACGAAATAGCCATCGCGATTCCTAGAAATTTCCATGTCATCGTGTATATTGGCGTATCCCGTTATTTGATGTCGGGTTGCCCTTCACGTCCTCAACCTCGTCGTTACCATGCTGGCCTCCTGACGATCTCTGCTTGACGTTCGCTACATCAACCCACGGTCATCATGTCTTCCTCGTTGGCATCGAGATTTAGCATATGTTGCGGGTTTCCCATTTTGTTTGTCACGTTTTACGTTCAGTTGCTGATCGAATTGTTCAAGACGTCGAAATTGCCACACTGTCGATTTTCCTGACACATGGAACGATACCAACCGTTGATTGGACCCGCTAGGTTATTATAACACTTTCGGTGCCTCACACTGTTGTCGTACTCATCGCCAACTCAAGCACCCAGTCAATCCAACGTGGCAGCGATATCCTTATGCTCACTATTTTTCATGGAGCCCATCAACTCATGGCTAGCCTCGCTCCTTGATTGCGTGACTGATCCATTAGGCCCTTCATTGTTTGTATCCACGTCCTCCCGTAAGCCTCGGATCCATCGCGCCCTTTCATTTATTTTTTCTGTGCTTGACCTCTTCCATCCGCATGTTTCATTGTTTTATCATCACACCTCCGATAACCCTTCATCTCGTGGCATGGCTTCCGCACTTGCGATTACTCGTGGTCCAGACCGGATATTCCTCAATGTCGTGTTCCTCACTGCTGGAGGGTCTCCTTCCACATTCATGTCGTGTAAATAACGTGTTGCTTTCACCTGGCGAGTCGTCCACGTGGGCCCCACTCTTTCCCGCATTCAACAGTGTCATGAGACTCCATGAATCCTCCAGTCGTTCACTCTTTCGGCAATCACATTACCTGCACGAAGACACAAAAAGGGCTTTAGTCTTATGAATAGAATAAATTACAAAGCCCTAATATTTGAAATGAATACAAGCCTTTTATTTTGCAATTTTTTTTATTTGGTTATTGTGAGAAACCTTTATGACCATGTACACGGTTAAGCAATATCATCCCAACCATGACACCTCCTAAAGTTGGGAGTTATCATCATTAATATGAAATTTAACACAAAACCACCACAAACCTTTTTTTTAACTATTATTATATACAAAATATATATAATAATAATAATGTATATTTTTCGGTATACACAAATGAAAGAAAACCCAAAAAGTAACCACGAAAACACTAACAACAAAATCGATGAAAAACTTGCCGACACAACAATGATGATAAAAATCGTCAACCACAAGATGACAACAAAAGTTGTCGACAAGAAACTCACGACAAAAAGTCGTCGACAAGAAATCGATGACAAAAAATCGTCGACAAGAAATCGATGACAAAAAAAATCGTCGACAAGAAATCGACGACAAAAGTCATCGAAAAACTGTCAGCGATAAATTGACAACAAAAATCGTCACAAAATTGTTGACAGCAAAATGACACACACTATCCCCTGGAACGCACGTGAACTCACAAGACACTCACAAGATAATCAAAATCTTGAAACATGAAAATCAAGAGGTGGGTCCCCAATTTTTGGGGTACGTTGTGGAGCGGCCACAACAAATGGTGACTCTGCTGGGAAATGCTCCTGAGCATTTCGGTGAGAACCCAACCTGAAAACCTTCAAAACTCAAACACAAGCGTCAGCAAATATCCAAAGAATGAAACTAGACGAGAAATACATGAAGCATTAGAATTATTCAGTGTCAGCTCAATGTGTGCGGTGTGATTCATTCCTTATCATTTGAAATTGATCAACATTCCATCATCTGTTTCACTTATGATTCGTGCATATGATAAGTTATGGATGATTCCTGTAGGATTTAATGTATGGTGAAGATGCTAGAGATATAACAACCTGCTTTGCAAAGGCTCAAACTTTCTAGTACCATGAACAAGCATATTAAAAATGTCAAACCCTCTTAGGATCAAATATGTGTACTGGGTTCATTTACCAGATCCCAAAGTTGGTTATGTGTCACTATCATCTTGAACCAGTGCATGTGTAAGTGGAATCAGAGCTTTGGGGTATAGGATTCTCAACCTAAGTATGATGAGAATTTAACCCTAACCTTACTACTCTAATTCAAAGTTCATTACCTCATCTTAATCAAAATGATTTAACCTGTTATGGATGAAACTGTCAGGCTAGCCTGTCCGTGTGAGCGGTCAGAGGTCTTGCTTTTAAACAAGACATGTCGCCACGCATGAGCCTACTCCACTTCCAGTCAGGCATCTATAGCCTCGGTGGAGATCAACACCATAGTCCGAGCTTTGGCTTTGGCTTTCTTGGATTATAGGGATGATTACCCATCCTTGTGAGGGACACGTAGTACGATCCTTCCAATCCAAATGGTGTGATGGAGGTGAAGTAAAAAATGGCTTGCTTGAACTTTAGGGATGACTACCCATCCTTACCAGGGACATGTAGTACGATCCTTCCAATCCAATGATGTGATGGTATGATGTAAGAGGAATAGTAATGTTTGCTTTAGGTTCTTTTAATCTTAGGGATGACTACCCATCCTTGTGAGGGACACGTAGTACGATCCTTCCAATCCAAATGATGTGATGGAGGTGGAGAAATAGGAGTGGTGAAAACCACTATTTTCATGGCCTATGTTTTGCATGATGGGACAGACAAGAAACACTCCTTTCGCCTCACCTTTTCTTCCAAGTATGGTTTTGACCATTTTGTTCAAGATGCCCTTTAAATCTGTGTAGAACGTGTTTGGTTCAAGATAGTTCGGGCATCAGTTTCCAACCTCAAGATCTATTTAATAGATGTTATGTAATGACCCTAAGAGGATTTGACACCTTTTCAATGATTGTCTTTGAAATGTAGATGCAATTGAGATGTAATGTTTATGCAATATGGAATGTAACATGAGATATGGATGAATGCATTGCTCTTCTTGAAATTCGGATGGAGTATACCACCTACTTTGCCATAATTTGCAAAGCTGACAACTTCATGCATCACAAGTTTCAAATGATATTCTTTAATGTGTTTGTGATACTCGCGGAGCTTTCTGCAATAAAATTCTGATGTTTCATATTCTCTTTATCTTAGTCAACATTCATAAGGACATAAGCTGACATCTCACTTTTTTTTTTTTTTTTCAAAACAACCAAAAAATGTCCAAAGGACCAACACACAAAACTTAAAACCAAAACTGAAATGCAAACCCAACATCAAAAACCAAAAAATTATATACAAATGTACAATATGGTACAAATCTCACATGACTTAAGGGCTAAAATAATGCTTTAGAACTTGCCCATTAACCGGTAACATCAAATCTTTCCCATCCAAAGTTCTTAGTCTGAAAGTATTTTCCCCTAGGATTTCGGAAATTTGATAAGGGCCTAACCAAAGACAATCAAACTTTTTGTGATCCCCTTTCTCCTCATGTTTTTTATCCCACAATAAAACCAAGTCCGAAATCCTAAAAGACTTAATTTTGGCTCTTTTATCAAACCATCTTTTAACCACATCTTGATGTTTGCTCATGTGGAGCATGGCTTCTTCTCTTTTTTCATCAAGGTGCATTAGATGACTTAATCTAGCCTCAATGTGATTATCAGTTCCAAGGTATTCTTGTGTGAAACGAAGGGTTTGAAGCTTCAAATTTGTAGGAAAAATTGGATCTTGCCCATAAACTAGATGATAAGGTGTATTCCCTATTGATTCTTTTTCTCTAGTCCTATCTGCCCAAAGAGAAAATTTTAATTGGTTGTGCCAATCCCGAGGATTCTTTTCCAATAACTTCTTAATGATGGTTAACAAATTTTTATTTGAAGATTCTGCCAAACCATTGCCTTGAGGGTAATAGTTAGACGAAAATTTTAAACTCACCTTATTATCATATGCCCAATTTGCAAATTGAGTGGAAACAAAAGCCTTACCATTATCACTTACAATAGAATCGGGCATTCCAAACCTTGTTACGATGTGATCTTCGAGGAACTTTATTACCACATCCGTAGTGGAATGTTTCATAGGAATTGCTTCTACCCACCTAGTGCAATAATTTGTAGCTGTGAGTATGAATTTATGGGAATCTGAAGAATTTGGGTTAATAACCCCAATGAAGTCTAATCCCCATTGTGCAAATGGTCTCATCTCAACTATAGATTGCAATGGCATAGCTGCATTCCTTTCTCTATTGGAATCCACTTGACAAATATGGCAAGATCGCACGTGTGCATGTGCATATTTAAATATGTGGGGCCAATAATATCCCGCTCTTAAGATTTGATGTGTTGTTGAATTTGTCAAACCATGGCCAGTTCTGTATTTACCATGAAACTCTTGCAAAACATTGGTAGCTTCTTCTTGATTTAAGCATCGTAGGTAAATTCCCTCATGATTTTTCCTGTAAAGAGCACCAGACCTAATAAGATAATTGGAATATTTAAGTCTCAAGGCTCTTCTTTGAGTAGAATTAAGATGTGATGGACACTTACCATTTAGCAAAAAATACACAATATCAACATACCAATCATCTTTGGAAATGTGCTCTACATTTAAATATTGGCACGTGATTTGGGGATTGTTCTCAGCAATTGTTTTCACAAGTCCTTGTCCACGAACTAGTTTCATGGGTTGAATTTCAAGATCAAATTCTTGAATGGTAGAAATCCATTTACCTCTTCTCTCACCTAGCTCGTTTTGTACAAACATGGTTTTGACAGCAGGGTCAGGCACAATGGCAAAGACCCTACTATGCACAATGTAATGTCTAAATTTTTTTACTGTTTTGAAAAGTGCATACATTTTCTTATCGAGAATGGAATACCTCAATTGAGCATCCTTCAAAGGAGCACTTAGAAAAGCTATGGGATTTTCTATGTTATCTTCACCTTTCTGAGTCAAGACACTCGCAAAAGAGTGTTCAGATGCAAAAGCATAAATAAAGAAAGGCTTAGAATAATCTGGACTTATAAGGATAGGGGCTCTAGAAATAGCTTCCTTGATGCTTTGAAGGGAAACCCTAATTTCTTCATTCCATATGACATTCACATCCTTTTTAAGAATCTCATTCAGTGGTTTAGCTATCTCAATGAAGCCAGAAATAAACTTCCTCACAAAATTGATTTTCCCAAAGAAAGATCTCAATTCCTTTTTGCTACCTGGGAAAGGCAAGTTTTGGATAGCTTCTATCCTTTTCGGATCAATGGAAATACCTTCTTTTGAAATGATATGGCCAAGCAATCTTCCTTCTGTCACTCCAAAGATGCATTTTTTGGGATTTAAAGAAATTTTGTGTTCTCTACACCTTTGGAGAACTTTCCTCAAATCTTTCACATGGTCTTCTCTTTTCTTTGAAAACACAGGAATGTCATCCACATACACAATGATACATTTACCTATGAGCCCTTTAAACGCATAATCCATGGCATGTTGAAATGTTGTGCCTGCATTTAATAGTCCGAAAGGCATTCTTCTATAGGCAAATGTTTCCCATTTGGTTGTGAAGGTCGTCTTCATCCTGTCATTGGGATGAATAAGAATATGATTGTATCCAGAATACCCATCGAGAAAGGACATCATTTCAGACCCATTCATCATTTGCAAGATTTCATCAATTGATGGCAGTGGGTAATTATCCTTTTGTGAGGCTTTGTTGAGATTTCTAAAATCTATGCATAGCCTTATCTCTCCATTCTTCTTTCTCACTAGAACAAGATTAGCGACCCAAGTTGAGTGCCTAACGGGAAATATTATCTTTGCATCCAAAAATCGCTTGACCTCTTTCTCTATCAAGGGCTCAAGTAATGGGTTAACAGGTCGTTGTATTTGTCTGAAGGGTTTGGAATCCGATTTTAAAGGGATGGTGTGCATAATAACATTTTGATCATACGTTTTCAACTCATTGTAATTCCAAGCAATGCAATCCATGTAATACTTTAATGCACGTATTATATTTTCTCTCTCATAAGTTGTACATGCCTTTGCAATGTACACTTCACGCGGATTATCTACACTCCCTATATTGATCAGGTCACAAGCGTCTTTAGGAAGTGGAACCCTTTTTTCCTTTTCTAGCTTTATATCCAATATCAAACATCTTCTCCAATGAAACAATGTTCTTAGGTATCTTGTTGGATTGAAATGTAGCTTCACTTTCTTCTTCTGTTTCTTCTTGCCACCTTTGATCTTCATCAATCACTTGGTCCTCAAAAATACCCGAATTGGTGACAAATTTGAAAATGTGTCTATCATTCTCAAAAACTTGCAAGTTTCTGACGTTATCAGGTATCGATGGGCAAGGGACTAACTCAATGGAAAACTTCTTGCATTTTTTTATGTCAACCGGATTTAGCATGCCTGTAGTGACTGCAAGAGAATCAACTATACGATTTCCTTTCCTAGAAATAAGGGATATATTAAAAGCATCAAATTCCTCAATGAGGTCCCTCACCCTAGTTCTATAAAGGCTCAATCTCTTGTCGCGACAAGTATATTGTCCTTTAACTTGTTTGACCACCAACTCCGAATCTCCCAATACTTTCAAACACTTAACCTTCTTGCTCAAAGCCAATTGTAATCCAAAGATAAGGGCTTCATATTTTGCCACGTTGTTAGTGCAAGGAAATTGCAATCTATAGGCAAAAAATAATGGTTTACTTCCTGGACAAGTGAGTTCAACTCCAGCTCCTGCCCCTTGTTTTGACTTAGATCCATCAAACTTGAGTAACCACACGAGATTATCTTCTTCAAAAGAGCTACAAGAAAATGTTTCTTTTTGAGGTTCTTCGGTAGCTCTTTCAACATCAAAAGCATAGACTCCTAACTCAGGTTCAGAAAATTGAACTTCATTTGGCTTGTTGAATTCTATGATGATTTCCTTAAGCCTTGGCTCATTTTCCACTCTAATTTGATTAGCAATTCCCTTCCAGGGTAGCCACATGTGTGAGCAATCAGTTGAGAAATAACCATTCAAACTTCTCATCCAATCCCTAGCAAGTAGCATTCCATATCGACTTGGGATATTGACAACCAAAATATCAACCACCTGTTGGACCCTAGGTTCAGAATTGAGTTGGATCTTAACATCGTAGAGGGTCCCTACCACGTTTACCTCAGACCGATCCAATTGCAAAACCTTGCATTTAGAAGAAACAGGATCTAGGCCTAGCATTTGACAAATTTTTGAAGGCATGAGGTTACTTGTGGCACCTGTGTCCACCAAACAATTGTGCAAATTTTTGCCAGCAATCCTCACAATCAATAAAAAAGGAGGGACATCTCGTCTTTCCTTTCGTAAAACCATGTGAGATTCAACTTCCTTTCCTTCCTGTATTTGACTAGGTGAGTTCAAAGCCTTTATCAATGCTTCCTTTTGGCCAGGCAACCTAGCCGCCTCTAAAAATGAAAGGCTAGACTTGGACTTCCTTAAATCCTCCACTATGTCATAAGTTGACTTCTCAAGCTTCAATGTTTTTTGCATGGCCTTAGATGTTTCTCTTCCAGATGGAGGAGAGGGATTATTATCATCCTTAGTATCAGGAGGAAGGATAGAGTTGTTTGGTGGAGTTGAGGATGTTTTATGGGTTTTGGACTTACTCCTCAAATGGTATCCATGGTTCCCCTTTCTAAATTCTCTAAAAGCTTGCACTTCCTATTCCAAGATTTCATCCTCTTCTTCCTCATCCTCACTTTCTTGACGATATAGAGTTTCCACCACCAAAATGTTGTCATCTCCTTGTTGATGTTGGGGTGGACCCTCATTTGGCACAAGTTCCAAATCATCCACTTGAGCTTGAAGACAATGGGTATACCTAGCGATTTCGGGACAATTCCTTTCATTGTGCTCCTTTGTATTATGCAATCTACACCCCTTTTCCCACATAAAATCATAAAGATTAAGAATGGAACTAGAGTGACTTGGTCCTGCAGAAGTATCTATCTGATTAGCGATAGGGGAAGGCACACCCCCATTGTTTGGTTTTGTATTCCATTGTCTCCCTCTATTGTTGAAATTTTGATTTGGGTGAGGGGCATGGGATTCATACTTTTGTTTTTGAACCAAATCATTACTCAATTTGTGAACCATATTTTTGAGCTCTTCAACCTTTGAATAAATCTCTTTGGGTTGATCTATGTTATTGCTAGTTCCAGTAGGGTTTACATAATTGGTGAGATCTTGACTTAACATTTGAGTTGAATTTTGAGCAACTTGATTTGCGTAGGGATTCACACTTTGAATTGGAATTGGATTTGGGAAAGGAACTATAGCTTGAGAATTAACCGGACTAGTTCCTTGCATAGTTTATTGACTATTTTGCAAAAATGAAGGAATGGGGGGAATGGATGTGATTGGTTGAATTGGAATGGGTGTGTAAGCGGGTGTTGATGAATATGGTTGTTGATAAGGCAAAGCATTCATGCCTAGAATTTATGGTGCCATGATCTGATTCATCATAGGAGCTTGACCATATGGACCATATTGTCCTACCATAGGCATCTGGGGAAACCCATAACCCTGTGGTGTCATTTATTGTTCAATGGTCATAGCTTCATTGTAGGCTAGAGCAAGCGTGGTAACTTGAGGATTTTGCCTTGCAAACATTGCCATCATAGGATCCAATGCCCCAAAATATATTTGCAAAGCTATTGTGGGATCAATGGCAAAATGTCGAATTTCTCTATTATAGCACTTCCGAAATCTCTGAAAAACTTGATAAGATTACAAGTTTAACATTCACGTAATTTTAACCCTGTTACAACATCAAAATCAGATATAAGTCAAAAAATATGCAATGTAAAAAGATATTTAATTAAAATCCTATTCCCTGCAACCTCTTCTAGAAGTGCTCACAAGGTGCACACTTTGAGCTATTACATTCACAAAACCCAAAACAAAGATGGCAGCCTCTCGATACTCTGGTTTCCAGCCCTTTCTCTATCATTTTCTATAGTTTTATAGTTTTCAATAAATGCTTCGTTTCCTTTTTGGATGGCTTCGAAACTGTTTCGTTTCATCTTCTGTTTAGTCTTCTTTCATTTTTGTTGCATGTAGATTCGTAACGCCCCCTCTTACTTTGATTCTCAGATAATGTTTTATTTCCTTCTCGCTATGATTAAAGGTTGCTTATATTTTTCATAACTTTTGGAGCCCTTTGCATAATAAAAAAAAGTAATGACCTACTCCCCTTTCGTATTATGAACGATATCTTTAGCCTTTGCATTTATCAACGTAATGATAAAACATTGAGAGCTTCTACATGACATGTCTATAACACCTCGACAGGTAAGAATAAAGACGCAACCTATTTGCTATTCAACCAGGACCCTGATGTGACCATGTGGTGTAGGCGAATATCCTTACCCAAATTCGGTCACCATTTTCAGCTCTATTTCAGACTACACCTCTATACGTCTAACCTTATGTATGCTCACCCGTCCACTCGTGCCTTGTCTTTATTGTCTCACTGCCAATCCTTGCATTGCTCGGGAATTTGCAAATGGGAGACGCCTTAAATAAATTTTGCGTAATGATTTATTTGCCTCGTGTCGAGTCGTCATAGCACGAGTAACCTTCTTGTTGTGTCATACACTGCTTGGGCCTCTGCAATGCTTCTCGCCTTGTTACAATCCATGTATTATGCCTGAACACATACCAATTTTACCAAAATGTTTCCTTTGTTGGCATTTCGTTCCACTTTAAGACCTTTTCATCGTTAGGTGATATCCTCTACGTGACCTGTATGACCTATCCGCTGGAAAACATTGCTTATTTGTCACTACCACATTTTAGTGCTGGACATCCACAGATTTAGGCCGCTCTCCCTGTCGGAGCTCCCATGTCAGCAACTATTCTGACAGATATCTTTGCCCAGAGCTATGGCTATCCCTTTGGATAATGATGGTTTATTTATAAATTTCGTATGCTCCTACTTCTTATCTGTTATTGATGACAGGCTCTCCAATAATACCCCTAAGGCTGGCCATAACAATAATCACATTGCCTTCCTTTATCTATGCCATGAAATAGTCGTCATGATTCCTATAAATTTCCATGTCATCATGTATATCGACGTATCCCATTATTTTATGTCGGGCTGCCCTTCACGTCCTCAACCTCGTCGTTACCATGCTGGCCTCCTGACGATCTCTGCTTGACGTTCGCTACATCAACCCACGGTCATCATGTCTTCCTCGCTGGCATCGATATTTAGCATACGTTGTGGGTTTCCCATTTTATTCATCATATTTTACGTTCAGCTACTGATCGAATTTTTCAAGGCCTCAAAATTTCCACACTGTCGATTTTGCTGACATATGGAACGATACCAACCGCTGATTGGACCCACTAGGTTATTATAACACTTTCGATGCCTCACACTGCTTTCGTACTCATCGCCAAATCAAGCGCCCGATCAATCCAATGTGGCGGCGATATCCTTATGCTCACTATTTTCATGGAGCCCATCAACTCGTGGCTAGCCTTGCTCCTTGATTGCATGACATGGCATCCATGTAGTCCCACTTCACTGCTATGTTCACGTATATGCCCACGTTCCTCCATGTAAGTTGCACCTTGGTATCCATCTGGCACCGCCTTATCATTTATTTTTATTCGGTCGCAATGTGTTCCTTGACCTCTTCCATCCGTCCATGTTGTTCATTGTTTTATCATCACACCTCCGATAACCCTTCATCTCGTGGCATGGCTTCCGCACTTGCGATTACTCGTGGTCCGGACCGGATATTCCTCAATGTCGTGTTCCTCACTGCTGGAGGGTCTCCTTCCACATTCATGTCGTGTAAATAACACGTTGCTTTCACCTGGTGAGTCATCCACGTGGGCCCCACTCTTTCCCACATTCAACAGTGTCGTGAGACTCCATGAATCCTCCAGCCGTTCACTCTTTCGACAATCACATTACCTGCACGAAGACACAAAAAGGGCTTTAGTCTTATGAATAGAATAAATTACAAAGCCCTAATATTTGAAATGAATACAAGCCTTTATTTTGCAATTTTTTTTATTTGGTTATTGTGAGAAACCTTTATGACCATGTACACGGTTAATAAATATCATCCCAACCATGACACCTCCTAAAGTTGGGAGTTATCATCATTAATATGAAATTTAACACAAAACCACCACACACCTTTCTTTTAACTATTATTATATAAAAAATATATATAATAATAATGTATATTTTTCGGTATACACAAATGAAAGAAAACCCAAAAAGTAACCATGAAAACACTAACAACAAAATCGATGAAAAACTTGCCAACACAACAATGATGATAAAAATCGTCAACCACAAGATGACAACAAAATTTGTTGACAAGAAAATCACGACAAAAAAGTCGTCAACAAGAAATTGATGACAAAAAATTGTCAACAAGAAATCGATGACAAAAAATCATCGACAAGAAATCGACGACAAAAGTCATCGAAAAACTGTCAGCGATAAATTGACAACAAAAATCGTCACAAAATTGTTGACAGCAAAATGACACACACTATCCCCTGGAACGCACGTGAACTCACAAGACACTCACAAGATAATCAAAATCTTGAAACATGAAAATCAAGAGGTGGGTCCCCAATTTTTGGGGTACGTTGTGGAGCGACCACAACAGTTAGTATTGGAGTTTAATTCGATCTTTTACAAACTAAATAATACGATTAAGAATTTTGAAACAGTGACATGAAAATTGATAGTTATGTTTATTAATTGATAGTTATGTTAAAAAATAATTGATAGGGTTGAGCATTCTTTTCAATCATGATTTTTTAAAGTTGAGAGCTATGTTTATCAATAGGGAATTTAATATACAGCCACCACAGAGTT
The DNA here is from genome assembly GCA_028583015.1 of Wollemia nobilis. Lineage (NCBI taxonomy): Eukaryota > Viridiplantae > Streptophyta > Pinopsida > Araucariales > Araucariaceae > Wollemia > Wollemia nobilis. Next base: position 2,836,313 of record JAQPPZ010003287.1, on the reverse strand, counting down.
ACCCTCTCACACACACTTACCCATGCCACTGTTTGACCCTTGGACCTCTCACACACTCACCCATGCCACTGTTTGACCCTTGGACCTCTCCAAGAAGAACCAAAGCTCCATGCCACTGTTTGACCCTTGGACCTTTGCAAGAAGAACCAAAGCTCCATGCCATTGTTTGACCCTTGGACCTCTCCACCAAAAGCCAAAGTTGGAATTGTTGGACTGTCCTATGGGACAATAAAAAAAAATCTTAAAGAAAGAGTAGCTTTTAATTTATGGTTATTAACAATAATATGCAAAATCTTCAAGCCTTTACTCGTGAGGGCTATTGAATATATATATATATATACATATACATACATATCTATATATATATATATAGATATATATATATGTATGTATATATATATATATATATATATATATATATATATATATATATATATATATATATACATACATATATATATATCTATATATATATATATAGATATGTATGTATATGTATATATATATATATATATATATATGTATGTATATGTATATATATATATATATATATATGTATGTATATGTATATATATATATATATATATGTATGTATATGTATATATATATATATATATATATATGTATGTATATGTATATATATATATATATATGTATGTATATGTATATGTATATTTATATATATATGTATATATATATATATTTATATAAATATACATATACATATACATACATATATATATATATATATACATATACATACATATATATATATATATACATACATATATATATATAGATATATATATGTATGTATATGTATATATATATATATATATATATACATATATATATATATATATATATACATATATATATATATATATATATATATATATATATATGTAGATATATATACATATATATGTATGTATATATACATATATATGTATGTATATATATATATATATATACATATACATACATATATATATATACATATACATACATACATATATATATATATATATATATATAATTTAAGAGAAAATGTTTAGTTTATAAAATTCAAGTTAATCATGATTTGAATTAGATTAATATTTGAGAAAAATAGGAGAAGGCTAGATTTAAATATGAAGCTCTTTGTATTGAGTAGAAGTTTGGTTTAAATTTTATTTGGTGGTAATTGTGGTCAAAGAGAAATTGAAACCTTTTCATCATTGGATGGCTTTGACAGGTCATTTGGAGCAAAGTCACGAAAACGGTGGTAGTGTATGTTAAAGAGGAAAGTCATACCGATATAAGGACAATGGAGAAAGAAGTTGAAGTGCGGGAGAGGTACGACATAGCTAATTGGAAAATACAATCAGAAGGCTACGACATAGCTAGTTGGAAAATATCCTTCGAAGGCTATGACATAGCTAGTTGGAAAACACCATCGAAAGGTTGACATAACTAGTTGGAAAACACCCTCAGAAGGTTGGATTAAAATTTATACCAATTGAGTTGCAAAATACAATTCAAGTAGAGCTATAATTTGAGTGGTCTACAGGAATCATGTTGGGACAATGCTCTATTGGGAACTACAGAGCCTAGGCAAGGCCACAAACAACGAAGGAGAAGCTTTAACTATCAAATATGCATCTATTTGGGCAGTAAGATAAGGTAATAGGAGGATAATCATAGTCATATTTTCAAATATTGGTAGGATCTTTGGATTGCACAACGAACTTTGCTTTGGAGACGTGGAGTTTGAAGAATCTTGTCATCAAAATTGAAGTAGAGCTAGAATAAGTGCTATGCATGAATCATGTTTGGGATAGTGTTGTATTGGGAACTATAGAGCCTGGGCAAGGCCACAAACAATGAAGCAGAAGCCTTAGATATCAAATCTGCATCTATCTAGGCAATAATACAAGGTTATAGGAGGATAATCATAGAATCAAATTTTCAAATCTTGGTAGGAGCTCTGGATTGCATGAAGAACTTTGCTTTGGAGACATGGAGCTTGAGGAATCTTATCACCCAAATTAATGAGGTATGGAGGGAATTCGATGATATGATCCTGATTTATGCGGGTAGAACTCTAAATATAGTGGCAGACTTTTTGGCTAAAACGAGTACCAAGAAGGAGGTACGGGTTTAATGGCATAATGGTATGGCTATTGAGGATGAGAGGGAGAGGATTAGGCAAGAGTTAGGGGTTCAATGGCACAATGGTATGGTTATTGAGGAAGAGAGGATTAGGTAGGTTGGTGAGAAAATCTAGCTAATTTGAACAACCATGCAAATATATTGTTTAAGATATTTAGCTCTAATGCACATTTGTTTTACGTGTTGTAACCACACTTAGCTAATTTGAACAACCATTGCAAATATATAGTTTAGGATATTTGACTCCAATGTAAATTTGCTTTAAGCGTTGTAAGAAAAAGTGGTTATTTCTTAGGATCTTGGGTTTTAGAGGTATGAAAATTAATTGGAAAGTTAAAAGGAGGAAACATGTGCTCTTGTTCGCTAAGGCTGGGAGGAGTCTCGTCCTAGCTTGTAAATATTCTTGTTTTAATGTATTTATTTTAAATTCTTTTTCAAAAAATATAATGATGGTTTATACTTATGATTTATAGATTTTTGGAGGAATTTTAACATAGTTTTATTTCCTTCAAATAAACATGGTATTATAAGAAGGTTTAATTTTATATAGTATTTTGCTTTATTTATCAACTCAAATGGCTTTGAAATGTTATTCCTTTAAACTTTGATAGTAGAGGTATTTTTGGACAAACTCATATAGCATGGCCTTTGAATTGTTATTCCTTTAGACTTTAATAATAGAGACGTTGGGTAAACTCATATAGCAAAAAGATGTGGATAGATTTTTGTTATCTAACACAACTTTAATAATAAAGAAATTGGGTAAACTCATATATCAAAAGTATGTGGATAGATTTTTGTTATCTAACACATGGTTGCAAACAGAGTATATAATCTCCTTGGATTTTTTTATTGTGAGCAAGATTAGATCATAAAAAAATTCCTTTGAGGTGTGATTTACTCAATAATGGATATCCAAATCCAATTTTTCTTTTATTCGATATGGCTTCAAGACTCTAATTTCTTCTAAATGGTTATTTTAATGGCAGAATGATTTTTTTTTAAGTATCATGTATGTAAAGGTTTTTTTTGTCAAAAAAAGAAATATCTAAAGGAACAAATGAATTTTTGGAATGACAAATCCTTTAGTAGCATATTTAAAGATAAAAAAACTTTCTTTTAAATGGTTATGTTATGGTGGAATGGAACAAATTTTGAAGGATCATATATGTAAAGGTTTTTCCTTTCAAAAAAGAAATATCTAAAGGGAAAAATGATGTTTTGCAATGATAAATCCTTTAGTAGCATATTTAAAGAAAAAAAAATGAAGCTAAGTTCAAAATATTTATGTAGAAATCAAAGGAATTAACTAGTGCAAGGGAATCAATTAATTTCTAGTTATCAAAATGTAGTGAAAAATGAGTAATATTGATCCCAAAATTCTAAGTAGACACAAACCAAGGAAGAAGACAATAATAAAAACTTATTTTATGTTACAACCAAAATGTATTTTCGTTTTGTCATATTAAAAAATATTTCAACTTCATATGGAAAAACTCTTGAGGAAGAAAAGATATCAAGAAATATTGCAAATTTGTCATGTAAAATGACTTTTTCAAATCATTCTTCACACCATTCACCAAATGCATTTGAACTACCGATGATGACCAAATCCTCAACATAGAGCACAAGGATCACTACCTTAGTTCCAAATTTCTTAATATAGAGATCTCATTAGAGGGACTTCTAGAGAAACCATGTTGTAATAGGTGATCATTAATTTTGATGTACTAGGCTTTGGGAGCCTACTTCAATCCATATAGTGAAGTTTTTAAATCAATAAGATCCCATGTTTTATTCTTCATAATATATATATATTTTGGTAGATCATTAAGATCCCATGTTTTATTATTCATCAAAGATATATATTTTGGCAGATCATTAAGATCCCATGTTTTATTCTTAATTAGAGATATATATATTTTGCATCCATAGGTGCCTTCCACTATGGTAAACTAAGTGCATCCTTCACTGATGTTGGTTCTAAAGTTTCTATCATTGAGGTCATCAAGCCCATATTTACTTCTTGTCATGTACTACTATGAGTATGTGGTTGTGTGAAAGTGAGGTTAGGTGGTGCATCAAGTTTAGCATCTTTTATGGTAATAGTTAACCATTTTGGAGTCTTTATTTGTTGTGATGAAGAAATTACACATGTTCATCAATAAATTTTGGAACTTCTTCATGAAATTCCTAATTTGACTCAATATCTATAAATTCTTCATGAACTATCTCATCTGTCTGCATGCTCACAACTGGAGATGTGGAATCTTTAGACTCTTTAGAATCCTCAGTGTTTGTCTTAGATTCAAATTCTTCATCAAACACCACACCTCTACTTATATGTAATTTATTGGTGACTATATCTAGCAGTCGATAAGCTTTAGACATATCATCATAGCTAAGAAATATGCATGACAAGGTCTTTGCATTTAACTTGGTCTTGTTTTGCTTTCCCACATGCATGTATACCTTCTAAAGATTCTAAGATGCATAATTGAAGGCTTCCTCCCAGCCACATGCATGTATACCTTCTAAAGATTCTAAGATGCATAATTGAAGGCTTCCTCCCAGACCAAGCTTCTTTAGGTGTAACTCCTTATAGTTCCTTTTTGGATGCTCTATTTATAACATATACCATAATAAAGACAACTTCATCCCAATACTATTGCTCCAAATTGGCTCTTATAAGCATACAACAAACCATTTCCATGATGGAACTATTTCTTCTTTCAACAACCCCATTCTATTATGAAGTGTATGCGGCAGTGAGTTAAAACTTGATCCCATTTTGTGCGAGAAACCTTAAAAAAACATTGGAGGTATATTCTCCCCCTATTTGAGTAGAGGAGTTGAATATAATGCCCAATTTCCTTTTCTACCTACTTCTTGAAATACAATAAATTCTTGAGCATATCTAACTTTAGTTATAATAAATAAACCTATATTTTCCATGAATAGTCATCCATAAACAACTAAAAGTACCTATATCCATTAAAATTGGTTGGTATGGGTCCACATAGATTAGTGTGTATCACATTTAATAGTCCTTTTGCTCTATGAGTGTTCAACTCAAGAGGTAATTAGTGTTGTTTCCTTGCTAAAAAACCTGATATATTGGTAGTGTGGGTGAAAGGTTGGGTAGATCTAACACTATGTGATGCTTACTCAGCTATAATAAGTATTTTAAACTCAAATGATCATATCTCCTATGCCAAAGGGAGGTAACATTTATCATGGTTAGAGACAGTGCAACATTAGGAGATAATATGAAATCGAGTGCAAACAAGCCATTCTTTTAGGAACTCGTTGCCATAAATTTATCGTTTTTATGATGAAATACATCTCTTTACCATTAAAAATTAAAATTCAACCATCATGTTACAATCTAGAATTTGTTTTATATACAAAAGTTGTTTGCTAGTCTAGGTCGTATAATACCTTTTCAATGGTGAATTTGCCTCCAAGTTGATTGAGAGGAACATCTCCCACTCCTTTGACATGATAGGTTTTATCATAGGTAAAAGTGATTGGTTTTCCATCTTTAGCTTGGAAGGAATCAAACCATGCTTTGTCCCTAGTCATGTGCTTACTAGAACCTGAACCAATATACCAAATGCTATTCTTTGATCTTGTCATCATCTTTGATATTTGTACCTTATGTGTCATTTTAGAGTCATGTTTGGAATCAAATATTGAATCTTCATGTGCAACATGCCTTTGTTTGATGCTTTTGCTTAGGACATGGTTTGTATTGTGTCTTTTTCTGAGGAGGTTTGCAGACTAGGTCTCCTTGATTCATATAGTTATATCAACAATACATTTTATCATGCCCTTTGTCACAAATATGGTAGTACTTATTTTATTTTTAAGGTTATTTCTATGTTGATGATGGGAAATGTTCTATGGCTTCTTTTTGACAAACTTTGTAGAAATGAGTGCATTGTTTATAAATTGATCCATTAACTGGTTTGTTAGTTCTTCCTATTTAAGTATATTCACCAAGTCATCAAAGGAAACTTTCCTATTGGATACTAACAAGGAAGTGATTAGTAGTAGAAATGAATTTGGTAAAGCTTAAACTATGATGGGTACTAAGAGCTTATCTTCCATTATTTCATCCATTGAATTTAATCTAGATTTCAACTCTATAACTTGATGAAGATATACCTCAATGCTTTCTTCCTCTTAAACTCTCAAAGGGTGGAGTTAATACTAAAGGTGAATTATTATTTATTCATTCTTCCCTTCAAATATGGTAGAAAGTGTGTCCCATGCCTTCTTGGATGTCTATGCTTCACATATATATGGTTAAACAACATCTATTGTGGTAATAATGATTATCATTAGTGCTTTGGCATTTACATATTTAAATTTTTGTTAGTATTATTCATCCTCTCTAGGTTGAGTGATTGTACCAGTAATAATGTCCCAGAGTTTCTCAACTACCAATATGGTTCTCATTTTATTTTCCAAGGTCCAAGGCTTGAACCTTTGAGTAGCTATTATTCTATAATAAAAAATGATGTTACAATGGTGAGGATTTATTATAACTCCGAAATGGTACCCATTTCAATACCACTAGTTTGATATATTCAACCTTTCTAAATAACTTTAAATACATGGAAGAAGCAAGTCTTCTCAATATACACGATCATACATGAGAGAGACTTTAAGGTATGTGAAAGAGAACAATACAAGGTACCAAGGTAGTATGGAAGGTGACTTGCCCTATCAATGATATTTTAGCACATGGGTGCAATATTCCTAGAGGGAGGAGGTGATTTTGAGGTGTGGTAATTATTTCCAAGGTTTTGGGATAATCTTGCCCAAAACCTATAACTTGTACGATTTACTTTGTACGACTTGTCAATATTACAAAACTACTTGTACGGACTACAAATCATACAATTGTATGATCCAAATCATACAATACTACTACTTGTATGATTTTTAACTTATTCAATACACTAAAAAAGGTTTTGCAACTCAAATTAATCAGTTTTGTAATCGATTTCTTCGAAACACCAAAATCCCCATAAATGACAAGTTTTATCATGCAAGTTTACTTCCAAATTTGGAAAATGATCATTTGTACAATTTTGGGGTCAGGTTGTATGATTTACCTAAACCGTTGTTGAATACTTCACTCACATATTTGGTAATTTACACCACATATCTCTTCAGGATAAGTTTTGGGGTAATTTCCTATTGCAATTGTTAACTTTCTTTCCAACAAGCAAACCCTAATTCAATAACATCAATTTATTATCATCACAAATATTTCCAAAAAGTATACAACTGACATATGATGCTACAGCCCAAACCTAGCAGTCGGCTAGGTTATCCAATTGTTTAAAATTTCATATATATTAGAATAGTTTTCATTGATTAGAAATCATCATATCTCTTTATTTTTATCTCTGCATTCTACATTTGCCTCTACGGCGGGATCTGCCCTCCTAGTGGCAACGATTTATTATTAAATATTTTTATTCGTTCGCTTTCGCATTCGTTCTATTATTTGTTCTGTTATTGCAATTCCATATTAATTTGTTGATTCTGCCCACCGAGGAAGGAGAATCCCTTCAAGTGGTATCAGTCGTCATTCGATTCTGGAACGCCTCTGCCATCCCGCAGCACCCCCATAGCACTCCCGGCGTTTCGAAGCACTCCGCAGGTGTTACAGCCACTCGCTGTGGCATTTTCGTTGTTGTCCGTGCCACCACCTTCAAACACATTTCGCCGTATTCGTAGCCAACACAGCAGCCGTAGGCGGCTACTGTAATTTTTTTTCCCACCCAGGTCCCACGGGAATATGTGCCGCAACCTAAGGTTTTTTCATGCTTATTTACGCTGACGTCAGTTTTCAAATTTTTCATTAAAATTAGACAGTGTTCATTATCCCACATTGGCAATGCTTTGGGTGGAGAAGCATTAAAATATCCGCTCGCACTCCTTATTGAGCGTGACTACGGTCACACGTCAGGTTCCTCCGCGCGTAGCAGTGCTGTTCGCATTCGTTGTCATTCTGCCGTCCGTCGTCGCGTTTCGGTTGGTCCGTGTCTCATGTCCTCCGTAGCGTTTGTCGTCTCTGTCCTCCGTGTCGTGTGTCGTGTCGCTGTGTCGTTTCGCTTTGTTGTATCGTGTCCTCCGTCGCGTTTGTCATCTCTGTCCTCCATGTCATGTGTCGTGTCGCTGTGTCATTTCGCTTTGTTGTCTCGTGTCCTCCGTCGCGTTGGTCGTCTCTGTCCTCCGTGTCGTGTGTCGTGTCGCGGTGTCGTTTCGCGTCCTAGCGTTTCCTCCGTCGCGTTTGTCGCCTCTGTCCTCCGTGTCGTTGTGTCACATCACTGTGTCGTTTCGCGTCCTAGCGTTTCATCTGTCGCGTCTCGCTGTCCGGTCTCCGTCCAGTCGCTTCGTATAAATTACAGTTCAGTTTCCATATTCGGCAGATCGCGGTCCAAAAGTGTTAAAAAAAAAAATTGTCATAAACCGTCCAAATTGCTGTCAAGGAGGAGCCAAAGACCACATTAAATTCCGCGTCGCAGTTGGAGCGAAACTTCAAGCGGAATCCCAATTTTTTGCTAAATTCAACCAAAATTTGCGACAGTTGAAGCGGACTCCTAAGCGGGCTATGTTAACAAGTGCATGAGCAAAAAGTGGTCCAAAGGTGCTGACGGTCGATTATCAAGCTCGGAGACGACCCATAACAACGCAAGAAGACCAAATCGAAGCCCAGGTACAAAAAATTCTCCTTCTCCTTTTAAAATTGGTAGTTATAATCCACATCATCCACTAGTAGATCCGATGGCTACTAATCCTTCCCCAACTCACGAAACCATCACACAAGGAAACTCAAGTAACTCAGCCATTTCTGATAGGGAGTCTCTTCGATACTTACTAGAGGGTATGAACGAAATTGGTATCCTCCTCAAAGACCTTGTGAAAGCACAAAAACAACCTAATCCCAATACTAATCCCCAAAATCACTCCCATGCCCAATGGACCGAAGAAACTGTCGATCCTAATGATGATTGGGAACAACAACAGGGTGATTCGGATATTTACAGGGATCGCTCTCAAAGACAGCGGTATAACCAAAATCAAGAAAGGGATACGGGTTATCACCAACCGAGAGGTCCTAATCATAATAATTTTCCACGAATTGATATGCCCACTTTTGAAGGTCATGATCCTCGTGGTTGGTTAGCCAAAATGGAAGGCATCCTTGACTTATATCAAATTAAGGAAATTGATAGAGTTCCTTTCGCTGCATCAAAACTAGGCACTGAGGCCTACCAATGGTTTGTATGGCTTAAACGAGAGAATGAAGCTACTATTAATTGGAGAAAATTCACTACCTCTTTTTTAGAAAGATTTGACGATGGAGCTACATCATCATACACAGTAAGATTGTTATCTCTTAAACAAGAAGGGTCAGTTAGTGAATTCGTTTCGGAGTTTACCAGTTTACTACCATACACTTCAGACCTCAGTCCCGACACAGTGGTAGGAGCCTTTCGCAATGGTTTGAAAGAGAGTATTCGAGTGGAGGTAGACATGCACGATCCAACCTTGTTGAACAGTTGTATAAGAATAGCCAAGTTGGCCGAGAAGAGACATCAGTTGTCTGCAAGGCGGGAAACGTATAGTCGTCCCTCATATCGCAACAATTCCTTTCGTAGAAATGATCAACCATCAAGATATTTTTTCTATAAATGTCGCACTCATCACCCCAGGGAACAAGCTTGTGCCCAAAAACAAAACTTTCATATTGAAGGTGATCAATGTGAAGGAGAAGAGGATGAACCTTACCAATCAGACGAACCTATGCCAGAAGACCTACCATGTACTATAGACAAAAAAGAAGAGGATACAATGGCGATTTCAGTGCATGCTCTCATGGGTTTAACCGCCCACCATACCATCAAGGTACCGGGCTTTCTCCGCCGAAAAAAGGTGAATGTACTAATTGATTCTGGTAGCACCCACAATTTTATAGACATCAAAACAGCAAAAGCTTTGAATTTATTCATTAACTCTTCCAACAAAGACAAATTCCAGGTTCTAGTGGCCAATGGGGTGAACGCACAATGTGTTGGTCGCACATCTCAAGTTTCCATAAAGATGGGAACTTATACCGGTTAGGATCCCTTTTTGTCATGAATTTAGGGAACTTGATGTCATTTTGGGAGTTGAATGGTTGGAAACATTAGACACGATTAGCTTCAACTTCAAAAAATTATTTGTGGAATGGAAGGAAAATGGACGAGTCATTCGCTTACAAGGCATTACTACTCCTCCATCACAAATGGTGAGCTCTCATAGTATGGAGAAGATGTTAAAAAAGGGTGGATATGGGTTTATAGCTCAAATTAATTGTTTGGAAAAACAATCTTCAAGCAACTTCGGATATTATTGCACCTGAGTTACAGGATATCATAACACATTACGAAGAGGTTTTCCAAGAACCTCAAGGATTACCACCTAAACGATCTCATGATCATGCCATCCATTTGATGCCAAGGAGTGTCCCACCTAACAGTCGTCCTTATCGCTATCCTCAACCACAAAAGATAGAAATCGAACAGATCATTCAGGATTTGTTGGATCATGGAGTCATTCGTCACAGCACTAGTCCTTATTCCTCACCTGTAGTCCTGGCTAGACGAAAAGATAACTCTTGGCGTATGTGTCCTGACTTTCGTTCTCTCAATAAACTCACTATCAAGGACAAATTTCCTATCCCTGTCATAGATGACCTATTAGATGAGTTGCATGGTGCAAAATTTTTTACAAAATTAGACCTTCGCTCTGGCTTTCACCAAATCCGTGTTAGAGAAGAAGATATTCCCAAAACAGCCTTTCGTACTCATGAAGGTCATTACGAATTTTTGGTCATGCCTTTTGGTCTCACTAACGCACCATCCACATTCCAAAGCCTCATGAACCAAGTGTTTCGTCCACTCCTCCGTAAGTTTGTGTTAGTTTTTTTTGATGATATTCTCATATACAGCAAAACATGGAAGGACCATTTACATCATGTGGATCAAGCCCTTCACATTTTACACAAAGAAAAATTATTTGTTAAACGTTCCAAATGTTCATTTGGTGTTCAAGAAGTTGAGTATCTTGGTCATATAGTTTCACACGAAGGCGTCAAAGTGGATCCCAATAAGATTAAGGCAATTCAAGAGTGGCCTTTACCTAAAACCATCAAGAAACTTCGTGGTTTTTTGGGTCTCACGGGCTACTATCGCAAGTTTGTACAAAATTATGGTAAGATTGCAGCACCTCTCACCGCACTCACAAAGAAGGATGCTTTTCGTTGGTCGACAGAGGCTACTCTAGCTTTTGAAGCTCTTAAGAAGGCCATGTGTACAACTCCAGTATTAGCAAACCCCAATTTTCACAAACCATTTATTATCGAATGTGATGCATCAGGAACAGGAATTGGGGCTATATTAATGCAAGAAGGTCATCCTTTGGCATTTGAAAGTAAACAGCTCTCCGAGAAAAATTTGGGAAGATCGACATATGAAAAAGAAATGTTGGCTATTCTTCATGCCATAGAAAAATGGAGACACTACCTAATCAGCAGCCGCTTCATTATCAAAATAGATCATAGTAGTCTCAAACATTTCCTTGAGCAGAGATTTTCCTATCCGAAAAAAAATAAGTGGTTGACCAAACTATTGGGGTATGATTTTGTTATCGAATACAAGAAGGGGAAGGAAAATATAGCTTCCGATGCGCTGTCCAGGAAATATGAAGATGAAGTAGTCATTAACGCTATTTCAGGTCCTTGCTCCCAATGGGTGAATCAATTACAAGATGAATGGGTGTCCAATAACGAAACTGCTCAGATAATTCAAGAATTATCTATAGGGTCCTCTAAATACCCTTTGTTCTCTTATGAAGATGAAATCCTCCGAAAGAAAAACCGCATTTATATTCCACACAATTCAGAACTCAAATCAAAGATCCTAGACGAATCACACGCCTCTCCATCAACAGGACATTCAGGATTTTTGAAGACATATTTAAGAGTCAAACAATCATTTTGTTGGAAAGGATTAAAAGCAGAAGTCAAACAATGGGTAGCAGAATGTGAAATTTGCCAGCGCAATAAAGGAGAAACAGTTAAATCACCAGGATTGTTACAACCATTACCCATCCCTGAACGACAGTGGGAACATATATCCATGGATTTTATTGAGGGTCTTCCAAAGTCAAAAGGCAGGACAGTAATCTTCGTGGTCGTAGACCGGTTATCCAAATACGCTCACTTTCAGGCTTTACAACATCCATTTTCCGCAAGCAAGGTGGCAAAGGTATTTATGGATTCAATTTTCAAATTACATGGTATGCCAAAAAATATTGTAAGTGATAGAGACCCCATCTTCACTAGTAACTTTTGGCAAGAATTATTTCGACTTAGTGGTACCAAATTGAACATGTCCTCAGCTTACCATCCCCAGACAGATGGTCAAACGAAGTAGTTAACAAATGTTTGGGTACATACTTACGATGTTTTGCTCAAGATAAACAATATCAATGGAGCCAATGGCTAGCAATGGCGGAATGGTGGTACAACACTTCTTACCATTATTCCATTAAGATGTCTCCCTTTGAAGCATTGTATGGAACTAAGCCTCCAATCGTAGCAGATTACGTTCCTGGTTCATCCAAAGTAGACAAAGTGGATGATTGGTTTCAACAAAGGCAGTCGACACTCACCATCCTTAAGGAGAATTTATTCCAAGCACAAAATTGCATGAAACAACAACATGACTTGCACCGCTCAAAACAAACTTTTAATGTCGATGATAAGGTTTTCCTAAGGTTGCAACCTTACAAACAAGCATCGTTACGGATAAAGACCAGTCAAAAGTTGGCACCACGATTTTATGGTCCTTACAAAATTGTGCGCCGCATTGGAGAAGTAGCCTATCAGTTAGAACTTCCTTCATCATCACGAATACACCCGGTATTCCATGTTTCCTGTCTCAAAAAGGTAATTGGTCGGAAAGTGCAAGGCCAATCGAATTACCAGTGCTCGATGAGGAAGGCCGCATACATCTCCAACCTCGAAGATATATTACAACACGGAATACGAAGACTAAGATCACACCCGATTCAAGAATTTCTCATCAAATGGCAAGACCTACCAGAGGAAGATGCCACATGGGAACACGAAAGTATTTTCCAGACATTTCCAGCTTTGAGGACAAAGCTTTCTGAGGAGGGGAGTCATGCTACAGCCCAAACCTAGCAGTCGGCTAGGTTATCCAATTGTTTAAAATTTCATATATATTAGAATAGTTTTCATTGATTAGAAATCATCATATCTCTTTATTTTTATCTCTGCATTCTGCATTTGCCTCTACGACGGGATCTGCCCTCCTAGTGGCAACGATTTATTATTAAATATTTTTATTCGTTCGCTTCCGCATTCGTTCTATTATTTGTTCTGTTATTGCAATTCCATATTAATTTGTTGATTCTTCCCACCGAGGAAGGAGAATCCCTTCATATGATGTCTCTGTACAATCATAATTCATCATGAAACCATTACTTACTATCACATCAAGGTCGTAGGAACATTAGAAGCCATTTTCACTTTAATCCCATCAATCTAGCATAGCAATTTGATCATTCAACATATAATCTGCAATATGTAATAATAATAACACACAATGGAATTCACAAAATCCTATAATCAAATAGGTTTTGCTGATATATTCACATTATAAGTATTCATGTACAATACATCCATCATTACTGATCATAATAACCATGAATGGGCTCAACAATGGACATCAACAATGAATACAATCAACAACATTACCATGAACAACCCAGAACTACCAAGAACCATGTTGAACTTCTCAATGAACAAACTAAAAAATTGAATGGGGGCTATATAATGCATGCCCATGCCATTCCAAAGTGGTTCCTGAGACATTGCATTGCTTACAACTGCCATACCAAATTATCTCAAAATAATTAATTACAAGGTTTTACTAAGTCTAATTTGATTTTTATCAAATTTATCCAAAATGTACATTTCACCTAATTTCATTGACATTTCAATTTGTACATTTGCAACATTTTACATTTACACCTACTTGTACGTTTTGACCACTTGTACATTTTAATCAGAATTGACAAAACTCAGCAAAATTATGCAAATCTAATAATCATTTCTTCTTCTTTTAGGAGGTGGATTTGTTGCCTACATATGCCCTCCCTTTTAAATCAATTGGTGTCCTCTCCAACTTAGTCTTCTTGGTCTTGATCGATGGATCTTTTTGATACTCATCAAGTTGAAGACAAAGAGCAACATGCTCATCCTTCAATCAAGTTGCATAGTTACTAATTTCTAGAGCTTTTAACCCATATTGACTAGCCTTCTCCTCTATAGTAGCCAAAAGTTCAACTAGCTCCTCTCACTCACATGCTCCCTTGCATAACGTTTCTATCAACATGGCTATTATGGTTAACTCATTATTTTCTGTAATGACCTATATATTATGATGGATATCAACTTTACAAGTTGCAATACACTCATCCTTAGACCGAAGTTGAGCCTTATGATCTAGAATTATCTCATTGTAGCGCTTAGCATCCATGTCCATATTTGCAATCTTACGATCTTTCACTTGCAGTTGTTTTGCAACCTCCTTCAATTGGTTGTCCTCTTTGGCCATTTATTCAGTTTGTGCTACTAGTTGTGCTTCTAACTACTCCACGTGCTCTTTTGCTTACTAAATCACATGCTACTTTTTCTCCTCTTGTGAGCGTAGCTTATCTTAATAAGCCTGCTTGATGTCATTCCATTCTGCTTGTACCTTTTTCAATATTTCCTCGACCTCAGTATTGTTGTGTACTATTTCTTCTTCTATCGCAACCATTTATTTTTGAGTAGCCTCGACTTCTTCCCTTTGTCTTATTTCAATTTCTTCTTAAGAAATAAAATGACACTACAGTTTGTGAGGCTTTAACTTCAAGCTATTCATAGTGTCGGGTACATCGGTTCCATTCAAATTGTTTAGTTTGAATGCTCCATTATCCATCACTTTCATAAATCGAAAGGGACCAAACCACAAGGTCTTCAACTTCCCTGGATTTATTTCTTGTTTATCTCCTCTTGTGAGCGTAGCTTATCTTAATAAGCCTGCTTGATGTCATTCCATTCTGCTTGTACCTTTTTCAATATTTCCTCGGCCTCAGTCTTGTTGTGTACTAGTTCTTCTTCTATCTCAACCATTTATTTTCGAGTAGCCTCGACTTCTTCCCTTTGTCTTATTTCAATTTCCTCTTAATAAATAAAATGACACTACAATTTGTGAGGCTTTAACTTCAAGCTATTCATAGTGTCGGGTACATCGGTTCCATTCAAATTGTTTAGTTTGAATGCTCCATTATCCATCACTTTCATAAATCGAAAGGGACCAAACCACAAGGTCTTCAACTTCCCTGGATTGATTTCTTGTTTATCTCCTCTTATGAGCGTAGGTTATCTTAATAAGCCTGCTTGATGTCATTCCATTCTGCTTGTACCTTTTTCAATATTTCCTCGACCTCAGTATTGTTGTGTACTATTTCTTCTTCTATCGCAACCATTTATTTTTGAGTAGCCTCGACTTCTTCCCTTTGTCTTATTTCAATTTCTTCTTAAGAAATAAAATGACACTACAATTTGTGAGGCTTTAACTTCAAGCTATTCATAGTGTCAGGTACATCAGTTCCATTCAAATTGTTTAGTTTGAATGCTCCATTATCCATCACTTTCATAAATCGAAAGGGACCAAACCACAAGGTCTTCAACTTCCCTGGATTTATTTCTTGTTTATCTCCTCTTGTGAGTGTAGCTTATCTTAATAAGCCTGCTTGATGTCATTCCATTCTGCTTGTACCTTTTTCAATATTTCCTCGACCTCAGTCTTGTTGTGTACTAGTTCTTCTTCTATCTCAACCATTTATTTTCGAGTAGCCTCGACTTCTTCCCTTTGTCTTATTTCAATTTCCTCTTAATAAATAAAATGGCACTACAGTTTGTGAGGCTTTAACTTCAAGCTATTCATAGTGTCGGGTACATCGGTTCCATTCAAATTGTTTAGTTTGAATGCTCCATTATCCATCACTTTCATAAATCGAAAGGGACCAAACCACAAGGTCTTCAACTTCCCTGGATTGATTTCTTGTTTATCTCCTCTTGTGAGCGTAGCTTATCTTAATAAGCCTGCTTGATGTCATTCCATTCTGCTTGTACCTTTTTCAATATTTCCTCGACCTCAGTCTTGTTGTGTACTAGTTCTTCTTCTATCGCAACCATTTATTTTCGAGTAGCCTCGACTTCTTCCCTTTGTCTTATTTCAATTTTCTCTTAATAAATAAAATGACACTATAGTTTGTGAGGCTTTAACTTCAAGCTATTCATAGTGTCGGGTACATCGGTTCCATTCAATTTTTTTAGTTTGAATGCTCCATTATCCATCACTTTCATAAATCGAAAGGGACCAAACCACAAGGTCTTCAACTTCCCTGGATTGATTTCTTGTTTACAATTAAATTTTAGAACTAAGTCACCTTGCTTAAGTTCTAACTTCTAAAGGTACTTATTATACCACAACTCCCTTCTCTTCTAGGGCACTTCGATCACCCATTGTGCCATGACTCTTCTTTCACCCAACTTTATTAGTGCCACCAGTATTTCCTCTAGACTTTCTTCGTCACCTAAGCGATGCTCCATAACTACCCTCAAACTTGGTACTAAGAACTACTAAGAACTCCACTGGCACTACTACCTCTTGACCATTCATTAACTAAAATGGCGTATGCTCTATCATTGGTTTAAATGTGGTTCGGTATGCCCAAAGAACATATGGTAACCTTTCCTCCCAATATAATCCTTCTATCCCACAGGTTTTATACAAGGTTATCACTAGGACTTTGTTAGTTGCCTTTGCTTACCCATTTGCTCTAGGGTAATACGGACTAGACAAGGAATGAAATTTTTTGAAATCAATCATCAAATTTTTGATAATTTCATTCACAAAGTGACCTCCTTGATCACTTGTTATTTGTAGTGGAATACCAAATCTTGTAATCACTTATTCATAAAATAATCGAGTTGTACTCTTTATCATGTTATCTAGTAGCACTCTTGCTTCGATCCATTTTGTTAGGTATTTAGTAGCTACCACGATATATCGATATTTTTGCTTAGAGGTAGTTTTTAATGGTCCAACAAATTCCAACCACTATATTTAAAATAACTCCTAGGGTTGTTATGGACGCAAGGGTATAAAGTCTCATCGTACTGGTCTTCCTGCTCTTTGGTAAGTATCACATGCTTGTACATATTCTTTTGCATCGTTGTACAACATGAGCCACCATAATCCTACTAGTAGTACTTTTCGAGCAGTGGCATCTAGCCCCATGTGTCCTCCTACCAAACCTTCATGAGATTCCCTCAATTTCACTTTGACTTCCTCATCCGTCACACATCTTTGTAGGATACCATAAACTCCCATTTTATATAGTAATCCAACTATCAATTGAAAAGTTGTTGACTTCACAATTACCTTCTTCTTTTCTATTATCATCAGCTCTTGTAGTAACTCACTTGTGGATAAATATTTGCCAATCAAATTGTACCAAGATGGCACAACGGTAATTGCAAATAACTGTGCAACAGGGAATTCCTATGGAATCTCCATACTTGTAGGATCTCCTAATCGTATTCGAGATAATTGGTCTGCAATCACATGCTTCTTACCTGGTCGAACTACTACTCAAAATATGAATTCTTATAAAGTGACAAACCACCTGCTGACCCGTCCTTGTATGAGTGGATTATTTATTAGGTACAACAAAGCTTGATGATATACGTAGAAGGTAAAAGGGTTTACCAATAAGTAATGCCTAAATTTTTGTACTACATATACCATCCCTAAAGCTCCTCACTCTATTGTACTATAATTTATTTATGCTTGTGATAATAGGTGACTTGTGAAAAATATAGGTTGATCTACCCTAAATTATCCTTCCTAAGCTAATGCACATCCAATCGCAAAGTTTGAGGTATCGATATGGACATAAAATTTCTTATCCCAATTAGGGAAGAGCAAAATGGGATTGCTGATAAGTTTAGATTTCAATTCTTCAAAAGCTCCTTGGTGCTCATATGTCCATTTGAAAGGTACTTTTTTAGTTTAAAAATCCAATGGGTAGGACACATGTGCATAGTTCTTGATGAACCTTCGATAGTATTTCATGGATCCAAGGAATATTTTTAACAATCTCACATCATATGGATCCTCCATGTGTAATATAACATGAATTTTATCATGATCCATATTCAACCCTTCACTACACACTATATGTCCCAAAAAATTTCCATAAGGTACCATCAAAAAACATTTTTTCAAATTTAGGGAGATTTGCACATTCCTACACCTTCTCATACATTCATTGAGACCAGGTAGATGGTCCTTCTTACCATATATGGACCAATCATCTAGAAATGCTTTGAAGTTCCCTATTGCTAATTTATCAAAGATGTATAAAATAATGCATTAAAATGTGGCTGGGGCGTTACATAGTCCAAATGGCATTCGATTGTATGCATAGATGTCATTTTCCTTAATAAATGTGATCTTCAACTTATCTTTCTTGTTTATATTTATCTTATTGTATCCAGAGAACCCATCCAAGAATGAATAAATTTCATCTCTTACGACCTCTTCCAAAATGGAATCTATGAAAGGAATTGGGAAGGGATCTTTGATCATCACTACATTTAGGCTCTTGAAATCCATGCATATTCTGATCTTATCCACTTCCTTCTTCAAGGTGACCATAATAGGTGAAACCCAATAACTAGTAGTGACTTTGAAAATGATGCATGCATCTCGCATATTTTTTATTTTTGCATTCACCAGTGCGCCATACTTGGGATTCATCCTATAAGGTCTTCTTATCACTAGTTATGCCCCAAGAATTAGCGTGATCTTATGGACACATAACTCTGGTGGTACACCTTTCAGGACCTTATACATCCAAGCAAAGACATCCTTATACTCCAAGAATAACTTGAAATCTACTGCTTTCAATACTGGGTTCCAATCATTGCCATAGTGGATCATTCTAGGTTCTTCCTCTGTTTCTAGGTTGACATCCACTATCCAAGGTCCCTCGTACTTAATGTTCCTTGGATCTGTTATCGCATTTTACATATTCGTTGGGTGCACTGGTCTTGCATAGATCTCGGCATCTCCCACAATATATTTTGCAAAACTTTTAGGGAATGTCCATTTTTCCTCTTCTTCTTTCTTTGATTTGGAGCTGACCTTCATCTCATCTTGTTTTTTCATGGTCTTCTCTATATTAGTACAGAGATAGGTGGGCTAAAAAACCTTGTACTCTTCCATATTTCAATGGAGTCCACTATCATATTAAGCTTCATCTTCACTACAATCATCCAGGTACAACATCCCTTCTTCATTAGGTTCATAATCCTCTTCACCAAAATAAATGCCTAACTCATCGATCGTGGCCACATCCTCACTGATCCTCTAGTTATTCAAATTGATCATGTATTTTTGTTGTCCTTTATTGAAGGTGATCTGGTCCTTTCCCCAATTGTGATTAACTTTGGTTATTTGTAGCCATCCTCTCCCTAACAAAGTGTCATATGCTAAATTTTGTATGGTAATCACAACAAAATACAAGATGAATTCTTGGTCAACTATTATAACTTGTTGTGCTATCAAGACATCCTTTGTCTCAATATCATAATGGTTAGGACCATACAATCAGAAGCTAGGTACCCATAATTATGGAGCACCAATCTCTTGCCAAGTCTTCTCAAGTAACACATTAACACTGGATCCCACATCCACAATGACTTGTGTCAACATGTGCCCCAAGATCTCCATATGGACTAATACGAGTTTATTTCCAACATCAATCATAATTATGGTTGGATCCATAAAGTAGTCCTTCTATTTTTCTTCCTTGATCAACTGGCCCTAGACTTCCATCACCTTATGAGGTTGTATCTCTTCCGTCGTTGCTTTATGTTATGATGGGATGGATTCTAACAAACTAGCCACCTTAATCTCGATAGTTGTATTCAAGACTTGTGTTGCTAGATTTTATACAGCTACTTTGTCTTCGAATGGATTCTTTAACTCTTTTTCTTCTACCAATCTCATATGCTTTTTTTTGTGCTTCTTCCTCAAGTACCATTTTTGCCACTTGCCATCGCTTCTTTTCTTTGGTAGGTTTGGGATACTTGTTTTTTTTAGCTTGATTCCTTGTCACGACTAGGACTTCTTTGGTTTTATCTCTAATTAGAGGTACCTCATTATCTAAAAATTTCACATTATGCAAGTTACTAGAACTTGCTTACTTTAGACAATTTATTTCTTTGTGGTTCCTTGGACCACACCATCTACACGTGTGTAGCATTGGTTTGTTGTATTTTTTGTTTTTGGGGTGAAGAAAAATTATTCTCAAAAGGCTCCCACTGTTGGTAATTGTGGCACTGTATGATTGGTCTTTCTTCCAAATCATACTGCAGGTAACTCTATCCACCCTATCGGTTGCCTTGGTATTGTCTTCCCCCTCCTCCATTATTCCTATAACAATCACTTGTAGCCTACTAGCCACTCTCTTGAGGTTTCTATTTCTTCTCCTACTCTTGGATTGAAATAACCTATGGATGCACCTTTGTGTTAAATGGATATTGTACCACTTCATGTCCAAGTACATTGTAAATGTCATAATAGTCATTCTTAGGATCAGCCACGTTCGTGTGACCTGCAGACTTATATTATGTACACAAAATATACATCCTATCTTGCTTAACTTTACCTTTAACCTCTTTTATTATCTTATTAAATTCCTTTTAGAATAATTGTACTATCTGTTGTATTGTATCGTCTTCATCACTATCTGAATCATCACGCTTAGAATGTGATATCATTCCTGCTACTGTTTGTTTCACCTCACTTTCAAAATTCTTTGCATTCTCCAAAGCTTCTTCATATATGGAAGATGGATCTGCCTTCATCTTGTTCCTATATCTGGGTAGCAACCCATATACAAACCATCATTTCATCAATACATATGCTAAAATATTTTGCATCTCGTCCACCAACTACTTTAGTTGACTATTATATGAATTTACATATTCATCTATTTTTTCTTAGTGGTATAAATTTCAATTACAATATCTCCATCATCCTTCAAAGGGCGAAACTCCTCAATGAATTCATCTTTCATTGTGTTTTAGGCTTGAAAATTTAGTGTATTTTCTTATTTCAAATACCAATCTATCGCGAGTCCTCGTAATGTAGCAGGAAATAGTTGCAACCATTCATCTGGTTGGTCCACACCATTTGCTTTCCAAATGGTTATGCATGTCTCGATGTGTCTCATCGGGTCTTCCTTTCCTTCATCCATAAAGGGTGGGCATATTTGCTTCCCTGCTTGATTGACTAAGTTAGTCATTTCTAGTGGTCCCTCCTCTTCACTTGAAAAAGTCTCCTGGAATCCTTGATTGATTTCTCCTTGTAGGTGACTCACTATGCTGGTTCTCTTTGAAATTTTCTACTCGAGGTATCTTATACTCACCAAACAGTCGTCTACCAATCTCCTGTGTGTCTTCACTCCACGATCTCCTTCACTGGTGTGTAGGTTTTGGCCCTGGTCTTTCCTCCTGAGACCTCATGCACTATTGCTCTAGTTCTTGACTCCCATCCATCACACTCCTTTGCACTCTATCCACCACTTTCTTATATGTTACCATCCACTCACCTCGACCTCGCACAATTTCCTCATTAGCTTCTTCACTTACGCAAACATTCTCCTCGATTGTAGGTGCTTCTTGCTCCTCTTCTTCAATTTTGATCAGCAATGTATCCAACCTCTTAATATCTCCTTCATCAGATATCCATACTTATTCTATCACTATTTAATGCATATTGTGTTCAACACTGCTCACATTCACTCTTTGAGCAATTTTTGTGCTCCTTCTAATTAGGATATCTACTCTTTGATCTTATCTCCTATGCCTTTGCACACTTGTGTTTGTCATTCACCTCCAATTTAGTATTACTCATAATTTATCACTTTATAGGTTCTTCTTTACTACAACAATTTTCACCTGTATTTAAAAATAATACCAAAGTTCGATAAGGCAACGGTGCCAAATGTAGCACACTTAGGCATCACCTAATCGGTCAATGGGTTCTTCCAATTACGATAATGAGTTCTTCTCAATTGTATCAATATAATCCAATTTTAATAGGTAACAACACCAAATGTAGTATAGATGTGTCGTATTCCTAGAGGGGGGAGGTGATTTTGATGGTGTGGTAATGATTTCTAAGGTTTTGGGATAATTGCTTTGTACAACTTGTCAATTTTACAAAATTGCTTGTACGGATTGCAAATCATACAACACTGCTACTTGTATGATTTTCCACTTAGGCAATTCAACAAAAATGGTTTTACAACTCAAATCGGTCAATTTTGTAATCTATTTCTCTTAAACACCAAAATTCCCATAAATGGTAAGTTTTATCATGCAAGTTTACTTCTAAATTTAGCAAACAATCATTTTTATGATCTAGGGTCAGGTTGTGCGATTTTCAAAAATCCTTGTTGAATACTTCACTCATAGATTTGGTAATTTACACCACATATCTCTTTAGGATCATTTTTGGGATGATTTCTTATTGCAATGGTTAAATATCCTTTCAACATGCAAACTTTAATTCAATAGCATTGAATTAGTACCATCATCAACATTTTTAAAAATTGTATAACTGACATATGACGTCTCTGTACAACCATAATTTATCATGAAACCATTACTCACTATCATAGAAAGTTTGTAGGAACATCAAAAGCCATTTTCATTGTAATCTTATCAATCTAGCATAGTAATATAATCATTCAACATAGAATCTGCAACATGAAATAATAATAACACACAATGGAATTCACAAAAACCTAGAATAAAAGAGGTTTTACTGATATATTCACATTATAAGTATTCCTATACAATACATCCATCATTACTGATCACAATAACCATGAATGGGCTCAACAATGGACATCAACAATGAATACAATCAACAACATTACCATGAACAACCCAAAACTACCAAGAACTATATCAAAAATCTCAATGAACAACCTAAAAAATTGAATGGGGGGATATATAATGCATTCCCAAGCCATTCCAAAGCGGTTCCTGAGACATCACATTACTTACAACTGACATCCCGAATTATCTCAAAATAATTAATTACAAGGTTTTACTAAGTCTAATTTAATTTTTATCAAATTCATCCCAAATGCACATTTCACCTAATTTCATTGATATTTCAAGTTGTACATTTGCAACCTTGTACATTTACACCTACTTGTATGTTTTGACCACTTGTACATTTTAATTAAAATTGAAAAAATTGAGCCAAATTGTGCAAATCCAATAATCATTTCTTCTTCTAGAAGGTGGATTTGTTGCCTACCGACACCTACTTAAGGAGAATCAATTTTACGATTTATGTCTAGTGATAGTGATGAATTGGATCGTAAATTATGGAGTGAAAGTATCAAGAGATTGATGACCTTATTTCTCCATGACTATTTAAAGGGTCAATACCCAAACATCATTATGGTAGCTTTGGTAGCTTTGTTAGGCTATAGACATAGTAGCTTAACATGACAAATTTATATTTAAATGCAAGCTAGATGTGTCATTGATATTGAATGTTGCTTGTGTGCATAAGCATGTGCTATAAGAAAATTTTAAAACAATTATCTTAAAAATTTGATGGTGTCAATCATTGCCGAAAATGCACCTATTACAAAAAAAATTTCCTACCCCCTCTTAAATCTATAAAACATTCACTATAGTCAATTTTGTATTTATTTACCTATAATACTATAGGAAATTATAAAATTAAAAAATAAAAATTGTCCTTCCTAGGGTAGTAAATGCAAAGGTCATCTTTGTGGGTTTTGACCCCTTAACCTTTGCTTTAAAAAATGATACTTTTTTTCAACTTGCCAACCCCCCTACTAAATGGTTCATGCATGGAAAAGAGAAAATGATGTTTTTAACCCTTTTAAAGAAAATGCATTTTAAATGAAAAATTAGAAATAAAGAATTTGAACCTTAGATCTCCAAATTCAGAGTCTTCAAGATTGATTTGATGCCAATCCAGTTAGTCATATTTATATGTTTCAAATCCTTGAATATTCACTTATTTTAAATCCTTGATGTATTTACAACACTCAACCTCCTCTGTTATCAGATTTTTATGGATGCTGATGAGGACCACCCTTACATGTGTAAATATTTGCTATTTTTGGGTTGGTATTCAAATCTTGGCACAACACCATGTGGCACGTATTACAACCATGACTTCTTGGCATTCGACTCTTCTGTCCTAACTTTTATGGTGAGGTTGTTGAAATTAGGAAGAGCAACATGCCTCCTCTGTTGACCAAAATATAAGGAGATACATGGTTTTTATGAAGACTTCATTAAAAAATCCCATCAATATATTTAATCACCACTATTCCTATCATAACCTTAATGGCCCTTCAACGCCAAAGTAACAATATCCCCATCATGTGGCATAACTGCATCTAGGCCCACACCAAGTGCAACTTCCACTTCAATGGCTTTGGCTACTACATCACCAATGACTACAATGTCATCCTCAAGTGCAACGACTCTAGCAACAATAGGTAAGCTTCTATAGCAAACCGAGGGTGAATATTTCTCTATATTGTGATGATGAAATCCTTATTGTTGTCTAGAAGTCAATGAGGAAGGAGTTTAAGAGGACCAAGAAGAATTTAAATTTTTAGATAAAAAGGAAAGTAAGGTTAAGTTTGCTTTGATGGGTTTGTAAGTCAAGTTTTTGCTTGAGCCTCTTGCTCATCACAACTTGCTCTAATATCAATGTTGGTTTGAGCATGAAAAATATCAATATTAAACTTCAAATTTGTATATACATACACACACAATATGATATCTCTTGGTTATATTGAGATATTCTTGGTGTTTCACATTCTCTTTAAATTTCTCATGAGAAAACAATGTAATAATTATCTAACATATTTATGATTTTGGTATTCAAATTTGTATTTTTTCTTATATATTGTATAATAAATTTTATATAATTTCTATGAGATCTATTCCAAAACTCAGCATATAGATTCTTTATAGTCCATAATTGAAAAAAATCTAAACCAAACTATAAAAAATCTTAGAGAAATTGCAGTCAAAATTTAGACAAGTTATAAATATGATTATAAATGTGAACGATGTTGTCGAAAAATCACAAATCTTGTTATATAAATGTAAGCAATTTATACAAAACATAATATAATGTAAACAGTGCAAGAATAATAATGAGAAAAACAATAATTTTTTTTTTTTTAGATTCTTAGTCCCATAACATATTTGGCCTCATGCATGTTAAAAAGTCCTCATAATGGGTTTGCCATGTTAAAATACCTTTCCTTTTACTATGTCAATGATATTGATATTTTACATAACCTTTAAACTATGTAGAGAAACAACTTTTAACTACCCAAGAATACAAAAACATTGGTACTTACATAACCTTTAAATCATGTAGAGAAACAACTTTAAACTTTTAAATGACAAAGCATATAAATACATTGGTACTTATGCAAATTTATTTTTAATTATATTTACTTTTCAAGAAATGTATTTAAATACTTATAAGAATTATATTAACTTTTAAAATAAAAATTTTAAATAATTAATAATGTAGTCTTTTAACATGGAAATTTAGTCTCAAATTTTCTTAAATAATATTATTTTTCATTGTAATACTATTATATGTTCTGATTTGATATAATAGTGAGACCATGCCAATTTTGCAATCATAAGGTAGTACAACCTGGTTAGGAAGGTCTATAGCTCAAATACCTATGACACACTTACTTTCGTAGAAGAGCAATGTAGAGGAGCACCAAACCCAACATGAGTCAAATGACGACAAAGGAATAAAGCAAACTAGAGGGAACTAGTATCAAAGCCATAGATCTTCAATCATGGCAGAAGAGTAGTGAGTTCATCCATAGTGCATCAATTCTTCAAACCCTTACCATGAATGCATTGAACATTGTTTTCAAAAATTTATTGAAGCAAAGGATCGTTGAGAGAAAGAAGAGACAAGAGCAAGTGCGAGTTGAGAGGGAATGCAAGTCGAGAGTGAGTGTTAGCCAAGAGGAAGTGCAAGTCAAGAGTGAGACCCACTAGATAGTATGGAAGGAAAGACATATTTGAAATTCCTAATGGGAAGTCAAGATATCTTAGCTAGAAGTATGGAGGCCTAAGTTGGAGATAAGTGAAAGAGCAAATATGTGGCAATTTCGATCTAGGTAGAAGATGTTACACCAAAAGTGATTATGAAGGATGAGATGATTGAGCATGATATACTGGTTCTTAAAAGTATATGGCTAATATGTAAATTCTAGAGATCATTTCCAGGGTTTTTGGAGATTCAAAATCTGATCAAGTGGAAGTGGGGATTGAATTCAAAATACTCTATGACTTTTCTTACGAAAGGTTTTTTCCTCATCATCTTTTCCAGTTCAAAAATTAGGGATAAAAAATGGGTGGTGGTCCATGGTTTAGAGGGAGAGATGCCCTTTATTTAAGACCATGGAATAAAAAATATTTTGTATAGACAAAAACTTGTAAGAAGCCTTTGGTGTGGTTTAAGATTTTTGGATTTCCATATCAACTTATCAAAAAGGATAGTTTGAAGAATAGTGGAAATACCCAAGGGGAATTCATAAGGAAGGATTAGATATTAAGGAGTGAATGCTTGTTATATATACATGAATATGTGTTGCTATGGATATTTCAAAATATTTACCACAATCCATTAATATTAAATATAAATCAAGAGAATAAGATAAATAAGTGTTATAAAATTTCACATTTTTATGCCACAATTGTTATGAGACTGGACACATGGCAAGAGTTCACAAAGTGAAAACTATGAAGAAAGAGACAAGAAATTTTGGTCATGAGATAATATTCAATATGAAGCAAGGAAATCATGCAGTAATAGAAGCTAGATCAAATCAAGGATATTCCACTCAAAAAGAAGAGGTAAAGAAAGACTATCTACATCATATGATAGAGGTCACCATAGCTCACTTAGATCAACCATTAGAAGAAATAAAGAAGGATATAAGGGATGAGAAAATACAATACGTAAGTTCTAGTTTAAAAGGAATTAAAGGTGCAAATGAATATGTGGAGAAAAACATAAAATATGTTAGAAATATATTATATTACATCATTTGGGTCATGTAAATGTACCTTCCTAGGTACATACTTAGGACATTATATTACTTTAGGGGGAAGTTATCTAGTTACTTCATGTAATGTAATAAATACACAAGTGTCTGTGCAAGTTGTATATGTACAATTTATCCTTTGTATAGCTAGGTAGAGTGTTGGCAAAGGAACCTATCTTCCTATATAAAAAGGCCTTATTGAAACAAGCAGATATATAGAAACATACAGGAACATACAGATATATAGGTAGTAGGTTAGTGCTATGTGGATCACCATATATTGGTGATGGGTGCAATGTAGTCCAATAGCTTTGTTAATGGAGTGTTCATTTCCTCCATAGCTACATTGTATTCATTTTTGTCATTTCTATTTATAGCATATTTTAGTCATCTTGCAGATTTACTTTCTTTCATATTATTTTGCATCTTGTGATTGCTATCTCCCATTGCATATTGTATCAAAAGCTAACAGTGGTATCAGAGCTATGGTAGATCTAGCTACAATAGATCTAACCATGGTATATCAATAGGAAAACCACCATTATCATTGAGCCTAAGTTTTTTGTCAATCTGAATCGTTTTTGGACCAATAACTGTCAAAAAATATCAAAATATACGAGGTCGTAGAATTAGGGAGAGCCACAAGTAAAAATTGAGATTACTTTTGGCTAGATTCTTTCCACAGAGTTGCAGAAAAACTTGTGAATACGAGGACTCATCATTCAATCCACTAGAATAATAAATCAACTAGTGAAGATCATTCAAGATATCTGGAATTTATTAACTATTGCCCAAAGTTTCTTTTGTTGCAAAAAAAAAATTCTCAGATGATTGGGACTCCTATGACATAAATCTAGGAGACTTCAACTTTATTGCCCAAAGGTCGGTGTGCCTTCATAGTGTAGATATTAGTTCCTTGTGCAAGAAAATAATACTGTGAAAGAAGAATTTTGGAGAAGATTCATGGTGAAGTTAGGAGACTAGAGATCTCCATTATTATATTGAGAAATTCATAGAAGAAGAAAATACCATAGTAGCCTTGATCCAAAAAAATGCCATAGAAGCATTAATCTAGAAGAAAAGGCCATAGAAGCCTTGATCTAGAAGAAAATGCCACATAAGCCTTGTTCCAGAAGAGGCCATAGAAGCCTTGATATTGAATAAAAGGCCACATAAGCCTTGATACTAAAAAGGCCACAGAAGCCTTGATACTAAAAATGGCCACAAAAGCCTTGATCTTGAAGAAGACTCTAGAAGAGAGTATCTAATTCAAAAGCAGATTAAATAATTTAGTACTAGCACTTTTTTTGCAAGGAAATGAGATTCAGTTAGTTGGAAAACTTCCTACAAGAAAGTTAGGAAGAGTATCTTCTTCAAATTCAATCCAACACTTGAAGCAAATTCAATATAAAGAGATCAGGATAAGATCTCATTGAAGAACTTCCAGTCTTGGAAGAACAAGAAGGACTATGAGAGTCTTACTTGAATCCAGAAGCAGCATAATTAGAATATCTAGAAGAATATATCATCACCAAAACTTCCAGGAGCAGAAGGTTGAAGAAAAGGTCTCAAGGAAGACCAAAATAAGCTGCAAGACCTTGGGGAGGTCTCAATGAGCATCTAGTAAAAGTTTTGGAGAGCCTTACTGAAGAAATCATCAAATGAGGACTCATTGGAGAAATTCACTATAGAATATAGTGAAATATTTGGGACAATTACCTCCATTTAACAACAAGCCCAAAAGAAGAATAATTTGGCAAGGAGAATATCCTGCTTGAAGTTAAAATTTGACTTGAAGACAAAAGAAGCTTGACAAAGTTGGGAGACTTGAAGATTACCTCTCACAATAAGAAGACATTGTTTACTGAGATAAAAACTTCAAAAGCATCTACAACAAAAAGTAGGAGACTACAAGTGGAGAACAAACCACCAAATCCTAGGCTCGTGAAAAGAAGTTTGAGACCACTTTTTGGTGAAGAAGAAACTAAGCAACAAGATCCTACTCAAAGTAGCAACCTGGTGATCTTAGACACCAACATCCTCTACAAGATCAACATCCTCCATAGAAGCGGTAAAGGAGCTACAAAATATTTCAAAAAGGTAAGCAAATATTGGTGCAAGTAGATTCATTAATTAGATTACTTGTTAGATTTGTTATAGCACCTTATTTGGATTAAAGCTGTAAGAAGGAAAATTGGATTATAGTCTTCAAAAGTGAAAAAAAAGAAAATTTCCTTTTAAGGTTCATTTGCACATTAGTTAGGAGTTGATTATATTATAAAATTATAACTACATCTATCAAATACCTATCATCTACTTGGGAAAAATAAAATAATACTAAGCCCTACAATATTAATTACAGCAAAATTGCAGAACAATTATTGAAGTTTAATTTCAAATTATTCTTGATTAGTTGGATTAAATTGATTAAGTGCACTTATAAGTTATTTTGAGAGTTAATTGGAGTGATAATATGTGATTGTTAGTGCATTAAAAATGAAATATTAAGTGGGTTCATTTGCACTACTATATTACTCTCAAAAATCTTAGTGTTTGTGTTCTTGAGAAAGACACAAAACCAGAATTTAAAAAAGTGTCTAAAGACACTATTAGTGCACAAAAATATACAACATATAGTGGTTAAGTGAAGCCACAAAAATCTGGTTAGAATACTCCAAAAAATGGAGAAGAAGACAACTAACCAAAATCATAAATAGAAGCTTCAAATATTGAGACTTGGCGAGTCTTAAATCCAAAGCATTATAGAGTTCGGTGTAAGGAGAAAAGTGCAAAATATTACATCAAATAAAGATCTTCTATCTAAGCTTGGATTTATCATCAAAGTATCCAAGAAAAAAGGGGAAGGTGTCTAAACAAAGAGACAACCTCAAAACCCCTACATTGCATTCAAAATGTTTTACCACAAAACTAGAAATTTAGACCTGAAAAAAAGTGTAAAAGAGGGTGCAATAAAGGTTATTTTATACATAAATTTTTTACATTGTATTGCACTATCATAATATGGTTTATACAAAAAATAGGGCAGATTTGAAGGTACCTCAAAGGTATAATATCCATAAGGATTAACCAACCGATGGTAGCCGAATACTTACACACTCCAAGCAAGGCAAAAGAGCACCATAGAAGGGTTATATTCCCTACTTCTTGGATAGTCGAACCTACAAGCAATAAAGGCACAAAAGCAAAAAAGGGAGAAACATTATATTTAGGTCTACAAAAGGAGCATAACAGGTTGAAAGAAAGTAAGCAAAGCAAGGCATACGTAGAGCACTCTACACCGTTATTGGAGAACCATCAAGGCTCCACCAAAGCTCCACCATAGCGTTGTTTCTCACTCAATGCATCATCATCAAAAATATCTTCAGCAAAGAAATCAAATAGACCAAGATCTACTAATAAGGATAGTGAAGGGTTACATTGAAGGAGCAAAGTCCCATGCACAAGAAGGACGTGATACTTGTAATTTAGAGGAAAACCCTAATATTCCATCCATGAGCACTCATCTTGGTCAAAGACATTACTAGCAGTAGATTGGTATGTTGAGACACTTGTCTATAAATAGAACAAGCGCTCACCTAAAGACATAACTCCTAGGTGTAATCTAGCATCATTCATCCCAAGCGCTCAAGAAGAAAATGGATGTGCCACTTGGCACTTAAACCAAGATTTCATTCCATTTAAAGGACATAAGATCAAGGACTTCAAAAGGGTATTCTCGTATCCATATTCAACACTCTAGAGTCATCGCGAATAGAGTCGAACTGCAACGTGGAAGCAAGGAGAAAAGCTTTCAATGCTCTGGTCCAAAGAGGTCAAAGGCAGAGATTAAGAAAAGCTATATTTGGAGCATTAAATACAAGGAAGGTTCCAAGCATCTATTGGAAGAAATGACCAAAGCAGAGACATTAACATATCAACCCTTGCACATTGAATTTAGCACCAATTATTGCGGTCTCTACATAGTGAAAGGTAAGATTTATTCCCATTATAAAAGTGCTTTCATTTTTAGGAAGTTATAAGGTTGATAAATTAAGGTTAAATTTAGAATAAATTAACAATATTGAAAGCCATATTTCAAAGGGAATAATCTATCAAATCAAATATAATATTTGCAATATTAAACTTAGGAGTAATAAGGGTTTCTACTTGCAAATATTATTGTGTTCTAATTTTCTATATTTGGGAGATATAAGGATTACAACACCAAATAAAGGTAATTGAAAATTAGAAACATTAAATCAAATCCTAAGGGATATTAATAGAGGCTATTAAAGCTTTTTGCTAAGGTTGGAAATTTATAATATTCTTGTCTTAGAATTCCTCAAAAAGGGATAAAATAAATCCAACATTAAAACCTCTTTCAAAATTGGAAAAGTGCTTAGTTCAATAGAAGCAATAAGGGATAATAGAAGTTGATTTTGGGATTTATAAATACTTTATAAAATAAACCAATAATTGAACTACATTTTACAAAAGCACTATATCATATTCCAAAACATACTAGGGAGTCATAAGGTATTCTACAAAACTTGGTAATATCAGCATCTATCAAAGATTATCAAGTTGCAAATCCATTGGAAAGATATAAGCTTTCTACAAAACCTAAAATTCCATTAGGTTATATACTCTCATTACTAGGGAGTCATAAGGAACCCTACAAAACCTAAAAACTAATAAAGGTTTTATCAAAACAAGCTTATATATTTCATTTAGGGATCATATATCATAATATAGGGAGTCATAAGGTAGACTACAATAAAAATCCTATCTCAAAACTATCAAGAATAAATATGGATGAAATAATAAGAAATGCCTTTATCAATAAAGAATTATTTTATGAAATGGAACTATATTCTCAAAACTTGATAGAAACCCTTCAAGGATATGAGAATCTATCAACTAGAGAAAAGGAGATATACTCCTTATTTATTAAAGAAGTAAAAGAGGGTAACTTTGAAGAATTAATTGGTTATCTTCATGAAAACCTTTTCAGGGCATGGTGGAATTCATAAAAGATAGTTATATTCACATATGAGGAATTCTTAATGATTTACCTATCATTAATTGTGTTTGTACTTACTCAACACAAGAAGTAAGCTAGCAATACAAATCAATATTATTGTGATGATAGACTAACTCCTTGTGAAGCAAAAATTCCACTAGCATCAATGTAGAATCACAAAAAAAGAAAGAAGAAAAGAAATAAGAAAAGAAATAAAATTTGAAGAAGAAGATTAAAAGAATGAAAGATTCAAGGAAAATAAGAATTTGAAATTGAAGAAAGAGAAGAAATAAAAAAATTGGAAGAAAGAAATTGAAGATTGAAAAATTAAATTGAAAAATTCGATAAGTAAAGAATTGGAGAAGAAGAAAATTATTGAGGAAAGAACCAAAAAAAAATTGAATTGAAATTGAAAGAACTTTTTAATTTAGGAGTACTAAGATATTCCACAACAAAGGAAATTAATTTGGAGAAATTTGAGAAGATTGGAGAATTATTGCCATGGAAAGAAAACAAACAAAGGGATAAACACATAGTCTATATGATTCACTAGAAGAAAGTAAGGAAAGGTTGAAATATCTAAAAATTTGCACACGACACATGATAGAGAATATTGAAGAACAAAAAGATATATCAATAAAATCAAAGGACTTACAATCAATTTTTAGAAGATGAAAATTTTGCAATGTTTGGTAATTATATGAGTTCAAAACTTATTAAAGCAAATGAAAACTCTAAAGATGCTTTTATATTACCTATTGATATAGGTAAGATAACACATATGATATTAGTTAAAATTGAAGTTTCTAAAAACAAGAACAAAAGAAAAGAAGAATTGATTAAAAGTTTGAAAAAACAAACTTGTGATGAAAAATATCAGTTGTGACACAAATGACTTAAGACATATGACAACAAATGATCTTCAAAAAATAGATTTGGGTATAAACATAGAATGTACAAAAGACATATGTGTTGTACAAACAATGTTGATTTAAAAATATCAAATGATAAACTAGATGATAAATTACTACATTTTACATGTGTTAGCATCAACAAAGCTAATAATAATGATCCATGGGATTTAGTGCCAAAATTTGAAGGAGTACTAGAGTTAGTACAAAAAGATCAAGATAAGAATTAAAAAAGATTGAAGACACATGAAAGCAAAAGATCTTTACACCAAATAATGCAATAGTGGGGAAGCGGGGGGTCTTGGAGGTATTATATTATTTGGTACCTTGCAATATTAATGCAAGGACCATGTAAATAGTTTAGTCTAGGGTGTGTTTAATATTTGAGTATATAGTATGTGTCATGTTATTAAGTGAGAGTATGTGTCATGTAAATAAGTGTGGAGTTATGTGTGTGAGGTGTCATGTTAGTAAGTGTGAGTTATGTAAGTATCAAGTTTAGAAGTGAGGAGTTATGAGTAATCGAGTTATGTGAATAAAGTGTCAAGTTTAGAAGTGAGAAGTTATAAGCAATCATGAGCGGCTTTATCTTTACGTAATGTGAGATTTATTATGTAAGAGAGAAATGTGAAGAGTTGGATCTTCCATAAGTACGTGGAGATGAAGAGTTTATGAAAGTGTAAATTTCAAAAGTCGTGCATTTATATACTGAAGATAAAACTTTGTAATATGTATTGAAGCTTTGTGCATTGTTTGAATGATTTATTGTATGAATTTGTGTCTAGAACTATTATAAGATCTTGTGGAATTATCCTGTGAGAATAAAGGTAATTTGCTAACATACAAACCTAAAGATGATAAGTCGTACTATAAGTAGTGTGAGAAGATTGAAGAGATTGTTGAATATGAAAGTATTCGTGGGAATGAAAAACAAAACAGAGGCAAAAACAAAGAGAAAAAGAAACCTAGAAAGATATTGATACAAGAAAACAAAAGCAAATATCACAAATGTTAACAAGAAGTGGGGCTAAACCCACAAATAATAAAAAAATTACAATAAAAATAATATATTAGAATATTAGAGGCATAAATAAGAACCCTAAAAAAAGTATTAAGAAACTGTCATATTGTTATAGACAAAATATTTATAAAAACGAAAATTGGACAACAAATATTTTAGTCATTTGTATTGTTGAATTTCATATTTACAAAATTAAAATTTCAGAAGGCATATGTAAGATTTTATCTCTTAATAAAAATGATATAAAGGAGTTGATTGTAAAAAGTTAGAAACTTGAAGAAGATGGCAAATATCTTCAATAGAAAAGCAAGTTGTATATGGTTTAATAAACTTAATAGTAATGTGTCCCACGTAGAATTTTGTTCCACATTTTTTTTTATACAAGGGAATTAGTAACATCCTTTCATCCTCAACAACATGGGCATGAAGGACAAACATTCTCCCCAAGGTTCCAAATACTGGTCAAATCATTGAAGCTGCCTCTATGACCCTTGCCTCTTCTCAGTAAACGCAACCTAGAGTGAGGGAGACCCTCAATGGCTCAAAGTTGGTACCGCCATCGTCAAGTTGACGCACACTCGACGGACTAAAGTCAGACTACTACATTTGCACAAATTAAATATTCTCCTAAGGTTTAAATCTAAGCCTCCTCTAATATCCAAAATCTTACCAATATGCCAACCCTTACAAAAACAAATTCTTTTCTACAACTCGCATACAAAACTTATCTCCGTTCAATTTTTACATAAAACTTCGAGAAGTTTTGAACTTAAGAGTTGAACCGAGCATGTCCAGATTCAGTGAACCTCATGGGAGTGGATGTCTCCCAAAAGAAAAAACACCACGAGGCGTCGCTGACGATTGCCCACTCGTGTAGACCACATTTTGAAAGCCGAAAATGCCGTGGTTGAAAACGTTCCACGTGTAAAGTATCTCAAACTTTTGAGTTCAGAAATTTCATTCGCCCAATGAAAAGCAGTCCTATGTGTTTCGATTGTTAATCATAAATGGGATAAAGCGCATATCTATTATTAAATAAATAGAAAAAGTTACTTAAAAACAAGCAGTCACCACTTGTTCCAGATTGGTAATCTCTATTAATATTAAAAAAAACAGTAATAATGGTGTCTATCGATGGTATGATCAATGGTAATAATCACTACTCGAACCATTTAGATGCAATGTACATGGTCATGTTATTCTTCGCGCTAAGTGACAAGACTCTCAAAATTCGTCACAACCACTTATGGAATTTTGGCATGAAGTACAAGATCAGGACATTATTGAATGTGGTGCAAACTACCACTCATGGAATTTTGATATGGAGTACATAAGATTTGGACATTATTGAATGTGGTGCAAACTACCACTGATGAAATTTTGGCATGGACTACATAAGGACATGATTGAATGTTAATGGAATTTAAGAATTGTTGAATGTTTTATTTTTATTTTTTTTAATATATATTAAGGGGAGTTGGTTACATCTACATTAGTTTTAGTAATAGATAAGTATAAAGTTTAAACTTAAAAAATAGTGTTGTTGTGATCAACTCTTCTATGTAACTGAAAAAAAAGTATAGGGTTTAAACTACAGGGATTGCTTTTAACAAGTCTATGCCCCCTCGTTGTTGATGACCTAACGTGAGGGGGACTATCGATCATTTGGGATTTGTACTGTTGTCATCAATTTGTCGTGCACTTAGAAGATTCAGACCAGACTATTATCTTTGCAACAGGCATACCCTTAAGCAAGGTTATGCATAGTGGCGAATTTCACATTTTAGCTCGAATATTCAGATTTTTACATTGTTAATTTTGCGAATTTGGGGACCATATAGGTCGGTCCATCCACCCGAAAATTTTGGGATCCAATTTTTTAAGGGTAAATTTGCCCCGTTATCATAATGTTTCCCGCCTAATTTTTGCCTTAAATTTATTAAAAATAAAAAATATCCCACCCAATTTGCCCCTTGTACCCTATTATATATAGCTAAACCTGACAACGACTCTCATACAATTACAACATTAATTTTTTTGGATAGCGAACGATACAAAGCAGATGACTGATAAAACACGAGTCCACGACTGACACAAGGCAACTGGAGGAAGGTGAGTGGTCGAAGGCGAGTGGCAGAAGTCGAGTTGCATAAGGCGGCTGGAATAAGGTGACTGACATAAGGCGATTGGTAGAAGGTGATTGGCAAAAGGCGAGTGGCATAAGGTGATTGGCATAAGGCGACTGGCATAAGTCGACTGGTAGAAGGCAATTGGCAGAAGGTGATTGGCTTAAGGTGATTAATAGTAGTTGAATGAAATACAACGATCACCATTTACTGGTAAGTTTCTTTTACCACTAATTTTTCTTTTTTAACATTTTGTTCATGGACACTCAATAAGCAGGTTTATCCTGCTTGGGACAAATATTCTTGGGACAAATATTCTATTGTCTCTAGCAATAGTTCTCTTTTATACCAGTAATTTTTATTTTAAAAAATGATGTTCATTGTTTATGTTACTCTTTTGTTCATACAGGTAAAATTTCAACTACTGGCAGTTGAGAGAAGGGAGGCCAGTCTTCCGATAAAAGGAGTATCCTTAAATACTTTCATAATATTTCAAAATCCAGTCAGCCATCAACATCTGCACAAACTGAAGGTATGAACGCCTTTACTTACTAGTTAATTTTTGTACATTGTTAATTTTATATATAATATCTTCATTCATAAAAAAGTGTGCTTTTTGGTTTAAGACTTTGTCCATTTTTTATCTGTAGAAGGTATGCTTTTAAATGCCATAGTGATAATGACCCTACTATTGACACTAGTATTATCTCTATATAAAACATCGTTGACCTTGGTATGTCTCCACTTCCACATATCCACATTAATGAAAATTCCACAGATGAAAATATTCTTAATAAAATAGAACAACAACATAAAGAGATTCTTGAACCTAACACCCCAAGTGGAAAATAAAATAATAGTTCTTATGCAGTCCCTACTTTCGGAGAATCTTCATCTAAAAAACATAAACGTGCAAGGTTATTATAGACACATAAAACTCGTCATGTTTAGGAGACTACCCATATGGACACATTCGTAGACCATATGAACCCTCTTAGATCTCTCCAAGAGCAAGCAGTGGTCCTAACCACTCAAACAGGGCAGTTCTAGCCCATCCAAGCCCGGTTGCTTTCAAGAGGAGCAGCCACCACACCTGGTCGCTAAAGTCTACAGCGGCCACACCTGGCTGCTGAACCTGATAGTGGCTAGCATCACACATAATCTGGCTGTGATTACAGGCCCAGATCACTCAGTTCGATTACACCTATGCATGGGTTTCGGACAAATTTTGATAAGGAACTCCTTGAGTTCCTCCTAACTGCCCCTTCAATGCAAATTTGTGACTGATGCTTCCCATTCGAAATGGTTAGTCGTATGCAATTTGGATGGAGGCTTCTCTAGGAAACCAAGTTCCAGATCTAAGAAGGAAGTCTACATATAGACTCTCCCAAAAAAAGCAAAGGATCCACAAAGTTTTAGAGTTAAGTAGCGAAGCCCTATCGAAACGAAGGACCAATCTTCAGCACTTTGAGGAGCATTGGAGCATCGTTTGACTGAGGTATGCCCACACATCAATTGTTAGATTCACCATTTATAATTGCCAATCAGTGTAGGAGACACATTCGACAACCCTTGAACATCAATTTCGACAAAGAGGATAGTGCACAAATCCCTGAACCACAAGGAGGAGAGCTTCACATCACGATTGTTGTCTCGGATAGTTGCTCGTAGGCATATCTTAGGGTATAAGCGTTATTTCCTCTTACTTTTAGCTTAGCTTTATTAATACTTAATTTATGGCTCGATCATAATTTATATTTGGTTTCATTTATGCTTGTATTTCATATTTCATTAGCTTATCATGTATTTATTATTTTGTTCATGTTTATATTTCATTATTAGTATCATGAGTATTTAGATCCGCTAATAAAGACCTCATATGGAGAGGCGGCCCATCCTACTAAGTGTGCTTTGTTGTTTTCATGAGCATAGGTACAGATCCTCAGGACCATATTGAAGCAGCGCGAGCATAGAGATCCCTCCAGGACCATATCTGGAGAAGGGGGCATCTATAAGCCCCCATATAGTTTCATGTGCGAGACCAAGAGGCCTACGTAGACGCACTATTCCCTTACGGGGAAAATATCTGATCGTTGCTCTATATTGTGTAAATATTTGTATCAAAATGATGGGTATCCCTTAGAGGGACGGACTTGTAATCGAGGATTCAAGATATTAATAAATAAAGCATCTTTAGTTGTTTTCTTATTTCTCGTGTTGCATGTGCTTTCAGTGTTTTTCATTTTGTGCGAGTGGTAGCATACATAATAAATCAATATTGCAAGTAGGGTAGACGGGGTGCGGGCTTCCCAAGGTCGTACAGATGGCGATCATAGTGGGGCCCCACCAGGTTTTTATTTTTCGACCGATTTACTAATGTTTTGGGTGTTTTTCTTTGTAAAGGTTTAGCCGCTTTTATCGACAGCGTCCAACAGATCTTAGTCGCTATATATGTCAACGGCTAGAATCAACCGCTCTGATCAACAGAAACCAATAGGTAAATAGAGACAGAGGTCAACCAGGTCATCATCAGGCGAGGAATTGAGGTTGGCACATATTTTTGATTCTCTGTGACTTTCTATCTATATTTATTTTTCAGAAAAAGCAAGCAAAAACATAGCTAAGTAGGGGAAAATGAGGAAAATGAAATGAAAACTGCATTGTAAGTTTTTAAATTTTATTTAGTTTCCTCTAGGCACTGCTAGGAATAGCGAGCCTCTACTTGTAAGGTATGCCCTAGTCTTTAGTGTGATAGGCTTATGTGTGTATGTTTGCTTGCATGTGGTCCAACCAGTGGCCTCTATTCACAAAGTAGGAAGTGTAGTACATCAAACATAATTTAGATTAAATTAGATCTGCATACTTTTGAATTCAAAATATTATTTTTAGGCATGTAGAAAAGTAGTCATGAATGTTGGCTGATGCATCGCTTTTTATTTCAAGAATCTAAAAAGAACACCACACACTTACATATTCTACCATAACATTGGTAAGGTCGGATTTCATCATCTACCCCTAATTCAGATCGATGACATTGGAATTCATCTTATTCCACTGGCTTGCCCCCTAGATGTCCTTAGACGAAATAGAGAACTCTTTTTTAAAGCTGGTACAAGTCACTTGTGTCCAAACTGTCTCCCACTATTGCATAGTGGAAGAGCTAGACAAACCCCCCACTAGGATTTAAGCGGTGTACCCTAGAATATTTTGAGAAATCATGTTCGGCACTAGCGTTCTTAGTCTCTACTTTGATTGAGTTCCCTCATTCCAAGTCCAAAGCATAACAAGAAATCAAGGTCATCAACAAATCTGAATGCACTAGACAGTTTAGGGAACACATTAAATCCTTAAACAAGATAAACATATGCTCACTTTTTTTGTGTGATTTGGAAATAAATCAAAAAAATAACACAAATCATAATTGTGAACACACGGAGCAACCAACCTCGATCCATTATGGAGGGGGAAACTAGTGCTCCTCACACTTACAAACACACTGGGGTTGAGCCGCCCACCCTTAGTGTCGTTGGGCGAAGTTTGACAAGTCTTAGGGGCAACAACTCAACCCTTGGGGGGACTCCACGAGAAATCCCAGTGAGAGATCCACTTCTTGGGTCCCCATCATATAGACATGAGGAGGCCTCAAGGCCCCCCTCATCACACAGGAATGACGTGTCCTCATGGTGCCTCTCATCATATAGACACATACAGGCATCACGACCTCCTTCATCACATAAGTAAGCGAAGGCATCACGACCTCCCTCTTTACACTGATATGTGGAGGCATCATGACCTCCCTCATCACACAGACATGTGGAGGCTTTGAGGCCTCCATCCTCATGACAATATTAGGAGGCATCAAGGCCTCCATCATCGCACAGGCTAGAAATGGAGGTGATATCCCAAACATCATATGACACACATAGAAAAAATTTTCCCATTAAGGGGCAAGACCATAGGGTTGTGTCCAGTTGCAGACTCGGGACATCCTGTAGCCTCCCTGTAGATGGGAGAGTACCCCTAGATCATGATCTCATTGGTGCAAATGGGACTCCGCGAGATCAGCATATTTAAAGATAAGAAAAACTTTATTTTAAATGGTTATGTTATGGTGGAATGGAACAAATTTTGAAGGATCATATATGTAAAGGTTTTTCCTTTCAAAAAAGAAATATCTAAAGGGACAAATGATGTTTTGGAATGACAAATCCTTTAGTAGCATATTTAAAGATAAGAAAAACTTTATTTTAAATGGTTATGTTAAGGTGGAATGGAACAAATTTTGAAGGATCATATATGTAAATGTTTTTCCTTTCAAAAAAGTAATATCTAAAGCGAAAAATGATGTTTTGGAATGATAAATCCTTTAGTAGCATATTTAAAGAAAAAAAATGAAGCTAAGTTCAAAATATTTATGTAGAAATCAAAGGAATGAACTAGTGCAAGGGAATTAATTAAATTCTAATTATCAAAATGTAGTATTCTAAGTAGACATAGACCAAGGAAGAAGACAATAATAAAAACTTCTTTTATGTTACAACCAAAATGTATTTTTGTTTTGTCATATTAAAAAATATTTCAACTTCATATAGAAAAACTCTTGAGGAAGAAAAGATATCAAGAAATATTGTAGATTTGTCATGTAAAATGACTTTTCAAATCATTCTTCAAACCGTTCACCAAATTCATTTGAACTACCGATGATGACCAAATCCTCAACATAGAGCACAAGGATCACTACCTTAGTTCCAACTTTCTTAATA
This sequence comes from Wollemia nobilis, assembly GCA_028583015.1. Taxonomy (NCBI): domain Eukaryota; kingdom Viridiplantae; phylum Streptophyta; class Pinopsida; order Araucariales; family Araucariaceae; genus Wollemia; species Wollemia nobilis. The sequence goes on along the minus strand of JAQPPZ010003287.1, from coordinate 2,794,929 downwards.
TAGAGATCTCATTAGAGGGACTTCTAGAGAAACCATGTTGTAATAGGTGATCATTAATTTTGATGTACTAGGCTTTGGGAGCCTACTTCAATCCATATAGTGAAGTTTTAAGATCAATAAGATCCCATGTTTTATTCTTCATCAGAGATATATATTTTGGCAGATCATTAAGATCCCATGTTTTATTCTTCATTAGAGATATTTATTTTGCATCCATAGGTGTCTTCCACTATGGTAACCTAAGTGCATCCTTCACTGATGCTGGTTCTAAAGTTTCTATCATTGAAGTCATCAAGCCCAGATTTACTTCTTGTCATGTGCTACTATGAGTATGTGGTTGTGTGAAAGTGAGGTTAGGTGGTGCATCAAGTTTAGCATCTTTTATGGTACTAGTTAACCATTTTGGAGTCTTTCTTTGTTGTGATGAAGAAATGACACATGTTCATCAATAACTTTTGGAACTTCTTCACGAACTTCCTAATTTGACTCAATATCTAGAAATTCTTCATGAACTATCTCATCTGACTGTATGCTCACAACTGGAGATGTGGAATATTTAGACTCTTTAGAATCCTCAGTGTTTGTCTTAGATTCAAATTCTTCATCAAACACCACACCTCTACTTATATGCAATTTATTGGTGACTATATCTAACAGTCGATAAGCTTTAGACATATCATCATAGCTAAGAAATATGCATGACAAGGTCTTTGCATTTAACTTGGTCCTCTTTTGCTTTGCCACATGCATGTATACCTTATAAATATTCTAAGATGCATAATTGAAGGCTTCCTCCTAGACCAAGCTTCTTTAGGTGTAACTCCTTATAGTTCCTTTGTGGATGCTCTATTTATAACATATACCATAATGAAGACAACTTCATCCCAATACTATTGCTCCAAATTGGCTCTTTTGAGCATACAAAAAACCATTTCCATGATGGAACTATTTCTTCTTTCAACAACCCCATTCTATTATGAAGTGTATGCGGCAATGAGTTAAAACTTGATCCCATTTTGTGTAAGAAACCTTAAAAAAACATTGGAGGTATATTCTCCCCCTATTTGAGTAGAGGAGTTCAATAGAATGCCCAATTTCCTTTTCTACCTACTTCTTGAAATACAATAAATTCTTGAGCATATCTAACTTTAGTTATAAGAAATACACTTATATTTTCCATGAATAGTGATCCATAAACAACTAAAAATACCTATATCCATTAAAATTGGTTGGTATGGGTCCACATAGATTAGTGTGTATCACATTTAATAGTCCTTTTGCTCTATGAGTGTTCAACTCAAGAGGTAATTAGTGTTGTTTCCTTGCCAAAAAACCTGATATATTGGTAGTGTGGGTGAAAGGCTGGGTAGATCCAACACTATGTGATGCATACTCAACTATAATAAGTATCTTAAACTCAAATGATCATATCTCCTATGCCAAAGGAAGGTAACATTTATCATGGTTAGAGACAGTGCAACATTAGGAGATAATATGAAATTGAGTGCAAACAAGCCATTCTTGTATTAGAGACAGTGCAACATTAGGAGATAATATGAAATTGAGTGCAAACAAGCCATTCTTGTATTAGAGACAGTGCAACATTAGGAGATAATATGAAATTGAGTGCAAACAAGCCATTCTTGTAGGAACTCGTTGCCATAAATTTATTATTTTTATGATGAAATACATCTTTTACCATTAAAAACTCAAAATTCAATCATCATGTTACAATCTAGAATTTGTTTTATATACAAAATTTGTTTGCTAGTCTAGGTATGTATAATACCTTTTCAAAGGTGAATTTACCTCCATGTTGATTGAGAGGAACATCTCCCACTCCTTTGACATGATAGGTTTTATCATAGGCAATAGTGATTGGTTTTCCATCTTTAGCTTGGAAGGAATCAAACCATGCTTTGTTCCTAGTCATGTGCTTACTAGAACCTGAATCAATATACCAAATGCCATTCTTTGATCTTGTCATCACCTTCGATATTTATACCTTATGTTTCAGTTCAGAGTCACGTTTGGAATCAAATTTTGAATCTTTATGTGCAACATGCTTTTGTTTGATGTTTTTGCTTAGGAAATGGTTTGTATTATGTCTTTTTCTGAGGAGGTTTGCAGACTTGGTCTCCTTGATTCATATAGTTATACCAACAATATGTTTTATCATGCTATTTGTCACAAATATGGTAGTACTTATTTTATTTTTAAGGTTATTTCTACGTTGATGATGGGAAATGTTCTATGGCTTCTTTTTGTCAAACTTTGTAGAAATGAGTGCATTGTTTATCAATTGATCCATCAACTGGTTTGTTGCTTCTTCCTATTTAATTATATTCAAGTCATCAAAGGACACTTTCCTATTGGATACTAACAAGGAAGTGATTAGCACTAGAAATGAATTTGGTAAAGCTTAAACTATGATGGGTACTAAGAGCTTATCTTCCATTATTTCATCCATTGAATTTAATCTAGCTTTCAACTCTATAACTTGATGAAGAAATACCTCAACGATTTCTTCCTCTTAAACTCTCAAAGGGTGGAGTTAATACTAAAGGTGAATTATTATTTATTCATTCTTCCCTTCAAATATGGTAGAAAGTGATGAATTTTACGATTTATGTCTAGTGATAGTGATGAATTTGGTAGTAAATTATGGATTGAAAGTATCAAGAGATTGATGACCTTATTTTTCCATGACTATTTAAAGGGTCGATGCCCAAACATCATTATGGTAGCTTTGGTAGCTTTGTTAGGCTCATAGTAGCTTAACATGACAAATTTATATTTAAATGCACGCTAGATGTGTCATTGATATTGAATGTTGTTTGTGTACATAAGCATGTGCTATAAGAAAATTTTAAAACAATTATCTTAAAATTTTGATGGTGTCAATCATTGCCGAAAATGCACATAAAAAAAATTCTACCCCCTCTTAAATCTATAAAATATTAACTATAGTCAATTTTGTATTTAATTACCTATAATACTATAGGAAACTGCAAAATTAAAAAAGAAAAATTGTCCTTCTTAGGGTAGTAAACGCAAAGGTCATCTTTGTGGGTTTTGACCCCTTAACCTTTGCTTTAAAAACGATACTTTATTTCAACTTGCCAACCCCCCTACTAAATGGTTCATGCATGGAAAATAGAAAATGATGTTTTTAATCCTTTTAAAGAAAATGCATTTTAAATAAAAAATTAGAAATAAAGAATTTGAACCTTAGATCTCCAAATTCAGAGTCTTCAAGATTGATTTGATGCCAATCCAGTTAGTCATCTTTATATGTTTCAAATCCTTGAATCTTCACTCATTTTAAATCCTTGATGTATTTACAACACTCGACCTCCTCTGTTATCAAATTATGATGGATGCTGATGAGGACCACCCTTACATGTGTGAATATTTACTATTTTTGGGTTGGTATTCAAATCTTGGCACAAGACCATGTGGCACGTATTACAACCATGACTTATTGACCTTTGACTCTTCCATCCTAACTTTTATGGTGAGGTTGTTGAAATTAGGAAGAGCAACATGCCTTCTCTGTTGACCAAAAAATAAGGAGATACATGGTTTTTATGAAGACTTCATTAAAAAATCCCATCAATATATTTAATCACCACTATTCTTATCATAACCTTAATGACCCTTCAACGCCAAAGTAACAATGTCCCCATCATGTGGCATAACTGCATCTAGGACCACACCAAGTGCAACTTCCACTTCAATGGCTTTGGCTACTACATCACCAATGACTACAATGTCATCCTCAAGTGCAATGACTCTAGCAACAATAGGTAAGCTTCTATAGCAAACCGAGGGTGAATATTTATTTATCTGGTGATGATGAAATCCTTATTGTTGTCTAGAAGTCAATGAGGAAGGGGTTTAAGAGGACCAACAAGAATTTAAATTTCAAAGTCCAATATTAATTGCAGCAAAATTGCAGAATAATTATTGAAGTTTAATTTCAAATTATTCTTGATTAGTTGGATTAAATTGATTAAGTGAACTTATAAGTTATTTTTAGAGTTAATTGGAGTGATAAGATGTGATTGTTAGTGCATTAAAAGTGAAATATTAAGTGGGTTCATTTGCACTACTATATTACTCTCAAAAATCTTAGTGTTTGTGTTCTTGAGAAAGGCACAAAACTAGAATTTGAAAAAGTGTCTAAAGACACTATTAGTGCACAAAAATATACAACACATAGTGGTCAAGTGAAGCCACCAAAATATGGTGAAATCATAAATAAAAGCTTCAAAGATTGAGACTTGGCGAGTCTTAAATCCAAAGCATTACAAAGTTCAGTGTAAGGAGAAAAGTGCAAAAAATTACATCAAATAAAGAGCTTCTATATAAGCTTGGATTTATCATCAAAGTATCCAAGAAAAAATGGGAAGGTGTCTAAACAAAGAGACAACCTCAAAACCCCTACATTGCATTCAAAATGTTTTACCACAAAACTAGAAAAATAAACCTGAAAAAAAGTGCCAAAGGTTATTTTATACATAAATTTGTTACATTGTATTGCACTATCCCAATATGGTTTATACAAAAAAGAGGGCAGATTTGAAGGTACTTCAAAGGTATAATATCCGTAAGTATTAACCAATCGATGGCAGCCTAATACTTACGCACTCCAAACAAGGCAAAAGAGCATCATAGAAGAGTTATATTCCCTACTTCCTGGATAGTCAAACATGTAAGCAATAAAGACACAAAAGCAAATAAGGGAGAAACATTATATTTAGGTCTACAAAAGGAGCATAATAGGTTGAAGGAAAGCAAGCAGAGTAAGGCATACGTAGAGCACTCTACACCATTATTGGAGAACCATCAAGGCTCCACCAAAGCTCCACCATAGCATTGTTTCTCACTCAAGGCATCATCATCAAAAATATCTTCAACAAAGAAATCAAATAGACCAAGCTATACTAATAAGGATAGTGAAGGGTTACATTGAAGTAGCAAAGGCCCATGCACAAGAAGGATGTGATACTTGTTACTTGGAGGAAAACCCTAATATTCCATCCATGAGCGCTCATCTTGGTCAAAGACATTACTAACAGTAGATTGGTATGTTGAGACACTTGTCTGTAAAGAGAACAAGCGCTCACCTAAAGAACATAACTCCCAAGTGTAATATAGCATCATTCATCCCAAGCGCTCAAGAAGAAAATGGATGTGCCACTTGGAACTTAAACCAAGATTTCATTCCATTTAAATGACATATAAGATCAAGGACTTCAAAAGGGTATTCTCGTACCCACATTCAACACTTTAGAGTCATCGCGAACAGAGTCAAACTGCAGCGTGGAAGCAAGGAGAAGAGATTTCAATGCTCTGGTCCAAAGAGGTCAAAGGCAGAGATTAAGAAAAGCCATATTTGGAGCATTAAATACATGGAAGGGTCCAAGCATCTATTGGAAGAAACGACCAAAGTAGAGACGTTAACATATCAACCCTTGCACACTTAATTTAGCACCAATTATTGCGATCTCTACATAGTGAAAGGTAAGATTTATTCCCATTATAAAAGTTCTTTCATTTTTAGGAAGTTATAAGGTTGATAAATTAAGGTTAAATTTAGAAGAAATTAACCATATTGAAAGCCATATTTCAAAAGGAATAATTTATCAAATCAATATAATATTTGCAATATTAAACTTAGGAGTAATAAGGGTTTCTACTTGCAAATATTATTGTGTTCTAATTTTATATATTTAGGAGATATAAGGATTACAACACCAAATAAAGGTAATTGAAAATTAAAAACACTAAATCAAATGCTAAGGGATATTAATAGAGGCTATTAAAGATTTTTGCTAAGGTTGGAAATTTATACTATTCTTGTCTCAGAATTCCTCAAAAATGGACAAAATAAATCCAACATTAAAACCTCTTTAAAAATTGGAAAAGTGCTTAGTTCAATAGAAGCAATAAGGGATAATAGAAGTTGATTTTGGGATTTATAAATACTTTACAAAATCAACCAAAAATTGAACTACATTTTATAAAAGCACTATATCATATTCCAAAACAAACTAGGGAGTCATAAGGTATTCTACAAAACTTGGTAATATCAGCATCTATCAAATATTATCAAGTTGCAAATCCATTGGGAAGATATAAGCTTTCTACAAAACCTAAAATTCCATTAGGTTATATACTCTCATTACTAGGGAGTCATAAGGAAGCCTAAAAAACCTAAAAACTAATAAAGGTTTTATCAAAACAAGCTTATATATTTCATTTAGGGATCATATATCATAATATAGGGAGTCATAAGGTAGACTACAATAAAAATCCTATCTCAAAACTATCAAGAAGAAATATGGATGAAATAATAAGAAATGCCTTTATCAATAAAAACTTATTTTATGAAATGGAACTATATTCTCAAAACTTGATAGAAACCCTTCAAGGATATGAGAATCTATCAACTAGAGAAAAGGAGATATTCTCCTTATTTATTAAAGAAGTAAAATAGGGTAACTTTGAAGCATTAATTGGTTATCTTCATGAAAACCTTTTCAGGGCATGGTGGAATTTATAAAAGATAGTTAAATTCACATGTGAGGAATGCTTAATGATTTACCTATCATGAATTATGTTTGTACTTAATCAACACAAGAAGTAAACTAGCAATACAAATCAATATTATTGTGATGATAGACTAACTCCTTGTGAAGAAAAAATTCCATACAGCATCAATGAAGAATCGTAAAAAAAGAAAGAAAAAAAGGAATAAAAGACATGGTCAAATAAGTCTTAGCAAACCAAACATAAAGACTAAAGAACCATCAGCTATAACGTTCTTTACATCATATGAATACACCAACTACTTGCTCGATCAAATTACAATAAGCAATGAAGGAGAATACAAGTTCCAGTTTTGACTCCAAGAAGAAGAACCAATGCAATAAGACTTACAATGCAAAGTGAATTAAAGAAGATAGACCAAATCAAGACAAAGAACATCAAGCTGAAGACCTTACTCAAGAAGAATATCCACATTGAAGACTAAAGTCTTCAATACCCAAATAATGTAATACAGGGGGTGTTACAAATAGATTATATTACATCATTTGGGTCATGTAAATGTACCTTCCTAGGTACATACTTAGGACATTATATTACTTTAGCGGGTAGCTATCTAGTTACTTAATGCAATGTAATAAATGCACAAGTGTCAATGTACAAGTTGTATATGTGCAAGCTATCCCTTGTACAACTAGGTAGAGTGTTGGCCAATGAACCTATCTTCTTATATAAAAATGCCTCATTGTAACAAGCAAATATATAGAAATATACAAAAACATATAGATAGATAGGTAGTAGCTTAGTGTTGTGTGGATCACCATATATTGGTGATGGGTGCAATGTAGTCCAATAGCTTTGTTAATGGAGTGTTCATTTCCTCCATAGCTACATTGTATTCATTTTCGTCATTTCTATTTATAGCATATTTCATTCATCTCATAGATTTACCTTCTTTCATATTATTCTGCTTGTGATTGCTATCTCCCATTACATGTTGTATCAAAATATAACAAAATAAACATTGTAGAAGAGGTCAAATTTGTTCTAGGTAAACCATATTTATTTTCCTCAAGTAGCATATAATCCTCTCCTAGTAATAAAAGTGAAATTGGTGTAGAGGTTATCCCTTGCATTTTAGGGTTTCAAGAGCAACATAATAAAGAAATAAGGATGGAGAAAATCTGTAACAATTTAGAGTTTTGAGGGTAAAATAAGAAAGTAATTGCTATGGAAGAGTGTTCTTGCACTTTAGTGTTTCAAGGTAACATAAAAAATAATGTGCATTTGAGGTTATTCCTTGCACTTTAGATCCTTCAGAGCAAGACAATGTTGTCGATATTAGATTATTTGGTACATTACAATATTAAAGCAAGGACCTTGTAAATAGTTTATTCTAGGGTGTGTTTAATATTTGAGTCTTTAGTATGTGCCATGTTATTGAGAGAATGTGTCATATAAATAAGTGTGGAGTTGTTTTTGAGGTGTCATGTTAGTAAGTGTGATTTATATGAGTGAAATATCAATTTTAAAAGTGAGGAGTTATGAGCAGTCACAAGAGACTTTATCTTTATGTAATATGTGAGATTTATTATGTAAGAGAGAAATATGAAGAGTTGGATCTCCCACGAGTATGAGGAGATGAAGAGTTCATGAAAGTGTCAATGTCAAGATTTGTGTCCATATGAAGAGTATTGTGTATGTATATATTGAAGACAAAGACTTGTAATATGTATTGAAGAAGCATTGCATTTATGCATTGCTTATAGTAGATGTTTATCAATAAAATTTGTATTGTGCATTGTTTGAGTGATTTATTGTATGAAATGTTTGAAAATATTGAGATATCGTGGAATTATCCTATGATAATAAAGGTAATTTGCTAACAATGGTATAAGAGCTATGGTGGGGAGAAGATAGGCCATTGGTGGAGAGAAGATTGTGCTACAGTGAAAGAAGAGAGCAGAGTTTGTAAGGAGGAACATCATGATGAAAGCAAACATTGAAGTGTCTGCATGAGTGTTTGAGCGTCTGGCAGTAAATGTTGGAGTCTTAACATCCTTAGAAAATAGAGAGATGTCAAAGCAGAAAGATCCAATCCTTGTAGAAGGAAGTCACACATTTGTAGTAATTTTATGCTATAATATTTTCTCGAGAGTCCAATAGTTGAAGAGCCACAAAGCTGAGCATGTTGGTCATGAGAAGATAAAGAAACCCCATGTGCATTGCTTGAGATTGTTTATAATCTACTGGTTTTTTGGAGAGGAATACCTAAAGGAAAAAGCAAAGTCCAATTGAAGAATGGAGTGTTGGTCCAAATTTTCAAGAGTAACAATACTAAGAGCAAAGAGGAGGATAAAGTTGCATGCCTAGAAATGTATACAAGGAATTACATAAAAGTGCTAGCCTGGTAGCACAAGATATGTGCAACAAATTGATTAAGTGGAGTAGTATCAAACACCAGAGATATAAGCAAAATACTAGCCAGATTTGCATATAAAGGATAAGTAGTCATAAAAGGATGACACGGAAGAAATGTTTGTGATTGTAGTAACACTTAGGCAATATGTATTTGGAAGGTAAAACATGTGGTAAACATCCAAGTGAGAAGCACCATTTATCAAAGGTACAATTTTACCTTTAAATTAGTTATTTGAATGATCGAGCACATAGATTATAAGAAGCATATTTGATTGAGTTGTTAATTAAGATGAAGAAAGGTTGGTTTGTTTTATAAAGTGAAGCATTGGAATAATTAAAGTGCTAGTGAAATAATTGGAGGGATAATTTATTTGAAAGGATAAAAATAATTAGTGGGAGTTATAAGAAGTTAATATATTTACTAAAGTGAAGGGAATTTATAAATACAGAGAGATATAAGAAAATAAATGATTAAAGGTGATGAATCAATTAAATTGAATAATATTGAAATAAAGTTAGTTATAAAAATAAAATAAAATTGTTGAAAGAAGAAATTGAATGAAAATTTGAATATTTAAATTAAAAAAATTTGAAGAAAGAAGAAAATTGAAGATTGAAGAAAAATAAATTTTTAAAGAATGAAAGATTAAAGAAAAAATTTGAAAATTGAAATTGAAAAAGAGAAGAAAAAAGATAAATTGAAGAGAAGAAGAATATTGAAGAATGAAAAAATAAAATTTGAAGAATAAGATTAAAAGAATGAAAGATTCAAGGAAAATAAGAATTTGAAATTGAAGAAAGAGAAGAAATTAAAAAATTGGAAGAAAGAAATTGAAGATTGAAAAATTAAATTGAAAAATTTCGATAAGTAAAGAATTGAAGAAGAAAATTATTGAAGAAAGAAAAAAAAAAATGAATTGAAATTGAAAGAACTTTTTAATTTAGGAGTACTAAGATATTCCACAACAAAGGAAATTAATTTGGAGAAATTTGAGAAGATTGGAGAATTATTGCCATGGAAAGAAAACAAACAAAGGGATAAACACATAGTCTATATGATTCACTAGAAGAAAGTAAGGAAAGGTTGAAATATCCAAAAATTTGCACACGACACATGATAGAGAATATTGTAGAACAAAAAGATATATCAATAAAATCAAAGGACTTACAATCAATTCTTAGAAGATGAAAAATTTGCAACGTTTGGTAATGATATGAGTTCAAAACTTATTAAAGCAAATGAAAACTCTAAAGGTGCTTTTATATTGCCTATTGATATATGTAAGATAACACATATGATATTAGTTACAATTGAAGTTTCTAAAAACAAGAACAAAAGAAAAGAATAATTGATTAAAAGTTTGAAAAAAAAAACTTGTGATGAAAAATATCAGTTGTGACACAAATGACTTAAGGCATATGACAACAAATGATCTTCAAAAAATAGATTGTATAAACATAGAATGTACAAAAGACATATGTGTTGTACAAACAATGTTGATTTAAAAATATCAAATGATAAACTAGATGATAAATTACTACATTTTACATGTGTTAGCATCAACAAAGCTAATAATAATGATCCATGGGATTTAGTGCCCAAATTTGAAGGAGTACCAGAGTTAGTACAAAAAGATCAAGATAAGAATTAAAAAAGATTGAAGACACATGAAAGCAAAATATCTTTACACCAAATAATGTAATAGTGGGGAAGTGGGGGTGTTGGAGGTATTACATTATTTGGTACCTTGCAATATTAATGCAAGGACCATGTAAATAGTTTAGTCTAGGGTGTGTTTAATATTTGAGTATATAGTATGTGTCATGTTATTAAGTGAGAGTATGTGTCATGTAAATAAGTGTGGAGTTATGTGTGTGAGGTGTCATGTTAGTAAGTGTGAGTTATGTAAGTATCAAGTTTAGAAGTGAGGAGTTACGAGTAATCGAGTTATGTGAATGAAGTGTCAACTTTAGAAGTGAGAAGTTATAAGCAATCATGAGCGGCTTTATCTTTACGTAATATGTGAGATTTATTATGTAAGAGAGAAATGTGAAGAGTTGGATCTTCCATAAGTACGAGGAGATGAAGAGTTTATGAAAGTGTAAATTTCAAAAGTCGTGCATTTATATATTGAAGATAAAACTTTGTAATATGTATTGAAGCTTATAGTAGATGTTTATTAAAAAAATTTGTATTGTGCATTGTTTGAATGATTTATTGTATGAATTTGTGTCTAGAAATATTATAAGATAGTGTGGAATTATCCTGTGAGAATAAAGGTAATTTGCTAACATACAAACCTAAAGATGATAAGTTGTACTATAAGTAGTGTGAGAAGATTGAAGAGATTGTTGAAGATGAAAGTATTGGTGGGAATGAAAAACAAAACAGAGGCAAAAACAAAGAGAAAATGAAACCTAGAAAGATTATTGATACAAGAAAACAAAAGCAAATATCACAAATTTTAACAAGAAGTGGGGCTAAACCCACAAATAATAAAAAAAATTACAATAAAAATAACATATTAGAATATTAGAGGCATAGATAAAAACCCTAAAAAAAGTATTAAGAAACTGTCATATTGTTATAGACAAAATATTTATAAAAACGAAAATTGGGCAACAAATATTTTAGTCATTTGTAATGTTGAATTTCATATTTATGTTGATGACATCATTTTTGGGGGAAACAATGATAAGATGTGTAAAGAATTTTCTAAGAACATGTTAAAATTACATAAACATATGTAAGATTTTATCTCTTAATAAAAATAATATAAAGGAGTTGATTGTAAAAAGTTAGTAACTTGAAGAAAATGACAAATATCTTCAATAGAAAAGCAAGTTGTATATGGTTTAATAAACTTGATAGTAGTGTGTTCCACTTAAAAAAAATTTCCACATTTTTTTTTTGATACAAGGCAATTGGTAACATCCTTTCATCCTCAACATCTGGGCATGGAGGGCAAACATTCTCCCTAAGGTTCCAAATATTGGTCAAATCATTGAAGTTGCCTCTATAATACCTGCCTCTCCTCAGTAAACACAACCTAGAGTGAGTAAGACCCTCGATGGCTCAAGGTTGATACCACCATCATCAAGTTGGCGCACACTCAGCAGATTCAAGTCAAACAACTACATTTACACAAATTGAACATGCTTGCTTCTAAGGTGTCTCATCTTAAAAATGCCCAAAATCTTACCAATCTACCAACCTTTGAAAACAAATTTTTTCTACAACTGGCATACAAAACTTATCTCCGTTCAATTTTTACATAAAACTTCCAGTAGTTTTGAACTTAAGAGTTGAACGTTGATTCAGTGAACCTCATGGGAGTGGATGTCTCCCAAAAGAAAAAACACCACGAGGCATCGCTGACGATTGCCCACTCGTGTAGACCACATTTTGAAAGCCGCAAATGCCGTGGTTGAAAACGTTCCACGTGTAAAGTATATGAAACTTTTGAGTTTAGAAATTTCGTTCGCCCAATGAAAATCAGTTCTATGTGTTCCGATTGTTAGTCATAAATAGGATAAAGCGCATATCTATTATTAAATAAATAGAAAAGTTATTAAAAAACAAGCAGTCACCACCTGTTCCAGATTGGTAATCTCTATTAATATTACCACTTGTTCCAGATTGGTAATCTCTATTAATATTAAAAAAAACAGTAATAATGGTGTCTGTCGATGGTATGATCAATGGTAATAATCACTACTCGAACCATTTAGATGCAATGTAGGTCATGTTATTATTCGCGCTAAGTGACAAGACTCTCAACCAGAAGTCTTGTCGAAAATAGCTCCGTATTATGGTCCTTGAGTTTGCGTTGTAAAATATGTGGTGCAAACTACCACTGATGGAATTTTGGCATGGAGTACAAGATCAGGACATTATTGAATGTGGTGCAAACCACCACTTATGGAATTTTGATATGGAGTACATAAGATCAGGACATTATTGAATGTGTTGCAAACTAGCACTGATGAAATTTCGGCATGGACTACATAAGGACATTATTGAATGTTAATGGAATTTAAGAATTGTTGAATGTTTTATTTATTTATTTATTTTTATTTATTTTTAATATATATTAAGGGGAGTTGGTTACATCTACATTAGTTTTAGTAACATATAAGCATAAAGTTTAAACTTAAAAAATAGTGTTGTTGTGATCAACTCTTTATTGTAACTGAAAAAAAGTATAGGGTTTAAACTATAGGGATTGCTTTTAACAAGTCTATGCCACCTCGTTGTTGATGACCTGACGTGAGGGGGACCATCGATCATTTGGGATTTGTACTATTGTCATCAATTTGTCATGCACTTAGAAGATTCAGACCAGACTATTATCTTTGCAATAGGCATACCTTTAAGCAGGGTTATGCATAGTGGCAAATTTCACATTTTAGCTCGAATATTCAGATTTTTACATTGTTAATTTTGCAAATTTTGGGACCATATAGGTCAGTCCATCCACCCTTAAATTTGCCCCATTATAGAGCGATACAAAGCAAATGACTGATAAAACACGAGTCCACAACTGACACAAGGTGACTGGCGGAAGGTGAGTGGTCGAAGGCGAGTGGCAGAAGTCGAGTTGCATAAGGCGACGACTAGAATAAGGCGATTGACATAAGGCGACTGGTAGAAGGCGATTGGCAAAAGGCGAGTGGCATAAGGCGATTGGCATAAGGCGACTGGCAGAAGGCGATTGGCAAAAGGCGAGTGGCATAAGGCGATTGGCATAAGGCGACTGGTAGAAGGCGATTGGCAGAAGGTGATTGGCTTAAGGTGATTGATAGTAGTTGAATGAAATACAACGATCACCATTTACTGGTAAGTTTCTTTTACCATTAATTTTTATTTTTTAACATTTTGTTCATGGACACTCAATAAGGAGGTTTATTCTGCTTGGGACAAATATTCTATTGTCTCTAGCAGTAGTTCTCTTTTATACCAGTAATTTTTATTTTAAAAAATGATGTTCATTGTTCATGTTACTCTTTTGTTCATAGAGGTAAAATATCAACTGCTGGTAGTGGAAAAAGGGGAGGCTAGTCTTTCGATAAAAGGAGTATCCTTTAATACTTCCATAATATTTCAAAATCCAGTCAGCCATCAACATCTGCACAAACTTAAGGTATGAACGCCTTTACTTACCAGTTAATTTTTGTACATTGTAAATTTCTATATATAATATCTTCATTCATAAAAAAATGTGCTTTTTGGTTTAAGACTTTGTCCATTTTTTATCTGTAGAAGGTATGCTTTTAAATGCCATAGTGATAATGACCCTACTATTGACACTAGTATTATCTCTATAGAAAACACCGTTGACCTTGGTATGTCTCCACTTCCACATATCCACATTAATGAAAATTCCACAAATGAAAATATTCTTAATAAAATGGAACAACAACATAAAGAGATTCTTGAACCTAACACGCCAAGTGGAAAATAAAATAATAGTTCTTATGCAATCCCTATTTTCATATAATCTTCATCTAAAAAACATAAATGTGCAAGGTTATTATAGACACATAAAACTCGTCATGTTTAGGAGACTACCCATATGGACACATTCGTAGACCATATGAACCCTCTTGGATCTCTCCAAGAGCAAGCAGTGGTCCTAACCACTCAAATAGGGCAATTCTAGCCCATCCAATCTTGGTCGCTCTCAAGAGGAGCGGCCACCACACCTGGTCGCTAAAGTCTACAGCGGCCACACCTGGCTATTGAACCTGATAATGGCTAGCATCACACACAATCTGGCTATGATTACAAGCCCAGATCACGCAGTTCGATTGCACCTATGCATGAGTTTCGAGCAAATTTTTGAGAGGAACTCCTTGAGTCCCTCCTAACTGCCCCTTCAATGCAAATTTGTGACTGATGATTCCTATCCATAATGGTCAGTCGTATGCAATTTGGATGGAGGCTTCTCTAGGAAACCAAGTTCCAGATCTAAGAAGGAAGTCTACATATAGACTCTCCCACAAAAAGCAAAGGATCCGTAAATTTTTAGAGTTAAGCAGCGAAGACCTGTCAAAATGAAGGACCAATATTTAGCACTTTGAGAAGCATTGGAGCGTCGTTTGACTGAGGTACGCCCACACATCAATTGTCAGATTCACCATTTATAATTGCCAATCAGTGTAGGAGACACATTCGACGACCCTTGAACATCAATTTCAGCAAAGAGGATAGTGCACAAATCCCTGAACCACAAGGAGGAGAGCTTCACATCGCGATTGTTGTCTCGAATAGTGGCTCACAGGCATATCTTAGGGTATAAGCGTTATTTCCTCTTACTTTTAGCTTGGCTTTATTACTGCTTAATTTATGGCTCGATCATAATTTATATTTGGTTTCATTTATGCTTGTATTTCGTATTTCCTTAGCTTATCACGTATTTATTATTTTGTTCATGTTTATATTTCATTATTAGTATCATGAGTATTCAAATCTGCTAAGAAAGACCTCATCTGGAGAGGTGGCCCATCCTACTAAGCATGCTTTATTGTTTTCATGAGCGCAGGTACAGATCCTCAGGACCATATTAAAGCAGCAGGAGCACAGAGATCCCTCCAGGACCATATTTGGAGAAGGGGGCATATGTAATCCCCCATATAGTTTCGTGTGCGGGACCAAGAGGCCTGCGTAGATGAATTATTCCCTTATGGGGAACATATCTGATCATTGCTCTATATTGTGTAAATATTTGTATCAAAATGATGGGTATCCCTTAGAGGGACGGACTTGTAATCGAGGATTCAAGATATTAATAAATAAAGCATCTTTATTTGTTTTCTTATTTCTCGTGTTGCATGTGCTTTCAGAGTTTTTTATTTTGTGCGAGTGGTAGCATACATAATAAATCGATATTGCTAGTAGGGTAGACAGGGTGCGGGCTTCCCGGGGTCGTACAGATGGCGATCATAGTGGGGCCCCACCAGGTTTTTATTTTTCGATCGATTTACTAATATTTTTGGTGTTTTTCTCTGTGCAGGTCTAGCCGCTTTTATCAACAGCGTCCAGCAGATCTTAGCCGCTATATATGTCAGCGGCTAGAATCAACCGCTCTGATCAACAGAAACCAGTAGGAAAATAGAGACAAAGGTCAACCAGGTCATCATCAGGGAGGAATTGAGGTTGGTACATATTTTTGATTCTCTGTGACTTTCTGTCTATATTTATTTTTCAAAAAAAGCAAGCAAAAACATAGCTAAGTAGGGAAAAATGAGGAAAATGAAATGAAAACTGCATTGTAAGTTTCTTAATTTTATTTAGTTTCCTCTAGGAAATGCTAGGAACTGCGGGCCTCGACTTGTAAGGTCTGCCCTAGTCTTTAGTGTGCTAGGCTTCTGTGTGTGTTTGCTTGCATGTGGTCCAACCAGTGGCCTCTATTCACAAAGTAGGAAGTGCAGTACATGAAACATAATTTAGATTAAATTAGATCTGCATATTTCTGAATTCAAAACGTTCTTTTTAGGCATGTAGAAAAGTAGTCATGAATGTTGGCTGATGCATCACTTTTTATTTCAAGAATCTAAAAATAACACCACACACTTACATGTTCTACCATAACATTGGTAAGGTCGGATTTCATCATCGACCCCTAATTCATATCGATGACGTTGGAATTCATCTCTTCCACTGGCTTGCCCCCTGGATGTCCTTAGACAAAATAGAGAACTCTTTTTTAAAGCTGGTACAAGTCACTTGTGTCCAAACTTTCTCCCACTATTGCAAAGTGGAAGAGCTAGACAAACCACCCACTAGGATTTAAGTGATGTACCCTAGAATATTTTGAGAAATCATGTTCGGCACTAGCGTTCTTAGTCTCTACTTTGATTGATTTCCCTCATTCCAAGTCCAAAGCATAACAATAAATCAAGGTCATCAAAAAATTTTAATACACCAAACAGTTTAGGGAACACATTAAATCCTTAAACAAGATAAACATATGCTCACTTTGTTTGTGTGATTTGGAAATTAATCAAAAAAATAACACAAATCATAATGGTGAACACACGGAGCAACCACCCTCGATCCATTATCGAGGGAGAAACTAGTGCTCCTCACACTCACAAACACACTGGCGTTGAGTTGCCCACCCATAGTGTCATCGGATGAAGTTCGACAAGTCTTAGGGGCAACAACTCAACCCTTGGGGGGACTCCACGAGAATCCCAATGAGAGATCCACTTCTTGGGTCCCCATCACATAGACATGAGGAGGCCTCAAGTCCCCCCTCATCACATAGGAATGACGAGTCCTCATGGTGCCTATCATCATATAGACACATAGAGGCATCACGACCTCCTTCATCACATAAGCAAGCGAAGGCATCACGACCTCCCTCTTTACACTGATATGTGGAGGCATCGTGACCTCCCTCATCGCACAGACATGTGGAGGCTTTGAGGCCTCCATCCTCATGACAACTTTAGGAGGCATCAAGGCCTCCATCATCGCATAGGCAGGAAAGGGAGGTGATATCCCAAACATCATATGGCACACATAGAACAAATATGCCCATTAAGGGGCAATACCATAGGGTTGTGTCCAGTCACAGACCTGGGACATCATGTAGCCTCCCTGCGGATGGGAGAGTACCCGTAGATCATGAGCTCATTGGTGCAAATGGGACTTCGCGAGATCAACATATTTAAAGATAAGAAAAACTTTATTTTAAATGGTTATGTTATGGTGGAATGGAACAAATTTTGAAGGATCATATATGTAAAGGTTTTTCCTTTCAAAAAAGAAATATCTAAAGGGACAAATGATGTTTTGGAATGACAAATCCTTTAGTAGCATATTTAAAGATAAGGAAAACTTTATTTTAAATGGTTATGTTATGGTGGAATGGAACAAATTTTGAAGGATCATATATGTAAAGGTTTTTCCTTTCAAAAAAGAAATATCTAAAGGGACAAATGATGTTTTGGAATGATAAATCCTTTAGTAGCATATTTAAAGAAAAAAAAATGAAGCTAAGATCAAAATATCTATGTAGAAATCAAAGGAATGAACTAGTGCAAGGGAATCAATTAATTTCTAGTTATCAAAATGTAGTGAAAAATGAGTAATATTGATCCCAAAATTCTAAGTAGACATAGACCAAGGAAGAAGACAATAATAAAAATTCTTTTATGTTACAACCAAAATGTATTTTCGTTTTGTCATATTAAAAAATATTTCAACTTCATATAGAAAAACTCTTGAGGAAGAAAAGATATCAAGAAATATTGTAGATTTGTCATGTAAAATGACTTTTCAAATCATTCTTCAAACCGTTCACCAAATTCATTTGAACTACCGATGATGACCAAATCCTCAACATAGAGCACAAGGATCACTATCTTAGTTCCAACTTTCTTAATATAGAGATCTCATTAGAGGGACTTCTAGAGAAACCATGTTGTAATAGGTGATAATTAATTTTGATGTACTAGGCTTTGGGAGCCTACTTCAATCCATATAGTGAAGTTTTTAGATCAATAAGATCCCATGTTTTATTCTTCATCAGAGATATATATTTTGGCAGATCATTAAGATCCCATGTTTTATTCTTCATTAGAGATATATATTTTGCATCCATAGGTGCCTTCCACTATGGTAAACTAAGTGCATCCTTCACTGATGCTGGTTCTAAAGTTTCTATCATTGAGGTCATCAAGCCCAGATTTACTTCTTGTCATGTACTACTATGAGTATGTGGTTGTGTGAAAGTGAGGTTAGGTGGTGCATCAAGTTTAGCATCTTTTATGGTACTAGTTAACCATTTTGGAGTCTTTCTTTGTTGTGATGAAGAAATGACACATGTTCATCAATAAATTTTGGAACTTCTTCATGAACTTCCTAATTTGACTCAATATCTAGAAATCCTTCATGAACTATCTCATCTGACTGTATGCTCACAACTGGAGATGTGGAATCTTTAGACTCTTTAGAATCCTCAGTGTTTGTCTTAGATTCAAATTCTTCATCAAACACCACACCTCTACTTATATGCAATTTATTGGTGACTATATCTAACAGTCGATAAGCTTTAGACATATCATCATAGCTAAGAAATATGCATGACAAGGTTTTTACATTGAACTTGGTCCTCTTTTGCTTTGCCACATGCATGTATACCTTATAAAGATTCTAAGATGCATAATTAAAAGCTTCCTCCTAAACCAAGCTTCTTTAGGTGTAACTCCTTATAGTTCCTTTGTGGATGCTCTGTTTATAACATATACCATAATGAAGACAACTTCATACCAATACTATTGCTCCAAATTGGCTCTTATGAGCATACAAAAAACCATTTCCATGATGGAACTATTTCTTCTTTCAACAACCCCATTCTATTATGAAGTGTATGCGGCAGTGAGTTAAAACTTGATCCCATTTTGTGCGAGAAACCTTACAAATCATTGGAGGTATATTCTCCCCCTATTTGAGTAGAGGAGTTGAATAGAATGCCCAATTTCCTTTTCTACCTACTTCTTGAAATACAATAAATTCTTGAGGATATCTAGCTTTAGTTATAAGACATACACCTATATTTTCCATGAATAGTGATCCATAAACAACTAAAAGTACCTATATCCATTAAAATTGGTTGGTATGGGTCCACATAGATTAGTGTGTATCACATTTAATAGTCCTTTTGCTCTATGAGTGTTCAACTCAAGAGGTAATTAGTGTTGTTTCCTTGCCAAAAAACCTGATATATTTGTAGTGTGGGTGAAAGGTTGGGTAGATATAACACTATGTGATGCATACTCAGCTATAATAAGTATCTTAAACTCAAATGATCATATCTCCTATGCCAAAGGAAGGTAACATTTATCATGGTTAGAGACAGTGCAAAATTAGGAGATAATATGAAATTGAGTGCAAACAAGCCATTCTTGTAGCAACTCGTTGCCATAAATTTATCATTTTTATGATGAAATACATCTCTTTACCCTTAAAAACTCAAAATTCAACCATCATGTTACAATCTAGAATTTGTTTTATATACAAAATTTGTTTGCTAGTCTAGGTACGTATAATACCTTTTCAATGATGAATTTACCTCTAGGTTGATTGAGAGGAACATCTCCCACTCCTTTGACATGATAGGTTTTATCATAGGCAATAGTGATTGGTTTTCCATATTTAGCTTGGAAGGAATCAAACCATGCTTTGTCCCCAGTCATGTGCTTACTAGAACCTGAATCAATATACCAAATGCCATTCTTTGATCTTGTCATCACCTTCGATATTTGTACCTTATGTGTCAGTTCAGAGTCACGTTTGGAATCAAATTTTGAATCTTTATGTGCAACATGCCTTTGTTTGATGTTTTTGCTTAGGACATGGTTTGTATTGTGTCTTTTTCTGAGGAGGTTTGCAGACTTGGTCTCCTTGATTCATATAGTTATACCAACAATACATTTTATCATGCCCTTTGTCACAAATATGGTAGTACTTATTTTATTTTTAAGGTTATTTCTACGTTGATGATGGGAAATGTTCTATGGCGTCTTTTTGTCAAACTTTGTAGAAATGAGTGCATTGTTTATCAATTGATCCATCAAATGGTTTGTTGCTTCTTCCTATTTAAGTATATTCACCAAGTCATCAAAGGACACTTTCCTATTGGATACTAACAAGGAAGTGATTAGCATTAGAAATGAATTTGGTAAAGCTTAAACTATGATGGGTACTAAGAGCTTATCTTCCATTATTTCATCCATTGAATTTAATCTAGCTTTCAACTCTATAACTTGATGAAGAAATACCTCAACGCTTTCTTCCTCTTAAAATCTCAAAGGGTGGAGTTAATACTAAAGGTGAATTATTATTTATTCATTCTCCCTTCAAATATGGTAGAAAGTGTGTCCCATGCCTCCTTGGATGTCTATGCTTCACAGATATATGGTTAAACAACATCTATTGTGGTAAGAATGATTATCGTTAGTGCTTTGGGATTTACATATTTAAATTTTTGTTAGTATTATTCATCCTCTCTAGGTTGAGTGATTGTATCAATGATAATTTCCTAGAGTTTCTCAACTACCAATATGGTTCTCATTTTATTTTCCAAGGTCTAAGGCTTGAACCTTTGAGTAGCTATTATTCTATAATAAAAAATAATGTTACAATGGTGAGGATTTATTATAACTCTCAAATGGTCCCCCTTTCAATATACCGCTAGTTTGATATATTGAACCTTTCTAAATAACTTTAAATACATGGAAGAAGTAAGTCTTCTCAATATACACGATCATACATGAGAGAGACTTTAAGGTATATGAAAGAGAATAATACAAGGTACCAAGGTAGTATGGAAGGTGACTTACCCTATCAATGATATTTTAGCACATGGGTACAATATTCCTAGAGGGGGGAGGTGATTTTGAAGGTGTGGTAATGATTTCCAAGGTTTTGGGATAATCTTGCCCAAAACGTACAACTTGTACGATTTGCTTTGTATGACTTGTCAATATTATAAAATTGCTTGTACGGACTACAAATCATATAATTGTATGATCCAAATCATACAATACTACTACTTGTACGATTTTCAACTTATTCAATACACTAAAAATGGTTTTACAACTCAAATCGATCAATTTTGTAATCGATTTCTTGAAACACCAAAATTACCATAAATGGCAAGTTTTATCATGCAAGTTTACTTCCAAATTTAGAAAATGATCATTTGTACAATATGGGGGTCAGGTTGTATGATTTAACTAAACCCTTGTTGAATACTTCACTCACATATTTGGTAGTTTACACCACATATCTCTTTAGGATAACTTTTAGGATAATTTCTTATTGCAATGGTTAACTTTTCTTCCAACATGCAAACCCTAATTCAATAACATTGAATTAGTATCATCACCAATGTTTCCAAAAAGCATACAACTAACATATGATGTCTATGTACAACCATAATTCATCATGAAAACATTACTCACTATCACATCAAGGTCGTAGGAACATTAGAAGCCATTTTCATCATTGTAATCCCATCAATCTAGCATAGCAATTTAATCATTCAACACATAATCTGCAATTGTGATAATAATAATAGACAATGGAATTCACAAAATCCTGTAATCAAAGAGGTTTTGCTGATATATTCACATTATAAGTATTCATGTACAATACATCCATAATTAATGATCATAATAACCATGAATGGGCTCAACAATGGACATCAACAATGAATACAATCAACAACATTACCATGAACAACACAAAACTACCAAGAACTATATTGAACTTCTCAATGAAAAAAATCAAAAATTGAATGGGGGGCTATATAATGCATGCCCAGACCATTCCAAAGTGGTTCCTAAGATATTGCATTACTTACAACTGCCATACCAAATTATCTCAAAATAATTAATTACAAGGTTTTACTAAGTCTAATTTGATTTTTATCAAATTTATCCAAAATGTACATTTCACCTAATTTCATTGACATTTCAATTTGTACATTTGCAACTTTTTACATTTACACCTACTTGTATGTTTTAACCACTTGTACATTTCAATCAAAATTGAGCAAAATTATGTAAATCTAATAATCATTTCTTCTTCTTTTAGGAGGTGGATTTGTTGCCTACATCTGCCATCCCCTTTAAATCAATTGGTGTCCTCACTGAGTTAGTCTTCTTGGTCTTGGTCGATGGATCTTGTTGATACTCATCAAGTTGAAGGTGAAGAGCAACATGCTCATCCTTCAATCGAGTTGCATAGTTACTAATTTCTAGAGCTTTTAACCCATACTGATTGGCCTTCTCCTCTATAGTAGCCAAAAGCTTAGCTAGCTCCTCTCACTCAGATGCTCCCTTGCATAGCTTTTCTATCAACATGGCTGCTATGGTTAACTCCTTGTTATTTTTTGTAATGACCTATAGATTATGATGGATATTAGCTTTACAAGCTACAATACGCTCATCCTTAGACCGAAGTTGAGCCTTATGATCTAGAATTATCTCATTTTAGCACTTGGCATCCATGTCCATCTCTGCAATCTTACGATCTTTCACTTGTAGTTGATCTGCAACCTCATTAAATTGGTTGTCCTCTTTGGCCATTTGTTTAATTTGTGCCACTAGTTGTGCTTCTAACTGCTTCAGACACTCTTTTTCTTACTAAATCACATGCTACTTTTCCTCCTCTTGTGAGCATAGCTTATCTTAATAAGCCTGCTTGATGTCATTCCATTCTGCTTGTACCTTTTTCAATATTTTCTTGACCTCAGTCTTGTTGTGTACTAGTTCTTCTTCCATCGCAACCATTTCTTTTCGAGTAGCCTCGACTTCTTCCCTTTGTCTTATTTCAATTTCATCTTAATAAATAAAAATACACTGCACTTTGTAAGGCTTTAACTTCAAGCCATTCACAGTTTTGGGTACATCGGTTCCATTCAAATTTTTTAGTTTGAATGCCCCATTATCCATCACTTTCATAAATTGAAAGGGACCAAGCCACAAGGTCTTCAACTTCCCTGGATTGATTTCTTGTTTCACATTAAATTTTAGAACTAAGTCACCTTGCTTAAGTTCTAACTTCTAAAGGTACTTATTATACCACAACTTCCTTCACTTCTAGGCCACTTCGATCACCCATTGTGCCATGAATCTTCTCTCATCCAACTTTATTAGTGCCACCAGTATTTCCTCTAGACTTTCTTGGTCACCTAATCGATGCTCCATAACTACCCTCAAACTTGGTATGAAGAACTCCAATGGCACTACTACCTCTTGACCATTCATAAACTAAAATGGCGTGTTATCTATCATTGGTTTAAAGGTGGTTCAGTATGCCCAAAGAAAATATGGTAACCTTTCCTCCCAATATGCTCCTTCTATCCCACAGGTTTTGTACAAGGTTAACACTAGGACTTTGTTAGTTTAAAAATGATGTTCATTGTTTATGTTACTCTTTTGTTCATACAGGTAAAATGTCAACTACTGGCAATGGAAAGAAGGGAGGCCAGTATTCCGATAAAAGGAGTATCCTTAAATACTTTCATAATATTTCAAAATCCAGTCAGCCATCAACATCTGCACAAACTGAAGGTATGAACGCCTTTACTTACTAGTTAATTTTTGTACATTGTTAATTTTATATATAATATCTTCATTCATAAAAAAGTGTGCTTTTTGGTTTAAGACTTTGTCCATTTTTTATCTGTAGAAGGTATGCTTTTAAATGCCATAGTGATAATGACCCTACTATTGACACTAGTATTATCTCTATATAAAACATCGTTGACCTTGGTTTGTATCCACTTCCACATATCCACATTAATGAAAATTCCACAGATGAAAATATTCTTAATAAAATAGAACAGCAACATAAAGAGATTCTTGAACCTAACACGCCAAGTGGAAAAGAAAATAATAGTTCTTATGTAGTCCCTACTTTCGGAGAATCTTCATTTAAAAAACATAAACGTGCAAGGTTATTATAGACACATAAAACTTGTCATGTTTAGGAGACTACCCATATGGACACATTCGTAGACCATATGAACCCTCGTAGATCTCTCCAAGGGCAAGCAGTGGTCCTAACCACTCAAACGGGGCAGTTCTAGCCCATCCAAGCCCGGTCGCTCTCAAGAGGAGCGGCCACCACACCTGGTCGCTAAAGTCTACAGAGGCCACACCTGGCTACTGAACCTGATAGTGGCTAGCATCACACACAATCTTGCTATGATTACATGCCCAGATCACGCAGTTCGATTGCACCTATGCATGGGTTTCAGGCAGATTTTGATAAGGAACTCCTTGAGTCCCTCCTAAATGCCCCTTCAATGCAAATTTGTGACTGATGCTTCCCATCCGAAATGGTTAGTCGTATGCAATTTGGATGGAGGATTCTCCAGGAAACCAAGTTCCAGATCTAAGAAGGAAGTCTACATATAGACTCTCCCAAAAAAAGCAAAGGATCCGCAAAGTTTTAGAGTTAAGCAGCGAAGCCCTATCGAAACGAAGGACCAATCTTCAGCACTTTGAGGAGCATTGGAGCGTCGTTTGATTGAGGTATGCCCACACATCAATTGTCAGATTCACCATTTGTAATTGCCAATCAGTGTAGGAGACACATTCGACGACCCTTGAACATCAATTTCGACAAAGAGGATAGTGCACAAATCCCTGAACCACAAGGAGGAGAGATTCACATCGCGATTGATGTCTCGGATAGTGGCTTGTAGGCATATCTTAGGGTATAAGCGTTATTTCCTCTTACTTTTAGCTTAGCTTTATTAATACTTAATTTATGGCTCGATCATAATTTATATTTGGTTTCATTTATGCTTGTATTTCATATTTCCTTAGCTTATCACGTATTTATTATTTTGTTCATGTTTATATTTCATTATTAGTATCATGAGTATTTAGATCCGCTAATAAAGACCTCATACTGAGAGGCGGCCCATCCTACTAAGCGTGCATGAGCGCAGGTACAGATCCTCAGGACCATATTGAAGCAGCGGGAGCATAGAGATCCCTCCAGGACCATATCTGGAGAAGGGGGCATCTGTAAGCCCCCATATAGTTTCATGTGCGAGACCAAGAGGCCTACGTAGACGCATTATTCCCTTAAGGGGAACATATCTAATCGTTGCTCTATATTGTGTAAATATTTGTATCAAAATGATGGGTATCCCTTAGAGGGACGGACTTGTAACCGAGGATTCAAGATATTAATAAATAAAGCATCTTTATTTGTTTTCTTATTTCTCGTGTTGCATGTGCTTTCAGTGTTTTTCATTTTGTGCGAGTGGTAGCGTACATAATAAATCAATATTGCAAGTAGGGTAGATGGGGTGCGGGCTTCCCAGGGTCGTACAGATGGCGATCATAGTGGGGCCCCACCAGGTTTTTATTTTTCGACCGATTTACTAATGTTTTGGGTATTTTTCTCTGTAAAGGTCTAGCCGCTTTTATCGACAGCGTCCAGTAGATCTTAGTCGCTATATATGTCAACGGCTAGAATCAGCCGCTCTGATCAACAAAAACCAATAGGAAAATAGAGACAGAGGTCAACCAGGTCATCATCAGGCAAGGAATTGAGGTTGGTACATATTTCTGATTCTCTGTGACTTTCTGTCTATATTTATTTTTCAGAAAAAGCAAGCAAAAACATAGCTAAGTAGGGGAAAATGAGGAAAATGAAATGAAAACTGCATTATAAGTTTCTTAATTTTATTTAAGTTTCCTCTAGGCACTGCTAGGAACAAGTGAGCCTCTACTTGTAAGGTATGCCCTAGTATTTAGTGTGATAGGCTTCTGTGTGTATGTTTGCTTGCATGTGGTCCAACCAGTGGCCTCTATTCACAAAGTAGGAAGTGTAGTACATCAAACATAATTTAGATTAAATTAGATCTGCATACTTTTGAATTCAAAATGTTATTTTTAGGCATGTAGAAAAGTAGTCATGAATGTTGGCTGATGCATCGCTTTTTATTTCAAGAATCTAAAAAGAACACCACACACTTACATGTTCTACCATAACATTGGTAAGGTCGAATTTCATCATCGACCCCCAATTCAGATCGATGACATTGGAATTCATCTCCTTCCATCGGCTTGCCCCCTAGATGTCCTTAGACGGAATAGAGAACTCTTTTTAAGCTGGTACAAGTCACTTGTGTCCAAAGCTGTCTCCCACTATTGCATAGTGGAAGAGCTAGACAAACCCCCCACTAGGATTTAAGCGGTGTACCCTAGAATATTTTGAGAAATCATGTTCGGCACTAGCGTTCTTAGTCTCTACTTTGATTTATTTCCCTCATTCCAAGTCCAAAGCATAACAAGAAATCAAGGTCATCAACAAATATGAATACACTAGATAGTTTAGGGAACACATTAAATCCTTAAACAAGATAAACATATGCTCACTTTTTTTGTGTGATTTGGAAATTAATCAAAAAAAGAACACAAATCATAATTGTGAACACACGGAGCAACCAACCTCGATCCATTATGGAGGGGGAAACTAGTGCTCCTCACACTCACAAACACACTGGCGTTGAGCCGCCCACCCTTAGTGTCGTCGGGCGAAGTTTGACAAGTCTTAGGGGCAACAACTCAACCCTTGTGGGGACTCCACGAGAAATCCCAGTGAGAGATCCACTTCTTGGGTCCCCATCATATAGACATGAGGAGGCCTCAAGGCCCCCCTCATCACACAGGAATGACGAGTCCTCATGGTGCCTCTCATCATATAGACACATAGAGGCATCACGACCTCCTTCATCACATAAGTAAGCGAAGGCATCACACCCTCCCTCTTTACACTGATATGTGGAGGCATCATGACCTCCCTCATCACATAGACATGTGGAGGCTTTGAGGCCTCCATCCTTATGACAATATTAGGAGGCATCAAGGCCTCTATCATCGCACAGGCTAGAAAGGGAGGTGATATCCCAAACATCATATGACACACATAGAAAAAATTTGCCCATTAAGGGGCAAGACCATAGGGTTGTGTCCATTTGTAGACCCGGGACATCCTGTAGCCTCCCTGCAGATGGGAGAGTACCCCTAGATCATGAGATCATTGGTGCAAATGGGACTCCGCGAGATCAACATATTTAAAGATAAGAAAAACTTTATTTTAAATGGTTATGTTATGGTGGAATGGAACAAATTTTGAAGGATCATATATGTAAAGGTTTTTCCTTTCAAAAAAGAAATATCTAAAGGGACAAATGATGTTTTGGAATGACAAATCCTTTAGTAGCATATTTAAATATAAGAAAAACTTTATTTTAAATGGTTATGTTATGGTGGAATGGAACAAATTTTGAAGGATCATATATGTAAAGGTTTTTCCTTTCAAAAAAGAAATATCTAAAGCGAAAAATGATGTTTTGGAATGATAAATCCTTTAGTAGCATATTTAAAGAAAAAAAATGAAGCTAAGTTCAAAATATTTATGTAGAAATCAAAGGAATGAACTAGTGCAAGGGAATCAATTAATTTCTAGTTATCAAAATGTAGTGAAAATGAGTAATATTGATCCCAAAATTCTAAGTAGAAACAGACCAAGGAAGAAGACAATAATAAAAACTTCTTTTAGGTTACAACCAAAATGTATTTTCTTTTTGTCATATTAAAAAATATTTCAACTTCATATGGAAAAACTCTTGAGGAAGAAAAGATATCAAGAAATATTGTAGATTTGTCATGTAAAATGAATTTTTCAAATCATTCTTCAAACCGTTCACCAAATTCATTTGAACTACCGATGATGACCAAATCCTCAACATAGAGCACAAGGATCACTACCTTAGTTCCAACTTTCTTAATATAGAGATCTCATTAGAGGGACTTCTAGAGAAACCATGTTGTAATAGGTGATCATTAATTTTGATGTACTAGGCTTTGGGAGCCTACTTCAATCCATATAGTGAAGTTTTTAGATCAATACGATCACATGTTTTATTCTTCATCAAAGATATATATTTTGGCAGATCATTAAGATCCCATGTTTTATTCTTCATTAGAGATATTTATTTTGCATCCATAGGTGTCTTCCACTATGGTAAACTAAGTGCATCCTTCACTGATGCTGGTTCTAAAGTTTCTATCATTGAAGTCATCAAGCCCAGATTTACTTCTTGTCATGTACTACTATGAGTATGTGGTTGTGTGAAAGTGAGGTTAGGTGGTGCATCAATTTTAGCATCTTTTATGGTACTAGTTAACCATTTTGGAGTCTTTCTTTGTTGTGATGAAGAAATGACACATGTTCATCAATAACTTTTGGAACTTCTTCACGAACTTCCTAATTTGACTCAATATCTAGAAATTATTCATGAACTATCTCATCTGACTGTATGCTCACAACTGGAGATGTGGAATATTTAGACTCTTTAGAATCCTCAGTGTTTGTCTTAGGTTCAAATTCTTCATCAAACACCACACCTCTACTTATATGCAATTTATTGGTGACTATATCTAACAGTCTATAAGCTTTAGACATATCATCATAGCTAAGAAATATGCATGACAAGGTCTTTGCATTTAACTTGGTCCTCTTTTGCTTTGCCACATGCATGTATACCTTATAAATATTCTAAGATGCATAATTGAAGGCTTCCTCCCAGACCAAGCTTCTTTAGGTGTAACTCCTTATAGTTCCTTTGTGGATGCTCTATTTATAACATATACCATAATGAAGACAACTTCATCCCAATACTATTGCTCCAAATTGGCTCTTTTGAGCATACAAAAAACCATTTCCATGATGGAACTATTTCTTCTTTCAACAACCCCATTCTATTATGAAGTGTATGCGGCAATGAGTTAAAAATTGATCACATTTTGTGTGAGAAACCTTAAAAAAACATTGGAGGTATATTCTCCCCCTATTTGAGTAGAGGAGTTGAATAGAATGCCCAATTTCCTTTTCTACCTACTTCTTGAAATACATTAAATTCTTGAGCATATCTAACTTTAGTTATAAGAAATACACTTATATTTTCCATGAATAGTGATCCATAAACAACTAAAAGTACCTATATCCATTAAAATTGGTTGGTATGGGTCCACATATATTAGTGTGTATCACATTTAATAGTCCTTTTGCTCTATGAGTGTTCAACTCAAGAGGTAATTAGTGTTGTTTCCTTGCTAAAAAACCTAATATATTGGTAGTGTGAGTGAAAGGCTAGGTAGATCCAACACTATGTGATGCATACTCAACTATAATAAGTATCTTAAACTCAAATGATCATATCTCCTATGCCAAAGGAAGGTAACATTTATCATGGTTAGAGACAGTGCAACATTAGGAGATAATATGAAATTGAGTGCAACCAAGCCATTCTCGTATTAGAGACAGTGCAACATTAGGAGATAATATGAAATTTAGTGCAAACAAACCATTCTTGTAGGAACTCGTTGCCATAAATTTATCATTTTTATGATGAAACACATCTTTTACTATTAAAAACTCAAAATTCAACCATCATGTTACAATCTAGAATTTGTTTTATATACAAAATTTGTTTGCTAGTCTAGGTACGTATAATACCTTTTCAATGGTGAATTTACCTCCAGGTTGATTGAGAGGAACATCTCCCACTCCTTTGACATGATAGGTTTTATCATAGGCAATAGTGATTGGTTTTCCATCTTTAGCTTGGAAGGAATCAAACCATGCTTTGTTCCTAGTCATGTGCTTACTAGAACCTGAATCAATATACCAAATGCCATTCTTTGATCTTGTCATCACCTTCGATATTTGTACCTTATGTGTCAGTTCAGAGTCACGATTGGAATCAAATTTTGAATCTTTATGTGCAACATGCTTTTGTTTGATGTTTTTGCTTAGGATATGGTTTGTATTGTGTCTTTTTCTGAGGAGGTTTGCAGACTTGGTCTCCTTGATTCATATAGTTATACCAACAATATGTTTTATCATGCTATTTGTCACAAATATGGTAGTACTTATTTTATTTTTAAGGTTATTTCTACGTTGATGATGGGAAATGTTCTATGGCTTCTTTTTGTCAAACTTTGTAGAAATGAGTGCATTGTTTATCAATTGATCCATCAACTGGTTTGTTGCTTCTTCCTATTTAATTATATTCACTAAGTCATCAAAGGACACTTTCCTATTGGATACTAACAAGGAAGTGATTAGCACTAGAAATGAATTTGGTAAAGCTTAAACTATGATGGGTACTAAGAGCTTATCTTCCATTATTTCATCCATTGAATTTAATCTAGCTTTCAACTCTATAACTTGATGAAGAAATACCTCAATGATTTCTTCCTCTTAAACTCTCAAAGGGTGGAGTTAATACTAAAGGTGAATTATTATTTATTCATTCTTCCCTTCAAATATGGTAGAAAGTGATGAATTTTATGATTTATGTCTAGTGATAGTGATGAATTGGGTAGTAAATTATGGATTGAAAGTATCAAGAGATTGATGACCTTATTTTTCCATGACTATTTAAAGGGTCGATGCCCAAACATCATTATGGTAGCTTTGGTAGCTTTGTTAGGCTCATAGTAGCTTAACATGAGAAATTTATATTTAAATGCACGCTAGATGTGTCATTGATATTGAATGTTGTTTGTGTACATAAGCATGTGCTATAAGAAAATTTTAAAACAATTATCTTAAAAATTTGATGGTGTCAATCATTGCCGAAAATGCACATATTACAAAAAAAAATTCTACCCCCTCTTAAATCTATAAAATATTGACTATAGTCAATTTTGTATTTAATTACCTATAATACTATAGGAAACTGCAAAATTAAAAAAGAAAAATTGTCCTTCCTAGGGTAGTAAACGCAAAGGTCATCTTTGTGGGTTTTGACCCCTTAACCTTTGCTTTAAAAACGATACTTTATTTCAACTTGCCAACCCCCCTACTAAATGGTTCATGCATGGAAAATAGAAAATGATGTTTTTAATCCTTTTAAAGAAAATGCATTTTAAATGAAAAATTAGAAATAAAGAATTTGAACCTTAGATCTCCAAATTCAGAGTCTTCAAGATTGATTTGATGCCAATCCAGTTAGTCATCTTTATATGTTTCAAATCCTTGAATCTTCACTCATTTTAAATCCTTGATGTATTTACAACACTCGACCTCCTCTGTTATCAAATTATGATGGATGCTGATGAGGACCACCCTTACATGTGTGAATATTTACTATTTTTGGGTTGGTATTCAAATCTTGGCACAAGACCATGTGGCACGTATTACAACCATGACTTCTTGACCTTTGACTCTTCTATCCTAACTTTTATGGTGAGGTTGTTGAAATTAGGAAGAGCAACATGCCTTCTCTGTTGACCAAAAAATAAGGAGATACATGGTTTTTATGAAGACTTCATTAAAAAATCCCATCAATATATTTAATCACCACTATTCTTATCATAACCTTAATGACCCTTCAACGCCAAAGTAACAATGTCCCCATCATGTGGCATAACTGCATCTAGGACCACACCAAGTGCAACTTCCACTTCAATGGATTTGGCTACTACATCACCAATGACTACAATGTCATCCTTAAGTGCAATGACTCTAGCAACAATAGGTAAGCTTCTATAGCAAACCGAGGGTGAATATTTTTCTATCTGGTGATGATGAAATCCTTATTGTTGTCTAGAAGTCAATGAGGAAGGGGTTTAAGAGGACCAAAAAGAATTTAAATTTCAAAGTCCTACAATATTAATTGCAGCAAAATTGCAAAATAATTATTGAAGTTTAATTTCAAATTATTCTTGATTAGTTGGATTAAATTGATTAAGTGAACTTATAAGTTATTTTGAGAGTTAATTGGAGTGATAATATGTGATTGTTAGTGCATTAAAAGTGAAATATTAAGTGGGTTCATTTGCACTACTATATTACTCTCAAAAATCTTAGTGTTTGTGTTCTTGAGAAAGGCACAAAACCAGAATTTGAAAAAGTGTCTAAAGACACTATTAGTGCACAAAAATATACAACACATAGTGGTCAAGTGAAGCCACCAAAATATGGTGAAATCATAAATAGGAGCTTCAAAGATTGAGACTTGGCGAGTCTTAAATCCAAAGCATTACAAAGTTCAGTGTAAGGAGAAAAGTGCAAAAAATTACATCAAATAAAGAGCTTCTATATAAGCTTGGATTTATCATCAAAGTATCCAAGAAAAAAGGGGAAGGTTTCTAAACAAAGAGACAACCTCAAAACCCCTACATTGCATTCAAAATGTTTTACCACAAAACTAGAAAAATAGACCTGAAAAAAAGTGCCAAAGGTTATTTTATACATAAATTTGTTACATTGTATTGCACTATCCCAATATGGTTTATACAAAAAAGAGGGCAGATTTGAAGGTACCTCAAAGGTATAATATCCGTAAGTATTAACCAATCGATGGCAGCCTAATACTTACGCACTCCAAACAAGGCAAAAGAGCATCATAGAAGAGTTATATTCCCTACTTCCTGGATAGTCAAACATGTAAGCAATAAAGACACAAAAGCAAATAAGGTAGAAACATTATATTTAGGTCTATAAAAGGAGCATAATAGGTTGAAGGAAAGCAAGCAAAGTAAGGCATACGTAGAGCACTCTACACCATTATTGGAGAACCATCAAGGCTCCACCAAAGCTCCACCATAGCATTGTTTCTCACTCAAGGCATCATCATCAAAAATATCTTCAACAAAGAAATCAAATAGACCAAGCTATACTAATAAGGATAGTGAAGGGTTACATTGAAGTAGCAAAGGCCCATGCACAAGAAGGATGTGATACTTGTTACTTGGAGTAAAACCCTAATATTCCATCCACGAGCGCTCATCTTGGTCAAAGACATTACTAACAGTAGATTGGTATGTTGAGACACTTGTCTGTAAAGAGAACAAGAGCTCACCTAAAGAACATAACTCCCAAGTGTAATCTAGCATCATTCATCCCAAGCGCTCAAGAAGAAAATGGATGTGCCACTTGGAACTTAAACCAAGATTTCATTCCATTTAAATGACATATAAGATCAAGGACTTCAAAAGCGTATTCTTGTACCCACATTCAACACTTTAGAGTCATCGCGAACAGAGTCAAACTGCAGCATGGAAGCAAGGAGAAGAGATTTCAATGCTCTGGTCCAAAGAGGTCAAAGGCAGATATTAAGAAAAGCCGTATTTGGAGCATTAAATACATGGAAGGGTCCAAGCATCTATTGGAAGAAACGACCAAAGCAGAGACATTAACATATCAACCCTTGCACACTTAATTTAGCACCAATTATTGCGATCTCTCCATAGTGAAAGGTAAGATTTATTCCCATTATAAAAGTGCTTTCATTTTTAGGAAGTTATAAGGTTGATAAATTAAGGTTAAATTTAGAAGAAATTAACCATATTGAAAGCCATATTTCAAAAGGAATAATTTATCAAATCAATATAATATTTGCAATATTAAACTTAGGAGTAATAAGGGTTTCTACTTGCAAATATTATTGTGTTCTAATTTTCTATATTTGGGAGATATAAGGATTACAACACCAAATAAAGGTAATTGAAAATTAAAAACACTAAATAAAGTCTTAAGGGATATTAATAGAGGCTATTAAAGATTTTTGCTAAGGTTGAAAATTTATAATATTCTTGTCTCAGAATTCCTCAAAAATGGACAAAATAAATCCAACATTAAAACCTCTTTAAAAATTGGAAAAGTGCTTAGTTCAATAGAAGCAATAAGGGATAATAGAAGTTGATTTTGGGATTTATAAATACTTTACAAAATCAGCCAAAAATTGAACTACATTTTATAAAAGCACTATATCATATTCCAAAACATACTAGGGAGTCATAAGGTATTCTACAAAACTTGGTAATATCAGCATCTATCAAATATTATCAAGTTGCAAATCCATTGGGAAGATATAAGCTTTCTACAAAACCTAAAATTCCATTAGGTTATATACTCTCATTACTAGGGAGTCATAAGGAAGCCTAAAAAACCTAAAAACTAATAAAGGTTTTATCAAAACAAGCTTATATATTTCATTTAGGGATCATATATCATAATATAGGGAGTCATAAGGTAGACTACAATAAAAATCCTATCTCAAAACTATCAAGAAGAAATATGGATGAAATAATAAGAAATGCCTTTATCAATAAAAAATTATTTTATGAAATGGAACTATATTCTCAAAACTTGATAGAAACCCTTGAAGGATATGAGAATCTATCAACTAGAGAAAAGGAGATATTCTCCTAATTTATTAAATAAGTAAAATAGGGTAACTTTGAAGCATTAATTGGTTATCTTCATGAAAACCTTTTCAGGGCATGGTGGAATTTATAAAAGATAGTTATATTCACATATGAGGAATGCTTAATGATTTACCTATCAACAATTGTGTTTGTACTTAATCAACACAAGAAGTAAACTAGCAATACAAATCAATATTATTGTGATGATAGACTAACTCCTTGTGAAGAAAAAATTCCACCAGCATCAATGAAGAATCACAAAAAAAGAAAGAAGAAAAGGAATAAAATACATGGTCAAATAATTCTTAGCAAACCAAACATAACGACTAAAGAACCATCAGCTATAACGTTCTTTACATCATATGAATACACCAACTACTTGCTCGATAAAATTACAATAAGCAATGAAGGAGAATACAAGTTCCAGTTTTGACTCCAAGAAGAAGAACCAATGCAAGAAGACTTACAGTGCAAAGTGAATTAAAGAAGATAGACCAAATCAAGACAAAGAACATCAAGCTGAAGACCTTACTCAAGAAGAATATCCACATTGAAGACTAAAGTCTTCAATACCCAAATAATGTAATACGAGGGGTGTTACAAATAGATTATATTACATCATTTGGGTCATGTAAATGTACCTTCCTAGGTACATACTTAGGACATTATATTACTTTAGGGGGTAGCTATCTAGTTACTTAATGCAATGTAATAAATGCACAAGTGTCAATGTGCAAGTTGTATATGTGCAAGCTATCCCTTGTACAACTAGGTAGAGTGTTGGTCAATGTGAAAGTAAGGAAAGGTTGAAATATCCAAAAATTTGCACACGACACATGATAGAGAATATTGTAGAACAAAAAGATATATCAATAAAATCAAAGGACTTACAATCAATTCTTAGAAGATGAAAAATTTGCAACGTTTGGTAATGATATGAGTTCAAAACTTATTAAAGCAAATGAAAACTCTAAAGGTGCTTTTATATTACCTATTGATATATGTAAGATAACACATATGATATTAGTTACAATTGAAGTTTCTAAAAACAAGAACAAAAGAAAAGAAGAATTGATTAAAAGTTTGAAAAAAAAACTTGTGATGAAAAATATCAATTGTGACACAAATGACTTAAGGCATATGACAACAAATGATCTTCAAAAAATAGATTGTATAAACATAGAATGTACAAAAGACATATGTGTTGTACAAACAATGTTGATTTAAAAATATCAAATGATAAACTAGATGATAAATTACTACATTTTACATGTGTTAGCATCAACAAAGCTAATAATAATGATCCATGGGATTTAGTGCCCAAATTTGAAGGAGTACCAAAGTTAGTACAAAAAGATAATATTGAAGACACATGAAAGCAAAAGATCTTTACACCAAATAATGTAATAGTGGGGAAGTGGGGGTGTTGGAGGTATTACATTATTTGGTACCTTGCAATATTAATGCAAGGACCATGTAAATAGTTTAGTCTAGGGTGTGTTTAATATTTGGCTATATAGTATGTGTCATGTTATTAAGTGAGAGTATGTGTTATGTAAATAAGTGTGGAGTTATGTGTGTGAGGTGTCATGTTAGTAAGTGTGAGTTATGTAAGTATCAAGTTTAGAAGTGAGGAGTTATGAGTAATCGAGTTATGTGAATGAAGTGTCAAGTTTAGAAGTGAGAAGTTATAAGCAATCATGAGCGGATTTATCTTTACGTAATATGTGAGATTTATTATGTAAGAGAGAAATGTGAAGAGTTGGATCTTCCATAAGTATGTGGAGATAAAGAGTTTATGAAAGTGTAAATTTCAAAAGTCGTGCATTTATATATTGAAGATAAAACTTTGTAATATGTATTGAAGCTTATAGTAGATGTTTATTAATAAAATTTGTATTGTGCATTGTTTGAGTGATTTATTGTATGAATTTGTGTCTAGAAATATTGTGAGATCTTGTGGAATTATCTTGTGAGAATAAAGGTAATTTGCTAACATACAAACCTAAAGATGATAAGTTGTACTATAAGTAGTGTGAGAAGATTGAAGAGATTGTTGAAGATGAAAGTATTGGTGGGAATGAAAAACAAAACAAAGGCAAAAACAAAGAGAAAATGAAACCTAGAAAGATTATTGATACAAGAAAACAAAAGCAAATATCACAAATGTTAACAAGAAGTGGGGCTAAACTCACAAATAATAAAAAAATTACAATAAAAATAACATATTAGAATATTAGAGGCATAGATAAGAACCCTAAAAAAGTATTAAGAAACTGTCACATTGTTATAGACAAAATATTTATAAAAACGAAAATTGGACAACAAATATTTTAGTCATTTGTAATGTTGAATTTCATCTTTATGTTGATGACATCATTTTTGGGGGAAACAATGATAAGATGTGTAAAGAATTTTCTAAGAACATGTTAAAATTACATAAACATATGTAAGATTTTATCTCTTAATAAAAATAATATAAAGGAGTTGATTGTAAAAAGTTAGTAACTTGAAGAAAATGACAAATATCTTCAATAGAAAAGCAAGTTGTATATGGTTTAATAAACTTGATAGTAGTGTGTTCCACTTAGAATTTTTTTTTTATACAAGGCAATTGGTAACATCCTTTCATCCTCAACATCTGGGCATGGAGGGCAAACATTCTCCCTAAGGTTCCAAATACTGGTCAAATCATTGAAGTTGCCTCTATAATACCTGCCTCTCCTTAGTAAACACAACCTAGAGTGAGTGAGACCCTCGATGGCTCAAGGTTGATACCACCATCATCAAGTTGGCGCACACTCAACAGATTCAAGTCAAACAACTACATTTACACAAATTGAACATGCTCCTAAGGTGTCTCATCTTAAAAATGCCCAAAATCTTACCAATCTACCAACCTTTGAAAACAATTTTTTTCTACAACTGGCATACAAAACTTATCTCCGTTCAATTTTTACATAAAACTTCCAGAAGTTTTGAACTTAAAGAGTTGAACGTTGATTCAGTGAACCTCATGGGAGTGGATGTCTCCCAAAAGAAAAAACACCACTAGGCGTCGCTGACAATTGCCCACTCGTGTAGACCACATTTTGAAAGCCGCAAATGCCGTGGTTGAAAACGTTCCACGTGTAAAGTATATGAAACTTTTGAGTTCAGAAATTTCATTCGCCCAATGAAAAGCAGTTCTATGTGTTCCGATTGTTAGTCATAAATGGGATAAAGTGCATATCTATTATTAAATAAATAGAAAAGTTATTAAAAAACAAGCAGTCACCACTTGTTCCAGATTGGTAATCTCTATTAATATTACCACTTGTTCCAGATTGGTAATCTCTATTAATATTAAAAAAAACAGTAATAATGGTGTCTATCGATGGTATGATCAATGGTAATAATCACTACTCGAACCATTTAGATGCAATGTAGGTCATGTTATTATTCGCGCTAAGTGACAAGACTCTCAACCAGAAGTCTTGTCGAAAATAGCTCCGTATTATGGTCCTTGAGTTTGCGTTGTAAAATATGTGGTGCAAACTACCACTGATGGAATTTTGGCATGGAGTACAAGATCAGGACATTATTGAATGTGGTGCAAACCACCACTTATGGAATTTTGATATGGAGTACATAAGATCAGGACATTATTGAATGTGTTGCAAACTAGCACTGATGAAATTTCGGCATGGACTACATAAGGACATTATTGAATGTTAATGGAATTTAAGAATTGTTGAATTTTTTATTTATTTATTTATTTTTATTTATTTTTAATATATATTAAGGGGAGTTGGTTACATCTACATTAGTTTTAGTAACATATAAGCATAAAGTTTAAACTTAAAAAATAGTGTTGTTGTGATCAACTCTTTTATGTAACTGAAAAAAAGTATAGGGTTTAAACTATAGGGATTGCTTTTAACAAGTCTATGCCACCTCGTTGTTGATGACTTGACGTGAGGGGGACCATCGATCATTTGGGATTTGTACTATTGTCATCAATTTGTCGTGCACTTAGAAGATTCAGACCAGACTATTATCTTTGCAACAGGCATACCCTTAAGCAAGGTTATGCATAGTGGCAAATTTCACATTTTAGCTCGAATATTCAGATTTTTACATTGTTAATTTTGCAAATTTTGGGACCATATAGGTCAGTCCATCCACCCTTAAATTTGCCCCGTTATAGAGCGATACAAAGCAGATGACTGATAAAACACGAGTCCACAACTGACACAAGGTGACTGGCAGAAGGTGAGTGGTCGAAGGCGAGTGGCAGAAGTCGAGTTGCATAAGGCGACTAGAATAAGGCGATTGACATAAGGCGACTGGTAGAAGGCGATTGGCAAAAGGCGAGTGGCATAAGGCGAGTGGCATAAGGCGATTGGCATAAGGCGACTGGTAGAAGGCGATTGGCAGAAGGTGATTGGCTTAAGGTGATTGATAGTAGTTGAATGAAATACAACGATCACCATTTAGTGGTAAGTTTCTTTTACCATTAATTTTTATTTTTTAACATTTTGTTCATGGACACTCAATAAGGAGGTTTTCTGCTTGGGACAAATATTCTATTGTCTCTAGCAGTAGTTCTCTTTTATACCAATAATTTTTATTTTAAAAAATGATGTTCATTGTTCATGTTACTCTTTTGTTCATAGAGGTAAAATATCAACTGCTGGCAATGGAAAGAAGGGAGGCTAGTCTTTCGATAAAAGGAGTATCCTTTAATACTTCCATAATATTTCAAAATCCAGTCAGCCATCAACATCTGCACAAACTGAAGGTATGAACGCCTTTACTTACCAGTTAATTTTTGTACATTGTAAATTTCTATATATAATGTCTTCATTCATAAAAAAATGTGCTTTTTGGTTTAAGACTTTGTCCATTTTTTATCCGTAGAAGGTATGCTTTTAAATGCCATAGTGATAATGACCTTACTATTGACACTAGTATTATCTCTATAGAAAACACCGTTGACCTTGGTATGTCTCCACTTCCACATATCCACATTAATGAAAATTCCACAAATGAAAATATT
Source organism: Wollemia nobilis (assembly GCA_028583015.1). Taxonomy (NCBI): domain Eukaryota; kingdom Viridiplantae; phylum Streptophyta; class Pinopsida; order Araucariales; family Araucariaceae; genus Wollemia; species Wollemia nobilis. Next base: position 2,755,142 of record JAQPPZ010003287.1, on the reverse strand, counting down.
CTTAATCAAATGGAACAACAACATAAAGAGATTCTTGAACCTAATACGCCAAGTGGAAAAGAAAATAATAGTTCTTATGCAATCCCTACTTTCATATAATCTTCATCTAAAAAACATAAACGTGTAAGGTTATTATAGACACATAAAACTCGTCATGTTTAGGAGACTACCCATATGGACACATTCGTAGACCATATGAACCCTCTTGGATCTCTCCATGAGCAAGCAGTGGTCCTAACCACTCAAACAGGGCAGTTCTAGCCCATCCAATCCTGGTCGCTCTCAAGAGGAGCGGCCACCACACCTGGTCGCTAAAGTCTACAGCGGCCACACCTGGCTATTGAACCTGATAATGGCTAGCATCACACACAATCTGGCTATGATTACAAGCCCAGATCACGCAGTTCGATTGCACCTATGCATGGGTTTCGGGCAAATTTTGGCGAGGAACTCCCTGAGTCCCTCCTAACTGCCCCTTCAATGCAATTTTGTGACTGATGATTCCCATCCATAATGGTCAGTCGTATGCAATTTGGATGGAGGCTTTTCCAGGAAACCAAGTTCCAGATCTAAGAGGGAAGTCTACATATAGACTCTCCCACAAAAAGCAAAGGATCCGTAAAGTTTTAGAGTTAAGCAGCGAAGCCCTGTCAAAACGAAGGACCAATCTTTAGCACTTTGAGAAGCATTGGAGCGTCGTTTGACTGAGGTACGCCCACACATCAATTGTCAGATTCACCATTTATAATTGCCAATCAGTGTAGGAGACACATTCGACGACCCTTGAACATCAATTTCAGCAAAGAGGATAGTGCACAAATCCCTGAACCACAAGGAGGAGAGCTTCACATCGCGATTGTTGTCTCGAATAGTGGCTCACAGGCATATCTTAGGGTATAAGCGTTATTTCCTCTTACTTTTAGCTTGGCTTTATTACTGCTTAATTTATGGCTCGATCATAATTTATATTTGGTTTCATTTATGCTTGTATTTCCTATTTCATTAGCTTATCACGTATTTATTATTTTGTTCATGTTTATATTTCATTATTAGTATCATGAGTATTCAAATCTGCTAATAAAGACCTCATCTGGAGAGGTGGCCCATCCTACTAAGCATGCTTTGTTGTTTTCATGAGCGCAGGTACAGATCCTCAAGACCATATTAAAGCAGCAGGAGCACAGAGATCCCTCCAGGACCATATTTGGAGAAGGGGGCATTTGTAATCCCCCATATACTTTCATGTGCGGGACCAAGAGGCCTGCGTAGATGCATTATTCCCTTACGGGGAACATATCTGATCATTGCTCTATATTGTGTAAATATTTGTATCAAAATGATGGGTATCCCTTAGAGGGATGGACTTGTAACCGAGGATTCAAGATATCAATAAATAAAGCATCTTTATTTGTTTTCTTATTTCTCGTGTTGCATGTGCTTTCAGAGTTTTTTATTTTGTGCGAGTGGTAGCATACATAATAAATCAATATTGCTAGTAGGGTAGACAGGGTGCGGGCTTCCCGGGGTCGTACAGATGGCGATCATAGTGGGGCCCCACCAGGTTTTTATTTTTTGACCGATTTACTAATATTTTTGGTGTTTTTCTCTGTGCAGGTCTAGCCGCTTTTATCAACAGCGTCCAGCAGATCTTAGCCGCTATAGATGTCAGCGGCTAGAATCAACCGCTCTGATCAACAGAAACCAGTAGGAAAATAGAGACAAAGGTCAACCAGGTCATCATCAGGCGAGGAATTGAGGTTGGTACATATTTCTGATTCTCTGTGACTTTCTGTCTATATTTATTTTTCAAAAAAAGCAAGCAAAAACATATCTAAGTAGGGAAAAATGAGGAAAATGAAATGAAAACTGCATTGTAAGTTTCTTAATTTTATTTAGTTTCCTCTAGGAACTGCTAGGAACTGCGGGCCTCTACTTGTAAGGTCTGCCCTAGTCTTTAGTGTGCTAGGCTTCTGTGTGTATGTTTGCTTGCATGTGGTCCAACCAGTGGCCTCTATTCACAAAGTAGGAAGTGCAGTACATGAAACATAATTTAGATTAAATTAGATCTGCATATTTTTGAATTCAAAACGTTCTTTTTAGACATGTAGAAAAGTAGTCATGAATGTTGACAGATGCATCACTTTTTATTTCAAGAATCTAAAAATAACACCACACACTTACATGTTCTACCATAACATTGGTAAGGTCGGATTTCATCATCGACCCCTAATTCATATCGATGACGTTGGAATTCATCTCTTCCACTGGATTGCCCCCTAGATGTCCTTAGACAAAATAGAGAACTCTTTTTTAAAGCTGGTACAAGTCACTTGTGTCCAAACTTTCTCCCACTATTGCATAGTGGAAGAGTTAGACAAACCCCCCACTAGGATTTAAGCGGTGTACCCTAGAATATTTTGAGAAATCATGTTCGGCACTAGCGTTCTTAGTCTCTACTTTGATTGATTTCCCTCATTCCAAGTCCAAAGCATAACAATAAATCAAGGTCATCAACAAATTTGAATACACCAAACAGTTTAGGGAACACATTAAATCCTTAAACAAGATAAACATATGCTCACTTTGTTTGTGTGATTTGGAAATTAATCAAAAAAATAACACAAATCATAATGGTGAACACACAGAGCAACCACCCTCGATCCATTATCGAGGGAGAAACTAGTGCTCCTCACACTCACAAACACATTGGCGTTGAGTCGCCCACCCATAGTGTCATCGGGTGAAGTTCGATAAGTCTTAGGGGCAACAACTCAACCCTTGGGGGGACTCCACGAGAATCCCAATGAGAGATTCACTTCTTGGGTCCCCATCACATAGACATGAGGAGGCCTCAAGGCCCCCCTCATCACATAGGAATGAGGAGTCCTCATGGTGCCTCTCATCATATAGACACACGGAGGCATCACGACCTCCTTCATCACATAAGCAAGCAGAGGCATCACGACCTCCTTCATCACATAAGCAAGCGAAGGCATCACGACCTCCCTCTTAACACTGATATGTGGAGGCATCGCGACCTCCCTCGTCGCACAGACATGTGGAGGCTTTGAGGCCTCCATCCTCATGACAACTTTAGGAGGCATCAAGGCCTCCATCATCGCATAGGCAGGAAAGGGAGGTGATATACCAAACATCATATGGCACACATAGAACAAATATGCCCATTAAGGGGCAATACCATAGGGTCGTGTCCGATCCTGCGACCTAGGACATCATGTAGCCTCCCTGTGGATGGGAGAGTACCCCTAGATCATGAGCTCATTGGTGCAAATGGGACTTCGTGAGATCAACATATTTAAAGATAAGAAAAACTTTATTTTAAATGGTTATGTTATGGTGGAATGGAACAAATTTTGAAGGATCATATATGTAAAGGTTTTTCCTTTCAAAAAAGAAATATCTAAAGGGACAAATGATGTTTTGGAATGACAAATCCTTTAGTAGCATATTTAAAGATAAGGAAAACTTTATTTTAAATGGTTATGTTATGGTGGAATGGAACAAATTTTGAAGGATCATATATGTAAAGGTTTTTCCTTTCAAAAAAGAAATATCTAAAGGGACAAATGATGTTTTGGAATGATAAATCCTTTAGTAGCATATTTAAAGAAAAAAAAATGAAGCTAAGATCAAAATATCTATGTAGAAATCAAAGGAATGAACTAGTGCAAGGGAATCAGTTAATTTCTAGTTATCAAAATGTAGTGAAAAATGAGTAATATTGATCCCAAAATTCTAAGTAGACATAGACCAAGGAAGAAGACAATAATAAAAACTTCTTTTATGTTACAACCAAAATGTATTTTCGTTTTGTCATATTAAAAAATATTTCAACTTCATATAGAAAAACTCTTGAGGAAGAAAAGATATCAAGAAATATTGTAGATTTGTCATGTAAAATGACTTTTCAAATCATTCTTCAAACCGTTCACCAAATTCATTTGAACTACCGATGATGACCAAATCCTCAACATAGAGCACAAGGATCACTATCTTAGTTCCAACTTTCTTAATATAGAGATCTCATTAGAGGGACTTCTAGAGAAACCATGTTGTAATAGGTGATAATTAATTTTGATGTACTAGGCTTTGGGAGCCTACTTCAATCCATATAGTGAAGTTTTTAGATCAATAAGATCCCATGTTTTATTCTTCATCAGAGATATATATTTTGGAAGATCATTAAGATCCCATGTTTTATTCTTCATTAGAGATATATATTTTGCATCCATAGGTGCCTTCAACTATGGTAAACTAAGTGCATCCTTCACTGATACTTGTTCTAAAGTTTCTATCATTGAGGTCATCAAGCCCAGATTTACTTCTTGTCATGTACTACTATGAGTATGTGGTTGTGTGAAAGTGAGGTTAGGTGGTGCATCAAGTTTAGCATCTTTTATGGTACTAGTTAGCCATTTTGGAGTCTTTCTTTGTTGTGATGAAGAAATGACACATGTTCATCAATAAATTTTGGAACTTCTTCATGAACTTCCTAATTTGACTCAATATCTAGAAATCCTTCATGAACTATCTCATCTGACTGTATGCTCACAACTGGAGATGTGGAATCTTTAGACTCTTTAGAATCCTCAGTGTTTGTCTTAGATTCAAATTCTTCATCAAACACCACACCTCTACTTATATGCAATTTATTGGTGACTATATCTAACAGTCGATAAGCTTTAGACATATCATCATAGCTAAGAAATATGCATGACAAGGTTTTTACATTTAACTTGGTCCTCTTTTGCTTTGCCACATGCATGTATACCTTATAAAGATTCTAAGATGCATAATTAAAAGCTTCCTCCTAAACCAAGCTTCTTTAGGTGTAACTCCTTATAGTTACTTTGTGGATGCTCTGTTTATAACATATACCATAATGAAGACAACTTCATACCAATACTATTGCTCCAAATTGGCTCTTATGAGCATACAACAAACCATTTCCATGATGGAATTATTTCTTCTTTCAACAACCCCATTCAATTATGAAGTGTATGCGGCAGTGAGTTAAAACTTGATCCCATTTTGTGCGAGAAACCTTACAAATCATTGGAGGTATATTCTCCCCCTATTTGAGTAGAGGAGTTGAATAGAATGCCCAACTTCCTTTTCTACCTACTTCTTAAAATACAATAAATTCTTGAGCATATCTAACTTTAGTTATAAGACATACACCTATATTTTCCATGAATAGTGATCCATAAACAACTAAAAGTACCTATATCCATTAAAATTGGTTGGTATGGGTCCACATAGATTAGTGTGTATCACATTTAATAGTCCTTTTGCTCTATGAGTGTTCAACTCAAGAGGTAATTAGTGTTGTTTCCTTGCTAAAAAACCTGATATATTTGTAGTGTGGGTGAAAGGTTGGGTAGATATAACACTATGTGATGCATACTCAGCTATAATAAGTATCTTAAACTCAAATGATCATATCTCCTATGCCAAAGGAAGGTAACATTTATCATGGTTAGAGACAGTGCAACATTAGGAGATAATATGAAATTGAGTGCAAACAAGCCATTCTTGTAGCAACTCGTTGCCATAAATTTATCATTTTTATGATGAAATACATCTCTTTACCATTAAAAACTCAAAATTCAACCATCATGTTACAATCTAGAATTTGTTTTATATACAAAATTTGTTTGCTAGTCTAGGTACGTATAATACCTTTTCAATGATGAATTTACCTCCAGGTTGATTGAGAGGAACATCTCCCACTCCTTTGACATGATAGGTTTTATCATAGGCAATAGTGATTGGTTTTCCATATTTAGCTTGGAAGGAATCAAACCATGCTTTGTCCCTAGTCATGTGCTTACTAGAACCTGAATCAATATACCAAATGCCATTCTTTGATCTTGTCATCACCTTCGATATTTGTACCTTATGTGTCATTTCAGAGTCACGATTGGAATCAAATTTTGAATCTTTATGTGCAACATGCCTTTGTTTGATGTTTTTGCTTAGGACATGGTTTGTATTGTGTCTTTTTTTGAGGAGGTTTGCAGACTTGGTCTCCTTGATTCATATAGTTATACCAACAATACATTTTATCATGCCCTTTGTCACAAATATGGTAGTACTTATTTTATTTTTAAGGTTATTTCTACGTTGATGATGGGAAATGTTCTATGGCTTCTTTTTGTCAAACTTTGTAGAAATGAGTGCATTGTTTATCAATTGATCCATCAAATGGTTTGTTGCTTCTTCCTATTTAAGTATATTCACCAAGTCATCAAAGGAAACTTTCCTATTGGATACTAACAAAGAAGTGATTAGCATTAGAAATGAATTTGGTAAAGCTTAAACTATGATGGGTACTAAGAGCTTATCTTCCATTATTTCATCCATTGAATTTAATCTAGCTTTCAAATCTATAACTTGATGAAGAAATACCTCAACGCTTTCTTCCTCTTAAAATCTCAAAGGGTGGAGTTAATACTAAAGGTGAATTATTATTTATTCATTCTCCCTTCAAATATGGTATAAAGTGTGTCCCATGCCTCCTTGGATGTCTATGCTTCACAGATATATGGTTAAACAACATCTATTGTGGTAAGAATGATTATCGTTAGTGCTTTGGGATTTACATATTTAAATTTTTGTTAGTATTATTCATCCTCTCTAGGTTGAGTGATTGTACCAGTGATAATGTCCCAGAGTTTCTCAACTACCAATATGGTTCTCATTTTATTTTCCAAGGTCTAAGGCTTGAACCTTTGAGTAGCTATTATTCTATAATAAAAAATAATGTTACAATGGTGAGGATTTATTATAACTCTCAAATGGTCCCCCTTTCAATATACCGCTAGTTTGATATATTGAACCTTTCTAAATAACTTTAAATACATGGAAGAAGTAAGTCTTCTCAATATACACGATCATACATGAGAGAGACTTTAAGGTATATGAAAGAGAATAATACAAGGTACCAAGGTAGTATGGAAGGTGAATTACCCTATCAATGATATTTTAGCACATGAGTGCAATATTCCTAAAGGGGGATGTTATTTAGAAGGTGTGATAATGATTTCCAAGGTTTTGGAATAATCTTACCCAAATCGTACAACTTGTACGATTTGCTTTGTATGACTTGTCAATATTATAAAATTGCTTGTACGGACTACAAATCATATAATTGTACGATCCAAATCATACAATACTGCTACTTGTACGATTTTCAACTTATTCAATACACTAAAAATGGTTTTACAACTCAAATCGATCAATTTTGTAATCGATTTCTTCGAAACACCAAAATCCCCATAAATGACAAGTTTTATCATGCAAGTTTACTTCCAAATTTAGAAAATGATCATTTGTACAATATGGGGGTCAGGTTGTATGATTTAACTAAACCCTTGTTGAATACTTCACTCACATATTTGGTAGTTTACACCACATATCTCTTTAGGATAACTTTTAGGATAATTTCTTATTGCAATGGTTAACTTTTCTTCCAACATGCAAACCCTAATTCAATAACATTGAATTAGTATAATCACCAATGTTTCCAAAAAGCATACAACTAACATATGATGTCTTTGTACAACCATAATTCATCATGAAAACATTACTCACTATCACATCAAGGTCGTAGGAACATTAGAAGCCATTTTCATTGTAATCCCATCAATCTAGCATAGCAATTTAATCATTCAACACATAATCTGCAATTGTGATAATAATAACAGACAATGGAATTCACAAAATCCTGTAATCAAAGAGGTTTTGCTGATATATTCACATTATAAGTATTCATGTACAATACATCCATAATTAATGATCATAATAACCATGAATGGGATCAACAATGAATACAATCAACAACATTACCATGAACAACACAAAACTACCAAGAACTATATTGAACTTCTCAATGAAAAAAATCAAAAATTGAATGGGGGGCTATATAATGCATGCCCAGACCATTCCAAAGTGGTTCCTAAGATATTGCATTACTTACAACTGCCATACCAAATTATCTCAAAATAATTAATTACAAGGTTTTACTAAGTCTAATTTGATTTTTATCAAATTTATCCAAAATGTACATTTCACCTAATTTCATTGACATTTCAATTTGTACATTTGCAACCTTTTACATTTACACCTACTTGTATGTTTTAACCACTTGTACATTTTAATCAAAATTGACAAAATTGAGCAAAATTATGCAAATCTAATAATCATTTCTTCTTCTTTTAGGAGGTGGATTTGTTGCCTACATCTGCCCTCCCCTTTAAATCAATTGGTGTCCTCACTGAGTTAGTCTTCTTGGTCTTGGTCGATGGATCTTGTTGATACTCATCAAGTTGAAGGTGAAGAGCAACATGCTCATCCTTCAATCGAGTTGCATAGTTACTAATTTCTAGAGCTTTTAACCCATACTGATTGGCCTTCTCCTCTATAGTAGCCAAAATTTTAGCTAGCTCCTCTCACTCAGATGCTCCCTTGCATAAATTTTCTATCAACATGGCTGCTATGGTTAACTCCTTGTTATTTTTTGTAATGACCTATAGATTATGATGGATATCAGCTTTACAAGCTACAATACGCTCATCCTTAGACCGAAGTTGAGCCTTATGATCTAGAATTATCTCATTTTAGCACTTGGCATCCATGTCCATATCTGCAATCTTACGATCTTTCACTTGTAGTTGATCTGCAACCTCCTTAAATTGGTTGTCCTCTTTGGCCATTTGTTTAATTTGTGCTACCATTTGTGCTTCTAACTTCTTCAGACACTCTTTTTCTTACTGAATCACATGCTACTTTTCCTCCTCTTGTGAGCATAGCTTATCTTAATAAGCCTGCTTGATGTCATTCCATTCTGCTTGTACCTTTTTCAATATTTTCTTGACCTCAGTCTTGTTGTGTACTAGTTCTTCTTCCATCGCAACCATTTCTTTTCGAGTAGCCTCGACTTCTTCCCTTTGTCTTATTTCAATTTCATCTTAATAAATAAAAATACACTGCACTTTGTAAGGCTTTAACTTCAAGCCATTCACAGTTTTGGGTACATCGGTTCCATTCAAATTTTTTAGTTTGAATGCCCCATTATCCATCACTTTCATAAATCGAAAGGGACCAAGCCACAAGGTCTTCAACTTCCCTGGATTGATTTCTTGTTTCCCATTAAATTTTAGAACTAAGTCACCTTGCTTAAGTTCTAACTTCTAAAGGTACTTATTATACCACAACTTCCTTCACTTCTAGGCCACTTCGATCACCCATTGTGCCATGAATCTTCTCTCATCCAACTTTATTAGTGCCACCAGTATTTCCTCTAGAATTTCTTGGTCACCTAATCGATGCTCCATAACTACCCTCAAACTTGGTACGAAGAACTCCAATGGCACTACTACCTCTTGACCATTCATAAACTAAAATGGCGTGTTATCTATCATTGGTTTAAAGGTGGTTCAGTATGCCCAAAGAAAATATGGTAACCTTTCCTCCCAATATGCTCCTTCTATCCCACAAGTTTTGTACAAGGTTAACACTAGGACTTTGTTAGTTTAAAAATGATGTTCATTGTTTATGTTACTCTTTTGTTCATACAGGTAAAATGTCAACTACTGGCAGTGGAAAGAAGGGAGGCCAGTATTCCGATAAAAGGAGTATCCTTAAATACTTTCATAATATTTCAAAATCCAGTCAGCCATCAACATCTGCACAAACTGAAGGTATGAACGCCTTACTTACTAGTTAATTTTTGTACATTGTTAATTTTATATATAATATGTTCATTCATAAAAAAGTGTGCTTTTTGGTTTAAGACTTTGTCCATTTTTTATCTGTAGAAGGTATGCTTTTAAATGCCATAGTGATAATGACCCTACTATTGACACTAGTATTATCTCTATATAAAACATCGTTGACCTTGGTATGTCTCCACTTCCACATATCCACATTAATGAAAATTCCACAGATGAAAATATTCTTAATAAAATAGAACAACAACATAAAGAGATTCTTGAACCTAACACGCCAAGTGGAAAAGAAAATAATAGTTCTTATGCGATTCCTACTTTCGGAGAATCTTCATCTAAAAAACATAAACGTGCAAGGTTATTATAGACACATAAAACTCGTCATGTTTAGGAGACTACCCATATGGACACATTCGTAGACCATATGAACCCTCTTAGATCTCTCCAAGAGCAAGCAGTGGTCCTAACCACTCAAACGGGGTAGTTCTAGCCCATCCAAGCCCGGTCGCTCTCAAGAGGAGCGACCACCACACCTGGTCGCTAAAGTCTATAGCGGCCACACCTGGCTACTGAACCTGATAGTGGCTAGCATCACACACAATCTGGCTGTGATTACAGGCCCAGATCACGCAGTTTGATTGCACCTATGCATGGGTTTCAGGCAGATTTTGATAAGGAACTCCTTGAGTCCCTCCTAACTGCCCCTTCAATGCAAATTTGTGACTGATGCTTCCCATCCGAAATGGTTAGTCGTATGCAATTTGGATGGAGGATTCTCCAGGAAACCAAGTTCTAGATCTAAGAAGGAAGTCTACATATAGACTCTCCCAAAAAAAGCAAAGGATCCGCAAAGTTTTAGAGTTAAGCAGCAAAGCCCTATCGAAACGAAGGACCAATCTTCAGCACTTTGAGGAGCATTGGAGCGTCGTTTGACTGAGGTATGCCCACACATCAATTGTTAGATTCACCATTTGTAATTGCCAATCAGTGTAGGAGACACATTCGACGACCCTTGAACATCAATTTCGACAAAGAGGATAGTGCACAAATCCCTGAACCACAAGGAGGAGAGCTTCACATCGCGATTGTTGTCTCGGATAGTGGCTTGTAGGCATATCTTAGGGTATAAGCATTATTTCCTCTTACTTTTAGCTTAGCTTTATTACTGCTTAATTTATGGCTCGATCATAATTTATATTTGGTTTCATTTATGCTTGTATTTCATATTTCCTTAGCTTATCACGTATTTATTATTTTGTTCATGTTTATATTTCATTATTAGTATCATGAGTATTTAGATCCGCTAATAAAGACCTCATCTGGAGAGGCGGCCCATCCTACTAAGCGTGCATGAGCGCAGGTACAGATCCTGAGGACCATATTGAAGCAGCGGGAGCATAGAGATCCCTCCAGGACCATATCTGGAGAAGGGGGAATATGTAAACCCCCATACAGTTTCATGTGCAAGACCAAGAGGCCTACGTAGACGCATTATTCCCTTATGGGGAACATATCTAATCGTTGCTCTATATTGTGTAAATATTTGTATCAAAATGATGGGTATCCCTTAGAGGGACAGACTTTGTTAAGATCCTGCTATAAAATAAACTCAAATAACACACTCTCACACAATTGCTTGGAAATAAACTCACATAAACATCACATTAATATAACAGAAATTTGCATAAATAACAATCTCACAATAAGACAGAATCACGGGCCTCTTCGAGGGGGCAACCTCCTTCAATACTTCATTAATTTTGCAAAAGATAGTTACATTGGTGCCCTTTCGGGTATTTAAGGAGTTTCCTTCCAAGGTTGGCTTACATGCAAAATGCCACCTGGATTACATGCATAATGCCACCCGAATTACATGCATAATGCCACCCGAATTACATGCATAGTGCCACTTTGAATTACATGCACAATGCCACTCGAATTACATGCACAATGCCACTTGGATTACATGCATAATGCCACACGAATTACATGCACAATGCCACCTATCTACCATGTGTTACATAAAAAGGGTGCCATTTTTCATGGGCACTACCTAAGCTAAAACTTAGAACATTACAAAATATTAATCATGGGTACTACCCACGTTCACTAGGAATTATTAAATCATGGAAGTTATTACATTAAGGGTTAGGATGAGATCCTAACATGCCTTTCTCCTTGAAGAAGCTTTGTCCTCAAAGCTAAAAATGAGGAAACTCTTGCTGAAGTTGATGGAGAGACTCCCATGTAGCATCCTCAGGTTGAAGTCCACGTCACTGAACCAGGACCTCTATGATGGTACGGTTACGAGTTCGACGATACAATAGTTGCTTTGGTGCAAGTAAGATGGAGCCTTCTTCATCCAATTCGGGAAGTGTTGATGGAACCTGTACCTTGGAGCTGCCCGAAATGTAGGAGGGAGGCGTGAGTGGAGGGTGCCCGTAAACTGCCTCTGGTGGCGGTATGATAGGAAGTGTTGTACCACCATTCAGCCAAAGAAAGCCATTTTGCCCAATGAGTAGGATGATCGGAGGCAAGCAACGAAGGTAGGTTTCCAAGAAGTTATTAACAACCTCTGTTTGACCATCCGTTTGCGGATGGTAGGCTAAACTCATTGTGAGCTGAGTCCCCTGCAACTTAAACAACTCTTGCCAAAAATTGCTAGTAAGGCTGGGATCACGATCAGATACAATGGAGGTTGGCATGCCATGAAGGCGAAATATGGAGTCAAGAAAATTTTGGGCAATAGTGAATGTTGTGTAAGGATGGGTTAGGGCACAAAAGTGAGCATACTTTGAATTGCGGTCCACTACCACAAAAATAACAGACTTGTCTCCAGATTTAGGTAGCCCTTCTATGAAATCCATAGAGATGTCAGTCCACACCTGATCCGGTATCGGCAAGGGTGGAAGAGTGCCCGAAGAGTGCACTGTTTCTCTTTTCATCCTTTGACCTGTGTCGCAGTCTGCCACAAAACCTTTCCAAAATAAGGTGCGCTTGAGTCGCTCATAAGGTGGTCTGATATTGGGAGGTGTACTATCCGACAATAATGGAATGGCATGGTCGTGAGAGCGATGCAGTGGTAGTGTGATGGGTTCTAAAAAGATGGTCGCATGTTTGTGGAGAATCTGTTGCATGTCTTGTGGGATTTCACCCATTGGAGATGTGGATGGCTGGATGGAGAATAGTTGTGCAATGACCCCACGTGATGATTTCTTTAGCAATTTCTCCATGCCGTTTGAACTGATAATTTGAGGTGTTCCTGTCGGGGAGTCCTTGATGATGTGTGTTTGTCCATTCTGGAAGAACTGCATCCAAAGTTTAGCAAAGTTCCAACTGATAGTGCCCAACGTATTCAACCATTGGCATCCCAAAAAATATCACATCCACCCAAATGGAGGGCAAACATGTCCTGCTTGAGTTCATAGTCCCCTATCTTGATTTGAACATTGCGACACTTTCCTTGACAAGATAAGGTTCCTCCATTGGCTACCATGACCTCAAAGGAATTACAATTGTGGATATAGCAATTTTCCCATTGAGCAACTCTAGGGTCAATGAAGTTGTGCGTGCTTCCCGAATCCAAAAGGATGGAAATACGTTGGCCCTTGAAACATCCTGTAACCTTCATGGTTTGAGGAGTAGTAATGCTTGCAAGGGCATGGATTGTAATTGATGTCTCAGGTTCCTGTTTCCCTTCTTCTTGTGGAGGAGGTATTTACGGAGGGTCCTCATCCTCATCACTCTCGTCAGCGGTATCAGGTTCTCCAACATCTATCAAGAACAATTTTTTGTGTGCACACTTATGCCCCTTGAAAAACTTTTCATCACAATTGTAGCATAATCCTTGGGCACGACGTGCATCCATCTCTTCGGTGGTGAGGCGCTTGGGTGCAGCAGGTTTATTATCATATGGGTGTTGGGCTCTAGGGGGAAATGAAGGTCTATTTTGAGGAAACTTTGATGGGTGTCTTTGGGCAGAGAGTTTAGATGCGACCAAACGGGCCAAACTGATAGCTTCCATCATAGTTCGTGGTTTCAACATTTTGACTTCGCTTGGAGTTCCATCTTCAACCCACCGATATAATAACTCCGGGAAGAACCCTTCACTCAATCCTCTTGTCCGATTGGCCAATTTTTCAAATTGAGCTTGGTACTCTCGAACCGACTCTTGTTTGTTGTAGTTTGGATAAGGCTCCTGTGAAGTCCTCAAACTCACTAGGACCAAATCGAGTGAGTATTTGGGATTCAAAATCCTCCCAAGAGAGATTTGGGTAGGTAAGACGCAACCATTGAAACCAGTGTAGAGCCTCAGATTCCAAGTTAAAGGAAGCCATCTGGACTCGATGAAATACTTGTACATTATGAAGTCGAAAGAATTGGTCAACCCGACATAGCCACCCATCAACATCCTTCCTACTGAATTTGGGAAAGTCCAACTTGGGCATTCTAAAGGGTGTATCATGGTCACGATTCCTTGTAGAACTCTCAGCTTGGTATTCTGATTTGGGTGGTTCTCTTCTTAGTTTGTTGTCCACTTCAGTCAATGCTTCTTCTAAGCGATTGCTAGTGGCATCATGCTCTAGGCGAAGACCTTGGACTTCTTCCCTTATGGAGTGAAAAGCCGAGTTCAAGTTCTTAATGGCTTTTATTAGGGACTCCAAGTGTTCTAGTTCTTTCTGGTGTCCACGGGTACCCTGGGCCATTTTTTGACCTTTTGTGACCAGTTACTAAAAATAGAATTGAATTTTTTTGACTTACTATTTTTAGTAAGTGCCCAAAAAAGTGCTTGGGTGCTATATATCAAAATTATCAACAGGAGGAGGTGGTCACAATGAGCTATATCTCTCAACACTACTTTTTGGCACCCTAGACTTTTTTTTTTTCTCTTGTTTTGCTGAGTCTAACGGTGTTTACAGATTCTGATTCTGAGCTACTGAGCAAAAGTTGGGTACTGGAGCACTATCTAAAACTGGCCATGTTTCACACTCAAGATTCTCTGTATTTTGCAGGTGACTGATATGATAGTTCTGTTCGACTCTGAAGACTGTGAATTCTGCCCTGACTGTGTCGACCTCTCCGACTCTGACCGACCCGATTGTGACCGCTGCATCGTAAATTTTATCGTTACTCTCCAGACTTTCAACTTAAGTGTCACCCTCATGGATTATCCCGAATGCATGTCCCTTCTGTTATTTTTTTGGTAGAGGACTCCTTTCTCATATGCTCACTTTTGAAATGCAGGTTTACGAACGGGGGTGTTTGGATTCTTATTTTTATTTTTATTTTTGCATTTTTTACAGGTTGCAGTTTTAACAGAACCAGGGAATGCTAAGTATAGGAGTATGTACCACCCATAGGCCCTCTAATATACCGACAGTGACGAACAATAGTGTTTGGACCAATATTTCAGGCCACTACTCAAGGAGGATTCCACACATACCCTTGAGCACACTACCTGCCTCTCTGACAATACGGGAGGGTAATCGTCCAGGATGTTGTGTCCCGTAGACTATGAGTAATACAAGGCCAAAGAGCTTCCTAATGGCTAAAAGTTTGTTTTAATCCTAGATGGTCTCCCGATATACCCGAAGATACGTGGGAGCTCAAGTCCGTGCGCGAGTTCCGTCTCGAGGCCCGGGTATTGGAGCCCGATCGCCCCTCACTTCACTAGATGCTTTATGGGCTATCTAGCTTAGCCAATAACGACAGATCCTTCACGATATTTTAAAACCCCCGGTACAGGGTTTCTACCTACTCAACTAACAATATATATTTTTATTTTTGGTCTGGAAAAAAAAAAAACACTGTATTTTTTTTGGATTTTTTTTTTTTTTTAATAAGGAAAAACATAATGGAAAAAACACACCGAATTTATACCTAACAGGTGGATTGGATGGCAAGAATCGTTGCAGTTGCAGCAGAACTTGGCCCTGGAAAGCGCTCTGATACCACTTGTTAAGATCCTGCTATAAAATAAACTCAAATAACACACTCTCACACAATTGCTTGGAAATAAACTCACATAAACATCACATTAATATAACAAAAATTTGCATAAAGAACAATCTCACAATAAGACAGAATCGCGGGCCTCTTCGAGGGGGCAACCTCCTTCAATAATTCATTAATTTTGCAAAAGATAGTTACATTGATGCCCTTTCGGGTATTTAAGGAGTTTCCTTCCAAGGTTGGCTTACATGCAAAATGCCACCTGGATTACATGCATAATGCCACCCGAATTACATGCATAGTGCCACTTTGAATTACATGCACAATGCCACTCGAATTACATGCACAATGCCACTCGGATTACATGCATAATGCCACACGAATTACATGCACAATGCCACCTATCTACCATGTGTTACATAAAAAGGGTGCCATTTGTCATGGGCACTACCTAAGCTAAAACTTAGAACATTACAAAATATTAATCATGGGTACTACCCACGTTCACTAGGAATTAATACATCATGGAAGTTATTACATTAAGGGTTAGGATGAGATCCTAACAGACTTGTAACCGAGGATTCAAGATATTAATAAATAAAGCATCTTTATTTGTTTTCTTATTTCTCATGTTGCATGTGCTTTCAGTGTTTTTCATTTTGTGCGAGTGGTAGCGTACATAATAAATCAATATTGCAAGTAGGGTAGACGGGGTGCGGGCTTCCCAGGGTCGTACAGATGGCGATCATAGTGGGGCCCCACCAAGTTTTTATTTTTTGACCGATTTACTAATGTTTTGGGTGTTTTTCTCTGTAAAGGTCTAGCCGATTTTATCGACAGCGTCCAGTAGATCTTAGTCGCTATATATGTCAACGGCTAGAATCAGCCGCTCTGATCAACAAAAACTAGTAGGAAAATAGAGACAGAGGTCAACCAGGTCATCATCAGGCAAGGAATTGAGGTTGGTACATATTTCTGATTCTCTGTGACTTTCTGTCTATATTTATTTTTCAGAAAAAGCAAGCAAAAACATAGCTAAGTAGGGGAAAATGAGGAAAATGAAATGAAAACTGCATTATAAGTTTCTTAATTTTATTTAGTTTCCTCTAGGCACTGCTAGGAACAGCGAGCCTCTACTTGTAAGGTATGCCCTAGTCTTTAGTGTGATAGGATTCTGTGTGTATGTTTGCTTGCATGTGGTCCAACCAGTGGCCTCTATTCACAAAGTAGGAAGTGCAGTACATGAAAAATAATTTAGATTAAATTAGATATGCATATTTTTGAATTCAAAATGTTATTTTTAGGCATGTAGGAAAGTAGTCATGAATGTTGGCTGATGCATCGCTTTTTATTTCAAGAATCTAAAAAGAACACCACACACTTACATGTTCTACCATAACATTGGTAAGGTTGAATTTCATCATCTACCCCTAATTCAGATCGATGACATTGGAATTCATCTTCTTCCACTGGATTGCCCCCTAGATGTCCTTAGACGGAATAGAGAACTCTTTTTTAAAGCTGGTACAAGTCACTTGTGTCCAAACTGTCTCCCACTATTGCATAGTGGAAGAGCTAGACAAACCCCCCACTAGGATTTAAGCGGTGTACCATAGAATATTTTGAGAAATCATGTTCGGCACTAGCGTTCTTAGTCTCTACTTTGATTGAGTTCCTTCATTATAAGTCCAAAGCATAACAAGAAATCAAGGTCATCAACAAATCTGAATACACTAGACAGTGTAGGGAACACATTAAATCCTTAAACAAGATAAACATATGCTCACTTTTTTTGTGTGATTTGGAAATTAATCAAAAAAAGAACACAAATCATAATTGTGAACACACGGAGCAACCAACCCCGATCCATTATGGAGGGGGAAACTAGTGCTCCTCACACTCACAAACACACTGGCGTTGAGCCGCCCACCCTTAGTGTCGTCGGGCGAAGTTTGACAAGTCTTAGGGGCAACAACTCAACCCTTGGGGGGACTCCACGAGAAATCCTAATGAGAGATCCACTTCTTGGGTCCCCATCATATAGACATGAGGAGGCCTCAAGGCCCCCCTCATCACACAGGAATGTCGAGTCCTCATGGTGCCTCTCATCATATAGACACATAGAGGCATCACGACCTCCTTCATCACATAAGTAAGCGAAGGCATCACACCCTCCCTCTTTACACTGATATGTGGAGGCATCATGACCTCCCTCATCACATAGACATGTGGAGGCTTTGAGGCCTCCATCCTTATGACAATATTAGGAGGCATCAAGGCCTCCATCATCGCACAGGCTAGAAAGGGAGGTCATATCCCAAACATCATATGACACACAGAAAAAATTTGCCCATTAAGGGGCAAGACCATAGGGTTGTGTCCAGTTGTAGACCCGGGACATCCTGTAGCCTCCCTGCAGATGGGAGAGTACCCCTAGATCATGAGCTCATTGGTGCAAATGGGACTCCGCGAGATCAGCATATTTAAAGATAAGAAAAACTTTATTTTAAATGGTTATGTTATGGTGGAATGGAACAAATTTTGAAGGATCATATATGTAAAGGTTTTTCCTTTCAAAAAAGAAATATCTAAAGGGACAAATGATGTTTTGGAATGACAAATCCTTTAGTAGCATATTTAAAGATAAGAAAAACTTTATTTTAAATGGTTATGTTATGGTGGAATGGAACAAATTTTGAAGGATCATATATGTAAAGGTTTTTCCTTTCAAAAAAGAAATATCTAAAGCGAAAAATGATGTTTTGGAATGATAAATCCTTTAGTAGCATATTTAAAGAAAAAAAATGAAGCTAAGTTCAAAATATTTATGTAGAAATCAAAGGAATGAACTAGTGCAAGGGAATCAATTAATTTCTAGTTATCAAAATGTAGTGAAAATGAGTAATATTGATCCCAAAATTCTAAGTAGAAACAGACCAAGGAAGAAGACAATAATAAAAACTTCTTTTATGTTACAACCAAAATGTATTTTCTTTTTGTCATATTAAAAAATATTTCAACTTCATATGGAAAAACTCTTGAGGAAGAAAAGATATCAAGAAATATTGCAGATTTGTCATGTAAAATGAAATTTTCAAATCATTCTTCAAACCGTTCACCAAATTCATTTGAACTACCGATGATGACCAAATCCTCAACATAGAGCACAAGGATCACTACCTTAGTTCCAACTTTCTTAATATAGAGATCTCATTAGAGGGACTTCTAGAGAAACCATGTTGTAATAGGTGATCATTAATTTTGATGTACTAGGCTTTGGGAGCCTACTTCAATCCATATAGTGAAGTTTTTAGATCAATAAGATCACATGTTTTATTCTTCATCAAAGATATATATTTTGGCAGATCATTAAGATCCCATGTTTTATTCTTCATTAGAGATATTTATTTTGCATCCATAGGTGTCTTCCACTATGGTAAACTAAGTGCATCCTTCACTGATGCTGGTTCTAAAGTTTCTATCATTGAGGTCATCAAGCCCAGATTTACTTCTTGTCATGTACTACTATGAGTATGTGGTTGTGTGAAAGTGAGGTTAGGTGGTGCATCAAGTTTAGCATCTTTTATGGTACTAGTTAACCATTTTGGAGTATTTCTTTGTTGTGATGAAGAAATGACACATGTTCATCAATAACTTTTGGAACTTCTTCACGAACTTCCTAATTTGACTCAATATCTAGAAATTCTTCATGAACTATCTCATCTGACTGTATGCTCACAACTGGAGATGTGGAATATTTAGACTCTTTAGAATCCTCAGTGTTTGTCTTAGATTCAAATTCTTCATCAAACACCACACCTCTACTTATATGCAATTTATTGGTGACTATATCTAACAGTCGATAAGCTTTAGACATATTATCATAGCTAAGAAATATGCATGACAAGGTCTTTGCATTTAACTTGGTCCTATTTTGCTTTGCCACATGCATGTATACCTTATAAATATTCTAAGATGCATAATTGAAGGCTTCCTCCCAGACCAAGCTTCTTTAGGTGTAACTCCTTATAGTTCCTTTGTGGATGCTCTATTTATAACATATACCATAATGAAGACAACTTCATCCCAATACTATTGCTCCAAATTGGCTCTTTTGAGCATACAAAAAACCATTTCCATGATGGAACTATTTCTTCTTTCAACAACCCCATTCTATTATGAAGTGTATGCGGCAATGAGTTAAAACTTGATCCCATTTTGTGTGAGAAACCTTAAAAAAACATTGGAGGTATATTCTCCCCCTATTTGAGTAGAGGAGTTGAATAGAATGCCCAATTTCCTTTTCTACCTACTTCTTGAAATACAATAAATTCTTGAGCATATCTAACTTTAGTTATAAGAAATACACTTATATTTTCCATGAATAGTGATCCATAAACAACTAAAAGTACCTATATCCATTAAAATTGGTTGGTATGGGTCCACATATATTAGTGTGTATCACATTTAATAGTCCTTTTGCTCTATGAGTGTTCAACTCAAGAGGTAATTAGTGTTGTTTCCTTGCTAAAAAACCTAATATATTGGTAGTGTGGGTGAAAGGCTGGGTAGATCCAACACTATGTGATGCATACTCAACTATAATAAGTATCTTAAACTCAAATGATCATATCTCCTATGCCAAAGGAAGGTAACATTTATCATGGTTAGAGACAGTGCAACATTAGGAGATAATATGAAATTGAGTGCAACCAAGCCATTCTTGTATTAGAGACAGTGCAACATTAGGAGATAATATGAAATTGAGTGCAAACAAGCCATTCTTTTAGGAACTCGTTGCCATAAATTTATCATTTTTATGATGAAATACATCTTTTACTATTAAAAACTCAAAATTCAACCATCATGTTACAATCTAGAATTTGTTTTATATACAAAATTTGTTTGCTAGTCTAGTTACGTATAATACCTTTTCAATGGTGAATTTACCTCCAGGTTGATTGAGAGGAACATCTCCCACTCCTTTGACATGATAGGTTTTATCATAGGCAATAGTGATTGGTTTTCCATCTTTAGCTTGGAAGGAATCAAACCATGCTTTGTTCCTAGTCATGTGCTTACTAGAACCTGAATCAATATACCAAATGCCATTCTTTGATCTTGTCATCACCTTCGATATTTATACCTTATGTTTCAGTTCAGAGTCACGTTTGGAATCAAATTTTGAATCTTTATGTGCAACATGCTTTTGTTTGATGTTTTTGCTTAGGATATGGTTTGTATTGTGTCTTTTTCTGAGGAGGTTTGAAGACTTGGTCTCCTTGATTCATATAGTTATACCAACAATATGTTTTATCATGCTATTTGTCACAAATATGGTAGTACTTATTTTATTTTTAAGGTTATTTCTACGTTGATGATGGGAAATGTTCTATGGCTTCTTTTTGTCAAACTTTGTAGAAATGAGTGCATTGTTTATCAATTGATCCATCAACTGGTTTGTTGCTTCTTCCTATTTAATTATATTCACTGAGTCATCAAAGGACACTTTCCTATTGGATACTAACAAGGAAGTGATTAGCACTAGAAATGAATTTGGTAAAGCTTAAACTATGATGGGTACTAAGAGCTTATCTTCCATTATTTCATCCATTGAATTTAATCTAGCTTTCAACTCTATAACTTGATGAAGAAATACCTCAATGATTTCTTCCTCTTAAACTCTCAAAGGGTGGAGTTAATACTAAATATGAATTATTATTTATTCATTCTTCCCTTCAAATATGGTAGAAAGTGATGAATTTTACGATTTATGTCTAGTGATAGTGATGAATTGGGTAGTAAATTATGGATTGAAAGTATCAAGAGATTGATGACCTTATTTTCCCATGACTATTTAAAGGGTCAATGCCCAAACATCATTATGGTAGCTTTGGTAGCTTTGTTAGGCTCATAGTAGCTTAACATGAGAAATTTATATTTAAATGCACGCTAGATGTGTCATTGATATTGAATGTTGTTTGTGTACATAAGCATGTGCTATAAGAAAATTTTAAAACAATTATCTTAAAAATTTGATGGTGTCAATCATTGCCGAAAATGCACATATTACAAAAAAAAATTCTACCCCCTCTTAAATCTATAAAATATTAACTATAGTCAATTTTGTATTTAATTACCTATAATACTATAGGAAACTGCAAAATTAAAAAAGAAAAATTGTCCTTCCTAGGGTAGTAAATGCAAAGGTCATCTTTGTGGGTTTTGACCCCTTAACCTTTGCTTTAAAAACGATACTTTATTTCAACTTGCCAACCCCCCTACTAAATGGTTAATGCATGGAAAATAGAAAATGATGTTTTTAATCCTTTTAAAGAAAATGCATTTTAAATGAAAAATTAGAAATAAAGAATTTGAACCTTAGATCTCCAAATTCAGAGTCTTCAAGATTGATTTGATGCCAATCCAGTTAGTCATCTTTATATGTTTCAAATCCTTTAATCTTCACTCATTTTAAATCCTTTATGTATTTACAACACTCGACCTCCTCTGTTATCAAATTATGATGGATGCTGATGAGGACCACCCTTACATGTGTGAATATTTACTATTTTTGGGTTGGTATTCAAATCTTGGCACAAGACCATGTGGCATGTATTACAACCATGACTTCTTGACCTTTGAATCTTCTATCCTAAATTTTATGGTGAGGTTGTTGAAATTAGGAAGAGCAACATGCCTTCTCTGTTGACCAAAAAATAAGGAGATACATGGTTTTTATGAAGACTTCATTAAAAAATCCCATCAATATATTTAATCACCACTATTCTTATCATAACCTTAATGACCCTTCAACGCCAAAGTAACAATGTCCCCATCATGTGGCATAACTGCATCTAGGACCACACCAAGTGCAACTTCCACTTCAATGGATTTGGCTACTACATCACCAATGACTACAATGTCATCCTCAAGTGCAATGACTCTAGCAACAATAGGTAAGCTTCTTAGCAAACCGAGGGTGAATATTTCTCTATCTGGTGATGATGAAATCCTTATTGTTGTCTAGAATTCAATGAGGAAGGGGTTTAAGAGGATCAAGAAGAATTTAAATTTCAAAGTCCTACAATATGAACTGCAGCAAAATTGCAAAATAATTATTGAAGTTTAATTTCAAATTATTCTTGATTAGTTGGATTAAATTGATTAAGTGAACTTATAAGTTATTTTGAGAGTTAATTGGAGTGATAAGATGTGATTGTTAGTGCATTAAAAGTGAAATATTAAGTGGGTTCATTTGCACTACTATATTACTCTCAAAAATATTAGTGTTTGTGTTCTTGAGAAAGGCACAAAACCAGAATTTGAAAAAGTGTCTAAAGACACTATTAGTGCACAAAAATATACAACACATAGTGGTCAAGTGAAGCCACCAAAATATGGTGAAATCATAAATAGGAGCTTCAAAGATTGAGACTTGGCGAGTCTTAAATCCAAAGCATTACAAAGTTCAGTGTAAGGAGAAAAGTGCAAAAAATTACATCAAATAAAGAGCTTCTATATAAGCTTGGATTTATCATCAAAGTATCCAAGAAAAAAGGGGAAGGTTTCTAAACAAAGAGACAACCTCAAAACCCCTACATTGCATTCAAAATGTTTTACCACAAAACTAGAAAAATAGACCTGAAAAAAAGTGCCAAAGGTTATTTTATACATAAATTTGTTACATTGTATTGCACTATCCCAATATGGTTTATACAAAAAAGAGGGCAGATTTGAAGGTACCTCAAAGGTATAATATCCGTAAGTATTAACCAATCGATGGCAGCCTAATACTTACGCACTCCAAACAAGGCAAAAGAGCATCATAGAAGAGTTATATTCCCTACTTCCTGGATAGTCAAACATGTAAGCAATAAAGACACAAAAGCAAATAAGGTAGAAACATTATATTTAGGTCTACAAAAGGAGCATAATAGGTTGAAGGAAAGCAAGCAAAGTAAGGCATACGTAGAGCACTCTACACCATTATTGGAGAACCATCAAGGCTCCACCAAAGCTCCACCATAGCATTGTTTCTCACTCAAGGCATCATCATCAAAAATATCTTCAACAAAGAAATCAAATAGACCAAGCTATACTAATAAGGATAGTGAAGGGTTACATTGAAGTAGCAAAGGCCCATGCACAAGAAGGATGTGATACTTGTTACTTGGAGGAAAACCCTAATATTCCATCCATGAGCGCTCATCTTGGTCAAAGACATTACTAACAGTAGATTGGTATGTTGAGACACTTGTCTGTAAAGAGAACAAATGCTCACCTAAAGAACATAACTCCCAAGTGTAATCTAGCATCGCAAGTGCTCAAGAAGAAAATGGATGTGCCACTTGGAACTTAAACCAAGATTTCATTCCATTTAAATGACATATAAGATCAAGGACTTCAAAAGGGTATTCTCGTACCCACATTCAACACTTTAGAGTCATCGCGAACAGAGTCAAACTGCAGCGTGGAAGCAAGGAGAAGAGCTTTCAATGCTCTGGTCCAAAGAGGTCAAAGGCAGAGATTAAGAAAAGCCGTATTTGGAGCATTAAATACATGGAAGGGTCCAAGCATCTATTGGAAGAAACGACCAAAGCAGAGACGTTAACATATCAACCCTTGCACACTGAATTTAGCACCAATTATTGCGATCTCTCCATAGTGAAAGGTAAGATTTATTCCCATTATAAAAGTGTTTTCATTTTTAGGAAGTTATAAGGTTGATAAATTAAGGTTAAATTTAGAAGAAATTAACCATATTGAAAGCCATATTTCAAAAGGAATAATTTATCAAATCAATATAATATTTGCAATATTAAACTTAGGAGTAATAAGGGTTTCTACTTGCAAATATTATTGTGTTCTAATTTTCTATATTTGGGAGATATAAGGATTACAACACCAAATAAAGGTAATTGAAAATTAAAAACACTAAATAAAATCCTAAGGGATATTAATAGAGGCTATTAAATATTTTTGCTAAGGTTGGAAATTTATAATATTCTTGTCTCAGAATTCCTCAAAAATGGACAAAATAAATCCAACATTAAAACCTCTTTAAAAATTGGAAAAGTGCTTAGTTCAATAGAAGCAATAAGGGATAATAGAAGTTGATTTTGGGATTTATAAATACTTTACAAAATCAACCAAAAATTGAACTACATTTTATAAAAGCACTATATCATATTCCAAAACATACTAGGGAGTCATAAGGTATTCTACAAAACTTGGTAATATCAGCATCTATCAAATATTATCAAGTTGCAAATCCATTGGGAAGATATAAGCTTTCTACAAAACCTAAAATTCCATTAGGTTATATACTCTCATTACTAGGGAGTCATAAGGAAGCCTAAAAAACCTAAAAACTAATAAAGGTTTTATCAAAACAAGCTTATATATTTCATTTAGGGATCATATATCATAATATAGGGAGTCATAAGGTAGACTACAATAAAAATCCTATCTCAAAACTATCAAGAAGAAATATGGATGAAATAATAAGAAATGCCTTTATCAATAAAAAATTATTTTATGAAATGGAACTATATTCTCAAAACTTGATAGAAACCCTTGAAGGATATGAGAATCTATCAAATAGAGAAAAGGAGATATTCTCCTTATTTATTAAATAAGTAAAATAGGGTAACTTTGAAGCATTAATTGGTTATCTTCATGAAAACCTTTTCAGGGCATGGTGGAATTTATAAAAGATAGTTATATTCACATATGAGGAATGCTTAATGATTTACCTATCATCAATTGTGTTTGTACTAAATCAACACAAGAAGTAAACTAGCAATACAAATCAATATTATTGTGATGATAGACTAACTCCTTGTGAAGAAAAAATTCCACCAGCATCAATGAAGAATCACAAAAAAAGAAAGAAGAAAAGGAATAAAAGACATGGTCAAATAAGTCTTAGCAAACCAAACATAACGACTAAAGAACCATCAGCTATAACGTTCTTTACATCATATGAATACACC
Organism: Wollemia nobilis; assembly: GCA_028583015.1. NCBI lineage: Eukaryota > Viridiplantae > Streptophyta > Pinopsida > Araucariales > Araucariaceae > Wollemia > Wollemia nobilis. Next base: position 2,729,440 of record JAQPPZ010003287.1, on the reverse strand, counting down.
AACTACTTGCTCGATCAAATTACAATAAGCAATGAAGGAGAATACAAGTTCCAGTTTTGACTCCAAGAAGAAGAACCAATGCAAGAAGGCTTACAATGCAAAGTGAATTAAAGAAGATGAACCAAATCAAGCCAAAGAACATCAAGTTGAAGACCTTACTCAAGAAGAATATCCACATTGAAGACTAAAGTCTTCAATACCCAAATAATGTAATACAGGGGGGTGTTAGAAATAGATTATATTACATCATTTGGGTCATGTAAATGTACCTTCCTAGGTACATACTTAGGACATTATATTACTTTAGGGGGAAGCTATCTAGTTACTTAATGCAATGTAATAAATGCACAAGTGTCAATGTGCAAGTTGTATATGTGCAAGCTATCCCTTGTACAACTAGGTAGAGTGTTGGCCAATGAACCTATCTTCTTATATAAAAATGCCTCATTGTAACAAGCAAATATATAGAAATATACAAAAACATATAGATAGATAGGTAGTAGCTTAGTGTTGTGTGGATCACCATATATTGGTGATGGGTGCAATGTAGTCCAGTAGCTTTGTTAATGGAGTGTTCATTTCCTCCATAGCTACATTGTATTCATTTTCGTCATTTCTATTTATAGCATATTTCATTCATCTCATAGATTTACCTTATTTCATATTATTCTGCTTGTGATTGCTGTCTCCCATTACATGTTGTATCAAAATATAACAAAATAAAGATTGTAGAAGAGGTCAAATTTGTTCTAGGTAAACCATATTTATTTTCCTCAAGTAGCATATAATCCTCTCCTAGTAATAAAAGTGAAATTGGTGTAGAGGTTATCCCTTGCACTTTAGGGTTTCAAGAGCAACATAATAAAGAAATAAGGATGGAGGAAATCTGTAACAATTTAGGGTTTTGAGAGTAAAATAAGAAAGTAATTGCTATGGAAGAGTGTTCTTGCACTTTAGTGTTTCAAGGTAACATAAAAAATAATGTGCATTTGAGGTTATTCCTTGCACTTTAGATCCTTCAGAGCAAGACAATGTTGTAGATATTAGATTATTTGGTACATTAAAATATTAAAGCAAGGACCTTGTAAATAGTTTAGTCTAGGGTGTGTTTAATATTTGAGTCTTTAGTATGTGCCATGTTATTGAGAGTATGTGTCATATAAATAAGTGTGGAGTTGTTTTTGAGGTGTCATGTTAGTAAGTGTGATTTATATGAGTGAAATATCAATTTTAAAAGTGAGGAGTTATGAGCAATCATGAGAGACTTTATCTTTATGTAATATGTGAGATTTATTATGTAAGAGAGAAATATGAAGAGTTGGATCTCCCATGAGTATGAGGAGATGAAGAGTTCATGAAAGTGTCAATGTCAAGATTTGTGTTCATATGAAGAGTATTGTGTATGTATATATTGAAGACAAAGACTTGTAATATGTATTGAAGAAGCATTGCATTTATGCATTGCTTATAGTAGATGTTTATCAATAAAATTTGTATTGTGCATTGTTTGAGTGATTTATTGTATGAAATGTTTGAAAATATTGAGATCTCGTGGAATTATCCTATGATAATAAAGGTAATTTGCTAACAATGGTATAAGAGCTATGGTGGGGAGAAGATAGGCCATTGGTGGAGAGAAGATTGTGCTATAGTGAAAGAAGAGAGCAGAGTTTGTAAGGAGGAACATCATGATGAAAGCAAACATTGAAGTGTCTGCATGAGTGTTTGAGCGTCTGGCAGTAAATGTTGGAGTCTTAACATCCTTAGCGAATAGAGAGATGTCAAAGCAGAAAGATCCAATCCTTGTAGAAGGAAGTCACACATTTGTAGTAATTTTATGCTATATTATTTTCTCGAGAGTCCAATAGTTGAAGAGCCACAAAGCTGAGCATGTTGGTCATGAGAAGAAGATAAAGAAACCCCATGTGCATTGCTTGAGATTGTTTATAATCTACTGGTTTTTTGGAGAGGAATACCTAAAGGAAAAAGCAAAGTCCAATTGAAGAATGGAGTGTTGGTCCAAATTTTCAAGAGTAACAATACTAAGAGCAAAGAGGAGGATAAAGTTGCATGCCTAGAAATGTATACAAGGAATTACATAAAAGTGCTACCCTGGTAGCACAAGAGATGTGCAACAAATTGATTAAGTGGAGTAGTATCAAACACCAGAGATATAAGCAAAAGACTAGCCAGATTTGCATATAAAGGATAAGTAGTCATAAAAGGATGACACGGAAGAAATGTTTGTGATTGTAGTAACACTTAGGCAGTATGTATTTGGAAGGTAAAACATGTGGTAAACATCCAAGTGAGAAGCACCATTTATCAAAGGTACAATTTTACCTTTAAATTAGTTATTTGAATGATCAAGCACATAGATTATAAGAAGCATATTTGATTGAGTTGTTAATTAAAATGAAGAAATGTTGGTTTGTTTTATAAAGTGAAGCATTGGAATAATTAAAGTGCTAGTGAAATAATTGGAGGGATAATTTATTTGAAAGGATAAAAATAATTAGTGGGAGTTATAATAAGTTAATATATTTACTAAAGTGAAGGGAATTTATAAATACAGAGATAGAAGAAAATAAATGATTAAAGGTGATGAATCAATTAAATTGAATAATATTGAAATGAAGTTAGTTATAAAAATAAAATAAAATTGTTGAAAAAAGAAATTGAATGAAAATTTGAATATTTAAATTTAAAAAAATTGAAGAAAGAAGAAAATTGAAGATTGAAGAAAAATAATTTTTTAAAGAATGAAAGATTAAAGAAAGAATTTGAAAATTGAAATTGAAAAAGAGAAGAAAAAAGATAAATTGAAGAGAAGAAGAATATTGAAGAATGAAAAAATAAAATTTGAAGAATAAGATTAAAAGAATGAAAGATTCAAGGAAAATAAGAATTTGAAATTGAAGAAAGAGAAGAAATAAAAAAATTGGAAGAAAGAAATTGAAGATTGAAAAATTAAATTGAAAAATTTCGATAAGTAAAGAATTGAAGAAGAAAATTATTGAAGAAAGAATAAAAAAAAAAATGAATTGAAATTGAAAGAACTTTTTAATTTATGAGTACTAAGATATTCCACAATAAAGGAAATTAATTTTTTGAGAAATTTGAGAAGATTGCAGAATTATTGCCATGGAAAGAAAACAAACAAAGGGATAAACACATAGTCTATATGATTCACTAGAAGAAAGTAAGGAAAGGTTGAAATATCTAAAAATTTGCACACGACACATGATAGAGAATATTGAAGAACAAAAAGATATATCAATAAAATCAAAGGACTTACAATCAATTCTTAGAAGATGAAAAATTTGCAACGTTTGGTAATGATATGAGTTCAAAACTTATTAAAGCAAATGAAAACTCTAAAGGTGCTTTTATATTACCTATTGATATATGTAAGATAACACATATGATATTAGTTACAATTGAAGTTTCTAAAAACAAGAACAAAAGAAAAGAAGAATTGATTAAAAGTTCGAAAAAAAAAACTTGTGATGAAAAATATCAATTGTGACACAAATGACTTAAGGCATATGACAATAAATGATCTTCAAAAAATAGATTGTATAAACATAGAATGTACAAAAGACATATGTGTTGTACAAACAATGTTGATTTAAAAATATCAAATGATAAACTAGATGATAAATTACTACATTTTACATGTGTTAGCATCAACAAAGCTAATAATAATGATCCATGGGATTTAGTGCCCAAATTTGAAGGAGTACCAGATTTAGTACAAAAAGATCAAGATAAGAATTAAAAAAGATTGAAGACACATGAAAGCAAAAGATCTTTACACCAAATAATGTAATAGTGGGGAAGTGGGGGTGTTGGAGGTATTACATTATTTGGTACCTTGCAATATTAATGCAAGGACCATTTAAATAGTTTAGTCTAGGGTGTGTTTAATATTTGGGTATATAGTATGTGTCATGTTATTAAGTGAGAGTATGTGTTATGTAAATAAGTGTGGAGTTATGTGTGTGAGGTGTCATGTTAGTAATTGTGAGTTATGTAAGTATCAAGTTTAGAAGTGAGGAGTTATGAGTAATCGAGTTATGTGAATGAAGTGTCAAGTTTAGAAGTGAGAAGTTATAAGCAATCATGAGCGGCTTTATCTTTACGTAATATGTGAGATTTATTATGTAAGAGAGAAATGTGAAGAGTTGGATCTTCCATAAGTATGTGGAGATAAAGAGTTTATGAAAGTGTAAATTTCAAAAGTCGTGCATTTATATATTGAAGATAAAACTTTGTAATATGTATTGAAGCTTATAGTAGATGTTTATTAATAAAATTTGTATTGTGCATTGTTTGAATGATTTATTGTATGAATTTGTGTCTAGAAATATTATAAGAACTTGTGGAATTATCTTGTGAGAATAAAGGTAATTTGCTAACATACAAACCTAAAGATGATAAGTTGTACTATAAGTAGTGTGAGAAGATTGAAGAGATTGTTGAAGATGAAAGTATTGGTGGGAATGAAAAACAAAACAAAGGCAAAAACAAAGAGAAAATGAAACCTAGAAAGATTATTGATACAAGAAAACAAAAGCAAATATCACAAATGTTAACAAGAAGTGGGGCTAAACCCACAAATAATAAAAAAATTATAATAAAAATAACATATTAGAATATTAGAGGCATAGATAAGAACCCTAAAAAAGTATTAAGAAACTGTCACATTGTTATAGACAAAATATTTATAAAAACGAAAATTGGACAACAAATATTTTAGTCATTTGTAATGTTGAATTTCATATTTATGTTGATGACATCATTTTTGGGGGAAACAATGATAAGATGTGTAAAGAATTTTCTAAGAACATGTTAAAATTAGAGAAACATATGTAAGATTTTATCTCTTAATAAAAATAATATAAAGGAGTTGATTGTAAAAAGTTAGTAACTTGAAGAAAATGACAAATATCTTCAATAGAAAAGCAAGTTGTATATGGTTTAATAAACTTGATAGTAGTGTGTTCCACTTAGAATTTTTTTTTTATACAAGGCAATTGGTAACATCCTTTCATCCTCAACATCTGGGCATGGAGGGCAAACATTCTCCCTAAGGTTCCAAATACTGGTCAAATCATTGAAGTTGCCTCTATAATACCTGCCTCTCCTTAGTAAACACAACCTAGAGTGAGTAAGACCCTCGATGGCTCAAGGTTGATACCACCATCATCAAGTTGGCGCACACTCAACAGATTCAAGTCAAGTCAAACAACTACATTTACACAAATTGAACATGCTCCTAAGGTGTCTCATCTTAAAAATGCCCAAAATCTTACCAATCTACCAACCTTTGAAAACAATTTTTTTCTACAACTGGCATACAAAACTTATCTCCGTTCAATTTTTACATAAAACTTCCAGAAGTTTTGAACTTAAGAGTTGAACGTTGATTCAGTGAACCTCATGGGAGTGGATGTCTCCCAAAAGAAAAAACACCACGAGGCGTCGCTGACGATTGCCCACTCGTGTAGACCACATTTTGAAAGCCGCAAATGCCGTGGTTGAAAACGTTCCACGTGTAAAGTATATGAAACTTTTGAGTTCAGAAATTTCATTCGCCCAATGAAAAGCAGTTCTATGTGTTCCGATTGTTAGTCATAAATGGGATAAAGTGCATATCTATTATTAAATAAATAGAAAAGTTATTAAAAAACAAGCAGTCACCACTTGTTCCAGATTGGTAATCTCTATTAATATTACCACTTGTTCCAGATTGGTAATCTCTATTAATATTAAAAAAAACAGTAATAATGGTGTCTATCGATGGTATGATCAATGGTAATAATCACTACTCGAACCATTTAGATGCAATGTACATGGTCATGTTATTATTCGCGCTAAGTGACAAGACTCTCAACAAGAAGTCTTGTCGAAAATAGCTCCGTATTATGGTCCTTGAGTTTGCGTTGTAAAATATGTGGTGCAAACTACCACTGATGGAATTTTGGCATGGAGTACAAGATCAGGACATTATTGAATGTGGTACAAACCACCACTTATGGAATTTTGATATGGAGTACATAAGATCAGGACATTATTGAATGTGTTGCAAACTAGCACTGATGAAATTTCGGACATAAGGACATTATTGAATGTTAATGGAATTTAAGAATTGTTGAATGTTTTATTTATTTATTTATTTTTAATATATATTAAGGGGAGTTGGTTACATCTACATTAGTTTTAGTAACATATAAGCATAAAGTTTAAACTTAAAAAATAGTGTTGTTGTGATCAACTCTTCTATGTAACTGAAAAAAAGTATAGGGTTTAAACTACAGGGATTGCTTTTAACAAGTCTATGCCACCTCGTTGTTGATGACCTGACGTGAGGGGGACCATCGATCATTTGGGATTTGTACTATTGTCATCAATTTGTCGTGCACTTAGAAGATTCAGACCAGACTATTATCTTTGCAACAAGCATACCCTTAAGCAGGGTTATGCATAGTGGCAAATTTCACATTTTAGGTCGAATATTCAGATTTTTACATTGTTAATTTTGCAAATTTTGGGACCATATAGGTCGGTCCATCCACCCTTAAATTTGCCCCGTTATAGAGCGATACAAAGCAGATGACTGATAAAACACGAGTCCACGACTGACACAAGGTGACTGGCGGAAGGTGAGTGGTCGAAGGCGAGTGGCAGAAGTCGAGTTGCATAAGGCGACTAGAATAAGGCGACTGACATAAGGCGACTGGCAGAAGGCGATTGGCAAAAGGCGAGTGGCATAAGGCGATTGGCATAAGGCGATTGGAATAAGGCGACTGGTAGAAGGCGATTGGCAGAAGGTGATTGGCTTAAGGTGATTGATAGTAGTTGAATGAAATACAATGATCACCATTTACTGGTAAGTTTCTTTTACCATTAATTTTTATTTTTTAACATTTTGTTCATGGACACTCAATAAGGAGGTTTATTCTGCTTGGGACAAATATTCTATTGTCTCTAGCAGTAGTTCTCTTTTATACCAGTAATTTTTATTTTAAAAAATGATGTTCATTGTTCATGTTACTCTTTTGTTCATAGAGGTAAAATATCAACTGCTGGCAGTGGAAAGAAGGGAGGCTAGTCTTTCGATAAAAGGAGTATCCTTTAATACTTCCATAATATTTCAAAATCCAGTCAGCCATCAACATCTGCACAAACTAAAGGTATGAACGCCTTTACTTACCAGTTAATTTTTGTACATTGTAAATTTCTATATATAATGTCTTCATTCATAAAAAAATGTGCTTTTTGGTTTAAGACTTTGTCCATTTTTTATCTGTAGAAGGTATGCTTTTAAATGCCATAGTGATAATGACCCTACTATTGACACTAGTATTATCTCTATAGAAAACACCGTTGACCTTGGTATGTCTCCCCTTCCACATATCCACATTAATGAAAATTCCACAAATGAAAATATTCTTAATAAAATGGAACAACAACATAAAGAGATTCTTGAACCTAACACGCCAAGTGGAAAATAAAATAATAGTTCTTATGCAATCCCTACTTTCATATAATCTTCATCTAAAAAACATAAACGTGCAAGGTTATTATAGACACATAAAACTTGTCATGTTTAGGAGACTACCCATATGGACACATTCGTAGACCATATCAACCCTCTTGGATCTCTCCAAGAGCAAGCAGTGGTCCTAACCACTCAAACAGGGCAGTTCTAGCCCATTCAATCTTGGTCGCTCTCAAGAGGAGCGGCCACCACACCTGGTCGCTAAAGTCTACAGTGGCCACACCTGGATGCTGAACCTGATAATGGCTAGCATCACACATAATTTGGCTGTGATTACAGGCCCAGATCACGCAGTTCGATTGCACCTATGCATGGGTTTCGGGCAGATTTTGGCAAGGAACTCCCTGAGTCCCTCCTAACTGCCCCTTCAATGCAAATTTGTGACTGATGATTCCCATCCATAATGGTCAGTCGTATGCAATTTGGATGGAGTCTTCTCCAGGAAACCAAGTTTCAGATCTAAGAAGGAAGTCTACATATAGACTCTCCCACAAAAAGCAAAGGATCCACAAAGTTTTAGAGTTAAGCAGCAAAGCCCTGTCAAAACGAAGGACCAATCTTTAGCACTTTGAGGAGCATTGGAGCGTCGTTTGATTGAGGTACGCCCACACATCAATTGTCAGATTCACCATTTATAATTGCCAATCAGTGTAGGAGACACATTCGACGACCCTTGAACATCAAATTCGGAAAAGAGGATAGTGCACAAATCCCTGAACCACAAGGAGGAGAGCTTCACATCGCGATTGTTGTCTCGAAAAGTGGCTCACAGGCATATCTTAGGGTATAAGTGTTATTTCCTCTTACTTTTAGCTTGGCTTTATTACTGCTTAATTTATGGCTCGATCATAATTTATATTTGGTTTCATTTATGCTTGTATTTCGTATTTCCTTAGCTTATCACGTATTTATTATTTTGTTCATGTTTATATTTCATTATTAGTATCATGAGTATTCAGATCTGCTAATAAAGACCTCATCTAGAGAGGCGGCCCATCCTACTAAGCATTCTTTGTTGTTTTCATGAGCGCAGGTACAGATCCTCAGGACCATATTAAAGTAGCGAGAGCATAGAGATCCCTCCAGGAACATATTTGGAGAAGGGGGCATTTGTAATCCCCCATTTAGTTTCATGTGCGGGACCAAGAGGCCTGCGTAGACGCATTATTCCCTTACGGGGAACATATCTGATCATTGCTCTATATTGTGTAAATATTTGTATCAAAATGATGGGTATCCCTTAGAGGGACGAACTTGTAATCGAGGATTCATGATATTAATAAATAAAGCATCTTTATTTGTTTTCTTATTTCTCATGTTGCATGTGCTTCCAAAGTTTTTTATTTTGTGCGAGTGGTAGCATACATAATAAATCAATATTGCTACTAGGGTAGACAGGGTGCGGGCTTCCCGAGGTCGTACAAATGGCGATCATAGTGGGGCCCCACCAGGTTTTTATTTTTTGACCGATTTACTAATATTTTTGGTGTTTTTCTCTGTGCAGGTCTAGCCGCTTTTATCAACAGCGTCCAGCAGATCTTAGCCGCTATAGATGTCAGCGGCTAGAATCAGCCGCTCGATCAACAAAAACTAGTAGGAAAATAGAGACAAAGGTCAACCAGGTCATCATCAGGCGAGGAATTGGGGTTGGTACATATTTTTGATTCTCTGTGACTTTCTGTCTAAATTTATTTTTCAGAAAAAGCAAGCAAAAACATAGCTAAGTAGGGAAAAATGAGGAAAATGAAATGAAAACTGCATTGTAAGTTTCTTAATTTTATTTAGTTTCCTCTAGGAACTGCTAGGAACTGCGGGCCTCTACTTGTAAGGTCTGCCCTAGTCTTTAGTGTGCTAGGCTTCTGTGTGTATGTTTGCTTGCATGTGGTCCAACCAGTGGCCTCTATTCACAAAGTAGGAAGTGCAATACATGAAACATAATTTAGATTAAATTAGATCTGCATATTTTTGAATTCAAAACGTTCTTTTTAGGCATGTAGGAAAGTAGTCATGAATGTTGGCTGATGCATCACTTTTTATTTCAAGAATCTAAAAATAACACCACACACTTACATGTTCTACCATAACATTGGTAAGGTCGGATTTCATCATCGACCCCTAATTCAGATCGATGACGTTGGAATTCATCTCTTCCACTGGCTTGCCCCCTAGATGTCCTTAGACAAAATAGAGAACTCTTTTTTAAAGCTGGTACAAGTCACTTGTGTCCAAAATTTCTCCCACTATTGCATAGTGGAAGAGCTAGACAAACCCCCACTAGGATTTAAGCGGTGTACCCTAGAATATTTTGAGAAATCATGTTCGGAACTAGCGTTCTTAGTCTCTACTTTGATTGATTTCCCTCATTCCAAGTCCAAAGCATAACAAGAAATCAAGGCCATCAACAAATCTGAATACACCAAACAGTTTAGGGAACACATTAAATCCTTAAACAAGATAAACATATGCTCACTTTGTTTGTGTGATTTGGAAATTAATAAAAAAAATAACACAAATCATAATGGTGAACACACGAAGCAACCACCCTCGATCCATTATCGATGGGGAAACTAGTGCTCCTCACACTCACAAACACACTGGCGTTGAGTCACCCACCCATAGTGTCATCGGGCGAAGTTCGACAAGTCTTAGGGGCAACAACTCAACCCTTGGGGGGACTCCACGAGAAATCCCAGTGAGAGATCCACTTCTTGGGTCCCCATCACATAGACATGAGGAGGCCTCAAGGCCCCCCTCATCACACAGGAATGAGGAGTCCTCATGGTGCCTCTCATCATATAGACACATAGAGGCATCATGACCTCCTTCATCACATAAGCAAGTGAAGGCATCATGACCTCCCTCTTTACACTGATATGTGGAGGCATCGCGACCTCCCTCGTTGCACAGACATGTGGAGGCTTTGAGGCCTCCATCCTCATGACAACTTTAGGAGGCATCAAGGCCTCCATCATCACACAGGCAGGAAAGGGAGGTGATATCCCAAACATCATATGGCACACATAGAACAAATATGCCCATTAAGGGGCAATACCATAGGGCTGTGTCCAGTCATAGACCCGGGACATCATGTAGCCTCCCTGCGGATGGGAGAGTACCCCTAGATCATGAGCTCATTGGTGCAAATGGGACTTCGCGAGATCAACATATTTAAAGATAAGAAAAACTTTATTTTAAATGGTTATGTTATGGTGGAATGGAACAAATTTTGAAGGATCATATATGTAAAGGTTTTTCCTTTCAAAAAAGAAATATCTAAAGGGACAAATGATGTTTTGGAATGACAAATCCTTTAGTAGCATATTTAAAGATAAGGAAAACTTTATTTTAAATGGTTATGTTATGGTGGAATGGAACAAATTTTGAAGGATCATATATGTAAAGGTTTTTCCTTTCAAAAAAGAAATATCTAAAGGGACAAATGATGTTTTGAAATGATAAATCCTTTAGTAGCATATTTAAAGAAAAAAAAATGAAGCTAAGATCAAAATATCTATGTAGAAATCAAAGGAATGAACTAGTGCAAGGGAATCAATTAATTTCTAGTTATGAAAATGTAGTTAAAAATGAGTAATATTGATCCCAAAATTCTAAGTAGACATAGACCAAGTAAGAAGACAATAATAAAAACTTCTTTTATGTTACAACCAAAATGTATTTTCGTTTTGTCATATTAAAAAATATTTCAACTTCATATAGAAAAACTCTTGAGGAAGAAAAGATATCAAGAAATATTGTAGATTTGTCATGTAAAATGACTTTTCAAATCATTCTTCAAACCGTTCACCAAATTCATTTGAACTACCGATGATGACCAAATCCTCAACATAGAGCACAAGGATCACTACCTTAGTTCCAACTTTCTTAATATAGAGATCTCATTAGAGGGACTTTTAGTGAAACCATGTTGTAATAGGTGATCATTAATTTTGATGTACTAGGCTTTGGGAGCCTACTTCAATCCATATAGTGAAGTTTTTAGATCAATAAGATCCCATGTTTTATTCTTCATCAGAGATATATATTTTGGCAGATCATTAAGATCCCATTTTTTATTCTTCATTAGAGATATATATTTTGCATCCATAGGTGCCTTCCACTATGGTAAACTAAGTGCATCCTTCACTGATACTGGTTCTAAAGTTTCTGTAGACACCAAAACAACGTCAATCCAATTATGTGACTACAAACACTGATCACATTAACACACATAGCCCCCAGGGTAGCCCCCAGAGGTTAAATAGTGGTTCTAACCACTTACACAGTAGTTTTGCAAGTCAAAAATCAGTTTGGCACCTTTTAGACACTTTATTTCTTATTCGTCCCACCCAGGGACGAGTGCGAATTTGTACTCGTCCTACCCAAGGACGAGTATGTATTTGTACTCGTTTCACCCAGGGAGGATTACTAGCGCTCACTTCTAGGTGGGACGAATGCCAGGTTTGACCAGCAAAAAGTCAGACCTCAGCGCATGACAACTCAGAACTACCACTCAGCTTTTCATGCATGACATAGGAGTGCAAGTGAGTTTTTCTAAAACACACAAAGACATGCACAGAGGCAGTTAAGAAGCCCTTGATCAAGAAGAAGTCTTCTCTTCACAAACAAAAGCATTCATGCAAAGAAACACTTTTGCATGTTAATTCAAAGAGACCCCTTGGGTCTATAAAATGGTGAGTTTCCTCACCCAAGATATACAGAGAAGGAGCATTTTTGAGCGACGAAGTGCTGCTAGTTCACTTACTGGCGATTTGTGCTTTCATAATCGTGGTATTTCTTTTAGTTTCATGTTTATGCTTTTGTCAAGTTTTTCATTTCATTTAGATTCATTTCAACCATCGTTAGATTCATCTTTTATTTTTCATACACAAGTGCTACTGACTTTCTTGTTTGTTTCTTTGAGTGTAGAGTTGCAGCATTAGAGGAGCGACGAGGAGTCTACCTTACCAACGCAAGCGGCGACAACATTTGGCCCGCCCATTCCAAACGTGGGCATGCGAAAGGAGGAAGACTAAGTCACAAATTGTAACAAAGACCAATTTAACGCTCCTAGCCCCTAAAAAGGGAGGAGACGTCTATGTAACCGAGGATAAGAAATTTGAATAAAAAGGGTTGTGATTTCCTTACATATTTTCTTTCGTCTCCAATTTATCTCCTTTCCTTGTTTTTGTGCATAGGATTAAAACGTTACATTTCGTCTTATATTGCATAGTTATAGTTTTTCTTTTGTTTCCGAAATCTCGTGCTTTCAATGGCAATCACGGTGGGACCTCTGTCCTCTGTTTTTGTTTAGGTTAAATTACTGATCTAAAATTGCTTGTTTTTTTACAGGTACCTGTTTTTCAACAATCGAACTGTTATTCGTCTCTGCAAGTGACGATTACAGAATTGTTACTCGTCTCACCCCGGGACGAATAAACTATTCGTTCCACCCTGTGACGATTACGGTTCTGTTATTCACCTCACCCAGGGATGATTATAGATCTGTGCAAATTTTCAGAGCAAATCAGAAATTTTCGATTAGGCAGAGAAGAGGTAAGGGTTTTCTTTACAGCTTCTGTTAAATTTCTTTTTTTTTTGTTTCTGGTTTTCAGTTTGAATGGCTTAGGGAAAGATTTCTTTTTGTTTGCTTGTTTCAATTTCGCAAAATTAAAACGAACCCCACACATCACGTTACATTTTAAACCAAGGCGTTGGTCGTAAGACCCCAACCCTTGAGCAAGACCAACGGTGGGTTCATCACCACCTTGGCTTAGCTTTGCATCCATTCCCCGATTGTCCACTTGTTGTTAGGCGTAAATCCTGACGAAAGTCGACCGAGTGTCGCTGGGGTGATTCCCATGCGTGCGAGGATAAGTCTTCTATGGTAGGTGCCATTAACAGGACAATCCCCCTTCCGTACCGCCTACGTACCACGTACCATCTGCTCTCATGTACCTATAGTCTCCCTCTCGTAAGGGCGGGTATATAGAGAGGTTGGTATATCGGCCTGGCTAGTATATTGAAGGGGCGACCATTTTGGGAGTTATATGAGCCGTCATAATGCATTTAAACGTTCTTCAAAACCTACAAAAACAAAACAAAACAACAAAAACACACTAAACCAGATTTAGGGCACACTATTAATCTTTAAAAGAGATAATCATTGCTTGTGTGTGTATGCTATTTTTTGTTTAGACAAAAAAAATCAAAAATAAAAAAAATCATAAACAAAGATAAAAATCTATGCATTTTGTCACTCGCTCCAAAAGCTCCAAGGATTCCCGCAATCGCTTGGTCATCCCAAAATGCTCCAAAGGTGTCCATGAACCCTTTGGTCAACCCAAAAGCACCCTGAAGGTGCCCATAAGTGATGCAGGAGCATCCAACAAAATATGGAAAATTTTATATTTTTCTCTAAATTTTAGTGCATCTTGCCGAGGCCATAACTTCTCAACCGTAGCTCCGATTGACGTGAAATTTTACAAGGAGTTAGTTGGGAGATTTTTAAACAAATATGACTCCCTAGAGTTGTATTTCCCCAGAAAACTCGTTTTTGGGGCCAAATTCCATCATCTAGGGCCTCAAAATTAGGTTTTAAAATTGCTTACCTAATTTTTTACGCTTTTTGAGTTGTTTGAAGGTTAATATCTCCTAATGTATTTAGAGTTAGGACTTGAAACTTCATTTTTGGCTTATCTATTGTAAGAGGGATGCGCACACCAATTTTGGGCCCCATCTGACTCATTTCCATTTTTAGGGTTTTTAGAGAGACATCGCCATGGTATTCACCCGTAGTCAAGCCCACTCATGGGCAGACGCTGCGACGAATGTCCAAAGAAGCACGAGTCACATCCGTTATAGTCCCAAGGATTTGGTCATACCACCTTGGCGACCTAACACACAAGGCAGTCCCCTACACACCTTAACGAAAAGGGACTATAGGGGCACCTCTTCTAGGGGCACTCCTGTTCAGCATAGCACCCAGCACGCATCCTCCCATGAGGGGTACATCCGTAGGAGAGCTCCCTTAGATGCTCGCTATGAGTGGTCACCATGCAATGAAGCACTAGGTCAACATAGGGTTCGACGGGAGGAACCACATGATTACACTATCCCTCCTTCACCCCCTCTAGTTGTCAGGACTACAAGGACAAATACAGAGCACAAGGCTCCTCAGGCGGGCGAGCCAACTCTTCCCGTTCCTCTTTCACTTACAAAAGAGAGCACGAGGAAAACCCTTACCTTCCTCAAGAACAATATACATCGCAGGAGCAACATGCCTCCGCAATTGCTAGCTTTCAGGATTACCTATTGAGGCCAAAGCCTCAGGGGAATGCCACTACCCCCAACAGAGGGAGGCGACCTATAGAGATCTCGGATCACCATGACCGAGATAGATATCTAGGAGAGGCATCTAGGCCTTCTAGACATGAGACGATAGGACCAACTATCTTAGAATCTGCCAAGCATATCGCACGTCGGATGGAACTCGCGTTACTTGAGCTAGAACAACAACAATTAGAGCAACAATATCTTTTAAATCAAGAGTGCCTTCAGCGCCAGGAGGATGAGTTGTTACAACACACTATGCAGGCGAAGACTCCAACCCCTCGCATGCATAAGACAAAAAATTATGAGAAACACAACTGGGTGCAAGACAGGTCTCTACGACCTTATCAAACGTTGCCCTCGACACCTCCTAGACTTGAGCGGGAGGCCAATCCTAAGACCAATGACAGGTGCCTTCTTCAGGCGCCCACCCAGGTTCATGGGCCACCCCCAAAAATTCTTCAAGAAGCCTCTGAGGAACCTAAGCGTGAAGAAGAGCAGGATGAAATGCCCTACCAAGACATGGGGGGTGCTATTCGGCCACCCCTCCCAAGGCCCCAAGTTCCCCACAACCTGCAACGGGAACAAATCAAAGTGGAGGAGCTCAAATCCCCCGATACAAGCAATGTGCTGCCCGATAACTTAGAGTTGGTAGAAACCAAGATTTTGGGGCCCCAAAAGCCCAACTCACATGAAACTCCTCTCAAAGAGGATCAACCCCTGGTTGTAGAGCTACCTGATGATGAGGTCTTCCCTATCTCAGAATCACCAGCTTTTGATGAGCTTGACTCTCTCGCCAAAGACGAGTCAGCATATGCAATAGCATCATGGGACCCATTTGAGTCCGACAACATTAATTCATAGGTGGTCCCCATGGATGAGCATCACAAAATTCTCCTAACATTACTCCCTTTGGAGGCTCCCATTGAACCCGTGCCATTGCCAAAAAATTTTGTCCCCCCGTAAAGCGCAGAACAATTCCATGAGGACCACATCAATATGCTCGAACAAGAAGAGCTTAACATGTCGCAGACAGCTATCGAGGCCAACGAGGGCCTTTGGATCACTGACAATGATTACGAAGATGAAACTGAGATGGCTTATCTTAATCATGCACGATGGCACAATCACCCTATCATCCATGACGAACTAATGGCCCAACTAGGCATAAGACTAGGGCATGAGTGGTGCATAGACCCAGCCCACTGGCATCACATGTTGATCCCACTCCTTTGGGAAGATCGCGAGCACCTTCCACCCAGAGATATCATAGCACCATCAGTGTCGAAGGCAGACCTTGCCCTCCTATCCGTGCATAAGGCCGATCCATTCGTGCCAATTCCTACAGAGCTAGATCCGGTGCACAAAGATCATCACGCTGGGGGTACCTCTATTCCCTGAAGAGCTAGTGGGTTACACCAAATGCTCCAAATGTGTCCATAAACCCTTTGGTCAAACCAAACGCTCCAAAGGTGTCCATAAACCCTTTGGTCAAACCAAAAGCTCCAAGGATTATCGCAATCTCTTGGTCATCCCAAAAGCTCCAAGGATTATCGCAATCACTTGGTCACCCCAAAAGCTCCAAGGATTATCGCAATCGCTTGGTCATCCCAAAAGGCTCCAAGGATTATCGCAATCGCTTGGTCATCCCAAAAGGCTCCAAGGATTATCGCAATCTCTTGGTCATCCCCAAAAGCTCCAAGGATTATCGCAATCTCTTGGTCATCCCAAAAGCTCCAAGGATTATCGCAATCGCTTGGTCATCCCAAAAAGCTCCAAGGATTATCGCAATCTCTTGGTCATCCCCAAAAGCTCCAAGGATTATCGTAATCGCTTGGTCATCCCAAAAAGCTCCAAGGATTATCGCAATCGCTTGGTCATCCCAAAAAGCTCCAAGGATTATCGCAATCGCTTGGTCATCCCAAAAAAGCTCCAAGGATTATCATAATCACTTGGTCACCCTAAAAGCTCCAGGGATTTTCATAATCGCTTGGTCAAACCCTAAATGCCCCAAAGGTATCTATAAACCCTTTGGTCAAGACAAAAGCTCCAAGGATTACCACAATCGCTTGGTCAACCCAAAAGCTCCAAGAGTTACCATAATCGCTTGGTCAACATAAGTATTCAAAAATCAACAAAAACAACACAAAAATCAAAATCACAAAAACATTTGCATTTCAATTCCATGCATTCTCATAACACATCAAAATTACAAAAACAATTGCATTTCAATTCCATGCATACTCATAAAAAAAAAAAAAACAAAAATCAAAATCACAAAAACAATTGCATTTCAATTACATGCATTCTCATAAAAAAACAAAATCACAAAAACATTTGCATTTTCCATACATTCTCATAAAAAAAAAAAAAATGAAATCACCAAAACATTTGCATGCATTTTCATAAAAATCAAAATACAAAAATATAGGTTGCATTAAACATTGCATCCATCCCTTGCATACTTCGATAGGTCATACAAGTCAAAAGCACCATAGGTTGTCATTACTTGGCAATTCCATCATTTCCACCTCAAATCCATTTCCATAAACGCATACATCCAGCATATCACCTTTTTATTTTAGCATAGTCATTTGTTTCCTAATGTATATAGGGTTTTCGTCATTCAGATGTCTTTAAATTTCTAGCCAAAAACTGCACACAGTTAAACAGATTTTACACGGGAAAGTTTTACTTGGATCACACCTTGTTACGTCACGTCCCAACACAAATTAACACACATAAAAATTCCTAAGTTGTGTGGATGAAAGATGAAACTTGCACCGTAATCCCGGTTACCATAAACAAAATGGCTATCTTGCTTATCCCCCTGTGCGAATGACCCTAGAAATGCTGAGAGTTGGCAAAAGGACAAGCTTCCTCCCTACCCAATTCCCCATGAATCCCAAGTTCTCAAAAGTTGCAAAAAAACATCAAACATTTGCAAACGTCAAAACACTAAAATTTGACATCCTACAGTGCACACATCAAAAGGCACAAATAATAGTGATTATCATCACTCCATATTCAAATCCCTTGCTCAAAAAAAAAAAAAAAAAAAAAAAAAAACAAGACGAGTACTATCATAAAAATAAACAGTGATTTCATCACTATAAAGAGCAAGTATCCCAATACCATTAAAAAAAGAAGGGAGTCGACCTTGAATCCCTGGAATTCTTAGCATTTCGACGAGTCATGAGGCAAGCTTCGGTACCGGTTTGGTTGATAGCCTATCAGTCACTGATAGTAAACCTCCCACATGACGATATATCTGTCACATTAACTTGTGTATAGATCAATGTTTGCATGTGGATGAGCTAGCTTACGGTATCCTAGATAGCATCGCAGATTAATCTAACCAGACACAATCAAGGAGTTAGTGGAGCTAATTAGGTGATCCTCAGTACAGGTTCGGTTGAAAGCCCATCTGGCACTGGCGGTATCCTGATGAATAACACATAAACGAACTCAATTGCACACACAGGGATGTGAAATAACTTGGTTAAATTCAAGTCGAATTTATACCTTGTTCAAAAGTCTTGCGAGATAAATGTACAGTCTTGGCTAGTTAGTTAAAATATCTGAATCTAAGAAAAGCTTAACTACATTTTAAAAACAACTGTCACATTTTATTCCATACATCACCATCAAAATATATGCAAAATACAAAAACAAAGTTTTCACATGCAAAGTCATTTCACAAAGTCATCCCATTAGTATAGCAAGTCAGTCAAATCTTGTACAGTCTATGGTGCATCGACACATCATCAACACCTCATTTCATTCATTCCCTATCCATACATCATACAAATTAGAAACATCACATTCATAATCGCCTCTGCATACATCAAACACATACATAAAAACACGCCACAAAAAAAAAAAAAAAACAAACAAACACAACAAAACAACCAAAATATAAAAATGACAAATGCCAACAAAAACACTAAAAATTGTCGGACAAAAGTGTTCTTGCACTTAACCTCTTGGCATAAGAAAACTGATGTCGGGGTCTACCTTGTCGTTATCCTATTCCCTAAGAAGGCTACCATAGCCGGACCGCTCCACGGGAAGACGGATTTTCGCTAATGTTAACCCCAAATGGCATCCCAAAATGGGTTCACACCCACCAAAAATCGCATGAAGTTTTTAGATCAATAAGATCCCATGTTTTATTCTTCATCAGAGATATATATTTTGGCAGATCATTAAGATCCCATGTTTTATTTTTCATTAGAGATATATATTTTGCATCCATAGGTGCCTTCCACTATGGTAAACTAAGTGCATCCTTCACTGATACTGGTTCTAAAGTTTCTATCATTGACGTCATCAAGCCCAGATTTACTTCTTGTCATGTACTACTATGAGTATGTTGTTGTGTGAAAGTGAGGTTAGGTGGTGCATCAAGTTTAGCATCTTTTATGGTACTAGTTAACCATTTTGGAGTCTTTCTTTGTTGTGATGAAGAAATGACACATGTTCATCAATAAATTTTCGAACTTCTTCATGAACTTCCTAATTTGACTCAATATCTAGAAATCCTTCATGAACTATCTCATCTGACTGTATGCTCACAACTGGAGATGTGGAATCTTTAGACTCTTTAGAATCCTCAGTGTTTGTCTTAGATTCAAATTCTTCATCAAACACCACACCTCTACTTATATGCAATTTATTGGTGACTATATCTAACAGTCGATAAGCTTTAGACATATCATCATAGCTAAGAAATATGCATGACAAGGTCTTTACATTTAACTTGGTCCTCTTTTGCTTTGCCACATGCATGTATACCTTATAAAGATTCTAAGATGCATAATTAAAGGCTTCCTCCCAAACCAAGCTTCTTTAGGTGTAACTCCTTATAGTTCCTTTGTGGATGCTCTATTTATAACATATACCATAATGAAGACAACTTCATACCAATACTATTGCTCCAAATTGGCTCTTATTAGCATACAACAAACCATTTCCATGATGGAATTATTTCTTCTTTCAACAACCCCATTCTATTATGAAGTGTATGCGGCAGTGAGTTAAAACTTGATCCCATTTTGTGCGAGAAACCTTACAAATCATTGGAGGTATATTCTCCCCCTATTTGAGTAGAGGAGTTGAATAGAATGCCCAATTTCCTTTTCTACCTACTTCTTGAAATACAATAAATTCTTGAGCATATCTAACTTTAGTTATAAGACATACACCTATATTTTCCATGAATAGTGATCCATAAACAACTAAAAGTACCTATATCCATTAAAATTGGTTGGTATGGGTCCACATAGATTAGTGTGTATCACATTTAATAGTCCTTTTGCTCTATGAGTGTTCAACTCAAGAGGTAATTAGTGTTGTTTCCTTGCTAAAAAACCTGATATATTTGTAGTGTGGGTGAAAGGTTAGGTAGATATAACACTATGTGATGCATTCTCAGCTATAATAAGTATCTTAAACTCAAATGATCATATCTCCTATGCCAAAGGAAGGTAACATTTATCATGGTTAGAGACAGTGCAACATTAGGAGATAATATGAAATTGAGTGCAAACAAGCCATTCTTGTAGCAACTCGTTGCCATAAATTTATCATTTTTATGATGAAATACATCTCTTTACCATTAAAAACTCAAAATTCAACCATCATGTTACAATCTAGAATTTGTTTTATATACAAAAGTTGTTTGCTAGTCTAGGTACGTATAATACCTTTTCAATGATGAATTTACCTCCAGGTTGATTGAGAGGAACATCTCCCACTCCTTTGACATGATAGGTTTTATAATAGGCAATAGTGATTGGTTTTCCATATTTAGCTTGGAAGGAATCAAACCATGCTTTGTCCCTAGTCATGTGCTTACTAGAACCTGAATCAATATACCAAATGCCATTTTTTGATCTTGTCATCACCTTCAATATTTGTACCTTATGTGTCAGTTCAGAGTCACGTTTGGAATCAAATTTTGAATCTTTATGTGCAACATGCCTTTGTTTGATGTTTTTGCTTAGGACATGGTTTGTATTGTGTCTTTTTTTGAGGAGGTTTGCAGACTTGGTCTCCTTGATTCATATAGTTATACCAAAAATACATTTTATCATGCCCTTTGTCACAAATATGGTAGTACTTATTTTATTTTTAAGGTTATTTCTACGTTGATGATGGGAAATGTTCTATGGATTCTTTTTGTCAAACTTTGTAGAAATGAGTGCATTGTTTATCAATTGATCCATCAAATGGTTTGTTGCTTCTTCCTTTTTAAGTATATTCACCAAGTCATCAAAGGACACTTTCCTATTGGATACTAACAAGGAAGTGATTAGCATTAGAAATGAATTTGGTAAAGCTTAAACTATGATGGGTACTAAGAGCTTATCTTCCATTATTTCATCCATTGAATTTAATCTAGATTTCAACTCTATAACTTGATGAAGAAATACCTCAACGCTTTCTTCCTCTTAAAATCTCAAAGGGTGGAGTTAATACTAAAGGTGAATTATTATTTATTCATTCTCCCTTCAAATATGGTAGAAAGTGTGTCCCATGCCTCCTTGGATGTCTATGCTTCACAGATATATGGTTAAACAACATCTATTGTGGTAAGAATGATTATCGTTAGTGCTTTGGCATTTACATATTTAAATTTTTGTTAGTATTATTCATCCTCTCTAGGTTGAGTGATTGTACTAGTGATAATGTCCTAGATTTTCTCAACTACCAATATGGTTCTCATTTTATTTTCCAAGGTCTAAGGCTTGAACCTTTGAGTAGCTATTATTCTATAATAAAAAATAATGTTACAATGGTGAGGATTTATTATAACTCTCAAATGGTCCCCCTTTCAATATACCGCTAGTTTGATATATTGAACCTTTCTAAATAACTTTAAATACATGGAAGAAGTAAGTCTTCTCAATATACACGATCATACATGAGAGAGACTTTAAGGTATATGAAAGAGAATAATACAAGGTACCAAGGTAGTATGGAAGGTGACTTACCCTATAAAAGATATTTTAGCACATGGGTACAATATTCCTAGAGGGGGGAGGTGATTTTGAAGGTGTGGTAATGATTTCCAAGGTTTTGAGATAATCTTGCCCAAAACGTACAACTTGTACGAATTGCTTTGTATGACTTGTCAATATTACAAAATTGCTTGTACGGACTGCAAATCGTATAATTGTACGATCCAAATCATACAATACTGCTACTTGTATGATTTTCAACTTATTCAATACACTAAAAATGGTTTTACAACTCAAATTGATCAATTTTGTAATCGATTTCTTCGAAACACCAAAATCCCCATAAATGACAAGTTTTATCATGCAAGTTTACTTCCAAATTTAGAAAATGATCATTTGTACAATATGGGGGTCAGGTTGTATGATTTAACTAAACCCTTGTTGAATACTTCACTCACATATTTGGTAGTTTACACCACATATCTCTTTAGGATAACTTTTAGGATAATTTCTTATTGCAATGGTTAACTTTTCTTCCAACATGCAAACCCTAATTCAATAACATTGAATTAGTATCATCACCAATGTTTCCAAAAAGCATACAACTGACATATGATGTCTTTGTACAACCATAATTCATCATGAAAACATTACTCACTATCACATCAAGGTCGTAGGAACATTAGAAGCCATTTTCATTGTAATCCCATCAATCTAGCATAGCAATTTAATCATTCAACACATAATCTGCAATATGTAATAATAATAACAGACAATGGAATTCACAAAAGCCTGTAATCAAAGAGGTTTTGCTGATATATTCATATTATAAGTATTCATGTACAATACATCCATAATTAATGATCATAATAACCATGAATGGGCTTAACAATGGACATCAACAATGAATACAATCAACAACATTACCATGAACAACACAAAACTACCAAGAACTATATTGAACTTCTCAATGAAAAAAATCAAAAATTGAATGGGGGGCTATATAATGCATGCCCATACCATTCCAAAGTGGTTCCTAAGACATTGCATTACTTACAACTGCCATCCCAAATTATCTCAAAATAATTAATTACAAGGTTTTACTAAGTCTAATTTGATTTTTATCAAATTTATCCAAAATGTACATTTCACCTAATTTCATTGACATTTCAATTTGTACATTTGCAACCTTTTACATTTACACCTACTTGCATGTTTTAACCACTTGTACATTTCAATCAAACTTGACAAAATTGAGCAAAATTATGCAAATCTAATAATCATTTCTTCTTCTTTTAGGAGGTGGATTTGTTGCCTACATCTGCCCTCCCTTTTAAATCAATTGGTGTCCTCACTGACTTAGTCTTCTTGGTCTTGGTCGATGGATCTTGTTGATACTCATCAAGTTGAAGATGAAGAGCAACATGCTCATCCTTCAATCGAGTTGCATAGTTACTAATTTCTAGAGCTTTTAACCCATACTGATTGGCCTTCTCCTCTATAGTAGCCAAAAGTTCAGCTAGCTCCTCTCACTCAGATGCTCCCTTGCATAACTTTTCTATCAACATGGCTGTTATGGTTAACTCCTTGTTATTTTTTGTAATGACCTATAGATTATGATGGATATCAGCTTTACAAGCTACAATACGCTCATCCTTAGACCAAAGTTGAGCCTTATGATCTAGAATTATCTCATTTTAGCACTTGGCATCCATGTCCATCTCTACAATCTTACGATCTTTCACTTGTAGTTGATCTGCAACCTCCTTAAATTGGTTGTCCTCTTTGGCCATTTGTTTAATTTGTGCTACCAGTTGTGCTTCTAACTGCTTCACGCACTCTTTTTATTACTGAATCACATGCTACTTTTCCTCCTCTTGTGAGCATAGCTTATCTTAATAATCCTGCTTGATGTCATTCCATTTTGCTTGTACCTTTTTCAATATTTTCTTGACCTCAGTATTGTGTACTAGTTCTTCTTCCATCGCAACCATTTCTTTTCGAGTAGCCTTGACTTATTCCCTTTGTCTTATTTCAATTTCATCTTAATAAATAAAAATACACTGCACTTTGTAAGGCTTTAACTTCAAGCCATTCACAGTTTTGGGTACATCGGTTCCATTCAAATTTTTTAGTTTGAATGCCCCATTATCCATCACTTTCATAAATCAAAAGGGACCAAGCCACAAGGTCTTCAACTTCCCTGGATTGATTTCTTATTTCCCATTAAATTTTAGAACTAAGTCACCTTGCTTAAGTTCTAACTTCTAAAGGTACTTATTATACCACAAATTCCTTCACTTCTAGGCCACTTCGATCACCCATTGTGCCATGAATCTTCTCTCATCCAACTTTATTAGTGCCACCAGTATTTCCTCTAGACTTTCTTGGTCACCTAATCGATGCTCCATAACTACCCTCAAACTTGGTACGAAGAACTCCAATGGCACTACTACCTCTTGACCATTCATAAAATAAAATGGCGTATTATATATCCTTGGTTTAAAGGTGGTTCAGTATGCCCAAAGAAAATATGGTAACCTTTCCTCCCAATATGCTCCTTCTATCCCACAGGTTTTGTACAAGGTTAACACTAGGACTTTGTTAGTTGCCTTCGCTTGCCCATTGGCTCTAGGGTAATACAGACTAGACAAGGAATGAATTTTTTTGAAATCAATCGTCAACGTTTTGATAATTTCATTCACAAAGTGACCTCCTTGATTATTCGTAGTGGAATACCAAATCTTGTAATCACCTATTCATACAAGAATCGAGTTGTACTCTTTATCATGTTATTTGCTGGAACTCTTGCTTTGACCCATTTTGTTAGGTATTTAGTAGCTACCACGATATATTGATATTTTTTCTTAGAGGTAGTTTTTAATGGTCCAACAAAGTCCAACCACCATATTTCAAATAACTCCTAGGGTTTTTATGGATGCAAGGGTATAAAGTCTCATCATACTGGTCTTCCTGCTCTTTGGTAAGTATCACATGCTTGTACATATTCTTTTGCATCATTGTACAACATGGGCCACCATAATCCTACTAGTAGTACTTTTTGAGCAGTGGCATCTAGCCCTATGTGTCCTTTCATGAGCTTCCCTAAATGTCACTTTGACTTCCTCGTCCATCAACAATATTTGTAGGATACCATCAACTCCCATTTTATATAGCAATCCAACTATCAATTGAAAGGGATTGGGAAGGGATCTTTGATTGTCACTACATTTAGGCTCCTAAAATCCATGCATATTCTGATCTTATCCACTTCCTTCTTCAAGGTGACCATAATAGGTGAAATCCAATCACTAGTAGTGACTTTGAAAATGATGCATGCATCTAGCATCTTTTCTTTTTTTACATTCACCAGTGCACCATACTTGGGATTCATCCTATAAGGTCTTCTTATCACTAGTTATGCCCCAAGAATTAGCATGATATTATGGACACATAACTCTGGTGGTACATATTTCAAGACCTTATACATCCAAGCAAAGACATCCTTATACTCCAAGAATATATTGAAAGCTATTGCTTTCAATACTGGGTTCCAATCATTGCCATAGTGGATCATTCTAGGTTCTTCCTCTGTTTCTAGGTTGACATCCACTATCCAAGGTCCCTCATACCTAATGTTCCTTGGATATGTTATCGCCTTTTACATATTCTTTGGGTGCACTGGTCTTGCACAGATCTCAACATCTCCCATAATATATTTTGCAAAACTTTTAGGGAATGTCCATTTTTCCTCTTCTTCTTTCTTTGATTTGGAGTTGACCTTCATCTCATCTTGTTTTTTCATGGTCTTCTCTATATTAGTACAAAGATAGGTGGGTTAAAAAACCTTGTACTCTTCCATCTGCCAATGGATTCCACTATCAGATTAAGCTTCATCTTCACTACAATCATCCAGGTACAACATCCCTTCTTCATTAGATTCATAATCCTCTTCACCAAAAGAAATGCCTAACTCATCAATCGTGGCCACATCCTCACTGATCCTCTAGTTATTCAAACTGATCATGTATTTGTGTTATCATTTATTGAAGGTGATCTGGTCCTTCCCCAGTTGTGATTAACTTTAGCTATTTGTAGCCATCCTCTCCCTAACAAAGTGTCATATGATAACTTTTGTATGGTAATCACAACAAAATCCAATATGAATTCTTGGTCAGCTATTATAACCTATTGTGCTATCAAGACATCCTTTGTCTCAATATCGTAATGGTTAGCACCATACAATCAGAAGCTAGGTACCCATAATTATGGAGCACCAATCTCTTGCCAAGTCTTCTTAGGTAACACATTAACACTGGATCCTCCATCCACAATGACTTGTGTCAACATGTGCCCCAAGATCTCCATATGGACTAATACAAGTTTCTTTCCAACATAAATCAGAATTATGGTTGGATACATAAAATAGTCCTTCTATTTTTCTTCCTTGATCAACTGGCCCTGGACTTCCATCACCTTATGATGTTGTATGTCTTTCGTCATTACTTTATGTTATTATGGGATGGCTTCTAACAAACTAGCCACCTTAATCTCGATAGTTGTATTCAAGACTTGTGTTGCCAAATTTTGTACATCTACTATCTTTGAATGGTTTCTTTAACTCTTTTTCTCCTACCAATCTCATATGCTTTACTTTTTGTGCTTCTTCCTCAAGTACCCTTTTCACCACTTGCCATCGCTTCTTTTCTTTGGCAGGTTTAGGATACTTTTTTTTCTTAGCTTGATTCCTTGTCATGACTAGGACTTCATTGGTTTTCTCTCTAACTAGAGGTACCTCAATATCTAAAAATTTCACATTATGCAAGTTACTAGAACTTGCTTACTTTAGAAAATTTATTTCTTTGTGGTTCCCTGGACCACACCATCTACACATGTGTAGCATTAGTTTGTTGTATTTCTTGTTTTTGGGATGAAGAAAAATTCTTCTCAAAATGCTCCCACTCTTGGTAATTGTGGCACTGTATCATTGGTCTTCCTTCCAAATCATACTGCAGGTAACTCTGTCCATCCTATCGATTCCCTTGGTATTGTCTTCCCCCTCCTCAGTTATTCCTATAACTACCACTTGTAGCCTACTGGCCACTCTCTTGAGGTTTCTATTTCTTCTCTTGCTCTTGGATTGAAATAACCTGTGGATGCACCTTTGTGTTAAATTGATATTGTACCACTTCATGTCCAAGTACATTATAAATGTGATAATCATCATTTTGAGGATCAGTCACGTTCGTGTGACCTACAAACTTACATTATGTACACCAAATATCCTTCCTATCTTACTTAACTTTACCTTTCACCTCTTTTATTATCTTATTAAATTCCTTTTAGAATAATTGTACTATCTGTTGTATTGTATCGTCTTCGTCATTATCTGAATCATCACACTTAGAATGTGATATCATTTTTGCTACTATTTTTTTTGCCTCACTTTCAAAATTCTTTGCATTCTCAAAAGCTTCTTCATATATGGAATATGGATCTGCCTTCATCTTGTTCCTATATCTGGGTAGCAACCCATCTACAAACCATCATTTCACCAATACATATGCTAAAATATTTTGCATCTCGTCCACCAACTACTTTAGTTGACTATTATATGAATTTACATATTCATCTATTTTTTTCTTAGTGGTATAAATTTCAGTTACAATATCTCCATCATCCTTCAAATGGTGAATCTCCTCAATGAATTCATCTTTCATTGTGTTTTAGGCTTGAAAATTTAGTGTATTTTCTTGTTTCAAATACCAATCTATCACGAGTCCTCGTAATGTAGCAGGGAATAATCATGACCATTCATCTGGTTGGTCCACACCATTTGCTTTCCAAATGGTTATGCATGTCTTGATGTGTCTCATCAGGTCTTCCTTTCCTTCAACCATAAAGGGTGGGCATCTTTGTTTCCCTACTTGATTGACTAAGTTAGTAATTTCTAGTGGTCCCTCCTCTTCACTTGAAAAATTCTCCTAGAATCCTTAACTGATTTCTCCTTGTAGGTGACTCACTATGCTGGTTCTCATTGAAAGCTTCTACTCGAGGTATCTTATACTCACCAAATAGTCGTCTACCAATCTCCTGTGTGTCTTCACTCCAAGATATCCTTTGCTGGTGTGTAGGTTGTGGCCCTGGTCTTTCCTCCTAAGACCTCGTGCACTGTTGCTCTAGTGCTTGACTCCCATCCATCACACTCCTTTGCAATCTATCCACCACTTTCTTAGGTGTTACCATCCACTCACCTCGACCTCACATAATTTCCTCATTAGCGTCTTCACTTACGCAAACATTCTCCTCGATTGTAGGTGCTTCTTGCTCCTCTTCTTCAATTTTGATCAGCAATGTATCCAACCTCTTAATATCTCCTTCATCATATATCCATACTTATTCTATCACTATTTCATGCATATTGTGTTCAACACTGCTCACATTCACTCTTTGAGCAATTTTTGTGCTCCTTCTAACTAGGATATCTTCTCTTTGATCTTATCTCCTACACCTTTGCACACTTGTGTTTGTCATTCACCTCCAATTTAGTACTACTCATAATTTATCACTTTGCAGGATCTTCTCGACTACAACAATTTTGACCTGTTTTTTAAAAAAATACCAAAGTTCGATAAGGCAACGATGCCAAATGTAGCACACTTTGGCGCTACCTAATCGATCAATGGGTCCTTCCAATTACGATAATGGGTTCTTCTCAATTGTATCAATATAATCCAATTTTAATAGGTAACAATACCAAATGTAGTATAGAGGTGTTGTATTCCTAGAGGGGGAGGTGATTTTGAAGTGTGGTAATGATTTCCAAGGTTTTGGGATAATTGCTTTGTACAACTTGTCAATTTTACAAAATTGCTTGTACGGATTGCAAATCATACAACACTGCTACTTGTATGATTTTCCACTTAGTTAATTCAACAAAAATGGTTTTGCAACTCAAATTGGTCAATTTTGTAATCGATTTCTCTGAAACACCAAAATTCCCATAAATGGTAAGTTTTATCATGCCAGTTTACTTCTAAATTTAGCAAACAATCATTTGTACGATATGGGGTAAGGTTGTGCGGTTTTCCTAAATCCTTGTTGAATACTTCACTCATAGATTTGGTAATTTACACCACATATCTATAAGTTTTGGGATGATTTCTTATTGCAATGGTTAAATATCCTTCCAACATGTAAACTTTAATTCAATAGCATTGAATTAGTACCATCACCAACATTTTCAAAAATTATATAAATGACATATGATGTCTCTGTATAACCATAATTCATCATGAAACCATTACTCACTATCACATAAAGGTTGTAGGAACATCAAAATCCATTTTCATTGTAATCCCATCAATCTAGCATAGCAATATAATCATTCAACATAGAATCTGCAACATGCAATAATAATAACACACAATGTAATTCACAAAAACTTAGAATCAAAGAGGTTTTACTGATATATTCACATTATAAGTAATCCTGTACAATACATTCATAATTATTGATCACAATAACCATGAATGGGCTCAACAATGGACATCAACAATGAATACAATCAACAACATTACCATGAACAACCCAAAACTACCAAGAACTATATCGAACTTCTCAATGAACAACCTAAAAAATTGAATGGGGGGATATATAATGCATGCCCAAGCCGTTCCAAAGCGGTTTATGAGACATCACATTACTTACAACTACCATCCCGAATTATCTCAAAATAATTAATTATAAGGTTTTACTAAGTCTAATTTGATTTTTATCAAATTCATCCTAAATGCACATTTCACCTAATTTCATTGATATTTCAAGCTGTACATTTACAACCTTGTACATTTACACCTACTTGTATGTTTTGACTACTTGTACATTTTAATTAGAATTGATAAAACTGAGCCAAATTATGCAAATCCAATAATCATTTCTTCTTCTAGAAGGTGAATTTGTTGCCCATCGACACCTACTTAAAGAGAATCAATTTTACGATTTATGTCTAGTGATAGTGATGAATTGGGTAGTAAATTATGTAGTGAAAGTATCAAGAGATTGATGATCTTATTTTTCCATGACTATTTAAAGGGTCGATGTCCAAACATCATTATGGTAGCTTTGGTAGCTTTGTTAGGCTCATAGTAGCTTAACATGACAAATTTATATTTAAATGCAAGCTAGATGTGTCATTGATATTGAATGTTTCTTGTGTGCATAAGCATGTGCTATAAGAAAATTTTAAAACAATTATCTTAAAAATTTGATGGTGTCAATCATTGCCGAAAATGCACATATTACAAAAAAAAATTCTACCCCCTCTTAAATCTATAAAATATTCACTATAGTCAATTTTGTATTTAATTACCTATAATACTATAGGAAACTACAAAATTAAAAAAGAAAAATTGTCCTTCCTAGTGTAGTAAATGCAAAGGTCATCTTTGTGGGTTTTGACCCCTGACCCCTTAACCTTTGCTTTAAAAATGATATTTTATTTCAACTTGCCAACCCCCCCTACTAAATGGTTCATGCATGGAAAAGAGAAAATGATGTTTTTAACCCTTTTAAAGAAAATGCATTTTAAATGAAAAATTAGAAATAAAAAATTTGAACCTTAGATCTCCAAATTCAGAGTCTTCAAGATTGATTTGATGCCAATCTAGTTAGTCATATTTATATGTTTCAAATCCTTGAATCTTCACTCATTTTAAATCCTTGATGTATTTACAACACTCGACCTCCTATGTTATCAAATTTTTATGGATGCTGATGAGGACCACCCTTACATGTGTGAATATTTACTATTTTTGGGTTGGTATTCAAATCTTGGCACAAGACCATGTGGCACGTATTACAACCATGACTTCTTGACCTTCGACTCTTCTGTCCTAACTTTTATGGTGAGGTTGTTGAAATTGGGAAGAGCAACATGCCTCCTCTGTTGACCAAAAAATAAGGAGATACATGGTTTTTATGAAGACTTCATTAAAAAATCCCATCAATATATTTAATCACCACTATTCTTATCATAACCATAATGACCCTTCAACGCCAAAGTAACAATATCCTCATCATGTAGCATAACTGCATCTAGGCCCACATGCAACTTCCACTTCAATGGCTTTGGCTACTACATCACCAATGACTACAATGTCATCCTCAAGTCTAACGACTCTAGCAACAATAGGTAAGCTTCTATAAACCGAGGGTGAATATTTCTCTATCTGGTGATGATAAAATCCTTATTGTTGTCTAGAAGTCAATGAGGAAGGGGTTTAAGAGGACCAAGAAGAATTTAAATTTCAAAGTCCTACAATATTAATTGCAGCAAAATTGAAAAATAATTATTGAAGTTTAATTTCAAATTACTATTGATTAGTTGGATTAAATTGATTAAGTGCACTTATAAGTTATTTTGAGAGTTAATTGGAGTGATAAGATGTGATTGTTAGTGCATTAAAAGTGAAATATTAAGTGGGTTCATTTGCACTACTATATTACTCTCAAAAATCTTAGTGTTTGTGTTCTTGAGAAAGGCACAAAACCAGAATTTGAAAAAGTGTCTAAAGACACTATTAGTGCACAAAAATATACAACACATAGTGGTCAAGTGAAGCCACCAAAATCTGGTTAGAATCCTCAAAAAAATGGAGAAGAAGACAACTAACCGAAATCATAAATAGAAGCTTCAAATATTGAGACTTGGCGAATCTTAAATCCAAAGCATTACAGAGTTCAGTGTAAGGAGAAAAGTGCAAAAAATTACATCAAATAAAGAGCTTCTATATAAGCTTGAATTTATCATCAAAGTATCCAAGAAAAAATGGGAAGGTGTCGAAACAAAGAGACAACCTCAAAACCCCTACATTGCATTCAAAATGTTTTACCACAAAACTAGAAAAATAGACCTGAAAAAGATTGCAAAAGGTTATTTTATACATAAATTTATTACATTGTATTGCACTATCCTAATATGGTTTATACAAAAAAGAGGGCAAATTTGAAGGTACCTCAAAGGTATAATATCCGTAAGGATTAACCAACTGATGGCAGCCGAATACTTACACACTCCAAACAAGGCAAAAGAGCACCATAGAAGGGTTATATTCCCTACTTCTTGGATAGTCGAACCTGCATACGTAAAGCAAGCAAAGTAAAGCATACGTAGAGCACTCTACACCATTATTGGAGCACCATCAAGGCTCCACCAAATATCCACAATAGCATTGTTTCTCACTCAAGGCATCATCATCAAAAATATCTTCAGCAAAGAAATCAAATAGACCAAGCTATACTAATAAGGATAGTGAAGGATTACATTGAAGCAATAAAGGCCCATGCACAAGAAGGATGTGATACTTGTCACTTGGAGGAAAACCCTAATATTTCATCCACAAGCGCTCATCTTGGTCAAAGACATTACTAATAGTAGATTGGTATGTTTAGACACTTGTCTATAAAGAGAACAAGCACTCACCTAAAGAACATAACTCCCAAGTGTAATCTAGCATCATTCATCCCAAGTGCTCAAGAAGAAAATGGATGTGCCACTTGGAACTTAAACCAAGATTTCATTCCATTTAAAGGACATATAATATCAAAGACTTCAAAAGGGTATTATCGTACCCACATTCAACACTTTAGAGTCATCGCGAACAGAGTCAAACTGCAGAGTGGAAGCAAGGAGAAGAGCTTTCAATGCTCTGGTCCAAAGAGGTCAAAGGCAGAGATTAAGAAAAGCCATATTTGGAGCATTAAATACATGGAAGTTTCTAAGCATCTATTCGAAGAAATGACCAAAGCAGATATATTAACATATCAACCCTTGCACACTGAATTTAGCACCAATTATTGTAGTCTCTACATAGTGAAAGGTAAGATTTATTCCCATTATAAAAGTGCTTTCATTTTTAGGAAGTTATAAGGTTGATAAATTAAGGTCAAAATTTAGAAGAAATTAACTATATTGAAAGCCATATTTCAAAAGGAATAATTTATCAAATCAATATAATATTTGCAATATTAAACTTAGGAGTAATAAGGGTTTCTACTTGCAAATATTATTGTGTTCTAATTTTCTATATTTGGGAGATATAAGGATTACAACACCAAATAAAGGTAATTGAAAATTAGAAACACTAAATCAAATCCTAAGGGATATTAATAGAGGCTATTAAAGATTTTTGCTAAGTTTGGAAATTTATAATATTCTTGTCTCAGAATTCCTCAAAAATGGACAAAAAAAATCCAACATTAAAACCTCTTTAAAATTTGTAAAAGTGCTTAGTTCAATAGAAGCAATAAGGGATAATAGAAGTTGATTTTGGGATTTATAAATACTTTACAAAATCAACCAAAAATGGAACTACATTTTATAAAAGCACTATATCATATTCCAAAACATACTAGGGAGTCATAAGGTATTCTACAAAACTTGGTAATATTAGCATCTATCAAATATTATCAAGTTGCAAATCCATTGGGAAGATATAAGCTTTCTACAAAACCTAAAATTCCATTAGGTTATATACTCTCATTACTAGGGAGTCATAAGGAATCCTAAAAAACCTAAAAACTAATAAAGGTTTTATCAAAAAAAGCTTATATATTTCATTTAGGGATCATATATCATAATATAGGGAGTCATAAGGTAGACTACAATAAAAATCCTATCTCAAAACTATCAAGAAGAAATATAGATGAAATAATAAGAAATGCCTTTATCAATAAAGAATTATTTTATGAAATTGAACTATATTCTCAAAACTTGATAGAAACCCTTGAAGGATATGAGAATCTATCAACTAGAGAAAAGGAGATATTCTCCTTATTTATTAAAGAAGTAAAATAGGGTAACTTTGAAGCATTAATTGGTTATCTTCATAAAAACCTTTTCAGGGCATGGTGGAATTCATGAAATATAGTTATATTCACATATGAGGAATGCTTAATGATTTACCTATCATTAATTGTGTTTGTACTTAATCAACACAAGAAGTAAACTAGCAATACAAATCAATATTATTATGATGATAGACTAACTCCTTGTGAAGAAAAAATTCCACCAGCATCAATGCAGAATCGCAAAAAAAGAAAGAAGAAAAGGAATAAAAGACATGGTCAAATAAGTCTTAGCAAACCAAACATAAAGACTAAAGAACCATCAGCTATAACATTCTTTACATCATATGAATACACCAACTACTTGCTCTATCAAATTACAATAAGCAATGAAGGAGATTACAAGTTCCAGTTTTGACTCCAAGAAAAAGAACCAATGCAAGAAGACTTACAGTGCAAAGTGAATTAAAGAAGATAGACCAAATCAATACAAAGAACATCAAGCTGAAGACCTTACTCAAGAAGAATATCCACATTGAAGACTAAAGTCTTCAATACCCAAATAATGTAATACAGGGGTGTTACAAATAGATTATATTACATCATTTTGGTCATGTAAATGTACCTTCCTAGGTACATACTTAGGAAATTATATTACTTTAGGGGGAAGTTATCTAGTTACTTCATGCAATGTAATAAATGCACAAGTTTCAATGTGCAAGTTGTATATGTGCAAGCTATCCCTTGTACAACTAGGTAGAGTGTTGGCCAATGAACCTATCTTTTTATATAAAAATACCTTATTGTAACAAGCAGATATATAGAAATATACAAAAACATATAGATAGATAGATAGTAGCTTAGTGTTGTGTGGATCACCATATATTGGTGATGGGTGCAATGTAGTCCAGTAGCTTTGTTAATGGAGTGTTCATTTCCTCCATAGCTACATTGTATTCATTTCCGTCATTTCTATTTATAGCATATTTCATTCATCTCATAAATTTACCTTCTTTCATATTATTTTGCTTGTGATTGCTATCTCCCATTACACATTGTATCAAAAGCTAAAAAAATAAAGATTGTAGAAGAGGTCAAATTTGTTGTAGGTAAACCATATTTATTTTCCTCAAGTAGCATATAATCCTCTCCTAGTAATAAAAGTGAAATTGGTGTAGAGGTTATCCCTTGCACTTTAGGGTTTCAAGAGCAACATAATAAAGAAATAAGGATGGAGGAAATCTGTAACAATTTAGGGTTTTTACGGTAAAATAAGAAGGTAATTGCTATGGAAGAGTGTTCTTGCACTTTAGTGTTTCAAGGTAAAATAAAAAATAATGTGCATTTGAGGTTATTCCTTGCACTTTAGATCCTTCAAAGCAAGACAATATTGTAGATATTAGATTATTTGGTATATTGCAATATTAAAGCAAGGACCTTGTAAATAGTTTAGTCTAGGATGTGTTTAATATTTGAGTCTTTAGTATGTGCCATGTTATTGAGAGTATGTGTCATATAAATAAGTGTGGAGTTGTTTTTGAGGTGTCATGTTAGTAAGTGTGAGTTATATGAGTGAAGTATCAATTTTAAAAGTGAGGAGTTATGAGCAATCATAAGAGACTTTGTCTTTATGTAATATGTGAGATTTATTATGTAAGAGAGAAATATGAAGAGTTGGATCTCCCATGAGTATGAGGAGATGAAAAGTTCATGAAAGTGTCAATGTCAAGATTTGTGTCCATATGAAGAGTCTTGTGTATGTATATATTGAATACAAAGACTTGTAATATGTATTGAGGAAGCATTGCATGTATGCATTGCTTATAGTAGATGTTTATAAATAAAATTTGTATTGTGCATTGTTTGAGTGATTTATTGTATGAAATGTTTTAAAATATTGAGATCTCGTGGAATTATCCTATGAGAATAAAGGTAATTTGCTAACAATGGTATAAGAGCTATGGTGGGGAGAAGATAGACCATTGGTGGAGAGAAGATTGTGCTACAGTGAAAGAAGAGAGCAGAGTTTTTAAGGAGGAACATCATGATGAAAGCAAACATTGAAGTGTATGCATGAGTGTTTGAGCGTCTGGTAGTAAATGTTGGAGTCTTAACATCCTTAGAGAATAGAGAGATGTCAAAGCAGAAAAATCCAATCCTTGTAGAATGAAGGCACACATTTGTAGTAATTTTATGCTATATTATTTTCTCGAGAGTCCAATAGTTGAAGAACCATAAAGCTGAGCATGTTGGTCATGAGAAGAAGATAAAGAAACCCCATGTGCATTGCTTGAGATTGTTTATAGTCCACTGGTTTGTTGGAGAGGAATACCTAAAGGAAAAAACAAAGTCCATTTGAAGAATGGAGTGTTGGTCCAAATGTTCAAGAGTAACAATACTAAGAGCAAAGAGGAGGATAAAGTTGCATGCCTAGAAATGTATAAAAGGAATTACATAAAAGTGCTAGCCTGGTAGCACAAGATATGTGAAACAAATTGATTAAGTGGAGTAGTATCAAACACCAGAGATATAAGCAAAAGACTAGCCAAATTTGCATATAAAGGACAAGTAGTCATAAAAGGATGACACGGAAGAAATGTTTGTGATTGTAGTAACACTTAGGCAGTATGTATTTGGAAGGTAAAACATGTGGTAAACATCCAAGTGAGAAGCACCATTTATCAAAGGTACAATTTTACCTTTAAATTAGTTATTTGAATGATCGAGCACATAGATTATAAGAAGCATATTTGATTGAGTTGTTAATTTAAATGAAGAAAGGTTGGTTTGTTTTATAAAGTGAAGCATTGGAATAATTAAAGTGCTAGTGAAATAATTGGAGGGCTAATTTATTTGAAAGGATAAAAATAATTAGTGGGAGTTATAAGAAGAAGTTAATTTATTTACTAAAGTGAAGGGAATTTATAAATACAGAGATATAAGAAGATAAATGATTAAAGGTGATGAATCAATTAAATTGAATAATATTGAAATGAAGTTAGTTATAAAAATAAAATAAAATTGTTGAAAGAAGAAATTGAATGAAAATTTGAATATTTAAATTAAAAAAATTGAAGAAAGAAGAAAATTGAAGATTGAAGAAAAATAATTTTTTAAAGAATGAAAGATTAAAGAAAGAAATTGAAAAAGAGAAGAAAAAAGATAAATTGAAGAGAAGAAGAATATTGAAGAATGAAAAAATAAAATTTGAAGAATAAGATTAAAAGAATGAAAGATTCAAGGAAAATAAGAATTTGAAATTGAAGAAAGAGAAGAAATTAAAAAATTGAAAGAAAGAAATTGAAGATTGAAAAATTAAATTGAAAAAATTTGATAAGTAAAGAATTGAAGAAGAAAATTATTGAAGAAAGAATAAAAAAAAATTGAATTGAAATTGAAAAAACTTTTTAATTTAGGAGTACTAAGATATTCCACAACAAAGGAAATTAATTTGGTGAAAGCTGAGAAGATTGAAGAATTATTGCCATGGAAAGAAAACAAACAAAGGGATAAACACATAGTCTATATGATTCACTAGAAGAAAGTAAGGAAAGGTTGAAATATCCAAAAATTTGCACACGACACATGATAAAGAATATTGTAGAACCAAAAGATATATCAATAAAATCAAAGGACTTACAATCAATTCTTAGAAGATGAAAAATTTGCAACGTTTGGTAATGATATGAGTTCAAAACTTATTAAAGCAAATGAAAACTCTAAAGGTGCTTTTATATTACATATTGATATATGTAAGATAACACATATGATATTAGTTACAACTGAAGTTTCTAAAAACAAGAACAAAAGAAAAGAAGAATTGATTAAAAGTTTGAAAAACAAACTTGTGATGAAAAATATCAGTTGTAACACAAATGACTTAAGGCATATGACAACAAATGATCTTCAAAAAATATATTTGGGTATAAACATAGAATGTACAAAAGACATATGTGTTGTACAAACAATGTTGATTTAAAAATATCAAATGATAAACTAGATGATAAATTACTACATTTTACATGTGTTAGCATCAACGAAGCTAATAATAATGATCCATGGGATTTAGTGCCCAAATTTGAAGGAGTACCAGAGTTAGTACAAAAAGATCAAGATAAGAATTAAAAAAGATTGAAGACACATGAAAGCAAAAGATCTTTACACCAAATAATGTAATAGTGGGGAAGTGGGGGTGTTGGAGGTATTACATTATTTAGTACCTTGCAATATTAATGCAAGGACCATGTAAATAGTTTAGTCTAGGGTGTGTTTAATATTTGGGTATATAGTATGTGTCATGTTATTAAGTGAGAGTATGTTTCATATAAATAAGTGTGGAGTTATGTGTGTGTGGTGTCATGTTAGTAAGTGTGAGTTATGGAAGTATCAAGTTTAGAAGTGAGGAGTTATGAGTAATCGAGTTATGTGAATGAAGTGTCAAGTTTAGAAGTGAGGAGTTATGTGAGTTATAAGCAATCGTGAGCGGCTTTATCTTTACGTAATATGTGAGATTTATTATGTAAGAGAGAAATGTGAAGAGTTGGATCTTCCATAAGTACGAGGAGATGAAGAGTTTAGGAAAGTGTAAATTTCAAAAGTCGTGCATTTATATATTGAAGATAAAACTTTGTAATATGTATTGAAGCTTATAGTAGATGTTTATTAATAAAATTTGTATTGTGCATTGTTTCAATGATTTATTGTATGAATTTGTGTCTAGAAATATTATAAGATCTTGTGGAATTATCCTGTGAGAATAAAGGTAATTTGCTAACATACAAACCTAAAGATGATAAGTTGTACTATAAATAGTGTGAGAAGATTGAAGAGATTGTTGAAGATGAAAGTATTTGTAGGAATGAAAAACAAAACAAAGGCAAAAACAAAGAGAAAATGAAACCTAGAAAGATATTGATACAAGAAAACAAAAGCAAATATCACAAATGTTAACAAGAAGTGGGGCTAAACCCACAAATAATAAAAAAATTACAATAAAAATAATATATTAGAATATTAGAGGCATAAATAAGAACCCTAAAAAAAGTATTAAGAAACTGTCATATTGTTATAGACAAAATATTTATAAAAACGAAAATTGGACAACAAATATTTTAGTCATTTGTATTGTTGAATTTCATCTCTACAAAATTAAAATTCCAGAAGGCATATGTAAGATTTTATCTCTAAATAAAAATGATATAAAGGAGTTGATTGTAAAAAGTTAGTAACTTGAAGAAGATGACAAATATCTTCAATAGAAAAGCAAGTTGTATATGGTTTAATAAACTTAATAGTAATGTGTCCCGTGTAGAATTTTGTTCCACATTTTTTTTTATACAAGGGAATTGGTAACATCCTTTCATCCTCAACAACATGGGCATGAAGGGCAAACATTCTCCCCGAGGTTCCAAATACTGGTCAAATCATTAAAGCTGCCTCTATAACCCCTGCCTCTCCTCAGTAAACACAACCTAGAGTGAGGGAGACCCTCGATGGCCCAAGGTTGGTACCGCCATCGTCAAGTTGGCGCACACTCAGCGGACTAAAGTCAAACTACTACATTTGCACAAATTGAACATGCTCCTAAGCTATAAATCTAAGCCTCCTCTTAATAAATATCCAAAATCTTACCAATATACCAAGCCTTAGAAAACAAATTCTTTTCTACAACTCGCATACAAAACTTATCTCCGTTCAATTTTTACATAAAACTTCCAGAAGTTTTGAACTTAAGAGTTGAACCGAGCATGTCCAGATTCAGTGAACCTCATGGGAGTGGATGTCTCCCAAAAGAAAAAAACACCACGAGGCGTCGCTGACGATTGCCCACTCGTGTAGACCACATTTTGAAAGCCGCAAATGCCGTGGTTGAAAACGTTCCACGTGTAAAGTATATCAAACTTTTGAGTTTAGAAATTTTATTCGCTCAATGAAAAGCAGTCCTATGTGTTCCGATTGCTAGTCATAAATGGGATAAAGCGCATATCTATTATTAAATAAATAGAAAAGTTATTAAAAAACAAGCCGTCACCACTTGTTCCAGATTGGTAATCTCTATTAATATTAAAAAAAACAGTAATAATGGTGTCTATCGATGGTATGATCAATGGTAATAATCACTACTCGAACCATTTAGATGCAATGTACGTGGTCATGTTATTATTTACGCTAAGTGACAAGACTCTCAAAATTCGTCACAACCAGAAGTCTTTGTCGAATATAGCTCCGTATAATGGTCCTTGAGTTTGCGTTGTAAAATATTTGACATTATTGAATGTGGTGCAAATTACCACTTATGGAATTTTGATATGGAGTACATAAGATCAGGACATTATTGAATGTGGTGCAAATTACCACTTATGGAATTTTGATATGGAGTACATAAGATCAGGACATTATTGAATGTGGTGCTAACTACCACTCATGAAATTTTGGCATGGACTACATAAGGACATTATTGAATGTTAATAGAATTTAAGAATTGTTGAATGTTTTATTTTTATTTATTTGTTTATTTTTTAATATATATTAAGGGGTTGGTTACATCTACATTAGTTTTAGTAAGAGTTAAGTATAAAGTTTAAACTTAAAAAATAGTGTTGTTGTGATCAACTCTTCTATATAATTGGAAAAAAAGTATAGGGTTTAAACTACAGGAATTGCTTTCAACAAGTCTATGCCACCTTGTTGTTGATGACCTGACGTGAGGGGGATCATCGATCATTTAGGATTTGTATTGTTGTCATCTATTTGGCATGCACTTAGAAGATTTAGATCATACTACTATCTTTGCAACAGGCATACCCTTAAGCAGGGTTATGCACAGTGGCGAATTTCACATTTTAGCACGAACATTCAGATTTTTACATTGTTAATTTTGCAAATTTTGGGACCATATAGGTCGATCCATCCGCCCAAAAATTTTGGGATCCAATTTTTTTAAGGGTAAATTCACCCCATTATCATAAGGTTTCCCGCTTAATTTTTGCCTTAAATTTTTTAAAAATAAAAAATATCCCGTCCAATTTGCCCCTTATACCCCATTATATATAGCTAACCCTGACAACAACCCTTATACAATTGCAACATTAATTTTTTTAGATAGCGAGCGATACAAAGCAGATGACTGATAAAACACGAGTCCACGACTGACATAAGGCGATTGGCGGAATGTGAGTGGTTGAAGGCGAGTGGTAGAAGTCGAGTTGCATAAGGTGACTGGAATAAGATGACTGGCATAAGGTGACTGGTAGAAGGTGAGTGGGAAAAGGCGAGTGGCATAAGGCGAGTGGCATAAGGCGACTGACAGAAGGCGATTGGCAGAAGGTGACTGGCTTAAGGTGACTGATAGTAGTTGAATGAAATACAACGATCACCATTTACTGGTAAGTTTCTTTTACCATTAATTTTTCTTTTTTTAACATTTTGTTCATGGACACTCAATAAGGAGGTTTATTCTGCTTGGGACAGATATTCTTGGGACAAATATCCTATCTTCTCTAGCAGTAGTTCTCTTTTATACTAGTTATTTTTATTTTAAAAATGATGTTCATTGTTCATGTTACTCTTATGTTCATACAAGTAAAATGTCAATTGTTGGCAGTGGAAAGAAGGGAGGCCAGTCTTCCGATAAAAGGAGTATCCTCAAATACTTTCATAATATTTCAAAATTCAATCAGCCATCAACATCTGCACAAATTGAAGGTATGAACGCCTTTACTTACCAGTTAATTTTTGTACATTGTTAATTTTATATATAATGTCTTCATTCATAAAGAAGTGTGCTTTTTGGTTGATGGCTTTGTCCATTTTTTATCTGTAGAAGGTATGCTTTTAAATGCCATAGTGATAATGACCCTACTATTGACACTAGTATTATCTCTACATAAAACACCGTTGACCCTGGTATGCCTCCACTTCCACATATCCACGTTAATGAAAATTCCACAGATGAAAATATTCTTAATCAAATGGAACAACATGAAGAGATTCTTGAATCTAACACGCCAAGTGGAAAAGAAAATAATAGTTCTTATGCAGTCCCTAC
This sequence comes from Wollemia nobilis, assembly GCA_028583015.1. NCBI lineage: Eukaryota > Viridiplantae > Streptophyta > Pinopsida > Araucariales > Araucariaceae > Wollemia > Wollemia nobilis. The sequence goes on along the minus strand of JAQPPZ010003287.1, from coordinate 2,687,685 downwards.
TTTTAGAGAATCTTCATATAAAAAGCATAAACGAGCAAGGTTATTGTAGACACCAAAAATACGTCATGTTTAGGAGACTACCCATATGGAAACATCCATAGACCATATGAACCCTCTTGGATCTCTCCAAGAGCAAGCAATGGTCCTAACCACTCAAACAGGGCAGTTCTAGCCCATCCAAGCCTGATTGTTCTCAAGAGGAGCGACCACAACACCTAGTCATTGAAGACTACAACGGCCACACCTAGTTGTTGAACCTGATAGCAACTAGCATCACACACAGTATGGCTGTGATTACGGGCCCAGATCACGTAGTTCGACTACACCTATGCATGGATTTCGAGCGAATTTTGGCGAGGAACTCCTTGATTCCCTCCTAACTACCCCTTAAATGCAAATTTGTGACTGATGCTTCCCACCCAGAACGGTCAATTGCATGCAATTTAGATGGAGGCTTCTCCAGGAAGCCAAGTTCCAGATCTAAGAAGGAAATCTACATATAGACTCTCCCACAAAAAGAAAAGGATCCACGAAGTTTCAAAGTTAAGCAGCGAAGCCCTGTCAAAACAAAGGACCAATCTTCAACACTTTGAGGAGCATTGGAGCACCGTTCGATTGAGGTACACTCACACATCAGTTGTTGGATTCACCATTTCTAACTACCAATCAGTGTAGGAGACACACTCGATGACCCTTGAACATCAATTTTGGCAAAGAGAATAGTGCACAAATCCCTAAACCACAAGGAGGAGAGCTTCACATCACGACTGTTGTCTCGGAAAGAGGCCCACAGGCATATCTTAGGGCATAAGTGTTATTTCCTCTTACTTTTAGCTTAGATTTATTACTGCTTAAATTATGGCTCGATCATAGTTTAGATTTGGTTTTATTTATGCTTGTATTTCGTATTTCCTTAGCTTATCACGTATTTATTATTCTGTTCATGTTTATATTTCATTATCAATATCAAGAGTTTTAAGATCCGCTAACAAAGACCTCATTCGAAGAGGCTGCCCATCCGACTAAGCGTACTTTATTGTTTTCATGAGTGCAGATACAGATCCTCAAGACCAGATTGAAGCAGCGGGAGCATAGAGATACCTCCAGGACCAGATCTGGAGAAGGGGGTATCTGTAAGCCCCCATATAGTTTCATGTGCGGGACCAAGAGGCCTGCGTAGACACATTGTTCCCTTGCGGGGAATATATCCGATCGTTGCTCTATATTGTGTAAATATTTGTATCAAAATGATGGGTATCCCTTAGAGGGATGAACTTGTAACCGAGGATTAAGGCTATTAATAAATAAAACATCTTTATTTGTTTTCTTATTTCTCATGTTGCATGTGCTTTTAGTGTTTTTCATTTTGTGTGAGTTGTAACATACATAATAAATCAATGTTGCAAGTAGGGTAGATGGGGTGCGTGCTTCCCAGGGTCGCACAAATGGTGATCACGGTGGGACCCCCACCATGTTTTTATTTTTTGATTAATTTACTAATATTTTGGGTGTTTTTCTCTGTGCAGGTCTAGACTCTTTTGTCGATAGCATCCAGCAGATCTTAGCCGCTATAGTTGTCAGCGACCAGAATCAGTCACTTTGGTCAACAAAGACCAGTAGGAAAATAGAGATAGAGGTCAACCAGGTCATCATCAGGCGAGGAATTGAGGTTGGTACACATTTTTGATTCTCTGTGACTTTCTGTCTACATTTATTTTTTAGAAAAAGCAAGCAAAAACATAGCTAAGTAGGCAAAATGAGGAAAATGAAATGAAAACTGCATTATAAGTTTCTTAATTTTCTTTAGTTTCCTCTAGGCATTTTTAGGAACATCGGGCCTCTGCTTGTAAGGTCTTCCCTAGTCTTTAGTGTGCTATGCTTATGTGTGTAAGTTTTCTTGCATGTGGTCCAACCAGTGACCTCTATTCATAAAGAAGGAAGTGTAGTACATGAAACATCATTTAGATTAAATTAGATATGTGTCTTTCTGAATTCAAAACGTTATTTTTAGGCATGTAGAAAAGTAGTCATGAATGTTGGGTGATGCATCGCTTTTTATTTCAAGAATCTAAAAAGAACACCACACACTTACACGTTCTACCATAACATTGGTAAGGTCGGATTTCATCACCGACCCCCAATTTAGACCGGTGACGTTGGAATTCATCTCCTTCCACCGGCTTACCCCCTAGATGTCCTTAGATGGAATAGAGAACTCTTTTTAAAGCTGATACAAGTTACTTGTGTCCAAACTGTCTCCCACTATTGCATAGTGGAAGATCTAGGCAAACCCCCCACTGGGATATAAGCGGTGTACCCTAGACTCTTTTGAGAAATCATGTTCAACACTAGTGTTCTTTGTCTCTAATTTGATTGAGTTCCCTCATTACAAGTCCAAAGCATAAATAAGAAATCAAGGTTATCAACAAATATGAACACACTAGACAGTTTAGGGAACACATTAAAATCCTTAAACAAGATAAAAATATGCTCACTTTGTTTGTGTGATTTGGAAATTAATCAAAAAAATAACACAAATCAGAATGGTGAACACATGGAGCAACCACCCTCGGTCCATTACCAAGGAGGAAAATAGTACTCCTCACACTCACAAACACATTGGCATTGAGCCGCCCACCCATAGTGTCGTCGGGTGAAGTTTGACAAGTCTTAGGGGCAACAACTCAACCCTTGGGGGGAATACACGAGAAATCCCAACAAGAGATCCACTTCCTATGTCCCCATCACATAGACATGAGGAGGCCTCAAGGCCCCCCTCATCACACAAAAATGAAGAGTCCTCATGGTGCCTCTCATCATATAGACACACAGAGGTATCACGACCTCCTTCATCACATAAGTAAGCGGAGGCATCACGACCTCCCTCTTTACACTGATATGTGGATTCATCACGACCTCCCTCATTGCACAAACATGTGGAGGCTTTAATGCCTCCATCCTCACTCCAACATGAGGAGGCATCAATACCTCCATCATCGCACAGGCAGGAAAGGGAGGTGAGATCCCAAACATCATATGATACACAGAATAAATCTGCCCACTAAGGGGTAATACCATAGGGTTGCGCCCAATCGCAGACCCAAGCTATCCTATAGCCTCCCTGCGGATGGGAGAGTACCCCTAGACCATGAGATCATTGGTGCAAATGGGACTCTACGAGATCAGCCATGGAGAACTAGATAGCTAGATGAGCTAAATTGGTTTCCCTCGAGATCAGCTCCGAGAAACATCACTACCGCACGTTCTGCTATAGGGAGTTCACGTAGTTTAGCCACTAGACGTACCAATGAACCAAGGAAAGCTTCAAAGTGAACCCATAGCACACACACTACTTCAAATCATGAGCATAATCAACCCTTAATGTAGTACACAGAGTAAGTCGCCCTAGCAGGGCAGGCACATAACAGGAATCTCCCTAAGAGGCCTTAACATTAGAAATCCTTGTACATAGGTAGAAAGACATGAACCCTCAATAGCAAATCACTTTGACTGACTACGTAGGTTGGAAGAAGAGCTACGCATTGAGCGGGAAAACATGGAAGATCTTGAGCAAGAGGAGCATAGAAAAAGGCGCATGCGATTATAGGAGCAAAGCTCAAGAGAAGAAAGGGTGGAGCATGAGGAGCTAGCAGAGAGGCTAGCTCGAATAGATACACACATAGTCGATGAGAGGTATCAACACGGAGGGCATGCCGATTCTCCATGGGAGAATGATGCTAGATATGAGCATATTCACCATGCTCCACAACATCAACAACACCTATATTCTGAGCAAACGCAACTCAACAGGGACCAGACAAGGATAGGATATTTGGAACAAACCCATCCAGAACCTCCAAGCGTGGTCATGGAGGATGAGCACAGAGGTCCGATTAGAGAAAACATTAGAATACCTCCATTACCACCGCGTGTAAACCTTCAAGAGCATGAGATTATCTCCTCGAAGGCATACCAAATGCTCACTGAGAGATTCAAGTCTCTTGAAAAGGACACAAATGAACAAAACACAACATTAGAGAAGATACACAACCAACCTTTATGCCCATCAGTCCCGAGTCCCGCATATCCTAGGCATTTTGAGATACCTAGGTTGGATAAGTTTAATGGAGAGGGAGACGCACAAGAACACGTGACCAACTTCATGAATGCGTGCTTCCACCTAGACAAAGATTATGCCCTGATGCTGAGAATATTTATCATGACGTTCTTAGGTGTAGCAACCCAATGGTTCAATCAGTTTCTTAAGCACAAAATCACCGATTTTGAGCAACTGATAAATGCGTTCCTAGAATGTTTCTCCTTCGATTCTAAGAAGGTGAACTTGTCTGACCTGACTAACTTGAAGCAATATGATGACAATCCAGTGATGGACTATGGGGACAGGTGGAGAAAAATCATGGTGAAGCTATCATTCTCTGTCTCCACAGAAGAACTCGTTAAAATTTTCACAAAGAGTTACACAAAGCATATTTCTCTGTTGTTATAGCTACAATAGTACAATTTATTTTAAAAAGTCTTGGCTCAAACCAAGCTTATTGAAGACATTAAGGTCGATGAAGGAGACCTCAAGCTCTGCAACAAGAAAAATGGAGCAAGAACAATCGAAATGACAATAACAAGCAAAAGTAGGCCAAGCCTGCTCAATTTAATCAGGTTGTGTTAGCCACATCGTAAGGGGGAATGAACAGCAACCCCAAAATTATTAAGCGCAACCCCCATCGGCTAACTATGATCCCAAGAACAACTAGGGCTGAAACAAGGAACGTCGATCACCTCGTTATCTCATGCCTCTAAACGAATCGATGCAATCGATATTCAACCAATTAAATGAGGTGTAGAGGATAAGATATCTTGAAATACAATTGCTCGACCCTAATCGTCCCAAGCCAAGGGGATACAGGGAAGATCACCACTCCCCTTACCACCGGATACCAAGGTATGACATCGAGAACTGCATTGGATTTAAGAATGTCATACAAAAAATGATTAAGAAGGGAGAACTAAAAGTTAATAACACACTAGCTCCCGATAATAGGGATATGGGTATATTCAGGAACCCTTTACCTAACCATGAAATCCCTAGGGATCAAGGTGCACAGGTCAACTATGTCCGAGTTGAGCCACCTATTCAAGGATGCATCAAAATGGTTGAGTTGGTCAACGTGGCAACCAAGAGTCAAAGATATGGGTAACCACAACCACCAATGGCTCCCATCAATATCTCGGTTGCACCCCAAAAGAGACAGGTGCAAAACAATCTTCCAGGTCCACCAACAAGACCTGTAGTAATGGTTCATAGTAGATTAAAGAAAAATCTATAAAGGACTTCAACCAAATTATCCATCTACAAGCTCATACGACAGTCTCCTAGGAACATGGAGACATTAATGGAGATTTTGAGATCAATCAAGCTCCAAACCCAAAACCCAGATGCGTTCACACATTTTGTGGGGCAATTTCAATAGTGCCAAGAGCCCGTGATACGTTTTTATGATCACAAAATCAAATAAGTGTCAGCTACTACAACATATCTGCCTTTGCACATCTTGCATCTATCAATGACATACCATTCAAGCGGGTTCTAATTGATATAGACTCATCAATCAACATCATTACTACCAAGGCTATAGGGCACTTGAAGATACCCAAGTCCAATATTATCCCGATTTCATACACCCTTAGGGATTTTAATGATACACGATGCACCACTGTGGGCACAATCATTTTACCTATAAAATTTGGACACAAGACCATCCTTGTGATATGCCATGTGTTAGAAGGGGTAATGCAACATCCTCCTAGGGCGTCCTTGGATTAGGGACATGAAGTGCGTACCCTCGATCCTGCACCAATGCATCAAGTATGTGCATGAAGAACAAGTGCATATGGTTTCGTATGATGAATAACCGTTCAAGTATGTGCATCAAGTCAATTTTTCGGGGGGCTTCGACCTACCGTCAACACACTTGTACATCCAACCTTCTTCTCCAATCACGTAGCTAGGAAGCAAGAGCAAATCAGTACGAGGTGACCCATCCACGTTGAGACCACCTCCTACATCCAAAGCCCCTGGTGCTTCTAAAAATCCTGCTACAAATAAGACTAGGGATAAATAGAAGCTGAAGGCACCCATGGTGGAGGAAGGACCCCAAGAGCGTCCGACCAAGCCAGCTATAGGTATCAATATTTCACGCCAATAATTGATTTTGCACAAGACATGGGACGACCAAGAGTCCCAAATTTTCCAGTAGGAATGGTGGTGTCCTTAGGGATTTTGCCTAACCAGACTAATTTTATATATGATGTTCTAGATTACACCCACACTACTCCTAAATTAGAAAAGGATGAGTATGAGTCATTCACCATGAGTGTCCACTACTTATCAAACCCTAAGTTCACATTGAGATACTTCGAACAGTGTCATTGGCATAGCTATGGTTTAGGACTATATGAACAGGGGCATAGACTGCCATTTCAACCATAGTATCAACTACCTACTAACAAAAGAGGAACACTCCCAAGAAAGAGTCGAGGATGTACCTCAGCCTACCTTACCCGCATCATTGACAGTGTCATATGCACCCAGGTGATAGTGCATCTAGCCAACACAGCGCTAGGATAATATCTTGCACAAAACGTGGCTTTCATGCTAATCATTGATTCTGCACAAGACATGGGATGAGACTAAGATGGCCTATCTGGGGTATCAGCAAGCCACCCAACGACCCATCCTAGGACTAGAAACCAATGCCAATGGCTTTTGGATAAGCGATGATGACTTTCAGGATGAAACTGAGATGGTTTATCTTGTATGTACCTTACCTGCATCATCGATAATGTCATCTGCACCCCAACTGATAGTGCACCTAGCCAACACAGCGCTAGGATAATATCTTGCACAAAATGTGGCTTTCATGCCAATCATTGACTTTGCACAAGACATGGGATGACCAAGAGTCCCAAATTTACCAGTAGGAACAATGGTGTCCTTAGGGATTCTGCTTAGCCAGACTAATTTTATATACGATGGCCTAGATTACACCCACACTACTCCTAAATTAGAAAAGGATGAGGATGAGCCATTCACCACAAGTATCCACTACTTATCAAACCTTGAGTTCACACTAAGATACTTTGAACAGTGTCATTGGCATGGATGTGGTTTAGGACTATATGAACAGGGGCGTAGACTGTAATTTCAATCGTAGTATCAACTACCTACTGACATGTGAGGAACATTCCAAATAAATATTTGAAGATGTACCTCAGCCTACCTTACCTGCATCATCGATAGTGTCATCTACACCCCAGGTGATAGTGCACCCAACCAACACAATGCTAGGAGAATATCTTGCGTAAAATGTGGCTTACACTCCAATCATTGAGTCTGCACAAGACATGGGACGATACAGAGATGGCCTATCTGTGGCATCAGCAAGCCACCCACCGACCCATCCTAGGACTAGAAACCAATGCCAATGGCTTTTGGATAAGCGATGATGACTTTCAAGATGAAACTAAGATGGCTTATCTTGGATGTACCTTAGCCTACCTTACCTGCATCATCGACAATGTTATCTGCACCCCAAGTGATAGTGCACCTAGCCAACACAGTGTTAGGAGAATATCTTGCACAAAACCTGTCTTTCATGCCAATCATTGAGTCTGCACAAGACATGGGACGACCAAGAGTTCCAAATTTGCTAGTAGGAACGGTGGTGTCCTTAGGGATTCTTCCTAACCAAACTAATTTTATATACGATGGTCTAGATTACGCCCACACTACTCCTAAATTAGAAAATGATGAGGATGAGCCATTCACCATGAGTGTCCACTACTTATCAAACTCTAAGTTCACACTGAGATACTTTGAATAGTGTCATTGGCATGGATATGGTTTAGGACTATATGAACAGGGGTGTAGACTGCCATTTCAACTGTAGTATCAACTACCTACTGACAGGTGAGGAACATTCCTAAGAAAGAGTCGAGGATGTACCTCAACCTACCTTACCTGCATCATCGACAGTGTCATATGCATCCGAGGTGATAGTGCGCCTAGCCAACACAACGCTAGGATAATATCTTGCACAAAATATGGCTTTCACGCCAATCATTGAGTCTGCACAAGACATGGGTCGACCAAGAGTCCCAAATTTTCCATTAAGAATCGTGGTGTCCTTAGGGATTCTGCCTAACAAGACTAATTTTATATATGATGGTCTACATTACGCCCACACTTCTCCTAAATTAAAAAAGGATGAGGATGATCCATTCACCACGAGTGTCCACTACTTATCAAACCCTAAGTTCACATCAAGATACTTCAAACAGTGCCATTGGCATGAATATGGTTTAGGACTATATGAACAGGGGCGTAGACTGCCATTTCAACCGTAGTATCAACTAACTATTGATAGGCGTGGTCTAGGCTATCAAATGCAAGGCTGTGATGACTCCCTAGAAGCAGCCTTAGACAGGTTAAACATTGGGCTTGAAGAGGGTTTTTATTGGAACCCATATCGACCCCCTGCTAGAAACCTATGGGTGAAAAATGGGTGTCGATAGTCAATATCGCACCCCCTAAGACATATCACACTAAATCCTCCCTCGAAGCGTCCCCATCAAGAGCCATCCTGTAGGAAGAAAATCCACTGCATGAATGCGGGTAAGAGGAGTACAACTATGTACCAAGCAAGGACAAAAATAAAGCTGGATTGGCCTACCATGGACCACGGTATGTGCAGAATCATGTTTGGACAGGCCAGACAGAAAGAGGCTACATCTCAGACGAAAGTGAGTCCATCCCAAGTGATGGGGGATGCAGGTCAGACAAAAGTGACTATGAGTCAGAGGACTCAACAGAGATGGCCTACTTACGACCAAGACATACGAGCCACATCGTTAGGCCAAAGACAAATACCGATGGGTTCTTCATAAGTGATGATGACTATGAAGACAAGACTAATATGGCCTATTTGGAGCATCAAAAAACCATCCACTGACCCATCCTAGGACTAGAAACCAATGCCAATGGCTTTTGGATAAGCGATGATGAATTTCAAGATGAAACTGAGATGGATTATCTTGGATGAACCTCAGCCTACCTTACCTGCATAATCGACAGTGTCGTCTACACCCCAGGTGATAGTGCACCTAGCCAACTCGGCGCTAGGAGAATATCTTACACAAAACATGGCTTTCACACCAATCATTGAGTCTGCACAAGACATGGGACAACCAAGAGTCTCAAATTTTCCAGTAGGAATGGTGGTGTCCTTAGGGATTCTACCTAACCAGACTAATTTTATATACGATGGTCTAGATTACGCCCATAATACTCCTAACTTAGAAAGAATGAGGATGAGCCATTCACCATGAGTGTCCACTACTTATCAAACCCTGAGTTCACACTGAGATACTTTGAACAGTATCATTGACATGGATATGGTTTAGGACTATATGAATAGGGGCATAGACTACCATTTCAACCGTAGTATCAACTACCCATTGACAGGTGTGGTCTAGGCTGAGACGAGACTGAGATAGTCTATCTGGGACATCAGTAAGCCACCCACCGATCCATCCTAGGACTAGAAACCAATGCCAATGGTTTTTGGATAAGCGATAATGACTTTCAAGATGAAACTGAGATGGTTTATCTTGGACCTCGACACTTGCTTATGGAGAGATAAGCGGTGCTTCGTTCCATCGATCCTAATATTTGCTCCCTAAGAAGGCCAATAAACCTAGATACCATTTATCGCATGGTCAACCTGATTTCGCTCACCTTTAGAGAGCTGCTACTCCCAAACGATCCCATCATCCCATATGTTCATAGACAGAATCCTAAGATCCCCATGCCACCAGAGCCACATTGTGAGTATGGAAGGCACACCTAGGATATAGAGTTCCACCCACATGATCCTAGGGATCCCATTCCATCTATAAACATGATCTCCATTGATTTGACCACTCCACTCCATAACCCAACAGATCTTAGAAAACCATTGTGTCTTAACTTAGATTCCATCGTTGGGATTGCACTGATTCATACCTAGAGCTTGAGGATTTCTTCCCCAATGAAGATATCCTACAATCATTCCATTTTGCATCGGGTTGTGATTATGATGTCTATCATGCTGGTTTTTTTTTTAGTTAGTAGGAACCTTGAACCCAACAAATGACATCCATCTAATCCCCACTCTTCATCATCTTGAGGAGGGGTCACATATGGCAATAGAGGGAAATTTTGAGGTGGACATTATCAATGATCCTTCTTAGCCGAAGAAAGTCAAGTTCAGGAAAATCTTATCTCCAAAAGAATAGGTCATCATAATTCCTCTACTGAAAGAGATGCCAAATCTCTTTGCTTGGACCTACAAAGACATGTTGGGGATAGATCCAAAATTGGTCATCCACAACCTTTCGATAGACCCCACGAAGAAACCGGTCAAGCAAAAACTCATAAATATGCATCCAACCATCGCTTTGATGGTTAAGAATGAGTTGCAAAAACTATTAGATGTGGTCTTTATTGTTCGCATCGACTATCCAGAATGGGTATCAAACATGGTACCCGTACGAAAACTTGATGGAAGGATCCAAATTTGCATGGACTTCAGGGATCTCAGCAAGGCAACCCTAAAGGATTCATTCCCTTTGCCCAACATAGATGCTCTTGTAGATGCAACTGCAGGTCATGAGATGATCTCCCTAATGGATGGTTTTTTTGGTTAAAATCAAATTCAGATTAAAGTTGAAGACCAACATAAAACTACGTTTACCACTCCATGGGGGACATTCTGTTACAAAGTAATTGCATTTGGTCTTAAAAATGCTGGTGCCACTTATCAGCGGGCTATGACATACATTTTCTATGACTATATGCACAAGATCTTGGAAGACTACATTGATGACATACTAGCCAAGTCATTACTACAAGAAGAGCATGCTGAGACCCTCAGAAAGGTCTTCGATCGCCTAATTGAGCACAATGTCAGGTTGAACCCCAAGAAATGCGTCTTTTGCGTAACTTCTAGAAAACTATTGTGTTGGAAATTTGAGGTAATTTGAGGCATTTTATGTTCTCATTGATGTCACATGGATCACATTGAGTTTTGGTGGCCAAAATATTTCATAAATAAGCATTTATGATATTTTGGAAAGCATAGCTATTTATAGGGTTTTTATGAAAACCAAGGCAGGCAAAATAAAAGATTTTATTTAAAACCATGGATGGCAGATTTGAAATGGGTTTTTCTTAAAACCCAGGTTGGCTTTTCGTTTCATTGAAAAAGGTGCCCCGGTGAAGGAGATAATTAATTTTAAATATTTAAGTTAAAATTTTAATCATTTAAAATTTTAATTTAAAATTAAAATTAAAATTAATATTTTATTATTGTCGACGTCAAAAAGGAGGAGGCAAATAATATTAAGTCATAACCGATGTCAAAATAAAAATGTGGGCATATATAAATATGCCACTAAACTTTTTATTTTCCCTAAGTCCTCGATGAAGATAATCCGTTCAAAGCGCTAAGGGAGCAAAAGTGTCATATTCGTTCGAAAACCAGTGAAGAGAAGAGGGAACAAAGGTAAGTGAGGTTCCTTATCTATCATCATAGGCGCTTGTGGCCTAGCAATAATAGGAAGATGCGTAAGTTGTTTAAGCACCAGCAGATCCGAAGTTTGAATCCCACCGGCACTGGTTTTGCAAGGTAAAAAGGGAGAACCTTTTGCGCACGTGGTTTTTGAGGGCAAGTTTGAAGGAAGCAAGAAGGAGGTCTTGCGCTCTTGGTTTCTATGTGAGCGGTTGGCTCACATGGTTGTTGGAACCACCGTTTGAGTGGTGCAGGGGCAGCGACAGGGGATCAAATCTTGCTAAGGTTAAAGGCAAGTTATTAATTTTTCCAAATATTTTATTTTTCTAAGGTTGCCCTTGGAGAGATAAGGTTTGTGGTGCATGTTGTCAAAAGGAAATATTTATGGTGATTTTACTTTTAGAAGTATACCATATTATATATCGTTGGAAAGCTTATTTCGAGGGCTATTTGATTATTTTTTTTATAAGAAGAAATAATGTGTACATAAAGAGATATTTCTATTTTTGTAAAAGGGTTCAAGTGAAGGTTGTTTTGTTCTTTTCAAAGTGTGTTGAGTGTGGCAGATTTTCTAAAGGGGTTTCTTCATATTCATAAAAGGTATGGTCATTTTCTCCTATTGATTGTCTATGGTGGTTGATTTCTGAAATATCATTAGAGGGAAAAGGATTGTTTGTGGTTTCCTTTTCGAAAGTGGTTGGTTGAATGCTTCAAGGTTTTCTAAATTGAGAATTGTGTTTAAACCTTGTTTTATAAGCATAGTTGTTGAAGCCCATTGGTTGTGAAAGAACATGAGTTAGAAAAGAATATGAGTATCATTGTTATGTGAGATGTGTGGTTGAGCATTTTTGGAAACATTTGAGTTGGTTGATACATACTTGGACTAGGGTTGTGTGAGGAAGAATTGTCCCTTATGGTGATTAGTTGAGATTGATTTTAGAACATATTGAGTCTCTAACAATTCTCTTTATGCTTCTATGAGTTGAGTTGAGATTGAGTTTAGAACATATTGAGTCTCTAACAATTCTCTTTATGGTTCTATAAGACTTGAGTTGAGTTGAGATTGATCCTAGAACATATTGAGTCTCTAACAATTCTCTTTATGCTTCTATGAGTTGAGTTGAGTTGAGATCATTGTGAATCATTGTTGTCATCCATTGAAGAGTAAATTGCCATTCATTGTTGAGTTCATATTTGAGCTTTGCCTTGATAGATTTGTGGATGATATTTGAGTGCTACTTGAGCATGATTGATTGAGCCTTTGAGAAGGCATTTGTGGATAGTTTTGAGAAAGCTTTGTGGATAGTTTTGGGGCAGATTTGTGGGCAGATTTGTGGATAGTTTTGGGATAGTTTTGGGACAGATTTGTGGACAGATTTGGGATATATTTGGAAAAGTTCTTATTGAGCTTTTTAGAGCATATTTGGGAAAGTTCTTGGTGAGCTTGCTAGAGTAGATTTGGGCAAGTTCTTGGTGAGCTTGCTAGAGCAGATTTGGGTAAGTTCTTGGTGAGCTTGCTTGAGCAGATTTGACAAGTTCTGTGTGAGCTTGTTAAGTAGGTTCTGTGTAAGCCTATTGAGCAGGTTCTTAGTGAGCCTATTGACAAAGCTCTATAGGTGACAGAGTACAGAGGATAGAGTCTTAATGGATAGATATCCAACAGCCAGCATAGTTGAAGAGAGGTCTGACTGAGGAGTCTTCAAGTGGAGAGAGGTCCACCAGTCAGTGTAGTAGAGAGACAGAGTCTTCTCGAAGATCACATAGCCAGAGAAGAAGGGGAAAGAGTTCTCCTATGGAAGAGATCCACGAACTTGAGATTAGGGGATCAACATCTCCTTTGGACAAAGATCCATAAATATTGTAATTGGGAGTGATTCCCAAAGAGATTGATTGAGAAAGTTTTAGTAAAATATTTTCTCCGTGGAGTAGCCCACATTGGGTGAACCACGTAAATTGTGGTGTCTCTATTGTGTATAGTATTTTGTGCATTGCTTTTATTAGTGCTATTGATACTTCTATATATACACAACATAATATTGAATTGAAGAAAAAATAAAAAGTGGTCTTATACTGTTCACCCCCCTCTCAGTATAAGCTTGTGTTCTTCATATTGGGATTCATCATTTATAAATGAGGCATCAAAGTAGACCCAGCAAAGGTAAAGGCTATCTTGGAAATGGCCCCAACCATGAATATCAAAGAGCTAAGAAGCCTACAAGGCAAAGTAGCTTCCATAAAATGATTTATCACACAACTTTTAGATAAATATCGACCCATGAATTGACTGCTACACAAGGGGTTCCCTTTCCAATGGAACAGAGAATGTCAGCAAGTCTTTACTGAAATCAAAGAGTACCTTGCAATGTTACCAATTCTAGCTCCACCCAGGCCATACATGCCATTCTTGATATATATATCTGCTATAGATTTTTCTTTGGACACCATGTTAACTCAAAATAACACGTAAGATAAAGAGAAAGTGATATATTACATTAGCTGCACCCTGGTGAGCTACAAAATTGGATATGCATACATAGAAAAGTTGTTCTTAGTAGTGGTCTTTGCAACCAATAAATTGTGTCACTACATGTTGAGCCATACCACATATGTAATATCCAAACAAAATCCTTTGTAGTATATGATGAGCAAGACATATCATAACACACGTACTACAAAGTGGATCATGCTACAGACAAAATTTGATTTGGAATTTATAAGCCAAAATTCCATCAAGGGACAAGTCATAGCTGACCAGTTGGCTGAGGTGCCTCTCTAGAACAATAGGTCCCTTACCATAAAGCTTTCTTATGATGCGGTATTTGCATTATCAAAAGCACCCGAACCTAAAGAATAAAAAAATGAAGCAGACATGACTTTGTTATTTTATGGTTCAAAGTGTGAGCAAGGAGATAGTGCGAGAATTATATTTTTCATGGTACAAGGTGCTCTAATGTCCTTGTCATTCAAGCTAGATTTCCCTTGCACCAAAAATAACACTGAATACAAGGCCTTAATCTTGGGTCTCCAAACAATCATCGCAATGAAAATCAAGAGGTTAAATATCTTTGGTGATTCCCTCCTCATAGTCAACCAAGTCAAATGACTATTTCAATGTCGAAATCTAATCTTGAAAGCTTACAAAGATCTTTTTGACACATATCTAGCCAAATTAGAGTGGTATGATATCGAGGTGATCCTTTGTTCATCAAACAGATTCGTAGACACCATGGCATCTTTGGAATCCTTAATCCCTCAGAACCCCTTCATCGATTTCACTACCATTCATGTCAAAACGCTCTCACATTCAGTGATCCAGTGTGAGGGTTTGGATAATAAGAAATCAATAAACATGATCCATATAGAGCCAGACCATAACTAGTTCTTTAAGGCCAAAGACTACTTAAATAATATGCCTTGGGGGTCCTTGATCTCTCAGGGTCCTATGGGGAATGGTACCATTATTAACCATAAGGTTATCTTAATCTGTGTTTGCACAAGTCAAATTACACTAGGTACAAGTCATATTATCTGTCGAGGCTGTAACCTATCAGGATTCGCTATCCTAATTACAAGACTTCCTTAGGCTTGGAAGTGTCCCACAGGGACTATCGCATACTGAAAGACGAGTATTCAAGTAAAAAGTGAATAGATATGTCTTTATAGGAGGAATATTATATCATCGAAGCTATGATGGAGTTCTCCTACGTTGCTTAGATCCCTAAGAATCATCTTCATCTTGGGTGATATCACAAGCTTACGATAGTACGTATGGTGGCCACTTCAACGACATGGCCATCCTCAAGCACATTCTTTGAATGGGCTATTATAGGCCCACCATGGAGAAGGATTGTTGTGAGTATGTCAAGAAATGCGTTAAATATCAACATCATGCAAACCTGACACACTTGCCATCTCAAGCCTTACAACCCATTCAGGCGGCTTGGCCATTTTCTCAATAGGGTTTCGATCTGATTGGAAATATTTCTCCCCCATATTCAAGTCGGCACACATTCATCTTAATGGCAACTGAGTACTTCACCAAGTGGGTGTAAGCGGTACTCTTAACATCAACAATTGGTCCTCGAATTACATAGCTCATACTTCACAATATCATTTTTCGTTTTGGGGTACCCTTTAAGATAATCTCGGATAATGGACCATCATTCAAAAATAAAAATGTGCAAGCTTTGACAAAAAAATACAACATTCAACATAGTTTTGCGACACCATACTATCCTTAGGAAAACAGGCAAGCAGAGGCCTCAAATAAGGCAATAGTACCCATCTTAAAGAAGACGATGAAAGAAAACCATAGGGATTGGCATCTATAATTACCCTTAGCATTATGGGCTTACAGGACTAGCGTATGGATGCCCACCAGGGCAACACTGTTTTTGCTTGTATATGGCACTGAGACCATTATTCCTTTAGAGTTAGAAATTCCAACGTTGTGCATCATATTGAAAGAGTTCATTAATGACGACATTGCACGGTAAGCTCGCCTAGATTAGTTGACCCTTCTGGATAAATGATGCATCAATGCTCTGGAGCATCTTCGCATCTACTAGGATCATCTAACACGAGCTTACAATACTAGAGTTCACCTAAGAGACTTTAAATTTGGTGATATTGTACTCAAATAGAACCAACATAACTCAAATCTATCATCGCATCTGCGAGATAAATTTATAGCCAACTGGATAGGGCCCTACATCATCTCTAAGAAGATTGGGCCTGGGGCATATTGCTTAACAATGTTGGAAGATGTTGAGGAATCATAGCCTCTCAACATCATTCATTTAAAGGCATTCCACACATAAACAAAAAAATATCAAAAACATTCAAATAACTTCAAAATTATCAAAAACAATAAAAATCATAAAAATCCAAACAAATCAAAAAACATTAAAAAATATTAAAAAAAATGCAAAAACACAAAACTGAAAGAAACCCATCTATCTAAAGCCTGAGTGAAGCCTAACTACTGGTGAAATTCATTGCCAACATGGTTAATGAGGTTCATTTACCAAAATTTCTTAATTAGGTTCATTTTACAATAATAACAAAGGATGTTAGGGTTTAGAGAGGTACCCGCAAAGCTTCGGCTCCTCCACTGGTCGAGGCTTATCCTTGACTGGCCATAGTGTCTACTCTACAACAAATTGGTAGTGCTCTACGTCACAGTCGCCCAAACACACTCCAGAGCTCCAAAAGCGCGAATTGAAAATTGAAGAAAGTGACAACTCAAAACCCTAATTTTTCTTTTATTTTTCCAAATCACACCCTAACTGCTGCCAGAGTCAATGACCCCAAATTCTTGGCTGCTGGACCTAACTATGGCCACACATGATAATTGGGGGCCGTTGGTCCTGACAACGACCAACAAATGAAGAGAACTTTCACCAAATTGTCACCACAAAGCACTTCAAAATAGGCCATAAAGAGCACTTATTGGTTCAAAGCATGTAAAATCTAAAGCAAATACCCAAAAATGTCCAAAAACATCATAAAAATCAAAACTAAAAATCAACTAATCAACAAAAACCTAAATGAGCCTCATACCCAGTCATTTGCTCTATACACTTGGCGATTGTAGCGACAAGCGCTCCATGCAACTTGGCAAGATGAACAAGTAACCATAAGGCCACTTGGGGTAAACTAGTTATAGTAGAATTGAGACGCTTCACCTCAAACCTGGAGAAGGCCATGATGGCTGGACCACCCCATAGGAGCGAGAAACCTTCTCATTCTTCCTATTACTAATAGTGTTTCGACACACACTACAAAAGAATAGCTAACACCTTGATTCCCTAAGAAGGCCATTGTGGTCGGACCACCCCAAGGGATAGAGATGTATAACTACCAAACATGGTTGAAAGCACACCTATATGAGAACTAGCCTATAACAACAAATGCAACCCTCTTAAAAATCCAAATATTTCATTTTGGTCAAGCGACTCATCGCTTCATTAATGGTCCTTTTCTCATCGACTTGTCGCTTGAGGGGGTAGTAAAATTTTTTCGAAAATCATACTCAAAGTCAACAAAAGATCTCTTGATCATGTCAAGATTGCGTTCATCCTATGAATCATTACCAACAACTATCATAAGCTTACCCTTTGCTAGGGCAAAAAGCAAATATGATAGTTAAGTGTGTATCTTCTTTCCCTTCGGACCTATAGTAGTACTGAAGCTACTCGATTGCTTGATGAGCAAGTGCAAACTTCCACAAATTTAAGCCTTCCATTCTATTGGAAGCAATGATTCTAGGATTCACACCCTCTTGCATGATTAGGGTATCCTATGTTGATCAGATCAATGATCATCATCCAACCTACAATATGGCCCTAGGTGGTCTACTTTTTTTTGCTCCGCACTATGTTTTTCTCACAACACATCCAAAAAAGGGGCATCTGTAGACACCTAAAATGCGTCATGTTTAGAGAATTTCCATATGGACACATTCATATACCATATGAACCCTCTTGGATATCTCCAAGAGCAAGCAATGGTCCTAACCACTCAAACAGGGTAGTTCTAGCCCATCTAAGCCTTGTTGCTCTCAAGAGGAGCAGCCACCACACCTAGCCGTTGAACCTAATAACGGCCAGCATCACACACATTATGGATGTGATTACGGGCCTAGATCACGTAGTCTGATTGCACCTGTGCATGGATTTCGAGCGAGTTTTGGTGAGGAACTCCATAAGTCCCTATTAACTGCCCCTTCAATGCAAATTTGTGATTGATGCTTCCCACCCAAAATGGTCAGTCACATGCAATTTGTATGGAGGCTTCTATAGGAAGCCAAGTTCTAAATTTGAGAGGGAAGTCTACATATAGACTCTCCCACAAAAAGCAAAGGATTAGTGAAGTTTCAGAGTTAAGCAACAAAGCCCTATCAAAACCGAGGACCAATCTTCAGCACTTTGAGGAGTATTGGAGTGTCGTTCGACTGAGCTATGCACATGCATCAGTTTTTAGATTCACTATTTCCAATCGCCTATTAGTGTAGGAGACACACTCAACAATCCTTGAACATCAATTTCAACAAAGAGGATAGTGCACAAATCCCTAAACCACAAGTAGGAGAGCTTCACATCGCGGCCACTGTCTTGAACAGTGGCCCACAGGCATATCTTAGGGCATAAGTGTTATTTCCTCTTGCTTTTAGCTTAGCTTTATTACTGCTTAATTTATGGCTCGATCATAGTTTAGATCTGGTTTCATTTATGCTTGTATTTCGTATTTCCTTAGCTTATCACGTATTTCTTATTCTGTTCATGTTTATATTTCATTATCAGTATCATGAGTATTTAGATCCGCTAACAAAGGCCTCATCTAAAGAGGCGGCCCATCATACTAAGCATGCTTTGTTGTTTTTATGAGCGTAGGTACAGATCCTTAGGACTAGATTGAAGCAGCGGGAGCACATAGATCCCTCCAGAACCATATCTGGATAAGGGGGCATCTGTAAGCCCCCATATAGTTTTGTGTGCGGGACCAGGAGGCCTGCGTAGATGCATTGTTCTCTTACGGGTAACATATCCGATCGTTGCTCTATATTGTGTAAATATTTGTATCAAAATGATGGGCATCCCTCAGAGGGATGGACTTGTAATCGAGGATTCAAGATATCAATAAATAAAGCATCTTTATTTGTTTTCTTATTTCTCGTGTTGCATGTGCTTTTAGTGTTTTTTATTTTGTGCAAGTGGTAACATACATAATAAATCAATATTACAAGTAGGGTAGATGGGGTGTGTGCTTCCCGAGGTTGCACAGTTATCTAGGTGGACAATTAATAGATCATTTCAACCTGATTGCATAGCAAATTTTCTATTTATTGAGCTAGTGTTGCCAAAGAATAGTAGTGAGGGAATAACAGAATTGAGATGCGTAATTTGCAGTTGGAAACACGAAAAATATCATAGATTGCAACTTAAGAAAGATACAGTAGAAAAATATTGTGGAAAGGTTTATATCAAAATAAAAGAAGGTGATAGATCAATACCAAAAAATTATAGGTGGAAGGATGCATCAGAGTGCGCACATATAATATATGCGTAAGAATATGATAAAAAAATGAAACAAAAGCAAACTTTAGTTGAGAAAGGTGCAACGATTCAAGCCTAATTTCAAAAAATGAATAAGTTAACTTTAGCTTCAAAAAATTTGCAGTTTTCTGTTGTATTCTCTATTCTCAAAAAGGGTAGACCTATGTCTGATTTCATTGATTATAAATATCTATTTCGACTAGCTGATGTGCAGAACTTACCTAATGTCCATTGGTCAGATCGAAGTGGTTGAGAAATGGCAAAATGTCTCTCATTGGTTGAGCAGGATGACCTCAAAAATAAAGTAATAAAGGCCAAATTCATTTCACTTTCAATTGATGAGGTGACTGTTTTTTATAATACATCTTGGATTTGCATACATGTTTACACCTTGGAAAATCATTTAAAGCAACCTCAATTACTTGGAGTACACAAGATGGTGGAAAATTGCAATGCATAAAACATTTACAATGTTGTAACTATTTTAAAGGAAGAAGTAGAAATGAATGAAATGGAAATAACCACTAAGTTAATGCGTCGGAGTTGATGGTGTTGCTACAATACAAGGACACAAGAATGGTCTTTGTGTTAAACTACAAACATCTGTTGCCCCATATTTGATCCCTATTCATTGCATGGCTCACAGAATGAATCTTGCATACAAAATTGTGGATACATTCACAAATGTTAAGAGAGTGGAAGAGCTTGTCCATGAAATTCATGATTATTTTTTGCGCAATACAAAAATATTTTAGAGTTCCAACAGTTTGCACTATGAGTTACTGAAGGTAAAAAAATGTTAAAAGATGTGGATACTAGGTGGATTTCGATGTATCAATCGATATTTAGAGTTTTCAGAGAATATTAATCCTTGATAGGGTTTATGTATGCAAATCGTAGGGCAACTGATAAGGCTAAATATTTACTATTTCGAATGAATGACTTTGAAACACTTCTCACATTGTGTGGTATTCTTCCAATGTTGGAAGAAATGAATACTTTGATCAAAATTGCACAAGAAAGATAGATTTATATTGTAGATTTCATCAGGGCGAGAAAATAAATTTGCATGCATATTAATATGATATACGCATCTGGTCAAATTTTCATGGATCCCATGTTTGAGATTTGGAGAGCATTAACAAACTTGAATTATCCTCAAAGCTTTCTGAAGTTCAATATAAACGATCATCTATGTATTGATGTCCATGGAAAGGAAATACCTTTATATTGTTTTGGTTTGTGAACGAATATAACTACAAATGAAGTTGAGAAAATGCCCATAACCTACAACATATTTCATTTAGTTGTACATGATACAAAAATTAAACTGAAACAAATAGCAGAATCATTTGACAAAATAAATAAGACCATTTTCAAAGAGATGAATTTCTTGAGGTTATAGGTGTGGTTAATCCGATGTTTTGAGATACTTGTAGTGAATACTATATTATAAATGCTTTATTTCTCAAATACATGGGCATTCTTACTAGCCATTTCAGTAAAAGTGTGGTAGTCAATGGTATTGAAATCAATGACATTATCAATAGAGATATTTTGACAAAATAATCAAACTTTTTTGGAACAACAATGTCTGCTTAAGTTTCACAACTCTCTAACCATCATGAAACAGGTTCTATTTCACGTTTGTGGAGAAGATTACATCCCAGTAGTATATTACATCATACTATGAATAAATATTTTCATTTATATGAATTATGTCAAATGATGATTTTAGGATCCGTGGAAGATGAAAGGGTATTCAGTGCATTATCATATGTAAAATCTAAAGTTCGAAATAGGTTGGACAAAAATTTGGAAAATTGTTTGAGAGTATATGTGTCGACCTATGAGGTGGAGAAGTTTCCTTATGAAAGAGCATTGTCACACTGGAAATCTGTGGCAGAGAAAAGAGATGTAAAAAATACTGAGGATGATGGTAACACTAACCAGATTGTGATGACAAAATTTTTGGGTATGAATGAAGACAATTTTGTACAATCTAAAAAGAGTTCGTTCCAGCTTCCAGCATTATGATGCAAGGATGCTTTCATTTGATTTGATTTCACATATTATCATTTTATTTGATTTCACATACTAGAATGAAAGGATGCTTTCATTTGATATGATTTGAGTTTAGCATTATAATGAAATGAATATTGAGATTATATTGTAATTTGATACATGTAATTTTGATGTCATTAATAATATAATATAATATTAGAAATGCAATTGGATACTCTGTATAATTTTGATGTCATTAATCATATAATATGATATTAGAAATACCATTGGATACTCTGTATTTCATAGCCCTCTGATTTGATTATGTATATTTGAATGAAATTGGATTATTTGATTACACATGTTGATTAGAACACTACATTATCTTTTATAACAGAAATATGTTATTGGATATTTTGTATATAATTTTACATAAGCCTTGTTATTAAATTATTAGTCTAAAGGTTCAAATTTTTTGGTATATTTGTATTGTATAAATCATTTATGACAAATTGTCAAAGTAAAGATCTATGTTGTATTTCCAGTCATTTCAAATTATTTTATATAACATAAAAGAACATCTTACTGCATCCACATAATTCAAAATTACTTAATGCATCAACATAAATAATCAAAACTGACATATGATGACAATAAATATTTCCAGTCATTTCTCTTTCATTGATTTCAATTTTCAAAATAGATACCATTCTTTCACAATTTACAAATAATATCAAATGTTTTTTGTTTCACTTCAAATTAAAAACAACAAACTTCTACATCAACACAAATAATCAAAATATAACAATATTTAAAACAAAATTTAAAAAATATAATACAAATTTTTCGAAAATTGTCTCTTTCATTGATTTCAAGAAAGATACCATTCTTTCACAATTTATAAAAAATATCAAAGAGTTTTTGTTTCACTTCAAATTTAAAACAACAAACTTCTATTATTTTTACATGGTTCCTGAAGGTCCACCCTCATCTATCTCAATATCCTTTGCTTCTAATGCACTAGCCCTAACCAAAAATTCAGTTGTAGTGTTGATTCTTGATAACAATAAAATTTCTTCCTTCACTGGATCTTCTTTAAAATGTGCATTCAACTCTTTCTCATTTTATTTGAATACAACCTCGACATCCAGGCCCCTATCTATGATAAACTTCTCCAGCCAATTATTTTCTCTAACAGTGTATTGTAACATTTTATTTATTTCAATAGCATTATTAATACTAATTTTGGTAATCTTTATCAACGTTTTCATGGCACTGGCTTGTTACTTTAGGTGCTGGAAATTAGACTGCAAAATACAAGTGAAAAAAGGTTAATATTTATAAACAAAACATATTTAAGAAAAAAATAAATTTTTAGTTAGATGTAAAACTTACATCAGCTGTAAGTCGTGCATTTTTTGCAATTGCTAATTTGTTTTGATATGGTGCCCATTCATTGAAATATGCTTGGGCCTCTGCATTGAGGTTTCTCAAACGATTCATAACAATGGCTAGAACTTCATCTGTCTATGCATACTCGACCTCCATAGTGCAAGATTCAACGTTATGTAGCAAAGCATCAAGCGTTTGGGGCTCATTATCAACCTTTAAAAACAACTCTTATCTCTTTGAAAAATTCTTATATGAGTAATTTATTGCTTTAATCAAAACCTTCACTCGATATTCCCATTCTTTCAATTTATCAATATCTAAAAGAAGAGTATTATGAACTAGAGCTTTACATCTATTAGCTAATAACACATTTAAAAAAAATTACTTTATCATCATCTGTTAGATGATGGGTGGTGACTTGCTGGGGGAAGGAGGAAACTTTGGTGGCATCTGCATCAACATTCTCTTCTTCATCATAGCCCTCTTCATCCTGAAGCATATCACTTGCCTTTAAAGGTAAATTTTGAGGATTCATATCTTGATAAATAAAATCACAATCTAGAGTTCCCGAGGGCGTATGAGACGCACTCTCAACATTTGAGAAATTCTCTAGGGTTAAAATTGATAAAACATAAACATTAGATTTAGATACATTGTGTGTCTGGGTAACACTTCTTGTATCATGAGACGACGATGTGAGGAACATTTTACCACGCATGCGTGATTGGTTCCTCACCAGTGGTACCTGCTATGGACGGATAGGAACTTGCTGTGGATGGATAGGAACTTATTGTATTGATGGTTGTTGCTACATTTGTGGCTGGGCATGGTTGTTGTTGCATTTGAGACTGGGCAAACAATGGAGGCATATTTTTTTTTAGTCTTTTGAATGTAACAAGTCTATCTACAAAATTTCACATGGAAATATAAATTTAATCTTGTGTAATCATAAAAAGAGATTTATTTCAACGAAACATACTAGACTTAATTTCTGTAGCCATTGATGATTCAACCATTTGCCCTTTCTCTAAAAAATATTTAAAATAATTAAAAAAAATAATTTTAAGTCATTACAATACATCATAAAATATAGTACTTTTGAGTAAGGTTACCTTGTGGGATGGAGGTAACTTCTTCCATGTTGACTGTAGCAATTTGAGAAGTAAAAGGAGACGCAAGTGTATGTTGAATCTGATCACCATGAGACCTTGCACGTTTGGAGGGAGTTACTGGTGATGACTGTGATTGTGTGTTAGAATAAGAAGACACTTCTTGAATCCTAAATACGACATCCCTTTTACTTGAATACTGAGATGTTCTTCTCTGTTTTCAAAATAAAATTAGAAAATAATAAGATAGATTGAAAAAAATAAAACAAAGATATCTCAAAAAAATATGTTTACCTATATTTCATTCTCAGTCATGCCAATAGCCGACAAAATGGGGTGCAATGGAGTGGGAGGATTACTTTGTTGAAGATTGAAATAAGCTTCATAAAAAAGACAGAATAAAATTGATGGTTGTCAGTGTATACAAAGATTGAATTTTCTAGGCACTCAAAAGGTCTTGTTTCAAGTGGTTGGAAATGTGCGCGTACTAGTAAAATACTTCACCACCAATACATCGAATCAAATAAACACAGTGCCCAAAAATGTATTTATGTAGGTCACCCCTACAGAATAAGCCTTGCCTAAAAAAATCAATGCAAGCATAAAGAATTGTGTCTTCAACGTTGGAAATCTTTAAGCCCCTTTTGGATTTAGAAGAATTAGCTAAAAAAAGAGATAACATTATTAGAAAACAAAAAGTACAACAACGAGAACATTATTAGAGAATGAAAACTACAATACATCAATATTTAATGTTAAATAAAAACTAAAATTTAAAAATATACCTTTCAAATTTTCTGAATGAATAGAGTAATCGGTTGCTAGGGTGGATTTATCATTTTTGGTCAAGGCGTACTGGTTGTTCACCAGTACACCATCCAAAAATGGTAGCCATGTTAGTCGCTGCACATCGGAGGGTTTAACAAAAAAAACAATATCCTTATTATCCACTCTGATCATAATAGTGGACACGCCATGGTTGTAACAATTAACAATCTGTTGCATCAACTAAATGTTAATGTTCAACTGTGGAAACATCAAAACACCAGCAAGTTTGGAGGTGTAAAGCCATTGTGAATCTCTTTCAGGAGTGCTAAAAATATTCTTGATGTTGGGGTAGTAGAAGCTCCTAAAATTCACTTTAGAAGGAAGAGGAGAGGAAGAACTAGCCATTTCTGAAAACACATTGGAAAATGCTCTGAAACACCTAGGAAAACACTCTGAAATGCCCTAGAAAACACTGTGAAAATGCTGCCAAAACCTCTAAAAATGCTACCAAAATATTCTAAAAACGCCGCCAAAATGCTTTGAAATGCATTTGAAAAGGCTTTGAAACCATTATGGAAAACACTCTGAAAATGCTAGAAAAAGCTCTGAAATTACTCTAGAAAATACTGTGGGAAAGGTGAAAAATGATCCTGCATATGTATTTATAAAAATCTACATGGCAAAAGTTAATAGATACGTGACACATGGTAGAGGAGATGACACATGGCACCATATTATTGATGATATTGGTGGTCACCTTTTACCACCTACCATCTATCAATCACCATTAACCAGTCGCTATCTACCACTTGCCTTCAACCACTCGCCATATACCACTTGCTATCTGCCAGTCACCATCTACCACTTGCCATCAACCACTCACCATCTGCCAGTCACCATCTACTAGTTGTCATCTTCCAGTCGCCATCTGCTAGTCGCAATCTATCAGTGATAAGGAATGACACGTAAAAATTTCTATTTTGTTGTATATGGATATAGTTTCTATTTTGTATGGATAAGATTTTGGATAATCTGTTCTTATCCACAATACGTCCTTATCCAGTTGTATTGAACTCACCTATTTATAGGCCCTTCCTACACAATAATAATTAGTTCAGTTTTTGGTAAGAGCATTGGGCTCCAATGCATTCAAAAGGAAAGGAAATTCATGAACCATCTGGTTTTGAGAGATCCACCGAAAATACTGCGAGGTAAAACTGCACAGGAAAATTGAATAGGAAAGCTGCACAAGAAAACTACACAGGAAAATTGTGGGAGGTGGCCATGGTGGGGCACGTGTTGGTTGGAGAGCACACAAAGTAGGGCCACAAGAAAATAGGAACAACACAAAGTAGCCGGGGAGGAGGATAGAGCCGTAGAAAATGTTGAGGGCCACAGTTTACATTGTTGATGAAGTCAAGTGATGGCAAAAAAATCATTGAGGAGATAGGATCACGAAGAGGCTACCATGGTTGTAGAGCCAATAAATCACAAAGAATAAATAGGGGTAGCATAGAAACCACAAGCTCAGCCTCCACTTCATGGGCTTCACTAGGAGAGTCCTCAAATGGATCTACACTTTTCAAATCTACAACAAACAAACCTACAACATTATCAGGTAAAATAACAACATGATTTTCATTAATTTCTTCAAAAAATTTAGTAGTGATATCATCTAAAGGTAAGACGATGGGCATGGTGCCTATAAATCCTGGTTCAAATCCAGGTATTGCTTCATGATTTTTAGCAATTTCTTCTTCAATTAGAAGAATTTATTTTTCTTTTCAACATCTTCTTCATTTTCGATAGGAATAACTTCATCTCCAGCAGATGCCATTTCTTCTGTTAGCATGGCAACATGAATGGACTCAATATCCGTCAAGAGCGCTTTGGCTCTTTGAGAGATCTCTTTGAGGGAGAGACTATTTTTAGGCAGCATGGTGTCTTCAAAAGATAAAAAAGGAACAAGAATGATTGCTCTGATACCAAATTGATACGGATAATCCACAAGAAGGCACACATTGAAGACTCCAAAAATTGAACTGATTATTATTGTGTAGGAAGGGCCTATAAATAGGCGAGTTCAATACAACTGGATAAGGACGTATTGTGGATAAGAACATATTATCCAAAATATTATCCATACAAAATAGAAACTATAGCCATATACAAAAAAATAGAAAGTTTTACGTGTTATTCCTTATCAGTCAGTCGCCATTTACTAGTCACCATATGCTAGTCGTTGTTTGCCACTTGCATTCTGCCACTCGCCTTCTGCCAATAGCCATAAAATTTTATTGATAATTTTTGTGCAAAAAAATAAAAAAATCACCTCATTTTAATAAATGTTTTACAAAATTTTGAAAAATTCACCCCAAAGTTTATACACCATTCAACTAGATTCACCCCGATTTTATAATTACTTTTTCGGTACTACCCCTTATGCATAACCCCGCCCCTAAGGTTTGAACCTAGGTCTCTTCTTGGTAAGTGCTTGGCCAGATAGACAATTACCAATCCACCTAGCCCTTGGGGGCTAGGAATTGTTGAATCTTAAGAGAAATCAAACCTTTAAAATTTCAATAATAATGTTTTTTCAAAGTGAATATCTAGACTTGGTTTAAAATGAGTTTTTTTGTCCACCACCTTCAATAGTAAAGGGTTTAAAAAGATTTGATTAAGATAAATAAGTTTAAATTTGATTGATTAAGGTAATATCTAGGTTTTTGAAAGGGTCCAAACCTTTTTACAATCTTAGAATGATTTACTCAATCTTATTAACCAAAAAGCTCTATCTTTAAAGGCTACAGGACATTCAAAACATTAAATTATCTCATTTCAAAACTCTACAAGTTTACATTGATTACCACCCTATTTATATTCATATCTTTGAAGAGCCTCCACAAAATGGGGTTAAACAAGTCCACATATCTTTAAAATATGGAAACTTGAATAGACAAATCCATAGATTTTCAAAAAATGAAACCCTAAGAAAACAAATCCATAGATGTTTTGAAAATGAAACCTTCAGTAAGCAAATCCTACAAAAACCCAAACCAATAAATTTCTCACTCGAAACCTCACAATGCATCAAAAAAGTCACAAATCCACAAATCTCCAAAAAAATGGAACCCTCAGCAGACAAGTCTACCCTCATAAGACAAGTCCATAGATCTTTAGAAGATGAAACCCTCAATAGACAAATCCATAGATCTCCGAAAAATGAAACCCCCAACATACAAATCCACAGATCTCCAAAAAATAAAACCTTCAACAAACAAATCAACAAATTTAAATATTATTTATTATTATTTTTTATTTATTAATGAATTATTATGTAGTTTACTTTATAATAAATTCAAGGTAATTTATGTTTCTATGTTTATTGAGACTTTGACTTTTTTTGGTCAAAGATAAACCATCTCAATCACTCAAGTTTTAGCTAAATAAACTTTCTTAAATATTAAAGTTAAGATTGAGGCAAACCTTACAAATAACTTGACGAGATTCTATGTGCAATATAGTTATCCTTACCTTTAGGTTTATGCATTGCCATAAGTACACACCCTATGTCCAAGTTGGATCATGGTCTATAAGGTATATATATATTCTTTTTTTTTTCTTATCGAAAAACCCCTTGTGGAGTCGCCTTGGTCTGAAAGACCACGAACAGGGGGTTCTGGTCTATAAGGTATATTGTTCATGGGATTAGATCTTTGATTATGGTGTGAAACAAGCTCCTAACCACTTGTCCCAAACTCATTATACCAAGTGGTTGGATGTGTTGAAATTCATGGATTAAATAGGATTCAAACCTAGGACCTTTTAGTGATAAAAATATTGTAGTTAATATTGAGACATAATAGATAAAGAACATGAGGAGGACTTTGATCCATAATATTATTATACTCAACTTAAGGCCTACAACTACTCAACATTTAGTCCATTCACTCTTATAATTTCAAGCCTTATTTCTTTTGTGTTGGATTTTAACAAATTTCAAAAAATGAATAGAATCAACACATTAACGAGTATTGTTAAAAAGAAATACACATAAAATAATGCACAGAATATAGTGGGTGTTTGTGGAAACCAAATAATATGATTATAGAAAAATAGAATACACTCCAACAAACAATTATTAGTATAATGAGATATTTATACCCAATTACAAATTACCTTTTGATCAATTTTAAGTAACCAAAATTTAGATTATTATTATTTTTAATTTGGTTAGTGTGAGAAACCCCTACAACCAACGCATAGGGCTGAGTTGTCTCCCCCTAATGATAACCCCTTGTAAAGCCGATAGCTATGCTTATCAATAGGGAATATAACACACAACCACAACACATCCACCCCCTCACACAGTCGCCCACGCCACAATTACCGATATTTAGATTTTAAATTATAAAATATTGCAAATCATCATTTATAAGATTTAAGGGCCTAAAGGGATTATGAAAACGACATCCAAGGGTGATTTTTGATTTATATATATATATATATATATTTATTTATTTATTTGTGAAAATATAAATTAAAAAATCTGTAAAAATTAGATTCTTTTGTTAATAATAATTTTTTTTAAAGAATTTATCTCATGAAATAAATGGCATAAATGGTTTTGTTTTTTCATTTTACCTTTGCTTGTTCCAAACTAAAGAGGGGTCTACTACCTGTTACCACACCAACAGATTTTTTTTGCAATTTGAAGGAATCCAACATTTTTCTTACATGTTACCACACCAACAGATTTTTTTTGCAATTTGAAGGAATCCAACATTTTTCTTGGGCAATTTTTTTAAGCGCATTTGAAGTACACTTTCATCTTCAGTCTCTAAAATTTCCACTAATATATATATTGACATATATATATACTTCGTTAAATTCAACGTTACCCATTTTTTTTTTTTTTTTTGCCGATTCCGATTTTCTTAGCAATGTGTGAAAGTACACTTTCATCTCCGGTCTCTAAAATTTCCAAAATTTCGACTAATATATATACTTCATTAAACTCAAGATCAAAATCACTTCTAAAATTCAACGTAGAAAATTGTGGAGTAGAAGAAGACTGTAGAGTAGAAGAAAAGGAAAGTGGAAAGAAATTCCAACATAGGATTAGGGCCCGCTGGCAAGCTGGATCATTGAATGTGGACAATCAAGACGTACGGCATTAGGGCCCACTGGCAAGCTGGATCATTGAATGTTGACAATCTGGACGTACGGCATTAGGGCCCACTGGCAAGCTGGTTCATTGAATCTGGACGAACTCTGATTCATTGTATCTAGACGTCCTTCTGCATTCCTTCACAATACAAATACAGAGGAGCCCGTCTATCTGTAAATTGAAAAGTGCTTTGGAAACTTTCTACAAGTGATAAGCGAAATCCTCAAATGGCGACCGCTTTCTTGGGTTTCTCATTCTCATCACATTCGCAATCTCCTTCCAAAAGAATTGTGCCTCTTAACACTAAGATCGATGCCAGGGATGTCATTGCAACGGTAGAGAAATCAGAAATGGAGGTATTGAGATCGAAAAATAAGGAGCTGCAACGGCTGCTGGAAGAGAGCCAGAGGCAGCAAGCGGAGCTCCGTGCTGAGCTGGAGCAGACCCGGATCCGATTGTTCACTGTCGAAGAAGCAGAGGAGCGCTTGTGTGCACAGCTGGGGGATTTCGAGGCGGAGTCCGTTCAACATGCTCGGGCTTACCAGGAAGAGGTCGATTCGATTAGACGAGAATTGGCTCAAACGCAAAGCCTTCTTGTGGCGGTGCAAGGTAATCTAAAACTACGAACGTTGTCTAGTGTTTAAAAGATTTGAACCTTTCTGCTCACCATTCTGTCAAAAGGATCCCATTACGATCCTGTGACAAGGTTTTAAGGCGAGAGGAACTGAATTTTTTGTTAGCTAGGATTGAAGAGGAGGTTGCAATTCCAAAAAATTGAGACCCCTTGTCGTAGGGGTGCTGTTGGGTGCGAGGTTCGATGTCTGGACGATTTCTTAAAATTGATTCAGATTTGTATTCAATAGTCTGTGATTATGTGAAGAAATCGCAACCAATTAGATTATTGTAAAGTGTGCGTCTGCTATATACGGATGCGGATGGATATGCTTATATTTTTTAATATTGATTTTTGAGTTAATTGAATTTAAGCATGGTAACTTATTTGGAATTTTGTAATGTTCCTATAACTCTCTTTCAAAAGAAGTAAAGATATATATATTTTTTTGTTGGAGTAATATTTTTTATATACATCTACTATGGGATTGAACTATCACATTATTACAAGTGGCATCATTAGTAACATATTTAAAAAAAATTATTATTATTTATTTTCTGACTACTGTGGAATTAAACAATTTTTAAAGGAGTATGTATGTAAAATTATTTGAAAAAAAAAAAAAAAAAAAAATATATATATATATATATATATAGAGGATAAATGAAGTTTTAGAATTAAAATGTTTTTAGTAGCATGTTTAAAGAAAAGGAAAAATTTGATTTTAAGTTTAAAAAGTTTATGCAGAAATTAATAGGAATGAATTACTGCAAGGCAATTAATTAATTTTTAGTTATTAAAATGTATTGAAAAAGGAGTTATATTGATCCTAGCATTTCTAATTATTAAAATCTATCCCAAATTGGAGAAACATGAGGGCAGGAGTTGATAGAATTTCTAAGAGACTGGACATATTCTTAGTAGCAGAGAGTTTGGTAAATGCCACTTACATATTGAAGTTTTGGATTGAAGTTAGTGACCCTGATAAATCCCTTATCATGCTTCTTTTTAAAAAAGAGGAGGAAAAACCACATTGTCCTTTTAAATTTAATTTTGAGTGGCTAAAAGAGGATAATTTTGTAACTCTAGTAAAATCAAAATGGGTGAAGTTTGATTCTAGTCTAAGAGAACCTGCTAGTATACAATTTGCAGCAAATTTAATCAGGGTTATGGCAATAGTGGCTTAGTGGGCCCATAAAGAAAAAAATAGTGGATGAGAAAAAATTGAGGGAGATTAAGGAGGATCTTGTAATGTTTCTAGCAGATGACTTTGAAAAAGAAATGGAAGAGGAAATAAGGCTTAAGTATAAAAGTTTGGAACATGAGAAGAGAAGATTTTTGGTAGAGAAAGAAGCACGATGGAGGATCAAAAGTAGAGCACTATGGATTGCAAATGAGGATGAGAACACTAAATTTTTTCATAGCTTTGCAAACCACAAAAAAAAACAAAATACAATTTAGGAGTTATAGAGACAAGATGGAAGTAAAGTCTCCTCTTTTAAAGGAATAACAAACATGGGTGTAAGGCATATTGGTCAATTGTACAAGGATCCTAGTCAAGTTAATAAAGCTAAAATAGTTAAAATAACTTCTATATTTCCTAGATTTATAGATGAGGAAGCCAATGATGAGTTGATTAAGGAAGTCTCAAAGGAGGAGCTCAAAGTTGTTTTAACCTCCATCCAAAAAGATAAGAATCTAGGACTTGATGGGTGGATTGTAGAATTCTTTATGAGACTCTATGATATTCTGGAGTTTGACCTACTCAAGGTTGTGGAGGAATCTAGGCTAAAAGAAAGGGTAAATGCAATTTTCAACTCTACCTTTATTGCTATTATTCTAAAAAAGGACAATCCTTCTTTCTTTGATGATTTCAAGCCCATTTATTTGTGTAATTGTGTGTATAAAATCATAAAAAAAATAATTGCTTCAAGAATTAAAAGGTTCTTCTTTGCTTCTATTTCTATTGAGAAATTTGGTTTCCTACATGGTAGACAAATTCATGAAGCAATTGGTGCTACTCAAAAAAGTATTCATACCATAAAATCAAAGAAACTACCAACAATGGTGATGAATTTGGATCTCTCCAAGGCTTTTGATAGAGTAAATTAGCTATATTTAAGAATGATACTTACTCATATTGGGTTTTGTATGTAGATGGTGAACTAGATTATGGGATGTCTTTGTTCTGTTTCTTTTGCAATTTTGGTTAATGGGTTAGCCTCTTGGTTCTTCAAAGCTTCTCGGGGTATTAGAAAAGGTTACTCCTTGTCACCATTGTTATTTCTTCTGGTAGCTGAGGGATTAAGTAGGTGTATTATAGAAGCCAAGAGGAAAGGAGCAATAAAGGGAATTAAAATAGGTAGAACGATGGAAGTCACCCATCTACTTTTGTAGATGATGTTCTCCTTTTCATAGATGAAACAGTTAGAGTTGCAGAGAAGTTAAAATAATCTTTAATTTTTTTTGTCTAGCAATAGGTATGCATATTAATGCATAGAAGTCAAGCATTTATTTTAACTATGTGAATTATAATCAAACCATAATAATAGGCTAAATTTTCCTCTAACAAATTTGATCTTCAAGAGGGGTTTAAATATTTGAGGTTCTTTTTAAAACTCAATGACTACACTAAACAAGATTGGAATTGGTTGATAAAGAAGGTGGAAGGATGAATTAAAATTTGGTGCAACAAATTACTCTCTTTGGGAGGAGATTGACTTTGGTCAAGTCTGTGTTGGAGGCAATATCGATATATTGGCAATCTTTGGCTCATGTACCAAAAGAAGTTTTGAAAAAATAGATAGTTAAGCTATAGATTCTTATGGACAGGGAAAAGAGAAAGGGAAGGTATTCCTTTGGTTAAATGGTAATCCTTAGCCAAGCCCAAAGAAAATGGAGGATGGGGACTTAAGAACATCTTCCTATTTAGGCAACAAAGTGTGTTTGGAAGATAATATCAAAGGAAGGCTTATGGAATAAGATTATACATAAAAATTATTTAGAGCCACTCATAGTTGAGGAGTGGATAAGGGCCCCAATTGAGCAAACACATAATGTTTAAATATGTTGGAAGGCAATGATTCAAAACTTTTATATTATTGGTGATTGACTTACTTGGAAAATAGGGGATGGTTCAAGGATAAGACTAGGATTAGACCCTTGGATTGGTTGTGGTGATATGCAGAGACTACCAAATAATATAATTCAGACCCTAAGAACACAAGGTATTGGAAATCTTGCCCAAGCATCTAACATAAACAATTCTACAAATTGAAGTCAAGGATGGAAGGAAGCAACAATGTTAGGGCTTCAGGGCCAAGAGGCACACCAGTGGGAAGAATATGTGGGGAGACTTAAAGCTGGATATATCAAGTTGTGAGAGGAAACTGATCAATTGGTCTGGGTAAAAAATGGATCTATAGGGGAGTACACTCCAATGTTAGAGTATAAGACTCTATTGGAAGATACCAATGACAATCCAACATGGTGGTGGAAGATATTTTGGAAGCATAAATTCCCATGGAAGACAAGACTCTTCCTATAACTTGCCATGAAAAATAAGGTTCTAACATGGGAGGTTTTATAGAAGAAGAATTATAATGGTCTAGGAAGGTGTCATTTTTTTGAATAGGTTATATGTGGCTTCTATCGGGGGCCACTCCCATCAAAATATCATAATATTATATTTGTTGTAACAAACATTTTTATCATGGTTTTTTTTTCTCTTAAATATATTCTTCAACTTTCTCAAAGTGTTATGTTTCCACAATTAACTCCTTGACATCATTTTGATTAAGACATAAAATCTAACTTGGTCAATTGTCTTCTAGAATATGAATTTCACGGGGATGTAGATCAACACCATAATTTTCTAATTTATCTACTACTCGATTTCATTCTCTATAAATATGCTCACACTACCAGGAGATTACCTCTAATAATAAATGAAGAACATCAACAATAATATTATTTTTTATCCAGTCTCCAAATCCATTTTTGTTAATAGTATTGATGATAATTTATGAGTCCCCCTCAATTGAAATATATATCCATCCTTTTTCTACTGCAATTTTAATACCAGTAAGAAGTGCCCTAGCCTCTGCATAGTTGTTAGTTGAAGTTCCATATGATTATGAAAAAGTGAGGAGAATTTTGCCTTCACTATTTCTAAAAACACCACCTCCACTAGATTTTCCTGGATTTCCTTTAGAAGCACCATCAAAATTAATTTTGATAAACCCAATTTTTGGACATTTCCATTTTACCATAGATCAAAGTAGATCCTTTGTTTTAATTCTGTTATCACAGATGACTTCCATTTACGTTCAAATCCTGTAGCCAAGTTATTAGCACTTTTTTTTTTTGCAATTGAGACTTCCCATGATGAGCACCATATTTGTAGACATTCTGCAAGAGAGACATTGATACGGTTCCAAACTTGAGCATGATTTTTATATTTATTTTTAAAAAATTATATTATTCCTTTCAAGCCATAAATTCCAAAGAAAACTGGTAGGGCCAATCCTCCAAAGAATACTTAATGCTTTAGCTTTGAAATAATTTATCCAACATTTTATCAACTCTTTTAATGTTGATGGAGATACCCAATATAATTTCATATTTTTTAAAAAGTAACCCCAAATGGTGTGAGCAAACGAACAATGAAGAAGTAAATGGTTTGACGTTTCTAAATCCTTTTCATACAAGGCACATTTGAAGGGTCCATAATATCCTCTTCTTTGTAAACTCTCTCTTGAAAGAATCTTACTTTGATAAGCTAACCAAAGAAATGTTGAGGCTTTAGGGAGAGCCTCTAATGACCAAACACTCTTCCAAGAAAAATATTTGGGAGAAGGGAATTTTGATTGTTCTAAATCCTCATATCCCAACTTTACTGAGTATCCATCAACCTTTGATAAATTCCAAATCAGCTCATCTTTTTGTATAAAAATTGGCAAGTAAAACTCTAGAAGCATATTTTGAAGTTCATCTGTAATTTGTTTGAGTTCCTCTCCTTCAACAAGGTCACTTAAAGAAATCCATGATCTAGAGTTTTTTCTCATAATAATATATTCTTTGACCTTTGGACCTTTACATGCTAGGCACACTTGATCCAATGGTTTTCATTTTGAGTCAGAGATGAGAGGATAAGGCTTCAACCAAGCATCAAACCAAAAATTTGTATAACTCCCCTTATTGATTGACCATCTAATATGTTTCTTTATCAATTGCAAACTCTTTGATATGAAGTTCCATGTTGATGATCCTTTGGGTAGAGTTCTTTTCCTAAACAATTTCATTACATCAAGAGAACCTATATATTTTTGAAGTAATATTTTAACCCAATTTTTTCCTTGATCTCTGAATAGTCTCCACCCAACCTTTGCTCCTAATACCAAATTCATAAGTTTACAATTACACAAGCCTGCTCCTCCAATATTCTTTCCTCTGCAAACCCTTTCCCACTTACAAAGAGGAAACCTCAATTTTTCCTCACAACCTTTCCATAGAAATTCTCTTTGAATTTTATCAATTTTTGATACGAAGCTGTTGGAACAAAATCTGCCTTCGGTTAATAGTGTTGCGCCTTAGACTTTGCCAACATTGAAGAGACAGATCTTGCTTGAGATCATCTGTCTAGTCTCCGAGAGAAGGCTGGTTCCTTTGAGTTTTTTAGAGAAAAGGGGAACAAGAGATAAGGGAAATATAGCCTAAGCTAGAACTTTTATATGGTGCAGATTAGACAACAACAAAGACAGATTTACTTACTTCTATCCAAAGCATTTAAACACATTTCCATGCAAAAATTATATAATTCCAGATATGATTTCTAATATTTCGTTTAACATGCGTATATATTAGATTCTTATTCCAGAAATATGATTTATGTATTGCGAAAGTTCAGATATAAGAACAGACTCAATTTACAATTCAATATTGTAAGCAGAAATAAAGAACATTAATACATACACTTGCACGATATGAACCGAGAAGCCAATGGGAGATGTGATTTTATTGCTTGTATTCGAAGTACATGTATTCAATCTTGTAAACGTCCAAGAGCCGACCTTTTTTTTGGAGTCGCTCACCCCTATATATACCCTAAAAGAGTATCTTTTTCTAAGTACATCTTACTATTTTACAAGCAATCATCTGCAGTTTCTAATAATACACAACAAGTCTTCTATGAATTAGATATCTCCTCTACTAATTAAATTCTAGACGAGCCTGTCACATTTTCAATCATCTGGCAAGCCTGCTCTATCCTAGATTTCTGATAATCATGTCAGAAATCACTTCTTGGTGTCAGTGCATG
Source organism: Wollemia nobilis (assembly GCA_028583015.1). Taxonomy (NCBI): domain Eukaryota; kingdom Viridiplantae; phylum Streptophyta; class Pinopsida; order Araucariales; family Araucariaceae; genus Wollemia; species Wollemia nobilis. Next base: position 2,650,629 of record JAQPPZ010003287.1, on the reverse strand, counting down.
CCTTTGATTGCCAAAAATACATTTTATTCCTTTACAGCTGGCGTGTCGCGAAATCGCGACATTCTTTCCTTGCTTTGCTCTTTTGCCGCCTCCAGCCGCGAAAATGAGACATGTCACGAAATCGTGACATTCTTTCCTTGCTTTGCTCTTCTACCGCTTCCAGCCGTAAAAATGAGACATGTCACGAAATCATGACATTCTTTCCTTGCTTTGCTCTTCTGTCGCCTCTAGCTACAAAAATGAGACATGTCACGAAATCATGACATTCTTCTCTTGCTTTGCTCTTCTGTCGCTTCCAACCGTAAAAATGAGACATGTCATGAAATCATGACATTCGTCTCTTGCTTTGCTCTTTTCGCTTCCAACCGTGAAAATGAGACATGTCATGAAATCGTGACATTCGTCTCTTACTTTGCTCTTTTTCTGCCTCCCACGTGAAAATGAGACATGTCACGAAATCGTGACATTCGTCTCTTACTTTGCTCTTTTGCTGCCTCCCATCGCGAAAATGAGACATGTCATGAAATCATGACATTTCTATGTCTTCAGCTTGATTCTGCTTCTTGCATCGCGAAAATGCGACATGTCATGAAATCGTGACACTTCTGCCTCTTTGTTCTCTTTTGTCGCTTTTGGCCATGAAAATGCAACATGTCATGATATCGCGACACTTTTGCCTCCTTGCTCCTTTTTGTTGCTCTTAGCCATGAAAATACAACATGTCATGATATCGCGACACTTTTTCCCTTTTGGCCGCGACAAAGCAACATGTCGCGATATCGCGACACTTTTTCTCTTTTGGCCGCGACAATGCAACATGTCGCGATATCGCGACACTTTTTCTCTTTTGGCCTCGACAATGCAACATGTCGCGATATCGCGACACTTTTTCTCTTTTGGCCGCGACAATGCAACATGTCGCGATATCGTGACACTTTTTCCCTTTTGGCCGTGACAATGCAACATGTCACGATATCGCGACACTTTTTCCCTTTTGGCCGCGACAATGCAACATGTCGCGATATCGCGACACTTTTTCCCTTTTGGCCATGACAATGCAACATGTCGCGATATCGCGACACTTTTTCCTCCTTGCTCTTTCTCTTTGCTTTTGCTCGCGAAAATGCAACATGTCGCGATATCGCGACACTTTTCCTCCTCGCTCTTTCTCTTGCTTTGGACCGTGAAAATGCAACATGTCGCGATATCGCGACACTTTTTCCTCCTTGCTCTTTCTCTTTGCTTTGGACCGCGAAAATGCAACATGTCGCGATATCGCGACACTTTTTCCTTCTTGCGGTGTTTTGCTTTTTCTTTGATCTTTAGCATATGGGCCACTTCGGTCTTCTTGGAAAATATGCAAAAAGGTGCATCAGCTGTTTTTCTGTAGTTAGTCACTTTTTGACTAACATTCTTGGCGCCTTCCGAGGGATTTTTTGCTTGCAAAAATTTTGAACCAGGCCTTTATCCATTGGGAAACGGAGTCAACAACGCAGTTGTAAAAAGAATCTTTCAGAGAAAGACAAAGAACACAGGAAAATGCACTTAGATGAAACGTGAACATTACCTCATCAAAACTCCCTTTATACCTTAGTATCTCTATTAAAAAAAAATGTCGACTTCTGATTGGCTGCGACTGAATTTTTTTTTGTTAAGGCCAAAAAATGGTAATATTTACAAATATTGTCTGAATATACTTATATTATACTGTACATATAATTCCTTTTCTACTTTCTCAATAGAAATATAACTTTAGGTGAAATGCATTCACCGTGATGGGAAGAACCAATCCATCTTGATCTTTCAACTCGAAAGCATTGAACTATTTCTCTGAAACAATTTCAAATGGTCCCTCCCAGAAAGCATCAAATTTATCATGGTTACCTGTCTTAGCTTTCTTTACATTCCATTTCAAAACCAAGTCTCCCACTCTAAATTTTTTGGCAGTTGTCTTTTTGTTGAACCATCCTTCAGTATCTGCCATATGCTTCTGATTGTGATTGTATGATTGCTCTCTTTGTTCTTCTAAGCTGTAAGAGTTGCATAACTCCTGCAAGCTGTGTGTAGCATTTGGTCAATCCGAAGTAGCGATTAATGATCTTTGAGTGATGCTCTGTTCAGATTTCTGAAATCTACACACAATCTGATATCTCCATTTTTCTTCCTGATCGGTACCAAGTTTGCCACCCAGGTGGAGTGTTTAACAGGGTATACTATTTTAGCTTGAAGGAGTTTTAGCGGTTCTTGTTTCATCAAAGATTCTATCTTCGGATTCACTGGTCTTTGCTTTTGCCTAAAAGGCTTAGCTCCTTCTTCTGATTCTATGGTATGTTGAATAACATCTTTATTGTACACTTTTAGATCACTATACACCCAAGCTATGATGTCGGGGAATTTTTTACACAATTCTCCGATCTGGTTCACTTCCTCTTTCGTACAACTGATTCCAACCTTAATCATTTTGCCTGGCTCCAACTCTACATCTTTGTATCTTCTTTTATCGACCTTGATTTTCTGGCCAACTACTCTATCATTGTTATCAAACAGGCCTTCAAGGGTGATGAGACCCTTATGAATATGATTGTTTTTTAACTGAATAATATCCTCTTCTTCTTCATCCTGCAGATCCCGGTTGGCTCGAGCAATTCATTTCATGGATTAAGAAATCGAGTATCTGTTCATCATTTTCAAAAACTTGCCAGAAAATATTTTTATCAGGTATCGAAGGCCTGTATATAAGTCTAACAGTTTTAGACTTCGAATAACATTACTTACAGGACAAAAATTAGCTCCCACTGAAGCTAACAAATCTACGTGGGTATTCTGTTCTCTAGGGATAAACTTTATATTTAGGGCCTCAAAGGCCTCTAAGAGATCCCACACTTTGTTCCTGTAAGCCTTCAAATAATCTTGTTTACTTATACCCTTTTTGGTGACTTGATTCACAATAAGTTCTGAATCTCCATAGATGAGTAACTGTTTGATTCCCAATTTCTCAGCCTTTCTTAACCCTAAGCACAGGGCCTCATATTCTGCTGCGTTATTGGAGCAACTCCAAGTCAACTTGTAAGAGAAAACCTTTTCCTCTCCGGTGGGAGAAATCAAAACTATTCCAGCACCGACTCCATTCTTGCACCTAGCCCCATCAAAGAAAAGCTTCCACAATTGATTCACAGAACCATCCTCTTCTAGGGAGGGTATCAATTTTCTTTTTGGTTTCTCAATAGAATAGTTTCCTATTTCTGTTTCTATCATGGCATTAAAATTCTGTAGAGAAAACTCGTCCTCAGCTTGGAGCTCTTCTAATGTTTCTTCCATTAGATCTTCTTCTATTGTTTCTTCAGTCATCATATTTACACGGTCAGTTTCACCAATATTTTCTACATGAAACGTCGATGGTTTCTCATTAAAAATCTTGACCCTTCTACCTTTGAAAGGTATCTCCAAATGAGAATAATCTAAGGATAAGTATCCTCCTATCTTTGTTGTGAACTCTCTGGATAGACACATACCAAAATAGGGCTCCAAGTCTACGACTACTACCTCTTGTATGACTGTCATCCGAGGCATTTTATGCAGCCGTATGGGAATATCCTTTATCACTCCTACAGTTTTTACTGGAGTACCATCTAACCGTAGGACGCCTGCTGCTGCTCCTAGTGTACTCCATTCCCATAATATCACATACTTGCTTTGGGTATCACAGTGGTAGCGAGCACTCGAATCTATCATGCGGTTGTGGACAACCCATCCTTCCATTTGAAGGGACAAATAAAAGGGTGGTGGCCTGTTCTTACCAGTGGCAGACGTCAAGTTCGTTAGAACCATTTTTGAAGATGATGCAGTCCCACCTCCATTTTTCATTGTTCTTAGGGATTCCTGTAGGAGATCGATTTGACCTGGGATTTGAAGAGCATCATACATACTTGCCTTAGAAGGAGTCTTTTTCATTTCCTCTACTATACTTAATGTAGGTGAATCAACTATTCTTTCTCTTTCTTTGGCAAAAGTTTCATATTTATTTTTGTATCCCTGGGTAGCTTCGGTTCTTTGCCTTTTTGTTAGCGAGGGGAATCTCAACCTTTCCCTAGCTTGTTCTTGGGTTTCATTTTCCCCCGAGGAATAAATTCTTTGTGTGTTTCTTGCCCTTGAATTTTGGCTGGAAACTGATATTTTCTTTCTTGAGGGAGACTTCCCTTAGGAGTTTCTTTGGGAACTTCCTTGGGAGCAGGGGAAACATTCAATGGCTGAAGCTCTTTAGGGTCTACTTGCAGTGGTTTCTTAGCTGATCTTGTCAAAACTGAAACTTGTTCTACTGTAGGCATCATGAAGTTGTGGTCCTCCTCTCTAATTATATTTACATGGCCTTTCATTTTTTCTTTACTCTTTTCAATTGCTATACTTTGTACATAATGTTGGTGTATCATACACGAACTTTCCCCATGTGGATCGTTACATGTAGTGCACCAAAAGTTAGAATCAGTGGGAGGCTCCTCGGCCTCCACTGTCTCATTTGTATATACTGTGCTCGGTCTCTCTTGTCCCCTATTGCTTGATTGTGTTGCATCTCTCGTTACCTGAGGGAACCTCCTTGGCAAAAAATTCCTTTCAGCCTCTCTCTTTTTCATGGATGCCATTTCATTTGACAATGTCTTCATTGTATCAATTATGGTCGTGTATTGATCACTGGGGGGAGCTGATGCAAGGGGTGTAGCTGGTAATGCAAGGAATGTAGGAGGTGCGGCTATAGCTGGGAGGGCCTGCGTTGATGGGAGTACAGGCAGTTTAGAAATTGATGCTTGGGAAAGCTCTGGTAAAATTGGCAATAGACTTTTTGATGGATATCTTTTTGTAGCGATGAGATCAGCTTCGCCCTTTGCTGCCTCTACATAGATCCCAGGAAAAGTGGTTACACGGGATTGCCTTATTATCATACTGAGATCTGAATCAAAAGCCCTTAAATAATAGCATATAGCTTGTTCTTCCATGGGCTTTAGGCCTTGCGGTACTCTATCACGAGTTCTGGTAAATCTGATGTTGAAATCTTGGATTTCTTCTTGTGGATGCCTCTCAATGATAGTGAATTGATTCAGCAATGTGAAAGGATCCGCATGTATATTAAATTCATCGACCAGACGGTCGACAAGTACTGCCCAAGAAGTAATGGATCCAGCGGGAAGCGCTCTGTACCAATAGAGCATCTTTCCTTTCAAAGATATAATCAACAATCTGACCATTACATCTTCTTGAGTGATGTTGTAAATAGATGCTAGCGCTGATACATCTAAACAGTGCTCATCTACTATTTTGCCTGTTCCGTCAAAGGTCGGTAATGCTTTTAGTGCAGCTTGTGGAATTTGGTGGTGTGTTCCCAAGTTCAAAGGGCCAGTTTGATTCCACACAAGATGCGCTGGGGTAGGGGTGGCTGCCATGATTGCTAAAGGAGTTACAACCGCTATGGGATTGCTTGCAGATGCTCCTACAATGGGTGTTAAAGAGGTGCTAATGGTGCCGGGCGGATTTGATCATGCGGCTAGCACAGGGTGTGCTTTTAGGCTTTCGAGATGTAGTTCAAAGAACTCGATAGGTTCTTCGAGTTTCTAGCTCGGGATCTGGTTATCATATGGCTATATAACCAGAAGGTTTTTAGACAAGGTCTTTCTTTTATGGTCTAAATTGCAACGGAGTCGCCAGGTGGTTTTTCTTGAGATTTAAAAAAAAAAGGCTCTTAAGGTAAAACACCAAAACTTATACAATACTGTGGGATTGCTTGGTCCCACCGGGCATGCCAAAAACTGTTGGAACAAAATCTGCCTTCGGTTAATAGTGTTGCGCCTTAGACTTTGCCAACATTGAATAGACAGATCTTGCTTGAGATCATCTGTCTAGTCTCCAGAGAAGGCTGGTTCCTTTGAGTTTTTTAGAGAAAAGGGGAACAAGAGATAAGGGAAATATAGCCTAAGCTAGAACTTTTATATGGTGCAGATTAGACAACAACAAAGACAGATTTACTTACTTCTATCCAAAGCATTTAAACACATTTCCATGCAGAAATTATATAATTCCAGATATGATTTCTAATATTTCGTTTAACATGCGTATATATTAGATTCTTATTCCAACAATATGATTTATGTATTGCGAAAGTTCAGATATAAGAACAGACTCAATTTACAATTCAATATTGTAAGCAGAAATAAAGAACATTAATACATACACTTGCACGATATGAACCAGAAGCCAATGGGAGATGTGATTTTATTGCTTGTATTCGAAGTACATGTATTCAGTCTTGTAAACGTCCAAGAGCCGACCTTTTTTCTGGAGTCGCTCACCCCTATATATACCCTAAAAGAGTATCTTTTTCTAAGTACATCTTACTTATTTTACAAGCAATCATCTATAGTTTCTAATAATACACAACAAGTCTTCTATGAATTAGATATCTCCTCTGCTAATTAAATTCTAGACGAGCCTATCACATTTTCAATCATCTGGCAAGCCTGCTCTATCCTAGATTTCTGATAATCATGTCAGAAATCACTTCTTGGTGTCAGTGCATGCCTTTGATTGCCAAAAATACATTTTATTCCTTTACAGCTGGCGTGTCACGAAATCGTGACATTCTTTCCTTGCTTTGCTCTTTTGCCGCCTCCAGCCATGAAAATGAGACATGTCATGAAATCATGACATTCTTTCCTTGCTTTGCTCTTCTGTCGCTTCCAACCATGAAAATGAGACATGTCACGAAATCATGACATTCTTTCCTTGCTTTGCTCTTCTTTCGCCTCTAGTTGTGAAAATGAGACATGTCACAAAATCGTGACATTCGTCTCTTGTTTTGCTCTTCTTCGCTTCCAAAAATGAGACATGTCCGAAATGTGACATTTCTCTTGTTTTGCTCTTCTCGCTTCAACCATGAAAATGAGACATGTCATGAAATCATGACATTCGTCTCTTACTTTGCTCTTCCTCCCGTCATGAAAATGAGACATGTCACGAAATCGTGACATTCGTCTCTTACTTTGCTCTTTTGTTGCCTCCTACGTGAAAATGAGACATGTCGTGAAATCATGACATTCATCTCTTCTGTTCTTTTTCGCCTCCCGTCAAAATGAGACATGTCATGAAATCATGACATTTCTATGTCTTACTTGATTCTTCTTCTTGCATCGGAAAATGCGACATGTCATGATATCGTGACACTTCTGCCTCTTTGTTCTCTTTTGTTGCTCTTGGCCATAAAAATGCAACATGTCGCGATATCACGACACTTTTGCCTCCTTGCTCCTTTTTGTTGCTCTTAGCCACGAAAATACAACATGTCGCGATATCGTGACACTTTTTCCTTTTGGCCACAAAGACATGTCGCGATATCGCGACACTTTTTCTCTTTTGGCCGTGACAATGCAACATGTCGCGATATCGCGACACTTTTTCTCTTTTGGCCTCGACAATGCAACATGTCGCGATATCGCGACACTTTTTCCCTTTTGGCCACGACAAAGCAACATGTCGCGATATCGCGACACTTTTTCCCTTTTGGCCGCGACAATGCAACATGTCGCGATATCGCGACACTTTTTCCCTTTTGGCCGCGACAATGCAACATGTCGCGATATCGCGACACTTTTTCCTCCTTGCTCTTTCTCTTTGCTTTTGCTCGCGAAAATGCAACATGTCGCGATATCGCGACACTTTTTCCTCCTCGCTCTTTCTCTTCGCTTTGGACCGCGAAAATGCAACATGTCGCGATATCGCGACACTTTTTCCTCCTTGCTCTTTCTCTTTGCTTTGGACCGCGAAAATGCAACATGTCGCGATATCGCGACACTTTTTCCTTCTTGCGGTGTTTTGCTTTTTCTTTGATCTTTAGCATATGGGCCACTTCGGTCTTCTTGGAAAATATGCAAAAAGGTGCATCAGCTGTTTTTCTGTAGTTAGTCACTTTTTGACTAACAGAAACCTATTGGCAGTATTGAAAGTGGCATCATATAAATAGGAATGGATTGCAAAGTAGTTTTTGTGAGTTTTAGCCTTCCTGCCATGGTTAAGAACTTACCTTTCCAACCTGCCAAGCAAGCTTTCATTCTATTCAAAAAAGAGATCCAAAGATCCTTTTTATTTCCTTTATCAGACAATTGGAAATTTTTTAATTTTAAACCCCAAAATATTCACAATAATTTTTTGTAAATCTAGGGCAATATTAATGAAAGAATCTTGGATTTTTAAGTATTTACCAACTATCCAGTAGCCTTCTCATAACATGAAAATATTGATTTAAAATCCATGGCCTCACTGACTAAGGGATGACTGAAAATAAAAGTATCATCAACAAATTGGAGGTGAGATTCAAAGGGACCATTTTTTGCAACTTGAATACCCTTGATTTTTCCTTCAATTTTTTCCTTTGAATATGCTCTCCCTAATGCTTCTGCCAAAATAATGAATAGATAAGGAAAAATAGGATCACCTTGATGAATTCCACAAGATGACTTGAAGTACCCAATAGGAGAACCATTGATCAATTTTTTTTTGTAGTGCTATAACAACATTTAATCCACTCACACCAACTATAATCAAAGCCAAAATTTCTAACAATAACATATAAAAATTTCTAGGAGACCCTATCATATGCTTTGTTCATATCTAATTTCAAAAGCATACCTGGTTTTTTCATGGAATGAAGAGAATGTATGGCCTCTTGTGCAATAATTATACCATCAAGAATTTGTTTACCTTGAACAAAGCCACCTTGTTCCTCTGAGATAATACACCCTAAAATGTCCTTCAACCTGTTTGCCATAATTTTTGAAATGATCTTGTAAATCATATTACTAAGGATTAATTGACAAAAATTATCAAAATATTTTGTGTCACCCTTCTTGGGAACCAAGGTAATAAAAGTAGCATATATCTCACTTATTATAGCCTTCCTTTTTCGGGCCTCTTCCACTACATCTAACATATCACTCTTCAATAAATCCCAAAATTTTTGAAAGAAAATTGCAAGAAATTCGTCGGGACCAAGTGCCTTGTTAGGATGGAAAGAGAAAACTGCTTCATGAAGCTCCTCCATAGATATCTTCTTCATCAAGCTTTTGTTTTGTCTCTAAGTGATAGTTGATGGAATATTTTGTAGAAGTTTTTCTTGTGCCTCCTTATCTTGCCTAGAATCTAACAAAATATTTTTGAAATAATTTATTACTTCCTTCCTTATATCTTCTTCATCCTCAATATTTCTTCCATCTGGAGTTATAATGTTTTTGATATTATGAACAAAAATGTTTGTTTTTACTGTAGCATGAAAAATATTTGTATTTCTATCTCCTTCCTTGAGCTATTTCTCTCTATATTTTTGGAACCAATATGACTCCTTTTTCAATGCATTATGATAATGAGAAAGTAACTGTTTTTCTTTCACATAAGAATCCAGGTCTATTCCATTAATTCTTACTATCTCTTGTAAATTTTGGAGCTTGGATTCAAATTTTTTTTTTCTTTATAAATGTTACCAAAATATTTGACATTCCATATCTTCATTTGCTCCTTTAAATGTTTCAACTTTTGAACAAACCTATACATACATGATCCTTCAAATTTTGATTCATCCCACCATAACATAACCATCTAGAAAAATCAGGGTCTTGGAGCCACATAGACTGGAAGCGAAATGGCTTTGGATGACCATTGTTAGGTGACTCATAAGTCAAAAGAATGGGTTTGTGATCTGATCTTGCTCACAATAAAATATCTAAAGAGATTGTATACTTTGTTTACAACCAATTACTGGATAACAAGAATCTATCTAGTCTTTCTGCTATATAATTTTTTCTAATGCGTCTATTATCCCATGTATATTGAAATCTTGAGGGACTAATATCCCAAAGGTCATTTGAATTGACAAATGAAGAAAAATATTGCATTGATTTAGACCATCCTAGAATGCTACCCTTATTTTCCAAAGGAGATATAACAATATTAAAATCACCCCCAAGAATCCATAGATCACAATGAATCGTCATTGTATTTGATAAAAATATACTAAGGTCCTTCCAACATATAGTTGGAGCATATACATTTATAACCCCAACTTTGATGTTTTTCTCTTTCTTGCAAAATAATCCAGCAACCCAATTACTTTTTTCTTCTAATAGTTCTCCATCCCATTTGAATTTATCCCATATTATTGCAATACCTCCTGAAGCTCCTATAGAAGAAACTACTAAAAAATCACCTGTATTCCACATCTTCGTAAAAGCCTCCTTACATTCCTCATTGCTTAATTTTGTTTCTTATATTAAAATAAACTCAGGGTCATAACAACCTATTAATTCCTTAATAACTCTTTTTTTAGGGGTTTTATTTATACCCCTAATATTCCATGATATCATTTTCATCATCAATACTTTTTATTTTTGTTAGTGGGCTTAGCCCCACTTCTTGTTAACACCTGTGATATTTTTATTTGGCTTCCCAGATCAATATATTTTTTCTTTTTCTCTTAGTTTATGGTTTAATGGACTTCCTCTCCTTCTTCCATTCTTACCAACACTCTCATATTCATCAATCTATTCCATTTTTTCATATTTTTCAAAATGAGACTTATATTCTAAAGGTTTATGTTACCTTAAAGAGTCGAAATTGCAAGGAATAGCCTCATTAGTATTTTATTTTTTATGTTTCCCTAAAAAATCTAAACTGCAAAGATGATCCTCCATACTCATCACTTTCTTATGTTGGCTTGAAAACCCTAAATTTCCCTGGATATCCTCCATAAGATTTTCTTTACTATATTGCTCTTGAAAACCTAAAGTGCAAGGAACACACTCCATACTACTTTCATTTTTATTGGAAGGAGAATATTTTAAGCTACTTGAGGATAGTAAAGGTGATTTACCTGGATTAAGCTTGACCTCCTTCACCTCATTTGATTTAAGATTCATCTCCCCATTTTCCTTTGTATTAAAATTTGCCTTCCCCTCTTCCTTCACACCTTGAGCTTCTATATTTGAACTTGTGCAATGTACTTCCTCATCTTCCATACCATTTTTTTTCTTCTAATGATTGATTCGAGTGAACTATAATTGTATTTGCCATTTGATGATGTAAAGGGATTTTTATTACCACTTTCTTAAGAGAGGAAAATCCTTAATTTTACCTAGCTTATCTTGTGATATGGTCTACTTATTTCAAATTAAAATTACCCTCATGCCCAAAAATTCCATCTCTTCCTCCATTTTTACTTTGTAGTCTTTTACCATGTGCCTAGTTTCATGATATTTGCAACATAGAAATGCAATGCTTTCATAATCCATCTGATGATCCCATTCTCTTGAAATCCTAATTAATTGAGGTAAAGGTTTCAAAATATCCATGGAAACACATATTCAAGTGTATACAACATGCCTTATCTCCTTAGTAGATGGTTCTTCTTGGATGAATTCTCCTAGAGTATTACCAATACTCTTCAAAACCTCCTTATTGATGAGTTGATAAGGAAGTCCAAAAAACCTAATCCATATCGGAAGCCTTTTAATAGTTTTTGTATCCACAAAAAAATTCTCACTCCAAGGTCTTAAGTATAATGCATCTTTACCCCTAAACCACGAACCTCCATCCATTATTTTATCCCTTATTTATGAACTAGAGAAAATAATGAGGAAAAATCCTTTCGAAAGAAAAGTCATGGAGTAATTTGAGTTCAATCCTCACTTCCAATTAGTCCAATTTTGAATCTCAGAAAAGCCTGGCCAATATCCATGAAATTTAGAAACTAACCCTTTGGTTTTAAAAATAATTATATCATGCTCAATCATCTCATCTTTGATAATTAATTTTGGTGTAGAATCTACTACTCAGACTGGGTTTGCCATAGATTCTCTCTTACCCTTATTGCTAGCTAGGTCATACAAACTTTCAACTTGGTCTTTCATACTTTCAGTAAGGACTTTCACAAATGACTTTCTTTCCATGTTACCTAGGTTTTTTTCAAATAAATCCTCTAAATTTTCCTAAGATCTGGAAAAAGAAGTGACTTGCTTTTGGTTGTGCTCACTCCTGGCTGCGCTTACTCTTGGTTTCCATCACTCATCACTATGCTCACTCCTTGCTTTAAGCACTTAACTTTCTAGAGTGCCCTTAGTGAACCAGAAAGAAACATTTTGATAATCAGAAACATCATCGAGTTTGATCAAATAGCCTTCTCCTCGCACTGCTTGTTGCTCTGTTGCACTTAAATGCATAAGAAAAGGCTTTACAAGCCCTAACACAAGTTTCTCTATCACGCCTCCCACCAAAGCAAATAGTTTGCACCTTGTCTATTTTAGCTATAAATAAAAAAAAGTGCAGTCCAACCTTGCATCTGCCTTGATTCTCTCTTCATAAAACTGATGATCGGATGAAAATAGTTTTTGATCTCTCTTCACTTCAAATCCCACCACATTCCATGCTCTTCCACAATTCATCCACAAATATTGCTATGCCCAAGCTCCCGAATCCTATGACGCACGAGCTCCCTTTGTGATTGATAATTGAAGGTGTCATTTATGTAAGACAAACAATGAAATAATTGATCATTTACTGGTTGCTTGCTCCTATACTAGATATGTTTGGAGGGAGGCTATGGCATCTTTTTCTAGTTGGAAGAGTCATTGTCTTGATGACTAGTGAAACAAAAAGCATCAATACTAAAAATCATATATTGAATACTATATAATCTATGTAAATAGACGTGGAAAGAGATTATGAACTCTTAAGTATACTCCCATATAGTACTACCCTCAATGTAATGGTCCCATTAGACCTTTACACTAGGATAACTCTCAATTGTGCAAGTAAAAAGTGTCTCCAAAATCCCCAATGGTTCAACCTAAACCAAACTTGTATCCTAAACCTATAATAATTACCATTCAAGGATGTGAGAAGCATCAATGTGATAGGATTTTATCAATGAGATATGAAATACATTATGGATATGAGAGAGAGCTTCGGGTAGGGAAATGCATGTATAAACCATCATACATTATAAACAACTATTATCATCAATGGTGGATCATCAACTCTTGCTAAATAATCAACAATCATGTTTTTTAATGGAAAATTTATAATCAAATTAAACTAGTATGTGTATCAATGCAAATATTCTCTCTACATGATTGAATGTATTATACTTTATAAGATCCTGGTATAGTGGTCATAATGTTGGTAACCCTTGATCCAGGCATCTCCATCTCATCTAGTAATCCTTTTAAGCATTGTTGTTAGTAAGGAGATATATTAAATAATTCAAGTAAGGGACTTTGCAAAGGGTTGTATGCAACTCTTCAACAATGTACCATGCTTTAGTTTTGCTTATGATTACTTTGAGCAATGATTATTTGGGATGGATAAGATTGTACAATTTTTTCCATAGGTGTCAAGATTACCACTTTAAGTGGCTATCATAGTCTCTCTACATTTTTGGAAGTGATAAGTTCAATGGACTTGTATGAGACCTTATCAAAAACATTTTCTATAATTTTTTAACATTTCTAGGTTTGTAGTATCTTCTTGGATGACCAAAGGAGGGTTTGGATTCTCAACTATGACTAGATTGATCACTACCTAGATAGGTTCTTTTTCCTTATCCTTATTTCTTTTCCTTTTTGGAAGGTTACCTTTTTTGGTATTGAGGTGCACTCCTAGTAATAACAATAATTTGTTGTTTGGAGGATGCAATAGTTTGTCTTTGCACCTCTAAGATATTGGTATAATGAGTTACATTTAGTTGATTATCAATATATTATCTATTTTGACCAAGTTGATAAGGAGTTGGTTAACTTGAGAGGCATTTTGAGAAGCGTTAGATCTAGGATTTTGATTTTAAGGGTAGCTAACATTTTGATTTTGATTATTCAAACTCCCTCCTTGATTGAACCATTAGTTTCCTTGATTGGATTTGTATCCTTAATTTTGATGGCCATATTGATGAAACCCTTGACCTTGATTTTGATTTACTCCCTATTGTTGATTGGGATACTATTGTTCATATTTAGGGAATGGAGTATTATATATGCCTAACTTCTCATTATGAGGGTGATTATGTATTTTTTGATAATTTTGATAATATGCCACATTAAAATTTTGATGAAATTTTATTGATGTAAAATCGACAAATATATTAATACTATGATGCAATGTTTTTGGCCTATATGATATGTTATAGTTTTTGTACATATTAACTTCTTTGTTTTTCATGCATTTCTTGCTTGGAAATAATGGACGTCACAAGACAAAATATTTATGGATAACGGTGTGATAAATTTTAGTAAAAATCACCAGATAGTGTCACGAAGAAGTATCGCTTTAGGGTTCAGAGTTGGGTGAAAATGATTCCTTCATTTTAAAATCATGTCATTATGCAAAAGAAATAGCAAAGGCATGTTCACCTCTAATTTGAGGTGACTAACGCGTTCACCCCATTTCAGGGTGAATGTGATATTTTACAAAGGAAATGGAGAAAAAGGGCTAAGGTTCGAATGGAGATTCTTTCACCTCAAATGAGGGGTCAAAGTCTCTTTCACCCCACTTTGGGGCAAAAATACATTTAAAAAATTAAGTGAGGAAGGTGCCCAAAGTTGGAGTGTAGGTAAAATAAAGTAGAGAGCGTTTGACCCAAAATTGGGGCAAAAGCTTTGTTCGCCCCACTTTGGGGTGAACATCATTTTAAAATTGCTTAAAAAAATGCGTTGACAAGTCAACAATGCTTTCACCCTAGTTGAGGGGCGAACGTTCCATTCACCCCTCTCGGAGGTGAAAGAGCAATAAAGGGAAGCTTCGATGAGTAAAAATGAAGTGGCAAAGTGCCAAAGAAAATATTGAAAATTTAATGGTGCGTTTGCCTCAAGAGAGGGGTGAATGTCACATTCGCCCTTCCCTGGGACAAAGCTACAAAAAATGACCGATGATGCATCCAAGGTTTTATTATGAGGTGAATGAGAAGAGTTTGGGCATTGAAGAGTCAACACAAGGTTCATCCTAGGTGGAAGGTGACAATGCCTTTCGCCCATCCTGGGGTGAACGTATATTTTTAAAAAAATGACACTTTGATGAAGGTGCTTGCACTCTGGAAGGAAGAAAACTCTCAATTGTTCCTTTTAGGGTTGAAACAACACAAAAGTGGTTCAAAGTAGTAGTTTTGCTCATCTCTTTGTTGTTGTGATAAGGGAGAAGGGTGTTGTGCGATGAATTTTAATTCGAGCGAAGTCAGTGGTCATGTGTGAATGCAAGACTTTTTAAAATTCAACGAAGACTTTTATGAGGTGTTGGGACCAAATGGCATATTTAATGATTGGGGCAAAAGTTATTGAGATTGTTGATTTTGTACAGAAAAGACCTGCAATTTTTTCAATCACAAGGTGATTGCTATTAGTTCCAAAATATTCTAGACAAGGATAAATTTCCAAGGAATATAAAGTTATCAATCGCCTTTACATATTTTTGTGCACCAACACCCAAATATGCAAATTTTTGGAGGTGTTTCTTTAAAAACTGGATCATTGTTTCAAAAATATAAATTTTCAAAATTTCCTAGAAGGAATTTCCTCATCGTGGTTCCTGATCAACAAATATTTTGTCTCAATGTGTATTAAATGAAAGAGGCAAAAACCTCTATAAATACTACTCAATTTCCATTGTAAAAGGAGGATAGACATTCTACAGAAAAACTATTCAAGTTTTCTACGTAAATATAAGAAGTTGTTTCTTCTGATCTTGCAAGAAGTTTCTGTGTGATTTCTTTTTGTTCTAACATTTCTATTTCATATTCATGTTTGTTATCTACTATTAATTTTTAATTTTGCACCTGGATTTGGGTATTGCTGGTGTAAGTGTGAATACTGGAATGCGATTCTAGAAGTTATCTATGAGGAACTGTAAGTGAATTCTTTTACCTCATTTCTATTTTTATGCTGCTTAAACGCTTGGTTGGAATTACTACTGCTAGTCTGTCCCTAATCCTACACCTTCGATCTGTGGCCATATTTCCCATTCCTTTCCGTTATTTCCAATTTATTTCTTACAACTCTAGTCTTAAATCGATGTAGGATTTAGTAATGGAGCCAACCCTCTCTAGATATTGGCATGGAGGACATTCCTTTCCTCTAGACTTTCAATGTTGGCCATGTCTAGGGTGCACAAATGTATGTTTGTATAATTAGGCAAATATTTGACCAACAATTTTTGGCACTCCCGGTGGGACCCTCAAAAGTTCCACTTTCAATAGTATTAAGGTTTGATGTTCACCTTCATGCTATATGGTTAGAACATATGGCAACTCAATTATACCCAGAGGTCTCCGAATGTGAAGGTAGTGAAAGTTGTACTTCATGATCACAAGATCAAAGGTCAAAAATCTTGAAGACCCTATTGAGTTCTATGAACTTGACACCAAAATATTAGGTGAACACCCCAGGTTAGTTACTTCACCTTATACATCATCCACAACATCATCACAAATAGCTAGTGTGTTCTCCATTCCTTCAAGTCCAACTAGTACTGCTACTAGTATTCCACCCCCTCAACCTCATACACTAGTTAAAATGGCTTAGAATCCACCACCACAGCAACCACAACCACCAAGGTAGTTTCTAACATGGAATAGCTCAGGAGCTTTGAATTTACAAGCACAAAATCCAGTTCCTCAAGCAACTTTGAAGGATTTTCCTACCTATGATGGAACTGGTAAAACCGCTTATGAGCATATCTAGGATGTGGCTTCTTTGACGATGATCCATGGTATTGCTGACGAAGACATTATGGTAAGGTTGTTGGTATTTTCTCTCAAAGGAAAATTGTTGTACTAGTATTGATATTTGTTGCCCATTATTATCACCACATGGGACTAGTTGGCGGAGTTGTTGATCAAGAAATTTTATTAGCAAGTTGATCCATTTTCCTTACTGCATCAATTTAAATCTATTCAAATACATCCATAGGAGGAGATACTGGACTTCAACGTCAGATTCGTCCAAATTTGGCAAAGGGTCCCTGATGGTCTTCGAACCACGCATGAGCAAGCTGCATTTTATTACATTTAGGCCTTTAACTTAGACATTGGAATGGTTGTTCACCAAGCCAATGTAAATACTTTTCTAGACTTGTACACGCAAGCGTAGAAGGCTAAAGCAGACTTGATCGCCATAGGCAAGCTTCCTCCCAAGGTAACTATACCCATCCTTCCCGATATTCCACAACATTTGTATTCGAGTACATTTTCATAGCCTATGCCTTCTATGTACCCGGTTCCCTCATGGAGCTTGGGTCCACCTCAAATCACTCCAATTCCAGTTCCACAACTCCCCGCTCCAAGATTTTCACAGTTACCCACACCGGTAGTGCCACAATTACCAGCACCCGTTCCTTTTTTAGCACTACCAACGCCACCTGTTCTACTACCATTGCTTGCCCCATTAGTACCTTTACCTTTACCAACACCTTCAAATCTAGATCCTTACATGAAATTGTTGCAAGAAATGTAATATATTAATTTTACTGTTAGGACAATGTCGAACGAAATCACAATGGTAAAAAAGAAACAAGCAAAAGCTAATTTTTCGTTACAAGAGGTTTTAAACACCACCAATTACTAGGGAGCAAGCAACCACTAGTAAGGGCCCTGAGAGGAGCACAACTGTGTTGGCAAATGAAGAAACTAGTACATCAAAGAAAGTGTACTGGTGTTCCACCTGTAATGATCCCCATGGAGAAGACACGTGCATGGTTCATTTGAACTATGTACAAACATTAGCAAAAATTTTTATCGATGGAAAAGTTAACATGATAATGGAGGTTGATCATAACTTTATGGTCCCATATTTGGAGCAAGTTTTGGTCCTTACAAGGACTGGAAAGAAGGCAGTGACTGTAGATCCAACGAAAATGGAGCCTTTAAAGGTTCCTGTTGAGAAAAAGGTGCAAAATAAAAAAGTGTAATCGCAGGTGAAAGCACCCGATGCGAAAGCGCCTGGTTCGACAACAATGTATCAATATTCTATCATGTTGAAAGATCTGTTGCCCAAGCAATCTCAATAGAAGGTACAACTGAAGGCATCAACTTCACAACCCACAACTGCTTAAGTATAATTAGAAAAAAAAAGAGCAGGCTAAAGAATATTTTAAGTACCCATAATTGACTAAGAGACAAAGGGTAGAGGCAACTCAACAGTATCAGAAAAAACTATGAGCTAACTGGAGAAGAAAAAATACCTGGTACCTCTAGCTACAATATTATGAAAAAAATGAAGAAGATTCTTGCAAAGGTGAGATTATATGATGCATTACAATTACCTGGATAAGTTGATTTGTTGCAAGAATCTCTCAAATCAGCAAAAGATCAAAAGAAAAGTCATTCCCAAATAGTGTTAGCACAAACACTACCTACTTCCATTACTGGCAAGAACAGACCACCTCCGTTCTATTTGTCTCTTAGAATGGAAGGATGGATCGTGCATAATTGTATGATTGACTCCGATGCTGTGACTACTATCATGCCAAAGGCAGTATGTGAAACAATGGGAATGGAGTACACAAGAAGTAGTCTAGGCATAATATAGTTGGATGGGATCCCGATCAAAATAGTTGGGGTAATCAAGGATATTCCTATCGTTCTACACAGCATACCTCAAATTTTTGTCATTCAAGAAGTAGTGGTGGTTGACTTGGAACCATACTTTAGCATGTGTCTCTTGAGGGAGTTCACAACAAAACTAGGAGGATATATTTCCTTTGATTATTCACATTTGGAGATACCATTCAAGGGAAGAAGAATCCACATCTATAATGAAAAGCCATCCACTTTTCATATAGAGAAATTGGAAGAAGAAGAAAAGCCTACTGGTGTAGTCAATATGATGATAGAGGAATTGCAAGAAGTGGACTTGATGGAGGAAGCTCTTGGTGAGCTCCGCTTGGAGGATGAGTTCTCATTGATGGATTTCAATGTGATGGTGGAAACTGACATCGGCTGCTATACTATCACCAAGCCTGAGCAAACGGAGGAAAAAGTCTCTGATTCCCTGGATCCTATCGTAGATCAGTTATGGAAGTTGTACTTTGATGGCACAAGGTGCAAGAATGGCACGAGGGCCGTTATTGTTCTTGTTTCTCCTATGGGGTTGTAGAAGACCTACTCATATCGGCTAACTTGGAGCTATACAAATAATGCTACCGAATATTAAGCGTTGTGCCTTGGTTTAAAGAAAGCTAAAAAATTGGGTATAAAAAAACTACAAATCTTTGGAGATTCTGAGCTCATCGTCAATAAGACTACAAAAAAGTGTGTGTCAAAGCAACATTATTTGAATGCCTATCATAATAAGGTATGGAACTTGTTTGAGTTATTTACTGCATTGAACATTCAGGTAATTTTGTGATAGCAGAATAAACATGCGACATTTTAGCTTCTCTTGGTACCAATTTCTCACATGTAGAGCAAGTGGTTAGAAAGCCCAAGACTGTGAGGGTAATTTATAGACCCTCGATCCCTAATAAGAACCTTTATTGGAAAGTGTTTGATAATGATGAAAAGATAACCAATTTTTTTATTAAGGAGGTTGCTAGTGCAGAAGATAGGACACTGGACGAAGAGGAAATGGAAGGAATGATCCAATTGAAGAACAATCACATTCCTAGGGGATTGATTTCACTTGAGAGTTTGTTTGATCAAAATGACCAGGCGGAGAAACACAAGATCAAGGTTGATGCAAAGGAGTACAAGGAAATGCAGTTGGAGCCTGAGAAAATTATTAAAGTCAGAACAAATTGTACATCTAAAGATCTTGAAGATATCAAAAATTTGTGTTATGAGTTCCTTGATATTATTGCTTGGAGCTACCATGATTTAAAAGGATATGATAAAAATGTAATCCAACATACCATTGAACTACAGGAGGGAGTCAAACCTTTTTGACAAAAACAACGGTCTGTCAATCCTAAAATTGAAGTGCTTATGAAAGCAGAGCTATTAAAAATATTGGAGGCAAAAATAATTTATCCAATCAAGCACTCAACATGGGTAGTGAACTTGGTTCCGGTTCAAAATAAAAATGGTGATATTCGCTTGTGCATGGATTTTCAGAATCTAAACCAGAAATCATTAAAATATCATTACCCCCTATCGTAGATTGATCAAATTCTCCACGTGGTCACTGGAACCCAAAGATTTTCATTGTTGGATGGTTTCTCTGGTTATAACCAGATCTGGGTGAAGGATGAAGACCAACACAAGATGACATTTACTACAAAATGGGGCACTTTTGCCTATCAAAGGATGCCATTTGGTCTCTCCAATGTCGGCGCTACATTTCAGAGAGCTATGGATATTGCTTTTGGTGAGTTATTAAATAGAGTTATTGTGATTTACCTTGATGATATGACTGTTTTCTCACACCGTAGGGAAGAGCACGTCTCTCATTTGAGGCAAGTGTTCGAAAAATACCAGGAATTTGGAATTTCCATTAACCCTAAAAAGTCCATATTCATTGTCAAAGAAGGGAAACTCTTGGGACATGTGATTTCACAGGAAGGATTGGTGATTGATCCTAAAAGGGCCGAGGCACTCTTAAAATTACCGTTGCCAGTTAATAAGAAAGATCTGCAATCATTCTTTGGCCAAATCAACTTCATTCGAAAGTTCATTGTTGATTTCGCTCAAATTGTAAAACCAATGACCGAGCTTTTGAAAAAGAATGCAAATTTCAAATGGACCAAAGTAAGAAGATAGGCTTTTTGAGAAATCAAGGAAAGAATCACTCAAGCACCTGTATTGATCAATCCAGATTACTCAAAATATTTCATCCTCTATGTAGTTGGCGAGCAGGAGAGTTACGTTGTTGTTCTCACATAGAAGCAAGAATATGGGTATGAGAAGCTGATTTCTTTCTTAAGCCAAGTGATTTCATCACACTAGGATAAGTATAACTTCATTGAAAAATAGGTGTACACGATTATGAAATCTTAAAAAAAAAATTTACACTTTGTTTCACAAAGCAAGACTATAGTCTATGTTATTCACCCAGATGTTTGAAAATTCATTCTTCAAGGAGAATTAGGTGACAAAAGAGCAAGTTGGGTCTCAAAGATTCAAAAATATGATGCGGAGATCTGACTGACTAAGTTGGTTTATGGACGATCTCTCTGTAAAGAACTGGATAAAAGTGCAGCTTCTGAATCATTGACTCTATTACTTAAAGAGGATATCAAAGAAAGTATTTATGCAAATCAAGCGACATTTGATCATGATTGGATAGAGGACCTTGTCAAATTATTTACCTCTGGGAAATTTCCATCATGTTTTGATGCTTCACAATGCTAGAGGTTCAGACTGCAAGCACTCAAGTATGTTCTATTTCAAAGCAGGTTGTTCCATAAGAATATAGATGGTGTATTCCTTAGATGTGTGAATAATTCTAAAAAAAGAAGATATTGAAAGAATTTCACTCCGGTTTATCTGGTGGATATTTTGCAGGGAGGCCTATTGCACTGAAAATCATCTAGGATGGTTATTTTTGGCCTACTCTTTTCATATATGCACACAAAGTGAGCCAGAGTTGCGATAATTATCAGTGGTATGTTGGTAGGACTAAGAAAGCATCATTGCCTCTGCATTTGATTCAAGTGGAAGCACCCTTTCAACAGTGGGGTCTAGATTTCATTGGCGTTATTGATCCTCATTCTTTCGTCGAGCACAAATATATCTTAATGGTAACTGATTATTTCACTAGGTGGGCAAAGGCCATCCCAACTAAAAAGGCAGATCAGGCTACAGTCATCTCCTTTCCGGAAAGGACTAATCACCCATTTTGGTGTTCCATATGTAATTGTAACAGATAATGAGACTCCATTCATAGGGGCCAAGATCATCGAATTCACAAGCAAGTATGGGATCTATCTAAAAATATCCTCCAATTACTATCCATAGGGAAACGACTTGGCTGAATCCACAAATAAAAACTTGCTACGAATTCTTAAAAGAACATTGGGGAACAATAAGAGAAGTTGGCACTTACTACTGAATCAGGCTCTATGGGAAGATAGAATATCAATAAAAAAATCTATTAAAGTCTCTCCTTATTCTTTGGTGTATGGGAAGGAAGTGGTTCTACCCACTCACATTGAGCTCCCTGTCCTCCAGACCTTGCAGTTGTTCAAAGATGAAGATGATGAGTATGATCCAATGAGTGCAAGGTTGGCTCAATTACTGCAACTAGAGGAAGAAAGAGAAAAGGCATATCAAGATTTCATCAAACACACTAAAGTGACACATAAGTGGTTTGGAAAGAAGATGACAGAGTGCAAGTTTTAGGTGGGAGATTTAGTCCTTAAGTGGAACGAAAACAAAGCTAAGCCAGGGAAGCACCACAAGTTCGATGCCATTTGGGAAGGCTCTTTTCAGGTTTCTACAATGAATCGGCAAATGCATATCATCTTCAGGATATGGATGGTTGGGATCTTCCAATTCCAGTTAATGACCTTCATATGAAGGCCTATTTTCAATGAGGTGATCTAGAGGTACCAATTTGTAAATATGTACATATTCCTTTTATTTTACTGCTTTACGTATATTATTAAAAAAATAAAAGAAAAAAGAAGTTTTAACATGTCACTTTATCTTTCAAATATTTAAGTTTAAATGTTTTAGTGAAGCAAAACAATATTTCTTGAAAGCACAAGGAAAGTGTTTTAGTTGAAGAATCGAATCGCGAGGCCTGATTTTGGAAGTAAGAACCACAACAAATTGAAAGAACTTTTGCCCCAAGAAGGGGGTGAAAGTCCCATTCACCTCCTAGAAGGGTGAACGAGTTTAAGATCAAGCAAAGCACCAAAGTTCATGATTGGAGGACCAAAAGCCCCTTTGCCAAAAAGAGAGGGTGAAAATCCTAGGCACCTCTCAAAGAGGTGAACATATATATGCTCCAAGGCGATCTTGAAACCCGAGCACAATTTTAAAATAAAAAGTTGCTTTCGTTGGGCGAAGGAGCCGAAAGCCCCATTTGCTCCTAAATGGATGTGAATGTATTATAAAAGAAAAAAATAAAAAAAAAGAGAAGGCAAAAGGGCTTTCGCCCCAAATGAGGGGCAAAACTCCTATTTGCCCCTCATTTGGGCAAAGATATGGAAAAGGTTTACAACTCATGTTTTATTTAAAATGCACGCCGACCCTTTTGGGCGATCACATTGAAATCTTAATGCAAGGCAAAAATAAAAAATATATAATAATAATAAAATACAGAGAAAGAAATACAAAAGTAGGGGATGTATAACTTTGCTACTATATTTAGAGGGTTTTTTTAGCATGCAAGCGAATACAAAAAAGAGATAAAAATCAAAAGGAAAAAGCCCTAAAATCAACCATTTTTTTTTTAAAAAGGGATAAGAAAATCCATGCTTTTTCTAAAATTGGGCAAAAAGGAGAAGCAAGAAGTTGTTTTAAAAGGAAGAGCATTCGCCATGGAATTACATCAAGTAGGTAAAGAGCATTTTTAGAGTGAAAGAGAAGAAGATCAAATGCGCCTCAGTAGTATTTTCGCCCCCATTTCTCTTCGAGCACATGACGATTTTTCAAGTGTGAATCAAGTTTTAGTAGGCTCTCTCAAAGCGATTTTGCCCTTCGGCACGTGGAAAATCTTGGGAAGTGTGCATGCAAGATAAGACACATTTTTAGGGTATTTAATTTAAAATGTGCACCCGAATTTGTGTCAAAAGGTGATTCAGTGTTCTCGAGGAGCGAAATCTCATACTAGTAGAAATAGAAGTGCTCATTGGTCCCTAGGTGGTGAATTTATTTTCCCAAGATAGTTTCAATAGCTAGGGTATGATTTTCAAGGGCACAACTTAGCAAGACACACTTTCCAAAAGTGATTTTGCAGTGAATCACATTCAATTACCATTTAGCTTCGATATCAGTACTGATTAAGAATTCACCATGAGAATTTACTACATTTACTCTAGTGGTTGGCTCGCATCCTATAAATAGAGCACAGGTAAATTTGCCCAAGTGTTGAATTTTTAAAAAACATTCCTATTGAGGCGTTTTTAGGTTTATTGCTTGCAGAAGTTGCAAAACATCTTCGAAATTGTTAGGTCGTCAAAGTTGATAGAATGAGAAATAAAATCAAAGAATCTAAGGAGGCTACAAAGCCCAAGCAGTCTAGAAAGAAAGCAAAAGGTGGGTCAAAGTCCAAGAAGGCCCGAAGAAATGAGAATGTGGACTTAGACCCGTACTCTAACACCATGGCAGAGGTCGAAGATTGCTTGATCACAAACAAGGGCATAGTGAAGCTCCGACAAGATGTGGAATTTGTAGTAATTCAAGGAGTGTCGGTAGAGAGCCCATTAACTATGTCATTTCATGCACAGTTGTTTTGGTATTTGTGTACGCCCGTACACCCTTGCCCAAAGCTGGTAAATTTAATTGCCAGACATTATAATCCACTTACCAGGGCCGTTCGAAAGGCTAATGGAGAGGTGTTTTTCATATCTTTGCCATGGAAGTGAGGGAAGCATTTGCATGTGGGTTAAAGTCCCCATCCGATATGATTTTTAAGAAGCTGCACACCAAAGAGCAAGAAGAAAGATATGTGTCAACAGTGACAATGCGTCAGTTCATGGAGACACATTTGATTAAGGAGCTGAAGTTAGGGCAACTTTCAAATCTACCAAAATATTTGTCAAAATTCAAGAGCCCTAACTTGTTTTCCATGCTGGCATGGGTTTCTAGTCTTCCGATAGATTCTACAGTGCACAAGTGGCAAGCGGCACTGGTGTAGTGCATATCTCAAAGGGAGTTTTATGCTCCAAGGGCCATGAGAAGGGACATAAATCCAATTTATTTTGATTGGGATGATTTCATTTATTAGAAGATGCATGTCTAGCTGGAAAAGCTACATACGGGAGAAGAGACTTCATTTAAACACATGTCCTTCCTTGTTTGGTATTTCTTCTTCCATTTGCACCAACATTTTTCATTCATTGCAATAAAATAAGTTGATGAAAAGGATGAATTATTACCTGTTTATATGTGGACTCCTGTTCTATCGAGGAGGGAGTCATATAATAGTTTTAACCACCTATTTCTAGGGTCTACAATTGAATTAATTTATGATAAATGTGAGAGTGTCGTGGGTGATGAAGGAGGCGGTCATCACAAAGGGGACATATTTTTGTTAACGTAGGGTGTGGTTGTCAAAATTTATGACATCACAAGTAAGCCATTACTGCTTCTATACTTTGCCACCAAGCATGTTTTCACCATGGAGGTGGTGCAACAAATAGATTATACCAATGATGTGTATGGAACGGGGAACAGAAAGAGGACGACTTGCACCATGTCGTTCAAGTTCGGCGGCATAGAGGTGAACCAGGTCAAGAAAAATAGGCTACTCATAGAGGCACTTCAGGACCTAGGACTAATAGAGCTGCCTAAATGATGGAGTTATGACCCTACAGGTAAATTTATAGAAATTATCAAGTCCAAGACTTTTTATTGTTGCCCACAGCTCGATATCCTGGCAAATCGTAACAATTTTTATGGGTGGGATTTAGAGTGGCACATTGAAGACATGACGATGCTCCCTCCATGGCATGAATTTTATGAGCAGGAAGCTAAGTACAACTCAACCGTGCATAGAGACCACATTCCTCCATCGAGGTTGTTTGGCCAACTCAAGGAACAATTACCATGGAGCAAAGAGAAAATTATGAATTGGTGGATAATGCGGATCCACAGAGGAAAACTTGCATCACCTTATGAGTTGAAGATGGATGGGGCATTTTTGAAGGTATATGATGAGTTTGTAAATGTATATCAACCCATAGATTTCACTAAAATTGTACTTCAAAGTTTTCAATATTCTAATAACGATGAAGGCGTGGCAAAAGCAAAACACCTAGCAGCCGAGGAGGAGACACCTGAGGAAGAAGAACAACAATACATGTTTCAACAAAGGTCACATCGAGTAAAGCAAAAAGTAGATGAAGCACACTTGTTACAAAAGCAGACTTTTCTAGAAGTGTTTTTTTTTCTAAAAGCTGTGAAGAGACCAAGGACCGACACCACTTCTTCCTCTACTATTGTAGTTTTGACTATCATGGTTCCTACAGTTACGATTGCTGTAGTAACTGTCGATCCATATTTGGTGGAGCCAGTTGTTTTAATTAGCATTGCTAAGATATTTTCATTATTTCATGAGCAATCGATGGACCATCAGGAGGAGGTTATTAATATCAAAGTGGAAGCAAAGGAGCAACAAGGAGAAGTTATTACACAACCGCTTCCATCACCTAGACACAACACCTGTGCTTGAAGGTACGTCTTTCTTTCTCTCTTCTATTTATTCAGAGCATGTAGTGACTATTAGTTCATTTCTACTAGTCCTTGTGTTAGTCACTCCCCATTTTGATATGCACCTAGTGTCCATTTTGTTACCTTCTTCCCACTTGTAAGTCACTACTGCTCCTTCTATTCCCCTCTCTTAGACCTCCCTTTCTTTTAGTTTGTTCATATCAAGACCAAATCTATTTTCATGTCCTTTCCCTTCCATCGCTGCTACCACTTCTATTGAGGTTGTAAGTATGCAAGCTCCTCCAAAGGTAAGCGTAACTACAGTCAAACCTAGTTCTTCCATCCACTTCACTATTTAAGTTCCCCCTCTTCTTACAATCTCCTCTACTTCCTTTGAGCCTGACCGTTCACAAGATCTCGATTCTTTTCATATCATTTTTGGAGTTGCAAGTATTGCCTGAGACTGATGTAGCACCTAAGTAGTCAGACACAGAGAAAATAAATTGGGTGCACCTCAGTTCATCACAGTGGTTGAAGAGCTATAGGTAAAAAGAGGCACTTGCCCCAGCCCAGCCTCTCAAGAAAGTTGCCTTTGATCCGGTTGCCATGGAGGTTCACACGACCAAGATCACTCCCCTGGTCCAGAAGCCGCAAGGAGAAATGACGCCAAGTGACTATGCTTATGAATGTGTAACTAGAGGACCTAACTAGGATTGACCCCACTAAAAAAATGGGGAATATACAGGTTGATATGAGTTCGGTCTATCTACATGGCAAATATTATAAGGAAAGATATTTTGACACCGAAAATAAAATTTCCAAACTTGAAGATGCCTTGGCAGTGAGTAGGGTGTAGGATAAAAAGATGGTGTTGGAGAATGAACACTTGCATCAACAATTAGGGGCGCATCAAAAGGACAAGGATGCATTGGAGCAGCAAGTGCAGGCGCTGAAGGCACAACTCGAGTCCATACAAAATCAACTGGTAAAGAAGGCCACACAGGCTACAAGCTTCTCTTTGAAAATAATTAAGGAGACCCATCTTCATTCAGCTCATATTTATGAGAAGCTAGTGACATAGGAAGTTTAGGTTTTTCCTTATTTATGGGTAACTCGAATACAGATTCAGATGCATCAGTAGTTGATAGACAATCCTAAGGAGATACTGGAACTCTACATGGAAATGGCTATGAAAATCCAAGCTCTGGCTCAGTCCAACATGCACATTCACCCCTTAAGTGAAATGGACCATGCTTGGTCTACTGCCAAGGTCACACTACGCAGTTACTTTCAGAGGATGGATCTGGTGAGGGAAGGCCAAAATATCCTTAAGGCAATAGAGTGGTAACATACCATCTCTATGATCCATTTTGACACTCTTGCTGATATGGGCTTCCTATATTTCACTGATGAATGGGGTGAACCTCTGTCGATGGAGAAATTGGAGACACCTTGGAAGAAGTTTATGGAAGACACCTCGAAGATTGATAAATGGGAGGAGCCTATCATAGAGGAACATGTGTTGTCGCTCATGCATAAGCATACCAGTATGGAGCTTTCACTGTTTGAGTTAGCCCAATGAGCCAAGAACCTTAGCTTGGAGGATGTCCAAAATTTATGTTTGTTTATGAGTCACTAAGTATTCCTTGCTTGTTCACTACTCATGCTTGGGAGGTGGCCATTACAGTATATGAAGTGACTTGCAAAAGCTTGGAGTAGGAAGAACGAGCTGCAACAGAGAAAGCAACAGAAGAGGCAGAGCGGGTGGAAGTACTCCGAGTAGTAGCAGATGCAAAGGTGGCTAAAAAGGTGAAAGAGCAGGAGCAGAAAAAGGCTTCCACATCAGGAGCACCAACCAAAGCAACCAGCAAGAAGACTCAATGAAATACCCAATGGATAAAGGCCTGGGATCACTTGCATCCATGCGAGTTGGATACCCCATGAGCCACCAAAAATATTGGCAATTTTGACAATATGCCACATTAAAATTTTGATGAAATTTTATTGATGTAAAATCAATAAATATATTAATACTATGATGCAGTGTTTTCGGCCTATATGATATGTTACAATTTTTGTACATATTAACTTCTTTGTTTTTTCATGCATTTCTTGCTTGGAAATAATGGACATCATAAGGCAAAATATTTATGGATAATGGTGTGAGAAATTACAGTAAAAATCACTAGATAGCATCACGAAGAAGTACCGCTTCAAGGTTTAGACTTAGGCAGAAATGATTCCTTCGTTTTAGAATCGAGTCATTATGCAAAAGAAATAATAAAGGCATGCTTGCCTCTAAGTGATATTTTTACAAAGGAAATGGAGAAAAAGGGCTAAGGTTCGAATGGAGATGCTTTTGCCTCAAATGAGGGGCAAAAGTCCCTTTCACCTTACTTTGGGGTGAAAGTCCCTTTCATCCCACTTTGGGGCAAAAATCCATTTAAAACATTAAGTGAGGAATGCGCCCAAAGTTGAAGTACAAGCAAAATAACGTAGAGAGCGTTCACCCCAAAATTAGAGTGAAAGCTTTATTCGCCCCACTTTGGGGTAAACATAATTTTAAAATTGTTTAATGAAATGCATTGAAAAGTCAACAACGCTTTCACCTTGGTTGAGGGGTGAACGTTCCATTCAACCCTCCCGATGGTGAAAGTGCAATAAAGGGAAGCTTTGGCGAGTAAAAATTAAGTGGCAAAGTGCCAAAGAAAATGTTGAAAAGTCAATGGTGCATTCACCTCAAGAGGGGGGTGAACGTCACATTCGTCCTTCACTAGGGCGAAGCTACAGAAAACGATCGACGATGCATCCAAGGTTTTATTTTGAGGTGAATGAGAAGATATTAGGTGTTGAAGAGTCAATACAAGGTTTACCCCAGGTGGAAGGTGACAACGCCTTTCGCCCATCCTGGGGGTGAACGTATGTTTAAAAAGAAAAAGAAAAATGATGCTCTAATGAAGGCGCTTGCGCTCTAGAAGGAAGAAAACTCTCAATCGTTCCTTTTAGGGGTAAAACAACACAAAAGTGGTTAAAAGCAATTGTTTTGCTCATCTCTTTGTTGCTGCAAAAAGGGAGAAGGGTGTTGTATGATGAATTTTAATTCAAGAGAAGTCAGTGGCCGTGTGTGAATGCAATACTTTTAAAATTCAATGAAGATTTTTATGAGGTGCCAGGACCAAATTGCATATTTGATGATTGGGACAAAAGTTACTGAGATTGCTAATTTCATGGAGAAAAGACCTGCAATTTTTTCAATCATAAGGTGGTTGCTATTAGTTCCAAGATATTCTAGACAAGGATAAATTTCTGAGGCATAGTAAGTTATCGATCGCCTTTACATATTTATATGCACCGACATCCAAATATACTGATTTCTAGAGGCATTTCCTTAAAAAAATTGGATCATTGTTTCAAAAAGATAAATTTTCAAGATTTCCTAGAAGGAATTTCCTCACCGTGGTTCCTGATTGGAAAACATTTTGTATCAATGTGTATTAAATGAAAGAGGTGAAAACCTCTATAAATACTACTCAATTTCCATTATAAAAGGAGGATAGACATTCTGTAGAAAAACTATTCAAGTTTTTAGTGTAAATATAAGAAGTTGTGGCTTCTGATCTTCCAAGTAGTTTTTGTGTGTGATTTATTTTTGTTCTAGCATTTCTATTTCTTATTCATGTTTACCATATGCTGTTAAGTTTGAATTCTACACCTAGATTTGGGTATTGTTGGTGTAAGTGTGAATACAAGAATGCGATTCTGGAAGTCTCCGAGGAACTGTAAGTGAATTCTTTTACCTTATTTCTATTTTTATATTGCTTAAACGCTTGGTTGGTATTCCTGCTACTAGTCTATCCCCAATCCTACATCTTCGACTTGTGGCCATATTTTCCATTCCTTTTTGTTGTTTCCAATTTCTTTCCTGCAACTCTAGACTTTAATCGATCTAGGAATTAGTAAGGGAGCCATACCTCTCTGGAGATTGGCACAAAGGACATTCCTTTCCTTTGACCTTTCAATGTTGGCCATATCTAGGGTGCACACACGTATGTTTGTATATTAGACAGATATTTGACCAACAATGTTTTTTGGAGATTTTATTTCTTTTTATGGACTAAATTGATATTATCATTATTGGGATGATAAGTGTTCAAATTAGGACCAAAAAATTGTTTGAGATAGTATTTATATAATTCCACACAAATAGAATTATCATGGCCATAAGGTCCATGCTAAAAGAAATATTTGTTAGGATTTTCCATGTAGATGCTTCAAATCTATCATTAAAATTATAGTTTGTAATCTTAGGTGGCATATATTATTTATAATATCTTCATGGGTCCATTAAGGCATGATATTCTTAGGTCTCATGCCATCCTAGATTTGGTCAACATATACTAGGAGCTCCAACTATCTCTAACTCATGAGAGGTATCTTGGACAGCTACATTATAAATCCTATCCCCTACAATATTCTTGTTAGGTTATTTAGGTTTCAAGGATGTTTGGCCTTTCTTCTTTTTCCAATGTTTAAGGATTTTAACAAAATGTATAACCTTATCTAGGAAGGGTAAACCACAAGGGTTGTGATCTTGAATCTTAGTCTAAAAATATGGTACAAGCTTGTTTACAAATATTGTTGTTGATTCCTCTTCAATTAAGTTCATATTAGAATAACATTTAAGTCTTTCCCATCTCTTGTGGAAATTAGTATCAGATTCATTAAGGCTTTATTTAGCATTCACAAAAATAGATATTTGCTTCTATTATAATCATGTCATTATAAAATTATTGTTTTAACTTTTTGATAAAATCATATAGGGAGTCAATAAAGTGCTTAGGTAAAGATGCAAACCAATCAAGAGCATTTTCTACTAAAGCCCTAGTAATTAATTTTAGCAAGGCCTTTTCATTATGCAAACAATCCTTATAATTAGTGAAGTTATTGATGAATATCTGGGCTTTATTTATCTCATAATAAAAAAATTAGGAACATGTCCAAACAAGTTTATAGCTTCCACATTAGGGGTTAGAGATTGGCTTTGATAGTTCATTAAAGTAGGATAAATTAATACAAGTAAAGCCACCCTAGGGTTAGCTAGGAGATGTGGAGGAGGAGCGCTAGGGTTTAATATTAAGGAAGGGATGACACCTTGCACTGTAGGGTTTTTGTTAATACTCAAAAGTTGAGCAATATTGGTCATCATATCTTGCATTTGTTTAGTCATTTCTCTCCTAGAGGTCTTTATCTACTTAATATCATGCCTATGATCATCTAGCTAGTAGGTCAAGTATTATTTTAGGGTTGATATATATATATATATATATCCAAACTTTCACCATGAGGATCAGAATGAACATGGATCCTTAGTGATATGTGTTCTACATTTTTTGTTTGTACTCACATCTATTTTGCACAATCACCACATTAAGTGTTAATAATTATTTAACGTGATGTTCATCATCATTTCACAATGTAGATTCTTCCAAAGTATTTTTATATGACTATGACAGACCTATAAGGTTTAATAAAGTCTATATTGGATCTTTTTCTTCGTCATAATCATAATCTCTATTTATTCAATCTTTAATTTTAAGTTCATGATCATAATTAAGATCTATAGGATGAATAATATAATTTTCATAAAAATTAATTGAATGAGATCTTATTCTACTTCAATAATTATGAAACTTGCTTCTTCTTAGACCTAGTAGTCATTCCAAATGCCTTAAAAGTGGGAGAAGCAATAAAGGAAAGCAAAAAACCTTAATCAAGGGAAACTAGGATTTTTTCAAAATTTCTATCCTTAAGTAAGAATTCTTCAAAAAATCATTATAGTAAAAGAAAACTTAGGGGATTGCACATTAGTATAATAAATCAAGCCCTATGAAAATTGTGAGGGACATTTTTCACAGGACTCCCCAAACTACTAAACTTTTTTAGGTCATATTTCACTCATCCGAACTCGTATTGAGCTAAAATTTTGAGGGTAGATGCTTGACAAACCCTAGAACATATCTGCCATTTTTTAGATAATTTGGAGCAACAAAGATCCTATATCATCCCTATGTGTGAACAACTATGCAAGGGTTTCATTTGGGTTAAGTGCAAGCAGCTCCAAAGGTTGGTTTTCGGGGTCTTCGGGCCTTAACGACCAATATTTTTGTGGTTTCTACTCAATATTTTAGCAGGAAATGTTACAAGGGATCCAATATGGGTTAGAAATTTATCTTTCAATATATATATATATATATTTTATTTGTGGAAAACATCCCAAAAGGGATGCCACTTTCGGGTAAGACCCAAGGAGGCAGGGGTATCCATTCCGCCAAAAATGCCCAGGACTCGGACCTGGCCTACCACCTTTGACATACTCAAGGAGCAAACAAACACACAAAACCAAATTAAAAAAAGTAAATAACAACAAAAATAATAAAATAAAATAAAAAACATGCTCCTTGAGTGTGTCAAAACCAAAAGCACAACCAAACACGCACAATAAGATAAAAGAAACCACAACACAAACCACATAGAAAAACACAAGAACCACATAACAAAACACAAACAAGACAAAAACAACAGAACACTACAAAGACATAACCCAAAAAAACATGAAAAATAAACACAACCAAAACCTAAAAAATAAAATAAAATAAAATAAAAATAAAAATAAAAATAAAAACAACCAACAACAGACAATAAACAAAAACAAAAAACATAGAAAACACTCACACATAAAAAAATGAAATAACACAAACAAAGAGAAACCCAAGAACAAGA
The DNA here is from genome assembly GCA_028583015.1 of Wollemia nobilis. Lineage (NCBI taxonomy): Eukaryota > Viridiplantae > Streptophyta > Pinopsida > Araucariales > Araucariaceae > Wollemia > Wollemia nobilis. Next base: position 2,617,529 of record JAQPPZ010003287.1, on the reverse strand, counting down.
ACGAAAAAAACACAAGAACAATAACAAAAAACATAAAAAAAAAACAAAACAACAAAAACACAAGAACAACAAAAAACAACACAAAGAACACAAAAACAAAACAAAACAAAAGAACCCACCCACCTTAAAAAACTAAACAAAAAAACAAAGAAGACAAAAGAAAAAAAAATGAACAAAACAATGACCTATCTAGACCAGAAGACTATTAATGCAAGAATCAATAGAGGAAACAAAATAAAGAATAGAATGAGCTAGGGAACTAAAAAAACTGAATGAACCAAAGAGAAAAAAAAAAAACAAGAAGAAACTAGGTACCTTCATAACTGGAGCCATCCAAAGAAATGATAGAAAGAAGAGCTTCCCTAATTTGAGAAGCCCACCATATAGGAGGGTGGCCATAACAAGTAAGATCACCTTTGTCCAAAGCCCAATTAGCTAAAGCATCAACACTCTTGTTTTGATCTCCGACCACATGATTGTAATCAACTTTCAAAAATCCCATCTGGATTAACTGAATCTTCTCAATAATTCTTTTTATTCTCCAATCCACCTTATGATTCTTAGAAGGAGTCTTCAAGAGATTAATCATAAGTTGAGAGTCAGACTCAACTAACACCTTTTCCCATCCAACCTTAGTAGCCTCCTGAAGGCCTCTAAGGATACCATACCCCTCAGCAAGGTTATTGGAAAGAATACCCAAATTCTCAGCAAAAGTAAAAACCAGGGAGCCATCCGAAAGTCTACCAATTCCTCCCACACTGGCTTTTCCAGGGTTCCCTCTAGAGGCTCCATCAGTATTGACTTTTCCAAAATCCTTAGGAGGAGGTTGCCAATTTCTAGTCCTATCCATCTTACTAATACTCACATTCCCTTTAAGTTGGTTGCCCTTAGAAGGTTTAATATTCAATCTTTGCATCACTTGATCCCATCTTTGGTGGGAGTTTTGGGGGTGATTAAGGAGTTGATGGACTCGATTCAACTAAGTTGGCTATGGTATTTTGCCAAATATAGTGAATATCCTTCCTATCTTGATTAAAAATTTGGTTGTTCCTTTCATTCCAAATATTCCAAAGAAGAATGGTAGAACCCATCCAAACTAACTGCCTAATAAAATGATCAACACCCTCTTGATTAGGCCAATCCCTCCAAAGTCTGTTCAAAAGTGAAAAAATTGGACCACCTGTAAGCCAAGTAAAGTTGCCATTCTCCTCCATAGCTCAGAGGCTAAAGTACACTCAATAAAAATATGGTTGATATTTTCTACATTCTCTTCACACATTTCACATCTAAAAGGGCCATGAAAACCACGCTTCATAAGTTGCTCACCAGTAAGCACCCTACGATGCAATAAAAGCCAATTAAAGAACCTCACCTTAGGCCAGAGCTTTTGAGCCCACAATTGAGAAAATATGTCAGAAGAATGGTTGGGATTATTATGGCATAAGGTCAAATAACCTTGAGCAACTGAATACTCACCCTTAGTAGTGTTGTTCCATCCAAAACAATCTTTTTCATGGGACCAAGAGAGGGATCTCATATGAAGGATGCCTTGGATATCTTGTCTTTGCCTTTCCGGGATTTGAATAGGCCAGTCCTCAATAGGGATCCAATATCTACCAACCTTTGAATTACCAGTATGGTACCGATAGTAATTAGCCACCTTTATCCAATTAGCTCGGTGAAGCTCCTCCATCCAAGGCCTCCAATCGGGAAACCGAGTTATCAAAGGCTTGTGACCATCCCAAGAATCTGTCCAAAAATTTGCATGTTGACCATTATGAATGATCCAAAATAATTTTTTCTTTATCAAATCCTCACCAGTCTTAAGAACTGCTAAAATGGGAGAACCTTTGGTAGGAAGTTGATAGCGAACAAGGTCTTCAGGACTTTTGTTCTCAACATATTTAGCACGAAGATTATTGGCCCAAAGAGCATTGGGGTTATGCAACATCCTCCAATATAATTTAGCAGCTAAAGCTTTGTTGTTATTAATTGAAGACCGGAATCCTAACCCCCCTTCACTCTTAGGAAGACATAAAGTATCCCATTTCACCAAGGCCCATTTTCTTTTCTCCTTAGTACCACTCCAAAGGAAACGATGACTGATTTGATCCAATTCTCGAAGAACAACCTTTGGGATATTCAAAACGGAAGAAACATAAATAGGAATAGCTTGAAGGACTGATTTTACCAAGGTGATTCTACCCCTAGAAGAAAGCCACTTGTTGGTCCACTTTCCAATTTTCTTCTTGACTTTGTCCAACAACCAATTCCAATATTTATTTTTTTGCCTTTGAATATTTATGGGAATACCTAAATAAGTGATTGGAAGAGAGGTCTTCTTATATCTTAATTTATCCAAGACCATGGATTCCTGTCTAGCAGAGTAGTGAAAGAAAATAACTTTAGATTTGTCTTCATTGATCAACTGCCAAGTAGCCTTAGAAAAATAGCTAATGATTTGCTTAATATTAGAAGCTTCCTTAATTGTAGCTTTACCTAAAAGGGTAGAGTCATCCACAAATTGAAGATGAGAGATAGGTCTAGCTCCATGAGCAATGGTAACTCCCTCAAGGGTTTTGTTTTCCCTCTTTTTGGTTATAGTCCTACCCAAGCATTCAACAAGAATGATGAATAAATAAGGGGATAGCGGGTCACCTTGCCTAATACCTCTGGAAGTCGGGAAAGACCGAGAAGGCCTGCCATTGATAAGAACTAAGTAGGAAACTAAAGAGATACATCCCATAATCCAATCCATCCAATCCTTAGAGAAACCAAATTGCCTCAAAACTTTGATAAGGAAGTGCCAATCCACTCTGTCATAAGCTTTGGATAAGTCTAACCGGATGAACATAGAAGGAGAATTTTGCATATCCATGGAATGGATGGCTTCCTGAGCAAGAACTATCTCATCTACTATTTGACGTCCTTCCACATATCCCCCTTGCTCTGGGGAAATAATCTTATGCAAAAGAGGCTTCAACCTTTTTGCCATGATTTTAGTAATAATTTTGAGAAGAACATTACATAAAGCAATAGGTCTAAAAGCTGAGATATGATCAACCTCTTGAGCTTTTGGAACAAGAGTAATATAAGTTTTATTGATAACCTTCAAAATTTCTTTGGATTTCCTGGCTTCTTCCACCACCTCTAATAAATCAACATGAAGGATATCCCAGAACTCTTGGTAGAACTCAATAGGAAAACCATCAGGACCTAGGGTTTTCCCTTTTTGCATTTTAAAAACTACTTGTTGAAGCTCATTGATAGTAAGAGGAGCAGTCAAAATAGAGTTCTCCTCGAAGTGATAAGAGAAGGGATTGCTTGAAGAACATTTTGTTGTGAAGCTGAGTCAAGAGGAGTAGCAACAAAAATATTGGAAAAGTAATCAACAACAATAGAGTTCATGCCATCCCAAGTATAAACAACATCTCCAGAATCTGATTTTAAGGAAGAAATAAAGTTGTGAGATCTTCGAGCTAGAAGAGATTTGTGGAAGAAATTTGTGTTTCGATCTCCTTCTTTGAGCCATTGAATTCTAGATTTTTGCTTCCATAAGATTTCTTCTCTTTTTTCCCATTCCTCTAACTGAGTTGTGAGTTTAATTTCATCCGCACTTCTCTTCTCTGTGAGGCCATCTAAACGGATTTTCTTATTCAAATTTTCAAGATGAGCAATAACTTCATGTTTTTTTTTATGAACATCCCCAAACTCTTTCAGTTCCAAGTCTTGATTTTGGATTTAATGTATTGCAGTATTTTGGCAAAAAAGAACATCTTAGTCCCATGCCTAGGTTTACCTTCCTTCCACCATTGTTGCACACGAGGTCTGAAGGAAATGTCTCTAAGCCACATTAATTGAAAACGAAAAGGAGAGAAACTCACATTGGTTTTCCACATTTCCACCATGATTGGCCAATGATCCAAACCAACATTATTAAGAGTCTTCACTTTAGGAATGTGACCATGGATTAAGAAATTTTCAGAGAGCAAAAACCTATCCAATCTCTCCATTATACAAGCTAAGCCTTGCCTTCTGTTAGACCAAGTCATAAGGCCATTATCTGGTTGGATATCCACAAGATGGAGGTTTGCAATATATTCGCTCATGAGGTGAGTACTTTTGTCCAAATTTCTATTTCCCCCCTTTTCTCATCCAGAGAGAGGATGGTATTGAAATATCCTCCGATCAAGATCCAAGCTTTAGGAAAATGAGAGATAATATGAGTAATATCCTTCCACTGTCTTCTTTTTTCCTCCAAAGAAGTCGGGGCATAAACAAGTAATGCAGAGCATAATCTGGTTGGAATGTCTACTTTGAATAGCTATAGCCAACAAACCCCAACTCGCCAACCATATGGTGAATAACTACCTCTTTTGGGTCCCAAAGACAAGCAATGCCACCCGAAGTCCCTTGGGAACCGAGGGAAACCACTTTTCCAGCTGGCCAAATTTTACTAGGCAATTAAGTCCATATCCTCCATTGACATCTTTGTTTCTTGAAGGAAAACAAGATGTGGATGATTTATCTGAATCATTCTTCTAATTTCATTTTGTTTTGAAAGACTCCCTTTGAGTCCTCTAATATTCCAAGTGATGATCTTCATTAATACCAGGGCTAAAAATGTTGGGAAGGGCATTAATCTTACCTTCCTCTACAAGATTTTCACCTTCTTTTACCATATGATATTGATTGGTCTTGCGACCTACTTTTTGATTAGAATCCATCTTCAATTTTTTTTCCCTGTTTCTTGACTTATTCCAATTGAATCTGAGATGGCTTCTAACCTTGAAGAATGCTCATACACAACCAAAATTTTACTAGATGGTTCAATGGAGTCTATATTGGGACCTGCATTATTTGAAGTTTTGACATTTGAAATATTGTTTTTCTTGTGTAAATTTTCTCTTTTTTTTTTGTTGAAAACCTTTGATTTGTTGGTTTGTCTCTGAGTTCTTTCCTTCATATTTAAATTGTGTTTCTAAGATTTCAGTTTCCATTATTTCCTCTTCCTCACTTGGGACATCATTTGTGGAAAGGATTTCAAACATATTAGCAAATGACTTTGATTGATCCTTCATTATTGGTTTTTTCTGAGTGTTCTTCTTCTTAGGTATTTGGAAACCTGTTGAGTTTATATCTTCTTTCTTTTGATCAAGAATTTTATTTGGGCAAGCACTGGCAAAATGACCATATTCATGGCAAATTCTACAATGAAAAGGAATGTTCTCATAGTCCACTACTTGCTCCCAAGTGTCTTCCCCAAATTGTAATGTGATCTTTTTAGGTAGGGGTTTGTCAAAATCCATTAAAACACAAATTCGAGCATAAATAATATGTTCAAAATTTTGAGTACAATCAGCAGACATCATAAAAGTTCCTAAAGAGTTTCCAATTGAAGAAAAAATAGTAGGATTCCAAAATTCAATAGGGAGGCCAAAGAGTCTAACCCACACGGGAGCTATAGAAGGCATCTCTTCTTCGGCTTTAAATTTAGTATGCTAGGGCTTCATGAAAAGCCCCGCCCTTCCAAAAAACCAAGGACCCCCTTGAAAAGTTTTCTCTCTATCTTCATTATTAGCAAATAAAACAAGAAAATAACCATTTGGATAAATAGAGATTTGTAACTCACCTTTAGTTTTCCAGATTTTTGCAGCCCGGACTTTGAAAGTAGATAGACTCGGACGAAAACCCACGAACCGACAAATTAGTCCTCTTTTTTCCAAATCTTCAATGCCATTCTGAATGTTACCCATATCAAGCTTAACAATAGGAGTTCCATCAGTCGCTTTAAGACATCCTGACTCCGTTTTCCTGGGATCAATCTTAGGCATTCTTAGAGGTTTATGAGAAGCCCTAATATTGATATTAGCATTGGGCTGAGGCTGTCCACCATGAAGGGCATCCCTAAAATTCATTTTTGGGACTGAGTCTTCAAAATTCTTACCCTTGACAAGGGTTTTCATAGTAGAATTATTTTGTGGGTGCACCTTAGCACCAGATTCACTTGAGATATGAGCCATTTTTTGATCAACTACTTGAAACTTATTTCGTGGTCTCTTTAATCCTTGCCCTAGACACCGTGGAAAGGTATGGTTTTCACTTTTCTTTTGTGCAGCAAATTGGAAGCCGTTGTCACTCAAGTTCATAGTATGATCTGTTGAAAGACAAATTTCTAACCCATCTTGTATCCCCTGCAACATTTCCTACTAAAATATTGAGCATAAACCACAAAAATATTGGCCTCTAGGGCCCGAAGGCCCTAAAAACCAACCTCTGGAGCTGCTTGCACTCAACCCAGATGAAACCCTCGCATAGCCGCTTGCCAAATATATCGTTCACACATAGGGATGCGCTAGGATCTGTGTTGCTCCAAATGATATGAAAATTGGTGGAGACGTTCTAGGGTTTTTCAGGCATCTACCCTCAAAATTTTAGCTCAATCCGAGTTCGGATGAGTGAGATATGGCCGAAACGAGTTCGGCAGTTTGGGCAGTCCTGCGAAAAACGTCTAATCCTCCCCAGATTGATTATCAACCCCGACCAGCATTGCAAATAATTATTCAATATATATTCACATTATGAACTTGAGTGATAATGATTTCCAATTTGTTGCACAAAAGAAAAATGAAAATCATACCTTTCCACAACGTCTAGGTCATGGATTAAAGAGATCACGAAACAAGTTTCAAGTAGCTGATAAAAAAATGACTCAGATCTCAAGTGAATCTGGTGCTAAGGTGCACCCATAAAATAAATCTACCATGGAAACCCTTGTTGAGGGTAAGAATTTTGAAGACTCAACCCCAAAAATGAATTTTAGGGATACCCTTCATGGTGGACAACCTTAGCCTAATGCTAATATTAATCTTAGGGCTTCTCGTAAAGCCCTAAGAATGCCTAAGATTAATCCTAGGAAAATGAGGTTAGGATGTCTTAAATCCGATGATGGAACTCCTATTGTTAAGCTTGATATGGGCAACATTCAGATTGGTATTGAAGATCTAGAAAAAAGAGGACTAATTTGGTGTTTCATGGGTTTTCGTTCGAGCCTATCTGCTTTTAAATTCTGGGCTGCAAAAAGCTGGAAAACTAAAGGTGAGTTACAAATCTCTTTTTATCCAAATGGTTATTTTCTTGTTTTATTTTCTAATAATGAAGACAAAGAGAAAAAATTTCAAGGGGGACCTGGTTCTTTGGAAGGGCAGGGCTTTTCATGAAGCCCTGACATACTAAATTTAAAGTTGAAGAAGAGATGCCTTCTACAGGTCCCGTGTGGGTTAGACTCTTTGGCCTCCCAATTGAATTCTAGAATCCGACTATTTTTTCTTCAATTAGAAACTCTTTAGGAATATTTATGATGACTACTGATTGTACTAAAAAATTTGAACATATTATTTATGCTCGAATTTGTGTTTTAATGGATTTTGACAAACCCCTACCTAAAAAGATCACATTACAATTTGGGGAGGACACTTGGGAGCAAGTAGTGGACTATGAGAAAATTCCTTTTCGTTGTAGAATTTGCCATGAATATGGTCATTTGTCTAGTGTTTTCCCAAATAAAATTCAAGATCAAAAGAAAGAAGATATAAACTTAGCAGGTTTCCAAATGCCTAAGAAGAAGAACACTAAGAAAAAACTAGTTATGAAGGAACAATCAAAGTTATCCGCTAATATGTTTGAAAATATTTCCACAAATGAGGTCCTATGTGAGGAAGAGAAAATAATGGAAACAAAAATCTTAGAAACACAATTTAAATATAAAGGGAAGAACTCAGAGACAAACCAACAAATCAAAGGTTTTCAATAGAAAAAGAGAGAAAATATACACAAGAAAAACAATCTTTTAAATGTTAAAACTTCAAATAATATAGGTCCCAATATAGAGTCTGTTGAACCTTATTGTAATATTTTGGTTGTGTACAAGCATTCTTCAAGGTTAGAAGCCATCTCAGATTCAATTGGAGTAAGTCAAGAAACAGGAAAAAAAATTGAAGATGGATTCTAATCAAAAGGTAGGTCACAAGACCAATCAATATCATATGGTAAAAGAAGGTGAAAATCTTGTAGAGGAGGGTAATATTAATGCCCTTCCCAACTTTTTTAGCCCTCGTATTAATGAAGATCATCACTTGGAATATTAGATGACTCAAAGTGAGTCTTTCAAAATAAAATGAAATTAGAATAATGATTCAGATAAATCATCCACATCTTGTTTTCCTTCAAGAAACAAATATGTCAATAGAGGATATGGAATAAATTGCTAGTAAAATTTGGCCAGTTGGAAAAGTGGTTTTCCTCAGTTCCCAGGGGACCTCTGGTGGCATTACTTGCATTTGGAACCGAAAAGAGGTAGTTATTCACCATATGGCTAGCATTTGAGGTCTTTTAGCTATAGTTATTCAAATAAGACATTCCAACCAAATTATGCTCTGCATTACTATTTATGCTCCAACTAATTTGGAGGAAAAAATAAGATAGTGGAAGAATATTACTTATATTATCTCTCATTTTCTTGAAGCTTGGATCTTGATCGAAGGAGATTTCAATACCATACTCTCTCTAGATGAGAAAATGGGGGGAAACATAAATTTGGATAGGATCACTGACCTCATGAGTGAATATATTACAAACCTCCATATTGTGTTGTGTACATCCAACCAGATAATGGCCTTATGACTTGGTCTAACGGAAGGCAAGGCTTAGCTTGTATAATGGAGAGATTGGATAGGTTCTTGTTCTTTGACAATTTCTTAATCCATGGTCACAATCCTAAAGGGAAGACTCTTAAAAATACTGGTTTGGATCACTAGCCATTCATGGTGGAAATGTGGAAAACCAATGTGAGTTTCTCTCCTTTTCAATTTTAGTTAATGTGGCTTAGAGACAATTCCTTTAAACCTCAAGTGCAATAATGGTGGAAGGAAGGTAAACCTAGGTATGGGACTAAGATGTTTTGTTTTACCAAAATATTGCAATACATTAAATCCAAAATCAAGACTTGGAACTAGAAGGATTTTGGGGATGTTCATAAAAAAACATGAAATTATTGCTCAACTTGAAATTTTGAATAAGAAAATCCATTTAGATGGCCTCACAGAGAGTAGAAGTGTAGATGAAATTAAACTCACATCTCAGTTAGAGGAATGGGAAAAAAGAGAAGAACTCTTGTGGAAGCAAAAATCTAGAATTCAATGGCTCAAAGAAGGTGATCGAAACACAAATTTCTTCCACAAATCTCTTCTAGCTCGAATATCTCACAACTTTATTTCTTCCCTAAAATCATATTCTAGAGATGTTGTCTACACTTGGGATGGCATGAACTCTATTGTTGTCAATTACTTTTCCAATATTTTTGATGTTACTCCTCTTGACTCAACTTCTCAATAAAATGTTCTTCAAGCAATCCCTTATCTTATCAATCCAGAAGAGAACTCTATTTTGATTGCTCTTGTTACTATCAATGATCTTCAATAGGTAGTTTTTAAAATGCAAAAATGGAAAACCATAGGTTTTGATGGTTTTCCCATTGAGTTCTACCAAGAGTTTTGGGATATCCTTCATGCTGATTTATTAGAGGTGGTGGAAGAAGCCAGGAAAGCCAAAGAAATTTTTAAGGTTATCAATAAAACTTATATTACTCTTGTTCCAAAAGCTTAAGAGGCTGAACATATCTAAGCTTTTAGACCTATTACTTTATGTAATGTTCTTCTCAATATCATTACTAAGATCATGGCAAAAAGGTTGAACCCTCTTTTGCATAAGATTATTTTTCCTGAACATGGGGGTTATGTGGAAGGGCATCAAATAACTAATGAGATAGTTCTTGCTCAGTAAGCCATCCATTCCATGGATATGCAAAAATCTCCTTCCATGTTCATTCGGTTAGACTTATCCAAAGCTTATGATAGAGTGGATTGGCACTTCCTTATCAAAGTTTTGAGGCAATTTGGTTTCTCTCAAGATTGGATGGATTGGATTATGGGATGTATCTCTTCAGTTTCCTACTTAGTTCTTATCAATGGCAGGCCTTCTCAGTTGTTTCCAACTTCCAGAGGTATTAGGCAAGGTGACCCCCTATCCCCTTATTTATTCATCATTATTGTTGAATGTTTAGGTAGGACTATAACCAAAAATAAAGAAAACAAAATCCTTGAGGGAGTTACCATTGATCATGGAGCTAGAAATATATCTCATATTCAATTTGATGATGACTCTACTCTTTTAGGTAAAGATACAGTTAAAGAAGACCTCCCTTCCAATCACTTACTTAGGTATTCCCATCAATATTTGAAGATAGAAAAAAATATTGGAATTGGTTGTTGGACAAATTCAAGAAGAAAATTGGAAAGTGGACCAATAGGTGGCTTTCTTCTGGAGGTAGAATCACCTTGGTAAAATAAATCCTTTAGGATATTCCTATTTATGTTTCTACCATGTTGAATATCCCAAAGGTTGTTCTTAGAGAACTGGATCAAATTAGTCATCGGTTCCTCTGGAGTGGTACTAAGGAGAAAATAAAATGGGCCTTGGTGAAATGGGACACTTTATGTCTTCCTAAGAATGAAGGGGAATTAGGTTTTCGGTATGTTATTAATAACAACAAAGCTTTAGCTGCTAAATTATATTGGAGGATTTTGCATAACCCCAATTCTCTTTGGGCCAAGAATATCCGTGCTAAATATGCTTAGAATAAAAGTCCTAAAGATCTTATTCGCTATCAATTGCCTTCCAAAGGTTCTCCCATTTTAGCAATTCTTAAGACTGGTGAGGATTTGATAAAGAAAAAATTATTTTGGATCATTCATAATGGCCAACAGGTAAAATTTTGGACAGATTCTTGGGATGGTCACAAGCCTTTGATAACTTAGTTTCCCGAATGGAGGTCTTGGATAGAGGAGCTTCATGAAGCTAACTAGATAAAGGTAGTAAATTACTGTCGATACCATACTGGTAATTCATAGGTTGGTAGATATTGGATCCCTATGAGGACTAACCTATTCAAATCCCATAAAGGTAAAGATAAGATATCCAGTGCATCCTTCATATGATATCTCTCTCTTGGTCCCATGATAAATATTGTTTTGGATGGAACAACACTACTAAGGGTGAGTATTCAATTGCTCAAGGTTATTTGGCCTTATGCCATAATAATCCCAACCAATCATCTAACATATTTTCTCAATTGTGGGTTCAAAAGCTCTGGCCTAAGATGAGGTTCTTTACTTGGTTTTTATTGCATCACAGGGTGCTTGCTGGGGAGCATCTTATGAAGCATGGTTTTCATGGCTCTTTTAGATGTGAAATGTGTGGATAGAATGTGGAAACTCTTAGCCATATTTTTATTGAGTGTACTTTAGCCTTTAAGCTTTGGAGGAGAATGGCCACTTTACTTGGCTTACAGTGGTCCAATTGTTTTACTTTTGAACAACTTTGGAGGGATTGGCCTAATCAAGAGGGTGTTGATCATTTTATTAGGCAGTTAGTTTGGATGGGTTCTACCATTCTTCTTTGGAATATCTGGAATGAAAGGAAAAACCAAATTTTTAATCAATAAAGGAAGGATATTCACTATATCTGGAAAAATACCATTGCCAACTTAGTTGAATCAGTCCATTAGCTCCTTAATCACCCCCAAAACTCCCACCAAAGATGGGATCAAGTGATGCAAAGATTGAAGATTAACTCTTTTAAGGGAAACCAACTTAAAGGGAATGTGAGTAATTGTAAGATGGATAGAAAAATGAATTGGCAATATCCTCCTAAGGATTTTGGAAAAGTCAATACTGATGGAGCCTCTAGAGGGAACCTTGGAAAAGCTAGTGTAGGAGGAATTGGTAGACTTTCAGATGACTCCCTGGCTTTTACTTTTATTGAAAATTTGGGTATTCTATCCAATAACCTTGCTGAAGGGTATGGTATCCTTAGAGGCCTTCAAGAGGCTACTAAGGTTGGATGGGAAAAGGTACTAGTTGATTCTGACTCTCAACTCATGATTAATCTTTTGAAGACTCATTCTAAGAATCATAAGGTTGATTGGAGAATAAAAAGAATTATTGAGAAGATTCAGTTAATCCAGATGGGATTTTTGAAAGTTGATTACAATCATATGGTCAAATATTAGAACAAGAGTGCTAATGCTTTATCTAATTGGGATTTGGAAAAAGGTGATATTACTTGCTATGACCACCCTCCTAGATGGTGGGCTTCACAAATAAGGGAAGCTCTTCTTTCTATCATTTCTTTGGATGGCTCTAGTTCTGGAGGTACCTAGTTTCTTCTTGCTTTATTTTTGCTTCTCTTTGGTTCGGTTAGGGTATTTTAGTTCCCTAGCTCAAACTAATATTTCTTTTGTTTCCTCTATTGATTCTTGCCTTAATAGTATTTTGGTCTAGAAAGTTCATTGTTGTGTTTTTTTTTTCTTTTTTTTTCTATTTATGTGTGTGTTTTTTTTTGTTTTGTTTTATTTTTGTGTTGTTTTTTTTTTCTTGTGTTTTTGTTGTTTTGTGTTTTTTGTTGTTGTTCTTGTGTTTTTATTTTTATTGTGCTTGTGTTTATGTATGTTTGTGTTAATTGGTGTTTTTGTGTTTTGGTGTGTGAGTGTTTTCTATGTTTTTACTTTTCTTTGTATGTTGTTGGTTGTTTATTTTATTTTATTTTTCTATTGTCTTTTAGGTTTTGATTATTTTTGTTTTTCATGTTTTTGTTGGTTGTCTTTGTAGCTTTCTGTTGTTTTTTGTTATGTTTGTGTTTTGTTATGTTGTTCTTGTATTTTTTTGTGTGGTTTGTGTTGTGTTTTTTTTTTATCTTATTGTGTGTGTTTGGTTGTGATTTATCTTTTTGACACACTCAAAGAGCGTGTTTTTTATTTTTTATTTTTTAATATTTTTGTGTGTTCTTATTTTTTGTTGTTTTAGGTTTGCTCCTTAAGTATGTCAAAGGTGGTAGTCTAGGTGCGAGTCCTGGGCGATTTTTGCGAAAGAGATACTCCAACCTCCTTGGGTCTTACCCGAAAGTGACATCCCTTTTAGGATGTTTTCCACAAAAAAAAGAAGAAAATAAAACTTATTTTCAATGTATCCCTAAGAAAAAAATGAAATCTATAGCAATATTATTCAAATTTTATCTCATAGCATCTACTAACATAAAACCTATAGTAGCAAACCTATTAAACCCTAGGAGCTAACGAATGGAAAATAAAATCCATAGAAAGTGGATTTCACATCAAGTTCACCAAAATATTTGTGGCAAAAGGGGATATCTCATACAATTATACAAATCACTATAAGGTGTACCAAAATACTCAAACCAAGATAGTAAAGCAAAAATTATGCAAATAGAGCTAAAACTATCATGATCTAAGTAGAGATTAAAAGAGAACATTTAAGAACATATTATGCTAATATTATCCACAAAAAGCAAAAGATAGGGTAAATCCTAATATTGTAGAATACATTACTTGACATCTAGGACTTTAAGTGCCATACCATTCATAAAATAATCACAATAAAAGATTCAATTTTTTCTATCTTGCTTGCTATGTCATTATGCCACGAAAGGAGAGATCACACATAGAATATATGCAGAGGATTTGATATGCCTTGGAAACTTGTACTCAGGCAGTAGGTCTTGATATTTGACTATAAATCCTAGTAGAGAATATCATCCTCTTTAGTGGAAGGTAGAGAATGATGCAGGAGCATCCAGTAGCACCTGATGTAGAAGCATCCAGTGGCAGGAGGGCCACTTCTAAAAAATTGGCTAAGGAAGGAAGCTGTCGCGATTTCGCGACATGTCGCAAAATCGTGACCAAAAGAGGGGAGAGATGAGAAGGAGGAAAACTGTCGTGATATCGCGACAGAAAAAGTGTCACGATATCGTGACACAAAGTAGAGAGAGAAGCAACAAATGGAAGATGTCGCGATATCGCGACATGTCGCGTTATCGTGACCCGCAGATGAAAGAGTCGGCGAGAATGAAAACTGTCACGATATCGCAATAGAAAAAGTGTCACGATATCGCGACACCGAAAGGAGAGAGATGGCGCAGACGAGGAGATGTCACGATTTCACGACATGTCACAGTTTTGCGACCAGAAGGCAAGTGAAGAAGCCAGCGGAGGAAGATGTCACGATTTCATGACATGTCGCAGTTTCGCGACCCATAGAGGAGAGAGAATGCATGAAAGAGAGGATGTCACGATTTCGTGACATGTCGTAGTTTCGTGACCCGCAGAGGAGAGAGAAAGCATGGAAGACAAGATGTCGTGATTTCGTGACATGTCGTAGTTTTGCGACCCGTAGAGGAGAGAGATGGCACAGACGAGGAGATGTCGCGATTTTGTGACATGTCACAGTTTTACGACCCGTAGAGGAGAGAGAAGGCGTAGTGGAGAAGATGTCACGATTTCACGACATGTCGCATTTTCGCGACTAGAAGACAACGAAGCAGTCGAAGGAGAAAGATGTCGCAATTTTGTGACATGTCACATTTTTGTGACTAGAAGGCGAAGAAGGAGCCAGAGGAGAAGATGTCGCAATTTCGTGACATGTCGCATTTTTGTGACCCAAAGAAGCGAGAGGAAGTAGAGAGGAAAATATGTCACGATTTTGCGACATGTCGTATTTTCGTGACACAAGGACAGAGAAGGGGCTAGAGATCGAAAGGTGTCGTGATATCGTGACCTGTCATATTTTTGCACCTGAAGGGAAAGTCGAAGATGAAGAGTCAATAAGGCAAACGTTTCGAATACCAGGACAACGAAGCAGCACGGGAAAACGAAACGAACAGTCATGGTGGAAATGAATCGAAGGACCACCAGATGGAAGATGAAGAGTCATGCAAAAGTTATAAAAGGGCAAGTCGAGGCATGCACAAGGGGTTGGAGAACGACGAGAGGCAGGGTTGCAGATGCGATAACCAGAGGGTCATTCTGGCCCTGCTCCGTTGTTCTTCCTTCCAAAAAATCTTGAGTTCCTAGGTAGTGTAGATAGATTCGCCGAACGTGAGGCAGTTTGCACCAGGAACAGAGTAAGCTTGGATCCATAGGCGTGTAGCAGATTTGTCGAATGTGAGGCAGTTACACCAGGGTCCGAAGAGTGAGAAATTTGTGAAAGCCGAGGAGCTACAGATCGAAGTTCAGATGCAGAGGGTCGGGTCCTCTATAAAAATCCAGGGAATGTAATGAGAGAGCATGGAGGGTTAGAAATTTCATAGTGAATGAAAGCTTGCGGGCTGTTGCTATAAACTGTAATTTTATAATGAAAATATAGAGCCAAAAATTGATTTTTGATGAATGCATTTTTGGCCCCCCATCAAGTGGCATCAGAGCTAGAAGATTCTGAGTGTGTAAGTAGAGCGCCGAATGTGAGGCAGCTTGCACCAGGATCTGTGGAAAAGTGGTGAGAAGACAGAGGGTTGATTAATGAGAGTTCGAGTCCTTGTGTAGAAGAAGGTGACAGAACAGTACAAAAGTGAAGGTCACTTCTCCATCAACCTCGGGTGTCTGATGCAGGAGCATCCAGTAGCACCTAATGCAGAAGCATCTAGTGGCAGGAGGGCCACTTCTAAAAAGTTGGCTAAGGAAGGAAGCTGTCATGATTTCATGACATGTTGCGAAATCATGACCAAAAGAGGGGAGAGATGAGAAGGAGGAAAACTGTTGCGATATCGCGACAGAAAAACTATCGCGATATCGTGACATAAAGTAGAGAGAGAAGCAGCAGATGGAAGATGTCGCGATATCACGACATCGCGACCTGCAGATGAAAGAGTCGACGAGAATGAAAACTATCGCAATATCGCGATAGAAAAAGTGTCACGATATTACGACACTGAAAGGAGAGAGATGGCGCAGATGAGGAGATGTCACAATTTCACGACATGTCGTAGTTTCACGACCAGAAGGCAAGTGAAGAAGCCAATGGAGGAAGATGTCACAATTTCATGACATGTCACAGTTTCACAACCCGTAGAGGAGAGAGAAGGCGTGGAAGAGAGGATGTTGCGATTTCATGACATGTCGCTGTTTTGTAACCCATAGAGGAGAGAGAAAGCATGGAAGAGAGGATGTCGCGATTTCGCGACATGTCATAGTTTCGCGACCCGTAGAGGAGAGAGATGGCGCAGATGAGATGTCACGATTTTGTGACATGTCATAGTTTCGCGACTCGCAGAAGAGAGAGAAGGCGCAGTGGAGAAGATGTAGCGATTTCGCGACATGTCACATTTTTGCGACCAGAAGACAACAAAGCAGTCGAAGGAGAAAGATGTCATGATTTTGCGACATGTTGCATTTTCATGACCAGAAGGCGAAGAGGGAGCCAAGGGAGGAAGATGTCACGATTTCACGACATGTCGCATTTTTGCGACCAGAAGGCGAAGAAGAAGCCAAGGGAGGAAGATGTCGTGATTTTGTGACATGTCGCATTTTCATGACCAGAAAGCGAAGGAGGAGCCAGAGGAGGAAAATGTCACGATTTCGCGACATGTCGCATTTTCACGACCAAGAGGCGAGCGAAGGAGCCGAAGGAGAAGATGTCATGATTTTGTGACATGTCGCATTTTCGCGACCCGAATAAGTAGAGAGGAAAAGATGTCACGATTTCGTGACATGTCGTATTTTCATGGCGCAAGGACAGAGAAGGGGCCAGAGACCGAAAGGTGTCGCGATATCGCGACCTGTCATATTTTCGTGCCCGAAGGGAAAGTCGAAGACGAAGAGTCGGAAAGGCAGACGTTTCGAATACCAGGACCACGAAGCGGCATGTGAAGACGAAACAAAAGGTTTTGGAAGAGGAAACGAAGGACCACCAGATGGAAGATGAAGAGTCATGCGAAAGTTATAAAAGGGCAAGTCGAGGCATGCACAAGGGTTGGAGAACGATGAGAGGCAGGGTTGCAGATGCGATAACCAGAGGGCCATTCTGGCCCTGCTGTGTTGTTCTTCCTTCCAAAAAAGCTTGAGTTCCTAGGTAGTGTAGATAGATTCGCCGAACGTGAGGTAGTTTGCACCAAGAACAGAGTAAGCTTGGATCCGTAGGCATGTAGCAAATTCGCCAAACATGAGGCAGTTACACCAGGGTCCGAAGAGTGAGAAATTTGTGAAAGCCGAGGAGCTGCAGATCGAAGTTCAGATGCAGAGGGTCGGGTCCTCTATAAAAACCCAAGGAATGTAATGAGAGAGCATGGAGGGTTAGAAATTGCATAGTGAATGAAAGCCTATGGGCTGTTGTTGTAAACTGTAATTTTAAAATGAAAATATAGAGCCAAAAATTGATTTTTGATGAATGCATTTTTGGCCCCCCATCAAGTGGCATTAGAGCTAGAAGATTCTGATCGTGTAAGCAGAGCGCCGAATGTGAGGCAGCTTGCACCAGGATCTGTGGAAAAGTGGTGAGAAGACAGAGGGTTGATTAATGAGAGTTTGAGTCCCTATGTAGAAGAAGGCGACAGAATAGTACAGAAGTGAAGGTCACTTCTCCATCAACCCCAGGTGTCTGATGTAGGAGCATCCAGTAGCACCTAATGTAGAAGCATCTAGTGGCAGGAGGGCCAATTCTAAAAAATTGGCTAAGGAAGGAAGTTGTCACGATTTCGCGACATGTCGCAAAATCGTGACCAAAAGTGGGGAGAGATGAGGAGGAAAACTTTCGCGATATCGCGACCAAAAAAAGTGTCGTGATATCGCGACACAAAGTAGAGAGAGAAGCAGTGGATGGAAGATGTCACGATATCGCGACATGTCGCATTATCGTGACCCATAGATGAAAGAGTCGGCGAGAATGAAAACTATTGCGATATCGCGACAGAAAAAGTGTCGCGATATCGTGACACCGAAAGGAGAGAGATGGCGCAGATGAGGAGATGTCACGATTTCACGACATGTCGTAGTTTCACGACCAGAAGGCAAGTGAAGAAGCCAACGGAGGAAGATGTCGCAATTTCATGACATGTCACAGTTTCGCGACCCATAGAGGAGAGAGAAGGCATGGAAGAGAGGATGTCGCAATTTCATGACATGTCGTAGTTTCGCAACCCACAAAGGAGAGAGAAAGCATGGAAGAAAGGATGTCACAATTTTGCGACATGTCACAGTTTCACGACCCGTAGAGGAGAGAGATGGCACAGACGAGGAGATGTCACGATTTTGTGACATGTCGCAGTTTCGTGACTCGTAGAAGAGAGAGAAGGCGCAGTGGAGAAGATGTCGCGATTTCATTACATGTCGCATTTTTGCGACCAGAAGACAACGAAGCAGTCGAAGGAGAAAGATGTCATGATTTTGCGACATGTCACATTTTCATGACCAGAAGGCGAAGAGGGAGCCAAGGGAGGAAGATGTCGCGATTTCACATGTCGCATTTTTGCGACCAAAAGGTGAAGAAGAAGCCAAGGGAGGAAGATGTCACGATTTTGTGACATGTCGCATTTTCACGACCAAAAAGTGAAGGAGGAGCCAGAGGAGGAAAATGTCATGATTTTGCGACATGTCGCATTTTCGCGACCAAGAGGCGAGCGAAGGAGCCGGAGGAGAAGATGTCACGATTTCACGACATGTCGCATTTTTGCGACCCAAAGAAGTAGAGAGGAAAAGATGTCACGATTTCGTGACATGTCGTATTTTCGTGGTGCAAGGACAGAGAAGGGGCCAGGGACCGAAAGGTGTCGCGATATCGTGACCTATCATATTTTTGCGCTCGAAGGGAAAGCCAAAGACGAAGAGTCAGAAAGCCAGACATTTTGAATACCAGGACCACGAAGCGGCACGTGAAGACGAAACAAAAGGTTCTGGAAGAGGAAACGAAGGACCACTAGATGGAAGATGAAGAGTCACGCGAAAGTTATAAAAGGGAAAGCCGAGGCATGCACAAGGGGTTGGAGAACAATGAGAGGCAGGGTTGCAGATGCGATAACTAGAGGGTCGTTCTGGCCCTGCTGCATTGTTCTTCCTTCCGGAAAAGCTTGAGTTCCTGGGTAGTGTAGATAGATTCGCCGAACGTGAGGCAGTTTGCACCAGGAACAGAGTAAGCTTGGATCCATAGGCATGTAGCAGATTTGTCAAACGTGAGGCAGTTACACTAGGGTCCGAAGAGTGAGAAATTTGTGAAAGCCGAGGAGCTACATATTGAAGTTCAGATGCAGAGGGTCGGGTCCTCTATAAAAACCCAGGGAATGTAATGAGAGAGCATGGAGGGTTAGAAATTGCATAGTGAATGAAAGCCTATGGGTTATTGCTGTAAACTATAATTTTAAAATGAAACTATAGAGCCAAAAATTGATTTTTGATGAATGCATTTTTGGCCCCCCATCAAGTGGCATTAGAGCTAGAAGATTCTAAGCATGTAAGCAGAGCGCCGAATGTGAGGCAGCTTGCACCAAGATCTGTGGAAAAGTGGTGAGAAGACAGAGGGTTGATTAATGAGAGTTCGAGTCCCTGTGTAGAAGAAGGTGACAGAACAGTACAAAAGTGAAGGTCACTTCTCCATCAACCCCAGGTGTCTGATGCAGGAGCATCCAGTAGCACCTAATATAGAAGCATCTAGTGGCAGGAGGGCCACTTCTAAAAAATTGGCTAAGGAAGGAAGCTGTCACGATTTCGTGACATGTCACGAAATCGTGACCAAAAGAGGGGAGAGATGAGAAGGAGGAAAACTGTCGCGATATCGTGATAGAAAAAGTGTCGTGATGTCGCGACACAAAGTAGAGAGAGAAGCAGCGGATGGAAGATGTCGCAATATCGCGACATGTCGCGTTATCGTGACCCGTAGATGAAAGAGTCGACAAGAATGAAAACTGTCGCGATATCATGACAAAAAAAGTTTCATGATATCGCGACATCGAAAGGAGAGAGATGGCACAGACGAGGAGATGTCGCGATTTCATGACATGTCACAGTTTCGTGACCAGAAGGCAAGTGAAGAAGCCAGCGGAGGAAGATGTCACGATTTTGTGACATGTCATAGTTTCACGACCCGTAGAGGAGAGAGAAGGCATGAAAGAGAGGATGTCATGATTTCATGACATGTCGTAGTTTTGCGACCCGTAGAGGAGAGAGAAAGCATGGAAGAGAGGATGTCGCGATTTCGTGACATGTCGTAGTTTCGTGACCCACAGAGGAGAGAGATGGCGCAGACGAGATGTCACAATTTCGTGACATGTCGCAGTTTCGTGACCCACAAAGGAGAGAGAAGGCACAATGGAGAAGATATCACGATTTTGTGACATGTCGCATTTTTGCGACCAGAAGACGACGAAGCAACCGAAGGAGAAAGATGTCACAATTTCATGACCAGAAGGCGAAGAAGGAGCCGAGGAGGAGAAGATGTCACGATTTCGTGACATGTCGCATTTTTGCGACCCGAAGAAGCAAGAGGAAGCAGAGAGGAAAAGATGTCATGATTTCATGACATGTCGTATTTTCGCGATGCAAGGACAGAGAAGGGGCCAGGGACCGAAAGGTGTCACGATATCATGACCTGTCATATTTTTACGCCCGAAGGGAAAGCCGAAGACGAAGAGTCGATAAGGCAGACGTTTCAAATACTAGGACAACAAAGCGACACGAGAAAACAAAATGAATAGTCATGGCAGAAATGAATCGAAGGACCACCAGATGGAAGATGAAGAGTCACACGAAAGTTATAAAAGGGCAAGCCGAGGCATGCACAAGGGGTTGGAGAACGATGAGAGGCAGGGTTGTAGATGCGATAACCAGAGGGCCGTTCTGGCCCTACTACGTTGTTCTTCCTTCCAGAAAAGCTTGAGTTCCTGGGTAGTGTAGACAGATTCGTCGAACATGAGGCAGTTTGCACCAGGAACAGAGTAAGCTTGGATCTGTAGGCATGTAGCAGATTCGTCGAACGTGAGGCAGTTGCACCAGGGTCTGAAGAGTGAGAAATTTGTGAAAGCCGAGGAGCTATAGATCAAGTTCAGATGCAGGGGGTCAGGTCCTCTATAAAAACCTAGGGAATGTAATGAGAGAGCATGGAGGGTTAGAAATTGCATAGTGAATGAAAGCCTGCGGGCTGTTGTTGTAAACTGTAATTTTAAAATGAAAATATAGAGCCAAAAATTGATTTTTGATGAATGCATTTTTGGCCCCCCATCAACGAAAGAGTAGTCAATGGATTTAGTTGTATCTGCAAGGACAAGAGAGAGAAAGAGAGCAAGAAGGTTGCATATCATCGAAGCAATAAAGGCAAAAACCTTGAGAGCAATGTTAATAATAAACAAGAGCAGATGAAATGGGTATTTATAATGAATGAAACATAATAACTTTCTCTTTTTAAGCCAACAAATAAACTATACTCTTTTTGAAGCCATAAAATCACAACCATTGGTCTA
Source organism: Wollemia nobilis (assembly GCA_028583015.1). NCBI lineage: Eukaryota > Viridiplantae > Streptophyta > Pinopsida > Araucariales > Araucariaceae > Wollemia > Wollemia nobilis. The sequence goes on along the minus strand of JAQPPZ010003287.1, from coordinate 2,596,181 downwards.
AACAACGTGTCATCTTAACCCTAGGCATACAAAAATACTAGGATCATGATCGTATATTAAAAAAACCTAAAATACTATTAACAATAATGGTTTCCACTTAAAGTAGTTATCTTATAATTATCAATTGGAAGGATGTGTGCTTTGGGGGACACTTGCAAATATGTCCCTTAATTATGACTCTATCCTTATTTTGTAATTTAAAAAAAGTTAACAAGCAAAAACGACCAAGAAAGATGGTATAAAGGTAATAACTGAGTATATATAAGGAACCAAAACCATCATCCAACATGGATTGTCATTGTTCTATCCAAGGTCTAATAAAGTTAGTCCACCTTTGTCACATATGTAGGATGATGAGACTTTCCACCACCTACAAAGTCAACTATTAGTTATTTTTTTACAAATACATATGGTATAATCCCTTTATCCATGGTGGTTGCTTGCAATAATTACCCTCATATAAATAGGATATAGAGCACAACAAGGAACTAATGTCCATATGGAAATGACTTACCATTGTACTTGTGAATGCACCATATGTCTTCCTTGAGAAGCGTCATAATCTATTGTATTTGATCTATTTGTAAGAATATGAAATTGGATGTTTTGTTTATTATATGTGTTGGAAAATAAAAATCTTGAAATTCTTCCTTTCTTTCCATTGAATATTTTTATACTTATAAAAAACAATTGAAAAGGAAAAGAAAAGAAATTATTATTTAGTTGATTAAAAAAAGAAATGAAATCTTATTTTCAAGGATGAGTTCTTTTACCTTCAAGCATTTTGATTGGAAGTTCATCATTTAAAAAATAATAGTTTTAAGGATTCCATCATAAATAGGCAATGCTTGTATTTTATAGTAGTTGGATAAAGGGTACCTATAAAAATCCAAGAATTAAAGTTAGATAATACAACTAAAAATTAATTTCATGCATAACATAAAATAAGAAACCGAAATTAAAAATAAGAATCAATAAAATAAAAGAGAATTTATCACTTATCTCATGAAAAGAAAGCTCACTCGAAATAATAGCTTCATACTATAAAAAATTTAAAATAAAACTTGCTTAAGGAAAACATAGAAATAGGAAAATGAAATTATCTAAGGAAATAGACTTAGCAAGAAAGAAAGGACAATAAATTAACCTAGAAGAAAAGGAAAAATATATAGGATATTTATAATGGGAGGCAAACTTAATAAAAGAAAAGAAAAAGAGATGCACCTCTAGTGGTAAAAAAACAAGAAAATAGAAATATAAATAAATATATCTATATCGATATCTATCTAAAAATAAAATAAAATATATATAGAAAATATATTTAAAGATAAAAATATTTGAAAAAAATAATATATAAAGTAACGAGAAAACAAATAAACAAAGGGAGATTAGGTTGTGCAAGATAATATATTAATGTATTAGAAAGGGAGATTAGGTTGTGTAAGATAATATATATTAAAAAAATACATTTATATTTATGCATATATTTATTTGGTCATTTTATAAATCATTAGGAAGTGATGGAAGATATAAGAAAAAATATGGAGGAATGGAATTTTTTAGCAATATTTTTTTTTGGTAGTGTGATAAATCCCTACGACGTATAGGGTTGATCAGTCTCCTCCCAACCATGACCTCTCGTAAAGAGGAGAGCTACACTTATCAATAGGGAATTTAACATACATCCATCACACACCCACCTCCTCACACACTTTCCCACACCGTGGTTTGAACCTTGGACCTCTCGAAGAAGAGCCAAAGCCCAAACCGTTGCATTGTCTCCCTTGGAACATTTTTATAGGAATATTTTAAATAAGGAATTAGGGTCTTCCTTAATCATTTTTGTGTAACATGTACTACTTGGGTAGGATTTCCCATAGATTCAATATTCCTTTCGTCTCCAACTAGGACATCTATATTACTTTTAGCTAGGACATCCTTACTTTTAGTTAGGACTTTCACAAATGCTTTTCGTAGCCATGTTACCTAGATTCTCCTTATAAGAACTTTTTATATTTTAGTTTTCTTCAAAAATCTAGAAATTTTTTTTTTTTTTGAAACAAGAAAAGTGGGTAATTTGAATTCACACTTAAAATATTATAAGTTTTTTTTTTACAATTTAATTAAATTATTGTTAAATAAATTCCTAAAAAGTTTAACTCCTCAATCCCTTCTATAAATTTTATAATTGAGTTTTAAGAATACGTCAAACATCTATACTATCTTAACACTTCCATAAAAATAAGCTTAAAATAAAACCATTTAAAAATAAGAATAGCAATGGAGCATTATCCATGGCCCTTTTTGGAATATCACTGGTAGTGTTCGTAGGACTGTCAAGCTTACTAGGTTACTTAGAATCATTGTAAAACAAAAATAAAACCAAGTTAAAATTTTTTGCTCTTTAGATGATACTCATTTTTTTGTTATTTTTGGAGATATTAATCAAGTTTTAAAATGATTTTAAGACTTGCCAAAAATTTGATTCTTGTTTTATCAATATATATTTTTTATCGTTTCAAAAAAAAAAATAAGAAAAACAATAATCTAGAAGATGATGTCTTTTTAAACTTTAATTCATTACTTTTTAAATCTTGAATTTACTATATTTCTCTTTATGCATGTACACGCCTTAGATCATATGAGACAAATATTATTTACCCAATATATAATTATCCCAAACATACTTTAGTTATCAAACTATACAACCCTTATAGTTCAGAATTTCAAAGTTTACACCTCTCCTTATATCTATCTATATACACACATACATAAGACAATAGGTCATGTTACCAGTATATGGTTATATGGTTATCTCTAAACATACTCCAGTTAACAAAGTATGGTGTATAAACCCTTTGATTCAAAATTTCTAAATACTATATATATAAACAAATACACAAGACCATAAGTCATATTACACAATATATGATTATCCCTAATCATACTTGGATTACCGAAATATAGTATATAACCCCTCTCATTCAAAATTTCCAATTTTATACTATCAAACCACACCCAAAAGACCATAAACCACATAAAACACAATTTATTTATCCAATATATAATTATTCTTTTTTTGTTGTTGAAAAAATATTGTTTATATTAATACAGAAAAATCAAAATACAAGACATCGTAGCAGATTACAAAAATCTGCTCAAGGACATCCAATCATATGACTTGTCCTCATCAGGGCAATCTTTGAAATATTTTATTATAAGCAGGGGTTATGCATAGCGGCTATTTATAGCCAATTGGCTAAAATTAGGATTTTCAAAATTTAGAATTGGCTAATATTTGGGACCCTTGACCAAGGTCCATTAGCCAAAAAAATTTGGGTGCAATATTTTTTGGGGGGTCGATTTGCCCTAATTTTATAATAATTTGACCATTTTAAGTTTAAATTTCCAACATTACCCCTAATAATAGTTAACCTTCTACATGTGTTTTGATACTATTCACCTAGATTTTGAAACTAATTTGCCAAATTTTTATAACTACATTTTGGGGCCTAATTTATAAGCCTCTTAAAGGATCTACATTGGAACTGAATATCAATAACAACATTAGACACAATCCCAAAAATAGGAATAGCTTCATCTCGAAAAACTAAACTGCATCTCGCCTTCCAAATAACATACAAAGTCGCTGCTCTGATAACAGTCCACACCCCCCTAAGATGCTGAGGGCAGCCAAAGGCATCTCCCAAAAGAACCAATTTTCAACTCCACCTATCACCTAGGATAGGATAATAGGTCCACTTCAATATTTTCCAAACATTCCTTGCTACAATACAATCCCAAAAGATATGTTTAACAGTTTCTTTTCTGCCACAACTACTACAAAGGTCTGAGATATTCATCCACCTTGCCAACCTTACCTTACAATGGATACCTTGGAAAATAAGCAACCAAAGAAAAACCTTGAGTTGAGTAGATAATCGGAATTTCCAAAACTACTTTAGCCTCTTCTTCCACTTCTTCTCTAGACAGATAATGTCCCAACGTCTATTTAATAGGATATGCAAATAAGTCTAAGGCAATAGAGTTTTGTAAGAAATGATGCTGCCCTGAAAGTTTCACATCCAGTCACGCCAGATGGGGCTAGGAAAACCACCATTTAACTTATACTGTTGTTCAAAGGGAAGAAGAGAATGAATTTGAACAATAACATCTCTATCAGAAGCTTTCAACTTAAAATTATTGCAAAGATCCTCCCATTTAATCAAATTAGCGACTCTTGGCTAGGCAAACCACCATTTAACTTATACTGTTGTTTAGAGGGAAGAAGAGAATGAATCTAAACAATAGCATCCCTGTCAAAAGCTTTCAACTTAAACTTATTGCATCTGATCCTCCCATTTAATTTCTCTCCTGGTTGGTGGCGGGTAAAGGATGGAGAAATTGTTAGAAATGAAATGAAATGAAAGATTTTAATTACGTCCACGAGACCCAAATATGGTCTATGGGACCTTAAATATGGAAGTACAATTACTCAAATCATATCATATGATATTTAATATCTTTGAGAAGGTTGTTTCTTCTCCTGCTGATTTGTGTTAGCAATTCCCCAACTTTTTTTATTTTACTGTCTTCAAATAAATCTGCCATAAACTCGTTCCCAAGTGTTTCTTTGTATTTGTCACGGATATCTAAAAAACTTGGGCATTTATAGATGAAGTGTTCCTCTGTCTCTACTGCCCCTGTGCTGCATAGAGTACATATCCTTTCTTCCCATTGTTCTTTGGGCATTGTCCATCTCCCTGTTTCACATCTAAGCCTATGAGAGCTAGTCCTTATCTGAGCAATGAGTATTTTTTCCTCCCTCTTGATTTTAGCGCCTATATACACTTTTTCCTTGTGGTCATACGTTGGGTTAAAATTTGCAATATAATATTGTCTTTTCCTGCTTGCATTTTTCCACATTCCACTTCTAAAATTTTCATTCACATAATTTTTTATGTCTTTGTTGACATTTGGGTATTCATTTATGTTGATTTCCCAATGTTTCATCCATTTTTGATTTTTTTTCATCCATGTATTCTTTCGCCTATGCAACTCTTCGTCCCTAGCTGCCCTAGGCCATCTATCATTTGTCACGTTTTCTATTTTTTTCAAGTAACATAACAACTTGGTCATAGCAATTGCTTCTAAAGGGAACATTCCAGTTTCAGCTAGAATAATTTCATAAGGGGTTGTGGCCTTAATTTTGAGAAAGTTTGTGATTAGATATTTTTGAATCCTTTCTATTTGCCTCCATTTTGCATTTGTTGTGCCACTAGCCCACACCTCGCAACCATACAACAAAATCGGTGTAACAAGTAGGCCAAATAAGACCTTGGTGGTCTTCCAGTCCCATAACTCGACATTCCTACACATGTTTTGAAGTGCATATAGTGCTCTCCAACCACTTTGAGTTCTTTCATCCTACATGTATTCCAATTAAGTTTATCATGAAAGTCTATGCCCAGGTATTTGTATTCTACTACTACATCAAGCGGTTCTCCTGCAAACTGAAATTTGAGTTGCTTCTTTTTTGCTAAAAAAATCATAATTTTTGTTTTGCTCGTGTTCACCTGCATACCAACTTCTTTACAAAAGAGTTCTAGAGCTTGAAGGTGATCTTTAAGATCTTTGGTTTTTTTGGCCACAAGAATTACATCATCTGCATACATGAGGAGTTTTACCACATATTTGGCTAAATGCACACCCTCTCCCCCAAATTTGTTTATCCATTCTTCTAACTTGTCAATGTACAACCCAAATAAGGTCGAAGATAGAGGACAACCTTGTTTGACACCTATGTCACTACCAAAACATTCAGATAACCCTTATTGTGTTCTAATTCTAGCCTTTACATGCTCATATAGTCTGTGAACTGTTGTCCTGTAGTGAATTGGAACCTCTAGCTATTCCATTCTGCTCCATAATTTTTTCCTTGGCTTTGTGTCAAATGCATTTTTGAAGTCTATAAAACAACAAAAAGCCTCCTCTTTTTTGTCCCATATTTTTTCCACTATGTGTCTGAGTGTGATACAGTGATCAATAGTTGAGTGCTTGGGCCTAAAAATTACTTTCCCCTTTGCTCTCTTTCCATTTTCTTCTACCCATATGCTGATCCTATGCTCTATCATACTCCCAAACAACTTTGCAAAGAGAGGGTTGATCATGATAGTTTGATAGTTTGAGGGATTATTTACATCTCCACTTTTAAACAAAGGAATGGTCAAGCTAGTTGTCCACTCAGTAAGGAAGCCATTTTGTATGACCTTATTGAAAATTTCTTTGATTTGCGGTGCCAAGATATCTACCCCCCATTTTATATGCTCTACTTGAAGATTGTCTATGTCACGAGCTTTACCAGTTGCTAACTTTTTTATCCCTTGAATAATGTCTTCAATTGTGAAAATTTATTTCTTGACAATGATAGTAGGGGGTGTCTCTTGCTGGTTACTACGTTGATACAGTTGTTTTGAATACTCCAACCACTGATTAACTATTATGTTATTTTTAGTTTGCATCCTTTTCATGCTTAGTTCCTTCTAAAATTTCTTTGGTTCATGCTTCCCTAAGTAAATCAATTCTTTCCTCCTTGTTCTAGTGTATTCTTCTTTTTTTGCCCTTACCAGTTTCTCATATGCTTTTTTGTTTGTTCTTGTTTTACCCGTTGGTTCCTTTAGCAATCTTTGCATTTTTTTACAATCTTCATCGAACCATGGGTTGGTTGGGAAGCTATTTCTTTCTTTCTTTTTAGGTTTAGCTCTCTTGCATTTGTTTAGAGCTTCTTGAATAACGTGCATTAACTATTCACTCTTACTGTAATCTGTACTACTATGATGTAGTTCTTTCCTTTCCTGTAACTTGTTATTTGATACCGCTCTAAAATTCTGCCAATTTTCATCTGTTAAGAGAATGTTTCTCTTGTGAGGATATTTATTTTGATTGCCTTGCAAGTGTTTTTCCCTTGGTTTGTCTCTATGCATTCGAAGTTTCATAACAATTGGGTTGTGATCTGACTTAAGTTCCACTGGAGAATCTTCCACTTCTAGCTCCTCTATTTTTTGTATGTAATTCGTGAGCATATTACATAGTCTATTACACTTTGTCCCTTATATGTTTTGCATGTATACTTTCCTAAATTTTTCCATTTGTTCATCCCATTGCAAATAATCAAATTGTATATGCTGCAAAGACCTAACAACTCTTCTCCATATTGTGTGATAGCCCCATGCTCATCTTCTGAAGTCCTGGTCCACTGTTGATTTTCCTCTTTTGGCATCCAAAGAGGATTAATCTTAATATCTTCGTTACCTTCTAGAATGTTAGCTTGCTTATTTTTTGTCCTTGCATTGAAATCTCCATTTAATATAATCTCTCCCAACTTACTGTATATTGAAATATCTCTCTTTAGGGAGGAGTATGGGTCTTCTCTGTTAAGGTCATGTTTCTTATAGAATTTAGAATTCTTGGGAGAAAAATAACATGCTGCTATGCTAATAACTGACTTATTTTCTAGGATCTTTATCCAGATGTACTGTTTGTTTTCATATTGTTTTTCAATTTTAATGACGCTATCCCATTCCTCTTTTATTAAAACCATAATACCCCCATTCCCTTTGCCATTTTATGCTGCTTTATTCCATATTGCTATTTTTTGTATCCCATAAATTTTGGAGTCCTACATCCATCATGTTCATGTGTTTCTGTCAATATGATTATATCTTTGTCTCTAGCAATGAGCCCTAACCCGGGTCCTCTTCTCCAAGGGAAACCTCTATAGTTCCAACTTACCATTGTAAGATGTTCCCGGGCGAGCCATACTCCATATTTGTTTTGGATTTGTTTAGATGTGATGTATGCCTTTCCATTTCTTAAATATGTCTGTTTCCCTTCATTCCTTGCTGCCCTCACATTTTCCCATTCCTTATTTCTTTCTTCCTATTGTAAAAATGTTAGGTCATCATCTAAATAAAATTGTGACCCTCTCAGCATGCCTCTGTTTTTAAGTAACCTTATTTTATCTTCGTAGCTCATAAATGTGACCCGAATATGTCTATCTCTGCCTCTTTCTCTCAGCCTACCAATTTTGCTTTCTTTTTTTATCTGACCCTTCCATTGTAATCGATTTGACAAGAAGTCCCTGGTTAAATGATTTGTGTCTTCCCTGTCCCCATAATATTTCAACCCTTTGATGATTATATTTGATAACTTCTCATTTATTTCTTTCTCTTATGTTATTTGAATTTTTACTTGCTTCTCTATCAACTCTTTTTGTTGATTGACTAGTTCTTTTACTACTTGAGACCATGTCTTTGCCTTTGCTAATTCATTTCGTAGCTCATTTTCTCTTGTTTCCATGTTTTGGAGTGTTTTCTGTACCACTTTTATTTGATTTGCATTTGTTTTTTCCACCTCTATTGCATCATTGATTGGGGGGTGGAGGGCTTGTTTGAGGACATGCCATTCACGTTGACCCATGTTTGCAAGGTTTTGTAGCTTTGACACTTGCTCCTTGAGTTGGTTGTTTTCCTTTTCCAGCCTCCTTGGTTCTTTGAAGGGCAAAGAAAATCTAGTTCTGGAAAATAAGCTCAAATTCTTTGCTCATCTTTATTATTCTTCGTGTTGGCTACCCAATGTTTCTCAGTTTGGAAGATTGGAAAGGTTTATTAGAGGCTTTCTTTGCTCAAGAGGAGGTTCAGATGCAGGGTAAGATGTTGGCAGCCAAATGAGTAGTCAAAGCATTGAAAGGTGCTGAACTGTCTTCATGTTGGTGTTAAGGAGGGTTGTATCCTTATTAAGAGGATCTGGGAGGTTTACTGGACCTATATGAAAAAACGTAGAAACTAGATACTACCATATAAATCTATTTGGATATGAAAAGACAATAAATAATTATGAGAATATATAATTATTCCTAACTATACCCTATTAGCCAGATATAGTACACAATCTATCCATTCAAAATTTCAAAGTTCACACTTCTAAACTACACCTCAATTTAAAATGTAAAAGTACACTTTAAAATCTAGTTTCTAAAATGTCCCCTCATATAACCTATGCCCTCTTATGAGTTAAAAATCTATAGTTTTTACTTCATTAAGTTCAACGTTACTCTGATACCTCAAAATCACGTCTAAAATTTATTTGATTCGTTTGACTTGTGGGAAAATTGTGGAGTTGAATAAGAGGTATTAAAGTGGAACGGTATGAGGGCCCACGATTCTATCTAGAAAAGAGTGGAAATCAATCTGGTCCACAGAATGTGGACGAAATCTGGTTCATTGTATCTAGACATACTTCTGCTTTCCCCCATAATACATATACACAGGACCCTGTCTATCTTAATCGAACGGTCTTTTTGAAACTTGAGAAGTGAAGTCCTCAAATGGAGACAACTTTCTTGGGCTTCTCGATCTTATCACATTCGCAATCTCCTTCCGAAATAATTGTGCCTCTCAACACTAAGATCAATGTCTTTTTGTACCTTATTTTTTTAGAATGGGTTTAGATTTGTATTGGAGAATCTGTGACTATGTGAAGAAATCACAACCAATTAAATTATTGTTTACTTTGCGTTGGTATATGCCGATGCGGATGAATAGGCTTATTTTTTATAATATTTATTTTGTTGAGTTTATTGAATTTAAGCATTATGTGCTGGTTCCAGAATTCTCTTTCAAAAGAACCTGGGACGTTATCCACTAAATGCTATAACAATTATAACGATCGTTCGTAATTGTGATTGATGGATTCTTGGAAGGGATTTTAACACGGTTATATGTTCTATCTCTTTCAAGAAAGTATCCTTGGTTTAAATTAATAAATTTGGTTACATGTATCCTTGGTTTAAATTAATAAATTTAATATTTTACTTTGTTTGTTCATTTAAATTTTTTATTATATAAATCAATTTAAATGGTCTTTAGATGTTCTATTACATTTAATTTTTTTTGGAATTTTTTAAAAGATTTGAACACAAAACCACTTAAAACAACCATCATTTAAACTGTCTGCTCATTTAAATTTTTGTATTTCACGTAATACAGAGAATAATACAAGTAGTTCAGTAGTTCACCTAATAGAGAACTAGTTCACCTAATAGAGAGAATAATATGCTTGGTAGCCTTCTAATGACTTTCATGAGGTGCATAATATGCATGGAAAGAATTTTTTTCTACGGGTAAAGTAGAAAATACTACTCACCAATGGCCAATAAAGATATGCATATATCAAAGGAGGATACTTATCTTCAAGCTTAACTCTCAAAGTAAAAGAAGTAAAAGATAGTATACAATCTTTTATCTAATTGTTTAATAATTTTAAGGTATATTAAGTATAAAAATTTATAATTCTCTAAAGAATATTGAAAAATTTAAATGTTTGAAATAATTAAATTGGTTTAAATATGTTTGTGTGGTCGACCATGGGAAAGAGGAAGAAGGATTTGATCCTCTCTTAACTCCTTTTAATGTCCTACTTTAAGAACATACGAGGGGATATGTAATTAAGCTGATTGAGCTAAGCTAAGTTTGATTTATACCTTTGTTTTCTATATTCAATAAAGAACAATTTTTAATCTACGTTTTAGACCTTCAACTCAATAAAGAACAATTCTTGAGCTAAACAAAAAAAAAGTAAACAAGGGATTAACAAGACCTGTTTATTGCTCCAAATATTGTTGAACGTCTTGATCTCATTCTTCGACCTTGAAATCATTGTTTTACATGAATGCATATTTGCACACATGCAAAACTTGATAGAATGTTAGGGGTTTAGGGGTCCATCTCAATTAGACCCTTGTTCTATATAACAAAATAGAATGCTATGCAACCAAAATGGGATAAATTTTTAGATTCTTGATCAACCTTGTAGAAGCACTATAATAGAATAGTGTTAGCATAGCATTAACATTGGCAACATTTTCAATAGTGCTAGTGAATGATGACACTATTATCTATAGCTATCACCGAGCAACACCTTGATTTGAGAGCCTATGGATTAGATATTGGAATAGACCCTAGACTAAACAAATATATGGAGACTTGTTCTGGATGCAATGATAGCCTAATGATATTTAAGATAACTAGCAGACTATGCTTAATAACCACATAGATAGAGATAAGTCTCTATCCTTGTTTTTTTGCACATCATACACGGTCTACAAAAATATTATAATAAAGTAATAACCACATAGACAAAGATCAAGTCTCTATCCTTATTTTTTTTGCATGCCATACACAACCTACAAAAATATTATAAAAGAGTAGCGCTAAGGCTAACATTGTTGGCGCTAATAATAGCACCACCACTAGGATATGACACATTTACCTATAACCGAGTACAACCTTGATCTATGATTATACAAGGAGAGATACTCCTACAAGATTCAAGCTAAAATAAAAATAGAAAAGTTTGACTCATGGTTATGCATAAGGGGTAGTACCAAAAAAGTAAGCTAAAATAAAAATAGAAAAGTTTGACTCATGGTTATGCATAAGGGGTTGAAAAAGTAATTATAAAATCGGGGTGAATCTAGGTGAATGGTGTATAAACTTTGGGGTGAATTTTTCAAAATTTTGTAGAAAATTTATCAAAATATGGTGATTTTTTTAATTTTTTGCACAAAAATTATCAATAAAATTTTATGGCTACTAGTAGAAGACGAGTGGCAGATAGCAAGTGGCTGATGGCGATTGGCCGATGACGATTGGCCTATGGCGAGTGGCAGAAGGTGAGTGGCATAAGACAAGTGGTAGAAGGTGTCTGACATAAGGTGATTGACATAAGGTGATTAGCAGAATGCGACTAACAGATGATGAGTGGTAGATGGCGAGTTGCAGATGGTGACTGGAAGATGGTAGTTGGTGGATGGTGACTAGCAAATTACGACTAATAGATGACGAGTGGCAGATGGCGAGTGACAGATGGTGACTGGTGGATAGCGAGTGGTAGAAGGCGAGTGGCTGATGGCGAGTGGCAGATGGTGACTGTTTGATGGTGATTGGTTGAAGGCGAGAGGCAGATGGCCACTGGTTGATAGCAGATGACAGAAGGCGATTGGCAAATAACGATCGTCAATAAGATGGCACCACGTGTCATCTCATCTACCACATGTTGCACATCTATTAACTTATGCCATGCAAACTTCTATAAATACATTTGTAGGGTTATTTTTCACCATTCCCACAACATTTTCTAGAGAAATTTCAGAGCTTTTTCTAGCATTTTTAGAGCATTTTCCATAGCGATTTTAGAGCCTTTTTAGACACTTTTCAGAGCATTTTTTGAGGGTTTTTGCAGTATTTTTAGACGGTTTTCAGAGTGTTTTCCAAGGCATTTTAGAGAGTTTTCATAGGTGTTTCTAAAGCATTTTACTACAAGTTTTCAGAAATTGATAGCTCTTCCTCTCCTCTTCCTTCAAAAGTGAATTTCAGGAGCTTCTACTGCCCCAACATCAAGAACATTTTTAGCATTCCTGGAAGAGATTCGTAATGGATTTACACCTCCAGACTTGTTGGTGTATTAAAGATGCCACAATTGAACATTAACCTTCAGTTGATGCAACAGATCATTAGTTGTTACAACCATGATGTGTCCATTGTTATGATCAGAGTGGATAACAAGGATATTATTTTTTTGTTAAACCCTCGGATGTGCAACAACTAATAGGGCTACCATTTTTGGATGGTGTACTGGTGAACAACTAGTGCACCTTGACCGAAGATGATAAATCCATGCTAGCAGCTGAATACTATGTTCATTCAGATAATTTGAAAAGTATATTTTTAAAATTTAGTTTTTATTTAACATTAATTATTGATGTATTGTAGTTTTTATTCTCTAATAATGTTCTCCTTGTACTTTTTGTTTTCTAATAATGTTCTCTCTTTTTTTCAGCTAATTCTTCTAAGTCCAAAAGGGGCTTAATATTTCCAATGTTGGAGACAAATTTCTTTATGCTTGCATTGATTTTTTTTAGGTAAGGCTTATTCTACAGGGGCAACCTATAGAAATGCCTTTTGGGCACTGTATTTATTGATTCGATGTATTGGTGGTGAAATATTTCACTGGTCCACGCACATTTCCAACCACCTGAAATATGACCTTCTGAATGCCTCAAAAATTCAATCTTTGTATATAGTGACAACTAGCAACTTTATTCTTTATATTTTTCATGAAGCTTACTTCAATCTTCAACAAAGCAATCCTCCCACTACATTGCACTCCAGTTTGTTGGCTATTGGGATGACTAAAAATGAAATACAGGTAAACATATTTTTTTGGAATATATATTTTTTCTTTTTTTATTCAATCAATTTTGTTATTTTCTAATTTTGTTTTGAAAATAGAGAAGAGCATCTTAGTATTCTAGTAAAATGGATGCCACATTTTGGATTCAAGAAGCATCTGCTGATTTTGACATGTAGTTGCAGTCATCACCAGTAACTCCCTCCAAACATGTGAGGTCTCATGGTGATCAGATTTAGCATACACCTACGACTCCTTTTACTTATGGAATTGTTATAGTCGATGTCGAAGAAGTTATCTCTAGCCCATAAGGTAACCTCATTATTCAAAAATACTATTTTAAATGATGTATTTTAATGATTTAAAATTATGTTTTTTGATGTATTTTAAATATTTTTTAGAGAAAGGGCAAATGGTTGCATCATTAACAACTATAGAGTCTGAGTATGGTATGTTTGGTTAAAATAAATATCTGTTTATGATATTTTTATTTACACAAGATTAAATTTATATTTTTGTGTGAAATTTTGTAGATAGACCTGCTATATTCAAAAGACTGAAAAAAAATTCTTCCATCATCTGCTCAACCACAAACGCAACAACAACCATCAACACAACAAGTTTCTATCCGTCCACAACAGGTACCACCGATGAGGAACTAATTACACATGCGTGGAAAAATGTTCCTCACACCGCCACCTCATAGTCATGATACCAAAAGTGTTATCCAGATACACAATGTGTCTGAATCTAATTTTTCTCTTTTACCAATTTTAACCCTAGAGAATTTCTCAAATGTTGAGAGTGCATCTCAAATGTTGAGAGTGCATCTCAAATGCCCTCGAGAAATCTAGATGATGATTTTCTTTATCAGGATATGAATCTTGAAAATTTCCCTTTAAAGGCAAGTGATATGCTTTAGGATGAAGAGGACAATGATGAAGAAGAGAATTTTGAAGTAAATGCTGTTAGAATTTCCTCCTCACCCCCCAGCAAGTAGTCGTCCATCATCTAACAAATGATGATAAAGTAAATGTTTTCTAAAAATATTTTATTAGTTAATAGATGTAAAGCTACAATTCATAATACTCTTCTTGTAGATATTGATAAATTGAAAAATAGGAATATCGGGCCAAGATTTTGATAAAAGTAATAAATAGCCGATATAAGATTTTTTCAAAGAGAAAAGAGTTGTTTTCAAAGGTTGATAATGAGCTCCAAAAGCTCGATGCTTTGCTACATAAAGTTGAATATGGCATTGTGGAGGTCAAGTCTGCATACACTAATGAAGTTTTGGCCATTTTTCTAAATCATTTGGAAAACCTCAATGCAAATGCCCAAGCATATTTCAATGAATGGGCACTAGATCAGAAGAAAGTAGCAGTTGCAAAAACTGCACGAATTACAGCTGATGTAAGTTTTACATCTAACTAAAAAATCATTTTTTCTTAAATATTTTTTATTTATAAATATTAACATTTTTCACTTGTATTTTGCAATCTAATTTTCAACACTTAAAGCAACAGGTCAATGCCATGAAAATGTTGATCAAGATTGCCAAAATTAGTATTAATAATGTTATTGAAGTGAAGAAGAGGTTACAATACACTATTAGAGAAAATAATTGGTTGAAGAAGTTTATCAGATATAAGGGTTTGGATGTCGAGGTTGTATTAAAATAAAATAAGGAAGAGCTGAATGCACCTTTTAAAGAAGATCCAACGAAGGAAGAAGGTTTATTGTTATCGAGGATCAACATTACAGCTGAAAAAATTGGTTAGGGCAAGTGCATTAGAAGCAAAGGATATTGAGATAGATGAAGCTAGAACTTCACCCACCATGCAAAAAGAGTAGAAGTTTGTTGTTTTTAATTTGAAGTGAAATAAATACTGTTTGATATTTTTTGTAAATTGTGAAAGAATGGTAACTTTTTTGAAGTCAATGAAAGAGACAATTTTCGAAAAATTTGTATTATCTTTTTGAAATTTTGTTTTAAATATTGTTATGTTTTGATTATTTGTGTTGATGTAGAAGTTTGTTGTTTTTAATTTGAAGTGAAACAAATAATGTTTGATATTTTTTGTTAATTGCGAAAGAATGATATCTTTTTTAAATCAATGAAAGAGACAATTTTCGAAAAAATTTGTATTACATTTTTGAAATTTTGTTTTTATATTGTTATGTTTTGATTATTTGTGTTGATGAATTAAGTAAATTTGAATTATGTAGATGTAATAAAATGTTATTTTAAATTATATGAAATATTTTGAAATGACTGGAAATGCAGCATAGATATTTACTTTGCCAAATTGCCATAAATGATTTATAGAATACAAATCTACTAAAAAATTTGTAACTTTAGACTAATAATTCAATAACAAGGCTTATGTAAAATGACATACAAAATATCCAATAACACATTTATGATATAAAATATAATGCAGTGTTCAAATATACATAGTCAAATCAGAGGGCTATGCTATACAGAGTATCCAATGACATTTATAATATCATATTATATAATTAATGACATCAAAATTATACAAAGTATCCAATTGCATTTCTAATATCATATTATATGATTAATTATATAAAAATGACATGTATCAAATTACAATATAATCTCAATATTCCTTTCATTATAATTATGAACTCAAATCAAATCAAATGAAAGCATCCTTTCATTCTAATATGTGAAATCAAATCAAATGATAATATGTGAAATCAAATCAAATGAAAGTATCCTTGCATGATAATGCTAGAAGCTGTAACAAAATCTTTTCATATTGTACAAAATCGTCTGCACTCATACCCAAAATTTCTATCATCACAATCTGATTAGTGTTACCATCATCCTCATCATCCTTGGCATTCGTTACACCTCTTCTCTCTACCATAGATTTCCAATATGACAATGCTCTTTCATAAGGAAACTTCTCCACCTCATAGGCCGACACATATACTCAAAAAAATTTCTAATTTTTTGTCCAACCTATTTCAAACTTTAGATTTTACATATGATAATGCACTGAATACCCTTTCATCTTCCACAGATCCTAAAATCATCGTTTGACATAATTCATATAAATGAAAATATTCACTTATAGTATATTGTAAGATACTACTAGGATGTAATCTTCTCCAAAAAATAGAAATAGAACCTATTTCATGATGGTTAGATATTTGTGAAACTTGAGCAGAAGTTATTATTCCAAAATAGTTTGATTGTTTTGTCAAAATATCTCTATTGAGAATACCATTGATTTCAATACCATTGACTACCACACTTTTACTGAAATGGCTAGCAAGAATGCTCATGTATTTGAAAAACAAACCATTTAAAATATGGTATTCATTACAAGGGTCCCAAAACATCAGATTAACCACACCCATAACCTCAAGCAATTCATCTCTTTGAAAACGGTCTCTTATTTTTTTGTTAATGATTCTGCTATTTGTTTCAGTTTAATTTTTGTATCGTGTACAACTACATAAAATTTGTTGTGGGTTATGGGCATTTGCTCAACTTTATTTGTAGCTATATCCATTTGCAGACCAAAATAATATAAAGGTATTTCCTTTTCATGGACATTAATACATAGATGATCATTTATATTGAACTTTGAAAAGTTTTGAGGATCATTCACGTTTGTTAATGTTCTCCAACTCTCAAACATGGGATCCATAAAACTTTGATCAGAGGCGTACATCATATCAATATGTATGCAAATTTGTTTTCTCGCCCTGATGAAATCCATAATATAAATCGATATTTCTTGTGCAATTTTGATCAAAGTATTAATTTTTTCCAACATTGAAAGAATACCACACAATATGAGAAGTGTTTCAAAGTCACTCATTCAAAATAGTAAATCTTTAGCCTTATCAACTACCCTATGATTTTCATACATAAACCCTATCAAAGATTGATATTCTTTGAAAACTCTAAATATCGGTTGATACATTGAAATCCACCTAGTATCCACATTTTTCAATAGTTTTTTACCTTCAGTAACTCCTAGTGCAAACTGTTGAAACTCTAAAAATATTTTTGGACTGCATGAAAAATAATCATGAATTTCACGAACAAGCTCTTCCACTCTCGCAAAATTTGTAAATGTATCCACAATTTTGTATGCAATATTCATTCTATGAGCCATGCAATGAATAGGGATCAAATATGGTGTAATAGATGTTTGTAGTCTAACACAAAGACCATTCATGTGTCCTTGCATTGTAGAAACACGACCAAATCTGACACATATTAACTTAATGGCTATTTCCATTTCACATTCTTGCTTCTTCCTTTAAACTAGCTACAACAACATTGTAAATATTTTTTGCATTGCAATTTTCCACCATCTTGCGTACTCCAAGTAAATGAGGTTGCCTTAAATGGTTTTGCAATGTGTAAACATGCATGCAAATCCAAGATGTATTTTCAACATCAATCACCTCATCAATTGAAAGTGAAATGAATTTGGCCTTTTTTACTTTCTCTTTGAGGTCATCTTGATCAACCAATGAGAGACATTTTTCCATTTCCCAACCACTTCGATCTGACCAATGGACCCTAGGTAAGTTTTGCATATCAACCAATAAAAATAGATATTTATAATCAATGAAATTAGACATAGGTCTATCCTTTTTAAGAATAGAGAATACAACATCAAACTGTAAACTTTTTGAAGCTAAAGTTAATTTATTCATTTTTTGAAATTAGGCTTGAATCGTTGCACCTTTCTCAATAAATTTTTGCTTTTGTTTCATTTTTTTATCATATTCTTGCGCATATCTAATATGTGTGCAAATTGATGCATCCTTCCACCTATAATTTGTTGGTATTAATCTATCACCTTCTTTTATTTTCATATAAAACTTTCCACTATGTTTTTCTACTATATATTTCTTAACTTGCAATCTATGATCCTTTTCATGTTTCCAAATGCAAATTACGCATCTCAATTCTGTTATTTCTTCACTACTATTCTCTGGAAGCACTAGCTCAATAAATGAAAACTCTAATACCCAATCAGGCTGAAATGATCTGTTAATTGTCCACCTATATAACCTTGCACGTTCATATTTTTTAGATGAATATTCTCTTAAAGTAGGGACTGCATAAGAACTATTATTTTATTTTCCACTTGGTGTGTTAGATTTAGGAATATCTTCATGTTGTTGTTCCATTTGATTAAGAATATTTTCATCTATGGACTTTTCATTAACATGGATATGTGGAAGTGGAGGCAAACCAAGGTCAATGGTGTTTTCTGTAGAGATAATACTAGTGTCAATAGTAGGGTAATTATCATTATGGCATTTAAAATCATACCTTATACAAATAAATAATGGAAAAAGCCATCAACCAAAAAGCACACTTCTTTATGAATGAAGATATTATATATAAAATTAGTAATGTACAAAAATAAACTGGTAAGTAAAGGTGTTCATACCTTCAATTTGTGCAGATATTGATGGCTGACTAGATTTCAAAATTATTGGATGTGTCTCATCCTTTGCTAAGGAAATACTGTATGACAGACACGAGAGGGTAAGAGGAGCGGAGCTCCTCACGAGGAGGGTGAAGCCCTCCCCGGGGCCGAAGGCGATTTTCGACAACGCCGAAAAAAAATTTCCCCCTTTTTTAGAGCGATTATCGGGATTCCCACGGTTGGTGGGTGGTTGGTGGGTGTGGGTGGTTTAGCCCACGATATTGTGCCCATTGTATTATAATACCACATAGTGGTTTAGGGTTGTGAGATTTTCCTTTATATTTTATTGTAATGTCCCATTTTTGTGCAAGGAAAGGAAAATAATAATATCAAGGAGTGACTCTTGTTTTGCTGGAGTAGCCCACATCGGGTGAACTAGGGTAAATCTCGTGTGTTATATGTGCATTGTGTGGTGTCATTTCTTCTAAGTTATTTATTTTTGCATTATTTTTGGAATAAGTTTCTATAGATCTCTTCATTTGGTATCAGATCCAAGTTGTTAGCCATAGGGGGATGCCTTTATTGCTAGGGTTTCATTTCATTTTAAGGGTTTCTAGGGTTTTTAGGAGGGAGAGAAAACCTATTTCGGAGTGTGAGTTTTTCGTAGAAGGAGCTTGAAGGAAAATGATAGGAAATCATTCAAGGATAGAGATCACAAAATTTGATGAAAAAAGCTTTGAGCTATGGAAGTTGAATATGGAGGATCTGCTCGTGGATAGAGATTAGTGGGCTATTATTTCTGAACAAATGAAACCTGCAGAAACATCTAATGAAGATTGAGAAAATATGAATCAGAAAGCAAGGAGTCTGATTCGACTGTGTCTTGCAGATTCAGTCCTAATCAAATTTTTTGGAGAAGCTACTTCAAATGATATCTGAGAGAAATTAGGGGCTTTGTATCAATCTAAGTCCCTGGGGAACAAATTGTTCCTCCGAAATAAACTGTACAATCTCAGGATGAATGAAGGAGATTCAGTTGCAGATCATCTGAATTCATTCAATATAGTGGTAAGTTAGCTTACATCTTTTGATATTAAGTTAAGTTAGGAAGATAAATGTATTACCTTACTATGCTCTTTACCAGATTCATGGGATAACCTAGTTGTAGCAATTGGTAGTACAACTTCATCTACATTGAAGTTTGAAGATATTGTGGCATCTCTAATATCAGAGGATATGAGGAGAAAAGCCATGGAGGGTACTTCAAAGGAAGCCCTAACAGTGAGAGGGCATGCCAAGGAAAAGGATAAAATAAGATATGGTGATAGATCTAAGTCTATATGTAGATCTAAGTCTCGTGGAAAGTTTGAGAGAAAGTGTTGGAAGTGTGGCAAACCTGGTCACATGAAGAAGGACTACAGATCAAAGAATGTTGATTCTGGAAAGAGGTATGATGAATCCACTTCCATAGAGACGCATAAATCTACTAATTAAGGAGGGGATGTATATCTGACATCCTACTCCACAAGATCAGATAAAAATGATTGGTTGATCGATATTGGTGCCTCTTTTCATATGACTCCTCATAGGGGGTGGTTCAATGAATATGAAATATATGATGGAGGGGAGGTACTGTTGGGAGATGATTCACCACTTAAGATCATTGGTCGTGGAAGGGTGAAAATACTATTGCAGGATGGTAGGGTTAAGACCCTTCCAAGTGTGATGCATATTCCAGGCCTTGTTAGAAATTTAATTTCTATAAGGAAAATGGTTGATGCAGCAGTAAATATTATTTTCAGCAAAGATTCATGCAAAATGGTTTTAGGATAAATTGTGTTAGCAAGAGGAGTTCGTATTGGAACTTTGTACAAGCTATTGGGAAGAACTATGACAAATGAGTGCAATAGCTCAATTGTTTTTGAGGTTGAATCAGATAAAATCTCAACACTCTGGCATCAAAGAATGGGATATATTAAAGAAAATGGATTGCGTACCCTACACACAAAAGATATGGTTCATGGTATCCTTGATTGCTCAATGGTTTTTAATTTCTGTGAACACTGCATTTATGGAAAGCAAAATCATGTGAGTTTCCCATCTGGTGCTGCTAGAGCAACATGGATATTAGATCTGATTCATAGTGATATATTTGGTCCTGTCCCTATACCATCACTTGGAAAATCATGGTATTATGCTTCTTTTATTGATAATTTTTCAAGATATGCATGGATTTATTTTCTTAAGAGTAAAGATGAAGTGTTTGATAAATTTAGAGAATTTAAAGTACTTGTTGAAAATCAAATTGATAAAAGAATTAAGGTGTTGAGGTCTGATAATGGAGGAGAGTATTGTTAAAATAATTTTGAAGATTTTTGTAAGCAATGTGGTATTGCAAGACAGAAGACTACTCCATATACACCTCAAAAAAATGGAGTTGTAGAGAGATTGAACAGATCTCTGATGGAAAAGGCTAGAAGTATGCTCAGTTGTGCAGGTTTGACATAGGAATTCTGGGCTGAGGCAGTGAGTGTGGTATGCTACTTGTGAAATCGATCTTCTACATCATCATTGCTAGATCAAACTCCATTTGAAGCATGGTTTGGTAAGAAACCCTCTTTCTCATATCTTAGAGTTTTTGGTTGTGATGCATACATGCACATTCAAAAGGAGAAAAGAAGTAAGCTTGATAATAAGGCTGTTAAATGTATCTTTATTGGTTATAAATACGGTGTTAACGGATATAAACTTTGGAATCCAGAAACTAAAATAACGATGTACAATAGAGATGTGGTGTTTAGGGAAACTAAAAGTGATCATAGGAAGGGAGTAATAGAAAAATAACCTAAAAAGGTCCAATTTGATCTCATGGAAGAAGATCACATAGAAGAGGATTTGGTAGAGGAGCAGACATATGAGAATCTGGATGAGGATTTGTATGAGGATGAACAAGAGGTTTATACACCTGTGGTAAGGAGATCAACACGATAAATAAGGCAACCTGAAAGGTATAGTCCATCTGCATTTCCTACTCCTTTTGTATTATCTGTTACTGATGAATATCCTAGAACTATTAGAGAAGCTATAAATTTTGAAGATGCAAACCTTTGGGAAGAGGCCATGGATAAGGAAATGATGGCCCTGAAAAAGAACAAAACATGGAATTTAGTGAAATTACCTAGTGGAAGAAAAGCAATAGGTTGTAAATGGATTTTCAAGAAGATGCAGAATGCTGAAGGTAAAGTGAAGAAATACAAAGCTCGCTTGGTGGCTAAAGGTTATTCTCAAGTAGAGGGAATTGATTATGGTGAAGTATTTTCTCCTGTTACAAAGCTAACCTCAATTAGATTTTTGTTATCTGTTGCTGCTACTTTTGATCTTGAAATAGAGCAAATAGATGTAAATACTACATTCCTTCATGGAGATTTGGAGGAAGAAATATATATGAGACAACCTGAAGGTTTCACTATTGCAGGAAAGGAGGATCTTGTATGTAAGTTAAAGAAATCTCTGTACGGACTGAAATAGTCACCTAGAATGTGGTATTAGAAATTTGATACTTATGTATTAGGAATTAATTCTGTTCGTAGCAATGCTGATCACTGTGTATATTCAAAGAAAATTGGTAATGTACTTGTCATTATAGTTTTGTATGTTGATGACATGTTACTAATTGAAAATAGTAAGAAAATGATCAGAGAAGTGAAATCTCAGTTAGCATCACAGTTTGATATGAAAGATCTTGGCCCTACCAATTTTATTTTGGGCATGAAAATAAATAGAGATCGTTCTAATAGAAAGCTATGGCTGGATCAGAAAAAATATGTTGAGACAGTATTAAAGAGATTCAATATGCAGGATTGCAAACCAGTGAAGGTACATATTCCTTTGGGGGAAAAATTGTCTACTGAACAATGTCCAAAAATAGAAGAAGAGGTAGAAGAAATGTCCCATTTTCCTTATGCAATTGTTGTAGGTAGTTTAATGTATGCCATGGTCTGTACTAGACCAGACATTGCCCATGCAATGGGAGTTTTGAGCAGATATATGTACAAACCTGGTAAAGAGCATTGGACTGCTGTGAAAAGGGTTTTCAGATATCTGCGTGGTACTTTTGATTTTTCAATCCGTTATGAGAGTACAGAGTAAAGAAGATAGATCCTTGGATATAGAAGGGTTTGTTGATGCAGATTGGGCTGGAGATCTGGACAATAGAAGATCTACTAGTGCTTATGTATTCAATTTGTTTGGAGGAGTTGTTAGTTGGATGAGCAAAAGGCAACATGTTGTTGCTCTTTTAACCACTGAAGCTGAGTACATGGTAGCCACCGATGCCAGTAAGGAAGCAGTATGGCTACAAAGACTATGTGCTAAAACTAGGTTCTTTCAAGGAGCTGTGAAGATAAATTGTGATAGTCAAAGTGCTATATTTCTAGCAAAGAACCTTACTTACCATTCCATAACGAAGCACATTGACACAAAGTTCTATTTCAGTAGGGATATGATTGAACAGAAGAAAGTGTTGCTGGAGAAAGTGGATACAAAGGAAAATGTTGCAGATGCTTTAACCAAGGCAGTTAGCATAGAAGAGTTCATATTTGTACAGTTGAAATGGGTTTGGCAAAGTATTCAACAAGTGGGAGAATGTTGGATGTGTCTCATCCTTTGCCAAGGAAATATTGTACGACAGGCACAAGAGGGTAGGAGGAGCGGAGCTCCTCATGAGGAGGGTGAAGCCCTCCCCAGGGGTTCTGCGGGTGTCCGGGGGAGGGGGCGGTAGCCCTCCTCGGCCATGTCGAAGGCGATTTTTGACGTCGGAAAAAAATTTCCCCCTTTTTTTGGAGTGATTGGCGGAGCGATTGCCGAGATTCCCACGGTTGGTGGGTGGTTGGTGGGTGTGGGTGGTTTAGCCCATTGTATTGTGCCCATTGTATTCTAATACCACATAGTGGTTTAGGGTTGTGAGAGTTTCCTTTATATTTTATTGTAATGTCTCATTTTCATGCAAGGAAAGGAAAATAATAATATCAAGGAGTGGCTCTTGTTTTTGTTGGAGTAGCCCACATCGGGTGAACCAGGGTAAATATTGTGTGTTATATGTGCATTGTGTGGTGTCATTTCTTCTAAGTTATTTAATTTTTGCATTATTTCTAGAATAAGTTTATGTAGATCTCTTCAAAACTATTATGAAATAATTTGAGGATACTCCTTTTATCGAAATATTGGCCTCCCTTCTTTCCACTCATAGTAGGTGATATTTTACCTGTATAAATAGAAGAGTAACATGAATAATGAACACCATTTTTAAAAATGAAAATAACTAGTTAAAAAGAGAACTACTTCTAGAGACAACAAAATATATGTCCCAAGAATATCTATCCCCAACAGAACAAGCCTCCTTATTGAGTGTCCATGAAAAAAATATTAAAAAATGAAAATTAATGGTAAAAGAAACTTATCCATAAATGGTGATCATTGTATTTTAGTCAACTACTATCAGTCGCATTAAGCCAGTCGTCTTATGCCAATCACCTTAAGCCAGTCACCTTATGCCAGTCACCTTATGTTATTTGCATTATGTTAGTCACCTTCCACTAGTCACCTTTCGCCAATCGCCTTCTGCTAGTCGCCTTCTGCTAGTCACCTTCTACCAGTCGCCTTCTACCAATCACCTTCTATCAGTCGCCTCTGCAAGTCACCTTCTACAAGTCACATTTTGTTAGTCATGTTTTTTTAGTCATCTACTTTGTATCGCTTGCTATCCAAAAAAATTAATGTTGTAATTGTATGAGAGTCATTGTCAAGGTTAGCTATATATAATGGGGTACAAGGGGCAAATTGGGTGGGATATTTTTTATTTTTAATAAATTTAAGGCAAAAATTAGGCATGATAATGGGGCGAATTTACCCTTAAAAATTTGGATCCCAAATTTTTTGGGTGAATGGGCGACTTATATGGTCTCAAAATTCACAAAATTAACATTGTGAAAATTTGAATATTCATGCTAAATTGTGAAATTCACCATTGTGCATAACCCTATTTTGACTATAAGATAATGATTAAACTTAAAATAAGACAAACAAAAGGGAATAGTTAAAAAAAAAGCAAATCTAAAAGAATTGTAATAGATGGCCAACTTATTCTTGTCCGTAATTGGTAATTGCTGATCACCCTTGCTCGAAGAAGAAAATATTTTATAAAATTTGAGATATGGAATATCCATTGAAAGCATTGGAAGATTTGATTTGAGAGATGGAAGTTCCATTGAAAGCATTGGAAGATTTGACTTGAGAGATGGAAGTTCCATTGAAAGCATTGGAAGATTTGAGATATAAATTGGAAGTTGAATGAAGACTAATTTAGACTCAATTGGAATTGCATGTTTTTTATTGAGTTGACAAGATTGGATGGATACGATTGTCAGTTCTAGAAGGTGTGATTGCTAGTTAAGGGATGAGGTTGTTATTTGAGATATTTGTATGGAGATTCATGTGTAGAGAGGAGAGAAGATCCATGGTGGCAAGTGGTTGACATCAACTAACTATTTATCTTCTTTTTTACCTCATGATCAAGTGATAGCACTAGATTCAAAAGTGCAATGGTTATAATGTGTCCTAGTTCTAGTGCAAAAAATAATCGTTGGTGGGTCAACTAGAAAATAAAAAAATCATGTTTGAATTTTAAGTGATAGTGTTGCCCCTATGTCAAAAGCACCATAAATGCTACAAATTTGATATAACATTTCTAATTTAGGTCACTAAATGCTCCTTTACTCAATTATGAGCTTGACTAAATTTTTGTGATGTTTGGTGCTCTTGATAGGGTATGTGTTGCTTTGATTATGTAGTCGATGAACTACTCAAAATTGAGTGTCTATATTTACCCATTTTTTATGCATTCATTAAATGATGAATGTATCAAGAATTATTTTACATGCCTTAATTTTTTAATGAATTGTTTGTATGATGACTTCATGATTTAGAATGATTTATGACCTTTATTAGTTGATTATCTATGACACCAAAAAAAAATTAAATATTGGCATCCCCTATTGTGCCCCCTATATTTTTCAAGAAAAATTTGAGGCTAAACGAGAACACTCAACCTGACTAACATGCAAATAGGTAAAGTGGTAAGAAATAGTGATTAGAAAAGGAAAAATGATTAGGAAGGGTAGGGTAAATGTAGTGCCTTAACTTTACCTTTGTAAAATTTATCAATTTTATTGGCAATATTACATTATTTGGTACCTTGATACCATTGTAAATATTTATATTAGGAAATGCGTTCATTATACTTGTCAATATTAGGTGTCAAGTTATGAAATGTGTTTAAGTGTCGTTTAATGGAGTGTGAGTTATGATTGAAAGGTGTCATGTGTGCAAGTGTGAGTTATGATTGAAATGTGTTTAAGTGTCGTTTAATGGAGTGTGAGTTATGAGTGAAATGTGTCATGTGTGCAAGTGAATTCATATTAGTAAGTGAAGAGTCATGTGTGATGTATCAAGAATAGAAGTAGGAAGTTATGTAATTATCATTATGTAATAAAAGCATATGAAAGGTTGTATCTCCTGAGAGTTTGAGGAGAGCAAAAGTTAAGAGCATTGAAGAGTCTCACATTAGGTTATATGTTGATGACAAAGCTCTATGCTATGTAACAAATTTTGGAATGTAATAGATTATCAATAAAGCTTTTTATTTTGTGCAATATTGGAGTTATTATTGAATGAGATTATATGCAAGTGATTATACAATCTTGGAAAATATAGACCTGTGATATTTGGGTCCATTTGCTAATAGTGGTATCAAAGCCACTTTAGTAAGCTCTATCTAGGGTGGAGAAAGAGGAAGATATTACAAAAGGAGATTAAAGAGACATTAGAGAATAGCTAACACTAGAATATGGTTTGAAATTGGAGTGAGGAAAATAATATTGGAGAAAAATAAGAATAAGGTGGGGAGCTACTAGAGTAGATAACATCTAAAGGAGGAATTTAGATAACATGAGAGAATTAGAGCTATTGATGTTTGGAAGAAACTAGTTGGAGAATGTTTGGAGGTGAAGTTATATAAGGAGAGACATCTAAAAGGAAAAAGTAAGTTGAATCCACATTTGAAGGTGTATATTCAAGATCTTGAGAGGAATGTTGGGGAGCAAAAAAACACGCAAAATATTAAAGTTGAATGAACATTGAAATCCTGATTAGAGTTGGACAAACATTGAAAGCCTAGATCCTAAGCATATTTTTCTGAAGTCAAATAAATGTTGAAAGCCTGATTGGAGCTAGATGAATGTTGAAAGCCTAGAACCTGAGCACAGTAAAATTAAGGTTGGAGGAACATAAAGAATTTGGAACCTGAGTGAGTGTAGATGAATTGAGAAGCTTCAAAAGGATGAGAGTAGAAAGGCATGAGAATTAGACAACATTGAAGTTGCAAATGTAATTTCAAAAATGTTGGATATGAGCATTTCACGTAATATTTTCTAGATACCCTAAATCAATTAACATAAAATTCAAATTGAGAAGGAAACATGACATCATATTGAGATAAAATTTTTTGACCTTAGGATTATTAAGGGTACATTTGCATCAATCTTTTGGGCACATTATTTATTTGAAGGGATATAATATTTTTGAGATTTTGGGAGTTATAAGGTATTTTTAATTAAAGGAACAAATTTGGTAGAAATAAGTCATGTAAAAGGATTTTTTAAAAGGAATGAATTAATTGGGAGTTACA
This sequence comes from Wollemia nobilis, assembly GCA_028583015.1. Taxonomy (NCBI): domain Eukaryota; kingdom Viridiplantae; phylum Streptophyta; class Pinopsida; order Araucariales; family Araucariaceae; genus Wollemia; species Wollemia nobilis. Next base: position 2,568,755 of record JAQPPZ010003287.1, on the reverse strand, counting down.
AGAAAGTGAAATAAAATTGAAATTTGAAGAGGAATTGAAATTGTGAAATTGAAACTTAGGGAGACATAATAAGAAATTTAAAATTGAAATTGGTTGATAAAATTTATTAAGGAAGAATTTGAAATTAAAATTTGAGAGTTATAAGAAGTGGAAAATGAAATGATATTGATTGATTGAGGTGGAATGAGAATTTGAAAGGAGAAATAAGAAGATTATAAAATTGGTTGATTGGAATTTAAAATTGGAAATTGAAGTTTATTGATTAAAGTTGAAAGAAATATTACAACTTGGAGAAGAAGATTATATTGAAGATTGAAATTGAAGGAAAGGAATTTTTACCATAATAAAAAATTAAAAAATGGAAATTAAGAAAAGAAATAAGAAAACAAGCATTCAATATGCACCATCAAAAGTTAGTCAATCCATTTCTCAAAGAACTATTGAAGGTAGAAAACATGGGTCAATAGAATTAATGGAGCACATACAATTCATCCATAAAGAAACCAAAAGTATAGTTCTTTTGATTCTTAAACATTGCATAAATATTTGTTTTAAATATGTCAATAATTGCAATGTATGGAAATCAGTTTGCAATGCAATAGTTGCTTTCAATATTCTTAAAACAAAAACACCAAGGAAAATTGAAGAATCAAGAAATAGATCTTTGGTTAAAGATAAATATTCAAAACCCATAAAAGTCCATCCAAAAGCAAATTACAAGTGTAAACATTGCAATAAATATGGACATAGAGCTGAAAATTATTGGGATCTTTATCATTGTAAAAATTGTGGGAGCAATAATTATTCCCAAAATAATTGTTGGTACAAGGGAAATAATGTTCATAAATGGGGAAGTGTAAAATTCATATTGATGATGGCTCTAGATGAATTTATGATGTAAATCTAGATACATCTTCAATAACCATTCAAAATACCATGAAATTATTCATTAACAGTAACAACCCTTACAATGCTCTAAAAATACACAAGAGCAAAATGATTAGGTTTTCCAACTTAAATCTATGCCTGCACCCAAAGTAAGCCATTTCCACACCTACTAGAAAAATATTAAATACCTGTAGAGAAAATTAAATACTTGTGGAAAACATTAAACACCTAAATAGTTTAATGCCCGTGTAAAGCACTAAATACCTATGGAAAACATTACATGTTTTTCATTACATCATTATCCTATGGTTGAAAGGAATGCAACTCCTACAAGTTTGGTTGTTCAAACTCCTGTAACTGTTGACCAATGAGGGTAGTGGTGGTGGCCAAGGAGGTCACCAAACTATAATGCATATTAATTGTATATCTACCAATTGTGATAAACTAACATCATATTTTTCTACATCTCCAGAAACATCTACAATAGTAGAAGAAACTACAATGGTAATAGGATCTACCATAGGCAGAATAACTGCAACATCATCAACAACAACAACATTAACTGCAAAGGGAAAATATATTGGGTCTTCTTCTTTCAAATCTGTGTCAGGTAAAATTGCAATGTCATCAAGAACTACAATAATATTTACTTTTGCCAGATCTGTAGTAAATAAAACTACATTAAGATTTAGTTCCTCCATGACTGCAACAAAAATATCACCAAAAGATATAATAGACTCAAAATTAGGGAATACAAGTATTACATCTATCTTTTTTTCTTTCAAATTTTCAACTTATTCAAATTTCTCCATTACTTCAATAACAATAGTATGGTCCAAGGGAAGGATGATGGGCTCCATGCCCATAGATCCTAGTTTGATTCCAGGTACTACTTCCAATTTTTCTTTAGAAATTTCTTCTTCCACAAGAAGAATTTCTTCTTCAACAAATTCTTTTGCTGCCATTTCTTTTGTAGCAATTTCTTCCACATGAAGAATTTTTTCTGCAACAAATTCTTCCATAGGAAGAATTTCTTCTTCTCCAACATTTTTTGTTGTATTTGAGGATTCTCCTTTGACAGGATTAAACCCTCCACATCCTCTTGATGGGGAGGACAATGCTCCTCTCTTTACTCCCACATTCTTCCTAAAATTGTTTCTATTATACTTTTTCTCTACTTTTAGGATTAACTGATAAGCATAATCTACAGTACGAGGCCTAAGCATGTTAAGCTTATTTTGAATGCTAAATTTTAGACCATTAACATACATGGCTATCTTCTAGAGCTAAAATTCCTCATGTGTCGCTTTGATGGAGAACTTATAATTCTCATTGGTATAATCTTCCACACTATGTTCTTTCTACCTCATATTCTACAATTTTATGAAGAGAGTTTGCTCATAATATATTGGAAGAAATTTGACCCTCAATTTCGTTTCCATTTTGTTCCAAACCCTGATCTTGTCTTTTCCCTTTTTTATCTCCCATTCTGGAGGTGATCCTACTAGACCAATGTGTGGACCTTCAACTTAGTACATGTAAAATTTACCTTTTTATCCTCTACCATATTCTTTCGTTCAACGAATTTCTCCACATAATTTAGCCAATCTAAAAAATCCTTTGGTTGTAACCCTTCTCCATACTCAAGAACATCGACCTTCACCCCATCATTCTTATCTTCTAATACCTTGATCAACCTTTCTTCAAATAGCCTTTCCTCCAGGGTTCCTCTTCCCCTTCCATGGGTGGACTTTCACCTAGTTCACTATCCACATCATTAGGGTTTCTTGGTCTTAGATCATTCACCACAACTATTATTTGAGCTATTTTCCTCTACAAATATTGGATCTACCTATTCATCTGGGTATATTCAGACCTTCCTCTTCTTATCTTACTCTAAAATAAGGTAATAAACACACAAAATAAAACCATATATTCTTATCTCCATGATATTTGCAAGATCAAACCTTGCTCTAATACCACTTGATGTAAATCTAGAGACAAATCTTCAATAACCATTCAAAAATATTGTCAAATTCTTCATTAACAACAACAACACTTACAATACTCTTACAATGATTTGAAAATACATAAGAGCGAAATGAGTAGGTTTTCCAACTTAAATCTATGCTTGCACCCAAAGTCAAGTCATTTCCACACCTATCAAGAAAAAACATCAAATACGTATGGAAAACATTAAACACCTAAATAGTTTAATGTTTATGGAAAACATTAAATGCCTATGGAAAACATTAAACACCTAAATAATTTAATGCCCATGGAAAAAATTAAATGCCTATGGAAAGCATTAAATGTTTTATATTACATAAATTTCCCAAACAAATCATTTCCAAAGCAACTAAAAAAATAGTTAAGATCACAACAAATGCAAGGCATAGATCAAACTCAGTAGCAATAACCATACCAAAGCCAAAATTGGAGGATGAAGATAAGAATTGAAGATTGAAGGTGAAAGTATTCCTACCAAATAATGTAATACAAAGGGGGTGTTGGCGATATTAAATTATTTTGTATGTTGAGTACCATTGTAAATATTTAGATTAGGAAGTGTGTTTATTATTTGTGTTAATAATGGGTGGCAATTTATGAAGTGTGTTTGTGTCATGTGTGCAAGTATGAGTTATGAGTGAAAGGTGTCATGTGTGTAAGTGAAGAGTTATGTGTGATGTGTCAAGATTAGAAGTAGGAAGTTATGTAATCATGAGAGACTTTGTCATTATGTAAGAAAGGCATATGAAAGGTTGCATCTCTCGTGAGTTTGAGGAGAGAAAAAAACAAGAGCATTGAAGAGTCTCATGTAATGTTATATTGTTAGGAACCTACCATTTAAAATAAACTCACTCACACAAATACTGTAAATAAAATAGAGATTCATGAAATAACAAAATCTCACAATACAAAAAGTAAATGCAGAATTAAACAGTCTCACAACAACACATAATCACGAGCCTCTTCTAGGAGGCAACCCCCTTCAATACTTTAATTAATTTGCAAAAATATACATTTATTCATGGATCCATGTCTTTTAAAGATACACTTCATGCAACCCTAACCCAAGCTCAAGAGTTGACTTACTTGAGAAATGCCACTCAAGCTAGAATATTCTACCTAATATTAGTTATATTATTGATAATGATTACATGAAATGGCCCCACTTGTCTAGGCACCTTAATTTCCATATACCACTACAAAATATTATAAAATAACATTATAAAGGTATCCCCACATTGTAAGTGGGTCATTACAATAATAAAATGGGAATTATGAAATGGTATTAGGATGGGGTCCTGTTGGCATTTTTGCCACATTTATTGTTATTATTAATTATTAATGCTTAAATTGTTGGCCCAAAGCAGTTTTGTGAGTTCCGAGGAGGTTTTTCCGATTTTCGAAGATTAAATGCTGCCCCGAATTAAATGCTTTGCGGATTTTCAATGCGGTCAAGGTCGAAGAGCACCCAGGCCACAAAAATTAAATATTTTCTTGGTTCGAAACTCGCTGGTCGTGGATCATTTTAACGGTTTTTCATGCACATGTTTAAAAAACAAATTTAATGAAGGTGGTTCTTCGAAGCTGACATGTACATTGCATTCAATTTTGTGGGTCTCCAAGGCTGCAATTAAGGGGATCGTGTGCATAATTTCCAATGCATAATTTAGATCACAAGGAAGTCGGTTTCAAATATTTAATGCTGCAAAGAGGACGGCCCTCTATAAAAACCAATGTAAGCTTCATTTGAAAGTGTGGTTGGAGAGTTCTTTGCTAGAAACTGGAATTGTATCTGCAGGAATAAAAGTATTGGCTTCAGATTTTCAGCAACGGTTGTATGAGTGATTTTCTTTTCTGTCAGGTTGCATTTCTTATAGTATTCGTATTTCTTAATGGTTGTTGTATTTAAATTCTGCATCTTGGATTTAAGTGCTGCCGTGAGAGTATGATTTCTGGAGTGTAATATTGGAGAGATTTGCTACATACAGTTGTGTGAGAATTGAGCTGACTTCTTATGTTACTTGCTGTTGTCGCATTTTTAAGTTTCTTGCTGTTATCTTCCGATCCCATCACTTCGGCCTGTGGCCATATTTCCCATTTCTTTCTGTAACCTTTTCAATTTCTTTCCAGTAACCCTTATCTTAACCAAGTTTAGAATAGTGAAGGGAACCAGCCCACTCCGGAGATTGGTCTGGAAGCCATTTCTTGCTTCCAGCATTTCAATGTTGGCCAGGTCTAGGGTGCACTTGTAAAATCCTTTCCTGTGGCAGATTTTGGACCAACAGTTTTTGGCACGCCCGGTGGGACAGACAAGTTTTGTCTCCAAGAATTCATAATCGGTGGGATAAGCATAATTTTCCAAAGTGATAAACCCACCGGTGCCAACAGTTTTTGGCACGCCCGGTGGGACAGACTTCTTCTGTCTCAAAAGATCCACATTTTTTTTTTAACACCCGGAGGTCTCAAGATTTTTGATGAGCTGTCTTGGCCTCACAGCGGAGATTTGTAAGTTCATCTGGCGACTTTGCTGAGTTGAAGATCCGAATTTCTTGATCGTGGACGCCTATTTTTTTTAAGTTCAAAGAATGTTCATCTGGCGACTCTGACTTAATGGCGATAGCCGTGATCCCACAGACCACTGCCACAAAGGCGAGGGTTTTTTCTAGATGGGATGATCCTGGCCCTCTAAATCTCCAAATACGGCATGAAATTCCCAAAGGTGCCCTGAAGGCCCTAGCAAAATATGATGGCACCGAGGGCATGGCTTTGGAGCATGTTGAAGACATTGCTACTTTGTCAATGATCCATGTCATAAATCACGAGGATATCATGATTAGACTTCTGGTTCAGTATTTGGAAGGAAGGGCATTGCAGTGGTACAGACTGCTCAGGCGTCAAAGCATCAGCTCATGGGATGATCTAGCGGGAGCACTAATCAAAATATTTGACAAAGATCCCTTTTACAGTTCTTTGGATCTCTATCAGTTTTTAATGTATATCAAGCAAGCACCTCAAGAGAGCATCACAGACTTCAATGTTCGATTCTTGAGAAGCTGGAAGAGAATTCCAGAGAAGATCCAACCATCACCCACCCAAGCCCACCTCTTCTATGTTCGAGCTTTCCATTCTGACATAGGCCTCCTCTTGCTGCAATCAGGTGAACAAAGGTTCCCGCAAATCTTTGAGGAAGCAGTGCGAGCGGAACAACTTTTGCTCTTATCAGGAAAATTACCATGGGAAGAAACTCCATTCCTTTCTCCGGTAGTTGTTGCTCCTGTCTATCCCGTGCAGTATTTTTCATGCCAGATCCCTTATACTGAGAAAAAACCTGAGATGCAGTTGTGTGGAGCTCAAGGGACAGATCTCATACAAAGCCAAGGATTGGAATATACAAGAACTTTCCTGGCAATGAACAATATGGTTGCTTGCATTTTTCATAAGGAGATGGATCCAAAGGATATAAAAGAAGAAGAAGAACAGATTCAATTTTAGGAACCTGAGCACCAAGAAGGCATAGCTGTGCAAGACACACAAGCGTGTAGTCATAACCTGTTGAATATGTCAGATCAACAGGTGGAGTCGGCAAAGATCCTGAAGAAAGTACGGTTCCTGGCCAATTCCTGTGCTCGGATCCAGGAGTTGGAGGAACCTGTTCTCAGTCCACAATCAGAGAACTCTTCAAGATGGTGGGGTTTCTTTTCTGCATTATTTGTCAATTGTGTGGGTACTGGCATGCATGATAACTTTCCAGTGTCTGAAACATGGAGAACTTCATGAAGAAGCCAGCCCAATTTCAAGGACCGACTTAAGTATGATCAAATCTGGTCGGGACATTGCAGATTTACCGGATAAATCCTTGAGACCGGGTGTCTGGTGGCGACATGCCAATCATGTCGTGAACTATTGTATATAATATTTAAAAAAAAAAAATAGAAAAGAGTAGAAAAAAAAAAAAGAGGTATTGTTTTTATTTATTCATCTCGGCTCTTGTTGCCTGCGAGCCGTAGATGCTTGTTTTTCTCCTCCCAGCAGTTGGTGGCTTTCTAGCACTTTCTTCTTTTCCCTTCCCTTTTTCTTTCCTTTCCTTTCTTCATCTTCCTCCTTCTTCTTTTTCTTCTGCAGTCAAAAAAAAAAAAAGCCACGGCTGTTGTTTCTTTTCCCCATTCCTATTATTCTCGTTCCTTCTTATCCCTTTCTTTTAAGTTATGTCATTTTACGCATTTATTTACAGTTTAGTTCAATCTCATTCCACAGCCTTCATATTTCCATTTCCATTCCATTAGTTCATTTACTTTCATTCCATATCCATTGCAGCCGGTAGTACAACAGCATTCTGTTACTGACTACCGCATTATTTTTCTTCATTTCATCCATTTCATCATATTACCATTCCATTTGCATTTCACCGCCTGTGCATCCATGGGATCTCATTCCATTCATTTCCATTCCATGTTCAGTTCAGCCAAATGCAGATTTCTTTAACTTTCAATCATTCAGCAAAAGTTTCTATTGCAACAGTTCACTGAGATGTACCACAGCAGCTGACTTTAAGTTTTCTTAACTCTGAGCCCAATGGATTCAGGCCTGGATTCTTGCATACAACGAGCTATATACCCCGCGAGCCGCCAAGAATGTTGGCATTTTTGCCACATTTATTGTTATTATTAATTATTAATGCTTAAATTGTTGGCCCAAAGTAGTTTTGTGAGTTTCGAGGAGGTTTTTCCGATTTTCAAAGATTAAATGCTGCCCCGAATTAAATGCTTTGCGGATTTTCAATGCGGTCAAGGTCGAAGAGCACCCAGGCCACCAAAATTAAAGATTTTCTTGGTTCGAAACTGCTGGTCGTGGATCATTTTAACGGTTTTTCATGCACATGTTTAAAAAACAAATTTAATGAAGGTGGTTCTTCGAAGCTGACATGTACATTGCATTCAATTTTGTGGGTCTCCAAGGCTGCAATTAAGGGGATCGTGTGCATAATTTCCAATGCATAATTGTAGATCACAAGGAAGTCGGTTTCAAATATTTAATGCTGCAAAGAGGACGGCCCTCTATAAAAACCAATGTAAGCTTCATTTGAAAGTGTGGTTGGAGAGTTCTCTGCTAGAAACTGGAATTGTATCTACAGGAATAAAAGTATTGGCTTCAGATTTTCAGCAACGGTTGTATGAGTGATTTTCTTTTTTGTCAAGTTGCATTTCTTATAGTATTCGTATTTCTTAATGGTTGTTGTATTTAAATTCTGCATCTTGGATTTAAGTGTTGCCGTGAGAGTATGATTTTTGGAGTGTAATATTGGAGAGGTTTGCTACATACAGTTGTGTGAGAATTGAGCTGACTTCTTATGTTACTTGTTGTTGTCGCATTTTTAAGTTTCCTGTTGTTATCTTCCGATCCCATCACTTCGGCTCTGTGGCCATATTTCCCATTTCTTTTTGTAACCTTTTCAATTTCTTTCCAGTAACCCTTATCTTAACCAAGTTTAGAATAGTGAAGGGAACCAGCCCACTCTGGAGATTGGTCTGGAAGCCATTTCTTGCTTCTAGCCTTTCAATGTTGGCCAGGTCTAGGGTGCACTTGTAAAATCCTTTCCTATGGCAGATTTTGGACCAACAGGTCCTAACATGACATTCCATTTCAAATACGCTTTGTCCTCAAAGTTGTATATGAGGAAATTGGAGTTGGAGTTGTTGGAAGGATTCCCACGTAGTATCTTTTAGTTGTAATACTCACCACTGAACAAGAACCTTAGTGATTACACAATTGCAAGGAGTGCACATCTTATGGTCCATTTTTTTTTAGCTCAAGCAAGATAGAACCATCTTCATACAATTTAGGTAAAGTAGAATGAACCTACAGTTGATTTCTCAGTACCTTCTTAAGAGAGGATACATGAAAGATAGGATGAATCTTTGATGTCGATGGTAGAGACAATTTGTAAGTAGTGGCACTTATTTATTGTAAGACCTGGTAGGGACCATAATATTTGGTAGTGAGCTTTTAGTACCTAAGAATATGGAGGGATGACTATTTATAAGGCTGCAAGTAGAGGAAGACCATATCGTAGAATTCAAAACTGCACTTCATACAATGTTGATCAGCTTGTTGGTGCATCTGATTCTAGGCCAATTCCAAATACAACATCAATTTATGGAGGACTTCGACATGTTGGTGGAGTGTAGTGTCAATAGCATGGACCTTGGAGTTGCCTGTAATATAGGATGAGGGTGTTTATGGAGGTTGACCATAAAATACTTTAAAATGGGTGACCTTGGTCGTAATGTGATAAGAAGTGTTATACCACCACTCAACCAAAGGAAGCCACTTCACCCATTGTGTAGGATGATCATCGGTAAAACAACAAAGATAAGGTCTCCAAACATTTATTACCAATATCTATTTGACCATATATTTGTGGATGATAAGATGAACTCATTTTAAGTTAATTTCCCTACAACTTAAATAATTCTTGCCAAAAATTACTAGTGAAGGTAGGGTCACAATCAAACACAATGGATGTGGGTATGCCATGAAGATGAAATATAGAATCGAGGAAATCTTGGGTGACTATGGAGGTCATATAAGGATAGGAGAGAGGAAAAAATGAGCATACTTCATGATATTATCTACGATCACAAAAAAAAAATTGATTTACCTCCTGATTTAGGTAACTCTTCAATAAAGTCCATGGAAATATCTATCCAAGTCTATTCCAGAATAGACAAGGGTTGAATATTTCTTGAAAGGCATTATTTATCCTTTGATCCATTGAAAAATGCCACACTCAACCATAAAATTCTAAATTTCCTTCTTCATACCCTTCTAAAAAAAGTTCACTTAATCCTTTAATATGTCTTGAGGAAACCTGAATGGCTTGCAATGGGTGAATCATGCATTTCCTTCATGATGAGTTCATGAATTGGAGACATGCAAGGAATAACAAGAAATCAAAGATAACACAAATCTTGTCCATCCCAAGTATATCTTGGACATGATGTAGGCTTCATTTGAAGTAAGGCAACCAAAGTTTATAATTATGAATCCTTAAGAACCTCTTCTTGAAGAGGATTGATCCATTGTGATATGGGCAAATAAATGACACATAACATACTTTGAGTATCAAATTGGTGAGAGAGAGCATCAACCATTATGTTATTTTTATCCTTTTTATAGGTAATATTATAATCATAGTCCATGAGCTTAGAGACCCACTCTTATTGTCCGGGATGGCAACCTGCTGCTCTAGGAAGTATTTAAGACTTTGGTGATCCATTTTAATGGAGAAATATCACCCAATGAGATAAGGCTACCAGTGAGTAATTGCATGCATAATTACAAACATATCCTTAGAATAAGTTAATTTGCCTAGATTTTTGCTTGAAAATGCTTTACTAGTGAAGTCCACATGGCACCTTTCCTACATCAATATAGTTCAAATGCCATTTTTGAAAGCATCACTTTCAATTATAAAGGGCTTGGAGAAATCAAGCATTGCTAAGACTGGAGTGGTTGTCATAGCATACTTTAAATCTTCTGAGCTAGACTTTTCCAAGTAAAAGAATTCTTATTTAACATGGTTGTTAAACATAGTTGCAAATAAATTTGTGGTAATACCCTATGAGGCCTCAAATTCTATGAAGACCCTTTAAAGTGTGAGGTTTTGGCCATTCTTGAACAACTTGAATCTTATTAGGATTGAATTTAAGTCTATCCTTGTTGATAAGGTATCCCAAATACTCCACTTCCATCAACCCAAAAGAACACTTGGACCTTTTAGCATAAATTTTATGTTGTGCCAAAATTTGTAGGGTTTGGTCCACATGGATGAGGTGCTCTTCCCAAGAATTACTGTAAACTAGGATATCATCAAATAAAACTAAAATAAATTTAGGAAGGAATGGATAAAATATGTTCATGAGGCTTTGAAATGTGGAAGGTGCATTAGTCAAGCCAAATGTCATAACCAAGAATTTATAATGACCGTCATGAGTGAAAAATATTTTTTTGGGGATATCCTCATTCTTGAGCTTGATATTATGGTACCTGGAGTGAATATCTAATTTGGAGAAAAACATATCCTCATGCAACTCATCCAATAATTCAAAACCACATTAACGATGAGCATATTGAGCTCACAAGAATCTATACATAATCACCAGGACCCACCTTTATTTCAAATCAATAAGATAAGAGAAGAGTAAGGGTTGTTATTAGGTTGAATAACTCTAAATTTTAACAACGCTTGTTCTAAATTCTCTATTTTTGACTTAAGAACATGAGGGTATTGGTACGACCTAATGTTAGGCTGTACACTACTGGGTACCAATAGAATGGCATGATCATGGGAGCAAAATGGTGGTAATTCTATTGGTAAAAAATGCATTGTGCTTTGTTAGAACAAGTTACAAATATTTTGGAATTTGGTCCACCTCTAAATTGGTTGGTTGGATTGCAAATATCTTAGTGATGACCCCATAATAAGATTTTTTTAACTTCTCCATACGATTTGAGTTGATAACCTGAGGAGGCCTTGCTTGTGAAACATGAAGAGTATAAGACCTTTCATTCTGTGAAAATTGCATCCATAACTCTACAAAATTCCATGCGATGGTTCCAAAAGCACCTAACCACTGAGCTCCTAACACAATATCACATCCCCCTAATTGAATAGCAAACATGTCATTTTTGAGCTTATAATCCCCTATTTTCAATTTAACATTATGGCATTTTTCTTTGCAAGACAAAGACCCTCCATTTGCTACCATAACCTCAAAGGAATTACATGTATTAGAGAATATTATTTGGTACATGCTTATGTACCACCTTGGTACAATATTAGATTAGGTGTGTGTCTTAGATTAGAGTGTGAGTTTATATTTCATGTAATGTAATAATGTGCAGGAAATACACAAGTGTCATGTAATTGAGTGTGCAAGTGTTGTGAGTGTGGATGTGTACAAGTGTCCATTATGTAAGAGTGCACATGTGTCCTTAGAATAGAAAAGTGAACAATTTCAAAGAAGATTAAATGTCAAGAGTAATTCATATGAAGAGTCACATACTATTATATATTTGTGACAAAGCATTGTAATTGTTATCGAAAATGCATTGCACATAGCATGCATTAGTAGACCTTTATTCTATAATATTTTTAGTATTTTTGTGAGCATTTCCAAGTGATTATTCTATGAGTATTTTTTATTTATTTTTGAGTTCATATTATTTTTTGAGTTATATTTATTAAGTCCATTTTATTGCAACTTTATTTTATATGGTTTTGTGGTTATTTACATTGAGTATCAAGCCATAAAACTAGCATTGGTATTAGAGCCACAACAAGTTTTCTTGCATAGGTTTTTAAAGTTGCAAATAATCTAAGGATATTTCCACTAGCTAAGAAAAGACTAGTGAAGTTAAGGGTATTACCATTGTGTTAAAGAAAACCAATGAAGATAAGTATTTCCACTGGCTAATATAAATACCAGTGAAGCCAAGAATTAATACCACTTGTTTGAATGACAACCAGTGAATATTTAAAGGGACAATTTTTAGAGAACCAATTCAAGAAGAAAAGTTGGTCATTGCTTTAGATTATGAAATTTTTTACAGAAATTTTATATTAATGCTAGAACATGTTATCTAAGTTTCTGCTATAGTGAAAATTAATCTTCAAAATTTTAGAAGCTTCCTAAAATGGATAGAGAATACTTTCATCTTTGATTGCTAGAAGGCTTGATATTTCTTCATGCAGGGATTGGTTTGAGTTGTAGTTAAATTTTAGATATAGATCTTGATAAGTATTTCAATTCTTAAAGATAGACCTTGATAGATAGATTGAATTTACCTATTCCAAGAACAAATTCATAATAGAAGGTAATCTATAGCATAGTTTTAGGTCTTGAAGATAGACCTTGATATTGACAAGAGTAAGGATATCCAAGAGAAAAGAGGTCTCATAGAAGCAAACAAAGGAGACTTGAGAAAAGTCCCATTGAAGGTAAATTAAGAGACCCAAGAAAGAGGTCTTATTGAAAATTTTGATGGACAAAGCAAACTTGAAGGTATAAAAATGCTTCAAGAGAATTCAAGATAGTATAGAGTCTTGAAGATAGTCCCAACTAAAGGAAAAAACATAGCACATCAAACGAAGCATTCTAGTAGTCCACATTGTATAGCAAAGTCAAAAGATTTAGAATAGCAAAAGATGAAAGCAATATTTGGAGTAAATGTCACAATGGCAATATTAAAAGTATTTGGATGTCACAAGGATAACATTGAAGAGAAAGGTAGCATTTGAAGGCCATAAGGGTAATATTAAAAGCAAGTGAAACATTACAATAGCATCAAAGACAGAAGAATTAAATCTAGAGAAGGAAACATATTTAGTCAAGAAAAATATTGAAATATTCAAGTACAACATAAGGAAGAGAAACAGATTCAACCATTTATAGCGAGAGAAAGTTTTTGAACAAGGGTAAATTTATATGGTCAAGAAAAAATAGCAAAGGTCAAGTTATCAAAGTTAAAGTTTATAAATGAAGTACTACTTGCTAGCTACATTTGAAAGTCAAATAGAGACACCTGTAAAATAAAAAAGATGCATGATTAAGAAGAAAATATGCACTAGACTAAGGTTATTCAAGAAGCATCTAGTGCAGTCTATGAGGAGCACCATAGTAGTGCCAAAAGCAAAGGAATGTCATAGAAGTGTCATTCTTGAATAAGGTATATTGGTGTAGTTGAAGATTTTAAGAGCACCATTCATAAGAGCTCGGTATGTGCACCTGCAAATAAGAAAGCATTGCAATCAAGGAAAGGTTTGTAAGAACGTTCTATGTTAGGGCCAAGGTATTCAAATCTACATCCACATAGAGAGTAATAACATCAGCAATATATGATAATATTAAAAGTAATGAAAGCAGTAGTGAAGGGTGAAGATTTCACCATATAAAGTTGAGCAGCCAAAGAGCATCAAGTAAGAAGCTGACATCACCATAACGAGGAAACAAAGCTCCAAAATAAGTGTAAGAATACTCAACCCAAAGAAGATAACAAAAATTAAGCACAACACCATCAAGGTAACCAATATTATCGAAGAGCATAAACATATAAATAAAGAAAGGTTTACCTCAGGTTTTAGTTCCATTGAGTAGCAATAAAAAATGAGGAAGACTCTAAGGACCAACAATGTTGTGTAGACACCATACAAGATATAGAGAAAGAGCCATCCATAGATACATGATCCAAGGTGCATAGAGGATGCAATATATTCCATCCAAGGAACACAGGGACTGGGCAATGCATGCAAAAGCCCAAGTAATATAAGATATGAAGATTTGAGTAGTAAATTCTTTTTGCAGGAATCAAAGTGCCACTAAAGTAAAAAATTAGGGTAAGAAAAGGGTTAGTCATGGAACACCAAAAGCCAAGTGTCTAGAAAAATATATCTAGCATTCTAACATTGTTCAAAAGGAGCATTGAAAGATAACACATTAGTGGCCAGAGGGAAGTGCAAGCATTACCCTAATCTGAGCACCCAAGAAAGTGAAATGCTTGAACATTACAAGCGTATGAAGGAGCATCAACTATTCAAGCATGCATCACCATGTGGCACAAGGAAGATAGATGGAAAATTTTTGTAACATCTTATGAGAAGCTCAAGTAGGAATATGTGCAAGGAATCTCTATCCACTTCTCACATTCTCAAGTAAGGTGAAGATATTACAATCCACTTCTCACATTCTAAAGCAAAGTAAAATGCCAATACAAATTTAGCATTGAAGCCTCGCACGATTGTAGCAGAGCAGCCATCTTTTCAAAGTCAAGGGAAGAGCATAACGTAGCGCCAAAAATCGTTTGCCAAGTTACGCACCCTAAGGAGGTAAATTAGGGTTTGTAGAGATTATTAATTTTTCCTAAGGTTAAAAGGAGAAATAAGTTCAAGTTATTATTTATTTTCTAAGGTTAAATAAGTCTAGTGGAGAGATAAGTAGTTTAATAGAAAAATTAATGCTTTAACTACTTGATTGGAGTGATAAGTAGGCTTTATTATTTTCAAAGTCTTGTTTTTCAAAGGGTTCAATAATAGCTTTAGTGATTTATTAAAATTCTAAAACCATAGAATATTTGAAATAATTTAATCATGGAGAGAATTCTACTTAAAATTAGAAATTATTAAGTTTACAAATATTCTAGTTTCTATTCAATTAGGGAGCCATAAGGTATTCAACTTCAAAGGTTCTTACCAAACTTGAAAACTTGGAATTTGTTATTCAATAACTAGGGAGTCAAAATGATGTCTACATTCAAGAATTCAATGAATAATGATATGGAAAACATAATTAGAAAATAAAGAGCAAATGTTATAAAATTTGAAATAAAAATTTGCTTACAAAATCTGAAGGAAGCATAGATCTAACTACAAAATTAATCTATAATGAAGCAATAGGAGAAATATTTGAAACTTTGGAATATTATCTACATGCTAGGATTATTGAAACAATTGATAATGGAAAAGATAATATTCTAATTCCTTTAGATATTGGTAGAATTCTATATATGGTATTGTTGACATTCAAATATTACAAAGAAAGCATGAAACAAAAAGAATTGATTGAATCTCTTAATATGAAATAAAAAATAGATGAATCCTTTTTAGAAAAGATATTTTATTCTTCATGTAATATTGATACATCAGATTCAAAATCTTCTCATGATGCTTTAAGTAAATTTTCAGATGACACTATATCAAAGAAGTCATGTCATATAAAGGACAAAGGCAAAAGAAAACTTCTTTTCGAAGAATTCAACGATAAGAATATTGTTCAAGAAAACACAAAAACTGAAGTACATGGTGCTACATCTAAATATGAAGATAAGAAAGAAGATAAGGAATCTGATCAATATGAATGAGACATAATGCAAAGTAAATTGAAGGATAAAATTGTATTGAAGAAAGTCTTCAATAACCAAATAATGTAATATGAGGGGTGTTAGAGAATATTACATTATTTGGTACATGCTTATGTACCACCTTGATACAATATTATATTAGGTGTGTGTCTTAGATTAGAGTGTGATTTTATATTTCATGTAATGTAATAATGTGCAAGAAATGCACAAGTATCATGTAATTGAGTGTGCAAGTGTTGTGAGTGTGGATATGCACAAGTGTCCATTATGTAAGAGTGCACATGTGTCCTTAGAACAAGAAAGTTAAGATATTCAAAGAAGAGTGAAGGTTAAGAGTACATCATATGAATAGTAACATACTATTATATATTTGTGATAAAGCATTCTAATTATTATAAAAAATGCATTGCACATAGCATGCATTAGTAGACCTTTATTGTATAATATTTTCAGTATTTTTGTGAACATTTCCAAGTGATTATTTTGTGAGTATTTTTGAGTTCATGAGTTATCTTTATTAAGTCCATTTTACTGAAAATTTATTATATATTATTTTGTGGTTATGTACATTAATAATTGAGCTACAAAAGCTATAAATGTATTTATGTAACAATTGGCCTACATGGCAATTCGAGAATCAATAAAATTGTGTGTGATTCTTGAATCAATAAGGATTGTTAGACGTTGGCCTTTGAAAAAGCCCACAAATTTCATGGTTTGTGGAGTAGTAATCCTTGCAAGAGCATGGAAATAAATTTATGGTTGTGGTTCTTCATGTATTTCTTCCTCATTTTGAGGTGGTCCTACTAGTTCTGCTTCATTATCACTTTTTTCACTACTTATTGGGTGTTCTACACCTATTAGAAAAAAATTATTTTAGATTCACCTATGCCCTCGTTTGAGCTGAGAATTTTTCTTCAACCAACCATGCCAAGCTTATGGCCCAAATCATTGTTTGTAGTTTGAACATCTTGACCTCAGCGTTGAGATCATCCTTCAGGTCATTGATGAAATAAATCATAAAAATTCCTTCATTCAACCCCATTATCAAAATTTTCTAACTGTGTCTAGTAGTCTGTAACTGTAGAGGTTTGTATCAACTTGGTCAATGCTCTTTGAAAGTTGTCCTACTCACTAGGGCTAAAATAAGTGAGTAATTAGGACTCAACGACTTCCCAAGATGGATCAAGAATTGTGTTGTAACCACTGGTACCACTGTAAGGCTTCATATTCAAAGTTGAAAGAGGCCATAGTGATCTACAAATATTTAGGGATATTATGAAGTTTAAAAAATTTATTTGCATGACATAACCACCCATCTGCATCCTTATCATTGAGCTTAAGAAAATCTAATTTGGGCATCTTAAAGGGAGTATCTTCGTTAAGGAAATTTTGAAGGTCTTCCTTGTCCTTATGAATACCTTTCCCATGACCAGGAGGTTCAATTTCATGATGCTCAAATACCTTTGGCCCATCCTTAATTATTGCCTCAATCTCTAAGTAGTGTTCCTCAAAGTTGGCTTTGGAGGTGAAGTAGAAACTTCTTAAACCTTGTATGTCATCCTTTATAAAATTCATTATTTCCATAAGGGCGTTAACTATGGTTCCTATTTCTACCAAGGATTGGGCTTGCTCATACTTCTTTTGGTGTCCACGAGTATCACCAGCTATTTTGGAGTGATTTGAACAACTTCCACTAACTTACTAAAAATAGAAGTGTGATTTCAAGGGTTACTATTTTTAGTAAGAAGTCCAAAAAAGTGCTTGGGTGTTATATATTAAAATTATCAGCTCAAAATGTGATCACAAAGAGATGTATCCCACAACACTAGTTTTGGATACCCCAAATTTTTTTATATTGTTGTTTTGACGACTCTACTGTTGTGGTCGATTTTTCTGTAAAAGTTAGGTTCTATGTCGGCTAACTCTACCCTGTTTATTCTAACTACTAATGACTACTGAAAACATACTATCACCTACACTATGGGTACTAAAATTAGTTATTAACTATGATATTTCCTTTACTGACACTTTTTCTTCTATTTTTATCACTCACAACCTTGTGATTACTAATTGTTACACACAACTATTACTGCCACTAACAATCTTGATATTAATGTTCTAAAATAATTCCTCACTATTATCAACACTTGTAGACTCTATATTAACTATTTCTATTGGGTTCACCATTTCTTTCCTTCATGCATGCAATTTTTTCATGATAGGGATGTATCCTCTATATGCTTTAATACCAATTGTTAGGAACCTACTATTAAAAATAAACTTACATAAATGTTGTATGTAAAATAGAGATTCATGAAATAGCAGAATATCATAATGCATATTGGAAATGAAAAATTAAACAATCTCACAACAACACAAAATTGTAGGCCTCTTCGAGGGGCTAACCTCCTTCAATACTTTAATTAATTTGTAAAAATATGCATTCATTCAATAGATCCATGTCTTTTAATGATACACTTCATGCAACCCTAACCCTAAGCTCAAGAGTTGGCTTACATACAAAATACCACTCAAGCTAGAATCTTCTACCAAATATCGGTTACATTCTTGATAACAGTTACATGAAATGGTCCCACTTGTCTAGGTACCTTACTTGCCACATACCACTAAAAAATATTACAAAATATTATTTCATGTAATGTAATAATGTGCAGGAAATGCACAAGTATCATGTAATTGAGTGTGCAAGTGTTGTGAGTGTGGATATGCACAAGTTTCCATTATGTAAGAGTGCACATGTGTCCTTAGAACAAGAAAGTTAAGATATTCAAAGAAGAGTGAAGGTTAAGAGTACTTCATATGAATAGTAACATACTATTATATATTTGTGATAAAGCATTCTAATTATTATAAAATTTGCATTGCACATAGCATGCATTAGTAGACCTTTATTGTATAATATTTTCAGTATTTTTGTGAACATTTCCAAGTGATTATTTTGTGAGTATTTTTGAGTTCATGAGTTATCTTTATTAAGTCAATTTTACTGAAACTTTATTATATATTATTTTGTGGTTATGTACATTAATAATTGAGCTACAAAAGCTATAAATGTATGTATGTAACAATTGGCCTACATGGCAATTCGAGAATCAATAAAGTTGTGTGTGATTCTTGAATCAATAAGGATTGTTAGACGTTGGCCTTTGAAAAAGCCCACAACTTTCATGGTTTGTGGAGTAGTAATCCTTGCAAGAGCATGGAATAAATTTATGGTTGGGGTTCTTCATGTATTTCTTCCTCATTTTGAGGTGGTCCTACTAGTTCTGCTTCATTATCACTTTTTTCACTACTTATTGGGTTTTCTACACCTATTAGAAAAAAATTATTTTAGATTCACCTATGCCCTCGTTTGAGCTGAGAATTTTTCTTCAACCAACCATGCCAAGCTTATGGCCTAAATCATTGTTTGTAGTTTGAACATCTTGACCTCAGCCTTGAGATCATCCTTCAGGTCATTGGTGAAATAAATCCTAAAAATTCCTTCATTCAACCCCATTATCGAATTTTTCAAACTGTGTCTAGTAGTCTGTAACTGTAGAGGTTTGTATCAACTTGGTCAATGCTCTTTGAAAGTTGTCCTACTCACTAGGGCTAAAATAAGTGAGTAACTTCCCAATATGGATCAAGAATTGTGTTGTAACCACTGGTACCACTGTAAGGCTTCATATTCAAAGTTGAAAGAGGCCATAGTGATCTACAAATATTTAGGGATATTATGAAGTTTAAAAAATTTATTTGCATGACATAACCACCCATCTGCATCCTTATCATTGAGCTTAAGAAAATCTAATTTGGGCATCTTAAAGGGAGTATCTTCGTTAAGGAAATTTTGAAGGTCTTCCTTGTCCTTATGAATACCTTTCCCATGACCAGGAGGTTCAATTCATGATGCTCAAATACCTTTGGGCCATCCTTAATTATTGCCTCAATCTCTAAGTAGTGTTCCTCAAAGTTGGCTTTGGAGGTGAAGTAGAAACTTCTTAAACCTTGTATGTCATCCTTTATAAAATTCATTATTTCCATATGGGCATTAACTATGGTTCCTATTTCTACCAAGGAGTGGGCTTGCTCATACTTCTTTTGGTGTCCACGAGTATCACCAATTATTTTGGAGTGATTTGAATAACTTCCACTAACTTACTAAAAATAGAAGTGTGATTTGAAGGGTTATTATTTTTAGTAAGAAGTCCAAAAAAGTGCTTGGGTGTTATATATTAAAATTATCAGCTCAAAATATGATCACAAAGAGATGTATCCCACAACACTAGTTTTGGACACCCCAAATTTTTTTAAATTGTTGTTTTGACGACTCTACTGTTGTGGTCAATTTTTCTGTAAAAGTTAGGTTTAAAAGTTAGGTTGTATGTCGGCTAACTCTACCCTATTTATTCTAACTACTAACAACTACTGACAACATACTATCACCTACACTATGGGTACTAAAATTAGTTATTAACTATGATATTTCCTTTACTGACACTTTTTCTTCTATTTTTATCACTCACAACCTTGTGATTACTAATTGTTACACACAACTATTACTGCCACTAACAATATTGATCTTAATGTTCTAAAATAATTCCTCACTATTATCAACACTTGTAGACTCTATATTAACTATTTCTATTTGGTTCACCATTTCTTTCCTTCATGCATTGCAATTTTTTCATGATAGGGATGTATCCTCTATATGCTCTGATACCACTTGTTAGGAACCTACTATTAAAAATAAACTTACATAAATGTTGTATGTAAAATAGAGATTCATGAAATAGCAGAATATCATAATGCATATTGGAAATGAAAAATTAAACAATCTCACAACAACACAAAATTGTAGGTCTCTTCGAGGGGCTAACCTCCTTAAATACTTTAATTAATTTGTAAAAATATGCATTCATTCAATAGATCCATGTCTTTTAATGATACACTTCATGCAACCCTAACCTTAAGCTCAAGAGTTGGCTTACATACAAAATACCACTCAAGCTAGAATCTTCTACCAAATATCGATTACATTCTTGATAACAGTTACATGAAATGGTCCCACTTGTCTAGGTACCTTACTTGCCACATACCACTAAAAATTATTACAAAATATTATTTCATGTAATGTAATAATGTGCAGGAAATGCACAAGTATCATGTAATTGAGTGTGCAAGTGTTGTGAGTGTGGATATGCACAAGTTTCCATTATGTAAGAGTGCACATGTGTCCTTAGAACAAGAAAGTTAAGATATTCAAAGAAGAGTGAAGGTTAAGAGTACTTCATATGAATAGTAACATACTATTATATATTTGTGATAAAGCATTCTAATTATTATAAAAAATGCATTGCACATAGCATGCATTAGTAGGCCTTTATTGTATAATATTTTCAGTATTTTTGTGAACATTTCCAAGTGATTATTTTGTGAGTATTTTTGAGTTCATGAGTTATCTTTATTAAGTCCATTTTACTGAAACTTTATTATATATTATTTTGTGGTTATGTACATTAATAATTGAGCTACAAAAGCTATTAATGTATGTATGCAACAATTGGCCTACATGGCAATTCGAGAATCAATAAAGTTGTGTGTGATTCTTGAATCAATAAGGATTGTTAGACGTTGGCCTTTGAAAAAGCCCACAACTTTCATGGTTTGTGGAGTAGTAATCCTTGCAAGAGCATGGAAATAAATTTATGGTTGTGGTTCTTCATGTATTTCTTCCTCATTTTGAGGTGGTCCTACTAGTTCTGCTTCATTATCACTTTTTTCACTACTTATTGGGTGTTCTACACCTATTAGAAAAAAATTATTTTAGATTCACCTATGCCCTCGTTTGAGCTGAGAATTTTTCTTCAACCAACCATGCCAAGCTTATGGCCTACATCATTGTTTGTAGTTTGAACATCTTGACCTCAGCCTTGAGATCATCCTTCAGGTCATTGATGAAATAAATAATAAAAATTCCTTCATTCAACCCCATTATCGAATTTTTCAAACTGTGTCTAGTAGTCTGTAATTGTAGAGGTTTGTATCAACTTGGTCAGTGCTCTTTGAAAGTTGTCCTACTCACTAGGGCTAAAATAAGTGAGTAATTAGGACTCAACGACTTCCCAAGATGGATCAAGAATTGTGTTGTAACCACTGGTACCACTGTAAGGCTTCATATTCAAAGTTGAAAGAGGCCATAGTGATCTACAAATATTTAGGGATATTATGAAGTTTAAAAAATTTATTTGCATGACATAACCACCCATCTGCATCCTTATCATTGAGCTTAAGAAAATCTAATTTGGTCATCTTAAATGGAGTATCTTTGTTAAGGAAATTTTGAAGGTCTTCCTTGTCCTTATGAATACCTTTCCCATGACCAAGAGGTTCAATTTCATGATGCTCAAATACCTTTGGCCCATCCTTAATTATTGCCTCAATCTCTAAGTTGTGTTCCTCAAAGTTGGCTTTGGAGGTGAAGTAGAAACTTCTTAAACCTTGTATGTCATCCTTTATAAAATTCATTATTTCCATAAGGGCATTAACTATGGTTCTTATTTCTACCAAGGAGTGGGCTTGCTCATACTTCTTTTGGTGTCCACGCGTATCACCAGTTATTTTGGAGTGATTTGAATAACTTCCACTAACTTACTAAAAATAGAAGTGTGATTTGAAGGGTTACTATTTTTAGTAAGAAGTCCAAAAAAGTGCTTGGGTGTTATATATTAAAATTATCAGCTCAAAATATGATCACAAAGAGATGTATCTCACAACACTAGTTTTGGACACCCCAAATTTTTTTATATTGTTGTTTTGACGACTCTACTGTTGTGGTTGATTTTTCTGTAAAAGTTAGATTTAAAATTTAGGTTGTATGTCGGCTAACTCTACCCTTTTTATTCTAACTACTAACGACTACTGACAACATACTATCACCTACACTATGGGTACTAAAATTAGTTATTAACTATGATATTTCCTTTACTGACACTTTTTCTTCTATTTTTATCACTCACAACCTTGTGATTACTAATTGTTACACACAACTATTACTGCCACTAACAATATTGATCTTAATGTTCTAAAATAATTCCTCACTATTATCAACACTTGTAGACTCTATATTAACTATTTCTATTTGGTTCACCATTTCTTTCCTTCATGCATGCATTTTTTTCATGATAGGGATGTATCCTCTATATGCTCTGATACCACTTGTTAGGAACCTACTATTAAAAATAAACTTACATAAATGTTGTATGTAAAATAGATATTCATGAAATAGCATAATATCATAATGTAGATTGGAAATGAAAAATTAAACAATCTCACAACAACACAAAATTGTAGGCCTCTTCGAGGGGCTAACCTCCTTCAATACTTTAATTAATTTTTAAAAATATGCATTCATTCAATAGATCCATGTATTTTAATGATACACTTCATGCAACCCTAACCCTAAGCTCAAGAGTTGGCTTATATACAAAATACCACTCAAGCTAGAATCTTCTACCAAATATCGGTTACATTCTTGATAACAGTTACATGAAATGGTCCCACTTGTCAATGTACCTTACTTGCCACATACCACTAAAAATTATTACAAAATATTATTTAATGTAATGTAATATAGTGTAGGAAATGCACAAGTATCATGTAATTGAGTGTGCAAGTGTTGTGAGTGTGGATATGCACAAGTTTCCATTATGTAAGAGTGCACATGTGTCCTTAGAACAAGAAAGTTAAGATATTCAAAGAAGAGTGAAGGTTAAGAGTACTTCATATGAATAGTAACATACTATTATATATTTGTGATAAAGCATTCTAATTATTATAAAAAATGCATTGCACATAGCATGCATTAGTAGGCCTTTATTGTATAATATTTTCAGTATTTTTGTGAACATTTCCAAGTGATTATTTTGTGAGTATTTTTGAGTTCATGAGTTATCTTTATTAAGTCCATTTTACTGAAACTTTATTATATATTATTTTGTGGTTATGTACATTAATAATTGAGCTACAAAAGCTATCAATGTATGTATGTAACAATTGGCCTACATGGCAATTCGAGAATCAATAAAGTTGTGTGTGATTCTAGAATCAATAAGGATTGTTAGACGTTGGCCTTTGAAAAAGCCCATAACTTTCATTGTTTGTGGAGTAGTAATCCTTGCAAGAGCATGGAAATAAATTTATGGTTGTGGTTCTTCATGTATTTCTTCCTCATTTTGAGGTGGTCCTACTAGTTCTGCTTCATTATCACTTTTTTCACTACTTATTGGGTGTTCTACACCTATTAGAAAAAAATTATTTTAGATTCACCTATGCCCTCGTTTGAGCTGAGAATTTTTCTTCAACCAACCATGCCAAGCTTATGGCCTACATCATTGTTTGTAGTTTGAACATCTTGACCTCAGCCTTGAGATCATCCTTCAGGTCATTGATGAAATAAATCATAAAAATTCCTTCATTCAACCCCATTATCGAATTTTTCAAACTATGTCTAGTAGTCTGTAACTGTAGATGTTTGTATCAACTTGGTCAATGCTCTTTGATATTTGTCCTACTCACTAGGGCTAAAATAAGTGAGTAATTAGGACTCAACGACTTCCCAAGATGGATCAAGAATTGTGTTGTAACCACTGGTACCACTGTAAGGCTTCATATTCAAAGTTGAAAGAGGCCATAGTGATCTACAAATATTTAGGGATATTATGAAGTTTAAAAAATTTATTTGCATGACATAACCACCCATCTGCATCCTTATCATTGAGCTTAAAAAAATCTAATTTGGGCATCTTAAAGGGAGTATCTCCGTTAAGGAAATTTTTAAGGTCTTCCTTGTCCTTATGAATACCTTTCCCATGACCAAGAGGTTCAATTTCACGATGCTCAAATACCTTTGGGCCATCCTTAATTATTGCCTCAATCTCTAAGTAGTGTTCCTCAAAGTTGGCTTTGGAGGTGAAGTAGAAACTTCTTAAACCTTGTATGTCATCCTTTATAAAATTCATTATTTCAATAAGGGCATTAACTATGGTTCATATTTCTACCAAGGAGTGGGATTGCTCATACTTCTTTTGGTGTCCACGAGTATCAACAGTTATTTTGGAGTGATTTGAATAACTTCCACTAACTTACTAAAAATAGAAGTGTGATTTGAAGGGTTACTATTTTTAGTAAGAAGTCCAAAAAAGTGCTTGGG
Source organism: Wollemia nobilis (assembly GCA_028583015.1). NCBI lineage: Eukaryota > Viridiplantae > Streptophyta > Pinopsida > Araucariales > Araucariaceae > Wollemia > Wollemia nobilis. The sequence continues at coordinate 2,543,725 of JAQPPZ010003287.1, read as the reverse complement.
TGTTATATATTAAAATTATCAGCTCAAAATATGATCACAAAGAGATGTATCCCACAACACTAGTTTTGAACACCCCAAATTTTTTTATATTGTTGTTTTGACGACTCTACTGTTGTGGTTGATTTTTCTGTAAAAGTTAGGTTTAAAATTTAGGTTGTATGTCGGCTAACTCTACCCTGTTTATTCTAACTACTAACGACTACTGACAACATACTATCACCTACACTATGGGTACTAAAATTAGTTATTAACTATGATATTTCCTTTACTGACACTTTTTCTTCTATTTTTATCACTCACAACCTTGTGATTACTAATTGTTACACACAACTATTACTGCCACTAACAATCTTGATATTAATGTTCTAAAATAATTCCTCACTATTATCAACACTTGTAGACTCTATATTAACTATTTCTATTGGGTTCACCATTTCTTTCCTTCATGCATGCAATTTTTTCATGATAGGGATGTATCCTCTATATGCTCTGATACCACTTGTTAGGAACCTACTATTAAAAATAAACTTACATAAATGTTGTATGTAAAATAGAGATTCATGAAATAGCAGAATATCATAATGCAGATTGGAAATGAAAAATTAAACAATCTCACAACACAAAATTGTAGGCCTCTTCGAGGGGCTAACCTCCTTCAATACTTTAATTAATTTGTAAAAATATGCATTCATTCAATAGATCCATGTCTTTTAATGATACACTTCATGCAACCCTAACCCTAAGCTCAAGAGTTGGCTTACATACAAAATACCACTCAAGCTAGAATCTTCTACCAAATATCGCTTACATTCTTGATAACGAGTTACATGAAATGGTCCCACTTGTCTAGGTACCTTACTTGCCACATACTACTAAAAATTATTACAAAATATTATTTCATGTAATGTAATAATGTGCAGGAAATGCACAAGTATCATGTAATTGAGTGTGCAAGTGTTGTGAGTGTGGATATGCACAAGTTTCCATTATGTAAGAGTGCACATGTGTCCTTAGAACAAGAAAGTTAAGATATTCAAAGAAGAGTGAAGGTTAAGAGTACTTCATATGAATAGTAACATACTATTATATATTTGTGATAAAGCATTCTAATTATTATAAAAAATGCATTGCACATAGCATGCATTAGTAGACCTTTATTGTATAATATTTTCATTATTTTTGTGAACATTTCCAAGTGATTATTTTGTGAGTATTTTTGAGTTCATGAGTTATCTTTATTAAGTCCATTTTACTGAAACTTTATTATATATTATTTTGTGGTTATGTACATTAATAATTGAGCTACAAAAGCTATAAATGTATGTATGTAACAATTGGCCTACATGACAATTCGAGAATCAATAAAGTTGTGTGTGATTATTGAATCAATAAGGATTGTTAGACGTTGGCCTTTGAAAAATCCCACAACTTTCATGGTTTGTGGAGTAGTAATCCTTGCAAGAGCATGGAAATAAATTTATGGTTGTGTTTCTTCATGTATTTCTTCCTCATTTTGAGGTGGTCCTACTAGTTCTGCTTCATTATCACTTTTTTCACTACTTATTGGGTGTTCTACACCTATTAGAAAAAAATTATTTTAGATTCACCTATGCCCTCGAGCTGAGAATTTTTCTTCAACCAACCATGCCAAGCTTATGGCCTACATCATTGTTTGTAGTTTGAACATCTTGACCTCAGCCTTGAGATCATCCTTCAGGTCATTGATGAAATAAATCATAAAAATTCCTTCATTCAACCCCATTATCGAATTTTTCAAACTATGTCTAGTAGTCTGTAACTGTAGAGGTTTGTATCAACTTTGTCAATGCTCTTTAAAAGTTGTCCTACTCACTAGGGCTAAAATAAGTGAGTAATTAGGACTCAACGACTTCCCAAGATGGATCAAGAATTGTGTTGTAACCACTGGTACCATTGTAAGGCTTCATATTCAAAGTTGAAAGAGGCCATAGTGATCTAAAAATATTTATGGATATTATGAAGTTTAAAAAATTTATTTGCATGACATAACCACCCATCTGCATCCTTATCATTGAGCTTAAGAAAATCTAATTTGGGCATCTTAAAGGGAGTATCTTCGTTAAGGAAATTTTGAAGGTCTTCCTTGTCCTTATGAATACCTTTCCCATGACCAGGAGGTTCAATTTCATGATGCTCAAATACCTTTGGGCCATCCTTAATTATTGCCTCAATCTCTAAGTAGTGTTCCTCAAAGTTGGATTTGGAGGTGAAGTAGAAACTTCTTAAACCTTGTCTGTCATCCTTTATAAAATTCATTATTTCCATAAGGGCATTAACTATGGTTCCTATTTCTACCAAGGAGTGGGCTTGCTCATACTTCTTTTGGTGTCCACGAGTATCACCAGTTATTTTGGAGTGATTTGAATAACTTCCACTAACTTACTAAAAATAGAAGTGTGATTTGAAGGGTTACTATTTTTAGTAAGAAGTCCAAAAAAATGCTTGGGTGTTATATATTAAAATTATCAGCTCAAAATATGATCACAAAGAGATGTATCCCACAACACTAGTTTTGGACACCCCAAATTTTTTTATATTGTTGTTTTGACGACTCTACTGTTGTGGTCGATTTTTTTGTAAAAGTTAGGTTCTATGTCGGCTAACTCTACCCTGTTTATTCTAACTACTAACGACTACTGACAACATACTATCACCTACACTATGGGTACTAAAATTAGTTATTAACTATGATATTTCATTTACTGACACTTTTTCTTCTATTTTTATCACTCACAACCTTGTGATTACTAATTGTTACACACAACTATTACTGCCACTAACAATCTTGATATTAATGTTCTAAAATAATTCCTCACTATTATCAACACTTGTAGACTCTATATTAACTATTTCTATTGGGTTCACCATTTCTTTCCTTCATGCATGCAATTTTTTCATGATAGGGATGTATCCTCTATATGCTCTGATACCACTTGTTAGGAACCTACTATTAAAAATAAACTTACATAAATGTTGTATGTAAAATAGAGATTCATGAAATAGCAGAATATCATAATGCAGATTGGAAATGAAAAATTAAACAATCTCACAACACAAAATTGTAGGCCTCTTCGAGGGGCTAACCTCCTTCAATACTTTAATTAATTTGTAAAAATATGCATTCATTCAATAGATCCATGTCTTTTAATGATACACTTCATGCAACCCTAACCCTAAGCTCAAGAGTTGGCTTACATACAAAATACCACTCAAGCTAGAATCTTCTACCAAATATCGCTTACATTCTTGATAACGAGTTACATGAAATGGTCCCACTTGTCTAGGTACCTTACTTGCCACATACCACTAAAAATTATTACAAAATATTATTTTATGTAATGTAATAATGTGCAGGAAATGCACAAGTATCATGTAATTGAGTGTGCAAGTGTTGTGAAGTGTGGATATGCACAAGTGTCCATTATGTAAGAGTGCACATGTGTCCTTAGAACAAGAAAGTTAAGATATTCAAAGAAGAGTGAAGGTTAAGAGTACTTCATATGAATAGTAACATACTATTATATATTTGTGATAAAGCATTCTATTTATTATAAATTTTGCATTGCACATAGCATGCATTAGTAGACCTTTATTGTATAATATTTTTAGTATTTTTGTGAACATTTCCAAGTGATTATTTTGTGAGTATTTTTGAGTTCATGAGTTATCTTTATTAAGTCCATTTTACTGAAACTTTATTATATATTATTTTGTGGTTATGTACATTAATAATTGAGCTACAAAAGCTATCAATGTATGTATGTAACAATTGGCCTACATGGCAATTCGAGAATCAATAAAGTTGTGTGTGATTCTTGAATCAATAAGGATTGTTAGACGTTGGCCTTTGAAAATGCCCACAACTTTCATGGTTTATGGAGTAGTAATCCCTGCAAGAGCATGGAAATAAATTTATGGTTGTGGTTCTTCATGTATTTCTTCCTCATTTTGAGGTGGTACTACTAGTTCTGCTTCATTATCACTTTTTTCACTACTTATTGGGTGTTCTACACCTATTAGAAAAAAATTATTTTAGATTCACCTATGCCCTTGTTTGAGCTGAGAATTTTTCTTCAACCAACCATGCCAAGCTTATGGCCTACATCATTGTTTGTAGTTTGAACATCTTGACCTCAGCCTTGAGATCATTCTTTAGGTCATTGATGAAATAAATCATAAAAATTCCTTCATTCAACCCCATTATCAAATTTTTCAAACTGTGTCTAGTAGTCTATAACTGTAGAGGTTTGTATCAACTTGGTAAATTCTCTTTAAAAGTTGTCCTACTCACTAGGGCTAAAATAAGTGAGTAATTAGGACTCAACGACTTCCCAAGATGGATCAAGAATTGTGTTGTAACCACTGGTACCACTATAAGGCTTCATATTCAAATTTGAAAGAGGCCATAGTGAACTACAAATATTTAGGGATATTATGAAGTTTAAAAAATTCATTTGCATGACATAACCACCCATCTGCATCCTTATCATTGAGCTTAAGAAAATCTAATTTGGGCATCTTAAAGGGAGTATCTTCGTTAAGGAAATTTTGAATGTCTTCCTTGTCCTTATGAATACCTTTCCCATGACCAGGAGGTTCAATTTCATGATGCTCAAATACCTTTGGGCCATCCTTAATTATTGCCTCAATCTCTAAGTAGTGTTCCTCAAATTTGGCTTTGGAGGTGAGGTAGAAACTTCTTAAACCTTGTATGTCATCCTTTATAAAATTCATTATTTCCATATGGGCATTAACTATGGTTCCTATTTCTACCAAGGAGTGGGCTTGCTCATACTTCTTTTGGTGTCCACGAGTATCACCAGTTATTTTGGAGTGATTTGAATAACTTCCACTAACTTACTAAAAATAGAAGTGTGATTTGAAGGGTTACTATTTTTAGTAAGAAGTCCAAAAAAGTGCTTGGGTGTTATATATTAAAATTATCAGCTCAAAATATGATCACAAAGAGATGTATCCCACAACACTAGTTTTGGACACCCCAAATTTTTTTATATTGTTGTTTTGACGATTCTACTATTGTGGTCGATTTTTCAATAAAAGTTAGGTTCTATGTCGGCTAACTCTACCCTGTTTATTCTAACTACTAACGACTATTGACAACATACTATCACCTACACTATGGGTACTAAAATTAGTTATTAACTATGATATTTCCTTTACTGACACTTTTTCTTCTATTTTTATCACTCACAACCTTGTGATTACTAATTGTTACACACAACTATTACTGCCACTAACAATCTTGATCTTAATGTTCTAAAATAATTCCTCACTATTATCAACACTTGTAGACTCTATATTAACTATTTCTATTTGGTTCACCATTTCTTTCCTTCATGCATGCAATTTTTTCATGATAGGGATGTATCCTTTATATGTTTTGATACCACTTGTTAGGAACCTACTATTAAAAATAAACTTACATAAATGTTGTATGTAAAATAGAGATTCATGAAATAGCAGAATATCATAATGCAGATTGGAAAGGAAAAATTAAACAATCTCACAACAACACAAAATTGTAGGCCTCTTCGAGGGGCTAACCTCCTTCAATACTTTAATTAATTTGTAAAAATATGCATTCATTCAATAGATCCATGTCTTTTAATGATACACTTCATGCAACCCTAACCCTAAGCTCAAGAGTTGTCTTACATACAAAATACCACTCAAGCTAGAATCTTCTACCAAATATCGGTTACATTCTTGATAACAGTTACATGAAATGGTCCCATTTGTCTAGGTACCTTACTTGCCAAATACCATTAAAAATTATTACAAAATATTAGTTCATGTAATGTAATAATGAGCAGGAAATGCACAAGTATAATGTAATTGAGTGTGCAAGTGTTGTGAGTGTGGATATGCACAAGTTTCCATTATGTAAGAGTGCACGTGTCCTTAGAACAAGAAAGTTAAAATATTCAAAGAAGAGTGAAGGTTAAGAGTACTTCATATGAATAGTAACATACTATTATATATTTGTGATAAAGCATTCTAATTATTATAAAAAATGCATTGCACATAGCATGCATTAGTAGACCTTTATTGTATAATATTTTCAGTATTTTTGTGAACATTTCCAAGTGATTATTTTGTGAGTATTTTTGAGTTCATGAGTTATCTTTATTAAGTCCATTTTATTGAAACTTTATTATATATTATTTTGTGGTTATGTACATTAATAATTGAGCTACAAAAGCTATCAATGTATGTATGTAACAATTGGCCTACATGGCAATTCGAGAATCAATAAAGTTGTGTGTGATTCATGAATCAATAAGGATTGTTAGATGTTGGCCTTTGAAAAAGCCCACAACTTTCATGGTTTGTGGAGTAGTAATCCCTGCAAGAGCATGGAAATAAATTTATGGTTGTGGTTCTTCATGTATTTCTTCCTCATTTCGAGGTGGTCCTACTAGTTCTGCTTCATTATCACTTTTTTCACTACTTATTGGGTGTTCTACACCTATTAGAAAAAAATTATTTTAGATTCACCTATGCCCTTGTTTGAGCTGAGAATTTTTCTTCAACCAACCATGCCAAGCTTATGGCCTACATCATTGTTTGTAGTTTGAACATCTTGACCTCAGCCTTGAGATCATCCTTCAGGTCATTGATGAAATAAATCATAAAAATTCCTTCATTCAACCCCATTATCGAATTTTTCAAACTATGTCTAGTAGTCTGTAACTGTAGAGGTTTGTATCAACTTGGTCAATGCTCTTTGAAAGTTGTCCTACTCACTAGGGCTAAAATAAGTGAGTAATTAGGACTCAACGACTTCCCAAGATGGATCAAGAATTGTGTTGTAACCACTGGTACCATTGTAAGACTTCATATTCAAAGTTGAAAGAGGCCATAGTGATCTACAAATATTTAGGGATATTATGAAGTTTAAAAAATTTATTTGCATGACATAACCACCCATATGCATCCTTATCATTGAGCTTAAGAAAATCTAATTTGTTCATCTTAAAGGGAGTATCTTCGTTAAGGAAATTTTGAAGGTCTTCCTTGTCCTTATAAATTCCTTTCCCATGACCAAGAGGTTCAATTTCATGATGCTCAAATACCTTTGGCCCATCCTTAATTATTGCCTCAATCTCTAAGTAGTGTTCCTCAAAGTTGGCTTTGGAGGTGAAGTAGAAACTTCTTAAACCTTGCATGTCATCCTTTATAAAATTCATTATTTCCATAAGGGCATTAACTATGGTTCCTATTTCTACCAAGGAGTGGGCTTGCTCATACTTCTTTTGGTGTCCACGAGTATCACCAGTTATTTTGGAGTGATTTGAATAACTTCCACTAACTTACTAAAAATAGAAGTGTGATTTGAAGGGTTACTATTTTTAGTAAGAAGTCCAAAAAAGTGCTTGGGTGTTATATATTAAAATTATCAGCTCAAAATATGATCACAAAGAGATGTATCCCACAACACTAGTTTTGGACACACCAAATTTTTTTATATTGTTGTTTTGACGACTCTACTGTTGTGGTTGATTTTTCTGTAAAATTAGGTTTAAAATTTAGGTTGTATGTCGGCTAACTCTACCCTGTTTATTCTAACTACTAACGACTACTGACAACATACTATCACCTACACTATGGGTACTAAAATTAGTTATTAACTATGATATTTCCTTTACTGACACTTTTTCTTCTATTTTTATCACTCACAACCTTGTGATTACTAATTGTTACACAACTATTACTGCCACTAACAATCTTGATCTTAATGTTCTAAAATAATTCCTCACTATTATCCACACTTGTAGACTCTATATTAACTATTTCTATTTGGTTCACCATTTTTTGCCTTCATGCATGCAATTTTTTCATGTTAGGGATGTATCCTCTATATGATCTGATACCACTTGTTAGGAACCTGCTTTTAAAAATAAACTTACATAAATGTTGTATATAAAATAGAGATTCATGAAATAGCAGAATATCATAATGCAGATTGGAAATGAAAAATTAAACAATCTCACAACAACACAAAATTGTAGGCCTCTTCGAGGGGCTAACCTCCTTCAATACTTTAATTAATTTGTAAAAATATGCATTCATTCAATAGATCCATGTCTTTTAATGATACACTTCATGCAACCCTAACCCTAAGCTCAAGAGTTGGCTTACATACAAAATACCACTCAAGCTAGAATCTTCTACCAAATATCGGTTACATTCTTGATAACGGTTACATGAAATGGTCCCACTTGTCTAGGTACCTTACTTGCCACATACCACTAAAAATTATTACAAAATATTATAAAGAGATCCCCACATTGGAAGTGGTTCATTACAATAATTAAATGAGAATTATAAAATGGTGTTAGGATGGGGTCCTGTTAGAATATATTACATCATTTGGGTTATGTAAATGTGTCACCTTTGGTACATAGTTAGAGTAGGAGATTACTTTAGGGGAAATTTAGCTAGTTACTTTAAGAAATGTAATAAATGCACAAGTGTCAATGTGTAAGTTGTAATGTGCAATGTAGCCCCCTATACAGCTAGGTAGAGTTTTGGCCAAGGAATATATCTTCCTATATGAAGGGCTTCATAGTGAGTGAATCATCACATTAGGTAGTAGTAGTGTAGAAGGTAAACTCCATCGATGATGAAGTACAATGTAGTCCTACAACATATATTCATGGAATATTCATTTCCTCCATAGATGCATTGTATACTTTTTATCATTTCTATTTATACTTTAGTCATATTCCAAAATTACTCTCTTTCATATTTTATTAATTCTTTTATTGTCATTTCTCGTAGCATACTTCATAGATAGGAATAGGGAGACTTACAAGTACTAAAGTAAATATCAGTTTCAAAAAATACTGAAATTACATCTGGCTATAGTCTTTCCACAAAGTTATAAAAAACCTGTGAAGACCAGGACTCAACATTCATCCCACTAGTTGATGAATCAACTAGTAAAGACTATTTAGAGATCTATATTTTTTGATGTTAACTACTGTCTAAAGTTTTTGTTGCAAAAAAATAAATCTTAGAAGTTGGGATACTTCCTACAATATATAGAGAAGGATTTTACCTTCATTACCTGAAAGTCTATGTGCTTTCCTAGTGCAAATATTAGTTCTTTGTTGTATAAAAGACATTGCAGAAAAGAATCTAGGAGAAGAGTCTTGGTGAAGTTTAGATATTGGAGATCTCCATTGCTATATTGAAAGCTTCATAAAATAAAAGGCCATATAATCCTTGATCGAGAAGAAAAGGCCATAGAAGCCTTGATCTAGAATAAAAGGCCACTTAAACCTTGATCCAGAAGAAAAGGCCACAAAAGCCTTGATCCAGATGAAGATGCCACATAAACCTTAATTCTAAAGAAGTCTCTAGAGAAGAGTATTTGATCTAGAATAAGACTCTAGAAAGGAGTCTAGAGATTAGTGATCTCCATTGAATACTATGAATTGTAGATTAGCTAGAGTCTTTCCCAAGACTGTGAAGACCAGGACTCAACACAAAACTCATATCACTAGTTTCAAGAATAACTAGTGAAGTTGAAAATATTTGAGAAAATACCCCATTATAAATAGCATATTGAATATCTATTCTAGAAGCAGCAAAACTCAGATATCCGAGAAGAAGATATCATCACCAACACTTCCAAAAAAATAAGGTTGAAGAAAAGATCTCATTTAGAAAACCATAGAAGTTGTAAGACTAAAAACATTGGAGAGGTCTCCAGGAGAAACAAGAAAATGGTTTGGAGAGCCTTATTGCAAAGATTATAGAAGCATCATCAAAGGAGTTCCCAAAAGAACTCATTGAAGAAATTCTTGAGCAAGGAGAAGCTCCTAATAGCAAAATAAATTGGGACAAGTATCACCATCCAATAACAAGCCAAAGAGGAGAAGAATTTAGTAAAGATTGCCAAATCTCAAAGAAGAATCTAGTGAAGACCTCAAGACATTTAGAATCTTGAGGAGATCATGTTTGAAGTTACAGTTAAACAAGAAGATTTAAGGAAGATTTAGATAGAAGAAGCCTACGAAATCCAATATATTTGGAGATTGACTTTCATAACAAGAGGGCATATTTCAGAGGTAAGAGTTTTCTTAATCTATAGTAGAAAATAGAAGATCACTTGAAGGATCAAGCCACCAAACCCTAGGCTCAAGACAAAATGGTTCAAGACCACATTTTGGTGAAGCAAGAAGCTATTTTAACAACCAGCAATAAGTTATGAAATTAATTAATCACAATGTAACAACTTGGTGAACCTAAACACCAAGATCTACAACATCTATATAAGTAATTAAAGCTACGCAACTTGGGTGTAATTAGTTGAACTTTAAATTAGGGTTAATTATCAAGTATCATTAAGCACCATATTTGGATTAAAGTTGCAAAAATAAAGGGCTTATATTACATTCTTCAAGAAGGTGCAAAATATAATTCTTTTAAGAGATTTATTTTCACATTAAAATAGGATTTGGATGTATTTCGAAAGAAAAATATATCATCTACCTATTATCTATCTAGAAATCAAGAAGACTACTTCCTACAACACTGATTATAGTGAAAAATTACAGATTATTTAAGAGTTCATTATAATTACTCTTAAAAGTTGCAGAGATTATTAAGTTCATTAGAAAATACTTTGAGAGTTTATTTATAGGAGTAATAAGGTGAGAATTAAAGTGCATTTAGAAGTATTATTGATTCATTGCACTACACTAGTTTTCTTTAGTGTTTTTTGATTGTTAAGATCAAGGGCACAAAACCAACAGATTATCAAAGTTTCTAGAGACACTATTTGATGCACAAAACCTGCAACAACTTGTGGTCCAAAGAAGCCATAAAAAATTGATCATATTCCTCCAAGGAGTGGAGAAGGAAGCCACCATAAAAATCGGTAAAAGAATATAAAAATTGAGACTTGGTGAGTCTCAGATTCAAGGTGCACTAAGGGTTCTTTACAGGTAAAAAAATTAGTGGAAAAACTACTTCTTCAAAAGTTTCTATCTACGTGGTTATTAGCTTGGGTTTACTACAAAATTAACCAAGCAAAAGGAGAGAGTTGTATAGAAAAGGAGACAATGTCAAATCAGCCCTTGCCTATAAGAAATCCAACATTAAAACCAGCAAAAAAATCTTGCAAAATGAGGTGCAAAAATAAGGTATTCTATTACATATTTTATTTACATTATCTTACACCATAATATTCTATCCTTCACAGGAAAAAGGACAATGTCAAAGTGTCATAAAGACACGTTCTTCACAAGCAAGGAACATCTCAAAGTGGCTATAGAGAAGCATCATCCAAGCAAGGTTAAAATATACTTCAAGGAGCTCACATCACCCACAATTTGGACAACCACAATAAGCAACCTATACAACATACATAGCATAACACAAGGAGAAGCTCTCATCCACAAAGGTAAAAATATAGCATCTTGAAAGTAGAAGAAAATCAAAGTATAAATTAATTAATACCCAAGAGCTAGACGTAAATCCATAAGGAGCATTCAAAATCACCATTAGAGTATCACAAAACTCCACCATAGAGTTGCTCATAATCTTAGCTCAAAGCCATAAAAGTATTGCTCATTATCCCAACTAGAACCAACTCACATGCCAAGCACCATCGAAGCATTGAGGAGAAAACACAACAAAGAAAGAGTTGGAAATAATATGTTGAGGAAGCTTGCAAGAATACATTAAGAACACAGGTTCATGCAAAATAGAAAAGGTGCCACTTGTCACCTTTGAAGAAACCCTAATGCCTTCCATATGATAAGTTAAAATAGCGTTCAAATATTGCACACCTAAAAGGAATAATCAAAGGGAGTGTTACACAAGAATCATTGCTTATGTTAGAAAGGAGGTGACATGTGAAACCAAGTTATATAAATGCTCAAGAAAGTCTCTAACGTTCATCCTCCATCTAGTAGAAAATATTATAAGTGTCAAAAGAAATCTACATCCTCCAAGCATTAAATAAAACTCCTATGATATTTGTCCCTCACAAAAGGAACTCCTTCCTTTTTAAGGTGTCTAAAACCAAGGAGGAAAGTGCATTCATAGCAATAAGGAGTTGCAATGCGTAAGCAACATGAAGAGCATTTAAGGCTCTTGGTCAAGACATTTAAAGCAAGTTAAAGAGGCCATATTTGAGGCACCACCATTCAAGGATTGAAGTCAAAGGAGGATAAAATTCTACCATTGGTCATAGCACCCAGGAGAAGCATTAAAAAGTTGTCATAAACTCCAATGCTCTTCTATTGGAGAGTATTTGTATTGTCCAAGTGCCATTCAATGAGGAAACCAGTGCCAACACCATCTAGAGATACCAAGCTACCATTGAATACATTGAGCAAAATAGATTACTATGGTAAAGTTCTTATTAAATCTATTTGCTTTACAGTCTAAGTGATATTGGAGTTATAAGGATATAATTCATTTACTATTACAAACGTTCATTAAGCATTAGTAACATATTAAGCAAGCCCACTACAAGAACATTTACATATTTTCAAACAATAAAGTAGGAGGTATAAGGGTTTCTACTTGGGAAATTAAAACCCTATTATTGCAAATATTATTGTTTTCTAATATTCCAAATTAATGAGTTATAAGGAATACTACACCAAAATAAATTATTAGAATTTAGAAACTTTAAACTATTAAATATCAAGGGATATAGAAACAGGTTCATTAAAGATTATTAGGGGTTGGAATCAATTGATATACTTGTATCATAAACACATTAAAGGGGAAAAATAAATCCAACTTTGAGAACTTCTTCAAATTAGAAAGGGCTTAGTTCAATAGGAGAAATAAGGTGTAGTAAAATTTGGTTTTTGATATTTAGAAAATTTATACAAAATCAACCCAATATTGAACTACTATTCCAAACAAAGTACTTTATCAATCATATTGCATGCTCTAACCACAAGAGATATATAAGGAAGCCTACAAAACCTAATTCTAAAATAGGTTTTATCAAATTAGTTCATATCTAGGGAGATGTAAAGAATTATACAAAACCTAAGCCTTGGATAGATTTATCAAATTAAATCATATACTCAATCTACTCAAGAAAGATATAGTATTTGACAAATATTTAAGAAACAAGAAAAATACTACACTTCATCTACTAAGGAGATATAAGATAGACTACTTCAAAGATTATAATTCAGAGTATTTAAAAGAATTTCTAACAAATCAATTCCTACAATTCTAAGAAATTGCAAGAAAAACTATCTCAAGGCCTATCAAGAAGTAATATGGATGAAATATTGAGAAATGCTTTTATTAATGAAGAACTATTTCATGAAATGGAATTGTATTCCCAAAACTTAATAGATACCCTTGAAGGATATGAGAATCTATCAACTAATGATAAAGAGAGATTCTCCTTATTTCTTAAATAAGCAAAAGAGGGTAGCTTTGAATCATTAATTGGTTATCTTCATGAAAACCTCTTCAAGGCATGGTGTAATTCACAAAAGATAGTTATATTCACATCTGAGGAGTGTTTTATGATTTACCTATTATTAATTTTATGTGTATTCACTCAACACATGAAGTAAGCTAGCAATACAAATAAATATTATTGTGATGATAGACTAACTCCTCATGAAACAAAAATTCCACTAGTATCACTGCAAAATTATAGGATAAAAAGGAATAAAAGACATGCTAGAAGAGATCGTAGCAAAGAAGACATGAATAGCATAGAAATCATAAAGACTGAACCAGGCAGGAATTTTCAAAAGATAGAAGAACCCTCAGCTACAACTCTCTTTGCATCATATAAAGACACTAACTACTTGCTTGATCAAGTTACAGTAAGCAATGAAGGAGGATACATGTTCTAGTACCCAATAGAAGAAAATCCATATTGAAGACTAAAGTCTTCAATACCCAAATAATGTAATATAGGGGGTGTTAGAATATATTACATCATTTGGGTCATGTAAATATACCACCTTTGGTAGATAGTTGTATTAGGAGATTACTTTAGGGTGAAGTTAGCTAGTTACTTCAAGAAATGTAATAAATGTACAAGTGTCAATGTGCAATGTGCAAGATATCCCTTGTACAACTAGGTAGAGTGTTGGCCAAGGAATTTATCTTCCTATATAAAGGGCCTCATAGTGAGTGATATAGAGAAATATCATCACAGTAGGTAGTAGTAGTGTAGAAGGAAAACTCCATCGATGATGGAGTACAATTTAGTCCTATAGCATATATTCATGGAGTGTTCATTTCATTCATAGTTGCAATGTATTATTTTTGTCATTTCTATTTATAGTATACTTTAATCATATTTCATAATTACTCTTCTTCATATTTTCTTAATCCTATGATTGCCATTTCCTGTAGCATACTTCATCAAAAGCTAATAGGTCCTAACATATATGTCGATAACAAAGCTCTATGATATGTAACAAATTTTGTAATGTAATAGATTATCAATAAAGCTTTTTATTTTTTGCAATATTGAATGAGATTATATGCAAGTGATTATATGATCCTATAAAATATAGACCTATGATATTTTAATCCATTTGCTAACAAATTTTGGAGAGGAATGCAATGGTAGATATTAGATAGCAAAACACCCTAAAAATCTTAAAATATGTCTAATTATGAATAGGGACCAATTCACTTGTAAAAGTTTGCTAATTAGCTTGAAAGAGTGATTTGCTTGTTGAAGAGGATTGATTGGCTTGAGGAAGTTATTATATCAATATAATTATTTGATTTTCTTACAAAATGTAAGTGAATGACTTATAAAATATGAGTGAATCATTAAACAACCATAGAAGTGAAAAGTGGCATAAATCCCAAGGTGAATCTTTCTAAAAATAATTTTTTGGCTCTGAGTGGCACACTAAGTTATTTTGGAAGCCTTCTAAACCTGTTAGAAGCATGCAAAATTTAGAGCTACAATATTTTGCTAATTTTTTCCCTAAATATTTACTATTAATAGTAGTAATTATTTCTCACCCTATGTCACGAACCTCCTTGGTAGTATTAGCTACTCAAGTTGGACTATGTATTTCAAATGATGTTTAATGCTTAGTTTGTGTTTTCATGGATATATGATTTTGATATTATGTCTAATTTTGCATAATGATATGGTATTGTTGATACTTTACTTGGTTTAAGGATCAGGTACTCTCATGGGTGGACAAGAGACTTGGCCACAAAGAATGAGAGACCGTATTGCAGAGGAAATGATGATGATGACTTGATCATAAAATAACTTAGGGTAACATGAATGAATTCCCTTTTTCATGTAGGTGCATTATGGTTTGTGTATGCTCATGTTAGACTAGGAAAGTTGTGTGCAACAAGTCTCCTTAACATAAGTTGATGATAGCTTGAGTCTATCTTAAATAAGGATCCACTCATTTAGGGATAAAACAATGGTATGAAACTTTGAGTGAGTGCTTTTGTTTGGATCTCCTTCCTTTGCACATGTGCCTAAATGATCTCCTTGATAGATTAGATGGATTTATTCTATGATTGCTTCTTAGGGATGAATAAAATATCATTCTATTTGCTTTGCCTTGATTAAGAAAAATTTAATGTTAGATTTATCCATAGATTGATTTATATAAGGTTAGATATCAAATTAATCAACTAAATTATTAGTTATCCTATATTTAAATGTTAGGTTAATCCTTAAAATAATTAATCTAACCAGTGATTAATTATTTAAAAAACTAAATGTTAGGAGTTATAGAATGCTTTCAATCATTGGTTTATGATCGTGCTCAGCTTGAGTTATTTTCTCCTTTGTGGTGGCACTATCTACATATTGGAGCTGCCCTTGATCTTAATTGTGCTTTGTTATTCCTTTGCATGTTACATGTGGAAAGAGGCTTGGCTTGGTGGTCAATACATAATGCTAGCATTACTCCATAGTGTAGGCGCTTGAGATCTTCTAAGGATCTTCTCTTGTCTTAAATAGAGGGTTACTAGTCATTTGGAGGGTCAACACGTAGGAGATAAGAGGGAAGCCAAAGTGAAGATATAGTAGCAAGGAACATCGAGAAACACAAGGGTGAACTAGGGTAGCATCAATTAGGTTAGGTAATTCTTGTTTTTGCTTGATGTTGCATGCTCATATTTTGTTTACCTTCTTTTACAGTATGCTTTGTCTAGTTTGGTAGTGCATCTTAGGATCGTCATTCCCCCACCTTAGAACAAGTTCTCTTTGCATGGCGGGAACATGTGACATTTGGATAACATTGTATTACCTACATTGGAGGCATCTTGAGATTGGACAAGCATTCAAAAAACCTTGATGAATGTCCTCTACCATGCTTTGTGTAGAGTCATCTTGTTGGATTGCTTTGTTGACACAGAGATACCTTGTTTTTGACTGTGTGTTTTTTTCATATGCATGAATGTGCTTTCACATAGGGGTTAGAGCTTATGCATGCCTCATGCAGTGTGGAAGCATGGATTTCTAGAAGTCTTTCTAAACCCTAATGTTAGCTCAATTGATTTATGTTGAGAGTGTTTGTTTCACTATAACATATGCTTTATTGTACGTTAAATGATTAAATGATCTAGGATTTCTTTTATTAATTTTTTTAAAGAGGTTCATAAATTTTCCTTAAAATAATAACCTTAGATTATTATCTAATGAATGATAGTTTAAATTTTGAATTAATATAATGATCATCTATTGTTTTTATTAACCAAGTGCTAGATTAGTTTTTTGAATTAATCTAACGGTTGATTTAATATTAACCTTAGATTATTAACTAATCCAAATGATAATTTAGTTTTGAATTAATCTAATGGTTAATTAAATGTTTTTATTATCTAATCCAAATGATAGATTTGATTTGAATTAATCTAATGGCTAAATTTTTATAATCATTAATTAGCCTAATGATAGATTAATTGGTAATGAATCTAATGTTATATTAACTCTTTAATATTTAGATTCAAATTAATCCAATGATAGATTAATTGGTAATGAATCTAATGTTAGATTAACTCTTTAATATTTAGATTCAAATTAATCCAATGATAGATTAATTGGTAATGAATATAATGTTAGATTAACTCTTTAATCTTCAGATTCAAATCAATCTAATGATAGATTAATTGGTAATGAATCTAATGTTAGATTAACTCTTTAATCTTTAGATTCAAATTAATCCAATGATAGATTAATTGGTAATGAATCTAATGGTAGATTAATCCTTTTAATCTTAGATTTGTAACCAATCCAATGATAGATTAGTTTGGTAATTAATATAATGATGGATTAATTCTTTGACCTTTGGTTTTTCAAATTAATCAAATGATGGATTAACTTTATATTAAGCTAAAGGTAGATTAGATTGATCAAAATATAGATTAATATTTGGACTTGCAAATGATTTTCAAGACTTACTTTTAGGGGGCTAGACTATAACTATCGATGGAATGATTTGGTTATGGTTTCGATTGGACTTAAATATTTGTGGAAAATATTTAGGAAAGAAGTATGGGCTTCTTTATTGGAATTATTTAGATATGGTTTTGAATGAACTTAACATTTGTGGTGAATGTTTTGAAAGGAAGTATGGGCTTCTTTATTGGAATGGTTGTGTTTTGAAATGAATGAACTTAACATTTGTGGTGAATGTTTTGAAAGGAAGTACAAGCTTATTTATTGGAATGGTTGTGTTTTGAAATGAATGAACTTAACATTTGTGGAGAATGTTTTGAAAGGAAGTATGGGCTTCTTTTGCTTTTGGAATAGATATGAGAATATAATATTTGAATAAAATATTTTGAATAGAAGTTTGGGCTTCTTGGATGTTGCTTTATGAAAATTATTTTTGCATAGAATTGCAAGGCTTGAGATTTGAAATATTTGTGGAAAATATTTGGGGAAAAAAGTATGGGTTTCTTTTATTTGTGATTGCATGAGTTCATGTAGATTGCATTCATACTTGCATATGAGTTTTTCTAATCCCCTCCTTCCTATCAACTACCATGGAGGCCAAGGAAAGAAGGTGTTAGATCATGATAAACTAGTTCTTCAATTACTCAAAGAAATGTTGGAAAAATACTCTTATTGAAAGAATATTTATTGTAGTAGAAGTACAAACTATTATTTTGGTAGTTCTAGACCTTTGATTAGATAAGATTTATGATGCCATTATGTTGAATAGAATTATGTCTCCTTATCCATGCTTTTGCTTTGATCTAAAGGTTTTGATGGATTTAATTCTCAAGTTTGAATGATTAGATTTGCTTACTTCATAGAAGATGATTTTTCTTTAGTGCTTGTAGAGAGAGAGAGAGAGAGAGAGATAGAAAGTTACTCTTATCTTAGGGGTTTTTCTTTTGGAAGGGCTCTAAATTTGACCTTGTCTAAACTCTCCCTTTTAACTTGGGGTGTTGTGGGGTAGTAACACCTAGTTTCTATATCCATGAGAAGGAAATCATGTGGAGTGATTGTAGCTTAAAATCCATCATGGAGATGGGGAAGTTAAGCATGAAGTTTAAGATATCACCATGGAGGTGTAGTTAAAGTGGAATAAGACACTACACCTGATAAGCCAACATAGATGGAACTATGTTTGGAAGTAGGAATTAGAATCCCATTATCTAAATATTGACAAGAGATAATCCTAAAACTAAGTTCATAGAGTCAGTATTCGTGGAGAATGCAAGGTGAACCCTAGTTACCTATGGGAGCTTGGCCTCTCCTATCTACTCAAGAAGGAAATTTTGAAGGTCTTCCTTGTTCTTATGAATACCTTTCCCATGACCATTAGGTTCAATGTCATGATGCTCAAATACCTTTGGGTCATCCTTAATTATTGTCTCTTAGTGTTCCTCAAAGTTGGATTTGGAGGTGAAGTTGAAACTTCTTAAACCTTGTATGTCATCCTTTATAAAATTCATTATTTCCATAAGGGCATTAACTATGGTTCCTATTTCCACCAATGAGTGGGCTTGCTCATACTTCTTTTGGTGTCCACAAGTATCACCAGTTATTTTGGAGTGATTTGAATAACTTCCACTAACTTACTAAAAATAGAAGTGTGATTTGAAGGGTTACTATTTTTAGTAAGAAGTCCAAAAAAGTGCTTGGGTGTTATATATTAAAATTATCAGCTCAAAATATGATCACAAAGAGATGTATCCCACAACACTAGTTTTGGACACCCCAAATTTTTTTATATTGTTGTTTTGACAACTACTACTGTGGTTGATTTTTCTCTAAAAGTTGGGTTTAAAAGTTAGGTTCTATGTCGACCAACTCTACCCTGTTTGTTCTAAATACTAACCACTTCTGAAAATATACTATCACCTACACTATGGGTACTAAAATTAGTTATCAACTCTGAGATTTCCTTTACTGACATTTTTTGTTCTATTTCTATCACTCGCAACCTTGTCATTACTAATTGTTACAGACAATTGTTACTGCCACTAATAATATTGACCTTATTGTTCTAAAATTAGTCCTCACTATTATCAACACTTGTAGACTCTATATTAACTATTTCTATTTGGTTCATCAATTCTTTCCTTCATGCATACAATTTTTTTATGACAGGGATGTCTCCTCTATATGCTCTTATACCACTTGTTAGGAACCTACTATTAAATATAAACTCACACAAATACTGTAAATAAAATACATATTCATGAAATAGCAAAAAATTATAATGCAGAAAGGAAATGCAAAATTAAACAATCTCACAACAACACAAAATTGTAGGCCTCTTTGAGGGGCCAACCTCCTTCAATACTTTCATTAATTTGTAAAAGATACATTCATTCAATGGATCCATGTATTTTAATGATGCACTTCATGCAACCCTAACCCTAAGCTCAATAGTTGGCTTACATACAAAATGCTACTCGAGCTAGAATCTTCTACCAAATATCGATTACATTCTTGATAACGATTACATGAAATAGCTCCACTTGTCTAGGCACCTTAATTACCACATACCACTACAAATTATTACAAAATATTATAAAGATATCCCCACATTGGAAGTGGTTCATTACAATAATTAAATGAGAATTATAAAAGTGCACTAAGGGTTCTTTACAGGTAAAAAAATTAGTTCAAAAACTACTTCTTCAAAAGCTTCTATCTACATGGTTATTAGCTTGGGTTTATTACCAAATTAACCAAGCAAATGGAGAGAGTTATCTAGCAAAGGAGACAACGTCAAATCAGCCCTTGCCTACAAGAAATCCACCATTAAAACCAACAAAAAAATCTTGCAAAATGAGGTGCAAAAATAAGGTATTCTATTACAGATTTTATTTACATTATCTTGCACCATAATATTCTATCATACCTAGGAAAAAGGACGAGGTCGAAGTGTCATAAAGACACATTATTCACAAGCAAGGAATATCTCAAAGTGGCTGTAGAGAAGCATCATCCAAGCAATATTAAAATATCCTTCAAGGAGCTCACATCATCCATGATTTGGACAGCTATAATAAGAAACCTGCATAGCATACATAGCATAGCAAATGGAGAAGCTATCATCCACAAAGGCAAAAATATAGCAGCTTGAAAGTAGAAGAAAATCAAAGCATAAATATATTAATACCCAAGAGCTAGACGTACATCCACAAGGAGCATCTAAAATTGCCATTAGAGTATCACAAAACTCCATCATAGAGTTGCTCACAATCCTAGCTCAAAGCCATAAAATCATTGCTCATTATCCCAGCTGGAACCAACTTACATACCAAGTGCCATCGAATAATTAAGGATAAAACACAGCAAAGAAAGAGTTGGAAATAATATGTTGAGGAAGCTTGTAAGAATACATTAATAACACAGGTTCATGCAAAAGAGAAAATGTGCCACTTGTCACCTTTGAAGAAACCCTAATGCCTTCCCTATGAGCAGTTAAAATAACATTCAAATATTGCACACCTAAAAGAAATTATCAAAGGGAGTGTTACACAGGAAGCAATGCTTATGTTAGAAAGGATGTGACATGTGAAACCAAGTCATATAAATTCTCAAGAAAGTCTCTAATGTCCATCCTCAATCTAGTATAAAATATTACAAGTGTCAAAAGAAATATACATCCTCCAAGCATTGAATAAAACTTCTATGACACTTGTCCCTCACAAAATGAACTCCTTCATTTTTAAGGTGCCTAAAACCAAGGAGTAAAGTGCATTTGTATCAGCAAGGAGTTGCAATGCGTATGAAATATGAAGAGCATTTAAGGCTCTTGGTCAAGACATTCAAAGCAATTCAAAGAGGCCATATTTGAGGCACCACCATTCAAGGATTGAAGTCAAGGGAGAATAAAATCCTACCATTGGTCATAGCACCCAAGAGAAGTATTAAAGAGTTGTCGTAAAGTCTAGTGCTCTTCTATTGGAGATTATTTGTACTATCCAAGTGTTATTCAATGAGAAAACCAGTGCCAGCATCATCCAGATATAACAAGCTACCAGCAAATACATTGAGCGATAAGGATCACTAAGGTAAAGTTCTTATTAAATCTACTTGCTTTAAAGTCGAAGTGATATTGGAGTTATAAGGATATAATTCATTTACTATTGCAAACGTTCATCAAGCATTAGTAACATATTAAGCAAGCCCATTACAAGAACATTTACATATTTTCAAACAATAAAGTAGGAGGTATAAGGGTTTCTACTTGGGAAATTAAAACCCTATTATTGCAAATATTATTGTTTTCTAATATTCCAAATTAGGGAGTTATAAGGAATACTACACCAAAATAAATTATTGGAATTTAGAAACATTAAACTATTAAATATCAAGGGATATAGAAACATGTTCATTAAATATTATCAGGGGTTGGAATCAATTGATATACTTGTCTCATAAACACATTAAAGGGGCAAAAGAAATCCAACTTTGAGAAAATTTTCAAATTATAAAGGACTTAGTTCAATAGGAGAAAAAGGTGTAGTAAAAGTTGGTTTTTGATATTTAGAAAATTTATACAAAATCAACCCAATATTGAACTACTATTCCAAAAAAAACACTTTATCAATCATATTGCATGCTCTAACCACTAGGGAGATATAAGGAAGCCTACAAAACCTATTTCTAAAATAGGTTTTATCAAATTAGTTCACATCTAGGGAGATATAAGGAATTCTACAAAACCTAAGCCTTGGATAGGTTTATCAAATTGAATCATATACTCAATCTACTCAAGAAAGATATAGTATTCTACAAATATTTAAGAAACAAGAAGAATACTACACTTCATCTACTAAGGAGATATAAGATAGACTACTTCAAAGATTATAATTCAGAGTATTTAAAATATTTTCTAACAAATCAATTCCTACAATTCTAAGGAATTGTAATAAAATATTTCTCAAGGCCTATCAAGAAGGAATATTGATGAAATATTGAGAAATGCTTTTATTAATGAAGAACTATTTCATGAAATGGAATTGTATTCCCAAAATTTAATAGATACCCTTGAAGGGTATGAGAATCTATCAACTAGTGATAAAGAGAAATTCTCCTTATTTCTTAGATAAGCAAAAGATGGTAGCTTTGAATCATTAATTGGTTATCTTCATGAAAACCTCTTCAAGGCATGGTGTAATTCACGAAATATAGTTATATTCACATCTGAGGAGTGTTTGATGATTTACCTATCATTAATTGTGTGTGTACTCACTCTACGCATGAAGTAAGCTAGAAATACAAATCAATATTTTGTGATGATAGACTGACTCCTCATGAAACAAAAATTCCACTAGTGTCAATGCAAAATCGTAGGAGGAAAATGAAGAAAAGACATGCTAGAAGAGATTGTAGCAAAAAGGGCATGAATATCATAGAAATCATAAAGACTGAACCAGACAAGAAATTTCAAAAGATAGAAGAACCCTCAGCTACAACTCTCTTTTCATCATATAAAGACACTAACTACTTGCGTGATCAAGTTACAGTTTGCAATGAAGGAGGATACATGTTCTAGTATCCAATAGAAGAAGATACATACTGAAGACTAAAGTCTTCAATACCCAAATAATGTAATATAAGGGGGTGTTAGAATATATTACATCATTTAGGTCATGTAAATGTACCACCTTTGGTACATAGTTAGAATAGGAGATTACTTTAAGGGGAAGTTAGCTAGTTACTTCAAGAAATGTAATAAATGCACAAGTGTCAATGTGCAAGTTGTAATGTGCAAGATGTCCCTTGTACAGCTAGGTAGAGTGTTGGCCAAGGAATTTATCTTCCTATATAAAGGGCCTCATAGTGAGTGATATAGAGAAAGATCATCACAGTAGGTAGTAGTAGTGTAGAAGATAAACTTCATCGATGATGGAGTACAATTTAGTCCTATAGCATATATTCATGGAGTGTTCATTTCATCCATAGTTGCATTGTATTATTTTTTTCATTTCTATTTATAGTATACTTCAATCATATTCCATATTTTCTTAATCCTGTGATTGCCATTTCCCATAGCATACTTCATAAAAATCTAATAGGTCCTAACATATATGTTGATAACAAAGCTCTATGTTATGTAATAGATTTTGGAATTTAATAGATTATCAATAAAGCTTTTTATTTTTTGCAATATTGAATTTATTATTGAATGAGATTATATGCAAATGATTATATGATCCTAGAAAATATAGACCTATGATATTTGGATCCATTTTCTAACAAATTTTGGAAAGGAATGCAATAGTAGAGATTAGATATAAAAACACTCTAAAAATATCAAAATATGGCTAATTATGAATAGGGACCAATTCACTTGTAAAATTTTGCTAATTGGCTTGAAAGAGTGATTTGCTTGTTGAAGAGGACTGATTGGCTTGAGGAAGTGATTATCTGAATATAAGTAGTCGATTTGCTTATAAAATTTGATGGAATGACTTATAAAATATGAATGAATCATTAAAAATCCATAGAAGTGAATAGTGGCATAAATCCCAAGGTGAATCTTCCTAAAAGTAATTGTTTGGCTTGGAGTGGCACACTAAGTTGTTTTGGAAGCCTTCTAAGCCTGTTAGAAGCATGCAAAATTTAGAGCTACAAAATTTTGATAAATTTTTCTCTAAATATTTACTATTAATAGGAGTAATTTTTTCTCACCCTATGTCACGACCCTCCTTGGCAGTACTAGCTACTCAAGTTGGACTATGTATGTCAAATGATATTTAATGCTTAGTTTGTGGTTGTAATGGATATATGATTTTGATATTATGTCTATTTTTGCATAAGGATATGGTACTGTTGATAATTTGCATGGTTTAAGGATCAGGTACTCTCATGAGTGGACAATAGACTTGGCCACAAAGAATGAGAGACTGTATTACGGAGGAAATTATGACGATGACCTGGTCATCAAATAACTTAGGGTAACATGAACGAGTACTCCTTTTCATGTAGGTGCATTATGGTTTGTTTATACTCATTTTTGTGCCATTAGACTAGGAAAGTTGTGTAAAACAAGTCTCCTTAACATGAGTTGATGATAGCTTGAGTCTATCTTAAATAAGGATCCACTCATTTAGGGATAAAACGAACTTTGAGTGAGTGTTTTTGTTTGGATCTCCTTCCTTTGCGCATGTGCCTAAATTATCTCCTTGATAGATTAGATGGATGTTTTCTATGATTTCTTATAAGGGATGAAATAAAATATCATTCTATTTGTTTTGCATTGATTAAGAAAAATTTAATGTTAGATTTATCCATAGATTGATTTATCTAAGGTTAAAAATAAAATTAATCAACTAAATGATTAATTGTCCTATATTAAAATTTTAGGTTAATCCTTAAAATAATTAATCTAATGAGTGATTAATTGTTCTAAAAAAATAAATGTTGGGAGTTATATAATACTTTTAATAATTGGTTTATGATTGTGCTTAGCTTGAGTTATTTTCTCCTTTGTGGTGGCACTATCTACATATTGGAGCTTTCCTTGATCTTAATTGTGCTTTGCTATTCCTTTGCATCTTGCATGTAGCAAGAGGCTTGGCTTGGTGGTCAATACATAATTCTAGAATTACTCCATAGTGTAGGCACTTGATCTCTTCTAAGACTCTTACCTTGTCTTAAATAGAGGGATACTAGTTTTTTGGAGGGTCAACACGTAGGAGATAAGAGGGAAGCCAAAGTGAAGATATAGTAGCAAGTAACATCGAGAAACACAAGGGTGAACTAGTGCAGCATCAATTAGGTTAGGTAATGATTATTTTTGCTTGATATTGCATGCTCATATTTTGTTTACCTTCTTTTACAGTATGCTTTGTCTAGTTTGGTAGTGCATCTTAGGATCGTCATTCCCCCACCTTAGAACAAGTTCTTTTTGCATGGTATGAACATGGGATATTTGGAGAATATTGGATTACCTACATTGGAGGCATCTTGAGATTGACCAAGCATTCAACAAAACCTTGATGAATGTCCTCTCCCATGCTTGGTGTAGAGTCATATTGTTGGATTGCTTTGTTGACATAGAGATACCTTGTTGTTGACTGTGTGTGTTGTTTCATATGCATGAATGTGCTTTCACATAGGGGTTAGAGCTTATGCATGCCTCATGCAATGTGGAAGCATGGATTTCTAGAAGTCTTTCTAAACCCTAATTTTAGCTCAATTTATTGATGTTAAGAGTGTTTGTTTCACTATATCCTATGCTTTATTGTACGTTAAATGATTAAATGATCTAGGATTTTTTTTATTAATTTTTTTAAAGAGGTTCGCATATGTTCCTTAAAATAATAACCTTAGATTATTATCTAACAAATGATAGTTTAGATTTTGAATTAATCTAATGGTTATCTTATTGTTTTTATTAACCAAGTGTTAGATTAGATTTTGAATTAATCTAACGGTTGATTTAATATTAACCTTAGATTATTAACTAATCCAAATGATAGATTAGTTTTGAATTAATCTAATGGTTAATTTAATGTTTTTATTATCTAATTCAAATGATAGATTTATTTTGAATTAATCTAATGGCTAACTTTTTATAATCATTAATTAGCCTAATGATAGATTAATTGGTAATGAATCTAATGTTAGATTAACTCTTTAATATTTAGATTCAAATTAATACAATGATAGATTAATTTGTAATGATTTAATGTTAGATTAACTCTTTAATCTTTAGATTCAAATTAATCCAATGATAGATTAATTGGTACTAAATCTAATGTTAGATTAACTCTTTAATATTTATATTAAAATTAATCCAATGATAGATTAATTGGTAATGAATCTAATGTTAGATTAACTCTTTAATCTTTAGATTCAAATTAATCCAATGATAGATTAAGTGGTAATGAATCTAATGGTAGATTAATCCTTTTAATCTTAGATTTATAACCAATCCAATGATAGATTAGTTTGGTAATTAATCTAATGATGGATTAATTATTTGACCTTTGGTTTTTCAAATTAATCAAATGATGGATTAACTTTCTATTAAGCTAAAGGTAGATTAGATTGATCAAAAGATAGATTAATCTTTGGACTTGCAAATGATTGTCAAGACTTACTTTTAGGGGGCTAGACTATAACTATCGATGGAATGATTTGGTTATGGTTTTGGTTGGACTTAAATATTTGTGAAAAATATTTAGGAAAGAAGTATGGGTTTATTTATTGGAATGGTTTAGATATGGTTTTGAACGAACTTAACATTTGTGGTGAATTTTTTAAAAGGAAGTATGAGCTTATTTATTGGAATGGTTGTGTTTTGAAATGAATGAACTTAACATTTGTGGAGATTATTTTGAAACTTCTTTTGCTTTTGGAATAGATATGAGAATATAATATTTGAAGAAAATATTTTGAATAGAAGTTTGGGCTTCTTGGATGTTGCTTTATGAAAATTATTTTTGCATAGAATTGCAAGGCTTGAGATTTGAAATATTTGTGGAAAATATTTGGGGAAAGAAGTATGGGCTTCTTTTATTTGTGATTGCATGATTTCATGTAGATTGCATTCATACTTGCATATGAGTTGTTCTAATCCCCTCCTTCCTATCAACTATTGTGGAGGCCAAGGAAAGAAGGTGTTAGATCATGATAAACTAGTTCAATTAATCAAAGAAATGTTAGAAAATACTCTTATTGAAAGAAGATTTATTGTAATAGAAGTAGGGACTATTATTTTGGTAGTTCTAGACCTTTGATTAGATAAGATTTATGATGCCATGATGTTGAATGGAATTATGTCTCCTTATTCATGCTTTTGCTTTGATATAAAGGTTTCGATTGATTTAATTTGCAAGCTTGAATGATTAGATTTGCTTACTTCAAAGAAGATTATTTTTATTTAGTGCTTGAAGAGAGAGAGAGATATAAAGTTACTCTTAGCTTAGGGATTTTTCTTTGGGAAGGGCTCTAAATTTGACCTTGTCTAAACTCTCCCTTTTAACTTGGGATGTTGTGGGGTAGCAACACCTAGTTTCTATATCCATGAGAAGAAAATCATGTGAAGTGATTGTAGCTTAGAATCCATCACGGAGATGGGGAAGTTAAGCATAACATTTAAGATATCACCATGGAGGTGTAGTTAAACTGGACTAAAAAACTATGCCTAATAGGCCAACATAGATGGAACTATGGTTGGAAGTAGGAATTGATATCCCCTTCTCTAAATATTGATAAGGGATCATCCTAGCACTAAGGTCATAGAGTTTGCATTCATGGAGAATGCAAGATGAATCCCAGTTACCTACAGGATCTTGGCCTCTCCTACCCACTCAAGAGATGTTTGTAGCATCTTAGACTAAAAATGTGGTTATGTATAGTCTATATATGTGTTTCATGGATACTCTTGTAAAAAAATATCTCTCATTTTGGTTAATTTTTAGGGTTGTTGCAGTTGGTATCAGAGCTATAGGTTGTAGGGCTAAGAGCTTCCCTTGAAAAAAAGAACTTAGATATGTTGGACTTGATGGATGACTTTTGGGTAGATGGAATTCTATGTGAAATTAGGATGTCCATCAATAATATCAATGGATGATAGTATCTTGATGTTAGTACATTGGGGAAATGTGATTAAGTAGTAGGCATGGGGCATGAGAAGGATAACCAGAACCTAACCTAAGAACTTTTGTGTGACCAGGAACTATGGCACCAAATTTAAGGAGACATAGAAGATAATATTCTATCCCACTGAGGTCGGCTAGGTAGAATAGAGGTAATGCTAGACCTCTTGTAGAAATTTTGGGTATTTTAAGCAAAGTGGTAGAAGAAATATTTGCAGATATCCTCTATTTATAAGAGCAAATAGAGCAATAGAGGGAACATTTGGTTCAACAAGGACAACTGCTAGAAACATTTATGGGTCAAAATTCTCTAAATAGTAAACATAAGATGAGGTTAGTAGATATGCATAAGACTGAGACTTTGTAGAAGGTATACGATCTAGCTCATCAAGCCAAGCCCAACCTATAGTTGAAAAAACCTCTCTTTAATTATGCAAATTTATTTGAAAGATATCAAAAAGCCTTAAGTAAAAGGAAGAGTGTTGGATTTATGAAATAGGAGTAAGAACAAAACAAGGAAAACATAGTTAGTCCGAGTTTGGAAAATAAAAATGATTGAAAATAAGGGAGTTCCAAGAAGAAATTCCAAAAGAGAAAGGATAATGGTACCCCTCAAGCACAAAAACAACCTGAACCCTCTCAAACCAAGCGAATAAGGGAAAAGAATCAAGAGAAACACTCAGCTCCCAGAGGTGAGTGCTATGCAAACAAGTATCTAAATCATTAAGGATCAGGCAAAATAATTTAAGAACCCAACCATAGAATCTATGTGGTAACTAGAAACAATAATATGGAAGACCAAGCCACACCTTTGATTCTAGATGGTAAGTTGTTTTATAACAAAGTTAAGATCTTGATAGATAGTGAAGCTATAGATAGTTTATTTTCTTCTAGTACAGTCAAGATTTTTCTATAAAGACCAATATTTTTGGCACAAGGGTGGAAAGTCGAGTATGGATTTGGATAGACCTATTTAGTGGATCATTATTTTCCTAAAATCGATATCACTCTACCCAATGGCTTTACCTTATGGCACTTATACATAGCACTACTACATACCTTCAACATCATCTTGGGTATGGACTAGCTAAAGGCCCATGAAGCCCTCATTAACTTCTAAGATAGATGGATAGACTATACAAATAAAGACAAGCAAAGGCTAAGAGTGCACAGTGAGCAAGAATTTTTTTATCCTCTAATGATCTCTGCAAAGTAGCTAAAGAAATCTATCAGGAAATGTGGTATAATATATATCATTAAATTGAATCAAAAGACTAAGGATGATAAGAAGAAAGAATGTTTTGAGTCACACTCAATAATATAGGAATTTAGGGATGTTTTCCCTGAAGATCTTCTAGTGCCACCACGCAAGCATGAATTTGACTTCACCATTGAACTATTGCTAGGTTCAAAACCTATTCATAGATCTCCTTATAAGATGAACCCTATATAAATGTAGAATTTGAAGGTACAACTTCAAGGATTACTAGAAAAGAGGTTGATCAAACCTAGTGTATCACCATGGGGAGCACCAGTTCTTTTTGTTATAAAAATAATGGTTCGCTAAGGTTTTACATAGATTAAAAAATATTGAACAAAGCAACTAGTAAGAATAGGTACCCTTTACCCAAGATTGAGGATTTGTTTGATCAACTCAAGGGTGCCACCATATTCTCAAAGATTGACTTGAAATCAAGATACCATCAACTAATAATTTATGAGGAGGATATTCACAAGACAACTTTCAAGACTAGGTATGGTCATTATGAGTTTACTATTGCACCTATTCTCAAGATTCCAAATCCACAAGGGGAATTTTCAGTCTGCACTAACACTTCTTTGGAAGGTTTGGGAGGATTTCTATCCCAATATGAGTCAATCATAGCATATGAGTCAAGGAAAATCAATAAGCATGAATTAAAATATGATACACATGATTTGGAACTAGAATTTGTAGTTCATGCCCTAAATATTTGGTGGCACTATCTACTAGGGAAGATTTTTGAGTTAAGGACCAACCACAAAAGCTTGAGGTACATATTTAATCAACCAATACTTAATGCATTATAAAGAAGGTGGATTAAGTTCTTAATAGAATATGATTTTGGTATATAATATATCAAAGGCAAGAAAAATAAGGTTGTTTATGCCTTAATTAGGAGAAGGCATATAACTACTTTTACTCGATGTCACATGGACTTAATAGATCAAGTCAAGGAAATGCAAGCACAACGCTAGTTTCATGATGAAATTTGGGCCAAGATGGAAAGGAACTCTGAGGAGAGTAAGGATATTGGTATAAAATATGGACTTTTATATTTTAAGGATAGGGTGGTGATCCCTAAAGCTGGTGATTTAAAGAATTTGATAATGCAATAAACACATATATATCCTTACTTCACTCATCCAGGAGGGGATAAGATGAGGGAGAACATGAAGAAGACCTTATTTTGGTAAGGAACGAAGAAGAATATCATTGATTTTGTGGCTCATCTAGAATACCATAAGGTGAAATTTAAGCATAAATATTCAGCAGGGCATTTGTACCCACATGACATACCAATACATAAGTGGCAAGTAATATCTATGGACTTCATAGTTGGGTTACCTAAGACTAGGTACCAACATGATGCAATCCTTGTGGTGGTAGATAGATCAGCCAAGGTTGCTCATTTTTTCCAAGAAACACCAAGGATGATGCCCTAATAGTGACCAATAGATTCACCAAATATATTTTTAGACTACATGGTTTTCTTAAGATGATCATTTTAGATAGGGACTCTAGATTCACATCTAAATTTTGGTAGGTCCTTCATCGTGTAGTTGGCATGAAGCTGAATATTAGCTTTACATATCATCCAAAAATAGATGGTCAAATAGAAAGGGTGAACCAAATATTGGAAGATATGCTCCACATGTATTGCATGGACCAAAAGTCTTTATGGGAAGACTTTTTGCATCTATTTGAGTTTGCTTATAACAATGGATACCATGCTTCCTTGAAAATGACCCTATTTGAAACCTTGTATGGAAATAAATGGATAACTCTTCTATCTTGGGATAACCCAAAGGATTAATTTTTCATTGGGCCAGATATAGTTAGATAGATGGAGTAGCTTAGGAAGATCAAGCAAAGGCTAAAAGAAGCCACTGATCATCAAAAGAGTTACACTAATCTGAAGTGTATATCCAAAGAATTCTCTATAGGGGACAATTTTCCTAAGATTCAATCCAATGAAAAATACCATAAAGTCTACTAAGTTAAATCCTCAATTTTTTGAGTCTTTTGAAATCACTAAAAATATCATTCTAGTGGCTTACATACTTGCCTTACCACCCAACCTATCAAATATCCATGAATATTTCCACATATCCCTGCTTAGGAAGTATGTTTCTAATCCTAACCATGTATGGGATATCTCAAAATTATAGGTGAAAGATTTGTCAGCCACTGAAGTAAGGCCAATAAGGATTCTAGAGTTTCATTCTAAAGCTATGAGGAAACAAACTATTGAAAAATGCAGGGTCCAATGGGACCAATATTCTGAGAAAAATATCACTTGGGAAAAAGTGGATGAGATGAAAATATATTTTTCATATTTGTTTGAATAAATATGAAATATCATGTTTTTGCAATAAGACACAGTGGACTGTGTTTAGTCCAAGGGGGTAGTATGTCATGACCCTCCTTGGAAGTACTAACTACTCAAGTTGAACTATATATTGCAAATGATATATAATGATTATTTTATGGTTTAATGGATATATGCTTTTGATATTGTTTCCATTTTTGCATAAGGATATGGTACTATTGATACTTTGCTTGGTTTTAGGATCATGTACTCTTGTGGGTGGACAAGAGAATTGGCCACAAATAATGAGAGATCAAATTGTGAAGGAAATTATGATGATGACTTGGTCATCAAACAACTCAGGGTAACATGAATGAATACCCTTTTCATGTAGGTGCATTATAGTTTGTGTATGCTCATGTTTGTGCCATCAAACTAGGAAAGTTGCATGCAATGAGTCTCCTTAATATGAGTCGATGATAGCTTGAGTCTATCTTAAATAAGGAACCACTCATTTAGGGATAAAATGATGGTATGAAACTTTGAGTGAGTGCTTTTTTTGGATCTCCTTCCTTTGTGCATGTGCCTGAATGATCTCCTTGATAGATTAGATGGATTTATTCTATGATTGCTTCTTAGGGATGAAGTAAAATATCATTCTATTTGTTTTACCTTTATTAAGAAAAATTTGATGTTATATTTATCCATAGATTGAGTTATCTAAGGTTAGATATTAAATTAATCAACTGAATATTTAATCGTCCTATCTTTAAATGTTAGGTTAATCCTTAGAATAATTAATCTAATGAGTGATTAATTGTTTAATAATCTAAATTTTAGAAGTTATGGAATGCTTTTAATATTTGGTTTATGATCATGCTCGACATGAATTATTTTCTCCTTTATGGTGGTACTATCTACATATTGGAGTCACCCTTGCTCTTAATTGTGCCTTGTTGTTCCTTTGCATGTTGCATGTGGTGAGAGGCTTGGCTTGGTGGTCGATGTATAATACTAGCATTACCCCATAGTTGAAGTGCTTGAGCTATTATGAGGCTCTTATCTTGTCTTAAATAGAGGGACACTAGTAATGTGGAGGGTCAGCATGCAAGAGATAGAAGAAGAAATCTAGAGTGAAGATACAGTAGCAAGGAACATCAAGAAACACAAGGGTGAATGTAGGGTACCATTAATCAAGCTAGGTAATGCTTTTTTTGCTTGATGTTGTGTGCTCCTCATGTTTTGCTTACCTTCTATTGTAGTATACTTTTTCTAGTTTGGTAGTGCATATTGGGATTTTTTTTCCCCCACCTTGGAACGAGTTCTCTTTGGATTGTAGGAACATACGATATTTGGAGAACATTAGATTTCCTGTGTTGGAGGCACCTTGATCTTTGTCAAGAATTCAACAAAACCTTTATGATTGTCCTCTCCCATGATTGGCATAGAGTTGCCTTGTTGGATTGCTTTGTTGTTGGCACAAATACGTCCTATTGTTGATTGTGTGTTTTATTTTGTATGCATGAATGTGCTTTCACATAGGGGTTAGAGCTTACACATGCCTCAAGCAGCATGGAAGCATGGATTGCTAGACGTATTTCTAAATCCTAATGTTGGCTCAATTAATTAATATTGGGAGTGCTAGTTTTGCTATGACATGTGCTTTGTTGTAGTTTAAACTTTAGATTTTTTTAAATGATTAAATGATCTAGGTTTTCTTTTAATAATTTTTTTAAAGAGGTTCGTAAATGTTCCTTAAAATAATAACCTTAGATTATTATCTAATGAATGATAGTTTAGATTTTGAATTAATCTAATGGTTATCTTATTGTTTTTATTAACCAAGTGTTAGATTAGATTTTGAATTAATCTAATGGTTGATTTAATGTTAACCTTAGATTATTAACTAATCCAAATGATATATTAGTTTTGAATTAATCTAATGGTTAATTTAATGTTTTTATTATCTAATCCAAATGATAGATTTGTTTTGAATTAATCTAATTGATAACTTTTTATAATCATTAATTATCCTAATGATAGAT
This sequence comes from Wollemia nobilis, assembly GCA_028583015.1. Lineage (NCBI taxonomy): Eukaryota > Viridiplantae > Streptophyta > Pinopsida > Araucariales > Araucariaceae > Wollemia > Wollemia nobilis. The sequence continues at coordinate 2,510,016 of JAQPPZ010003287.1, read as the reverse complement.
TAAATGGTAATGAATATAATGTTATATTAACTCTTTAATATTTAGATTCAAATTAATCCAATGATAGATTAATTGTTAATGAATCTAATGTTAGATTAACTCTATAATATTCATATTAAAATTAATCCAATGATAGATTAATTGGTAATGAATCTAATGTTAGATTAACTCTTTAATATTTAGATTCAAATTAATCTAATGATATATTAATTGGTAATGAATCTAATGGTAGATTTATCCTTTTAATATTAGATTTGTAACCAATCCAATGATAGATAAATTTGGTAAATTAATATAATGATGGTTTAATTCTTTGACCTTTAGTTTTTCAAATTAATAAAATGATGGATTAACTTTTTATTAAGCTAAAGGTAGTTTAGATTGATCAAAATATAGATAAATCGTTGGACTTGCAAATGACTATCAAGACTTACTTTTAGGGGGCTTGACTATAACTATCGATGGAATGATTTAGTTATGGTTTCGGCTGGACTTAAATATTTGTGAGAAATATTTAGGAAAAAAGTATGGGCTTATTTATTGGAATGATTTAGATATGGTTTTGAATGAACTTAACATTTGAAAGGAAGTATGGGCTTCTTTATTGGAATGGTTGTGTTTTGAAATAAATGAACTTAACATTTGTGGTGAATATTTTGAAAGGAAGTATGGGCTTCTTTATTGGAATGGTTGTGTTTTGAAATGGATGAACTTAACATTTGTGGAGAATATTTTGAAAGGAAGTATGGATTTATTTTACTTTTGGAATAGATATGAGAATCTAATATTTGTGGAAAATATTTTGAATAGAATTTTGGGCTTCTTGGATGTTGCTTTATGGAAATTGTTTTTGCATAGAATTGCAAGGCTTGAGATTTGAAATATTTGTGGAAAATATTTGGGGAAATAAGTATGGGCTTATTTTATTTGTGATTGCATGAGTTCATGTAGATTACATTCATACATGCATATGAGTTGTTTTGATCCCGTCATAACTATCAACTACGATGGATGCCATGGAAATAAGGTGTTAGATCATGATAAACTAGTTCAGTTACTCAAAGAAATATTGGAAAAATACTCTTGTTGAAAGAGGATTTATTGTAATAGAAGTAAAGACTATTATTTTGGTAATTCTAGACCTTTGATTGGATAAGATTTATGATGCCATGATGTTGAATGGAATTATGTCTCCTTATCCATGCTTTTGCTTTGATCTAAAGGTTTTGATGGATTTAATTTGTAAGCTTGAATGATTAGATTTGCTTACTTCATAGAAGATGCTTTTTATTTAGTACTTGCAAAGAGAGAGAGTTACTCTTAGCTTAGGAATTTTCTTTGGGAAGGGCTCTATATTTGACCTTGTCTAAACTCTCCCTTTTAACTTGGGTTGTTGTGGGGTAGCAACACCTAGTTTTTGTATCCATGAGAAGGCAATCACACGGAGTTATTGTAGCTTAGAAGCCATCATAGAGATGGGAAGTTAAGCATGAAGTTTAAGAGATCACCATTGAGGTGTAGTTAAACTGGACTAAGACACTATGTCTAATAGGCCAACATAGTTGGCACTATGGTTGGAAGTAAAATTTAGGATCACCTTCTCTAAAGACTAAGAAGGGATAATCCTAATACTAACATCAAAGAGTTTGCATTTGTAGAGAATGCTAGAAAAGTGGGGTGACCTTTTTATAGTGTCCTTTATACCATGGAGGTATACAAGGTGAACCCCATTTACCTACGAGAGCTTGGCCTCTTCTATCCACTCAAGAGATGTCTGTAGCATCTTAGACTTAAAATGTGGTTATGTCTAGTCTATATATGTATTTCATGGATAATATTGTATAAAAAAAACTCTCTTGGGTTGGTTATATTTTGGGGTTGTTACACCCTAGGTAACTTAGGGATAAAATTTTAATTTAAATAGAATCCTAGGTATCTCGTTGTATTCATTTTTTGACCATGAGAATTTAGAGTTACATACTATAAAACCTACATTCATGATATTGTAAGAAATTGGTATGTCCTTATCCATCCCATTAGTGATACTAGTCTCCTAGTTTTCTATGTGCATGGTAGTTGTGACATGACCCTTCTATCCCATATTGTCTTTTACTAATCATTTTTATAAACAAATGAATGGATGGACATTGATGTTATTTGAATTCTCATGTATTTATCGATCACATGCTATCCTCGCTATAATGTAAAAACCATATTTTTTTAATTTCTCACACTCTAGACTTCTCAAAAAAATATTTTCTAGACTACTTTTTATGCATTTCCAAATGAGAACAACCCATGTTTTGGGATCATATAGAAAATAAGCATGTTCTGAATATTATGTTATGTTGACCTATTCACCTTATGGTTATGAAGGTTAAAATAATTTAGAAACTAATTGTAACTCCCAATATCATACCTTCTTGATTACACATGTATCTATACTTCTATCACATAAATCCATAGGTTGATCATAGTGTTAAAATATTGGAAATTTGAGTTAGGCTTTGAAATCTACATTGTGCATCCTTGTTGAAAGAAAGTGGAAACACCTGTGTTAGGGTTTGTGAGCAAGTTGTGCTTAATTGGTTGAATTATTGTGTGAAACTCTAGAACATTGGTTTTGAGTGATATTGAAAGTGAATGTGCAAACATTAGAAATAATATTTGTGAAAGCAAGTGTGTGCATCAAGAAGATAGGTGTCATATGCTAGACTAGATCTATCTTTAAAAGAGCAATAAATGTGAGACATGTTAAAGCGATAAACTTAATGATTGAGTAGAACATATTGAGCTATTTGCAAGTGCATATCATTCTCTATATGTTCCAGAGGTCAAACAAATTATGAGTAGAATATATTTTATTTGAAGAAAGCATTTCTAAAAAATATATAAGCTTTGCTTGTGTGCAAGGTTTGGAAGTATTTGGTACAGTTTTATGAGAAGCATTGAGGAGAGATTTGAGCAAGTCTTTGAGAAAAATTAAGGGTAAATTTGAGAAATTTTTTGAGAAGGGTTGAAGATAGATTTAAGCAAGTATTTGAGAAGGCTTGCAGATATATTTGAGCAAGTCTTTGAGAAGGCTTGAGGGTAGATTTGAGTAAGTATTTGAGAAGGCTTGAAGGTATATTTGAGCAAGTCTTTGAGAAGGCTTGAAGGTAGATTTGAGCAAGTATTTGAGAAGGTTTGGAGGTCTATTTGAGCAAGACCTTGAGAAGGCTTGAGGATAGATTTGAGAGTAGATTTGATCAAGCTTTGTGTTAAGGCTTGGGGATATATTTGTGAGCAGAGTTTGGTATAAATTTGTAAGTATATTTTGGTACAAATTTATGAGAAAAGTTAGAGTAAATTTGTGCTAGACTTGGGATAGAATTTGGTGCAGATTTGAGATATATTTGAGAGCAGGCTTTGGAGGTGATAGAGAAGAGGAAAATAGTCTCCAATGGATAGAGATCCATCAACTAGAGCAAGGGAAAAGAGTTATCCTATGGAGATAGATCCACAAGCTAGAGCAGTAGGAGAAAAATTATTCTAGAAGATCACATCCAAAACATAGGGGATAGAGTTCTCCTATAGAAAGATATCTATGAACCAAAGCAAGGGAAAAGAGTTCCCCTATGGAGAGAGATCCATGAACCAGAGTAGAGGGGATATATTTTTCCTATGGAGAGAGATCCACAAACCAGATCAAGGGGAAAGAGTTCTCCTATGGAGTGTAATTTGTGAACCAACTGGTAAGATAGAGTTCATTTGTGGAGAGATATCCATTAACTAGTTTAGGATATAGAGGTCTCCTGGATCAAGTTCCATGAACCAGAGAAAAGATAAAGAGTTCTCCTGTGAGGAGAGATCCACAAATCAAAGCATAGGGGATTGGTGTTTCCTTGGACAGAGGTCCATAAACATTGTAATAGGGAATTGATTCCCAAGGTATTTTTTGAGAAAATTTAGTAGAAAGATTTTATTTGTGGAGTAGCCCATATTGGGTGAACCACGTTAAATTTATGTCTCTTATGTGTGATGATTTGTGCATTTATTTGATTATTTCTATTGATATTGCCATTGATAATATTGGATAATATTGTTTGGGAAATAAAAGTAAAAGTTGTTATTATATTTTTCACCCCCTCCTCTGAGTATAAGCCTGTGTTCTTCAATTGGTATTAGAGTAGGTTCCTTCAAGGAAGCCTAACATCTTGAAGGAGGATCTACAAGAACACAGATGGCAAGGAAAGGCAAAAGAATAACCATAATATCTAAGAAGGAAGGAACACACATGGCCATGAAATAAAAGGAAGAAGAATTTTTTTTTGCTCTAATAGGAGAAGTGGGAAAAAGATCAAGTGAAAAGCCAAGCAGCAGAAAATAAGCTAACTATGCAAAAAGGAATAATAAGGAACTAAAAATATTCAAATGTTTTATTTGTGGTAACTTTGGTCATCTTGAAGATCATTGTTCAAAAGTTGGGTATAGTAGTAGTGAAGAAGAATTTTTTGTTTGTGGTAACCTTGGCCACAATGCAACTTATTATAATGGGTTTAGTAGCAGTGAAGATGAAAAATAAAATAGGGATAGTCAAATTAGGTATACAAAGGAAATTCTACTTTTGGCAATAGAAGAAAAAGAAGATACTCCTATTGAAGTAGCAAGTAGTGCTTCAAGTGACAGTGATGAAAGTCTCTCAAATATTGAAGAGTATGAAGATGCTCTTGAAAACCTAGAAGAAGAGGAAGATTCAGAAAAAGAAAAGGAGGAAGCCATAGTTAAGGAAAATTTTGATATTAAAAGGGAAAATTCAAGATTGAAAGACCAAGTACAAGAGGATAAGGAAACAAAGGCAAAGTTTCTACAAGATCTCACTAACCTTAAGGTTAAGGTTGAAGAGGCAAAGAAAATTGAGGAAGGTATGGCTAAAAAATTAAAAGTGAAAGAGCTAGAGTGTGAAATATTAGAACATGAAGTAGTTTCTCTAAGGATGGAAGTGAAATATGCCAATGATAAGCTACACAATTTTGGAAAATTTTAAAAATCCTTGGATAACATTACCAAAGCACAAAGATCTTCATTTATAAAAATAGGGCTAGGCTATGAAGAAGGACAAGAGGTATAGAAAGGGAAGTCAAGCTCAAAAGAAAAGGAAGTCTCAAAGGAAGAATAAAAATAAGTGATTGAAGAAGAACCTAAGACTTACATCGATGTGTTAAGAGGTGATAGCATCAAAGAGGGATCATACAATGCACAAACAAGGAACATGGATCATAACAAAGAAGAAAGGACTAAGAGAATAGAGGATTCAAGGCAATATTTCTTTAAAGGACGTTGTTTTTCATGTAACATGTTTGGTCATAAAGCAGTGCATTGCAGGATTCATGAAAAGAAAGATTATGGCTTCACTAAGAGGAACTTCAAATATGGATACTTATTTCAAGGACATTGCTGCTAATGCAATTGTTTTGGTCACAAATATACACATTGCAATTATTATGGTAGGAATTATTTTGGCTTCACCAAAAGGAACTACAATTCATTTGCACCTTCCAGGAACTACAACATCAAATGTTTCAATTGCAATAATTTTGGGCATATAGCAAGGTGGTGTAGAATAGTGTTTCAGGAACTTCCAAGGATAATCAAGAAGCATGACAATAAAAAGGATCAAAAGGGTATTTTGGGAAAGAAGGTTTACAAAGAAAAAGAGAATTATATGTTGGGAGTATAGATACTCCCACCCCAAAATTAATCACCTCAAGGAGAGGATGTGGGAAGGGGGCTGAGCTAAGAGTCTTATCTTTAGCCCCAAAGGAGTCCCTTTACCATTTATTTCAAAGGGGGAGATATTTGAGTAAGTGGGAGAGCATTCAGTCAGGGGGAGAAGTTTCTCAGGGGGAGTAGATTTGGAATCAAATGGTTTTAGAAATTTTTTATAAAAGGGTTACCATCAATGACAAAGGGGGAGATTATTGGAAATTTGAGCATGTTGTGATGTCATTGATGTCAAAAGGTTTAATGTCCTAAGTTGATGGAAATATTTGTGAGAATATTCTTCATGGTGGCACATGAGGTATAAGGCATAAAGAAGAAAGGAATTCCTCTCCATGGTTTTTGATAAATAATTTATAATTCTATTTGATTTACCTTGATGGTAATTTTGCAAAGGTTAATAATTATTTATGGTGGCAAAAGTTTCTCCTTAAAGAAAAGGCCCAAAAATATTTTTAATATTTAAATATAAATTTTTTAAATCCATAGGATTTAAATTATTATAATTAAATATAATATATTTTTCAAAGTTTCAAATGTGATTTTCAAAGCACCGACATCGAAGTTTAATGCTATTGAAAGCATATTAATATTGCAAAGGTTGAGGGGGAAAAATATTGTTCGATCATTGATTAAATCTAGCGCCTCATTTGTCGATTGATTCATGACATGGAAAGGTGGAAAATATTATTTTTCAAAGTTTGAGGCAGGTGTAAAATAAGGAGCAAAAGCTTCATGTTCACATCCCATCCAGGGGGGTAGCCCAGACGATTGTGGTCATAGCGCTAGAGCATAGCAGCTAACAGGTCTCGTGTTTGAGATGCGACAGAGGTAGTGGAAGGTTTTACATCATGGTTTTTATTTTGTGTGATGGAAGGCATGTTAAAGGAAGGAAAGTTTCCCTTTGATTTTGTATGGGTGTCTAGCCCATGTAGTGTCCTAGCCACGACTAGGGTGTAGGGCCAGCAGGAAGCACGGGTTCGATTCTCGATGACAGGCAACAACAAAGTTTTTTTTTTAAATTTATTTATACCAAAGTAAAAATGTATAAGGTATGCGCTTAGCCTAGGGAGTCATAAGGAGTTTTTGTGAATATTTTGTAGACATTAAAAGCATTTCAATATAATTATGCTACCATAAGCAATGGCTAAATTGACATACCAAATCCCCTAGGGCAGTCCTAAGAGGTCATATAATGGTTCTAGCCACTTTTGGTAAGGTTTTGGAAGGTTCCAAGCCATTTTTGGGACTTTTTGGCACCTTGTTCCTATTCATCCCACCTTGGAACAAATACAAAACCTATTTGTCCCACCTTGGAGTGAATAGCAGCATTCATCCCAGGGTGGGATGAATAGCAGGTTTGACTGATAAAAAATCAAATATGGAAAAATAGTGCATGGTAATGGTCATTTATCCTGCCTACCCACACCTAAAATTTAGATCATGCAACATATTTATGCCTTTCTCCATAAAGTAGGCCAATTTGGGAGATTATCTTCCCCCTACAATGCATGCCACCCTGGTGGCCAAGTGGCGCCCCTAGCCCTGCATGCCCTTGCATGCCTTTTGACCCATGAGCCTCCTTGGGATATAAAGTGAATTCAATTTCCATGAAAAATAAAAAGAGGAGTTTAAGGTTTAAACAATGGAGTGCTACCGAGATTTTTCCTCACCTGATTGTGCTCTCTTTCCCTAAAAATATCTTCTTAGCGAAGGAGGTTATCGAGCGACTCAAAGTGACACAATTTTTTTACAAAAACATATCAATCGAGTGAATTTCCACCCAAAATTTTATTAAAATACCTCCTATCATTTTTTTGGACCATTCCCCAGTGGAATTGGTGATAAAATTTAGGTAAAATCAGTGGGCGCCTGGGTGCCCCCCAATTTATGATAGTTGAATTCGTCCCACCCTGGAATGAATACAAATTTGTGCACAATTTTGTTACTATTATGAAATAGACATTTTCTATAATCATATGATGTTGTAGTTCAAATTTCATGCTTTTGTTAGTTATATTGGCGAGATATTGCGATTTGAAGTTTTTGTAGGCTTGCAGGACCCACTAGAGCATGCATCAGGATTTGAGCCTGATTTCTAAAATCTGACCATATGGGTTGTCTTAAAATGTTTTTTATGCATTCTATCTAAATTTTGTAGGTTTGTGATATATTGAGGTCAAGAAATTGCTTACTTTGGGTTTTGCAAATTAGAGAAGCACACTACGATTACGAAGCACCATCAGATGTAATTTTGATGCAATTCTAGGTGATATCTTTTCAAAACCTCTTACTTTACTCACTTCTACAATTTCATGTGTTTTAGAGTTGATTTGGTATAGGCGCGCTACATATGCTCTTTTCTTGCTTGTGGGAATTGCATGTTTTAGATCATACACACTTGCTATTTGATATTTCTTGTTTCCCTGTGTGCAGGTGCAGGTCATATAGCACATTGGGAAGCAGCATAGGACATAAATATCAGCAATAAAAGTGGCAAAAAATTTTGGCTCACCTGCTTCGAGTGTGGGTATGCGGAAAGACATTGTATGTGCACCAGATTCTCTTGAAGTATTTTGATCCTTGGGCACCCAAAATTTGTAACAATTATATCAATAATTTGAGATATCAAGGGGACATATTTATAACCTAGATCTGATCTACTTGAATTAATAATTAAACAATTTTCTTTGCTTCATTTCTTGTTATCTGCTATCTCTTCCATATTACTTGCATGCTTCCGATTTGATGCTCATTATACATAGGGGATAGATGCAATTTTTTACCCATATTTAGGTGCACCGTATTTCCCTAATTTAGTGGTGATCAAAGTGAGTCCTAGTCCTTTTTGATTTAGGTGAATTTTGAAGCTCATATTTCATATTTTTATGTTGCAGGTGCTAGTCGCTCTGGACTGAAAGGAACTCTGACCTGCTATTTGTGCCACCCTGGGATCGATGCAAATCCATACCACCCTAGTATGAATGCATACCTTCTATTTTTCCCACCCTAGAGTGAATAGAAGCCAGAGATATTTTTGATCAAAATTCCAAAAATAACAGGTTCCAGAAGTGATGAGGTAGGTGCCTAAACCCTCTGTTTTCATTTTGCACTTTCAAAAGCAGTTTAGTTTGGTTTTTATTGCACCATTTGTTTGCCTAGAAAGTTTAAAAGTATATTTACTTTTATTATAACATAAAATAACAAAAGGAAGAAGAAAAATCAAATTAGGAATGCATCTTTATGGTTTTATTGCTTGTAGCCTACCCAATGGGTAGGTTAGCATTTAGGGATTAGCATTTATAAGTTACATCTGTAGGTTCCTTTTATCCTAACTTTTTGAAATTAAAATGCACATTTTGCATGCATTTAGTGAATGACCGTTGAATGCTTCTTTATTTACTTTCTTTGGATTAATAATAACCACACCATGATTCAGTTAAACGCTAGTGAGGTGGATTTCATCACCATCCACTAGTAGAGTTCAATGAGGTGGCTTTCATCTCCACCCATTGTCTCAAATCCCACAAACCTTGTTCTTTGCCAAGGCTAGTTCCAAGATCCATAATAGCTCATGGGTTATAGCATGTATCTCTCTTCGAAGAGTTATGTTGCAGACTACGGGTGAATTGGGTGAGGAAATGGTAGGACGTATGCTCCTTGGCCGTGTGTGGACTTCATTACCACATATTATAGATAGGATAACATGACTTGGATTTCATAGCCAGGTTTTCAAGCTACGAGTATATAGGTGAAATCCAATTAAACACAATATTATAATTCAACAAGATTTAAAACACGTAACACAAGGTCATCCTTTACAAAAAACACATCTAAAATGCACAAAATAGTTTAGGGATTCACATCTAAAATCTAAAAGAGATAATCATATATCTTATTGAGTGTTTCCCTTTCTTGTTTGTTGTTTCATTAAGAATTTGTAAAGTATAATAATTTAGGATTTTATAGATATTTACAGTGGTGTGCACCCATAACCAAGACCAATCACAGGTAGAAGCTATGAAGAGTGGACTAGGATACATGATTCATCTCTACTTTAGCCCCAGGGACCTAGTCATACCTCCATGGCAAGCCTCTACTTACCCCAGCCCCAAGAAAATGGGTCATGAACCACACCTATGAGGGAGCCCTATGTGGGACACCCCTAGGGGTTACGAACCTTACTTGGGAGAGTGTTATTGGTATTTAGACACATCACATGTCTTATTTTATGAAAGGCAATAATGCACTGAGGTGTTAGCAGACAGAGCGATGCCATGCATCTGTGTACCATGATAGATCTAACACACCTATTCATAGGCTATAGTATGACTTCACACACTAGGCAGAGCAAGTTGATCCAACCTTACCTATACATTTCCTTGATAGGGTACAACAACTTAGGCAACCTTACGAGTATGATACTCATCACTTGGGGTGAGCTAAATCCACCCTTCCCTTCATTGTCCATGAAGAAATACATGAGTAAATCATTTATTATCCTCAAGAGCAGTATCCATGCATACCCGATGTGCCTCTACATCTGCTGAGTACAATGAGCATATGCTCAGGCCTAAACCTCAAGTCAATGCAATGACCCTCGATCAAGGGAAGCACATGATAGATATCATAAATTATCTTGAACAAGGTTAGCCTCAAGGTGAGACTCCTAGGCCCCCTAGGCCCCGCACAGTGAAGCAAATCAAGTAGGTAGTTGCAAGATATGTAGAATTCCAAGTTCAGTTCAAGTAGTTTTGGTGAGACAAGGAACAACTAGACCGTTTTCATCATATTGAGAAAGAAATAATCGAATGAATAGACCAATGAGCTATTCCAAAAGAATTTATAAGAGAGGGTTCCAACCCCTAAGACACATAGACAAGAATTACACCTAAGGCAACCCACACTCATTCAAGATAGGTCTCCTATACCTTACCCAATGTTACCTCCATGACCTCCTAGGCTAGATCGGGACTTGCCTCCCAGGAAAAACATGGGATGCCCACAATGAGCAGAAACCCCCCTTTATAGATCGGCTCGAGATATGCCCTATGGGGCTTACACTGAGCATGAGCCAAAAGTAGAGTATTTTGAGATACCTTACCAAGGCAGGGGGTGACATGCCACCACCTCATAATAGGTTGGAGGATCCTTAACCCCCACTATAGGATAGGAGTAAGTATGAGGAGATTAAACTCCTAGGTGTATACTGAGAATTGCTAGAGCTCCTAGAGTTGGTCAAGAATAAGATCTCTAGGTCTAGATCTCAAAAGACCACTTTGCACCAGTTGCATAGTCAGCCCCTTCATCCTTCGGTTCCTGTCCCTCCCTATCCAGAGTAATTTAAGCTACCTTAGTTGGCACCTTTCAAGGAGAGGAAGATGCGTAGGAACATGTCACCAAATTCTTGAGTCAATACTTTGGCATTTAGGATAATGATGCTTTGCTTTTATGGACATTCATGACTACCCTCTTAGGCCCCACCTTAGAGTGGTTTACCCAACTCCTGAAGCTAGCATCTACAACTTGGATCAACTTGTATACGCGTTCCTAGAATACTTCACCTTCAACACCAAGAGGAAGATGATGTTGGATGATCCCACTGGGTTGAAACAATATAACAATGAGTCAATAGGAAATTATGGTAATAGGTGGTGATCCTTGCTCGTAAAGCTGCCTTATCTACTCCCCATGTCGAAGTTGACTCAGATGTTTTCCAAGAGCTACCTAAAGCCTATCTCCTTGTTTTTGTAGTTGCAATAGTATCCCACTCTTGAGGATGCCCTAGCACAAGCTATGACCATTGAAGACATCAATATTCAAGAGGGATAAATTGTGAAGCCTCGCAAGAAGGATTGGAACAAGAATTCTAATAATATGAATCAGGTTGCCATTAGTGTCCTAGGTCTAGCGCAAATAGTGCCACCTCAAAAGCCTAATTATTAGGCCACACCTAGAAACTATGCCAAGGACAACAAGAATAGTCAAGGGAAAAATCAATAGCGTCTCCCAAAGAAATTGTTCATGCCCATTGCAGAGTCTATGGACTCATTTTTTGAGCATCCCTTAGTGGCTAACTCGATTAATTTTCCTGAGAGTCAACCTGTTGACCCCAATGCATCGTAGCCCAAAGGGTATAGAGAAGACCTATATTGCAAGTTTCATAGACAAAATAGGCATGATGTGCAAATGTGCTACAAGTTTAAACACTTGGTGCAATACATGATCAATAAGAATGCCCTTTAGGTAGACAACCCTATCGCACCAAAAAATCAACATATGGAGGTCTTCAAAGACCCCTTGTCTGCCCATGTAGAGCAGGCCAAGCTAGTGTCCTAGGTGAATGAGGTTCACCATACCCCCCTAAGCAAGGGTATGTTGGCATGATCATCAATGTAATAAGAAATAGGCAATAACCAAGTCCAATCACACCACCTATGGCTCAGAGCAATGTTCCTTCAATGTCGTAGCCTATACCACCTCCAATATCGAGCCTCCCATCTAGGCTTGTGGATCCTCCCTTGTACATTGTCGCATGTGTAAATTGGACACCATATAAGAGAGTTTTGATAGACATTGGGTCTTCTAGAAACATCATCACTACAATACCTCTCAAGCACTTAAAGCTCCCAGCATCCCATATTGTCGCATCTACCTACACCCTCTAAGAATTTAATGATGTCATATGCTCAATGGTTGGTATGATCGTCCTGCCTATTCAGGTAGGGCAAAAGACCATCCTAACATTGTGCCACATCCTGGAGGGTGATATGGCATATAATATCTTGTTAGGTAGACCATGGATTAGGGACATGAAGTGTATCCCTTCCATCACTCACCAGTGCCTCAAGTACACTCATGAAGGACAAGTTCATGTCATCCCTGTAGAACTAGAGCCTTTCAAGTATTAGAATATGGTGCACCAACTCCTTGAGTCAACCTTACCATCAACCCATATGGATTTTCAACAAAATAAATCCGACCAAGGTTTGACTCTATCACCATCGCTTTAAACCAATCCATCACCAATGCATACCATATCGTCCTCATCATCGGCACCCTCTAAGATACCTATAGCACCTATGGATCCTTTGCCTAGGAACTTGAGGAAGTAGCCTGTTTATGAGGTCCATCCAACCATCTCCACCATCTCCATAGAGGAGATCCCTAGCCAAGTAGATGAGGAGCTACCACATGAGGCAAATGATGAATCATATCAGGTCTCACTCTCATACCTTTTCTATCCATAGCCTCAAGTCATAGTGCACCAGGCTTCCACTGGATTAGGGGAGTACATGGTTAGGAATGTTACAATATCCTTGTTATAAATTCGATGCAAGACATGGGTCAATCTCATATTCCCATAGGCACTATCGTGTCTCTTGGTATCCTCCCTAATCAAACAAACTTCATCTATGGGGCCTTGACTACGGTATTGAGCCTTATCAACAGTAGGAAGAGGATGAGGAGCCCTTTTCTGAGGACATCAACTACATTTCCAACCCTAATTTTTCCATGAAGTACCTTCACCTCTGTAATTGGCATGGTTATGGGTTGGGTCTGTATGAACAGGGCACTTGAGTCCCTTATCAGTCGCAGTATCAAATGCCTTATGACAAGTCTGGTTTGGGACACAACAAGTTGGTACCCCTTGACATCCTCATGGATAGCTTTGAGTGCATGACTCTCAACTTTTAGGATGAGCTTGCATAAGATCCTTTTGCCAATCCCAATCACATCTACTCACTAGGGGACTACTTCCCTATGCCCATAGGAGATGATGACCCACCTCGTGATGGTATTTGATCTTATAAGAGAGGTGAAGATTCACACAATCTTCCCCATGACAGTGACGAAGAATATCAGGGGCCTCTGTATGAGTGGACCATCGACGATGATTTAGATTATGAAGTAGCACCTATTGACTTTGATAATTTATATAGAGAAGACCCACACGTTGTCCTTGTGAATGATGAGAATGATTTCTATCTATGAATTTTTTCATTACACCATCCCATGTAGTGACAACTAATACCTTTAGAAGAGCCAGCTCGCCTATAGCCACATTGACCACCACCAGTCATTCTGCCTCTGTTGTATCCACCCCCTCAAGTATTGCAACATCTTGATGTTCGTAGACACCACCAAATGCCTAGGGGAAATAATCTATTCATAAACATGATTTCCATAGATTTTTTTGAGCCCTTGCAATATCTAAATAACCCATCATATCCACTACACCTCGGCCTAAGGGTAATTGACTTCAATCAGGGAGATTCTTCCCTATCATCCTCTGAATACTAGCCTTGTGATGAGATGCTATAGCTATTTCATTTCTCTCTAGAGCCAACTCATGATGTCTTCTATGCTGAGGAGGAACCTGAGGTTCCCATTGATGATATAAATCCATCTAATGATATTAACCTGATCCCTACACCCCACCAATTGGAGGAGGGGTCACATATGTCCATAGATCCAACGATTAAAAAAAATATCAGCTTAGATCTTGAGAATCCATAATATATCAAGCTAGGGGAAAGCCTATCCCCTAAAGAGCAAGCTGATTACATAAATTTTCTCACAAATAAGGAGGCTTTTTCACGGTCCTACAAAGACATGCCAGGATTGGATCCAAATCTAGTCACCCACAATCTAATGCTTGACCCCAAGGCCAAGCCGATCAAGCAAAAGTTAAGAAATATGCATTCGACAGTGGCCCTAATGGTCAAATATGAGCTACAAAAGTTTTTGGATGTAAAGTTTGTCATTTTTATAGACTATCCACTATATTTGTCCAATATGGTTCCCATCAAGAAGCCTTATGGAAGGATTCGCATTTATGTTAATTTTAAATACCTAAACAAAGAAAGTCCTAAGGATGATTTTCCTTTGCTGAGCATTGACATCCTTTTAGATGCCACAATGGGCCACAAAATTATATCCCTCAAGGATGGTTTCTTTGGGTACAATCAAATTCGTATCAATCTAGAGGACTAGCTCAAAATGGCGTTCACAATGTCTTGGAAAATATTTTGCTATAAGGTCATGCATTTTGGTCTTAATAACGCTGGTGCCACCTACCAGCATGCCATGACATACATCTTTCATGACTACATGCATAATATTTTGGAATATTACATGGATGACTTACTGAATAAATATTTATTATACCATGAGCATCTCGATATCTTGCGTAAATTCCTTGATCACCTTATTGAGCATAATGTGAGACTGAACCCAAGAAGTTCATCTTTGACATCACATCTGGGAAAATCTTGGGATTTATAGTTTCTAAACAAGGCATCAAAGTGGACCCCAAAAATATCAAGGCAATCCTCGAGATGCCTCCCCCAACCACCATCAAGTAGCTTCAAAGTTTGCAGGGTAAGTTCGCATCCATCAAATGCTTCATAGCACAATTTTTGGACAATTGTCAACCCATAAAAAAATTATTACATAAATGGATTCACATTCTATTGGGATAATAAATTTTAGGATTCCTTTGATACAATCAAACAATACCTGGATTTTTCGCCTGTGTTGGCTCTGCTTAGACTAGGAGTTTCGTTCTACTTATACATCTCAGCCACTAAGATTGCATTGGGCCATGTTATACCAGAACAATGAACTGCATAAGGAACATGTTACTTACTATCTCAGTCACACCTTATTCAGCTACGAGATCAAGTACGCATACATTGAAAATTTATGCCTAGCAATGGTCTTTACCACCAAGAAGCTATGACATTACATGCTTAGCCATACCACATATGTTGTATCTAAAGAGAATCCATTGTGATACATGATAAGTCGCACTTATCATAATAGTCACACGGTGAAATGTATCATGTTTTTGATGGAGTTTGACCTAGAATTTATCATACAAAAATCAATAAAATGTCAAGTTATTGTCGATAAACTAGTAGAGGCTCCTCTTCAGGATGATCAACCTCTAAGTATGGAGCTACCCAACGATGGAGTATTCCACATAGCTAAATCACCATATTTAGACAAGCCTAAGTCCCAAGATGATATGACTTTATTCTTTGATGGTTTCAAATGCGAGTAAGGGGGTGGCATAGGAATCATGTTTTCACACTGCACGAGGCTCCCATACCCTTGTTATTTAAAATTTATTTCTTATGTACCAACAACAATGCTGAGTACAAAGCCTTGCTCATAGGTCTTCAAACGTTTATCGCCATGAAAATAACCAAGCTTAACATTTTTTGCGATTCCTTGCTCATTGTTAACCAAGTCAAAGGGATCTACCAATGCAAGTGCCCAGTTTTGCAAGCCTACAAAGCCCTTGTGGATAAATTCCTAGTAAATTTCAAATGGTATGACATCGAGGCACTCCCTCGATCATCTAATAATTTTGTGGATACAATGGCCTCCCTAAGGTCCTTGATCCCACAGAACGCTGCTGATGATATGACAACCATTCAGGTCAAAATGCTCTCATAATTTATGGTTGAGCGTGAGAACACTTAAGTCATGCCAGAAGTTCACTTGATTCATAATGAGCCTCATCACAATGGGTTCTCACAAATTCATGAGCACTTGAATCATGCCACTTGGGGGACTTTATTCCCTCAAACCCATTTTGATAGTAGTACAACACTGTTCTTACAAGTTCTTTTCCAATCAGCGTTCATTTGAGAGGAACTTCAAAAGGGATAGGTAGTTCATGCAATCGAGGCTTCCTCACAATAGGATTGGTCCACAAAAATTAGGGAGTATCTAAAGCTTGGTAATCTCCCTTATGGATTGTTGCACACTGTTAAAAGAATATTTAAATGAAAGGCAAAAAAATATATTTTGCTAGGAGACATTCAATATTGTCGAGGCTATGAAGGGATCCTGATTCGTTTCTTAGAGCATCAAGAGTCAGTTTGGGCAATATCCAAAGCACATGATGGTACATGTGGTGGCTATTTCAATGGAATGGCCATCGCAAAGTGCATTCTTTGCATGGGCTATTATTGGAAAACTTTAGAGTGATATTGTTGTGCATATGTTAAGAAGTGTGTGAAGTGTCAACACCATGCTAACTTAACACATGTACCCTCTCAGGATTTACAAATAATTCAATCGACTTGGCCATTCTCACAATGGGGATTGGATTTAATTGAGAAAATCTCCCTTGCATCCTTGAGCTATCACACGTTTATCATTATGGCTATCAAGTATTTTACAAAGTGGGTGGAAGTGATATCCCTTATCACTATGATAGGACCCCGCATCACAAAATTTATATTGCACAATATCATTTGTCATTTTGGTATTCCATCCAAGATCATTTCGGATAATGGGATATCATTTAAGAATAAATATGTATGTCCTTTGATAGAAAATTATAATATCCAGTACAACTTTTTGACACCCTACTATTTGCAAGCAAATGGGCTAGAGGATTCCAACAAAACATTGATTGCCATTCTCAAGAAAATTATCAAAGAGAATCACACTGATTAGCACATGCAAATACCTCTTGCTCTATGGGCCTATCGCACTAGCATTTAGATGCCTATTTGGGCTACCCTATTTTCACTAGTGTATGGCATTGAGGCAGTCATACCTCTAGAGTTGGAAATACCATCAATGCGCATATCCATGCAAGATTTCATCGATGATGACATCGTGCGACAGGCTCGCCTAGATCATCTTATGTTGCTTAATGAACGTCATGTTAATTCTCTTGAGAACCTATGAATCTATCAAGAGCGACTTAAGAGAGCCTATAATATGAAAGTCCATATTAGACATTTTAAGGTTGGTGACCTCATTCTGAAAGAAAACCATTAAAATTCTAATTTTTGCCCCATATGAGGGATAATTTTTCGGTAAATTGGTTAGGTCCTTTTGTCATCACTAGTCAGATCGGACCTGGGACTTATCACCTAACCTCCCTCGAGGGATTCAATGATCCTAAACCCTTGAACATCCTTCATTTCTAGTCTTTCCATGCCTAGAGTGTTGTGGCTCATCCCAAAATGCTCCAAGGGTGTCTACAACCCGCTTGGTCAACCTAAAATTCTCCTAGGTGACCTATGATCATCTAGGTCATCCCAAAATTCTCCAAGGTTACCTGCAACCCACTTGGTCAACCTAAAATGCTCCTAGGTGGTCTATGACCATCTAGGTCACCCCAAAATGCTCTAAGGGTGTATACAACCTACTTGGTCAACCTAAAACACTCCTAGGTGACCTATGACCATCTAGGTCACTCCAAAATGCTCCAAGGGTGTCTATAACCTGCTTGGTCAACCTAAAATGCTCCTAGGTGGTCTATGACCATCTAGGTCACCCCAACATGCTCCAAGGGTACCTACAACCTACTTGGTCAATCTAAAATGCTCTTAGGTGACCTACGACCATCTAGGTCACCCAAAAATGCTCCAAGGGTGCCTACAACCTGCTTGATCAACCTAAAATGCTCCTAGCCAGTATATGACTGTCTAGATCACCCACTCGAAGGGTGCCTACAACCTTCTTGGTCAACCTAAAATGCTCCTAGATGACCTTTATCCATCTAGGTCATTCCAAAATGCTCCAAGAGTGCCTACAACCTGCTTGGTCAACCTAAAATGCTCCTAGGCAATCTATGACCATCTAGGTCATACCAAAATGCTCCAAGGATGCCTAAAACCTACTTGGTCAACCTAAAATGCTCCTAGGCATTCTATGACCATCTAGGTCACCCCAAAATGCTCAAAGGGTGTCTACAACCTGCTTGGTCAACCTAAAATGCTCCAAGGGTTCCTAAAACCCGCTTGGTCAACCCAAAATGCTCCTAGGCGGTCTATGACCATCTAGGTCACCTAAAAATACCCCAAAGGCTCCCATAAACCCTTTGGTCATCCCAAATGACCCAATGGCCCCCAATAAGCCCATTGGTCATATGCATATACATATATCAATAAAAAATTCAAAAATATCATCAAAATATCAAAAATACAAAAATATTGCATTGCACCACATCGTATCACATTGCATCCCATTGCATTTTGTCATCGCTTGCATTAGGCATACTCATCATTGCACTTCATATTTTAGAATTTCTCATACATGTCTAGCAATATGACTGTACACTGGTCATCATTTAAAATCAATGTTGTGAAAGTAACCATTCACAAAGGTCAATATTTCACTTATCATTTCCACTTATATTTCCCATTTTTTATATTTGTGTGTCCATTCCCTTCACCTAGCCATTTTTTATAGAATGTCATTAGGGTTTTCAGTCACTCACCCCTCTCTAGTTTTCTTTTCAGATTTTATAGAAAGCTATCCTAATTTTTAGGAGGTAGGCTCTTGCTTAGATTGTACCTTGTATACATAAGAATCCCATCATATTTACACACTAATAAATCCAATTTTTGCACAAGGAAATATGAAACCTATGAAGTGGTCTAGGGTACCTTAAGTAAAAATTTTATCCTGCTCATCCCCCTATGTGAATGGTTCAAGAATGTTGATAATTGGCAAAAGGACAAGCTCTTCCCTACCCAATTCCCCAAAATAAACAGTGGTTTTCACCACTATCAAGAAATCCGAATCCTCAAAAAGCAAAAGTCATAAATCAAAATCCCAATAGTCAAAATCAAAATCCTCAAAAAGCAAAAGTCAAAAATCAAAATCCTCAAAAAGCAAAAATCAAAAACAAAATAAACAGTGGTTATCACCACTTTCCAAATCCCTTGCTTAAAGAAAAAAATATATAAAATAAACAATGATTTTTATCACTACATATGAGCAAGTATCCCAATAAAATTGAAGAAAAGAAGGGAGTTTTTAAATTGAATTCTTGGAATTCTTAGCATTCAAAAAACCATAAGGTGATCCTCACTACAAGTTTGGTGGACATCCTACCTGGCAATGGCGGTATCCTTACGCATGATGATATGTCTGTTACATTAGCATTTCATGCGTGTATAGACCAATATTTGCATGCGGATGAGCTAGCTTTTGGTAGCCTATACTACCTAGTGGTCTAATCCAACTAAGTAAAAACCTGGGATCGTGCTACTCATGGGGTGATCTTTAGTATAAATGGGTTGTATAATCTCATTTGACACTGGGGTAATCTTATGCTTATCACAAAATGAACTCACTTGCACACACAGGGATATTGAGTATCTTGGTCATCCTAGAAGATTCATACCTTTTCAAAAAGTCTTGCATAGTTTGTATACAATTTTGATCAGTTAGCTAGAGTGTTTGAGTCTCATGAAAACCTCATATAAATTCTCTAACATTTCATTTCATTCATTCCGTTTTATCACATTGCACTAGCACATTTTCATACATCCATCCCTCAAAAAATTACAAAAATATTTAATGAATTGTATACAGTCTATGGTGCTAACATAGTGTGTCAAATAATTAGTCACAACTCATTTTATCAATCAATCAATTTACCCATCTCACTGTGCATCCATGCATATAGTTAGTATCAAATCAAATTACAAAAACAAATGCATACATGATAAACATCCATCAAAATTCCATCATATCACAAAAGCATCCATAAGCATACATGATAACCATCTAACCTATCATTATAAAGCAAATGCATACATTGCATTCATCTCATAAAGCAATAAAGAAGACACATGATGACCATAACAAAATCTCATATGTATATATATGGGGCAAAAATAAATATACATCATAGTTTTCAAAACTACCTGTAGGCTACAATAAAGTGAATCCTTAGACCTCACCAATACCAAAAACCAAAATCCAAATAGATCCCCAAGAGTCTCCATCACCATAATCACACAAGATCAGTGCTACGACTCATGCTACCACCTGTCTTTCAAGTCTACTGTGATCCCCCATGCCTGCTACCAGTAGCTCTATTACTCCTCTGCCTAGACCTTGGTGCCTCCATCCTAGAGTAAGACTGAACTGTATTGCTCTATCGAGTATGGTGATATCCACTAGTCTCTCCATCAAGAAGATGCCCTCCAAGGTGCACTACATCCATCTCTAGTTGATCAGGATAGGCTTACTTCCACTATCCCCATACCTGGTAAGTCTCCACCATTTATTGGAGTTGTAACACCTTCGCCTATAGCCTCTCCACATCCTCATCATTTGATCCCTCTCCTAGAACTCCATGATCTAAGTTATGCCCACAACGATGCTATCTTAGACTAATCCTCCTATGTTTATGATCTAAGGAGATCTCTCTCCTGTCTGACCCTGCCCATCTCAACCTATAGCTCTAGGTATAGGTCATCTTACATACCTTGTTGTGCCTGTGCCCCTGATCCTCTGCATCCCCATAGTCACGCTGACCTCCCAAGTCTATGAGTTCTACCTGCTCATCTATCTGACAATGATGCCTATGGGAATCGCCCACCTATGCATGGTCCTCCTCAGGGGAATCCTACATAATATCATCTACTACCCTAGCCATCTCACCCCCTAGGGCCCCCATGCCTTGCCACTAGCACATCACCCACCATGAGTCATACTCCTCTATAGTCCCAAAATCCTCTAAATCAAGAACATCTAATGTAGGATCTGCCTCCTCTCCCACCTCCACTACAGGCCAACTCAATGTTCTCTCATCCTCATAGCATCGATATACCACTAGCTTCTCTAGTAGTCCCTGATGTAGCCCACACTATTGCATAACCCAAGCAAAATGGTAGAACTCCTACTCAGTCCTGTGCCTTGTAATCAGCCATCTACCTCACCTCATTGGCGAAGCTTCTCTTTAGCATCATACCAATCTAGATAGTCTCTTTAGGGTTTCCATATCACCTGCCTTGGCACCAGTCATGAGAAAGCATCAACATAGTGATCCATATCACCTGCATGATTATGACTCTACCCTCTCTCTTGAGTCTGCTACCATAGGATCGCATATCCTATCTCCCTATCTATTAATCATGCCCAAGATGTCCATGGTAATCCTTGTGGTCACTTCACGACTATGTGTTGATATTCCTAGCACTGTAGTAAAAAATGACAACCTATGCCCTTCTACTTATGATAGTGGATCTTGTACAGTTCATCATAGAGCTATGCCAATAGCGTAGTCCCAAAGCCATCACTAGTGTCTCCTCCGTAGTGCATTCTTCCAATGCGTACACTAGCTCCAATAGGTTCCACAAGAACCTGGTTCTTGAGGAGTCAAGAAGAAGCATATTAAATATGAGGGTCATCAATAGTGCATGCCTCACCTTCAATACCCCTCCTCATACTAGAACCCCATTAGTATCCCTCTATTTTGGTAGTTAGCCTCTGCCACATCTGCATCCTCACCAAAGTACCTTCTCAGCACTACATCTCTCAGGTTGTGGTGCATAGAGTGGATCGATTTCCCCTCAATTAGAATCTAAAAAATTTAATCGACGTCCTCATGCATCACCATCATCTCCCCCTCGGTAGATGGAAGGTGTTGGTGGATAGGTACCATAAGATAATAAGGGCAGTCAAGTAGGAATGATCACCTATCACAGGCTCTAACTGGGTAACCTGCTTGAGCCCCATGGCTCAAGCCACTCCTAGTCATCTTCTATCAGGGCATCTTGAGTGGTCTTGAATAGCTTCGGTTTTTGGTATCGAATCTTTACCACCTGGAAAAGATAAGCAAAACAATAAGCAGGCATTCACCATGCTTCAAGATGGCCTTGAAACGACCCAAAAAAATGTAAAATTAATATAAAAAAGCAATATAATTGTACAAAAATATGATCAAAACATCAAATACGATGTATTCCATCTAAATTAGGTTTAATTACCTATTATGCAATGTGATATGCCTAAAAAAAATTGCATTTTTTAAGCAAGAATAATGCGGTAGTAGATTCTGTACATACCCGCCTAGCATCGTCTCCTCTATTGGATGCCTCTTCTTGTTGACTCATGGTGATTTTAGGATGAGTTCAACAGTGCTATCCAACAAAAAATCACACTCCGCCTCCTCACCTCTCGAATCATAAAATAAAACATGCAATAATGAGCCCAAAACTCACATTTTAGGTTTTTATAGGTTTGCCATGGTCGCATTTGTCCTAGGGTGGGGTGAATGCACTTTTAGCCATTTGTCCCACCTTGGTATGAATACCAAATTTGCATTCATCCCACCCTATGATGAACACAAAATTTTTATACCAAAACAACTTAAAACTGCCCCAAAAGCGTCCAAAAACCCACAAAAACAGCTCAATGTTGGTCAATTTTTCACATAATTCAAGAAGTAAAATAAACCACTATCAAGGCCTATAAAAAAAATTAATTCACTCCCTAATAATTCTAGTATAGCCAAACCACTCCACGGGAATGAAGTTTTTCCCTCCTTTCCTCTCCAAAAGGCACCAAAAAGGGTCCAAAACCCACCAAAAACAAGTCAAATTTGATGGAATTCATTCAAGATATATATGGAACCCAAAGTTGCAATGGATACACTGAAGAGTCACTACTTTAATCTCTAAGAAGTCCATGATGGCTGGACTAACCCACAGGAATGAGGTTTTTCAACTCCTCTCTTCCATGAAGCATTAATAACATCGTAAAATTCCTTCCAAAAGCGTTCTATTCATCAATGGGTACAACTGAAGTCAACCTTAAAAAAAGTCCTCTAGGTCAAGTGACTCATCACTTTTCTCACTGGTCATTCCCTCATTGACTCGTTGCTTGAGGGGGTAGTCATACTCAGTTCCAAATCAACAAGCACACTCTCAATCAGGAAAATTGCGTTCGTTCAAAAAAATCATTGACAAAGACAATCATGCCCCTGCTTGGGGTAGCAAACAAGCACAAAATATCAAATAAAAATACTTGGAATTACTAGCATCATGGAATCATAGGCCTCACCTCTTCATAATAGACAAATCTCAAGCAAGTTTCTTAGCGCATCAGAAGCAAGGATTCAAGAACGCATGCTCTTTCTATGGTTCGGGTATCTAAAGTTGGTAAGGTTATTGAGTAACCTTAGTCATTGAACAATTTAGTCATCTATTTTTGCTCAGTATTGTGTTCCACACAATGCATCCCAAAAAGTTACATTTTTAGACACTAAAATCACATAAATATAATTATGCTACCATAAGCAATGGCTAAATCGACATACCAAAGCCCCTAGGGCAGCCCTCAGAGGTCATACAATGGTTCTAGCTACTTTCTACAAGGTTTTGAAAGGTTTCATGCCATTTTTTGGTACCTTTTGGCACCTTTTTCCTACTCGTCCCACCCTGGGATGAATATAGAACCTATTCGTCCCACCCTGGAGTGAATAGCAGCATTCATCCCAGGGTGGGGCGAATAGCAGGTTTGACTAATAAAAATTCAAATCTAGAAAAATGGTGGCTAGTAACGATCATTTATCCTATCTACCCATGCCTACAATTCAAAGCATGTAGCATATTTATGCCTTACTCCATAAATAAGGCCAATTTGGGATATTATCTTCTCCCTCCAATGCATGCCACCCTGGTGGCCAAGTGGCATCCCTGGCCCTACATGCCCTCGCATGCATTTTGACCGATGAGCATCCTTGGGCTATAAATTAGATCTAATTTGCATGCAAAATATATATAGGAGTTTAATTTGTACACAACGGAGTGCTATCAAGATTTCCCCTCACCTGATTGTGCTCTCTTTCCTTCAAAATATCTTCTTAGCGAAGGAGGTTATCGAGCGACTCAAAGTGATACAATTTGCTTACAAACACCTATCAATCGAGTGAATTTCCACCCCAAATCTGATTAAAATACCTTCCATATTTTTTTGGACCATTCCCTAGTGGAATTAGTGACAAAATTTAGGCATAATTGGTGGGCATCCCACCCTTGTGTGCCCCCCAATTTGTGACAGTCGAATTCATCCCACCCTATAACAAAATAAATTTGTGCACAATTTTGTTACTATTTTTAAATATACATTTTCTATATTATCATATTATTCTATAGTTCAAATTTCATGTTTTTCTGAGTTATATTGGTTGAGATATTGTGATTTGAAGTTTTTGCAGGCTTACAGGATCCACTAGAGCATGCATCAATATCTGAGTCTGATTTCTAAAATATGACCATATGGGTTGTCTTAAAATGTTATTTTATGCATTCTTTCCAAATTTTGTAGGTTTTGGATATGTTTAGGTTGATAAATTGCTTGCTTTGGGTTTTGCAGATTAGAGAAGTGTACTGTGATTATGAAGCACCATCAGATGCAATTTTGATGTAATTTTGGGTGATATCTTCCCAAAACCTCTTACTTTACTCACCTCTACAATTTCATGTGTTTTGTATTTTATTTTGTATAGGCGTACTTCTTATGCTCTTTTCTTGCATGTGGGGATTGCATGTTTTAGATCATACACACTTGCTATTTGATGTTTCTTGTTTCTTTGTGTGTAGGTGCAGGTCATATAGTGCATTGGGAAGCAGAATAGGACATAAATATTAGTAATACAAGGAGTGATAACTTTTTTCCTACCCACTTCGAGTGTGGGTACGCGGAAAGACATTGGATGTGCACCAGATTCTCTTGAAGGATTTCAATCCTCGGGCACCCAAAATTTGTAACAGTTGTATCAATAATTTGAATCCTGAAGGGGACATATTTATAACCTGGATCTGATCCTCTTGAATTAATAAGAAATCAATTTGCTTTGGTTCATTTCTTGTTATCTGCTATCTTTTCCATCTTACTTGCATGCTTCTGATTTGATGCTCATTAGACATAGGGGATAGATGCAATTTGCTATCCATATTTAGGTGCATCATTTTCCCTAATTAAGATTTTATTTTTGCAATAAAATGGGTTATGAAATATTTTTTTCTCGTGCAAGAATTAAGTGGAGTTGTTTGCTAGTGCTTTGGAGCAAATTTTGAAGTGGTGATTTATTTATCTTTTGGAAATTCATTAATGACAAGTAGGATATATAAGGTGTAAATGAAATATTTTTCTTATGTAATTGGTGATCTTTGTTGATGAATTTTATTTGCAATTTTAGGAGTTATCAGGTGTAAAAAGTGGGTTGAATTTTATGTGTACCTCTTGCATCGTGAAAAGAATTTTTGTGGGGTTGTGTTGAATGTTAATGCATTTTCCTTGAGATCAAAAGAAGGGTCCTAGAGCATATTTTCAGATTTAATTGAGAATATTTTGGAAGGAATATTCATGTGGATGTTTTGAAATAGACTATTGTTATCTAACCCTTGAAGTGGCACAAGAATAATTGGTTGTTTTTAAGACATGTTTTAATGACATATCTTCATCAAAAGAAATAAGAGGCATGGGCACATCATTCCTTGTTTAAATTTTTTTATTGAAGTGAATGTTTTGAAACATAAGGTGGAGAGAAAATGATTGATTTATAAGCATTATTGTAAATATTTGAGTTATATTTTGAAATCTACATTGTGCATCCTTGTTGAAATAAAATGGAATCACAGCTTGAGGGAGGATCTTCAATTGGTATCAGAGCAGTTTCCTTTAAGAAAACCTAATAGCTTAAAGGAGGATCTACAAGAACACAACATTGCAAGGAAAGTCAAAAGAAGAACCATGATACCTAAGAAGGAAGGAACACACATGGCCATGAAATAAAAGGAAGAAGAATTTGTTTTTCTCTAAGAGGAGAAGTGGAAACAGGATCAAGTGAAAAAATAAGCAACGAAAAAGAAGCTAACTATGCAAAAAGGAATAATAATGAACTAAGAATACTCAAATATTTTATTTGTGATAACTTTGGTCATCTTGAAGATCATTGTTCAAAAACTGGGTATAGTAGCAGTGAAGAAGAATGTTTTTTTTGTGGTAACCTTGGCCACAATGCAACTTATTGTAATGGGTTTAGTAGCAGTGAAGATGAAAAAGAAAATAGGGATAGTCAAATCAGGTATACAAAGGAAATTATACTTTTGGCAATAGAAGAAAAAGGAGATGCTCCTATTGAAGTAGCAAGCAGTGCTTCAAGTGATAGTGATGAAAGTCTCTCAGATATTGAAGAGAATGAAGATGCTCTTGAAAACCTAGAAGAATATGAGGATTCAGAAAAATAAAAGGAGGAAGCCATAGTTAAGGAACTTGTTGATTTGAAAAGAGAAAACTCAAGATTGAAAGCCCAAATACAAGAGGACAAGAAAACAAAGGTAAATTTTCTACAATATCTCACTAACCTTAAGGTTAATGTTGAAGAGGTAAGAAAATTGAGGAAGGTATGGCTAAAAAATTAAAAGTGAAAGAGCTAGAGTGTGAAATATTAGAACATGAAGTAGTTTCTCTAAGGATGGAAGTGAAAGATGTCAATGATAAGCTACACAGTTTTGGAAAAAGTTAAAAAGCCTTGGATAACATTACCAAAGTATAAAGATCTTCATTTATCAAAATATGTATAGGCTATGAAGAAGGACAAGAGGTACAAAAAGGGAAGTCAAGCTTAAAATAAAAGGAAGTCTCAAAGTAAGAATCAAAAGAAGTGATTGAAGAAGAACCTAAGACTTACACTAATGTGTTAGGAGGTGATAGCATCAAATATGGAGCAAACAAAGCACAAACAAAGAATGTGGATCATCATAAATAAGAAAGGACTAAGAGACCAGAGGATTCAAGGCAAGATTTCTTTAAAGGATGTTGTTTTTCATGTAACAGGTTTGGTCACAAAGTAGTGCACTGAAGGATTCATGAAAAGAAGGATTATGGCTTCACTAAGAGGAACTTCAAATATGGATACTTCTTTCAAGGACATTGCTACTCATGCAATTATTTTGGTCACAAATCTATACATTACAGGGATTATGGAAGGAATGATTTTGGCTTCACCAAAAGGAAATACAATTCATTTGCACCTTCCAAGAACTACAACATCATTTATTTCAATTATAACAATTTTGGACATATAGCAAGGTGGTGTAGAACAGTGTTTTAAAAACATCCAAGGATAAGCAAGAAGCAGGACACTCAAAAGGATCAAAAGGGTATGTTGAGAGATAAGGTTGAAAAATAAAAGGAGCATTGTATGTTGGGAGTAGAGATACTCCCACCCCAAAATTAATCACCTCAAGGAGAGGAGGTGGGAATGGGGCTGAGATAAGAGTTTTATCTTTAGCCCCAAAGGATTTCCTTTGCCATTGATGTCAAAGGGGGAGATATTTGAGTAAGGGGAGAGCATTCAGTCAGGGGGGGTAGTTTCTCAGGGGGAGTAGATTTGGAATAAAATGGTTTTGAAAAAGGAATTTTTAGAAAAATCTATAAAAGAGTTGCCATCAATGACAAAGGGGGAGATTGTTGGAAATTTGAGCATGTTGTGTTGTCATTGATGTCAAGAGATTTAATGTCCTAAGTTGATAGAAACATTTGTGAGAATATTCTTCATGGTGGTACATGAGGTATAAGGCAACAAGAAGAAAGGAATTCCTCTTCATGGTGTTTGAGAAATAATTTATAAGTATATTTGATTTACCTTGATGGTAATTTTACAAAGGTTAATAATTATTTATGGTGGCAAAAGTTTCTCCTTAAAAAAAAGGCCCAAAAGGATTTTTAATATTTAAATCCATAGGATTTAAATTATTATAATTAAATATAATATATATTTTGAAGCACCAAAAGTAGTTTTCAAAGCTCTAATATCGAAGTTTAATGCTATCGAAAGTATATTAATATTGCAAGGGTTGAGGGGGAAAAAGGTTGTTCGATCATCGACTAAATCTAGTGCCTCATTTGTCGATCGATTCACAGTAGGGAAAGGTGGAAAATGTTCATTTTCTAATTTTGAGGTAAGCAAAAAATAAGGATCAAAAGCTCTATCTTCACATCCCATCTGGGCGGGTAGCCCAGATAGTTGTGGTCACAGCACTAAAGCATAGCAGTTGATAGGTCCCGTTTTCGAGACACAACAACGATAGTGGAAGGTTTTACATCATGGTTTTTGTTTTGCATGATAGAAGGTGTGTTAAAGGAAGGGAAGTGTCCCTTTGATTTTGTGTGGATGGCTAGCCCATGTGATGGCCTAGATATGGCAAGGGGGTGGGGCCAATAGGTAGTGCGGGTTCGATTCTCGGCGATAGGCAACAACAAAAAAATAAATTAAATTGATTTATTTCAAAGTCCAAATTTTGTAAGGTATGCACCTAGCCTAGGGAGTCATAATGTGTTTTTGTGATGATTTTATTTTTGCAATAAAAGGGGTTATGAAATATTTTTTTATTGTGCAAGAATCAAGTGGAGTTGTTTGCTAGTTCTTTGGAGGAAATTTTGAAGTGGTTATTTATTTATCTTTTGGAAATGCATTAATGACAAGTAGGATATATAAGGTGTAAATGAAATATTTTACTTATGTAATTGGTGATCTTTTTTGATGAAATTTTATTTGCAAGGTTAGGAGTTATAAGGTGTAAAAAGTGGTTTGAAATTTATGTGTACCTCTTGCATCGTGAAAAGAATTTTTGTGGGATTGTGTTGAATGTTAATGCATTTTCCTTTATATCAAAAGAAGGGTACTAGAACATCTTTTCAGATTTCATTGAGCACATTTTGGAAGGAATATTCATGTGGATGTTTTAAAATATATTGTTGTTATCTAACCCTTGAAGTGGCACAATAAGAATTGGTTGTTTGCGAGACAAGTTTTAATGGTATATCTCCATAAAAGCAAATAAGAGGTATGGGCACATCATTCCTTGTTTAAAGTGTTTTGTTGAAGTGAATGTTTTGGAACATAAGGTGGATAGAAAAGGATCGATTGATAAGAATTTTTGGAAATATTGGAGTTGGGTTTTAAAATCTACATTATGCATCCTTGTTGAAAAAAGTGGAAACACTTGTGTTAGGGTTTGTGAGCAAGTTGTGCTTCATTGGTTGAATGATTGTATGAAAATCTTGAGCGTGATATTGAAAGTGAATGTGTAAACATTAGAAATCAGATTTGTGAAAGCAAGTATGTGTATCAAGAAGATAGGTGTCATATGCTAGATTAGATCTATATTTAAAAGAGCAATAAATATGAGATATGTGAAAGTGACAGACTTAATGATTGAGTAGAACATATTGAGCTATTTTCAAGTGCATATCATTCTCTATATGTTCTATAGCTAAGCAAAATCTAAGTAGAATATATTTTGTTTGAAGAAAGAATTTCTGAAAAATATATAAGCTTTTCTTATGTGCAAGGTTTGGAAGTATTTGGTACAGTTTTGTGAGCAGCATTGAAGACAGATTTGAGCAAGTCTTTGACAAAACTTAAGGGTATATTTGAGAAAATATTTGAGAAGGCTTGAAGATATATTTGAGCAAGTCTTTGAGAAGGCTTGAAGATAGATTTGAGCAAGTCTTTGAGAAGTCTTAAGGGTAAATTTGAGCAAGTCTTTGAGAAGTTTTGAAGGCAGATTTGAGCAATTATTTGAGAAGGCTTAAAGGCAGATTTGAGCAAGTCTTTGAGAAGGCTTGAAGGTATATTTGAGAAAGACCTTGAGAAGGCTTGAGGACAAATTTGAGAGTAGATATGATCAAGATTTGTATTAAGTCTTGGGGATATATTTGTGAGTAGAGTTTGGTACAGATTTGTGAGCAGATTTTGGTACAAATTTGTGAGCAGAGTTAGAGAAGATTTTTTCTAGACTTGGGATAAAAATTGGTGTATATTTAAGACAAAGTTGAGAGTAGGCTTTGGAGGTGATAGAAAAAAGAGGACAACAATCTCTAGTGGATAGATATCCATCAACCAGAGCAAGAGGAAAGAGTTCTCCTATGGAGAGAGATCACAACCAGAGCAGATGGGATATATTTCTTATAGAAGATCACAACCAGAGCAGATGGGATATATTTCTCCTGTGGAAAGAGATCTATAAACTAGAGCAAGGGGAAAGAGTTATCCTATGGAGAGAGATCCACAAACTAGAGTAGAGGGGATAGAGTTCTTCTATGGAGAGATATCCATGAACCAAAATAGAGGGGATAGAGTTATCCTGTGGAGAGAGATCCATAAACTAGAGCAAGGGGAAAGAGTTCTTCTGTGGAGTGTGATCCATGAAACATCTAGGAAGATAGAGTTCTTCTATGGAGAGAGATCCATGAACTATTTGAGGAGATAGACTTCTCCTGGATCAAGTTCCATTAACCAGAGAAAAGGAAAAGAGTTCTCTTATGGACAAATATCCACAAATCAGAGCATATGGGATTGGTGTATCCTTGGACAGAGGTTCATAAAAATTATAATAGGGAATTGATTCCCTAGATATTTGTTGAGAAAAATTAGTAGAAATATTTTCTCCGTGGAGTAGCCCATATTGGGTGAACCATGTTAAATTTGTGTCTCTCTTATGTGTGATAATTTCTACATTGCTTTGATTACTGCTATTGATATTGCCATTGATAATATTGGATAATATTATTTGGAAAAGAAAAGTAAAATATTATCTTATATTGTTCACCCCCCCTCTATTAGTATAAGCTTGTGTTCTTCAATTGGTATTAGAGCAGGTTCCTTAAGGAAAGCCTAACAACTTGAAGGAGGATCTACAAGGACACACATGGCAAAGAAAGGCAAAATAATAACCATGAGATCTAAGAAGGAAGGAACACACATGGCCATGAAATAAAAGAGAAGAAATTGTTTTTTTCTCTAAGAGGAGAAGTGGAAATAGGATCAAGTGAAAAATCAAGAAGCAAAAAAAAAAGCTAACTATGCAAAAAGGAATAATAAGGAACTAAGAATACTCAAATGTTTTATTTATGGTAACTTTGGTCATCTTGAAGATCATTGTTCAAAAGTTGGGTATAGTAGCAGTGAAGAAGAATGTTTTGTTTGTGGTAACCTTGGCCACAATGTAGCTTATTGTAATGGGTTCAGTAGCAGTGAAGATGAAAAATAAAATAGGGATAGTCAAATCAAGTATACAAAGGAAATTATACTTTTGGAAATAGAAGAAAAAGGAGATGCTCCTATTGAAGTAGCAAGCAGTGCTTCAAGTGACAATGATGAAAGTCTCTTATATATTGAAGAGTATGAAGATGCTCTTGAAAACCTAGAAGAAGAGGAAGATTCAAAAAAAGAAAAGGAGGAAGCCATAGTTAAGGAACTTGTTGATTTGAAAAGGGAGAACTCAATATTGAAAGCCCAAGTACAAGAGGATAAGGAAACAAAGGCAAAGTTTCTACAAGATCTCACTAACATTAAGGTTAAGGTTGAAGAGGCAAAGAAAATTGAGGAAGGTATGGCTGAAAAATTAAAAGCAAAAGAGCTAGAGTGTGAAATATTAGAACATGAAGTAGTTTCTCTAAGGATGGAAGTGAAAGATGCCAATGATAAGCTACACAGGTTTGGAAAATTTTCAAAATCCTTGGATAACATTACCAAAGCACAAATATCTTCATTTATCAAAAAAAGGCTAGGCTATGAAGAAGGACAAGAGGTACAAAAAGGGAATTTAAGCTCAAAATAAAAGGAAGTCTCAAAGGAAGAATCAAAAGAAGTAATTTAAGAAGAACCTAATACTTACGTCGATGTTAATATTGTACAAACCCTGTTAAGACATACACACCCACTAGCACTTTTGTGCAGTCCCACTCAAGCTCAACCATATTACAGCAACACAGTTCCACTGAAACTCAAACCATGTAACAGCAATTAGTCTAAACATCTACAAACAATTAAATTTGAAAATTCAATGTCCCAAAATAATTAAAACTGATGTCCAAAGGACTGTGGTGTAATGGCAATGAGTACATCCATAAGATCTGAGCAAGGTTCAAAACCTCTTTTCTTAAATTCCCTTTACTTAATGTTCTGAGTAGACCTCATAGAGAAGGCTTGGCTATAGGAAGTCTAACATTTGTGGACCTTAAAAAAATAGAGGATATATAATGAAGGTTAAGAAAAAGGGGTAAACCCAGGTGTTGTAGGTGATTTGGAGAGGAGAGGGCAATCCTCCAAGGGAGGTCCCAAGTTCGAATCTCCACCCTACCAAAAAGCTGAATTGGGTACCCAAAATCCAATTGATAATGTTGGTGCGAGCAGGGATGGGTGCTACTCCCGGGTGACTTTGATGGTGTAGAACCCCCTTTTCGTGGTCTCTCAGACCAAGGCAGCCCCACAAGGAAAAAAAAAATACTTACGTCGATGTTTTAAGAGGTTATAACATCAAAGAGGGAGCAAAAAATGCACAAACAAGGAATAGGGATCATCACAAAGAAGAAAGGACTAAGACACCAGAGGATTCAAGGAAATATTTCTTCAAAGGACATTGTTTTTCATGTAATAGGTTTGGGCACAAAGTAGTGCATTGTAGGATTCATGAAAAGAAGGATTATGGCTTCACTAAGAGGAACTTCAAATATGGATACTTCTTTCAAGGACATTGCTACTCATGCAATAGTTTTGGTCACAAATATACACATTGCAGGGATTATGGTAGGAATGATTTTGGCTTCACCAAAAGATTTTAAAATTTATATGCACCTTCCAGGAACTAAAACATCAGATGTTTCAATTGTAACAATTTTGGGCATATAGAAAGGTGGTGTAGAATAGTGTTTCAGGAACTTCCAAGGATAAGCAAGAAGTAGGACACTCAAAAGGATCAAAATGGTATGTTTATAAAGAAGGTTGATAAATAAAAAGAGCATTGTATGCGATTAGAGATACTCCCACCCCAAAATTAATCACCTCAAAGAGAGGAGGTGGGGAGGGGGCTGAGCTAAGAGTCTTATATTTTGTCCCAAATAATTCCCTTTGCTATTGATGTCAAAGGGGGAGATATTTGAGTAAGGGGAGAACATTCAGTCAGGGGGAGAAAATTTGGAATCAAATGGTTTTGAAAAAGGAATTTTTAGAAAAGTTTTAGAAAAGGGTTGTCATCAATGACAAAAGGAGAGATTGTTGGAAATTTGAGCTGCTTGTGTTGTCATTGATGTCGAAAGGTTTAATGTCCTAAGTTGATGGAAATATTTGTGAGAATATTCTTCATGGTGGCACATGAGGTATAAGGCAGCAAGAAGAAAGGAATTCCTCTCCATGGTGTTTGAGAAATAATTTATAATTCTATTTGATTTACCTTGATGGTAATTTTTTTTGAGTAAATGCTTCTGTTGGCAATTTTGGGTTTGAGATCCTAGCTTCTTGTCTATGAGTTGTCATTGATGTCAAAAGGAAATGGCATTAATGTTAAGAGGATGTGTTGGCTTCAAAGGTGGAAGATTCCAAGAGAATATTTTTAAGAGAATCCGGAGAGATTCCATTGGCAAGGGTTTTTCATTAAAACCAAACCGGTTTTTATTAAAACCAAGTTGGATAGGGTTTTTATTAAAACCAAGTTAAATGGTTTTTATTAAAACCAATGGAGGTTCTCTTTATTATTTATTTAATTATTATTTAAAACCCTTCAAGGTTTTAATTAATTAATTATTTAATTAATTAAGGGAGAAATGGTCTTTATTTTTGTCGACGTCAAGGTGTCTTCGAAGAGACTATTTATTCTCCAACTCCTAAGGTTGGAAGGCTAATGAATTCAAAATTCCCTGAATGCAATTTGTGGTGTTTGTGCTCTGTATTCGCTGCGATCGAAGGAAGACTTAGAAGCACGTGCGGTTGAAAAGTCTTCGAGAGTTTTTTTTGAGGGTGAAGTGGAGGGAAGTTCACTTGTGAACTTCGTAGCCCGCATGGGCTAGTGGCAACGAAGGTTGTTGTTGGGCACTGCATTGGCGGAGGTCACCGTTTTGAGTCTCGCGGGGGTGCTTTGCTAGAGTAACACACGTTTTTATTAAAACGTCTTTATGCCGTGAAATTCGGAGTTTCTTGGACAGCGATTTATAAGGTGTGATTAAATTTTATGAGTTTTGGCTTTTGTGATTAGCATTGAATAAAAGCTTAGGAGAAATAAGGGCATATTTCTTTGGATGTATTTTTAAGATTATTCTTTGCTATGCTAAAATTAAAAATGGAGGTATAAGGTGTGAGTCTGTGATTGTTGATTTATTGGCATGTTATGGTGGTTGTGTTTAAAGAAGTGGAGCTAAAAGGTGTAATAAAGGAAGTTTATATTATTGCTCATTTCTTTTTATTCTAACCCTAACTTGGTTGGAAGTTTGAGAGTTGTGTGTGGTGACAGCTTGAAGGTTCAATTATCTTCTACTCCAATAAGGTATGGGCACATTCTTCTTATGAGTATGATTGGTGTATGTTTTCTAAAATAAGGTTGGAGTGAAAAGGTATTCTACTAGGTATCCTTTGGCTAGGTGTAAATCCTATTTTCTGGTTTGTTGAAGACTACTTATGCATTGTTATCCTTAAGGAGAGTTTTTGGTGAATGCATAATTTTTGGTTTGAGATAGTGGAAGCTTTGTGCACTAGGGTTTATATTTGTGAGTCTAGCTACTTGCATTGAGTTGGTGGAACCCTTGGTTGGCTGTTTTGAGTTTGATGGTTGAGTTGCTTCCATAGAGGTTGTTTGATCAAGTTATTGCTTTACTTGATTCATGATATTGGGCTTACTCCATTGAGTTGATTTGAGCAAGTTATTCTTTGCATTTGGTGATATTGTGTTGGTGTCTATTTTGTTCAAATATCTTTGGAGGGAAAAGGATTTCTACTTGTTTCCTTTTCTTGTGATGATTGGTTGAATGCTTCAAGGTTGATGTTGAGTTGAATGGTGTTGGTTGACTAAACCTTGTTTGATGAGCATTGTTGTTGAAACCCTAATTGATGGTGAAAAGAACATGAGTATCATTGTTATGTGATTCTTTGCATAGTTGGCAATTGTTGGGGTTTCATGTTCTTGAAAGAAAACATTCTATCCTATCCATTTCAGATATTGAGTTGAGTTTTCAGATTTGAGATTGAGATTGATCTGAGTTGATTTGAGTTGAGTTTTGAGATTGGGATTTGAGTATAGAACATATTGAGTCTCTAACAATTCTCTTTATGCTTCTATGAGTTTGACAAATCACATTGGGTCTCTAACAATTCACTTTGTGATTTCCTACTAAGAAAGTTTTTCTTGGTGAGCTTGCTGAGTTTTTGGACAAGTTTCGATGGGGACTTGTGAGCAGTTTTGGACAGGTTCGGTGGGGACTTGTGAGCAGATTTGGACAGGTCCTAGCAGAGGACTTGTGAGCTGAGTTTGATAGTTCTATCGAGAGAACTTGAGGACAGAGGTGCATTGGTTCTATGAGAAGAACCCGAGGACAGTTTGGCAAGTCTTTGAGAAGGCTTGTATGCGAGAGGATTGATTTGTTCAAGAGTTGGACAGATTCGACAGACAGAGGAAGACTTGTACTAGACCGACTCGACTATGTTTGGTACAGGTTGCTGAGCTGCTGTGGACGTGATCATAGAAGGCAGAGGTCTCTTAGGCTAAGCATTGAGGATAGGAGGTCTTCGGTGGAAAGGAGTTCCACGTGCTGGCAAGAGGTAGAGGCGGTTGATCTTCTGAGGGATCATTTCTAGAGCAGAGGGGAAGGTATCTCCTTTGAGCAGAGGCTCATAAATTCTGATTGGGGGAAGGTATCTCCTTTGAGCAGAGGCTCATAAATTCTGATTGGGGGAAGGTATCTCCTTTGGGCCGAGGCTCATAAACATTGTAATTGGGAAGGATTCCCAAAGAACTTTGAGATAACTTTTAGAGAAAAGTTTTGTGGACGTAGCCACGTTAAAATTGGTGTCACTTTGTGGATGATATTGTGCATTGCTTTGATATTGCTTTGGGTGTATTGCTTTACTATTTTGAAGTATAAAGGAAAAAGTAAAAAGAGGTCTTATACTTGTTCACCCCCCCTCTCGAGTATAAGCTTGTGTTCTTCAATTGGTATCGAGCGAGTGCCTTCGAAAAGTTTAACAACTTGAAGGAAAAGCTAGTAAAGAACACAATGGATCATTCAAGTGGCAATGCAAGCACCTATTCTTGATGGGTCAGATTTTGGTCTTTGGAGTGCAAGGATGAAGGTTCATCTAATGGCACTTGGGAATGAGGTTTGGGAAGTGATTGAAGATGAGTACACTATTCCTGAACATGGTCCTAATACTAAAGAAGAAAGGCTCCTACATCACAGCAATTCAAAAGCAATGAATGCAATCCTGAAAGGCTTACAGAAAGCAGATCTCACCAAAGTGATTCACTGCAAGACAGCTAGTGAAATGTGGAAACAGATTGAAGGTGGTTCATACGAGTGATACAAATGTCAGAAAGGCCAAGTTGAGACACTTCAAAGGTATGTTTGAACAACTCAAGATGAATGATGATGAAAATATTAGTGACTACATGCTTCGTATGGATGAGGTTGTTAACTCCATGAAAGACTTAGGTCTTGAGCTTGCTGAAAATGATGTTTGTGATAAGATTTTAAGATCTCTTCCTAATAGATTTAGTGAAAATATTTCTGCTATTGAGGAAGCTAAAGATTTGGATAAGTTGAAAAAGGATGAGCTCCATAGTATACTTGCAGCATTTGAGTTGAGAACTCAAGTGAAGGTTGATGTCAAGAAAGAGGCGACTTTCAAGGCTACCAAGAATTCCAAGGGTAAACAACTTCAAGATAGTGATGAGTCTTCTAGTGATGAAGAGGCATATTACAACAAGAAAGGCAAGTTCTCTAGAAAGCACAAAAGTATGAAAAATATAAGATGTTTCAATTGTGGAAAGTTTGGTCATTATGCTACTCGATTGTACTGTTCCCAAGAATGAAAGTGATGAAGATAAACAGGATTCTAAGAGCAAGGATTCCGAAAAGCACAAGCATCACAGGAAAAACAAATATGAGCACAACAATCAAGGAAAGAGGTATTCTCACAAGCACAAGAAGAGTTTCTACCTAGACAAAGCAAGTAAGTGTTCTAGTAGTGATAGTGAAAGTTCTTCAAGTGATAATGAAAATGAGATGTTGTTCATATCAAAAAAGAGGAAGAACCGAAACATAGATTCATTATCATGAAATGTCTTAGATGTGGAAATTTTGGTCACCTTGAGGATGATTGCACAAATAATGATTTGGTTTCTAGTATGTATGAGGATGCTTCAGAAAACTATAAGGAAGATGCATGTATGGTTTTTGAAAAGGGTAGCACCTCTAGTGATAAGAAATCTGAAAAAGGCTTTGATGATTCAAAAAGCAAACAAATAGAGGAAGATATAGAGGAAGGTGAAGTAGATCTTGAAGGTGAACTTATTAGTGCTCTTAGTGCTTTGAAAAAGGAAAGAAAGAAGAATGCTAGACTCAAGGATAAGTTAGATGAATGTTGTATGGAGAGAGATGATCTTATAGAAAGTCTTGACTTCTCTATGGCTAAGACACAAGAACTCAAGGATGAGTTAGAGTCTAAGGTTCTTGAGTATAGTGAGTTAGAACAGAAAATGGCTTCTTTGAAAGAGGAAACTAAAGAGTACAAGGATAAGCTTTACAGTGTTTCAAGATAGCTCCAAAAAGGTTAAGTCACTCATCAAAGGTCAAAGAAAGACAACAGATAAAACAGGCCTTGGTTTTGTTAAGCCACACAAGGAACAAGTTGGAGAGTCTAGTAAGAGACTCCAAAAGGAAGAGAGTTCTGATGAGGAAAGTATTTCAAAAAGGAGTCCTTGAATGATAGATGCACAGAAACAAAAAATAGAATTCAAAATGAGAAGAAGAAGTTTTCGAACCTAAGAGGTCAATTAAAGGAAAGTTTCAAGGCAGATGTTTTGCTTGTCACGAGGTTTGGTCACATGGCTTCACATTGCATGGCTCAAGTGAAGGAGGTAAATGACAGCTTTCGAAGTGCTAGTTACTTTCAAGGATATTGCTACTCTTGTCAATAGTTTGGGCACAAGGCAGTTTATTGCAAGGCAAATAACGAGAACAGGTTTGGTCGTAACAGGTTTGGCCGAACGAGGTTTGGTCGAACGAGTTTGGTCGAATAGGTTTGGTCAGAACAGGTTTGGTCAGAACAAGTTTGGTCAAAACTGGTGGATTCAAAGATCAGGTTTACCTCAGAGAAACAACATCGTCAAGTGTTTCAAGTGCAACAATGAAGGTCACATAATCAGATAGTGTAGAGCTGAAATTCTAGAATACAGGAACAGGAACAGTGGCATGATCAGGTCCAAGGATCAAGGCATGGACAAGAACAAGGATGAGAACAAGAACAAGAAAAGTGACAGGAACAAGAATATGGACAAAGAGTTCAAGAGAAGGCCCGGCAAGGAAGTTATAGACGCTGATGATGATCAGTGCCTAATGGGAGTTTTACTCCCACCCAAGAATTAATCACCTCATCAGGAGGTGGGGGAGGGACTAAGCTAAGAGGCTCATTCTTAGTCCCGAGCCCCAAAGGTGACCCTTTGCCATTGATGACAAAGGGGGAGAGTTTTGGGGGAGGGGGAGAGCCTCAAGACAGGGGGAGCTGTTTATGTTGAGTTTCTATGTTGTTGAGAAGCATGGTTTGCCATCAATGACAAAGGGGGAGATTGTTGGCAATTTTGGGTTTGAGATCCTAGCTTCTTGTCTATGAGTTGTCATTGATGTCAAAAGGAAATGGCATTAATGTTAAGAGGATGTGTTGGCTTCAAAGGTGGAAGATTCCAAGAGAATATTTTTAAGAGAATCCGGAGAGATTCCATTGGCAAGGGTTTTTCATTAAAACCAAACCGGTTTTTATTAAAACCAAGTTGGATAGGGTTTTTATTAAAACCAAGTTAAATGGTTTTTATTAAAACCAATGGAGGTTCTCTTTATTATTTATTTAATTATTATTTAAAACCCTTCAAGGTTTTAATTAATTATTATTTTCGCCGACGTCAAGGTGTCTTCGAAGAGACTATTTATTCTCCAACTCCTAAGGTTGGAAGGCTAATTAATTCAAAATTCCCCAAATGCAATTTGCGGTGTTTGTGCTCTGTATTCGCTGCGATCGAAGGAAGACTTAGAAGCACGTGC
This sequence comes from Wollemia nobilis, assembly GCA_028583015.1. Taxonomy (NCBI): domain Eukaryota; kingdom Viridiplantae; phylum Streptophyta; class Pinopsida; order Araucariales; family Araucariaceae; genus Wollemia; species Wollemia nobilis. Next base: position 2,470,389 of record JAQPPZ010003287.1, on the reverse strand, counting down.
GGTTGAAAAGTCTTCGGGAGTTTTTTTCGAGGGTGAAGTGGAGGGAAGTTCACTTGTGAACTTCGTAGCCCACGTGGGCTAGTGGCAGCGAAGGCTACTATTGGGCGCTGCATTGGCGGAGGTCGCCGTTTCGAGTCTCACGGGGGTGCTTTGCTAGAGTAACACACGTTTTTATTAAAACGTCTTTATGCCACAAAATTCGGAGTTTCTTGGACAGCGATTTATAAGGTGTGATTAAATTTTATGAGTTTTGGCTTTTGTGATTAGCATTGAATAAAAGCTTAGGAGAAATAAGGGCATATTTCTTTGGATGTATTTTTAAGATTATTCTTTGCTATGCTAAAATTAAAAATGGAGGTATAAGGTGTGAGTCCGTGATTGTTGATTTATTGGCATGTTATGGTGGTTGTGTTTAAAGAAGTGGAGCTAAAAGGTGTAATAAAGGAAGTTTATATTATTGCTCATTTCTTTTTATTCTAACCCTAACTTGGTTGGAAGTTTGAGAGTTGTGTGTGGTGACAGCTTGAAGGTTCAATTATCTTCTACTCCAATAAGGTATGGGCACATTCTTCTTATGAGTATGATTGGTGTATGTTTTCTGAAATAAGGTTGGAGTGAAAAGGTATTCTACTAGGTATCCTTTGGCTAGGTGTAAATCCTATTTTCTGGTTTGTTGAAGACTACTTATGCATTGTTATCCTTAAGGAGAGTTTTTGGTGAATGCATAATTTTTGGTTTGAGATAGTGGAAGCTTTGTGCACTAGGGTTTATATTTGTGAGTCTAGCTACTTGCATTGAGTTGGTGGAACCCTTGGTTGGCTGTTTTGAGTTTGATGGTTGAGTTGCTTCCATAGAGGTTGTTTGATCAAGTTATTGCTTTACTTGATTCATGATATTGGGCTTACTCCATTGAGTTGATTTGAGCAAGTTATTCTTTGCATTTGGTGATATTGTGTTGGTGGCTGTTTTGTTCAAATATCTTTGGAGGGAAAAGGATTTCTACTTGTTTCCTTTTCTTGTGATGATTGGTTGAATGCTTCAAGGTTGATGTTGAGTTGAATGGTGTTGGTTGACTAAACCTTGTTTGATGAGCATTGTTGTTGAAACCCTAATTGATGGTGAAAAGAACATGAGTATCATTGTTATGTGATTCTTTGCATAGTTGGCAATTGTTGGGGTTTCATGTTCTTGAAAGAAAACATTCTATCCTATCCATTTCGGATATTGAGTTGAGTTTTCAGATTTGAGATTGAGATTGAGCTGAGTTGATTTGAGTTGAGTTTTGAGATTGGGATTTGAGTATAGAACATATTGAGTCTCTAACAATTCTCTTTATGCTTCTATGAGTTTGAAAAATCACATTGGGTCTCTAACAATTCACTTTGTGATTTCCTACTAAGAAAGTTTTTCTTGGTGAGCTTGCTGAGTTTTTGGACAGGTTCCAGTGGGGACTTGTGAGCAGATTTTGGACAGGTTTCGGTGGGGACTTGTGAGCATATTTGGACAGGTCCTAGCAGAGGACTTGTGAGCTGAGTTTGATAGTTCTAGCAGAGAACTTGAGGACAGAGGTGCATTGGTTCTATGAGAAGAACCTGAGGACAGATTTGGCAAGTCTTTGAGAAGGCTTGTATGCAGAGGATTGATTTGTTCAAGAGTTGGACAGATCTGACAGATAGAGGAAGACTTGTACTAGACCGATCGACTGTGTTTGGTACAGGTTGCTGAGCTGTTGTGGACGTGATCATAGAAGGCGAGAGGTCTCTTAGGCTAAGCATTGAGGACAGGAGGTCTTCGATGGAAAGGAGTTCCACGTGCCGGCAAGAGGTAGAGGCAGTTGATCTTCCGAGGGATCATTTCCAGAGGAGAGGGGAAGGTATCTCCTTTGAGCAGAGGCTCATAAATTTTGATTGGGGGAAGGTATCTCCTTTGAGCAGAGGCTCATAAATTCTGATTGGGGGAAGGTATCTCCTTTGGGCCGAGGCTCATAAACATTGTAATTGGGAAGGATTCCCAAAGAACTTTGAGATAACTTTTAGAGAAAAGTTTTGTGGACGTAGCCCGACCATTCTGGGTGAACCACGTTAAAATTGGTGTCACTTTGTGGATGATATTGTGCATTGCTTTGATATTGCTTTGGGTATATTGCTTTACTAGTTTTGAAGTATAAAGGAAAAAGTAAAAAGAGGTCTTATACTGTTCACCCCCCCTCTCAGTATAAGCTTGTGTTCTTCAACTTCTTATACACATCCACCATGGGGATTGAACCCGAATCACATCACGAATAATGCAAGTGGCATCCTTGTCGATAGACCACAAGACGCAGATACCTTGATGGTAATTTTTTAAAGGTTAGTAATTATTTATGGTGGCAAAAGTTTCTCCTTAAATAAAAGGTCCTAAATGATTTTTAATATTTAAATCCATAGGATTTAAATTATAATAATTAAATATAATATATTTTTTGAAGTGCCAAAAGTGATTTTCAAAGCGTCGACGTTGAAGTTTAATGCTATCAAAAGTATATTAATATTGTAAAGGTTGAGAGGAAAAAAGGTTGTTCGATCATCGATTAAATCTAGTGTCTCGTTCTTTGATCAATTTGTAGAAAAGAAAGGTGGAAAAAGGTCTTTTTCGGAGTCTAAGACAACAAAAAAGGAGCAAAGGCTTCGTCTTCACATCCCATCCAGAATGGTAGCCCATATGGCTGTGGTCATAGCACTAGAGCATATTAGCTGACAGGTCTTGTGTTCGATATGTAGTGGAGGCAATGGAAGGTTTTGCATTGTGGTTTTTGTTGTTGGAAATATGTTGAATATTTTCCATGTTATTCTGGTGGGGTTAACTGTAACAACCCAGCTACTACACTATTTATTTTATCTATTTTTCTCTTAAGGGTGAGGTATTGCTAATGTCAATGTGGATGTATGTACAGGTATTGTGTATCTTAGATAGCTCAGAGCTGGGATTTCTTCTACCAAAAGGATAATCGGCTCAAGGTAAATCTAGGAATATGATGAGCGATGGTGTATTTGCCATTTTGTGGATCAGTGTATCTTAGAGGCAGTTCCCACCAGCGGTCCATGTAGCTGCATGTCATATATATGCATTTCTAGGTTGCTTGTTTACTAATAAATTTATAAATATATATAATAAGCAATAATATTATTATTATTATTATTATTAACAATGATCATACTATAAATAATAATGATAATAATTAAAAATATATATAATAAATATTTTAATATGAAACAAGAGAATGTGGATACATCAATAGTAAATTAAAATATTAAAAAAAAAACTAATAATAAAGGATAAGTCGGATTTAAGTAACATTCATTCCATTGCCAAAGTAAAAAGAAATTAATATAACAATTTCAAATTATTTTCGTGGCATGCAAAGGAGGTGTGACTTATCATCTGGCAAGTCTTCGTCATGATTAGCATGCGGTATTAACATTCGTTAAGGTAAGTATTTTTCATATAATGGGGAACAAGGGAGGAATAGTGGGGGATAGTGGATAAAATTGGTGAAAGGACGAAGAGTGGAAAAAAGATACAGTGAAGAGTGGGAAGTTTTTAGGGAAGAGCAGAAGAAGAAGGAAAATACAGCTTGAATTCCTGTAAGAATTGTATGTGTTTCATTCCTTAAGATTTTTCTAAATGCTATTTATATGTGTGCTAAATTTTCTTAAAGGAAAATCTATAAACCTGGTATACTTTCTCTTTCTGTGGTTATGGATGTGAAATCTGAAATTTAGACTGCATTGTAGAATTTGGGTGCATGATAGTTTTAAAGTACATTCAATTTTAGGTGGTCGCTCTGACCTTGGATTGCCAGATTCTTTGGAAACGTTGCTAGCTCACTTTTACCTAACCTGGCTCATGATATTGCAATGCTAAAATCAAAATTTGAATTTGTATTGGTATTGCATGGCATCTATTTTTATTAACAAAATCCCGATTGAATGGTTGTTGAAGTGTATCCAAAACACATGTATAAGTCTTATAAAAGAACAATATAAGTTTGTCAATTAAAGCCTGTTATTGAAAGTCTCTTGCTCTGAAGTCCACCTCAGAGATACAATGTGACATGTTCTTTTAATTTATTTATGGTTCACACAACCGCCGAATACCTTTATGATAGTATGGAAATTATTTAATCAAAATGTTTTGTTTTGAATTGTTACAGAAGAAATGAACTGTGTGAATATGCACAACTTTTAATTTGGTTTTGATTATATAATGTATGAAGGATGAAAACTATTGTTATTGTTTCTTCATCTTGTTAATTCATGTTTTAGATAGAAAGGATTAAAAAAAATATGTATTAAGAGTCACAGGTGATGGATTACGTTTGTTATGAAAGATGTATTGAAATTACTCTTCAAAGAACCAAAACAAATTGAAGAAAATGGTTATAAAATTACAAATGTTGTTGTTTTAATTGTATGGATGCATTGTTATTCAATTATACGATTCGTAGGGTAGTAATGAAAGTGAATATCTTTCAGTGGTGTTACATGTCTTCCTTTGGTCAATATGTACTTATATGTTATATAAACTGTGCGTTTTTTTAAAAGTTGCTCTTTTATTTTTATATATACAATGCACTGTATATTTCCTCTTGATAAAGATATCTATATTTTATATATGTTCAATGCATCTCAATAATGTAATTTTATATATGGTTAAGTAAATATTTTGGAGGAATTGATATGACAATATAAAATCATCTTAGGATTTTTTGTGGACTGTATTTATTTGAAGAGGGTAATAGGATTTGAAATATGACTTAGTATAGTTTAGACTATATTTAAAATAAGCAAGCCAGTGTTGGGTATGATTTATTTCTTTTTAGGAAGCATTGTCGTCAAATGTGTAGAGTATCCTTTGCAAATGATGCAGCACCGCCATTGCATTATGGGAATCATTCTTACCTTAATCAGTGTGACGCATTTAATGTTTGACGAAAGATCGCAGTCTAAAATTGTTTTGTATCCGCTTGCTAAACGCCTGAATGGATGAGTTATTAGGAAAATGATTGGATGTAAGAATAGTATTCCACCTTATAAATATTTCTAAAATCTAGGGCTTGGAGAATTTATGTGAGGTAATATTCGTTAGTATGTTTTCAAATTAAACATCTTGTGTGTATAATTTACAAGTCGTGTACAAAATTGATCCTTTAGATAGCATAGGGTGAGAGCTACCATATGAAAGTGAATCCTTAACCATAGAAGGATGTTGAATTTGATTAAAGTAAACATTAATGCTTTTACCTTAGTAATGTAAACGAATATTGAAGTTATGGAAATAGGAAGAAACTTTTAAAAATGTTTTTAGGGCAAACGTTTAATGGTATAGGCATAATGAACCTGAAATGCATGGTCTTGGTGAGTAATGAGTCTTATGCATTTTGTGGATTGTTGTTTTTCAACAAGTAGAGACGTCGTATCAAGCTTAATGCTTGGGTGAAAACATCATAGCAAAATTTAGCTCTTAGAGTATGGGAAGCAAAGTCTAAGGTGTATAGGGAATTATTATCGACTTGGCATTTTGTTGAGCAAAGCTATGTATTGAGTTAGACTTGGATTCTTAAATTTACTTTTAGTTATAAAACAATATTTACCTTTAAATTAGCATATTGGTACCTTTCTATTTAATATAGGGTAGAATTATATTTTGAGTTAATGGAGGACTCATAGATCGTTTTTAAAATAGTTTACTTTAAATTAATTAGTATGTATCATAGCATAGCTAATTAAGATGTACAAAGATGTTATTTTTAAATGAAATGGCATAACCCAATTGTAACTTAAACTATATCAAGGTGTGATTTACAAAAAATAAAGTTTTTTTTTTTTTTTTTTTTGGTGGTGGCCACAAGGGGTAAACAAACTGTGACCACGAGGGAACCATTACATAACATATCCGCAACATGTGAGGCGAGAGATTTGAACCTAGGCCTCTCAGCAACTAGAGAGGCCCAGAAAGTTAATAGTTGTGTGAAGACAACTTAAATTATCTTAAAGGTTGTGGGCAAACAACCTATCCATCTGGAATGGGGAAAGGCATTCATATTTCTAGCCCTGATATGAGGAGTGGAGCTCTCATTCTATATTTGGTTAATTCCAAACTCCGAGAACATGAGAAGAACACAAATATTTATGATATGGGTATAAATATTAGACTAACCCATCTAGAATTTGGGCAGGAAGTCTTATGGGAATTTGTATAATGATATGGGCTTATGCAAAAATAAGACTTTCGAAGTGTTATCAAGGCAAACATAAACTCATGATACAATTCAGGGTAGTGAATTGTCATAAGCCCTATCATGCACATGCTAATATATTGTAGTAGATATGGGGAAATTAAGCGTTCAAGCTCTAGGTGATATGGGCCCTGGAGTAGGAAAACCCCTGCCAATACTTGGATACTCGGGAAGGAGTGGAAGTATGTCATGGTAATCTAAGCTGGGATCTGGCCAATATCATCTTTACAGATATTTTTTTTGTAGCAGAATAGAATCTGTAAAGATTAAGCATAATTATCTTAATGTCAAAAATAAGTGTCTAGCAAATAAATTGAAAATTTTTTATTTACTTTTTTTAAGTATACTTGTAACCAAGTGGGTTAACTTGGGTTTTTACAGTTAGTGTCAAAGCTACATGAATTCTTAGATAACAAAACCATTAGTTTATAACAATTAGATTACATAAAAAAAATTAAATCAATATTAACAAAGCTCTTCTTTGCTAATAGGCAATGACATCCGGACCAGGAGCTAGTTCCTCAAAAAGACCGGTGATAGCGGCTCAGTGAGAAAGGCTGATCGAGAATCCAAAACAAGTCCTTAGAAAGATCGTAAGAACAAGTGCTACTGAGGAAACATTTGAACTCCCTCAGGTAACAAGAAGGGAGTAGGATCCTATGGCCAGGGATGATAATATGACTTGAATGCTCCAATTAATGCAAGAGAAAATGAGTCAGCAGAGAGAGCAGATGGAACAGCAAAAGGTTCAGATATTGGAGTATATGGCTCAGCAAAAGACACAGATGTTAGAACACATGGAACAACAAAAGTTATAGTTAACCCAACAGTAGGATATGATTACACAACAACAAAAGATAATTGAAAATTTGTCAAAAGGAAAAGAAATGATGGTCGTTGGGGAAGAGACATCGGTAGACCCTGGAAGGAGGCAGGTTGGGTCTGAACTCGATAAATACATGCGAAAAATTGATATAGCTAAATTTTATGGCAAAGGAAATGGTGAAGAAGCTGAAAGGTGGTTGAATAGCTTGGAAGACTACTTTGCTATTAGAAATTTATCCTCTAAGTCTAAAAATTCTTATGCAATATTTTGTCTGATAGGAGTTGCTGCAGACTGGTGGGACACTTACATAAAAACACATAATGTTGAAGTTGTAGATGTGCCTTGGGAGGACTTTGTGATTGTATTTAAAGAAATATATTTATCTCCCCAATTTTACCTAGAGAGAACCACAAAGTTTTCCAAACTGACCCAAGGAAACATGACAGTCACCGAGTATTACCAACGGTTTGTCTAGTTATTAAAATACATGCCAGAATATGAGCAAAGAACTAAAGTCAAGGTCCAAAAATTTATGTTAGGACTCCATCCAAAATATAGTGACCTACTACTCATGCTTAAGCCAGCATCATTAACAACTGCTTGGGATTTGGCAAAGCAGTGTGAAGAAAACCATAAGACCAAAAAGGCTTATTACCAAAAAACCTCTGATAGGGAAGAATTGTCAAATAAAAAGAATGATGGACCATCCAAATGGGAAAAGAACAAGGGAAATAAGAGTCGGTTTGAAAACAAAAATAGAAATGACAAAGGTAAGAATAGATTCCATGGGAATAGGAATCAGGACTATTGGGGAGGTCAGTTTAAAGGAAACTTTAGCAGATTTGAACAAAGGACTAAGGATGATGTGCAGGGTGGTAAAAATGGGGAAAAGAAGAAAAAGGCACCCCAAACTAGATGTTGGATCTATTAGCAGCCACATTACGCTGACAAATTCCCCATGAGAGCTAACAGGAGGCAAGAGCTAGTAGAGCTAGCCCATAAAATCTACGTTGCAACAGGTAACTCTAAACTTAGTGGTCAAGCTACTCCTTTTTTGTTAGAAGGCAAAATTTACAATAAGAATATAAGGATTCTAATAGATTCAGGAGCCACTGATAGTTTTATTTCACCAAATGTATTGAGAGACATACCGAAAAGACCTGGGTTTATGGCTAAAGGGTGGAAGGTTGAGTACGAATCTGGGCAAACCTATATAGTAGAACAATGTTTGTTTGATCCTCAGATAACCTTACCCTAGGGAAGAACTAGTTGGCCACTTTATGTAGCACCTTTACATGCCTTTGATGTAATTTTAGGAATCGACTGGCTCAAAGCCCATAAGGCACTATTAAAATTTGAAGAAAGATGGATGGATTTCACTGACGACTCCAAATAGAGAATTCAAATTTATTATGAATGTAAGTCAGTAGAACCCCACCTTTTGTTAGCAATGCAAGTCAAAAGGGCTATCAGGAAAAGAAGTAGGGTGTTTGTAGTTAAACTTAATAAGAAAGAGGAAGTGGAGTAAAAAACAAGTCATTTTCAGACCTATCCAGTGTTAAATGATTTCCAAGATGTTTTTCCTGAGAATTTACCTAGACTACCACCCAAATGGGAATTTGACTTCTCAATAGAACTGCTTCCTGGAGCTGCACCCATAGCTCGAGCACCGTACAGAATGACTACTATTGAATTGCAAGAGCTTAAAACTTAGCTTCAGGATCTGCTAGAAAAGGGACATATTAAGCCAAGTGTTTCACCATGGGGAGCACCGGTCCTATTTGTGAAAAAGAAATATGGGACCCTAAGACTTTGCATTGATTATAGGATGCTGAATAAGATGACCGTCAAGAATAAATACTCTTTACCCAGAATAGATGATCTATTTGATCAATTAAAGGGAGCTACCATCTTCTCAAAAATTGACTTGAGATCTGGTTACCATCAGTTAAGAATTCGAGAAGAAGATACTCATAAAATAGCTTTCCGCACTAGATATGGTCATTATGAATTTACAGTCCTACTTTTTGGTTTAACTAATGCCCCTGTAGCATTCATGAATCTCAAGAACAATGTATTTCAGGAATAGCTGGATTAGTTTGTATTAATATTCTTGGATGATATATTAATTTACTCTAAAAATAAAGAAGAGCATGATCAACATATGAGGGTTGTTCTTGAAGTACTAAGGAAAAATCAGTTGTATGGAAAACTATCCAAGTGTGAGTTTTATACCCCTCAAGTACAATATTTAGGGCATGTGATTTTTTTTGAAGGGGTGTCTATAGATCTGAAGAAAATAGAGGCTATCATTGGTTTGCTTGCTCCAAAAAATATCTTTAAAGTGCGGAGTTTCATGGGAATGGATGGATATTACCAACGTTTTATCAAGAACTTCTCCCAAATAGCTTATCCCATAACTAATTTGCAAAAAAAGGGAAAGGCTTTTAAATGGATAGACCGGTGTGAGGAGGCTTTTAGAATACTCAAAGAGAAGTTAACTACAACACCAATTCTCAGAATACCAGATCCAAATCTTCCATTCATTGTTTGCATCGATGCTTCTGTTGAGGGATTAGGTGGAATACTCATGCAAGAGGAAGGAGTAATAGCCTATGAGTCTCAGAAACTTAAAAAGCATGAACTAAACTATGCCACTCATGAACTAGAATTAGTAGTGGTACATGCTCTTAAGATGTGGCATCACTATTTGTTGGGTAAACCATTTGAGTTACAAACTGATCACCAAAGTCTGAGATACATATTTACTCAACCAATGCTCAATGCCAGGAAAAGGCATTGGATGGAATTTCTGGCAGAATATGACTTTGGCATTGAGTATATTAAAGGAAAATAAAATAATTTAGCTGATGCACTAAGTAGAAGAAGGCATATTTTTGCTATTTCACAATGTCAATTTGATCTAGTTGAACAGATAAGAACCCTACAACTTCAAGATGAATTTTCTCAAAAATGTTGTAAGATGGTGCAAGAAGGGTCTGAAAGAGCCAAGAAGTTTCAAATCAAGGAAAATACGTTATTTTATCAAAATCGGTTAGTGATACCCAATGATAAAAATCTTAAATGCAAGATACTACAAGAAGCGCATTATGCTCCTTATTTCGTCCATCCTGGTTATGTAAATATGCATGAAAATATTAGAAAGGATTATTATTGGTCAATAATGAATAGGGATGTTGTTGAATTTGTGGTAAAATGTTTAGAGTGTCAAAAATTCAAGGCAAAACATTTGCATCTCGTTGAACGTTTGTAATCTCATACAATCTCGGAGTATAAATGGCAAGTGGTAACTATGGATTTCATAGTCGGGTTGCCTAAAAATAATTTCCAACATGATGCTATCCTAGTCGTGGTTGGCAAGTTGACTAAGGTAGCACATTTTATATCCAAAAATGCAAAGTATGGAGTGTCTGCTGTAGCCTAAAAATTTTCCAGGGAAGTGGTACGGATACATGGTTTCCCTAAAACCATTATATCAGACAAGGATTCCCAATTTGCATCTAAGTTTTGGCGAGCACTACATTAAGCATGGGGTACACAACTAAATATTAGTACTACCTACCATCCTAAAATAGATGGACAAACTAAAAGGGTTAACCAATTTTTGGAGGATATGTTGTAGATGTATTGCATGGATCATCAGACCAAGTGGGAAGATTACCTGTTCTTGGTGGAATTCACCTATAATAATGGATATCACACCACACTCAAAATGGCACCTTTTGAGGCTTTATATGGAAGGAGGTGTAGGACACCCTTATCTTGGAGCAATCTGGAGGATCGGGTTATGATCAAATCAAATATGTTAAAGGAAATGGAAGAGTAGTTAAATGAAATTCGACTTAGGCTCAAGGAGGCCTCTGACCGACAAAAGAGCTATGCTGATCTGAAACAAACCCCGAGGGAATTTGTTGTGGGAGACAGAGTATTCCTGAGGGTTAAACCCACTAAAATCTCCATTAAATCCTCCAAGCTTAGCCTAATATTTGTAGGATCATTTGTAATTACTGATAAAATTAGCCCAATAGCTTATAAACTGGCCTTACCCCCTAATCTATCCAAAATTTATGATACTTTCCATGTGTCTCTCCTTAAGAAATACCTACTAGATTCTTCTCATATTTTGAATGTTGATCGCGTGTAGATGACAAACCCCCTACGCATTGAGGTGCTCCCAGTCAAGATACTTGGCTTCAGAACAAAGCAACTACAAAAAAGAAATGGTGATCAATGTAGGATCCAATGGGACCAGTATTCAGAAAACAATGCCACATGGGAATATGTGAACTTGATGAAAAGATAGTTTCTATTTTTGTTTGAGTAATGATTAAACAATATGTCATATTTTATTTTATGAGCAATAGCAATGGATTAATGAATTTTGCTCTAATTTGATGAAAAATTATACTGCTTCTAATCTTTGCTATGTATAATAGGATTTGTGAAATTAAAAAATACTGGATGATAATTTTGTTATGATCCTTGCTATATATAGATTAAAACTTTGATTGATGATGTTTAGATTTGTAAAATTAGGGACTGTGTTTAATCTTAGGGGGTGAGTATGTAACAACCCAGATGTTGCACTATTTATTTTATCTATTTTTCTCTTAAGGGCGAGGTATTTGCCATTTTGTGGATTAGTGTATCCTAGAGGTAGTGCCCACTAGCGGTCCATGTAGTTGCATGTCATATAGATGCATTTCTAGGTTGCTTATTTTACTAATAAATTTTAAAAAATATATAATAAGCAATAATAATAATAATATTTATTATTAATAACAATGATCATACTATAAATAATATTAATAATAATTAAAACATATATATTAAATATTATAATATGAAACAAGGGAATGTGGACACATCAATAGTAAACTAAAATATAAAAGAAAAAACTAATAATAAAGGATAATTCGGATTTAAGTAACATTCATTCCATTGTCAAAGTAAAAAGAAATTAATATAACAATTTCAAATTATTTTTGTGGCATGCAAAGGAGGTGTGACTTATCATCTGGCAAGTCTCCGCCATGATTAGCATGCGGGATTAACATTTGTTAAGGTAGGCATTTTCCATATAATGGGGAATAAGGTAGGAATAGTGGGGGATAATGGATAAATGTGGTGAAAGGACGAAGAGTGGAAAAAAGATACAGCAAAGAGTGGGAAGTTTTCAGGGAAGAGCGGAAGAAGAAGGAAAATACAACTTGAATTCCTATAAGAATTGTATGTGTTTCATTCCTTAAGCTTGGTCTAAATGCTATTTTTATGTGTGCTAAATGTTCTTAAAGGAAAATCTATAAACCTGGTATACTTTCTCTTTCTGTGGTTATGGATGTGAAATCTGAAATTTAGACTGCATTGTAGAATTTGGGTGCATGATAGTTTTAGAGTGCATTCATTTTTAGGTGGCCACTCTGATCCTGGATTTCCGGATTCTTTGGAAACATTGCTACCTCGCTTTTACCTAACTTGGCTCATGATATTGCAACTCTGAAATAAAAATTTGAATTTGTATTGGTATTGCATGGCGTCTGTTTTTATTAACAAAAGCATGATTGAATGGTTGTTGAAGTGTATCCAAAACACATGTATAAGTCTTATAAAAGAACAATATAAGTCCATCAATTAAAGCATGTTCTTGAAAGTATCTTGTTTTGAAGTCCACCTCAAAGATACAATGTGACCTATTCTTTTAATTTATTTATGGTTCGTACAACCATCGAAAACCTTTATGACAGTATGGAAATTATTTAATCAAAATGTTTTGTTTTGAATTGTTACAGAATAAATGAACTGTGTGAATATGAATGTCTTAAACTTTTAATTTGGTTTTGATTATATAATGTATGAAGGATGAAAACTATTGTTATTGTTTTTTCATCTTGTTAATTCTTGTTTTAGATAGAAAGTATTAAAAAAAATTATGTATTGAGAGTCACAGGTGATGGATTACGTTTGTTATGAAAGATGTATTGAAATTACTCTTCAAAGAACAAGAAAAAATTGAAGAAAATGGTTATAAAATTACAAATGATGTTATTTTAATTGTATGGATGCATTGTTATTCAATTATACGATTCGTAGGGTAGTAATGAAAGCAAATATCTTTCAATGGTGTTGCATGCCTTCCTTTGGTCAGTATGTACTTATATGTTATATAAATTGTGCGCTTTTTTAAAAGTTGCTCTTTTATTTTTATATATACAATGCACTGTATATTTCCTCTTGATAAAGATGTCTATATTTTATATATGATCAATGCGTATCAATAATGTAATGTCATATATGGTTAAGTAAAACTTTTGGAGGAATTGATATGGCAATATAAAATCATCTTAGGATTGTTTGTGGATTGTATTTATTTGAAGAGGGCAATAGGATTGGAATATGACTTAGTATAGCTCAGACTATATTTAAAATAAGCAAGCCAGTGTTGGGTACGATTTATTTCTTTTTAGGAAGCATTGTCATCAAATGTGTAGAGTATCCTTTGTAAATGATGCAGCACCATCATTGCATTATGGGAATCATTCTTACCTTAATCAGTGTGATGTATTTAATGTTTGAAGAAAGACCGCGGTCTGAAATTGTTTTGTATCCGCTTGCTAAATGCCTGAATGGATGAGTTATTAGGAAAATGATTGGATGTGAGAATAGTCTTCCACCTTATAAAAATTTCTAAAATCTGGGGCTTGGAGAATTTATGTGAGGTAATATTCGTTAGTATGTTGTCAAATTAAACATCTTGTATGTGTAGAATTAACAAGTCGTGTACAAAATTGATCCTTTAGATTATGTAGGATGAGAGTTGTCATATGGAAGCGAATCCTTAACCATAGAAGGATGTTGAATTTGATTAAAGTAAACATTAATACTTTTACCTTAGTAATATAAATGAATATTTAAGCTATGGAAACATGAAGAAACTTTTAAAAACGTTTATAGGGCAAACGTTTTATGGTATAGGCATAATGAACCTTAAATGAATGGTCTTGGTGAGTAACGAGTCTTATGCATTTCGTGGATTGTTGTTTTTCAACATGTAGAGACGTCGTATCAAGCTTAATGCTTGGGTGAAAATATTATAGCAAAATTTAGCTCTTAGAGTATGGGAAGCAAAGTCTAAGGTGTATAGGGAATTATTATCGACTTGGCATTTTGTTGAGCAAAGCTATGTATTGAGTTAGACTTGGATTCTTAAATTTACTTTTAGTTATAAAACAATATTTACCTTTAAATTAGCATATTGGTACCTTTCTATTTAATATAGGGTAGAATTATATTTTGAGTTAATGGAGGACTCATAGATCATTTTTTAAATATTTTACTTTAAATTAATTAATATGTATCATAGCATAGCTAATAAGATGCACAAAGATGTTATTTTTAAATTAAATGGCATAACTCAATTGTAACTTAAACTATATCGAGGTGTGATTTACAAACAAGAAGGTTAATAGTTATGGGAAGACAACTTAAATTATGGGGAAAGGCATTCATATTTCCAGCCCTGAGATGAGGAGCGGAGCTCTCATTCTATCTTTGGTTAAGTCAAACTCCGGGAACGTGAGGAGAACAAAAGATTTATGATATGGGCATAAATCTTAGACTAACCCATCTAGAATCCGGGCAGGAAGTCTTATGGAAATTTGTATAATGATATGGGCTTATGCAGAAATAAGACTTCTGGAGTGTTATCAAGGCAAAGATAAACTCATGATACAATTCAGGGTAGTGAATTGTCATAATCCCTAGCATGCACATGCTAATATCTCATAGTAGATATGGGGAAATTAAGCATTCAAGCTCTAGGTGATATGGGCCCTAGAGTAGGAAAACCTCTACCAATACTTGGATACTCGGGAAGGAGTGGAAGTATGTCATGGCAATCTAAGTTGGGATCTGACCAATCTCATATTTATAGATATTATGTCTATAGCATAATGGAATCCATAAAGATTAAGTATGCTTATCTGGATGTTAAAGAGAAGTGGCTGGCAAAGAAATTGAAACTTTTTCATTTACTTTTTTTAGGTATACTTGTAACCAAGTGGGTTAACTTGGGTTTTTACATTAACACTAAAAGGTACTATATGTTGTGTACAATATACTCGTCAGGGTTCGATCAAAACATATTGATATAAAGTACCATTTTGTGAGAGAGATGGTTGAAGAGAACCGAGTGATATTGGAGAAAGTTGATATAGAGAAGAATATTGTTGATTCATTAACAAAGGTTGTACCTTCTTAGAATTTTTCTTGGTGTAGAAGATCTATGGGCATGGTTTCCCTTGATAGTTGACAATGCCAGTTGTTAGCCCCTATGGAAAGTATTCAACAAGTGGAAGAATGTTTGAAATATGTTGAATATTTTCCATGTTATTCTTGTGGGGTTAACACTAAAAGGTACTGGATGTTGTGTACCAAATTTTTAGGGTTTTTTAAGTTATATTTAGACCCATATGGGCTTTTAGGGTTACTATATTTGAACTCTTTGTTTTTTGCCCATGACATTGTAAAATTCGTGCATGTGCCTTTGTTATATATATCGTACTTGCATTAGGGTTTGGACAGAGAGACAGAAGGAGAATATTATTGTATTGGAGACGATTAAGTTAATGCAATAATAAGATAATATTGTACTGGTTTTCCCAGTTGAGGGTTTCCAAAATAAATATTGTGTAATGTGTGAATCTGCTATCTTCTTCCTTTGATTCTGCAATTACTATTTTTCTAGTTTTAGTTTATTGGGGCTCTTTATTTATATTCATTTGGTATTAGAGATAGGTTTTAGCTTTGTTTGAGGAGTAAGGGTTTCAACCCTATGATAAATTAATTCTTGAGTGGGAGTCATACGCGAAAGGATCCAGGCAAAGGAGAAATATGGGAAGCACACGAATAGAGATTGAAAAATTTAATGGATAGAATTTTGAGTTGTGGAAACTCAAGATGGAATATTTGTTGTTTGATAGAGATCAGTGGATTGCGGTCTTGAGAACAAAACCAACATTGATGACAGATGAGGATTGACTAAAAATTAATAGGAAGGCAAGGAGCTCTATCATATCGTGTTTATCTAATTGAGTATTGTTGAATGTATCTACAGATACTATAGCAAAGTTGTTATGGAAGAAGCTGGGAATTTTGTATTAGAAAAAATCACTGGTAAATAAACTCTTTCTTCAAAAAACATTGTATTCGCTTCAGATGAATGATAGTGACTATGTGGCTGAACACCTAAATTATTTTAACACTATGGCAATTCAATTAACCTCTATAGAAATAAAAATGGATTAAGAGGAAAAATGTAATACTTTACTTTATTCATTACATGATTTATGGGATAACCTTGTTATGGCTATCACTAACACTACATCTACATTGAAAGTAGATGATATAGTAGGAACTTTGTTATCTGAGGAGATGAGATGAAAATATTTTGAGGATTATCATCAAAAGGAAGCCTTGATTATGAGAGGTCGTTCTCAAGAAAGAAGTAAAAAGAAATCAGTAGAAAAGAAATAAAAATCTAGGGATAAATTTGTTGCCTTGGAAAAGAGGAAATGTTGGAATTATGGTAAAGCAGAGCATTATAAAAGAGACTATAGATATAAAAATATTGATAATATTCGATCATATGATGAAGGAACTATATATAAAATTGAAGACCATAAATAAAGATTTAGGGGACTTATTCTTAGCTGCAACATGCTCAGGTGAATGTGATGAATCATGGTTGATTGACTCGGGTGCTTCTTTTCATATGACTCCTCATAGGGAGGGGTTCTATGAATATGAAAATATAGATTGAGTTAAAGTCTTCTTGGGATATAATTCAAAATATAAAATAATAGGTCGAGGAAGAGTCAAGCTGATGCTAAAATATGGAAGAATTAAAACCCTTCCCGATGTGTTGCATATTTTGGGTTTGGCAAGGAATCTGATATCTATGAGTAAGATGAATGATGCAGGTGTGAATGTGGTATTCAATAAGGATAACTACAATATGGTCTATGGATCCTTGGTGTTGGCAAGATGATTTCACACAAGAACTTTGTTTAGACTTGAGGCTAGCATTGTAAGTATTAATTGTAATAACTCTTTAGTTATATAGGAAAATAATACAATTTAAATGGCTCCGAGTATTCCTACTGTGAAGACAATGTTGTGGTATCAACGCATGGGGCATATTTATGAGAAAGGACTTCGAACATTGAAAATGAAAGGTATGGTTGAAGGACTTTCTAATTACCCATTAAATTTTTATTTTTTTGAGCATTGTGTTTTTGGGAAACAAACTAGAGTCAAGTTTCCAAGTAGTGCTACAAGGTCTGAAGGAATTCTACATTTAGTTCACAGTGATGTATTTGGATTTAAAAAAGTACCATCATTATGTAAATCTATCTATTTTGTTACATTTATATATGACTTCTCAAAAAAGACATGGGTATATTTTCTAAGAAATAAATCTAAGATTTTTAATAAATTTAAAGAGTTTAAAGGCTATTGTAGAAAATTAGATAGAGAAAAAGATAAATATTTTGAGAAGTGATAATGGTGGTGAGTATTGCTCTAATGAATTTGAGTAGTTTTACAACGACTATGGAATAAAAAGGTAGAGAACAACTCCATATACTCCACAACATAATGGGTTTGTAGAACGGATGAACAGGACATTGATGGATAAGGCTAGAAGCATGCTAAGTGGTGCAGGGTTAGAAAAGAAGTTTTGGGCAGAAGTTGTGTTAATATCTTGTTATCTCATCAATAGATATCCTACCTCAGCTTTGGTGGATAATACTCCACAGTATGTATGGATTGGTAAGAAAACCTCTCTCAAACATATAAGGGTTTTTGGTTGTGATGCTTATATGTATGTCCCAAAAGAGAAAAGAACTAAGCTAGATTATAAATATAAAAAATGTATATTTGTGGGTTATAGTACTAGTGTTAAAGAATATAAGTTATGGAACCCAAAAACACACAAGTTTTTTTATAGTCATAATGTGATCTTTAGAGAAACAAAAGGGATTTTAAAACAAGAAATGAAACCAAGCAAAGAACCATAAATAGTGCAGGTGAAATTGGAACAGAAGGAAGAACCAGTGGTAGAACCAAAATTACATAGAGAGTATGAAGAGGAATATTCAGAGTAATAAGGTGAGGAGGAAGTTAAAGATGCAAAACCTAGAACTCCAATTTTGATGAGATCATATCGACAGATAAGACTTCCAGATAGGTATATTCCTTCAAATTTTTATTCTACATTTAATTTATCAATTATTGGTGAAGAACCTAATACTTTAAAGGAAACACTTCAGTCAAGTGAGAATAAGTATTGGAAAAGGGCTATGGAAGAAGAAATGAAGTCCTTGGATAAAAATAAGACATGGGACTTGGTGAAATTACCTCCTGGTAGAAAACCTATTGGTTGTAAGTGGTTATTCAAGAAGAAGTACAATGTAGAAGAAAAGTTGGAGAAATACAAGGTTCGCTTGGTAGCAAAAGGGTTTTCTTAGGTTGAGGAAATTGAATTTAGTGATATTTTTTCTCATGTGGCTAAACTAACTTAAATCATATTTCTATTGGCTATTTATGTTGCTTTTGATTTTGAAATAGAACAGATGGATGTAAAGACAACTTTTCTACATGGTGAATTTGATGAAGATATATATATGTCACAACTATTATGCTTTAAGATAAAATGTAAGGAGGACTTGTTATGCAAGTTGAAGAAGTCCCTTTAT
Source organism: Wollemia nobilis (assembly GCA_028583015.1). Taxonomy (NCBI): domain Eukaryota; kingdom Viridiplantae; phylum Streptophyta; class Pinopsida; order Araucariales; family Araucariaceae; genus Wollemia; species Wollemia nobilis. The sequence continues at coordinate 2,451,512 of JAQPPZ010003287.1, read as the reverse complement.
GGGTTGAAGCAGTCTCCAAGGATGTGGAACCAAAAATTTGATAGATTTGTCTTGACACTTGGGCTTGGAAAAATCAAATGAGATCCATGTGTATATTTCAAAAAGGAAGGTGAAAATTTTGTTATCATTGTGTTGTATGTGGATGACATGTTGTTAATTGGTAACAGTAAGAATATGATAAAGTTACTCAAATCTCAGTTATCTTATAAATTTGACATGAAGGATTTGGGTGTTGTAGAATTTATTTTGGGTATGGAAATAATAAGGGATCATTCAAATAGAAAGTTATGGTTAAATCAAAGGAAATATGTTGATTTGATACTACATAAGTTTAGAATGCATTATTGTAAACCAATATGTACTCCATATCTAGTTGGTCAAAAGTTATATGTTGAATAGTGTCCTAAAATATGAGGAAATTGAAGAAATGCATCATGTTCCTTATGCTAGTATTGTGGGCAATTTGATGTATGCAATGGTTTGTACTAGACTTGATATTGCACATGCAGTGGGAGTATTTAGTAGATATATGTCAAATCTAGGTAAGGAACATTGCACTGTTGTGAAGAGGATCTTCAGATACTTGCGTGGAATTACATATTACACTATTTGTTATGAAGGAAAATCTGGAGACAATGATATTGTAAATCTACAAGGGTTTTTTGGATGTTGATTGGGCTGGAGATCTTGATAAGAGAAGATCCATGAGTGCTTATGTGTTTAGGCTATTTTGAGGTGCAATAAGTTAGATGAGTAAAAAGCAATCAGTTGTTTCTTTATCCACTACATAATTAGAGTACATTGTAGCAACTCATGTCAATAAAGAAGCAGTGTGGCTACAAAGGTTGTGTTCAATAGTTGGCATTAAAAAAAAGGCTATGAGAATTAACAGTGATAGTTAGAGTGCAATATTTATGGCAAATAATCCTAGTTTTTATGATTAGTCAAAACATATTGATATAAAGTACCATTTTGTGAGAGATATGGTTGAAGAGAACCTAGTGATATTGGAGAAATTTGATGCAAAGAAGAATACTGATGATTCATTAACAAAGGCTATACCAGCTTAGAAATTTTCTTGGTGTAGAAGATCTATGAGCATGGTTGCCCTTGATAGTTGAAAATGGCAGTTGTTAACCCCTATGGCAAGTATTCAACAAGTGGAATAATGTTGAAAATATGTTGAATATTTTCCATGTTATTCTGGTGGGGTTAACATTAAAAGATAATGAATGTTGCGTACCAAATTTTTAGGGTTTTTAAGTTATATTTAAACCCATATGGGCTTTTAGGATTACTATATTTGAACCCTTGCTTTTTTGCCCATGATATTGCAAAATCCATGCATTTTTCTTTGCTATATATATCAAACTTGCATTAGGGTTTGGAGAGAGAGACAAAAGGAGAATATTATTGTATTGGAGATGGTCAAGTTAATGCAATAATAAGACAATAATGTGTTGGTTTTCTTGGTTGAGGGTTTCCAGGATAAATATTGTGTAATGTATGAATCTGCTATCTTCTTCCTTTGATTCTGCAATTAACTACTTTTCTAGTTTTAGTTTATTGGTGCTCTTTATTTATCTTCATTTATTTTGCATGGTGGAGGGCATGTTAAAGTAAGGGAAGTGTCCCTTTGATTCATGTGGGTGGCTAGCCCACACGGTGGCCTACTCACGGCTAGGGTGTGGGGCTAGTAGGCAGTGCGGGTTTGATTCTCAACGATAGGTAGTAGCAAAAAAAAAATTTAAAATTGATTTATGCCAAAGTTAAAATTTTATAAGGTATGCACCTAGCCTAGGGAGTCATAAGGATTTTTGTGATGATTTTATTTTTGCAATAAAAAGGGTTATGAAATATATTTTTCTTGTGCAAGAATTAAGTGGAGTTGTTTGCTAGTGCTTTGGAGGAAATTTTGAAGTGGTGATTTATTTATATTTTGGAAATGCATTAATGACAAGTAGGAGATATAAGGTGTAAATGAAATATTTTTCTTATGTAATTGGTGATCTTTGTTGATGAAATTTTATTTGCAAGGTTAGGAGTTAATAAGGTATAAAAAGTGGTTTGAATTTTATGTGTACCTCTTGCATTGTGAAAAGAATTTTTTTGGGGTTGTGTTGAATGTTAATGAATTTTCCTTGAGATCAAAAGAAGGGTCCTAGAGCATATTTTCAGATTTCATTGAGCACATTTTGGAAGGAATATTCATGTGGATGTTTTGAAATAGACTGTTGCTATCTAACCCTTGAAGTGGCACAAGAATAATTGGTTGTTCTGACATAGGTTTTAATGACATATCTTCATCAAAGCAAATAAGAGGTATGGGCACATCATTCCTTGTTTGAAGTGTTTTATTGAAGTGAATATTTTGGAACATAATATAGAGAGAAAAGAATTGATTGATAAGCATTGTTGGAAATATTTGAGTTAGGTTTTGAACTCTACATTATGCATCCTTGTTTAAAAAAAGTGGAAACACATATGTTAGGGTTTGTGAGCAAGTTGTGCTTCATTGGTTGAATGATTTTGTGAAACTCTTGAGCATTGATTTTGAGTGATATTGAAAGTGTATGTGCAAACATTAGAAATCATATTTGTGAAAGCAAGTGTTTGCATCAAGAAGATAGGTGTCAAATGCTAGACTAGATCTATATTTAAAAGAGCAATAAATGTGAGACATGTGAAAGAGATAGACTTAATAATTGAGTATAACATATTGAGCTATTTGCAAGTACATATAATTCTCTATTTGTTCCAGAGGTTAAACAAATTCTTAGTATAATATATTTTGTTTGAAGAAAGCATTTCTAAAAAAGATATAAGCCTTGCTTTTGTGCAAGGCTTGGAAGTATTTGGTACAGTTTTGTGAGCAACATTGAGGACATATTTGAGCAAGTCTTTGAGAAAACTTAAGGGTATATTTGAGAAAATATTTGAGAAGGATAGAAGATAGATCTGAGAAAGTCCCTAAGAAGGCTTGAAGGTAGATTTGAGCAAGTCTTTGAGAAGGCTTAAGGGCATATTTGAGCAAGTTTTTGAGAAGGCTTGAAGGTAGATTTGAGCAAGTATTTGAGAAGCCTTGAAGGTATATTTGAGCAAGTATTTAAGAAGGCTTGAAGGTAGATTTGAGAAAGTCTTTGAGAAGGCTTGAAAGCAAATTTGAGCAAGATCTTTAGAAGGCTTGAAGATAGATTTAAGAGCATATTTGATCAAGCTTTATGTTAAGGGTTGGAGATAGATTTATGAGCAGATTTTGGTATATATTTGTGAGCACATTTTGGTACATATTTGTGAGTAGAGTTAGAGAAGATTTATGCTAGGATTGGGATAGAATTTTGTGTAGATTTGAGATAGAGTTGAGAGCAGGATTTGGAGGTGACATAGTAATGAGAACAACAGTCTCCAGTAGATAAAGATCCATCAACCAAAGCAAGGGGAAAGAGTTCTCCTATGGAGAGATATCCACGAGCCAGAGTAGTGGGGGCATAAGTCTTCTAGAAGATCACATCCAGAGTAGAGGGGATGGAGTTATCCTATAAAAATATATCTATGAACCAGAGCAAAGGGAAATAGTTCTCTTGTGGAGAGAGATCCACAAACTAGAGTAGAGGGGATAGAGTTCTCCTGTGGAGAGATATCCATGAACCAGAACATAGGGGATAGAGTTATCCTATGGAGAGAGATCCACAAACTAGAGCAAGGGGAAAGAGTTCTCCTATGAAGTGTGATCCGTGAACCAGCTAGAAAGATAGAGTTATTCTCTAGAGATATCCTATTAGAGTTAAAGTAAAGTGCACTATGCCTTCCTTGACACTTGTCAGTTTCTCTTAACAAGTGTCATGTGTTGAATATAGGCTTATGCCTATATATTATAACATTTTTATCAATAATATTAATCCCTTCAGTTTTCCCTCCTAACATTTGGTATCAGAGCTGATGTCTTCTGTTAACTGACGTTATCTGCAAGTGACGGGAATATCGGAAGATGTTTGTTGCATTCTCATTATTATGATTTGATCTAAAAACAACCTCGGATAGAGTCTAGGGTGCCTTTGTCTGTAGTCCCTAGTATAAGTGTCCTTATGGTGACCTTGTCATCCCACCGAAATGCATGGGTAACCAGCCGCTGCATTCGCCAAGTGTATAGAAAAGATCACTAGTTACAAGGATCACATATGAAAGTACCTTGGGAGTGTCGGGTACAACCGAAAGTGCACTCCAAGGTAGAAAAATTTTGAGGCTAAAAAAACTCAATTAAAACAACATCAAAATTACAATATGACACCACCATTGTGTCCGTCATGGAAAAACGTTTCCAACGACTATAAATACCCCTATATTCCACCATCAAAGGGGCCTTCATCATAATGAAAAACAACATGCCTTTCCAAGACAGCAACTAAAACCTTGCACTGTGGCGGCATCGCTCTCTGGCGGAATAAAAAAAACATACAGTTTTTAGTTTTCCCACGCAGGGGAATTACATGGACCATCTAGGCCTTCCACTTCCATGTGGAAAATAAAAAATGATCAATAAAACCATACCAATGGCCAAAAAAACTTCATCATGATAAATGTTTCCTGGGAAATAACATAGATTATGTGGGCCTTCCACCTCCATGTAGAAAAAGAATAGGGACATGTGGGCCTTTCCACTTCCACTTTTAAGTGGAAAAAACATTAAAAGATGGCCAATGAGGCCATATAGTCGGCCATTGCTGCCTTCCACATTTAAAAAATGCTCTTTTAAAAAAAACATTTCCCCATATTAAAAAAATATCCCACATCATTTTTCAAAAATCAAAATTTACCCTCTCCATATGGCGCTCTCTGCTGTCGATGTGCTGCGGTACCCGTCCGCCTCCGCGAGCGCTGCCACCACCTCTCTAGGCGGTCTCCTGAGCTTGTGAGCTTGAGGGGGCTGTCCACCTCTGCGAGAACTGCCACCCCTCACACTCAACATCATCGTGGCATTTCATGGCATTATATCTCCAAAGAGATTTGACTTGAATTTTTCATAAGGCCCGTCGAACTCATAACATGGCATTGTGTCACGCGTGGCATTAGAATTCCAAAAGATTTGGCTTCAAATTTTCACAAGGCCTGTCGAACTCGTAACGTGGCATTGCATATTTCGACGCTCCTCGTCTCAATTGACAGGGAAGAGAAAAAAATGATGCATACAACAAATTAAACGATCAACATAGTGCTAAGTGAAGAATAACATGTGAATCTGCAAGTTTGATTTTAGTTGCTTCGGGTATTAATGACAAACGCCTCAACAAATGGTTCACTGCACCACTGAGGTGCACCACTGCAGCATCACTGCAGAATACTATAGTCCCCCATCTTTGGCCAAAAAATGCAGGTCCACCACGACCTGATGTCCATCGGTGCGCAATAGCAAAATAGATACCCAAGCTTGGAAATCGCATTCACCTTGCATGAAGGAAGGGGAGTATGAAATAGTGCATGCTTGCTATTGGCGTAGATCACGGACTCGTCTTCGAACTGCAGGTGAATAGGCATCTCACAGCAAATCTCAACACTGTTCGTTCACACGATTCTTTCCAACGCCGCCTCCTCATCTGTATCGAAAGCTCAGTGAAGTACCCACACCAAATTCCACACTCAATGTTTCGAAATAGATTCTGGAAAGGTGTGTGGATGAAAATCATAATAATGAGAATGCAACAAACATCTTTCGATATTCCCGTCACTTGCAGACAACGTCAGTTAATAGAAGACATTAGCTGTGATCCAAAAACCCCCCACTAAGCCGATAAAAAGCCACTTATGACTGTCATAGAAGCTCGTGTGTTCAGAGATTTCAAAGCGAAGCAAGAAAATTTTGTTGGTGGAGAAGGCCCGGGTTTCAACAAAAAAATGACATTCGTAGCAAATCCAAAAATGGCATTGCTTTAGCCACCACCAACAATGCAGTCGACTGTGCGACAGCATTTCGCTCCTGCAAAACACGTCGAGGGCCCCCTGGGGTGAGCTGAAACTGGTTCCTGCCATTCTCAGAACATAGAAATCTCGTGCCTTCACCAGAAATGGCATTGGAGAAAGTGCCTTGATTCTCCTGTAGAACGCCTAAAATCAGAGCTTTTTCGATGCGACGGTGGCACCGCCAATGCTCTTGTCGTCGTAACGATGCATTCTGGTCCCACTGCATTACCCTTCCATCATGCCATTATCGCAGCAGCTTCACGCTCCTCCTTTAAACCACTTAGATACCTGTAATCAAGCGATGCAGCAATGGTTGGTGCTGCAATAGAGAGTTCAGCAGCCTGCTGAACTGTCCACTTTCCAGTCCCCTTCATGCCAGTCTTGTCCAAGATCTTATCCACAAGCTCACCACTGCCATACTCATCCTTCACAGTGAAAATATCCGTTGTTATCTCTATCAAAACTCTCAAGCTCACCTCGGTTCTATTCTGCAAAAGTGTGTGCAAATTCAGCATTGGACAATATCCAGCACAATGGCTTGCATGACATTGAATCTAAGATAGTGGTTGCCTCTAGGGTTTCTCACCACAAAGAAGTAGAATATAAAGAAAACAAGAATGCTGGCATAGGGAAAGCTCTTGTAAAAATAAAAAAAAAATAAATTCCCAAAATTTTAAAATTTTTACCATCTGGTTTCTGATCCATCAAATGATGGAGAGCATACTCCCTCGGTAAAAAATTTTTTAAAAAATGGGGGGAGGGAGGATTTCCATGAGGGAAATCCCCCCTCAAGCTCACAAGCTCAGGAGACCGCCTGGAGCTCTGATACCAAATGTCAGGACTGAACAACTAAAGGGGATAATTTTATTGATAAAAAGGTTACAATATATAGGCATAAGCCTATATGATGAACATGACACTTGTCAATGAAACTGACAAGTGTCAAACTGGCATAGTGCACATTACATTAACTCTAACATATCCATGAACCAATTGAGGATATAGAGTTATCTTGGATCAAGTCCCACAAACCATAGAAAAGGGGAAAGAGTTCTCTTATGGAGAGAGATCCACAAATCATAGCATAGAGGATTGGTGTCTTCTTGGAAAGAGGTCCATAAATATTGTAATAGGGAATTATTCCCTAGATATTTGTTGAGAAAATTTAGTAAAAATATTTTCTCCATGGAGTAGCCCACATTGGGTGAACCACATGAAATTTGTGTCTCTCTTGTATGTGATGATTTGTACATTGCTTTGATTACTGCTATTGATATTGTCATTGATAATATTGGATAATATTATTTGGGAAAGAAAATTAAAAGTTGATCTTATAATGTTCACCCCCTCCTCTCAGTATAAGCCTATGTTCTTCATCAAATACATTTTGGATTTCGAACATTTGGTATCAAAGCATGCTAATATTAAAATGAAGCTTCAATTTGTGAAGGTGATCTAGTTGCTAAGGAGTAGGACATATCTATAGAAGTTCATGATATCATTTTTCCACTGGTAAAACCAAAAAGGAGCAAGTATAAGTTTGAGTGAGGAGAAGACCTTGGCTATTGAAGAAGAAGAATATTTTTTCTTTGTTATTCCTATATATGTTTGTAGGTGTTAAAAATATTCTATTAATATCAGAAGATTTATAGAGTTATCCAAGAAGTATTCAATTTGTGTTGGAAGAGTTGGAATCCTAAAATAGATTGTGTTGTCTAGTGCAAGAAATGTGTCATCTAGATAAAAGAATAAGCCATCTGGAGAATTACACTATAGAGAGTTTTGGCAATCATATTTTTTATATCTTGTTGCCATGATTCATACCAAAGATGCATAGGATTAGAATAAGATAAAAATTATGTGAACTGGTCATCTAATTATGTTGTCTAAAAAATATTACCATTTAAAGTTACTATTTGAAGCTACCATATGGTGTTTCCATATATAAAAGGTTTTTCATCTAGATCTACTATCTATATAAGATCTAAGGTCTAGAGAAGAGTTGTTATCTAGAAGTGTTATTGTATGGAGCAATAATTATCATCTAAAGAAGAGTTATCATCTAGAGATACCATCTAGAGTTGTCATCTAGAGAAGAGTTATCATCTAGAGTTATTTTCTAGATAAGAGTTATTGTTTGGAGTTGCCATTTGGAGCTATTATCTAGAGTTGTTATCTAGAAAATAGTTATTTAGAGTTTTCATCTAGACTTGTCATTTGGAGAAGAGTTATCTAGAGAAAATTTATCATCTAGAGATACCATCTAGAGTTTTCGTCTAGAGAAGAGTTATCATCTAGAGATATTTTCTAGAGAAAATATATTGTTTGGAGTTGCCATTTGGAGCTATTCTTTATAGTTATCATATAGAGAAGAGTTTTTTAGAGTTTATATCTAGACTTGTTGTTTGGAGAAGAGTTATCTAGAGAAAATTTATGATCTAGAGTTGTTGTCTAGAGAAGAGTTATCATCTAGAGTTATTTTCTAGAGAAGAGCTATTGTTTGGAGTTGCCATTTGGAGCTATTGTCTAGAGTTGTCATCTAGAGAAGAGTTGTTTAGAGTTTCCATCTAGACTTATAATCTAGAGAAGAGTTATCTAGTAAAAAATTTGTAATCTAGAATTGTCATCTATAGAAGAGTTATATTTTGGATCCATAGTCTAGAGAAGAGATGTCATTTGGAGCTAGAGAAGAGCTTTTATTTGGAGCTATCATCTAGAAAATAGTTGCTATCTGGAGATATCATCTAGAGAAGGGTTATCATCTAAATATATTATTATCTAAATAAATAATTCATCTAAAGACATAGGTGTTGTCACATAAATTTTCATCTAGAACATTTGTTTGGAGTCACTATCAGAAGATATTATTGTCTAAGGTGAAGTTTATATTACCATTCAAAAAAGTTTGTCTAAAGTGAACTTTGACCTTGTCGTTTATTGACTAAGCCATGTATAACAAGGTAAAGATGCATGAGGGTTTTCTATTATAAATTTTTCCTCCAATCAATGCATGGGATGTCTAAAATTTAAATTTTAGTTAAGTGTTGTCAGTTAAAGGCTTTTGCCATGAATTAAAAAAATTACAAAAAAAAAATATTACTTATAGTTCACGATGAGGAAAGCGTTGTATGTGATTTACTAGAAAAAAAATGAAAAAGAGACATGAATACACTTAAATAAATAAATAAATAAAATCCCACATGATTTGTGGAAAGTGTGAAATCTTTATGTGGAGAGATAAAAAAACAGCAATAAAACAATTATGATATATGATAAACAGAACATCAATGGAGCATGGGTATCACCCAAAAAGGTCTATGAGTGTTCATATATGAATACAAATAAATTATAAATGCCAAAAAATTAAATTATCCTTAACCAAATGCTCCAATTACAACAAACTATGTTGTTGGTCCAAAGGAGAAAAAACTAGATCTAGAATAAAAAGCACAGAAAACTCCAAATAGTGCATCCAATGTATTCTCTAAAAAATTTGATTCTTCTATATTCAAATTAATCCAATTACAATACATATAATTATTGATAAGATTTGATCAATCAAAAAATCTAAAACAACTCAAGTTACTAAAAACTTGCTTTCTAAAAAACTAGCTTTTACATGGCCACCTTGCATGATATTTTTTTTATTCTTAAATTAACTAAAATTCTTAATTGGAATGAATAATAAAGCACACAATTTAATACATTTTCATGTGCTTTATTTTATTTACAACTCAAATATTAATTTAATAATTATGGGTGACTTTTGACATCACCCCTAACAATCCCCCCTTTGATGTCAAAGGGAGAAATGTCCAACATTTCTTTGAGTCTCCCATGAGTCACCTTTAGCAGCCCCTTTGTGAGTATATCAGAAACTTGATCCTCACTCTTAACATACTCAATGAAAAATTTTTCATGTACCAAATCTCTAACAAAATGGTGCTTCAAATCTATGTGTTTGGTCTTTACATGGAAAACTAGATTTTTGGACAATTGTATTGCTCCAATGTTATCACAAAATATTTTGGTAGGCTCATGTTGAGTCTCACCAAAATCCTTCAACACTCTCCTCAGCCAAATACCTTGTGTACAAGCTGAATTAAGGGCTACATATTTAGCTTCAATGGAAGACAAAGCCACAATACTTTGCTTCTTGGATGACCAAGAAATCAACCCACTTCCCAAGGTGAAACAATGCCCTATAGTGGATTTTTGATCATCAATAGAACCTCCCAAATCTGAATCAACATACCCAACCAGCCTTGAAGATATTTCTAATCTATAGTGTATACCATGATCAAAGGTTCCCTTCACATATCTAAAGATTCGTCTCACCGCTTGCATATGCCTTTGAGTTGGCAAGCTCATAAATCGAGAAACTAGTGAAATTGCATAGGTAATATCGGGTCTTGTTGATGTAAGGTACATCAATCCACCCACCATACTTCTGAAAGTCTTATCATCAACAAGAGGACTCCCATCCTCTTTCATAAGCTTCTCACCACTAGCAATAGGAGTATCAACCACCTTGCAGTTTAGAAATGAGAATTTCTTCAACATGTCTTGGGCATACTTGGCTTGGCATATGAAGATCTCATCTTCCCTTTGTTGTACTTCCATGCCAAGAAAGTATTTCATTTTTCCAATATCAGACATCTCAAAATCACTTTTCATGCTCTCCTTGAAGTCTTGCATCATAGCTTTGGAATTTCCTGTAAAAATGAGATCATCAACATAAAGATAAACATAAAACATGTTAGTGTCAACAATTTTCATGTAAAGGGTTGGTTCATTTTTGCTCCTTTCAAAGCCATTTTTAGAGAACCATCCATCTATCTTTGAGTACCAAGATCTTGGAGCTTGTTTCATCCCATAAAGGGCCTTTTTCAACTTGTATACCCAATGCTCTTTACCCTTTATTTCATAACCTTGTGGTTGCTCCACATATACCTCTTCTTCAATGTCACCATTCAAGAATGCACTCTTGACATCCATTTGGTGAACTTCCCATCCTTTCTGAGCAGCAATTGAAAGCATCAATCTAATAGTATCATGGTGAGCCACAAGGAGCAAAGGTCTCCTCATAGTCTACTCCATATGTTTGTGCATACCCTTTTGCTACTAGTCTAGCTTTGTGTTTGTCTATTGTTCCATCACTATGGAACTTGGTCTTGTAGACCCATTTTGTACCAATGACATCCATGTCACTAGTAGGATGAATGGTCTTCATTTCAACATTCATGGCCTCAACCCATTCTTTCCTTTGACTAGCCTCTGCATAGTTCCTTGGTTCACTAGAAATGCAAGATAAGGTATAGTAAGTCATTTCATCTTCAATATCTTCAAGATTATTACCTGATTGAGCTTGAAGTCTTGTTGTTCTCCTCTGATAGTTCTGATCCAACATCTAACTTGTTGGATGTGGTAGCAACAACCTCTTATTTTTTACTTGGATTGAAGTTGATGGTAAACTAGTCTCTTGGGAAGAACTAGTATTGTTGCCATTAACACTAGGAACTTGTGGAGGATCTTGATTGACCTCCATTTCTCCATAAAAATTATTCCCCCCTTCACTAATAACCTCTACACTCTTCTATTTATGATCAGAAAACACATCATTCTCAAAAATTTACAATCCCTAGAAACAATAATTTTCTTACTAACAAGATTGAAAAACTTGTAAGCCTTACTACCATCACTATAACCTATAAAAATGTGAGGCTCACTCTTGGGGTCTAATTTTTTCCTTTTAGCATCATCAATGTGAAAAAATTCTAAACAACCAAATACTCTAAGATGAGTCACCACGGGCTTCTTACCATACCATGCTTCATAGGGTGTCTTGTTTTTCACCACCATTGTGGGACTTCTATTCAGGATGTAGGTTATTGTTTGCACTACTTTGGCCCAAAAATTCCTCTCCAACTTCTTGTTCTCCAACATGGTTCTTACTAACTCCATTATGGTCCTATTATTTCTCTCTACAACACCATTTTTTTGTGGTGTGTAGGGAGTAGTAAAATACCTTTTTATTCCATGCGAAGAGCAAAAATCTAGAAATTCTTGTGAATAGAATTCCCCACCTCTATCAGTTCTTAACACCTTGATAGAACAACCTGATTCCTTTTCTTCCAATGCCTTGAAGGTCTTGAAGGCTGAGAATGCCCCATATTTTATCTTCAAGAAGAAAACCCACATTAGTCTAGTAACATCATCAATAAAGGAAATAAAATACAAATTTTTGCCTATGCTAGGACAAGACATGGGCCCACACAAATCTAAATGTACCAATTCTAATTTCTTGGTAGCTCTCCATTTGTTAGTTGGAAAGCTTTCTCTATGGTGTTTTCCAAGTATACATGCCTTGCATGCTTCCTTCAATTTGGATTCAATCCTTGGAAGACCATCAACCATATTTTTCTTAAAAAGAACATGTAAACTTCTAAAATTTAAATGACCATATCTAGAGTGCCACAACATGCTTGATTCCTCAATGGTAGAAAAGCAAGAATTCTGATTTAACATATTTATTCTCAATGGAAACATTCTATTTTTTGACATAATAGACTTTCCAATCAATTTGTTACCTTGCTTTTTATCATATATCAAACATTCTCCATTGTCAAAAAGTAGCTTGAACCCTTTCTCTACTAGTTGTCCAACACTCATGAGATTGTGCTTCATGCTTGGAGCTAAATAAATGTTGTTGATATCACCCTTCCCATGCTTTGTGGTGATAGGTATACTCTCTTTCCCTTCAACATGAATCACCTTCCCATCTCCTAATTGAACTTGGCTCTTGAATGAACCATCTAGCTTGTCAAAACAATCCTTAAAACATGACATATGGTTAGAACATCCTGAATCAAGAAACCACATATCCTTTTTATCATCCAAACCTGAATTACATGAAAGAGAATAATTAATTTGATCATCATTATTCTCAGCTTGGTAGGCCTTTTTCTCACCCCCATCTTGGTTTGAATTTGCTTGATTTTTAGCTGCTAGTTTCTTGTAGTCTTTTATCATGTGACCCGGTTTCTTACAATAATGACAAGTGATGACCTTCTTACCCTTCCTCTTTGAATTTGATTGGTTTTTCCCTTTTTGATATGAACTTTGAGAAAAATTTGCATTCTGATTTGAGGGCTTTGCATTTGGTTTTGAAACCCATACTTTGGTCTCTAGTGCATGATTCAAGTCATTTGAGTAAATTTTCATTTTATCCTCATGGGACAATAAAGAACCCACTAACTCTTCAACCTTAATATGGTCCATATATTTACACTCCTCAAGTGTAATAACAATATGGAGCCATTTTGGGGATAGGGATCTCAAAATATTTCTTACAACTACTCTATCTTCCATGACTTCACCATACACTCTCATTCTATGCACTATGTCATTTACTCTAATACAATAGTCTCCAACATTCTCATCATCATGCATTTTCATATTTTCAAAATTGATTCTTAATGTGGAGAGCTTTGCTGCTCTTACCTTTTCTGAGCCTTGATATGATGTCTCCAAGGTTTTCCATGCCTCATGGGCATTCTCACAACCAACTATCCTTGGATAAATGCTTGGATCTATTGCACTTTGCAAGTAGAAGAAAGCTTGAGCATCATTCTTTTCTTCTTCTTCCAATGTCTTCCTTTGATCTTGAGGAAGAGCACTCCAATCATCAAGAGGAGTAAATGGATGAACTATACTTTTCCAAACTCCCTTCCATACAAATATCCTCCTCATTTGATCTCTCTAGTACTCAAAATTCTCTCCTTTGAATGTAGGTATATTTAAGGATGTACTATTGGTTGCCATGATAGCAAACAAATAGCAACAAGTATTTCTGATCCAAACTCTTGTAAAGGATATTTGGAATAAAAAACACTTCACCCTCTCTTGTTGTAGCTATACCTACAAATTCTGAAATCACACACACAACCTGCTCTGATACCAAATGTGAAATCTATATGTGGAGAGATAAAAAAACAGCAATAAAACAATTCTGATCTATGATAAATTGAACATCAATGGAGCATGGATATCACCCAAAAAGTTCTAGGAGTGTTTAGCGATGAAGCCAAACCAATTTTGAATTCCAAATGGTGAAGTATCCTTAACCAAATGCTCCAATTGCAGCAAACTATGTTGCTGGTCCAAACCAGAAAACTAGATCTAGAATTGACAAAAAAGCACACAAAAAACTCCACAATAGTGCACCCAATGTATGCTCTAAAAATTGTTGATTCTTCTATATTCAAATGATTCCAATTACAATACATATAATGATCGATCAACTTTGATCAATCAAAAAAGCTAAAACAACTCAAGTTACTAAAAAACTAGCTTTTACATGGCCACCTTGCATGCTGTTTTTTTTAATTCTTAAATTAACTAAAATTCTTAATTGGAATGAATAATAAAGCACACAATTTAATACATTTTTCATGTGCTTTATTTTATTTACAACTCAAATATTAATTTAATAATTATGGGTGACTTTTGACATCACCCTTAACAAAAAGGTTCTTCAAAGCCTTTAAAAACTATTTTATATTATTATTATTAAATGTAGGTGACAAGATGGTGATTTGCCATTTTTATTACCCTATAATGTTAAAAAATATTCCTTTAATATTCAAGTTGGATGGAAAAGAACTTCAACCCCTACACCTTTTTTTTTGTTGATAAGACCCTAGTTTTTATCATAGGATAAGGCATTAATTATTTTCCAAGTGTATATACACTTATTGGAAAGTTATTTTTGAGCCCATTCCAATGGAAATATATTTTTGCAATTTTGTAAACATTTATCATGGCCATTAATGCCCCAAGGATTCTATTGCATGATTCATAGTTGCTAAAAGGTGATAACTATCCTACATGAAAGACAAAGTTGAAGATTCACCTAGAATTCAAATATTTTATGAGTAATATCTAGCACTACGCAAAGACATGCTAATAACCTTGACAAATTAAAAAAAATGATAAGTCTAATAAAAAATCCAAATTGATCATAATGTTCATGTAATTGATGAGATCTAGCCATACTTTCATGATGTTATAATTGCAAAGGATGCATTAGATAAACTAAATAAGATGTTTGAGTCCAATAATTGAAATAAAGTTCTACACCTACAAATCCAATTATGTTACTTGAAGATGAAAAACAATAAGAAACTAAAAAGATTTTTGTGATGGATTGCTAACTCTCAAGCCTTGCTATAAGCGTTAGGTAAAACCATCAGTGCTGATGTGTTTATTCCAATAGTGTTATATGTATTACCACCAATATTCAATATTTTAATAACAAATCTAAACATGATAAGTCAAAATCCCTTTTTGGAGACTCTTGTAAATTTGCTTCAATAGGAGGAAGTGATTCAAGAGATAAACAATAAATATTAACATGCTTTGATGATATAAAAAAAAAATTGATGCAGCCAAAGAAAGGTGGTGAACCCACCAATAAGCACAAAAACTAAAAAAAAGGTAAAGAAAAAAATAACATCAAGGACCAAAAACTAGAGTTATGCATAAGGGATAATACCAAAAAAGTATTATCAAAATTTGGTGAATCAAGGTAAATCGTGTCTAAACTTGGCAAATTTTTTAAAATTTTACAAAGAATTTATCAAAATATGGTGAATTTTCTAAAATTTTGCACAAAAATTATCATAATTTTTAAATGGCAAGTGGCAGAAGGTGACTATCAGAATGTGAGTGGCAGAAGGCAACTGGCAAAAGATGAGTGGAAAAGAATTACTAGTAGAAGGCGACTAGTAGAAGGTGACTGGAAAAGGGTGACTAGCATAAGGTGAATGGTAGAAGGAAAGTGGTAGATGGTGACTGGTAGATGGTGAGTGGCTGAAGGTGACTAACAGATGGAAACTAGCAGATGGTGAGTGGAATATGGTGATTGGTAGATGGTGCCTAGAATATGGTGACTTGCAGATGGTGACTGGCTAAAGGCAACTGGTAGATGGCGACTGGTGGATGGTGATTGATAAACGATGACCACCAAAGGTCATCAATAAGAAGCTAGCGCATTAAAGGAGAGTGTATATAACAAGGTTTGTAAGCACTATTATCTTCATTGAAAGGCAACAAAATGAGGTATTGAAGTCTTAGTTTTGAAGATATAATCTAGAGTTATGTTATCACCATTATATCTACACCAAATTACAGGAAATTATAGAAGATAAAGAGAAGAGAAAAGCTAAAAATAAGAGCCAACTATGGAGTAAAATGAAGTGCTATAAGAGATAAGAAAACCAAGCATAAATTTACACAAGAAAGGGAGTCTAATCATCATGAAGAATGATTTTAAGCCATAAATAAGAGTGACACATAGAGGAGAACATTGAAGAGCTATGGAGGAGAAGGTAGAGTGTCATCGTTGAGAAGATAGATCCACCAAAGATTGGAAGAGCCACCATAATCTCCATTCCAAGGAGTAGAATCATCGTCTATAAGCATTGGAGTGAGTAGCAGAAGAGGTACTTTTGGACATCGAAAAGGCATAGAAATAAAAACCAACTAATAGGGTTTGCAATAGTCACAAGGAGGAGGTAAAATTTGCCATTCATAAATGCCAATACATAGGAGAAAACATGGCATTCAATGCTTAGTAAGGTGAGGAGGTTACACAGCCAATTGAGCATTGAGAAAGGAAGGAGAGCACAAAACAATTAAGTGCTAAAGGTATTCAGAACAACACCAAGGAGAGTGTAAGCATTGAAGAGAGTCTAATCGCCATTCATTGAGTTGGTTGAGAAATTGAAGAAATTTTATGCCACTTGGCACATTGAAGGAGCATCAAATGTCATTGAAGGAAGAGAAAATGTTTTTAAAATATTTGTTAAATCCATGTAAGGTAACAAGTGGTAAAGCATATTTTTTAATTTAATTTGGTGAGCGCATGAAGGAGATCAAAGTTCACGAATGTTGAAGAGTTGACAACGTTGGAGAAGCCAGAAACATGGGAGGCCAAAAATTTTGCACGCCTCATAAAGGAGATAATTTTTTTAAATTGATTTTCTATTTTATCAAGGTCAAGGAAATATAAGGGTTAATTAATTGATCTAATATAGCATAGATTAATTAAATTAATGGAGGTATAAGGTAGTCAATTGCAGAATTAAAACCTTAGAAGCTTTATTAAAGTATTTTGAAGTATTTTGAAGTATTTTGAAGATTTTTGAAGATTTAATTAAAAGTTTTGGAATTATTTTTAATTCAATTCATATAGAAATATTTGCAAATAGTTTATTTTGGAGAAATAAGGTTTTCTACATCAAATTTGGAATATTAAATTTGCAAATACTATTTTTAAAATTGCTAAATTTCTAATTTGGGAGCCATAAGGTATTCAACTTCAAAATAGATTTTTGAAATTTAGAATTTATTTAATCATACATTCAAAACCTAGGGAGTTATAGGGTATCCAACTTCAAAGGAACGTGGCAAAGAAAACAAATTATCAAAAAATAGAAACATATATACACGAGTTACTATTTCAAAAATAGAAAACTTATGTTTTCAAGAAGAACAAATAAATATTCAAGATGACTCATTAGAAGAAACTAATGAAATATTGTAAAATTTGAAATGTTGTATCAAATACATGATACCAAAAATTGAAGGACAAAAGGATACATCAATTAAGGAAAAGAAAATCTTACAAACAATCATGGGAGAAGCCAAAGATGAAAAAATTTCAATGCTTCAAAATTATCTAAATTCAAAGCTTGAAGAAGCAATTGAAGACTCTAAAAATGTTTTCACATTACCTAATGATATAGGAACAATAATGAAAATAGTATTACTTTCTAATGAAGTCCTCAAAGGCAAGAATAGAAAACAAGAAGAAATGACCAATAATTTGAAGAATAGTCTTGTTGATATTTCTAATGAAGTAGAAAAAGGAGTTCTTTCAATACTTCAACAATGTATGCAAAGTATACTTAGTGATGCTAATAATTGTCATGAAGATCTTGTTACTATACCTATTGGTCTATGGAAAACAATTTACAAGGGAATAGTCACTCTAAATGTTTCTAAGATAAGATAAAAAGAAAAGATTGAATAATTAGGAAATAAACCAATGATGAAAGATGTTTGTTGTGATACAAATGATTTAAGGTTAATCATAATGAACAAATGTTGAAATACTATAGAATCAAAACCCATGATGATAGATGCATGTTGTGACACTAGTGATCTTCATCAAAAGGAAAAAATATGCAAATTGTGATTCTTATAAAAATTAAAGGAGATATTGTGATGCAAGCTCTAATACCATTGTTAGCTTTCTAAATTGATTAACTCACAAAAATATCTATCTAGGATCTAAATAAAAATAAAATCAATGCTACTAACAATGAAACTCAACAATGAAAGTATAGCAATATATTAAAGGCAATATCTCACATAATATAACTCACATGAATACAATATACAAAGATTACATTAATGATACAAATTGATTATATTGCATGAAGCTTTACCTCCAATATATCATTTTGCATGACTTTTTAGTTCTTTAACTATTGCTCTCCTATTTCATCTAGGAAGAAGAATGAAGAGGAAGAAAAAATAGAGAATAAAGGCACAAGGTCTTCCTACCAAATAATGTAATATGGGGGGGTGTTGGAGATATTACATTATTTGAACCCCTTGTAATATTATTTTAGGAGATGATTTATATTATATAATGTATGTTTCAAGATGAGATCTTTGTCCATATGTGGAATATGAAAGGTTGCATCTCCCAGATGAAAGAGGAGAGCAATAGTTAAATAAATAAAAATTCATGCAAAATGATATACTGGAGATAAATCTCCACGCAATGTAATTAATCTGTGTCATTAATGTAATATTATGTTCATCTAAGTTATATTCTATGAGATATTGTCTATAATATATTGTTGTAATTTCATTATTGAGTTTCATTGTTAGTAGCATTGATTTGATTTATCTTTAGATCCTGGATAGAACTTTCTGTGAGTTAATCTAATTAGAAAGCTAACAAAAAAAATTCATAGGCTACATCATTTGTACTTGCATACATGTTGCAATATACATCATAATGAACTCTCGTACATAAATAACTTGATTTACAAAAATAGTGGCACATCTACCATACCAAAAATAATAGTAGCCCTACTAATTATTAGTATTCTCCCCACTCCCCTCCTATCCTCCAAACATCTCACCTTCACTCCTCTGTGACCTCTCACCACCCAAAGTTGAAGTTGATCCCCTTGCCTATGAAGTTATGGACTTTATGACTAGACCATAAATAATGTGCTCTTACAAATCCATCAAGACTAAGAAGTTGAATATGATGGAATTGACACACCTTATATCACCATATTTACCTCCAAAATTGATACTATATTCCTCTCTTATAAATAGAGAGTCTGGAAGTCATCCCTCACTCACTAAATATCACCAATCTCTATTCATAGATCTATCAATTTACCCTGCATCCTCAACTATCCTACCTCCTCTTGGAGTCTATCTCTCTTCACTACCATAACATATCTTTGCCATAGTCAAGTCCCTCTTTGCTACCATAACATCTTGCTCTCTCTACAACTTCTATCTCTCTACCTAGGCCCTGTCCTACTCAGCCATCACTATATCTAATCACCCCTAAATATTAGCTCTAGTAGCAATCATTGAGTCCCTCTCACTCTACAAGCCCTGCATATATATTGTGGCCCTCTCTAGTGCTAATGTGGCTACATCTTGATCTTGCTATAGCCTATCCCTATCTACTATGGTTGCATATCTCTCAGCCACTACTCCCATCCTCTAAATTTTAGGTAGCCTCCCACTTTGTCATTCGCATCTCCACCTACCTAACCCTATCTCTCAGCATATTGACCTCTTACGTGGCCTCTATCATTGCATTCACCTTCATGATGTCATCCACATCTAACTCCTAGAATACATATCTTGATCCCTCTCATTTTGTCCCTACTAGTACTTGTTGTGATACACCTCCCAACCTCTCCTCTATTGTAACACTTGATAGACCTACTCCACTATCTGTATAATGATACACTTGTTGCCTAAGTGGTTAATCCTCCTCCTACTTTCTTCCACCATTGATCACTACCTCTAGTCCCCTAGTTGTCACCTCACCCATTTTGCCTATCCACTTTAATCTTCCAACTATCATTGCTCCTCCATCTTCAGCCTCCTCCAACACACCTTGTCTTGGCTCCCATATCTATGTCAACCACTAGTATCATACTCTATAGTAGCCCTTGAATCCTCCACATAGAATAATCCAATATTTGTATCCCTCTCTACATCCAAGGGGTCCCCCTCTGTCAAGTCCCATAATCTTCCTTGACCCTCTAGATGACCACTAACATATTCAAAAAACCTTATCTCAAACTAAACTATCATAACACTCACATGTATGGGAAGAACTTAATCTATGAAACATGGTAGTCGATAACCCATCTCCCAAGCCTTACTCAACCTAGATCCTTCGCATCCTCAACCCATGATGGTGCTCCTCTTCTTGGATGCCACCTAATGTCCTAAAGTTGTAAGCTATTAAATACACTTTGATAAATAATGCATTTTCCTCATGAGGCCTCTTCACTCATGTCTCCATATTGGTACACCACCTTAAGGCATGTGATAAATCCTCCCCCATCAGCATATGGGTCTCATATTATAGCCCCATAGGTCTCATTATTGCTATATTCTCCCAAACCCATAGTTGTATTAATAGGCTATAACTCAGTCTTGTTTGCGGTATCATCTTAACACCATGCAACTCTTTGTACGTCTATACCAACAATGCTGGCACCCATGCAAATCACATCAACCTCTCCACTAGATCACATATGATGCCTATCATGCTCTAAGGAAACCTCTCTCCTAATGAGTTGGGAGATACATAACTCAAAATCAACACCATCGCTAGTACATGTCTCAACGATAATATCCAAATACACCAATAATCCCCATATAACACATCACCACTTCTCGTATCCACCACTCAATATCCATCCCCAAAGTCCCTCCACAACATAGTCCTATTTTGTCACCCACTTGTAGCTATAATTGTACACTCCTATATAGGCAACTGATAGATCTTGTATACATCCTCCAAAGTAATCATCATTTATCCTATGGGGAAATAAAAGGTGTTCTTGTTAGGATCCCAACTCTCACATTACATCGATAGGTATGAATGGTCACAGTGTATGGTCACCATTTGTGTGACTCCATACAACTCAATATTCCTTAACTAATATTAGTCCCCCATAATCCAAAAATCTCTAAGATCATATAGAAGTGGCCAAAATCAATACCTCAGTAGCAACTCTTTGACCTTCTATCATCCCCACCCATCACTCATTGTAAGAAAAAAAAATTAATTTTGTACGATCATATGACTTTGTACGATCTAGAAACTAAGGGTATTTTTGGATAACCATTTGTACAGAAATACCGCCCAAAAACTAAAATTTTCAAAAATCACACACAAATTCAAAACAATAAACTCATACAAACAACAAATCCTTGCCTCAAAAACATGTAAACAAAACAAACAAACATTTAAAACACACATCCACATTTCACACACACAAGCACACACATTTTCTACAAACTTAGCTTATATTTGTGTTGTTTTATTTCACTAAAAATTGGATCCTAGAGTTTATTTTATTCCCAAAATGCAAAAACAAGGGCAAAAATCCACTTACCAACATTACACACCCTCCTATGCCAACTATGGCACCACCCTCGACCATCTCACCAATTCAAATCTCTAATTCAATAGAGCTCTACATCACAATTTCTCCCTCACCCATATCTCTCCTCCCAATTCCTCTAAATTATAGTGTGCAAATGACTCATGTACCCTCTAATCGTGCTTATATAGGGGTACGTATCTCGACTATATGAACATGTATGGTTGTGTATGATTTGAACCCATCCGTACTATTTTTTTTAACTTTTAAAATTTTCTAAAATTTCAAATTTCATTATTTTCATCATTCGTAACAACCATGTGATTGTACAATGACATTTTTGTCAAGCGTTTTGCTACTATTTTTGTTTCTTCACCCATCAACTCATCGCTTGAGGGGGTAGACATTATAAATTAATGTCACCTTTTGCATGATCAATATTCATGTAGACGCCAAAACCTAGGCACTCACAAAACACCATTTGCATACCACCACATAAATTTGCATAATAAAATATGTATGCCTTAGTCCAAACTTAGACATATAAAATCTTGCATATAATTACCTTTTAATAGATTTTTATTAAATCTAGAAAATCCACCTAGGATACCCTATCTCCCCATGGGACATGTGTCCTAGTCACCACTACCCATCACCATGCCACATCAACCTAGTTGCACTCACTCATCCTCCACATTGCACTCCACTTGCACTCACTCATCCTCCATATTGAATTCCACTTGCACTCACACATTAGCCATATCACCTGAGTTAAGTGAGATACTCTAAGTGACTCACTCTAACTCCCCCTGCCACATGGCAGCCCTAGCTTACCACCTATCCTTCCCTCCAAAGCCTTGAAATTGCCTATAAAATAAGCATCACCCCATAAAACAAAGGAGGTTAAGAATACACACCATCACACTATCGAAATCACACTAGGAACTCCCATGCATCCTAAGGAGATCCAAGATTCGATGTTTCATAGTACATTTTTTAAATATTTTGCTGCTCGACCTCAATCGCCAAAATCGTGGTTACACAATCGCAATTGCATAGTATATGGTTTCCTAACCACCCCATTCATGGTTATCTAGTCAAAATTGTGTGCCCTACGACTGCCCATAATACATTGAAAGCATCAAAGATGCATATCATATCCGTAAGTTTTGAATGATTTTTATTAGCAAGGCATTTTAGATCTACTTTTTTGTGTTTTTTGCAAACGTACATTTAAGGGTTTTATTCACATTTTTATCTTCAATCACATCTATAGGTGCTACTAAACCCTCGTTTGATTTCCTTATGTGTGCAGGAAATAGGCATCTAAAGCGGTTGTTGAAGTTGGAGTGGTCCATTGTAGGACATGCAAGCCCACTCACCACTTGGTTGTAGCAGAGAAGACCAAAGACACTGCCAACATTTATAGTTGGTGAAAAGTGGTATTTTCCACTTTTTTCTACTCATTGCAATCTAAGAAACAAGCATGTTGTAATCATACCCTTGCACATTTGGGGAAAAGGCATTGTAAATGGATATCAAGGCTCCATTCAAAATCAATATAGAGAAATCATTTTCATTACAATTGCTTATTTCATTATTCAATGTTGTCTTATTTTCTTACAAAATGGTGTTCAAGTTGATGAAAATGTCATACATTTGCATACATCACAATCAAATCATTCAATCATCCACCTCCTTTCATCATCCACATTTGGTAAATTGGCTCATGGGTTTCATCCTTTACCCATTCTCCAATTGAGGGGGTAAGCAAACAAATAAAAAATATCATCAAAATTTTCAAAAATCATTCATTCTTGTGCATCGATAATATTTGATTCCATTCATCCAATAAATATAGGTGTCATTGGTTTTTGCATCGTATTGTGTTTCACACAATGTGGTACAAAAATGAGCATATAGAGACATCAAAACCTAGGTACTCACAAAACACCATCTGCATAGCACCACATAAATTTGCATAATAAAATATGTATGCCTTAGTACAAACTTAGACATATAAAATCCTGCACATAATTACCTTTTTCTAGATTTTTATTAAATCTATAAAATCCACCTAGGATACCCTATCTCCCCATGGGACATGTGTCCTAGTCACCACTACCCATCACCATGCCACATCTCACACACTCATGTCACCCTTGTCCCTTCACATGGGACATCCTCCACATTTCACTACACTTGCACTCACTCATCAAGCCACATCACCCTAGTTGCACTCACTCATCCTCCACATTGCACTCCACTTGCACTCACCCATTAGCCACATCACCCTAGTTAAGTGAGACACTCTAAGTGACTCACTCTAACTCTCCCTGCCACATGGCAGCCTGAGATTTCCACCTATCCTTCCCTCCAAAGCCTTGAAATTGCCTATAAAATAAGCATCACCCCATCAAACAAAGGAGGTCGAGAATACACACTATCACATTGCCAAAATCATGCTAGTAACTCGCATGTATCCCAAGGATATCTGAGATTCGATACCCTAGAGTGTATTTTTGGAAGATTTCGTCACTCAATCTCACTCGCCAGATCCGCAGTTACATAGTCATAATCGCTCAGTCCACGGTTTCCTAACCGTCCCATCCGTAGTTATCTATTAAAAATCGCATGCCCCGTGGTTACCCAAAATACATTGAAAGCATCAAAGATGCAAATCAGATCCATAAGTTTTGAATGATTTTTATTAGCAAGGCATTTTAGATCTACTTTTCTGTGTTTTTTGCAAACATACATTCGAGGGTTTTATTTGCATTTGATATTCAATCACATCTACAGGTGCTACTAAACCCCCATTTGATTTTCTTATGTATGCAGGAAAGAGGCATCTAAAGTGGTTGTTGAAGCTATAGTGGTCCACCACAAGATACACAAGCCCACTCACCACTTGGTTGTAGCAAAAAATACTGAAAACATCGTCGACATTTGTATTTGGCAAAAAGGGGCATTTCCTTCTTTTTTTTGCCCATTGTAATCTTAGAAATAAGCATGTTGTAATCATACCCTTGTGCATTCAAGGAAAAGGTATTGTAAATAGATATCAAGGTTCCATTCAAAATGAATACAAAGAAATCGTTTTTATTTTAATTATTTCGTTATTCAATATTGTCTTATTTGCTTATAAAATGACAATCAAGCTTATCAAAATGCCATACATTTGCATACATCACAATCACATAATTCAATCATCCACCTCCTTTCATCATCCATATTTGGTCAATTGGCTCATGGATTTCATCCTTTACCCATTCACCAATTGAGGGGGTAAGCAAACAAATAAAAAATATCATCAAATTTTTCAAAAATCATTCATTATTGTGTGTTGAGAAGATTTGAGTCTATTCATCTAATAAAGATAGATGTCATTGGTTTTTGCACTACATCGTGTTTCACACAATGCGGTACAAAAAGGAGCATTTGTAGACACCAAAACCTAGGCACTCACAAAACACCATTTGCATACCACCACATAAATTTGCATAGTAAAATATGTATGCCTAAGTCCAAACTTAGACATATAAAATCTTGCACATAATTACCTTTTCTAGATTTTTATTAAATCTAGAAAATCCACCTAGGATACCATGTCTCCCCATGGGACATGTGTCCTAGTCACCACTACCCATCACCATGCCACATATCACACACTCATGTCACCTTTGTCCCTTCACATGGGACATCCTCCACATTTCACTACACTCGTCAAGCCACATCACCCTAGTTGCACTCACTCATCCTCCACATTGCACTCCACTTGCACTCACTCATCCTCCACATTGCACTCCACTTGCACTCACTCATTAGCCACATCACCCCAGTTAAGTGAGGCACTCTAAGTGACTCACTCTAACTCCCCCTGCCACATGGTAGCCCTAGCTTACCACCTATCCTTCCCTCCAAAGCCCTAAAATTACCTATAAAATAAGCATCACCCCATAAAACAAAGGAGGTCAAAAATATACACCATCATGCTATTGAAATCATGCCAGGAGCTCCCCTGCATCCTGAGGAGATCTAATATTCGACGTCCTGAAGTGCATTTTTTGAATATTCTACCACTCGACCTCAACCGCCAGATCTGTGGTTACACAGTCACAAGTCCATAATTTCCTAACCGTCTCATCCATGGTTATCTAGTCAAAATATCTCACCCTATGGTTACCTAGAATACATCAAAACCATCAAAGACATGGATTATATCCATAAGTTTTTAATTATTTTTATTAGCAAAGCATTTTAGATCTACTTTTCTATATTTTTTGCAAATGTACATTCAAGGTTTTTATTCACATTTTGATCTTCAATCACATCTATAGGTGCTACTAAAACCTCATTAGATTTCCTTATGTGTGCAGGAAATAGGTATTTGAAGCGGTTGTTGAAGCTAGAGTGGTCCACCACAAGATACACAAGCCCACTCACCACTTGGTTGTAGCAGAGAAGACCGAAGACATCGTCGACATTTGTATTTGGCAAAAAGAGGAATTTCCCATTTTTTTGCCCATTGTAATTTTAGAAACAAGCATGTTGTAATCATACCCTTGCGAATTCAAGGAAAAGACATTGTAAATAGAGATCAAGGCTCCATTCAAAATGAATACAAATAAATCATTTTCATTGCAATTGCTTGTTTTGTTATTTCGTTATTCGGTGTTGTCTTATTTGCTTACAAAATAGTGATCATGGTGGGATTCCCTAAGGGTTCTATTTGTTATTACCTTGCTATTTTTTGTTACTAATTTGTTTCTATTTGTGATTGTAGGTTTTTGTAGCTTGACCATGTAGAGATTGAGGATTAAAATTGACTATTTTGGATGCCTTTTCGACCATAACCTACACCTAAGAAACCACGGAGTGCATGGTTACAGAGCCAAACAAGTGCATGATTGACGTTTAGAACCTACACATGAGAAATCATGGAGTGCATGGTTATAAATTCAAACAACTGCACAATCATTGTTTACAAATCTACACCTAAGAAACCATGAAGTGCATGGTTATAGAGCCGAAAAGCCATGTGATCGATGTTTACAAACCTACAGAACTGTGCAACTAGCAATTGAAGTGTTGCAGAACCGTGGATTCGAAAGTTGAACAAATAAGAGGAAGTAGCAAAAGGATCATAGATGTGTACATCCGAAACCCTCTTTTATTTATTTTTTTTTAAGATTTCAATAGGTAAAATAGGAATTTTTCCCTGTCTACCATTGTTTGCATTTAGATCTTAGGCTAGACATATTTAAAAATAAATAAAATCAAAATAATCTGCATATTAGTTTAGTTAGTAGAGCATCTATTGTTGTATATTTTTGCTTGTTGCATTTAGGTAATAAACAAAATTGCATATTAGATTGCATAACACCATAATAAACAAAGCCATCACACACTCACATGAACTTTGAATAAGGTTGGACTTCATCACAAACCCCCAACATATTTTACCCTGTTACTTGGCCAAGGCCAGCTCCAAGAACTATCTTAGTCATGAAAAATAGTATGTTTTCCTCTTCGAAGAGTGTATTTCTTCCCATGATCAATATGGGTGAGTACTGGTAGGACCTAGGCTCCCTCATCGGATTTGGGTTTCATCTCCAAGCCCTGGTGGTTGCACAACTTGGAATTTATCATCGGGTTAGTGTGTGAGAGCATCTAGGTGAAATCTATAGACTCATTTTAGGGTAAAATATTTACACATTGCTTTTTATTTTCAACAAAAAATCTAAAAAATAAGAAAACTCCTTCAAAAAAAAAAACACAAAATATCAAACTTTGTGCAAACTTAGGAACAAAAACATTATTTGTTTGTTTGATTTGAGTGTTGTTTTTCTTTGTACTTCAATTACACATTCATTTACATTTTACACCTCATCTCACCTATTAGTGTATGGTAACAACCCATGGTTAAGCCAGAAGGTTAGCCCTAGTTCATAGTTAGTTGTCTTCTCCTATGGATCCATCTCAGTCTTGTCAAGCCCCTAACACTTCGATGGTAGGGCAAGTTAGTGTAGACCCTATTATGTCCCTGAACATGAATTTTGGCCCCTCTAGTGGTGCCTCCATTTCAAATATAGACATCATGTAGATGGCTACTCATATTACCATCCCTGAGAGAGTGAGCCACATACACCGACGGTTGGTCATGTTACACTTATGGACATGGACGTCGTTAGGCAATACCTTAATGCAGCTAGTCTAATTTTTCCATCATTACGTTCTCTCACCATTCCATCCCACACTATTCCATAATTTCATCAGGAATTCACCTTCTTGCACCTGTAGCAGTTCAATCCAACCTTCATGAATCCACTTTTTGAATCGACTACTACCACCATAGCCCATAATCATCCATCATTGTCTAACCAATAGCCCTTCATATTACCAAACCAAAATGTCACTTGCACCAATTTCCTCTATGAAGTGTTGGTTAGTGTTGCTTCACAGATCTCGACATCCTTCCCATCCATCGCATCTATAGCCCCCATGTACTATAGCATCCCCTATTCTACGATAATACCTTTTTCCACTTACCCTCCACCAACATCTACTAATATGGTTGCCATCCAACCAGCCTCATCATCTACCACTGGCACAACCATACCAGCCTCCTCTGTGATTGCTATGCAACAAGCCTTCTTACAATTATAACAAATGATATTGGATAATGCTAGCCATAGTATTAATCCTGACCCACATTAGCAGTCATAGAGGATAGATTAGAAATAACCATCAACATCCCACCAGAACACCTTCTTCACTCAAGATTCATCTTGGGTGTTTCACCCCCCAACCACAACCATAGCAACCAATCCACCTCATCACATGTATGCTAACCCTTCAAGTAAGCATGCTATCATAGCCCCATCACCTTATTACCATCAAATCCCTCATAAGCCACCTTATCGTAATCCATTTCATCTTAACACACCATATCATCCCAACCCTACCAATGGTACACATTACTACCAGTAGCAGTAAGTAAACCAGGGTTAACCCTTTAAAGGATCCTAAGTTCCAATTATTGTAGAGTTATATTGATAGCCTAGCCATGCAAACACCGGGTATGCAATACCAGAAACCAACTCTAAGATAGCTACTCAATCACCTGATCCATGCTTTGGTACCCTCATCGCCCTATCTAATAGATTTTTAGGTGTCAAAGTTTGACAAATTCAAGGGGAATTAGGAACCTCGCAAGCATGTAACTGGATTCATCAATGCATACTTTAGGATTAAGAATAATGATGCACTCATGCTCCACACCTTTCCTCAGATATTTAGAGGAAATGTCCTGGATTGGTATAATCACCTTCTGCATCAAAGTGTTTACACTTTCGATCAACTCACGAACCAATTCCTGGAGAATTTTATCGTAAATATCATAAATAAGACCACATTAATTGATCTACTTAATTTGAGATAATATAATGATGAATCGATCTATGATTTTGGCAACCACTAGAGGGCAGTCATGATTAAATTGCCATTCTCCATCCCTATGACAAAGCTAACAAGAATGTTCACGAAGAGTTGTGCCAAACCTATCTCTTTGTTGTTATATTTGCAACAATACAGAACATTCAAAGAGGTACTCATTCAAGCTCGAGTATCAAAGAGATAAAAATTCGAGAGGGTGAGATCAAGCCCAAAAAGAAAGAATGGAAAAATAAGAACCAAAATGAGAATAACCATGACTAGTCCAAGGTCGCTCAGGTTAATCAAGTGATCTTGGGACAACCTTCACAACAAATCCAACATGCCCAAGTTCAAGTACAACAACCCCAATACCAACAACAACTACAACAACTAAATTATCAAGCGGTTCCATCCCCATAATAGGTACAAAACCAAACTCAACCTCTAGAGAGGCAACAGTGTCATTTTAGGCCCAAACGCAATTACATCCCACTGCCTGAACCATACTCATATATTTTTTAGAAGTTGTATGAGGCATAGATTTTCACATTTCCAACAATGAATCCTGATGATCTGAATAATCCAAAACCAAAAAGTTACAGAGAGCATCTATATTGCATCTTTCATTGTCAAAAAGAGAATGACACCAAAACTTGCAACGGGTTTAAGGGTATTGTGTAATATTTATTAGAAGCAGGGAAGATAAAAATTAATGACAACCCATTAGCCCAACCCAATCAAAACCTTGGGATATATCAAACACCTTTGCCTCATCATGAGGTAAATCGACAAGCAGTGGGAAAATCAACTTCTATAGTTCCTCCCAATCAAGTTAATCTTGTGTCACAACTATACCAAGGTTTTGTTAGGGCTATCAATTTGGTTAACCATAGGAAAATAAGAACAAACCAAACCCAAAAAATGCCAATGTAGCACAACCTAGTGTGCCCATACAACTAGGCCCATCCATTCCACCTCTATCCTTCCATAATTAAAATCATTCATATCATCCAATAATTAACCTGATAAGTCGGTTGACACAAAGCCTAATAATGGCATCATTAAAATTGTTAATATACGATTTGATACAACAATCTCCCCCACATCATGAGGCATTGATGGAAATTCTAAAATCCATAAAAGTGCAAACAGAAGACCCTAACGCATTCAACACTTTTGTGGGGAGTGTTCAAAAATGCATGGAGCCCTCAATAGCATTCTATGACTTTGAGGAAAAGAGCATATCATCAAATTTACTAGATCTTCTATTCCATAAAGTCACTCATATTTGATAGAAAATTGTTTAAGAGAGTGCTCATTGATACCGATTCCTCCATCAACCTCATCACCACTCCTGCCATCAAGCATATAAACCTACCATCATCCCATATCACATCATCCACCTTCACCTTATGGGCCTTTAATGATGTTTTATGTTCCACTATGGAGAATGTAGTTTTACTTGTCACCATGGAGGTGAATACTATCCATGTACTCTTCCATATCTTGGAAAGGGCTATGCAATATAACATACTACTTGGATGCCCCTAAATTAGTAAAATGAAGTGTGTGCCCTCGACATTACTCCAATGTTTGAAATATGTACATGAGGGTAGTCCATTGCATCCAAGTAGATACTCAGTCATTTAAGTATTGCAACTTGATATCAAATCCCTATGAGCCACTACTTCCTAAAACCTACCTCTCAATTCAATCCCTCATCATCTGAACTGCCTTAACTAACACCACATCATCTAAAGCACCCATCCCATAAGCCTTATCGATATTTGATCCTATTTTTGCATCCCAAGCCATCAAGCCAAATCAACCTTCATCCACCTTATTTAATTTTTCAACCACACTTTATCACCCAACTAACCAACCATCTACTTCATTAGTTGCACCTTTCACTTCACAAACACCTTTCACCTTTTTAGCCCAACCAACTCCGCTAACCACTAGCAACCCCATCAAGCCAAATCCACCTCAAACCTCACCACCCATAATCTTGCAGATAGGGTCACCTATCCGATAGAAGCCATCACCAAATGAACCATTACCTCCACCTAAGCCACAAGCCAACATTGTGGTATCAACCTCATCACCTGAACCATCCACATCCCAACTGGTCCAAGTTGCAGTTCATCTCGTCAATCTAGATATTGGTGAGTACATTGTTAAAAGTGTCATAGTTACACCACCTATCTAATTAGTTAGATATTACAGGTGCTCATTCAACCCACCTTTAGCCATAGGTGCAGTCTACATAATGGATTCCCATCCAAATCAGATCAACTTCGTATATGGGGGAGTGGATTCCTCATCCAATCCATATCCTCCTAATGAGGAACCCATATAAGATTTTTGTGCCAATATAGAATATTTTTCCAACCCAAATTTCGCTTTGCTATATTTTTGTAGGGTTAACTCACAAGGATTTGGCCTTGGACGACATGAACAAGGTCTACATCACATTATTGAGCCTCAATATTGAGGACATAATTGTTTTGGCCTAGGATATAGGTCGTCAACCTCAAATTCCTATTTCGAGCATACATTCCAAAAACTCACTCTTGAGTTTGGAAAGGAGTATGAGAAGAGTGATAATTGTGACGATGATGAAAATAATGATGACAAGTATCTCAACCCCGATTTTGCACCTTATCTAAATGAGGCTTTTTTAGAGATTACATTGCATACAACTATGATCGATTACATTTCTAATGATTATATCTCCGATGATGACAATGAGGAAGACTTGGGGGGGAATTTGATGTCCTATCTATCGCCTCTGATGATTCCAAATATGTGGTCCCCATAGTTCCCATTGATGAGAAATATTAATACTACATCATAATGTTTCCTATCAATTAGCCCATATTTCAGTTGCTCCTTCCGCAAGAACAAACTAAGCCAAATTAAAAGCATTATATATACATGGCTTTAAAAAATATATAAAAATAACAAAAGATAAAAATAATTCATACACATTGCATTTTCACATATTCATCCAGGAATTCCACCCACATTACATAGATGTGTTTTAGGTATTTGTTCATACTATTCATCATATTAGGGATCATTTCATCAGTTTATATGATTGCTAGTCTACCATATATTGTTGCCTTAATCAGGGGCACCTTACATAAAGCACAACTCATCAACCCATCAACCACAATAATTTACAACTTTTCTTATAATATTTTAGTTATTAAGGAGTTCACATAGAGTAGGATAGATACCGTATAATTATTAGAAATAATGATTATACGACCACTGACTCTTTTGTGTGCACCTTTTAATTTTCAAAAGCTTGCAATCAAAATATCGAAAAACCTTACACACCACATAAATCCATTGTAACACAGTGGTGGAGTATTCCCGATGGGGAGGTGTTTTCCAAAGGTCAGAATGATCCCTAGATAGAGCTTTGTTCCAACTACCAAATCGAACAATCTTCCAGTTACCCGAACTACCCTTGTATGAACTGTCGATCTCTTGTACGATCTTTAACACATACACTGTACGATCTCAGATCATACAGTGACCAATATGGTATGATATTGCACTCATAAAAACTGACAGATGCTGTTTTGGAGGCTACCGTACACAGTTTTGTAATCGTTCAAGCCGATTACCAAAACTGCCAAATCGGGTAAGTTTCTATCGATCACCTATTTTACCAAATCGGGTAATAACTCTGTGTACGATTTGTACGATGTATGATATGTACGATCCAAAAGTACAACAAGGTAGTAATTGCAATGCTCTTCTACTCCAATCTCTCTTCGGGATGTTTTGTAGAGGTTTTAACAACCTAACAAGATGGTTCCATTCACAGACAAAACTCCCAATCCGGGTTAGTGAGAGATTCCATTCAAGCAATTACATCCAAAAATCATACAGTCGGTCTCAGTACATCCTTTTCCACATTCTCATGCTTCTAGATCATTCCCCATGATTCCACCAGTAATAATATTCTCACAAAGCTGCAACAAAGCCTAGAACTAACATATAACAGTAAGAAAGGAAATTCATTCACACAATGATAATCCACAATGCATCAACCATACACAATAGGACCATACACTATCATCCACAATGTCTGTTATTATCATTAATGGTTGTCAACTCAGTTACAATGTGGAAACTCTATCAATATCATAGCAATAACTCAAAAATATTACTATCTCTATACTCTAGCAACTAAGAACCAGTAAGCTAGTAGCCGGACCTACAAATTCAAAAATGGGGCCTTATATAACGTTGTCCAGGCCGTTCCAAAGTGGTTCTTGAGACAATCCATTATTCACAACTGCCCAATTACAACTGAATACAATATTTTGGCATTTTCCTAAGTTTACACCTTAGGTTAGCAAATCCATGCGACCTTTCATCCCAAAATTACATTTCCTTTGCATCTCATTGAATTTCGGTATGCCCTGTACGATTTGCCACTACTCTATACGGTTTGCCACTTCAGTTGTATGGTCTCCTGTATGATTTTCTCCCACTGTACGATTTCACAAAACTAGAGCAAATCATCCCCAAAACTATCCAAAACTTAGCAAATCACTTCTTTTTTTGGGAGGTGGATTTGCTGCCTACATCTGCCCTCCCCTTTACTTTAGTCGACGTCCTCGATGACTCATTCTATTTCTTTTGAAGTGCTTCTAATCGAGCTACCTCAGCCTCCAAGTCCTTGACTTGGGTCTTGTACATTTCCCTTTCATTCCTCAACTTGGCTGCATAGCTCCCCATCTCGACGGCTTTGGCTCCGTGAAGGTTAGCCTTTTCCTCGATAGCTTTCATGAAGTCCATCATTTGCTTTTCTCGATCGGAGGCACTCTTAGTCAACTTATCCTTCCAATGAGCTTCTACTCGAGTAGCTGCTTGGAGTTCCTCATTCTTTCCATCGATGGTCTCCAAGTGATGTTTGATGTCAGCTTCTAGAGCTCGAACCTGGTCTTCTTTGATCCTTACTTGAGCTTACTTCTCAATGACCATCTCATTGAGCTTCTTGCTATCCCTCATCAGCTCCTCTATCTTCTTGGCCTATGCAGTCATTTGTTCATTCTTTTTGGCCAACTGAGCTGACATCTGCTCATCCTTTGCTTTAAGTTGTGCCTCCAACTCCTTGATCCTATCTTCTACCATCTGGGAAATCTATCACTTCTCCTCTTCGAGCATTGTAATCTTGGCTTCAGACTCTACTCTGAGGCCTGATAGATCCTCCTCTAATTTCTTTATTTTCTCTTCTATCATTGTTCTACTTTTTTGTAGTTCTTCTTCCATTACGGCCAATTCCTTTTGAGTGGTTGCGGTCTCTTCTACCTGTGCCTCCTTGAGTCGATGGATTTCTGCCAACCCAATGCTCAACCACTCTATCCAATGTGTTAGGAAGTTCAACTTCCTCAGGGTAATGGACACTCCTGTAGTGACCCTTCTATACTCCACTTCTATCGTATTGATTGGGCAGGTTGGATGACTTACTCGATCCAAATAAATCCTCGGGTCCTTCCTGTAGTTTGTGACCATCCCTTCTAGCAAGTCTTCTCTTCCCAAAATTGTTGTTACCTCTTCCCTGGGTAACCTCCACGGATACTATGCATGGATATCAACTATCTTCTTTGTTCACTCTACACTATTCACCCATTCTGTTATGCGCTCCAACTCGAGAGACACTTGTTGTTCCCACAACTTCAGTTCTCCTACATGGCCAATGTCGAATTCCATTCTTGCACTATTCATCACATGGCCTAACTGAGCAAAAAAGTGGTCCACCTTATCCTCTATTCCCCATGCCTCCTCTTCCATTGTAACTCTCTCGAACCATGGTATCTCCAAGAGATAACTAGATTGCATTCCTTGTCATTATTCCTCTTAGGAGTCCTTAGTTCTTCTTCTTCTCTAAGGTGGCTAGAGCTTCCTCCAAGCTCTCTAAGTGCTCTCTCGATGTCTATATTTTCTTGAGGTGGAGATTGTTTCTCTCTTTTCTCCTCCCCCTCACTATCCAAAATATTTATGATCTCCTTCTGAGATCGCTGCTCAACTTGCTCCTGAGCCTTTTCTATTTTAGATGAGCCTCCCTGTGGCTCCTCTATCTTTTCTCGAACTTCTTCTTGTTCCTTGCCATCCACTTGTTGTTCCTCTATCACATTCTCTTCTTGGATCTATTGTGCATCCCCTACTATGACCTACTGAGCAACAAGTGCTTCACTTTCTTGTGGCACTTCTACATCCTTCAAAACTTCTTGTCGGCTAGAGCCTCCTGATACAATCCTGTACCAAATCTTCTTCTTGGGCTCTACCACTATGGTACTCGGTCCCACTCCTACTTCATCCTGGGTAGTGGCTACTCCATCATGCCCTACCTCAATTCCTCTAAAGAAATCAGAGGCATCCATCTTATCAAAATGAGAAAAAATCTTCGATGAGCGTACTATTTTCTCTGCCTCTGCCCAACACAACTCATCCAACTCCGTCACTTCTGAATCTGACTCTTCCATTCTCCATACTTCTGGAGCTAGTTTACCTACCATTCTCTCTTATTGCCTTCTCATCCTTATTTGTATAGGGCTACTCTCCCTTTCTTGCTCGAGAGGCTGCTCCTGCTACCTTCTTGTAGGTACTTGTTGTTCTAGTTTCGGCTCCAACCATCTAGAATGTTTTCTCCGATGGTGTACATCGACATCCTCCTCTAGAGAAGTGTCTTCCTGAGCTTCACTCCTATGTCACTCACTCCTTGTGCATGGTTTCTCTAGAGTAACCTTACCTATGGGTACAACTTTTTCCCATCTCAATATTTTTGGTTGATCTAGCCTAATTTCTCTAGGCGGTGTCAACCCTAGGAACTGCATTCCCACTTCTGTAACTGCATTCAGAAGCAATCCTATAGCCTAAAAGGCCATCCCAAAGTTCTTTGGTCACTTCATCAATGCTTCATGCATCCGTCTCTCTAGATAGGTACCCCAATCATATGGGATCCCCTTGGTAATACCTTCTGCATACTGGGCCATCCACATCGGCATCTTCATTGCCCTTATATCACCTGATAGTCGAGCCATGACTGTGTTCATTGCACAAGCCCAGTGTTCATTTTGCAATTGGCTCTATTTTATTCTGTGCATTCCTACACCAAAAATATTTGCCTCTATCAGTGATTTGATAGTGGTCATGGTAGTCACCAGGTGGTGTGCTTCAATTGGGTCTACCAATTTCTTTACTATCTCCATGCCTTCCGTTGGTAGCCCAAATGTTCTCCTGAATGCCTCCATCGACACTTCCACCTTCACTGACCTCTTGCCCACATTGACGTAGGTTGTCCTTGTCACTGCATTATATGCCTGAACTATCTGTAGAAGATAGTTCTAAAAAAATATCTTATGAAATAGTGGAATCTACGCAATGACTGACACTTGCACACTCTCAAATGTCTTCCTCCAAGGATGAGACTTATTCTTCTCATCTGTCCACCATTTCCTACATGCTTCCGCTCCATGTTGTACAAATATCATATTGGACAATTCCACCTGGCATTCCTCCTGTCCACTGCTCAGGTGTTCCTCCTACTATGGTACATGCACTTCACTCCTCAATTCCCTCCGTGAGGTAGTGTCTTGGGCCATCCTTACCACTCTGTACCTCGGTGGTGTTCTATCCAGGTGTGCCCTCCAATGGCCTTGTCTCCTCCATGGCCTATATCCTCCTCTCCTCCATGGATGATTACCATGCCTATCATGGGACTAAAACTGATATCCGAAGTGCTATCATGAGTATGCCTCTCTCTCGTGAAGTGGACCTAGTGATCTCTCCACCCTATTTGTTGCAATCCACCTCAATCGACATCCAAACTCCTCTGTTGATATCATTCCTTCAACATCTCACCGATTGCACAACTCTCTCCTCCTCAATTAAGAATGTACCAAAAATCGTACAACCCTTCGTGAAAGCGTACAATGTATGATTCTGAGTACTATGTATGGTTTTACCTTCCTCCGCTTCCTCTCAGATCGTACACCCTTTAGCAGTTTTTACCTTTTGACTCCGTCTATACTCTAATG
The DNA here is from genome assembly GCA_028583015.1 of Wollemia nobilis. Lineage (NCBI taxonomy): Eukaryota > Viridiplantae > Streptophyta > Pinopsida > Araucariales > Araucariaceae > Wollemia > Wollemia nobilis. Next base: position 2,414,323 of record JAQPPZ010003287.1, on the reverse strand, counting down.
GTTTTACAATGATGACTTGAAACCGTACAAGGTGCCAGTACTTCGTACGCTGCTTCCTGCTGGCTGCCCTCCCCTTTAAAACTTGTATGATTTCATATGTTTTCGTACGATCTACTAAAAAATTGCCAAAAATGGCAAAAAGAATCACCCAACTTGTGCCCTTTCACCTGAAAATCATACAATCTGCCTCAAAATCATACAATACATTTTTGCTAACCCTCACTGCTAAAAAATATCAATATTTTGGCCTCCTTTCTCAAATCTGACATCGACCCAGTTGTTGGAATGGCCCGATCTACCTTTCCTTGAGTTTTCTCAACAAATCATTCACTCCTCTCTCGACGTAATTTCCCTAACTTTGACGAATTTTTGGCTGTATGGTATGGTTGTATGGTCTTTATTTCATGCTTCCCATGTCTCCTAGCTCATATTTTCTATATTCTTAGCTATTTAGGGTTTCAATCTTCTCTTTTCTTGCAAATTCACCAATTTCTACCATAAATCGTAGCTTCCTCCTACTTTTATCTACAATTTCTCTGCTCAAAATCTGTACAATGATGTATTCTGGCATCTTTGGCTGCAATATCTCATAAAATTTTGAATTCCCCCTTTCTGGAGAAAAACCCCCAATTTCTCTCTTCTCGGGTTAATTTCGAAGTGAAAAAGAACTCCCTGGTACAAATTCGTAATGGGTCTACAATCTTCAGAATATCGGTGAAAATTTCTCGCCCATGCAGTTTCTTGTTCTCAATCGTACGCTTTTCCCCTTCAATATCCTGAAAAAAATTCAATTTCTTGCTTGCTTGGTGAAAAAATTGGTTAAGTCCCCTTCCTTTTAAAGCAAGTTTCCAAAAACCCTAATAAAACCCTAAAATTTAAAAATAGGCACCAATTTGCATGCTGTTTCCATTTCAACTGCTAGATGACTGACAACTCAGCATTTGATTTAAATTTTTGTCTTTTCCCCCTTCTTTTCCTCCAACCACTACTTTTTCGCATGCCGCATTAAATGAGTTAGTTGGCAAATCGTACATCGTACGATCCAGATCGTACCGTACGATTTGCATGACATTCCTATCGTGTACGATTATCTGTTGTACGATTTCCCTCTTTTACTGTACGATTTCATCACTTAGAGGAATTTTTGCTTTCTTTTCCTCCGGAGAGGTCACCATTTCCGGTTTTCAACCTCGCCCTTCTTAATTGCGTCCCAAGGGATTTTCACAACCAAGGCACAACTTTTTTTTTTCATTTTTCATTTTTCTTTATCTTTTTTTCAATCCTAGTCTAATTATACTTACCTCCTGGGTAATCGTACAATGACATTCACCTGTACGACCCCATCCCAATCTTGGCCTCGAGGTTCGACCATCACATTCCGATTAGTGGTATCCTCTTGTACCTCTACTTGACTGGTCCCTGCCTGTGATGTTGTTGCCCATTCATTTGCCCTCCTGCAATGTGTACAGTTCAATATTGTACATCAACAATTTGGAGTCTCATCCCCTGGTAGGCCTTCTTCTCACCATCCAGGTGATTGATCCCGAGGTGGTGGTGTCCTTACCACTCTACTATCATTTGAGTGACTTCTTCACCTATCTCCATGGATCATTTTTAGCTCCAAACTTGGTGATCGGGTCCTTTGTTGGCCCAGGTTTCCACCCTCTATGAATTGTACCCTTCCTCTACCAGCAAAGCTTCGACCGCATGGGTATCTCCCCCTTCCACTTCTTCTAGGCATGAAACCTCCCCGTACTATCGATGACTCTTCTCTTACTCGGGGTAACCACTAGTTACCTACTTCCCATTGGGGTCCTTGTCGGTTCAGGGGTGGTCGCCCTCCTCTGCGTCTGCCAACCACATTTCGTAACATGCCTCTTAGTCAAAGTATATCCTATGGGTTCCTTACCCAATTCAAACATGCTAGCGGGTTATCACCTGGCCATCTAGGAGTAGGGGTTCAGAATCTTCCTCATCCTCTACCTCCTCTAATTGCAACATCACTCAGATTCCCATCATTTTTTGGTCATCTACCTCATCCTCTTTGTCCAATTCTTCCTCTTATTCCTCGGTCATCAAGAGTAATCTCTACAAACTCAATATTAGCTAGTGGACTTCGGTTTGGTGACAATTATCGTAAGGTTCTGACTCTTCTATCAGCTCGTACCAAATGACGTCTCCATATTCTTTCCTCAAAGGATCTCTAGGGGGATGAAGATGCCAATACTTCTCTATAATCATCTAAAAAGTCCATTTCAGAGCTAGAGTCAGTCCGACCCTCTTCCCTCTGTTCTACCCAATCGATTGGCAAATTCATCACTCTTTCCAGTCATCGAACTTCCCTCCTTTGTCTTCTCAACTATTGGTGAGCTATTGTATATGCCTGTGTATCATTCTTAGGTCTATCCTCAACCTGTCTCGGTCTCAATGTGTTGATTGGAATACTTCGATCCCTCTGAGGATTATGAGGATTCTTCGGTTCATCCTCATCTGTACTAGGCTCTCTTACCAACCATGACATTCCATCATCACTAGAATCTACCATACCTGCTACATTGTGATGCAATTCAGGTGATGTGGTGGTCTCCTCTATATCTCGCCAAAGTACTCCTACATCCTCATTTATCATAGGTTGCCTACTTGGTGGAGGTGGCAAACTTGTACTTGTGCCTTCATTTCCTCTGCCATTTCTTGGAGTTAAATCTTCAACCTCCTTAGGTTCACTTCCAATCTCTTGCAATCTAACTACCCTCTGTTCATCCAATATTTGTATGGTACCATCCAATTCTTGGATTACTTGCGCTCTCAGTCTCGCATTGTGACCCCGTAGTGTTTGATACTCTTCCTACAATTGTTGAGTTTGCATTCTCATTCTCTGTTGTAATAGCCCTATCTGAGCCAATGGGGAAAGTTCCGCTAGCTCTTCTTCTAGCCTATCCTCCCTAGCATCCTCTGGCATTTCCATCTCAAATGTGTCCACTCTATCTTCATTGTGCACTATCAACCTTACCCTTCTTCATCCTTCTGGCTGTCTAGGTAGTTCCCTATGTTCTATCTATGGGTACCTCCTATTCGAAGCTCTTGGTAATAGTGCTCTCTCTTGATAGCCTTCTATTGCTGGAGGGATCCACTCTTCTCCCTCTCTTATGGTCCCATCAGTCCATCTGATATGTACTCGCACTCTTCTTCTTTCACCAGGTCCAGGTGCCAACTCCTGTTGTTCAATTATTGGCTGCCTCTCCTCCATTTCGGTGAAAAGTCCTGCAAGTCCAAAATTTGGCTCTTCTTGTGGTAGACCTGGCTCATGATGAGCCTCATTTTGAGCATCTGCTCATCGTCTTCATTCGATCTCTTTCGAAGCAATGAATAAACATTGTACTTTATAAGGCTTCAACTTTGAGCCATTTACAGTGTTGGGTACTTCCATCCCATTCAGGTTCTACAACCTGACCACTCCATTATCCAATACTTCAATTACTTTATAAGGGCCAAGCCATAACATCTTCAGTTTACCTGGCTTGATCTCCCTCTTCCCGTTAAACTTGAGAACCAAGTCCCCTGGACTAAGTTCCAACTTCCTCAAATGCTTGTCATGCCACACCTTTCGTCTCTTCTGGGCTACCTCAATTGCCCACTATGCCATGACTCTTCTTTCATCTAGTTTGATCAGCGTCATCAGTCATTCCTCCAAACTTTCTTGATCTCCCAAGCGATGCTCTACCGCAACTCTCAAGCTTGGTATCAAGAACTCGACTGGCACCACCGCTTCCTGACCATACATCAATTGGAAAGGGGTATGTTCCATTGTTGGTTTAAAAGTTGTTCTATATGCCCACAAAATGGATGGTAACCTTTCCTCCCAGTCTGCTCCTTCTATCCCACAGGTTTTATACAGAGTTGATACTAAGACTTTATTAGTCACTTCTGCCTACCCGTTCGCTCTCGGGTAGTATGGACTAGATAATGAATGTAAAATCCTAAACTCTGTTGTCAGCATCTTGATAATATCATTAATGAAGTGTCCTCCTCGATCACTCATTATTCATAGCGGAATACCGAATCTTGTGATTACCTGCTCGTACAAAAATCATGTTGTACTTTTAGCAAAATTATCAGGTAATGCTCTTGCTTCTACCCATTTTGTGAGGTATTCCATTGCCACTATGATATATCTACATTTCCATCTTTGAGATGTCTTAAATGGTCCTACGAAGTCTAAGCCCCAACGTTCGAACAACTCTTGTGGTTGCGATGGGTGTAAGGGCATAAAATCCCTCCTAACCGGTTTTCCTGCTCTCTGGCAAGTATCACAAGCTTTCACGTGTTCTTTTGCATCATTGTACAATGTGGGCCACCATAGACCTACTAACAATATTTTCCTTGTAGTTGCATCTGGTCCCATATGTCCCCCTTCTAATCCTACGTGGGCTTCTTTTAATGTCATCTTAACTTCTTCCTCCATTACACATCTCCTCAAGATACCATCACTTCCTATCTTGTATAGCAATCCTGCTATTATCTGGAAAGGTGTTGACTTCATGATTATTTTCTTCTTCTCAGTTGTCATCATCTCCTATGGCAACTCCCCTGTGGATAGATATTGGCCAACCAACTTGTACCATGATGGCACAACATTGATGGCAAATAACTGTGCATCTAGAAATTCATCAGGAACCCCTGTTCCTGCTGGCTCCCCTGATCGTATTCGAGACAACTGGTCTGCAATCACATGCTTCTTGCCAGGTCTCACCACAACTCGGAATACGAACTCTTGGAGCATCACGAGCCACCTACTAACTCATCCTTGAATTACTGGTTTGTTTATTAAGTACAACAATGCTTGATGATCGACATAAAATGCAAAGGGGTTTGCCAATAGGTAATGCCTAAAATTTTGAACTACATATACCATCCCCAAGGCTTCCCTTTCTATTGTACTATAATTTCTTTTCGGCCTTGACAAAAGGTGACTAGCAAAGAAAATTGGTTGATCCAACTTAAATTGTCCTTCCTGTGCCAACGCACATCCAATTGCAAAGTTTGAGGTATCGACGTGGATGTGGAATTCCTTATCCCAACTAGGAAACACCAAAATCGGGCTACTTACCAACTTAGCCTTTAACTCCTCAAAGGCTCCCTGGTGCTCCTCTGTCCATCTGAAAGGGATATTCTTTTTCGTCAAAGAATCTAATGGGTAGGCTACATGTGCATAATTTTGGATAAACCTTCGGTAATATCCTGTTGACCCAAGGAAGGTTTTGAGTGAACTCACATCAAAAGGTTCTTCCATGTGTAATATTACCCAAATTTTATCCGGATCCATCTTCAATCCTTCACTGCACACAATGTGTCCTAACAATTTTCCATATGGTACCATCAAGAAAACACTTTGCTGGGTTTAATGATATCTGTGCATTTCTGCACCTCCTCATGCATTCACTAAGAGCTGGAAGATGCTCCTTGATCTTCCCATAAATGGACCAATCATCCAAAAATGCTTTGAAATTCCCCATCGCCAATTGGTCGAATATATACAGTATGATGCGTTGGAATGTAGCTAGGGCATTACAGAGTCCAAATGGCATTCGATTGTATGCATAGATGCCATTCTCCACAATGAATGTGGTCTTCAGCTTATCCTCCTCGATGATGTTGATCTGATTGTATCTTGAGAATCCATCCAAAAATGAATAGATCTCATGTCCTGCAACTTCTTCCAAGATAGAATCCGTGAATGGAATAGGAAATGGATCCTTAATGGTCACTGCATTTAGACTCCTGAAGTCTATGCATATCCTTATCTTATCAACTTCTTTCTTCAAGGTGATTACTATAGGTGAAACCCATTCACTATTCGTCACCCTGAATATAATTCCTGCTTCCAACATCTTTTCTATTTCTGCATTCACCAATGCCGCATACTTTGGATTCATTCTATATGGTCTCCTTCTCACAGGTTGGGCGCCAGGCATTAGTGTAATCTTATGGACACATAACTCAGGTGGGATTCCTTTCAAATCCTTATATGTCCATGCAAAGACATCCTTGTACTCCAAGAATATCTTGAAAGTTGTTGCCTTCAATACAGGATTCCAATCATCGCCACAGTGGACTATCCTAGGTTCTTTCTCCATTCCTAGATTAATATCCACTATCTTAGGTCCTTCATACTTGATACTTTTCGGCTCACTTGTAGCTTTCATTACATTCTCAGGGTGCACCGGTCTTGTATCAATCTCTGCATCTCCTACTGTATACTCCGCAAAGCTTTTTGGAAACGTCCACTTCTCTTCTGTTTCCTTCTTAGTCTCTTTGCTTACTTTCGGTTTGTCTTGCTTTTCCTTGATCTCTTCTGACTCAATACAGAGGTAGTTGGGCTGAAACATCTCATAATCCTCCATTTTCCAATGAAGAAGTCCACTATCAGATCGAGCTTCATCCTCACTACATTCATTTATGTACAACATCCCTTCTCCATCAGGTTCATGTTCTTCATCCCCTGATGAGTTTTCTGATTCATCAGTTGTAGCTACATCCTCACTAACTCTTTGATTAGCTAAATTGATCATGTATTTATACTATCCCTTTTTGAAGGTGATCTGATTCTTTCCCCAATTATGATTAACCTTGGCCATTCGTAGCCATCCTCTCCCTAAGAGAGCATCATATGCAGGTTTCTGCATTGAAATCACAACAAAGTCCAAGACAAATTCTTGCTCAGCTATCATTACTTGTTGTGCAGTCAAAACTCCTTTGATGTTAATATCATTCTGGTCAGCCCCATATAGTCAGAAGCTCGGTGCCCATAGTGATGGAGCGCCTAGTTCTAGCCAAGTCCTTTCGGGTAGCACATTAACACTGGAACCTCCATCCACAATCACTTGTGTCAATTTGTGCCCCAAAATCTCCATATGCATTAATGCAGGCTTCTTTCCCACATCAATCATTAATATGGTAGGATCCATAAATTGGTCTTTTCATTCTTCCCCTACAATTGGCTGGCTCTCTACTTCCATCACCTTCTATGGTTGCATCTCCTCCACCATTGCTTTCAGCAATTCTGGGATCGCTTCGAATAAATCAGATACTTTAAGTTCTACTATGGTATCTAATACCTGTGCTGCCAGATGTTGCACAACTGTCTCCTATTCTGATGGTTTTCGTACTTCCTTTCGAGTGCTCGATTCTCCTTGCTTAACTTTCTCAGTTTCTTCTTGCAGTATTTTCTTTGTTGCTTGCCAACATTGCTTCTCTTTTGCTGGCTCTGGATACTTATCCTATTTAGCCTGATTCCTCATCATGGCTAACACTTCCTGAGTTTCCTCTTTAACTTGAGGAACTTCAATGTCCAAATAGCTCACATTCTGCGGGTTACTCGAACTCGCCTGCTTTGGACAATTCTCCTCCTTGTGGTTCCCTGGACCACACCATCTACACATATGTGTAGTGCTTGCTTGTGGTGCTCCTTGCGTCTGAGGTGCAGGACAATTCTTCACAAAATGCCCCCACTCTTGGCAATTGTGACATTGTATGATCGGTCTACCCTCCGAGTCATACTGTAAGTGACTTTGTCCTCCTTGTCGATTACCCTGATTCTGTCTACCACCTCTTCTGCTATTTCTGTAACTACCACTCATTGCTTGTTGGCCACTCCCTTGGGCCTGTGGTTTTTGTTCTTGCTCCTGGATTGATAGTACCTACGGATGGGTTCTTGCATTGTAGGGACAGAGCACTACGTCATGCCCCATCACATTACAAATATGGCAATAGTCATTTTTTGGACACTTCATATTTGTATGTCCCTCACTTTTGCATTCTGTGCACCACAACTCATTCCTATCTGGTTTGATCTTTTGCTCTTTAACCATTTTATCAAACTCCTTGCGAAATGATGCTACCATCCTCTGAATAGTGTCTTCTTCTTCACTATCCGAATATTTCAATTTGGGATGAGACAAGATTCCCGTATATGTCTATTTTGATTCACTCTCAAAGGTCTTTGCGTGTTTCAAAGCTTCCTCATATGTGTCCGATGGTACTCCCTTCATATTTTTCTTATATTTTGGTAGTAACCCATCTATGAACCATCATTTTATTAACACATCTGCTAGTGGCATCTGCATCTTATCGACTAACTACTTTAGTCGATGATTGTAGGATTTTATATCCTCATCTACTTTCTATTTTGTTATGCAAAGCTCAGTGACTATGTCTCCATCATCCTTCAAAGGTCAAAATTCCTCAATGAATTTCTCCTTTATCTGATTCCAAGTCTAAAAATCAACATTATTCTCTCTCTTTAGGTACCAGTCTATGGCCAATCCTCTCAAGGTGGCAGGAAATAGGACTACCCAATCCTCTGGGCTATCTACACCATTTTCTCTCCAAATAGTTATGCAAGTTCCTACGTGTCATGTGGGGTCTTCCTTACCCTCACCTAAAAATGGTGGACATCTTTGTTTGGCTGCTCTGTTAGCCATCTTAGGAGAGTCATCACTCTCACTCGAGGTGTCCCATGGGATCTCTATCGGATTCCTCCTCGGGGGTGTCTTACTTCCATTGTCGTCATAAGAATCAATTCGAGGTATCTTATTCTGTCTCATCACTCGATGACCAAATTCTCATGCATCCTCACTCTACGACCTTCTTCGCTGATGTGATGGAGATTGTCGTGGTCTATCCTCCTGAGTCCCCATGTCCTGTTGCCTTGGTGTCTGACTCCCATCCTCTGCACCCTCTCATAACCCCATTGTCACTTCCTCAGGTCTTACCATCCACTCTCCATCATCGTGCACTTTCTCTTTGTCACCCATCTCTACGATCGGTGGGTCTTCCTCCTCGTCTTCTGTCTCAATCAACATCTCCAAGTCTCCTTCTTCGGATGTCCAAACTTGCTCTATCTCTGGTTCATGCGTACTCTGATCTGAGTTACTCATGTTTCCTCTTTGATAAATCCTTATGCTCCTTCTTACTAGAATTTTCTCTCATGGTTCTCTTCTCCCACGGCTTCGTGTACCGGTGTCCGTCATAAAAAATCACCTCTAGTTGTTAGTCAAATTCGACCCGTTTTAACAAAAATGCCAAATTTGATAAGGCAATGATGCCAAATGTAACATAGTGGTGGAGTATTCCTTATGGGGAGGTGTTTTCCAAAGGTTATAATGATCCCTAGATAGAGCTTTATTCCAACTACCAAATCGAACAATCTTCCAGTTACCCGAACTACCCTTGTATGAACTATCGATCTCTTGTACGGTCTTTAACACATACACTGTACGATCTCAGATCATACAGTGACCAATATGGTATGATATTGCACTCAAAAAACTGATAGATGCTATTTTGGAGGCTGTCGTACATAGTTTTGTAATCGTTCAAGCCGATTACCAAAACTGCCAAATCGGGTAAGTTTCTATCGATCATCTGTTTTACCAAATCGGGTAATAACTCTATGTACGATTTGTACGATGTACGATATGATATGTATGATCCAAAAGTACAGCAAGGTAGTAATTGCAATGCTCTTCTGCTCCAATCTCTCTCCGGGATGTTTTGTAGAGGTTTTAACAACCTAACAAGATGGTTCCATTCACAGACAAAACTCCCAATCCGGGTTAGTGAGAGATTCCATTCAAGCAATTACATCCAAAAATCATACAGTCGGTCTCAGTACATCCTTGTCCACATTCTCATGCTTCTAGATCATTCCCCATGATTCCACCAATAACAATCTTCTCACAAAGCTGCAACAAAGCCTAGAACTAACATATAACAATAAGAAAGGAAATTCATTCACACAATGATAATCCACAATGCATCAACCATACACAACAGGACCGTACACTATCATCCACAACATCTGTTATTATCATTAATGGTTGTCAACTCAGTTACAATGTGGAAACTCTATCAATATCATAGCAATAACTCAAAAATATTACTATCTCTATACTCTAGCAACTAAGAACCAGTAAGCTAGTAGCCAGACCTACAAATTCAAAAATGGGGCCTTATATAACGTTGTCCAGGCCGTTCCAAAGTGGTTCTTGAGACAATCCATTATTCACAACTGCCCAATTACAACTGAATACAATATTTTGGCATTTTCCTAAGTTTACACCTTAGGTTAGCAAATCCATGCGACCTTTCATCCCGAAATTACATTTCCTTTGCATCTCATTGAATTTCGGTATGCCCTGTATGATTTGCCACTGCTCTGTATGGTTTGCCACTTCAGTTGTATGGTCTCCTGTATGATTTGCTCCCACTGTACGGTTTCACAAAACTGGAGCAAATCATCCCCAAAACTGTCCAAAACTTAGCAAATCACTTCTTCTTTTTGGGGAGGTGGATTTGCTGCCTACATCCATAAGCAAATTCCAAATTTTTTTAATCACTAAGTCTTTCCTAGTGTTTTGAACAACCTTAATTCAAAGTCAAACAATATTTATAAGCAATAATTTGTTCTTGGTCAATCAAGTTTCCTCTTGGACCATGCACATCAAAACACATTAAAATATTGTAAACCTTGGAAATAACAAATTCAAAAGTTGCTATTGTCATAAATGAAAGGTTTTCCCTATTCATCCAATAATGCACATGGTCTAGAATGTTATAGAGTTGGCAAAAGGACAACCTCCACCTTCATCCAAAAAAAAAGCAATAATCCCTTGCTCTACCTCAAAGTGAATAAGTATCCCAAAAGAATTTAAATTTAAAAAAAACTCCCTTGTTCTCTCTCAAATCGAGCAAGCATCCCAAAAAGTGTCCCAAAGCAATAATTTGCCTTGCTCTTTCTCAAAATGAGCAAGTATTCAAAAAACAATAAAAATACAATTTTATCCATCACAAAAATGAGCAAAATCATAAATAAATATCCCCAAATCCAATGCAATAAAATAAAGGAAGGAGCTTGAATCCCTAATATTTTAGTGTTTCAAAAACTATGGGGTCATCCTCATTATAATAATGGGTTAAATGAAATTTGTCTGACAATGAGGTATCCTTACGCATGGTGCCATGTTTGTCACATTAACAACCTTTTTTTATACAGTCCTATGGATGCTCACAGATGAGCTAGATTATTGGTATAAGTTACAATTGATTAGCTTGACCTAGCTCATAATGGAAAATAAAATAATCATTGCACACACGGTTGGTCCTTGAAGAAATTTGAAAACACTAGGACAACCTTAGCATCATGAAGATTTGAGATCATAAAAGAGTTTGATCAAGATCACTAAGATTTTTGAGTCTTTGCAAAACACCCACAAATCATCTATCCAAATCATCTAATATCATCTACATTATTACACATCATTATACATTTACAAAACCATGTTAGCACCCCTGATTAAGTGACGAGAATACAGTTGATCAAGCAAAAGTATATAACAAATTATCATTAGAACATAAGAATTCATCATCCATTCCTATGCATCCATGCATACAATAAAACAAAACCACAAAACAAATCCAAATCATTATACACATATTTTAAAAAAAACACAAAACACAAAAACAATTCATGCATTCTTTTCATTTCAAAAACATAAAACACCAAAAACATGTTCATGCATTCTTCTCATACAAAAACATAAAAATATATATATATTCATGCATTCTTTTCAAAAAAAACAAAAACAAAAACCCTCCAAAATAACCAAATGTAGCATCATCATCATCATTACTACATGCATAATCATCATAATCATCATCACCACATGCATAATCATCATCATGCATTTTCACAAACATCTTCATCATCAACATAATAATTGAGTGCACCATGTACTTAGTGACTCACCCTATACACTTGGTGGTTGCAACAACTAGTAATCCATGCAATCTGATAGGATGGGTAGATCACCATAAGGACACTTATCCAAACAAATCAAATCACTATGGTATTAAATCAACTAGGTCCCTCAATATTTGAGCTTGGGTGTTCAAACAAATTTGCACAAGTTGATCCTTAAGCCCTGTCCATTGGGTACAAAATTGAAAACCAATCAAATCAAAATTTGGTAATAACCACAATCACTTGATCATTGAATTCCCAATACACTGGTTTTGACACAAAGGAGCAACTAACAATAGCGGGGCCTCCAAACTCACAAATGTGGTTGATGGTTTTACCATAACATTTTGTGCATCATCAAACCAAAGGTAAATTCACAACAACACAAACAATCCCAAACTTGGGGTATCAAGTTGATCAAAATATCAAACATTTGCATACATCACAATCACATCATTCAATAATCCACCTTCTTTCATCATCCACATTTGGTCAATTGGATCGTGGGTTTTGTCCTTTACCCATTCACCAATTGAGGGGTAAGCAAACAAATAAAAAATGTCATAAAAATTTTCAAAAAACATTCATTCTTGTGCGTCGAGAAGATTTGAGTCCATTCATCCAATAAAGATAGGTGTCATTGGTTTTTGCATCGCATCGTGTTTCATACAATGTGGTACAAAAAAGGGCATCTGTAGACAAAAAAACCTAGGTACTCAAAAAACACCATTTGTATACCACCGCATAAATTTTCATAGTAAAATATGTATGTCTAAGTCCAACCTTAGACATATAAAATCTTGTACATAATTACCTTTTTCTATATTTTTTATTAAATCTATAAAATCCACCTAGATACCTTATCTCCCCATGGGACATGTATCCTAGTCACCACTACCCATCACCATGCCACATCTCACACACTCATGTCACCTTTGTCCCTTAACATGGGATATCCTCCATATTTCACTACACTTGCACTCACTCATCAAGCCACATCACCCCAGTTGCACTCACTCATCCTCCACATTGCACTCCACTTGCACTCACTCATCCTCCACATTGCACTCTACTTGCACTCACCCATTAGCCACATCACCCCATTTAAGTGAGGTACTCTAAGTGAATCACTCTAACTCCTCCTACCACATGGTGGCCCTAGCTTGCCACCTACCCTTCCCTCCAAAGCCCTAAAATTACCTATAAAAGTATCACCCATCAAACAAAGGAGGTCAAGAATACACACCTTCATACTACCAAAATCGTGCCAAGATCTCACATGCATCTCGAGGAGATTCAAGATTTGACACCCTGTAGTGCATTTTTGGAAGATTCTATTGCTCGACCTCAACTGCCAGATCCACGATTACACAGTCACAACCGCTCAGTCCGCAGTTTCCTAACCGTCCCATCTGTGGTTTTCTAGTTAGAATTATGCACCTCGTATTTACCTAGAATACATAAAAAGTATCAAAGACGTAAATCAGATCCATAAGTTCTGAATGAATTTTATTAGCAAGGTATTTAGATCTTCTTTTCCATATTTTTTGCAAATGTACATTCGAGGGTTTTATTTGCATTTTGATCTTAAATCACATCTATAGGTGCTACTAAAAACCCATTTGATTTCCTTATGTGTGCAGGAAATAGGAAGAGATTGTTGAAGCTAAAGTGGTCCATTACAAGATACGCAAGCTCACTCACCACTTGTTTGTAGCAGAGAAGACTAAAGATACTGTCAGCATTTGTATTTGGGAAAAGGGGTATTTCCCCCATTTTTTTGCCTATTGTAATCTGAGAAAAAATTATACTGTAATTATACCCTTACGCATTTGGGTAAAAGGTATTGTAAATGGATATCAAAGCTCCATTCAAAATGAATACAAAGAAATCATTTTTATTGCAATTGCTTGTTTCGTTATTTTGTTATTTGGTGTTGTCTTATTTGCTTAAAATTCAAACACTCAATCTTGGAATTTTTTTTGTTCAAGAACATTTGTCAAGACTATCACAAGCCCTTCTTTTCTAGGTAAAACAAAAGCATAATTTCTCTTCTTAATAAAACTCCAATCCAATTAAATTTTGTACATCCCATGTTTGTGAATGTATGGTTATTCATGAATTCCCGTCATCAAGGTGAAAAATGTAAGATCACTTGTGATTGAAGCATCATGAGCATACCTACCACTGGTTAGCAAGGCTTACCAAACCAAATCAATCTTAGTATTTTGTCAAAGGTAAATTTTCAAGGATATGCATCCCTTCCACAATTTGGACATCTTACGTTGATCATGACTCAATATTATCTTGTATCTCATCCCTCAATAATCGTTACGACACACCAAAGGTCGTAATAAATCATAATCAATCATGGGTCAACCACAATCACCCATCATCAATTCATCTCTTATAGTCAACCACCAACCTGGTGTCATAAGTTTTTGCACTACATCATGTTTTCACACAATGCAGTACAAAAAGGGGTAAATGTAGACACTACCATCAAGCCCTTACTTACCATAAACCACCATGGATGTTAGCATGTACCTCTTGGCATCCCTTTTGCATGGTAAATTGCTCTTAACTGTAGGTTCAAAATGCTACCTGACTCATACAGGAGCTCTAGAAGCACCAAAAGGACCCTCATTGAAACAATTCTTTGTCCAAATAACATAGAGCCAATTGTATAGATATGTACAGTCATTTTGGATTATACCTAAGGGTACGATTCCCTTTAAATATCTATTTATACTATAACACGACAAGTCACCAAATTAGGTAATATCATTATTTTGAAACTTTTTGTAATCATTTATAGTGGTTTTGTAATGTAATAGTCTAGCTTTCACTTTCATTTGTCTTTCATCACAAGGGGTTTGATTGAGACAAGCTCCCAAATACTTGTTTTTATTGAGTTGTACAGGTCTAAAGGATTTATACAACCAGCAGTGGTTTACGTGCAGTAATCCCACTCCCCTTAAGGTGCTCATAGAAGACCCTTGGCATCATTTATCTATTCATTGAAAGAGGGCTTCCACCTTGGAAGATCCATATTGTAGCCCATGGGGCATGTTGTGTAAAAGGATATATTTTGTAACCCCTTTTCATTATTAATGCAAATGGCATGCTTTCTATAAGCACAAAATTAGAGAAAAGGAATTTTATTTTTTTGAAAAATTATAAAACACAAATGAAGTTTTCAAACAACCTCAAAATTTTCAATTTGATAGTTAGGACACCCATGTAGTTAAGAAAAAATAAAAAATAGATTGAATGCCATGATAGGTAAGAAAAATCTATTGGTGAATATTTATCTTGTAATAAATCTATTACAACCTAGTGAGATCCCCACATTCCAAGTCCACCTAGGATTTTGGCAATCAAAAACATAAAAATTTGTCGATAACACACAAAGCTTCCACAAGCTACTTCCCAAAAAACATTGCTTCTTGGAATGGTCATAGATGAAAACCATTGAAGTCAAGCAATTGAGTAATGGATATCCACACTCACTTTGATATCATGTTGGGTTTCGTAATAATTTTTAGAAATGAAAGGAATGAACACATTACCCAAAAAAGTAGAAAAATATCACAAAAATAATACACATGAAATGAAGGGTGTCATGAAATGAAATGAAAGGAATTAAAGGAAAAGAATTATAGTTTGACAAATAAACAAATGGTTGGTAGAATGGGGTATAGATTTCCAAATACAAGAGATCTTTAATTCAAGGTTAAAGAACCAACCTTTAGGTTAAATAACAAAATATTACAATAAATTTATCTATACAATATCTGCAAGGCTCAAAACCTTATCCAACAAATAAACTCAAAAATTGGATGTAAACTCAAGTGAAACACATATTTTGACAAGAATAATGTGCTCTTCTATTATAAGTGCCTCCATGTCATCCATGAATTTCCTCCATGAGTACAAAATATTTCCATGAATGTTCCTATTTCAAAATTCAAAAAATAAAAAAATAAAGGTAAAGGACCCCTTTTTAATAGAAAAAAAAAGTATTTAGAGGTGAAATGGCAAAAATGTTGAACTAAGACTCCCTTGAATTTATGTAAAGAGTCCAAAAATACTAATGGTTTTCCATATCTATCATGACACCACGTGATATTTTCTATAATATAACTAGTTAAGCCATCCTCTCTCTCCCATGTAGCAAAAAATATTAAACCATTTTAATAGTTGTGTGATAGGGATTAATATTGCCATATTTATATTTTTTATCCGCATATGATAATGTTTTTTTTTAAGTGAAAAACCCCTTGCAAGACCGTCTTGGTTTGAGAGACCACGACCAGGGGGTTCTACACCAAAAAAGTCACCCGAGAGTCACGCTCGATCTTGCCCACACCAACATTATCAATTGGATTTTGGGTACCCAATTCAACTTTTTGGTAGGGTGGATATTCGAACCTAGGACCTCCCTTGGAGGATTTCCCTCTCCTCTCCAACTCACCTATAACACCTAGGTATCCACATATGATAATGTTGCCATAATTATATTTATCAATATCCACATATGATATTACAGATAATGTTTATAGATAACATGGGGGGCCATTTCTTCTGCCCTCCAAGGGGGGCTTTGCAGGTGACTTCCTATGGAAGTCTTGTTCCACTTCCCTACATCCCTTCCTTGGCCCTGTCCCAGGTCCCTGATCCTATCCCAGCTTCCCTAGCACTTCCTTAACCCTTCCTTCTTGGTAGGATGGTGTTGCAGATGATATCTTTGGGGTGGGATATCATTGATCCAATGTTTTACCCCTTTTCTTACCCTGTGGTGTGGTTTTCCTTTGGTTCCTGGGTCTTGGGATAGTTTTGGGTTCTTCCCTGGGACTTTTCCTGGATTTTCTAGGCTGTCCAAGGATTTTTCCTTGGATTTCCTAAATTTTCCAGGTTTTTCAGGTGTCTTCTTGACATTTGCCCTTGGTGGTCCTTCACTTACATAATGCTAGGACTATAGGAAAGTGGCTTCATGAGAAGTTTTTCAAAGTATATTTTGGTCTTGAGGAGGACCATACACTTTCTTCTGTGACTCTACTCTTCAAGATCGATGTTGTGAGTCCTACAGGATTTCAGTTTCTTTTGTGGCCTACCTAGAAGGGCCTCTATTTTCCTTGCTATTATTTCCTTGTAGGATTTACTCATCTATTTCCCTGAAGTTGTTTTGTGGTGCTGTTGAAGGTTTTCTAGGATTGCTGGTTGCTTCATTTCTATCTAGGATTCATTGTTTGCAGCTGGGCTTCCTCGTGACTCCTTCCTCTTGAGAACTTTCCTGTATTTTTCCTACGAAGTGTTGTTATGCTTTTGTTGCTTCCTCTGTTGGGTCGGCATCCTTGAAGGCTTCCTTCTTCTTTGCATGAGGACTTTATGGTCTGTGGAGTTCCTCTATATGTTGACCCACTTTTCAGGCTATGATCTAATGCTTGAGGATTTCTTGGCCCAAGGAAATCCTCAGATGGTTGTTCCACCTTTCAGGCTTGCAAGGGATTCAATTTTTCTTAGTCGGAGTGATCCTGCGACGTTCCTAGTTGCTTCTCATCCTTGTTCAGGCAATATTTTATATAATTTTAGTTCCTCAACTCCACCTTTTGGTGTAGGGTGGTTTTTCTGCACTAGGTTGGTTTTCCCCTATGTGGAAAAATTGTTTCTCTCATGGTTTCTGGTTTCCCATGGGTGGTTTGGTGCCTATTTCCCTTTCATGCCTTTGGGATGGTTCAAATTTAAATTTAGCTGCGTGGTTTCTTTTCTCGCTTTTGGGAAGTTTCAAATTTTGATTTTAGGCGGGTTTTCTATTTTCTCCTATTGCCTTCTCCTTTCTTGTCTAACGAGCTTTTCAAATTTTATTTTCTAAAGGTGTTCCTCAAGGTTTTTCTCAAGCCTTTCCTATTGTCCATCCTTGGATTGTTCCTCTTGAAGTTTGATGTAATTAGGTTTTGGGATCCTTGATAAAAACCCACTTTTAATTCAACTTAACTTACCAAAAAAAAGTTGTTTATAGATAATATTTTTTGATAGTTGGATAAGGTTTCTAATTAATTCAACCTTATCCAATCCTTGTACTTGGCTATTTATTACTAACTTTGTAATACAATTGACAATTCTTATTTATTAAATTATTTGTGTGTATGATTTGTGCTTTTTTATCCATATCAATTTGGTATTAGAACACCTCGATCCATTGTGGTTTTGCTCTTCTTTTAGCTTTGGCATCAGGCACCATGCTGCAAATCCTGAATGCCTTGCTAGAGGAGATCTCTCGTTGATCCAAAGATATTTATGCCAAAATCCAACAAATACAAATTGCCATGATGGAAGAAATGGTAGCTGAAGAATATCTTGCTAAAAAAAATTCTTCAAGTTGAAGAAAAAATTGTTGAAAATCAAGAAGCAACACCTGGAATCAAACCAGGATCTATGGGTAGGATGTCCATTGTCTTGCCTTTAGATGATATTACTACTAAAAAAATTAAATAAATTGATTAAAATAATATTTTTTTACCTAATAATGTTCCAGGTTTGTTTGATGCAGATCTGTAAAGTGTATATCCATTTGAGGAGGACTCTCCTAATGAAGCCCATGAAGTCGAAGTTGACAAGATGCAAATTTTTTATTTGTCTTACAATGACTTAGAAGAGGAGCTTATGGCTTCCATGCTACCCTAATTTATTCTTTGTGGTTTATTGGATCTGTAGTTGTGGTAGTATCTTCACGGTCTTATCTCCTCGATGATGTTATTGTCATCACTTGCCTTCATCGTCAACATCGATTGTAACCCTCAATATTTCTATGACCTTGTCCTCCTCTTTGGCTGCTCTATGTTGTTCCTATTTTCTTGTGTCTCTACTTTGTGCTCTCCCCAACCAAAGTGTACCCCATAATGGCCACCTCTCACAACTTTCCTATGCATACCTAAACTAGGTAAACATTCCCCTAGTGCTACAATATTTTCCCCCTCTATGGTCCCTATTTTCTGCAAAACCCTCCCTTGCTAGTCGTATTCAAGGAATGAACATGCTTGCTTTTTGCCCAATTTCCCAATGCATCCTTTTTATTTCCATTATTTGCCATGATACAATCATTTTTTATTTCCATTATTATTCCATATGGTCATCTGCTTTTTGCACTCTCTTGGTGGTATTCTATCTGCAAAAACAACAAAAAAACATGCTTAGTGTTGTTAGAAATAGTTTATATTCCATCATTTGGATTATGTAAGTGTATCTTCTAAGGTATATACTTAGGACATTAGATTACTTTAGGGGGAAGTTATCTAGTTACTTCATTCAATGTAATAAATGCACAAGTTTCAATGTACAAGTTGTAAATGTGTAAGGTGTCACTTGTACATCTAGATAGAGTGTTGGCCAAGTATCCTATTTTTACCTATATAAGGAAGATCACATTGTTAGTATAGACAAGCAAGAAGAGTTTCGGTGACACAGTAGCTTAGGTAGTATAGTTTTGTGTGGATAACCATCCAATGGTGATGGATGTAATGTAGTCTAGGAGCTTTATTTATGGAGTTCTCATTTCCTCCATAGCTTCATTATATTCATTTATATATCATTTATGTTTATTGCATATCTCAATCATCTAGCAGATTTACTTTCTTTCATATTATTATGCATCTCGTGATTGTTATCTCCCTTTGGATATTGTATCAAAAGCTCATAGTGGTATCAAAGCTATGGTAGATCTAGTCTGTGTAGGTCTACAATAAAATAACCATTATTATTGAGCCTAAGTGTTTTGTCAACCTAACACGCCATTGGACCAGTCACTATCAAAATATCTCAAACTAATCTAGGTGATAAGATCAGTGAGAGTCACAAGTGAGGATTGAAATATAACATAGTACCATAAATACTGAGATTATTTTTTACTAGAGTCTTTCCACAAAGTTATAGAAAAAATCATGAAGACCAGGACTCAACATTCAATCCACTAGATTTACAAAGCATCTAGTGAAGATCCAAGATATTTGGAATTTTCTAACCGTTTCCCAAAGTTTCTTTTGTGCAGATAATTAATTCTCAAAGGATTGGTACTCCTCCTACAACAGAAAGCTAGGAGACTCCAAATTTGTTGCCCAAATGTTGACATGCCCTCATAGTGCAGAGATTAGTTCCTTGTGTAGGAGAAGAATACTAGGAAAGAATACTTCTAAAGAAAATACATGGTGAAGCTAGGAGATTGAATATCTTCATTACAGATTGAAGAACAGATCATAGAATCCTGATACAAAAAGGCTATAGTAGTATTGAAGAATAGGTCATAGAATCTTGATACAAAAAGGCCATATTAGCCTTGAATAATAGGCCATAGAAGCCTAATACAAAAAATACCATAGTAGCCTTGAAGTAGAAGCCACAAAGGTCTTGATATTGAACAGGCCATAGAAGCCTTAATATTGAAAAGGCCACAAAAGCCTTGATACTTGAAAAGGCCATAGAATCATTGATACTAAAAATGTCACAAAAGCCTTGATACTGAAATAGGCCACATAAGCCTTGATCTTGAAGAAGAATTCAAAAGGAATATATAATTCAAAAGTAGATTAAGATTTTGGTATTAACATATTTGTTGCAAGGAAATAAGATTTAGTGAGTTGGGAAACTTCCTACAAGACAATTAGGAAGAATATATTCTTCATAATAAATTCAGCACATGAAGCAAAAGAGATTAAGAGAAGATCTCATTGAAGGACTTCCAAACATAGAAGAAGGACCAGGAGAGTCATCCTTGAACCCAAAAGTTGCAGAATCAAAGATCCAGGAGTAGATCACATCGCCAACACTTCTAGGAGAAAAATGTTGAAGAGGTCTCAAATGAAGACCAGTAGAAGCTACAATATCAAAGACCTTGGAAAGGTCTCATCGAGCATCCAAAAAAATGCTAGAAAAATCTTACTGAAGAAATCATCAAAGGAGATCTCACTGGAGAAATCCACTACCAAGGAGAAGATCCTAATAATGAAGGTCTTGGGATAATTGTTGCCATCTGACAATAAACCCAAGAGAAGGAGAATTTTGCAAGGAGTGCCAAATTGTAGAAGAAAAATCTAGTGAAAGACCTCAAGATATTCAAAATCTTGAGAGGAAGATCTTGCTTGAAGTCAGAATTTGACAAGAAGACTTGAAGATAGAAGAAGATCATCAAATCTAGGATATTTGAAAATTATCTCTCATAGAAAGAAGGCACCGCTTCAGAGAGAGAATTCTCCAAATCTACAGTAGAAGGACAATATTACAAAAGGATAACAAGCCACCAAATCCTAGGCTTGTAAAAGAAAGTTTGAGACCATCATTTGGTGAAGAAGGAATTGTTCAAAATAGTCTACAAAGAGCTACAAAATCCTACTCAAAGTAGCAACTTGGTGATCTTAGACACCAAGATCCACATCCTCTATAGAAGTGAAAGAAGGAGCTACAACATATTACAAAAAGGTATGCAACTACTAGTGCTAACTAATTCATTAATTAGAATTCTTATCAGATTCATTAGAGCACCTTATCTGGATTAAAGTTGCATGAAGAAAAGTAGATTACAGTATTCAAAAGTTCAAATAGAAAAATGTTCATTATAAGGTTCATTTGCACATTAATTAGGATTTGATTAGATTTTAGAATTATATCTATCAACTACCTATCATCAACTTTGGAAATAAAAAATAAGACTAAGTCCTACAATATTAGTGAAGAACACAAGCTTATACTAAGAGGGGGGGTAAACAATATAAGGCTACTTTTTACTTTTCTTTCTCAATCAATATTATGCAATGTATAGATAGCAATATCAACAATAGTAATCAAAGCAATGCACAAATCACACACAATAGAGACACCAATTTTACGTGGTTCACCCAATGTGGGCTACTCCACAGAGACAATATTTCACTAAAATTTTCTCAACAAATATCTTGGGAATCCTTTCCCTATTACAATGCTTATGGATCTCTATCCAAAGGAGACACCAATCCCCTAATCAAGTTTGTGGATCTCTATTCAAAGGATAACTCCTTTCTCCTTAGCTATAACTAGTGATCTTCTAGAAGAACTGTTGTTCCCACTGCTCTGGCTAATGGATCTCTATCCATTGAAGATACCTGTTCTCACTGCCCTATCTTAATGTATCTCTATCCACTGGAGACTGTCGTCTTCTATACTCTGTCACCTCCAAATATTTGTCTCAAATCTGCACTAAACACGGTCCTTTGGTCTAGCATAAATTTTCTCAACATCTGTCTCTGGTCTGGCATAAACCTATCTTCAAATTTGCACTAAAATATATCCTCGAATCTATACTAAACATAGTCCTTCGGTCTAGCACAAATCTATCCTCAATATTTGTCCTCAAGACTTAGCATAAATCTTGATCCAATCACAAATCAACACTACTAGATCTACCCCAAACCTTAACCCAAGGTTTGAACAAATCAATCAATCAACTATGCTCACAAGTCTACTCAAATACTTGTCTCAAATATGCCTTGTAAGCTTCTACAATAGCTCACACTAATATGTCCACAAGTCCTCTCTTGAACTTGTCCAAATATGCTCAACAAGTCCTCACTAGAACTTGTCCAAATCTACTCAACAAGTCCTCACTAGAACTTGTCCAATCTCATAGAAACATAAAAATAATTGTTAGAGACTCAATATGCTTCATATTCATCATAATATTCAATCACTTTCAATAACTCTTTTAGAAACATATAGAGAATTTTTAGAGACTCAATGTTATTCACATTTACTTCAATGTTAAATTACTTTCAATCACTCTTTTAGAAACATATAGAGAATTGTTAGAGACTCAATATGTTTCACACTTATCAACTCTCAACCTCTTTCTTAAATCAATTCAGAATATAGAACAATTTATTTCATAGAACTTGAACAATCACTTTATACATCCGCTTGACTAGGCTCAACCAACTCTACTCAACCAATCACTCAATGAAATAATCCTTGCTCATAAACCCTAGTCCAAGCATATGAATGCTCACTCAAAATATTTCCAACAATGCTCATCAACCAATCTCACAAAACAATGGTACTCATGTTCTTTCCAAACCCTAGTTCAAGTTCTTTACTCAATTACTCACTTCAACAACAATGCTTATAAAATAATCTTCACATAACAATGATACTCATGATCTTTTCAAACCCTAGTTCAAGTTCCTCACTTAACCAATGGCTTCACGGAAAATGCTTATCAAAAAAGGTTTTATCAACTCTTTATTCCAGAAAACCTTGAAGCATTAATTCAAAACACACTCAACAAGGAAATCTAATTAAGTCATTTTCACTCCAAAATTGTTTTCCAAAAAACCAACCAATCAACTCAATCAAGGAAGAATATGCCCATACCTTTTTATTTTTTTGTAGAATGATCTTCAAAAGCCTAGATCAATTATCACAACTTTCTTTTCCAAGTACAAAGGGTTAGATGACAAGAATTATCACCCTAACGCTTTTCACAAAACACAATGATAAATCAAATCCCAAATACACCTTATTGCTCCATCTCATAAATAAATTTCAACATCATAATTTTCATCAAAAAACCTCTAATAAAATATAACACAATTTCTACTTATAACTCCTTTCTTAAATTGCACTTATTCAAATAAATCAATTTCTCTTTCCTAAGGTAAAAACAATGTTACCCTAGCAACATTCACTATTTACAACTTAGGTCAATAAAACAATTTATTTACACCTTATCCCTCCATACAACTTTGGCAAAAGCCATAATTAAAAATAAAAATTGTAAAAACTTTTTTCTGCCCTCTCTACGAATTGAGAGATTTGAACTTGTACCACTTGCCCTACAACAATGCCTTGGCCGCGGTTTCCACATCGTGTGATCCAAGTGCTCACCTGCACACCTAAAGCACAATAAGTGCTTTATTATCTCTGCATTGCCTTATAGCCTATTGGATCCCTCTTCGCCTTCTCCCACGTAGCACTTTGAAGGTGCTTCCCTCACAAAATATTGCATGAGCCTTTGCATGATGTTCGCAAAAATTATGGCGCTTCTTCTCATGAAATATTGCATGAGCCTTTGCACGATGTTCATGGAAATTATGGTGCTTCTTCTCACGAAATATTGCATGAGCCTTTTTCATAGAGTTCTTAGAGATTATTCGAATGCCAAACTTTGGGGTTTGGCTAAGGTATAAATACCTTTACCCTTCCATTCCATGCACGTCGGCAGAGGTGAGTTTATGGAGGTCGACGCTAAGGTTTTGCATTTAAATATTTTAATTTATAAATTATTTAAATTCTTTAGAATTTAAATTTTATAAATTAATATTTAAATCTCTTAGATTTATTAAAAGCCTTCTTAGGTTTTAATCAAAAACCTTTTATTTTTGCCCACCATGGTTTTAATAAAAACCTTTATGTTGCCCACCATGGTTTTAATAAAAACCTTTGTTTTGCTTCTCATAATATTAAAAAGAATATTATGAAGCCCTTTTTCATCAACCTCTTACATTGCTCATTTTGACCTTTTGGCATCAGTGGTAGCTTATTCCTTGACATCAATGACAACTTCATGCCTTGACATTAATGACAACTTCATGGACTCAAAATGTCCAACAATTAGTTGTAGTGAATTTGCAGAATAACTTTAAAGATTCATTTTAGGTTATTCTTGATTAGTTGTAGTAGATTGATTAAAGTGCATTATCTTGAGAGTTAATTGGAGTGATAAGGTGAAATTCTTAGTGCATTAAAAAAAAGGTCTATTAGATTTATTATGCACTATTATACTACTCTCAAAAGAAATTAGCTTTTGTGTTCTTGAAGGGCACAAAATCTGATTTGTATCAAGTGTCTAAAGACACTATTGAAGCACTAAAATCTACAACTTATAGTGGTCAAAAGAAGCCACCCAAAAAAGGTTAGAATCCTTCAAAAACTTAGAGAAGAACCTAATTAACCGAAAAAAGAAATAGAAGCTTCAATATTGAGACTTGGTGAGATTCAGATCCAAAGCATTATAAGATTGAATGCAAGAAAAGAAAATGCAAAAAATTGCATAAACTAAAAGCTCCTATATTGTTATCTAAGCTTGGATTTAATATAAAAGTGTCCAAGCAAAAAGGGGAAGGTGTATAATCATAAAAGATAACCTTAAAACCCTTGTATTGTAGGAATTTGCCATGAAACCATAATTTCATATCTGAAATAAGAGTGCAAAAGGAGGTTAATGTACAATCTATTGTATATTTTATTGCACCATTTTAATTTGGTTGTTTATATCCCAAAAGCAGATTTGGATGTGTCTCCAAAAGGTACAATATAAATAGGAAAAGTAGTCAAGAAGGGTTGAACGTAAGCACTCTTCTTTCCAATCAATAGCAGCCACTCGAAGGGCTCATCTTGGATGGATGAATCTACAAAACAAACCCCACAAGAGGCCATCATCAAAGCTACATCTACATAGAGAAAAAAGTGCACATTTATCAAAGGATAACAACATGATATGGACAACAATGTGAGACAAACAACAATGTGAGATGGATAGCAATGTGGGACGAACAACATCTACACTACAAAAGAAGGTGTATACTCCTACCAACGTAAGACGAACAATAATACAAGATGAACAACATCTAAAAGGTATCTATATCTACAAAGGAGAAACAAAAAACATCTACACTACAAAGACACACGGGTTTCAATACATTGGAGGCATTGAAGATAAAGAAAAATGAGCTAATTTCTTGGAGAAGATCGCCCACCAAATGAAGCATTAGATTTGCTACTCAAGCTCCATAGTGCCTCATCAATCCACTTGCATAAAACAAGGTTGCTTGTTGCTCAAGAAACATAGCAAATAAAAGGAATGACATACTAAAAGATCTAAGCAGTTATAATAATCTCCTTGGAAGGCATTACGTTGAAGGTCTACATGCAGATAGCATGAATACCACTTGACATCAATCTTCTAAAGAGCAAGCGTTACAAGAATGTTGCCTCTCAAACGCTCAAGCATACGAACTTAACTTCGATTCTCAACGTGTTACTAGAAGCTTCAACTCTCGAGCGTTACTAGAAGCTTTGACTCTCAATGCACTAGCATATATGGTGACACTTATCATTCTCCTCAAGTCCCACATGAGTGAGCAGGTGTTACAAAGTGACCAACAACAAGAAAGAGTTACGTAGAAGGACGCCCATACGTAACAAACGTGACACATGTCACCAAGCTTGAGTTTGCTCCTCCAATAAAAGCACCCAAATTCTAAATATTACAGCAGGCAGAGAGGGCGAAACACAGTCAAATCCAGTCAAGCACAACATGGAAGGAAGGGAGAAGGAGTATTTAAGTCTTCAGGTCTTTAAAGGTCAAACTTTCCATATTCAACAACGTATATGTTCTAGCATTAAATACAAGCATCTCCGTTGATTCTAGTGCCCAAGAGAACCTTATCATCGTTGTTATATTTACCCAAAGAGAGTGTCAAAGAGTGGGGACTCTAGCATCAAAAAGGTAAGGGTGAAATCCCACTTTAATCTTGATTTCAACTTTGGAGATATAAGGGTTATAAACTAAGGTATAAATTTTAGTTTAGTGAAAGAAAAACTATAAAGGATAACTTACCAAATTAAAATAATATTTGCATCTCAACCTAGGAGAAATAAGGAATTCAACTTGGATTAATTTATTTGATATTTTACAAATATTATTAATTTTCTAATTTTCAAAATTTGGGAGTGATAAGGGTTACAACATCAAACTAGGTCTTTGGAAATTAGAAATTAAAAACCTAAGGGTTATAAAAAGAGGTTATTAAATACTTATTGTTAAAGTTGGAAATTATATTTTACTTGTCTCTAAATTTCTCAAAAAGGACAAAAGGATTCCAACATTA
This sequence comes from Wollemia nobilis, assembly GCA_028583015.1. NCBI lineage: Eukaryota > Viridiplantae > Streptophyta > Pinopsida > Araucariales > Araucariaceae > Wollemia > Wollemia nobilis. The sequence continues at coordinate 2,387,611 of JAQPPZ010003287.1, read as the reverse complement.
AAACCTCTTCAAAATTGGAAAAGTGCTTAGTTCAATTAGGAGAAATAAGGTGTTAGATAAATTTATTTTTGACTATACAAAATCAATCATAAAATTGAACTTTATTTTTACAAAAGCACTATATCATACTTCAAAACACTAGGGAGATATAAGGCAACCTATAAATCTAAGGCTTGATATTAGGAAGATCCAAATGACATCTAACAAATTATTCCTAGTAGAATCTCAACTACTCAAGGGTCCTAATTATTTCTCTTGGAAAAATAAAGTGAAAGCAATCTTAGTGTATGAAAAACTTTGGGATGTTGTAAAAGGGAAAACACAAAGGCCTACCATAGGTGAAACTGAAATCCTAAAGTTTGAAGAAAATGATTCAAAAACTCTTATAATAATAATGTTTGTTATCACTTATGAGATTCAACCTTATATCAGTTTAGCCAAAACATCTTCAGATGTATGGACAAGCCTAGAGAAAATATTTGAAGGAAATAATAAGGCAACTATTCTTCATCTCCAAACTCAACTTCACTCATTAAAAATGAATAGTGGAGATAGCATAGAACTGTTCCTAAGGAAAGTAGCAAATATTAAAGGGAAATTGTTAACCTTAGGAGAAACAATCAAGGATGAAATTCTTACTCAAGTAACCATGAGAGCACTTCCAAACAACTATAAGAATTTAGTCACATCTTTACATGTCTTAAGTAAAGATACATCTTTTAATGATCTGGTCAATATACTTCAAGAATATGAAGTACAAAACACCTTGAAAGATGAGATGGCTAACACTGCATTGGCATCAAAATATAATCCACATGGAAATATTGCTACATCAACAAGAGTACGAAAAACATGGTATTGTCAGATATGCATAAAGAAGGGTCATAGTACCAGTTATTGCAGATACAATTCCAAGAACAGGAGCCAAGGAAATCATATGAATAATGGGAATCAATTTCAACCACAACAATACCAAAGGAACCCTCATCAATAGCAATTTTAACGACCAACAACTTATCCTCAACTAGAATACCAGAAGAGAAATCAGAGAGGTTACCTGGTACAAAAGATAGAACAAATTTAATTGGAAGAACCTATAGGGTATTATGAAGTGAAAGCTCTATCAACAAATGTAACATACTACAAAAATACTGACTATTTGCTTGAACATGTTACAAAGAATGCAGAGGAAGAATACGAAGCTCAAGAAGAAGATGAAGATCCATATTGAAGACTAAAAGTCTTCAATACCCAAATAATGTAATACAGGGGGATGTTAGAAATAGTTTATATTCCATCATTTGGGTTATGTAAATGTATCTTCTAAGGTACATACTTAGGACATTAGATTACTTTAGGGGAAGTTATCTAGTTACTTCATGCAATGTAATAAATGCACAAGTGTTAATGTGCAAGTTGTAAATGTGCAAGGTGTCACTTGTACAACTAGATAGAGTGTTGGCCAAGTATCCTATTTTTTCCTATATAAGGAAGGCCTCATTGTTAGTATAGACAAGCAAGGGGAGTGTCAGTGACACAATAGCTTAGGTAGTACAGTTCTATGTGGATCACCATCCAATGGTGATGGGTGCAATGTAGTCTAGTAGATTTATTTATGGAGTTCTCATTTCCTCCATAGCTACATTGTATTCATTTATATATCATTTATGTTTATTGCATATCTCATTCATCTAGCAGATTTAATTTCTTTCATATTATTCTGCATCTCGTGATTTTTTTCTCTCTTTGGATATTGTATCAAAAGCTAACAGGTGTGCTCCCCATACACACCAAGGTGGCGCACCCTTCTGGATAGTGTGCACCCAACCCGTGCATGCACTCCATGTTGTACAAGCACCACATGCACCAAACATGTGTGGTCAACATACATTGATCGTGCAACGTACTTTATTAAATTATTAAATAATTAAAAAATGATGGCATATTCCAATGAATATTCCTTATGGTATAGAAACACCTTGTTTCCTTCCTATGTTGTTCCTAAAGTACCTCTTTCTCCTCCATGTTTGTACACACCAAACTGATATGGATAAAAAAGCATAAATTACACATATAAATGATGTAATAAAGAAGAATTGTCAATCACATTACAAAATCGACAATAAATAGCCAAGTGCAAGAATTGGATAAGGTTGAATTAATTAGAAACCTTATCCAAATATCAAAAAATATTATCTATAAACATTATTTGTAATATCATATGTGGATATTGATAAATATAATTATGGTAACATTATCATATGCAGATAAAAAATATAAATATGGCAATATGAATCCCTATCGTTTTGTTAAGCAATTTGGAGGTCTTTGCCATGCATGAGAATCTTCCAATGACTTTTCTATGATAAAAGGGTTGTCAAAAAATTTAGCTTCTTCTTTTCTTCTTCAATAATCATGTAGTCCATCCTCTCATTTGTGTTGCATTTATATCACAAAATCAAAAGAAGAGAAGAAAACAATTTTTTTTAAATCCATAAAAGATATTTGAGGTTTTTGAATACTCTTGAGAGATTCAATCCTACAATTTGGGCATCCATTTGGTCAAAGAGATAATTAATTTAGATCGAATTTCAAGAGAGGACTAGAACCTATTGATGAATGTTTCTCCCATGACAACCAAGAACTATTGTAACAAAAGGAGATCCTTGTATTTCAAGTGCACCTAAGGTTTTTTGTCAAACCCTAACAAACAGTACTAACAACACATAAAATTATGCACACATTGCTCCTTGGAATTATTGTATAAGAGAAATCATCAAAGGCAAGCAATTGAGTTATGGACATTCACACCCACTCTCATACCATATTGAATTTCACAATATTTTCTAGAAATTAATGGAATCAACATATTATCCAAAAAATAAAAATAGCTCATAGAAAGAATATGAACAATTTAAAAGGTGCTTAGAGATGCCAAATTAATCTCACTAAAGGAAATATAATTACACTCCAATGGATGATGAAATGGTTTGTAGAAAGGGATGTAAATACCTAGTTACAAGATACCTTTAGGTCAAGGTTAAATAACTAAGCTTTAGGTTAAATAGTAAAATGTACAATAAATTCACCTATACAAGGTGTACAAGGGCTCACAGGATCTGCAATAATTATAATATAAAATTTGATTATGGCCTTAAGTGTTGCTTAACACTACATATTCCAACACCATTAATAGGGCATTCCAATTCTATTAAAACTTATCAAATTGTTAAAGTATCTTTTTCTTGGAAAGGAACAAAAGAAAATATCAAGAAAACATGGTTGAATGTGAGATGTTCCAAATGAATAAGGAGAAACAATTAAATCTCCAAGATTTTTGTAGTCTCTTCCTATCCTAAATTGTCAATGGAAGCATATCTCCATAGACTATAGGGCCAAACAATTATTTTTGTTGTTGTGGAGAACCTTTCAAAGTATGCCCATTTTTATGCCTTGTAACACCCATTCACTACCAACAAGGTAGCCAAGATATTCCTTGACTGTTTTCAAACTTCATGGTATTCCCATGTATATTATTTATGATCATGATCCTATTTTTTTAACTGAAAAACCCCTTGTGGGGCCTCCTTGGTCTGAGAGACCACAACCAGGGGGTTCTACACCATCAAAGTCACCCGGGAGTCGCACCCGACCCTACCCGCACCAATATTATCAATTGGATTTTGGGTACCCAATTCAATTTTTTGGTAGGGTGGAGATTCGAACCTGGGACCTCCTTTGGAGGATTGCCCTCTCCTCTCCAACTCACCTACAACACCTGGGTGATCATGATCCTATTTCACTAGCAACTTTTGCAAGGAGTTATTCACTCATAATGGTACTTAGCTTAATATAAGTTCTTCTTATAACCTAAACAAGGGCCTAGGTACATACCTTAGATTTTTTCCCCAAGGTAAGTAGTACCAATGGGTTAAATGACTTTCTTTATCAAAATAGTGATATAATCCTTATCATTTTCTCTTGAAGATGTCCACATTTGAAGCAATGTATGGCAAAAAACCTCCACCTATGGTAGACTATGTTTTGGGCTCCTCATGTATGGGTTATATTGATAATTTCATCCAATATATTGTCATTCAACTCCTAAAAGATAATCTTTGTTAAGCCCAAAACCATATGAAGTAATAACATGATTTACATTGCCTGAAGCGACAATTTGAGGTGGGTGATATGGCATTTTTGCAACTCTAGTCATATAAGCAACTTTTGAAAATCAAATCTAATAAAAAATTGGCACCTAGGTTCACGATTCATTGTATTATGGAGGTGGCATACCACTTGGAGCTTCCTTCTACTTCCAAAACCCATATTGTTCATGTTTCTTGTCGTAAGCAAGAGATTGGTTAAAATGTGTAGTCCAAGACAATGATTCTTGAACTAGATGAAGAGGGATAGGTTTACCTATAGTTAAACACAATGTTGTAGTCATGGGGCTTTCATTTATGATCTTGCCTAGTGTAGGAGTTTCTTATCAAGTGGTAGGATATTCCCAATGAACATATGATGTGGGAGCCAACCAACATTGTCTAATAATTTCTAGCTTTGAAGACAAATTTTTTTAAGGAAGTAGTCATATAACAACTCAAATATAGCCTTGTCAAGTTCAAATATCTTTATTATTGGCTTGGTCCTATGTCAGTTGACCTTTGAGTATTTAGGTTATGTTTTGTTAATTGGTTAGACTATAGTTGGATCATGATTTATACTTTTAATCTTTTGTAGCTCTAATATGTGTAAGACTTCACCCTCTTCGAGTAGCTAGGATTGTTTTGAGACTTGGGATTTGGATTTACTATTGCAAAATCTAAATTCTATTATTGTGTATGTTTTTATTACTGAATATTTGAGATTTACTATTGTATTTGTTATTTGTAGTATTTGTGTTATTAACTTTCAATCTCTAAAAGACATGACTAGTATCCTTGGAACTTACATATTAATCCTTTGCTTTTAAGAAACATTATGGCATGCTTCATCATCTCATCCTTAATAATCACTTATGGTGTTACATTTGCTACCTAAACAAGGTTTTCCATAGATTTGACCTTTATCTTTTCCCCAACTAGGGCAACCACACCTCTAGTTAAGTTAAGGGTTTCAAATTTAATTTTCTTACCATGCTGCCCAAATTTTTCTCATAAGAATCCTTTAATTTTTTAAGTTTCTCAAAGACCTGAATAAAAAACAAATGGTGCTCATACTTGCTTTCTGTTTCAACTCATAATATTTGATTTTTTTGGGAGGACAACACAACAGTTTGGGGTTTGGATATTCTTCGAAGGTCCAAGGTTCAAACCGCAATGTGTGTGTGGTTGTGTGTTAATCCTCTATTGATAAGTTTAGCTCTCGACCTTACGAGGGGTCATGAATGATATGAGAATGCTCAGCCCTACGCGTCAGTCATAGGGGTTTCTCACACTAACCAAATAATAATAATAATAAATTTAGTCCATCATTGTAGCACAAGTGGTTTTTGGGACATGGCCTCGACACTAATAAATGGGAGATCCAGTGTTCAAACCACCCCTTTTGTATCTTTGAAGTGTAGTTGCTTTTTGGGACATGGTCCTACACTAATATCTTTGAAGTGTAGTTCTTTTCTGGGACATGGTACTGACACTAATAAATAGGAGGTCCAATGTTCGAACCACCCCTTGTACTGTCTTTGCAGACACATATACCTAGATGGGATGGCACTAACAACCACCTAACAACAACTCTAGAGGTTTTCTCTCTACCTAAAAGTTTTACCAAATCCAAAAAATATATATTTTTTAAAACAAGAAAATATAAGACTCACTCCTAACAAACATTTGTTTATATTTAATTACTTTTTAAATATTATATTATTAATATATTTATTAAAAGATGAGTTTTATTATTCTTTTAAAGATAAATTTAACTTTTTAATAAGTTATGTATGGCTACTATTGGGAACGACTCCCATTATATAAATAAAATATTGTATTGCTCTAATTACATTTCTAACAAGTTAATTAAAGCATATCCAACTTTACCTTTCTATCAAAGATATTATCCATCTTCCTCAAACTGCTAAGTTTTCACAATCAACTCCTTTTATATCATATGTTTTTCAAAATTTAAATTTTGCCAAGATGAAATTCAACACTACCAATGGCTAAAATATTTGTTGCCTAACTTCTATATCTATAAATATCTTGTCTATAACAACCTCATAATTTCTTAATACTTTTTTAGGGTTCTTATTCATTTCCCTAATATTCCAAGATATTATTTTAATTAATATTTTTTTTATTAGGTTAGTGTGAGAAACCCCTACAACCAACATTTAGGGTTGGGCATCCCATCCCAACCATAACCTCTCATAAGGGTGAGAGTTGAGCTTATCAATAGGGGCCAAACACACAACCATACACACACCCACCACCTCACACACTCACCCACACCATGGTTTGAACCTTGGACCTCCTAAAGAAAAGCCAAAGCCCGAACCATTGCATTGTACACTAGGACTTTTAATTATTATTTTTTGTATCCTTCTGGCTTTCCTTTTCTCTTTGTTTTTGTTTCTCGGGTCTTCCTATTTTTTTATATTTCTAACACTATTTTCATCTTCATAAATCTCTTCAATCTTCTCAGATTGCTCATAGTAAAACTTATCATCTTTAGGTTTGCCTTGTTCCAAAGGATCTAATGTGCAAAGAATAACCCACTTCTTGTTGATCCTTGTGATATTTGCTTTTGTTTTCCCATATCAACATCCTTTCGATTTCCGATTCTCTTTATTTTTGCTTCTTGGATCTTCCTCTCTTTTTTAACACTATTTTCATCTTCATCAATCTCTTCATTCTTCTCAGCTCATAGTCAGACTTATCATCTTTAGGTTTGCCTTGTTTTGAAGGATCTAAAGTGCAAAGAATAAATTCAAAAGTACAATCATCTTTATGTTGTCTTAGAAACCCTAAAGTGTAAGAATGCTCATTTGTAGCAATTACCTTCTTTTTTCACAGAGTTTACATAGGTTTTTATGAGGGGTCCTGGTCCTGTTAGGAGTCTACTATTAAAATAAAGCTCACTCACACAAAATACTAAAAAATAACTAAAATACATCAAATAACAAAATAACACTATGCATAAAGTAATTGCAAAATTGAAACAATCTCACAAATAACTTAGAATCATAGGCCTCTTCGAGGGGGCAACCTCCTTCAATATTTCATTAACTTGCAAAAAGATACATTTGAAAGTTGCATGCAACCCTACCTAAAGGATCAAGAGTTGGCTTACATGCAAAATGTCACTCGAGTTAGAATCTTCTACCAAATATCGGTTACAATCTTGATAACGGTTACATGAGATGGCACCACTTGACTAGGTGCCTTACTTGCCACATACATTATAAAGTATTACAAAATAACATTATAATAGAATCCTCACGTTGGAAGTGGGTCATTACATAAGCCAATGAGAATTACAAAATAATGTTAGGATGAGATCCTAACAAGTCCCCTCATAGTGAGTGGGGTTTGAACCTCAAACCTCTTAAAGAGAGGCCAAAGCCCTTACCACTGTACTAAGCTTTAAATTTTATTTTTTCAATGAGTTTACACAGGTTTTATGAGGGATCTCGGTCCCCTCATGCTGAGTAGGGTTTGAATCTTAGACCTCTTAAAGAGAGACCAAAGCCCTTACAACTGCACTAAGTTTACAACTTTTTTTAAATTTTATTTTTTTCAATGAGTTTACACAGGTTTTTACGAGCGGTCCCAGTTCCCTCATATAGAGTGGGGTTTGACTATTGGACCTCTCAAAGAGAGGCCAAAGCCCTTACCACTATAATAAAGCTTGTAACTATGTAGTTATCACCTTCTTATTCTTCCCTAAAAACCTTAAATTGTTATGGGTTTCCTCGATCTTCATTTCTTTATTATGTTGCTCTTGAAACCTTAGAATGCAAAGGAAAACATCTTCATCACTTTCACTTTTATTACCCGGGAAGATTCTATTCTAATTCTATATTACTCGAGGAAAAAGAAGATGATTTACCTGGAATAAACTTGATTGGTAAATTTAAAACAACCTCAATACAATATAAAATGCTAATATTTTTTTTTTACACATACTAGAAGAATGAGTGACTTGTTACATTTTTTATTGTTAGGTTTGAATCTTGTTCCTTGTTGTCATTATAACCTCCACTTGTGCCAAGTAAACTTTTTAACATAGCCAACGATGCTGGCGTGACACACCCTCTAGTTCTACGAGGCTTGAGGGATTTAAACCATGGTCTCCACCCTCCCAAGGGAGTGCTTTGACCAACAAGTCGGACCCTTTGAGGTTTGAAGGATTCGAACCATGGTCTCCACCCTCCCAAGGGAGTGCTTTGATCAACGAGTTGGACCCTAGAGCTATACTAAAATTATAATAATATTTATATTTATAAATTTTTAAAGACCTCAATATAATATTGCAAGATAATGAAATTATTATATTTATAATTAAAAAAATAAAATTTGATATAAAAATTAAGATGTTTGAAGTAAATTTTTTTAGATATAATTTAACTAAAATTATTATCAAATGCATTACGTTAATGGGTTAATTTTTTTATCTTCTTAAAAAAACCTAATTCAAATTTTATCGTAAGGCCTCCAAAGGCTGGGTGGATTGGTAATTGTTTGTATGACTAGGCACTTACTAAGAAGAGACTTAGGTTCAAACCTTGAAGGCATATCTGTTGCAAGAGTAGTAATCTAATCTGAATCCTGAGTGCATGCCAAATCGATGATGACAGTATGAATCGTGAGCGACAACCCCTCTAATTTAAACCCTGTACTTTGCAAACACTAAAAATAATGTGGATGTAACCAACTCCCTTAACCCCTATATATATATATATATATATATATATAAAGTAATGATGATATTCTTTCAATCCCATCCATATAACCAATAACCATAATATTATAAAATAATAATCTAACAATGATGATACTCTTTTAATCCTATCCACATAACCAATAACCATAATACTATAAAATAATAATTTAACAATGATGATACTCTCCCATCCATATAACCAATTGAAAAAGCTTATTCAATTGTGAGGTCTTTCCTAAATATGAAATGAAAGATTTTAATTACGTCCGTGAGACCCAAATATGGTCTATGGGACCTCAAAACATACAAGTACAATACTCAAAACATATCATATGATTTTTAATATATTTGAGAAGGTTGTTCTTTCTCCTGCTGATTTGGGTTAGTAATTCCCCAACTTTTTTTATTTTATTGTCGTCAAATAACTCTGCCATAGATCCGTTTCCAAGTGTTTCTTTGTATTTGTTGCGAATATTTGAAAAACTCAAGCATTTATAGATGAAGTGCTCCTTTGTCTTTACTGCCCCTATGTTGCATAAAGTACATATCCTTTCTTCCCATTGTTCTTTGGACGTTGTCCATCTCCTTGTTTCACATCTAAGCCTATAATAGCTAGTCCTTATTTGAGCAATGAGTATTTTTTTCCTTCCACTTGATTTCAGTGCCTATATACACTTTTTCTTTGTGGTAATACGTTGGGTTAAACTTTGCAATATAATATTGTCATTTCCTGCTTGCATGTTTCCACATCCCACTTCTAAACTTTTCATTCACATAATATTTTATATCTTTGTTGACATTTGGGCATTCATTTATGTTGATCTCCCAATGTTTCATCTATTTCTGATTTTGTTTCATCCATGTATTCTTCCGCCTATGCAACTCTTCGTCCCTAGCTGCCCTAGGCAATCTGTCATTTTTCATGTTTTCTGTTTTTTTCAAGTAACATAACAACTTAGTCATAGCAATTGCTTCTAAAGGGAACATTCCAGTTTCAGCTAGAATATTTTCATATGGGGTTGTGGCCTTAATTTTGAGAAAATTTGTGATTAGATATTTTTGAATCATTTTTATTTGCCTCCATTTTGCATTTGTTGTGCCATTAGCCCACACCTCGCAACCATACAACAAAACCGGTGTAACAAGTAGGCCAAATAAGACCTTGGTGGTCTTCCAATCCCACAACTCGATATTCCTACACCTGTTTTGAAGTGCATATAGTGCTCTCCAACAACTTTGAGTTCTTTTCATCTTACATGTATTCCGATTAAGTTTTTCATGAAAGTCTATGCCCACGTATTTGTATTCTACTACTACCTCGGGCGGTTCTCCTGCAAACTGAATTTCAAGCTGTTGCTTCTTCTTTTTTGCTGAAAAATCATAATTTTTGTTTTGCTCGTATTCACCTGCATCCCAACTTCTTTATAAAAGAGTTCTAGAGCTCAAAGGTTATCTTCTAGATCTTTGGTTGTTTTGGCCATAAGAATTACATTATCTGCATACATGAGGAGTTTTACCACATATTTGGCTAAGTGCACACCCTCTCCCCCAAATTTGTTTATCCATTCTTCTAACTTGTCAATGTACAACCCAAATAAGGTTGAAGATAGAGGGCAACCTGGTTTGACACCTATGTCACTACCAAAACATTCAGATAACCCTTCCTGTGTTCTGATTCTAGCCTTTACATGCTCATATAGTTTGTGAACTGCTACCTTGTAGTGAATTGGAACCTCTAGCTCTTCCATTCTGCTCCATAATTTTTTCCTTGGCATTGTGTCAAATGCCTTTTTTAAGTCTACAAAACAACAAAAAACCTCCTCTTTTTTGTGCCATATTTTTTCCACTATGTGTCTGAGCGTGATACAGTGATCAATAGTTGAGTGCTTGCCCCTTTGCTCTCTTTCCTTTTTCTTCTGCCCATATGCTGATCCTACGCTCTATCATACTCCCAAACAACTTTGCAAAGAGAGGGTTGATCATGATAGTTCGATAGTTTGAGGCATTATTTACATCTCCACTTTTAAACAAAGGAATGGTCAAGCTAGTTGTCCACTCGGTTGGGAAGCCATTTTGTATGACCTCGTTGAAAATTTCTTTGATATGCCATATCAAAATATATGCCCCCTATTTTATATGCTCTACTTGAAGATTGTCTATGTTACGGGTTTTACTAGTTGCTGACTTTTTTATCCCTTGAATAATGTCTTTATTTGTGAAAAGTTTTTTCTTGACAATGATAGTAGGAGGTGTCTCTTGCTGGTTACTACGCGGATACAATTATTTTGAATACTCCAACCACTGATTAACTACTATGTTAGTTTTAGTTTGTATAATTTTCTCGCTTAGTTCCTTCCAAATTTTCTTTCGTTCATGCTTTCCTAAGTAAATCAATTATTTCCTCCTTGTTCAATTACCAGTTTTTCATATGAAATGATGAATGCAAATGCTTGTTCTCCAAAGACCTTTCAACATTCCACAATGTTCCTCGTAATCCCAGTCACTTCGTATAACGACGAACGTCCTTAGAGGGGACCACAAGCAGGTTGGGAAGTTAAATCGGTGCAAGAGCTATCTTCACTAACGAGAACGGACAAAATATAGGAAGATCCAAGGGAAGGAAAGGGAAGGACCCCACCAGATTCATGAGACAAGAGGGTGAGGAGATTTTCATAGGTGAAGATGACCAGGATCATGCTTTTTTTGTTTAAAAAAAAAGTATTGTCACATCATTCTTTTTTTAATTTAAAAATTCTAATAAACATTTAGGTGGTCAACGCACGACAGTCTGAAACGCGTAGGCACCAATAAAAGAAAAACCCGATTTGGAAACGCATATACGGGATTCGCCGACTCATCCCATCACTGTCTTTGATCATTGTCTGTCGACATTCTTCTTGTAATTTGTGTTTGAGTAGTGGAAGAAGACACGGAAAGTCTGCAATTAAGCTGTGATGCATTCTTGTAAAGGTATGGTAGCTGAATACTTCTTTTTGAATTCAGCAATAGTGTTTTAGACTATGTGATGAGACGGAATGAGTGAGATGGTAATCGTGGTGTGGATCCGATAAAAGTTGTGTTATGTATGTGTGTTTTGATAGTTGAATTTTTGTCCCTATGAAACCAGAGCAGATGAAGTGCGTCCGTAATTGAATCTCGTAACACCTGGCTATAAATGGATAAGATATGACAACATACAAGCTCAATGCAGAAACACATGGAAAGCTTCACAACCTCCACTTCTTGTCCTATGGATCTAGGGATCTTAGTTTTTTTTTTCTTTTTTCTGCCAGTAAATTTTCACGGAGGCTTACAATCTTACCCCTTTTTCTTTCTTTCTTTTTTTTTTTTTTTTTAAGCGAAAAACCCGGCCGCCTTGGTCTGAGAGACCACGAACAGGGGTTCTACACTGTCAAAGTCACCCGAGAGTCGCACCCAGCCTTGCCTGCACCAACATTATCAATTGGATTTTGGGTACCCAATTCAACTTTTTGGTAGGGTGGAGATTTGAACCTGGGACCTCCCTTGGAGGATTGCCCTCTCCTCTCCAACTCACCTACAACACCTCGGTTTACCCCTTTTTCTTAACCTTCATTATATATCCTCTATTGTTTTAAGGTCCACAAATGTTAGACTTCCTATAGCCAAGCCTTCTCTATGAGGTCTACTCAGAACATTAAGTAAAGGGAATTTAAGAAAAGAGGTTTTGAACCTTGGTCAGCTCTTATGGATGTACTCATTGCCATTACACCACAGTCCTTTGGACATCAGTTTTAATTGTTTTGGGGCATTGAATTTTCAAATTTAATTGTTTGTAGGTGTTTAGACTAATTGCTGTTACATGGTTTGAGTTTCAGTGGAACTGTGCTGCTGTAATATGGTTGAGCTTGAGTGGGACTGCACAAAAGTGCTAGTGGGTGTGTATGTCTTAACAGGGTTTGTACAATATTCACTGGCATGGGCGCTACTGTGGCTTAGAGCTTTTGGGGTTCTGCTGCAGGGTGCTAGAAATGCAAGTATGGGATTGACCCCATGTTACTATAAACGAAAGAGTCAGGGTCTGTCATGTTCCAAAACCCATGTCTTAAAAAAGTGGTGTTTTTCACACCATTTCTCGCCTGTGAAAAAAAGCCAGAAAACATTGAAAAGAAAACTAGAACTAATTCTGCCCTGCAACCGTTTCAACATCTGTTCATACAAATTCTCATGCTTAGACAGATTGGCAACATGCAATTTATAATGACCTTTGTTAAAGGGTCAAAACCAAAGAAGGTATATAATTTGAATAATATTTACAGTGAAAACTTTCCCTTGTAACCACAAAGGGGATTTCATTCTCTAGTTAGGTGTGCTGGCTAGGTTGGGACCTAATTTTTTTTAGGTTAATCAGTCACTCTGAGTTCTTTATTGAAATAAACTTTTGTTCAGTCAATCTCTTGTTGGATTGTTTCATAGATATTCTGCTGGACTATAATGCTTTCTGTATTTTGATTGCTTTGACACTCTTATGTGATATTTTCCTCCATTCCTATTAATGTTAGCAGATTACTTGCTCTAGTAAGAGTCCTGGGATAGAATCAAATTATTACATATCTTTATACTTGTCAGAATCTAAAAGATATGTATTTTTTTTTTTTGTTTTTGGTATGATAATGATTATAATTGGTTATTGCATGTTTATTTGGAAGAAGAAGAAAATAAAGAAAAAAAGAAAAATTAAATGTCTCTAATTCCTGAAACCAGTGAGTGCAAATTTCTTGCTTTGATCCTATTTCTGTTTTGTCTCCTGCATGCCATTTCTAGTAACCTAGATTTCACAGTGGGAGACCAAAGAATCCTTCCAGGTGAGTATGCAGGCATATCATTAAGCACACTAGACTTTTTCCTTTAGCTTACCTAACGTGTGACTTTGTAGTGAAGAGTTTCTCTAAAAGTGACATGGGAACTTCTTTGAGGAAGACCAGAGCTCAAGCATCATAGTTTGTCTAGGATAAACTAGTAGTAACTGAATTAACATTTGACCATAACCAAACAACTGGATGGGAAGTCCAACTGTAATACACTGTAATAGATGCAAAATCAATGTACGTTTCTCATTTTCAGCAATAATTCTTAAGACAGACAAAACGTTTTTCTGTGGGTTTAGTTTGGATCTGAATGTGCTCCCTCTATGATTTCCTAAGAGAATAGTTTTAAACCCGTATTGCAGAAAACTCCTAGGATGCACTTGTTCCTCCATTTTGGAAGTTTGGGAACTCCTCATAAACTCATGGAAACTTGTTATCTTCACTTGCACTTTTTCCTATGTTTGCAAGAGATGTTACCAACATTTCCAAGGGCGTTTCGGTTGTTTCCAATCATTTTGAACCAAAAGAAAATCCACAGTTGAGGATTTTAAAGGTTCTGTAAGTATTGCATGAGGCCCACATGTAACACACATGACCTACTTTAATAAAAATCAAAATATTGTAAAAAAAGCTCTAAGATAGAAAAAGGGAACAAAATAAATGATGACTTGAAAATAATTATAGGTTGGGATCAATGAATCTAGAGTATCTAGGTTAAATGGCAAGTTCTTTAACAACAAAAATATATTGAAGCATCTATGGGTTCACTCACATGGTGAAACAAATTATAAAAGACGGGATTTATTTCTTTTTCATTTTAATCTGTCTTGTATCTTGCAAACAGGGCAGTACACAAGAGGGCAAACAAAAGATTGGAATGTGCATCCTAAAAATTCTGACTTAGGTACCTGATCTTCAGGATGATGAAATTCCTCATACAGCTGCCATTGAAGCCATAAAAGTTGGGTCTTCTTTCAGTTTTGGTACTGCTTTTGATAAATTTGAAGATTAACAATTAGGTTTGTAGTGTATCCTATGTAGTTTAGTTTTGCATGACATGGATAGCCTCATCTAAAAATAGTGACCTTTGACATAAAGCATTGTACACTAAATGAGATTCAATAATTAAATGAGTTTTTAAAATCTAATTTTGGTTTTCTTTAATACAATTTTTTTAACAAGTTAAAAAAAAAAATTGATATATTTTTTAATTAGGCCTTTCCTTTGTTGTTTCTGTGTTTCCAAAGGGTTTGAAGACTTGCGTTTCTTTAGACATTTCCGTTTTGGAAATTATACCCATTTCCAAGTCTTGTGCAAGTTTGTTTTGAATCTTAAATGCTTGTGTGGGCGTAAATCAGATTTCAAGGCACAGCTTCATCTGTTGTCTAAAAGCATCAAAGCCATAATCTCTCATTTGTCTCTTTAGAAGCTTCTGTCTTTTGAAAATTTTATTGTTTGTCCTCATGATTGCAGCATTTCTATTCAGCAAATCCTCATTGCATTCTTACGTACCTTAAGTGGGGATATCTTTTATCACTTACAATATGTAGGGCAATTTCAATCTTTCAAATGCTTCAGAGTTTTCTCTATCCTATCATTAGTAGCCCAATAAAATCTACATTTTTATCCCAATAAGCATATTACAGTGCCCTGTCTCATAGAGTTCCTCAAATTCTGAGAAACAAAAAAATCATGACCAAGAAAATATTACAAATTTCGACCATCCTGCAGTAGATCTTTTGCAATAATCTTGAACTATCTTGACAGACAATTGGCAGGTTATAGCTTGGAAAGGATAACTTCAAGAAAGAAGTCCTCTAACTTGTCTCATCGGCATCTTGCTTCTTAGATCACAGAAGTGACTTTCAGTAGACTTATCACCAAATAATGATTGACTCCCACATTGCAAAATCACTAAGATTGCATTCTTGGTTGTACAAGTTCATGTTAACCCACAATTTGGATGCAATACAGCAATGCAGCAATGCAGCATAGCAAATTGTATCTTCCCCTGTCTTCGCTTGCATGTGCTTATTCTTAAGGATTGCGTAAACTTAGTTTCCAAGTTGTCTTCCCTCAGAATTAATAATTTTAATCTTCTTTGACTGAAATGGTTTTTGATTTGTAGAGACTACTTTTAAAATTTGATTTTCTTTGTAAAGATTCACGTCTTGATAGTTAGTCTCATTATTTTGGTTGATATTGAGAAAAGTTCCTCAAGAAGGAACATATCCTCAGTGTCTAAAAAACCTAGGAAACAGTTTTAGTTTGATGATTTCTTCAACAGTTTGCTTGAAATTCTTGTCCATCCATTGTTTAGGAACATTCTCTCATATATTCTAGCATAATCATTTGATCTTTAGTTACCAATCATAGGAATTCATTATACCATGCTGCTTCTGCATGTTTTTCGTATTGAAAATCTGACTGCTCAAGAAGATTGCAGCATGAAATTTTCCAATAGTTAGATCCAAAGCAAAGACAAACCATTAAGTTCAAAACTAAAGCAGAATTGTTGTCCACAACTTCAATAGTGAGATACTATATAATTGGAATAGGAATAGTGATTTGTTTTTGACAACAATTCATGTCATTGAAATTGACTACTATCAGATCTCAAACTGATGAGATGTGTGGTATGTTCCTTATCTGAAAATGGCTAAATTGTGAGGCAACAAACATGATTGCTGATATCCATAAATAACTGAAAATCCAAAGACAAATCAGAAATATAATTTCTGGTGCAGAAATCTAATTTTTCTGAGCTAAATGTTGATTAATGAGGTCTTACATGTGGTCAGTATCTAGATCTGAGAACTGCAATTACAACTTAACCCTCCAACTGAAATATAAAACCTCTGAAAACAGACCGAGTATCTAAAATGTGATCTGAAAGAAGAGACATCTTAAAGATGAAAAAATTGTCTCAAAAATTGAATAGAAGTAAAGCTTTAACATTGCAAGAAAAACCCAAAGCTTCCATTTTGCAGAAGAAAAACAAAATTTTCCTGAGGAGGTATGAGATCGTACCCAAACAAACTCTACAAGCAGCTTGTGTGCTGCATTGGTCAAAATACTTGGTTCTTTAGACTGTCAAAGAGATACGCCACCAAAACATAGCATCACATAACATGATCTCCTTTAACACATATTTGTAGTCAAATCCCCTTTGGTTCTCCTTTTCCTTTGTGTTGGGACTACATTGCATAAAAAACGTGTATTCGAACAAAGCGCAAGGTTCCACAAGTAACTTTTCCTAGAAATTGCTTCTAACAAAAAAAACATCTTGATGGGCTTACAAACCACTTAAAGGAAAAGTTACTATTGGATCAAACATAGTTGAGAAAATCGGAATCGGCATTTTTAAAAATCGGCAAAAATCGGGAATTGGCAAAAAAATCGGGGAAAGAATCGGCAAAAAAATCGGGGAAAGAATCGGCAAAAAACCCGAAGAAAACAAAATTTTTCATTGAAAAAAGTTTTTTTCATGCATATTACAATGAATTAACATTATGCAAATCAAATATTGCAATAAAAACAACAATTCATGTCAAGACATCATACAAGGCTCAAGCTTTAAGTACACATGAAAGTGACAAAACACATCTTGTATTGCTTATAATATGAAAAGGTACAAATTACAAAATGTATCAAAATGCCTCAATAGGCCCACACACTAATGTCTTGCAATTCCTTTGCCCCTTGTCCTAGCATAAGCCCTAGTCTCTCTTTGTTGATGTGTGCTTGTAGTTGTCGGCGCCGCTTCTTGTGCTAAGGCCTCTTGTTGGTCCCTTGCTGCCATCTCCTCTACTAGGTTCTCATAGTTTTGTAAATCTTCCATGGTGAATAGAAGCTTTTGCTGTTCGTGCTGCTCCTGTGCTGCATCTGTGAACCATTTAGATGATGGATCAAGGTCACTTAGGTCAATGGGCTCAATATTTATTTTTTCAAAAGTTTTTTGGTGGAGACGAAGGTTGTAATGCACAAACACAACATCATTTAACTTTTCTTATGTAAGTCTATTGTGTTCTTAGAGTGTATGTGCTCAAACATACTCCAATTGCGCTCACAACCTGAAGAGCTACATGGTTGAGATAAGATTCTAACGGCCATGTGTTGCAAATTGGGCGTAAAATCACCAAAGTCCTCCCACCATAATTCTAGAAACAAAAACAACAAAAAAATTAATATTTCACATGTAACGGGCTTAAAAGTTTAAAACAAAATCAAAAGACAATAAATAATAATTTGATGAGGGTTACTTGGCCTCAATATCTCAATAGCATTTATGCATTGCTCAGATGGGAATTGGTGGCCATGGCGTGCCTTATAATCTTGTATCTCTGCATGCGTTTTATCGCACAATTGTTTACTCGTTGAGAACATGCGGTCAATGCAATCTTGAAGGCCAAGCTTCACCTCATAATCATCATGAAATGTAGCAGAATAAAAGATTTTGGGGTTCAAATAGTAACCCGCTGCAAGAAGAGGGCTATTGAGTTGTGATGTCCATTGGTTATCAATGATAGTCCAAATGGCATCATATTTGGTGCGGGGATGTCCATAAAATGCAACAATTGCCTCTTTTGCCCTGTCCATAGCCTCATATACAGATCCCATTGGAAATTGTTCTCCGTCAACAAGACGAAGAACCTTCACCAAATGCTCTGAGACCTAAAAAAAAAAGACAAAATAATTTAAAGAAAAATATTTTACAACAAATAAAATAAAACAAATTAATAAGCGTAGTCTTGTAGCTTGATGGCCTCATCCATGGCCATCCAAAGTTCTCAAACAAATAAGTATAGACATTATGCCCCTCTGGTGACATTTGGTATCTTGCAACTGCTTTAGAATTCCAATCATCACTCACAAACACTTACTTTAGTGACCCTCTTGCATCATAAATGCTCTACAATGACACAATGTTTGTGGCGAAGCGTGTAATGCAAGGCCGCACTAGCTTCCTCCCATTAGTAAATTGCCTCATGAGGCTGACCCATGAATGGTTGTAAAGGAATTTTGTGATGGCCTTAGCCTTCCTTACAACCTCTGCCACCCAAGGTAATTTCCCAATGTCCTCGAGGAGCAAATCGAGACAATGGGTTGCATATGGGGTCCAAAAAATGGTGGGGAATGTCTCCTCCAAAATCCTCCTAGTTGCCTTATATGCTGTTGCGTTGTTCGTGATGATTTGGACAACATTTTCCTCCCCAACCTCCAACACAACCTCCTCCAACAACCCTACAAGCATTTCGGCATTCTTAACATGTGCCGATGCATCTACTGACTTGAGGAATGCAGTTCCTTCTGCAAATGCAACCAAAAAATTAATCAGGGTTCTTCCCCTCCCATCTGTCCAACCATTAGACATTATAGTGCAACCCTTGCTCCTCCACACCCTACGCTGGTTGTCAAGCGCAACCTGAAGTATAAAAAGAAAATTTAGTCATGCACATTGAATATTGATATTATCATATTAATATATATATAAACAAATTAGTCATGCCATATATATATATATAAATAAATTTAGTCAAGCACAATACCACAACCTGAATCCATAGATTGTCGAAGGAGAGGGCCCCTAAGGTCATCATAAGTCGGCGCCTTAAATCCTGCACTGCAACTTGCGACGGCATCTATCATGCGCCGCCAGTATGGAGACTTTGCCAAATTGAAGGGACTGTCAGAATAGTACCAAAAAGTGGCAATGGTTGTCCTTGCTGCATTTTGCTTCTCTTGGTGCCACGCGGCCATACCCTCAAGCGTGGATTGTGCCCCTGGCACAGAATGGTTTACAAAATAGGACTTCCGTCCCACTAGCTGCGTGTGCACTTGAAGAACTCGAACTACTTTGTTGACACTGGCTAAAGCTGGCACCGGTACGAGGAATTCGGGAGGGGGGATGAAATGGCATCGTGATGACTTCTTTTGAGACTAGCGTTTTCATCTGCCTTGACATTTTTGTTGGGTATCTTTTCCAAATGGAATTTGAGGTGATAAACGCCTTTAGTAAAACCCAAGCCACAAAAATTGCATTTAAAATCCCCTTTTCTTGGCTTTTGCGTTCCATACGCCAATGCTGGATCCAATGGTTTCATCTTTTATATGCCTGCACATGGAAACAAATAAGTTAGTAACAACAAAGTTACAATCACTTGAAAAAAAGGAAAAAAAACCTAAACCCTAAACCAAAAGGCTAGGGTTTAAAATTGAAACATTGACAACTGAAAAATGGGCTTGCATACATAGTTATTAGGCAACAATATTTACTTTATAAGAGGATGATAAAAAAAACCTAAACCTAAAACCCTAAGGCTTAGACTAGGGTTTAGGGTTTAAACTTCAAGTTCAAAGTTTCAAATTCAAACATTAACAGCTGAAAAATGGGCTTGCATACAGGCAGCAATATTGACTTGAAAAGAGGAGGAAAAAAAAGCCTAAACCCTAGGGCCTAGGGTTTAAACTTCAAACTTCAAAGTTTCAAACATTAACAGCTGAAAAATAGGCTTGCATCCATAGTTATCAGGCATCAATATTTACTTAAAAAGAAAAGGAAAAAAAAATCCTAAACTTGAAACCCTAGACTAGGGTTTTGGGTTTAGGGTTTAAACTTTAAACTTTGAAGATCAAACATTAATAGCTGAAAAATGGTCTTACGTACATAGTTATCAAGCAGTTTTAAGCAATATTTAGTTATTTACTTGAAGGGAGAAAAAGAAAAAATCCCTAAACCCTAGACTAGGGTTTAGGGTTTAATGTTTAACAAATATTGATAGCTAATAATTTGGCTTGGATATATCAATTTAGTATCTACTTTAAAGGAATAGGGAAAAAAGAAAAAACCCTAAACCCAAAACCCTAGACTAGGGTTTTGGGTTATAAAGTTGAGAAAATAGGCAAACAACCCTAATCACAAAACTATTTGCAAACAACCCTAATCTAATTCTAAACCTTGTTTTAAGTTGGAGGAAAAAAAAAAAAGAGTTTTCAAAGAATTTCTTACCTTCAATGAATCTTTTGGGTGGTTGTTGCTGGCTGCCGGATTCCTTCACATTGCATGTTTGGGTCGGGGTGGTAGCAAGGTGGGAGACTTTTTTTCTTTGTTTACCAGAGGTGAGTTGAAAACTAAGAAAGAAAAAAAAGACTTTTTCTTTATATTGGCCGCAGCCTCTACCTGTGCGGTTGCGACCGATTTTTTGAGATTTTTTGCCGATTTTCTCAACTATGGATCAAACTATACAAAAAGGTGGATTAGGGCCAACTATCTAATATTCAAATAAAAAGAAAAAAAAGTTCATGATGGCTTCCTTTTAATTGTTTTGTCACAAAGCAAAGATGTGTTGAAACCATAGCGCTGAGATGCTCCCCAAGTCTGAAAACTTGTGAGTCTGCAAGCCAAGTGATCCAGGGGGAGTCCTTTTCACCCTAGGTGAGTCTCTTTCTGTAAAATCTACTATATGTTATATTTTCTTATTTGCTGAGTCATTGTGGAGTTTTCCCTGAGCCTGAGTCTGGGTCAAAAAAACTGGTTTGTTAAGTCCGAGGTGAGTCTGAGTGTTGACACCATAGTTGAAATTCCAAATATTGATGACATCATCTCTTGAATCAAATGGTCAAAGGCAATAATCAACCATATTGTTTTGTGAAAAAAGGTTCTGAGAGGAACATATCATGTAAAGGTGCACAAGCACTTTCAACATTTTCAGACCATGGTTGTTCACAGCACAAATAAATAGGTTGATTTCTTCATATTTGACCTACTAGATCGAGGAGTCAAATACTTTCTTACCTGCCATAATATTATATCCTAATAATTCCTTGATTATATCCCTAAGAAATAGGTTTCGAAGTTGACAAAATCTCATGAGAATTTTACTTGTCCTGAATTGTTGGAAGGCTGATTGCAAACTTTGAAACCAATATTTGTAGATTGGGAGGAGCCTGAAAAGGTTGTATACTTGGAGGCCAACATAGAGTGTCAACTTGTTCCACTTTAGTACATTCAGCAATCGCTGTCAATGTTGTTACTGCGATTAACAAAGAGTATGCTGTCAGCATGTTTGCTTGCTGCTCTAGACCTAGCCATTTGGCTTCAAGGCAATCCTTAGATATGGGTTTTACTCATGCAGTTTCTGAATATTTAGCAAAAATATTTCTTGGCCTTGGAATCGTAATTTCCAAGCTAAATACAACAGAACCAAATATTCTAGCTACATTTCTTCCTTCCTTCTCATTCAAATTTGATATTAGAGCAACAACGGAAGTGGTATTTGTTGTATGGTGTTTTTATCCTTTTCACCTTTCTTTCTTGGAGCCTCTCTTTCAATGGCTTCCAAAATCCTTGAATAGGATGATGATAACTATTGAGTGGTGTTTTCACCCAGTCGTGAAAACATACTCTCCGGTAGGATCCGAGTCCCAAATCCTCTGCTTGCAAAGAAATTACACAGATAATTTCTCCAAGGTTCCTTTTATGTTATCCTTTTTATACCAATGATGCTGTTTAATTTAAATGCTGGGAATACCTTAGTGCTGCAAGTGAATGTTAACAAGGGGCACTCTGGTTTATTCTATTCTGAAATTACAATGGACTCTAGGTGAATTAATCTTTATGACAAATCTATTTTGATTTCGGGCTTTGGTAGTTCTTTCACATTTTCCTATTTTAAATGAGGGTAATTAAATGCGTGAAATAAAGAACTCGAAAAGAAAATAAAATAAAACAAAAAGAATGAACTAAGCTACGCTCAGAGTGCTACGATCTCGATTTGGCAAAACCGAAGATAATGAGGTTTCTGCACACAACCTAACCTATTGAACCCGCAAACTCGCACAATCCAGATAAGCCAGGTGCTGGTTTCTAGGGTCTTAGCTATAAATTTTCAGATTTAGGCATTCGCATGAAGCAACCGAGAGAACTCGCATTAAACCTCATCTATAAACCTAAAATCTAAAAAAGGAAAGATAAACATTCAATCTCTGCATGCAAAAATAACTCCTCCTTTCTTGCCAGTGAGATGCAACTCTCTGTAATTCTGTATTAAAATAAATGTATCAATTACAATGACAGAATGTCCCAGTTTTGATAAGACTAGAACAAGTGAAGGAAATTGCTCCAATAGCAGGCCCAGAATGGCTTGTCGCCCTTGGCTCTGCAACTCTGCTAGCAGCAATTTCCAACCCCCGTATCAATCTGCTCTTCTAATTTTATACCATCTGATACGGCTCTCTGTTTCACCCTGCGTCGCTTCGTTTCACCTCCCAGAATGCATCGCTTCGTATTCCCGCCTTTTCGTTGCTTTTGAATTTATGTTCGAGGCCGAAACGTTCGATATTTTCTGTTGACATGTAACGCTTCTGTAACCCTGACACCCGTATGCCACGTGTTTCGCGCTTCCTATGCACGTTCCGTAATGGCCCCATGTAAATCGCGACATAATGAGATTTTATGCATGCAACTTTGCTCCTTTGCCTTCACGGAAAACGCGACATGTCGCGATATCGCGACATTTTCTTGCCAAGCCTTGTGCCATCATGCAGAAACGCGACATGTCGCGAAATCGTGACGTTTTTCATCTCCGTACGCCTTGGACTGCAACTTGTCGTGAAATCACGACGTTTTTCACTTGGTATGCTTTCGCCGCTACTGTCGTGAAATCGCGACGCTTTTTCATTTGGGTACCTTTTGTTTCGCTGAAATCGCTGACGCTTTTTATTGATCGGTTTTGCTTTTTGCGCTTTCTTTTGATCGCCTTTTTGCCTTTTTGTGGAAATCGTGACGCTTTTGTTCGTGCCCTTTGTGCTTTTTGTCGTGAAATCGCGACGCTTTTAGTGCCTTGCCCGTGTTTGATGTGGTTTGACCGTGATTTTGTGACATGTCACGATTTCGCGACAATTTTCCATTCTGTCTTTCTCTCTCCTCTTTGGACCGCGACGGAGCAACATGTCGCGATATCGTGACACTTTTTCATTTTCGGCCGCGACGGAGCAACATGTCGCGATATCGCGACACTTTTTCATTTTCGGCCAGCGATGAGAATGTCGCGATATCGCGACACTTTTTCATTCTTGTGCAATTTTGCCTTTTTCTTGATTTTTAGCATCTCGGGTCACTGAGATCTTCTTTGAAAGCATGCAAAAAAGGTGGGTCCCCAATTTTGGGGTGTGTTGTGGATCAGCCACAACAAATGGCGACTCTGCTGTCAAATGCTCTCGAGCATTTTAGTGAGAACCCTACCCGGAAGTATACAAACTCGAAAACATGTGTTAGCACATAAGAAATATAAACAAATGCCCAAAGATCAGAAGTACATGAATCATCGGAATCATCAAGTATTAGCTCGGTGTGTGCAATGTATTTCATTCCCTATCGTTTGAAATTGATCAACATTCCATTGTCAGTTTTACATGAATGCATATGTGAGATTGTGAATGATTTGTGTAACCTGATAACTATGCTTAGAGATTTTGCTCTTGTAAAGGCCTAAACTTTCTAGTATCATGCACAAACATTCAAGATTACCAAACCCTCTTAGGATCCACTAATGAATTGCTTTATTATATCCCAAAGTTGGTTATGAGTCCCTACTATCTTGAACCCATGTGCAAGTGAACGTGAAATCAGAACTTTGGGGAATCAGACTCCCAACCTAACCGAGATGGGAGTTTAACCCTATCCTTACTATTCTGATTTGGAATTCATTACCTCACTTTGAGCAAAATAATTTAACCAATTATGGAAGAAATGGTCATGCTAGTCTAACCCTTTGAACAATAAGTGGTCTTGTTTTTTAGACAAGACATGTTGCCATGCATGGGCATACTTAACCCCATAATCCAAGACTTACCTTCATTTCTTTGGACCTTGGGGATGACTACCCATCCTTTGCAGAGGACAAGTAGTACGATCCTTCCAATCCAATATAAATATGAGATGGGAAAAATTAATTTTTTACTTCTTGGACCTTGGGGATGACTACCCATCCTTGCTAGGGACATGTAGTACGATCCTTCCAATCCAAGCTTTGGATAAAAATGGAAAATATTAATTTTATTGCTTAGACCTTGGGGATGACTACCCATCCTTTGCAGAGGACAAGTAGTACGATCCTTCCAATCCAAGATTTATTATGAAATGAGACATAGGAGCTTTGGGGAATCAGATTCTCAACCTAAGCGAGATGAGAATTTATGCCCTATCCTTACTACTCCATGTAGGTCAAATCAAAGCTTTGGGGAGTTGGATCCTCAACCTAAGTTCGATGAGGATTTAGCCCTATCCTTACTACTCTGATTTTAGGCTTTAAGCTTTATGGAAGTGGTCAAAACCACTGTTTTAAGGATCATGTTGCATAATAGGATAGACATGAAATACTTCTTTCGCCCAACCTTTTCTTCCAAGCAAGGTTTTGATCATTTTGCTCAAGATCCTTTTTAATGTGTATAAGATGTGCTTGGTTCTAGATATCATGAGGCTCAGTTTCCAACCTTAGGATTTTTTTCACATTTATGTTATAGCACAACCCTAAGAGGATTTGACACACTTTAATGATTTGTACCTGAGATGCATATGCAACTAAGATGGAATGTATATGTAAAGTGAGATGTAACATGAATGCATTATCTTTTGAATTGCAGATGAAATATTTGCCATACAAAAACTGACTACTTCATGCATCACAAGTTTCAAACGATATAACTTAAAATGTTTGTGTTACTTGTGGAGCTTTTACAAGACAATTCCAATGTTTCATATTCTCCTAGTCTTAAGCATAAGTTGACATCTCAAATTTTTTTTTTTTTTTTTATAAAAACAAACAAAGCATGTCAATTGAAATCAAACACACAACTTAAATCATGATTAAACTAAGAATCCAAAAAATGAAACTTGAAAAACACAAACCAAAACCAAAACCCAAAAACAATCCCAAAAACAAAAACTTGAAAGCCCACACCAAAAAACCAAAAATTATATACACTATTGTACAAGATGATGCCAAGCTTGGACTATTACTTTCCTGGATCCCAAACATGATTAGAACATATCAAAAAACATATGACACAATACACATGCCAAATTTTGTAGGAATCCAACAACAATAAGATCAAACCAAGCAATGCAACAAATTTCAACTTGCCATGCTCACCATTCCACTTTGATTTAGTTCTATTACCAACATCATAGGTGAGAATCAAATCAAATTGATTAGACAATGGTTGGTATTCAATTTTATCTTGTCTATTCTTTAAAGTGCAAGTTTCATCGTTCCATTCATGATTTAGAAGTAGGCTTTCCTTTTCAAATGTGAGATGTTGCAAACAAGAGCCTATTTCTAAAAATCTTGAATTCAAATCATTTTCCAGGATTTTAAAGCAATCAAAATCATTCAAAACTTGACAAGCATCAACAAAATTTGGCATTTCCTCATTAATGATGTTAGCATCCAAAGGGACATCATGTAACCTATCACTTGAAATTTTTGTAGCTACTACCAAAGGTAAAGATTTCCCCTTGTCATCCATACTCAACCCATCATGATTAAAATTTACCATAACTTGATGAGTATTAGTAGCCTTTTCTTTTTTCTCGTTGTCTTCTTCATCGTCCAATACCTGTTCAAAAACACCAAAGTTAGGCACCCAATCAAACATGCGTCCATATTTTTCAAAACAAGAGCCTAATTTTTCAAGATATGTGTCACGTGACACCTTTCCACGATCAATGGCTTGAGTTGCCCCAAAATCCATATTTTCATTAAGATCATCAATAGCATCCAACCCACACCACTTAGGTTTTGTAATTTCATCATTTTGAGATGGCATAGACATTGTAGAAACAATAGGTGGATCAAGATTTTTGATTTCTTGCCCCCCAAGGGGAACAAAAACAATTGATTCTCCTTCTTCATCCATGGTAGTAGAATCATTATCCTTCTCCAACCTTTGATGAGATTCCAACCCTTCTTCCAA
Source organism: Wollemia nobilis (assembly GCA_028583015.1). NCBI lineage: Eukaryota > Viridiplantae > Streptophyta > Pinopsida > Araucariales > Araucariaceae > Wollemia > Wollemia nobilis. Next base: position 2,360,906 of record JAQPPZ010003287.1, on the reverse strand, counting down.
AGCATTCTTAGATTGTACAGGACTTGTAATATCCTCATATGAAAGGGCAATTGTATTATCCTGCATATCAATAGGCACACAAATTTCATCAGAAGGTTTGGAGTGAGCATACTCTTCCAAAGAATCATAATGATCATCTTTCAAAATCAAATTGTGATGCTCAACTATTTCTACATCATATTTTAATTCATCAACATATTTCTCATCAAATTTATCCTCTCCTTCCTTAGATGGTTCAATTACTTCCAAAATTGGGTTATTGCTTGTATTCAAATTGATAAGGTTATCATAATCCACATGTGTAACCCATGATTCATGTTTAACATAATTTGGAAGGTGTGAATTTTTTGGGCCATTACTTTCAACAATGTCATCCAATGTGTCATCCGAATCAGATTCATCCTCATAGAATTCATCTTTTGGTGAGTCAAGGGTTTCCAATCTGTCACATGTTTCCATACTAGTTGGATCTAGTACTCCTCCCTTGCCTAAAATCATATTCTTATGAAAATCATTGAAATTGATTTTAGCAACATCTTTTGAATCAAGATGAGTATTTTGAAGTTGATTCATACTTAAGAAAGATGGTTGATCTTGCATAGTAGGTTGAGGATTTTGAAATTGATTGAAGCTTGGGAATGATTGTTGATTCTGAAATTGATTCACACTTGAACTTGGTTGAGGTGGATAAATCATTGGGTGGGTAAAGGAGGTATTAAATGATTGAAGATTACATGATCCAAAACCCACACCATAATTTTGACAACTCAATTGTTGCTCAATTGCCATTGCTTGAGTATAGGCTTGTGACAAAGATGTGATTTGAGGCATCCCTCGCAAATATGTGGACATGGGTGAGTCAAGAGCATTGATGTATATTTGGAGAGCCACTTCTTCTTGAAGAACATAAAATGTCACTAATTGCGTATATAATCCAAAGAACCTTTCTGAAAATGACTTCACATTTTCACTTGGTCCTTTTCTAATATAGACCAACCGATTGTACATGAGGATTGGGTCAACTCGCTTTTTGTTGAATTGATTGAGAAATGTTGCCTCTAGCTGAGCCCAAGAAGTGATAGACCCTAAAGGCAGACTTGTAAACCAATCATATGCCACTTTGTCCAAGGTGTAAAGGAACATTTTACAAGCAACATCATCATACCAACTTGTTAAGTGATTCACAACAAATTTGAATGCTTGAATATGTTCTTCTACAGTATTTGTCCCATTAGACAAAAATCGAGGAAGACATCTCTCAAAACCAACGGGCAAATAATGTTGAACTCCCGGTATATTCAATGGGCTACCTGTCATCCACGGTGTAAACATAGCCATTAGTGAATCTTAAAGAATATAACTTTAATACCCAAAAATATTCTTTTATTTATTTATTTATTTTTATTTTTTTTTAAATCAAATCAAATCATATTATTCTTGTATGAACAATCAAAGCGTTAAGAACAGTGCATAGCAATTCCTAGCACTTAAATCACAATAAAATAAACCATTTCAGCCCTCCTTCTAGCGCCAATCTGTTGAGTGGTGTTTTCACCCAGTCGTGAAAACATACTCTCCGGTAGGATCCGAGTCCCAAATCCTCTGCTTGCAAAGAAATTACACAGATAATTTCTCCAAGGTTCCTTTTATGTTATCCTTTTTATACCAATGATGTTGTTTAATTTAAATGCTGGGAATACCTTAGTGCTGCAAGTGAATGTTAACAAGGGGCACTCTGGTTTATTCTATTCTGAAATTACAATGGACTCTAGGTGAATTAATCTTTATGACAAATCTATTTTGATTTCGGGCTTTGGTAGTTCTTTCACATTTTCCTATTTTAAATGAAGGTAATTAAATGCGTGAAATAAAGAACTGAAAAGAAAAAGAAAATAAAACAAAAAGAATGAACTAAGCTACGCTCAGAGTGCTACGATCTCGATTTGGCAAAACCGAAGATAATGAGGTTTCTGCACACAACCTAACCTATTGAACCTGCAAACTCGCACAATCCAGATAAGCCAGGTGCTGGTTTCTAGGGTCTTAGCTATAAATTTTCAGATTTAGGCATTCGCATGAAGCAACCGAGAGAACTCGCATTAAACCTCATCTATAAACCTAAAATCTGAAAAAGGAAAGATAAACATTCAATCTCTGCATGCAAAAATAACTCCTCCTTTCTTGCCAGTGAGATGCAACTCTCTGTAATTCTGTATTAAAATAAATGTATCAATTACAATGACAGAATGTCCCAGTTTTGATAAGACTAGAACAAGTGAAGGAAATTGCTCCAATAGCAGGCCCAGAATGGCTTGTCGCCCTTGGCTCTGCAACTCTGCTAGCAACAATTTCCAACCCCGTATCAATCTGCTCTTCTGATTTTATACCATCCGATACGGCTCTCCTTTCGCCCTACGTCGCTTCGTTTCACCTCCCGAATGCATCGCTTCGTATTCCCGCCTTTTCGTTGCTTTTGAATTTATGTTCGAGGCCGAAACGTTCGATATTTTCTGTTGACATGTAACGCTTCTGTAACCCTGACACCTGTATGCCACGTGTTTCGCGCTTCCTATGCACGTTCTGTAATGGCCCCATGTAAATCGCGACATTTTTATGCATGCAACTTTGCTCCTTTGCTTTCACCGCGAAAACGCGACATGTCGCGATATCGCGACATTTTCTTGCCAACAACCTTGTCTGCCATCATGCCCAGCGAAAACGCGACATGTCGCGAAATCGCGACACTTTTCATCTCCGTACGCCTTCGGTCGCAACCTGTCGCGAAATCGCGACGTTTTTCACTTGGTATGCTTTCGGCCGCAACCTGTCGCGAAATCGCGACGCTTTTCACTTCGTACCACTTTGCCGGCTTTCCGTCGCGAAATCGCGACGCTTTTTCATTTCGGGCTACTCTTGCTGTATTTGGCAGCGAAAACGCGACATGTCGCGAAATCGCGACATATTTTCCATCCGTACCACTTTGCTGCTTTGGAGCCGCGAAAACGCGACCTGTCGCGATATCGCGACGTTTTTCCGCTTCATGCCCCTTTGCTGCTTTCGTCGCGATATCGCGACGTTTTTCCGCTTCGTGCCCCTTTGCCGCTTTTCGTCGCGAAATCGCGACGCTTTTCCGCTTCGTGCCCCTTTGCTGCTTTTTTGTCGCGAAATCGCGACGCTTTTTCGCTTCGTGCCCCTTTGCTGCTTTCCGTCGCGAAATCGCGACGCTTTTCTCGCATCGTGCCTCTTTGCCGTTTTCTGTCGCGATCTCGCGACGTTTTTTCCGCTTCGTGCCTCTTTGCCGTTTTCTGTCGCGATCTCGCGACTCCTCTTTGCCGTTTTCTGTCGCGATCTCGCGACATTTTTCCGCTTCGTGCCTCTTTGCTGCTTTCTGTCGCGAAATCGCTACGCTTTTAGTGCCTTGCCCTGTTTGACTGGTTTGACCGCGATTTTGCGACATGTCTTTCTTTCTCCTCTCTAGACCGCGACGGAGCAACATGTCGCGATATCGCGACACTTTTTCATTTTCGGCCGCGATAGCGCAACATGTCGCGAAATCGCGACACTTTTTCATTTTTCGGCAGCGATGGAGCAACATGTCGCGATATCGCGACACTTTTTCATCCTTGTGCAATTTTGCCCTTTTTCTTGATTTTTAGCATCTGGGTCACTGAGATCTTCTTTGAAAGCATGCAAAAAAAGGTGGGTCCCCAATTTTGGGGTGTGTTGTGGATCAGCCACAACAATAACCATAACCACAACAATAACCATAATGAAGCAATCTTCCAGATGCATCTTCATTACCAACCTCATTTTCATAAAAATTGTCACTAAGGTTTGGATCTTGGCCAATGGTAACATAGACAAAACTATTCTCATCTTTGCTATTGGTCTTCTCAGCTATTCCTTAAAATTGTAAAGTCCATTTCTTTTAGTCTTCTTCATAAAGCTCCATGTTTTGAAAAGGAGAGCTATTTAGGAAATTCTTCATTGCATGTTTTCCCATAAGCCCAAAAATTCTTTAATGAGGGCTAATAGAGTTTCCGCTAGCCTAAAAATGTTTTTCATTAGTAGGGCTTCTCGCATGAGAGTGTGCTCAGACCCCACTGCTGTGTTCCTAATCTGAAAATGGTAAACTTGATTTATGAGATCTAATGCAGTGGTCAATATCCAAATCTGAAAAGTCAAAACTGCTATTCCAACTTAACCCTAAAATTGAAATATATACTCTGAAAACAGAGTGAATATCTGAAATCTGATCTCAAACAAGAAACATGTATTTATTTTATTTTTTAAATTTATCTTCTAAAAACTGAAAAAAATTAGAACTTTAACATTGTAATAAAAACCGTAGCTTCAATAATGCAGAAGGAGAACATATCTTTGTTGAGGAGGTATGAACGCCAGCCCAAGCCAATTCCAAGAACAGTTTAGGTGCTGCACTTGGGCAAAGTCCTGTCTTCAGACTTCCAACTAGACAAGGCTGCAAAACATAGCATCACATAACATGCTCTCCTTCAATACCTGTTACCTATTTGACTTTGAAGTCAATTCCCACATTAGTTTTCTTGTGTCTTTGCATTTGCTATAAATACATATCTTGGTAAAAGTGCAGTCAAACAAATCCTAAGGGCTCCACAAATCGCTTTCTTGGAAAGTGCTTCTTTAATTTATTAAAAAAACTAATAATAATAAATTAAAAAATATCCAACAACTTAGGGGGCCATAAAGCACTTCAAGAAAAGAATTCCTAGTGGTTCAAGCCATATTAAAAGGTGCATTGCGGTCAGCTATCTAATTTTGTCAAAGAATTAGGAAGTAAGTCCATATCAATGTGCCCTAACCATTCAAACTTGAGAGCAAGAAGGTAAGGAACATGACGATGCTGCAGTTTGTGATTCCTAATAAGTGCATAATCAAATAAATATGAAACGGAGATTACACTCACAACTGAAATCTGGAAATTGAATAATAAAAATGCATATTTATCTAATAGCAATGATGCAAACATTCGACATCACTTAACCTTTGAATTTTTACTTCAGAGCAAGAAATGGTCTATGCACCTTTTAGAGAAGATAATGTTTGATTCAGCAAAAGGATAAGAAACTTGTATTATAATATGGAATGACGATACTTCAAATGATAATTATTCACATTTCTTTTTCTTTTTCAATCTGAGAATCAGTTATCGCTTTCCAATTTCAATGCTAAAAATAGCTTTCTATAGCTTGGTGGATATCTTTAAGAACTAGCCATTTTATTTTTCTACAGCTAAGTTTATAAATACCGTTGATGTAGGCATTCCATCTTTGCAAATCTAAACTTAGTATCTATTTGAATTCTAATTCTGTTTGTGACTGATAAAAGTCATGATCTTTTTTATATTGTTCATAAATAGGTGGCATTTAATTTCATATTTAAAAGTAATAAAGCCAAACTCATGGCTATCAAATAACATGAGTTCAAGTGGAAAAATATGGATTTTCAGTATGGAGATGGAGGTTCGAATCTTGCTGGGCAGTATATGCATGATTATCAAAATGATATTGTATTAATACCATTATATCAAATGGCATTAGCTCAACTACTTAAACTCCTCCACTTTCAAGGAGGAGAGCCTGGTTCGAATCTTGCCAAGCGATACATACATAATAGCCAAACTGTTGTAATACTGCTATGTGGTCATGATAAAATATGGGTGGGACCGTTTTAATCCCATATAATGAATTAAAAAAATAAAAAATAAAATACCATTATGTGGTTTGTTGAAAGACCATGGTAACAGGGTCATGATATAATATAGGATTCGAAGCATGGTGTACAGCCTGATCAGCCTAATGGTGAAGACTTTGGAACTCTAAATAAAAGTTCAAGGTTCGGGTAGGGTTGTACACCATGCTTTGGTAACCAGAGTATGGTTGGATAACCATATATTGGGTAAACATCCTTAATGAGAGTTGTCTTATATGGCTGATGGCCTTGCGGACGTTAAAAGCTATTTTACCCTTTTTTCTTTTAAAAAATAAGTTAGACTCATGGCTATGTGTATGCACAGAGTCATAATATTTGAAAGGTCAAATAGAATTGAAATATTGTAGGGTTCTCCATCTTTAGGCCCTTAGTTCTATCAACTTATTGTCAGTCAACTACTGCTGTAACTTCAACTCACATAGCTGAGATGTGTTCATCCAATAAGGATCCTTTGAAATAGGCTCAGTATCTAGCGTCAACTCTGAAGAGAAGTTTTATCTCATGCCTGATTGGTAGATCAAGTAATTTCATTGAGAAGACAACAACAAATGTCTAGAGCTGGATATTGTTTGAAGGAAGGTCCATCTCCATATTCTACACATCCTGCTGCATAAATCTGACAAATTTTCCTGAAACCTCTTTGCAGCTGCATAACTGATATGAATCTAAAAGATAGAGGTGTCTGGACCGCTTTATTCTTTTCAAGTGTGGCATCATTGTTTAGGCAATGTACATGCTTCTTAGTAATCTATCTTATCCCTAGGGCCTCCAACCGGTTCACTGTGACCATCTCATATGACATCACAACTTTGCAATGCAGGTCAATTCTAGTCAGCAGACTCAGCAATGTGCAACTACTCATAATTGGCACTACAACCTGCCTCACAGCTGAACTCATGTCACACTAAACATGGCAGTGTGCCTGTCTGCTGCCAATCCATATCTATTTCATGCAGCAAAATTGAGATCAGTTGTAGCACTAAGGTACTTCGAAATTTAAACAGAACACCTCCTGTTTTTCCTGTGGTCTCAATGATCATGGCTTGATGCTCTACCTTGCAGTTATCAACTATTGCATAAACTTAATTAGAGTGACCTATCTCATGAATTGTGGTCAGTCCATCAGTTCAAGGATGTTGTTGTTGCTATGGGCAATCTACAGGGAAATGTAGAACCACAAAAACAAAACAAGAGTGGTTGGTCGTCTCTCTTGTTGCTTCTTTTTACCATGCCCTTGATCAAATTTTCTAGGGTGCTAAATGATCTGGCGATTTAGGTGGTCAACTTTTTGTTACAAATGATCATGACTAACATCACGCGAATTGTACATTGATTCATAATGTTGATATTGGTGTCTCCTAAATACTTTGCAAGTGAAGTGTTTAGATCCCTTTTCTCAAAAGTTTCGTAATAGTGCCTGCACCTGTTGTAAATTTCTGAGCCATTTTGTCTTTAATCTTCAGCATAAGAGCCTTGCGTCCTTGCACAGTGTAAATGTTGCAAAGATACATAAGTGCTCTAATATGAAAAGGTTAACTTTAAGTGTTAATGAACTTAACCTTCATTTTCTCATCCTTAGGTAGTCCACATATTCCAACCACTCCAGGAATCTAGCATCATACTCTTCCAATGCCATGCTTTGCTTAAATGAATGAAACTAATACAGTGGTAGCTGAAAACAATGCTATGACAACCATTTTTTTAGGAAGCACTCCTCAAATATCTCCCAAGATACAAAGGCCACTTCCAAATAAGTAGGCATTCTTGATGAGCCCACAATTGCGCTGCTATCCTCCAATTGGAGAAGGCCAAGTCTAGCTCCCTTATTGTTGCTAATGCTCCACACCTCGGAGCATCTATATATCCCAACCAAACATTCTGCTGCCTATGCTCCATTTGTAGAACCTGATAACCATGGATGTTCTATTTTAAGTTCAAGTCCTTTGTGTTTTTTTGAGTTCGGAGTTCTTCCCCTCTTAGGGACATCTATTTTTAGTGCTCAATCTCTAGAAGAAGCACACAAGAAGTGTTTATAGACCTATCCTGACCCACTCTACTCTCTGGCCTTATCGATACCTCTGGTCCAAGCTTTAGGTAAGATATAATCAGAACTATTCTCAATACTTGGCTTCATTTTTGGGCAAAATCCGTCACACAAGACCTGTTTTAATTTTCTAAGAGGTATTCAAAATTGAACTAAAATGAGTCTAAACCACTGATTTGCAGCATCTTCTTTATTCTTGACCTCAAGCTCGAGGGATGCTTATGCCTAATAGCAAGCCTAGACCTAGTTGTACCTATTGCTATTTAACAACATACAAAGAAGAAGGGTTTAACACTAGCACTGCAAATCACAGGAAAACAAAGGCAACAAATATCAAACATCAATTGATCAAATATCTTATAGCCATGCAGGATGTGAACAGTGCTTTGATACCAATGTGTGGGAACTACCTTGTTACTAACTCTTAGTTAACACCTTAAATTGGGGAAAGATGGGAAAATATCTGTTATGGTGAATTTATAAGGCTAGACTGCCAGTTCTAGTAAAGTGAGAGTAATTGAGTTTGGCGAGTTTTATTTACCCTGTTTTCAACTTGGGGTTTAGCCTTTCGGTTTTAGCAGGGTGAATATTTTCTAACCTTTGTTCTCCTGATTTTATAGCTTCATTGTTTGAACCCTAAATTGAGAAACCTTTAAGGATGGTTATTTGTTTCCCTGCTCTAGAATTTTTCTGTCTTGAAACTTTGTCTTGGATGTATAGAAGCTCTATTTCTAAGGGAATATGGCACTTCTTATGCATTTTTTTGGTTATTTTCCAAGGGAAGGGGCTAAACATATAAATCTTTGACATTTTGATTTATTATTTTCTTTTGTTTTTTTACTGAAGTTTCCAATTTCATGTTTTTCTGTTTCTTGTTTCCTCTAGAAGTATACGTCTGATTTCTATTGTTTCCCAACCCTAGCTATCCCATTTCCAATACTACTGTTTCTGGCCTTTCCAATTATCTGTTTCTTGTTACTTGGGCTTAGATGGATTTGCAAGACTCATGATTTACTATGACCTTGATTAAAGGGTCGGCACCCTTTAATGTACATAATTAAACTAATAATATCAGATTAAGTGAAAACTTTCCCTTGCTCACACAAAGGGGTCTAATACACCCAGGAGGTGTGCTGGCTTGGTTATGGCCGAAAAGATCAACTTTACCTTTTATGTAGGTGATAGTCCATCCACTCAAATTTTGTTTATCTTCATAATTGCTGGGTTTAACATTTGCCTGAATTCTTGCCCTTCATCTTAGTCTTAATTTTTCTGTGCTTGAGGTCTTCTTTTCAACTTTTTTTATTCTCTTTTGGTTCTAGAATCTATCCTCAATACCTTCTTGTTTCTCACTGACTTGGAATAAAAGTAAAAAACTGTAGGCAAACTAAAACATACAAATGAAATATAAATTCTGCAAGCAAAACTACATTTCATAATATACATACAACATCATTTTCCATTTGAAATTGTCTATATATATGTCCAAATCTTCATGAAGCCCTTTCCATAAACCTAAATTTATGCAAATTTTAGCATAACTAGAAGTGATAGCATCATTGAAGGCATTGTTCCAAATGGTTTGTGGTAGAACATCTTGATGAAAGTTGGGTTAAATATCTTGGGGCTTATATGCTGGATGGTTCCTACAAAAAGGATGTGAGTTTCCTTTTGGCAGTAGCTTTCAATGGGAGTATAATAGTGGTATTAGAGCCACTTTCTTGGATTTCTGTTATAGCATCAGCGATGAATTTCATATTGAGTCATCAAATGGATGATAGTTTTAAGTCTGAATTGAGCAAAGAATTAAAATTGAAATCTGAAGATAGCAACACATGAACAGAAAAGAGAGCACTTTCCTGAGAGGATGTGCTCCATGAGCACTTCTGATGCTGCCTTGCCCAAGAACAGAGTCAAAAATTTGTGGACAAGAGATTCTTCACCAAAGCCCCTTCATTAACAGCTATATCTTGTTTATATCTATCCCCCACTAGAAATCATTTTGTTGTGTACAGGTGGAATGATTAGTTTTTTATATAATGATAAAAACCAAGTGGGACCAAATTTTATATATATATTAATTTTGTGAATGCAGAAGGCCCAATTATATATATATATATATATAAAGTTTCTAGTGGGTTGGGGAATCCACAAAAGGTTTCTATGGCATGCATTTGGCAAGATGACCTTAAACTCTCCAAAATTGGGGAATACTCTACAATGATGTCTTTTACTTGTACAAACCCACTAGACTTTATAAACAGTAAAATATTTGTACAAGAATGAATATATAAGTTACCAAAATTTCATGATGTGGGAACAAAGTTTCTTAGTGCAAACTTTATTACTTACTGCAGAAAATGTACATGTTTATATAGGCATAAGTTATGCCTGAATTACATTATTTGCAAATCTTCCAGATCACACATGAGGTGCAGATTAGAAGAACATATTGTAAGCGAAGTACAATTTAGAAAAGAAATCAACTAAACCTAACAACTAGCTAACTGAAGCTAACAAACTTCTAGAAAGCTAACTTTAGTTTCTCACTTGAAGCTCATTTGCATGTTTTACATAGGATAAAACAATAAAATAAATCCTAATAAAATAAACTGAAGTCTAGAACAATAAACAATAAAACCTATGCTAACATCAATCCTCATCATTCCTCCCAACAATAGAAGCATTGGACTCCAATGCTTTCAAAAGAGAAGGAAAATCCCGAGACATTTTATGGTGAGATATCTAGTGGGCTTGGTGTGGAAGCTGACCTTGTTTAGCAACAAGGTAAAATTTGGTGGAACCTTGGCAGGTCCAGTGAGTCTTCATGTCGAAAACTCGATCAGAATCAAGCAGAAGCTGAAAATCAGGAACAACATCGACAGGATGGCTGATAGTAGGTTCAAACTCCAATGTAGACTCATGGTAGTGCTTGAGAAGTTCAACATTGACAACATCGTGGATGCCTAGCTGTGTAGGAAGATCAAGGCGAAAAGCATTTGCTGACACTTGCTGAAGAATTGTATAAGGCCCATAGCGAAGTGGTTTGATTTTGCTGTGCCTATTCAGGAAAACGATGTTTGTCCAAGTATAACCAAACTTTGTCTCCAACTTGAAAATGATGAGGAACATGATGACGTACAATGAGCTATTTTTGTTGTTGTTGAGTCTTTTGAAGAATCTGAACAACTTTGGATTGAAGATTATGCAAATGCTAGAGGAAAGAGTGTTCCTTATCTTGGTCTTTCTGAACGTGCTTGGTTGTTGGAGATGGCAAGGGTAAGGGCAACTCATATGGATCCAAAGGCTAAAAACCAAGGCAGATTTCGAAAGGTGAGTGACTTGTAGAAGAATGGACTGCCTGGTTGTAGGCATGCTCAATGTGGGTTAGGCTCAAACCCCACTTAGCAAGAGAAGTGTGGTGGTAGGTCCTCAAACTCTGCACGAGAGTGCGGTTCACAACTTCAGTCTTACCATCCAATTGAGGATGAAAGGCAATGGAAAAGTTAAGGGAGACTCCCAAAAAGTTCCACAAGGAATGCCAAAAATTACCCACAAAACGTGAGTAACGATAAGAAACAACCTTGGTAGGCAGATCAAAGGATCACCAAACTATGTCAAAGAAGAGTTGGGCTAATTCATGTGCAAAACTCATCTTGCGGCAGGGAATGAACTTAGCCATCTTACTAAAGTGATTGACAACCACAAAAACACAATCATGCTGGCAAATTGTCAATGAGAAGCCACTAACCAGGTCCATGGAAATGCTCTCCCAAGGATGAGAAGGAATTGGAAAAGGAACACTCAAGCCCAACTTCCTATTTGCTGCTTTGGAGCAGCAACATATGACACATTGGCGTAAGAAGCGCAAAACATCGCATTGCATGTGAGGCCAATAGAAGAAACTTTGCAAAGTGTTTTTTGCTTGGACCACCATAAAGAGTAGAATGTGCCTCTTTGAGAAGAGACATGCAATGTTCATGAGGGACACAAAGTTTATCCAACATGTAGAGTAATCTTGATGTGAAAATCCTGAAAAGGAGCCAAATTGGAAGAGGTAGGATTCTTAAGTTGTTGATAAACTTGTCCAACATTACGATCATGAGCATATTGAGAAGGCCAAGTTTGAAATCTCAAATGAGAAGTGGTTACAACAGTTAAGGCATGTGTTGTAGGAGGATGACTCAAACAATCTGCAACAGTGTTGGTGTTCCCCTTCTTGTATTTGATGACCAAGTGAAACTATTGTAAATAGGAGGCCCACTTCATGTGCCTAGCTTCTTCAATTTTGTTTTGGGATTGAAGAAACTGTAGAGGCAAGTGATCAATATGGACAATTGTTTCCTTACCCAAAAGATAGTGTCTCTAGTACTTGATGGCTTAGACCAATGCATACAACTCTTTTTCATATGTGGAGTAGTTCCATTTAGCAGCAGAGAAAGTTTCTGAATGATAGGCCACTAGATGGTCATTTTGCTTCAAAACGACTCCTAGAGCAAACTGCGAAGCATTTGCTTCAATCTCAAAAGGCTGTGAGAGATTTGTAGCACAAGAACAAGTGCAGAACAAAGTTTCTGCTTCAATGTGTTGAAGGCACGAGTATGGTCCTTGGTCCACCAAAACACAACATTGGTCTTTGTCAAATGATGCAAAAGTGCAACAATGTCTGAGTATTGAGGAGTGAAATTGCAGTAGAAGTTCGCAAGACCAAGAAAACTCCCCAATTTTGTGAGGGTTGTAGGAGTTGAGAAGAACTTCCACTTTTGTTGGATCTACACAAATGCCATATTCGTTAATGACAAAAGCAAGATAGGAGATGGATGTTTGGCCAAAAGAACACTTTAAAGGTTGGCATACAAATTGTTCTGTTGCAGTGTGCGAAGAACATGTTCCAAATGTTGAAGGTGTACGTTCCAAGTGTGATAAAATATGAGAATATCATGTAAATAGATGATTACAAATTTGTCCAGACAATCTCTAAAGACTTAATTCATCAATCGCATGAAAGTGGCGGGAGCACTAGTGAGACCAAAAGGCATCACAAACCACTCAAAAAGACCTTTTTATGGTCTTCAAGGTTGTCTTCCATGTGTCCTTAGCCTGAACTTGGACCTAATGATATCCACTTTTGAGATCAATCTTGGAGAAAAACTTGGCACCTTGAAGTTGATCCAAGAGATCATCAATGTGAAGGAGTGGATATCGATTTTTGATGGTGATTTTGTTCAATGCCCAAAAATCAATGCAAAGATGCCAAGTCCCATCCTTCTTGAGCACAAGCAAAATGGGTGAAGCATAAGGGGATGTACTTGGTTTAATGAAACCTTTGAACAAGAAGTCCTAAATTTGCGTTTTAATTTCATCATTTTGAACAATTGATTGTCGATATATTGGTGCATTAGGAAGAGGTGCAGCAAGAAGAATGTTAATGCGGTGATTGATTGCTCGAGCCGATGGAAGTGTCTTTGGTTCTTGAAACACATGTGAATAAGATTGCAACAATTTGTCAAGATTAACATGCATAGTGACTTTTGCTTGTGAATCAACATGTGGCCTGATGAAAATTATTGCAACATCTTGTGCATTATTGATAGCTTTATATGCCTGTCTGCAACCAAGTACTAGATTTGTGGTGTGCTTAGTACATTTGATCAAGAATATTTTATTATCATGTTGTAGAGTGTATGTGTTATTAAAGGCATCATAATGAGCTTTCATATTATACTAATAGGGTTTACCTAGCAACAAACCACAATAATCCATATTGGTCACATCACAGGTGACCTTATCAACAAATTTGGGACCAAATGCAAAAGACAGTGCAATTGTGAGTGATCTGTGACGATGAGCTAGTATCCTTCCATGCAAGTGAATACGAATGAGGACATGGGTTCATCGGTAAATGCAATTTATTGATAATTGACCTTGCAATCAAATTTTTTTGCGAGCCATTATTGATGATACAATCCATAGAAAAATCATGTGTTAGATGAGCACGAGTGACAAACAAGTTGTCACATTCCCTACAAAAGAATGATGGGGCATCAAGGTGACTTGATTGAGTCTCTACCTTTCAACTCATCAAATGTCCTATTATCACTTGAAGTCTTGATGGGAACATTCTTAGGATCCTCACCAGAAGATTGTACAATCAAACTTTTCTTCAACTTAAAACATTCGAACTTTTCATGTCCCTTCATCTTACAATAAATACAAACCTTATTAGATTTCCTAACATTAGAAGAAAGAATAAGAAGGAGAAGACAAACTTCTTTATTTTTGAATTGTGCTGTTGGGAGAATTCGAGGCTTTGGACGTTCCTACAACAAAAGATTGATTGAATGCAGCATCAAGTGTGGTAAGGGTAGTGCATTTCAATTCCCTAAAGAGGTGTTCTTGCAATCCACTCTTGAAATTGCAATAAGAGTAGCAGCTGGATCAAACATGCAGAGTAAAATTTGCAGTCAATTAAATTGGAAAATGTAATCCTGGACAGTCATGTGACTTCCTTGTTGCAAATGCAGCCATTTGATAATCAAATCCTTGTCATAATTGGAAGGATAGAAAGTGTCCTTCAACACTGTGACACGTTGATCCAAAGTGTTGATAGGATATTGAGTGTCTTGGCGTTCAATAATCAAGACATTAGCGACACCAGAAAGCTTCAATTTCGTGAAGTGCACCTTATCATCATTAGTGATCTGATTGTACTCGAACCAAGTGTCCATGTCCAATATCCAATTGTTAAGGATGTTAGGATCCATAGATCCATCATAAATTTTGACCTCGCTTTTTGCTTTTGAGCAAGTGTCAAAAGCGTTGACGTCTTGTTGGGTGGTCTGCACATTGATGTCATTGACCTTATCAGTCGATGTGCTGACCACAACAGCCAAATCAGCCTTTGTCTCAACCAAATTGGCTGCCATGGCATTGCGGGTCAAAGCCAATTACTGATAAAGGTCTCCTCCCTTAAAAAGAAAGACAAGAAACCCTTGTTGAATGTTGGACACTGATGCTACAGTTCAGGCAGTCCAAAAACACGTAATGAGATCTACTTGTAATGCTCTTCGTGTCACAGTTGCCATGGCCCAAGGATGACAAGTCTGACAATAATGTCAGAGGAGTAAACGTCGCAAAACAACAAATTCATAGAGTTTTATGTTTGAAGTAACAAGTGAAAAGTAGTTGTCTTGTCTTCGAAAGAGACGAGGAACGACGAGGCGACGAACAACAACTCGAATGTGAGCAATGCAACAAACTAGAACGTCCTTTGATGGATGTCTTTGGGCAACGAACAACAATGCCTGGAAACTATCCACTTTAAGCATGATGCTGCTATTTTTGCAAGCCCAAAATGGTGTTCACAGGGTGGAGGGTTTGACTCATGGCGACTTCTACGCAGTGAAGAGTCTTGAGGTAGCGGAATTAAAAAAAGGTTACACAGTATCAGCCTACCAGGCCACAGGTGAACAAGCAACGAAACTACTTGCATTCAACGGGGAGAATTTGTTACGTCATGGAACATGTGCTAGAATTGGTTGATGGCTAGCATAGCATACACGCAAGGTGAGAGAGACACTGTGCATGCACAAGGAGGTGGCGTGGTGAGCTTGTGTACGTAGCAAATAGTCACCTGGAAACAACGGAGCGTCTTTTTTTAATCCATCGAGGTCATAAGTGGTGACTCCTTATGTCGTTGACTCCTTACGAACGTCATCTAACAAACGAGCGTACGAACATTTGGAACGGTTGATTAAGTGAGCGATCGAACAAATTTCGGATGGATAGGCATACTAATTCCTTATGTCGATTTGACATAGGAACAGACTTTCTCGGGAGTGAGTGCGAGTGGTGATGTGGAGCCCATTGGGGATCCAACCTCTGGGTGATTATTTTGTTGTTGTTGCAGGCCCAGATTCATCCTCTAGGAAAGTTGTGGATGGCGTCGAATGAAACTAGACATTTGCAACAAAGACACGTCATTGCAGAGTGTGCACAAAATATTTTCCTTTGTGTGATAAGAAATGGGACGGCGACCACGGGGGTGTCGGGACATCGGAAAATCACGAGGATATGGGACCCTATTTGCTAAATGGAGTCTAGCGAAATTGTTGTCCAACGCACACAAAAGTGAACAACATAGGAAATTTGCTGGGCATGCACAGATCGAAAGCAAGGAAGGCGTCAAAGGAAAACGGAGTGCATGCAACTTGGCGAGCCTCCGCACTTAGTTTTTTCCAATGGTTGATATAGTGGTGGTGTAGCCAGGTGAACCTGGCGTTGGGTGAAGCCGAGCAAGCAAGTCAATGTTCGTCCACTAGGGCTGTCGGCTAGAAGAGAGCGTTGTGAAATGTTGTATGTGGCGGAGTGGACATAAGATTCCACGAAGCCTGCAGGAGAAAAACAACATTGGGTGGTACTACATCCGTTGATGCAAAACATATGCAAAGCGTACGCAAGGCAAATATGTCCATGCCCGATAAACGGTATATGACCTCCAAAAGCTTTTAGCTTCAAGAGCATCAAAACCCAAAACAGGTTTGGAATGGCACCCAAATCTCTGATTGGAACGAAGCTCTGTTACCAGTGATGTGGGAACAAAGTTTCTCATAGCAAACTTTATTACGTAATGCAGAAAACGTACAGGTTTATATAGGCATACCTGAATTACATTATTTGCAAATCTTCCATGTTGCCCATGAGGTGCAAATTAGAACAGATTGTAATGGAAGTACAATTTAGAAAAGAAATCAACTAAACGTAACAGCTAGCTAACTGAAGTTAACAAACAAACTTCTAGAAAGCTAACTTTAGTTTCTCACTTGAAGCTCATTTGCATGTTTTACATAGGATAAAACAATAAAACGAATCCTTATAAAATAAACTAAAGTCTAGAACAATAAACAATTGAACCTATTCTAACATCAATCCTCATCATTTCATTATTAAATCAAGCAAGAACAATCTTGCTTATTTGACAAACATGTTGCTTGCTTCACAAGTTCTGTCATAACATTGAAATCTTAAAATCTGGGTCTAATATTAACCCCAAAACCTGTAAGTTCCTTCTTAAAAACCATACACAAGACTGATAATCTGGGCTATGATACTAATATCAGGCATACCAATGTAGGCAGATAATCGAGAACATAAGTAGCCTAAAACGAGAGCAGGTGTTGAATGCCATATATGCAAACTAAGAATGCATATTAAAAATAATGAAAGAATCATCAGAATAGCTGTCTACTTTAATTGGCAAGACAAAATGTATAAACCTCTAGAGTACATTATGCTTTGTGCAAACAAAAAACAAAGCTATGAGACTCCTTTTAAGTGACATGGCTATGCCTCCATCAGTCCTCAATTGTCATTGGATTTTAATTACGTAATAGTTGTATGTCATCCTTAAGTTATAGCAACTATTGCATTTTTAACTGAATAATATGCCTCTCTGGAGTTAAGAAGAGTTCACACTCACAAGAGTATAAAGCCTGTGAAGATTTTCTATTTGCCGGGATTTTCTCATCGTAATATGCAACACTTACCAAACAATTAAGATTCATGTTCCATGAAAACTCATAAGTAAATAGTTTAATGTAGGCATACATAACAGTGTGAAGCAATAGCAATATGGCCTAAATTAGGTGGGAGATTACAAGACGAATTATATCTGAAGGCCCATGGAGAGAGAAAAGCATTGGCAATTGCAAGCTTTGTTTGTGATTTTTGATTTGCTGCTTCTACACTACATCCATGTACATTTAGATGACAACCTGAGACGGACCATAGTTTTTACGACAAGATGGACATGTCACAAACTTGTCAACACTAAAAGCAGTTAGTCCAAAATCAGAAGGAAATTTTCATGATATGTATGAATATGCCTGATCATAAGGGAGACTACTCTTATATATATATATATATATATATATATGTTTGGGTCCTCTTTGTGTCACTAGCTCTAATGTTGTTGCTTACTGCTTTCTACACAAATTCATTTTTCTTATGCAATTGAAGCCTACACCCCTTGTTATTTTAGTTATCATTCAAATCCCAGCCGTAGCTAGTTTATGAAAGAGGGAAGCAAACAGCAATGGTGCCTACTGGTTATCTGATAAAATTAGGGAGAAAATGATGAGCCCTTCAAACAACATTAGAGGAAACCGATAACTTTAAAATGTTATTGCAACTAGGGGTAATACAAAACATGTATTTATAATTTTACTCAAACCATAAAGAGGTTATCACAATTTCATTCCCTCTCTAGAAGTGGGAAAAAAATATGAGAAAAACCTAAAGTTTTACTACACCCTTTGTTATCTTATTCTTCATCAAATGCCAGCCCTAGTTAGTTATAGAAGAGGGAAGCAAACAGCAGTAGTGTTCATTGGTTTTCTGATATTATTTGTGAGAAAATGATGAACCCTTCAAATATGGTTACAGGAAACTCAGAACATTAAAAAGTATTTGACTCAGGAATAATACAGAACATGTGTTCATTCAAACTATAAACCGTCATTACAAAAATCGCAGGGTACTTGCAAGGACTTGCAAAACTTGTGAGTTTTTAGTCCTGCTGAATAAATTACCAGAAAACCCAGGGCCAAGTTTTGGCATGTTCTTGCGGTAAAGCTTGCGAGTAATTGTGAAAGGCCTTTAAAAACTTAACCAAATCTGGTCCAGCCAACTTTTACTAGTTTTGCTGAATTTGGCAAATTTTGCTGAGCTTTTGCTGAGATTTTGATAGGAACTGTTATTGAATTATTTTTTTAATGAATTTATATATTTTCTTTTTAAGGTTTTCTTTTACCAAGTTATGCTGAATTTTTTCCGAGCCCCGAGTCCAAGTAAAAATGTTGGGCTTCTCAATGATGGCTGAGTCCAAGTTTTCCAATGATGCAATATCATCTATTGAACATTGAACTCTTAACTCAAATCCCGAGAAGATAATCCTTTTTTATTGTCAGCATATAAACATTACTGGTAAGCAAATATATTTATACAAAATAATGCTTCTTTTGCATGTTGGTAGGATAAAGGTTTATGCAAATCTGTCATTTTTGGGTATTTCTTCCTGGTCTGTAATCTGGCATTGATATGGGGTTTTTACTTCAAATTGGTTTTATATGGTTGAGTTGCTTGCCAGGTGTGTATAGATGACGACAATAGTTATTTCATGAATTGGAATAGGCATAAATATTCAACCACACAGAGCATTTCAGTAGCTGCTTTGGGTAAGGACAAGATTCAGAACCAACTGGGATTCTGTTGAAGATGGTAGACATAGAAGCGAAGAGTCAAGAGAAGGTAGGAGAACCTGCAGAAACACAGGCAGCGGAAGCATATTGCCATGTAAAAGGGGACAAAATTAGAGATGAAAAGGGAAAGGATACAGAACAGGATCAGGAAAAGAAAGAAAAGAAAAAGGATAAGACCATGGATAAGGTAAAGAATGCCAAGGACATGGGTGAGGATACAGAAAAGAAGGAAAAGAAAAAGGATAAGACTGCTAATAAGGAAAAGGATGCGGATGACATTAGTGAGGATAAAGAAAAAAAGAAAGACAAGAAAAAGGATAAGGACTGTGCTAAGGGCAAAAAGTACGAGGACAAGGATACAGAGCAGGATCAGGAGAAGAAGAAAGAAAAGAAAAAGGATAAGACTGCGGATAAGGAAAAGAATACTGAGGGCATAGGTGAAGATCTACAAAAGAAGAAATACAAGAAAAAGGACAAGGACAGTGCTAATGAAAAGAAGCATGAGGACAAGGGTACAGACCAGGCCCAGGAAAAGAAGAAAGAAAAGGATAATATTAAGGAAAAGAATGCTGAGGACATAGGTGATGATAAAGAGAAAAAAGACAGGCAAGAGGTAGAGGACAGTGCTAAGGAAAAGAAGGGCAAGAACAAGGAAACAGATCATGACCAAGAAAAAAAGAAGGAAGCAAAAAAGATCAAGACTACAGATAAGGAAAATAATGCTGAAGACATGGGTGAGGATAAGGAAAAGAAAAAAGACAAGAAAAAGGATAAGGACAATGCCAAAGAAAAGGGGGACGAGGGCAAGGATACAGAGGACCAGGAAAAGAACAAACAAAAAAAGAAGGATAAGACTGCACATAAAGAAAAGAATGATGAGGGCATGGAAAAGGAAAAGAAGAAAGACAAGAAAAAAGCTAAGGAGAATGCCGAGGAAAAGGAGGACAAGGAGAAGGATAAAGATCATGCCCAAGATAAAAAACAAGAAAAGAAAAAAGATAACACTGTAGATAAGATAAATAATGCTAAGGACATGAGTGGGGATAAAGAAAAGAAGAAAGAGAAGAAAAAATATAAGAACAATTCCAAGGAAAAGGGTGAGGGCAACAACCTGAACTGTACCATGGAAAGGGACATAGATAAAGAAATTAAAGATGAAAAGGATGGACACAACAAGAAAAAAAGGCACCTAGAAAAATCTGAAGTGAAATCACGTGAGGGCAGAGGAAAAAGTGGAAATACATCAGAGAATCTGAGAAAGAAGTTGCAGAAGTTGGATGCCAAACTGCAGGTACTTTTAGCAGAGAAGGCAGATATGTTGCAGAGATTGAAAGAAGCTGAAGATAGGGAGATGAAAAGTCATCAGATTGATCATCCTGTGGAAGGTGTTACTGAAAAATTCAAGGAGGTGGACTTGAGAAATGATTAAGTTATAATCGCTGATATTCAGTTGGTAAACAAAGTTCAAATAATGTAAGAAAACGGTCTCTGATATGAGTTACTGAAGAGTTATAGTTCTGGCTCTATGCTTGACCCCAAACACTTTTGAATAAATGATAACAATCAGAAATAATAGCATATAGAAAAGAATTTCACCTTCTAAATTTATATGATAAGATGTAAATTAAGAGGAGGTAATATTTAGACCCTGTAAATATTGAAATAAATAATGTGCTTTCTTTCCTTTCTTTGTAATGTAATTTTCAAGAAATTGACAATCAATAACCATGTTTGTCACTGGCCTTTAAACAATTTTCTATTTTATCTTTTGAAGATTAATGATTGCTTGTATAATCCCAGAACAACAGTATTTATTTACAAATATACATTCAAATGAGAGGAGAGCTAATGCTTCTAGGAGGGTACAAGTAATCTCATGGATGTAATGAATAATGAGAGTAGTCGTCATTGTACTTATGCATACTTCTAACTTAAAGTAGATTGTCAATTTGTGAATCATGAGATTTGCATTCGTTATAATTGCATTGTGATGCGTGAGATTTGTTTTCATTGGACATAAGCAAGCAATATATAAAGATGCTTCGATACACAATTTGGGGCTGAGATGCACTTGTGCAAGATCATGTGAAAACAATATTACATTTTCTAAGCGCTTCTCAACTAAAATCTCTGCAAAAGACGTGTAGTATGTACTCAAGTTTGTTTAGAAAAGAATATTTTTGTAATAACCCTCCCTATCTAGTTCTCTAGGGGTTTGCCAATTCTTAACCTTTTTCGTGAATTTTTGATATACAAAATCACAAACACAAAGCAATCCAGAATTCTCGAAAATATTGCTTTATTCTTATATCAGAACTAGGGCACAAATTACAATGCAAATACCTCAAATGCTGATGAAACCCTAGCTGCTCCGTACTCTATAAATGATGATGAAGGCTCAGCCCTTGTGATGTGAATTCTGTGTGGTGTCAGCTCCAAATATTCCCTGTATAATCTTTGAATGACCTTGTGTGGTAACCCAACTCCAAA
Source organism: Wollemia nobilis (assembly GCA_028583015.1). NCBI lineage: Eukaryota > Viridiplantae > Streptophyta > Pinopsida > Araucariales > Araucariaceae > Wollemia > Wollemia nobilis. The sequence goes on along the minus strand of JAQPPZ010003287.1, from coordinate 2,339,363 downwards.
AGTCTTTAAAACTGAAGTAGATTGTACTTATGCATACTTCTAACTTAAAGTAGATTGTCAATTTGTGAATCATGAGATTTGCATTCGTTATAATTGCATTGTGATGCGTGAGATTTGTTTTCATTGGACATAAGCAAGCAATATATAAAGATGCTTCGATACACAATTTGGGGTTGAGATGCACTTGCGCAAGATCATGTGAAAACAATATTACATTTTCTAAGTGCTTCTCAACTAAAATCTCTGCAAAAGACGTGTAGTATGTACTCAAGTTTGTTTAGAAAATAATATTTTTGTAATAACCCTCTCTATCTAGTTCTCTAGGGGTTTGCCAATTCTTAACCTTTTTCGTGAATTTTTGATATACAAAATCACAAACACAGAGCAATCCAGAATTCTCGAAAATATTGCTTTATTCTTATATCAGAACTAGGACACAAATTACAATGCAAATACCTCAAATGCTGATGAAACCCTAGCTGCTCCGTACTCTATAAATGATGATGAAGGCTCAACCCTTGTGATGTGAATACTGTGTGGTGTCCCGACTCCAAATATTCCCCCGTATAATCTCTGAATGACCCTGTGTGGTAACCCAACTCTAAAAGTCTTTAAAACTAAAGTCCAACTGCAATCCCTGTGTGGAAATGCCCAAATTGACCTGAGGGTAATCTTGCAACCCCGAAGCCAATGTCCTTGTAAGAGGTTGCCGTCTCTCACAAGATCTAGAATCTCTGTAAATGGCTCTGCTAGAGAGTCCTCCAAAAAACCAAAGAGGAAAATAATAATCTTCGCATATCTCCCAATGAACTCAAAACCTCCTTTTATCTCCTCCATAGGTCGACCTAGGGTTAGGTCACTTTTAGGGTGAGCAAATATAATTTTATCAATTTTTAATTCCACCTTATTTCTCCTTAATTTATTCACCCACTTATGCCTAGGCTTAACGACTTTTTAAGGCGTCGCTGAAAATGGCCCCTTTTAAGTATAAAATGATTTTATAATAAAATAATGTCACTGACTTAACAAAATTAAATTAAATAATTACTTTATTAATTTTATCTTCGACCATTAAAATTTCCAACCTCTGCCCATTCGAATTGAAATCCGCGAATGGTTTTGGACACCCATTTCACTGAAGAATATCATTGCACTGTCTGTTGTACACCAAAATCCTAAAAATGTACATGGCTAAAAATAGTAACTCTGATCAAACAAATCTCCGAATGAGCCCAAACGACCATCAATCAATAGCTCTCTGGGTACTGACAAAGATTCTGATATCTCCAATGGCTCCCCTCCATCCGACAGCCTACGGGAGCTCGTGTATAGGCTAATCTGCTCTGCACCTGACTGCGTAGAAAAAGGGACATTACAATCCGCCCTTCCCAAAGATTTCTTGTCCTCAAGCAATACGTATACATACTCTAGTCAGATGCTACATCCCGGCTGAGATCACGTCAAATCCCTTGGATCCCATAACAACCTCAAAAAGGAACCGCCACGCTGACGCTGCACCACTCTGATCATCACTACCCCTCTGACATGGTTAAGTGGAAGAAGTCTCAACTACAATAGCATGATGAAATCTCTCTCCAGTCTGGCACTGACATGTTTGTCTGAGCTGAGATGTAATATCGTGTACCACGACATACCGAAGGAATCAACGTCATAGATTACTGCAAACTCAATGCTGGAAGTGCCTCCATAGTCATCACCTAACCAACTCAACTCGGCGTTCACACTCCTGGAATCTCCCAGATAATCCCATGTAGCCCAATCTATTGCAGTCAATGTAATATCCTCCGGAAATATGATGTCCCTCATCATACTCAACCAAGTAGGGTGTAAATGTATCTGTATAATTCCTGAAAGATCAACCACACTCCACTTTGGAAACTCAATAAGAAGCTCAGCCTCACCATCAAAACTGGTATGCCCATTATGACTGCACCCTGTGCCAAGTAACATCTCATTCATAGGTGACTCAACTAGGCCTATCTCTGCACTTTCACTGATTAAACTGACCCCTTGAGAGGGCATTGTGTTCAAATAAGAAGTAAGATACTCCATGTAATGCCAACCAAATTGTGGACCCATTTCCATCATGTAAATGTTATGACTGTCCGAAAAGCGAACAACGACATATCTCTCATACCCATGATCAACTATTGCCCACAACATGCTCCTACCATCGCCCTCGATGCCCATCAAGTCAAACATACGATACTGGGTAAGAGAACTCAACTCTTGGTCATCCAGATTAGGCTGGAGGATGCTCATGGAATCACCCTCAGACTCATGTCAGAGTAGACACCCTGTCTCAAACAATGTATCCCGATGATATATTACAGTAAATGAATCAACACTCTGCATCTCAAAAAGCGGATTGCCCAAAAATGTCACATGATCCATCTCATATAACGGATTGTCAGTCCATCGGAAACAATTATCTCCCTTGTGCTTATGAAGGTTATTTTGCTGATGCCAAATTTTGTGATCACAAACACAGTGCAATCCAGAATTCTCGAAAATATTGCTTTATTCTTATATCAAAACTAGGGCACAAATTACAATGCAAATACCTCAAATGTTGATGAAACCCTAGCTGCTCCGTACTCTATAAATGATGATGAAGGCTCAACCCTTCTGATGTGAATACTGTGTGGTGTCCCAACTCCAAATATTCCTTGTATAATCTTTGAATGACCCTGTGTGGTAACCCAACTCCATAAGTCTTTAAAATGAAGTCCAACTGCAATCCTCGTGTGGAAATGCCCAGATTGACCTAAGGGTAATCTTGCAACCTCGAAGCCAATGTCCTTGTAAGAGGTTGCCGTCTCTCACAAGCTCCAAAATCTCTATAAATGGCTTTGCCAAAGAGTCCTCCAAAAATCCAGAGAGAAAAATAATAATCTTCGCATATCTCCAAATGAACTCAAAACCTCCTTTTATCTCCTCCATAGGTCGACCTAGGGTTAGGTCACTTTTAGGGTGAGCAAATATAATTTTATCAATTTTTAATTCCACCTTATTTCTCCTTAATTTATTCACCCCCTTATGCCTAGGCTTAACGACTTTTTAAGTCGTCACTTAAAATGGCCCCTTTTAAGTATAAAATGATTTTATAATAAAATAAAGTCATTGACTTTACAAAATTAAATTAAATAATCACTTTATTAATTTTATCTTCGACCATTAAAATTTCCAACCTCTGCCCATCCGAATTGAAATCCGCGAATGGTTTTGGACACCCATTTCACTGAAGAATATCACTGCACTGTCTATTGTCCACCGAAACCCTAAAAACGAACATGACTAAAAATAGTAACTCTGATCAAACAAATCTCTGAATGATCCCAAATGAACATCAATCAATAGCTCTATGGGTACTGACATATATTCAGATATCTCCAATGGCTCCCCTCCATCCGACTTAGCCTACGGGAGCTCGTGTATAGGCTAATCTGCTCTGCACCTAATTGCGTAGAAAAGGGGACATTACAATCCGCCCTTCCCAAAGATTGCTTGTCATCAAGCAATACGCATACATACTCTAGTTAGATGCTACATCTTGGATAAGATCACATCAAATCCCTTGGATCCCATAGCAACCTCAAAAAGGAACCACCACATTGATGTTGCGCCACTCTGATCATCACTACCCCTCTAACATGGTGAAGTGGCAAAAGTCTCAACCGCAATAGCATGATAAAATCTCTCTCCAATCTGGCACTGACATGTTTGTCTGAGCTGAGATGTAATATCATGTACCATGACATACCGAAGGAATCAACGTCATAGATTACTGCAAACATAATGCTGGAAGTGCCTCCATAGTCATCACCTAACCAGCTCAACTCGGCATTCACACTCCTGGAATCTCCCAGATAATCCCATGTAGCCCAATCTATCGCAGTCAATGTAATATCCTCTGGAAATATGATGTCCCTCATCATACTCAACCAAGTAGGGTGTAAATGTATCTATATAATTCCTGAAAGGTCAACCACACTCCACTCTAGCAACTCAATAAGAAGCCTGGCTAGCAACTCACCATCAAAACTGGTATGCCCATTATGACTACACCCTGTGCCAAATAATATCTCACGCATAGGTGACTCAACCAGGACTATCTCTGCACTTTCACTGATTAAACTGACCCCTTGAGAGGGCACTATTTTCAAATAAGAAGTAAGATACTCCATGTAATGCCAACCAAATTATGGACCCATCTCCATCATGTAAATGTTATGGCTATTCGAAAAGTGAACAACAACATATCTCTCATACCCATGATCAACTATTGCCCACAACATGCTCCTACCATCGCCCTCGATGCCCATCAAGGAAAACATACAATCCTAGATAAGAGAACTCAACTCCTAGTCATTCGGATTAGGCTGGAGGATGCTCATGGAATCACCCTCAGACTCATGTCGGAGTAGACACCCTGTCTCAAAAAATGTATCCTGATGATCTATTACAGTAAATGAATGAACACTCTACATCTCAAAAAGCGGATTACCCAAAAATATCACATGATCCATCTCATATAACGGATTGTCAGTCCATCGAAAATAGTTATCTCCCTTGTGCTTATCAAGGTTATTTTGTTGATCCCAAATTGTGTAATATGTTTTCATGGGACAATGTGATAAGTCATAGTCCTCCTGAATGCAATCTAGTTCATCAACAATCTACCCAATATTCTTGGCTCTCTCTCGATTCGATTGTTCAATAGATTCTAAAACAAAATTGAGTTTCAACTCTATCTCATGCAATGAAAAGTGTGCCTCTGACAAAGAGCTTCTAGTCCACTCAAGCTCTTCAGTTAGCTGATTGACTTCTTCTTCTTTGCTCATGTATGCACTAAGGGTCTCTTCGAAAAGCTTGGCATAGTGATCTTTGTCTACAAGAGTTTTCAGAAGTCTAAATTCATAGTTTCTAAGGCTGCCCTCAAATTCTGTAAATCAGCACTGGAGATTACTCCTTCTACACCTTTTTGTCTCTTCTCAACTTGTGCCCTCCAATATAGTTCTTCGATGAACTTATGGGTGGCATCGAAACGAGATAAGGCTACAACAATTCTGTCCTCATCAGACCTGAAACTAAAATCATATTTATGTACCAAGTTTTCAAAATTATTCATTTGGTCTCCCTCTTCACAACTCTTGGTGTTTGGCTCTCTGTATGAAGATGTAGTAGGCAGATCATCAATGGGATGACCATAATAAGGTGTTGATCCACTCGGATCCTCATTAAGCTTATCATGAATACAATCTAAAATGGGATTATAACCAACAATAAACTCAACATCCGTGGAGTCCTCATGGCTGTCTTGAAGAGATAAAATATCCTTATAATATGATTTTAAATCAGTAGCAATATCAACTGTGTTATGGTCTAAAAATTCATCTGTGTGCTCCTCAAAAGGGGCTACTATGAATTCTGTAACATCACCATCATGTGTATCATCCACCACGGACTCCATATGCAACTCACTCTACAAATATCCAAAGAATATGTAGTTATCCAGTGCATGCATCCTACCCTGTTCCGATTGTGAACCCAAATCCATAACACTTCCCTTTAAATGGGTCTCAACCTCATGTTTTGGCTCATAAACAGTGTTGTACCTATATATCAATTGAACTAACCTGTGATCCTACCCCGCATACCTCATGGGAAGAGGACTCTTCATTCTCACAATTTGCTGATTTGTTTTTCTTTCTCCACAACCTGGTCGCCAACTATGTCATCCCATTAAGATAAACATGATCACTTAAAATAGCATTCATCTTGTCCAATAGGTGTATCATTTCCTTTTGATTTCTAACCCGATCTCCGTGCGGGTCCATGATTTTATTCTCTCCGGATATGTGAAGTCTCGTCTTTGCTCACTGTCTGCTGATGTATAAATCTTGAAATGTCCCCCTAAGAATTACTGCTTAGTTTGAAGCAAGAATTCACACATTCCTTAATTCTGCCACCCACAGATGGTATGTCACAAATTTTTGAATAGTGTAGGACTATGTAATTTTAGAACCAAATTGATTATTTGTTCCTTTAAAAGGTACAACAGATGCAACCAAAGGGTCTTCACCAATACCTCTATACATAGGCTTCAAAATGAAGTTGCCCTATGAAGGAAGATTAGTTATTGTGACTTAATCAAACTCTGTTATTTTGACTACAGGTAATCTGAATATTCAATGATATAATGGTATGTCCCAGGTATTATGTTATTCAGTCATAGCCGAGGAAGTTTCAACACTACAGTCCAAAAAGTGTCATGTCTCTCAAAGGAGTCATCGTCAGTTATGACAAAATATTTTGCCCCTTGCAGATACAAAATAATGTGATTGTCGATATTGTTCATTACCAAACTATTAATTTTTTCAATGGATTTTAAAAAAATAGTCAATATCTGTCAAACTCCCCATTCATCAGTGCAAACAAAGAATCTTATTATTTCGTATTTTCTCAGCTTAAACCAATCTTCAACCGTAGCTTTTCTTCAACTTATATTCATTTCCCACGACCCCTAACAAATAAATATAAATTCACAAGCAGCGACTATATTCCTACGGGCACAAAGATTCATATAGAATCGCCTTTGTTAAAAGAATGCCAATATTTTATTTGGCCACCAGATTTTTGTGGAGTCGATGCCTCCAGTATTACACCGTTGCTCCACACAGTATGTTGGCACGTTAAATTTCTAAAATTTATCCTCATACAAGATTCATAAATTTCTCCAATTTACCATCGTTATGCTTCAAGAAAACCCTAACAGGCAGGCAGGAAAAACCCACTCTGATACCACTGTAATAACCCTCCCTATCTAGTTCTCTAGGGGTTTGCCAATTCTTAAACTTTTTCATGAATTTTTGATATACAAAATCACAAACACAAAGCAATCCATAATTCTCGAAAATATTGCTTTATTCTTATATTAAAACTAGGGCATAAATTACAATGCAAATACCTCAAATTCTTATGAAACCCTAGCTACTCCATACTCTATAAATGATGATGAAGGCTCAACCCTTCTGATGTGAATACTGTGTGGTGTCCTAGCTCTAAATATTCCATGTATAATCTCTGAATGACCCTGTGTGGTAACCCAACTCCATAAGTCTTTAAAATTGAAGTCCAACTGCAATCCCTGTGTGGAAATGCCCAAATTGACCTGAGGGTAATCTTGCAACCTCGAAGCCAATGTCCTTGTAAGAGGTTGTCGTCTCTCACAAGCTCCAAAATCTTTGTAAATGGCTCTACCAGAGAGTCCTCCAAAAACCAGAGAGAAAAATAATAATCTTCGCATATCTCCAAATGAACTCAAAACCTCCTTTTATCTCCTCCATAGGTCGACCTAGGGTTAGGTCACTTTTAGGGTGAGAAAATATAATTTTATCAATTTTTAATTCCACCTTATTTCTCCTTAATTTAATCACCCCCTTATTCCTAGGCTTAACGATTTTTTAAGTCGTCACTTAAAATGGCCCCTTTTAAGTATAAAATGATTTTATAATAAAATAAAGTCACTGACTTTACAAAATTAAATTAAATAATCACTTTATTAATTTTATCTTCGACCATTAAAATTTCCAACCTCTGCCCATCCAAATTGAAATCCGTGAATGGTTTTGGACACCCATTTCACTGAAGAATATCACTACACTATTTGTTGTCCATCGAAACCCTAAAAATGGACATGGCTAAAAATAGTAACTCTGATCAAACAAATATCCGAATGAGCCCAAACGACCATCAATCAATAGCTCTCTGGGTACTGACAAAGATTATGATATCTCCAATGACTCTCCTCCATCCGACTTAGCCTATAGGAGCTCGTGTATAGGCTAATCTACTCTACACCTGACTGCATAGAAAATGGGACATTACAATCCGCCCTTCCCAAAGATTGCTTGTCCTCAAGAAATACGTATACATACTCCAGTCAGATGCTATATCGTAGCTGAGATCACATCAAATCCCTTGGATCCCATAGCAACCTCAAAAAGGAACCACCACGTTGATGTTGTGCCACTCTAATCATCACTACCCCTCTGACATGGTTAAGTGGTAGAAGTCTCAACTGCAATAGCATGATGAAATCTCTCTCCAGTCTGGCACTGACATGTATGTCTGAGCTGAGATGTAATATCATGTACCATGACATACCGAAGGAATCAACATCATAGATTACTACAAACACAATGCTGGAAGTGCCTCCATAGTCATCACCTAACCAACTCAACTCGGTGTTCACACTCCTAGAATCTCCCAGATAATCCCATGTAGCCCAATCTACTGCAGTCAATGTAATATCCTCTAGAAATATGATGTCCCTCATCATACTCAACCAAGTAGGGTGTAAATGTATCTGTATAATTCCTTAAAGATCAACCACACTCCACTCTAGCAACTCAATAAGAAGCTCAGCCTCACCATCAAAATTGGTATGCCCATTATGACTGCACCCTGTGCCAAGTAACATCTCATGCATAGGTGACTCAACTAGGCCTATCTTTGCACTTTCACTGATTAAACTAACCCCTTGAGAGGGCACTGTGTTCAAATAATAAGTAAGATACTCCATGTAATGCCAACCAAATTGTGGACCCATCTCCATCATGTAAATTTTATGGCTATCCAAAAAGTGAACAACGACATATCTCTCATACCCATGATCAACTATTGCCCACAACATGCTCCTACCATCACCCTCGATGCCCATCAAGGCAAACATACGATCCTAGGTAAGAGAACTCAACTCCTGGTCATCTAGATTAGGCTGGAGGATGCTCATGGAATCACCCTCATACTCATGTTGGAGTAGACACCCTATCTCAAACAATGTATCCTGATGATCTATTACAGTAAATGAATCAGCACTCTGCATCTCAAAAAGTGGATTATCCAAAAATATCACATGATCCATCTCATATAACGGATTTTCAGTCCATCGAAAATAGTTATCTCCCTTGTGCTTATCAAGGTTATTTTTTTGATCCCAAATTGTCTAATCTATTTTCATGGGACAATGTGATAATTCATAGTCCTCCTGAATGCAATCTATTTAGTCAACAATCTGCCTGATATTCCTGGCTCTATCTCGATTCAGTTGTTTAGTAGATTTTAAAACAAAATTGAGTTTCAACTCTATCTCACACAATGAAAAGTGTACCTCTGACAAAGAGCTTCTAGTCCACTTAAGCTCTTCAATTAGCTGATTGACTTGTTCTTTGCTCCTATATGCACTAAGGGTCTCTTCGATGAGCTTGGCATAGTGATCTTTGTCTACAAGAGTGTTCATGAAGTCTAAATTCATAGTTTCTAAGGCTACCCTCAAATTTTGTAAATCAACACTGGAGATTACTCCTTCTACACCCTTCTATCTCTTCTCAACTTGTGCCCTCCAATATAGTTCTTCGATGAAATTATGGGTGGCATTGAAACGAGATAAGGCTACAACAATTCTGTCCTCATCAGACTTGGAACTAAAATCAGATTTATGTACCAAGTTTTCAAAATTATGCATCTGGTCTCCCTCTTCACAACTCTTGGTGTTTGGCCCCTTGTATGAAGATGTAGTAGGCAAATCATCAAGGGGATGACCATAATAAGGTGTTGATCCACTCGGATCCTCATTAAGATTATCATGAATACAATCTAAAATGGGATTATAACCAACAATAAACTCAACATCCATGGAGTCCTCATGGCTGTCTTGAAGAGATAAAATATCCTTATAATCTGATTTTAAATCAGCAGCAATCTCAACTGTGTTATGGTCTAAAAATTCATGTGTGTGCTCCTCAAAAGGGGCTGCTATGAATTCTATAACATCACCATCATGTGTATCATCCACCATGGACTCCATATGCAACTCACTCTGCAAATCTTCAAAGAAGATGTAGTTATCTAGTGCATGCATCCTACCCTATTTCGATTGTGAACCCGAATCCATAACACTTCCCTCTAAATGGGTCTCAACCTCATATTTTGTCTCATCAGTAGTGTGTACCTATATATCAACTAAACTAACCTGGGATACTACCCCACATACCTCATGGTAAGAGGACTCTTCATTCTCACAATTTGATGATTTGTTTTTCTTTCTCCACAACCTGGTTGCCAACTGTGTCATCCCATTAAGATAAATAGGATCACTTAAAATAGCATTCATCTTGTCCAATAGGTGTATCATTTCCTTTTGATTTCTAACCCGATCTCCATGCGGGTCCATGATTTTATTCTCTCCGGATATGTGAAGTCTCGTCTTTGCTCACTGTCTGTTGATGTATAAATCTTGAATTGTCCCCCTAAGAATTACTGCTTAGTTTGAAGCAAGACTTCACACATTCCTTAATTCTGCCACCCACAGATGGTACGGGACAAATTGTTGAATAGTGTAGGACTGTGTAATTTTAGAATTGAATTGATTATTTGTTCCTTTAAAAGGTACAACAGATGCAACCAAAGGGTCTTCACCAATACCTCTATACATAGGCTTCAAAATGAAGTTGCCCTATGAAGGAAGTTTAGTTATTATGACTTAATCAAACTCTATTATTTCGACTGTAGGTAATTTGAATATTCAGTGATATAATGATATGTCCCAGGTATTATGTTATTCAGTCATAGCCGAGGAAGTTTCAACACTATAGTCCAAAAAGTGTCATGTCTCTCAAAGGAGTCATCATCAGTTATGACAAAATATTTTACCCCTTGCAGATATAAAATAATGTGATCGTCGATATTGTTCATTACCAAACTATTAATTTTTTCAATGGATTTAAAAAAAATAGTCAATATCTATCAAACTCCCCATTCATCAACGCAAACAAAGAATCTTATTATTTCGTATTTGCTCAGCTTAAACCAATCTTCAACTGTAGCTTTTCTTCAACTTATATTCATTTCCCATGACCCCTGACAAATAAATATAAATTCACAAGCAGCGACTATATTCCTACGGGTACAAAGATTCATATAGAATCACCTTTGTTAAAAGAATGCCAATATTTTATTTGGCCACTAGATTTTGGTGGAGTCGATGCCTCCGATGATTACACCGTTGCTCCACACAGTATGTTGGCACATTAAATTTCTGAAATTTATCCTCGTACAGGATTCATAAATTTCTCCAATTTACCATCATTATGCTTCAAGCAAACCCTAACAGGCAGGCAGGAAAAACCCGCTCTGATACCACTATAATAACCCTCCCTATCTAGTTCTCTAGGGGTTTGCCAATTCTTAACATTTTTCGTGAATTTTTGATATACAAAATCACAAACACAGAGCAATCCAAAATTCTCAAAAATATTGCTTTATTCTTATATCAAAACTAGGGCACAAATTACAATGCAAATACCTCAAATGCTGATGAAACCCTAACTACTCCGTACTCTATAAATTATGATGAAGGCTCAGCCCTTCTGATGTGAATATTGTGTGGTGTCCTAGCTCCAAATATTTCTTGTATAATCTCTGAATGACCCTGTGTGGTAACCCAACTCTAGAAGTATTTAAAACTGAAGTCCAACTACAATCCCTATGTGGAAATGCCCAGATTGACTTGAGGGTAATATTGCAACCCCGAATCCAATGTTCTTGTAAGAGGTTGTCGTCTCTCGCAAGCTCTAGAATCTTTGTAAATGGATCTTCGAGAGAGTCCTCCAAAAAACGGAGAGGAAAATAATAATCTTCGCATATCTCCAAATGAACTCAAAACCTCCTTTTATCTCCTCCATAGGTCGACCTAGGGTTAGGTCACTTTTAGGATGAGCAAATATAATTTTATCAAATTTTAATTCCACCTTATTTCTCCTTAATTTATTCACCCCCTTATGCCTAGGCTTAACGACTTTTTAAGTCATCACTTAAAATGGCCCCTTTTAAGTATAAAATGATTTTATAATAAAATAAAGTCACTGACTTTACAAAATTAAATTAAATAATCACTTTATTAATTTTATCTTCGACCATTAAAATTTCCAATCTCTGCCCATCCGAATTGAAATCCACAAATGGTTTTGGACACCCATTTCACTAAAGAATATCATTACACTGTCTGTTGTCCACCGAAACCCTAAAAATGGACATGGCTAAAAATAGTAACTTTGATCAAAAAAATATCTGAATGAGCCCAAATGACCATCAATAAATAGCTCTCTGGGTACTGACAAAGATTTCGATATCTCTACTTGATGGCAAGCCGAGATTCACACCACAAATTCACAGTAGAATTCACAGTAATTTTCATTAACTTTCTTAATACAGTCATACAATAATTTTTCCAGGCTCACAGTCTCTCTTCCCCAATCCCGACTTCCCCATCCCTTTACAAGAAATTTTCCGAGTTTTTAACGAGGCCTCGATCCTCCAGGCAATCAATGCCCCCACCAAAAAAATAATTTCAAATTCAAAATTCCCTCTTCCTGGATTTTTGAAATTTCAGTCTTAATCGGCCATCCGCCCGATCTACCAAGGTACCTGGCATTAATGGTCTTCCCGCACCGGCCGCGTCGTTCGACCGTCCTTGCACCGTCGGCTCCTCCATTAAACTACCAACCGTAAAATGTTACAAAGCCAAAAATGTCGAGAAGAAAAGCGCGGTCGACTCCTCCCTTAACTGCTTAAAGTGACCCATAAATTAGCTTGTACACACGTGGCCGGCTGCGTGTTCATCCATCCAAGCTTCTCCCCCTGTTGCCATAAATTTGATCCACGTGCCCTTCACGACCGCCACGTGTCCAGCTTGGCTTTGCCCGGTTGTTCGTCATTTACCCTTGGTCTTGTTTGCCTTCTATTTTCCTTAAGTCTTGCGGTCCCTTAGCTACGTGTCGCCCCTTTACTGGCCGCGATGTCGTGATATCACGATCGAACTCCAACTTCACTGCTTCATATGTATTACCATCGCAATCGCGACGTTGCGATATCGCGACGTTTGAAGACCCTCTCCTCTGCGTCGTAAAACCGTCGCGATATTGCGACGTCGCGATATTGCGACGTCGCGATATCGCGACGTTTGAAGAGTCCCTTCTCTGCCTCAAGTTATTGTCGCGATATCGCGACATCGCGACGAAACTTACCAAAGTTGCGTTGCCACGTTTGGGGTCGCGATTTCACGACCCCTCCCTCCTTTGCATTACAAAACTTTCCAAACCAAACTTGCTCTACAAACCTTCCCCAATACTAAGAAATAAGAGGTCAAAGAGTAAAGAACTTAGAAAAGAAACTGAAACAATTTGAAGATGCAAGATTGCCCTACTGTCCCGCGATGCTCCCGCATCAGACACCCAGGGTAAATTAGAAGTGATCCTCACTTCGTTTTTTTGGGGGAGGACCCAAGCAGTCAACCTCCATCTTCGACAGCCAAGTTGCATCTTCAACAGGCCTGCCCTTCCATTTGATTAAATACTCAGTATACTGTCTATTTCTGGTGCTCCGTCCTTCACGGGTATCTAATACTTCCTCGGCCTCATCTATGTTTGAAGTAGATGCTGGAAGTTGCCATGGTTCGGACTTCGCATTTCGTACCTTCTCCCTCATGATATTCCACTAAATCCGAGATATTAAAAATTGGTGAAATATTAAGCCAACTTGGCAATTCCACTTCATACGCATTTCCCGACTCCCGCTTTCCCAATATTCTCGCATGGTCCAAACCTTTTTATTTTCAATTTATTATAAGTCTTGGCAGGAAATCTCTCCTTCCTGAGATGCACCATAACCTCATCTCCAACCTTGAACTCCTTGAACCGCCGCTTCTGGTCTGCCCTTGTCTTATATTGACTGTTCATTTTTGTAATTTGTCTTCTTACTTCCTCATGCAGACTTTTCATATGTTCTGCAAATTCTTCTGCCTCGACACTACACTTTTCTCTTCTGTCCAACGTTCTTAGTTCGGACACATTCCTCGGGCTGTTTCCATATACTATCTGGAATGGAGATCTATTTGTACTTTTATTAACTGAACTGTTATATGCAAACTCTGCCTGTGGTAAGACCAAATCCCATCCCTTGGGTTGATCCACTATCAAGCATCTCGATAAATTGCCCGAGGCTTCTATTGACCACCTCCGTTTGCCCATCCGTCCGTGGATGGTATGCTTGAATCGAATTTTAGGCCTGTCTTCAATTTCTTCCACGAGTCCTCCGGAAATACCCAACAAACTTGGTATCTCTATCTCGAAACTATACTTCTTGGTAGACCGTGAAGTCGTACCACTTCCTTGAAGAACAACCCAAAGAATGTGAACTGCATCACTTGTCTTTTGGCGAGGAATGAAATGTGCCATTTTGGAGAACCGATCAACCACCACAAATACCGAGTCATTTCCCTCTCGTGTTCTTGGCAATCCAAGGATAAAATCCATGCTTATGTCCTCCCATGGTCTCTCAGGCATAGGTAATGGTCGGTACAACCTTGTATTTTGTTTTACACCCTTTGCCATCCGGCATATTCTGCAACCTTGCACAAACTTTCGCACATCTTGCTGAAGTTGTGGCCAGTAGTAATTTTCCTCAACCAAGGCAATGGTCTTATCCCGACCAAAGTGCCCAGCCAATCCTCCGCTGTGCTTTTCTTTGATTAAATTCTCCCGCATGGAACTTCTGGGAATGCACAACTTACTACCCTTGAACAGCGATTCCGTCTTGGATTAAGAAATCCAACCATTTTGTTCTGTCCATAGTAATAGGTACCAAGCAAGCCTTCCAGAGCTTCGCAAAATCCGGATCTGCAGAGTGCAGACCCTTCGGTTCTTCAAATCCCACTACTTCATCTTGTCAATCTAGTCGCAGAGTTTTCCTTCCGCTTAAGGCATCTGCAACTCTGTTTGACTTCCCACTTCTATGTTTAAGCACAAAGGTATAACTTTGGAGGAACTCCACCCATTTCATGTGCCTTTGGTTCGGCTTTTGTCCGATCGTTAATGTATTGCAAAGCTCGATGGTCGATGAACAAGTACAAACTCCTTTGGTAATAAATAATGTCTCCACTTCTTCAGGGCTCGAACCATAGCATAAAATTCTTGATCATAGATCGAATACTTTCTCCGGGCATCATTTAACTTCTCACTCGAAATAAGCAATTGGCTTGCCTCCTTGACTCAAGATACGCCCCTATTGCACCTGCCACTGGCATCACAGTCCACTTGAAATACCTTGTTAAAGTCTGGAAGTGCCAAAACATGCCGTTCAGTAACTTTTCTCTTTAATGTATCAAAGCTCCTTTTAGCCCCTGATGTCCATTTGAACTCCTTTTTATCTCCCCTCATTGTCTCGTGAGAGGTGCACAAATCATCGTTGAAGTTCTTTATGAACTTCCTATAAAACCGGCCGAGACCATGGAATGACCTCACTTCTATTGTGCTCTTTGGAGTAGGCCATTCAATGATGGCTCTCACCTTTTCGGGGTCCATCTTTAGACCTTCTGCTGAGATTACAAACCCCAAGTATACCAATTCTTTCTTGACAAAATTACACTTTTTCAAATTTATTAATAACCGTTCTTCTCGCAGCTTTTCAAAGACCCTCCTGATATGCATCAGGTGTTCCTCTAGGGTCCTGCTAAATATCAATATATCATCTAAATAAACAATAACAAACTTTCCCAGAAATTCTTTCAGTACTTCATTCATCAACCGCATGAAGGTACTTGGTGCATTGGACAGTCCAAAGGGCATGACCAACCACTCAAACGAGCCTTCTCTTGTCTTGAAGGTCTGTCTTCCATTCATCTCCCTCTCGGATATGGATTTGATGATAGCCACTTTTCAGGTCAATCTTTGTGAAGTACTCAGCTCCACTTAAACAGTCCATGATATCATCCATTCTTGGTAACGGGAATCTGTACTTAATAGTGATTTTGTTGATGGCCCGTGAATTTGTACACATCCTCCATTTCCCATCCTTCTTCGGTGCCAACACTGCAGGTACTGCGCATGGACTCAAACTTTCCTGAATCAATCCCTTTTCTAATAATTCTTGGACCTGTCTATTTAATTCCTCAGTCTCCACAGGTGTCATCTTGTGTGCGACTTTATTTGGCGAGCTTGATCCTGGTATTAAATCTATATGATGGCTAATTTTTCTCCACGGGGGTAAGCCCTCAGGTACATTGTCTGACACAATGTCTAGAAATTCCTCCAGCAAATTTAGAACTTCTGCTGGGGTATCCTGGCATTCCTTCCCCCTAACTCTAGGGATTATTGCATAACATAAATGTTTATGCTTTAACCCATTCAGAAACTCTCTTCCCTCAACTAAACGGACTCGGAAATATTACATACCTTTTCATCTGCATCCTTCAAGGGCTTTAGTTTATGGCGTACACCATTCTTTGTCAATGAGTAGGTGTTGGTACAGCCATCATGTACCGCACTCCGGTCAAACTGCCAGGGTCTCCCTAGTAACATGTGGCAAGCATCCATGGGCAAGATGTCACATAGGACCTCATCACAATAATTTCCAATGTTAAATTTAACAGAACACTGCTCGTTGACCAAAGCTCTGTAGTCCTTTTGTAACCATGCGACCCGGTATGGGTGTGGGTGCTTCTTCCTTTCTAACTGTAACTTTGTAACCATTTCCTCAGAAACCAGGTTATCCGTGCTACCATTATCAATAATGATATTGCAAACCTTGCCCGCACATTTACATCTAGTGCGAAATAGACTTTTCCTCTGGTCGGTGTCCTTCTCATTCAACAAGACTCTTCTTACAATCATTGTTTCTCCTCTCTCCGCTTCTTCGGAATGCTCAGATTCAGCATCCTCCTCTTCCACAGCCGACTCTCGGTCGGGCCCTCGAGCCTCTTGTTTGTTCTTTCTCGGTGTTGTGGACATTCAAATGCCCGGTGTCCTTCTTCACCATAGTGGAAACATGTTCCATGAAATACTCCTCTTCCAAATCCTCGTCCAGATCCACCCCGTCCTCTTGGGTAGCTGTTCTGATCTCGGGCTGATAAACATCTTCTTCTCTTTGTTCCTGGTTACTACTGGCTTCACCAGTCTTCTTCGGATCTTTGTACCTTTCTCCACTGGTCCTCCCACCAGCTCCTTCCACCTCGGCCTCTTCCTCTTTGCTTGCCTTCAAACCGCCTGTTCAGCTTTTCTTCTACCTTCAAGGCAAATTGGTAAGCATCCTCAATGGTGTTTACTCGAACCAGGCTCAGTTCTTCCTGGATACCAAGCCTCAACCCATTAATGTAACGGGCTACCTTCTCTTTGTTTGCCTCTAAATGCCCTGTTCTAATAGAAATTTTGTAAAACTCTACATTTTTCTTAGCAGATCTAACTCGTAATCTGCCGGGATGAACTGTCTTTTCAGCTTCTCCACCATTCTATCCCATCTCGTTATTCTCTCCTTCCCTTTTCTCGTTCCTCTCCAATCGTATTCCTCTCCACCAAATGCTTGGCATGACCCTTCAACTTAGTCTTAGCAAATCTGACCCAGTTAGCGTCTTCAACTTCCTCGTACTCGAAATATTCCTCTAAATCATTTATCCGATCAATCACTTCTTCTGGATTTAGGTTTCCCAGTATGTAGAAACCTCCATTTTAGGCTGCTTTCCAATCTGAGAGATGGCCTTATACAACCGGGCTTGAGCTGGATCCACAGCTTCTTCTTCTTCCTCAGATTGTTCTTCCTCTTCAACTTCGTCTTCACTTTCCTCATCCCCTCCGGGTTCGCGCCTTCTGCGTAACTCTGCTTGCAGGGCTTGAACCCGCCTTTGCAAGGCTCGAAAGTCTTCGGCCGGCACCACATCTCCTCCTTCGCCTCGGTTCCTTCGTGGAGGCATTCTATCTCTCTTTTTTTTTTTTTTTTTTTTGAAAATCTTTCCACAGATCTTGGTGTAACTGCCTCCTTCTCCAGCGATCTGTTACACTCTCAGGAGCTCCCGCTCTGATACCACTTGATGGCAAGCCGGGATTCACACCACAAATTCACAGTAGAATTCACAGTAATTTTCATTAACTTTCTTAATACACTCATACAATAATTTTTCCAGGCTCACAGTCTCTCTTCCCCAATCCCGACTTCCCCATCCCTTTACAAGAAATTTTTCGAGTTTTTAACGAGGCCTCGATCCTCCAGGAAATCAATGCCTCCACAAACAAAATAATTTCAAATTCAAAATTCCCTCTTCCTGGATTTTTGAAATTTTAGTCTTAATCGGCCATCCGCCCGATCTACCAAGGTACCGACATTAATGGTCTTCCTGCACTGGCCGCGTCGTTCTGACCGTCCTTGCACTGTTGGCTCCTCCATTAAACTACCAACTGTAAAATGTTACAAAGCCAAAAATGTCGAGAAGAAAAGCGCGGTCGACTTCTCCCTTAACAGTTAAAGTGACCCATAAATTAGCTTGTACACACGTGGCCGGTTGCGTGTTCATCCATCCAAGCTTCTCCCCCTGTTGCCATAAATTTGATCCACGTGCCCTTCATGACCGCCACGTGTCCAGCTTGGCTTTGCCCGGTCGTTCGTCATTTACCCTTGGTATTGTTTGCCTTCTATTTTCCTTAAGTCTTGCGGTCCCTTAGCCATGTGTCGCCCCTTTACTGGCCGCGATATCGCGATATCGCGACGTTTGAAGACCCTCTCCTCTGCGTCGTAAAACCGTCGCGATATCGTGACGTCGCGATGTCGCGATATCGCGACGTTTGAAGAGTCCCTTCTCTGCCTCAAGTTATTGTCGTGATATCGCGACGTCGCGATATCGCGACGAAACTTACCAAAGTTGCGTTGCCACGTTTGGGGTCACGATTTCGTGACCCCTCCCTCCTTTGCCTTACAAAACTTTCCAAACCAAACTTGCTCTACAAACCTTCCCCAATACTGAGAAATAAGAGGTCAAAGAGTAAAGAACTTAGAAAAGAAACTGAAACAATTTGAAGATGCAAGATTGCCCTACTGTCCCCAGATACTCCTGCATCACTAATGGCTCCCCTCCATCCGACTTAGCCTACGGGAGCTCGTGTATAGGCTAATCTGCTCTACACCTAACTGCGTAGAAAAAGGGACATTACAGTCTGCCCTTCCCGAAGATTGCTTGTCCTCAAGCAATACGTATACATACTCTAGTCAGATGCTACATCCCGACTAAGATCACATCAAATCCCATGGATCCCATAGCAACCTCAAAAAGGAACCGCCATGCTGACGCTGCGCCACTCTGATCATCACTACCCCTCTGACATGGTTAAGTGGAAGAAGTCTGAACTGCAATAGCATGATGAAATATCTCTCCAGTCTGGCACTGACATGTTTGTCTGAGCTGAGATGTAATATCGTGTACCATGAAATACCGAAGGAATCAACGTCATAGATTACTGTAAACACAATGCTGGAAGTGCCTCCATAGTCATCACCTAACCAGCTCAACTCGGAGTTCACACTCCTGGAATCTCCCAGATAATCCCATGTAGCCCAATCTACTGCAGTCAATGTAATATCCTCTGGAAATATGATGTCCCTCATCATACTCAACCAAGTAGGGTGTAAATGTATTTGTATAATTCCTGAAAGATCAACCACACTCCACTCTGGAAACTCAATAAGAAGCTCAGCCTCACCATCAAAACCGGTATGCCCATTATGACTGCACCTGTGCCAAGTAACATCTCATGCGTAGGTGACTCAACTAGGCCTATCTCTGCACTTTCACTGATTAAACTGACCCCTTGAGAGGGAATTGTGTTCAAATAAGAAGTAAGATACTCCATGTAATGCCAACCAAATTATGGACCCATCTCCATCATGTAAATGTTATGGCAGTTTGAAAAGCGAATGACATATCTCTCGTACCCATGATCAACTATTGCCCACAATATGCTCCTACCATCGCCCTCGATGCCCATCAAGTCAAACATATGATCCTGAGTAAGAGAACTCAACTCCTGGTCATCCAGATTAGGCTGGAGGATGCTCATGGAATCACCCTCAGACTTATGTCGGAGTAGACACCCTGTCTCAAAAAATGTATCCTGATGATCTATTACAGTAAATGAATCAACACTCTGCATCTCAAAAAGCGGATTGCCCAAAAATGTCACATGATCCATCTCATATAACGGATTGTCAGTCCATCGAAAATAGTTATCTCCCTTGTGCTTATGAAGGTTATTTTGCTGATCCCAAATTTTGTAATCTGTTTTCATGGGACAATGTGATAAGTCATAGACCTCTTGAATGCAATATAGTTCGTCAACAATCTGTCCAATATTCCTGGCTCTCTCTCGATTCAGCTGTTCAGTAGATTCTAAAACAAAATTGAGTTTCAACTCTGTCTCATGCAATGAAAAGTGTGCCTTTGACAAAGAGCTTCTAGTCCACTCAAGCTCTTCAGTTAGCTGATTGAATTCTTCTTCTTTACTCCTGTATGCACTAAGGGTCTCTTCGACAAGCTTGGCATAGTGATCTTTGTCTGCAAGAGTGTTCATGAAGTCTAAATTCAGAGTTTCTAAGGCTGCCCTCAAATTTTGTAAATCGACATTGGAGATTACTCCTTCTACACCCTTCTGTCTCTTCTCAACTTGTGCCCTCCAATATAGTTCTTCGGTGAACTTATGGGTGGCATCGAAACGAGATAAGGCTGCAACAATTCTGTCCTCATCAGACCTGGAACTAAAATCAGATTTATGTACCAAGTTTTCAAAATTATGCATTTGGTCTCCCTCTTCACAACTCTTGGTGTTTGGCTCCCTGTACGAAGATGTAGTAGGCAAATCATCAAGGGGATGACCATAATAAGGTGTTGATCCACTCGGATCCTCATTAAGCTTATCATGAATACAATATGAAATGGGATTATAACCAGCAATAAACTCAACATCCGTGGAGTCCTCATGGCTGTCTTGAAGAGATAAAATATCCTTATAATCTGATTTTAAATCAGCAGCAATATCAACTGTGTTATGGTCTAAAAATTCATGTGTGTTCTCCTCAAAAGGGGCTGCTATGAATTCTGTAACATTACCATCATGTGTATCATCCACCATGGACTCCATATGCAACTCACTCTGCAAATATCTGAAGAAGATGTAGTTATCCAGTGCATGCATCCTACCCTGTTCTGATTGTGAACCCAAATCCATAACACTTCCCTCTGAATGGGTCTCAACCTCATGTTTTGGCTCATCAACAGTGTGTACTTGTATATCAACTGAACTAACCTGTGATCCTACCCCGCATACCTGATGGGAAGAGGACTCTTCATTCTCACAATTTGCTGATTTGTTTTTCTTTCTCCACAACCTGGTCGCCAACTGTGTCATCCCATTAAGATAAACAGGATCACTTAAAATAGCATTCATCTTTTCCAATAGGTGTATCATTTCCTCTCGATTTCTAACCCGATCTCCGTGCGGGTCCATGATTTTATTCTCTCCGGATATGTGAAGTCTCGTCTTTGCTCACTGTCTGCTGATGAATAAATCTTGAATTGTCCCCCTAAGAATTACTGCTTAGTTTGAAACAATACTTCACACATTCCTTAATTTTGCCACCCACAGATGGTACGGGACAAATTGTTGAATAGTGTAGGACTGTGTAATTTTAGAATCGAATTGATTATTTGTTCCTTTAAAAGGTACAACAGATGCAACCAAAGGGTCTTCACCAATACCTCTATACATAGGCTTCAAAATGAAGTTGCCCTATGAAGGAAGATTAGTTATTGTAACTTAATCAAACTCTGCTATTTCGACTGCAGGTAATCTGAATATTCAGTGATATAATGGTATGTCCCAGGTATTATGTTATTCAGTAATAGTCGAGGAAGTTTCAACACTACAGTCCAAAAGGTGTCATGTCTCTTAAAGGAGTCATCATCAGTTATGACATAATATTTTGCCCCTTGCAGATACAAAATAATGTGATCGCCGATATTGTTCATTACTAAACTATTAATTTTTTCAATGGATTTAAAAAAAAACAGTCAATATCTGTCAAACTCCCCATTCATCAGTAGAAACAAAGAATCTTATTTTTTCGTATTTGCTCAGCTTAAACCAATCTTCAACCGCAGATTTTCTTCAAATTATATTCATTTCCCACGACCCCTGACAATTAAATATAAATTCACAAGCAACGACTATATTCCTGCAGGCACAAAGATTCATATAGAATCGCCTTTGTTAAAAGAATGCCAATATTTTATTTGGCCACCAGATTTTGGTGGAGTCGATGCCTCCAGTATTACACCGTTGCTCCACACAGTATGTTGGCACGTTAAATTTCTGAAATTTATCCTCGTACAGGATTTATAAATTTCTCCAATTTATCATCATTATGCTTCAAGAAAACCCTAACAGGTAGGCAGGCAAAACCTGCTCTGATACCACTGTAATAACCCTCCCTATCTAGTTCTCTAGGGGTTTGCCAACTATTAACCTTTTTCATGAATTTTTGATATACAAAATCACAAACATAAAGCAATCTAGAATTCTCAAAAATATTGCTTTATTATTATATCAAAACTAGGGCACAAATTACAATTCAAATACCTCAAATGTTGATGAAACCCTAGCTGCTCCATACTCTATAAATGATGATGAAGGCTCAGCCCTTGTGATGTGAATACTGTGTGGTGTCCCAGCTCCAAATATTCCCTGTATAATCTTTGAATGACCCTGTGTGGTAACCCAACTCCAGAAGTCTTTAAAACTGAAGTCCAACTGCAATCCCTGTGTGGAAATGCCCAAATTGACCTGAGGGTAATCTTGCAACCCCGAAGCCAATGTCCTTGTAAGAGATTGCCATCTCTCACAAGCTCCAGAATCTCTGTAAATGGCTCTGCTAGAGAGTCCTCCAAAAAACCAGAGAGGAAAATAATAATCTTCGCATATCTCCCAATGAACTCAAAACCTCCTTTTATCTCCTCCATAGGTCGACCTAGGGTTAGGTAACTTTTAGGGTGAACAAATATAATTTTATCAATTTTTAATTCCACCTTATTTCTCTTTAATTTATTCACCCCCTTAAGCCTAGGCTTAACGAATTTTTAAGTCGTCACTTAAAATGACCCCTTTTAAGTATAAAATGATTTTATAATAAAATAGTC
This sequence comes from Wollemia nobilis, assembly GCA_028583015.1. Taxonomy (NCBI): domain Eukaryota; kingdom Viridiplantae; phylum Streptophyta; class Pinopsida; order Araucariales; family Araucariaceae; genus Wollemia; species Wollemia nobilis. The sequence continues at coordinate 2,316,274 of JAQPPZ010003287.1, read as the reverse complement.
ACTGACTTTACAAAATTAAATTAAATAATCACTTTATTAATTTTATCTTTGACCATTAAATTTCCAACCTTTGCCCATCCGAATTGAAATTCGTGAATGGTTTTGGACACCCATTTCACTGAAGAATATCACTGCACTGTCTGTTGTCCACCGAAATCCTAAAACCGTACATGGCTAAAAATAGTAACTCTGATCAAAAAAATCTTCGAATGAGCCCAAATGACCATCAATCAATAGCTCCCTGGGTACTGACAAAGATTCTGATATCTCCAATGGCTCCCCTCCATCCGACTTAGCCTACGTGAGCTCGTGTATAGGCTAATCTGCTCTGCACCTGACTGCGTAGAAAAAGGGAAATTATAAATTTTTAAGTCTCTGTCTTTGTTTCTATCTTTCGGCCTCCATTTATTTATCTACATATATTTGTTTGGCATTACAGTGCATTATAGTTGTCCTCTATGAATTTTTCATAGCAACAAGCTTAAAATGAATATCTGTCAACATGAACTAAGTACGACACAGGCAAAATGATCTATTGGGATGTTATGTGTGTGCAATTGTATGCATATGCTTGCATCCAAGAAGAGCCTTTGCATGCTAATATTACAATGTAAGGACACTTGGTACTTGTTTGAGAAGGCTGGAAAGGGTTCATGGCAAGATGATGCTACTCTCAAGTAATGCAAAATGATCTATTGGGATGTAATGTGTGCAAGTGCACACATGTATCTAAGAAGAGCCTTGGCATGCAAATATTCCAATGTAAGGAAACTTGGTACTTGTTTTAGAAGGCTGGAAAGGGTTCATGTCAAGATGATGTTACTCAAGTAATGCAATAAGTATGACCTTGCATTCCATGCCTATGACCCAGGAATAATGAAAGGCCTATCATAGTTTGGTTTATCTAGTAAAAAAGGAAGATTGGTAAAATCTGTAACACCTTGACATGGCAATATGCCATAGAACCATTTTCTTGAAGATTAGTTAGAGATAAGTATAAAGTGAAAGTTAACATACAATCACGTTGATGACACTATTTTGAAACTTTAGACAATTGATTTTAATGTCATATTCTTAGTGTCATTTGAGCTGATAATAGTAGTTTTCGCTATAACTTGTTGAATGATTGATCCTCCAAAGCACATAATTGTATATTTATTATTATTTTTTAACAAAATAACAAACATAACTTTATATGCCTTTCTATCAAAGATATTCTTCACTACCTTCCTATCAAACATATTCTTCATCTTCGTCAAACTACTATGTTTTTGCAATCAACTCCTTAACATCATTTTCATAAAGAGAAAAAATTCACTTGGCCTATTGCCTTCTAAAATTTGAAATTTGCCAATACAAAAAACACCACGATTGACTAAATTGTTTGCTACTTGGTTTCTTTCTCCATAGATATGCTGACATTTCCAATATACTACTTGTAGTGAATGATCACTACTTAAAAGATTTCGCCTTAAGAATATTTTGAAAGAGGATCGAAGCAAAGGCAAAACAGGTAGAAGATAGAGAAAGAGGTGCCAGACAAATGCTGGCAAAAGTTTCGACCAAAAGCTAGCACCACTTTACAAAAGTTTTGAATGAAAGCACAAGGCAAAAGTTTCGACGACTTGTGTACTATTAAAAAGTTCCAAGGGTCGGAAGGTGATAAGAATTTTTGAAGGGCAAAAAGTGACTAGAACTTTTGAAAGTTCCAAAAAGTCAACAATGAAAGGATCAGAAAATTGGAAGTCAATAAAGTTCTGAAGCATGAGAGAAGAAAGTTTCGCGAGTTGGCTTATAAATTGTAAGAGCTTCCAAGGACGGATAAAGTAAAATGTTTTGAAGTTCAGAACATCCAGAAAGGTCTGAAAAAAGAGTAAGGGAAAATATTTCCATGGAATCTTTGATAGAAGTCTTAGCCCAACTGTGGAGGTTTTATAAAAGCTCGTTGTAGGAAGACAGGAAAATTTTTGAGGATCCTCCAATTGAAGATCAAGGGTCCATGTTGTTTTGAAAAATAAGGACGTTGCAGAGAAGATAGAAGATTATGATAAAGCAGGGTCAAAAAGGAAATGTGGTCTGATATGGCGAATCAACAGGAACGAGAAAAATTAGATTGCATAGCTAGTGACCCCCAAGTCTTTATTGTTGGTGCACAGTAGGTGAGCTTGATCAATGAGCAATTACTAAAAGGAGCTAAGATCATTAGTGATCCCTAAGTATTTATTGTTGGTGCACAGTAGGGGAGCTTGATCAATGAGCAATTACTAAAAGGAGCTAATATCATTTGCTAACATCACTTGGGCTCAACAATCCAAGGAAAGTGGTTTGCCTATTGAAGACATAAACATATCAGTCGCAACAAAACCCCCAAGTATGACAACATTGATTACAGTGGGTGCCTATGTTCATATTTTTAGGATCCCTGGGGTGGCAGTTGAGAATGCCAATAGTAGTTGGGCATCCAAAAGCTAAGAATTGATGATTCCAGATCCAGAGGCCTCAAAGGGCTAAAATGACGTAATACGAACTGGGTCAAGGGAAGCAGCAGAGAAGCCTTGTCTAAATTCTTACACAATTTTGGAGGGAAAATATTCCCATTTTTTGTCTATAAATAATGATTTTTTAGGCATCGTAAAGTATTGGTTGGTTGCTTATTTGAGCCTATTACTAGGCCTTATATGTAACTCTCCTTTCATTTTATTCTGTATAATACTTTGGACCTGAGACTTGGGTCATTTGGTGGGCTAGATTTTGAGCCTTCTCTTCTCACATAATTGTATTATCTATTATACATATATATAAGAAGTTGTGACTACTAGATTTTTTCTATCATGTTTCTTATTTGTATATGCATCTATGAGGAGTCATGACTACTTACTTTTTTGTCCTATTGCTTGTATATGCTTGTGCTTAGTTGTTCATCCTAAGAAGAGAAAGTGTTCCTTTTGTACTGTTTGCAAATGATTCACGTGTTCATTTATCCCATTGTTATGCAAAAGAATCTAATGATCTTGGCACATTGCCTCTAGTTAGCTTAGGACCATTTTTTATTTTTATTGTCCTTGTTTCCTATGGATTTTATTTCCTTCCCCTTTGTGTGCAAAAGTTGGCTAGGTCAGGTTAGAATTGACGAACGTTGAATATCACATCCTAAAAGGAGTCAACTTGGTAAAAAAACCCTAAGGCAATCCAATTCATCCATTTCCCAAGATCTTGGAGCTGCCCTACAATGTTACTCCATGCAAAGCGTGATTGTCGAGTGCATCCACCCCCTACAGTGGGTGACTGCGACAATCAAAGATAACAATAGTTTCATGGCATGCATGGAGGGACACAACTGAATCCATTGGTCCAATCCCACTAACAAGGGAACTATGTTAGGTTAAGATCTTGGTGAAGGTCTTTGCCTATCTGCTTGATTGAAGCATCTAAAAATTCACTCGACGACTCCACTGAAAGCAAATACCTAAGAGAAGCCACTTAGAAGGATTCCAAATTGAGATTCTGGTGAAAGTCTCAATCTATCTCCTTGAAGAGCATATACAACATTCACCTAACGACTCTGCTCAAAACAAAGTTCTCAAAAGAATATGAATGCAAGACCTGCTACCAAATCCTTTGCTACTGCAAATCCCCAAGCGTTGGTCCCACCTCTCAACAAATTCCAAGGAGATATCAAGGCCAAAACATGGCTACTCAAACACCTAGAAGATTCCATGCCTAGAACGACATAGGTCCATTGTGAGCTCCGACTCCACGTGCAATATGGGATGACATCCCAACATCTACATTGAAATCTCTACCCTACTTTACTAGTGAGGACTTCACCACACCATTGGAGCATTTACAACACATGGTTAGCCTATGTGCACTTCACAATGTTGTAGAGTAGAATGTGGCTCTAAGATTGTTGGTGGCATCATTCAAAGGCAAAACACATGAGTGGTATGTCTCACTTCACCACATTTGATTACTGATTAGGACCAACTTGTTGCCCTATTTGTTGAAAGATTTAGAGAGAAGGCAGATGGAGTGTCTCTCTTGAAACAATTGCCAACTATAAAGAGAACACCAATGGAATCCATGGACGATTTCAACATCCAATTTCATAAAGCATGGCATATAATCCCTAATGAGATTCATCCCCTCCTAGGTATGGCATTTTTTATTATTTGAAGGCCTTAAATTTAGAAATATCTATGATGATAAAGGCCAAGGGAGGAAATTCTTTGCCAACCACTTATGGGATAATCATTTAGGCATAAAATGACCTAATCTACCCCTAGGACCCCTGTATTTTTTTCCAAATATCTAATCACCATAACATTCATCTCTAGTCATTCAACCAACATATTTTCAACCAACTCTTGTTGTGTATCCAGCTGCAATCCCTCCCGACTCCCGTGCATCCTACTATAGACAACTCTGAGTTTGAGGCAATGAAGAGTTATCTTAAAATAGTATCTAATGAAGTTTTGTCTCTAAGGAGGCAACATAATGCCTAGAGGTTCTAGTATCCAAATAATCCAACACCTCTATTCCAACAAAACAATAAGGGAAATAGACCTTTTAATGGCTATCCAAGGCCCCAATTCTGGGCCAACCAAGATGTAGATAGGGTACAAAACCATAATTAGCAAATGGTGCCAATTCCAACCCCTTTGCAACAAATATTGTCTAAATCTACCAGGGAGATAGCTCCCATCCAAAATAATTATGTGGAGTTTGTTGCTTAGTATTGCCTAACTCCAAATGCCTACATTGCTAAAATCTACCCTGAAGAAGCTCCTAACCAGCCACACCAATGCCAAGTGAAATGATGCCTACTCAAGCATCTATATCTCATTTAAGGGTTGAAGCACAAGTGATAAACCAACCCACCTCTACCCTATCCCTCCTTGAATTAAGTTGCATGTCTTCAAAATAGATCCTTGTCACATGGGATGAGGAAGAAGTGTATGCGATATCTGACGGAGTGGGCATTCCAACAACCACAAGTTCAATTGGATTATGTGACAAGGGCTAAGAAGAGGGCAATAGAGGAGCAAGAAAAGAGCAATAAGACAACCTTAGACATCTAGAGAAGGCCAACTAATTCCAGAAGGGATACTTCCGTCATAGTACCATCAAAGCAGAGCACATTGAAACCTTTGGTGGTTAATAGACATAATGCTCCAAAAGTCCCAAAGTAGTGCATACCCTTATCGAAGCCTATTCAATCATCTGTGGACTAGCCAAAATATCAGCCACTATCGAATGCTAGTTAGAAGACCAATTTCCTAGGGTCATTCAACATGGCTGACCATCTAAAGAATTCCATAGTGGTTGTTCCTATATGGGATGTCTTGTCCATTCTGAGCAAAAGGAGCAACTAAGGAAAGATTTAGAGGAACAAAAAGAACTAGGTCAACAAAAGGCACCTATGGTCTTGCAAATATTTGGCCCAAGAGTAAGCAGACCTAAACTACCCCCTTTTACTTGTCCTTGATTTACAAAGATAAATTGAACCATAACTGCATGAAAGATTTGTGGCAAGATCTTAGTCATGCAAAAAGGGGTGGTAGATGCGTTGGGTCTAGATTATCAACCTGCAAACAAGATGGTGGTGCAATTGGATGAAAGTATAGTCCAAATATTAGGGATATTTTAGGGTCTTCCTCTCACCTTATATGCATGTTTAAGCCTCATAGTGTCACAATATGTAGCAGTAATTGATTTCCTCGCTTCATTTGGCATTTGCTTATCAAGGGATTTTATTTCTAAATTAGGAGGCTATTTGTATTTACATTGGTACCTTATGGTCTTGAGGACTCAATATGGAACTAGAATAAAGATCTCGTTAGAGCCACTTCACCTACATCATATCGAACATTTTCACTCATCTACGGTGAGCGTCGATCAAGTTCTAGTATCAAAGGAGGAACAACTAAGTTGGAAGTTTCTATTGATGAGCTACATTATTTCATCCTAGATGATCAAATGGACCAGTGGGTGACCGAAGTCTAGGATTTTAATTCTCCCAAGACATACTTCCTATAGGTATGGACTAACACTAAAACATGAGTGGATTTACGACCCTTCCTAGGCCGTGTACAAAGAAAAAAGTGACCACCCCCATAGCAGGTGACTACAATAATTAGGGGGATATTTGCATATTTACAAGGAGGATGTTTCCTATTTTGAAGCATGGTATGACCCTCCTATGACAAATGCTTTGACCTAGGTAATCATGCCATTGGCAGAGTTAAGGATTTATGTGCATGAGGTCATCAATCAAAAGAGGTATTTCTCCTACGATGACCAATTAGAGATCCAAGTGATATTCAGTCACTTTAAGAAAATTTGACACCCTTCAGAAGAAGAATGAGGAGAAATTAAGAAAGCGCTTGATAAACTTTAGGATTAGTATTTTTTTGCATTCTTTTGCATTCTTTTCTACATTCTTCTCAGATTCTTTTATTCTTGACTCCGCATCCAAGGATGAAGGCAACAATTTAGATTCGTCTTTAGCAAGCAAGAAGGCCCCTATGAGTTGCCAAAACTATGGTGAATGATCATTACAATTAAAAAATATTTCTCCTTGAGAATATTTTGAAAGAGGACTAAAGTAAAGGTAAAACATATAGAAGATAAAGAAAGAGGCATCTGACAAATATGGGAAAAAGTTCTGACCAAAAGTTGATGCCACTTTATAAAAGTTTTGACCGAAAGTGGAAGCCAAAAGTTTTGATGACCCATATACTGTTAAAAAGTTCTAAGGTTGGAAGGTGATAAGAAATTATGAAGGTAAAAAGGTGACTAAAATTTTTGGAAGTTTTGAAAAGTTGGGGAGCAATGAAAGAATCCAAAAAATTGAAAGTCGATAAAGTTTTGAAGTAGGAGAGAGAAGAAAGTTTTGTAAGTTGGCTTGTAAATTGCAAGAGCTTCCAAGGATGGATGAAGTAAAAAGTTTTGAAGTCAGGCCATTTGAAAATATCCAACAAACTAGTAAGAAAAAAATATTTTCGCGGACTCTTTAAAAAAAAGTCTAGCCTGACCACAAAGGTTTTATAAAAGTATGATGCAGAAGATAGTGCCATGACCCTCCCTTGACAAATTTTCTATATGGATGAATTTGTATTTTGTTGATGCTAATGGTTTGGCACCTTTGCAGGGGCAAGTTTATTTTCGTGAAGGGAAGGAAAACTTAACCTTTGAGAACAAAATGTCTTCTTAAAAAAAAAAATGCTATTATATATGTAGTAATTTGTAAGACATAGTGGATGAAATGTTTCATCCGATGGTAGCATATTATGAACTTATATGACCAAAATACTACTGTTATGAAAATACTCTGACATGTGGAAGTAATGATTTATTTAATAGTTTTTGCCTATAGAAATTATAAAGTTATTGAGATTTGAATTATTTTGGCATATGAGAATAAATAAGGAAATATTTTGTGTTAGCAAAGGATTTTCATGACTAGCTTTCTTTATTGTTGAGAACACTCACCATGAGTTAAGATGTGTAACCAAAATATTTAAGCGAGGAAGAGAATTTAGTCGATTATTTTGGTTAGTGGGATGATTCTTAAATTCCATTGTCAACATGCTTGAGAGGGAGAGCTAATGGACGTGCATCAAGGTAGGAGGAAGAGGCACTCCACTGGAAACGTTCTGGAGAATGGGGGATGAGTGGGTGAGAATGTAAGCCTTCAGTAATGAAAAATAGAATAACTAGGGGGAGAGACGTCGAGTTTGGGTCAACGAGTGCAGGGACAAAGTTGCTATGGGAAACCGTATTGGGTCGTCTAGTTTTCATTGGAAGACATGCTTGGAAGAATATGTTGTTGGCAACTGCATCGAAACTACCAGATAGACTCTTGGTAGAAGGAAGAAAGTATTTACTGTTTCATATCTTTCAGTTTTCATGTTGGTAGTTGATTTGGAAATGAAATTTAAATAGGACTTTCTCTTTATCTAGAACTCTTACGTAGGCGGAATGAGATATTTATTTGAGTTCGAAGTGCAACAAAACTACAATATTCAAGGAATAAGATTTAGGTTGAACTTTGAGATTTAGAGTTATTAATCCTTAAGTTTCCACCTACTTTGGATTCATGAATTTATATAGAAACCATTCCATAATGTTGACTATGGTATATGGGTTTCTGGAATGTTATAAATGAAATTGCTATGATTGAGAACATCTTGCAAGTTTGGCTCTCATTATTTAGTTTTATTTGAGAGAAACAAAGGAATAGTATAGTTGTCCAAGTATGGAGAGACAACGAAAGATGAACTGAGGTTGTGAAATCCAGGATGCATTGACCATTCACCGTCTGTGTAAAAGAAAGGTTGTACTCGGCTATTTTAGCTACAACGAAATACTGGATGTCTAATGATACAATTGAATTTCACTATTGGCCTATAGATATGAGGTTCGTCTGCTAATTTATGAATTGAGTTTTCTATGATAAGCCATAGTGGATAGTATCAATTTTTAAATGAGTTGAAATATCTGGTCTTATCTTTTGTGATAGACAAAGCCATGGAAAGATGGTTTATTCTGTAATACTGGGCTAGGTGCTAGAGAAGTTTTATGGGCATTGCTCATCCTTAATCTCCATTCAGAGGAAACTAGAAAATGTTGAGTGACAACTAGTAATCATCATAGAACAGGCCCAGACTTTTGTTATGCAATAGAAGCTTTGGGTATCGAAAAACTATAAGTCATTATCTGCCCACGAAGGTCGATATCCACGCATGTTTCTTGTTGTATTATTGTCGTTAGATTACATTGGAAAATCCTTACTTTGGTAAGTTGTAATAGTAGTTGAAGTTTAAGATATTGTTTGTTGATGTTTACTGTTATGACTTTAAGGTGAATAAATTTCCAATGAAGGTGCATTTTGTCTTACTTTAATGCAAGTTAGTGAGGTCATGCTTTAAGGTAATTACAACTAGGATTGCCAATGATGTGCATCCTGCACCAGTTAGGAATGTGGTAATTGCAAGTAGACGTTTTTGTGTATATATATTTCTATTTGAATAATAACAGATGGTGTTGTGTTTTTAGTTAAACATATTGAAATGTTATCATTCTTTTTGGAAACGTTGAACATTGTTGTAAACTAGTTCATGTGGATCTTATAGCTGATGTTTTAATGATGTAATTGTGAATGTGACCAATAGATTATCTCAGGTTAGAGCTAAGTAATGTTGCAGGCTGAATTTGAAGTCCGATCACATTCGAACCAGAAAGAAAGTTCTACATCGTGGGTTCGCATGATGACAAGCTCATATGAGCATCGACAAGACATAATGAATTGTCTTTCAATAGATAGAATATGTGTAGATTCTGGCATAGCAATATGAGTGGAAGTTTTGAATGTAAATCCATAAAGACTTGGTAAAATTAGAAAAGTTATAAATAAGCATGAAGTAGCTATGGGTCAGTATAGATCCATGATTTATGGAAGACTTTAGTGGAAGTTTAAGATATTATTTGTTGATGTTTACTGTTATGAATTTAAAGTGAATAAATTTCCAATGAAGGTTCATTTTGTCTTACTTTAATGCAAGTTAGTGAGGTCATGCTTTAAGGTAATTACAACTAGGATCGCCAATGATGTGCATCCTACACCAGTTAGGAATGTGCTAATTGCAAGTAGACATTTTTGTGTATATATCTTTCTGTTTGAATAATAATAGTTGACGTTGTGTTTTTAGTTAAACATATTGAAATGTTGTCATGCTTTTTGGAAACGTTGAACATTGCTGTAAACTAGTTCGTGTGGATCTTATAGCTGATGTTTTAATGGTGTAATTGTTAATGTGACCAATAGATTAGCTCAGGTTAGAGCCAAGTAATTTTGCAGGCTTAATTTGAAGTCCGATCACATTCGAACCAGAAATAAAGTTCTACATCGTGGGTTCACATGATGACAAGCTCATATGAGCATCGGGAAGACAATGAATTGTCTTTCAATAGATAGAATGTGGGTACATTCTGGCATGTCAATATGAGTGGAAGTTTTGAATTTAAATCCATAAAGACTTGGTAAAATTAGAAAAGCTATAAATAAGCGTGAAGTAGCTAGTGGGTCGGTATGGATCCATGATTTATGGAAGACTCTAGTGGGAGACAAATTCAGACTTGATTGCCTTTATCTCTACGAGTCATACAATGTTTTAACTATTTTTTTAGTTAATGAAAATTGTTAGTATTTTGCTAGGTTTTTCCTATGGGTTTTTTCCTAGGGTAAATTATGGAGTTGTGGACTCTCTTGTGGATGTTATTTATGATAACTTGATGATAATGGAATCTAATATGGTGTTGAATTGTTAATTGTTAAATGAATAATCGTATGTGTCAAAAATGGATTGGTTATATGATAAATCTTATGGTAAGATCTTTAAGTGTTATGGAATTAGAATGATGTCTTTGTTAGCATTTGAGTTTTGATATGTGTTCAAGCTTGGTAAAGATAATAAGTTTATAGTAGCCTTAGTGTATGAATATTTTTGAACAAAATCCTTTTATTTGATGGAACATATTTTAAACTAAAGGACCATGTTAAAACTTGTTGAATTTCATAGCTTGAAATTGGGTGTAAGATGTCTTGTGGATTAATTCAAAGAAAAATATGCACATAAGAATTCCTCCAAGGAAATGCTCATAATAGAGTATGGATTTTTCCAAAAAAAAAAGGGATTTTAGAACTATTGTTACCACAAAATGAAATCTAGGTTTGGACTCAATATTGACGACTAGTTTCAGCAATAAAGTGAAAGGGATAGTTAGTTTGTTATGCTCCTCACACCAACATGGAATGAATTATGTGGTGTGAGGAAATCATACTTATTTTAACAGAATGAAAGGAGGTAGGCTAGCTCATTAAAAGAAATATGAGAAGGATATAATTTTGGTAACTATTACCATACACCTAGTGCTCTTGTATAGATTGATATATGCAAGATGTGGGGATAGGTGTGATTCCAAGAGATTTAGTAGGTAAGCAATATTGAGATGAGCAAAGTGTGATGGGCTTCCCCTAGATTTTAGCCTTCCATAGGGTGGCTTATAAGAATAATGAGATCAATATTTAATTAAAAAAATACTATAAAATTGGGTTGTGTTAAATAGGAAAAGTTTTGAGGCCCCTCCAATTAAAGATCAATGGTCTGCATTGTTTCGTAGAACAGGGGAATTCCAAAGTGTTGGAAATATTACATTATTTGATGCCCTTCAAGAATATTACAAGTACCTTTTAATTAGTTTGTAGATATTTGAGTCTAAAATTTGTAACTAGTTTGTAAATATGTGGTGTGAAAAAAGTCATGTAAATATTTATCTTTTAGTGTGTGTAACCATTATAGGTTTTTCATTATTAGGAGTCAATAAGATATATTTCTCCTATGATAAGTATGAAGAGTGAGATCTCCCATGTGTCTGAGGAGATGAAGAGTTGGTAAAAGTAGAAAGGTCAAGAGTTTTGTGAATATGAAGTGTCTTGTCTAAGTTGTATATATTGAAGATAAAATATTGTAATGGGTGTTTGAGAACAAGCCTTGCAATACATTGTATCTGCATTTCTTGTGTCAATATATTTATCAAAAATATTATTTAGGAAGTTTGTTTTTGAATGTATGTAATTGTGTGAATTTTATATTGTTATATCCTATGAGAATAGGGTTGAATTGCTAACAATGGTATCAAAGTCACTATTGTGCAAATCCATTATTGTGGAGTGAGAAGATATTGAGGAGGTGCTCTAGAAAAGTGCTAAGAAAAGAGACATTGAGGAGTTGTTGAAGCAAAGAGCCGAGAGAGGCAACATTGAAAGGTTGGAGTGAAAATATTTGAGCACAAGCATCCAAGACTACGAGCTCAAGGAAGGAGAGTTTGAGTTATTTTTTCCAAAGTTGCTAGGAGGAAGTTGCAGGGAAGAATCTCTAAGTGAATGCGTGAAAGAGCCAAGTGGAGACAAAAAAGTGTTGAAGAGAGCATCTGTGAGTGGACCAAAGGAAGAAAATGTGTGTAAGGGAGACTGAGTTCAAAATGTATACTACAAAAGGAGGATAACATAAACCAACAAACCAAGTGAGTAAGAGGAAAGTGGAACACCAATTGTAGAAAGGAAGCAACATGTGTTAGGGTGAGCGCCATTGGAGAAAGGAGGAATCACATGCAAAGTTGGTGGATTTATGATTAACAAAGGTATAAATCATTAACCTTCGCATATTTTTATGGAATTTTAATTTAGAAGAAAGATTAAAGAGGAAAATATTGTATTAGAAATAGATATATTATTAGGGAAAAATTGGAGGAAGTAAATTATAAGGAGAAACAAGAGATAAAATTTAAATTGAAGATTACAATTACTAAACTGAGAAGAATAAATATTTGAAGAAGATTAAAAGAAAGAGAAAAATAAAGATATAAGAAGGGAAAGTTGATTCATGTTAAAAGTTGATTATTGATTGAAGGAAAATTATTAATATATTTGAAGAAAATATATTGAAGAGAAGAATAATTGATTGAAGAAAAATAAGATTTAAAACATTGAATTAGGGAGATAAAAGGTCTTCTATTTAATAGTTGAAAAAAACTCAAAGTATTAGAATTGATTAAGATCCTTACAAATCATGGCCTCACTGAAAACACCTTCTATAATATCTCACGCATTTGAAGAATCAAAATTTCAAAAATTTAGTCTCAAAGAACACCATGATCAAATGGGTCAAACTGGTGCATTTTTTCAATAGGAAAATAAGAAAGTAAATTCAGAACAAAAATTTGAAAGGGCATATGACATAATAAAATCATAAGATAATTATTGGTACATTAATTCACGGGAAAGCAAACATATGACTAGAAACAAATAGTGGTTTAATTCTCTTCAAGAAACATATGAAAAACTAGTTGCAATTATAGATGATAAAATGTATGATGTCAAAGGCACAAGAAATGTATCAATCAACTTACCTGATGGAAAATGAAATATTAAGAATTTATTATATGTACCAAGTTTAGTTTATAAAATATTGTTAGTACATCAGATGCTAGACCAAAATATAAAGGTTGAATTCAAAATTATTAAAAACAAAAGGAAATGTTTCATTACCAAACAAGAAAAATTTATAGCTATTAGATCCTTCATAAATGATCTATTTGCACTTCATACTTTTATCAAATATTGCTCTATTAAGAAAAAAATCAAAATCAAGAGATCTTTGGCATAAGAGATTAGGGCATATAAGTATTTTATCCTTAAATGAGTTGAACATATATCAAATGGTGACAGGTTTACCTAATCTAACATGGCAACTTACAATTTGCCCAAAATGCTTAGTAGGAAAACAACATAGAGTATCATTTGAATTAAAAATTTAGACCATGCATTATTGACACATGGGAAATGATAGCATCTCTAGAGCTATAGGGATGGTGGTGATAACGACTATAGATATGCGATAAGAGATAAAGTTGTCTTAAACAAACAAGGGTCATCTACAACTAAAATATCAAAGGAATAATTTATTGTAAGTTACAGATACCATGGCTAGAAAACTAATTGGGAGTGAGTTTATAAACATGGAAAATATGCCACAAGGGTAGAGGATATTCTAAAAAGGGTGGGCTAGATGGATTACTTTAGGTGGGTACAAGGGTACAATGACGAGGCGGTCATTGAATTCATGATCAATTGGAGAGAAGGTCAAATTAAAGCATGAGGTATGGACATGAAAGTGACAAAAGTCATAGTGGTGAGGGTAATTGGGCTTCTTATGGAGGGAAAAAAGAAAATTTAAAGAGCCTATTACCATATATCATATGAAATAAGAGTTCATTTTTTCTAATAAGAAAAACACTTGTGAGACCTTTGATTATAGCATGATGGTAAGAACATTGCTACCCTCACTATATAATGTGATTGTGCTTTATTGCTTAAAGTACTTTGCTAGTGATAGACACATTTATATCATCATGGGACACCATTTTTGTGTTTTGTTGCATATTAAATTAGGAAAGGAGGCTGAGGAGTTTATGTTGAATATGCCCTAATATCCTTTTTGGATAGTGGAAAATATGAACACCAGGTTTCAACAACATGGGAGTCCAAATAACTTGTTGCACCATGGGCTAATCAAATTACTAATAATTGACCAACTAAGTTAAAGTCAACTATCATGGGATGTATGGTTGGTAGGAAAGCACCCAATGTGAGAAACAAAAAGGTAGTGAGGTTAGCTTTGATAGTAGAAGAAATCATAGTGAGTGCACCTAAGGAGGTAGGAAAATCCTCAAAGAGGTGAAGGAGCCTTCATGGTCAATCATGACCATTTGTTGAAGAATTATTTTGTAAGCTATTCTATGTCTATCAAAATTTAATAAAATGACCAAGCGAATCCAAAAAAGAGTCCATGCTTATAGCTAAATAAAAGGGGAAATGAGTTTCCATAGAGGGGTCATAGGAGCTAGAGATCTAGCTATAGGCAATGCATGAAATAATTGCACAATAAGAGTAGTAAGTGACTTGACTAAAGGGTGAGCTAAATACATGGCCATTAGGGACCATAATTAGCTTGCTTAGGTCTCTTCTAGTTGTAGTGGGTAACACTACTATCTCTAATGAAACATTAGGGGTGGGTACCTTTGATGTGGGAGACTTAAGGGGAACGAGTGGAGAAGAACAACCAAGTGTGGCCACTATAACACATGCAATAGATATACTATCAAATTTTACAAAACTCATGACATAGGCTATGGAAACAACCATGGTGAATAAAGATAATGAATGGTATATCTTGGAGGGGTGCATGGAAGAAAGGATTTGGAGAATACTAGTGAGAAATTAGACACTATAGAAGAAAATAGAAGAAAAAGAGATAACATCCATGTAAGTGGAGAAAATTGAGTTTTTTTCTAAGCTAGAATGATTACATGAGTAGAGGAGTGTGATGGGTGCCTTATGTTAAACTTTCTAGAGTGCAAGGCACCACCATGGATATATGCACTCATTTTGTGTATAATTTGAGATACACACCCTAGGATCAAGAACTGACACTATATTTTAGCACCTACATTACTCAATAAATTCATGAAGGGTTTTAGTATTTCAACACCATTACATCCTTCAGGTACCCCTCATACCTTGCACACTTGGTACTATCTTAGAATCCCTGGTTGTATAGTGGGTTGGACCTAGAAAATTATGGAAGATGGAGGCCAAAGACTAATGGTTTTTTAAACCTTATACTACCACAAAATATCACAGGTTATATTACACAGGTCCCAATATAAAAATAGTCACAATAAAATAAGGTCAAGATAATAATATGAGCAAATTAATATGTATATCAAGGATTATAATAAATAAAATAACATTCATTAATATGCTGAAATATGAATGTGAATAGCTTGAGTCATTCATATACTATGCATGAAGAACAACTTACAATATTAATTGCTCAAAACGTATACAAGTTTTTATTACTCCTCTTCCTTTTACAATCAAATAATGATATGTATTCGATATCTCTTCTTATGGAGCATTACCTCCATAATATAGCCACAGTAATGTGACTCTTTAGATACTTGACTATTATTCTCCATATGCCAAGTCTCATGAATCTTGGTTTATCTACTTGCCACTTGCATACTTGATGAACACTTGACTCTATAACATATGCACACCTATACATGAATCTTACACTTCTACTTGCACTCTCTAATCTAGGACACTTGTGCACATCTTTACATTACATATTTGCACTCTTGCATACAAGACACTTGTGCACATTTAATCAACCTACACTTGCACTCTAACTTACTTGACACTTGTGCATTTCTTGCACATTCACACTTACATAAAGAGGGAAATATAAATCACACTCTAAACTATGACTCAACCCTAATATATTATTTACAAATGTACCATGAAGGTACCATGAGGGTACATTAGCATCACCAAATAATGTAATATTCTCCAACCCCCCTTGTATTACATTATTTGGTTATTGAAGACTTTAGTCTTCAATCTTCAATCTTCATATTTGTCTTGTCATTTGGTTTCTCAACATGTGATCCATATGTCTCTTGTTTAGGTACTTGCTTTTGATTTGTATCTCTCTTTGCTTTCTTCTTCTATGCTTTCCTGATCTTTTTCTTCCGTGTCTTTATATTGTTCTTTTTTGTCTTGGTCTTGATCTTGCCATGTTGTCTTCTTGATAGCTCTCTTCTTGTATCCTAATGTTCTATATGAACTACAACATTAATATCTTTAGAATGTATATCTTCATTGATCAAATTTTTTTCTGAAAGAGATTTGAATTCATTTTATTTAAATGTTTCTTCTAATTCTTGAATTTCATGAATTTCTTGAACTAAATTTTCTTTTTGATTTCCTTCTCTATATTGTAACTGAGGTTGTTGTTGATGACCATATTGATATTGAGGATGATATTGATGTTGTGGATATTGAGACTGAAATTGTTGTTGTCATTAAGGATTGTATTGGTATTGAGATTGATATTACCTTTTTTGGACTAGTTTGTTTGTTTGACCAACTTTATTCATATTCATCTGATTTCCTTGATACGGATTTATTTTATTGTATCTACATAAATTTGTACTATGGCCTCTTATTTTATAGATTTAAAAATATATTGAATTCCATTTAGATCTATATATTAGAGTTGAAGCAATATTACCTTGTGTACGATACCAAGGCATTATTAGTCAATTTTCTTTGAATAAGTTTTCTACTTCATATTCTTAAAGAATATTGACTAATTCATCAAATATAGTTTCCTTACTTAAAACTTGCAAAGATGTGACTAGGTGTTTGTAGCTTTCTGGAAGTGCTCTTAATATTACTTGAACAAGAAATTTATCTTCTACTTTTTCTCCTAGAGTTAATAACTTTGCTTTTATATATGCTACTTTACAAAGAAAAGTTCTATACTTTCTCCACTATTGAATTTTAAGGAATACAATTGAGATTGCAAATTTAGAATTGTAGCTTTATTTTTCCCTTAAAATATTTTGCATAAAGTATTCCAAGCTTTTTTAGAAGTTTCTGCTCCACTTAAGCATGGCTGAATTTATCAATATTTCCAAATGTTATCAACATAAGTGCTTTTGCATCACCTTCTTCGAATATTTGTATTTCTCTTGCATCCTCATTGGGTTTTGTTTTTGTTCCACTAACTATATCCCAAAGTTTTTCTACCACTAAGATAGATTTCATTTTGTTTTTCCATGATGCAAAATTTGGTCCTTTTAGAAGTTGAGATTCAAAAAGGAAAATTTTATTGTTTGACATAATGGAACTCATTTAAATAATAACCTTTGAAGTAGACAACCTTATGACTCCCTAGTTTACTCAAATTCAAATATAAAATTTACAAATTTTTAATTTCCTAACCCTTTGATGTTGAAGACCTTTTGTCTCCCTAGTTTGATTTGCAAATTTTCTAAAACTTCAAATATTTCTAAAAACTTTAAATAACCATTAATCTACCTTATTACTCCTACCTTTCAAATATAAAAAAAATAAATACCTCCTTATCTCTCCTACCTTCTAATTTCAACCTTAGAAAATATTTAAACCATTTAATCCTTATTTCTCCTATAAAAATTAAGCACCGAAAAAAATTCCAAAACTTTAGTGCGTAACATAATTACCTCTTGAAATGATTAGCATTGCATAGACTTCCCAATATCAATATTGGTGGCATAATGCTTACTGTGCTTCCAATTGTTTTGCTCTAACTTGTGATGTTAATATTTCTATTGCGCTTCACCCTAAGATGTTACTTCTTCTGTAGCACTTCTAATTGCTTTGCCCTAGCTCGAGACATTACTCCTTCTGCTACACTTCCAATCGTATCACCATAGCTCATATGTTTCTATTTTTGTTGTGCTTCTAATCATCCATTGCTCTTAGCTTGAACTTACATTGCTACTTTTAGGTGATTCACTTCATATTCATGACTGCTATTCTCTTATGTTGTTCAATGGCTCTAGTGGATGTGTTAGCTTTTGAGGATATATGCAGTGGAAGAGATTTAACACGGGTCCTAATAAGATGTAATAAATATGAAAGCAAGTGAGTCTACAATATGACTGAAATATACTATAAATATAAATGATAAAAATACAATGCAATATGGAGGAAATGATTACTCCATAAATATGAGCTAAAGAGATACATTGTAGAAGATTAGACGTTTTTCGCAGGACTGCCCAAACTGCCAAACTCGTTTCGGCCATATCTCACTCACTCGAACTAGGATTGAGCTAAAATTTTGAGGGTAGATGCTTGAAAAACCCTAGAACGTCTCCACCAATTTTCATATCATTTGGAGCAACACAGATCCTAGCGCATCCCTATGTGTGAAAGATATATTTGGCAAGCGACTATGCGAGGGTTTCATCTGGGTTGAGTGCAAGCAGCTCCAAAGGTTGGTTTTAGGGCCTTCGGGCCCTAGCGGCCAATATTTTTGTGGTTTATGCTCAATATTTTAGCAGGAAATGTTGCGGGGGATACAAGATGGGTTAGAAATTTGTCTTTCAACAGATCATACTTGTGAACTTGAGTGACAACGGCTTCCAATTTGTTGCACAAAAGAAAAGTGAAAACCATACCTTTCCACGACGTCTAGGGCAAGGATTAAAGAGACCACGAAATAAGTTTCAAGCAGTTGATCAAAAAATGGCTCATATCTCAAGTGAATCCGGTGCTAAGGTGCACCCACAAAATAATTCTACTGTGAAAACCCCTGTCAAGGGTAAGAATTTCGAAGACTCGGTCCCAAAAATGAATTTTAGGGATGCCCTTCGTGGTGGACAACCTCAACCCAATGCTAATATCAATATTAGGGCTTCTCATAAACCTCTAAGAATGCCTAAGATTGATCCCGGGAAAACGATGTCAGGATGTCTTAAAGCGGTGATGGAACTCCTATTGTTAAGCTTGATATGGGTAACATTCAGTTCGGCATTGAAGATTTGGAAAAAAGAGGACTAATTTGTCGGTTCATGGGTTTTCGTCCGATTCTATCTGCTTTCAAAGTCTGGGCTGCTTTCAAAGTCTGAAAAACTAAAGGTGAGTTACAAATCTCTATTTATCCAAATGGTTATTTTCTTGTTTTATTTGCTAATAATGAAGATAGAGAGAAAACTTTTCAAGGGGGTCCTTGGTTTTTTGGAAGGGCGGGGCTTTTCATGAAGCCACTGACATACTAAATTTAAAGTCGAAGAAGAGATGCCTTCTATAGCTCCCGTGTGGGTTAGACTCTTTGGCCTCCCTATTGAATTTTGGAATCCTACTATTTTTTCTTCAATTGGAAACTCTTTAGGAACTTTTATGATGACTGCTGATTGTACTCAAAATTTTGAACATATTATTTATGCTCGAATTTGTGTTTTAATGGATTTTGACAAACCCCTACCTAAAAATATCACATTACAATTTGGGGAAGACACTTGGGAGCAAGTAGTGGACTATGAGAACATTCCTTTTCATTGTAGAATTTGCCATGAATATGGTCATTTGGCCGATGCTTGCCCAAATAAAATTCCTGATCAAAAGAAAGAAGATATAAACTCAACGGGTTTCCAAATACCTAAGAAGAAGAACACTCGAAAAAAACCGAGTAATGAAGGATCAATCAAAGTCATTTGCTAATATGTTTGAAATCCTTTCCACAAATGATGTCCCAAGTGAGGAAGAGGAAATAATGGAAACTAAAATCTTAGAAACACAATTTAAATATGAAGGAAAGAACTCGAGAGACAAACCAACAAATCAAAGGTTTTCAACAGAAAAAAAGGAGAAAATTTACACAAGAAAAACAATATTTCAAATGTCAAAACTTCAAATAATGCAGGTCCCAATATAGACTCCATTGAACCATCTAGTAAAATTTTGGTTGTGTATGAGCATTCTTCAAGGTTAGAAGCCATCTCGGATTCAATTGGAATAAGTCAAGAAATAGGGAAAAAAAATTGAAGATGGATTCTAATCAAAAAGTAGGTCGCAAGACCAATCAATATCATATGGTAAAAGAAGGTGAAAAGCTTGTAGAGGAAGGTAAGATTAATGCCCTTCCCAACATTTTTAGCC
This sequence comes from Wollemia nobilis, assembly GCA_028583015.1. Lineage (NCBI taxonomy): Eukaryota > Viridiplantae > Streptophyta > Pinopsida > Araucariales > Araucariaceae > Wollemia > Wollemia nobilis. Next base: position 2,296,155 of record JAQPPZ010003287.1, on the reverse strand, counting down.
CTGGTATTAATGAAGATCATCACTTGGAATATTAGAGGACTCAAAGGGAGTCTTTCAAAACAAAATGAAATTAGAAGAATGATTCGAGATAAATCATCCACATCTTGTTTTCCTTCAAGAAACAAAGATGTCAATGGAGGATATGGACTTAATTGCCGATAGAATTTGGCCAGTGGAAAAGTGGTTTCCCTCGGTTCCCAAGGGACTTCGGGTGGCATTGCTTGTCTTTGGGACCCAAAAGAGGTAGTTATTCACCATATGGTTGGCGGTTGGGGTTTGTTGGCTATAGCTATTCAAAGTAGACATTCCAACCAGATTATGCTCTGCATTCATTGTTTATGCTCCGACTTCTTTGGAGGAAAAAAGAAGACAGTGGAAGGATATTACTCATATTATCTCTCATTTTCCTAAATCTTGGATCTTGATCGGAGGAGATTTCAATACCATCCTCTCTCTGGATGAGAAAAGGGGGGAAATAGAAATTTGGACAAAAGTATGACCTCATGAGCGAATATATTGCAAACCTCCATCTTGTGGATATCCAACTCAGATAATGGCCTTATGACTTGGTCTAACATAAGGCAAGGCTTAGCTTGTATAATGGAGAGATTGGATAGGTTTTTGCTCTCTGAAAATTTCTTAATCCATGGTCACATTCCTAAAGTGAAGACTCTTAATAATGTTGGTTCGGATCATTGGCCGGTCATGGTGGAAATGTGGAAAACCAATGTGAGTTTCTCTCCTTTTCATTTTCAATTAATGTGGCTTAGAGACATTTCCTTGAGACCTCGTGTGCAACAATGGTGGAAGGAAGGTAAACCTAGGCATGGGACTAAGATGTTCTATTTTGCCAAAAGACTGCAATACATTAAATCCAAAATCAAGACTTGGAATTGGAAAGAGTTTGGGGATGTTCATAAAAAAAACATGAAGTTATTGCTCATCTTGAAAATTTGAATAAGAAAATCCGTTTAGATGGCCTCACAGAGAAGAGAAGTGTAGATGAAATTAAACTCACAACTCAGTTAGAGGAATGGGAAAAAAAGAAGAAATCTTATGGAAGCAAAAATCTAGAATTCAATGGCTCAAAGAAGGAGATCGAAACACAAATTTCTTCCACAAATCTCTTCTAGCTCGAAGATCTCACAACTTTATTTCTTCCTTAAAAAAATTTTGGGGGGGTTGTTTTTACTTGGGGGGGCGTGAACTCTTTTGTTGTTGGTTACTTTTCCAATCTTTTTGCTGCTACTCCTCTTGACTCGACTTCACAACAAAATGTTCTTCAAGCAATCCCTTCTCTTATCACTTCGAGGAGAACTCTATTTTGACTACTCCTGTTACTATCAATGAGCTTCAACAAGTAGTTTTTAAAATGCAAAAAGGGAAAACCCCGAGGTCTGATGGTTTTCCTATTGAGTTCTACCAAGAGTTACGGGATATCCTTCATGTTGATTTATTAGAGGTGGTGGAAGAAGCCAGGAAATCCAAAGAAATTTTGAAGGTTATCAATAAAACTTATATTACTCTTGTTCCAAAAGCTCAAGAGGTTGATCATATCTCAACTTTTAGACCTATTGCTTTATGTAATGTTCTTCTCAAAATTATTACTAAAATCATGGCAAAAAGGTTGAAGCCTCTTTTGCATAAGATTATTTCCCCGAGCAAGGGGGATATGTGGAAGGACGTCAAATAGTAGATGAGATAGTTCTTGCTCAGGAAGCCATCCATTCCATGGATATGCAAAATTCTCCTTCTATGTTCATCCGGTTAGACTTATCCAAAGCTTATGACAGAGTGGATTGGCACTTCCTTATCAAAGTTTTGAGGCAATTTGGTTTCTCTAAGGATTGGATGGATTGGATTATGGGATGTATCTCTTCATTTTCCTACTTAGTTCTTATCAATGGCAGGCCTTCTCAGTCTTTCCCGAGCTTCCAGAGGTATTAGGCAAGGTGACCCGCTATCCCCTTATTTATTCATCATTCTTGTTGAATGCTTGGGTAGGACTATAACCAAAAATAGGGAAAACAAAACCCTTGAGGGAGTTACCATTGCTCATGGAGCTAGACCTATCTCTCATCTTCAATTTGTGGATGACTCTACCCTTTTAGGTAAAGCTACAGTTAAGGAAGCTTCTAATATTAAGCAAATCATTAGCTGTTTTTCTAAGGCTATCTGGGCGGTTGATCAATGAAGACAAATCTAAAGTTATTTTCTTTCACTGCTCTCGCTAGACGAGGAATCCATGGTCTTGGATAAATTAAGATATAAGAAGACCTCTCTTCCAATCACTTATTTAGGTATTCCCATAAATATTCAAAGGCAGAAAAATAAATATTGGAATTGGTTGTTGGACAAAGTCAAGAAGAAAATTGGAAAGTGGACCAACAAGTGGCTTTCTTATGGGGGTAGAATCACCTTGGTAAAATCAGTCCTTCAAGCTATTCCTATTTATGTTTCTTCCGTTTTGAATATCCCAAAGGTTGTTCTTCGAGAATTGGATCAAATCAGTCATCGTTTCCTTTGGAGTGGTACTAAGGAGAAAAGAAAATGGGCCTTGGTGAAATGGGATACTTTATGTCTTCCTAAGAGTGAAGGGGGGTTAGGATTCCGGTCTTCAATTAATAACAACAAAGCTTTATCTGCTAAATTATATTGGAGGATGTTGCATAACCCCAATGCTCTTTGGACCAATAATCTCCGTGCTAAATATGCTCGAGAACAAAAGTCCTGAAGACCTTGTTCGCTATCAACTTCCTACCAAAGGTTCTCCCATTTTAGGAGTTCTTAAGATTGGTGAGGATTTGATAAAGAAAAAATTATTTTGGATCATTCATAATGGTCAACATGCAAATTTTTGGACAGATTCTTGGGATGGTCACAAGCCTTTGATAACTCAGTTTCCCGATTGGAGGCCTTGGATGGAGGAGCTTCACCGAGCTAATTGGATAAAGGTGGCTAATTACTATCGGTACCATACTTGGTAATTCAAAGGTTGGTAGATATTGGATCCCTATTGAGGACTGGCCTATTCAAATCCCAGAAAGGCAAAGACAAGATATCCAAGGCATCCTTCATATGAGATCCCTCTCTTGGTCCCATGAAAAAGATTGTTTTGGATGGAACAACACTACTAAGGGTGAGTATTCAGTTGCTCAAGGTTATTTGACCTTATGCCATAATAATCCCAACCATTCTTCTGACATATTTTCTCAATTGTGGGCTCAAAAGCTCTGGCCTAAGGTGAGGTTCTTTAATTGGCTTTTATTGCATCGTAGGGTGCTTCTTGGTGAGCAACTTATGAAGCGTGGTTTTCATGGCCCTTTTAGATGTGAAATGTGTGAAGAGAATGTAGAAAATATCAACCATATTTTTATTGAGTGTACTTTAGCCTCTGAGCTATGGAGGAGAATGGCAACTTTACTTGGCTTACAGTGGTCCAATTTTTTCACTTTTGAACAGCTTTGGAGGGATTGGCCTAATCAAGAGGGTGTTGATCATTTTATTAGGCAGTTAGTTTGGATGGGTTCTACCATTCTTCTTTGGAATATTTGGAATGAAAGGAACAACCGAATTTTTAATCAAGATAGGAAGGATATTCACTATATTTGGCAAAAGACCATAGCCAACTTAGTTGAATGAGTCCATCAACTCCTTAATCACCCCCAAAACTCCCACCAAAGATGGGATCAAGTGATGCAAAGATTGAAGATTAAACCTTCTAAGGGCAACCAACTTAAAGGGAATGTGAGTATTAGTAAGATGGATAGGACTAGAAATTGGCAACCTCCTCCTAAGGATTTTGGAAAAGTCAATCTCGATGGAGCCTCTAGAGGGAACCACTGGAAAAGCCGGTGTGGGAGGAATTGGTAGACTTTCGGATGGCTCCCTGGTTTTTACTTTTCTTGAGAATTTGGGTATTCTTTCCAATAACCTTGTTGAGGGGTATGGTATCCTTAGAGGCCTTCAGGAGGCTACTAAGGTTGGATGGGAAAAGGTGTTAGTTGAGTCGACTCTCAACTTATGATTAATCTCTTGAAGACTCCTTCTAAGAATCATAAGGTGGATTGGAGAATAAAAATAATTATTGAGAAGATTCGGTTAATCCAGATGGGATTTTTGAAAGTTTATTACAATCATGTGGTCGAGAGATCAAAACAAGAGTGTTGATGCTTTAGCTAATTGGGCTTTGGACAAAGGTGATCTTACTTGTTATGGCCACCCTCCTATATGGTGGGCTTCTCAAATTAGGGAAGCTCTTCTTTCTATCATTTCTTTGGATGGCTCCAGTTCTAAAGGTACCTAGTTTCTTCTTGTTTTTTTTTTTGTTTCTCTTTGGTTCATTCAGTTTTTTTTAGTTCCCTAGCTCATTCTATTCTTTATTTTGTTTCCTCTGTTGATTCTTGCCTTAATAGTCTTCTGGTCTAGATAGGTCATTGTTTTGTTCATTTTTTTTTTTTTTGTCTTCTTTGTTTTTTTTGTTTAGTTTTTTAAGGTGGGTGGGTTCTTTTGTTTTGTTTTGTTTTTGTGTTCTTTGTGTTGTTTTTTGTTGTTCTTGTGTTTTTGTTGTTTTGTTTTTTTTTATGTTTTTTGTTATTGTTCTTGTGTTTTTTTCGTTCTTGTTCTTGGGTTTCTCTTTGTTTGTGTTATTTCATTTTTTTTATGTGTGAGTGTTTTCTATGTTTTTTGTTTTTGTTTATTGTTTGTTGTTGGTTGTTTTTATTTTTATTTTATTTATTTTATTTTTTAGGTTTTGGTTGTGTTTATTTTTCATGTTTTTTTGGGTTATGTCTTTGTAGTGTTCTGTTGTTTTTGTCTTGTTTGTGTTTTGTTATGTGGTTCTTGTGTTTTTCTATGTGGTTTGTGTTGTGGTTTCTTTTATCTTATTGTGCGTGTTTGGTTGTGCTTTTGGTTTTGACACACTCAAGGAGCATGTTTTTTATTTTATTTTATTATTTTTGTTGTTATTTACTTTTTTTAATTTGGTTTTGTGTGTTTGTTTGCTCCTTGAGTATGTCAAAGGTGGTAGGCCAGGTCCGAGTCCTGGGCGTTTTTGGTGGAATGGATACCCCTGCCTCCTTGGGTCTTACCCGAAAGTGGCATCCCTTTTGGGATGTTTTCCACAAAAAAAAAAAAAAGAGATACATTGTACTCCATACAGGAGCACTACTACTATCTACTACAATGCACTTGACAAGAACTTGATATGAAATTGATATTTGATCTACCATTGTGAGGCCCTTTATATAGGAAGATAGATTCCTTGGCCAACACTCTACCTAGCTGTACAAGGGGACACCTTGCACATTACAACTTGCACATTGCCACTTGTACATTTATTACATTGCTTGAAGTAACTAGCTAACTTCCTCCTAAAGTAATATCCTACTCTAACTATGTACCTAAGATGGTACATTTACATGATCCAAATGATGTAATATACTCTAACTCTAACACCCCCCTGTATTACATTATTTGGGTATTGAATATTTCAATCTTCAATATGAATCTTCTTCTTGTGGATGCTCTTTGGCTTGATCAGGTTCTTCTTTAGCTGCTTCAGTCTTCATGTTATAGCTTCTTGTCCTTTCCAATCCTTTGTTCTTTGACATAAGATGTCTTTGATGAACTAGTGATCTCATGATTTGGCATGTCTAAAGTGGATCAGAATTGACCAATATTTTCTCCTTTGGATTTCTGTATGACCTATCTCTTTGACCTTCATAAGTATCAAACGTGAGCTCATTGTTAGTAGATGCTTTTGGAATAAGATCAAAGGTGATTGAAATATAAATAAATGGTGAGGGGCCAAATGGGGAAGATCAAGGTAGACCAGGTACACCTTTCCATGTAATCATGAAACCTATGTCATCTAGGCCATTGAAAATTTATAACATATCAAGAAATCTCCATTCGGTTGCCCACAATCTTAGAAAAAGCATGGATGCGTCCAATAGGAGGAATTTTGAAGTCACACAAGGTCATCTAAATCAACACTACCAAGGACAAGTTAAGAGAATTATAAAGATACTCAGGGGTGTGGGAAAAATGAAAGTGAAACCAATCTCCGATTAGGTGAGAAAGCACCAAAGGTGGCAATGATTATCATGATGGAGAAAGGTGATGATGGCCAGGACACTCTAGCTAATAAGGATGGAAAGGTAGTGGAGACACATGGACAAAATGTATGGAGGGAAGTGAAAACATGTGACTATCATTGTCCAGGTGGAACTTACATTTTTTGGTGAACATTGGGAAAGAAAGGCTATCAGCCACCTCACGTAGAGACTTGTGCTCGATATCATTTATGGAGGACTTAGGGTTGTCAGCATAAACAAGACTCAAATTACAACCTACCAAGTGGCTACAAGATATGGGCATTTCAACATCTAGATGAAACTTACCTTTTTTGATGCACATCTAGACAAAGAAATCATCTGCCACCTCACTTATGAGCTCATGCTTGCAATCGATCAAATAGGACCTAAGATTACTCATTATTTTAGAAATGAAATCGTAGTCTACCACATTGTTAACTGCCTTAGCCTCACAAAATTTTATCAAAAAATATCCACTTTGATTGTGATGCACAATGACTCTTGCCCAATTTAGAAAAAACTTGAGTCTACCTGTCTCACAACAAGAACAGAGATCGGTACCTGGGATCAAAACCTGAATCTTGGTGTCCATAACAACATGGAAAAGGGTTAGGATTGAAACCCAATAGGACAACATTAAACAAGGGCTTGGAGGAAATTACTACGCCATATGGTGAGGGTATCTTGGGAAAGGCCCAAGTTAGCTAGTGTATCAGCAACATGATTTCCTTCATATTAAACATGTTGAATGGAGAAATAATTGAGTTTTTTAAGGAAGTATTTGGATTCATCAATGAGGTTTTGGATGTTCCATGAGGGGGAATGCTCACCTTTGAGGTACTTGATTATATTCAAGGATTCACCTTCAATAATGAGGTTTCCAGTGGAGAGGTCATCAATAAGAGTAAGGTCTTGGAAGAGGGCCCTAGCTTCAGTAAAGTGATTGGTCTGAGAGCGTATGTTTTCAGTATAAGTAATCAGAATTTACCCTTGAGAGTCTCTGAAGACTCTGCCAACACCTACCCATATAAGATTCCCTTTTGTAGTACCATCAAAGTTTAGTTTGACCCATCCTTCAGGAGGAGGATACCACCTTACCTGTGATCTGTTAATAGGAGGAATAAGGGGGCCCTTAGAGGGAGACCAAAAGATCTAGAAATTCTGTGTTCTGAGGGAGGTTCCATAGAATCAGCCTGAGGGATAAAGAGAGCATTCTCTTTGGCAGTAGTGATGATACAGGCACTCACCAAGAGGACATATTTAGAGGTGTTGTGAAAATCTCTATGGTTGCTCTCAAACCAAATACTCCACAAGAAGTAGGGGAGGCAAAAGACCTACAATGATTTAAGAGATGGCTTAATAAAGGAGTGAGCCATTGCAACCAAAGATCATTAAGGTATTGGGGGTAACCCAAACTATTTCAAAGGCAAAGAAGAGCGCTTGCAAAATATTTTAAAGAAAAGGGATATTCCAGGAAGAGATGTTGACCAGATTCAGATTTGGCTTTGGAAAGGTAGCACCGATTAGGGATAGTCATACCTTTGAGAATGAGGTTATCTATGGTGAGAATTTTGTTTTGAATATCCGTCCAAAAGAAAAAGGTAATCTTAGGAGTGAGTTGCTTGAGTTAGATACGGTTAATTGGAAACCAACTATTGTTGTTCTCTTCAAAGATGTAATAAATCGACCTCATGGTGAAGAGGCCATTTTCACTACATTTCCAGATGGGAGAGTCATCCAAGTTTGAGCTAGGAATGACACAGGTTCTTAGGAGGTTGTTGAGAGATCTACTAGCATTGGCTTGAGCAACACTTAGATCGGTCAGGAGAATGGCCTTCCATATTTTTCTTCCATGAATAGAATCAATAAAAGTACAAACTTTGCTCCCAAATAAGACATCAATGATGATCTTGATGGTGGCTACGTCTGGGAGCTCTATGAGGGGCTTCTCAAGAATCCACCGGTATTATGGGTTTGACACTAAACAAGTTGAATTATTTAATAATATACATAAAATGCTCCTATGTAACCCAAAAAAAATAATATACATAAAATATACATAATAGTATTACAACACAACCCCACCCTCATTACATCATCGTCTCGTAATGGTATTACAACAAAGCTTGAATATTATCCATATATTATTTGGTAAGATTCAATTTTGAATTTTGTTCTTAAAATGTTAAAAAATCTAACTATTAAACTAATACCCTTGATTTCAAACCCTTTCTTTTTACGTTTGTATTCTAATATATATTAAAATATTTTAATAACGTAGTCAAAAAGCTTGATCAAGGCAACTGCATCACAGTGCAAAATATATTAAAGTTTACATAATGTTATTGTTCATATACATAGTAACTACAACGTGAGGATGACCCTATAGAATTTTATGGGAACTCATAATCTTCTTTGTATTTTGTATATAAATTTTTTTGGTTAAGTTATTTATACGAAGATAGTTTTTTTTCAATTTTTTTAATTTATATGGTGGAATGGTAGTGGTTATTAAGAAAATTTAATTTTTTTTTTATTTTTTATTTTTTTAAAACCGGGTAGGCTGTCCAGTTATGACAGTATTTTGGGTCGCATGCATCATAATGCAACTATAATAATTTTTTTAAAATTTACAGTGGTTGTTGGCAGGCTGTCCAATTTTTATGGCGGTCAGAGTATTCTCCGTTGTCACAGATCTTCGCTTTGTCCACCCTTATAACCACCATGCCACAATCATTTTAAACGCTTTTATGTCGCTGAAAGCACCAGAAGAGGGACAAGTGTTGAGTACGATGAGACCCGACCTTGGACCTCTGACCCTTCCGAGGTCTTCCGAGGTTTGGTCAAACCAATTGATCCTTTATATTAACATAGTTACTTCAAGTTTTAAATTTAATTTTAAATCTAAATCACTTTTTACTCTGCAAGTAGTTTAAGATTCCATTGGTAAAAAAAAAAATTCTATCTTTTTAGTCTAATATTTATTATATTTATTTACAGCTACAACATACAGCATAGAGAAGATTAAATCATATTTCTCGATAATTTGAAATGAAATAGCATTTAACAATTAAATAATAGCGACAACTACAAATGTTAATGCAAAAGCAACCCGTAATTAGTAAATGAACAAGCTACAAATATTAAATGCCTGTGTCCAGTGCTGAGTAAGAAGCAAACCGTATTTCTTTGAAGTAGTTAATAGGATAATGGCTAAAATTGCATCATCTTATTAATACACAAGCTCAAGACCTCTAACTAGGACTGAATTTGAGGTAAGCGATTGGGGATTGGGGACCGTGAAACTATTTCTGTTTAGTTTAAACTTATTGTTTTCTCACCTTACACAAGTTTTGCAATAATCAAATGAAACACAGAAGTCAAGCTCTTATATTTCATTCATAAATCTTGAAAGATTAAGATTTTGGAATTGCACTTACTTGTTTCCCACGGAGACTTTCTCAGCAATTCCTTAAACGCTGCAATACCAAGGCCCTATGGCCTGCTGCTCAGCAGAAACTTCTGCCTGGGTAAGATTCTTTGTGGCTAGAGAATGTGGTCCTAAGTACATCTCTCCTACTTTTCTTTGTCTTGATTTAAAGGGAATTATACGTTCTTGATTAAGGAAAAAGAATGGAAATATCTGAGATCTTTAGCATTCCATCGTATTAATTTATGGTGTAGCGTTGGGCCTAAAATTTGTCATTGAAATTGGATGGAATTATTACAGAACATGAGATATCAGATTTGCTTCTGTACGATAGAATTCAATAAAGTCTGGTGCCACATTACTTTATTATCTGTAATCCTAGTTTAATCCCATGTATAAAAAATATTTCTATAATAAATAAATAAAAATCTGTGTGAATGGTGTTTTCATGAAATAATAGACTTCCTTTATTAAAAATTTATTTATTGCTTTCATATAGTATAGACAATTGGGTGGGTGGAATTATGTGACAAACCATTCTTTATAGTGTATATCACCATTACTATTTTCATAGGTTTTCTTCTATTTTACTTGTTAGTATAGCATAGATGTAAAATTACAATTTTAATTAGAATTTGTACTTCATACGAGTGCTTAGAGATATAAGCATGGTTATTCTTATCTAAGAGTATATCAACTAAATTAAGAGTACATCAACTAAATTAGTATTTAACTTTTTGTACTTACAATTAAATAATTTTTTTATAGAAAATCCAACAACTTATAGTCTAATTAAATAGATGATTATATCTTATACCAGTGCTTTTTATCTATTATTTTTCAAACGATAACAAAGAATGTTTTGTCATGTGTATAGTTATTTAAAATATTTTGAAAAATATTTTTTGAATGTTAGTATATTAGTATTTTTTTCTCATGTCAAATATGACCTCATTTAATGCATTTATCTTCATCTCAAAATACCATCTCAAATTAAAAAGTCCAAGGACTAGTACATATCTTGTTTCATGATTCAAAATATCAAATAATTATCATTATTATTATTATTTTTCAATAAATTAATTATTAGTATACTTAAAAGCATAAAAAGAGATTATAAATTAAAAAAAAAGGTATGGACTTATCCAATTGTTGTGTTTTCTAATAAAATTTCCTTTGTATATATACACACACTTTGTAGGTCTTGGTCAAAATATGATATCTTCCACCTCATAGGACCTCATAGGATAAGTTCATAATTCATTACCACTTAGCATATTTTAAAACATAAAAATTTAAGAATACTAGCTTGTACTGAAAGTTTCAAAAACTTGGTTTATATGTCCCATGGTTCTTCCACTTATCACTAAAGATCAAAATATTGTTAAGATATACAATAAAGTTAATCTATAAATATAACAATACAATATTTTTTATTATGATTTTTTTGGTGCATTGCATAAATCAAAGGGTCTAACCAATGTAATATATTATTCTTTCATAAAATTGTTAGCTCATTTATTTCTTGTTTTCTTCCCACAAAAAAAACTAGTTTTTATAGAGGTTTCATTCAGATGCTTGTTTTATCATATTAAACTACAATAACCCTAAATTTTTAGTTGGTAACTTGTCTTCTTGCATAGGTGAATCTAGCATGTATAATTACTAATGACAATTGGCATATTTTTGTACTCTTATACCACTTCATTCTCACCTTATGCTTTTAGCTAATTGAGTAGATTAATTTGTAGACAATAATTTGAATTTATATTAAGTAGAGATAAGAGTTTATTATATCACCATATGGTCATTTCTCAATTATTATTAGCCTAAAACATGCTACAACATCTTCATCCTCATTGTTATATATTTCAAAATACACTTAAGTTGTTTCAACCCTCTCCAAATTTGCAACATCTCTTTGGTTTTCATTTTGTTATATGAAGTATTTTTCATCCACTCTCAAAGTTGGAAGATTCATGATAATCCCTCCTTTCAAAATTTTGAATCTTTATTTATTTATTTTGTTTAATAGAATTTTCTCTCCCTTTTGTTTAAGTAAATGTAAAATTCATTAAATCCAGCATAAAATATTAATTATTTGATTATAAGTTCATAAGTCTTAAATTTACGAGAGCACGATGAATGGGTTTTCATATATTGAAGCTAAGGTTTCCATATTTAAAACCAATATAAAGCTAAAATTATTCTAAATATCCCTTTTCCTTGTATTTATATAATCAATTAATGACATACAATCTTTATTAGCTCTTAAAAATTGAAGATTGTAGATTTAATACTAAACAATTTGGGCTATTTAATAAAATAGACTTACAAACTAGTTCAAATTCTTTCTTTTTATCTTGTATTCTAATTTTACTGAAATATTTTCATAATGTTGTTAGTAACCTTGGTCAAGGAAATTTCATCACAATGCAAGTATAATAAAGGTTACAACATGTAATTTTTCATGAACAAATTACAACATGAGTATGAGTCTATATGAGTATAGGATCTTATGGGAACTCCAAATCTTATTTATATCTTGTATATAGTTTTATGGTTGAAATATTTATATGAATATATTTAAATGCTAGTGTTATCATATTAGAGTGTCTCAAATGTCTATGGTGGTGGCCCAACACACTTAGGCACCCGCGTATTGCATTAAAGCATAGTGGAAAGCTCCATGAGCAATGTGAGTACTTGTTGGGTAACCTTGTTAGAGTATATTACATCATTTAGGTCATGTAAATGTACCACCCTTGCTACATAACTATAGTAGTAGATTAATTTAGGGGGTAGTTAGATAGTTACTTCAAGTAATTTAATAAATGCACAAGTATCTATGTGCAAGTTGTAATTGTGCAAGGTGTCCCCTTGTACAACTAGGTAGAGTGTTGGCCAAGCAATCTATCTTTCTATATAAAGGGTCTCATAGTGAGTGATTATATATTGTTGTAGGTAGTAGTAGGTATACTGTGTGGATCACCATATAGATTGGTGATGGGGTACAATGTAGTTCTTTAGTATTAGTTTTAGAGTGTTCACTTCCTCCATATTGCATTGTATCATTTTTGTCACTTTCCATTAATAACATATTTCAACATCTTACATTTTTGCATATTTCATATCTTGTGATTGTATTCTCCCTTGGCATACACCATCAAAAGCTAACAGTGGTATCAAAGCACATGGTAGATCAAATAGGAATAGGGAGAGCCATGAGATAGATTGAAAGGAGAGAAGAAAATCTCAGTTCCAAAATTTTTGAGATTGTATTTGGCTAGAGTCTTTCCACAAAGTTGCAAAAAAACTCGTGAAGACTAGGATTCAACATTCGTTCTACTAGATTGACAAATCAATTAGTGAAGATTCATCATTGACAAGATTTAGAATCATCTTACTAATATCTTGTTGCAAAAAAAGAAGCTGAAGGAAGCCTTGTTGTAGATCTACACATTGTAGAAGAAAAGGCCACATAAGCCTTATTGTAGAAGAGAATGCCATAGAAGCCTTATTACATAAGAGAAGGCCACATAAGCCTCATTGCAAAAGAAAAGGCCATAGAAGCCTTATTGCAGAAGAGAAGGCCACAAAAGCCTTATTGCAGAAAAAGGCCACAAAAGCCTTAATCCAGAAGAAAATACCATAAAAGCCTTGATCTAAAGAAGACTCCAAAGAAGAGTTTGTGAGAAATAAAATATAAGAGATTGGTGATCTCCATTGAAGACTATGAATTATAGATTAGCTAGAGTCTTTCCACAAGACTGTGAAGACCAGGACTCAACACATAACTCATACCACTAGTTTCAAGAATAACTAGTGAAGATTAAAAGAGTCTGAGAAAATATACCACTGGAAATAGCAAATTAAAGATTTGTTCTAGAAGAATCTGAAGAGATCCATAGAAGATCTCATTGGAAAAATTCCAATCTTGAAAGAGATAGAGAGGGACTAGCAAAGTCCTGCTCTTGATAAAAGAAGAAGTAAAACTTAGAGATCTGAGAAGAAGATCTCATTGCCAAAAATTCCATAGTCAAAGGTTGAAGGAAATGTCTCAACAAGAAGACCAAAGAAACTGCAAGACTAAAATATATTAGATAGGTATTAAGGAGAAACAAGGAGAAGTCTTGGAGAGACTCATTGCAAAAATCATAAAAGTCATCAAAGAAGTTCCTAGGATAATTCATTGGAGAAATTCACTACAAAAGATAGTGAAATATTTGGGATAATTATTGCCATATAACAAGCCCAAAAGGAGAAGAATTTAGCAAGGAGTGCCAAATATTGAATAAGAATATTAAAGATCTCAAGAAATTCTGATTATTTTGAAGTTAGAACCTAATAAAGATGTTGAAGAAAAACTTAGACAGAAGAAACCTACCAAATACAAGAAGATTTGAAGATTACCCTTCATAGCTAAAGAAGGCACATATAGATATTTGTTGGATTCACATCAAACTACTAAAAGGGTTCTAGAAGGAAAACATTTTAGTGAATAGATTTATTGCTAAAGGATAACAATCAAGATAACATTACTAGCTATAAGACTTCATAGTTCCAAGCCAAATATTGAAGGAGAAGTTGAAAATCATTTACTACTAGAAGTATTCACAACTGCGGGTAACCAACATTCCAAACGAGAGACTTGGTGAATCAACTCATCAAGATATTCCTAATAAAAGGTAAACAAATTAGGTGCAAAAAGGTTCATTACTTGAATACTAATTCAGATTACTACTTAACTTCATTGAGCACCTTATTAGAATTTGGAAGTTGTAAAATAGAAGGTTGCATTTTAAGTCCTCAAAGAAAGTGCAAAAGATAGTTTCTGTTAAGGTTCATTACTTGCACATTAATAGGAGTTAGATACATTCTTCCTATTATCTAAATTGAAAAGAGGACTACATTAAGGAATTTGTAGATATTATTTAGTGCATTTGAAACTACTTTGAGAGCTTATTAATAGGAGCAATAAGGTGAGATTATTAAAGTGCATTAAATTGGAAATATTATTGATTCATTGCACTATACTAGTTGTTCATTAAACTAGTTACTCTCAAAGGGTTATTGATTGTTAAGATCAAAGGCACAAATATACAAATAATCAAAGTGTCTAAAGAAACTATTTATAACTCAGTACCTGTAAGGTATTGTGGCCTATAAAAGCCATCAAGTAGATTGAAATTCCTCCAAGGAGTGGAGAAGAATAAAGCAACAATTAAATTAGTAATAAAAGCTAAAAATCAAAACTTGGTGAGTCTCAAATTCGAGGTGCACTAAGAAAATGTTAGTGCAAAAATTACTTCTTCAAAAGCTTACTATCTATGTGATTATTAGCTTGGATTCATTACCAAATTAACCAAGCAAAGGAGAGAGTTGTCTAGCAAAGAAGACAACATCCATCAACTCTCGCCTACAAGTATTAGTATAGAAAATTTGCCATCAAAACCAATAGGAGAAGCTTACAAAAGAAGGTGCAAAATCAAGGTATCTTATTATAAGCATATTTACATTATCTTGCACCATAATATCCTATTCTACATAGCAAAAAGGATAGAGTCTGAGTGTCATAAAGACACATCCTTCACAAGCAAGGATTATCTCATAAGTGATCATAGAGGAGCACTATCCAAGCAAGATAAAAAGAGCCTTTAAGAAGCCCATATCGCCCATGATTGTGGACAATCACAATGAGCAACCTGCAAGCATACATAACATAGCACAAGGAAGGAATTGTCATCTATAAAGACATAATAACAATAGCTTGAAAGTAGAAGAAGATTAAAGCATAAGGGTAAACAAAAGAAGCAATACCCAAGAGATAGATGTTCATCTAAAAGGAGAGCTTGAAGCCACCATTGGAGTATCTCAAAACTCCATCGAAGCATTGCTCATCATCCTAGCTCGAAGCCACCATTGGAGTATCTCAAAACTCCATCGAAGCATTGCTCATCATCCTAGCTCGAAGACACTATTGGAGTATCTCAAAAATCCACTGAAGCATTGCTCATAATCCTAGCTAGAGCCACCATTAGAGTGCAAAGAACCTCCATTATAGCATTGCTCATCATCTTAGCTGGAGCCACCTATACAAGAAATACGTTGACTTGAAATAAGGTGTTGGAGACAAGATATTGAAGCACTAGCTAGCAAAAGAAGAGGTAAGAAATATACATTGAAGAAGACTCACATGCAAAAAACCTAAGCGCCACTTGACACATTTATTCTTGGCACACTCATATTGCTCAATGTACATTCAAAGAAGAATATTTAAGGCATCTTCAGTTACAAAACTAGGAGGTTACTCAAGCATTAGCTATCATTGAGGTTACGAACACCCAACCATCATTGCATAGAAAAATGAGTTTAAGAAGAGCTCATGTCTCAACGCTTACCATAGTGTAACTCCCAAGAACCAATTGTCATAAGGAGGAAGGCATTTTCATTATTTAATAACGCCTATTATTGAAGAAAGATGAAAAAATTAAAGGTACACAGTCAAGCCTACAAGGTGTGGAAGCACATTCATAGCAAGCACCGTGTAAGAGTGCATTCAAGTCACAGAGATTCAACACAAAAATTAGACTTAGCAAGGTCAAAATTCCACACAAGAATGTGGAAGATTCAAATAAAACACCCATTAACGAAGGAGCATTAAATGCTCAATGACACTAAGAAATATTAATGCCATTCAAGGCACACCAGACAACGAATACAACACTACATAAGATACGTTGAAGGAAGCTCATACAAAGGTATATCGTGCGCCCATATTACTAATATTATTTACTTGCTTTTATTAAAGGAGATATAATGTGATTTTATAAGGTTTACTATTGCATTTGATAATACAAATTCAGCCAAAGCATTAGTAGATAATTATATTTCAGAAAATTAATCATTGATGTGCATACACATAATATAATATTTAAAATATTCAATTAGGAGATATAAGGTTGTCAACCTTTATTAAATAATTAATTAAATTGCAAATATCATTATTTTCTAATGTTTCAAAAAGTAGGGAGATATAAGGCAAACTACTTCAAACTTTATACATATAATTGGAATTTAAAAAATTAACCTTTTGGAAAGAGAAGCAAATTAATTTCCTACATACAAAGTTGGAATTAATTGGTAAAATTTTCTCATACTCATTCTAAGGAGACAAAAAGAAATCCAAAAATTAAAGCATTACTTCATTGTGATAGATAAGGCAAAATTAAAATTTGATTATTATTGCTTACAAAACATTACAAAATCAACTTAGAAGGTGAACTAAACATTAGGGAGATATAAGGAAGCCTAAAAAACCTAATTCTAAGAAATATTTTATCAAATTAGTTCACATATCTTAACTAGGGAGAAATAAGGAATTCTACAAAAGCTAAAACTTGAATAGCTTTATCAAAAAAATTCATATACTATTAACTAGGGAGTTATAAGGTGGACTACAAAATATATACACTATCAAAGCACTTCATAACCTAATCTAGGAGCTATAAGTATGTCTACTTCCAAGAATACAACAAACAATAACATGAATAACCCCTTTTGAAAGGAAAACACAAGTGCCATAAAAATTAGAATCATGAATCTACTTATAAAGGGTGAAGCATATTTAGATCTTACTTCAAAAATGATTCACAGTGAAGCTTTAGATGATAACTTTGATACCATGGAACATTATATACAAGCTTGACTCAATGAAGCAATTAAAAATGGGAAGGATGACATTCTACTTTCTTTAGATTTTGTAAGCATATTGTATATGGCACTACTCACATACAAATGCTACAAGAATGAGAATGCAGAACTAAAAGGATTGATAGAATCTCTTAAAAAGAAAATAAAATTGAGTGAATCATACTTAGAAAAGATATTTCAATCCTCATGTAGTATTGGTACTTCAAGTTCTACTAATTCAATATCTTATCATAATGCTTTGAGTATTTGTTCGAAAGCCTCTATACACAACAAGGAAAAAGAAGGAAAATTACTTCTACAAGAATCAGATAACAGTACAACCACTTATGAAAGAACAAAAATAGGATCTAAAGCAAAGGTTAAACAAGAAGAGGAAGAATCAGACAAAGGAGGCATACAATGCAAGCCAAATACTATTCAAGAGAAGAAGACCCATATTGAAGACTAAAGTCTTAAATACCCAAATAATATAATACAGGGGGGTGTTAGAGTATATTACATCATTTGGATCATGTAAATGTACCATCCTTGGTACATAAATATAGTAGTAGATTAATTTAGGGGGTAGTTAGATAGTTACTTCAAGTAATATAATAAATGCACAAGTGCCTATGTGCAAGTTGTAAATGTGCAAGGTGTCCTCTTGTATAACTAGGTAGAGTGTTGGTCAAGCAATCCATATTTCTATATAAAGGTCCTCATAGTGAGTGATTATATATCGTTGTAGGTAGTAGTAGGTATACTGTGTAGATCACCATATATATTGGTGATGGGGTATAATGTAGTTCTTTAGTATCAATAGAGTGTTCACTTCCTCCATATTTCATTGTGTCATTTTCATCACTTTCCATTAATAACATATTTCAACATCTTACATTTCTACATATTTCATATCCTGTGATTGTATTCTCCCTTGGCATACATCATCAAAAGCTAACAAACCTATACGATTTTGCTAAGGCTAACTCCTCATCATATGTGATCTTTAGCGCACATTCCTACACTACTTGCATTCATGAGAGAAATTTGCAAAAAAGAAAACCCAAGTTAAGGAGGTGATGCACCAAGATCAAAATATTTTTTGGTGCAAAATGGACTAAATGAACACATTTTACCATTTACCAAAAGCTAAAAAGTGAACACAATTTTGATCTAACATGAAAACATTAAGCACAAGATAAAATTAATATCAAAACCAAGATATAACGAAATTAGTCACAAATTCCTTTATTACAACCAAGATAAAATTAATATTTCTTACATGGATGTTAGACCAAAAGAGGCTTGAATTCCATTAACAAAAGAACTCAAGGCTTGAGTCCATCTTATGCACAAAAAAAAAAGTACACACAAGGCAAGATATTAGGCATGAGCATGCATTTTTTATGCTTGTAATAAAGACAAAACTATTATTTATATGCAAATATTAGTCTTTTCCCCCAAATACTACTCTAGCTATTCAAAATTTTATCCTATAATAAAATGAGGGATAGGTTTATATTCAATGCCTATAGGATTGAGGTCTCTAGCATAGTAGTAATCAATGTCAAAGGCTATGGAACCCTTGATTTTGAAGCCTTTACTACAACTTCCAATTATTTTACTAGAGATTTACCCTAGAGATAAGTGTAGGATTCACTTGTAACCAATGTCATTGGATTTGAGATCTCTAGACTAGATCTTTCATTGCCACTCTTCTTTAATATGCAAATCATTTCCCTTAAAAATCATGTCTCAATGGTGAACGTAGGTGGACTTGAAAATTTTTACTAGCTACTATTTTTATGAGCTTAGAAAACTTTCTTGGGATATTGTGTGTAAATGTTACCTCTTATAAAGCCCCTAGAGGTTTCTCGTTTATGGTAGGTTGTAAATGAAGTATGATTAGTCATCAATTTTTTAAAATTACGACCTACCAGGTTGGACTACTTTCTCCTTAATAGGACTAGCAGAGATTCCCCAAAATCTCCTTCTTGTCTATGCATTTCTCTTTGGGCAATTGATCTTGGATATTGAATGACTGACACTGTTTTTTGATGTTATGTCATCCCTTTTATTTCCTTAATGTGTGTGAGTTGTTGGATTATATTTGAGTGTAGAGAAATAAAACCATGTGGTTACCACATGTATGGATGTTATGGCTCAATTAGATGTGGAACAACCACATATATGGCTACTATGGCTCAATTAGATGTGGAAGATTGACCAAATATTGAAGATCTTCTTGAGATAATGTAGACCATCAAATGCTAAGATTGGATGGTTTATAAATTTTTGTGAACTAGGAACTCCAACATCTACTCCTATCCTTTGTGGAATCTTAGACCATTCTTGACCTAATATCTTATTATTGGTGGCTTTTGCACACACAACAAGGAGATCATATGGCTATCACATGGGTAACCATTATGAGCTCAATGAAATAAAAAATAATTAGGTCTACAAGATCGATTGTAAGGGAGAGAATAGATCAATAGCTACTATTGCTATATTCTTATCAATAGTTGGGTTGTTCCTAGTTATAATAAAAAAGGTTCTTGCATACCAACCAATGGTGGGGTCCATTTAGTTATCACCAAAAAGGCTAAAGGAGATGATGCAGGCCATTTGGTCATTGAGATAAAATGAATCACGTAACTTTATTAGAATATGGTATTATAATCTTCTTGAAGTTTTGTAGGTTGTTGGGTCTTATATATACCCAATTGATGTAAGATCTTCTCTAGATATACCCCATGATGTGATAGGTTATTGCCTCTTTTGTGTATTGACAATATGTCTACCACATGTCTAGGACTTAACTAAAGGAAATAATATCCTTTGACATATTTTGGATGACCTCATGAGATATAATGCGCTATTAGATGACCAATCAATGGCTCACATGAATTTAATTTTCCTGGTGGATCTTCCCTTTGTGGAATCAGTGCTTGTCATAGATCTTGGAAAATTGATGATGTGTGTGGGTTTGCTTTGCCACCAATTTTCTTTTTCTTAGGATGTAGAACTCATTGTTGGATTAAATTTGGTCTATGGGCCATGTGGGATTAGAGTTTTTTATGGTCTTCTTGACATCTTGAATTAATATTTGTAGTTAATCAATCCACTAGACATCCCATGTGGCATAATGGTTTTATCAAATATTTTACACATAAAAGAGTTCCTACTATAGAAATTGAAGAATCAATGGTACATAGAGCTTCAATCCATCATCACTCCTTTGCTCATAATACTAGTGCCTATCATGATTTTAAAATTGAAAACACATACAACTTTCACCTTTCTTCCTCTAGTAGTCTGCTTTATGTTGAGGCTGACTTATAATATTTGCCCGAGGTGAAAATATTTTCTAGGTGTAGTGAATATAACTATAATTCTAGTGGCTCACAAGGGATCTTCTTCCTACTGAAGATAGAGAACCCCAATAAAAGTCTTGACCTTATCTATTGGATACAAAGTTATAATAAGTAATGAGGAATTTGCATAGATGAAAAGAAAGGGGAATATTTTAGAGGAGCAATATGTCTCACAAACTCTAGATATTTTGTGTTGTTACATGCTTGGGGATCAAATGAGAAAATATTAAGGGTAAGGTTCCCTTTTACCGATTTTACCCTTAAGGATCATGGTACCCACTTACATTGATTTCACCTAATGTGCATTCATTCCTTCACTTCATAAAACTAGAGGGGAGATTCCACCACCTCTTTGAAGTATTAAGTTCACCCCATTTGAATAATTCTTCTTCCTGGAAGAGTCAATGCAAGGAGATCATTAATTTTTTGGACACCAATTTTTTATCAGATTTTCATCAACAAACTTGTACCATATGGGCTTTACTCCCTTTACTATAGAAATAACAAAAAAGAGCTATCTCCATTATTAGGGCATTAAATTACCCCTACAAGGTTGTATTTTTCTCATGTGAGGTTAGCAAATATATGTTTCCTCCTTTTGGCATCAGATCTACCCCATACAAATTGAATTTACCCATTTTATGGAGGGTGGAGTGAAGAAATGGAGGCCAACGATCTTGCTAATCAAATGGTCTACAATATATCTTGACCAACCAATAAGTGATTGACATGAATCAAATTCATATCTTTCTTTTGATAATATTTGATGAAGTATGAGTCATTCACATGACAAGATCTATTGACACATAATATCATTTTGAGAGTTTGTACATTTTGTTGATTTGATAACTATGATCATTCTAGGGATGCATCCTTGCCATGATTCATGAATTAGCATGAACTATTGATCACTTGGTTAGATGGTTCATGTTACCTCTATACTGGGATCTTATTTGTTTACTCTTAATTTGGCATGAATCCATCACATGTCATTCTCTTATCAATCCAATGACTATTACTGATCTGAGGAGTTCCCTGTGTTGACCATTTTAGTTAGTAGCATTGCTTGTTGATATGATCTAATTATATGGTCTGTGATATTCTATCCTTTTATTTCCATACTCTTGAGTTGGCATGGACCTACCATGTGGCTTTCTTGACTTAATTTGATAATTTTCAGTACTTCAATAAGTCTCTCTCTTGACATATTTTAGTTTTATGTGGGCCATTAATTTTGACCACTTTGAGGTCTTCAATGCCATGGATCATTTTGTAGCTCCTTTTGAGTCTCCATGATTTTATAAACTAACATTTTCGATTAGTGGGGCATATCAAGTGATAAATCCTATTATAAAAAAAGACATGATGTAAGGAAAAATGATATATAATATTTTTTTTTTGTAGTGGATCTTATGGATAACTCTTTAGGTAGATATCATTGATTTGGATTGGTAGAACATCACCATCAAGTTTTGATAGCTCAAATGAATTATCCTTCTTACTACCATTTATAATGTATGGGTTGCTCTAGATATCATAAAATTTGGTATGGTATCCCATTTTGCTTCAATATTCATCCCACTTGAGCACATGGTTGTTAACTTGGAAGCCCTAAGGAGTTGCTTCTTGTCAAACACATATTAACCACTCAGCATTTTTGCAACTGCTCTATGGATGATTTTCTTAGCTTCTCAAGATTGGGCAATTTTCCCATCCTCATGGTCATGGAATCATTCTCCTAGAGTTCCAGTTGATGAAGCAACTATAACACTGATAACTCTTTGGAGATTTACAATCTTGCTTCCTTACCATATAATAGGGAATAAGGTAAACTATCTATCATTTTTTGGGGGTGATTTGATTTGATCATAGGGTTTTTTAGGTGTGAATATTTCATTATCTCTTATTATTTGAACCTATACTTTTTAGGATCCTTATTAGGTTATGGTTGGTGGATTTTTCTAAACCATTTTCCTAAGGATAATAGTTCAATAAAGCTTTTAGATACATGCCATAACAGAGGGTGAATTGAGTGTTCTTAGATTTGATGAATTCTTGGGCATTGTCTATAATAATGGTCTTTGGGGTACCAAACCAAGTTATGATCTCCTCAAGAAAATATATTATGAATTTTTTATTGGCCTCCTTTAGTGAGATTGCTTTTGTCCACCTAGTAAAATAATCCATGACAATGAGAATCCACTTGTAACCCTTGCTTTATGGTGGGTTTATCATACCAATAAAATCCATACCCTATTGGTAGAATGACTTAACCACAATTATGGATTTTAAGGACATGGGTGCATTTCTCTTCCTTCTAGTGAAGAATGTGCACTTATAGTATTTTCTCACCCATTTATGCACATTTATAAACATGATGGTCCAATAATATCCAACTCTCATGATATTTGTAGCACTAGTTTAAGTTGATAAATGGCCTCCTAAGAATCCTTGATGAAATTATTGAAGAAATGATTGAGTTTGATCCCTTTTAACACACCTCAAGAGGATGCCATCAAGGTTACTCCAGAAAAAACATTTTCAATTAAACTTAATAAGAATTCTATAATCTAAATTCCCTCCTTTGAGCCTAATCTAGGCCTAATGGGTAGGGAAAACCCAAGCCCTTACAAATAAATATTTTCCTAACTATTTCTTCATCCAAATTAATGAAGCATTGGTCCTTGTCTATTTCCTCCTTGACCATGTCTTGGGTCATCCTTTAGCACAAGAATCTCCCCCTAATAAGATTTTTTGGCTTCTTTCTATATCATATTCTAGAATTTTGGGTATCCACTTGGCTCTCTTTTTATTGATTTTTCCATCCATTATTTGTTGTTTTATAGTGGAGTGGACCACATGTGCAATTATCTTATTTTTGGATACTAGATATTTAAACTCTTCAATACCCTAATCAAGGCATACACTTATTTTTCAACAAAATTGTACCTCTCCCTTTAAAGTATGATTAAATAGGGCAATTAGTTGCTCATGTTGATCATCATATTTCTGAGTTAGCAGGGTTGCATCATTGAATTTCCTTTTGAATGCATAGAGGATGAAATATTTGTCAAAGTCAGGGTTCAACAGCATGGGAGCTTCTACTATGGCCCTTTTTATTTCTTCAAAATCCTCCTCTTATTTAGTCCATTTGAAAAACTAATCCTTATTTAGCATGAGTGTCATGGGCCTGACAATACCCACAAAAATGGATATAAATATCCTAATAAAATTTATCTGCACAAAGAAATATTGGAGAGCCTTTTTGTGTTGGGACAGTGACAAATTGGTGATGTCATGAACTTTGTTAGGGTCTATGGTAACACCTTTATTTGATAAAATGTAGAACAATAACTTACCTTGAGGTACATAGAAGATGCACTTTTTGGAATTTAGTCACACACCAAACTCTTGGTATTGCTTGAATATATTCTCTAGGTGCATAAAAGGATATTCCTTCCACTTAGAAAATATAATCAAGTCATCTAGATAGACCAGAATTATTTTATTAATTAGTTCCTTGGATGCAATATAGCCCTCTGAAAATTTACACCAACATTTGACAAGTCGAAGGGCATCCATTGATATGCAAAGGTTTTCCATTTGGTAATGAATTGTATCTTGTGTTGATACTTATCTTCCACCAATACTTAATTATAGCCAAATAATCCATCTAGCAAAGAAAATATTTCAGAACTAGCAATAGTCTAAAGGATCTTATCCATCGAGAGTAAGGGATAGTGATATTCAGTGAGGCCTTGTTCAGGTTCCTAAAATTAATGCACAACCTGATGTTACCATTTTTATTCCTTATGAGCACTGAATTAGAAACCTAGGTGGTAAGTTTGAGGGGATATATAATCTTGGACTTAATTAATTTATATAATTCCTTTGTCATGAGAGGCTTGATCTTGGGATTAATGGTTTGTTATTTATACCTTATAGGTTTTGCATCAAGATCAAGCTCAATCGTGTGTTGGATAATGTTTTTATTGTACCTCTTTATGTCTTCATAGCTTAATGCTATCATCCCATCATAATTTTGGCATGGGTAAGTCAAAGATTCCTTTTTCTTTGGGTAGCAATTTTATCAATCTTCAATGTTTATCTCAGGGTGACCTCTATTTCTTGGTAATCCTCCTTATTAGCTTGTATACCCTTATTTCCTTTGAATTATCATCTAGACTAGAAAAGGATTCCAATGTGATGATCCCCTTGGGAAGCTTGTTGGATATTAAT
Organism: Wollemia nobilis; assembly: GCA_028583015.1. NCBI lineage: Eukaryota > Viridiplantae > Streptophyta > Pinopsida > Araucariales > Araucariaceae > Wollemia > Wollemia nobilis. The sequence goes on along the minus strand of JAQPPZ010003287.1, from coordinate 2,271,319 downwards.
TGAATTATTTGGTCCTCATAAGCTTCCTCAATCTAGGGGCTTAATTCAGCTATGGATACAATCATTTGTTGAATAAAATGAATAATTTGTTCATCATTATCAAACACCTACTAATATACCTCATTGTTAGGAATGGTAAACCTAATTATCAACTTTATGTGCTAGTAATTTTACATTAGGTCATTCATAGGATCGAACTATGACTCTATAACCACTATATGGTTAGCATCCATATTGTGAGACCTAGAGAGAAATTTGAAGTTGATTGCATCAAAAGCTTTAATTTCATCCCAAACCATATGATTGTAAGGCCTTATTAGTCTATTTTTTGATAAAATTTTAGATCTTACCTACTTAATCACTAACTCGGTGTTGCCAAAGAATTGTAACAACTAAACTCATATTTTTCACAAGTTGGAGATCAAGCATCAAGGACTCATACTTGATGATGTTGTTTGAGCAACTAGACTAAAATTTATAAGATTGTAGTATTTTTGTCTCTTTTGGTGAGATTAGATAAACACTAGCACCAAATATCCTTTTGCTTTTGGTGCCATTAAAGTACAACTTCCACATGCTAGTCAGGTTCTCTCTAGTCTTCATGATCTTGGGAATAGATGGGCTTTCTTCTTGAGTTAGGTAAGCCCATTGTTCAAAGAAATTATTGAAATATGTGTCCCACATATTGAATGGATCTTGGTCCATCTAGTAATTCAAAACTAAAAAATGGTCTTGTCAATGAGCAACTTTGATTTGGAATGCCTTTTCTCTCTAATGTAGGTTTAGTGTATATCTTGATTGACTGAGTGTAGGTGCTTCACATGGTAGGTGTGGAGTGGATCTAATGAGATATTAAGTTGGGTTTTGATATTGGGGTCAAACAACATGTGTGTCCAATATAGGGACAATTAGCCACCTATTTTAGCTATGAAATCCCTAGATAAGCAAATATCGAAGGTAACATGGAGCTTAATCATTGCTATATCTAGATGAATTATGAGATTTAGATAAGCATGTAGTGATAGTATAAGGTTCCTTACCAATATAAATATTTGAATAGGTTCCATCCAATTGGGCTACTCTATTTATTGGATCATATGCTATCCCTAGGGCATCCACCACCCTTCAAGCCACTACTGAGGTACTTAGACTAGAATCTACCATGCAATTGTGGACAAAATTGTTTCCAGATTATAATTAGGTACAATAGCATTAGCTTAGCTTAGCTTACCTTGAGGGCAAATATCTGTAGAACTGAGGGTGACTTCAAATTTTTAGTGCCTTTTCATTCTACAGAACTTCTTTTAGGTCCTTCATTTATTATGGTATAGAGAAAATTTCCCAAAGAGACATGGCCATAATAGACTTCCTCAAATGATCTACTACATTGAATGATCACATAGAGTGGACCCTTTGAGTTGCACTCGATACCCACTAAGGTTTTGCTCTATTTGTAATTATTTTAGGAGCTTTCGCTAGTTTTGACATGATTGCACACTAACTTAGGATTTAAAAGGCCTCCTTCGTTGTGGCTACTAGGAGGCTTCATACTTTTGATTTGGGGATTACCATAGGGTAAGTGCATTTTCTAGAATTTTCTATGTTATTTTGGGCATTAAGATCTATTGGATTAATCTTCCTTTATTCCTCTATCACCTTCCTCTTGGCATGTGTCATGTAATCTAATTGGACTTATGGCCTATCATGCACTAATATGATTGCTCTATTAGACATTGCATAGACCTCTTATTTATCCCAAGATATCAAAATTTGATCTATATTAGAGCCTACTCATAAATCAAAGCTTAGTGGCTAGATCAGAGGAGACTAATTATACACTTGGGTATCCATACCCAACTAAGAAGGAGATAGCTAGGTACACAACACTTCACTTATCATCATTAAATCCTATTCTATCCCTACCTCAAGGTAAGAATTAAGAGGATAGGAATTAGGGTATGGATAGTACCATGTGGATCTTCCATATAGTTGTTATGCATGAGGATAAGGTCTTTAATGGGATTAGGAAAACTTGCTACAATGGGAGTGACATAGGCACTATTTGTTGATTGGAGGTTGAATGTTGTCTTTCATTACTATTAGCTTGTAATGGAGACATTTGATAGCCATTGGAAGAAGGATTGTAACCTTGGTTATTTTGCTAGTAGGGAGGTCTTCGATTTTCCTTATACTAAAATATTTGGGCCTATTGCTACCTCATGAGAGATATGATCTTGTTGTAGACCATTCGTAGTAGATTCATCATTTCATATAGCTTTAGAGAGGAATAATGGTTTATGGAAGGACATCCAAGAGTAGGGAGAGAAGTTTGAAAGTTTTTAGGATTCACAATAAGAGTGGGCTATAAGGTGGTGGGTTGGACTACTGGATGTAGCTGATATGGTGGCTAAATGCTAAAAAGCAATGGCATGGGGGATCTTGGGGCTAGCTTTCCTATTTGGATTAGGTATTTCTCTACTTTTATGGCTATCCCATATGTCATTTATAGAGAGTTACCTCCTTTGGAATTGACCATCATAGTTATTCCATAATTAATAACTTTTAAAAAATAAATCCAAGTCAATATACCTGTAAGAGGACAAATCTCATGAATACCAATGCTTATGAAATTGGATGTTGAAGTCATCCATAATATTCATAAGTACTCTCTTTATGGTTTTCATTTACTCTAGGAGAGACACACCATTTTTCTCCTCTTTAAATATATCCAAAAATAGATCTATGAGTTGATCCTAACTTTTGATTGAATGTAGGGTCAAGGATAGCTACCAATATTTTGCCTTCCCTTTAAAAGATGCCACTAGCAATCTGTAGGCCTTATTTTTTTCTCCAATGTTGTATACCATGCATAGACTTACCATACAATGTAGGTGCTCCATGGGAGTTATTGTATCTTCTCTTATCAAGTAAATAATTATTTTAATGTTGAAGTAGGGATTATGTATCATGTTGCAAGGGAACAAGTGGTATAGGGGACCTCTATCATTTTAGGATGGGTATCTTCTTGGAGGATGGTTCTATTGTGTAGACATGTTATGATATCAGACTCTCCTTCTGAGTCTTTCTTTCAAGGGTGACATTGATTCTTGTAGGTTTGAATCGGTAAAGGACCTAGTGCAAGTCTTGCACTCATAAATTTCTTAGTGGAGTCATAAGAAAAAAATTTAATATGCTTCAATAAGAAAAGAGACTAATATTTCACCAAAATTCTAATTTGATCTCTCTTGGTGGTTGTTTTTGGGTCTTCTTCTTCAATGAATTCTTTAGGTTAACACTATTTTTTCTTCATGAAGTGATATTTTCAAGATATTCACCAAAATTTATCAAATGAATGGGATAAAATGTTAAGTTCATTCCTTCATACATGCCAGTAAACTATTGTGCACACATGGTAGCTAGGGGATGAATCAAAATTAGTAATTGTTTATGGGTATGGATGTATAAGCATCATCACACCGAGCATTCTAGTAAACTATTGTGCACACAAGGTGGCTAGGGGATGAATCAAATTAGTTCATATTTAAGGGATGATGTGTAAGCATCATCCCATTAGGCATATTGGTAAATTATTATCATCTTAGATTGTCTCAATCGTCCATAGCGATGGCTCTGTTGGTCATCAAATCTGCCCAGGAAAGGATTTTAGGTAGTGTACATGCCCTAGACCTGGACTAACATTGAAAGGCCAAAGGGAAGAGATGCCCCTCATGCCAATATTCGAAGAAAGGCTGAATCCTTTACTAAACTACTTGGGTTTTGAGATAAGAGTGCAGGAAAGAGATAAAAATAGTAAGAGTGCAGGAAAGAAATAAAGGAGTAAGGGTGCAGGAAAGAAATAAATAGGGTAAGGGAAGAAATGTCAATAGATTAAAGTGGGAAAGAACCAGTAGCATGATCATTGGCTAACAACTCGAAACAACAGCAAGAAATACCAAGAATAGAATGAAATGAATGTGGTAGCAGTCCTCCTATGTATCATCTGGATGAGTTCCAGGATTATCCTCCCTCTTACATCGAAATCTAGGATTCAGAATTACGGTGACTAGGAGACTAGTGAATATAACAGAAACACTATCCACAGGCAGCATACAAGAGAACTATTACAACATTTTTCTCCCCTATGTATCCTTTGGGAAAATTCTAGGGTCTTATCCCCAATCGCACACCTAAATCCAAAATGCAGAATTACAGTATGCAAATGAAGAAAAGATAACATAAATAATCACAGAAGACAACATACAAGAAAGAAATTAAACCCGAAGATCTTTAGTATTAATCACAGGGATTCAAGTTACAACAGCTTTCTAGCAAAAAATTTCCTCCCATTTTTACATTACAATGCTTGGGTTTTTATAGAGGACCTAACCCTCTAAGCCATAAATGCACAAAATGGAGTACATCCTCGAAAACCTGAGAATTCAGCTCCTGCAGCTCTCGTGACTGAGCTCTCAAATATTTTTCCATAACTGGCAATTGCGACCGTGTCAGCCAGGGAAACATACATTTATGAGCTGTATGAACGTCCTTGGTCTTTGGGTGTGGATCTCGAGTGGCCGCCATGCCCACCGAGATCTTCTTTTGGGACTGATACTTCCTTTCCAATTGCCAAAAATGAGCAGCGAATTCATCGGGCACGTAAAAACTCATTTATGAGGCACTTGATTGCCTTGAAAAAATACCCAGCTTGGAGTGCATGCCCTTGAAGCGCTTCACCGAATTTTAGTTTGGAACTCTGCTTTGCGATGAATTTGAGCTGAAGCAGATCCTCTTTCTTGGTTATGCACTTTGCACGAATGTGCTTCGCGAGACGTCTTAGGGGATGTGAAATGCCGAAGTAAGTATTCCTCCTCAAGATGGATCTCACTCTTTTATTGCTTTGCTAGAAAGGCGTGTCAAAACTACTTCGCTGAGGTTCTCCACTCGAAGTGGATGCTTTGCTGGTGAGTCTTCAAAATGCTTCACCGTGATCCTCCCTCAAAACTGCGATTCGAGGTTTTTTGGGCCGAAGTGCATTCTTGCCTTGGAAAAATGTCTTGCTCTTTAGAGGCTAATACCGTTTCGGGTGAAAGTGCTTCGCATGAAAGCTATCCAAAGCAAATGCTTTGTAACAACTTTCGATGAAGTAAAAATGGTTTGCCAGTAGGGAGGCCCAAAGTGGGTGCTTCGATGATTTTTTGGCGAAGTAGTTTTCAATGTTTGCACTCCTTCAAATTCTGTTTCACCAGATTTTCGCTCGAAGCAACTGCTTGAAATGCTTTGGGTGCGAAGCTCTTTTCACGCCTTAGCAATTGAGCCGTTATTTAGTCTTTGCTTTCCTTCTTCGACGAAGTTTTTCTTCAATGCTTGAAGTTCTTTGAATGCCGCTTCACAAAAATTTTTCCCGAAGCAACTGCTTGAAATGCTTTGGGTGCGAAGCTCTTTTCATTCTCTACTTCTTTATTTTGGCAAAGCTATCTTCTTTCCTGCGAAGCTCTTTTCCTTAACTTGTTAGTGGCGAAGGTTTTGCATATCCATTCTATATACAAAGAGGGGTGGCAATAGAAGCCAAAATTGCTATAATATTTTCAAAATAACAAAAAGAAATACTTTACAAAAAGAAACACTTTACAAAAATTTGATTTTACTACCCCTCTAAGGCAATGTGACAAAATTGTCAATATTCTTGGTGACTCATGAGGCAACGAGCTCGCCTTGGTGCGAGAACCCTCAGCCTTGATCCGTTGGGCTAGAGTTACCTCCAAACCCTTCTCATTTTTCTCCTTCTGCGGGTGCTTCCATGGCTGATTCTTCTTCTTATTCTGGCTCTTCTTCTTCTTCTTCTTCCTCTGGCATGGCCTCTAGCTACGGCGATGGGGAAAGGAAATTACGGATGCATTCCATGGTTCAGAAAACATGAGCCCAGACACCTTTCAAGAAAGGCTCTCGATCTTGTAGCGCTTTTACCAAAACTTGGAACTGATCTATTTTCCCTATGTCGGCATGCTTGGCTCTTGTGCTTAGATCGTTGAGGCAGGACGCGATCTTGCAATATATCAGAATGAAATCTACGACTTGTCCTTCTGTAACTGGCTCTACCCACCCGTCTATATTTGAGACGTCGCCTTCAAAATGGAGCCATGCCAGCTTGAGTTCTTATTTAGTAAAAAGGTTCCCATCATCATCCGTGAAACTTGGGAAACCTAAGGAAGAGAGATCTTGAAAGTAGCCCAGTGATGTGCGTTGCTCGTGCTCAAATACATCCAGGAGGTCTTTCACCTTCTATGCTTTCCTCACCTTGGAGAAGAAGGTGCGGACTGTGGCTTGGGCTGTAGACCAATCCCTAGTCGTCCGACTCATCGCAGTGACCTGCAGGTCCTGATATTTGATACTTTGGACCTCAAAAGCCAGTTTGAGTCGGCTTTTGATTTTTTGGATGATTTCATCTACGATTGGCCCTTCTTGAGAAGTGGCATTCTGGGCTTCGATGATGTATGTCAAGATTGACAAGGCACTGGAGGTCTGGGATCTAAAGCATTTTAGCAGGTGCGAGCGAATTTCTTTTATTTGGCCCTCATCAAACAGATCTAGGCTCTCTTTTTTGTACAACTGCTACTGCATATGCAAGATATTGCTTTCAAATTATTTGGCCTTCAGATCAGCTTTGGCCTATATCTTGCTTTGGTTTTTAGTTGAGTTTTGCAGTTGTTCTATTTTCTATTTCAGGATGTCTACTTCCTTCTTCATCAGCTCACACTGCTTCTCTAGGTCCTCTAGCTTGGAGCGGGTTCTTGCTAGCTCCTCTTCCAACTTAATGTTGGTGCTCTTTGCTTCAAATATGCACTGATTTGTGATGTTTGCATGCGCATGGAAAGTTTCAATCCTTACATGCATGGATGCAGATTCATTATCTACATTCAAGTGTTCTAGGTCCTTTGATTTATCCTGATAATCATAATCCACAGGGGTCATCTCGTCCAGTGGCTTCTGGACCTTGGGGACCTTTTTCACTTTATGCAATTTTTTATCCTTTAGGTTGAACACAGTGCACTTTTCAACTTGGGCCAGAGAACACCCTCTATTTTTCATCTCCTCCTTTAGCATCTTATCTGTGTTCTGTCAGCCTCGGAGTAGCTTTTAAACTAGAGGACGTTCCTTTATCATGGATAGCTCAGTTTCAAACGAGGCTAGGCCTCCAGCCAAGGGGGTAAACAAATATAAGGAATGAACGGGGGATGCCTCACCAGTAGGTTTGGCGACGGGTGTGGTAGGAGTTTCGACGAGTGAAATAATGTCATGTAATAGGGGAGTGGGAAACGGGGTTCGACATTGGAATACTACCTTCGCCCTAACTGAGGACCAAGGGAATGGTGGCGTGGGCATGCGAGGTAGTATCGACTAACTTGTCTCGACCATATGATTCAAATGGAGTGGACATGTGTGTGGGGCTAACATGATTGCAATACAAACTTGAAGTAGCGAAGGACAACACGCGAGGAGGTGATTGAATTTGCGAGGGAGAGATACTGATGGGGACTTACGACTGGGATCATAGTGGACATGTGAGGAACCAAGGTGAAGGGTGAAGAGTGCGTACCTGCATGCCCTCTTGGCAGAGTAGAAGTGGTGGCTTCTTATGTGATTGGCTCTTGCTCCTTTCTAGCTTCGGCACTCCCGACTTCCACGACCTCTCCTTTAGGGTCCCTTTCTTGTTGGAGGAGTTCCTCCACATCAATGACATCTACGTTTGAGGCTACTTCAGCCCTTTGTGACGTCATCCCTTTAATATTTTCCTCAGTTGGGCCTATCATAGGTTGTTCTCCAGAAGCACCTGGAAGCTTTGTACGTGGTTGCTTCGGGTGGGTTGGAGGCACTTGAGCTTGCTCTTGCCTCTTTATTTTCTTCTTCTCCTCTTTCTTCTATGATTTTTGCACCGATCTCGTGGCACTGGTGTCATGGATTTCCACAGGTTCCTGAGGCAGTTCTTCTGGTGCAGCTTCTACCTCCTCCTCTTCTTCTTCTTCTGAAGCATCATCAGCTCTCCTTGGGCTTTCGCCCGAACCTGGGGCACTTAGGGGAATGAATTAGGCAAAGGAGGTGGGCTTCCAAGTCCCAACATTGGCTTCATAAACAATCGTGAAGTCCTTATCCGTCTCCAAGAGTCCACATGATTTCGTATTTTGTTGATGAAATCTCATTTTCCACCATCCCTTTAATTGTTATATGCCCCAATCCTTCAATTCCTCCCTCAGATCATCTTTCATCTTCCTCCAAAAAATGGAGTCTAGGCTTGGGAAAGGATGTTGAAAAAGATCAAACTCAACTTCCATAGAGTAGAATTCATGCCAGGGAGGCAAGGTCTTCATCCTTTCTAAATTCCACTCCAGATCCCTCCCATTGGGGTTATTTCTTTGCTCCATGATTTTTGGGTAGGGGCAGACATGAAAATTCTTGAATCTGAGGTGGTCCCTCATCACCCCCAAGGGATCGTAGAGCCACCTTTGAGGAATCTGGAGCATACCAAAGCTGGCAAGCTTCTCCTCCAGGAATATGTGTTGCTTCAGGGCAAACACTTCAATTACCCCCATTTTGAAGGGGAAGTCGCAAGTGTTCACCCATTTCCAACCATGGCCGTAGAAGAAATTTGTTGCATCGCTCTGTTGAGTGACCTCTAACATGAAACGGTATTCAGAGGGGTAGACGGGTAGTAGGAAGGGCCTCCCTATGAAGTCGAATAGGTGAACCACAAGCCCCTATGTTAGTTGAAATACGTCTCCCTTCTTCTCCTTCACCACTCTGTCTCTTAAACTGAGGGGCACCCGAGGGTAATAACCCTTCAACAAATGAATGGCAGGTCCCAAGAATTGTTGATTAAAAGAATAATATGACTCCGTCCTCTCCAGGAGGGGAGTCCACTGGTACACATGCAAAGGAGTTCCATCCTTGCCGCTTGAAGAAATACCGATGTGGGGGAAATGCTTATGTACATGATAGAAAAATAACCAAACTAGGAAAGAGCAAGGTTCGAAGTACTGGCCCGTTACCAAATTCTTCATGCTGGTCAGCCATGTGTGCAAAGTTCGGGCCACCCATTCTGCCCAGTCGAATAAGACTGGGTTGGTTTTTGGCCTTGAAGCATCAGGGGCATAAAATTCCCCTCTTGAAATACATTCGGCCAAAGACACCTTCCAGGGGTGCACCGAAGCATCGGTCGACAGACCCGCTACCCATGCAATGATGGAGAAGATGTCCATGCTCTTGAAATCTATCAAGGGGAGGGGCATTTGGGGCAACTTGCCTGAAGGGAGCCCACTCTTGAGGTTCTCACTTAGAAACTTCAAAATATAGCTGGAGGAGGTGAACCTCTCCATTTGTTCGCTCAAGATTACATTACGAACCAAATAGCCTTTGGGTGGCCCATGCTGTGGTGCCAAGGCTGCTTGCACATATTCTTTCAAAATTGAAAATAGTTTATGGCCAACGGTGTCTAGCACTTTTCTGGAGGAGGGTTGGTAGTTCTACACGATGGCACAGATTAGTTTAGGACAATGGTGCATGGGCGGAGTCAGATACCAATTGTAGATTAAAGATACAACGCCAAACAAAAGATAAAGAAGTCACGATAAAAAGTAATGCAGAACACAGTTGTACAAAACAAACGATTTTTATTAATCAACGGAGTTTAAAAACTCCTTTTGAGTACAACAGGGCCTGTAACCCTTTTCGTGATACAAAAATTACAGTTTGTGCTAGGGTTCTCCGAAACCCTAGCTGGCACAATGGGTGGCGTCTCCGAAGAATATATCTTTAACCCCAACAAGGTGAGTGGGCTTTGTTGTATCCTGTAGCTCGGACCACTCCAGCTTAAACAGCTGCTATCAACACACCAGATCTGCCATTAAAATCCTGCACACATTAACACTATCAAGGAGTTAGAAATTAATAAGAGGGCTCCACTGTGTGAGCCCTCAGAAACAATTTAAAACCCTAGAAAAATAGAATGCAGGAATTCAACAACAGATTAATAAAAGAAAAGAAGTTACTTGCTTTAAGCTGATTTATACCTATTCTCTGTTAACGCGGCTAGACCAAGCGGCACCTGGAAGTAATGTGGCTATCAAATCGGCTGCAGAAGGCGCCCCGGTGCACTCGCTGAACGCCCGCGTGCTTCGGATCAGGGTTTCAGACGCCGGTCTAGTCTGTGGCTGCGGGTAAACGCCCGCGGGCACTTGCGACAAGAATGGGGAATTCTGCAGAGTGCTGCAGAAGAGATGGCGGCGAAGTTGGCGACGGATGCGGATGGATGGATGCGGCGAAAAGGATGCGGCGATGGATAGTTGAAGAGATAGATGAAATAGAAGAGATAGGTCCAAAAGATAGCAAAGATAGCAAAGATAGGAGAAGAAGATAGGGTTTGAGCCATCAAAGTGACTCAATTTATAATCCACTCTTAGGGCACACTTTAGGGTTTTAACGACACTTTGAATGTGTGGCTAAGATTAAAGTGGATCCAAGGGTAGAGAATAAATCTAGGTTGTGAAACGGATTAAGATGGATGGACGGATGAGATTAAATGAAGGATGGACGGCTTAGATTAAATCACTTAAACTATATTTATATATATATTAAAATATATTAAAATATTAAAATATATATATAAATAATAATTTAAATAAATTTGGGGATGAAAAATGGCGAGAAAGGTGAAATTGGGCCAAATAATGGCGGGAAGGTGTGGATTTGGGCCAAATAATGGCGGGAAGATGTGGATTTGGGCCAAATAATGGCGGGAAGGATGGATGACTGACACGTGGCTGACAGGAAGGTATAGATGACTTACAAGTGGCTGGATTTTGGTGTCTACAGATGCCCTTTTTGAGCTGCCTTGTGTGAAGACACAATGCAAAGCACAAAAACTTAAGACACCCGAAAAGTCGGATCGGACGCAACTCTCTCTCAAGACTAAAGCACAACTTTGAAGACCAAAGAAATAAAAGAATATTTAAAATTTTTCAGCTTACCCCCTCAATTGGCGAGCGAGAATGGTTCTCACAAGCCAATTGGAAGAAATTCGGAAGAAAATGAACCGTTTTTGCCCCAACGGTGAAAAAAAAGGGGTTGGTGTATGAACCATCTGTTTATGTCCCAACAGAAAAGGGGTTGGTGTACAAACCAGAAAAGAATATGAGTGATGTGAAAGATGGACCGTTTTCTGCCCCAACGGTTATAAAGGGATTTTTGCCAAACTGTAAACTCCATGATCATGTAAGATGAATTCCATTATAGGAAAATTAGAAATTGATAACGGATGCCCCAACTCCTGTGTGTGAATCCATATTGTTGATGAAATTGCCTTGTTGGCGCCATTGATATGCAGAGATGAAAGATGCATGAAAAGAGTCCAGAACTCGGAGATGCTCCTAGTGACCGTATGGATAATTCCTCGGGTCGGAACCAATCAACCTAGGTAGCCTCAATCTCTAGCAAGACTCAAAATAATGATGATATTAAAGATTGTCCATGTTTAAGGCCCCATGAACTAGGCCATCAATGACAACCGTTGAGCAAATTAATCTTGGTATGAGGTCACTTGAAAAGTAGAATACCCAAAATTGATTTCCAATTTTCAAACAATGAAATAATTGATGATGATAAATGGTAAGTGTCCTTATGGTGGTTTAATCCTCTTACCGAATTGCATGGATTCAAATCGCTGCAATCGCCAAGGTGATAGAATATACCACTAGATACGAGGTTTACTTTAATTTGATTTGGCAAAAATATGCATGATGAAAGAAGAATGAATGAAATTGACGATAGATCAGAAGAATTGATGAATGTGGTTAATTTTGTGAAGGTTTTGAATATTTTTAACCCAATTTGTAAAACAATGATGAATGATGCGCTTTTTGAGCGAAATGACAAAATTTGTGTCCAAAACTGTTGTAACCTTCACAAAATGTTTTATTATGATAAGAAGAATGGATGAATGCAATTTGATGAAATTTGGAGGAGGTAAGCTTCAATTTTGCAAGTTTTGTTCCTTTATTCAATACTGACACCAAACGCCGGTCTGCATTTGTGGTGGCATAGACGCCCGCCGGTGTTTAGGCGCTCTACAAACGCAGGACTCGCGTCTGAATCCGCCATGAAATGCCCCACTGCATTTCAGGGCACCAAAACCAGCTATTTAAACAGTTTCAACGAGAATTTCGCTCATTTGTGCGTTCGAGCTTGAGAGAAGTGCGTCTGAGGGAGTGGAGTGAAGTGGAGTGAAAGGTTGTGTGGGAGGGTGAAGCACGCGGGAGCTATGGCGGAGATGGGAGCGGACGCACCAGTGCAGCCAGCCGAGGTATTTGTTCATTTAAGCAAGTACTTATTATGTGTTTTTTTTTTTTTTTTTTTTTTGGGAAAAATTTGTAACAAATTTTTGTTTTGTTGTTTTGCAGCTTAGGGTGTTAGAGGCACGACACCGATTCTCCCCTATCATTCCGGGGATGAGGAGGTCGTTGTCCCGGCAGACTCGGGAGATATTGGAGGCAGTGGGGCTAGCGGAGGCCGGTGGAGGTAGTTGATGAGGGTCTAGCACCACTAGGTCTAGGGCTCCTACTAGGTCTCAGGGTCCTCTTTTGATGGTTAGCTTAGTGCTTAGATGCACTCTTTATGAGCCTTGGTGCTCTATTGTATATTGTAGCCTTTTGGCATTCATTGTACAATTTGACCTTTATACATATATATATACATGGCTTTTATTTATTTGGTGTTTTACTCTCTTTTGTGTGAATGCCTATGTTTTTGTGATGCATGTTTTTATATGTTTTAATGTTTTTGATGCATATGTGATGGAATGGAATGCAAACTTATAGATGATTAATGCGAGACTAAGTATATAACATACAAATCTATGGATGATTAATGCAAGTGTAAGTAAATGATTATTATTATGGACAAGACTAAGTAAATGAAATATGCACTAAGAAGCACTCATACTTTTAGATAGTTAGATTTAGCCAACCGTTATCATAATTGTTTAATCAGGGGCACCGAACTTGGTGGCTTGTGAATGGATGACGTATGGAATGACATGAATATGGAAGAAGATATGGAGGGTTGATATGGAAGAAGCTGCTTTTACAAAGACTCAAACATGCTAGTGGTATCAAACAAACTTACTAATACCGCCTAATTCAACTAGGACCAAATGTGTGTGCATGCGAGTTCATTAACCAAATCCGAAGCATGGTAGTGACTCTAGGCAATCAAAAACTCGTGTGTGTGCAAGTGTGTTCATTAACCTCATCTTGCATAAATTAGGTAACCCTGTTATGGAGAAGACCCCGAAGCTAGTTTGTCCGTATGAGCATTCAGAGGTCTCTTTTTGAGGAGAGACATGTCGCCACGCAATGAGTATACTCCACTGCCAGTCAAGCGTCTATAGCCCCGATGAAGGTTAACTCCATAGTCCATGTTGTTTTTGACCTTTGTAAGCCTTGGGGATGACTACCTATCCGTCTGATCGGACAAGTAGTACGATCCTTACAACTTATTTGGGATCAGTGGTGTGTGAAAAATGTTCATTTCCTTAGAGCTTTGGGGAATCGGATTCTCAACCGAAGTATGATGAGAATTTTACCCTATCCTTACTACTCTGTTTATATTTATATTTTGTGATTGCTTGTGATAGTGGTAAGAACCACTGTTTTATGGACTATGTTTGCATGATAGGACAAACGAGGATTACCCTTTTCACTTCAAGGCACAACCCAAGGATGGTGTTATCTCTCTTTGACACAAGATGTTTTTAAGATGTGAAAATGTGATAGGTTCAAGACCGCTTTTGAAATCATTTCCCAATACTCAAGATTTTATTTAGTGTAATTTGTGATATGGCCCTAGAGAACTTTGACATGCATTTCAAAGTTTGCTTAAAACACTAGGAATGGTTGAGTGACTCGAAAACATTTTGGCAATGTAAATATGTGCAAATGGAAAATGGGTGTACGAATGACAATTCGGTTTGATGGATTTTATGAAGGTGCCCCCGATTAAGGCAACATGACTTTTGCTTGACCAAATTTTATATCCAAAAGATAGAATGGTCTCTAACATGATATGCAACTATGGCTGAAAATGAAATGTTATGGTTTTCAATGAGATGTATGCACATGAAATGCAATGTTTTTGAATGAGATGTATGCAACTAACAATGAAATGCAAATTCTTTTTATTTTATTTGTTTTTTTTTTTTTTGTTGTACAAGCCATGTATATATGTACATATAAAATTCAAACTATGCGTAGAATGCCCTCAAGTGTATAACATTAAGTGGTTCGGGTTCTTCCTCTCCCTCTAAACTGGCAAGTCTATAAGTTCCATTACCCACTCTTTCAGTGACCATATATGGACCTAACCAATTAGCCGCGAATTTATCTCGAAGATGCGGCAATGCATTGGTGTTTTGTTGATTCTCTTTAAGGACAAGATCTCCTACTTGAAATTCTCTTAGATGAACTTTGGCATTGTAAGCACGTTTCAATCGGTCTTGATAAACTCGCAAATGCTCTAAAGCATTGATTCGTTTTTCATCTATGAGTGTGAGTTGATCAAGACGTGCTTGTCTAGCAATATCATCATCGATAAATTCCTGCAAAGAAATTCGCAAGGAAGGGATCTCGACGAGGCGGAGCTAAGACTGGCGGAGACGCTAAGTACTGCTTGATGTCATCAAAGGCTTTTTGACACTCATCTGTCCATGAAAATTGTACCCCCTTTTGTAGTAGGTGGCAAAATGGCCTACATTTATCAGAAAGTTGTGCAATAAAGCGACGGATTGAATTAATCTTTCCTTGTAAACTACGCAACTCCTTCAAATTAGTTGGGGGACACATTTCCATAATGGCTTTGACCTTGTTTGGGTCCACCTCAATACCTCGTTTAGAGATAATAAAACCTAGGAGTTTGCCTGAGGTAACACCAAAGACACATTTCTTAGGCTTATCCGGATCATATGGATTATGGAGCGGGGTGAATAAGTCTTCGAAATTCATTGTCGACTTATGGAAGAAAGGATGGGCGGAATGGAAGGGAAAACCGGTGAAGACCTCGGAAGACCTGAGATGCAAAACAACATAGTTTTTCAGTTTTTTTTTTTTTTTTTTTTTTTTTTTTTGTAGTGGTGAAAACCACTATTTTAGTATATACATATAATACAGGTTTGGATTATGGCTTATGGATGTGGCGGAGGGGGTGGTTCACCTCGTTCTTGTGGAAGAAACAAGCGAAAGATGGCTTCTTGGAGAGGGAACAATTGGAGATAAAACTCGTCTTGTTCAATGAGGGGAACAATTGGCGCCGACTCTTCTTCAGATTCATCACCATTTGACATGACGTCAAATTCTTCATAGGCTTCATCTTCGGATTCGTCGGGGTGGAGGATTTCTTCTTCTGAATTAAGATTAATGCTTTGAAAAGCTCGTTCAAAAGAAGAAAGGGATGGAAGTGGTTGGTAGCCCAGACCAAAACGCTCAGTGGGTCTCTGATATGGCATATCGATGCGTTCAGTTACCCCTTGCTCGTATCGACCTAGGCCAAATTGCTGCCAATTATGTCTATGGAAATAGCGAGAGGGAAAACCCTCCATCCTTTCGATATTGGCAGGGGACTCGGATGCTTAGGTTCTAGTATGGTGGTAGGACTAGAAGATGACTCTATTCCCCCATATACAAAATTAATGGAATTTGGCATAGAACCCATGTTATAAACCGATCCAATGGATAAATGTTGGTCATGTGGACGACCAAAATCTTTAACTGTTTGCACATTGAACGGTGTGATGTGGACATCTTGAATGGCATACTCACCAATACCTTCATCACTGAGATGGACCTTGACTTGGGAGGGAGAAGGACTAGATGATGGAATAGAAGAATGTGGGATAGAAGAATTGGAAGGATTTGGTTGGGTTGATGCTTCACTAACTTGTGAAACATCAACTGGTGATGGTTGGGAAGATGGAGGAATAATAGGTGATGTTGAAGAAGGTGTAGAAGAATGGGGTAATGACGTGGAAAGAGATGATTGGTCATGGCCACATGTGCATGTGGTCACTGATGAAGAAGAAGGAAGATTAGGAGATGAAGAAAGTGGTGAATGAGATGGAATAGCGGAAGAGGAAGATGGTTGCGATATGATGGGTAGCTCCTCAGGAATGGGAGCTTTAGAAGAAGATGGTATAGAAGAAGTAGATGGGGTCAAGAAAAGATGAGTGGATGGCAACACAATCTCATAAGGATTTGAGACATAGTTGCAATGTTTGAAGGGTTCAATGTCAGCAGGTACACAATGAACTCGTCCCTCATATACATACTTCAGACATTGATGCAAGTATAGAAGGGACACATCTCATCTCCCTAAGCCAAGGCCGTCCAAGCAATACATTGTATGCCATGGACCCTTCCAAGATGTGAAACAAGGTATGCAAAGTTCGGGCCCCTACCTCAATGGGCAAGATAACCGTGCCAACCGTGGAAGATAAAGCATCATTGAATGCTTTAAGAGTAAAAGTCGACTTTGTGATAAGGGATGGCGACAGCTTTAGATGACTCAACGCCGATGTTGTAATGATATTGATTGAGGAACCGGTGTCAATTAAGACTCTCTTGAATGGCTTGTGATCGATCTTGGCCATGATATGCAGTGGAGGATCTATACTTTCTGTTGACATAGGTTTGATTTCAAAATCATAGAAAGTGATGGAGGGCTCCATGCATGTTTGAATACTCCCCACAAAGTTGTTGAAGGCATTAGTATCTTGAGTTTGAAGCTCGATTGACTTTAATATTTCCATTAATGCCTCTCTATGCGGGGGAGATTGTTGAATGAGGTCATAGATCGATAACTTGGCATAAGCCATTTTTAAACTGGTAGTTAACCGGCTACTCAATGACATGATGGGTCGTTGGCGTTGAGTAGAATGATTTAGCGGTTGTTGAGAAGTACTAGCACGTCGTTGGGTCACCGTTACCCGAGGTGGACCGGGGTTTGTACAGGTGGCTGTGGTTCAGCCCGATTTGGTTGGTTCGCCCTTTGACCCCGGGTTACTACGTTAATAGTACCCACAAAACCTTGGTATTGTTGTACATGGTTGACTTGATTAGGAGGAGTTACCCGAGTTACTCCCCCGAAGTTGTTGGAGCTTCCTCCCGATGTGGAAGGGGTGTTTGAAATATACCAAGATTTTGATTTTGTTGGGCTAAGGGGCTATCCAATTTAATGGCTCCAATCTCAATAAGATCTTGGATCACATGTTTGAAATCTGTACAATTATTGATATCGTGCCCATTTTGCCTATGATAAGGACAAAATAGGTACTCCTTGTAATACTTCCCCCTTCTAGATGGTTCTAAAGGTTTAAACTCATGTAAAGTTAACTGATTTGTGCTATATAACTTATTGAATATGACCGCATATGGTTCATCTAAAGGTGTGAACTGTCGCTTGGGACGATTGTTTTGCCAAGGTCGAGTTTCCATGGTTGGCCCAGTATTGTGATCTGGTTGAGGAGGGGCGGGTACCGCATGATAAGCAATTGGTTGCGGTTGACTTTGCATTACTTGTTGTTGTTGAGCCATTACGGGCCGGCTCGCCACCACTTGATTAACTTGGTTAACATTTGAGGTCGTACTAGCTTCGTGCTTGTTTGTTTTGGCCATAATTATTATTTCGTTGTTGGCCCTTTTGTTGCCATTCTTTTCTACGGGGTTTTAAAACACCCTCTTGGACTTTAATGTCTTCTATGATACTTGCTTGGGCCAAAGCCTCTTCAAAAGTCCTGTATTGTTGTAATTGGAGTAACCAAGAGATAGGTTTTAGACAACTCGGGTGAACATTTTGGTTAACTCCTCCATTGGTAGGGAGAATGGCAATTTATTAATGATAGCCCTCCAACGGTTTCCAAAGTCATAAACAGTCTCATCGTCATGTTGCTTGAGCTTGTATAAGTCGGACAATGAAACTTTCCTTTGTACATTTAGGGAGAATCGTTCTAAAAATAGATTAATCAATTGTTCGTAAGCATAAATGCTATGGTGAGGTAAATGATTGTACCATTGTACAACATCTCCCCCTAATGTCTGAGGAAAAGTTCTGAGCATAAGAGCATCATTATTTTGGATTCTAAAGAATGCATGCATGAATGAGCTCACATGTTCATGAGGATCCTCAGTTCCTCAAAATTTGTCAAACTTCGGTAATGTGAAATCAATCGGATATGGCGGTGAAGGTACCGAAGGATGAATTGGTTGATTGATCAACGACCTTAGCGTAGGTTTCTGACTAGATGAGCCAGGCATGTTGAGCATAAGGTTGTCAATCTGTTGTTGCATAGCATGGAGTCGAGAATCTTCATGAAAATTTTGATTCGTTTGATGATTATGATGATGCAATGGAGGAGTGGAAAAATGATGAGATGGGATGAAATTGCCTGGATTAGGCGGTGTGGAATGGACAGGTTGTTGGTATGGATGATACCGAAAAGAAGGTGATTGGGGTGAATGATGAACTGGACTAGGTTGGGAGAAAGGTGGGGTAGGAATGGACACCACCGAAGATTGGGGTACCTAGGTGGGGCCTGAGCTAAGAAAAGCTGGCTGGGTAGAAATTGGTTGGGGTGTAGGATTTACTACGATAGGTGGTTGAGCATTTTGTTGCTGTTGTTGCTGAAGCAACTTGTCGAGGTACTCCCTAACCTTATTAATCTCTAACCCAAGGGAGGTGGGATGATTGGATGAAGGTGGAGGGCAGGCTGCCATGGTAGTCACAGGAGAGGAGGGGCAATGAAGGTGGTTGAAGTAGGCGGTACCTGGGAAGAAACAGTAGACTGTGCCCCTGGTAGGGTGAAACCATAAATGGTTTGGGAAGAAGAGGGTTGAAATTGGTCATGGCTAGAGGAGGTTCCACCAGCCTCATAGAGAGAATTGGTGTACACCCGGGTAAATGGAGGAGAAAGTGGTCGGGAAGACACTACATTTGTCTCCAAAGGAGGACAATTGAGCATCTGGGAAGATGTTGGAGATGAAGCCGGCTGAGCAGATACAACATTAGCCTCAAAAAAAGGGTTAGTGTAGACTTGAGTGAAACCAACGGGTATGGTTGATGCAATATCCCGTTGAAAAATAGAATCTTGCATAGGGGAATCTTGGATTGGCTCAAGGACATAGCCAATGCCATCTCTTAAGTGAGTTTGCACTTGGGCCATATCAATGTGGGTAATATGACAGGAATTGTCTTCCTCCATGGGCATGGCCATGCGATAGACGGTAGAAGGACGTGAAAGACCTGCAGGTGAACCTGCTTGAAATTCACTAGGATAAGTGGTCATGTTGGTGGTGGGGATGTTCTGTGAATTACCCATTTGATTATTTAGATTTAACATTTTAGATTGATTCCTTGTTAAGACCATAAAGCAATAAATCTAAACAAATTCAGAAAAGAAGAATGCAAAATTGGAATGATAAATTTACACTAAAGAAATTATCATAAAACAATCACAACCTAGGTTTCAACCAATGTGTCTTACCCGCGGTTAATTAATTATTTTCTGATCTTAATCTGTAGTAAATTTTAAGTGTCCGGTTTATGAGTTTTGCATGTGATCTAATCTTGAATTATTCACAAAAAAGGTAAAAACTATGGCTAGGAAAGGACAACGAGATTCTTACCGGTGATGAAATCCAGCAAGTTTGCTCGGGGGTGACCTATGGTGTCTAAGGCAGAAGTTTAATGGATGGAGATGAATTCCACCGTCACTAAACTTCAAGCAATACCTGGTGATGAAATCCAGATATTACTGTTTTAAATGCAATATGAAATGCAGTGAATTTTATTTTAAGTGTTTTTAGTTGTCTAATGTATACATACAAAGCTATAAATCAAAAGTTCTAATGATCTAAGCAAGAGGCTACTGAAAACATGCCATTTCCTCTGAAGAAGTGGAGTACACCGTTTAAAACCCCCTGCCTACCGATGATATCAAATATCAAAGGAGCAACCGGAAGGTTCGTCCACTTCTCTGCTTGGAATCACCCAATGGCAGGAGTACTATTGACATCCAATCAATAGTCCTACTTAGATAACTAAAACAGATAATTCGTAGCTATTCTAATATGCAGCTAGGTATGCAATTTTTTTTTTTTTATGCAAGCAACAACCAATAATGCAATGCAAAAAAAATGTAACTAAAAATAACTATTCTTTTCCAGATTACTTAGTTTTTGTTCATTTTAAAGCAATGATCTGAAAAAGAAACAAAATACGACAGAAAAACCAAAAACGTAAAAAGTATAGCACTTACTTGGAAGCCTACGTTTTTCTGTAAAACTGACTTCAAACGCCCACGGGAGTCTGCACAGGCTGAAACGCACCTCCGTTTCGTATTGGACTTCCGGACGCCGCTCTGCGTCTGCTCCTTTTTTGCAAGCTCCGTAAACCCTAGTTCGTCGTAATAACGAATTTCATGATTTTGGAACCTGCAAAATAAAACAAAAATAGGAATAGATTAGTAAAGCAAGTATTAAAAACATGAAACCCTAGGGGGTCCCACCGTGATCGCCATTTGTAGATTAAAGATACAACGCCAAACAAAAGATAAATAAATCACGATAAAAAGTAATGCAGAACAGTTGTACAAAACAAACGATTTTTATTAATCAATGGAGTTTAAAAACTCCTTTTGAGTACAACAGGGCCTGTAACCCTTTTCGTGATACAAAAATTATAGTTTGTGCTAGGGTTCTCCGAAACCCTAGCTGGCACAATGGGTGGCGTCTCCGAAGAATATATCTTTAACCCCAACAAGGTGAGTGGGCTTTGTTGTATCCTGTAGCTCGGACCACTCCAGCTTAAACAACTGCTATCAACACACCAGATCTGCCATTAAAATCCTGCACACATTAACACTATCAAGGAGTTAGAAATTAATAAGAGGGCTCCACTGTGTGAGCCCTCATAAACAATTTAAAACCCTAGAAAAATAGAATGCAGGAATTCAACAACAGATTAATAAAAGAAAAGAAGTTACTTGCTTTAAACTGATTTATACCGTTCTCTGTTAACGCGGCTAGACCAGGCGGCAACTGGAAGTAATGTGGCTGTCAAATCGGCTGTAGAAGGCGCCCTGGTGCACTCGCTGAACGCCCGCGTGCTTCTGAATCAAGGTTTCAGATGCCGGTCTGCGTCTGTGGCTGCGGGTAAACGCCCGTGGGCACTTGCGACAAGAATGTGGAATTCTCGCAGAGTGCCGCGGAAGAGATGGCGGCGAAGTTGGCGACGGATGCGCGGATGGATGCGATGGATGCGAAAAGGATGCGGCGATGGATAGTTGAAGAGATAGATGAAATAGAAGAGATAGGTCCAAAAGATAGCAAAGATAGCAAAGATAGGAGAAGAAGATAGGGTTTGAGCCATCAAAGTGACTCAATTTATAATCCACTCTTAGGGCACACTTTAGGGTTTTAACGACACTTTGAATGTGTGGCTAAGATTAAAGTGGATCCAAGGGTAGAGAATAAATCTAGGTTGTGAAACGGATTAAGATGGATGGACGGATGAGATTAAATGAAGGATGGACGGCTTAGATTAAATCACTTAAACTATATTTATATATATATATAAAATATATTAAAATATTAAAATATATATATAAATAATAATTTAAATAAATTTGGGGATGAAAAATGGCGGGAAAGGTGAAATTGGGCCAAATAATGGCGGGAAGGTGTGGATTTGGGCCAAATAATGGCGGGAAGATGTGGATTTGGGCCAAATAATGGCGGGAAGGATGGATGACTGACACGTGGCTGACAGGAAGGTATAGATGACTTACAAGTGGCTGGATTTTGGTGTCTACACCAATATATCTGAGAATAATACGTGGCGGCTCTCTTATTATTTGCTGAGATACTACTCTTCATGAAATAAATGGTGTATCTGAGTTCGACCACACTCTTTGAAAGCTCTGTGTCCCTAATTTTTTCCCACCCATCAATTGGTGGCTCTTCGGGTTGTTCTTCAGAATCTTCTCTTTCCTCTGTGACTTGCTTTTTGGGGCAGAGGTTAAGGTCGACCTTCTTTGGTCTTTGTTTTTTCTCCTCATTTCCATTCTTCATTTTTTTAGGGCCTACTACTTTTGGCTCCTTTCTCTTTTCCTTGGAGTTCTCCCCCATTGTGGATATTCATAGCAGTAGAGTTCATGATGTAGAAGACATCGACGCGAAGGATTTCGACGCAAAGGGTAGAATAATTGCAAGGTAACAGCAAGGCTCTTCGTATTGCATAAATAAGTAGGCGAATAACCTTATTTACCATTGAGGCTTGAGTTTTATAGCCTTAGAAGGAAACTACCTCTATTTATGGCTCCTGCCAAAATTAAATTTACAAGTCTGATGGGGGAGGTTGCTTTACCTTTTGATTAGTTTTCGGCAGCGTTGTACGCGAACCCATGCACTTTGATGATTATGCCCGACATTGAAAACTCAACCTGCTTCGAACATTTCCCTAGGTTGTCATTGGCATGTCCTCCAAGGCATGTTTTAAATGCTCCTACCTCGCACGTTGTTGATTTGGCAAAGTTGAAACCGATGCTAAAAATACTTCGCAGCGAACCTTCGGTGTGAACTGATTTTCTATGCTTTGGGCCTGAAGTAGTTTTACCTCACTGCATCACCACTTTGCTTCGTAGAAGGCTGCCTCCGAAGCTCGTTCCTTTTGAGAAATGGTTTGCGAGACTTTCTTTGAAAAATTCTTCGCTCATACTCGTTTTGCAAAGCATTTCTCACACCATTTTGAATTTCATTTGGCTCTTCGAGGACAATGCGCTTCGCTATGAACCACTTTGCATCAGCCAATTTGCATCTAAAGTTCTTGAAGGATATTTTGGCTAGGCTTAGCGAAGCTGGAGTTTGTCACTGTGACACTTAACCTTTCGAAGATCTTGAAACAGGGTATATATACAGAAATGAAAAATTACATATAAAAGTAAAATTTAAACATTTTTTTTTTAGCGATGGAAAGTCTTCAGATGAAGACCATT
Source organism: Wollemia nobilis (assembly GCA_028583015.1). NCBI lineage: Eukaryota > Viridiplantae > Streptophyta > Pinopsida > Araucariales > Araucariaceae > Wollemia > Wollemia nobilis. The sequence goes on along the minus strand of JAQPPZ010003287.1, from coordinate 2,248,236 downwards.
GACAGAAATTGGCAAGACTTGGCCATTTGCATCCTTGAGGATGAAAGAATTGGCTGAGTTTACCTTTACAATTTCGAACGGTCCGTCCCAGAAAGCATCCAATTTATCATGATTCCCAGGCTTAGCCTTCCAAGAGTCCCACTTCCATATTAGATCTCTCACTTTGAACGTGCGATCGGAGGATTTTTTCTTGAACTAGTCTTAGGTGATCTGAGCATGTTTAGCGAAGCTCTGGTAGGCCTTCTCATGATCTTCCTCTAGCTGCAGATAGGCTGAGCCGACCCTATTTTCCATAGGATTAACTTCTCCTTCCTCATCTAACAACTGCAACGCAGGGATCTCTACATGGGTAGGTAAGATGGCCTCTTTGCCATCCACCAGGGCATAAGGTGATGTCTTGATTGACTTCTTGACAGAAATATGATCGGCCCACAAGGCTCGATATAGAAGGAGGGGCCAAGTTCTTTTGTTTTTCTCCATGAGCTTTATTAGCACCCTTAATAGAGTCTTGTTAGTTGATTCCGCCAATATGTTACCCTGTGGATAATAATTAGAGGAGACTTTATGATATATCCCATATTTGTAGAGGAACTCATTGATTTTGGTGCCTAAAAACCTGGGACCATTGTCCATAACGATTGCTTTTGGGATGCCGAATTGGGTGATCAATCCCTCTAGGAAAGTTATGACGGTCTCCTAATCAGCATGCTTCGTGGGTACTACTTCGGCCCATCTGGTGAAGCAGTCAATCACGATTAGGAAGAACTTATGCCCAGCGAAAGAGTTCGATGATATAACCCCTATGAAATCCAACCCCCATTGTTGAAATGACTTTTCTACTTGTATCGATCGGAGAGGCATCAGAGCACTTCTGCTTTGGCCAATGAACTTCTGACATTGCTCGCATCTGCGACAGACCGCAAAGGCATTAACGAAGAGTGTAGGCCAATAATAACCAGCTTTAATTATCTTCAATGTCATCGTTCTTCCTGCGAAGTGACCCCCAGATAATATTGAATGGAATTCTCCTAGGATTCTCTTCTTATCATCTTATTTTATACACCTGAGAAGAACGCCATCGATGTTTTTAAAAAATAGGCCTTCGAGGCACAATGTGTATCAGAGGGACTGCATCCTAAAGTGCCTTCGTTGTGAAGCATTTAGATGCAAAGGACATCTACCGGTGTTGAAGTATTCAACTATCTCACCGGCCCAGTCCTTCTCATCTTCTTCTTGGTTTGTGAAGCATCCTTCTACTGCTGAGTCGTCCCACTGACAAGCTGTCACTTCGACCGCTACGCTCTTTGCCAGCTCTTGACATAACATGCGATCGTGAACCAATTTTGTGGGTCTGATTTCGATGTCGAACTCTTGTATCTTACTGAACCAACCAGCTCTTTTGCTTCCAATTCTCCTTGGATAATGAAATTGCGCACATCATGGTGAATGACAAAGACCGTAACCCAAATTTGGGAAATGAATTGCTTGAATTTCCTAAGAGATTTCATTACTGCATGCACCTGCCTTTCTATAAAATTGTACTTTTCTTCATGGGGGTGTATCACCTGGCTTAGAAATGCGATGGGGCACTCTTTGCCATCTTCCCACTTCTTTGTTAGGACTGCAACATAGCTCTCAAGTTCTCCTATAGCATATAAGATGAAATCTCGGTTATAGTCAGGGTTTGTCAGGACTGGTGCCTGAGCAATTCGGGCCTTGATATATTCAAATGCCTCTTTTCTCTCTTTCATCCAGATGAATTCAGCACCCTTCTTTAAAATTTCAGACATTGGCTTGATGATCTGGGCAAAATCTGGAACAAACTTCCTCACGAAGTTGATCTGGCCAAAAAAGGATTGAAGCCCTTTCTTGTTCATGGGGAGTGGGAGCTTCAATAGAGCCTTAGCTCTATTAGGATCTATGGTGAGACCCTTCTCTGATATCACATGTCCCAATAACTTCCCTTCATTGACTACGAATATAGACTTCTTTGGATTGATTAAAATGCCAAACTCGACATTTTTTGAATACCTATTGTAGGTGTAAGAGGCGATCCTCCCTTCTTCAAGAGAAGATGGTCATGTCATCCAAATAGATAACAATAACCTTATTCAAAAGCTTGCCAAAAGCTAAATCCATGGCTCTCTGAAAAGTGGCCCCCGCATTCGAAAGGCCGAATGGCATCCGCTGGTAAGCAAATGTTCCTGTTGGTCATCAAATCTGCCTAGGAAAGGATTTTGGGTGAGTGTATGCGCCCTAGACCTGGACCAACATTGAAAGGCCGAAGGGAAGGGATGCCCTTCGTGCCAATCTCTAGAGAAAGGCCGGCTCCTATACTAATCTACTTGGGTGTTTGAAGATAAGAGTGCAGGAAAGAGATAAAAGGAGTTAGGGTTAGAGAAATAAAAAAAAAGGGTTAAGGGAAGAGAGATCGGTGATTTAAGGTGGGGAAGAACAGGAAGCACGATCACTAATAGACAACTCGAATGGAAGCAAAGAACACCAAGAATAAATGAAAGAAACGTAATATCAACCTTCCTATGTATCCTCCAGGCGAGTTTCAGGGTACAGTCCCCGATCGCACACCGAACGCAGGGTTCAGCTTTCTCGGTATGCAAACGAAGAAAGACAAAAGAATCAAGCACAGAAGGCAACATAAAAGAAAACCAATATTACGCTTTTCCACTCCTATGTATCCTTCAGACGAGTTTTAGGGTACAATCCCCGATCGCACATCGGACGCAGGGTTCAGCTTTCTCGGTATGCAAACGAAGAAAGACAAAAGAATCAAGCAAAGAAGGCAGCATAAAAGAGAGAAATGGAGCCCAAAGGTCTTTAGTATTAATCGCAGGACATCAAGTTACAGCAGCTTTCTTAGCAGATAGTTCCCCCCCTTTTTACATTATAATGCCTGGGTTTTTATAGAGGACCCGGGCCTCTGAGTCATAATTACACAGCAATGAGAAGTACGCCCTCGAGCCCTGAGAATTTGGCTCCCCGAGACTCTCGTGATCGAGCTCTCAAATCCGTTACCAAAATTGGCAACTGTGATCGGGTCAACCATGGAAAGATGCATTGATGAGCCGTCTGGACGTCCTTGGTCTCTCGGGTGCGGTGCTCGAGTGGCCGCCATGCTCGTCGGGCTCTTCATCATGGCTCGATACTTCATTTCTGATTGCCAAAAATGAGCAACGAGCTTATCGGGCACGAAAAATTGCATTTATGAGGCACTTGATCGCCTCGAGAAAATACCCGAGCTTGGAATGCGTGCCCGTGAAGCGCTTCGCTAAGTCTTCATCACTCACTCCTTCTGCAATGGTTCTGAGCCGAAGCAAAAACTCCTCTTCGGTTTGTACTTCACAAAATTGAGCTTCGCAAAACTACTTCGGGGTGGGGAATGCCGAAGCATATTTGCTTCGCAAAATAGGGCTCTTCGTCTTCGCCGCTTCGTTGATGAAATTGCTTCGCTGATGCTTTGGAGAAATGCTTCGCTGCAATCCTCTTTCAAAACTGTGGTTCGGGAGGTCTTCGAAGCAATGTTTCAAAGATGTTGCATTCTCCATGACTTGTCACTTCGGGTAGAAGTACTTCGCACGAAAGCTAGCCGAAGCAGATGCTTCGCAATGACTTTCGGCGAAGTAAAAATGATTCGTTGATGGAGGGACTCGAAGTGGGTGCTTCGGCAACTTTCTAGCGAAGTATTTTCGATGCTCCTTTGAGTTCTACTTACTGATTTTTTGATCGAAGTATTTGCTGAAAATGCTTCGGGTGCGAAGTAGTTTCATTCTCCTTCCTTTGTATTTTACTTCGGCAACACCGCTTCGCAGAAATCTCGCCCGAAGTATTTGTTGGAAATGCTTCGGGTCCGAAGTAGATTTCTTGCCTTTGCTTCTTCGACGAAGTTGTTCTTTTGGATGCCGCTTCACTCAACTTTTGCCCGAAGTAAATACTTGAAGCGCTTCGGGCCCGAAGTTCTTTTTATCGCTACCCTTGTATTTTACTTTGGTAATACTACTTCGCAAGAAACTCTACCCGAAGCAGTGTTGAAAATGCTTCGGGTGCGAAGCTCTTCTCATTTTCCTTCGGTGAAGCTCTTTCTTTTCTACTTTATATACAAAGGGGTGGCATTGAAAGCCAAAATTGCTGCAATTTTCAAATAAAAAAGGACAACAAAGAAAAACTTTACAAAATCTGTACAAAATTTGATTTTCTTTTCTACCCCTTGAGAAATGTGACAAAATTGTCAACATTCTTGGCGGCTCGCGGGGCAACGAGCTCGTCTCGGTGGGAGAACCCTTTAATTTTGATCCATTGGGCCAGAGTCCTTTCCCGATCCTTCTCCTCCTTCTGCCTCTGGGAGCGCTTCCACGGCTGGTTCTTGCTCTCCTTCTTCCTCTGGTTCCTCTTCTTCTTCGCCTTCCTCTTCTTCTGCGGCCTCTTCGGGAGCAGCTTCCTGCGACGGCGACGGGGCAAGACGCTCATGGATTTTCCTCATGGTTCGGTGGACCTGAGACCAGGCACTCTTCGAGAAAGGTTCTAGATCTTGTAGTGCCTTGATCAATATGCGAAACCGATCAATTTGCCCGATATCTGCATGTTGGGCTCTAGTATACAGATCATTTAGGCAGGCCACGATCTTGCAGTATCTCAAGAGGTAATCTGTGATCTGCCTTTCTGTTACTGGCTCCGCCCATCCGTCTATCTCCGAGACGTCGCCTTCAAACTGAAGCCATGTTGGCTTAATCTCTTCTTTGGTCAGGAGGTTCCCATTGTCGTCCGTGAAGCTTGGAAAGCCCATGGAAGAAAGATCTTGAAAGTAGCCCATTGAGGCACGCTGCTCGTTCTCGAACATGTCTAGGAGGTCCTTCGCCTTCTACATTTTTTGCACCTTAGAGAAGAAAGCGCGAACTATGGCCCGGGCTGTAGACCAATCTCTAGCTATCCGACTCATTGCAGGGACCTGCAAGTCTTGATATTTGGCGCTCTGGACATCGAAAGCTAGTTTGAGCCGGCTTCTAGCTTTCTGAGTTATCTGATCGATGATTGGCCCTCCCTCGACAGTGGCACTTCGGGCTTCCATAATATAGGCCAAAATTGACAAGGCACTGGAGGCCCGAGATCTAAAATTTTTGAGCAGGTGAGAGCGAATCTCCTTGATTCTGCTTCTATCAAACAGCTCCAAGCTCGCCTTTTCGAACAACTGCTGCTGCGTCTGCAAGATCTTACTTTCAAGCTCCTTGGCCTTCAGCTCGTTCTCGGCCTGCCTTTGCGCTTGTTGCTCGGCTGAACACTGCAGTTGTAAGATTTGTTGTTTGAGGGTGTGTGTTTCTTTTTTCAACAACTTGCACTATTTCTGTGAATCCTCCAGCTCGGAGCGGATCCTAGCCAGCTCTTCCTCCAACTTGATGTTGGCATTTTCTGCTTCAAACCTATGCTGATTTGCAATATTTGCGTGCGCTCGGAAGGTCTCAACCCCAACATGCATGGACAAAGACTCATTGTCTATGTTCAGGTGTTCCAGGTCTTTGGTTTTCTCCTGATAATCATAATTCGCTGGAGTCATCTCATTCAGAGGCTTCTGGACCCTGGGGACCTTCTTCACTTTGTGTAATTTTCTAGCCTTTAAATCAAAGACTGCACATTTCTCAACTTGGGCTAAAGAGCGCCCTCTTTTCTTTCTGGCCTCCTTCAGCATCTTTTCTGAGTTTTGTCGGGCCTGAAGTAGCTTTTCAGCTAGAGGACGTTCCTTTATCATAGACAACTCGGACTCAAATAAGGTCGGATCTCCAGCCGTAGGGGTAAACAAATATAAGGAGTTAACGGGGAATGCCTCACCAGAAGGTTCGACGACAGGTGTAGCGGGGGCTTCGACGAGTGGGGAAATGCCTTGTATGATGGGGGTGTGGGCCACGGGGTTCGACGGTAAAGTACTGTCTTCGCCCTGGCTGAGGGCTAAAGGATTGGCGACGTGAGTGGGCGAAGAAGTTTCGACAGCTTTGTCTTGGCCAGATGACTCGGGTGAAGTGTGGCTAGGCAAAGTGCGGGGTGAACTTGGAACGGCCATGGGCACAATGTGGAGGGGCGATTGACCTTGCAGGGGAGATTGAGAAAAACTTTTGGTCGGGGCCATGGTGGATGTGTGAGAGGTGAGGGTAAAGGGTAGTGAGTGCGTACCTACATGCCCTCTTGGCAGAGTGGCCGTTGTGACTTCCTATGTAATCGGCTCCTGCTCTTTTTGTGCTTCGGTGCTTCTAACCTCCGTGACTTCTACTTCGGGGTCCCCTTCTTGGAGGAGTTCCTCCACATCGATGACGTCTATGTTCGGGACCGTCCCAGCACTTGGAGGCACCGCACTTTCAATACCTGCTTCGGTCGGGTCAGATGCAGGTTGTTCAGCATGAACGCTTGGCGGCCTTGTGCGAGGTCGCTTTGGGTGGCTTGGAGGCACTTGAACTTGCTCTTGCCTCTTCCTTTTCTTTCTCTCCAATGGCTGCTCTGCCTCTTCGGCACTTGTATCATGGCTTTCTGATGGACCTTGTGGCAGTGCCTCTGGGGTAGCCTCAGCTTCTTCCTCTTTCGAGGCATCTTCAGTTCCTTTAGGACTTTCACCTGATCCCGGGGGGCTGGAGGAACAAAATCAGCGAAGGATATAGACTTCCAAGTTTCAACGTTGGCATCATAAAGAATCGTGAAGTCTTTATCCATTGCCAAGAGTCCATAAGAATTCATCTTCTGGCGATGGACTCTCATTATCCACCATTCCCCTAATTTTTCCTCGCTCCAATCCTTCAATTCCTCCTTTAAATCATCTTTTGCCTTTCTCCAAAATGTGGAGCTTGGAGTTGGGAGGGGGTACTGATCGGGATCAAATTCGGCCTCCATGGGGTAGAATTCATGCCAGGGAGGCAATGTCCTCATCCTCTCCAAATGCCACTCCAGATCCTTTCCATTTGGATTATTCCTTTGCTCCACAATTTTAGGGTGAGGGCAGATGTGAAAATTTTTGAATTTTAGGTGATCCTTCATCACCCCCAAGGGATCATAGAGCCATTGCTGAGGAATTTGGAGCAGGCCAAAGTTGGCAAGTTTTTCCTCCAGGAAAACATTCTGTTTCAAGGCAAATACCTCGATTACTCCCATCCTGAAGGGAAAGTCGTAGGTGTGTGCCCACTTCCGACCATGGCCATATACAACGTTGGTCGCGTCACTCTGTCGAGCGACCTCCAATGCAAATTGATACTCAGAAGGGAAAACAGGAAGCAGGAAGGGCTTTCTTGTAAAGCCGAACATACGAATCACCAATCCCTGTGTCAATTGAAAAACATCTCCCTTCTTTTCTTGCACTATTTTATCTCTCAGACTGAGGGGGACCCGAGGGCAAGAACCCCTCAACAAATGCATGGCGGGCCCCAAGAATTGTTGGTTAAAAGAATAGTAGGACTCTGTCTTCAACAGGAGAGGAGTCCACTTGTACACAGGCAGAGGATTTCCATCCTTGCCGCTTGAAGAGATAGCGATATGGGGGAATCGCTTATGAACCTGGTAGAAAAACAACCAGACTAGGAGGGAGCAAGGTGCGAAGTACTGGCCCGTCGCCGAACTCTTCATACTAGCGAGTCGCGTATGCAAGGTTCGGGCCACCCATTCTGCCCAATCAAAGAAAACTGGGTTGGTGCTCGGTCTTGCAGCATCAGGGGCATAGAACTCCCCTCTTGAAATACATTCGGCCAAAGACACCTGCCAGGGTTGTACCGAGGCATCTGTCGACAGGCCCGCCACCCATGCAATGATGGAGAAAATGTCGGTGTTCTTGAAAGCTGCCAAGGGTAGAGGCATTTGGGGCAGCTTGCCTGAAGTGAGCCCGCTTTTGAGGTTTTCTTGCAAAAATTTCAAGATGAAGTTATTGGAGGTGAACCTCTCCATTTGTTCACTTAGAATAACATTGCGAACTGAATAACCCTTGGGTGGCCCTTGCCGTGGTGCAAATGCTGCTTGCACATCTTCCTTCAGAATGGAAAACAATTTATGGCCTGAAGCGTCCAACACTTGCCTGGATGCAGGTTGGTAATTTTGCGCGATAGCATATATCAGCTCTGGGCAGTGGTGAACAGGAGGGGTCAAAAACCAATAAATCTGAGAATAATAGGCTGCAGCCCTTTTATTCTCTGGAGTGAGTCAGCTCACCATGAACTCAATAGTGCGTCTGAGTTCAGACACATCCTTAGAGAGCTCTGTATCTCTAATTTTCTCCCACCCATCAATTGGCGGGTCCACAAGCTGCTCTTCCTCAGAGTCATTTCCTTCTGCTATTGGCTGCTTTTCTTGGCGAGGGGCGGGGTCGATCTTTTTTGACGTAGGCCTTTTCTCTTCCTTCCCCTTTTTTGCCTTTTCAGGGACTGCTACTTTCGGCTCCTTCCCTTTCTCGTTGGAGCTTTTCTTCCCCATGTTGAAAATAATGGCGGTAGAGTTCTTGATACAAAGAGCTTTGATATGAAGGGCTTAGATGCAAAGGCAGGAGAATTGCAGAGTTACCGAAGGCTCTTAGCTTTGCATGAACTGGGAGACAAATAAACTTCTCCTTGATAGGGCTTCACGTTTTATAGCCTAAAATAGGTAATTACCTTAATTTATGGCACCTACCAAAATTAAATTAGCGCTTCGGACAGAGAAAGTTGTCGTGTCCTTTGATTGGCTCTGCAGCGGTGTAGTACATGGGGCCACATGCCCTGATGATTATGCTCTGCATTGTAGATGCAATCTGCTGCCACTTCGTACCTCGGCACGGGCTTTTCTCTTAACTGAATTGCCTCGGGATGTGCCCCACCACGTTTGCCTTAAATTCGTCCGCTTCGAACCCTTTTCAATGTTACCGTCGACACGTTCTTTGAGGTGCATTTTAAATTTTTCCCTTCGCACGTTGTTGGTTCGGGAAATTAATGCCGAAAATGCTTCGTAGTGAACCTTTGGTTCGGGCTATCTTTCGATGCTTCGGGCCTGAAGTACTTCTTCTTCGTCATGCTGCCGCTCTATTTTGTGAAGGTCGCTTACCGAAGCTTTACCCTTCTGGAAACTGCTTCACCCAATTTTGCTTCAAACTGCTTTGCAAGGAATCTACTTCGCAAAATTGCTGCCCGAAGTAGCTGCTGAAAATGCTTCGGGTGCGAAGTACTTTTCGTGCCTTTGTTTGATCTTTGGTTCGGCTCTTCGCAGCGAACCTCCTTGCAACTGCTTCTTCGCATCAAAAGTCCCCAGAGGGGATTTAGAAGTGGTACTTGGCTTTTGCGATCTTGGAACAGGATGTACATACAAATGCAAATTATATACAAAAGTATATATACAGTCACTTCGAAAGAAAACTGCGTGAAGCAGTTGCTTCACCAGAATTTTCCCGAAGTAGTTCTACTTCGGCAACTTCTTCCCCAAAGTACTTACTTCGGGAGTAGTGTTCCCCGAAGTAGATTTACTTCGGCACTTTGTTCTCTGAAGTAGCTACTTCGGATGTTTTTCATCGAAGCTCCTCCCGAAGCTTATAAATCACCGAAGTTTATTTGCCGAAGCATTTCTTTTGACGCGATTTATTTTTCGAAGTTGCATTTTAATTCCTAATTTTTTTTTTTTTGAAGCACAAAAATTGTGTTTTACCTTAGCGGTGAAAAGTCTTCAGATGAAGACCATTGATAGAGATCGGCAAGACTTGGCCATCTGCATCTTTGAGGATGAATGAATTGGCCGAGTTCACCTTCATAATTTTGAACGGCCCATCCCAAAAGGCGTCCATCTTGTCGTGATTCCCAGGGCTTGGCCTTCCAGGAGTCCCACTTCCATACCAGATCTCCCACTTTGAATGTGCGATCAGATGACTTCTTCTTGAACCAATCTTGGGTGACCTGAGCATGCTTAGCGAAGTTCTGGTAGGCTTCTTCGTGATCTTCCTCTAGTTGCAGTAGTCGAGCTAATCTGTTTTCCATCGGACTAACTCCATCTTCTGCTTCTAACAGCTACAGTGCAGGGATCTCCACATGAATGGGTAAGATGGCCTCCTTGCCGTAAACCAGGGCGTAAGGTGAAGTCTTGATTGACTTCTTGATAGAAATTCGATCGGCCCACAAATATCGATCTAGAAGGAGATGCCAAGTCCTTTTGTTTGTCTCTATGATATTTCTTAGCATCCTCAAAGAGTCTTATTGGTGGATTCTGCCAAGCCGTTGCCCTGTGGATAATAATTGGAGGATACTTTATGATATATCCCATATCTGTAGAGGAATTCATTGATTTTAGCGCCTGTGAAGCCAGGGCCATTGTCCGTGATGATAGATTCGGGAATGCCGAACCTGGTGACTAAACTTTCTAGAAATGCAATTACAGTTTCTTGATCTGCATGCTTTGTAGGAATTGCTTCGGCCCACCTGGTGAAGTAGTTCGTTGCAGTCAGGATGAACTTATGTCCCACAGAGGAGTTCGGTGATACGGCCCCTATGAAATCTAGCCCCCATTGTTGAAAGGGTGCCTCTACTTGTATCGGACGAAGGGGCATTGCAGCATTTTTGTTTCGACCGGTGAACCTCTGACACTGCTCGCATTTGCGACAAACTGCGAAGGCATCGACAAAGAGTGTGGGCCAATAATAACCCACCCTGATGATCTTTAACGCCATTGTTCTTCCTGCAAAGTGACCTCCCGATAGTCCTGAATGGAATTCTCCCAGGACTCTCCTTTTATCATCATCTTTGATGCACTTGAGAAGGACACCATCAATGTTCCTAAAAAATAGGCCTTCGGGGCGCAGAGTGTATCTGGAGGACCGCATCCTGAAATGTCTTCGTTGTGATGCATTTAGATGCGAAGGACACTTGTCGGTGTTGAAATAGCCGATTATCTCACTAACCCAATCCTTCTCGTCTTCTTCTTGGTTAGCGAAGCACTCTTCGACTGGTAAGTCATCCCTCCGAGATTCTGTCACTTCGGCCGCTGCGCTCTTTGCCAATTCTTGACACAATGCACGACCGTGAACCAATTTTGTGGGCTTGATCTCAATGTCAAACTCCTGTATCTTGTTCACCCAACCAGCTCTTTTGCTTCCCAATTCTCCTTGGATGATGAAATTGCGCACATCGGGGTGAATGACAAAAACTGTGACTCGACTTTGGGAGATGAACTGCTTGAACTTCCTCAGTGATTTCATTACTGCATGCACCTGACGTTCTATGAAATTATATCTTTCTTCATGGGGATTGATCACCTGACTCAGAAACGCGATGGGACGCTCTTCGCCATCTTCCCCCTTTTGTGTCAGGACAACAGCATAGCTCTCGGGCTCTCCTATGGCATACATGATAAAATCTTGACTGTAGTCAGGGTTGATTAGGACTGGCGCCTGAGCGATTCGAGCCTTAATCTCTTTGAATGCTTCCTTTCTTTCTTCCGTCCAGCTGAATTCGATGCCCTTCTTAAGGAGTTGAGACATTGGTTTGATGACCTGGGCGAAGTCAGGGACAAAATTTCTCACGAAGTTGATCTGGCCGAAGAAATATTGAAGCCCCTTCTTGTCTACTGGGAGTGGGAGCTTCATTAGAGCCTCGGCTCTATCAGGATCTACAGCAAGGCCCTTTTCTGATATCGCATGTCCCAACAATTTTCCTTCGCTGACTGCGAATATAGACTTCTTTGGATTGATTGAGATGCCAAATTCTTGGCACTTTTCAAAAATTTGTTGTAGATGTAGTGGATGATCCTCCCTTCTTCGGGAGAAAATGGTCATGTCATCCAGATAGATGACGATAACCTTATTTAGAAGCTCGCCAAAAGCAAGATCCATCGCCCTATAGAAAGTGGCACCAGCATTCGAAAGACCAAATGGCATTCGTTGGTAAGCAAATGTCCCCCACTTGGTAGTAAATGTTGTTTTATGCTGGTCTTCGTCCCTGACCCAGATTTGATTATATCCAGAAAAACCATCGAGCAGAGAGAAGCGTTGAGCTCCAGCCATCGAGTGCAAGATCTGATCGATTTGCGGGAGAGGATAGTGGTCTTTGAGAGAAGCCTGATTCAGGTTGCGAAAGTCCACGCATAACCGTATATCTCCGTTCTTTTTTCTGACGGGGACTAGATTCGCTACCCAAGAAGAATGCTTGATGGGATATATTATCTTTGCCTCGAGCATTTTTAGAAGTTCGGCCTTCATCAGGACCTCGATCTTCGGGTTAACAGGCCTTTGCTTTTGTCGAAAAGGTTTGACCCCCTCCTGTAGTTCGATTGTGTGTTGAACCAGCTGCCGATTGTATCCTCTGAGATCTTGATAGGACCAAGCAATTATGTCAAAAAATTTTTTGCACAAATTCTGTATCTGTTCTATCTCTTCTGAAGTGCAGTCGGTTCCGACCTTTATTGCTTTTCCAGGTTCAAGCTCTAAATCCTGATACTGCTTTTCATTGACTTTGATCACGTGAGAGAGTGCTCGATCATTCTGATCAAAGAGGCTTTCAAGAGTGACCAGTCCCTTGGGAACGCAGTTGTTCTTCAATTGAACCAGCCCTTCATACTCTTCTTCATCAGAGCTTCTGTCTTCGACTGTGGCGGCTTCTTGGATCATGAAATTTACAATCTGCTCATCGTTGTCGAAGACTTGCCAATGCAGATCTTTGTCTGGGACAGAGGGTCTGTAGATCATCCTCACAGCTTTGGGCTTGTGCACCATGTCTTCTGCTGGAGAGTACTTGGCTGCGATGGATGCCAGAACATCGGCATGTCGGTTCTTTTCTCTCGGAATAGACTACAGATTGAGAGACTCGAACTGGTCAAACAGGTCCCATACCCTATTGCGGTATGACTTTAGATAATGTTTCTTTGAGGTACACCTGTTTGTGACCTGGTTGCATACCAGTTTAGAATCTCCGAAGATTTGGAGATGCTTTATGCCTAACTTGTCAGCTTTCTTGAGTCCTAGGCATAATGCTTCGTATTCCGCTGCATTGTTAGTGCAGCTCCATGTCAACCGGTAGCAATACTCTTTTTGCTCTCCGGATGGCGAAACTAGAAGAATCCCTGCCCCAGCGCCATTTTTACATCGGGCACCGTCGAAGAACAACTTCCATAGTCCTTCTTGGGCACTTGTTCTGTTCTTTGTTTGGGTGTGTTTTTTAGGCTTGGCGATTGCATAACACCCTATCTCGGTCTCCACCATGGCGTTAAAGTCTGCCAATGAGAACTCATCTTCATAACTTAGTTGCGCAAGAGATTCCTCGACCAGGTCTACTTGCTCTATTTCCTCCACTACTGCATTCACTGGTTCGCTGCTTTCTTCCTCGGACATCTTCTGCACAAGAAAGGAAGAAGGTTTTTCATTGTAGATCTTCACCTTCTTTCCTTTGAATGGAATCTCCAGATGAGAGTAATCCATAGATAGATATCCGCCCAGTTTTGTCATGAATTCCCTTGACAAGCACATACTGAAATATGGCTCCAAGTCGACTACAACTACCTCTTGTATGACTGTGATCTGAGGCATCTTATGTAGTCGGATAGGAATGTCCTTGATCACCCCTACAGTCTTCACTGGAGTACCATCCAACTGGAGTACACCTTGGCTGCTTCGCATATATTCCATCCCTATTTCTTCGTAGACTGCTCTTGGCATGACTGTTGTAGCGGCCCCAGAGTCGATCATGCAGTTATGTACAATATACCCTTCCATTTGTAGGGACAGGTAGAACGGAGGTGGTCTATTCTTTCCCATGATAGATGTGGATAGGGTCTGCACAAGAGCAAGCGGTGCCACATTTTTTGCTTTAATTGTCTTCAATGATTCTTGCAGCAAGTCCACTTGTCCAGGTAGTTGCAGTGCATCGTACAAGCTGATCTTGGTTGGGATCTTCTTCAACTCCTCTACAATGTTGTACGCCAGGGATTTGAGCACTTCAGGTTCCTTTCTGGGCTCGTATCTAGTGCGATACTGCTCTGTAGCTTCAACTCTTTGCCGCTTGGTCAGTGAAGGAAACTTGAGCTTTTCCTTAGCCTGCTCCTTAGTTTCTGCCTGAGGTGATTCGACAGAGGCCTTTTGAGCCTTTTCTTTGACTGGTGCAGGCGGAGGAGCTTCGTTCGAAGCCGAAGAGGATGATTGTCCTTTCTCGGGTCGAACTTGCACTTTTAAGGGAGCCATCTGAGTAGCATCTACTTCTATTGCCTTCTTTCCTCCTCTGGTAAGTACTGCAACCGGCTCCTCCTCGCCAATGGTCAGGTTCTGACTCATCTGCCTAATGACGTTGACTTGACCGTTATGACTACTATTTGCCAGCGTTTGTACATAGTGTTGGTGCAGCGTGCAGGTATTCTCTTCATGCGGATCATTGCACGTAGAGCACCAATATACATAATCGAAAGTGCTCGGAGCTTCATCAATCGCAGCATTTCTCGTCGAAGCCTTCCCTTGCTGGACTGCTTGGTCTTTGGTAAGCACAAGCGCAGGATAAGATCTTCTCGGTAGGAACTCCTGTTGCGCTTGCTTCTTCTTCACAATGGTCATGTCATTTGACAACATCTGAACTGTAGAGTTCAGAGACTGCATCTCCTATAGAATTTTAGTTTGTATATCATCGACTTTCGAAATGAGTGGCAATGAAGCCATCGTCGGTATTGGAGGCAGGGCGGGGTGTTGAGGTGGTGCTGGTAGTACAGGAAATGCCGAAGTGACAGTGGGCTGTGGAGTTGAAAATGTAGGGAAATGAATTTGTGGAGCAGTGATTTGAGACACGATAGGATTCGGGTTCCAAGATGAAATCGGGAGTGCAGGGGTAGTAGAGATTTGTGAAGCGGCTACGCTTGCATACTGGAATTGAAGGAATTCGGGAAGTATGGGTGTCGGCATCCTTTGGGGAAGCTTGCCCATGGCTATCAAATCCATTTTTGCCCTCTTGGCTAACTCATATAACTCGGGAAAAGTATTAACGTTAGAATATCTTACCATGAGACTGATATCAGGATTGAAAGCCCGAAGGAAATAGAGTGTTGCAGCTTCGTCGGTTGGCCAAAGTCCAACTGGCACTCTCTGCCAGGTTCGAGCGAACCTAACATTGAAATCTATGATTTCTTCTTGTGGATGCCTCTTGATCAAAGTGAACTGATGCAGAAGAGAGGTAGGATCAGAAGACTCATTGAAGTTTCCCATAATTTGCCCAGCTAATTGATCCCATCTCGTAATACTACCGGGTGGTAGAGATCTATACCAGTAGAGGAGTTTTCCCCTAAGGGAAAGGACCAGAAGCTTTACCATAATTTGCTCTTCTATAATGTCATGGATCACCGCCAGAGATATTATGTCCTGGATATGCTCTAGAGCAGTCTTCCCAGTTCCATCGAACGTTGGGATCTTCTTTATGGCAGCAGGCGGCACTTGCCCTTGTCCCGCTAGATTCAGTGGTGACAAAGAATCCCATGCTGGGCACAACCTGGGTGGCGGTGGTTGCTGCATTTGCTGTTGTTGTTGTTGTTGTTGTTGCTGTGCCATACTTGCTCCTAGATTTTGAGAAATAGGAATTCTCGAAGCTCCCCCTTGATTGCTAGTAGGACAACTAACAGGAATGGAGGGACTAGGATGCTTCGGTGAGTTGGGAGGATTGGGAGGAAAACTAGATGTTGTACTATCAGAAGTTAGGCTTTGTTCGCCAAAATATGCCTCTTGCGAGGACGTTCCACGTAACAATGATTCGGGGGTGACCAACCTTGATTGCTCCCCAAAGGCATCAATATCTAGCTCAAAGAACTCGGTTTCCTCTCCTCTATTCTTAACTCTCCATCTCGTTTGCATGAAGGCATAGACTTTTGGTACTGGTCTTTACGACTTAAATATTCTCGGGTAAACAGAGTCGCCAGATGCTAAGAGTCTTTCAGTAATGAGGGCATCGGTCCTCACTACCACTAATCAGGTGAGACTGACTGGGTCACACCGGGAACTTGTTAGAGCTATTGGCCCCGGTGAAGACGGGTTTAAGATTTGCGCTTTAAAATATGGGACTTCGGTCCCACCGGGCGTGCCAAAAACTGTTGGTCATCAAATCTGCCTAGGAAAGGATTTTGGGTGAGTGTATGCGCCCTAGACCTGGACCAACATTGAAAGGCCGAAGGGAAGAGATGCCCTTCATGCCAATCTCCGGAGAAAGGCCGGCTCCTATACTAATCTACTTGGGTGTTTGAAGATAAGAGTGTAGGAAAGAGATAAAAGGAGTTAGGTTAGAGAAATAAACAAAAAGGGTTAAGGGAAGAGAGATCGGTGATTTAATGTGGGGAAGAACAGGAAGCACGATCACTAACAGACAACTCGAATGGAAGCAAAGAACACCAAGAATAAATGAAAGAAACGTAATATCAACCTTCCTATGTATCCTCCAGGCGAGTTTCAGGGTACAGTCCCCGATCGCACACCGGACGTAGGGTTCAACTTTCTCGGTATGCAAACGAAGAGAGACAAAAGAATCAAGCACAAAAGGCAGCATAAAAGAAAACCAATATTACGCTTTTCCACTCCTATGTATCCTTCAGAACGAGTTTTAGGGTACAATCCCCGATCGCACACCGGACGCAAGGTTCAACTTTCTCAGTATGCAAACGAAGACAGACAAAAGAATCAAGCAAAGAAGGTAGCATAAAAGAGAGAAATGGAGCCCAAAGCTCTTTAGTATTAATCGTAGGACATCAAGTTACAGTAGCTTTCTAGCAGATAGTTCCCCCCTTTTTACATTATAATGCCTAGGTTTTTATAGAGGACCCGGGCCTCTGAGTCATAATTACATAGCAATGAGAAGTACGCCCTCGAGCCCTGAGAATTTGGCTCCCCGAGACTCTCGTGATCGAGCTCTCAAATCCATTACCAAAACTGGCAACTGTGACCGGGTCAACCATGGAAAGATGCATTGATGAGCCGTCTGGACGTCCTTGGTCTCCGGGTGCGGTGCTCGAGTGGCCGCCATGCTCGTCGGGCTCTTCATCATGGCCTGATACTTCATTTTTGATTGCCAAAAATGAGCAACGAGCTTATCGGGCATGAAAAATTGCATTTATGAGGCACTTGATCACCTCGAGAAAATACCCGGCTTGGAATGCGTGCCCTCGAAGCGCTTCGCTAAGTCTTTATCCACAACTTCGCTTCGCAATGGTTCTGAGCCAAAGCAATAACTCCTCCTTGGTTTGTACTTCACAAAATTAAGCTTCGCAAAACTGCTTCGGGGGTGGGAAGTGTCGAAGCATATTTACTTCACAAAATAGGCCTCTTCGTCTTCGCCACTTCGTTGACAAAATCGCTTCACTGATGGCTTGGAGAAATGCTTCGCTGCGATCTTCTTTCAAAACTGTGGTTCGAGAGGAGCTATTGGCTTCAAAGATGTTGCATTCTCCATGACCTTTGTTACTTCGGGTAGAAGTACTTCGCACGAAAGCTAGCTAAAGCAGATGCTTCGGAATGACTTTCGACGAAGTAAAAATGATTCGCTGATGGAGGGACTCGAAGTGGGTGCTTCGACAACTTTTTGGCGAAGTATTTTCGATGCTCCTTTGAGTTTCGCTTCGCTGATTTTCTGACCGAAGTATTTGCTGAAAATGCTTCGGGTGCGAAGTAGTTTCATTCTCCTTCCTTTGTATTTTACTTCGGCAACACCGCTTCATAGAAATCTCGCCCGAAGTATTTGCTGGAAATGCTTCGGGTCCGAAGTAGATTTCTTGCCTTTGCTTCTTCGGCGAAGTTGTTCTTTTGGATGCCGCTTCGCTCAACTTTTGCCCGAAGTAAATATTTGAAGCGCTTCGGGCCCGAAGTTCTTTTTATCGCTACCCTTGTAATTTACTTCGGTAATACTACTTCGCAAGAAACTCTACCCGAAGTAGTGTTGAAAATGCTTCGGGTGCGAAGCTCTTCTCATTCTCTTTCGGTGAAGCTCTTTCTTTTCTACTTTATATACAAAGGGGTGGCATTGAAAGCCAAAATTGCTGCAATTTTCAAATAAAAAAGGACAACAAAGAAAAACTTTACAAAATCTGTACAAAATTTGATTTTCTTTTCTACCCCTTGAGAAATGTGACAAAATTGTCAACAGTTTCCCACTTGGTAGTGAATGCGGTTTTATGTTGGTCTTCGTCCCTAATCCAGATATGATTATATCCGAAGAAATCATCAAGTAGGGAGAAGCGCTAAGCCCCAACCACTGAGTGCAAGATCTGATCTATCTATGGGAGAGGGTAGTGATCTTTGAGTGAAGCCTGGTTTAGGTTGCGAAAGTCCACGCATAATCGTATATCTCCATTCTTCTTTCTAACTGGGACTAGATTCACTACCCAAGAGGAATGCTTTATGGGATAAATTATCTTTGCCTCGAGCATTTTTAGGAGCTCGGCCTTCATCAGGACCTCGATATTCAGATTAACAGGCCTTTGCTTCTGCCATAAGGGTTTGATTCCCTCTTGAAACTCAATTGTATGCTGGATCAGTTGTCGATCGTATGCTTTTAGGTCTTGGTAAGACCACGCCACTATGTCAAGATAATTCCTGCATAGAGATTGGATATGTTCTATCTCTTTCAAAGTGCAATCTGTTCCAACTTTTATTGCTTTTCCAGGTTCAAGATCCAGACCTTGGTACTGCTTCGCATTGAATTTGATCCTATGAGAAACTGCTTGATCATTCTGATCAAAGAGGCTCTCAAGAGTAATTAATCCTTTGGGAATGTGATTATTCTTCAATTGAATTAGCCCTTCATATTACTTATCATCAGGGCTTCTTATTTCAATGGTGGCTGCTTCTTGAATCATGAAATTCACATTCTGCTCATCATTGTCAAAAACTTGCCAATGCAGATCTCTGTCTGGGACAAAGGGCCTGTAAATCATCCTCATAGCTTTAGGCTTATGCACCATGTCTTCTGCTAGAGAGTACTTTGTTGTGATGGATGCTAGAACATCGACATGTCGATTCTTTTCTCATGGAATGGACTGCAGATTGAGAGATTCGAACTGGTCAAACAAGTCCTATACCCTATTACGGTATGACTTGAGATAGTGTTTCTTTGAAATACACTTGTTTGTGACTTGATTTCATACCAATTCTAAATATCCAAAGACTTGGAGATGCTTTATGCCTAACTTTTCTACTTTCTTGAGTCCTAGGCATAATGCTTCATATTCTATTGCATTGTTGGTGCAGCTCCAAACCAATCGATAGCAATATTCCTTTTGCTCCCTTGATGGTGATATTAAAAGAATGCCTGCCCCAACACCGTTTTTGCATCGGGCACCATTGAAGAACAACTTCCATAGTACTTCTTGGGCACATGTTTTATTCTAACTTGGTGTGTTTCTCAGGCTTGGCGATGGCATAACATCCCATCTCGGTTTCTATCATGGCATTAAAGTCTGCCAACGAAAACTCATCTTCACAACTTAACTGTGTAAGGGATTCCTTGACCAGGTCCACCTGCTCTATCCCTTCCACTATCACTTGCACGGGATCGTTGCTCTCTTCTTCGAACATCTTCTGTACAAGGAAAGTAGAAGGTTTTTAATTGTAGATCTTTACCTTCTTCCCTTTGAATGGAATCTCTAAGTGCGAGTAATCCATGGATAGGTATCCTCCCAACTTCACTGTAAACTCCCTTGACAAGCACATACTAAAATACGACTCAAGGTCAACTACTACCACCTCTTGTATAACTATGATTTGAGGCATCTTTTGTAGTCGAATAGGTATATCTTTAATTACTCCTATAGTCTTCACGAGAGTACCATCCAACTGGAGAACGCCGTGGCTGCTTTGCATATACTCCATACTTATCTCTTCACACACTACTTTAGGCATGACTATCATCGCGGCCTGGAGTCAATCATACAACTGTGTACAACATACCCTTCCATATATAGAAATAGGTAGAACAGATATGGTCTGTTCTTCCCCATAATGGATGTGGATAGGGTCTACACTAGGGCAAGCGATGTTGAATTTCTTGCCTTGGTCATATTCAACGATTCTTGCAGCAAGTCCACTTGTCTGGGTAGTTGTAGTGCGTCATACACACTGATCTTGGCCGAAATCTTCTTTAGCTCATCTACAATATTGTAGGCTAGGGAGTTATGCACCTCATGTTCTATTTTTTCCTCATACCTGGTGCGATACTGCTCTATGGCTTTGACCCTTTGTTGCTTGGTCAGCGAAGGAAGCTTGAGCTTCTTTCTAGCTTGTTATTTAGTTTCCACCTGAGGTGGATTTGCAGGGGCCTGTTTGGCCTTCTCCTTGACTAGTGCAGGATGAGAAGCTTTGCTCGGGGTCTGAGAAAGTTGTTGTCCCTTTTCATGGCAAGCATGCACCTTTAGGGGAGCCATTTGAGTAGCATCTACCTCTATCGACCTTTTTCCTCCTCTGGTAAGGATTGCAACTTGCTCTTCTTCACCAATTACCAGGTTATGATCTAATTGCCTGATGATGTTGACCTGACCACCATGACTACTACTCACCAGTGTTTGTACATAATGTTGGTGCAACATGCAGGTATTCTCTTCGTGAGGGTCATTACACGTGGAGCACCAATGTATGTAATCGAAAGTGCTCGAAGCTTCGTCAATCATGATATTTTTTGCTGACGCTCTCCCTTGCTGAACTGCTCGATCTTTAGTAAGCATGGGTGTAGGATATGACCTCCTCAGTAGAAA
Organism: Wollemia nobilis; assembly: GCA_028583015.1. Classification (NCBI taxonomy): domain Eukaryota; kingdom Viridiplantae; phylum Streptophyta; class Pinopsida; order Araucariales; family Araucariaceae; genus Wollemia; species Wollemia nobilis. The sequence goes on along the minus strand of JAQPPZ010003287.1, from coordinate 2,227,560 downwards.
ATCATGCTGTGCTTGCTTCTTCTTCATAATGGTCATATCATTGGACAGGGTTTGCACTGTGGAGTTCAGGGACTGAACCTCTTGTAGTATTTTGACCTGCATATCATCGGCTTTAGGAATGGATGGCAATGGAGCCATTGTTGGTATTAGAGGTAGGGCGGGGTGTTGAGGTGGCGTTGGCAGTACAGGGAATGCTGAAGAGATAGTGGGCTATAAAGCCGAGAACGTAGGAAAATGGATTTGTGGAGTAGCAATCTATGATACAATGGGATTTGGGTTCCAAGATGAGATTGGGTATGCAGGGGTTGCAAAGATCACCGAAGCGACTGCACTCGCATACTAGAATTAAGGGAAATCGAGAAGTATGGGCATCAGCATCCTTTGGGGAAGCTTACCCATAACTATTAGATCCATCTTCGCTCTCTGGGCTAACTCGTATAACTCGAGGAAGGTATTGATATTTGAATACCTTACCATGACATTGATATCAGGGTTGAAAACCTGAAGGAAATAGTATACTGTAGCTTTGCTAGTTGGCCGAAGTCCAACTGGTATCCTTTGCCAGGTTCAAACGAACCTAACATTGAAATCGATGATCTCCTCTTGTGGATGCCTCTGAATCATTGTGAACTGATGCAGAAGAGAGGATGGATTGGCAGACTCATTGAAGCTTCTCATCAGCTGTCCAGCTAACTGGTCCCATACTATTATAGTACTGGGTGGTAAAGATCTATACCAGTAGAGGAGCTTCCCTCTAAGAGATACAACCAAAAGCTTTACCATAACTCGCTCTTCTGTGATGTCATGGATCGTCGCCAGAGAAACTATGTCCTGGATGTTCTCCAAAGCAGTCTTACCAGTTCCATCGAACGTAGGAATCTTCTTCATAGTAGCAGGCATAACTTGCCCTTGTCCTGCTAGATTTAGCAGTCCCGAAGAATTCCATGTCAGGAAAAATCTGGGTGGCGGTTGCTACTGCATTTGTTGTTGTTGTTATTGTTGCTGTTGCTGTGCCATATTTGCTCCTGGATTTTGAGGAATAGGAATTCTCGAAGCTCCTCCTTGGTTGCTAACAGGACAACTCATATGAATGGAGGCACTAGGATGCTTCAGTGAGTTGGGAGGATTAAGAGGAAAGCTAGCTGCTGTACTATCTGAATTAATCCTTGTTCGTCAATAGCAGCCTCTTACAAGGATGTTCCACGTAATAGTGACTCAGGGGTGACAAACCTAGAACGTTCCCCGAAGGCGTCAATATCAAGCTCAAAGAACTTTTTCCTCTCCTCTATTCCTAACTCTCCATATTGTTTACATGAAGGCATAGACTTAGGTACCGGTCTCTACGACTTAAAAATTCTTTGTTAAACAGAGTCGCCAGATGCTAAGAGTCTTTCGACAATGAGATGAGCATCGATGCTCACTACCACTCACAATGTGAGACTAACCGGGTCCCACCGAGCATGTCAAAAATTGTTGGTCATCAAATCTACCCAAGAAAGGATTTTGGGTAGTGTAGGCACCCTATACCTGGACCAACATTGAAAGGCCGAAGGGAAGAGATGCCCCTCGTGCCAATATTCGTAGAAATGCCATCTCATTTACTAAACTACTTAGGTTTTGAGATAAGAGTGCAGGAAAGAGATAAAAATAGTAAGAGTGCAAGAAAGAAATAAAATAGTAAGGGTGTAGGAAAGAAATAAATAGGGTAAGGGAAGAAATGTCAATAGATTAAAGTGGGAAAGAACCAATAGCACGATCACTGGCTAATAACTCGAAACAATAGCAAGAAATACCAAGAATAGAACGAAATGAACGCGATAGTAGTCCTCCTATGTATCCTCTGGACAAGTTCCATGATTACCCTCCCCCTTACGTCGAAATCCAGGATTAAGAATTACGACGACTAGGAGACGAGTGAATATAACAGAAACACTATCCACAAGTAGCATACAAGAGAACTATTACATCATTTTTCTCCCCTATGTATCCTTCGGAAAAATTCTAGGGTCTTATCCCCAATCGCACACCTAAATCCAGAATGCAGAATTACAATATGCAAATGAAGAAAAGATAACAGAAATAACCACAGAAGGAAACATACAAGAAAGAAATTAAGCCCGAAGCTATTTAGTATTAATTGCAGGGATTCAAGTTACAACAACTTTCTAGCAGAAAGTTTCCCCCCATTTTTACATTACAATGCCTAGGTTTTTATAGAGGAACCGACCCTCTGAGCCATCAATGCACAAAATGGATGAGTACATCCTCAAAAACCTGAGAAGTCGGCTCCCATAGCTCTCATGACTGAGCTCTCAAATATTTTTCCATAACTGGCAACTACGATTGGGTCAGCCGGGGAAACATGCATTTATGAGCCGTCTGAATGTCCTTGGTCTTCAGGTGTGGAGCACGTGTGGTCGCCATGCCCACCGAGATCTTCTTCTGGGACTGATACTTCCTTTCCAATTGCCAAAAATGAGCAAAAAATTCATCGGGCACGTAAAAACTCATTTATGAGGCACTTGATTGCCTCAAAATACCTGACTTGGAGTGCGTGCCCTTGAAGCGCTTCACCAAATTTTAGTTTGCAACTCTGCTTCACGATGAATTTGAGCCGAAGCAGATCCTCTTTCTTGGTTATGCACTTCGCATGAATGAGCTTCGCGAGACGGCTTAGGGGATGTGAAATGCCGAAGTAAGTATTCCTCCTCAAGATGGCTCTCACTCTTTTGCTGCTTTGCTGGAAAGGCATGTCAAAATCGCTTCGTTGAGGTTCTTCACCCGAAGTGGATGCTTCACTGGTGAGTCTTCAAAATGCTTCATCATGATCCTCCCTCAAAACTATGGTTCGAGGTTTTTTGGGCCAAAGTGCATTCTTGCCTTGGAAAAATGTCTTGTTCTTTATAGGCTAATACCGCTTCGGGTGAAAGTGCTTCGCATGAAAGCTATTCGAAGTAGATGCTTCACAACAAATTTCAGCGAAGTAAAAATGGTTCGCCAGTAGGGAGGCCCGAAGTGGGTGCTTCGATGATTTTTTGGCGAAGTAGTTTTCAATGTTTGCACTCCTTCAAATTTTGCTTCACTAGATTTTTTCCTAAAGCAACTGCTTGAAATGCTTCAGGTGTGAAGCTCTTTTCACGCCTTAGCAATTGAGCCATGATTTAGTCTTTGCTTTCCTTCTTCGGTGAAGTTGTTCTTCAATTCTTGAAGTCCTTCGAATGCCGCTTTGCAAAACTTTCGCCCGAAGCAACTGGTTGAAATGCTTCGGGTGCGAAGCTCTTTTCATTCTCTACTTCTTTCTTTTGGTAAATCTATCTTCTTTCCTGCGAAGATATTTTCCTTAACTTGCTCAGTGGTGAAGCTTTTGCATCTCCATTCTATATACAAAGGGGGGTGGCAATAGAAGCCAAAATTGCTACAATATTTTCAAAGATATTCAAAATAACAAAAAGAAATACTTTACAAAAAGAAACACTTTACAAAAAATTGATTTTACTACCCCTCTAAGGAAATGTGATAAAATTGTCAACAGGCCCAACATACCTAGGCATCCATGCCTTGCATTGAGTGACATAGTGGGAAGCTATATGATCAATGTAAGCACTCGTAGGCAAATCTTTGATATTTTTATAAGTCTAGCTCCTTGTTGTTATAATTTAATATTCAAATAATTGTATTATGGTAGTGAAGTGTATTTAAGTACATAGGATGCCTACTTTAGATATAACAAACCCTTAAACAACCTTGCCACAATATTATCCTATATCACATGCATGTACCTTGTGAGGGGTGGTTATACCACTTGACTAATCACTAGGTCTATGATGTAATAACTCCTAAATACCCCTCCTATTACATCATATTCAAAAGCTCTATGTTGCTTATGACTAAAAGATAATGTCTAAGGTGATGTAGGAATTTTAGAGAGAAATTACCCCCTTAATGTAGTCTTACTAGTCTCAATGCTTAGGAGTGTAAGATTCTATCAATAATGCACTCCAAAAGATATTTATTACAAATTAGTTTTTCAAATGCTTGAAGTGTGTTTATTCAATTTGGAGGATATTCATCAAATATGTTAGGTGTTGAAGAGATCAAGTGTTCTCCTACCATATAAACTTATTCCCAAATCTTGTCTTGGCTAATTTCTTCTGTTGATGTAAGGTCAATCACTTATTTCTTCTTCTCCATGGATTCATTTGTTTGATTAAGTATTTGCTTGTGATATGTGATGTGTTCCTCTTTCCTTTGATATTTAATATGATGTGTTAACATACAACCTGTATCAATCATTAAATTGACTAATTTCTTATATTTCTTGTACATTGTCATATCTTTTGTTCAAGCTAATTTCCATTTCAAGATTTGATTATCTCCTAATAGAGTGATATAAACCATTTTGTTTTATATTTGTATTTTTCTACTATAGAAAATATTTTTTGTGGTTTGCAATGTATTTACACTTTCTTTGGTGTGCTATTGATGGTTGAATATTCAATGCATGTTGCATTGATTCCTCATTCTCTATGTTATCTATAAAAACTTCTATTGATGGTGAAGAATCACATTCCAAGTGTACATCCTCACTCTTAAGTGTTTTATTACTAATATTTTTGGTTGTATTGTACCAATAATAATTTGGATGATTTGAATGCATCCAAATTTCCTAATTTGTCATATATTTGAAATCATACCAAACATTATTGTATTATCTTATTTATGCTTGTGCAAAAAACACATGTTCTTCTTATTCTTCTTGAAATTTTTTTCCTCTTTATCTTGATTCTCTTTGGCTACATTATTTTAATGTAACTTTCTCCAATTTTGATTTTATTGTTCTAAAGATTCCTTATTTTGCTACTAGTTCATCTCTCATGAAGGTGATCCATTTTTTAATAAAATATGCCAGCAATCCTTCACAATATATCCATTTTTTCCATAATGTTCACATGTCTTTTGATTCTAAAATTTATTTATTTATTGGAAGTATTGTGGAGATCTCATGCCTCTCCTGAATGGTTGCTTCCCTCTTTGACTTGTAACTAGTAACTATTATTCTTCTTCTATAGTATGTGAGGCCTCTACTTTCTAAATTAGGTTCACTAGCTTCTCAAATATTGTTGTTTGCTCAATAATATTTAGTGTAGTCATAAAAACATTATACTTGGATGGGAGTGATCTCAAAATAATGGAAATTAACATTCCATCAGATACCTGAGTTCCTAGTGCTTACATTAATGCTCACAATTTTGTTGCTCTTCTCATGAAGGCTTCTAGCTTTTCCCCATTCTTCATCTTTAGACAAAGGAGCTAGATTTGTAGAAATAGAATCTAATTTTGATTCTTGGCTTCAAATATTGTCTTCAAATTATTCCATGCATTTTTTGTTACAGTTGTATCTCTAATGTATTCTTGGACCTCATTTGCTATTGTAAAAATGATGATTAGTATTATTTGTTTGTCTACCTTATTAAAATTTGCTTGATCTTTTCATTTTGTAGTAGGATGAGAAATTGTTTTATCTACTACTTTCTGTAGAGGGGAAAAACCGTGCACTGGCAAACTATTATCAAGGCTAGATCCATAGGGAAGCCTTGAGGTGACCACAGTGGTCGTTATAACTCTAGAATTGGTGTAAGGGGAAAAGGTTCACCAAGAATGGATTTAGGACTCACTCCAAGTCTGGGATGGAATGTGTTTGGATGTGTTCAATTTAAGCATACACCTATGTTTGGATTTTCTAAACTAAGCTATGAAAATGAAAGAACAATGCAAGATACAAGATGCAAGAATACAAGAGCTAAGCCTAGAATAATTCTTTAATTCAATGATATATAAACCTATATTGTAAAATGAAATATTTGAGCAAGGGTTCAAGATATGATGCACAAACAGAACCCTAGATGCACACTATATGCTCTTATTTATTAAAATGCATATGAAACTTAATCAAATATCTATACTTTGTTTATGATCTAGGTTTTTCACAAAAGTGGGCAGAAAGCAATCATCAATCAACCTAAAAGTCTATTAGAGTACTTATCTTATTCGGTATTTGATCCAAGCTTTATCTTGTATCCCAAATATCCAATAGCTTCAACCCTACAAAATAACTTCACAAAACCCTACAAAATTTTATCAGTGTTTGGGGGCTTGCTTAGGCCACTATATAGCTGAGCTTGGAGGCGCAACAATCAAGCCCCATTAGTCCTTTTAGCTGACCATTCAAAAGTAAAATAATATTTGAACTTTGGAACATGCAAATATAGTAAAATAAATATGCAATAGTAATGTGAAATGCAACTAAGATGGACACATCAGGAAGCTTCAAAAGAGGGTGCAAATTAGGGTTTTAAAGTGTAAATCTTACCCCCAAAACCTTAATTTTACCAAATTTATACCCTATAATTAGGAGGGATGAATATGGCTGACAAAATTCATGCCCTATATGGGTGGGGCACAGATATGGTTCAAATACCCTTTTGGGACCTAAAACAATGAAAAATGGGGTGCAAAATGCATAAAATAGAGTTTTAAATGCTAACAAAACAAATACAAAACCTAATGAGTTGATGGAGCATGCAAGAAAAAATTAAGAGGTTGAATAAGCACTCCAAAATAATTGATCTATCCAATAATAAATGCTTCTCCACTCAATCCCCAAGGGCAACAATCACTAAACATAAAAACAGTCAAAACAACAACTTGCAATAGAAATCCACTTGAAAGCATGAACATGTGAGCGAGTCAAAAGTTATACTATTCCAAGAAAGTATTGGGGTTAACTAAGGGGATACAAACCCTTATTTATAAGAGGTTTGGAGGAAAAAATGAGTGGGAAAGTGAAATTTAACTTTGGACAAGGCCGACCTCAAAATAGGTCAACGAGGTGAGAAGTTTAAGTGAGAAAAACCCCTAGAAAGCCAAATTCATGCACCCTCCATACAAGGTGTGAATATGACAAGCCAAATTTACACACCCAAGTTTGGACCAAGAATGAATTTGGTAAAGCTAGACAAAAATGCAAAGGGGAAGAGGCAAAAGGTCCAAAATTTACACTTAGCAAGATTGGGTGGCTAGCTAGGGATCTAAGAAATATTTTCATCATTTTGGTGGGTCAAATTTCCATGTCTACACTTTTATAACTTCCTCAAACTCAATTTGTGTCATGAGTTTGGTCTTCTACGCAACATAGTTGTTTCCCCCCAATAATTGAGAATTTGGTAACAAGAAATTTGATGCTCCACTATCCATAGTAAACCTTTACAAAATCTATTTTTTTTCTTTTACTGAGTCCTCCACAAAAAACTCTTTTTGAGGAGTATATATGCCTATAATCGAATTTCAATCAATGTTTCAAAAACATGAGAAACAATTGTCTCATTGTGCAAAAATAAAGGTAGGAGTACTTATTCCTCTACAAAATCTTCCATTTAAAAATATTATATCCACTTCCCTTTTGGCCTACAAATATTTACAATAGGAACAAATAATGTATTTGTCCTAATGAATTTCACTCTCTAATGTAATATTTTAACTTTTTATTTTGATAGAAGTTCAAAATCTTCTTCTTATTTTTCTTCACATGACCTCCTTTGTCCACATGTTCAATTCAGACATCTCCTATGTGACTTCAAGAATATTCTATTTGGTTTGAATCTAGTTCAAATATGAGCACCAAATCATTTATTTTTATATGGAATGGTGATGCCTCCAATAATTATAGTCTGGGGTGTGCTTCAAACTAGATCTACTTATAGTTTTTTTAACCTTCTCAAGAACATTCCTTGACATGCAACTTTATTCAAGTAGGTGCCTTTATAGGCTTTTTTGTGTTTCTCAACATACCTTTCACTTTTGCCATTCTACCCCAAGTATCTTGAAGTAAAGAGGAAATACTTCTCTTCAAACATTTTATAGTTGTGTCATAGTTACTTTTGGTTATCATCTTATAGTATAGAGGAACTCTCTCCTCTTTGAATGTATTAAAACTATTTCATGGTGTCTATTCACCAATTTGTAAGCATACAAAGGAACTCTCTCCTCTTCAGACATCTAACAATTGTGTTTCGTTTGTTGATTTGTTATCATATAGAGAAATTATATTCTAGATATCTTACAGTTGTGTCAAGGTTCCTTTCATCGATCTATAAGCATACAAAGGAACTCTCTCTTTTCAGATGTCTTCCAACTGTGACATGATGCCTTTTATCGATATACTAGCATATTTTCTAGTGTTAACATTCATTTGCTAAGTGGGAGTGAGCCTATTGATCTTTCCAAATGCTTCTTTCCTTTATACATCTTGAAACAATACCACTTGAATGTGTTTATATCTTCTAGCTTCATGGGGTGCTTTCCCGTCTTGCACCTTCATGGGATTATTGTAAATGTGTTGTTTAGAAATGGGTTTTGCTTTCTTTATCCTAAGCACCTTGGTCTAGACCACCACAAATTTATTTAAGAATATTTAGCTCTTTTCCACACAAACAGACAAGTGCTTTCTTTCATGTGCTTCCTAACCTTTTTTTGCTTTTGTCCTTTAGTGCTTCCATTGATTTCTTGTTCACAGAGAATGTTGATATCAGGATAGAAATGACAATGCTTATGCTTATTTTGGCCACATTATACTTTTGATTACGTGTTCTAGAATTTATTCCATTATTAATTTTCTATGAAAACCCATAATTTTTTAAAATTATTTTCTTCAATACTACTTTTTTAGAGTTTCTGGATCTCGTTTTAGAGTTTCCTTTCAATGGAAATCTTCTTTTAAATTTTCTACATTCTCTTTGGAATGTTTTTCTTTAATGTTGCAAATTGCTTTCAATTTTATAAGCCTTCTTATTCTCAAGTTCCTTTCAAGATTTAAATGAGTTATATATTCTTTTGAATATCTTTCAAGTGGCTTCAACGCAATTCTCAAAAAAGAAGCTTCAAATGACTTCCTTTTTTGCAATATGAAGGAGCTTCTATAGATTCCTTTTCATGTATTTTTGAGGAGATATAAATGGCTTCCTCTATTTCCTTAATTTGTCTTGGTTGTTTATCTTAATGCTTTTGCCTTTGACAAGGGTTTTCTACCCTAAATATTTTGAATATACTATGAAATTTTCCTTCACGAAGATAATTTTTTCTAGGGAAATTTTTACCTTTGAAGCTTCTTTCAAAATTCAAAAAAATTCAAAAAGAAAATGAAAAAGAGAGTGCACCTTTGGCTTTATTTTTATAAAAACTAGAGGAGTATTAGGAGAGATGTTCTTCCTTCTACTTGCTTTGATACCACATGTTACAACTTAATCTTTGAATGATTGTATTATGGTAGTGAAGGGTATTTAAGTACATAAGATGCATAATTTAGGATCCTTATACAACCTTACAACTATATTTTTCTATATCACATGCATGTACCTTATGAGGGGTGCTTATACCACTTGATTACTCACATGGTCTATTATGTAATAACTCCTAAAACTCATTAGATGTGATCTTTAACACATCTTCTTACATTGCTTTCATTCATCAAGGAAAAGGGGAGAGAGAGAGTTGTAGAAAACAAAACCTAAGTTGAGGCAATGAACCAAGATCAAAATATTTTTTAATGCATAATTTGACTAAATGAACAAATTTATCATTTTCCAAAAGCTAGAAAGTGAACACAGTTTGATTTAACATGAAAACATTAAGTACAAGATAAAATGAATATCATAACCAAGATAGAGCAAAACTAGTCATAGTTTCCTTTATTCATAAAAATGTTTCTTACATGGATGTTATACCAAAAGAAGATCAAATTTCATTAATTGAATGACTCAAGGCTTGAGTACAACTAATGCATAGAAGAAAAATGAAAGGAAATACACACAAGGCATATATTAGGCACGAAAATATATTTTCTTATGCTTGAAATGAAGATAAACTACTATTTATATGCAAATATTAGGGTTTTCCCCTAAATACTACTCTACCTATTCATAAATTCCTCCTAGGATAGTGTAAGGGATAGGTTCATATTCAATTCTTATAGGCTCGGGGTCTCTAGGACTGGAGCCATCAATGATGAATGTTATGGAACCCTTGGATTTGAAGCCTTTATTATAACTGCCAATCACTTTACTAGAGATTCACCCTACGGTTGAATGCAATATTTACCTATAATCAATGTTTTTGGGTTCAAGTTCTCTGAACTAGAGGTTCCATTGCCACTCTTTTTTAATACACCAACCATTTTCCAAAATGTCATGCTTGAGTGGTGAGGATAGGTGGAATCGAGAAGTTTTTACAATTATTGTCTTTATGAGATTAGCATACTTTATTGGGATATTATGCGTAGATGTTACCTCTAATAAAGCACTTGGAGATTCCTTTTATGTGGTAGGTTGATGATGAAGGCCAATTAGTCATTGCCAATTTTTCAAAATTGTGACCCGCCAAGTTGGATTTCTTTTTTCTTAATCAAATCGCTAGTAGAGTTTCCCTCAAATCTCCTTCCTATATGAGCATTTTACTCTAGGTCATCCATCATGAATATTGGATGAATGACATTGGTTTTCAATGTTACATCATGTCATTTGTTTCCTTAATCTATGTGAGACATTAGATTAGGTCCACATGTAGAGCAAGAAAACTATGTGGTTGCCACGTGTATGGTCGATATGGCTTAATCAGATGTGGAAGATTGACCAAATGTTGAAGATCCTCTTGAGATAACATAGGCCGTCAAATGCTAATATTGGTTGGTTTGTGGACTAGAAACTCCAACATCTACTACTATCCTTCACAGAACCTTAGACCATTCCCGCTTTGATCTCCTACTATTAGTGTCCTTTGCACATATAGTGGGGAGATCATATAATTTCCATGTGGATGGCCACCAAAATCTTAATGAGATGCAAAAGAATTAGGGTTGTGAGCTCAACCAGAGTGGAGAGAATGGGTCTACAACTGCTACTTTCACTGCATTCCAACCAACGGTAGAATTTTTTCTTAGTTATCATCGAAAAGGATCTTGCACTCCAAAAAATGATAGGGACCCATTTAGTTATTTCCAAAAAGGTTAAAGGAGATAATGTGGGTCATTTTATCATTAGAATTAGACAAATCACATAACTTTCCTAGGACACAAGTCTTCTCATTCTTCTTGAAGTTTTATGGGATGTTGGGGTATCTACCCAATATCGATGATAGATCTACTTTGGATGTGTCCCATGATGGGATAGATACTTACCTCTTTTACAAATTGCCAATGCACCTACCATGTGTCCAAGACTTAACTAATGGTAGGAATTTCCTCTAACATCTTTTAGGTAACCTCATGAGATGACACATGTCATTGGATGAGTAATCAATGACTCTCATAGCTTTAAAGCTCCTATGGATCTTCCCTTTGTGGAATAAACTCTTGTCATAGGTATTGGCAAATTGACGATGTGCATAGGTTTGATTTACCACCAATTATATTTTTCATGGTAGCTGGTGTTCGTCATTGGATTAATTTTGATAGATTTTTTCATGGTCTTCTTGACTTCTTGAATTAGAGCCCGCAGTCAATCAATCGACCAGACGACCAATGTGATGTCAAGGTTTTATTAGATAATTTGTGTAAAAAAGAGCACCCATTGTAGATTTTGAAGAACCTATGGTAGATAGAGTTTCAAGCCATCATTGCCTTCTTTGCTCGCAATACTAACACTCATCATAGATTTCAAAACAAACGACATGTATGGCTTCTGCCTTTTCTTCCTCTACTAGTCCACTTCTTGTTGAAGTTAACTTGCAAGATTTGAATGAGGTGGAAACTTTTGCTAGATGTAATAACTCTATAGTTTATAAAATCCCTCATGCTCCCTCAAGTTTTACATTTGAAATTTTCTCTTAAGTAATTATTGAATCTTAACAACCACTTTCTACTCTTTCTTGTAAGTAATCAAAATTTCCATATTTAAAATTTGTTGTTTTTTTCTTTTAGTTTCTATCTTTTCAATCTAATATTTATTTTTTTGATTTAATTTATTTCATACTTAAACTATTTTAATATGCAAACATTAATGGATGATGTCATCTCATATAAAGATAAGAGAGAATTAAATAATCTATAAATGATTTCTCAATACTTTAAAATGAAATAGCTTTTACAATTAAATAATAGCGTCAACTCCAAATGTTAGAGTGAAAGCAACCGTAATTAGTATCTAAACCGTCTGCAAATATTAAATGTCTATGTCCACTGGCTGAGGAAGAAACAACCCCTATTTGTTGTAGTTAATTGGATAATGGCTAATATAATTTGCATCATCATATTAGTACACAAGCTCAAGACCTCTCACTAGGATTAAATTTGAGGTATGTGATTGGGGACCGTGAAACTATTTCTATTTAGTTTAAGATTATTGTTTTCTCACGTTACACAAGTTTTGCAAAATAAAACATAGAAGTCAGAATATAGCTCTTATATCTCATTCATAAATCTTGAAATTTTAAGATTTTGACACTGCACCAGTTTCAAAAAAATAATAAACACATGAACATTCTAAGCTATTGTTTAATTTTTTTATTATTATTATTTTTATTTATTATTATTATTTTTTAATATCTCTCTACCTTTATAATTGTCATTTTTTCAAAGCAATGTATACATAAATACTTTCAATTCACCACAAACTTTATAAAAGGTGGCTCCCATGTCATAGCATCTTCATTACCACTTCAAACAAAACATATCAATAAATAATTTTTTCACAAACAATATGCAAACATCAAACAAGACACACACATAATGCAGTTTATTTCCTATGCATTTACATGAAACACCTCAATGTGAGCTTTCATGTACTCACAAGTCGAATCATCACTTTCCTTTTACCTTTTCCATTGACCAACTTTGTCTATTGAAAACTTATACATGGTCCTACATACACAATGGACATTAGCAATACCACACTCTATATGAAAAGGTAAATGCAATTTATTAATTAATCTATAATCAATGGTCATGCGAGGAGGGACACAATGGACATTAGCAATACCACACTCTATATGAAAAGGTAAATGCAATTTATTAATTAATCTATAATCAATGGTCATGCGAGGAGGGTCGTTACACACATGTTTAGGACTTAACTAATGGTAGGAATATCCTCTAACATATTTTGGGTGACCTTATAAGATGACACATATCATTGGATGAGCAATCAACGAATCCCATATTTTTAATGCTCCTTTGGATCTTCCCTTTGTGGAATAAATGTTTGTCATAGATCTTGGCAAATTGACGATGTGCATGGGTTTGCTTTTCCACCAATTATCTTTTTCGTGGGAGTTGGTGCTCATAAGTAGATTAACTTTGATAGAGTTTTTCATAGTCTTCTTGACTTCTTGAATAGGAGCCCATAGTCAATCAATTGACCAGATGACCAATGCGGCGTCAAGGTTTTATTAGATCTTTGTGTACAAAAGAACACCCATTATAGATCTTGAAGAACCGATGGTACATAGAGTTTCAAGTCATCGTTACCTTCTTTGCTCGGAAGACTAACATCCATCATAGATTTCAAAACAAATGACGTATATGTCTTTCACCTTTTCTTTCTCTACTAGTCTGATTTCCATTGATATTGACTTGCAAGATTTGACTAAGATGAAAATCCTTTGCCAGGTGTAATGAATCTCAGTACAATTAGTTTATAAAATCCCTCACGCTCCTTTAAGTTTTACATTTAAACTTTTCTCTTAACTAGATATTGAATCTTAACAACCACTTTTTACTATTTCTGGTAAGTAATCAAAATTTCTATATTTAAAATTGATCTTAACAACCACTTTTTACTATTTCTGGTAAGTAATCAAAATTTCTATATTTAAAATTGTTGTTTTCTTCTTTCAGTTTTTTATCTTTTTTAATCTAATATTTATTTTGTTGATTTAATTTTTTCCATACTTAATCTATATTAATACGCTAACATTAATAAATGATGTCATCTCATATAAAAACAAAGAGAATTAAATTATTTATAAATGAATTCTCAATATTCTAAAATGAAATAGCTTTTATCATTTATTTTGTTGATTTAATTTATTTCATACTTAATCTATATTAATATGCTAACATTAATGGATGATGTCATCTCATATAAATATAATTATTTATAAATGAATTTTCAATACTCTAAAATAAAAACTTTTATCAATTAAATAACAATTAACTACAAATGTTTTGATTTTTTTCGGTTATTGTTGAGTGAAAGGGATCACTAGTTGCTTGGGATTGGTACATCACCACCGTCGGTCTCTCACACGCAAAGAATTCAGATTAGACTACTACCTTTCCAAATAGACTGTAGGGGATTCAAATTAGACTATTACCTATCCAAATAAGCTGCCTTAAAATTTAAACCTAAGTATCTTCTTAGTAAATGCATAACCATACAACTACAACCATTAATGCTAAAGCAACAGTAATTAGTATATGAACCGTCTGCAAATATTAAATGTCTATGTCCATTAAATGTCTATGTCCAGTAGTTGAGGAAGAAACAACCGGTATTTGATGGAGTAGTTACTAGGATAATTGCTAAAATTGCATCATCTTATTAGTGCACAAGCTCAAGACCTCTCATAGGATTGAATTTGAGGTAAACTATTTCTATTTAGTTAAGATTACTGTTTTCTCACGTTACACAAGTTTTGCAATAATTAAATGGATATAACTCTTATATCTCATGCATAAATCTTGAAAGTTTAAGATTTCGTCACTGCACTTTAAGCCAGTAATCCAGTTTCCCACGGAGATTTTCTCAGCAATTCCTCAAAATATATGAAGATGAGAAAGAGAAGCCCACCACCAGAAGTTGCATCGCCAATGAACTCAAGTCATCAATCACCGTCGTCTGTCGGCGGAAGACTCTCTTGCTGGGTTCCGCTAGCCCTCGGAGTTCAATTGCTTATACTCTGTGTCACTGCCTTCGCCCTCTATGGAGGCTCCATTGGCCCAATGCAACCCCACGCTCTTCCCAGTTCAAATCTCGGCGCCCTCTCAGATTCAACCAAGACAGACATGGACAACAATGCCCAGCTCCAGATACGATTCTTACATAACTCAGGTTCGCACTTACCCAAAATTTATCACGACGAGAGCCTTCCACCAATTAACGGGACTACCCAAAAACTAAAGGCCGTGCCCCTTTCCGGCTTTTGCAAGGAAGATCTGGCCAAATCTCGCCCCAAATACGCCATCTTCAGGGACGTGGTTCTGGCGGAACGTAAGCTATATGTTCCATCCACCATTGATTGCAGCATGTTGCCCAGAGATATATTTCTTGCCACCAAATTTAACCCAGGCCAGAAATCGACGCCAAAGATAGAGGTGATGGTGGTGCCAGGGGCGAACACATTGGAAGCCATGGAGCCCCTTGTGTCATGTCACGAGAGGGTATATGAGCCATCGGTGATTTTCTCCTTTATAAATTGGCCGCAGTATGGGCATGCAATGTTCAATGGGATTTCTCTCTTGTGGGAAATTTTCAGCGGTCCTCTTTCGGATGTGGGCAAAAACGTTCGGCTCTATGCATACGGCGACAGCATTGTTAGCCATGAGAGGCAGGAATCGCAGCAGGCTTCTCCATTTTTCGATGTGAAGACATTGAGCCCATTGATGAGCATGTTCAGTTATCAGCCAGTGAGATCACTCGCAAACTTGCTGAAGCAATCTGATAGGCATCCCGTCTGCTTCTCCTATCTTTTGGCAGGTCTCTCCGGCGATCTCGACCATTACAATTTCCAGGCGCCTTTGGGAAAATGGCGAGAGTTTGCCTCGGCTGTGAAATCACACTTCGGTGTGAGGGATCCGCCCAGAATTGCTGGGGGTTCTGTAAAATTGGAAAGGGTGGTGCCGCCAGAAATTGTGGGTGGTGGAAATAAAAGCAATCCCTACAAGGAGTTGGGGGAGCTGGAAGCTATGTCATGGAAGGATCTGCCTGGGCGTCCCCGGCTGACAATTTTGGACAGGAAATATAACAGAGTGATAATAAATGTTGGAGAGATTGAGGGGATAGCGGTGGACAGTGGTGTCTTCAAGAGCGTGCAGGTGGCTTATCTGGAAGAGATGAATATGGCGGAGCAGATTCGGCTCATGGGGGTGACGGACGTTCTAGTGGGGATGGACGGCACGGGAATGATGAACGGAATATTTCTTCCGGAGGGAGGAGTGGTGGTGCATGTGAGACCATATGGATGCAAACGATTTCTTTCTGGGAAGGGCATAAATTTTAATCGTCTGTGGGCTGCCAATCCTGGGAGAGTCATACGTCACGAGTCCGGAGACAGGAATAGCACCAGATTTCCCCAAAATATTGCAGAGGTGCCAGAGCTTGTGTTCAGTCAGAATTCTTCCGTGGCATACAGATACCCTTTCATATTGAAGCAGGATACGGTGGTGGATCCAGCGGCCTTCCGCTGTATCTTGGATACTTCCTCTAGGCTTTTGTATGGAAAACCGGTGGACTGGCATCGACATCGATCCTGTACACGCTCAGTCTTCAACTGATGTTCATTGATCATTCCTTTGTAATTGCAATGGATTACTCACGTAAGCGTGTGGGTATAGTTTACAGGTTGTTGTTAAGATGAAATTTCTTTCCACTTTTATTCTTCTTTAATACCCAGATCTGCTAGATGGGTTATTTATGTTTGAACATATCGACTATATCATTTCTCCCTATTTCTGTATGCATGTGGCCCTCGCCTTAGTGACACCCAATCGTCACCAACATTTAAAGGGAAAAAATGGGGTTTCTTAGTCAAGTTCCTCGTGGCTTTCAATTATGATTTAACAATAAAGGAAAATTGATCACTATCTTACTTATAGTTGCTTCTTTCTCTTTTTCAAGGGCCTCATTAGTGGAATCTAACCCTTATTTTTATTTAAAAATAAACCCCAAGTAAACAATGTTTTATTTATTTTTATAATTTGATTAAGTGTACCTCATGCCCTAAGTTTCACGCACTCTTCGTGTCCTTTATGTTAGAGGTATTGCATTATTTGGTACTTTGCAATATTAATGGAAGGACCTTCTAAATAATTTAGATTAGGGTGTGTTTAATATTTGAGTCTAATAGGTGTCATGTTATTAAGTGTGGGTTATAAATAAGTGTGAAGTTATGTGAATGAAGTATCATGTTAATAAGTGAATTATGTGCAATCATGAGTGTCTTTATCTTTATGTAAATATGTGAGATTTAGATCTCTCGTGACTATGAGAAGATGAAGAGTTTATGTAAGTGTAAAAGTCAAGAGTCATGTGAATATGAAAAGTCTCATGTTTGTATATATTAAAGATACATCTTTATAAATGTAATTGAATAAGCATTGCATTTATGCATTGCTTATAGTATATGTTTATCAATAATATTTTGTGAGTTTCATGTTCATTATTATGGATTGATTTATGCATGTTATTGAGATATTGTTTGATCCTAGCGATTATTAAACCTGCAAGAACGATAGTGATTTGCTAACATTGGTATTAAAGCTATGGTTAAGCAAAGAAATAGCTACATTCAGAGTACTTGGAAGAAGAAATATAGTGAGGAAAGAGACCAGGTTAAACGAGAGATACAAAAGAGAATTTATAAGCAACCAAGGTGAAATAGAAATGTTGGTAAAAATCTTGTATTTGAACAAGGAAGCTATATCTTGAGTTTAAGTAAGGATGCCCAAGCTTGTAGAGTGCCCAAGCGAGGTTGTCCAAGTCTATAGAGCACCCAAGAGAGGTTGTTCAAGCCTATAGAGCATCCAAGAAAAGTTGTTCAAGAGTGCCCAAGAAATGTTATCCAAGAGCACCCAAGAGGACATTAGAGATGCCGAGTGTTGGAGTCGAGAACAAGAAATACATAAGTTTGAGAGAAAAATGCAATGTTGATCCAAAAAGTGCACACGCTAAAAAGAACATCCAAAGAGTATATAGTGAAGAGGATGGTGTAGAGAAAACAAAGAGTGCATACATTGAAGAATATCTGGAGAGCGTAGGAGCAAAGTGGTTGGTCTAGAGAGAAATGTAGGGTCACAAAGAGAATAGAAGAGAACATTGGTCTAAGAGCAAAGGAAATATCTAAAATATATATGCTAGTGTAATCCAAAAGTAATATACGTAGAAAGGTGTAACGTTCAGAGTAGACAATGCTAGGAATGGAAATATTGAAAAGTTTCCAAGGTATTAAATATTTTTTCCATATATTTATTCTCTTGCACATGCAAATATTAAACCTGGAAAGGTTATAAGGTTTTAAAGGGAAAAAATATTTGAGGGAGTTAATTATAGGAAAGAAAGGAAATTAAATTGGAAAATTGAAAAAGAAAGACTACAATTTGAATAAAAGTAATTAATTGAAGAAAATATTGAATGAAATTAATTTGGGAGTTATTGTCGTGACCCATCCTTAGCAAATTTTTCAGCTAGATGGACTTATGTTTTGTAATATTGCTTATGGATGAAATGATTGACTATTTCAGTTTTATTATGCAAAATATTTTTTCCTTATTGGAAGTGAGATGCGAATTTTAAATTGAAATGTAGGATAATTTCATGATCCGCTTTGGGAAAAACCTTATATATGAATATGAAACTTCTAATGAAAGTGCACTTTTTTAGGAACAAGTCTCTTTATGGTGGCAGAAAGAGTTAACCATTGAGAAAATATTACCTTGGGAAAATGATGTGATGGGTTATTTGTCGAAATATTTAAAGACAACATGGATAAATACCCCTTTCATGAAGATGCATAACATGATTTGGATATATATAAAAAAAATATTAAATTACTTTCAGTTTTAGTTGCATAATAATTGCTTATGAAGGAATTTTGTTTGAAAATAAAAATAATGAAATGGATGCTATTTTATTTTCAATATGGATGCTTTGTTTATAGACCAAATAGAAGTAGTGAACTTTGAGTTATTTGATAAACCGTGTTTGTAGTGGAGCATTGATGAGTCCTTACCAAAATATTGGATAAAATATCTTCTCTCTCGTGTTGGAAGTGTATGAAAGTGGTAGATTAATATTTTATTGTAATATGGGCCGAATAGTGAGGCAATGGGAGTCATGGAGAGGAGCGATCGAGAAAAAGAGAGAATTTGGTGGTAAGGAGGGAGGTTCTTGGTTTTTGAAAGAGGGAGTGATGCTAGAGAAGAAGGAACAAGGAAGTGGAAGGATTCATTGAAAGGAAAACAAGTTGAGAAGGGACATCGACAAACTAGATAATTCGGTGACCTTTGTTGACTGGGTTGTAGATTTGTTTATGTATGTGAAACAAATCATTGTTGAAATGATTGATTACTTCGGGTAACAACTATTAACGATTTGTTTTGAGTTCCTATGTGTGGAAGAGTTGTTTATGTTATTAATCTAAATGATAGTGATACAATTGACCAAGCTACACTAGAGAACGTAGAGTTTCTCATGCGAAAGTCGGTGAGTGTTGGCATTGCTATTTTGTTAACCTTTTTATTGTTTGTGTTGTGTATGATGTTACAACCATAGTTAGATATTTGATTTCAAAAAAGAAAATTGTTGCACATGATTTCGATAGAACAAAGTTTTCGTGGTATAGTTGCATGGATTAAATGGTAACATGAGGGTTAAATTTGTGCATGGGTGTTATTGACAAACCTTGCATGTGTATTATGAGTTGACCCTTGTCTTTGTTGCATGTTTGATAAGATATTAGTGCTGAGTGAATGTTGGCATATTTATCTATAGAACAAGGAATCTAGAAACTTTTGGTTAAGTTAATCTGGATTTTGGTTAAGGATTGTTACAGTAGTTGAATTATTATGTGTTATTCCTTTGGATCAGGGTTATGCATAAGGGGTCGGACCTGAAATGTCCTTGTAAAAAAATTATGAAACCGCTGCGAATCCCTGGTGAATCTAGGTCAAACTTTTGTAGTAGGACATGGCAAATTATCTTTATTTTTGAAAACAAATTGAAAAAATGGTGATAATTGAGGACTGACTAATGACCAGGGTGTAAATCGAGGATTGGGTAATGGCTAGGGTGTAAATCGAGGATCGGGTAATGGACAGGATGGAAATCAAGGACCGGGTAATGGTCCGGGTGAAATTTATATGCGATAAATAGTTCGCATGAAAATTTATGACCAGCTAACGACCCGAGTGTAAAACTATGACCATCCAAGTAAAAACTGCGTCCGGCTGGCAGGCCGGTTCGAATTCATAGACTGACCAACAACCCGGATGGAAACCATAAGGTGGTAGGCGTACCGGGTGGTAATCATCACCCGACTGACGAACCACATGGAATTTTTATCCGGATAACGAATCGGGTGTAAATCATAGGTCGAACAAGGATCCAGATGGAAACCATTTTTGGGAGACATCCTGGATGGTAACCATCATCCGACTAATGGATCGGGTGGAAATCATTTGTGAGGCTTGACCGGGTGGAAAGCAAGATCCGTCACTAGACCAATGTTTACTCTGCCACATGTCAGGCGATCCTTCAACAACAGTGCATACCGAATGAATTTCTGCTACATGTCCAAATACTATCATTTCTATCTATAAATAGACATTGGGAAGTTATTTTTTTTGTTACATTTCTGTGATTTCTCTTCCACTTACCGATACACCGTCACCTCCACACTCTTTGCAATCAAGTTTCTCATTTTACTTAATCAACAATGGCCACCTCTACTGCTACACACACTGCAATAGGAAATTTGGTTTTCAAGAACCCTACTTGTACTGCGATGATATATTTGTCAACCACCCCTGGTTATGACAATACGTGGCTATCTGCATCAGGTTTGCAGCACTTGCTTATAATGTCGCAGTTCAAGATGGACAAGCACCTTTCACAGAGTATCTTTGATGGTTACGACTATGACCGTGCAATAGTGAATGTCCTATTTCAGAATAAACAAGTGTCATTCACCATCACACCTACTGACATACAAAGGTTAACAGAACTTCCACACAAGAGTTTCCCTATTGTGTCTACGAATTTCTCAGTGGGTAAGCATGACAAATAATACTTGGAGGATGAGTACGACCTTTCCTGGAAAGTTGTTGAAGGTAATATTCCCATCAATTATTTTTGTTATTGTTCCAAATTTTATATTTTATATTTTTCATCTATTTTTTTTTATACAGCTTCTGTGGCTAAGTCTAGGAGAGGCTTAACAAACTCCTCCGTTGGAAATAAAGATTTGAAATCTATTATTGAGTTCTTCCAAGCAAGACTATTTTTGTTTGGAAGAACAAAACTTCCATTATGGGTATTGACCTATATCGTTCACACTATTCAAGGTGCGTAATTCAACTGGTGCTCATATATTTCAAAACACATTAGAACATAGTTGCACGACATCGGGACAGAGAAAGTCAAAATGATTTCGACCATGAACTTTATTTTAGCTCTTTTTTATGAAAGTTTTTATGATTTAAAAATACTGAAATAACAACAGTTATGCACCCTACATTGCTGAATTTGGGTATGAGTTCAGAGGAGTTGAGGGTAAGTCCATGTTTCATTCATTTTTTTAATATATTTTAACTCTATTTTTAGTTTTAATTTTTATACACCTGATTTCAGAGAAAGGATGTGACAAAAATTAAAAAACATGATGTTGGTGTAAGGGGTCACATGCATGAGGCTTGTGGTGATTATGAAGAAAATGAATCAGAATCATCACCATTTTTTAGGCCAGCAAAACGTACACAACAGGTCACAGTTACTCCTCATCACCCTGAAATTGAATCTAATCAGATCAACTGTCCTACACGTAAGTTTCAATTTCAATATTTTATCATTATACTTCTTAGTGCGTTACATAAAATTAAGTTTTTTTTTAATTTTCATGTTTTCAAAAATTTGCACAATCCTCGTCCGCAACATTGTACAAGAGATCCAATCGTCGTCAGGTAAATCATTCTATTTACTTGAAATTAAAGTTTTTTTTGTTTTTGGAATTATTTTTTCGCAATTTATTATTTGAATGTCATTGGTTAGGTGGTTCTCAAGATCAAATCGTGAGAAGCCAAGAAAGACAACAGATGAGGCCACTGCCAACACGACAACCATCGTCAACATGACAACAACCACAGGTGCAACAAATGAGAGGGCAAATAAATATGGTCCAAGGAAGGGGAAAAATACTTTTGCAGCCAAGATCGCAGGCACAGGGTGTTTTCCCCACTTTTTTTTTAACACAAGTCAAGTACTGGATGTGTCCACTACAAATGATGGTTTAGATAATATTCCGCTTGATGATGATTTTTTTTTCAAGGAAACATTAAGGGCTTTCAGGCGATAGAGGTGCTTGAAGATGCACATGAAGAGGCAGAAGAAACAACACCCCAATAGCTGAGCAAAAAGTATCCGCTCCTGCGATGGAAGCCCATTGTCATCCTCAATCTAAGGATGATAAAATTAAATTTGATATTCAATCTTCTATGTGTGATGGTATTGAAGCAACCCTCTAAGAGAGGGTGCTTAAATATTTATAATATATGAAACAATGGGAAGTTCGGGCTAAAGTGCTCATCAAGAAAATAAATACTTGTTACAAAAACTTTAATAAAAGGGAGAATATTTTCTCTCGATATGATAATGAACTATAGAAGCTTGTTGGTCTGCTACAATAGGAAACATCAGGTTTAGTGATGTGCAGGACTTCATCCGATGATGAAGTTTTAAATATTATGTTGAATAGAATTGAGAACATCAATGTTGAAGCCCAAGCATACTATAACCAATGGGTTTTCAACAAGAAAAATGTTGATGTTGCTTTAGCTACAAGAGATGTGGCCGAGGTGAGAATTTAGTTGCATTTTTTATTTTTCTAACTCTACTAACTCATGTCTTAAAACTGTTGAAGTTGCTTAAATTATGTCATATAACTGTACTAACTTATGGTTTTTTTTTTGCAGTCAAACTTTGAAATTTTGAAATTACAGGTTCAGAGCATGCAAGTCAACATAGAGGCTACAAAAAATTCTGGAAACGTCCATTATAATGAAGAGAACAACCCAACAAAAAGTAAGAGATAATAACATTATAAAAAATATTTATGGGAAAAACTGAAAGTGGATCCTGATCTGTTGATAAGGAAAGGAATGGAGAAAAATCCTAGTTTGAAAGAGCTTTAAGATCCTGCCAAAGAAGATGTTGGGCTATTGAAAAATTTCAAGAAAGGATAAGAAAGTTTAGTTAGATCCGGAGCACTACCAACGCCTAGTGTAGAAGAAGTAGAAAAAGTAATAGAACAGGTAGCTCCAAGAGAAACCATTGCAGAACACACATAAAAAAAACAACCAGAAATTCAAACATAGTCTCAAAAAATTCAGTCTTGGGAGGAATTTTGTGTTGTTTTTCAACATAGTTAAACTTTAAAGACATTTATATATTTTAAATCTATATATTTTAATTTTGTTGTTCTTCCTATTTATAATTTTTTGATGTGTTTTTCGTCTATGGCAATATGCATATGAATATGATTGAAATGATTTTAACTGTTTATAACCTCAATATGAATATGAAAATATGAATGCAGTTAAAATCAGTATGAATGCTATTATTGTCCAAAATGATAAATATGAATGCAGTTAAAATCAG
Source organism: Wollemia nobilis (assembly GCA_028583015.1). Taxonomy (NCBI): domain Eukaryota; kingdom Viridiplantae; phylum Streptophyta; class Pinopsida; order Araucariales; family Araucariaceae; genus Wollemia; species Wollemia nobilis. The sequence continues at coordinate 2,203,927 of JAQPPZ010003287.1, read as the reverse complement.
TATGAATGCTATTCTTGTCCAAAATGATAAATATGAATGTTGTGCTTGTGTCAATATAAATGCATTTCTTGTATTTGAAATGATTTTAACTGTTTATAACCTCAATATGAATATGAATGCAGTTAGAATCAATATGAATGCAATTAAAATTATTATGAATCCTATTCTTGTGCAAAATGATAAATATGAATGCTATGTTTGTCTCAATGTGAATGTTCTTCTTGTTTTATATAAAATCAATATGAATACTCTTCTTGTGTCAATATGAATGCACTTCTTGTTTTTAAAATGGTTTTAACTATTTATAATCTCAATATTAATATGAATGCAGTTCAAATCAATTCAAAAACAACAATACTCATACATTTATAATCGGTTATGAAAGACAATGCTATGTTTTTTGAAAAAAAAAAAAAGAATTTTTTTTTTTGAAAAAAAAGGACAATGCTATGTTAAAAATCATAAAACATTTAATTTGAAAGACAATGTTGTGTTATAAATCATATTTACAATTCATATAGATGAAAAACTCTTGTGATGAAAAATAACAAAAAATTCATATTGAAAACGAATATGATAACTAACAAATCCATATTGATCAATGTTGTAAATACTTGTAAAAAACTTACAATTCATATAATTGAAACAAACAAATACTAATATATCAAGCAATTAAAATCATTTCAAAAACAACAAAGGACAGAACATGCAAAATTCTTCATTATCAAATTTTATGAAATCTAACAAATCTGATACAATATTGTAAAATTTGATATCAAATCAAATCTAGTTTATTGTGAAATATGGGAAAAATCACAAAACTGGTAAAAACCCAAATCAGGTAGCTGAAACATACAATGTTGAGCTTGTCAAATGAATTCAACTTGTGAAAAAAATCACAAATCAGATAGCTTAAACAAACAATTTTCTATTTGTTGAGCATCAATATATAACATACTGGATAGCTGTGTCTTTGCATTTTGATCACTGCGAGCATCATTATCTTACATATCGGTCATATTCAACACATTCCTTCTATTTGCAAGGAAATTCCATAATGCAATTGTCCTATCATAGGAAAAAGTTTCCAAATGATAAGATGATACATAAATTATTAAACAAATTTCCAAATTTTTGTCCAACCTATTACGAAGCTTTGATTTCACAAAAGATAGTGCACTGAAAACCCTCTCGTCTTCCATTGATCCTAGAATCAATGTTTGACATAATTCATATAAACAGAAGTATTCACTTATAGTATCTTGTAGGATAGTACTTGGATATAATTTTTGCCACAAACATGCAATGTAACTAGTCTCATGGATATCATTCAAAAGTGTTGTTTGCCCAACCATTGTTCTTCCAAAATGTGTTGACTGTTCTTTCAAAATATTTTTATTTAGTATACCATTGATTGTAACACCATTGATTTCCATATTTTTATTGAAATGCTAAATAAGTATCATCATATATTTAACAAAAAACTCATTTACAGAATCAAAGTCACTATTAGAAACACAAAACATGGGGTTAACCACACCCATCGCCTTAAGCAACTCATCTCTCTGAAATCGATCTCTTATTTCACTTGTCAAATATTTTGCTATATTGGACAAATTTGTTCTAATTTTATGTAAAACAACATGAAATCTATTGTGTGTTACAGGAACTTGTTCAATACCATCCATACCTATACTTGATTTCCTTTTAAAATAATAAAGAGGTATCAAATTTCCATGATTGTTAATGCAAATATGATCATTGATGTCAAACTTCAAATAGCTTCTTGGAGCGTTCATGTTTATTAATGTATTCCAACTATGAAACAAGGGATCTTTAAAATCTGCTTTGAACACATAAATTTTCAATAACAAAACATATTTGTTTTCTCATCCTTATGAAATCAATGATATAGATAGATCTCTCTTGTGCAAATTTAATAAATCTATTCATTTCTTGTAACATTGGAAGAATACCACATAACGTCAGCAGGGTTTCAAAGTTAGTTAAACAAAACAACAAATCTTTTGCCTTATCAACTCTTTGACTACTTGTGTACATAAACCTTGTTAATGATTGATATTCTGTAAAAACTCTGTGTGTAGGTTTATACAATGAAATCCACCTTGTATCTACATATTTCAACATTTTATTTCCTTCTGTAACTCCTAGTGCAAACTGTTGAAACTTTGAAAACCTTTTTGGACTGCAAGAAAAATAAGAATGTATTTCATGAATGAGGTATTTCACTCTCACAATATTTTCAAAAGTGCTCATGATTTTATATGCAAGATTGATTCTATGAGCCATGCAATAAATGGGTATCATAAATGGTGCAATTGTGGTTTGCAGTAGAACATAGAGACCACTCCTATGCCCTTGCATAATAGTAGCTCCATCATCTCCAACACATATTAAATTTGTGGCTATGTCCATGTCATTCATTCTTGCAATATCTTTTAAACTAGTCACAACAACATTATAAATATTTTATGCATTTAAATTTTCCACCATCTTATGTAATCCTAACAAACTAGGTCGCATGACATTGTTTTGGAAAGTATACACATACATACAAATCCAGGATGTGTTGTCCACAACCATCAGCTCATAAATAGATAGTGAAATGAATCTGGAATGTTTTACTGTCTCCCTCAGGTCGTCCTTCTCTACTAATGATAGACTTTTTGCCATTTCCCAACCACTTCGATCAGACCAATGGCAACTCAGAATTTTTTACAAACCATCTAGCTGAAACAGGTGTTTATAATCAATAAAATTGGACATGGGTCTACCCTTCTTGAGAATACTAAGTACAACAACAAACTATAATCCTTTTATCCCTAAGGTGATATTTTCCATTTTTTGAAAATGGGCTTCAATTGTTGCACCTTTCTCAACAAGAGATTGTTGTTCCTTAAAGTGATTTTCATATTCTATTGCATATCTGACATGCATACATTCTGATGCATCCTTCCACCTAGCTATTTTAATAATTTCTCCATCACTTCCTTTAACTTTTACATAAACTTTGCGAGCATGTTTTTCTATTGTATCTTATTTTTTTTGCAACCTATGCTTTTTGCCCAGTTTCCAACTACAAATTTTGCATCTACATACTTTATCATCGATTTGGTTGTCTTTAGTTAGGATGGGCTCTATCCATGGAATTTTTTCTGCCCATTCATTCTTAAATGCCCTTCCAATATCCTAGTAAGATGTCTTCTGCTTTTTATTTTTCGCTTGTAGATTCAAAAGAATATGATAATGTATTTTATTTATCGCTCTTATTTTCAACTATGGTATTTTGAGGATTATCTTCAAGTATTTTTTGGATGTCATTGTTAAGAGAATTTTCAATAGAAGTCATCTCTTGGGGATGAATATCTTCAAGCGAAGGCATATCAGGGTCCATAAGGTTTTCTGCATAGTAGCATACAATAATATTCTTAATTATTTTTTAATTTAACAAAATAAACTAACAAACAAAAATATAATTTACATCATCATGCAATATGGATAGAGGCACACTAACAATTTGAGGAAGAAGGCATTATTTAAAGTAACAAATACACCTAACTATTAAGTAGTCAAAAATCATGTGTACCTTGAATTTGCATAGATGTCGATGGCTCACTCGATTTCAACATATGGCTAAAATAATTTAGGATACCCTTTTCATATTTGCCCCCCTTATTTGCATCGCCAGTAGGTGACATTTTACTTGTAAGGATTTTTTTTTTTTTAATTTAGAATAGTAATAAAATGTTGAACACAATATTGTATTTAGAATGAACGTATATATGGTTGGTAGAAAATAGATACATGTTTCTAGTCATTCTTTATTGTGATATTTTTAGAGTATTTAGATACTCTGATTTCTGGAGATAGTAGTGTAACTAATAAGTGCAAAAACCAATCAATATAAAATTTGAAAAAATTATAAGAATTTTTTTTGTTTATGCAAAATTTAATCAGAGATACAAATGTTGAAAAATATAAATTTGTTGTACAAAATGGATAAGAAGTAGAGCATCACAATGTACATAGAGAACCAAAGTATTTGTCTATTCAAAAATCTAGTAACAAAAAAGGGGATCTTAATGGAAATATTATCAAAAAGTTTTAACATAGAAAAATTGGAGAAAAATGGAGAACAAAAAATTGACTTATTTTCAGTAAATGGTAAAAAATAGCAAAATAAAAACCAGATATTAGATGAAAAAAAATAGGATCACAGATTCAAATGTCTGATGAGAAACAGAGTACCTGTTGTACGAAAAGGTTCATCTGAAAAGAGACCGAGTATCGATAGTCAGTCCGGGTGGAAAAAAGGTCCAGCGGACGGTTGGCCCAGGCGAATGGTCCAAACTTCTTACGGTACGGGTAAAAGTATAAACCGGTAACGGTCCAGGCATAAATTTTTGCCTACAGTTGATCCAGGTGGAGTTTTTAGTTCGACAACCGATCTGGGTGAATTTTTAAGACCAACAATTGGTCTGGGTGGAGATTTAGTGCTACCGATGACTCGGTTGGAACTGAACTTCTGAGAGTTATAAGTTCCTATTGTCGGGCTGGGTGAAGAATTCCGGTTACAAAACTACTTTGAAGACTGAATTCAAGCACACTTTTTGTATTAGAGTTTTACTTTTCGAATGTTATAAATGAAAACTATCTTTGGCTTGTTACTTATATAGTGGTATAGTTAGTGAATTTGGTGGGATAATTTTAAAATTTTTATTTATTTTTGTGAAAATGGTCCATGACTTAGGTGAGAGTGTCGACAAATTTAAAAAATAATACGTAGTACTATTATCAACGCACGACGAATAGATACTTCTAAAAAAATTTTATCCAAAAATTTTGAGCGAAGGGTCGACGTCGAGGGTCCACCAAAATCGTAAATTTGCATTTTTGAAAATCTTTGCCCAAATTGCAAAGATTCACCGTTAAGAAAAATGTTGTTTTGGATTATAGAATTATATATATCCTTCGAATAGAATTTACATCCTTTACCTATTAATTCCTCCATAGGCAATGCATATTTCAAAGCCAAATCACTACATAAAAGACAAAGAATACAAAGTTTACCTTTGGTGATCAATTCTATAATCCAAAGGAATAACTCATAATAATTCAAGTACTGTAACAATCCTTAACCAAAATCTAGACTAACTTAACTAGAAGTTTCTATATTATTTGTTCTATAGATAAATATGCCAACATTCACTCAGCATAGATCTCTTATGAAACATGCAATAAAGACAAGGGTCAAATCATAATACACATGCAAGGTTTGTCAATAACACCCATGCACGAATTCAACCCACATGTTACCATTTAACTCGTGCAACTCTACCAGGAAAACTTTGTTCTACCGAAAGCATGTGCAACAATTTATTTTTTGAGGAAGTTTGTGTTGTTTTTCAAAAAAACAACTAGAAATTCAAACATAGTCTCAAAAAATTCAGTCTTGGGAGGAAGTTTGTGTTGTTTTTCAACATAGTTAAACTTTAAAGACATATTTATATATTTTAAATCTATATATTTTAATTTTGTTGTTCTTTCTATTTATAATTTCTTGATGTGTTTTTCGTCTATGGTAATATGTATATGAATATGATTGAAATGATTTTAACTGTTTATAAACTCAATATGAATATGAATGCAGTTAAAATCAGTATGAATGCTATTCTCCAAAATGATAAATAAGAATGTAGTTAAAATCAGTATGAATGCTATTCTTGTCCAAAATGATAAATATGAATGTTGTGCTTGTGTCAATATAAATGCATTTCTTGTATTTGAAATGATTTTAACTGTTTATAACCTCAATATGAATATGAATGCAGTTAGAATCAATATGAATGCAGTTAAAATTAGTATGAATCATATTCTTGTGCAAAATGATAAATATGAATGCTATGTTTGTCTCAATGTGAATGTTCTTCTTGTTTTATATAAAATCAATATGAATACTATTCTTGTGTCAATATGAATGCACTTCTTGTTTTTAAAATGGTTTTAACTATTTATAATCTCAATATTAATATGAATGCAGTTCAAATCAATTCAAAAACAACAATACTCATACATTTATAATCGGTTATGAAAGACAATGCTATGTTTTTTGAAAAAAAAAAAAAGATTTTTTTTTTTTGAAAAAAAGGACAATGCTATGTTAAAAAACATAAAACATTTAATTTGAAAGACAATGTTGTGTTATAAATAATATTTATAATTCATATAGATGAAACACTCTTGTGATGAAAAATAACCAAAAATTCATATTGAAAACGAATATGATAACTAACAAATCCATATTGATCAATGTTGTAAATACTTGTAAAAAACTTACAATTCATATAATTGAAACAAACAAATACTAATATATCAGGCAATTAAAATCATTTCAAAAACAACAAAGGACAGAACATGCAAACTTCTTCATTATCAAATTTTATGAAATCTAACAAATCTGATACAATATTGTAAAATTTGATATCAAATCAAATCTAGTTTATTGTGAAATACGGGAAAAATCACAAAACTGGTAAAAAACCAAATCAAGTAGCTGAAACATACAATGCTGAGCTTGTCAAATGAATTCAACTTGTGAAAAAAATCACAAATCAGATAGCTTAAACAAAAAAATTTCTATTTGTTGAGCATCAATATATAACATACTGGATAGTTGTGTCTTCACATTTTGATCACTGCGAGCATCATTATCTTACATATCGGTCATATTCAACACATTCCTTCTATTTGCAAGGAAATTCCATAATGCAATTGTCCTATCATAGGAAAAAGTTTCCAACTGATAAGATGATACATAAATTATTAAACAAATTTCTAAATTTTTGTCCAACCTATTACTGAAGCTTTGATTTCACAAATGATAGTGCATCGAAAATCCTCTCGTCTTCCATTGATACCAGAACCAATGTTTGACATAATTTATATAAACAAAAGTATTCACTTATAGTATCTTGTAGGATAGTACTTGGATACAATTTTTGCCACAAACGTGCAATGGAACTAGTCTCATGGATATCATTCAAAAATGTTGTTTGCCCAACCATTGTTCTTCCAAAATGTGTTGACTGTTCTTTCAAAATATTTTTATTTAGTATACCATTGATTGTAACACCATTGATTTCCATATTTTTATTGAAATGCTAAATAAGTATCATCATATATTTAACAAACAACTCATTTGTAGAATCAAAGTCACTATTAGAAGCCCAAAACATGGGGTTAACCACACCCATCGTCTTAAGCAACTCATATCTCTGAAATCGATCTCTTATCTCACTTGTCAAATATTTTGCTATATTGGACAAATTTGTTCTAATTTTATGTAAAACAACATGAAATCTATTGTGTGTTACAGGAACTTGTTCAATATCGTCAATACCTATACTTGATTTCCTTTCAAAATAATAAAGAGGTATCAAATTTCCATGATTGTTAATACAAATATGATCATTGATGTCAAACTTCAAATAGCTTCTTGGAGCGTTCATGTTTATCAATGTATTCCAACTATGAAACAAGGGATCTTTAAAATCTGCTTTGAACACATAAATTTTCAATAACAAAACATATTTGTTTTCTCGTCCTTATGAAATCAATGATATAGATGGATCTCTCTTGTGCAAATTTAATAAATCTATTCATTTCTTGTAACATTGGAAGAATACCACATAACGTCAGCAAGGTTTCAAAGTTAGTTAAACAAAACAACAAATCTTTTGCCTTATCAACTCTTTGACTACTTGTGTACATAAACCTTGTTAATGATTGATATTCTGTAAAAACTCTGTGTGTAGGTTTATACAATGAAATCAACCTTGTATCTACATATTTTAACATTTTATTTCCTTCTGTAACTCCTAGTGCAAACTGTTGAAACTTTGAAAACCTTTTTGGATTGCAAGAAAAATAAGAATGTATTTCATGAATGAGGTATTTCACTCTCACAATATTTTCAAAAGTGCTCATGATTTTATATGCAAGATTGATTCTATGAGCCATGCAATAAATGGGTATCATATATGGTGCAATTGTGGTTTGCAGTAGAACATAGAGACCACTCCTATGCCCTTGCATAATAGTAGCTCCATCATCTCCAACACATATTAAATTTGTGGCTATGTCCATGTCATTCATCCGTGCAATATCTTTTAAACTAGTCACAACAACATTATAAATATTTTATGCATTTAAATTTTCCACCATCTTATGTAATCCTAACAAACTAGGTCGCATGACATTGTTTTGGAAAGTATACACATACATACAAATCCAGGATGTATTGTCCACAACCATCAGATCATAAATAGATAGTGAAATGAATCTGGAATGTTTTACTGTCTCCCTCAGGTCGTCCTTCTCTACTAATGATAGACTTTTTGCCATTTCCCAACCACTTCGATCAGACCAATGGCAACTCGGAATTTTTGCAAACCATCCAGTTGAAACAGGTGCTTATAATCAATAAAATTGGACATGGGTCTACCCTTCTTGAGAATACTAAGTACAACAACAAACTATAATCCTTTTATCCCTAAGGTGATCTTTTCCATTTTTTGAAAATGGGCTTCATTTGTTGCACCTTTCTCAACAGGAGATTGTTGTTCCTTAAAGTGATTTTCATATTCTATTGCATATCTGACATGCATACATTCTGATGCATCCTTCCACCTAGCTATTTTAATAATTTCTCCATCACTTCCTTTAACTTTTACATAAACTTTGCGAGCATGTTTTTCTATTGTATCTATTTTTTTTTGCAACCTATGCTCTTTGCCCAATTTCCAACTACAAATTTTGCATTTACATACTTTATCATCGATTTGGTTGTCATTAGTTAGGATGGGCTCTATCCATGGAATTTTTTCTGCCCATTCATTCTTAAATGCCCTTCCAATATCCTAGTAAGATGTCTTCCGCTTTTTATTTTTCGCTTGTAGATTCAAAAGAAGATGATAATGTATTTTATTTATCGCTCATATTTTCAACTATGGTATTTTGAGGATTATCTTCAAATATTTTTTGGATGTCATTGTTAAGAGAATTTTCAATAGAAGTCATCTCTTGGAGATGAATATCTTCAAGCGAAGGCATATCAGGGTCCATAAGGTTTTTTGCATAGTAGCATACAATAATATTCTTAATTATTTTTTAATTTAACAAAATAAACTAACAAACAAAAATATAATTTACATCATCATGCAATATGGATAGAGGCACACTAACAATTTGAGGAAGAAGGCATTATTTAAAGTAACAAATACACCTAACTATTAAGTAGTCAAAAATCATGTGTACCTTGAATTTGCACAGATGTCGATGGCTCACTCGATTTCAACATATGGCTAAAATAATTTAGGATACCCTTTTCATATTTGCCCCCCTTATTTGCATCGCCAGTAGGTGACATTTTACTTGTAAGGATTTTTTTTTTTTAATTTAGAATAGTAATAAAATGTTGAACATAATATTGTATTTAGAATGAACGTATATATGGTTGGTAGAAAATAGATACATGTTTCTAGTCATTCTTTATTGTGATATTTTTATAGTATTTAGATACTCTGATTTCTGGAGATAGTAGTGTAACTAATAAGTGCAAAAACCAATCAATATAAAATTTGAAAAAATTATAAGAATTTTTTTGTTTATGCAAAATTTAATCAGAGATACAAATGTTGAAAAATATAAATTTGTTGTACAAAATGGATAAGAAGTAGAGCATCACAATGTACATAGAGAACCAAAGTATTTGTCTATTTAAAAATCTAGTAACAAAAAAGGGGATCTTAATGGAAATATATTATCAAAAAGTTTTAACATAGAAAAATTGGAGAAAAATGGAGAACAAAAAATTGACTTATTTTCAGTAAATGGTAAAAAATAGCAAAATAAAAACCAGATATTAGATGAAAAAAAATAGGATCACAGATTCAAATGTCTGAAGAGAAACAGAGTACCTGTTGTACGAAAAGGTTCATCTGAAAAGAGACCGAGTATCGATAGTCAGTCCGGGTGGAAAAAAGGTCCAACGGACGGTTGGCCCAGGAAAATGGTCCAAACTTCTTACGGTCCTTGTAAAAGTATAAACCGGTAATGGTCCAGGCATAAATTTTTGCCTACAGTTGATCCAGGGGGAGTTTTTAGTTCGACAACCGATCTGGGTGAATTTTTAAGACCAACAATTGGTCTGGGTGGAGATTTAGTGCGACCGATGACTCGGTTGGAACTGAACTTCTGAGAGTTATATGTTCCTATTGTCGGGCTGGGTGAAGAATTATGTTGTGTCGATCCGGTTACAAAACTACTTTGAAGACTGAATTCAAGCACACTTTTTGTATTAGAGTTTTACTTTTCGAATGTTATAAATGAAAACTATCTTTGGCTTGTTACTTATATAGTGGTATAGTTAGTGAATTTGGTGGGATAATTTTAAAATTTTTATTTTTTTTTGTGAAAATGGTCCATGACTTAGGTGAGAGTGTCGAGTGAATTTAAAAAATAATACGTAATACTATTATCAACGCACGACGAATAGATACTTCTAAAAAAATTTGATCCAAAAATTTTGAGCGAAGGGTCGACGTCGAGGGTCCACCAAAATCGTAAATTTGCATTTTCGAAAATCTTTGCCCAAATTGCAAAGATTCATCGTTAAGAAAAATGTTGTTTTGGATTATAGAATTATATATATCCTTCGAATAGAATTTACATCCTTTACCTATTAATTCCTCCATAGGCAATGCATCTTTCAAAGCCAAATCACTACATAAAAGACAAAGAATACAAAGTTTACCTTTGGTGATCAATTCTATAATCCAAAGGAATAACTCATAATAATTCAAGTACTGTAACAATCCTTAACCAAAATCTAGATTAACTTAACCAGAAGTTTCTAGATTCTTTGTTCTATAGATAAATATGCCAACATTCACTCAGCACAGATCTCTTATGAAACATGCAATAAAGACAAGGGTCAACTCATAATACAAATGCAAGGTTTGTCAATAACACCCATGCACGAATTCAACCCACATGTTACCATTTAACTCGTGCAACTCTACCAGGAAAACTTTGTTCTACCGAAAGCATGTGCAACAATTTTATTTTTTGAGGAAGTTTGTGTTGTTTTTCAAAAAAACAACCAAAAATTCAAACATAGTCTCAAAAAATTCAGTCTTGGGAGGAAGTTTGTGTTGTTTTTCAACATAGTTAAACTTTAAAGACATATTTATATATTTTAAATCTATATATTTTAATTTTGTTGTTCTTCCTATTTATAATTTTTTGATGTGTTTTTCGTCTATGGCAATATGCATATGAATATGATTGAAATGATTTTAACTGTTTATAACCTCAATATGAATATGAAAATATGAATGCAATTAAAATCAGTATGAATGTTATTCTTGTCCAAAATGATAAATATGAATGCAGTTAAAATTAGTATGAATGCTATTCTTGTCCAAAATGATAAATATGAATGTTGTGCTTGTGTCAATATGAATGCATTTCTTGTATTTGAAATGATTTTAATTGTTTATAACCTCAATATGAATATGAATGCAGTTAGAATCAATATGAATGCAGTTAAAATTAGTATGAATCATATTCTTGTGCAAAATGATAAATATGAATGCTATGTTTGTCTCAATGTGAATGTTCTTCTTGTTTTATATAAAATCAATATGAACACTCTTCTTGTGTCAATATGAATGCACTTCTTGTTTTTAAAATGGTTTTAACTATTTATAATCTCAATATTAATATGAATGCAGTTCAAATCAATTCAAAAACAACAATACTCATACATTTATAATCGGTTATGAAAGACAATGCTATGTTTTTTGAAAAAAAAGGACAATGCTATGTTAAAAATCATAAAATATTTAATTTGAAAGACAATGTTGTGTTATAAATAATATTTACAATTCATATAGATGAAACACTCTTGTGATGAAAAATAACCAAAAATTCATATTGAAAACGAATATGATAACTAACAAATCCATATTGATCAATGTTGTAAATACTTGTAAAAAACTTACAATTCATGTAATTGAAACAAACAAATACTAATATATCAGGCAATTAAAATCATTTCAAAAACAACAAAGGACAGAACATGCAAACTTCTTCATTATCAAATTTTATGAAATCTAACAAATCTGATACAATATTGTAAAATTTGATATCAAATCAAATCTAGTTTATTGTGAAATACGGGAAAAATCACAAAACTGGTAAAAACCCAAATCAAGTAGCTGAAACATACAATGCTGAGCTTGTCAAATGAATTCAACTTGTGAAAAAAATCACAAATCAGATAGCTTAAACAAAAAAATTTCTATTTGTTGAGCATCAATATATAACATACTGGATAGTTGTGTCTTCACATTTTGATCACTGCGAGCATCATTATCTTACATATCGGTCATATTCAACACATTCCTTCTATTTGCAAGGAAATTCCATAATGCAATTGTCCTATCATAGGAAAAAGTTTCCAACTGATAAGATGATACATAAATTATTAAACAAATTTCTAAATTTTTGTCCAACCTATTACGAAGCTTTGATTTCACAAAAGATAGTGCACTGAAAACCCTCTCGTCTTCCATTGATCCTAGAATCAATGTTTGACATAATTCATATAAACGAAGTATTCACTTATAGTATATTATAGGATAGTACTTGGATATAATTTTTTCCATAAACGTGCTATGGAACTAGTCTCATGGATGCAATTCAAAAATGTTGTTTGCCCAACCATTGTTCTTCCAAAATGTGTTGACTGTTCTTTCAAAATATTTTTATTTAGTATACCATTGATTGTAACACCATTGATTTCCATATTTTTATTGAAATGCTAAATAAGTATCATCATATATTTAACAAACAACTCATTTGTAGAATCAAAGTCACTATTAGAAGCCCAAAACATGGGGTTAACCACACCCATCGCCTTAAGCAACTCATATCTCTGAAATCGATCTCTTATCTCACTTGTCAAATATTTTGCTATATTGGACAAATTTGTTCTAATTTTCTGTAAAACAACATGAAATCTATTGTGTGTTACAGGAACTTGTTCAATACCGTCCATACCTATACTTGATTTCCTTTCAAAATAATAAAGAGGTATCAAATTTCCATGATTGTTAATACAAATATGATCATTGATGTCAAACTTCAAATAGCTTCTTGGAGCGTTCATGTTTATCAATGTATTCCAACTATGAAACAAGGGATCTTTAAAATCTGCTTTGAACACATAAATTTTCAATAACAAAACATATTTGTTTTCTCATCCTTATGAAATCAATGATATAGATGGATCTCTCTTGTGCAAATTTAATAAATCTATTCATTTCTTGTAACATTGGAAGAATACCACATAACATCAGCAAGGTTTCAAAGTTAGTTAAACAAAACAACAAATCTTTTGCCTTATCAACTCTTTGACTACTTGTGTACATAAACCTTGTTAATGATTGATATTCTGTAAAAACTCTGTGTGTAGGTTTATACAATGAAATCAACCTTGTATCTACATATTTTAACATTTTATTTCCTTCTGTAACTCCTAGTGCAAACTACTGAAACTTTGAAAACCTTTTTGGATTGCAAGAAAAATAAGAATGTATTTCATGAATGAGGTATTTCACTCTCCCAATATTTTCAAAAGTGCTCATGATTTTATATGGTGCAATTGTGGTCGGTCCGGATAAAAGTATAAACCGGTAACGGTCCAGTCAAAAATTTTTGCCTACAGTTGATCCAGGTGGAGTTTTTAGTTCGAAAACCGATCTGGGTGAATTTTTAAGACCAACAATTGGTCTGGGTGGAGATTTAGTGCAACCGATGACCCGGTTGGAACTAAACTTCTGAGAGTTATAAGTTCCTATCGTCGGGCTGGGTGGAGAATTATGTTGTGTCGATTCGGTTTCAAAACTACTATGAAGACTGAATTCGAGCACACTTTTTGTATTAGAGTTTTACTTTTCGAATGTTATAAATGAAAACTATCTCTGGCTTGTTACTTATATAGTGGTATAGTTAGCGAATTTGGTGGGATAATTTAAATTTTTCTTTTTTTTTTGCGAAAATGGTCCACGACTTAGGTGAGAGTGTCGAAAAATTTAAAAAATAATACGTAGTACTATTATCAACGCACGACGAATAGATACTTCTAAAAAAAATTGACCTAGAAATTTCGAGCGAAGGGTCGACGTCGAGGGTCCACCAAAATCGTAAATTTGCATTTTCAAAAATCTTCACCCAAATTGCGAAGATTCATCGTTAAGAAAAATGTTGTTTTGGATTATAGAATTATATATATCCTTCGAATAGAATTTACATCCTTTACCTATTAATTCCTCCATAGGTAATGCATCTTTCAAAGCCAAATCACTACATAAAAGACAAAGAATACAAAGTTTACCTTTGGTGATCAATTCTATAATCCAAAGGAATAACTCACAATAATTCAAGTACTGTAACAATCCTTAACCAAAATCTAGATTAACTTAACCAGAAGTTTCTAGATTCTTTGTTCTATAGATAAATATGCCAACATTCACTCAGCACAGATCTCTTATGAAACATGCAATAAAGACAAGGGTCAACTCATAATACACATGCAAGGTTTGTCAATAACACCCATGCACGAATTCAACCCACATGTTACCATTTAACTCGTGCAACTCTACCAGGAAAACTTTGTTCTACCGAAAGCATGTGCAACAATTTTCTTTTATGAAATCAAATATCTAACTATGGTTGTAACATCATATAAAACACATACAATAAAAATATAAACAAAATAGCAATTTTAACCCTTTTCGGCTTTCACATGATAAACTCTATGTTCTTTGGTGTAGCCTGGTAAATATTATCATTATCATTTGGACAAATAACATAAACAACTCTTCCACACACAAGAACTCAAACAAATATTTAATAGTTGTGACGCGAAGCAATCAATCATTTCAACCATTATTTGTTTCACATACATATACGAATCTACAACCCAATAAACGAGGGTCATCGGATTGTCGACGTCCTTTCTAAACTTGTTTTCCTCTCAATGAATCCTTCCACTTCCTTGTTCCTTCTTCTCCAACATTACTCCATCTTCCAAAAACCAAGAAGCTCCCTCTTAACCACTGAAGTCTCTCTTTTTTTTTATCTCTCCTCTCCATGACTCTCATTACCTCGCTCTTCAGTCCATTTTACGATAAAATATTACTCTCCCACTTCCATACACTTTCAATACGAGAGAGAAGAGATTCTATCCAATGTTTCGGTAAGGACTCATCAATGTTCCACTACAAACATGGTTCATCAAATAACTCAAAGTTTACTACTTCTAAATGGTCTATAAACAAAGCATCCATTTCATTATTTTTCTTTTCAAACAAAATTCCTTCATAAACAATTATTATGCAAATAAAACTCAAAGTAATTTAATATTTCTTTTTATATATATGCAAATCATGTTATGCATCTTCATGAAAGGTGTATTTATCCATATTGCCTCTTTAAATATTCTAACAAATACATCACATCATTTCCTAATGCAGGAGCATCCGGAGGCAGTAGGACAATCTTGCATCTTTGTAATATTCTTCAGTTCTTTTAAGTTCTTTGTACTTTGATCTATTTAAAATTCAGTATTGGGGAAGGTTTGTAGAGCAAATTTTGGCTTGGAAGGTTGTGTATGGCAAGGGGAGAATGGGTCGCGAAATCACGACCCAAAAAGTCTGCAGTTGGCCTAGCGAGTTTTCGTCGCGATATCGCGACCGTTTGTTAGAGCGGAGAAGAAGAGCTTCGAACGTCGCGATATCGCGACGTCGCGATATCGTGACGTCGCGATATCGCGACGGTTTGGTAAGGCGTAAGGGAAGAGCTTCGAACGTCGCGATATCGCGACGTCGCGATATCGCGACCGTTCTACTTTGCAAAGGTGGGGAGCCTCAGTTGTCGCGATATCGCGGCTCTTTTCAAAGTTTGGCAAGAGAGGAAGGTCCTGTCGCGATATCGCGGCCAGTAAACAGCCGACACGTGGCAAGCGAAAGGCATGGCAAGGTATCATTAAAGTGAAGGCGCAGAAAAGAAAGGAGGGGGAGAAGTATGAAGCAGCCGAAGGTAAACAAAGGGACAGCGTGGCGAGACCAACTCGACACGTGGACAGTGTGGGAGACACGTGCATCAACTGAGTTGCAACAAGGAAGAGACACGGCCAGATGGAAAGAAAACAAAGATATCAATCAAGGAAGGTGTAGGCCACGTATTTTACGATATTATTTCTGGCAAACGCAACATCTGCAGGAACGGAGTTATGGAGAAGACGTCAGTACGAAGGACGGTCAGAACAAAGCGGCCGGTGCAGGGAAGCCATTAATGGGAGCTTCCTGGTAGATCGGGCAGATGGCCCATTTATGACCAAAAATTTGAAAACCCAGGAAGAGGGGGAAAATCCGAATTTGAAACTTTTGTTAGGCGGGCATTGAAGGCTATGAGGATCGGGGCCTCGATAAAAACCCGAAAATCTGTAATAGGAGGGATGGTGAGTTCGGGATTTGGGAGGAGGAAGTGTGCTGAGAAAAACTGTAACAGAGACCATATTAATGAAATTTACTGCAATTTGTGAGACTGGTGTGTTTTGAATCTTGACCTCGCCATCAAGTGGTATCAGAGCGGGAGCTCCTGAGCGTGTAACAGATCGCCGGAGAGAGGCAGTTGCACCAGGATCTGTGGAAGAATTCTAAAAAAAATAATAATATAGAGAAAATATCATGCCTCCACGAAGGAACCGTGGCGGAGCAGGAAATGTAGTGCCGGCCGAAGACTTTCGGGCCTTGCAAAGGCAAGTTCAAGCCCTACAAGCAGAGTTACGCAGAAGACGCGAACCCGGAGGGGATGAGGAAAGTGAAGACGAAGTTGAGGAAGAAGACCAGTTTGAGGAAGAAGAAGAAGTTGTGGATCCTGCTCAAGCCCGGTTGTATAGGGCCATCTCTCAGATTGGAAAACAACCAAAAATGGAGGTATCTACCTACTCGGGAAATCTGAATCCAGAAGAAGTGATTGACTGGATAAATGATTTAGAGGAATATTTCGAGTATGAGGAGATTGAAGACCCTAACCGGGTCAGATTTGCTAAGACCAAGTTAAAGGGTCATGCCAGCATTTGGTGGAGGGGAATGCAGTTGGAGAGAAACAGAAGAGGGAAAGAGAGAATAACAAGATGGGATAGAATGGTGGAGAAGCTTAAAAGACAGTTCATCCCGACAGATTACGAGTTGGATCTGCTAAGAAAAATGCAGAGCTTGAGACAGACAAACAAAACTCGTCCAAGAGTACATCGAAGAATTTTACAAAATTTCTATTAGAACAGGGCATTTAGAGGCAAATAAAGAGAAAGTAGCCTGCTACATTAATGGGTTGAGGCTTGGTATCTAGGAATAACTGAGCCTCGTTCGAGTAAACACCATTGAGGATGCTTATCAATTTGCCTTGAAGGTAGAAGAAAAGCTAAACAAGCGGTTTGAAGGCAAGCAAAGAGGAAGAGGCCGAGGTGGAAGGACTGGTGGGAGGACCAGTGGAGAAAAGTACAAGGATCCGAAGAAGACTGGTGAAGCCAGTAGTAACCAGGACCAAAAAGAAGAAGATGTTTATCAGCCCCGAGATCGGAACGACCTACCCAAGAGGACGGGGTGGATCTGGACGGGGGTTTGGAAGGGGAGTGTTCTGTGGAACATGTTTCCACTGTGGTGAATAATGGCATCGGGCATTTGAATGTCCACAACACCGAGAAAGAACAAACAAGAGGCCTGAGGGCCCAGCCAGAGCTGCTGTGGCAGAGGAGGATGCTGAATCTGAGCATTCCGAAGAAGCGGAGAGAGGAGAAACAATGGTTGTAAGAAGAGTCCTGTTGAACGAGGAGAAGGACACAGACCAGAGGAAAAGTTTATTCCGCACTAGATGTAAATGTGCGGGCAAGGTTTGCAATATCATTATTGATAATGGTAGCACGGATAACCTGGTTTTCGAGGAAATGGTTACAAAGTTACAGTTAGAAAGGAAGAAACACCCACACCCATACCGGGTCGCATGGTTACAAAAGGACCACAGAGCTTTGGTCAATGAGCAGTGTTCTATTAAATTTAACATTGGGAATTATTGTGATGAGGTCCTGTGTGACATCTTACCCATGGATGCTTGCCACATGTTGCTCGGGGAGACCCTGGCAGTTTGACCGGAGTGCAGTACATGATGGCCGTGCCAACACCTACTCATTGACAAAGAATGGTGTACGCCATAAACTAAAGCCCTTGAAGGATGCAGATGAAAAGGTATGTAATATTTCCAGAGTCTGTTTAGTTGAGGGGAGAGAGTTTCTGAACGGGTTAAAGCATGAACATTTATGTTATGCAATAATCCCTAGAGTTAGGGGGAAAGAATGCCGGGATACCCCAGCAGAAGTTCTAAATCTGCTGGAGGAATTTCCAGACATTGTGTCCGACAATGTGCCTGAGGGCTTACCCCCTGTGAGAAAAATTAGCCATCATATAGATTTAGTACCAGGATCAAGCCTCGCCAAATAAAGTTGCACACAGGATGACACCCGTAGAGACTGAGGAGTTAAATAGACAGGTCCAAGAATTATTAGAAAAGGGATTGATTCGGGAAAGTTTGAGTCCATGCGCAGTACCTGCAGTGCTGGCGCCAAAGAAGGATGGAGAATGGAGGATGTGTACGGATTCACGGGCCATCAACAAAATTACTATTAAGTACATATTCCCGTTACCAAGAATGGATGATATCATGGACTGTTTAAGTGGAGCCGAGTACTTCACAAAGATTGACCTGAAAAGTGGTTATCATCGGATCCGTATCCGAGAGGGGGATGAATGGAAGACAACCTTCAAGACAAGAGAAGGCCTGTTTGAGTGGTTGGTCATGCCCTTTGGACTCGTCCAATGCACCAAGTACCTTCATGCGGCCGATGAATGAAGTACTCGAAAGAATTTCTGGGAAAGTTTGTTATTGTTTATTTAGATGATATATTGATATTTAGCCGGACCTCGGAGGAACACCTGATGCATATCGGAGAGTCTTTGAAAAACTGTGAGAAGAACAGTTATTAATAAATTTGAAAAAGTGTAATTTTGTCAAGAAGGAATTGGTATACTTGGGGTTTGTAATCTCAGCAGAAGGTCTGAAGATGGACCTCGAAAAGGTGAGAGCTATCATTGAATGGCCTACTCCAAGAAGCACAACATAAGTGAGGTCATTCCATGGTCTGGCCAGTTTTTATAGGAAGTTCATAAAGAACTTCAGCAGTATTTGTGCACCTCTCACAGAGACAATGAGGGGAGATAAAAAGGAGTTCAAATGGACATCAGGAGCTGAAAGGAGCTTTGATACATTAAAAAGAAAAGTTATCGAGCAGCCTGTTTTGGCACTTCCAGACTTCAACAAGGTATTTCAGGTGGACTGTGATGCCAGTGGCAGTGCAATAGGGGTTGTACTGAGTCAAGGAGGCAAGCCAGTTGCTTATTTCAGTGAGAAGTTAAATGATGCACGGAAAAAGTATTCAGTCTATGATCAAGAATTTTATGCTATAGTTCAGGCCCTAAAAAAGTGGAGACATTATTTATTACCAAAGGAGTTTGTACTGTTTACTGACCATCAGGCTTTGCAATACATTAACAGTCAGACAAAACTGAACCAAAGGCACATGAAATGGGTGGAGTTCCTCCAAAGTTATACCTTTGTGCTGAAACACGAAGTGGGAAGTCAAACAGAGTTGCAGATGCCTTAGCGGTATGCGGACTCGCCGACTAGATTGACAGTTAGAAGTAATGGGATTTGAAGAACTGAAGGGTCTGTACTCTGCAGATCCGGATTTTGCAGAAGCCTGGAAGGCTTGCTCGAGACCTATTACTATGGATAGAACAAAATGGTTGGATTTCTTAATCCAAGACGGAATGTTGTTCAAGGGTAGTAAGTTGTGCATTCCCAGAAGTTCTATGCGGGAGAATTTAATCAAAGAAAAGCACAACGGAGGATTGGCTGGGCATTTTGGTCGGGATAAGACCATTGCCTTGGTTGAGGAAAATTACTACTGGCCACAACTTCAACAAGATGTGCGGAAGTTTGTGCAAGGTTGCAGAATATGCCAGATGGCAAAGGGTGTAAAACAAAATACCGGGCTGTACCAGCCATTACCTGTGCCTGAGAGACCGTGGGAGGACATAAGCATGGATTTTGTTCTTGGATTGCCGAGAACACAGAGAGGAAATGATTCAATATTTGTGGTGGTGGACCGGTTCTCCAAAATGGCACATTTTATTCCCTGCCAAAAGACAAGTGATGCAGTTCACATTGCTGGGTTGTTCTTCAAGGAAGTGGTACGACTTCACGGTCTACCAAGGAGCATAGTTTCAGACAGAGATACAAAGTTTGTTGGGTATTTCTGGAGAACTCTATGGAAGAAATTGAAGACAGACTTGAAATTCAGTTCAACATACCATCCACAGACAGATGGGCAAACAGAGGTGGTCAATAGAAGCCTGGGCAATTTACTGAGATGTTTGATAGTGGATCAACCCAAGGGATGGGATTTGGTCTTACCACAAGCAGAGTTTGCATATAACAGTTCAGTTAATAAAAGCACAAATAAATCTCCGTTCCAGATAGTATATGGAAACAGCCCGAGGAATGTGTCTGAACTAAGAAAGTTGGACAGAAGAGAAAAATGTAGTGCCGAGGCAGAGGAATTTGCAGAGCATATGAAAAGTCTGCATGAGGAAGTAAGAAGACAAATTACCAAAAGGAACAGTCAATATAAGACAAGGGCAGACCAGAAGCGGCGGTTCAAGGAATTCAAGATTGGGGATGAGGTTATGGTGCATCTCAGGAAGGAGAGATTTCCTGCCAAGACTTACAATAAATTGAAGATGAAAAAGTTTGGGCCATGCAAGATACTGGGAAAGCGGGAGTCAGGAAATGCATACGAAGTAGAATTGCCGAGTTGGCTCGATATTTCACCAATTTTTAATATTTCAGATTTAGTGGAATATCATAAGGGAGAAGGTACAGAGGTGCAAGGTTCAGAATTATGGCAATTTCCAGCATCTGCTCCAAGCACAGATAAGGCCGAAGAAGTATTAGATACCCGTGAAGGCAAAAAAACTAGGAATAAACAATATACTGAGTATTTGATCAAGTGGAAGGGCAGGCCTGTTGAAGATGCAACTTGGGTGTCTAAGACGGAGGTTGACCGCCTGGGTCTTCCTCTAACAACCTAAAAGTGAGGATCACTTTTCTTTATTTACCCCGGGTGTCTGATGCAGGAGCATCCGGAGGCAGTAGGACAATCTTGCATCTTTGTAATATTCTTCAGTTCTTTTAAGTTCTTTGTACTTTGATCTATTTAAAATTCAGTATTGGGGAAGGTTTGTAGAGCAAATTTTGGCTTGGAAGGTTGTGTATGGCAAGGGGAGAATGGGTCGCGAAATCGTGACCCGAAAAGTCTGCAGTTGGCCTAGCGAGTTTTCGTCGCGATATCGCGACCGTTTGTTAGAGCGGAGAAGAAGAGCTTCGAACGTCGCGATATCGCGACGTCGCGATATCGCGACGGTTTGGTAAGGCGTAAGGGAAAAGCTTCGAACGTCGTGATATCGCGACGTCGCGATATCGTGACCGTTCTACTTTGCAAAGGTGGGGAGCCTCAGTTGTCGTGATATCGCGACGTCGTGATATCGCGGCTCTTTTCGAAGTTTGGCAAGAGAGGAAGGTCCTGTCGCGATATCGCGACAGGTCACGATTTCATGACCTGTCGCGATATCGCGGCCAGTAAACAGCCGACACGTGGCAAGCGAAAGGCATGGCAAGGTATCATTAAAGTGAAGGCACAGAAAAGAAAGGAGGGGGAGAAGTATGAAGCAGCCGAAGGTAAACAAAGGGACAACGTGGCGAGACCAACTCGACACGTGGACAGTGTGGGAGACACGTGCATCAACTGAGTTGCAACAAGGAAGAGACACGGCCAGATGGAAAGAAAACAAAGATATCAATCAAGGAAGGTGTAGGCCACGTATTTTACGGTATTATTTCTGGCAAACGCAGCATCTGCAGGAACGGAGTTATGGAGAAGACGTCAGTACGAAGGACGGTCAGAACAAAGCGGCCGGTGCAGGGAAGCCATTAATGGGAGCTTCCTGGTAGATCGGGCAGATGGCCCATTTATGACCAAAAATTTGAAAACCCAGGAAGAGGGGGAAAATCCGAATTTGAAACTTTTGTTAGGCGGGCATTGAAGGCTGTGAGGATCGGGGCCTCGATAAAAACCCGAAAATCTGTAATAGGAGGGATGGTGAGTTCGGGATTTGGGAGGAGGAAGTGTGCTGAGAAAAACTGTAACAGAGACCATATTAATGAAATTTACTGCAATTTGTGAGACTGGTGTGTTCTGAATCTTGACCTCGCCATCATTTCCCCAAGGTAATATTTGCTCGGTGGTTAACTCTTTCTACCACCATGAAGAGACCTATTCCTACAAAAATGCATTTTTATTAGAAGCATCATATTCATATATAAAATGCAGGTTTTTCTAGAGCGAATCATGAAATTATACAACATTTCATTTTAAAATTTGCATCTCACTTCCAATAAGGAACAAATATTTTCATGTGCAAGCGAATAAATATGTGGGAAAATATTTAATACCTTGGAAACTTTCCAATATTTCCATTGTTGGTATTTTCTACTCTGAACGTTACACCTTTCTATGTACATTACTTTTGGATTACATTAGCATATATATTTTAGATGTTTCATTTGCTCTTAGACCAATGTTCTCTTCTGTTCTCTTAGTGATCTTACATTTCTCTCTAGACTTATGTATTTCTTGTTCTCGACTCCAACACTCGGCATCTCTAATATCCTCTTGGGTGCTCTTGGATAACCTTTCTTGGGCACTTATGAACAACCTTTCTTGGATGCTCTATAGGCTTGAACAACCTGTCTTGGGTGCTCTATAAACTTGGACAACCTCTCTTGGGTACTCTACAAGCTTGGACATCCTTACTTAAACTCAAGATATAGCTTCCTTGTTCAAATAAAATAATTTTACCAAAATTTCTCTTTCACCTTGGTTGCTTATAAACTCTCTTTTGTATCTCTCTTTTAACTTAATCTCTTTCCTCACTATATTTATTCTTCCAAGTACTTTGAATGTAGCTCTTTCTTTGCTTAACCATAGCTTTAATACCAATGTTAGAAAATCACTATAGTTCTCACAGGTTTAACAATCGCTATGATCAAACAATATCTCAATAACATGTATAAATCAATCCATAATAATGAACATAAAACTCACAAAATATTATTGATAAACATCTACTATAAGCAATGCATAAATGCAATGCTTGTTCAATTACATATTATAAAGATTTGTCTTTAATATATACATACATGAGACTCTTCATATTCACATGACTCTTGACCTTTACACTTACATAAACTCTTCATCTTCTCATAGTCATGAGATATCTAAATCTCACATATTTACATAAAGATAAAGACACTCATGATTGCACATAACTCCTCACTTATTAACATGACACTTCACTCATATAACTTCACACTTATTTATAACCCACACTCAATAACATGACACCTACTAGACTCATATATTAAACACACTTATTTAAAAGGTCCTTCTGAGAGTGCGTGGAACTTAGAGCATGAGGCACACTTAATAAAATTATAAAAATAGATAAAACATTGTTTACTTGGGGTTTATTTTTAAATAAAAATAAAGGCTAGATTCCACTAATGAGGCCCTTGGAAAAGAGGGAGGAAGCAACTATAAATAAGATAGTGATCAATTTTCATTTCTTGTTAAATCATAATTAAAAGCCACAAGGAACTTGATTAAGAAACCCCATTTATATGGTTAGATGGACATTGTGATTCAAAGGGAAAGAGGAAGAGTTTAGATTCTACAAGTAGTCTATTATGGTTTATAAGTGAGTATTAACCAAGCTTAATGGATAAGATAGAAGAAATTATATGTGTTTCTATTAGAGAAGGCATTCATGAGGCTTGAGGTGATATTTGAATATTGTTCATTTGAAAATGATAGAGGAATGAGCATTGTAAAGGAGACTGGTTGTATCTTGCTCAAAAGTGCCTCTAAAATTATTAATATCAATCGTGTTGTATGATAAAAATAATAAAATTAGAAGGGAGTGTGTCATGTTATTAGGGATATAAGCCATGATAAGGAAAAACTCAACAAGTGGGAGTGGAAGCAACTCAACTTATAATGAAAGAATCAAAATTATGATAATAAGCTAGCCATCAAATGTTAGTCAATAGAAGTGACAATGGAAACAAGAGCAGAATGAGTATAAAGGAGTTCATTGCATATAGAAAGGTGGTTGGAAGAAGTTTGATGCAATCTTAACTCACATAGTAGAAACAATAGTGACTACCTAGTAAATGTTGTTGAAGTTGAAAAACCTTATAAGGGTGGAAGCTATATTTACAAAGGTTTTTAATGTTGTGTACCAAATACTATATTAGAAAACAAGGATCTTTTTACAAGCTTATAAAATACTAAGGTATATGTACAATAAGTATAAAAATTACTTCCTAAACCTTGGATAAGTGCCTTATCTTGTTTATTTAAAGTTTTTTTCTTTTGCAACTTTGACACTTTACATTAAAAAAAAAATGCATTTTACATGTCTTTTGTAACTTAGAATTATATATTTCTAGAGATAAATGGTAATTATTTTAATTGAAAAATATAAAACTTTGAAATTGAATAGT
Organism: Wollemia nobilis; assembly: GCA_028583015.1. Taxonomy (NCBI): domain Eukaryota; kingdom Viridiplantae; phylum Streptophyta; class Pinopsida; order Araucariales; family Araucariaceae; genus Wollemia; species Wollemia nobilis. The sequence goes on along the minus strand of JAQPPZ010003287.1, from coordinate 2,179,039 downwards.
AAAACGGTGGAAACTGAATAGTAAAATGTTGGTGACGATTATGCACAAGAAATTGAGAGAAATGATATAGTCGATTGCCTCTTATGTTCAAACATAAATAACCCATCTAGCAGATCTGGTATTAGAGAATAAAAGTGGAAAGAAATTTCATCGTAACAACAACCGGTAAACTATACCACACGCTTGGCGTGAGTAATCCATTGCAACTACGAACGAATGAACATCAGTTGAAGACTGAGCGTGTACAGGACCGACGTCGATGCCAGTCCACCGGTTTTCCATACAAAAGCCTAGAGGAAGTATCCAAGATACAGCGGAAGGCCGCTGGATCCACCACCGTATCCTGCTTCAATATGAAAGGGTATCTGTATGCCACGGAAGAATTCTGACTGAACACAAGCTCTGGCACCTCTGCAATATTTTGGGGAAATCTGGTGCTATTTCTGTCTCCGGACTCGTGACGTATAACTCTCCCAGGATTGGCAGCCCACAGACGATTAAAATTTATGCCCTTACCAGAAAGAAAGCGTTTGCATCCATATGGTCTCACATGCACCACCACTCCTCCCTCCGGAAGAAATAATCCGTTCATCATTCCCGTGCCGTCCATCCCCATTAGGACGTCTGTCACCCCCATGAGCCGAATCTGCTCCGCCATATTCATCTCTTCCAGATAAGCCACCTGCACGCTCTTGAAGACCCCACTGTCCACCGCTATCCTCTCAAGCTCTCCAACATTTATTATCACTCTGTTATATTTCCTGTCCAAAATTGTCAGCCGGGGACGCCCAGGCAGATCCTTCCATGACATAGCTTCCAGCTCCCCCAACTCCTTGTAGGGATTGCTTTTATTTCTACCACCTACAATTTCTGGCGGCAACACCCTTTCCAATTTTACAGAACCCCCAGCAATTCTAGGCGGATCCCTCACACCGAAGTGTGATTTCACAGCCGAGGCAAACTCTCGCCATTTTCCCAAAGGCGCCTGGAAATTGTAATGGTCGAGATCGCCGGAGAGACCTGCCAAAAGATAGGAGAAGCAGACGGGATGCCTATCAGATTGCTTCAGCAAGTTTGCGAGTGCCCTCACTGGCTGGTAACTGAATATGCTTATCAATGGGCTCAATGTCTTCACATCAAAAAATGGAGAAGCCTGCTGCGATTCCTGCCTGTCATGGCTAACAATGCTGTCGCCGTATGCATAGAGCCGAACGTTTTTGCCCACATCCGAGAGAGGCCCGCTGAAAATTTCCCACAAGAGAGAAATCCCGTTGAACATTGCATGCCCGTACTGCGGCCAATTTATAAAGCAGAAAAGCACCGATGGCTCATATACCCTCTCGTGACATGACACGCGGCTCCATGGCTTCCAATGTGGTCGCCCCTGGCACCACCATCACCTCTATCTTTGGCGTCGATTTCTGCCCTGGGTTAAATTTGGTGGCAAGAAATATAGCTCTGGGCAACATGCTGCAATCAATGGTGGATGGAACATATAGCTTACGTTCCGCCAGAACCACGTCTCTGAAGATGGCGTATTTGGGGCGAGATTTGGCCAGATCTTCCTTGCAAAAGCCGGAAAGGGGCACGGCCTTTAGTTTTTGGGTAGTCCCGTTAATTGGTGGAAGGCTGTTGTCGTGATAAATTTTGGGTAAGTGCGAACCTGCATTATGTAAGAATTGTATCTTGAGCTGGGCATTGTCGTCCATGTCTGTCTTGGCGGAATCTGAGAGGGCGCCGAGATTTGGACTGGGGAGAGCGTGGGGTTGCATTGGGCCATTGGAGCCTATATAGAGGGCGAAGGCAGTTACACAGAGTATAAGCAATTGAACTCCGAGGGCAAGCGGAACCCAGCAAGATAGTCTTCCGCCGACAGACGACGGTGGTTGATGACTTGAGTTCATTGGCGATGCAAATTCTGGTGCTGGGCTTCTCTTTCTCATCTTCGTATAGTTTGAGGAATTGCTGAGAAAATCTTCGTGGGAAACTGGATTACTGGCTATATTCTGACTTCTCTGTTTTATTTAATTATTGCAAAACTTGTGAAACGTGAGAAAACTATAATCTTAAACTAAATAGAAATACTTTAAAGGTCCCCAATCACTTACCTCAAATTCAATCCTAGCCAGAGGTCTTGAGCTTGTGTACTAATAAGATGATGCAATTTTAGTTAGCCATTATCCTATTAACTACTCCAGCATATACCGGTTGTTTATTCCTCAGCCACTGGACATAGACATTTAATATTTGCAGACGGTTCATATACTAATTACGGTTGCTTTCGCATTAGCACTTGTAGTTGTGGTTATTATTTAATTGTAAAAGCTATTTAATTTTAAAGTATTGAGAATTTATTTATAGATGATTTAATTCTCTCTTATCTTTATATGAGATTACACCATCCATTAATGTTAGCATATTAATATAGCTTAAGGTATGAAATAAATTAAATCAATAAAATAAATATTAGATTAAAAGATATAAAACTAAAAGAAACAACAAATTTTAAATATGGAAATTTTGAATACTTATAAGAAAGAGTAGAAAGTGGTTGTTAAGATTTAATAATTAGTTAAGAGAAAAGTTTAAAGGTAAAACTTGAGGGAGCGTGAGGGATTTTATAAACTACAAATTTATTACACCTAGCAAAGGTTTCCACCTCAGTCAAATCTTGCAAGTTAATCTTGACGGAAAGCGAACTAGTAGAGGAAAAAAAGGCGAAAGCCACACATCGTTTGTTTTGAAATCTATGATGGGTGTTAGTCTTGCGAACAAAGGAGGCAGTGATGACTTGAAACTCTATGTACCATCAATTCTTCAAGATCTACAATGGGTGTTCTTTTGTACACAAAAGATCTAATAAAACCTTGACATCGTATTGGTTATCTGGTCGATTGATTGACTGTGGGCTCTAATTCAAGAAGTCAAGAAGACCATGAAAAACTCTACCAAAGTTAATCCAATAACGAACACCAACTACCATGAAAACTACAATTGGTGGTAAAGCAAACATGTGTACATCATTAATTTGCCGAGACCTATAACAAGCGTTTATTCCACAAAGGGAAAATCCATAAGAGCATTAAAGCTATGCAAGTCATTGATTGCTCATCCAATAACATGTGTCATCTCATAAGGTTGCCTAAAATATGTTAGAGGAGATTCCTACCATTAGTTAAGTCATGGACACATGGTAGGTGCATTGGCAATTTGTAAAAGAGGTAAGTATCTATCCCATCATGGGACACATCCAAAGTAGATCTATCATCGATCTTGGGTAGATACCCCAACATCCCATAAAACTTCAAGAAGAATGAGAAGACTTGTGTCCTAGGAAATTTATGTGATTTGTCTAATTCTAATGATCAAATGACCCACATTATCTCCTTGGATTTATAAAATATATCAATATCTATCCCATCATGGGACACATCCAAAGTAGATCTATCATCAATCTTGGGTAGATACCCCAAAAATCCACAAAACTTCAAGAAGATGAGAAGACTTGTATCCTAGAAAAGTAGCCATAGGTGTTATAGAAGGAAGCCTTATGAAAAACACACTATGAAGGAATAAAAATGCTCCAGACGTTACTTAAGCAAGGGTGAAGCTTGTAACAAACATCCAAGAATATATTTGAAGCGTTGAATGTAACCATTGTGACACTTGTCACTCATCAAAAGATTTATCACCTATTAAAGGTGTCTTGGACCAAGAATAACATAGCATTCAGAAGAATTCATGTTCAACACTCCATAGTCTTCACGCACAAGGTTGAGTTGCAGCATGGAAGCAAGGTGGAAGAGCCTTTAATGCTCTAGTCAAAGGAAGTCAAAGATAGAGACTAAAGGTTCCATAGTTGAATCATTAAACCAAGCCTTCCATTGGAGGGAACAATCAAGGCAAAGACACTCATATTGTAGCCGTCTCATATCTGAAAATAATGTGTATTCGAATATTGCATGCCCTACTTTAATGTACTTTCATTTAAGGGAGTTATAAGGTTGATAAACTAAGGTTAAACTCAAAAAATTAACTATATTTAAAGCAAAGCATCAAAGGAAATAATTTATCAAATTAATATAATATTTTTAATATTAACCATAGGAGAAATAAGGATTTCTATTGGAAATTAATTTTTAAATATTTGCAAATACTATTGTGTTCTAATTTTCTATATTTGGGAGCTATAAGGGTTACAACATAATTAGGCTATTGAAAATTAGAAACACTAAAATCAAATCCTAAGGGATATAAAAATAGGTTATTAAGGTTTTTGCTAAGGTTTGAAATTTATAATATTCTTGTCCCAAAATTTCTCAAAAGGGACAAAAGAAATCCAACATTAAAACCTCTTCAAAATTGGAAAAGTGCTTAGTTCAATAGGAGTAATAATGTGTTAGAAAAGTTGATTTTTTATATTTACAAATTTTTACAAAATCAACCCAAAATTGAACTACATTTTACAAAAGCACTATATCATATTCTAAAATCACTAGGGAGTCATAAGGCATTCTACAAAACTTGGTAGTATTAGAATCTACCAAAGACTATCAAGTTTTAAATCCATTGGGAAGATACAAGCTTTATAAAAAATCTAAAATTCCATTAAGTGTATATACTCTCATTACTAGAGAGACATAAGGAAGCCTACTAACTAAGGATTAATAAATGTTTTATCAAATAAAGATTATATACTTCAATTAGGGATCAAATATCCTAATATAGGGAGTCATATTGTAGAATACAAAGAAAATATTATCTTATTTCTTCAATTCTACTTCTTCAAATGCGAAAAGGAATGGCATACAATGAATGTAAAATTTGCTCCAACAGGAGCCAACCTATAAAACATGAAATCATGTGGTACATTGACTCAGGAGCCAATCATCATATGACAGGAAATATATAATGATTTGACTGCCTTGAAATTATTAAAGGATACAGACTAAGAATTGTAGATAGACAAACTTATCCTATACATGGATATGGATGTGTAACACCTAGCAAATCATTTTCAAATATTCTACTACAAAGAGTATTGTATGTTTCTAGATTAACATTCAAACTCATTTCAGTATGCAAGTTAATAGAAAATAACTATATGATCAACTTCGGATATATGGATGGAATCAATATATGTATCATCATGAATAAAGGTGAAATAAAAGCAACATGATCAATCCATGGAAATACACATATCCTAGACTCAATGGAAATCTCACAAGATATTATGGTATTTTAAAATGATGCTAACATATTTTTAGAGGAACGGGTTGGAGAAAATGAAGAACCAATACACCACAAAGGCAAGCATAGAAGAATCAAAATCAATAATATGAGAGGACAATTGCACCATGATCTACTCAATCATCATCAATCAGAACCAAATGAAGATACTCACAAAGAGAACAATAAAGGTGGTTAGATAAAATATAAAGATGATGAACTTGAACAAGCCAAAGATCATTCAATGGAAGAAGACCCACATTGATAACTAAAGTCTTCAATACCTTAATAATATAATACACGGGGTGTTAGAAATAGATTATATTACATCATTTGGGTCATGTAAATATACATTCCTAGGTACATACTTAGGACATTATATTACTTTAGGGGAAGTTATCTAGTTACTTCATGTAATGTAATAAATGCACAAGTGTCAATGTGCAAGCTGTATATGTCCAGGGTGTCCTTGCATAGCTAGGTAAATTGTTGGCCAAGGAACCTATCTTCCTATAATAAAAGATCCTCATTATAACAAGTAGGATATAGAGAAGCTTAGAGCATATTCATAGGAAGTAGCAGAGTGTTGTGTAGATCATCATATATTGGTGATGGGTGCAATGTAGTCCAGTAGCTTTGTTCATGGAGTATCTATTTCCTCCATAGCTACATTGTATTCATTTCTATCATTTTTATTTATAGCATATTTTAGTCATCTCGTAAATTTATTTTCTTTCATATTATTTTACATCTTGTGAATGCTATCTCCCATTGCATATTGTATACTACATCAAAACCTAATATATTGTAATCATTGATATTGTAAGGAGTCCATAAGTCCTTCCAACCAGTTGTATCACTTAAAATTATGTTTAATTTTCTTCTCAATCTACTAATATTAATATTCTTACTTTTGTTCCACCAACTGTTAGTTATTCTCTCCAACAAGATACCATATTGTTAGCTTTTGAAGCTTTAAAATTAAAGGAAATGCAACCACAAGTATGGAAATAAGCATGCAATGTTATAACTATGATAATGGGTAACTAATATGCATGAAAATATGATAGAAAATTTGATACAATGCTTATATAAGAAAGCTCACAAAAATATACAATGCTCATCAATGGAGGTCACTACCTCTTCATTAGGATCTACATTGTATCTACTATAACTCAACCTATGCACTCTAAAATCATCTCACACTTCTACTCTATGAAGACCTATTTATAATGAGATACAACTTTTTTCCTTCAATATTCCTATGACACATCACTATTCTATTCTAAGGACTCATGTACATGTGGACTACATGCGCATTTACATCATTGCACATTCTAAGACTTGTATTTTATTACATTGCTTTAATAAAGTACTTAGCTCCTAATATACTCCTAATCTAAATATGTACCCATGATGGTACATTAGTAATGAACCAAATAATATAATATATTTCAACACCCCTTGTATTACATTATTTGGGTATTGAATACTTTATGTTAGGATCTTATCCTAACACCATGTTGTAATTCTCATTTACCTATGTAATAACCCACTTCCAACGTGGGGATCATATTTTAATGTTATTATGCAATACTTAGTAACGTAGGTGGCAATAAAGGTACCTCGCCAAGTGGTACCATCTCATGTAACCATTTTTATCAATATTGTAACCGATGTAGTAAGATACCTTTCCAAGTGGTACCATTTCATGTAACCATTTTTATCAAGATTGTAATTGCCATTTGGTGGGATATTCTAGCTTGAGTGGCATTTTGCATGTAAGCCACCTCTTGAGCATTTAGGTAGGGTTGCATGTAGTTTTCATTTAAAAATATATGAAGCCATGTACGAGATTATCCTTTTGCAAGCTAATTAAATATTGAAGGAGGTTTCCCCCTCGAAGAGGCCTGTGATTCAGTGTTACTGTGAGATTATTTCATTTCTATAATTGATTTCTGCATAGTGATATTGCATTATTTGATGTATGTGAGTTATTTTTCAGTATTTTGTGTGAGTGTGCTTTATTTTAATAGTAGGTTCATAACAAGTGGTATCAGAGTGCTTTCCAAGGCCAAGTTCTGCTGCAACTGATACGATTCTTGCCAATAATTTTGCCTGTTAGGTATAATTTTCCTGTGTGTTATTATACTTGTTTTTCCTTTATCCAAAAAAATACAGTCATTTTTTTGCAAAAAATTTGAAAATACCAAAAACAAATACAGTAGTTATGTAGGTTAGAAACACTGTGCCGGGGGTTTTAAAATATCGTGAAGGAGTTGTCATTATTGGCTAAGCTAGATAGACCATAAAGTGTCTAGTGAAGTGAGGGGCGATCAGGCTCCAATACCTAGGCCTCAAACAACACTTGCGCACGAAATTGAGCTCCCACGTATCTTCGAGTATATCGAGAGACAATATAGGTTTAAACAAGATTTTATCTATTAGGAAGGTTTTTGGCCTTGTATTATCCATAGTCCATAGGACACAGCATCCCAGATGATTACCCTCTTGTATTGTCAAAGAGGCATATATTGTGCTCAAGGGTATGTGTGGAATCCTCCTTGAGTAGTGGCCTAAAATATTGGTCTGCGTACTATTATTTGTCACTACGGTATAATAGAGGGCCTATGGGTATTACATACTCCCTTGCTTAGCATACCCTGGTTCTACAAAACATAACTTCCACCTGCAAATCAACATCATCCCTGTTCTGTTAACCTGCATTCACAACCCCAAAAGTGAGCATATAGAGAAGGCATTCCTTATCACAAAAAATAAACTTGCATGCACCAACAATCAAGATAGATCTTGCAAGTGTTTGCAGCAACCCATGGTTAGAAATAGAATAGTCAATACAATGACAGAAATAGTCTAGTCAGTAACAGAGATAGTCAGGTCGATAGTAACAACCCTTTGTAACAGTCAAGAATTACAGACTTCTAGTGTTATAAATAGTACTATCAATGTCATAGAATCCCCAAGGTCAATGATAGGAATAGTGTTAGTAACCGTAATACAGGTGACAGAGGAAAGAACAGGATAGTGACAGGGTGGTCAGGGTGCAGTATACAGCTCCAAAATAGTTGATCCCAGGTCCCAAATTTTGAACTGTAAATTTTATTAAAATAGGGATATCTCTTCACACAGAGCTCATATTGACTCAAAAATTTAGCATAAAATTCTACACTCTATTCCAGACAAAATTTTCCTTGGCAACTCCTGGTCAAATTTTGCACCAAATTTCTAAAAATAGCAAATTTTGATTTTTTTTGCTAAGGCCATAACTTTTCATCGATCCACCAAATTGATCCAAATTTTTGGGAATAGAATCTACTTGTTATTCTGCACAAAATACCCTCAAGGGCTCATTGGTGAAATTTTAAGTACAAGTGGAAGAAATTACCTTGACATCGACTTGCAACCAACAAGAGATCACAAAAAGTTAAGAAATTCAGTATATTTCCTCATTGAGCACTCAGATCAAACAACCACCGAAGTGGACCCTATCCTAAAATCAATGTTGCAACTATTTTCCTAAATTAAATTTTGGACCCTTACTAAAAATAGTAACCCCTAAAAATATGAGGTCTATTTTTAGTAAATCAACACAAGAGGGACATGGCAAGCAACACTCGAGGACAACAAAAAAAGGATTTAGACTTGGGTACATTATTGGCCAACTTGCAAAAATCCATTGCTGACTTGACCTCTACAAATAAGAACATAGGCACAGAGATTCGAGAGCTTCGACTGGATTAGGATAACACTAGAATTTGCTTAGAAGAACAACTCATAGAGATGGAGACCAAATTACAAGGTAGTACCAAAATTGAACACCATGCTGAAAACTCTGAACAATGTCAACGAACACCAGATAACAATCATGCTGATCGAGATACAACCTTCAGAATTCCTAAATTAGACTTCCCTAAGTTCAGTGGAAAGGATGTCTATGGGTGGATATGTCGAGTTGATCAATTCTTCCAACTCCATAATGTCCCTGTATATCATCGGGTTCAAATGGATTCCTTCAACCTAGAATTTGATGCCTTACATTGGTTCCAATGGCTACGGGTTTCTAACCTTGATCTATCTTGGGAGGACTTTGAGTCCCAACTACTCACCCGATTTGGCCCCAATGACTATGATGAATTTACAGGTGCACTGACAAAGCTGAAACAAACCACCTCAGTTCGTGATTACCATACCCAATTCGAGAAGTTGGTCAATAAAACTAAGGGTTTGAATGAGGGATTATTTATGAGTTGTTTTGTTAGTGGGTTACGAGATGATCTCCAGGCTGAAGTCAAGATGTTCAAACCCCACACCATGATGGAGGCTATCAGTTTATCCTGATTGGCCGAATCTAAACTCTCAGCTCAAAGGCAAAAACTACAATTTTCATATAACCAACCTTCTTTCTCTCCTCAATTCCAAAACAATAATGATAATAAACCTCCTACTCCCAAGCGACTGACTATAGAGGAAATGGATGCGCGTCGTGCCCAAGGGTTATGTTATAATTGTGATGAAAAGTTTACGAAGGGGCATAGATGTGCAAATAAGAGATTATTTTTATTAGATGTGGAGGAACCAGAAGACAATGACCATAGTGATGAGGAGAGTGATATAGTTGAGGCACCAAGTCCACAAGAAGAGGAACCATCAGAAACACCAGCAAAAATTTCAATCCATGCTCTTGCCGGTATTACCACCCCACAAACCATGAGAGTTGTGGGTTATTTCAAAGGCCAACGTCGCACAATTCTTATTGATTCAAGAAGTATGCACAACTTTATTGATCCTCAGGTGGCCAAACAAACCAACTGCTATATACACTCATGCAATTCTTTTGAAGTCATGGTGGTCAATGGAGGCACCTTACCTTGTAAATGTAAATATCAAAATGTCAAAATTTGGATAGGGGATTATGAACTTATGCAAGATATGTTCACCCTCCAATTAGGAGGATGTGACGTTGTGTTAGGATCCCAATGGATGAGCACCTTGGGCACTTTTTTCTACAACCTTGTAGAACTATGGCTATAATTTTCACAAAATGGACAAACATATACCCTCAAGGGTATCAAGGCTAGCCCTACACAAATTATTAGTTCCAATCACATGGAGAAGTTGTTGAAAAAGTCCTCTCATGGGGTCATTGCACAACTATTTTCAATTCAGCCACCCACTTCTACAACAGATCCACTTCCAATAGATTTGTAACTTGTTCTAACCAAGCACAATGGTGTTTTTTCAGAACCAACTACACTGCCACCTCGTCACTCTCATGACCATGCTATTCCACTACTTTCGAGTAGTGCACCATCAAACATCAGACCGTATCGGTATCCTCATGCTCTCAAGTCAGAAATCAAGAAGATGGTATAGGAATTGCTCAAGGCAGGTGTCATTCGACCCAATACCAGTCCCTATTCTTCTCTAGTTTTGCTATTTCACAAGAAAGTTGGCTTATGGCAATTTTGTATAGACTACCATGAGCTCAATAATATCACCATCAAGGATAAATTTCCTATTATGGTAGTGGATGAATTGCTAGATGAATTACATGGAGCTATGTACTTCTCCAAGTTGGACCTTTGTTCGGGGTACCATCAAATCAGGCTCAAGGATGAGGATATTCCAAAAATTGCTTTTCGTACTCATGAAGGTCACTATGAGTTCTTGGTAATGCCATTTGGTTTGACAAATGCACCATCCACATTTCAAAGCCTTATGAACAACATCTTCCATCCCTTCATGCGGAAGTTCATCTTGGTTTTCTTTGATGATATATTGGTTTATAGTCGCTCATGGGAAGAACACCTTACCCATGTGGATCAGACATTATAGTTATTGGCCCAACATCAACTTTTTGCTAAGTGGTCTAAGTGCTCCTTTGGTCTGGCTGAAGTGGAGTATTTAGGACACATTGTTTCCAAATATGGTGTCAAGGTCGACCCCAAGAATATTCAGGCAGTTCAAGATTGGGTAAAACCCTACTCTCTCAAAGGACTTTAGGGATTCTTAGGACTTACAGGTTATTACAAGAAATTTATTCATAATTATGGGAAAATAGCAGCTCCCCTCACATATATGTTAAAAAGGAACTTTTTCACATGGACAGGGTCTGTTGATCACGCCTTTCTTGAATTAAAGCATGCCATGACCACCGCACCTGTTCTAGCCATGCCATATTTCTCTAAACCATTCATCATTGAAAGTGATGCTTTCGGACATGGCATTAGGGCAGTATTGATCTAGTAAGGGAGACCCTTGGCCTTCACTAGTAAGGCACTCTTTGAGCATAATTTAGGAATATCTACATATGCCAAGGATATGTTGGCCATATTACATGTTGTCACCCATTGGAGACCATATTTCATTGGGTGCCATTTCTCCATTAAAAAAAACCATCAGAGTCTCAAATATTTCTTAGAACAACGGGTTGCTACCCTAGAATAACAAAAATGGGTTTCTAAACTCATGGGCTATGATTATGATATCACCTATAAGAAGGGAAAAGAAAATCTTGTGGTTTATACTCTCTCTCGCCAATTTGAGGCCCTCAGTATGCTATGTGCTATCTCTGCACCTGTCCCCAATGGATAGATTCCTTACGACATGAAGTACTTTAAGATGTAGACCTGCAAACTTTAATGGCTTCACTTCAAGTTGATTCGACTTCATACCCAAGCTACAATTTGGATGGCCAGGATTTGTGTTATCACCAACGCCTTGTTATTCCCCGTGCCTTGCCACTTTGTGACCTCTTCATGAAGGAACTACACACTGCTCCCTTTGTAGATCATTTTGGATTTCTCAAAATATATGAACACCTCAAGCACACATTCTTTTGGAAAGGGATGAAATAAGACATCCATGATTTCATGGTAGCTTGTGATACCTGCCAACGGATGAAAGGTGAAATAGTTCATTCTCTGGGTACTCTTCAACCATTGCCCATTCCAGATCAGGTTTGGATTGATATTTCTATGGATTTTATCTAAGGGTTACCTAAATTGGGTGGTAAGTCTATTATTCTCGTGGTAGTGGATCACCTTTCGAAGTATGCTCATTTTTTTCCCCTTGCCCATCCTTACACAGCCTCCACCATTACCCAAATCTTCCTTTATTCTATTTTTTGCCTTCATGGCATGCCCACCTCCATTGTGTTCGATCGAGACCCAACCTTCACTAGTCATTTTTGGCAAGAGTTGTTTAAGTTGCATGGAACGAAGCTCAAAATGAGTTCAGCTTATCATCCACAAATGGATGGTCAAAATCAGATTGCCAACAAATATTTTGAGACCTATCTTCGTTGCTTTGCATTAGATCATCCTTCTCAATGGGCAAAGTGGCTTCATTTGGTTGAATGGTGGTACAACATGTCCTATCATACAACTACCAAACTCACTCCTTTTGAGGTTTTTTATGGGCACCCTCCACCCATGCCTTCTTCATACATTCCAGGAAGCTCCAGGGTCTAGGCAGTCGATATTACTCTTCACCAGCAGACCGATGTCCTTGACCAGCTGAAGCATAATTTGGACATGGCCTAGAACCAGATGCGACAACAGGTTGACCAACATCGATCTAAGTGTAGCTTTGATGTGGGTGATATAGGTTTCCTTTGCTTGCAACTGTACAAACAATCATCCCTCCAACTTTGTTGATGCCAAAAACTTGCTACAAAATTCTATGGGCCCTACCAAGTTCTACAGCGGATTGATTCCACTACTTACAAATTGGCTCTTCCACCCACCTCCAAGCTCCATCCTATTTTCAATATTTTATCTCTCCAAAAAGTTGTGGGCACACAGGTATAGGTTCAATTAGCATTACCAGAATTGGATGAGGAAGAGCCCATCTTCCTTGAACCAAAACAGTTGATGGATCACCATACCCGCACTCTCCTCAATCGTACTATCATAGATGTCCTTGTCTAGTGGTGTGGGCTCCAACCAGAAGATGCTACATGAGTGCCTCTCCATCAACTCCAACACCAGATTTTTCAATTTTAGATTTGAGGATCCTATCCTAACACCATGTTGTAATTCTCATTTACCTATGTAATAACCCACTTCCAATGTGGGGATCCTATTTTAATGTTATTATGCAATACTTAGTAATGTAGGTGGAAATAAAGGTACCTCGCCAAGTGGTACCATATCATGTAACTATTTTTATCAATATTGTAACCAATGTAGTAAGATACCTCGCCAAGTGGTACCATTTCATGTAACCATTTTTATCAAGATTGTAACTGCCATTTTGTGGGAGATTCTAGCTCGAGTGGCATTTTACATGTAAGCCACCTCTTGAGAATTTAGGTAGGGTTGCATGTAGTTTTCCTTTAAAAATATATGAAGCCATGTACGATATTATCCTTTTGCAAGCTAATTAAATATTGAAGGAGGTTTCCCCCTCGAAGAGGCCCGTGATTCAGTGTTACTGTGAGATTGTTTCATTTCTGTAATTGATTTCTGCGTAGTGATATTGCGTTATTTGATGTATATGAGTTATTTTTTAGTATTTTGTGTGAGTGTGCTTTATTTTAATAGTAGGTTCCTAACACTTTAGTCTTCAATAAGATCTTCATCCTTTGAGTACTCTTCATATTGATCTGGTCCTTTGTATTATCTTTAATTCACATTGCATTAAATGCCTCCTTGATTTGATTCATCTTCTTATTCTTCTTCTTTATCCTTATCTTTAGGTCCAATTTCTACAATTCCATAAGTGGTTGTACTATCATCTGATTCCTGCAATAGTATTTTCCCTTTTCCTTTGTCATTTTTATTATTTTCTAGGTTCTGTATAGAAGCTTCTAAACAAACATTTAAGGCATCATGATAAGATTTTGTGTTAGTAGAACTTGAAGTGTCAATACTGCATCAAGATTGAAATATCTTCTCTAGGTATGATTCATCCATTTTTGTTTTCATTTTAAGTAATTCTATCAATCCTTTTGTTCTATATTCTCATCTTTGTAACATTTGAATGTAAGTAATGCTATATATAAAATGATTCCATATTATAAAGGAATTTGAATGTCACTCTTTCCATTGTCAATTGCTTCGATGAATCGAGCATGTAGATAATATTCCATGGTTTCAAAGTTATCTCTTAAAGCTTCACTATGAATCCTTTTTGAAGTAAGGTCTAAGTCTTCTTCAGATTTTATAAGTAAATTCTTGATTCTAGTTTTTATGAAACTTGTTCTTTCCTTTCTAATAGTGTTGTTCATATCAGTGTTCACTATATTCTTTGAAGTTGACATATTTCTTCCTCTTTTAGTTTGATAAGACTATGTTACTTTGTAGATTTTGTATCTTTCAATTTGAATTCTAAACTGAATCAAATATTGTAGTGTATGATTTGAACAATGGAACTCTAGTTCTTTTGAGATCCTTTGGAGTAGTCTACCTTATAACTCCCTAGTGAGATGATTAAATACTATTTTTCTATTTGTAGAATCAATCTTGGAATTTTTTTTACCAATTTTCAAGTTTTATAAAGGATATTTCTTCCTTGAAAATAAATGAACTATGGATTTGATAGAATGCTTGGATTTCAAGACTTTAGTTGAATTCCTTTTGTCTCCCTAGTAATGTGATGATAAGTTTAATATAATGTTCAACTCTTATCACTACAATCAACTATTTATCTCCTCTTGTAGAAAGCTTATAGATGATGCAAATTTCAATTAATAAAACTCTCAATATCTTTAAGATATTCAAGTTGGATTTTCTTTATCTCTTCAACTTGAGTATGAGACTAATAAAATCAATATTCCAACTTTTAAATAAATCTTGAGTTTGGCTTTCCTCTACCTTTATATAATGAAGTTTCTAGATTTCTATGATTTCAATTTGATGTAGGAATCCTTGTATCTCCCAAGTTAGAAATTTATAATAAATATGTATTTGTAAATTAAGTTTCACTAACCGTATATCTCCTTGTTAAAAAATTTCAAATAGTTGAAGCAATAATAATAAATATTTTAATGCTTCTATTTTCTACTTCCCTCTCAAGATAATAAAAATGCTTTCTAGAGATTAACATATTATTACTTCTATCATTTAATATCTCTAGAGTATAAAGTTTAGTTGATTTCAACCTTAATAAACTTACAATATAATTCTTACCTTAACTTCAAACTTGCAAGCTCTCTATAATCAGTTCAATCTCCTATGACTTAGTGATAGTTGACTTCTTGTCAACTCCAAGATGTTGCATAAGTCTTTCACTTCCTTTTTCATCGATATGTGTGCTTTCTCCAACATCAATATTCAAACATGTGCATGTCTAATATCCTATGAATTAGTGATAGTCGACTTCTTATCAACTCCAAGATATTGTGTAAGTCTTTCCCTTACTTTTTTATCGATATATGTGCTTCCTCCAATGTCAATATTCAGGCATGCACATGTCTAATCACCTCGGTGAACATGCTCTCCTTCAATGTTGATATCCTGACCTTCACACTTCTATTCAAGGTGGCAACTGATCTCTTCTTCAATGTCATTTCACTTGGCCTTCAAACTTCTATCTCTCCTGGCAGACGTATTCTTCTACAACATCAATTGGCTTGGTCTGCAAGATTCTAGCTTCTACTGTGCATGCTAGTCTGAGTACTTCTATTTAGCCGATGAGTTACTTGGTTATTCTTCCTCAATATTTGTAAGGTTTCACTTATTTAATACACCTTAAGATCTCCTACATGTACCTTGAACTCACAATTTTTCTCTCTAAGTTGGATTCACTTAATATGCGCTATATATGTACTTCCTGTTAAAAATACCTCCTTTGTGCTATAACATAGTGAAAGAGGAATAGTGCCAAGTGGCACTTGAATTTTCTACCTTCTTCAATGAGATTTTACTACAACCTCCTTCAATGCCTATGACAAGTGACATTAAGGAATTTAATTGTTTCCTTCAGTCCTATAATCAATGCTCTTTATGAGTGTTATACAACTAATATTATCACTTGAGTGTGTCCTTCTCTATGCATTTGTGTTACCTTCTACATCGTGGTGCTTCACTTATTGCTTGCATGAAATGCTTTCTTCCACATGGTGTGATTCCTTCACCACTATACCCTAACTCTCTTGGGCTCTATAAATGCTCTTGTCTTTCTATCTTAATACTCGTTCACTATAGGTTTGATAGCAATCCAACACTTCAATTCATTGACATTCTCCTACTACTTCTATTGGAGATAAATTATGGTAATTCTCTCAACACTTCTCTGGTAGAGATTATTATTCTTCTAGCACTCCAAAAGAGTGTCAACTAGATGTATGCAATAGCTTTAGCAATTGGTAACTCCTCCTTGTCTTGATGGTGTAAATGCTTGAGTTTTCATTTCCACTTGTAACAATTTTGATGTTGTATACCTAAGCTAAATGGGATGTTTTCTTTGGTGCAAGTTGCATGGGTAGAATGGTGATTGGAATTTGTGCCAACGTAGCTTCTTCCAATGTAAGTTCATGGATAGAATACTATGATGCCTTCTGATGTATCATTTGATAGTGATGCTTGGAGGTGGATTTGTTGTGATCCCTGTGATACCTTCACTAAAAACTTCCAACTATCAAGTATACTTTTGTTTGCCTTCAACAAAGGTTATTTTGATGCTAGATGTCCTTAGTATAGGTAATAGCTTCTCTTGTCTTTTACTCAATGATCCTAGTATGGATACATAATATTAGAATTCAAAAAACTAATATCTTACTTCACCTATCTGCAAATGACTTCTCTTCTTGATTTTCTTGGATAATATGCAGGTAGATGATGTTCGAGTTATCTCCCTTTACCTTGGAGATACTTCACTTTTTAGAGCTCTATTGAGTGGCTCTTAAAGAGATGCTATGCAAACATAGACTATGATGATTATCACATTTTTCCCCCTATGTTCTTAAACTGACTCTTAACTTCACAAAATGTTGGCTACAACTTCCTTTGCAAGCTGAGATAAAATTGAAGTCAGTATTACCTTCAAACCCTTGTTAATACTTCTCTTGCTTGGTTTATTTCACACTTACTAATCCAAGATTTTCAATAACATATTTTGCACTATAGTATATGCAAAACTATTGAGTCATGTTATTCTTAGAATGGTCAATAGAATGTTGATATGTTTCTTTTTCTTGAAATATATCTAACTTATATTTTGTGTGCAGGTTTGAACCTTGTAGACAATAAATTCTACACTCTCTTGAAGATGTCAAATAGAAACCTATTTATGTAACCTTTAATCTTGAAATTGTTTCTTAATATACTTTAATAAGAAATCAAATATAAAATTTCAACTAAGGAACCTTTTGCACCTTTCTTGCATACCTTTTCACCTTTGTAGATGATGATGATGATGATGATTTAAATTACTTAAATTGCTACCTTTTTTAGATGATATTGTAGCTCTTATAGGCTGCCTAAAAATATCTCTTTGGCTCACATTTTTGTAGCTTTAAAACTCCACTAATTTGTTGCCCAAAATGGTGATTTGGTGTCTTTAAGTCCTCTTCAGAATGCACTTTTGAAATCTGAATCTTAGTAGCTACTAATGCTCCCCAAATTGCTGCTTTCTTGCTATCCTCAAATCTGAAAATTTTTAGATTGTAAAGCATTCAAAACCTTCACTGAAACGTTGTCCTTGAATCCCAAAAATTTGGTAGGAAACTTCTCCAAATTGCAACTGAGATATTCACTCAAGAACCTTTCAATGATAATATCCAAATCTCTTATATTTGGTGGTTTCTTTATATTATTTCTCTTTTCAAAATAGAACTTCAATATTGGCCTATCTAATGGCCTTCTTCTCAAGATTTTGACTATCTTGAGGTCTTTCACTATTCTTATTTAAAATTTCAACAATGGGTTATTCTAGGAACTCTTCCAATGGGGCTCTTCAATCCTTCCCTTGTTTTCCTTGAGACCTATTCTAAGGCCTTCAATCTTGTAGCTTCTCAAAACTTATATGAGACCTTCCTTAATATCTTCAATATTCAACTATGGAAGTTTTTCAATGAGATCTCCTCCTTGGATCTCCTAAATCCACTGCTACTAAAATCTACAATAGTACTTTTGTTAGTCCTTCTCTATCCTCAATCTTCCAAATATGGAAGTTCTTCAATAGGACCTTCTATGGGTCTCTCCTTCAATGTGAATTTTTAAATCTTCAATGGAGATCACCAATCTCCAATATTCACTAGGAATCTTCTCCTTGAGTCTCTTCTTCTTTCAACGGGGTCTTCTTTCTATGATCTCCTCCTTAATTTGTAGTCTTTAATTTGGCTTCCTTAGCCACTAGATCTCTTGTCAATCTCCAACTTAGAGTCTTAAATCTACAATTTTTTTAATGGAACATTTCTCCTTAGGCCTCCAAATCTTCAATATCTACTTTTCTACAACAAATAACTAATCCTTGGATGAGGAAAGCACATAGACTTTCAAGAAAATATGGTAGAAATATTCTCTATATGTTGTAGGAAGTTTTTCAACTTTTGGAAGTTAATTTTCTACAACAAAATATTAGAAATAGAAATTTTTATAAATCTATAGAAAACAATCTTCACTAGCTTTTTTGCAACTCTGTGGAAAAACTCTAGCCAAAGATAATTTCAAAAAATTTGCTTGTTGTGGTGTAGTGGTAAATGCCTTGGGTGTTGGTAGAGACCGACCCAGGTTCCATTCCCCTTGTCTCCATCCTGCAGATATATGGTATAGTTAGTAATGTCCTATTTGCTGGTAGAGGCCGATAAGGCTCCATTCGTCCTATGCCAAACCCGTTGAAAGTGGCACCTCGAAAGGGGTGTTTTCCACTATAAATTAGTTTTTATCTGCTTGTTGTGGTGTAGTGGTAAATGCCCTGGGTGTTGGTAGAGGCCGACCTAGGTTCCATTCCCCTTGTCTCCATCCTACAGATATATGGTATAGTTAGGAATGTCCTATGTGCTGGTAGAGGCCGACAAGGCTCCATTCCTCCTATGCCTAACCTGTTGAAAGTGGCACCTCGAAAGGGGTGTTTTCCACTATAAATTAATTTTCACCCAGGTGTTGTAGGTGAGTTGGATAGGAGAGATAAATCCTCCAAGGGAGGTCCCAGGTTCAAATCTCCATCCTACCAAAAAGTGGAATTGGTTATCCAAAATCCAATTGATAATGTTGGTGCAAGCAGGGTCGGGTGTGACTTCCAGGTGAATTTGACGGTGTAGAACCCCCTGTTCATGGTCTCTCAAACCAAGGCGGCTCCGCAACAGGTTTTTCGCTTAAAAAAAAATATAATTTCAAAAATCTAAAAATGAGATTTAAGATCTCCTCTCAATCTCTCTTGTGACTCTCTCTATTTCCTATTGATATATCATGTGCTCTGATACCATTATTACTTTTTGAAGCTTTAAAATTAAAGGAAATGCAACCACAAGTATGGAAACAAGTATGCAATATTATAACTATGATAATGGGTAATTATTATGTATGAAAATATGATAGAAAACTTGATACAACTCTCAAGAAATGCTCATATAATAAAGCTCATGAAAATATACAATGCTCATAAATGGAGGTCACTACTTCTCCATTTTATAAAAATGGATCTACATTATATCTACTACGACTCAACCTATGCACTCTAAAATCCTCTCACACTTCTACTCTATGAAGTCTTATTTATAATGATATGCAACTCTTTGCCTTAAATATTCCTATGAAACCTCACTATTATATTCTAAGGACTCATGTACATGTGCACTACATGCACATTTACATCATTGCACATTCTAATACTTGTGTATTTATTAAAGTACTTAACTCCTAATATAAATATGTACCCATGATAGTACATTAGTAATGAACCAAATAATGTAATATATTCCAACACACATGCCATATTAGTATCAATACCTCCAACATAGGCCAAGTACCCATTCAACAACATACCTATACCCCTCACTTAGGGAATCTAGGGGCATTGCATAGCAACAATCCTAAGTTGCAAAGTCTAACTAATATGGTGAAACAATTGGTTTTAAAAGTGGATATGATTCAGCCTACTAGTTTCACCTATAGCTATAAAGAAATGTGTAATCAACCCCTAGGCCCTATTGTTGTTGCTAGACCTTATTCCAAGCATTTTCCTATATCGGTTCTGCATATATACAAGAGAATAGAAGATCCAATTGAGAACTTAAGGATGTTTATAACATCTTGTCATGATATCATATATGATGATATGTTAATACCAAAGATTTTTCCTAAGAGCCTTGTTGGCATGGCTTTAGAATGGTATTATTAGTTACCCAACCATTCTCTAAGAAATTTTGAAGAGATAGTTGAATTGTTCATTCAACAATTTGGGGTTTGCATTGAAAAGAATGTATCTATGAAAGATGTTTATAATCTAAAGCAAGGTAAAGAGGAAATTTTTTCAAAATTCTTGGCTTGTTGGAGAATTTTGTTTGGATGCTTGAAATATACTTTACCTCCTTGAGATATGCTTGAGATATTTATTGGGAATTTACAAGAACAACTATCTTGTGCACTAGAAACTACCACTATCGCATCTTTTGATCAAGAAATTGAGTTATCAAGGAAAGCGAAACAAGCTCTTATCAAAAGAGGAAAACTCAAAGTGAAATAATATAAAACCACTAAGTCATAGCATAAGAGTAGACATGTGGTAGGTGATGGTGCATCGGATAGTAGGCATGTTAACAATATCGTTGACAACCTACAAAATATGATATTTAAAAAACCTCCACAAAGGAATTTCATAATACTTAACATACCCATCAAAGTGGTCTTAAAGTAGCTTTTGAAAACTAATATGATTGATTTACCTCCCATAATGTAATCAAACACTACAACTAATTGGTATAAGGCAGGTCAACATTGTGAATATCATAAAGTAGAGGGACACTAGATAAATTCTTGTAAGAGGTTAAAGCATATGGTTTGGGATCTGATTGATGCAGGATTCCTTGTTATAGAGGACTCTCAATCATCAAATAAGCAACCTCTTAATCAACAAGCACCCACAACTAACCAAGATATGGGCATATTTTGAGATCCACTACCTAAGCATGGACAACAGGTAGCTAATCAAGTATCATATAAGAATATGCCACCTACATATGGTAATATGGTTGGTATGGTTGGAGAAACTACAAGGAAGAAATCTCAAGCTCATTTGGCTCAACATCCTTAGTAGGAGAATAATTATTTATCACAACCCATATTGATTTTGAAGAATAATCATAGAAAGAGCACAGGAACAGGGACTCTACCTTTAGTGTTAAAAACTTAGGTCTTCTTTGATATTCAATAGTAGTTATCTAGTACCCCATCCAAGGTCTCTATCTTAGAACTCTTGAAAATTTCTTATATTCATAGGGAATATTTGTTAGAACTTCTAATATAGCAATATATCCCTCTAGATATTTCCCCTAGTGTCGTAGTTAATGTTGTAGGTTCTCTTGGGATACATCACATCACATTCTCAGATGATGATAAGCCTTCCTTAGACCTATGAGGGGATTATTCCCTCTACATTACAACATGTATTAGCAAAAAATTTGTCAAAAGAGACTATATTAACAATGGTTCTTCCCTTAATTTATGCACTTATCAATATTTCTAAATTTTTGAATTAAAGGAGGAAGACTTAACTAAATTCAATATTATCATCAAAGCTTTTAATAATGAGTCCAAAGAGGTTTGTGATGATATATCCATACCTCTTAAGGTTGCACACAATATCTTAGATACATTATTCTATGTGGTACCTTTACTTGCATCTTTTAATCTTCTTCTAGAACGTCCTTGGATTCATGTGATGAAGGTCGTCCCTTCTACCTTTCATCAGTGTTTGAAGTTTGAATTTAAAGATCAATTTATCACCTTATTTTTTGGACTTTGGACATGTCAAATAGGGCACATTATTTAGATTGCTTCAACTTTACATGATGAGGTGAGTAGTAATTTTGAATTGGATTCTTAAAATTTTAATTTTGATGTTGCTTTACCATGGGGTTCACATGACTCTTCCCTAGTTCATACAACACCCAAGTGGGTTAAGATGCTTTTGAAGGATGTTTAGTTGATTCTATATATAAAGTAACATTGAAAGGATCCTTATTGATATTTTATTTCTAAAGCTACTCATTCTTAGGATCCTCTTATATATTCTCAAGTTAAGGGTTTGTCAGAGCGAGAATATTGCTAATAGAATATGAGACTCTAATGAATAATGGGAGTTGGGATTTGGTCCTTTTCTAGAGGTGAAGAATTTAGTTGGATCCAACTGGTTATTTAAGACCACGTATACTTTATATGATTAGGTGGATAATCATAAGACACACCTTGTTGCTAAGGTATTTTATGAACAAGAGAGATTAGACTTTTTCAAGATATTTGCACCAATGCCTAGGATGGACTTCACTACCTCATATGGATGGAAGGTAGATCAAACTAATTTGAAGAGTTCCTTTCTACATGGATAGATTAAAGAGGATATCTACATGTAGTAGCTACTTGGATTTGAGCTTGAGGGTTTTGCTCATTTGATTTTTTGTCTAACTAGGTCCTTGCATGGACTTAAGTAGGATCCTTATGCATGGTATGAGAAGATTCATTATTTTTTTGCTTATTTGTTGGTTTTGACGATGTGAGGAAAAACATGTTATATACATCAAACATAAATATGGGGAAACTTTGGTAATAATTTTATATGTTGATAATCTTATCATCACTAACAACTCTTCTACTTTGATTTAGGATATGAAATCATAACTTTGTTCAATTTTTGAGATGATAGATTTGGGACTTATATGTTACTTTTTGAGGATTTATATTGATCAGATAGATTTTGGCATCACCATCCCATAACCCAAGTAGGATTTCAATATTATTTAGAATTTTAGGATGGATTTCAAGTCTACTCAAACTCCTTTTGCTTTAAAATTGGAGCTTATGGTTGATTTTACCACTTCTTTGGTAGATGTTATGTTGTACCAATCTCTTGTGGGTGGAGTTCTTTATCTAACTCGCACTATACCCAAACTAGTATTGATATAAAATATTATTCTAAGTATATGTAGGCACCCCAATAGAGTAATTGAATAGTAGCTAAGAGGATTCTCATATACATCTAAGGGACTTGTCATATGTGTAATTATGACATCCATAGACTCCTCTCCAATTTTGACAAGATTTTTAGATGCTAATTGGGTTGGTAATTATGATGAGTTATGGTCCACCATAGAATTTATATTCTATTTGGGATCCAATCCTATTTCTTGGTGTTCTATCTATCGATCCACTATATCTTAGTCTTCTACAAAATTTGAATACGATGTTGTTAATGAGGTAGCTATGTATCTTAGGTGGATGCTCATGATTTTGGAGGAGATTGGAATTCCTCAAAGTCTTCTAGTTACTCTTTAGAATGATAATTAGAGAACAATAAAACTTTTCCATAATCAAGAGTTTCATCAATTGATAAAGCACATAGAGATTTAGATGCATTTTGAGATAACTTCATGCACAAAATATGTGTACTGAATTCTCATTACACTTGGAAGGACTAGGCATCATGGTCAGTTTTGTAATAGAAGGCCCTAATGTAAAGTAAGATAATTGAATTCAAAAGGAAGCAAATACATGTACATAGGACTAGTGACCAAAGTTTTCCTGGTTAGAGCTAACAACATGAGCATACAACCAGAGTTTTAGAAATAAACCTAAAGCAATAGTGCATGTAATTGAAAGGAAAAAATGACTTGGGTACACTCATCTACTATAAACATCCAATAAGAATAGGCTATTAGTGATAACCAAAATACAAAAAAGAATAGGTAAAAAGTTAGTACTAGGATTCACCAAATGGACCAAGCACAAAAAATCAAGATATATGACAAATAGCAAAGGAAAATCAAACATCCAAGTTTTGGTCAATCTTGCACCACCTAGGCTTTGAAATTATATAGAGGGTCAATATTAATTTGGGAATATCACTTCCAAATCCTCGTGTAGAGGTCATTGGCCCTCCATACCATCCAACTAGGGCCATAGCCTTGAACCCTCCACATTATGTTGAGGTGTACCACTCTTCAGGAACGTATAACCCTTTTATCTACAAGGATGTGCAAGCATAAAAGGCATCATCATGAGACCTCCATAGAAGTAGCCACATACCTAACCAATAATTAATGGAAAAAATATATATAGTAGATCCCCAACATGGGTGATGAGATCTCACTTCAAGAAGCCATAGGACTAACAACCTCAAAATTGTGTACCATCGATGTGGAAGCACCACTAGGTAGGATTTTTGAAGTAAGAATTTTTTGGATTTTGGGAGGAGAAAAAACTTAATATTATCTATAGATATCTATGTTCTCTTCATTGTAAAGAATCAAAATCCATCCATATTTGTATGGGTTTTCCTTCACTATCTTCTATATCACAGCCTAGATTGAGCCTCTCATTAGTTTAGTTGATTAGGTTTTGAGCCTCTTTCACTAGTATGTATATAATATAAAGTTCACATAAATAAGAAACTATGACTACTTCAGTATTTTTGTCCTAGTTCTTGTGTGGGTGTTCTATATTACTCATGATTGGGGGGACCGTGTTCCTTTTGCATTATCAATTGCTATGCATGTGTTCACTAAACCCACCATGGTATAGGGGTCTCTTAGATATTTTGCACATCACCACCCATATCTTAGTCTAGTTAGGATTACTTTCTTATCATTTGCTTTCATGTTATGTACTATATTTTTTATCTTTCTCTTTTCCTGTCAAAGCACTCGATAGATTAGAATAGCACAAAAAATAAGAAGCATTAAAGAGCACATCTAAACAAAGATCTAACCTTGGTAGAAAAAATCCAAAGATCTTCTAGAGGAGCCATGTCCCTTTCTCCCTAGACTTCCAAGGACTAGTGCTCCAAGCAAGGCATAGGGCACCAAATGCACACACTCAATAGAAAGGCACTGCATCTATAGGGGGTTACAATGCCTAGGGTGCAAGGGTTATTGTAGTGCATCCATAATACACTTGGAAGGGGTAAGATAACTCGATCAATTTTAAATAATGTCTTCAATGGGAAGCAAAGCAATCAGGACCAAAAGGGGTAGGTACAAGCATACATGAATGATAATCAGATTTTTCTAGGTAAAACTAATAGTAGAGAAAGGTATAATTGGAGTTTTGATAAGACCCAAGAGATAAAGCATACAACCAAAGGGAAAAAATATCCTAGGAACACCAGTCAACATAAATATTTAGTAACCATCGATTAAGGGTAATAACTAGAATATTAGGAAAGTGGAATGGAGAATCAACCAATCAAACCAAATGCAAAAAATTGGGTCACCAAATAATGAATCAAAGGAGAATTGCCTTATAAAACTCGATTAATATTGCACCACCTAGATTTCAAAAATATAGGATTTTAATTATTGCTTCAAGGGCTCCCACCCCTAAACTCCCACATAGAGGGCCACTAGCCCCCCACAACCCAAATCAAGACCATAACCCTAGATCCCATAAATGGTGCTAATGTGTATATTTCCTTAGATGTATGATCCCCTCTCTATAGGAAGGTACAATATTTAAAACATCATCATGAAACCTTTAGAGGAGCAGCCACAAAGCAAACTGATTAGTTATGAAAAAATATCTTGGTGCCCAATCACTATAGATTTACAACATGGACAACATTATCTCACCTCAAACGACTCTAGATCTAGAGACCTTAGGATTGAGCACCATAAATACGGATTACCCTATGTGGGAAGTTTTGAAGTGGTAATTTTGAATCATATGGGGGAAAAGGCTCCAAATGTAATCTATAAATATGTACACTTCTTCTCATTGTAATTATAAAAATCCATCCATTTTGTCTAAGGGGTGCTTTCTTTCATTCTCTCTTATGTCTTGACCTAGTTTAAGCCTTGTCCTAGTGGCCAATTTATTTTTGAACCTCATCTATACATGTATGTAACTTGTAGTTCATAGTGGATAGAAACTATGACTACTAATGAAATTCCTATCTTGGTTTTGGTGTAGGTGTTCTATTTTTATGCATGTTCTTAGAGGGACATATATTCCTTGTGTGCTACAGAATCACTCTACATGTGTTCACTTTAACCTATCATGATATAAAGAGTCTTAATAGGTATTTGGTGCATCACCACCTATAGGTAGGATATATAGGTTAGTTAGGTTTTATTACTTTCATTATATTGATTTTCGTTGTTTTTCCTTTTCCTTGGTAGAGCAACCTGGTAGAGTAGGATAGAGTAAGAAGGAGACAAGCATCAAAGATAACATAAAAATAAGGAGCCAGTCTTGGTAAAAATATTGAAATTCATTTAGATGAATCGTATCCCATGCTCCATGGACTTCCCAAGATTGATGTCTTGCATGAGGTGTAGGGCACCAAACACACCCACTCGAAGGAATTCACAACCATGGGGGGTCGTAGTGCCCAAGGCATAAGGATAATTTTAGGCCCTTAACAATTCAAATAGGTATGCCTTATGGTACTTAAATTGTAAAATCCATTCCTTAATAAAGAAGTAATATGGTGATTTTGATGAACGTCGTAATCACTAGCTTGTTGAAGCACCCTAAAATTCACCTAATAGCTTCGTTGTAAAAGAACCTAAAAGAAATTATAATCCTAGATTGAGTTTATGGTGGTAACCTTTGTCTAGCCAACAACACTCCCTACTTGAATCTACACAAAAATAAAACCTAGAACATCCACCCATGAAGAACATTATATCGAGGTCTTAGTGAAGACCTCATTCCATCCACTTATAAAGAACCAATTGCATTCACCAAGTGACTCTTCTTTGATTAAAGTATAAAAAAATATGAGGAGCCTACTACCATATCCACATGCCTAAACATGAATGTTTCATGCTTTGTGAGCATTGCCACATGGAGTAAGAACCCCTTGCGACCTCTAGTACCATCAGATGTTTAGGACTACATCCTAATGTCAATGCTCAAAATAGTACCATTCTACACTAGTGAGTATATGTTAGACCCAATTATGCATCTATGAGTAATGGTTTGCTTCCACCAACTGTATAACATCACAAATTTGAACATAGATATTAGATTGATGGCATCATTCAGAGGTAAGTCTCACAAAGGCTACAACTCCCTCCTCCTACACTCAATCTATGAATGGAATTAGCTTATTGCCCTATTTATGGGTGGTTTTAAGAAGGAGCAACCTGCTATAACTATCCAACCTATCACACATTAATCCTCTCTCACTTAGCAACTTACTATCCCCAACTAGATTGCAATAATATAATAAGAGAAGGAATATTACATGGAGGCAAAAATAGCAGTGTACAAAGGGTCGTAGAGCCAAATCAACTGCCTAACAGACCCCAAATAGTAGAGGCCATAAAGTCCACTTACTTTTTAGAACCCAAGGGAGTGAGCCCCTCCATTTTAAGAATATTAAAATAGATAAACAATTTGAGCTTAGGATGGGGATACACTCTAAATAGATCAAGGGTAAAGGAGTCATTGTTGGTACTATTCAATCTACAACAAATAAATTATAATTTGTTTGTACCAATCATTTCATAGCAATAGGGATACTTAGGAGCCTTTATTCCATAAGGGTAGAAGTATCCTACCCCTAAGACTAGAAGAAAAGGAAAAATAGATGGCTTCCATGGTCGATAGGATGGGAGAGTCTCAACTTCATTCCCAATGGATAGAGGTCACCCACCATGTGTTATAATTTTTTTAAGTTACAGGTAAGTACTGATATTTATAAGTGAGCCTACTATTGTAGAGGTACGAGAATAAGAAGTTGCATTTTAGTAGCTAAAGGTCCTACCTCCACTTCCATCCCCTTTCTAATCCTAATTTTAACTCCATACCCAATGGATAATATGATAACTCTTTGGGTTCCTTATCCTCATCAATCCCCTATGAGTCTCTAGAACTATAGTGAATCCTCAATACACTTGGGATGCGTAAGATAGCTCAGCAAAAACTAATCGATGGCTCCATTGGGAAGCAAAGAAACTAAGACCAAAAATGGGTAGGTATAGGCATACAAGAATGATAACCAAATTTGTCCAGGTAGAGATGACAATAGAGGAAAGTATAATCAAAGTTTTGGTAAACATCCAAGTGGTAAAGCACATAATTAAAATGGAAAACAACCCAACATAAAAATATAGTAATTATAAATTAAAGGTAATAATAAAATCATTAGGAAAGCAGAATGGAGAATCAATCAACTATATTGAACAAAGAAAATCGGGTCATTGAATAAATAACCAAAGCAGAGCTACCTTTTAGAACCTATTCAAGCCTGCACCACCTGGGCCCTAAAAATATAGGATATTAAGTATTGCTTTGGGGATATTTTTGTTGAACTCTTATATGAAGTATTGTTGGCCCCCACACCCTATCCTGGAACACAACCCCAAACCCAAAAAATGGTATTAAGGCATATACTTCCTAGGATGTATGATTCCCCCTCTATAGGAAGGTATGGTATTGAAAGCATCATCATGAAACTTTCATAGGAGTATCCACAAAGTATTAATGATAAAATATCTTGATGCCTAATCACTATATATTTATAGCATAGGTAATGAGATCTCACCTCAAATGGATTCAGATATAGAGACCTCAATATTGAGCACCATCAATATGGAGTACCTTGGGCAAGAAGTTTTGAAGCAATATTTTTGAGTCATAGGAGGGGAAAGACTCCAAATGTAATTTATAAATATGTACACTTCTCATTATTATTATCAAAACTCATCCATTTATTTTAAGTGGTGCTTTTCTTCATTCTCTTTTGTGTCATGGCCTGGCTCAAGCCTTGTCATGTTAGTAAATTAGTTTTTGAACCTCTTCTCTCTGCATGTATGTAACTCAGAATTCACACTAAATTAAATATATGACTACTTATGAAATCCATGTCCTAGTTATAATGTGGATGTTCTATTTTTACGCATGTTCTTGGATAGACTTATGTTTCTCATATGTTGTAATACCACTTTGCATATATTCACTTCAACCTGTCATGACATAGAGTCTTATTAGATCTTTGATACATCACCACTTATAGGTAGGATAAATAGGCTAGTTGGGTTTTACTATTTTTTCTTCTTTTCTCTTTTCCCTAAAAAAGCAACCCGATAGAGTAGGCTAGATTAGGAAGGAGATATGAGTGTCAAATATCACATCAAAACAAGGAGTCGGTATTCCTAAAAACTCTTAGAGGTCATCCAAAGAGGCCATGTCCCATTCTCCCTAGAATTACCAAGACTGATTCCCCACATGAGGTATAGGGTACTATACACACCCGCTTGGAGGAATCTACAACTATGATGTGTCATGATGCTCAAGGTGTAGGGATCATTCTTGGCCTTTGACAGTTCAAACTAACACTCCTAATGGAACAAAAATTGTGAAATTTATCCCTTGATAAAAAATTATATTGAGGCTTTGGTGAAGACCTCAATCCTTTTCTTGTTGAAGCACCTTGAAGATTCACCTTGTGACTCCACTATATATGACAACCCTAAAGAAATTTTCATTAATGGTTGAGGTTACAATGGGAGCCCTAGTTTGTTGTATAAATTATACTTCCCACCTATTTACTTTGCTTAAAAAGATATATCTAAAAGAAGATGTTAATAAGAAAACTAGATTTGAATTATAATGAAGGTCCCAATTCATCAATTCTTAGAGAAAATATAGTATGAACCTAAAAAATCTACTCAAAGCACATATTCTAGAAGATCATAAGGAGCCGACTACCAGATGCACATGCCTAAATATGGTTGCTTCCCATTTTGTAACCTCTAACACATGAAAAAAAAAGAACCCCTTGCGACCTCTAATACCATCAAATACATGGGACTACATCCCAATTTAAAAACTTGAAATCATACCACACTATATTAGTAAAGGTTTTTCAAACCCACTGATGCATATATGAGTCATGGTCTGCTTCTACCAATTGCATAATATCATCAAGAATAATATGATCTAAGGTTACTTATGGCATCATTCAAGGTAAAATCTCAAGAAGGGTACAACTCTCTTCCCCCACACTCAATATATTGCTACCCTATTCATAAATAGGTTTAAAGAGATAGATATTCCACAAAAAACCCAACCTATCACCCCTCTGCCTTCTCTCACTCAACAAATTGCTATTTTCAACCATATTACAATAGTTGGGGATGAGAAAGAAAAATACATGGGGGTAAAGGGAGCAATGATAAATAGACCACAACGCCTAAAAAGGAACTAAGTAGTCCAAGGGATAGCAAAGGTAGTGGAGTCCACTCCTTTTAAGGTACTAGAGAAAACAAGTGAGAGCATTTAGTAGGCCCAAGAAGCAAGCTCCTTCACTACCAAAAACTTAAAGGAGACTAAGAATATAATATAGGGCTAGAGAATAGGATCTCAAAGGATCAAGAGTAGAAAAAGAGTCAACATTGGTACCAACAAATGTGTAAATAAAACACCCTTGGTACTGATATACTTGTAGTAGACGAGTTATTTAAGAGCCCTTGTTCTTTAAGGGTCGAAGTTATTTGCCCCTATAATTGGAAGAACATAAAGAAGCAAAATAATTAGGTAGCCCATGGGAGGGCCTTTTGACTCCATGTCTAATAGATAAATGTCATCCATTTTGCATATGTAATATAGTTTTATTTTGTTGTAGGCAACTACCAACATTTATTGGTCATCCTAATTATTGAAGCATTGAAGACAAGAAGGTGCACACTGGTTGATTGGAATTTCCATCTCTGCTTCCCATCCTCACTTCCACCCTAATTTTGACTGTGTACCCAATGTATAAGGTGGTGGCTTCTCTAGATTCCTCATCTTCATCAAGCTAAATATCCCTTGTAAGCCACCAAAATTAGTGGATTATCACTACACTTAAGAGTAGTAGGCATCATGGTTAGATTTGTAAGAGAAGACCTAAATGGAAAGCAATATAACTAGATATAGAAGTAAGTAGAGACATGTACACAAGAATAGTGACCAAGGTTTTATCAATCAGATCTAACAACATGAGGATACAACTAGAGTTTCGACAATAAACCCAAAGTAGTGATGCATGCAACTAGAAGGAAAAAATAACTTGGGAACACTTACCTAATATAAAAATCTAGTAATTGTAAGTTAACAATGATAACCAAAAAACCAAAAAGAGTAGACAAGAATTCAATAGCAGGAGGCACCAATTAGACCAAGCACAAAATATAAAGATACTAGACAAATATCAAAGGGAAAGCAAACATTCAGGTTTCAATCAATTTTGCACCACCTAGGCTCTAAAAATATATAGGGATCAATTTTGCATTGGGGTATCTTGCCTTTGAATCCCCACATAGATATATACTAGCCCCCACACCCTCTAATCAAGGCCATAGCCCTAGACCCCATATATTTTTCAAGGTGTATCACTCTCTATAAATATATGACCCACTTCTCTACAAGTAGGTAAAAGCACTAAGGCATCATCATAAGACCAAGCATTAATGGAAAAAATATTTGTGTTAGATCTCCAACATGGATGATGAGATCTCACTTCAAGTAACCATAGGACAAACAACCTCGGGATTATGCACCATCAATGTGAAAGAACCATTGGGCAAGATTTTTGAAGTGAGAAATTTTTGAATTTTGAGAGGGAAAAACTCTAAATATTGTCTTTAAATATCTAAGTTCTCTTCATTGTAAGGCATCAAAGAAGGAATTTTCCTTCATACTCTTATATATTGCAACCTAGCTTGAGCCTTGCATTGTTCTGGTTGATTAGTTTTGAGCCTTTTTCCCTAGCATGTATGTAATCTAAAGTTCACATAAATAAAAAACTATGACTATTTTAGCATGTTTGTCCTAGTTCTTGTGTGGATGTTCTATATTACTCATGATTGGGGGATAATTTTCCTTGTGCATTATCGGTTGTTATGCATGTGTTCATTCAACTCATTGCGGTATAGGAGGGTCTCTTAGATCTTTGGTACATCACCATCCATAGCTTAGACTAGTTAGGCTAATTAGGATTACTTTCATATCATTTGATTTTATGTCATTTACTGCATCTCTCCCTCTCTTTTCCCTATTAAAGCACCTGATAGAGTAGGCTAGCTTAGAAAGGAAGAAATACCAAAGATCATATCTGGTCAAGGAGTCAACCTTGATAAAATTCTTGGAGGTCATCCAAAGGAGCCATGTCCTACGCTTCCCAGACTTCCTAGGATTGGCAACCTGAGCAAGGCATAAGG
This sequence comes from Wollemia nobilis, assembly GCA_028583015.1. NCBI lineage: Eukaryota > Viridiplantae > Streptophyta > Pinopsida > Araucariales > Araucariaceae > Wollemia > Wollemia nobilis. The sequence goes on along the minus strand of JAQPPZ010003287.1, from coordinate 2,146,482 downwards.
CACGAAATTTACCCGCTTGATAGAAATATACCACATCCAATGGGGGTCATGAAAAGAATCATTTTAGGCCCTCTAATAGGATGCTTGATCCAATTTTTTGTAGTGAACTTTTTGACCAAGATCATGGTCAAGGTCACTTTTATGCACATGTGATAAGTACTTAGGGTAGGAGAATGTCTCTTTAAAAGGGATGGCAAGTATGGGTCTCTCTCAATGTTCCTCAATTAGCTTGAAGGATGTTGAAATATGTGATGGTTAAGGTTCTCTTGAGACTTGTATCAACCTTTGGACCCATGTAATATGTGAAAGAGGTATTTTATAATATTTTATTTATAAATTTTCCAGCCCTAGATAACTGCTATCCTATGTTATTTTAAAATTAATCAGATCTAAAATTTATTTATCTAAACATGCAATAGTCACACGAATGGCTGGAAAAATAAAAAACATGAACAGTGGAAGTTAAATATATTTCTGAACCTAAAATATTACAAAAAAATGAGGCTACAGCTACAGCATAACACCCTACTCTCTTGTTGCTTTTTTTGACCAGTAATTTCACTGTTCTTCTCCTCCTAATCTTATAGTTTTCCTTCAACAATATATTATCCTTTTCTTATTTTTGTGTATAAAACACTCTTGACCTTCTCCTTTTATCCTTGAAAAAGGTAACCCTAATCTCTCTAACCCTAATATTAGATCTCATCTCATCCTGATATGTAATGTTAAAAATAGAAAATCACTGAAGTGAATTCCAAAATAGAATCACTTAAGTTAATTACAAAATAGAATTACTTAAATGAACTTAAAAATAGAAAATCACTTAAGTGAATTTCAAAATAGAATCACTTAAGTGAAATACAAAATAAAATCACTTAAGTGAACATAAAAATAGAAAATCACTTAAGTGAATTTTAAAATAGAATCACTTAAGTGAATTTAAAAATAGAATTACTTAAGTGTACAAAATAGAATCACATAAGTGAATTTAAAAATAGAAAATCACTTAAGTGAATTTCAAAATAGAATTAGAAATATCTTGAACCACTTATAGCACGTTCATACTGAAGCTTGTGTAAGAATTTCTTGTTTAAGCTACATTTCTCAACACTCCCTCTTAGCAAGAAATGAATTCTGCACCAATCCAAGTTTATCTCTAAATACTTCAAACTTACCTTTCACTAAGGGCTTTATCAAAATATCAAATGCCTGCTGATTTGTGGGAATATATTGGAGCTTTATGGTTCCCTTCTGAATCATGTCTAGTATGAAGTGATATTTGATGCCTAGGTGTTTAGACTTGTCTTAAAATACTAGTATCTTAGAGAGTTTGGTACAACTCTAATTATCATAGTATATTACCGTGGGATCCAAATTTTTATCAATAAATAATGTAAGCAACTTGTGAAGCCATATGGCCTCATAACTAGCAATACTGGTTGCCATATATTTGGCTTCTATTGAGGCAAGTGCCATAGAATTTTGCTTCCTACTGAACCAGTATATCATGCTTGATCCCAAGCTAAAGCAACACCTTGAGGTGCTCTTCCTGTCTGCTATATTGTCTACCAAATTTGAGTCTGTATACCCCTACAACCTCACTTCACCATCTCCAAGATATCTTAGACCATACTCCACCGTGCCCCTCAAGTATCTGAGCACATATTTTTTTGCTACCCAATGCTCCTACCTTGGTTCCACCATGAACTGACTCAAGGTGTTCACTATAAAATATATATCTAGTTAAGTATTGACCAAATACATCAAGGATCCTATCAACTACTTATAAAATGTAGGGTCCACCAATTCTGATTCTGAAGCTATCACCTTCTTCAAATTAGTGATCATAGGTGTTGTCGTAGGTTTGTAGTCCTCCATATAAAACCTCTTTAGTATATCAACTGCATTCTTATCCTACCCAAGGAATATCTCGTCTGGTCTCTACCAAACCTCCAAACCCAAGAAGTAACGCATAATGCCAATGCCCATCTCAAACTCAACTTCCATATCTACTTTTCACTCTGCAATGAGCTTCTTTGCATCTGTAATAAATAAGTCATTTATATATAACACCAAAATGATTAGATTAGTCCCAACAAATATGTAATATAGATTAGGATCTACATCACTTTTGGCTAATCCCACACTCTGCAAGTATCCATATATCCTAGAATACCATGTTCTTGATGCCTGTTTGAGTCCATATAAGGATTTCTTCAACCTACAAACATGGGACTCCTTCCCATTCACCTCAAATCCTTGAGGCTACTCTATGTACGCTTCTTCCTCAATGATGTCATTAAGAAAATTTGTCTTCACATCCATTTGATGAATCCTCCATTACATATATGAAGCTAAAGATATACCTGCTCAAATGGAAGTGTATATGGTGATTGGAGAAAAAGTCTCCTCATAGTACAATCTCTCTTTCTGGGAGAACCCTCTCACCACAAACCTTACCTTGAACTTCTCAATGCTGACATTTGTAGCATTGTTAATTTTGTAGAGCCACTTGGAACTCACAACTGACTTCCCCTCCAGTCTTGGCACTATATCCCAAACATCATTCTTCATGATGGAAGTGTACTCCTCCACCATGGCATCTTGCAAAACCTATTGGTATATTGCCTCCTAAAAACTAGAAGGCTATAAATTTATGATGTTACTCATAAATGCCATGTAATTTGCAAACTTCCTTGGAGGTATGCTCTTCCTAATCATGCTTCTAGGAGTCTCAACATACTCTTGAGCATCCCTCAATTTTTGTGTAAGCCATCGAGGTCTCCTGATATAACTGGAAGGGGCTAATGTCTCCACATCCTCACCTAAAGGTTGTTGTCCTTAATTGGAAACCACTGGTGTCTTTGATGACCCTGGATCAACCTTTGGAGCTTCCTACTCCTCATTATCTATCACTAGAATAGGCTCATGGTACTTCCTAGATGCAACATCCTTATAAAAAATTACATCCTTTCTCACTACTATCTTCCTCTTATTTGGAATATAAACCTTGTAAGCTTTTGAAGTATCATTGTATCCTACAAATAAACCCTTCCCATTTGAGGGCTCCAAATTGATCCTCTTCTCTACAAAAACATGGATATAAACTGGACATCCAAAGATGTGAAAATAACTCACCTCTGGTTTCACACTAGTGAATGCCTCCTCTAGTGTCTTGTCCTCCAAGATCCTGTGAGGACATCTATTCTGGATGCAGACTATTATGTTGCATGTTTCTTCCCAAAGAAACATTGGTAAGCCCTAGTCATGAATAATGGCCCTAGTAGCCCCTATGATGGATCAATTATTTCGCACTACAACCCCATTTTGTTGTGGGTTGTATGGAATAGTCAGCTCCCTCTTGATTTCTACCTACTTGCAGAAACCATTAAACTCCTTGGAGGTATATTCACCCCATTGTCTGATCTGAAGATCTTAATATTCTTCTCTGTATTATTCTCAACTAGAGCTTTGAACTCCTAAAACCTGCTAAAGACTTCATCCTTGGTCTTTAAGAAGTAGATCAATATCTTGTGATAAAAATCATCAATAAAGGAAACATAGTATGTGCTACCTAAAATTGATGCTAATGACATCGTTCCACAAACATCCAAATTTACTAGATCTAGAATCCCCTTAGATCTAAGCTCACTATTTGGTAAAATAGCCTTGGCATGCTTACCAAACATTCATCCTCTGCTTACTTCCTGGTTGCTTAATGCTAAACTCTGTAAGACCTATGACTATATCCCTTAGAATAAGCAATGCTCTATTATGTAGGTGCCCCATCCTCTTTTTCTAAAACTCACACAAGTTTTTATTGCTATGAACTAGGGCTCGAATAGGTTCACCCTGCAACCTGTATAGACTACCTTCTCTAACCCCTAGTACTTGTGTTTTTTTGGGGCTAGATTCTTTTGGTCTAATAAGGACATGTTGGTTATTTAACTCCATTGCATAACCCTTATCCTCCATAACCAAAACTAAAAGAAAGTTCTTCCTAAGACCCGGAACAAACAAAACATCATAAAATTCTAAAGAGTTCCCTAACTAGAGTCGAAAAGGAATGATACCAATTCCTGCAACTAGATATTTAGTATCATCACCAAGATCAACCTAAACCCTTGAATCATGCTCTTATAGACTGGTAAAATACTTTCAGGCTGATTTCATGTGTCAATATGTCCCAGTATCCACATACCAAGCATCTCTTGAAATTGTATTGGTAGAAAGGCAAGATATCAATGAGAAATACTTCTCGAATTTAACAAAAAACTCACCCATATGAGTTTTTGTAGAGGCTGCTACCTGTGTTTGTTGTTGCTTCCATTTGCCCTTCTTGTCTGGACACTGTGATACATAATGGTCATGCTTATGACAAATGAAGCACTTGATATTTCTCAAGTCTTTCTTCTATGACTATGAGGTTGACTCCTCACTCTTTACCTTACCTTTGTTGGTCCTTTACACTTGACCTTCTTGGTTTATCCAAAGATAGCTAAGTTATCATCATCATATTTCTTGTCGATCTTTGACTCCATTTGAGTATCCTCTTTGATGAAATCATCCCATAGTTTTTCAAATGTGTAAAGGTGCTCACAAGCATAGATGCCTTTGACAAATGGTTCCCATGAAGCTAATAAACTATTCAGTGCCACGTTCACAAACTCTGTGTCTTCAACCTTCTCCTCAACTACTACCAGTTGATCATGAATCTACGTGATCTTCATTAGGTAACTGGTAATGGTGTTAGATCTGGTCATCTCCATAGATTTGAGTTTGTTCCACAATATCATCTTCTTATTTATGTTCTCACTCTGGTAAAGGATAACCAGGTTATCAAACATCTCCTTTGCCTTAGTCTTCTCAGATATGTGAGGAATCAAGTGATGTTTCACTACATCCAAGATCATCCGCTTGGCCTTCACTTCCCTATTTTTGTGATCTATCAATTTTTATGGATCTTTATGTAGAGTCACATCATCCTTGACAATATCCTAGAGATCATTCTCTTCCAATAAATGAATAACATGTGCTTATACTAAGAGGGGGTGAATAGTATAACATAAAACTTTTTTCCAAATAGTACCATCAACATTAATGAAACAATAAACATCACACAAAACATCACACACATGAGAGACATCATTTTAACGTGGTTCACCCAATGTGGGTTACCTCCACAGAGAAAATATTTCTTCTAAATATTTCTCAAATAATCTCTTGGGAATCCTTCCCACATTACAATATTTATGGACCTCTGTCCAAAGGAGATACTGATACCCTAATCTTAAATTCATGGATCTCTTCCACAGGAAAACTCTTTCTCCTTCTGCTCTGGCTAGTGATTTTCTAGAAGACTCTATCTCTATGTTGCATTGACTGGTGGATCTCTCTCCACTTGAAGACTCCTCACTTAGATCTATATTCAATTGTCCTAGTTGCTGGATCTCTATCCATTGAGACTCTATCCTATATACTCTGTCACCTCCAAAGCTTTATCTTAATATTGTACCAAACACAGTTTAGTCAGTCTATCACAACTCTACTCAATTTATTATACTAAACACAGTATAGTCGGTCTAGTACAATTCTGCTCAATAGGTTCACTCAGAACCTGCTCAAATTTTCTCAATAGGTCCACACAGAACCTGCTAAAATCTTCTCAACATGTCCACACAAAACCTACTCAAATCTTCTCAACAGGTCCACACAGAACCTGCTCAAATTTTCTCAATAGGTTCACACAGAACTTGCTCAAATTTGCCCAATAGGCCCACACAGAACCTGCTCAAATATGCTCAACAAACTCACACAGAACTTGTCCAAATCTACTCAACAAGATCACACAAAAATTTTCCAAATCTGGTCAACAAGCTCACACAGAACTTGTTCAAATCTGCTCAACAGGCTCACACAGAACTTGTCCAAATCTGCTCAAGCCCTCTCTAAGACTTTCTCAAATTTACATTGCAAGCTTTCACAAAAGCTTACACAAATTAGTCCAAAAGCCTTCTCAAAGACTTGTTTCAATCACATAGAATCATAAAGAGAATTTTTAGAGACTCAATATGTTCTAAACTCAATGTTCAATCAATATCTCAATTCAATCTAATAGAAGCATAAAGAGAATTGTTAGAGACTCAATAAGTTCTATACTCAAATCCTAATCTCAACTCAATCAATATTATAGAAGCATAAAGAGAATTGTTAGAGACTCTATATGTTCTATTCTCAAATCTCAATATCAAATCAAATCAGAATATTGAATAGTTTGTTTCTAGGAACTTGAACAACCACATGCATCAATTTGACTAGGGTTAATCAACTCAACTCAACCAATCACCTCAAGGATAAATCCTTTCCCACAAACTCTAGTCCAAGCATGTATTAACCAACTCAAAATGTTTCCAACAATGCTTAATCACAAATCTCACATAACAATGATACTCATGTTCTTATCTAACTCAAGTTCAAGTTCTTTGCACAACCAATGGGCTTCAACAACAATGCTTATAAAACAAGGTTTAATCATAACACACAATCCAGAAAACCTTTGAAGCAGTTATCCAATCACTTTCGAAAAGGAAACCACAATCAACCCTTTTCTCTCCAATGATATTTCAGAAATCAACCACCATAAAAAATCAATAGGAGAATGTGCCCATACCTTTTTTATTCCAATAAGTTGTCCACAAATCTGCCACACTCAACACAACTTTCCTTTTCAATCTCAATAAGGGTTAGTGGACTTCAAATAATAATCACAAGATAAAGCATAACTCAATTTACACATTTTTACTCCAACTCAATTATCACATCCACCAATGTCCCTTTAATGAAAACCCTTATCAAAAATAATAATCAATGTGCCTCAAAGTAAATCTCAAAAATTACTTTATATCAACTCCTTATTTCTCCTAAATTTTAATTCTCAATACAATAACTTTCATAAACATCAATTAAATCATCAACTCATCCAACCTTTGAAAATAATAATCACAACCCTTATAAAACAAGGTTAATTAAAAACTTTAATAACCTTATAACTCCAACTTAGGGCATAAACCAAAAATTAATCAAATAAAAAACGTGTTACCTCCTCAAGGGGATTCAAACCCCCGACTTGCCCTCATGCAAGCGCCTTAGCTGCGGCTAAGGTTGCCATACGAGCTAGCCTCTCGTTCAGAAGGAAAATACACAACGTACCTCAAAACTCTCCTCCCTCTCACACAAACCAAAAGCGCTTCAAGCGCTCTTTCCTTCCAACGCCTTCTAACGCAGCCAAGGGGATTCGAAACCTCAACGTTCGTTCTACCACTTTACTTATCCAAAATCCAATTTACAATGTGCCACTCTACCCACGATGTCTTAGGATTCGACCAACCTTCGAATTATTCGTTGCCTTTGCATTTAAACTATTTTTGCACGAGCTCGATTCACATGTATTAGCCAACAAAATTAACACGAGCAAGGATAAATGTTAATGAACCTTATCCACCCCTTTATATAGTCTTCTCCCTCATATTCGACGACATCGATGGATTACTTTTAAATTTAATTTAAATTTTAAATAATTAAAATTTAAACTAAATATTTAAAATTAAATATCTCCATCACCGGGGTACCTTTTTCGATGAAACGAAAGACAAACTAGTTCAAATCTCCTGTCCATGGTTTTAAGTAAAACCTTTTATTTTTCCTGCCTTGGTTTTCACAAAAACCCTTCATATATCCTTTTGACATCAAATAACCTTTTGACATCAATGACAACATTTTAGCTTAGGGACTCAAAATTTCCAACAATCTCCCCCTTTGTCATTTATGGCAACCCAAATCCTTTTACTTAAATATGACCTTCTTTTCTGCTCCCCTTGGGACTTTGCTCCCCCTGGCTCAATGCTCTCTCAAATATCAAATCTCTCCCCCTTTGACATCAATGGCAAAGGTTCACCTTTGGGGCTCGGGGCTAAGAATGAGCCTCTTAGCTTAGCCCCTCCCCCACCTCCACATGAGGTGGTTAATTCTGGGTGGAAGTATTTCTACTCCCCGAAAGCACTGCTCTTTACCTTTATCTTTCTTTCTTCCTTTTTGAGTTCTCTGAACCCTCTCACTGTTTCTTTCCAAGTCATCATCCTTGTTCTTGTTCATGTTCTTGTTCTCATCCATATTTTTGTTCTTGTACTTGTTCCTGTTCCCATTTTTTTTTAGTCTCTATTCTTTTCTAAGTCTCTATTTCTATTCATCTTCTTGTTTATGTTCATGTTCCTATTCCTGTATATGCCTGCTGAAATATTTTCTCTACACCATCTGACTGTGTGACCATCATTATTACACTTATAACACTTAGTGTTATTATTCCTTGAATGTGCAATTATCTTAGGATTTCTCCTAGTGAAGCCATATCCTCTTCTATCATGAACCCTACAATTCATTGCCTTGTGACCAAACTCATTACATGAATAACAATATCCTTGGAAAATTTGTCCTCTTCCATATACCTGTCTTTCATGTGTCCTACACTGTGAATCCATGTGCCCAAACCTGTAACATGAGAAGCATCTCCCATTGAAGCTTCCTTGCCTAGACCTCATTGGTCTCCTGTTCTGATTGTTGTTCCATCTGTATATTCTTTGTGCATTGTTCCTATCTTTGTTTAACTCTCTGTTGTCCAACTCATCCTCTGATGTTTCATTCCCACTTACACTATCATCTTCTGAAGTATCTTCTTCTGAAGTTATTTCTTCTTCAAGACTTGAATTAGACTTTTCTTTTTCCTGTTTCTTTCCAAATCCAAGACCTGTTGAACATGATGTTCTTTTTTGTCCACGAAAAAACTTATCCAAGTTCTTAGAGCTATTTGTGAAACTCTTCATCTTGATCTTGGAGTCCTTTAAATATTTCTTTAGAGTAGCCACTTCTTGTGCTAACTTCTCACATTACACTATATTTGCTTCTAACTTATCTTTGAACTTAGGTCCGAGGTGTAGACCAATTGGTTCATCCAAACCCCATAAGGGGGCGAAGGTCCAAGGTTAAAATCTTGGGCCTCGTTGGACTGAACACTTGTCCCTTTCATGGTGCTTTCAATGGCGTAAAAGGTTTAAAATGATTGTGGCATGGTGGTTATAGGGCGGACTGCACAAAGATCTGTGTGGTGGCTTCTGGGGTGGACAACACATAATACTGTGGTGGCCATAAAAGCTGGACAACTTGCCCAGATTCATGGCGGCTACCGATTCCACCATGTAAATTCAAAAAAAAAAAACTTATCTTTGAACTTGCTTGCCTTAGCTTTTGACTTCTCTAAATACTCTATGAGCAATAATCTTTCTTCATCACATTCTTGAAATTGACTTTCAAGCTTAGAGTGTCGCTTTATTACCTTCTTTAATGTGTCAAGAGCATAGATAAGTTCTTCTTTGAGATCATAACCATTCTCTATTGAATAGTCCTCTATTTTTTTGTCTTTGTCCATATCATTTCTTTCTTTTGACTTGTCTTCTATAGGATCACTCAATTCTTTATCTTCCAAAGCCATTAGAAGATTCTCATTTGGTCCCAATCTTATATGTTGAGACCGGTCCTCATTTTCTTTGGATAAATGACATTTTTCCCTCTTGATCTCATTGAGTACATAAATATTTCTTTCTCTTATAGCACTTGCTACCAGTTTTCCAGATTTAGATTTTCTCACTTCACATCGATCTTGATGAAAGGTTACCATATGGCCTTGATCATAGAGTTGACTAATGCTTAAGATATTGTGTTTCAAACCTTCCACATATAGAACATTTTCAGCTTTTGCTTTCCCATAGCCTATACTTAGAGTTCCTTTTCCATTGATTTTTGTTGAACCATTGTCCCCAAATTTTACTAACCCTCTATTTTCTTCTTTCAAAATTATAAACTTGTATTTTTCTCCTGTCATGTGTCTAGAGCATCCGCTATCCAGAAACCATTTATTTTCTTTATCCTGAGCATGCAATGCTATTTGAACTAGCAAGGATTTTAATTTACCTTTCCCTTTTTCTTCTTTTCTAGTAGTTTGAGTTGTGGTCTTTCTACTAGACTTAGAATTTTCTAGATTGCACCTTCTAGCTATATGCTCAAAGTTATTGCATTTGTAACACTCAACATCATCATCCATATATGGTACAAGAGAATCCATACTACTACTATCATTGTCTCTACTAGTACAATGCATAACTTTATGACCATATTTATTGCAAGAGAAACAATGTCCATGGAAGAAATTTTGTAACCTATTTTTATGAGGACTCAGTCTGGTATTCTTTCCTTTGTGGTCTTATTTTCTTGAGATACGGTGAGGTACCTTCTTTTTGCTTGATGTTCCTACCTCTTGCTAACTTGCTTTAGTTAATCTCTTGTTTATTTTAGTTCTACATTTTAGCATAACAATTTCTGTTGCCACTTTCTCAAGTCCTACTTCTTTGGCTTCCAACATATCTCTCAACTGATGTTCAATTTATCTTATTTATTTTACTTCTGATTTGAGTTCTATTAGCCTTTGCAGAAGCTTAATTCTTGCTGATTCATAGTTTCAAATTTGTTCCTTTAGTTGTGCATTCTCTTCTTGAATCCTTTCAAGATCTTGGAGATAGTTGAAGAGTGCTTCTTCAAAGTCTATACTTTCTTCACTCCTTGAGCACATGTGTGTTACTGATGGATCCTTCTCCAAGTTTTTAAACTCTTCATGGAGAGACCTACTCTGATACCAATTGAATAACATGTGCTTATACTGAGAGGGGGGGTGAATAGTATAACATAAAACTTTTTTTCAAATAGTAGCATCAACATTAATGAAACAATAAACATCACACAAAACATCACACACATGAGAGACATCATTTTAACATGGTTCACCCAATGTGGGCTACCTCCACAGAGAAAATATTTCTTCTAAATATTTCTCAAATAATCTCTTGGGAATCCTTCCCACATTATAATATTTATGGACCTCTGTCCAAAGGAGATACTGATACCCTAATCTTAAGTTCGTGGATCTCTTCCATAGGAGAACTCTTTCCCATTATGCTCTGGATAGTGATATTTTAGAAGACTCTATCTCTATGTTGCACTGACTGGTGGATCTCTCTCCACTTGAAGACTCCTCACTTAGATCTATCTTCAATTGTCTTGGTTGTTGGATCTCTATCCATTGAGATTTTGTCCTCTATACTCTGTCACCTCCAAATATTTATCTCAATATTGTACCAAACATAGTTCAGTTGATCTAGCACAAATTTGCTCAATCTCTTGCACTAAACACAGTACAGTCGGTCTAGTACAATTTTGCTCAATAGGTTCACTCAAAACCTGCTCAAATTTTCTCAACAGGTCCATATAGAACCTGCTCAAATATGCTCAACAGGTCCACATAGAACCTACTCAAATCTTCTCAACAAGTCCACACAAAACCTACTCAAATTTTCTCAATAGGTCCACATAGAACCTGCTCAAATCTGCTCAATAGGTCCACACAGAACCTGCTCAAATATGCTCAACAAGCTCACATAGAACTTGTCCAAATATGCTCAACAAGCTCACATAGAACTTGTCCAAATTTGCTCAACAAGCTCACACAGAACTTGTTCAAATCTGCTCAACAAGCTCACACATAACTTGTCCAAATCTGCTCAACAAGTCCTCTCTAGGACTTGCTCAAATCTGCATTGCAAGCTTTCACAAAAGCTTACACAAATCAGTCCACAAGCCTTCTCAAAGACTTGTCTCAATCACATAGAATCATAAAGAGAATTATTAGAGACTCAATATGTTCTAAACTCAATGTTCAATCAATATCTCAATTCAATCTCATAGAAGCAAAAAGAGAATTGTTAGAGACTCAATATGTTCTATACTCAAATCCCAATCTCAACTCAATCAATCTTATAGAAGCATAAAGAGAATTGTTAGAGACTTTATATGTTCTATTATCTCAACTCAAATCATATTGAATAGTTTGTTTCTAGGAACTTGAACAACCACATGCATCCACTTGACTAGGCTTAATCAACTCAACTCAACCAATCACCTCAAGAATCAATCCTTTTCCACAAACCCTAGTCCAAGCATGTATTAACCAACTCAAAATGTTTGTCAATCATAAATCTCACATAACAATGATACTCATGTTCTTATCTAACTCAAGTTCAAGTTCTTTGCACAACCAATGGGCTTCAACAACAATGCTTATAAAATAAGGTTTAATCATAACACACAATCCAGAAAACCTTGAAGCATTCAACAAACCACTTTTGAAAAGGAAACCACAATCAATCCTTTTCTCTCCAATGATATTTCAGAAATCAACTACCATAAATAATCAATAGGATAATGTGCCCATACCTTTTTGATGCCAAGAAGTTGTCCACAAAATCTGCCACACTCAACACAACTTTCCTTTCCAATCTCAATAAGGGTTAGTGGACTTCAAATAATAATCACAAGATAAAGCATAACTCAATTTACACATTTTTACTCCAACTCAATTATCACATCCACCAAAGTCCTTTTAATGAAAACCCTTATCAAAAATAATAATCAATAAGCCTCAAAGTAAATCTCAAAAATTACTTTATATCAACTCCTTATTTCTCCTAAATTTTAATTCTCAATACAATAATTTTCATAAACATCAATTAAATCATCAACTCATCCAACCTTTAAAATAATAATCACAACCCTTATAAAACAAGGTTAATTAAAAATTTAATAACCTTTAATAACCTTATAACTCCAACTTAGGGCATAAACCAAAAATTAATTTAAATAAAAAGCGTATTACCTCCTCAAGGGGATTCAAACCCTCGACTTGCCCTCACGAGAGCGCCTTAGCCATGGCTAAGGTTGCCATATGAGCTAGCCTCTCGTTCGAAAGGAAAATACACAACGTGCCTCAAAACTCTCCTCCCTCTCACACAAACCAAAAGCACTTCGAGCGCTCTTCCTTCTAACATCTTCTAATGTAGCCAAGGGGATTCGAAACCTCCATGTTCATTATTCCACTTGCCTTAGCTAAAATCCAATTGCCAATGCACCACTCTGCCCACAATGTCTTAGGATTCGACCAACCTTCGAATTATTTGATGCCTCTTCCTTTAAACTATTTTCGCACGATCTCGATTCGCATGTATTAGCCAACGAAATTAACACGAGCAAGGATAAATGTTAATTAACCTTAGGCACCCCTTTATATAGTATTCTCCCTCATATTCGACAATGTCAGCGGATTACTTTTAAATTTAATTTATATTTTAAATTTTAATTTTAAATAATTAAAATTTAAACTAAATATTTAAAATTAAATATCTCCATCACCGAGGTACCTTTTTCGATGAAACGAAAGGCCAACTTGGGTTTTAATAAAAACCCAGTTCAAATCTGTTGTCCATGGTTTTAAATAAAACCTTTTATTTTTCCTGCCTTGGTTTTCACAAAAACCCTTCATAGATCCTTTTGACATCAAATAACCTTTTGACATCAATGACAACATTTTAGCTTAGGGACTCAAAATTTCCAACAATAAGAACATTACCCTAACTTTTCAAGGCAAGAAATAAGAGACACCTTACAATCTATCCTCAAATATGAGGGTAGTTGTTGCCATCTTTGAGATCTACTGCACAAACTTTTAGATATGCTATGAATGACTCAAAAAAAATCTTGCAAATAAGCTTAGTCCTTCAAGCAAAATATATTAAAACCTCTAACTGCTATTTTTTTAATATCCAGTAGTGATCTACTGTTGTAAACCCTTGAGGATCTCAATCACAAAACCTAGCTTTGATACCATGTAAATTTTCCAACCCTAGATAATTGTTATCTTATGTTATTTTAAAATTAATCAGATCTGAAATTAATTTATCTATACATGCAATAGTCACACAAAATGCTGGAAAATAAACAACATGAATAATGGAAGTTATATATTTTGAACCTAAAATATTACAAATAAAGGAGGCTATAGCTACAACAGAACACCATGCTCTCTTGTTGTCTTTTTTTGCCAGTAGTTTCACTATTCTTCTCATCCTAAGCTTGTAGTTTTCCTTCAACAATCTATTCTCCTTTTCTTATTTTAGTGTATAAAAAACTATTGACCTTCTCATTTTATCCTTGAAAAAGGTATCCCTAATCTCTCTAACCCTAATATTAGATCTCAATCACAAAACCTAGCTTTGATACCATGTAAATTTTCTAGCCTTAGATAATTATTGTCCTATGTTATTTTAAAATTAATCATATCTAAAATTAATTTATCTAAACATGCAATAGTCACACAAATGGATAGAAAAATAAATAGCATGAACAACGAAATTTAAATATATTTCTAAACCTAAAATATTACAAATAAATGAGGTTATAGCTACAACAACCCCTGCTCTCTTGTTGCCTTTTTTGACCATCAATTTCACTGTTCTTCTCCTCCTAAGCTTGTAGTTTTCCTTCAAAAATCTATTCTCCTTTTCTTCTTTCTATGTATAAAACACTTTTGACCTTCTCCTTTTATCCTTGAAAAAGGTAACCCTAATCTCTCTAACCCTAATATTATATCTCATCTCATCTTGAGATGTAAGGTTAAAAATAAAAAATCACTTAAGTGAATTACAAAATAGAATAACTTAAGTGAATTACAAAATAGAATAACTTAAGTGAACTTAAAAATAGAAAATCACTTAAGTGAATTTCAGAATAGATTCACTTAAGTGAATTACAAAATAGAATCACTTAAGTGAACATAAAAATAGAAAATCACTCAAGTGAATTTCAAAATAGAATCACTTAAGTGAATTACAAAATAGAATCACATAAGTGAATTTAAAAATAGAAAATCACTTAAGTGAATTTCAAAGTAGAATTAGAAATGTCTCAAACCACTTCTAGCACGTTCATACTGAAGCAATTGTAAGAAGTTCCTGTCCGAGCTACATTTCTCAACATTATTAATTATTTATTCTTGAATGTTGGTCTCACAACCTTGATCTAAAAGTAGCTTATATTTAAGTATAAATACCCCATCATACCAACTATTTTTTATTGGTTGATAGTGAGATTATTTGGTGTTCATATATTTTACATTCTTTACCTTTGATATATTTCTTTTTCAAAAATATTGGATATTGTTTTGATCCCATTCATTTTTTAAAATTGCTATACACTATTCCAAAACCTTCTCTAAAATTAAATCTTATTAAAAAGCATAGGTTCAATAATATGACTATAAAAATATTGTATTTTGATGTTACATATACCATTAGACCAAAAGCTAACTAAACCAAAGGAAATGTAGTAGATGAAAAAATCAAGGATTTTTTTAATCCTAAAAAAGTAGCAAAGAAATCCCCTTCAAATGACAAAGGCTATTACATTCCATTCAATGAAAATTAAAAAAAATAAATAAGGATGCATATGATGAGAAATTACAATGTGCAAGCTCAAATTCAAGAGGAATTAAAGTTGTAAAGGAACATATAGGGTCAATTTGGAATGGAAAGAATGTGGAAGGGGTTAAGTCTCTATCTAATAAACTTTCTCAAGTCATAGAAAATCATCTCCTTGCAATAAATATGAGAGTAGTGTGTAAAGGTTATCTCTATTTCTTGCACTTTAGAATTCTCAAAGCAAAGATATGAAAGAAAGTAATATGGAGGTTACCACTTGAACTTTAGGGTTTTTATAATGATAATACATGTTTATATTTATGTGTGTATGTGTGTGTGTGTCATATATATCTATTCAAAAAATACCAATAAGTATGGGTCTCTCTCAATGTTCCTCATTTAGCTTGAGGGATGTTGAAATATGTGGCAATTAAGGTTCTCTTGAGACTTGTATCAGCATTTGGACCCATGTAAGTTGTGAAAGAGGTATTTTTGTAATATTTTATTAATTATTTATTCTTGAATGTTGGTCTCACAACCTTGATCTAACAGTAACTTATATTTAAGTATAAAAATCCCATCATACCAACTATTGTTTTATTGGTTGATAGTGAGATTATTTGGTGTTCATATAATTTTACGTTCTTTGCTTTCAAAATATTATTTTTTCAAAAATAATGGATAATATTTTGATCTCATTCATTTTAAAAAATTACTATACACTATTACTGGTATTCCGTAACCTTTTCCAAAATTAAATCTTAATAAAAAACATTGTTTCAGTAATTTGACTATAAATAATATTGCATTTTGATATTACATATTCCATTAGATTAAAAGCTAACT
The DNA here is from genome assembly GCA_028583015.1 of Wollemia nobilis. NCBI lineage: Eukaryota > Viridiplantae > Streptophyta > Pinopsida > Araucariales > Araucariaceae > Wollemia > Wollemia nobilis. Next base: position 2,130,229 of record JAQPPZ010003287.1, on the reverse strand, counting down.
AAAAGTAGCAAAGAAATCCCAAAGGGATGTTGAAATATGTAGATGGAACAAATCAAGGATTTTTCTAATCCTAAAAAAAGTAGCAAAGAAATTTCCTTCAAATGACAAAGGATATTAGAGTCCATTCAATGAAAACTTAAAAAAATAAAGGGTTCACATGATGATAAATGGCAATATGTAAAATTAAATTCAAGAGGAACTAAAGTCATAAAGGAAAATATGGGATCAATTTTAAATGGAAATAATGTGGAAGGGGTGAGTCTCTATATAATAAACTTCCTCAAGTAGTAGAAAATCATCTCCTTGCAATAAATATGAGAGTAGTATGTCAAGGCAAAGATATGAAATAAAGTACTATGGAGGTTGCCACTTGAACTTTAGGGTTTTCATAATGACAATACATGTGTATGTTTATGTGTGTGTGTCATATATATTTATTCAACCAATACTTTGGCTATTGTACAAATCTACCCCCTAGTGGATTGAAAATGTATTTACAAAATATTCTATCAATTAAACACACAAAGGCCAAATGAAAGCTTAATAAGAAAGATCTTCACATAGACTAGGAGGCAAATTTCTTATTCTTACAATTTTCTTTCAAATTTTTATAATATGGTGAAAAGGCTAGCAAAACGAATATAGTAAGGGATTTCAATATCACCTTTATTGCATTGGTTGTTGAGAAATATGGAATAAAATATTTTACCTATTTTGTCCCATAAGCATTTGTGAGGATTTATCAGATAATTTTAATAATTATAGTGGTCTTCTTTCTTGTAAAGAACTCCTTGATGGTATAGTTATTAAAAATATATACTCTTCTATCCAATAAAAATTAGGCATGCTTATAAAATTAGATATGATATATGATTAGGTTTACTAAAAAAATTATACGATATCCCTAAAATTTTAATTTTGAACAAAGTTGGTGTGAATGGATTAGATAATGTTACCCAATCCAAAAACATCCTATGTTAATTAATGGGTCCCTCACTAGATTCTTTGATTGATACATATCCTAGGTACTTAACAAAGATGGTTGACTTCTCCTTTTCTTCTCTATTCTTGAAGAGTCGTTTTAAAAAAGTTATCTTAGAAGCACAAAAGATATTCCAATTGTGAAAATAGTCCCTTTAAATCTCATGTTTAATTTTTTGATGATGCTTTTTCTTTTAATCATTTTTATCAATAAAGACTTCCCTCTAAAATTACATACTTATGTGAGTTTAGCATTATGGGCAAAACTTAGTTGAAGATTAAAAAATAAGGAAGGAATGAGTAAAAGAATTGCCAGCTTTATTGCATTGGTTATTGAGAGATATGGAATAAAATATTTTACCTATTTTTGTCCCATAAGCATTTGTAATGATTTATAATATAATTTCAATAATTATATAGTGATCTTTCTTGTAAAGAACTCCTTGATGGTATATTTATTAAATACATATACTCTTTTATCCAAGAAAAACTAGGCATACTTATAAAATTAGATATGATATATGATTAGGTTTATTAAAAAAAAAATATGATATCCCTAAAAAAATGGTTTTGGATAAGGTTAGTGTGAATGAATTAGATAATGTTACCTAGTCCAAAAATATCACATGTTAATTAATGGATCCCCACTAGATTCTTTGATTGATATATATCCTAGGGACTTAACAAAGGTGGTTGACCTCTCCTTTTCTTCTATATTCTTGAAGACTAGTTCTTAAAAAACTATCTTAGAAGCACAAAATATATTCCAATTGTGAAAATAATCCCTTTAAATCTCATGTTTAATTTATTGATGATGCTTTTTTCTTTTAATCATTTTTATCAATAAAGACTTCCCTCTAAAATTACATACTTATGAGTTTAACATTATGGACAAGACTTAGTTAAATATTAAATATCAAGGAAGGAATGGGTAAAAGCATTGCTCCAGTATCATTTATTTCCTCTAGATATAATAAAACTATGATAGCTTAAAACATCCTTCTAGAACCTCTTGTGTAACCATTCATCCTTATCAATTCATCCTTATCAATGTGTATGGTCCTACAACTCAGTCAGGTATATTAGAAGTTTGGAGTGGGATTGAGGCCTTTATGAGAAGTAAAGACCAAGAAACCCATTTCATGATCATTGGATATTTTAATACCATTACCAAGCTGAATGAAAAATTTAGGGAAATTAGGAAATTGACCCAAAGTATGAAATATTTCTCAGCTTTTATTCAAAACAACAATCTTTGGGAAGTTGAGTTTGAAGAAGACAACTATACTTGGACCAACAACAAGAGAGACCAGAACCTAATAGGAAAAAAATTGGATAGATGCATTCTCTCATATCATTGGCTAGATGAAGGAACTTGTGCTATAATTAATACCTTAACAAGGATTGATTTAGATCATTGGCCAATAAGAGTTAAAATGGCGGTTAGTGAATTTAAAAAAATATCATATTTTAAATATGAGCAGATGTGGGAAGACCATCCTCAATTTGTTGATATGATAGCTCAAACATGGAATTCTTTAGGTAATGGTGGGTTGTATGCTCTTCCAAACCAAATTAAAGCTATGACATCTAGATTAAAAGAATGGAACAAGAACACCTTTGGAAATTTTTTTGAGAAGAAATAACTAAAATATAAACTTTCAAAACTCCAAAAAAGTGATGAAAATAATACAAGCTCAGAGGAAAGGGATTTGCTTAGTGAATATCATAATATTTTGAGTAAGGAAGAGAAATTCTGGAGATTAAAATCAAGACAGACTTGGTTGAAAGAAGGAGATAAAAATACAATTTTTTTCATAGGATGGCTATAGTTCAAAGATCTTTTTCTAGAATTAGTAGAATTAAATCGATAGAAGGGGTTTGGATTGAAGATCATAGTGAAATTAGAAAAGAGGTTGTGTAATTTTTTCAAAATATTCTAGGTTTAGAGGAGATCTAAGTTCTTAATGATAAACTTCTTCAAGGTGTTCCTTCAATTATAACAAATGAAGACAATAGGAAACTGATGGAACCTATTACTCTAGAAGAAGTTTACTTAGCTCTTTTCTCTTTTAATAAGGATAAATCCCCTGGTCTAGATGGGCTCTCTGCAACTTTTTACCAACATAATTGGGATATAGTGAAGGATTCTTTATTGGTGGTAGTGGAACAGTATAGGGTAAAATAATATATTCCTTATAAAATAAATGCAACTTATCTTACCCTATTTTCAAAAAAGAAGGATGCTGAATTGTTTGATTATTTTAGTCCCATAAGACTATGTAATACAGCTTATAATATTATTTCCAAAGTGATGGTGAATATATTAAGGTCATTGTTAGACAAAATCAATTCAGAAGAGCAAGGAGGTTTTATGAAAGGAAGACAAATTTTATATGGGATTATAGTAGCTCATGAAGTTATACATTCAACAACTTCAAGAAAAGAGAAAGTTATGATATTAAAACTTGATATGAGTAAAGCCTATGATAGGGTTAAATAGAATTTTCTTTTTGTAGTTTTAGATAAGTTTAGTTTTGGTAATAAATGGATTAGATGGATTAAAGCTTGTGTCTCTACAGTTTCTTATTCAGTGTTGGTCAATGGGTTAGTGATAGAATATTTTAAAGCTAAGAGAGGTCTTAGACAAGGAGATACTTTATCTCCTTATTTGTTCATTATTATGGCAGAAGTTTTAAGTAGGAACTTAAAGAAGGCTTACAAAGATGGATTTATAAGTGGACTTAAGGTTAGTAATAACATCGATAACATCACCCATCAATAGTTTGTAGATGATACAACCCTTTTTGGAAGGGTAAGGATAAATGAGGCTAGAGCTTTGAATAACTTTTTAAAGGAGGATGAAAAAGCTTCAGGGCAAAAAATTAGTAGGACTAAATCCAAAATTTACTTTATTAACACTTCTCCTAATATCAAAGCAAGAATTTATAGGTTTCTTCAAATTGAGGAGGTAAATTTACCAACAAATTATCTAGAGATGCCTTTATTTGAGGGGAGAATGAAGATAGATTTATGGAATCCAGTTATTAGTAAAGTTTAAAATAAACTTCCAGCTTGGAAAGGTAGATGGTTATCTTTAGCAAGAAGAGTGCAGTTAATTAAGTTAGTATTACAAGTCATTCAACTTATCATATGTCTTTGTATTCTATGTCAAAATCAGTTGAAATTTTTTTAATATTTATTATGTGATCATTCTTACGGTCAAGTTTACATGATAAAAGGAAATTTTCTTTGGTGAAATGTGTTGGACATTTTGAGTCAAAGTTGTCATTTGATGTCAAGCATAAATTGTCATTGATGTGAAAATATCAAAAGGAGCGATGCAAGAGGTTGATGATAGATGAGCTCCATAATGTTTATTTTAAATATTATGTGGATCATGATTTGAAAGGTTTTTATTTAAAACCAATGGTGGCAAAAATAAAAGGTTTTTTCTTTAAAACCAATGGTGGCAAAAATAAAAGGTTATTCTTTAAAACCAATGGTGGGCAAATTATAAGGTTTTTCTAAAAACCAAGGAGACCTTTAGTTTGGTTTAAAAGGCCCAAAGTTTATTTAATTATTAAATTATAATATTTAAATTCTAAAAGAATTTAAGTTATTATATTTAATAATCATAAGGCCAAAGTCTAAGTTTGGCATCGACATTTTTGCATGTGAAGATGAAGTACTCCCTTTGCCGACGTGGGAGATTATTGGAAGGCATATGGTATTTAAACCATAGCCTTTCCAAAATCCAAAGCATCCATCCTCATTTTGCTAATGTTAACACCTAAGACTCGTGCACATATTTCAGAGTGACAGTTCATGCAACATGGTTTTCAAAAAGCGAGGGTGAAGGAACCTTTTAACTCATGGGCGCTAAGGAGGTCAAAGCGCGATAGGCGCTTGGTGGCTCCAAGAGGAGCACGTGGCTCACACGGAGTGGAATTCGTGGCCAAGGCACTCATTGGAGAGAAGTGCCAAGTTCAACTCCTATGCATGCTAAAGTGGTAACGTTTTGGTTTATGATTTAATTTTTGCATGGACAAAAGTTAAAGTTAGGAGAAATAAGGTGATAGTTTTATTTTGGAGGATTAGCCAAAATTCATAAGGGAAATATTATTAATTTTTTGAGATGTTATTTTGCTAAGATAGATTTGAAGGTAAAAATTTGTTTACCTTGGAAAAAGGGAAAATTATTTTATTGCATTGTTTTACAAGTGAGTTATTTAATAAATGTAATATTAAAGTAGGGAGTCATAAGTAGAGATTGGTTTATTCTTTGAAGATTATTTTATTGAGTTATGTTAAATCTGAATGGTTGAGATGATCTTGTGATGAGTTAGGATTTTGAAGAAATGGTTAATGAAATATTGTGGTGTTGGATATTATTTTAAGAATGGAGTAATAAGGTGTATTTGTGAGTTATTATATGCTTTGTATTTTTATCTAACCTTCTTGATATTGGCAAAGTATTATTTGTGATTGAGATAGATTTTGAGGTTCCTTCTTCTTCAAGAAAAAAGGTATGGGCACATTCTTCCATGGTTGAGTTGATTGGTTGTTTTTTTGAAAACAAGATTTGGAGTGAAAAGGACTTGGTTAGGATTTTCTTATTGAGTTGTTGAGCTATTGTGAAATGAATGCTATGCACCTTGGTTTATAAGCATTGTTGTTGAAGTGAATGGTTGAGTGAAGAACTTGAACTAGGGTTTGAAAAGAACATGAGTATCATTGTTATGTGAGATTGGTTTATAAGCATTGTTGTTGAAGTGAGTAATTGAATGAAGAACTTGAACTAGGGTTTGGAAAGAACATAAGTATCATTGTTATGTGAGATTGGTTGATAAGAATTGTTGAAAAAATTTTGAGTGAGTGTTCATATGCTTGGACTAGGATTTGTGAGCAAGGATTATTTCATTGAGTGATTGGTTGAGTAGAGTTGGTTGAGCCTAGTCAAGTGGATGTGTGAAGTGATTGTTCAAGTTCTATAAAACAAATTGTTCTAAATTCTGAATTGATTTGATAAAGTGGTTGAGTGTTGATGAGTGTGAAACATATTGAGTCTCTAACAATTCTTCATATGTTTCTATGATAAAAGAGAGATTGAAAGTGATTGAGAGTTTGTGAGTGTGAAGCATATTGAGTCTCTAAAAATTCTCTATATGTTTCTAAATGAGTGATTGAAAGTGTTTGAGCATTGAGGTGAATGTAAAGCATATTGAGTCTTTAACAATTCTCTATATGTTTCTAAAAGAGTGATTGAAAGTGATTGAGCATTGTGATGAATGTGAAGCATATTGAATCTCTAACAATTCTCTTTATGTTTCTATGAGATTGGACAAGTTATAGTGTGGACTTGTTGAGGTAAGTCTTTGAGAAGACTTGTTGATAGATTTGTGTGAGCTTTTGTGGAAGCTTACAATATAGATTGAGGGCAGAATTGAGACAAGCCTTTGATAAGACTTGTGAGCAGAGTTGATTGATTGATTTGTTCAAACCTTGATTTAAGGTTTGGGGTAGATCTAGCAGAGTTGATTTGAGATTGTTTCAAACTTTGTGTTAAGGCTTGAAGATAGATTTTGAGGACAAATTTGTGCTAGAACGAAGGACTATGTTTTATGTAGATCAGAGGACATATATTGAGGACATATTTGTGCTATACCGAAGGACTATGTTTGGTACAGATTTGAGAATAGATTTTGGTGCATATTTGAGAATAGATTTATGTCAGACCAGAGATAGAGATTGAGCATATTTGTGCTAAACCAAAGGACTGTGTTTAGTGTAGATTTGAGACAGAGTTATGGAGGTGACAGAGTATAGAGGATGATAGTCTCTAGTGGATAGAGATCCATTAGCTAGGGCAGTGAGGTCAGGTGTCTTTAGTGGATAGAGATACATTAGCCAGAGCAGTGGGGGCAATAATTCTTCTAGAATATCACCAGCTAGAGCAAGTGGAGAAATGAGTTCTCCTATAGATAGAAATCTACGAGCTTAATTACAAGATTGGTATCTCATTTGAACAGAGGTCCATAAACATTGTAATAGGGAAATGATTCCTAAGATATTGATTGAAAATTTTTTAGTGAAATATTTTATCCATGGAGTAGCCCACATTGGGTGAACCACGTAAAATTGGTGTCTCTATTGTGTATGGTGATTTGTGTATTGCTTTGATTACTGTTGTTGATATTGTTATCTATACATTGCATAATATTGATTGGGAAAGAAAAGTAAAAAGTGGTCTTATATTGTTCACTCCCCCTCTGAGTATAAGCTTGTGTTCTTCAAAATGGAGCAAGTTGTGTGATGACAAAACTAAGGGAGGTCTTGGTTTAAGAGCTCTTACAGATGCAAACTTAGCTCTTGGGGAAAAAGTAATCTGAAGATTGTACAAAGAGAGTCAAATACAATGGGTAAGAATTTTTCTAAGTATATGATCCCAATGACCCAAGTTTAATATTTATTGCTTTCTCTCTTCCAAATGGTTCTGCTCTTTGGAATGGTTTAAAAAAATATGTTGATCTTATGATTAAAGGTTTAATATGGGTGATGAGAACTAGAGAAAAAATTTCTATTTGGATAGATACTTGGTGATATAAAAAACCACTCAATTTAGATCCAGTTTTGAAACCTTGGATGAGATTACTTCAAGATAAATATGGTGATAGGGTTTCAAACATTTTGTACAAGTATCAAGAAGGAAGATACAAATGGAAAGAAGATTTTTTTACAAGTATACAAGACATTGATGCTAGGAGGCAATTGAGTAGAAAGATAATTATAATTATTCTGAGTGCCAAGGATAAATTGATTTGGGAGTTGAATAGCTTAGAAGAATACACAACAAGAAGTGGATAGCCCAAGCATTCCTAAAGTCAAAATGCTTGTTTGGCTAGGATAAATTATAATGTTCAACACCAACATCACTAGAATTTGAAGAGATATTTGGGATAGCCCAAGCATTCCTAAAGTCAAAATGTTTGTTTGGCTAGTAGGTCATAGAAGAATTTTATCCTAGGATAACCTAATGAAAAGGGGTTTTCATGGCCCCTCTAAATGTATTTTCTATAATAATGAGGAGAGTATTAACCATCTCTTAGCACATTGCTCAATTATCTGGACTCTATGGCAGTGGATTCTTAATATGTTTGGTAAATACATGGTGATGATAGTAAAATTGAATATTGGTTAAAGCAATGGCAGAGCACTTATAAAAGTGAGGCCTTACAGACAATATGGGATATTTCAAAAGATATAGTTTTTTGGACTATATGGCTAGAAAGGAATAGAAGAATTTTTAAAGAAAAATTATCAATTTAGAGGTAATGAAAAAGAAGATATGTTTAGCCATAAAGGAGTCTAAACCAACCCTATCAACTCACCCTATCCTTAATTTAGAAGCAAAGAGCCTTGATAGATGGAGTCAAGCCATTAAATGGAATTATGATATTGGGTACAAGAGAAGCAAAAATAAGGTAAAGAATATAAAGTGGAAACCACTAGATGTGAAGTGGGTTAAGTTGAATTTTTATGGAGCATCTAAAGGAAACCCAAGACTAGCAGGAGGAGGAGGAATAATTAGAAATAATAGAGGAGATATTTTGTCTCATTATGCTTTCAATTGTGGATTTAAGACAAATAATGAAGGTGAAGCTTGGGCAGCTTTAGAAGGGTTAAAAATATGTAAACAAATGAATTGGAATAGAGTTTGTATGGAAGGTGATTCTCTCATAGTAATAAATGCAATTTTGAGAAAAGCAAAGGCTCCATGGAACATATAAGAGATAATTATGGAAATTCAAGATCTTTCTAATTGAGGATCATGAATTTAACATCTCTTTCCCATGTTTAGAGGAAGTAGAAAGTTTAGTTGAAGCTGACAAAAATTGTTGATTGCCTAAATCAATTAATGATTAAGATTTACTTTAATATTTTTTATTGGTAATATCTATTTTATTTTGTCACAATAATGTGTGTTCATTCAGACTATTTATTATAATTTTTGTGGTTGCACTCGTGTTTCATGAAGGAAACTAGCAATCTAGATTTGGTAAAGAAGACTATGTTAGTGTGATGTTTTGGAAATATTACTCTACTAAGATGCAAGGCATGGATAGTAGAGGTGAAGTTTTGGCATTGTGAAGGCTGCTATAGGAAAATTTCAAGAAAGATGCTAAATTTCGAAGTAATTGTATTCATACAAAGATTTGAAACTAGCAATCCAAATATGGTAAAGTAGACTATGTTAGTGTGATGTTCTAGAAATATTACTCTACTAAGATGCGAGGCATAGATAGTAGAGGTGAAGTTTTGGCATTGTGAAGGCTGCTATAGGAAAATGTCAAGAAAGATGCTAAATTTCAAAGTAATTGTATCCATACAAAGATTTGAAAAGATCCCGAAAATGAAAATCAAGAATTCAAACATTTTATGTAAAATGATGTAGGTTTCTAACTATAACATCTCAATTGAGATGAGAAGTGTATCTATTTGTAAGCTCTCAAGCTCTAAATGAGAGTGATGTAATTTGTTAAGGGTGGGGGACCCGAGTACAACCCCTTTTTATCAAGAAAAAAAAATGACAACTTAAAACTTCGAAGCAAAAAGTTTAACCTTACAAGCAATGAATGAAATCTAAAGGATACTTCAAGAGTTCTATTTGAGCATTTTCCTTTAAAGCAAAATTCTTATCAATCAAATTATTAGCCCAAAGTAAAATTCTTATGGGTAATAGTTTGTTTAAAAATAAAAAGATAACATGACCTTTTTAAGTGTGACATGAACTTCTTTATTATTTCTTTGTTTCTACTATTTAGAGCCATGAACTTCTTTGTCTCTTTGTTTCTACTATTTAGAGCTATTGAAAAAATTAAGACTCACTTGTATTTCTCCATTAACATTAGAGTAAATGAAATATTAGATAAACTAATTTTCTCTTATGAAAACAAAGGGACAAGAAAAATGAGATCATAACCTTCTTATTTGTTCTTTTTGAAAGAGACGTCTATTGCTTATAGGATTTGAAAAGTAAGAACTATTTGTGACAGTGGAATTGTAATAGTTGAAAAAGTACTTTCAACTAAGGGAAAAATAATTTTATAATTACTTGTTAAAAAATTAAATATTTGAAGATAAAAAAATAATTTTGATAAAAAAGATAACTTAAAAACTAAACCAAATTCATATCACAACACTATTTTAAAACATTCATAACAACGAATTCATACGTATTAAAATTTAAAAGCATGTCTAAGGATGTTCTATACAGAGACAATAAAGAACATGTTGAAAGTACTTTTTTCACCCTTAGATATGCTTCTAAAATTTTAAAACATGTTTAAAGCTAAAACATTAAACAGTTGATTGAAATACTTGAAAGTTATTAAAAAAATAGAATAAATTAAATTAAATTAAACTAATATCAATTCTCCATAATCTTTAACAAAATTCACATTATCAGTTAATTTAAAATTTTATTTTTTAAAATTAAATATACATGTTTTACAAAGTAAAACAGTTCATCGGACTTAACCTTTTACACTTTGTCGTATTTTAAAAACAATAAAGGTTGATGTCCAAGGGGAGTTTCCTTATTTTAAAAAGGATAAAGGTTTGATGTCCAAGGGGAGTTTCCTCCATAAGATATCAATTATACCAAAAGAGACAATTTCGCCTTCCATAAGATATCAATTATACCAAAAGAGACAATTTCGCCTTAAAAACATACCCAGTATTCTGAAATAACCTTTGTGACAAGTTATCCCACTTTGAAAGGACAATCACGCATCGAGAGAAATTGCTAAACAAACAAACAAACAAAATATTAACGAATTCTTTTACTAAAAAATAGCCCCGTCTTATAGAATGTGCTTCCTCTGAGTCTGGTAAGATTATTTTAAAAATATTACCATTAGTTACATTTAAAAAAAATTACAAATGTACATTAAAAATCAGCTCAAAAATTATAAGATCTATAAAACAATGCGAAGGGTTTCAATTCCCTAGAACCTTTCTAACATCGAAGGAGCAAGGAAAGAAGGAAAAAAAAAAACTAATTACAAAGATAATTCGGAATTATTGTGAAAGGAGAACAAGGATTATATTAAGAGGCCATGTGGAAAATATCTAGGAATTGTGAGATTAAGCCCAGAATAGGATCATACCAATTTGAAAAACCTAACAAATTAGAGTCAGACCAGTTTAAAAAATCCCTAAAAAATCTTGCCTCGGGAAAAAACCATCGGGAGAAAATTGATAACTCATTATGTATTTTGCGCAACCATTAAAAACCTCTCAATAGCAAGGTAATGTTTGAAAAGTTAAAAGACGATTCTCAATTTGAAGCCCCCAGGAAACAGACACTGGAGAATTATTTACAGAGGAGGTCTTCTTGTTTCACATTGAACTTACAGAAATCATCAGAGGAGGTCTTCTTGTTTCACATTGAATCGCATATCTCAAAGATAAATCAATAAATCAATAAATCAGCACGTTACTGACATATTCCTGTAACTGTCGACCTGGAAGCCCCACTTTTAACCAGGGATTAGTAGAACCCCCGAATTGGGCTTTATTTTTCAGCATTGAACCCACGAGTCTCATGGATATTCAGGAATAATCAGATTCTAGAGGAGAATCGGAAAAATTCTGTATTCAGATTTCAGGCGCATGATGATGCTAATTTGAATGCATAACCAGTAAACTTGAAATCCCTAATATGGGACTACCGTATTTTGGCAGTAACGATTTGCTCAAAACTAGGTATTATGTAGTTCCTCAAAAAGAAACCCCACATTAGGTTGGCCAGATTTGACGAAAGAGTTGTTGCTTCCAGCAATGGGCATTTTTAAACAACCACATGCTGAGCCTGCCGAAAAAATTACAGGCCTCATCCAACAAATCCATTCAAATGTTGAATGAACATACCTTGAATGGATTCAATATGCGCCATCAAAGTTGTATCCCAAAAGATACACCCCAATTTTGCTTTATCTGCATAAAAACACATTGGAAGAAAGATAAGAAGAAGAAAATCCAACGAATAGTTGAGAACATATGACTCCATATATACTGACCTTACACACTGGCTAGCTGCAGGAAATTAACTTGCATGCCCAGAGAACTAGGCCTGAGATAAGAGCCAAGGCAATGGGGTGGAAAAATTGAGAAACCCATCTGAGAGGGCCTAAATTGTATTCCACACTGGAGCTCTTCCACCTCTTAGGAGGATGAGGCTCTTTGGACAGATCAAAGCTAATGCCCTTCATTCTCAGCTCCTGGATACATCTGATCACAGCCCTCAAATAGGCCTTGTCATCTTGCAACATCTTCACAACTTTTCCCTGCACAATCAGCTTGTACTGAATAGCACATGTGAGAACCAGAGAAGCCACAAAGGACAGAGCAGCAGGAACCCACCATCTGGTACAAGTGTGAGCATTCTCCTGAGTGGAAGCTGTAAAAAGCAGAGTTAGAAGGATTCCATGAAAAGCAAAAAACAAACAAGAAAACTGGAAGATCTCTGTTCTGATGCTCTCAATCCTGGACTCTTTGGATTCGATGTGGCGACCAACGGCCTCTTCCTCTCTCTGCCAGAGCTTCAGTAGCAGCAGATGGCCCCTGCTATCTGCAATTTCTTCCAATGGGTGTTGTGGGGGTTTGGCAGGAGCAGAGGAAATTGTGGGAAGATTACACCTACAGGGGGAGGAGCTGATATTGTCCTGAACATCAGCCGGGATCTCTACAATGTGAGCATCTGCATGCAAATTTGCTTCAGAAACAACAATATCAGTACAATGGTTAGCCATATAAGCAAAAAAAAAATTCAAATCCGAGTCTACGGATAATAAAAAGATCAAATCAACTGTGAATAAAGCAGGATATCAACAAAAAGTAGCAGAAAGGGAAATAATTTTAGAGCTTGAAATTGCTTGAAATCTCAATCAATGACAGAGGGATTGAACAGGAAATGGGTCCACAAAGAACATATTTAAGGTTGAGGAAGATAAAACGGCTAGTTCGTTTCCTGTGGTGACCGTTACTGTTCCATACTTATTCTAGAGGGACTGATTCGCGTAGTCACATGATCGAGGCCACATGGCCCTGATTAGGAGCTTAACTTTAAGCTTCAGGGGAGGAGGATTTGTAAATATACGAGTTCTCGTATACGTCGAATACGTCTTTGTCAAGAGATCCGTGGTTCGTCATTAACCGTTTATTTCTTGTGTACATTAAAAAAAATTAAATTTTAAAATAAAAATGAAAAACCTAATCATTGTAGTAAATTTTAAAAGGTTTATTTATACTTTTATGTAACTGATTTCTCGTAAATGTTTTTTTTAATATTGAACACCGTTTACAAATATTTATAAATATCAATATAAATATCAACATTCTTAAAGCAAACATAAGATGAATCGTAAATCTTATTTAAAATAAATATTTTGTTTATTTCAATGAACAAGAGTGCCTCGTATTTTCATAAATTTTAGTATCTGTCTAGTAATCTAAAATTTATTGGATTTACAAATTAATCTGGTAGATAAAATAAAAACTTGGAAATTTCTTTCTTTGTATCTTTCATTATGTGGTTAAAAAAGAATTTACTATATAATTTTTACCAATAGATATTTGAGTAAATTTTAATTAAAAATAAAATAAAAATTATAATTTGAAATATTAAATTATATAAATTTTAAAAAAATAAAATTGTTTGATAATGATAATATAGTGGTTAGAGATTTGGTATTTTTCGGAGAGGTAGAGATTTGGCATTTTTCCGAGAGGTCCAAGGTGCAAACCACAACTCACTCGAAAAGGGTAGGTTGGATGGTAGTGACCAATGTTTGTTGATTGGCTACTCTAACCGGATGCTTTGAAAAAAGGTTGAATTTGTTTTTTCAACAAGTTAATATCATAATTTTAAATTTAGATCAAATATCCAACAAAAGAGGGGAAGTTGGAGGATGGAGAGGGAAGAAAGTAGAGAGGGGAGGGCTCTGGTCCCTCCCCTGCTCCCCCTCCCATGGCTCCTGGTTCCTGCCCAGTCCCTGGCTCAACTCAGGTCATCCCTCCCGGGGAGTGGTTGTTTGCAGATGATCTCCTGAGGGGAGATCCTTCTCCACTATCTGCGCCCCTCCCGGCCGGCTAGGGTTTCCTTGGTTGTTTTTTCGGACTGGTGCTTCCCAGGGATCCCTGTTTGGTTGGGGATCCCTTCCATTTTTCCCCCAAGCTTCCCCTTGGGGTTTTTTGCAGGTTATTCGCATGGATCTGGTCCCCTGCGTTTCTCGATGCGGTGGAGGTGACGGTTTAGGGTTTGGACAAATTTTTGGGGTCTCCCTTGAGGTCCTCACAACTTTGGGGGTGGTCTGGGGGGCCTCTTTCCCCCTTTTGCTTGTGAATCCTCGACGGGATCCTGGCTGCTGTTATTCTCGCATGGAGGCTTCTTCGTGCTGGCTCTGCTCCTTGGTGGACATCTGGTTTGGCCTTGGGGAGGGCTTTTCCCTGTCTGGGTTGTTCCCATTCCCAGTCCCAGTTCCCTGAAGCTGCCTCTGTGCTTGGATGGGATTCTTGGTCCCTGCTGCTGGGACGGGATCCTCTTCTATTTTTCCAGGGCGGGTTCCTCATGGTGCAGCTCTCTGGTTGCTTCCTGATGGGCTAGATCCTCTCTGTGCTGGCTTTCGGCTTCCTGCAGGATGGCTCTCGCTGAACGAAATGTTTTCCCGGTGGGCGGGATGGTTTCTCCACAGGGCGGGATCTGCCAAATCCTCCAGTTTTCCCGTGAGGTGGGATCCTTTCTTTTCTGCTGGTTTCCCAAATGGCGAGATTTCCCTGTTGCTTCCCGCTAGGCGGGACTATTTGTGATGGTTTTGACTGCTTCCCTTGAGGCGGGATTTTATTGTAATGGTTTTTCTTTGCTTCCTGCTGGGCGGGATATTCTCGATGGTGGTTTTTGGCTACTCCCCACTGGGCGGGATCTCCAAAACTACTTTCTTTCTTATTTGTTTGTTTCCCACTAAGAGGGATTGTTTCATGCTTACTGTTACCGCTGGGCGGGATTTCTATTTTGGTGTTCAGTTTCAAGGGATTGATGCCCTAGGCCCATTGCTTATGTAATCAGGTTTTGGGATCCTTGTTAAAACCCACTGTAAATACAAACACTACTTATCAAAAAAAATATCCAACAAAAGATGTTCCTCTAATTCTCTTATATAAAAAATTTAAAATAATTTTTAATATTTATAAAATTATAAGGGATGTAAAAAAAATATGAATATGTTCATCAACCATGCTTACTCAATCCCAACACCCATAATCCCATAAGGGTATAAATCCTATCCCATTTCAATTCGAACCTCTATCCTTTGTGTGGTTATCATGATTGATTTTAAAATGCCAACACCTTTTAAAATAGAGAGCATGGAGTCTCTAATCTAGTGCCGAGAACATGTGAGTGATTAAAACATGGATTTTTAAGGTAAAAATTTGAAATATTATGTTAATACAGTATCTAAATAATTTAATTTTTTTTTTTTCTTGTTATATAAGAAAGTTGGTCACAATTATATTATTTTTAGTAATTGATAAGTATAGGGTTTAAATTACATAGGCCGATACCGCCAAAGTTATTTTGTTTTGTTATTATTGATTTCATGTAAGAGGGACAATCGATTGAGATTTATCATTGTTATATTTGGCCTAGCATGCATTCAAAGGATTCAGATCAAACTACTACTTTTGCAAACAAATTGCTCTCGAGGTTTGAATTTGAGTGTCTTCTTGGTAAATACCTAGCTAGACAAGCACTCACCAATCCACCTAACCCTCGGGGGCTAATAAATTATTATTTTACTTGTTAAATTAAACTTAAATGATTATTATTGGTCCTATTTTAATCAAATATTAAAATTTACAATTTTAATTATATTAATTTTGAATGCTTAAAACTTGTTTCATGAAAAAATCTTAGGTTCAAGTTTTAGCAAACATGTCACACATATCCTATATGTGTGAATGGTAAGTGTTTGATATCAAGTAAGTTTAGCATAATATTATAAGTGGAGGTAAGCTTTGTTAAAGAAAGGTAGTAGACTGACTTGAATCCGCTAAGTGTATGCTAACTCGACGACAACAATACCCATCCCAAGCCATTGGTGGTCTTTCTTATGTTGGGTCGTTAACAACAAGGTGGTATAGAGGTTATAGGAGGCCGCTTCAAGATTTGAACCCTGATTGATAGTAAAAATGAATGAAATGTAACCGATTCTCCTATGTATAAAAATATAAATATATTATAAACAAAATCTATGATACTCCATTTAATTAAAAAGTTATCTAAAACTTTTATTTATATTATTAAAAATAATATAACTTTAAAATTATTTGTATATTTATATCAAAATATATTTTATAAACATATTAACTTAAAAACTATCACGTGACCCTATGTATAATAGTGGTTTTCTTGTTCTATGGTTTATCATGTATTTAAGTTCATAATGAGGTCATGATAACTTGTGATTAAGCACTCACTATATAAATGTTATGCTTCTATGCACATGAAGACCCATTTCAACTATTGGAACTCTTCTTGATGAACTAATATTAATAATACTTTCACATTTTCAACATGTCTTATTTGGCTTTGATTTTGAATTTAATATTTATATTTTGCTTTCTTTAATAATATTATATGCACTTCAAATTTCAAATGACTTTATCATGTGTTATAGCTCTCCTATAACATATGTATTCACATTAATGTAGACGTGGAAAATTGATCCACTCAAGTAAGTCATTTTCCCTAGATCCTTAGAGAAACCTTCCAACTTGCCCAAAGCAAGTTTGGGTCTCTCTCCCCTTTCTTTTCCCTCATTTAACCTAGTTTTGACGAAATCGTGGTCAGTCCTAATGGGGTGCGATTTTGCCTAGCTAGGGTTTTCTCTTACAAAACCCTAATTTTTCAAATCGACCTCTTTGACGTCGGTTCCCCTTTGGTTTTCCCACCCATCCTTGTTTCCAATCCTTTATAAATAAAGGGTTTGAAGCCATATTTTTCCACCCGAACAAGAACAAGTTTTAAGAGAAATTCTAAAAGAGTCATAATACAAGCAAGAAGTGCCTAATTGCTAAAGTGCCAAGTGATATGTTGAAGTTGTTTAATCTTTGTGGAGTTCTCTTCTGTTGCATTGACTATGTGTTGTTGCCCTTGGTGGATAAGTGTTGAAGCCCTAAGGAGGAGTCTACTATTTTGGAGGTCTTCATCATTTTGTATGCTTTTTCACTACCACCAGGTTGTTTTCACCCATTTGCATTCATATATCGTTAATTTTGCATCTCTTGTTAGTTCGTCTGCATTGGTCTATCACTTTTACTTTCTATTGTAAAATCACGTCTGGTAATTACAGGGTATGATTTCATTAGCAACGAAATTGTGGCTACCTCATATAGGGTGTGATTTCATCTGTGTCAAGCTTGGGTGCAAAAATTCACCTCTAAACCCTAGATTAGTATTTCATGTTATATCTAAAGCATAAATGCATAATTTGCATGCTGTTCATCATATTGTTTTATTACATTATATTAATTTTATTCATTTTCCAAAAAAGTCAACTTTCGCTTTTGTATTCTAAAGGTTAGCTAAAAGGACCTAGGGGGCTTGACTACTACACTTCCAAGCACAGTTATATAACGGCCTAACGAGGCCCCCTAATGATGATCATATTTTTTGAGGGTTCTATGAAATTACTTTGCAGGATTGAAGTTGTAGGACATTGTTGGACACAAGATAAATCTTGGAACAACCATCGAATCAAACAAGTACCCTTATAGATCTTTAGGTTGTTTGGTGTTTGTTTTCTATTCATTTATGTTCAAAACCTAGATCACAAGTAAAGAAAAACATTTGATCAAATTTCTAGGTATTTGAAAGAATAAAAGCATATAGTTTACATATAGGATTTTTAATATTGTTTGTGCATTTCTCTTAGACCCTTGGTTAAAGGCTTTGTTTTACAATCCTAGGGTTAGTGACCATTCAAGCAAGTTCTTGTCTTCCTACATCTTGTGTATCTTGCATTGTTCTTTTCCTTTTCATAGTATAGTTTTAGAAAGGCCAAACATAGGTGCATGCTTAATTGACACACTCAAACACATTCCACCTCGTACTTGGATCAATTCCTAAAATTGTTCCTAGTGAACTCTTCTTCTTTGTCCATCGAGTGTAGAGATATAACATACTTTCACAGTTCACCTCGGATCCCAATGGATCCAATCGATAATCATATGTGATAGGGTGGTTTTCCCCCTCTACATATTTGGTGAACCCGATGTGAAAGACACATCTTAGTGGCCAAATTAGGAAGTTTTTTTCTTGTTTTATTTTCTTTTGAAAACTTTTAAGCAAGACCAGTAATTTGTTTGCTTAGAATTAGAAGAACATTAATAAACATCTTTAAAAAATTCTTGTGTGTCTTTCGTTACTTTTCTCCGAAGAACACAAGCTTATACTGAGAGGGGGGTGAACAGTATAAGACCACTTTTTAACTTTTTCCTTTTACTTCAGAAAGCAATGCAATGAACCAATAGCAAAATCAAAGCAGTAATCAAACGAGTGTACAAGTCATCACACAATTGAGACACCAATATAACGTGGTTCACCCAAGGTGGGCTACTCCACAGAGAAAATATTTCACTAAATTTTCTCAATCAAATCCTTTGGGAATCCTTCCCAATTACAATGTTTATGGACTTCCTGTCCAAAGGAGAATCCTTCCCCTAATCAAATATTTATGAGCCTCCTACCCAAAGGAGATGTCCTATCCCCCAAAGAAGTATTTATGAGCCTCCTACCCAAAGGAGATGTCCTATCCCCCAAAGCTCTGGAAATGATACTTCAGAAGATCACTGCCTCTTCTGTCGCTAGCAGGTGGAACTCCTTTCCATAGAAGACGTCCTGTCCTCCTTGCTCTGGCTCTAGAGACTTCTGTCCTCACTGATCACCTCCACAACTGCTCATCAAAACCTGTACTAAACACAGTCAGTCGGTCCAGCACAAGTCCTCTCAAACTCTATCACAAATCTGCACCAAACTCAGTCCTCTGGTCCAGCACAAATCTGCTCTCAAATCTCTGTCAGATCTGTCCCAAGCTTAAGCCAAAATCTTGAACAAATCAATCACAACTGCTCACAAGTCTCCACCAAGACTTCATCAAATCTGTCCACAAGTTCTTCAACAAGAACCTGTCCAAATCAGTCCACAAGTTCTCCACAAGAACCTATCCAAATCAGTCCACAAGTTCTCCACAAGAACCTGTCCAAATCTGTCCTAGCAAGCTCACCAAGAACTTGCCCAAATCAGCTCAAGCAAGTTTACCAAGAAACTTGCCCAATGTGAACACACAAAGAGAATTGTTAGAGACCCAATGTGTTTCATCCAATCATATCAAATCAATCTCATAGAAGCATAAAGAGAATTGTTAGAGACTCAATATGTTCTATCCTTCAACTTTCAATCTCAACTCAAATCAATCTCATAGAAGCATAAAGAGAATTGTTAGAGACTCAATATGTTCTATCCTTCAACTCTCAATCTCAACTCAAATCAATCTCATAGAAGCATAAAGAGAATTTTTAGAGACTCAATATGTTCTATCCTTCAACTCTCAATCTCAACTCAAATCAATCTCATAGAAGCATAAAGAGAATTGTTAGAGACTCAATATGTTCTATCCTTCAACTTTCAATCTCAACTCAAATCAATCTCATAGGAGCATAAAGAGAATTGTTAGAGACTCAATATGTTCTATCCTTCAACTCAAAAACAAACTCTTTCTCAAATCATAATAAATATAGAAGTAGTATACTTTCACAAGATCTTGAACCACAACCCAACAATTGTCAATAATGCAATATCAAGGAATCAACTCCTCCAACATAGAACCATAACTTGCTATCAAACCCTAGCCAAGTTAGTTTTCAAGAACTCAAAGCAATCTCTCTCTAAGCATCAAAAAGGGGTTCAAGATATTTCCAACTTCTCTCAAATGGGAATGCTCAACTTAACCACACAACCAAGTTTATCAAGCAAAGTACAACTTGATAAAATCAAATCTCAAAGGAGCAAGCCCAACTCATGTATCAAGTAAAGCATAACTTGATCAACTCAATCTCAATGGAAGCAATCTCAAAACCAAACTCTCAACAACCAAACAACTCAATTAGGGTTTCAACAACTTATAGCAATGGCATAAGCTTCTCACTCAAAAACCCTAAAGCAAACTTCAAATGCTTCCACTCTCATAAACCAGAATTATGCAATAACTCATAAACTCATCATGATCTCATAATGCATAATCAATACTTCCACTTTCAGAAAATAAGATCCACTCCAAATAAGGAAACTTAATTTAATCCTTTTCACTCCAAACTTATTTTTAGAAAACCATCAATCAATAATAACCATGGAAGAATGTGCCCATACCTTTACTTTGATGAAGAAGGAGAACTCAAAATCTATCACAACACTAACTCTCAATTTGCCACAAATTAGAGTTAGCAACAATGGAATAATGCACAATGATAAGAGTCCTAATAACACCTTATCACTCCAACTCATCAATAATCAAAACTCACAAATATACATATCAACAATATTCCTTTACACCTTATAACTCCTACTTAATATATCACAAAATAACTTCAACCTCAAAAAATAATTACAAGAGAATATCCACTCAATAACTCCAAAGGCTTTCTAACCCCAATATGACATTAAGCACAATTATTCCTTAAACCCTTATAACTCCTAAAATACATTTACTTCTAAATGCATTTACCATATAAACATTAAGCATCAATAATAACAATGTCAAAGCAATATTTCTATTTAACCTTATACCTCCATCCAATTACCAACAATAATTGCCAAGTCAAATCAAATATTCCACATTATCAACAAAAGATCTACCTTGGCCAAAAATCAATTCTCCAACCTTAGGAGAAGTGTGGAGACACCAACATAAGCGCCAAAGCGCTTCCTCCTCCAAACTCATGGCCCAAAGCAACTACTGTACCACATGCACAATAATCTATGACCAAAAATGAAACATGCCTGATGTGAATCGATCTCGACACCTCTGCCTAGCGAGCGCCTTCGCTCCACTGCCTCCATCATTGGAGCACAAGTGCCCAATGAAACTCTCAAGCGCCACTCATCGTTTTACCTTCCCTTTGCTCATAGAGATTAAAGACAAACATATTTGTCTTCCTCACAAGCGTACAAAATCAAAACTTAAACACAGAGCAATATGAAACTCAAAAATCATAGAGCAATCCAAAATCGAAGGTCACAGAGCAATACAAATTCGAAGGTAATCACGCAAATCGAAGGTGCATTGAACCTTAGGAATTAATGCCCTTTAATAGTCTTTTGCATCCCATGCAAGTTGACGTCGGTGCTATAAGTCTTCCACATGAGCACCGCTAAGGGTTTAGAAACCCTTTCAATAATAATTATTAAATTAATAATTATTATTTTATTAATAATAAACTTAACTTAAAACCTTTTCAAAGGTTTGAGTTAATTTATTTATTAATAATCAAAATGGACTTTTAAGGTTTTTTCAAGGAGCAAAAACCTTTTCATTAAGCCAAGATGGTTTTAATAAAAACCCTTAATGAGTCCAGATGGTTTTAAGAAAAACCTTTAACCTTGTCACCATGGTTTTAATTAAAAACCCTTAAACAAACATCATGGAACTTTCAAGATATTTTTGTCACCAAAATCTTTTTGACATCAACACAAATTCCTTTTGACATCAACACAAACTCCTTTTGACATCAATGACAACTCACAAACATGAAGCTAGGCAACAT
Organism: Wollemia nobilis; assembly: GCA_028583015.1. Lineage (NCBI taxonomy): Eukaryota > Viridiplantae > Streptophyta > Pinopsida > Araucariales > Araucariaceae > Wollemia > Wollemia nobilis. The sequence continues at coordinate 2,108,365 of JAQPPZ010003287.1, read as the reverse complement.
ACCCAAAATTACCAACAATCTCCCCCTTTGTCATTGATGGCAAACCACTACTGAAACCACTGCCAACTATCAAAATTGAAACCAACTAAAAACCATCCTCTGAAGCTTTGCTCCCCTTGACTCAAGGCTCTCCCCCTTTGTCATCAATGGCAAAGGGTCACCTTTGGGGCTCAGGGCTAAGAATGAGCCTCTTAGCTTAGCCCCTCCCCCACCTCCTGTTGAGGTGATTAATTCTGGGGTGGGAGTAAAACTCCCATTAGGCACTGATCATCATCAGTGTCCATAGCTGCCTTTCCATGATTTTTCTTGATATCCTTGTCCATGTTCCTATTCCTGTTCTTGTTCATATCCTTGTTCTTGTTCCTGTTCAAAACCCTGTTCCTGTTCATGTTCTCATCCCTATTTCTGTCCAAGCCATTATTCCTATTCCTATCATTATTCCTGTTCCTACCATTATTCTTGTTCTTGTTCATAGCCCTGAACCTGTACCTTGGAACTTCTGCTCTACACCATCTGGTTGTATGTCCTTCATTATTGCACTTATAACATTTGACAATGTTATTCCTTTGAGATGTACCTATTTTCTGAATCCTCTCTGTTGGACCAAACCTGTTCCTATTGTTAACCCTGCAATTAACTGCCTTGTGCCCAAACTGATTACAAGAGTAGCAATACCCTTGAAAGAAATTACCATTTCTAAAATTTCCATTAACCTGTCTTGCTTGAGCCCTGCATTGTGAAGCCATGTGTCCAAACCTGTGACATGCAAAACATCTTCCATTGAACTTTCCTTGCCTTGACCTCATAGGTCCTTTAGTATTTCTCCCCTTATGTTGATTCCTATTTTCTGATTCTGTGCTATCTGAATTACCATCTGAAAACTTACTCTCTGAAGTACTCTCTTCATCTGAACCATCTTCTTCTTGGGAGCTCATACTAGATTCCTCAACCTGTTCCTTTTGTTTCTTTCCAAAACCAAGACCTGTTTTATCTGTTGTCCTTCTTTGATCCTTGATGATTGATTTTACCTTCTTGGAACTTTCTTCAAACCTGTAAAGCTTCTCCTTGTACTCTTTAGTTTCCTTTTTCAAGGAAGCTACTTCATGTTTTAACTCTTTACACTCAAGAGACCTAGCTGCCAACTCTTCTTTGAGTTCCTGTGTCTTTGCTATAGAGATATCAAGATTCCCTATAAGCTCATCTCTTTCATAACGATATTCATCAAACCTATCAATGAGTCTAGCATATTTCTTTCTTTCTTTCTTTAACACATCAAGAGCATTAACAAGTTCAGCCTCAAGATCTACTTCTCCCTTTTCTCAAACATCCTCTATTTGTTTACCTTTTGAAACATCAATATCCTTTTCTGATTTCTTACCACTAGAGGTGCTACCTTCATCTAAAGCCATAAGAAGATCTTCCTCATAATTTTTTGAAGCATCCTCATACATAGTATTACCAGAATTCAAACCATCATTTGTACAATCATCCTCAAGGTGACCAAAATTTCCACATCTAAAGCACTTAAGCACAACAAATCTATTCCTCTTTTCTTTTCCTTCCTTTTCTGTTAGAAACAACATCTCATTTCTATCATCACTTGAAGAACTTCCATCATCACTACTAGAACACTTACTTGCTTTGTCTGTGTAGAAACTTTTCTTGTGTTTTTGGAAGTACCTCTTCCCTTGACTATTTTGCTCATTTCTGTTCTTCCTTTGATACCTGTGCTTCTCAGATTCCCTATGCTTATAATCCTATTTTTCTTCATCACAATCATCCTTGGGTTTCAAAAAGTCAGTAGCATAGTGACCAAACTTTCCACAATTGAAATATTTAATAGATTTCATACCTTTGTGCTTTCTTGAGAACTTGCCTTTCCTGTTGTAGTTTGCTTCTTCATCACTAGAAGACTCATCACTATCTTCTTGTTGTTTACCCTTGGACTTCTTGGTAGCTTTGAAAGTTGCCTCCTTCTTAGGATCAGGTACCACTTTAGTTCTTAACTCAAAAGTTGCAAGTATACTATGAAGCTCATCCTTTTTCAATTTATCCAAATCCTTGGCTTCCTCAATAGCTGAAATATTTTCACTAAATCTATTTGGAAGAGACCTCAAAATTTTATCACAAACATCATTTTCAGCAAGCTCAAGACCTAGTTCCTTCATGGAATTAACAATCTCATCCATACGAAGCATATAGTCACTAATATTTTCTTCATCATTCATCTTGAGTTGTTCAAACATACCTTTGTAATATCTCAATTTTGCTTTTCTGACATTTGCATCACCTGTATGAACCACTTGCAATTGATCCCACATTTCCTTTGTTGTATTACAATGAATCACCTTTGTAAGATCTACCTTTTGTAGACCTTTCAGAATTGCATTCATTGCCCTTGAATTGCTATGATGTAGAAGTTTCTCATCTTTAGTAGTAGGAGGAAGATTTGGAATAGTGTACCCAAACTCAACTGCTTCCCAAACTTCATTTCCAAGAGCCATTAGATGAACCTTCATCTTTATGCTCCATAGACCAAAATCTGTCCCATCAAGAATAGGTGTTGAATTACCACTTGTAAAATCCATTGTGTTCTTTTCAAGATTTTCCTTCAAGCTGTGAAACTCTTTCGAAGGAACCTGCTTTGATACCAATTGAAGAACACAAGCTTATACTGAGAGGGGGGGTGAATAGTATAAGACCACTTTTTAACTTTTTCCTTTTACTTTAGAAAGCAATGCAATGAACCAATAGCAAAATCAAAGTAGTAATCAAACCAGTGTACAAGTCATCACACAATTGAGACACCAATATAACGTGGTTCACCCAAGGTGGGCTACTCCACAGAGAAAATATTTCACTAAATTTTCTCAATCAAATCCTTTGGGAATCCTTCCCAATTACAATGTTTATGGACTTCCTGTCCAAAGGAGAATCCTTCCCCTAATCAAATATTTATGAGCCTCCTACCCAAAGGAGATGTCCTATCCCCCAAAGAAGTATTTATGAGCCTCCTACCCAAAGGAGATGTCCTATCCCCAAAGCTCTAGAAATGATACTTTAGAATATCACTACCTCTTCTGCTACTAGCAGGTGGAACTCCTTTCCATAGAAGACATCCTGTCCTCCTTGCTCTGGCTCTAGAGACTTCTGTCCTCACTGATCACCTCCATAACTGCTCATCAAAACCTGTACTAAACATAGTCAATCGGTCCAGCATAAGTCCTCTCAAACTCTATCACAAATCTACACCAAACTCAGTCCTCTGGTCTAGCACAAATCTGCTCTCAAATATCTGTCAGATCTATCCCAAGCTTAAGCCAAAATCTTGAACAAATCAATCACAACTGCTCACAAGTCTCCACCAAGACTTCATCAAATCTATCCACAAGTTCTTCAACAAGAACCTATCCAAATCAGTCCACAAGTTCTCCACAAGAACCTATCCAAATCAGTCCACAAGTTCTCCACAAGAACTTGTCCAAATAGTCCTAGCAAGCTCACCAAGAACTTGCCCAAATCAGCTCAAGCAAGTTTACCAAGAAACTTGCCCAATGTGAACACACAAAGAGAATTGTTAGAGACCCAATGTGTTTCATCCAATCATATCAAATCAATCTCATAGAAGCATAAAGAGAATTGTTAGAGACTCAATATGTTCTATCCTTCAACTTTCAATCTCAACTCAAATCAATCTCATAGAAGCATAAAGAGAATTGTTAGAGACTCAATATGTTCTATCCTTCAACTCTCAATCTCAACTCAAATCAATCTCATAGAAGCATAAAGAGAATTTTTAGAGACTCAATATGTTCTATCCTTCAACTCTCAATCTCAACTCAAATCAATCTCATAGAAGCATAAAGAGAATTTTTAGAGACTCAATATGTTCTATCCTTCAACTTTCAATCTCAACTCAAATCAATCTCATAGAAGCATAAAGAGAATTGTTAGAGACTCAATATGTTCTATCCTTCAACTCAAAAACAAACTCTTTCTCAAATCAGAATAAATATAGAAGTAGTATACTTTCACAAGATCTTGAACCACAACCCAACAATTGTCAATAATGCAATATCAAGGAATCAACTCCTCCAACATAGAACCATAACTTGCTATCAAACCCTAGCCAAGTTAGTTTTCAAGAACTCAAAGCAATCTCTCTCTAAGCATCAAAAAGGGGTTCAAGATATTTCCAACTTCTCTCAAATGGGAATGCTCAACTTAACCACACAACCAAGTTTATCAAGCAAAGTACAACTTGATAAAATCAAATCTCAAAGGAGCAAGCCCAACTCATGTATCAAGTAAAGCATAACTTGATCAACTCAATCTCAATGGAAGCAATCTCAAAACCAAACTCTCAACAACCAAACAACTCAATTAGGGTTTCAACAACTTATAGCAATGGCATAAGCTTCTCACTCAAAAACCCTAAAGCAAACTTCAAATGCTTCCACTCTCATAAACCAGAATTATGCAATAACTCATAAACTCATCATGATCTCATAATGCATAATCAATACTTCCACTTTCAGAAAATAAGATCCACTCCAAATAAGGAAACTTAATTTAATCCTTTTCACTCCAAACTTATTTTTAGAAAACCATCAATCAATAATAACCATGGAAGAATGTGCCCATACCTTTACTTTGATGAAGAAGGAGAACTCAAAATCTGTCACAACACTAACTCTCAATTTGCCACAAATTAGAGTTAGCAACAATGGAATAATGCACAATGATAAGAGTCCTAATAACACCTTATCACTCCAACTCATCAATAATCAAAACTCACAAATATACATATCAACAATATTCCTTTACACCTTATAACTCCTACTTAATATATCACAAAATAACTTCAACCTCAAAAAATAATTACAAGAGAATATCCACTCAATAACTCCAAAGGCTTTCTAACCCCAATATGACATTAAGCACAATTATTCCTTAAACCCTTATAACTCCTAAAATACATTTACTTCTAAATGCATTTACCATATAAACATTAAGCATCAATAATAACAATGTCAAAGCAATATTTCTATTTAACCTTATACCTCCATCCAATTACCAACAATAATTGCCAAGTCAAATCAAATATTCCACATTATCAACAAAAGATCTACCTTGGCCAAAAATCAATTCTCCAACCTTAGGAGAAGTGTGGAGACACCAACATAAGCGCCAAAGTGCTTCCTCCTCCAAACTCATGGCCCAAAGCAACTATTGTACCACATGCACAATAATTCATGACCAAAAAATGAAACATGCCCAACGCGAATCGATCTCGACACCTCTGCCTAGCGAGCGCCTTCGCTCCACTACCTTCGTCATTGGAGCACAAGTGCCCAACAAAACTCTCAAGTGCCACTCATCGTTTTACCTTCCCTTTGCTCATAGAGATTAAAGACAAACATATTTGTCTTCCTCATAGGCGTACGAAATCGAAACTTAAACACAAAGCAATACGAAACTCAAAAATCATAGAGCAATCCAAAATCGAAGGTCACAGAGCAATACAAATTTGAAGGTAATCACGCAAATCGGAGGTGCATTGAACCTTAGGAATTAATGCCCTTTAATAGTCTTTTGCATCCCATGCAAGTTGACGTCGATGTTGGAGGTAAGTCTTCCACATGAGCGCCGCTAAGGGTTTAGAAACCCTTTCAATAATAATTATTAAATTAATAATTATTATTTTATTAATAATAAACTTAACTTAAAACCTTTTCAAAGGTTTGAGTTAATTTATTTATTAATAATCAAAATGGACTTTTAAGGTTTTTTCAAGGAGCAAAACCTTTTCATTAAGCCAAGATGGTTTTAATAAAAACCCTTAATGAGTCCAGATGGTTTTAAGAAAAACCTTTAACCTTGTCACCATGGTTTTAATTAAAAACCCTTAAACAAACATCATGGAACTTTCAAGATCTTTTTGGCACCAAACTCTTTTTGACATCAGCACAAATTCCTTTTGACATCAACACAAACTCCTTTTGACATCAATGACAACTCACAAACATGAAGCTAGGCAACATACCCAAAATTGCCAACATTCTCTTTTATCCTTTCGTTTCTTCTAATGGCTCCATTCCTTAGAAGTTAGCAAAGGCATATATAGTTTGATAACATTCCCCAAGAAGATGATCAAATTTATAGAGAGAATCCTAACCTTGATATAGAAGAGTAAAAAAATGTTGAAACTGAAACAAACTATGATCCCTTTGAAGGGCCTAATGATGTTTACTTCTTTAAATCATTTGATCATGTTTGAGGTTTCATGAAACATCATAGGAAAGACCTACTTAAGGCTATGGAATGGAAATCTCAACTCGAAAGAGGTGAGACTCCTCCTCCTTTGATAGTATCTCCTAGACATGTTCACAATAACCATTTGTTTGAATCTTTGACTCATGATAATCATGTCCGTTAACCAACTTTTGTCACTACTGTAACCACCAACATTGGAAGGATTTCACAAGTTCTTCCAACCAATAGTGCCACTCAAGATTATTTTCAATTTCCTCCTCATTCAGCTAATATCAACATTTTTGCTTTTGTTCCACCAACTGTTAGTTATCCTCTCCAATAAGATACCACATATCATAACCAATACCATAACAATATCAATATATCCAACATAGGCCAAGTACCCTTTCAACAACCTACCTATACCCCTCCCTTAGGGAATTTAAGGGCATTGCATAACAACAATATCAAGGTGCAAATTTTAACTAATATGGTGAAATAATTAGTTTCAATATTGGATATGATTCAACCTCCTAGTTTCACCTACAACTATAGAGAAATGTGCAATCAACCCTTGGATCCCATCGTCGTCACTAAACCCTATCCTAAGCATTTACCCATGTTAGTTTTACCTATATATAAGGGAACGAAAGATCCAATTGAGCATTTAATAATATTTAGAACAACTTGCTATGATATCATATATGATGACATGTTTTTGCTAAATATGTTCTTTAAGAGTCTTGGTGGTATGGCATTAGAGTGGTATTATCAATTACCCAACCATTCTTTGAGGAATTTTGAAGAGATAGTTGAATTATTTGTTCAATATATTGGTGCTTATGTTGAAAATAATGTGACCATTAAATATGTTTACATGTTAAAACAAGGTAAAGAGTAAAGTTTTTTAGAATTCCTATCTCATTAGAGGAGTCTAGTTGTACGCTTAATATATGCCTTACCTCCTCGAGACATGCTTGAGATATTTATTAGAAATTTGCAAGAGCAATTATCTTATGCATTGGAAACAATGACTATCAAATATTTTGATCAAGCAATTGACTTAGCAAGAAAGGTAGAGCAAGCTCTTATCAAAGGACGACAACTTAAAGTTAAAGAAGATAGGACCGCTAAAAATCAGTATAAGAACAAGCATGTGGTAGGTGATGGAGTCATGGATAGTAGACCTATTAATATTATTGTTAACAACCTACAAAATATGGTGCTTAGCCAACCTCCAAAACCTCCAAAAAAGAATTTCACAAGACTCAACGTGCCTATGGTAGTGGTCCTAAAGTATTTTTTGGAAATTAATATGATGGAGTTGCCTCCCATAAGGTAACCTGATACCACAACTAATTGGTATAAGGTTGGTCAACACTGTGAGTATCATAGAGTGGAGGGGTACTGGAAAAATTCTTGTAAGAGGTTGAAACATGTGGTTTAAGACCTAATTGATGTAGGATGCCTTGTTACAAATGTTAGAGTTAAAGTGCACTATGCCTTCAGTTTGACACTTGTCAGTTTCATTGACAAGTGTCATGTTTATCATATAGGCCTTCTGCCTATATATGTAACCTATTTTTATCAATAAAATAATCATTTTCAGTTTGATTACTCCTGACATCTGGTATCAGAGCAGGCTTTCCCTGCCCTATGAAACCCCTGAGGGGGATTTCCCTCATGGAAATCCTCCCTCCCCCCTCATCCTTTCCCCCATTTTTCCCATTTTTTCATTTCCCCCATTTTTTTTTCAAAATAGGGAGTATGCTCTTCATCCTTGATGGATGAATCAGAAACCAGATTTTTGAAAATTAATGGCTGCCATTTGCTACAGGCCTGGGATATAGTGGCAGCGTTGCTAGCCATTCGTGGATCCTTGTTTTTTTTTTAAACTATATGGATTCGTAGTTTGCAGACTTGGATTACTATTGCTGGGCAAGGAATGTTGTTTTATTCTAGCAACCCTTGGGCCGATCGTTTTTTTTTTCCCGTGGTGCTGTGATTTGATGTGAAGTTTGATTGCATGCGAGAGAACTCCAGTTTTTTAATGGGTTGCTGTCATCGCTAAAAGAAACATCTAAGTGTGAATGTTGTTTATATTGCAGTCCTCAAACCTTTGTCTGGTCCTCATAATGATCCGCCTCCAAAAATAACAAAGATCTGATGCTCATTCGACTGGTGTTTTCTGCTGCCACTGCTACAGAGGAGAATTGCTGACCTTGCTACCGGAGAACCCATCCTACCAGATTTCTGGCTGCCCATGGTACTACAGAAAAATCTGCAATAGACAAATGGAGCAGCAACAGCGTCAACAACGGACAAATTGGTCGTAGGGATGGCGATGTAATCTGCACCACGCGCTGTTTTCATGGTCCAAACAATAGATTTTTAATCAAATCCCGTTGAGATGATTTGCCTACAATGAGATGGATGCGGACTGAGCAGAGAAGATTCATGTTCACAATCGAAAACCACCTGCAGAGCGAAATCAGCGATGGTGTGCTGCGTTGTCCTATACGACGAAACGGGCTGAACTGGATCAAGGGCCCGTGGAGCCCCGAGGAGGATGTGTGCCTTACCCATTTTTTCACCTGTGCGGTGTCGAATATTTGGCGGTATGATAGACTGGACAAATATAAAAAAAAAAAAAATGGACATGAAAGCCCGAGATCGTTTTTCGACGTCGATCTTTCTCACCCACGGCGGCAGCAATAGCTTACAATTTCGGTGCTGTATACACCGAAAAGAAAAATGTTCTCATCTTTGACCTAGGTGGAGGCTTCGCCTTACCGGGAACTTTCGCGGGCGTTCGAACCTTCGCTGCGCTGCCAACCAGAGCTGTCGTTGTCGCTGTCAGCCCTAGACGTCAAGAGCTCGTGCAGCAATATTCTACAGGAGGGAGGAGGAAGATATTTGGGTACAGAGCAGAGCAACGCACGCGATTCAAGGTGTTTGTTATTTGGATATAGGCATCTAGAGTTATTTCAGCCTATAATGGCAGAGGAGTCGTTAATTGAATATGCACCTCTGCAGATATCGAGGCTTTGATCCGTAATTCATAGTTCAGTCATTGAAATTTCTATTTTTACTGATTTTATCTGTACTGAAGTGTGGAGGAGACGAACTGGTACAACAACCTGGTGCTGGGCCCGCTCGTGCCATGAAAATTTTGGTCGCCATTGCCGAAGATTTTGCAGACTGAATCCCACATCTAATTATCTCTTCATGAAATTTCGTTTTTCGGCTGTTGAAGAAATCGACCCTTGCAAGGATGGCGGGGTCGTCCGGGCGGTATTCTTCCATGCCCATGGCAGTTTTCGGGTGGGGCTCCGCGGGGACCAAGGGCTCGATGGCGCAGTGGAAGCCACATGGCCGTGGAGGTATTCAAGAAGCGGTTATGATCTCCGAGATGAGTCTCCGAGATGATCGTCGGGCGTCAGGCCATTTGGCAGCACTATTAAATCTGGCAGACAGCGTGGAAGGCCCACAGAGGGCATTATTTTAAATTTTGAAATGAGGGCATATTAGTGGGGCACTTTTTATGAGAAGTCAAAATATTTTTTAACGGCGGTATATGTTTTTTTTTTTTTTACTGTGGGGTATTTTATTTCAAAAGGGGATAATTTATGAAATGGTTAGGAGCATTTGATTCGATTTGTATGGAGCTACTTTAATCATGAAGAGTTTTATTGGTCCACATGGCCCATGTAATTGCCCTGCGTGGGAAAATTGAGTCTGTTTTTTTTCCGCCATAGTGCGATGCCAGGAATATGATATTCCTGAGGTTTATTTTGCTACCTTAGATAGGCATTATGATTTTTTCACATGATGAAGGCCCCTTTGATAATGGAATATAGGGGTATTTATAGTCGTTGGAAACGTTTTTCCGCGACGGACACAATGGTGGTGTCATATTGAAATTTTGAGGCTATTTCATTTGAGTTTTTTAGCCTCAAATTTTTATACCTTGGAGTGCACTCTTGGTTGTACCCGACACTCCCAAGGTAATTTTATTTGTGATCCTTGTATCTAGTGACCTTTTCTATACACTTGGCGAATGCAGCGGCTGGTTACCCATGCATTTCGGTGAGATGACATGGTCACCATAAGGACACTTATACTAGGGACTACAGACAAAGACACCCTAGACTCTATCCGAGGTTGTTTTCGGATCTACTTCTGAAGACTACAGACGAAGACACTTCAAAAGATTCTCTTCTTTTCTTCTTCTCTCCTCCTATTTTGATCTATGGCTCATTTTATTGTATTGAGTGCATTTTCGGTAGAGACCGACACTCTTATATGGCTCGTTTTTCCTTTCATTAGGTGCATTTTCGACAGAGACCGACACCTTCTAGATTGAGTTCACCATAAAGAGAGATTTGATATTTATGGTGAATCTAGTCAGTGACCTACGAGAGGCAACATCCTCTGAGGATGACCTACAGAGGCAATAGACCCAGAAGTGGCTGACCCTGAGGCACCCATGATGACCTTGAGGCACTTAGACGGCTGACCCAATGGCAACAGACCCGTTGAAGTGGCTGACCCTGAGGCAACAGACCGAGATGTATACACAGTGGATCTAGCATTATTAACAGTTGGAGAGCCAAGAGCACAAAGCACGAGCCTAAGACCAAATCAGCAATAAGGAGGATGATAGGTTGTTTTGCACTATGCCTTCAGTTTGACACTTGTCAGTTTCATTGACAAGTGTCATGTTTATCATATAGGCCTTCTGCCTATATATGTAACCTGTTTTTATCAATAAAATAATCCTTTTCAGTTTGATTACTCCTGACAACAAAAGGTTCTCAACCTAATCCTCCAACAAAAAATCAACCTCCTACATAACGAAAACCCATAATAAATCAAGACTTGGGGATTTTTCAAGATCCTCTTCCTAAGCATGGTCAGTAGGTAACAAATCACGTGTCTTATAAGAATGTGCCACCTCCATATGATAATGTAGTTGGTATGATAGTAGCAACTACAAGGCAAGAAGCACAGAATAAACAGACCCAACATTATCAGTAGGAGACGAGTTCTTCATCCAACCCACCTTCAAAACCTTCTTTAGTTTTGAAGAGTATCCAAAAAAAGAGCGCAAGCGTAGAAAATCCACCTTTAGTTTTGAAACCAAAACATAAAATCTCCTATGACATTCAAAAATAGTTAGCCAATACCCCATCCAAAATCTCTATCTTAGACATCTTACAAACTTCTCCTATTCATAGGGAAGCTTTGTTGGAACTTTGAAGACAACAATTTGTCCCTGTAGACATTTCCCCTAGTGTTGTAGCTAATATCATAGGTTCTCTTGGGATACATCACATCATATTTTTGAATGATGATATGCCTTACTCAAACTTATGAGGGTATTCTTCCCTTTACATCACAACATTTATTGGGAGAACTTTTATCAAGCAAATCTTGATTGACAACGGTTCTTCCCTTAATTTATGCACTTATCAAATTTTCCAAAATTTTGGATTAAAAAAGGAAGACCTAACTAAATTTAATATTATCATAAAGGCTACTCATATAAATCACTAAAGGCACCTTGTAATAGGGTGGTTTTTGTTATCATGGACTACTTCACTCTAGATAGCAAGAGGGATATTCTTAGAAGCTTTCACTTTGCATTCCTAAATCAACTTCATCATGGAATATTATTAAATTTTCTTTCTTTCTTTTTTAATTCTCTAGAAAAGTCAGTGCAAAGCGTTAAAAACAAACACTCTTTAAATCCACTACATTAGGGATTAATTAAGGTGATCTTCAATCATGTGTCTAAGAAGAAAGACGGTGTGCCTAAGATGAAATCATCATTGGTTGATTACCCTATTGACTCCCTTTTAGATAAGGATACTCCTATCTCTTCTGAAGGGAACTCCACCAAATCTTAGGTCCCTTTTGGTGATTCAATTGCTTCAAGTTCCACTCTAGATGATAGGGTGAGGGAGAAGTTACAGATAAAGGAAGCGATGATAGTGAATCCAAGTAGTATTGGTGGCTCTAAAAGGAAGACTATGTGTTCTAAATGCCTATCTGCTAAGGCAGTTAAAATGCAAAAGACACCTATGTTTATCAAATATTCTAATATGGAAGAGTTAAAAGGAAGTTGAAACCTCTTAGCGGGTCCATGTTAAAAAATATGTCAAAACCATAGGTGTTCTCTTTTTTCTAACACAAGTAAAGATATGTACTCTGAAAGAATTTGTACGGTCCTTGATTAGTACTCTTAAAGTTTCTCTCTTATGTGAAATAACTCAAGTATATGTTAAACTAGGAACATTGGGATCTAAATGCTTCTATGGTATGGAAGGATCCATATGGGAATGAGAATGTGGATTAAGGTTCTTGGAAACTTCCACTCTTTTTTTTGTTGCTCTATATTAGAGGTTTTTTTGCCTGATTTGGTTTATTTGGTATTTAGTGTCTGTCTATCCTTTGTTCTCATTGGTTTGGTTGTCCTTTGGGCTATTTTTTTACCATTTGGAGGTTCTTTGTGTTCTCAATTCCTCCATGTTATTCTCTCTCTCTCCTCTTGTCCCTTAAGGGTCTATTTTACTGTTAGTTGTTACAATTGTGGGTTGGTCTCAACTCTTAGTTTATCTTGATTTATTTTCAATAATGTGGGTTACCTTATTGTAAAAGGTTTGGGGATCCTTTCAAAACCCCTTCTTGTATCTAACCCAAAAAAAAGTTGTAGGTGCAAAATTTGTTGCATAGTTAGTTCCTTCTCTTTATGCAAACCCCTTTGCAATGAGTTGATCCTTATATTTATTAATTGAACCATATTCTCATTCCCATATGGATCCTTCCATACCATAGAAGCAACTAGGTCCAGTGTTTCATTTATCATCAAAGATGTGTACTCTACTTCCATTGCTTTCCTCCACTCAAGTGAACTGATTACATTCTTTAATGATATTAGTTTAGAATTCTATATTACTAATATCATTAGGCCTAAATTTACTTCTTTCCATGTACTAATATGAGTACAAGGTCTAGTGTAAGTTAAATCAGGTGGTGTGTCAAGCTTTGCATCTCTAAGAGTATTTGTGAGCCATATTGGAGTCTTATTTTGTTGAAGTGGTGTTGTTGCAATTGATTCATCAACCTCTTCTAGCTCATTGATCATAATAGGAGGATCAATTGGAGGTGTGGTATTCTTAGATTCCTTGGAAACTTCAATGTCCATCTTAAATTCTTTATCAAATACCATATCTCTACTTATATAAATTTTTTTGGTGACTAGGTCAAATATTCAATAGGCTTTTGATACCTCATCATGCCCAAGAAAAATACTAGACAATATTTTGGCATCCAACTTAGTTCTCTTTTGCTTCAGCATGTGCATGTATGCTTTACATCCAAAAACTCTAAAATGTACAACAAAAGGATTTCATCTAGACCAAGATTTTTCGATGTAATTCCTTGAAGGGCATTTGTAGATGCTCTATTTTGAATATATACTATAGTTTGAATAACTTCATCCATATATTGTTGCTCAATATTTGCTCCAATGAGCATACACCAAGCCATTTCCATAATGGAACTATTTATTCTCTCAACAACCCCATTCTATTATGGAGTATAAGTAGTAAAAAACTATCTCTTAGTCCCATTTTGTGCCAAAATTTTGAGAAATTATTGGATGTATATCCCCCCTCAATTTGAGTGGAAGACTCAAATAGAACATTGTGTTTTTATCTCAACAAGTTGCTTGAATTATGGAAAATGTGTGAAGGTGTCTTATTTTAAAGGAAATATACCCACATTTTTCATGAATAATCATCTATAAAGATATGAAAGTACCTATATCCACTGTAGTTGGATGGCATGGGTAAACATATATTAGTGTGTACTACATCCAATGGTCCTTGACCTTGATGATTTGTTAACTTAAAAGAGACTCAATGTTGTTTCCATATTAAATAACCCAAGCAAACTGGTAAGTTGAGTGAGAGGTTGAGCAGTCCTTTCACTATATCATGTTTTTTTATCCAGATTAAATACCTTAAACTAAGATGACCACGTATTCTATGCTAGAGTGAAGTAGCATTAGTTGTGGTTGTAGACAAAGTGACATTAGGAGATGATAGAACATCAAGTGCAAAAAAAAAAATATTGTAAGAACAAGTAGCCATAAACTTTCCATGTTTTATAATGAAACATTTCTTATTTCCATCAACAACTTTGAATTCAACTACCATTTCTCAATCTAACATTTGGGATACTGATAGAAACTTGTTTTCTAATCCTAGTACATATATCACATTTTCAGTTGTATATTTTTCATCTGATAGATTGATAGAAATTCCCACTCCTTTAAAAAAATAGCTCTTATTGTTAGCAATTATGACTAGAATCCATATTTTACTTACAGTGAATCAAACTATTATTGTCTCCAATCATATGTTTACTAGTACCTAAATCAATATACTAAACTTCATCCCTTGATTTTTCCACTACCTTAGACATAAGTATCTTATGGGATAGTTTTGAGTTTTCAAATTCAGGTTCGTCATGTGAAACATGCCCTTTTTGTTGCTATGATTTTTTTATGAGATTGGTTTGCTAGACCCCCTCTAGTCAATGAATTGTATCTACAAAACTTGGTATCATATCCTTCCTTATCACAAATAATAATACCTCCTTTGTTTTTTAGGTTACTTTTGTGATAAAGCCATAGTAAGGGTTCCTTATATCTCCCAAAATGATCCCCCGTTCTATATACCACCAGTTCAATATATTGATCCTTTCTATATACTCACCCTTCATATATACCTATCGATACATAGAAGAAGATAGTCCTCTCTATATATGTGGTCATACTAGAGAGAGATTTAAGGTACATAAAAGAGAATGATACATGGTACCAAGGTGGTACTGAAAAATATTCACCCTATCAATAACACTTGCTTAAAGAGAAATCCTTGTACATGGGTGTAACTTTTCTATATACTTAAAATTTTAATTTTAGGATTTACGTCTAATGATAGTGATGAATAGGGTAAAATTTGGAGTAGAAAAAATCATAAAGAAAAGTCCTTATTATCTTAAATGATTTATAGGATCGATGTCCAAACATCGTTATGGTAGCTATATTAGGCTATAGACATAGTAACTTAAAATGATAGCATAACATGTAAATTCAAACCAATGTTGTCATTTTTACCAAACATTGTGATTTGTGCTTAAGCACAAATTTATATAAAAAAATTGTAAAATGCCTTTTTTAAGATGTCAGACTTTGCCAAAAATGCACCTTCTTACATAAAATTTACAACCTTTCTTTAAATTTTGTAAAAATAATATTTACTATATTCTATAGTTTTTCTTAGAAAACTTAGCAAAATGCAAAATATAATTATTTTATTTTTAGGGTAGTAAAATAAAAGGAATACAAACTTTGGTGAGTTTTGAACCCCTAAATCATTATTTAAAAACTTGATACTTTCTTTTCAATTCCAAATCATCTACTTCATCATTTATGCATTAAAATAAAAGTAATTTGATTTTGGTTTATACTTATTCATTTATGTCTTCAAACAACATGCCCACGGGTTTTAGAGGTCTGTCAACTGAACTCACTCCATGTTTGGTCTCTACAAGTCCATATTGTTCAATGTTTGTGTCTAACTGCATGTTTGGTCGACATAATGTGTCATGTTATTTTTTGAGATAGGATCCCTTAGAGGAGAAATAAATTACAAAGGTAGCTCTCCAAAGCATTATAATCACCTTTTCAAGTCCTTCTTTGGGATATACTCTTTTAGAGGAGCAATCAATTATAGGAACATATTTTAAGAACATTATAGTCACCTCTATTTCAATTGAAAATAATTTTATTCAATTAGAAATATTTCTTTATTAATTTATTACTATCAAATGCTAGCAATACAATAATTTTTTATGTCTTGTCAAAACAAATTAGACCAGTAGTTATTCTTTACCTTTCTAGGTTTTATAGAGTGATGTTTCTAGAGCCAAGTTTGAAATATTGACACTGCTCAATCTCCACATTAAGGATTGGTTTTTTTGTTGGGATACGAGCATGGACCTTCATAGAAACAACATAGAATTCTCCAAGCTCAATATCCAAGTCAAAGATCTCCATGTTTAGAACCACATCCTTTAATCACTAGTTACACTACTCGTTTCACTTATCAAAATGTAAATGCAATTCTAGTCTAAAATATGGCATTGGAAATATATTCTCAATGAAAGTTATCATTTAGAGTGATTGCATGTAATTGTTCCATTACAACCATGTCAACTATCTTTATTTTTATTAGATCAATCCCTAGGTTTAGTTAGTCAACCCTTAAACATTAGGGTTAAGGTTAATATTAATTTAATCTATAGATACGAAGAATTTTGTATTAGTTAGATCATTAAATATATTTGGATCTACATCATGTATTCCCCACATATGAGACTTTTCCCTCTCTGAGTGGATGTCGATTTACATTGATTTAAGTTTGGATTCGATTATTGCTTGTTGATTTTTTTGGCATTTGGATCTAATATTGTATTTTAAGTCTTGAGGTTGGATTGTAACAAGTGGTATCAAAGCAACAATTCCAGCAAAGTGGGGATAATTTTTTTATAGAATTGGTGAATATGTTTTTCCAAGTTAAAGACTCATGTTGTGTTTCACTCTTTTGCATACTACTCACAACAATAAGAGATTGAAATTGCTAGAACAAAGGCCAATGTCACTAGCTTCATGCGCCACTATAGCAAAAAATGTAAAGGCCATATTTTCCCCATGTTTATCTCTCACTATATGTTGAACCTAGTGAATATAAACCCATAACTAGACCTGCATAGTTACCCATGTTGGTCTAGCTCCAGCTTTTATCACCAACTTCATGCACCACTATCACAATGTTTTACATGCGTTGCTATCACTTTATGGTTGATCCTAGCATTATTATTGCTTTCACCCATTCTTCCTCTTGTACTTTCCCCTAGAAATCTAATGGATTGGTGCCTTTTGGTTCTTTTGGATAATTTTGCCATAAAATATTCACATTCCATATTCTTTAATAATTTGCCATGGCTTCATACATAGAATAAATTTAAAATTATAATTAATTAAATCCTAAAAATATGCACAAATTATTTAATCAAATAAGCAAGAGTAACATTGTTACCTAGAGAGGAAGATTCTAAGGTATTTTAATAGTTCTATAAGGCTATATTAAAATTTTAATTTTTTTAATAACAATTTCTAAATAGGAAAAATTAAATTCAAGAAAATAATACTAATAATATTTGTTAAATAAAAAAAGAGAAAAATAATAATAAAAAAAACATAAATAATATATGTATGTATATGTAAATAAATGAATTGTGATCATCTCTTGAAACTACTCAAAGTGCATGAGTGATCCTACTACCACCACTAGTTGGACACAAATCAATGGACAATTACATCATACTACTTTTTTATAGGATGTGTGTATGAGTAGAAAGAAGCATCAACCCAAAAATTTTGTTAAGCATAACAACACTCCCCTAATATCAATAGTTTTCACCAACATCTTCTTTCCTCCAATACCATGGTTTTGCTCCCACACAACACATATAGTTCTTCCTCTCTCCCTCTCATTAATTATCACCCTGCAACCTCTCCATGTGGTATTCCTCTTTCCAATAATATTGATCCTAGTTTGCATCAATAATTGAAACAAAGAATAAATGGTTGCTTTCCTTGTAAACACCTTGAATAAAAAAACTAAGTCCTTGAATAACATTAAAATAATCCTAAATCTATCCATTACTATGACTCCTCTTGTCCAAGGATCATAATCCTCCAATTTTTATCCCTTACGACCTAGGCTCTGCCTCTATTTGGACTCCTCAGTAGGAGGTGCTAATTTCCTTGAATGGCATCATGACACTTATATTCCCTACATCAACATGCCCCCATTTGAAAGTATCAATCCTCGAGGATGCTTGGCCAAAATGAAAGGCCTTATCCATCTATACCATATTTTTAAAATAGTTCATTCACACTACCAAATTCTAAGTTGGGCACCCAAGCTTGTTGTGGCAACTCTACCAAAATGGTGGTCCTCTATAGTGGCCTAACTTTAAATAATGATCTCTTAAAATATTTTACAAGGAATATTTCACATCATATGTGATACATCTTATGAAAACCAAGCAAATAGAAACATTACAAGAGTATTGCTCCAACCCATAAATTGAGTCCAATGGTGGTGGTCTCAACCTTTTGCTATGGTCTTAAGGATAAAATTCAAAAGGAAGTTGATATACATGATCCCTATACTCTTGATGATGCACAATGTATAGCTTTGGAAGCAAAAAAAAAGCTCAAATATTCCAATCCTTCATATAGATATGACTTCAACTATCATTGTACTTACAACAATTTTGAGTGTTTCCAAGGATTTGTATACTTCAAGTGTTGTTCTCACCATTATTGAGATTAATCCTATGAAGAACATCATAAATTTCTATTGAAATAAGGAGACACAATAGTATCTTATGATGAAGATTCATTACAATAAGATCAACCAATAGAAGAAGGACAACAACCAACAGAATTAGATAAAACAAAATAGGAGGATGACACCATGGTTATCTCTACTCATGAACTTATGGGGATTCAATATCACCATACTATAAATGTATAAGAATTTATTAAATGACAATGTGTCAATGTGTTGATTAATTTAGGTAGCACATCTAACTTTATAGATAGTAAGAGGCCAAAGTATTTGGGATTATATATCAATACCTCAAATCAAGATAAATATCAACTCTTAATTGCAAATGGAGGCACTGCCAAATGTGTGGGTTGAATAGATAAAGGTAACATTCAATTGGGATATTATACTTGGGTGGATGATCTCTTTGCAATGAACTAAGGAAGTTCATATGTCATCTTGGAAGCACAATGGCTATCTCAACTCGGTGATGTTACTTTTAATCTACAAAAATTATATTTCAAATGGACATAGAATGGAAAGGTCATTTGTCTCCAAGGAATCCAATCCCTTCCTCCAAGCTTGTTGGATCACATAGCACAAAAGATACTAAAGAAAATTGGATGGGATTATTTGCCTAATTCAATTGCATAGAGGTTCAATCATCAGATTCATCTCTTCCAAATCTTCCTTTAGATTTATAAAATATTATGGATTTCTATGAGGAGATTTTTATTGATCCTAAGGTCTACCTTCTAAGTGTACATATGATCATGTCATCCATATTGTTCCAATAATTCAACCTCCTAATGTGCATCCTTACCACTACCTTCAAATCCAAAATTTAGAAACTAAGAAGGTTCAAGAGATGTTAGAGAAAGGAATCATATGTATAAGCATCAGTTCATATTCTTCTTTGATGGTGATGGTACAACATAAGGATAAAATGTGGTACATGTGACATTATTTTTTCCTTCTCAACAAGATCACTATCGAAGATAAGTTTCCTATCCCTATTATAGATGATATGTTGGATGAATTGCATGGTGCTAGATACTTTACTAAACTATATTTGCACTCTAGAGAAGAGGATATCCATGGGAATACTTTTTTTACACGTGAGGATCATTATGATTTATTAGTCATGTATTTTGGACTCAATAATGATTCTTCCACTTTTCAAAGTCTCATGAACCATATCTTTCATATTTTTATTCATAAGTTTTCTCTAGTTTTCTTTAATGATATTTTAATTTATAGCAAATTCTAGGAGGATAATCTAATCCATATTGACAAAGTCCTTCACTTGCTACAAAAGAAAAAACTCTTTGTTAAAATTTCCAAATGTTCCTTTGGGGTCCAAAAGGTAGAATATTTGGGACATATAGTAACTCAAGAACGAGTCAATGCAAATCCTACCAATATCAAAGCTATGTGATATTGACCCTTGACCAAATCCCTTAAACAACTCCATGGATTTTTAGAACTCACAGGCTATTACAAAAAACTTGTTTACAACTATGGAAATATTGTTTCTCCTTTCACTTCTCTCACAAAAAAGTATGCTTTTATTTGGTTTTAAGTTGCTTCCTAGGCCTTCCAATCCCTCAAAGAAGTTATGCGTTCCACTCTAGTTTTGGTCATTCCTAATTTTTGCAACAAGATTTTTTTCATTGAATGTGATGCTTCCAACATAAGTATTGGAGTTGTTTTTAATGCAGTATGATCACCCATTGGTCTTTGAAAGTAAGAAACTTTCAAACAAGAATTTGGGATGGTCTAATTATGAGAAAAAAATATTAGCTATTTTGTATGCCATGGAAAAATGAAGGCCTTATTTTTTGGGGAATAATTTCATCATCAAGACTAACCATAGCAGCCTTAAGCATTTCTTAAAGTAGTGTCTCTCATACCTTGAATAAAATAAATGGATGACCAAGATCTTGGGTTATAATTTTTTCATTGAATACAAGAAAGAAAAAGAGAATATCGTGGTTGATACCTTATCTCTCATATATGAGGATGATATTGCTATCAATGCCATATATTTTCCTTGTCCAAAATGGTTTTTTCAACTTTGAGAATATTGGCTTTCAAATCTAGAGACTACTTAGATCATTCTTGACATGAAAACAAGATCATCATTGAAGCCTTTTTACTCATATATTAGCAGAGTGCTTTGCAAAAATAATCACATTTATCTTCCTTATTCTTTGGATATTAAGTTAAAGGTTCTCCAAGATTTGCATGCATCTCCTTTGGTTGGACACTCTATATTTTTAAAACCTTATCAGGAGGTGAAGCAATCATTTTCATGGAAGGGATTAAAAATATATATCAATATGTTTGTGGTTAAGTGTGAGGTTTGTTAGCATAAAAAAGGGGAAATAATTAATTCTCCTAAATTGTTGTAACCATTTTCCATCCTTAATTTTCAATCAGAGAACATATCCATGGACTTCATTGAGGGCCTTCCTAAATTAGAGGTCAAAATTATGATATTTTTAGTAGTAGGCCACCTTTTCAGGTATGCTCATTTATGTGCATTGCATCATCCCTATTTAGCAAGTACAATGGTCAAGGAATTTATTGATTATATTTTTAAGTTACATGGTATACCCAAATATACTATGAGTGATCATAATATTGTTTTCATCAATAACTTTTGGAAGGAATTGTTTCATCTTAGTGATACCAAGTTGAGTATGTCCTCTTCATGTCACCCTTAATTGGATGGTTAAAAAAAGATTGTTAATAAATATTTAGGTATTTACCTTCATTATTTTCTCAAGACAACTAGTATCATTAGGTCTAGTGGCTATCATTTGTTGAATTGTGTTACAATTATTCTTA
This sequence comes from Wollemia nobilis, assembly GCA_028583015.1. Lineage (NCBI taxonomy): Eukaryota > Viridiplantae > Streptophyta > Pinopsida > Araucariales > Araucariaceae > Wollemia > Wollemia nobilis. The sequence goes on along the minus strand of JAQPPZ010003287.1, from coordinate 2,086,781 downwards.
TGATTCATCCCTTAAGATGTCCCATTTGAAGTATTATATGGTCAAAACATTTCTTCAACCATAGACTATGTTCTCGGATCTTCCAAGGTTTCTCAGGTAGATAAATTTTTATACTTACAATGACTTGTACTTTACCTTCTTAAAGATATACTAATCCAAGCCTAGAATTGCATGAAGCAACAATAGGATTCACATCATTCTGAATGGCAATTCATTATCATAAATATGGTCTTTTTGTGCCTACAACCTTACAATAAATTATCTTTGAAGATCGAATATAGCTAGAAATTGACTCATTTTTATGGGCCCTACAAGGTGGTTCATCACATTGGTGAAGTGGCATATCAGTTGTAGCTTCCACCCTCTTCTTGCATCCATCAAGTCTTTCATGTATCCTATCTCAAAAAAGTTATTGGCCAAAATTCAAAGTACCAAATAGAGCTTTTAGTACTCAATGAGGAAGGTCAATTCACTCTTCAACCTAAAGTAATATTGTGATCCAGAGTTTGTCATCTTCGATGTCAATAAATTTAGAAGTTTCTCATCAAGTGGTAGGACCATTTTGAAGAAGATTCTATATGGGAGTCTGAGAGCATTTTCTAATATTTTCCATCTTTGAGGACAAAGACTTCTAAGGAAGGGAACCATGTAATGGATCCAATATAAACATGTAAATTATCTTTATTTTTATTAGGATTAAGGTTAGTATTGATTTAATTAGTAATTGGAATAATTTTGTATTAGTGGGATTGTCAAATATATTTAGATTTATCCAAAATTATTAGCTCAAATTGTTATATTCTTCGACTTTGAAGAAGGATATCGAGGTTCAAATATTGCCAAAGGATACATGCTTAAATAGCCAACTTGTTGTAATACCACTTTGTTGTAATAATGTAACATGGGTGGGGGGTCTATTTCAGTCCCATTTTTTAATATATATAGATAGATAGATAAAAGTTGCATCTTCCCTACAATGATACTTTACCATCTTTGGCTATGGATTTACATTGATTTGAATATGAATTTGATTATTACTTGTTGATTTTATTGGCATTTGGATCTTAGATTATATTTTTAATTATTGGATTGTTTCTACTAAATTGCTAAGTCTTGATGTTGGATTGTAACTTAGTAGGTTTATGATAGGTAGTACAAAAAGGAAGATACAAAAATATGATAGGTAGTACAAAAAGGAAGATACAAAAATAGTTATGTCCCAAGGTAGTTGTTTTGCAAGTTTAGAAACCAGGATAGACATAGGACGTAGGTTAAAAAACCAAGATAGACATAGGGCATGCCATTGGATGGTGATGACTATCCCTAATCTGAATAGCACTTCTCACATGAATCTCCCTTACTCCGATACCGGCTGATGGAATCAAGTAGACAAGAATTTTATTTAAATGAAATTAAAATGAAGGAAAGCTTTACATATTAATACATTCTTGTGTATCTTGAGTTCAAGAGATCTTTGGTGCTTCAAACACCATATTGAGATGACTCTTCATATTCCATGTCTTCATGATTAATAATAGAATAATGTAATAATTAATATCTATAGCTAGCACTATTTTCATTCCTTGTTATTTTTATTTCACATGCATAGGAATCCTTTATCGTTATTTTTTTTTTTTATGTGTTGATTGATCACACACTCTCCTTGATACAACTATGGTCATATTTCTCACACCCTAAGCTTCCAAAATTTCCTTTCATGCATTTTAATTTTTGTATTTAGTTTAGATTAGATTTAGCAAGGATAGTGCGAATCTACCCAAAATTCAAATGTTAAAAGTGGACCACTTCCTTTCTTTCCATTTGTTGAATCAAAATTGTGAGTGTATAAGAATTGAATCTTTTTCTCAATTTTAATACATGTGTAAGGCTATGAGACCTCATCAATTTAAACATGGATAAGCAATTCATGAGAGGTGGGACTTAGGATTACCATATAAGAAGAGGTTAATACATTTAATTTTTATAATGCATGAATGACTAAGAGGATGATTGGATGGATATCAAAAAACACTTGGTAATTATTTGTCATTGGAAGCAAGTAAACATATTATAATATTTATATTCATATTTGGACTATTTGGACACTTGAGTTTTCTCAATAGGATATTTATTGAATAATACACTAAGTTCATTATTAGAATGATATACCTCACAAGAGGATAAATACTTTTTGTATTTTGTAACATTACATTACAATTAAAATATATTTCTTTGATATTCAATGGAATGAATAGATCTTGGGATCTTAGGCTACCATATTTATCATCAAAATATAATTTAGATTTGTAATAAATGTTTTCCTTCATTTTCAATACGTCCATATAGGTCTCATCATCAACAAGCTTGGAGTATGCATAATTTATTTTATTTGGTGCCTTAAGAGACTCGTATTTACTAAAATTAAGAGGAATTTTGTTACTAATGGTATTGATGTTATGGTAGTGACCTTTATCTTATTATATTGATAGATCACATTGATGTGATCAATAATATATTATGAATGCTCTTAAAATTTGATGATATTATTACTAGTATAAATATGATTAGCTTTTATATATGGTCTATGGGTATTATCATCATTACACAATGGGTTATTATAAATATTAAGTCTTTGATTGGTCATATTCAATGGAATGAATAGATCTTGGGATCTTAGGATGCCAAATTTATCATAAAAATATAATTTAAATTTGTAATAAACCTCTTGTTTCATTTTCAATAAGTCCATATAGCTCTCATCATCAACAAGCTTGGAGTATGCATAATTCCTTTTCTTTGGTGCCTTAAGAGACTCATACTAAAATTAAGAGGGATTTTTTTACTAATGGTACTTATGTTATGGCAGTGATATTTATCTCATTTTATTGATAGATCACATTGATGTGATCAATAAGACATTATGCATACTCTTAAAAGTTGATGATATTATTACTGGTATAAATATGATTGGCTTTTATAGATGGTCTATGGGTATTGTCATCATTACACAATGGGCTATTATAAATATCAAGTCTTTGATTGGTCATATATTGGGGACCATTATAGTTAGCCTTTTATCTTGCAAGAAAACAATTGTGTTTATTTTTTTCTATCTTTTCTATGTAAGTAAAATCAAAATTCTCTCCAAATAAGGTAAACTATATGAACTTATTGAAGTGTTAACAATTTTCAAAGTTTATTCTAGAATTCCATGCCTAAAGAAAAATGGTCCTTCTTTGTAACATTTATATATTGTTTTTTATTGATAAATATGATCAGTTAATTTATCCTTCAAGGAATTACTTTCTTAAGTTATTCCACACTCATTAGTATCACCCCATCAAAAATAAGAATCTAATCATGATTTTTTTCTTTGATCCTCTTGAGCTTTCTTCATGAAGCACATATTATGTTTATTTTTTTTTAATTAGCATTAGTACACTACGGAGAAGTTTGACACCCATAAATCCATCTCATATAACAATATTTTAATTATTTATAATATTTAGTCTTAATGTGTCTTTTTATTCATTTTCAGGTCATCCTAAAATCTTAGCATGTACTATACAATCTTGTAGACTAAAAGGATTATATTATCACTTAATTTCATTTAGAACTGGTGGTAAAAGATATTCTCAAAAACAATATTTGCAAATGTTATCATCAATGTTGTGCTTAGCTTAACATCCAATATCATTCCATCATTTAATAATACTTTTATCATTTTCTTCTTGCATTTGTTTTGTTATCATAAATTTTCCTATAGGATCACTTTATATGATCATAGCCCCAAAATCATATGTAAGAAGATTGACAAATTATTTAAAGCTTGTGATAGATTATTTGAGTGTGTTTCCATACTAGTGTAAGATAATCCCTGCAAACAATCTATCTAATACCTTAGTTTTAGCATTTTTATTCATATTTAGCCTATCTTTGTAATTGTTGCCAAAAACATACTTAAAGATATTTGGTCATATTTGGTCCCATCATAGGTATAAGGTGGCAATGAAGATAGTGTAATGTTTATAATATGAATGTATAAGGGTGTGTTGGCACATTTTTATAGTTGAGTATTCTTAACTTAACTAACCTCATTTTATAATTCCCAAGTAAAATTATTCCTATGGGTATATGGTTTGTTTTATATTTTACTTCACTTGTTTCTTTATTGTTTGAGTACATGGACTCAAATTTCCACTATTTTATTTAGCTCCTCATTCTCTCGACCATGAGGATTTCATGTAGTGTACCTTATAATTGTTAATATTTATTTATTTATTAACTTTATATTCTTATGGTTTCTTGCCTTCAATTCACAAGAGTACCCTTTCTTGTTCTCTAGTGAGATGTGCAAGTCTAGGGGTTATTTGTACTATCTCTTTGACTATTTTGGGACTTTGATATTTAGGTTTTCAACCTTGTAATTATTATGATACTTTATCTTAACCTTTGTTTGAGAGATGTGTGGTAATAGGATCTAATCATACCAATTTTCCTATACTTGTGGGGATCCATTTATTATTTGTATGTAACTCTTTTGTTATCTCATATTGATTTTTTTTAAGAATCAAGCCATTCATGATTATTGTCTTACTAGCTCATCTATGTTTGGATATTTTTTGACCAATTCATTTGTTTGAATTATGGTTGTTACATTGTTAACATTTAATCTTTTTTTTTTTTAAATATTGTTTTGCCCAAAATGTTTTCTTGAAGTCCAATCATGTTGATAATCTTCATTCATTTGTTGAAACACTTTGATTACAATTAATAGGTAGAATTTGACTATATTTAAGATTGTGTTCTCTTATAGCAAAGGTAATTTAAATGGGGGTAAGATTAAAACTTTTCATATTTTTAGTTTATTGAATTAATTTATTTGCTATTATAAAATATTTTTCATATTTATTAGGCATATATTCAAGATTATATTATTTATTATTAACATCTTGTTCGACATGAGCATTCTTAGTTCTAGGTCTTTCCCTTACTTACAAATATACTTCAAAGACGTGATTTTGAAATTCATTTTAGTATTTTTTGAAATATTTGTGGTATTAGTTGTTGGTAAATTTGTCATCAACAAATATTTATTATTATAATATTTATTAGTGTACATCTTAGGATCGATTGAGGATAAACAAGGGTATTATAGATCCATTTACAAGGAGTGATTTATATTCTATTCACCGATATGTTTTACCTATATTTGAGAATACCAAGGAGGATGCTACAACCTAGAAGTGAAGTAAATACTAACACAAACTCAAATTATGTAAAGATCCAACAAGTTAAAAAGTGGATAAGCTTATGTTGGAAGAAAATATAGAAAAACCAAGGGTATGATCTAAGTGGAGATAGGCATGCACATAATCTACATAATATTTTTGTAATGTAAAAAAATGTAGATAAAATGAAAGAGATTTTCAAAATAAGAAAGAGATAGATTACACTAATATTTAGAAATACTTTAACTTGATGATTTTCACTCCTTCAAATGCTTTGATGATATTTAAATAATGCTCCCTTAAATGCTTATTGTTGAGTCCTACCTTGATCTTGAAGCAATTGGGAAACTAATGGAAGAAGGGATAGAATGATCTATATAAAAGAGCTAGGAAATATTTGTAAAAGAATCCAAGTGGTTAGATGGTGATACTGATTGAGAAATAAAACTAGCATAGGAAAAAAGGACATTTATAGAAGAACATTTTTGTTGTATTATCTAACTTCATAAAGAGATTCAAATCCATCGGTGATGAATTTATTTATAAATAACTTAGGTGCATTTTTATATAATTTTACTCTTTGTATTCATCTTCACTAGGTCCTTGAGAAATAATAGGAACTCTAGTTAGCTCAAAGTGCAAAATTGATGATAATGTATGGAATGGTCTAATCAGGGTAAGTAAGCTTACTTTTAAAATATTATGTTTTTTGACTTGATTTTGATGAGGACACCTATACCAGGTAATTTTCTCTAAGATATAGTTCTCTACTTGAAAGCAGAGGCTTTATAGTCGATAATTGAATGTTTGTAAGTAATGTAGGTAATATATAAATTTGGATAAAAGCTACAAGCTTACTGTAGTGACAATAGATTTTGCCTCTCTTTGAGATGTCTAAGGTTCAAACCCCACTCAATATAAGGGGATCGGGACCCCTCATAAAAACCTATGTAAATTCATTGAAAAATATATATATTTGGATTGGCACTTTATTCAATAAGGGTGAAAAAAATAAAATGGTATTCTTTCGGTTAAATTTCTCAGCTTTTAAGGAGGAGATATAGATTCAAATCTTGCCAAGTGGTACATGAATAATTACCAAGTGGTAATACCAATATGTGGTCCTTATGTAACCCAAGTGGGGTTGGTTTCAAACCCATATAAACCATTAAAATATAAGGGTGAAAAATAAAAAAAGTGGGCATCTAATGTTGGATTGTAATAAGCTAAAAGAAATTGAATCTATTCCTTTTTGTTCTCTAAATATTTGGTATATGTTAACCATTTTCTAACATTTATATTTGCTAGTGTTCTTATAGTTTTCTAACAATCAACTGACTATTGACTAGTTTTGAGTATTTAATATTTGATATAAGGGTTATTTTTCAAGTTTATATTATTTATGTTTGAATTTAGAATTTTATCTTATATGACATAGTGTTAGCAAAGTAAAGCAGTATACAATAACATCAACTACATAAATGAATACTTATATGATTGCATTTTTTATTCTCTTTAACAAGTTAGAGGGACATTAGATCTACTTTAGGTTTAGGTAGATTGAAAATAATTAATTTTAGTTGACTTATCTTCAATTATCATAACTAGAAAATAGGTTTATTATGGAACTAATATACATGAGATAAAAAAGAGAAAATGAGAAGTTATCTTGATTTTCCAAAGCATATATATTTCCATTGGATGTGCTGGCTTGGTTATGATAAAAGCCATCACCTCTATTTGTAGCTTATGTGGGTGAAAAAAGATTTTATATGTGCATGTTTGCAAGTGCATCCATGTGTGCACACATATATAGCAGTTTACTTTATCTCTCATATTGCATGGATAATTGGTTTATCCTTCATGTATATTCCACTATTCCTTCCTTTGATTTCAACTAATAAACTAAAGGTGTTAAAATAGATGCATACTCTTTTCATGAAGATAAAACACCAAATTTTCTCATGAATTATTTATTAAAGATATGTTATTATCTTATTATATATGTCAACTATCATCAAAAATTTATTAAATTATTTTAAACTTTGGATATGTATCTTGGCATTTAAACATGAAAATTCTCAGCATATGGTTCTCAAAACTGATAAGATTTAGGTAATTGATCTTACACCATTATTTTCTTCATTATTGTATGGGAAATAAAAGATAAAACTTATCCTTTTCTGCATAATTGGATATAAACTGAATATTTTCAGTGGATGTGAAGAGTTATTTTCTTCATGGGGAGATCTAGAAGGTTATTTATATATAGTAGCCACCTAGGTTTTCCTTGAATATGTCTACTCCTCTATTTTATTGAATTGAGAAGTCTTTGTATGGGATTAAGCATGTGTCTCCTATTTAGTATGAGAGGATTAATTGCTTCATAATCAGTTGTAGCTTTCAACTATATGAGGAAAATCATGATGTTAACATCAATCCTCGTGATATATAGATTCTTATGTTGATGACCTTATCACGAGATCACAACATCCTTGATCTGGAAGATGAAGTGACCACTTCATCACACCTTTGAGATGGATTTTTATAGTGTTTTTAGATGGAGGATTGCAAGTTCAATCAGAATTCCCTTTGCTTCTAGATTGAACCTCTAAGAAGATCATACTAATCCTTTGGTATATGCTATATTATATCACTCTCATGTAGGAGGTCTCTTTTACCTGATACACATGATCAAATATTGCATATGTTATAGGCTATTGTTCAAGGTATATACAAACACCTCGAAAGAGATTCACTAGAGAGTATCCAAGTGGATCCTTTGCTACATTAAAGGTACATATCATATGGGTATCCACTACTCAGTTGGTGCACCTCCAATTTGGATAGGCTATTCAATTATAGACTAGGTTGGTAATTTTAGCTTCAACCTTATTTCTTGATGTTATAGATGGTAGTCCACTATTTCTCAATCTTCCATGGAAATTGAATATTGTGTTGTCAACAAGGTTGCCAAGCACCTTTGATGGATGCTTATGATTTTAGAAAAGGTGGGAATTTCTTATTCCTACCTAATAACTCTTCATTGTGATGATTAAAGCATTATCAAGCTTATCTGCAATCTAGTGTTCCATCAATGGACCAAGCACATTGAGATTTAAATGCACAGTGTATTGTCTTTATGCCCATGGGATGCTTGATCCTATTGTTATTTCATCAATAAAGCAAGAAGTAAATATCCTAACCAAAGTCATGTTCAAGGTACTTTTGTGTGCATGCAAGAGTGTCTTGGAATAGGAGTGTCCCTTAAGGGCATATGACTAATGAGGATCTCTCTACATGTCCCTCGTTTAGCTTAAGGGTAGATGTTGGAATATGTGGTGGTTAATCTTCACTTGTGGTCATAACCAACATTGTATTATACCGTTTGTATAGGATCCTTGTACATCTTGTATAAGTGAGTATTTTGTAGTATTGTATTATTTAACCTAAAGATTATTTTCTTAACCTTGATCTAAAGGTCTCTTGTAATTGGGTATATATACCCCTCATACTGACCATTTTTTCATCAATTGGAGTGTATTCTATTTTTTCTTTAGTGAGATATTTTGGTGTCCATATGCACCAAAATTTCTAGAAAGTACTATAAAATCTAGCATTTCTTTTCCATTGGTATAAAAGCATGAATAATGGATGTTGAGTTTTTAACTATTGGTAGGATGAGTTTTAGGAGATTTGGGTTATATGAATTGTATATGGTCTCAATTTTCTAAAGACTCTAATTCAATTCATGCACATTATAGTGTCATTGCATTTAAGCAATATAAGTTATTAACAATGTTTTCTCATGGGTTTTCTTCCCTAAAAATGTTTCTCCATATAAATCTTCTTGTTCTTTCTATTATATATTTTTTTCTTGTTTTCAATTCTTCTTTACTTAACTATCCTATTTTGAGTAAAATTTTACTATCTTTCAATGTTTTGACCCCTTCAACAAAATATATTATTTTATTTTAGTGTTATTAGGAAAGAGATCTATAAGTGAGTTAACTGAGGTCTACTATGGATCAAATTTGCATGGACTTATAGAGAAATCAAGGAATTTTTAACTAAGTTATGCATCCATTAGCTACATTTGGTTGTATGAGTGTAGCTAGTATGACCAAGGCCATACTACATAAATTGAAATATTCAAAACTTATCAATTATGAGATAAAAAATCTTAAATATTGGCATCACTTCAAAGTGACTGTTAGCTATTGGGAGTCATAAATTGACATTAGTCTAAATACGAGACTATATAAATTAAATTTGAGTAGATTTTAGAATCATAAGCACAATTATAAACAATGATCCCTCTTCAATACTATTAATTGATTTGATTATGGATGAGGTAGTCAAACATGAGATATGTTAATTCTTTTGAATGAGGTAATCAAACATGAGATATGTTCATTCTTGGATAGGTTCTTGAGATAAAATTAAAATCAATATTTGGAGGATAAGCTAAAGAATATATCCATTATGAAAAACATAATATATGCATACGATTGGATGCTCTTTGGGTTGTGTAATGCACCTATGACATTTAAATGAATCATTTTGTACATCTTCAAGTAGTTGTCCACAGATAAGTTTAAAGTCTTTCTCGATTGGTATTTACATGGGCAAGAGGAACATTTGAAGGTATAAGAGGATGTAGACATAAAAATGCACCATGCAATAAAAGTAAATAGAGGTTTGTATATTACCAATAAACACTTTTGAATACAATATGACCCTTTAGAGAGTATTTTTGTAAATGTTACAATTCAAGAACAAAGGGGATGACAACTTTTTACATCAATATTTCTAGGTGCAATCTCTCTTTTCATGCCACAATCAATTTGTGGGTGGGTTTCTTGAGCCTCTTGGACCATCCTAGCACTCTATCAATTGCATAACACCTGCACACATGCTCACAATATTGAGTCAATAATATCTGATGAGCCTTCCTTGGGTGAGGCCCTAGCCATAGTACATAAATCAAAGCTTCAAAAAACTTATGAAAAGGTTACAAAAATTTAACAAAAGTTTACAAAACTTGAAAAGGCAATGTTTTATAAAAGGTAGTTGGGATCTCCAAGGACATCAAAGCAATTTAGTACAATTTTTATAGCATAATAGTAACTTCACTTCTCTCTTTCTAAATGAGGGGAATGGAGAGGGATTTATGGAAATTTGGGGAGGGACATGGGAGATGGAGCTAATTTGGAGCCAAGTGAACGGTGGAAAATCCAAGTTAAATATGGGGAGGACACATGGAGGAATGTGCACCCTCCCCATTTAAGAGCCTTGGGTGGGGTGATATCTCACACACCCATGTGATATAAATTTACCTAGGGAGTGATGAGATGTGCATGGGGACAAGTGTGCCTTGGGAGTTGCATATGGAATTTAAAATTACCAAAAAGGTGACATGGAGGGTGAGGAGGACTAACCCATTAAATATGCCAATTTAATTCCTTTTGACTTGGGGCTTTTCATTGTATTTTTAAATCATCCAAATTTGAAGGGAAACTGAGTTTGTTGTAAGTGTTTTTAAGGTATTTTTATTTAATTGTTGTAAGTGCCTTTGTGTGTTTGTTGTTTTATTTTTTTGTTTTTTTTCTTATTTTTAAAGGAAAAGGGAAGGGGGGAAGGGAAAAAAGAATTATTGGGTGGGAGGAAATAAGAAAGAGGGAAGGGGAAAATAATTGTGTTATTTTTTTTGGAATTTTGAATTTTGAAGTTGATAAATAGTGGTGACTATGTGTTTTTTATTTGTTTTTTTTTGCTTTTTTTTTTTGCAATGGTGACTAATATGATGATGGGGTGGACTTGTATGCAGTTAAGGATATTGTGACCTTGGAACATATTTAGCCTAGATTTCCCTAATATTAGGGATAATTTAAGTGATGATGATTAGGAGTGGTTGGGGACGATTGTATTGGAGGGAGTTATGCGGATAGAGACTGTTCATATGGATTCCACGTGCTTGTTAACACTTCTAGAGCAATGGGATCCCAATATGGGGGCATTCCACCTCCATATAAGGGAGATGATTATGACCTTAGAGGATATTTATAGGATCTTTCATTTTCTAGTGGTGGAGGTAGAGAGGGATGAGCTACTACTGGATATAAAGGGGTTTCAAGAGCAACTAGAGGGACATCAATGGGTAGAGGGTGGAGATGGGGTTGTGATCATGATGTTGTGAGCAGAGGTGGGTATTGTGCAAGAGTAGGTGGTTGTGATAGAGTGTCAATTTTGATAGGAGAGGGCATACGTGGAGGTCCTAGAGCACCAATTAATGGAGATAGTTATAGGGATACCAATATGACTTTCTGCTTCATAGGCTAAATCCAATCGATGGAGCAGAGTTTTAAGGGTGACTTTAGTACAATGGCTAGTGTTGTGGTTTAGGAAGCACTAAGCTTCACAAGCATATAGTGTAAGCCTATCTCACAAAGGATCAAGAGAACATAGGATTACGAGTGAGTGATCATAGAGAGGCAATACAAAGTGGATTGAAGAGACGAATAGTGGGTGACATGGGTGAGATGGTGGTAGAGGGCTACATGTACTATACCAGTTTTGTATGTGTGGTGATGATGATGAGCCTAAGGGCTCAATTATATGTAGCTTGTAGGAAATGATATGGTTATGTACTCTTATTTTGATATATATATATATATATATATATATATATATATATATATATATATATATATATATATAGTGTGTGTGTGTGTGTGTGATGACTTTCATTTGATAATATGTGTCATGTGTGTGAACTAAATAAATCAATGTGATGTGATGATGTGATTTGATAATAGTGTGATGATATATGGATTAAATGATATAGATGGTATGGATTAGAGAAAAATTTATGAATGCAAAACATAAGCATGCCTATGTATGGTTGATGTTCATTCAAAAAATACATGGACATGTATTGAAAGACTTGTCTTTTATTGCTTAATCAATGGTGTCATTATAAGAGTACTAACCTAACTATGAAACAAATGATAACATGGGATACAAAATATGGATGAAACAAATGATAGAGCAAAATGATAATAAGACTACTTGTCAATGGGTGTATCCTAGGAATGAAGAATATAAATGTGCTTTCAAAAGACTCAAACACCCTAATGACCACAATCAAACTCATCTACTAATCAAACAGGCCCTCAAAGATACTAAGACCACCCTAAGGAGTCAAGTTTCTCAAGGACCAATAGTGTGTGTAGTGATGTTTATTTCTAATTTTGAGCGAGGTGGAATGAATAATTTATAACTTATGCCAATAAGCTAGCTCACCTGCAAGCACACATAGGTATATACAAAATAAGTTCACTAATGTGATAGATGTGTCACCACGCAAAGGGCTTACTCCACTATCAGTGAAGTATCTATAGCCTCGATGGAGATAACCCTATAATCCTTCGATGTTGCTCCACTATCAACCAGGAATTTGTAGCCCAAATGGAGACATTTTGAATGGCCCAGGATCCATGTTGAATGATAAATTGATTTTTTGCTATAACTTGTGCAAATTTTCTTCTTCTTTTTTTCATGATGGATTTGTAGGCTAGATTATGCATGATAGGGTGAGTAGGTAAAACTTTTCACTTTATGGTGATAGTGAATCATGAGTTCACCTTTCCTAAATACCAAAATGTGTGATACATTTGCATGGTCTAAAAGAAAACTAGAGTTAGCTAGGAATGACCTGCAACACTCAAGGGTTGACTAACATCCAATAAAGGTTGATAAAAAAATTAGGTATGGTTGAGTGATTGAAAGGACCTAGAGATTATTTGAACCAAAGATGTAAAAAGATAAGTTATCATAGGAATGGTGTAGGGAAGTGCACAACAATAGTGGTGAACAATTGTGAGCTAAATAAGCATTGCAAAAACAAAATTATAAAGAAGCAATACAAATACAACAATGAAGGTGCTCTTGATTAATACAACAAAAGCAAGTTGAATAAAACAAGCAAAAATAAATCGAATAAAAATTTAAGGAATATTGCTTTGAAGAATGAGCATGCAAAAAGGTGGTGACAATGGCTATGAGACAAGGGGATGATGAAGAATGAAGGATAACAAGAGAGAAGGTGAAAAAGAAGAATAAATGAGCAAATAAATAGGGGAGAAAGAAAAAAGGGACACACTGGTCCAGGGTTCGTAGTTGCTCGAAGCGTGGCCATACAATGAGGAGTGATGTGTGAAGAAATGAGATGAAATGTAATATAAATAGAAAGGGAGGACATGCAAATTGATGAGAAATAAAATGTGATTAAGATGTGTGTGTGTCATTGTATGATGACTTATTTTTTAATGGAGGGTGGGTTGGCATTCCACATTTTTATCTAACCATTCCTCAACCTCCTCTAGTACACGTATAATATCTTTGATAGCTTGCATATCAGATCAATTCTTGCCCTATAGGAATTTAAGGAATGGTTGGATAAAAATGAGGAATGACAGTGAAAGGGGTGATCAACAATTTGGTCATGAAATGGAAAGAATGAGAGTCAATGGACATATTTCATGTTCAACCAACTAATATGCAACATCTATCTATGTCTATATCCATAACTCCAGTATTGCATGTGAGTAAAATTCGAATTATGTTTCTTCTAGAAGACATTAGAGAATAGTTGGATGAACACAAAGAATGACGAAGCCTCTGTTTAGGATTGAAGATCTCATGTGAGCGGATTGGGGATCACATGTGCATGAATTATGGATATGATGAGTGAATTTTTTAATATTTGTGTGATTATATATATATATATATATATATATATATATATATATATATATATATTAATTATATGATAATTCAAGCATAGAAGGCTCTCAGGTGAATGATGTTAATAGGCTCGGGCTCCTCAACTCCCTTGAGGTTAGCAAGCTTGTAGGCTCTTGTCCCAAAATTTTGTTTAATAATAAATAGACCAAGCCAGTTGTCAATAAACTTATCACAAAGATGCGGTGGAAGATGGAAATTTTTTTTATTCTCTTTCAGGATAAGATCATCAACCTGGAATTCACGTGGATGGACTGTATAATTATAGTTATGTTAGACCTGATCTTGGTAAAAATGAAGATGCTCAAGGGTATTGATTCATCTTTCATCAAGGAGATTCAATTGATCGAGTTGTGCTTGTCAAGTTGTGTCATCATTTATGAATTCTTGTAGAGAAATATGTGAGAAAGGGATCTCAAGATAAAGAGGTATAATCACTTTGGATCCATAGACTAAAGAAGTAGAAGTTATCCTAATAGGAATGCTGATGCTACTTTGATAAGCCCAAAATGCTAGGGGAATTTTAATATGCCAATATTTATGATTTTCTTGAATAATTTTATTTATAATGGTAATAATAGTCTTGTTATTATCCTCAATTTGTTCATTGCTCTAGGGGTAGTAAGGTGTTAAGAAACAATGTTACATGTGATATTCGTTGTAGAGTGCTCGAATATCCTTATTTTTGAAGGAGGGACCATTAATGTGATGGAGTATGAACTCCATAATTTTAGGTCTTCTCATGCTAACAAGAGGGATTGCCTCAACCCATTTAGGGAAATATTCGATGACAATGATGATGAATGCATGATGACCCGATAAAGGAGGTAAAATTTTTACAATAAGGTTGAGGTCCCACTAGGAGAAGGACCAAAGAGCCTAATTTTCAAAGGTAGATGGGTTAAATTTGGCATGATGTTGGCACTTGGTACATATCTTGACATATGCACAATAATCATGTTCTATGGTGGGCCAATAATATCCCATATGCAAGATGCACTTTGTGATGGCCATCCCATCGAAATGACCACCACATGTACCATCATGGGCCTAGAAAATCACTCAGTTTGCTTCTTGCAGGTTGAGGCATAAAAAAAGAATGCCATCATAGCTACAAAAGTAAAGCATGTCTACCAAGAGAGTATACTGAGTTACCTTTTATTTAAAAGTTTATTTTTGTGGTTGTTGAAAACTCTACAAGAAGGGAGCCAAATTTGAGGAATTCCTTCACCTAAGAGAACCAGTTGTGATATGAATCTATTTGAAAAAAATGAATGTCTCATTCATATTTGGAAGAATAATGGAAAATGACCAATTGAGAGAGCCTAGTTATATGAAGGCGAGTTACACTATCGAAGAGATTCTATGGAATAAGATACCCAAGATAGACTATAGTGTCTATGAAATAATTGGTAGATCTTGGCAAAGCATCAATGTTGTACCACTTGAAGTTAGTAAGCAACTTTTCGACTATTTATTTAAAAGGCTTTAAGATCAGGTATTTACATCGATAAATCACTTTAACTTGATTAACCACAAGTTGGGATTCACCAATTATTTAAATTTGTTTAATGTGCATAGCCATAGCGATCGAAAGTCCTAAAATTAGAGCCTCATACTCTGCATTGTAGTTCGTACAAGGGAGGTTAAGTTTGAAATAAAAGGGGATAGGAGCCCCTTATGGTGTAAAGAAGACAAATCTAACACCTGCCCCTTGTTTACACTTATAATTATCAAATAAAATGGTAAGGTCAACTTCGTCCTCAGGTTCGACATGCTCTTCTTGTTCAGTAATACATAATATGGAGTCATCAGGTAGCTCAACTATAAGAGGTTTATCATCTAGAAGAGGATCTTTAGTGAGATGGTCATAAATCACCTAAACCTTTATGGATTTTTGACTAATAAATTCAAGATAAAAATCACATAAGATCATTATCCATTTAGTGGTTCTACCGTTGGTGTATGTGTGACTCATCATATAGCATAGAGGATTTTCTTGAGTGATGACATAAGTTGCATGGTTGAGCATGTAGTGGTAAAGTATTTTAGTTTCAAAGACCACAACAAGACAAAGCATCTCCATGTATGTGTATTTTGCTTCATATCTCACTAAAATGTGACTGATAATATATATGATATGCTCTTAGTTATTTTTATTATTTTGGGCTACTATGGTCCCTAGGGTAAAATCAGTGGCAAAAATGTACAAGTAGAAGGGCACACCTAGATGAGGTGGCACCAAAATAGGCGATGACACTAAATAGTATTTAATGGCATCAAAATCTTGCTGACATTCTTGGGTCTATGCAAAAACTACCTCCTTTGTAAAAGATGATTAAATATCTTGCATTATCTGAAATATGTGTGATAAAGCGACTAATCGCTTGAATCTTCCCTTGTAAGTTGCATAATTCTTTGAGATTCATAGGGGGAAGCATTTCGACAATGGCCTTGACCTTGTTAGGCTCCACTTCAATACCTTTCTCAGAGACTATAAACCCTAAGAGTTTACCAGAAGTGACACTAAAGACATAGTTCTTAGGATTAAGTCTCAAGTTGTGCTCAAGGAGCCGATCAAAAACTTTGTATAGCATGTCAAGATGCACAATACAAGTTTTAAATTTAGCCAAAAGATCATCCATGTGGTCTTTGATAATCTTATGCATGTAATCATGGAAGATGTACATCATGGCACATTGATAAGTAACTCCTAGATTTTAAAGATTGAATGACATGAATTTGTAGCAGAATGTCCTCCAAGGCATTGTAAATGATGTTTTGTGTTGGTTTGTAGGATTAACATGGATTTTATTATATCCTAAAAAACATCCATAAGTAAGAACATTTCATGGTCAGCGGTGGAATATACAAGTGTATCGATGTTGGGTAAAGAAAATTTTTCATCAACGGTGTTCATGGGCATTGGAGGCTCTATGTTAGTAAGGTTGGATTGATAAATAGGAGAAGATGTAACAAGGGAAGAGGGAGGAAGGTACATGCTAGCATAATAGAGAAGTTGGTCTGAAGGAAGTCAAAAGGGGAGGGGGAAGAGAAAATGTGATTGAATTCAATGAGACTAGGATAAATATAAATGGGGTTAGAAGGACGGGTTGAATCATGGAGAGAACCAAACAAGTCAATGGAAATCATGTTAATTTGAGGGTGTAGGTAAGGGGGCAGACTAGATTCTAGGTTCCCATGCTTGCAAGGTAGAAGTTGAGCTAGAATGGGAGTATGAGGATTAGGCTACGGTAATGATGGCTGCAAAGGACGGTATATGGGGGATCAATGTGATCCAAATGGATGAGAACATGAATTATGGGATGGGGAATAGTAAATATATGTAGGTAAAAATCATCATCATCCATGAAATTTGTGACAGTAACTATGGGGGATAAGTCTTCTTCAAAGCTATAAGAAGAAATCAAAAGTTTCTCAAATATCTTGTCAAGCGCATCTCTCAAGGAATTAGATGGAAAGGCATAAATGGTGGCTACTTGGAGAGGATTTTTTTATAAAATGTGTATGGATTCTAGATCCATGCAATTTTTATCACTATCCTCCTTGAGACCAAGAGTTATACATTGGAGCTCATCTTCAAGAAGGTCGGTTAAAGGGGGACTACCATGTCCCAGACTAGATCTATCATTGGCTAATTGGTAATGAGGCTCAAGAATGGTGTGAGTGCCTTGTTCATAATGGCCAAGACCATATCCTTACAAAATGAAGTGTTGAAAATAGTGCATGGCAAAGGAGGGGTTTGAAAAAAAGTGTGTGTTGCCATAAAATGGTAGTTTGGGCTCTCTATTGGGAAGTTTATAAAAGGTAGTATCAATTCCTCCATATGCAAAGTTGATACAGTTGGGAGAAGATCCCATAGGATAGACTACACCTATGGCTATAGGAGGATATCTTTGGAAACCATAATTTCTAACTAACTCAATAAGAAACAGTGTAAAAGTGATATTTTGGATGAAGTACTCACCTACACCGATATTAGTCATGTAGATTACGACTTTGGTGGATTGAGGTATGGATGAAGAAGTGGATATATTTTCATCTATGACATGGAGTTATGGCTTGAATGAAGGAGGGAAAAAGGAGTGTACATGACCTAGGTGGTGTTAATACTAGGGTGTACAGATGGAGGGAATCTATAGGAGGAGGTGGTTCAAGCTAGGTGGAAGAAAAAATGGTTTGGTATACTACTATAGATGTGGTGGTAGAGGTTAAGGGGAGTGAGGTGGTAACTTTCCCAACAACAGATGATGAAGGAGGATCTAACAATAGGGGAAATAGTTTTATATGTCATCATCATGGAAGGAGTGGTAGAGGTGGTTAGGGATGTAGTGGGGATTTTTGCATCGATACATGATGTGGGTGCAAAGGTCAGAGTGATATGTCTAAGATGATAGGTAGGAGAGGTAGTGAATTTATGATGATGGGGAAGGATAGTGGAAGGGTGTCATGGAGGGTAAAAATGTGTGGGTAAAATATGGGGGGTAGGTGATGAAGGTTGAATGAAAACAATGAATGGGAAGGAAGCATAAGAATGGGAAAGTTATACGTGAGAAGAGGATGCTTGAGCCATAGAAGGAGAATGTTGACTAGAAGGAGGAGGCTAAGAAGGAGGATTTTGATAATGTGATGGGGGTGAAAAGGAGAAGCATAGATGGAAAGCAAATAACAATCATGGTAAGAAGGTGATATGATTGAAGGATTTTGATGTGCCAAGGATGAGAAAGCATGATGTGAATCAGGTGGGAGGGGGTGATGAGCCTATGATGGAGTGATGTGAATGACATAGGCATGTACCAGGGTGGCTTGGATAACATGGTGAGGCATTGATTGAGAGGTCATGGGGATGATAGGCAGGTGGGTGGAAGGAAGGGGAGGCTCATATGGGTTAGATATCATATTGCAATACTTGATGGTTTATCATCAACAAGGATGCAATGGATGCAACCCTCATGCATATATTTGAGGTAATAGTGTAAGGTTGTAGGGGATGCATCATATATCCCTAATTAAAGGTATGCCAAGAAGCACATTGTACTACATTTCTTCTTCAAGGATGTGACACAAGGTATGAATGGTTTTCACATTAATTTGGATGGGCAAAATGATTGTTCCAAGTGTTAAGCATAGAGAATCATTGAAGGCCTAAAGAGTGAAGGTGGAAGTGATGATATGGGAGGGTGGAAGATTGAGATGTTGAAGGATGATGAAAGTGATGATATTGATGGAAGAGCCAATGTTGATTAGCACACATTTAAAAGGCTTTTGATTTCTATGAGCCACAATGTGCAAAGGTAGATTAGGTAACTCTATTGGCATTGTCTTGATCTCATAATAATAAAATGTAATTGATGGCTCCATGCTTTTCCATAAACTTAGAAAAGGTATTTGGATCCTATGTTTAAAGGTCAATGGACTTGAGGATGTCCATAAATGCTTCACAATGTGGGGAAGACTACTAAATAAGTTCATAGATTGAGAGATTGAAAGATGTCAATTTGAGGCTATGGGTGAGACGACTCCTTAATGAAAGGATTGGTCGCAGAGGAGTTATGAGATTAATTGGAGGAGGTGGCATGGGTTGCACTAGTGGAGGTGGAAATGTGGTAGGTGAATTAGAAGGACCACTTGGTTGTTGTGGTTGGTTATAGTACCTTTGGTTTTGAGTGACCACATGGATCATACCGAAAAAACTTTGGCATTATGGGATGTTATTAACATGATTCACATGATTTGGAGGAGTAGTTAAAGTTGAAGCCCCACTAGTTGGCTACATTGTCCCATGTTGGGGTAAGGAAGTTTGATAAATACCAAGGTTTTTTATTAGGGAGAGCAAGCGGATTGTCAACTTGAATGGTCCCCTTTTCAATTAGATCTTGTACCCAAGTGCTTGAATTAGATGCAATCATTGATATCGTGACCCTTACGACGATGAAAGATACAATAGTAATACTCCTTGTATTTTTTGGATTTATGCTTTTTAGGATATTTTGGGTTGATTTGTGGTAAGGAGATCACTTTCATCTCATAGAGGCTTTGAAAAATGATAAATAGTGGCTTCGAGATAGGTGAAATTACGTGGAGGTCTATTGTTGGAGTATCTTGCATGATTATTAAGTTGGGTAAAATTTTGAATTTGGTTTGGAGGTGATGTGGTTTCATATGTTGGTTGGGGTGGTGGATAAGAAGGTTTTTGCAAGGGATACTAGGCTGGAGGCTAATGATATTGAGGTGGAGGTTGTTGATATTGAAGTGGAGATGGTTGTTGTTATAGGGATGGATATTGAGGTTGTTGATTGGAAGAGGTTGGTGTACTCAATACCACTTTGTTGATTTTCATAGGCTTGGATTGATGATTAAAATTTCCTTTCGAATTCTTGTTAGGCCACTATTTCTTCTTGATATTGATCTCATATTCTTGGATTTTGATATCTTCAATAAATTTTACTTGGGTTAAATCTTCCTCAAGTGTGCGATATTGCTGGAGTTGCAATAATCAAGATATGGTTTTCAAGCAAATCCTTGTGAACATCCAGGTGAGTTCAAACATGGAAAAAGTGAAAGGAAATTTTGTTATCAGTGATCTCCATTGGGAACCATAATGCAAGATGATCTCATCTTCAAATTGGTGAAGATTGTAAAGATCAGTCAATGTAGTATTATTTTTTATATTGAGAGAACATTCCAAGAAAAAAATGGTCAGTTCCTCAAAAGTGAATATGTTATGATTAGGCAAGCAATTGTACCAATCCAAGGTGCCTCCCCCAAGGGTTTGAGGAAATGTTTGGAGCATGAATGGGTCATTGTATTGGATTAAAAATAAAGTATTAATGAAAGTACCCATATGCTCCTAGGGGTCCTCTCCCCCTTTGAACTTCTCAAGTTTAGGTACTTCAAAACTGGGAGGGTATGGTGGTGAAGGTACTGAGGGATGAATGGGGTGGTTAACGAGTTGGTGAAGAGTGGGCTTTTGATGTCCAATTTCAGTTTATTATAGCTCTATATTTTCAATATGATTAACCAGTATTTGGAATACATCAGGCAAAGGTTGAGATCCCAAATGGGATGAAGAAAGATATGAATGTTGCGCATGGGGTTTAATATTTAGGGGTTGCTTTTTATGTGCTTGGCATTTAATAGGAGTATGGATAGGTTTTGAACAAGGGTTGGTAAGATGTAGGTTGTTGATATACAAGGAGCGGTTGCACTTGGTGAGATTGGATGTGGTATTTTGTATGATTGGATGGTTGATGAGAAGGTGGTTGGGATTGGTACTGAGGATGGATCACATATTGATCTGGTGGAGTGTTATGGTATTGGATGAAATGATATTATGGATAAGTGGTTGGATACTGATCATATGCCTTGTACTCCGATGGTGGTTGCATGAAAGTGGAAGAGGCTTGACAATGATTAAGTGGGGGCTGATAGTAGCTAGGATGTGGTTGTTGATGATTAGGAGGTGGCTGTTGATAATGTGCTAGGGGTATATTTTGAGATTGTGTTAGTCACCCTTAATGAGGATTTTGAAGAGGAGGACTGGTGCTTAAATTTTGGGTGGGTGTGAGGCCTATGATGGATCTTGGGTGAAGAAAGTATTTTGAGTCAATGTGGGAGGAGTATGGGGATTGGTTACTATGACTATTGTTTTGGGATGTGAGTGTTATGTGAAGGATGAGAAGGTTTATTGGAAGCATTTGTGGGAACTTATTGCAAATAAGAATAGCCTTGAGAGAGAGGAGGTTGAGGTTGGTAATTTTAATGAGTTAGAATTGAAGATGTGAAAGGAGGATTAGAAGAATAAGACATAGAAGGTTGTGCAATGTGTGCACCAGTGACATGAATGGTAGTAGATGGGTGATATATTGCAAAGGGAACTAGAGTGGGGATTCAAGAGGAAATATTGACTTGAGCAGAGTGATATTGATTAGGATTAAGAAATATATGAGATAAGGTTATTGAGGCATGGTGACTTTGTGATGAATGAAAATGATTGGATGAAGAAGGATGGTTTTGATCAATGGCCACCGACTTGTTGTGTCATGTTGAGGGAGAATAAGATTAGTTCCTTTGAAAGGAAAGAAACTAGATGGAATCCCAAGAACAAGCACATTAGAAGTAGAATTAATATTGGTGGATGATATAGGAATAGGGGGAGGATGATGGTATGTATGCAAATAGGTTTTCTCTAGATGGACGGAGGGGCCAGTGCAGGCTAGAATTTGGAGAGAAGGCAAATATGGTCGTGCTAAGTTGGGTGGGGGAAAAGGATCGATATAAAGGGTGCATAAGGCTTTAGTGTCAAAGAGCTTACTGTGAGGGTGTACAAGAAAAAAAAGTAGCTCAATGCTAAGAGTTTTGAGAATGGTGGCATGGATGGCACGGTGCATCATACCTAGATTATATCTAGTATGTTGTCCCTCAAGTAGGTATGGATTATGATGAGGGAGCTCATTGAAAAATTTATCATAGTGGACTTGTGATGCATATCCTTGATGAATCAGAGGAGTGGTTGAGGCATGGGAGGTTTTATCAGAATGGTCCATGGAGGCTTGGGCTTGAGCTTGGGCTTGGGTTTGACTACAACTCAAGACCATGGGTAAGCAAAAATGGAATGGGGTGTGGCAATGATAGGCTTTTGGAATGGGAGTGAATGGGTTAGTTTTGGAATTTTTTTCAAAACAAACATACTATCTAATTAAGCTAACAAACGATCAAACAAACAAGGCAAACAAACCATTTTTGGTTTTTTTGATTGATTGATTTTTTCTTTTGTGACTCTCTTTTCTATTTTTTCATTTTTTTGTGGGGTTGAATGTTTTTGTGAAGTTTTGAGGCTTTTTAGGATGTGTTGGAGCCAAATTTGACTCAACTTCAAATACCCCCAATTTTAAATTTTTGGTTTCAATAAATTTACCAAATGTTGTTGGTCTCTGTTGCATTCCCCTCTAGGAAATTGATTTTCAATGGTGTGATCCCTAATAAGCAACTATAAAAATATTAATCTTAATAAATTCTAAAATTGCATTTTTACTGTTAATAAATTTGTCTTATGACCGTTAATCGAAGAGCCTTTTTCAAATTAATCGATCATTCACTAAACTGCCTTTAGTTGTTAAAAGATTAGCCAATAACCTTATCTGATTTATAAAAGGGTTATTAATTGCAAATCAAATGTAATATCCTATGAAAATCCCCCTGGAGTCCTTGGTCCTTATAATAAAACCAATCAAAGTTTTTAGACCTGATTAAAAATGAATAAACCCAAAATTTAAATTTTAATCATAGACAAGTAAGGGTATGCACCCCCATCATGATTAAAGGACGTGCAAGTCCAAATATCTGGATGCTAGTGTGTCACCCAGTGAAATCTAAATGTATGTGCTCACATAATTAACCTGAAGGTTAAATCGAGGTCTAAAACATAATGCCATGGTAAAAGGGTTATAACATAAGGTATAAAAGAGGTCAAATTATTAATAAGTCAACAAGGGGTAAATTACAAGTTAAATCAATTAAAGCCTATGTATGGTACCCATTTAATTAAATATCAGGCAAGTCCAAAAGATCCAAGGATAGCACTCAAATGTGATAAGATCGAACGATCACGCATCACTCAGGATATCAAAGTTTAAATATTGAGTGGGTCAAGTGCCCGAAGATTAATTAATCCGCTAATCACAATTAATGAGGGTCTTAATACATTGATAAGATTTCCCCCCTCATTTAATTAAATATTATTAAGTAAATAAAAATGTGTGCCCATTTGGCTATTAATTTTATAGATTTGAAGGAATTGATGACTGCACTTTATACTAAGTTAATTTGACGGTAGCACTTACAACAATTTGACCGACCATTAAAGGATCACGTCTAAGTTGAAGTCAAATGCCCCCCATCTTTGGCATATCTAATGGCTGCATTTTATCTAAGATGATTTGATCGTCATGCACCAAGAAATCCAATTGAAGATTAAAAAGCCTCATTTTAAAAGGTTGATAAAATGCCCACACATTCATGGAATCCAACAGCCATGCCCACTCCAAAGCAGATCTAATGATAGCGCTCTTATGAAATCATTGGACATTGAAAAGTCAAATCATAAAATAATAAATCACACATTTTTGTGGGATTTGACGACGGTGTTTGGTCCTGCCAGATCCAATGGTTGTGCTCACTGCATACCAACTAATAGTTAAAAGTTCTTTCATCCAAGCCAAGGATAATTATCATTTCACCTTTAATAGATCTAAAGGCCACGCCAAATTCCCATCGAAGATCCAATGGTGGTGCTTCATCAAAGTGATCAAACATTGACAAGTCAAACATAGGGGATATGAAGTGCGTAGCTTCATCAAATCTGATGGCCACTCTTGATCCTACCAAATCTAACGATGACACTTTTTTTGAAATAGTCAAAGATTAACAAGATAGTTGTCGACAGAGTTATAATCAAAGCCAGATCTAACGGTCGCACCTGATTATACCCAGATCTAATGGTTGAGCTTCATCAAGGTCAAAATTTTCTCCCCTTGAGATACGAAGTGTGCCTTTATGCCTAATTCGATGACTATGCCCATCTCCTCCTGGATCTAATGGCAACGCATTATTAAAAATGATCAAAGGTTAATATACGAAGTTTTTTTGGTTGAATAATTAATTAAATGCATTATTGAAATTAAGACCATCGTGTAATCATGATTTATGAGGGTATACTATGTTTTTTATTTTTTCCTTTTATCCTTCTAATCCTTGCACATGTATGGGGAATCTAACGATCGCGCCCCCATCATTGTTTGATCTAATGGTGAGCGCATAGAGAGGTAATCTAATTATACAATGCCCATATTTTAATGCAATGTTATTAAGGTTTTAATCACCATATTAACCATGCTTGTATCGCTCCAAATTTTTTGCATCCTTACCTTCAGGCTATAGGATCCATGCCCGAAAGTAGGATGGGAAAAGGATGTCATGGTACCTCAGACTGAGAGGACTTGTGAAGGTCCCGCCTCTCAAGGGAGGTGTATTTTGGTGATTTTTCAACGGATGGTGGGTTCACCAGGAAACATTTAATGGTAGTTTTCGCGCCTAGGTTGGAATGTGTTTTTATGTGTTCATTTTTAGTCTTAAGCATTCATATCCTAGGTTTTGCCAAATGAATCTAAATTAATCTAAATGAAAGTGCAGGTTTAATGAATACAAAAAGCAGAATTAAGAACAGAGAACAGAGAAATTACAGAAGATTAATAGCAAAATACCTGATCCGGATGTCTGATGAAGATTTTGATGTTGAAGCAGTCAGGATCATCTGGAATTCGACAGAATCGTATGAGATCATACAAGATCGTCTGAGATCTGATGAATTCGTCAGAGACCTGCAAAAAAAAAAACAGATGCGAAATACCAAGAATGCAACTATTCTAGTAGAGGGAAACTGTGCAAAATAACAGTGACAACACTGAATTGAAACTTAAAGATCGAAACATGTATGAATGATGTTGATTAAATCACAATTATGGTTTAATTAAGCCTTTGATCTAGATGGGTGAACTCCAAAATGCAATATAACATAAAATATCAAATAAACTAGCTAATTTGCAAAATAAAACAACAGAGAAAAGGTGAAGAAATGCAAACTTATGGCACTGATTGCCTCAATGTAGATTGTAGTCGAGATCGTCTCGCATCAGTACGAAATCATCTCTGATTCGACAGGATCGCCTCTGATTTGAACAGGTTCATCGACGATGATGTATGCTTGCTCCGACTGAAAAATAAGATGATACCTGCAACAAAATTGATATAGGACTACTGCAAATGAAAACTTAGGATGATTTAACGTGCATGGAGTTAAGTTACAGATAATTTCAGCCAGGGGTTGGGAAGGGAAGGTCCTAATGATTAAATAGGCTTAGGGGAATAGTTAGGAGGTTAGAGATCATCCCTATTTGGGAGATCTCCAATGGAGGAGGGTCTCTAATGGCGCAGACATGCTTCTGCCCAGATTAGAGGCCCATTGGAACAAAAGCTAGTTGTGAACAATCAGTTTTGCGACAAGATCGTCTGGACGTCCTAGCCTAGATGAAATCATCAGATTTGGGGCGATATCGTCTGATCGGCGATGATATCGTCAAACGGTCAAAACAACCTCTAAAAATGGCACGAAAAAGGGGGAAACAGATTACCCGACGGTTAACGGGCGGTTTGGGAGGTTAAAATTTGAATTTAAATTATTTACTAAGGTGAATGTAATTATTACAATTTCACTGTGCCAATTTTAGGGTGCTACATTTTGCCCCCTCTTTAGCGAATTTTTCGAAGAAAATGCGTTAAAGATGAGTTCTTCTCGATCTACGAGAAAGCAAAAATTATTCCCATTTTTAGGCGACAATTCTTGGTCGAATCGTACGACAACTTACTATGGTGCCCCCTCCGTGTTTTTACCCAAATCGAACGTTTGAGGAAAAAACACGAAAAAGCAAAATTATTTTTGAATAAAATTAAGAAAAATAGGGTAAAACCCTAATTCATTTTTTTACTGTTCATTTGCTGGTTTTTAGAGCTCTGAAGCAAAAATGGTGGAGACGACGCACAGATCGACAGAGGTCCGACGCGGTCTACGGGTAAGAGTCTACACTTAACTAGAATGCTTTAATTTAATTTTACATGCTTTTTTAGGTAGTTTTTAGATTAATTTTGAGCATCGCGGTCGTTTTTGGGCCGTCGACGTCGTCGGGACGAAATCGTCCCGATTTCGTCAATTTCGTCCAAGGGCGAAATCAGCAAAAGGGGGGCAATTTCATCAAATTAGAGACGATTTAGGCTTGCAAAATCAGAGATGATTATGCTCAAATTTGGGACGATATCATCCAATAGTGGGCGATATCATCAATTGCATAAAATTGAACTTTAACTTGCATTATTAATTACTTGGTTTGTTTATTAATGATTGTTTGTTGTTTTGTTATTTATGTTGCAGAGAGGTTTGCTAAATAGCAAGGAATGGAAGTATGGAGGTTTGAGGGATGACTTGGCCGCTCTTACATAGGCAGAGCGAGATCAGCTGGCACAGGTCGGCTTGCAGCATGTGGCGGAGATGCCACAAGTGTCTATCAATATGGGGCTACTGACGGCCCTAGCAGAGAGATGGTATCCGGGTTCTTCATGTTTTTGGCTATTGACAAGGGAGATGACTCCCACTCTAGAGGATGTATGGAGGATTCTAAGAATCCCCATACAAGGACGATTGATCACTCCTATGGCCAATCAGGGCCATGCTATGGGACGATTATGTGGTGACCCGAGCTTCACCCTGGAGAAGGGCAAAGTTAATATCGAGGCACTGCGTTAGATGCCTGGGGCATCTAGACTCACACGGGTGCTAGCTAGAGTGGTTGGTGGACTTCTACTGTGCCACCAGAGCGGGTGCAGGGTGTCATGGATGCTGGCAGATGTGATCTATGACATGTGAGACCACGACTATAGATTCTCTTGGGGCAGTTATGTACTATGCTGGTTGTACAGGATCCTATATGGGGTCATGTACAAGGGCGTCCAATGTCTGGTGATGACATCACTCCTACAGGTTTGGTGCTAGGAGCACATTGCAGTGTGAAGGCCGATAGGGCTTCCTTTGACAAGGGTTGATGGGGAGAGGCCCCGAGTCTTCTACTAGTGGCTCTGAAGAGGGTCACAGCGATGGATCGACCTTCCTATGTCCCAGAGACTATTAGATGACCTAGTCACGAACCATATTACCTGGAGGCCATGGAGGGAGCATCCAGGGTGGGCCGAGGATGGACAGGAGTTAGCTCACGTTAGGCGAGTGTGTTGGCTACAGATGGAGAGGGGAGAGGTGGAGCTCCACCGGTATGACTAAGTTTTGCATCAGTTCAGTCTATAGCAGGGGATCCCATCTTTGAGGGATTATGAGTTTTTTTGGACCGTCCAGGATAACACCATAGTTAGCGGGGCTTCAGACATGCAGCGGTTCTAGATTCAAGACACAGACGATGCCCCCATTCAGCCAGTGGATGGGGATGATGTAGGTGTAGCAGATGGCTACGATGCCTGGTATGCAGGCATCCACCCTCTTCGGATGATGAGGACACAGGGTTCGATTCACATAGTTGTGCGTCGGATAGGGAGGCGACACCAGGCGGCTATGGAGGTGGCCCAAGGTCAGGATGAGAGAGAGCCAAGGAGGCCATAGGCACAGGAGAGGCCGTGACAAAGGGAGAGGAGGGAGGCGAGACCCCCATATCCACAGAGGGAGAGGCCACCATCGCCCGATAAGGGCAAGGGCATTGATATGGGGGAGAGTAGTGAGACCGCTACTCTTCGAGCGGAGAGAGATCGTCTCCACGCACAAGTGCAGACTTTACAGGATGAGGCTGCATGCCATCAAGCTAAGGTGGCACAACTCCGAGACGAGATTGCACGCCTTAGGACACGAGGCAGAGGAGCAAGCTCTGGGGAGCTGACACGGACTATTTACCAACTTACTTTCTATCAAACTTTGTACTATCAACTTGTGCCAGAGGTGGATAGACTACCCCGGCCAGCCAACATCACAGATTCGATCAGGATCGGGTCGTCAAGGACCTCTTCCCGATCGAGGACTAGGACTCGCAGAACTACTCAGACTGTGATGGGGCCACCTTGTCCACCTCAGGGTGGGGGAGGAGATGAGGTGGAGAGCTCGAGGGGCTCTCGAGGCTAGAGGACTACACAGATTTATACAGACTAACATGATAGCATTGTATTATTATTTTTTTGTTGATAGAGGATTGAGTATGTCGAGGTACAGATTGTGGCATACCAATCCAGTTTTGATGATGTATATATACTGTTGATATATATGATATGTTTTTGATCATATGACTTGTGTTATGTGTATGCTTATGATGCTTTTGTGTTTGATTAATTGATTTGATAATTGGATTGAGGATTCATGAAATTATGTCATTTTAAAAATTTATAATTTTGATGTCATGCGATAATATTTTAAATGAAATAATCTGATGTAAAAAATTGATTGTTTGTAATGTGATGTAATAAAAAATAAAAAAGAGACTTCTAACAATAATTTCAAAGGACATTGTCGCTATTATAGACCATTTCATGGAGTCGTTGCTCACTCGGTCGTCAAGCTAATCCCAGTTATAGAAATATTGTTAAAAGTAAAAGCGTGCTTAAGAGACTATCTTAAGACTTTTGGTGCAATGGTGAAAATGATGGTGATGATGGTTTGTTTTCAGATTTTCATAAAAAATAGTATGCATGAGATAATGTTTTTTGCTAGGCATAAATTCTTAAGTGTGATAAAATTTTGAATAATTCCCTAGGAATTATACCATCATTGCAAAATTGAAGGTTGACATAATGACATGAAATAATGAAAAATGTGCTTGCTTTTTAAAAGCATAATTTGTGTAATATAATGAATTAAGTCATATGGCTTTCATGATTTTTAAATAAATGGGGAATAAAAATTGTTACGATGGTTTGCGCTAGGCATAGAATATGTAGGTATAGACTTATACCATCATCACGAAAATCCAAAGAAAAGATAGTTTTATTGCATGGTTGATTTTGTAATAAGCAGAAAATATGAAAATGAGGACTTGCGCTAAGCATAAAATTCTAATTTTGGTTTTGGAACGATACCATCGTCGTGAAATTCAACCAGATATATATGTTTTGATTGTATATTTTGAAAGAAATTTTTGATTTTTCTATTATATAGTTGTCTTTATGTTAAACGACTGTACTTGATTTATTCCAAACAAGTTGCAAAAAAGAATATTTCAAAGTATTTTGAAGACAAAAGTTAGATTTATAAGGAATCCCATGTGCATATGTGAATTCATTTTCGATCTTGATTTATCATAATGATACACAAAATCTCTCAAATACAAATGTGTGTGCAATTGCTTTGTGCATTTACCAATTTTGAGCAAGATAATATGATACAAGTGATTTGAAGAAACCAAATAAGTGTTCATTAACCATGATGTAGGTGCATATAACCATACTAGACTACTATGTAGGTCAGATTATCAAGAGCTAGTTAATCCATAAGCAAACATAGGTCTGTACAAAAGGTCGCTAATGTGACAAACATATCACCACGCTAGGAGTTACCCAAGGCCAAGCGGGTTGGGCACAAACCACTTGTTATGGGGCTTACCTCACAGTTTTCGAATAATTGAGAATTCCAGGGATTCAAGCTCATCAACCCTTCTTTTCTTTTCAAAGGGTAGGGAAAGGGATTTTATTGCATTCTGCTTTCGCTTTCTTTTGAACTTGGCTTCTTTTGCTTTTTGTATTTTTTTGCTTGATTTTGGAGATAGTGCTTGAAATATTGTTGTAATGATATAAAATAACTCTTTTCTTTTCTCTCTTTCTTGAACTTTTATTTTCTTTTTTTTCTTTTTTTTTCTTTGCTAGGGATACTTGCTCGGATTAGCTGTAGAGCAAGGGATTTTTATTCTGGGTAGGGGTGAGCTTGTCCTTTTGCCAATTCTCAAATATTCTAGACCATGTGCATGATAGGATAGCAGGGGAAACTTTTTGCTCAAGAAATCACTTCTACTATGTAGCAAAACATGGAAATTACAAATATGATCATTTTATTATGAAAAGATGTGATTGGTTTAAGTAAATAACAAGATCAATTCTCTATGCTCAAACTTTATTTAATTGAATTTTGTGAACTTTGATATAAGAGAGATTAGTAATCATGCCAGATAAAATCAAGATATTTATTGTTGTGAGTGTGCAAGTGAGGAATTCCAAATAAATGCTAATTTATCCAAAATAATTTGAAACATATAACTGCAATAATTGTAAGAAAATATATATTAACACTTTTGAGAAGTTTTGAGAATGTTGAATCTATCTTTCTTCTTTATATTGTTTTGGTTTCGAAAGAGTCAAGCATATTGTTGTTTTTATATTTTTATCATTATTTTGTTTTTAAAGAATGTAACAAGTGCCATAAATAAATGCAACAAATAGTTTTGAAGATTTTTGATGATTATGAATGTTTTTGATGTTTTTGGATTTTTTAAATTTGAAAGAAATACAAGATAGTAATTTTGAAATATTTTAAACAAATATATACAAGGATGAAATGACCAAATTTATGCATAGTAACGTTTAAGATGCAAAATATTCATGGGTTCTTTAAGTTCTTTACCATCTAAGGTAGATAATTTGTATGCTCCTGATTCAAATTTTACAGTAATAATGTATGGTCCAAGCCAGTTGGGCTCAAATTTACCTTTAAGGTCCTTAGTTGCATTTGTATTTTTTTGGTTTTCTTTTAAAACAAGGTTGCCGATCTCAAAGGATCGATGACGAACTTTCTTAGCATATGATCTTTTAAGCTTGTTTTGGTAGGCACGGATATGCTCCAAAGCATTGATGCATTTTTCATCTAGGAGTTCCAGCTGACTGAGTCTGCCAGCACGATATTCATCTCCTACTTCGGTATCTTGAAGTAGCAGAGCCAAAGAAGGAACTTCCAATTCAAATGGAAAAACTACTTCAACACCGTAAACCAAAACAAATGGTGAAGTTCTCGTGGGGGTTCAAACACTAGTTCGATAGGCCCACAAGGCTGGATATAATTGAATGTGCCAGTCACGGCCAGTTTTATTGACCAATCTTTTGAGAATTTTGATTAAGGTTTTGTTAGATGCTTCTACTTGACCATTACCCTAAGGATAATAGGGAGTGGACCAGCAATGTTGAATCTTATATTTTTGGCATAATTTTTTAACATCTTTATTTTTGAAACAAGTTCCATTGTCAGAGATGAGATTTGCGAGAATTCCAAACCTACAAATGATTTGATTAAAAATAAATTTAGAGACTTGTGTGCCAGTGTAGGAAGCTAAAGGCATAGCTTCGACCCACTTCGTGAAATACTCGGTGGCGGTTATGATGAACTTGTGTCCATCAGATGACACAGGATTGATTTTGCCAATAATATCTAAACCCCATTTGGAAAAGGGCCAAGGAGATGAAGTAGCCTGCAGCTCTTGTGCAGGCGCATGGACAAGGTCAGCATGTTTTTGGCACTTGTCGCAATGGCGCACATACTTATGTGCATCCGTTTCCATGGTAGGCCAAAAGTATCCTATCCGAAGGAGCTTTTTAGCAATGACGCTACCACTAAAGTGTCCTCCACAAGATCCATCGTGGGCTTCACTCAAGGCTGATTTAGACTCTTCTAAGTTTAAACATCTTAATAGGATACCTTCAAAAGATCTCCTATATAAAGTATTGCCAATTATTACAAATCGACTTGCTTGTTGACGTAATAACCGATGCTGGTTTCTATTAGAATTGGCAGGGAAAGTCCCATTTTGGAGAAAATCAAATATGTCCGTATACCAAGGTTCAAGAGTAGTTTCATTGATTAGAAACACATCCAAAGGCTCTAAGCATGACTTATTTGAAGCGGGTTCCTGGAGTCAACGAATAATGATAATGGCATATTCGTCATCTAACTCCAAGGGCAGGAGAGATGTAGTTGCGGCCATAGCATCAACTGCATGGTTGCTAGTTCGAGGAATATCTTCTAAGGTAACTTGATCAAATAGAGACATTAATTGTAAAACATAGGCATTATATGAGCGCAGTTTATCATCTATGGTCTGATAAACTTCATTAATTTGGTTTATAACCAGTTGAGAATCACCAAAAACTAAAAGGTGTTTAATTTTGAGCGCTAAGGCAGCTCGTAATCCAAGGATTAGAGCTTCATACTCAGCAGTATTGTTGGTGCAAGCAAATTTCAATTTGAAGGACAGAGGAATAAGATGTTTTTGCGGGGATATTAAAATAATACCCGCACTAGCCCCACTCATGCATCGGGCTCCGTTAAAATATAAGGACCATTGTTCAATATGGTCTGCCTCTAATTGAAGGCATTCATCAAGAAATTCGATGATGAGGGGATGGGTAGACTCTAAGGGTGCAACAGCTAATTGATTTGCTATGATTTGACCCTTAACACCTTAACAGAATTCTGTCCTATGAATGTGAGATCAAACTCACTTAGAGCAAGAACCCACTTGGCTGTGCGACCTGATAAATAAGGTCGACTCATGAGATACCTTAAGGGATCGTATTTGGCAATGACATATGTTTTTTGACTAAGCATATAGTGTCGTAATTTTTGCATAGCAAACACGATCGCTAGACATAGTTTTTCTAATTTTGTATAGCGGGTTTCATAATCGATGAAGGTTCGGCTAATATAATAATTAGCACGTTCTCTCTTTTCATCATCAAGCTGAGCTAACATAGCCCCTAAGGCAGAATCTGAAGCTGAGATATATAAAAGAAATGGGCGATCAGGTTTAGGCGGTGAAAGCACCGATGGATTAAGGAGGTATTGTTTGAGAAGTTCAAAAGCTTCTCTACTTTCGGTGTCCCAATTAAAAGGTACATCCTTCTTAAGGAGTTTGAGAAAAGGACCGGTTTTGTTCGCCAGCTTATCGATGAAGCGACGGATAGCTTGAAGTTTACCCTGTAAACTTCGTAACTCAGATATATTAGTAGGTGCGGGCATATCAGTGATGGCCGCAATCTTAAGAGGGTCGATTTCAATACCACGTAAAGAAACTAAAACCCCTAATAGTTTACTAGACTTAACTTTGAATATACATTTTGCTAGATTTAATCGAATAAGATATTCTCGTAATCGATTAAAAACTTTTCTCAAATTATCTAAATGATTATCTTCAATAATAGAGTGAGCTATAATATCATCTACATAATCATTTAGGATATCATGCATCATATCATGAAAAATATAGGTCATAGCTCTTTGATAAGTTGCACCTGCATTCTTTAAGCCAAATGGCATCACTTTCCAGCAAAAGGTACCCCAGGGGGTGATAAAGGTTGTTTTAGCCTAATCTTCAGGATCTATCCTGATCTGATTATAGCCAGAGAATCCATCCATTAAGGACATCATCCCACTTCCAGTAGTAAAGTCGATGATTTGATCCATGTTTGGAAGAGGAAAGTCATATTTAGGGCATGTAGCGTTAATATCTTTAAAATCTACGCAAACCCTAACTTTGGTAGCTTCTTTCTTGGTGACTGGAACTACATTTGAGATCCATTCAGCATAATCAATAGCTTGTATAAAGATAACATTCAAGATTTTTTCTAACTCCCCTTTGACTAGCAGAGCCACTTTGGGATGCATTTTTCTAAGTTTTTGTTTAATAGGTTTAGCATCAGGATGGACCACTAGATAATGCATGACTACAGAAGGGTCTAGACCTGGCATATCTTCATATGTCCAAGCGAAGACATCTTCATACTCTTTAAGGAATGCAATGTATTGTTCTTGTTTTTCTTGACTTAATTCTGATCCAATATTGATTATGTGAGGATTATCCTCAGTTCCAATATTAATTTTAATGACTTTTTCTACCTCCATGTGTAGATCTCTTTCAAAATTAGGTGGGGTGGATGAAACACCCAATTCTTGTAATTCTTGTAAGGTTAATTTAGATAATTCATCTTGAGGATTAGTGGCCTCAAGTTGGGCTATAGTTGGTATAGAACCATCAAAACAAAATTCATTGTGTAACATCTCTTCAACAGAGACATCATGGAAGATATCTCCTTCCAACTCTTCATCAGGGTCAGCAATCACTTCAAGGTAAGCTATGGATAGCATTTTGCATGAAAACGATTGATTTTTAAGAGGCAAATCAACATGCCTATCCAAATAATCTTGATAACATATGAGTTGATCATCATCTTCAAAAGGAAAGGGTTGACCCTTATTAGGAAATAGGCCCACACCACAACGAGGCAGGCCATGGTTCTACCTCGAAAGGTTCTTTCATGCCATTTTGGAAAGGTCCTAAGCCTTTCCCTTTATATCCCATTTTAAGCATCATGGGTTTAGCTTTAATATAATCATTGGTAAAATAACATCGAGCATATCCCTCATGATGAGCTTTGATATTCCAAGGGATTCTTCTCCAGTCATATCCTTTATAAATGAAGGCATAACTCCCAACTTGATAAGTACTTCCCATAGGTTGTGGGAGGCCCAAAGTATGAGGAGATGGCGGCAAGTTATTTAAAAGAATTGAATCTTGCATGAAAGTATTTGTTTTTTTTGATATTAAGGTTGTGGATAAATCTGGTAAAAGTTCATCAAAAATGGCATAAGATGTAGAAGGCTTATTACCTATATATTTAGATGTGGGAGGAATAATAGATGTGTATATAGGTTTTGAATTTATAGAGATAGAACACGAAGGATTGGTTGTAGATTTAAGATCTTTTTGAGGTTCTAGAGTGATTTGTTTAGAGGGTTTTTGATCTATATAGGAGGATGAAATTAATGGAGGGGGAATAGGTGAAGTTATGGGTGTGTGTTTCACAGTTTTAGATGAAAAATAAGAACTAGGATGTGTGGATGATAGAGCAGGGCAAAATTGCACTCCAACGGGTTCTGCCAAAGCACACATATCAAAAGTTCTAGGGTCACCATGGATAGTGACCAACTGATTTTTAAACTCAAATTTAACACATTGGTGTAAGGTTGATGGGACCGCTCTCATGGCATTGATCCAAGGGCAACCCAAAAGTATATTGTACGATGCTGGGCAATGTACAATAAACACGGTTGTTTTTAGGGTTCTAGGACCAACTTGCAATGGGAGGGTAATAACTCCACATGTTTCTTGTGTTTCGTCATTGAAGGCTTTGATAATCATATCAGTTTTCTTCATTTCATCACTTCTAAAGCCAAATCATTGGAAGAAGTCAAAAGTGCAAATGTTGAGAGATGAGCCATTATCAATCAAGACTCGTTTGACAGCTACATCCCCAATTAGAGCAGTAATGTATAAGGGATTATCCTTATGTAGACTGTGTTGTGGAATATCTTTATCTCGAAATTCAATACAATCAATCTCTTGAGTGATGATAGTATTGGCCATAGCTTCAGGTTGAATGTTTTGAGGTACCATCATTTGGCTCAATGTAAGCATCAACTCATCCTTATGGGTGGGAGAGGATCTTAATAAATCCAAAAGGGAAATTATGGCTGTAGTATTGGATAATTGCTCATTAATATTGTAAGGGGGTTTAGGTTGAACATTAGGAGCATGATTCCCTTTATTGGGATTTTTCAGAACAAATGGAGCTGATCCATCATTCTGGTTTGGTTCTTGTTGGGAATTTTGAGCTTGTTGTCGGGTGACGACTCTGATGGTACCTACAATGTTATATTGAATACGTTGAACTAGTCTCGATCTAACATTGATGGCTTGTTCATTAGAAAGGAATATATTAGAAGAAGGCCGAGTAGTAACTCTTCTAGGAAATGGTTCTTTTGGAACCATAGCATCTGTGATGGGTTGAATAGGATCTGATTTGTTTTCAAAACTATTCGATTGGTTTGAAGTAATGTCTAGTTCACTTTCACTATCTGATTCTACATCACTAGAATCAGAAGTTTGAAAATTATGTAAGGGCCTGGTTGTAACCAGGGATAAGGTTGTGTCAAATATTTGAGGATCCTGAACAGGTAATTGTCCGCTAATGGTTCCTACATAACGGGTAGGAGGCGGAACATTATGATGTTCGATTTGATTGGCTACCTCTTTACCATGTCTTGGTAAAGGGTGTTGAAATATGTCTAGATTTTGATTGGCATTTTGATTTTGATTTTGGGGAATGGTCTTTTGAGTATTATTAGGAGGGTTTTGTTTAGGTTGGAAGGCTTGCACTTCCATTTCATTATTATCAATCAAATCTTGTATTTTATGTTTCAACCTTTTACAAGCATTGGTAGAATGTCTAGGTCCTCTATGGAAATCACAGTGTAAGTCAGCTCTATATCCGGGTATAGTTGGATCAAGTTCCCGGATAGCTGGTAATTGGATCAAACCTCTTTCGAGTAATTGAGGTAAAATAGTTGATAAGGGTTGATTTAATCTATTGAATTCATGAGGAGGCTTATCAGGAGGTTTCAATATAAATTTTTCTGTTGTCTTCGTTGCATTGATATTAGCAACATTTTTGTTGTCAGTGACTCCGTCACCAACAACTTGTTTGTTTTTATATTGATTTTTGGATGTTTTCTCATCATCCTTCTTCCTAAGTTGGCCTCTCCTAATGAGGGCATCTTCTACTCTTCGAGCTAAATCTATAGCTTGATCAAAGGTAGTTAAAGTAGCAGTTGATAGCTCATAAGATATTTGTTCTTGTAAATTGTTAATAAAAATGTCCAACATTTCCCTATAAGGCAGTACAAAATGCAGTTTTCCTGTCAATTGCCTCCATCTAGCTAAGAAATCGACAAAGCATTCATCCTTGTCTTGTTTTAAATTGTATAAATATTTAATGGTTACATGCCTCTCGATGTAGGCACTAAATTGATGGACAAATGATTCAACTGTTTCTTCAAAGTTTCTCAAAGAATGAGTGGGCAATTGATAGTACCACTCTAATGCCATTCCACCTAAACTTTTTGGGAACATTTTTAATAATAGCAAGTCATCATGTGATATGTCATGACATGCTATCCTAAAAATGTGAAGATGCTCTATGGGATCTTCGGTTCCTTTATATATAGGCAAGATAGGCATGGGAAAATGCTTAGGGTATGGTTGAGCTACAACTATGGGGTCCAAAGGTTGACTACATATCTCTCGATAATTATACGAGGGACGGTAGGGATCTATTTGGTCCATACGTGAAGCTAACTATTTCACCATGGCTTCCAGATTACTAGTTTGCCCACCATATTGGTTTGGTAGGGCATTGACATGGGTTTTATGGGCATATGATGGAGGAACATGAAGATTAGATGCCATGTTACTATTGTGTAAATTATGGGTAGGAAAAGTGTTATGAAGGAACTTTGACGTTGTATTATGATGTAGTTCAGATTGTTGAAAATTGGTATTTGGCTTCGTTTTAGGTTTTTGTTTACTTGAAGCATATTGCTCAATAGTTTGGCAGAATAAAGTAGTGAAGGAAGGTGTCTTTTGTGTGGAAATGATTTTAGGTTGAATAACAGGTTCCTTAGGAGGTTGGATAGCCTGTTGTTTTGACATGTTTTGAATCATAGTGACCATGTCTATATTGGATGGCCCAGCATTATCACTTTCTTGATCAATGAACGATAAGGGATTAGTGCGCACATCATACATATATTCCATGGCTGCCTGAGTGTTACTAATTTGGCCTTTATCAATACGAATTGCCACATTAAGGTCATCAATGTTATCATTGAGAAATTTCTTGAAATGATCTATGTTGTCAAAAGTAATAGTTCCATCTGGAGCTACTCTAGGGGATGAGGATCCATCCTCTTTAACACTTCCTTCTTGTTCCTTATCTTCACCTAGGTCATCTTTTGGTTGAGCTAGAGTTTTTCCTTCCGAAGTTGGATCTTCAGGAAGGACATTTGGGTCTCTAGTTGTATCTTGTAACCAATCTTCTTCTTCTCCTAAAGTTTCTTTACCATTCCTAAGTTTAGGCATGGTGCTAAATTTTGATTTCAGCAAATATATATATATATATTATGCAACAAAATTAAGAGGTATATATTTACTATATACCTACTACACTATTTGAAATGAAATGTTTAAGTTTTTGCTATGTTTTTTAGTTTTTTTTTTTTTTTTTAGTTTTTAATTTTCTTTGTTTTGAAATAATATTGTAAAGACAATCAACACAATAAATGCAAGAAATAAGACTGAAAGTAATAACCTATTTTTCTATAAACAATTTATAAATATCATTAATAGGCTCGAGTTGTTCAGGAGTCATGAAGTGTTCTTCTTCAAATTGAAAGTTTTCTTTTAAAAATTTGATGAAAAGAGCTATAGTGATATTATCTGTCTCAGATGCTGGTTGATAAAAGTAAAGCTCATGGCAATACTTTCGATATAGCATAGCTCGCAAAACTCTATTCCATATTTCCCTTTCTGTAAGAACAACCTCTTGGTCTTCTACACAACATAAGAACTAGTGCACAATGGCTGCGTTCTCGAGGTATTCCTCAAAGGTGAATAGTTCTGAAGATACTAGAGCTCTCCTATAATCTAACCATCTATGGCAGGCTCTCTGAAGTTCATAATAAAAGACAAGTTGATGAGGATCCAGGATTCTATCTAGGACTAGCCTCTTGATTTGCTTAAGTTATATTGACCTAGATGAGATGAGACTAAGTCTTCTATCAAGTTCGTTCCACAAGAATTGATTTCTATTTGTTTCAGGCACATTAAGCATAGAGTTGATTTCTATAGCTGCCAATTGGTTTTCTACATTTATAGTAACTACTAATATTTTCTTAGGAGCTACCATCTAAACATGATATTAAACTTAAATGATTTAAAATGCATCTATGTTTTAGTTTTTCTATTTTTTTGTTTTGTTTTGTTTTCAAAAGGTTATGATGCATTCACGTCGGGTTCACCAAAATGTATCGCTCCAAATTTTTTGCATCCTTACCTTCAAGCTATAGGATCCATGCCCGAAAGGAGGATGGGAAAAGGATGTCATGGTACCTAGGACTAAGAGGACTTACGAAGGCCCCGCCTCTCAAGGGAGGTGTATTTTGGTGATTTTTCGATGGATGGTGGGTTCACCAGGAAACATTTAATGGCAGTTTCTGCGCCTAGGTTGGAATGTGTTTTTATGTGTTCATTTTTAGTCTTAAGCATTCATATCCTAGGTTTGGCCAAATGAATCTAAATTAATCTAAATGAAAGTGCAGGTTTAGTGAATATAGAAAGCATAATTAAGAACAGAGAACAGAGAAATTACAGAAGATTAATAGCAGAATACCTGATCCGGATGTTTGATGAAGATTCTGATGTTGAAGTAGTCAGGATCATCTAGAATTCGACAGAATCATCTGAGATCAGACAAGATCATTTGAGATCTGATGAATTCATCAAAAAAATTCGTCAGAGACTTGCAAACAGAAAAACAGATGCGAAATACCGAGAATGCAACTATTCTAGTAGAGGGAAACTGTGCAAAATAATAGTGACAACACTGAACTAAAACTTAAAGATCAAAACATGTATGAATGATGCTAATTAAATCACAATTATGGTTTAATTAAGCCTTTGATCTAGATGGGTGAACTCCAAAATGCAATATAACATAAAATATCAAATAAACTAGCTAATTTGCAGAATAAAACAACAGAGAAAAGGTGAAGAAATGCAAACTTATGGCACTGACTGCCTCAATGTAGACTGTAGTAGAGATCATCTCGCATCAATACGAAATCATCTCTGATTCGACAAGATCACCTCCGATCTGAACAGGTTCGTCGGTGACGATGTATGCTTGCTTCGACTGAAAAATAAGATGATACCTGCAACAAAATTGATATAGGACTACTGCAAATGAAAACTTAGGATGATTTAACGTGCATGGAGTTAAGTTACAGAGAATTTCAGCCAGGGGTTGGGAAGGGAAGGTCCTAATGATTAAATAGGCTTAGGGGAATAGTTAGGAGGTTGGAGATCATCCCTATTTGGGAGATCTCCAATGGGGGAGGGTCTCTAACGGCGTAGACACGCTTCTGCCCGAATTAGAGGCCCATTGGAACAGAAGCTAATTGTGAACAATCAATTTTGTGACAAGATCATTTGGACGTCCTAGCCCAGATGAAATCGTCAGATCTAGGGCGATATCGTCTGATCGGCGACGATATCGTCAAATGGTCAAAACAACCTCTAAAAATGGCACGAAAAAGGGGGAAACAGATTACCCGGTGGTTAACGGGCGGTTTGGGAGGTTAAAATTTGAATTTAAATTATTTACTAAGGTGAATGTAATTATTACAATTTCACTGCGCCAATTTTAGGGTGCTACAATGGTTAATCACGATTATACGAGGTTTAATGCATTGTATAATTATAAAGTAAAATCAATGATTGTATAACTTAGGGCCTAAGCATTACTGATTGAATTATTAATAACCAGAAGTTTTTAACTTTATAAACATGATTAATATGATTAAACTAGGCAAAGGTTTATATACATTGAGGGACTAATAACTGTGCAGGATCTTGGACATCAACTAGCGTGCGAGTCCGATTTTTTATCTAACGATGAGCACTAAGGGAGATGATCAGATTATAAAGGTCATGTTTTATTGAGTTATTAACAATATAACCACACGATTAACCTAAATGAAACAAAATTATTTGCAATATTAATACTATGATTAATGAAAACGTTGATTATAAATTTTGGGTCCAAGTATGTGAGATCAGATTGCTGCTAACCATAGTATTTTAACCTTAATATATGTTAACCTTGGCATACATTACTATGTTGTAGGGCTAACTATTATGCAGGTCCAAAGGCATCAACGACAATGCTTGAAGCATATTAAATCTAATGGTAAGCATGGTATGCGATTTTGGAAGGGTAAGTATTATGGATAAAATACCTTAAGCTTTGTTTAGTCTCTGATTAATCATTATAAATCCTAGGATGAGACAATCCAAATTATGTTATATTTTTCCTTCGGACTAACCAACGTGTATATTTGAAAAATCTGGGTGGGCACGCACCTCTATGATCAAAATCAGACTATGGGACCTTGATAAAATGACCATATTTAATGGTGTATCTATTTTTGCAATAATTTTTTTAGGGCCAAGGTGGTAGAATGTTTCGTAAAAATTCCCACAAAAGCTACCACTACCACGTTCATAATACCATGTCAAGAGGGAGAACAACTCAACAACCAATAGAAACACTATGAATGATTGCAAAGTGCACAAACCAAAGTTCTCATGGATGTGCAGGTCGAGGAAAATCACCTACCATAGCTAACCAATTTTAGAAATGACATTGTGGCTGATATCCATTGGCCAAATTCAAAATGCAGTTGGTGACACTGCATTAATAACACCCTATGCAAAGATAGTGAAGCCATCCTTACATCGATTATTTAAAACCCCACTCTCAAACACACTACCACCCTGGTTTTATCAAAGGAGAAAATTATTGTAGATGAACAAAGAGCCGAAGAGTTACCATGATAAGAGCTCAACAGAGTGTGTTACAGTAAGTTGATTTGTTGTCTGTAAGCAAAATGACTACTTGGGGAGTTTCTTTCATACCTAAATATACCTTAGAGGTTGTAAAATTCATCGCAAACCAGACTCTATATGCCAAACTCTCTGAAAAATCTATTGCCGCAATGGGGATGTATGATTTCTCCAAAAAAATTATGAAATATAATAATCTCATGCCAGTCCAACAGTATGAAATTGAAAACACCTATATATGGAGCTTCAAGTATACTGAAGAGAACTTGCAATTCTACCCTTGGTTGTTGGCAGATTTTTTCCACAAAGTAAGAAGATTACAAACAATAGACCCCCTAGAAGCAATAGATGGATGAGAAATGTTGAAAATTTGATGTCCTAGAGTATACTACTCCGCAGACCTCCTATAATGGCTAGCAGTAGCATACGATGAGAACACCATAACCTTTAGGGATAAAAAGGATCGACCAGTGTTCAGTATCACACTCGAGCATATCCAAGAATTTTCAATATTACACCTTCAAACACGTCATTAATTTTCTAGGTAATTCAAAGGTAGTATAGTAGGTTAATTAAATTAGAGTCATTTAAAATGCTTTTTGATATGCATGAAAATATACAGTATGAGTTCCCTCTTAGAAAAACTGCATTTAAGCACTGGTCAACATCATCCTAGGAGTATCAGAACTA
Source organism: Wollemia nobilis (assembly GCA_028583015.1). NCBI lineage: Eukaryota > Viridiplantae > Streptophyta > Pinopsida > Araucariales > Araucariaceae > Wollemia > Wollemia nobilis. The sequence continues at coordinate 2,043,943 of JAQPPZ010003287.1, read as the reverse complement.
GATGTGGTTTGGATGGATGTATTGTATTTAGTAACACAGAGTAATAGGAGTGTGAACCCCCCCATCTATGTCTGGGAAGAGGAGTTGAGCAAACAAATGCACAGGCAGTTGACATAACTAAAAAGGGCAATTATAGAGCAAGGGAAACAGATGCCCTGTTTCTCCAACTACTCGATTCTCATGCATCTATTGGTTGGGAAAATTGGAGAAGAGACTAAAAGTATATTGGAATCTATTGAAAGTCCATACGTTCAAACTAGATTTTGGAGGATACACAAGGGACACACTCATTTAGGCTAGTTTTGTGATAACTTCTTGGTAGAAATTCATTGGATCCTAATGGCTGACATGCCTGAGAGATTAGGCCCTGGAATAAAAGCATTTATCAAAGAAAAGGAAATAGGAGATTATTTATTCTCAAAAGGTTTCACATACATTAGGCTCTATGGGGCCAAAATTCCTCCTAAGGTGTTGTTTATGTACTGCATTTTCTCCCTAGTCGTACTAGTAATAGTAATACAGGTAACATAAGAATCTAATATGAGGTAAGCTAAGAAACATGGTCGGGTCCCCTAGCTCAACGTCCCCTTCAAATTTAGATATTACATATTCACATGATATGAGAACCTGTATAAATGCATGTACGATTTAGAAGGCTTGGATTTCAAAGAGGTAACTTGAAGACCTTATGATCCTTCGAGAAAATATAAATATATGATGAAATGCAAGTATGTATAGGTCAAGCATAGAGAAGATCAATATGAAGAAGCATTGTTGGAAGCAATAGAAAGGGAAGAAAATTTGTAAAAAATGTGGGATGCTTTCCCATATGATAAAAGAGGTAATTCACAAATTCACAGGCCTTATGAATACTAGACAAAGTTGAACTCAATAAAGAGGATTACTGTAGAATCAATAGCCCCAATCTTCTCTCCTCCCACTCAAGCAATATAAGAAGATCCTATACTGGAAATTATAGAAGAACAAGGTATTAAACAAATAGAAGTTATAGTGAATACAATGGATATAGTAGAACATAAAATTTAAGCCCTAAAAAGCCACCAACTTAGTATAGAAGCGACACCTAGTACTTCATAAGAAACTCTTGCGAGTCTTCATACAGAGAAAGGAAAAGAAATCATTATAGGGTCTTCCCTAGAATTAGCAATTCCAAAAAAATAGACTGTAGCCCCTGTTCTTGACCAACTGCTAACTCTTACTAGTGTGAAAAAGTTAACCCCGTGGGCCATTCCTAGCTTACTGAAAATCAATAACGTAGAAATATAGGTTCCATCAGTAATGAAAATGAATATGAGGAAAGTAGGTGGCTTTGGAGACTTGTTAAGAGAACACAGAGTAAAACGATAAGAATTTGTGTCTGCCCCTAAGGCTAAGAAATCTAAACTGGCCCTGACTACAACCATATTTTCATTAGAGAGGGTAGAAGAAGAGATAATTTTTAGTGTGGCCAGTGAGAAAGAGCTATAGATGGTAGCAGAGATGGGCAACATAGGAGAAGGTTCTACTACAAGAGTCGAGGAAAAAAGTCTAGGGTAGCTATAGCAAAGATATCCATACCTGCTCCACATGAACCACTGGTTTTCATGGTTGATGATCAAACAGGGAAGATTTCAATGCACAGGAAAGAAGATGACATGGTAAACAAAGCCATGAATTTACAAAATATAGACCATTTGTATCAGATGACTAAAGAATTGAGGAGTCAACTGGAGACCAATGATAAGGAGAAGGCCGAAATGTAAGCCTTAATTGATAACCTGAAGGAAAAATTAGCTAAGGCAACCACCGCATTAGTACAACCCTCGCTAGTTGTGAAAATAGTAGACTATGCAAATTATTTGTCTAAGATTAAAAAAGAAATATCATTTAAAATTCAAGACATGATCGATGGGATCACAAAGATGTTCAAACAAATGAGAGTGATCCAAATTACTGCCAAGGAAATGGAAAGTTTGTTGTACCAGAAAGAGCAAGAATTGGAGGTCATCCATCCTACTCTCCATTGAATGGTAGAATGTTTTGAAGAGATGCATAGTATAGAAGTAATCTTAAAAGACAGTTCTAAAGTTTAAAATAATATTAAATTCATGAAAGCAACAATGTTTGAGGTAAACAAATAAAGGTGGTACAATAATGCTTCAAAGATGTTTGCTCTGATAAACGATATAAGAGAAAAGTTGGTAGAAATTGGGTTATCATTGGAGGAATTCTTGGAAACCTCCAGCATAGAAGATCTCCTAAAAAATAAGATGGAAGGGTTTGATTGTGAACTTGATGATGACAGATAAATGGCCAGACAAACTTCTTTCTTGGTAAATAATGTGGATTCCCTTGTTACCCAGTATTAAAAGAATAAGGTTTATATTAGCATACATAAGAACATAATCTTCCAAGAAATGAACATATTGAGATTTTTTGTAAATTTTAATATCTACTATAGCACCCTAAAATTGGCGCAGTAAACCTTAGCAAATAATTAAAATTACCTTAGTAATAATTCAAATTCAAATTTTAACCCCGAACCGCCTATTAAACCGCTTTCCTCATTTTTCATGCCATTTTTAGAATTTGTTTTGACCGTTGGACGATATCGTCGTCGATCAGATGATATCACCTCAGATCGAATGAATTCGTCTAGAGCAGAACGTCCAGACGATTTCGTCCCAAAACTAATTTTTCATAATTAGCTTCTGTTTCAACGACGTCTCTAACCTGGGCAAAAGCGTGTCTGTACGGTTAGAGACTTCCCCCATTGGAGATCTCCCAAATTGGGATGATCTCCAACCTCCCAACCTCCTTCCTATGCCTATTTAATCTTAGGCCCTCCCCTTGACATTCCCCTGGCTGAATTTTCCTGTACTTCGAGTTTTACATGCATTAGAATATCTTAGATTACTGTTTGCCTTTGTCCCTTTTCGAATTTTCTTGTAGGAACTCTGTTATTCTTCAGCCGAAGCAAGCTCAGATCATCGTAGATGATCTTGTACAATCTCGAACGATCACGCCCCAATTCGAGATGATTTTGACTGCAATCAACATTGGGGGCAATTAGTGCCCAGAGTTTGCACTTTTCTCTTTTCGTCTGCTATTTCATTCTGCATTTAGATCAGTTTATTGTTATTTTCTGCTATTCTGCATTTTGGAGTTCACCCATATAGCTTAAGTACATAATAAGATCATAATTAGCTATTAAAATATTATAATTTACTTGCATTTCTATTCGTAATTATCTTATTAATATCTTTATTATCATTTTACATCATTTTCCTCTATTAGTATAGCTGCATTTTCTGTATTCTGTGTCTATTTCTCTGATTGCAGGTCTCTGACGAATTTGTCTGATGAATTCGTCAGATCTCAGACGATCTTGTCTGATCAGAGATGATCCTGTCAAATTCTAGGCGATCTTGACTGCTTCAAAAATCAGAACCTCCATCAGACATCCGGATCAGGTATGACTTTTCTAATCTAGTATATTTCCTGTATTCTCTGTTTAATTCTATTTTTGTATTCATTTAAATCTGCATTTCCTAATAGAACAGTTTAGATTCATTTGGCCAAACCTAGGATTTGAATGATTAAAGCTAAAATTGAACACATCAAACACATTCCCAACCTAGGCGTGGAGACTGCCATTCAAACGTTTCCTGGTGAACCCCACCATCCGTCAAAAAATCACCTTAATACACCTCCCCCGAGAGGCGGGACCTTCAAAGGGCCTCTCAGTCCGAGGTATTGTCCCATCCTTCTCGCATCCCCCTTCGGGCATGGATCCTATAGCCTGAAGGTAAGGGTGCGAAAAATTTGGAGCGATACATTTTGGTGAACCCGACGTGAAACTAAAACCTTTTGAAAACAAAAAAAAAACATAGATGCATTTAAAATCATTAGAAAACTACTAAGTTGCATATCATGTTTAGATGGTAGCTCCTAAGAAAAGACTAGCTGTCACTATAAATGTTGAAAATCAATTAATAGCCATAGAAGTTAATTCTTTGCTTAGATTATCCCAAACATATAGATTCCCGCATTTATGGTACGAACTTAATAGGAGATTGGGTATCATTTCATCTAGATCAACAGAACTTAGGCAAATCAAGAGGTTTGCCCTAGATAGAATCCTGGATCCTCATCAACTCATTTTTTATCATGAACTTCAGAGAGCTTGCCATAGGTGGTTAGCTTATAGGAGAGCTCTTGTGTCTTTCGAATTGTTCACCTTCGAGGAATACCTCGAGAACGCAACTGTTATACATCAATTCCTAGGTCGTGTAGAAGACCAAGAGGTCATTCTTACGGATAGGGAAAGGTGGAGGAGAGTTCCTAGAGTCTGTGTTATATCGAGAGTATTGCCACGAACTTTATTTCTACCAACCCGAGTCTGAGACAGATAATATCACTATAGCACTTTTTGTCAAATTCTTGAAAGAAAATTTTCAATTTGAAGAAGAACATTTCATGACTCCCGAAGAACTTGAGCCCGTTAATGATATTTATAAATTGTTTATAGAAAACTAGATCATTGCTTTCATTATTATTATTTCTTGCATTTAGTGTGTTGTTTGTTATCTTTATAATATTGTTATAAAAAAAAAAAAAAAAACAAGAAAAACCAAAAAACATAACAAAACCAAAACATTTTATTTTAAATACTATAGTAGGTATATAATTAAAATATATACCTCTTAAGCTTGTTGCATATATATATATATATATATATATATATATATATATATATATATATATATATTTCTGAAATCTAAACTTAAGCACAATGCCTAGACTTAGGAATGGTAAACAAACTGAAGAAGAAGAAGAAGAAGAAGATTGGTTAGGAAAGAAAACAAAAAACCCAAATGCCCTTCCTGAGGATCCAATTCCGAAAGGAGGAACTCTAGAACAGCCAAAAGATGAGCTTGTTGTAGATGAACAAGAAGAAAATGTTAAAGAGGAAGGATCCTCATCCCCTAGAATGGCTCCAGATGGAACTGTTGCTTTTGATAACTTAGATCATTTCTAGAAATTTTTCAATAATAACATTGGTGCTCTTAATATGGCAGTTCGTATTGATAGAGGACAAATTAGTGACACTCAAGCAGCCATGGAAGATATGTTTAACATGCACACTAATCCCTTGTCCTTTGTCGATCAAGAAAGTGATAAAGCTGGACCATCCAATAGAGATATGGTCACTATGATTCAGAACATGCAAAAACAACAGGTTACCCAACCCCCTAAGGAACCTGTTATTGAGCCTAAAATCATTCCCACACAAAAGAGACCTTCATTCATCGCTTTATTTCGCCAAACTATTGATCAATATGCTTCAAATCGACAAAAACCTAAAATGAAGCCAAACACCAATTTTCAACAATCTGGGATACAACATAATACAACTTCAAAACTTCTTCATAACACCCTTCCTACCAACAATTTACACAATAGCAATATAGCATCTAATCTTCATGTCCCTCCATCATATGCTCACAAATCCCATATTAATGCCCTACCGAACCAATATGGTGGGCAAACCGATGAATCTGGAAGCCATGGTGAAACAGTTAGCTTCCCGCATGGACCAGATAGATCCCTACCGTCCCTCGTATAATTATCGAGAGATGTGTAGTCAGCCTTTGGATCCCATAGTTGTAGCACAACCATACCCTAAGCACTTTCCCATGCCCGTCCTGCCTATATATAAAGGAACCGAAGATCCCATAGAGCATCTTCGCATGTTTAGGATAGCATGTCATGATATATCACATGATGACTTGCTATTACTAAAAATGTTCCCAAAAAGTTTAGGAGGAATGGCATTAGAGTGGTACTATCAATTGCCCACTCATTCTTTGAGGAATTTTGAAGAAACAACTGAATCTTTTGTCCATCAATTTAGTGCCTACATCGAGAGGCACGTGACCATTAAAGATTTATACAACTTAAAACAAGACAAAGATGAATGTTTTGCTGATTTCTTAGCTAGATGGAGGCAGTTGAACAGGAAAACCGCACTTTGTGCTACCTTATAGGGAAATGTTGGACATTTTTATTAATAATTTGCAAGAACAAATATCCTATGAATTATCAATTGCTACCTTAACCACCTTCGATCAAGCTATAGACTTAGCTCGAAGGGTGGAAGATGCTCTCATTAGAAGAGGTCAGCTCAAAAAGAAAGATGATGAGAAAACATCCAGAAATCAATATAAAAACAAACAAGTTGTAGGTGACGGAGTCACTGATAGTAGAAACATTGCTAATGTTAATACTACGAAAACAACGAAGAAGTTTATATTAAAACCTCCTGATAAACCACCTCGAGAGTTTACTAGATTGAATCAACCATTATCAACTATTCTACCCCAATTACTCGAAAGAGGTTTGATTCAATTACCAACTATCCAGGAACCTGATCCAACTATACCCGGATACAGAGCTGATTTACATTGTGATTTTCATAGAGGACCTGGACATGCTACAAACTCTTGCAAAAGATTAAAACATAAAATACAAGACTTGATTGATAATAATGAAATGGAGGTGCAAGCCTTTCAACCTAAACAAAATCCTCCTAATAATGCTCAAAAGAACATTCCCCAAAATCAGAATCAAAATGCTAATCAATCATTAGATATATTTCAACATCCTTTACCAAAACATGGTAAAGAGGTGGCCAATCAAATTGAGCATCATAATGTCCCCCCTCCTACCCGATATGTAGGGACTATTAGCGGACAATTACCTGTTTAGGATCCTCAAAATATTTGGCACAACTTTCTCCATGGTTACGTCCAGACCCCTATATAATACTCAAACACCGGATCCTAGTGATGTAGAATCGGATACTGAAAGTGAAATAGACATCACCTCAAATCAATCGAATAGTTCTAAAAATGAATCAGATCCTATTCAACCTATCACAGATTCTATGGTTCCGAAAGAACCATTTCCTAGAAGAGTTACTACTCGACCCTCTTCTAATCAGTTCCTTCCTAATGAACAAGCCATAAACGCTAGACCGAGACCAATTCAGCGTCTTCAATATAACATTGTAGGTACCATCGGAGTTGTTACCAGACAACAGGCTCAAAATTCTCAACAGGATCAAACTCAGAATGATGGATCAGCTCCATTTATTTTGAAAAATCCCAATAAAGGGAATCATATGTCTAATGTTCAACCTAAGCCTCCTTACAATATTAATGAACAATTATCCAATACTACAGCCAGAATTTCCCTTTTGGACTTGTTAAGATCTTCTCCTACCCATAGGGATGAATTAATGCTCACATTAAGCCAAATGATGGTACCTCAAAATATTCAATCTGAAGCCATGTCCAATACTATCATCACTCGAGAAGTCGATTGTATTGACTTTCGAGATAAAGATATCCCACAACATAGTTTACATAAGGATAACCCCTTATATATTACTGCCCTAATAGGAGATGTAGTAGTTAAAAGGGTCTTGATTGATAATGGTTCATCTCTAAACATTTGCACTTTTGACTTCTACCAAATATTTGGGTTTAGAAGTGATGAAATGAAGAAAACTGATATGATCATAAAAGCTTTCAATGACGAAACACAAGAAACGTGTGGAGTTATCACCATCCCATTGCAAGTTGGTCCGAGAACCTTAGATACGACCGTGTTTATTGTACATTGCCCCGCATCATACAATATACTCTTGGGTCATCCTTGGATCAATGCAATGCGGGTCTGTCCCATCAACTTTACACCAATGTGTTAAATTCGAATTTAAAAATCAGTTGGTCACTATCCATGGTGATCCTAGACCCTTTGATATGTGTGCTTTGGCGAGAACCCCGTTGGAGTTCAATTTTGCCCTGCTCTGTCATCCACACATCCTAATTCTTATTTTTCATCTAAACGTGTGAAACACACACCCATAACTTCATCTATTTCTCCTCCATTAATTTCACCCTCATATATAACTCAACAATCTTCTAAACAAACCACACTAGAACCTCAAAAAGATCTTAAATCCACAACCAATCCTTCATGTTCCATCCCTATAATTTCAAAACCTATAGACCCATTTATTAACACCTCCACATTATCTACATCTATCATACCTTCCACATCTAAAGATATAGGGAATGATCCTTCTACCTCTTATGCTCTTACTGATGAGCTCCTACCCGATTTATCTAAAATTCTTATATCAGAAAAGACAAATGCTTCTATGCAAGATTCCATTATCTTAAGTAATTTGCCACCTTCTCCTCGTACCTTGGGCCTCCCACAACCTATGGGAAGTATCTACCAAGTCGGGAGTTGTGCTTTTATTTATAAAGGATATGATTGGGGAAGAATACCCCGAAACATCAAGACGCATTGTGATGGATATGCTCGATGCTATTTTGCTAATGAATATATTAAAGCTAAACCCATAATGCTTAAATTGGGATATAAAGGGAAAGGCTTGGGACCTCTCCAAGATGGTATGAAAGAACCTTTTGAGGTAGAACCATGGCCTGCCCGATGTGGTGTGGGCCTATTTCCTAGTAAGGGTCAACCCTTCCCTTTTGAAGATGATGATCAACTCATATGTTATCAAGATTATCTAGATAAACAAGATTCTTTGTATCCCAAGAATAATTCTTCTACCTGCAATATGCTATCCATAGCCTATCCTGAAATGATTGTCGAATCCGATGATGAGTTGGAAGGAGATATTTTCCATGATGTCTCCGTTGAAGAGTTGTTACACAATGGTTTTTATTTTGATGGTTCTATACCTACTATAGCCCAACTTGAGGCCACGACTCCTCAAGATGAATTATCCAAGTTAACCTTAAAGGAATTACAAGAATTGGGCGTTTCACCTGCCCCACCTAATTTTGAAAGAGATCTACACATGGAAGTAGAAAACGTCATTAAGGTTAACATTGGACCTGAGGATAATCCTCACATCATCAATATTGGATCAGAATTAAGTCAAGAAAAACAAGAGCAATACATTGCATTCCTTAAAGAATATGAAGATGTCTTCGCTTGGACATATGAAGATATGCCAGGTTTAGACCCTTCTGTAGTCATGCATCACCTAGTAGTCCATCCGGATGCTAAACTTGTTAAACATAAACTTAGAAAAATGCATCCCAAAGTGGCCTTGCTAGTCAAAGGGGAGTTAGAAAAACTCCTTGAATGTTGTTTTTATACAAGCTATTGATTATGCTTGAATGGATCTCGAATGTAGTTCCAAGTCACCAAGAAAGAAGCTACCAAAGTTAGGGTTTGCAGAGACTTTAGAGATATTAACGTTGCATGCCCTAAAGATGATTTTCCTCTTCCAAACATGGATCAAATCATTGATTTTATTGCGGGAGTGGAATGATGTCCCTAATGGATGGATTTTTTGGTTATAATCAGATCAGGATAGCTCCTGAAGATCAGCTAAACTTTATTACCGGGGTACTTTGTTGGAAAGTGATGCCATTTGGTTTGTGTGACATATCAAGTGCTAGACTTATATGATATGATGCATGATACCTACATGATTATGTAGATGATATTATAGCTCGCTCTTTTAATGAAGATGATCATTTAGATGATTTGAGAAAATTTTTTAATGGGTTGAAGCTATGCCTTTAGTTCTTCGCACTGGAACACAAGTCTCTAAATTTATTTTTAATCAAATCATTTGTAGGTTTGAAATTCCCGCAAATCTCATCTCGGATAATGGAACTTGTTTCAAAAATAAATATGTTAAGAAATTATGCCAAAAATATAAGATTCAACATCGTTGGTCCACTCCCTATTATCCTCAGGGTAATGGCCAAGGAAGCATCTAATAAAACATTAATCAAAATCCTTAAAATATTGGTCAATAAATGTGATTGGCACATTCAATTATATCCAGCTTTGTGGGCATATCGCACTAGTGTTCGTACTCCCATAAGTACTTCACCTTTTGTTTTGGTTTATGGCGTTGAAGTTGTTTTTCCCTTTGAATTAGAAGTTCCTTCTTTGGCTCTACTACTTCAAGATACCGAAGTAGGAGATGAATATCGAGCTGGCAGACTCAGTCAGCTGGAACTCCTAGATGAAAAGTGCATCAATGCTTTGGAGCATCTTCGTGCCTACCAAAACAAGCTTAAAAGATCATATGCTAAGAAAGTTCGTCATCGATCCTTTGAGGTCGGCGACCTTGTTTTAAAAGAAAATCAAAAAAATACTAATGCAACTAAAGACCTTAAAGGTAAATTTGAACCCAACTGGCTTGGACCATATATTATCACTACTAAATTTGAATCGGGAGCATACAAATTAGCTACCTTAGATGGTAAAGATTTAAAAGAACCTATGAATATTATGCATCTTAAGCGATATTACGCATAAAATTTGGTCATTTCATCATTTGTATATATTTTGCATGTTGTCTCATTTTAAAAATATATATATAACTGTTTAAACAAAAACAAACAAAAATATAAAACAACAATATTATTGACTCTTTCGAAACCAAAAAAAAAAATAGAGAAGAAAGAGAGAGTCAAAATTATCAAACTCCTCAAAAATATTTGTTGTATATATTTCTTCTTAAAGTATTGCAGTTATATTTTCAAATTATTTTGGATAAATTAGCATTTATTTGGAATCTCTCACTTTTGCAAACACAAAAATAAATATCTTGATTTTATCTGGCATGATTACTAATCTCTCTTATATCAAAGTCCACAAAATTCAATTAAATAAAGTTTGAGCATAGAGAATTGATCTTGTTATTTACTTAAACCAAGCATATCCTTTCACAATAAAATGATTATATTTGTAATGTCCATGCTATGCTACATAGTAGAAGTGGTTTCTTGAGCGAAAAGTTTCCCCTGCTATCCTATCATGCACATGGTCTAGAATCTTTGAGAATTGACAAAAGGACAAGCTCACCCCTACCCAGAATAAAAATCCCTTGCTCTACAACTAATCCGAGCAAGTATCCCTAGAATAGGAAGCAAAAGAAAAAGAAAAATCAAGCAAAATCATGAGAAAAAGAAGCATTATTTCAGAATCATTTTGTACTCTCTTAGCACTATTTCAGCATTATCTCAAATATCAAAGCAAAAGATACAAAAAAAAAAGAAAAATACAAAAAAAAAAAAAGAAAGCAAAAGCAAAAGCAAAAGCAATAAAATCCCTTTCCCTACCCATTGAAAAGAAAAGAAGGGTTGATGAGCTTGAATCCCTGGAATTCTCAATTATTCGAAAACTGTGAGGTAAGCCCCATAACAGGTGGTTTGTGCCCAACCCGCTTGGCCTTGGGTAACTCCTAGCGTGGTGATATTCCTGTCACATTAGCGACCTTCTTTTGTACAGACCTATGTCTGCTTATGGATTAGCTAGCTCTTGATAACCCGACTTACATAGTAGTCCGGTACGGTTATATGCATCTAAATCATGGTTAATGAACACTTATTTGGTTAATTCAAATCACTTGTATCAAATTATCTTGCTCAAAACTGGTAAATGCACAAAGCAATTGCACACACATTTGTATTTGAGAGATTTTGTGTATCATTATGATAAATCAAGATCGGAAATGAACTCACATACGCACATGGGATTCCTTATAAATCTAACTTTTGTCTTTAAGATACTTTGAAATATTTTTGCAAATCTGTCCGGAATAATTTCATTTTCTTATCTGAGAACAGTTGTTTAGTATAAAGACAACTACATACATTATCAAAAAAATCAAAATCATTTTCAAAAAACATGCAATAAAGTTACATTTATATATAACTTTTTGACTTTCGCGATGATGGTATAGTTCCAAAACCAAAATTGGAATTTTATGCCTAGCGCAAGTCCTCATCTTCATATTTTCTGTTTATTTTCAAAAATTAAAAAATCAACCATGCAATAAAACTATTATTTTCTTCTTTGGATTTCGCGATGATGGTATAAGTCTATACCTAAATATTCTATGCCTAGCGCAAACCATTGTACTAATTTTATTTCCCATTTATTTAAAATCATAAAAACATATGACTTAAATCATTATGTTACACAATTATGCTTTAAAAACAAACGCACATTGTTACTATTTCATGTCATTATGTTCAAACTTCAATTTTGCAATGATGGTATAATTCCTAGGGAATTATTCAAAAATTTTATCACACTTAGGAATTTATGCCTAGCAAAAATCATTTTCTAAATATATTTCATGCATAATATTTTCATGGAAATCTGAAAACAAATCACCATCATCATCATCATTTGCATCATCACAACAAAGTCTTAAGACAGTCTCTTAAGCACTCTTTTACTTTTAACAATATTTCTATACCAGGATTAGCTTGACGACCTAGTGAGCGGCGACTCCATGAAATGGTCTATAATAGCGACAATGTCCTTTGAAATTATTGTTAGAAGTCCCTTTTATTTTTATCAAATTATCCCACAAACAACCAATTTGTTTACATCAGATTATTTCATTTAAATTTTAAAAGCATGACATTCAAACCATAATATTTCCAAATGACATAATTACATGAATCATCAAATCAATCACATCAAAACATTAAAGCATCATACAAACACATAAGACAAGTCATATGATCAAAAATATCTCATCTATATATATATCAACAATATATACATCATCTCAAAACTGGATCGGTATGCCACAATCTATACCTCGGCATACTCAATCCTCTATCAAAAATAATAAACACTATGTATCAATCTATGTAGTGCAATCTATAGCAGCTAGCCTCGAGAACCCCTCGAGCTCTCAGCCTCATCTCCTCCCCCACCCTGAGGTGGACGAGGTGGCCCCATCGTAGTCCGTGTGGTGCTATGAGTCCTGGACTCTGATCGTGATGATGTCCTCGATGACCTCATCATGACAGGCTCCGCAATGTGGGCCGACGGCGGTAACCTCTCGCCCTCTGGTACCATATGGTGGTATAGCATCTGATAGAATGTGATCTGGGCAATAGCCCGTGCTAGGTCCCGAGTGCTCGCCCCTCCGCTCCGTGCTCTGAGGCGTGCGACCTCATCTCTGAGCTGTGTGGCCTCCTCTCGGTGTCGTGCAGCCTCATCCTGCAAGGACTGCACTTGAGCCTGGAGACGGACAGTCTCCACCCGGAGAGTAGCCATCTCGCTACTCTCTCCTACCTCGACACCCTTGCCCTTATCGGGCGATGGTGGCCTCTCTCTCCATGGAGAAGGGGGTCTCTCCTCCCTCCTCTCCCGCTGTCGTGGCCTCTGCTGAGCCTGTGGCCTCCTCTGCTCTCTCCCATCGTGACCCTGTGCCGCCTCAATGGCCGCCTGGTGCCGCCTCCCCATCCGACGCACAACTACGTGAATCAGACCCTGAGCCCTCGTCATCCGAGGAGGGTGGATGCCTGCGTACCAGGCATCGTAGCCATCAGCAACCCCTACGTCGTCCCCATCCACTGGCTGAATGGGGGCATCATCCGCGTCCTCACTCCAGAAGCGCTGCATATCTGGAGCCCCGCTGACTATAGTGTTATCCCGGATGGTCCGGGAAAACTCGTAGTCCCTGAGAGATGGGATCCCTTGTTGTAGACCGAACTGCCTCAAAACTCGGTCATAGCGGTGGAGCTCCACCTCTCTCCTCTCCATCCTCAGCCAACAGGTTCGCCTAACGCGAGCCAGCTCCTGTCCATCCTCGGCCCACCCTGGATGATCTCTCCAAGGCCTCCAGGTGATCTGGTCGGAGACAAGGTCGTCAAGTAGTCTCCGGGACATTGGCAGATCTATCCGCCGTCTGTGACCCTCTCCGGAGCCACCGGTAGAAAACTCGGGGCCTCTCCCCATCAATCCCTATTAGTGGGAGCCCTACCGGCCTTCGCACCATGATGTGCTCCCAGCACCAAACCTGTAGTAGTGATGTCATGACCAGACATCGGCCGCCCTTGTATACGACCCCATGCAGGATCCTATACAATCGGCATAGTACAAAGCTCCCCCAAGCAAACCTGTACCCATGGTCTCTCATGTCATAGACCACATCTGTCAGTAGCCATGGTACTCTGCATCCACTCTGATGGCATAGCAGCAGACCACCTACCACCCCAACCAAAACCTGTGTCAGTCTAGATGCCCTAGGCATCTGGCGTAGCGACTCGATGTTCACTCCGCCCTTCTCCAAGGCGAAGCTCGGATCTCCGCACAGTCGCATCATCACGTGGCCCTGATTGGCCATGGGAGTTATTAGCCATCCTTGTATGGGGATCCTCAAAATCCTCCATACATCCTCCAATGTGGGAGTCATCTCCCCTATCGGTAACCGAAAACAAGAAGAACCCGGATACCACCTCTCTGCTAGGGCTGTCAATAGCCCCATATCTGTAGAAACCTGTGGCATATCTGCCACATGCTGCAAGCCGACTTGAGCCAACTGATCTCGCTCTGCCGAGATAGAGCGGCCAAGTCATCCCTCAGCCCATCGTATTTCCATTCTCGGCTCTTTAGTAATCCTCTCTGCAACATAAACAACAAAACAATAAAAATCATTAATAAAACAGTGATTAAAAATGCAAGTAAAACAAGTTCAATTTCATACAAATGATGATATCGTCCAAAATTTGAGCAAATTTGTCTCCGATTTTGCAAGAGGGAATCGTCCCTTATTGTACGAAATCGTCCCCATATCGTCGATTTCGCCCTTGGACGAAATCGGCGATATCGAGACGATTTCGACGAAATTGAGACGATTTCGTCCCGACGACGTCGACGGCCCAAAAATGGCCGCGATGCTCAAAAATCATTCAAAATTAATCTAAAAAGCATGAAATTCAAAATTAAAGCATTCTAAATTAAGTTTGGACCCTTACCCGTAGCCCACGCCGGACCTCTGTCGATCTGTGCGCTTGTCTCGACCATCTTGTCTGCAGAGCTCTAGAAACCAGGAAAATGAACAGTAAAAATGAATTAGGGTTTTACCCTATTTTTCTTAATTTTATTCAAAAACAATTAACAACATTTTAAAATTTTGCTTTTTCACGTTTTTACCTCAAACGTTCGATTTGGGTAAAAACACGGAGGGGGCACCATAGTAAGTTGTCGTACGATTCGACCTAGAATCGTCACCTAAAAATGGGAATAAATTTTTGCTTTCTCGTAGATCGAGAAGAACTCATCTTTAACGCATTTTCTTCGAAAAATTCGCTAAAGAGGGGGCAAAATGTAGCACCCTAAAATTGGCACAATAAACCTTAGCAAATAATTAAAATTACCTTAGTAATAATTCAAATTCAAATTTTAACCCCGAATCGCCTATTAAACCGCTTTCCCTGTTTTCCATGCCATTTTTAGAGTTTGTTTTGACCATTGGACGATATCGTCGCCGATCAGACGATATCACCTCAGATCGGACGAATTCGTCTGGAGAAGAACGTCCAGACGATTTCGTCCCAAAACTAATTTTTCATAATTAGCTTCTGTTTCAACGACGTCTCTAACCTGGGCAAAAGCGTGTCTGTGCGGTTAGAGACCTCCCCCATTGGAGATCTTCCAAATTAGGATGATCTCCAACCTCCTAACCTCCTTCCTATGCCTATTTAATCCTTAGGCCCTCCCCTTGACATTCCCCTGGCTGAATTTCCCTGTACTTCGAGTTTTACTTGCATTAGAATATCTTAGACCACCATTTGCCTTCGTCCTTTTCCAATTTTCTTGCAGGAACTTCATTATTCTTCAGCCGGAGCAAGCTCAGATCGTCGTAGACGATCTTGTACAATCTCGGATGATCACGCCCCAATTCGAGACGATTTCGACTGTAGTCAACATTGGGGGCAATCAGTGCCCAAAGTTTGCACTTTTCTCTTTTTTTCTGCTATTTTATTCTGCATTTAGATCAGTTTATTATTATTTTTTGCTATTCTACATCTTGGAGTTCACCCATATAGCTTAAGTGCATAATAAGATCATGATTAGCTATTAAAGCATGCTATAATTTACTTGAATTTCTATTCGGGATTATCTTATTAACATCTATATTGTCATTTCACATCATTTTCCTTTATCAGTATAGCTGCATTTTTCGTATTCTGTGTCTATTTCTCTCGATTGCAGGTCTCTGAATTCTGACGAATTCGTCGGATCTCAGACGATCCTGTCTGATTCGTAGACGATCTTGTCAAATTCCAGATGATCTGGACTGCTTCAAAAATTAGAACCTCCATCAGACATCCAGATCAGGTATGACCTTTTCTAATCTAGTATATTTCTTGTATTCTCTGTTTAATTCTGTTTTTGTATTCATTTAAACCTGCATTTCATATAGAACAGTTTAGATTCATTTGGCCAAACCTAGGATTTGAATGATTAAAGGTAAAATTGAACACATCAAACACATTCCCAACCTAGGCGTGGAGACTGCCACTAAACGTTTCCTGGTGAACCCCACCATCCGTCGAAAAATCACCCTTATACACCTCCCCCGAGAGGCGGGACCTTCAAAGGGCCTCTCAGTCCGAGGTATTGTCCCATCCTTCTCGCATCCCCCTTTCGGGCACGGATCCTATAGCCTGAAGGTAAGGGTGCAAAAAATTTGGAGCGATACATCTACGCTTGGAAGCTTATCGAGAAGCAAATCAGAGGGTTGCAACAGAGCAAGAAAAATAAAGAAATCAAAGCATGCAGTTTACAGCTAGAATTAAATACACCCCCATAGGAGGAAATAAAAAATTCATAGGGAGGAGAAACTTCAAAAGCAGGAAGCCATTCAAAAGTTGAACAAGGGGCAGAAGAAGAATACTCCTTAAGCACTGAGATTACTGGCTAAACAGTTGAGTTAAAAGAGTCCTAGTAGAGTGTACAATGTGAACAAAAGGGAATAATGGAAGACAGTTGTACAAATTTTTTGAGATCAAAACAAAGAGTGACAAGTGTAAGGCCCAAATAAGGCCAAAAATAACAGATTCAAGAATTCAAAGCTATAAATACACCAATTGTGGTCAGAATCTACATCAAGCATTAGAGATAGCATTTTTGCTAAGAGGTATACTTGAGTGCCCTGTGAATTATGTTGTTGTATCCTTTTTTGTCATCCCTCATTCTTCCCCTTTTTTGTGTAGGTTTTGGTAGAACTATGCTTGAGAAGCTGAGAATATTTCTAGTTCTTTTTTAGCTTGAAACTCAGAGATTTTTCTTGTTACCAGATTGGAACGAGAGAAGTTGAAGAAGTCTTGTTACATTATTTGAACAAGATTTTCTTATTGTATTAAAAAATTTGTAACAAAGTTTAATGGCATTATGCCAACTCTGCATGTAAATTCTTTGAAAAATTAATACAATTCTAGGGTTCATTTTTATCATTTTTATCTTTAGTTCTATGTGTTGCTTTGTAGCAGATTACATTATTTGAATGTGTTAAGAATGTTTCTTTCGTTGCCCATCTGTTATATTTATTACAATATTCAAATGAATGTGATAGTGCCAATTATTTTTTTGTCTCCTTATTTTTGTTCATATTGCAAGTGTTGTTAAATTGCTATATCAACCCAATGAATCTAGGCACCGGTCCACATAAGGCATAATAATAGTTGTATTTGCTTGGTCATTTTAATATAAGTAGTGTATAACTAAAATATGGAGTGCTTAAACTTGTAATATCTGAATTTTATCACTGGGGTTTCCTTACCCATTCTGGTTATTTTCTTTAGCAATATATCTTTTATCAGAATAAAGAGGCAAGTTGACCAGAGCCTGTAATAGCTCATTGGTTCCAAATTATTTCTTGTAGCATGACAATCGAATCCTATGGATGCAAGAAATTGTTCCAACAATTTTTTGGCACCATTTTTGGGGACTAAACTTATATGTTAATTACATATCTTTTCTTTTTAGTTTGGTTTCCAATGACATTCCCTAAGTTTTTACCCATCAATCTAATGCCAATAGTTTTTTGGCACCGTTGTTGGCGAGGACTTGTTAAAAATATTTGTCTATATTTTTAAGTTTTCTCTGGATGACTATATTAAATCAACAGGTGACCAATTAGAATAAAGAATCTGCATTTTGATTTTTAATGTCTTTTATATTCTTTATTTTTTATTGCCCATGATTTTCAATCTTATTTTGAAGTGTTCTTAGTGTTTCTTGATTTTCTTGAAATTTTCTCAAGAACCATCTCCTGTGAGGTTGAGAGTAAAAATATCAAGCAATCTTGATCATAAGTTCTATTTTTTCTACACTACCTATGTTGGTGACTCTGTCTAGATGAACCCATAAATCAAAAATCAAGAAATAAGGAGCAAAACGTGCTGGCACACACCAGGAGAAGAGGTAAGGAGCTATTTCCATAATTTGAGAACCTTGAGGTATTTACCCATAGTCAAAAATTCCCACTTCTTAAGAGCACTATTTATGAGAATAGATATTACTTGAGGTTACCCAACCCCATATTCCTATAGGTAGCTCTATTGTGAACCCTAATCCTATTACACCTACAGTAGCAATGGCTAAGCCAAATCAAAATAATTTTTAGTTATGGAGAACAAATGGGTACAATTTTTTTGTTTTACTTGCAAATTTGAATGCCCTACCAAATAAAGCCCATAAGTATCTGCCCAAGTTTTTAGGAAACAATGCAGTAACTGGAGAAGATCATATTAAAAGTTTCTTATATTCTTTGGATACCTTAGAGGTAGAACATGAATATGTAGTCCTAAGGCTATTCCTGCAAAATTTAGAAAAGGATGTCAAGGAGTGGTTCAAATCTCTCCCGACCAATGACATTTCAAATTTTGCTAATATGGAAATTGTGTTTCTAAAGAAATTTGAAGGGAGGAAAAATGAACAATCCTTGTTAACCAAGTTGGCCACAATGAAGAAAAAGAAAAATGAAGCTATCAGTGATTTTAACATAAGGTTTTCCAAAACTAGGAACAAAATCCCTATTAAACTCAGGCCTAGTGACATCCAGTCAATTTGTTTCTATAAAAATGATTTCCAAGGATAATTCAATTATGAATTAATGCAAGAACAAACCATCACTATCAATGAATGCATGGATAAAGTTATTGAAATCAAAAGAAATATGCTATATAGTGGTAAAATGAAGCCTTATTCTTTGGAGACTAATCAACCTGATAAAAATCCCAAAAGAGTAGCTTTTGATTTACATAGAAGAGCTAAAGTAGATCCAATAGAGAAATTGACTAATCATATGGATGAGATGTTTAATACCATGAACAACAAGTTAACAAGAATAGAAAGAAATAATGGAAATAATGGTGATCCATCACAACCAGAGAGATCACATGTTGATATTCACCCTCCCTTCAAGAAAAATTCAATAGGAATTAGGAAAACAACAATGGCTCTGATGAAGGAAACAAGAGTAGGAACAACGAAAATAATAATTGGAAGAACAGAGAATCTAACAGAGATCATAACAGTGTTCCAAATCCCATGCCATCTGCTAACATAACAGAAGGATTTTATTTCTTTTTCTCACCCTGTGATGCCCCCCATAACCTAGAAGGATGTGGTATTTACTTAAGTAAACAACACAACATAGATCTCAATTATGACTTAGAAGAAGACATAAGTATTAATGCTTATTGGTATCTAGAATATGAGTCCAGAGAAATACTATTTGAAGAAAATATGGACAACTATGCTTCAAATTATCATCCTCGGATCTTAGTAGTTGAAGGTAATAAAATCTTGCAAAAACCACATGAGTCAAGATATGATAAAATAAACCAAGGAGATTAATTCCCACTGCAAATGAAGCAAAGGAGTTAGAAGCTACCCACACTCTGAATTTAAGAAACAGAATAGTTCCTGACATAATAGAGAAAACTTTTAACATTGAAACAAGAAAACAATCCTTCGCAAACAAAAATATTAATAAATATAAAATTGATAGAACCCTCAAAAAGGTAATTTTTAAGCTAGTAGAGTTAGAAGAAGAAATACCTAAAGAAGAATGCAACAACCACTTGATATAAAAAAGATAGAATTTGACGCTGGATCAGAACTCAGTAAACAAAAATTCAATATTACACTTGGTGAGATTATGAAAATTCAACAATACAGAGAACATGTTTGTAGAGCATTTAGGCTGATTGAGAAAAAAGAAGATCCAACTTGCCATACTGCTAGACAAAATCAACATGATACAAGGTCACCATCCTCAGTTAGACCCTTCTATGTGTCATTAAGATATAATTCTGATGAAGGATAGAGGTATGTAATCCATAATTGTATACTGGATAGTGGAGCTTCACACAATATCATGCCCAAAATGATAGCTGAAAAAATGGGATTAATCTGTACAAGATATTTTGCCCCTGTCTCAGTAATGAACAATAGGCAAGTACCTTGCATTGGAGTGATAATTGGATTATTGGTTTTCCTAAACCAACACCCCAAGAAAGGTATAATGATGGATGTTGCAGTAGTGGATGTTGATCCTTTCTTCTCATTACTACTAAGAAAGCATTGGGCATAACAATTAGGGGGTTCAATTCAATTGTATTGGTCTTATGCTACCATTCCAATATCAAATAAAGAAAATGTAACTCTACAAAGAGAACCTTTTAACAAATATTTTGTAGAGTTCAGTAAAACAAATGAAACTATGATAAAATTGGTAAATTCAATGGAAGAAAAAGGAATAGGAGTATATTCAATATAGCATAACCTATTCCTGGTAGAAGTACTAGAGGTCAAAAACATAGATCCAAAAGTCATGAAGATGGTTGATGCTAAATCAGACAAAGTATTAATACAATAAATGTGGACCATGACTTTTTATGGAGCTAAATCCCAATCTAGAGCAGGTCCAAGAGTTAATTTGATTGACATAAAAGGAAACTACTTTGGTATTTCTTACAGACTAGAATTCCTTTGTATCAATAATGTAGCTAAGTATGAAGATCTATTGCTAGGATTGAGAAAAGCCAAAGAATTGGGGATAAATTACCTAATTGTAATAGGATATGCAAAATTAATTATCCAGCAGATAAGAGGAAAGTTAAAACTAAACATCATAGGTTAAAACAATACAGTACTATAGTATTGGAAGAGGTTGATAAATTTCTAGCTTTCAATATTTCATATATTCCTAGAGAACAGAACCATGTTGTAAACCTCTTAGCCGTAAATGCATCAGGCCTGGACCATCGAGAAATTACTATAGAATATATGGACAGGTTCCCAACCATTTCATTCTATAAACCCTTTGTACCAGATAACATTATTTACTTACAGGTCTTCCAAGATAATGTAGACATCAAAGACTTCATGACCTTGCAAAATCAATATGCAGATATAATCTATGATGAAAATGATGAAGAAAAATTAAAAGATCAAATAGAAGAACCATTTGAAGTAATCCAAATAAAAACAAATAGAATACCAAAAATATTAGTTTCTCTAGAGAGTTTATTTGATGACTTTGATAAGGCATTTAAACCTCTGATGAAAGAAACCATAGCTAAATATGTTAATATTGGTACAGTTGAAGAGCCCAAAATAGTAAAAATAGACACAACATTACCAAAAAAGGAAAAAGCTGGATATATCAGTTTCTTGAAGAAAAATAAGGAACACTTTTCTTGGACTTATGAGGATCTTAAGACCTTCAAGATAGATGTAATATCACATATAATACCTCTAAAGGAAGATTCCAAGCCATTTAGGCATAAACAAAGAAAGTATAACACTACTCTGCATCCCATAATGAAAAAAGAGGTACAAAAATGATTGGATTCAAAAATTATTAGAAAGGTAATATTTTCATCTTGGATATCCAACCTGGTACCAGTAAGAAGGAAAAATTAGGATATTAGACTTTGTGTAGACTCTAGAAACTTGAATAAAAGCTCCTTAAAGGACAATTACCCATTGCCTAATATGGAACAACTATTGCAAGTTGTATTTGGTTCATCCAGAATGTCCATGTTAGATGGATTTTTTGGATATAACCAGATACATATTAATCTAGAAGATAAACATAAGACAACATTCACCACATCCTGGGGTACCTTTGAATATTTGAGAATACCCTTTGGACTGATGAATGCAGGTGCTACCTTTCAGAGAGCAATGGATTATACCTTCAAAGGGTTGATGTTCCAAATAGTAGTGGTATATCTAAATGATATAACAATGTTTTCTAAAAATACAGAAGAACATTTGGAGCATATTGCTACAGTCTTTGCCCAATGCAAAAAATTTAGAATTTCCCCAAATCTTAAAAAATGCATATTTGGAACAACACAGGGGAAATTACTAGGACACATAGTTTAAGAAAAATGGGTGAGTATAGGTCCAGAAAGAATAGAAGTTATCTTGAAAATTCCCCCTTCTAAAAGCATAAAAGGAGTCAGGTCATTCTTTGGCAAAATTAATTTTTTTAGAAGATTCATTCCAAATTTTGTAGAGATGACCAAACCCATAAATGATATGGTTAAAAATATTGGAGAAATAAAATGGACAACAAAAAACATGGAAGCTTTTAAAAATATAAAAGAAGCCATTTCTACTGTGCCAATCTTTAACTACCCTAATTTCTCAAAGGATTTCAATATCTATTCATTCACATCTACAAATTCCATTGTTGCAGTCCTTTCTTAGAAGGATGATGAAAATAATGAAAGGTCAATAGCTTTCATGAGGTTAGGATTAAAAGAAGCACATCTTAAGTATACCCTGTTATAAAAATATGCCTATGCAGTGATTCAATCATTAGAACATTTCAAAGGTATATTTGGTTCAAGTAAAGTTTATTATTATATTCCTTTCATAGCAATAAAAAATGTCTTCACTCAATCTGAACCTCTAGGAAGGCCTCCAAGATGGATGGTGAAACTTTTACAGTATGATGTAGAATTCAAAATTGTCAAAACTATAAGAGGGTAGGGTTTAGCAAAATATTTAGCATACCTACAAACTCTGTCTTTCCCAAAGTACATGCTAATTAACAGAATGAGATCAGTAAACCTGCAAACACAAAAATATCATGTGCAGAATGGTGTGCTCTATTGGATACACCCTTATGGTGTATTGTTAGTTTACTTATATGAAAATGAATTCCTAGAAACAATGAAAGATTTTCATGATGGTTTCTGTGGAGGAGATTTTTCTCCCAAAGCTACAACTAATAAAATTATGAGAGCAGGTTATTATTAGCCTTCCCTTTTCAAATATGTATACCAATATGTAATAAATTGCCATAACTATCATGTTTTTGCAAGTAAGAAGCACTTGGATGCTATGCCTCTCAAACCAATGATCACAGAAGCACCATTCACACAATGGGGCATCGACTTAATTGGGGAAATCAATCCAAATTCATCAGGTAGGCATAATTGGATCATAACTACAAAAAATTACTTCACCAAATGGGTAGAAGTTGCCACTCTTAGAATTTCTACATCTCAAACCATTATAAATTTTTTAGAAGAAAGTATTCTAACCATATTTGGGGTTCCTCAAAAGATAGTAACAAATAATGGATAATATTTTGTATCATTTGATATGGTAGAATTTTGTGCCAAGTATGGGATAGAACTCTCCCACTCTGCAAATTTTACCCACAAGGGAATGGTCTAGTTGAGTCATCAAATAAAAATTTAATTACCATAATTAAAAGTTCATTAGGTAAAATCAAGAAAAGCTGGGATAGTGAGTTAAAGTTTGCTTTGTGAGCAGACAGGTTATCACTAAAGAGAAATACAAGTAGAACTCCTTACGAACTGGTGTATGGAGAGGAGGCCCTATTACCCCCCAGAATTAAGAAATTAGCACTTTCCCTGCTGTTACAAGACCATGAGAACCTTGATGCCTTGCAGAGGAGATTAGACCAAATTACCAAATTGCAAGAGCAAAGAAGAGAGACCTTACATAGAATAATTGATCAAACTTAGAAAACTACAAAATATTTTAACAAGAAGGCAAAGGGTACTCCCTTCTATGAAGATGATATAGTAATCTACTGGGATACCAAAAATTATAAGCATGGTGAGAAAGGAAAACTCGAACCCAAGTGGATTGGCCCCTACCAAATAGCTTAAGTTATTGGTCTAAACACTTACAAATTGCAAATGGAGAAATGATGAAAATACCAATCAATTGTATACATATCAAAGTTTATAACCCCTACCATGGGGTCAATAGGGATTAAAAGCCCTAAAATAAAACAAAAAAAAAAAACAAAAAAAAATAAAAATGAAATAAAGAATAATAAAAAAGGAAAAAATCCAAAAACAAAGTGTTTTGTCTATTAGGGTGTTATGTTTCTTGTTTGTTTTGTTTTGCTTTGTGTGGTTTTAATTGTTTTGTTTTTCATGATTATCATAGGATGATGAGTGTTCCTTACTGTCTACTTTTCTAAAAGATAAACAGAGAAGAGGCAATTTATTTTAGTTTTTGATGACGCTTATAATTTCAATTTGAATGTTCATGCAACTGTCATATGGTATGAAACAAAACAGAGTAAATCAAATTTGTTGGTCCATCCTGACAAATCCTTATTTTCTAAATGCTATTAAAATAAGTTTTAGGGTCCAAGGGATAGAACTATGTTTGGTAAGATGGTTGAGCTAAAAATCATTACACTCTTTCTTTAGCCAGAAACTGGTCCTCAACTCAGGCACACTCATTGCACAATTTGCTTACATCAAAATATTTCTCAAAGAGAGAGAAAATTAAAATAAAGCAGATTGAGTTAGTGATTGAGATATCTTGGAAAACCTCTACCGAGGCTATAGACGCTTTGTTGGCAGTAGAGTAAAACCATATGGGATTAGTAGCATCTCCATCGGGGCTATAGACGCATGACTGGCAATGGAGCTCTGCAAATGGCAAAAATATTAAAGAGTGAAATTACTTATTAGGCTTGACCATTTTCCAAACATAATGAAGTCCTAAAAATCCTGAGAATTAAAATAAATGCACTAACACACACTCCGACCAAGGCATGATGGAGCAAGTAACTTTGATGCAGTATGTATGGTCATATCTTAGGATTTTGTAGAATAATCATAACAATATTTCAAAATCTCATCTAAACTTAAAATTATGATCCTTAGATCTAAATTTGACTGAGGAGAATAACAATTTTTGGATACTCTATTTTGCTTTGATATCATGTTTGTTGTTGCCTTATTGTATCTTTTCAGTTTTAAGTTTTCTTTGTTTGTATTTTTTATTTTCTAATCAAGCTTGATGGTTTATGATTCTGTCCAAGGCTGGAAATAAAACCAGGATATTTTGGAATTCTCAAGTACCTCAGGTTTCTAGCACATTATCCCAGTCAGAGCCTATGTTGGAGCCAAATTTGACTCAACTTTAGATACCCCCAATTTTAAATTTTTGGTTTCAATAAATTTACCAAATGTTGTTGGTCTCTATTGCATTCCCCTTTGGGAAATTGATTTTCAATGGTGTGATCCCTAATAAGCAGCTATAAAAATATTAATCCTAATAAATCTAAAGTTGCCTTTTGACTGTTAATAAAGTTGCCTTGTGACCGTTAATCGAAGAACCTTTTTCAAATTAATCGATCATTCACTAATCTGCCTTTAATCGTTAAAATATTAGTCGATAACCTTATCTAATTTATAAAAGGGTTATTAATTGCAAATCAAATGTAATATCCTATGAAAATCCCCCTAGAGTCCTTGGTCCTTATAATAAAACCAATCAAAGTTTTCGGACCTAAGTAAAAATGAATAAACCCAAAGTTTTAATTTTAATCATAGGCAAGTAAGGAAATGCACCCCCTTCATGATTAAAGGATGTGCAAGTCCAAATATCTGGATGCTAGTGTGTCACCCACCGAAATATAAAGGGATGCGCTCACATAATTAAACCGAAGGTTAAATCGAGGTCTAAAACATAATGCCATGGTAAAAAGGGTTATAACATAAGGTATAAAAGAAGTCAAATTATTAAGGAGTCAACAAGGGTCAAATTACAAGTTAAATCAATTAAAGCCTAAGTATGGCACCCATTTAATTAAATATCATGCAAGTCCAAAATATCTAAGGGTAGTGCTCAAATATGATAAGATCGGACGATCGCGCATCACTCAGGATATCAAAGTTTAAATATTGAGTGGGTCAAGCACCCAAAGATTAATTAATCTGCTAATCATAATTAACGAGGGTCTTAATACATTGATAAAATTCCCCCCCAATTAAATATTATTAAGTAATTAAAAATTTACGTCCATTTGGCTATTAATCTTGCAGATCTGAAGGAATCAACGACTGCGCTTTCTCCTAAGTTAATCCAATGACAAAGCTCATAACAATTTGATCGACCATTAAAGGATCACATCTAAGTTGAAGTCAAATACTCCCCATATTTGGTAGATCTAATGATTGCACTTAATCTAAGATGATCTTACGGTCACACACCAAGAAAGCCAACTGAAGATTAAAAAGCCTCCTTTTAAAAGGTTGATAAAAGACCTGCACCTTCATGGAATCCAATGGTCACACTCACTCCAAAGCAGATCTAATGGTAGCCCTCTTATAAAATCATCGGACGTTGACAAGTCAAATCGCAAAAGAATAAATTGCACATTTTTGTCGGATCCAACGATAGCGTTTGATCCCGTCAAATCCAACGGTCGCGCTCACAGCATACCAACCGTAGTTAAAAGTTCTTTTGTTCGAGCCAAGGATAATTATCATTTCACCTTTGATATATCTAATGATCGTACTGAATTCCCACCAAAGATCCAACATCGGTGCTTAATCAAAGTGATCAAATGTTGACAAGTCAAACAATAGGGACATGAAGTGCGTAGCTTCATAAAATTTGATGGTCATGCTTGATCGTACCAAATATAACAATGGTGTTTTTTCCAAAATAGCCAAATATTAAAAAGATAGTCATCGATAGAGTTATAGTCAAATCCATATCTGACGGTCATGCCCAATTATACCCAGATATAACGATCGAGCTTCATCAAGGTCAAAATTTTCCCCCCTTGAGATACAAAGTGCACCTTTATGCCTAATCTGATGGTTGTGCCCATATCCACCTGGATCCAATGATAGCGCATTAATAAAAATGATCAAAGGTTAATTCACGAAGTTTTTTTGGTCGGATAGTGAGTTATTAAGGTTTTAATCACCAGATTAACCATGGTAAATCATGATTATATGAGGTTTAATGCATTGCATAATTATAAAGTCAAATCAATGATTGTATAACTTCGGGCCTAAGTATTGTTGATTGAATTATTACTAACCAAATTTTTTTGACTTTATAAACATGATTAATATGATTAACTAGGCATAGGTTTATATACATTGAGGGACTAATAACCGTGCAGGTTTTGGACATCAACGGGCGCACGAGTCTGATTTTTAATCTAACGATGAGCGCTAAGGGAGGTGACCATGTTATAAAGGTCATGTTTTATTAAGGAGTTATTAAAAATATAATCACACAATTAACCTTAATAAAACAAAATTATTTGTAGGATTAATACTATGATTAATGAAAACAATGATTATAAATTTTGGGCCCAAGTATGTGAGATCAACTTGTTGCTAACCATAGTATTTTAACCTGAATATATGTGATTACCTTGGCATACGTTACTATCTTGTTGGTCTAACTATTATGTAGGTCCAAAGACATCAACGTCGGTGCTTAAAGCATATTAAATCTAAAGGTAAGCATGTATTTGATTTTGGAAGGGTAAGTATTATGGATAAAATACCTTAAGCTTTGTTTAGTCTCTAATTAATCATTATAAACCTTAGGATGAGACAATCCAAATTGTGTTATTCCTTTGGACTAACCAATGTGCATTATTTGACAAATTTGGGTGGGCACGCACCTCTATGATCAAAATCAAACTATGGGGCCTCGATAAAATGACCATCTTTAATGGTGTATCTATTTATGCACTATTTTTTTTAGGGCCAAGGTGGCAAAATGTTTCATAAAATTCCCACAAAAGCTACCACTACCATGTTCATAATACCACGTCAAGAGGGAGAACAACTCAACAACCAATAGAAACACTATGAATGATTGCAAAGTACACAAACCAAAGTTCTCCTGGACATGCAGTCGAGGAAAATCACCTATCATAACTGTCCAATTTTAGAAATGACACTATGGTCGATATCCATTGGCCAAATTCAAAAGGCATTTGGTGACACTGCATTAATAACACCTTGTGCAAAGACAATGAAGCCATCCCTGCATCGATTATTTAAAACCCCACTCTCAAACACACTACCACCCTAGTTATCTCAGAGTAGAAAATTATTGTAGATGAACAAAGAGCCGAAGAGCTACCATGGTAAGTAAGAGCTCAACATAGTGTGTTACAGTAATTTGAGTTGTTATTTGTAAGCAAAATGGCTACTTGGGGAGTTTCTTTCACACTCAAAGACACCTTAGAGGCTGTAAAATTCATCACAGACTAGACTCCCTATGCCAAATTCTCCGAAAAACCTACTTCTACAATGGGGATATATGATTTCTACAAAAATCTTGAGAGACAAGAAGCTCACACCAGCCCAATAGTATGAAATTTAAAACACTTGTATACAGAGCTTCGAGTCTACCGAAGAGAATTTGCAATGCTACCCTTGGTTGTTGGCAGCTTTGTTCCAAAAATCAAGAAGATTACAAAACAAGAGACCCCCCAAAAGTAATATATGGACGAGCAATGTTGAAAATTTGATATGTTCCAGAGTATACTACTCCGCGGAGAGTATACTACTCCGCGGACCTCCTAGCATGGCTAGCATTAGTGTATGACGAGAACACCAGAACCTTCAAGGACAACAAGGACTGACCAGTGTTCAGCATCACGCCCAGGCATATCTGGGAAGTTTTCAATCTTACACATTTGAACATGCCATTAATCCACCAGGTAATTCAAAGGTAGTCTGGTAGGTTAACAAAATTAGAGTCATTTAAAATGCTTTTTGATACGCATGAAAATATGCAGTATTAGTTCCCTATTAGAAAAAATGCATTTGAGCCCTAGGTCAGGGATTTCTGCGATATGGTCAACATCATCCTAGGAGTATCAAAACTCGATGTGGTTTGAATGGATGTATTGTATTTAGTAACACAGAGTAATAGGAGTGTGAACTCCCCATCTATTCTTAGGAAGAGAAGTTAAGCAAACAAATGCACAGGCAGTTGATAGAACTAAAAAGGACAATTATGGAGCAAGGAAAACAAATACCCCGTTTCTCCAACTTCTCGATTCTCATGCATATTTTGGTTGAGAAAATGAGAGAAGAGAGTAAAAGGAGAGTGGAAATTGTTGAAAATCTATACGTTCAAACTAGATTTTGGAGGATACACGAGGGACGCACTCATTTAGGTTGGTTTTGCGATAACTTCATAGTAGAAATTATTTTCTTCTTAGAAGGTTTCACATACATTAGGCTCTATGGGGCAAAAATTTCTCTTAAGGTTTTGCCTATGTATTGTCCTTTCCCCCTAACCGTACTGGAAATAGTAAGACAGGTAATAGAAGAAGCCAATATGAGGTAAGCTAAGAAATATGGTCAGGTCCCCTAGCTCAACGTCCTCTGCAAATTTGGATATTACATATTCGTAGGATATCTGACCCTTTATAAATGCATGTACGATTTAGAAGGCCTGGATTTCGAAGAGGTAACTTGGAGATCTTATGATCCTTCGAGAAAATATAAAGATATGATGAAACACAAGTATGCCTGTGTCAAGCACAGAGAATATCAATATGAAGAAGCATTGTTAGAAGCAATAGAAAAGGTAGAAAATTTGCAAAAATTATGGGATGCTTTCCCATATGATAAAAGGGGTAATTCACAAATTCATAGGCCATATGAATACCCCATAGAGTTGAACTCAATAAGGAGGATTACTATAGAATCAGTAGCCCTGATATTCTCTCCTCCCACTCAAGCAATCCGAGAAGATCCTATATTGGAACTTATAGAAGAATAGGGTATTGAAAAAATAGAAGTTACAATGAATACAACCGATATAGTAGAATGCCAAATTCAAGCCCGAGAAAGACACCAACTCAGTGTAGAAGCATCGCCCAGTACTAAACAAGAAACACTTGCTAGGCTTCATATAGAGAAAGGAAAAGAAATTGTTACAGGGTCTTCCCTGGAATTAGCAATTCTAAAAAATAGATTGTAGCCCCTGTTCCTGACCAACTGCTGACTCTTACTAGTGTGAAAAAGTTAGCTCCACGGGCCATTCCCAACTTGTTGAAAATCAATAATGTAGAAATACAGGTTCCATTAGTAATACAAATGAATATGAGGAAAGTAGGTGGCTTTGGAGACCTGTTAAGAGAACACAGAGTAAGAAGGTAAGAATTTGTGTCTGCCCCTAAGGCGAAGAAGTCTAAACTAGCCCTGACTACAACAACAATTTCACTAGAGAGGGTAGAAGAAGAGACGATTTTTAGTGTGGCCAGTGAAAAATAGCTACAGATGGTAGTAGGTATGGGCAACATAGGATAAGGTTCTACTGCAAGAGTCGATAAAAATAAGTCTAGGGCAGCTATAGCAAAGATATCCATATCTGCTCCAAAAGAACCATTGGTTTTCATGGTTGATGATCAAACAGGGGAGATTTCAATGCACGGTAAAGAAGATGACATGGTAAACAAAGCTATGACTTTACAAACTATAGACCATCTATATCAAATGACTAAAGAATTGAGGAGTCAACTAGATACCAATGATAAGGAGAAGGCCAAAATGTAAGCCTTAATTGATAACCTGAAGGAACAATTAGCTAAGGCAACCACCGTAGAAGTACAACCCTCGCTAGTTGTGAAAATAGTAGACTATGCAGATTATTTGTCTAAGATTAAAAAAGAAATATCATTTAAAATTCAAGACAGGATCAATGGGATCACAAAGATGTTTAGATAGATCAGATTGATCCAAAATACTACCAAGGAAATGGAAAGTTTGTTGTACCAGAAAGAGCAAGAATTGGAAGTCATCCATCCTACTCTCCGCCAAATGGCAGAATATTTTGAAGAGATGCAAAGTATGGAAGTAATCTTAAAATATGGTTTTGAAGTTTAAAATAACATTGAATTCATGAAAGCAACAATGTTTGAGGTAAACAGAGAAAGGTGGTACAATAATTTTGCAGATATGTTTGCTCTGATAAATGATATAAAAGAAAAGTTGGTAGATATTGGGTTATCATTGGAGGAATTCTTGGAAACCGCCAACATAGAAGATCTCCTAAAAAATAAGATAGAAGGGTTTGATTGTGAACCTGATGATGACAAAGAAATGACCAGACACTACTTTCTTGGTAAATATTATGGATTCCCTTGTTACCCAATATGAAAAGAATAAGGTTTATATTAGCATATAGAAGAACATAATCCTCCAAGAAATGAATATTTTGAGATTTTCTATAACTTTTAATATCTACACTTGGAAGCTTATCGAGAAGCAAATCAGAGGGCTACAACAGAGCAAGAAAAATAAATAAATTAAAACATGTAGTTTACAGCTAGAATTAAATACACCCCTAGAGTAGGAAATAAAAATTTCACGAGGAGAAACTTCAAAAGCAGGAAGCCAATTAGAATTTGAAGAAGGGGCATAAGAAGAATACTCCTTAGGCACTGAGATTACTGGCTAAATAGTTGAGTTAAAATACTCCTAGTAGAGTGCACAATGTGAACAAAAGGAGATAATGGAAGGCAATTGTACAAAGTTTTGGAGATCAAAATAAAGAGTGACAAGTGTAAGGCCCAGATAAGGCCAAAAATAACAAATTCAAGAATTCAAAGCTATAAATACACCAGTTGTGGTCAAAATATGCATCAAGCATTAGAGATAGCATTTTTGCTAAGAGGTATACTTGAGTGCCCTGTGAATTGTGTTGTTGTATCCTTTGTGTCTATTTTTTCTATCATCCCTCATTCTTCCCCTTTGTTGTGTAGGTTTTGGTAGAATTGTGCTTGAGAAGCTGAGAATATTTCCAGTTCTTTTTGAGCCTAAAACTCAGAGATTTTTCCTATTACCAGATTGGAATGGGAGAAGTTGAAGAAGTCTTATTACATTATTTGAACAATATTTTCTCATTGTATTAAAAAATTTGTAAGATTTTAATGGCATTCTGCCAACTCTGCCTGTAAATTCTTTGAAAAATTAATACAATTTGGGGTTCAGTTCTATCATTTTTGTCTTCAGTTATGTGTGTTGCTTCGTAGCAGATTACATTATCTGAATGTGTTACGAACATTTATTTCATTGGTCAACTGTTAGATTTATTATGATATTCGAATGAATGTGATAGTGTCAATTCTTTCTTTATCTCCTTCTTTCTGTTCATATTGCAAGTGTTGTTAAATTGCTATAACAGCCCAATGAATCTAGGCACTGGTCTACATAAGGCATAATAATAGTTGTTGTATTTGCTTGGTCATTTTAATATAATTAGTGTATAACTAAAATCTGGAGTGCTTAAACTTGTAATATCTAAAGTTTATCACTAGGGTTTCCTTACCCATTATGGTTATTTTCTTTAGCAATATATCTTTTATCAAAATAAAGAGGTTGGTCGACCAGAGCCTGTAATAGCTTGTTGGTTATAAAACAATTTATTGTAGCGTGACAATCGAATCCTATGGATGAAATAAATTATTCCAATAGGATGGTTGTGGGAAAGTGTAGGTCAAAAATTGGAAAACAGTTTTGGGGGTGGTTTTGCTTTTGTTTTGTTGTCGTATTTTTTAAAATTTGTGTGTTTAATGTCCCTATGCTTAGGAACTACAAAAGGTAGGCGATGAAGTGGAATCTATAAGGGTGTATTTGTATCCAGCCCCTTTCAAACAGTAAGACAAGAATAACTAATGTGGCTACCTAGGATGAAGGGTTGGTGATGGATATCGTAAGGGGATAAAAAGTACCTCTTGAAGGAGGTTGTGTTGTCTAAGTCCTACTATCGGCCTACCCAAGCTTTCGCTTCACCCTCAATCAATCTTGGACAAAAACAATAGCTATGAATCCACTAATTATCAACCCTTGTGATCAAAGGGCGTCTAACCTCAAGATTACCTTTGGTTAACCCAAGGGTAACCAATTTCTTGGTGATGATGTCTAAGAAACTATACGTACTAAGATGATACTAAGGGCTTGAATGGTGGTTGGGGATGAAGTCCAACTCATCGAGAGGTTTTCTTCGCATAAAATATATATATGCAGAACAATAGCAAGCAAATGTGTGTGCGATATTATGTTATTGTTTATTTTTGTGTGTTTTGTTTGATTTTGAAATTTTTTTATACTAGATGCAAGAAGACTAAATGCAAGCTAGTGGGGAGGAGCTATCCCTAGAATGATCTTAAATCCCTAAAATGCAACTAAACTAGGAAATGAGTTGTGGGAGACTCTAAATGCACTTCTAACGAGAATGGAAATGACTTACCCTAATGATTATGAATCTAAACTCATAATGCTAATCTAGGACATTATGCATGTGATAGGGGGATAGAGGCTATTAGTTTGGGATAGAATGCAAAAATTGCCCAAGGGAGCCACAAGATGCATCTAAACCATAGGTCCAACCATAGCTAGCAACTATCTGACTGCCACTAATAGTTACACAGTTTGTCTAGCCACCAATGGTGATTCCCACCAGGCGTGCTATTTTGTAGACATGAAAATGCACCATGCAATGAAAGTAAACAGAGATATTGTATATTGCCAATAAACACTTTTGAATACAATTTGACCCTTTGGAGGGTATTTTTGCAAATGTTACAATTCAAGAACAAAGGGGGATGACCTCTTTTTACATCCATGATTCTAAGTGCAATCTCTCTTTTATGCCACAACCAAATTTTGGATGGGTTTTTTTGAGCCTCTCGGACCATCCTAGCACTCTGTTAATTGCATAACACCTACACACATGCTCACAAGATTGAGTTAGTAATATTTTATGGGCCTTACTTAGGTGAGGCCCTAGCCATAGTACATAAATAAAGCTTCACAAAACTCATGAAAAAGGTTATAAAACTTTAACAAAAGTTCACAAAACTTGAAATTGTAATGTTTTGTACCTTCCTTACCTACCTGTTGTTTGGGATGCTCTTTTTGTTCTTTGGATAACCACTAACGACGGTTGGTTATGGGTGATCATAGGTGATGGTTGAGACTGTGTAACCACCAATGGCGATTGGGCTGGTATGGTAGATGGGACCAAGAGCTTTTGTTGGAGGGTTTTGGTGGTGGTTGGGGTCCTCTGGTGCAAGTTTGGTGATAGGTTGTTGATTGGTCCAGGTGTAGTTGTAGGTCAAAACCAATTTGACTTCTTCATGTGGACTCCATGGATGCAATGGTTGGGCTCCTCAAGGTGGATGGCAAAGTTAGTTCGAATCTCCAAGGGTATAAAGGCAACCTGGTGCAATTTTAGTAGCATAATAGTATCTCCACTTTTCTCTTTCTAAATGAGGGGAATGGATAAGAATTTATAGGAATTTGGGGAGGGGAATGGGAGGTGACATGGCAATGAGGTGGATCTTATTTGGATCCAAGTGAAGGATGGCAACTTCAAGGTAAATTTAGGAGGACACATGGAGGAATGTGCACCCTCCCCATTTAATAGCCTTGGGTAAGGTGTGCTCTCACCCACCCAAGTGTCATAAATTGGTTTAGGGGGTTATGATATGTGCATGGGGATAGGTGTGCCTTGGGAGATGCATATGGAATTAAAAATTGCCAAAAAGGTGACATGGAGGATGGGGAGGACTAACCCATTAAATATGCCCGTTTAATTTCTTTTGACTTGGGGTTTTTCATTGTATTTTTAAATCATCCAAATTTGGAGGGAAAGTGGATGGGGAGACAAGGTGGATTAAATGAGGGATTTAGGTGGGGATTATGGGTAGGCCTAGGGATTTACTGAGGATTTTTAAATTAGTGTGCATATCTCCTAGGGATTTGGATGAGGGCTTAATATGGGGTTAGAAATTGATTAGGGGTTGGATTAGGGGGATTAGATGGATAAGGTGGATTATGGAAAATTTGAGGGGAGGGAGGAATAAATGAGAGGGATTAGGTGGAAAATAGAATATTAGAGAGGCTAAGAGAGAATTAGAGGAATTAAATAGAGTAGGGGAATTAGAGAACTATTAGGGAGAATTAGAAGAATTTAAGAAATTAAGGGAAAAGAGAAATTAGAGGAAAATAGAAGACTTAGGGAGACCTTAGAAGAATTAAAAGAAATAGATGAAATTGAAATAGAATTAGAAAATCTTAGAGGGGACTTAGAAGAATTTAGGGAAAATTAAGAGGATTTAGAGGGAAATTGAGCTGGCTAGAGGGGAAGAAAGGTAAATTAGAATAATTTAGGGGGAATTAGAAGGACGAGGGAGGGAATTAGAAGAACTTGCTAGAAATTAGAGGAATTGGGAGGAATTTGACAAGAATGGGAGATAATTTGGAGAAATTTAGATGAATTAGAAGGGGAATTAAAATTTCTAGAGGATTTTAGCAAATTTGGATAATAAGTGATGGTTTTGTAGCAATTTGAGGATTTTGTTGAATTGATGGAAATTTTAAGGGTTTTTTGAGAGTTTTTAGGGATTGGTTGTGCGAATGCTTAAAATTTGGTGTCTACAGAGGAGTGCATGCAACTATTAATGAATGTCAAACTTTTTCTCAACTTTAAAAGTGCAATTTATTCAAGCCTTATGTAAATTTGATGGGGCACACTATCTACATTACCATGCTAAATATAAACTTGAACAATATTTGTATAATTAGGTGTATAGAGAAGCTATATTATGTCATATTGTGAAATATTTCCTAGGTCATAAGGAGGTTATTATTCTAGGTTTATTAATAGCTTTGAAAAAATTTCACACCCTTTTTAAGAACCTCATGTGCAAAGGTATTCACTTTAGGTAGATGGAAGAACACCATAAGGCCTTTGAGTTGTTGACGATTATACTTTAGCACATCCTTTCTAGTTTTTCGTAACTAAGTAAATAATTTAATTCCCACATTGCCATGTCTAATTTTGTGATCGGGTGAATTGGCACAAGAATGTATCCATGGATCATATTTACCCATCTACTTTGAAAGTTGGATAATTATCAAGAGCTGATAAAAAGTATAATATGACAAGGCAGGAAGCATTGTGGGTGGTGTACATGGTGTAAAAATTTAGGCACTATTTTCTCATGAACCAATTTACATTTTATATAAAACATCAAGTGTTGTTCTACATGATTAATAAGTGGATTGTGCATATATGAGTTAGTAGGTGACTCATCACATTGTAGGAATTTATTTTTTTGGTAGTTATGTGTCCTTGGAAGAAGCATATGATCTCCAACCAATTGTCATGTATACACTCAAGAGATCCTATTGAAGTTGGGGTGTCAATCAAAATATTGAACTCCAAGTTGCTCTACATTATAGTATTGTGATCTTGGCATGAGCACATAGGTACTTACCTAGCAATGAGATACTTACCAAGAGATTTAACAACAACTACACACAAGAATATATTGCTCAATTCAAAACCCTTTTAGTATTTTGAAGTGCATAGATTTGCAAGCAAGAAAATAGGACCAAAAGTGACAATAAGGAAGGATCCATTTGTCAAAATTTGGTTGACAACCCTATTCGAAGACACAAGAAAGCAGGTTATGTCTCATGAAACCTATCAAAGGACAAGGTAGTTACTCCAAAGAGACGGTGTGTCCTTGCATCCAACCCAAATGCAATATCTATTTGAGTTATGGTATTTGAAATTTGTCAAACCCATGAAACCAAGCAAGATGAAGCAATACATAGCAAAACATTATAGACAGACAAGTTCATCTATAAGGAAATTATCACAAGGATACTACCATACAACACTAGTGGTCAAGGACAATACTCTACGAATGAGGTGATCCAAAGGAGGATGTTAAACTTTAACACTTATAACATGATATCCAATGTTTGTTATCTTTGATAAAATGGATAGGAAAAAATGGCAAACAAGCTACCAATCCTCATAATTCACAAGTATTGCAAAGTCAAAGATGCTAATTGGAAGAAGTTTCCAATAGTCTTATGGGTGTGCAAGAAAGCATACAAACCAATGAATAACTATGTCATTGTACTTTATATATTAGGAGGAAGCTATTATATTGATGGATTTTTTCATCATTGTTTTGTGAGTGGTAGTGTAGAAATAGGTCATAGATTAGGAGAGTCTAGAAGAGAGATTCTTGTCATTGAATTAGTTGGATGAGTTTAGGGTGATGGATCAGTGGGCTATTGAGGTGACTCAATCTGGCATGAGAAGTGCATGAGGTGCATGTCTTTCAAGAAGGGGGTCTCATTTTTGTGGTTCAACAAAAAGTGATACATCAAGCAAAGAAAGTTACAGACCCTATGGCTTGGTCATTTTTATATTGTTGAGGTGTTACATAACACATTTTTCTATGTATGGCGGCTGGATAGGATGTCATACAACCATATGAATGGCTTGAAGTTGTAGCCATACAAGATGCATATACAAGTCAATGTTATTGACCATGATACGAAGAACTTGTATGGGCTACTTGATGCATCTAGTTGGTCCACAAAGGTCTCATTTGAGGGAGTCATGCTTTATGAAGCTAGAGAGTGAAATAGCTCCAAAGATAGGAAGTTGATTGCAAGTGATGCTAATTGTACCAGAAAGAGTTGAATAATGAGGAAATTGACTATGTATCATGGTTGTAGGCATATAATACACCAACTAGAGGAGTGTTCCAACCAACATAAGTTAGTATCAAAGTAAACTAAACTTTATCAACCAACATGAGTTAGTAATTGAGTAAACTAAATTTTATCCTAATTACCCTAATCAAAGAAGGTTATAGATGGATGCATATTTTTTAGAGAATATAAAATTAGGCCTATAACAATGTGTATTATGTTAAGGTAAAGCACCCCATCAAGATGGCTAAAATAAATGATTATATTGTAATAATAGAGTTGACTAAATGGGTAGGATGGGTAGGCTCATTACACATCCTAAGATAAAGTGATTGTGGCAAGAGACCAACACCAAATGGATTAGTTTTATGGGCAATGATGAAATATAATTGAAAATATCTACAAGCTAACACGATAGTGAATGTAGGACCATCAAAATAAAGTAGCAAGCGGACTCATTAAAAAAATTATAATTAATGTTATTGGATCTCGCATAAGGGCTCCACCAAGGAAGATGAGGCAAATCATCATCATTTATTTTTTAAGGTGTTATTAGATTTAGACAGGGATTCTCAACACTTGAGTTGGTGATGAAGAGACTTGCAACATTGAACATGAATTTTTAAAATTGTAACTATGGTTACCATCGAGGTCGTGATATAAAAAGCATTACTAAAATTAATGATTATTTCCAAAAATATAAGGGGAATTGTTCAAAATATTTCATCACCCTAAAGTTTAGAACATGACATGGAAATATGCCATGAGGAGAACAAAAGCAAATATTGAATATGGTAAGGGTTAAATCCACCAAGGGGAGAAGTCAAATTTACTTAACACATGCACTTGATAGGAGAGCAAAAGCAAATACCGACTATAGTAAGGTGTTGTACAAACCCTTTGGCTGGGTGTTGTCCACCTTTGAAAGGATGCTAACCAAGACCCTTACCAAGGTGTTGATCAAGAAATTTGCTAGAGTGTTGAGGAGAGCCATATAATTTTGATTATATAAGCAATAGTGCATATTTGTCCAAATTTCATAGCTTTCAATATTATGCCAAAAGGGGGGTGTGGTCAAACAATCCTAAGACTTTTTGTCACATTTGATAAGTCACCAACAAGCAACCTAGACTCTATTTTAGATATTTAGTTGATGTCACTTTTGGCCTAAGAAGAGGGATGAACATTGATGTTTTTGACAAAGAAGTTATGATTGTCTACTAGAGGAGTGCATGCACGCATTACCAACATTAACCAAGATTGTGTTGAGGGTAGCTTCCAAAACTTTGACAAGAGGGATAATTGTTTAGACAACGACTTGACCTACTCAAACACTCATCCATATTTGGTGGAAGGTGTCAAGTTTTTACCTATTATTGACAATTACCAAGAATTTTTTATTACAAACCACTTGTTGGGTTCCATAAAATACAAGATTTATGTTTCATAAAATCCATGAGGAAAGTGAGAGTATCAATGTCTAGCCATGTTAATGATTTTGGGTTACCATGTATCATCATAGGTGTCACATGGGTTGATTTCACATCATGCAACATCTAATCAGTTAAGTATATACTACAAGATAGGGTAATTTAGGGCAATAGATCCAATTGTTTATTAATTGGCTTGGCAAAGGGCCCTTGGGATAGAGTGCACCAACTTTGAGATAATGTAAACCTTAAATCACCTCTAGGGTCCTACCCTTTTTGCTATCCTTAGCCTTAGAACATCATATAGGTTCCATATAATAGCCTTGAACATAGATTCATATTAGTTATACATGTCATGGAAAATACCTTGAAAATTGACCAAGTGTAAAAACTTGAAAATTTGAATTTTGATGTGCTATAAAAGCTCCTAAAATAATCAAGTATCTTGTTTCCTTGTCATAGATCCTATGATCTTAAAACCATGCTCAAAATTGACATGAAGGCTTCTTGTCAAAACCAATTTAAGAATAGCACATTTGGGCTACTTGAGTGGTCTATGAGATCAACACATGGTGGGGTTGGTCATGAAGGGGTTTCCAAACTCACTTTGATAATTTGGTAAATAACATGCATGTGAACTCTAGACACAGGGCATACTTGACATGCCATATTTGCCACTTTACGGTTTTGTACAACCAACCACCAATGGTTTATCATATAAAATTAAAGAGCATTGTAGTCGCAACCATTAATCTAATGTAGTACCATTCCAAATGATTTGGAGTTGGTTTTTTGATAGCTTAGCTTCCTTTATAGAACCAATGGTGTATGACTAGTCTTCAAATATAATCAGATGAAAAAGCATTAGTAAGGGCTACTTGGCATGGAGATATGTCAAGTTCAACATCTTGGAAAGGGGCTTACATTATGTTAAAAGAGTTGAGTTGAAGGTAACTCAACATATTGAAGAAATGGAGTCAATTCTTGTTTAAAAGAGTTGAATTGGAGGCCACTCCAGAGGAAATGGAATCATTACATTGCTACAATAAAGAGCAAGGTTCACAATTTCACAATTATAAGTACAACCAACACATGCAAAAGTGGTATGCAAATACTTGCCAACAAATCTAGTTGTCATTTGTCATTACAAATTCACCCCTACAACCACATGTTCCTATTCTTGCTACTTAGTCTACCTTGCAAGATGTTTTAATTATACCAATGACAAGGACACTAATCAATTTTGAGAGGGCAATGTAGGCAATAGATTCAATGGCATGGTATCAACACAAGGGTCACCACACCTATGAGTTTCCAATGTTCTATATATGTACATAATTGTCATGGGTTGGTTGTATGTAGGGTTTACATGAGTTGTCACATGCATGCACGTGGAAACCAAAGTGTTCATTTTGATATATTTCAGATGGGGTCCACTTATCTTGTATGATTGTACACAAATATCCATGTAGTTGGACAATTGCGACAAGCATCGAGGATCGATCATCTTGGAATATCGTGTGTTCATGTATGTTCGTAGCGCATGTATAAGACTCTATTGTGCCTTTGTTGTTTCCATGATCTAGAAATTGGATAGTCACGTAATTATTTGCAGAGATAATGGCATAGATTAGTTGATGTTAATAATATTTGCATTGTCGTATATTCATTTATGTTGAATATTTCTTTCTGTATTACACTATTATGTATTTTTTGAACATGACTTGGAATTGTAGCGACCTCGAGAAGCATGCACCGCTCTTTTTACGCTACTTGCAATGTATTAAAAACCCAAGATGAAATGGAAGACAATGAAAAGCATATAACATAGAAATAACAAAGATGGATCTCTTTATTCGTATTGAAACCTGGTTACATGTCGGTCCCTCTTAGGGATACCCATTTCGATACAATAAGGTTACAAATAGGCAAAGACTGCCTCTTTTGCAAAGAAGTGGTGCGCTTTCAAAAAGCTTCCCAATTCCGCACATGGAAATGTATGAGGGCTTATAGATGCCTCCTTCTCCAAGTCTGTTTCCTAGAGGGATCTCTTTTGCTCTCGTATGTTGTAGATTCTGTCCGATCAACCTATGGCCTTGTAAGCAATGAAACAACAACACACGCTTAGATGTCCGAGAATGCCTCCTCGGATGAGGTTGTTAGCAATGGATATAACAAATGAAAGTAAGTACAAATTAGACTAATAATATGAATCCAAAAGAATGAAATGATGCTATGCTAAACAAAATAATGAATCTAATGTTTAAACCCTACGCTAAGCTTGCGGGCCACTGTCCAAGACAACAATCGCTAAAGTGACTTTTGTCCTCTTTGCTCCAAAGCTATGGATCAAAGCTTGTATCTAATGTTAAAATAATGGGTGCTATGCTCTTCAATTCGTCAGGACTTCGTTGTACATGTGATCTCCAAGGGAACTCTCCAAGTCTCGAAAGCTCTCCTCAATGACCTATCCTGATAAATTGTCTGGATAAATATCTCTTAGATAAAATATGTCTCTCCTCTCTTCCAATATCAATAAAAATATTCCTTTGGTGCTCTTAGGCTTGCACCTTTTATAGTGTGAAACCCTAGGTCTATGTCCAAGCCCTAGGAATGAATTTCTCATGCGTAGTGTGAGTTAGCATGAGAAGCTTTTTGTCTTTTCTATGTTTGGAGGCCAGTTAACTGAAATATAACTGCCAACTTGAGTCTCCTATGCGAACTGATTGTTAGCATGAGAAGCTTTTATCCTTTGTTTATGTTTGGAGGCCAATTAACTAAATTCTAAATGCAAACTCAAGTCTCCTATGTGAACTGGTCAGGAAAAGGAATGCAAAGTTACTCCCACTCATATTTATTGCATGCAGACTGCCACTTTCGCCCATGATTAGGCTTGTTTGTCGACCAAACTGCTTTTAGGGTTTAGTCGTTGTCGTCTACAGTGACTAAGATATGGTCGATGTCGTCTGCAACGGCTAAGGTCTGGCCGCTTTAGGCTTGAGTGGCTAGGATTTGGCCGCTCTTGGCTTGAGTGGCTAGGCTTGGATGGCTTGAAAAGGCCCCAAATGAGTGGTGAGAACCATTGTTAATGCTTGGAAAGTCCAAAATTATGTCATCTAATCTTATGAATGTGTCTATGTGAGTAGCTCCCCTAAGCATGACATGATTTAGGTGTCTATAGATACCCATTTTTGCGACACATTGTGTGGAAAACACAATGCTGAGAAAAAACGTAGATTGATCTGTTTGTAGGGTGTATGGTGATCAATGGTCTGATCAATGCTA
Organism: Wollemia nobilis; assembly: GCA_028583015.1. Lineage (NCBI taxonomy): Eukaryota > Viridiplantae > Streptophyta > Pinopsida > Araucariales > Araucariaceae > Wollemia > Wollemia nobilis. Next base: position 2,001,516 of record JAQPPZ010003287.1, on the reverse strand, counting down.
GATGGCCCAATCATGCAAGATGGTGTGCATCCCTTGAATCATTGCCTCAACGTTCGAAGGACTTAGCTCAGTGGCTTGGGCATGTTAAATTGCACTCATTCCTCAAACTCAATTGGGTAGCTTCAGCTGCTACAATAGTTTCGACCGGTAGGAGAGCTACAATTGAATATGTCGTGTTTGCTTATGTTCCCAAAAAACAAGGGAAATTTGTGATTGTTTTATGCAATGATTTGTAGGACGAACATGATTTTGTTATGATCAAGTGATATTTTGTTGATTTTTATTATGATTATGTTGAATTTTTGAACTACTTCCCCATACAATGGATTGGTGAAGAAATGATAATAAATGAAGTGACAAGTCGCTTGACCAATATGACTAATATGGTTCCTTTCTAGCATTTGTTGTTTTTAATGGACAATCCCACATCCAAGTATGATTCCAATTGTTTATGATAATCATCCATCCCTATCCTGAGGAGTGGTCCAACTATCAATAGCCTTATTAGAGAGTTAGGATGAGTGATTCTATTTATGTTTATATTGTATCACTTTGGCTTAATGTTTTTGGTATCATAGGGGAATTAGGATGATCCTTTTGCACCCATGGAGTAGTCCGACCATCTTGGTCTTCTTCGAGATTGAAGGGTGGCACATCGTAATTCCAAAATGAAATGTTTTTGCCCCAAGTGGCCTTATGGTAGCCTACTCATCTCATCGAAATGCATGGAGTTTCAATCATTGCAATCGTCGAGTGGATAGAGTAAGTAACTGGATACGAGGCCTGCTTGAGATTATGCTTATATGATTGATTTTTTTGTTATTTTGGTCACTAAGATGACTTCAATTCATCAAAATGCATTTATTTAATTATTTTGTTATCCCTCCATGGAAATATTTTTCTTGTTTTTTATCTGTGGAGCAGGTCGTTGTCAGGTCCAGCGGCCTCTGAGTTTCTGCCTGTGGTCGTTGTCGCCTTGAGCACCCTCGAAGTTCAGGTCGCTAACGTCAGTAGCTGCCAAGGCATAATTTGAAAATATAAAAACTGCATTTTTAGGGTTTTTACTTGTTACTTTCATTTGTTGTCAATCCACTTTTCAGAGCTCTGGTGAGACAGCGACAATTATGATTTTTGAAGTTACATGCAACGAGGACATGGCTGCACAGGGTGAGGCATCAGCTGCTGGAGGAGCTGGAGCTTCTCGGGTATTCGTATTTTTTAAACCCAATCCTCTTTTCCTTTTTTTGGTAAAACTAAACCTCACTAAGTAATTGGAAAATGAACCTCACTAAACCTGTTGGTAACGAACGAAATATGTAGTTAGGCTTAGTTTAGGTTTTTAAGTGGTGGGTTGGTCCCCATTTTTGTTCTTTTCAATTTTTTTGAATTTTATGGCCTAGGGTTCATGGGTTTTCTGTGTTACCTTTCGATCGCTATCGCTCAGAGAGGCAAAAATTTGGCCATTGTAGGTGACAACGAATAATCCCCTTAGCCAATTTTGCACAATTTTTTGCTTTTTATTATTTTTTAGATAGTTTAATAATTTTTTAAAATTTTGCACTGTTCTTTAGCATGTGTTGCACTATGGTTATGTTTCATATTTCTTTTTCTTTGCTTAGATACTTACTGCTTGGGCTCGGGACCCGAGGCTCATGAATGACCTTCTACCTCTTCTGGATGACACAGATTGGAGGAGGCTTAAGGCTCGTGGGCTCCAGTATGTTACCAGACTACCTCACATTATGTCAGACCAGGTTTAGCTTACGGCTTTGGCCAATCGCTGGGACCCTTAGACTAATACCTTCCACCTATCGATCGATGAGATGACCATTACGTCGAAGGATGTGTACAGGATCTTCCAGATCCCTTTTTATGGGGTGGCCATGGTTTCTTTAGCCACTAATGATTAGGTGGTCGTCTTCACTCAGGTGTTCGAAAGGGATTCTGAGGATGCTCTCAATGACACCAAGTCTAGGGGAGTGTCTATCATCTGCTGGTATCGAGAGCATGTTTTCACAGTGAGGCATGTGGTGTTGTTGATGGTCATCAACAATGTCCTCATTCCAGACTGCTTAGGCTTGAGCTTCCCTTAGAACCTCCTTGTGATGGTTCAGGACCTTATGGATAGCGAGGAGCCTATCAGTTATGTGTTGTGGGGTAGGTCTCTATTGGCTCAGTGTTATGACGAGTTATACCACATCCACCAAAGAGGTCGTGTCAACACCGCCTACAGTTAGCTTTTGTAGATATGGATATGGGAGCACATTAGGGTAGATCGCCCTAAGGGGCTTCCTGTTGAGATCATAGTTGTGGACAAGAGGATGCAGTGCTACGGTGCTAGATGGGCCAGAGAGAGCGAGGAGTGCAAGAGTCACACTTTTGCAGGGAAGCTGACTCATTACACTGATACTTTCACTGGACTCCAAGATGGAGATGTCATATGGCACCCGTATCATGAGTGTCCCGCTTGGGATGACCCTGACAGCTTTACTTCTAGGACGTGGCACGAGTGATGGCTCGTTGACTGTAAGGTTAACATCCGAGAGCACTTCTTCTACTCTTGGGTTCTTCGTTAGTATGGGTTGCACCAGGATGTGCCACTAGTACCATTTATGTATAGGCACATCAGAGCAGAGAGATACCTCCCTCCTCGACAGGTTACAGATCTAGCTAACGATGAAGATGCCCTAGTTGTTTATCTTGGAGCAGCTAGTGGAGTTACAGATTCATTTGCATGGTGGTGGGGCAACCTGATGTGGTACGATGAGGGTAGTCTAGGCTGAGAGGATGATGGCAGAGATGGGGTAGATCCATCAGGGTGCAAGGTTCATGCTAGGACTGCGACATGGGGCCAGCAAGTAGAGCAGGTTGCATTGGAGGAGTAGGAGGCTCCTGAGGAGGTGGAGGAGGACATGGAGCTTAAGGAGAGATATTATCCTCTCAGGGCACAACTACAAGATGTGGAGGCCGAGCTCCAGTCAACCAAGATACAGGTACAACAGTGTGATGCCATCACAGCTCAGAGGGATACTACTATAGCGTAGTTGTCGGACCAGATACAGGCTTTGTAGGCCGCTATGGGAGGAGCTGCCCAGATGCAGGTTGTTGTTGCTCCTATTCTCGAGGGTCCTTCAAGGGCAACTCTGAAGGGTGAGATTAGTCATCTACATGATTTTCTAGATGAGAGTGATGTTCAAGTTGCTGAGGACATGGCCTAGATTACCACTCTCTTGAGGCAGATCAGGAGGCTAGGAGCCATCCCTAGGGAGAGAGGGGCTACAGGTGGGTCATAGGTCAGCAGGAGCTCTACAGTAGGGCAGTCTTCCGTCCAACCTGGTCATTGGGCCCAAACTCGTACTGAGAGATCAGCAGGGTTCAACTTGCACCATTCTCCCAGAGATCTATCCATAGGGGGCAGTGCTACCGGGGGTGCAAGCCTAGTATTCGATTGATGATGCTCTTGGTTTTGATTCATTTTTGAGATCGACTGACCTATATTACTGTCACCCACGGGCATTTTTGTACATCCATGGACTTGACACACATACTTTTATGATATCTTTGTGTTATGACTCTTTATGTGTATCATTTATTGCTCATGTTTTTGTTGTTATTTTGTTTTATGATGTGTTGTGATGATGGCATTATGATGATTTGATGTATATGCTAGATGATAGATGATATTGTAGATGCTTATATGGATGTGTAGATGCTTATATGATTTGATGATATGACGTGATGTATTTTGATGATGAATGATGAATTCATGATTGTATGCAAATGGATATTGCCTATATGTTTTATGATGTGTTCTATGATGCGATGATGGACGATTAATGACTTGTGTTTGTGGATGCGATGTTATTGTTAAATGCATGTTTAATTTTGCTTTAATTGTATGCATCTAACTTATGTGATGGGATGGTATAAACAAACTTGTATGCTCTAATCACTTAAAACATAAGAAATGCATATGACATTGACAATCTTGATGGGTGATACCACGAAAAGTAAAAAATAATCATGAATTTAAATAATCACTCTTATCATAAGAATTGATTAATTATTCATATATGAGATGTAATGGTGTGTTATGTATTTTCTAGATAAGTTTCTGTAAATTAAAAGATATAAAGTAGTCAGTGGTTGTCTATATACTATTTCTAATATATATGCGGTATCTGTCCTACTATGTTGATACCCCCTAATTTATAGAATATTATAAAGAAAATGATGGTGTGAATGATGATATGATTTGTTGCTATGTAAGAATTTTGGGGCTTTCCAAAGATTCAAACACTCTAGTTACCCTATCAACAATTGTCTACTAACCACTCTAGACTTTTGAAAAGTAAGGCTTTTACCATGGACCTGGATATTCATGATCTTTGTGTGTGCAAGTGATTGTATATTTTGAGATAGAACTCAAGCATTTCCTCCAATTTCAAGTGGGATTCTTTTAGCCCATTGCTAAGATAAAGGATTCTCAAGTGTTCGTCTTGTCCTAAGGGGATCACTTCCACCCATTTAGTGAAGTATTATGTGGCCGTTATGATGAATGTGTGTCGACCTGAGGATGGGGGTGACATCTTCCCAATCAAGTCTAGTCCCCACTATGAGAATGGCCATGCTGCTTGGATGGGTTGCAAGGCTTGCGATGGTAAGTGCGTTAGATTTACATGATTCTAGCACTTAATGCATTTCTTGACATACTCGCAATAGTCCTTTTCCATGGTGGGCCAATAGTAACCCATTCTCAAGATGTGCTTAACGATAGCCATACCACTGAAATGCCCTCCACATGTATCATTGTGAGCTTGCAAAATTGCCCAGGATGCTTCCTGGGGCTCAAGACAACGAAGTAATACTCCATCATATCCTCATCTGTAGAGTATTTATCCTAGCAAGATGTATCTTGTTGCTTTATGTTTGAACATTCACCTTTCAGTATGCGACAAACCTTGAGGCACTATTCCAAGTTTCAGGAAGTCCCACGCAGTTGGGAAAGCCAATCCTGATAATCCATGACTTCTATAGAAAAGATGGCTTTATTTTCCTGTATTTTTGAGCTGGTGAACACGGATTGAGGAACAACTCTATGGTGTATGGTTACACCACACTCCATAGGTCCTTGGGAGATCAAAGACCCCCAAGGTGCCGTTTGCAAGAAATCTTTGGCTGCGAAGGGCCAATCTTGATTTGGCTCGATGTGGATCATGTTGACTGATTCTTGATTGTTAAAAGCTTCATGACGTATTGCTGAGTGCGAAAGCACTTTTACATGAACGGTTGTAAAATCAGTAGATAGATTCTAAGGGATTAAGGATCCCAAAGAGACCATGGTGTCTACAAATCTATTTGACGTACGAGGGATTGCCTCGATGTCATACCATTCCAGCCGGGCTAGGTAGGTGCCAACAAGTTCCTTGTAAGTCTTCAGAAGTGGGCACCTGCATTGAAATAGTCCTTTGACCTGGTTTACTATGAGCAAGAGTCACCAAATATATTCAGTCTTTTAATACCATTGCTACGGTTGTTTGGAGTCCCAGGATCAATGCTTTGTATTCTGTATTATTGTTTGTGTACGGGAAGTCTAGTTTGAATGATAAGGGCAATGGAGCACCCTACGGTGTGATAAAGACAATCCCTACTCCACCCCCTTGTTCACACTTCGAACCATCGAAGAACAATGACATGTCTCTTTCTTTCTTAGGTTCTTCGAGTTATGGCAGATCTAATAATGCAAAGACCGCATCATCAAGCAATTTTATGGTGAGAGGCTTGTTGTCATGAAGAGGCACCTTTGCTAATTGATCTGCTATGACTTGTCCCTTGATGGAATTATGGCTTATGAACTCTAGATCAAATTCTATCAATAACATGATCCACTTTGCGATGTATTGTGATATGTCTTGCTCATCATGTACTATAAAGGATTTTGTTTTGATATGACATAGGTCGTATGGCTCAATATGTAGTGTCACAACTTTCGAGTTGCAAAGACCATTTCTAAACACGATTTTTTGACATACGCATATCCTAGCTCATAACTCACCAAGGTGTGACTAATGTAATATATGGCTTCCTCTTTATCTCATGCATTCTTTTGGGCTAACATGGTGCCCAATGCGAAATTAGTAGCCGATATATACAGTAAAAATAGTATGTCTGGCCTTGGTGGAGCCAATACTGGCGGTGTGGCCAGATAAGTTTTGATCTCTGCAAAGTCTTGATGGTATTCTTCATCCCAATGAAAGGGAACCTCCTTGCGTAGCAACCGATTCATAGGTCGGAATTTGTCTGATAATTGCGTGATGAATATTTTTATGGATGTTATCTTGCCTTGTAGGCTTCTCAACTCTCTAATGTTGGTAGGGGCAGTCATTTCCAATAAAGCATTTTACCTTTGTAGGATCTACTTCGATGTCTCTTGGATATGATAAATCCCAAAATCTTGCCAGAAGTTATGCCAAATACGCACTTCTTAGGATTCAATCGACCATTGGGTTCTATGAGGCGATCAAAGACTTGTCTAAGGACTTTAGCGTGCTTTTGCTGCAGCAGAGACTTGGCCAGTAAGTCATCCATGTAATCCTCTAAGATCTTATGCATATAGTCATGGAATATGTATGTCATGGCCTGTTGATATGTGGCACCAACATTTTTGAGACCGAATGACATCACTTTGTAACATAATATTCCCCACGGAGTAATGAAAGCAGTTTTATGTTGATCTTCGTGCTTAATCCAAATTTGGTTGTATTTGAATAAACCATCCATTAGGGAGAACATCTCATAACCTGTAGTTGCATATACAACAACATCTATGTTTGGCAATGGGAATGAATCCTTTGGTGTTGCCCTATTTAAATATCTGAAGTTCGTGCAGATACGGACTCTTCCGTCAGGTTTCCCCATGGGTACCATGTTTGACACCCACTCAGGGTAGTCTATAGGGACTATGAATACTTCATCCAGTAGTTTTTGCAATTCGTTCTTCATCATCAAAACGACGGTTGGATGCATTTTCCTCAGCTTTTGCTTGATTGGCTTCTTCATGGGATCCAATGAAAGGTTGTGAATGACTAACTTTGGATCTATCCCTGGCATGTCCTTGTAATTCCAAGCAAAAATATTTGGCCTCTCTTTGAGGAGAGGAATTAGGATGGCTTGTTCCTCTGGAGATAGACTTTCTCTGAACTTGACTTTTCTTGGTTGGGTAGGATCATTGTTGATGTCCACCTCGAAATTCACTTCTATAGCCATATGTGACCCATCATATAGTTGATGAGGTGTGGGTATTAAATGAATGTCATCAACAAGATTTATAGGACCTAATGAATCAGGTTCCAAACCAATATGGAAGACGTCATACGCACAACATGAGGCAAAATAAAACGACTGTAACATCTCTTCGTTGAGGAAGAGGTCTTTAGGTTCAGTGGGCGAATTAGCATGATCCCAATCAATAGCCTCTACATCAAGATGCAATGATTTGGTAGGATCTGCTAGATTATGAAGTGGAGTGGTTAAATCAATGGATATCATGTTGATGGATGGAATGAAATCTCCAGGACCACATGGGTGCAATCTTATCTCAAGGGTTTCCCTTCCATACTTACGATGAGGCTCCGGAGGAATGGGAATTTCTAGATCTAGCCCATGAGCAGGGCGGATAATAGGATCATTGGGCTCTAATCACTCTTTGAATGTAGGAAAAGGGGGATTTACCATCTGGTGAATGGCAGCTAGGTCAATAGGTCTCCTCAAAAATCATAGATGAAGGTCTATAGCATGGAGTGCCACCTCTCTCTCTACTAGCTCATTGAATTACCGTAAGTGGTGAGGCCCAAGATAGGCCATCTCGATCTCATCCTCAAAGTCATCATCACTTATCCAAAAACCATTAGCATTGGTATGCGGTCCTAAGACAAGGGGCTCATGTCTTGGCCCTAAGTAGGCCATATCTATTTCATCTTCATATTCTTCGTCACTTATGAAGAATCCATTTGCAATTTTCTCTTGCCCCAAAGTCAGGGGTTGATGGCTCAAGCTTAAGTAGGCTCTTTCTGTTGAGTCTTTTGATTCATAATCACTTTCTTCTGATGTATATCCACTCTCATCGTGGATGGACCATGTGTATATTTGTAAATAGCGAGGCCCCTAGTAGGCTAAGCCAAGTTGTACCTCATCATTACTTGCTTCATATCCATTCTCCTCATACCACGAGTTGTACCCAGTTGGGGTGGAATCAATTGAGATGTTTGGATGATAAATTTTTGGTGGCGGTACATTTACCATGGTCGCTTGTATGTTGCTTAAATTTCCTGTTCTTAGGGGGTGATAAGGAATGAAATCGATGTCTTCTCCTAACCCTAAGCTTAATCTGTCCAATGTCGCTGCAAGAGCATCATTTTGACCTTCGATATAACAGCCTAACCCAAACATGTCGGAGGGAAGCTGATATTGTGGCTCGTATGGCCGCCTGTGCCCCTGCTCATATATACCAAGGCCATAGCCATGCCAATGGCAACGCTCAAAGTAGCTTAGAGCAAACTAGGGATTAGAGAGGTAATGAAAATTGACCATGAATAATTTGTCACTATCCTCTTCTATGTTTGAAGACTTATGGGTGCAGTCCAGGCCGGCATAGACAAAATTGGTTTGGTTGGGAGGGATTCCAAGTGGAACCACTATTCCCATTGGCGGCCTCAAGTCCTTAGGTCTTCCCATGTTTTTTGCAGACTCAATTATAGGTGTAAAGGTAATGTTCTGCACAAGGTAATCCCCTATGCCTGTGTTTTCTAAGTGTATTGATGCATGCGATGTGGATGACCCTACGGATGATACTGGAAAAGCGGGGTGGTAATCACTATTTTCATATTGATCTTGAAGATCTTATTCTTCCATAGGATGGCATTTCAGCAATGGCTACGATTAGCACTTCCTTTGGCCTTTCTTCTTTGGCTAAGGGTGCCTTTAGCTTCTTATTGTCTTTTGGTTTTGACGTTGATGGTACTTTAGAAGCATTGACTATTTTGAGTGTGCCAGGAGGTGTTGATGTGCATGGGTCTTTTCTTACCCTTTTGTCTTTGTTATCAATTTGTGTGTTTTGGGATGAAGGCGCTACGTATAGGTGGGTATAAGGGATTACAAATTCTCCGGGAATGTTCACTTGATGGACGTATTTAAAGGGCTCTTCATCGGCCAGAACCACATAGACTTTTTTTTCGTGCACATACTTGACACATTGGTGTAAGATCGAAGGCACACACTTCATGGCCCTTATCCAAGGACGCCCTAAGAGGATGTTGTACTGCATAGCTCCTTCCAAGACATGACACATCACAGATATGGTCTTGTGCCCCACCTTGATGGGTAGGACTATCGTTCCCATAGTATTGCATAAAGCATCATTAAAATATCTCAATGTGTAAGCTCCTGGAACGATACTGGACTTGGGGATCTTGAGGTGCGCTATTGTTGTTGTTGTAATGATATTTATTGATGAACCTGTATCGACCAAGACCCTCTTGAAAGGTAAGTCATTGATTGCCACCACAATGTTTAGCGAAGGGTTTGGTAAGGCAGTAGGTACTTTCTTAATCTCATAATAATAGAATTGAATTATAGGTTCCTGGCATTCTTGTACTTGCCCTACAAAGTGAATGAATGCATTCGCATCTTGTGGTTGGAGCTCAATTGTCCTTAAAATCTCCATTAGAGTCTCCCTATGCTTTGGGGACTGTTGTATGAGCTCATAGATGGATAACTAAGCTAGAGTCATCTGTAGGTTTTTCTCCAATATACCCCGGATAGTTACCATAGGTCGTGTTGGTGGACCTGGAAGGTTGCCTTACCTCTGCCTAGGTGTGACTGGGACATTCATGGGATCTGTAGGAGGTTGCGGCTGACCATACCGCCTAGTCCTTGTTGCTATGTTAACAATCTCAACCATCCCAACGCATCCGTGGGTAGGTATATCAACTCGAACCTGATTGACTTGGGCCCCTTGCTCTCTAGGGGCCTCATGATTGGGCAACGGGTTTCTGTATATGCCAATGTCTCTATTATCGAGAGCCAGTGGATTGTCAACTTTGAGTTCTCCCACCTCAATCATGTTTTGCACTTGATGCTTAAAACCAACGCAAGCCTCAATGTCATGCCCCGGTATCCTGTGATAAGGGCAAAAATTGACCTTCCCTATATCCTTTTGGCTTAGGATGGTTGGGATCTATAAGAGGTATATCAAGAAATCTGATCCTCCTGGCCTCGCTCAACTGATTGATTGCATTGACTCTTTCAGAGGCATGAAATAGCGAGGCGGCTTGCATTCTCTGTTTCGCCCTTGATTGTTCCTTTGGTTGTAATTGGATGGCGGGGGATGTGCTTGATAGTTCTGGAGTTGTTGTGCACCCCCATCCTTGGGTGTAGCCAATACGACTTGATTGACTGGAGCAGGGTTGCCCTGCTTCTATTTGTGCTTGTCATTCTTACCATTATTGTTCCACTCCTTTTTGTTTCGTAGTTTAATGGTTCCCTCATCTACTTTTATTTCTTCGATGAGCTTGGCATGTGCCAAAGCTTCCTCAAACGAAGGATACTGTTGAAGTTGTAGTAAGAGGGAGATGTGTTTAGAGCAAATTTTGGTGAAAATACAAACGATCTCTTCTGTGGGAATGGAGAATGATAATTTTACCACGACTTTTCTCCATCTATTCCCATAATCCATTACTGGCTCATCATCATACTATTTCAAGTTGGTCAGGTCTGGAAGTTTCACATTCTTCTTAGCACCAAAGGAGAATGCTTTAAGAATGCGTTTACTAGTTGTTCAAAATTGGTTATGCTATACTTAGGTAGTTGGTTGAACCATTGAGTGGCAGCACTTGAAAATGCCATTATGAATGTTCTTAGCATGAGAGCATCATTGTCTTCAAGATGAAAACAAACATTGATAAAATTGGTGACTTGCTCTTGTGCATCCTCTTCACCCTTAATTTTTTCTAACCTAGGCATCTCAAAGTGTGTAGGCTATGGAGGGCTAGGGATTGATGGGCACAATGGTTGGTTGTGTATTTTTCTCAATGTTGGCGAGTTCCCAACTGCCTCTTGTTTCTCAAAGGCTTTCATCTTTTCAGAAAGCTCTTGAAATACCTTTGATGCACGGATTTCCTCCTCTTGTAGGCCTACTCGCAGTGGCAATGGAGATAACTCTCTATCCATTTGATTTGTTCCATTTTCCTCCCTCCTATGAGGGGACTCAGGATTGTGATCCTTGTTTGTTATGTTTGCCCTTTTCCCACTAGTTGGATTTTGTTCATGGTTTGGTAGGGGATTTCGTTGTGGGCTATCTTTTCTAGTGTGCCTCTCCTTAGACGAGTCAGCGCGTCTAGTTCTTTGGTGGTCACCACCATTTGTCTGTAAATTGTTAAGAGCTAGCCGCTCAGCCTACTCTCTTAAGCGTTGCTCATGTTGGCGCAAGAGTCTTTCTCTTTGTTTATCCTGTTTGAGAGCTTCCACTAGCTCTCGCTCCTTACGTAATGCATTTTCTAGCCGCCTCATTCGGTCAGTTTGCGTTGTCACAAAAGACTCATGTTTATATGACTATGTTCTTGTTGTCTTGACTCATAGATTCCTCGAGGAGGTTTTTGTTGTACCTGTACTCTTGCTAGCTAATGTGACTTGTTCAGTGTACTATTGAGTATCCCTACGATCAGACTCTGTGTTTCTACTACGGGGTCGCTCTGAGGTACCCCCAGACTGGGAGATGTGTTTAGAAGTCACAGTTCATGAGCTTCCAGATGCAGAGTTCTCAGTAGCTACAGTTCTTTGAGTTGGTCGTGTAGGAAACCGATCCAACCCGTCTAGCTGTCTTGTTTTCCATGGCTGGTCCCATGGGGTGCCATTCACTCCTATGAGGTCATAGTCTACGGGAATATTTCCTTTTGTGTGAAGGGTTTCTTCTATCTGATTCCCATGACTAGATGTAGCTCTAGTTTCTTACCCTTCAGTGGGCAGACCTGTTTCATATGTTTCTTGTGAATCTTGAGGTATTGCGACTCTTGCTTGCCTTCTTGATGAAGAGGGCTTTGTGGTGACATGTTTTCTCCATGTGGATGGAGATGTAGCAATCTCGTCATCCCTATGTGAAGAATGAGTTTTAAAACCTTCTTTATGTCCATGTGAGGAGGAAGCCCTTGAAGCTTCCTCACGTATTTGAGATGTTTTTGTGTGTTTAGAGGAGGCCCTTGAGGTCTCCTCATGTCTCCTTGATGAGGATGGTTGTGAAGCCTCTTTTTGTCTATGTGACTTTTTTCCATGATGTGGTTCTCTACTTGGGGTTTCTCGAGGAGATCCCCCAAGGGTTGAGTTATCACCCTTAGGCTCGCAAAGCTACGTCTCACGGTCTTATGGGTAGGTCATTCTTCAGTCTCTCCCCCGGTATCAGACCGAGGGTGTTTACTTCTTGTTTTGACCATGTTGTCTATGAATTGATCTTTTGAGTTGCAATTTAGGAATAGCCACACAATACCAAACAAATGTTTATCTTGATTATCGATTTAAGTGTACCCTAAACTGTTTGGTGTGCTTTGATGTGTTGTTCTTTCGATTTCTTGCTCTTGTTCTTGGATTAAGAATGAGAAGACTCATCCATAGTGACAATCAAGTACACCCGTGCCAAACATGGTTTTCTCAAAATAAGCTAGGGTACACTGCTGAAGACCCAGTGGGGGGTTTGCCTAGCTCTTCCACTCTAAACCAATGATTGTTCTAATAGTGGGAGACAGTTTGAGCACAAGTAACTTAGTATCACTATAAGTAAGTTTCTCAATTCGTTTCTAGGAAGATCTAGGGGGTAAACCAGTGGAAGGAGATGAATTCCAACGTCACTGGACTGAATTGAGGGTTGGTGATGAAATCCAACTCCCCAATGTTTAAATGAGACGTGCATGTGTGGTGTTCATTTTAAGCTTGCATAACATAAAGTGCATCATATAGCAGCAATGAGTCTTAACTATATGCCTAAGTGCAAAAAATACGTTTCAATATTCAGAAAGATGCATGAACTACTATGATTTGTATGAGTGCACTTTATTTCGTGCAACTACGACCTCTAGTAGGGCCTCAAAGCAAGCAAACAATATACAATTTCTAGCACGTTGGATTCTAGGGTGAACTTTTCAGGCATAAGTCGATGTTCCTAGCAACACCTAGTGGAAATATAAAAGATCTAAGATATACAAAATGCTTAATGTGCTTTAAGTTCTCTGTTTTAGACACCCAGAAGCAGACAGAAAGCTGTAAAATATCAAAGAAGTTGTACCAACCTTTGATCCAGATCAGAGAGTTGGTGTTTTGACCTCTACTGCACTCCAATTCTGACCGTTGTTGACCAGAGCAGCTGGTTCTTGGCCGGTGTTAGTGGGAGAAGCTAAATCTCTATTGGCCGTTGTAGCTCAAAGCGGCTGATTTTTGGCCGCTGTAGATTAGAGCGGCTAGACCTGCACAAAACTAAGTTAGTATTCTGATAGTAGATGAAAAATCAGTGGAGGTCCCACTGAGATCGCCATCTGTAGTGACCACGTGACGCACGCACCGCTCTCTTTTATGCTACTTGCAATGTATTAAAAACCCAAGATGAAATGGAAGACAATGAAAAGCATATAACACGGAAATAACAAATATGGATCTCTTTATTTGTATTGAAACCCGATTACATGCCGGTCCCTCATAGGGATACCCATTTCGAAACAATAAGGTTACAAATAGGCAAAGAGTGCCCCTTTTGCGAAGAGGTGGTGCGCTTTCAAAAAGCTTCTCAATTTTGCACATGGAAATGTATGAGGGCTTACAAATGCCTCCTTCTCCAGGTTTGTTTCCTAGAGGGATCCCTTTTGCTCTCGTATGTTGCATATTATGTCCGATCAACCTGTGGCCCTGTAAGCAATGAAACAACAACACACGCTTAGATGTCCGAGAATGCCTCCTCGGATGAGGTTGTTAGCAATGGATATAACAAATGAAAGTAAGTGCAAATTAGACTAATGATATGAATGTGAACGAATGAAATGATGCTATGCTAATGATATGCTAAACAAAATAATGAATCTAATGTTTAAACCCTAAGCTAAGTCTACGGGCCACTGTCCAAGACAACGGCCGCTAAAGTGATTTTTTTCCTCTTTGCTCCAAAGCTATGGATCAAAGCTTGTATCCGATGTTGAAATAATGGGTGCTATGCTCTTCAATCCGTCAGGGCTTCGCTGTACACATGATCTCCAAGGGAACTCTCCAAGTCTCGAAAGCTCTCCTTAATGACCTGTCCTAATAAATTGTTTGGATAAAGATCTCTTAGATAAAAGATGTCTCTCCTCTCTTCCAAGATCGATAAAAATATTCCTTTGGTGCTCTTAGGCTTGCACCTTTTATAGTGTGAAACCCTAGGTCTATGTCCAAGCCCTAAGAATGAATTTCTCATGCGTAGTGTGAGTTAGAATGAGAAGTTTTTTGTCTTTTCTATGTTTGGAGGGCAGTTAACTGAAATATAACTGCCAACTTGAGCCTCCTATGCGAACTGGTCATTAGCATGAGAAGCTTTTGTCCTTTGTTTATGTTTGGAGGCCAGTTAACTAAAGTCTAAATGCAAACTCAAGTCTCCTATGTGAACTGATCGTGAAAAGGAATGCAAAGTTACTCCCGCTCATCTTTATTGCATGCAGACTGCCACTTCCACCCGTGATTAGGCTTGTTTGTTGGCAAAACTGCTTTTAGGGTTTAGCCGCTGTCGTCTGCAGTGACTAAGATCTGGCCGATGTCGTCTGCAGCAGCTAAGGTCTGGCCGCTATCGTCTGCAGCGGCTAAGGTCTAGCCGCTCTAGGCTTGAACGTCTAGGATTTGGCCGCTCTTGGCTTGAGCGGCTAGGCTTGAATGGCTTGAAAAGGCCCAAAATGAGTGGTGAGAACCACTGCTAATGCTTGGAAAGTCAAAAATTATGTCATCTAATCTTATGAATGTGTCTATGTGAGCAGCTCCCCTAAGCATGACATGATTTAGGTGTCTACAGATGCCCCTTTTTGTGACGCATTGTGTGGAAAACACAACGCTGAGAAAAAACGTAGATTGATCTGTCTGAAGGGTGTATGGTGATCAATGGTCTGATCAACGCTGGATGGCCCAATCATGCAAGATGGCGTGCATCCCTTGAATCATTGCCCCAACGTTCGGAAGACTTAGCTCAGTGGCTTGGGCATGTTAAATTGCACTCATTCCTCAAACTCAACTGGGTAGCTTCAGTTGCTACAATAGTTCCGACCGGTAGGAGAGCTACAATTGAATATGTCATGTCTGCTTACGTTCCCAACAAACAAGGGAAATTTGTGATTGTTGTAATGCAATGATTCGTAGGACGAACACGATTTTGTTATGATCAAGTGATCTTTTGTTGATTTTGATTATGATTATGTTGAAGTTTTGAACTACTTCCCCACACAATGGATTGGTGAAGAAATGACAATGAATGAAGCGACAAGTCACTTGACCAATATGACTAATCTGGTTCCTTTCTAGCATTTGTTGCTTTTAATGGACAATCCCACATCCAAGTGTGATTCCAATTGTTTATGATAATCATCCATATCTATCCCGAGGAATGGTCTAGCTATCAATAGCCTTCTTAGAGAGTTAGGATGAGTGATTCTATTTATGTTTATATTGTATCACTTTGGCGTAATGTTTTTGGTATCATAGGGGAATTAGGATGATCCTTTCGCACCCGTGGAGCAGTCCGACCATCTTGGTCTTCTTTGAGATTGAAGGGTGGCACATCGTAATTCCAAAATGAAATGTTTTTGCCCCAAGTGGCCTTATGGTAGCCTACTCATCTCATCGAAATGCATGGAGTGTGAATCGTTGCAATCGCCGAGTGGATAGAGTAAGTAACTGGATACGAGGTCTGCTTGAGATTATGCTTATATGATTGATTTTTTTGTTATTTTGGTCATTAAGATGACTTCAATTCATCAAAATGCGTTTATTTAATGTTTTTGTTATCCCCCCATGGAAGGATTTTTTTTGTTTTTTATCTGTGAAGTAGGCCGCTGTCAGGTCCAGTGACCTCTGAGTTTCTGCCTATGGCCGCTATCGCCTTGAGTGGCCACGAAGTTTGGGTCGCTGACGTCAGTAGCTGCCAAGGCATAATTTGAAAATATAAAAAATGTGTTTTTAGGGTTTTGACTTGTCACTTTCATTTGCTGTCAATCCATTTTCAGAGCTCTGGTGATACAGCGACAATTGCGATTTCTGAAGCTACTTGTGTCGAGGACATGGCTGCACAAGGTGAGGCTCACCTTTATTGCATGCAGACTGCCACTTTTGCCTGTGATTAGGCCTATTTTTCGGCAAAACCGCTTTTAGGATTTAGTCGTTGTCTGCGGCGACTAAGATCTGGCCGCTGTCATCTGTAGCGGCTAAGGTTTGGCCGCTCTAGGCTTGAGTGGTTAGGATCTGGTCGCTCTTGGCTTTAGCGGCTAGGCTTGGATGGCTTGAAAAGGCCCCAAATGAGTGATGAGAACCACTGTTAATGCTTGGAAAGTCTAAAATTATGTCATATGATCTTATGAATGTGTCTATGTGAGCAACTCCCCTAAGCATGACACAATTTAGGTGTCTACAGGAATATATAAAACCTGACTACAGCCATAGCAAGTTTCACTTCATGAGACAATGGGTTTAGTAGACTAGTATGGTTAAGTTACTACAAGTTATAACCTAGAAATAGGCTTCGTTTTTAACTACAACCATAGCAAGTTTTTTTTTTTGGTAAGTTGGAGTTTTTATTTATAAGGGTTTTAACTGGGTCCCCACCTATACAAAAAACTTCAAGAGGCCGAAATACACCAATAGTGTAGAATCCCTTTCTAGAGGGTATAGACATGTGCCATTTTAACCATTCTCGTGCAGGGGATATTACGGATAAAATTCCCTCACAAGGGGATATTAGTGTCAGTAGATAAGGGGTGCTTGTCCACGTAGGGGCTGTTAGAACCAGACATGACATGACCATTGACAATAGCTATAACCCTCATCGGGGCTGTTACAAAGAAACCCAAACCGGTAGGCAGATCAAGGGCGCAAAAACAAACACAAAAACCCATAGCAGGAAATCCCATATAAGTCTTCAAAAACTTACAATCCTGAAGCGTCTTAGGGGTCAACCTCCGTAATGTCTTCTTTCGTGTGCTCTGCACTCTACTGGAGGGCTTGTTTTAGAGTTGAACTTGCACTCTCAAATGCGATGATGAAACTCCTCAGAAACATTCTAGTGAGCCGATTTGAAATACCAGAGGTGGGAGTCGAATCTCCGCTCAGGTCCTCGACCTCCAGGGGCGTATTCTGGCTAGACTCAGTTTTGAGCTTCTTGGTCGTGGAAGACCTACGGATTTGAGGGGTCGTCTCCTTAGTTTTAACCTTGCGCTATCTCAACGAAGACTTCTTGAAGGAAGAGGGGGTGGGTTTGGAAGGGGAAGGGACGGGCTTGGAAGGGGAAGGGGAGGGCTTGGATGGGGAAGCCGTCGTCGGGCCTTTTCTGGTGGCAGGGGTGCGGGGAACACCGTCGTTGGCCAAGGGCTCACTGGACAAAGAGTGAGCAGGGCTTTGGGAAGGAGGGGGAAAATGGGGACTGGACTGTAAGTGGGTAGCCGCAATGGGGGGATTGGACAGAACATGGTAGTAGATAACGAACAACCCTTGGTGGGAGGGAGGGGCAGACTTCTTGCGGGTAGCTGACACCGATAGACGAATGGAGCGATGGAGGAAACCAGGAATGTTCATAGGCTTGTATCCTCAAATGTGATTGACTAAGGCAAGATGGAAACTAGCCATGGGCTTATTAGGGTTGTCGCAGGCAAGGTATTGCATAAAGGGAATTGCAACGGTGGGAAACGGGGGTGGAAGGGACTGACGTTCTAGGGCGAGTCCATCCCAAGTGAAATTTTGATAATTAGGGAATCCCTCCAACTCTGGGTTCTAGCAATGCTTGTCACGACAAACCAGGCGGCCAGTGAGTGGCAAGTTTTCAATCTCACCAATTAGTTTGGGAGTAACCTTGAATCGCAGGTTCTTGACGCAAACATGGCCATTCGACCATGTTCAGACAAAATCTGTCGTAATGTCCTCTTCCGCTCCTCGAAATTTCGACAAAAGGGTGGTGAGTTCGCAACCCTGCAAATAAGCAGACAACAGAGCATCCAGTTGCAGCGGATTCGACTCCAGATAGGCCATGGTGGGGGTGGGTATTGGATGTAGGGTGGCAGAAGGAAACAACCAGAGGAAGGTCTTGCAGTAGAGAACGACGGTGAGCACGCGATGATGAGGATATAAATAAGCTAGGGGAAGCCAACGAGGCATGCCGAGCCCTTCGGATGAAAGACAGGTGGATGAGCGGATGCCATACCAAGGATGAAGGGAATTGGGCGGGAGCTTTGGGAAAATGTCCACAGGCGGAGTTAACATTTTGAGCGCTCTTTGCAGACGTGGAAGGCGACGGAGAGATGAGCGGGGGAGCGGTCGTATACACGGCAGTGGGATTAGGCGAAAGGCTTTGGAAAGCAGCAAAGGACATTGAGTTCAACTCGACAAGATGATTGTACTGGACCTCAACAAGGCAGCCAATCACGATGTGGCATCAAAATGTACTCCACGAGGATCTCGGGCAATGGTACGTTTGGAGCAATACCTGCAACAATTTGAAACCAGAAATCATTGATTAGTGTGGAGGGGTTTGACAGACGTGCCTTGGTTGTCCAAGGCCGCGAATTGGAGGACATCTAGAGGAAAAGAATCATGCCACACTATAATAGGTGTCTGCCCTATGCCCATGTTGGCAAGCCTATCAGCAAGCCGATTGGCTTCTCTGTATGCATGGGTAGCTTCCACCTGGCAGTGCTTACTTAAAAATTCCCTGCTCTCTTGGATCAAAGATCTGATGTTCCATGGGGGAATTTTATTAGAGGTCATATAGCCAATGATGTTGAGGGAATCCCCTTCAACCTGGGGCTTGACTCGCGTATCCCTAATCAGATGTAAGCTTCGCCACAGGGCCCATGCCTCGGCTACATTGTTGGTTTGGCGGTGAAGATTTTCAGCAAAAGCCATAATGATCTTCCCTCTAGGATCTCTGACTACTACTACTCATGCCAGAACAGGATTCCCTTTGACGCACCATCGAAGTTAAGTTTCAGCCATCCCTCAGGGGGGGATTCCAACACGCTTTGACACGGGGATGGGGAGTGGGGAGGGATAAGGTGGGAATGGGGATGTTGAGGGAATTGATGATCTCAAGTTCGATCTTGCTTAGCGGGGAGCTAGGCCAAGGAAGAAGTTGGGAGTTCTCTGCAGCATAGGACATGGCTTTGATGGTCGAGGAGATGGAGTTGTTTGACGTGGTAGAGAAGACCTTGCGATTGCGCTCGAGCCACACCTGCCAAATGAAGTGGTGGAGGCAAATTTTCCATAAGAAAGCCACCTTGGGATTTCTAAAGGGAGTTGGCCATTGACTGAACAGGTCCAAGAGGGAGATGGGGCGGGCCCAACGGATTTGAAAGGTGGTAAACATGTGGTCTAGGCCTTCCCTAACATAATCGCGCTCTAAAAGGAGGTGGTTGACAAATTCCCAGTTGGATAGGCAGAGGTGGCATCTGTTGGGGATAGGGATTCCCCTTTTCATGAGATTGTCAATGGTGAGGGCCTTGTTTTGGATGGTTGTCCAAGCAAAGAAACCAATTTTCGGGATAAGGCGCTTGATCCACACTAATTTGAACGGAATAGTGTAAACACGAGGGTTGATCAAAAGGGAATGAGCTGACTTAACTGAAAAATCCCCACTATCAGTTCCCGCCCACACCGGGAGGTCTGGGGAGGCTGAGGCGGGGATGATGGTGGTTCTTAGCATCTCAGATAGAAAGTTCTCTGCCCTCACAAGATGCTCGCTGCTTCCTGAGGGGATCTTCCATTTGCCTTGTCTATCTATATAATTTTTTACTTTGTTTCCCCATCGCTTCTCTAGACTCGATCTTAGGTTGGATAATGACCCGCCAAAAGGCTGATCCATTAGTAGGAATGTTGTTGTCCATCAGGGATATGTTTTTGAGGTATTTGCTTTGGACAATTGAGACCCATTCTGCCTTGTAGTTAGTGAACAACTTCCATGCCTGCTTTGCCAAGAGGGCAATATTCATGTTGGCTGATCTTCTCATACCAAGGCCCCCTTGGTCCTTGGGTTGACAGACTTTATCCCAGCTTACTAGGTGGAATTTCCTTGTGTTTTCCGAACCTGCCCACAAAATCCTCTTCTGAATTTGCTCGATTTTGGAATGAACAAAAGCCGGAGCTTTGAAGACTGACATGAAGTAGACCGGGATGCTCTGGACGACCACCATAGTAAGGGTTGCTTTGGCTGCTTGAGACAAGAGGGAGCCCTTCCGAGCCGCAAGCTTGTGTTTGATCATGTCGATAACATTATCCCACATTGATTCCTTTGGGCTCTTGGTGAATAGAGGGAGTCCCAGGTAGGAGGTGGGAAGATCAGTAGTGCAACATTGGAGGATGCGAGCAATTTTCCGCAGCCTGTTGCCTGGGGTGTTGAGGAAGTAACACTTGCTTTTGAGATAGTTGATCTCTTGGCCTGCTACAAAAGCATAGGTGTCAAGGATCCCTTTGATAGATTTAGCTTGGATGACGGAAGCTAAGGCAGCAATGATGGTGTCATCAACAAATTGTTGATGGGACAGGGGTGGGGATTCTGAAGAAGCCTTGATCCCTATCATACGCCCAAAAGAAATAGCTTGTTTGAAGGCTCTCCCCAGGGATTCGGCAAGGATGATGAACAAGAAGGGTCTCCCTGCCTAATCCCTCTGAGGCTAGGGAAGTAACCTGCAGCAGATCCGTTGACAAGAACTGAGAACCTTGGAGCAGTGATGCAGCCTTTGATGAGGTTGACCCATTCTATGTGGAAGCCAAAACGGGAGAGGACTTTCAGGAGGAAACCTCTGTCAACCCTGTCGAAAGCTTTGCTAATATCCAATTTCAGAAACATGGCAGCTTTTTTGTTGCACATGGTCGTGTGGAGGGTCTCATGAAGAGATATGGTGTTGTCAGTAATAGATATCCCTTCAACCGAGCTGCCCTGGTAGGGATCAATAATGGAGGGGAGGATTTTCTTCAACCTGAGAGCTAGGGATTTGGTAAGGATCTTGTAGATAATGTTACACAAGCTAATGGGTCTGAAGTCATTCATGGATTTGTACTGGGGATATTTAGGGACCAAAGCAATGAAAGTGGAGTTTGTCCCTTGAGGGATGATTTTGGTTCGTTGGAGCTCCATAATTGCATCGGAAACCTCTTTCCCCACTATGTCCCAAAAGGTTTGAAAAAATCAAGGGGGAAACCCATCAGGTCCAGGGGCCTTGTCAGCTTTCATGAAAATCAAAGCACTCTTGATTTCTTTCTTAGAGAGAGGTCGGATCAAGGATCGATTCATCTCAGGGGTGACCAAGGGAGGAATGTTTTCGAGCAGGGCTTCCTGGGCTTCAGTGTTGGTGGGAATGGGGTTATTAGATTAGTATGGTTAAGTTACTACATGATATAACCTAGAAATAGGCTTTTTTTCTAACTAGAACCGTAGCAAGTTTTACTTCATGAGACAATGGGGTTATTAGACTAGTATGGTTAAGTTACTATAAGATATAACCTAGAAATAGACTTGTTTTCCTTAACACTTGAATCCAGCACCGTGAATTGGTTTTACAGTTTACAGCCTTTTTTAAGGGTCATGCTTATATTTAACCACAAATGTTTGCATATGCACAAAAGAATTACAAAATAATTCACAAATAATCAAGAAACAGTCATTATTGTAGTGGTACTGAATGTCTTCGCATTTAACTTTTGGTGTAACACAATGCCGATTGACATGTCAAATTCATATATAAAATAAATAGTGAAAGAAATTCCTACAACATATATCCATGGCCTTCATTAACAAAGTGTACAAAGCGATTTTCATTATAATTAAGAAATGTGAGTACAACAGGATTTTATAGAGGGATGTGAAAATCCTGTTTAGAATTTGTTTGTTTGAAGTCACACTACAAACACATTGCTCTTATTACTTCCAAAAGAATAAATTACAACATTGTGTTTGTAAACTACAATAACGTGTCTCTATAATTCCAGAGATGAAATCCGGTACAAGTGAACAGATGACCTCTCAAAACTGGATAAGTACGGCAGCAGACTCACTGAACTCATTGCTTTCGTAATATCTGTAACACGTAAGCCAGCTTCAGATGCTAATCTCAGAAAACAATTGAATGTATCAATGTTTCGAACAACAGCTGCTATGTAAGCAACAGGATTTGCATTGGTGCAAAAGATGCCTGAATCTTTATTATTGTTGCGATTACTATCGGTGTTGTAGTGTTCAATCATGCCTTCAATAAGGCTATTCTCAGAAATTGTTAACTGCTTCAAATCTGATATCTTGTTCGGACTCTTGGATGAACCCTTTTTGGTCTGTAAAAGTGCAGCCAAAACCCGCACAAGGTGTGGCACACATGAAATGTCATAAATTACATCTGCTCCCAATCTGTCAAAACATAAATAATGCCAAAACAGAGTGAAAACCATTTATAGGTAACATATTTTAAAGCTCTAGAGATGTTGAAAAGAAGACATGCACACACATTACTTCTGCACGACAGTTTTGCAGGTAATCTACAGAGGCTGACTCCCATTTAAGATGCCTGTACTCTACCTGCAGTGGTCAACAATTACCCTGTATTAAACTAATTTGTTTATAGACTTGTGTAAGTTACATTAAAAATTGTCATCTCATTGAAATAAACACCAATGAATCCTAGCAAATAACATTTATGGGAATAAATAAAATAAAAACATTGATATTTCAACTTGTTCAATGACCATATGGTGTGCGAACCTAGTATTTCTTGGTTTGAGGCCTTAACTAACAAATATATATGAAAATGAAAAGCAGGGAATAACATATTACTGACCAGTGATCACTATGAAAAACTAGCTTTTGCCAGTCAAATTACATATTGCTTTTCTGATCAAGGAATTATCAAAAGCATCTTGATATCCCACATCAGATAGTTAATTTGGTCATCAAATTTATGGCCTACTCAAGCATTCAATTTTAAGCCAATAGAAATTTTCTAATTCATCCATAGTCAGATTTTGTTTCTTTCTTTAATATTTAAAAAGAAAGCAAAAGGAAAACAGTATAAATATGTAATAAAGATGATTTTAAAAACAACATACCTATTTATAGAGAAGACTCGGTTACATTTTATATGTACACTGGACAGCACAGAGTGAAAATAGCGATCTGACTGTTCGCATGTATTAATTCAACTGTGGTTAGAAATTTAATTCCCATATATAGTTGCAAAACTTTTATATTTAAATCCTTGAGTAGGCTGAAAGTTTTAAATCCTTTTACAAAAGAAAAACGTCAATTCGGACAGTTGTATGAAGGAACTACTAAACTGCTACAATGATTACCGTAGCTCCCAGATACATTATGCAGTGAACATGACAATATCTAATATTACCATTACCTTACATTATCCAAATATATATTATCCTATCCTATTACAAACCTATTAAAATTGCAACATTAGTTCCCTAATTTACCTCTCCACTTTCTCCATGTTCCAGAAGAAATTGGAGATAGTGTACATAGATTTCATCAGATGCTCTACAAATATTTAGCCCTGCACAAGACATCCAAGGTCTTGAGGGAAGGCCATAATTGTTGTGCAAAAATACATTGTGATTCCAGTGGTTATAGGGCCAATGATTGGATAAGGAATTGGTCACGACCAACTTCCCTCGTTCTCTAATGGAGCTCAATCTAGATCTCTATTTCAGATGGAAAGATGACCTTACTTTCATCCACAGTAGTACTTATGATTTCTCTAACAAGATTTATGGATTTAGTTCATAAATTTCGAATTTCGACAAACTTGAAGACCAATTGAATAAATGTTGATTAAAATCACTAGTTTTTGGAACACCTTCATCCAATACAAAAGTGGGCAAAGTCGACAATTTGTAGCAAGTGATGCATATGAGCATAAACTAGAAATATTATTATATTCTCACATGCATTACAAGTTGTATTGTAAAATGTTTTTCTTTTTGTATTTTTTTCAACTTAATACTATGAAATTATAAATATATGTGCATATTATTAACATCTCAAATTTCATGTTGAACGTGATTAAAAAAAATTCATGTGTCGAATTATATGCAATAACAAGCAACCTAGTTTTTGAACAAACAGTATTTCAAATTATGCTTTCCATGGATCATATAATGAAAATTATCCAAGCACAAATACAAAGTCATTCCCAGTTACAGAAAAGATAATGTATGAATTTACAAAATATGGAAAAGTATATGCCCAAATAAATTGTATTCCACACCACACAAAAGATTTAGAAAGGCAGTTTTGCAAGAACTGAATGAGAAAAATGGTGTGTTTTATCATGGATCATGTTAATGGATAGTTAACATCCAAGTTAATGGAGTTTTACAAAAGCTTTACACCAAAGGGAAAAAGCTTCGGAGGTTATACAATAGCATCCATGTCAAAGCTCAGATGTCAAAGCTCAGGATTGAAATAAATCATAGATAACTGGGATAACATAGGGATGTCATCAATAAAAGATTAGTGTTAGACAATGACACTCTAGATGTAATGCCCCAAAGAAACCATAAATGAAACTACATTATGTAATCCTACAACAAGAGATGCAACCAGAAACCCTTATTAGACCCAAGAAATACAATGACCTTATCATAACTCATAAACAGACTTGTTATGGCCTCATTGTTACATTTAGAACACATTTGTTTTTGCTGATTATAATATTTTTTTTTTCTCTCTCCTGGCTGAGATGGTCATTATGAAACCATTATTATAATCGCATTGCTCATTGGTGTAGGCAGAGTTGTTGACACATGAAGGAATGTTGCATCTGCATGAGCACTCGAATGTATGAGCAAATGACATATGGATGCATGTGCCATGTGTAGAAAAGAGTTATCATGTGTACATGGCAATATGTATTTGTAAAAATATAATTAATGTTAATGGGTATTTTAATGTTTTATGTATGCAGGTACTTCGGTGGTAGTTAGACAATTGCCAACTGCCTACCGATCCACGATAACATGTAGGCATTTATATAGGAGAGGCCAATCATGATGATGGTTGGTATGATTCATTAAAAATAATGTTAGTCAATGTTGGTCAAGGCAAGCCGGTGTTATGCACTTAACTATACCAAAATGTATTGAAGATAAGTGGGTTGTGAGGGATACATGTTGTATGTGTAGCGGATCCACATGTATCTATAAGTTATTCCCATTATGTACCTTTCTTTATTTATATATAATGCAATTATATTGTAGTGTGTTGTATTCTATTTCTATATTTGACATCGTCGTGACACAAAGTTGTGACAAACATCTCACTTGGAAAGGTCTATGAGATGAAATTGAGATGATTAGAATGTTGTCAATGAGAAAAGTAGTCCAAGTGTGCCCTTGGCCCCTAGGGAGGAGTGTATATGGGAGTTTGAAATAAAAACTGATGAAGACTTGTTTGTTGATGACGAAAGGTGTGATGAAAGCATGGATATCTACAAAGTTCATGCCAAGAGGAGTGTTTATGATGAAGGACACGACATAAGCATGCATGCTAACAGAGGTCGTGTTGATGGAGTTGTTTGTGATGAAGGGCACGACAAAGGCATGCATTGCTAATAGAGGTGACAAAGCCATGCATACCAACGAAGGTCATGCCAACAAAGGTGTCTGCGATGCAATTGTATGTGAAAATGCACAGCATGAAAGCGTGCATGATGACGCAAGATGTGGCTAAGGCATGCATGCTGACACAAGGCACAACGAAGGCGTGTGTGACAACACAAGATATGGCGAAGGCATGCATCACAATGTAGGGTGTCACAAAGGCATGCCTAATGCAACATGCAACAAAAGGCCAAGTGACAAGTCCGAAAATAGAGAAAACCTCTTTCAACAAGAAAGGGTGACAGTGATTGGAGTTGTGTATTGGACAGTGAACAAAATGGAAATCCTACACTAGAGCATTTGCAAATTGCCTTGTCTAATGTTGAGTGATATGGAACTTTGATATCAAACCAATTGGAGGTTGGTGTGTTCGATCATGAGAGGGAGGAGAGTCCAACATTGGAGGAGGAACTGCAATCAACCACTCCAATGATGAGAGGGATGGGAGGCCTACATCGAAGCAACAACAAGTTGGCATGTCCAACAATGTGCAAGACGAGACACTAAAGTATATACTGTCCTACGATGCATGTGAAAAGAGTGAGACGTGCCAACAACCCTTAGCTATAATGAATCAACCGGTCACAACAATGACCAATTTTGGCATGACACAAGTATCCCATGTTTCATGGAAATCAAACTAAGGACACAATTAGACATTAGAAAATCTACCTTACTATGTGGAAGGCCAATGGGAAGATTGTAGGAGCCAGTTCTTGACAGTCACCAAAGCAACCGAAATAGAATTTGCACATGGGAGATTAAGTGCAAAATGTGCACAAGTTTTGTAATGTAAATAAGAGTGAAATGAAAAGGACATGTAATGTCAAATGAAATGCAAGTGAATACCATTTTGATTAGATGACGTCATGAGATCAATACATTGGATTTGTAATGTGTACTGCTGATGTTTTAGTTGCATAACGAGGTGTGGATAGTTATGTGGTGAGGTGTCTGGAGAGGCAATCGTTTCCAGTTGCTGACCCCCAAGCATAAAAGGACCACCCGATTCATTGTTTTGGTATTCATGGGTATGCATAGGTAATCAATTGTAAGCGAATGGTACGAGAGAGAGCATAGTATAAGGATTCTAAGATTGTCCTATGGGTGAGAGCATTCTGTGTACTACAACTGCAGGCATACTTGTAATGCCAATGTTATACAGGCAATGATAATGCAAAGATATTCCATTTCCATCTTTGTATGTCTTTTTGTGTGATGATATTGCTATAGTAGATTGTTTGGTTGTATGTGTCAAGTTTCGTGTGTGCAAGTTGCAAAATGAGTTGCAAGAAGTTGTAGTCTAGAATAACTATACGAGTCGCCAGATGGGTTTTGCAATCGAAATGTCGTGCAAGGGACATCACAAGTGCCATACGAGGAAGGTGATGGAGTTGTTGTCGTACAAAGACACTGCCAAAAGGTGTGAATCTAAAGGAAGATTGTTGTCAAATTGGATTGCAATTGTGTTGTACACGTGGAATTGTCGTACAAGTGTTGATAATGTTAAGAGTTGGACCAGCAATGACTGCAGTCTCAATTGGCTCCTAGAATCTGTTATTCCAATTGTTCCTCCAACCATCGGAATACTCACCAAGGTGCTACAAAGATGAACGAAGGAAACTCGAGGAAGTTATTCCCTGCAACTCATGCATTGAACTGCAATCAATTCGTACATGGAATTGCAAAGGGAGAGTACAAGAATTGGGAGTTGTGGAAGTTTTCATTAAGGAATTCAAGGGTTCCACAATAAAAATGAAATCACTGCTAAAATTTATAGAATGGAGCAAAGTGCAAACTAAGAAGAGTATCCTCAATCCTACAACTAGAGGTTCAATGGGTTGGTCACCCATTTGGAGGAGGATCCATTGGACACATTGAAGAATGTTGTTTCATGGAATGCCTTCTTCCTTCATATTGGAAGAATAGGGTGGTCCCTCATACAAAGAGGCCTTTGAGAGAGCCATGAACTTAGAAAGTGATGCAAAGACATCATCTCAATGTTGGGGTTGGAAAGGCAATGATTCTAAAGATGAAAGTGACTTTGACAATAAGAGAAACTCTAAAGACGAGTGATGAAATGAGGACGAGAGCAACTCAAAGGATACTTTTGAGGATATCATCCAGTTGTTGGGGTCACAAAGTCAATGTAAAAAGTGAATCTGAATATCAGCAACAAGATGACTCTAAGAATGAGTGTAACATGAAGAACGCAAGTAATTATGTAAATTCATCGCTACAACTATATGTGGTACATAGGGACACTATTCCAATGAAAGGTGCCATCAGAGTTGCGTTTCATGACAACCACCAATGCAATAGAAGATGCAAAATTAAGTATAATACTCAAGGTAAACCCATTGGCTTGTGTTGAAGATGTCATTCAAATGAGAATGTCAGTGTTGCAGGTCAAGGCAAACCAATGATGTGCAAAGGGTTCAAGAAGCCTCAAAAGAGCCAAGCCCTAAACAAGCAGAGGGCACCATGAACTTGATGGCAGTCTAAGAGAGTGAGCATGTTGTGGTGGACGAGTGACAAGTTGTAGAAAAAATATAGATGTCGATGCCAACGATGATACAACTAAAGGCGTCTACCACCAACTCAAACATGGAAGTGGAAACCTTGAGAAACCTTGGTATTTTTTTCTTTTGAATGTTTTCTCCTATAGATGGATGAGAATAGGACTAAAACCAACAACCTGTCTAAAGGTGAATGTGATGAAGAATGTAATCCAAATGATGAAGGATGCCATCTAGGCATGCATGGTCATCAATGTGAAGGTACCAACCATGGGAATGAAGACAACAACCATCTAGACAATGAAGGATATCAACCAGATAAGACATCAAGATATTCAGATGATTAATGATGCCACATGGGCAAGGAATCATGTCATCCAATCAAGGCACTTAACCAATTGAGTACTTTATGATGTCACAAAGAGTGTCCATGTCGTCCAAGCTGAGTTGCCTATTGTCTAATGTCAACTAACAACTGTTATAGCTCATGTCATTGTCTTCAATCACAAGTTTGTCCTCTCGACCCAAGTGCTTGCATTAAAGGTCGGTTTTTAAAGAGGCCATCAAGTGCAAGGAGAATGTCTTTTGAGCTTGTGTACACATAGTCCAAGCCCTTGCATATGTTGCAAGAGATTGGGTGCATGCTATATGAGGTAGGCACGTGGTCCATCACAAGCACATGGTCATCCAAGGAAATGGAATTGTCATCAACTACGTAAGTGTCATCGTCTAGGGTTGAGCGGATACCAATTGGCATTGGATAAATGTCATCTAGGGTTGAGTGGATGTCATCTGCAATTGGATGAATGTCATCTAGGATTGAGTGGATGTCGTTTGGCATTGAATGAATGTTGCTTAGGGGATAGATATTGTTGTCATTGAAGAAAGCATTGTCATATAGGACAACAAGAGTTTCATGAGGCAAGTGATATGTTGTCCAATGCATGAAGGTTGTTTTACACAAAGGGGACATTGTCCATTAGCGTCGCTTGATGTGTGCCATCCAACCTTGTTGTTTAAGGAAGGTCATTCATCAACACCATGTAAGGCGTGTTATCTACCCCTACCATTCGATGGAGATCATCTATAAAAAGCCATCCAGGGCCATCAATATTAGCCTATCTTTAGGGCTTCCCATCAGAGAGAGTTGTAGCACAATAGTTGTACTCCCAAATTGAAGGTAGGAGAAAGTGTAAACAACAACCATTAACAACAATAATCCATAAACATGTGCATCAAAGGAATTGCACAAACAAATAAATTTACTAACAAGAACAACAATTTACTTCCATATATATATATATATATATATATATATATATATATATATATATATATATATATATATATATATATATATATATATATTCAATCCATACAACATTAACAACACACGTACATGAGATGCGAACAATACATAGACATTGACTATCAAGATACTCAACAATACTGAATCCTCAACAATGAACTAGGGGTCTATAATAACAAAACTATACAAGGGAGGTGGTTGCATAATTGTACAACCATCCTCATTTGTCCACTAAAAACAACTACCCCGTATATAACAAGTCATTTCATGTGCCATAACACCAAACAATTTTTGCACATAAAACTAAACATATTGTGTACAACTCATGTAACATGATTATTTACAAACACATCAAATAAAACTATGTACAACCAAAGTGTACTCTCACTCTCACTCATACACATCCAATCAAAGCTCGAGGTGGTGTTTGTGGTGATGCCATGTTGGAACTACCACCTACATCTACCCTCCCCTCTAAACCTGTTGACGTCCTCATCAATTTATGCATCCACCTACCCTAGGGAGTGGGCTCTTGTACCATACAAGACCATTGTATAGATGTGGGAACTTGGACAAGTTCCAAAGCCATGCAACGCAGCTGCTCCTTCAATGCATCACTTTCTTGCTTCAACCTATTGACTTAGTTCGAATATTGTGTCCACTAAACACCATGATGACGAACTCGCCCACTCAACTCCTGATTTGTTTTCCTCAAACTCCTAGTTGCTGCTGTAGACAGGCAATTAATATGTCCTTATTTGCTGAATCAGTTTTGGTATTGTAAATGTACGCAAAGTATTTGACGAAATACGCATGCATATATATTTAATAATGTTGTAAAGTGCAATTTAATATTGTACGTAAAGAATAAAGTCATATTAAGTCATTTATGTCGGCTAAATAAGCTATTTCGTCCTGTAGTGCAAATGACATGT
Source organism: Wollemia nobilis (assembly GCA_028583015.1). NCBI lineage: Eukaryota > Viridiplantae > Streptophyta > Pinopsida > Araucariales > Araucariaceae > Wollemia > Wollemia nobilis. The sequence continues at coordinate 1,970,851 of JAQPPZ010003287.1, read as the reverse complement.
AAATGCAAAGCAAATGCAAATGAAATGTAATTTGAGGGTAGTTACAAGGTAGTTGGGACATAACCACTTTGTGGGTGTATAAATAAGCCCCCCTCATTCATTCAAGTTGTTCGTTCACCCATAGGAGATGTGCAGACAGTAAGGAGATAATGCAAGGTGATTGATGCAGCCATGGAGATTAATCAGCCTAGGGTTTGTAGGTTGTATTGTAATGCTAAAACTGTAATGTTGTATCATACATGCCATTGCTAATATAAAACTGTTGTATTTACTGTATCTACCATTGCTGCTGTATTTCTGTCATTGATGTTGTTATTATTGCTATTGTAGATTTTTGTGTATTATTATTGCTATACTACCATAACTGCAGACCCGTAAATTATTTAAGTGGAAATGGAACTATTGTGAGCATGTAAAATTCATTTCTACATCTGGCGCCGTTGCTATTGCGAAGTTGGGTCCAATAATTGGTGACATGAAGTTCTGAAACCTGAAGCTCTTGGAGGTGAGAAGCACGCAGCAAATAGGCACAACAGTTGATGGCTAGCAGCAGTTGATGGCTAGGAGGTGTGACGGCTAGCAGCAGAAGTAGACGCATAGCAGACCTGACGGCTAGCAGGACCCGATGGCTAGGAGACCTGACGGCTAGCAGGACCCGATGGCTAGCAAGACCTGACGGCTAGGAGACCTGACGGCTAGCACACCTGATGGCTAGGCAGACCTGACGGCTAGCAAGACGTCTAACCTGCCTGACGTCTAGTCCAGTCCATCTGACGTCTACTTGTCTGACGTCTACAACAGCAAAATATGTAGATCAGTCAGAGTAGAGTCCAAGAGCAGAGCAAGAAGGAGGTGACCGACACATTGCTGATAGGAACGAAAGAACGGGTACAAGGACCACCAAGAGTCGAGGAAAACATTGATGTAAGGAAGACATTGAGATGTTGAGTGGATGGTAATACCTGAACACGTGGCAGGAAGGTTGCAGAGGAGTGCAGAGGACGGGAGTCAGGCACCAGAGCAACAACACGCGAGGGCTCAGGAAGGAAGACCAAGGCCACAATCAACATCCCAGCGAAGGAAGTCGCGAAGTAAGGATGCACAGGAAGTCGAGAGAAGACTGTTTGGTGAGAGTAAAGGTACCTAGACTAAAAACACCCGACGAAGAGCAGCATAGCAGGAACCCCACCAATGGACAACGTAGCCACCAAAGCATTGGAGAATTTGCCACTTTTCACAGGAGAAGGGAAGGAAGACCCGATTAGGCATTGGAGAATTTGTCGTATGGAGTGGAAAGCAATTGGGAAGAACAATGAAGAAGATTGGAGGAGGTGGTTTCCTGCAACATTTCGAGAATCTGCAATAGACTGGTACATATACTTACCACAAGTTAAGTTCCAAACATGGGGAGAATTACGTGATGCATTTGTGGAAGAATTTCGATCATACGATACTGACGAAAATTATAACATTCAAGGAGAGAAGGATCCTGTTTGTTATTACAATCAAAGGGTGAGTAGATTGTTTGACTATGTGGAGAAAGGCCACTCAGAGGAATCAAAGATTATGTGGTTCATAGATGGACTTCTCCCCATGTATGAAAGGAAGATGAAGATATTTCCTCCAAGATCATACCAAGAGGATTTGGATTATGCCTTGACTTGGGAAAGAGATGCAAAAATCGCACCGATGAAGGACACTCGAACAACTAGAGAATGCAATCAAATGGCGACGAAGGAGACGTCTGAGCAAGAGTCGTCTGATGTGGAGACGTCTAAGGTGCAGACGTCTGAGAAAGAGTCATCTGAAAAGAAAACGTCTGAGCAAGAACCGGTTAAGGTAGAAAAGTCTGAAGTGCATCTGTCGAAGGAGGATCCGTCTGGCAATTACCCATCTGAGGAACCTACACGTCCGACAGGTTACCCATCTGAGAAAATCTACCCGTCTGAGATGTCTACACTTACCCGTCTAACTTGTTGTCCTAGATGTCTAGTGTCCAGACGTCTAATCTGTTGTCCTAGACGTCTAGTGTCCAAATGTCTAATCTGTTGTCCTAGACGTCTAGTGTCCAGACGTCTAATCTGTTGTCGTAGACGTCTAGTGTCCAGACGTCTAACTTGTTGTCGTAGACGTCTAGTGTCCAGACATCTAACTTGTTGTCGTGAACATCTAGTGTCCAGACGTCTATCCTGTCCTAGACGTCTACCCCCCTGTGTTAGACGTCTACCCTATCCTAGACGTCTACCCTGTCCTAGACGTCTACTCCCCTAGGTCAGATGTCTAACCTGTTGTCCTAGACGTCTAGTGTTCAGACGTCTACAACTAGAGAAGTCACCGTCAGAAGTACAATCCAACAAGGGAAATGTCTGTCAAAGGTTGGCATTTGGATCACGAAAGCAATAAATTAGGGCTATGAGGAAGCAATTTCAATGAGTTGAGTGAAAGCTTCCAAATGGTTGATGAGAAGAAAAATTTAGTTTGGACAGTGATGCTCTCAAGAGGGAGCACGCGAAGGGCGCTGCCCCTCGACCCCGCAAGGGACGCTGTCCCTTGACCCCCGACACAGATGGTGAAAGGTGTTACCTATCATGTTCATGATGTTGATGGCATTGCTCATGCTGATGATATGGCTTATTACAAAAAGTAAAGTGCCCATTCAGAGAATGTTGATCATGTTGATATTACAATTGCTTGCAGCAAGAGGAGTGCACAATCAGAGAATAAGGTGTTGCGAGCAGTCTCAAGTGAAGGTTATTGCCAAAGATGTATGGAACAGGAGAAAGAGGAAGGAACGTGACAAGAGATCCTGTTACATTATTCAGTACTTCTATTCCCAGTATTTAGCTCGTGTCGTTGAGGACAATGACCAGTTTAGAGGAGGGGATAGATGTAGACAGGCAATTAATACGTCCTTATTTGCTGAATCAGTTTTGGTATTGTAAATGTACGCAAAGTATTTGACGAAATACGCGTGCATATATATTTAATAATGTTGTAAAGTGCAATTTAATATTGTACGTAAAGAATAAAGTCATGTAAAGTCATATTAAGTCATTTATGTCGGCTAAATAAGCTATTTCGTCCTGTAGTGCAAATGACATGTAAATGCAAAGCAAATGCAAATGAAATGTAATTTGAGGGTAGTTACAAGGTAGTTGGGACATAACCACTTTGTGGGTGTATAAATAAGCCCCCCTCATTCATTCAAGTTGTTTGTTCACCCATAGGAGATGTGCAGACAGTAAGGAGATAATGCAGGGTGATTGATGCAGCCATGGAGATTAATCAGCCTAGGGTTTGCAGGCTGTATTGTAATGCTGAAACTGTAATGCTGTATCATACATGCCATTGCTAATATAAAACTGCTGTATTTACTGTATCTACCATTGCTGCTGTATTTCTGTCATTGCTGTTGTTGTTATTGCTATTGTAGATTTCTGTGTATTATTATTGCTATACTACCATAACTGCAGACCTGTAAATTATTTAAGTGGAAATGGAACTGTTGTGAGCATGTAAAATTCATTTCTACAGCTGCCCTCAAGTGCTGAAATCTTCCCTTGGTCTTCAACCAACTGAACCTTTGGTGCTGCAATCTGTTGATCCCTTACCACTCCTTGTTGTTCCATTTCTACACAAGTCCATAACGTTCCTTCTATAGTGCTTCTATCTCCCTCTTGTGAAGTTCCCTTTTTTGCTTCAACCCAAAGTTGTGCTCTAGGTCACGCCCTAGCTTGCTCACTACAATTTTCAACTTTGCTTCCTTGTTTGGGTGAGCTCTAGCTCAAGTTCACTCTTTCGCACGCATCCAAATGAATCGGATTCAATTCAAAAGTTCTTTTTATAACTTCTCCCATGAACTAAGTCACTTTGCATACATGCACCCAATGACTGTTGTTGGTAACTGCCTCTACAACTGCAATTGGTTATTTGTTGAGGCCAGATAGCCTACCCAAAAGACCAATTGTTGAAGGAGGTAGACAACAAGAGGAGCCCACTAGTCAAATGTTTGAGCTAGACGGCCTTGTCCTCAACGACAAGGGAAATGAAATGGTTGTCATTGGGATTGTGAAGGGGGAAGGGTTCATTGACTAGATGGCCTAGCCAAATGACAAGACAACCTACGTCAACAACCCTCTCTTTGGTTATGATAGCCTCGAGGACCAAACGATCTAAACTCTTGCCCAAATGGCCCTCCCTAATGATCGAAGACCTCATGGTCTTCCCAGATAGCCCAAGGTCCAACAATCCTCCTATCATCCCTATTGGTCCAATGGTCGTCCCAAACAACCTCAGGAGCTTTATGACCCTCCTAGACGACCCGAGAGGCTAGACAATCGCCCTAGGAGACCTAAGGGGCATGGACTAGAAGGCATTCTTGTTGACCGAGGGAACCCAATGGCCATCCCAAAAAACCTGGACAACCTAATGGCTCTTAGACCTAATTGGTGCCCTAGTCGACCAAAACACTTTGCAACTAGACTCCACGCTAATTTTCTATTCAACTAGACGAACTCCCACTACATCATCTGCATATGCCAAGACTAACATCCACAACACCCCATGTCGGTAGAAGTTGAACCTGTCCATAACCATGAAAATTAATTGTGTTGAGCCTTGTTATTTGGTAACCATGATAGAAAATTCATCCTAATGGACTCCCAAGGCCTAAAAGAAACCTATAGAGGAGCACATAGCCCTAACTTCTTGTTTGCTCTTTTGGCAATGTCGTAAGATGCACAAGATTGCATGTGGAGCTCCACTTTGCAATGCATTTGAGGCCAATGAAAGAACTGTTGTTGTGTAGTGTCTTGATGACACTGAAGTGTTGAGCCACCTTGGAGTAGTGAGCCAACCAAATCAATAGCTAGAACAATGTAATAGATGGAACATAGAGCTTCCCAAGATGTTACAAGTCATTTTGGAGGTGGTGGTTGGCAAACTTGCCATATATTAGTTGCTAGTGGGTGTCGACAAAGTTGACGTCTTCAAGGTATGACACCTACCATTCATTGGCACAATGCCCTCTAGCATTGAGAATAGTTAACAGAATCTGTACTAGTGGATGACTTAGACAAACTATCACTTGATTCTCCTTTCCCTTGCAATGTTTGATCACAAGGTAGAATTGCCATGATATAGGGGCACTACTATTGCACAACTTGAACAATGGCGTGTAGATCCTTGTATATTGAGTAGCATAGATTTGTCTTAGATGATCTCATAATGGTATGCCACTAGATGCCCATTGTAGATCAAGATGGCACCAAGTGCATAGTCAAAGCATTAATCTCCGCATCAAACAATGAAGTGATGTCTGGGATTGCAAGCACTAGCACTGAAAAGAGGCACTGCTTTAGCTCATAAAAAACATGTTGTTGTGAAGTCTAGTGGAACTTCACCTACCCACACATGACCTCATTGAGAGGCCATGAGACAGACATGTGAGAACGCCAAAATGAACCTACGGTTGAAGTGGGCAAGACCCAAAAAAGCTGGGGCTGGCCACTCTTTTGGATGATACAAAAATTTTCTAGGTTTACAAGTATGCTCTATGGGTCGATGATATATCTCTAGTATGAGATCTCTATGATACCAAAAGTACACTTGCTTGGGTTAGCTTGAAGCTTGTGCTAGCACAATGTCCAAAACTTGGTGCACATGCTCCTTCGATGTTTTGTTGAAGATAAGGATGTCATCCAAGTAAACAATGATGGACCATTTGAACAATCACAACACATTGGTCATCAAGCACATGAAAGTTGCAGGTGCATTAGTCAAGCCAAAAGGCATAACCAACCACTCATACAGTCCTTCCCTAGTTTTGAAGGTCTTCTTCCAAATGCTTGAGGGGTTGACTAGTATTTAGTGATAACTTGATTCAAGGTCAATCTTTGTGAAGTATCGAGCCCCCTTGAGTTGATCCAATAGATCATCAATGCATGGTAGTGGGCACCTATTCTTTACTCTAATCTTGTTTAGTTCCCTATAGCCATATATAGGCACCATGTCCCATCCTTCTTTGGTGCTAGCACAAGGGGCCTGCCACATGGTAATGAACTAGGTCCACTCTTTCCCTGATCAATCAACTCCTGTATCTGCGTTGAATCTCATCATTTTAGACTAACTAGACGAACAATGGATTGTTGGGAAGTTGTGGCCCAGGGACCAAGTCAATTTATGCTTCACTAAGCAATATAGTGGGACTCCCTTGGGATGTTGAAAGACATCAGAGTATTGACAATGCGGAACATCCATTTGCTAAGACTATCAGAACAATCTGCAATTGGCACAAGGCTGAACTTTTTGACATCAAGTCAAACCATCAACAAAACAAATTTTTGGGCATGAGAAATGAGTTTCTTCCATTGCTTTGTTGATACTGGCGTCACCTTCTAAGGCAGTGTAAGGGTACACTCCAAAAGGGAGGAGATTAAATCGATCATCGACTCTCGAGTGGTCAAAACTAACATGAAGCAAATTGTACAAGGATATTTGAACAAGTGGAAGGACAGAACTGCAGAAGAGGCTACATGGATGAGTCCATCCAAGATTACCAATCATGATAGGTCTTTGGATGCACTCACTTATAATACATGAGTTGGAGCTCATGAAATTTTTTTCACTTAGGGTGTCTGATGTAGGAGCATCCTAGGGATGGTGCAATCTACATCACCCAAAACTACAAAAAAAAAAAAAAAAAAATATTTTAAAATTAATCGGAGTTATGCATATTGATATTTTCTTAGAAACACTTATCCAATGTATGAGATTGGGGGAGAAGCTTCGCTGTAATTTTATCCAAATTGTTGGATTGAGAAGTTGAAGAATTAATAAACATATTTGGGTTTTATTTTCTGCATACTATTGGTTGCATCGTTGAGGCAACTATCTTGGGGGTATCGTCTAGGCTATTTGGTAGCAATACAACGCCTAAGAAACAATTTGAGTGTTACAAGTGGGTCAAGTGGAGGATACCAAAAAGCCTTCTGTGGTAAAAATTTGACTCAAACAAAAAAGGAATTTGCTATTGGGTCGTTGATCCTAAGACCCAGCAAGGAGCGCTACCCCTATCATATTTGCAATATGGTCTGTTGCAGACAACAAAGCAAGCAATAGAACAATGTTTTGTTAGTAGTAGTTTGCAATGCAACCAGTCATGGAAGACCTATGGAACAAAAATAAGTGGAAGGAGCATGAAAAGAGATTCAAGTTCTATATTCAGTGCTTCTACCCCTCGTGTTCAATTGGTCTGTTTAAGGGGATGCTAAAATATCTAGAGGAGTTAATAGATGTAGGTAGAAAAATTGATGCATGAATCTCACATATGCATAAGTGCACATTTGCATGAACACACGAATATATGAGAACACACGTGTGAATACATGTTACACGTGTTGATAAGTGTAAATAAGAAATGTCATATGTAAGTGTTGTCATGTGTGTACATGGCAATATATATTTGTAATAATGTAATGTAATGTAATAGTATGGGGTATTTTACTGTTTTGACGTATATGGGTAGTTTGACGGTAGTTAGGTAGTTGTCAACCACCAACAGGTCCCACAAATACCTATAAGTATGCATCTATGTTGGTATAGAGAGGGTTGGAGTGTGTTTCATCAAACTGGGATGTTGGTCGATGCTGGTCAAGACAAGTCTATGTGTCATTTAATCGGAAAATGATATATTACAAATAACCAAGTTGTGTAGGATACATGTGTGTGCAACTTGTCCACATGCATTTGTAAATTATTCCCTTTGTTTACCTTTGTTTATATATTTGTAATGGAATTATATTGTAGTGTGTTGTACTCTATTTCTACATATCGCACTTTCTCAAACGGAGTCTTGGTGTATTAGAAGAACCTTAAACATTCCGAATGACCTATGCTTGGCGACCCTCTCCCACATGACACTTTTCTTGTTCCAAAAAATAATCAAGACCATTGAGATGGCCCCCAAATATTGTACTACTTTAGGTTCCACTTAGATGACCCTTATATTGTTGTAAATAGCCTAGGGGCCCACTCAAATGTCACTTCATCCTTGGATGGCCTCCCTTTTGCAGTCATCTCCCAATGTGTCAAATGATCCTCATATTAGACATCCTTGCTTGTGTGTCCAATGACCTTCAAAATATGTTAGATGGCTCTAAAGTATGTTATGTGGCTAGGGATCCAACTGCCTTAGTAAATATTTGGAAAATTTCAACTTTGATGGTACCCCTAACAAACTACTTGAATTTCAGCATCCCCGTGCTCTTGTTAAACACTCTCTCTTAAGCTTTGCCAAAAAGATTCCTGCTGATTTGTACCCTACATGTTGGCATTAAGCTTATGCCCAAACCACCTCCCTTCAATACGATTCAACTCCTCATTTGAGGAATTTCCCCTCTTTTTATGAACCAACACTTGGCAAACCTTTAATCAAATAATCAAAGTTTATAATCAAATAATCTTTTAATATTTATTTTAATTCTTTTACTTTAATCTCCATTATTTATTTATTTTAAATTATTAACTAATTCTTGATATAGATTATATTTCTATGTATTACTACCTTTGCCAACTTCAAATGAACCTACTCTTGAGTAAGATTTAGCTAGAAAATATTCATAATCAATTAAGTTAATATTAGTGTACCTTAAACCATTTCAGCTTTGAGTTGCTCATTTGGCTCCACGCATGGCATCCTATCCATTTTTCCTTGGTTGGCAATGTTGTTTTCCATCACTTATTGGACATTCCATCCACAAGGGTTTAGATTTCTTAGCTTTATTTCATGTTTTTCATTAAACTTTGGTATATTCACTTGCATAAATACCATTTTTCATAAATGCTTCTTGTGCCAATACTTCATCAAATTCTAGAATACGTTTCTCATCCACTAGGCCATCGAGCATTCACCTGTCCAATTTTACACAAATATCCATAAATAGAATGTCAAAACCCCATCAACACTGTTATTTCCTAACTATAAATTAGCTGAAAGGGAGCGTGACTAGTGACCACGTTGTAAGTTGTCTTAGCCCACACTAACACTAGTAATCGTTCTTGCCAGTTTGCTCCCATTGACCCCACAAGATTTTTAGATTACAGAAATGAGGACTTAATGCAAAAGTTGTGCTTTATACTACTTGGTTAACAAAATCACCACCACAATCACTAGTGGTCTATAAGGGAATACCACACATGGTGATAATAGTTTTGTATATGGAACTTCTTGTTATCTTTGTAGAATTGTGAAGCAAGGCTTGTGCTTGTAAGTTGTACCCATTTGTCAAATACTCAATACAACAATAAATGTGCACATCTGCAATAGGTTGGGTTTTCAAAGGTCCTATAAAGGTCAATCTCCTCTGCTCAAATAGCTCTTGCAATTGTGATGGATCTAATGGCATGAAGTCTTGCTTGAGTGCCTTAACTATCCTCTAATAGATGTCCCAAGAACATATTCACTCTCTAGCATTTTGAAAGAGTGTGGGCCACCACAAGCTGACAAGCAATACTTTCCTCGTGACATTAGGCTCCATGTGACCACCTGCAAACCTTTATGACCCCTTCAAGAATACTCTTGATCTCTTCCTTCAATAAAAACCTTAATATATGGTCAGACCTCATCTTGTACAATAACTAATAAATCACCTGGAACAACCTCAACTTCAATGGTATGTTCTTTTATTGCATTGTTGTCATTTCCTTCAAGAAAGACTCCATTGAAAATTAAGGATAAATATGCTTATTTTGTGATGACAGCACCTCGATATGAAACAACTCCACATCCAAAAAATTGGGTATTCCTCCAACAACAATCCTTCTTGATTGTATCCTTGAGATTTGGTTAACAATGAGAAGGCTTTTACCAAGTTTGACCATTATCTTGAATATGAAATACTACAACAACATTAACTATCTGCTAACTCTTCCATGGATCATGAGCTTGTTGATCAAACACAACAAAAACTAGCTAGTCCACATAAAACCTGAAGGAATTGGATATCAAGTAATGTTTAAACTTCTGAAATGCATCAACTATCCCAAATGCTTCATGCTCGCTCATACCGTAATTCATTTTTTCCCTTAATATCGACATGCTTGCAAAGTGAATCTTGTCATCCAATCCATGGATCTCTTCTTGTCCTAATTCATACCAGAAAACGAAATTGGATGCATCAACATGCATATGGATTTCCTTTCCCAGTTTAGGCAGACCAGGATTGATGCACTAATCAAATGGACCTTCAATTCTTCGAAGGATCCTTGATGTTACTATTACTTCGTGTTTTTTTCAGTTACATATACTTGTAAGGCCTCCAAATCACATTCTTAGTTTATTGCTATAAATATATCTTTTAAGAATGTACAAATTGAAGGGAATGACCCAGATTCAATAAGATAATCTAAATGCAAGGATAAAATTATTCACAATATTTCATGCAAGAACTCAGGTCATACTCAATATTATCATACTCATGCAATAACTCAAATCTTGAAACTAATCTACGATACTTCTCATTCAAATAAAAAATACATTATACATAGTCTTGCCATCCATATATACAGTTTTACATGGAGCCTCTTCATATTCATGAGACTCGTGCATTCCAACTTTCTCTTCACCTTCTCTCAATCTCACAGGAGATATGTCTATTCATATTTCTCATGTGAGAAATATTTTATTAACCTCCTAATAATTACAAATAACAAATGATTACAAAATGACAAATAATGTAATATTCTCTAACATAAATATGCCCTAAATAGACACCTTCGGGTCATCTTATGATCACCTGCATTAATACTTTATATTTTATCAACATGAAAGTTAAATCGTTTCTTCTTACAGTAAAATCTAGGTGTGTCCATCTATTTGATTGAATATGAGTCAAATTATCTATTGACAGACAAGATTACATTAAATAACTATCTCCCCTTGCACTTAGGCCTACTCTTTGGTATTTTGTTGATACAATCAAATCTTGCAAACCCTTTAGTATATTAGCTAGATAAGCATGGCATTGCTCCCTTTAGACTAAAAGGTCCTTGGAGTAGATGTACAAGGCATTTATTATCAGATATAGTGTATAAATTGGCTTATTTATAGGTATGGAATTGGCATAGAAGTTATGATTTTCACAAGGTAGTTGAATATATTACTCGTTGATGTTAAATTTCCCTATAGTTTATAAAGTATCAGTTGAAGAAGATAATATGGAGGTCTTAATCCCATTATGAAAATAATCTTGAACAAGAAATATTCAACCAATTGAACTAGTGGGACATTATTGGTATAACCACCTGTATCAATTGCTCTCAGATGAACCATGGTTGAATATCTTGACAGGGTATGGTTTTGGTCTCTTTATATCCTTTTGGTCATGATCAATATAACTAGAAAGAGTTTTTAATTGAATTGTCATAACTATTTATGAAGACACACAAGTGTTACAATTGAACTGTGATTGAGTACATGGCTTTCATGGATTTGTAAACCTACTACAAATCTCTCTAAGCTATAAGATATTTTTTATGTCACCCTATTACTCTAAAGTCAGCAACCTATTTAAAAGGATCATGCAGTAGAAAAATGGTCCATATAAATAAGCAAGCTAATCATTCCTTTAAAATAGTGTGAAGATACTGAAATGTCTCGGTAGTCCACTCTTTTTCTTAGTTCAATATAATGAGTGTCATCCTTCTAAGTTAGATATGTGATTAATTAGTCCCATTGTGGGGAACTTGTGAAACAGTGATCTTAGATAAAGTCTTACAAATAGCTTGGATGGTTTGATTTGATCAATTTCTAAGATTTCTATTGAAGTACATTATGATAAGATCTAAACACTATCTTTATTCTATTTGCTCTCTGAAAGCTTTAATGCAATCACTAGTTGATAGGCAATCACTAGTTAAATATAGCATGAATAGTTCTATATGAATAGAAACATTATGTTGTCATAAATGCTAGGGTTATGGTTTGACTATATGTTTTTAATTTTAGATATCTAAATGAACTTTATACATTCTCAAAGACAGATTAGCATTTGACATGTAAGGAAGGAAACTAATCTTAACTTGGTGTATGCATATCCCATCAAACAGTATAAACTTTTACTGCTCTTTCCTATTTCAAATGGCTGTTGATCTATATTAACTAACCTGAACCAATATCACTGATCGTTATGACATATGTTGTCACCTGCTTGGATCTGAAAAATCAGCCAATTTACATTACATATATTAGCATGATATGCATTATGTAGAGGCTGTGAAATAGTACTAAGTTATTTTAGGAATGTAATTTATTGATACCGTAGGCCACATTACACTGAAGATTTATACATGTATGGAAGGAATGTTGGTATCTCAAATGATATAATCTGGAAACTGTATCAACTTTATAGACAGTAGATCTAACTTTGAGCTATGTCAATAGTTGGTATGTTATATATTTGTTTTTTATGTTATTTCAATTTTCCTTACTTTGTCAAGGACTTATTTACAATGTTAGGAATCAGACTTAGGATAGAAAGTTAACTCATGAATTACGAGCATAGTACCCTAGTAAATAAAACAATTTATTTAACGTTTTTTAAATTTAAATTTTGAACTTTTATTTAATTATTTAGGGCCTTGTGCCCAAGCCTACCTATTAAGAAATAGGTGAGGTTAGGGTTAAGCACCTAATTTTTAAATATATCAATTACTTTTAAAATACTTCAATTGATTCATTTGTTTTTATTTAAATATATAAAATCATAAATATGTCCACATCTTTTACTATATCAAACTTTATGTCAACTTCTACTCAGAACTTTCTCTCATGTTAAATTTAGTCTAAATCTCAATCCTGCCAACCTCGAGCACGAACTTGAACCTTGTGATACCTGCCCCAACAACAACTCAAGCAGCATATGGCCAGACATGACCCTATATGATGTCCTATAAGAAGACACTATTTGAAACCTTTGTTCCCAATTTGCTCCTTTAATATTTCAAGATTCCTATATGACAAAGATCAAAACCTTATTTGTTGCCTCTGCTTGTCCATTTGCTCATGCATAACAAGGACTTCATATGATGCAATATACTTTGAAATTCATCATCAATCACTTAATCACCTCATTCACAAGATGTCCTCTGTCACTTGTGATTTGAAGAGCAAATCACAACCAATTCTACTTCCTGCCACTAACTCAGCAGCAACATAATTGACTAGGCAGATCTCAAGACTCAGCAATGGACCCTAGAAGTCTCAATGATTAAATTAACATGCAACAATAGATAGTCTTTGAAAAAAAAGAATATTTGATAAACCCACCAACACACATGATAAATTCACACGCAACAAAAAATTGCAAGTAGCTGAGTTCATCACCTTTACAAGTCAAGTAGAAAGGAAGCAGAATGACACAGGTGCTAGGAGTTTGGAATTGCAACAAGTTCAAAGAATTCTAAGAGGTGTCCAACACAGTAACAGTTCTTCATAAAACCATGCATATTTTTTCACGTGGAATTGGAGTATTGGCAAGGAATATGTGGAGTCATTCACCATGGAAACTGAAAAAGGCACAAGAAATCCAATTCTTTACCTATGACAGCAGCAAAAGAAGTTAAATATGACATTGATTCTCAGAATAAAGGTCAATATTGCTATTTAGTCACTTTCCAAGCTAGTTTTGTCTACACACTCAACAATTTGGTCGCAGGTATATCCACAAAGGATATAAAACTCATCAAGAGTACAAGGGACACAAACAGTGTGAAGTAGGAAAGGAGGATTAATTTGGGATACAACATGGAAGAAGGGGCCTCGGTCTCCTCTTCACTCGTGAAGGCAGATACAGAAGTAGAAGTTCTATTCTATGGCAACCATCTTGATGCCAAAAACAAGACAATTGTTTCAAATTCCAAGCATGTTTAAGTTTACATCATAGTACACGGACTCGCCAATGAACAAAGATTTACTTTGCCTATTTGAATATCTTAGATCATGGTCTAGTTTCACAAGAGAGCCATATCCATGCATTGTTGAACAAGGAATCATAAGAGAATTGTGGTCGTTTAAGGAGCTTATCAAATCAAAGTTTCACCCACTTGCTTATGAAGAAAAGCAATTAATAATAAGGCAACATTTCCATCAAAAGCAGGAACAATGTGTACAATAGTACACTTACAATTTCTGGAAGCAAGCAATCTTGTTGAACATCTCAGAGAAAGACCCAAGCATAGTTACAACAAACCTCAGAGGATTGCAGGGTAACATTAGAGGTAATTGGCACTAATCAATCTTGTAGACAGGCATATTGAGATATCCTTAATTGCAGAACCAGTTTTGATATTATGTGTTTTATTGTAAATGCACGCAAAGTGTTTGACGAAACGCCTGTGCATATATTTTAATGTTGTAAGTGCAATTTAATATTGTACGTAAAGAATAAAGTCATGTAAAGTCATATTAAATCATGTAAGTCGGCTAAATAAGCTATTTCGTCCTGTAGTGCAAATGAAATGTAAATGCAAAGCAAATGAACATAAAATGTAATTTGAGGGTAGTTGCAAGGTAGTTGGAGAAAGTAACTACTTGGTGGGTGTATAAATAAACCCCCCCTCATTCATTAGAGTTGCTGAAGATTGGTACGTGAGCAGATTGAAGTCTATGGGCAGAATGCAGTCTAGCATGATGTGCAACCATGAGGGATGTTCAGCCTAGGGTTGAATGGTTGATACGTGGAAGAAGTATTGCAGGGCAGTCAGGCAGATTGATGGCAAAGTGTAGTCCAGTCCTGTGTACAGCCATGGATATGATGGCTGTAGATTGTATTGATGAAACTGTAATGTTGTATCACACCTAACATTATTAATACAAACTGCTGTAATTACTGTTAACTGTTATTGCTATATTTTCTGCCATTACTGCTGTTATTTAATGCTGTTGCAGAATTTCTGCGTATTATTATTGCTATACTACAATGCTTGCAGATCTGTAGATTACTTACGTGGAAAGGGAACTGTTGGGATATGTAAAAACCCTTTCTACAAATCCAAAGCGCATTGATAAAGTATGTAGGAAATATCTTTACATCGAATTTGCAAGACGTAAACTTTCTGATCCTAATCAGGAAGAGTCTGCTGAGAGGGAAGACCTTCAAACTCAACAGCATGTCCAATCCTACACAGGAGTACAGAATTGCAGATCATTAAAAAATGTAAATTCAAGTTTATAGCAGCAGCCAATTACGCTTATAGACCTTCAAACTCAACAGCATGTGCAAACCTACACAGGAGTACAGAATTGCAGATTATTAAAAAATGTAAATTCAAGTTTGTAGCAGCAGCCAATTACGCTCATAAACTGGAATGTCATCTGGTGCTACTTTATGCATGAGGTAGTGTTTAGCAGTCCTTATGAGATAGAAACGCAATAGTCCTAAGAAGAGAAAAATTTACTGCTTGATGAAGGAAAGCCAACCATTTCATATCAAGACCTACAAACAAAACTGGAAGATTTCTCTTGTGAATGCCAATTGAACAAAGTGGTTAATCAGTACAAGCAAGAAGTTTGTATTCTTGCTCCTGAAATCCCAGGGCATTGGACTGTCTTAGGTACAAAATCCTCATGCAGGTTGTCCATGAAAAGGAAACAACGGGCTGATTCAACAATTCAAAGTTGTACTCCAAAAAATAAATTCCTCATAAAAACCAGAAGTAAAGCATTATATCCAACAGAAACTTGAATCTCCATAGCCCAACATTGGCATATATGAGAAATCTCAAAATTCAAAGAATTGAAAAAGCAAGTGCAGAAGCTCTTGAAGCAAGATGTCATTACGCCAAGTTCATCAACATGTTTATCTCCTATAACCTGGTTCCTAACATAGATGATTTGTGGACGATGAGCATTGATTATAAGACCGTCAACAAAATAACAATCAACAATCAGTACCCTCTACCTCAGATTGATGATAGGTTTGATCAATTGTAACATGCCAAATTTTTCACAAAGGATATGGAAGACCCCATTCAAAACAAAACAAGGTTTGCATGTATGGGTCGTATTCCCATCTGGGTTGGTAATGTACCTACCACATTTATGAGATTGATAAACGATATGCTCTGACCATTCATTGGTGCCTTTATGATTGTTTATTTGGATGGCATCCTTGTTTACATCACAACATAGGAGAAACATACGCAAGTCTTCTAATAGTTATTGACAAACTTCACAAAGAAATAAGCTATTAGTCAATTTGAAGAAGTGCAAGTTTCGATCACCATTTGATTGATATATATATTGTGTGTGGTGGATGACAATTGCAGATAGATCCAGCTAAAAAGAAGCAATCTTCAGATGGATGAAATATGCCAATATGACCAAAGTAAGAAGCTCAACAGGTGGTGTACCACTATGCAAGTTTGTGGCCTTTTTCTCTAAACTTGTAGATCCATTACATATCTTAATAATAAGTGGTAAGTCATTCACTTGCTGTAGGGTGCAACAAAATGCATTAAGGAGAAATAGAATCAATAGTGTTCCAATTTTGGCATTAACTCACTTGCAGCAATTTTTTTATTTTGAAATGGACATGTCCAGGCAAGCAATAGGGACAATTCTTATGCAAGAAGGAAGAAACGCTTTGCTACCACTCTTAGTTGTTTCCAATGGCAGCATTTAACTACGACTTCTTCGACAGGAAATTGTATGCAGTATGCACTGATGCAGGCAGTTAAAAAGTAGAAGCATTATTTGAAGGGGAAGGAAACATGGTCCATATCAATTACCAGCCTGTTCAATATTTGCATACAGAAAACAAACTCTGACAATCTTTTGACAATGAATGGATAATTTCCTAAGAGCAGTTCCACTGGGTAATCAAATACAAGAAAGTGGCAATAAGATAGCAGATATGTTGTCTAGACCTTAGATTTCAAAAACTTTAGCCACAAACACCATCATGCGATTTGAACCATTTGCAAGCAAGGTGGATAAGAAGCAATATGCCAAATATGTTGATTTTAGTTAGTACTTCAAGAATTACATCATCTAAGAAAGCAAGATTTGGAGGTTATAGTTGACTACTTTTTGAAGAAAGGGATAGAATTTACGTTGGGCGAATTGTGTGTAACATCAAGGAGATAGTCGAGTTCATCTTAGAAGGAAAGCCCATACCTCTAAAGAATCAATTTGGGATTGGAAAAACCATTTCCAATATGTAGTTGTTGGCATATTGGCCCAAAATACAAGTAGATGCACCAATATTAATTTGTGGGTATATATTGGATAGCACAAGCAATCAGATGTTGGGACTTGTGTACACTACTACTGTTCCTAATTCTTCACAGGATAGCAAATTCAAGAATTTTTCTAGGCAGTTTTTGATGAAGGCGGAAATATAATGACTAATTATTTGTTGTGAAAGACAAGATGTGCTTGCTGTTTCCATGCAAGAAAACATCTAGTTGAGGAACTACTCAAAAACACTTCACTAATTTATGGTTGCATTTTTGGTTGACAAAATCTATGGTGTCCAATAGGAATACGAGATTCTTGAGCATCTTATGGACTGCTTTATGAGGAAAGATGGATACCACATTGAAAAGCTTAGCTGAATTTTATCCACAAATGGACAATGTTACCGGTTTGTTTTGGTTTCGGGTTTGAAGAACCCGGTTCGTTGATACGGCAAAAAAAAAAAAAAATTTGTCCTGGGTTCGTTTTGGGTTCGGCCGTATAAAAATTATTAATTAATAATAAAAAAATATATTAATTTACTAAATCAACATTTAATTTAAAGTTTAAAAATTAAACCTAAGACAGGTGTCTTTCATGATCAGGTGTCTTTTTATATCTCAGAACCAGATAAACTATTCGTTAATTTAAGTTTCAGGCATAATGGTTTATGAAATTCATTAACTATTTTAGTGTGGCAGTTTGATCAGCAGTTCAGGCAGTTTTGACTGGTTTGAATGGAAAAATAAAGCTAAGGGTCTGAAAGTTTTGACGGCCAGATATTGAAGTGTTCAGCAAAAGTGAGGGCTGTATATATAATATATCTTGAATATCTTTCTCTCACTTATGGAAGAACACTTAATTTCATAAACCTTGATAAATGAGCGGTGGAATTTATATAATAAAATTTCGTTTCACTTTAATTTTTTTTTTTTTACAATTTCACTTTAATTATTAATAGGGTTTTTCTTTAATACACTCTCTATTGTAAAGTTGTTCAATCGCTTCATATTCTTATACGACCCTTGTGCAAGCATCTTTTAAAGTTCACGTTTCGAGTGTATGGAATAATAAGCTTACCAATTTTTTTTTTAATTACCAAAGTCTAAGCCTCTGCCATAAGTATGGAATAATATGATATTATTATTCTAAAAACTTTTATTTTTAATTGCAAAAGTCTAATCCTATGTAAAAAGTATGATATAATATTATTAATTATTATTTTAAAGCCTAATGATTTTTTTTTAATACATTACAAAAGACTAAGCCTTTGTTGGAAGTATGGAATAATATAATATTATTAAATATTATTCTAAAACCTAAGGAATAGCAAGAAGCACAAAATCCCCGACGACCATGCGACGAAGTATGGAATATTATAATATTTTTATTATCATTCTAAAAACTATATACTTTAACCATGGTCCCGCTGCCCCACACTTTTTTTAATATTTTAAAAAGACACTTGGCAGCTTTTTAAGAAAACCGAAATCGGCCTCGCGCTAAATATATACTTCGATTGGGAAACAAGGCTTGGTGAGCAAAATACATGTCTGTTGTTTTGACAGTCTCAGGACTGGAGTACTTGCATACCTCAAATAATTCACAGAGACATCAAAACTGCAAATACCTCAACTAATTCACAGGAGGTTTTCATCTAGGTAAAAAGAAATTATTTCATCGAGTCATCCAGTGGAGGAGGTTTTCGTCCAAGCGTCCAGCTTTCAATGCGTTTAGCGGAAATTAGGTTTTCGTCGAGTTTTCAGTGCGTCCAGCGGGAATTAGGTTAACAATTTTTGAAAGGCATGCAACGAGAATCAAAGTCATGACAATGCGTTTGACAAACCTAGAAACTACGCTGGAATTATTTTTACCCAGTAAAAATGAGGGATTAGGTGTACACGGGTAAAAATGAGGGATTAAGTGTATGCGGGAATTATTTTTACCCGAGGGATTAGGTGTCCGGTAAGTGGGGCATCACCGCATTTGTGCGGAATGACCTGGTGGTACTGGCATATCAGTTAAAAATTAAAAAAACGTTTTTCTAGGAAATAACGCCCGAGGAAAAGGGTTTGGGGACTGTGGGTCTGTCCAGGGTTCCGCTTGGGGGACCTAAATACGTCCCGATTCGTCCTACATCCCGGTCCGTCCAAGGCCGGACCGGGACGTATTCGGGTCCCCCAGGTAGAACCCTAGACAGACCCACAGTCAGATCGAAACCGAGTCCGAAACATGTACGTCCCATACCAGGATCCGGGGGTTTTAGGTGTCAAACCGGTAACATTGCAAATGGATATCCAAACCGAAGTTGCAAACCAAATGGGTGTAGTTGTATGAGGGATGTAACCAAAAGAATCCAACTAATTGAGAAAGCTTTGGCTTGCATTCAAGTCTAATATAATAAGGATGTTCATACATGTACTAAGTTGTTTCCTTTTGATACATTTTATGGCTTCTACCACAAACACCATTTGAGGTTGTATTTGAGCAACAAGACTTCTCAAAAGGAGATGAAAGTTCAAAAGTAACCACAGGCTACCAAATTCATAAAAAGGGTCAGATTGAAAGATAAAAAAGTGCAAGACCAACTCTTCAAGTCACAAAAGAGATATAAGGCTTGTCATAACCACCATAGAAAAAAGTATCAATTCCAAATTGGAGACAAGAAATGGTTTTAATTCAAAAAAAAAAAGCTTCAAGGGTAATATGAAAAGCTCAAATCATTGAGATATTATCCATTGAACCCATACGGTGTAGAACCCCCTGTTCGTGGTCTCTCAGACCAAGGCGGCCCCACAAGGGGTTTTTCGCTAAAAAAAAAAAAAAAAAAAAATGCAACGAGCTAGAGGCAGTGCAAACCAATTAAATTTGCCTCCATACATGTATATGTATTCAATAGTGAATGTAAAGAACATGAGATGGTCTGAATATTCAATGTTGAACGGTAGGAGACACAACAGAATTTGCTTTCAATTGAAGGCCTTACACCTGATTATTGAGAGAAGATGGTGGAGAATATAGTTTGCAAAAAAATACTACATTTATACATTGGGAAGAGTGTGAATACCAGCGAGTTTGTCTAAATGGTAGTGAAAAAACGAAGCACAACATAAGTCTGTCACCAGTACAAAGACAAAAAGTGCACATTCTTACATGGTTCCACTTATCCAACTGTAGCAGAATACACAAGGCAAAACTCAAACTCGGTGTCACTAAGATACCTAAGGGTCAATACATGTGTGGAATTCTAATGATGTTAGCAACATGTACGCGCCAGTAGATTTGGGAAAACTTGTTCCTAATGAACTTATATCTCAGACAGTATATATCTCCAAGAGAAATGCTACCCAGTAATAGGCATTTTGATGAACTAGATACTAAAATTTTGGGGTTCCATCAGGTTAGGAGAATTCTAAAGGAACGCATCCAAAATGTTAGCCACATCCAATTTTTGGGGCTCCATTTCCACTGCTTGAGGGTTCTTTGTAAGTGTTTGCATCAATAGAGGATGGAAGGTGCACAATCATGATCAAACAAGTAGGAACAGTGTTGTATTAATTCCAGGTTTCAGAGTCTTTCCTTTATCCAATGATATAATAATTTTAATAATGTCCACCGATGGCCAAAGTAGGCCAATGGGACTAACAGGAAATGAACTGTTATAATGCACTAACCAAACTGAACTATAGTAACTATACTAAAGTGAAATTGGAACTAGTATACAGCATTGAGGGATGGAGCTGGAAATGTTAAACTCTAAACATGTTGTAAGTAGTAAAGTAGTGAAGAAGTGATGAGAGAATCAACAGCCAAGGAAGAAATAAAAGGAGCCCTCAAGTGGATCCAAGAAACAGCTCTAATCAGTGGAAGAATGCAAAGCACAAATCGAGTTGTCATCATCTCCAACCATCCTATAGAGTCAACAAATCAAGTTGTCATCATCTTCTGTTTACCAAAAATACAGTGCTCACATAAGTCTAAATTACAAGACTTAATCTTAGAAAGCATACCTCTGTCATGCAGAATTTTCAGGCCTTTTTCACTCATATGGCCTAGGCGTTGATGCCATAGCATTACTGCATCCTGAACAGAAGATGTTGCTGCTGCATCCGCATAAACGGTATAAGGTCCCATAAGATTCTCCCTTTGCTACTACAAGAGCTCCTCTGGTAATCTTGCAGTACAGAAAGTGACAGAATACCCTAGCTTATCCATCATTTTGATTGATAGCAAATTCTTCCTCAAATCGGGCACATGTCGCACATCACATAGCATCCTTTCTCTACCATCGTCCAGCCTGATCCTTATATCACCTCTTCCCACAATTTCTGAAGGATGATCATCACCCAAATAGACCTTTCCACCAAGGTATAGTTGATATTTATCAAACCAGCCTCTGTGGAGAGACATGTGGAAGGATGCACCTGAGTCCAAAACCTAGGTATATAACATTGATCTGCTGTTACTCATACAAAAGGCTTTACATGTCGCCGTCTCTCCTGAATTTGCTGCACTGGCTTCAGCTGATGGCTGATTTTGCTTTTCACCATTCTTTAATTGCCAACAGTCCTTCTTGGAGTGTCCTAGCTTCCCACAATGTCAGCACTTCCCTTTCTGCTTATGTCCTTTAGACTTAGATCTGGACTGCTTTCTACCTTGATTACTCCCCTCGAACGATCGGCCTCTCACAGATAGGGCTTCATTGGTTGAGTGTTCCAGAGACGTTTTTCGCCTCAACTCTGCTGCCAACAAAGCGGCTACCACGTCATCAAATTTGAGAGTTCCTGATGATGAATTACTGATGGTCATCACCATATGATCCCAAGTGTCCAGGAGGGAACAAAGTAGGGTGATAGCCCTATCTTCATCCTCCATCTTCACATTAACTGAAACCAGTTAAATGATTAGAGTATTAAACTCATTCAAATGATCTACCACAGATGAACTTTCCTTAAACCTCAAGCTATAAAGCTGCTTTTTTAGAAAAACCTTGTGAGTTGCTGATTTTGTCTCATACAACTTTTCAAGCTTTTGCCAAAGGGCTTTCGCGGTCTTATCTTCAGCTATATTGAACAAGATGGAGTCCGCTAGGCAGACACGGATTGTAGAAACCGCCTTCCTGTCAAGCGTTACCCACTCCTCATCTTTCATGCTGCTCGGTTTACTTGTGACCCCTTTCAAGGCTTGCGCTTGGTCATTCTAAACCAGCAAATCCTCCAGCTTCATCTTCCATAGAGCGAAGTTCCTGCCATCAAATTTCTCAATCTCGAACTTGGTTACACCTTTTGTCATTGTTGCAGCTCCCACTCGCACTAAACCTTAGCTCTGATACCAGATGTTAGGAAAAACTCCAAGATTTTACACCTGCAAGAGGAAGCACAATAACAAAATATAGAGCACGGAAACAGTAACACAAGTGACACAAAGATTTACGTGGAAACGTGCAATGTGCAAGAAAAACCATGAGACAATGGCAACTTCTCTTTTATTATTTTCAGCAAAATTTACATTCACGTCTTTCAACATTTTCAACAACACATCCAACATTATGCAAGGGATCACATCCCTTTTATAGAGTAGAAGGAAGACTCCAAAACTGTTCGTTTCATCTTCCAACGCAAGCCTCCAAAGACTGTTCGTCTTTCGCTCCCAAGATTGTTCATCTTCCGCATACTAACATCTACCTAAACGTCTGCCAAACGTCACAACTGGCCTAGACGTCTGCCAGCCCATGTCTGGCCTAGACGTCTGCCAGACCAGATGTCTGGAAGCCCAGATGTCCTGCCTAGACGTTTACCAGACCAGACGTCTGGCCTAGACATTTGCCAAACCAGACGTCTGGCAGCCCAGACGTTTGACCTAGACGTCTGCCAGACCAGACGTCTAGACGTCTGGCCTAGACTTCTAGCAACCCTGCTGACTGACGTATGACAATACTGACTTCACACCTAACATAATGATGCTCCCACGAGAATGCCTATGACTAATGGGGCCTAATTGGATAATCCTAGAAAGGCATAGATTCCAAACACACAAAACTCTCCTAGCATCCATGGCCAATGAACCAATAGACGATAAGATAAGAAACTGGAAAGTTCCACCTGTCTAAACCTATTGGGAATGTGAGGGGTGGCCGATACCCAGCATCAGTAAGCCATAGTCTGTCATCCTGCATGCAAGGAGGAGGCACGAGAGCTCTAATAGCAACTCTTGTACGTAGACAAGCACACGCAGATATGAAATTATCATTCTGGGAAAATATAGCCTCAGATGAACATTTATTGCCTGGAGAAAAAACTTTGTATACAGCTACCGAACATAGTGGTTTATGGTGAAATAAAGCTGTTTTGTTTTCTGCATGAATTCTTCTTCCTGCACATGGTTTCTCCACATAAATCACGTATCTTCATTTTGTAAGTGATTGTTGTCTTGCATTTCTTTATTCATTGTTTCCATTAATTTATTGTTTGGGAAGAAAGAATCATCTAATTTTCAAGTTCTCAGCATTTTGTGCTATGTTTCTAAAACATGAGTCACATAAACTGTAAATACATAAAAAGGATTTACCGTTTCAATTATAAACTGAATGGTGACAAACCACTTATAATCTATATGCTCTTTGCCATTATGTCTTATTCATACGCCTGGTACTGTGTCAAACCCTCATCTTTTTTTTTTTTTGCAAACATGTGTATTATGATGATGACAATGATATAATATTTTCCATGTTCCATGTGTATTTATTTTGAACTAAACCCATGAGAGGCATTATATGTTCAAAACAGTTCTAGACAATTAAAAAAAAAAAAAAGTTCTAGACACCTCTTTAATCATCAGTTCATTGTTAGAGGAAAGAAAACAGGTCAAAACATCCATCAAGGGAAAATTATGAAATAAGTAAGATCTCAAGGAGAGTATTATCAGAGACACTTTAAATATCTCAAATAACTGCATCAATGAAAAAAGAAAAATTAAATATGATCACATCTAAAAATTGTTTACATAGGGGTGCCAACGTGTAGACTACTATACCAACTTAAAATTGAATTTGCTCCAGAGTAAACTCAACATATCACATAAATGGAAATTAATCCGCATAATAAAGTTGCAACTAAAACTCACCAATCCAGATTCTGGACAAGTTTCTTCTCCTGTCTTTCCCATGTCTGGTATATGATTTATTTGTATGTTATGTTTCAGATTGGCCAAAGCAGACAAATCTCCATCAGTCAGTATAACCTACATTGGAGAAATGATTTTTAACCAACAAAGTCAGAGTGAATTGCTTCTTCACAGCTATAATAAGAATTTACTAGCATTACAGATTTGAAAAAAAATGCCAATCCGTTATTGTGTCTAGAGGCAAAATCTACCATGCAAAATTTCGAGCAACGATGCCTTTCTTCATGTCAAAATCAGTTTCTGTAAATTATTTCATGAATCAAGGGAGAACCTATATTTGGCATCCCCCTCCCTCTTCCCAACACCACACACACACACACGAGAGAAAGCAAACTAGAAACCGAAACCTTATAGCAACATCCATTAAGATCTTCCCTACAATGTCAATAACCAAGTGTAATAAATAGGTAATGAAATAGTGCATCCCTTAGATTCAACTACAACACCTAAAAAGGCTAAATATGATGCTCACAATGCTATAATGTCCTATTTGACACTAACTTCTCAAATTATTCTAAAAATTACTGTCTTCCTCTAAATAGTCATGGCTTCTTTTTTAATCACATTATTGGTGCAAATTGCAGAAGCAAGGCTATAAGCTCTGCTGGTTAAGATATAATTCTTAAAATTATGGCTTGGAAGATGCATATTCATCATCCTTGGCCATAATGCTAAGTTACCGGTTCGTTTTGGGTTCGGGTTCGGGTTCGAAGAACCCGGTTCGCCGGTACGGCAAATTTTTTTTTTGTCTTGGGTTCGTTTTGGGTTCGGCTGTACAAAAATAAATAAAAATCATATATTAATTTATTAAATCAACATTTTCATTTACTAAATCAACATTAAGCATTTCACATTGGTACAAACATTATCACAACTCGGATGCCAACATTTCTAATGAACCACATCAACACTATCACATATTGAAACAATGAAATATCAAATATTTATTATTTTAGTATTCGTCTTCAATGTCTTCATTGAAAGCATCAACATCAACATGTGATTCATTAGAACCACAAGCAGTAGCAGTAACACTAGCACTAGCACTAGCACTCCCACTCCCACTAACACCAGCACCAACACCACTCAATTGGCTTGGCGAAGCCAAAGCCTCTGTGTCAAGTAATAAATGATGGGAGTGGGAAGCATCTAAATCAACATCTTCTGCCCTAACATCCCAATGCTTTGTTGGTCCTTCCTTGTAGTTTGATTGCATATGTGATAAAAGGCGCAAGTTGGAATGCACATAGACCAACTCCTCAGCCTTCTTTGTTGCTAGCTTGTTGCGCTTTTGCGAGTGGATAAAGGAGTATGTACTCCAATTCCGCTCTGATGAAGACGAACTTGCAACCTATTAAGAAAATCACAAGGGAAATTTTTTTAAAACCAATGCAAAATAAAAAATTGAAGAGTTCAAGATTTAGAAAATATAATTTTTAATTTTAAAATTTAAAATCAGACCTGTGATAATATTTTGATTGCAAGAGATTGCAAGGTTGGGGTTGTTTGCCCATGCAAATACCACCACATATGGGCATCCTTCTTGTATTTGTCACGACAAGCGCCAAGGCTATGTCCTATAGAGGAAATGAAGTCTCCGAATTCAGCTGAAACTATGTCCTCAATCTCAGGATCGGGATAGAGCCTTCTGAATGCTGCCTTGTAACCTTCACTAACTTCAATATCCTTATATGGTGCCACTCTACCGGGCAAAGAAAGGATTTCATTGCTATAAAATCTGGGACTCAATGCAAAGGCAAGGAGATGCAATGGAGTTGTCATTTTGTTCCACCGCTCAATTAGAAATGACTGCACTTGTTTGAAAAATGTCTCATTGGGATCTTGCTCTTTTGTATTGATGATGGCTTTGATCTTCTCAATCATTGAGTCAATCCCATCATATACCTCTCCTAAACATGGCTGATCCGTGTCTACGAATCGGATCATGCTTATGATAGGCTCAATGAAACTGAGCAAGTAATCAACACGACCCCACCAATCATCATTGAGGATCAATATCTTTATTTTTTGTGCCCTCTCAGTGCTTGACTGCCGCCATATACTCCATAGGTTACTAATAACCATATTTTGCAATGCCTCTCGCACTTCCACAAGTCGCCTTAAGACGATTGTGTGCGAGGCAAATCGAGTCTCAGCAACCTAGTAAAATAAAAAAAAAATTAAACAACAAAACAAAAATGTTTTCAAAATTTATAACAAACTAAACTGAAACATAATCATACAAAATTGTTACCTTTAACACCTCCAATTTTGAGAATTGTCTGAAGATAGCTTGCGACATATGATGGTTTGTCACAAACATTTGAATGTCTTCAGCCTCAGCATAAATTTCTTTTATCCATTCAATTTGATTCCCCAACTTTTGCAGCATTAAGTTGAGTGAATGGACAGCACAGGGAGTCCAAAATATATGCTCGTACGTTGCCTCCACCAACATCCCTGCTGCTTTACAGTTTTTGGCATTGTCCGTTATGACTTGGACAACATTTTGAGGGCCCACTGATTCGATTGCTTCAATCAAAATGTTAGCAATGAATTGGGCATCTTTCACTTGCCCTTCACAATCAACTGCTCTCAAAAACATTGCCCCCTTGGGGCTTACTGCAATGACATTTATCAAAGGACGATTTTTTGCATCTTTCCATCCATCAGAAACGATGGACAACCCTGTCTCAACCCATGAATTTCTGACGGGCTGCAATGAATCTTCTACAATTTTTTTTTCTTTTGTTAACAAAGTGGTGCGCACCTTCTCATAACCTGGGCCTTGGTACCCTTTTGGAGCCTCATTAATGGCTTTCACCATATCTTGCCAATATGGTGATCTAACCACATTGAAAGACAAGTCGTTGGCATACACACAACGTGCAATCGTCTGATCTGCAATGTCCCTAGACTCATTTTGGAATGCCTTTTCCAACGGTCCTTTTGTTCTTTTCCGTGAAAGAACAGAATCCTCTTCATGTGTGGAAGGTGTGGTTGAAAATGGATGGGGTGCAACCACAAATGGGCTACCAGCAGGAGGTGGGACAGTAGGTGGTTTCTTTGATCGAGATCCTTTCTTTGCCAAAGGATGACCTGACTGTAAGGCAGCTAAAGCATCTGCGTCTTCTTGTTCTTTTATGTATTCCATAATCACAGATGTTGGCACTGGTGCATCTTTTGACCCTGGGCAAGCTCTAATGCCTTGGCCAGGCAGTGCACACAAATGAGCTTTTACTCGGTTGTATGAGCTGCTATATCGAACATTGCAAGTATTGCAAACCCATACATAGCCCCCACCCCCTGGAAGCTGCTCTAACATACTAACATATTTCCATAGTGGGGCTTTTGGATCAATTCTAAATCGGGATTTGCATACAGAGCTTGCACTTGTTGCCATTCTAATTTAGAATCTGTAGGTGAAAACTGAAAGTTTAAAAATCTGTCCTTTGCTTGATGAACTTTGAACCTGAAATAAACAGTAGCAGCTAAAAAAATTAACTTGTACACCAACTAGAAAAATCTACAAAATTCTACAATTCAGAGTTGTCTTGTTTTAATTGTTTAGTGTACATGTCAAAATATTTCTTCAACGAATTGATGTATATAAACTGTATATAAATTTTTATCAATTTTTTTACTCCATTGTTAACGCCATTAATAAAATAAAATATTTAATATGACCCTATCTAAATTCTCGGGCACATAGCTTAACATAAATTTTATACTATATTAATTATAACAAGCATGCCACTTATACTATAATTATAATTTTATAGTTTATAAATTATACCATAATAATTATAACAAACATGCCACTTATAAATTTATAATTATAATTTTATACTAAAATAATTATAACATAAATTTTATATTATAATAATTATAACATAAAGTTGATTTTAAAGCCTTTTATTCTTATAAACATAGAACTTTAATGATTTATAAATTTATAATTGATAATAAAAAATGATGGTTGTTCCATCTAACATAAACAAAAAAAAAAAAAACTATACCACGAGACGACGTCTCTTAGTAAGACGTCTTAGTAAAGCTTTATGTTTTTGTCTTAGGCTAAGACAAAACATAAACTCTTTATGTTTTGTCTTAGCTACGATGTTTTGTCTTAGCCTAAGACAAAACAGCTTTATGTTTTGTCTTAGCCTAAGACAAAACATAAACTCTTTATGTTTTGTCTCTCTTTATGTTTTGTCTTAGGCTAAGACAAAACATCTTTATGTTTTGTCTTATTGTCTTAGGCTGTTTTGTCTTAGGCTAAGACAAAACATAAAGCTTTACTAAGACGTCGTTAGTAAAGCTTTATGTTTTGTCTTAGCCTAGGCTAAGACAAAACATAATGTTTTCTTAGCCTAGGCTAAGATTGTCTTAGCCTAGGCTAAGACAAAACATAATGTATCTTAGCCTAAGACAATCTTAGCTAGGGTTTCGTAGCTAAGACATGTTGAATAAAATATCTTAGGTGTTTTAACTTTTAAGTCTTTTAGACATTCTGTCTGCAATTCTGAAGCTCGAAAGCACTCTTCCCTCTTCTGCAATTCTGTATTCTGAAGCTCGAAAGAATGGTTTGGTGTTTGATAGCTAGGGTTTCGTAGCTAAGACATGTTGAATAAAATATCTTAGGTGTTTTAACTTTTAAGTCTTTTAGACATGTCGAAACGATGCCACTTGCAACCGGGTAGATGGGCTTTTAATGAAAAAAATATTAAAAAAATCTAAATTAGGGTTTTACAGTTGCAAAAGTAGATGGGTAAAATTAAAAAATATTAATATTTAATTATAATTTTTGGGTCCCCCGGGATGGACCCTGGGCGGACCCACAGACGGACCAGACTAAATTTTACTCTGGTCCGCCCAGGGTCCCGCTCGGGGGACCCGGATACGCACAGGCGGATCGGAGTAAAACCGAGACCGGATACGGACTGAACCAGTATCCAGGGGTCCTATGGGGCGAACAGGTAACTTAGCCATAATGAATAACAATCATAGTATCTAATAACTCTTGAAGACAACCCACCTGATTTCCATAAGAAACTGCAGCGATCAAGATAGAGCATCATATATATGCTATAACATCCCTGTGTACACACCGGCATCATTCCTTCACCATCTTCCCACTCAATGCATGCCTAAGTGTTCACCAAACTTTGATTCAAAACCAGATCAACATGGTACCAAAGTATAAGAGTGCCATAAATTTTTATATATTTGACTCATGTCTATTCATTTCCTGTTGTATACGGTTTACATAAAAACTCAATGCTTGATTGTGAGAGAGAGATTCCCATAGCTTTACATCTCTTCTCAAAGATTTACAACATTTTACAAGATTATCATATGAATAAATTTTCATTTCAGTTCTTATTGCGAATATTACTCTTTATATATTAGATCTAAATTTATTGCCAAGAGTCTAGAATATTATAGAAGCTGCCAGTTTTGTTCCTTTCCAGGTGCAGCTGTGGTTTCCCAGTTCTTGACAGTTGCAAATATAATCTGAAACTCATTCAGGAAGCATCAAGTTCAGCTCAACAATTTGTGTGATATTATTCTGTTTTTTGTCTGTCTTCAGCAAGTATGGCAGCAGTGCCATCAATAATATCAGAGCTGCGGTATTTCTGGATAGTGAGTATGGGTCTGTTATATTGCTCTGTGAATATATGGTAAGACTGTGATGCGAGTTTCCGCTGTATGAAAGTCGTCTTCCTGTTATGTGGAGAGGTTATAGTGTGTCTGAGATAAGAGTCATTAAAGTGACGATGCGGTAAAAGATTCTGCTAGACCCTCCTGTGCTGCCATCTAGTGGTTATATCTGGCAGCAGTGTCAGCCCCAAGATCAAAGGAGTTGATTGAACTTGCGTATGTTTCACTAGAGAGAAAATTAGGAGTTGGAACATTAAGCATTAAAGGGGATAATATTGAGGAAAATAATGCCTGATATAAAAGCATATTATGCATGAGCTTTCTTAAATAGAATGCACAGCTATCCAAAAAAATAGAAAACACGATTTAACAAAAAAAAAAAAAAATTTAAAAAAACAAGGTTCCACGAGCCTGGGGGACGGGGGGACAAGGGGACACGTTTCGGGGACGGCGGGGGACGGCAGGCCGATTTTAGGGGACGGCTGGTATAATACTATAAATTTTTTTAGAAATTTAGAATAATCTACAAATTCTACACACAACAAAAATGAAAAATACTAAAAACTTAAGAAGTATGCATGTTCTTAAAACATGTTTCAATCTGAAATGAACTCAGCTATTAGCCTATTACTAAGTGCAGCCATTTCAACAAATGTAACTTGAAGGTTCAGCCAAGGATATCAAGTGCAATCTCCAACAGTTAACCAAAATAGTTGCTATTGCTCAAGTAATGAATGCCACACTGTTCAGCTTTTAACATTCAAACAATAACAATCATCATTTTTAAAGCCACCAATGTTCAAGCAAAGACCATTTTTTAATTTTTTTCAGTCACCAATGTTCAAACAAAGACAATTCTCAGTTTTTACTTTTTGGCCATCAATGTTCAAGCAAGATAGTCATTGGTTTTCACTTTTCTCTGTTCAGGCAAGATAGTTATCTATTTTTTCAGCCATCAATGGTCAATCAAGACAGTCATCAGTTTACAGCCCTCAATATAAATTATAAAAGCAAGACAGCTTTACTGTTCAGTCTCTAGCAATTCTGCACTGCTGTCCAATCACTAAAGTGATATTTAAACATTGACAACCACCATTGTTCAGTTCCCACCATGTAAGCAATGACAGTTACTCCTAACTGTTCAAATATGACAGCCTTTTTTTTAAATTTAAGTTTGTATCATTTTTTTTTTTTTTTTTTTTTTTTTTTTTGGTATATTTTTATTGGGGGACGTCTTGGACGTCCCCTAAAAAGGGACGTCCCGGGGACAGCCACCTGGGATGGCCAGCCGTCCCGGGGACGGCTGCCCTGTCGTCCCCCAAAAGGGGGACGGGGTGACACGTCCCCGTGGAAACCTGTAAAAAAATAAAAAGGAATTATAGAAATAGAAAATTAGTTGTAAACATAGAAAAGCATGACTTGGTGGTTATTAGCATTATTCATTCGTATCCCCCATCAGCTGATTCATCCATCCATCCTCTGGGTTGTACATACAACATGTGCATTACCCATAGTTCAATCAAATCATATGGAGTTGGATGGCAGCAGAGCCTGTCATATAATGAAAAATGTCATATGGAATTGGATGACAGCATAGCCTGGCACAATGACTATCAATAAAATGTTAGCATCAAAGGTATCAATGAAATGTTTGAGTGGCGCATTTTGATACCAGATTTAGTATATGATCTTGTATTGTGGAAATATTTTGTGTGCATGTTTTGAATTATAGGAATAATAGAATTCAAAACAAATCTGCAGAACAATATTAAACCTTACAATTGGTAACATAGCCATGTTTGAAAAATTTGGAAGATTTTTGAAGTTATTCAATGGCAGCAGTAAATATGTCATTGGCAGTTCCTTCATTCATCTGCGATCACCATGAATATTGGGCAATTAAGATGCAAACGTTGATGGTTTACAAATATATATGGGAGATAGTTCAAGCAGGGTATGTTGATCCCCAGGACTGGACTGTGTTATCCGTACAAGATAAAAACAATAAAAAAGAGGTAAAGAAGGATGCTATCACCATTTTTCTCATATAGAGTGTGAGCATGCCAGATGAAAAGAACCCTACAATTTGTCTGCAACTTTTATAAAAACAAAAAATAGAACAAACAACAATATAATTTACACACTCATGAAAAGACAATTTGCTGAAACCAATTTTTTATTACTTCCATTGGACCCATGGGATTTTGATGAGGGCATCATGTTCATCTTCCTAGGCATAGGTTTATTTCTATAATTCCTAGGTTAATATTTGACGAGTTGCTAATAATGCTAGTGAGCCTTCTTTCTCACGTGGCTTTTAGATGCTCTTAGTTGGCATCTAAAGTTAGCTAGTTGTTAGGATTAGTTAGCTAATTGTTAGGATTAGTTAGTGTCAGTTAGCATTTGTCCTCCCTATTCGTCCTCGTACAAGATATGGGCATTTGGTTATGTATTTTAGGCATTTTGGTGCCTATTTAAGCATTGGCAATTTAATAAATTTCAGGTTGATTTCAATCCTCAAAATTGGTATCAAAGCAGCGATCCTGCTCGTTTTGATTGGCAAATTTTTTTGATTTGCGCATCCATTGAACAGATTCCATTGGGCAATTTGAAAATTTTGTTGTCGAAATTTCAATCGTAAGGCTATATAAAATTTTAACATTTTATATAGCACAGACACAGACCGCATTCCTAGGTAGGGAGCGATCGGTGAACTGCAAGGCAGAAAAATGCGTTGAAAGACAAAGGCCTTCTCGGGGACAACAGCAAAGCGGCAGTAGTCCACGGGACAAGGTGACAATGGCGGACAACGTACGCAATGCAGCCACATGGTGGGCCAAAGACCTCCTAGCTTGACCACCAAGCGATAGTCGACTAAGACTCTGAGCATTTTTCCATATAAGCCGCTCCTGTAGCCCCCACGTCCTGAATGTGGGACAATTGATTATCCTACGCATTTGAGTCACACGACGAGCTCGTTCCTCTTTGTGAGCATTCTATAGAATCTATTGAGCATAGGAGTGATGCAGATCGGATGGTTTGTTTCCATTTTCGATAGACTGTACAAACTAGATGCCCACGCAACGCACTAGTTCAACCCGACAACATCGCAACACAGGCGATGTTTGCAGAGTGGATCGTAGGTGATTTGAAGCTGCACGCGGATTCTTAGGCGGCATTTACCAACGATAACTCATTTTTTTGTCACATAGATTCATCGATAAATGCATTGTTGTTCTAAAAAAATTTAGCAAACTACGGCGATGAGGGAGATCGACATCGTGTTCTAACAATTTGCATGGTTTTGCTTTCGGATTTGGGCCTCTTTGTGGAGAGCTCGTCATACAGCGTGTGCCACACTACCAAGAACTGTTTTGGCCACCGTGGATGATCAGTTGACAAAGAACTCAAAATCCAGCTACAGCGAAATCTTTCAGCTTCAGCGTTGTTGAATCCATGGTTTATTCACAGTCTGGTGCACAAAGCAAAAGACCAATGCACGCGATTAGGCAGAAGCATTTCGAAGGCCGAATAAATTAAAACTTTTGCATTTTAATTTTTCCACAAGAAGACGACACGTGGCAATGCGCAGAAATTTGGCGGTATTCAACTGACGAGGGTTTGCAAATTTTTGTTCAGGGATTGATCCCACATTTTCTATGGGTCACTGCAACAATGGAATAAGAGGGCTGCAAGCCCCTATACATTTCGACCACCATGCGGTGGTCAAGACAAAGGTGACCACGCATGGGGCCGCCTATAGCACCAATTGTGGTTGTGATTTCCGCCACATTGAGCAACGTCGGGTGCAGGCACGGCACATTAAACTGTGCTGACCAATTACTGTTGAAATATTTGACGGTTGACCATTGAGGTCTGCGAAGCGTTGACTCCTGTTTGTGACCGTTGAATTCTGTGAGGCACAAGGTGCAAAATTTTTCTTTTGGCAAACCTGTCAACCAATCGAGGGCCCTGATTCAAAGGTTTCTTAACCTTTGACAAATAATTAATTTAAGTAATTAGTTTTACCTCATTAATTAATTATTTAACTATTCAATGCATATATCCTACAAACATTTTATGCACTTGCTTAGAAAAAGGCAGTATATTCTGAAGGTCCTCATTGTACAAGCTCAAGAAGCTTATTGTAATAGCCTTGAAGGCTAAAAATTTTGTTTTGCAAAATTTTGCTACTCATTTGCATTGGGAAAATATTTTGTAATTGCCTAAGAGGCAACAATTTGGAAGCCTTTTTGGCTCATTGTAAGTGCTTGAAATAGCACCATTGTAATTGCCCTGTGAGGCAAACCTTTGTACTTGACACACCTTGGTAGCCCTCCTGGCTTACACAAGGGGTCAAATGGCTTTTCATTTGGCGAAGCAAATGGTCGCCATAGTTGCAGTCGGCAATCTTTTGGCTGATAAGGTTCAAAATATAACTGGGCCTAGTGGATCTAGTCCAACCCCTAACCATCGCAATCAAGTCAAATGCGAGGTCAAAATTTATGATGGGTCTCGTGATCCAAACATCCTAAACAGTTGGATTCTCAATATGGATACCTGGTTTTAGTATAGCAAAATTCACAAAGATGAGCAAGTCTCCTTTGCCAAGCTCAAGCTTTCAGGCATTGCCAAGGTCTTGATACAGGACCGCCAAAGCACTCAGGATCCCATTGACACTTGGGATGACTTAGTGAAAGCATTGAAGGAAACCTTCTATCCTTCTAATTTTGCTGAAGATCTTGACTTCCAATGGCTTCGTTTGAGGCAAGGATACCACATGAGTGTCCAAGACTACATTGAAAATTTTAACAACTGGACTCAACAACAAAATCATCAACAAATTTAAAAGTGGCTTGCAAGATCCACTCTTTAGGGAGTTGAAGTATACACCTTGCACCACTTTGAATGAAGTGTACAATAAAGCACAACTTGAAGAGGAGAAAATTGCTACTAAATCAGGTGCATCTCACTCTTCTAGCGCCTCCAAAGCACCCAAACAAATGCAACAGCAGCCAAGCAATCAGCAAAGGCAAACACGTCTTCTTCTCCTACTCCTCCTCCCTCTTCTTCTTCTTCCTCTTCTTTTAATGGCAAAAAGTTTTGTAATCATTGTAAAGGACGAAGGCAAACCGAGTCTGAGTGTTTTAGAAAGAAGAATAGTTTGCTTGTAAAGGAGGCACCACAAGATGGGCCCCTTGAGGTGGGAAGTGAGGCTAGGGATTATGAAGAACTTCAGGGTAAACTCAACCATGTGACCCTCATGCACCGCAAACGTAACTGTGATAATTTGTTTGTCACAAGAGCACATCTTCTACACAACTATCCTCTCATAACATTTTCACAATTTTCTATGTCAAGTGACCACCTCTTTCATGGAATGCAATGTTAGTGGTTCTGCTCGTTCACCCTTTGTTAGTCTTTTTTCCTCATTCATTGCAGGTAATCTAGATCTAGCACACTATAGATATTCGGCTCTGCTAAAACCGTAATTAGATCACATCAAAATTGCTATGGCTTCGGTCATATTTTTGGTTTTCTTTGTTTTCTTTTCCTCACAACCTATCCTCAATGAAGTAGATCAGATTTTAATTTTGCTTAGATTGGATTTTTACATTTTCAGCTAAGTTAGAAGGGAATCGGCCCAAACCCGAAGGTTGGGAAGAGTAGACTCCTTCCCATCCATTTGTTGAACTACAATCACAAGCACAAATTACACAACAATTTCCATGCCCAACAGTTCTGGCAAGCTCAGTGGGGCACACAAAAGCGATTTTGTTACGGCATTGATCTTCCCCCACCCACAAACAATGTTGCAAATCCACACAAGTATAATTCATATTTTTTCAGATCTATAGAATGATATGTGTATCACACTAACACACATCAAAACTACAAATCGTTCGATTAGATTTACCCATTCAGCCCTAGATTTCTAATCGATTTTGCATCGAAAATTTACAAGTTGCGTTTTAATTTCAGCTTTCGCTTGTCATTTCAAAATGTTCTTGCAAATGGCGACTCCGTTTTTTAATTGATCTAGAAACTTGTGTAACTTGTCATTTGTTGTCTAGTGAATCTTGTTCGCAACAAGGAGAGAAACCACAACTTTGTGTCAGCAAAATCAACTAAGTCCGAAGTGCACCTCGCTCTTTAACAATGCACCTTGCACATCAACAATATGCCCACTCCAAGGCAATGCACCTTGCTTTGAGACAATGTGCCCTATTTTGAGTTAGTGTGCCTTGCTTTTCACTTTCCGTTCTTTGATGCAATTTGCGAGTTTTTCTTCTTATTTTTGTTTATGAATACGACATCTAGATTGTGTTTGACTAGGAAAGGGATCAATCCAATCAAACTCCTTAGCGAAAGAAGAATCTACAAAAAACAAGCATAGTTGTTTGGATAAACAAACTAGTCAACCCGTTTGAAGATCACCAGATTGAAAGAAATGATTTCTACCAAGACAAAAAACAAGGGACCCCTCGTTCAAACATGATCATTGTAGAAAGCATTCTACAACAACAAAATTCCAACCTTGTTGTATCCTCAAATAGGACAATCAAGTGGGTCGCAAAATATATCATTGAATACTAGAACAGTTAGTACTCCTCAATTTGATCTTCCTCCTAATTTTTCAAGGACACCCACCACTAGTGACCAACAGTCGAAGAAAGTGCAATCGACTCAACAAACCCCAATATCCCAACCAATGGTACAAGGCTCACAAACTATGCCGAATCAGCCACAAAATCCCCCGAGTTCTCAATTTCAACAACAAGGGCAACAGATCACACAACAAACAATACAACCTCCTCAAAGCTTCCAACTGTTACAAATCAGCAAACGCAAACCACGTAATCACAGAAAACTCCAAATGCTCATTCTGCTCAAAACTGAGAAAATCCCATATGGCAACTACACCAGTTATCTCAAATTGCAACACCAACAACAAGTGCCTGTTGCACAATTTCAACAAACAATGAAAATTCTGCAAGTTGCACAAAATCCCAATGTTTACCAAAACCAGCAGATACAAATGGGTCAACCACTTCAGAATGCTCCTCTTCAAATGCAGATGGGGTAAGTTGCCCAAAACCCGCAACAACAAGTGGCACAAAATCCACAACCAAACCCCCTTTGTGCAAACGTAACAAGCAGCGCAAAATCCCAATGTTTCCCAGCAGCAGCACATACAAATGGGCCAACCCCTTGATGTTGCTCCTCCCCAAATGCAAATGGGGCAGCCACAAACATTTCTCCAAAATCAGCCACAAAAATTTCAATCACAACAAATTGTTCAAAATGAGTTGTACCATTTTTTGCAAAACCAACCGTAGCAATTTTTTGAAAACCCAACTCCCAATGTAGGGCAGAATTTGCAAATGCCACAAAACCCCCCACTATAGATGTGCATGGGATAGCCAGTTTACCAAGCTGGCACCATTATACAAGTGATAGTACCTTATGGCCAGCCCCAACCCATGCAATATGACCAAGGGCAGCAGCCTAACCAAATGCAAATACAAGCAAGGCCCCAAAACCATCTCCCTGATTGGAGCTTTCAAGGGCCCCTCAATCTACCTGCATATTCAAATATCCCAACCATAGTGCTTAAGTCTCTACCCACCTTTTCAGGGAATGATAGAGGAACAACAATCAAACATTTGAATGACTTATCAACTATAAAATCAATACATTAGATCAATGAAGATATGATGGTGAGGTTGTTAGTTGAACCATTTAGGGATAAGGCTGCTACTTGGTACCGAAGTTTGACAAATGGGTCAGCAGTAGACTGGGCTTCAATTGCAAAACCCTTCATGAAACATTTTGGCTACCCACCAAACAGATAGTCAGTGCTTTTTCAGTTGAACAACATGGCGAGGCACCCAAATGAGAATATTCATGATTCAAAATAAGGTTTCCCCGCACAGTTCAATCGATATCATTTAATGTCAAGCCATCAAACGAACAAGCATTATTCTATTATGTGAGGGCTTTACACCTTGACCTGGCCATGATGAGATATAAGAACCACGTCACTTTTGTTGCAGCATTTGAAGAAGCTGCCCACGCTGAAGAAATACTCATCCAAGTTTGTAAGTTACCACCCACACCTATGCAGCTCACCTGACTCAAGGCACTTCCTCTCAAGTCTAGTATTTACCACCCCCTCAGTTGGAACCAATTCCCGGTACACCATATCCACAAACCTACCAACAGACTCAGACAGCCCTATCACCTCCTTAAATCACATCCCTGTCCCCTAATACCCCAGTGGCAACTCAAGCAGTTACCCCTTATATTGTCACATACCCAGGTTAAACCACACCAAGTTCAATTGGCTATCCAAATAAAATGCCAGCATTACCTGCACCTACACCCAATCATGCTTACCAATCTCAGATTACATCACAGAAAGGAGATGTGCACAATATGATAAATAACATGAATGGGTTAAAGTTTGTAGTCAGTTATCTGAGCAATAAGATGACGCTCAGCCAGAGACAGGCAAAGAGGGTGGCAGCAAAGGTCACCGTATATAACCAAGGATCAAATACCAAAGCAGGCGAGCAGGTCAGTTGTAAATCAATAGCAAAAATTAATATCGTAAACATTTCCCCAGAGATCAACTCCTTATGGTGTTTCACTCGTAATGTTGGGCACAACCTAGTTGAGTGTGTCATTGCAAGACATCACACACAAACCATGATCTACAATCAGCAAGTCGTGATGGCTGGCCAAGTAATGACAAATCAGCCCACTAGAATGGATCAGTCAATGACGAACTAACAGATAACCAACCAACATCAGGCAAACCAGCCAATAATGGATCAGCAAGTCACAGGTATGCCTTCCATGTTGATAGTCCCAAACGCAAATAATGTCATACTAGCAAATTTTGGGACAACAGAGGAGGAGAAATTCTACACTTTCAAGGAACAAGCCTTGTTGATTACTCAGCAATATGGCATGATCACATGCAGAAAGAGGAAGGCTACTGAAGATTAGAGATTGAACCTCGCCATCAAGCCTCACAATCCAATACAGGTGCTAAGGTAAATTCAGAAACCACATTCTTGAGGAGAGTTCAATAACCGATGTAAGTTGTAGGGAAAGTTCCAATGGGATCAAAGAAACAAGCAACATGGAGAGGAGGCCTTGAACCAACTACTACAACAGTTTAATTGAATTAGGCCCCCAAAAGTGGGAAATCTGAAGAGATAGTAACCAGGGTTCAAGCAAATAAAGGAAAAGTGAAGGTGGATGAGCAGAGAGAGGGTAATAAAGCAGAAGAGTCAACTGGAATAGCTTATAAAAATATTAAATAACTGTCACTGACAAGCAAAGGGTGAGTTGCTATAACTAAGCAATACAGACAGTTCCCACATGGCGTAAAATATAGCAATGCCGAAGTTTATGTATAACAGCCATAAACTTCAAGTATGATGGCAACTCCTCCAAATGGCTACCAGTGAGAAAATAGCAATGAGGAGGAAGTTTATGTATAACAGCCACAAAGATTTGAAGTCCAAGTTAAAGAAGACCAAGTCTACCAGTTGAAGAAGGCCTTGTATGGTCTCAAGCAAGCTCCAACGACATGGTATGCCCAAATTGATGGCTATTTTCAGAAAGAGTTTTCATGAGAAGTAAGAGTGAACCCACTCTCTACTACAAAAGGCAATCTAATGACATTCTCCTTGTTTGTTTATATGTTGATTATTTGATATATATGGGTAGTTGTTTTGAGATGAAAGATGAGTTTAAGAGTGCTATGATAAAAGAATCTGAGATGGACTTAGGGCTGATGCTATATTTCCTAAGAATGGAAGTACATCAAAGTGAAAATCAGATTTTTGTTTGTCAAGCCAAGTATGCCAAGGATATGTTGAAAAAGTTTAGCATGGAAGAATACAAACGAGTCCCGACTATAATTACTTATGGAGTAGTTTTATGCAAATATTATGGAGCTTATAAAGTGAACATGACAGCCTATAGAAACATAGTTGGAAGCTTGATGTGTAATGAACTGCCCTGTTCAATTTGCTATTATCTCCAACTGATGGACTATAAACCTCTGAATCTTTGATTGAATCACATAAGCGTGAATCCTGAATGAATTCACTAGCCAAGAACTACGTTTTCGTCCAGCTTCCTTCTCCAATACTGAGGGTTTCCGTCCTCAAAACTTCAACAATCTGCACACTGTCGATCCCTGAAATGGAACCGATCTGTCCTTTGGGGTTTCGTCCGTCGGGTTATCGATTGGGGTTTTCGTCCCTTTCGATGAAGAAATATCAACCGTCAGCCTTAATCTCCAAGAGAAGAAATAACATAAACCAGAATGTCTGAAATGAGACCAAGCCACCAAATAAATAGGATCCTCCTTGGCAAACTCTTTTTTGCGCGCTCAATGTGGGATAAACATATTTCTTTCCCTTTAATTATAATATAAAGTTTTAACTTTATAAAATGAATTTAATAATTCACTTAATAAAGCCAAGCTTTGCGCTTTAAAAACTATGCCTTATGAAACTCCGATTGACCAACTGAAACCTGTTCTAGATACCCATTTCGTTGTAGAACAACATCCCCCTGTCCGCTTGGCAAGAAACCCTAAAACCCGACACTGCTAAAAATAGTAATTCCAGCATCCTAGCTTCGTTTGACCCCGAACGACCACCAAAACTGAGCTCTAAGAATCCAAAAGCTGTCTCAAATATCTCCAGAGGCTCTCATCCATATGACATAGCCTACGGGAACCCATGTATAGGCTAGTCTCTATGTGCTCCCACTAGCCGATTAGAAGGGGACATTACAGTCCGCCTCTTCCCAAATATTGCTTGTCCTCAAGCAATATGATCTCGTATGCCAGGATCCCAAATAAATCTAAAGAATGTCTCATGATGAAGACACTGCCTTGAATTGTCATCCCAAAAACTGAAAACATTGTCAAGCTCTGTCACCAAACCGATACAACCGGCCCCGGTAACTCTGTCGAGCTCTGCCACTCTATAAAACAATCCATCCCTCAGAGGAATTCTTGGATCCCATAGACAAATAGGGATTTTGTCATTCCCGAAATTTGATAATTTCTGTTGTGCCAGTCTGACTACAACTGAATTATTCTGCAGCTCAACAGAGTACCCATTATGGACTGACAAACGAGGAACCCAACAAGAGACTGATTCTACCACTATAGGGAAGAGCACCTCATGCCAAGGTGATACATATAACTCTTTATACCAACCCTTCTTCCCATTCATATATGACATGGTCAAATCATCAACATGTGGACTAAAAGAAAAACTATGAGCATACCTCACTATACAGTCCATCTGAACTTCACCAACCGGTTCCATGGAAGGGTCTATACAATCACCGTGCTACAACTCTCAACATTCTGCACACAGAAGTCGGGAGATGTTTCGCCAATCATAACACAAGGAAATGAACCTGCATCAGCATCATACTCGGGCTGCTCCTTCTGAGTGGTTGTAACAGTTGACCAATTTTCTTCTTTGTGAACAAAACTTAACTCAAGGTTAAGTTTGTTAATTATCTTCTCATTTTTTGGTGAGTTCTTGGTACATCTTTTCTACAGTTTGGATAGCCAAATCCCTATCAGATAACAATTGCAAGTAATCAGATTTTATTTTCTCCAAAGCATGCTTGATAGTTTCTACCTTAATAGTTTGCATGCTTTCAACAGAGAAGACATCAATCAACCCTATCTACCTATCTTTGAGCTGAGCTGTCCACAAAAGATATTCAACAAAGTTGTGTGTGCTATCCAAATGGGTTAATGTTTGGACAATGTTCTCTTCTGTAACATGCAACTTATCCTTCCAACTTTGCATTGTATCAAGTTCTGGATTGTGATCAGCAGCACACAATAAAGTTTCTGATTTACCATCTTTGGCATAATGATCAGAATCAGCATTCCTTTTGATACTACACTCTCCAACTTCGTGCACTGAAGTTAGGACTGACTCATGCTCAACCCAAGAATTATCAACTGCCTGCACATCCTCACCAGCTGCTGATTTAACAATGTCAAAATCAGCATGATCTATGATCTCACCACTATCACGAAATTCATTATGACCCTCACCAAAATTAGATCCACAAGATGAATT
The DNA here is from genome assembly GCA_028583015.1 of Wollemia nobilis. Classification (NCBI taxonomy): domain Eukaryota; kingdom Viridiplantae; phylum Streptophyta; class Pinopsida; order Araucariales; family Araucariaceae; genus Wollemia; species Wollemia nobilis. The sequence continues at coordinate 1,928,629 of JAQPPZ010003287.1, read as the reverse complement.
AACTTCATCTTCATCAATTTTTCCCTCCTATACTTCCACACAATTTTCTTGAAGAGGTGGCATGTTTATATTTTGAATTTTAGCAGTCTGAATGTTTAGGTCAGCACCCTGATCAAAAAGAAATTTGTCTCTATCAATCTTCTCATTTACTTCATCAGCATACCTCTCCAACTCATTCTAGAAATTACAGAAACATATTCTAGAAATAATGCAGAAATAATAACTAAGGAAATAATGACACCATTCAATGCACATATAACACACAAGATTTACCCTGGTTCACCCGATTTGGGCTAGTCCAGCAAACAAGAGTCTATCCTCCTTGATATATTATTCTCTCTCTTGTCCCTCAAATGGGGCATTACAATAATTATATAAGGAAACTCATACAACCCTAAACCACCAAGTGGTATTAGGGTACCGTGGATACAACACCGTGGGCTAAACCACCCACACCCACTAACCACCCACCAACCGTGGGAATCCCGAGGGCACCCCCGGACCCCCCCTACCCGTCGTCTTTTGCGCTGTAGTGCCTCTCATACAATTCTTTTCTGGCAAAGAATGAGACATATCCAACAGTCTGAATATTCAGGTCAGCACCCTGATCAAAAAGAAATTTGTCTCTATCAATCTTCTCATTTACTTCATCAGCATACCTCTCCAACTCATCAGGAAAGCCACCATCCAACCACTTGTTGGTCTGTTTTGTTTCTAACTTTAACCAGGAGACATCTTCATCGACATCGATCTCCTCATCAAATTTGGAGTCTTCACCATGAAAAAAAACATCATGCAACAATGAAGCTGTTGCCGGGGAAAAATGCAAGGCTCATCATACCTTATGTCCAAGGTCTCACAGACCTCACTGGATTGCTCCGGAAGTAATTCCACAAGCGTTGTCTCTGTCATTACCCTCATTATTAAAGTCATCCTGGGTCTCTGCCCTGCTTACCGCATGAGGAGAAGCATCTATTTCTAGCTCTAAGGTCTCAACCTCCTTGCTGTCCATAACTTTACTTGGATGCAATAAGTCATTTCCCTTTGTCCCTGTTTTTATTCCAACTGCTAATGGAGGCTTCAACCACTTAGGATGATGTTCTATTATTGTTGTAAAAAACTCATTTTGTTCTTGAAATTTTTGCATCAGCTCTATCATGAGTTCCTGGATAGTAGCCATTACCTACACACTCCTGCAACTTTGTAACCCTCAGGCTGGCAGGATAAGCTGAGCTCTGATACCACTGAAATGAGCTGCCCTGTTCAATTTGCTATTATCTCCAACTGATGGACTATAAACCTCTGAATCTTTGACTGAATCACATAAGCGTGAATCCTAAATGAATTCACCAACCAAGAACTAGGTTTTCGTCCAACTCCCTTCTCCAATACTGAGGGTTTCCGTCCTCAGAACTTCAACAATCTGCACACTGTCGATCCCTGAAATGGAACCGATCTGTCCTTTGGGGTTTCGTCCGTTGGGTTATCGATTGGGGTTTCCGCCCCTTTCGATGAAGAAATATCAGCCGTCGGCCTTAATCTCCAAGAGAAGAAATAACATAAACCAGAATGTCTGAAATGAGACCAAGCCACCAAATAAATAGGATCCTCCTTGGAAAACTCTTTTTTGCGCGCTCAATGTGGGATAAACATATTTCTTTCCCTTTAATTATAATATAAAGTTTTAACTTTATAAAATGAATTTAATAATTCACTTAATAAAGCCAAGCTTTGCGCTTTAAAAACTATGCCTTATGAAACTTCGATTGACCAACTGAAACTTGTTCTAGATACCCATTTTGTTGTAGAACAACATCCCCCTGTCCGCTCGGCAAGAAACCCTAAAACCCGACACTGCTAAAAATAGTAATTCTAGCATCCTAGCTCCGTTTGACCCCGAACAACCACCAAAACTGAGCTCTAAGAATCCAAAAGCTGTCTCAAATATCTCCAAAGGCTCTCATCCATATGACATAGCCTACGGGAACCCGTGTATAGGCTAATCTCTATGTGCTCCCACTAGCTGATTAGAAGGGGACATTACATGATGTTTCTTACTCATACTAGACAGGACATTGCATATGATGTGTCACTTATTTCTAGGTATATGAGTGAGCCATCTTAGATACACTTGAAGGCAGCCAAGAGGATATTAAGGTATGTGAAGGGTACAATCTATTTTGCCATACATTATCATGCATCTAACAATATTGAGTTGGCTGATTCTAGTGATCCTGATTGGGGTGGTTGTTTGGATGACCAGAAGTCAACATTTGACAATTGTTTCACCCATGGTTCGGGGCTGATCACCTGGAGTTTGAAGAAGCAAGGATCGGTTGCATTCTCTTCTACAAAAGCAGAATACACCGCCATCACTTTAGCTGGTGCACAAGCACTATGGCTAAAGAAAATTTTAGAAGAAATCGGCAAGAAGCAATGCCAAATAACAGTAATCTTTTGTGATAATATGAGCACTATCAAATTGGAAAAGAATCTAGTTCATCATAGCAAATCTAAGCATTTTGATTTAAATACCACTTCATTAGAGACATGATTCAAAAGAAAGAAATTGAATTGAGGTATGTGAATACTCATGAAAGCTGGCTGATATTTTTACTAAAGGTGTAGCAAAATTTCAGTTCCTAAAGCTCAGAGACTAAAGGTGTAGCAAAATTGTTCATCTGCCCAACATCAAGAGGGAGAATGTTGGTATTTGATGCTGATCTCTCCAGCTGCCAAATGGATTTTATTGACCAAGATTTGCTGCTGCCAATTCAGCTGCCAGACTGGGTCGAGCATAAACCAATAAACATACATTTAAAAAGGGGTAAATTTTATATTTGAAGAGAAATGGAAAACTAAAAGATTGTTGGAGAATAAGTTGAAGAAGGGGCATGACTTTTAGCCTTCCATGTCCCACCTTTCCCATTGTTGGAAAAGCATAAATGGATGTATTGCTGTAATTCCAAACTATCGGCAAGGGAAGCATTTATAGAAGTCTTCAGTTATGAGAGCTGCTAAAATATTGTTTTAATGATCAGAAAAATAGACATCTTCATGTTGGTAAATTGATGCAGGTTTTAGTTTTTTTTCATTGTTTATTTTTGCTGCTGCTGTAGCACCTACAACAGGGGACTGCAATGTTGTTTTAAAGCCAAATTTGAAGAATCTGTGATATATTTTTGTTGTATGTATTGCTGCAATTTTATATATACTTCAGCTGCAATTTTATCAATGAATTAGTGTTTTATGAAAGCATTTATAATTCTGAATTGTATTGGCTTTATTTTACTTCTTCTTGGCTGGAAAGAACAAGGATGTTATTTTAAATCTCTTCAAACAATATATGTCACTTAAGTTATGGGGTGCTTTTATGTTGATCGATGTATCTGGTTATGGCAGTTGGGCAGTTGCCAACCACTCCCTGATGGATCCTTCTAGTATATATTTACTACATACCAGCTTCAGGCATGTTCATATCATCATAGGCAAAGAGATTGTTGTCATTGTTTATAGTCATATGATTGAGCATTTGCAGAACATTGTTGTCACATTGTATGAGGCTGGATTTTTTATGTACCAGAGATAATGACATACATTGGTTATTGCTGTGAATTATATTGAACTGCTGCATATTTATTTACATTGAATATTGATTTCCATTATTGTTCTCTATACATGGCTTGAAATATGAAAAACCTATACTACTATTAAAAAAATTCTCTTGACGCTTTGGTCAAGCCAACTATTACTTATGGGTCAGTGGTTTGGGGCCCTAGTCTTGGCCCGACTGAGTGGTCACGGGTTGAACGAGTGCAGACACTCTTTCTTCGACGATTCATTCGTTGCAAGGGAACAGTCCCTCGTTCTATTATTCTGGCAGAGTTTGGGGCTTCTCCTCTCCAGCTTGAGATTATCTTCCTGATTATCGGTTATCTTCACAGGATCCGTACTTTCGGAGATACCCCTGAGGGTTGCAGGCGGTACCCTTACCTCGCCCTTCGCTCCTCGATGGAACTCTCTCCGAGTTCTCGGAGAGGCCGGAGGAGCTGGTATTTTCAGGTTTCTACTCTCCTGGCCAGCATTCAGATACAGATAGACAGGATGCCCCCTTATTCTTTGGGGGTTCTCCCCCCCTCTCGGCTTACTAAGGAGAAAATGCTCCACGAGATTCGGAAGGATGTTAGTCTCCAGTACACCAGATGCACATGGATCTCTCATGTTGCCCCTCTTTCCCCCAAGTTGTCTTTCTACCATGAGCACTTCTTACAGATATAGGAGGGCAGAATAGTTCCTCCACAATACCTTCAGCAACACACATTGCATAGTCTTCGGATCACTATTGGGCAACTCAGGGTGTGTTCGCACCAACTCCGAATTGAGTCAGATCACCATCTTCCGATGGAGGAGCGGATTTGCTTGTTTTGCTCCTTCGGTGAAGTTGAAACCCTTCATCACTTTATTTTTTGTTGTCCCATTTATTATGAGATCTGAGGTAGGTTCCACTACCTTTTCAAGGACAACTATCGATCTGTGTCTACCTTCTCCAAATACCCGGACCAGCGTTGTCTCGCACTCTTTCTTAGGGAGATAACTCAGCTTCGACGACATAAAAGTTCTCTAAATGCATCTCACCCTCCTCAACATCGGCTCATCACTACATACTTCACCAACTTCGATGTACCAGGTGACTTCAATCGGAAACGCCCCAAATCATCCAGTTCGAACAGAAGCAAGGTCACTAGACAACGCACCAACAGTTTGTCAGGGTTCCGAACTAGCAATGGGCAAAGACATATCATGGACGTCTTAAGCTCCAGTACTTCGGCCTCGACATTTAGGAGAGATTAGTTTCTGGCAGGTTCTTGGAGCTTGCCCCCCCCATGGGTTGCTCCCTCCCCCCTCCTCTCTCTCCGTTCTTCTTGGCATGCACTCCTCTCTGTTGGATTGCAGCCCTCCCCCCAAACGCTCTCCCTTTTCTTTTCTTTTCCCTTTCTCTTTGGCTCGTTTGTCGGGTTTCATCTTGTATTTATCTTAGTTCTTTTCTTTGTTGGGCTTTTTAGCCTGCTAGCTAGCAATCATTATTGTCCTTCTTATAGTCCCTTGGGTTTTCTTTTGGCCCAACGCAGACATTAATAATATTTCATTTCATTTCATTTCTCACCACCCAACACTCTTTTATTGATTTTTTTTTGTACATTTTAGCATCCCCACTACTAATAATTTATTTTTCTTTCATGGCCTACCATTCTTCTCATGTCTTGTTATCAACGGTATGACAACAAGTGATTTTGGTCCATTATGCATTCCACCTTCCCCACTTGACTTCATCCGAGTTTAGAATTTTGAGTTAATATCTTTGAAGAAGAATTGACATTTTTAATTATGGCCATGAAAAATGAAAGAAGAGTTGAATGTTGATGTAGCAAGCATTTCTATTCACATTGGAATGTTGATGTGTGTTGACAATGAAGCCACAAGATTCACATCTCTGCTTGTGTGAAGGCAATTGTGAGCAATGAGATCGGGTTTTCAGATATGAGAATGAGCACAGGGATCAAAGAATATATGTTTATAAATCCTTTGTAGGGCAAACAGTACAGGTGTTGAATGGTATTATAACCAGAGAGAATTCTAAACTATTTCCCCCTAGCGAAAATTGCTGGGAATGAAGACAGTTGAAGATCTTCTAGAAGTGTCATTACTGACATATTCTTTGAAGTTTGGTTGGCATGAACATCCTTTGGTACAGGCAGGCCAGTTCATTGCAAACTAAGTTTGAAGCATTAATCAAGAGTCATGATTCACAAGATCAGGGTTGTTCCAAATTTGTTGAGAAAATAAAAAGCATAATGATGGTAAAGAACTAAGATGTCAATGAAGAAAAAGATGCAATTAATAAAAGGATAATGAGAATTTCGATATGTAGTCGTGAATGCAACACCAATGTAAGCCATTAAATCTCATATGTACTAGCCCAGAAATCTGCTTGTCTTGAGAAACTTACATGGGCTTTTTGAAATTTACATTGAAGCATATTATGAATTTTATGTATTCGAGGATTGTTGTTCTCAAGGTAGAAGAACCATGATATCTTCAAATTTCTCTATAGTCCTTGTATTCAATATGGAAGGTTGGCTGTTTTCTATTTGTGCCAGAGGTAGAAGTACAATTATATGTTCAGTGTTTTCTAAAGTACTTGTTGTCAATATGGAAGGTTGGTTATTTTTCAAGTTTGCACAAATCAATGTCTTTTGCGAACAATTTTGTTAGACTCCAAAGGTGCATATGCACAAAGCTTTTAGCTTTTGCGAAGATCAAAACAAAGACGTAGGCATGTAAAAACAAGACATATTTCAACAATTGGACAGAAGGAATCCCATCTCATGATGATCATGGTAAAGGACTAGATTTTTGCAACTATCAACATTTGTGATGAAAACAAAGCCTTGCAGAAGTGAATACATAGACACAAGTCTACTCACTAGTCTTTATTTGACCATCCACTTTCAATATTTGTACCACCTACATACCATATTTGTAAACAAATAAGACAGGCATCTCATGGACAAAAATTGCTATGACAAAACTTTCAACAATCCACACTAATATTGAGCCATACAATTTCATTCTATTCCTAAATTAAAAAAGCCTCTATAAAACGCTTGGTATAGAAAATCAATTCATATCAGTGTCAAAAGCAATATAACTACTGCAACAATCCACTCTAACCATACAATTTCATTCTATTCCTAAGTTAAAAAAACCTCTATAAAACGCTTGGTATGGATGATCAATTCAGATCAGAGTCAAAAGCAATATAGCTACTACTCTTCAAGACTTTATAAGTTGTAACAAAGAATTGTGCCTCTCATAATGATATCTCACTTATTCAAATGGCATTTGTTTGTTTTCATTATAGGACACCACATCTCTGTCTTTTTACTTCTGTTAAATGACGCATGTTTCTGTTTATGTAGGAACCCACAATGCATTCTTACATGGAAGTATCCAAATTCCAAACACTAATATACTCTTATGTCACACATTGAGAAGAAAGCCAAAATAAGACAGCATTCATATACAGTCTTGACATCAACTAAGAACTCAACCAATAACATAAGTCAAAGCATAATATGAGTTAAATTCATACTCTTAAACTAAAAGATCTGAGATTTCAAGATTTCCTTTTAACAATTTATGGTTAAGAGATGCATTACAACATAAAATCTGCATAGGAAAACTAAATGTAGGGTTATCTGAAGCCAAATGCGCTACAATTCATTTAGTTTCCTACCTTAGAGACATTCCAACAGAAGCTTACGATTTGTGACAAATTATTTAAGATGTCTTATGAAACAAACCTTGGAAGCCTTCACATTGGCAAGGCAAATTCCAACTAAACCAGCACCAGAGCCTACCTGTTCCACAGAACATTTGCATATCAGATAAAAAAAATTAAGGTCTACAAAAAAGAATCAATAAAATCGAAAACATTTCAACATAGAGAACACATATTAAAAAATGAAAAATCCCAATGATATGCATCATATTTCTCACATGTTGCACATTTATAAATAGTTAGGTGATGAAATTCATCACCTAATATTTTCTTGATTTAACCACTCATTTACTGTCTTTTATAAGAGCTCCATTCAATAAACTTTTCTTCATACTTTACTCAATCATAACCACCACGTTACTTGACATTCCCTTTGATGTTCTTGAATGAATTGTCTCAGCCTTAATATTGCTTTTTTAGAACAACAATTAGATTCTATCTACTCTCTTTCTCTCTCTCTCTCAAATTCAAACTTTAACGTCCATTAAGCTCATTAATCATATTTATTAATAATTACTTTAAAAGAATAAAAAACCTTATTAATAAATACTTGAAGGAATCAAAAATTGTTTTATACTAACAAAGACAACAACATGTTTGCTTTGTCAATCTTTTAAATGCAATATTACCAACCATATTATGATTATCATGTTCCTGTACATTGATACAAGTTGATACCTTAGACCATCTGTTGTGATATATAATTAATTCAAGCCAAGTAATCCTTCCAAATCTTTCTACAGCTTAGTACTATACATTACACATGAACAAAACAGAGTTTTGCAGATTACTCGACCTGGATACCTGCCTAGAAAGGGTAAAAACAACACTGTTGACTATAATAGTACTCGTACGTGTCCATGAATCCCACAGTAACCAAAAAACAAATGGGTTCAGAATGAAAGAAGATTATCACAAACACACAATTGAAGATGAGTGTCTCTTATCATTCATCACAATAAATCCTGGACTATACAAAAACCTAGCCTTCACTATCTACCTGAAACTAATAACAATAATAATATTTCTAGAACCAACAACAAGAAGGCACCAATTGAGAAATGAATGCCTCCTGGAGTTCAAGGATATTTTTTTAGTTGTTTAACATTCCAAAAGCTTGTCAAATCCTAGTGCACCAAGGAGTTCACTGTAACGTCCCAACATAATTCCAGCATTGTAAATATTGTCTTTTGTATAAGTGTGTTTGGGCGTCATTGAGAGTATTTCGTCATATTTTGTGGTTAAAATAGGAGTTATAGGGGTTAACAAGTGTGTTTTGACAAGTTTGAATGTTGGTATATGAGTTAGTAGAGTTAATTATTGTATTAGGAGGGTTTTTGATTCAAAAACAAAGCTATATTATAGGCATTTGACAAAGTGACGTTTCGAAAGTTATTATTATTATTATTTCTTTGTTGTGTGGGGTCCAATATAACTTAAGTGACTTTTAGTGATCTCAACATGGGATTATATCATAGCCATTGGATCTTATGAGATTGAGATCTAATCTCAGCCCTCCATGGTTAAATCTAAAGGCATCTAAAGGCTGGGACTTAATCTCACTTTAGGGTTTGAGAATAAAAGGGACTTTAGGGTTTCATTTGTGGGTATTGTGAATTTGGAGAATTTGGAATTTGGGAGAGCTTTGCTCTTTTGGGCTCTTGCATTCTGTTGCAGGAGATTATTGGGGTTCCCTTTGGAGAGATCCATTGGAGGCTTGAAAGGGTAAAATCCTAGGGCTATCAACCCATTGAAGAGGCAAATCCATTCTTTTTTTTTTTTTTAAGCGAAAAACCCCTTGCAGAGCCGCCTTGGTCTGAGAGACCACGAACAAGGGGTTCTACACCGTCAAAGTCACCCGGGAGTCGCACCCGACCCCTGCCCGCACCAACATTATCAATTGGATTTTGGATACCCAATTCAGCTTTTTGGTAGGGTGAAGATTTGAACCTGGGACATCCCTTGGAGGATTGCCCTCTCCTCTCCAACTCACGTACAACACCTGGGTAAGAGGCAAATCCATTCAAGGTTTGCATGTGTGAATCCATTTTTGCAATGTTATCTGTTGACGATTTTGTCACATTGCTTGGAGGGGTAGTAAAATCCAAAATTCTGTGATGATTTCTTGGTTTGTTTTCTTTATTTTTGTTGTAAACAGCACTCTAGCAATTTTGGCTATCATTTTTGCTCCCTTTTTGTAAATAAACTATACATAGAGAAGCTTCGCCCATAGCTTCGCAAGGAGAAAACAGGAAAATGAAATACATGCCCAAAATTTTCTAAGGCATGAAAAGAGCTTCGCAAGCTGTCCCCCCGCAATATAAATATTAAAAAATTATTTTTAAATATTTAATTATAAGTTATATAAAAATGTTATTTATCCATCTATTATATATAATTTTATTAATTTATAAATATACCTAAGTCTTTGTAGATTAAAATTTATAACCTCTAGTGGCTTATAAGTTATAACCTCTTGTGTTTTATAACGTCACTTTATTAAATTATTTCAAGGCATTGCCAAACCCTTTTGAAGTCTCATTGCTCATGGTGTCGTTTACAAGTGGTGAAAGAATAAATTAGGGTTACTTTAGTTTGAGTATAGTGTGAAAGTATAAAACTTAAAAGTCTATGAAATATATATTGGGTATGCAAGGTAAAAGTATCATTTATAATTTTATAGCCTTAATTTCCAGGTCCTTTCAACATGAAATGCTTTTTAAAATAAAAATAAAGATACCTCTTGACGGATGTGTACAAGAAGTATTACTCAAAAAAAAATAAAGATACCTCATATGTTTTATTTGGAAATGATTGAATATGAAGTTATAATATTAGTTATTATATTATAACGTTTAATATTAGTACATAACATTATATTAGTTATAACGTATATTATATGTCATATTAAAGTATATTATAATACATTATATGTCATATTAAAGTATATTATAATATATTATAACATTTAATATTAGTTATTATATTATAATACATTATATGTTAAGTTAGTATATTATAATAACTAATATGACATAACAGTAACGTGTCTAGGTGTCTACGTGTCTACATGTTTCAAACCAGGTGAATCTCCTGGATTATAAACCAGGTGGATTATTAGCAGGTCATTTTTAATTGAAAAGCCGTCGGCGTGAGCGACAACGTAACCGGTCCTCGACGCGTTTCGAACGCGAGACTTGTGCGGTTGCTTTGGTTCAGAGACATTTTGTTCCCAAGGTTCGACGAGTAGAAGAGAGAGGGATTCGTCATTTGGGTAATTGAAGACAGGTGTTGGCGCTAGTTGGTGGAGTGTTAAATCATATAGGAGAATCAGAGAAGGGCATTCGCAGAGAATCTCCTGGATTATAAAATAGTGGTTACTAAATATTAAAATATACATACAAAAATTTAAATCAGAGAAGGGCATTCGCAGAGGAGAGGAGAAGGGCATTCGCAGAGGAAAAGGGGGTCGCCTTAACTAGTCTTTCATTCTGTTCTTAAATTTTTTTGAACTTGTTTAATGTTTCGAATTACAGTTGAATTTCAGTAATATTTATTAATTTTTATAATATTATTTTATTAATTTTTATATTATTTTATAATATTATGGACGGACCCAACTGTGGGTCCGTCCACAGTTCCGCCTGGGGGACACAGATACGACCGGGTCCGTCCTATATCCGGGTCCCCCAGGCGGAACCCTGGAGGGACCCACAATCGAATCGAACCCGGACCCGGACCGGTTATGGACCTTTTTCGGATCCGGGGGTCTAGGGGGGCCAAACCGGTAACACTGCATTTTTTGAGATCAAAGGTTTCAAAGACTGTTTTTGGCATCAGATTTGAGAGGGTTTGGAACCCTAGGTGGAGCACTCAGCCTGGGAAGTGATTCATTTGCCAAATATTGCTCCAAGAAGTGAACGTCCAGCCTTGGAAAGGTTGTTATTGCAGTTTTGGAGGCAGTTTTGTGTTTGACAAGTGCATATCAGATTTGTAGGGTTTTCTTAGTCTATTTTTGTTGCGGCAAATATAAATAAAAAAATCAAAATATTCTGCTGTTATTCCTGCTGTATTTTCCAGTTTTCGGCAACTTAGGTTTTGAGCAATATTTTGTTGTAAAATTCTGCAAGTGTTTTGTTTTTCCTGCGTTGGTATATTTCATTCAAGAATTTATGTAAGGTACCTCAAGTATTTTGCTGGTTCAGGCCATGGCACATGTACAAGTGACTTCACAAGTCCACCAATGCCTTGTGGACTTATCATGGCCACTCGTGTCAACAATTTCAAAAAACCAAACTCATCACCCCCCTGAAATACCTCAGAATATCTCAACCCCAAAAAAGTAGAACAGTAACAAGTGCAGCCCCAAGAGTACATCAGTGTTCTTTTGTGCTTAAATGCAAATTGTTCTTAGTCCACCGCATTATATGCTCATCAAAACACCCATAACAGTTATTCATCATTATATTCAGTAAACTAAGATCTGAACACCTTTCTAAAGCAGATGAACTGGTTGAACAGATTCGTCTATGCATAACAGCAAACCATATCTCAGCATGGCAGCAGATTAATCAACACAACAGTCAAACAGTTTCAGCACAGCAGTCAGACTTTTTGAAAAATGCTTGCTGACATCACAGGTGGCATTGCTGGCATCAGCAATATGAATACCCTGTTGTTTTGAACCTGTCCACTTTCCTCCTCAATCTCCTAAGCTGGATTAAATTTACATTGATAGTCGTTAATAAAGTGATTAGAGATCAAATGGCATGAGCTCAACCGGTTAAATTCCTCAACTTTCAAGGACGAGACTGAGGTTTGAATCTTGCCAAGCAAAACATGCATAATTGCCAAGTTGTTGTAATACCACTATGTGATCATGATGTAATACAAGTGGGGCCCGTTTCATACCCATATACCCAATTAAAAATAAATAAATAAAGTGATTAGAGGACATTAGTTTGTCCTCAAGGTTATACAACTTGACAAAATTAATGGCACCTCCTTAAGTGAACCTTAAAAATTATACATCACAAACTAAATATTATTATCCTAAATGCCTAAATGAATCTATTCTCTAACACACACACCCTTAATGTCCATTTAGGCAACCTCGGCCACTAAAACATCTTCATTCAACAACGACAAAATTGTCTGCCTCATCCAAAGTCTTCAAAAAACAAAAATATAATTGCCTTCATATTTTTCCTCTATGCTCCAAAGAGCAACAAAATCTTCAACAAGTTCTCACAGCACAAAAAATGGGCATCCAGTTGGCACAATCTGGTGACTGATGCTTTCATATAAATAAAGGTCTCATCGTATGACACTCGAACTATGAACCCATCTAGACAGAAAACAAATTATCTAACTTGAGTAAACTTGAAGCCATGTGCATTCACCACAAAATCAACAAAATGCCATCAACAAATTCAATAAAAACTCACAAGAAACCTTCAAATTTTTCATAGAAAACCACCCAACTTATTCTCTAGAGCAATTTGTTCTCATGAAAAATATTTCTTTAAACAAGCCAACTAAAAGACCTCATAAGGACCCCTTCACATCAAAATTTGCATTCTCACATTGTCTCCTCTTTGTAAAAATTAAAATGACCTTATAATTTGGACGTCTAGGACCCCAGCATGAGACTTGTGGATTGGACTCAAATTGAGAGACTTCATGCCTTCATGCTCCAATGTACAACACACTAAAGATGCGCACTTCCACACAGCATCATTCAAACTGAATTTGCAACCCATCCCCTTCAGTTTGAGAGTATATTCAGGACTGTCTTTTAATTGCATAGACTTCAGGTTTGAGATAAGATAAGATTATTCTATTATATCCACAGATGGCCAAAGTAGGTGAATGGGACTCATTGAAAAAAGCTGTTACAAACTATAATACACTCTAGTAACCAAAAAGTACTACAAAAATTAGCTAAACTAGAGTAAAGAATCTATCGTAAAGTACTACTTTAAACTAGAACAACTATATGGCATAAAATTACAACCTTGAGGGTCACCCAAAATGGATAAACCCTAACATGCTAAAAGTAATGATTAAGGGAGCTATAAGTCGAGGTACAACAAAGATAGGAAGGAGCTCCAATGAATCCATGTGCCAACATTAATCTATAGTGGATATAAAGTAGAAGCATGGTCATCATCATCACCAACTATGCCAAAAGGGCCAACATAGGATCAAACAATGCTCCCAAGAGAATGGCCAAGCTTAAGAGGGCCTGGTTGGATAATCCTAGCAATACATGGAGTTCGACCCCTCAAGACTCTCCTAGCAACCATAGAAATGGAACCAATAGAAAAGGACAAGAAACTAATAAGTTTCGTCTATCCACAACTCCTTATTATGTGAGGGGTGGTCGAAATCCAACACCCAAGAAGTATAATCCTGTCCTATCGCAAGCAAGACGAAAGAACTGAAGCCCTAGCAACCACTCTTGTATGCAAACAAGGGCACATAGATCTGTCATTAATATTTTGGATAGTTTTAGCTTCAAATGAGTGCTTATTACTCTCGATTGCAGAGATAGTGTGAACGAATAAGGTGATTAGTCAAGTAATAGTTTGTCTCCCCTGTAATAACTGACATTGAAGAGTGGTTTGAGAATATCTTCAAGATTGTCTTCAATGAGACGCAAGGTGCAACGAAGGTGTGCATGAAAATGCAAGGTGCAAAGGCATGTGTGACAATGCAAGGCGCAACGAAAACACACATGAGGACACAAGGCACAACAAAGGCATGCATGATAGCGCAAAGCACAATGAAGGACCAACTAACAAGTTTGACAATAGAGAAAACATGGTTCGACAAGAAAAACAGATAGCCAATGAAGTGGGTTGTGCACTAGACGATGCACAAGATTGAAGTCCAGCACTAAAACAATCCAGGTTGGCATCTTCGATGGTAACTGACATAGGAGTCCAACATTAGTTCAATTACAATTTGGCTTGTCTAATGATGAGTGGAAAAGGAATCAACATTGGAGCAACTATAGGTTCATTCATTTGATAATGTATAGGATAGAAGTTTGGCATAGAAACAACTACATTGTGGTTGTCTAGCAATGCATGTGACAAGAGCGAGATATGCAAGCAACCATTCCCCCTTTGACGAATCAATCGATCACAGCAATGACTAATATTGACATGACATACAACTTAACAACTATCCAACATTTCATGGTAGTGGAACAAAGGACTCATTCAAACATTGGAAATTCTGCCTTACAATCTAGAAGGCCAATGAGTGGATTATGAAGTCAGTTTGAGGTAGCTATTCCTTACGAGACAATGTGGAACCATAATCAACTAGTACATGGAAGTTCCAAAGGGCAAGTACCAGACCTAGGAGGAGTTGCAAGAAGCCTTTGTGAAGAAGTTCAAGTTGTCTTGCAATGATGGCAAGCTCACTGCTAAAATCTACAAAATAGAGCAAAGTAGCACAAAGTTTGTTCAATCCTACAGTCGACGGTTGAACAAGTTGGTCACCCATGTGCAATAGAAGCCATCAAATGCATTGAAGAAAATATGACCCATGGAATGTCTTCTTCCTTTGTATAGGAAAAAAATCACGGTGGTCCCTCCAACGTCATACCAAGAAGCCTTGAGCAGGCCATAAATTTAGGAAGTAATGGAACGACATTATTCAAATGTTGGAGTTAAGGAGCCAATGACGAGTGACTCCAAAGATGAGAGTAACCTTGGCAACAAGAGAGACAACTCTGAGAATGAGAGCAATCTGAGGGATGATTTGAGGATATCATCTTGAGGTTGAGGTTGGGCAATCACTGACAAGAGTAACTCTGAAGATGAGAGTGACGAGAGCAATAATTCTGAGAACGAGCATGAAAAAACAAGAACATTGCTAAGCACTCTCCTTAAGGAGATTGACATGCCTATTTGAGGAATACAAGATTAAATGACACTTATGGTGCAATAATTCCACAAAAGCAAAACACATATTTTGTGATAAATGTGAGAAGGAAGGACACTCGATAAAAAAATGCCCCTCAAATTTGAAAAACACTTAAAGGTGTATATGGAAAAAGGGAGATTTGTTCCAACTAGAAGTGCCATAAGGGGTTTCAAAAACACTATTAGGGAAATAGAAGACGCGTTAATTATGATATTGAGGGAATATTCAATGTACACAGCAAGATATGTCATCTTTAAAGGCACTTCGCATGAGGCTGTCAAAGTAATACAAGCAACAATGAGCTAATGATAAGTAGATGGTTCAAGAATCCTGAGAAGAGTCAAAGCCCCAAACAGGAAGAAAAGAGCATTGTAAACTTGATTAGAGTCAAGGATGTAGACCATGATATGGTGGGTGTGCTACAAGTTGTATAGACGTTGACGTTAATAGAGACACAACCAAATGCGTCTACCTATGACTCAGACATTGAATTAGAAACCTTGGCGATATGTGGCAGTTATTTGTTACAATGTTTTTCTTTGCAGACAAAGGACAAGAACATGTCTAAAACCACAACCTGTCTAAAGGCAAACATGAGGAAGATTTCAATCAAGATGACAAAGGATGTCATTAGGACATGTAGGGTTGTCATCTTGAAAATGCCAGGCACAAGATTGGGGATGACAATTGTATGGGTGATTAAGGATGCCATTAAAGTGAGGAAGCATGTGGTCCAATGAAAAGATTGCAAAGCCATCTAGGGAGTCCATATCGTCCTCTAAGAGTAGGCCATCGAAGCAATGCACAAGAAAATATATTTGAGAATTCACCTTTGTCATCTGAGGGTTTGAGTTGGCTATATGAGAGGAGTTGGTCATCTGAGTGTTAGAGTTGGTTCTCCAAGAGAAGCTCGTCGTCTAGGAGCCTACCCTAGTCGTCTAAGGATTAGTCTTGCTCTCTAGGAGCCAACCCTTATCGTCTAAAGTTTGGTGTCGATCATCCAGGAGGTGCCCAGCTAGGATCCAACCTAGGTCATCTAAAGGTTTTCCCTAGTCGTCCAAAGGTTGGTTTTGGTTGTCCAAGTGCTCCCTATGGTTGTCAAAATGGTTGTTATGTCCACCTAAGGTGGTCATCTGTAGGTCGTTTGAGTGATTGTCATCCACAAAATGATTATTCGTGTCATTTAGGATATGCAATTTGTCTAACTTGTCATTGCCATCCGATGTATTACTGTAGTCTTGATTGTGGTTGAAGTCCATAGGGTGGTTGCCATCTAACACAAGCTGGTTATTCAAAGGAGGTCGTCTGGACTACCCATCCAAGGGGAAGTTGTCTGATGGCCAACAGAGGGAGGTCATCTGATAGGGTTATCTAGGTGAGGCCATCTGGCCTGCCCCTCCAAGGGAGGTCCTCTTGCCTGGTCGTTCGAGAGAGGCCATCAAATAGGGCTGTTTAGGGGAGTCCGTCAAGCCTAGTTGTTCGATGGAGGCCATTTGGCTTGGTCTTTTGGAAGAATCTATCCAGCTAGGCCATGTGGGCTACATCGCCTGGCCTAGCCATTCAAAGAAGACCATCAGACAAGGCCTTCCAAGGGATGCCAAATGAACTAGTCATCTAAAGGAGACCGTTATCGTCTGGGTCGTCTACAAGCAAGAGCAAGAGATCATTTGTGCATTGCAAAGGAGCTGTGGAAAAGTAAGATTTTTGTTTGACACCAAATCAACAAGGCTCAAGGCATAGAAACCATGGGTTCATAGGGAGAGTCTCAAAAGTCTTGAAATATTTGCATCCCCTTGAAACTTGGATGTCTACACACTAATGTCAATCATCACAACACAAAAGGTTCAGGAAAACAAAAGTACTCACCAATATTTCAGCTTGTTGAAGGAGTCTTGTCAGATGATATATCATTTTATTCACTGCAATATCACCCTAGGTCCAAGTTTGAGTTGAAACAGTTGCCTCTTGGAGTGAATGAGATTGATTGTTAACCTTTAGTACAGTCCTATGTGCCTGTGATTGAAATGTTTCCTGTAGCTGAGTTAAACATAGAGATGACTTTTCAGGTCCCAGCCTAGCCAGCATGCCTAATTGGCATATGATATCCCCTTGTGGGAACAATGGAACTGTTTACTTAAAAATGTTATTTCAAATCTATTCCTCCTTAGGTTTCAACTCGGTTGGAAATCAGGACTTGACAATCTGCCTATGTCCTTAGACGTAATCTGCCTTACATATCACTAGTGCCAATAATTACCCATAAAATCACAAAAATTTCAAAACCAGCTAATCATTAGTGGTGTCACAGTGGGTAGCAGAAACAGTACCTGCATAAATATTATGTTTGCAGATAGGTTGAACTGGACACACAGGAGCAGTTGTAATTCCAAATACTAAATCCATCGTGTGGTTGAGAGGATTAGGAGAATCTTCTGGCTTTGGTCATTACTTAACAGAACAGTTGCATTAAGCAGACAAGTATATTGCTGAGTATCAAACAGCTATAATGAGGCAGTTGTCGTATACTAACTCAATTACATAGAAGCAGAGGGCAAAATTTCTTCTGCTAGAAGTTAATTGCCAATTGGATACATAAGATGCCAAGCACTCATTTTAAAGAATCTTTTTGCACACTCTGGAAGAACCAGAGATTAAGTATATCCAAAACTTGCAGATGATATAGTGAAATGCAAAAAGATGCACCTTTTTTAAATTCATTTGGATTCTTGGTGATAAATAGATTTTTTTCTAGATGGATAGCTACCGTCACTTTAAGACTCTCTTTGCTCTTTAGAATTAGAATAATTAAATAGAAAAGGATAAAGACCAGCCCTAGGAAAACTTCATGTTAGGAGGTGAAGTCAATATCCAGATCTCCAATGTTCTTCAGCAGAGAGGTGCATGGTGGTGCAGCTTATGGAGAGGAAACAAACAGTTTTTTGTAGTCTTCCTTTGGGAGAGGAAACAAATAATTTTTGGACTCTTCCTTTGGAAGAGGAAACGAACAGTTTTTTGGACTCTTCCTTTGGAAGAGGAAACAAACAGTTTTTGGAGTCTTCCTTTGGGAGAGGAAACGAACAATTTGTTTTTTCTATAAAAGGGGAATGACCCCTTGCATGTAAATGTTGATTGAATGTAATTCTGCCAAAATCAATAACTGCCATTGCCCCGTGGTTTTTCTTGCACATTGCAGGTTTTCCACGTAAAATCTGTGTTACTGTTTTTCTTTGCTTGTGTTTTTCTACTTGCACATAATTTTGCTATATATTCTAACATCTGGTATCAGAGCCTAGCATTTTGTGCGACTGGGAGCTGCAACAATGACTGGAAGATGAAGGTGGAGGATTTGTTGGTTCAAAATGACCAAGCCCTAGCCTTGAAAATGTTAGGAAGTGAAGTCACTATGCAGTATAGGCAGCCAGGAAACAGGATTGCAACAGGTTCAAGCTGGCTGACGTCTGGGCTGCCAGAAGTCTAGGCTGGCAGACGTCTGGGCTTGACGTCTGGGCTGCTAGACGTCTAGGCTGGCAGACGTCTAGGCTAGCAGACGTCTGGGCAGCCAAACGTCTAGGCTGGTAGACGTCCAGCCTGACGTCAAGCCAAGTAGACGTCATAGGAGCTGACGTCTAGGTAGACGACAGGAATGCGAAAGACGAACAGTCTTTGGGAGTGGAAACGAACAATATTTTGGAGGCTTTCGTTGGAAGAGGAAACGAACAATTTGGAGTCTTCCTTATGCGCTATAAAAAGGAATTGACCCCTTGCATATGTTAGAGAGGTTGTTGAAAACATTGAAAGACGTGAATGTAAATTTTAATGAAAATAATAAAAGAGAAGTTGCCATTGCCCCGTGGTTTTTCTTTTACATTGCAGGTTTCCACGTAAATCTCTGTGTCACTTGTGTCATTGTTTCCATGTTCTATATTTTTGTTATTGTGCTTCCTCTTGAAGGTGATAAATCTTGAGTTTTTTTCTTAACATCTGGTATCAAAAATAAGGTTTTGTGTGAGTGGGAGCTGCAACAATGACAAAAGGTGTAACAAAGTTCAAGATTGAGAAATTTGATGGCAGGAACTTCGCTCTATGGAAGATGAAGGTGGAGGATTTGCTGGTTCAGAATGACCAAGCGCAAGCCTTGAAAGCGGTCACGAGTAAACCAAGCAGCATGAAATATGAGGAGTGGGTAACGCTTGACAGGAAGGCGGTTTCTACAATCCGTGTCTGCCTAGCGGACTCCATCTTGTTCAATATAGCTGTAGATAAGACCGCGGAAGCCCGTTGGCAAAAGCTTGAAAAGTTGTATGAGACAAAATCAACAACTCACAAGGTTTTTCTGAAAAAGCAGCTTTATAGCTTGAGGATTAAGGAAAGTTCATCCGTGGTAGATCATTTGAATGAGTTTAATACTCTAATAATTTAACTGGTTTCAGTTAATGTGAAGATGGAGGATGAAGATAGGGCTATCACCCTACTTTGTTCCCTCCCGGACACTTGGGATCATATGGTGATGACCATCAGTAATTCATCATCAAGAACTCTCAAATTTGATGACGTGGTAGCTGCTTTGTTGGCAGAAAAGTTGAAGCGAAAAACGTCTCTGGAACCCTCAACCAATGAAGCCCTATATGTGAGAGGTCGATCATTCGAGGAGAGTAAACAAGGTACAAAGCAGTCTAGATCTAAGTCTAAAGGACGTAAGAAGAAATGGAAGTGTTGGCATTGTGGGAATCCTAGACACTCCAAGAAGGACTGTTGGAAAGGTCTATTTGGGTGAAAAGCAAAATCAACCATCAGCCATATTGTGGTGGAAAGGTCTATTTGGGTGATGATCACCCTTTCGAAATTGTGGGAAGAGGGGACAGAAGGATCAGGTTGGACGATGGTAGAGGAGCTCTTGTAGTAGCAAAGGGAGAATCTTATAGGACTTTATACCGTTTATGCGGTGATACGGTGACGCACCATGCAACAGCAGCAACTTCTGTTCAGGATGCAGTAATGCTATGGCTTCAACGCCTAGGCCATATGAGTTAAAAAGGCCTGAAAATTCTGCATGACAGAGGTATGCTTTCTGGGATTAAGTCTTGCAATTTAGACTTATGTGAGCACTGTATTTTTGGTAAACAAAAGAGGGTTCGGTTTACTGCAAGTCCTAGTAAGAAAACTGATTTTCTGCAACTTATACATTCGGATATATTTGGACCAGTCCCCGCTCAGTCCTTAAATGGCGCCATCTATTTTCTGACTTTTATAGATGATTATTCTAGGAGAGTATGGGTTTATTTTCTGAAGAAGAAGTCGGAAGCTTTGTAGAAATTTAAGGAGTTCAAAGCACGAGTAGAAAAGAGTTTGGGCAAGTCGATTTTATGTCTCAGGTCAGATAATGAGGGTGAATATTGCTCCAAGGAATTTGATAAATTTTGTATGCAAGAAGGTATTAAGCACCAGAAGACTGTACCATACACTCCACAACAAAATGGTGTGGTTGAGCGGATGAAACGCACAATCATGGAACGTGCAAGAAGAATGCTTAGCGCAGCCATGTTGGAGAAAAAGTTCTAGGCGGAGGCTGTTAATACAGTTGTTTATCTTATTAACAGGTCACCTATAGCTGCATTGGATGGTCAGATTCCGGAGGAGGTTTGGTGTTGTAAGCCAGTTGATTACTCTCATTTTCGCACCTTTGGTTGTGACGCGTTTGCCCATGTACCCAAAGAAAAAAGGTCCAAGCTTGACCCGAAGTCAAGCAAATGTGTTTTTCTCGGCTATGGAGATATAGTGAAGGGGTATAGATTGTGGGATCCTACTGCCCACAAGATAATTATTAGCCGGGATGTAATTGTTGATGAAAAATTCATGCAAAGGAAGGAGGTACAGCAAAATCCTAATGTTGTACCATTTGTACCATTGTGCATACTATAAGAGGTTTGACGATGGCAGTTTTTTATTATTTTGTTGTATGTTGACGATATGTTGGTTGCAGGTCCCAAAATGCAGGTCCCAACATGAAGAAAATCATTGATCTTAAGGCTCAGTTGGCTAGGACGTTTGAAATGAAGGATTTAGGAGCAGCGAACCAAATTTTAGGGATGAAGATACACAGGGACAAAAAAGGAAGAAAGATCTGGTTAAGTCAAAAGTCATATGTGGAAAAGATTCTGCAACGCTTCAATATGCAGAATGCTAAACCAGTTAGTACCCCACTTCTTCCACACTTAAATTTGTCTTCCAACCAGTGTTCTAGAACAAAAGCAGAGAAGACAAGCATGTCTCGTGTACCGTATTCATTAGCAATAGGAAGCCTCGTGTATGCCATGGTGAGCACCGGACCGGATATTGCCCAAGCAGTGGGAGTAGTCAGCCGATACATGGCAAATCCTAGTAAGGAGCATTGGAATGCGGTGAAGTGGATATTCCGATATTTAAGAGCCCCTTCAGATGTTGCCATTTACTCTGGATCGGCAGATTTGCAAGTTACAGGTTTTGTGGATTCTGATTATGGTGGAGATAGAGATGGGAGAAAATCCACTACAAGATATACCTTCACTCTTCTTTGGAGGAGCGGTGAGTTGGGCTTCTAAGTTGCGATCTGTTGTGGCTTTATCAACCATTGAAGCGAGAATACATTGCAGCAACTCATGCCGACAAAGAGGGAATTTGGCTAGAGCGATTGTTGGGTGACTTCAAGTTAATGCGGGAGAAAATTACTGTTGCATTGTGATAGCCGAGTGCTATTCAGCTAGTGAAGAATCCAACATTCCATGATCGCACGAAACACATTGATGTCAAGTACCACTTTATCAGAAATGTGGTGGAAGAAGGTAGGATCCTGTTGCATAAAATCGACACTGAAGTGAATCCTGCAGATACGCTTACAAAGTCGGTCAAGGTAGAGAAGTTTGAATGGTGCAGAACTTCTCTGGGCTTGCTGAACAATAACAAGAGCAGCATTGGGCAATTGGCACTGGATGAAGATCTTTGGCAGAAGAATTCCTGAATATTGACTTCAAGTGGGAGAATGTTAGGAAGTGAAGTCACTATGCAGTACAGGCAGCCAGGAAACAGGATTGCAACAGGTTCAAGCTAGCAGACGTTTTGGCCTGACGTCTGAGCTGCCTGATATCTGGGCTGCCAGACGTCTAGGCTGGCAGACGTCTGGGCCTGACGTCTGGGTTGGAAGACGTCTCATCTGCCAGACGTCTAGGCTGGCAGACGTCTAGGCCTGACGTCCGAGCTCCCAGACGTCTAGGCTGGCAGACATCTAGGCCTGACGTCTGGGCTACCAGACGTCTAGGCTGGTAGACGTCCAGCCTGACGTCAAGCCAAGTAGACGTCATAGGAGTGGACGTCTAGGTAGACGACAGGAATGCGGAAGACGAACAGTCTTGGGAGCGGAAACGAACAGTCTTTGGAGGCTTTTGTTAGAAGAGGAAACGAACAGTCTTGGGAGCGGAAACGAACAGTCTTTGGAGGCTTTCGTTGGAAGAGGAAACGAACAGTTTGGAGTCTTCCTTCTTCGCTATAAAAGGAAATTGACCCCTTGCATATGTTAGAGAGGTTGTTGAAAACTTTGAAAGACGTGAATGTAAATTTTGCTGAAAATAATAAAAGAGAAGTTGCCATTGCCCCGTGGTTTTTCCTGCACATTGCAGGTTTCCACGTAAATCTTTGTGTCACTTGTGTTACTGTTTCCGTGTTCTATATTTTTGTTATTGTGCTTCCTCTTGCAGATGATAAATCTTGAGTTTTTTTCTTAATAGAAAAGGATTGCGAGTAAACCAAGCAACATGAAAGATGAGGAGTGGGCAACACTAGACAGGAAGGCGGTTTCTACAATCCGTCTATGCCTAGCAGACTCCGCCTTGTTCAATGTTGTTGAAGAAAAGACCGCAGAAGCCCTTTGGAAGAAGCTTGAAAAGTTGTCTGAGACGAAATCTACAACAAATAAGGTTTTTCTAAAAAAACAGCTTTATAGCCTAAGGATGAAGGAGAGTTCATCTGTGGCAGATCACTTGAATGAGTTTAATACCCTTATCAATAAATTGGTTTCAATTAATGTGAATATGGAGGATGAGGACAGAGCCATCACCCTGCTTTGTTCCCTCCCGAAATATTGGGATCATTTGGTGATGACCATCAGGAATTCATCCTCAGGAAATTCTAAAATTTGATGATGTGGTAGCCGCTTTGTTGGTAGAAGAGTTGAGGCGAAAAACGTCTCTAGAACCCTCAACCAATGAAGCCCTAGCTATGAGAGGTCGATCTTTCGAGAAGAGTCAACAAGGTAGATCACAATCCAGATCTAAGTCTAAAGGAGGCAAGCTGAAAGGGAATTGTTGGCATTGTGGGAAGCCAAGGCACTCAAAGGACTGTTGGCAGTTAACAAAGGAAAAAAATGGTGAAAAGCAATTTCAGCCATCAGCTAAGGGCCAGTACAGTAAATTCTGGAGAGACAGCAACATGTGAAGCTTTTTGTATCAACAATAGCAAATCTGTTTTATATACTTGGGTTTTGGACTCGGGTGCATCTTTCCACATGTTACCTCACCGAGACTGGTTTGACAAATATCAGCTATATAGTTGTGGGAAGGTCTACTTGGGTGATGATCACCCTTTAGAAATTGTGGGAAGAGGGGACATAAGGATCAGGTTGGACGATGGTAGAGAAAGGATGTTATGTGATGTGCGACATGTGCCCGATTTGCGAAAGAATTTGCTCTCAATCAAGATGATGGATAAGCTAGGGTATTCTATCACTTTCGGTAACCACTATTGCAAAATTACCAGAGGTGCTATTGTAGTAGCAAAGGGAGAATCTTATGGGACCCTATTTCGTTTATGCGGTGATACGGTGACAAATCATGCAGCAGCAACAACTTTTGTTCAGGATGCAGTAATGCTATGGCATCAACGCCTAGGCCATATGAGTGAAAAAGGTCTGAAAATTCTGCATGATAGAGATATACTTTTTGGGATTAAGTCTTGCAATTTAGACTTGTGTGAGCACTATATTTTTGGTAAACAAAAGAGGGTTCCGTTTATTGCAAGTCCTGGTAAGAGTTCTGATTTTTTGCAACTTATACATTCGGATGTATTTGGACCAGTCCCCACTCAGTCCTTAAATGGCGCCATCTATTTTTTGACTTTAATAGATGATTATTCTAGGTGAGTATGGGTTTATTTTCTGAAGAAGAAGTCGGAAGCTTTGTATAAATTTAAAGAGTTCAAAGCACAGGTAGAGAAGAGTTTGGGCAAGCATGTTTTATGTCTTAGGTCAGATAATGGGGGGGAATATTGCTCCAAGGAATTTGATAAATTTTGTACGCAGGAAGGAATTAAGCACCAGAAGACTGTACCATATACTCCACAACAAAATGGTGTGGTTGAGCGAATGAATCGCACAATCATGGAACGTGCAAGAAGCATGCTCAGCGCATCCATGTTGGATAAAAGGTTCTTGGCAGAGGTTGTTAATACAGTTGTTTACCTCATTAACAGGTCACGTACAACTGCGTTGGATGGGCAGATTCTAGAGGAGGTTTGGTGTGGTAAGCCATTTCATTACTCTCATTTGCGTACCTTTCGTTGTGATGCATTTGTCCATGTGCCTAATGAAAAAAGGTCCAAACTTTACCCAAAGTCAAGCAAATGTGTTTTTCTCGACTACGGAGATTCAGTGAAGGGGTATAGACTGTGGGATCCTACTGCCCACAAGGTAATTATTGACCGAGATGTTATTTTTGATGAAAAACCCATGCAAAGGAAGGAGGTACAGCAAACATCTAATGTTGTACCAGTTGAAGTAGACATAACCGAAGATGAAAATGAAAATCAGCATGCTGAAATTTTTGACCAGCATGCTGAATTTTTTGACCAGCATGCAGAACAGCAAGTAGAACAGCAAGTAGAGCAGCCACAACAGTCACAAGACCGAAAGCCACAATCAACAGATCATTGGGTTAGAAGATCTACACGTCCACAAAAGTGTCCGAAAAGGTATTCTCATGTTTATCAGTCCTCTTTTGCTTTGTTAACTGATGATGGTGAGCCTAGTTCATTTCAAGAAGCTAGAGAGTCTGAGAATGCAGAAAAGTGGAGGAAATCCATGGAGGAGGAAATCGAGGCACTTCGCAAGAATAAAACGTGGGAACTTGTGGATCTCCCACCTAAAAGAAAGGTTGTTGGAAACAAGTGGGTTTACAAAGTAAATAAAAACAGTGATGGGTTGTTGAAACACTATAAAGCTCACTTGGTGGCAAAAGGCTATGTGCAAAAGTCAGGTATAGACTTTAATGAAATTTTTTCTCCAGTTGTGAAGATGACTACTGTTAGAGTTTTACTTGCACTTGTAGCAGCACAGGATTTAGAACTGGAGCAACTTGATGTAAAGACTGCTTTCCTGCATGGTGATCTTGAGGAGGATATTTATATGGATTAGCCTGAGGGCTATGAAGAAAGAGGCAAAGAGCATTTGGTTTGCAGACTGAAGAAATCTTTGTATGGGTTGAAACAAGTGCCAAGGATGTGGTACAGAAAATTTGACACCTTCATGAAGAGCCAAGGTTTCAACAAGAGTGAAGCTGACCATTGTGGATACTATAAGAGGTTTGATGATGGCAGTTTTATTATTTTGTTGTTGTATGTTGATGATATGCTAGTTGCAGGCCCCAACATGAAGAAAATCATTGATCTTAAGGCTCAGTTGGCTAGGACATTTGAAATGAAGGATTTAAGAGCAGCAAACCAAATTTTAGGGATGAAGATACACAGGGACAGAAAAGGAAGAAAGATCTGGTTAAGTCAAAAGTCATATATAGAAAAGATTCTGCAGCGCTTCAATATGCAAAATGCAAAACCCGTTAGTACCCCACTTCTTTTACACTTAAATTGTCTTCCAACCAATGTCCTAGAACAGAAGCAAAGAAGACAAGCATGTCTCGTCTATCGTATTCATCAGCAGTAGGAAGCCTCGTGTATGCCATGGTGAGCACCAGACCGGATATTGCCCAAGCAATGGGAGTAGTTAGCCGGTACATGGCAAATCCTGGTAAGGAGCATTGGAATGCGGTGAAGTGGATATTTAGATATTTAAGAGGCACTTCAGATGCTGCTATTTACTACGGATCGGATAGTTTGCAAGTTAAAGGTTTTGTGGATTTTGATTATGGTGGAGATAGAGATGGGAGAAAGTCCACTACAGGATATACTTTCACTCTTGCTGGTGGAGTTGTGAGTTGGGCTTCTAAGTTGCAGTTTGTGGTGGCTTCATCAACCACTGAAGTAGAATATATTGCAGTGACTCGTGCCAGCAAAGAGGCAATTTGGCTAGAGCGACTGTTGGGTGACTTCAAGGTAATGCAAGGGAAAATTGCGTTGCATTGCAATAGCGAAAGTGCTAGTCAGCTAGTGAAGAACCCAACATTCCATGATCGCACGAAACACATTGATGTCAAGTACCACTTTATAAGAAATGTGGTGGAAGAAGGTAGGATCCTGTTGCAGAAAATCGACACTAAAGTGAATCCTACAGATATGCTTACTAAGTCGGTCAAGACAGAGAAGTTTGAGTGGTGCAAAACTTCTCTGGGCTTGCTGAAATTGTGATAAGGGCAGCATTGGGCAATTGGCAATTGGATGGGAAAAACATAGGCAAAGAATTCCTGTATATCGAGTTCAAGTGGGAGAATGTTAGGAGGTGAAGTCAATATCCAAATCTCCATTGTTCTTCAGCAGAGAGGTGCATGGTGTTGCAACTTATGGAGAGGAAACAAACAGTTTTCTGTAGTCTTCCTTTGGGAGAGGAAACAAACAGTTTTTTGGACTCTTCCTTTGGAAGAGGAAACGAACAGTTTTTTGGACTCTTCCTTTGGAAGAGGAAACGAACAGTTTTTGGAGTCTTCCTTTGGGAGAGGAAACGAACAGTTTGTTTTTTCTATAAAATGGGAATGACCCCTTGCATGTAAATGTTGATTGAATGTAATTCTGCCAAAATCAATAAAATATCAAGCTGCCATTGCCCCGTGGTTTTTCCTGCACATTGCAGGTTTTCCACGTAAAATCTGTGTTACTGTTTTTCCCTGCTTTATTGTGTTTTTCTGCTTGCACATAATTTTGCTATATTTTTTAACAGTTGAAAGTCACATGGTTACCATAGAAACTGCCAAGCATGAAGCATCTACCAGCTGTAACAAATTACTGGAGATGGATGCAAGAATTAGATAACCAAGATATTAATTTGACCAATGCATTTTTAACTTGTCTCTTGAAATAAAAAAGAAATTGAATTAGCAAAAGAAAAAAAATTCACTAAAGGGCTCCCAAATAAAACATAAAACTCATGAATCGCATCACAGGACTATAATAATGGAACTAGGCAGGGCAATAGTAAAGCCAAAATTACAATTTTGGATATCGAGGTAGAGAAACCAGAGCATATGTAGCAGAAAATAGTATCCTTGAAGGAGGTCTTAGCTGCACAAATCAATCATACTAAGACAGGAGATGCTGATTTGGCATCTAAGCAGTATGTAAAGCAGAACCTCATGGAGACTCTGACATATATTTTAGGGTACACAAGTTACTGGAAACAAGATACAATGCTTTCAATTAAAAATTTCTTTATTGCAGCAGCTTTCATAACTATGATAACGTCCTCACCAAGACCAAGTTCACACCTACATCAACTTCCACTCAGCAGGACGCTAAATTCTCTATAGGGGTAGAAGCATTATAATTAAATTATTAATGATTGTGAGTAAAACCAATTTTGTACTTATTGTAACCATTGGGTGCTCAATAATCACGTACAGTATGTTAAACAAGCCGATAAAAATCAAAACAAATCCTTTTTGACAATTTTTCATAAAGTCCAGGGCAGTTTCATGGTCTCGTTTCCTAGTCCACTGCTGAGAATAAGATGTGGGGGCGGATTTATTATATGGGACATTTATTCACTATGCCCACATGATGCGACTGCCATTGGTTTCTGTCCTCATATGACAACGAAATTCTTTTACCAGTACATGTGGCACTTGTTCTAAAATGGAAGACAGTTTCGCTCTACTAATTACCCAATGTACACATCCTACGGGCCTAACGCTTACCCCTACAAATTTGAATGGAGCCTTCCAGGTTCCTTCCTAAGGCTTCACAGAGAAGGTCAAAAAGTCTTCTTACATGAAGAATAAATCCTTGACTGAAATCCTAAGATTTTTTCACATGGTATCATTTAATTCTTCTCAATTAAGGTGAAAGTCCACAACCACATATTGCATAGTACAATGTGTCTTAAGCTTAATGTTTAAGAGACTTATCGAAGGCTTTACCCAATACCACCTTGAATCTTTTCTAATGCTTCAATTTTCTACACCTGTTAATGTACAATTTGATACTGTTTTAATTAAGCTCAACAAATCCTGGTACAGGCAATCACCCAGTGAATTAATCTTTCTTATAATGCACGTGCGCATGGATAATATGTATATTTGTTGCCAAGTCACATATTTGTTCCAGATAGATTCTTGTACAGGCTATTAAAGCCTCCATACATGCTAATACGGATTTTCTATGTTCAATGCTTTCCTCTGAAATTTCTCCAAGTTTCTCTAAGCTTTCTACCTTCTACATCCGCAAATTTTCTACTAATATTAGGCTTCTGCACTTTGGCAGGCCTAAGCCACTATATGGTCCTTGATTATATAGATAAGTCAATAAATAATAGCATGTTATAAGGAAACAAATAAAGCACTATACTACATATCCTAAAATATTTTAGTTATTAACGTTTTTAGTTCACTATACATATGGTTATGAGCAGAACGGTTGTCCTGATTAATGTTCCCCAACCAAATCTTCTCCCCATAGTTCCTATATATTGTATGGGCATTTTGAGTGAAATCATTCCTTGCACATATCCGGCCCATATATTCTTAAAAGAATGGTCATTGTACATTGTAGTCCCTGAATAATTAAGGCAACTTTGCGTTTCAAAACATATAGTGTATTGAAATGTAGATAAGTTTGATGCATATAATAAATAAATCAGTACACACAGATGTATCATTTCCTTCAAGTCCATTATCTTCTGAGAGTTTGGTGGTAGAGATAAGCAAGACGCATCCACGTTAAACACATCAAAATATAATATGTTATGAAAAATAAGATACATGTAAATAGTACGGACGAGAATAACTACTGATATCCTCATCTCAAAATAAAAGACAAGGATAATAGACAGTCTTTTTACTCATAAAGAAAAAATTTAATGCCCATGATATTATGAATTTTCTAAGATTTTTATTATTGAAAACTTTCATCACCTCCCCATATTATGCATACATACATTAAAAAAAGAAAAAGGGATCCTCCCACTTGCTTTGAATTGCATTTGAAGTAGGCTCTTTCAAACAAGTTTTCTACCTCAAAGCAGCATTTACTAGAGAACAGTTGTTGATGAGAGAGTATGAATTCTGATAGGAACAAACTTGACGGCCAAATACAGCACCTGCAAGACATGAATTATGTAAGATGCAAACTAGGAGTCAAACCACTGAAGACAAACACATATCAAGTGTGAAAATGTCATACACAAGAAAAATCAACTCAAGAAAAAATGCAGAAGAATTGACATAAAGAGGATCCTTCTGAGATATTCCTCCACACCCATGTAATTCTTCAACTTTCAGATATTATGTAACATTTTAAAAACATTAGAAAACAAGCAAAAGAGATATCCAGCTAACAATTTGTTAGTATTGCAACTACTTCAGTGTAGTCGACCTAGGGGGGTTGACAGAATTTATGACTACAAAGTCTGTTAGACTATAAAAACCTAACAATGATACAGCTTGCACGGCAAAATACAAGCTTAGAATGGTTCATTTGTTTCTTCAGCACTAAAAGAGGTTCCACAATAAATTAGGAAAAAATCAGTTCAAAATCCTACGGATAAATTTGTTCATTTTGGAAAAAGGACTTTTGGATGAAACTATGTTGCCTTGACACTTAAATTTTGAAAGAAGCCATTCCATAGCAATATTGCATAAAGCTTCTCTTTCTTGAAAACATAAAATACCATATGATTATGCTCTTCCTCTTTCTTGAGTTAAAATTATGTCATTTGCTAAGGCAACTTTCCAAGGATAGGTATGAAAATATTGTTCATAATATGTTCTAGAAATGGTAGATGCATTAATCAATTTCAAAACAAATTACTAAAAATTCCTAATGATCATGTCTAGCAGCAAAGCGCTCTCATCTATATCACTACTACGGATATGAATTAAATGATAATCGCTCATCAGATCAATCATTGAGAATATGAGAGCAAATTCATATCTGTAGCAGATCATCAAATTTTGAGTGAAAACAATTATGTTTAACCATCAATTTATTGAGTGCTTATTAGACTAATTGAATCAATCTTTTATCTTTATTTGGAGGCAACCTTCTATACCCATTGTCTCAATTATGTCTTGTCATGTAGTATCTGAGGCAAATAATGGACCAAATAATGGGACTGAATGTTGTGCTTGTAGTCTTGCCCCAGCTGCTAAGTTTATCCTTAATTGTTTTATTTAAGTTAGAGACTTTATGTACCAGAACCTTTTGAAATATTTCTAACATAAAGTATGTGCACACATAAACATCTCCCACCATAGTATCACATTTGTATCACAAATCACACGCCAACTATGGGCGTACATATTGTAAAAATATTATGAATCTAATGCTGCAAGCATCAACAAGAATGACAACTATAAAATAGCTGCTTTTTCTGTCGTGTATGGTCTCAGACTCTCAAGTATTGCTACCATAAGTAGCATGACGTGGGATACAAAGATGGAGATAGGAATGAGGACAGATTTCATATTTAAAATATAAGGGACATGAATAGAAGTACAACTATATTTTATAAATAGTAACCAGAAGATGTGTATTGGTACATGTACTGAATTCCCATCCGTAGACCCAAATTTACTGGTATCTATGACTGCCACATTTCAATAACCATCATAGACAGCAAAGCACCAACTCATTTTATGCAATTACTGAAGCATAACATAATAGGAGGCAAATTTAGTTTCTGCAACATTTGGTAGTTGCCCTTTTACAAATTGCCCATACATGCCTTTGGTATGTTGGTGGTTTCTGATGAAAATGTGTACATCTTTGTCAAAATCACATACTCGTTTCATCCTTGCAACTTCATCAAGAAGTGATTATTTGGCAAGATTTAAACTATAAGCAATGCCCTGAGTCCAGAAGCAATTATTGTTATACCTGCCATCCATTAAATCAGCTGATTTGCATGCCCATGCATTGTCTATGATGACTTGCATGAAGTTTAAAAAGTCCCGTAATCTTAGCTCCATGCTTGTCTCCAAATTCCCCTGATCGGTTCTTATTTCTTGCCTGAAATATTAACCTTTTTCAAGAAATATGATCCAAAGGATCCATCACTATCAGAATAGTCAATGCCCTAATACTTGTACCAATCCAACAATTTGATGTAAGGGACACTCTGATAGTATCTTGACTGGACTGAACCATTTCCAACAACATCAACTTCTCCATCAAGAGGTTAAATATTTTTTAAATGGTTGTGTAGCTCTTAAGAGCCTCACCGAGTGATCAGTTATATCTCACCAATATAATAGTTGATTTAACAGAATTTCATATACATTTACTTTAAATGGGCAACACAACTATCTGTTCTTCCCTTCCTGCAATGTCAAACATCAATAAGCACATCTGACTTGCCTTTTGGTGGATGACGATGTTTCTCCTTTCAGGTCATTCAAGTTTTCTTGCTGCAGTTTGTGCTTCATCTCTCTCATACTTCATTATGTCTTTTAGAGTTACAACTGCACCTTTCAAATACAACAGCTGGCCGTTGAAGAATTTGGTAACATATCTCCACAAAGGAGATCTGACAGCATGCTGCTGCTGCTGTGTCTTTATATCGTTATATTCAACAACAATACTGCTTCTCCCTTTTGAATTTGTCATTAATCCCTCCACAAAAACCAGGGGCACTCCCATATTGTTATAGGAAGAGAAAACTGCCCTTGGTTGTGTTTCTTCTCCATTTGGTTTTTTTAATGGGTTATATGGAATTGAAACGAGCCCTACCCCTTTTACATCATGACCATATAGTGGTAGGGCAACAGCTTGAAAATGATGCATGTATCACTTGGCAAGATTTGAACCTCAGTTTCCTCCTTGAAAGTCAACGAAATTAATTTGTTGAGCTAATGCCATTTAATAAATGTTAAGGTTCACCCATGGGATTTAAACCTAGGTTTATGGTATGAAGATCTTCACTCTCAACCAATTGTCCCAAAAACAAAACAAAATCTTATTTCTCTTTGTTTCTCCATACTTAATGAAACAATTACAGTTTCTTGGCTTTTCAAAATATGGGCAACATTTTTAAGAAAACAATAGCATGGGGGACCCACAGCCACCCTATGCACCAAATGGAAGAGCGAAAAATTTATCGGCCTCATAGCTGGCTCCCCTCTTGTTCTTTATATATATATATTCCTATTGATTCTTGAAATTTTTTAAGGGGGTGTTTCCTGTCTGGAGACACAAGAAACATTCTTATTTACAAAAAAATGTGTCAGAAATGTTCTCCCTGTCCACAAACACAACCCCACGAAAACATGGTTGCCATTGTGCATCCAGTAAAGGTAAAAGGTAAAGTAATTTTTAACATCCACAAGACCATAGGTTATATGAGACGACCCTCATAGAGGATGTTATTTACCCAATATATGTTTATCCAACCAAACTTCGGTTACCAAAGTATGGTGTACAACTCTACCCCCCATTGGATTTAAACCTTGAACCTCTTATTCGAAGTTCCAAAGTCTTACCATTAGGCCCACTCAAGTTGTACATAAACGTGTTCAAGAAGGTGTAACATGCAAAGCTAAAGGATCCAGAAAAATAACTTTAGGCTCCTTGACAAGGATTCAAGCCTCCAATCATTTGAGTGTTGGAAATCACTCACAACAAAATAAGGTCACTTCAAGTGTGCACTAACAAAGAACAAGATTGATTAAAGTCGTTAAAAAAGAAATGAGTAAAAACACAAGTAAAAGACAAAGTAAGAAATAGTTAACCTGCATTAAATGCATTATCAACTAAGAGGAATCCTTTTAATTGTCTTTAATCAATATAGAGTTAAAAGAGGGAAAGTGGCATACCCCGTTCCTCCTTCCAACATATTAAGAGACGACCTCAGTGATACAGTCAGAATTACACGATCTCTGATCTGTTGATTTCCAATGGAAGCTAAATGGAGATTACTCGTAGTTGGAAATATGAACATTAAATTTCTGTAACATTTTCCTATGCTTGGAGACAAATCACAATCCTGCAAAATACAAATTCCACAGAATACTTGAAATGAAAGACTCACAAAGAATAACTAAATCAACTCCAATCCTCCATTTGAAAAAAGAAAATGAAATCATATTCAACATTTTTCTTGAGATATTGGACAAAAACTGAATGCATCCAGACAGTAGTCAGAAAATTTTCGAAGGTAGCAAACTGCTTATACAACAAATCTATGGAGGATTAAATTGCAGAAAATGTATATGACAAAAAAATAAATATAATAAATACACTTATGTTTTAAAAGCAGAAAATGCAGCTTGCTGTAATTGCACCCTTATCAGTTAAGGTAGTAACTAATACAACAGAATAGCCTACAATATAGAAAGAAAGCAGTTATAAAAAAAATAAGGATTATTAATGTCCACATATGACCAAAACATTTCAATAATGAATATAATAAATACGCTCATGTTCTAAGGCAGAAAATGCAGCTTGCTGTGATTGAACCCTTGGTAGTTAAGGTAGTAAGTAGTAACTAATACAACAAAATAGCCCATTATATAGAAAGGAAAAAGATTAAAAAGCAAAAAAACGATTATTAACGTCCACAGGTGACCAAAATAGGTCAATGGGACTCAAATAGTACACTTGGTTACATAGCGTCAGGGAAGCCAGAAACAGTGTTCCCAACACTACAAAATTATAACTCTGACCCAGAATGGGCAAAACATGTCTGAAAAATGGCATCATGTGGAAAATATAGATTAATACTACAGTACAGATACGAAACATACATAGCACCAGAATAGTACATGGCCAGCTAAAACTGTTATAGGAAATCCACTAATGAGAATAGGTGGACATGTTACAGCATATTTAGGGTTTAGTTGTTTATGTGTCCACCCCATGATGTTGAGGTCTAGTGCTGTTTAGTACTTTCACTTTAGTGTAATCTTGTTTAGTACCTTTTACAGTTGCTACAATGCATCATAACAAATTATTGCCAGTGAGTCCCATTCACCTACTTTAGTCAATCATGGACATTAATAGAATCATCCTTATCTTATCCAGTAGAAATCATGATCTTAATGCAGGTACCATTAGTCCATGTCCATACATGCTGAATCGTTGCCAAACACCTAGGACAGGATAGTCCTAACAATGGAAAAAAGGAATCATTAGGACAAAACAGACGCAGTTGGATCCTGGAAAGCCTCCTATTATCTAAAGTCAATAACACACTTCAGATAAAGAAAGCAATCTAGAAATGCCTCGTTTGGACCTCCTGGACTGTGGGCATAGAATATGCTGCGTAACTCGTCCTATGTGTGGAAAAGATCCCCTGGTAGCTGCTCTATGAAAAAGGCACTCCCTCATAAGCCTAATGTGATGAGCTTACAATGAAGCATGAGACGGTTATCCATGCAAATAGATATATAACGTTAGTAATAAGCAATAGGAAATAGGATCAAAATAAAGCCTTGTCTACACAAAATGATGAGATTTCCACAATTAAGGATCAAACTGAAACTTTGCCTACACAGACTTAATGTTTCAAGGAGGATGAAACTTACAAGAAGCCTTTACAAGACTTCGATAAAATATTCCAAAATTTCAAAGATATACCTAGACTCAAGATCAAAATAGATTCTCGCTTATATTCAAATATGGTTCCTCTGTTGTAATCACACTTCCATGAGTCAATATTATCATGTAACTTCATGTGCTTCAAATAATTAGCCTTTTGTGGACTCCTTTTTAATGGAAGCATGGAAGGAATTCCATATATAATACCTTTATATTATATTATTGTCTTCCATAGTTCTCATATTTAATAGCCTATTAAAGGGTTATAGTTCTCATATTTAATAGCCTATTAAAGGGTTATTTATGAAGAGGTAGGTAGGAGTGGCCATGAATCTCTATGCTATAACCTTACTTTTACACACACAGAGACACACTTCTACCATTTGGTATAGAGGGAATCCATTAACTTAGCTTTTCTATAACATAACATATTGAATCCTTTATGGATTTTACATAAGAGACCTATCATTGCCTTTCAACTATACAGCTATTACAGAAATATTACAGATTTCTTATTCGCAGCTGCATCTCACCAAATCGGTCTATAAAGTAGCAGCTCACGTAAGGAAGACTTATTAGCCCTTTCAACTGATAGAGGATGATGATGACTTGTTTTTCATAGGAAAAGAATGTTGTTTAAGGGATTTTTCATCATTCATACGAATTACAACAGATCTATGTATTTGGCATTTGAGGACAGTTAGATGTCCCATGAGAATATCATATGTTTAGGAAAATTACCTTTAATTTGATGACACATTATATTCTTATTCCAATGCAATAAATTATGTCTTTGCTTCATTGTTCTATGACTATATGTGATCCAAGATGACCTCATGCTTATCTTTTGTGAAATTAGTGATGCATAGGATATTTACAAACTATGTGATGCATAATGCTTGATTGTCTCTACAGCAGGTCTAAGTGGTCACCGTGACTAATTCTCCTACAATGGCTTCAAGACCATTTCAATTTTAGGTTCCACGGTATTGTCTACTAATGTAACAAGTCAATTCTTGCAAGCACAAATAAACTTGCCAAAATTTGAACTTCTACACTAGTTGTGGGATTTGCCTTCATGTATGGTGTTGCTAGAACCCTTCATGCCTCTCATGGACTTGAGGTTCACATCTTTTCTCCTTTTGTAGGAGGCAATTCTAACATGGCACCAACACACGCGCCACCAAAACCATGACATGCACATGCATGCAGATGTATACACTTATGAATGCATACACACGCATTGGTGATATGTGTCAATAAAAGTTGTCATATGTTAGTTTCACATGGTGGTGTTGTAAGTGGCAATATAAGTGTTTGTAATTGTAATAATGTAATGTAATGGGTTATTTTAATTTTTAGTAAATATTAGTAGTTTGTTGATAGTTGGGCAGTTGCCAACTGCTAACCAGCCTGTGAATCCTATCTGTACACATCTATGTGGGAGATGTTGGACTGCTTGTCAATAGATTTGTTCGTCAAGGTATGTTGTACACTTGACTAGACGATAATCTATTCCAGGTAGTCAAGTTATACCTAATACATGCTGTACGCGTAGTGCATCCATATGTATCTTTAAATTATTACCGTAGTGTTCTTTTCTTTATATATTTATAATGGAATTGTGTTGTGGTGTGTTGTATTCCATTTCAACATTTTGGCATCACTGCCTATGTGAAATTGGGTCAAATTGGGTGACATGAAGTTGTGGCAAGCATATCATTCGAGTAGGTACGCAATAACGACAATGGGATGACTATAGGGCAATCTTTGAACAATGCAGTCTAAGTATGCCACTACCCCCTTGAGAGGAGGGAAGACTAGAGTTTGCTATAGAAAGTGGTGCGGACTTGGTGGTTGACATCAACAAAAGGCCAAATGATGAAGGCATGCATACCAACGAAGAAGTGTGTGCAAGTGAAGATGTATGTGCAAACATACATGCATATTGACGAAGAAGTCTGCTCAAGTGGAGATGTGCACCCAAAAGTATAAGTTCATGTAGACGTGTGCACCAACAAAGAATATACAAGTGAATATGTGCATGCAAATGTAGAAGTTTGCACAAGCAAAGATGTGCGCGCAAATGAAGTAGTCCAAGCAAGTGAAGAAGTATGCGCAAACGTATACCAACGAAGAAGTGTGTGCAAGTGAAGATGTATGTGCAAACATACATGCATATTGAGAAGTCTGATCAAGTGGAGATGTGCATCCAAAAGTATAAGTTCATGCAGACGTGTGCACCAACAAAAAATATACAAGTGAATATGTGCATGCAAATGTAGAAGTTTGCACAAGCAAAGATGTGCGTGCAAATGAAGTAGTCCAAGCAAGTGAAGAAGTATGCGCAAACGTAGAACTTTGCGCAAGCATATGCACAACCCATGGAGCCATCCATGACAAAGCCATTTGTGATAAGACACGCAATGAGGCAACATGTGAAGAAGACGTGAACAAAGATGAAGACATGCTTGAGGCAAAGACATGCACGAAGGCGAAGATGTATGCATAGACAAATAAGTTCTATTTTTGAACTTGTAGTCCCAATTTGCATGCAGGCTCATCGTCCTTATCCATAACGCCAAAATCAAGCACACAACCTGGAGCTAGGCATGCAAGACTGAAAGCAGGTCATGGTATCTCAAGCGAGACACATCGGGAAGTAGGGCGCACCAATCGTAGCAAGCGGGACACATCGGGAAATGGGGCACACAAAACGTAGCAAGCAGGGCACACCTAGCAGAGAGAGCAAGGTGCACTGATTTGAACGAGGCACAGTGCCACAACAAAGTGTGCTAAGAGTAAGGTGCCCTGCCAGAGTGAGGTGCATTAAGAGGCACCCTACCAAAGTGAGGTGCATTGGAGCTTTGACTTGATTTCTTTCATTTTTCTTGTTTTGTGTTAGCAGGTATCTGTCTAGAGGTGATTGTAGTAATATACTACTACAATTCAAGCAACATTCAAGGACATCAATCTCGACTGATGGGAGATCCCAACTGGTGAATTATCCATTAGGCGAAGAAGTCTTTTGTTGAACTCGCATCATCACCACTTTGGTGGGATCAACATTCGTAGAATTTCCCAATCCATATTAAAAGGGATTGAGAAACAATCCAAAGCACCCATGTCATCTATTAACTCCTCATATGTGTCCTTTATGAAGATCTTTTGCTTCTTCTACCATTTGTCTCACCTCTTCATGTAGCTCCTCTAGTTTGCTTATGACCTCTGCCAACCGATCCCATTGGGCATCTTTTACTTTTCTCTTCAATGAACTCAGCTAATTGCTTTGTCATGAGAACATCTAGGTCTAGCAAATCATTCTCCACCATTTGGCTAATCTTCCCTTGTATCTCCCTAATTGTTTGTTGTAGTTTAGTGAGATTAGCTTCACTACTCTACAGCCTACTCAACCTATAAGGAATGTTTTTAAGTTTCCCGATAAGGACAGTTTTATCTGTCAAATGTTGTTACCTTATCTGGTGGCCAGTCATCTTGCAGACTTACCACATTATCTTGTCATGTTCCCTCCTTGCATCTAGGTGCATCTTATTTTGTTCTATCTTTTAGATCCCTTGATCCACCACCGCTCTACACTCTTCAATATATGAAAACTAAATTTTTGCATATTGAACTTCAGCATATATCATATCCCAAAGGAAACACACTTGCTCAGGTAATGCCCTCCATATAGGCCTTCAATAAATCATCAAGCTTCTCTCCTTCAACACACCTCAAGAAAACACCATCATACCCTCTTCAAAACATGATGTCATTAACGATTACGTAATTCATTGTCTATCTCTTGAAACACATTCTTTCATCTCAAGTTTTACTAACACGGACGATGTTGGTTAGAAGATATCCCTTTACATTATCCATCTATCTAGGTATCTTCCTCTCAACTATCTACTTATCCGATTGCTCAGGTTCCTCTATGAAAGCCACCTTTTCCTTAGTGGAGGATCTCGCTAGATTTTCACAAAGCGCCCTACCCCTTA
Source organism: Wollemia nobilis (assembly GCA_028583015.1). Taxonomy (NCBI): domain Eukaryota; kingdom Viridiplantae; phylum Streptophyta; class Pinopsida; order Araucariales; family Araucariaceae; genus Wollemia; species Wollemia nobilis. The sequence continues at coordinate 1,889,410 of JAQPPZ010003287.1, read as the reverse complement.
TCAATTCGGTCAACTTGATCTCCATGTAAAACTCTTCAATCTTGTTGATCTAGCCAGCACTTTTCTCTCCTAGCTCAACTTGGAGAATAGTACATCTTATGTTAGGGTAAACCACAAATACCATAGTCGTACTCTGGGAAAGATAGTACTTGAATTTCCTCAAGACTTTCATAGTTGTTAACACCTGCTTCCTAATGAAGGTATATTTTTCCTCAAAATTGTGTTAGGTCTAACTCATGAACGATATCAGATGCTCATCCCTCTCGTCATCTTTCAGCGAGAGGACAACAAGCTACACTAATGTCAATCCCGAAAACAAACATCCTGAAACATTTTGAATAAATTAGGTTCACAATCTCTAGGACTTTGGTGAATGCATCCTTTTTGTTCTAAAATGTCTGTTTGCCTTCTTCCGTCCAAGTAAAGTTGTATCCTTCTTCAGAATTTTTGTTATTAGCCTAATCATCTCAGGAAAGTTAGTGTGGAAATGGAATACAACATGCTACAACACAATTTCATTACCACTTAAATGAACAAAATTTATAATGTGAATAACTTACAATTACAATGCATACACTGCACACACAACAATTCAGACTACCCTACACAACATGCAGACGACCTGGCACAATAGTCAGATGGCCTAGCACAACAGTCAGAGGCCTCGACACGGCAATCCAAACCACCCAGCACAACATTTGGACTGTTGACACAACATTCAGATTGCCCAGTGTCTCACATTTGAATTCACGTAACTTCTACTACAATGTGTAATGTCGAAGTACAATACCAACCTCGATACCCACATACCATACCAACCTTTGAAAGAAAGAGGAAGGGGTCTTACATATAGAACTAACTACCCAACACCTCATCATTTTCTTAAATTACATTTGACATGCATTTGACTTACATTTACATTTCATTTCATGACTCACTTTATGACTTTATTAATTATATGTATGCATTTTGTCAAACACTTTGCATACGAACTACAAAATAACACAAAATGACAAAACTTTATTCATTGGTCAATTCGCCTACTTATAGTTCGTAAGAAAGTGTGAGACAAATTGACTTTGACCCATAAAAGATCAAATTCGCTTCACTAACTATGGTAAAGGAAGTGGTTACATGGCCTTGACTCTATCTGAATCAATTGTTAGTCTATCCTTTGACACGACATGACCTAGTAGCTTTCCCTCTTGGACAAAGAAGACAGATTTCTTGGGGTTCAACAAAATGCCAAACTCTCTACAACGCTCAAAAATAGTCTCTCGAATCTGCTTGTTATGGTGCAGTGGTAAATGCCTTGGGTGCTGGTAGAGGCCTACCCAGGTTCCATTCCCCTTGTCTCCATCTTGCAGATATATGGTATAGTTAGGAATGTCCTATGTGCTGGTAGAGGCCGACAAGGCTCCATTCCTCCTATGCCCAACCTGTTGAAAGTGGCACCCCGAAAGGGGTGTTTTCCACTATAAATTAGTTTTACCCAGGTGTTGTAGGTGAGTTGGAGAGGAGAGGGCAATCCTCCAAGGGAGGTCCTAGGTTCGAATCTCCACCCTACCAAAAAGCTGAATTGGGTACCCAAAATCCAATTGATAATGTTGGTGCGGGCAGGGTTGGGTGCGACCCCCGGGTGACTTTGACGGTGTAGAACCCCCTGTTCGTGGTCTCTCAGACCAAGGCGGCCCCGTAAAGGGTTTTTCGCCCAAAAAAAAAAATAGTCTCTCGATGCTCCAAATTTTTGCTCTTGTCTTTTTAGAAAACCGTCATATCGTCCAAACATATCAAAATGATGTCCTCTAGAAACCTTGCAAAAGTCATGCCCATGGCCCTCTAAAAAGTACCTCCTGCATTTGACAACCCAAATGGCATCCTTTGATATGCAAACATCCCCCATTTGGCAATGGAGGTCTTGTACTGATCTTCATCTCAGACCTAGATCTGGTTATATCCCAAAAACCCATCAAGGACAACATCTATGAACCTATAATCTTCTGCAAGATTTGTTCCATTGGAGACAAAGGATAATGATCCTTCAGTGGCCTTATTCAAATTTCTGAAATCTACGCATAGCCAAATGTCTCTATTATTCGTTCTAAACGGCACCATATTTGCAACCCAAGTTGAGTGTTTAATGGGAAAGATTATATGTGCTTGAAGTAACTTCAACAATTCCTTTTTCATGATCATCCCTCTCCTGGGATTAACTAGCCTTTGCTTCTACCTGAACGGCATAGCTCCTAGTTCTAAGTCAATGGTATGCTCAATCACGTTCCTATCATCGACTTTCAAGACTTCATAACTCCATGCTATCATGTCATTGTATTTGTCACACAATTCTTTGAACAGGGACTTTACCTCATTCATGCAATCTTTCCCCAGCAAGAGGGATTTTCCTTTTGCAATCTCCATTGCTTGATAAACAAAGGTTTTCAACTTTAAACAACCCTTTTTACATTGTCATCTAGATTGAACAACCTCTCGAGCATAATCAAACCTTTAGGCAGTTGATTAGTCTTCAATTGAAGACCCCATCCTTGACATCATCACCATATTCATTCTTGTCTCCCATGTACTGAGACTCTCAGATCAGGAATTCAATGATTTGTTCATCATTGTTGAATACCTGTTAGTGATTTGAATTGTCTAGCACTGCAAGTCTATACACCACCTCCAATTCTTTGGGTTTGGTCCACGTCTATAGTAGGGTTGAATCGCATTGCTAAGGATGCTAGTTCATCAATCTTCATGTTTTCCTCCTTGGGTACAGCTAAAATTTCATAAGTGTCAAAGCTCTCCAACGGGTCCCATATTTTGTGTTTATACGCCTTCATCTATCTGTTCTTGGTTGCACATTCAAAGTTGACCTGTTTGACCACCAACTCAGAATCACCTAAGACCCATCAGGTGCTTAACCCCAAACTTTTGTGATTTCCATAGTCCCACGCACAAAGCTTCGCAGTTTTCCATGTTGTTGGTACAGTTGAAAAGCAACCAATAGGCAAAATCAAAGGAGTCTCATTGAGGATTTCTCAATTTAATTCCCACACCAATGCCATTTCGCATCCTTTCCCCATCAAAGTGCATTACCCAAGGTTATTTTTCAACCAATATATGTTCCTTGGTTAACACCAGTAACTCTTTCAGTTCTTTGAAAACCAAAAAATACCCCTTTCAATTTCTTTGAACAACCCTTCCACATTCTCTTCATCTCCTTCTCCAAATATCCCAATAATCATCTCTCTCTCGGAGATGAGCTCTTTTTCCTCAAGTTGTTCATCAACGAATTTTGGTAACTACTTCCAGTTTACCGTCTTGCCATCTTCCAACTTATGCAACAAATAATTACAAGGGGGCTCGTTTTCAATTTTGATTATCTTGCCATCCGTTGGTATTTTCATGTGAGTGTAGTCCATCGCTAAATAGTCGCTTCCTAACAGCTTTCATGTCCATTCTCTTGATAAAAGCATACCAAAGTAAGGGGGAACATTCACCATTACTTCTTGCACAACCACTAGTTCGAGGTGTCGAGCTATTGTCATGACCAAGCCCTTCAAGGTTCCCAAAACATTTACTTTAGTTCCATCCATCTAAATGGGTGCCCTTGTGATGGTAGTATATGTCAAACCCATTTCCTCGCAGACTGCTTTTGGCATCACTATCCCCGTAGCTTGCAAATCATTGTATAGCTTCACAACAAATACCCTTCAATCTTCAGAGTGATACAAAAGGGCAATGGCTTCATTTTCTTTCGTTTGGGAGAGTTGATGACATCTTCAACACTTATCAGTACCTGTTGGGTCTCTTGCCATGAGGTTTTGTTCTTCAATAATTGTTGCCTAAACTATGGCTTGCCTTGCATGCGTAGTGGTTACCCTGACATATGTTCTTTCTTGCTCCTTTAGGGTTTATTACAACAAATCCCTCTAACCAGGTACTGATGGGGCTTCCAGCATGTTCACCTTAGTGGGACTCTTTCTCATTTCATCGGCAATGTTAAATTGGACTCCATGTCACCATCTTTTAAGTTTTAAACCATATGACCCATGCATGAATCATCTATACGGCTTAGTTATAGCAACTTGTCAATGTTGGATATTTCATATTCTTATCAATTGTTCCACTTGACTTTTCTATTGTATTACCCTCTTTCTATTCATTCACATTCACTCTTCCTTTATTTGCTTTAAACCCGTTTGTTGCCCCCTCAAATTCCCCGCTTTTAGTTGCCTTACCATGTGGTACTGTCATAGATGGCAGTGCTCGATCTCCTCTTTGTGTTTCTTGTTGCATTGATGACAATGGGCCTTTCCCTAGAATCTGCACTGACAATTGTCCTCTCCTCAAGATTGTGACTCCTAAATCCACCTTGATACATGCACTAAATTGCAAGGTCTGACGAGAAGGCTCAATCTTGGGCAGATCTTCAATGGCCTTTCTCTTGCTACATGTGGTCATTTCATGTTGTCGATTTATCAGAAAGGCTTGTTCTTTGAAAGGGAAGAATTCCTCTTCTTTTGTTCTCCCAATATTTGCTAGCACAACATTATTCAAATTTGAGATCATCAACATGGAAGGCATGTCTGCAACCTGCTAATTCATCACTGGTTGATTCATCCACTGTTGGTTGGTAACTTACGAGTTTGCCATTGACTAATCAGTTCCAGTGGGTGAATTCGCCATCACTTGGTTAATCATCACAACTTGTTGAGCCTGGCACTGCTGATTGTAAATCATGGTCTGTGCATGATGTATCACAGCGACACATTCAACTTGGTTATGCCTGGTTACACTTGAAACACCACAGAGAGTTGACCTCTGGACTGCATTTACCATATTATTCTACACTCGATTTACCACCGACCTGCTTGCCTATTGAGGTACCTAAGCCTTAGTTAGATAAGGTGTCCTCTGCTACTACCCTCACATCTGTCTTTCGTTGATCATCATCTCATTGCCTTGATCTCTAACTGCATCTTTAAACTCATTCATGTCATTCATCATTCTCTACACACCTTCAACCAGTGACAGAAACAAATATTGGTAAGCAAGACTATGTATAGGCGTGGGTAATGCTAGCACCTGGTTTGGATAGACAACCCAAGTTGGTGTGGACTGGCCTCGGTATGTGACAGTATAAGGGGTAATTGTCTACGTTGGAAGTGGGGTATTAGAGGGTAGCAGTGTGACTTGGGGAGGTGGAAGGGTTGCTTGAGGCTATTGGTAGGTTTGTATATATAGTGTACCAGGAATTGGTGCCAATTAAGGGGGAGGTAAATGTTGGACTTGGGGGGGAATGTCAGGATATAGGTGTGTTGCATAGGCCATAGGAGGAGCAAATGGGAACTTATCAACTTGGATTACCATCTCTTCAATGCGGGCAGCTTCTTCAACTATTGTAGCAAAAGAAACGTGGTTTGTGTTCCCCGTCTTGGAAAAGTCGGGTTGTAAAGACCTCACGTAATAGACCAAGGCTTGTTCATTTGAGGGTCTAACATATGATGGTATCAACTAAACTATGAAGAGGAGCCTTGTATTGAAATCACGATCATTCGAGTGCCTCACCACATTGTTCAATTGAATCCCAATCTAGTAACAACCCATTTGGTAAACTTCAGTACCAAGTAGCCACTTTCTCTAAAAGATCCAACCAATGCATGACCATCACATCCTCTTCATGGATTTGATGAATAGATTTCAGGGTTGACAAGTAATTCAAATGTTTGATTGTTGTCCAACTATCATTTCCTTAAAAGTTGGGTAGGAATTTGAGCATTGTTGGAATAGTGAATACACAGGTACATTGAGAGATCCTTGGAAATTCCAATCAAGGTGATGGTGTTGGGGCCTTGCATGTATCTGCATCTAGTTAGGTTGTTGCCATTGACCATACTGCATGGGTTGGTTTTGGCCATAAGGTACTATTGCTTGTATAAATGGGCGCTTGGTAAACCAGTTGTCCCCCATACATCTATAATGGATGATTTTGGGGTGTATGCAAATTTTGTCCTACATTGGGATTCAGATTTTGGAAGAATTGCTACCGCTGATTCTCAACAAATTGTTTTGGCTAATTTTGGACAACTTGCTATAATGGATTTTGGACAAGTGGCAATGGCTGGTTTTGAACAAACTACTGCCACTGAAGCTGCAAGAGACAAGCAACCTGGAGAGGTTGTTGACGCATTTGCATGTGTGGGTTCTAGGCAACATCGAGATTTTGCACTACTTGTTGGAGTTGCACAAAAGGATTTGATTTCGGAATTTGAGCCACTTGCAAAGGCGAGATTTGAACATGTTGCAGGTTTTAAGCAACTTGCAATGGTGGGTTTTGAGCAACTTGGTGTTATGGATTTTGCATTGTCTATCGATATTGTGCAACAAATGTCTGTTGTTGGTTTGACAGCAAAGACCCTTGAGGGTTTTTGAGGTACCAATTGTAGTTGCTTAAATTTGTTGGTTTTGAGCAAAGCTAGTATTAGGTTTTTGTTGTACTTGCCTAGTCTACTTATGCTGCAACAATTGGGAACTCTAGAGTTATTGGTCTCCGTATGCAGATTTTGTAACTACAAACTCTAGGGTTGTATCGTTTGTTGTGTGATTTGTTTCCCTTGTTGTTGAAACAAGGAAATTTGGGGATGAGGTGCCTAATTGGGAGCAGTTTGTGAGTCTTGTACCATTTGTTAAGACATTGGGGTTTGCTAAGTTGGATGCAATATCATTTATTGCTGGCCACTTGTGGTCGATGTCCATGAAAAATCAAGGGGGAGACCAAACTGAGGGGCCTTCACTGTTTTCGTATTGGATTATGTGTTTTGTGGCACACGCGATTGTCCTATCTAAGGATAGGGTTGCAACTTCTCTACAACAAGGTTGGGATTTTGAAGTTGTAGAACGACTTCTTAAGGGATTATACTTGATTAAAGGGTCACTTGTGCTTTGTCTTCATCTAAATCAACACTTTCGATCTGGTTCTTCTCCAATAAGTTGGCCGAGTCATGTATCAAAACAGTTGTGCCCATTTTGTTTATATTTTTCTTCTAGTAAGTGAGGAGTTTGATTGGATTCGACCCCTCTCCACTTAAGTGTGGTTTAGATCTCGTATTCATAAACGAGAATAAGAGGGAAACCTCAAAAATCGCACCAGGAAAATAAAAATGAAAAGTAAGATGCACAAACTCAGAGCAGGGCACAATGGTAGTGCACTGGCAAAGCACGATGCACTTTTAGAGCTGGGCACACTAAGCAGAACGAGGTGCATCAGAGAAATTTTCTTGTCACATAGTCTCAATTTTGCTTGTTCTCGTTTCGCTCGTTACTACTTTCACTCGTTCATGGAAAAGTGAGATTCATCAAATCACAAGTTAGGCAAGATTCTAGATCAATTTAGACGAAGTTGCCATTTGCATGAAAATTACAAACAAAAATATGAAAGATGAGCTCAAAAGCAACTCGTAAAGTTTCAATCAAAAATTGATAAGATTTGGGTCTGAGTGGACAATTCTGATCGAAATATGTGGTTTTCGCACGTCTTAGTGTGATACACTAACCCTTTTACAAATATGAAAAAATATGAAGTGTACTTGTGTAGATTTGCAAAATTATATGTGGATAGGGTAAGATTGATTTCATACCAAAATCGCGTTTGTGTCCCATCGAGCGTGTCAACTATTTAATACAAAAAACGTCCAGTGCGATTTGCTCCTATGAGCGTAGTTCAACAAATGGAAGGGGAAGGTTTCACTCTCCCCAACCTCTAGATTAGGTCGAATTCCTACTAATCTAATTACGAAACTTGAAAATCTAAGCTAAATGCATAAAAAGTAAATTTTTAATACTTTGTAAGGAAAAGGGGGCAAGAAAACAAGTAAATATTGCAAAAAATCAAATACAGTCATAGTCATAGGAAGATCAACATTGGTGCAATCAGCAAATCAAGCAGTGTCCATAAAATTTCAATGTAATCAAATCTTCAAAGTAATGAGCAATATCACGAAAGGACTAATAGAGAGAAAGAGAGCAGAGCCACTAATTCCATGCATTCATGAATAAAAGGTTACAAACACAATCATTTCAAAATGCCATGCACAATATTTTGCTTTATTGATTTCAAGAGTCAAGTACAATTGATTTCAAGAGTAGCTTTGGTATGTTGGGTAGCCAAAAGACCCTTACAATGAGAATCAATCTCTTATTTATACTTGAAGGATAAAACCTAATATATTTCTAGAATTGCAATCTAAATTACATAAATAAACCCTAATTTACTTTTGGACTTATAGTCCAAAATTTCATGCAGGCTCATCTTCCATATCCACAATGCCAAAATTTGGTGTATGGACCAAAGAGAGGCATGGCATCCAAGACTGAAAAGAGGGTGTGCTATCTCAAGCAACACATATCAAGAAACAAGGCATAACAAACTTGGCAAGTGGGGCAAAGTGAGCAGGCTGCCCTGGTCTTAACAAGGCGCACTACTAGAGCGAGGCACACTCAAAGTGAGGTGCCCTACTAGAGCAAAGTGCACCCAACTAGAGCGAGGTGTGTTGCCAGAGAGAGGCACACCTGGAGCTTTGGTTTGGTCTCTTTCATTCTTTATCTCGTTTTGCGTGGCAGGTATTTGTCTAGAGATGATGATAGTAGTTAATTATTACACCTCCAAACAAAAGAAAGAGTCGTCCGAGCAATTACGCAGACCATTTGATGAAAAGGCATGGCCATCTAGGTTATCCAAGGAAAAATAGAAAATTGTCCAAGTATTCCATTGATGAATGTAAACCTTGTCAGACAAAGTTGTGTCATCACTATCGTGAGAGACGAAGTTGTTCCAAGAGACACTATAGATGAGAAAGAGGGAGTCATCATCTAAAGTTTGTTGGTTGTTTGAAAAAGGGACTAGTCATCTAAGCCAACCATCCAAAGTTGGCCATCAAGGGTAGTTGTCTAGGCTTGTCGTTTAGAGTTGGCCATCAAAGGTAGTCGTGTGAGACTTGCCTTTTGGACTTGTCATCTGGAGCTGACTATCAAAGGTAGTTGTTTGGGCCTGATTTTCTAGGCATGTCGTCTAGAGTTGGTCATCCAAGGCAACCATCTAGGTTGGCCACCTAGGCCAATTGTCCAGACCTTGTCATTTAAGGCAATTATCTGCAATTTGTCATTTGAGGTCAGCATTTGAAGTTGGCCATCAAAGACAATTGTCTAGGGCTTGTCATTTGAGCCCATTGTCCGAGACCAACAAACGCAATCGTCCAAAGCTGGCCATATAGGTATGTTATTTGAGGTTGATCATCTAGGCCAACCGTCTGAATCTAGGAGTCAAAGACGATCGCTCGAGGTTGGTCGTCTAGGCCTATCATTCATGACTGGACAATGATGACCGTCGTCTAAAGCTTTCATTCCAAACATGCCATCTAAGGCATCTGTCTAGGGTGTATCATTGGGGTTGTCTAGTAGCAATTGTAGATTTGAGCAACAATTTAAGTGTTGTAAATGGATACACATAAAGGATGCTACCCCTCAACCCCACAAAGGTTGATACCCCTTGACCCTACAAGGAGGCTTTTGCTCCCTTAACCCTTGACACAAGCAACAACAGGCATTGCCCATCATATTTGTGATGCGATTCGTTGCACAAAGTGGAGCATGTAATCAACGAACAATATTTTGTTGGCAACAAGTTGAATTGAACCTAGTAGTAGAAGACATTCGGAATAAAGGAAGGGGAAGAAGCACAAAAAAAAGAATCAACTCCTACATTCAATGCTTTTATCCCTGGTGTTAAGTTGGTCTATAAGCGAGGATACTGAAAAGTCTAGAGGAGGGGATAGATGTAGGCAGATGATTTGACACGTCAATGTGAGTGCCATGCATGAGCATAGGAATGTATGTGCACATGAATGCATGCACACGTGTTGGTAAACATGTAAATATGAGTTATTGTATGTAAGTGTTGTCACATAGTGTTGTGTATACATAGCAATAAAAGTATTTGTAATAACATAATGTATTGTTATAGGTAATTTTAATTTTAATATATACAAGTAGTTCAGTGGTAGTTGGACAGTTACCAACCGCCTACAGGCCCCTCAATTCTATATGTATGCATCTATGTGGGAGATGCCATGTGCTTGCCAGTAGAGTTGTTCGTCAAGATATGTTGTTGGTCGATGTTGGTCAAGCCAAGTCTATGTGTTGTATGCTTGACCAAACCATAATGTATTGCAAATAGTTGGGTAGTACAGGATACATGCTATGTACACAGTGTATCCATATGTATTTGTAAGTTATTCCCATCATATATTTTTGTTGATATATTTATATTGGAATTATATTGTAGTGTGTTGTATTCCATTTATACACCTTCTCACTCTTAATCCTCCACAGGTTTATGAACTCTTCCATCATGTTGTCCTCCACCAACCCCGGTAGGTTTGTTGAAGGTCCCTATAAAGTAACACACAAATGTCCACATTCCAATCATGGCTCTCGCGTTGATGTTAAAAAGTATGGGCTTCATGGCACTATTCCATAGACCAGATCCATATCTGAATTTTGACCATAGTGAGAACAAGCATATCCATCGATTTTAACAACCTAGCACCTTGCATAAATACCTCTATAAGACAGCAAGAAAACTTATCGGAAAAAGAAGCATGTCAATAAAATTATTGTCTTTTGTCATAAATAACATATCAAGATGGTTTATGCCCTCTTTTATTTTGAATATTCTCATATAAGCATTTGTTCCATGGCATAGAATAGATTAGAATAATCTGTTACATTCGACCATAAAGGATTCAGAAACCACTACTAATAGGTCTATGCATGCAAACAAATAAATTGTGGATGTATGAGTAATACATTTGATACAACGCCACATTTCAGTCCAAATAGATGGTGCTCTTGAATAACAAGACCACTGCTTTTGAATTCTCTGCTTGAGACTTAAACAACAATATTGTATCAACTCCTCATACTGTTTTCCAACCAATGACGAAAAGAACAAATGACTCACTTCCATGGGAAACAAGCAAGAAGGGGACCCATAAGAGATTAATAAAATTAATGTTATGCATAAACAAGAAATTTGATAGCATCAGCAGTCTCAATTTTATGAAAATTCATTCCAGGGCCAAAGAGTCTAGGCTTTTTGCACCAGAACAAAAGATTTCCAAGCTATAAAATAAAATGAGTTGATGATTTAAGTTCCAAACAGAATAATAAATTGCATATTAGTTAAATGAAAATTCGGTTCCATATGCCCAATAAGGCCTCACCCTTCAGTCTAATCACTTGTGATAGTTTAAGTTTGATTCATCAACAATACAATAAACAAAAACATTGTGTTTGATGATTTTATTTAAACATGCTAGCTCTATGAGTTGCCTTTATTCTGAAACATAAACATAACTGAAGAAATTAAAGGCAATTACAATTCTCTCCGATACACAGTTATTTAAGTATCTGTTCTGGTTTCTTTTACTTCTTTATTTGGGACACATTACTTCATATATAGTTTCCAAATGCAGGAATCACTGATGAAATAAATTTATAAACCAGAAACCACTGCAGCTTATACATTTGCAATATGGCTATCAAATATACGTCTCATAAGCATTTAGGGCCTTTCCATCGTTGCAATCAACCGCAATAACTCTCACAGAGATTAGTATGTAACCTGTAAATGTCAATTTTCACACTAAACAATAACTTAGAATACAATGTTGATGACTCCAGTCAAACATTTTACTGTTCAATGATCTTACGTGAAATGTTCAAGTGTTGCTACTATATGCCATGAAACTAAAGACAACCAAAATAATGCATGCATAGTACAAAAGAAGAGTTCATCCTTTTGAACAATAACAAAGGAATATACTAGGAGAGACAGCTAAATACAATTGAGGTTGAAGTAAATCTTTGATTTACCTTGCCATAAGCCACATATTTTGTATACAGTTCATAGAAAACATCCAGCACCTCGTGAAACTGTGACTCCACATAAGTAATAATTTGCTTAACAAGATTTTTTACATACACCTCGCTTGGAGGATAGTTTCTGCAAATCTTCAAAGGCAGCATACAAATTAGCAGAATATTCAATTGAAACCTATATAACAGGGTAAACAGCTTAAATACAGACATTAACATTACATTCTAAGTAAAAACAATATTCTGAAAATATATCTTGGGGGGTAATAGTTATGATCTAATCAAAAAGTTAATTGAAGTTCAAATAAGTTACAAATCCTATATCATATAGAGCAATTAAAAATGGCTTTATTAGGAGTCTAACAGCAAGCTACAAAAGCTATAAAATGACCATAGAAAGAAAGGAAAATTTTCTCAACTGTCCTTAGGTGACCAAAACAGGCCAATAAGACATATATAGTACCCTTGGTCACAGCAGCATAAGGGAAGCCAAGAAAAGCTCTGAAACCCAAAGCACAAATTTAACAAGTTTACAAACTCCAACCTGTAAAAGGTGGACCATGTCACTGTCTTAAATGGCATTATGCGTTCATTTACATAACAACAACGGCAGAGATATAGTATGAACATGGTAAAAGCATATGATACATCGGTTGCTAAAACTGCCATGACACATTTTGGACTCAAACTGCAGTGGGGAGTCCACTCCCAAGAACAGGCAGATAGTGACTGGAGATCATAGGAAAAACAGCAGTTGTCACTGATGTATGTCCATTTATGATGTATCATGATCAATCATTGTAGATGACTTAGTGCAAGGTCTAACAATGTTCGAAGGAAAATTGTCTACACAATGCAGGCCAGACTGCATCCTTTCTCGTATAATTCAAGGTTGAATCTCCTCTAGCAACAAAGATGAATCTAGAAATCTGTCCCTACCTGGGTCCCCCCACCCATGAACATGGGCTATGTTGATTGCCTCATATTATGTGTGAAGAACCCCTAGTAGCTGCTCTATGAGGAAGGCACCATCTTACAGATCTAACACCATCAAAGAACAATATAACAGTATTGTCTAAGGGGCATTTTCTGCCGCCCATTGCTGGTAGACGATGGAAAAAAAATAAGTGATCAGTCAGGTAGTTCATAGAAGTTGTAAAGGCCTATAGTCCAAAGGTGATTTCCTCACGAAAGTATAGATCCAAGAATCTCTAGTTGGATATCTACAGAAGGTGAAAAGTGACTTCCATCAGCGTCTATCTAAACCATAGTTGAGAAAATTGCCAAAAAATTAGCGATTCGAGCCAATTTTTCCCGATTCAGGGCCTTGCCAGTAAAATCTGCAGCAGGAATCGCCATTTTTGAAAAATCGACAACTTTTTACCAAATTTTTGCCGAAAAATCATGAATGAAAATCACAATTCCTGCTGCAAAACATAGCCCATGGCCGCATGCATAGAGGAAACGACAAAAATTGGTTTTTTATTTTTCATTTTGCCTCATTTTTACCTGTTCCAAACTAGAGAAGGGGTCTGCCTACCTACTACCACACCAAACAAAACAAGCTAATGCATCCTAACAGCCAATTTTTTGCAGTTTGAAGGAATCCAGCAGCCACCAACAGCTGCCCAAAGGATTCATCTGAGGTAAGAAAAACTTTTGCAAACTCTTTTTTTTTTTCTCTTTTTCTATTTCAAGCATGTTTTTTGTTTTTTTTAAGATTAAAACCAAATGCAACAGCCACCCAAATGTTGCATTTGAGCTAGAAATTTGAAAAACTAGGTCAAAGCTTCAGCTGTTATTTTACCCCTCTTTCAGCTGTCCTTTTTTTTCCTCCTTTTAAGTAATGCCTCATAAGTATCGCTGCCTAATAACTATGTATGTAAGTCCATTTTTTCAGCTGTCGATGTTTAAACTTTAAACTAGGGTTTAAGGTTTTTATTTTTTAAGTAATTGTTTGTTGTTACTTGTTTCCATGTGCAGCCACAAAAAATGTTGCAAAAAGAAGGGAGAGGTTTATTGCAATTTTTGTGGGTCTCTCATTCATGGAGGCATATACCGCCCAAAATTCCATTTGACAAAGAAATCAAGACAAAATGTCAAGTTATGCCCAGATGTGCCGATTTATGTTATGAGAGAATGCAATGCCATCCTCTCTAACAAAGAGAAGAAAAAATATCTCAAACAAAGACAAAGCGAGGCCATGTCAACCCCCCCTTCTCGACCTCGTACAAACTGTCCAAGCAGTACCTTTAGCCGATTTTACGAGAGTTCGAGTCCATTAGTTGCACACCCAAGGAGTGGGACGGATGAGTCCTATTTTGTATAACGTTCCACGCCAAGAGCACAACCCACACTTGAGGGTATGGCCGCATGGAACCAAGAGAGGCATAGGGCAGCGAGGAAGGCCATTGCCAATTTTTGGTATTTTTCCGACCTTCCCTTTAATGTAGAAAGGTCTCCACATTGGCGGGGCATGGTAGACGCCATTGCAAGTCGCGGCTTGGGATTTAAGCCGCCAACTTATGACGACCTTAGGGGTCGTCTCCTTCGTGAATGCATGGGCAACATTCAAGTTGTGCTTGAAGACAAGTGCAGAATATGGAGGAAGGAGGGTTGTAGCCTCATATTTTGAAGGGTGGACCAATGGGAGGGTAACAACCTTAAGTAATTTTTTGGTTGCTTCTACAAGAGGACTTGTATTCCTCAAATCAATAGATGCATCGGCAAAAGTTAAGAGTGTCGAAATGCTTGCAAGGTTGCTGCGGAAGGTTGTGTTGGAGGTTAGGGACGAGAATGTTGTCCAAGACATCATGGACAACGAAGCAACGTATATAGCAGTTGGTAAGATTTTGGACAAGAGATTCTCCACTATTTTTTGAACCCCATGTGCAGCACATTATCTCGATTTGCTCCTCGAAGACATTGGGAAATTACCTCAAGTATCAGAGGTTGTATAAAAATCTAGGGCTATCACAAAACTCATCTACAACCATGCATGGGTCCTCAATCTCATGAGGCAATTTACTGGTGGGAGGGTGCTAGTGCGGGTTGGAGTTACAAGCTTCGCCACAAACTTCATGACATTGCAAAGCCTCTATGATGCAGGAGGGTCATTGAAACAGATATTTGTGAGCGATGATTGGAATTCCGAACAAGTTGCTTGATACGGACTCTCCAATGAGGGGCAGAAGGTATGACTATTTGTTTGAGGAGCCCTTCTAGATAGCCATGAAGGAGGCCATCAAGGTACAAGACTAAGTTTTTTACTTTATTTTATTATTTATTTTGTTAATTTAAATTATTTTTCCATTTGCCAATATTGTATTGTAATTTGTAAGTTTTTTTATAGTAAAATATTTTTAAATTAAATTATTTTTCCCTTTTTTCAAGTGTCAAAGCCTTTTATGAGGGTTCTCCATCTTCTTGATTCAGAACAATCTGAAATGGCATATGTATATGAGGCTATGATTTGGGCAAAAGACGCAATTTCCACATTTTATGGACATTCCCAAACCAAATACGGTCCCATTTGGAATATCATTGACAGACGAAGGACATCTCAGCTCCATAGCCCTCTTCATGCAACAGGGTACTACCTCAACCCCAAATTTTTTTATTCTAATACATTTGATGCCAACTATGAGGTGATGGAGAGCCTTCGAAAATGTGTTGACCGCATGTACCCTGATGAGGAAATGTGCAATAAGATATAGTTTGAGATGCAGTCTTATAAAGAATGTCAAGGCATCCTTTTCCCATCCTTGTAGTGCATTCAATCAAGGTCAACTATGAGGCCAAGTAACCTCTTTGAGTTATCATTTATTTTGTCTTTTGCTTTTGTTTTGAAAATAATCTCAATTTACGATTTTACATGTGAATTATTAAATTTCCTTTTCTTGGTTGTTTCTAGATTTATGGTGAGAGGACTGTAGTGCATATACGCCCAATCTACAACACATTGCCATCAAAGTTTTATCTCAACCATGCAACTCTTCAAGTTGTGAGCACAAGTGGAGTATGTTTGAGCACATACACTCCAAAAAGTGCAATAGGCTTAAACAAAAAAAGTTGAATGATCTTGTGTTTGTTCATTACAACCTTCACCTCCACGATCAACAAATTATAGAAACAAGTACTCAAGCCATTGACCTAGATGAGATTGTTCCATCATCTGAATGGATCACAGAACCACAACAGGAGCAGCAAGAAGAGCCTCTCTTCTCCATGGATGAATTAGAAAACTTTGAAAACCTAGCGAAGGAGATAGCATCCAAGGCAAAAGAAGAGGCATGGGCACAACGACAAAGAGGAAAAGGCATTCAAAGACCTTGAGGCATTGTATTTGTCATGACTCATGACACATTTTATAATTTGTACCTTTCATATTATAAGCAATACAAGCTGTGTTTTGTGACTTTCATGTGTGGTTTAAGGCCTTAAGCTTGTATCACTTGCCACTTTCATGTGTAGTTTAAGCTTGTATCACTTGCACTATTAATATTTGATTTGCATAATGTTAATTCACTGTGATATGCATGAAAAAAACATTCTTCAATGAAAATTCGCATTTTCTTCAAATTTTTTATTGCGGATTTTTTCCCCATTTTTTTATCGATTCCCTATTTTTTCCAATTCTTTTTCCATGCCGATTTCAATCCGATTCCGATTTTCTCAACTATGATATAAACAATAGCATTCCTGATCACATAATACACGAGACACCTGAAGATAGAGTGCTCCTTTGTCTCTACCTTTTGTGGGAAGTAGAGGTGACAAATCCTGTCCACCCTAGGAATGTTATGATGAGACTAAGGGTCCAAAGTTGATGAAAGCTTACCCTCATCCAAGAAAACCGTAAGGCAATGGGGCCAATGATGCCTAATATAGTCAAGGACAATGATGATGCCATCAACACTTTGCATGAAGTACTCTACGTAGAAGGACATCTTGGGGTCTTGGGGCCAAGAGACTACGAAAAGATCCAAGCAGTTTGAGTGTCTAGCCAATAGATACTTTAGGCGGACAAGTTCATCGCATCATCAATAGCATCAACATGAGACAAATCATTTACTTACGATTCACATGAGTCTAGTTGTGCATACTTCTATCTTGTTAAGTTTTAGTGTTTGTGTGATGTAATAAAAAGCATGTAATGTTTAGGGGTACTCTGGTTGTTTTGTTTATATAAGAAAGGTCGTTATTCAAGTATGATCATAGCAACCTCTCTACCTTCTATCACTTTCTATTATGTACTCTATTCCAGGTCTTGAGCACAAAGAATACATTTGGTAGTAGCACATTGTGGTACTGTATGGTGGTAGTGTGTCTTGGTAGCGTGTTGTGTGCTTAAGCAGATTATGCAATGTATTGTAAACTATGGATATGAATGATATATGCTAAGTCACTAACTCCTATTTCATTACGTTACACATTGGTTTTGAGTGTGTTAGGAAGTGAAGTCACTATATAGACGTCTGAACTGCTAGACGTCTAGGTCAAACGTCTAGGCAGCAGACCAAACGTCTGGGCTGCCAGACGTCTCGACAGCAGACCAAACGTCTGGGCTGCCAGACGTCTCGGCAGCAGACCAGACGTCTGCGCTGCCAGACATCTGGGCAGCAGACCAGACGTTTGGGCTGCCAAACATCTAGGCAACAGACCAGACATTTGGGTTGCCAGACGTCTAGGTCAGACGTCTAGGCAGCAGACCAGACGTCTGGCCTGCCAAACGTCCAGGATAAACGTCAGGACGCGGAAGACAAACAGGTTCAAGCGCCTTCCTTGGGAGTGGAAACGAACAGTTTTTGGAGGCTTCCTTTGGGAGAGGAAACGAACAGTTTGGAGTCTTCCTTCTGTTCTATAAAAGGGACTTGATCCCTTGCATATTAAGAAGAACTATATTGAAAACGTTGGTAACGTGAATGTAAAGTTTTGCTGAAAATAATAGAAAGGAAAGTTGCCATTGCCCCGTGGTTTTTCCTACACATTGCAGGTTTCCACGTAAATCTTTGTCACTTGTGTTGCTGTTTCTGTTTTCTGTTATTGTGTTTCTACTTGCAGGTGTAAAATCTAAGTCTTTACTATCATCTAGTATCAGAGCTCAAGGTTTTGTGCGAGTGGGAGCTGCAACAATGACAGGAGGTGTAACCAAGTTCAAGATTGAGAAATTTGATGGTAGGAACTTCGCTCTATGGAATATGAAGGTGGAGGATTTGTTGGTTCAGAATGACCAAGCTCAAGCCTTGAAAGGGGTCGCAAGTAAACCGAGCAGCATGAAAGATTAGGAGTGGGCAACGCTTGACAGGAAGGCGATTTCTACAATCCGTCTCTACCTAGCGGACTCTGTCTTGTTCAATGTAGTTGAAGATAAGACCGCGGAAGCCCTTTGGCAAAAGCTTGAAAAGTTGTATGAAACAAAATCAGCAACAAATAAGGTTTTTTCTAAAAAAGAAGCTCTATAGCTTGAGGATGAAGGAAAGTTCATCTGTGGTAGATCATTTGAATGAGTTTAATACTCTTATCAGTAAACTGGTTTTAGTTAATGTGAAGATAGAGGATGAAGATAGAGCTATCACCCTACTTTGTTCCCTCTCGGACAATTGGAATCATATCGTGATGACCATCCATAATTCATCATCAGGAACTCCCAAATTTGATGATGTGGTAGCTGCTTTGTTGGCAGAAGTGTTGAGGCGAAAATCGTCTTTGGAACCCTCAACCAATGAAGCCCTATCCGTGAGAGGTCGATCTTTCGAGGGGAGTAAACAAGGTAGAAAACAGTCCAGATCTAAGTCTAAAGGACGTAAGCAGAAAGGGAAGTGTTGGCATTGTGGGAAGCCAAGACACTAAAAGGAATGTTGGCAATTAAAGAATGGTGAAAAGCAAAATCAGCCATCAGTTGAGCCCAGTGCAACAGATTCAGGAGAGACGGCAACATGTGAAGCCTTACGTATCGATAATGACAGATTTGTTTTATATACCTGGGTTTTGGACTCGGGTGCATCTTTCCACATGTCTCCCCAAAGAGACTGGATTGACAAATATCAGCCATACTGTGCTGGAAAGGTCTATTTAGGTGATGATCACCCTTTGGAAATTGTGGGGAGAGGGGATATAAGGATCGGGCTGGAAGATGGTAGAGAAAGGATGTTATGTAATGTGCGACATGTGCCTGATTTGAGGAAGAATTTTCTCTCAATCAAAATGATGGAAAAGCTAGGGTATTCTGTCACCTTCTGTAACAACTACTGCAAGATTAACAGAGGAGCTCTTGTAGTAGCAAAGGGAGAATCTTATGGGACTTTATACCGCTTATGCGGTGAAACGATGACAAACCATGCAACAGCAGCAACTTCTGTTCAGGATGCGGTAATGCTATGGCATCAACGCCTAGGCCATATGAGTGAAAAATGCCTAAAAATTCTGCATGACAGAGGTATGCTTTCTGGGATTAAGTCTTGCAATTTAGACTTATGTGAGCATTGTATTTTTGGTAAACAAAAGAGGGTTCGGTTTACTGCAAGTCCTGGTAAGAGTTCTGATTTTCTGCAACTTATACATTCGGATATATTTGGACCAGTCCCCACTCAATCCTTAAATGGCGCCATCTATTTTCTGACTTTTATAGATGATTATTCTAGGAGAGTATGGGTTTATTTTCTGAAGAAGAAGTCGAAAGCTTTGTAGAAATTTAAAGAGTTCAAAGCACGGGTAGATAAGAGTTTGGGCAAGTTGATTTTACGTCTCAGGTCAGATAATGGGGGTGAATATTGCTCCAAGGAATTTGATCAATTTTGTATGCAGGAAGGTATTAAGCACCAAAATATTGTACCATATACTCCACAACAAAATGGTGTGGTTGAGCGGATGAATCGCACAATCATGGAACGTGCAAGAAGCATGCTTAGTGCAACCATGTTGGAGAAAAAGTTTTGGGCAGAGGCTATTACTATAGTTTTTTATCTTATTAACCGATCACCTACAGCTTGGTTGGATGGACAGATTCCGGAGGAGGTTTGGTGTTGTAAGCCAGTTGATTATTCTCATTTGCGTACCTTTGGCTATGATGTGTTTGCCCATGTACCCAAAGAAAAAAAGTCCAAGCTTGACCCGAAGTCAAGCAAATGTGTTTTTCTCGGCTAAGGAGATATAGCGAAGGGGTATAAACTGTGGGATCCTACTGCCCACAAGGTAATTATTAGTCGGGATGTAATTGTTGATGAAACATCCATGCAAAGGAAGGAGGTACAGCAAACTCCTAATGTTGTACTAGTTGAAGTAGAAATGAGTGAAGATGAATATGAAAATCAGCATGCTGAAATTTTTGATTAGCGTGCAGAACAGCAAGTACTACAGCAAATAGAGCAACCACAACGGTCACAAGACCAAGAGCCACAATCGACAGATCATTGGATTAGAAGATCTACACGTCCACAAAAGTGTCCGGAAAGGTATTCTCATGTGTATCAGTCCTCTTTCGTTTTGTTAACTGATGATGGTGAACCTAGTTCATTTCAAGAAGCTAGAGGGCCTAAAAATGCAAAAAAATGGAGGAAATCGATGGAGGGGGAAATTGAGGCACTTTGCAAGAATAAACTGTGGGAACTTGTGGATCTCCCACGTGGAAGAAAGACTATTGGAAACAAGTGGGTGTACAAAGTGAAGAAGAATAACGATGGGTTGTTGGAACGCTATAAAGCTCGCTTGGTGGCAAAAGGCTATGTGCAAAAGTCAGGTATTGACTTTAATGACTACTATTAGAGTTCTACTTGCACTTGTAGCTGCACAGGATTTAGAACTCGGGCAACTTGATGTAAATACTACTTTCTTGCATGGTGATCTCAAGGAAGAGATATACATGGATCAGCCTGAGGGCTATGAAGAAAGAGGCAAAGAGCGTTTGGTTTGCAGACTGAAGAAATCACTGTACGGGTTGAAACAGGCGCCAAGGATGTGGTACAGGAAATTTGACACCTTCATGAAGAGCCAAGGTTTCAATAGGAGTGAAGCTGACCATTGTGGATACTATAAGAGGTTTGATGATGGCAGTTTATTTTGCTGTTGTATGTTGATGATATGCTGGTTGCAGGCCCCAGAATGAAGAAAATCATTGATCTTAAGGCTCAGTTGGCTAGGACATCTAAAATGAAGGATTTAAGAGTAGCAAACCAAATTTTAGGGATGAAGATACACAGGGACAAAAAAGGAAGAAAGATCTGGTTAAGTCAAAAGTCATATGTGAAGATTTTGCAACGCTTCAATATGCAAAATGCAAAACCAGTTAGTACCCCACTTCTTCCACACTTAAAGTTGTCTTCCAACTAGTGTCCTAGAACAGAAGCAAAGAAGACGAGCATGTCTTGTGTACCGTATTCATCAGCAGTAGGAAGCCTCATGTATGCCATGGTGAGCACCAGACCAGATATTGCCCAAGCAGTGGAAGTAGTCAGCCGGTACATGGCAAATCCTGGTAAGAAGCATTGGAATGCGGTGCAGTGGATATTTAGATATTTAAGAGCCACTTCAGATGTTGCCATTTACTTTGGATTGGCAGATTTGCAAGTTAAAGGTTTTGTGGATTCTGATTATGGTGGAGATAGAGATGGGAGAAAATCCACTACAGGATATACCTTCACTCTTGCTTGGTGGAGCGGTGAGTTGGGCTTCTAAGTTGCAGTCTGTTGTGGCTTTATGAACCACTGAAGCAAAATATATTGCAACGACTCATGCCAGCAAAGAGGCAATTTGGCTAAAGTGATTGTTGGGTGACTTCAAGGTAATGTAGTAGAAAATTGCGTTGCATTGTAATAGCCAAAGTGCTATTCAGCTAGTGAAGAATCCAACATTCCATGATCGCACGAAACACATTGATGTCAAGTACCACTTTATAAGAAATGTGGTGGAAGCAGGTAGGATCCTGTTGCAGAAAATTGACATTGAAGTGAATCCTGCAGATTTTCTTACAAAGTCGGTCAAGGTAGAGAAGTTTGAGTGGTGCAGAACTTCTCTAGGCTTGCTGAAAAAGTAACAAGGGCAGCATTGGGCAATTGGCACTGGAAGAAAAACTTTGGTATAAGAATTCCTGAATACTGACTTCAAGTGGGAGAATGTTAGGAAGTGAAGTCACTACATAGACGTCTGAGTTGCTAGACGTCTAGGTCATACGTCTAAGCAGCAGACCAAACGTCTGGGTTGCCAGACGTCTAGGCAACAAACCAAACATCTTGGCCAAACGTCTAGGCAGCAGACGTAACGTTTGGGATGCCAAATGTCTAGGTCAAACATCTAGGCAGCAGACTAGACGTCTGGGCAGCAGACCAAACGTCTGGGCAGCAGACCAAACGCCTGGCCTTCCAAACGTCTAGGCAGCAGACCAAACGTTTGGGTTGCTAGACGTCTAGGTCAGACGTCTAGGCAGTAGACTATACATCTGGCCTGCCAAACGTCTAGGCCAGACGTCTAGGCCAGTAGACGTCCAGGATAGACGTTAAGACGTGGAAGTCAAACAGGTTCAGGCGCCTTCCTTGGGAGTGGAAACGAACAGTTTTTGGAGGCTTCCTTTGGGAGAGGAAACGAACAGTTTGGAGTCTTCCTTCTGCTCTATAAAAGGGACTTGATCCCTTGCATATTAAGAAGAAGAATATTGAAAACGTTGGTAACGTGAATGTAAAGTTTTGCTGAAAATAATAGAAAGGAAAGTTGCCATTGCCCCGTGGTTTTTCCTACACATTGCAGGTTTCCACGTAAATCTCTGTGTCACTTGTGTTGCTCTTTCTGTTTTCTGTTATTGTGTTTCTACTTGCAGGTGTAAAATCTAAGTCTTTTCTATCAAAGTAACTTCTGCTATTGTTTTTGTTTACATATCTCATTCCAACTTGTTTTATTTGTTGTTTTACCTTATTGTATTGTATTTCATTATGCATGCCAATTGGATACTCCCATACACTATATTCTAGACTTTGGTGTCATTATCAACACAAGGTTGGGTCAATGGCACAAATAGTTGATAAGCGAGAACTTAAACCTTGATCGCGAACAAGACAACCAAGACAATGGAGTTACCACCCCACTCATTAATTGAAAAGGATTGCATGCAAAGCATGCGATGTGGGCAAAATGTGATCAAAGATGGAATGGGTGTGAAAGACACGCACAAAAGTTGAAGCATGACACAAGACTTACAATAACCCTTCATACTAATAGGGAAAAAAAGAGTCTATGCAAATACATATGCTCAATCAAATAAAGAGAAGATGCAAAGAGAAAATCAACGAGGTTGTTCCAAGTATAGAATGTTTTGGTCCCTAGTGAACTTCACTGCAAGGGATAAAGCACATGTGGCCCCCTCAAGATGAAGTACGTCCTCAGCCAAAAGAAGACTTTTTTTATCAAAAGAGAAGCCCTATATATATACAAAACCTAGTTTGATTGGAGACCAACGCATGCATGCCAAGAGCAAAACCAAAAGCAGGAATTTAAATGCATGCACCAAGCACAAGCAGCCAAGATAGCCCAAGGAGGAGTTATCACACACAAGTAGCTTACATATTGCACAAAAAAATCCAACACAAAGGAAAGTGCAAGGCAGTGCGTCTAGCAATGCACAAGAAGAATATTTGCAATCCAATCAGCTCCAATGCGCTTGGTAGTGCATGGAATGGGAGATCAACACCACAACCCATTTGTGTCTCTACATGGCAAAAGTGGATGGATCTTGGTAAGGAGGTCAGCATGACAATGATAGATGTTCACATAGTGGAGTTTCCTCTCACCTTGGCAATCAAGTTCACAAACGCTAGAGTTGTTAAACAACCAAATGCATACAAACCAAAAAACTCACGCAAATCGAACAAACCAGATGCCAAGTGGGGGTAGGATGCCCAAGACCACAATTTTTGTCAAAGGGAAGAAGTGTCCCAAGTTTAAGATGAAGGGAAGGAAGATCCAACACTGCAAGAATATTGTTGTCACACATGACAACAAGGGAATGAAACTCCAACAACTATGCTATGATCAATATAAATGTGTGTTGGTCTTTATCATGTCCAAACCAGTAGGTGAATAGAGAGCCTCTAATATGCAAAGTTGGCTAGTACCATATACACAAGGATTTTCAATGAGGTTAAGTATGATTAAGCATCCTAGTTGTCATAGAGTATGTAGATGTTTTTACAAAGAGAGATAAAAAGTTTGTTCATTACACTGCATGTCATCACCTTGATAAGATAAAACAATTCTACCAATGTCCACAGATGACCAAAATAGGCCAATGAGAATCACCAAAAGAGTTGTTACAATTCATCGTAGTAAGCAAGAAACCTAAAATAAAACTAGCATCAAGGTAAACAAGAGAACTAAAATAGAGCTCAAGCAAATCAAGCAACAACTCCAATCTATTGTGAAATGTAAAGTACAAACAAAGTCATCATCGTCACCAATCATCCCAAAAAGGCCAACATTAGATCTAATGATGAATGACCAGGACTAAAGGTGCCTAGTTGGATAATCTTGGGAAGGCATAGAGTCCAACGCCTCAAGATTCCTGGCATCCATGGCCAATGCACTAATAGAAGAAGATAGGAAACTTGTAAGTTGGGTTTATCTACAACTCCTAGGTACTTGTGGGGTGGTCAAAACCTAGTGTGATAGAGCTTTAGTATTTTTGAAACTTAATGCGACATAAATGCAAAATGTCAATATGGTCCAATGAGGTTGCCTAATACATCTAAGCATGGGAGACCAATGGTATTTTAGGGGGAAGGAGTTCCAGCTGGGGGAAGGAGTTCCAGCAGTAAACATAATATAACTTCAAGGTACAAATGGTGAAGCAAAAGCTCTTGGTGCAATAAGCATACTACACAATAAATCAAGAAATAACACCTAGAAAAGGACACGTCTGAAGAATCTATGCTTATTTCAAAAAAGTCTATCAAGGCGAGCAACAAAGGGAGTTGTAACAACCAACTATTCCAGCGTTGACTGCAACTCATGTACCCCTCAAGGGGCAAGACCCTTCCCCTCAAGATATGGATGAAGATGTAGTTTTGCTTTCTAATGATAACCCCTGAGGGATATACCGTTGCTAGATATATTGTACCTATACCTCAACCTAGCCAATCATTTATTGTGCATGAAAGTGAACCCAACTTCATTGATTCATCATCCCAAAAGCATGCACAACACTTGGATGCTTTACATTTAAATAATCGTCAAGAGGGGTAAAGCATTCTTCTGGTGATTCAAATTCAGCATATGGACATTGACATCCATAGGGGGATGCGCCACTACCTCAAGAGGGCATGATGTTACCTGCTCGATATGTTTTTGACACTAACAAAGTGGTTGAGGACCCACTGTTGTAGTATGGACCAGATTTGGGGTTTATCACTCAGACATTGGCATTGGGGAACTGTAGCGAACACTGCATTAGAGGAACCTGGGGAAGAGTGTGAGCATAGAGAGTTGCTAGTTGAGGCCCAAACTGATGCACAAGGCATATTTAGAAGGGTGTTCCTATAGGGGTTGATGATGAGAGATGTGATTATACTCCTTTGGGGACGAGTTAGAGCAATTTGACTAGCTCAATAAAGAAGAGAACCTCCTAGAGTTTAGGAGTAGCATGTGGACATTCCTCTTGAGTGTTCCTAAGATACTTAAAGGAGTTGAAGATGCTAGAGACAAACATTTTTTGTTAAATCTAAACATGACATTGATACTAAATGAAGAGAGCTAAACATAACAAGAAGTAGCAAAATAAAGATGCAAACACAAAACAAGAGAATAACAAGGGGAAAACCCCCCTTGGGGGATGTCCAGACATTCCACTTTTTTTCATTAGCAATCTCAAATAAATACTACATTGCATCTTCTACAAGGAAAACCCTAGCATCTGTCGCTACCAACTCACATGTGCATACAAGGTGACACCTCATCCTTACATACACATTAACACCTCATCCTTGGACTTTGACCCATATTACAAATGTGTGATTACATAGGCATTTTAATGCCAACATTCACCCCTTAATGACATATTTGTAATTACGTAGTACAAAATATGATTTTTGACACAACCTTTCATGGGCACAAGCTAAAATCAGTCCTTCCGAAGACAAGTAGCCTTAACCCGGATACTATAAGCCTCTAGGCCTATAACTTCCACCAACTATATCCAATCGTTCCAAGACCTAGCCACCCTACAAGCTACCTCCAACCTTCTAAACACATTAGCTTCACCTATTACCCTCAGCCATATACTAGCAAGGTAACAAAAAAGTCCAAAAAACCACTTTTAAAACATTACAAATATTATTGGAGCTAACTTTGAGAACATTACACTAGGCAACCACCACTAGCATCCACACCAGTCTCTTTTGGGCACAACTACACCAGTTACGATAGCATTAACAACCCTACAAGCTACACCAGTTACAGTAGCATTAACAACCCTACAAGCTACACCAGTTCAGTAGCCAATAATCCAACTACACTAGTTACAATAGCTTCTTCAGGTACAAGCTACACCAATTACAATAGTTAATACTTGCCCAAAATGTGTGGTACAACCAATAAACCATCTCAAACATTCTTCAGCAACTTTGCAAAACATAGATCTGAGGTTTCAGATTTGCACAACACACTAAAACAAGAAGAATACCAGCTGCAAAATGAAACCTCATGCATGGACACCTCTGCAACTTGCATAATAAAACTACTAGAATAGGCATTTCCAGCCTTAAACTCTAGCACCTATTCAAAAAATAAACCTTTGAATACGGATAAAACACAGTGTCATTGCCAAAGCTCACCAGGTTTGTCATCGTCGAAGCTCACCAGATCTACCGTTGCCAAAGCTCACCAGATCCACCGTTGTCAAAGCTCACCAAATCTACCATTGTCAAAGCTCACCACATCTGTGGTAAGCCATAAACCCTTGCATCTCTTCATACAATGCCATACACTGCCCAGGTTCAAGACCATAGGCTTTGATACCAAATGTTAAATCTGAACATGACATTGATACTAAATGAAGAGAGCTAAACATAACAAGGAGCAACAAAATAAATATGCAAACACAAAACAAGAGAATAACAAGGGAAAAACCCCCCTTGGGGGATGTCTAGACATTCCACTTTTTTCCATTAGCAATCTCAAATAAATACTACATTGCATCTTCTAAAGGCAAACCCTGGCATCTACCACTACCAACTCACATGTGCATACAAGGTGACACTACATCCTTACATACACATTAACACCTCATCCTTGGAATTTGACCCATATTACAAATGTGTGATTACATAGGCATTTTAATGCCAAAATTTTTAATCAGATTACACGTGTCCTTGACAACATGCGACATGAATTGGAGCCCAGTTTGAAAACAAAGCAATAACAAATGACCAAATTGTTCAGCAAATCCAATTGTTCTGAGTGGGTCAGACATAAATATTGGCAACATCAGGGTAGCATGCAGATATCCCAAACGAGATCCAATCAGCAAGTGAATCATTAGACCAATGAGTATTGCGAGAGGACACGTGTGTTTTATTGTAACTCGCCTCTTGTATACTGAATTCCTCTCATAGTTATCTCAAATAAATTGGAGTTGACTCTGTAGAAGCTCAAATTTTAGCTTACAAAATCCAAAATTACTTTGCCAACTTGTATATCAGTATGCATGTTGATGGATAGAAACTTGGGAAAACCATATTGATTACCAAATTCCTCCATCTGTAGTTGATGGAAGCTGAATTAAAAAACAAACATTTGGATACATTTACAGCTCCCCAATTATGTTGAAGAATGTGTAATCCGATCTTATTAGGCCAATGCCAAAAAAAGTGTTAAGAGTGCTTATGATGTAGCCTATGGGCATCACTTATGTAAGCCTTCGAGCATCAATTATGTAAGCCTATAACCATCACTTATGTAAGCCTTCCAGCATTATTTATGTAAACCTACGGGCATATTCATGTAAGCTTAAGGGAACCCTTCATGTATTCACCCTTAGTGATATTGGTTAATCCACCTCTATGGATAACCTTGATTAAAGGGTGTAATATATTTATTATATTGTAATTAAACCTTCAAGTCAAGTTATGTCGGCTTGAGGTTTGGGATTTTGTATAACTATAAATACCCTACAATAATTGATCCATTGTATCAATTTATGATATGTGAGATATTAGGGTGCCTAAGAGCAGCCACCCCTTATTCCTTCTTTTTATTTATGTTGATTATCTCCTTCTCTATTTCCGTCTATATCCTATTAGGGTGCCTACATGCAACCACCCCTTATCTATTTGGCTGCTCAATGGAATTTTCATATCTCTATCTTGTTTTCTCTATTTAACCCCAACTATGAGGCTAGCATAATGGTTGGACATGGCAATTGCAAAGGCAAGCACAATGGTTGGACATGGCAATTGCAGAGGCAAGGTCTCAAGTTCGAATCACAAGTAGTCTTTTTTATGACAAGGACAAAGGATTAGCAATAAAGTCACCATGTGCTCCAAAGGTATTACGTATGCTTTCCCTTCGATGATATTGTTAACATGGCCTTTTTCCTTTCTACCTCCAACCTAGGCTATGGCATATTGGTTGGTATGATCTGTTGTGATCATTATGTCCCACGTTCAAACTTCGAAAGCAACATTTTTTGTCTCTATCAAATAGTCACTCATCAAGAATGCCTTCATGGACACGTACCTCGCTTTCTAAGTCCAACCATCCCTATGGTGGAATGGTAAGTTCTCTTCCTAGCACGAGCAAGGTCGCGGTTTCCAATCCTTTGACATTGACCTCTCTTCTAATGTTCATGAGGAAGCATATCAAATTTAATTATGTCCTTTTATCTCTAAAAGGAATTGGTTAGGCTCTTGGCTTAGGGAGCAAAACTTAAGGCGCTACCTCGACATCCCAAGTTCAAGCTCCATCAGCTATGAATTGTTCAAACACCTTTTTCATATATAAATTATGACATCCGACCAATCAGATCAATCAATTTGTCAATCTCCAATTTGCTACTAAGAAGTTCAAGGTGCACGTAGTAATTAATATTCTTTTGGCCAAGTGGCAATTGCAACATCTGCCAAGTGGCGCTCTCTCGTTCAGCAACATCTCCAAGGTTTGGCATTGATTTGTTTTTCCTTGATTTAAAGTGCTAATTTACCCAACCTTCTGGAGGTCATAACTTTTGCATACGAAAGCGTCTGGAGCCTTTTTTTAGATTGTACGATTTTTTGAGCTCTACCCAGTGGTGACATCAATTTACAGGCCTGTTATAGTTTAGTGTGGAATTTTGTGTGAAATGGATCCTTTAACATATGTAACTTGCCGTAATGGGCAAAATTATAGCAACTGGTCAGTTCAAATGCCAAGATTACTCAAAAGTAAGAATCTTTGGTCTATCTTTAATGATGAAGTAAGAATCTTTGGTTTATCTTTAATGATGAGGTAAGAATCCTTGGTTTATCTTTAATGATGAAGCAAAAGGTCTTAATGATCATAAACTTACTGAGGAGGAAGCACTTGGTCTCTTTTTCATGTTAGTTAAACCAGATGTACTTTTCCACATAAGAGAGAAGACTGATCCTATTTAGGTATGGACAATATTGAAGGGTCTTTATGGAAAAGTAAGCACTAGTAAAGTTAACAGAATAGAGACAAAGCTTTCCAATCTCAAAATTTCAGACTTTGGTGATGTTGAAGATTGCATATCTCTCTCAACTTCTTGTTCATTATGAAACTGCTATGAAGAATTGTGGAGCTCTTTCTCATATACAAACTCATCCAAAGGACTTCAAATCGGTGGAATCTAGGGCTCCGATACTCACAGGCAAGTCAGAGATTTCAAAGAAGTCAACCACATGAGTATTGTAAAAGGGAAGGACATTCCATCAAAAATTGCATTAGATTGAAGAAGAATGAAACAAAAATCTTGAGATCCGGACACAAGCTTTCTAATGATGGAGATGAAAGTGGAGGCCCCCTAGAGCATCCATTATTGGGGGTGGGGGAGGGGGATGTTACTTCAAATGTCTCCTATCCTTGGCGCCTAAGCTCAGATTATGCAGAGACATTGAAGTATGTGTAATCTGATCTTATTAGGTCAAGGCCAAAAGTGTTAAAAAGTGTTTATAAGCACTACCGATGTAGCTTACGAGCAAGTTTGTATGTAAGCCTACGTGTGTTCTTCATGTCAGCCTATGGGCATCACTTATGTAAGCCTTCGGACATCATTTATGTAAGCCTATGGGCATCTTCATGTAAGCCTAAGGGCACCCTTTATGTATTCACCCTTAGTGATATTGGTTAATCCACCTCTATGGATAACCTTGATTGAAGAGTGTAATATATTAATTATATTGTAATTTAACCTTCAATTCATGTTATGTTGGCTTGAGGTTAACATCTAATTGGGGATTTAGTACCACGATAAATACCCCCCAATAACTAATCCATTCTATTAGTATGTAATTTGTGAGATATTGAGTGCATACAAACATCCACCCCTTATTCCTTGTATCTATTCATGTCATTTATCTCTTTATCTATTTTTGTCTATATGCTCTTCTATTTTGCTCTTCTTCCTTTTTCTGCATATGATTGTGGTGAATGTATGTTTCGGAATGTTTTTAGAAAGTATTGTGAATTCTAACAAGTTATCCTCTCAATGTTGCTGTTTCATGTGTTCCTTGCTCTATGAATCATAGGAATGGTTTCTAAACCCCATAATGCATTTTCCGTCCCCAAAACAATACAGGTATGGGAAACAGCTAAGCAGAGTAATATTTCCAAGACCAGAAGCAACAACTAATTTATAAATTTGTATTATACTAAAAAGGTTAAACACAAGGAAATATGCGAGTCTTTACATGTTTAGAGGGAAGAAATAGGATGACTTGTAAATAGATGAGAGACTGAGAATGAATATCAATAGGTACTTAATACAGATTTAAGGACATGTCCCAACACAATAACCCTTGATAATTACTAATCACTTAACTGAGCACATTACATGCCCTCCCGTGTAAAAGATTTTCTCATCAAAGCACTAGCAAAAAACAAGCAACTAGATTTTGTGAAGTGTCAACTATAACAATGCAGTGAATCAAGATCGATCCATTCCAGATCAAATATTATCGTAATTGAGTGTCATTAACACATTAACAATAGTTGTTGACTTGAAAATTGTAACTACCTGAATTATAGGATTTCTTGTTATTTTGATTATCAAACCCACCCAGAATCCCTCTTGCCTAGAAATGTGTATCAGCATATGAGATACAGATATGGATGCGATAAAACTTCTTGAATACTGTATCTAGACGTATCCCAGTACACAAATAGAGTATCCGGATGTATCCAAACACTCCTATATCTAGGCCATATCCAATACATATGGATATGGCGTACACTTATATGGAGTCCTATCCATGACATGACACTAAAAGAACATTCAATTTTCTAAAGAATAGCTCTTTAAAAACAACAATGAAAAACCTTCCTCTTAATTAACAAAGATATCCTATTTACAACTTTCATTTATGTCTACTGTTTTGTTTTTTATTGTTTAAATATATGATACATATGTTTTTTAATAATATCTGGTCCATATCAAGGACCTTGACAATTTGCTGAATTTGTATATCATATCATATACATTTACATGCAACATTGATAAAACCTGGAGTATTTTCATAAACATGAAAGATTGTCATAGTGATGCAGGTGGAAATGGGATTTGATTAGCTTTATTTATTTCTTAATGACTGATATCTATTTTTCTTAGTCTGTTTAAAATATCATGTGTCAACTTGAAGTATATCAACATTGAATACGTTTGTTCCCTTTTGAAGAGAATTGTTGAAATAGTCTTAAACAACAGTCTGAAGCTCAATATCAAATGGCATTAGCTCAACCGGTTAGATTCCTCAACTTTCAAGGAGAAGACCAAGGTTCGAATCTTGTCAAGCAATACATGCATAATTGTCAAGCTGCTTGTAATACCACCATATGGTCATGATGCAATACAGGTGGGGCCTGTGTCAATCCCGTATAACCAATTCAAAAGAAAAAAACAGTTTGAAGCTCAATGTTTGATACAAATTGCACGTTTTGATTTTTTTTAATGAATCAAAATATTAATTAACAATATCAGTAGTCAATATATAATAGATTCTTGCTTTTAAAAATTCTTTTTTTTCAATTTAATACACTTATCTTGGTTAAGTAATTGATTGTGGTTTTAAAGGTTAATGACCAATGCATTTTTCTTAAATAAAATTTTATCAATATTTCCAGCTACTTGCAATTTCTATGTTATTTAAAATTACTAACTTTTGACGATAATTTCTAATTTGAATCTTTCTTTTTAAAGGTCTACCACGTACTTTGTTTATAGTAAGGCTGGGACAGCTCACTTGGGAGTCAAGCACCTACCATTCACACACACACAAGGCCTCTACGTCTGCAGAGACTTTAAAGTGAGCCTTACCTTTGGAAGATGACCAGTCTCAACCACTCAAGCTCAACTCAATGGACAAATGGGGCTATGATATCTCCACATTTTCTAATTTGAATTTTTATACTTCTAATTCCATTGTCTTGGTCTTGTAATTTGCATCTTAACCACACAATTTCATTATTTTACTTCCCTCTCTTGAACAATTTGCATCAGACTTTGCAAGATGGATCAAGGACTACTAGAATAATCTACTATCCTTTCCAATCATGCACCTTGTGTTGATGCTAGCAAGCATCCATCAACGGATATAGCTAGAGAACATGTCCTAGTAAAAGAGCTACCACAAAGGTTTTAGTGCCCACATTCTCTTGCACGAGATGAGATGTGCATATTTCTCTATGGCATTGTCAACTCATCCTCACTTACTACCTAGGAGGTCTGAATAGACATGCATTAATACCCAGGAGGTTTTGATTTGATTCTACCCCATTTATGATTGTTTACCCATCCAAGATTAATATTTCAAATTAGCATCATATCATATTGCTTACACAGGTTAAAAAGCCCACCCTTTATAGCACCTATCTTTGGAAGTAAATTGATTAGATAATTCTAATTTGGTTTGTCTTCGCCTATCAGAGCCTTGCTTACTGCTCAAAAAGTTGGCTTTACATGAGTTACTAGTTTGTTGTCTTCATCTGTGGGTTCCTTAAACATAGGTGGAAGAAAGTTTGTAAGATTCATGGCTTTCACCCTCCTAGGATTGTCCAATGAGCCATATTTCATCCCAACTAAACCTTGTGAGCATAATCAGATCTTGCATTGGCCCTTTCAAGATAGTTGACAATGATTGTAGAAATAAAATTTAACATACTTAAATACAATTCCATTTCCCCTTAAATAAACCTACAGATCTACCTTCTGCAGAAATTAGCAATGACAATACATACAAGAAACATACAATATAGATGAATGTGAGCACATC
Source organism: Wollemia nobilis (assembly GCA_028583015.1). Taxonomy (NCBI): domain Eukaryota; kingdom Viridiplantae; phylum Streptophyta; class Pinopsida; order Araucariales; family Araucariaceae; genus Wollemia; species Wollemia nobilis. The sequence continues at coordinate 1,856,015 of JAQPPZ010003287.1, read as the reverse complement.
TTGTATTAACAATAGCCTGTACGGTAAAATAAATATGTCATTAACCTTACATACACAGTACCCAACGTACCCTGTCAGCCTCTCCTTCCATGCCAACCACAACCACACCAAACACTGGCCAGCCACCCAATAACATCCAGATTCTTCGGCCCGTACACTCCCCGAATGAATGAGGGAAGGGTCTTATTTATACAACTAAAAAGTAGTTGCAACCTCCAACTACCCAACACCTCATCATTTTCCTAAATTACATTTAACATGCATTTGACTCACATTTACATTTCATTTCGTGAGTCACTTTATGACTTAACCATACATAACATTACACATTATCATATGAAATATTACATTATTACTTTTTATTTTTTAACATTATTAATTATACATACGCACATTTTGTCAAACACTTTGCGTATGAACTACAAATACCAAAAAATATATAATTTGCAGACATGTCAATTTGCCTGCCTACAGTGATGATAGACCCTTTAACACTCAACATGCTACTATTACAGATTATAGTCAGCTCTAGATCTTGATATAATTAAATACCTAAACTAGAAATGTAAACATGTGAAGAATATCACAAGAAACATCACCTATAAATGCAAAATTGACATACGTGAAAGAAGGCTGGGTATCTTGAATAGATTCATAAACTGAAGAAAAATGATTGGGTTTTTACTTTTTAACAAACAAAAACCCACTTAAGATCTACCATAGGTGTTGTTTCAATCAAATTCAGTAATATTTAACTAAGGCGGACCATTTTAACTAAAAGAAGAACTGGAACTAGAATTGGTTCTCTTAACTTATCAGCATGATTTTGATCTCATGCTACTCCATTTATGGTGGTATCCCTCCAAGATTAGCCTTTTGAGTCAATAACAAATTGTATTGTTTAGCTGGGTTTGAAAGCCCACCACTGAGAAGATATGTCTCTAGAACTGCATCAAATTGAGAATTCTAACTAGATATGTGTCCTTTGTCTACATATGCTTTGTCACAATGCCCAATTGGGGTCATCCAAATATCCATTGGAAACAAACTGTATGCACTTCAAATAATCAGGGAAAAAATGGATAGACATCTTCATTAAATCAAATTGCAACTCTAAATTAATTATCATTGAGCTCTTACCGAGGACACCTATGCATACTGGACTGTTGTGACAACTCTACAATATAACTAAACCCACCAAAGGCTAAAGAAGCCAAAATTCAACCAGATACAACGGACGAGATTCTTAAAAGCTTTGCACTTGACCTTCTACTAAAACTCAAAAATTTACAAACATGAGATCTATTGAGGATTTGGCCTTGAGCCTTGAAATACTGTCACAATGTCTAAATTTAAAAAGTAGTGCAAGTTTTGGTAATTGATTAGAAGACACTGCCCTTACAGTGTCCCTTTTTAGCATCAAATCATAACATGTCCCTATAGTGGACTTGACCTACTATATATAATGCCTTTGTATTTTTAGACAATAAATACTTATCTAATAACATATTATAAAGATACTTATTATCAAGGACTAGCTATGAGAGGCCAATGCTGAAACATGTAATCATTTGCTTTGGCAACAACAGAATTTGTCAAATTTTATTATATTTTGTAAAAGGCTTATGGGCCAATATTCACCTTGTAAGGAATCCTTGTATTAACAGACCAATACGTACTAGGATCAGTAAAATGTATTATGAAGTGCATAAATATGTCCACTGCAAATAATTGTAACATCAAGTATTATGATCATTTCATTGTTAGTGAAGTTATATGGTGTCCAAGGACAACATCCCGAATCTCTCATGGTCCTTTCCTTTCCTTCATTTGTCCTCTCTTCTTTCTTGTCTAGAACTCAGGTAATGTGTTAATTTTGTTCATTCTTGCTACTATTGCAAATTTCTGCATGGTATCAAAACAGATGTGAATCGTCCTTACTTGTCTCTAAAACTTTCTGTCATCTCTTGCGATGGCAAGTTCCACTAAATTAGTGTTTTTCAGAGAAGCATTTGTGTAGCAAGATTTTGGATCAACTTTGTCTTTTTAAGGTTTTCTAAAAACATCGGTTTGTCTTTTTAGGGTTTTCTAAAAAACTTAGTTTGCATTTCAGGAGTTTGGCAAGTGATTGCTTATGACATCGCTTCCAAAGGATTTGTGCTTTCCATTGAAGTGATTTTGGAAGGGTTTCAAACTGGCATTGTCTTTTTTGGGTTTCTAAAAACTTTAGGAGGAACTAGGATTTTGGATCTACAATGTCTTTTTTAGGGCATTCTAAAAACTCTATCTTGTATTTTAGGAAACCTGTTTCCTTCATTCCTCCAGAGTTTTTGGCACCTGAACACTATGGTTAGGATAGAGTTTTTGGCATTTGAAGGAATGAATATGATGTTGGAGATTAATAGATCATCTCCAAATACCAAAGTATTTTTGGACAGAATCCAATGCACAACATATTACTCCAGTTTTTCAGGTCCAAAGAAGAGTTGTTTGCAGGTTCCCTTTACTCTCATGGATTCTAGATGTAAATTTGATTAGGGTTCCATATTCCAAAGAACAATTGTACAAGAGCACTTGTCGAGAATTGTGAAAAATGGTTACTGTTTTTCAAGATTACGAGAAAAAAGCATGAAGGGTTCTTAGTTCAAGGATTTTTGCCATTCATCCATTTTGGTTCTCAAAATTTCAGAGAAACATTAAGGTTCGACTTTTTTTTTCCAAAACACCACTTGAAGTCTATAAGGACAAGCTCTTGGATGCCATAACTTCAAATGGAAGTATTTTGAGCCCTTTTTGCATAATTTTTCGAGCTCTATGTAGCAATATGCTATTTTAATTGTAAGACATCATTTGGGGAATAAAATTGTGCAATAATATAGTGGACTCTAAACTACTTCAATTAGTAGATCGACTTGCAGATGCCAAAGGACACCTTCATCAATTTGTGGCATCATTTTGGCATGGGAGGGCTGCCACTAAAAGAGAATTTTTCAATGATGTCATCCTTCCATGATGCCATTCAGATTAAGGGAGAATATTGAAAATGTATAATCATTCATTTTGACCACAAGCAAATTTGTCATATTTTATTTTATTTTATAAAAGGTCTATTTGCCCATATTTACCTTGTAAGCTGATCCATGAGTTCATTAAAAAAACAGTAATATGCTAGCGTGTAACATTATTGGGATCTCTGAAGTATATTGTGGAGTGTATAAATGCCTCCACATGCAAATCATCGCACCATCAAGTATTGTCATCATTTCATTGTTAGTGAAGTTATTTGGTGTCCAAAGACACCATACCAAATCTATTATGTTCCTTTCCTTTTATTCCATTTTTCTATCTCTTTTCCTGTCCAAACTCTGGGCACTATGTCTGGTTTGTCTTTAATCTATCCAACTACTCCTCCCTCACACAATCCTACCAGTCATACCATGATTCATATTGATCCTTGGTTTGCCAATGATTATCCTTCTCCCAATTGATGTCTTGCTACTACTATTTTAATTCCATAATAATTGAAACTAAATATGAATTTTTATCTCGCATGTTATGAGATGCAGCCCTTGACTCGCTTCCCCACGTCTTCCTAAGCTAAAGTTCGTTCATCGCATTGGTTCTAGCCGCCTGAATTGTTGGTATGTTGAAAGCTCCCTTTTGCTCTTATACATGAGCCAACTACCATATCTTCCACCCAAAAAGAATATAAAAGCCTTAGTTATCTTAAGAAACAAGAGTTTCTTACCGCTAGACATTGTGAGCTTTTGGATCTCTTCATCACTCTCTAAAAGCATTCAAGCACACTCTTCTTCCTTGGCAGCCCCCTCCCATGTGCATCAATATTCAGTCCTATAATTTCCCTTGCTAATTCTTTATATGATATCACATAGCAGCCCACCATTCATATCCCTTTCCCTCCTTGACATCAAGTCACCTTTTTTGTCCAAGCAATATCAAAAATGTTGTAGATAAATTATGCACTAGAAAGGCTGCTGATTTTGAGGTATTTCAAGCTCAATTCCTCTAATATGGTGTCGAAGCTATTGGCCATCCCATTATAAAATTATTCAATGAGGTTGTTTATTCTAGATTCCCTTGATCCTAATTGCAGGATATTATCTACCCCCTCCACAAATCTAGGGACTATTCAAATCCAATAACCACAAAACCATCATGATTGAGCACCATTTGCTACACTTTATACCACAGTTTTGAATATGAATCTCTCAAAACTGCTAGATCAAGGCAAGCTTAATCATTAGGTAGGATGGTTTCAGTCTTTGTTGCTTTGTGGACTTTTGAAAGGCCTTTGACATTGGTCCCAAGCATCATTTGTTTCAGAGACTCCATGACATCGACATCTCAAAGACCTTTATCACTACCATCAAGAGACTATTTGAGGTAGTTATTGGTTTTTTTTCAAACAGCTTTTGGTTTCTCACAGGATGTCTAGAGCACTATTGGTATCAAACAACAATATCCTCTCTTTCTCACTCTTTGGCATCTACATTGACGAGCTTGAAGAATATATTTTCCAAAACATAAATGTTGATGATGCTTCCCTTTTACATCTTGCCTTGATAACTATATTGCCCTTTGCAAATATTGTAGTTCTTCTTGCTTATACTCTTGAGGACCTACGAAGGTAGTTGGATGCTTTTGCTCGCTTCTATGACTTAAAACGACTAGCAATCAACATTATCAAGACTAATGTGATGATCTTCAACATATTAGAGAGTACCCTTTCTAAGTTTCAGATCTCTATAGGGGTGATTCCATTGAGACCATTATGGCATACACATACATGGCGACTTATTTTGCAAGCCTTTCCCTTAATCTTCAACAGCTTCACAATCACATCTTTGAAAGGGGTAGGCATCTCTCAATCTTTGAATGTAAATGTTTCGAACAACACTTCCAATATATACTTACAAATATGGGCTCTCTTTGATGGCATTACCCAAACCCACTATTCCTTATGGATCCGAAATACAGTCTAGGGTGGGTTGAAGGGGCTTGTATTGAGAAGGTCTAAACTATTTTACTTCAGCAATGTAACCAATGTAAACAGTTCCACAAGATATTATTCAAGTTGAGTTTAGCACTCATTCTCTTTGTCTTGAGAGCATCTTCAAAATTATTTTTCAGATTCATCACCTAAGATCCATGAGTCATTGCACCTCAGTCTAAGAGAGATACCCATATTTGCCATTTGCTTACAATGGATTTCCTCCAAGAGTATTTCTGGTCACCGTCATGGCTAGTGTTAGAAGTTATTTCTTTTCTTCAATCCATTGGCATCTCCATAGATCAATTATCTCCATTCAAATAATCTTTAAATGCTCCTCCAACCTTCTTGATAAAAATTTAATGATTAACCAAGCAATTAGAGATGATTTTTATCCGCAATCTATTCAGATCGCTCGAGTCACTCCGTCTTCGCATCTTAGTTCTAAGTTGGCCCTCCACATTGAGCATTTCATGATAATTTAGGATGGCATTTTTACTCATCTTGATTATATACCGCAACATTGTACACACAAAATTAGGGTTCCTTTTGGTCAACTTGAGAGTTTGCTCACACTATTTACAAGTGGAGATTGACCCCCATATTCCTCAAAAGCATAAGATATGTTGTCTTTACTCTCCACAATATTTCATCATGTACTATTTACTACAAGATTCAAGGGAGACACTTTTGCTTGTATGGGGATTCAAGCATATTGCCTATCACTTTTTCAACTATCATGACCAAAGATGCTTTCCTTTATATGTTTGGAAACTATCATTCTCAAGCATCAAGTATTATAGCAGAGATTGACAACCACTCCACTAATCAGCTCTTTCTTACACCCTGTGTTTGTCACCTGAAGTAATAAGCATTCATTTGAAGCTACTACTCTCCAAAATGTTAATGACAAATATATGCATCCTTGTCCACATACAATCATTCCTTCCTGCTATGTGAAGAAGAGGCACACTAGAAATAGAAACGATGAACTGAAAAAGGGCAGGTCATTATCCATAGCAGAATGTTGAATATCGAGACAATCATCACCATTGTATTCAATTACCAACAATGAGCTAATGCATAATTTGATGATGTACATGAAAGAATGCCTTGGATTGAGAGGCCCATGTTGGATAATTGTAGGAGAACATAAAGAGCGACTCTCAAACGTGTTGCTACCATCCAATGTCAATGAATCTCCATAAGTGAAAAGAAAGCCAACGGATGCATTTATCCCCTTAACAAGAGGAAAATCATGAGCAGTTCGATCAAATTGATGCAACTAGTGCAAAATTGCCAAGATTACATACACAAGAACATGGTCAGCCCTCGGGTTGAGGGGCATCCATAACTTCGTTGATGAGGACGAAAAAGCTTACAAAGAGAACTTAGTGTGCTAGAAAGGTTCATCAACTCTAATCAAGGAGCACAAGACAATCAAAGAGTTGAAAGAACATGTTACAAACTTACAAGTACCATTAAGGGACCAAGCATGGGTACAAGGAGCAACCTATTCTATAATGTGTGATAGGATATTTGAGCTTGAAATCAACCTTTAGTGTACTATCAGGGGAGGAATATCTTCCATGCACAACCAAATCAGACAAGACTCCATACACAAACAAGGTTCAAAGAGAGGAAATCCAATATAGCATCAAACCACTAAAAGTGATGGTGACAAGCCTTAGAGAGAAGCATAAATGACCTAAGTTCCACAAAAATAAAAAGGAAGACCTTATGAGACATTGTTGGACCCACATCAGCACTTGGAAAGCAAATGGGCAAGTTGACATAAGGACATTCCCAGCCACCCTTCGAGTAATTGCAGTTGAGTGACATACGGAATTTCCAAGTAATCAGTACCAAACATGCAAGGACTAACAAAAGCCTTTGGGAAAGAGTTCAATCTCTTGCATGACGACAATGAGATTGTCATTGAAGTCTTCAACATAAGACAAGTTAAGATAAAATTTATCTAGTCAAAATATTGTGGATTAAAGGAACATGCTTCAGCATTAAATTAATATCATTGTTATCAGTGTTATGATCTATAGTGGTCTCTTATAGTTCTCAACTTACACATTCATAGACCTATGTTCATTAGGGGAGTTTACCTTGCCATGGCATTTGGGCATTTTTGGGTTCACTTGTTCACTTAGCGAAGTCTCTCTTAGAGGGAGTTGCTTACTTTGGGAATTGGCATTTTCCAGACGTAGGTGAGGTCAAGTCTATTCCTATAATTCTTATACTTATTGTAACAAAGGTAAAGGCAAACTCAAACACTCTCAAAACAATGACAATTATTTAGCATTAAAAAGGAAATATATATTGCAAAAAAATATTACAATAAAGTTATACTTTTTTTAATTTAGTTTTAAACTAGTTTATATGAAGAATGATTGAGGTGGAATGAGATTTTAATTTTCTTAAACCCCAAGGGTTCCTTTGTGAGAACCACAACAACTTGTTAGGTGTCACAAATTTCTTAGTAATATGTTGCAAAGAATTGGAAAAAAATATTAATGCTACAAATATTTGTTTGTATTACCCAGGTGTTGTAGGTTAGTTGGAGAGGAGAGGGCAATCCTCCAAGGGAGGTCCCAGGTTCGAATCTCCACCCTACCAAAAAGCTGAATTGGGTACCCAAAATCCAATTGATAATGTTGGTGCGGTCAGGGCTGGGTGCGACTCCGGGTGACTTTGACGGTGTAGAACCCCCTGTTCGTGGTCTCTCAGACCAAGGCGGCCCCACAAGGGGTTTTTCGCTTTAATATATATATATATATATATATATATATATATATATATATATATATATATTTGTTTGTATTGTTGTCACAAATTTAAGAGGGGACCATTGTTGCATTATGCATGCATTCTTTTTTAGGTTGTTAGATTTTTGTGTCTCCTGTAGTCATTTGTATTTATAATTATTTGAATAACTTTGTTTCCATCTGCAATTTAAACCAGTATTAGCTAACTCTCACAGTGGACCTCCCTTAATGGCTATTTGAAACTTGGCTGTAAAATATTTGTATCATATTTGGGCTATAATTTTGTTTTACCCCATGATACATATGTTAACATATCATGACAGGTCCGAGGTGTAGACCAATTGGTTCATCCAAACCCCATAATTGGTTCATCCAATTGGAGTTCCAAGGTTCAAATCTCGGGCCTCGCCGAACTGAACGCTTGTCCCTTTCTTGGTGCTTTCAGCGGCGTAAAAGGTTTAAAATGATTGTGGCATGGCGGTTATAGGGGCGGACTGCGTGAAGATCTGTGTGGCGGCTTCCGGGGCGGACAACGCAAAATAATGTGGCGGCCATAAAAGCTGGACAACCTGCCCAAATTCGTGGCGACTACTGATTCCACCATGTAAAAAAAAAGAAAACATATCATGACATGGTAAATCTGGGGCCTCGCTAGACTGAATGCTTGTCCCTTTCTTGGTGCTTTCAGCGGTGTAAAAGGTTTAAAATGAATGCAGCATGGCAGTTATAGGGGTCGACTACACAGAGTACTGTGTGGCGGCTCCCGGGGCGGACTGCACTGAGTACCGTGGCGGCCATAGAAACGTACAACGCACCTAGATCATTGTGGCAGCTACCAATTCCACCATGTAAATCAAAAAAAAAAACATATCATGACATGGTTCACCCACTTCTGATTGGATTTTGTAATTTATTTTTCATTTCGACTACTTCTTTTGCCTCTCCAATACTTATTGCAACCAAGTGTAGTTTATTTGTTCCATTCTACTCTAGTCCCTAGCAAACATTTACATAATTGTAGTAAGAGAGGGCATCATTGTTGCATTGTCCATGCATTATTTTGGAGGTCACTGGCTTTTTGTGTCTTTTGTAATCATTTGTATTTGATACTATTTGAATGACTTTATTTCCATCTACAATCTACACCAGCATTAGCTGACTTTCACAGTAGACCTCCTTTAATGCCTATTTGAGACTCGACTGTAAAACACTTGAATCATATTTAGGCTATGATTCTGTTGTACCCCATGATACATATGTTAAACACAATGATATGCTTCACCCACTTCTTGTTGGATTTTATAATTTATTTATTTTTTATTTGGAGCACCCCCTTCTTTAGCTTCTCCCATACTATTGCAACTATGTGTACTTTATTTGTCCTATTGAATTACCCTAGGCACTAGCAAACACTTCTATAATTAGAGAAAGAGTGAGGGCACCATTGTTGCATTGTGCATGCATTCTTTTTTTGCTCATTGGCTTTTTGTGTCTTTTGTAATCAGTCGACACCAGCATTAGCCAACTCTCACAATGGACCTATGGCTATTTGAGACTTTGTTGTCAAATATTTGTATCATATTTGAGCTATATTTATGTTGAACCCCATAATAAATATGTTACACTCGTTGATAGGGTTCACCCACTTCTGGTTGGATTTTGTAATTTATTTATTTTTGGAGCACTTCTTTTGTCTCTCCCATACTTTGCAACCAAGTGTACTTTATTTGTCCCATTGAACTACTCTAGCCATTGGCAAACACTTAAATAATTATAGAAAGGGAAAGGGCAACATTGCTGCATTCTGCATGTATTTTATTTTAGGTCATTGGATTTTTGTGTCTTTTGTAATCATTTGTTTTTGTAACTAATTGAATAACTTGGTTTCCATCTGCAGCCTAGACCAGCATTAGCTGCCTCTCACAGTGGACCCCTTTTAATGGCTATTTGAGACTTGGCTGTAAAATATTTGTATATGTTACACATGGTGACATGGTTCATCCACTTTTGGTTGGACTTTGTAAATTTTGTTATTTTTAATTTCAAGCACTTCTTTTGCCTCTCCCATACTATTGCAACCAAGTGTACTTTATTTGTCCCATTGAGCTAAACTAGCAAACACTTGCATACTTACAGAAAGAGAGGTTTTCTCATTATTTCTTTCTTTGTTATTTAAAGGAGAAGATTATTATATTACTTGAAGCACACCCATCAGTTCATTATGCAATCTAGTTTGCACACTGCAGGTTGTCACCTATCTATACAGGGTTCGTACTTTGGGAGATACCGCCTCAAGCTGTAGACAGTACCCTTGCCTTGCCCTTCGCTCTTCGAGCTCTCGAGGGGGTCAAAGGAGCTGGTATTTTCAGGTCTCTACACTTCTGGCCAGCATTCAAATACAGATTGATAGGCTTCCCCTTATTCCTTGGGTGCTCTCCCATCCTCTCGGAATAATAAGGAGAAAGTGCTTCACAAGATCCGAAAGGATGTTAGTCTCCATTATACCAGCTGCACATGGATCTCTCCGGCTGCTCCTCTTTCCCCCAAATTGTCTTTCTACCACAAGCACTTCCTTCAGATTCAAGACGACAGGATAGTCCCCCCACAGTACCTTCAGCAGCACACAATGCATAACATTCGGATCCCGATTGGACAGCTCAAAGTGTGCTCCCACCAACTTCGGGTTGAGTCGAATCACCATCTTCCAATGGAGGAGCGGGTTTGCCTTTTTTGTTCCTTGGGAGAAATAGAAACCTTGCATCAATTTATTTTTCAATGTCCCATCTACTGTGAGATCCGAGGCAGATTTCATTGCTTTTTCAAGGATAACTCCACCTTCTTCAGATACCCAGACCAACGGTGTCTCGCTTTCTTTTTTAAGGAGACAATTTAGTTTCGTTGACAGAGAAGCTCTCCTCCAGGTGGCTCATATCAGCCCGGTCAAACAAAGGCAAGGTCATTAGGCCCTGGATTAGTGATGAACAAAGACAAATCATGGATTTCTTCAACATAGATTCTTCGGCCTCGGCTGTTAGGAGAGACTTCTCTCTCTCTCTCTCTCTCTCTCTCTCTAGCCCACCTCTTTCCTCTCTTCTTTATTCCCATTTCCTTTGGCCCGCTTGTCGGGTCGCGTCTTTATATTTATCTTTGTTTCTTTCCTTGTTGGGCATTTTGGCCAGCTCACTGGCAGTTATTGTTGTCCTCTTTATAGTCCCTTGAGTATTTTTTGGCCCACCATGGACATTAATAATATTTCATTTTCATTTTCTGTCATGTTGCAACACACCAAGGCCATCAAAGTTTATTTTGGGTACCATATATCAAATCCTTGTGCCCAAACAAGCTCGACAGATAAATTGCAGTGTTAGAAACGAGGCTCTTTTAAGAGGCCCGAACCTGTTGCTACTCAAAGTGTTAGTTTGCAAAACTAGCTCTGTAAAGGTCTCCATTTATGAAAGAAAATTCCGAAGTGTTTGCTCTAAAATAATTCACCCAGTTTTAAATATTTGTCAATCAATGAAGTTTGCGTGCAGTGTCTCTTAAATGCTCAATGATCTTTGATTCTTATTTGCAGGTTATTACGTGTAGAGATATAAATGCAAATATCAACCAAGAGAGGAAGAGCAATGGATGCTATAGATAAGAATAGATAATTCTATTAATGTCCAGAGACAGCCAAAGTAGGCAAATGGGACTCGTTGAAAAGAGTTGTTACAGCATATTGTAGTAACCAAAAAGGAACTACAAAATAAACAGACCAGCATTTTGATGACATCTTATCCAAATCATACAACATACTAACCCTAACAAAAGCCTGCAGATGAATATGGAAAAACAATCCACCTTGACAATGCATTACTTGTGATTCTACAAGTTTGGGTATAGTTCAACAATGTCTTTGACTACAAAGTGTAAACATCCAAGGAAGGAATGACACATTCTGTGGCTCTCATACCAAGCCTAAGATATCTATTACACATTATATCTTGTCCATAAACCATCATTACGTAGACAAGATATGGTAAGGGGGAAATGACACAGATATAAGAAGATAATCAGAATATGAACAATTTGTTCTTAGTTCTCACATTATCCCCTATGTCCTTCACCTTCAAAAACACTCGTTGACTGTGCTAAAATATGTCAGAATCACCTACCAGACAGTAGTGCAGCATGGCATCCAGAATAACTACATCCAGACAAAAATTCCAAAAAAGTTCTGAACAATCTCAAATGGTATTACCAATCTCAAACCGTGTTGAAAGAAACTGTTTTTGAAAACAAATTCCCTAGAACTGGCCTGCAAATCTCTACACCTCATCGGCCTTTCCATAAATGTGAAAGTTAGTTACTACCATCATTGTTCTTACTCTTCATGGGTGTTACACATCACTTGAACTTCACAAATGACAATAATATATGTCCGCTTCTCTAATTACCTACCGGAAAAATGATACCCAACTTTCTACATCAAGTGGCCCTGCTTGTTGATATGATCATTAACTATAAGCATTGTAACATCAATCCTAAATGCTGGTTGTTTATGTGTCATGTGCTTACCCTAATTCAAAACAGTCTAAGGTTTCAACATGTAAAAATGAGATCTAAAAAGCATTAATGAAGTTACTCATAAGTAATATGTTAATATAGTCCTACAATAGGATATCATCAAAGCAGCAGCAATCGAGATGATGTGGAATCCCAGTTTTATGTTTACATGGAAAATGACACAAGAACCCAAAGAAGAGCATTAGCTACACAAGCGGGAAAAAATAATTATAAAATCTCTACATATACAATTAAGACTTTGACATAAACAATACAAAACAATGTAATAAACAGATAGCTGTATGTTATTGAAGTCATTCAACACAAAAATCCAAAGGAAAATATTCACCTCATTATTAATACATTCTTCATAAAAGATACTTTGCACTTCTTCTGTAATTGAGCCTCCACCCAATTCTCTGCAAATTCAATGAAGGTTCATAAATTTATTTGATATGATCCGGAACCCTTTCCAAGTTTTCAACAAATTCAACAAAAATAAAATAGTTCAATTCGCTGACACAAAAAAGGATGAAAAAGAAATACAACACAACATGCAGATCAAAAAATAGTACAAAGCTTCAGAAAATAAACATCAGAGCAAAATACTACCAAATTTTACTCAATACTAGGACCTAATATAGAAAGACCAAGTTGGGAATCCACAAGTATCAAACTAGAGAAAATACAGTGTAAAGGGAGGCTCAATCTGCCCAACAGATTTGGGGTAAGGAGTTGGGAGTGAGGAGTTTCACACCATAAGCCCTAAGGTTTCCGTTTCTGCCATTTGCTCTAAGCTTCTTACTAAAATGATAAATTATCTCGATGCTCATTCAAGGCATAATCAAATTTATAGTTTCAGCCCACACACCAAATGGACAAATTTGTACAACAAAACAACATTCAATAATTTGTCCTTGATTGGCCTCTCATTTGAACTAGATGGAAAATTGATGGCTGCACACTCAAAGCTCTTCCTCCATACATTGCAGCAAGTTGCAACCCTAAAACAGCCTTCACAATAAACTGCTTTCCTATGGGGCACATTCCACAAGTTCAAGAGATATAACCAGGTTCCAATACTGTTTGCGATGCTATAGATGATGGTGTAAGGGAAATAGGCATATAAATATTTATATGAACAGAGTGGTGACTGTCAAAGAACAAAACCCTACAAACAAGCATGTGGGAAAGAACACACCCATTAACAAGGGGTAACAAGGCTGGTACACAGACAATTCATCCATACTTACCTGCTAATGTTCATTATGGATTGGTCTTTGATCCTTTGACCAAGTTTCCCACCCTCTTCTCAGCTATCCTATTCATGTTTCACTAGGTGGGTAAACCAGCACATGCTCCAATTCCTCATATAAGAAGAGTGGGCAACCTAGGTATAAGAGTAGAATAGACAAATGTTAAATCTCCCAATCTCAAACCCAATGCATCATAGAGCAAAAAAATAGGATATATTTGAACTAGAGATGCTCTATCTCCTTTTGTTGATGGTATCAATTTGTTCATCAACAAATCAAACAAACAAAATTGTGATCTATAGGATCACCCCCTTCTAGATGATACCCTTTGAGAGTCAGATACTATTATTTGAAATTCGAGGCATAGGATGCCACAAATAAAGGAGATAACATCATATCTTGTTAATAATATCCACAATCTTGTTAATAAATGTCCCCTCAAAACTGTGGGCCCTTCAATTACCTTTCTAATGTTGTCTATCTTAGCATCTATTGTTTAATAGACGTCACAAAATAAAGGGTAGTAAGTATCGAAATATACCAAAGGGACAAATATAAGTTTCACAAAGGCTATCAAATATTCTGGTCCCTCCCCATGAGCTTATAAAAAAGAAAAAAATGGATGACATTGGTGTAAGGGGAATAGGCACATATCTATTTATATGAACAGAGAAATGCAAAAACTTGTAAATCTATAAGTCAAGTGACCATGGGTGAGTCATTTTGACCCTGGGGTGCGCCCATAGTTGAGAGAATCTGCAAAAAAACCCAATTCAATCCGATTTTTCCCGATTCATAGGCTAGCCGATTTTTTCCCGAAAAATTCTGATATGCATAAAAAAGCTTTTTTCAATGAAAAATTGCATTTCCTTCGGTTTTTTCAATGAAAAAATGTCGTTTTTTTTTCCGATTCTCAACTATGGATGAGCCTCTTCTTATAAAATGTAGTATATGCTATAATTTTTCTAATTTGACAAGCCATTGCTGAGTTTTCTCCAAAGCTTTGCACCAAGCCCAAGTCCAGGTCAAAAAATACATGCCTACCAAGTTTGAGACAGGTCCAAGTCCTAACACTATGGTCTAGATCAGGGTGTGATGATCACCATCCAAGAAAAGTTATTGATCGTCCACGAGCAAATACCAATCATGTGAGGGTTCCTTCTTCTCATTTGGGTGCAAGTGTGTGAGGATAGAGGAGTAAATGCCATCCATGGTCAAATTTATGCCATCCAGAGCATGTAACGGGTCATTTGAGCATTAGAGAACACCACTAAAGAACATCGAGTGTACATTAATCGAGTCAAAAAATATGTATTTGTTATCAGACAAAGTGTGAATATCACCCGAGAAAAATTTGAGATCTAAGACCCCCTCCATGCCATCTGAATGAAATGTGTCGTCTATCTAAAAGTCACTATCGTATGGCACCAGGTTTACGCCATTTGATAGGGGGATGTTGTCTAGAGGGAGATCAATGTTGTTTAGCACCAACACTTCATTGTTTGAACCTAATACATCATTGTCTAAGGGCAGAGTGAGTCTCATTGGGGGCAAAGTGACTGTTGTCTAAAGTGAAACAAGCATAGTCTAGTCTTTGTACAACTATTGTCCAATGTGTAGTAATTTTCAATGAAGCATATAAGACTTCGACAAAGATGTAAAGCATGTGATAAAATACATGGTGAATGTTGTATGTTTACAACACGATGTCATCCAAGTGAACAACATTGTCTGACAAGTGCAAGTTCTTGCCAACCAACCACAAGTCTTTGCAATCATAGAATAGAGTGTCATCATTGAGTTGGAGGTTGTTTGAGTGTAAGCCCTAGTCATCTAACGAGTTCAAACCCTAGTTGTTTAAGATATGGAAAATACCGTCTAAGCACAATACCCATCGTCTAGGTCATTGTTGTCACCATTTGAAGGAATGGGTGGAGAATGTTTGACATGGAATAAATATCATCCAAGTGTAGAAGCACGTCATCCAACTAAAAGGGGCAATGGAAGAAACCATCTAAGGCCCTCTCGTTGTCAAAGCAGAAGATCATGTCGGTTGCATGTTGAGAGGTTATGTGGTGAAGGGTGCCATTTTTGTTGCCAAACCCTATCTTCCAAGTTCTTTGGGCTGAGTCGTTCATCCAAAGAGTGTCATCAATTAAGGGTGTGTGATTCGTCTAGGGAACGTCGTCTATCGAAGGAAGAATGCCATCTGTCAAGAGTGTGTCATGTGTCAAAGGAATAGTGCCATTAATTTGGGAGATGCCATACATTAGAGGAAAGAGTGTCATCCATGAGTAGGGTGTCACTTGTCTATGTTAGTATGCAATCAAATATTAGAAAGTGGCCAGCTGGGATAAAAAGAATTAAGTGTTGGCAATCCAAGACATGGAAAATGCCAATGAAGATATGAGGAATACCAACTAGGAGCAATAACATGCCAAGAAGGTCATTGTTGGGAATCAATAGAATGCCATCTGAGTATATGTTGATGTCAAAACTTGTACCCAAGTTGTTCAAGAAGTGAAAGATGTCATCCAAGGGCCAATAGATCAATGGTAGGAAGTGAAATGTCGAGGTTGAGTATTTTGAAGAAGACGGGTAACTTGTTGTCTAGAATCATGGGGGTGCCATCTAGAATGTGAAACATGTCATCTCATGTTTACAATAAGTTGCTTGAGCATAAATTTGAGCGTTGACAATGGGTAAAGCAAGTGCCACCAAAATGTCGTCCGTGGGAAAAATTTGGCCCAAACAATGAATGATTCAATGGTTCAGCTGTTGAGATTTGGTGACATTGCCCTCGACCTTAGGGGATGTTGTGCCTCCACCCCAACCTGTATGGCAACAAGGTATATGTAAAGGATGCTAACCCTTGACCCCACAATTGCCCCTCATTTTTGTGATCCAATCAGTTGCACAAAGAAAAGCAAGCAATGGGAGAATGTTTGCTAGTAGTAGTTTGCACTACAACCAATTGTGAAAGACGTATGGAACAAAAATAAGTGGAAGGAGCTTGATACAAGTTTCAAGTACCACATTCAGTGCTTCTACCCCAATGTTAGTTGGTCTTCCAGCCAAAATGCCAACAAGTCTAGAGGAAGGGATAGATGTAGGCAAACAGTTTGACACATGAAGGAATGTCACATCTATATCATGAGTGTATGAGCACATGTGTGCACAAATGTATGACACATGTTGGTGACACTTATAAATAAGAGTTGTCATATGTAGGTGTTCCCACCTAGTGTTATCATGTGTGCACATGGCAATATGTGTTTGTAATAACTAGATTGTAATATTATGGTGTGTATTTTAATGTTTTAATGTAGAAGAGTACTTTGGTGGTAGTTAGGTTATTGCCAACCACATACCAATCCAGTGAAACCTATATGTACACCATCCATCTTGGTGAATGTATGTTGGTTGATGATGTCATCATCGTTGTTGATCAAGACAAGTCTACATGTGGTGTACGCTTAACCAGACCATGATATGTTATGGACAACATGATGTTTGTGCAATGTACTCAAATGTATTTGTAAGTTATTCCCAATGCATTACCTTTCTTTATTTATATATAATGGAATTATATTGTAGTGTTATATTCTATTTCTGCATTTTTCTTTTAGAAATAACAAAGAAAAATATTGGCACTCAAGAAGGATAGCCAGCCTCATCAACCAAGCTAACTTCATTATTTCCTCAAAGAAGTGGAGCTTTCTTCATGCAATTTCTTTCTTTTTTTGCCTTTTGCCCTTCAAACGTTTTTAGAATGTTGGCCTCAACTTTCATTTCAAGTACCATATGACTCTCCACTCTTGTACATTTTCCCTTCAATGTCACGTTACAAATTAGACTTATATGTGTGGTTGTTCATGACCTCATCATCATTGTCTTCTTGTTGACCATGCTTGCACTTACTGGGGTTGCACATGAGCTTACAAGATTTAAACTTTGTGACTGACAAGTTGTAGATGTCTAATCTGTGTTAAAATTCAAACCCTAGCTTGATGTACGACTAAAGGCTTTTAATTAAGCTTTTATCCAAATTATGGCACAACAAATCCTAATAGACAACCTTCCATTGCTCATAAATGCCTTCAAAAGTTGTTGTCCCTTCTCTTTCATCTGCTAACAATTTCCAAATGCATGTATAATAAAATTCCTCCTTGCTACTATCAAATGACATTAGTTCAACCAATTAAATTTCTCACCTTTCAAGGAGTCGTCCAAGGTTCAAATCTTGCCAAGCGATACGTGCATAATTGCCAAGTTGTTGTAATATCACTATGTCGTCATGATGTAATAGAGGTGAGGCCCGTTTCAATCCCATATAACTCCTTATAAAAAAATTAATAAATAAATAAAAATTCCTCCTTGCTACTATGATCATTCTACTTTGTTATCTCTCTCATATAAATTATTGTTGTAATTTTGTTTCTTCCTTGGTGTTTCCTTGTGTACTTTGATGTTGTCAAGTAAGATTTGTTTGTCTTTTAGACATCTCAACTAGTAGGTTAGGGTATAGTTGGTCTCTTATGTTGTTTTTAGCATTGACAATTCTATATCATCTGCACAATCTACAGTAGCTCAATTGGAATTGGACATCTCCAATATGTTCTACATAAATGCTTTCAACTTCTTATATGGTTCCAATATTGACTTCTACCATCCTTTTCCTGCCATCTCTCTAGCTATAATTCATCAGTAGTTCAGCAAGAGTGGATTATATGGCATATAGCTGTGCTCTATGTGCTTTGAACTTGCTCCTAACACCAAATAATGGTCCTTTACATACTTCAGCTACCGCAGTTATGAATTAATATGACAAAAATTCTCTATCTTGAGCTCTTACCAATTTCATCTAGGATTTCCCATAATTCTTGAGCTTAAATCCTAGCCATCGGATTACTTGATTCCTTTCTGCTTAAGATTCGAACACTGACAACACTACAAGAACTGAAATCAAATTGGCATCAGAACACCTCATCCATAAATGTAACGTCCCAACCATCAGTACTTAATATCAACAAACCTAACACCGACAGATGTTGAATCAACAAGTGCAACAATGACTAGCACATTTCCAATGAGGTGATCGTCAAAAGGTACCTCATCCATAAGGACACCATAAATAGGCTTTTCGATGACAGACACAACATATCTGCTTGTTGATCAACATCAACCCACTCAAAGATCCATCTAGTAAGGGGATTTTGTACAAGGGCATTTGCAGGGATACACCAATAACCCCAAAGGCTAAGTATTATGTCAAGCATGGCAGCACAAAAAAGAAGACCATGAGAGATAGTTCCAGAGAAAACACAAGTGTTAAAAACAATGATGAAGAGATAATCTTTGTGAAATAAAAATGAAATCTATGAGCATATGTCTTAAAGGGATAAGCAAAAGATGAAATCTAGAAGAAGCATTCTAAAACCAGCAGTTAGATGAAGATTCCAAAGGCAAGACTGACTCCTCATAGCACTAAAGAAAGGAATTAGGCAACACAACACAGAATTTGTGGCATGCATAATGAACAGTGTTTGTAGCATATTCAATTAACTCCGTTGGTAATCACAGCTTCATGTAGGGATATATCCCTACCTCCATCCACCTGTATTCATATGTATGTATGTCCATATTCACACTCTTCTACTCACCAATTTGCAAACATATTTCTAGTCATGAATATTCAAATATGCATGTCCTCTTTTGTGTATACCATTCAATATCCATCTGCATTGCACTTGGAGAACATAATACAACTGCAGACCGTGCGCAAAGATGCTTAAACTCACAAAGACACAACACCACTGATGCCATAGAGCAAGACATTGCTTGGCCAATTTTGACTAAAAATCAATAAATAAGATCAAATTTGCATTTGTCACAATGCTGCTATGCATCCTCATAATACAAAAGAATGCTTTAAAATAATTTAAAAGCAGAAAGTTTTTAGGAGCAGATTCGTTGTGGAAGTCTATTTGCATGGATTTGAGCACATCCTTTGAAAGGCTGGTGCCAAATTGTGAATGTTTTAATTTCCAATTCTGGCTATCGGTGATCTATTGCATTGTGTGCAGACAGGAACTTTCTGCATCAGTGCCTTGAATTGTCTGAACAGTTGTTCATTTTCTAAACTGTCAAATACTGCATTAATTGAAGACAATATCTCGTAAATGAAACAATTTCGATTGGAGATTCAAAATGTATTGTGTGGAGCTAAGTTTTCCTGACGAAGATTTCAGACATGTTACAAGGGATTCCGACTTTATTATGCTGAAGAGATCTGATTCAGCCAACAATTCAACATGGATTTTTTCATCAATATATTCTAAGAGTTGTGTTTCCTGCAGCAGTGATGTTGCCAATGGTCAGTGACATGGAATCCTTATTTAAAATAGTAAAATTTGCAGTCTTACCAATTGGGAAGGTTTTTGTGATGCTGATATAATAGAGGATGCTTTCCTCCACAGTGCAGACCACCATCCTTAACTTCAAAGAGAAGAGGAGACTATTTATTTGCAAGGTGGGTGAATAGCTGAATTAGCATCAAGGCAAATTTGAAGACTTTCAAGGCTAGAGGTTCCAGGTTCAATTCCCCATTTATTTTTCTGCTCTATAATTGCATTTATTTTAAAGGGTTAAAAACATAACTTTCCCTTTTGAATACATCAAGCAAATAGTAGGGGAGTTGGCAAATAGAAACAAAGTAAAAATTTTGAAGTAGAGGTCAAGGGATCAAAACCCACCAAAACCACAATTTCCTTTTACTACCCTAGGAAGCAAAATATTTTAAATTTTGCAATTTCCTATAGTTTTGTTTTTTGTGGGCAAATTATTGAAAAATTGACTATAGTGAATATATTGCAAAGTTAAGGCAAGGGGGATAGTAATATTTTTTAAAGGTGCATTTTTGGCTACGACCGACACCTTAGAAATTTGTGGAATTTGCTTCAAATTATGCTTTGTATTCATTTATATTGTAATTAATACCACCAAAATCAAACAAATGCACAAGTGCTAAGGCACACTAGCAGCGTTCGGTATCAACGGCTCCTTTGGCTCGCGTTTACAGGTAAAGTTGTCACGTTGAGCTATTGTGCCTATAGCCTAACAAAGCTGCCATAACAACGTCTGGGCACCGACCCTTTAAATCGTTGGGGAGATATAAGGTCAACAATTTTTTTATACTTTCACTCCATAATATTACCCTATTCGTCACTATCGCTAGACATAAACCCTAAAATTGGGAAATTCCAAGTATATAGGGAAGTTACGCCCGCATACAAGGATTTCTCTTTAAGCAAGTGTCATTGATAGGGCAAATCCCTTTCCATATTGCCTTGGTACCTCGTACCGTTCTCTTTCACGTACCTTAAAGTCTCTCTCACATACGACTACATATAATGAGAGGACCAACTTCTTCCACGTACCAAAGGTATATAGGAAGGGCGGGTATATAAAGAGGTTTGGTATATCGAACTGACAGTATATTGAAAGGGGGACCATTTGGGAGTTATAAGGAACCCTCACCATGGCCATACCAAAAGTTCTTACAGATTCACAGCTACTCAAAGGTTCAAACTTTGGACCTTGGAAAAATAAGATGAGAACCATCTTGGTAGTTGAGAAAGTCTAGGACATTGTCACCGGCAAAGTCACTCGACTTGAAGAGGACGAAGATGAACAGCAAAAATTTGATGATGCAGATGCCAGAGCATTGATGATCATCACTCTTGCCACAACAGATGTTATTCAGCCACACATTTGTGAAGCAAAAACATCCAAGGAGGCATGGGAAACTCTTTCTACCATCTATGAAGGGAAGAATGAATCAACAATACTTCACCTTCAATCTCAACTTCACACGTTGAGAGTCCAAGATGGAGAAAGCATTGAGGTTTTTCTTCATCGAGTTGCAGAGTTGAGAGCCAAAACTGAATGCCATGGGAGAAATTGTGGAGGATAAGCTCTTGGTACCCATCATACTTAGAGCTCTACCAGATTCATTCCGAGTGTTGATCACTTCCTTGCAAGTTTCAAATAGGAAGGTGTCCTTTGATGAGTTGGTGAATATGCTTCAACAGGAAGAGGCAACCAACAAGTTGAGGGATCAGTTGAATAATAATGCGCTCATATCCAAGAAGTCTAGGAGAAAGAAGCCATAGAAGGGTCCTTCCCCATCATCATCTTCACAGAAACAACCTCAGAAACAAAAGAGGTATTGCCACATCTGTGATAAAGATGGACATGATACAAAGAGTTGTTGGTATAACCCTATGACTCAAGGAGATCAAGTCCGCAAACCTAATCAAAAAAAGACACAATACAAACCATGTCCTAAGCAGAAGCAACAACAAGGGCATGTTGCGCATGAAGAATCATATTCAGAATCCAAACAGGCACACAAGGTGCTAATGTCCAAGGCGATCAAAAGACCGAAGGATGAAGTTTGGTATATTGATTCAGGTGCTAGCAAGCACATGATTGGGGACAAAGCGTGGTTTGATTCATTACAAGCCAAAGAAAATGGGAAACCAATAACCATTGCCGATGATAAAACATATCAAGTCAAAGGAGTGGGAGATGTTTCTATCAATCTTCCCAGAGGCAGTTGCTCGATCCAAAAGGTGCTATATGTACCTGGATTGGCAAACAATTTGTTGTCAGTACCACAAGTTATGGATCCAAACGTGGTGGTGGAGTTTCACATTGTTGATGGCAACAAGAAGTGTTTTATCAAGAGGAATGGCAAGATTGTGGCAACTGGTTCCTACAAGAATGGCTTGTTTGCACTCGATGTCATATCATCTCCTAATGTCACACTGTCAGTTGCAATGATAGATGCTACCTCCCTATGGCATAGGAGATATGGTCATCTGAGTTCAGGATACTTACTACAGTTGAGTAAGCATCAAATGGTGTTAGGTCTGCCTAGCCTTTCACCAACATTGCTAGTATGCTCGGGTTGTTTGGTAGGGAAGCAACATCGAGTACCTTTTGAGTTGAGCACTCACAGAGCAAAAGGACAGTTGGATGTGATTCACACCGATTTATGCAGACCCATGACTGCCAATTTCGATGGATATAAGTACTTTTAGTTGTTTGTGGATGACTACTCATAGAAGATGTGGGTGTATTTCTTGCCACTAAAGTTAGACGCGCTCAAGTATTTCCAATGCTTCAAGAAGCATGTAGAGACGAAAACTAGGTGTTCTATTCAAGTTCTCCGCTCAAATCGAGGGGGGAATATACATCCAACGACTTTTCCAAGTTTCTCGAGCAAAATGGGATCAAGCGACAACTCACTGCAGCATACACTCCACAACAAAATGGGGTTGTCAAAAGGAGGAATCATTCCATCATGGAAATGGTTCGTTGCATGCTCACAGGAGCAAATCTAGAGCAGCAATATTGGGCTGAAGTTGTTGCCATATCGTGTATCTTCTAAATAGAGCTCCCACAAAGGCACTACAAGGAGTTACACCTGAAGAAGCTTGGTCTGGGAGGAAGCCTTCAATTGCGCATCTCAAAGTCTTTAGAAGCAAGGCATACATGCATGTGCCAAAGCGACAAAGGACCAAGTTGGATGCTAAGACCCTGCCATGCATATTTCTTGGGTATGATGATGAGTCAAAAGCTTATCGACTGATGGATCCAATCACCAAGAAATTGCATATAAGTAGAGATGTGGTGTTTGATGAAGCTTTTGAAACTAAGTCAAATACTAAGGAGTCTAAAGATGCCACATCTCCAATTGTGAGCATAAGTGATGATATGGAGTTAGATGAGGAAGTTCATGAAGAAAGTTGTTGATGAACCTGTAGTAGTTGGTGAATAGGAAGATGTTGTGCCTACAACTCCATCACAATGGAGAAAGACTCCAAAATGGCTCACTAGTACCATCAGAGATGCTAAACTTGATGCAACTCCTGACATCACTTCCACACGACCATGTACTCGGAGTAGTACATGTCAAGAAGTAAATCTGGGCTTGATGACTTCAATGATGGAGAATTCAGAACCAGAATTGATGAAGGAAGCACTTAGTTCGCCACAGTGGAAGGCAGCTATGGATGTAGAGTATGAATCTTTGATGAAGAACAAAACATGGGAACTTGTCGATCTGCCAAAAGGAAAGAAGCCCATAGGCTGCAAGTGGGTCTTCAAAATCAAATACAAGGCAGATGGATCCATCGACAAGTATAAGGCATGACTTGTTGCAAAGGGCTATGCATAGAAGGAAGGAATAGATTATGAAGAGACATTCGCCCCCACAACAAAGATTAAGACCATCTGTGTAATATGTGCACTAGCAACATAGTTCGGTTGGAAACTTCAGCAGATGGATGTCAAGAGTGCCTTCCTTAATGGTGATCTAAAAGAAGAGGTGTACATGACACAACCTGAAGGCTTTGTTGTCGATGGGCAACATCAAAAGGTCTGCAGATTGATCAAGTCATTGTATGGATTGAAGTAGGCTCCTAGAGCTTGGTACATAAAAATTGATGATCACCTATTGCAGCATGGTTTCACCAAAAGTCCCTTTGATGCAAATCTCTATCTTAAGAAAGTTGGATCTGAGATAGTGATACTTGTGTTGTATGTTGATGATCTGGTCATCACTGGCAGTTCTAATGATTTGGTGAATGGTGTGAAGAATGACTTGAAAAAGTCATTTGACATGACAGATCTAGGACTTCTGCACTATTGTCTTGGCTTGGAGGTATGGCAAAGGAAGAATCACATTGTGGTCTCATAGATGAAGTATGCCAAGACATTGCTTGAAAAATATCGAATGATAGACTGTAAATCAAAGGCAACACCAATGGAGCAAGGTTTACAACTGTCCCGATATGATGATTCACCATAGGTATCTGGTACTCTTTATCGTCAGCTGATTGGGAGTCTCATATACCTGACAAATACCAGGCCTGATATCAGCTTTGCTATGAGTTATCTTTCGAGGTTCATGCAGGAACCTAAGGAGAGTCATTGGAAGGCAGCAAAGAGGGTTTTGCATTATGTCCATGGTACAATGGAGTATGGCTTGGAGTATAAGAAGAATGATCAATTTTTCTTGCAAGGATACATGGACTCAGACTATGTCGGATCTATAGATGACAGGAGGTCAACATCTGGATATGTGTTTCATCTAGGATCTGGACCTATCTCATGGCACAACAAGAAACAATAGACAGTAGCATTATCATCCACAGAGGTAGAGTATCGTGCTGCATGAGGAGCTGTGTGCGAATCGATATGGTTACATCGCATATTGTCAAATATGGGTGTTCCTGAAAATCAACCGACAATATTGCATTGCGACAATCAGGGTGTTCTGAAGTTGGTCAAGAATCCAGTTTTTCATGAAAGAATGAAGCACATTGAAGTTCAATGTCATTTCATTTGAGAACAAGTTCAGAATAACCAGATTCAGCTCCAATACATTCCCACCAAAGAACAACTTGCGAATATTTTTACAAAGGCACTTGCACGTGTCAAATTTGAATTGTTTCGCAGTTCTCTTTGTATACCAAATAATGTAATAAGAGGGGATGTTAGACATTTTATTACATTATTTGTCTTATTATTATTTACAAGTTGGAGCAGTTAGGAGGTTAGAATATTGGTTATAACCAATATTTATGGTTATAACCTACTAACCTATATTAACATGTTGTTCTAACCATAATGTATGGTTATAACTATTTGCAAGTATTTAAAGATTAGAAGTGGAATCAATGAAATTTGGTTTTAATTGCCCATCAATCATATTATGTATATGGTGTGACCATGAACAATGTTAAATGTTTTTAACACTCACTTTCCTCAAGGATGCCACTATTGTGAATAATAGAGAGTTGCACCATTCTTAGCATGTGCACCTCCAACAGTGTGCACCATACCTTGAAGGGGATATTGAATTACCAAACAAGTGCCACAGAGGCACCCAAAACTCACTTGTGGGTTTCACAAATTTTATAAATATCTCAAAATTTTGATTATTTTCTATGTCAAGCGATCAAATTCAACAATCATGTTTGAAGAAACAATGGTTAATGAAAAATCATATATTTAACACCTAAAACTTTTTCCATTTTCGTCTTCCATTCTAACGTCTACTTGATTCCATTCTACATCTATAAAAAATAAGGTTGAAACACAACAACTAAAGAAAAAGTTTTAAAGTATGGTAAAATTACTTTAGAACAACGTACTCATTGAGCCATTTTCAAGTCAACATTATTTTTGTATAAAATGCGAAGTTCTTTGTACATATTTATATTAATAAAAAATTTGAACATCATGACTATTAGAATTTACAATATTTTCCAAAAACGAACAAAAGCAATCCATCCACTCAAATCTTATACAAAAAGTGAAAAAGACATCAAAGAGAGAGATATAGTGGGCACCTGCAGGCACCATAAATATTCACTATTATTTGTAAATAAAATTACATAAAACTTCAATAATTAAATGAGGAGTGAAAGGGGGTATTTATACCAATACCAAAACCCCAAATACATAATAAATTTTAACCTAAGTCAACATAACAAGAGGGCTTAAGGTTAATTACAAGTTATAAAAAGAGTTTAACCATAACAAGGTTAACCGCAACCCATAGGGCTTACATAATAAAATATTACAATAAATTAATACATTATATAATGAATGCCCTTAGGCCTATCAATATTACATCATACAATGTTGGCCTTGGCCATGAATCAAATTATAATTTCAACACCCCCCCTAAATTGAACTAAGGGGCCAAGGAGAGAACACAATAGTGATAATAATATCTTCCCCCCAGGGTTATTGCAAAGGTTAAAAAGGAGGTTTAATAATTATTTATAAATTATTTAAATTCACAAGGAATTTAAATTTTATAAATAATATTTAATTATACCAAGATTGGGCATTAAGACAAGGTTCTAATGTTTAATTAAATTAAACCTAAGGTTGGTTCTTTTTAATTTATAATATTTAAATTTAAATTAATTATAAATTAAAAATCACGCCAACGTCGAAATTATTCGAAGCGCCGACGTGATTGCAAAAGAGGACAAAGGCATTATATAAATGCCATCAAAAAACATTTACCAAGGCATCCCTTGCAATAATTATTCGAAGCGCATGCGAAAAGGTTTTGGTTTTTCGAAGGCCTTACGATTTTAGTAAGGGCTAAAGGTGTGAAGGCTCGGAGGCTCTAAGCACAAAGGCCAGCGTAGCCTAGTGGTATGTTGGCTTGGTACTAAGGAGGAGGTCCCGCGTTCGATTCGCGTGAGGCCTTTTGGATTGCAAGGAAGAAGCGCTTGAAGCGCTTGTTGCTTTTCGAAAGAGCGTTGTTCGCGGAAACTTTATAGTTGACGTGCCATTTTAGATACGTCAGGGCGCGTGGCCCAACGGCAGCTTGGCTACGGCCAAGACGTTGACAGAGGACGCCAGAGGATCGAATCCCGCCGAGGGCAAGGCAAGTTGATTTCATTTTTGATATTGTTTAATATTTTAATTTTTGCCAAGGTTGCCTAAGGAGAAATAAGGATATGGTATGCCCTAGGAAAGATAGAGATTTCTGCTGATTTTCTTTTTGGAAGTATATCATATTATATATCATTGGAAAGCTCTTTTCGAGAGCTATTTGTTTAGATTGCTTAGAAGGGGAAATAAGGTGTGTGCAAGGAGATATTTCTGGTTTTTTCAAGGAGTTTCAAAATTAAGTTTGATTCATTCTTTTGAGGGTTTATTTCTTGCATAAGAGGGTATGGTGCATTTTATTGAGTAGGAGTAATAAGGTATTATTGAGATATTATTTTTATTATTGTGTTATTACTCAAGACCTCTAACCCTTGTTGAGATTGGAAAAAAAAAATGTGTTGAGTGTGGCAAATTTAGTGGACAACTCATAAGGCATCAAAAAGGTATGGGCAATATTCTTCATTGACATTTTTGGGTGATTGATTTCTGAAAATATCTTTGGAGAGAAAAGGATTGATTGTGGTTTCCCTTTTTGAGGAGCTGTTGGTTTAATGCTTCAAGGTTTTCTAGTTTGAGAGTTGTGATTAAACCTTGTTTTATAAGCATTGTTGTTGAAACCATTAGTTGTGTGAAAAACCTGAGTTAGGGTTTGAGAAGAACATGAGTATCATTGTTATGTGAAGAATGTTTTATAAGCATTGTTGTTGAAGCCAATTGATTATGCAAAGAACTTGAACTTGAGTTAGAAAAGAACATGAGTATCATTGTTATGTGAGATTTGTTGGTGAGCATTGTTGGAAACATTTTGAGTTGGTTGATACATGCTTGGACTAGGGTTTGTGAAAAGGTTGTTCCTTGAGGTGATTGGTTGAGTAGAGTTGATTAAGCCTAGTCAAGTGATTGTGTGAAGTGGTTGTTCAAGTTCCATGAAACAAACTATTCTATATTCTTATTTGAGTTGAGATTGAGATTTGAGAATAGAACATATAGAGTCTCTAACAATTCTCTTTATGCTTCTATGAGATTGATTTGAGTTGAGATTGGGATTTGAGTATAGAACATATTGAGTCTTTAACAATTCTCTTTATGCTTCTATGAGATTGATATTGAGTTGAGATTGGGATTTGAGTATAGAACATATTGAGTCTCTAACAATTCTTTTTATGCTTCTATGAGATTGAATTGAGATATTGATTGAGCATTGAGTATAGAACATATTGAGTCTCTAACAATTCTCTTTATGATTCTATGAGATTGGACAAGTTTTGTGTGAGCTTGTTAAACTGATTTGAGGCAAGTCTTTGAGAAGGCTTGTGGACTGATTTTGTGTAAGCTTTTGTGGAAGCTTGCTATGCAGATTTGAGGAAGTCCTAGAGAGGACTTATTGAGCAGATTTGGACAAGTCCTAGAGAGGACTTATTGAGCAGATTTGGACAAGTCCTAGAGAGGACTTGTTGAGCAGATTTGAGCAGGTTCCGTGTGGACCTGTTGAGCAGATTTGAGCAGGTTCTGTGTGGACCTGTTGAGCAGATTTGAGAAGGTTCTATGTGGACCTATTGAGCAGATTTGTGCTAGACCGAATGAACTGTGTTTAGTACAGATTTGAGTGGACTTGTGCTAGACCGAATGAACTGTGTTTAGTGCAAGAGATTGAGCAGAGTTGTGCTAGACCGAATGAACTGTGTTTAGTACAAGAGATTGAGCAAAGTTGTGCTAGACCGACTGGACTGTGTTTAGTACAGTATTGAAACAGAGCTTTGGAGGTGTAAGAGTATAGAGGACAGAGTCTCAGTGGATAGATATCCAACAGCCAGGACAATTGAAGATAGATCTGAGTGAGGAGTCTTCAAGTGGAGAGAGATCCACTAGTCAGTGCAGCAGAGAGACAGAGTCTTCTAGAAGATCACTAGCCAAAGCGGAAGGGGAAAGAGTTCTCTTGTGGAAGAGATCCACGAACTTGAGATTAGGGGATCAGCATCTCCTTTGGACAGAGGTCTATAAACATTGTAATTGAGATGGATTACCAAAATATTATTTGAGAAATATTTAGAAGAAATATTTTTCTGTGGAGGTAGCCCACATTGGGTGAACCACGTTAAAAATGATGTCTCTCATGTGTGTGATGCTTTGTGTGATGTTTATTGTTTTATTAATGATGATGCTACTATTTGGGGAAAAGTTTTATGTTATACTGTTCACCCCCCCTCTCAGTATGAGCACATGTTCTTCAGATAGTAAAAAGTTGATCGAGAAAAAGAATCTTTTAAGATTCCGAGAACATAGGAATCATATGAACCATTAGGTTCAACATTTGAAAAGAGAAGGGGAGATTAGCAAGGACAACCTTCAAGCATTCTACATCATCTTTCTTATTGCCTCCAAAAGATGCAATATCTCGCAATATAGTCCTCAACGTTATCAAACTCAACTAGTTTAAGGGAAGAAAGCTCCAATTCCAAGTGACTTCAGTAGTATTTACTTTCCCAAAAAAATCATGCAATTTCTACAATACCTTGATAGGGTCACTCTCCTCTTTGATGTGGAAAAGTAACTCTAGTTCAATCAACAAGGAAAACAAACCAAGAACCTCTTCTTCTCTTTGATGGCGGGTTTCTTCATCAAGAATAGTTGCTTTATCCTCTTGAAAGATGAACCACAAATTCTTACTACAATAACAAGCCAATCACTTGGGTTGACCAAATACTGTAATTTTGCCCATTAAGATGAGTAACTAGGGCTTTGTGATCCATCTTACACAATCAAACCCCTAACACCGCAACAGGTCTGTAAATTGATGCAACCAATGCGTAGAGCTCGAAAAATTGTGCAAATTGGAAAAAAATAAGCTCAAAACAATTTTGTATGCAAAAGTTATGGCCTTTGAAATTTTTGCCCTGATGTTAAACCTTAGAAATAAAGAGACAAATCCCAAGCTGCCACTTGTTGGTCACTGATTTGTTGATGCACTCCACTTTTTTTGCCACCTCAACTGCTCTCAACGATGTGTTGTTGAAAGTTGCCTCCATTTGATTGGCCAATTTGTTATATATAGGTAAAAAATGGTTTAATGTGGCACGAAAGGAGGCCACATTGACCTCATATCCATTGAAGGTTTTAGAATACCCCAAGAGGCTTGGAGGGGATCGAACCCTAGTCTCCATTATGATAAGCGCAGCATGCTAGCCGCTTCAGTCACACCATAGATGAGAAGCAAAATGGAGGAATACCCTTTAATCTGCCACCCATTCCATTTTCGTCAACGGAAAAGACCAGCACATGGTTTGAACACAAGCCCACAATTCCCAAAGACATCTCTACTATATATTTGAGCAGTCCTTGTAATGGTGAGTAAACGGACGGATCCTTTGTAGAAGACAATAGCAAGTTCATTTTGTGTAAAAGGGAGGGTAGGCATGACTCAATCTTGCGCCCAATCCTTTCCAATGCAACCTTCCTTTCCAATGCAACCTTCACACCACCACACCAAGGCCACATTTGTATAGAGACAACCACCTTCAAAATGATTGTTAGAACTCTGAACACCCACAACAAAGCATGTACTCAAGTTACCAAAAACGACACCTGTAGCAATTCAAACTCGAGACCTTCCGGCTGGAAAGCTTTTGGACGTGTTGTTCTAGCCACAATGGTCGTCCTACAAGACAAGATAGAGCATGTCCTTTTCTCATAGGTAAAGACAACATGAGCTTCCTATCGTGAGGCCACCAAGCCAAGGCCACTGCGCACAAAGGAGCCTCATTTCAAAATTAAAATTCGCGCATGAATATTCTCGTAAGGAGAGGGAACTTGGAACCAAGGTTCCTGAATCTCTTTAGCACAACTTTTGATTGGAGTTTTTTGGCTCTTAGCTTTTGAAGTTGATTTTTGAAAGCATGATGGAAAACCTCCAAGAATGAACTAGCGGATAAAAAAATATGTAGACAATCCTTTTTATTTCTTATGCAAAACAAACAAATGAAATTGTAAGGTGAGAATTGCCCTTTAGTTCAGAAGAAAAACGAAAGCTTCGAACAACGTTTTTGCGTGACCACATGAGGCAGCTTCATACCTGATACCATATTAGAATTCATAATATTTTCCAAAAGCAAACAACAACAATCCATCCACTCATATCTTATACAAAAAGCAAAAAGAAGGAAGAAAAAGAGACATACATTAGGCACTTGCAGGTGCCATAGATATTCACTATTATTCGTAGATAAAATTACACAACAGTACGATAAACAAATGAGTAAAAGGAGGATATTTATATCAATAACAAAACCCCATATACATAATAAAGTTTAACCTAAGCTGACAGGGATTAAGAATCAAGAATCAAATGGCATTACTTAAACCAGTTATATTCCTCACCTTTCAAAGAAGAGACCAAGAGATTCAAATCTTGTTAAATGATACATGCATAATTGCCAAGTTGTTGTCATATCACTATAGGGTAATGATGTCAACGGGTGGGCCATTTCAATCCCATATAACCCATCAAAAAAACAAGAGGACATAAGGTTAATTACAAGTTATGAAGAACGTTAATGGCCTAAGGCTTCTGTAATAATATTGTACAATAATATTGTACAATGAATGCCCTTATCCCTATCAATATTACTTCGTACAATGTCCGTCTTTGCCGTGAATCAGAATATCAAATTATAATTGCAACAATGACAAGTTTTACAGCTAATGTTTTCAAAGGCATTTTTTTTTATCCTGAAACCCAAACGTGGTAACTTAGGGTAGAGTGGCGTCTGATGATGTAAACCCTTTTGAAAGTATTTTAACATATGTAACATACCAAAAAATTTAATTTTCTCAAATAATACGTGAACTGCACAACTAGCAGTTAGATGCGTCTACATTTAGTTTACAACTGGCAAACAGAGAAACGCTTCATCTTAGACAGTAAAGCATTGAGTGACATACGGGCTAGTTATGCCGGTAGCGGATTTTATGTTTTAAATTGTTTAAAGACAAACTTTTAAAACACCTACTCACACTAACCTTCCAAGCACACAGAAAACGGTGATACCCTGGCAAAATCCCTGTTCCCCTTATATATCTAGCTATAAGTTACCTCAATGCACACTTCTCTTCAATAGATGACTTGTCTCACACAGAATCAATCCTTTTTAGCAATTTAAAGATTCGTGCCATCGCTTTGATAATTCGAAAAAATGCAAATCTTTTGACGGTAGTTGTGTTTACCTGGCAATGTCGAGGAGGACATTAATGGGTTCCATTGCAAGGAAAGCTGCTACCAAACGGAACTTGCAAG
Organism: Wollemia nobilis; assembly: GCA_028583015.1. Taxonomy (NCBI): domain Eukaryota; kingdom Viridiplantae; phylum Streptophyta; class Pinopsida; order Araucariales; family Araucariaceae; genus Wollemia; species Wollemia nobilis. The sequence goes on along the minus strand of JAQPPZ010003287.1, from coordinate 1,823,645 downwards.
AATTTGGATCGTCCATCCTCAAATGCTGTAAAGCTCTGGCGTGGAAATTTCGGTGTAGTGAAATAGGCCTTCAGGAACAAGCACCTGTCCTGAGAAAGGGTCTGGGTTTCAACTGAAAATGGGCATTGCAATTTCCCAGGGTTAAGTAGGCCAGAAACACGGCACATTTCAAACTTCAATGTTTGCCCTAATTAGACATTGTCCCGCTAATCAGTTTTTTCATTTTAAAATATTGAATGTTATTATCAATGCCGCAAGTACAAGCAAGGTAAAAAGATAATTTTTTAACGAAAAGATATGAGTCAAAATCTTTTCAAAATAGGGTGCTAGTGGATTCGTAAGACTTTGGGCATTTATTAAGTGGAGATTTAAGTATAAACCTTGGGGACATGCCCAATAAGGGTAAAGGTAGTAGTCTGACTTGATTTTACTGAGTGTATGCCAGCTTGACAACGGGGTACCAACCTTGAACCAGGAGGGTCTCCCTCACTCTGGGATGCGTATACCAAGAAGAGGTAGGGGTTATAAAGGCAATTTCAATGATTTGACTTGTGTTTGAAGGCAGAAACAGAGGCAGGGGTTATAAAGGCAATTTCAATGATTTTACTTGTGTTGACTCCCATGCCCATTGTTAAAGATGAAAAAAATGTTACCAATTTCCTTCTTAACAAAAAAAAGGGTGCCATATATTGTTGGTTCCAATAAAAATATAATGCAAAGAAATCTAATGGTATGTAGTTGTTACCAATTCTCCTCCTTTTATATATATATATATATATATATATATATATATATATATATAGATAGAGGGTGCCATATGTTGTTGGTTCCAATAAAAATATAATATAGGGTCTTGCAAGGAAATCTAATGGTATCTAGTTGGATTGTGATTTAGGCTACCCAAGTTTAAATAAGAAGGAAGGAGGCTTTTGTCATTCATTTCACTTTGCCTTGCCTTAAAAAATTTAAATTATTGATAATGTTGGTGCGGTTAAGGTTGGGCACAACTATCGAGGTGTTGTAGGTGAGTTGGAGAGGAGAGGACAATCCTCCAAGGGAGGTCCCAGGTTCGAATCTCCACCCTACCAAAAAGTTGAATTGGGTACCCAAAATCCAATTGATAATGTCAGTGCGGGCAAGGTTGGGTGCGACTCTCGGGTGACTTTGACGGTATAGAACCCCCTGTTCGTGGTCTCTCAAACCAAGGCAGCCCCGCAAGGGGTTTTTGCTTTAAAAAAAAAAAAGGGTTGGGCACAACTCCCAAGTGATTTTGACGGTATAAAACCTTTTAAGTCGTGGTTTCTGAGACCAAGGTGGCTTCGCAAGGGATTTTTCACTTAATTCAAAAAAAGTATATGTATAATTAAAATAGAATAAAAAGGCCTTAAGGGACAGTGCAATGGTTTGGGCTTCGGTTTTTCTTCAAGAGGTCCAAAGTACAAACTATCGCATAGGCAAGTGTGTGAGAAGGTGGGTGTGTGTGAAAACTTCTCACACTAACCAAATTCAAAAAAAAAAAAAAAATTGGATGGAGGTAGTAGACCGACCGGTTTTCAGCTGAATGTTTACCACAGCTGAGTGTTTGCCACCTCCAAGTCCCTCTCACTCAAGTAAAAACTAACTCAAGTAAGTCCCTCTCACTCAAGTAAAAACTAACCAAGACGGGCCAGTGGGAAAAAGCCCTATATATCAAAAGAAAATTGAATAAAAAGTTTTTATTTTTTAGGTTAAAAATCATTATTGGGATGATAAAGTTTTATTATTATCTTAGGGGAACAGTGCAACGGTTCTGGCTCTGACTCTTCTTCACAAGGTTCAAGGTTCAAACCGAGCATGGGCGGGGATAGCGCAACGATTTGGGCTTTGGCCCTTCTTTCGGAGGTTCAAGGTTCAAACCACAGCATGAACGAGAGTGTGTGACGGGGTGGATGTGCTTTGGTTTTTCTTCGAGAGGTTCAAGGTTCAAATCGCGACGTGGACAAGAATGCGTGAAGGGTGGGTGTGTGGTGGTTGTGTTAAATTCCCTATTGATAAGCATAGCTCTCCCTTTAAGAGGGGTTGGTGGGAGTCTGCTCAACCTTGTGCTGGTCATAAGGGTTTCTCACACTAACCAAATAAAAAAAAATCAAGTTTTATTAAAAATATGATATTACTTATTCTTTTGAAAGGAAAAAATAAATTGAATTGATTTTTATTATTAATTTTATTGATAATTTTTATAGTTTATTTTTGTAAGGTTGAAAAGGAGGGTATATCAGGGGTCATCTTAACTATGAATTGAACTTGAAACTCATTTAAGAGATTTTTGGAGTGTTCTTATTAGGACATAGTTTTTTAATTTATGTTTTTTTAAACAATTTAATATATTAATATAATTATTTAAAAAAATATTTTTTTTGAGTGCATGTTAAATTGACGAGATGGTACGAATTTTGAGCGATCGATGGTCCCCCTCACATTATGTCAACAATAACGAGGTGATATAGGCTTGTTGAAAACAAGCCCCGTGGTTTAAACCATGCACTTCGCAATCACTAAAAATAGTGTGCACGTAACCAACTCCCCTATATATAACTTAATAATAAAGGATTGTAGTGGGTCCCTACCCTTGACAAATTACAACTCTCTTCTTTAAAGCTTAAGAGTTTACAAATAGATATACTTCTTGAGTGCACCTAGGGTTTACACACAACAGACTTCTCATCTGCCTGCTGCTGGTGTTTCTTATGATCTTATTTTTTGGTTTTTGGTAAACTTTACCTTAGCATGCCTCCTCTGCATTCCCATAGGAGCCTTCCTGCCCATATCCATTGTTGTGCTTATCGTAACCTCTGCATTCACCATAGCTCATCGCATGTTACCCATATCCATTGTTGTGCTTACCATAACCTTTGTGTTCGCCGTAACTAGTTGCAGCCTCCGCGTTCGCCTTTTAGAAATAGTTCAACTGTGGAACGCTCAAAATCCGCCACAAGCAAAAACGGCCAAAAAATAAATAAAGGGTTTCGTTCGCGTGATTGATCAAGAATTCGAATTTTGACATAGCAATTTCATTTGGTTTCTAATGCGTCCAAGCTCAAAATCCGCCACAAGCAAAAACGGCCAAAAAATAAATAAAGGGTTTCGTTCGCGTGATTGATCAAGAATTCGAATTTTGACATAGCAATTTCATTTGGTTTCCAATGCGTCCAATACCCTCTCCTTCATCAGAAGCACGCCCTCAGCAATGGTGAGATCGACTGGAAGCATTTTGCGGCCCTTGACCCTGCTCCTGCAGTATCTGTATTTGATCTCATATATATATATATATAACTATTTACTCTTTAGATCTTTTCCACCTTTAAACTCGTACTCAATTAAATTATAAGCAGCTTTACTCTTCATTCCTCTATATATGTTTCGTTGTTTTTTTTAAATGATGATTCTAATACGTAGAGTAAACCAAACAAAGGTACTGCATCTTCTTTCTTATTCATCTATTTGTCCTTATGGATGCCTTTGAATTTTTTCTTACATACATTTATAGTACTCAATTAAATTATAAGCAGCTTTACTCTTCATTCGTCTTATGTTTTTTTTTTTTTTAAATAATATGATTCTATTGCGTAGGACTAAACTAATTTTTTTTTTTTAAATAATATGATTCTATTGCGTAGGACTAAACTAATTTTTTTTTTTTAAATAATATGATTCTATTACGTAGACTAAACTAAACAAAGGTAGTGCATCTTCTTTCTTATTCATTTATTTGTCCTCATGGATGCCTTGAATATTTTCTTACATAAATTTATATTTTTGATTGAATATTTTATTATATTATTATTTCATTTATTCACCATTTAATGTCATGTCTTATCGAAGTGTTATTTTTTTTCTATTTAACTTATATTTTTTTTTAAGGCCAAAGACAACAGGTGACACAACTAGGGACCACACTCCTTGGAGACATAACAGGGGGGCAGACCTCGAATTTCAAAAAAAAAAATTACCTATCAACAAGAATTTTTATGACGGTTAATTTTTTTTTATTAACTTACGGTTTAAAATTTTATTTGCCTTTTAATTTTAATGGTTAAATTTTTTTTTACTAACTTTCAAGTTACATGTTACAAACAATGATCTCAAAAAATTATTACACAATTTTGTGTTTTGAAAATGGTTTAGTCTCAGAGCAATATAACGTTCACACGCGTTATGGATGGTTCTCAAAAAATAATAATAATAAACAAAATATAACGGAAAAAATTAAAAAATATTGCAGCAAATCCTGTCGAGGAAATGACAATTTATAGGATGGATACATGGACTGTCTAATTTATCATGAATGGTAGATTATAATTAAGAATTTTTTCTATAAACAAGTTTTTATAAATACATCATCAAAATCACATAAAAAGTTTTTCATAAACTTATTTTTAAAGTTGTCTGTAAACTGAAACCAGCGCCTCACTGAAATACAGCCTGAAAACTGAAACCCGCGCCTCATTGAAATGCAGCGTAAAAACTGAAACCCAGCGGCAACAGAGCTTATCTTCAATTTTTTTTGGTGGACCATGCAAAAGTGCAACAAAGATGAGGCACTGAGGAACCATACTACCATAAGGCCATCCAAACCTAAAATTTATTATAAAAATTTACAATATCAATTCACCACTCCCGGATTAGTGAGTCGTCCCGGCCCCCCACTCGCCCGAGTTAGAAGAGCTTTTATATTCTTACCAATTTCATCACAATTGATAAGGCTCATTAGCTAGCGCTGACTTATCTTGGATAAGAACCATTATTCTTTTCAGAAGTAATATTTACTTAGCATCTTTGAAGTGACGAGCACGTCGGGAGACGTTTAATGCGGATGTTGTAAAATAAGGTCTATATTCCAAAGACTAACAAGAGACCATTACAGCATAAATAAAATTCAGAGTGAGGTACATTATCATGCGCCCAGGAGGAGCCGTTAAACTGATGCATCGAGGAGGCAGGCTATAAGTCTATAACAATGTGAAATGGTCACCTAACGCCAGTGAAGCCTGATACCTACCTGGAAATATTATAGCGAACAGTGACCAAGTGGTAAAAATAAATTTGAACTATTGAGGGCATTGGAAGACGTTATAACAGTTCTAAATTTGCGAGAAGAGTAGTGCATCATTAGGCAAGACGTTATATCTGAATAGTGCATCATTTGGAAAACGTTGCATTCGCAGGTCTTACCATCATCTTGAAGGGTAATTAGAGATCATACAAGTGGTAGTGAGGAGTAATTAGAGATCATACAAGTGGTAGTGAGGAGTTGTAAGCACCGTTTGAAATAGAGGTTCTTATATTCATAAGAGAAAGAGATGAATCATTAACAGACCCCGACGTATTTAATTCACCACCGTCGTACTGCAAATTTACAATCACTAGCAGTAGGATGGTATTCGCAGAATCAATTCACCACTCACCCACTTGCTGGACAACATCTTATTAAGTAAAATTTACGGTTTTTTAATATATTTACTTGTAAAATTTAATGTTTATAATAAAAATAACGAATAAAAATCTACAATGCTTATAAAATTAAAACTATATTTTAGAGTTTCAAATGCAAAATATAATCATATACTGCATGACGGGGGCCTACCTCCATGTGATTCCTAGATGACAGTCCGACTAAGGTGGACTTACGAGACAATATTTAACTCATCTCTTATTTTAATTCTGGGCTTCCTAGATGACAGTCAAGGTGTCCTTGCGGGACAATATCTAACTCAATATTTAACTCGTCTCTTATTTTAATTCTAGGCTTCCTAGATGACAGTCAAGGTGTCCTTGCGGGACAATATTTAACTCGTCTTTTATTTTAACTCTAGGCTTCCTACTTATGTTCATTTGTTAAAAAAATGGATGTGGCTTAAGAAAAGTATTTGTTTCTACTATGAGTGTGTTGTTCGAAACCAATCTTTTATTTTAAATATATTTGAAATCAAAACACTTAAATTCTTTTTATTTGCCCACAATGCCCCTTTAAAGTTCAATGTATTGTTGGCATGTACTTCAACACCCATGAAGCACCACTGACATTATCAATAATCCAGATAAGACTTGGTCTTCCAATCCTATAAGTCCGTCTTCCCATGTCTATTTTGCAATGCAAAGTGTTATTCGACCCCTTATTTTTTTTATACATTGTCCAACTAATTTTTTTTGTTACATAAATAAATTGATTACAATCATAATTTTTAGTAACTGCCAGTGTAACTGGCAGGGTTCAAACTAGCGCTATACATTGTTCAACTAATTTTTTTTGGTTACATAAATGAATTGATTACAATCACAATTTTTAGTAACTGTCAGTGCAGCGCAGCTGGCAGAGTTCAAACTAGCACTAGCAGGGTTCAAACTATTAGCGAAGGTTTCCAACACACCCACCCTCTCGTTAATGGTAACCCGATGTGAGATGGGGACCGTCGAACGCACAGGGTTTGCATCGTCTTCGTCAGTCTAGTTCAACACGTGGCATGAAGGGGACCGTCGGACAAGCAGGAAGCAAATCATTGTTATCAATCAGATGCAACACGCAGAGGAGTCGAGCTACTGGCTATGCATGGGCATGCCCGTGGGATTGGAACCTAGGTCTCCTCTCGCTAAACTTCACACTAATTTTATTATTGAAATTCACACCAAAATGTTTGTAATCTCTTACTTCTTCAAGGAGAACCCCTTCAAAATTAAAGTTGAGTTGTCAAAATATTTTTATAACATCATTTTACGGCATGTTAAAATAACAAGGTAACACCATTATAATATAGATAGGACCATTTCAACCTCATATATAATATTATGTGATAAACCATGTATCAATATTATGGTAACACAATCATAATATAATACAAGTAGGGACCATTTCAATCTCTTATAACATAATGTAATACACCATGGTATCAATCTTACATAACATGACCTAATACACTAAGGGAACATAATCACAATATGATATAGGAGGAGATCATTTTAATCTCATATATGTTGTAATATAATTTGTTGAAATATTATATTAACGTAATTATGATGTAATATGGATGGAGACCATTTTAATCTCATTTAACGTGATATAATATAATTATATCGAAATGTTGTGGTAACACAATCATGATGTCATATGGATGGAAATAGTTATAATTTTTTTCTATTAGGGTAAATACAAGGTTTTGAAAGGGTTTGTACCTGATAAAATGAAGTCATTCAAGTATTAGAAAAGCTGCCTATAAGCCATCATCATGCTTCTTACATAACTCAAAAGTTTTCTCAATAATAGATTAAAAAATAACTTAACAATAATCCTAAAAGATAGTGTTAACAACAGTCCCAAAATACAAATCATTAGCAACAACCCTATAAAACAATTGGAAAACAACCTTAGCAACAGTCTTGAAAATATCCTCAACAATAAATTAAGTGGCATTAGCCCAACCGGTTAGATTCTTCAACATTTCAAGGAGGAGATCAAGGTTTGAATCTTGCCAAATGATACATGCATAATATCCAAGCTTTGTTGTAATACCACAATGTGGTGATGATGTAATACGGGTGGGGCTCGTTTCAATCCCATATAACCCAATGAAAAAAAATAGCCTCAACAACAATTTTGTAAAATAGTTATAACAATAATAAAAAAACGACCTTAGCAATAGTCCACTACATATACTCTATAAGTAGCTACAAATTATAATTTAAATTGTTTTTATCTTTTTCCCCTAGTTGAATTAGGTTAGGATAAAAGTTGTTAGGGGATCCAACTTTGGTTCTTTTCTCTAAGCACACCCCAATTCACTAACTAATGTGCCATACTATTACCCTCTCTATAAGTATGTAAAACTTAAAATTCTCTCGAGATTTTAACAATTGTAAGGTTTCCTCAATGATACTTGATATTTCCTAACTTACCCTAGATTTCCCTTTTAAGCAATTAATAATATTTAGAGAGTCTCCCTCTACCACCAACTTCTTCACTCCTATGCTTATGGCTAGATTTACACCAACAAGGGCTACTCTAGCCTCAGCCTAATGGCTAGTCATAGTGCCTAGATATTCAATAACTACCCCCACCATAACACCATTGTTGTTCCTAATAACTCCCCATTGTGGTAAATTTTGATATCCTTAGTTAATGGTTGTCACGCTATCAAATTTCCTTTATCACAATTAGCATTCAAGTTATGGTGGACTTGTCACTTCAACCTGTAAAGGGATTTTAAAGTAATTTCATAAAATAGCAAGTCAGGTCTGGATACCCTAATAAGAACATAATCAATAATGGATGTTTCATCCCTTAAGCTCAACCAGATCATATGGGTTTGTTATGAATTTGGATTTTGACCATGCTTATTGAGCAATTTTCAATTTTACCTTTAAGAGCAGATCGATACCTAATCTATTAGGTAATTATAGCAAGAATTAAAATCATCATTGAAATATTAAAAAAAAAAGAGAAATTGGTTTGTTTATACACATTCAAATTATGCAATGAATATAAACAATTGACCAATGAAAGAATGCACTATTCATATATTCAAATTATGTAACATATAAACAAGCAACACACACATTGCACCATAGAATGCAAGAAGGAAGAGATCGATATTTTTTTTTAAGCGAAAAACCCCTTACGGAGCCGCCTTGGTCTGAGAGACCACGAACAGGGGGTTCTAAACCGCCAAAGTCACTCGGGAATTGCACCTGACCCTGCCCGCACCAACATTATCAATTGGATTTTGGATACCCAATTCAGCTTTTTGGTAGGGTGGAGATTTGAACCTGGGACCTCCCTTGGAGGATTGCCCTCTTCTCTCCAACTCGCCTACAACACCTGGGTTTATCGGTATTTGTATTAAATTTCATGAAAAATATTACAATAAGAGTCTCATAAAATACCAAGATCTTGATGAAATTCACTATAATGATTATCTTTGTTCAAATAATGTAACAAAGGAACTAAACTCTTAATCCTAATGAAGTGATCAAGAGCATACAATCTTTGATCCATTCACTAGAAATAATCTCAACTGGTCGGATGCATCTTCAAGAATTCCTGCACAAATGGAGGAAGAATGAGCATGAGACTGAGAAAAAGCTAACACAAGGGAATACAATAACCTAAAGGCAAGGCACTCGGTATACCTTGCTTGCAAAGTTTTGCTATGACTTTCTTGATGCTGAATTTTGGCTCAAGAGACTTCTTTTATAATCTAATTTGCCAAACTTATATTATGATACTTGGTGCAGGTTCATCCACATGTGCTTTCCTCCACCTTTTATTTTTCAAAGTGTATTCCAGCAAAAGGCTAGCTATCCCAAGCTATCCAGAATTAGGAAATGTTGCCACCTGTCCATAAAAACCAATCCAACTGTACTACACAAGTGATGTTTGAGTTTCCATGCTTCAATTGCCTTTTTAGAAGAAAAATATATATTTTAAAAATAAAATTTTGATATCGTTTATTTATCTTCTTCTATGGTGGGTCCAGCATCAGCATTTGCAGTTTTATCATTTTCTAAAAATGTCAAGCCCAAAAGAGTGGCAATCTAATTCCACACTTCATCACAAAAGGTGGTTACTGACTTTATGTCCTGTTCAATGATCATCATTTTATTGATATACTTTTAAAACACAAATTGGTTTTCATTGGTGAATCCTATAATATTATGAACCAATAAAGTCAACTCCTTCAGCTGTTGGCTCAATTTCTGTGTGATAAGGGCTTCAATGCACTCAAATTCTTCTATTCTCTTAGTGATAAGGGCTTCAACATTTTTTTTGTATAACTGGCTCTCCAATCAAGTTACATTCTATCTTTTGTTTGTCATCTATCTCTTTGACTAGTGCTTCTACTTCCTATAAGGTACTTTCCCAATAATATTTTTGATGGATGAAGGCACTTAACCTTTGAAATTCTAATTTGCAATTATGACTTTGCCCATATGCAGTCAAAACTTGCTTATCACCCACCTAGCTATATTCTTATTTGTATTTTAAGTATATAGACTTAACAGTTGATAGCCTCTTTTCTATATCTTGTAATATATTTCTGACAATTTGAGTTAACTATATCATGTCCTTCAACTCTTTGAGTATTTGAGGCAAAGCTTATAATTCTCCTTTTACATCCTCAATCAATCCTTATTTATATTATTTTATGTAGTTTGTAATGTCAAGTTGTTTCTTGGCCTGCTATGGTACCTCACTTTTCAATTGACTAATTTATGCTTGCAGTCTCTGAATTTTAACCTGCATCTGTTCTTTTTTTGTTTGTACCTTTTGTATCTCAGTACTTGATACCTTATTTCTTTCATACAAATTGTTAACTAAGGCCACGTGGGCCTGCACTTGCATTTCAATATATACCACATGATTTTCTTGATATTGGATAAAAGCCACTTGAGTAGTGGGATCTATATGCATCATATTTATTTTCTCCATGGATATTGAAGCTTCTATGGTCATCAATGGTTTGGCTGAAGCCTAGGATTCACCAACTCTCAATCCTTTCATATCATACTGCATTTTCCTAGGGTCATTCCCCTATTCCATTTCACGTATCTTTTGCTCTTAATTTTCATTAAAGACCAAAGCTTCATGTCTTTTGGTGAGGGTGAAACTTCTAGCATTTGCAGGTCCTTGTATCCTAGGTCTTTTCGTTTTGGAGAAGTAGCTAGGTCTCTAATAGCCAATCTATATTTTTGGAAAAGATTTCTCATTCCTCCACTCAACATAATCTTCCTTTGCATCATCTTAGAAAATAAGATTTCCTCTTGGTTCACTATTATTGACCCAGGTCTTATTTTTGGTGTATTTGAAGTTGACCCAATCTTTGCCCTAGGATACATTATTGCTTGCACCATCCCTAAAATATTTAGCTGAGTAATATGGGACGAACAGGTGACCACTTATTTTCCTTTTCCTGTGTCCTGAGAGTCAGCTGTAGATTCTAGCAATGGGGCTTCTAACTGTGCAACAACAGGCTCTACCACCTCCATGACCACTTCAATTTCTTTTGGCTTCTATTTTATTGCTTTTATTACTAGGTCTTGCAAATATTTTGGTTGAATTGGAGTAATCAATGGTGCAACACTCTCTATCGAGTCTCATCTCAAAGTAATTAACTCTACAAAATAATGACCCACCCTCTTGATCTAAGTATGGTCTCTCTGATTAGCATATTCACTCCATAGATTTACCAATGACTACTTCTTTGCCATGGCTAGTAACAACTTATCTTTGAATTCATCTATGCGGTGTGAGACCATTGCAGCTGGTACTTTTTCTACAGTATCTTTGTTATAATAACTGAAGGGATCATAGGGTCTCTAGGTGATTTCAAAAAACCAAACATATCCATTTTTTCTAAGGCATCGATTAAACTAAATTTCCCCTTGTATGTGTAATGCCCCATTTGGCAAGGGATGGATATCCATTTGAATTTTTCTTTATGCCTAGTCACCCTCATAATTTCTTCTGCTATTTGCCTTATAATTTCAAGAGTTGCAATTGATGTAGGTCAATATTTTGGCAACGCCTTGGGAGGGATTTTTGATCCATACATTATTATGGAAGTAACATTTTCTATTCGAAAATAGTCCCCTACTAGATTCTTTGTCAGAAAAGCAACAATATCTTTCCCTATTCTTTTAGGTTTGAAACCACAAAGCCTTTCATGAATATCTAGAATAAAATCACTAAAGAATTGATTGTAACTAGACCAAATTTCATTCATCCATGGGAGTCTTTGGATCTAAGTTTGTCTCCCATCTTCGTAAAAAGAGCTCCCGTCGCCCAAAAAACCATGGGCCTCCCCATAGGATCCTATTTCAATCCACTTTATAGATTAACTTAACCATAAAAAATCCTTTTGACAATGCCATAATTTCCATGTGTTCGTTTGGTCTCTGTTTTAAGAAGGCCCATTTCCTCACTGCATCTAAATCAGGATGAACACCCATAAAACATCCAACTAGGTTTAGATCCCCTTGGTCTATTGCCATATCAACCAGGTTATCAGGAATGAAGAGTTCTCCCCCTTTAGGATGCAGAACATAATTTGATTTTAAGGTTTTTCTTTTTCCACCTACTACATGCCATCAAGTTCGTATTATTGGATCAATTTGATGCTCTCCCAGGTCCCATGACAAATCCACCTTCTAACATGAATCCTATAAATTTGACTCAAGCATGGGGTTGTAATCTATATAAATCCTTTTAAATTTGTGTCCTTATCGCTATTCCTACTACTTTCACTCCCAATTGAAAAGATCCTTTTTGGGTTTTTGGGGTTCTTTCTTTTTAGTTTTTTTTTATAAGTTTCAAAACCTGGTTACTTGCATTCAGATCAAGGGTTTCCTTCTCATATTCCAAACAATATTTGGGTTAGATGACCAAAGTTATCTTATGGATTTTTAGAGAAAAATAGTTATCTCATCCAGGTAAACTACCACTAATTTAGAACATGAGGCATTTGAAGGTAAAATCCATTTCTCTCTAGAAGGTCGCACCAACATTCATAAGCCCAAAAAGGCATCCTCAAATATTCGAATGTACCCTATGGTGTAGTAAAGGTTTTTTTATATCTATCTTCTTGATTTACAAAAATCTAGTTATAACTTGAAAATCCATCTAATAGAGACATTTTTCTTGACCCTGCCACTGATTGCAACGATTGTTGCATATTTGGTAATGGGTAATTATATTTTAGTGAATTCTTATTTAAATTTTTGAAATCTACACACAACCTTATGTCTCCATTCTTTTTTCTAACCGGAACTAGGTTGGCTATCCAAGATGAGAATCTAACTTTTCTTATAGTTTTGGCATCCAACAACTTCTGAACTTCCTTTTGCATCACAAGATGTAGGATAGGATTAAACTTTCTTTGTTTCTGCCTGTGTGGTTTTATTACTTCCTTAAAGGAAATAATGTGAGTCATTACTTCAGTGTTGAAAGTTTTGAGATCCTCATAACTCCAGGTAAAATATTCCACATTCTTCTTGAGGAACTTTATGTATTGTTTTTTTCATTTTATGACAAAGCCTTGTTGATTTTCACTATCTTGGGCTCTTGTTTCGTTCCTATGTTAACATCATCTACTTCTGATTCCATCATAATAGGTTTGTGCGCTCTGTCAAAATCATCAAAAATACTTTCCAAAGAAACTAGCCCTCTTGGAAGTTTATTGGTCTTAAGTTTTATTAATTCCATAGGTTCTCCTATGACTTCTTTTAGCTTTTCTTCATTTGACTCGTCACACAAAATATCATCATAATGGTTCTATAGAGTCATAAAATCTTTAATATCGACATCATCCTAAAAACCTGCAAGTAGACAATGTTATCCGAAACAGAAAGGTGATAAACAAAAATAGTAAGAAATCTCTCTTGATATTTTGTGTCTATTTCTAGACAGTCAACTCCAGATGCATTTATAGCCAACAAATTTGCCACATGATTTTGGTTCTTGGTTATATATGATATGTTGAAAGCAAAAATTTCTATCTCATCTTGGACAGCTTGTTTATACTATTTTAATCTGGGATGTTTAATTTGATATTTACCCTTAATTTGTTGTAAGAATAATTATGCATCTCCATACACACTCAAATAGTTTACCCCTAACTCCTTAGCCTTTCACAGTTCTAATAATAAGGCTTCATACTCATCTACATTGTTTGTGCATGGGAATTGTAACCTATAAGGTATACCCAAATAATTTCTTTTTATATCAATAAGATTTACCCCAACTCCTGCACTAGTTTGTGATTTTGCACCATCAAATGTCATAGTCCACATCTCAGTAGTCAACACTCTAATAGATTCAACATCTATTTCAATTGTTGTCTATGGGTCCATATTTATAGCTTCAGGGACTTCGAATAAGAAGGGTGTATGCCAAATGGAATATACTCGCATTTATTTTTCTTCAATAGAGTGAACTAAATTTACTATTGTATTGTCAGACTTCTTTAACTGTACTGAGTATCTATGAAAATGTTCTCTCCTAAGCATGGGTTGCTCTTTAGCATTTAATGGGATTATGGCCTATGATCAATCCAACTGGATTGATCCCTCTAATTTCTTAGCCCAATGTCTGGATAATAATAATGAAAATAAAGGATCTACACCCACAACAACTACGTCTATAACTATTTATTTCTTAGGATATTGATCCAAAAACACAAGCAACACTGTGATTATTCCAGCACATGACACTTGCCTATTGCCCATCACATATATGGGAGGAGAATACCTGGTGCATATTCGGCCAAGTTGATTTGCTACTTTTTTAGGCATGATATTATGGGATTCCCCACTATCTAACATACAATTTTGGATTATATATATATATATATATATATATATATATATATATATATATATATATATATATATACATGGTGGAATCGGTAGCCACCACGAATCTAGGCAAGCTATCCAAATTTTATGGCCGCCACATAGATCTTTGCGTAGTCCGCCCCGGAAGCCGCCACATAGATCTTCGCGCAGTCTGCCCCTATAACCACCATGCCACAATCATTTTAAACCTTTTACACTGCTGAAAGCACCAGGAAAGGGACAATTTGGATTACATATTGATCTCCTAAATCTGAAGTATATCACAGGGATTATGTAGAAAGGCTTGACTGAAGATGGATTATTGGGTATTGGAAGGAGCTTATCTACTATTTAAAGCATTGCATATATGATTATTGGGTTGATCTACCAAACCAAAAGCTTTGCATACCTGGTCTTTGTATTTTGGGATAGTCATCAACTCTCCAAAAGTAATGTTGATTTTTTGTTTGGCTAATTCTTGGTCAGCATCAAACTCTACTTTCTTGAATTCCATATTTTTGTTGGCATCTAATTATTTTTTAGGATCATTCTCTACCTCAAATTCAAGGTTTATTTGTTGTTTATTTGACTTCTTGGTTACTTTTTCTTTATTTTGGTTATGTGAATCTCTATTTTCTTTACCATCATTTCTATCTGATATGGTCCTGTTTCTTAGATGTACTGCATGTATCCTTTCCAGTGATTCTACTTCTTCAATAATGGGTATTATCTTACCTTGTTTTATTATTTCATACTTTTTGTTCGAAGATTTTTTAAAAATTTCTACATTTTCTAATACAAGGGCCTTAGGTGCTCCTTCTGATATAGGTAATTCACTCATTTCTTTTTCAAATTGGACTTCTCTATTTTCATCATCCTGTGTCCAACATACATTTATTCTTATTTCTTCATCAGACTCTTCTTTTTGGTTGACATTAGGGTATATGTTGAGATATATTCCATAACCTGTAGGATTGTGGGGAGCATCACAGGTTGAATAGAAGAAGGGAAAATCCAGTATCATATTGGTTGAGGATATGGGGTTTGGGACTGCATCCACATCCTTTTATGTTTTTCTTTTCATTCAACCATTGTTATTGTTCTTGTTTATGTTTCCTTCGTTAGTGTTATTCCTATTTCAGTTCTTATTGAAATTCCTCTTAAATGGTTTTCTAGTATCATTCTATGGTTGGGATGATTTGATACTTTCATTTTTCTCCCTTTTAATCCTAAATAGTTTGTTGTTCATAGTATTGAACATATCGGTCAATTGAATGGATAATCTTTCAATGGGATTTGTTTCATTTTTCTTTAGTAAAGAGAATCCAACTTTATTAGGTTTCTTATCTGTTGGGTATTGACTTTGATCGGTATAATATGGTTTTATTTTACCATTATATATCATATCCCTTTCAATTTCTATAGCTTTTACTATACATTTTTCTATGGTATTGACCCTTTGTTGCCTTAATTCATAGTTAAAATATCTAGGGAAAGCATTTTTGTAGAAACAAATAAATTGGTTATCGTTTGGTCTCAAGGTCTTAGGGATTTTATTCCTGGTTTTGAAGAATCTCCTATTAAACTCCTCTACAGACTCATTTTCTTTTATCTTCATGGTGGTCAGCCTTACTAATAGTGATTGCCCATTCTTCATTTCTACATATTTTTTTAGAAAAAAAAATTTCGTGGTCTGAAAATCAACAATTTGATTATGTGGGAGGCAGTTGAACTAGTCCCTAACATCTTTCTTTAAGGTTTGGAAGAACAATCTAATAACCATGTCTTCTTCTTCTACATCCAGGCTATCTAATGCATACAAGAAGCTTTTAATATGGTCTTATCCTGTAACCACAATATTTCATTGGAACTTGGGCAAGTATTTGTGGGCTTTACTGGGTAAGTCATACAAAACGGGAGGAAGATTAAAAGGTTTATATCTATTGGTCCTCCATGTCTGAAGGTTTTCATTCTGATTGTTATTTGGGGGGGATTGGTCATGGTAGATACAAGGGTAATGATAGTATGTATGCTTATAGAAGGATGTATAGTCGGATTACTTTTAACAAAATGATCTAAAATGCTAGAATCACTATTCAAAGGAACATTACTTGTTAACAAAACTCTTTTCTCACTATCATACAATTTAGCCTTATGATTTTGACTTTTCAAAACTAGATTTATTCGAGAATGGGTAAATACCTCTCGATCTTCAAATTATGGGAATAGTTGTTTACCACTTATTTTGGTGTGCGCTAGGTCATATTCTTGATTCTTCTATTCTTTGGGTTCTTTCAGAGTCGCCAACATTATCATGAAAACTAAATCTCACTCTAGCTAAGATTGCTCTACCTTAGTATTGTCTCGGTCTGTCAAAGGTATGTAGAGGGATAATATGGAAACTCATAACATAAAATACTGATAGAAAGTTTAAAATATCATTGGGGAACAGACTTAAACAAAATATGTAAACAACATAGAGGCTTGTTCCTTGGCAACGATGTCAAAGAATTATTGTGGGAAATTTTGATATCTTTAGTTAATGGTTGTCACACCATCAAATTTTCTTTATCACAATCAACATGTAAGATTTGGTGGACTTACCACTTCGACCTGTAAAGGGATTCTAAAGTAATTTCATAAAAATAGTAGGTCAGGTCTAGACACCCTAATAAGAGCTCAATCAATAATGGACGTTTTATCCCTTAAGCTCAACCAAATCATATGGGTTTGATATGAAATTGGATTTTGACCAAGCTTATTGAGCAATTTTTAGTTTTACCTTTAAGAGAAAACTAGTAACTTATTGGGTAATTGTATCAAGAATTAAAATCATCATGGAAATATTAAAAAAGAGAGAGAAATTGGTTTGTTTATGCACATTCAAATTATCCAATGAATATAAAAAATTGACCAACGAAAGAATGCGCTATTCATATATTCAAATTATGTAACATATGAACATGTAACACACACATTGCAAAACAGAATGCAAGAAGGAAGAGATTGGTATTTCTATTAAATTTCTTGAAAAATATTACAATAAGAGTTAAGCAGAGTGCCAATATCTTGATGTAATTCAATACAATGATTCTCTCTGTTCAAATAATGTAACAGAGGAACTAAACTCTCAATCCTAATGAAGTGATCAAGAGCATACAATCTATGATCCATTCTATGGAAATAATCTCAACTGGTTGGATGCATCTTTAGGAATTTCTGCAAAAATGGAGGAAGAATGAGCATGAGACAGAGAAAAATCTAACATAAGGGAATACAACAACCTAATGGCAAGGCACTCAGTATACCTTGCTTACAAATTTTTGCTATGACTTGCTTGATGTTGAATTCTGGCTTAGGAGACTTCTTTTATAATCTGATTTGCCAAAATTCTATTATGAATACTTGGTGCAAGTTCATCCATGTGTCCTTTCCTCTACCTTTCATTTTCTAAAGTGTATTCCAGCAAAAGGCTAGCTATCCCAGACTATCCAAAATCAGGAAATGTTACCACACGTCCTTAAAAATCAATCCAACTGTACTGCACTAGTGGCGTTTGAGTTTCCATGCTTCAGTTGCCTTTTTAGAAGAAACAAATATATTTCAAAAAGAAAATTTTGATATCATTTATTTATCTTCTTCTGTGGTGGGTCCAGCATCAACATCTGCAATTTTTTTTGTTGGAAATTTTGAGTATATTGTGTTGTCATTGATGTCATAGGTTGATTTCATTAGTTGTCATTGATGTCAAAAGAGAAATAGGTGAGAATGATCTTCAAGGTTGAAATATCAAAGTGCAAGGCAAGTATCTTCAAAGGGCATATGAGGCAATATTTTTTAAATATAAGGGATTCTTCATGGTTGTGTGAGCAAGAAAATGAAAAGGCATTCTTCATGGTTGTGTAAGCAATAAAATGAAAAGATTTTATTATTTCTCCATGGTGGTATTTGCAAAAAATAATAAAAGGTATTTGCAAAGAAAAAGAAAGATGTAATAAGTTCTCCATGGTAAGAAAAAGAAAAGGTTTAATTATTGTTCTATGGTGGTATTCACAAAAAGACAAGACTTAATGAAAAGGCCCAAAAGGTGAAAAGGTTAATTTATAATATTTCAATCTTTTTAAAGATTTAAAATATTATAAATCAAAGGTTTCAAATGTTGGCGCCAAAAAGAATTTAAATTTGAAAAATACAAGCACAGATGTCCAAGTTTAAGAAGGCAAGAAAAAGTATATAAGAATGCTTAATTTTTGCATGGCCTAAGGTTGATCATGAAGCACAATTCATGTATACATTCGAGCACATTGTGGAAGCAAAGGGAAATAAAACATTCATGCCATCCGAGGGAAGAAAGAAGCCCGAAGTGCATATACGTTTGAGCGTAGTGTGAAGGCAGATAAAAGACAAAATGTGTGCGTTGTTCAAGGATGAAGTGGCTAAGGTTGAATGCATAAATTAAAGTTCATTTTAGTGATATTTTATGTAGGCTGAGGAAAGGAAAACCAGAAGCACACACATTTCGAGAAGGGGCAGCGAAACAAAAAGAAGAAGCCCACAAACCATTTTTGAGACAGGAATTTGAAGGCACATCTTAATCAAGCATTTTGAGGTATGATGGTTTAACTCTTTCTCTAAGTGGTTGTGTTGTGTGAAAGTAATTTTGAAGGTGGAGTTAAAAGGGTTGATTAGTGTGCATTGTTGGAAATATTTGAGCTAGGGTTTGTGAAACAAATTGTGCTTCATTGTTGAATGAAATCTAAAATACTTGTGCTAGGGTTGAGACCAAGTTTGTACATCATTGTGAAACATTTTGAGCATTGGTTTGAAAGACATTGAAAGTAATTGTGAAGTGTTTGAGATCAATATTGTGAAGGAAATTTGTGCATTATTGTGTTTGATCCTTGAGAGCAAATTTGCAAGAAAGAAAGACCAGTTTTGTGAAGTAAAGTTATACACTAGTTTGATTTGATTTGAAAGGGATTTTGCAAGAGGCAGATATTGGTTTAGATAAATGCAAGTTTTGTAAATGTGAAGAACATATTGGATATTTGATAGTACATATCATTTTCTATATGTTATAGAGGTTAAACGAATTCTAAGTAGAATATGTCTGAATTGCCTAGTTGAAAAAAGTATTTCTGAAAGAGATATAAGCATTGTTTGTATGCAATATTGTGGAATATTTGAGCAGGTTATGTAAGCAACATTAAGGTAGATTTGAGCAAGTCTTGTGAGAATAATTGAAGCAATATTGACGTAGTTTTGAGAAAGTTTTGTGAGAAGACTTGAAGCAACATTGAGGTAGATTTGAGCAAGCCTTGTGATAAGATTTGAAGCAGCATTAAGGTAGATTTGAGCAAGTCTTGTAAGAATATTTGAAGCAGCATTGAGGTAGATTTGAGAAAGTCTTGTGAGAAGACTTGGGATAGAGTTGAACAGATTTAATGGAAGACTTGAAGTAAAATTGAGAGAAATATTTATGATTAGAGTTAGAGCAGATTTGTGCTAGCCTTGTAACTAGGTTTGGTGTAGATTTGAAGATAGATATTTGTGATCAAAGTTAGAGAAAATTTATGCTAGCCTTGTAACGAGGTATGGTGTAGATTTGAGATAGAGTTGAGAGCAGGCTTTAGAGCAGACCAGAGCAAAGGGGATAGAATTCTCCTGTGGAGAGAGATCCACAAACTAGAGCAAAAGGGACAAAGTTCTCCTGTGGAGAGATATCCACAAACCAGAGCAAAAAGGGATAGAGTTCTCTTGTGGAAAGAGATCCATAAACCAGAGTATTGGGTATTGAGATCTCCTTTGGATAGAGGTCCACAAACATTGTAATAAGGAATTGATTCCTAAGATATTTGTTGAGAAAATTTTGAAGAAAGATTTTCTTTGTGGTCGTAACCCACATTGGGTGAACCACGTTAAAATTTGTGTCTCTCATGTGTGTGATGATTTGTGCATTGCTTTGATTACTACTATTTATATTACAATTGACAACATTGGATAATATTGTTTGGGAAAGAAAAGTAAAAGTTGATCTTATACTGTTCACCCCCTCTCAGTATAATCTTGTGTTCTTCATTGTCCTTTTCTAGAAATGTCAAGCCCAAAAGAGTGGCAATCTAATTCCACGCTTCATCACAAAAGGTGGTTTCTAACTTTATATCATGTTCAATGATCATCATTTTATTGATATACTTTTAAAACACAAACTTGTTTTCATTGGTGAATCCTATAATATTATGAACCAATAGAGTCAACTCCTTCAAATGTTGGCCCAATTTTTGTGTGTCTTCTTCAATGCACTCAAATTCTTCTATTTTCTTAGTGATAAGGACTTCAACATTTTGTTGTATAACTGGCTCTCCAATCAAGTTACATTCTATCTCTTTGACTAGTGCTTCTACTTCCTATAGGGTGCTTTCCTAGTTAGATTTTTGATGGATGAAGGCACTTAACCTTTGAAATTCTAATATGCAATTATGGCTTTGTCCATTTGCAGTCAAAACTTGCTTATCATGCACCTAGCTATATTCTTCTTTGTATTTTAAGTATATAGACTTAATAGATGATGCCCTCTTTTCTGTATCTTGTAATAAATTTTTGACAATCTGAGTTAACTGCATCATGTCCTTCAGCTCTTTGAGTATTTGAGGTAAAGCTTTTAATTATCCTTTTACATCCTCAATCAGTTCCTATTTATATTCTTTTATGTAGTTTGTACTGTCAATTTGTTTCTTGGCTTGCTGAGGTACCTCACTTTTCAATTGACTAACTTTTGCTTGCAGTCTCTAAATTTTAGCCCGCATATGTTCTTTTTTTGTTTATATCTTTTGTATCTCAGTACTCAATACCTTGTTTATTTCATACAAATTCTTAACTAAGGCCACATGGGCCTGTGCTTGCATTTCAACATATACCACAAGATTTTCTTGATATTGGATAGAAGCCACTTGAGTAGTGGGATCTATCTGCATCATCTTTATTTTCTCCATGGGTATTGAAGCTTCTATGGTCATCAATGGTTTGGTTGAAGCTTGGGATATACCAACTCCCAATCCTTTCATCTCATACTACATTTTCCTAGGGTCATTCCCCTGTTCCATTTCATGTATTTGTTGTTCTTCATTTTCATTAAAGACCAAATCTTCCTATCCTCTAGTGAGGGTGAAACTTCTAGCATTTGCAAGTCCTTCTATCCTAGATATTTTCCATTATAAGGAAGTAGTTGGGTCTCTAGTAGCCAGTCTATATTATTGAAAAATATTTCTCATTCCTCCACTAAACATAATCTTCCTTTGCATGATCTTAGAAAATAATATTTCCTCTTGGTTCTCTATTATTGACCTAGGTCTTATTTTTGGTGTGTTTGAAGTTGACCCGGTATTTTCCCTAGGATACATTATTGCTTGCACAATCTCTAAAATTTTTGTCTAAGTAACATGGGATGAACAGGTGACCACTTTTTTTCCTTTTCCTATGTCATGAGAGTCAGTTGCATATTCTAGCAAAGGGGCTTCTAACTGTGCAACAACAGGCTCTACCACCTCCATGACCACCTCAATTTCTTTTGGCTTTTGTTTTATTGCTTTTATTACTAGGTATTGTAGATATTCTAGTTGAATTGGAGTAATCAATGCCGAGTTTCATCTCAAAATAATTAACTCTACAGAATAATAACCCACCCTCCTGATCTAATTATGGTCTCTTTGATTAGCATATTCACTCCATAGACTTTCTAATAACTACTTTGCCATGAATAGCTACAACTTATCTTCAAATTCATCTCTACGGTGTGAGACCATTGCAGCTGGTACTTTATCTACAACATCTTTGTTATAATAACCGAAGGTGATTTAAAAAAAACTAAACATATCCATTTTTTCTAGGGCATCGATTAAACTAAGTTGCCCCTTGTATGTTTAATACCCCATTCAGCAAGGGAAGAATATCCATTTAAATTTTGCTTTATGCATAGTCACCCTCATCTTAATTTCTTTTGCTATCTAACTTATAATTTCAAGAGTTGCAATTGATGTAGGGTAGTATTTTGGCAATGCCTTGGGAGGGATTTTTTATCTATACATTCTTATGAAAGTAACATTTTCTATCAAAAAATAGCCCCCTACCAGATTCTTTGTCAGAAAAGCAATAATATCTTTCCCTATTCTTTTAGGTTTGAAACCACAAAGCCTTTCATGAATCTCTAGAAGAAAATCACTAAAGAATTGAGTGTAACTAGACCAACCTTCATGCATCCATGGGAGTCTATCTTGAACTAACTCCTCATAGGTCCCTCCCCATTTATCAATCAAAGGTTTCTCCAAATGTGCCATAATTAAATGAATGAAAACAGAATAATAGGAGAATCTAGGCATTGTTTCTGCCTTTTGTTCAATAGCTTTTTGTAATTCTACCAGTTCTCTATCTATTGAATCACTTAGTTCTTGTTCCCACATGTACATGTTAGGTTGATTCCATCTATTATATTGGCTTACTAAATATAACACCTCTCTAGCTACCTAGTTTAAGTCCCATTCAACCATGATTATATTGATCATATCAGTGTAATCTCTAACCCATGGATGTAATTCATGTTTATGAATGGGAAAGAGATATGATACTTGTGCTTTACTATTAAATAATCTAGGGTAGAAAGAGGTACCGACTAGGTGGCAAGATTGAACTTCTAGTACTTATCTTTGGTCAATATAACATTGGGTCTAAAATGAGGGGAATATTTTCAACGTATAATTAACCCTTGAAAAAATTAGAGAATATTTGAAAAATCTTCCTCAATACACTTTAGCCAATGGGATGTTGTCGGGTAAGACATCCGCCCAATGGGATGTGGGCGAGAGACATAGTAGACCAATAAAACTGGGTCTGAATTTTCAAAGGGGGAAAACATTCATCATGCATTTAGGATCCTCAATATTTAAATTAAAACACATCTCCTATGACTTAGGTATTTCTGTTTCTACACAGACCAATGGGGTTTCATCAGATGACTCACTCGACCAATGGGGTATCATGGAGAAATATGGACACCCAATGGAGTATAAGTAGATAAAATAAAAGAATTTTAAAAGTGGTACTTATACACCAAGGGGATTATAACTCCTATGAGAGGGTAAATGTTTTCATGCGATATTGATCCAAAACACTTTAGGTATGGTAAAACATTTCTTATAACCTTAGGTGAATATTATAACATTAGGCCATGTGATAATTTTCCATTAATGGGGTACCATTGGATGAGATTTACGATCAATGGTATGACGTCGGGGAACTCAACCGACCAATGGGATGAGGGTAATTAAAATGAGCTAAAAAAATATTTCAACAGGTAACTTAGGCATTTTGGCTAGGTAAACACTTTTAAGAATAGGGAACACCTTCTCAATGTGAAGCCAACCCTTGGAAACTTTAGAAAAGAGGGGAAACTTTTGTTTTAATCTTCGACCAATGAGGCATCATTAGGCGAGTCATCCACCCAATGGGATATTGTGTTTAGAACCCTCAAGCTTGAATTAAAACATACCCCTAATGACTTAGGTTTTCCTTGTTTCTACTTGGACCAATGGGGGCTCGTCGGATGACTCATCCAACCAATGGGATGTAAGCAAAGGTTACAACCGACTAATAGAAATAAAATATGGAACTTAAGTATTGCGAGTGAGTAAAATATTTCTTCATGCACCCTTGATTCTCACAACCTTAGGAAGGGAAAAAAATTGATTATAACTTTAGGCTAAGGGGGTGTCGTCAAAGGACTTGGTCGACCAATGAGATGAGAGGAGATGAAACAACCAACCAATGAAAGAGACTTAACTTTTTAAAGGGAAAACGAACCATGTGCGCTAGGGAATGTAATAGTTTATGAAAAGGGGGGAACTTTTCCATGCGCACCAAACCCTCATAAACCTTAGGGATAAACATCACATTTTATGACCAGTGGGATATAACCTTTGATTATGGCCGACCAATGGGATGAAAGAGAATGAATCGCCCGACTTCACTAGCACCGTCGATTTCTCTAGCCAATCAAATGATGCCGACCGAGACACTCGACCAATGGGATGTAAGTACTTTTTTATGGTCGCACCAATGGGGTTTAAGCAATAATGATAGTCGACCAATGAGTTTGAATATTTGAACCTATAAAATATCTTGTTTAGGGATGCAAATATCTTAGGAATTTAATGAATCTTTTGAACTTAGGAACTTTGAATTGATATAACTTAATGGAATAATAATCGAGATGACTTAGGCAAAGACATAATATTGGTGATTGACTTAGGGACTTTTTTGACCAAAGGAATAGTGTCAGGTGTGATAGCCGACCAATGGGGTGTAGTCAGCTAGAACACCCAACCAATGGGATTTAGCTAGAAAGTACACCCAATTAATAACATTACATGACTTAAGGAAAATTAAAATTTGAAGACTATGGAAACCTTAGGCAGACATGGGAAATATTTTGGGATGAAACATTGATATGGCACATTTCGGATTACGAATATGATGATTTTATGAATTTAAATCACTAGGTGCTATGGTTAAGTGGATGAAATTTTTTTCTTTTAAGGGGAATTTTGTAACTTGAAACTTTGTTTTGTATGAGGCCTTAATATGACATGGAATGGGTATGGGTAAATGGAAAGATTAATGAATAAAATGGAATTATTTGGTGATATTAAGGTATAGCTAAGGGGAAATATAATGAAATGGACTTTTTGGTGAAGGTTAATGTATGGAGTGGGTAGATGGATAATTTGTGAAATAATGGATGATGGAGGGATGAAAGTGTAAAGGAAATGCTTTCCAAAATTTGATCCTTTTGAGTGATTGATAGAACATAAATCTATACCTCTTTGTACCAATGGAGACCTCTTAAGCTAATGTGACTTTTCATAACAAAAATTCTTCTTTAAAAAGACCATAATACCCTAAGTTCATCTAAACATCAAATTTTGACAAAATCCTCATAGATTGAGGTGTAAACTTGGTTGTAATCTTGATGTACAACAAGACCTCTTGGACTAATGTAATATCCCATGACACAAAAACAAATTTGAAAATATTATAGGGCCTAAAACACCTAGATGCTAACCTTTTCAATTTTGAAAAATTGGGGGTATGGACTAGGTAGTCCAACATTGGCTCTGACTGGGACAAGAGACATATTTGATCTTTAAGGATTAAAAATTCTCTTGAGGACCCAAGGATATCCAATTAACCACATGATAAACATTAATTTGATGAACTTGGATTTCAAATTATTATAATAGACCTCACTTATTTGAATTTTTCAAAAGGGTTGATTTCTAGATCTGACTTTCATCTAATCACCTAGGATTATTGGACATGCACAAAAACTCCTAATCATCCAAATGAATAAAAATGAAAATTCCTAATCACCTAGGAATTTAAATGAAAAAAATAAAATACCTAATCGCCTAACTAACATGACTAGGACAAAAACGTGACTGTTTTTGTAAGAAGGTAGATGTCAACAATTCATTTAAACTGTTCCCCATCACAGGGATGGTACAATTTTAGATGCTAGCCATTTATTGGAAACTATAGTTGTTCTCCTTGCAGGGTCTGCAACTTGTAAGTATGTTGACCTACTTTTTGAATGATCTGATAAGGACCCAACCATTTTGGTTCCAACTTTCCTTTATCCCCTACCTTATCATTCTTTGGATCCCAATATAACACCACATCTCCTTCCATAAATGGATTTTCTTTAGCTCTCTTGTTAAAGATCTGAATCTTTTACTAAGTCCCCTGAATCATCCTCATCAGAGCATCTCTTCTATCTTCTTCCAATTTGACAATTTGATGCATTCTTCTTTGCAATCTATCTAGATTTTTTTGGTCTTGAAGCAAAAAGACAAGGCTGGCCTTTCCACTTGTGGGGGTAGTAGGGATTTTTCTCTATAAATCAATTCATAAGGTGTTTTTTTTGTTGCTCATTTAATAGAAAATCCTATCAGCCCATAAGGCAAACTTCAATTCATTATCCCATCTTCTCTTATTCCTTCCAAGTGATCTCTTGATTCTAGTGATGAGGTTTTTATTGGAAGACTTTTCTAGGCCATTACCTTGAGGATAGTAATTTGCTGAGTGTGACAATTCAATACTATATTTACTACAAAATTCTACCATTTCAAATGAAATAAAACATTACCATTGTTTGTGACTAGCTTCTTAGGCACTCCAAATCTAGTCAAGATGCTTTCTTCCAAAAATTTAATGGCTACTTCAGTAGTATATCTCTTCAATGGAGCAGCCTCTACCCACTTGGTAAAATAATTTGTTGTAATTATTATCCATCTATGGCCTCCTAAAGAGTTTGGATTGATCTCACCTATCAGGTCTATACCCCATTGGGGCTTCCACCACCATGGGTTTTAATGGCATGGTAGACAAATTTCTCTTACCATCAAATATTTGGCAACTTTGACACTTTCTCACAAACAAGTATACATCTTTGAACATATATGGCCAAAAATAACCTACTCTCATTATACTATTGATCGTTGCCTTGGGTACAAAATGCCCTCCATAAAATCTAGTATGAAATTCTTCAATAATCCTAGGAACTGCTTTCTGGAGAAGGCAGAGTAATAACACTCCATCTGGATGCCTCCAATACAATTTGTTATCCTGAATATAGTATTTTTATGCTTGCTATTTTATGCTCCTCATCCTATTTTGTGTGACACCAATTGAAAAAGAGAGTGACTTTAAGTATAAGACTATGTCTTTGTACCACTCGTCCTCAAAACATTTTGCTATAGCATTTTGTTGTGCATTTATTTTTATGATTATGTTATTGAAATCTTCTCCTCCCTTGGTGGCCATGTATTTTGCTAGTCCTTGTCCTTTAATATTTTTTACTGTTTTTAACTCAACCTCATATTGCTACAACTTAACCATCCACCTAGCTAAGCTTCCTGTAGGCTCATTCTGAGTGAACACACCTTTGACAACTATATAGAGTATGCATGCTATCACTTTATTTGATCCAAAAATCCCCTTGAAGTGTTCCAAAGCTTTTATTAAGGAAAAGGTTTATTTTTCAATCATTGTGTACTTTAGTTGAGCTCCTTTCATCATATAACTCATAAAGATGATGGGTCTTTCATTGTTCTCCTGATCTCTTTGAGATAAAATGATAACATTGGTATCTTCTGAAGCAAATGAATATATATTACAATATTTTGAATAATCCGAGCATGTTAGCACTAGAGCTTACGTAATGGCATATTTTATCTTTTAAAATGCTTCTAGATTTTCTTCTGTCCATTTGATAATCCCATCCTCCTTGATCATGTCATTAATTGGTTTAGCAATATGAGCGAAATTTGGGATAAATCTTCTAACAAAGTTAATATTTCCAAAAAATGACCTGACTCCTTTCAGATTATTTGGTGGTGGGATTTTTGCAATGGTGTTGATTATTTCAGGGTCAATGCTAATTCCCTATTTAGAGACAATGTGGCCAAACAATTTACCCTATGTAGCTCCAAAAATACACTTTTTAGGGTTCAAAGAGATACCAAATTCTTTACACCTTTCGAATACTTGTGTTAAGATATTTTTTTATTAAGGTAGAAGAAGGGGTTTTAAAAGAGACCTTAAACCTTTTACAATAATCATCAAAGAATAAAATTTACACTCCAAATATGGTTCCAGAAATAATATTCCAGACCTTACACAAGAAGACCAAACAACCTATATATTGTCTAAATTTTTGACTTTAGGATCATTTAAGATTACAAAAAATGTAACAAACAATAAATAATCAACAGACCCATACAAAGCTTAAACCAACAAGGATCAAAAACTATATTTGGGAACCATCAAGCATGAGACTCTCGTGGAAACATATTACTCAGCAGGATCAAGCATGTCATATTTACTTTGATGCTCCAATTGCTGGTACAAATAATGTTTGATGTTTTTTAGGTGGAATTAGAATCATGAGTATTGGGACTTAGAGAAGCCCCACATACCAGCTCCAATCTCATTGAGAAACTAGATACTACCTGTAGATCATAAAATAATAATTAGTAAAAAACCAAGGTAGATCATACCAAACCAGAAAGTGGAGTTATTGTTCACTCAATAACATATGTTCCAACTCCAAAATAAAGGATCCACCACTATTGGATACTCACTATCAAGTCCTCTTTTATTTCCTTTATCTCTGATCTTATACTTGTAGCAGTCAAATTTGTTCAAACTCCTACCTCCAAATGAGCAATAAATCTTTACGCATAAAATATTTAAAATCCCCCTAGCAAATTTAATCTCTGATCTCATTTTTTTCATCATCCTTGGATTCATTATTTATAATTTATTGAACATTATGAGGTAAGGTTAACTCCCAACACTGCAATTCATCCAAAGGTACACCCATGTTTGCTAGACAGTCAGCTACCCCATTAGCCTCTCTGTACACATGGACAATATACACTTCTTCAAGGAGCTCTAGTTTAGTGTTAATCTCATTTATCATATCTACTACTTTCCATCATAGTGGGTGTTTTCCATTCAAAATATTAATGATATTTTGCAAAATCTCCTTCTATTATTAATTTACTTATATTTAGCTTGCCAAGAAGTGGCACACCCTTAAAGACTGCTCTAGCTTCAACAACATGGCTTGTTTGATCT
Source organism: Wollemia nobilis (assembly GCA_028583015.1). NCBI lineage: Eukaryota > Viridiplantae > Streptophyta > Pinopsida > Araucariales > Araucariaceae > Wollemia > Wollemia nobilis. The sequence continues at coordinate 1,794,593 of JAQPPZ010003287.1, read as the reverse complement.
CCTAGAGGCTCTGCATAGGCCAAGAGTGATCTACCCCAATGATATTGAAAGATACCTCCTGTTCCAGCACTCCCAAGATTTTATTTCATTGCTCCATTTTATCCATCCACTTGGTGGTCTTTTGCATTTTGAATTGGTTCATGGATGAACTGGGGATGAGCAGGAATTGTGATAATTGGAATCTTGCCCCCAAACTCTATCAATTTATTTCTCTGGGTCTGGTTCAAAATCATTTTTGAACTTCAAGATACCTAAATTTTCCAACATTGTACTTAAAATTCTATTTGCCACTGATGTGCAATTTCTTTTCTCGTCTTTAAATATCAGATGGTTCCTTTCTTTCCATACCATCCATAGAACATGTGGAAGACTTAACCTCCATAACATTTGTAACCTTTTACTTTTAAAGGGCAACTCCCATTGAAGACAGAGATCAAAGAAAGACTTAGGGAGGACCCACTCTACTTGGAAGTTCTTCATAATCTTATTTATTAGCTAAACTATAAACGGAAAAGTACAGAAGAGATGATCAATATCTTCCTCGCTCATTTCACAGAGAACACACGTATTTAGGAATGTGAAGCCTCTTTTACACAAATTATCCATGATCAACATATTATTTTGGACTACTAACCAATAGAAGTGTGCTATCTTGGAAATGAGATCTTTGATCCAAATATTAGATATCGGTAACCATCCAAAGCCCTCCCCTTCAAGGAGAAAATAACTCAAATTTACTAATGTACCTTCCTTTTGGCTCATCCATATAAGAGAGTCTGAAGATCTAACACTGTTCAAGAAATACACATGTAGAAGTACATTCAACTTTCTTATCTTTTGTTGATTTTTGTCATCAAGATTATCCACCTATAATTATTTCCATTTCTTACTATTTTCCTCAGTGATTATATAATATTTGACTAGGTCCCCATAAACAACCTCAACTGAAGGTTTTAACCCTACAAAATCTGGATCCTTACTAAGAGGAATACTTTTAGTCCATTTATCATTCCAAAATTGTACTTGGGATGCATCCCTAATCTGCTAGTATTTTCTTTGTTGTAAAAGTGACATGGTTGTTTGAAGACTATTCCAAATGTATGACCCTTTTTGTAGATTATCTACCTCTAAGAATTTTGAGGTAGGTCTCAAATATTTTACCTTGAGGATGTGAGCCCAATTAAGATTTACATTAGTTTCCAGTTTCCATCCTAACTTACCCATTAGGGTCAAATTCATTTTCCTCAACTTTCTAAAACCTAGTCCACCCACTTCTTTTCTGGAACACACCTTATCCCAAGACACTAAGGCTAATATTTTCTTCTCCTTCACTCTAGACCACGGGAAGTTTCTCTAAATTTGATCTATTCTTTCACATATTTTGGCTAACATTTTGAATAGAGACATGAAGTAAATGGGTATGTTTTGAAGCAATGAATTGACCAATTGAGCTTTACCAGCCTGGCTAAGTAAGGAACCTCTCCAACCTAAATTTTTTTTGTTAAACGCTCCACCACTAGGTTCTAGAGAGCTACCTTAATCCTTCCTTTAAATAGTGGCATTCCTAGATAGGTTGCTGGAAGGTATCCAATGCTACAACCAAAGAGACAAGCTAACTTAACCTGTCTAGGGCCAAGAGTGTTCAAAAAATAATTTTTTCTCTTACCATAGTTAAATTTTTGACTTGTATCCTACTCATACTGATCTAGGATAAATTTTTACTCTTTGCCTGTGGAATAGAGTATTTTAAAGAGATAAGTGTATCATCCACAAACTACTGGTGGGACACTGGTTGTAAATTAGAAGTTGGGATGATCCCTTCAATCCTACCAACTATTGATGCCACTGAGATTGACCTCCCCAAAGCCTCATCAAGGATAATAACGAGATAGGGAGATAAGGGATCTCCTTGTCTTAATCTCTTGCTTGGAAAATACCCTACTAGATATCCATTCACTAGCATGGAAAAATAGCAAAAGAGAAGCACCCCTTGATAAGACTTACCCATTATTGATGAAAACCAAACCTATTCAAAACCTTAATTAGGGACTCCGAGGAGAGTTTGTCATATGCCTTGTTCATATCCAACTTTAGTAACATTCTTGCATTTCCAATCTTATCAATGAAACAAATTACCTCATAAATGGTAATGATTCCATCTAAAATTTGATGCCCCTTCGCAAAACCTCCTTGTTGGGAATCAATTATAAATGGTAATGTATTTTTTAATATGTTGGCAAGGACTTTTGAAACAAATTTGTAAATAATGGAGTAGAGACTTATCGGTCGAAATTCAAAAAAATACTTGTTCCAACTACTTTTGGTATTAAAACTAGAAATGCTGAATTGACATCTCTTGGCATAAACTGAGTTTTTTGGAAATCCATTACTGCTTGAGTGACATCCCCTCCAAAAATATTCTAAAAACAATGAAAAAAATAACTTGAAAACCATCAGGTCCTGGGGCCTTGTCTCCATGCATCCTAAAGATAGCTTTTTGAAATTTCTTTTCTTTTAAAGGACTGAGCAAGTAATTATTTAATAGATCTGTAACCAGGAAAGGAATATTTTGAAGCATTGAATCTGAAGCAACCTCATTTAAAGGATCTTCCAAACCTGAGGTTGAAGAAGAAATTAACAACCTCCTCTCTTATTTGTATGGAGTAAGAAGTTATTGATCCATCAGGTTTAACCACTTCTTTAATTTTATTATAACTCCTATATCTTAAGGTAGAGACATGAAAAATTTTGTATTATTGTCACCTTCCTTTAGATAGGATACTCTGGATTTTTACCTCCAAAAGGTTTCCTCACAAGCTAAAACATTGTGGAATTTGCACAAAAGCTCCTTTTCTTTTGCTCTTAAATCACAAGATATATTTATAGACTAAAGGGTTGACTCTAAATAATTTAGTTGTTTTTTCAACTCTTCCTTTTCTTTTGAAGATTACCAAAAACCTGTCTATTCCACACCTTAATATTTTTCTTTATAAACCTTAGTTTTTTTTCCATTTGGCATAACTTACTTCTAGAAAACTCCTATCACCACGAATCCTCAATCCTATTTTCCAAATCCTCGTGTTGGAGCCACATCTTATAAAAATGAAAAAGGGATTTTTAAGGTTCTTTTTTGGACCTCTAACTCCCAAACTAGAGGATTATGATCAGATCCTATTTTCTGATGGGTTGTTAATGTTGAATCCCCAAAAATAAGAAGACTCTCTTGTGACAACAAAAAGTGATCCGAATGAATTTGAATTAATTGGTCTCTTAGTTGTCTATTACTCCAAGTATACTTTGCTCTTCGAAGCTCTATATCCATAAGTTCATTCTCATTTACAAAATTTGCAAAATATATCATGCCTTTAGTAATGGACTGACTCCCTTTTTGTCTGAAGGATAAAGGGAAGAGTTAAAGTCCCCTACCAAAACCCATGGAAGGTCCATAAAGGCATTTCTTAATTGGCTTAGATTCTTCCATAGCTGTTTTATTCCTATAATTGAATTTTAAGCATAAAAATTAGTAACTATCCATTGTTGGTTTTCCTCCTTACCAAAAAAATGGATTGCCATAAAGCTTTGGCTCAAAAATATCAATCTTCCTTCAAACTTATTCTGATTCCACATACTTAAAAGGCCTCTTAAGGCCCCTATAGCTGGGCCTACCACAAAATTGACCCCTCTCCATAGTCTTTGTTTGATAAGTTTAGCTTGAATTTCATTAAGTTTTATTTCTTGTAACATGATATTCGAGAGATTCTCTTCTCAATGCTTGGACTACTCTTTGCTTAGAGGGAGCGTTGAGACCCCTCACATTCCAAGAAACTATCTTCATTTTTTGGGTTTGGTCTACTAATTTTCCCTCCACCCCAATCCAATATAGACTGGGTACCATTCACAATCTCAACAATTGTTTCTCTTTCTCTGATTTCCTGATTAGTGGGTCTGCAAGTTTTTGGGTCAATTCCTACATCTATCCCTCATTTTTTGGTTTTCTAGTGATTCTTATTAGGGTAGCTAAAACCTTTCATTTTCCACTCATTATCGAAGAAAATTACTTATTTATTTAGTTTTAAAACATTATTCTCCTAATTGGTTCCTACATTAGCACCCCATTGAGTTTCTAGCACTACCTCCACTTCTTGGGAGTCATCATTTATTTCTACCAATTCTTCTAGTTCTCCCTTAGATATTCATATGATTTTTTTTATCAATTCTATTCCAAGGGTTACTAGATTTTGGATTTGGGGATATTACCTATTTCATATTTTTGGATGAACCTTCTTTCTCTTGTTCATTGATCTCCTTTTGGCTTTGTTGGGAATTTGCTAGATTGTCTTCCACAAATTGCCCTTATTCCAATATGTCCTTTTGGATTGGAACTTCCATCTGTTGTTCTTACCTCTTATCATCCTTAGTTGATTTATTTTTGTGTTGTTTATAACTTTCTCCTCCACTCTGCTTTTTGTGCCAACCCATTTTATTCTAGGTTACTTGTTTTCTAAACGGACATACACTAGCCCCTTGCCCTAGTTTTTTACAAACACTATATTTAGCTGGTACATTATCATATTTAATTCTTTGGTTCCAAACACCCAACTTCAAAACTAACCAGATTGACTTAGGCAAATCCTTCTCTAAGTCCACATTAACATAAATCCTCACAAAAATAAGCCTTTATTGAGCCTTAGTAGCAGGGTCTAGGGCTATTAATTGTCCAAATTTCTTTGCTATGCCCTCAAACACATCTTCATTCCAAAAATGAAATGGAAGGCTTGGCAGTCTTATCGAGACTGGAGCCTAGGATAAAATCTACATCTTTGGATCTAAGTTTGTCCCCCATATTTGTAAAAATAGCCCCCATCGCCAGAAAAACCATTGGCCTTATCATAGGATCCTATATGAATCCTCTTTACAGATTAACTTAACCATAAAAAAACCTTTCGACAATGCCACAATTTCTATGAGTTTGTTTGGTCTCCATTTTGATAAGGCCCATTTCCTCACTGCATATAAATCAAGACAAACACCCATAAACCATCCAACTAGGTTTAGAACCCTTTGGTCTATTGCCATATCAACCAGGTTATAAAGAATGAAGAGTTCTCCCCTTTAGGATGTAAAACAAAATTTGATTTTAAGGTTTTTCTTTTTCCACCTACTAAATGCAATCAAGTCCATATTATTGGATCAATTTGATGCTCTCCTGGGTCCCATGACAAATACACCTTCTGAATTGAATCATCTGAAGCTGACTCAATCATGGGATTGTAATTTACACAAACCCTGTTAAATATGTATCCTTCTCGCTATTCCTGCTACTCCCGCTCCTACTGCCACCCCCAATTGAAAAGGACCTTTTTGGTTTTTGGGGTTCTTTATTTTTTGTTTTGTTTTGTAGGTTTTGAACCTTGGTTACATATATTTTCTCATAGATCAAGGGTTTCCTTCTCAGACTCCAAACAATATTTGGGCTAGATGACCAAAGTAATATTGTGGATTTTTAGAGAAAACAATTATATCATCTAGGTATACGACCACTATTTTGAACATGAGATATTTGAAGGTAAAATCCATTGCTCTCTAGAAGGTTGCACCAACATTCTTAAGCCCCAAAGGCATCCTCAAATATTCGAATGTGTCCCATGGTGTAGTAAAGGTTGTTTTATATCTATATTTTTTATTTACAAAAATCTAGTTATAACCTAAAAATCCATCTAATAGAGACATTTTGGCTAACCCTACCACTGATTGCAACAATTTTTCCATATTTGGTAATGGGTAATTATCTTTCAATGAATTCTTATTTAAAATTTTGAAATCTACACACAACATTATGTCTCCATTATATTTTATAACCGAGACTGTGTTGGCTATCCAGCATGAGAATCTAACTTTTCTTATAATTGTAGCATCCAAAAACTTTTGAACTTCATTTAGCATCACAAGATGTAGGGTAGGATTAACCTTTATTTGTTTCTGCCTGTGTGTTTTTATCCCTTCCTTTAAGGAAATAATGTGACTCATTACTTCAGTGTTGAAAGTTTTGAGATCCTCATAACTCCAGGTAAAATATTCCACATTCTTCCTGAGGAACTTTATGTATCAGTTTTTTCCCTTTCTAACAAAGCCTTGTTGATTTTCACTATCTTGGGCTCTTGTTTTATTCCTATGTTAACATCATTTGCTTATGATTCCATCATAATAGGTTTGTGCACTCTGTCAAAATTATCAAAAATACTTTTCAAAGAAACTAGTCCTCTTGGAATTTTATTGGTCTTAAGCTATATTACTTTCATAGGTTCTCCTATGGCTTCTTTTAGCTTTTCTTCATCTGAATCGTCATACAAAATATTAACATAATGGTTCTATAGAGTCATAAAATCTAAAACTTGCAAGTAGACAATATTATCCGGAACAGAAGGGTGATAAACCAAAATAGTAGGAAATCTCTCTTGATATTTTGTGTCTATTTATAGACAATCAAATCTAGACGCATTTATAGCCAACAAATTTGCCACATGATTTTGGTTCCTGGGTAGATATGTTGAAAGCAAAAAACTTTTCTATTTCATATTGGACTGCTTGTTTAAACTGTTTTAATCTAGGATGTTTAGTTTGATATTTACCCTTAATTTGTTGTATGATTAACTATGCATCTTCATACACAGTCAAATAGTTTATCCCTAACTCCTTAGCCTTTCATAGTCCTAATAACAAGGCTTCATACTCAACTACGTTGTTTGTGCATGGAAATTGTAAGCTATAGGATATACCTAAATAATTTCCTTTTATATCAGTAAGATTTACCCCAGCTCCTACATTAGTGTATGATTTTGCACCATCAAATGTCATAGTCCACATCTTATTAGTCAACACTCTACTAGATTCAGCATCTATTTCAGTCATTGTTTGTGGGTCCATATTTATAGCTTCAGGAACTTCGGATAAGAAGGGTGTATGCCAAATGGAATATACTCCCATTTATTTTTCTTCAATAGAGTGAACTATATTTACTGTTGTATTATCATATTTCTTCAACTCTACTGAACATGTATGAAAATGTTCTCTCTTAAGCATGGGTTGCTCTTTAGCATTTAGTGGGATTGTGGCATATGATCAATCCAACTGGATTGATCCCCCTAATTTCTTAGCCCAGTGTCTGAATAATAATAATGAAACGAAAGGATATACATCCACAACAACTACATCCTTAACTATTCCTTTCTTGGGATATTGATCCAAAACACAACCAATCTTGTGATTATTCCAGCACATGGCACTTGCCTATTTTCCATCACATATATGGAAGGAGAATCCTTGGTGCATATTAGGCCAAGTTTATTTGCTACATTTTTAGGCATCATATTGTGGGATGCTCCACTATCTATGATATGGATATTATAGGCATACAATATTTTGTTGTTATGGTCGACAAATTAGAAATGTTGACTATTAGTTAGTTTGTTAGATTTGTTATTCAGTATTTGGCATCTCTTATGCCTACTTAAGATTGTAATTTTAATAAAATAATCATTCAGGTTTTTGATACTTGATCAATCTAACATATAATTATGGATTACATATTGATCTCCTAACTCTGAAGTGTATTGCAGGGATATGTAGAAAGGCTTGACTAAAGATGGATTCTTGGGTATTGGCAGGGGCTTATCTACTATTGAAGCATTGCATATATGATTATTGACCTAATCTATTGAACCAAAAGCTTTGCATACCTGGTCTCTGTATTTTGGGATAGTCATCAACTCTCCAAAAGTAATGTTGATTTTTTGTTTGGCTAATTCCTAGTCGGCATCGAACTCTAATTTCTTGAATTCTGTATTTTTGTTGGTATCTAATTTTTTATGAGGATCATTCTCCACCTCAACTTTAGGGTTTATTTGCTGTTTATTTGACTTCTTGGTTACTTTTTATTTATGTTGGTTTTGTGAATCTCTATTTTCTTTACTATCAATTCTATCTGATACGGTCCTATTTCTTAGATGTACTGCATGTATCCTTTCTAGTGATTCTACTTCTTCAGTAGTCGGTATTATCTTACCTTGTTTCATTCTTTCATACCTGTTGTTCAGATACTTTTTTAAAATTTCTACATTTCATAATATAAGAGCCTTAGGCACTCCTGATATAGATAATTCACTCATTTCTTTTTAAAATTATACTTCTCTATTTTTATCATCCAGTGTCCAACATACATTTATTATTATTTCTTCATCAAACTCTTCTTGGTTGACATTAGGGTACATGTTGAGATATATTCCATAACCTGCAGGATTGTGGGGAGCATCACAGGCTGAACAGAAGAAGGGAGAATTTGGTATCACATTGGTTGAGGGTATGGGATTTGGGACTGCATCCACATCCTTTTGTGTTTCTCTTTTCCTCCAGCCATTATTATTATTATTTCCATTTATGTTTCCTTCATCAGTGTTATTCCTATTTCAATTCTTATTGAAATTCCTCTTAAAGGATTGTCTAGTATCATTCTATGGTTGGGATGATTTGACACTTTCATTTTTCTCCCTTTCAATCCTGGACAGTCTGTTGTTCATAGTATTGAACATCTCGGTCAGTTGACTAGACAATCTTTCAATGGGATCTGTTTCATTTTTCTTTAGTAAAGAGAATCCAACTTTCTTAGGCTTCTTATCTATTGGGTATTGACTTTGATCGATAGAATATGGTTTTATTTTACCACTATTTATCATATCCCTTTCAATTTCTATAGCTTTTTCCATACATTCATCTATGGTGTTGACCCTTTGTTGCCTTAATTCATAGTTAAACTCTACAGGGAAAGGATTTTTGTAGAAACAGATAAATTGGTTATCATTTGGTCTCAGGGTTGTAGGGATTTTATTCCTGGTTTTGAAGGATCTCCTATTAAACTCCTCTATAGACTCATTTTATTTTTTCTTCTTGGTGGCCAGTCCTATTAATAGTGCTTGCTCATTCTTCCTTTATCCATATTGTTTTTTTTTTAACTTCTTGTATGGTTTGAAATAAACAATATGATTAGGTGGGAGGCAGTTGAATGAGTCCCTCACATCTTTCTCTAAGGTTTGGAGGAACAATCTAAGAACCACGTCTTCTTCTTCTACCTCTAGGCTATCTAATGCATACAAGAAGCTTTTAATATGGTCTTCTCCTGTAACCAAAATATTTCCTTGGAACTTGGGCAAGTATTTGTGGGCTTTACTAAGTAAGTCATACAAAACATGAGGAAGGTCAAAAGGTCTATATCTATTGGTCCTCCATGTCTGAAGGTTTTCGTTCTAATTGTTATTTGGGGGGTAGGATTAGCCATGGTAGATACAGGGGTAATGATAGTATGTATGCTTATAGAAGGATACCTAGTCGGATTAATTTTAACAAAATGATTTAAAATGCTAGTCATTATTAAAAGGAACATTGCTTGTTAACAAAACTCTTTTCTCACTATCATGCAATTTAGCCTTATGATTTTGTCTTTTTAGAACTGGATTTCTTTGAGAATGGGTAAATACCTCTAGGTCTTCAAATTATGGGAATAGTTGTTTACCACTTCTTTTGGTGTGCAAGGTCAGATTCTTGATTCTTCTATTCTTTGGGTTGTTTTAGAGTTGCCAACATCATCATGCAAACTGAATCTCACTCTAGCTAATATTGCTCAGCCTTAGTATCCTCTCAGTATTTCAAAGGTATGTAGAGGATAATATGGAAACCTAGAGCCTAAAATACTGATATAAAGTTTAAAATATCATTGGGGAACAAATGTAAACAACATAGAGGCTCGTTCCTTGATAACGATACTAGAAAATTATTGTGGGAAATTTTGATATCCTTAGTTAATGGTTGTCACACTATAAAATTTTCTTTATCACAATTATCATGTAAGCTCTGGTGGACTTGCTGCTTCGACCTGTAAAGGAATTCTAGATTTATTTCATAAAATAGTAGGTCAGGTCTAAACACCCTACTAAGATATCAATCAATAATGGACGTTTTATCCCTTAAGCTCAACCAAATCAGATGGGTTTGTTATGAATTTTGATTTTGACCAAGCTTATTGAGCAATTTTTAGTTTTAGCTTTAAGAGCAAACTAGTGCCTAACCTATTGGGTAATTGTAGCAAGAATTAAAATCATCATGGAAATATTAAAAAAGAGAGAGAGAGAGATTGGTTTGTTTATACACATTCAAATTATACAATGAATATAAACAATTAACCAATGCAAGAATACGTTATTCATATATTCAAATTATGTAACATATAAACATACAACACACACATTGCACAACAAAATGCAAGAAGGAAGAGATCGGTATTTGTATTAAATTTCATGAAAAATATTACAATAAGAGTCTAGCAGAGTGCCAAGATCTCGATGAAATTCAATACAATGATTCTCTCTATTCAAATAATGTAACAGAGGAACTAAACTCTCAATCCTATTGAAGTGATCAAGAGTGTACAATCTTTGATCCATTCGCTAAAATAATCTCAACTGGCTGGATGAATCTTCAAGAATTCCTGCACAAATGGAGGAAGAATGCGCATGAGATAGAGAAAAATCTAACACAAGGGGATATAACAATCTAAAGACAGGGCACTCAGTATACCTTACTTGCAAAGTTTTGCTATGACTTGCTTGATGTCAAATTTTGGCTCAGGAGACTTCTATTATAATCTAATTTGCCAAAATTCTATTATGAATACTTGGTGCAGGTTCATCCATGTGTGCTTTTCTCCACCTTTCATTTTCCAAAGTGTATTCCAGCAAAAGGCTAGCTATTCCATGCTATCCAAAATTAGGAAATGTTGCCACATGTCCATAAAAACCAATCCAACTGTACTGCACTAGTGATGTTTGAGTTTCCATGCTTCAGTTGCCTTTTTAAAAGACCACACCTCACTACACCAAAAAAGGTCTTTAAGGGTGGTTTTTAACCATCCTTAAAGATATTTAATGGTGGTTATTCATCCCCCGTCTATGAGGGTATTGTAAAAATTCTATATCATATAATGGCGGTTAAAAATCACCTCAAAATCTATGCTCTTAGGATCTAAGAGGGTGGTTTAAAACTGTCCTCTTAGACCCTAAGAGGGTGGTTTAAGACTGCCCTATTAGACCCTAAGAGGATGGTTTAAAACCACCATCTTAGGATCTAAGAGTGAGTTGGTCTAAAAGGGTGATTTAAAATGGTCTTCTTAGGGCCTTTCCTAAGAGGGTGGTTTTAAACCGTCCTCTTAGGTCTAAGAGGGCAGTTTAAAATCATCCTCTTAAGGTTTCACATTAAAAAATAAAGGTGAACATGTTAAAATATTGATTGTTCCTTATAACATTGTGATGGCAAATAGTAAAAAAGACACCATACCTTTTTCTAGACCTACAATCATACATAAATCTATGATGGTGAAGAAGTACATGCAAAAATCTATGATGTCTGCATACTATAAAGCTTTATAATAGTAAATCTAAATCACAACCTAGATAAGCAACATAAAATACAAAATAATATTTTCATCCAATATTAGGTTTCTAATGCAAAATATGATTCAAACTCCCATTCATAATGTTTGATCACAATATCAAATACAACACCATGAAGATGTTGTCATTGTGCCACCAACTGCATAATGTTTCTCAACAAAAAAATTAAAGCCATGCACCAAATAATTATATGAACGATTCTTAAAAAGATAGACAATATACACTACTCCATGTTAACATAAAACACCTTTTCAAACATTAATGCTCAACATCATAATGACATACTAGGCTGCTACTGTAACATGTACATATTACCATTGACATTATCATCAATATAGCCTCAAATAAATACCCATAATCAAATGTAATGCCATAAAAGGATACCAAAACTCCCATTCATAATGTTTGACAGACAATACATAAAAAATAACTAGTATAGTGGTATATGTCTTAGATTTTTATAAGAAAAACTTAAACTGTACATAGTTTTTTAAATTCCTAATGAGAAGACATAAATGTTGTCAAGTTTAAATGAGAAGGGGAGGCATTGATATCTTAGGAAGTTAATAAATAAGGGGAGGCATTGATATCATAGGAAGTCAATAAAGAGGATGTCAACGAGAGTGGAAGGGATGAAGATATGGACCTACATGAAGATGGAAGCAAGGATAATCTAAATATGGAAGAAGCTAATAGAGATGGAGACAAGGGTAGCTATGATATTTTGAAATATGATAGCCAAGATGGGGGTAACAAGATGCAGCAAGGTTTGAAATTTCATCATAACTCCTTGTCAATGTCTGAAGTAGATGACTATGAAGTAATGCAAATGAAATTTGGCTTGGCATGATGATATGTGATCTATTTTCTACTATGAGTCATTGCAAGAATTGATTTGAAGGTGAAATAAATCATTTGTGACTTCCCTGATGCGAGTTCCCTCCAACACAAAGGGGATTCGACCTGGGCATCTCCCATTCACATATCTGCAATGATGGAAGACTATAGAAATACAGTGCTAGAGAGTGGTTTTCTGGTCAACTCTCGAAGACTCTTGAAGTGTTTACACTCCTCCACTGTAGAAACCCTAACAGGGTAGGACTGATTTCTCTCTTTCTACCTGATTCTTGCCTAGCACTAAATCACAACCTGGAGAAGCAACACAAAATATAAAATAATGTTTTCATCCAATATTAGGTTTCATATGCAAAATACAATTCAAACTCCCATTCATAATGTTTGATAGACAATACATAAAAAATAACTAGTATAGTGGTATATGTCTTAGATTTTTATAAGAAAAACTTAAATTGTACATAGTTTTTTAAATTCCTAATGAGAAGACAAATGTTGTCAAGTTTAAATTTGTTGTCTTGACATGTTGAGTTTAGATATTTTATACATGATCTATTCCAAAGACTTACAAACATGATCTATTCCAAAGAATATGAGCTAAGATCTGAGATATTTTATACATGATCTTATTCCAAAGACTCACAAAAATTGAGTACTTCAAGCTTGCATGTAAAGCATGACAAATAACTTGTTGAAGATCAAATTTCTTCATTAAAGGTGAACATGTTAAAATATTGATTGTTCCTTATAACATTGTGATGGAAAATAGTCAAAAAGACACCATACCTTTTTCTAGACCTGCAATCATACATAAATCTATGATGGTGAGGAAGTGCATGCAAAAATCTATGATGTCTGCATACTAGAAAGCTTTACAATAGTAAAGCTAAATCACAACCTGGAGAAGCAACACAAAATACAAAATAATGTTTTCATCCAATATTAGGTTTCATATGCAAAATACAATTCAAACTCCCATTCATAATGTTTGATCACAGTATCAAATACAACACCATGAAGATGTTGTCATTGTGCCACCAACTGCATAATGTTTCTCACCACAAAAATTAAAGCCATGTATCAAATAATAATATGAACAATTCTAAAAAATATAGACAATATACACTACTCCATGCTGTCATAAAGCACCTTTTCAAACATTAATTCTCAACATCATAATAACATGCTAGGCTACTACTATAACATGTACATATTGCCATTGACATTATCATCAGTATAGCCTCAAATAAATACCCATAATCAAATGTAATGCCATCAAAGGATACCAAATGGTTACCATAAACAAAGTACATTATACCAAATGTTGCCAAAACAAAATTGCTCCAGGCACAAACACCCATTAGACTATTTATACAATTATAGAAGCAAATAAAATTGTGGGGCATTTAAACATTGTGCAAGTCCCCATGGAATACATGAGAATGTAAACTAGTGTGACACACTTAACACCAATTGTGGTGTTATTAGGGTAGTTCATTTGAGATACTTGGATAATTCACCAATGGCTCATTGTTGAATCTGATAGTTTCTTGAAACCAACCAATGATTTAATCCAGGAGGAGAATATTCAGTAGATTGCTAATACAAATATATAAGGAATTGAGGTTGCAACCTTAAAATTTCTTGCAATTAATCATGGACAATCCATAACTATGCAAATCAATTGGTGTAATCATTAGATGCAACAATTCCCTATCTCCAGGGCCTTGTGATTGGAATTTATCACTTGAAAATTGTAAATTGAGGAATTGCAATGGTGGTTAGGGAAAAATCCCTTCCACATAAATAAGCGTGGTCCTTTAATTGAAGAATAATATCAGGACCAAACATCAAAAATCAAGAACACATATTTCTACAAGATGGAAAATTTGTTTTTGTTTTACTAAATGACTACTAACAAAAGACCCACACACTTAGTCCATGCATGTTAGTCACTTCCCATATATGCATACAATTGATAGTGCATGTTAGATAGTTACCTCAAATGTGACAAAAAGGGATAACATACACTTGATTACTTGAATTATCATTACACTTGAATCACTGGATAATTTTGGATATCCCTTGCCTCCCCTGAACCTGCATTTCAAAGAAATTATGGTTTTAAAGGGTTGAAAATTCTTATAAAATAAATATTGAAAAACTTGGAAGTGTCATTTACAAAAACAAATTGTAAGTACCTGATGCTTGTGGAGAAGGTGATTTTTTTATGTCTATTGATGATAAACTTATACCTAGAGACCCTTGTGTTTCACTTTGTAGAACATATTTACCCCCAACTTGCTTATTTTCATATGTATCTTGGTAATTCATTTCATATTTCCAATTTTGGATCTTTCTTGGCAGCATCCTCACTTTCTAAGAGTGGTCTTGTAGCATCTGAACTGCCTATCTATTATATTCATATTAGGTTCACATGCATTCATAGGAGAAGGTACCATGTTTGCATTGACATTCACACTACTTGGATAAACAAGATCAGTTTTTGTTTTATTGTTGTTGGTCATGACTTCTGGTTTAGGGTAAGGTTGTTTTGTGTCAGAATGTGAGATCTTGATTGCTTCCTCCAAATGTTTATCCTCCCATTGCATTGCAACAATTTCAAGTTGTGAGGGTTCAATGTTCCCATCCTCATTAGGCATCTGTTAGGCATCTCATTACCCATCTTGGAAAGCCCAATGCTTGATATCACAACTGTACTGCTAGGTGGTGTACAGATGTAGAGGATCCTACAAGATCTGGGTCTCCTAGAAATATGAAGAATTCACAAGTAATGAGGAAATTTGACAGCCCGGTACCAAGGACCCAATACCCTGAATTTTGTAACCGTTTAGACTGGAATCCCCTTGTTTTTTTATTTCTTGACCACGTGTACCGAGAAATCAGAAGAAGAAATGGGTAGGACCAATCCAATGCTGTCATAAGGTGGGTTCCAATGCATAGACCAGGAATGGAAAGACATAAACAAGAAACATAAGTACTTTAGCAACTTTTTAATTGATAAATAAATGCATTATGTTATCAACAATAGTCCTTGAAGGAGCTCACATGCAAAAATTTTGTATTCATCAATTCCTTTTCAACTCTTACCATCTCTTTATAAACAAGCATGATTGACTATCCCTAAGATTACACTACTAACATATACTAAACATTACCAATGAATAGATGATGGCATTAAATATTAGGGCTTCAATTCCATAATTTATGTTATGATCATCCCAGTGTACAATTGTGATTCCTCTGTGTATGATTACTCTGTTATATGTTATGACATTTCTTCAGCACCAATTTTTATAGGGGGTACTAAGAAGTAACATTCTCAATGCACGTACATTCTCAAAATTGAATTTAGAAGTACAGATATAGGTGAATGGACAACCTGAGCCCTCCATATAATGGGAAGATGTCTAAACATCCCTACCCACCCCAACCATCAGAGATGAGGTGAGAGGGTATCCTGAGACTTTTGTTAGATACATAAATATCCATCTATGCAAATCAAGTATTGTTGCTAAGGACTAGGACTAAGAGTCAAATATGAAACATCAATTTCATAACTAACACTCACTCAACACAATAAACCTTCATTTCAACACATTACAACATGCATGCATGATTAGACTCTTAATCCTATGCCCTAGCAACACTTGCATTCTCTCTCTCTTTTTTTACCAAATTACCTTCTTGTATCTGATTGGCCAACCTCATGCTCAGGATACCTACTCGCCTCACTCCTAGCTTGGCTGCCCATTAATTATCTACTAGCATTTTCTAAAAATAGAACAAAAAATATCTAACAACACTCGTAATTATTTCCATTAATTATAACTGCTTTTGAAGTACAGTAATTAGGCTTCCAACCATGTACCCTCACATTCTTCACGGATGTATTGAATGTTGCCATCATTTGTATTTTCATCTTGTGCAGTTTTAGGTCCAATGAAATTTGTTGCTCCAGAGACATTGACATATTCTACCTCGTATGCTTCAGTGTCTTTGATCCCTCTTGGAGGTGATGTGAGAACCACATACCAACTGGTATCAAGTGGATCATTTACATAAAATACTTGTTTGGCTTGCGACACTACGATAAATGGATCATATTTTAGTCTATCTCGGCCAAGTGGGACATCAATCACAAAAATAAGAAAACAAAAGAATGAAATATCTGAGACAACATCAAATAATATCCGAGACAACATCAAAACTAAATCGTATATGGTATTTCCAATACTGCTACAACATGGCAATACAATATTGCTACAACATGGCATAATTTATTTGTAAACAATATCTAATATAGGCTAGGCAATGAAGGAGCCCACAACATCCTTCATTGTGGCCATCTCATCATTCCTTCTAAACAAGATTGTTTCCTCTTTATGGGTGATGTGCACATTGAATTTCCAATAACCTTCACCCAAACGTTCACCATGTACAAGATCTTCAGGGTCAGTACTGATCATCGTGCCTTCGACCACTATGTTATCCTTATGGATCTGAGTCAAGTAGCATTCCCTTCTCTCAGTTTGAGTGATCAGTATCATTTTCAATCCCTACATGGAAAATCAATAGCCTAGATAAATTCACTGCATAGCGTACAATACAAACTAAGTCAACCATTTTATATTTGAAATAATAGTCGTACCATTGATGACTCTGGCCTAGAAGGTATTGAGCAATTGCTTGTGCCTTGATCACCACCACCAATGTTGTGTCCAATTATAGGGGTAGCATGTAGTGATGCTGCCTATGGAATTATATGCAAGGGATCATTACAACTTTAGGGGTGCAACATGTAAATATTTCAAATATGAAATCATGAAAAAATTGACACACCTCTATCTGTGAAAGCCATGTCAAAATCTCTTCAATCTATTTATCTTTCTCTGTAAGCTTCTCTTCCAACTTTTTTTATTCTCTACAAGCTTCTCTTCTAACTTTTGCTCTTTCTCTACCGTATACTCTTGCATCTGGCGCAACTTTTGTATGTAACCCTCACCAACAAACAAAGCAGTTGGTGATACTCCTTTGTCGACACCCCAAATCTGACCTAATATTTTGGGTCCTAAAACCTTGGCGAGGGCATCATCCTTAATATATTGATTTATGGAGCTCGTAGATGACATTGCATCATCCAATTTTTTTTGGCAACATCACATGCATAGTTAACTGGTAACATGTTAAAAAAATAATCGATATAACAATGGTTTGAAGTTCAATGTATTGCTATTTCTAAGGGAATGTCACTTACGATTGTCTCCACAACTTCTGGTGAAATAGGAGCCCCATCCTTCTTTTTATGAGTTGCCATCCACACAGTTACCCTTGGTAGTGGAGTTTTCACATTTGGTTGGCTCTTCCTCTGCAAGATATATAGTTGGAGAGATATGGGGATAAGTCATACAACAAAACTATATAGCTATATTTGTCACATATAATGGATGAGTATGATAGAATACCATTTCATGCTCCAATCGAGCATATCCTCTTCGACTACAAGTGTGCATGATGGATTGGTGAGATCTATTTTTTTTGTTCCTTTGCCTCACTCACCTACAATGCAATGAAGAAACCAATATATAAATTCATTAGGGAGAGCAAGGTCGATAAAATTCACATGAACATAACAATGATATGAACTACCATAGCAGATTGGTTGGTACTTGCCTTAAAGTCAACGTTGCTCCTACCATTCACAAAGGCTTCCCAATATTTTTGTGATACATGAGGTGGGGGATTAGCAATTCTATCTACATCATTATCATACTTATCATAGTGCTTTTTAACAAGTCGATGCTTATGTTCACGCCATTGCTTGTCCATGGTCATGAAGACCCATTTCTTCATTGTATTTAAAATAATATATTTTTGCTACATCAAACCAATATCTTATTAGATGCAATATTTATATAAGTATTCAAAAATGGACACTATGAACTCCATTGGCTAGAAATTTACCATAATGAGTGTCCATAACTAGTTTTTAACTTCCACTGGGATTGCTCTCCAGTCTGTATGGGTGATAGGGATAATCTCCCTCACAATCACCCCCAAGTAAGATGTAAAATTAATAGAATTTTTTCCTATGGGCTGTCCATTTAGATTGCAAATGATCTCCACCTTATCTATGCTACTTGACTCTGTTGCACATCTTGTTGGACCTCTCTTTCTATGATATTTAGTGTTTGAAGTGTGTGATGACCTAGCATCAACACCTATAATACCGACACCATCCAAACATCATTATGCCATATAGTATGACAACAATGAGTAACCAACATCACGAGAAAATTTCTTGTGTGGTCTACGTACCTTCTTCATTAGCCAAAGCATTGTCAACCTCATTTTGAGTATTCTCACCACTAGATTCATTTATGTTATGGGTCACCTCATTTTGAGTATTCTCACCACTAGATTCATTTATGTTATGGGTCACCTCCTTATCTTCCTCATTCATGGAACTCCGTAGCTGGTATCTTCCACCAGTTGCTACAATACACCATAGTCGATGATAAAACCATGATCAATTCTAATATGCCTAGGTCAACCACTATTGAACAACACTATCAAATTTCAAGTACTTACTAGCATGCAAGGCCTCTATCACTGACTCCTGATTTATTGTGATAGCCCCAACTACCTGTGGTGTCTTTCTTGCTCTTTTTTGTACATATTGCCACTTTGAATATTGTATAGACACACCATCAAACCAAAATAGACACAAAAGCACTACCCAACACTTTTGTAGGGATTTCAATACTTTTGTGAAACCTACAAAACTATGGAAAATAATATATCAAGGTCACACATAACCTCTTTCTTCTTTGCTAAAAGAACCTATATATTCTAGGCATCACTTATCCATTCATAAACCAATATAGTGTATTCATCATAAAAGTGATAAGATACTATAGGAATATCCTTTTAAGTAGTAGGTACAATAATACATTACATAGCCATAAAGAAAACCACCATTTTAGAACAAGATTCAATACACACAAAAACCTAGTACATCTATCAAACAAAAGATATAAAATTACCCCTTAACCAAAGAACTTAAAAAATAGCCCAGATCCTACAATAAAAAAACCTTCACCAAATCTAAAATGATCATCATTGCTAAACAAACCCCTCCCTCCATAGAATCCTAGCTCCATATATCAAATAAATACCCCTAAATTACCTCTTAAAAATGAGAAACCAACCCCGACCCAAATCTAACACCACAAAACCCACATCCACAATAGCAACTTGCTTGACATCTTTAGGTATGGTTCCACTCAACTTGACAACCGAGTGTGTTGTGTGGCATACAATAGGAATCTGAGCTCAACATTTGGGTGTTGAGCTGCAACTAATTATAGTAGATGTGGTTAAGTATGAAATCAACTAATGATCAACTAGTAGATGTGGGTTGAGCATATAACCCAAGTGCGATGATGATAGTGCATATAACCCAAGTGTAGGAGACACTTCCACCAATGATCAAATAGGCCAAAACAACCATGGAATAACTCAGAGGATTCCAATTTGACCTTGTATGAGCAACTTCAAGGAATTATACAATAGAGATGGGACAAGATGGACACTCCTCTATCCATGACAACTTATCCACTAAATTAGAAATTGTATATGCAAATGCCTAGTAGAGTGCTTCTTAGTGATGATCACAAGATCAAGGAAGGCTTTCGAGTTGCCATTGCAAAGATATTCACATTGGAGGAGGCTAGTTTGATTTGGCAACAATTCTTAGATTTTGCAAAAAATTGATTGGCCCTCAAACACATGGATGCAAGATACAATATACTAACCATGGCAAAAAAAAGCTAGTCATTAGTCTCTCATCAAATTTTAGTAGTGATTCATTCAGTTAAAGAAATACAAACTTATTTCTAAGAGAAAAGAGAATGTAGTTCCTATCCATAGTAATCTTCAACTTCAAATATAAAAGACTCAGGGTATAAACTAGGACCAACAACATGATGGAATCTAGATACAAAGGATACTAAATCAATTTGGTACTAGTGCCATGGGATTATTTTTTGTCAACCTAAGTTTAGTGATAGTGGTGACATTGATGAGCATTCAGAGGTAGAGTAAGCAGGAACTAAAGAATACCATTGAACTTATTTTAACAAATTATTAGGAATTATTGTCATAATTTTTTAGATTTGGTGTGATTATGTCAAATAGTAGCTCTAGAACCTCAAGTTTTTTTTCAATGGTTTATATGGGATTGAAATGGGTCCCACCATATTACATCATGACCACATAGTCATATTACAACAACTTGGCAATTATGCATGTATTGCTTGGCAAGATTAGAACCTCACTCTCCTCCATGAAAGTTGAGGAATCTAACTGGTTGAACTAATGCCATTTGATCTAGAACCTCAAGTTATGGACTCCAAAGTATGGAATTTAAATAAATAACCATAATAACATTTTATCATTTGCAATGAGAAAATCAATAAGTACTTTAGATTTGTGCATTTTTAAATGTTTTTCATTTTGATTTATATATTTTAAAATAATTTTTGTGTTTTTAAAATTTTATATAGAGCCACCCACTTTGGGAAAAAATTGAGGGTGTCTTTTAGCCATCCCCTTTTCATGCCATCTCATTTCCTTATCCCCACTGAAAGGGGGCTCCATGGAATTTACATCTTACAAAGGTAATAAAAAATTCTGAGCTTCTACCATGGAAGTTTTTCTGTGAAAAAAATATCTCCATGTAAATTGTGTTGTGTGGATGTCACTGTGTCTGTCTTTGTCATATGGTTGCTTCAAGTTGATGTGTGCATGTGAGTTGGAAAGCACTTGTATATTGTATGCATGATTTTATATGAAACTAGAGCTAGCAAGCAAAAATTTACACTTCTATCTCATTTAGAATCACTAGATTTACTTGATTCCCAATATTTGTTAAATGAATTCTAGCAAACTAGATTATAAAACTAATTTGTAGCTATAGAGAGATGCCTAGGCCTTGGCTAAACTGTAGAAAACATAGATAGAAATATTATTTGCACTAGAAAGTATACTAATGGAAGATATAAAATAAATTTATATCTGAAAATTAATGTATAAAAGTAAATTAAAAAGCTTCTATCTTGTAACAAAGCATACCCTTTCTTTTTACATGGTAGAATATTAACACAACTCACTACAAAACAACAAGAATATGGGAAAGTAGCTCTAGAATTTTATTAACTTTAGAAATTCATACAAAAATTATCTCCTTCAATTTTTTTTAGTCAAACAATGGGAGGGTTTATTTATACTATCAATCCCTCAATAGTTTATATTAATTTTAGAAAACCCTATAACAAATTCGATATTAGGCATTGGTATATGCAAATATCTAGATCATATGAACTAATTTGAAACAACCAAGTAATACATCCTACACTTAAGTTAGCTATTATATTTCTACAACTACATCCTAATCCACTAATTATCCACACATAAGGGAATAAGAGGTGTTACTTTTCTCAGTTGTATGGGACATTTTATGGTCCCATCATTGGATGTCCATTGCTTTAGATGAGTGGATTTTACATTTAGGGGTAACAAGACACATGACAAAGCACAAACATATCCTACAAGGGTACAAGCATTCAAAGAAGTGTGTTGTTATTATAGATGACTCTTATTTCTAGGTTGTAAGATGTGGAGAGATCAATATTGGATCTTCTTCTTTTGATGATGTACTTCATGTTTCTAATATTGGCCCTAACATATTATCTATTTAACACATTACTCAATGAATAAAAAAGTAGAATGTTGGATGGATCATTGGGTAATTAAGGATATAGACATGGGATTTAAAACTATTACTTCTATCCATTATGGTGAGTCACACAAAATGTATAAATTGGGAGAAAGGATTACTTCTTTTGTTTCTTCTCCTAAGAAGAAATATTTTGTTGCTATGGTTGCACAAATAGATAAAGAAAGAGGAATAAAAATATGCCCAAGAGAGTAGGCATATTAAAGAATAAAAATAGATGTAGGAGAAGAGAGAAAGAGAGTCTAGAGATGATCGATTCAAAGCAAAAAAGTGGAGGAATTAGAGAACTCCAAAACAATTATTTATAATCTACTTTGCTGAGAATTTCAAACCAGATTTCAAGGCTCATTTCATTGTGGAAGAGAACAACATTGGAGGTTTGATTTTTCAAGGCTCATTTCATTTTGTTAATATATGTGTATGTGTGCGTGTACATGGCATGGAGATTTGATTTTTCCAAAAAAAAACACACACTAGAATGAGTTTATAGCCTGAAAATAGACATAAAAAGTGTTGGGCCCATGATATTTATTTTTCCTCCTTTGATGTACCAACTCACAATGTTAATGGTTGTTAGCCTTTAGAGAAAAATTTTCAATTGGTTTTAATTAATAGGTTAGGATTTGAGGATCATATTTAAGCTACAAGCATGTGCTGATTCAATTGCATTTTCATCATCTTGATAGTTAAGCAAACAAATGTGTAAGCCTAGATTTTCACATTGAGAGACCTCATTTTAAACTACTTTTTGCCCATAACTTTATGATATCTAACCTTATTCTCGACTCCCATTGGTTTAATTATCTGTATTTCTCACTACACCCACCTTTTTTTGCACACACCACTATCATATAATTTCCTACCATGGTGTATTAACCTCACCTCACTTGGGGCATACTGACTAAAGTGGCACTATGCAAATACCTAACTTTTCTTAATAAAATTTGTATCTTAAATTTCTACTAGAGAGTTACTATTACATAAAAGGCTCAACACTAGATTTTAATTGGGGTCCTACTTAAGCACTCTTCACTATGTTTTGCTTGCTGAGGGTCTTACTGGTTGTGTTTCATGGATTGTTGTCAGTTTCGAGGACTTGGTTGGATAGTGCAACACTTATTATGGTTTCAGTAGTTTCATGTTTTTTGGATTTCCAAGGAGGGGAAAGGGCCATCTACTGACCCAAACCCGCTGGGGTGAATTTGTGAGAACACATACAGTGGTATGGTATTTTGTTACAACTATCTGAGGGTGTTCCCTTGGCTGCCTTTGACTCTATGGAAATTTTTGGTTGTTGATCCCCTAGCTGCTTTTGGCCCCATGGTTGTGTTGGGTTTCCTAGCTTCGATGGCCTGTAGAGATTTCTTTCTCTAGTTCCAATAGTGGTGGTGTTCTTCTTGGTGCCAAAGGCCAAAGTCCCTTCGGTTCATGAAGAGTGGTGAGGTCGTGGGTGGGTGCTCGTTGGTGGTCCCTTCTCATGGGTGGGCTTCATTTTCGGGCTCTTGTTTAGGGGCTTCTTGTTGTTGGACCTGATACTTTTGGTGTACACTCAGATATTTCTTCTTGGCTTCGAGGGTGACCTTGCATTTTGAATGCTATTGAGTGGATTCATTGGCTTCCTAGGTGTAGTCCTTGAAGCTATTTGTCTACAAGGATAGAGGGTTCCAAATCCTTTTTGGTTTCTTGAGGTACCATACTGCATCCTTTGATATTTGGAGAGTGGACCTGTGCTTTATCAACAACTTTGGTTTATCTTGACTTGTCTAGATCCAAGTCATGGGTGGGTGCTCATTGGTGGTCCCTTCTCATGGGTGGGCTTCATTTTTAGGCTCTTGTTTGGGGGCTTCTTATTGTTGGACCTGATCCTTTTGGTGTACACTCAAATCTTTCTTCTTGGCTTTGAGGGTGGCCTTGCATTTTGAATGCTATTGAGTGGATCCATTGGCTTCCCAGGTTCAGTCCTTGAAGTTATTCGTCTACAAGGATGGAGGGTTCTAGATCCTTTTTGGTTGCTTGGGATACCATACTGCATCCTTCAATATTTAGGGAGTGGACCTGTGCTTTATCGATAGCTTTGGTTTATCCTAACTCCTCCAAATATGGATCCTTGGAATCTTCCTACCCATCTCTGCTCTTCACCTAGGTTTTGCGGGTCTTCATTTCCTTGGGTCTTCTAGCTTCCTTGAAGTTCACCTCTGTGTGCAAGAGGATCTCCTAGCCTAAGAATATCCTTAGGATTTTTGTTCCACATTTTAGGCTTGTATTGTGGCATCCCTGGGTTCCTGCTGCTTTCTAGATCACGTCTTATTGTTGCATCCTGTTCGCTTTCCTATCACTACTTCTCAGTTTGCATCCTGATCAACATCCTGGCTAGTTTTTGATTCATGGATTGCATCCCAGTCAGTATCCTGGTTTGTGTCTTGCAGATGCTTCTTGGTTTACATCCTACAATTGCATCCTTGGATGCCCGTGGGTGGGAACAATTTTAAAATTTCAATTTTTTTTGTTTTTCCCTCTTCATTTTCAAGTTTCAATTTTAAATTTTGGGCGGGATGGGCCTGTATCAAATTTTCCATCCTTTGTATGGTTTTGTACGGGATGAGCTTGTTTCAAAATTTCCATCCTTTGTATGGTTTTGGGTGGAATGGCCCTGATTCAAATTTTCCATCCTTTGTATGGTTTTGGGCGGATGGCCCTGATTCAAATTTTATCGGTTTAGTTGTTTTTCTCCAATAACCCATAGAGGGTCTATTTCTTCAACTATTTTTTGGTTGGAAACTCTTCTCCCAATCTCTTTGTAAAAGGTTAGGTGATCCTTTCAAAACCCCTTTTACCAATCCAAAAAAAAATTATGTAACATTACAAATCTAATTTAAATGGTATCATAACACAAATCCAAGTTTAATAAACCACCATTGCATGGGATAATTTAAGATATGAAAAAAATAAGCAATCCTATCCCTTCTCAGCCAAAATTCGATCCAAAAGATCAAAATAAAAATAAAAAACATAGGCGAAACCAAGATTTACTCACCTCATAAACTATGATTGGAATGGATCAAAAACCCTAAAATATCATGTTAGCATGTCATGTATTTTCTAAGATAATTACACAAGCTAATGGACAGTAACCCTTTTCTATTGCAATACAAAATTGTCTTGTATATAGTAAATAAAATAGCACAAATCCTTTGTTAGGCTAAGATAAGAGAGATCCATAACATATAATAGAAAAAAGAGCAAAACATTAAGACTACACAAGACATATCATAGAACTGGCTTGGTTTGATTCATCCCTGGACAAGAGGTATATATAGAATTTTTCATAACACATTCTAGAATAGCCTAACCCCCCACCCCTTCCCCCAACCTAAATTGAAGATTCCTCATAATCACAACATAAAAATATGGATACAAAGGTATATATATATATTTTTTAAGATATTCTAGAATAGCCTAACACACCACCCCTTCCCCAAACCTAAATTGAATATTCCTCATAATCACAACATAAGAATATGGAGACAAGGAGAGATATTGAAACACCAAGATATAGATGGAGAATCATAGAGACCCAACAACATAAACACCAGACTAAAGAATATTTTTACATTAATAGAGAGGATATTATAAAATTTTGCATGGTTACAAAGAGCTTAAGCAGGTATTTATAGATTGTCATGGTTTGTGGTCAATGCTTTTACTATAGGTAAAATTCAGTAAATAATATGACTACAATATATGCCTATTTTAGCACCAAGCTCTTGGAGACCAGATATGGAGATATAAGAATATGAAGACATACGTACCCACTTCAACACGAATATTCCTCATAATATCAACATAAGAATATGGAAATAGAGGTATATATAGAGTTTTTCACAATACATTCTAGAATAGCGTAACCCCCCACCCCTTATCCCAACCTAAATTGAAGATTCCTCATAATAACAACATAAGAATATGAAGACAAGGAGAGACATTGAAACACCAAGACACGGACGAAGAAACACAAATACCCAAAAGCATAAACATAAGACTAAATAATATTTTTACATTAATAGAGAGGATATTATAAAATTTTATATGTTTACAGAGAGCATAAATATAAATTTATAGATTGTCATGGTCTATGGTCAATGCTTTTACAGCAGATAAAATTCAATAAATAATATGACTACAATACATACCCACTTCAACACCAAGCCCTTGGAGACCAGATATGGAGACATAAGAATATGGAGATATACGTACCCACTTCAACACCAATATTCCTCATAATAACAACATAAGAACATGGAGACAGAGGTATATATAGATTTTTTTACAACACATTATAGAATAGCCTAACCCCCCACCCCTTCCCCAACCTAAATTGAAGATTCCTCATAATCACAACATAAGAATATGAGATAGGGAGAGATATTAAAACACCAAGACACAGACGAAGAAACACAAAGACCCAAAAGCATAAGCACAAGACTAAATAATATTTTTACATTAATAGAGAGGATATTATAAAATTTTGCATGGTTACAGAAAGCTTAAGCAGGTATTTATGGACTACCGTGATTTGTGGTTAATGCTTTTATAGAAGGTAAAATTCAACAAATAATATGACTACAACACGTACCCACTTCAACACCAAGCCCTTGAAGACCAGATATAGAGACATACGTACCCACTTCAACACCAAGATTCCTCATAATCACAACATAAGAATATGGAGACTAGTATATATCAAGGTTATGCACAAGGGGTAATATCCAAAATGTATTTATAAAAATGGGGTGAATCAATTTTGAAATCAAGGCGAATTGTGTCTAAACTCATATAAAATAGGTGGTAAATTTTTCCATTTTTTTTTTTAAATTATAAAATTTTGGCAAATTTTATGATAAACAAAAAGGTCAAGACAAACAGGAAAAATGGATGACAAATAGTTTACAGGGTGAAATACAAGGAATAACTGTAGAAAGCAATGAATAAAAGGTGACAGAAATGACATATGGCACATGAAATATGGAAATTAACATATGGCACCTGACATACGATGACCGATATATGGAACTTGACATATGATGCTTGACATATGGTGCTCGACATATGGTGACTGACATATGGTGCATGATATATAGTGCATGACATATGGTGACTGAAATATGGTGTATGATATATGGCTGATGATATATGGTAAATGGTATATGGTGCCTGACATATGGCACCTGACATATGGTGCCTGACATACAATGACTGGTATACGACGGATGATATATGGTGCCTGATATATGGCAAATGACATATGGTGAATGATATATGGTGGATGACATATGACACTTGACATATGATAGATGACATATAGCACTTGACATATGGTAGATGAAATATGGTACCTGACAAATGGTGGATGACATATGGCACCTAACATATAACGGTATACATATGGCAACTAACATATGGTGGATGACATACAACATCTATCATACAATGAATGATATATAATGGATGACATATGGTGCCAAATATATGGTGAATGACATATAGTGGATGACATATGGCACATGACATATGGTAGATGATATATGACACTTGAGATATAGCTCATGATATGAAACTTGGCATATGGTGCTTGACATACGATGATCGATATATGGTGCCTGATATATGGTGCCTAACATATGGCAACTAATATATGGCACCTAACATATGGTAAATAACATATGGTACCTAACATATGGCACCTGACATATGGTGGATGACATATGGTAGCTGATATATGGTGCTTAACATATAGCACCTGACATACAGTGACTGACATATGATGGATACCATATGGAGGATGACATATGGTGGATGACATATAACAAATGATATCTGGCGGATGATATATGGTTCCTGAGATATAGCGGATGATGTATGGTGCCTGACATATGGCGAATGACTACAACAATTGATATATCGTGGGTGACATACGACGACTGACATATGGTGCATGACATATTGTAATTGACATATGGTAGATGATATATGTTATCTAACATGTGGTGGATGATATATGGTGCCTGATATATGGTGGTAGACATATGGTGATTGACATATAGTGGTTGATATATGGTAGATGACATATGGTGAATGACATATGATACCTAACATATGGCAGATGACATATGGTGCCTAACATA
Source organism: Wollemia nobilis (assembly GCA_028583015.1). Classification (NCBI taxonomy): domain Eukaryota; kingdom Viridiplantae; phylum Streptophyta; class Pinopsida; order Araucariales; family Araucariaceae; genus Wollemia; species Wollemia nobilis. Next base: position 1,766,241 of record JAQPPZ010003287.1, on the reverse strand, counting down.
TGGTGACTAACATATGGTGGATGACATATAGTGCATGACATACGGTGACTGACATATGATGGATGATATATGACACCTGATATATGGTGACTGATATATGATGGATGACATATGACACCTGATATATGATGACTAACATATGATGGATGACATATGGCATCTAACATATGGTAGATGATATATGGTGGACAACATATAGTATCTGATATATAGTGGATGACATATGGCGGATTACATATGGTGCCTAACATATGGCATATAACATATGGTACCTGAAATATGGTGGATGACATATGGTGCCTGACATATGGTGGATGGCATATGGCAAATGATATATAGCACTTGATATATGATGTCTGACATGCAATGAATGATATATGACGAATGATATATAGTTCCTGATATATGGCACTTGAAATATGGTGCTTGACATACGATGTCTAACATATGGTGACTAACATATGATAAATAACATATGGTGGATGACATATGTCAGATGATAAATGATGGATGACATATGGCACCTAACATATAGCATATGACATATGGTGCCTGACATGCGGTGGATGACATATATCGCTTGACATATGGTGGATGACATATGGTACTTGAAATATGGTAGGTGACATATGGTATATGACATACAATGACTGACATATGATAGATGACATATTGCAATTGACATATAGCAGATAATATATGTTGCCTAACATATGGTGGATGACATATAGCACCTGACATATGGTGACTGAAATATGGTGGCTAACATATAATAGATGATATATGGCAGATGAGATATGCTGGATGACATATGATGTCTATCATATGGTATATGATATATAGCGTCTGACATACGGTGATTGACATATGACAGATGATATATGGTGCCTTTTCTCTTTCATTTGCTATGGTCATGTAATATCTTTCATATGCTACAGTCACCTCTTGTTTATCGCATCTTTTCTACCTCCTAATGTCTGTCACCTTATGTCTATCACCCTATGTCTATTTCCTGCTATGATCTTCCTATGTATGTCTCCTACTGCGATCACCCTATGTCTATCGCTTGCTATGGTTATCTCTTGGTTATCGTTTGTTACGATCATCTGTTGTTTGTTGCTAGCGCCAAATGCCTTTTGTCTATCGCGTGCTTTCTATATTTTACTCACTGTCTCACCTATTATCTATCACCTACTATGTATCGCTCACTATCGGGGAGAATTAGTGTTTTAAATGTATGAGTATCGCTCTCATGTTAACTATATATAATGGGGGTATAAGAGGTAAATTTGGCAAGATAAATGAAATTTATTATAATTTGAAGGTGAATGTTAGGTAGAAATGCTCCATGAAATAAGTATCATAGTGGGGCAAATGGACCCTAAAAAAATTTGGTCCCAAAAATTTTGGGCGAATGGGCCAATGTGTAGGGTCCCCATTTTTACCAAATTCCAATTTTGAAAATCCTAATATTCGTCCAATTTGCAAATATTCATTGTTGTAGATAACCATAGTATATATAGAAATTTTCACAACATATTCTAGAGTAGCCTAACCCCCACCCCTTTCCCTAATCTAAATTGAATATTCTTCATAATCACAACATAAAAATATGGAGACAAGGAGAGACATTGAAACACCAAGACATATATGGAGAAACACAAGACCCAAAAACATAAACACTAGACTAAAGAATATTTTTACATTAATAGAGAGGATATTATAAAATTATGCATGGTTACAGAGAGCTTAAGCATGTATTTATAGACTGTCATGGTCTGTGGTCAATGCTTTTACTATAGGTAAAATTCAGCAAATAATATGACTACAATACGTACCCACTTTAGCACCAAGCCCTTGGAGACCAGATATGAAGATATAAGAATATGGAGATATACGTACCCACTTTAGCACCAAGATTCCTCATAATCACAACATAATAATATGGAGACAGAGGTATATAGAAATTTTCACAACACATTCTAGAATAGCCTAACCCCCCACCCCTTCCCCCAACCTAAATTGAATATTCCTTGTAATCACAACTTAAGAATATGGAGATAGGGAGAGACATTGAAACACAACAGAGAAACACAAAGGTCTAAAAGCATAAATACTAGACTAAAGAATATTTTTACATTAATAGAGAGGATATTATAAAATTTTGTATGGTTAAAGAGAGCTTAAGCAGGTATTTATTGACTATCATGGCATGTGGTCAATGCTTTTACACCAGGTAAAATTCAACAAATAATATGACTACAATACAAACCCACTTCAACACCAAGTCCTTGGATATTAGATATGGAGACATACGTACCCACTTCAGCACCAAGATTTCTCATAATCACAACATAAGAACATGGAGACAGAGATATATATATATATAGAATTCTTTACAACACATTCTAGAATAGCTTAACCCCCCGCCCCTTCCCCCAACCTAACTGAATATTCCTCATAATCACAATATAAGAATATGGAGACAGGGAGAGACATTGAAACACCAAGACACAAACAAAAAAATATAGAGACCCATAAACGCAAGACTATTGAATATTTTTACATTAATAGAGATGGTATTATAAAATTTTGCATGGTTACAAAGAGCTTAAGCAGGTTTTTATAAATTGTCATGGTCTATGGTCAATGCTTTTACTGCAAGTAAAATTCAACAAATAATATGACGACAATACGTACTGACTTTAGCACCAAACCCTTGGAGACCAGATATGATAATATTATCACCGAGCAGTCACCTCATTGTCTCTCATATAAGAATAAACCACCATATCTCCGTGCCCACACCACCATTAAAAAACCTTCATCCAAAATCCTAATCCGAGCTCTCGAATAAACCACCATTGCACGAGAGAATTTAAAATATAAAAAAACAAGCAATCCTATCTCTTCTCAACCAAAATTCGATCCAAAATACCAAAATAAAAATAAAAAAAACAGATAAAAACAAGATTTAATCACCTCATAAACTATGATTGGAATGGATAAAAAACCCTAAAAGATTAAGAGCCAAAAAAAGCAATGGAGAATGCCCTACAAAATCCCAATAATGAGTTTATCCACAAAATGGGTGATCAAGAACCTGCAAATGCTCTTCTATTCCCACAAAATTTTTTGTGTTCTACGCCCTATCGAAGGCCTCGTCCCTCTTGCTTTATTTTGGGAAGATCAATAACAAAGCCAGTTGAGGTAAATTAAATATCCACAATGAAAAGTAGAAAAAAATGATTTACCCAAGGTTTTGTGGTTTGGCAAGGTTCGTTTGGTGCGACAAAAAGTGGAAACATTGATAAGGGTTTTGTGGTTTGGGAGGGTCACTTTGGTGACACTGGGAGGGTGGAGAAATTTTTTAAAAGGGAGGGTGGAGAAAACCGCCCTCTCAGCCCTAAGAGGCCAATTTACAACTACCCTCTTAGGGTGACTTTAAGAGGGTGATTACCCTAAGAGGGTGGTTTTTTACCACTGTAAAAAATTACCTTATTTTAGTTGTTAAAGCCCTTTTTTGGTGTAGTGCCTATAATTGACAAAGTGTATGGAGGTATTTTATTAGATAACCATCAAAGCCTAAACCTAATTTTACCCTTTTCTAGGGATGGAAGATTGAATTCTAGTAATGATAAACTTGACATGTAATATTTCCCTACTTCAAGCTCCTATATGGAGGTTTTGACAGACCATAAGTTAGATAAGACATCACCATGTCCTCCAAATCACCATAATTTAAATGTATATTCTGGTAGATATGCTCTAAGAGCCCTAAAAAAAGATAAAGGAGATACTAGGTATGGTCAGGTATCAGGGGGCTTGGATATTAAGGCAATTTAATCTCAAGATTTTACAATAGGAAGGAAATCCTACTTAAAAATTCCATAAGAAAAACTTGAGAAGGAAATTTTATCAAGTAAACACAAATTTATAGTTAGGGTTCTTAGAGCAGGACAACCCAAGGGAAAGGGTATTAATGATCATTTTATCTTTAAATGTTAGAGGGCTTGAGGTCTCTCATAAAAAATATCCAATAAAGCATTTGTTTAAACTTCATAAGCCAAATATAATTTTAATCCAGGAGATTATGTTGGATGCAAAAAAAAGCAATAGCCATACTTGCCTCTCTCTATCAAATTAGAACTTTGTAGGGTTAGACTCAGAAGGAAGATCAAGAGGAAATTTTATGAGATGTAATTACTCCTTCCAAGTATTCGATAAGGTTTATATTGAGGAAGGTGTGGTTATATACTTACATCTTATAGAACTAGGTAAGTTGATTTCTATAATCAGTTTGCATGATCCTTATGGTAGTAGAAGGTAATTTTGGGAAGAATTCTTTACACAAGAATTTTTTATAAATGGAAATGTAGTGATAGGAGGGGAAACAAATTTTGTAACTTAAAGAACAAACATATGGGGAGAGAAGACCATAATAGAAATTTGTAGGGTTAAACTCATAAGGAAGATCAAGAGGAAATTTTACGAGATGTGATTACTCCTTCCAAGTATTCGATAAGGTTTATATCGAGGAAGGTATGGTTATATACTTACATTCTATAGAACTAGACAAGTTGATTTATTTAATCATTTTGCATGATCCTTATGGTACTAGAAGGTAATTTTGAAAAGAATTCTTTACACAAGAATATTTTATAAAGGAAAATATAATGATAGGAGGGGACACAAATTTAGTAACTAAAAGAGCAAACATATGGGGAGAGGAGACCATAATGGATCCCCTTGTTGAATTTTTCTACAAAAAATCTAGAATGAAGGGTTGTGTGATGTAGAACCTATTATATTAATGCCCACTTGTGTGATGTAGAACAAGAGGACGAGAATACAAAAATCTTTCAAAAGTATGCAAAACAAAGAAAAAATATAAATGCAATCTAGGAGATGAAAGGGGAGGATGGAAGAAAAATGAGAAGGTTTCAAGAAATAGCGGGATTATGAGTATCCTACTTTAAGAAAATTTATCAAGAATCCAACAAAGAAAATATTGAAAAAAACATTAAGCTAGCACTTTAAAGATGGTCAGTGATGAAGTTAAAGAGACTTTGATGAAAGGAGTCACTAAGGAGGAGCTATAAACAACAATTGAATCTCTTTAAAAATGGAATATTAGGACCTAATGGTTGGTCCACTGAATTTTATGTGGATTTTTATGAGTTGCTAGAATAAGACCTTTTAAATGTGGTTGAGGAATCAAGGATTTTTGGTCAACTACTTAGGTCTGTCAACACAAATTTCTTGGCCTTGATTTCTAATAAGGATAACCTAGAATATTTTAGGAAGTATAGGCCTATATATTTGTGTAATATTCTTTATGGAATCATCTCCAATATTGCTATTAGGTTAAATGGGGTTTTTTCATACACCTTCTCAAAAGAACAATCTGGTTTCTTAAGTAAAAGATAAATCCATGAAGCTATAGATGTTGCTCATGAAGCACTTCATTTAGTCAAATCAAGGAAGAAACAAGTAATGATAATTAATCTTGATAGGGTAAGTTGGATGTACATCAGGGTAAGCTCCAATTCATTATTAATGAAATTAATTAAGACAATATATGGTTGTCATTGGGAGGTCGTTTAACACTGGTTAAATCAGTTTTGGAAGACATTCTAGTATTTTGGAAGTCCATGGCTTATATTCCTATTAAAATAATGGAAAAATTAGGAAGACATGCTTCCATTTCCTTTGGATAGGAATGAGGGAGAAGGATGCAATGCCTTTGGTTAAATGGAGTAAGATAGCCAAATCTAAAAAATAGGAGGATGAGAGCTTAAGAATATACATAACTTTGAGAAATCACTAGCTACCAAGAGTATTTGGAGATTGATAACTGGTAAAGGATTATGACATGAACTTATCAAGGAGAAATATTTGGGTTCCATGTCCTTTGAAGAATGTATTAGACTTCCTATCAAGCCGATGACCAATGCAACTATCATTTGGAAAGCATTAGTGAAGGTTTTTCCATTAATGGGTAATTTTTTGGTTTGGAAAATAGGAAACATGAAGAAAATACGCTAAGAAAATACCCCTACCTAGGGAATGGAGGAAATTACCAACTATATCAAAATTTAATAGAACATCTAACTAGACAAGGGCTCAAGGTATTGGTAAATGCAACCTCTCTGGACAAAACAAATTTATGGAATTAGGGGTGGCTTTCAGTAGAAAAATTACTTTTAGAAGGAAATAAAGTTGAGCAATGGAGCAAATATACAAGGGGTTTTATAAGGGCTTTTATAAGACTAAAACAATAAGAAGACTCTTTAGTATGATCAAAGAACCCAACTAGTAGGTGAGTTGGAGAGCGAAATCCTCCAAGAGAGGTCCCAAGTTCAAATCTCCACCCTACCAAAAATTTGAATTGGGTATCCAAAATCCAATTGATAATGTTGGTGCGGGTAGGGTCGGGTGCGACTCCCGGGTGAATTTGACGGTGTAGAACCCCCTGTTCGTGGTCTCTCAGACCAAGGTGGCCCCACAAGGGGTTTTTCACTTAAAAAAAAGAACCCAACTAGTGAACAAATTATATCTAAAAAATGATACAAGGCAATATTTGAAGATAATAATGAGGAGGTCCTTTGGTGGTGGAGTAGGATTTGGAAGGTAAAAGCACCCTTGAAAATTCAAAATTTTTCTTGGTTATTGACATGGGATGTTCTACAAAAGAGGTCTTGGTAGAGTCCAATTCAATGGAGGTTATGTAAAAGGGAAGAAGAAACAATGGATCACCTACTAGTTCACTATGATTTATTGAGAGAAGTGTGGAGGTTTATTCTACCCATGACTAAGGGGAAGAGACAATGGCCACCAAATAACCTACTGGGCAACAATGGTTCAAAGACAAAGGATTAAAATAATACAGGTGCATTCCATTAATAGTTGCATGGGGTTTGTAGTTGGCAAGAAATTTCATGTTGTTTGAAAGCAAGGCAATTCTACCTATACAAGTTCAAGCATAGGTCAAATATACTTATGAAGGTATTCAAAAACCCCAAAATTAAAGGTTATAAGATAGGTTGGTAGTTTAATAGTGGATATTATTAAGTCCTCGATTTTTTTTTTATGGATCTTGTCAAGACAATCTAGATAGATGTGGGATAAGAGTGTTATATCAGGATGTAAATCTTTTTTTGTTTGTGGAAAACACCCCTTTCAAGGTGCCACTTTTGGGTAATATCCAATAAGGTAAGGGTATCTATTCCATAAAAATATGCCTAGGGCTCGCACCTGGTCTGCCCCCTTCGACACATTCAAATAGCATGCCTAAAACAACCAAGACACATACGACAAACAACAAAATACGAAAAACATACACACAAAATACAAAGACAACAAAATAACACAAAAAACACAAACACAAAAAAACAAACAAAAACACAAAAAACATAAAAAAAAAACTACAACAAAAACAATACAAGAAAAAACAAAAATACAAAACATAAAAAAACAACAAAAATACCAAAAAAAAAAAACAAAACACAACAAAACCAACACAAACACAAAAAAAAAAAAAAAAATGAAGTAAAAAACATATTACATATATGACAAAACCAATGCAACAGATCTGTTAATCAAGAATCAATAGAAGAAACATAAGAAATATCTATCAAAAGCTAGGAACTGAAAAACCCTGAATGAACCAAAGAGAATCAAATACAAAGAAAAAAGGAATAGGGTAACTAAAGAATTGGAGCCATCCGAAGAAATGAAAGAAATAAGAGCATCCATGAATTGCAAAGCTCACCAGTCTTTTCATCCCTGATTTGCATTTCCCCCTAATATTTTCATCCAAAGTCCTATTGAACTCAAATTTTCTCCTTCTCTTTGAATTTGAACCACATTTATTTTCCTTCTTGCCTTCTAGTTTGTATTAAACTTTATTTTTTACAAGAGGTTTGACTAATTCCTGATGGTTCTAGATTTACATCTGTTTTTGCTAATTGAGAATGTAGGACTAAAGCTTGATTCATAGATCCCTGGGATTCTCCTTGAGAACTAAATCCTTGTTTGACCTTCTACTCCATTTTGTGTTTTTGTTGGTGAGTTTTCCCTTGTTGAGGATAAATATTAGATTTACTATTAACCAAACTAGTGGCTTTCTTTGAGGGGTCTTTGACTATTTTTGGGTGGGGAATCTATGACCTATTTGAAAACTGGGTTTCCAAATTTTTCGTAGAATCATCCACATCCTCTAAATCATCATCCACTACAAGTTTTAAAAATTTATTATTTGAAGAGGTTGAATTATATGTAAGCTTTATTTTCTTAGTAACATGCTTTTTTCTAGGAGCCTAAAATTCCTCTTGACCTTGATCCTGCTTTGTTTGCTCCAAGACTATATATTTGTAATCTTTTACTAAGTGACCGTATTCATGAGAAACCTGACATCTAAAGGGAATGTTTTTATAATCAACTTCTTGCTCCCAAGTTTCTTCCCTAAACTACAAAATAAATTTTTTTGGTAGGGGGTTATTAAAGTCTATGAGCACATAGGTTTGAGCATAATTAAAATGCTCAAACTGCATTGTGCTATCTAGTATCATTATGTAGGTATCTAAAGTGTTACCAATTTTTGAGAAGACTATAGGATTCTAGAATTCAACTGGTAAACCAAAAAATTTTATCTAAACAGGTCCTACTGAAGGCATTTCCTCTTTGGCCTTAAATAAAGCATATCATGGTTTCATAAAAAAATTAGCACGACCAAAAAACCAAGGACCACCTTGGAAAATTTGTTGTCTATCCTCCTTATTAGCAAATAACAGTAAAAAATATCCATTAGAATAATATGAGCTACTAAACTCACCTAGAGTTCACCATTGCTTCAAAGCCCCACTTTTAAAAGCAAGTAAGGATAGCCAAAAGCCTAATAATCGACAAGTCAATCCTCATTGCTCCATTGTAGCAATTCCATACTAAATGTTGGATCATAGTAGATTAATAACTGGAGATCCATTCATCACTCACATGCAACCAGTCTATTTTTCAGGGATCAATCTTGGTATATAAAGAGGTTGACGCAAAAAACCTCGTCGACTAGTTAGAATTATTGGAGGTTGAACACCTCTTATAGCATCTTTAAAATTTATTCTCTCCATAGTCCACATAATCCCTTCCTTACATCCTCCCTCCTTCCACTAACTGTCTTCAAATCCTTCTACGACTCTTGCTCTTCAAACCCTAATTTTTATTTTTTTTGGACCATCCTTGCTGAGGATACTTAGGCTTATCCACTTAAGCCTGTTGGAACAAAATCTGCCTTCGGTTAATAGTGTTGCGCCTTAGACTTTGCCAACATTGAATAGACAGATCTTGCTTGAGATCATCTGTCTAGTCTCCAGAGAAGGTTGGTTCCTTTGAGTTTTTTAGAGAAAAGGGGAACAAGAGATAAGGGAAATATAGCCTAAGCTAGAAACTTTTCTCATGGTGCAGATTGGACAACAACAAACACAGATTTAATGCAGATTACAACTTTTAGAGTTTTCTTTATATCTTCTTATAGAAAACATGAATTCCTGAGTGCGCCTTTTAGATATTCGTCTAAAAGCATGTAACTATCTTTTAATGTTCAACTCTAGAAACAAGATTTATACGTGCACAGTCCAGATTTCAGAATAGATACATTATAAAACTTAGAGTGAATAAAAGTTAAAACACCAGGATACATACACTTGCACACAGAAGTTTCGGAAGCCAGAGGAAGAAATCTTTTATTGCTTGTAATCCAGTACATGTACATCAAGCTTGTAAACGTCCAAGAGCCGACCCTTTTTTTGGAGTCGCTCACCCCTATATATACCCTAAAAGAGTATCTTTTTCTAAGTACATCTTACTTATTTTACAAGCAATCATCTACAGTTTCTAATAATACACAATAGATTTCCCGTAGATTGGATAGATTTCCTTCTGGCTAATTTTAGATGAGCCTGTTATTCTGCAATCATCCAACGGACCTTCCAAGTTATAATCAATAGACCATTCTTCAGAAATCGGCACCTGATGTCAGTGCATGTCCCCAGTTGCCAAAAATATACTCTATTCCTTTACAGTTGGCGTGTCGCGAAATCGTGACATTCTTTCCTTGCTTTGCTCTTTTGTCGCCTCCAGCCGCGAAAATGAGACATGTCATGAAATCGCGACATTCATCTCTTGTTTTGCTCTTCTGCCGCTTCCAGCCGTGAAAATGAGACATGTCACGAAATCGCGACATTCGTCTCTTACTTTGCTCTTTTGCTGCCTCCCGTCGCGAAAATGAGACATGTCACGAAATCGCGACATTCTTTCCTTGCTTTGCTTTTCTGCCGCTTCCAGCCGCGAAAATGAGACATGTCACGAAATCGCGACATTCGTCTCTTGCTTTGCTCTTCTGCCGCTTCCAGCCGCGAAAATGAGACATGTCGCGAAATCGCGACATTCGTCTCTTACTTTGCTCTTTTGCTGCCTCCCACCGCGAAAATGAGACATGTCGCGAAATCACGACATTTCTATGTCTTCAGCTCTTTTGTCGCTTCCAACCGTGAAAATGAGACATGTCACGAAATCGCGACATTCTTTCCTTGCTTTGCTTTTCTGCCGCTTCCAGCCGTGAAAATGAGACATGTCACGAAATCACGACATTTGTCTCTTGCTTTGCTCTTCTGCTGTCTCTCGCCATGTCACGAAATCGTGACATTCGTCTCTTACTTTGCTCTTTAGCTGCCTCCCATCGCGAAAATGAGACATGTCACGAAATCGTGACATTTCTATGTCTTTAGCTTGATTCTTCTTCTTGCATCGCGAAAATGCGACATGTCACGAAATCGCGACACTTCTGCCTCTTTGCTCCCTTTTGTTGCTCTTAGCCGTGAAAATACATGTCGCGATATCGCGACACTTTTTCCCTTTTGGCCGCGACAAAGCAACATGTCGCGATATCATGACACTTTTTCCTTTTGGATATCGTGACACTTTTTCCCTTTTGGCCGCGACAAAGCAACATGTCGCGATATCGCGACACTTTTTCTCTTTTGGCCATGACAATGCAACATGTCGCGATATCGCGACACTTTTTCTCTTTTGGCCATGACAAAGCAACATGTCGCGATATCGCGACACTTTTTCTCTTTTGGCCGCGACAATGCAACATGTCGCGATATCGTGACACTTTTTCCCTTTTGGCCGCGACAATGCAACATGTCGCGATATCGCGACACTTTTTCCCTTTTGGCCGCGACAATGCAACATGTCTCGATATCGCGACACTTTTTCCCTTTTGGCCGCGAAATGCAACATGTCGTGATATCGTGACACTTCTCTCGCCTTTCTCTTTGCTTTGGACCGCGAAAATGCAACATGTCGCGATATCGCGACACTTTTTCCTCCTTGCGGTGTTTTGCATTTTCTTTGATCTTTAGCATATGGGCCACTTCGGTCTTCTTGGAAAATATGCAAAAAGGAGCATCAGATGTTTTTCTGTAGTTAGTCACTTTTTGACTAACATTCTTGGCGCCTTCCAGGGGATTTTTTGCTTGCAAAAATTTTGAACTAGGCCTTTATCCATTGGGAAATGGAGTCAACAACGCAATTGTAAAAAGAATCTTTCAGAGAAAGACAAAGAACACAGGAAAATGCACTTAGATTAAACGTGAACATTACCTCATCAAAACTCCCTTTATACCTTAGTATCTCTATTAAAAAAAATGTCGACTTCTGATTGGCTGCGACTGAAATTTTTTTTTTGTTAAGGCCAAAAAATGGTAATATTTACAAATATTGTCTGAATATACTTATATTATACTGTACATATAATTCCTTTTCTGCTTTCTCAATAGAAATATAACTTTAGGTGAAATGCATTCACCGTGATGGGAAGAGCCAATCCATCTTGATCTTTCAACTCGAAAGCATTGAACTGTTTCTCTAAAACAATTTCAAATGGTCCCTCCCAGAAAGCATCGAATTTATCATGGTTACCTGGCTTAGCTTTCTTTACATTCCATTTCAAAACCAAGTCTCCCACTCTAAATTTTTTGGCAGTTGTCTTTTTGTTGAACCATCCTTCAGTATCTGCCATATGCTTCTGATTGTGATTGTATGATTGCTCTCTTTGTTCTTCTAACTGTAAGAGCTGCATAACTCCTGCAACTGTGTGTAGCATTTGGTCAATCTGAGTTAGCGGGTAATGATCTTTGAGTGATGCTCTGTTCAGATTTCTGAAATCTACACACAATCCGATATCTCCATTTTTCTTCCCGAATTGGTACCAAGTTTGCCACCCAGGTGGAGTGTTTAACAGGGTATACTATTTTAGCTCGAAGGAGTTTTAGCAGTTCTTGTTTCATCAAAGATTCTATCTTCGGATTCACTGGTCTTTGCTTTTGCCTAAAAGGCTTAGCTCCTTCTTCTGATTCTATGGTATGTTGAATAACATCTTTATTGTACACTTTTAGATCACTATACACCCAAGCTATGATGTCGGGGAATTTTTTACACAATTCTCTCGATCTGGTTCACTTCCTCTTCTGTACAACTGATTCCAACCTTAATCATTTTGCCTGGCTCCAACTCTACATCTTTGTATCTTCGTTTATCGACCTTGATTTTCCGGCCAACTGCTCTATCATTGTTATCAAACAGGCTTTCAAGGGTGATGAGACCCTTAGGAATATGATTGTTTTTTAACTGAATAATATCCTCTTCCTCTTCATCCTGCAGATCCCGGTTGGCTGAGCAATTCATTTCATGGATTAAGAAATCAAGTATCTGTTCATCATTTTCAAAAACTTGCCAGAAAATATTTTTATCGAGCACTCAAGGCCTGTATATAAGTCTAACACTTTTAGACTTCTGAATAACATTACTTACAGGACAAAAATTAGCTCCTACTAAAGCTAACAAATCTACGTGGGTATTCTGTTCTCTAGGGATAAACTTTATATTTAGGGCCTCAAAGGCCTCTAAGAGATCCCACACTTTGTTCTTGTAAGCCTTCAAATAATCTTGTTTACTTATACCTTTTTTGGTGACTTGATTCACAATAAGTTCCGAATCTCCATAGATGAGTAACTGTTTGATTCCCAATTTCTCAGCCTTTCTTAGCCCTAAGCACAGGGCCTCATATTCTGCTACGTTATTGGAGCAACTCCAAGTCAACCTGTAAGAGAAAACCTTTTCCTCTCCGGTGGGAGAAATCAAAACTATTTCGGCACCAACTCCATTCTTGCACCTAGCCCCATCAAAGAAAAGCTTCCACAATTGATTCACAGAACCATCCTTTTCTAGGGAGGGTATCAATTTTCTTTTTGGTTTCTCAATAGAATAGTTTCCTATTTCTGTTTCTATCATGGCATTAAAATTCTGTAGAGAAAACTCGTCCTCGGCTTGGAGCTCTTCTAATGTCTCTTCCATTAGATCTTCTTCTATTGTTTCTTCAGTCATCATATTTACACGGTCAGTTTCACCAATATTTTCTACATGAAACGTAGATGGTTTCTCGTTAAAAATCTTGACCCTTCTACCTTTGAAAGGTATCTCCAAATGAGAATAATCTAAGGATAAGTATCCTCCTATCTTTGTTGTGAACTCTCTGGATAGACACATACCAAAATAGGGCTCCAAGTCTACGACTACTACCTCTTGTATGACTGTCATCTGAGGCATTTTATGCAGCCGTATGGGAATATCCTTTATCACTCCTACAGTTTTTATTGGAGTACCATCTAACTGTAGGACGCCTACGCTGCTCCTAGTGTACTCTATTCCCATAATATCACATACTGCTTTGGGTATCACAGTGGTAGCAATGCCTGAATCTATCATGCAGTTGTGGACAACCCATCCTTCCATTTGAAGGGACAAATAAAAGGGTGGTGGCCTGTTCTTACCAGTGGCAGACGTCAAGTTCGTTAGAACCATTTTTGAAGATGATGCAGTCCCACCTCCATTTTTCATTGTTCTTAGGGATTCCTATAGGAGATCGATTTGACCTGGGATTTGAAGAGCATCATGCATACTTGCCTTAGAAGGAGTCTTTTTCATTTCCTCTACTATACTTGAATGTAGGTGAATCAACTATTCTTTCTCTTTCTTTGGCAAAAGTTTCATATTTATTTTTGTATCCCCGGGTAGCTTCAGTTCTTTGCCTTTTTGTCGGCGAGGGGAATCTCAACCTTTCCCTAGCCTGTTCTTGGGTTTCATTTTCCCCCGAGGAATAAATTCTTTGTGTGTTTCTTGCCCTTGAATTTTGGCTGGAAACTGATATTTTCTTTCCTGAGGGAGACTTCCCTTAGGAGTTTCTTTGGGAACTTCCTTGGGAGCAGGGGAAACATTCAATGGTTGAAGCTCTTTAGGGTCTGCTTGCAGTGGTTTCTTACCTGATCTTGTCAAAACTGAAACCTGTTCTACTATAGGCATCATGAAGTTGTGGTCCTTCTCTCTAATTATATTTACATGGCCTTTCATTTTTTCTTTACTCTTTTCAACCGCTATACTTTGTACATAATGTTGGTGTATCATACACGAACTTTCCCCATGTGGATCGTTACATGTAGTACACCAAAAGTTAGAATCAGTGGGAGGCTCCTCGGCCTCCACTGTCTCATTTGTATATACCGTGCTCGGTCTCTCTTGTCCCCTATTGCTTGATTGTGCTGCATCTCTTGTTACCTGAGGGAACCTCCTTGGCAAAAAATTCCTTTCAGCCTCTCTCTTTTTCATGGATGCCATTTCATTTGACAATGTCTTCATTGTATCAATTATGGTCGTGTATTGATCACTAGGGGGAGCTGATGCAAGGGGTGTAGCTGGTAATGCAAGGAATGTAGGAGGTGCGGCTATAGCTAGGAGGGCCTGCGTTGATGGGAGTACAAGTAGTTTAGAAATTGATGCTTGGGAAAGCTCTGGTAAAATTGGCAATAGACTTTTTGATGGATATCTTTTTGTAGCGATGAGATCAGCTTCGCCCTTTGCTGCCTCTACATAGATCCCAGGAAAAGTGGTTACACGGGATTGCCTTATTATCATACTGAGATCTGAATCAAAAGCCCTTAAATAATAGCATATAGCTTGTTCTTCCGTGGGCTTTAGGCCTTGCGGTACTCTATCACGAGTTCTGGTAAATCTGATGTTGAAATCTTGGATTTCTTCTTGTGGATGCCTCTCAATGATAGTGAATTGATTCAGCAATGTGAAAGGATCCGCATGTATATTAAATTCATCGACTAGACGACCGACCAATATCGCCCAAGAAGTAATGGATCCAACGGGAAGCGCTCTGTACCAATAGAGCATCTTTCCTTTCAAAGATATAATCAACAATCTGACCATTACATCTTCTTGAGTGATGTTGTAAACAGATGCTAGCGTTGATACATCTAAACAGTGCTCATCTGCTATTTTTCCTATTCCTTCAAAGGTCGGTAATGCTTTTAGTGCAGCTTGTGGAATTTGGTGGTGTGTTCCCAAGTTCAAAGGGCCAGTTTGATTCCACACAAGATGCGTTGGGGTAGGGGTGGCTGCCATGATTGCTAAAGGAGTTACAACCGCTATGGGATTGCTTGCAGATGCTCCTACAATGGGTGTTAAAGAGGTGCTAATGGTGTCGGGTGGATTTGATCGTGCGGCTAGCACAGGGTGTGCTTTTAGGCTTTCGAGATGTAGTTCAAAGAACTCGATAGGTTCTTCAGAGTTTCTAGCTCGAGATCTGGTTATCATATGGCTATATAACCAGAAGGTTTTTAGACAAGGTCTTTCTTTTATGGTCTAAATTGCAACGGAGTCGCCAGGTAGTTTTTCTTGAGATTTTTAAACAAAAAGGCTCTTAAGGTAAAACACCAAAACTTATACAATACTGTGGGATTGCTGGTCCCACCGGGCGTGCCAAAAACTGTTGGAACAAAATTTGCCTTCGGTTAATAGTGTTGCGCCTTAGACTTTGCCAACATTGAATAGACAGATCTTGCTTGAGATCATCTGTCTAGTCTCCAGAGAAGGCTGGTTCCTTTGAGTTTTTTAGAGAAAAGGGGAACAAGAGATAAGGGAAATATAGCCTAAGCTAGAACTTTTATATGGTGCAGATTAGACAACAACAAAGACAGATTTAATGCAGATTACAACTTTCAGAGTTTTCTTTATATCTTCTTATAGAAAACATGAATTCCTGAGTGCGCCTTTTAGATATTCGTCTAAAAGCATGTAACTATCTTTTAATGTTCAACTCTAGAAACAAGATTTATACGTGCACAGTCCAGATTTCAGAACAGATACATTATAAAACTTAGAGTGAATAAAAGTTAAAACACCAGGATACATACACTTGCACACAGAAGTTTCGAAAGCCAGAGGAAGAAATCTTTTATTGCTTGTAATCCAGTACATGTACATCAAGCTTGTAAACGTCCAAGAGCCGACCCTTTTTCTGGAGTCGCTCACCCCTATATATACCCTAAAAGAGTATCTTTTTCTAAGTACATCTTACTTATTTTACAAGCAATCATCTGTAGTTTCTAATAATACACAATGGATTTCTCGTAGATTGGATAGATTTCCTTCTGGCTAATTTTAGATGAGCCTGTTATTCTGCAATCATCCAGTGGACCTGCCAGGTTATAATCAACAGACCATTCTTCAAAAATCGGCACCTGATGTCAGTGCATGTCCCCAGTTGCCAAAAATATACTCTATTCCTTTACAGCTGGCGTGTCACGAAATCACGACATTCTTTCCTTGCTTTGCTCTTTTGCCGCCTCCAACCATGAAAATGAGACATGTCACGAAATCATGACATTCTTTTCTTGTTTTGCTCTTCTGCCGCTTCCAACCACGAAAATGAGACATGTCACGAAATCGTGACATTCGTCTCTTACTTTGCTCTTCTGTCGCCTCCATCGTGAAAATGAGACATGTCACGAAATCATGACATTCTTTCCTTGCTTTGCTTTTCTATCGCTTCCAACCGTAAAAATGAGACATGTCACGAAATCACGACATTCGTCTCTTGCTTTGCTCTTCTACCGCTTCCAGTCATGAAAATGAGACATGTCATGAAATCGTGACATTCGTCTCTTACTTTGCTCTTTTGCTACCTCCTGTCATGAAAATGAGACATGTCGCAAAATCGTGACATTTCTCTGTCTTTGCTCTTCTACCGCTTCTAATCGCGAAAATGAGACATGTCATGAAATCACGACATTCTTTCCTTGCTTTGCTTTTCTGTCGCTTCCAACCGTGAAAATGAGACATGTCACGAAATCATGACATTCGTCTCTTACTTTGCTCTTCTGTCGCCTCCCGCCGTGAAAATGAGACATGTCGTGAAATCGTGACATTCGTCTCTTACTTTGCTCTTTAGCTGCCTCCCATCGCGAAAATGAGACATGTCACGAAATCGTGACATTTCTATGTCTTCAGCTTGATTCTTCTTCTTGCATCGTGAAAATGCGACATGTCACGAAATCGTGACACTTCTGCCTCTTTGCTCCCTTTTGTTGCTCTTAGCCGTGAAAATACAACATGTCGCGATATCGCGACACTTTTGCCTCCTTGCTCCCTTTTGTTGCTCTTAGTCGCGAAAATACAACATGTCGCGATATCGCGACACTTTTTCCCTTTTGGCCGCGACAAAGCAACATGTCGCGATATCACGACACTTTTTCCCTTTTGGCCGTGACAATGCAACATGTCGCGATATCGCGACACTTTTTCTCTTTTGGCCTCGACAATGCAACATGTCGCGATATCGCGACACTTTTTCCCTTTTGGCCGCGACAAAGCAACATGTCGCGATATCGTGACACTTTTTCCCTTTTGGCCGCGACAATGCAACATGTCGCGATATCGCGACACTTTTTCCCTTTTGGCCGCGACAATGCAACATGTCGCGATATCGCGACACTTTTGCCCTTTTGGCCGCAATAATGCAACATGTCGCGATATCGCGACACTTTTTCTCTTTGCTTTGAACCGCGAAAATGCAACATGTCGTGATATCGCGACACTTTTTCCTCCTTGCGGTGTTTTGCATTTTCTTTGATCTTTAGCATATGGGCCACTTCGGTCTTCTTGGAAAATATGCAAAAAGGAGCATCAAATGTTTTTCTGTAGTTAGTCACTTTTTAACTAACAAAGCTTAAGTTAATATTTTATTAATTTCCTATTTCATGCACTTTGTATTCATGTGAGGCATAGTATGCCCATGTTAGAAATAGGTTGTTAAGTTGTTTAGGTGTTTAGTTAGTTGTTAGAGATCTCCTTTGTCTTCTAGCAGTTAGTTGTCACCTTTGTTTAGCAAATAGTTATATGCTAGTTAAGTGGTTGGCCATGTTTGAAAATTTGTTGCAACCACTTAACCTACGTGAGATTCCATTGTAGCATTATATATTTGCACCATTTCATGAATAAAATCAGCTTCACGTTGAGTTCCTACATCATTGGTATTAGATTGCCAAGGATAAGTTTTGGCAGAAAGGAGGGCAAGTTGATCCACTTTTTGCTAGGTGTCTAGTTGGAGTTCACAACTAGCTCATCAAGATCCTAGGTAGGTGTTTTTGGGAATTGGCTTGAAGCCACCCGCAACATCAGGTGAAGCTGAGGTAGCAGAGGGCAGAATTTACCCCTACACCAAATACCCCTAGCAGAAACCAGAGGGTAAATCTACTTGCCTTGAGAGGGCAAGAAAATTTTTTCTTGGTTGAAGAAAAATTATTTGTCTACTTTGAAGATCAGAAGATCAGTGGAATATATTTGAGGAGAAATTCCATAATTTTTGAGGCCAATTTGTGGCCAAGAGGAGACATTGGTAGTCTTGCTTGGTTGTCGAGAGAAATACCAAAGAAAGGTTGAAGATAATTGGAGAAAAATATTGGTTTAAACTTTCTCATGCAGAGCATAATAGAAGGATTTATCTCTTTACATGGAAATACTCCAAATTATTTGTCATGCATTCAGCCTAAAAATAAAATATTAATATTTTACCAAAAAAAAGAGCCTCGTATAAATATTAATATTCTTTACATTAATATTTTATTACAATAGGCGTTTACTATTTTGGACACTCAATGCCTTGATTTAGGCGTGGGCAACTCTTAGCCAGCAGTCAACATTTCACCGGCGATCGACCTCCTTACCATCATCATCGACACACCCACCAGCCTCAATATTACCTCGATATACCACACTCGAGGAGCAGCCCCAACAGTGAACGTGCACCATGCTCCTTGGAAAGGCTCCCCCCTTGCAACCAGCGATATAGCATGAAAAAGCCATAAAACAACCACTGATGCCTTACTGAAATAGGCCACAGGTTGCCTTGTGCAGGCGAGATAGCTCGACTATTATAGCTCGAGAGCGTAACTACAAAGAACGAACGACACCATCGACTGCCATATAATAGATTGTTGTGCATTAACAAAATCACTAGCATGGCAAAATCAAACTATTTTTGATGGATCGTTATGCGTAGATGAGGAAAATATAAACAACACCATAGAAGTTTGCAGGATTGATGAAGTTTTTGCTTGGTGTTGCTCACAAATGACGTAGTTCATCGATCTTAGGTGGAAACATCCACGATTAGGTGGAAACATCCACGAACATTCGTTGATCTCAGGCAGAGATCATCCTTGGTAGCAGATTGTTGTAGCAGAACTCTGCAGATGATCTACCCAGGCACACGATCACGTAGAAAATGCCAAGACACAGATGACCAATGATGCAGTCAGAAAAACCACACGTAGGCGACATAATAGAATTTTTTTACAATTTTTTAATATCCTTAAAACGACTAATCAAACACGAGTTTCAAAACCCTAAGCTACCTCCCAACAAACACACGACACATGGCTTCTTAACAACCCCCACGAAGGAGAATAAGATCATCCCATCGATATCGGACACATGGGTGGGTATACAGATTTTAGCGGAAGAGCAGTTGCAACGTTTTCCAATATCGAAATCCCTCATTTCCTGATAGTCATATTAGATTCCGATGAGAGGATGAGTTTTTGGCATTGAGATATCTTTCGACGACAGGGTGGCAACTCGTTGAAAGAAGGGAGACAGTAGCTCTTTGCAAATAGTGGGACCTTTAGTCCCACATCGGGTATGCTTTTACCCTATTGTGGTTTAAAGGCACAAATGTGCGACAATTGAAGTGATCACCTCATGGTGATCACCCACTGGCCGTGCCACCCGTGCGAGCCAGTGTGCCAGTTGTGGTGCCACCGTCAAGGGTGGGCTTGGTTGGTTTGAAAATTACATTGTGATCGTTGGGTGCTCTTCACCATTATAACCTTCATGCCGCATTGGTGACTGGCGGTAAACTTGATGCTGCGTTGGTTAATCAGGGCAGTAAACTTGACGTGATGAGGCAATTAGAGCCTCGAGTACCGTTGACCATAGTTGACCGGTGGTCTATTCAATTTGAAAACAAAAATTTTTGCTGCCAAGGAGATATTTTCTCGCAAAGACCAAAATTTTGAAGTGATGAGGCAATTAGAGCCTCGAGTACCGTGACCATAGATGACCGGTGGTCTATTCAATTTGAAAACAAAATTTTTGCTGCCAAGGAGATATTTTCCCGCCAAGACCAGAATTTTGAATTTTTAAATTCAAATTTTCAATCATTTGGCGCCAAAACCTGTACAAACAACAAACTTGATGCTGCGTTGGTTAATCAGGGCAGTAAACTTGACGTGATGAGGCAATTAGAGCCTCGAGTACCGTTGACCATAGTTGACCGGTGGTCTATTCAATT
Organism: Wollemia nobilis; assembly: GCA_028583015.1. Taxonomy (NCBI): domain Eukaryota; kingdom Viridiplantae; phylum Streptophyta; class Pinopsida; order Araucariales; family Araucariaceae; genus Wollemia; species Wollemia nobilis. The sequence continues at coordinate 1,745,483 of JAQPPZ010003287.1, read as the reverse complement.
TGAAAACAAAAATTTTTGCTGCCAAGGAGATATTTTCTCGCAAAGACCAAAATTTTGAAGTGATGAGGCAATTAGAGCCTCGAGTACCGTGACCATAGATGACCGGTGGTCTATTCAATTTGAAAACAAAATTTTTGCTGCCAAGGAGATATTTTCCCGCCAAGACCAGAATTTTGAATTTTTAAATTCAAATTTTCAATCATTTGGCGCCAAAACCTGTACAAACAACAAACTAAGGTGAAAATTTATTTTTTCGGCCAATTTTTACAATTTTCTCTTGCAATTTCAGCAATTTCTGCAAATTTGATCAACATTTTTGCCTTCTAATCCAATTTTTGCATTGTAAAAGGGCTAATTTCTCAAATTTTTAGTGCTACTTTTGTAATTGCAAAATTGAATTTTTATTTTGTAAAGAGCACTAAATTAGCCATTTTTGTAAAATTTTGGAAGGAAAATTGTTGAAAATCTAGGCATTTTTTTTGCATTAGGAAGAATATCAAATTTCGAAAGCCTAGATTAGTTCTTGCAAAGACCATTTTGTAATCCTCCTAGTTTGACATATACACGAAACCAAATGGCTCAAGACCTCAAAACAAACATGGAGAACCTTACTGTAGCAGTAGATATTTTGGTAGATAAGGTAAAAGATATTGTGGTGCAATTAACTCCTGGAGATATCAAAATTCATCACAATCATGCTAGTAAAGCTAAATGTGAGGTCAAATTGTATGACGGATCTAGGTTTCTTAATGTCTTGTCTACATGGATTTTGGATATGCAAACTTGGTTCGCTTATGCTGAAATCCCTGAAGATGACCAAATTGCATTTGCTACAATCAAACTCACAAGCTTAGCAAAAGTTTTAATTGTAGAAAGACAAAGCCATAATGCCACAATGACTTGGAAAGAATTAATCCAAATTTTGAAAAACACATTCTTTCCACCAAACTACCAAAGTGACCTCACTACCAAGTGGTATAGATTGAGGTAAGCCTATAGTATGTCAGATTCTGACTACATTTTCCAATTTAATAGGCTAATGGTGCTTCTTGGTGTGAAATATTCAGAAGGGGATTTGATTAATAAGTTCACTCGTGGCTTGCAAGATAAAATTTTCAAGGAAATCAAGTTCAATGTTTTCCTCACCTTGGATGTGGCATTCAACCATGCCATTCTTGTAGAGGAGAAAGTTGGTGCATATCACAAATCTTGTTCATCACAGGAGAGCTCTTCCAGAGGTTGGAATTAGCATTAACAGATGGTGAAGAACACTTCTCATTCTTCTCCTCATTCTTCTTCTCCTCCCATATCTCCTAAAGCACATTCTTCTTATTCTCATTTTAAAGATCCTTCTTCTTCAATGTATTGTGAATTTTGTAAAAAACATGGTCATGTAAAATCCAAATGCTTTACTTTTGAAAAATTCAAGAAGAAGAAATCCCTATTTGTACAACCTACACATGAGAAACCACATGATGGTCCCATTGTGGCTATAGGGGCAGAAGAAGAGTATACTGCTTTAAAGGGTATACTGAACAAAGTTACCCTTATGTCAAATGTATTTTCTCAAGGGGTTAGTGACCATTTGTTTATCACTAGAGCCCACCTTACGCATGATTTTTATGTTGATTGTATCATAGATAACATATCACAAAAGAACCTCATTGCGAAGTCCGTTGTGGAGAAGTTGAAGCTTCCCATAAAGCCACATCACCAACCATATGCACTTGGGTGGAAAGATGTAGACTCCACATCTAACATCACCCACACTTGCACCTTGAATTTTGCTTTTGATGATAAGTTTGTGGACAAAGTAAGATGTGATGTCATAGAGATGGATTTTTGTGGACTATTGCTAGGTAAACCCTATCAATTTTATAGGAATGCTATTTATCATGCTAAAAATAATACCTACACATTGGAGTTGCATGATAAAACCTACTTGATACAAAGTACTACACCCACATAAAATTTGATGTTAAGTTGTAGACAAGTACAAAATCCACTAAGTCAAGCACTTATTTTGGCTCCTACTTGCATAAGTTCCACACAAAGTGAAGAACAAGCACCATCTATGGCACATGAGAATGAAGAAGTTTCACTCCCACCAAATGAACAATCACAAGAGCAAGTGGTTAAGGAACCCATCACTCTCACTCATGAGAAATATGCCATTCATTCTATTGGTATCATTTTGGGTACACCTCTAGCTACACAACCACTTGTTCCACAGAAGTTACCTTTGGCTTTGCCCACTACCACCATTGTACAGACGGAGGAGCAAGCTAAGGTCACTTCCTTCATTGAGCACCTATAAAGCCTCTTAGGCAAGATACCACAGGACTTGCAGGAGACTCCGCAGGAACAACAGAGAGTGGTGCATAAGCATCACAATCCTCACTCATCATAGGTTGGAGACAGAGTTTGGGTTCCTTTGGATAAGCGTTGCTTTCCAGAGACACCATTTTAGGATCCTCTTTTGGTACCTGATCCTATTTTTAGCCAATAGCAGCAGTGGCACATGATCGTCAGCTTTCGCTTATTTCAGATAGAGTTTTTGAGATGAAGACTCATCACACTGGACATGGTTCTTCCAATTCTTACCTTGTCGCACGTCGTAGTCACTTTCCACACATGGCTCACTAGATTCCTCACCATGAGATGACCCATGACTTTCCACATTTGTTGAGAGCATTGGGGTCTAATGCTTCTATGGTTGGAAGGAGTGTTGAGGATACTCAGGCTTATCCACTTAAGCCTAAGTTAATATTTTATTATTTATTATTATTTCATTAATTTCTTATTTCATGCACTTTGTATTCACGTGAGGCATAGTATGCCCATGTGAGAAATAGGTTGTTAAGTTGTCTGGGTGTTTAGTTAGCTGTTAGAGATCTCCTTTATCTTCTAGTAGTTAGTTGTCACCTTTGTTTAGCAGATAGTTATTTGTTAGTTAAGTGGTTGGCCATGTTTGGCAAATTGTTGCAACCACTTAACCTACATGAGATTCCATTGTAGCATTATATATTTACACCATTTCATGAATAAAATCAGCTTCACATTGAGTTCCTACATCAATCCTATCAATATGAAAATCACAAATTCACTTTCAATGTAGGTTTTGGTGAAGGTACCAATAATGTGGCAAAATGGAAGGCTTTGATCTTTTTGTTAAGAATGACAGTGGAATAGGGAATAACAAAACTTCAAGTTTTTGGTAACTAGAAATTGGTGGTGGATTGGGCTTCAGGTTTAGTAGAGATACAAAATTTTATGCTTAGGCCTTATTATGAGCAAGTGAAATTAATAGAAGCATCATTTGTAAAGATAACTAAACGAGGAAGCAAATAGTCTATCAAAAGTTGCCTTAGATATTCCAGTTGATACTTGGTTAAAGGAAGAAGAAGTGCATAGGATTGTGATTCCACCACAGTCTACACCCTTTTGATATTTTTTCGTTTTGATAAGAGTCACATCTATAACATGACTAATGGTTAAAGGGCTAAAGTATCAAAATGACACTCTATAAGATGATTGAAGGCTTGCAACCAATTATTATTATGATACCAAGTGTAATACACTTTTTAGAGAAACTTGAGTCATTGTTGAGAAATTCTAAAATAACTCTAAATAAAATTGTTTTAATAAGACTTATATGAATATATAAAATACCCATCTCATTGCAATTTTTTTAATCAAACTTTTAAATAAAAGTTACAAGTTTCCTTTAAAAAAAATATATATATATATATATATTGTTCAAACCGTGACGTGGGCGAGTGTGTAAGGGAGTGGGTGTGTGGTGGCTTTGTGTTAAATTCCCTATTGATAAGTATAGCTCTCGGTTTCACGAGGGGTCATGGTTGGGAAGAAACTGCTCAGCCCTGCACGTCGGTCATAAAAATTTCTGACAATAACCAAAATATATATATATATTTATTAATAGATCCATTCTTTCTTTTCGTTTTTTTTACATACGTTATAAAATCCTTTCCCAAGATACCTAGTACAATGATTAGAAAAGGTTTCCATGGCCGTTCTCAGTTGGAATAATTATTTTTATTATTATTGTCGGCGGTGGATTTGAACATGCTCTTATGGAACATTCGAATTCTATGCAATTCGTAAATTGCAACGTTCTGATTCTTTTTCACAAGTGTACTATAGAATCCGAAGATCCGAAGTTGTTGTAATAGGCTGAAACTACCGCTCCATCTTCACTAACGGCTTTTCTCCAAACTAGCCGTTACACACCTTTCTTGTCCGTATTCTATACACATTTATAACACCCATAGGATTTTGATTTGTTATCGAATTTTGTTAGCTCTGTGGTCGTTTTAAAGAGATTCAGAGTTGTGTATATCTGTGTGACTATTGCTTTAAGTTTCAACTTCAGTCTTCCTCTGTTATCAAGATCTTGATCTCTGGTTCAAATGGCCAGTGACTCTGCCGATAAGTGTACTGAGGTGGTAGTTTGTGAAGCAAATAATGCATCTGTTGCTGAGTCTCATGTTGTAGAGATTCCTGTGAATGAGGAGCACCAGAAAAATGATGTCCCCTCCTGTTCTTGCTCTCCTGCCAAGCACCCACTTGAAGAAATTGCAGACAGCAAGGGCCATCTGCTGCTGCTGAAGCTCTGGCAGAGGGAGGAGGAGGTTATAGCCCACCGCATGGAAGCAAAGGAGTCCAGGATTGATAGTATGAGGAAGGAGGTCTTCCAACTTGCATGTTTCTACTTTGCTTTCAATTGGATTCTTCTAACTCTGCTTTTCACAGCTGCCACCTCCCACACCTGCACTAGATGGTGGATTCCTTGTACCTTATCTTTTGTTACTTCTTCTGTTCTCATCTCTGCTATTCTGCAGAAGCTGATTGTGAGGAGAAAAGTTTTCAAGAGGTTGCAGAGGGACAAGGCCGATTTGAGAGCTCTGAGCAGATCCATTCAGGAGCTCAGAATGAAGGGTGTCAGCTTTGACCTGTCCAAGGAACCTCAAATTGCCAAGAGAATGAAGAGCTCCAGTGTGGAAACCAAATTGAACCTGTTCAGATGGTGCTCCGAATTTTTTGTGCCCTTTAGCTTGAGTCTAACTTTAGGCCTCATTCTTTGCTCATCCAGATTCATTGCTTGTAGCTAGGCCTTGTGATCCCATGGCACTAGTATGCTTTTCCTATTTCATTATTTGCAGCCTGAGACGAATCCCTATGCCAGGAAAATCGGTGGATTGGTCAGGGGTTAGCCTCAGAGCAAAATCTGACCATCATTAATTCCGCCACACTGGTAGTATTGTTCTATTGTTTTACAGATTGAATGCAAGGTGGTGAATCTTCCTGGTATTCAGGGACATGCAAGGTAAGATATAAATTTTGTGCACGAAAGATTATGGTTGCTGATATTTGGGCTTGTAACGTTCGATTTCAGGATCATATAGGAGAGGGGGAGATGCTCCAGTATTGACAAGTTTGTGAAGGTTCTCTTCTGGGTAAGCGGTAAACCCTCAAGGGAGTGTTTTTTCAGTAAGTGATGGTCTTAGAAGTGGTCTGTCACTATACTACAAATACACTTCTATAGACGAATCTAGCTATTAAGCTCAATATCTGAATCTGGGCCTAATGCACCGATTTTCTCTTCTCCCCCACACACATGGCTTCCATGTAGCGCCTTCATTGAAGTTTAGTCCCATTCCTGTTCCGTGGATAGTCATGGCCTAAATCGATTCGAGGTTCAAAATCTTGTTGGATTGATTAGGCTGATTTTAATCTTTTGGCAAGCACAGGGCCGGTGTTTAGCAGGCTTATTCCCGCTCAGCAACTACTATGATTCTACCAAGGTACCCTCAAAACCTTCTGCTAGATAAGCTTTTAAATACTATTTTCTGAACATGTTTTTGCAAAGATGGTTGCATCGAACTGCTTACTGATCATGGACTTGAATCTTTTTGATGTCGCCTTATGAGGCTACCCTGAATATGAATGTGTTCTTTTTTAGTCAAATTTTTACTGATCCATGTCACCTTATGAGGCTACCCTGAATATGAATGTGTTCTTTTTTAGTCAAATTTTTACTGATCATGGACTTGAATCTTTTTGATGTCGCCTTATGAGGCTACCCTGAATATGAATGTGTTCTTTTTTAGTCAAATTCCCTGATTATGAATCTTTTTGATGTCGCCTTATGAGGCTACCCTGAATATGAATGTGTTATTTTTTAGTCAAATTCCCTGATTTTATTCGTCTCTAGGAATTAACGAAATAAGATAGTAAGATAGAGGTTGTTTATATCTATGCCAATAAACTTTGTACCTTTTAGCTAGTTTTCATTAACATACGGATTTTATTTACTCTCTTTTCTGAAAACAATTATGGCAATGCCTTCAGGAGAAGTACTCGGGTGAATGTGGGATTTGTACTATTTCGAGGATCAAATTTTTAATCTGTTTTCAAAGAACGACTATCTGCACCACAATCTCAAGGCTGAGAGGTAGGTCTTTCATTGAATAGATATCTTCAGAGGACAGGCGTATTATCTATGAATGACTAACCAATGTGCAAAAATTCTGTTCTCTTTGCAGGTTGACCGCAACCAAAAATATGAAAGAAACAGTAGGTATACAATGGTGTTAATGAAACTATGTACTACCAGTACCAGGCAATCTTAGGTGACTATATCAGTTCCCTAAAATTTCTTGCTTCATTGTGTGTTTCTTACGGCATAGATTGTGAATTTGTGTGGTCATGGTTGTGCAGATAACTCATTCCGTTGATCCTTCTTCTAATCCAATGGATGTATGCCATCAAGGTTAAAGTTCAGATTGTTAGCATATGATGGTGTGAATTAGGTAATCCCTTCCACTGTGGTTCTCTCTATTTGTCAGCTAAGCCTCTGTAAACAAGTATACTTTTAGGGGGTTTTATCAAGAATCTCAACTGATTTGAGCTAAAATAGTCTTCATCCCTTCTTGCAGAGAGCAGGGAGGCTGATTTTGATGATTCACTGCTTAGTCCCCTGTCTATTGTGGAGCAGATCAGTGGTTGCAGGCTGCCATCAGTTTAGTGGTTTTATCTTTCTGCTAATATTGTGATTCAATTCTGTCAATGCTGCTGAGGATAGGACTGACGACAATGCTTCAGAACGGACAAGTTGACTGTCTTCCCAACTCAGCATTGCCATCTCCCAACTTTGCCTAGAACTAGAAAGACAGGGAAACGTAAGGAGTGAAGTTTGTAGGAGGAGCACAGAAAGAGAAAATGACTAACACCAAACAGAATCTACGATGGACTTGCCTGTACAATATGAAGAATTTTCAATATAAGAACCATGGATCAACCTGCATATCATCATGATGATCTCCATACCTAGCCTGTAGAATGCTAATCTACATGGTGTATGATACGTTGACTTATTCGTTATGGCAGATCTGGCCCTATTTTCAGGGTAACCAGGCGTCAATGCACATCATTGCTGAATCCATGAACATTAATTTTTTCAATGCTTTTAAAGAAAGGTGCATGATACATGTCGATCCTGAAAATTCAGATTCTGCATATTTGTCTGCAGTAGGAGTTTGCAGCTGACAGTAGCAATAATGTGGGATATGCTATGTTTAAAAAATTTAACATGGTGTTAAACTACTGAATATGTTTAACCACAAAGGAATAGGCAAGGAAAGGGAACTCAGACATAAAACCCTGTAAAATGACATTTGAGAACATTTGAGAAATTTGGGGCTGGGATTTTATGGAGTTGTTGGACTATTGCTCTTTGAGCTCTTTGAATTTGTTTTCCTCCCTTATATTATGCTATACGCACTTTGAGCTGTTTGTATGTCATGTTCTCTTGTATGTCCTGAGCTCTTTGAGGTGATTTATTGATTGATGTAAATCCACTTCAATTAATTATTTATTTGTGTCCAAACTTAGCCGATTATTTATATTGCTCTGAGAAGGGCACATATTGGTTGTAGAAGTCCGTAAAAACTGACAATTCTGTGATGTAATTGTGGATAGGACAAATATTTGAAGTGGTTGGGGATAACTTTAAAATACACATGTTTTAAGAAATTCTTTTCGTTAAAAGATTTTTTTTTAATATTTAATGCAATAATTATAATACAGAGGCATCTTTTTGTGGGATAATTGAAAACAATCAAATAAATAATGTAAATAAGATGACTTTAAGTTATATTATAGAAGAAAATATAAATAAAAGAAAGACTGGAAAAAAAATGAAATAACAATGATATAAAAGAGTATTTTGTCAATGTAAAAAAAATAGTTATTTGTGAAAAGAAGCTAGGAAGACAAATTAAAGATGTTTTGGTTTAAAAGAACTAGTTCATACCTATGAAATAAATAATTAGAAAAGACTAAAAAGGAGTGAGAGGAGAGGATATATACATTATATATATATATATATATATATATATATATATATAAAAGGGACAATTGAGATAGAGAAACATTTTATTTTGGAATGCAAGGCATACAATGACATTGAGCTTTGGATATGTTTGAAGAGGAGAAAGTAAAGAAGTAAAAACAACATTGCATGAAGAAAATAAGTGGATTAAATTTTATAATTAGTAACCATATTTTTTTTGTAAAGTTACTATTGTATAAGCTAATTTTGGTCTCATGAACATTAAAAATCTTCTAATCTATTATGTATGTGAATAATTATGATATAAGATTTCATTTAAAAAAACATAAAAAAAAAAGCTCTTTTTGGATGGGTTTGTTCTTGTTAACATAATAATTAAGTTTATTATTGAGTGTTTGGTATATATGAAGATTCTTCCCTCTTAGAAGTTCATCTAGATTTTTTTAGGAAGCATCTTGCAAATTCCTTTTTCTAGAAGCTTAGTCTATGAAGAGTATACAAAATATATACACTTCTAATAAAACTACTTTTTTGGATTTACCTTTCTTTTTTGTGTTTTGCATGTTATATGGTAGCTATGGCCGTGTAAATTCGAAATAAGGATATTGAACACATGTTCTAAGTTAGTTTTGCTAGCTTCTTACCTTCACAAATCCAAGGCTTCTACCTCCTCTTTTTCAATTGGTTATTTGAGGTTGAAACAACCCCCCCACACATGTTACATTCTAATTGGATTACGTGGTATTACAAAAAAACATATTCCCATAGGTTTCCTTATAGCAAGAGTGTCCATCTTAATATGGGAATTGGAACTTGGGTTTTGTTCATGCAATTGCATCCTATTTGCCTTTGCTCTACAATGCATTGGAATTGATGGATCTCCCCTCTTACTTTTATTAGATTCATCATTTACTTCCATTTGTAACTTGTTGCCTCTAGGATATCACACAATAAAATCTTCTAAGCTTAGTTTGGAGACGTTCAAAGTGGATTTTGGGATGTAAATTTTGTGGTGTAAACTATAATGGCCACCCCCTTCTGCGATTTTTTCTTAATTTTTCCTAATTTATTTAAATTTGCTGAATTAAAATATATTTCAATTTGCACAATTATTGCATAAATAAACATCCAAAATTTGCAACTTAATTTCAAATTTATTTTCAAACTAGGGCACAACTTCAGAATGTTCAAACCCTAGATACATTAAAATCAGCAACAATGTAAATACCTTTGTAAACGAACGGATGAAGCACCAAGTGCGAATCCTCAATGATTTTGGGATGTAAATTTTGTGGTGTAAACTATAATGGCCACCCCCTTCTGTGATTTTTTCTTAATTTTTCCTAATTTATTTAAATTTGCTGAATTAAAATATATTTCAATTTGCATAATTATTGCATAAATAAACATCCAAAATTTGCAACTTAATTTCAATTTTATTTTCAAACTAGGGCACAACTTTAGAATGTTCAAACCCTAAATACATTAAAATCAGCAACAATGTAAATACCTTTATAAACGAACGGATGAAGCACCAAGTGCGAATCCTCAATGACGATCAAAACAATTGAACCTAGGTGCTCCGTTTGTCAATCCAGTTGTATTCAGATTTTGGTGAACCCTTGTCTGCCTCTCAATGACAAATGCTGGTCAAAAGAAGATGTAATTTAGACTACCTTAACTCAATGTTAGCCCCCAACCAATAGCACCCAAAATGTTAGCCTTAACTTAATGTCAACTCCCAGCAATAACACCCAAAATGTCAGCCTTAACTTAATATCAACCTTAACTTTTTGTCAGCCTTAACTGCTTTTTCCTTCAATATTCACCCAAAATAGCACCATCAACCCTAAGTCGTGGGTTCCAAGGAAGTGCGCCCAGCTGGAAGGTTCGACCCTTCCTCCAAATGAGCTCCAATTCTTAATGTAAATATGATTTTTTGAATGGCTGAAGCTGAGCAACAAAACCCATGTCTTCGATTTGCCCAAAGCTGACCTTCAACAATCCACAAACCCTAAGATGAAATAAACTTTGAAGCACAATGAGTTACTCACTGTAGCAACTCCTCTAATTGGCTAGGTATGATATTGCACATACGAAACCAATGTTCTCATGGAGGTTGACTCCCCACAAGCTCCAACACTGCACAAATCTGCAATGCCCTCAGAAATTTGATCACCAAAACAAGCAAATATCCAATATCCTCAAATGAGTTCACAATTCCCTTATTTATCTTTGCATTGACTATCTTCTAAAAGCTTCAAGAAGGGGGGGACGTCACCTTGACCCCTTTCCTAGTGAACCCAACGTTGTTTTAAAACACATGGCCTCTTTATAATTTTTTAATTATAATTTCCCTTTATAAAATTATTTTATAAGTATATATATTATGTATAAATGGAAATAAATCATCTAAGGCCAAAACCCATGACCCAAAAATGGCCAATCAACTACAGAAGTCCATGTTGGAGCTTCAACCAAGATATATTCTTCATGACGTTGAGTCCCTTAGCATCACTTTGCATGACCTACAAGGACTCTAAATAGGTCATCAGGATCATTACCACCAAGTCACTAAAAATGGGGACATTACAGTCTTCCCCCCTTAACATTGCTTGTCCTCAAGCAATGGCAAGGTATACCAGGATCCCACAACATCCTCTAAAAAATCTCACTGTGCTGATGCTGAGCCTCTATGAACCAAACAGAAAATCCATTATGCACTAACTGTACATTCTGTTCCTGTAACCCATGCACAACCAAATGGACATGAAGCTCACTCATACTGACATTGCACATGCCAAACAACTGCATCTGGGGGAATGGTCTGGAAATGTGCCCAATATCCAAATCCAAATATGCCACATGTGTAATAGGCCTCTGAGTTTCGAAAGGGATGCACCAAGAACTATCAATCTGCCACTACTCCAAAAATAGATAACTCAGCAAATTTAATTATTATTTGCTAAGTTTGACTAGATGAAATATTAGTATAAGAATTCCACTCCAAGGAGTTATCTATTTGCTAAGTTTGACTAACTTCAAAGCTCAACCCCCTTTGAATTTTTCCAAAGCTATTATTTGCTTTACTTTTTTTTTGAGATCTTAAATCATATCTTCCCATAGGAGGTGAAACTTTACATTGAAATTAAATACTAGAGGGAGAGGAAATCCTATTGATGTGGGATTTTCTAAGTTTACTTGCTTTTCCTCTCTTTGAGGGGGGAGGTTCTCCATAAGGTTTATTTCTTCTTCCTTTTTATTTTCTATTATTGTATAATTTGAACTCAGAGAGAGTATGCCCTCTCCCGTACCAAACGAAATCCTTGCTTGATCCCTCTGCTTATCTATCCTCCATCATATTCCTACCTTCCCTACTAAGGGAGAAACACTCTTCTATCCATCTTCTCTCAGGATAATTCTCAATCGGATCCTCCAAAACCAATATCAAGTTAAATTTGTATAGGTAAACAAATTTATTATTTATATAATTCAAATAATCATGTAAATATATTATTGGATTACTTGAGTCTAATCCCCCAAGCTCTTTGTCAAAGATATGTAAATCCTCCCTCTTCTCTTCTATAGCTCCCATGAATATTTGTCTAGTTGCCTAGTGATTTTGCTTCCATTAATTGAATTATGCTTGTGATTTTTCTTCTAGAGCTCTTAAGGTTGTTGCTTATCCTCTATTTGCTTAAAATTGCGATACTAATATGTTCTCTCTATTACTTGTATTAATGGGAGTTTTAGCTTCCATTTACTCCTTTCTATGTCTACTGCTTCTTCCTGCTCTATGTTCTATTTTGAGATGGTCATATTGGTGGTAGAAACCACATCAAAAGAGGAATCCTATGTAGTATAACTTCTATGTGTAAGACCAAATTATTGTTACAAATTCGATATTCTCAAGTAATCATAGACTTAGGTTCGTATCCACTACAATTTGAGCTACTAATTTTTGAATGTCATTTAAAATTTTTGAGTCCACTTCAAGAAAATACTTCTCTATCTCCCTCAACATTTTCTCCTTCCAATATTTTAGTGGTAGTGTAGGTAACTTTATCCAAATAGACTAGGTGATTATCCTCTTGGAGCGAGGATCAAACCTAGGTGTCTAATTTTTTAGAGTAAGGATACTATGATCCCATCTCCATCTTCTCTTTTTTTATATAGTTTTGGCATCTTCTACTTTTTGGAATATAAAAGCTATCCAACCTTTTGTCATTACATGGTATATTGGGAGATATCCCAACAAATCTTGACTTTATTCAATCATAAGGAGTTTTTATTTTCATCAAGCATCCCATGAACCTTCTCATCAAAGCTTTATCTTTCAATGGTAAAACTTGTTAGAACATCAAATCTTCCTCCCCACCACTCTTATTATCTCATTTAATTTTTTGGTGCAACATTTTCTCTTACCTCTCCTCTTATTTAGATGAGAGGAGTTTTGATTTAAATACTCTTGGCATTGGATCAGTGTTGAGTTTGGGATATTTTCTTTAATATTTGCTTCTATTTTGCTTCCCTCAACTTCTTTGGGGGTATGGTTTGTGGAATCCTTAGTCATTTTATTCCAAAGTTCATAAGCACCTCTTGGAAACAAAATATTAATTTTTTGAATGTTCATTTGATCCCTCTATATAATCCACCACATCTACTTCTTCACTCTATACTACTCATATACAACATGCCTTGATCTAATATTTCCTCTACTCTACCCTTGTTTAGGTATTCTACTCTAGACTTTTGTTGACTACTCTATAATTTTTTTACCTTTGGCCCCCATCCTATCTCCTTCATTTTTCCTTTAGCTACCATCTTCACTACATGCCTTTTATTTATCTTATGGCTCCTTGTAGCCATTGTTCATCATGTTGTTAGATTTAAACCATTGTTCTATTTTATTCTTTCTAAATACCATTCTATCCATTGGCTCCCTTATTCATTTAGCCTCTTTGTTGTCATTTCCTTCTAAACATTTTTTTGCCTTTGGTTTCTTCCCATATCTCTTTTGATCATCGCTCCCTTTTGGAATACTCACCTATATGTGTGGGAGTCCCTATTCAATTGTGCAAAGCCCTCTAATGTGAGAAACATTAATAAAACCTTCTATGTAGGAGCACACACATAAATAAAAAGAAGATGCTAAAGAACATAAAGTGGTTGAAGTCAATCTTATCGATGTTGATTCTCTTCTTGTACTAATGACTAAGACTTACTTGAAATATGCCTAAGAAGTCTATTTACAAAACTACAAAATCAAAAATAAAATGGCATTTCTAATCATTAACAATGGTAGTAAAAGAGATTAGTCCATTAGAATTTTATGAGTAGAACTCTAGCTTCCTACATCTAGTCATCCTTAGCCATATCATATTGATTAGATAAAAGAGAATAAACTTTGTAAATTGGTTTATGAGATGTGTTGTCATTTTTGATATTTGGTATTTGGGGATACTATTAAGTGTGGTATAATCCCATAAATTATTTAGATTTGGTCCTTGAGCATAATTTCAATATGGTGAATATGCAATCCATGATGGATATTTTATTATTTATAAATTTAGGAAGATAAAATATTTATAAAGACAATAAGTTTTACGAGTTCATATATGCACCAACTTCTAAATCATATCTAATCTCAAGTAAGGCATCTATGAAGGGGTGAATAGAACAAAGTACTTGATATTCCATGTTATTCACCAATTCAAGAAGGATAAAAGGGAAGATTTTATCTCCCAATATGACTAATCGTCTAATTAAGAGAATTTTAGCTAGAATTCAACAATAACTTGATTCTTCCAACAATTCAAGAAAGCAACATGTTTTGATCTAGCTCTTGTCCTTCTAGATTTTCAACAATCGTTTAAGATTTGAATATAATAGAAATAAATATTTTTAACATCCACAAGGCCAAAAGCAACCTATGGGACAATGACTTTATAAAGAACTATAATAGATTAGCTAGTACCTTAAAAATCCCACAAGGAATTAGCCATGGACAACAAATAAAATTACTTTTATAGATTATGAGTCAGTTATATGTCATTTTTACTATGCCCAAAACCTATTGAACATGCCATTTTGAAATATTTTTCACATCTTTGTATATATTTCCCATGTCTGGTTACACAAACAAGAATTATTATTTTAAAATACTTCTAATATTAGAAGTTTTGTACATTTTAGAAACTACGTTCTTTTGGATAACTACTTGAATGCTTATGCTTGCAACAAATGCTGTCACGTTTCTATTGTAGGATATTCTAACGCTTGTGCTACAAAGGTATTTTTCTATAGAAATGCTTGGAGTTGTTTTAGATATCCTTACATAGATGTATTTACTATAGAACAATGTCAGCCGCATGATGGTTGTCAATATCATCAAACAATTATGCATGTAGAAAAGATAATGTAAATAATCTCACATTCCTATAATTGTTGTGGGGTGATTAAGCACATGATTTAGGAGCATCCAAATGAAGGCTCAAAACTAGAAAGTACATGATGATTTTTACATATATTTCCAATTGTTATGGTTGGATTTCACACCTACTTCTAGAAAACAATAGAAGCAATCAATCCACTCAAATATTATATAAAAATGGATGAAATAGAGATATATATTATGGGTTCCATTGAGCACCAAATAATAACTATACTATCCATAGGTAATAATCACAACACTCTATGAACCCTTAATTGATAGGGAAGTTAGTGACTCATCCAGATTTTGCAGAGGAATTAATGAGATGCTCTGACAACTTACCAAAATATGAAGATACATTTGCACGCGGTGTCCATTTGATGAGGATGAAACCAAATATTATCTTCTCCATTTATGACAAAATCCATAGGAATATTTTCATAGTGATTAGAGTTGATCATCAGGAATGAGTGAGTTGAGGTTTAACGGGTACGACAGGAGTGAGGGTTTGAATTTTTTGGGTAGGAATCTCAGCCAAGGCGGTAGAGGTAGAGCAAGTACAAAAGGGGTGGGTGGGAACCTTGAGCATGGATCAAGTGAGGATATAGAGAAGGGCGGTCAGGCTGCAATATATTTGGATGAGGGCATCACGCGGGGGCTCGACCCTCCTCAGAAAGACCCTGACAAAAAGATATGAAGGACAATGCGGGGCCCAAGAATGGCTATATTTTGTTGAGACTCTTAGAGGAAAAAGAAAGGAGGCTCTCTCTCTTCTGCCCCTAGTTCTAGCAAATAATAAAATTTTGGCCCCGACAAGTTCCATGAGCCATTTTCTTTCAATGGAAGAATTCTCCCTGATAGGCAAGTTTTTGGGAGGTAGGCTGGACATGGAGACTATCAGGGCTTGGGCGATGTTGCAGTCCAAACATAGACAACCGACGCATCCAAAGGTTTATTAATTAATATATATACTAATCCAATAGTTTATTGGATTCATCATCTTATCTATTTTATATTTTCATTCTGCCTCTGCGCAAGGGTGTGCCCACCTTAAGTGGCCAGTGATTTATTCCATTCGTTCACCGTTATTCTCCATTTCGTATTTGCTTCGTCTTGTGTCTGCAGAATAATTCATTTGTTTGTAAATTCATTGTGTAGGGGATAGAAATATCCCTGTAAGTGGTATCAGTGGTCAAAACGCGATTCTTCGTGCCCCTCCGTTAGCATCGTTGGCAGTTTCGTGAGCCGGTCCATTTTTCGTGGCCGTTCGCAGTCCTCCGTCACCGTCATCAGCTGCAGGCGGTACGCTGCTCCATTTTTCGTCGCCGTTCGCAGTCCTCAATCACCGTCTTCCGTTGCAGGCGATCACTATCACCATTTTTTCCAATCGTTCGAAGCCTTAACCAATCCTATTCCGTGTATAGTCCTTCGCAGCCATAGTTCCAAAGGCCAGGACATCAAACGCAGCAGAGCTCTCGGCGTCCAATAGAAATTCGAAGAATTTTTTTTAATTAAACTTTTGCCTAAGGTTTTAAACTAAAAATCGTTGGCTGACGTCAGCGAAAAGATTACTGCGGGCGTGGGTTTACAAGATTTATCCCACATTTGGCGTGGGAAGGGCGTTTAAGCGTTTATAATGAATTAATCGCCTCTTTGTGTTTGTGACTTCGGTCACACCCTCCGTGGTCTTTGCACGCATGTGTCATAAGCTTGTTATCATCGGGTTTTTTTTGTCGGTCGCCGTCGTTCGATCTCCTCCGTCAGTTGTCGTGTCGTGGGTAGTCCTCGTGTCGTGGGTAGTCGTCGTGTCGTTCTCCGCGTCCTCCATTCGCTTGTCCTCTGTGTCGCATCGTAGTATCGCGTCCACGTAGGTTTTCATCCGCGTCGTGTCGTTCGATCTCCTCCGTCGTGTCGTGGGTAGTCGTCGTGTCGTTCTCCGCGTCCTCCATTCGCTTGTCCTCTGTGTCGCATCGTAGTATCGCGTCCACGTGGGTTTGCATCCGCGCGTCTCACTGTCTGATGTTCGCAATCAAACAGCGTTAATAAGTTGTCATAAGTTTTGGTTCCATAGTTGGCAGGTCAAGGTCAAAAAGTATAAGTTGTCATAACTTGAGTTATCATAAGCTGTCCAAGTTGCTGTCAAGGAGGAGCCAAAGACCACATTCACTTTCGCGTCGTAGTTGGAGCGAAACTTCAAGCGGAATCCCAATTTTTTGCTGAATTCAACCAAAATTTGTGGCAGTTGAAGCGGAATCCTAGGCGGGCTATGTTAACAAGTGCATGAGCAAAAAGTGGTCCAAAGGTCCTGACGGTCGATTATCAAGCTCAGAAACGACCAATACCAACATAAGAAGAGCTAACCGCAACCCAGGTACTAAAAATTCTCTTTCTCCTTTTAAAATTGGTAGTTATAATCCACATCATCCCCTAGTCGATCCTATGGCTACTAATCCTTCCCCAACTCACGAAAACATCACGCAAGGAAACTCCAGTAATTCAGCCATGTCTGATAGGGAGTCTCTTCACAGCATACTAGAGAGTATAAACGAAATGAGTCTTCACCTAAAAGCCCTAGTGCAAGCACAAAACCAGCTTAATCCCAATACTAATTCCCAAAATCACTCCCATGCTCAACGAAATAAAGAAATTGTCGATCCTAATGATGATTGGGAACAAAAACAGGGTGATTGGGATAATTACAAGGATCGCTCTCAAAGACAGCAGTATAACCATAATCAAGAAAGGGACACGGGTTATCACCAACCAAGAGGCCCTAATATTAATTTTCCAAGAATTGATATGCCCACTTTTGAAGGTCATGATCCTCGTGGTTGGTTAGCCAAAATGGAAGGCATCCTTGACTTATATCAACTTAAGGAAATTGATAGAGTTCCTTTGTTTGCATCAAAATTAGGCACTGAGGCCTACCAATGGTTTGTATGGCTTAAAAAAGAGAATGGAGCCATTATTACTTGGAGAAAATTCACTACCTCTTTTTTAGAAAGATTTGACGACGGAGCTACATCATCCTACACAGTAAGATTGTTATCTCTTAAACAAAAAGGGTCAGTTAGTGAATTTGTTTCGGAGTTTACCAGTTTACTACCATACACTTCAGACCTCAGTCCCGACACAGTGGTAGGTGCTTTTCGCAATGGGTTGAAAGAAAGTATTCGCGTGGAGGTAGACATGCACGATCCAACCTTGTTGAACAGTTGTATAAGAATAGCCAAGTTGGCCGAGAAGAGACATCAGTTGTCTGCACAAAGGGAAACATATAGTCGTCCTTCATATCGCAACAATTCCTTTCGTAGAAATGATCAACCACCAAGATATTTTTGCTATAAATGTCGCACTCATCACCCCAGGGAACAAGCTTGTGCCCAAAAACAAAATTTTCATATTGAAGGTGATCATTGTGAAGGAGAAGAAGATGAACCTTACCCATCAGAAGAACCTATGCCAGAAGACATACCATGTACTATAGACGAAAAAGAAGAGGATACAATGGCAATTTCAGTGCATGCTCTCATGGGTTTAACCGCCCACCATACCATCAAGGTACCAGGTTTTCTTCGCGAGAAAAAGGTGAATGTGCTAATTGATTCTGGTAGCACCCACAATTTTATCGACATCAAAACAACAAAAGCTTTGAATTTATTCATTAACTCTTCCAACAAAGACAAATTCCAGGTTCTAGTGGCCAATGGGGTGAACGCACAATGTGTTGGTCGCACATCTCAAGTTTCCATAAATATGGGAACTTATACCTGGTTAGGATCCCTTTTTGTCATGAATTTAGGGAACTATGATGTCATTTTGGGTGTTGAATGGTTGGAAACATTAGACACAGTTAGTTTCAACTTCAAAAAATTATTTGTGGAATGGAAGGAAAATGGATGAGTCATTCGCTTACAAGGCATTACTACTCCTCCATCACAAATGGTGAGCTCTCATAGTATGGAGAAGATGTTAAAAAAGGGTGGATATGGTTTTATAGCTCAAATTAATTGTTTGGAAAAACAATTTCGAGCAACTTCGGATATTATTGCACCTGAGTTACAAGATATTATAACACATTACGAAGAGGTTTTCCAAGAACCTCAAGGATTACCACCTAAACGATCTCATGATCATGCCATCCATTTGATACCAGGGAGTGTCCCACCTAACAGTCGTCCTTATCGCTATCCTCAACCACAAAAGATAGAAATCGAACAGATCGTTCAGGATTTGTTGGATCATGGAGTCATTCGTCACAACACTAGTCCTTATTCCTCACCTGTAGTCCTGGCTAGACGAAAAGATAACTCTTGGCGTATGTGTCCTGACTTTCGTTCTCTCAATAAACTCACTATCAAGGACAAATTTCCTATCCCTGTCATAGATGACCTATTAGATGAGTTGCATGGTGCAAAATTTTTTACAAAATTAGACCTTCGCTCTGGCTTTCACCAAATCCGCGTTAGAGAAGAAGATATTCCCAAAACGGCCTTTCGTACTCATGAAGGTCATTACGAATTTTTGGTCATGCCTTTTGGTCTCACTAATGCACCATCCACATTCCAAAGTCTCATGAACCAAGTGTTTCGTCCACTCCTCCGTAAGTTTGTGTTAGTTTTTTTTGATGATATTCTCATATACAGCAAAACATGGACGGACCATTTACATCATGTGGATAAAGCTCTTCACATCCTACACAAAGAAAAATTATTTGTTAAACGCTCCAAATGCTCATTTGGTGTTCAAGAAGTCGAGTATCTTGGTCATATAGTTTCACATGAGGGTGTCAAAGTCGATCCCAATAAGATTAAGGCAATTCAAGAGTGGCCTTTACCTAAAACCATCAAGAAACTTCATGGTTTTTTGGGTCTCACGGGCTACTATCGCAAGTTTGTACAGAATTATGGTAAGATTGCAGCACCTCTCACGGCACTCACAAAAAAGGATGCTTTTCGTTGGTCGGAAGAGGCTACTCTAGCTTTTGAAGCTCTTAAGCAAGCCATGTGTACAACTCCAGTATTAGCAACTCCCAATTTTCACAAACCATTTATTATCGAATGTGATGCATCGGGAACGAGGAATTGGGGCTATATTAATGCAAGAAGGTCATCCATTGGCATTTGAAAGTAAACAGCTTTCCGAAAAATTTTTGGGAAGATCAACATATGAAAAAGAAATGTTGGCTATTCTTCATGCAGTAGAAAAATGGAGACACTACCTAATCAGTAGCCGCTTCATTATCAAAACAGATCATAGTAGCCTCAAGCATTTTTTGGAGCAAAGATTTTCTTATCCAGAACAAAATAAGTGGTTAACCAAACTTCTGGGCTATGATTTCGTTATCGAATATAAGAAAGGGAAGGAAAATATAGCGGCCGATGTGCTGTCCAGAAAATATGAAGATGAAGTAGTCATCAATGCTATTTCAGGTCCTTGCTCCCAATGGGTAACTCAATTACAAATTGAATGGTTGTCCAATAGTGAAAGCTGCCCGAGATAATTCATGAATTATCTATAGGGTCTTCCAAACACCCTTTGTTCTCTTATGAAGATAACATCCTCCGGAAGAAGAACCGCATTTACATTCCACATAATTCAGAACTCAAATCAAAGATCCTCGACGAATCACACGCTTCTCCATCGGCAGGACATTCAGGATTTTTGAAGACATATTTAAGGGTCAAACAATCATTTTGTTGGAAAGGATTAAAAGCAGAAGTCAAACAATGGGTAGCGAGAATGTGAAGTTTGCCGGCGCAATAAAGGAGAAACAAGTCAAATCACCAGGATTATTACAACCATTACCCATCCCCTGAACGACGGTGGGAACATATATCCATGGATTTCATTGAAGGTCTTCCAAAATCGGAAGGCGGAGACAGTAATCTTCGTCGTCGTAGACCGGTTATCCAAATATGCTCACTTTCAGGCTTTACAACATCCATTTTCCGCAAGCAAGGTGGCAAAGGTATTTATGGATTCAATTTTCAAATTACATGGTATGCCAAAAAATATTGTAAGTGATAGAGATCCCATTTTTACTAGTAACTTTTGGAGGGAGTTATTTCGCCTTAGTGGTACCAAATTGAACATGTCTTGACTTACCATCCACGGACGGATGGTCAAACAGAAGTAGTTAACAAATGTTTGGGTACGTACTTAAGATGTTTTGCTCAAGATAAACAATACCAATGGAGCCATTGGTTAGCATTGGCAGAATGGTGGTACAACACTTCTTACCATTACTCAATTAAGATGTCTCCATTTGAAGCATTGTATGGCACCAAACCTCCAACCATTGCAGATTACGTCCAGGGATCATCCAAGGTAGCCAAAGTGGATGATTGGTTCCAACAAAGGCAGTCTACACTCACCATCCTCAAAGAGAATTTAGTCCAAGCACAGAATCGTATGAAACAACAACAAGACTTGCACCGATCAGAAAGAACCTTTGATATAGGTGATTGGGTGTTCCTAAAGCTGCAACCTTACAAACAATCCTCGTTAAAGATAAAGTCCAGCCAGAAGTTGGCCCCACGATTCTATGGTCCTTACAAAATTGTGCGCCGCATTGGAGAAGTAGCCTATCAATTAGAGCTACCTACATCTTCACGAATACACCCGGTATTTCATGTTTCATGTCTCAAAAAAGTAATTGGTCGGAAATTACAAAGTCAATCAGAATTACCAGTGCTTGATGAGGAAGGGCGCATACATCTCCAACCAGAAGATATACTACAACATAGAATCCGAAAACTGAGATCACGTCAGATTCACGAATTTCTCATTAAATGGCAAGATTTATCAGAGGAGGATGCCACATGGGAACCTGAAAGTATATTCCAGTCATTTCCAGCTTTGAGGACAAAGCTTTCCGAGGAGGGGAGTCATGTTGCAGTCCAAACATAGACAGCCGACGCATCCAAAGGTTTATTAATTAATATATATACTAATCCAATAGTTTATTGGATTCATCATCTTATCTATTTTATATTTTCATTCTGCCTCTGCGCAAGGGTGTGCCCACCTTAAGTGGCCAGTGATTTATTCCATTCATTCACCGTTATTCTCCATTTCGTATTTGCTTCGTCTTGTGTCTGCAGAATAATTCATTTGTTTGTAAATTCATTGTGTAGGGGATAGAAATATCCCTGCAGGCGATGGGTAAATGGTGACCGATAGGCAGCTTGGATTTGGTAGCTCTAACTCGAGGGTTCTTAATTATCCGTTTTAATAATATGGAGGATGCTAACCACATTTTAACAAGAGGTCCTTGGTTTTTGGGCAAAAGGAGCCTTTTTCTCAGACGATGGGGTGAAGATTTTGATCCTAAAAAGCAAAATATTAACATTGCCCCTATTTGGGTTCATCTCCCAAGTCTACCTGCCCAATTATTCAATGAATATTGGCTGTAGGGCATAGCCAAAACTATAGGGTACCTGATCTCCATTGACCATGCGATATTGGCCAGGACAAGGATGAATCATGCACGAATATGCGTAAATGCTAATTTGGATAATGAATTACCAAGGTTTGTGGAGCTAGAGTATGGAGAATACTATCAAAAACAACTGGTAGAATACGAGAACAGACCAACATTCTATACAAAATATAAAAATCAAGGACATCTATGCAATCAGTGCCCTAACCTGGCAATGAAAAGAGAAAAGTAGAAGCAGGGAATGATAGACAGAGGAAATTTGAGGAGTTTCCCTGGCAAAGGCGATTTGAATCAGGAAAAAAATCTCCAAAAAAGAAAATAGAGGGTGTAGGGTCCCAACAAGACAAAGGAAAACAACAGGTTGTTGGAAACCAAAATACTTAGGTAAGTTCCAATCCTCTAGTTTCAAATAAATTTTCAATTCTATCCAATATGGGAGTAGGAGGATTATCGAAAGACATGGAAGCCCATAACCTTCATGCTAACCTTTCTGACTCTCTAGAATCCCCATCCAATTCAGGATCCTCAAACCCTAATGCTAAAATTACTATAAGCCCCATGGGCATCACAAAGCCAAACCCTAATGCCCGATCTCTAGAATCCCCATCCAATTCGGGATCCTTAAACCCCAATACTGAAAATACTTCAAGCCTAGTGGGCATCCCAAAGCCAAACCCTAATTTTGAAGAACTTAGGAAGAAAGTTGAGGCATTGGAAAATAAAAAATATCATCTCCCTAACATCATCACTAGGAGCCAGGTGAATCCTACTGAGGGTCCGTCCTGCAGACTAGGGGAATACAAGAAAAAAGGAGAAGATTTGGGTGTAGGGGTGGAGATATGTGAAACTCTTCATACTGAGGAATATGGCAGTCTGGTTCTGCAACAAATTTCCTCCCCCCACTTTAGTCCTAAACAAACTAGGAGCACTGTGAAGTCTCCTATAGATTTTGGAAATGAAAAAAGAAGAGGGAGAATATCAAATACTGAGCATCAAAAAATTAAAACTGATAATGACATTGCCAATGGAAAATAGAGAACCTTGTTTCAATAGGTTATTCCAGGTTTTGAAGACAACAAATTAGGAAAACCCCCTCAAGGGAGGGGGAGAGGAAGAAATCCCAAAAATTCTAAATGAAGTTCCTCTCATGGAACGTGAGAGGCCTCAATGGCCTACTTAAACACAGGGAAGTCAGTGCAATAAGAAATAAAGTGAATCCAACTATTATCATGTTCCAAGAAACAAAAACTGATGAGATTCAGTCAAAAAAAGTAGCAAAAAAAATCTGGAATCAAGGGGAGATGGTTTACAAATCAGCCAAAGGAGCGTTTGGAGGCCTTATGACTTTGTGGGATCCTCGGATAGTAGAAGGCACCATTATTCAGAAATATGACAGGGTTCTTAGTGTTTTATTTAAGGAAATAAATAGTAACAAGTCGTGGATCCTTTCAAATATTTATGCCTCGACTTCAATTCAAGGGAGAGCTCTATTGTGGGAGTACTTAGGAAATCTGAGTGAAATATTCCATAATGTCCCCTGGATTCTGGCTAGGGATTTTAACACTCCTCTTTACCCTTCAGACAAAATGGGTGGAAATGGACCACCTATCAGGACCATGGATGAATTCAATGACTTTGTGAACTCCAACATGTTGATGGATATAAAACTTAGAGGAGTGAATTATACTTGGAGCAATCGGCAGATAGGGTGTCATCTCATTCAAGAAAGGCTTGATAGGTTTTTTCTATCAAAGGAGGCTACAACTTTGTTCGGTGATTCTACCCTGCAAGCCCTTCCTAAAATTACCTCTGATCATAATCCCATTTTTTTGGATATCCCTAACTCTCTGGCCTTCAAGAAAGCTTTTAGATTTCAATCTATGTGGATCAAACATTCCAGTTTTAGAGATAAATTAATTAAGTGGTGGCAGCATCCTATCAGGGGTAGTGTAGCTTTTAAACTTGCTGGCAAATTAAAGTTTGTTAAGGAAAAGCTTCGAACTTGGAACAAAGAGGTCTTTGGGAACCTCTTTGAAAATAAAAAATAGGTTGTTGAAAGTTTGAAGATAATTGATCAGAGGATTCAACATGGTGATGCTGATGAAACTACTAGGCAGGAGGAACGAACAAAACTAGCAGATTTTCATAACATTTCGTCTTGTGAGGAAATATATTGGAGGTAAAAATCAAGGGCTCTTTGGTTGAAATATGGAGATTCAATTTCCAAGTTTTTTCACATCACCACGCTTAGAAACAGAAGCAATAACAAGATAACAATTTTAAAAAATATAGATGGTTTTATTACTCAGGACTTAATAGAAATCAGAAAGGAGGCAGTAACTTATTTTGATTCTATCCTTGGTCAGGAATCATAGTGCAATGAGGAGGGCAAAGATATTCTCTTGCAATCCATTTCTAGCATAATAAATGAGGATATAAACCTTAAGCTTCTAGCTCCCTTTTCTGATGAGGAAATTAAGGAAGCCTTGTTTAGCATGGAGTCAGACAAAGCCCTGGGACCCAATGTCTTTCCCCTTGTTTCTATCAAGCTTTTTGGGACATCATAAGTGAGGATGTAATTTCTACTGTCAGAGAATTCCAAGCAACCAAACATATCCCAAAAGGTCTCAACTCTACTTTTATTTCTCTAACTCCTAAGAAGCAAACCCCTGAATCTATGGCTGACTTCAGGCCAATCAGTCTGTGCAATGTTTCTTACAAGATCCTAACTAAAGCCATTGTAAATAGAATGAGAGGTGTTATGCCCTGCATCATAGATCCGTACCAGGGAAGCTCTGTACAGGGTAGGTCAATCTTGGATGGAGTTATCACAGTTCATGAAGCTCTGCACTCAGCTCATAAGACTAACAGGTCTGTTTTTGCCCTCAAGCTTGATATGAACAAAGCATTTGACAAGCTAAATTGAGACTTTCTGATTATTGTCCTCCTTAAGTTTGGTTTTCACCACAAATGGGTTAATTTGATCAAAGAATACATTTTTAAAGCATGGTTCTCGATTCTGGTTAATGGAACAACTGCTGGTTACTTTCAAAGTCGCAAAGGAATTTGGCAAGGGGACCCTATCAGCCCCATGTTATTCATCATTGTGGTAGAAGATTTAGGCAGAACCATTAAAAATGCTTGCAGTTCAAGGCTAATATCGGGAATCAAGGTAACATCTCTCACTAGGGTTGTTTCTCACCAACAATTTGTTGATGATACCCTTCTATTAACTAAGGTGTCGGTGGTTGAGGACAAAAGAATTAAATACATCCTGCAACTCTATGAGGACGCTGTTGGTCAGAAAGTTAATTTCAATAAAAGCAAGTTATATTTCTTGAACATCCTCATTCAAAGGCAAGGAAGGATTGCAAAAATTTTAGGGTGTGATATAGCAAACCTCCCCACTTTGTATCTTGGTCTCCCTATTTTCATTGGTTCTCCGAGAGAGTCAATGTGGGACAGGATTATTGAAATAATTCAAAAAAAACTTGTTGGATGGAAAGGTCATATTCTATCTCAAGCAGGAAAGCTGACCCTCACTAAGGCCTCTCTTCGAAGCATTCCAGTATATTTACTCTCCGTTTTCAAAGCTCCTGCGAAGGTTTTCCAGAAAATTGAGGAACTCCAAAAATAATTTTTATGGATCGGATCAAAGGAGAAAAAAAGGATACACCTTGTAGGATGGACCAAAGTGTGTAGACCCAGGGAAAATGGGGGCTTAGACCTGAGGAGAATTGCTCATATGAATTTAGCTTTACTAGCTAAGCAGGCATGGCGCCTCATTTTTGGTGAAGAAAATGAATGGATAGCTATCATCAAATGAAAGTATCTTCAAAATATGGAATTTCTAAGTGACTTAGTTCCAATCAGAGGTTTTGCTTTTTGGAAAGCAATTCTCAATTGTAAGGAAATCATCAAAAAAGGTTTAAGATGGGTTTTAGGCAATGGTGAGAGGATAAATTGCTGGAATGATAGGTGGGCTAAGGATGAACCACTGACGCAATATCCTAACTTAGCCCGAATCAGAGATATCACGAAAGAACTCATTGGTAGAAAAGTCTTCGATTATATGGTTGAGGACAGAGGCAGAATGAAGTGGAAATAGATAAGGATTCAGGGATTTCAAGCAGAATCAAATGATCTTTGCAACATTCTTGGGCAACAGTTTATCCCCATGAGACCCAGGAAGATCAAGTGACCTGGGCTCCTACGAAAAATGAGAAGTTCACTGTTAAATCAGCTTACAAGCTTATGCTTGATGATGAGGATTTTGCCCTTCAAAAGAACTTAGTTTGGATAAAAAATTTAATTCCAAAAATTGCAGTCTTTTCATGGCTATTTATCCAAGGAAGAATTCTAACCATTGATAATATGATGCGTAAAGGTATTTGTATCACTAATCGTTGTTATCTATGCAAGGCTAATTGGGAGACCATTTATCACATTTTCCTTGAGTGCCCTTTTTCCTTGACTATCCTAAGTGGGGTTTTTCAAGCCTTCAATATTTCTTGGGTTAAACTAGCCATCGTACTTGATTTGTTCGTCCAGTGGCCTTGCCCTTTTTCAAGCCAAAGACTTAGATACATGTGGTAAATTTGTCTCAATCACTATATTTGGCAGGTGTGGTTAGAAAGGAACCATAGAGTCTTTAATGAGTCTATCTATGATCATCAAACTATCATTGCCAGGATCCTATCCTTTGCCAACGAGAATGTGAACCTTATCCCTTTTGATAGTCGTAAACCTCATCTCGTAGGAGTCCACGATTGCTCAATATTTAAGCTTAACCTTGTTAGATGAGTCTGTGCCTAGGGTAGTCAACCCCAGAGCCAATGTTAAGTGGTCCCCATCTCCTAAGGGTTGGTTTAAGATTAATTTTGATAGAGCGGCTAAGGACAATCCTAGCAGAGCAGGCACTGGCGACATTGTACAAGATCATAATGGGAATATGATGCTTGCATTTTTTGAATATTTGGGAACAAGGACGAACAATGAAGCTGAAGCTAGAGCTATGTGGAGAGGGCCTTCAAATGACTCAAGACTTAGAAGGCAATTTTATCGTAGAAGGAGACTCTATGCATGTTATAAATCTCCTCAATAATTGGAAAACACCTCCTTGGAGGATTAAAACAGTTGTTGAAGAGGCTAGGATCCTTTTCTAGGGAAGACAGGATAGAAAAGCCCAACATGTCTTTTAGGAAGCTAACAAAGTTGCTGATAAGTTGGCTAATTTGGGTGTTTATGGTGACGGACTTTTCAAATGGGAACACGGTGTCCCGAGCAAATTAGAGGAGCTTATTCAACAACAATGCCAAGAATGATAGTCAAATTTACCAACAGGGAAGACACTATAAGTTCGAAGGCTATGAGTATTCCCGTCTCTTTTTTGAAATGGACTCACAATAAAAATTATTCGAGTTGTCAGTCTTGGTGGATGTTGCTTGGAAATACCACAAAGACTAATGGGGATAGTCACATGTCAGATAACATGGATCCTAGTTGTCTTAGTAATTTGAGGTTGGTTGATAATCACAGGGCAGGAAAGAAACGACAATATAAGACTTCAAACCAGAGCCATGTGGACCACAAGATAGCCACCGCCATAAATATAGCCAACAGGTTCACTTCTCCAAGGCTGATTGGCCAAGACAGGATGTGGTCCCAAAGCATGTCATATACGAAAGAAAGCAATTACCAAAGAATTATTAAGAGTAATTGTCAATACAAAGCTTGTGGCAGTTTTTTTAGTACTCTACTATGTATGTTTGCAGCTTTTTGTTTCTCCATTGTTTCAAGGAAGGGATCCGTGTCTGTTTATTTTTTTGTAATTATGATGTAGGTGTGTTTTCTCGGGGTATACCCAAAATGTTGTATGGGAAGTTTCTTTTTGATAACAGGCAATGTCGCTTACCGGATGTAATGGCTTTGATGACATGTAGATTTTACATATATAGGATCCTTAGTAAGGACATGTTCATCAACATCCCTAGGCTGATTTTTGTAAAAGGTTTTGGGTCAACCTGTAAAACCCGGTATTAATGCTATAGTATCTTATCTACCAAAAAAAAATAATCACAACACTCCAATACAATGGATGAAGTTGTGGGGGGTATTTATATCAATAACAAAACCCCAATTACATAAACAAGTTAATCTAATTTGACATAACAAGAGGAACTTAGGTTGATTATAGGTTATAAGAAAAGATTAACCATAACAAGGTTAATCATGTCCTATAGGGCTTACATAATAAAATAATATACAATAAACTAAATCCATTTATACAATGATTTATTGTAGGTATAACAAGAAGTCTAACATTATTTGTGGTGGTACCTTGAGGATATGAGGTACTTATTTATCTTTGAAATGTGGTGGAGGACTGAGTGTATAGATACCTTCATCACGAGGTCAACAAAGAAGGACAAAATCATTTTGGAACCCAATAGGCTAGAAGTTAACGATGACTTGAAGAAGATTCTAAAATGAAGGGGAATTTTCAAATGCATGTAGAAGTTCAATGGGAACCACCTCCTCTTAGCCAGACATGTGGCTCTCTCTTGGATGAATGGCAAGTTTAAAGTTGATGAGTTGGAATTTTCTATATCCATTCAGCTAATTATCGAAGCCACTGGTCTCTATGCTGATGGGGCTTTTCACAACAGGGAAAAAAATTCTCTATCCAAGGAGATGATAAATTTTCTTGATATAGGTGAGTCCTTAGAAGAGTATCATAATGACTTTAGAAGGGGGTATCTAAAGGACCCTTAGGATCATATTGAACTCTTAGTCATGAAGTAATTTATGTTGTACAAAGATCAAGAGATGCTAAGAAATTTTTACCTCATGTTCCTGAACTAATTCTAGCAAAAAAGAGCCATGGATATCTTGGCATTCTTGTTTCATTCCTTAGAACATTTGGCTTGGAGGGTCCAAAGGGTTAAAGTTAAAAACCCCCTACACCAAGGTATGATTAAATTTATTTTTGACTATGTGGTGGCAATTAGAAGTCTCTCAAGAGCTGGCATTCTGGCCACTCTACTGGATAACCCTATAACTTTGGCTATGTTGGACTCTTCAAAGGATCAAATTCTTCATCTTAGGAGTTATTTTGATTTGCCCTCTAGGAACAAGTTGGATTCATATGCAAGGATGGACACCCTGATGTCCGTTGGGCCTGCCATCAATGATACCTAGGATTCCTCCAAAGACTTGACCTCTCCTCTGATTGGCTGAGTAAGAAGTTATAATTTGGGAATCATGACACCTTTTGCTATGGGTCCCCACTCAACTTAGGCTAAATCTTGGGTGACACCCCCTGTTCAGGGCTCAGGGGGTAGTGGGACCAAAATTAGGAGTTCTAAGCATCTGGTTTCTAAATAGACTTCCAAGAACCCAAACAAGGTGGATGATTCAAAGGATATTCTTACCCCAATCAAGAAGAAAGTTAAGTTCATGAAAGAGACTAACTGCAATCTTAAGCTTGAATTAGAGACATATTTAAAGATGTTGTAAATGACTCCTTGCACTCTTATCAGGGCCATGGCAATAAATCTGTTGAACTCTATTTTTGATCTAATGAGGATGATTATTTCTTGTGCCAAAGCTATCAAGACCCTTATTAACAGGGACCAACTTGATTCTCCAGTGGTGTTGGTGAAAGCTAAACTATATGACAAACCTAGTTAAGGGCATTTATTTTTTGGGTAATATTTTTTTTTTTTCGAGGTCTATGTCTAAGGTTACCCCTGCATGAGGTGCTTTCATTGTGTCAATGTCCCATATGCTTTTAGGGTGGTTCATTCTATTCTATTTTACAAGTCTTGTTAGAAATAGGATATATTACATCATTTGGGTCATGTAAATGTATCTTCCAATGTACATACTTAGGACATTAGATTACTTTAGGGGGAAGTTATCTAGTTACTTCATACAATGTAATAAATACACAAGTATCAATGTGCAAGCTATATATGTGCAAGTTATCCCTTGCAAAGCTAGGTAGAGTATTGGCCAAGAAACCTATTTTCCTATATAAGAAAGACCTCATTGTAATACAAACATAGAGTCGGGGGACATAGTCAGATAGTGTAACTTAGAGTATAATACAGTTTTGTGTAGATCACCATCCATTGGTGATGGATGCAATGTAGTTTAGTAGCTTTATTAATGAAGTGCTCATTTCATCCATAGCTACATTATATTCTTTTATGTCATTTCTATTTATAGCATATTTCAGTCATCTAGCAAATTTACTTTCTTTCATATTATTCTGCATCTTGTGATTGCTATCTCCCAGTGCTCATTACATCAAAATCTAACAAGTCTCCTCATGGGTGGTTGTAGCACCAGGGCGTTGAGGCTTCCTTTGGGTCTCTTTGGATGGTGGTTGGTGTGTCTTTTTTTATTATGTTGTATTGATTTTTGATCAAATTATTTTTGGCCCTTGGTCAATGTGGGTTAATTTTAGCTTGTAAAAGGTTCGGGAACCCTTTCAAAACCCCTTCTATTATTTTTATCAAAAAAAATATTACATCATGCAATGTCAACCTTGGTCTTAAGTCAGATTACACTTTCAACACCCTCTCACAATATAAACTAAGAGGAAAAAGAGAATATATTAATGACAATAACATTCCCCTCGTAATGAATGCTTTAGTTGGCCTTTGAATTTAAGAACTCTCATCCAAACCCCTCATCATTTAAAAATTTTATTAGGTGAAGGTGTTTGTATACAAGAATCTCCTTAGGCTAGACCATAGTCACTGCTACCAATGCTAGATACTCCTACACATATACAAGGAACACCTCATCTTGAATTCCATATGAGGAAGATAGACCAATAATATACCTTCTTAAAATCTAATTCAATCTCCTATAGTTGCATAAGGCAAGACTTGAAAGCATAGCCTTCCATTTTGCAACACATTTCACATTATTTGGAATATTTAAGTTACTCCATTGCCACTTGATTTCTATAATCAAAAGAGGTTTTGCATGAACTTGTTTATGATAATAACCATTACAAAATTCCAAGAGTACATGGAAAAAGAATTAAAGAAATAAGAGATCATAAAGGTATAAATATTTATACATAAAATGAATCAATAGCCCAAGTATATGATAGCAAGAGGAAATATTGACTAAAGCATATTCTGAATCCTTTATTTGTATGCTTCTAAAAGATCCAATAACTATTTTTTTTGGTATTGATAAAAAAGGGGTTGAAGGACCCCGATCCTTTAAAAAGAGCTCGAAATATATACAAGAAAAAAATAAGAGAAGATCATTCAAATTCAAGATAGCCTATCTTAGTAAAACAAACAAACTTGGGCTAAACATGTTGATGGAGAAGCTGAAATAATATTCCTCCTGCTATCCTTCTATTTAACATGGTTGATGCAGTGCTCAATGCTTTACATAACTAATAAAAAAATTGTTGACCAAAACATTAAGCACAAATTACCGCCCAACCAAGATAGAATCCACCACAATAACCTAAACAAGAGCAAATGAGCATCCTGCCCATCTAAACAAGATCCAGGCACCAAAAACCACTAAAAATATTAAACCAAAAATAACACACTAGTTTTGTACCCAAACCAACAAACTGCATAGAGGCCATTTTGCCCTCGCCATAAGAGATAATATGGATCTCTGCTAGAAGAAAGGCCTTGCTTGAATCAACCCAAACACTTCAACAACAAGGTGAAATAAAAAAATCCCAAAAATATAGCCATGTAACCCTAGGATCAAACACAACCACTAGTGCTGGAACTAGAGATAAAAACTCTGCAAACCACCAAAGCTAACCAGAGTAACAAAGCAACCAGAGCTGATGCTAGCCCAATATCACCCCCAATAGGTTTGGATCAATGTTTGGCCCTATCCCCCTTAGGGACCTCAACCAGATTTTCAATGACAAATCAAACCCATAAGAAAGCAAAGCAATCTAACCAAGGGCCCTCAACTGGCAACCAACCCTAGTAACATCATCACCCAACAACCAACCAAAGTAATACAGAGCCAAATCCAACCAAGGGATCAACAACTAGAACTTTATGTAGTGATACAAATAGCCCAAGATCACCCCCCCGTAGGTTTGGATCGACATTTGGTCCTATCCCCCTTAGGAACCTCGACCAGATATTCAATGGCAAACCAAACCCAAAAGAAATACGGAGTGAACCAACAATACCCCCAACCAACAAAAACCCTAGTCATAGAGCCATCCAACCAACATAGAGCATAAAGACCATAACAAATAGCCAAGTTCAACAAGAAAAATAGGAGACCTCCCACTCATAGGGTTTCAAAGCATCGAATCTGGAGTGGAAGGCCAACTTGAAGCAACTTAAAATAAGGTGAAATAAAAAAATCCTAAAAATATAGCCATGTAACCCTGGGATCAAACACAACCAACATTTAGTTCCTTGAACTGGAGATAAAAACTTTGTAAACCACCGAAGCTAACTAGAGTAACAAAGCAACTAGATCCGATGCCAGCCGAGGGAACAACAACTAGATATTACTGCAACAATAACAACCCAATATCACCCCCAACGGGTTTGGGTCGGTGTTTGACCCTATCCCCTTTAGGGACCTCAACTAGATTTTCAATGACAAACCGAACCCATAAGAAAGCAGAGCAATCTAACCAAGGGCCCTCAACTAGCAACCAACCCTAGTAACATCGTCACCTAACAACCAACCAAAGTAACACAGAGCCAAAGCCAACCAAGGGGTCAACAACCAAAACTTTTTGTAGTGATACAAATAGCCCAAGATCACCCCCCATAGGTTTGGATCAAAATTTGGTCCTATCCCCCTTAGTAAACTCGGCAAAATATTCAATGGAAAACAGAACCCAAAAGAAATACGAAGCAAACCAACAAGATCCCCCAACCAAAAAAAACCCTAGTCATAGATCCATCCAACCAATACAAAACATAAATACCATAACAAACAGCCAGGTCCAATAGGGAAAACATGAGGCCTCCCACTCATAGGGTTTTAGAGCATCAAAGCTGGAGTGGGAGGCCCAACCCAATAACTACTTCAAATGTCATAAGTCCAACTATTTTTCCCATGAATATGGACAAATATATTTATTGCATTATATACTATAAATCTACCCTTTTGAATGGGAGCAATAATCCTTGAAGACAATCACACAATGAGACATCTCACCACTTGTAGTAAGTCCTTGAATAAATACCACCAATGCAAAGAGATAAAAAAATGTACAATTTGAAAAAATTCTTAAAATGCTTTCGTATGCAGAAGTTATGGCCTCTGGAAGTTTTCCCTACAAAATATCCTTAGAGTGACATTTTTTAAAAACATCAATTTTAAAAATTTATTCTATTTTTTGTAAGAAAAATAATAACAATTACATTCCTTCCTTTTCTCCCTATATAAAATGGTAGAAAATCCTTATTCCTTGTTTGTCTAGCCTAATTGCTACCATCACTATTTGAATCCAAATATGTGCCCTCTCTATGAAGAAGGGTGTCACAGTCCATAACAATAAAGAGCTCCAACAAAATTAAATAAACAGATGCATGAGATTTAAACTGAAGAAAATGAATATGCCTCCTTTTCCCTCCTCTAGCCAAGGCACCAAATCTCCCAAATGGGATGTAAACATCACAATTATCCCTCCTTTGTAATGGCACCAAGTCCTCCATGAGGAAACAATGTTTGACTCTCTATGAAGAAGTCAAGACACCCTTTTGAGGTCAAAGTGGTAATAGTACTTCTATTGTAAGTGGTTTGGATATACTCAAAATAGGTCAAAATATTTTAATAATAATGGAACATAACCTATAGTAGGCATGAATTCTCTAAAAAAATAGAATAATTAGATAAAGGAAAAACCTGGATCCATTTGTCTCATTCGTTGAAGGTGCTTATGAAGCTATGAGAAGTAAGTTTTCCTATAAATTAAAAGAAATATCAAAGGCTTCAAACTAACTTTCTGTGTCATTGTGATGATGTTCCATACACACTTTGATACCATGTTAGATTTTATCTATTTCTAATAATGAACATAAGCATTCTATTCACTAAAATACTATGCAAAAAACATTAAAAAATGAAAGAGAGATAGATGATGGATTTCTTTGAGCACCAAATAATCGTTATAGTATCCATAGATAAGAACCACAACATTCCAATATAGTGGATGGAGTGGTGGGATATGAATACTAGTACCAAAAACCTAATTACACAAACAAGCTAACCTAAGCTAGCTTAACAATAAGAATTTAAGTTAATTAGAAGTTACAAGGTGGGTTTATTCACAAGAAGGTTAAGCAAATCCCTTGCAACTTACATAATAAAATAAGATACAATAAACAAAATATATTTTTATAATGATTGTAAGCCTATTCAAGATAACATCATACAATGTTGGCCTTGGCCATAAGTCAAATTACACTTTTAATAGAGTTGGATATACAGTTGGCAATTAGGGACAAACACCCTAGAACCATTAACCACCAAATCTATGCTAAAATATTATAATTGTTGATGGTCTCTTTGTTTGTATTCTACATAAAACAAATATCATAACCATAAGACACTACATTGCACCATAGCCATTATGAATAGAGGCAATATTTTTTATATACATGCCAAACGAATGCAACAAACCATGACTATCATGAGTGTGTATAAATATACATCCTATGTGAGTATGCAAGAATTGGCATAGTATAGCATAGAATGTAGAAGATAGGATAAAATTTAGCCCACTTTAACTCTATAATTTCTCTTTACATTAATGAATTTCATTTCAAGTAGTTTGAGTTGTTTAGCATATTTCTAGGGGGAGGTTAGAGCCTTGCTCGTGAACAAGGGCCCATTTTTGCTTAGCAAGTGCCACCAATTTCCATTCTATTTCTATTTTTATTCATATTGTTGTTTCCATAATTTTGTGTTATCAACAAGTGTGTATGTTTCATTACTCTTTCTATAGCATTACAATTCTTAGTTTATCACATTTTCTATTTGATGTAATTCAATTTATTTCTTTCAACAACCTAGGTTAATATAATTTTTTTATAATATTACTTTTGTTCTTGGTTTTTTATTTATTTAAAAAAGCATAACTTAGTTTTATTCCAACATTATTGAGGTCTATCTAAGTGTGATTTAGTTTTACTGTGGTCTATCTAAGTGTGATTTAGCTCTATTCCAAAGCATGTAGCTCAAAAGTTAATTTTATTTTAATTCTAGTTGTTCTATTTTTGTAATATAATTTCGATTCCTTTCTATAAACATAATTCTTTTACATGTATATAAGCCTAAAACCACAATCTAGTTTTCAATGCTACAAGCATAAATTATTTTCCTTTCTATAGTAAAGTCTAGCTTAAATTTCAACATATTTATTTTACCAAGCTTAATCTAGTTTCAATTTAAGTCTATTTTATTTTTGGATGTTTAATTTAGTTTTAGTTTTAGTTCATTCAATTCTATAAATATAGTTTAGTTTTTTTTCTATAGCAATAGATTTAAGTGTTAATTTAATTTTGCAATTTATAATTATATCAAGTTTTGCTTTCTATAGTAATAGTTTGGACAATAGTTAGTTTTCTTTTGTTGTGTAGTTTTAATTTTAGTACTTAGATTAAGTTACCTTTTAATACAACTTTAAATTTTTACAAAAGTAAAAGATAAACACTAATTCATCAAACCCTTGTTTCATTACTTTACTACTTGAAAGCAAACTAGACCACCCTTGGGTATGCGCACATATATTTTGTTGATATCATGTAAAAGCTTATACCCATGGATTGGTTATAATTAGATTAGACTTATAACTTTTTGACATCATTATCGGGGACGGTGTCAATGCATTTTCTAAGTAAAGGACACAAGGTATAGAGGTAGCAAGCTTTTGCTTTACTTTTTGCAATAAAACCTCAAGATGAATGAAAAAAGGAGAGATTACAAAGGGGGATTTCTTCTATATTTTCTATAAATTGAGGTAGTTATATTACAAGTTTCATCAGACTCATTTATCAAAGGAGAAAGACAGATTGAAGTATTGGTTGTAGAAAATAGTGATCAGTCTACCATAGAATAATTGTTTATAGTAGAAAGGCTTAATGAGCTTTTCCCTACTACAGGATATATTTCTATAGGAGAAAGATGTAGTGTTACTCTATGGCAATTAGGAAAAAGAAAGTTTCATCCCATAAACAAAATAGGAATAATAAACCCATTTAGACACTAGGGTAGGACCCTCATTTAGTAGGACACCATGACCACACTATAACAAACTATATTGGATCCTTGGGCTTATGATATGGGTGGGCATTAAGAAGAGAATGATCCCATCCAACTAGCATTTGTATTTTCTATTTAGACACTAGGGGGAGTGGCCTTGATAAAAATAATATCACCATATGTCTTTCCTTACTTCCATAGGATGATGAATGAGGACATGCACACATTCCTATTCAATTTTTATGTCCTATGTCAAAGTTATGACTATTAGAGATGCAAAAAAAATAAAGCTATTTACTACAACCCTAAAATATGTGGCCTTATGATGGTTCATGATTTTTGGTGGAAACACTATAAAAAATTAAAACCAAATGAGAAAAAAAACCTAAATAAAGATTAGGACTATTGTAGGGCTCATGACACTTGATATGAAATCTTATGAATGATGTAATGGGAGGATGAAGTGTTAGAGAATTATATGAAAAAGGTTCTAGTTCAACCTTTGAAAAAAACCAGTTTAAACTCAACTCCAAATACTTGAAGATTATATTATGAGAAGGTCCAATATGAATGTTTGGAGGGATTTTATTTGATGGAAAGAGGAGATGTCTCCCATTTAAATTCTGAATAGATCTATGAATTGTGTACGAACTACTCATGAATGAGGAGGTTAAGGGGATAGAAATTAGAATCCAAATCAACAAAAACGACAAAAAGCAGTACCAAAGCAAAAATTATAAATCTAATTGAGGACCTAAATATAGTTTTCTTAAGTTCTCTAGTGACACAATTAAATACCTCACATATGTAGAAAAACCTAAAGTAACACCTAGTGCACTTCTATGCTTGGTAACCAAGAGACACTTACCACATGATTTCCCCTAAAAAATGACAATAATTTGTATTACATGTATAGAATGTGATTGTAGATAGAAATGCCCTTTCAAGTTGTTTATAAGCAAAAAGGAGAAGACCCTAAACAAGTGCACTTTTCTATTTATAAGAAGCCATGGCAACCATGACTAATGTATTTTGGTGTGTTTTATAATCCATCCAATTTATATAATGTTTCCCCTTCAAAATCTCATCTTTATGACTCTACAAATTACTAATAACCAACCCAAGTTAGTATCCTCCTATAGAATGGTAACAGTGGCTACTACAACAATCTAGGTGGAAAAAATTGTAATGACATGGGCCATCAGTTTACTAATAGAACTAGCATATCAAACCTAACAACACCAAAAAATATCTCCAACTCTCCCTTAGTCTCTTTTATCTGTTATGAGCTCTAGAATTCAACTCTTTTGGCCACCACCTTTATTAGCCCAACTAACTCCCAATCTAAATAATAATTCTACCTAGCTTGTTTATCATAATGAGGCAACTTAGTTTCCAACCTATTCCGTAGTTATTGGAGAATATTAGAAATGTGACTTCATTAAGGAAAGATAATGTTGGACCTTGAACCACCCAACATCATCAAATAAGAAAAAAAACAAGTAGAGGTAGGATGACTTTGTGCAAGAGGCCCCTAGCAAAAATGTTATTGGACAAGATATTCCTTGGGATAAGTTACTTCTTAAGGCAAAATGGATTCCTATTCTACCATATATAGAATATATTACCCAAAAACGGGTAGATACCCAATCAAAACCTCTTCTACACAATATAATGCATCCTTGTCTATGTAAATGCTATTAAGTATTTGCACCTCAAGAACCCAAGATAACAAAGAAAAGATAAAAAATCTATCCATTTGTAAGAAACCTAATATATATAATGTTGGAATTTTTTTGCTTTCCAAGTATAATGATCCTTGTATGTAAATAGTGGATGTGTAAATTGGAAACAAGTTGATTAAAAATACCCATGTCAATCTAAGGACAATGAAAAACATTATTACCAAATCCACTATGAGTAACTTAGGGATACAAAATTTGAGGAGCACATCTATAGTTCTCTAAATGGTATACTATTTCACTATCAAACCTAAAGGAATCCTAGAATATTTAGTAATTTCTATTTATCCATGGGAATATCCTATGGAATTTATAGTTTTTCATTGAGTTTAAGAGGGTATTAATTAATTATAGGTTGAAATTGACTCATTACAATCAATGCATACATCAGTCATAGGATAGGGAATATGACCATATTTGATGAAATACATGTTATTCAACTCACACCTTGTATCCCCCAATGTAACCCATTGTGCAAGAAGATCATATAAAAACATGGGACTATCACATGGAACTATGGATAAACATGTTGAAGAAAGACTATTATAGACTACTACTCTAAAGTGCTTCCATAATTCGACTTCTATATAAATTAGTTGTTATATTATTAATATTGAGTAACTAAATAAAAATATCACCATAGAAGGGTGCTAGTATAGAGAGTTTCTTCTAATCACCTATTATAAAAGGTTAATCCAATTGACTATTTCAAAGAGCTTCTATAGCTACCTACTATGCATTAGTTGTTGCAAATCCATTATTGGTACCATTACTACAAAAGAGTGATCTTCAATATCTCATTACCACTAAAATTCATCATTTATTACAACCCAACTATTACCATCTTCATGGTCACTTCAAATCATGGCTTTTAGTCCTCTACATACCTCAATCAATGCTAGCATCCACCAAAGCTCATACTAACGTTTCTCTATAATGACTACCACACCTCCTAGCACTCTCCACTCAATAAGTAATATAGGTAAGATTTTTTCCATAACACATATTCACTTTTGAATGTAGGTAGATGTTATATTTAAAGAATTCATTGTAGTACCAAAACCACAATATTTTATAAATATTTCTCTCATGGATAATATTGTTGCATCTCCAACCTTGCATGTCATCATTGTTACTCCACTACATCTCATTAATACCTAGATTAATATCACCTCATGTATATTAACCTTGTATGATTTGCATTTCTTCTCTCCATATCATGTACCTATCTCCATCATCACATTTCTTGACATCATCACCACATAACCACACATACAACACATCCTTTCATTAGGGTTAATGTGTTTGGTGAAGGTCGACTAAAACTTAAAGTTGAGAATGATGGTATGGACATCATCTTAAGAGTTATCATGGCATATGGAGAAAAAAATACCTAGTACATTGGCCACAGAAATATATGATTTAGGGATCTTAGGACGTTTATTTCTCAAGATGTTTATTAAGTATGTTGTATGGAAAATAAAAGCAAACAACCATATAGAATTCATGCCAAATGTTATAATTTTCCTATCTTGAGAAGTTGAATGTTTTAAGTACTCTTGGAGAAAATAATCACTATAGAACCAAACAATATTATGTGTTAGAAGCATTAGGGGAGATCTAAATTGAAGGGAACCCATAGAGGATAGGGCCATCAAGTGAAATCATAAGGCATAACATAGAATATTGCTAGCATACATTTTTAGAGAGGCATTATTGCTAGCATTTTTATAGATTGTAGAAATGTAACAATTTTATAATATATGAATGTGTAGGTACCTTTAATTATGTGAAGTCTAGAGTTAGAGGATCGAAGGTCTGCATAACATAGAATATTTTGGATAAGTTCACTGATCTTCCTACCACAAAATATAGATTTTATTATGATAAGCTAACTATTGTTAGTGTCACCAAGGACTTTTTTAGACACAAAGAGACTATTAGAGATAAGAGGAAAGGATTTGAATTCAATCTACTTCCACAACCATGCGGGGAAGTGAGACTTCACATTATAAATTTTATCATGGGTGGGGGATGATTATCTTTTATTCATCCATCATTTCAACCTATTCCTTCATCTTTGATGGCAAATTTTTTTATACTATTTTTTAAAATCATTAGAAGGGATAGTGGAGTTGTCTCAACAAGAAAATTTATGGTAGTAGCCCATCATGGTCTAATAATGCTACTAGTGCTACATGCTTTGAATAAAAATTTACCAAGATTTATCTAGGCATAGCTCATCTCCATTTATCTTTCAAAAGCCTCTTCCCAATGAAACAGAGAATAAAGAACAAATTACTATAGAGGAAATTCCCTCTAAAATTACTAGATAGTAGTTAAGATATGCTCTTTTGGGGAATCTATCGAAAGTGTGCACATGTAATCAATAAAGAAAGCATTTAATGAGGTTATCCCTAGTATAACAACCCCCTCAAACCTAGCCACTATGGCATCACAAAAGCTTTTGTAGGAGGAGGCAACTAGAAAGAAGAATAAAAGGCGAGTATCCTAGTTTGTATCCCAAGTTCTATAGTAAGAATAATACTATCCAACCAATAATATGATACACCACTTAGACAAGATCCTAGAAAATTAAATAAAACAAAGTCATAGAAAAATAAAATTTCTTGCACAAAACCGCTGTCAAAACCACCACCTCCATAATCAAAGCAAATTTCTTTACAACAAGGGTTATCTACTCTATATATAGGGTCACCAAATATGTAACAATAAACATATCTCCACTACAATTGCCTTCTTTATAGTTGGAATCTCTACCGCCACAAGATTAATATTTATCACATGATAAGC
The DNA here is from genome assembly GCA_028583015.1 of Wollemia nobilis. Lineage (NCBI taxonomy): Eukaryota > Viridiplantae > Streptophyta > Pinopsida > Araucariales > Araucariaceae > Wollemia > Wollemia nobilis. Next base: position 1,704,432 of record JAQPPZ010003287.1, on the reverse strand, counting down.
AAGATCTGATAGGACTACTAATGAAACTACCCATGCTAAAATTGAAGACTGAGTAGAAGGAGAAGCCTCAAAGGTCTGAATTAATTCATATTCCAATGCATAAGAATTTGAGATAAAAATTCCCTAGAAAAAGGATCATCATTGAAGATCACTAAAGAGTAATAATAGACTTGAGAGTCACTATTAGGGTCATGGAGATTTGAGAGGTATGCCTATCCCATTATGATGCTCATGCTAAGAAACTAATAAAGCAAGTGCTTTATGGAAGCAAGGTCCACTAGGATGAATTATATCCAACACTGTGAAAGAGATCCAATCTCCCTTTTGAACGTTAGGATAGCCTTGGATGAGGTAGAACTTTTTACACTAACCATTCATACTCTTTGACCAATGGATTAACCTTAGGTTATATCTTCCCTTATTCTAATAGAAGTTTCTATATATTAGATATTAGAGGTCTTAAGATTCATGGGAAGAGACCACAAACTAAAAAGTTATAGTAGTATAAGGATGTGATGGCCTTGAGATAGAGATGTATACAAAATGGTTTAACTTTACCATTTTTTTTTAATCCACCATGTAAGAAATGCTAAATTAAAAACATGAGGAGAGTTATCCTATCAGATCATTTGTAGATAGAATATCATATGTTGCTATAGAATTTTCTACTACTCAAGAAGTTCTTACCATTGCTAAAATATCTACTACCATAGGAGTACCTTTGAAACACCTACCACTTGAGAAGCATTTGCTATAATAGAACCAAACATTGTCAAAGAATAGGTTATTGATGGATCTTTTATTGTTGAAAAACATCATTGTCAAAGACTCAACCAATGGATATAACCCTAATGTTGCATTTTGGGTAGTGATATCAAAGGCACACTTTTATTAGTTGGATGAAGACATGCAAATTCCTAAAATTAGGGGGGAATGATGAGTCATTTATATATTATTTTTATTACACCCAAAACCTATTGATTTGTGTATCTTTTTAACACATCTAAAATATCTTTAAATACATTTCCTATGTATTATGGAATAAACCAGATCAATTGCTTTAAAATATATTTTACAACTAATAGCACTATGTAAATGCAATTGCTATAGAATAATGTCAACCACCTTATAATTGTTGATGTTATTGGGCATTTGCACATGGAAAAATGACAAAGTAGAAAATTTTACTTACCTCTAGCTATCATAGGTAGATTGAGTGTAGGATATAAGAGTAGCCAAACAAGGACCCAAAACTAAAAAATGTATGATGAGTTTGAAAAGAAGTTGAAAAGTAAGAATAAACTCACCTAAACCATTGACTAGTAAATCTATGCTAAATGATGACAACCATTGATAGTCTCTTTGGTTATATGAAAATGGAACAAATGCCATAATCATAAGGTATTGCAATCACAAAAAATCTAAATAGAAAACAATTCATTTGTATACATATCAAATAAATTTAACAAACTATGATTGTTGTGAGTGTATATAAATATGCACTTCTATGAGTATGAAAGTATTGGTGTAATAAAGTATAGATAATAGCAGATATGATAGACTATAGCCTAGGTCAACTCTATAATTTATCTTCATATTAATGGAAGTTTAGTTCAAAGTAGTCCAAGATCTTTAATGTTTTTCGAAGGGGAGTTCAAATCCTTGCTTGCCTAGTGTAGACACTAAAAATCAACCCATGTTTCATCAATTCAATCTCATACATTGACCCTCTAACCAACCAAACCAAATTCACCTTTAAAAGGCCTAAAATTAAGCATTTGTTGCTTCAAAAATTAAGGTCATCTTTGAGCCAACTGTTCCCTATCAAATTTTCTCCAAATTTACCAAAACCACTACCGTTGGATTGGGATCGAAAAGAGATTGTCAATGAGTATAGATTTGCCTATATTCTAGCATCATTTGGTCCAAAAAATACAAAAAAAATTGCACATGGGTCTAGCTACCACGATTTCATGATTCTCGAAGGTTCTAGGTCGTTTAGGGTTCCAAAACCCTAGGAATCCCCGCCCAGTAGCCAACCTTGCTTTTCCAAAATTTTAACCTAACCCTAATTTATTTTCCTCCATTTTTACCCTAAAAATCCCTATAAATAGGGGTATTGAGATCCCATTTTAAAAATGGATCCATTCAATATTGCAATTAATATTGTACTCAAGTGATTTTTTTATATTAGAATATTGGAAATAATACTAAAATACTTTTGAATCGAGAGGGTATCTTATTAGGGGTTGCCCCCTAAGGGGCCTGGAAAATGGTCTAGTGCTTTAACGATAAAAAAAATTGAAGGCTGAAGGAGCGTGGAAGGTTGGAGGTTAAAGGAGCATGGAATATTGGAGGTTGAAGGAGCATGGAAGGCTAGAGGCTGAAGGAGCGTGGAAGGCTGGAGGCTGAAGGAGCATGGAAGACTAGAGGCTGAAGAAGTGTGGAAGGCTAGAGGTTGAAGGAGCATGGAAGGTTGAATGATGAGTTGATATTTGGAGTGTCAAGGCTAAAGGAGTGTGGAAGGTTGGGTTGGTTGAAGGAGCATGGCCTGGCTAAAGGAGCTACAGTGAAAAGCTGGGATGTTGGGTGGAAGGCTAGGATGGCTGAAGGAATGTGGAAGGTTGATAAAGTTGAAGGAGCGTGGAAGGTTGGGTTGGCTGAAGGAGCTGCAATGGAAGGCTAGGATGTTGAGTAGAAGTCTAGGAAGGTTGAAGTAGCATGGAAGGCTACTTACAATTAGAAAATTGAAATTGCAAAGTGTGAAGGATTAGGATTTTTTCTGAAAACATCTGATCTCTTAGGAGCCATATATTTGTTAAGAGTTATCAGATTCAACTGATTCTTAGACCAACTTGTGAAAAATTTGAATAGATTTAAAATTAATGGTCATATGCAAAAATCCAAGTAATATTGAGGGACATATGACCCTGTGAAGTCAACCACTCAGAACAAGGGTAGTGACAATTTTTCAAGTTGCAAAAAATGAAATTGCAAAGTGTGAAGGATTAGGGTTTTTTCCCTTAAAATATCTCATCTTTTAGGAGCCATATCTTTGTGAAGAGTTACTTGGAACAACTTGTGTAGAATTTGAATAGCTTTAAAATGAGTGGTCATATGAAAAAATCTAAGCAATATTGTGGGAGATACACCATTGTGAAGTCAATCATTGAAACGAGGGCAATGACAATTTTTCAAGTCGCAAAAAATAAAATTACAAAGTGCAAAGGATTAAGGTTTTTTCTTGAAAAACATCTCATATTTTAGGATCCATATATTCATGAAGAGTTATCCGATTCAACTGATTCTTGGACCAACTTGTGCATAATTTGAATATTTTAAAATGAGTGGTCATATACAAAAATCTAAGCAATATTGAGGGAGATACAACACTGTAAAGTTAACCATTCGAAACAAGGGCAGTGATGATTTTTCAGGTCACAAAAAACGAAATTGCAAATATTTTCCAACTAGGGTTTGAACTATAGGAAGAGCAATGAAGGTCTATGACTTCAACGAGGAAGGAAACTAGCAATTTAGATTTGGTAAAGTAGACTATGATAGTATGATGTTTTGGAAATTATACTCTACTAAGATGCAAGGCATAGATATTAGAGGTGAATTTTTGGCATCGTGAAGGTTGCTATAAGAAAATGTCAAAAAATATGCTAGATTCTAGAGTAGTTGTATTCATACAAAAATTTGAAAAGATCTAAAAAATGAAAATCAAGAATTTAGACATTTTATGTAAAATGATGTAGTTTTCTAGCTCTAGCATCTCAATTGATATGAGAAGTGTATATATTTGTAAATTTTCAAGATCTAAAGAAGAGAGATGTAATTTTTCAAGGGTGGGGGACCCGAGTACAACCCCTTATTATCCAACAAAAAAAATTGCTTTTATTATCACTCTCAAGCTAACAATATTCTTCTAAAGTTCTCAAGTTCTGCATTACTAATTTGGAAGGATTTTAGGAGGGATGGCAAGGCTCATATCAGAGGACCACTCCTTTATCAGTTATTTCCTCTCTTCTCTTTTTTTTGTATTCCTACTTTGATTTCTTTTTTTTTGCTTTTGTTTTCTATTAATGTTCCCTCTTGTTCTAATTTTTGTTATTTAAAACCCTAGTTAGCTTCCTTATCTACATAAATCTTGCTTTAGACTTGGGGGCAAGTCCATATTTCCTTATTTTACTTTCCATCTATTTTCTCTTCCTCTCTATTGGACATTTTCTCTTTTGTTTTTTATTTCCATGCATTTATGCATCCTTTTTTATTTTTGCCAGCTACCAAAGCTCATCGATTTTATGTTCATTTTTTGTCATCTAAAGGACCTAGGGGTCTTAACTACCTCACCTACAAGCTTAGTCTCCACAATAGCCTAAGAAAGCCCCTAAAAACTAATGCCAAAATTTGATTTTCCTATTTTATAGGTTTTGCAAGTTTATGGTTGGCCTTTCTAGGGTGCAAAATTGATTTCATGGTTGGGTTTTATAGGGTGCAAAATTGTTTTAGCCATCGGTTGAGGTAAATTTATTTGTGACTTTTTATAGCATTTGTATTTAAATATTGTTTGTTGTTGATTTTGCTCTCTATTTCCACACAAAAATCAAAAGGGATAAAAAAACCTATTTTTCTTATTTTATTTTAGGTTGTAGTTCATTAAATAAAAGGGAAATTAAAGAACATAGACTAGATTTTGATTTATTTGTTTCCTTTAACCTTTATAGGTATTCAAATATAAATTGCATATAGTTGTGCACTTAGGCTAATTTTTATTTGTGCATTCTCTTGGACCCTTGCCTAAAAGAGAAAGAATTAATTTCTTGTATCTTAAGAATAGTCTTCATTTAATAAAAGAGTCATTCCAGGTTAGCTCTTGTATTCTTGCATATTTTATCTTATGCATTTTTATTGAAGCTTTCATATATTGACAATATTTATTTATAGATAAAAATAAACTTAGGTGTTTATGCAATAAACACATAAAACAAAATATTTGGAGTGAATCCATAAAACACTCCTGGTGAACCCCTCAAACCCAAAACACACCGATTTGAGACGAGGACAAAGCTCTGTGGGGATATCAAGCCTGGTGGATCCACTAAGAATTATCTATGTGATGTACCTCCTCATATTTTTTGTGAATCCAATGTGAAGACCTCCTTTGAAGATAAAAATTTGTTTAAACTTAGGCAATATCACTTAATTTTATTTGCATAGATTAGATCATTAATTAAAGGTTTAGTAATTTATCTTCCTTAATTAAACTAATATATAGTTTTGAAGCATCTTCCCTTTAACCATGGCACCTACTCTTCAAAGCAAGAGAAGGGTTTTGGATCCAAATGAGAATCCCTTGTTGTATGACAATGATCAATTTGATAAGGAAACCCCTAAAATTGAAGAGGATGAGGATATTTCGACCTATGATAATTGTGATCCTATAGAAGGGACCCATGGCCAAATCACCTTTATATATCATGATCATGATATGAATTTCCTAATATAGAATAAGCATATCATGGATGAAATTCTAGGAAAAGGATATCCACTTCAATGAAGCTAGACCATCCAATATTCAACAAGTTTCTCATCCTAGTTCTATTCCTCTGTATAGTACTCATCAAAATCCTTTGTTTCAATAATCTCATCCAAATCATAATATCAACCCATTTTATAATCTAACTTACGCTACATCAACCACAACCAATATTGGAGGAATCTCTCAACCACCTCCAACTAATAATCATAATCAATTTTATTCAAATCCTCCTAATAACAATTGTTCTTCTACTAATTCAAATGTCAATAACTATTATTCTCTTCCATCAAATACTCATTATGTTCCTCCACAAGATACTACACAACATCATTCTTATCATAACCCTTATCATAATAGTATGAATATTTCACACATGAATCAAGTCCCGTTTCAACAACCTATGATAAACAACTATAACCCACCCTTGGAAAATTTTGGAACAAATATACCAACAACCCAATCATTGACATTACACAATAGTAATCTTGAGATCCAAAATTGAACCTATTTAGTAAAAAAACTTGATCAAAGAACAAACATAATTGAAGCACCTGGTTTCACTTATTATTATATATAAATGTGTAATCAACCTTTGGATCCTGTGATTGCATGTCAGACATACCCTAAGATTTTTTCTACATCATTACAACCGATTTATAAGGGTACTTAGGATCCAATAGAACATTTAAGAATATTTTATATAGCTTGCCACAATATTACTTATGATGATATGATATTATTAAAAAAATTCCCTAAGATTCTTGGAAGATCACCCTTAGAGTGGTATTATCAACTACCTTGCCACTCTCTTAGAAACTTCAAAGAAACCATTGAGATGTTTGTCCATCATTTTGGTGCATATGTGGAGAAAATAGTAAGTCTCTAAGGCCTCTACCTTCTTAAGCAAGCCAAAGATGAGAAATTTTTATATTTCTTATCCTAATGAAGAGGATTAATTGGATAATTTCAATATATCCCACCTCCTAGGGACTTGATAGAGATATTTATCAATAATGTATAGGAAAAACTCTCTTATGAGCTAGAAACCACAACTATAACATCCTTTGATCAAGAAGTGGATTTGGTGAGAAGAGTAGAAAAGGCCCTCAAAATAAGAGGATAACTAAGACGTAAGAAAGAAGAGGAAAAAAAACTACAATACAAGAATAAGCATGTGGTAGGTGAGTCACTGACAACCAACAATGTCAATATTTTAGGTACCCTATAGAAGTTAGTTCTCAAAAAACCATAAAAACCTCCACCAAGAAATTTCACAAAGCTCAACCAACATTTGTTGTCTATCCTTAATCAACTATTGGATGCTAAAATGATTGAATTACAAAACATTAGGTAACTTGACACAACAATTAATTGGTATAACCCTAATCGACATTATGATTACCATAGAGTGGATGTGAATATCGCTAATTAATGTAAAATACTTAAAAGTATGGTTCAAGATTTATTAGATGAGGGTCACCTTATATTAGGTGACTTTGAACCTACCTCATCCACTAATCAAGACATAGGGATATTCCAAGACCCTTTGCCTAAACCATGAACAACAAAAAACCAGTCAAGTTTCCTATCATGATGTACGACCCCCTTATGATAACGTGGTTGCCATGATAGCAGTAACCTCTAGACAACAATCCCAATATCCTTAAACACAAGAGAAATCAATTTCTAACTAGCCTTATAGACCACCATTGATATTGAAGAATAGCCAAAAGAAAAACACAAGTGTTGACAAACCATCCTTAGTTCTAAAACCTTGACCAAAACTCTCTTTTGATCTCAAATAAGAACTTGCAAATAGAGCAACTAAAATTTATATTCTATAACTTCTTCAAACTTCTTCTATCCATAGAGAAGCCTTAATCAAATTGTTAAGTAAACATTTTTTTCCCTTAAGATATTCCATCTGATAATCTTGTTAATATTCTTGATACTCTTGGAATTAATCATATCATTCTTTATGAAGATGATCTTCCTCCCACAACCCTACAAGGGGGCTTCCCTCTTTATATTATAGGCTACATTGGGGATAAGTTTATAAAGAGAATATTAGTTGACAATGGTTCATCCCTTTACATATATAGTTTTCAATTTATCCAAAAATTTGGAATGGGGGAAGAAGATCTCAAAAAATCTTATGTCATCATAAAATTTTTCAATAATGAAGCCTAAGAGTCCTGTGACATTATCTCCCTTACTCTTAAATTAGGACCTAAAATTCTTGATAGTCTCTGCTATGTAGTATCTTATCCAACTTATTTTAATATTCTTCTTAGACACCCTTAGATTCATTCTATGAGGGTCATCCCATCAATTCTTCATATATATTGTTCAAATTATGAGGATGAGTCCCACATCCTCATTCAAGAAACCATTGAGATGTTTGTCCATCATTTTGGTGCATATGTGGAGAAAACAGTAAGTCTTTAAGGCCTCTACCTTCTTAAGCAAGCCAAAGATGAGAAATTTTTATATTTCTTATCCTAATGAAGAGGATTAATTGGATAATTTCAATATATCCCACCTCCTAGGGACTTGATAGAGATATTTATCAAGTATGAATTTTAAAATCAGCTTGTAACTATTTTGAGTGACCCTCATCCATTCCAATATTGTTCAATGGTTGAGCAAGCCCAAGGTAAAATAATTTTTTTCCCTATAGTTTCTGTTAATGAATTTTATTCTTCTTATTCTTCATCTATTTATCATTCTTCTAAAATTATCAAGGCTAAAAAGCTTGAAAATCAATGAAAAGCCTCAAAAGTCCCTTCTTCTTAGAATCAAATAAATCAATCGATTCAAAATTCCTTTATAGCTATAGTTGCACTACCACCTTCACCATGCACTTTGGGTATACCCCATAAGAAGGGTGGAGTAGTACACATAGGCATGTGTACCTTTACTTACGTGTGAACTTATTCAAAAGAAAATATCAATGGTAGTAACCCTCTACCCATAGAGAAGCCATTTGCAACTTGCTACCTCTTAAGATTACACATTACCCAAGAAAATCCTAACTAACATGATATATCAAGGCAAATATTTGGGCCCTTAACAACAAGAAATCAAAGAAGCTTTAGAAGTTGAGTTTTGGCTTGATCAGTGTGGCATTGACTACATCCCTGACAAGAATCAACCTTTTAGGGATGTAGCCAATGCCACACATCCTTGTTATTAGGTGTGGCCATGATAACTTTTACTAAATTTTTGGATCATCATGACTTGGATTAGGATGATCAAGATGAGGAACCTCCTTCCCCAACCACCATTTTTTTATAACTTAGTTACCTTGGTCCAACCTAATCTAATAGCAACCCTAGGATAGTATGCTAAAGGAGATACATTTTGTGATATGGCTCATGAAGATATCCTCTGAAATAGCTTCTTCTTTTATGGATCAGTCCCTTGTGTCACCCATGTCGAATATTCTAACCCTCAAGAGGATAAAATTCCTATATCTCATGAAGATATTGAGTAATTAGGAGTAATCCTAGCCTCTCTTCATTATGAGGATGAGTCCCATATCCTCATTCAAGAAACCATAGATATTAATATTGAAACCGTAGAAAGTCCTAAGATCCTCAAATTAGGGCAAGCCCTCTCAAAGTTTAACCTTAACCAAATCCTATGCTGGTATGGAATCCATTTAGTCATCATTTATGATAATGGATCTCCTTTAAATAATAAGAATGCTTATAAAATTGTGCTAAATACAATATTCAACATAAATGGTCAACCCCCTATTACCCTCAAGGTAATTGTCAAGTTAAAGCCTCTAACAAATCCTTAGTTAAGATCCTTAAAAAGCTGGTTAATAAGACCTGTTAAGATTGACATATTCATCTTAGTTCTACTTTGTGGGCTTATTGTACCAATGTGCAAACACCTATATGTGCAACCCCTTTTGTCTTGGTCTATAGCATCAAGGTTGTTTTCTCGTTTGAGTTAGAAGTCCCTTCCTTGTGCATCTTGCTACAAGACACTTCTGGCGATGATGAGAACTGCCTTGCTTGCTTGAACCAATTAGACTTGTTGAATGAGAAGTGCATCTATGCCTTAGAGCATCTTTGAGCCTATCAAAATAGGCTCAAGTGAAATTACATTAAGAAAGTTAATAGTTATCTTCTCAAGTAGGGGATCTTATCCTCAAAGAAAACCAAAGGAACGCCAATGCTTGAACTAATTTGAAGGACAAATTTTAGCCCAATTGGATAGATCCCTTTGTCATAATAGCTAAGTTTGGCCCAAGAGCCTATTGTCTAGCAACCCTAGATGATAAAGATCTCAAAGAACCCATGAATATTTTGCATCTCAAAAGGTACTATGCATAACCTTCTTTTTCTTATTTTCTTCTAGTCTCTCCCTTCTTGTGTTCTTCTATTTCTTCTTGATCATCTTATATTAATTCTTCTATTTCTTCTACCAAATCTCTTTTGTGCTAACTTGCGTTTTTTGCTTGCTCATACTACATGATTGCTTGTCATATTTTGCATGAATTGCTTGACATACTTCTCCTTTGCAATTATGCTTGTAATATAGTTATTTTACTTCTTGATCATAATTGCATCTGACTGCTTATTCATGTAGATCCTTGGGGACTTTACAATGAGGTAATGATGACATCTAGTCAAGATTAGCTCATATGCATTGCACTTGCACTAGGTCATTGATGCTTAGTGAATCCTCATTTTTAGGGCATATATTTTGCATTACCTACTAGGATGCTCTGGTTACCTCTCTTGTATACATACATGGGTAATTCTATGCTAGTGGGAAGTCTTTCTTTGTTCTCATGCATTTACATATAGCTACATCTGTTGGCATAGTATTCTCTTATTTTCTTGTATATCCTTTGACCTTGAAAGTATAGAATTCATCTACATTTCCACAAGTCAAGGGATATACACCTTATTTTATTTCACACTCTCTATGTATATTTTTGTGATCAGGCCTCCCTCATCGACCTTTCAGTTGTTGAGGGATACTCGTAGGATATAATAGATACCGCATGCATATCATTTATGGTGTTCATACAACCATTGACAATTATATGAGTATATCTTGGCTATAAAAATAACAAAAATGATACTTTCTTCTTGTGCTTTAAATATTTTCTTCTACTATTTTATCTATCTTGCTTGTATCTATCACATACACATACTTGTACTTTGCTCATTTGCTTTTCCACCTATGAGCACACACCCTTACCAGGTATCACTCTATTTATGACCACTTGTGAGCACACACCCCTATCGAATATCACTCTTGTGACCTCTTGTGAGAACACACTCTTTTTGGGTATCACTCCACCTTTGGTCTTTCATGAGCATACATCCTTGCTAGGTATCGCTTCACTTTTGATCATCTATGTGCATGCACCCCTATTGGGTATTGCTCCATTTTTTGGTCACTTACTCACCCCTATTGGGTATCACTCCATATTTTACTCAAATCCATGTCATTTTAGTCACACTAATCTCTCATTATCTATGTTGATTCAAGTGACATGATTGAAGCACCTCTTCCCTCTCTTTGAACTTTTTGTAGCCTTCTTCTTTCATCTCTTTCTTCTCTATTTTCCTCACCATTTATTCCATCATTTTCTTTACTTAAATATAATAATCTAATAATCATAAAACATCTCACATCTACCAATCTATTCATCAATCCTCAACTAGGGGCATCAATCATTTCTCTCATTTCTTCATCTCTCCTTATCACTTCATCTTCCCTTCTGCATTAATCCTTGGTCAATATAATCATATCTAATCCTTCTCAATCTTCATCAAGTATTTTTTCCTTTCTATTTCTCCTCAACCCAAAATTAATCGAGTTTCATCAATTCAACTAGGTTTCCCCTCCAAAAATTAAGGGAGCACCCTAGGTTAGGGGTATACATGCATACAATTTATGTATAAGCAATTAATTCCTACATCATCCACTCTACATTGGCTTTTCAAGAAACTCCCTACCATCAAAATTGGTGCACAACTATTTTTGATGCATTTATTCTACAATGAATACATAAAAAGGGAGAAGAATATAAATGCTAAAAATTGATCAACTTTTCATCAATTCTCATCAAGTCACCCTCATACATTGACCCTCTAATTAGCCAAACCAAATTCACCTTTCAAAGACCTAAAATTCAACATTTATTACTTTAAAAAGTAAGGTAATCCTGGGGAAGATCGAACAACACACAAATGATACACATGTGTTTCTCTATTTCCTATAAGAGAACCAAATATTTTCTTCTTTCATGCCAAAAATGAGGTTACAAAAGAAAGAGCCCATACCATGTTTTCCCCTTTTCCCGCCTAAAACCAGAAATTTAAAATTTGAAATTTGGGGGCAACTTGCCAAGGTCATAACTTCACGCTCGTTGACCCGATTGACTATTACAACATATTTTCGAAAATGACATGAAACGAGCTAAGCGGGACGTTAACTAAAAATCTTCAAATTCGACCTCTAAGACCTTCAAAAATCACCTGCAAGTTTTATTAGTTTTTCTAGCAGGAATTGTTTTTTTTTTCACTAGTTTTCAACAAAATGAATTAAATACAATTTGGGTGATGCAAGATCACTCTTACACCGTTGGATGCTCCTGCATCAGACACCCAGGGTAAATTTAGAAGTGACCTTCACTTCTCTGTTGTTGGAGGAAAACCAAGGCGTTCAACATCAACCTTCGATAACCAAGATGAATCTTCATCAGGTCTGCCCTTCCACTTAACCAGATATTCTGCATACTGCCTGTTTATGGTACTTTTGGCTATGTGGGTATCCAATATCTCTTCTATCTCTTTTGTCTCTAGATTAGATGTTGGAATATTTCATAATTCTGATACTGGTCCCTCTCCATTGTCTCCTTCATGGTATTCTGCCAAATCTGAAATGTTAAAAACAGGTGATATGTTAAGCCCACTTGGCAATTCCACTTCATATGCATTGCCCGAATCCTGTTTTTCTATGATTCTACATGGTCCAAACTTCTTAATTTTCAACTTGTTATAGGTTTTAGCAGGAAACCTTTCTTTTATCAGATGGACCATAACTTCATCTCCCACTTTAAATTCCTTAAACCGTCGCTTCTGGTCTGCCCTTGTCTTGTACTGAGTATTAATCTTAGTAATGTGCTTCTTCACTTCTTCATGAAAGCTCTTAAGGTGCTCTGCAAAGTCCTCATCCTCAACACTGTTCTTTTCCTCTCTATCCATATTTCTCAACTCATAAGCATTCCTTGGGCTGCTACCATACACAATCTGGAATGGGGATTTATTAGTACTCCTATTGACAGAATTATTGTATGCAAATTTTGCCTGTGGCAAAACCAAGTCCCAACCCTTGGGCTTATCTCCTACCAAGCATCTCAGTAGATTACCCAAACTCTTGTTCACCACCTCTATTTGCCCATCAGTTTGCGGGTGGTATGTAGAACTAAATTTTAGAGTCTTCAATTTCTTCCATAGGATCCTCTAGAAATGCCCAACAAACTTGGTATCCCTATCGAAAACAATACTCTTTGGTAGACCATGAAGTCGTACCACCTCTTTGAAAAATAACCCTGCAACATGATCTGCATCATTAGTTTTCTAGCAGGGAATAAAATGTGTCATCTTTGAAAACTTGTCAACTACAAATATGGAGTCATTCCCCCTCTATGTCCTTGGTAGGACAATAATAAAATACATGTTGATGTCCTCCCATGGTCTCTATGGTACAGGTAATGGCTGATATAATCCAGTGTTCTATCTCACACCCTTGGCCATCTGGCATACTATGCAACTTTTCACAAATATTTTCACATCTTGCTGCAACTGTGGCCAATAGTAGTTCTCACTAACGAGGGCAATGGTCTTATCTCGACCAAAGTGTCCAGCCAATCCTCTACTGTGCTTCTCCTTAACCAGATTCTCCCTCATTGAACTCCTTGGAATGCATAATTGATTTCCTTTGAACAACATTCCATCTTGGATCAAAAAATCCAACCACTTAGTCTTGTCCAAAGTAACAGGTGCTAAACAAACCCTCCAAGCCTCTGAAAATTCAAGATCTTCATGGTACAAACCCTTAAGTTTGTCAAACCCTACAACTTCCACCTTCATTTATGTCAATAAACACTACCTTCTACTTAAGGTATCTACAACTCTATTTAAATTTTCGCTCCTATGCTTCAACACAAAGGTATAACTCTGTAGAAACTCAACCCACTTTAAGTTCCTATGATTTAGCTTTCCTTGGCTATTAACATACTGTAAGGCCTGATGATCAATATATATAACAAACTCTTTTGGTAACAAATAATGCCTCCATTTCTTTATAACCTGAACTATAGCATAAAACTCCCGATCATATATATAATATTTATTTCTAGCATCATTAATCTTCTCACTAAAATAGGCAACGGGTTTACCTTCTTGACTCAACACAGCTCCTATGGCACTACCACTAGCATCACAATCTACCTGAAATACCTTATTAAAATCTAGAAGTGCTAAAATAGGTTGCTCTGTGACCTTCTTCTTCAACATATCAAAGCTCTTATCTGCTCCTAAGGTCCACTTAAATTCTTTCTTATCCCTCTCATTATTTCTGTAAGGGGTGCACAAATACTGCTGAAATTTCTAATGAATTTTTTGTAAAAACTTGCTAGACCATGAAATGATCTTACCTCAATTATGCTCCTTGGAGTAGGCCATTCAATGATAGGCCTCACATTTTTTGGGTCCATTTTTAGACCTTCATTTGAGATGACAAATCCTAGATACACTAACTCCTTCACAAAACTGCACTTCTTCAAATTAATCAACAATTGCTCCTCCCTCAGCTTCTCAAAAACCCTTTTGATATGCATCAGGTGCTCTTCTAGGGTCTTGCTAAATATTAAAATGTCATCCAAATAGACAATGACAAATTTTCCTAAACACTCCTTTAATACCTCATTCATCAGCCACATGAATGTGCTTGGTGCATTGGTTAGCCCAAATGGCATGACCAACCACTCATACAAATCCTCTCTAGTCTTGAAGGTTGTCTTCCACTCATCTCCTTCTCTGACACGAATATGATGGTACATTAACCATTTACTCTTACTATAATATTTGCTACTGTGAGGTAGTTCTTCCCTTTCCTGTAACTTGTTATTTAATACTGCTCTAAAATTTTGCCTATTTTCATTTGTTAAGAGAATGTTTCCCTTATGAGGATATTTATTTTGATTGCCTTGCAAGTGTTTTTCCCTTGGTTTGTCTCCATGCATTCGAAGTTTCATAACAATTGGGTTGTGATTTGACTTAAGTTCCATTGGAGAATCTTCCACTTCTAGCTCCTCTATTTTTGGTATGTAATTTTGTGAGCATATTACATAGTCTATTACACTTTGTCCCTTATATGTTTTGCATGTATACTTTCCTAATTTTTTTTATTTGTTCATCCCATTGCAAATAATCAAATTGTGTATGTTGCAGAGGCCTAAAAACTCTTCTCCATATTGCATGATAGCCCCGTGCTCATATTCTGAAGTCCTGATCCATTACTAATTTTCCTCTTCTAGCATCCAAAGAGGATTAATCTCAATATCTTCACTACCTTCTAGAATGTTAGCTTGCTTATTTCTTGTCCTTGCATTGAAATCTCCAATTAATATAATCTCCCCCAACTTATTGTATATCGAAATGTCTCTTTTTAGGGAGGAGTATGGATCTTCTCTATTAAGATCATGTTTCTTATAGAATTTAGAATTCTTGGGAGCAAAATAACATGTTGCTATGTTGATAACTGACTTATTTTCTAGGATCTTTATCCAGATGTACTGTTTGTTTTCATCTTGTTTTTCAATTTTAATGACCCTATCCCATTCATCTTTTATTAAAACCATAATACCCCCATTCCCTTTGCCATTTTCTGCTGCTTTATTCCATATTGCTATTTTTTTGTATCCCATAAATTTTGGAGTCCTACATCCATTGTGTTCATGTGTTTTCATCAGTATGATTATATCTTTGTCTCTAGCAATGGGCCCTAACCCGGGTCCTCTTCTCCAAGGGTAACCTCTACAGTTCCAACTTACCATCATAAGATGTTCCCAGGCGGGCCATACTCCCTATTTGTTTTGAGTTTGTTTAGATGTGATGTATGCCTTTCCATTTATTAAATATGCATGTTTCCCTTCATTCCTTGCTGCCCTCACCTTTTCCCATTCCTAATTTCTTTCTTCCTGCTGTAAAAGTGTTAGGTCATCATATAAAAAGAATTGTGACCCTCTCAACATGCCTCTATTTTTTAGTAACCTTGTTTTATCCTCGTAGCTCATCAATATGACCCGAATATGCCTATCTCTACCTCTTTCTCTCAGCCTACCAATTCTACTTGCTTTTTTTATCTGACCTTTCCATGGTAATCGATCTGACAAGAAGTCCTTGATTAAACGATTTGTGTCTTCCCTATCCTCATAATCTTTCAACCCTTTGATGATTATATTTGATAACTTCTCATGTCTTTCTTTCTCTTCTGTTATTTGAATTTTTACTTGCTTCTCTATCAACTCTTTTTGTTGGTTGACTAAGTCCTTGGTTAAATGATTTGTGTCTTCCCTATCCTCATAATCTTTCAACCCTTTGATGATTATATTTGATAACTTCTCATGTCTTTATTTCTCTTCTGTTATTTGAATTTTTACTTGCTTCTCTATCAACACTTTTTGTTGATTGACTGGTTCTTTTACTACTTGAAACCATGTCTTTGCCTTTACTAATTCATTTTGTAGCTCATTTTCTCTTGTTTCCATGTTTTGGAGTGTTTCTCGTACCTCTTTTATTTGATTTGCATTTGTTTTTTCCACCTCTATTGTATCATTGATTATGGGTGGATGGCTTGTTTGATGACATGCCATTCACACTGACCCATGTTTGCAAGGTTTTGTAGCTTTGACACTTGCTCCTTAAGTTGGCTGTTTTCCTTTTCCAACCTCTAAATGGTGTTTATAACCTCATCTGATTTAGTATCTCTTAATTTTTCTCTCATTTTCATGCTTTCAAGTTTCTATTTCATCTTCATTAGCTCTTGCACATAAAGTCTTGGTGCCCACATGAGTGGTGTGGTTGTGGGACTGTAAGTTTCTTCCTCGTCTGAAAACTCATTTTGGTGCCCTCCATTTTCCATGCTGAATGCTTTCTTGCGGTTATTTTTTATTTTTTTTCTCCTCTCTTGTTTTTCGTTCTGTATTCTCTTGTGTTGTCATTTTACCTTCTTTTCTTTTATCTTCTCTCTTTTGTCCACTCTGTTGGGTTGATTGATCTCCTCGTTTGATGATGGTTAGTGCCTTTGATTGTTCCTTATTCTCCACTTGTTTATGTGGTAGAATGTTTTTTATTTTTATTTTTCGATATGTGCTCTTCATTGTTGTTGCCCTTGCTCGAGCTTGTCATCGCCTTAATATCCTCCAATATTGTTTCTCATTGACATATATCGGTTCTTGCAATTGTTGCTTCCCTCCTTCCATTGTCGAACCCTTTATATTATTGATCCGATAGAATAAATGTGTAGTAAAACCCTCCGCTAAAAACCCTTGCCGAACCTCTATACTATTGATCCGATTAAATATATAAAACCCTCTACCGCAAACCCTCCTTGCTTTGCAAATCCTCCTCCGCTGCAAACCCGCTGAACAAATTTGTGTATATATCTATGCAAATCCTCCTTTGCTGCAACCCTCCTCCACTACAAACCCGTTGAAACAGACTCAACCCTTTTGTTTTATGACGAAATTTTTTTTTCGTATATTTTGCATTGCTGTTTTTGCCGTATGTTTTTATGATGGTGACTAAAACCCTTTTCAAATTCCTAGCAATCAAGAAATGTAAATCTAGCAATCTCTTCCAAATTATTGAACGTTTTTTTTGAAATGAACAAATAGTAAAATCCAAAAATTCAAATGCCAACTGGATTATGTGTGCCGGCGAGCCTATTCGTGTATTTATTAGATCTACTCTGCTATGTGACTGTTATATTGTTGTTATACTCTGTGTCTAAGCTTAAGCCTATAGTAAGTATAGGAAAATCTGTGTCTAAGCTTAAGCCTATAGTAAGTATAGGAAAATTGCAAGTGCCGTAGGGTAAAATTATAAAAAGATTTTGTTGGGAATATTATAATGATTACGGTTTTAAAATTATAAAAAGATTTTTTTGGAATATTATAATGGTTAAGATTTTAATTTTTTTTTACGTTTATACCTGTATAAGTTTATTATATGTTAAAAACATATTGAAGGAAAATTGCACCCTATGGAGAGGTGGTTTTATTCCGAGAGATCCATTACATAGTTTTGATTAACGAGGAACAGACCAATGACCAATCTGAAAAGAGGAAACGTTGAGCGACAAGTTACTCGTCATCAGCGACGGAGCGAAGGTAGGGTGACTCCTCCACGCCGTCGCCGCAGTTGACGAATTGGTAGTCGACCATGAGATGCCCCCGCGCGTTTCCAGCCCCGTTGGTGTCCAGCTGTCTGAACACGTTAATGTCCAAGTCGAGGCCACCGTTGCTGCACTAATCAACTATTCTCACCGTTGCCTGTGACCCCGTCTCCCTGTTGGTCACGCGCAGGCACTTTCCACACGAGGCCTGTCCTCGGGCCCCTACCGGCCCGCAGAAGGCGGTCCAGCCGTACTTCTGGCGCCACGAGAGGGGCTTCCCTCCGTCCCAGGTGGAGCAATACGCACTCACGGCGTAAAGGTCCCAGTTATGCCTCTCCGGGTAGTACTCGTGATACGTCGACCGAACATTGTACGCCTTGTCGCCACCACCGCCGCTGGGCTGGCAGTTGCTCTGGCAGCCTTCACCACAGTGGGCTGTGGTGGTTCCACACCAGCCGTACTGACTGCAACATTCGCCGCCGCTGCAAACTCCTCCACCTCCTTGCCGTCCACAGTTCTGGGCTGCGCACAGCAACGGAAGGGCCGCCGCTACAGCCACCATCAACGCAAGCACAACTTTCTTCTCCGCTCCCATCTTTGCCCCCACGATGCTATAAAGACTCGAACACAGATGGTGAAAGACGACTACACGAGTAACATTTATAGTAATCGCGGCGCACAGAGGGTGTAGCGGTCAGAGAGAGAAGGGTTGAATTTTGAGGCGGCTGCACGTGCTTCCCTTCGTCGACGACGATGAACGTTGATGACGTTTTTACTGGTGTCGTCCCCAGCGATTTCATTCATTTCAAATTGGGAAAGTATAAAATAAACTGACACAATCATAGTGGTCCCTGCACGAGGAATAAGTCGACTCAGATTCATGGGGATTTAAGAATTACCCTCGTAGAATGTGGCTTTCCATGAATAATTGCTTATATAAAGAGCTTACGAAGGAGATTCAAAGAAGCTGCTTCAGACACGCTTGTTTACTATGTTGTACCAACGTCGGTGAGGCTTATAAAATAAAAAGCATAATGAAAGCCGTTGCTACACGCCTCCTGGTTTCACAGAACTCAAAATTTTCTACCATAATAATAAAATAAAGCAAAGCAAGAGGTTTGAATCATCATCGCTTTGTCTAGATAATTCATTTATGGCAATAAATGTTCTTTAAAAGCATTTACGATTCACTGGACCAAACCATTTCAAACTAATTATATACTTGCTCTCTATGTCCTCATCTGATACATGTCAACATCGTTCGGATTAGCACGAATAGTCTTAAGTTCGATAGTTTCGTGGACCTCCATCTGCTACGGTTTTTTATTTTATTTATCTATTTTAAATTAAATTTCTGGTACGTTGAATAACAGATGTGCAGCACTGAATGCACTTCAAACCTGAAGCAGTCCTTTTCATGGACATTAAATATGTCGAATGTTAATGTCGACGATTTTATCTTCGTCAATAATGAAGTGCAAGTAGAAGAAAGTAATCATAAAACAAAACATGTACATCCTAAATGGGATGCAAATTTTAAGAAGAAACGTCATCAATATGATGTCATGAAGCGCAACCCTGCCATGTGCGACCCCTGGGAAGCCGAGCCGCCACATAAAAATATTGCAGTGCAATACAAAAACTGCAAGTAGCGTGTTGTCACCCAAAAAAAAAAAAACTGCAAGAAGCGCATTTTTATTTTTTAACTTTTCCATGATTTGATGGTCGAAATTAGGAAAGATCATATACAACTTAGAATCTCTCCGTAACGTCTCTTAAAACGATTCGGTTCTGCGCCTTTCTCAACTAAACGGGATTTCGTTGATCTGAGGCGTACCCATCACTAACCCCTTGGAACCAAGGTTTTCTTAGCCATAGAGAATCCATGGCACATAAAAATCCCTGGATACTTACTTGGCTATGTGTTCTCACGAGATTCAAATAAAACCTTTTTTTAAGTCTAGATGTGCCTATGCACCTACCATTTGCTTGTGAGCTACTTCGAAGAGACTTTTTAATCGAAGGTATAATAATGTCTAGCCATTCCGAAGATAATTTTATGTCAAAGATGTGCTTGTCATTTGGTTGTGTGTTGTTTTTGTTTACTATGATCTTTTTTAGTTGTTGATGTATTTTTTTATTAGTCAAAAGAAATTTCCTTGAGCAAACGTGTATATGTTTTTTTATTAGATGGATGAAGGAGTTTTGAAAGGATCTCCAAACCTTGTACAAAAGAGACTAAGCCCCACCCAAAAAGAGGGAGCCAAAATTACTTACATCCGGTAATAATCGAGGAATGACCAATCAGAGGAGTTACCCCTTCCAAAGCCAAACCAATACATAGGTAAGACCATACATAATTTAAAACTTAAAACAAATTGAAACCAAATCAGGATGTCAGAGATAACCAACCGAACACAGATCAGTAGCAGGACCTGAACCACGAACCGAGCCATGCACCAGTCCCATTCTCCCCCATGAGGTCGTTGCTTTCCCAGGCCTGCCAACCCATCAGGGCAAGAATTTCTTCTGCATTGGAGATTGTGGCTTGTAGGGAGGAAACAATAGCTTGGAGATATGAAATTTGGTGCGAAAACCCAAAATCAACAAGCACCCCCAAGTTTTGCAACCAAGTCATCAACAACTCGACCAAAGTGGCTAATTGTGTATGAGGTCATTATCGATAGAAGCAATATCTATCGAGAAATTATCCCGCCACACCACTAAACCATTCTGAATAACTCCTTTGTTAGCCAATAGATCGACCGCTCGATTACCTTCCCTGTATGTATGCTTAAATTGAACCTCTTCCAGATTTTGGATGTATCTCTGAACTTCTAGAAGAAGGTTCGAAATAGTCCAGGTAGGAGATTGAGTCCCTCTTGCCATATTTATAATATTAAGGGAGTCCCCTTCAATGATTAGTTTCCTACAACTTACATAATCCAATAGAGAAACTCCTTGGAATAGGGCCCTAGCTTCGATGAAGTGACTGGTTTGATGGCCCAGATTATCAACAAAGGCTAAAATTATCAAGCCATCATGGTTCCTTACAATCCCTCCAATACCTGTAGGACCCAGATTCCCTTTAGATGCACCATCAAAATTCAACTTCAGCCAACCAATTGGAGGTGGCTCCCACTTAACCTTGGCTCTATCTGGAGGCACAATAGGTCTGACTAGTTGAGGATTGGCATTGAATCCAAGAGATCTCTCCACTGATCATTCTTGCTCTACAATCACAACATTCATATTTAGGGTTCTAATGTTCTCCATGAAAAAAGAAATTACCTGCAAAGCCACAACTTTAGTCGAATGAGCAACATCCTTAAACGCCCTTGAGTTTCTTTCCTTCCAAATCCACCACCAGATATGAGGAAGGCTAAATTTCCAAAACCAACGAAGGTGGAGAGATAGGAAGGGAGAAACCCATTGGGTCAACACATCCTCTAGGTTGTTCGAAAACACCCATTGGATGTTCAAATATTTGAAAAAGTAGTTGAAAACCTCATACGAGAAAGGATAACTGAAAAGAATATGGAGTAGGGATTCCTCCATATTTCTGCACAAGAAACAAGCATTAGGTAAAATCATACCTCTTTTTTTGAGATTGTCTAAAGTTAGAAATTTTCCTTGTATGACCAACCAAAAGAAAATGTTGATTTTCAAAGTCAATCCTTTCAACCAAATTTTATCTATCGAAAACCAAGGATCAAAAGGACCATCTGCTACTAAATAAGTTGATTTGATAGAGAATTTCCCATCCTTCTCTAATCCCTAGATGAATCTATCTAGAATTTCTCTTCTAGGAATTATAATCCATTTAATGATATTGAAAATTTCATCAAATGCCCTCCTTTCCTCCACCAAAAGTCTTGGGAATTCAAATGGTTTCCATCGGGGGTGGTCTTCAATCCTTTCAATGAAATCACAAACCTTATTCCCCCAAAAATGATCTGTAATTGGTTTGACTAAAGCCAACTCTGATCTTGACTCCAATGAAACCTCAATCACCCACACGTCACTCTAGAAGTCGATAGACCTACCATCTCCCAAACACCACCTACCCCCTCTACGGATATCCGATCTGCACCGTATCAGGCTAGACCATAAAGCTGAACCTTGGAGGGGTAATGGGTCTCTAATAAACTGCTTCCCATCATTTAGGTATTTGGCTTTGACAATATCAACCCATCCCACTTTCTCCTCTTGAACCAGTCTCCAACCCTACTTGGCAACAAGAGCTTTGTTCATGGATTTCAATCTTCTAAGGCCTAAACCGCCCTCCTCCTTCTTGTTGCATACTTGGTCCCATGCCACTAGATGAAATTTATTTTTCTCACTTGCTCCTGACCAAAGAAATGAGCATTGGATCTATTCTATTCTTTCAAGAATCTTACCCGAGATTCAGAATAGAGAAAGGAAATATATCGAGATGCTTTGAAGGGTGGCCTTAACTAACATCACTTTTCCTGCTTGGCTTAGGAGAGCCCCTTTCCAGCTTGCAAGCTTTCTCTGGACATGCTCCACAATCGGTTCCCACAAGGATGATCTTGAAGCCCCAAAAAACATTGGCATCCCTAGGTAGGTTGAAGGGAGAGACCCAATATTACATCCTAGAATATCCGTAATCCTCAACTACCTTGTTGGAGGAGTATTGAAGAAAAAAATAACACTTTTCCTGAAATTAACCTTCTGACCCACCACTTGTTCATAATCTTCCAGAATACTTCTGATTGATTTTGCTTGCAGAATTGAAGCTTGAAAGGATATAAGAGTATCATCGACAAATTGATGATGGGATATGGGACTGATGGGCATAGCCGACTTAAGGCCTACAATAGAATAATCAACTTTGATGGCCCACCCTAGATATTCTACCAATAAAATAAAAAGGTATGGGGACAATGGATCTCCTTGATGAATTCCCCTACAGCTCCTGAAATATCCCATCGGAGAGCCATTCACTAGAATCGAGAACTTGGTTGAAGAGACACATGATTTGATCAAACTTATCCACTCCTGACTAAAGCTAAATTTATGCAAGACTTTGAAGAGAAACTCCCAATCAACCCTATCGTAAGCTTTGTTCATATCCAGCTTGAGCAAGGTCCCATAATTACCACTTTTGGTCATTGAATGGATGATTTCATGGACTACAATGATTCCATCTAGAATTTGCCTCCCAACCACAAAACCGCTCTGCGGGATATCAATGATGCCTGGTAATAAAAGTTTCAATATATTCACTAGGGTCTTCATCAAAATTTTAAAAATAGTATTGCACATACTGATAGGCCTATAAGCTGCAAAATCCTTAGCATCAACCATTTTAGGGATAAGCACCAAAAATGTAGAGTTGACATCTGAAGGGATCCATTTCAAATACTGAACATCTCTGATGGCATCACAGATCTCCGACCCCAAAATATGCCAAAATTTTTGAAAAAATATTGGGGGAAACCCATCAGGTCCCGATGCTTTGAGCCCGCCCATTGCAAAAACTTGCTTTACTGATTTCATCATCTAAAAATGGAGTATCCAAAATATTATTCATATCTGCAGAGACCAGAGGTGGTATGTTATTCAGTAAGCGAGCTTCAACCTATTGATTTTTTGTTGATGTGGAACACAAGAGGTCCTTAAAAAAATTCACTACCTCGGATCTAATCTCTTCGATGTCTTCAGAGAGTTCTCCATTTGCTTTCGTAATCACCTTGATCCTATTGTTACTCCTATGCCTCAGCGTAGTGGAGTGAAAAAATTTGTGTTTCGATCACCCTCCTTAAGCCACAGGGCCCTAGCTTTCTACCTCCACATAATTTCTTCCCCTACCAGAACATTATGGAGCTCTATGAGAATAGATAGTTCTTGCCTCTTTAATTCCGCAGAGTAACCCTGAGTTTCGGCTATCTGCTCAACCTCCTGCAACTGGTTGCGAATCTCCATATTTTTGGCAATAATATTTCCAAAAACCTGCTTATTCCAATCCTTCAACTTTACCTTTATAAATCTCAACTTGGAGGCTATTTGTGCCATTTGAGAACCTAAAAACCTGTGACTCCACCATTCCTCAATGTTGGATTCTAGACTAGGGTGTTGAAGCCACATTGCTTCAAATCTAAATGGTTGGGGAAAGAAGGTTGAATCTTATGTCTTCTCAAGAAAAATTGGATTGTGATCCGAGGCCAGCTTAGGGAGAGAGCATAAGGATGCATCACCAAAAAATGGGATACCTTCTTTAGACACCAACATTCTATCCAACCTAATCTGAATGTTTTGACTCCCAATTCACCTGTTACTCCATGTAAATCTTGACCCTTTCAGGTCCAAATCCATCAGCTCCTGGGAGTAAATAAAAGAGGTAAATTCATCCATGCTACTGAGCACCGGGGTTCCTCCTTTTTTATCATATGGATATAAGGGTGTATTGAAATCGCCCACCAAAATCCAGACCTCTCCTTTAAAACGTTCTCTCATAGAACCAAGGAAATCCCAAAGCATGGTTCTAGAGGGTCTCAAATTTGGGGCATAAATATTCGAGGTTATCCATTTAAATCCTGACTCCTTGGAACAAAATAGGATGCTAATCACTCGGTCAGATATGAACACAGTCGACCCATCAATGGTTTTAGGGTCCCACATGCACAAGAGACCCCTCGAGGCATCGTTAGCCGAGTTAGCTATGAACTCAACCTCCTTCCAAACCTTCCTCTTAACTATTTCAGCACTACTACTATCCATTTTTGTTTCTTGCAACAAAATTATATCTAGTTTAAAATATTTTTTGATGGATTCCAATGCACGATGTTTAGGTAGCCCATTAAGGCCCCTAATGTTCCATGATAAAATTTTCATTTACAATTCTTGGAAAGAAAACCCCCATCCTTAGATTGGGGGGACTGACATAATGAATCTAGCTTCAACTGCTTACCTTTTGTATCCTTTTCCTTTTTGAACTTGAGCTTGGATTGAACTCCATCTACAATATCAGCTTCCACCTCTCTACTTCTTTGAGCTTTATTGGATGGTTTGCCTACCTTCCTTGGAACTCCCACGTCAATCGGGCCCTTGCGCAAGCTTCTAGTTTTAGGATGCAACATCCTTACCCCTGAGGAACCTTCACTAGAGGGGGATTTGACATCACCAGAGGGGATTTGACATCACCCAAAATTGGGAGGTCCATTTTCAACTCCATATTCTGAGGAGATCCCTCTCCCACCTGAGGGTCTTCAGAGCCATCCTGCTCAGCCTCCTCCGAGTTTAGGCATTGAAAAGAGTTTTGGAGAAACTCCTTAGGGATTGGAGTCTCAAAAGTTAAATCTTCATTTTTGAGCACTAGCAGGCCAGAATAAGTACTTCTCGAGATCATACACCCCTTTTCTCCATCGTTTGAAGCCATTTGTTGAATATCTTCCTCAATAACTTCCTTCAGACTAGGAGCCTCACTTGAGGGACCTACAAAATCAGATCCCACCTTCTTTTCCAGGAGTTGGTCTCGGTTTTGCTCTGGATTCCTTTTCTCCCAGTTCTGCTTGAAATGGGCCTTCCTATTTTGGATCGGGCATGAGCCAGGGACATGGCCAAACTTATTACAGATCGAACATTTCACTGGTCGATTCTCATATACAATAGGTTGAATCCATGGCCCAAACTTCGAAAGCAGATTAATGTGATCCAAAATATTAGCTTCAGGGTCCGCCATAACACACATACGGGCAAAGACTAATCTGGATTTGGCCCTAGTTGTCGAGTCGATTAGGACTAGCTCACCTATGGCTTTAGCTATGCCTCTGAGAATATCAACATGCCAAAGGTGGAAGGGTAGATCTGGTAATCTAACCCACAATGGAACCAGATTAATTTTTTGGGTTCTGGGATTAAAATCGGGTCCCCATTTCCATAGAAAGAGTCCCCACTTTCCAAAGAACCAGGGCCCTCCACCCAAAATCTTCTTTGAATCCTCCTCGTAGTTAAGCTTAATGAGGAAAAAATCATTGGAAGCTGCCACAATGTCCAGAGCTCCCTTAGGCTTCCACTTAACCAGGGCCCAACATCTTATGGCATCAATGTCGGGCCTCCTCCCTTGAAATTTGCCAACCAGGTTCTAGGAACCCTCTTCCATGGTGATGGACAAAAGCTCATCCAAAATCGGTAAAATATCCTTCGAAGGAAATAGGTCAAAGAGAACCGATGACTTTCCAACAACAGAACCAAAAGCGGTAACCTCAACATACGAACACTTACCTAGAGATGAAAATTTCCCTAGGGATTGGGACCCACCCAAAGATCCGATAGGTGGAGCCCCAAGGGCCCCTGATTTAGGAGAAATCATGACCGCTCCAGCCACCTCATCAGACTGCACCTCCCAAACCGGGACTCCAGAACCTTCTACCACTTGGGCTTGAATCCCGCTCCTAGGGGTCTCCACCTGATTTCCAACCTTCAGACTACCAGGTACATTCTCCTATAGAACGCTCGCCTCCCCACCCATGACCACTCTCTCCAAACTCTGCACCTTCCCACCATCGCCCATTTCATCACCCATCAATCGATACATGATCTAACAAAAGTGTATATGTTATTAACCTTTAGTATTATGGTTTTTTTAATGTAATATTTTGATATTATTTTGAAATTCATAATTTAGGATACAAAGCAGTGGAATCAAGCAACTAATGCTTTTTAAAATTCTTTAAAAATTGTTTATGTCTAACTCATGTGTCAAATGGTTTAGGATTGATTCGCTTGGAAAAGGACCTAATTAGCTTAGATGAGTAAACTACTCAAGGTTACCTAGCGATTCACTAGAAAATTCAAGTAATTCACTCACTTCATGGAGGAAATCGCTTGCTAGCTAGCGAAGGGGTAAAAATGAAGACGTAAATCCCAAGGAGAATATTTTGAGAGCTACATTTTAGCGTGCAATGACACACTAACTCATTTTGGAAGCCTTCTAAGCCTATTAACATTTAGAGGCATGTAACATTTGGAGGTGCATCATTTTTTAGAGATGTCATCAAATCTTGACTTTTACTAGGAGTATTTGCTTATCTCTCCAAGTAACTCAAAGGTAAACTCCTACTATAAATAAGAACCATAGGCTCCATTATGGTCATCTTTTGACCATGACAATTCAAAGCTATATTGTGAAACCTAGATTGTTCTTTGTATCTCATTAGATTATGGAGAAATTGGCAAGTCTTAATGCATTCCATTAATGATAACACCCTCCTAGTTTGCTAAATGTTCAATGATTAAGGTTTTTCCTTTTTTCCATCTTATCATTCACTTAGCGATATCACACTTAATGAATGAGAGAATATTGATTTTATTCAATTCTTATATGTTGATTGTTCATGCACACTTCCTTGCTATGGCTAAACATTGTATTTTATTTGTATCCCACACACTTTTAATCTTATGTGCATGTTTATTTCCTACACTTTATTTATTCATGCAATTAGTGTAGGTCAATGTAGGAGTATTTTTGTAGGGATAGTGGGGAGCCAGTCTCAATCCAAAGGTTGGGAGGAGCCATTGGACTTCCTTCTAACTTTGTTAAAACTAGAATTGGGATGAATCATTAAATTAGAAGTCAGGAAAATTCTTCAATTCAACATAGTTTCCGGTACACTTTATGGAACTCACCCTCATTATCCATCATTTTGTCCAAATTTGGATAAAATCATCGATTTTTATGCCAAATTTGCATTAAATTAATTGGTCCAGGATTGAAGGGATTTTTCCAAGTGCTTCCATAGCTAATGATTCATTCTAATTTGGAGCAATTTTTTCTATTTTGACCCAATTGTCTAAACATCATCTAAGTCATTCACGAGTGATTCGCTCTATTTTTCAAGTGATTTGTTTTGAATTTGGTGCATTTGCATAGATAAAATTTAGAATGATTTGACAAGGCCAAGGACATAATTTATAAATCCTAGTCTCAAATTAAACTTAAAACTCATATCATTTTCATTATTTGTACTCGATTTTTGCTAGTGCTTTACAAATAGTGACTCTAATACAAACTTAAAATTTTTGAAATTTTTATAAAGCCAACAACATAAACAACATTAGAATAGCATCAAACATTAGATTTGGTCCCAATTTTTTTATCTAGCATAGGCAAAAAATATTTAGGAAATATTTTGAGATATTGTTGCCAAAGATCAAGTTAGCAAGCAATTTGCTTTGATCAATGAGCAATTCACTCGAAAATAGTGATTTCTCTTCAAGATGAATTTGAAGAAAGACTCGCTTAGAATTTGTAAAGAGATTCACAAGGAAACACAAGTTTCTTTTATATCCTTCATGGAGAGTGATTTGCTATAGTTTTGAAACATTTTCTTAGAGTCCCTAAATCAAAATTTTCAAAGTTTAAATCCTATTAGCTCATTGTGTAAAATTAAAAGTGAATTGCTTGATTTTGTAAGCAAATAATTTTAAGACCAATTTTTAAAATTTAATCCTAAAATTCTATCCATGTAGATTTGTACACAGGCTTATGAATATGCTCTAAAGGGTACAAATATTGGGAAAAGAACATCAATCTACAAATATAATAGCATATCACCTAAAAATGCTAAAGATAAAAGGATGGAATAAACCATCATGTGCATACATCAAGATGATAAAATCGAGAAGACTCTAGTTTCTAATATTATTTCCTCAAAAGGATAAAGCTTAATGGCTAAATCTATCAATCAAAATCCCACATCCCAAGAGATTGGTTTCTTAGGCCAATAAATGAATTATTATTCCACCTTAGTTCACCAAACTTGATCAAATAACAACCCTATATTGATTCACATAAACCCTCTCTACAAGATGCCCTTTGATGTAAGTGACCCTCTTAATAATCCACCTTTTGGAAGTTACTACCACAACATAAACACAAATATACCTCATAAATTTGGTACCCAAAATAAATCTCTTACTAGCACTACTTCAACTCGAAGTCCACTTGGATCTAGTTTGTCTAATGCATTTAAATTTCCACTAGATTAATGTACCACTCCAAATGTGTGATCTTTAGGGTAAATATTTTCAAATCAAATCCAAGGTCTTTCTCAAAAAATGCAAATGTCAACTAGACAAGTGGGGATGTAGGTGATCCAGGGAAACTCATAGGGATAAGCACTACCTCCAACCAATCAAGCACAATAAAATGTGTAAGGCCTACCACCTACAAATTAGAAAATTCCTCAACAAAGCTTTTTATATCCTTCTCCATTTTAATATACAAATTCCTCCAAATCAACGGTGGGGTTATAAAAATCCACCACCCCTCCTTTCTATATGTCATATCCTTACTATCCTTTGTACCAATACCCTCAATATCCTCCATATCCACCTCAAGGTTATGTCATATATCCTTATCCACTACCACAACGACAATATGGTCAACCTCCTCCCCCATAATATCCTTACTATCCTTTGTACCAATACCCTCAATATCCTCCATATCCACCTCAAGGCTATATAGTATATCCTTATCTACTACCACAACGACAATATGGTCAACCTCCTCCATCATAGAATAATCTAGTACCTCCACCAAGGTTGTAAAACCAACTTTCCACTTGAACCTATTAAGGACCATTGAATATAGTGGCATATTCTCCTATTCACCATACCACTATGTAAGCCTTACCTTCTTTTCATGGAAGTGGGAAGGCCATCTTAGTGAGTTTTCCATATTCAAGTCAATTCACCCTTTTAGGAGGACATGATGGGATGCTTACTAATTTAATCCTTGTATGATAAAGTTACATTATGGTATAGATATTTAGCAAATGATCATGTTACTAGTTGGGCATCAATGTAGAACCATTCATGCATATATTTGTTAGTATAGGTGATGGTTACTCTGTTTTGTTCTAGTTAAATACAATACAAAGGCATCCCCATGAAAATATACATGATTTTAACTCTAGAGGACCTTAAATCTAATTCCACAATATATTAGGTCTAATGAAGAACAAGCATTACCTTATTCCACTAATTATTTATAGTCTTTAAAGTAGACAAATTATTGCTTACCCTCCCTATGGCCTATACTACCCATATTACCTAGAACCCATGAAATTTTGGTCCTACACCACTTGTTTTACCCATTCCAAATCCTTAATCAATTATTGATACCAATCCATTGCCCTCTTTGTATATTTTCATGCATTCAGGTCAAAACACATCATCAACAATCACTTTTCAACCATAATTACCAACCCTTCCTACTCTATCAAATATGAATATAGATTTGATAAGGAATTTTAGAATGAATGAGATGTTGAAAGTAATAAAAATTTAGTAACAACATTGAAAGGAGACAATTACAACAACCTTGATATTGGTAGCCCTAGAAAACCCCATACCTCACTAAAGATCAAGTACTGTGATAAGACACCAACCAAGGAATAAATCAAGCTCATAATAATATGATAAACACCAACTTAGAGGTCAACACATTATGGTGTTTTCCATGCAATATAAAGCATAACCCTATCAAATGTGTTTTAGCCATTAGACATTCTGAGATGGCTCGGTATGATCAAAAATTTCAAGCTGAACAAGTTTCTATCTTAGGTCAATTGGCACCTAAAGTAAGCCAACCTATGTACCAATAGTCTTAATCACAATAGTCAGTTCTTGTCTTTCCAAATCCCAACAACACTATCTTTTCCAACTTTATAACTAAAAATCAATGAAAAGTCCACATTTATATATGATTCTATATGCACTAAACATCAAGGGGTTAGGACTAGAGCAAAAGGAAAACTCTTTAGGAGCAACCCATAACTTCAAAATAATTTGAGGCAAATAAGGACACAATAATACTCAAGAGAGAGAGATTGAACTTACACTTGAAGGATAATGGACCAATAGCCATACAATAAGAGAACTAAAAATAAAAGAACATAGTTGAGAAGAACATCATAGATAAGACCTAAGTAAAGGTAAAAAGTAGTAAGGATAAACAAGCATATAATAAAAATAAATTCAAAACAAAGTGGAATGTAGAAGGAATGGATGAAACCATAGAAAAATGAGTAATAATGAAATAGATCAACTCTAAAAATAGGTAGAGCAATGACTAAATTATCCTTCCCTTAGTAGTGAAGGTCATGTAATAGCCATAAGACAATACAAGATATTTACCATATGAAGTGATAGAAGATCTATCAAGTTCAAATTCAATATTATTAAGGAGATGAAAAAGAATCTAGCCATGTAAGCATGTTAGAGATGCTAGGCCTACCTAGTCAATGAAATTTCCTTCAAGAGACTTTGAAAGAATAGAAAATGATTTATGCTAAGGGAAAACAATTAAAGCTAGCTCGAACAAGTATAGTTGAACAATAAATTTTTATATTAGAACATCCAACTGATATCCAAGTTAACATTACTAATATACTAATGCCACAAATCCAAAAACACTAAAAAATCCCCTATTTTATGTGACCTTGAAAATTGAAAACTATTTATTAAGAAGATGCATAGTCAAATTAGGATATCGATGACTATGATGCTAAAAACAATTTGTGAAGAAATGGGCTTACCTTACACAAAAACTGAATTCAAATGGATGGCACTAGAGTGAATGTAATACTTGATCATGATAATAGCTAAGCATCCAAAGTTGGTAGTTATGCAAGAGGAAATAATTGTCAACCTTCTTCTATACTTTGGTATTTTATTGTCTAGAGAGAGGACATGTAAATTGTGACAAGATGGGTACTTGAAAATGGACTATACCCACATGAATTCTCCTAGGAATGAAAAGGTGATTAGAATTGAGAATAAACCTCCTTGCAATTAACTACTACATAAACACAATAAAGATGATACTGTAAACTAGAAAAAACTCCCAAAATTTATGGAAGATGATGAAGGGACGAAGATAGTAAAACCTTGTGATTGACATGATAGTTAGTGTGCTCTAAGATGAAGAAGATCCATAGGTGGATTATGAGGAAACTAAACTTGGAAATTACCACATCACAAAAAAAACATCTAATCTCCTAGCTCTCACAAACTAAGGAGCTAATAAAACCTAAATATACAATTTGATGATACCAAAAATAGAAATGGAGTAGAATCTATCATTTAGTTCACTTACATAAAAGGTGTACAAACCCATTTTGCATGTTTTTTGCTATTTAGTTGTACCACAAATATGGAAAATATGAGGTATTATGACCTAACTTGAGGAAAGCTTAAAATATGAATATCAAGAACTTGAGGATATATGGTTACTTTGAATTGATTATAAACCAGGTTAATTCCCAATATGCTACAAATAATAAGCATTTAAAGTCATAAAAATGTCATGTTTAGGATTTGTTAGAGAGTTTTGACACATAAAATCAAGACCATTCCTAGGGAATTGAATGCCAAAGTGGATGAATTGGAAGGTATAGCAACAATATTTGACCCCTCCCCCCGATTGACATATGAGATAAGTCAAAAGAATTAAAAGTAGTCTTAGGCCAACTATACCTGATAAATATGATCATAGTAGGTCTTTAACAATTATGATCAAATCATTGATTTCATAATCAAAGAGGCCTAAGCATGCTAAGGAGAAAAATGAATATGGGGATTATATTAAAGATAGGGTTGTACAACTAAACACAATCTAGCTTCCAAAGCGATTAATTACTAAAGAAATTATGTTTAACCTAGATGGCAACATGAAGAAATAGAGTCTCAAAGTGGAGGTCGCTTCTTAATGTCCTATTAAAGTTGTCTAAGTAAAGAACCTATTACTAGGAAAATAATGCACTTAGAAAGATATTGTCCTTTTCAAGGAACTTTGTGGTAAGTAAAAAAATATTATTACATGATCGTATGAATATCTCAAGCTAAATGACTATAAAATCATTGAACATATTAAATTGAACATAGTGCTAGATATTTTAGGTAAAAATAATGACCAATGAGGGTTATTGATACATTGTGCTTTGTTTGAAGCTATAGTGTGTAAACTTAGATAATTTTAGTAGCTACATGTAGGTTCTCCTTTCATAGGGACTTCTTGATTTAGGTATGCTATAATATGTATCTAGCCTATATGTTTGCTTTTATTTTTATTCTCCCTCTATCATGGTGGACATGCTTGTTGAAACATAGTGCTCATTAGATACAATAGAGAATGAGTTTCATCATGATACAAATAAACTATGCATTTCTATGTTGCTATTGTACTCTTGATTTACCTCATAGGAGTGGGTGGACATGCTTGTTGATACATGGTGCTCATATGATACCATTTTGTGATATATGTTTTCCATAGTGTTGGTAAACATTATTTTTGACACTTCATGCTTATCATATAATATTTTATGACTCTATGTTGTTATTAAAGTGGTCGATATGCTTGTTAATACATCATGTCAGTTGGGTACTATAGTGCATTGGTTTCCACTATAGTTTCAAGCATGCTTGTTGACACATCATACTTTCTGGGTTATGATAGGGTATGTTAGGTCTAAGGTAAGGATCACCTACATATCTTTTTTGTGGTATCACCTTGTTCATACCCACTTCAGTGGTGAGTGTTTTTATTGACATATCATACTTTTCAAATACTACATGTGGTTTATAATTCAAATACTACGTCTATTAGATACTATAGTGGCATTACTTTCTAACACATAAGATGTATCATATACCATAGAAAGGTAGTGTGCGAAGAGATATAGATCACCTACATCTTTTTTGATGGCATCATTTTGGTCCTCCCCTTATGTATCTATATTCCTTTTGAGGCATCTCTTTTAGGTGGTTCTACAAAGTTTAAGGTGATATGTTACATGTAATTATCATTAATGTGTCATGAAAACTACTATTATAATGATAAGTATCATCAATATTTAATCTCACAAGTGTTATAAATTAGATAGAATCATCCATACATCTAATTATTAATGGTCAAAAAGGAAAGAAAGCATAAAATAAATATATAAAATTCAAGCATCACCATCCCATCACAAAAGAAAATTATATGCTCCATAAAAAATCATATCATATATATATATATATATATACACAAAAATTTATAGTAGATGAGGGTACATCATATAATACAAGGGTTACCATGTGTTATCATCCTAAGCTACCCTATGTCCCAAGTATATATACCTATGCCCCAAAATATCCTGTGTACAATCTATAGGGTGCCATGGTGGCTATAAATAATCATCTCATATGGTACATATAGTAAGGATAAGGTTATAAAATCAATCCCTACATGCCTTAGACTATGTGTTGGGTGTATATGCATCGATGTGGGAGGTCATCAAACATAATTGTTATGATATGGACATCTTAAGTCTCGCAAACCCTCCCTACACATGGACTAAATCCAATTGATCCAATATCAACTAGTATTGAAGGGTCTAATATGCTTCTTGAGCATGGTCCTCTAGTCATCTACCCTTATGTTTGAGCCTCCATTCTTGCTCTCACACTTATAATTGATAGGTGAAGTAGTCCCCTCTCAACACTTGGTTCAAAATGGTATTGAGGTGGCTAGCCTAGTAATATGGATCAACTAGTTGCTCCAAGGATCCATTTTGTGATAACAATGTTGGTGGTAGGATATCAAAACCTAGGATGTCATCTAGAGTGACTCGCTATAATTTATATATAAGATCTCTCTACTCCTAGGACATTTTTATAATCATATAGATATCATATTATCAAATCATAATAAATCATGAGATTAGGTACAATATGTATAACAAATAATACATACTATTCTATACTAACTATGCATGAAATTAAATAAATCTAAGCTAACTATGTTAATGGTCTCTTAGGTATACCTAGATCACCTAAATATTATTTCTAGTATTACCTCTCAAAGGAGGATGTCTCAAGTTTTATGGTGTCCACTTTATCCTTATAAATTTATATCTCCTCTACACCTATGTCCTTATCTTAGCCTTTGCATCCTCCTTGGGTGTAATCTTATCAATAGTTGTGCCTTCCTCAATTGCACTCTCCTCTATAGCCCTCTCCTTTAAGGTTTCCTTCCTACTACTCCAAGTATCTTTCAATCTAAATGGGTCATCCCTTTTCCATACTAATATTATGGAAGGTGAGTCAATTTCCATAGTTGTATTATGTGTTGGTACCTAGAACATGGGAGAAGTAGTTATGGAATCCCTTAACATCCCATATTTTATACTATGGAACCCTCATATCCCTTTCACTCTATCTATGTTGGTCCTAGGTTGGTGGTGGACTAATTGTCCTGGTTACTTCTTACTTCCTTTGATGTATGCATAAAGAATCCAATAATAAGAGCATACCATCTAGATGACGATCCCCAAACTTCCTAGGGACTTCCTTTATTGTGTGAGGTTCTATGACCTATGACTAATGATTATGTACTTTAATGGTTAACCATACCCTTGTGAGTTGCTACATATCTTAGTAGTCTATATTCCATAGGTGATGATAGTGCATCTATATTTATTTACATGGGATACATGATAGTGGGGAACCTTAGGATGTGTTACTCCTACCATATTTTCCCACCACCTTTCCTAAATATCACTAGGCATTGTGTCATGTGTTAGACCTTGGGAATGATACATTACAAAATGCTTATATATCTAGGCCTAGAGTAGAAAAATTAGGCCAATGGTACATGCTCATTGTTCCTTGATCCTATATAATTCATTGTATAGGAGAGCTAGCAGTGCCCATCCCTAGGCAAATCCCTTGTCAGATCCTATGTAGCACTCCTCTAGGGATAGGTAGAGTGGATATATAAGTGCAATGAGTATTTTATTTACAACTTTGTGATATTATATAAAGTTGAATAAGATGTTCCCAACACATTGCACAAATAGTATCCCTATGGCTTGGCAAACCCACTCTAACAAAATGGCCAACTATTTGTCCAATCATTTCTCCCTAGTCACCCACTTCACTAACATAAGTTGAGTCTTCTTTGTCATATCCATCCTAGTAGTTTATCTAATGATTAGTAACTTTGTGATAAAGTAGAAATCATCTAATATCACCATCATATTGATCTCCTCATCAAATTTTGGCCACCATAGAAAATGTATTGGTTGTTGTATTCCAAAAAAACATAAAATTAACACAATGATATGTGGGATTATATGTAGGACATACCTATGACCTAGTCTAGTATGACACCTATGGTGTTAATCCTTGTTATATCCAATCTTGTATTTAGGAGAGATCTCTATATTACCATAGGCAATCATATCTTATTTCAATAGTTTTAGCCTTCCTCCTATTAGCCCTTGTCACATCCTCAACCCTGCCTCTCATGTATTTGGTTTTCCTCTATTGAACATTCCCAAAGAAAGCTTAACCTCTTTAAAAAAGAGTATTTTGTGTGATGACTATGATCGTTAGTAGCTATATAGGATTGATAATTGGGGCTAATATTACCCCTATTTGGATAGGATCATGATCACTCCTTTTTATGTGGGACCATGATCATCATATACATCTACAATAATTAGTTTTGATTGGTATTGCCTCTTTTTATACATGCTACTATAATCACTAGTTTGAACCACAATCACCAATTTTGGTCAACCTTGATATACAAGTCATTTAGGATACTTTTGGGTTATTTTTGGCTACCCAAATATAAACCCACGAGTTGCATAATGTGGAAGTCCTAGTGGTTATTTCTACATTGTCCTAGCTACTTTCTAGCTATCCTAACTAGATGTTTGTTTATTCAACTTGCTTTTTTTTGTTTTGTTTATTTTAATAAAAAATTGATAAAGCGGGTTGAAGGACCTACCTTTCTAGTAGTGTCACCTTGACTATTCATTGTCCTCCATATCTGCATGTAAATTGGATCTTGTACGAACATGTAGTAGTCATATGAACGCTTAGAGTGAACATGAAAATAAGAATTGAAAATGGAATTTTTACCTCCCCATATATATTTTTGAATGATTAATTGTAAAAATAGTTTTCTATGTAATATTTTGTTGAGTTTTATAGGAATATGAGGGTAGTGATTCTAGAGGTTTTAGGTTGCTTTAGACTCATATGTGTACTCTGTTTGTGCTCATTTCACATCCAACTAGCATTTTTAATGTTTTAAATATTATTGTAGGTAAATTCATTTGAAGCTACATGGGGTAAGTAAAAATAATTATAATTCAACCAAAATTTTCAAGAGCACATATAGGTAAGTATTAGGTATGTTTTCCTTTGCTTTTACATTATTTTTCTATGCTTTTATATTTTCTACTATTTAAAAAAATTGCATAGATAATATAGATTCAAACTAACAAAAATATTGTTTTTACACTATAGCATAAAATTTTCTTTTCTATTGCTTTGTATATAACATGTTTCTTTTACCCTAAGGACTCATTTTTAGCTATACATTATGGAGTTGCCCATAGTCCTTAGGGATGGTAAATATGTATTTGTAAAAATATCACTAGCGACTAACTTTGAGGTGGTGGAGAGTCTCATCCTTCCAACATGGGATAAGGGTAGACTAAATTTGTTAGGATAATGATAAGCCACATTATCCAATAGTTTTGGTTCCCTTCATTCACCTAGTTATCACCTTTTTTTCCATATTTCTTGTTATTTTTCCAAAACTCTAAAATAATGATAGATATAATTATTGAACATGTTTACACATCCTACAAAGCATACATCCTAATGATGACTACTATCATGGTTACAACTTTATGTTTAAATAATAATAATCAATTAATTTTTAGGGTCTTTAATGTATGATCATTATCCTAGTATATTTCTATAGTTGAGATTAACTTTGTATTATGACCAATAGTTTCTATTTTATAGCTGCGACAAGAGTGTAATCTAGTTATCAATTTAAAAATAGAAAGTTATTTCTTCTATATATTGTAAATACCTATTCCATATCATCATATATTCACCAATCATCTAAATAATTTAAATACTTAGCTATTTTTAGTAAGCTTACATCTACTACCTCTATTATTACTGCAACACATGATCTTATTTTTGCTCTTTGTCTCTATTGTTCTTGCAAATATAGCCAAAGCCATCAACCTTTGGTTTGTTGCCTTCCATGCAAAATAATAGGATGCTCCATTAGTATTTGTAATTAAATATAAAGGTTTATGCCTAAGGACAAGTTTCTAAGGTACTTCGAGTCCCTTGTGCTCATCCTAGATGTGGTCTTTCCTTGATATATTTGTTATGTTGTAAGCAAGATATAATATGATGAGTATTTGCTACACTTCTTAATATAATATTTGTGTATGGTATGGTCCTTGATGCCATAGTTCATCATGTAATTTAAATTTTAAATTAGGATTCAATTTTGCATATGTTTTATGTATTATCTTAGTGTATTATGTTTCACTAGTCATTGCTTTGACTAGGATAGTATTAGCTCAATATTGCATGATTATTTATCTGTCTGTTACTTTATTGTCTTGGTTTAAGTATTTTGGTATATCCCATAGGAATTTGTATAATTTATGAGATATCCTCTATTTATTACAAATAATTACCTAGCTCAATCTCTTCAAACACATCCTCCAAGTTATTGCCATAATCCTCTATTTGTACTTTGATGATCATATATAGCATAGATATGAGCTAAACCCCATTTAAATCTTCATTCACAAACTTAGGAACCTCACTCTAATTGATTGTTCCATCATCATCCAACTTGTACAAGAGTTAATTACATGGAGGTTCATTTAAAATTTTGATAATTTTTCCATATCTAGTAACCTTTGTATGAGTGTAGTCCATTTCCAAGTACCCATTTCTAATAATTTCTTTGTCCATGCTCTAGATATTAGCATTCCAAAATAGGGAGGAAGGTATACAATAATAACTTCTTTAATGAATAATTTTTTTGAATATCTATCCAATATCATTATTGAGTCCTTCAAAACTCTAATTATATTTACCTTCATTCTATCCATCCAAATATGTCCTTTATCTATTTTTATATAAGGTAATCCTATCTCTTCATACATTAATTTTTACATGATAGTTACAACAATCTCGAATCTACTATCCAACTATGTACAAAGTAACTTTTAATTTTCAATATGATATAAAATGGTGATGGCTTTATTGTTATAGGATTTGGACCATTTATACATCTATTAAATTCATCTAAATATTATATGGATCTTCAATTATCAACTTTTGTTATTCAAATGGACTCAGTTGTATCTACTATTATGCAATTATCTTAGCTTTGGTATAAATTTACTTTTGTTATTTTAGTTATTCTTACAAGAAGTCCCTCTATCCAATTAAGGCCAATGCTTTTAGCATACTAACCCTTGTTGATATTTTTCTCAACTCCTAAACAATATTAAATTTCAATTTAGTTGGATTGCTCTCATTACAAGGGATAAATTTGTTGAATTGTCATGTAAAAAGAACTTGAACTTCACTTGGGAGGGTGGATAATTCAAATGTTTTTTAGTTTATTTTTTTAATATATCTGTTTCATCCTACTTATTTAAATCTACTATATCTTTTCCACTATATGCTCATTTATTTTAGGAGGACCAGTTTGAAGAACCTGAGTAGATAAACCTTCTTGAGCATTTCTTTATGCAACATGCTAATTTTTCATAACTAGCCCCTTGTCTATAAGATGTAATGGTGGATCACCTATTCTCAAAATTATAGTATTTATAACTAGATCATGTTTCCTTTTATGTAATTTTTTAAGAGGTTGTTGATTGGTATTGCTCATTTGTTACCTTCATTTTACTTCTTGTTGGAACTATCTATTGTTTATTTGTTATTACTGCATAATCCTCAA
This sequence comes from Wollemia nobilis, assembly GCA_028583015.1. Taxonomy (NCBI): domain Eukaryota; kingdom Viridiplantae; phylum Streptophyta; class Pinopsida; order Araucariales; family Araucariaceae; genus Wollemia; species Wollemia nobilis. The sequence goes on along the minus strand of JAQPPZ010003287.1, from coordinate 1,664,629 downwards.
AGGAAAAATTCTTATCATATTTTTGGATACCAAAATTAAAAAAAATTGTACTATTTGGGTTAGGTATATTTAACACTAATTATTGCACTAATATATATTACTCCATCATAAGTTATTGTAGAATTAACAATTGATTCAATACATGTGCTTGGATCATCACTGGTTGACCCATCATTATGGATTTGCCTAACATTGTTGATTATGTTCCATATTCTAAGATTTTATTATGATCGTAGTATATCTATTAGATTATAGATTGCATTCCAAGTAAAACACCAAAAGTTATTTATATTTGAATTCATGTTGGCATGTTTATTTGCACATGACTAGTAGCTTGGTTTCTAGATTGAAGGGACCTAATATTTTGTGAGGTAAGAGGTCCTTATTTTCTAGTAATTTATTGTTAATTACCACAAAATCTTTTTCCTCCTATATACTTTGTATTGATTCACCAACATATTTATTACTTTTTTTAGTTCATTCATTCGACTTTGTAACCCCTCATTTTCGTTCTAAGATGTGGAGGTCTAGTAATATTGGTAATTGTGGTTGGAATATGATAGAACTTGACATACTACAGCCTAGAAAGGTTACCACATATTAAGTGTTTATTTGTGGATATGCAAGAATACTAAGTGGTAATTGGTTGGCTTGAGGGGTAATGGAGGGAGTAGACTAGTGGGTTTGGGTAGGGTTATATTAGAAATTTGAGATAGATGCATTGGATAAGGATACTACATTCATGGTATTTGAGATTGTGCTATACATTAGGCATAGGCCATGGGTGGAGAAAGTGGCATTTCGTACCTAGATCAATACACCTTTTACATGGGTTGCTTTCTATTGGAGAGTAGACTATTAGGTTTAAGGATCCTTAGTATATCTAGTTAGGCAACTAGCTTTGAGACCTTACTTGCATTTGCATTTGTTAGCATTAGGTTCCTTGGTCATATGTAACTTGTGCTAAATATTACATTTGGCATCTATGAGGACCCATGTATGCCTATGGATAAGGTGTATACTAAACCATCTATTGATCTAGTGCTACTGGTGATTTTTAAGAGGCAATAGGTCATTGAGATAATAATGGTTGATTCGGATTCTATACTAGTGGGTTTGGGTAGAATGACATTAGAAATTTGAGATAGGTCCATTTGAGGAGGATACTATACTTGTCGTATTTGAGATTGTGATTTATGTCAAGCATGGTCTATGGGTGGAGAAAGTGGTACTTTTTCTACCTATATCACTACATATTTTGCATGGGTTGCTTTCTTAAATACCCTAGATAGTAACATGATTAGCATTCAGAACCCTTATACCTTAGATATAATTGAAATCCCCTTATATATTAAGGTATATACTACTCATCTGAGGTTTGGATAAGGTATAAGATATGATATTCTCATTAAACTCATATTATAATCATGGACATTCTCTTGGGGATGCCTTTACATTACATATAACTAGAAGATATTGAATAAGCACAGATCATATTTCCAAATCTCTTCATGAAAGTTTTAACAAAAGAAGCCCATGGTTAGAGGAAGTAGGAAGTTTAGTTGAATCTGACAAAAAAATGTTGATTGCCTAAATAAATTAATGATTAAGATTTACTTTAATATTTTCCATTGGTAATATCTATTTTATTTTGTAACAATAATGTGTGTTCATTTAGACTATTTATTATATTTTTTGTGGTTGCACTTGTGTTTCAAGAAGGAAACTAGCAATCCATATTTGACAAAGCGGACTATGATAGTTTGATGTTTTGGAAATAATACTCTACTAAGATGCAAGGCATAGATAGTAGAGGTGAAGTTTTGGCATTGTGAAGGTTGCTATAGGAAAATATCAATAAAGATGCTAAATTCTAGAGTAATTGTATTCATACAAAGATTTGAAAAGATCCAGAAAATGAAAATCAAGAATTCAAACATTTTATGTAAAATGATGTAGGTTTCTAACTATAACATATCAATTGAGATGAGAAGTGTATCTATTTGTAAACTCTCAAGCTCTAAATAAGATACATGTAATTTTTTAAGGGTGGGGGACCCGAGTACAACCTCTTTTTATCAAGCTATATATATATATATATATATATATATATAGATAGATAAATAGATAGATATAGATATGTATAAAGCACAATAAATACATGATATAATGCATACATTAAAAATTAACATAAGCATTTATCCATGAGTGGAATAATATTGTACTATAAAATAATATTACAATGGATATCCATGAGGGGTAGATTCAAAGATAACTCTTACATTACAAGAGAATGTTACAATGGATCTCCATGAGAGGGGGGATATAAAGAGAGGGACAGACAGAGATATATGCTTAAAAGCATAGCAAAATGTAAGAGGAGATGGGCCATATATTTATGCAGGGATGTGAAGATGATATAGATTGTATTTATAAGAAGGAACATGAAGGCACTAATCAATTTTCTATATAGAAATGTAGGGGCATTGGTTGTAGCTTTGGATGCAATCACTAGTCTTAGTCGGTGAGATGTGGTCTAGTGTATATACTTTCACTTGCTCTCTTAAATACCTTGTGGTTATTCCCCACCATTATTTAGAGAATAAGTCTTTATATTTATATACTATAAAAATTTACATAGTATCTTAGAGGTGAGACATCGACTTCCAATAAGTCTTTGAAAAATTTAAAAAAAAAACCTTTGTCTTGTAAATTTAAAAATCATGTGCCCATTATTGAAGTGTCCAAGTGATTAAACTATATAAAATATTTAAATTGAGCTTTGTATGATCATACAATTATGTAGCATCAATTTTAGTTTTTTTATCATATGCATGCAAGTTCCAAAGGCTCCTATCATTTTTGAATGAATACCAACCAAGTAGGTGTCAAATAGCGTGAGCTAATGTTAACATTGGAGAATGTGTTGACATGTTAAAAAGTGAAGTCCAAAATGTGCTAATGTATTGATAGGCCCTTTGGATTTTATACCTTAGACTTAAGAGTTTGGAGTTTGATTCTAAGTCAATATCTAGTGCTAGTTTTAATAGCTATAACTAGCATCAATATTGATTAATGGTATTGATAACGTTGGTGTCAATACTGAGGTATGGTGTCTAGTTTATTGATATTGAAACCATTACTGGATATGGTGCTAACATTAATAGTTGGTACTCATAGTAGTGTTGAAGTATGGTGTTCAATGACTCATTTCATGTGTGTGTAGGGTTACCCCTTGTGCTAACATAAATAAAAGTGGTAAATAAATCCCCTTCATATCATTAAAATGAAAAGGTCACCATTATTCACTCAAATCAACCTTTAGAAGAAACAAATAAGGATACAAGGGATGAAGAAGTACATTATGCAAGTTAAAAATCAAAAGGAACTAAAGGTGTGAAGGAAAATATGGAGACAAATTTTTAAATAAAGAAGGTAGAAGAGGAAAAGTGCAATGCAAGTAGACAAACTTCATTTTCCTCAAGTAGTATAAAATAGTCTTCTTGCAATAAAGATAAATGTAGTGCATATTTTATCCTTTCCACTTTAGGGTATTTTAAGCAACATAATAAAGAAATAAATATAGAGGATATTCATGAAATTTTTTAATTTTTGTGGCAACATGAAAATATAAGTACTATCAAGGATGATCCTTGTACTTTAGGGATTATAGGGATATATATATATATATATATATATATATATATATATATATATATATATATATATATATATATATATAGAGAGAGAGAGAGAGAGAGAGAGAGACTATTCTTCATAATTCAAGTTCTTTATAGTAAAATAAACCTATAAATGATAAGTCACATTATGAACAATTTAGAAAAATTGAAGAGATTAATAAATATGAAATTATTGGTAGGAATGAAAAATGAGAGAAATACCATCAAAGCAAGAACAAATATAAAATAAAACCCAGATAAACATTGATATGGGAAACTAAAAAAAATTATCACAAGTGTCAGTTCCCAAAAAATAAAAACAAAAAGTGATGATAAAAATAGTATCTGGGAATATTAGGGGTAGGAATAACACTTCTAAAAAAGATTTTTTAGGGAATTAATAGCTTATTATGATCTGATTTAATTTTAGTACAAGAAATTAAATTAAAAAGTGAGGAATCTAATGACAAACTCAAAAATACTAGGAAGTTGGAAAATTTGCTAGTAGTTTCTACTGTACGAGCTTCATGAGATATTGCAAAAAAAAAGAGATAAAAATATCAAAGTTGAGGATACAAATGTATATGCTCTAACTATAGTTACTCCTTGTCAAATATGTTGGAATTATCTTCATATATTTATGTCAAATTTATCAATGATTCGTAATTATGATATTCTTGGGAGAAATTTAACATAGTTCTACCATCTTCAATAAAGAATAGTGGTACTTCTAGATGGATTATATCAATACATGATTGTACTTCATTTATCAATTTAAATGGTGTACAACGTGAGTGGTCTAATGGTGGATACTTTCAAACTTTGAATAAAGGTTCAAGGTTTAAATCCTATGGGGTAGGTTGTACACCATACTTAGGTAAATGGAGTATGGCTGGATAACCATATATTGGGTAAATAACATTATTTATGATGGTCATATCATATAGTCTATGGTCTCATGGATGTTAGAAACTACTTTACCCTTCAACAACTTGAGTGTCCTAAGAGTGGAGGCTTTGAAACTTTTAATAGAGGTCTAAGTTCTAAATCCTATGGATAAAGGTTGTACACCATACTTTAGTAACTGGAGTATCATGGAATAACCATATATTTGGTAAACAATCCTCCATGAGGGTTGTCTCATATAGCTTATGGTATCACGTGTATTAAAACTACCTTTAGGATGCTAATCCTTCAAGCTTTCAATATGTATGAATAATAGATGCATTGGGTAAACTCGTATAGTGGAATGATTGTTTAATTTTTTATTATCTAATAAGTGGTTATAAAAAGAGTATATAATCTCTAGATATTTTATTATGAGAAAGATCACATACAAACCCATTCTTTTAAGATGTGATTTACTCAATAAAGATATTTCAAATCCATTTCAATATTAGTCTCCATTATTCCAAGATTCTAATTTCTCCTAGATGGTTATGTTATGGTGGGATGAAGTAATATTTGAAGGATCATGTGTATACAAGTTTGTTCAAAAGATGAAATATCTAAAGGAAAAATGAAGATTTGGAATGACAAATATTTTAATAACATATTTAAAGTAAATAAAAAATTAAATCTAAGCTCAATAATTTACAAGAAATAGTAGAAATTAATGGAATGAACCAAGATACTTATGTGTAAGAAAAATAATTATGTTTGAACTAGCATAATGTATTGAAAAATGAAATCATATTAATCCCAAAAATCTAGGGAGAGTGGCTTAAGGATTGGGATATATATTTCAATAATGTTTATGTTACAACCAATTTTTCATTTTCATCAAATAAAAAATATTTCAATTTGCATGAAAAAAATATTGAGGATGAAAATAATGTTAAGAAGGAAACAAATAATTCTTTCAAATATATTCTATTAGATGTTGAGAAGGATTAGGAGGCTCAATGTAACGTTTTATAAAATATTCTATCAATTATCACAAAGGGACAAATGGAAGGTTGATGAAGATATCTATGGAGACAATTTTCTCTTTCAACCCTAATAAGGCACTTGGACCTCATGGATTTCTCTAGTTTTTTCTTGAAAAAAATCAGGATTTGTTGAAGAGTGATATGTTGGATATGATTGAATATGCCAAGAGAAATTGGCTATAATAAATGAAACCAATCCCACCTTTAGTGTATTGGTTCCCAAGAAAGAATATACAAAATATTTTGATAATTCCATCCAGTAAGACTATGCAATGTGATTTATAAGATAAATTTTATAAATATGGCAAAAAAGTTGAAAAGCATTTTAGATTGTGTTATCTCAAAGGAACAAGGTGGTTTTGTTTGTGATAAAAAATGATGTAATTATTGCATAAGAAGCCACACATTCTCCTTTTTCCATAAAAAATCTAGGTATGCTTATACAATTAGATATGAATGAAACATATGATAGGGGTTGATGGAGTCTTACTTGATATTCTTAGAAAATTTGATTTTGATCAAGGATGGTATCTGACTTTTAAAATTGGGAGGGGAAATTATGATCTGGTTTTATTTTAAAGTAGAGAGGGTGACCCTCTACTTTAAATAGAGCTACTACCGTTTTATAATATAAAGTGCCCTCTCTCTCAAAGGGAAAAGCCCTTCCAAGAACTCCTTACATTTAAGAGGAAGAACAATGACTTTCCCATCCATAGCTTCTAAGTAGTTCCGGAATGAGCCCACCCATAGCTTTGAAGTAGTTCCGGAATGAGCCCACCCATAGCTTTGAAGTAGTTCCAAAATGAGATATCGGGGAAACCTTTTTAGAATACGGTATAAAAACCTTTTTAAAATGGACCATGTTGCAAAAAATGGTCTGTTTGAACTCATATCCAAGTCGGTGATAATATTTTTCATTTGGGTTATCCCTTAGTCAATAAGGCTATTGATTTTAAATCAATACTGTCATGTTATGAGGAGGATGTGGAACAACTGGTTATTACTATAAAAATTAGGATTTTTTTATTAGCACTGCCCTAGATTTACAATGGATTATCGTAAATATTTTAAGGTTTAAATTTGGAAAATACCATCAATTTATTTAGGTATTCCTTTACATAACAAATGACAAAATAAGAATCTTAGGGACTCAATTTTGGATAGAATGATATCTTATTTGTTAGGTTGGAAAGGTAAGTTGTTAACCATGGCTTGAAAGCTACAACATAAATACTACTTTACAATATGACCCTCTATATATGATGTCACTTTCAAGATTTCTAGTAGGTATAATATCTAAATTTTACAAAACTCAAAGAGATCTTATTTATATATAATGTAAGGAAAAATTTAGGTTTCCTCTTTGAAAGTGGCACATGGTTTACAAAGGAAAGAATTTTGGATGGGTAGTCTTGTGAAATTGTAGACTTATGAGTTAGTATTAGGGGTAAATTTTGGTTGAAGATTATTCAAATAGCAGGGAAAGGATTGGATTTTTTTTGCTAATTCAAATATATATATATATATATATATATATATAATATATATATATATATATATATATATATATATATTATGTTGATGTAATAAAATCGTCTAAAAAAGGAACCCTACCTAGAGGTTCAACAACATGGATCCTCATTTCAAATAGTTTATAATTGATAAAAAAATATATTAAATGGTCATCCAATAAGGGGGATCCTACAAATTTCTAGTTTAATGCTTGGTTGAATCCTAATCCTCTTATTCATGATCCAAAATGACAATTGTTGGCTCAAGCATGTTTAGCTCATAAAGGTTCAAAGCTCAAAAATTATATTAATGTGAGGAGCAACTTCAAATCATGGATTCCCATTAGCAATTGGTTGAATGAGATAACCTCAAATAAATAGTGAAAGAGTCTCATAGGATGCTTCAAGAGTTAATTTGTTTATTTTTACATGAAAGGATGAGTTGGTTTGGAATCTATCACAATATGGTATATTGTTGATCAATTTGGGAGATAAGGATTTAAATCAATATGAATTTTCCACTCCCAAATATTTCTCTTGGAAGAATGTTTTGTCACCCAAGGCCCTCCCTAAAACCTCAACATTCCTCTGATTAGTAGTCCAAAGCAAGATTATTATAATTGAGAGTTTACGAATAAAATTATATCATCGACCTTTCAAGTGTAACTTGTAGAATAAGAATCTAGAAACATCATCATTTACTTCTTCATTGTTCCTTTGCTTATAGTATTTGGGAATGTATTTTAAAATATATTGAGAATATATTGGTTAGCTCCATCAACATTGAAAGAGTTCATGAAATGTTGGATTAATTATTTTAAAGCTAAAATATTATAAATCCTATGGAGGATTGGTCCTTCCATTATTTGTTGAAATTTATGACTTAAAAAAAAATTAAAAACAAATATTAAAAGCATGTCCAAGTTTGGAATCATATTATTGTCTCTCTTGTATAATATTTATAGACATGATGCTCATCATGAGAAATCTCTAGTGTGGAAATGGAAAAAAATACTAGCTTCTTGGTTATATGATTTGAATATACATGAAAGGGGCATATACTAAAATGAAGTTAACTCAAAGGGTCTACTTCAATCTATGTTAAAATGGAAATATCCAAAAGTTGGACTTATCAAAATTAATTTTGATGGCACTTCCAAAGGAAATTTGGGAAAATTTGGTGGATCTATCACAAGATGGTAGATAGTTGATCAATTTGGGAGAATGATTTAAAGCAATAATAATTTCCCACTCCCAAATATTTCCCTTGGAAGAATTTTTGGTCACCAAGGCCCTCCCTAAAACCTCAACATTTCTTTGATTAGTAGTCCAAAGCAAGATTATTATAATTGAGAGTTTGCAAAGAATATTTTATCATCGACCTTTCAAATGTGATTTGTAAGATAAGAATCTAGAAACATCATCATTTACTTCTTCATTGTTCCTTTGCTTATAGTATTTGGGAATGTATTTAAAAATATATGAGAATATATGGGTTAGCTCCATCAAAATTGAAAGAGTTCATGAAATGTTGGATTAATTATTTTAAAGCTAAAGTATTATAAATCCTATGGAGGATTGGTCCTTCCATTATTTGTTGAAATTTATGACTATTTTTTTTTAAAAACAAATATAAAAAGCATGTCCAATTTTATTGGTCCTGGCACTTCTTGCACAAATCAACATTATCATAAAAAAAATGGAAATATATTTTAATTGAGGGGTATTTAAAAATTATTGTTAATGCTATCAAGAAAAAAGGTATGGTGATTGTACATTATTTTTTATGTCCATAAACCATTACTGGATGCAGTATCTTGAAAATGTCATCATACCATAGAGAACAAAATTGGGTAGTAGATAAAAAATATCTTGAAAATGCCATCATACCATAGAGAACAAAATTGGGTAGTAGATAATTTAGCTAATCACAATGTTGATCTTCATTTTCGGTGAAATTAAATTTTAGAAGACACTTTGGTGATTGAGATTTTATTTTCATACAAATAATGTGAAATAATTGATTATGTAAACATAGTTGTTTGAGGAAGATGAATATTTTTGACAATAGGAATGAAGAATATCTTTTATAAAAGGCCAACTAGTTATGGTTTTAATTGCCTTGATAAAAAGTTTTGTTATTTTGATGGAAGTGGCCCTTAGTGGAAGCAACACATTATTGAAAAAATATATAGACCTTATTTTCCATATGTTTTTTCAAATAGATTCATAGTGAAAATATAAATACCCTTTAATTCGATATTATTTGATTAAATAATTATTTATGCTAATAGATATTCTTATATAAATTTGTATATAGATAATAAATGACTAAATATTAAAATTAGTGATAATATTATTAAATAATTTTGATAAAATATGTTTTTTATATATTTATTCTATGTTTCTCTAAAAATATTTTGATAATATATCATGTCTATAAATATTATACAAGAGAGACAATAATATGATTTCAAACTTGGACATGCTTTTAATATCTGTTTAAAAAAAAAAGTCATAAATTTCAACAAATAATGGAAGGACCAATTCTCCATAGGATTTATAATACTTTAGCTTTAAAATAATTAATCCAACATTTCATGAATTCTTTCAATTTTGATGGAGCTAACCAATATATTCTCATAGATTTTTAAAGACATTCCCAAATATTATAAGCAAAGGAACAATGAAGAAGTAAATGATGATGTTTCTAGATTCTTATCATACAAGTCACACTTGAAAGGTCGATGATAAAATATTCTTTGCAAACTCTCAATTATAATAATCTTGCTTTGGACTACTAATCAAAGGAATTTTGAAGTTTTAGGGAGGGCCTTGGATGACCAAACATTCTTCCAAGGGAAATATTTGGGAGTGGGAAATTCTTATTGCTTTAAATACTTATCTCCCAAATTGATCAACTATCTACCATCTTGTGATAGATCCAAATTTCCTTTGGAAGTGCCATCAAAATTAATTTTGATAAGTTCAAATTTTGGATATTTCCATTTTAACATAGATTAAAGTAGACCCTTTGTGTTAAATTCATTTTCGTATATGACCCTTTCATGTATATTCAAATCGTATAACCAAGAAGCTAGCATTTTTTCCACACTGAAGATTTCTCATGATGAGCATCATGTCTATAACTATTATACAAGAGACACAATAATATGATTCCAAACTTGGACATGCTTTTAATATTTGTTTTTAATTTTTTTTTTAAGTCATAAATTTCAACAAATAATGGAAGGACCAATCCTCCATAGGATTTATAATATTTTAGCTTTAAAATAATTAATCCAACATTTCATGAACTCTTTCAATGTTGATGGAGCTAACAAATATATTCTCATATATTTTTAAAGACATTCTCAAATACTATAATCAAAGGAACAATGAAGAAGTAAATGATGTTTTTTCTAGTTTCTTATCCTACAAGTCACACTTTAAAGGTTGATGATATAATTTTATTCGTAAACTCTCAATTATAATAATCTTTCTTTGGAATACTAATGAGAGGAATGTTGAGGTTTTAGGGAGGGCCTTGGGTGACAAAAAATTCTTCCAAGGGAAATATTTGGGAGTGGGAATTTCATATTGCTTTCAATCCTTATCTCCCAAATTGATCAACAATATACCATCTTGTGATAGATTCCAAACCAACTCAACATTTCATGTAAAAATAAATAAATTAACTCTTGAAGCATCCTATGAAACTCTTTCACTATTTATTTGAGGTTATCTCATTCAACCAATTGCTAATGGGAATCCATGATTTGAAGTTGCTCCTCACATTAATATAATTATTGAGCTTTGAACCTTTATAAGCTAAACATGCTTGAGCCAAAAATTGTCATTTTGGATCATGAATAATAGGATTAGGATTCTTTTATAACTCAGTTAAGGCTTACCGTAATGGTAACCTGATTACCTCTCTTGTGAATTCTCAGGGTGCCATGCTCTCTTCTTTTAGGGATATTTCAAAAGAGACTAAGAGGTATTTTTCCTCTTTCTTCAAGGAGGACTCCCTATCAGATTATGAGAATGAAAATCTTATTCTAAACTGTATTCCAATGATTGTTTCTAGAGAGATGAATGAGCACTTGATGGGTCCAATTTACCTTGAGGAGTTGGAAAATGTTGTATTCAATATGAAAAAGGAAAATCCCCAAGCGCAAATGGATTCCCGATTGAGTTTTATTAGGAGATTTGGGATTTAATCAAATTTGATCTTCTGGATGTGGTCCATGAGTCCCAAAATAACAAACAGATGCTAAGGGCCCTAAATTCTACCTTTGTGGTGCTTATTCCCAAAAATGTGGGAGCAAATTCCTTGGATATGTTTCAGCCTATTGCTCTTTGCATTTTTGTGTATAAGATCATCACAAAAATTATTGCTGAGAGGCTAAATATATGGTTGAGAAAAATTATATCTAAGGAGCAAGGAGGGTTTGTTACTGGCTGGAAAATCCTGGATGGGGTTGTTATTGCTACAAAAGCTATTCACTCGATGGAAATTTCTAAGTAGAAAACTATGTTTATTAAGTTGGACATGGCCAAAGCCTATGATCAGGTTAGATGGTCCTTTCTTCACAAATTTCTTGGTGCTTTTGGATTTAAGGAGGAATGGATTAGATGGGTGATGAGCCGTTTTTCTTCTTCCTCATTCTATATTCTTGTTAATAATGAGCCATCATAGCTGTTTGAGGCCTCAAGGGGATTGAGGCAAGGAGATCCTTTATCTACTTATTTGTTTATCATTATGGTTGAAGGGTTGGGAAGATTGCTCAATTCTCAAGTCAGGTAGGGTCTCATTCATGGGTGGAAGTGGGATAGTAGTTTGCCACCTCTTTTCCACCTTCAATTTGTTGATGATACTGCTTTGATGGGAGTTGCCACTATCAGGGAAGCTGAAAATATTATACAACCTCTTGACATATATCTTAGTGCTTCTGGATAGTTTATTAATGAGGACAAGTCTTCTATTTTCTTCTTCAATACCCCTCCTCTTATTCAAGCCAGGATTTCTCGCATTCTAAGATTTCAGGTCGGGACTTCCCCCTTCATTTATCTTGGTATTCCAATTTCATCTCATCCTCTAGATCTTCTTGGTATTCTATGCTTGATAAGTTTATAAGGAATGTGAATCACTAGACTTTCACATGGCTATCCACTGCAAGTAGAGTGTTGCTTTTAAAACCTATTGCTCAAGCTTTACCCATTTATAGATGTTTTGTAAAAATAAATCCCTCTCATTTTATCAAGGACATGGAAGCTTTGTCAAGACAATTTTTATGGTCTAGAAAACTTGATCAATCTAAATGGAGTTTGGTTAGGTGGGATTCTATATGTAGGTCAGTGCAAGAGGGAGGCCTTGGGTTGCGACAGACAACTCTTTTTGGGTAGGATTTGGCTGTAAAAATTTATTGGAGATGGTGTACCTCTAAACATAAAATTTGGGCTAAAATATTATCTTGTAAATACTTGAGGTATTTATGAGGTTGAGATCCCTAGAGTCATCGTGGTTGGGAAAGGTTCAATTATCTGAGATACTTTGAAAAGAGGAGCTAATTTAATCAAGCAGGGTTTGTTCTAGAATTGCAATCGAGGATCATATGCTCTTTTTTGGGAGGATTCTTAGGATGGCCACCCTCATATCTTGAATCAATATACCAGGTTACGTTCCCTAAGAATATGTTTCTTGGAAGCGGGTTGGTCTCGTGTGGAGGACTTTAAAAAAATCCAGTCTTTTAAAAATATGGAGATGTACAAGTGGAAAGATCCGTAGGAATGGCCCAAGGGAGGACAGGCCAAGGAGAGAGAGGTGCTTGCTCTTATTCTTATGGGGAGACCCTATTCTTCGTTGAGGGGTAAAGATATTATGGCTTGGACTCTTGATCCCAAGGGAACCTACTCGATAGCCTATGGTTATCAAGTTCTTGATAAGCAAAAGTATGAGAGTCTTCTTTTCACATGGTGTAAAAAGGTGTGGAACAAATTTGCTTAGTCAAAATGTAACTTCTTTCTCTGGCTGGTAGCTTGTAATAAATGCCTCACTTGGGATAACATGAGGAAGAGGGGATTTCAAGGTCCCTCTTTTTGTGTCCTTTGCGATAATAATGAGGATGACTTTTCTCATTTATTTTTTCAATGCTTCTTTGCCAAAGATATTTGGCACCATTGGTGGAACACCTAGAACCATCCATGTTTTCATGTACTATCCCTAGTGGAGTTTTGAAGTAGTCTAGGCAGACCTCTGGCCAAGGCCCCCTTCCTTCGGGTGGCTTGGAATTTGGGCCCTTCTTGCATCATCTGGCATATTTGGCTTGAACGAAACCATCATATATTTCAGGGCAGTCATTTGGTTGTTCAACATATCTAGCAAAGGATCCTGTGTATGGTTCAGGAAACCATCTATAGAAAATGTGATGTGGACCCTATTTTAGATTTTAAGTAGGAGAAGGTACAATAGGCCCTTGGTCTCTTTGGGGATGGTGTGAACTCTTATAGCCCTAGTAGGGTTCCTCAACTCAATAAGAAGGTTAGGAGAGATGGTAGGTGGAGGCCACCCCCAAGAGGAGTTTTAAAAATTAATACTGATGGATCATCCAAGGGTAATCCTGGACATGCTGGCATTGGTGGTGTTGAGAGAGATTCTGCTAGTGGTGTTAGTTTTTTATTTTCCATTTATAAAGGTGTTCACTCCAATAATTTTATGGAAGCTCTTACAATTCTTAAGGCCTTACAGAGGGGGTTTTATCTTGGATGGCATAGGATTATCTACGAGTATGACTCTCAAATTGTGGTTAATATTTTAAATAGTAAAAGGGTGGAGGAAGTTAATTGTCATTTGGCCTCTGTAGTCATTCAGATTCTCAGAATGAGTGAAGAGTTCAAATTTATATCCTTTGTGCACATTCCAAGGGAATGAAATGTGGTTGTTGATTACCTGGCCAAAAGGGCTTCTGAGTTGTTGGATCCTTGGATTATTGATAACTGGGAGAGTCTCCCATCTGGGGACTCTCAACGCCTATGGGAGTTGATCCACAAGGATGTTCAGACTTAATGTGGTTTATTCTTGTTGTCTTCTTCGAATGTCAATCTATTCTAGTGGTTTTAGCCTATTTGGTTGTTTATTTGAGTCTTGGTTGGAAGATCAGTTGTACTCTGTAATCCAAACTTTTTATCAATAAATTTTTACCCTTTTATTAAAAAAAAAGAGGATTAGGATTCAAACAAGCATTAAACCAAAAATTTGTAGGATCCCCCTTATTGAATGACCATTTAATATGTTTTTTGATAAATTGTAAATTATTTGAAATGAGGATCCATGTTGTTGAACCTCTAGGTAGGGTTCATTTTTTAGACTATTTTATTACATCAACATAATATATATATATATATATATATATATATATATTTGAATTAACAAAAAAAATTCAATCATTTTCCTGGTATTTGAATAATATTCAACCAAATTTTACGCCTAATACTAACTCATAAATCTACAATTTCACAAGACTACCCATCCAAAATTCTTTCCTTTGTAAACCATGTGCCACTTTCAAAGAGGAAACCTAAATTTTTTCTTACATTCTATCTAAATAAGATCTCTTCGAGTTTTGTAAAATTTAGATATTATACCTACTATAAATCTTGAAAGTGACATCATATATAGAGGGATATATTGTAAAGTAGTATTTATCAAGCCATGGTTAACAACTTACCTTTCCAACCTAACAAATAAGATATCATTCTATCCAAAATTGAGTCCCTAAAATCCTATTTTTCCATTTGTTAGGTAAAGGAATACCCAAATAAATTTATGGTATTTTCCAACTTTAAACCCTAAAATATTTAAAATAATCCATTGTAAATCTAGGGTAGTGCTAATAAAAAATCCTAAATTTTATAGTAATAACCAATTTTTCCACATCCTCCTCATAACATAACAATATTTATTTAAAATCAATAGCCTCGTTGACTAAGGGATAACCCAAATGAAAAGTATTATCAACGAATTGGAGATGAGTTCAAACGGACTATTTGTTGCAACATAAATACCTTTGATTTTTTTTATTCTTGCCTTTGAGAAATTTCTCCATAATGCCTCAACAAGAATAATAAATAGATAGGGAGAACCCTAGCATAGTCTACAATATGTTTCAAACTATTCAATGGGGGATCCATTGGTCAAAATAGAATATTTTGAAGTGTTGTAACAACATCTAGTCCATTTTAAAAAGGTTTCTATACCACATTATAAAAATGTTTTAATGATATCTTATTTTGGAACTATTTCAAAGCTAGGGGTGGGCTCACTCTAAAACTACTTCAAAGTTATGGGTGAGCTCTCTTCGGAACTACTTAGAAGCTATGGATTGTAAAGTCATTATTCTTCCTCTAAAATGTAAGGAGTTCTTGGAAGGGTTTTTTCCTTTAAGAGAGAGGGCACTTAATAATATAAAATGGTAGTAGCTCTATATAAAAAAGAGGGTCACCCTCTCTACTTTAAAACAAAACCAGGTCATAGCTTTCTCCTCTCTATTTTAAAAGTTAGATACCATCCTTGATCAAAATCAAAATTTCTAAGAATATCGAGTAAGACTCCATAAAACCCTATCATATGTTTCATTCATATCTAATTTTATAAGCATATCTAGATTTTTTGTGGAACAAAGAGAATGCATGGCTTCTTATGCAATTATTACATCATTTTTTTTTATCACAAATGAAACAACCTTGTTCCTTTGAGATAACACAATCTAAAATGCTTTTCAAATTTTTTCCATATTTATAAAATTTATCTTATAAATCACAGTGCAAAGTCTTACTGGATGGAAATTATCAAAATATTTTGTATCTCCTTTCTTGGGAACCAATACAATAAAGGTGGGATTGATATAATTTATTATAGCCTATTTTTGTTGGCCTCTTCAATCATATCCAACATATCACTCTTCAACAAATCCTATTTTTTTCCAAAAAAATTGGATAAAATCCATCAGGTCCAAGTGCCTTATTAGGGTTGAGAGAGAAAATTGTCTCCATAGAGATATTCATCAACCTTCCATTTGTTCCTTTGTGATAATTGATGGAATATTTTACAAAAAGTTACATTGAACCTCCTAATCCTGCTCAACATCTAATAGAATATCTTTGAAAGAATTATTTGTTTCCTTCTTAACATTATTTTCATACTCAATATTTCTTTCATGCAAATTAAAATATTTTTTATTCAATGAAAATGAAAAATTGGTTGTAACATAATTTTTTTGAAATATCTATCCCAATCCTTAAACCACTCTCCCTAGATTTTTGGGATTAATATGACTTCATTTTTCAATACATTATGCTAGTTCAAATATAATTATTTTTCTTACACATAAGTATCTTGGTTCATTCCATTAATTTCTACTATTTATTGTAAATTATTGAGCTTAGATTTAATTTTTTTATTTACTTTAAATATGTTATTAAAATATTTGTCATTCCAAATCTTCATTTTTCCTTTAGATATTTTATATTTTGAATAAACTTGTATACACATGATCCTTAAAATCTCACTTCATCCCACCCTAACATAACCATCTAGGAGAAATTAGAATATTGGAATCATGGAGACTAATATTGAAATGGATTTGAATTACCATTATTGAGTAAATCGCATCTTAAAAATAATAGGTTTGTGTGTGATCTTTCTCATAATAAAATATCTAGAGATTATATACTCTTTTTATAACCACTTATTAGATAATAAAAAATTATACAATATTTCCACTATACGAGAATGCCCAATGCATCTATTATTCATACATATTGAAAGCTTGAAATATTAACATCCTAAAGATAGTTTTTAATGCTCGTGATACCATAAGCTATATGAGATAACCCTCCTAGACGATTGTTTACCAAATATATGGTTATCCCACCATACTCCAGTTACTAAAGTGTGGTGTACATCCTTTATCCATAATATTTGGAACTTAGACCTCTATTCAAAGTTCCAAAGCCTCCACTCTTAGGCCACTAAAGTTGTTGAAGGGTAAAGTAGTTTCTAACATCCATGAGACCATATACTATATGATATGACCATCATAAAGAATGTTATTTACCCAATATATGGTTATCCAACCATACTCCATTTACCTAAGTATTGTGTACAACCTACCCCATAGGATTTAAACCTTGAACCTTTATTCAAAGTTTGAAATTATCCACCATTAGACCACTCATGTTGTACACCATTTAAACTGATAAATGAAGAACAATCCTGTATTGATATAAACCATCTAGAAGCACCACTATTCTTTATTGAAGATGGTAGAACTACGTTAAATTTCTCCCAAGAATATCATAATTACGAATCATCGATAAATTTGACATAAATATATGAAGATACTTCCAACATATTTGACAAGGAGTAACTATAGTTAGAGCATACACATTTGTATCCTCAACTTTGATATTTTTCTCTCTTTTTTTTAGCAATATCTCATGAAGCTCCTATAGTAGAAACTACTAGGAAATTTTCCAACTTCCTAGTATTTTTAAGTTTGTCATTAGATTCCTCACTTTTTAATTTAATTTCTTGTACTAAAATAAACTCAGATAATAATAAGCTAATTCCCTAAAAACTCTTTTTTAGAAGTCTTATTCCTACCCCTAATATTCCCAGATACTATTTTTATCATCACTTTTTGTTTTTATTTTTGGAGAACTAACACTTGTGATAATTGTTTTTAGTTTCCCATATCAATGTTTATCTGAGTTTTATTTTATCTTTGTTCTTACTTTGAGGGTATTTCTCTCATTTTTCATATACTGCGACTTATCATTTATAGGTTTATTTTACCGTAAAGAACTTGAGTTATGAAGAATAGCCCCTCTCTCTCTCTCTAGCTCTCTCTCTCTCTCTCTCTCTATATATATATATATATATATATATATATATAGATAGATAGATAGATAGATAGATAGCCCTATAATCCCTAAAGTGCAAGGATATATATATATATATATATATATATATATATATATATATATATATATATATATATAAGATAGATAGATAGATAGATAGATAGCCCTATAATCCCTAAAGTGCAAGGATCATCCTCAATAGTACTTATATTTTCATGTTGCCACAAAAATTAAAAAAATTCATGAATATCCTCTATATTTATTTCTTTACTATGTTGCTTAAAATACCCTAAAGTGGAAAGGATAAAATATGCACTGCATTTATATTTATTGCAAGAAGAATGTTTTATACTACTTGAGGAAAATGAAGTTTGTCTACTTGCATTGCACTTTACCTCTTCTACCTTCTTTATTTTAAAATTTGTCTCCATATTTTCTTCATACCTTTAGTTTATTTTGAATTTGAACTTGCATAATGTACTTCTTCATCCCTTTTATCCTTATTTGTTTATTCTAAAGGTTGATTTGAGTGAATAATGGTGACCTTTTCCTTTTAATGATATGAACGGGATTTATTTTCCACTTTTATTTATGTTAGCATAAGGGGCAACCCTACACACACATGAAAGGAGTCCATGAACATCATCCTTCAACACTACTATGAGTACCAACTATTAATGTTAGCACCATATTTTGTAATGGTTTCAATATCAATAAACTAGACATAATTCCTCATTATTGACACCAACGTTATCAATACCATTAATCAACATTGATGCTAGTAGTAGCTATTAACACTAGCACTAGATATTGACCTAGGATCTAACTCCAAACTCTTAAGTCTAAGGTATAAAATCCAAAGGTCCTATCAATACATTAGTACATTTCAGACTTCACTTTTTAACATGTCAACACATTCTCCAATGTTAACATTAGCTCACGCTATTTGACACCTACCTGGTTGGTATTCATCCAAAAATGATAGGAGCCTTTGGAACTTGCACGCATATGATAAAAACTAACATTGATGCTACACCATTTGATGATCATACAAAGCTCAATTTAAATATTTTAAATAGTTTAACCACTTGGGCACTTCAAGAATGGGCACATGATTTTTAATGTTACAAGACAAAAATTCTTTTTTTTTCAAAGACTTATTGTAAGTCGATGTCTCACCTCTAAGCTACTATGTAAATTTTATAGTTCGTAAATGTAAGGACTTATTCTCTAAATAATTGTGGGCAATAACCACAAGGTATTGAAGAGAGCAAGTGAAAGTATATACACTAGACCACATCTCACAAACTAATACTAGTGATTGCATCCAAAGCTACAACCAATGCCCCTACATTTCTATATAGCAATTTGACTAGTGCCTTCATGTTTCTTCTTAGAAATATAATCTATATCATATTCACATCCCTACATAAAGATATGGCCCATATCCTCTTACATTTTTCTATGCTTTTGAGCATATATCTCTGTCTCTCCCTTTCTTTATATCTCCCCTCTCATGGAGATCCATTGTAACATTATTTTGTAATGTAAGAGTTATATTTGAATCTACCCCTCTCATGGAGATCCATTTTAATATTCTTTTATAGTACAATATTATTCCACTCATGGATATATGCTTATGTTTATTTTTTAATGTATGCATTATATCATGTATTTATTGCGCTTTTATATATATATATATATATATATATATATATATATATATATATTGCTTGATAAAAATGGGTTGTACTCGGGTCTCCCACCCTTAACAAATTACATCTCTCTTCTTTAGAGCTTGAGAGTTTACAAATAGATACACTTCTCATCTCAATTGAGATGCTATAGTTAGAAACCTACATCATTTTACATAAAATATTTGAATTCTTGATTTTCATTTTCTGGATCTTTTCAAATCTTTGTATGAATACAATTACTCTAGAATTTAGCACCAATCTTGACATTTTCCTATAGCAACCTTCACAATGATAAAACTTCACCTCTACTATCTATGCCTTGCATCTTGGTAGAGTAATATTTCCAAAACATCGCACTAACATAGTCCGCTTTACCAAATCTGGATTGCTAGTTTCCTTCCTAAAACACAAGTGCAACCACAAAATATATAATAAATAGTCTAAATGAATACACATTATTGTTACAAAATAAAATAGATATTACCAATGGAAAACATTAAAGCAAATATTAATCATTAATTGATTTAGGCAATCAACAATTTTTGTCAACTTCAACTAAACTTTCTACTTCCTCTAACCATGGAAAGGAGATGTTAACTTTACGATCCTCAACCAAAACCCCTCTATTGGCTAGCTTATCTACACATTTGTTTCCTTCCCTTAATATATGTGTAAATTTAATTTCTTCAAACTCTTTAGCAAGATCTTGAATTTCCACAATTATCTCTTTTATGTTCCATGGAGCCTTTGCTTTCCTCAAAATTGCATTTATTACTATGAGAGATTCACCTTCAATCCAAAATCTATTCCATTTTATTTGTTTACATATTTTTAACCCTTCTAAATATGCCCAAGGTTTAGCTTCATTATTTGTCTTAAATCCACAATTAAAAACATAATGAGACAAAATTTCTTCTCTATTATTTCTAATTATTCCTCCTCCTCTTGATGGTCCTAGGTTTCCTTTAGATGCTCCATCAAAATTAAAATTAACCCACTCTATATTTGATGGTTTCCACGTTATATTATTTACCTTATTTTTGCTTCTCTTGTATCTAACATCATAATTCCATTTAATGACTTGAATCCATCTATAAAGACTCTCTGCTTCCAAATTAGGGATTGGGTGAGTTGATAGGGTTGGTTTAGACTCGTATATGGCTAAACATATCTTCCTTTTCATAACCTTTAAACCACTTTCCTTTTATTTAAATATTCTTCTTTTCCTTTATAGCATATAGTCCAAAGTATTGTATCTTTTGATATTATCCCATATTGTCTGTAAAGCCTCACTTTTATAAGTGCTCTGCCATTGCTTTAATCAATTTTCAATTATGCTATTCATCATCATGTATTTACCAAACATATTAATAATCCATTACCATAGATTCCAAACTATTGAGCAATATCCCAAGATATGGTCAATACTCTCCTCCTCCTTATTACAGAAAACACATTTAGAGGGGTCATGAAAACCCCTTTTAATAAGGTTATCTCAGGATAAAATTCTTCTATGACCTACTAGCCAAACAAAAGTTTTGACTTTAGGAATACTTTGGCTATCCCAAATATCTCTCCAAATTGTAGTGATACTATTATTATGTTGGTGTTGAACATTATATCCACTTCTTGTTGTGTATTCTTCTGAGTTATTCAACTCCCAAATCAATTTATCCTTGGCACCCCTTGGAATAATTGCAGTTGTTATCTTTCTAATCAATTACCTCATAGCATCAATGTCTTGTATACTTGTAAAAAAATCTTCTTTCCATTTGTATATTCCTTCTAGATCCTTGTACAAATTTTTTGAAACCCTGTCATCGCATTTGTCTTGAAGCAATCTCATCCAAGGTTTCAAAACTAGATCTAAATTGAGTGGTTTTTTATCATACCAGGTATCCATACAAATAGAATTTTTTCTCAAGTTCCCACCACCCATATTAAACCTTTAATCATAAGATCAATATATTTTTAAAACCATTCCAAAGAGCAAAACCATTTGGAAGAGAGAATATAGTAAATATTAATCTTGGGTCATTGGGATCAACATACTTACTTAGAAGAATTCATGCCCATTGTATTTGACTCTCTTTGTACAATCTCGAGATAAATTTTCCCCTAAGATCTAAGTTTGCAATTGTAAGAGCTCTTAAACCAAGACCTCCCCTAGTTTTTTCATCACAAAACTTGCTCCATTTCACCAAGTAAAACTTCCTTTTATCATGTAATCCTGACCATAAAAAAGATCACATAATAAAGATTATTTTTTTTTCAACTGATATTGGCATAGAATACAAAGACATATAATATGTTGGAATGACTTGTAAGATTGACTTAATTAACTCCACATGCTTTATATATATTGTGTTAGCATCTTAATTATAATTTTTGTTAGCACCAAAAATTTCTATGATTCATCAAGTCCTTTTTCACCATATTTTTATGATATTCTCAACATTACTTTGAACATAATTTGCATACACCTTTAGTTGGTTTTGTAATTTGTTCTCGATATAAATCATCCTTGGGATCCCATGTGCATGTATTAAGTGGTATTTAAGATATGAAGTTAATTTCCATGATAAGGAAAAAGATTAGAACTTCCATTTACTATAATTTCCTATAACAAAAATGGTTTCAGAGCCAATATTCATCACAAGCAAAGAGCTTGTCCCATCTCAAGAGAAGTGGAATCAAAAGCCATTTTCATATTTGTTCAAAATGAGGACTTGAATTTTGGCATAAGAAAATATTAAACTGAGGAATTGTCCTAACTTTTAATTAAGATTTGTACCCCAATTCTAGTTTCAAAAAAATTGGAAAGGATTGCTAATACCATCTCCCAACCTATGGATTTAGGATGGCTCCCAATTATCCTCACAAAATACTCCTATGCTAGTCTACACTAACTTGCATAAAAATTAAAGTGCAAAAAATTGAAGTACAATAATAAAAATGCATGAAAGTTTAATGGTGTGAGAGATTCGAAGCAAATGTAGGTTTAAATTGTAGCAAGGAACATGTGTGATAAATCAACATAGGAGAACTTTAATAACATCATTGTTCACCCATTTATTATACTATGAAATTGATAAGCAAATGACAAGTTGGGCTAAAAGAGCTGTCATAATTATCATGCAATTAACAAACCAGGAGAGTGATGTCACTAATGAAATGCATAAGAACTCGTAAATTTCTTGCAATCTCATGAGGTCAAAGCAATTTATATTTTATAGAGTCTAGCTCTATATTATCATGGCCAAAATATGAATATAGTGGAGCCCTAAGAACATATTTATAGTAAAAGTTCACCCTTGAGTTTTCTAGGGTGAGAAATAACTACTCCTAGTAAAGGTAAATATTTGGGAGTATCTTTAGCAAAGTGATGCACCATAAAATATTGTGTACCTCTAATTACACCTCTAATAGGATTAGAAGGCTTTAAAAATGGGTTAGTGTACAACTACATGCCAAAATTTCACTTTTAAAAGATTTGCCTTAGGATCCATATCTTCAAATTCACCTTTTTATGACATTCCAAGTGATTTGCTCTAGTTAGCAAGTGAGTCTGTAAGTTTTACAAGTGCATTTCTCACTTTTGCAAGAAAAATGATAGTTGTTCCTATGCAAATCACTCCTTAGATCCAAAATTTCCTTTTGCTAGTGAATAACTCCTTAGATCAAATCGACTTCTTTCACAAGTGAATTGATACCTATGCCAAACTTAAACAAATTTTGGAAGGTTTTGTAAGGTGTTAATTGTCTAACTTCTCTACTACATGATCCTTAAAAATTTATGAATCCCAAGGTAGTGTCAATATATTACATTTATAGCAACTTCATGGGTGCTAAGATCAATTATTGTGAGGTCTCATATTCGTCCTTTATCCTTGGAGTCTATCAAATTAGGACCTTCATGATAAAATCTCAAAATATTAGTTCTCTTTATCTAGTTTTTGAGGTAGCAATCCCAATAATTTCTACCTCTTTGTCACTTGCAAATTGAACTAAAGCAAAGTCCTCAAATTACCCTATTATATATTCATAACTATAGTGTCATCCATTATTAACTAAAGAAGGTCGACAATTATTACCTCTTGCATAAATACCAAATTTATATGTTTAGCTATTGTCATGATCAAGTCTTACATTCACTCTAGTGTCATCCATCTAGATTAAATGCCTAACATTTGTGATGTAGGGTAATCCCATTTCTTCATAAATTTATTTTAGCATCATTGTGATCGCTATCCTAATTTGACTATGCATATTCTTAATAACTAGTTTTCAATCTTCAAGGTCACATAAAATAGGGGATTTTTTAGTATTTTTAGATTTGGGGCATTTAGTATGTTAGTCTTGTAACTTGGATATCAGTTGGATGTTCTAATATCAAAATTTATTGTTCAACTATACTTGTTTGAGCTAGCTTTGATTGATTTCCCTTAGCATAAATCATTTCCTATTATTTTAAAGCCTCTTGAAGGAAATATCATTGACTAGGTAGGCCTAGCATCTCTAACATGCTTACATGACTAATTCTTTTTCATCTCCTTAACAATGTTGAATTTGAACTTAATAGAGCTTCTACCACTTCATGCGATAAATTTCTTGTATTGTCTTATGGCTATTACATGATCTTCACTAGTGAGGGAAGTATATTTTAGTCATTGCTCTACTTCTTTTTTTTTGGTAGGTAAAAGTAATTTCATTTACTTTACGGGTTGAAGGGTCTCACCCCTTTTTACTTTCGAAACATCCATATCTGGAAGGTCACAGTCCATTACCCAAGGGGTATGGATACACCAACAAAAACCAACAAGCAAAAAAAAGACACATAATTCCTTCACATATGTCCTTCCATAAACATACATTATGACCCACATACAAATAAACAACAAAAATGCACACCACCAGGCCCACGCAAGACATGGTCTAGAAACCTTAGGTCCTAGTCTTCTGGGACTTGTAGATCGCTTCATTCCTAGTACTGTCCCCGCTTGGTAAGAGAGTTTTCAGAATGAAGGGGAGTATTTTGAGCTCCTCGATAGCACTGAATATAAGATTATTCCCTTCATGTTGGACGTTGGCCGTCGTCTGGAAGTGATCGATTAACTCATTGATGTAGGTCAGATCCACTGTACACAGCATGTCCTAGGTGAGGGCATCGCTATCGTGGTTCTTCTTTTTGGCTCTCCAGGGATCTGATTACCGCTATTCTTGGGTATCTTGTTGGAGACCATCTTGAGATTCTTCATCATCACTGGTGAGGTCCTAGAATGATCGGTTGCCACTCTGAGTTGACATCGACAGACGCTTGGATGCTCTCCTTTTTAGGGGGGTCTGGATGCCTTATGCTTGGGTCACAACCTCTTGCCCACCCTAGGCTTCTTGTCAACAGTGGGTGCTTGGTGACCCATGTGAGATATCTCCTCCATAGGGGGAATTTCATTGTTCTGAGGAGTGACATCATTAGCCTGAGAGGGGGGCAAAGTAGGCGATGGTGATTGGTGGTCTTCCTAAGTCTAGGGTGTGGGTAAATTGGCATAGCCAAGGGACTTGGATGAGGATAAGCCATGTTGTCGCTTTAAGGAGGGGTTACTAGAACTGATGCTACCAAAGGGATGGGAGTTACGGGTATGCTTGAAGAGAACTAGGAACAAACCTTGGTGGCGGGGGGGCTTCGGGACCTGAATTCTTCTAAAGTTGTTGATGGATATGGTGATGGATTGAAAGAGAAAATCTGGGACATTGATGGGTCGAACATCACACAGATGGTTGAAAAAGGCTAAATTGTAGGTGCTGAGAGGCTTATTGGGATTGTCCATATAAATATACTAAAGGATGGTAATAATCACCATGTCCTAGGGATGAGGGAGGGACGACCTCACAATGCCCTTTTTCTCCTAGACTAACTCGCTTCCCCTATCGAGGAATTGATCGATCTCTTCCTTAAAGTTGTGCCTGTCTCTACGGATAATTCTGCCAGAAAATCTAAGACCAGACACTTGGGCAATGGATTGAGGACTTACCATGAAATGGAGGCCACAGACTCACACCTCACCGTCATTACAGGACTCCAATAAGTCCTTTGTTACCTCATCGTCCACTCGTTCAAAAATTCTTAAGAAATTTACGAAGCGCTTGGATTCAAGAAGGGCAGCGGTGCTTGGGTCAATATGTAGGGAAGCTAGATCGATGATGGCCATGGTGTTGTAGGGGTTCTGGGTGTCAGTAGAGGGTCTGAGAGGAAAGCAGGCTGAGCTCAAATAGAGGAAGGACACAAAGCAACCAAGGGATGTGAAGTGAAAGAGGCAAAATGCCCAAAAAGGAAAGTTCACTAGAGTGGGAATACGAACAATCAGCTTATGGCCGCAAACCTAGGCATGATAGTAACTCATGCTAGGGGTGGTGGCAATCTTGGCAGGAAAGGTGGACAAGGGTAGGTAAGTAGTGGGCATCTGACAGAGGCACGAGAGAACAAACCATCAACTGAGGTCGCATGGACGAAAGGGATGGGCTATAGAGTTTGCGATATCTTCAGAGTCTTCACAAATTTAAAAAATGGTGAAGGTGCGTTGGAACCAATGGGGCAGAGTGTTGACAAACACTCCACATAGCGAGAGTTCATTGGCGTGGTGGTTAGAGCCATCGTTAGTGGCGCATAGGCCCTTAGGCGTAAAAAGGACACCATTGGGGTGGCAACATCCACCGTTGTTATTGGAACTAGAGTGGTGCTGAGGGTTAAGCTTGTCCCTTGGTGGTATTGACAAAATATCATTTGTCACATAGCCGAGGCTACGTATTAGTAAGATTCCCTGCATCATGTTTGACTTTCTCGGTGATCTCACATGGGAAGATATTTTCCCAAATAGTTAAGGAGGTTTGAAGGATGGCTTTATTGGATAAGGCATCGACCACCTGGTTAGCCTCTCTGAATACGTGGTTGATTCAATTTCACTCCTTGTCATTGAGATATTTTTGACAACCCTGGATGATGCTTTGAATATTTTCTTGCCTCTGGAATTGTTTTGAACCAACCCCACAATAAATTTTGAATCACCTTCGAAGATGATAGGGCTAGCCATGGATTTGCATATGTTGATGCTTCTCTAGAGAGCTCTATCTTTGACGTAATTGTTGGTCTGGGTACCCATATTTTTGGCAAAAGCTCGAATGAGATTATCGTTGTGGTCCCTGACCATCCCTCCTACTCCCACCTTGCCCAGATTGCCTTTAGATACACCGTCAAAATTAGCCTTCAACCAGCCTTGGGGGGGAGTCCACTTGGCTATGGCTCTGTCCTTGTGAGGCTCTTTGACTTTGTAGCTGTCTTGAGGAATATTGAGAGCCAAAAATAAGTGACCTTTTGTTCCTTCCTGGGGAATTTTTGGGAAAGGGATGAGACTGCTATTTTTCGTTGCAAATGTCAAGGCTCTAGATGAAACTGCTTCATGATCCCTGCATTCTTCACTAAAAATTTGCTTGTTGTGCTCTAGCCAAATCTACCAAGTAATATGATGGACCAGGGATTTCCATAGAAATTTTAGTCTCGGGTTTTTAAAAATATTGGGTCATGTATGAACATGTCCTTGGCTTGATACAGCATACCTGCAACTTGTTGACCACCAGGGAAAATACGATGCTTGTGAAAGGGTAATCCATGAGGATATGTTGGGTTGATTCCCAGGCTTGCTCACATAGGTAGCATCTTTTGGGAATAATGATCCCTCTGTGCATCAGGTTGTCAGTGGTAAGGAGTTTATTATGGACAATAAGCCAGTAGAAGTGAGCTATCTTTGGGATTAGGGCCTTAAGCCACACACTTCTAGATAAAGTCTACCCTTTATTGGGGTTGGCTCCTCTGGTGGTGCTCTCAATGAGCTGGGAAGCAGAATTCACAAAAAATTTACCCTCGCTCGTACCTTTTCAGCATTGTTGATCTTTGTTATGGGTTTGGGGGATGAAATTTTCCCTCATGATCGCATGGATCTCTGTTACTGCATTGTTGATAGTGTCGTTCTTAAGTCTGAACTACACCTTCTTCCACATTTTGACACCTTGGTTTGAAGTGATGAAATTTGCTATGTGGACCCCGTACTTGTTGTCTGTCAGGTGTTTTATAGCAGCCAACCTCTAGTATCTTATTAGAGGATCTTTTTTGGTCCAGGCATCCTCCTAGAAGTCGATCTCTTTGCCATCTCCCAACTGCCACCAAGAACCCTGGTGCAAGAGATTTTGGGTGAGGGATATGGAATTCCAAAAGTGAGAGTAGTTACGAGGGGTGTCTGTCTGAAAAAATGATTGCTGCTGGAGATACTTCCTCTTGACTATATCCATCCATTCAAGATTAGCATCGATGACTACCTTCCATGTTTGTTTATCCAGGAGGGCTAAGTTGGTTACATTGATGCGCCTCATCCCCATGCCTCCCTGATCCTTGGGAGAATAGACTTTGTCCTTGGAAACCAGGTGGAACTTCTTCTGGTTGTCATTTCCCGACTACAAAAACTATTTCTAAATTTTTCGATGGCCTCACCCCCTACCATCGAGATTTTGAAGACAGACAAAAAAAAGGTGGGAATGCTTTGGAGCACAACCTTGACCAAGGTTGCCTTGCCAGTGCTGGAAAGGAGAGCACCTTTCTAGCTTGAAAGCTTTTTGTGAATCCTATCAGTGAAATTCTTCCACATGTCTTTGAGAATTCTTCATTTAAACATGGTTAGACCCAAGTAGGTGGTTGGGAAATCTACGATGGAACAACCCAAAATTCAAGCGATATTGTGTTGTCTCTTGAGGGGGGTGTTAATGAAAAACAACTTGATTTTAACATAGTTAACTTTCTGCCCAACTGCTTCTTCATAGAGGTTGAGAATAGTTTTGATACCTTTGGCGTCAGAAACTGTTGCTTTGGTGGCCAACAAGGTATCATCCACAAATTGTTGATGGGTTGAAGGCTAGAGACCAATGGCAACTTTGATGACTGATATCAAATTTTTGGAACACGCATTCTTGATAGCTTGTCCTAGGTTCTCTGCCAAAATTATAAATAGAATGGGGGAAAGTAGATCACCCTGTCTGAGGCCCTTGGAACTGGGAAAGTATCCAATAGCAGACCCATTCACTAGGACCAAAAACCACAAGGAGGAAATGCACTTATAAATTAGATTAACCTAAGATTCATGGAAGCCAAACCTGAGGAGGAATTGGGTGAGGAATTCTTTGTTGACTCCATCAAACGCTTTGTTCATGTCTAATTTAAGGAAAAAGGCAACAGACTTGGAAGTGTGGGCAAAGTGAATCAACTCATGAATGGTGATAACTCCATCAAGGATATTATGGCCTTTGATAGTGCTGCCTTGGAAGGGGTCGATAATTGATGGGAGAATGCTAGACAACCAATTAGCCATGGCTTTGGAAAGGATTTTATAGATGACATTACACAGACTAATGGGACGGTAGTCTAAAAGGGATTGGATATTATCACCCTTAGGGATCAAAGCCAGGAATGTGGAGTTGACATCTTTGGGGATGGATTTGGAGGACTGCATTTCATTGATAGAATTGCATAGGTCAGAGCCCACAATGTCCCAATAGGTTTAGAAAAATCTAGGTAGGAACCCGTCCGGGCCAGCGACTTTGTTTGGGTTCATGGAAAACAGAGCTTGACGAATTTATTTATGGTACAGAGGTCTGAGGAGGAAAAGGTTGGAATCTTGGGAGATGATGGAGGGGATATTATCCAATAGGGCTTCCATGGCAGACTGGGACTGGGACATGGGAGAGGCAAGGAGGTTTCTGAAGTGGCTCACTACTTCTTCCCTGATTTGGAGGATGTCTGAAGTAATAGACCCATATTGCTTGGCTAGGTTTTTGATCTTTTTTGTACCCCTATGCCTCAAGGTGGATATGTGGAAGAATTTGGAGTTAGAGTCCCCTTCCTTGAGCCACATCTGGTGGGACTTTTGGTGCCAAAAGGTTTCCTCCTTGTTGAGGATGTTGTGGTAGTCAACTAGTAGCTGCTGCTCTTCAAGACGAAGATGATCATTGCTGGTACCCTTTTGAAAACTATCCTCGATCTAGCTGATTCTAGTCTTGACTTGATTCTTAGCTTTGAAAATATTCCCAAAAGTTGCCTTATTCCAAATTCTCAGATTACCTTTAATGAATCTGAGTTTTTGCATAAATTGATTGGTGGCTGAACCTGGAAATTTTCTTTTCCACCATAATGCGATCTAATTATTGAGTTCAGGATGCTGGGTCCACATGGATTCGAACCTGAAAGGGGTTTTTAACTGGGGTTTGGTGCTAGTTTCCAGCAAAAGGGGGCTATGGTCAGACCCGATCTTGGGAAGGGCTAGCAGGATGGCATCATCGAATAGAGGGAGGGCTTCCTAGGAAAGCAACACTCGATCGAGGCGTTCTTGAATAAGATTGTTGCCTTTCCTCTTGTTACTCCAAGTGAATAAAGAGCCTTGAAGTTGAATGTCCATGAGGGCATTGAAATCAATAAAGTGTCTTAGGTCATCTGTGTCCCTGTGGGATATCATAGTTTCTCCCCTTTTATCTGAGCCATACAAGGGAGAATTAAACTGCCCTACTAAAATCCAGGGGGTTTCGTCAAAGGATTGCCTCATCAATGTGAGCAAGTTCCACAGAGCCACTCTACCCCGAGGGGAATTTAGGGTGTAAACATTGGTCATCACCCAGGATACCTAGGAACTGAGATCCTAAAATAGGATATTACTCAGTATCTCTTGGCCTGAAACGAGGTTACCTTGCACTTTAGTGGGGTTCCACATGCACAATAGCCCACCAAACAAACCAAATGCCGAGGAATGGACACACTCACAGTTTTTCTAGATCTTCTTGGCCACCCTGGGTGACCATTGGTCGTTGAGTTTAATTTCCTAGATGAGAAAAATAGTTGGGTTATGTTCTCTTCTCATGGTTGCAGCTACTCTCTGCATGGCTACCCCATTTAGTCCTCTTGTATTCCAAGAGAGGATTCTCATTTAGAACTCTTGGGAATTTTTTTGCCCCTTTTCCTTGCTACGTAGGGGGTTTGGTTCTTCGAGCTTCTTCCTTAGTACTAGTTTCGGTATCCTAAAAAAGAGTTTTTTGAGTCCCATTAGCTATGCCTTCTGTAGTGTTCACGATTCTTCTGTCTGCTTTTGATAGTCTACCCTTTTTCCTCTCTTTGTCGACATCCATCTAAGATTTTTTGAAGCTACAGGTTTGTTTGGGGCTCCACTTCTCAGGGGAAGGTTGATCTAGGTCTTCACTATCAGAGTCCATAGGATCATAGAAGGTGGGTGAGGCTGGAGTTATGGATTTCGAGGGTGGAGAGCCCTGTGGGGGTGACAGTTGGGTAGAGGATTTCGGGGGTGAGCTACAAGGGGATTAGGAAGGGGGGAGTTGGACTGTTATTTCGACTAAGAGGCAGACCTATAGGTCTGGGTGGACCTAGGTTTAGGGCATTGGAGAGGTTCAGGGTTAAGGCCTAGGTTTAAATCAACAAGGATTTCATCCTCCTCAACATCCTCAAAAATATCATAATATTTAAGTGCATCAGATTTATTAGTAATAGTAACAAAATCACCTGCCTTTTGGAGTGGGATGTTTTCCCACGCTTTAGCTTGATGTTCGACGTTCGATGCATGGTTTTCTAGGATTCATCTGTAAATCTGCTTTGGGTGTTCCTCGGTCTGATTTTCCATGCTCGAGTTCTTAGTCTTGGGGCACTAGGATTGCAGATGGCCTTGCATCTAGCATTCAGGTCAAAATGTCGATTTGTTCTCATAGATCAATGGTTGCCTCCATTTGAATTCTTTGTAAATGAGGTTCAGGTGCTCTGCGAGATGGCTTTCCAAGTTCACATTGACACAGATGCATGTCTGGTTTAAGCGTGTTCTCGCTTGGGTGGCTGGGTCAATGGCCACAAGGTCCTCGATAGCCTTGGATAACCCTCGCAAAGTGTATTCATAGAAAAAATGGGCTGGGAGGTTTTGAAGCCTCATCTAGAGCGGAGCATAGTTGATGTTCTGAGAGTTTGGGTCAAAATTTGATTGCCATTTTTTTAAAAACATGCTTCTCCTCCCAAAAAACCATGGTTCCCCAGATAAGATGCGTTCTGCGTCCTCCGAGGTGTTAAGTTGAATCATGAAAAAACCTTGAGTCATAGCCGACAACTCCATGCTTCCTAGTATTTCCCATTTGGACGCCGCCCATCTACGAATTGAATCCATGTTTGGGCAGTCTCCTATGAACTTTCCCACCAAGAAATAAGTGTCACGAGATTTGTAATCTTCCATAAGGCTTCTAGGGCATATGACATCGTAGCCCTGTGTAACGAATTCAAAATCGATGTCAGGTTTGTTTTTTTTCTTGTTCTGAAGTATTATGGTTGGTGGTATACGAATCCACTGACTCTCCCATCTTCAGAATAGAGCCTATGGCCGAAAGAGGGCCACTCACCGCGGTGCTACGTGCGATCTTAGACCCGCCTACCTCCTCGTCTCGTGACCTCATGGTTGTGCCCCTCGACACTCATCCGAATTGTGTGGAGGTTTCGACCCTTCAGAGCCTTGGATCTTCTTTCATCGTCATCGAAGTTAGCCTTGCCGGATCGAAAATTAGGGTGCTACAAAAAAAATTGCTATTACTCAGAGCTCAAAAAAAAAATTGATATGTCATTGCTCTAATTCTTATTATAGTTGATCTATTTCTTTATCACTCATCTTTTCTATGGTTTCATCCATCTCTTCTACATTTCTCTTTGTTTTGGATTCTTTTTTATTATCTACTTGTTTATCCTTACTATTTTTTGCCCTTACTTAGGCCTTATCTATGATGTTATTCTCAGCTATGTCCTTTTATTTTTATTTATCTTATTGTATGGCTATTGGTCCATTATCCTTCAAGTGTAAGTTCAATCTCCCTCTCTTGATTATTGTTGTGTCCTTATTTGCCGCAATTTATTTTTAAGTTATGGGTTGCTCCTCAAGAGTTCTATTTTTGACCTAGTCCTAATCCCTTGATGTTTAGTGCATATAGAATCATCTATAAATGTGGACTTTTCATTGTTTTTCAATGATAAAGTTGGAAAAGATAGTGATGTTGGGATTTGGAAAGACAAGAACTGACTATTGTGATTAATATTATTGGTAGATAGGTTGGCTTACTATAGGTGTCAATTGACCTAAGATAACAACTTATTGAGCTTGACATTTTTTTTTCATATTGAGCCATCTCAAAATGCCTAATGGTCAAAACACATTTGATAGGGTTGTGCTTTATATTGCATGGAAAACAACATAATGTGTTGACTTCTAAGTTGGTTTTTATCATATTATTATGTTCTTGATTTATTAATTGGTTGGTGTCTTGTCGCGGTACTTGATCTTTAGTGAGGTACGAGGTTTTCCAGGGCTACCAGTATTGAGGTTGTTGTCATTGTCTCCTTTCAATGTTGTTACTAAAGTTTTTATTACTTTCAACGTCTTGTTCATTCTAAAATTCCTTATCAAATCTCTATTCATATTTGACAAAGTAGGAAGGGTTGCTAATTATGGTTGAAAAGTGACTTTTTATGATGAGTTCTGACTTGGATGCATGACAATATACAAAGAGGGCAATTGGTTGGTAGCAACAATTGATTAAGTATTTGGAATGGGCAAAACAAGTGGTGTAGGACCACGAGTTCATGGGTTCTAGGTAGTATGGGTAGTATAGGCCATAGAGAGGGCAAGCAATAATTTATCTACTTTAAATACTGTAAACCATTAATGGATAAGGAAATGCTTGTTCTTCATTAAGCCTAATATATTGTGGAATTAGATTTAAGGTCCTTAAGAATCTAGTGCTAGAATTATGTATATTTTCTTGGGGATGCATTTGTATTTTATTTAACTAGAACAAAACAGAGTAACCATTACCCATACTAACAAATATATGCATGAATGGTTCTACATTGATGCCCAACTAGTAACATGATCATTCACTAAATCTCTATACCATAATGTAGCTTTACCATACAAGGATTAAATTAGTAAGCATCCCATCATGTCCTCCTAAACATGGTGAATTTACTTGAATATAGACAACCCACTGAGGTGACCTTCCCACTTCCATGAAAAGTAGATAAGGCTTTTGTAGTGGTAGGGTGAATAGGAGAATATACCACTATATTCAATGGTCCTTAATAGGTTCAAGTGGAAAGTTGGTTTTACAACCTCGGTGGAGGCACTAGATTATTCTATGGTGGAGGTTGACCATATTGTCTTTGTGGTAGTAGATAAGGATATACTACATAACCTTGAGGTGGATATGAAGGCTATTGAGGGTATTGGTACAAAGGATAGTAAGGATCTTATGGGGGAGGAGGTTGACCATATTGTTGTTGTGGAAGTGGATAAGGATATACTGCATAACCTTGAGGTGGATATGGATGATATTGAGGGTATTAGTACAAAGGATAGTAAGGATCTGACATACAGAAAGGAGGGGTGATGGATTTTTATAACCCCATTGTTGATTTGGAGGAAGTTGTATATTTAAAAATGAAGGAGGATATTACAAGCTTTGTTGAGGTTTTTTCTAATTTGGAGGTGGTAGACCTTACACATTTTGTTGTAATTGATTGGTTGGAGGTAGTGCTCATCCTTAGGTGTTTCCTTGGATCACCTACATCCCCACTTGTCTAGTTGACATTTGCAAATTTTGAGCAAGACCCTAGATTTGATTTGAAAAGATTTACCCTAAAGATCACACATTTGGTGTGGTAGATTAATCTAGTGGAAATTTAAATGCATTAGATAAACTAGATCCAAGTGGACTTCGAGTTGAAGCAATTCTAGTAGGAGGTGTATTTTGGGCATGAAATGTAGGAGGTATATTTATGTTTATGTTGTGGTAATAACTTCCAAAAGGTGGATTATTAGGAGGGTTATTTACATCAAAGGGCATCTTGTAGAGAGTGTCGAGTCAATGTAGGGTTGTTATCTGATCAAGTTTGGTGAGCTAAGGTGGAAGAATAACTCATTTATTGGCCTAAGAAACCAATCTCTTAGGATGTGGAATTTTGATTGATAGAGTTAGCCATTAGGCCTTCTCCTTTTGAGGAAATAAGATTAGAAACTATAATTTTCTTGATTTTGTCATCTTGATGTATGCACATGATGGTTTGTTCTGTCCTTTTCTCTTTAGTATTTTTTAGGTGATATGCTACTATAGATTGATGTTCTTTTTCCAATATTTGTACCTTTAGCGCATATTCATAAGCCTATGTGTACAAACCTACATGGATAGAATTGTAGGGTTAAATTTAAAAAATTGGTTTTATTAGATTGATTTGCTTACAAAATCAAGCAATTCACTTTTAATTTTACACAATGGGCTAATCAAGCAATTCACTTTTAATTTTACAAAATCAAGCAATTCACTTGCACTTCATTATTTGCGAAGACAAAATCGCCGACATTAACATTCAATATATTTAATGTCCATAAAAAGAGCTGGTTCAGGTTTGAAGTGCATTTAATGCAGCACATCTGTTATTCAACTCAACCAGAAATCTAATTTAAAATAGAAAAATAAATTAAATTAAAACCGAGGCCGATGGAAGTCCACGCACGAGACTGTTGAACTTAAGGTGATTTGATATAAGACTATTCGTGCTTATCCGAACGATGTTGACAGGTATTAGATGAGGACAGACGATATAGAGATCAAGTAAAAGTATATTATTAGTTTGAAATGGTTTGGTCCACTCAAATTTTCTTTCTTTCTTTCCTGGTACAATGAATCGTAAATGGTTTTAAACAACATTCATTGCCATAAATGCATCCTCTAGACAAATCGATGATGATGCAAACCTTTTTGCTTTATTTTATTATTATGGTATAAAATTTTGAGTTCTGTGAAACCTTTGATTGCCAGGAGGCGTGTAGCAACGGCTTCCATTATGCTTTTGATTTTATAAACCTCACCGACGTTAGTACAACATAGTAAACATGCGAGTCTGAAGCAGCTTCTTTGAATCTCCTTCGTAAGCTCTTCATATAAGCAATTTATTCGTGAAAATCACCATGAATCCGAGTCGATCAGTTGAGCGGTGACTTTATTTATTCCTCGTGCAGGGGCCACCATGATTGTGCCATTTTATTTTACACTTTCCCAATTTAAAATGTATGAAATCGCCGGGGGCGCCACCAGCGAAAACGTCATCAACGTTTATCGTCGTCGACGAAGGGAAGCACGTGCAGCCGCCTCAAAATTCAACCCTTCTCTCTCTGACCGCTACACCCTCTGTGCTCCACGATTACTATAAATGTGATTCGTGCACTCGTCTTTCACCATCTGTGTTCGAGTCTTTATAGCATTGTGGGGGCAAAGATGGGAGCGGAGAAAAAAGTTGTGCTTGTGTTGATGGTGGCTGTGGCGGCGGCCCTTCCGTTGCTGTGCGGAGCCCAGAACTGTGGACGGCAAGGAGGTGGAGGAGCTTGCAGCGGCGGCGAATGTTGCAGCCAGTACGGCTGGTGTGGAACCACCACAGCCCACTGTGGTGATGGCTGCCAGAGCAACTGCCAGCCCAGCGGCGGCGGTGGCGACAAGGCTTACAATGTTCGGTCGACGTATCACGAGTACTACCCGGAGAGGCATAACTGGGACCTTTACGCCGTGAGTGCGTATTGCTCCACCTGGGACGGAGGGAAGCCCCTCTCGTGGCGCCAGAAGTATGGCTGGACCGCCTTCTGCGGGCCGGTAGGGGCCCGAGGACAGGCCTCGTGTGGAAAGTGCCTGCGCGTGACCAACAGGGAGACGGGGTCACAGGCAACGGTGAGAATAGTTGATCAGTGCAGCAACGGTGGCCTCGACTTGGACATTAACGTGTTCAGACAGCTGGACACCAACGGGGCTGGAAACGCGCGGGGGCATCTCATGGTCGACTACCAATTCGTCAACTGCGGCGACGGCGTGGAGGAGGCGCCCTACCTTCGCTCCGTCGCTGATGACGAGTAACTTGTTGCTCAACGTTTTCCTCTTTTCAGATTGTTCGTTGTTCTGTTCCATCGCTGTGTGTGGTTTTCATTTTCATCGCTGATCACAAAAATGTATAGATCTCTCGGAATAAATAAAACCACCTCTCCATACGGTGCAATTTTCTTTCAGTATGTTTTTAAAATATAATAAGCTTATACATATGTATATTTCGATGTAAAGAAAACTTAAACCCTACCACTATAATATTAAAAAAAAAACTCCTGTTATAATTTTAACTAATGCATTTGCAATGTTCCTCTACTTAGGCTTAAGCTTAGACACAAAACAATCCATTCATTTAGATTGGTTATAATAACAGATTTTGGAATTAGAATAAAAAGTATGGTTCATAACATGCTCTCATATGTAACTTTAGCTTTAGTACACTATTTGGACACTTCAAATAAAACAATGGTTTCAAATATAGGCTTCAGCTGTTAAGATTTAGAGATAGCTTATTATTATTAAGATTTAGAGATAAAAAATATTATAATTAAAATATAATAGTAATTTCTTGATGTTTACCGTTTCATCCAAGGGTAAGTAATTTACTGTTTGATTTGATGATGTAGTGTGAGGAAGCAGCCATTAATGTTTTGTGTTTACATATTTTAGAAAGTAGCTTTCTTTTTACTGTAAAGAACTTTTTACAAAAAATAGCAGTTTTATTATGATAGGTTCTTTATAATGGTAATCAGGCAGGTTAGTCACGCTGTAAATAATATTAATATTTTATTAAAAAAATTTATATTAAAAAATTATTTTAAGAAATGAGATAGGTGTTTTGAGATTGATAACTCTCGACATCTATAAATATATATTTTATATATCTAAACTAGTTTATTTTGATTAGAGTTTAACTTCAAGACAAAGTATTTCAAAATAAATTGACCATTACCATCATTAATCAAAATTTGGGGCATACGTGTTTTTAATGTAAAAGTACTCATTAACCATCTTACATAGTTAATTTTTTTTTTCTTCAGTAAACAAAACTTATCTTATTCTTGGTTCTCCAGCTTTTCTTGGGATCTATTCTTTAGTGCTAAGGTTTTCTTAATAAGATGTATGATTGAAAAATATTAATAATTATTTTTAATTAAAAATAATGAAAAATATTTACTCAAGTTTTAATAATAATATTATTAAATTTTTATATTTAATTATTTATTATTTATATATAAATTTATATAAGAATATTTATTAGCATAAACTATTATCTAATCAACTAATATCCAATTAAAGAGTATTTACATTTTCATTATGAATCTATTTGAAAAAACATAAAGAAAACAAGGTCTATATATTTTTTTATAAGTTATGTTTGGCTTCCACTACCACTTCCATCAAAATAACAAAATTTGTTGTCAAGGCAATTAAAACCATATCTAATGGGCCTTTTATCAAAGATATTTTTCATTTGCATTATCAAAGATATTCATCTTCCTCAAACAACTATGTTTACATAATCATTTATTTCACATTAATTTTATTAAGAGAAAATATCAATCGTTTAATTGCCTTTTAAAATTTAATTTCACCAAAATGAAGATCAACATTGTGATTACCTAAATTATCTACTACCCAAATTTGTTCTCTATGATATGATGACATTTTCAAGATATTGTTTATCTACTACCCAATTTTGTTCTCTATGGTATGATGACATTTTCAACATATTGCCTCCAAGAATGGTTGATGGGCATAAAAAATAATGTCCAATCCACACACGCTTTTTCTTGATAGCATTAACAATAATATGTAAATCCCTCTCAATTAAAATATATTTTCATCATTTTTTATGATAATGTTGATTTGTGCAAGAATTGCCCTAGTCTATCTATAACTATATAACTGTAAGTTGAAGTTCCATATAATCATTTTTTATGATAATGTTGATTTGTGCAAGAATTGCCCTAGTCTATCTATAACTATATAACTGTAAGTTGAAGTTCCATATGATTATGACTATGTGAGAAGGATTTTGCCTTCATTATTTCAAAGTACACCAAATCCACCAACTTTTCCCAAATTTCCTTTGGAAGTACCATCAAAATTAATTTTGATAACAACTTTTGGATATTTCCATTTTAACATAGATTAAAGTAGACCCTTTGTGTTAACTCCATTTTCGTATATGAACCTTTCATGTATATTCAAATCATATAACCAAGATGCTAGCATTTTTTTCCACACTTGATATATCTCTTCATGAGCACCGTGTCAATAAATATTATACAAGAGAGGCAATAATATGATTCTAAACTTGGACATGATTTTAATATTTGTTTTTAAAAATTTGTTGTTTTTTAAGTCATAAATTCCAACAAATAATGGAAGGACCAATCCTCCATAGGATGGATAATACTTTAGCTTTGAAATAATTAATCCAACATTTCATGAACTTTTTCAATATTGACGGAGCTAACCAATATATTCTCATATTTTTTTAAAAACATTTCCAAATACTATAAGCAAAGGAACAATGAAGAAGTAAATAATGATGTTTTTGGATTCTTATCATACAAGCCACACTTGAAAGGCCAATGATATAATCTTATTTGCAAACTCTCACTTATAATAATATTGCTTTGGACTACTAATCAAAGGAATTTTGAGGTCTTAGGGAGGGCCTTGAGTGACCAAACATTCTTCCAAGGGAAATATTTGGGAGTAGGAAATTCTTATTGCTTTAAATCCTTTTCTCCCACCTTGATCAACTATCTACCATCTTATGATAGATTCCAAACCAGCTCATCTTTAATGTAAAAATAAACAAATTAACTCTTAAAGCATCCTATGAGACTTTTTCACTATTTATTTGAGGTTATCTCATTCAGCCAATTTCTAGTGGGAATCCATGATTTGAAGTTGCTCATCACATTAATATAATTTTTTACCTTTCAAACTTTATAGGCTAAACATGCTTGAGCCAATGATTATTATTTTGGATCATAAATAAGAGGATTATGATTCAACCAAGCATCAAACTAGAAATTTGTAGGATCCCCCTTATTGAATGACCATTTAATATTTTTTTGATCAATTGTAAACTATCTGAAATTAGGATCCATGTTGTCGAACCTCTAGGTAGGGTTCATTTCTGAACAATTTTATTACATCAATTATATATATATATATGAATTAACAAAACTTTCCAATCCTTTCCTTGATATTTGAATAATATTCAACCAAAATTTACCCCTAATACTAACTCATAAGTCTACAATTTCATAAGACTACCCATCCAAATTTCTTTCCTTTGTAAGCCATGTGCCACTTTCACAAAGGAAACCTAAATTTTTTCTTACACTCTTTTTAAATAATATCTCTTTGATTTTTGTAAAATATAGATATTATACCTGCTATAAATCTTGAAAGTGACATATATAGAGGGGTATATTGTAAAGTATTATTTATGTTGTAGCTTTCAAGCCGTCGTTCAAAACTTACCTTTCCAACCTAACAAATAAGATATCATTCTATCCAAAATTGAGTCCCTAAGATTCTCCTTCCATCCTTTGTTAGGTAAAGGAATACCCAAATAATTTGATGGTATTTTCCAACTTTAAACCCTAAAATCTTTACAATAATCCATTGTAAATCTAGGGTAGTGCTAATAAAAAAGTCCTAAATTTTATAGTAATAACCAATTGTTCCACATCCTCATAGCATGATAGTATTGATTTAAAATCCATAACCTCCTTGACTAAGGGATAACCCAAATGAAAAGTATTATCAACAAATTGGAGATGAATTCAAATGAACCATTTGTTGCAACATAAGTACATTTGATTTTTTCTTTCATTTTTTCCTTTGAGAAAGCTCCCCCTAATGCATTAACAAGAATAATAAATAGATAGGGATAACCCTAGCATAGTCTACAATATTATTCAAACTATTCAGTGGGGATACATAGGTCAAAATAGAATATTTTTGAGTTTTGTAACAACATCTAGTCCATTTTAAAAGTTTTTATGCCCCATTATAAAAAAATTTCCCTCATTTTTTAACTACTTCAAAGCTATGAGTGGGCTCATTCTAGAAATACTTCAAATCTATGGGTGAGCTATTTCCAAAACTACTTAGAAGCTATGGATGGGAAAGTCATTGTTCTTCCTCTTAAATGTAAGGAGTTCTTGGAAGGGCTTTTCCCTTTGAGAGAGAGGGCACTTTATATTATAAAACGGCAGTAGCTCTATTTAAAACAGAGGGGTCGCCCTCTCTATTTTAAAACAAAACCAGGGCTTTCCCCTCTCTATTTTAAAAGTCAGATATCATCCTTTATCAAAATCAAAATTTCTAAGAATATCAAGTAAGACTACATCCAACCTAGCATATGTTTCATTCATATCTAATTTTATAAGCATACCTAGATTTTTCATGGAACAAAGAGAATGCACAACCTCTTATGCAATTATTATACCATTTTTTATCACAAACAAAACCACCTTGTTCCTTTGAGATAACACAATCTAAAATGATTTTAACTTATTTTCCATATTTTTAAAATTAATCTTATAAATCACATTGCAAAGTCTTACTAGATGGAAATTATAAAATATTTTGTATCTCCTTTCTTGGGAACAAATACAGTAAATATGGAATTGATATCATTTATTATAGCCTATTTCTCTTGGCCTCTTCAATCATATCCAACATCACTCTTCAACAAATACCAAATTTTTTCAAGAAAAAATTGGATAAAATCCATTAGGTGCAAGTGCCTTATTAGGGTTGAAATAGAACAGTGTCCCCATAGAGATCTTCATCAAGCTTCCATTTTATCCCTTTGTGATGATTGATGGAATATGTTATGAAAATTTACCTTGAGCTTCCTAATCTTGCCCAACATCTAATAGAATATCTTTAAAATAATTATGTGTTTCCTTCATAACATTCTTTTCATCCTCAATATTTATTTCATGCAAAGTTGAAATATTTTTTATTTGATAAAAAATAAAAAATTGGTTGTAACATAAAATATTTTTTTAAGCCACTCTCCCTATATTTTTGGGATAAATATGACTTCCTTTTTCAATGCATTATTCTAGTTCAAACGTAATTATTTTTCTTACACCTAAGTATCCTAGTTCATTCTATTAATTTCTACTATTTTTTGTAATTATTGAGCTTAGATTTATTTTATTTTTTTGCTTTAAATATGTTATTAAAAGATTTGGTATTCCAAATCTTCATTTTTCCTTTTAGATATTTCATCTTTTGAACAAAATTGTATACACATGATCCTTCAAATATTGTTTCATACCATCATAACATAACCATCTAGGAGAAATTAGAATCTTGGAATCATGTAGACTAATATTGAAATGGATTTGGATGATCATTATTGAGTAAATCACATCTTAAAAGAATGGGTTTGTGATGTGATATTGCTCATAATCAAAGTCTAGAGATTACAACTCTTTTTACAACCGCTTATTGGATAATAAAAATTTATCCAATATTTCTACTCTACGAATTTATCCAATGCATCTATTATTCATACATATTAAAAGCTTGAAGGATTAGAATCCTAAAGGTCATTAAAGTAAAGTAGTTTTTAATGTTTGTGATCCCATAAGCCATATCAAACGATCCTCATAAAGGTTTGTTTACCTAGTATATGGTTATCCCACCATACTATGGTTACTAAAGTGTGGTGTACAACCCTTATCCACAATATTTGGACCTTAGACCTCTATTCAAAGTACCAAATCCTCCACTCTAAGGCCACTCAAGTTTTTGAAGGGTAAAGTAGTTTCTAACATCCACGAGACCATAGGCTATATGAGATGACCCTCATAAAGGATGTTATTCACCTGATATATGGTTATCCAACCATACTCCACTTACCTAAGTATGGTGTTCAACCCTATGTTGTAGGATTTGAACCTTGAACCTCTATTCAAAGTTTGAAAGTCTCCACCATTAGACCACTCATTTTGTACAACATTTGAATTGATAAATGAAGCACAATATTGTATTGACCTTGTTTTTTGAAGATGATAGAACTATGTTGAATTCCTCCCAAGAATCCATTTATCATAATTACGAATCATTAATAAATTTGATATAAATAAACGAAGGTACTTCCAATTGACAAGGAGTAAATATAGTTAGAGCATATACATTTGTATCCCCAACTTTGATATTTTTCTTTTTTTTTTTGCAATATCTCATGAAGCTCCTATAGTAGTAACTGTTAGGAAATTTACCATCTTTCAAATATTTTTGAGTTTATCATTATATTCCTCACTTTTTAGTTTTGTACTAAAATAAAATCAAAACACAATAACCTATTAATTCTCTAATAATTTTTTTTTAAAATTCTTATTCTTACCCCTAATATTCCCAAATACCATTTTCATCATCATTATTTTTAGGGGGGGATTAGCCCCGCTTATTGAACTAACTATTATGATAGTTGTTTCTAGTTTACCATATCAATATTTATATGAGTTTTATTTTATATGTGTTCTTGCTTTGAGGGTATTTCTCTCATTTTTCATTCCTACCAACAATTTCATCTTTAGTAATCTCTTCAATTTTTCTAAATTGCTCATAATACGAATTATCATTTATGGGTTTATTTTACCATAAAGAACTTGAATTGTGAAGAATAGTCTCAAATATATAGATAGATATATATTTCCCTATAGTACCTAAAGTGCAAGGATCATCCTCCATAGTACTTATATTTTCATGTTGCCACAAAAACCTTAAATTTTCATGAATATCCTCTATATTTCTTTCTTTATTATGTTGCTTTTGAAACCCTAAAGTGGAAAGAATAAAATATGCACTACATTTATTTTTATTGCAAGAAGACTATTTTATACTACTTGAGGAAAATGAAGACTATCTACTTGCATTACACTTTACCTCTTCTATCTTCTTGGTTATAAAATTTATCTCCATATCTTCCTTCACACCTTTAGTTTATTTTGAATTTGAACTTGCAT
This sequence comes from Wollemia nobilis, assembly GCA_028583015.1. Lineage (NCBI taxonomy): Eukaryota > Viridiplantae > Streptophyta > Pinopsida > Araucariales > Araucariaceae > Wollemia > Wollemia nobilis. The sequence continues at coordinate 1,620,876 of JAQPPZ010003287.1, read as the reverse complement.
AATGCACTTCTTCATCCCTTGTATCCTTATTTTTTTCTTCTAAAGGTTTATTCAAATGAATAATGGTGACCTTTTCCTTCTAATGATATGAAGGGAATTTTTTTGCCACTTTTATTTATATGAGCACAAGGGGTAACCTTGCACACATATGAAAGGAGTCATTGAACATCACCCTTCAACACTACTATGAGTACCAACTATTAATGTTCACACGATCTTCAACAATGGTTTCAAGATCAATAAACTAGACATTATTCCTCAATATTGGTACCAATGTTATCAATACCATCAATCAACATTGATGCTAGTGGTAGCTATTAACACTAGCACTAGATATCGACTTAGGATCAAACACCAAACTCTTAAGTCTAAGGTATAAAATCCAAAGGGTCTCTCAATACATTAGAATACTTTGGACTTCACTTTTTAACATGTCAACACATTCTCCAATGTTAACATTAACTCGATCTATTCGACAGCTTCTTGGTTGGAACTTGTCCAAAAATGATAGGAGCCTTTAGAACTTGCATGTATATGACAGACAACTAACAGTGATGCTACATCATTTGATGATTTTACAATCCTTAATTTAAATATTTTAAATAGTTTAACCACTTGGACACTTCAAGAATGTGCATATGGCTTTTGAAGTTACAAAACAAAGATTCTTGTTTTTTTTTACATTTTACAAAGACTTATTGGAAGTTGATGTGTCACCTTTAAGCTACTATGTAACTTTATATAGTCTATAAATGTAAGGACTCATTTTCTAAATAATGGTGGGGAATAACCACAAGATATTAAAGAAAGCAAGTGAAGGTATATACACCAGACCACATCTCATCAACTAAGAGTAGTGACTACATCCAAAGCTACAACCAATACCCCTATATTTCTATATAGGAATCTGACCAGTTCCTTCACATTCCTTATTATAAATACAATATATATCATCTTCACATACCTACATAAATATATGGCCCATGTCCTCTTACATTTTGCTTATTCTTTTGAGCATCTATATTTGTCTCTCCCCCTCTTTATATTCCCCTCTCATGGAGATCCATTGTAAGATTCTCTTGTAATGTAAGAGTTATTTTTGAATCTACCCCTCTCATGAAGATCCATTATAATATTCTTAAATAGTACAATATTATTCCACTCATGGATATATGCTTATGTTTATTTTTTAATGCATGCATTATGTCATGTATTTATTATGTTTTATATATATTGTGGTAGCATCTTAATTATAATTTTTGCTACCACCAAAAATTTCTATGATTCGGTCAAGTCCTTTTTCACTATAAATTTATGATATTCTAAATATTACTTTGAACATAACTTGCATACACCTCTAGTTGGTTTTGTAAGTTTTTCTCAACATAAATCATAATTGGGATCCCATGTGCATATATTAAGTGGTATCAAAGAGATGATTAATTAATTTTCATGATCAGAAAAGAGATTAGAACTTCCATTTACTATAAGAATGTTATAATTTCATTTTGTATAAAAAATAGTTTCAGAGCCAATATCCATCACAAGAAAATAGCTTGTCCCATATCAAGAGAAGTAGAATCAAAAGCCATTTTCATCTTTGTTCAAAATGAGGACTTGAATGTTGGCATAATAAATTGTTAAAATGGGAAATTTTCCTAACTTTTAATTAAGATTTGTACCCCAATTCCAGTTTCAAAAAAGTTGAAAAGTATTGCTAACAACTTCTTCCAACCTTTATATTTAGGATGGCTCCCCATTGTCCTCACAGAATACTACTATACTAACCTACACTAACTTACATGCAAATTAAAGTGCAAAAAAATAAAGTACAAAAATAATAATAGATGAAAATTTAAGGGTGTGAGTGATTCAAAGCAAATGTAGGTTTAAATTGTAGAAAGGAACATGTATGATCAATCAACACTAAAAAATTTGAATAACATCATTGTCCACCCATTCATTAGACTATGAAATTGATAAGCAAATGACAAGTTGGGATAAATTAGCTATGACATAATTGTCATGCACTTAACAAACCAAGATAGTGATGCCACTAATGAAATGCATAAGGACTTGTCAATTTCTTGCAATTTCATGAGGTCAAAGCAATGTGGGTTTCATAAAGTCTAGCTCTAAATTCTCCTGGAAAAAATAGGAATATAATGGAACCCTAGGATCCTATTTATAGTAAAATTTTACCCTTGAGTTTACTAGGGGGAGAAATAACTACTCCTAGTAAAATTAAAAATTTGGGGTCATCTTTAGCAAAATTATACACCATCAAATATTGCATACCTCTAATTACACCTCTAATAGGATTAGAAGGCTTTCAAACTGGATTAGTGTACAATTATATGCCAAAAAATCACTTTTAAAATATTTGCCTTGGGATCCATGTCTTCAAATTTACCTCTTTATGACATTCCAAGTGATTTTCTAGTTAGCAAGTGAGTATCTCATTTTTACAAGTGAATTGCTCTCTTTTGCAAGTAAAATGCTCGTTTTTCCTAAGCAAATCACTTCCTCGATCCAATATTCCATTTTTTCTAGTGAATAACTCATTAGAGCCAATTGATCTCTTTTGCAAGTGAATTGGTACTGATGCCAAACTTAAACAAATTTTGGAAGGTTTTGTAAGGTGCTTATTAACTAACTTCTTTAATACATGATCCTTAAAAATTTATGAATCCCAAGGTAGTTTCAAGGTATTACATTTTTTGCAACTTCATGGGTTCTAAGCTCAATTGTTGTGAGATTTCATATTGTACCTTTATCCTTGGAGTCTACCAAATTAGGACCTTTATGAAAAATATCAAAATATTGGTTCTCTTTATCTTGTTTTTTGAGGTAGCAATCCCAAAAATTTCTACCACTCTTTGTCACTCGACAATTGAACTAAATAAAAATCCTTAGCTTCCCCTATTAGATATTCAAATAGAATTTCTAATAATTCCTTCTATTTTCCAATTAAACCTTGTAGCTTGGCATATATTACCTCTAGCTTCTTGTAGATTTTAACTGCATCCCCTTGATTAACTTGGCTCTTTTTTCTTCACAGTGTTGGTAAAAATATCATATACAATATGCAATTTTTGGATCAAATATATTAGGCATTCTAGAAATAACTAGTCATTGTATCTCTTTGTTCACTTATTGCATTTGGATCTTCAATGGTGTCAGATTATCTTTGCAAGTTTAGAAGTTTCTCTAAACATTTAAAATCTTCTTTAACTTTCTAACTAAGTCTTTTTGATCCATCCTAAGTTGTGCCTATGACATAAAAATGGATGAGAGGAGTTTAAGGAAATCTTGGTATTCACTTCTTACAAATAGTTATTTTTTGATATGCTCAACGTTTTTTACTACCTTTTCTAGGATTTCTTCTACAAAGAAGGCTAACCAAAAGTACTCAAAATTATTTTTCATATCTTCCCCAATCTTGTCCCAAAGGGACTTGAATTATTGTATATTGTGAGTCATCTTGAGGTCTATAGTTGTTTGCATTTGTCTTGAGGCTATCAACTCTACAATCTATTAATACTTTACTTTCAAGGCCTCCTAGAGTTTCTCAATATGAATTTACCCCTATGTAAGCTATTCTATGAGTTCTTATAATAGTTATTTGATAATTTTTTGACTCAAAGTCAGGATATAAGGTCCTAGAGCTACTTCTTTATATAGTACTTTTCTAAAGAATCCCATCTTAAAACTTTTTTCTCTTGTTAATTCTAGTTTCATTGTTCTTTAGTTATACCACGTATGCTTCAAGATCCATGTTCTTCCTATGGACTACTTCATCCTCAACTGCTAAGTAGCCAAACTTCACAGTTGCACCATGTGTAAGCTAATTTTCATGTTGTACCATTTGGTATGTGTGTATTTTTTTAGATCTAGCTTAGACACTATGGAAATTAAGTTAATATGAATTATCATTACTTTAGAAGTGTCAAATTTTGTAGCTTCAACAATATATAGTTTATCCCTCGTCTTGCTAGTTATGACTACATTAGGAATTAAGCCTTGGAGGTATTTTTCCTTGGGCCATTTATATTTGTTTTTTATTTCTTCTCCTTGATAGAAAGAACATCAAAATGTCTATCTATTAAGGCTCACACACCATTTTCCATGGAAAGACCATGTTTGAACTAGAAGTCATATTGGTTTGGGGGTGTGCACCTATAAACTCAGTACCTTAATCTAGGGAAGTGGGCATTGTTGTCTATAGGAGAAATTTCCTAGCTTGCAAAGATAGAAAAGGTGGATATGTGGAAGTGGAAGGTGGAGCATATAGAGCAAACATGGTGATGGAGGGAAATGGAGTGTCTTAGGGGAGTGTGCCATGACACTAGCTATATTAGTGTATCAACTAGTGGTGACATAGTTGGAGAGGGACATAGATGATGATAACAATGTGATATATGGGGTAAAAATTATTGGGATGGGGTACCTCTTGGATAACTATGAGCTACACTGATGGAGGGTGAGATAAGTGTATCAAAATAATGAGAAGGGGAAAATGAGAATAGAAGAATTAATAGTGAAATAAGAGGGAGTAATGGATGGTGGTAGGAAAGTGATAGTGGTAGGAGAAGTGGCCACGATGTTGGACATTCCAAACTCAAGAGGGGATCCTCCTTAAGGCATTTTCTAATTATAAGGTAGGTTCTCTATTGTTTTTGTTCTTTGACCATTATAACCTTATTGAATATTAACTTATACCTCTTAAAATCCCTTAATCCCTTTATTGTTATTTTCCTCATGATGTAATCACTACCAACATCATCAGTGTAATAGAGTGATAATTTTAGGCATTGATATCTTCTTTGGTCTTTGGGAGGTTGAAGTGTCTATAATTGATCCACTAATAATATTAGACCTCTTCAAACTTTTGGGATATCCTCTATATCATATAATAAAGAAATCATTGTTGAATAGGCCATCACTAATGCAATTTGTGATTGTGCTCATCTCATACCTTATTCTCTACCATACTAGGATTTTCTATCTACATACCCTATATTTTAAATTATCCCCAACCTTTGATGGTTCATTTTTATGTCTCCTTCAAAGGTACTCTTCACCTTTGCATATAATGTATGCCACTCTAGTAGGTTGGTATACCAACTCAAGGTTTTATCTTCATATCTATGGTTACTATCTAAAATGGCAAGTGTCAATTCTTTGTTGGGATTCATCTCATACTGAATGTTTTATTTATTTTCATGTATAAATAAGGATATTATAATGACCACTACCACCTTGACCACTCCATCATATATTTTCACATCGGTTAGACCCACCACATCACCTTCCAATTTATTCATATTACCTACTCTAGTCACCACACAAGTCACTTCATTGGGATGATGAAAGGGATATAAAACATTGGATCCTCTTCCCAAGCCATCAAATAAATTGAGCAAACTTCATCTCCTCTAGATCCAGAGAGAGAGAAATTATTGATCTCGCACAAGCCCTAGCCCACCTACCTCTTTAGACCATTAGACCACCAACATTGATAGACATGAATGCATTAAATTAATACCTATGAAAAGATAAAGAAGTTATAGATCATATATTTATAAGAGACTCCTTGATCATAGATGAACCACACACTCCTAAAACATAGCTAGCTAAAGGAGAAATGAGAATATTATTTTTTGAGGTGCATCCTTTGGAACCAAGTTGTGTTGTTATAATATAATCAAACTTTGTCACTTGAATCTCTTCATTCAATCTATAGTGGACCGAACATGTAGGGTTTCAATTTTATGAGTGTGTTAACTTGTCAATATCAATGAACTATTTATGATTGGCTAGGGAGAACCAAAATTATAGAAACAAAATTAGGATTTATTTATGGCATTGAAGAAGGAAAAGGAAGAAGTAAAGTAAAATAAAGAAGGTATTGCCAACCTAGATGAAGAAATGAGACCCTTCAGGAAATAATGTGATTATTTAAGACAACAAATAGAACAAGATAAAAAAGCACAGTAATAGTTGGAGCAAGATAAGGATTATATTACAAAGGACCTAGAGCAACAAAAATATAAGATGGGTAAAACACTAAAACAAAATGATGATGAGATCAACTAGATCAAACAAATAGAAAATAGCTTAAAAGGTAAAATTGAGTCCACTAAAGCTAAGGCTTCATCCACCGATATTTGGCTCTATGAGATAGCATATTGAAGAAATAAAATAGTTCAAATTGTATCGAAGTTCATATCTAGGATTATGAAGAATTGCTTGCAGAGGCCCAAGTTGCCATGGATAGCATCTAGTCTAAGTTAGCCTCTAGGACCAACCACATGCATGTCATGAGGTTAAATCATAAGGCATCCAACCAAAAATTTAAAAATTAAGTCTTCTCTCCAATAAAATGGTATAAATGTGGTTGAGGAATATGACACTCAAGCAACAAATCTTAGATACCTACAATACCTCCTATGAAATGCTTGAGTAAATTATGGTAGATATAGAGTGTTATTGCTCAACTAGTCTAAGGAGGACAACAAAACCCTTTTGGGGACCAAAAAAACATTATGCATTAAGATCAATATATCAGTTTCATTAAATAATAGAAGAAAGTGATATCATAGGTAGATAATGCTTCCCTGATTATAATTAATACCCCAAAAAACTACATACCTAGAATCACTACTATAAGGGGTTAGAGCAATTCCTAAGATCAATGAGGATCTACCATAAGAGGAGTTAGATGGCATGATTGTGGCCATGGCACAACTAGACAACATAAATATTATTTCTAACAAATAATGGAATGCCTTAGTGAATCCACCTTAGAAGTGAAGGAAAAGAGATATACTCTCGCCAATGTGCTTTTACAATTATAACCAATTTTGATGACTACATATCTCAATTGATGAAGGTTGTTTTGGGATTTGTTGTTAAATAGACTTAATGCCCTTACAAGTCATTAGAAATATAGTACAAGGTGCTACCTTTAATGCAAATATTCTAAATTGATTGCTAAACAAAAGTTTCCAGGTGAGGAGGATGGAAGATATTAGTAAGGGGAGACAATATGTTAGAGAATATATTACATTATTGGGTACATGTCAATGTACCACCTTGGGTACATTATTAGATTAGGAGTTTATCTTATGCTAAGTAGTTACTTGAGTAAGAAGTAATAAATGCACAAGTGTTAGAATATGCAATAATGTAAATGTGCATGTAGTCCACATGTACATGAGTCATAGGAATAGGTAGAGTAAATACCAAGGAACTTATCTTATATATACCTTGAGCTATAGAGACAAGAGAGAGTGTGAGAGATAATGTTACTATAGAGTAGTGAGTAGGTACAATGTAGATATTCATTGTAAAATTTTGGAGTGTTCATAGTCCTCCATTATATTGCATTGTACTATTTTTGTGAGCTTTCATTAATGGTATTTTAAGTGAGTTATTGCAAAATTCTATTCTCTTATTTTCTTACATATTTAAGTACCATTATCATATACTTATCATAGTCTGCATATTTTACATCTTGTAGTTGTATCTCCATTAATATACATCACCAAAAGCTAACAGTGGTATCAAAGCACAAGGTAGATAGAGAGAGCCACAAATAGAGATTGAAAGAAATCCAAAAATCTCATTTACAAAATTTTTGAGATTGCAATTGGTTAGTCTTTCCACAAGGTTGTAGAAAAACTCGTGAATACTAGGACTCAACAAGGAATCCACTAGATTTTCAAATCAACTAGTGAAGATTGATCATATCTAGAATTATAAATTCTTCCATTCTAGTTTCTAACATCTTGTTGCAGGAAAAGGATATTCAGAGAAATTTGGGAAGCTTCCTACACAATAAAATCCATCAGTCTACTTAATTTGCATAAGTGTCCATCATGCTATCACAAAGTCTCAACTAAAATTAGGCACTATGCAGTGTCCTCAAATAAGTATGAAAAGTATTTTTTCATGTCTTCCACCTTTTCCCAGGTGGCATTTTTCTCAGAGTAAAGATCCCATTGGACCTTACATTGCTCCAGGTTCTGTTTCCTCATCTTTTTAGTGCGAAACTCGAGAATCTTCATGGGCTTGACCTCGATGTATGTTGGATCCATCATCTGCAACTTAGAAACATCCACAACATGAGTAGGATCAAATATATATTTCCTAAGCAGGGACACATGGAAAGAATTGTGAATCTTTGCCAAGTTAGGTGGCAAGTCGAGTCTGTAAGCAACAGGACTGATCTTTTCCCATATGGTAAATGGTCCTACATATCTGGGATCCAACTTAGTGGACTTAATTGCACTTTTCATAGATTTGACTCTCAGGAACACCTTATCTCCTACGAAAAATTCCAAAGGAGTCCTTCTCAAGTCTACATATTTCTTCTAGTGGTCTGAAGCTTCCCTGAGCCTCTGACGAATTATCTTTAGTTGCTCCTCCATCTCCTTCAAATATTCTGGTCCAATAGTGACCCGATCTTTAGGATTATCCCATGATAATGGAGTTCTGCACCTACGGCCATACAAAGCCTCAAAAGGAGCCATATTTAGAGAGGCATGGTACCCATTATTATAGGTAAACTCAACTAGATGCAAGAAGTCTTCCCAATGAGACTTTTGGTCCATGCAGTACATGCGTAGCATGTCCTCTAATACCTGATTGACTCTCTCAGTCTATCCATCCATCTCAGGATGATATGCAGAACTTATATTCAGTGAAGTACCAATTTCTCGATGGAGAGCTTGCCAAAATTCTGACGTAAACCTTGAGTCCCTATCTGAGATGATCATTTCTAGAAATCCATATAATCTGAATATGTCCTTAGTGAACTTGTTAGCAACAACTACTGCATCATCAATAGTACTACCAGGAATGAAGTGTGCGACTTTGGTCAATTTGTCAACTATTACCATTATGGCATCATGTTGATACCTCATTTTTGGTAGTCCCATAATAAATTCCATAGATATCACTTGCCATTTTTCTGTGGGCACATCATGAGGATATAGCAGACCAGCAGGATGCTTATGCTCTACTTTCACCTTCTGACATTCTAGACACTTAGCCACAAAGTTAGTAATATCCTTCTTCATCCCTGACCAATAAAATATTTTCTTCATATTCTCCCTCATCTTAGCTCCTCCAGGATGAGCAGAATAAGGGGATCTATGAGCTTCTCTCATGATAAGATTATGCAAATCCTTTATTTTCAGAATAACAATCCATTCCTTGAAACATAAGAATCCATATTTGAAGCCAAAATCTTGGGCTATCTTTGGGTCCTTCCTTATTTTCTCTTGCACTTCCCTACAATAAGGGTCCTAAAGTTGAGCTCTCTTAACCTGATCCATCAGGTCCACATGACTTCTAGTTAAAGTAGTGATATGCCTTCTTCTGCTTAGTGCATCTGCCACCTTATTCTCTTTACCTTTTATGTATTCAATCCCAAAGTCATACTCTGCTAAAAATTCAATCCACCTTCTTTGACATGCATTTAGCAATGGTTGAGTGAAAATATACTTCAGAATTTGGTGATCTATTCTTAATTCGAAGGGTCTTCCTAGCAGGTAATGCCACCAAAATTTCAAGGCATGCACTACTACGGCCAATTCTAAGTCATGTGTGGCATAGTTTACTTCATGTCTCTTTAGTTTCCTGGACTCATAAGCCACCACTGCTCCATATTGTGATAGAACACCTCCCAAACCTTCTAAGGAAGCATCGGTATAGACTGAAAAGTCACCTTGAGGATCTGGAATCCTTAACATAGGAGTGGTAGTCAATAATTGTTTTAGCAGTTGGAATGTTGTTTCACATTTGTCCATCCATTGGAATGACTTCCCTTTTCTTTGAATATTGGTTATAGGATAGGCTATTTTGGCATAATATTTCATGAACCTCCTATAATACCTAGATAGGCCCATAAAACTTTGAACCTCTATTACATTTGTAGGGGTTGGCCAATCTAAAATAGCTTCTATCTTCTTAGGATCAACTACAATTCCATCTGTAGATATGACATGTCCCAAGTAATGTACTTGTGACACATAAAATTCACATTTGGACAAATTTCCATATAGCTGATTTTCCCTCAACACCCTTAGTACTATCCTCAAATGCTTGTCATGCTCCTCCTTGCTGCGAGAATAGACCAAGATGTCATCTAAAAATACCAAGATAAACTTGTCCAACTATTTCCTGAACACACTATTCATTAAGTTCATGAAGGTTGTGGGTGCATTTGTTAACCCAAATGGTAAAACTATGAACTCATAGTGTCCATATCAAGTTTTGAATGTTGTCTTATGTGTATCTTCTTCTTTGATTCTCAATTGGTGGTAACCAGACTTCAAGTCTATCTTTGAGAAGATAGTAGCCCCTTTTAGTTGATCAAACAAATCCTCTATCCATGGTAAAGGATATCTATTTTTAACTGTTGCTTTATTCAACATCCTATAATCGATGCATAATCTCAAGGATCCATCCTTCTTCTTGACAAACAAAACTGGTGCACCCTAGGGAGACACACTTGGCTTAATTAGTCCTTTATCCAACAACTCTTGTAGTTGCACTTTCAACTCTTGCATCTCTATAGAGTTCATCATGTATGGTGCTCTATGTATAGGTTCTGTACCGGGTATTAGATCGATAGTAAAGTCAAATTCTCACTTAGGGGGCATCTCAGGTATTTTAGATGTAAAGACATCCTTAAACTCTTGAAGGATGGGGAATTTCTCAAATATTTCCTCCTTTTTAACCTCCTTTACCTTGACCACGTAAACCAACCCTTTCTTTCTAATCACCTTCTTAAGTTGCATAGCAGAGATTAATATAGGTTTGAATGTCCCTTGTTCACTATACAACCTAATCCTCTTCTCGTTCTCATCAGTGAATTCGACCCATCTCTCCTAAAATTTGACCAAGGCCTTGCGGTCCTTTAACCAATCAACCCCTAAAATTATGTCAAAGGCATGTAATGGAGCTACATAGAATTGCCAAGTGATAGAATTTGTGGGTAGGGAGATTTCTATCAAGGGATAATATTGGTCTATAGAGTAGGTCTATCCAGAACCATACTCGACTTTCCACCCTTTTGCCAAAGACTTTGGATTCTCTAGCATGTCCCTGATAAAACTACTAGAGATAAAACTATCCGTAGCACCATTGTCTATCAAAACTCTAACATTTTTATCAAAAACCTTACCCTGTAAGAGCATAGGGGTCACTTGTCCATCAAGATTCTGATTTCTAGTAGCAGCATAAATTCGGTGTCCTTTATCACTTGCCTTCTGGTTAGTTCCTGTACGTCGTGGATAATTTCTGGCATAGTGAGGTCCCCCACACTCATAGCATCCAACCTTCGAATTCTGAGTCGAACCTTGAACTAATTTTTCCTTACCTTTAGTAGGAGTTGGTTCTACCTGATTCATGGGTTTGGCCTTTTCTGCATTGGTAAAGTTTCTATCCTTAGACTAAAACTTCTTCTTAAATATTTTTGTTGACCCATCATTTCTTTTACCAAACTTAAACCCTTCTTTACTCTTTTGATTTGGCTCATTATTCCACTTTATTTTCTATGGGTTTTGGTAGTTCTTCTTGAATCCTTGGATGGGATTGTTGTTCTTTTTGTGATTGTACTCTGCTTGACAAGCTAGATCATATGCAATTTCCAAATTGGTGGGTTTGAACATGTTGACAGAGATCCTAAGTTGATGATCTAATCCTAAAAGGAATTGATGCACCTTCATTTTATCATCATTTTCATAAGTTGAAATGTACTTAAGGAGTCTAGTGAAGTTCCTATAGTATACATCCACTGACTGCTCCCTTTGCTTTAGCTGAGTAAACTCATCTAGCTTCCTAGCATAGTATTGCTCAGTAAGGAATCTCTTTCTAAATGCTTTTTCAAACACGTCCCACTCACAATGAATTATGTTTATATTTTTATCCTTGCAGTAAGTTTCCCACCATTCCAACCCAACTTCTATCAAAAGTCCTATGACAAAGACTATCTTTGTGGTTGAGGAGTAATTTCTCATAGAGAAGTAAATTGCTAGTTCATTTAACCATGACTCGATAGAATCTCCACTTTCCTTTCCTGAAAATTTTCTAACCTTAACATGCTTCAGGTATTTCTCTAATTCGGCATTAATACGAGTTTTAACTGCCTGATCAGGGTCATTTGGTTCTTCCATAACTGCTTCAGCAGGAGCTTCGGGTGCCCTATTGTTATTTCTCTGAATTTCCTCCCTAAGAACTTCCAACAAATTGTTCTGTTGTGTCAACTGCTCTCTGTAGGTTGACATCTCACCTTGCATATTCTGAACTAGATTTGTGAGATTCTCCATCCCCTCAGGGTTTCTTGAACTCTCTCCCACATGACCCTCTCCAAAATTATCAAGACTAGCTAGCCGAGATCTTCGAGGAGGCATCTTTGCTCCACTACCAAGTTTTGGTGGCATAATCCCTGGTTAAAGAAATGCGTTAGTTCACAATATTATACCGAAGGCTTATACTAACTAAAGTTTTTTGTTAGCTCTACTAGCTTTACTAAAGTATTTATCCTTTCTATATGATGACTTAAGTTGAGTATCAACATCTTGACTAAGTAAGGAAGAATTTTGGTTTAGAGCTTCAAATGGCAAGTACGATCCCCAAAAGAGCATCAAGTACACCGCTTAAGACCCACGTTAGTGGAGGGTTCATCTAGCTCTTCCAATATGATTCACCAGGGGTTCAACATGGGGGGCAAGACTTGCTCATTTTCTACATCCACACCATTTCTCTATCCTTACTTTACATATCAAATTTAGAGACATCAAATTTAGAGTTTTACGCCTATCTAACCTAGGCTCTGATACCAACTGTAATAACCCCAAATTACCCAACCAAAACTAACCATCATTTTTTTTTAAAAACTTACATACGTATGAGAGTCTTTTATATAGTTTTCCATTGAATAAGTAGTCACATGAGTTTCCAAGGCTATGCACCACACATGAATCAACTTGATCAGAGTTTATCCATGTGTATGGGAGTGGCTAGTGTCCCATAATGATCAATGAGAATTTTCTAGTCTATTTCAACTAGAATGCTCATTTCCCTTTTTAAGTTTAACCCCAAGTTAAACTAGTTCCAACCATAGGTATCTTTTCAACCTAACCATAGGTATCATTCAACTTAACCATAGGTATCTTTCAACCTAACCATAGGTATATTTCAACCTAACTTTAAGCGTATGCCTTGATGACTACTCATTGTTTTCCAATGATATAATATTTTTAGGTGCAGTGCTTAACCAACCAACCATACCCCATATGGTTTGTTAAGGGAATCATCCAACCGATTCTCGTAGGCATATGTTGTCTACCACTTTATCTCATTGACTATTAACCATTTAGATCTCTCATTTGTATAATCTTTGATATGTTTATGTTCATCCTGTGTTTCCACATTTGTACTTACATAATTATAAAGATCTAATTTAACCATTCATACTCAAAGCATCCACTTGAGAATTCAAGTAATATATATTAGATCAGGTAAACAATTTGTTTTCAGAACATAATACTTCAAAGAGATTTACACTGATTATAGCCTATACAATCAGATATTCGAAAGTTACATTATGAAACCTTTTTCAATGAATCATAAATTCCTACAAGCTATTACATCATTTCTTTTGCAGAAAGCTCTTAATGTTACAACAATAGCCTCATTGAGTTGAATACAATAACAACTTCTTCTGGTCTTCAACTCTCTTTCAGGTTCATCAGGTACTTCAGGAATAGTTGCCTCAGTCCAACCAGTACTAGGTGATAGGTTACTCGGGATCAGGATAATCCAAATTATGAACATGCATATCTAATCTACAAAATGCCATGCAACAGTAATCCATAGAATGCAAACAATTTTTCATCAACCAAGCATTCAACACAATTCAAGAGTAGGAAATCCCATACTTTCCTAAGAATGAAACTTTTCCCATTCCTTTCATCCCATATTTCATCACATAGGAAACATGCTCTTAAATCTATACTAACTGCATCCATTGACATGGCTATGGAGAACCCCCATATGTTCTCAAGAAATGCAACCCAGTTACCCTTTCTCCCATATTAGACTATGCCATCACAATATTCCATTTCTTAATTTAGCATGCATGATTGCATATACATGATTCTATTTGTACAATGCATTGGAATCACAATATGGTAAAATGTGCCATTATACATTTTTGTTACCAAGACTCAAGAGACATAAGCACCCAGAAATAACATTTAAACAATCTTGTTCATAACATAAAATCACAATGTCAAAAGAATCCACTACTAGCATCTTTTCTAGATTTGGCCAAAAACATCCATCATAATCAATCAAACTCTCTAAGAGTAGACCAAACTATGTTTACCACATATTTTCAAAAAGGATTATTCCCTTTAATGTAAGTCACTCTAAGTTTCAACCTAGAATTAACTTCTTATATTGTGACATATACATATATATGTAGCATTGGATTTCATCAAACAATTTTGTGTCATATTAATATTGTTCATGACTAGAGATATTCATAGACTCACGAACATTTCAAAACTTTATACCATAAATGGACAAGGTACCCATATAAATTTTCCTTGGGTGAACTTAAACTTTTTTTTTTTTTTATTTAATAACAAATCCAAGACCCAAAGTGATAATCACAAAACTTAGGTCTATGATTCCTATCCACAAACCTTGTTACACCTCCTTGTTTCATTTCACCACCCATACTCTAACTGAACTCTTATCATACTTCCTTAAAGCATTACTATTGATAGGAAAATTCTTCCCATCGGTTTTAATTTTTACAAGGGAAGGCCTACATTAAGCACTAGCACTTTAGCCTAACGGCTAAGTGCCTAGCGTGCTACTCAAGGTGGTAGCCTCCCTAAATCCTTTCGACAACATGGCCCCCATCTCTTGCTTGAAGCCTCATACATATGCACATTTTATTCATGCATGGGGAGCTCAAACCCTAAGCAACCAATCGGGTAGTGACAAGTGGCACAAACTGAGTCATAGATGGGTTTCATCATCGATGGTTATGGTTTGTCATTGTTAGAATTATTATTATTATTTTTTATTTCATAAGACCTTTAGGGAAATAACCCTAAGCTTTAATTTACCAAAAATCAATGTCGTTTCAGGCTTTCATAGGACAACGACTATGTTTCTTCCGAACACGATCTGCATCACGTAAACTCTCTCTAAAACCCAACCCAAGTCGAATTGGAAGTCCCTTGCACTCGTCGAACAGGACCAAGGTTTCAACGTTCGTCCAGAGGATGCATTGCATCCCATCTAGAAGACGTCATCCAAGAAATTTCTATCGAAGGCATCGGCCATAGCATCTACATTTTTTATGACATACCCCCTCTAGATGGCAAACGAATCTAAACATCACCAATGACCTTCATATCTACAAGTAGAGTGATTCTTGTCCCTCATCCCACAACCAGATCGCTCGGTTTATGATATGGCTACCCAAAACGTACTACACAGGGCATGAGAGTCCTATAATGGAGCTTGAGCGCTCTTACCGAAGGTAAACCTATGCTCAAGATCGTAGAACAGGGCTTCTTCAATATAAAACTTGAGATCACTCTATCTTTAACACATTCAAGAGGCACTCTTTTTTTTTACCATAAAGCCTAGACTTAGCCCTTGTGCCTACTATACGTAAGCTTCCACCTTACCCATACAAGCTCACATCAAGTCATATTCATTTTCGTGAGTTTCTTTATAAAATGGTCCATTAAACTCGAATCCTCTAAATTATTTAGAAGAACATTTTTTTATAAAGCTAATGCAAACCATGTTTTCAGACAAGAACCCTCATAAATTGCAGAACAACAAACTTCTTAAACTCAAAGCTTTTCTTTATACTCCATTAAACCCTTTATCCCTTACAACAGTAAGGCTACTTCTATATTATCTCTTCATTCCTTAATCAAGCATACTCATTATCTATATGGTATCTGGAATTCATAATCCTGACCTGGATCTTGATGGGGGGTCATGAAAT
Source organism: Wollemia nobilis (assembly GCA_028583015.1). Lineage (NCBI taxonomy): Eukaryota > Viridiplantae > Streptophyta > Pinopsida > Araucariales > Araucariaceae > Wollemia > Wollemia nobilis. Next base: position 1,604,819 of record JAQPPZ010003287.1, on the reverse strand, counting down.
CACTCAAACCAAAAAATTCAAAAAGCACATTCATTAACTTGGAAAACGATTACAATACTAGCCCGCAGGCTTAGTTTTATGTTTTCTAATGCAAGCTGCCTCACGTTCGGTGATCTACCTGTGCTCCCAGGAATATTAACGTCTTCCTCTGCTCCAAAACTTGACTCCCCCCCTTTTCCTTCATGCACCACCTCTTTCTATATCCCTCTCTAGACCTCCTTCGAGGTCCCGACCCTCTAGGCCATTAATGCCTACCTGCCAACATACATCCCATCTCACTGAGCCTTTTCAAAATTTTCCCTATCTGGAAACTGCCACCGAGTTAGCTGTGGAAACCTACATTGATGACTCGTCTGACCTCTGGGCGCAGTCTTCGAATGGCCACCATGCTCAACAAACTTATCGGGCAAGAAATCCTATATTAATGAGGCCTTTGACCACCTCAGGAAAACCTATCTGGTAATGCGTGTCTTCTCAAATTGTGAACCAGCAGTATGTTGTGATATCACGACATTTTTCTTCCTTGCAACCTTTCTCTCCTTCGGGTCACGATTTCATGACATGTCGCGATATCGTGTCAGTTTTCTTTTCCTTGCTGCCTCCTTTTCTTTTGGGTCACGATTTCATGACATGTCACGATATCATGATAGTTTTCTTTCTCACTATCCTCTTCTCCTTCGAGTCACGATATTGCGACATATTTGCTCTCTGCTTTCTCTCTCCGCTTCAGGTAGTGAAATCGTGACATGTTGCAATATCGTGACAGCTTTGCCTTTCGCCTTCGCTCTCTGCTTCGGGACACAAAATTGTGACATGTCATGATATCACGATAGTTTCCTTCCTTGGCTTCTTTCTGCCCCTTCGATCGCGATTTCGTGACATGTCGTGAAATCATGACAATCTCTCCTTGCTGCTTCTCCTTTCCTTCGGTTTTGCAACATGTCACGAAATCATGACATTTTTCTCCTTGCTGCTTCTCCTTTCCTTCGGGTCATGATTTCGTGATATGACACAAAATTGTGACATTTTTCTCCTTTGTCCTTCCTTGTCTGCTTCGGTCGCGATTTCGCGACATGTCACGATTTCGTGACAGGTCACGATTTCGCGATGTTCTTCCTCGGACCCTCTCTCTCCTTTGCTTCGGTCGCGATTTCATGACATGTCATGAAATCGTGACATCTTCTACGTACGCCTTCTCTTTCCTGCTTCGGTCATGATTTCGTGACATGTCACGAAATCATGACATTTTTCACTCATGCGCCTTGCTTCATCATGTCGCGATATCACGATGCTTTTCCTCCCTTGCGCCTTCTTTCATATTCTGGTCACGATTTTGCGACATGTCGTGATATCACGACATCTTTACTCCGCTTCTTCTCTCTCCTGCTTTTGTCGCAATTTCTCTTCGTGCACCTTCTCTCACCTGCTCTGATCATGATTTCACGACATGTCGCAAAATCGTGACATTTCTCTTCCATGCCTTCTCTCTCCTCCCTGAGTCGTCAAAATGCGACATGTCACGATATCGCAACACTTTTTCCTGTCACGATATCGTGACACCAAGGCAAACACTTAGAAATTTTTGTGTTGGTGAGAGATTGCTCTGCTGCCACCGGATGCTCCTGCATCAGACAACCGGGGTGGATGGAGAAGTGACCTTCACTTTTGTGCTGTTCTGTCACCTTCTCACAACTTGCAAAATCTCCAACCTCTTCAACCTCCACCCTCATTGTTGTCAGTAACCTCCTATCATCCATCCCCTTCAGCAAACAGATTCTAGTGCTGCTACATACTCCTTCGCCCACCTCCTTCAAGGGCTTCAACTTATGGCGCACTCCATTCTTCATCACTGAGTAAGTGTTGGCATGACCATCATGCACTGCACACCGATCAAACTACCATGGCCTCCCCAACAACAAATGGCAAGCATCCATAGGCAGGATGTCACACAGGACCTCATCATAGTAATTCCCAATATTAAATTTGACCAAGGACTGTTCACTGACCAAGGTCCTATGGTCCTTCTACAACCACGCAATCTGGTATGGATGTGGGTGTTTCCTCCTCTCTAGTTGTAACTTAGTAACCATCTCTTCGAAAACCAAGTTATCAGTACTACCAGTATCTATAATCACATTACAGACCTTACCCGAACTCTTGCACCTTGTGCGGAACAGGTTCCTCCTCTGGTCTGATCCTTTTCCCTCATTCAACAAGGTTTTCCTTGTGAACATCACTTCTCCTTTCTCTGCCTCCTTAGAATGTTCTAATTTAGCATCTTCATCTACTACAGTAGCTCTGGCAGGACCCTCAGGTATCTTATTCATCCTTTCTTGGTGTTGTGGACACTTGAATGCTCGATGTCCTTCTTCACCACAATAGAAACAGGTTCCACGAAATCCTCCTCTTCCATACCCATGTCTAGACCTACCTCTTCATCTTGGGTAGCCATTGTTCTGATCATGGGATCTATACTCATTATCTCCCTTCTGGGCCTGACTGCTGCTAGCTTCTTCTTTCTTCTCATCTCTCCCTTCATATTTTCTTCTGCCAGTCCTTCCTCCATGACCTCTTCCTCTTTACTTACCCTCAAACCTTATGTTCAGCTTCTCTTCAACCCTCAGGGCAAACTGGTAAGCATCCTCTATGGTGGTCATCCTGACCAAACTTAACTCCTCCTGAATACTTGATCTCAACCCATTGATGTAACGGGCCACCTTCTCCTTGTTAGCCTCTGAATGGCCAGTTCTGATGGAGATTTTATAAAACTCCTCTGTGCATTCCTTGACAGACTTGCTTGCCTACTTCAAACCTTGCATTTTCTTCAGTAGATCCATCTCATAGTCAGCTGGGATGAACTGTCTCTTCAGCTTCTCTACCATTCTATCCCATCTGGTTATTCTCTCCTTCCCTCTTCTATTTCTTTCCAACTGTACTCCCTTCCACCATATGCTGGCATGACCCTTCAGCTTGGTCTTATCAAATATGACCCTATCAGGATCTTCAATCTCTTTATACTCAAAGTATTCTTCCAAATCATTGATCCAGTCAATCAACTCCTCTGGATCCAGGTTTCCAAAATATGTAGAAACCTCCATCTTTGGTATCTTTCCAATCTGAGAGATGGCTCTATACAACCTAGCTTGTGTAGAATCTATAGCCTCTTCTTTTTCCTCAAATTGGTCTTCTTCTTCATCTACTTCATCTTCACTTCCTTCTTCTCCTTTAGGTTCAAGTCCTCTGCGCAACTCCTCTTGCAAGGCCTAAACTTGTCTCTGCAGTGCCCTGAAATCTTCTACTGGCACCATGTTTCTCCCACCACCACGGTTTCTTCATGGAGGCATTCTGCTTCACTCTCTTCTCACAACCCTTCCACATATCCTGGTGCAAGCTGCCTCACTTTTGGCGATCTTATCACACACTCAAGAACTCCTGCTCTGATACCACTGATGGGGGGTCACGAAATCACTCAAACCAAAAAATTCAAAAAGCACATTCATTAACTTGGAAAATGATTACAATACTAGCCCGCAGGCTTAGTTTTCTATTTTCTAATGCAAGCTCCCTCACGTTCGGTGATCTTCCTATGCTCCTAGGAAGATTAACGTCTTCCTCTGCTCCAAAACTCGACTCCCCCCCCTTTTCCTTCATGCACCACCTCTTTCTATATCCCTCTCTAGACCTCCTTCGAGGTCCCGACCCTCTAGGCCATTAATGCCTACCTGCCAGCATACATCCCATCTCACTGAGCCTTTTCAAATTTTCCCTATCTGGCAATTGCCATTGAGTTAGCTGTGGAAACCTGCATTGATGAGCCGTCTGACCTCTAGGCACAGTCTTTGAATGGCTACCATGCTCAACAAACCTATCGGGCAATAAATCCTGTATTAATGAGGCCTTTGACTGCCTCGAGAAACCTCGTCTAGTAACACGTGCCTTCTCGAATCATGAACTAGCAGTATGTCATGATATCACAACATGTCATGATATCGCGACATTTTTCTTCCTTGCAGCCTTTCTCTCATTCGGGTCACGATTTCGCGACATTTCACGATATCGCGACAGTTTTTTTTCCTTGCTGCCTCCTTTTATTTTGGGTCATGATTTCGTGACATGTCATGATGTCGTGATAGTTTTCTTTCTCGCTGTCCTCTTCTCCTTCGGGTCGTGATATCGCGACATGTCACAATATTGCAACATCTTTGCTCTCTGTTTTCTCTCTCTACTTCGGGTCGTGAAATCGTGACATGTCATGATATCGTGACAGCTTTGCTTTCCACCTTCACTTTCTACTTTGGGACGCGAAATCATGACATGTCACGATATCGTGACAATTTTCTTCGTTGGCTTCTTTCTGCCCCTTCGGTCGTGATTTCGCGACATGTCGCGAAATCACAAAAATCTCTCCTTGTTGCTTTTCCTTTCCTTTGGGTCACGATTTCGCGATATGTCGTGAAATTGTGACATTTTTCTCCTTGCTGCTTCTCCTTTCCTTTGGGTCATGATTTCGTGACATGTCATGAAATCATGACATTTTTCTCCTTTGTTCTTCCCTATCTGCTTCGGTCGTGATTTCGTGACATGTCACGATTTTGCGACGTTCTTCCTCGGACCCTCTCTCTCCTTTACTTCGGTCACGATTTCATGACATGTCACAAAATCTCGACATCTTTTGCATACGCCTTCTCATTCCTACTTTGGTCGTGATTTCACGACATGTCGCAAAATCATGACATTTTTCACTCCTGCGCCTTGCTTCGTCATTTGGTCGTGATAATGCGACATGTCGCGATATCGCGATGCTTTTCCTCCCTTACGCCTTCTTTCATCTTCTGGTCACGATTTCGCGACATGTCGCAATATCGCGATATCTTTGCTCTGCTTCTTCTCTCTCCTGCTTTTGTCATGATTTTAAGACATGTCACAAAATCACGATATTTTCTTCGTGCACCTTCTCTCACCTGCTCCGGTCACGATTTCGTGACATGTCGCGAAATCTCATGACATTTCGTGACATGTCGCGATATCGCAACACTTTTTCCTATCGCGATATCGCGACACCAAGGCAAACACTTAGAAATTTTTGTGTTGATGAGAGATTGCTCTACTGCCACCGGATGCTCCTGCATCAAATCTTTTGCTGACTTCCTTTGATCCAAGCTTTGGCAAGTCTCCCAGTTCTTTGTCTCACATGTGCCATTTTTTATTTCAATAAAATAATGAGACAAAAAAAACTATGGTAAATCACAAGGCCCTTCTAGTTTCTGATCCGAGTAAAACCCAAAGAGCATACTCCCTAGGAACCTCTAGATTTCCAAAACCAATTTGTAAAAAATGTGAGACTTTTGGTTTTTGATCCAATTCTATTGGAGAGCATACTCCCTGATATCACTCCGCAAATATTGCTCTCTCATGCCTTCCCAAATACCTCTATTTATAATGGAACTCACCCTCCCCATAACCATTTTTTATTATTAAAAATTATTGAAGATGAGCCCATCATAAATGTTATCTAGAAATTGGAGTTATTTTGACTTTGAAAATGAGGTGGTCCAATCACAACCCAACACATACCAATTCTTCAACTAATATTTTCTTCATTTCTAAGCAACTAATTAATTAACTTAATTAATCATAATTAACTTGTAACTAATCTATGGACAAAGTAGCACTAGATTTAATGCTTCTTTAATATTTTCCACTTATCAATATTAACACAAATTAAAGATCTTGATTAACCAAGTAAACCAATCTTAGCAATTAATTTCTCAACTAACGAAGAATACTAAGAAACATTCCAAGTAAATGTCTTAAATGCCACTAACAATTTATATTTAGCAACAAATTATCCTAGTTTAGCCAAGCATGCCTTATCTATTTTTATTTCATAATTACCTCTACAAAGTCAAACCTTAAGCTATATAATACAAACACAAAGTAGGGTAAAAATTGGGATTTTACACCTCAACCCAGGCTTGTTGATGCTCCTGTTCTAGCTAGTCCACCTCCCCTCTAAGGCAGCTCACCTCGACCCTGGTTGCATATCTCTCTACTGTGACCTGACCTAGTTGTACTTAGAGAGTGTCTATCTCCCCCTACATGGTGATTACCTTATCTATCGACCCTTCCACTACCCTCATTGGGTCTCCCTAACCCATGGTCTTGCTTATTCTTACCTATGTCATCGTAGGCACACCTTCGACTGTCCTCCCTCCTCTAACCTAAAGAAAGTGATGGTGGTACTTGTGGTGGTCACCACCTCTACCCTAACCTATACCCTAGCCTACCTGGGAGGTTATGACATCTGCTATTGTCACTTTTTTGCATGTTTATTAGCCTCTCAAAGTGCCAATTGCACTTGTTAACCCATGACTTGGCACCTTTGCACTGACATTAGTGGGGAGATCCTTGGGGATGTAATACCCCTATACCATCTCCTATATTTGAGGGCTACCTCGATATCATTGACTCTAGGATCTATGTAGAGGATATCATTTAGGTCCTCTATAAACCTAGCCATATCGGGATCCTTTTTAACCCTTAATGGAGATCTCCTAATCCTTTGGTACCAATCATCCTCTAGGTCTGATATCTCCTGAAGAATCCTAAACTATCGTTGTACTCAATCAAACTGATATAGCTCTAGCTTACCCTTATTTTTGGTGACCTATTATACCCTTCGAACCCAAGCTAGCTCCTCCACATCCTCATCCCACCCAAGGTGTAGACACCATGGTTGCCATACAATATTATGGTCTCGTAGCTCATCTATGACCCATCTCCCTAGTGGCATAATACCATTATATAACTTTTGTGTACGCTCAAGGTCTGAGGACCACCTATATCCTACTAGTCACTTTGGGTTAGGTAGTGGCCCTGGTAGTGCATTTGGTCTCCTAATGGATATGTTCTCCCAGCACCACACCTAGAGCAACATCGTACAAACTAATCCTATATGTCATTTATATGTGACATTATACATCATATACAAATAGACCAACATATATGACCCCCATGCAAACTGCACCTGTTGGTCTCACATGTTTGTCACTACTCCCACTAATACACATGGTAGGTGCTATCGACTTGTATGGTACACTAGAAATCCTACCACTACTGGACAAAGAACAGTCATCAATGCTCCAATCCCATGTCATCATGGCATGTCATCGACATGGAATCTGCTCTTACAAATCTCATGTGATGGGTCACCTATCAATATTTTCATTATCGCCTATGGCACCTATTCCCTACAAATCATCCTCCTAATGGGGATCCTCAAGATGCACCACACATCCTCCAATGTGATGGTCATCTCTCCGACCAATAATCAAAATATAGATGATTTCAAGTACCATCGCTTTGCCAACATTGTTAGTAGTGCTTTGTCTCCCTCCACTTGAGGTATCTCTACCAAATGTAGAAGATCCACTACACCCAATGTGTATCTCTCCATTGGAATGATATCCTATAGTGCCTCCTCAAGATTACTTGATCGTAATTCCTTGCTCTCAAGGACATCATGCTACAATAAAAAAAATAAAAAAAATTCATTAATAAACACACTAAGAGCAACTTTTTTTTTTGAATCCATGTTTTGTATCCTCTAGGGTGTAGATCTATGAATCTACACCTTGTACAACATAGGGTACAGATTCGATCACTTCTAGGTCCAGTTGAATCCTTAAGAAACCATTGGATCTGCGCTCGGGTCCTAAGCAATAAATTTCATGCAAAACATCAAAAAATAAATATAATTCATAAAAAATGCTAAATCAACCTAAAATTTAATTGCTAGCTAGGATTTTAGCTCTTACTTATGCTCTATCTGCTACTGTGTTGGTCTTACCCCTCGCAACTATCGCTCTATGTGTAGGAAGAGCCATTCTCTAATTTTCTCCAAAGCCCTTTCTTATTTTCTTACACGGTGAAAATGAGTTAGGTTTTTCCCCCTTTTTGCTTTTATTTCTCCCTTTTATCTTTTCTCTCTCCTCTTTCCTCCTTTTGGTACCCTTTTTGTTGTTTATCGCTCTCTTTTCTTCTGATTTTTTTGTTTCGAGTTCCCTTAGGAATTTTAAATTCCTCTTGAAACTCGAGGGGGCACCCTAGCCTGAGAGGCATTAGTGTCCCTAATACCTCATTTTGTATGCCAAATATTCAAAGTGTCTAAAATTATGTTATTTGTGCACCACCCCTTTCTTCTAAACCGACCATCCATTTTTTTTTTTCCATATTTTTCACCCATAGGTGTCTACATCTTTCTTTAATGCATTTATTAGGCCATAAATGCATCAAAGAAGGGAAAAAATGTAGACACAAAAAATTGATCCACCTAGATGAGTAATTTTTACTTGGGTTCATTTGAGAGGTTCTCAAACTTTCTAGAAGCAAGTTTAACCCATTTTCTTGTGTTTTACCTTACTTTTCTTGACCTTGACCAAATCCATGTTTGGTAATTTACAGGGGGTAAATTTTATAAATTTAGGATTTTTCTTTAAAAACCTAAATTTTAAGTCAACACTTTTGGGGCATCGGCCTAATAAATATTAAGTTTTATTTTTCCTACCTTTTAGTCTTCCAAGACCTTTATAAATAAAGGGAATGGATCCCCTTTTTATCTCAAAGTTTCCCAACCAATCAAGCTAGCAATTTGAAAAGGTTCATATGAAATAACAGTTCTTTGGCTTCTTGTGCAATTTTTTGGTGCTCTTGATGCTTTGGTGTTCTATTTTTTGTGTGTTTCTTGTGATTTTGCAAGTGGAGAAAGCCTTGACGATATTTTTTCTTCTTGAGAGAGGAAAGGTCTTCCATATTTGCTCTTGCTTCCTCCATGAGATCACCAAATTATTTCTTTGCATTCATTAGTTCAAATATTCATCTTAGTTTACATTTTGTTGGGTTTTAATCTCTATTTAAGGGTTTTAAACTCTCTTGTCCAAATCCGTGCCCCATATTCTATATGGTATAGATTCGATGAAATCCCCATTTTCACCCATCGAGCATTCTACGTTCGTTTTGGCTTTCTTACTAAATCCATCCTTGGTATCCCATAGGGTGCAGATTTTATCCAGTTAGGTTTTGGGGTGACTGTTCATCCCAAAACCCTTGGGTTTCATTTTGCATGCCCTATGCATTCTATTTCATCTCTATTTGTGTTCTTTTCTAGTTATCATTTTTTCACTTGCATTTCATATCATATTAGCTTGGGGTCAATTATTTGTTCCCAAACCCTAGTTTTCAAAATTGTATTCTTGATCATGCATTATATCCATTTTGTTTGCATTTCATTTGTTGTTCTATGTTGTCATATCCTGCTATGATTTTTATAAAGGTCAAATCTTATTTTTATTATAAATGATCAACTAAAAGGACCAAGGGGGCTTGAATTTTGTACCTACAAGATCGATCTTATAGCGGCCTATGTAGACCCCCAAACACTGGCCATACTTTCTAGAGTTTTTGTGAAGCTATTTTATAGATTTGAAGCTATTGGATATTCTGGATGCAAGACAAAGCTTGGATCAAACGCTGAATCAGATAAGTGCTCTAAGTAAAACTGTTAGATTGTGTGTTGCTTGCTTTTATCATTTCTGTTCAGAATCTAGGTTATAATAAAATATTTGATCACTTTGTAGGCATTTAAAAAGAAAAAAGTATATATTTTTGCATCTAGGGTTTAGTCTCGTTTGTGCATTTTACTTGTGCCCTTTCTCAAATAAAAAATATTTCATTTCTTGCAACCTAGGGTTAGAGATCATTGAGTCAAATAATCATACTAGGGTTAGACATTGTCTTCCTACATCTTGTGTGTTTTGCATTGTTCTTTCATTTCCATAGTTTAGAATAGAAAGGCCAAACATAGGTGATTGTTTAATTGACACATTAAACATTTCCACCCAAAACTTGGAGTGAGTCCTAAAATAGTTCCTAGTGAACCCATTCCTTTGTGTCTTCGAATGTAGAGAATATAAGACACCCCCGCGGCCACTCAGCTCCTAGTTGATCCAACCAAGAATCGTACATGATAGGGTAGTTTTCCCCCTTTACCAATATACACTTTCAATATTTCTATTTATGTTTTAGTAAAAAAATTTCTATTAGGCTTAAAGTTGTTTGCTATGCTTCAATAATTAAAGTGTTATTTATTAGTCTTTAAGCTATTTGACTTTCTTTGTTAAAGTGCTCAAAATATTGAATGTTGTAATATTTGTGCTTATTTTATTTCTTCATAGCTTTGATTGAATAGTCTTTTAGGATTTTCTTATACTAGGTAGCCAATGCTTATTCAAATGAGCTTCGACCATATTTATTCTCATCTCTAATACTTATCTCTCAACACTATCCCTTGTTTCTTTCTTTTAGTGTGCACACGATAGTATTTAGACAAGGAACCAACCTTCTCTAGAATTTTATTCAGAAGCAATTTTGAGACATCCAATCTTGACCTCGATCTAGGATGCACATTCAATACCTAGGTGGATCAAGCAATCAAGTTTCCATAATGTTGATTCAATTATTCTATTACCCTATATTTATATGAAAGAATGAGTAAATCTAAAATCTATTTAAAAATGGTGGATACTTGATTGAATTCAAAAATATAAGGATTTAAAGCAACGAAATCCCCTACTTCCAAGGATTTCCTTTGGAAGAATGGTTGGTCACTTGAGGCCCTCCATAAGGCCTTAAAATTTCTTTAGTTAGTAATCCAAATCAAAAAATTTATAGTAATAGTATGCAAATAGGAGGATATTATGGATATTTTCAATGTGCCTTATGTAGGGATGAGCTAGAAACATCATGTTATCTACTTCCTTATTGTTCTTTTTACACCATTTAGGGTTATTTTTAACTAGTTAAAATATATTGTAATGACCCTCTTTGGGTCATCCAAACATGACTATTTTTTATTAATTGTTTGTGAAAATTTATCTTAGATTAGGCCATAGTTCATGATTATGAATAATAAAAAGTTATAGAACTTAATCCATCTTCTTTCTTTTTTTGCAAGGACCTAGGCATAGCCAAGTAAGGTAATTATGATGGATTCCTTGAAAGAATTGGAGAATTTTTTACAATTTAATGTAAATAGAAGTAAATTCAATATACTGGAGGTGAATTGACAATTTATAAGAGAATTGACCATTAAGAATATAAACAAAAGTCTCACTTTGAGGATAATTTTAAGTTAAAGCTTTACTTTCAGTTGAACATGCATGTATTGATTTGCAAAATATTGATTTTTTTAATCCTTGAATTCATTTTTAGATAAAGCTTAATATTTTATGAAATAATTCAAACATCCATAATTTAATATCTACTTAACAAATCAAAAGAAACAAATACGAAGAAAATAAAATTTTCATCATCTATTGATATATCAATTAATTACCAAATTCTATGGAGCTCATTAGGATTAAATATCAACCAATTTTATTATTTATATGTTACTAACTCAACCTATGCTACAACATCCAAAATTAATTCAAACAAATTTTTATTTATTATTTCAATTTTGTTAGCAATTAATCTATTTTATCACAAGATCTCAATCTTAATATTATCACTCAATAATTCAAAAGTATTCACACAATAAAATAACTTACTATAATCATAGATTTCACTTAGTATTCTATATATAAAATAATACTGAAATTTCCATTACATACATCTCATAGAATTTCTCTACATATAGCCTTTACAATGACTCTTGATATTTCAACTTCAACAAACTATTCCTCTTCTTAGACTCTTCACTCTTCCGAGAAATATGAATCTTCATATTTATCATAAGAGATATATTTTATTTACTCCTAATAATGATAAACTTCTAATGATTACTAAATGACAAATATTTACTTAACTCCACACATATTAAATACTTACATGACACCTAATATTTACAAAACTTTAGACTCAAATATTTACAAACTATTTACAAGGTACTTGATATTCTTTAAAGGAATCAAATAATGTAATGTTCTAATACCCTCCCCACCCATATTACATTATTTGGTATAAAATCTATTATCTTCATTGCTTTGGTCTTCTTGGTCACTTGTCCTTCTTCATGATGATGTTCTTTCTTGAACATTTTTTATATTTGTATTTGTCTTTATTCATGAGGTACCTATTTCTATCCCAATACTAATAGTAGTTGTTACATGTACATACCATACTTTTCAGCAATTCATCACAATAATATAACCCATCACTAATATAACTTATATCATTATTATCCTTCTTGAAATTAATATTTTCCATATTAACATCTTTGAGGTTGGAATCATCATAAATGTTTGAATCAATTTTAGCAACATCCCTCATAGTATGTTTTCCATTTTTACTAGAGACTATTTTAGTCTCATCAATACTTGCTCAAATCATTACTATGTATACAAGTATTGTCATATGCATTCATGGCCTTTAAATCACTAGTATCACAACTTCCATCTACCATTTTAGATTTTAGAACGTAATGAATATCATTCCTCTAATGAAGATCATGTGTGTCTTTCTTTTGTAGTATACTAATGAATAAAATTTTCAATTTTTCTATCATCCTTTCAAGTAAAGTGCTATTTGCTAATACATTATCTTGTTCTTTTGCCATGAGAATTTTGTGTTCAATTAAATATATTTTCTGATATTGTTCTTTTGGTAGAAGCTAATCTAAATGTTTTTGTGAAAATGCTATCACATCTAAAGCAAATATACCATTTTTGTAGGACCCAAGGGCTTCAATCTTGTTTAGTCTTTTGATAAGATATTTCTTATTGCCATTGATGATTTTGAATTTTATTGTTCTTCCTCTATCCAATAATTATGATACCAAAATTAGGTTATTTGCTATCCCTAGAACATAAATAACATTCTCTAATGTGCATTCTAAGAAAGGTAGACTAAGTATAACATTACTTATTCCTTGGAATTGATATATTTTGTAATCAACAATCCTAATTGGTATACTTTGTTTAATATGATTACTAGCTCTTAAATCAATATACCAAAAATTATCTTCATACCCAATTTTTGGTTTTGTTTGATTTGCTTATGGTGATTCACTATATCTCAAAACATGTTTGTGACAATATTTTCTCTACTTTTGAAATTCTTTCTTAATGAAGTTTATCTCTTTAATCATATGTGACTTTGTGAAAGGCCTTTTTGATGCATTCATAATTGTTTTCTAATTCTTCAAATAATTGTCAATTTGTTTGGATGATGTCAATAAAGTAGAAGACCTTTTATCTCCCTAATAATTTTTCTAATAATCTCCTTTCCTTATTTAAAGAAATATTTTATGATCTTTCCAAATTCATTTTGTAGAAAATTAATAGCCTTCAAATAATTTGTCTTTGATCAATCTTCAATATTCTTGTTTGTGCCTCTACTTTAAACTTGTTCTTTCAACAATATGTATTTTTCTCAAATCAAATAAGCCTTTGAATAATTTTTCCTTCTTCAAAAATGATAAATCAATAATTATTTTCAATTCACTTTTGAATAATAATTTTCTCTTTCAATTTTAATTCTAGAATTCTACTTACTTTAATAATTAATAAACTTCTTTGAATAATTCGACACTTTATTATTTTCCAATATAATTTCCTTTGTAGTAAAAATCCTTATTTCTCCCAAATTTAAAATTTCTTCTTTCTTCAATAATTTTTCTTTTCTTCAAATAGAATTTTTTTCTTCAATATTTAATATTCTTTTTATTAATATTTGGTTTCTTAATGAGCAATACCTTCTTTCAAATAATTTTTAGTCTTTTTTTTTTGAATTTACATGGTGGAATTGGTAGCCATCAGGAATTCGAGCAGGTTGTCCAGCTTTTATAGCCGCCACAGTATTCTATGTTGTCCACCCTGAAAGCCGCCACACAAGTCTTCATGCATTCCGCCCCTATAACCACCATGCCACAATAATTTTAAACCTTTTACACCACTAAAAACACCAGGAAAGGGACAAGAGTTCAATCCAACGAGGCCCGAGATTTGAACCTTAGACCTTCGCCCCCCTTATGGGGTTTGGTCGAACCAATTTTTAATATTTTTTTTAACTTTTATTCCAATAAATTTGCTCACTTTAATAATATCCTTTTAATAATATCTCACCTTTATATTTTATTTTCAAATATATTCTCTTTTTAAATTCCTTTATTTTTCAAATTCAAACTTTAATCTTTCTTTTTCCTTTTAATAATGTTGGACATTTTGAGTTCCTAAGCTAAAAGTTGTCATTGATGTAAAAAGGATCTATGTAAGTAAGCACTATTATATTTCTTTACAAAAAGCTTCATGAGAAGCAAAGGTTTTGGTCAAAGGTTCAAGAAGGGTTGCATGGCATTTGGTTCCAAAATAAGCTTCAAGGGAAGCTTAGCAAAAGGTTTTTATGAAAACCAAGGAAGGAAAAATAAAATGTTTTATTTAAAACCATGGATGGAAGATTTGAAATGGGTTTTCTTAAAACCCAAGTTGGCTTTTCGTTTCATCGAAAAAGGTGCCCCGGTGATGGAGATATTTAATTTTAAATATTTAGTTTAAATTTAAATTTATTTAAAATTTTAATTTTAAAATTAAATTAAAAGTTTTGTACCATGTTCGTTGACGTCATGAGGGTAGTTTTAAACGTCGATGTTTCCAAGTGAAGGAGAAGGCATATAAATATGCCACCACACTTTTAAATCATTTATCTGTGCTTGTTGATAATCATGTGGTGTATGTGAAAGAGAAAGAGCTCGTGTTATTTGTTTTGTGCGAAGCAGCGAACAAATAAGATAGACAACAACCACTCCCTAAATCACATTGGGCAGCATGGCCTAGTGGCAATGTGGATTGCGTAAAGTTGTTGATAGCACGAAGGTTGTGCGTTCGATTCCTGCGAGCATCGTTTTATCATTGTTTTGGTTGAGGTGCCCAAGGCACACATTTTGCTTGGTGGAAGAGAGTGAAGGAAAAGAAGCACATGGTACCTCTTTCTTCACCAAAGAGCCTGCAGCTCATGCATCAACTTGGCCGAAGCTAGGGTGTTCGCGTTGGGACAAATCGGGGGTTCAATTCCCCTTGAGGCAGGTATTAAGGTTTTTAATTAATATTTTAATTAAATTGCCTAAGGAGGAGTTATAAGGGATAAAGGTGCTTTTTTGATTGATTTTTTGAATAAAACTTAGGGAATAAGGTCATGGTGGTTATTGAGTTGAGAAGTAATTTTTGATAGTGAATTTTAAATTGAAATCTGATGCAGGAGCATCCGGTAACAGTATGGGCAATCTTGCATCTTCAGAATTTTCCTCATTTTTTTGAGAACATTTCTTCAGTTTTTCCCAAGGGGGAGGTGTTTGCAAAACATGGAGGAAGGGGGTCGTGAAATCGCGACCTCAAAGGTTGCAATGTTGGTGAAGGCGAGTTGCGTCGTGGTATCGCGACGTCGCGATATCGTGACAGTTCTTCAGAGAAAGGGCAGAGGGCAAGTTGCGTCGCGATATCACGACGTCGCGATATCGCGACAGTTATTCAAAGCAAAGGCAGTGGGGGAAGTGCCATCGCGATATCGCGACATCGCGATATCATGACGATAGTCAGGTTAAGGAGCAGATGGAGGGCGAGGGTCACGAAATTGCGACCCCAAAGGACTTTGGCATGGTGGAGACGCTATGGGTCGCGATATCGCGACATGTCGCGATATCGCGGCCAGGAAAAAGCACAACCAAAAGAAAACCAAGTTTACACGTGGGTGGTCGGGCAAGGCAGAAATGGACACGTGGCTGCCACGTGTGTTAAGAGTGACGTAACATTTGGAGGAAGGGTTGAAATTCGCACGCGGGAGCATGCGTGTATAAAAGTAAAATTGACAGCCGCGTGCATTAAAGGGGGAGAACCACCTTTTTGGATGGATTTTTTGACAAAACAGCAGTGCAGAGTACGGTCTGAGCAAAGCGGGTGGTGCAGGGTAAGGGAGGCCATCAATGCAAGCGTTTGGTGGATCGGGCAGTGGCCCATTAATGCCAAAAATTTTGAATTCCTGGGGGGGAAAAGGAAAATTTGAATTTTTGTTTTAGGTGGGGGGCATTAATTGCGTGAGAGGGTCGGGGCCTCTATAAAAACCCATTTTATTGTTTTAATCGGGACGGTGGGATTTCGAATGCACTTAGGACGTAGAGGAGAGAGAGAACCGAGCCGAGGGCCGGTGATTGTAAAAGCCTACGGGCTGTTAATTTTTGCTGTACATTTTCAGTTGATTTCAATGAAAAAGGGAGGGTTTGCAGGAGTGTAATTTTGGGTCCCCCGTCAGTGGTATCAGAGCAGGAGTTCCTGAGTGCGTAAACAGACCGCCGATCGTGAGGCAGTTTGCGCCAGGACCTACAAGAGGGTTTTGAGAGAGAGAGAAAGAGAGATTTTAGCATCCCCGAGTGTGTTAGCAGACCGCCGGACGTGAGGCAGCTACACTAGGATCGATTAAAGCTTGTGAGAAAAGCAAAGACAAAAAAAAAAAATAATAAATAAATAAATAAAAATGTATTCCCAAAGAAGACGGGACAGCAAGGAGGAAAATATGGTTTCAAAAGAGGAAGTCAAAGCATTGCAACGACAATTAAAAGCCTTGCAAAAGGAATGGCTCGCAATGAAATTGCGGGAGAAAGAAGAGCGGCAAAGAAGGCGGGAAGAGAGACGAAGAAAGAGAGAAGAAAGAATGAAGGAGGCTGTAGAGGAAAAATGTAGCAGTATCGGGACCTGCCCGGAAGAAGGCACAGATATTTCTGTGCAAGAAGAGGAATTACAGCAGGCTGTAGAAGAAGTTTGCAGCAGTGGAGAAATCTGTCCGGTTTAAGACAGAAGTGTGGACCCAAAGCCAGGATTAGAGCAGACTGCAGAGGCAGAGATGAGTCTGGGAATGTTGCAGGAGGCAGCAACCGGACCAAACAGAAGTGAAGATCACTTCTCCACGTACCCCGGGTGTCTGATGCAAGAGCATCCGATAACAGTATGGGCAATCTTGCATCTTCAAAATTTTCCTCATTTTTTTGAGAACATTTCTTCAGTTTTTCCCAAGGGGGAGGTGTTTGCAAAACATGGAGGAAGGGGGTCGTGAAATCGTGACCTCAAAGGTTGCAATGTTGGTGAAGGCGAGTTGCGTCGTGGTATCGCGACAGTTCTTTAGAGAAAGGGCAGAGGGCGAGTTGCGTCATGATATCGCGATAGTTATTTAAAGCAAAGGCAGTGGGGGAAGTGCCGTCGCGATATCGCGACGTCGTGATATCGCGACGTCGCGATATCGTGACGATAGTCAGGTTAAGGAGCAGATGGAGGGCGGGGGTCACGAAATCATGACCCCAACAGACTTTGGCATGGTGGAGACACTGTGGGTCGCGATATCGCGACCTGTCGTGATATCGTGGCCAGGAAAAAGCACAGCCGAAAGAAAACCAAGTTTACACGTGGGTGGCCGGGCAAGGCAAAAATGGACACGTGGCTGCCACGTGTGTTAAGAGTGACATAACATTTGGAGGAAGGGTTGAAATTCGCACGCGGGAGCATGCGTGTATAAAAGTAAAGATGAAGGCCACGTATCGGGAATTAAAATTGACAGTCGCGTGCATTAAAGGGGGAGAACCACCTTTTTGGATGGATTTTTTGACAAAACAGCAGTGCAGAGTACGGTCTGAGCAAAGCGGGCGGTGCAGGGTAAGGGAGGCCATCAATGCAAGCGTTTGGTGGATCGGGCAGTGGCCCATTAATGCCAAAAATTTTGAATTCCCGGGGGGGAAAAGGAAAATTTGAATTTTTGTTTTAGGTGGGGGGCATTAATTGCATGAGAGGGTCGGGGCCTCTATAAAAACCCATTTTATTGTTTTAATCGGGACGGTGGGATTCCGAATGCACTTAGGACGTAGAGGAGAGAGAGAACCGAGCCGAGGGCCGATGATTGTAAAAGCCTGTGGGCTGTTAATTTCTGCTGTACATTCTCAGTTGATTTCAATGAAAAAGGGAGGGTTTGCAGGAGTGTAATTTTGGGTCCCCCGTCAGTGGTATCAGAGCAGGAGTTCCTGAGTGCGTAAACAGACCGCCGACCGTGAGGCAGTTTGCGCCAGGACCTACGGGAGGGTTTTGAGAGAGAGAGAAAGAGAGAGTTTAGCATCCCCGAGCGTGTTAGCAGACCGTCGGACGTGAGGCAGCTACACCGGGATCGATTAAAGCTTGTGAGAAAAGCAAAGACATAAAAAATAAAAAAAAATAAAAATGTATTCCCGAAGAAGACGGGACAGCAAGGAGGAAGATATGGTGTCGGAAGAGGAAGTCAAAGCATTGCAACGACAATTAAAAGCCTTGCAAAAGGAATGGCTCGCAATGAAATTGCGGGAGAAAGAAGAGCGGCAAAGAAGGCGGGAAGAGAGACGAAGAAAGAGAGAAGAAAGAATGAAGGAGGCTGTAGAGGAAAAATGCAGTAGTACCGGGACCTGCCCGAAAGAAGGCACAGATCTTTCTGTGCAAGAAGAGGAATTACAGCAGGCTACAGAAGAAGTTTGCAGCAGTGGAGAAATCTGTCCGGTTGAAGACAGAAGTGTGGACCCGGAGTCGGGGTTAGAGCAGACTACAGAGGCAGAGATGAGTCCGAAAATGTTGCGGGAGGCAGCAACCGGACCAAACAGAAGTGAAGATCACTTCTCCACGTACCCCGGGTGTCTGATGCAGGAGCATCCGGTAACAGTATGGGCAATCTTGCATCTTCAGAATTTTCCTCATTTTTTTGAGAACATTTCTTCAGTTTTTCCCAAGGGGGAGGTGTTTGCAAAACATGGAGGAAGGGGGTTGCGAAATCGTGACCTCAAAGGTTGCAATGTTGGTGAAGGCGAGTTGCATCGTGGTATCACGACGTCGCGATATCGCGACGTCGCGATATCGCGACGTCGCGGATATCGCGACGTCGCGATATCGCGACAGTTCTTCAGAGAAAGGGCAGAGGGCGAGTTGCGTCGCGATATCGTGACGTCACAATATCGCGACGTCGCGATATCGTGACGATAGTCAGGTTAAGGAGCAGATGGAGGGCGGGGGTCACGAAATCGTGACCCCAACGGACTTTGGCATGGTGGAGACGCTGTGGGTCGCGATATCGCGGCCAGGAAAAAGCACAGCCGAAAGAAAACCAAGTTTACACGTGGGTGGCCGGGCAAGGCGAAAATGGACACGTGGCTGCCACGTGTGTTAAGAGTGACGTAACATTTGGAGGAAGGGTTGAAATTCGCACGCGGGAGCATGCGTGTATAAAAGTAAAGATGAAGGCCACGTATCGGGAATTAAAATTGACAGCCGCGTGCATTAAAGGGGGAGAACCACCTTTTTGGATGGATTTTTTGACAAAACAGCAGTGCAGAGTATGATCTGAGCAAAGCGGGCGGTGCAGGGTAAGGGAGGCCATCAATGCAAGCGTTTGGTGGATCGGGCAGTGGCCCATTAATGCCGGAAATTTTGAATTCCCGGGGGGGAAAAGGAAAATTTGAATTTTTGTTTTAGGTGGGGGGCATTAATTGCGTGAGAGGGTCGGGGCCTCTATAAAAACCCATTTTATTGTTTTAATCGGGATGGTGGGATTCCGAATGCACTTAGGACGTAGAGGAGAGAGAGAACCGAGCCGAGGGCCGGTGATTGTAAAAGCCTGCGGGCTGTTAATTTCTGCTGTACATTTTCAGTTGATTTCAATGAAAAAGGGAGGGTTTGCAGGAGTGTAATTTTGGGTCCCCCGTCAAAATCTTTAGGAGTAATAAGGGTTTTGATAAAAGTTCTTTTTAGTGAATGTTTTTGAGTAAGGGTTTTTCTTTTAAAAAGGAACTTTGGTGGATGTTAAATAAAGTAGGAGTAATAAGGTGTTATGTGGATATTATTGTTGTATTCTTACTCAAGATCTCTAACCCTTTTTGAGAGTTGAAAAATAAAGTGTGTTGAGTGTGGAAGATTTAGTGGACAACTCATAAAGCATCAAAAAGGTATGAGTAATACTCTCCATTGATTTTATTTGGGTGGTTGATTTTTGAAATATCATTGGAGTGAAAAGGATTGATAGTGGTTTCTTTTTCGAAAGTGGTTGAGTTAATGCTTCAAGGTTTTCTGGATTGTGAGTTGTGATTAAACCTTGGTTGATAAGCATTGTTGTTTAGACGATTGGTTGAGTGAAGTACTTTGATTTTATGCTTCAAGGTTTTATGAATTGAGTGTTGTGATTAAAACCTTGTCTTATTAGCATTGTTGTTGAAATTAATGGGTGATACAAAGAAATTAAACTTGAGTTAGAAAATAATATGAGTATCATTGTTATGTAAGACTTGTTGTTGAGCATTATTGGAAATATTTTGAGTTAGTTGATTCATGCTTGGACTAGGGTTTGTGAGAAAGAGTTGTTTCTTGAAGTGATTGGTTTAGTAGAGTTGTTTAAGCCTAGTCAAGCGGTTGCATGAAGTGGATTTTCAAGTTCCATGAAACAAACTATTATATATCCTGATTGAGTTGAGATTGGGATTTGAGAATAGAACATATTGAGTCTCTAACAATTCTCTTTATGCTTCTATGAGATTGATTTGAGTTGAGATTGGGATTTGAGTATAGAACATATTGAGTCTCTAAAAATTCTCTTTATGCTTCTATGAGATTGAGTTGAGATATTGATTGAGCATTGAGTATAGAACATATTGAGTCTCTAACAATTCTCTTTATGATTCTATGTGATTGAGGCAAGTCTTTGAGAAGGCTTGTGGACTGATTTTGTGTAAGCTTTTGTGAAAGCTTGCTATGCTGATTTGAGCAAGTCCTAGAGAGGACTTATTGATCAGATTGGCATAAGTTCTGAGTGAGCCTATTGAGCAAATTTTAATAGGTTCTAAGTGAGCCTATTGAGCAGATTTGAGCAGGTTATGAGTGATCCTATTGAGCATATTTGAGCAAGTTCTGAGTGAGCCTATTGAGAAAATTTGAGCAGGTTCTGAGTGAGTCTGTTAAGCAGATTTGAGAAGGTTTTGAGTGAGCCTATTAAGCAGATTTGAGCAAGTTCTGAGTGACCCTATTGAGAAAATTTGAGCAGGTTCTGAGTGAGCCTATTGAGCATATTTGAAGAGGTTCTGAGTGAACCTACTAACAAATCTTTGGAGGTGACAGAGTACAGAGGACAAAGTATCAATGGATAGAGATCCAGCAACTAGGACAATTGAAGACTAATTTGAGTGAGAAGTCTTTAAGTGGAGAGAGATCCACCAATCCGTGCAACAGAGAGACAGAGTCTTCTAGAAGATCACTAGCTAGAGAAGAAGGAGAAAAATTTCTCCTGTGGAAGAGATCCACGAATTTGAGATCTAGGGGATCAACATCTCCTTTGGACAGAGGTCCATAAACATTGTAATTGATAAGGATTCCCAAGATATTTATTGAGAAATTTTTAGCAAAATATTTTCTCTGTGGAGTAGCTCGCATTGGGTGAACCATGTAAATTGTTGTGTCACTTTTGTGGTTGGTGTTTCGTGCATTTTTTTGATTACTGATATTGATACTACTATCTATACATCGCATAATATTGAATTGAAAATAAAATTAAAAAGTGGTCTTATACTGTTCACCCCCCTCTCAGTATAAGCTTGTGTTCTTCAAATAAAATCAAGCTTCAATTTAATCTTTCTTTGACATTGGAAATAATAAGTATATAATGTGAATACCTTGGATTTTGTACTAACGTAATTCTTCTTACATACATGTATTTTTGTTATTGGCTAATGTAATGGTTTCTCATATATTCGATGCCATATTCTATCTAAATCATACTATTTCCAAGTATGTGGATTTTGAGCTTTGGTTAGCATTTCTAATGTTACCTAATTGTTGTCCAACTTGGCTCATTATTTAGGTTTCTTCTCTTCTTTCCTTCTAGAATTTTGCTTTTCTCCAAACACCCTTTAGCTTTAAAGTTATTGTTTCTCTCTAGACACTTCAATCAGATTGTCACTTCTTTCTAGGTGCTCTCAGACCGTAGCTACACTTTTCAACCAACTAGACAATTTCTACATTTTTCTCTCTTGTATATTATTCTCATATGGCATGATTCTAACATTCCAAACTCTCCTTTTAATGAGTTTCTTTCTTTCGTTTATGGTTTCTCCACTGTCACACTTATTTCAATAATTAACACTTATTTATCATGTTCCTATCTAGTCATCTCCTTCAATTTTTAACAACTTTAATGTCGTTTACTCTAGTATTCTTCTTAGCTACAATAAAATATTCTTCAATATTCTTAGCATGAATTCAATCTTATCTTCTATCAATTATTGGGTTCGCTTTTCAACCTAATTTCTTTCAACCTTGCTTCAACACAAGTTTCTCTCTCTTTCTTGTCAAAGTGCTCTCACATGGCTTTGATACCACTATTAGCAATTAAGCTATTTTATCATAGGATCTCAATCTTAATATTATCACACAATAATTCACAAGTATTCACACAATAAAAGAACTTACTATAATTACAAAATCCACTACATCTCATAGGCTTCTTGTACATATAGTCTTTACAAAGATTTTTGACATTTCATATTCAACAAACTATTCCTCTTCTTAGACTCTTCATTCTTCCAAGAAATATGACTTCATATTTCTAGTAAGAGAAAAATATTTTATTTACTCCTAATAATATAAAAATTTGAATGTTTACTAAAAGACAAATATTTACTTAACTCCACACATACAAAATACTTACATGACGCCTAATATTTAAGAAAATTTAGACTCTAATATTTACAAACTAATTACAAGGTACTTGCAATATTCCTGCAAGGTACCAAACCATGTAATGCTTTCAATAAATTCTATAAGAATATCATTCTTGGATCCCCACAAAGAAACAATAATCAAATAGTACAATACACTACTAATTATACAACCATTATTCATTTAGTGGAATTATCTATATAACATGCTAGATAATTCATGCATATCTATAATGAAAATTATATCCTATCATTACAACTTTCCAACTAGCAATAGTCAAGGGCCTATGTAATAGATATTTAAATTTATTCATAGGTTGTAACTGTAACAACCCAATTCTAATGCACCTAGTTGTCCATTCTAGTATTGCTCTCTTGAATCACAAAGTGAAAAATTTTACCGGGTTCAAGGTTTTTAACAAACTCAATGAAAAATTTTGATGATCATCAAACATTTTATTAGTACAAGGGCATGGTGTTACTCACTTCAATATTGCTATCCACTATAGATAGTTTCTCAAGTGGTCAAGATTGGCCAGATTTTGCAAAATGGTGCCTTTTGTGAACCCATATTCTCCTTCACTAGAGGTCTAGATTCATATTTTGGGTTGTCCTCTAGGGCCCATAACACATAGAGAGTGGATGCACAGGTCCCCATCCCTTGGCATGGTGTACTTAGTTTCCTTTGGCCTAATTTTTTTCCTAATATTTTATTTTAATTTAACATGCTAGGGTGTAGTGTATGCATACCCTATGTCTAGTTGAGAGTCCAACTTCTTTTAGAGTTAACTAGGGTTTACCACTACTCTAACTTAGGACCAGGTATCCCTTATCAAGGCATGAATGATGAGGTATTATCCCATAACAACTCGTCGTTGATTCTGCTAGCACCAGTATTTATCTTTATTCTAATATTGGTATCTTGCTAGCTATCTCCCAAACATATGATGAATAAGAGACCCCTCAATGCACTACTCATCCAACGGCTTAGGGGTGATGTCCCATACCACCCTCTGTTACCTTCTCATCTTGACCTTACTCATCAAGAGTGTAACCGCTCCTGATTCACAGTGATTTCCTAACTTTCAATCATCGATATTGGGTGGATGCTCATCCGACTTGATGAAACATCAAAATATTCAATAATCATCCTCCTTGATGAATTTAAAGTAATTTGAAAAATCATCCTCATTTATGGTCATTAAGTAATTTGAAAAATCATCCTCATTTATGGTCATTAAGTAATTTGAAAAATCATCCTCGTTGATGGTAATTTTTTTCATTCTCTTACATGAAAAATTTAAAGGAATCTATAGAGGTATTAAAGCTAATTTTCTAGATTCTCTTAAATATGAAGTTCATATATCAATTCAAAATATTCTTATTATATTAAAAGAATTCATGAAAGCTATTTCAAAGATTAGATAATAATTCTACTTTAGATAATTGGTTTCTAATTCTAAAATAAAAACAATTAACTAAATGTCAATCTTCATCTTTTAATAAGAAATACAAAGACTAAGATTTTAAATTACAACGATATAAACCAACTAGGCTTTCTACTACGTTCTTTTCTATTATAGAAATAAATCACTTTAGCTTATTTCAAAGGAATTTTAGAAGATAATTGAGTATCTAAAGTAAGGATGATTTCATTTCCTTAAAATATTTCATACACAAAGGAAATGCTCATCTATTATAAAAGACATTAATTAAAAAAAATCCTTAATGTATATATATTAGTTAAAATCCAAATCTAATCATAATCTCAACTATATTTATTAAAAAGAAGTTAAATATCTTTTTCATGGGAACTCGGGTAAGTGGCTAAATACAAAATAGTTTTTATAATTAGCTTGTGACTTTAGCCAAATGGTTCCCCGAAAGGATTTTACGATTATGAAACACCTAAAACTTAAATGAAATTTATTATATTATACTTATATATATATATATATATATATATATATATATATATATATATATATATATATATATATATAAAAAGAAATCACTCGAAAATCTACGTTGCAATTATTTTAAGCATGTCAGAGTCATTTTATAATTCAAGTTTATCATCCCACTAGTAAATAATCAAAATAATTTAAAGTGCATAGGAAGACTTATTATTTTTTGAATGGGATGTCTATCTCTAAATGAGAAGTTAATATGTTTATTCATTAGACTGAACAATACTCAAACATCATTAACTCATGACAATATAAATTATAACCTTTCAGTCCCTCATCTATTTAGAAATGCACAAAGGATTTGAACAAATCTAAGGGTTTATTAGGTTCAGCCAATTTTGAAATATTTAACTTATCTTTCTCTAATTCCTTTCAACATCGAAGGTGATGATGGCTTCTAGAGACAAGTGGAATCGCACCAATTTCACACCACCACTTGATTAATAATTTTTAAATTTATACTTTAATTATTTACACTTAGTCATGTCAAATGTTATGATACAGTCTGATATAACATGACACTCCATCAGCAAAACTTTGAAAGTTAAATTTCAAGCAAAATCCCCTTTAAAATATCTAAGGTCTGATGTAGTGATTTGAACAGGAGACGTTCAGCTGCGACGGAGAATGATTAAAGTTTTTTAATTTATTTATTTAATAACTCTAATAGCTAAGCTCTCTTTCTAGACTACCTATGGTCACCTACAAGACTAATTGAATTTTTATTCATACCATGATAAATCATATTGTTGTGTATTTACATCACATCTAGTTACAAACTTGTATATTAATCACTATAAGAGTTTTTAATTGGAATAAATTACCTCAAACTTATAATAGGTAAAGTACACATGTATGAAATCAAAACATCAACTGCCACCATACAAAATTTTATTGAATAAATCGTAAATACATTAGCAACATTACATTTACAGAAATAGCACAACCATTTGTAAAATATAATAAATTAATCCTTTGAAGAAAAATAAGATAAGATAAATAATTTGCACATAGGTCAAACTAGACTTTATATAGTTGGGATACGTGCTTGGCAAATAACCTAGCATGATAAGTTACTCCAGAGAGTAACCTCTAAGTCACTGGATAAAATCTACTTAGTACCATGTAGCATAGCCATTCATGTAAGTTTGTTGCCTGGTAGGTGCTACTTCACTTTATTTGGTTGTTCGGTTTTATCATTGCCTTTTTGTAAGACCAACGAAGCTCACATACTCCAATTGAAACATCTTGGAAATAGTAGGATCCGAGGTAGAAAGTGTGGAATCAGAATGACCCCATAGATAATATGTATGCATCTAAATGCAACCAATCAACATAGCCATGCATTGCTCACTTTTATAACAAGAAGTTGAGTCTTTCTATCTTCAATTCAATCCATGATATACATGAAATTATTCTCCAATCAATCACATAGTAATTTCACCCTAAATAGTCGATTTCTAAGGACTTTGTTAGCTTCCCTTAAATAGAAAACAAGCATTCATATTTGATGACACATAAGGATATCCATGCACACAAAATCCTTTAAGATGGCTTCCAAGTGACACTATTCTTTTTGGCAAGGAAAAACATCATATTTTAAAAGAAATGAACATTACTTATATTTATACATTTTTATATTTTATTTATATTTTTTTCTTTAAATAATGTTTTTCATAAACACATACAAAGCAAGCAAAACTATGACACATAATTTTTATCAAGAAAACATATGCTTGATGCAACGATAGTTAGGATGTCCCTATATGAATGCATTTCAGTGAGCTTCCATGTTCTGACGAACCATGGTGATTTTTCACACCTCCATTATATCCCTTCTTACCTCTCATGACTGCTCCTACTCTCCTCTCATAGTCACCCCTTATCAAGCAAACATATTCATGTTGCAATGACAGTAAAGATGTCCTTATATGAATTGCATTTCAGTGAGCTTCAATATACTCACTAAACATGGTGTTTTTTCACACCTCCATCATATCCCTCCTTACCTCTCACGATCTCTCCTGCTCTACAGCCTAAAGAAGGTTATACGGTTCTCATGATCTACTTTTCCAAGGGTGATTACATGTTCCTGCAATCACCAATCCATCAGTAGTATCATATTCAAAAAGCAAAAGCAAGTATATAAGATGTTCTAGCAGGGTTGTTATAGTAATAAATATTTCAACTTCTATAATAGTTGTAAGCTTACTGTAGTGGTAAGGGCTTTAGAATCTCTTTGAGAGGTCCAAGGTTCAAACCCCACTCATTATGAAGGGACTAGGATCACCTATAAAAACCTGTGTAAAATTATATTCTTGCTACTACAACATATTCCTATACAAGTTATACATTTTAAATTTTTGATATACATGCAAGTAAAACACATTCTCACATAGATCCACATTTTGATCTGATTCTAGTAGTAACTAACCAATGGAAGGGAGGGGTTTATATTTTCCAACCGCATACCAAGGTCGATCATCACCTTTGACTTGGGTCACATGGGCTTGATTATTTTATACAAATACAACTACAAACCATATATCAAGTAGATTATTCACAACCATAAGATAAATTTTGGAAGATGCACACATAGATCAAATATTTTCTCCATTAGTTCTCCTTTACTCTAGTCATTCTCCCACTTCTACCTCTTCTTATATAATACAACCACCTAAATTATTTTTATAGCATCATTTTTTTTAAACTAGCTTAAAATTCATTTTAAAATCATATCATTACAAAGGGGTTTTGTACATTTAAATTACCTCTTTAGTAATTAGTAAAATCTATGAATAAGTTGAATAAGACCACATTTGATATGACACTCACACATATATACACATATTCTCCATGCATATAATTCCACATATGCATTCACTATCATTAACACTTAAAAGGCTCATAACAAAATTGATATAAGCATTAAATTTACATATAAAATGGACACAAACATTAGGTTAGGTTTATAAATGAATGAGTACCCCTAGGTTGGACTTACTTTCACCACATGAAACAAACTTTTTTTCTTTATATTAACATTAGTATATAATAATATAATAAATTAACACTAGAACTGATATATAAATAATAGATCCATATGAGTATATCAACTAGCTATGTCCTAATAATTATTCATCCTCTTTCTCGATAAACAAGTCATATAAAAATCACATATCAATACAAAAATATGCATAATGATATACTATTAAGAGTTTTTAATATTTAAT
This sequence comes from Wollemia nobilis, assembly GCA_028583015.1. NCBI lineage: Eukaryota > Viridiplantae > Streptophyta > Pinopsida > Araucariales > Araucariaceae > Wollemia > Wollemia nobilis. The sequence goes on along the minus strand of JAQPPZ010003287.1, from coordinate 1,576,872 downwards.
TCTTACTAAAATAGTAATAAAATCACGTGTATAATTGTGAGGATTTGGAATTACATCCTTCCCCCATTTATTAAGAACTTCATAGAAGTTCACATAAAGAGAGGAGGTCTTAAGTTTTTACTCAAGAGAGGAGGTCTTAAGTTTTTACTTGCCAACCAAGGTAATGATTGTTACTAAAAAATAAAAGATCTTGTTATCTTAGTAAGTTTATGTTAGAGCATTATGCATAGAAGACACAATTTGGATACCTCACAAGGCTATCAACATCATAACTATTAAATTTATAGTAATCCCATTATATGCATGTTGGCTATCTTTATTTGTTGGTTTAGACCTCTAGGTTAATATAGTTGGCCCTTAAACATTACAATTATATATTTTTAGTTTATTGGACTATAAATAAGAGAATTGTGATGTAGTTGGATCATCATTAATTTTATTTAATTTCTATTGCCTCTAGTGCATATAAGAGACTTTTTTATCTCTAAGTGGCTAGGAGACTTTTCCTACCTCTTAGTGGATTGGATTATTTTGAGACTTGGAATCTAGATATTTTATACTCAGTTGGGATTTGTTGTTCTAGAATCTAACTCTATTGTAAATATTCTAGTGCATATTATTTCTATTTCTAAATTTATTAAATTTACTATTAAAATTATTATTTTATGTTGTTTTATTTAAATGATATTAGAGCATTGATTTTGGCTCCCTATGACAAAAAAAAAAAATAAGCAATATGGTGAGTGACTTGTTTTAGAACCTCCTTCGATCAAATTTACATTTTATGAATGGATATTTGATCAAATTTCCTACTACCAATCCCTCCTTGTAATTTTATAGTATTGAGCATAACCATTCACCTTTTCCATTCTAGGGGTTGAGCTTGGGACTTCTCTTATTTTCACCATATTGGTCTATAAACCTATGGTTTGTATTAATGCTTGGGTGTTTTTATCCCACATGAATTACTCTTTAGCTCCCCCCTAGAGTTAGGTATTTATAAAGAGAGGTTGTACCTCTTTGAAACTCACTCCGTTGATGAGACCTGTAGGTCGAAACGCGTTCAGAGTTTTGATGTTGTATTACTTCTTTTTATCAAAATAAAATTCAATCTCATGTCTTTTGTTCCTTTCCTAACTCGTGTTTTTTTATAAAGTTTAATATTTTCCTTCTATTTTTTGCCACGCTTTTGTTGTTGGTATTATGCTCTTCACTTGCCACATAATGCGATCTGGTGAATCAAAAAGCCTCCAGCACTAGTAGTATGCTCTTCACTTGCGTGTAAGTGATCTAGTGAATCAGAAACTAGTTTGCATTTTTTTAGTATTGCTACGCCATGTTTTATTTTTTATTAATGAGTTTACCCATTAATGGTGCATGTTGCTCTACCAGTTATTGACCCTTCAGATTTTGAATCCTCTCCCATAGTTCTTGATAGTCCCCCTAGTTCCCCTATTCGTCTTCCTCGCAAGCGTCTACGACAAGAGGGTTCACGATAACAAATTTGGGAGCTTGAAGAATGGGTCTTCGACACAGACAAAATGGAAGAGTTTTGTAGAGGTCTAATAGAAACAAATTTTTTTCTCAGAATGGAATATTTCCTTGTACACAGGATAGAAGGACCTTCATAGATGGAATTGGTGCAATGCATGGTGTTCCTCCATGACCAGAGTCTTTGGACAAGTTGTTGGAAACAAGGTTCGAAGAATTCAAGATTTTGAGCAGAAAGGCAAAAAAATGCCATTCCAGGCTAGCCCAGCTTGAAGAGAATTTGGGCAAAGGCATTGTTCCCCATAGCCTACGAATGGAAAAACCACATCTTCAACTTCCAGATGAAGATATTAATAAATAATTTTTTGATGAGTCGGAGGCACTCATAGAAAATTTTTGCTTGGAAATGGCTAAATTGTACATCTATAATTTCAAAAAATATACAGATAAATTAGCTACTCAGGCCAATGATTATATTCCCAATATTTTATTGCCTACAATTAAGGAAATTCTTATAGATGTCGTAAATAAACATAAGACAATTTCTCAAGAAATTGCTTTGGAATGGGAATCCCAAATTAAAGAACTTTTTGAGGGAAAGCTTCAGGCTTGGAGAGTTGAAATGCAAATCCAGAAAGATATGCAAGAGAAAGCTAAAGTTGCTCGAGAGAATGCTGCTTCAAAAGTCCCAGAAGTTAATATGTCAGAAGCTATAGAAAGCGTAGTTGACTTGGTTAAAAGAGAAATCAAGCAACAAATTGATCATCTAGAAAAACTAATCACAAGTGCACAAAATAAATTTTTGGCACAACACAACAAGAATAAAAGTCACAATAGAGGGCCAAACTAGAGAGCCTCCACTACACAAAAAAGGTAATCACAACAACATCCACAACATAGAAATAAACAACAATGGCAACCACAACAAAGGAATAAACAACCAAAACAAAAATAACAACAACAACAAAAAAAACAAAGGCAGCAACAACAACAAGGGCATAATTTAAAATTTTGGGGTCCTTCTCCAAAAATATGAAAGAAGGGGAGAAACTTCTAGAACCGCACTTCCTATGTGTAGCAACAATTGCAATAGGACAATGGCAGAAATTTCTGCAACTCTGGTTTCGAGAATCCGAGAAAGGGTTTTGCCCCATTTGTTTAGAAGCAACAAGGGCAAGGATTCTTCCATCATCAAAATGGTGGCAAAAACAAAAAATAACCCCTTGGTCTACAATTTTCAGCCCACAAGATTTTGGTCATCGATATTTTTATAGGAGTCATGTTTGGGCTATGGATGGCAAAATCACAAATCTTGTTGTCCATAATTTTTCTTCCAGAAAGCTTACCCAGAATGAAATTGAGGCCCTCATCCTGGGTTTAAAGTTCCTCCCTGTTCCTCCTCCCATGGCCAAAGAGGTTCTAAAATAGGAGTTTTTAGCTTTTTGTAGACGTCTTCGTCTTGAATGGTTCTTTGGACCAAGAGGTGGCCCTCCAAAACCACTTAAGCCCATTGATCCTTTCCATGTTTCCAACCCAAGTTTTACTCCCTCATAGTTTTACAAGCCTTTGGAAGAAGTTATTGGCATGGGTGAAATATTCCTCAATAAAAAATTATCTGTTGTCAATCCCACCCGCCAACGTGCCTTTCCACCCCATATCTGGTCTGCCATTTGTTCCCTTGCCAATGACAAATCCATTGTCATTAGGCTCATAGATAAAAACTTGGGTGTTTGTATTTTGTCTATGGACTGGTACATTTTAGAAGGCTTTTCCCAGATTTCAGATCAAAATGTTTACTCTGAAGTGAATAGAGTCCCTTGGCAGGATATTTTTTATCAGCTCCAAGACTTGCTTGACTGGGCTTTTAGGAGGAATTTGCTTTTAGAAAACCACAAGAAATTTATGCTCCAGGTAACACCATCCTCTTCCAGAGTGTGTGTTTTTTACCTGCTCCCCAAAATCCACAAGCCCAAGCTTTTCCGATCGACCCATATGTTCCTATTGTGGTTTCATGCTCGAACCTGCCTCCAAATGGCTTCATCATCTGCTCTTGCCAATTTTATTGAAGCAAAAAAATCATCTCTTGGATTCCATATCTCTAATTAAATATCTGCATGGTCATACTTTTCCTCAGGATATTATTCTTTTCTCTTTTGATGTTGAGAGCCTCTATCCCAACATCCCCACCTCTCAAGGATTGGCAGCCCTTCATCATTTTTTGAGGAACGAATTTGATCCGACCAAGACAAACTTTGTGGTAAGGCTTGCAGAGATAGTGTTAACACAACACTACTTGGAATTCAAAGGGAAAACATATAGGCAAATAAGAGGAACAACCATGGGAAGTAATTTTGTTGTGGTTTATGCTTGTTTATTTCTCTGTCATCTAGAGGAACAAGTATTTAATAATGTTGTTGTGGAAAATATTTTATTTTATAAAAGATACATTGATGATGCCATTGGAGTTTGGCATGGCCCTAAGGAGGATCTTATTGGTTTTCTTGCTGCCTATGATTTCTTCTATGATAGTATTAAAATTACTTCCTTTATTTTTGATTGTGAAGTAACACTTATGGATATTGTGTTTTTTAAGGGGCCTGATTTTGCTCAGACTGGAATTCTTTGCACCAAATTATTTCAGAAGCTGATGAATGCCTATCAATACATCCCTGCTTCCTCCCATCATCTAGTTCATCAGAAAAATGCCTTCATCATGAGTGAAATCAATATATTTCTGGTTAGAGAAAGCTCTAGGGATGGATTTATATCTGTTAAAAATAAATTTTTTAATAGACTCAAAGCTAGGGGATATCAAATTAATTTTCTCTTACCTTTGTTTGAGAAAGTTAAATTTGATGGCAGGCCTTCACTTTTGGCTAGAGTTTTGGAGCGAGCAACACACAGACATGGATCCAAAATAAAAATAATTCCTCTTATTTTGAAGTTGGACAACTGCAATTTTGTTAGAGATCTTCGAATCAACACAGATATTATTTCTCCAATGTTTAAAAAATGGAGAAAATATAGAGAGCTCAAGCACATTGCTCGAGGCATCATTTGTTGGAGGAACCAAAAACCTCTTCGAACTTATCTATGTAAAAATAAAATTGTTTAAGGGACTTTTTCCCACCTTGTATTTTCACATTTTTAAATGTGTTTCTTCTCTTTTCTGGGTGGGTGTTGTTTTTTTGGGGGTTGAGCTTGGGACTTCTCTTCTTTTCACCATCTTGGTCTATAAACCTGTGGTTTGTATTAATGCTTGGGTGTTTTTATCCCACATGAATTACTCTTTAGCTCCCCCCCTAGAGTTAGGTCTTTATAAAGAGAGGTTGTACCTCTTTGAAACTCACTCCGCTGATGAGACCTGTAGGTCGAAACGCGTTCAAAGTTTTGATGTTGTATTACTTATTTTTATTGGAATAAAATTCAATCTCATGTCTTTTGTTCCTTTCCTAACTCATGTTTTTTTATAAAGTTTAATATTTTCCTTCTATTTTCTACCATGCTTTTGTTGTTGGTATTATGCTCTTCACTTGTCGCATAATGTGATCTGGTGAATCAGAAAGCCTCCAACACTAGTAGTATGCTCTTCACTTGCGTGTAAGCGATCTGGTGAATCAGAAACTAGTTTGCATTTTTTTAGTACTGCTATGCCATGTTTCATTTTTTATTAATATATATATATATATATGTGTGTGTGTGTGTGTGTGTGTGTGTGTGTATTTATGTATGTATGGTATGGTAGGATCCTTATAAGATACCTCTCTTATTTTAATCATCTCATTAAACTAATTAAAATAATATGTATCTTTGGTAACACTTTTTCAAGCAGCTTGAGGTTTACTTAGGCCTTGGCATTCAATTATTGGTGTAAGTTTGATTTTTGACTTCAATTGACTAGGCACTAGTAGACAAGAATCTACGACAAACAAATATGACGTATGAAATTTGTATCAGTTGAAATAAGTGTTAATTAAGGAATCAAGACAAGCACCACAACATTCCAAAAGGCATCAATAAATTTGACCTTGGAGAACACATATGACCTACACGAACCTCCCCAAATCCTAGAACTAGAGGTTTTCCATTAGCTTTAAAAACTAGGAATAAATTTGAATGGGAAGGTTTAAATCACTTGTAGTGTATCTCTTACATGCATTGAATTGTGATTGAAGAACATTCTTGTTCTAAGTAATGGAGGGCAATAGGAGCTTTCCTACTTCCAAAAATAGAGTAGACATTATAACATAAATTCAAATAAATCTCCTTTGAATAGAATGAAGATAAATAGAAGGTACCTAATATTCCTAATCATTATCCTTTGATTGTGAAGAATTTCTAGCATTAGGATCTAAGGAATTTTCAAAATATAATATTTAGTTAGCATCTAGGGTACTTCTAGCATTCAAATCCAAGGCACTTGTAACAAATGATCTTCAAGTAATATCTAGGGCACTTTTAATTGTCAACTTTTAGATGAGATCTTAGTTGCTCTCATTTTTTTAGATGCATACCCAAGCCTTCAGGGGAATTCATATAGGTATGAGTTATGTTGACTTGGGTTTTGTTTCTAATTTAATTCCAATGGTAGTGGTGTTGCTTATCTTCTTGACTAGCTTCATGATAATTTGGTCTCTTGAATTGATATCCCCACTTTTGATGGCAATGATTCTCATAGATGGATTTTAAAAATTGATTACCTCATATTCTTCCTCAAAGTTCCTATAAAAATGAATGTTATCCTTACTACCTCTAATTTGGGTATCCATGCTCATCAATGACTTCATTAAAAATTGCATTGTTTTGGCTATCGTCTTTCCTAGCTATTATTTAAGATGTTCCTACTAAATTTCGATAAGGATCCTATCTCTTATGTTATTTTATATTTATATATATATATATATATATATAAATAGTAATTATGGATGAGTATTGCATAGAGGTCATTAGCCTCCTCATATACACATATCATTTGGATCATATAGTTGTGTTTTCTACATTTAGGCATGGTATCACAAACAAACATTTATGGGAAGTCGATGTGCAAAATTTGTACATCCTCTATGGTGTTCAGTAGGTGACCCCAATAGTTAAAAGGAAGCTCCAGCTACCTAGATTTTAGTAATGACATAATTTCAATTCCTATAGGTCTTACTTAAATAACTATAATGAGGAATTCCCACAAGAGTACTTCTATAAAATATGTCAATAAATATATCCTTGAAATTAAGCACTTGAGAAGTGTAACTTGTACATGGAAGTAGAGGATGAATATGTTGAAGAGGACGAGATCCCCATCTCACCACCATATTAGGAGTTAATAGAAATAAATGATCCTAAATAATGTATAAATATTATGTCCCTAGCAATATTTTCCCTTATTGGAACACAATCCTATCACCTATCAAGGTGTAGAGCCTCATAAAATGGATAAATAATTGAAAAAATGTAGCAAAGGTGTCTTCACCAAAATTTTCTTCATAGTTAGGTCCACTAAGTAGTAACCTCCTACTATTCCTTCTAAAAATATAGTCTCTTAAAAAATATACTCGGGAATCTAAGAGTCTTCCACCCAAGCAAACACATGATCATATTATTTACCTTATTCCAAGAATTCAACCACCTAGTGTTCATCTTTATTGCTATCCCTAGACCTAGAATATATAAATTTATAATTTGGTTCAATAAATGTTAGAGCAAGGTATTATTTGCCATATCAATGATCCTTATATATCCATGGTAGTCATGGTTAAGTATAAGAATAATTCTTATTGAATGTGCCATGATTTTTCACACTCAAGAAGATCATACTATATGTAAGTTTCATATTCCCATTAGTAATTATTTGTTGGATGAATTGCATGGTATAATTTATTTACCAATTTTTATTTGTGTTCTAGGTTTCATCAAGTAAGGGCTAGAGAGGAGAATATTTCCAAAACTACCTTTTGTACACATGAATATCATTATAAATTTTGGGTTATGTTATTTTGTCTTACAAATATATCTTCAAATTTCTAGAATTAAGCAAAATCTATCTCTCATCCTCTCCTTTAAAATTTTATATTGATAATTTTATGACATATTAGTCTATAATAAGTCAGGGAAATCCCATCCTATCCTGTTGAACATGTGCATCTCACATATTAATACATCAATATGTCTCTTAATTTTTAGGGACTTTTCATGTTCTCTTCATGCTCATGGGATATGTGATTATCCAACCTTTCATGAGGTGTAAATCATCAGTAATTCCCTTAATAATTACATAGCTCCAAACAATGTTAAAAATTCTAACACCCTCTAGTATTACATTATTTGGTATAAGGATTATTACCCCCCATTATTATAGGGGTGGTACGCTTGAACTATTAACCAGCTCTAGATATTGCTTTTGCTTTGGATTTGGCTCTATATTTGGATCCTTGGCTTTGTATCTACTAGGTCTAGCTCTACTATCTCTAATTAATATCCACTTGGTCTACCGATTTGGTCTATCTCTAGTTTTACTTATGGGTTATTGTCTTAAGGTTGATACCTCTAGGTTACCTATGGGTCTCTACTTCTAGGTCATTGCATCTAGGTTTTTACCCCTAGATCACCTTTGGGTATTTACCTCTAGGTTACCTCTAGACTAGGTTGTTACCCTTAGGTCACATCTAGATATTTGCCTATAGGTCATGTTTTCACCTCTAGGTTACCTCTAGGAAAGCACCATTGAATTTTATCTTTGGAATATTCTATATTTGTCAAATCCTCTACATAATGTTTTATTGCAGATCTTCCAAATATTATTCTAAAATTATTTATCTCAAGTTTACCAAGATATTTATCTATGGGAAGACTTACATTTTTCTTATTCAACAAACTTAAATATTTTTTTACTATAAAGTCTCCTATAGAAACCATTCAACATTTATATTATCTTATCCTATTATGATATAATCATCCATCCATAATTTATATGTATTTTGTTGGTCACCTTATATTTGTACCAACACTTTATTCTAAAGGGATTATTACTTCCACAAATTTCAGTAGAATGCAAGTCACATGTCCACTTCTTCCACAATGACTGCAACAACTCATCCTAGGAACTTTTGCATATGATTCTTTCTTCATAAGTTATGTTATTTCCACCTATCACAAACTTGGTGCCATTGTTTCTTTCTTGACCTATATTTTTATATTTTGCAAAGTTTTTCCTTTTCACAAACTTGGTCTCACCGCTTCCTATTGGACCATCATAACCAAGGTCTTCTTTCTTTGGCCTTATTCCTTGCATTATGGGACTTTTCACACCTTGCCTATATCTTTCTAAAATTGTACCATTGTATCCCATTATATGCATTAACATCATCAACAATATTTAAACACCCAATTTTATTATTTCTACTATGGGCTCTATCTTTATCACCAATTACATTCAAATATCACACATCATCACAATTTCCTTGACCATACTCTAAAGTATCACCATCACAATCTATTTTGATAATATGGCCTTTATCATGGCCAACACAATGATCTTATACACAATTTTATCTCTTACCAACAATCTTCAAATCAAAAGTATCATAGGCTATATCTTCCCTTTAAACAAGATCATGTGTATCACAACAACTATTTACCATCATGGGCCTCAAATAACTTGTATCATAACTATAATATGCCCTTTGACGAAGATGACTTGTATCACTGCAAATATATTTCATCATGGGCTTATCATTCAACTTCTCAATTATTTTAATTTTCTTTTTACATTGCACCTCAAGGATGTCAAGAGTGAATAGCACCATGCACATTCTTCTCACAACACCAACTTATATTGTCGCACCACTTTTAAAGTGTCCTTCACTAAGCTTTTTGAGTATTACTTGTAAATATGATATTAGTTTTGAAAATTTGTCATATTCACTATATTTTGATGACACAAATTTTTTTATTTTACCTTTTATCTTGGCTTTTTTACTATCTCCTTTATTTATTGGTTTTTACACTTCCCTTTCAATAAGTACCTTATGTATTGTTTCACACTCTTCTTGATAGTCTGGTTTTGATTCACCCTATGTAATATACCTTTATTGTTGTGGTATTTGTTGAGATTGCTCTCTTTGATATTTTCCTCATCCTTGTTGACCTTGTTGATATTGGACTTGATATTGTTGATTCCTTTGAGGAGGTTTTTGAAATTGATTCCATGAATTATATTTATAAAAATTAATGTCATGTCCTTTTTCACAAATATGATAATACCTACTCCATTGAGGTTGATTTTATGATGATTATGGGATATAAGGACCCTTTGAATCCTTTTGTGATTTCTTTATGGAAATAAGGTCCTTATTGCTCAACTCATCTCTCAACCAATTATCAACTTCATATTGTTGAAGGATATTTTCCAACTATTCAAAGGACATTCTATTTGATACTTGAAGAGATATGACCAATGTTTTGTTAGCTTTTGATGCTTAATACTTAAAGCAAAATAACCACAAGATCTAAAATAAAGTTGCTATATAAAATATATGATAATGGCAATATTCTAATCATATAAAACTCATAAATAACTTCTACAACAACTCATAAAATAGCCATTACCAAATGCTCATGAAAATAGTATTTTGATATAGAATAAAGATCTCAAATACACCATACTTCCACACACTCTCACTCTACATTGTGTCACACACACACACATAGACACATATGTAATGGAATGTGACTCTTCATATGGAGTACTCTTGGCCTTCACTCTTCTTGAGACTCTTCACTTTCCTACTCTAAGGACACATGTGCACTCTTACATAAAGGACACTTGTGCACATCTACACTCATCATACTTGCATACTTAACTACAAGACACTTGTGCATTTCCTACACATTATTACATTACATAAAGTAAATACTCACTCTCTAATCTAAGACACACTCCTAATCTAAATATGTACCCAAGGTGGTACATTAGCATGTACCAAATAATATAATATACTCCAACACCCCTTGTATTACATTATTTGGTTATTTAAGACTTTAGTCTTCAATATTATCTTCATCTTCAATATTCAATCTACCTCCTGTAGATTAATATTTGGATCTATCTTGTAAATATCTTCTTCAATCTTCATCTTGCCTCTCTTGATCTGGTTTCTTTTCTTTGTCTTTGAATTCTACTTTTGTCTAGGTTCTTCAATATAGTCTATCATTAGATAGCCTTGTTGAGCAAGGGATTTGATTACTTCTCTAGTCCACTTTTATTTTTCTTGTTTTTTGAATAACCTTCTTTCCTGCTCTTCAAACATTTCATTCTTAAATCCATTGTTAGTAGATTCTTCTAAAACAAACAATCTAATCTAAATATTAATTCCCTTTCAAATATGTTACAATACTCCTCTTTGTAATAGTAGAAAATAGATGAATGATTTTTTCCTCCACAATATTTACATGGATGAAAATTCCAATAGTTTTCTTTCTCATGACCAATCTTATTGCAATAAGTGCATCTTGAAGATATCTTCACTTCTTTGTTACTCATTTTTTAAATTTCAAGTTCATTTGTTTTCTTAACAAAATAGTATAACCATTTGTGTATGACTTGACCTACTTTGTCTTTCCTCTTTCTATATATATATATATATTTATTTTATTATTATTATATATATATTTTTTTTTATCTATATATATGTAGTAGATGATAAAGATCTTCAGTATCTTTAGAACATTCTATTTTTGAGATGGTAACAGAATCCAATGATGTGTCTTTTTTATTGTTTTGAAATCTTGCTAAACCTTTCATTGTATCTTTAAACCATTTTGGTTCCTTACATTCATGGAGCAGTTCTTCATTATCTTTATCAAACACATTCTTAACTATTTCATCCATAGTCCTTTAGCTTTGTATTTTTTTAAACCTTTGAAGTAGAATTCATTATAGTTCCCTAATTTTGAATGTAAGATAGCTTCGATAAAATACTTAGCTTTCTAAGTTTTCCTTTGAGTTGAATTCCTTTTGTCTCCCTAATTATGAGTGGAAAGACTAAAGATAATTTTGATGCAATTTCAATTTTGATAAAATTCTCTACTTTCAAAAACTTTAAGTTGGATTCCTTATGTCTCATTAATTTTGAATGAGAGACTAATATCAATGTAATTTTTCAACTTTCCAAAAAAACTCTATGTTATATTCCTTATATCTCCCAAATGTTTTAATGACAATTTCAATATAGTCTTCAACTTCTATTATTTAAGGCAAATACCTTATTTCTCCCTAGTTATGAATGAAAAATCAATAAATTTTGATAAATATTTCAATTCTTCAAATCTCTAGGTTGAATTCCTTTTATCTCCCAAATTTCAAAAATATGATTTCTAAATTCTAAATTTCACAATCCTATGTTGGTGTTGAATTCCTTATAACTCCCCAATTAGAAATTTATAAATTTAGTAAAATATATATTTGCAAATTTTGTATTCCTAATTTGATGTTGAACTCCTTATTTCTCCAAAATTATCAATTTGCAAATATTTCAAATTGCTTTACAAAATCAAACAAATTAATTACAAAACATGTAATTATCTTCCCAAAACCTTAAATCAACTTTTCAAAACTTCTCAAAACTTTCCAAAATGCAGTAATAAAATATCTAGGGTTTGATTTACCACTTATAAACCTTATACCTCCAATAGCATTAATTAATCAATGTGATAATATAATAATCAAACTCAATATTTCATAAACCAATTATAAATTCCTCCTTATTACTCCAACCTTTAAATAAATCAAATAATAATTTGAAATTTACCTCAATAATCTAGGTGCACACTATCTTGGGCAAAATAATCGATCTTCACTATTGAAGAGTCAATAGACTTCTTGCTACAAGGTGCTCTCCTATTTTTGCAACCCAAACTTCCTTCCAAATGAATCTCTCTTGTGCTATTTATAACCCATGCATTAATAAATGCCTCAAACATTTTAATTCTCTCCAAGGTTGTTGGTGTTCTATTTTTGATGTGCCAAATGGAAAGCAATGACTTTACCTCTTCAGCTCACGTACCATAGGTCTCCTTTTAGTGCTTTAATTATCTAATGCCCTTCCTCACTGTGTAATGCTTTGGCAATGATCAACCTGAAGCATTTTCAAGGTGTTATGGTATCTTGAACATTTTAGTCAACATGTGGCATCTCACCACTTGCAATCCTAATATCCACTTGTGTAGTGGTTGATCCCTTGGTGCTCAACTTTCCCTAACTCAGCTTCTTCAATATTTTACCTTCCCAATACTTATCTTTTGATGTCCATTGAACGTATTCTCTATTGCCTATTCATATGCCATGCTTGCCCTCCTCGAATGGTGCTAATGGTGGCATTGAGGCTTTGCTCCTCCTCCTCAACTTGGTGGCTCAACCTTGGTGGTTCTTCTCAATGTGGATGTCTTCTCTTCCATGATGGCTATACCTTGGAAATATGGTGGCTCCTTTTTCCACACGGTGATTGGCCAAGCTTCTTTGATAAAGACTTTGCTTTTTGGATAATATTTCTTCTCCAATATCTGCTATGAAAATATTGACTTATTCAATTCCAAAGCTTGCTTTCCTTAGTGAATTTAACTTTCCTTTTTTGTCTAAATATACAAACTTTGGATATTGTGTAGCTTCTCTCTTTTACAATATGCTGGACTAAAATTGACCTTTATCTTCTTCTTCCTCGAAACTCTAATATTGTCCTTAGAATAAACATGTTATTTCTATTATAAAATAGCTTTAAACCCAAAATTTCTAAAACTCATAGCTTCTTTTCTTCTCAAAATGATTTCCAAATTGAGCTCCTATCTCCTTCCAAATATGTTGTCCAAAATTATTTCAATTTGCAATTATTTGTAGCTTCTCTCCTTTACAATATGCTACCAAAAAATATCTTCTTCTTCCTCCAATAATGTTGTTAAAAAATATGCTCTTTCTCTTATCAAATGCTACCCAAATTTTCTGAAACTCGTAGCTCCTTTTCTTCTCAAAATGATGTCCAAATTGAGCTCCTATCTCCTTCCAAATATGTTGTCCAAAATTCTTTCAATTTGCAATTATTTTCTTCTTCAAATGTTATCTAAAATACAACTCTATCTCCTTCAACTTGCTGCCCAAATTCTCTAAAATTTGTAGCACCAAATGCAGTCCAATATGCTGCCTCTAACTCCTTAAATTCTCTACCTTAAATTGCTGTCAATTCCTCCTTCAATCAACTATCCAAAAACACTTCCAAAACTACCCAAAACTTCTCCAATTCGCAGCTCTTCTATCTCCTTCTAATGTTGCCCAAATTTGCAGTCCAAAACTCTTCAAATGTTGCTCCAAAATTCTGATTTCTCCTCCTCTATCTTGTTGTCCTGAAACTCTTCAAATTCTGCCCCAACAATCTGCAATCTTCTCCTTCAAAAATTAGCCTTCAAAAAAATTAATGGCTATCTCCAAAAATATCAATTTGTGGCCTCTTTCAATATTCTTTCTCCTCCTTAGCTTTTATTGAATTCTATCTTCAAATTTGGCCTCTTTGCTGGCCTCTTCTTCAAGAATCTGAATGTCTTGAAGTCTTCAAAAATACTTTCTCAAATTTGGCAAACTTCTTGCCAAAATCCTTCTCCTTGAATCAGTTTCACAAATCCTTTTGGGCTTGTTGTTGGATGACAAAAATTGTCCCAATTTTGATGTGATTACCTCTTTTCAGGAGTTTCTTCTTCTTGCAATATTCTACCTCAAACTTTCTTCAAATCTTCTCCAATGGCCACTTCTTCAATTTCTCAATAGGGCTTCTCTATTCTCCTTCTTTCTCCTTCAAAATTTCAATGGACCTTTTTCTTAGGCCTCCTCAATCTTCTCTCTCAAATATCCTATCTCCTTTCTCAAATTTACAATGGGGACCTCTTCTCTCGAGTCTCCTCTTTCTCAATCTTCAATAGGGCTTCTCTAGCCTCTTTATCTCTTCTTCCTTCAATATGCTATGGGGACCTCTTTCTTGGGTCTCCTCAATATTTAATCTCCAATATTCTATGGGGACCTCTTTCTTGGATCTCCTCAATCTTCAATCTTCAATATTCTATGGGACCTCTTTCTTGGACCTCCTCAATCTCCAATGGGACCTCTTTCTTGGACCTCCTTAATCTTCAATGTCTACTCTTTTGTTGCAACTCCAAAACTAATTCTTGTGAGAGGAAAACACATAGAATTTCAGGCAATTGAAGATTAAATTCTTCTCTATCTATTGTAGGAAGCTTCTCAACTTCTGAGAACTAATTTTCTACAATAAAATCTTAGACAATAGCAATCAAATACATCCAAATCTCCAAAATTTTGAAATCAATAAACTTCACTAGTTGTTCTTCAATCTAGTGGAAAGAAATCTATGTTGAGTCCTAGTCTTCACAAGTTTTTCTGTAACCCTATGGAAAGACTCTAGCCAAATAGAAACTTTCAAATTCTATAAAATAAATCTCCCTATCTCCTATCAATCTCCCTTGTGGCTCTGATACCACTGTTAGCTTTTGATGCTTAATACTTAAAGCAAAATAACCACAAGATCTAAAATAAAGTTGCTATATAAAATATATGATAATGGAAATATTCTAATCATATAAAACTCATAAATAACTTATGCAACAACTCATAAAATAGCCATTACCAAATGCTCACAAAAATAGTATTTTGATATAGAATAAAGATCTCAAATACACCATACTTCCACACACTCTCACTCTACATTGTGTCTCACACACACACACATAGACACATATATAATGGAATGTGACTCTTCATATGGAGTACTCTTGGCCTTCACTCTTCTTGAGACTCTTCACTTTCCTACTCTAAGGACACATGTGCACTCTTACATAAAGGACACTTGTGCACATCTACACTCATCATACTTGCATACTTAACTACAAGACACTTGTGCATTTCCTGCACATTATTACATTACATAAAGTAAATACTCACTCTCTAATCTAAGACACACTCCTAATCTAAATATGTACCCAAGGTGGTACATTAGCATGTACCAAATAATATAATATACTCCAATAGTTTTGATTTATTAGTAGAGAGATCTAAGAACTAACACCAAGAGCTTATCTTCCACCTTTTCTCCCATAGTGTTCAACCTTAATTTCAATTTTACAATTCTTTGAAGTAATTTTTCAACACTCTCTCCATCTTGGACACTTAATGTATGAAGTTATGCTTAAAGATGAAGGATGGTGGTTTCATTTCTCCCTTTACATATGGTATAAAGTTTACCCCATTTATGTTTCTACTTTATGATTGCACTTCATCAACCACTCCAAATGTAATAAACATAAGTGCCCTTGCATATCATTAAACATATTTCTATCTATTTGTAGCCTCCTCAGATATAGTTTCATCACTGGTAACAATATCCTAGAGTTTTCTGACCACTAGTATTGTCCTCATTTTTGTTTTCCATGGAGCAAATTTTGGACTATTGAGAAACTAAGATTTGGTGAAAAATATTTTTGAAGTAGGCATGGAAAAGGTTTCTTATATCTTCCTTAATGGTCCCCTTTTCTATATACCACATTTCCTATATACTAATACTTTAGATATACCCAACCATTCAATACATCCATTAGTACATGGAAGAAACTAGTCCTCTCAATATACATGATTGTACATGAGAGAAACCTTAAGGTACAAGAAATAAATTGATATGTGGTACCAAAGTAGTATTGAAAATGATTCATTCTATAAATAAAACCTTCTTAAAGAGAAATACTCATATGTGGGTGTAACTTCTTTATATACTTGGATTTTCTTGATTTTAGAATTTATGTCTAATGATAGAAATGAATGGGGTAATGAGTGGAGTGAAAAATAAAATATCACAAAAATGTGTCCTTATTCCTCCTTAATGATTTATAGGGTTTATGCCCAAATTTCATTATGGTAGTTATATTAGGCTATATGCATAGTAACCTAATACAACAACATTACCTATAAATGTAAGTCAAGGGCATTTTTTTATACTGAACACTATGATTGTGCAAAGCACATGTGATTATTGTGTATAAAAAATTATTTTTGATGCAATTTTTTTTTAGATAAAATAAGGTGTTGATCAGTGCCAAAATGCACCTTTTGACATGACAAAATATTCTACTTATATCAACTATAAGACCCTAATTAAAAACAATGTTAGTCTTGTTTTAAATATTTATTCCATATTTTATTTTCTTTTATTTTTAAAATTAAATGTAAATTTTCTTCAAAAAATGCCCACTAAAAAAGATGCATCTAGACCTTTTATCTTCCTAATTGTTCCTTTGGAAAAAATAAAATAGTGAAATCCCCCTATAATAATCAAACTCTTTTTATAAAGAAAAAAATAATCTAGCATATGCTGAAGTATCTCCAAGAACTTCATCAATGGTGGGAAAAAATCATGATGAGACTAGAAATTGCTCTTATGGTTGGTAAACAACAAGTGTCAACCATGATGTATGCAAAATTAGCCAAAAATAAAAGTGACAAGATCCTACAGAGGATTAGGGAAAGTTAACATAGATGGAGCCTCACGGTGGAATCCAAAAACAACTAGTGTGGGAGGGATAAGAATACTATCGAATGGGACCTCAATCTTCACCTTCGCAAAGAATTTTAGCATACTTTCCATTAACCTAGCATAGGGTTGTGGTATCCTTAGAGGGCTCCAATAAGTAGTAAAGGTAGGGTGGTAGAAGATACAAAAGGAATCTAACTCACAAGTCATGATCAACCATCTAAGGAATCCAATGAAGAATAGGAAGCTTGACTAGAGACTACGAAGAATTGTAGAGAAGATTCATAATGGTACATGCAATATTTTTTCAATAGAATACAATCACATCCCTAGAGAATAGAATAGAGTTGCAAATGTGATGGCCAATGGGACTCTAGACAAATGTGACCTCACTTGTTATGGTTATCCCCCTAGATGGTGGGCAACACAAATCAAGGAAGCTCTTCTTTCTATCATATCTCTTGATGGTAGCAACATTAGATGTATTTAGTTTTGTAATTCACTATACTAGTTTATTTCTATTATACATGGGTTATTATAGCAAATCGGTTGATTGAGATTATAGCACTACATTATCTATTAAATTCTAGATCAAAAGCCTATTTACTTGGAAAGGTAGGCGATGCACCTCTTTTCTTTTAATAACTTAATATAAACTTAATTTTTACCAAAAAAATAATTAAACCCATTACTTATTCTTTTAAAAAAATTAACTCCTTTTTAAGGACCAACTACCTCACCATCCACTATATGCTTTAAAAAATCCTTTTGAAAATAAATGTACTTCTAAAGAATGTAAGATTATTTATTGGAATCTTTGAAACATCCACAAGTCATAATTGCATACTTTGTTTTTCATCTGGTGCCAAAATATTTTTCCTTTTTATCCAATAATCACTAATAGATATTTTTACCATTCCCATGATTAGGACATAACTCCAAGCGAGGACTTCTTTCAATTTTAGATTATTTCAAATATGAGTGTCTTAGTGTTCCTATGCCAATAATATGGCACCTTATGTATAACCCAAGCTACATGACTCCTTAACATAAATGTCTCAGAGAGTGAAATTCTTTTCAGAGTCTACCAAAAAAGGGGAAAATAATAATTTAACACACTCAGACCATAGGGCAAATATTAGTACCAAATTTTAAATTGAGATATTGTAGATTGGAGGAAAGCACAAAACATCACACAATTTGAATTTCAAGTGAATACAAGATACAATAAAAGGTGAAAATATGTAGAGGAGTAATGTTATGAAGTAAATAAGAAATAAATTAGACAACTATAGGGAAAAACGTGTTTTCACAAATTTGGGCTGGTCTAGATGTGACAAGGTTAACACAAGGGATGAATGCTTCAAATGAATTCCTCAAATCTTTGGAAACTTATTCAACCAAAACTCTATAGTATCCAATTGAGGGTATGTCATTGTATGGTGACGATTGCCCTTATAAGCTCTTTGTGGCTTTGATACTAGATGTTGAAACAAGAATAAACAAAATAAACATCTTAAACAATATACATAGACAATATTTTATCACACAATATTTCATCTTATTTCTCCATTATCATCCATCCAAATCTATCATATATCTCACATATTAATACATCAATGTGTCTTCATTTTTAGAGATTTTTTAGTTCTACAAATCTTGGTGTTTTACCTTCAACTATGAACTTTTATATTCTCTTCATTCTCATGAGAAATGTGACTATCCAACCTTTCATGAGGTGGAAATCATCAATGATTCCCTTAATTATTACATAACTTCAAATAATGTAATAGAGTCAAACACAAATAGTCCAAATGTTCCTGTAGTGTGCTTGAAGTAGAGTACTAAGGTCATATAGTATCTCATGAAGGTGCAAAGATGAAATTTAACAAGATCAAGGTCATGCAATATTTTCCCATGCCTAAATATCTTAAGAGCCTTTGAGAGTTTTTAGATATCACATAAAATTTCTTAATAATTATGGGAAGATTGTAGCTCTCTTTATGAATCTAAGGATGCCTTTGTCTGGTCTAATGAAGCTATAACAGTCTTTAATTCCTTAAAGGAGGCTATGTGCACCATCCCTACTAGCTACTCTAGACTTAAATAAGCATTTTTTTCATTGAATGTGATGCTTCTTAAATGGATTTTAGTGTTTTTTAGATGTAAAAAGGTTATACCATCAATTTTGAAAGCAAATAAATATCTAGAAAGAATTTGGACCATTCTACTTATTAGAAGGAGATATTATCCATATTGCATATAGTAGACAAATGGAAGCCTTTTTGGGTTAATATTTTATTATCAAAACTAATCATAGTAGTCTCAAGCACATATCAAAATAATATCTCTTATCTAGAATAGAATAAATGGTTGACCAATATTTTGGCTTATGACTTTAAGATAAAATGAAAGGAGAATATAGTGGAGGCTATCCTTTCTTACAAGCATGAAGATTTTGTTGTTGTCCATGCTATTTTTAGTCCACTTCCTTTATGGATCACCTAACTTCAATATAATGGTATACAAATATTAAGACTATATGTTTGACTTATAATATTGTTGGTAACCCACCCAATCTCTTGTTCTCTTGGTTTGATGGGATTCTTAGGAAGAAGGATTATTTTTATCTCATTCAAATTTTCCAAGCTAAGAATTGTATCCTTTAGCAACTAAATGCTTCTCCCTTGGTAGGACATTCTATATTTATTAAAATCTATCATTGAATTAAACAATATTTTCTTGAAAAGTAATAAAATTCAATGTTAAGCAGTTCATAACCAAATGTGAACTTTTCTAGAGTAGGGAAAAATAATTTAAGTTTCCAATATTATTGTATCCCCTCCCTATTTTAAAGTCATAAATTCTAATACATATCTATGGATTTCATTAAAGGTATTCCCAAGTTAGAGGGAATAATAATAATTTTTGTAGTGGTGGATTACCTTTTCAAATATACCCATTTATATGCCTTGCAAAAACCTTTTAAGGTATTTCTTGGTTTTATTCTCAAACTATATAGTATGTCCAAATTTATTATTTGTGATTTTGATCCTATTTTTACCATTAGGAATTTAGTGCATCATGTGATATAGTTAGGGTTAGATATTCAAGAGTTGCACCCAAATAGGTGGTTGATAGTTAGTTATATAAACCAACCACCTTATGTTTATTGTATGTATTCATATTTTATTAATAAAATTTTATCCAACACCATCTTGGTCCAACATGTGGTATCAATTCTCACATTATTCCTAGCGCATGTGAAAAAATTTAAGTTTGTGAGGTTGAAAAAAGATATAGAAGAGTTTGGAAACTTTCTAAAGGTAGCATTGTGAGGAGTATAAAGATTGTTCTAGTGTGAAGGAAATAATGAAAAATAAGGTGGAAGTAGTATCATCAAAAACAACATTGATTTCTATCCTACAAAGAAAGCATGAAGGAGAAGGAATATTTATTTATGTTTTTAGTTCTATGAGTAAACTTGGAGTTCTACTTTATTATTGACTACATGAAAGGAAAGCAGGCCATGAAGATAGGATTGACCAATTTGTAGAAGATGTAATATGTACTATTTTGATATGCCTTGTCATCTAAGGATAAGAGGTCATCCATACCTATCATATCATTATTGAGATGTGCAACTAAATATAAGGGTCATCTAAATCCCATGTAACATTATTTACCAATGCCATCTAATGAAAAAATAATTTGCAATAAATCAAGGACTACTTGGTTGGGTCATCTTAAGTTTGTTGACCTAGACGTCCTAAGGAGAGGTTGTTTGAAGATTCATATAGGTTATATAGAGCATGAACATCCAAAATATTTCTTTGAAGTCTGTCTAGAATATTTAAAAATTTATAACTAATCATCTATCTTGGAATCATAATGTATCAATTCATAGGTGCAGATTTACATTAAATTAGGTATCATGGGAGATTAAAGTGATTACATTGTATTTCTTATTTTTCAAATCTCATATACATGGAACTGATAGATCCATAGAAATAGAGACATCTTGATGATAAATTTAAAAATAATAAGTGGAATGACAGAACAAGCTACTATTTTGTTGAAAAGAGTCATTCACATTGTTATTTTTCTAGAAAGAGTCATTTGCATTTGCATTAAGCTAGAGATGACATTACCAACTATTTGAGAATGTGCTACATAGTGAAATATTAATGTGTTGTACTTATAGACATATTACATGCTTAGCTAAAACATGTATGAGGCATCACAATGGAGCAGCACATGGTATTGGAAGATAGCGACGTGGTACAAGGCCATCGAATAATCATTGGAATGAAATGTATTTGAAAAAACCAAATAGTTTTGTATTGATTTGAATACCTAAGGGCACATGTTTGGATGCAAGTTATACCATTGTTTTAATGTGTTCATTCGCATGTAAAATATATCTATATGAAGTTGTAGCAAAACCTTGCATGCAAAAATTATAATTTACAAGTCATATGGAACTAAATTTGTTGCTACCAAAATATGTTGGACATGTGCCACCAGATGATTGTAGCATAACTCTAATGTGTAATATAAATCAAGACATTGCATAAAAAACACCTAATGTGCAATGGTGGATAAAATGGTACAAATACACAATGAATGGAAGTGATGATATATACTAATATGTGTACACCCAATAAGCCTAGGATATGCCCAACCCAAAAAAAATCTTGGGCACCACAAATTTTTTTGAATCCAAATGGTATAGACTAGGGAAAATAAATTCCCATGCAATGAAATACCTAGAGTGTTTTTCCCAGCTCTGATCCAACCTTTATCTCATTTCTTGATGTCTTTTTAAATTTTAGGGGAATCTAGCTACTTAGTTTTTGTGATCTATGGATGAGTTAAATGAGTGGTGTCATTAGGAATGGAGGATTGAGTGACCCAAGAAAATATTTGAATATGGTATCCTACTCTTAAATTCATCATGAAAAGCCTTGTGAAATAAGCATTGGATATTGGATATGAAGGAGAGGCAATAGTGGCATCTTGATGAAGATGCTTTATTAGGAGCTTATATTAAATAATATGGATCTAACTGTCCATTGAAGGATGATGCCAATTTATGACAAAGACAATTTTTGGTTGAAGTTGAATGACTAAGCATATTTATTTTGGATCCCACTTAATCCATTTATCCCACAAGTAATGGGCGAACATTATCTTTGGAAATTATATTGTATTAAGATTTCAAAATATTTGATGTCTAATGGTGGATGACAATGGTGGTTGAGAGGATTCTATAGGCATATTTATTTTCCATACAATTAGTTGTAGGTTATCATGAAAAATTATAGGTTTTTCATCATATGGATGTGACATGTTTAAAGTTTATTTTAACTATAAATTATGTCTATTATTAAATATTATCTGCATAAAGAGATAAGTAGTATTTATAAATTATTTGTGAAACACAATGATTGCTCTCATGAGGTGTGAGGCTCATGGTCATGTGAGGTACGTATGATTTTGAATTTATTTATGAGCATTACAATTCATGCTTGTTTTCATTTATGCTTGGAGGTTTTTAGACCCAAATCAAAGTTTTGATTAACCCTGTTTAATTATATAAATAATTTTTTTATAAATTTGGTATCATTAAATGTTATCAATTTTACAAGATTTAGAAAATTAGACCTAAAATAAATAAATTAATTTTATCTACCATCATGTTGCAAAGAACAGGTATATTGATAGTCATCAAAAAGTATTTTTGGATCCTAATGCAACCATCCTATTAAAGACAAATGTCAAGTAATTATGCATACCATATGTTAAAAGCTTGTTCAGCATGAGAGGATCACATGGTTGACTTCGCTTTGATCCATTTTGAAGATCAAATTAGATTGCATTGTCTATTGGAGATAATGCTTCATTCAATTAAAAAGAAGACCTCATATTTTATGGATAGTAGAATGTGCCCCTATTTACACATGATATTTTGAATGGTTGTTTGTGTCATTCACAAGTAAAGTATTTTACCTATGATTGGTTGAGTGTGTCCCTAATCACTAAGTTCCATATATATATGAGCATGTCCTTGTTTACAACTATGTAGATGGATATCATATGTCCCTATTTAATTTTTTTGTAAAATCTTGGATAATTATGTTTGTCCCTATCCTTTATTAAGTGTAGTGTGGTCATTCCCATTGATATGAGCAATTGATTTTATCCCTATTCATGATGACATAATTCATAGACTAATATGTGTGTCCTAGTCCATGATCTTTTTGAACTATAAGTTATTGACTTTTTTCCTTATTTGAAGTATGATTTAATAAGCAGGAATGTTAGGAATTTACTATATCATGTAATATAGTTAGGGTTATATATTCAAGAGTTTCACCAAAATAAGTGTTTAATAGTTATCCAAACCAATCCCCTCATGTTTATTGTATTTATTCATATTTTTTATTTATGCAACTTTGTCTTGCACCCTACTGATCCAACATTTACAAGGAAATTTTAGAGGGAATTATTCAATATTAGTGGCACTTACCTTAATATGAGATCTTCTTATCACCCACAGTAAAATGGACAAACAAAAATAGTGAAAAAGTGCTAAGGTACGTGCTTGAGAATCTTGCCCAGTATAAGTAGTATCAGTGGGTTAAATGGATCCCCTTAGTAGAATGGTGGTGCAATACTTCTTATCATATTTCCACTAAGATGTTCCCATTTGAGAAAATTTATGGTTAGAAACCTTCATTCTTGGTATATTATCTTCTAATCTCCTCTTGTGTGGATTATGTGGATGATTTCCTCCAATAGCATCAAAATTTCCTCAACTCCTCATCAATAATAAATGTCAGGCCCAAAATCATATAAAGTAACAAAACGAATTGCATCACTCATAATAACACTTTGAGATGAGTGATATGGTATTTTTTCTACTTCATCCATATAAGTAAGATTCTCTAAAGACCAATTTAGCCAAAAAATAGCACCCAAATTCAATTTTCCATATAAGGTGATCCATCAAATGGGGGTGCAAATCAATTAGACCTTCCTCCTACCTCCAAAATACACCTTGATTTTCATGTTTATTGTCTCAAGTGAGTACTAGATTAGAATATATAGCACAAGGTAAACTTGTTGGAGTGGGTAAATAATATTGGGATAAAATATAGCTAAAAATAATATCATATGTATAGTTCCATAATCTGTGGTTTCACCAAGTGGTAGGACTTTCTGGAAGATGTAACATGGGACCCAATGGTCATTCTCTAAAAAAATTGAAATTTTAAGACAAAACATTTTGAGGGTGAGTACATGTAATGGCCCTAATAGAGTTGAGAATTAAGGTTAGGTTCTATTACTTTGTTAGAATATAAAGAGGATATTTATGATCGAGTTGGATCATCATTCATTCTGTCTAACTTGTATCACCTCAATTGGATATAAGAGACTTCACCCTCTCTAAGTGGCTAAGAATATTTTCCATATTTATGCGGCCTATATTATTCTAAGACTTGGAATCTAGATTTGTTCTACTCATATTTTAATTTGTTGTTCTAGAATCTAATTCTATTATGAATATTTTGGTGCATATTATTTTTGTTGCTAAGTTTTTTATAATTTACTGATGTAATTATTTTTTTTGGAAGTCGTTTAATTAAAAAAATTTAATTATATTATCCTTTTAAGAAAACACTAAATCATCATAAAATGTTAGGCAATAATTGTTAAGCAACTTACCAAAAATACAATTACCACATTTTATTTTATTTTAATTTAAGACTAGCTAGGCAGGTCTCTAATGGTTATAACATAACTATAGGATACTTGTGGCAAGAAATAATGAGTATAACAAAAATATCTACACCTTGTGGTAGTCTTCATAATTTGTTATTTTGTGATAGATAATTTGGGTAAGAATTGATATCTAACTTGAACAACCTTGAATAATATGTTATATTAATCACATGTTTACACAAACTATCCACCCTATATTAGGAATCTTATTTAAGGGATTATAATAAAATGCTAAGGCCCAAATTTATATTAGTGATCATGGATTATACGTGTAATCACTTTTATTTAATAAATACAAAATTTCTAGTTTTTAGGTGTATAGATTATTGTCTTTCATTAGAGTAAAATATTTTGCAAGATTCTTAATTGGCATAAAGGCATAATATTTTAAGTTGAAAAAGTATATTTATGTTCTTAATATTTTTCATAATCTCTTGGTGACAAGTGAAGAACACAATCTTATACTGAGAGAGGGGGTGAACAGTATAAGATCAACTTTTGCTTTTCTTTCCCAAACAATATTATTCAATATTATCAATGGCAATATCAATAGTAGTAATCAAAGCAATGCACAAATCATCACACACAATAGAGAAACCAATTTAACATGGTTCACCCAATGTGGGCTACTCCATGGAGAAAATATTTCTACTAAATTTTCTCAATAAATCCTCTTGGAAATCACTTCCCTATTATAATGTTTATGGACCTCTATCCAAAGGAGACACCAATCCCCTAATTCTTTGATTTGTGGATCTCTCCACAAGAGAACTTTTTCTCCTTTCTCTAATTCATGGAACTTGACCCAAGAGAACTCTTTCTCCTCAACTGGTTGGTGGATCTCTCTCCATAGAAGAACTCTATCTTCCTAGTTGGTTTGTGGATCACAATCCATAGGAGAACTCCTTCTCCTTGCTCTGGTTTTTGGAACTCTATCCATAGGCGAAATCTTTCCCCTCTACTCTAGATGCTGACCTTCTAGAAGACTACTACCCCCACTGCACTAACTTGTGGATATCTCTCCATAGAAGACCTTTATCCTCACTTAGAATACCTTTGTCCCAACTACCCTAGCTAATGGATCTCTATCCATTGGATACTATTATCTTCTACTCTATCACCTCCAAAGCTTGTTGTCAACTCAGCTCAATCTCTATCTTAAATTTACACTAAACATTGTCCTCGGTCTAGTGCAAATTTGCTCTAACTCTATCTCAGGTCTAGCACAAATCTGCTCCCAAATATGCACCAAACTCTATCCTCAAATTTATCTCCAATCCTTAATACAAATCTTGATCAAATCACCAATCAACTCTACTCAGATCTGCCCCAAGCCTTAACACAAAGCTTGAACAAATCAAACTTGCTCTTAATGTTGTCTCAAGTATTCACCAAGACTTGCTCAAATCTACCTATAAGTATTCACCAAGACTTACCTCAAATCTATTGATAAGTCTTCACAAAGACTTACCTCAAATCTGCCTACAAGTCTTCACCAAGACTTACCTCAAATCTGAACTTAAGCTTTCACAAAATCTTACACAACTCTATCCTTAAGCTTTCATGAAAGCTTACTCAAATATTCTCAAAACACATGCTCAAAATAGCTCACAAGATATGCTTAATCAATCTCAAATCTTGCACACAATGCTATCAATTGGTTTGTCTAATCTTCAAAATAATTCCTTTAACTTGAAGTAGTTTAGACATATTCTATTCAAAATTTGTTTAACCTCTAGAACATATAGAGAATAATGTACTCTATCAAAAACTCAATATATTCTACTCAATCATTAAGTCTATCACTTTCACAAATCTAGTTTCTAATGTATGCACATTCACTTTCAATACCACTCAAATCCAATACCCAAGAATTTCACTCAATCATTCAATCAGTGAAACACAACTTGCCCACAAAACTTAAACAAGTATTTTTATACTTCTTCAAACAAGGTGCACAATGTGGGTTTTAAAACCTAACTCAAATAGTCCTCAATCTCTATCTCAAATGTTCTCTAAATATTCACCAATGAAGCATATACGAATTCACTCAATATTTCCAACAATGCTTATCAAACAATCCTTTTCACTCCACCTTGTATTTCACAACATTAATTCCAATATTTCAAACAAAATATGATGTGCCCATACATTTTTGCTTTGAAGGAGATATGTCTTCAAAACATTTTTTACTTGCAACAAAAACCCTCTTGTCAATTCTATATTAGATAGCAATAGTCTATCTCAAAATCTTCACAAGTGTTCTTCTCAATAATGATTTCACCATTCAAGAAATACAATAAAATATCAAATCTCAAATACACCTTACTATCTCCAATACTCTCAAAATAACATTCATCACATAAAAACAAAGTTCCTTTGTTACCACCTTATAATCTCCAATATTTTTATTTATTTTCAAGCACCAAAATAAAAAAAAATTATTCAACAACCCTTGACTCCCTAAGCCACAAATTTCATTTATGTCCTTTTTCACAATATGTATGCACAAAAATTTCAAATATAGAAAAATAATATTAATTATTTCTCATACCTCAATCATAGGCAACGTGCACAAATGAATTTCAACAAAAACAAATTCACTTGCTTAAACAAAAATATCTTGCCATGATTTGAACACACTGCCTCTACCTTTCCAAACCTTAGCCACAACTAGGCTTACCACTTGGGCTACGTGCCCACACAACACTCAAGGTGCACGAGCCACTACTAAAGCCTTACCTTCTGCAAATTATGAAAATCAACCAAAACCTTTGTGTATGCCAAAATGAAAGGGATGTGAATCGAACCCACAACTTGCCCAATGCAAGTCTTAACAAACTTATGTCTGTCACCTACGCTAGCCTTTTCCTTGTGAACACTTTTTGTATGCACTTCGATTTAAACAATTTTGCTGCCTCTCATAATTTTACGTGCCCTATCCTCTCTCTTCTACCATGCAAAACAAAGCACAAACTTTTCCTTTTTTTTAACACACACTTACTTCCTTAAATAAAATATTTCCTTTCCCCTTTATATATGAATCCATTCAAAATGGATGATGTCAGCCCCTCTTGTCTATATGCCTCCTTTTTAATTTTAAAATTGGATTTGGGCACCTTAATAATTTAAATTAAAATTTTAACCAAGGTTAAAAAAATTTAATTTAAATTATTTAAACCTTTGTTTATCTTGTCAATTTGCTTATTGGGCCTTGTCAAGGAGAACTTAGTATTTATTTTTCTTTCTCAATAATTGTCTTAGGTCCAATTATTATAATATTAAAAAATAATATAATATTGCCTTTTCTTTGTAAACTCAAGTCCTCTATTTTAATCCAACCTTTGTTGAAATCTTTGTCCCTTTATATAATATTTAAAAATAAATATTAATATTTTATTTTCAACCGTTTTGCTTGCTTTTGGAATGAACTCTACCTTGTCCATTTTCAACCATTGAATAATATTCCTTCGAAACCAAAATATTTTTAACATCAACCTTTTGAAATCAAACCTTTGACATCAATGACAACATAACATGCTCAAATTTCCAACAATCTCCCCCTTTGTCATTAATGGAAACCCTTTTTCCTTAACCATTCCTTTTTTCTTTTTCTAATTCTGCTCCCCCTAACTGAATGCTCTCCCCCTAAATCAAATCCCTCCCCCTTTGACATCAATGGAAAAGGGCCACCTTTGGGGCTAAATATAAGACTCTTAGCTCAATCCCCTTCCCACCTCCTCTTTTGAGGTGATTAATTTTGGGATGGGAGTAAATCTACTCCCATATTATACTGCTTTTCTTCTTTCTCAACTTTCTCTTTCCATACCTTTTAAGTCATACCTTTATGAACCTTTTGAGGATCCTCTTTCTTGCATGTCCTTGGAAGATCTAAAAATTTTATTCTACACTACCTTGATGTATGCCCAACATTATTGCAATCAAAACATTTGATTTTGTGGTTCCTAGGAGGTGAAATATCTTGTAGTTCCTCCTGGTGAAGACATACCCATTCCTATCATGAACCCTGCAATGAATTGCTTTATGACCAAAATGATTACAATAGTAGCAATACCCTTGAAAGAGATGCCCATCTCTAAAATTTCTCTTAGTCAAGACATATTCCTTATTTTCATGAGCCCTGCACTGCATAGCCTTGTGACCAAACCTGTTACATGAGAATCAACATCATTTTAAGAAATATTGCCTTGGACCCACTAGTCTCTCAGTCCTTCCTTCTTTATGATGATCCCAATACCTTGTTTGTGCATTGTTTCCTTCCTCTTTTATGTTGTCACTTCTCAACATATCGGCGTAAGTCTTAGGTTCTTCCTCAATTACTTCTTTTGATTTTCCCTTTTATTTTTCCTTTTCTTTTGAGATTGATTCCCCTTTTTGTACTTCTAGGTCATCTTCATTGCCTAGTCCTATTTTGATAAATGAATCTTTTTGTGCTTTAGTAATTTTATCCAATGCTTTTGAATTTTTATCAAACCTGTGTAGCTTGTGTTTAGATTCTTTCACTTTCTTCCTTAGTGAAACTACCTCATGCTCTAATCTTTCACATTCTAAGACTTTTGCTTCTAGATTTCTAGTCATACCTTATTCAATTTTCCTTTCATCTTCAACCTTAACCTTAATTTCAGTGAGATCTTGTAGAAATTTTTCCTTTGTTTCCTTATCTTCTTGTACTTGGGATTTCAATCTTAAGTTCTCCCTTTTTAACTCAGCAAGTTCCTTAACTATGGCTTCCTCCTTTCCTTTTTTTGAATCTTCTTCTTCTTCTGGGTTTTCAAGAGCATATTCATACTTTTCAATATCTGAAGGACTTTCATCACTATCATTTGAAGCATTGATTGCTACTTCAACAGGAGCATCTTCTTTTTCTTCTATTATCAAAAGTATAATTTCCTTTGTATGTCTGACTTGACTATCCCTGTTTTATTTTTCACCTTCACTACTACTAAAACCATTACAATAAGTTGCATTATGGTCAAGGTTACCAAAACATTCTTCTTTACTGCTACTATACCCAAATTTTGAACAATTATCTTCAAGATGACCAAATTTACCACACATAAAATATTTGAGTATTATTAGTTCCTTCTTATTCCTTTTTACACAGTTATCTTCATTTCTACTACTAGATCATGTTTACACTTATCCTCTTAGAGAAAAAATATATTTGGGAGAAAAATCAAATTCCTTTTCCTCTTTGCTGCTATTATACCCATTTTGTGGACAATAAAGTGCCATGTGACCAAGCTTAAAATACTCAACACATCTCACAGATTTTTCTTCTTCCTTTCTCTTAGTCTCAAGATCCAATTATTTTTCCTTTTCAAGTCTCATGGTTCTTCTTTTGCCTTTCCTTGCCATGTGTGTTCTTGTAGCTATTCCTTCAAGTTGTTAGGCTCTTTCGAAGGAACCCACTCTGATACCAATTGAATAACACAAGCTTATACTGAGAGGGGGTGAACAATATAAGATCAACTTTTACTTTTCTTTCCCAAATAATATTATCCAATATTATCAATGGTAATATCAATAGCAGTAATAAAATTAATGCACAAATCATCACACACAATAGAGACACCAATTTAATGTGGTTCACCCAATGTGGGCTACTCCACGGAGAAAATATTTTTACTAAATTTTCTCAAGAAATCCTCTTGGGAATCACTTCCATATTAAAATGTTTAGGGACCTCTATCCAAAGGAGACACCAATCCCCTAATTCTCTAATTCATGGATCTCTATCCATAGGAGAACTCTTTCCCCATTTCTCTAGTTCATAGAACTTGACCCAGGAGAACTCTTTCTCCTCAAATGGTTCATGGATCTCTCTCCATAGAAGAACTCTATCTTCCCAACTGATTTGTGGATCACACTCCATAGGAGAACTCCTTATCCTTGCTCTTGTTTATGGAACTCTATCCACAAGAGAACTCTTTTACCTCTACTCTAGTTCATGACCTTCTATAAGACTACTACCCCCATTGCAATGGCTTGTGGATCTCTCTCCATAGAAGACCTCTATCCTCACTGCCCTGGCTAATGGATCTCTATCCACTAGAGACTACTGTCCTCTACTCTATCACCTCCAAATCTTACTATCAACTAAGCTCAATAGTTGTCTCAAATTTACACTAAACACTATCCTCAATCTAGTACAAATCTACTCTAACTCTATCTCAGGTCTAGCACAAATTTACTCTCAAATATGCACCAAAATCTATCCTCAAATCTATCCTTAAGCCTTAACACAAATCTTGATCAAATCACCAATCAAATCTACTCAAATATTCCCCAAGCCTTAACACAAAGCTTGAAAAAATCAAATCTACTCTTAATTTTGTCTCAAGTCTTTACCAAGACTTCTCAAATTTACCTACAAGTCTTCACCAAGACTTACCTCAAATCTATCTATAAGTCTTCACCAAGACTTACCTCAAATCTGCTTATAAGTCTTCACCAAGACTTACCTCAAATCTGCCTACAAGTCTTCACCAAGACTTACCTCAAATATATCCTTAACCTTTCACAAATTTGTCCTTAACCTTTCACAAAAGCTTACTCAAATTTTCTCAAAACACATGCTCAAAATAACGCACAAGATATGCTCAATCAATCTCAAATCTTTCACACAATGCTATCAATTACTTTGTCTAATCTTCAAAGTAATTCCTTTAACTTGAAGTAGTTTAGACATATTCTATTCAGAATTTGTTTAACCTCTGGAACATATAGAGAATGATGTACTCTATCAAAAACTCAATATATTCTACTCAATCATTAAGTATGTTGCTTTCACAAATCCGGTTTCTAATGTTTGCACATTCACTTTCAATATCACTCAAATCCAACGCTCAAGAATTTTACTCAATCATTCAATCAATGAAACACAACTTGCCCATAAAACCTTAAACAAGTGTTTTCATACTTCAAATAAGGTGCACAGTGTGGGTTTCAAACCCTAACTCAAATAGTCCTCAATCTCCATCTCAAATGTTCTCTAAACATTCACCAATGAAGCATATAAGAATTCACTCAATATTTCCAACAATGCTTATCAAACAATCTTTTTCACTCCTTGTATTTCACAACATTCATTCCAATATCTATAACAAAATATGATGTGCCCATACCTTATTGCTTTGATGGATATGTCTTCAAAACCTGTTTTACTTACAACAAAACCCTCTTGCCAATTCTAGGTTAGATAGCAACAATCTATCTCAAAATATCCACAAATATTCTTCTCAATAATTATTTCACCATTCAAGAAATACAATAAAATATCAAATCTCAAATACACCTTATTATCTCCAATACTCTCAAAATAACATTCATCACATAAAAACAAAGTTCTTTTGTTAACACCTTATAATCTCCAATATTTTTATTTATTTTTAAGCACCAAAATAAAATATTATTCAACAACCCTTATGGCTCCCTAAGCCACAAATTTCATTTATGCCCTTTTTCACAATACATATGCAATAGATTTCAACTATAGAAAATAATATTAATTATTTCTTATACCTCAATCATAGGTAGTGCACACAAATCAATTTCAACGAAAACAATTTCACTTGCCTCAACAAAAATCTTTTGTCATGATTTGAACACATTGTCTCTGCCTTTCCAAACCCTAGCCATAGCTAGGCTTGCCACCTGGGCTACGCACCCACACAACACTCAAGGTGCACAAGCCACTATTAAAGCCTTGGATTATGTGAATTACGAAAATCAACCAAAATCTTTGCTATGTGCTATAATTAAAGGGATGTGAATCGAACCCACAACTTGCCTAGTGTGAGTCTTAATAAAATTTTATCTGCCACATGCGCTAGCCTTTGCCACGTGAACATTTTTTTTTGTGCACTTTGATTTAAACAATTTTACTACCTCTCATAATTTTTTGTGCCCTATCCTCTCTCTTATACCATGCAAAATGAAGCACGAACAAGAAACACTTACTTCCATGAATAAAATATTCCTTTTCCCCTTTATATATGAATCTATTCGAAATGGATGATGTCGGCCCCTCTTGTGTATATACCTCCTTTTTAATTTTAAAATTTGATTTAGGCCCCTTAATAATTTAAATTAAAATTTTAACCAAGGTTAAAATATTTTAATTTAAATTATTTAAACCTTTGTTTATCTTGTCAATTTGCTTATTGGGCCTTGTCAAGGAGAACTTAGTATTTATTTTTCTTTCTCAATAATCATCTTAGGTCCAATTATTATAATATTAAAAAATAATATAATATTGCATTTTCTTTGTAAACTCAAGTCTTCTATTTTAATCCAACCTTTGCTGAAATCTATCCCTATATATAATGTTTAAAAATAAATATTATAATCTTTTCTTTTCAACCATTTTGCTTGCTTTTGGAATGAACTCTACCTTGTCCATTTTTAACCATAGAAGAATATTCCTACCAAACCAAAAGATTTTTGACATCAACCTTTTAACATCAAATCTTTGACATCAATGACAACATAATATGCTCAAATTTCCAACAATCTCCTCCTTTATCATTTATAGCAACCCTTTTTCCTTAATCATTCATTTTTCCTTTTTCCAATTCTGCTCCCCCTGAGAAACTGCTCCCCCTGACTGAATGCTCTCCCTCCAAATCAAATTGAGGTGATTAAGTTTTGGGTGGGATTAAATCTACTCCCATATTATACTAATCTTCTCCTTTCTCAGCTTTCTCTTTCCATACCTTTGAAGTCATATATTTTTTAACCTTTTGAGAATCCTCTTTCTTGCATGTCCTTGGAAGTTCTGAAAATTCTATTCTACACCACCTTGTTGTATGCCCAACATTATTGCAATTGAAACACTTGATGTTGTGGTTCCTAGAAGGTTCAAATATCTTGTAGTTCCTCCTGGTGAAGCCATACCCATTCCTGTCATGAACCCTGCAATGAATTGCTTTATGACAAAAATGATTACAAGAGTAGCAATACCCTTGAAAGAGATGCCCATATCTAAAATTTCTCTTAGTCAATCCATATTCCTTATTTTCATGAGCCCTGCACTGCATAGCCTTGTGACAAAACCTGTTACATGAGAATCAACATCCTTTGAAGAAATATTGCCTTAGACCCACTAGTCTCTCAGTCCTTCCTTCTTTATGATGATCCCAGTACCTTGTTTGTGCATTGTTTCCTTCCTCTTTTATGTTGTCACTTCTCAACCAATCGGTGTAAGTCTTAGGTTCTTCCTCAATCACTTATTTTGATTTTCCCTTTGAGTCTTCCTTTTCTTCTTTACTACTACTATACCCAACTTTTGAACAATTATCTTCAATATGACCAAACTTACCACACATAAAACATTTGAGTATTATTAGTTTCTTCTTATTCCTTTTTAATTAGTTAGCTTCCTTTCTGATGTTGGATCTTGTTTCCACTTCTCCTCTTAGAGCAAAAATCTCTTTGGGAGCAAAATCAAATTCCTTTTCCTCTTTGTTGCTATTATACCCATTTTGTGGACAATAAAGTGTCATGTGATCAAGCTTACAACACTCAACACATCTCACGGATTTTTCTTCTTCCTTTCTCTTATTCTTAAGATCCAATTATTTTTCCTTTTTAGGTCTCATGGTTCTTCTTTTGCCTTTCCTTGCCATGTGTGTTCTTGTATCTATTCCTTCAAGTTTTGTTAGGATATTCCAAAGGAACCTGCTCTTACACCAATTGAAGAACACCAACTTATATTGAGAGGGGGGTGAACAGTATAAGATCAACTTTTACTTTTCTTTTCCAAACAATATTATCCAATATTATCAATGACAATATCAATAGTAGTAATTAAAGTAATGCACAAATCATCACACATAATAGAGACACCAATTTAATGTGGTTCACCCAATGTGGGCTACTCCATGGAGAAAATATTTCTACTAAATTTTCTCAAGAAATCCTCTTGGGAATCAATTCCCTATTACAATGTTTAGGCACCTCTATCCAAAGGAGACACCAATCCCCTAATTCTCTAATTTGTGAATCTCTCTCCATAGAATAACTCTTTCCCCTTTTCTCTTGTTCATGGAACTTGACCCAGGAGAACTCTTTCTCATCAACGGTTCGTGGATCTCTCTCCACCTAATAACTCTATCTTCCCAACTAGTTCATAGATCACCCTCCATAGGAGAACTCCTTCTCCTTGCTCTGGTTCATGGAACTTTGTCTATAGGAGAACTGTTTTCCCTTTGATATGGTTAATGACCTTCTATAAGACTACTACCCCCATTGCAATGTCTTGTAGATATCTCTCCATAGAATACCTTTGTCCTCACTACCCTATCTAATGGATCTCTATCCACTGGAGACTACTATCCTCTACTCTGTCATCTCCAAATCTTATTGTCAACTTAGCTCAATCTATGTCTCAAATATACACTAAACACTATCCTCAGTCTAGTACAAATCTACTCTAATTCTATCTCATGTCTAGCACAAATTTGCTCTCAAATATACACCAAAATATATCCTCAAATCTGTCCTCAAGCCTTAACACAAAGCTTGATAAAATTACTAATAAAATCTACTCAAATTTACCCCAAGACTTAATACAAAGCTCGAAAAAATCAAACCTATGTTATCTCAAGTATTCACCAAGACTTACTATAATATGCCTACAAGTCTTCACCAAGACTCACCTCAAATTTGTTGATAAGTCTTCACCAAGACTTACCTCAAATCTACCTATAAGTCTTCCCCAAGACTTATCTTAAATATATCCTTAAGCTTTCACAAAATATTACTCAAATATGTTCAAAAGACATGCTCAAAATAGCTCACAAGATATGCTCAATCAATCTCAAATCTTGTACACAATGTTATCAATTGCTTTGTCTAATATTCAAAGCAATTCATTTAACTTGAAGTAGTTTAGACATATTCTATTAAAAATTTGTTTAACCTCTAGAACATATAGAGAATAATTTACTCTATAAAAAACTCAATATATTATATTCAATCATTAAGTATGTTACTTTCACAAATCTGGTTTCTAAAGTTTGCACATTCACTTTCAATACCACTCAAATCCAATGCTCAAGAATTTTGCTCAATCATTCAATCAATGAAACACAACTTGCCCATAAACCTTAAACAAGTGTTTTTATACTTATTCAAACAAGGTGCATAATTTTGGTTTCAAACCGTAACTCAAATAGTCATCAATCTCTATCTCAAATGTTCTCTAAACATTCACCAATGAAGCATATAAGAATTCACTCAATATTTCCAACAATGCTTATCAAACAATCATTTTCACTCCACCTTGTATTTCACAACATTCGTTCTAATATTTCAAACAAAATATGATGTGCCCATACCTTTTTTCTTTGATGGAGATATGTCTTCAAAACCTATTTTACTTGCAACAAAACCCTCTTACCAATTCTAGGTTAGATAGCAATAGTATATCTCAAAATCTCCACAAATGTTCTTCTCAATAATTATTTCACCATTCAAGAAATACAATAAAATATCAAATCTCAAATACACCTTATTATCTCCAATACTCTCAAAATAACATTCATCACATAAAAACAAAGTTCCTTTGTTAACACCTTATAATCTCCAATATTTTTATTTATTTTCAAGCATCAAAATAAAATATTATTCAACAACCCTTATGACTCCCTAAGCCACAAATTTCATTTATGCCCTTTTTCACAATATGTATGCAATAGATTTCAACTATAGAAAATAATATTAATTATTTCTCATACCTTAATCATAGGCAGTGCGCACAAATAAATTGCAATGAAAACAATTTCACTTGCCTCAACAAAAATCTCTTGTCGTGATTAGAACACACTACCTCTACCTTTCCAAATCCTAGCCATGGCTAGTCTTACCACCTAGGTTGCACGCCCACACAACACACAAGGTGCACGAGCCACTAATAAAGCCTTGTCTTATGTGAATTACGAAAATCAACCAAAACCTTTGTTGTGTGCCAAAACGAAAGGGATGTGAATCAAACCCACAACTTGCCCAATGCAAGTCTTAAAAAAATTCTATCTACCGCCTATGCTAGCCTCTGCCATGTGAACACTTTCGTACCCACTTCGATTTAAACAATTTTACTATCTCTCATAATTTTTCGTTCCCTATCCTCTCTCTTCTACCATGCAAAATGAAGCATGAAATTTTCCTTCTTTTAACACATGCTTACTTCCTTGAATAAAATATTTCATTTCCCCTTTATATATGAATCCATTCAAAATGGATGATGTCAGCCCCTCTTGTCTATATACCTCCTTTTTAATTTTAAAACTCGATTTGGGCGCCTTAATAATTTAAATTAAAATTTTAACCAAGGTTAAAATATTTTAATTTAAATTATTTAAACCTTTGGTTATCTTGTCAATTTGCTTATTGGGCCTTTGTTAGCGTACTGTTCATTCTGTTCATTAGTTTCGTCTGTATTACATTATTGGACTGCTGTTACAACTACGTAACAGTTCAGTTACGCCGGATGGGCTATTCTCGGCTACTGATGTACTATTTAATCCCTGTTTGATAATGCAAACGTTAGTTCGCACATTTACATGGCATCAGAGCCAAGTTGCAGGGAACTGGGAGAAGCCGAAAGTGCGGAGGACTGCGTTTTTTAGGAGGGAGAAGACAGCCGCGTTTTTTTTTCTGTGAGTGAAATTTTTTTTCTAAATCACGCAATCGTGATTTTATTGAAAAAAAAAAAAAAAAATCACTGCAGGTCGACCCTCCGTGCAGACACTGCAGCAGACCGCCGCGCCACACTACAAAGCGCGCAGGCCTGTCGCGCGACGCTCGAGGAGACGGTCGCGTAGGGCGCAACGTGACAGAGCTCACGCAGGGTGCGAGGTGTCGTGCGGCCAAGTCGGAGGGAGTCCGACGCGCGGGGAATTCCCCGGCGCTCCTCCCCGTGTCGCGACCGCCGACGCGTCGGGAATTAAATTCCCCGACGCCCGAGGAGGGACCGCAGTCCGTGCACAGTCAGCCGACTGTGCAGCGGAGGGACGGACCCCCCCCTTCCCCCGTGCGACGCGCAAAGAGCGCGTCGCGTTCCCCGAGCCCCCCCTCCCAAATTCCCCGACGGGAATTTAAATTTTAAAATTCCCGCCGCTCCCTCCCACTGCTATAAACCCCCCCGCCGCGTCTTTGCGCTCGTGCGCGCTCCTCCCCCCCCCCACCGGCCGCGTTTTTTTTTCATTTTTTTCAATTTTTTTTTTGTTTCGAAACAATTTAAAAAAAAAAAAAAACCCCTGTTCGGAACGCAAGGAGGGACGCGGACGGGAAACAGAGGCAGGCAACGGGAGACAGAAGCCTGCGGAGGACGGGAAACAGAGGCATTAGGCAACGGAAGAGCTCGACGAAGCAGCATACCGGAACTTGCAGAGGAGGTGGCAGAGGGCTTGGGCAGACCGAGAAGGGACAAAGGAGAGGTGCTCCATTGTTTCTTCCGGATCAGCCCGCAAGCTCACTTGGCAGTGAGCTGTGCGGTAAGGCTCAGGGAGCTTGCAGGTCGGGGGTTCAAATCCCGCCGACTCCCCTCAGGTATATTTTTTTTTCAAAGTAATTTTTTAATTATTATTATTTTAATTAAAATTTTTAATTTTAATTTTTTAATATAGTTTTAAACTTTATAAATTAAAATTTAATTTTAATTTATTTTTTCTAAAGTTTTTAAAACTATATAAATTGAAATTATTTATTTTAATTTTAAATAAATAATGATTATAAAAATGCTTTGTTAAAGAAAGCTTTTTAAGGGGGGATATTTTTTTAAAAATCAAAGGGGGATAGAGAGTAATTTTTCGAAAAATAGCAATTTGGCATTGTAAAAGGTGTATTTTCGGCTGTGACCGACACCTTGTGGGTTATTCTTGTGGGAAATTTTTTTTGTTGTATGTTGCATATTTCATTTTTGCACTATAACATTAAAAATTAAAATCAAACACTCCCTAAGTCCCCGGAATATAAAACCCATCTGTGCAATTTATTTGCACTGCAGCGTTCGGTATTTGTGATACCTCTAGCCAGCACTTACAGGTAAAGTTGTCATGATTTGGCTACTGTATCCACAGCCTAATATAGCTGCTATAACGACGTCTGAGCTTGTTCTCTATAAATCGTCGGGGAGGAATAAGTACGCCATTTTTGCATTTTTTACTCCATCCACTACCCTTTATCGCACTTGTGTTTAGGCGTAAATCCTGACGAAGTATTCTTCATAGTGTTTAGGGGAAGTTACGCCCCACGCATGAGAAGAATCTTCTATGGTAGGTGCCATCAACAAGGCGATTCCCTTTCAATACCGCTTATGTTCCACGTATCGTATGATCTCTAAATTTCACCTATAGTCTCCCTCACGTAAGGGCGGGTGATTTTTGTTGATCTTTCTAAATACCTATAGTTTCCCTCACGTAAGGGCGGGTATTTTGTACGGTATATTGGCCTAGCAAAAGGTATATAGAAAGGGGGACCAATTTGGTGATATAAGGAACCTTCACTATGGCCACTGTTGCAAAGTTGATGACTGATCCGCATCAGTTATTGAAAGGTCCAAATTATACACCATGGAAACATAAGATGAAGGCTATTCTCCAAATGGAAGATTTGTGGGATATTGTTACTTGGAGTAGCAACAAGGCCTTCACCAACAAGCAGGATCCACGGGTCCTTCAACGAGATCGGATTGCTTTTGACAAGAAAGACAGGTAGAGCAAAGGTGCTCATTTTGTTTGTTGTTTCAGATGAAGTGCAACCTCATATAGCTGATAAAGCAAGTGGTAAAGAGGCATGGGATGCCCTTAGAACCATCTATGAGGGGAAGAATGAATCCACCATTCTTCATCTTCAACAACAACTTCATAACTTGAGTTTGAGGCGGGGTGAAACAGTTGAACTCTTTCCGTGCAGAGTGTCTGAGTTGAAAGAGAAATTGAGTTCTCTAGGAGATATTGTGGACGAAAAGCTTCTCATTTCACTTGTGATGAGAGCTTTACCTTCTTCATTTGATATGTTGATAACCTCCATCCAGGTGTCCCAACGAAAAATTACCTACATCGAGTTGGTCAATCTGCTCCAACAACAGGAGGCATGCCAACTTCACAAGGATGATTCTTCCAATACAGCCCTATACACCAACAGGCAAGGTTCTAGGAAGAAAGGTAATGGGCAAAAAGGAGGCAACTTTCAGAAAGGAGGAAATTCTCAACAGGATACGAAAGGAAAAGGCAAGCAACCTCAACGGAAGAAGAGGTGGTGCAAGATCTGTGAGAAAGACAACCATGACACCAACAGGTGTTGGCATAAGAACAAGCAAAAAGGCCAAAACAAACCACAAAATAAAAACAAGCAACCCCAGGTGAATGTTGTTGTTGAAGAATCTGACTCAGATTCTGAATGGGCACACAAGGTGCTCATGACTACCACATATTCCACTCAGAGGGATCCTATTTGGTATGTCGATTCTGGAGCTAGTAAACATATGACTGGCGACAGATCATGGTTTGAATCATTTGTGGCCAAGGAGGGCAAACTCTGTCACCATTGTTGATGATAAAACCTACAGGGTTCAGGGAGAGGGTACAGTTTCAGTCACTCTTCCTGATGGCAAGTGTCAGATTGACAAGGTCCTCTATGTTCCGGGATTGGCCAACAATTTGTTGTCAATGACACAAATCCTGGACAGAAATATGGTTGTCAACTTTCGTGTTGAGAATGGAAAGAAGTGTTGTACAATTACCAGGAAGGGTAAGCAGATTGCAACGACTTCATATAAGCATGGCTTATTTGCACTAGATGCTATATCTACTCCACATGTTGCGATGGATTGTCTCTACCAAGGAGGCAACTTCCCTATGGCACAAGAGATATGGGCATCTTAGTTCGGCTACTTACTTGAGCTCGGCAAGTATGAGATGGTAAAGGGTCTTCCTTCCCTTTCCGCCACATTGCCGAGTGTGCTCGATCGTTGGCAGGAAAGCAGCATAGAATACCATTTGAGAAGAGCTCTACAAGAGCACGAAAACCTCTGGAGCTAATTCACACCGATCTATGCGGTCCTTTCACACCCAACATTGTTGGAGGGAAGAGGTACTTTCAGTTATTCGTAGATGACTACTCACGAAAGATGTGGGTTTTCTTTCTCAAACTGAAATCTGAAGCTTTCACATTCTTCCAACAGTTCAAGAAATCCGTTGAGAAGGAGTCAGGGGCTTCTATCAAAACCCTCCGCTCAGATCGAGGGGGAGAGTTTACCTCTAATGAATTTTTTGCATTCCTAGATAAACATGGGATCAAGAGGCAGTTAACAATCGCCTATACTCCTCGACGAGAATGGAGTTGCTGAGAGAAGGAACAGTTCTATCATGGAAATGGTTTGTTGTATGCTCACAGGTGCAACTCTTGGGCAACAATATTGGGCAGAAGCTATCACCACTGCAGTGTATCTTTTGAATAGGTCACCCACAAAGGCCCTAAAAGGAATGACTCCACAGGAAGCATGGAGTGGTCGAAAACCCTCCATATCTCATCTACGTATTTTTGGGTGTCAAGCTTTCATGCACATACCGAAAGAGAAAAGGAAGAAGCTAGATGAGAAAACACTGAGATGTATTTTTCTTGGATATTCTAAGCACTCTAAAGGATATCGGTTGATAGATCCTTTGACCAAGAAAATTCATATCAGCAGAGATGTTGTCTTTGATGAAGCTTTCACATCACGAGAGCACATCTACGAGTACACCAGGATATTGTGGAACCTAAGGAAGAGGAGATTCCTTCGTCAACACGGACAAGAGGTCCTTCTACATCTTCTTCACCACCACCGAAGCATAATCCTAAATGGTGTACAAATACAATCGAGAGATGCAAATTTATCCACTCCTCCCAATTTGAATTTGGATAGACCTCGTACACGGAGTATGGCTCAAAAGGAAAGAGAAGCCGAGAAACGGTGAGGTTTATGATCTTTGTCAATCCTTTGAGGAACTTTCTGTGACTCCAAGTAGAGAAGTTGAGGATATGGATATTGATGATGACAGGGCATTCATGTCTACCATAGATAGTCTTGAA
Source organism: Wollemia nobilis (assembly GCA_028583015.1). Lineage (NCBI taxonomy): Eukaryota > Viridiplantae > Streptophyta > Pinopsida > Araucariales > Araucariaceae > Wollemia > Wollemia nobilis. Next base: position 1,534,927 of record JAQPPZ010003287.1, on the reverse strand, counting down.
CCTGCATCAGTGCAAGATGCTCTTAATGAGCCTCAGTGGAAGGCCGCTATGGATACAGAGTATGAGTCTTTGATGAAGAATAAAACTTGGAAGATTGTTGATCTGCCGCATGGAAAGAAACCTATTGGCTGCAAATGGGTATACAAATTCAAGTACAAGGCAGATGGAACAATTGATAAGCATAAGGCCCGACTTGTTGCAAAGGGCTATGCTCAAAAGGAAGGCATCGACTATGAGGAAACTTTTGCACCTACTGCTCGGATGACCACAATTCGGGTTATGTGTGCTATGGCAGCACAATATGGGTGGAAAGTTCACCAGATGGATGTCAAAAGTGCCTTTCTTAATGGTGATCTCCAAGAAGAAGTCTATATGACTCAGCCTGAAGGATTTGAAGTGGAAGGCCAACAACAGAAAGTTTGCAAATTGGTCAAATCCTTGTATGGTCTGAAACAAGCTCCTCGAGCTTGGTATATAAAAATGGACAATCACCTAATGCAACATGGATTTAAGATATGTCCGTCAGATGCAAACCTCTATTTCAATAAACAGGGTTCTGAGATAGTGTTGCTTGTACTCTATGTGGATGATCTGCTCATTACAGGGAGTTCAGAAGATATGATCTCTACTATCAAAAGAAACTTGTGCAAATATTTTGAGATGACAGATCTCGGACTTCTCCATTACTGTCTTGGTCTGGAATTCAGCCAGAAGGAGCACTCCATCAAAGTGTCTCAAAAAAAGTATGCCAAGACATTGCTCGATAAATATCGCATGACTGACTGCAAGCCAATGGCAACTCCAATGGAGAATGGACTTCAGTTATCGCGATATGATGACTCACCTCAGGTAGATGGCACTCTCTATCGACAATTGATTGGGAGTCTCATATATCTGACCAATACTAGGCCAGATCTCGTATTTGCTGTAAACTATCTTTCGAGGTTCATGCGGGAGCCTAAGATTACTCATTGGAAAGCAGAAAACGTGTTCTTCACTATGTCCGTGGTACTATAGAATATGGCCTAGAATACAAGAGGAACAACAAATTATTCTTGCAAGGATACACGGACTCCGACTATGCCGGATCATTTGATGATCGCAAGTCAACTTCTGGATACATTTTTCATCTGGGATCCGGTCCTGTCTCTTGGCACGACAAGAAGCAACAGGTGGTTGCTATTTCTTCAACAGAGGCAGAATATCACGTCGCACGTGAAGCTGTGTGTGAAGTGATATGGTTACATCGCATTCTAACAAGTATGGGCCATCCATCAAAATCTCCAATACACTTGTTTTGCGACAATCAGGGTGTTCTGAACCTCGTCAAGAATCCAGTCCATCATGAAAAAACAAAGCACATTGACACACAATGTCATTTCATTCGAGAGGAAGTTCCAAAGCACCGAATTCAGCTTCAGCACATTCCCACCGATGCTCAAGTTGAAGACATTTTCACTAAGGCACTTGGACGTGTCAAATTTGAATTGTTTCGCAGCTCACTTTGTATTGCAAAATAATGTAAGGGGATGTTAGTATAGCTATTAGTTATTACATTACCCAAATAATGTAATAAAGGGGATGTTAGCGTACTGTTCATTAGTTTCGTCTGTATTACATTATTGGACTATTGTTACAACTACGTAACAGTTCAGTTACGCCGGATGGGCTATTCCCGGCTACTAATGTACTATTTAATCCCTGTTTGATAATGCAAACATTAGTTCGCACATTTACAAGGAGAACTTAGTATTTATTTTTCTTTCTCAATAATTTTCTTAGGTCCAATTATTATAATATTAAAAAATAATATAATATTGTATTTTCTTTTTAAACTCAAGTCCTCTATTTTAATCCAACCTTTGCTGAAATCTTTGTCCCTGTACATAATATTTATAAATAAATATTATAAACTTTTCTTTTCAACCATTTTTCTTGCTTTTGGAATTAACTCTACCTTGTCCATTTTCAACCATAGAAGAATATTCCTACCAAACCAGAAGCTTTTTGACATCAATGACAACATAATATGCTCAAATTTCCAACAATATCCCCCTTTGTCATTGATGGCAACCCTTTTTCCTTTTTCCAATTATGCTCCCCCTAAGAAACTACTCCCCCTAACTAAATTCTCTCCCCCTAACTCAAATATCTCCCACTTTTACATCAATGGCAAAGGACCACCTTTCAGGCTAAAGATAAGACTCTTAGCTTAGCCCCCTCCCTACATCCTCTCTTGAGGTGATTAATTTTGGAGTGGGAGTAAATCTACTCCCATATTATACTGCTCTTCTCCTTTCTCATATTTCTCTTTCCATACCTTTTAATTGATAACTTTTTGAACCTTTTGATAATGCTCTTTCTTGCATGTCCATGGAAGCTCTAAAAATTCTATTCTACACATGTAGACATCAAAATCATGTATATCAGATAAGACTATCAGTGAATCACATATGCCACTCTTATCGACATAATATGGCCCTATTGGGCACCCCTCTAGGCTAGCATAAGACTTGCATAAGGCTCCAAAACTCAGTTTGGAGGTTTCCTAGCAGTTTAGGGTAGTTTTGGGGTACCTCTTGGTGACCGTCCCACCCAAGGATGACCATACATAATCGTCCCTGGGTGGGATGACCCCTAAACATACCCTTAAAAAATTCAAAGGACGTGCTAAATGGTAATCAAATATTGCCATTAACGTGTCCAATCACCCCAAACTAATTGGGGACCTGCAATTAGACTTTGGTACAAAATATTGGAAGTCCCAAATGGGCAGCCTTCTCTAACCTATGTATTTTATCAAATTGGACAAGTGGCGGAACTTGCCTCACATGGCAATACTTGCCCCTTTGCCCTAGATGCCCTTTTTGGCTTTAAAAAGAGGTGCATTCACCCATTTTAAAAAATGAGAATTGAAGCATTCAAGCCACAAAGTGCTGCCCAATTCCACCCTCACTTATCCTCACCTTTTTGAAACCATCATTTGCCCTTCTTTGGCCTTGAAATCCTCTTCATCTGAAGGCACTTTCAGGGGCATTAGAAACCGATCCAAACCATTACAAACTAGCCAAATTTCACATCTATCCTACACCATCTTTTTGTATGCCCAACATTATTACAATTGAAACACTTAATGTTGTGTTTTCTAGGAGGTGCAAATATCTTGTAGTTCCTCCTGGTGAAGCCATACCCATTCCTGTCATGAACCCTACAATAAATTGCTTTATGACCAAAATGATTACAAGAGTAGCAATACCCTTAAAAGAGATGTCCATCTCTAAAATTTCTGTCAATCAAGCCATATTCCTTATTTTCATGAGCCCTGCACTGCATAACCTTGTGACCAAACCTGCTACATGAGAAGCAATGTCCTTTGAAGAAATCTTGTCTTGGACCCACTAGTCTCTCAGTCCTTCCTTCTTTGTGATGATCCATGTACCTTGTTTGTGCATTTTTCCTTCCACTTTGATGTTGTCACTTCTCAACATATCGACGTAAGTCTTGGTTTCTTCCTCAGTCACTTATTTTGATGTTCCCTTTGAGTCTTCCTTTTCTTTTGAGCTTGATTTCCATTTTTGTACTTCTAGATCTTCTTCATTGCCTAGTCCTATTTTTATAAATGAATATTTTTATGCTTTGGTAATGTTATCCAAAGCTTTTAATTTTTTCTCAAACCTATGTAGCTTGTGTTTAGATTCTTTCACTTCCTTCCTTAGTGAAACTACCTCATGTTCTAATCTTTCACATTCTAATACTTCAACCTTAAACTTCAGTCCAGTGATATCTTGTAGAAATTTTGCATTTGTTTCCCTATCTTCTTGTACTTGGGCTTTCAATCTTAATTTCTCCCTTTTTAACTCAACAAGTTCCCCAACTATGGCTTCCTTATTTCATTTTTCTGAATCTTCTTCTTCTAGGTTTTCAAGAGCATATTCATACTCTTAAATATCTGAAGGAATTTCATCACTTTCACTTGAAGCACTAATTGCTACTTCAACAGGGGAATCTTCTTTTTCTTCTATTATCTAAAGTATAATTTCCTTCGTACATCACACTTGACTATCACTATTTTATTTTTCATATTCACTGCTACTGAAACCATTACAATAAGTTGCATTATGTCCAAGGTTACCAAAACATTCTTCTTTACTTCTACTATACCCAACTTTTGAACAATGATCTTCAATATGACCAAAGTTACCACACATAAAACATTTTAGTATTATTAGTTCCTTCTTCTTCCGTTTTACACAATTAGCTTCCTTTATGTCGTTGGATCCTATTTCCACTTCTCCTCTTAAATAAAATATCTCTTTGGGAGAAAAATCAAATTCATTTTCCTCTTTGATGCTATTATACCCATTTTATGGACAATAAAGTGCCATGTGACCAATCTTACAACACTTAACACATCTCAAAAAAAATTCTTCTTTCTCTCTTAATCTCAAGATTCAATTATTTTTTCTTTTCAGGTCTCATGGTTCTTCTTTTACCTTTTCTTGTCATGTGTGTTCTTGTAGCTATTTCTTCAAGCTGTTAGGCTCTTCTTAAGGAACCCGCTCTGATACCAATTGAAGAACACAAGCTTATACTGAGAGGGGGTGAACAGTATAAGACCAACTTTTACTTTTCTTTTCCAAACAATATTATCCAATATTATTAATGGAAATATCAATAGAAGTAATAAAAGCAATGCACAAATAATCACCCAACGTGGGCTACTCCACGGAGAAAATATTTCTACTAAATTTCTCAAGAAATCCTCTTGGGAATCACTTCCCTATTACAATTTTTAGGGACCTCTATCCAAAGGAGAAAACAATCCCCTAATGCTTAGATTTGTGGATCTCTCTCCATAGGAGAACTCTTTCCCCTTTTCTCTTTCTCCTCAACTGGTTCATGGATATCTCTCCACAGAAGAACTTTATCTTCCCATCTGGTTCGTAGATCACACTCCATAGGAGAACACCTTCTCTGTGCTTTGTTTTGTGGAACTCTATCCACAGGAGAACTCTTTCCCCTTTGCTCTGATTGATGATCTTCTAGAAGACTACTATCCCCACTGTAATGGCTTGTCGATATCTCTCCATAGAAGACCTATGTCCTCACTTAGAAGACCTTTGTCCTCATTACCCTGGCTAATGGATCTCTATCCACTAGATACTATTGTCCTCTACTCTATCACCTCCAAAGCTTACTATCAACTCACCTAAATATCTGTCTCAAATATACACTAAAAACTATCTTTGATCTAGTACAAATTTTCTCTAAATTTGTCTTAGGTTTAGCACAAATATACTCTCAAATCTGCACAAAAATCTATCCTCAAATTTTTCCTCAAGCCTAAACATAAAGCTTGATCAAATCACCAATCAAATCTACTCATATCTACCCCAAGCCTTAACACAAAGCTTGGAAAAATCAAACCCGCTCTTAATTTTATCTCAATTATTCACCATGACTTTCTCAAATTTGCCTATAATTCTTCACTAAGAATTATCTCAAATCTATCAATAAGTCTTCACCAATACTTGCCTCAAATCTGCCTACAAGTCTTCACCAAGAATTGCCTCAAATATGTCCTTAAGATTTCACAAAAGCTTACACAACTCTATCCTTAAGCTTTCACAAAAGCTTACTCAAATATTCTCAAACACATGCTCAAAATAGCTCACAAGATATGCTCAATCAATCTCAAATCTTGCATACAATGCTATCAATTGCTTTGTTTAATCTTCAAAGTAATTACTTTAACTTGAAGCGGTTTAGATATATTCTATTCAGAATTCGTTTAACCTCTAGAACATATAGAGAATGGTGTACTCTATCAAAAAATTAATATATTCTATTCAATCATTAAGTCTGACACTTTGACAAATCTGGTTTCTAATTTTTGCACATTCACTTTCAATATCACTCAAATCCAATGCTCAATAAGCAAATTAACAAACTCAAGTCCCAAATAAGCACATTCTCTTAGTAAAGCCATATTCCTTCTTTTCATGATCCATGAACTACATAACCTTTTGACCAAACCTATTACATGAGAAGCAATTTCCTTTGAAGAAATCTTGCCTTGGACCCACTGGTCTCTCAGTCCTTCCTTCTTTGTGATGATCCTTGTACCTTGTTTGTACATTTTTTCCTTCCTCTTTGATGTTGTCACTTCTCAACATATCGACGTAAGTCTTGGGTTCTTCCTCAGTCACTTCTTTTGATGTTCCCTTTGAGTCTTCCTTTTCTTTTGAGATTGATTCCCCTTTATGTACTTCTAGATTTTCTTCATTGCCTAGTTCTATTTTAATAAATGAAGATTTTTGTTCTTTGGTAATGTTATCCAAATCTTTTGAATTTTTCTCAAACTTGTGTAGCTTGTGTTTAGATTCTTTCACTTCCTTCCTTAGTGAAACTACCTCATGTTCTAATATTTCACATTCTAATACTTCAGCCTTCACCTTAAGTTCAATGATATCTTGTAGAAATTTTGCCTTTGTTTCCTTATCTTCTTGTACTTGGGCTTTCAATCTTAAGTTCTCCTTTTTTAACTTAGCAAGTTCCTTAACTATGGCTTCCTCCTTTCCTTTTTTTGAATATTCTTCTTCTTTTGGGTTTTCAAGAGCATCTTCATACTCTTCAATATTTGAAGGACTTTCATCACTTTCACTTGAAGCACTGATTACTACTTCAACAAGATCATCTTCTATTTCTTCTACTGTCAAAAGTATAATTTCCTTTGTACATCACACTTGACTATCACTATTTTATTTTTCATCTTCACTGCTACTAAAACCATTACGATAAGTTGCATTGTGTCCAAGGTTACCAAAACATTCTTCTTTACTGCTACTATACCCAACTTTTGAATAATGATCTTCAAGATGACCAAAGTTACCACACATAAAACATTTTAGTATTATTAGTTCCTTCGTCTTCCTTTTTACACAGTTAGCTTCCTTTATGTTGTTGGATCCTATTTCCACTCCTCCTCTTAGAGCAAATATCTCTTTGGAAGCAAAATCAAAATCCTTTTCCTCTTTACTGCTATTATACCCATTTTGTCGACAATAAAGTGCCATGTGACCAATGTTACAACACTCAACACATCTCACAAATTTTTCTTCTTTCTTTCTCTTAATCTCAAGATCCAATTATTTTTCCTTTTCAAGTGCCATGTGTGTTCTTGTAGCTATTTCTTCAAGTTGTTAGGCTCTTCTTAAGGAACCCGCTCTGATACCAATTGAAGAACACAAGCTTATACTAAGAGGGAGGTGAACAGTATAAGACCAACTTTTACTTTTCTTTTCCAAAAAATATTATCCAATATTATTAATGGAAATATCAATAGCAATAATCAAAGCAATGCACAAATCATCACACACAATAGAGACACCAATTTAACGTGGTTCACCCAATGTGGGATTCTCCACGGAGAAAATATTTCTACTAAATTTTCTCAAGAAATACTCTTGGGAATCACTTCCCTATTACAATTTTTAGGACCTCTATCAAAAGGAGACAACAATCCCCTAAAGCTTAGATTTGTGGATCTCTCTACACAGGAGAACTCTTTCCCCTTTTCTCTAGTTCATGGAACTTGACCCAAGAGAAATATTTCTCCTCAACTGGTTCATGGATCTCTTTTCATAGAAGAACTCTATCTTCCCATCTGGTTCATAGATCACACTCCATATGAGAACACATTCTCTATGCTCTGTTCATGTAACTCTATCCATAGGAGAACTCTTTACCCTCTGCTCTGGTTGATGATCTTATAGAATACTACTACCCCCACTGTAATGGCTTGTCGATATCTCTCCATCTAAGACCTTTGTCCTCATTACCCTAGCTAATGGATCTCTATCCACTGGATACTATTGTCCTCTACTCTATCACCTCCAAAGCTTACTATCAACTCACCTCAATATTTATCTAAAATCTACACTAAAAACTATCCTCGATCTAGTACAAATTTTCTCTAACTTTGTCTTAAGTTTAGCACAAATCTACTCTCAAATCTGCACCAAAATCTATCCTCAAATTTGTCCTCAAGCCTTAACACAAAGCTTGATCAAATCACCAATCAAATCTACTCATATCTACCCCAATCCTTAACACAAATCTTGAACAAATCAAACTTTCTCTTAATGTTGTCTCAAGTCTTCACCAAGACTTTCTCAAATCTGCCAACAATTCTTCACCAAGAATTACATAAAATCTATAAATAAGTCTTCACCAAAACTTGCCTCAAATTTGCCTACAAGTCTTCACCAAGACTTGCTTCAAATATGTCCTTAAGCTTTAATAAAAGCTTACACAACTCTATCCTTAAGCTTTCACAAAAGCTTACTCAAATCTTCTCAAAACACATGCTCAAAACAACTCACAAGATATGCTCAATCAATCTCAAATCTTGCACACAATGCTATCAATTGCTTTGTCTAATATTCAAAGTAATTACTTTAACTTGAAGCAGTTTAGACATATTCTATTCATAATTTGTTTAACCTCTATAACATATAGAGAATGATGTACTCTATCAAAAACTCAATATATTCTACTCAATCATTAAGTCTGTCACTTTCACAAATCTAGTTTCTAATGTTTGCACATTCACTTTCAATCACTCAAATCAAATGCTCAAGATTTTCACTCAATCATTCAACTAATGAAACACAACTTGCCCATAAACCCTAAACAAGTATTTTCATACTTCTTCAAACAAGGTGCACAATGTGGGTTTCAAACCCTAACTCAAATAGTCCTCAATCTCTATCTCAAATGTTCTCTAAACATTCACCAATGAAGCATATAATAATTCACTCAATATTTCCAACAATGCTTATCAAACAATCCTTTTCACTCCACCTTGTATTTCACAACATTCATTCCAATATTTCAAACAAAATATGATGTACCCATACCTTATTGCTTTGATGGATATATGTCTTCAAAACCTGTTTTACTTGCAACAAAATCCTCTTACCAATTCTAGGTTAGATAGCAACAGTCTATCTCAAAATCTCCACAAATGTTCTTCTCAATAATTATTTCAACATTCAAGAAATACAATAAAATATCAAATCTCAAATACACCTTATTATCTCCAATACTCTCAAAATAACATTCATCACATAAAAACAAAGTTCCTTTGTTAACATCTTATAATCTCCAATATTTTTATTTATTTTCAAGCATCAAAATAAAATATTATTCAACAACCCTTATGATTCCCTAAGCCACAAATTTCATTTATGCATTTTTTCACAATATGTATGCAATAGATTTCAACTATAGAATATAATATTAATTATTTCTCATACCTTAATCATAGGCAGTACGCACAAATAAATTTCAACGAAAACAATTTCACTTGCCTCAACAAAAACCTCTTGTTGTGATTTGAACACACTGCCTCTATATTTCCAAACAATAGCCACGGCTAGTCTTGCCACCTGGGTTGCACGCCCACACAACACTCAAGATGCACGAGCCACTATTAAAGCCTTGTCTTCTACAAATTATGAAAATCAACCAAAACCTTTGTTGTGTGCCAAAACGAAAGGGATGTGAATTGAACACACAACTTTCCTAGTGCGAGTCTTAAAAAACTTTGGTCTACCACCTACGCTAGCTTTTGCCATGTGAATACTTTTTTTCATATGCTTCGATTTAAACAATTTTACTGTCTCTCATAATTTTTCGTGCCCTATCCTCTCTCTTCTACCATGCAAAACGAAGCACCAACTTTTCCTCTTTTTTAACACATGCTTACTTCCTTGAATAAAATATTCCTTATACCCTTTATATATGAATCCATTCAAAATTGATGACGTCAGCCCCTCTTGTCTATATACCTCCTTTTTAATTTTAAAATTTGATTTGGGTGCCTTAATAATTTAAATTAAAATTTTAACCAAGGTTAAAATATTTTCATTTAAATTATTTAAACCTTTGTTTATCTTGTCAATTTGCTTATTGGGCCTTGTCAAGGAGAACTTAGTATTTATTTTTCTTTCTCAATAATTGTCTTAGGTCCAATTATTATAATATTAAAAAATACTATAATATTACCTTTTCTTTGTAAAATCAAGTCCTCTATCTTAATCCAACCTTTGATGAAATCTTTGTCCCTATATATAATATTTAAAAATAAATCTTATAATCTTTTCTTTTCAACCATTTTTCTTGTTTTTGGAATGAACTCTACCTTATCCATTTTCAACCATAGAAGGATATTCCTACCAATCCAAAAGCTTTTTGACATCAACCTTTTGACATCAAACCTTTAACATCAATGATAGCATAATATGCTCAAATTTCCAACAATCTCCCCATTTGTCATTGATGGCAACCCTTTTCCCTTTTTCCAATTTTGCTCCCCCTAAGAAACTGCTCCCTCTAATTGAATGATTTCCCCCTAACTCAAATCTCTCCCACTTTTACATCAATGGCAAAGGACCACCTTTCGGGTTAAATATAAGACTCTTAGCTCAGCCCCCTCCCTACATCCTATCTTGAGGTGATTAATTTTTGGGTGGGATTAAATCTACTCCTATATTATACTGCTCTTCTCCTTTCTCAGCTTTCTCTTTCCATACCTTTTAATTCATACCTTTTTTAACATTTTGAGGATCCTCTTTCTTGCATGTCCTTGTAAGCTCTAAAATTATATTCTACACCATCTTGTTGTATACTCAACATTATTGCAATTGAAACACTTAATGTTGTGGTTTCTAGGAGGTGCAAATATCTTGAAGTTCCTCCTGGTGAAGCCATACCCATTCCTATCATGAACCCTGCAATGAATTTCTTTATGACCAAAATGATTACAAGAGTAGAAATACCCTTGAAAGAGATGCCCATCTCTAAAATTTCTCTTAGCCAATACATATTCCTTCTGTTCATGAGCCCTGCACTGCATAGCCTTGTGACAAAACCTGTTATATGAGAAGCAACATCCTTTGAAGAAATTTTACCTTGGACCCACTGGTCTCTCAGTCCTTCCTTATTTGTGATGATCCATGTACCTTGTTTGTGCATTGTTTCCTTCCTCTTTGATGTTGTCACTTCTCAATATAACGACGTAAGTCTTAGGTTCTTCCTCAGTCACTTAATTTAATTTTCCATTTGAGTCATCCTTTTATTTTGAGCTTGATTATCCTTTTTGTACTTCTATATTTTCTTCATTGCCTAGTCCTATTTTTATAAATGAATCTTTTTGTGCTTTGGTAATGTTATCCAAAGCTTTTGAATTTTTCTCAAACTTGTGTAGCTTGTGTTTAGATTCTTTCACTTCCTTCCTTAGTGAAACTACCTCATGTTCTAATCTTTCACATTCTAAGACTTTCACATTCTAAGTTCAGTGATATCTTGTAGAAATTTTGCCTTTGTTTCCTTATCTTCTTGTACTTGGGCTTTCAATCTTAAGTTCTCCCTTTTTAACTCAGCAAGTTCCTTAACTATGGCTTCCTCCTTTCCTTTTTCTGAATATTCTTCTTCGTTTGGTTTTTCAAGAGCATCTTCATACTCTTCAATATTTGAAGGACTTTCATCACTTTCACTTGAAGCACTTATTGCTACTTCAACAAGAGCATCTTCTTTTTCTTCTATTGTCTAAAGTATAATTTCCTTCGTACATCACACTTGACTATCATTGTTTTATTTTTCATATTCACTACTACTGAAACCATTACGATAAGTTGCATTGTTGCCAATGTTACCAAAATATTCTTCTTTACTTCTACTATACCCAACTTTTGAATAATGATGTTCAAGATGACCAAAGTTACCACACATAAAACATTTTAGTATTATTAGTTCCTTTGTCTTCCTTTTTACATAGTTAGCTTCCTTTATGTTGGTGGATCATGTTTCCACTTCTCCTATTAGAGAAAATATCTCTTTGGGAGCAAAATCAAATTCCTTTTCCTCTTTACTGCTATTATACCCATTTTTTGGACAATAAAGTGTCATGTGACCAATCTTAAAACACTCAACACATCTCACAAATTTTTCTTCTTCCTTTCTCTTAATCTTAAGATCTAATTCTTTTTCCTTTTCAGGTCTCATGGTTTTTCTTTTGCCTTTCCTTACCATGTGTGTTCTTGTAGGTATGTCTTCAAGATGTTGGGCTCTTCTAAAGGAACCTGCTCTGATACCAATTGAATAACACAAGCTTATACTAAGAGGGGGTGAACAGTATAAGACCAACTTTTAATTTTCTTTCCCAAACAATAATATCCAATATTATCATTGGAAATATCAATAGCAATAATCAAATCAATGCACAAATCCTCACACAAAATAGAGACACCAATTTAATGTGGTTCACCCAATGTGGGCTACTCCATGGAGAAAATATTTCTATTAAATTTTCTCATGAAATCCTCTTCGGAATCACTTCCCTATTACAATTTTTAGGGAATCCAAATGAGACAACAATCCCCTAATGCTCTGATTTGTGGATCTCACTCCAAAGGAGAAATTTGTCCCCTTTTCTCTGGTTCGTGGAACTTGACCCAGGAGAACTCTTTCTCCTCAATTGGTTTGTGGATATCTCTCCATAGAAGAACTTTATCTTCCCATCTAGTTTGCAGATCACACTCCATAGGAGAACTCCATCTCCTTGCTCTGGTTCATGGAACTATATCCATAGGATTTGGTTGATGATCTTCTAGAAGACTAATGCCCCCACTGCAATGGCTTGTAGATATCTCTCCATTTAAGACCTATGTCCTCACTTAGAAGACCTTTGTCCTCATTGCCCTAGCTAATGGATCTCTATCCATTGGAGACTATTGTCCTCTACTCTATCACCTCCAAAGCTTACTATCAACTCAGCTCAATATTTGTCTCAAAGTTGCACTAAATACTATCCTTGATCTAGTAAAAATCTTCTCTAACTCTATCTTAGGTCTAGCACAAATTTACTCTCAAATATGCACAAAAATCTATCTTCAAATTTGTCCTCAAGCCTAAACACAAATCTTGATCAAATAACCTTTCAACTCTACTCAGATCTACCCCAAGCCTTAACACAAAGCTTGAACAAATCAAATTTGCTCTTAATGTTGTCTCAAGTCTTCACCAAGACTTGCTCAAATTTGCCTACAATTCTTCACCAAGAATTACCTCAAATCTATCTATAAGTCTTCACCAAGACTTGCCTCAAATATGCCTACAAGTCTTCACCAAGACTTACCTCAAATTTGTCCTTAAGATTTCACAAAATCTTACACAACTTTGTCCTTAAGCTTTCACAAATGCTTACTCAAATATTCTCAAAACATATGCTCAAAACAGCTCACAAGATATGCTCAATCAATCTCAAATCTTACACACAATGTTATCAATTGCTTTGTCTAATCTTCAAAGTAATTCCTTTAACTTGAAGCATTTTAGACATATTCTATTCAGAATTTGTTTAACCTCTAGAACATATAGAGAATGATGTACTCTATCAAAAACTCAATATATTCTACTCAATCATTAAGTCTGTCACTTTCACAAATTTGGTTTCTAATGTTTGCACATTCACTTTCAATATCACTCAAATCCAATGCTCAAGAATTTCACTCAATCATTCAATCAACGAAACACAACTTGCCCACAAACCTTAAACAAGTGTTTTCATACATCTTCAAACAAGGTGCACAATGTGGGTTTCAAACCCTAACTCAAATAGTCCTCAATATCTATCTCAAATGTTCTCTAAACATTCACCAATGAAGCATATAAGAATTCACTCAATATTTTCAGCAATGCTTATCAAACAATCCTTTTCACTCCACCTTGTATTTCACAACAGTCATTCCAATATTTCAAACAAAAGATGATGTGCCCATACCTTTTTTCTTTGATGGAGATATGTCTTCAAAACTTGTTTTACTTGCAACAAAACCCTCTTGCCAATTCTAGGTTAGATAGCAATAGTCTATCTCAAAATATCCACAAATATTCTTCTCAATAATTATTTCACCATTCAAGAAATACAATAAAATATAAAATCTCAAATACACCATATTATCTCCAATACTCTCAAAATAACATTAATCACATAAAACAAATTTCCTTTGTTAACACCTTATAATATCCAATCTTTTTATTTATTTTCAAGCACTAAAATAAAATATTATTCAACCCTTATGACTCCCTAAGCCACAAATTTAATTTATGCCCTTTTTCACAATACGTATGCAATAGATTTCAACTATAGAAAATAATATTAATTATTTCTCATACATGAATCATAGGCAGCGCGTACAAATGAATTTCAACAAAAACAATTTTTCTTGCCTTAACAAAAATCTCTTATCGTGATTTGAAAATACTACCTCTACCTTTCCAAACCCTAGCCACGTCTAGGCTTGTCGTCTGGGTTATGCGCCCACACAACAATCAAGGTGCACGAGCCACTATTAAACACTTAGCTTCTGCAAATTACAAAAATCAACCAAAACCTTTGTTGTGTGCTGATGCAGGAGCATCCAAAGGCAGCACAGCAATCTTGCATCACCAAGAAAAAAAAAAACAAAAGAAAAAAAAATATTCTAAGTGTTTAAAAGTGTTGCGATATCGCGACATACAAGATGTCGCGATATCGCGACATGTTTTGAAAAATATTCTAAGTGCTAAAAAGTGTCGCAATATCGCGACATAAAAGATGTCACGATATCGCGACGTATTTTGAACAAAGGCAAGGGCCAAAGAAAGTGTCACGATATCGTGACATAAAAGATGTCGCGATATCGCGACGTATTTTGAACAAAGGCAAGGGCCAAAGAAAGTGTCGCGATATCGCAACATAAAATATGTCGTGATATCGCGACATAAAAGGTGTCGCGATATCGTGACTTGTTTTTACCAAAAGCTGAAGCAAAGGAAAGTGTCGCGATATCGCGACACATTGACAAAGAAGGACCAAAGCCAAAAAGGTGTCGCGATATCGCAACAGGGTGACTAAGGAGAAAAGGTGTCTTGTTTTCGCGACCCGAAGAGGAGAGAGAAGAGTGGGATGAAGAGATGTCACGATTTTACATGTTACTATTTTGCAGACCATTATAGAACGACTTTTGATAGTTACCCAAAGTCGTTATAGCAGTTCCAAGGGATCGTTGCAGCGGTTATAGGGATAGTTACGAACGGCGGTTACAGCAAGAATCAGTCATTATAAAAAGAGGTTGCTCGAAGGATTGAAGAGGCTGGAAAGACGAAGACTACGACTTCTTTTGCATTTTCTATACTTTGTAAAATCTTCCATGGTTCGAAACTGTAAATCTTTCCATGCTTCTAAATAAAATTGAGTCTTTTCTTTGTGTTAAAAACTTGGCTCTCCATCAAGTGGTATTAGAGCGAGAAGATTCTAAGTGTCTAAGCAGAGCGTCGAACGTGAGGCAGCTTGCACCAAGATCTAGGGTTAAGGGTTGTGAGAAGAAGTGAAGAAGAATGCCGCTGCAAAGAAATCGTGGTGCTGGCAGAAACATGGTTCCTGAAGGAGACTTTAGAGCATTACAGAGGCAAGTGCAGGCCCTGCAAGAGGAGTAGAGCCAAGAGGAGAAGACCAAAGTGATGATGAATCTTGCGGGGTTGATGACCCGTCAGAAGAAGAAGAAGAAGCAATGAGTTCTGCGGAATCTCGAATGATTAAAGCCATCTCTCAAATTGGGAAAAGGTCGAAGTTAGACGTCCCCACATATTCTGGAAATCTAAATCCAGAAGAGTTGATTGACTGGATCAACGATATGGAGGAGTATTTTGAATATGAAGAAGTTGAAGATCCGCATCGGATAAAATTTGCAAGAACAACGTTGAAAGGCCATGCTGGCATATGGTGGAAAGGAGTGCAGCTAGAACGAAATCGACGAGGAAAGGAGAAGATCACCAGATGGGATCGAATGGTCGAAAAGCTGAAGCGGTAGTTTATCCCAGCAGATTACGAATTGGATCTGCTGAGGAAAATACAGAGTTTAAGACAGTCTAGCAAAACTGTCAAAGAGTATACCGAGGAGTTCTACAAAATTTCAATTAGAACCGGTCATACATAAGCCAACAAGGAGAGAGTAGTCCATTACATCAATGGGTTGAGAACCATCGTACAAGAAGAATTGAGTTTGGTTCGAATGAGCACCATTGAAGATGCTTACCAGTTTGCTCTAAAGGTGGAATAAAAATTTAACCAAATATTTGACAGTAAATAGAGAGGAAGAGGTCGTGGTGGAAGAACTGGTGGCAGAACTAGTGGAGGTAAATATGATGACCAGAAGAAGACTGGTGAAACAAGCAATCACCAGGAACAGGAGGAGAATGCATACTGGCCCCGTAATTAGAACAATGATTATCAAAATGGAAGAGGTAGAGGTGGACGTGGATATGGAAGAGGAATATTTCGTGGAACCTGCTTCAATTGTAGGGAAGAGGAGCATCGATCATATGAGTGTCCCCAACACCAAGAGGCACCGAACAGAAGTCCTAAAGTAAATGCTCGAGCTACAGTCATTGAGGATGGTGTTGAATCTGAGCACTCTGAAGAAGCATAACAAGGAGAAGTGATGGTCACACGGAGAACCTTGTTGAACAAAGAGAGGTAACCAGACCAGCGAAAAAGCTTGCTTCGCACGAGGTGCAAATGTTCAGGTAAAATCTGTCATATTATTATTGATAATGGTAGTACAGATAACTTGGTCTCTGAAGATATGGTGACTAAGTTATGGCTGGAGAGGAGGCAGCACCCGCATCCATACCAGATTGTGTGGTTATAGAAGGATCATAAGGCATTGGTCAGTGAACAATGCTTGGTCAAGTTTCAGATTGGAAGATACCAAGATGAGGTCTTGTGTGATATTTTGCCTATGTATGCTTGCCATTTGTTGCTGGGAAGACCATGGAAATTTTACAAACGTGCGGTGCATGATGGGCATGCAAATACCTATTCCCTGACAAAATATGGAGTGCGCCACAAACTGAAGCCATTGAAGGAGGTTGAGGAAAAGGTATGCAATAATGCTAGAATTTGTTTAGTAGATGGCAAAAAAATTTGGATGGTCTAAAGAGGGATTCAATGTGTTATGCATTAATTCCTACTGTAAAGAGAGAAGAAACTACAGATATTCCAGCAGAAGTTGAACATCTGTTAGCAGAATTTCTTGATATTATATCAGACAATGTGCTTGAGGGTTTTTCGCAAATGAGGAAGATTAGTCATCAGATTGACTTAATGCCAGGATCTAACTTACCCAATAAGTCCGCCCATAGAATGTCCCTTGTCGAGAATGAATAATTGAACCGTCAGGTTCATGAGTTGTTGAAGAAGGGATTAATTTGAGCAAGTTTAATTCCCTGTGCAGTACCTGTCATACTAGCACCAAAGAAGGGTGGAGAATGGAGAATGTGCACTGATTCAAGGGCAATAAACAAAATTACCATTAAGTATCGATTCCCATTACCTCGAATGGACGATATAATGGATTGTTTGAGTGGAGCTAAATACTTCACTAAGATTGATTTAAAGAGTGGATATCACCAGATATGCGTCAGAGAGGGTGACGAATGGAAGATAGCCTTTAAAACCAAAGAGGGTTTGTATGAGTGGTTAGTTATGCCATTTGGATTGACTAATGCACCTAGTACGTTCATGAGGCTGATGAATGAGGTATTGCAAGACTTCCTAGAAAATTTTGTGATAGTTTATCTGGATGATATTCTAATTTTTAGTAAAAACTTGGACGAGCATTTGATTCATGTTCGGACAGTTTTTGAAAAGTCATGAGAAGAGCAGTTGTTGATAAATTTAAAGAAGTGCAGTTTTGTACGAGAAGGAGTTGATATACCAGGATTTGTCATCTCAGAGGAGGGTCTAAAAATGGACCCAGAGAAGGTGAAGGCTATCATTGAATGGCCTACCCCAAGGAATGTAACAGAGGTAAGATCATTTCATGGTCTT
The DNA here is from genome assembly GCA_028583015.1 of Wollemia nobilis. Lineage (NCBI taxonomy): Eukaryota > Viridiplantae > Streptophyta > Pinopsida > Araucariales > Araucariaceae > Wollemia > Wollemia nobilis. The sequence goes on along the minus strand of JAQPPZ010003287.1, from coordinate 1,516,989 downwards.
GCAAGTTTTTATAAAAAAATTATTAGAAACTTTAGAAGTATTTGTGCACCCCTAACAAAAACTATGAGAGGGGAAAAGAAAGAATTTAAGTGGACTACCAAGGCAGGTACCAGTATGGATATATTGAAAAATAAAGTGACAGAACAACCCATTCTGGCACTTCCAGATTTTAATAAAGTGTTTCAAGTTGACTGTGATGTTAGTGGTAGTGCCATTGGAGCTGTATTGAGCCAAGAAGGTAAACCTGTTGCATACTTTAGTGAAAAATTAAATGATGCTAGAAAGAAATACTCTATTTATGATCAAGAATTCTATGCTATCATTCAGGCTCTTAAGAAATTGAGACATTATTTGCTAGCCAAGGAATTTGTTTTATATACTGACCATCAAGCTTTGCAGTATATAAATAGTCAAGGTAAACTGAACCAGCGACATTTGAAGTGGGTTGAATTTCTGCAGAGTTATACCTTTGTCTTGAAGCATAGGAGCGGCAAATATAATAGAGTTGCATATGCCTTGAGTAGAAGGCATAATTTGTTGATAGAAATGAGAGTGCAAGTTGTTGGGTTTGATGAACTCAAGAGTTTATACCCAGTGAATCCAGATTTCGTAGAGGCATGGACGGTATGTTTGTCTCCTACTACTGTGGATCACACTAAGTGGTTGGATTTTGTGATCCAAGATGGGATGCTATTTCGAAAGAACCAATTGTGCATTCCTAGGAGTTCCATGAGGGAAATTTTGATCAAAGAGAAACATAGCGGAGGACTAGCAGGACATTTTTGTCGAGATAAGACCATTGCTCTAGTTAGTGAAAATTACTTTTGGCCACAGTTGCAGTCGGATGTGACAAAATTTGTGCAGGGTTGTAGAGTGTGCCAGATGGCGAAAGGAGTAAGCCAGAATACAGGAATGTATCAGCCATTGCCTGTACCAGAGAGACCATGGGAGGACATTGAAGAACATGGACTTATACTAAGAGGGGGGTGAACAGTATAAGACTTAACCAATTAATATTTGTAACTTTATATAGCAGTGGCATCAACACAACATTAATCAAGACAGAAAGCATCACACATTGAAAGCCCATTTTTAACGTGGTTCACCCAGAATGGCTGGGCTACGTCCACAAAACTTTTCTCTAAAAGTTATCTCAAAGTTCTTTGGTAATCCTTCCCAATTACAATGTTTATGAGCCTCGGCCCAAAGGAGACACCTTCCCCAAATATGAATTTATGAGCCTCTACTCAAAGGAGATACCTTCCCCTCTGCTCTGGAAATGATCCCTCAGAAGATCAACTGCCTCTACCTCTTGCCAGCATGTGGAACTCCTTTCCACCGAAGACCTCCTGTCCTCAATGCTTAGCCTAAGAGACCTCACCTTCTATGATCACCTCCACAGCAGCTCAACTACCTGTACCAAACACAGTCAGTCGGTCTAGTACAAGTCTTCCTCTGTCTATCAGATCTGTCCAACACTTGAACAAATCAATCCTCTGCACACAAGCCTTCTCTAAGACTTGCCAAATCTGTCCTCAGATTCTTCTCAAAGAACCAATGCACCTTTGTCCTCAAGTCCTCTGATAGAACTCTCAAAAACTCAGCTCACAAGTCCTCTGCTAGGACCTATCCAAATCTGCTCACAAGTCCCCACCGGAACTTGTCCAAAAACTGTTCACAAGTCCCCACCGGAACCTGTCCAAAACCTTACCAAGCTCACCAAGAAAAACTTGCTTAGCATGAACCCACAAAGAGAATTGTTAGAGACCCAATGTGATTCATAAACCTCATAGAAGCATAAAGAGAATTGTTAGAGACTCAATATGTTCTATACTTAACTCCCAATCTCAATCTCAAATCTCATAGAAACAGAAAGAGAATTGTTAGAGACCCAATATGTTCTATACTTAACTCCCAATATCAATCTCAACTCAATCTCAATCTCAAAAGAATAAGATAGATGTAGTATGCTTTTCTCAAGAATATGAAACACAACCCAATAATTGCCAACCATGCAATATCTCATATAACAATGATACTCATATTCTTTTCACCAAAAACTAGGGTTTCATCATCTCAATGCAAGTAGCAAGACTTACTAACATAAACTCTAGTGCAAAAAATGCTTCCTCTTCCTCAACCAGAATTATGCATTCACCCAAAAACTAATCAATGATTTTAATGCATAAACAATCTTCAATATCCAGAAAATAGGATTTACACCAAAAATACCTAGTAGACAACCTTTTCACTCCAAACTCAATTTCAGAAAATATACCATCAACAATATACATGGAAGAAGTTGCCCATACCTTTACTTTGATGAAGAAGGAGAACTCAAAATTTGTCACAACACTAACTCTCAATTTGCCACCAATTAGAGTTAGCAACTATACAACAATATACAATAATAAAGATCCAAATTAACACCTTATTTCTTCAACTTAATAAAAACCACTATAAGTATAATATACATACAAAGTAAAACCTCTTTACACCTTATTACTCCACATAAACATTAAGCATCAATAAAACAATGTCAAAGCAAATATGATACCTTAACCTTATACCTCCAGCACTTTCACAACCAATATCCTTTGCACACCGCGACCAAAAGAGAATTACCCACAAAGAGAATCGAACTCGGCACCTCTGCCTTCTAGTGCCTTCACTTCAACGCCACCGCCGTTGGGTCACAAGTGCCCAATGAAGAAATACAGTGTTGCCCTATATTTTATCTTCATTTGACACCAAGAATCTGGAAAACGTAAATGTCTTCCTCAAGCCACATGCAAACTGGTGAGCGTTGTCCAAAACGTAACTTACTGGGCAACAAAAATAATCATCCACATAGTGCGAACAGAAAACACAATTCGAGTGCAGATCCAACAATCGTAGGTGAAAGCAATCTGTCGGATGTCAAAGCGCAAACTGAAAACGTAATTCGAGTGCAGTCCCAACAATTGTAGGTGAAGCGCAATCTGTCGGATGTCAAAGCGCAAACTGAAAATGCAAGAAATTACTTGGGCAACTCAATATCGATAATCAACTCTCAATGAAATACAACGCTTTCTCGAAGATCATAGAGCTACGATTTTCATTACTCGGAGTTACAATCACTTTAGAAAATCATCCCCACTTATATAGCCATTTCTCCTTAATTGTTTGACGTCGGCGCTCCTCCAACGATGGCAACACATCGGCGAAATATTTCTTTTTTCTCCATCGCTTAAGGGTTGAAAGACCCTTTAATAATAATTAAAATAATAATTATTATTATTTTATTAATAATAAATTAAACTTAGACACTTGTCAAAGGTTTGAGTTAATTTAATTATTAATAATAAACATGGACCTTCAAGGTTTTTCAAGAAGTAAAAACCTTTGCATTAAGTTAAGCTTGGTTTTAATAAAAACCCTTAATGATTCCAAATGGTTTTAAGAAAAACCTTTAACCTTGTCACCATGGTTTTAATAAAAACCCTTTAACATTATGAAGCTTCTCAAGATATTTTTGACATCACACTCTTTTTTATATCAACACAAAAATGCCTTTTGACATCAATGACAACTTATACACTTGAGCAAAGGCAATGTACCCAAAGTACCCAAAATTGCCAACAGACATCAGTATGGATTTTGTTCTTGGTCTGCCAAGGACACAACGCGGAAATGACACCATTTTTGTTGTCGTTGACAGGTTTTCGAAGATGGCCCATTTTATTCCATGTCAGAAGACAAGTGATGTTCATGTTGCAGGCTTGTTTTTCAGGGAGGTCGTACGCCTTCATGGTCTACCCCAAAGCATTGTCTCGGACAAAGATACCAAATTTGTGGGTTATTTTTGGAGAACTCTATGGAAGAAGCTAAAAACAAAATTGACGTTTAGTTCTACGTACCACCCGCAGACTGATGGACAGACAAAAGTAGTCAACAGAAGTTTGGGTAATCTTCTATGATGTTTGGTAGGCGATAAACCCAAGGGATGGGATCTGATTTTACCACAGGCAGAGTTTGCTTACAATAATTCTGTCAATCAAAGTACTGGTAAATCCCCATTCTAGATAGTGTATGGGAACAACCCAAGAAACGCTTCTAAGTTGAGGCCGATGGATAAAGGAGAAAAGCGTAGTGCTGAAGCTGAAGACTTTGCAGCACACATGAAGAATTTACATGAAGAGGTCCAGCAGCATATCAGTAAAATGAATGCTATGTACAAAGCCAGAGCAGATCAAAAGCGGTGTTTCAAGGAATTCCAGATAGGAGATGAAGTCATGGTTCATTTGTGCAAGGAACGGTTTCCTAGCAAAACCTACAACAAGTTGAAGATGAAGAGCTTTGGACCATGCAGAATCATAGGTAAACGAGATTCAAGAAATGCCTATGAAGTAGATCTACCAAGTGAGCTGAATATTTCACCTATTTTCAATATTTCAGACTTGGTCGAATATCATGAAGGAAGTAGCAACGAGACACCAAGTCCGTATTTGGGGAGTATTCCAGCGTCTACTCCAGCCAAAGAGGAAATCAAAGACATAATCGACACTCACGAAGGCAGAAGTACCCGAAATAGACAATATTTTGAGTATTTTGTCAAGTGGAAGGGCCAACCTGTCGAAGATGCAACTTGGTTGTCCAGAACAGAGGTTGATCACCTGGGTTTTCCTCTGACCATCCAGAAGTGAAGATCACTTCTCAATATACCTTGGGTGTCTGATGCAGGAGCATCCAAAGGCAGCACAGCAATATTGCATCACCAAAAAAAAAAATATTCTAAGTGTTTAAAAGTGTCACGATATCGCGACATGTTTTGAAAAATATTCTAAGTGTTGAAAAGTGTCGCGATATCGCGACATAAAAGATGTCGTGATATCGTGACGTATTTTGAACAAATGCAAGGGCCAAAGAAAGTGTCGCGATATCGCAACATAAAAGATGTCGCGATATCGTGACATAAAATGTGTCGCGATATCGGGACTTGTTTTTACCAAAAGCCGGAGCAAAGGAAAGTGTCACGATATCGTGACACATTGACAAAGGACCAAAGCCAAAAAGGTGTCGCAATAACGTGACAGGGTGACTAAGGAGAAAAGGTGTCGTGTTTTTGTGACCCAAAGAGGAGAGAGAAGAGCGGGATGAAGAGATGTCATGATTTTGTGACATGTTACTTTTTCGTGGACCGTTATAGAACGACTTTTGATAGTTACCCGAAGTCGTTACAGCAGTTCCAAGGGATCATTGCAGTGGTTACAGGGACAGTTACGAATGGCGATTACAGCAAGAATCTATCATTATAAAAAGAGGTTGCTCGAAGGATTGAGGAGGCTGGAAAGACGAAGACTGCGACTTCTTTTGCATTTTTTGTACTTTGTAAAATCTTCCATGGTTCGGAACTGTAAATATTTCCATGCTTCTGAGTAAAATTGAGTCTTTTCTTTGTGTTAAAAATTTGGCTCTCCATCATGTGCCAAAATGAAAGGGATGTGAATCGAACCCACAACTTGCCCAGTGCAAGTCTTAACAAACTTCTCTCTGCCGCCTACGCTAGCCTCTGCCACGTGAATATTTTTTCATGCGCACTTCAATTTAAATGATTTTGCTGCCTCTCATAATATTTTGTGCCCTATCCTCTCTCTTCTACCATGTGAAACGAAGCACAGACTTTTCCTTTTTTTTAGCACACGCTTACTTCCTTGAATAAAATATTTCCTTTCCCATTTATATATGAATCCATTCGAAATGAATGACGTCGGCCCCTCTTGTCTATATGCCTCCTTTTTAATTTGGCGCCTTAATAATTTAAATTAAAATTTTAACCAAGGGTAAAATATTTTAATTTAAATTATTTAAACCTTTGTTTATCTTGTCAATTTGTTTATTGGGCTTTGTCAAGGAGAACTTAGTATTTATTTTTCTTTCTCAATAATTGTCTTAGGTCCAATTATTATAATATTAAAAAATACTATAATATTACCTTTTCTTTGTAAACTCAAGTCCTCTATTTTAATCCAACCTTTGCTGAAATCTTTGTCCCTATATATAATATTTAAAAATAAATATTATAATATTTTCTTTTCAACCATTTTTCTTGCTTTTGGAATGAACTCTGGTTTATCCATTTCCAACCATAGAAGAATATTCCTGCCAGACCAAAAGGTTTTTGACATCAACCTTTTGACATCAATGACAACATAATATGCTCAAATTTCCAACAACGAGCTTACATATTTCACAACTAAGCATTTATTTTCTATACCTTTATGACAAAAATTCTAAGCTAGAATTGAATTTTATTTTGGCTTAAAAGAATGTGTTAAATCACCTAGTCTTGGTTTAGTAATACACTAAGGTACTTATAAGATGAAATTCCAAGTTGTAAGTTTCTATCCAGTTTCATTTTTCCTTTCTATTCTTAAGTAATCCTTAGTTAATTCTTTCTTCATCATGAAAATTGGATTGCTTCTCTTAAGATACAAATTGGACTTCCCACGACCAAATTGTTCACTTATAAGATAATACAGATTATCGCTTCTTGACTAGGTCCTCTAATAGGTTTACTTAAATTATTTGTAAATTATAACATCAAAATTTATATCGATTTTTATAATTATTTAAATTCTAAGCAAGATATTTTGTGTGCATTGCTTGGAAATATTTGAACATGGTCTTATGAAGATTTAACATTTTTATTTATTAAGGTCATAAAAAATTGTGCATAATTAATATTATTTTTCTTAATTTACTATATTTATTTTTAGTCAATTATACTCACTCTTATTAGTGATTTTTATCTAATTAATAGATAACCTAATTTGATTTTATTCTCGGTTATATTACTAATTCATTAATTAGGTAGCAATTTCTATTTTTTGGGGGCTTAATACATTAAATATTCATCAACCAAGTAATTTCCCTTTCCTTGCTCCTCTAGAAATATACAAAGAACCATTTCAATAAAGATAGACATGACAGAGTAATCGTATAAAGAGAAAAAAATATAACATATCAAGTTTGGTGTTAGGTTTTCATTTTTGCTAAGAAGATATATACATGTCCAAATGTTATACAATTTACCATATTGACTTATCAAATAAATTACATGAGTATGTATCTAATAATCAAATAGATATTTGTTCTTATCTGCTTTAGATTTCCTATAGTAATAGTTTTTCCTCCTCATAAGATTGCATATATAAATACTTATTTGTATATAATTTTAAATGCACTTGTAAAAGGTATTCTTTTATTACTTACATCTTTGTTTGGAAGGTATGAATCCTTTATCTTCTCCTCATTGAAAGTTTGCAATTTTAACCACTTAAATTCATGTCATCAAGTATCAATAATAGTTCCTATAATGAATTTTACTATTCAAACTATATAGTCCTATTTTAATTTAATATCATTAAAAAATTATTACCATCATTTAATAATTGTAATGTAACTATACTCAACATTACTATTATTTTCATGATTATACAAAAAAAATTGTTGGAGAAGGGGTTGTACTCGGATCATCCACCCTTGACAAATCACAACTCTCTTCTTTAGAGCATAAGAGTTTACAAACATATTCAATTCTCATCTCAATTGAGTTGCTATAGCTAGAAACCTACATCATTTTACATAAAATGTTTGAATTCTTGATTTTTATTTTCTAGAACTTTTTTAATTTTATGTGTGAATACAATTATTCTATATTTCAGCATCCTTCTTGACATTTTCCTACAGTAGCCTTCACAATACCAAAACTTCACCTCTACTATCTATGCATTGCATCTTAGTAGAGTAATATTTCCAAAACATTGCACTATCATAGCCCACTTTACCAGATTTGGATTGCTAGTTTCCTTCTTGAAGCACAAGTGCAACCACAAAAATTGTAATAAATAGTATATATGAAAGCACATTAATGTTATAAAATAAAGCAAATATTACCAATGGAAAACATTAAAGTAAATCTTAATCATTATTTGATTCAAGCAATCAACTTTTTCTTGTCAGCTTCAACTAAACTTACTACTCCCTCTAACCAAGGAAAAGAGAATTTAACTTCATGATCCTCAATTAAACCCCTCTAATGGCTAGATTATCTGCACATTTGTTTCCTTCTCTTACTATATGTGTAAACCTCATTTCTTCAAACTCTATAGCAAGGTCTTGAATTTTCATGATTATCTCTTGTATATTCCATGGAGCCTTTGCTTTCCTCAAAATTGTATTTATAACTATGAGTGAATCACCTTCCATCCATACTTTGTTCCATTTTATTTGTATGCATATTTTTAATCTTTCCAAAGTTGCCCAAGCTTCAGCTTCATTATTTGTCTTAAATCCACTATTGAAAGCATAATGAGATAAAAACACTCCTCTATTATTTCTAATTATTCTCCTCCTATTGGTCCTAGATTTCCTTTAGATTCTTCATCAAAAATTAATTTGACAAACTCCACATCTGGTGGTTTCAACTTTATGCCTTCTTTTTGTTTATTTTATCCCCAACATCGTAATTCCATTTGATGGCTTGAGTCCATCTATCAAGGTTCTATGCTTCCATATTAGGTATTGGGTGAGTTGATAGGGTTGGTTTAGACTCCTATATGGCTAAACAAATCTTCCTTTTCATTACCTCTAAATTGATTTCCTTTCCTTTAAATATTCTTCTATTCCTTTCTAGCCAAATAGTATGAAGTATTGTATCTTTTGATATATCCCAGATTGTTTGTAAAGCCTCACTATTAAAAGTGCTCTACCATTGCTTTAATCATTCTTCAATTTTGATATTCATTACCATGCATTTACCAAACATATTAAGAATCCATTGCTAGATTTTCCAAGCTATTGAGAGATGTCCTAAGATATGGTCTATACTCTCCTCCTTTTTACATAAAACACATTGTAAAGGGCCATGAAAACCCCTTTTCATAAGGTTATCCCAAGATAAAATTCTTCTATGACCTACTAGCCATACAAACATTTTAATTTTAGGAATGCTCGGGCTATCCCAAATATCTCTCCATATTCTTGCGATATTCCTATTTTGATGGTGCTTTATATTATATCCACTTCTTGTGTAGTCTCCTAAGCTATTCAACTCCCAAAGCAACTTATCCTTGGCTTCCTTCAGAATATCATTGTTGTTATCTTTCTACTCAACCGCCTCCTAGCATCAATGTCTTGTATACTTGTAAAAAAACATCTTTCCATTTGTATCTTTCGTCCTAATCCTTGTACAAAATGTTTGAAACCCTGTCACTGTATTTATATTGAAGTAATCTCATCCATGGTTTCAAAATTGGATCTATATTGAGTTTTTTTTTTATCACACCAAGTATCCATCTAAATGGAATTTATTTCTCCAATTCTTACCATCCATATTAAACCTTTAATCACTAGATCAATTGATTTTTTTTTAATTTTCCATAGTGTAGAACCATTTGGTATAGAGAATGCAGTAAATATTAAGCTTGGGTCATTGGGCTCAACATACTTAGAAGAATTCTTGCCCATTGTCTTTGATTGTCTTTGTGCAATCTCCAAATTACTTTTCTCCGAAGAGCTAAGTTTGCATCCATAAGAACTCTTAAACCAAGACCTCCCCTAGTTTTATCATCACACACCTTGCTCCATTTCACCAAAGGAAATTTTCTTTTATCATGTAATCTTGACCACAAAAATGACCTCATAATATAGATTAAACTTTTTTCTATCAATTTTGGCATTGTATACAAGGTATGTTGGAATGGCATGTAAGACTGATTTAATTAGTTACACTCTTCCTACTAACGTTAACCATCTATATTTTCATGCTGGTAGTTTATTTTGAAATTTACTAATAACTAGTTTCCATAATTTTATCCTCATTCTCCCCTCAAATATGGGCATCCCTAGATAAGTTGCTGGAAAATTTACCTCCTCCATTTGAAGTAACTTGCATACCCATACTTTGATTTTAGCTGGGGTGTTTAGGAAGTAAATTTTATATTTTGACCTATTCATTTTTGCCCTAATGCTCTTTCATATTCCTTTAATAAGTTATTCAAATATTTGGCCTCGATTATCCTTGACCTACCAAATAGGGTTGTATCATCTACAAATTGTTGATGGATGATGTTGTCAATATTATTACTAACCTTAAGTCCACTTATAAGCCCATCTTTGTAAGCCTTCTTCAAGTTCCTACCCAAAACCTCTGCCATAATAATGAACAAATATGGTGATAGAGGATCCCCATATCTAAGACCTCTCTTAGCTTTAAATGCTTTAGTTACTAACCCATTGACCAACACTAAATATGAAACTATAGAGACACAAGTTTTAATCCATTTGACCATTTTCTTCCCAAATCCAAACTTTTCTAAAACTGCAAAAATAAAATCCCATTTAACCCTATCATAGCCCTTACTCATATCAAGTTTTAAAATCATTGATTTCTCTTTTCTTAAAGTTGATGAATACTATGATCCCGTCTAGAATCTATTTCCCTTTCACAAATCTCCCTTACTCTTATAAGATAATTTTGTCTAACAATGGTCTTAACCTATTTCCATCACTTTAGAAATAATCTTATATGGAATATTACATAGGCTTATGGGTTGAAATGAATCAAACAATTCAGCATCCTTCTTTTTTGGAATCAGGGTAAGATATTTTACATTTATTTTATAAGTTATGTATTGTTTTAACCTAGATTGTTCCACTGCCACCAATAAATAATACTTCACTATATCCCAATTATGTTGATAGAATTCTATAAAGATCTCATCTGGACCTAGGTATTTATCCTTATTAAAAGAGAAAATAACTAGATGAACTTCTTCCAAAGTAATAGGCTCCATCAATTTCCTATTGTCTTCATATGTTATAACTAAAGGAACTTCTTATAGAAGTTTATCATTAAGAACTTCAAGATCCTCTATTCTTATTCTGATAAAAAGACCTTGCCTCCTTTCTGATTTCACTCTAGTCTTCAATCCAAACCCCTTCTACTGATTTAATTCTACTAATTCTAGATGTTGATCTCTGTACTATTGCCATCCTATGAAAAAATTGTGTTTTTATCTCCTTTTAACCAAGTTTGTCTTAATTTTAATCTCCAAAATTTCTCTTCCTTACTCAAAATATTATGATATTCACTAAGTAACTATCTTTCCTTTGAGCTTGGATTATTAAGATCACCTTTTTGGAATTTTGAAATATTATCTTTTAGTTCCTTCTTCTAAAAATTGGTTATTGTTCCATTCTTTTAATCTAGATGTCATTGATTTAATTTGTTTTGGAATTGTATACAACCAATCATTTCCTGAAGAATTCCATGTTTTGTGCTATCATATCAACAAATAGAGGATAGTCTTCCCACATCTGCTCATATTTAAAATATGATCATTTTTTGAATTCGCTTACCACCATTTTAACTTTTACTGGTCGTTGATATGAACCAATCCTTGTCAATGTATTACTTTTAGTACAAGTCCCTTCATCTAGACAATGATCTAAGAGAATGCATCTGTCTACTTTTTCTACTATTATATTCTAGCCTCTCTTGTTGTTGGTCCATGTATAGTTGTCTTCTTCAAACTCAACCTCCCATATATTATTATTTTGATACTTTGGGTTAGTTTCCTAATTTCGTCAAATTTTTCATCCAACTTGGTTATGGCATTAAAATCTAAGACTACCCAATTTGATTTAGATTTATTTTCTATTATTAATTATAACATGGGATGAAATCTCTTCTAGATCACTTAAACTCATATCTATCTATCTATATCTATATCTATTTATCATTTTATCTATCTATATATACATACACGCATTGATATATAGATAGATACATAGATATAGATATATATATGCATGTGTATGTATGTATGTATGACACTCATCCATTAGTATTATTGATTGTAAATGTATTATTACAAAAAATAGAGCCTAGTTATTAATTCCCAAAATTATAACTCTTTTCCACAAATAGATAAAATGCTCCGTAAGTAATAATAATGACAATTATGCATATATCATTTTTTTCTCATTATTTTACTTTAATTTATTTGGTACATATAAGTTCCTTAATTTCTATCTTTATCCCAATCAAGGTTAAAGGGAAAACCCTTGGTCCTATTAATATCTCATCCCATGCTATAGAAATATCCTCAATCTATAAACGCTTCATGAATCCCATTTCTTCAGATGATGACAAAAATCAATTTTGACTTGTTACATGTATGGGGAAGGAAGGTAGCATCAAATGGTATTATAGTCTATAAGAATTATGTGCTAGTACAAGGACCCATATTTATTTCCACCAAGTCCCATGGTCAACCTTCTCATTCCTCAAGGAGTTGTATTGTTAAGATAGTTCATGTGGATTGAACTAAGATTGAGAACACATTGGCATATCTAGGATCACAATGTGCATACAAAATGACAAGATTGGTAACAGAAGTTTCTATCGATAGGTCAGCTATCAAATGGTACATAAGGATAAGTAGATGTTAGCTCTATTAGAAGATATCAAAGAGTTCATGAGAAGGTTGCATGCACCAAACTCCAAGTGGTATGTAGACCCTTCAATGCTTTATTTCTTTTTCCAAGGATATGTTTGTTTCAATTTAACTTAATTATGGTCTAAAGGTAATGCAGATACTGGGATTTTTCTTTTTTTTTCTCTTCTTGTATCTTAATAACAATTATCCATAAGACATAGTATATCTTTACATACAAGGATCCTCATCAATATTTATCAGTGACAAATTTCATTGACATATTATAACTTTGTTTGTACATAGGGAGAATTTTAGGATATATGACATCATCGACCATTATGAAAGGTGAATAATGCCTATAACATATGCTTGAAGATTAGTGCTTCATGACGCAAAACACAAAGATTGAAGGGAATTGGATCTAGGATAGTTCATGTTCAAAATTTCTTCTATATATTCTAAACTTGAATTTGCTTTATGCCTCTTGAGACCACCTAGATCCACATCATGACCCTTGATCCACTTAATTCTCATCTTCTAGAAATGATGATGGTTAAGTAATTTTGAGTTCAAGCATTAAATAATGTATAAGAGTTAAGACTATTAAAAGGATATCATATGAAGTAAAGAATAATTTTCTCTAAGTTGCATTAAAACACATCTCACCATTTTATCTAATATCATCAATTTAATGGTTGACTTGACTCTATAAAAACCTATAAAGTAGATTGTGTGCATAATCAAGAAATTTACCAAAATCGGGTAGGGATTTCTTAACACAATCAATATTATAGAAATTTTGAAGCTCATATTGCAACAAAGAAATCCTTTAAGGGTCTATATAATTTTTCCCACCAATCTCTTTGGTAACTCAAAACCAAATAGTAAGAGAATCCAACACAATATCAATAAACCTAGTAGATTTTTCCCCAAATAATGAGCCCCCAATGAACATTGTAGCTAGAGCTTCTTCCAAGAGTAAAACCATGTTGCCAATAACTATTGAATATCCTACTTAAGTTCTTACCCTTGACTTCTTCCTTCTCCTCTAATTGGAAGAACTAACTACATATGCAACCACTCATCAAAATGTAAAGTCCTTGCCACCTTCTTGGGTATTCTCTATACAATGTAAAGAAATAATCCAAGTTATTGATGTCCTCTTGTTCCAAAATGAAAGGAACAAGAGGTATCTACATTGGAATGCATTGTAGTTCAAGTTGGGATGAACTAAAATAACAAAACGTAAGAATCTTGTATTTGAGTGGTACTTGATTTTGGTATGCCTATATAAGGTAGATAGGAAGTTTTTACAAATATTGTTATGAATTAATGGTAAAATTTTGCATTAATCATTGAGAATACTATTATGTAGGTCCTTTGGTAGTTCCATGCCTTCAAGTTTCCCTACATCTTAAAATCATTCTCATTGAATGCATGCCTACGCAACTTGCCATCAGGCATTTGAGTATTTGATAGTATTTAGTGGAAGCAAGACTTATTGTGCATTTGTATGAACTCTTGTAGAAGTTGCAGGAAGTTTTCCTACTTTACATAGATGCACCACTTGCCCAAATAAATCTTCGTACTCATCATATTTTATGTTTTAAAGATGTGTAGAATATTTCATCAAATTTACTTAATTACATGACCCAATTGACATCGTATGATAGGTATAATCACCATTCTCTACCATGGGTTTTATATCCAAATTATCCTATATAATTATTGGTAATTACAGAAGGATAATCCATTGAAATTTGAATAAATTTCATTTCTTTGACCTCCTTTAAAGTGGATTAAACAAAGCATATAGTGAAAGACATCGTGATTTTCAATTGTGTTGAAGTTCTTGAATCCATTGTAATTTGCATATTGAGATGAACGAATGATAGAGTTTGAATTTTGTACATGAATGCATAAGAAACCCAACAGATGGTGGTGAAAGCCTTAGTCCTATGCAGTGTTTGGGATGAATACCAGAACCCAAACCTTATATGACAACAAAAAACAAACTAGATACGGGGATCGAAGTTGTGGAAACCCTTCACATAGACTCAAATACCATGTTGTAATGAAGATAAAATAAAATCTAGATTTGTGTTGATAAGATAATTTCAGTTCCACGATTTTAATTTGATTTAATTGGATCTTTTCTAGACTGTATAATTAGAATAGAGCAAGACAAACTAAATTGGATTATGTTAATGCTTTGATATATGAAGTTATCAAATGACTATTTTTTAGTATTCTTTAAATGCTTATCTCTTTATTGATACAACAAAATATAAATAATATGGTGGGTTTGTTGGTAGTGTGAATTTTGTATATCTACATGATTTGTTTTGATTCAAATAATCTACCCAATTCTAGGGTATAAATGCTATGTAGTTATAATAAATATGAATTACATATGAACATAGAAGTCAATACCTTTGATGGTTATCATTATTTTGAATCAAAATCAAATCTTTGAAAATCATCTGATATTAAAAATTAGCAAAGTTTAGTTTATTTATTTTCAGTTTTGTTTCTTTTTGCTAAAATAAATGCATACGCTGAACGCAATTTTATTCATTAGCAAATTTTGAACTATGCATAAATGATTTTGTGTAATATCTCAATTACTACCTTCTAATTCCAAGGAATTAACCATAAAAAAATAATTTTATAAACCTGGTAACAATATTGCAAAACAACAAAAGTTTGCAAAATTGACAAATTTTGGCTATCTCCAAAGTAGGCCAATTTGCTCTAGGTTCGATTTGCTCAAGTGTTGCTTTGCTCAAGGGCTGATTTGCTAAGTGTTGATTCGCTCAAGTGTCAATTTGTGTATGAGTGTCTATTGCCTTCGAAGCGATCTACTCACAAAACCTAGTGATTCACTTGCAAAATGGATCAATTGACTCATAGGAGTGATTTGCCTGCAAAATGGATTTATTGGCTTGTAGGAGCAATTCACTCACAAATATTAGTGATTACCTAGCAATAAAGAGTGATTTGCTTTCTAACTAGAGCAAATTACTTGATAAGTTGTGGAGGGGTAAGAGTAAAGGCAAATATCTTAAGGATAGTCTTTGGAAAACAAAATTTTTATCTTTTAGTGGTACACTCATTCGGAAGCCTTTTAAGTTTGTTAAAGGTATGTTTGGAGGCATGTAACATTTGAAAGTGCATCATTTTGCTAAAGATGCCTGCAAATATTTACTTTTACTAATAGTAATAAATTCTCACCCCAAATCACTCAAGGCTACACTCCAACTATAATTAGGAGCCTAGGGCTCCTTTGTAAACATCTTTTGGCCATGAGAATTCAGAGCTATAGTCTATGAAACCCACATTGTGATTTCACCTCATGAGATTATAAGAATTTCATAAGTCGGTCATTCCATTAGTGGCATCACCCTTCTGGTTTGCTAAGTATGCAGTGATTATGGAATAGCCCTTTTAGCCCATTTTGTCATTGGATTATCAATTCCATAATCTAATGAATTATTGCCCGATTTCGTGGTGGCAACCGATTCCACCATGTAAATTATTTAAATTCTGATGTGTTGATTGATCACACACTTTTCTCACTATGGTTTAAACCCATATTTGCTTTGAAACACTTGCATCCTTAAACTTTCATGTATTTTTTTCACACTTTAAGCATTTTACTTTATTGTAGGTTAATGTAGTACTTTACAAAGAATAGTGGGGAGCCAACATAAATCTAAAGGTTGGGAGAAGCCACTTGCAATTCCTTGTTTGTTAAAATAATAACTGGGAAACAAATCTTAATTAGAAGCCACAACAATTCTTTAATTCAATATGCATGCCCAGTGGAACCAACCCTCATTATTCTCAAATTGCAAAATTTGCACTCATCATGGATAAAGTGATTGTTAGAATTCACAATATTTTCCAAAAAAGAACATAAACAATCCAACCATTTAAATCTTATATAGAAAGCAAAAACAAAGATGAAAAAGAGAGATATATGGTGGGCACTCGTAGGCACCATAAATGATCACTATATCCATAGATAAAATTACACAACACTTTGATGATTAAAAGAGGAGTGGGAGGGGGTATTTATACCAATACCAAAACCTCAATTACATAATAAAGTTTAACCTAAGTTGATATAAAAAAAGGGCTTATGGTTAAGTACAAGATATATACAAGGTTTAACCATAACAAAGTTAATTGTGGCCCATAGGGCTTACATAATAAAATATCACAATAAATTAATACATTGTATAATGAATGCCCTTAGGCTTATCCATATTACATCATACAATATCGGCCTTGGCCATCAATCATATTATAATTTTAGCACCCCCCATAATCTAAATTGAGGGGCCAAAGCGAGAAGATATTAGTATCATCTTCCCCCATAATGGATGGTCTAATGGGCCTCTATAGTTGAGGTAGATCCTTCAAAATTTCCCTTAGCATTTGGAAAAGAACTTAGCTTCAATCCTTTGCAATTTCAACAAGCATTTCTTTGTTGGATGTCCCTCCCTTATATAGTATCCACAAGTGGTCTTTAACTCCTTTGAAGAATTAGCTTGGCCCTTAAGCCCCTCAATATTAGCCTACTTAGATTTGAATTCCTTTGTGTGAACCTATATTTATGGAATCCAATTGCAATTCTACATTGCTATCGAAAGATGAACTAGGAGAGAAAATAGTCAATCAAGAATAAGATTCTTTTATGATTCCAAGAACACAAGAACCATTAGGTTCAGCATCTGAAAAGAGAGGAAGAAATTAACAAGGACAATCTTCACAGATTTTGCATCATCTCTATTTTTGCCTCCTGAAGATGCAATATCTGCCCTCAATGCTTTGAATATCGAAATATGGTCCTCAACATTATCAAACTCAACCAATTTGAGAGAGGAAAGCCCCAATTCCAAGCTTACATTCCAAAAAACAACATGCAATTCTGACCATACCTTGATAAGGTCACTCTCCTCTTTGATGTGTAAAAGCAACTTTGGTCCAATAATAAGGAAAACAAGCCAAGAGCCTCTTCTTCTATTTTATGGTGTACTTCTTCATTAAAAACTACTTTATCCTCTTGAAAGATGCACCATAGGTTCTTACTACATAACAAGACAATCATTTAAGTAGAACAAATATTGTAATTTCACCCATAGTTGAGAAAAGCTGCAAAAAAATCCCGATTTTGCCAAATTTTTTCCGATTCACAGGCTTGCCGATTTTTTCCCGAAAAATTTTGATATGCATGAGAAAAAAAAAAATTCACTGAAAATTTGCATTTTATTCGGTTTTTTCAATAAAAAAAATGTCGATTTTTTGCTGATTTTTTCCTCGATTTTTTGCCGATTTTTAAACCAACCGATTTACTACCCGATTCTGATTTTCTCAACTATGATTTCACCCATTAAGGTGAGTAACTAGGGATTTGTAATCCATCTTACACAATCTGGCCCCTAACACCATAGTAGGTCTATGAACTAATGCCTCCAATGCATAGAGCTAAAAAAATCATGTGATTTGAAAAAAATGGGCTCAAAATGTTTCTATATGCAAAAGTTATGGCCTCCAAAAGTTTTGCCCTAATGGATCCCAAAAAAAAAAAAAATTAAAGCTCCAACCTTAGAATAAGGAGATCCAATTGGTTGGTGCCACTTGATGATCCACAATTCATTGCTCTATTCCACTTATTCCTCACCATATTAGCTCCTTTGAACCTGTATAACTATGACACTTGGCTCCAATTAATTGGCCAATCTAATATATATAGGTAAAAATTGATTTGATGTGGCACAAAAGAAGGCCACATCGACCAACACATTGGCTTCAACCATAACATGGATGAGTAACAAAATAAGGGAACACATTTTTGGACTACCACACATTCTATTTTTGTCAACAAAAAAGACTAGCATGTGATTCAAACATGTGCCTAGTACAACCAAAGACATCTCTAGTATCCATTTGGGTAGTCCTTGTAATAGTAAGTAAATGGAAGGATCCTCCATAGAAGATAATACAAGGTTTGTTTTGTGCAAAACGGAGGATAGGCATGACATGATCCTATTTCTTGTCCCTTCTAATGCAACCTCCACACCACCATGCCATAGCCACATTCAGATAGAGATCACCACCTTGAAAAAAAATGTAAGAACTCAGAGCACCCTTAGCAGAACACAAACTCACCATTACTAAATGTTAGCATAATATATATCATAGGATATATTAGTGAAGGGTATATTACATTCATTGGCATATTAAAATAGTGCCTCCGCGCTCTCCAGTTATTAAGTTGGTTTGTCAAACCAACTCAGGTGGTTCAACCACCTGAACCACCTATGGAATGTATATCATGCTCTTCTTTGATAATAATCAATGCTTCATATTTCATGAATGCTGCAAATTCTTTATGGTACCAGAGCTTGGAGAATTGGCGGTTGGAGAAGGTTGTTACTATGACAGTTCCACTACACACAGACCTGGGCACAACAAGGTGGATGGGAACGAAGCAAACCAGGCGGACGACACACGGACCAAGGCGCAGACCAAACAACGCAGAGTTTAAGGCAGATGACACGTGGACGCAGGAGAAAGGGATGACTGTGGCGAATTCTTATTCATCGACGGGAGGCAAAAGGGCAGTGGGGGGTGACTACCCGAAGGCAGTCACTGCAATAGTGGCGTCTTGGTTCTTTTCAACACGAGAAATGCATCAACATGATGCATGTGGGACTATTCCCTAATTTTTTTTTGGAATATTGACTCTTTACCACTTTAAATATTACTCTGTTGCTTCCTCTTCACAGCCAGTGTTGTAGCTTGGCTAGTTTGTGCGCTTTGTGTTCCAACCATGGTCGTTGGTTCGAATCTCGGGGAGGGCCCTAGTTGTTCACCAATTTTTTTTTATGACAATGACGGCAGGTGTGACACAGCGCGCACGTTTTTTGACCCCCCATGCCCGTTTTTGATGCTCCGCGCATAGTTTGATGATGGGAGTTGCCATTTGATGCCCTGAAGTGCCCCATTTGATGCCTTTTTTGACACTTTGAAGACTTCAAAAAAAAAATTGAGGGTTAAGGTACACCAATTTTTTTTGCTCACTTTCCCTATTTATTTTGCACTCAGAAGGGGGGATCATAGCATTCTTTTGCAAAATTATAAGACAAATGGGGGAGATAAAAAAATATATTGATGAAAGTGTTTAAAACTGGCATTGTAATAGGTGCATTTTTTATGGAAATCGACACCTAGAGTAGTTCAAATTTGTGGGCATTTGTGATTGTATGTATTGCATTTAAATATTCTGTTTTCTTGCATTAACAATCATAAAAAAAAATAATCAAGACCCCAAATTTTTTAAACCTACTCGTGCAATTCAATTGCACAACAGCGTTCGGTATTTGTGATACCTCTGGCCCACACTTACAAGTAATGTTGTCGTGCTTTGGACTAGTATATCCGCTGCCTAATATAGCTGCAACAATGACGTCTGAGCTTGTTCTCTATCAATCGTCGAGGAGAAATAAGGCAAACCAGTTCTATTGCTCACTTCATTTCATACCCACATCGTGATTGTTGTTAGGCGTAAATCTTGACGAAGGTTTTTCCGAAGTGTTTAGGGGAAGTTACGCCCCACACATGAGGAATAAAACTTTCTATGGTAGGTGTCATTAACAACACGATGCCCTTTCAATATCGCCTAAGTTTGATATATTGTGCTTCTCATATGTACTTATAGTCTCCCTCACGTAAGGGCGGGTACATATTGAGTAGTATATTGTTCATATATACTTATAGTCTCCCTCACGTAAGGGCGGGTATATATTGAATGGTTACGATATAAATATTTGGCAGGTATAAAGAGAGGGAGACCAATTGGTGATATAAGGAACCTTCATAATGGCCAATGTTCACAAGTATATCTCAGATTCACGATTACTGAAAGGTCCTAACTTCGTTCCATGGAAGACAAAGATGAGAGCAATTCTTCAAGTGGAAGATTTATGGGATGTAGTGAGTGGCACTACAAAACGTCCTCAAATAGCAATAATAGATCAAGAGGCTTGGGATAATAAGGACAAAATAGGTCTCATGTTTCTCCTGCTTGCTACTGCAGATGAGGTCCAGCCTCATATCTGTGATGCCAAAACTAGTAAAGGAGCTTGGGATGCTTTGATTATTGTGTATGAAGGAAATAATCAATCCACTATTCTAAACCTTCAAACTCAACTACATACTCTCAGTATGAATTTTGGGGAGACAGTTGATATATTTCTTTGCAGAGTGGTTGACTTGAAAGCCAAGTTGAATGCCATGGGAAAACCAGTGGATGATGATCTCTTGAATTTTGTTATCTTGAGAGCATTGCCAGATTCCTACAAGATGTTGATCACTTCCCTCAATGTTTCTGTAGACAAGTATCATTTGTGGAGTTGGTAAATTTGCTTCAGACTGAGGAGGCAAATCAGGTTCAGAAAGATGAGGTGCCAGATAATGCTCTTTCCACACAACAAAGTGGTAAGAAGCAAGGTCAGTTTCAAAAAGGGGGTTCTTCTTCCAAGGGCAAAGGGAAGCAAAATCAGCAGAAGGATAAAAAATATTGCAAAATTTGTGATATGAATAACCATGACACCAACAGGTGTTGGTTCAAAAACAAACAACAAGATGACCAACCTTCTAAAAAGAAAGGCAAAGAGAAACATAAATATAAAAAGAAACATAAGCAACCTAAGGGACATGTTGCTTATGCTGACTCCAACTCAGACTCAGATTCTCCTAGGTCCGAATCAGATTTTGACTCTGAAAGAGCACACAAGGTGCTCATGACCCATACTTCATCTTCCCAGATAGATGTTGTATGGTATATTGATTCAGGAGCTAGTAAACATATGACTGGAGATAAATCATGGTTTGAAACATTTGAGGAGAAAGAAGGTAAGCCAGTCACCATTGCTGACAATCAAGTCTACCAGGTGAAGGGTGAAGGGAATGTTTATGTCTCTCTTCCCGATGGTAAATGTCAGATAGAGAAGGTTCTCTATGTTCCTGGATTAGCCAATAATCTGCTGTCTATTCCACAAATGTTGGATAGAGATATGGAGGTTGAGTTCCGAGTTGTGAGAGGCAAGAAGAGATGTTTCATCACCCACAAAGGTAAACATGTTGCCACTGGATCCTACAAGCATGGCTTGTTCATTCTAGATGCTCTTTCCACACCTCATGTTGCTCTGGTTGCAACTACAAAGGAGGCCACTTCTCTCTGGCATAGACGTTATGGGCATCTAAGTTCAAGATATTTGCTTGAATTGCAAAAATATGACATGGTAAGAGGACTTCCTCACCTCTCCTATGTCTTACCAGTTTGCTCGGATTGCTTAGTAGGGAAGCAACACCGAGTACCTTTTGAGGCTAGCTCTTCCAGAGCTACGAAACCTTTAGAGTTGATACACACCGATCTGTGTGGTCCTATGCCAACCAGCTATGGTGGAAAGAAGTATTTTCAATTGTTTGTTGATGATTACTCACGAAAGATGTGGGTTTTCTTTCTTCAGTTGAAATCAGAGGCTTTTTCATACTTTCGACAATTCAAGAAACTTGTTGAGAAGGAATCAGGATGTTTCATCCAAACCCTCCGCTCAGATCGAGGGGGGGAATACACCTCTAAAGAATTTTCCTCATTTTTGGAAGAACATGGGATAAAAAGACAACTGACTACAGCCTATACACCTCAGCAAAATGGAGTTGCAGAGAGAAGAAATCGTTCCATTGTGGAAATGGTTCGATGTATGCTAAAGGGCGCACATCTTGAGGATCAGTATTGGGCAGAAGCAGTCAACACAACATCATATCTCCTAAATAGAGCACCCACCAGAGCTCTACAAGGAAAAACGCCACAAGAAGCATGGAATGGAAAGAAACCTTCTGTTTCTCATCTAAAAGTTTTTGGATGTAAAGCATTTATGCACATCCCAAAACAGAAAAGGAAGAAGTTAGATGAGAAGACACTGCAATGTATTTTTCTTGGCTATGATGAGTTTTCAAAAGGATATCGCTTGATAGATCCTATAACCAAGAAAACACATATAAGTAGAGATGTAGTATTTGATGAAGCTTCCACATCAGATATCACATCTACAAATGTATACCTTGAAGAAGAAGAAGAAGAAGAAGAAGAACCTAAGAGAGAAAGCTCATCTCCAAAGAAGAAGGTTCCGAAATGGTATACTAGTACATTGAGAGATTCTAAACTGAATACACTTCCAGATCTAACTCAAGATCGACCATGCACTCGGAGTATGACACAACAAAAAAAATAGAGATATCATCTTCAGAGGTTGATGAGCTTTGCCAATAGTTTGATGATCTATCTGTAGATGCAGAGGAAGACAGAGACACAAAAATGGAAAATGAACAGGTTTATATGACAACATTGGATGAAAATGAGCCTGTAACAGTTCAAGATGCACTTAGAGAGCCTTAGTGGAGGTTTGCTATGGAAGCAGAATACACATCTCTCATGAAGAATAATACATGGAAGCTAGTCAATCTGCCTACAGGAAAGAAGCCCATTGGTTGCAAATGGGTGTTCAAAGTAAAATATAAAGCAGATGGTACTATTGATAAGCATAAGGCCCATCTTGTTGCAAAGGGCTATGCTCAAAAAGAAGGCATAGACTATGAAGAGACTTTTGCCCCTAATGCAAAGATGACTACCATTCGAGTAATTTGTGCCATGGCAGCTCAGTTTGGGTGGAAGTTACATCAGATGGATGTGAAAAGTGCCTTCTTGAATGGTGACTTACAAGAAGAAGTATACATGACCCAACCAGAAGGATTTGTAGCTGAAGGGCAAGAGCATAAAGTATGCAAATTGATCAAATCCTTGTATGGGCTCAAACAAGCCCCTCGAGCTTGGTATATCAAGATAGATAGTCACCTACTGCAGCATGGATTCAAAAGAAGTCCTTCAGATGCAAATCTCTATATTAAGAACAATGGTTCTAATATAGTGATCTTGGTGTTATATGTAGATGATCTGATCATAACAGGAAGTTCAGAGAAAATGATTGATGCAGTAAAAGATGATTTGAAACAATCTTTTGAAATGACAGATCTAGGACTTCTTCACTATTGTCTTGGTTTAGAAGTAACTCAGAAAAAGCACCATATCAGAGTTACACAAAAGAAGTATGCCAAGACATTAGTTGAAAAATATCGGATGACTAACTGTAAGTCTAAAGCAACTCCAATGGAACAAGGACTTAAGTTATCATGATATGATGCATCACCACAGGTAGATGGTACTCTCTATCGTCAACTGATTGGGAGTCTCCTATATCTAACCAACACCAGGCCTGATCTCAGTTTTGTTGTGGGTTATCTTTCACGGTTCATGCAGGAACCCAAAGTAAGTCATTGGAAAGCAGCAAAAAGAGTTCTACATTATGTCCGTGGTACAACAAATTTTGGCTTGGAATACAAAAAGAATAACAAGTTCTATCTACAAGGATACACGGACTCCGACTATGTTGGATCCATTGATGATCGAAAATCAACTTTTGGATACATATTTCATCTTGGGTCTGGTCCTGTCTCTTGGCATAGCAAGAAGCAGCAGGTGGTTGCTATTTCTTCTACAGAGGCAAAATATCGAGCAGCTAGTGGAGCAGTCTGCGAGATAATATGGTTACGTCGCATTCTTACAAACATGGGTCTTCCAATGAATCTTCCACTGCATTTGTTTTGCGACAATCAAGGTGTTTTGAATCTTGTCAAGAATCCAATTTTTCATGATCGCACCAAACACATTGACACTCATTGTCATTTTATTCGTGATGAAGTTCCAAAGCACAACATACAGCTCCAATACATTCCCACTGATATGCAAGTTGCAGATATCTTCACCAAGGCACTTGCTCGTGTCAAATTTGAATTGTTCCGCAATACTCTTGGTATTTGCCAATAATGTAATAAGGGGGGATGTTAGCATAATATATATCATAGGATATATTAGTGAAGGGTATATTACATTCATTGGCATATTAAAATAGCGCCTCCGTGCTCTCCAGTTATTAAGTTGGTTTGTCAAACCAACTCAGGTGGTTCAACCACCTGAACCACCTATGGAATGTATATCATGCTCTTCTTTGATAATAATCAATGCTTCGTATTTCATGAATGCTGCAAATTCTTTACTAAAAATGATTTTCTATTGCTAGAAATGTAATATATGTTCTGTCAAAATGCCATTGACCATGAGCATGGTTTATAGGATACCATAAATTTTATATCATTTTATGTCGATAAGTAGGACGACAAAAAATCACATGATAGGTGCTTGGATTGCTTCATAAGTGAACTCCTGCCCCTTACTTTTAAATATTTGATATATATTTTAATAATGTCAAGAATAGTGTCTACAAGCAACGCTTGTATTCTCCATCAACATTATGCACTGATTTATTTATATAATGTCCATCATTAAGATTTTCATCTACATTACGTACTAACTTCCTTATAGAAAGTCCACTGTTATACATTGTTAACAAATTTAAACTCCCTGCAACCTCAGCAAGAAATACCAACTGGATTAGTTGTTTTAATGATGCATATAAGCATAAAAATAGGCAAATTCACATGTAATGGAATTTAAGGAAAGAGAAGTAAAACAACATATCAATCTTTTTAACCTACTGTTGGTTAGCCCACACAAGGACCTAAAGAATCAACCAAAAATGGGTCAAGAGCAGGACAAGACCAATAAAGGGTCAAAATAGAGAAATGGAAAGAGGTTTTCCCCTAAATTCATGAGACATGGAGGACACAACAAAAGCCAGCAGGAAGGCATCAAAATAGAGTTATGGAATCTGATATGAAATATTTAGTATTTCACAGTGAATTATTTAATACAAAAAGAATGTTGTTTTTTCATTTCTCCAACTGCCTGCTTTAGCTCTTATTGAATAGCTATAGCATGCACAACCTTCATTATAAGATCAAAATTTCATAAAATCAATATAAATTAACCAAAAAATCAGCATACCCATAAGGGTATAGCTTGGTAATAAAGCCAAAGTGCATATGAACATAACTGTAAAGGAATGACTGCCTCAAGAAGCTTAAGGTGTCACAAATGTGCCTCATATAAAGAGGATCAATTGTTTTGAGAAAGGAAAATTTTGCAAACATGAGGCACATTGCATAAGTTTTTAATGTCTAATGGAAACAAGAGCAGTGGGTGGGGCATTTTACCTTACAAAATCATAAGTTGAAATTAATATGGGTATAAGTTGATAGCTGCAACACTGAAACAAAAGCAATCCAAGTTTGGATAGAGTGGGTGGTAGTTATGCTCTCTAATAAATCAAAA
The DNA here is from genome assembly GCA_028583015.1 of Wollemia nobilis. Taxonomy (NCBI): domain Eukaryota; kingdom Viridiplantae; phylum Streptophyta; class Pinopsida; order Araucariales; family Araucariaceae; genus Wollemia; species Wollemia nobilis. Next base: position 1,491,144 of record JAQPPZ010003287.1, on the reverse strand, counting down.
CCCAAAGAGAGATCACAGACAAGTCGTTACCTTCATTGTAAGGCAGCTTCTAGAGTTGTGGAAGTTGAAGTTCTCAAGGACAAAAACTTTCGTTTTTTCTTTTTTTTCTTTTTTCCCCAAAGAAAAGCACACCTTAGAACCTCAAAGGATGTTGTCTGAAGCACATATGGATATACACTTTTAGTATTGCTGTTTTCTGTCTTGCCACTTGTGTAAGTCCAGAAACAACAGGAATATCAATCAAATCAGTCAGTGGATGACCCGTTGCTGTGAGATAGAGACAATTTAGACATTTTCCTTGGGAGGACCTGTTGATTATGGATCCATAAAGTACATTCTACGTTGTCGGGATCAGAATAAGAAATTCAGCGAAGTACTAAACAAATGCTAATCAAGATAGGCTTGCCATCCTCCAGTTTCTAACTTCTCTGCCTTCTTTAGAACTGTTTCTCTCATATCAATCTGGTATTGGCTTATTCTGAAAACACAAATACACATCTATTAGATAAAATTTGTAGCTTCTTCCATCAAATTTCCTTGTATTTCCTAATCTATAAGCAAGAGATGATGAAACCTACCGTTTCTGTAGATCAGTATCTGTAGTACCCAATATCCGGATCGCCAACAAGCCAGCATTTGTTGCATTTTGAATTGCAACAGTGGCAACAGGCACACCTTTAGGCATCTGTAAAAATGCATGTATGGTTTAAAAAGGACCTATAGATAACCCTTCAACAAAAACAATGCATTCTGCTTTGTAACCCTTACTATACCGATCGAATTATACATGTAAGATAAAACAAAAATTTCCCTTGCTCTCACAAGGGGATCTCATGCCCAAGAGGCATTCTGGCGCAGCTGTGACCTAGAAGATCACATTTGCCTTTGCCGTTATATGAGAAATGAACTTCAATAGTTTTGTGTCTTAAACCATCAAAAAACTAGGATAGTTTGGTCTCTATTAGAACAAAGCAAAACAAGACAGCATAAAACCAAGATTTCTACCTGCTTTTGATACACCCCTGCTTTTTAGGACAAGAACCAGTGTCAGAAGTAGGACCAGGGTAAGGTCTTTTAGGCTCAACCAAATCTTCAGTTTGGAAAGACCGATGCAGTGCTAGTCTAATGATCTTTATTTGCTTAATGCCTCTCGCTATTAACATTTCCATGTAGATTTATGAAGCCATATCTTAAGCTCTGGATGAGTCTACAGGGGGAGAAAAGCATGTTTAGCCGATTCGATGTGAACATTCTAATGACCTGGGAGTGCCTTTAATAAGAACCAACTGAAAGACTTTCCTCTGCAAACCCTGTTAATCAGATCTGTTCAACAGGGCAACTTTTGGCAACCTAGGACCTTCTGCCATATAAGAAAAAATTAACAGGTTCTCTCTGGGATACCGAAAAGACCTGACTAACAAGAAGCCTGAAAACACATTATTTTGACTAAAATTATTAAACTATGTAGCTCTGTTGCAGCACCACAGGAAGGTTGCTTGAACATGCTGTTGAGGCATGAGGAGATATACTCAGGCAACCTTTTAGGCTGTATACAAATTCCACTTTATTTATCAAGCTACCTGAGTTTCTCCATGTTTCAGCTGGTGATATGTTTTATGAATGGCAATAGCTAGGCCCTTCTTGATATTTTTGCCATAGTATTCAGCTTATAGAGCATGAAAATTACATGAATGCTGGCATGTAAATATAAGTATTAAATTCCAGTATGAGCTGTATGCCACCTCCATGTTTTAAATGTTGATATGTTGTATGAATACTTAGAAATATAGGCTTTCATGGCATGCCTTTGCTGTTGCAGTAGTCTGGTCAGCTAGCATTACTAGTAAGGATACAACAGCATATGCATATGATGATATGATTAATAGCAGCAATCAAAAATGTGAAATAGCATTTCAAATACCTGAACAATTGATAGCAAAGAGTCCATTCCATCCAATGATGAACCTCTAACAGGAACACCAATAACAGGAAGGGGAGTCATTGCAGCAACCATACCTGCCACAAGCACTTGTGTTACTAGATTAACACATTCCAAACTCTTGTTCAAATGCCAGTGATCTGTAGCAAGCAATACTTGTTATATCTTTATTTCTTAGCATCAAATTTTCACTCACCAGGCAGATGTGCTGCCCCACCTGCACCTGCTATGATGACCTTCATACCTCTTCTATGGGCCTGATTAGCATATTCTACCATTCTTTCAGGTGTTCGATGAGCAGATACAATGGTCATCTGCCAGATAATAAAATTCAATTATTTTCTCAAATTGAGAGACCCTCAATACTGCCTCTCATTCCTTCAAGCTGCTCTAGCTTTTGCTTTTTTAAGAAAAATCTATAAAATTCATATGGACTGCGAACCAACCTCATATGGAACATGAAATGATTCAAGAACTTCTGCAGCAGATTTCATGACAGTCAGATCAGAATCTGAGCCCATTATAATACCAACTAGTGAAGTCCCTGTAAGATTTTAAAGAGAGTAAGAATTCAGAGTACTCTCAGAAGTAGTTATGAACTGGATCAGGACTAGAAATTAGACAGAATTTCAATGCTAATGGAAAAAGGAAATTATTCAAACAACAAAGAAAACTAGGGTAAGCTTCTCCATGCATTTGATTGGTGCAACTGCAATCAAAAATCATGGTTTTTGTGCATCTGCAAATATGAAAGTAAACAACAAGCAAGTTTTCCTAATGATACTAGCACAATTAATGTCGTTTATGCCATAGCACATGTTTATGTGCTACTTATACTTCAATTTTTCAATTTTACCAGGGTAAAAAACAAAGTGCAAAAGAAAGCATAAAATAAAACAATCTCCCTTTGCTGAAAGAAATGCTGAATGATTTAGAGCAAGATATTATCCTTGCTATATGGAAAATCTCTGTGAGAAAATCCTTATTTCTGATTTATTTTAAATGAGTTCACACTTTTTTTTTTTTTCGAGGAAAGAATAGTAAGATTCCTAACTTTATGACATACATATCATGGTATCTTTTCAACTAAGATTTAAGATCGAATAAATGTATGCTATTCAAATGTCACATATACTAAATCTATTGTCACTTATGTTCTTAATACATGCCAGACAGTTTCCTTCATTCCAGTCTTACTTTGTCTCTACATTTACCCCACTTGATATGTTTACATCTATGTGCATTAAATTTTAATGATTCAGAAAATTCAAAATAGCATAAATAGATTTTCATTTGGTTGTCTCTTTGGTGACCACAAAATGCTATCTATCTAGATCTACAATTCTAAACAAAACAAATTTTAAAACATTGCATGTCTCTACCTTCATAGTACCCCATACAATGCTTTTGTGTTAATTTGTAAATATGTACTCTTTTCTAAACGAGACAGTTCTTGGAGACCAACCACCTTATTGAAAATATGGTAAGGGTATTTTCCAAATGATTCTTTCATTAAAGTGAAGTATCAGTGAGCTCTCTACCATGCCAATCAAATAGAAGTTTGATAAAAATAACCGATAAAATATTTTAAGCTGAATTGCCAGTTCTCGTAACATTCCTAAATATCATGAAGGCTAACATTCAGAGCATGAACAAATATATCATCCAAAAACAATAAATAGTCAATCATATTAAGCTAGATTTAGCTAAATTTCCATGAAAATATCATGTGACCTTACTAAATACCATGAAGTATTACTAGCATGAATGGAAGATTAAGGAATCTCTCAGGCATATTTAACTCCTATGATAAAACTGGGAATATAAAGGATTATAATTTGCAAAAACATTAAACTCCTACTCTGTAAAGAAAACAAAGGCTTATTCCACCATTAAAACAACCAAAGTTTCTCCCTCTCACAAAGAGAGAGAGAGAGAGAGAGAGAGAGAACCTGAATTATCATTTCCAGAGCTACTTGCAAACTCTTTAGCCAAAACTCTTGAAGGGATTTCTAGATGATGTCTACTTCCAGTACCAAAGCTACTATCCTGATTGTTGCTGTCGATTATAAACTTCATGCGTGTTCTCACTATGTCCATGGAAGGTCCTACAACAGTAATGTGGCCCATCTTACGCTGCTTTCTCATTTCTGCATGAACCCAGATGTAAGCATTGGGAAGACCAATATAGAATACCTTATGCAAAAATGAATGTACCCAAATCCACCAGCTCTAAGAACTATGGAGAAGGGGAGCACTGAAGATAAAATCCAAATCCAATATATGTGCCTTATAAGTTCTAACTTACCTGATTTCCCATACCAGTGAACATTTGCACCAGGAACCGATACTGCCCTTCTCATAAGTTGATGTGCTTTACAAAAGCCACTCTCTCCCTGATACATCACAACAGGCCATATGTGGTTAACTCAATTTCTTACTCTTCACTTGCACATCTTTTCACTCAAAGCAACATTTAATTAATAACTGGATTCAGTTTCTCACTCTTCTCTAATCTTGCACATCTCTTCACTTGAGCAACCTTTTATAAATAAATGAATTACAATAAATGGAACAACATTAAGGGCAAAACTCAAAGATATCTTGTAGCAACTTATGCATATCTATACCATCACCAACCATTGAATTTGATTAGATCAACTCCATAAGCAAATACTTTCAATTATCAGTATTAACTTCTACAGCATAAAAGTTCCTTATTAAAGGGAATGATGTCAAACAAAAGGAAGTCAAAGCCACAGATCAGATCAAATAATTCTGTTAATGTCCACTGACAACCAAATTAGGCCAAGAGGGCTCATCAGAAATAAACTGTTACAATCACTGCAATGACCCAAAAAGTACAATAACAACAACAGGATAAACTAAACTAGAACAAACTACACTTAAGCGAAACTACCATATAGCATCACATCATAGCCTCGAGAAGTTGAACCAAAATGGTTTGTTCTAAACTAGTAAATAGTTTTCAATGCATTTTTGTTCTTGACATCTAACGTCTGACTCCTTAACAAGTTCAGTTCGAATACGATATGAAACAACGAAAAATGATATTTTTGATGGACACATTAACTGTTCGATTGGTTGCTTGAGTGAGCCTAATGGTTAAAACTTTGGAACTCCAAATAGGATTTCCAAGGTTCGAATCGAAAGGGGGTAGGATTGTGCACCATGCTCCGGTAACTAGAGCTTGGTTGGATTAACACATATGTGGTAAAACACATCGTCCCATATGGCCTATGGCCTTGTGGATGTTAAAATCTACTTCATAACTTCTTGAGATTACCCAAAACAACTTAAGGGAAAGAAAAGGGTATAGGTCATGTACATCATAAATGCAGGATTTTAATAGTCAATGATAAGAAATGGCATCACAAGTTTTGTTGGCCTGAGATGGGGTATCTCATCAACAATTATTCTGTATTGCCTACTGTTCCTGCCACTAAGAAATTGTCCTAACAAACTTGGGATGTAAGACCTTCCTAAGTATAACAGATTAACACAGAGGAACAAAAAAAGGAAAGAAAACATGTAGCAACCACATTTAGGTTTAAAAATATAGAAAAATATGCTCATACACACAATTAAACTATAGTGAAAACAAATGTAACAAGGATGATATTTAAAATTAATATTACAATGAAGTGCAGAATGCTTCAATATATATATAGCAATGCCTTGGCAAAGTAGTAGACATAAATCAAAATCTGTAATTTGTCATGCTTGCAAGATATTTCATCATGTAAAGAGAGAATAAGAGAACTCTCTGAGAATTCCAGCATCTTCTACTTCAACTAATCTAATGGTCCATGATTCCATTTCCAGTCATTCATGGATTTTATATATAAAAAATTAATTAGAGTCTGCTAATAAAAAAATTTATGATCTCAGAAAAGTCAAGTTAGAATTATCTGATTTAAATTTATACAAGTTATATGTCAAAAACTCAGCAGCCCAAATTTTTTACTTGGACTTGAACTTGGCAAAATCACTGAAAAAAAAAAGAATATACACAAATTCTCTCTCTCTCACACACACTAAGAATACTTAATTTACATGTAACATACTTCAAAAATGCAGAAAAGACAAATACAGAGATCTTAAAAGATAATTTAATTAGATTTTGATAAAAGAGTACAACTACAATTCATGTCATATCATCATCACCATTCAAGTTACAATAATGCAACATCCTCAAAAGATGGAGAGTACTTGTAAAACTTGCTAGAAAAACTCTCTAGTACTCACCAAAAACTCCTGGAAACCTGCCTCAATAGTCTAAGCACAAAATAAATGACAAGCCTTTTGCAAGGCAACTAATTGCGAGTCAGTCACAAGTTTCAGAACAATGAACCAAGTTTCCCATTCCAACAGCAGTGATAGGCCTCAATAGTTCACGATCATTTAGGCCTTCCATGGTAATGTTGAAATATTTGTGATCAGACCTTATTAGGCCAAGGCCAACAGTGATGAAGTACCTATGGGTGCTCTTGATGTAAGCCTATGGGCAAGTCCTATGTAAGCCTACAAGCATCTAGCCTAAGGGCACACTCACACTCATGTATTCACCCTTAGTGATATTGGTTAATCCAACTTTATGGATAACCTTGATTAAAGGGTGTAATTTATTATTATTTTATTGTAAGTTAACCTCAAGGTCAAGTTAATGTCGGCTTGAGGTTAACCACTCATTGGGGTTTTGGTATCACTATAAATACCCCTCAATGAGCAATCATTTGTATCATAGTGTGATATTAGAAAATATTGTGGGAGTGCCTGCAAGCACCCATCCCTTATTCCTTTTCTCATATCGTGTTGTTTGTCTATACACTCTTCTATTTAGTTCTTTTCGCTTTTTCTGCATATGATTGTGGTGAATGAATGTTTAGGGATGTTTCTAGAAATTATTGTGAATTCCAACGTGCTATCAAAGCCAAAATAATTTCAAGGGGGGTGCCAGTTCAGCACTTTTGGAGATTTTGTCATTTTAACGCATGTTTTTGCATCCAAAAAAAATGCCCATTTTCCCTCCAAAAAATCAAAATTTGAATTTTTAATACGGAACATTCTACGAAATATTCTACTGTGGCAAGAAAAGGCAGAGAAGGGTGTGTGGCTATTTTGGCAGCAAACTTCAGCCATTTTGTTTAACTTCCTTCTTTCACCCAAAGTACCACCAATAGGCAGTAGCGCAGTGGCAGGATTACTTACTTGGATGCGAGGGGTGCCGCATGCGATTCCTGCCAAAGGTAACCCTTTTTTTACAGTAAAAGTTTTTTTTCTTTCTCCAAAAAGAACATGCTTTCCAACAAATCCCATCCACGATGGCAGCACAATGGCAAAATGGTTGATTCTTTGGCAGGACGTCCCAAGTTCAAGTCCTGCTGACAGTATTTTTTTGTCCTTACATGGTTGTTGCATTCTCCAACAGGACTTTTTTATCTTTACATGGTTGCTGCTTCCTTTAAGAGCACAAGGGAAAAATAAGTGAGTCCTATGTCTCAAAGGCACATAGAGCATGCTTGGCCATGCTTGCATGCTTAAGACCCTCACTACCTAAGGACCCATGTTCAAGTCCCATTGGCAACATAGTCCAATCATTGGGCATAAATTTTTAATTATATATATATATATATGGAGGACAACCAACCTAATTCCGACAAGTGTCAACATCGATTTGCTATCACCATCCAAATTGGCAGTCCTATCAATGAGTGTCGTCGGTCGATGAGGCATTTGGAGGTGACAAGTGGCAACTTCCGATTCATTGGATTTTCTCCTAAGGTCTGTCATTTAATTTTTTGCTCTCCTTTCAGCTTTAATATGCCACAACTTCCAAAGGCCACAACTTTTGCATACAAAAGCATTTTGGGTCCTTTTTTTTAAATCGCACAATTTTTCGAGCTCTTTAGATTGGTGACATCAGTTCAAGGACCTGTTAATATTTTGTGGGAATTTTCTGTGCAAAATGGACTCAATTGGCAATGTTCTTCGCCTCAAGATCATATATGATTTAAAATCCTTCTTTTGCAAGAAGGTCATAGGTTCAATCCTCTTTTTCTTTCACTTCTTTTATCACAGCAAGTTATATGTCTTCAAAAAGCACCAAACATCTAACTCCAACTGAGCTCGATGGTATAGCAGTTGGTTAAGTGTACTAGATTTGAGAGATATCAAAATTTTTGTGTTTATCCTTCTCTTTTCCAATTGTGGATGTTTGCTCTAACTCCAACAACCGTCTAGTGTGGTGATTGGTAATCTTTTGGGCTGCAAAAGGAGTAGGTTTTAGATTATCAATGCAAGGTATGCTTTGTTTCTATGGGCCCTTTCTAGCCATTGGGGTTGATTATTCAGAGACCTATCTATTGCTTCATGATTCAGTTGCCTTCTCTTGAGATTGGGGGACAGATTGTGGTCACCATAGTGCATGTTGAAGATCTTCTCACGGGAAGCTCAACATCTTGATCTAGGAGGTGGAGTTATGGCTTCATGTTCAAGAGAGGTTGATCCAGTTCATGTACCTTTGGCAAAGAGAAGATAGCAAGATCCATTGGCCCATACAAGCATTCATTATGGGGGAGATGTATCATCTCTAATGTCTTCTCTCCTTGGCCCCTCAATTCAAATTATGGAGGGTGTTGAAATATTTGTAATCTGACCTGATGAAGTACCTATGGGTGCTCTTGATGTAAGCCTATTGGCAAGTGCTATGTAAGTCTATGAAAGCCTATGGGCATTCTTCTACGTAAGCCTATGGGCATCTATGTGTAAGGCTACGAGCATCTTCTTGTAAGCCTAAGGGCACCCTCAAGTATTCATCCTTAGTAATATTGGTTAATTTACCTTTATGGATAACCTTGATTAAAGGGTGTAATTTATTATTATTTTATTGTAAGTTAACCTCAAGGTCAAGTTAATGTCGGCTTGAGGTTAACCACTCATTGGGGTTTTGGTATCACTATAAATACCCCTCAATGAGCAATCATTTGTATCATAGTGTGATATATGAAAATATTGTGGGGGTGCCTATAAGCACCCATCCCTTATTCCTTCTCTCAAATCATGTCGTTTATCTCTTTTCTTATTTTTTGTCTATATGCTCTTCTATTTTGCTCTTTTTCCTTTTTCTGCATATGATTGTGGTGAATGAATGTTTCAAGATGTTTCTGAAAAATATTGTGAATTCCAGCAGGTAAGTAATTGTGGGTGAAATTCATTCTTACCACTTAAAACTATGCTTGCTCAAGTTTGAAGCCAAAATGATTTTTGCAAGGTTCCACGAGCCGGGGGGACGGGAGGACGGAGGGACGGGGGGACGGGTTTCCGGGGACGGTGGGGGACGGCAGGCCGATTTTAGGGGACGGCTCGGGGACGGCTAGTATAATACTATAAAAATTGACTTTTTTTAGAAATTTAGAATAATCTACACATTCAGAATTCTACACCCAACAAAAATGATAATTTCATATTACTAATCAATTATGTAAGTGCAGCCATTCATATTCAAAGGGAACAATGTTCAAAGGTAACCATCATTAAAGTTCAACAACTATAACTTGAAGGTTCAGCCAAGGATATCAAGTGCAAACAATGTTCAAACAGTCATCATTTTAAGTAATAACAGTCATCATTTTTTCAGCCACCAATGTTCAAACAAAGACTGTCATTTTTAAAAAATTTCAGTCACTAACTGTTCAAATTTTCAGTCACTATACCAAAAGAATTGGTATTGTTTAAATAAACCTCCTTTTAGTCTTGTAATGATGGCATTATAGCATAATTCCAAAGACCCTTACCATAGGTCCTTGGGGATTAGACCCCACAAGTGAATTAGTTTAGTGTTGGCTTTGGTGGGGAAATTTTGTAAGCATGAAAGTTTGATTTTAAGTACGAGACAAGAACCAAATTAGGGCTAACCTTGTACAAATCAATATAAAGCAACTCTTTTATTGCACACCTTCATATTGGAACCCTAAGTTTTGGTGAAAGAGAGAGTGGAGGTCTGAACCATCACTGCAAACTAGCAAGGATGCAATGACACTGCCTCATGGAAGCCATGCCCTAATCAAACCTCTGATTTTGCTGACTTCTTGCAAAACCCATTTGTGGATTCTAATTGAAATGAGTGGGGTACATGGAATGAGATGGATTTGGTGCTGGAAATGCACCATTTTTGGTCTTATAACAGTAAACCCTCAGAGGTTTGGGACACCAAAAAAAAAAAAGAGGAAGCGAGACAGTGAATAGAGAAAGCTTGTGCAAATTTTGCCAAGAACATCTAGGGTTTTGTTGCAAATAGAACCAGGTACTATCCTTGGTTAAATTATTTGTTTACCATTCATGTTGAGATGAAAATAACTCGTGTAGAAAGAGTTTTTCATGCTGCTGTGGAAATAAGTGAAGTCTTCTATTTTCACTCCTTGTTTTGTTAGGTTTAGGGTTTGATGGGGGGTGAGACTCAAAATGGGTCCCACCCCTTACCATTTTTTAAGTTTTTTTTTTTTTTTTTTCCCCTTGGGTGAGGATGCCCAGCCGTGGGGGACGGCTGGGCCCCATGGGGGACGCTCAGACCGTCCCCGGGGACGGCTGGGCATCCCCAGGGACGCCCCAAAAAGGGGGACGTCCCGAGGACGGGAGGCCACAGGCCTCAGCCGTCCCGGGGACGTTTCCCAGCCGTCCTCCAAAAAGGGGGACGGGGGGAAACGTCCCCCGTGCTGGGGGACGCAGGAAACGGGGGAACACTGGATTTTTGTTTATAATATTATTAATTAAGTTTTTTTGCAGTTCCACGAGAAGGAATTTAAAATTTATGCTTTTCTCTATGGCAATAACTTTTAGGCTTTTCTATAGTGAACCAATCCCAATTAGTCAAATTCTTTTTTCTTTAGTATCATTAATAGAAGAATGCTATATACAAAGTGAACTGCAATGCTATTTATCACCTTATTGGTAACCACTGATACAATAACTACTATCAAAGCTATGATTTGCAGCATACTTTCAAAAAATAATAACCGGTTTAAAGTTCACATTACAAGTGAGAACTTAAATTGGTATGAAGCCAACATTCTATGAACATTATTTGAAGTTGCAAGTAAAGATTCTTGCAAAGGCAATTTTTGTTTGGCTTGAAAAATCACATACGTAATAGTTGAAAAGAGACTAATATCGAGACAAATCAAGGGCCATGACATATAAGATTGTAGCAGGGAAGAATCCCAAAAATGCCCCATCCCCAAGGTTTATTATAAATAGAACTACGACAAGCAGATAACCAACTCAAAGGTACCTTATAACAGAATGCTTAAAAAGACTGCATGGATTAAAGAAAATGCAGCAAGAATAGCATTTGGGATACATGCAAACTAATTAGTGGTAAGGAAACTAACACTGAGAGCTGTACAGACTAATTCATAAGTGCTTTTAACATATTCACAAGAAAAAGGGCACCAGGTTACTCATGTCAGAATGAAAAGTGGGTTGATAATGCCTACTTGGGTGTGGATATGATCTTGAGCTTTAAACCTGCATTTCTGACCTGAGAATAACTATCTCAGACTGACACTAACATCGTTACTTCAGATGAGTTTGTGTGCCCTTATGACTACCTCTCATAAAGGGTTCATGGCAGAAGCTTAAGTTGTGGAAGAGGGATTAATAGCCTCTCACAAGAGGATTTTACTTTCATGTCACAATGTTCTTTACTCCAGAATTAACAGAAGTGATAAAAGGTTTCCATGCAACCTGTTCAAAGACGGAAACAAGAGTGGAGGGACAGCACTAAGACTGTTGATAATCAGCCAAGCAGTCACAATATTAAGAAGCTTAAGAAAGGCAGCCTAACCTATAGCTGTAAATGAGTAAAAGGCCAAGGTGGCAATTCTCCACCAGACTCAAGGAACTTTATGCTGACCATAGGTGGATATTCTTTTGTTGACTTGGTAAAGGGTAAGCACAAGACACGGTCATAACTGTGTTCCAATGATAGCAGGTATAGTCTCTCTGATGCAACATTGGTATGACAAATTCAAACCAAGATATGCCTCCCAACATAAATATCCTCTTCAGATGGAGTCTCACAGGCTCCCAAAGCATGTTAAATGCTGTATTGAGAAGATAGCTCGGATATATAGTCGAATACTTATTTGTCACAAGAGTGGGATTAACCATAACAGTGACCCACTTGACCACATAAGTATTGGGAAACATCAATAAATGCTTCTCGTGTTCCATACTCCCAAAAGGAGCCGGTGTTGAGAAAATATTTGCAGTTCTTAAACAGCGACTTGATGAAAACTGACTATGAAGTTTAAACTCTTATCCTGAAATGAGAGGGAAGCACCTGGAGATAGCAAGAGAATGAGTGTCCAAATGATAGTCTCTTGTGTGTATCTTGATGAGTTCCTACTTCAAACAACATAACTTTAAACTTATAATGGAATTTATAACTTCAAAACATTATTTTTGGACTAATTTGGCTAAACAAGTAGGCACCATATGACTCATGTAGGAACTCTTTAGGAATGAAACGAGGGACTTATTGCTATAGTTATTTAGTTTTAAGCCTCCAAAATATGTGGATGATAAGATCCGTCTTTCTTTCTCACCAATTTAATCACCTCAAGTAAGGACTTTCTTTTTTTTTTTTGTGGAAAACACCCCTTTCAAGGTGCCACTTTCAGGTAAGTCCCAAGGAGGCAAGGGTATCTGTTCCGCCAAAATCGCCGAGGGCTCGCACCTTGTCTGCCCCCTTTGGCACACTCAAAGAGCATGCCTAGCCCAAAGTAAATCAGCCAACAAGCCGCGCATTAACCAGCCAAAAAGGTCGACAAAAAACCAATTACTTAAGGCTCATGTGGATTGCAACATACAAAAGGCTTTCTCCAGCCTGCTTTCACCATGACTAGCTCTAGTAGCACCTTCATTATCTTTATTGATTAGAGAAATAATTCTACGCTTCTATCAAAGATTTTCTTCCTCTCCTTAACTGAATTAATTTGTTTGTCTTTCTTTTGGTATGTGAGGTAGACTTTAGTACCAAACGCAAAGCACTAGGGGAGAGGTTCCCAAAGTCTTTTGATTTTTTCCTCCTCTTCACTTCTTCACTGTCCTCTTTTTTATTTCCTTCAAGATTCAAGGTCTGCAAGATGCTATAATTGAAAGGAACAATAGAAATATCATTTACATTAGGAATTAAGGAGGGGTTTGAGGTAGAGGTTACCACATTTTCAAGAATAGGTCTTTGTTGCAGGAGGGTTTGGCCAATCTCCTCCTTTTCTAGTTGACAAGGCCCCTTCAAGGGAAGGTCCAGGGTCTTTCACCCAAAATCTCTTCGCGCTGAATAGGTTCATTAGCCTCCATTGAAGTATCTTCGCGGCTCAACCATAGATGGGGATTCCTCTGGATTAAATCCCCTTCCTCTAGGATTTTAGGATCTTTCATTGACTACTCGACAAGAATTTCCATTGCATTTTCCCCCTACTCCCTTTCTTGTTTGTTTGTTCATGTTCCTCTCGAGGGATATGCATGGATTCCTCCATCTCTTGGTTTGTCTCTTGCAGAACCGCAAATTTGTTTGTTTGTTGATTTTTTTATTCCCCTTTCTGCTGCCACATTTGCTTATCCTTTTTGTTTGCCAATTTTGGAGATTGCCACTCTTCCTTCTTCCCTGTTGGATCCTTATTTTTCTATCTCCCCCACTTTTTGCTTATAGGCAGGACAGTTCCTCAAGATATGGCCATGAGCATGGAAAAATCTGCATCGAAAGGGCACATTCTCATAATCTAGGTCTTGGGTCCATTCATAATCCCTAGCACTTAGAATAATTGCCTCTGGAAGAGAGTGCGACAGGTCCACATGGACGCAAATCCAGGAAAAAGTAGTTACACAAACCTCTTTATTTACTTTGGAAATTCCTACATATTCTCCAATTGTTGTTAGTTAGATATTAAATTACGTCCAAGCAAAAAAACACAATAACACATAAATTTTAGTAACATAGAGATTTTACGTGGAAACCTTGCAGTGTGCAGGTAAAACCACGGGGCAATGACAGCTTTGTTATTTTATTGATTTCAGCAAATTTTTACATTCACACAACTCATACATGCAAGGGGTCGTTTCCCTTTTATATAAAAACAAGGGAAGACTCTGAAAACTATTCGTTTCCACTCCCAAAGAAAGACTCCAAAAAACTGTTTGTTTCCTCTCCCAAAGGAAGACTCCAAAAACCTATTTATTTCCTCTCCCGGAGTTGCCTGTCTGGAGTTACCCGTTTGGGGTTACCCATATGGAGACAACCCGTTTGGAGGTAACCTGTCTAGAGGTAACCCGTCTGGAGGTAACCCGTCTGGAGACAACCCATCTGGGGTTACCTGTCTGGAGGCAACCCATCTGAGGTTACCCATCTGGAGACAACCCGTCTTGCCAGTTACCTTAGCGCGTGGTGACGGATCACTGTAAGCTACACCATCATGCACCTCTTTGCTGAAGAACATTAGAGATCTGGATAGTGACTTCACCTCCTAACATTCTCCCACTTGAAGTTAGTATACAAGAATTCTTTGCCTATGTTTTTCCATCCAAGTGCCAATTGCCCAATGCTGCCCTTATCACATTTTCAGCAAGCCCAAAGAAGTTTTGCACCACTCAAACTTCTTTGTCTTGACCGGCTTTGTAAGCATATCTACAGGATTCACTTCAGTATCAATTTTCTCCAACAGGATCCTACCTTCTTCCACCACATTCCTTATAAAATGGTACTTAAAATCAATGTGTTTCGTGCAATCATGGAATGTTGGGTTCTTCACTAGCTAAATAGCACTTTGGCTATCACAATGCAACGTAATTTTCTCCTGCATTATCTTGAAGTCACCCAACAGTCGTTCTAGCCAAATTGCCTCTTTGTTGGCTTCAGTTGCTGCAATATATTTTGCTTCAATGGTTGATAAAGCCACCACATATTGCAACTTAGAAGTCCAACTCACAGCTCCACCAGCAAGAGTGAAAGTATATCCTGTAGTGGATTTTCTCCCATCTCTATCTCCACCATAATCAGAATCCACAAAACCTTTAACTTGCAAATTTTTCGATCTGAGTAAATAGCAGCATCTGAAGTGCCTCTTAAATATCTAAATATCCACTTCATTGCATTCAAATGCTCCTTACCAAGATTTTCCATGTACCGGCTAACAACTCCCACTGCTTGGGCAATATCCGATTTGGTGCTCATCATGGCATACATGAAGATTCCTACTGCTAATGAATACATTACATGAGACATTCTTGTCTTCTCTACTTCTGTTCTAAGACATTGTTTGGAAGACAATTTGAAGTGTGAAAGAAGTGGGGTACTAACTGGTTTTGCAGTCTGCATATTGAAGCGTTGCAGAATATTTTCTATACATGACTTTTGACTTGACCAGATCTTTCTTCCTGTTTTGTCCCTGTGTATCTTCATCCCTAAATTTTGGTTTGCTGCTCGTAAATCCTTCCTTTCAAATGTCCTAGCCAACTAAGCCTTACGATAATAATTTTCTTCATGCTGGGGCATGCAACCAGCATATCATCAACATACAACAGCAAAATAATAAAACTGCCATCATCAAACCTCTTATAGCATGCACAATGGTCAGCTTCACTCCTACTGAAGACTTGGATCTTCATGAAGGTGTCAAATTGTTTGTACCACATCCTTGGCACTTGTTTCAACCCATACAGATATTTCTTCAATCTGCAAACCAAATGCTCTTTGCCTCTTTCTTCATAGCCCTCAGGCTGATCCATATAAATCTCCTCCTCAAGATCACCATGCAAAAAGCAAGTTTTTACATCAAGCTGCTCCAGTTCTAAATCTTGTGCTACTACAAGTGCAAGTAAAACTCTAACAGTAGTCATCTTCACAACTGGAGATAAAATTTCATTAAAGTCTATATCTGACTTTTGAACATAACCTTTTGCCACCAAGCCTGCTTTAAAGCGTTCCAACAACCCATGATTGTTCTTTTTTACTTTGTACACCCACTTGTTTCCAACAGCCTTTCTTCCAGGTGGGAGATCCACGAGTTCCCATGTTTCATTCTTGAAAAGTGCCTCGATTTCCTCCTCCATGGCTTTCCTCCATTTTTTTGCATTCTCAAACTCTCTAGCTTCCTGAAATGAACTAGGCTCACCATCATCAGTTAACAAAGCAAGAGAGGACTGAAAAACAGGAGAATACCTTTCCGAATATTTTTGTGGGCGTGTAAATCTAATAACCCAATGATCTATTGGTTGTGGCTCTTGGTCTTGTGACTATTGTGGTTGCTCTACTTGTTGTTCTGCATGCTGATCAAAAACTTTAGCATGTTGATTTTCATTTTCATCTTCGTTCATATCTACTTCAACCGGTACAACATTAGGTGTTTGTTGTACCTCCTTAATTTGCATGGATTATTCATCAAAAATAACATCTTGGCTAATAATTACCTTGTGGGCAATAGGATCCCACAGTCTATATCCCTTCACTATATCTCCATAGCCGAGAAAAACACATTTGCTTGACTTTGGGTCAAGTTTGGAATTTTTTTTTTTAGGCACATGGGCAAATGCATCATAGCCAAAGGTATGCAAATGAAAGTAATCAACTGGCTTACAACACCAAACCTCCTCCGGAATCTGTCCATCTAGCGCAGTTGTAGGTGACCTGTTAAGAAGGTAAATAGTTGTATTAACAGCCTCTGCCCAGAACCTTTTATCCAACATGGATGTGCTGAGCATGCTTCTTGCACGTTCCATGATTGTGCGATTCATCTACTCAGCCACACCATTTTGTTGTGGAGTATATGGTACAATCTTCTGGTGCTTAATTCCTTCTTGCATACAAAATTTATCAAATTCCTTGGAGCAACATTCACCCCCATTATCTTACCTGAGGCATAAAATAGGCTTACCCAAACTTTTCTCTACTCGTGCTTTGAACTCTTTAAATTTCTGCAAATCTTCCAACTTCTTCAGAAAATAAACCCACACTCTCCTCGAATAATCATCTATAGAAGTCAGAAAATAGATAGAACCATTTAAGAACTGAGTGGGGATTGGTCCAGATATATCAAAATGTATAAGTTGCAGAAAATCAGAACTCTTACTAGGGCTTGCAGGAAACCGAACCCTCTTTTGTTTACCAAAAATACAGTGCTCACACAGGTCTAAATTACAAGACTTAATCCTAGAAAGCATACCTCGGTCATGCAGAATTTTCAGACCCTTTCACTCATATGTCCTAGGCATTGATGCCATAGCATTACTGCATCCTGAACATTTCTTGAAGTTGTTGTTGCATGGTTTGTCACCATATCACCGCTTAAACGATATAGGGTCCCATAAGATTCTCCTTTTGCTACTACAAGGGCTCCTATGGTAAATTTGCAGTTAGTTGTTACCGAAAGTGACAGAATACCCTAGCTTATCCATCATCTTGATTGAAAGCAAATTCTTCCGCAAATCAGGCATATGTCGTACATCACATAACATCCTTTCTCTACCATCATCTAGCCTGATCCTTATGTCCCCTCTTCCCACAATTACTAAAGGATGATCATCACCCAAGTAGACCATCCCACCACTATATGGCTGATATTTGTCAAACCAGTCTCTGTGAAGTGACAAGTGGAAAGATGCACCTGAGTCCAAAACCCAGGTATATAAAACAAATCTGTTGTTGCTGATACAGAAAGCCTCACATGTTGTCGTCTCTCCTAAATCTACTGTACTGGACTCAGCTGATGGCTGAATTTGCTTTTCACCATTCTTTTCCTTTTTTAGCTGCCAACAGTCCTTCTTTGAGTGCCCTGGCTTCCCACAATGCCAGCACTTCCCTTTCAACTTGCATCCTTTAGACTTAGATCTAAACTGTGATCTACCTTGTTTAGTCCTCTCGAAATATCGACCTCTCACAGCTAGGGCTTCATTGGTTGAGGGTTCTAGAGACGTTTTTCACCTCAACTCTTCTGCCAACAAAGCGGCTACCACATCATCAAATTTTAGAGTTCCTAATGATGCATTGTTGACGATCATCACCAAATGATCCCAAGTCTCCGCGAGGGAACAAAGTAGGGTGACAGCTCTGTCCTCATACTTCATCTTCACATTAATTGAAACCAGTTTACTGATAAGGGTATTAAACTCATTCAAGTGATCTGCCACAGATGAACCCTTCTTCATGCTTAGGCTATAAAGTTGTTTTTTCAGAAAAACCTTATTTGTTGTTGATTTCGTCTCATACAACTTTTCAAGCTTCTTCCAGAGGGCTTCCGCAGTCTTTTCTTCAGCAACATTGAACAAGACAGAGTCTGCTAGGCATAGACGGATTGTAGAAACCGCCTTCCTGTCCAAGGTTGCCCACTACTCATATTTCATGTTGCTTGGTTTACTCACGACCCCTTTCAAGGCTAGGTTTGGTCATTTTGAACCAGCAAATCCTCTACCTTCATCTTCCATAGGGTGAAGTTCCTACCATCAAACTTTTCAATCTCGAACTTGGTCACACTTCCAGTCATTGTTGCAGCTCCCACTCGCACAAAACCCTAAGCTCTGATACCAAATGTTAGCTAAATATTAAATTACGTGCAAGCAAAAAAAACACAATAACACAAAAATTTTAGTAACACAGATTTTACGTGGAAACCCTGCAGTATGCAAGTAAAACCACGGGGCATTAGCAACTTTGTTATTTTATTGATTTCAGCAAACTTTTACATTCACACAACTCATACATGCAAGGGGTTGTTTCCCTTTTATAGAAAAACAAAGAAAGACTCTGAAAACTGTTTGTTTCCTCTCCCAAAGGAACACTCCAAAAAACTGTTTGTTTCCTCTCCCGGAGTTACCCGTCTGGAGGCAACCCGTCTGGGGTTACCCGTCTGAAGGTAACCCGTCTGGGGTTACCCGTCTGGAGGCAACCCGTCTGAAGGTAACCCGTCTCGGGTTACCCGTCTAGAGGCAACCCGTCTGAAGGTAACCCGTCTGGGGTTACCCGTCTAAAGACAACCCGTCTGGAGGTAACCCGTCTGGGGTTACTCGTCTGGAGGTTACCCGTCTGGAGGTAACCCGTCTGCAGACAACCCGTCTGGAGGTAACCCGTCTGGGGTTACCCATATAGAGGTAACCCGTCTAGAGGCAACCCATATCAACAATTACCTTAGCGCGTGGTGATGGATCACTGTAAGTTGCACCATCATGCACCTCTCCGCTGAAGAACATTAGAGATCTGGACAGTGAATTCACCTCCTAACAATTGTGTTTCCAATTCCTTTCAAGGTTTCCTCATTCCAGAATTTCCATAGGGAGAGCATACAGCCACACCCAAACTGGGGCTTTGGTCGTATTTTTTTTGTTGGGATCAAAACCTATGGTCTAGTTCCGCATTAAAAGACCTGCCCTTGCCATGAAGAAAGGGCCTCCATCTTGAATCCTCTCCTTATCCTCCAAGCAACTGAAAATGGCTATGAAGAAGCCTTTAGGAGAAAGTTTAAGTTCTACATCTCCCTTTGGTTTCTAGACTTCCCTTATCCAATTTTGCAGATCTTGCTCCATCGGCCAAAAACCTGTGAAGCAACAAATTAATGTCTGCTTAGGTAAATAGGAAATTTCTTGTTGAAAGGATTTAGATTTTACATTGAATTGCGATAACTCTATAGCTTTTTCCAACCATTTATTGGGGGCTAAGGGTTGTGTGATCTTTTGTCTTTTTCCCTCTTTAATAGTTGCATGCTTAATACCTCTCGAAGAGCGCCCACTTTCTCCTCTAGTACTTATGTTTTGCACCACATCTCAAAAAGAGGGAGGTGGCAAGCCCCCTGAAGAGGTTGCCATCGAAAAGAGAGAAAGCCCCACACACCAAAAAAAAAAAAGGGATGACTCTGAGCGGTACCTTCCTTTGCAATTGAAAACTTTTACACCACAATGAAATGTTTGACCAAAAGCTCACAGTGCATGCATGGGAAAAGCCTTGAAACTAGACAATCTGGTCTCTTGAGTCTGCATGCGGGGGTAAAGAACTGCATCCAGGTTGCATGCACCCACAAATTCTCACTACATCCAGGTTGCATCAACCGCTCTATGTTATTATGATATGCAACATAAAAACTATTTCGTATATGCAGTCACCCATGTAGTTGTACTTTGTGACACTTGCCTTTACATGAAATATAATTTCCCTCTAATTATTGCAATCATGACTAGCTGGTCTGTAAACAAACAAATATAACTGTCTAGCAATTACTTAATCAATGAAGTTATAATGCTTCCAAAGTTAAACAAAACTGCAACCTGGTTTTTTCAAGGTTTATAGTTGCATGACTCCCATCATTATCACAATTAAATTATTGATTTATCCATAACCTTTGTTGAATCATGTAAAGACTCACAAGTACTTCCCACTATTAACATCTTAATTACTATCTCAAGAATCGTCTTTGGCAACTACAATCCATTTGGATTTTAGGTGTATAAGGTTTTTGAATGTCCTTTCCACCTTTCATTATTGCCATTATCCCTGATTAGACTGACATTGTTGAGTTTTGTATTTCCAGGTTTTCAGACTTGAGCTCTGCTTGGGGGTTGTTACTAATTCAAAAGAAAGAAATCTTCATTTGATTAGACAACTTCTATTCCTACTTGGATGTCAATCAGATAGTATCCTAGATCAACAAGTAATATGCATAGTTGGCAGCAGTGAGTTGCATGTCAACGGTGGTGAGTGGCCTGACGACGGTGACAACAAGTTACACGGCAGCGAGGAATTGCATGACATCGAAGTTAACAACACACAAACTACCGAAGTGCTGACGGAACTTGTTGGCGAGGAGAGACACACACCGGAAGTGGAACAAGTGTGGATCCCTCGGGAGGAGGGCAGTTTGGACAAAGAATGATTGGAAAGGTGGCAAACATTGTTTCTAACTATGGAGGACAACGTGCAACTAGAGGTACAACATGCAAACAAGGATCAAGCTGACGTGAATGTTCGCGCAAGTGTTAAAGGAAGCACCAACATGGAGTGTGCACAAGACAAGGTGGAGCAACTGGTAACTCCAGCAAAAATGCAGGGGAGAGTTCCTAGAGGTGCAGAGGACGAGAGTCAAGCACAAAGGCAACCAGCAGGAGAGTGTGCTCGAAAAACTAGAGCCAACGCTCATGTACTCACAGAGGAGGTCGTGGAGCATAAGCACACCAGGGAGCAATCAACATTTATTTGAGTATGTCAAGCACAAAGGCAACAATAGGAGAGTGTGCTTGAAATTCTAGAGGTAATGCTCATGTATTCACAAAGGAGGTCGCTGAGCGTAAGCACACCAGGAAGCAGTAATCATTTGTTTGGGGAAGATCAATCGTCGATAGAAGGTTTGTTTACAGAGAGGAAACTCAAGAACAACCGCCACCAACAGTAAACATGGTTGTAGCAACAGATGGCAAGCAAAAGTGCCCAAAGTTCCAGTGAGACAAGGACCCCGAATGCCATATTGAAATGTATGAGACAATATGGAAGGCGAATGGGGTGTCGGATGAAGTTGCATGGCTGCAAGTGTTCCCAACAATATTGCACAGCATGGTAATTGATTGGCACCTAAAGTGAGAAAACCCTTTCATGAATTGGGTTGAGTTGAAACAAGAATTTAACAAGGAATTTTGAATGATTTGAGGCAACACAGAGATAACTAACAAAATTTACTCCATAAAGCAACAAGATGAGAATATCAAGTCATACAACCATTATCTAAAGGAGTTGATCAGCAAGATGGAGGTGAAACCTGTTGACAAGTTGCACAAGCGATGGTTCCTAGACTGGTTGCTGCCAAGATATAAGATTACAATCAAGGAGGCGAAGAGTGATATCACAATGAACAACCTCTCGATGAGTAATCTAGTGGAGACCAATCAAGCGACGAATAATCTGGCAGAGAGTAATTTGGCGACAAACAATCTAGCAATGAATAATTTGGTAGAGAGTAATTTGATGATGAACAATCTAGCGATGAGCAATATGGCAAAGCAAAATTTGGCAAGCAACAATCTTGCGAAAAACTTGGTGAGCAACAACATGGCAAACACCTCAACGAGCAACTTGGCGAACAACAGCCTAACAAACAACGTTGCAAGCAACAACCTAACAAACAACTTGGCAAGCATTAGCCTAGCAAACAACTTGGCAAGCAACAATTTGGTGAAACAAACTTAGCGAGCAACTTGGCAAGCAAGAACTTAGCAACAAGTAGCTTGGTGAGCTTGATAAGCAAGGGTTTGGCAAAAGATGGATGGAGAGACGTGCATGAAGTGCCAGTTGATCCTACCAATAGTGGTGGCAACCAAGAAGGGAGCTACCAAATAACTATTTCCATGGCAGCCACTTGCCAAATAGTGAAGTGCACAAGTCATCGACAAAGAGTAGCAGTGTAACTTTGACAAGTTCAAATAGTGAACAAGACTCGAGTAGTGCTAGCTCCAACTCAAGCTTAAAAAAGTGAAGAGCAAACATTCGAGGTAGTTACGATAATTGTTAAAGGTAGTTACATAACTACTACCATCGTGGAGTGCCAAAGGCGACAACATGGGGTTTTGACAATAACCACCTGGCAATTCATCTTCCAAATAATGGAGATGGGTCGCCAAATAACCAAGTGGAATCATAGCAAAATCAAATTGCCAAATAACACAATGCAATGTGCATGGCATGAACAAGTCTTTGATCACAATGACGACGAAGAATTACTTGGAGTGCTAGAGAATCAACAAACGAGCAGACGGAGGAGGGCACAAGCAATTAGACCTAGTTGGAGCCCAAGTTGACGGAGAAGAAGAACAAGCTGAAAATCTCAAAAATCAACTAAATCTTTATATGGCCAATGACGGTGGCAATGCACCAAAAAGGGAGATACCAAATAAATATTTGCATGGCAACCACTCCCAAATAGTGAAGTGCACTGGTCATCCAAGAAGAGTAGCAGTGTAACTTTGACAAGTTTGAGCAATGAAGAAGATTGGAGTAGTGCCAGCTCTAGCTCGTACTTAAAAGGACTAATAACAAACATTTGGGGTAGTTACAATGATTGTCAAAGGCAGTTACATTACTACCATCATAGAGTGCCAAGGACGAGAACATGGGGGTTCGTCGACGACCAAGTAGCAATTCCTTGACTAGATAATGGAAATGGGCCACCCAATAACAAAGTGGAGTTGCCAAATAACACAACATAATGTACATGACATTAAGAAGTAGAAAAAAGTCCAGATTTGGCTTAGGAACATCTCCGAAAACATTGACAATGAAGTACTCTGAGTACTAGAGAATTGGCAAACGAGCAGATGGAGGATGGCTTAAGCCGTCATACTTAGTTGGAGCCCAAGTTGACGAAGAAGTAGAAAATCTCAAAAATTAGCGGAGTGTTTAGATGGCCAATGACAGTGGCAATGCACCAGGAAGAGATGTGCCAAATAATTATTTGCATGGCAGCCACTCAGCAAACAATGAAGTGCATGAATCGTCGACAAAGACTAGCTTTGTAACTATGACAAGTTTGAGCAACAAAGAAGACTAGAGCAGTGCTAGCTCTAGCTCGGGCTTAAAAGTAGAACAGCGAACATTCGGGGTAGTTACAATAATTTTTAAAGGTAGTTACGTAACTAATATCATTATGGAGTAGGTCCGAGATGTAGACCAATTGGTTCATCCAAACCCCATAAGGGAGGCGGAGGTCCAAGGTTCAAATCTCGGGCCTCGCCGGACTGAACGCTTGTCCCTTTCCTGGTGCTTTCAGCAGCGTAAAAGGTTTAAAATGATTGTGGCATGGTGGTTATAGGGGCGGACTGCGCGAAGATCTGTGTGGCGGCTTCTAGGGCGGACAGCGCAAAATACTGTGGCGGCCATAAAATCTGGACAGCCTGCCCGGATTCGTGGCGGCTACCGATTCCACCATGTAAATTCAAAAAATATATATATATATCATTATGGAGTGCCAAGGATGGCAACATGGGAGTTTGTCAACAACCAAGTAGCAATTCATTAACCAGATAATAGAGATGGGTTGCCACATAACAAAGTAGAGTTGCTAGATAGCAAAATCTAGCTGCCATATAAGACAGTGTAGCACATATATCATGAACTAGTCGAGAATTGGCTTAGCAACGTTTCTGATGACGTTGACGACGACATTCTTAGAGAACTGTAGAATCGGCAAATGGGCATACAGATGAGGACACAAGCAATCAAACTCAATTGGAACCCAAGTTGAAGTAGAAGATTAAGTGTTTAGATAGCGATACTAGGACGAGTAAGAGTTGCCACCATTTGCCAAAGTTGACCAATTACCTAGGCCATCAGGCCACCTAGGCCGTCCAAGGTGTGCATGTGACCGAAGGGGTGGGCCATCAGGTCCCCTAATTGGTTTGGAGTAGAAAAATAACTGCACAGACCATATGGGTGGGTCGTCGGACCTTCCAAATTGTTTAGGACAGCCTAGAAAAGGGAGGAAATTGTTTAGGCCTCTCCCTGATAGTTTGGGGAAGGTCACTTGACCCAAGATTACCCATAAGTCGTCTAGCCAAGAGGAGGGTTGCTTAGGCCACCCCTTAGCCGTATAGAGGGGTCAACAAGTCCCTAGATGGCCCTCGGTCCACCAAGCCTAAGGAAATATCTCTAAAAACATCCTTTGCCATCTAGGAAGGCAATCTAACACCTAGAGGCCCCCAAGCCATCAAGAACCTAAACAGGGCCGTCTAGTCGGGGAGGAGGGTCGTCAAGCCTAGAAAGAGGGTCATCTAGCCTAGGAAACAGGTCGTCTAGCCTAGGAAGATCGTCTGAAGATGGGGAGAGATCATCTCGAGTCAAGGAGAGGCCATCTGGAACTGTAGAGAGTTCATGTGAGTGGATCAAGCAAATACCACCAAAATGCAGATGAGGAGAAAATTTTAGTTCAGATAGTGAGGATTTCAATGGTTGCCACAATCCCCCCTTGACCCCCACCACAAGCGACAACAAGCATTGCGCGTCATGTTGGTGATGCCTGATTAGAGGAAGAGAAATGAGCAATCAAATAATAATGTGTTGTTGGCACCTAGTTGAATTAAAGCCAATTGCAAAAGATATCTAGAACAAGAAAAAGTATTAGTGTGACAAGAGATTCTAGTACAATGTTCAATGCTTCTATCCTAAGTGTTTAGTTCATGTCAACGAGGACATCAGAGGAGGGGATACATGTAGGCAAACAATTTGATACATTTGCATGAATGCATGTTTGAGTGTATGAATGTATATGTGTGAATGTGTGCACACAAAGTGTTTGTAATAAGTTGTCATGTAGTGTTGTGTGTACATGACAATGTGTTTGTAGTAATGCATGCATGCAAAGTGTTTGTAATAATGGGCACACGGCAGTGTTCGTAATAGCGTAATGTGATGGTATATCTTTAATGTTTTATGTAAACGAGTAGTTCGGATGTAGTTAGGTAGTTGCCAACTGCTTACCAAACCCCTTCTATCTATAAATACGTAGGACTGCATGTTGTTGTTGGTCGAAGAATGCTTCATTGAAGCATGATGTATTGAAAATAGTTGTTGTGCAAGATATATGTTGTGTGTGCAATGTATCCATTTGTATTTGTAAGTATTCCCATTGTGTATTTTGTTTATATAAGTGGTAATGGAATTGTATTGCAGTGTGTTGTATTCCATTTCTACATAGAAAAACAACAAAAATTCAATAAAGGAAAAAGAATAAGGTTTCATGGACAACTGAAACTTCACTTTTTATCTCAACTCCAACTATTGGGTAGTCATTCAATTTTTGAAATCTATAAAAGATTCGTGTTTGCGGATGCAAATGAGTGTTTGTTGTGGATTATCTTCATTTCCCTCCACCTTTCTCTATAATTGGAAATGGCAAAAATGAGCCAAATTGAACAGAACTTTTATGCAGTTTTTGCACACATGCTGACGCAACTGAGTTTTTTCGTTGGGACTTGCACGTCCGATGAGTTTTCCCGAGTTCCCATGCCAACAAGTTTTCTAAACAAAACTCGGAAAGTCTTAAAAAACTCAAAGGTCAATCTCAAACAACTGGTTTGGGTCAACTCGTGCTTGGACTTGACACATTATTCAAAGCTTGCTGATTTGAAACTCAAAATTTCAAGTTTAAGAATATGAAGAAAGAGTGCAATTCAGAAATAACAGCGTATAACAAACCAAAACACAAAAATATATAAGAAAAATAGCTTAATGATTTTATTGCTCAAAAAACAGAGTACAATGCAAGCAAATCTTTGAGAAGAGATGTGAGGCTATGACATTGCATCCATTACTCATGCCTTTTACAGTCAGGGGTGCATCTCTCTTTATACAATAATTTGGTGTGTTGGAAATTCACCGTATCGAATATGGAAAGTTACCCACATGGTGGTTCACCTTCCATGAGTTAGAAGATCACCAATATGAAAATGTGGTGATTTAGCTTCCATGAGTTACAAAGTGCGTCTAATTGAAAATTACATACATATGACTTGTCCTTTTGTGTTTTGTCTCCCCCTGATGTATCAACATGGCTAGAGCTGCATTTTGGCTACGAAAACCTAAAAATAAATAATTACTATTTTTAGTAAATATTTTGTTTTACATTTTTTAGGGCCTCCAAAGAATTATTTTCCCAATAAATAGTTCCCAACAGTATCTGCAACAAAGTTACCTGCTGAAATTGATGCTCTCTTTAATATTTCCAACGCTTCATGAATGGATCAAAACGAAGTCCTGAGCACAAAGTTATCTCTAGACAATGTGGTTAGAATTAAAAAAATGGACTTTTGGGCAAAAAGCCATGCCCTAAAAAGGTCACAAGGCTAGATCATTCATCCCCCTTGGAAAGTAATGATCCTCATTGCATCAACTTTTGACATCAAGTGCGGAAATTGTTTCATCTCATTTTTTATAAGCCATTCTCCTTGCTAACCAAGTTGTCCTGCCTTACCACTATGAATAGACAACCTTCTTGTGGTCTTAGTCCATGTGTCAACAATTTGATCCTCCTCCACTAGTGTTGAATTGTCTAGATTGAGTTCTTCAATATCCAACTATTATGCTACTATAGAAGTGTCCAACAGAGGTGGGTGATAGGACTTGAGAAGTTCAACATTGAAGATTGGATACAAACCAAGATAAGATGGAAGATTTGATTCAAAGGCATTCTCTCTCACCTTCTAGGTCATGGCGTATGTTCCATAGCGAAGAGGTCTGATCTTCATATGGGGTCTTGCAAGCCTCTCTTTCTGAAGACATAACCATACCTTATCTCCAACCCTAAATTGATGTGGAACCCAATGTTGGTCATGGCATTGCTTGTGATTTTGATTTGTCTTTTCCAAGAGATCATGGATTTGTTGTTGGATGTGTTGAATCCATTCCACAAACAATGCTTTCCTTTTCTACTTCTTTTTGTCCATGAGGTGCGTATCCCATGGGTTGCACAGTGAGAGCTACATCAGTGGATGCCAAGGGATGGATCCGAAAACAAACATGAAAGGGGTTACATTTGGTAGAGTTGTGTAGAGCTCGATTGTACCCATGCTAAATGTAGGGGAGGATCTCATCCCATGTGTGTGGATTCTTAGAATTATACATTCGAAGATGTACAATCAATCAATTCACAACTTCTGTCTAGCCATCAGTCTAAGGATAATAGGTTGTGGACATGGTCAGCTTGGTGTCCATCATGCTCCATAAGGTAGACCAAAAGATGCTCATAAATCTGCTATCCTATCAGATACAATGCACTTTGGCAAGCCAAAGTTGAGCCACACATGACTAAAATGAATAGAGCTTAGCAATGTCCTTAGTTGAAATGGATTTCTTACAAGGAATCAATAGCCACTTTTGAAAAACGATCACCACCTCAAAAACACATTCATTACCATGCTTAGATATGGCAAACTTGAGAGGAAGTTCATGTAGATTTATTCCCAAGGCTTGGATGGCACTAGCAATGGTGTATACAATCCCTGCTTCTTGTTGGGTGGTTTGGCAACAACGCAAGGGTACATGACTTGATGTACATCTCGACATCGTTCCTCACTTTGGACCAACAGAAGCACTTTTGAAGAACTGCCAACAATTTTCCATCCCAAAGTGACTTGTTGCTTTGCTAACATCCTTTGGTCACTCAATATGTGAGAATCCCAATACAAACCTTCAACAGAAACTAGCAAGACCCAAAACTCTATTGCAGTCTTTGGGGTAGGCCAATCTCTAATTACCTGAATCTTCTCAGGATCATCATGGAGTCCCTCTTTGTCAACAATATACTCGAGGTACTAAATCTTCATTATGCCAAATGAACACGTCTCCAAATTAGTGCGTACTTTGTGTCTTCATAGAGTCTAAAGTAATTGTTGAATATGTTGCAGATGTTCCTCCCATCTCTTACTATAGATGAGAATGTCATGTAAGTAGGCTACCACAAATGAGTTTGTATAGGGACGTAGGATGTCATCCATCATCCTCATGAACGTGGTAGGTGCATTGGTCAAGCCAAAAGACATAACCAACGACTCAAATAAGCCCTCCTTGGATTTGAATGCAGCCTTCCATACGTCCGTGGGCACTCTATGGGTATCTGATGATAGCCATATGTGAAATCACTTTTGTTGAAGAACTTTGCACCACAAAGCTGGTCTAGCAAGTGACTTTATTCAAAGTTCTATAGTCAATACAAAGTCTCCACATTCCATCTTTCTTTGAAGCCAAGACAATTGGACTGCCACATAGTGAAGCACTTGGTCCAATGTGACCCTTTTGAATCAATTCTTGGATCAACCTCCTGATTTCATCATTTTCAAGGGCTGATCTACAATAAACAGGTGCATTAGGCAAAGCAAAATGACAAACTAAATCAGTGGAATGCTTTACCTCACAATAAAGTGGAAATGATAACATTTGGTTCGGCTTCCATGATTCGCTTCCCTCTATCCTCAGTCGGTGGATGTGGAGGAGGTGGTGCAATGTATGTGAGGGTTGTGACTCAGCAAACAATGACTAAATTGCTCAACACTCTTCCCTCGAATGTTGGTTGCTCTTGTGATAGTCGCGCACCAATTGCCAACCTTCACCTTCGAGGGATTTATTTTTTGGAGTCTTTTTTCTGCTAACAATTTTAATTTTGGGATTGACCCTCTTCATCCTAATTTTGTGGAGAGACATCTGGCCTTTCTTTGGTTGGTACTTAGTGTTCTGGATTTTGTTATTTGCTCCTCTTCTTCTCTTTTTGTTTTTGTGCTTTTGCTACAATTTGACAACAAGTTTGTATGCCTATCCCAATGTCTTGAATTCAAAAGGTCCATGTCCTCTCGAATGTACCATTGTAGCCAACTGCAAAACTTGAGAATCCAATGCCTTTCAATATTTTGAATACCTAGTTTTGATGCCATGGAGTGGAAAGCGTCAGTATAATCTTGAACAAATTGGTCTTTAGCTTGACAAAATTGTTGCCATCACATGTAGTGGTCTTCATAGGCTCCCATAGAATACTATTCTTCCTTGACAATCTCCATGAAATAATCCCATGTGAATACTGCTTCATCTTCATTCTCCTCCTTGACCCTATTACAATATACTTTCCACCAATTTCGAACAAGTAATGAAGTTTTTAAAAGTGCAAAAGTGATTTTCTCACTGTCGGTGAATTTATTGACAAAGATCTATGAAGATACCTAATCTAACCAATTTTCTAGGCTATCAACACTAATGTTTCTTCAAAAGTAGGCATATCAAAATTCACCTACACCTTAAAAGGCGTGGGAAGACACAATGGTGCTAGGGCAGGGAGAGGTGCAGAGGAGGTTGCAGAATTTGTAGCAAGAAGTCCTTGAAGAATTTGAGCAAATTGATCCATCACCTCATTCCTCTGATTCACAAGGGCGTCATTCAACATCCCTTAGGATTGACTGTCTCGATGTTGTCCATCCTAGTTCTCACCTAAGATCGTTTGGGACAAAAAGGGAAATAATCAGAGGGATACGCTCAAAAGACAAACCACTCTGATACCACTGATCCAAAACTCAAAATTTTAACTAATCCAAAAACACAGAATTTCAAGTTAAGGAAGAACATGAAAGAGTGTAATTCAATAATAACAAAGTCTAACAAACCAAAACACAAAAAAATTTAAGCAAAAAAGCATAACGATTTCATTGCTCAAAAAACAGAGTACAATGCAAGCAATCTTTGTAAAGAGTTGTGAGGCTATAACATTGCATCCATTACTCACATCATTACAATCAAGGGTGCATTTCTCTTTATACAATATCTTTGGTGTGTTGGAAATCCACCATAATGAATATGGAAGGTCACATGGTGGTTCACCTTCCATGAGTTAGGTCATCCATATGAAAATGTGGTGATTCAGCTTCCATGAGTTACAAAGTGCATTTAATTGAAAATTGCATATATATGACTTGTCCTTTTGTGTTTTGTCTTCTACTAATATGTCAACATGGCTAGAGATGCATTTTGGCTACCAAAATTTAAAAATAGAAAATTACTATTAGTAAATATTTTGTTTTGAATTTTCGAGGGCCTCCAAAGCATTTTTTCCTCAAAGTTATTAACTCAACAGAGTTGCCTACTGAATTTGTTGTTCTCTCTCTAATCTTTCCAATGCTTCTTGAAAGGATCAAAGCGGAGTTCTGAGCACAAATTTATGCCCTTGACAATGTGATCAGAATCAAAAAAATAGATTTCCAAGCATTTTCGGGCAAAAAGCCATGCCCAAAAAATGTCACAAGCCTGGATCACTCGTTGAATTTCATAACAATGGTTAGGACAAGTGGATAATAATAGATCCCAATAACCCTTCAAGCATCCGCGGATGAAGATCCTATAGATACATAGAGGAATCTAGAAATGCCTATTTGTCTGAACCTTTTGGGTTGTGGGCCTATGCAATGCTGGTTACCTCACCCCATATGTGAAGGTGGTTTGCTGATAGCCACGCAATAAAGCATTGTGTACAGATCCAACCCCATTTGAGGAGAATGCAACCATATTGTCTAGAGGGCACTTAGCAATGTTTTGTTAAGGAAGCAAAAGAAGGTAATCAGCCTAAGTGTTTACTACTATAGTGAGAGCCCCTTCATGGTTTGTCCTCTAGGGGTAATTGCTTCCCATAGGTATACAGCCAAACATCTCTGAGCAAGATATCAAAAGAAATTGGAACCTTTCCACATCTTTGTATAAACAATAGTGCCTTTTTTAACACCAGAGTACACAAGGCATCAAAAGGCAAAAATGCTCTTATGTGTCTAACTCCTATATGGAGGAGAGGTGGCAAATTATATCCCCCCTACAAATGTTATATCCTTCCTCAATCCTAATTTGGTACGAGCATACCCGCATCTCACCAAGGATGATCTTCTAGCCATAAGACTAGGGATGCCTACTATAATTAAGGTGTCGGATGATGCCATCAACTATCTACATGAAGGGTTCAGCATAGAAATCCACCTTCGGGCCAAGACGTTATCCAAGTGTATTGTTGATGGTTATCCTCCCTAACAAATTTATGAGTCAGCCCCTTCTCTTGAAGGAGATAAGGACCAACTAATGAGTATTGGATGGGGAAAGGCAGTCCATGATTGGACTAGCAAGTACCAAGTGCCATCCTCTCCTCCAACGAGAAAGATTCATATAGGCAACTCTCTCTACAAGGTGAAGGGCTAAGTATGTCTCTTTACAAACAGCAATCCCCCATGCATTGTAGTTGATGAAGATAACAAAGGCTGAAGATGCTCTCAAGATGAAGCAGGTGGGTTGGAAATTCAGCCTCTACAATGGAACAAGGAATTCTATGCTTGTAGCGAAGTATATGCTAAATCAAAATAATCTTAAGTCTCTCAATGCATGCCCAATCAGCAAGTTCCACAGTCGGCCCCAAAACCATTATATTTATGAACTATGGTTTGACAATATAGTCAACATGCCACATCTTCAACGTGATATCTAGAAAATGTGCCTAAAAGTATTATCATCAAAAACAAAAAGCGCTACATATACCTTACAATGCCATGCCTAGGAAGCAGGTTGAGATTAAGGGATGGACTTGAAATTGGATCCCCAAGTATAAGATGTAATAAGCTCAACAGGCTCATAGTTGCCAAGTCCCAGGGAACTGATCCAAGTTTGTTTTGGACCAAAATTCTAGGGCCAACTGAACGAGTTCAGTTTTATCTAGCCTGAATTTCTTTTTAATTTTATTTTTGCAAATTAAAAAAAAAAAATTTAAAATATGAAACGTTAAAAATTATTATATATATACACAGAGTATAACATATTATCTTAATCTAAGATAACTGTTATCAATAAAATATTCATGTCACATTGGAATTTTATGGTTCGATTCAAAATTGTGTCAGCAAAGGATTGTAGGTTGGAGTTGAACAGTAGACAGTGGTTGAAATCACTACATTTATAAAAACTGGAAGGATTGACCATAGTCCACCAGTTGTGGAAGCATTCACAAATCTGCAAGTTGTGTGAGTTTTCTTGCATCTACCAATGAAGTCTTCTATGCATTCTATGATACTATAAAATATCTTAAGTTCTATATTACGTAAGTGGTTCTAACTGAGGTCTGAGGGCCTGGCCCGTTGGTAAAAAGAGTTTCCTTGGGAGCGTGGAGACCACGGTTCAAATCCCTCAGGCCTCGTAGAACCGGAGGGCATGTCATGCCAATGCTGCCGGCTACATTAAAAAGTTTACCCAGCGCAACTGGAGGTTATAGTGGCAGCAAGGAGCAGGATTCGAACCCACGAAGAGGCGTTGAAAAATGTAACAAGTTACTGATTCCTCTAGTATACGCAAAAAAAAAAAAAAGAAAAAAAAAGTGGTTCTAACTTCAGCCCATGGGGTTTAGAGCAATTGCTTTGGAGTGAAGAGTTTCACATTGTAAATCAAGGTTCAAATCTCATGGGTGAACCATAAAATATTTATCAAATGGCATCAGCTCAATTGGTTAAATTCCTCAAATATCGAGGAGGAGACCCATGTTTGAATCTTGTCAAGCAATATATGCATAAATGCCAAGACGTGCAATACCACTACGCAGTCATGATGTAATGCAGGTGGAGCCCATTTCAATCCCATATAACCAATTTAAAAAAAAAAAAAAGATTATAACTTTAGTTATCTATACAAATTGTTTATAAGCTTTTGGAGTCTTCCGTGCATTCTATGATATTATAAAGTATATTTGAAGTTTTATATTATGCGAAAGGTTATTTAATGTATAATATATTTTTATAAGCTTTCTCTTAACCTTTATAGAAATGTTTATCATCAACTTTAATATCAATTTTATTATTATAAGTATCATATCCTTTTATTTTTTATATTGAAAATATAATGCATTAAATTGTTCATATACATTTTTATATTATATTTTTTAAATAAATTTATGTTCAAAAATTATTTCAAAAACTTTATTTATTTTTAAATATTTTTTTTTATTCCCAGGCATTTAAGAGCAATGATAAATAGTAAAGCAATCATATGAGCGTGACCCAATTTCAAATCCCCACTCTGTGATAGACACTCCATAGATAATGTGGCCCATGATAATAGAATTTATTGTATTCTAGGATAATATGGTTCATTTAAGTACCGCTTTAATAAGGTCTTGATGTAAGACAGGTGGGGCCCTTTTCAACCCACACAGCTAATTTCAAAAATTGTATTATTTCAATAATGCTGGTCCATAATCTCACACATTAAAGATGGTCCACTATCTCACCTAAGATTTTCCCAGAAAAAAATAAATAACTAAAATATATAAGAAAAAATAGGAAGAGTAAAACAATCTGGCATTGTACTAACATCCCTATGCAAGGATATTCGAATTACCTCATCTTCCCCAAGCAAATTATACATTATTGCAGATGGTACTTTCATAGATGTGTCACCAAGTGGAAGACCAAGTACAGCTCGTAAATGCTGCTCATACTGTGAAACATAGCATGCTTCAATTGTAAGATGGCCACTATTGTGGGGCCTAGGGGCCACTTCATTCAGCAAAATCTGCAGAGCATTAACAATATAAATGTCTGAGGCTACTCCAAATTGCTGCTATAATTTTTTTAGCAACTCAGACCTTGTAAAAAGGTCATATACATGCACTAGTGGAAAAGAGGATCATAACAATTCCTCTGTACTACATGTTTATACTAGACATAAGTATATTCCATAACATAAATTTGCATCCACAGGATCATAGATTCTAATGGCTCTGCTAAGGGTCTTGGAGTACAACCATTACACACCTGACCATCTCCAGTCAAAAACAGTTCAACAGCAAAGACACCAGCACCTTTGAGTGAACTAACAGCTTTTTCAGCAATGCAAACTGCCTCTTTTCTTATTTCTGTTGAAACATCTGCAGGTGCCTCCACCATGTGGCAAATGCTATCCCTAGAACAGCAAACCACCAAACTAAAACAATCAGTGTTGAGGAATATTACATTATTGGGTACATGCAAATGTACCCCCATGGTACAATTGTAAATATGTAATAGATTAGGGTTGAGTCTATAGTTTAGATGTGTGATTTATATTTCCCCTTTCATGCAAGTGTCAATGTGTAGGAAATGCACGAGTGTCATAAGAGTGCTATGTGCAAGAAATGCACAAAGTGTCATGTAGTGCAAGAGTGTATTGAGAGAATGTGCACAAGTGTCTTGTATGTAAGTATGCAAATATGTAATGTGAGGATGTGCACAAGTGTCTTGTACTAGGAGTGCATGTAATAGAGTAAGAGTCATGTAGAAGTGTGCAAGTGTCATAGAGTCAAGTATGCATGTAAGAAGAGAGTGAAGAGTCTAGTACACAAGTGGCAAGATGATAAGCCAAAGGTCATGGGAGTTGTCATATGGAGAGCAATAGTCAAGTACATGAAGAGTTATCTTCTATGTCTATATTATGGAGACAAAGCTCCATGAAAAAGATATCAGATTATCCAATTGTAAAAAGGAAGATATAGAAAAGTGAATAAAGCTTGTATACAGATTTTGAGCAATTAATATTGTAAGTATTCTTCATGCATAGTACATGAATGATTTTGGCCATTTACATTCATATTTGATATTGTAAGTGAATGTCATTTCATTATTATATTGGCCTTGATATACATATTGAATTGCTCATTTATATTATTCTACTCTTCAATATTGATATTTAGACCTTTAATATTGTGGCTTCTTTATATTGGGACCTGTGATATTCTGTGGTAGTAAGGCTTAAAAGCCAACAGTCAGAATGATATGCACTGTTCTAAAAAAAATCCATATCATTTGCATTTTTATGTTATATCAGAATGATTAAACATATAAACTATTAAATCAAGAAAGGCTTCTGGATAAGACCTGTGTTCAGTATTTGAAACATATCAGCTCTTTCTATTCCATAATTTTAACAAAAGAAACAAATGTGGATTTTGTTCAAAACATATAATCCTTTCTATACTCCCACAAAAGTGAAACATAAGGAATGCATAAAATTGTCGTTTGAGCCATATCTGGCTATTTTATCAAGGTATTAAACGAAGTATCCCCAAAACAAGATGATTTTGCCCTCACACAAGCCAAGCTACCATCCCATGAAACTTCAAAGGACGATTCAAAAAGGTAAGCCAGCTTTCATGTCAGTTTGCCACAAAATTGTTGATCCACACAGCTGCTAAACTTCTCTGGGCTTGCTGAAAATGTAACAAGGGCAGCATTAGGCAATTGGCACTGGATGAAAAAACATTGTGGAAGAATTCCTGTATACTGACTTCAAGTGGGAGAATGTTAGGAGGTGAAGTCACTATCCAGATTTTTTGTCAACAAACGTCTAGGCAGCTGCTAGACATCTAGGAAGTAGACATCTAGGTTGTTGCTAGACGTCTAGGCTGCTGCTAGACGTCTAGGCTGCAGAATGTTCCAAACGTGACGGGTAGCTACCAGATGTGTAGCTGCGGAAGACGAACAGTTTTCGGAGGCTTTCTTTGGGAGAGGAAATGAACAGTTTTTCGGAGGCTTCCTTTGGGAGAGGAAACGAACAGTTTTCGGAGTCTTCCCTTGTTTATCTATAAAAGGGGAATGACCCCTTGCATGTAAATATATAGTGAATGTAAAAGATTTGCTGAAATCAATAAAAGAAAGAAGCTGCCATTGCCCAGTGGTTTTTCCTGCACATTGTCGGTTTCCAGATAAAATCTCTATTATTGTTTTGCTCTTTGTTATTGTGTTTTCTGCTTGCAGGTAAAATTTGAAGTTTTTACTAACATCTGGTATCAGAGCCTAGGGTTTTGTGCGAGTGGGAGCTGAAACAATGACAGGAGGTGTAACCAAGTTCAAGATTGAGAAATTTGATGGCAGGAACTTCACTCTATGGAAGATGAAGGTGGAGGATTTGCTAGTTCAGAATGACCAAGCTCTAGCCTTGAAAGGGGTCACGAGTAAACCAAGCAGCATGAAAGATGAAGAGTGGGTAACACTGGACAGGAAGGCGGTTTCTATAATTCGTCTCTACCTAGCAGACTCTGTCTTGTTCAATGTTGCTGAAGAAAAGACCGCGAAAGCCCTCTGGCAGAAGCTTGAAAAGTTGTATGTGTTGTCAATTTTGCCACATTTGGACTAAGGGGTAGAATTTTGAACTGCTGCTGCAAACGTTTCCTGTAATCACAGCTTCCTCCAGCGAAAATCTCCTCTAGCATTTCCAAGGCGCTAAGGCAAAACCAGGAAGGTCTCGACTTCGCTCACATGGAGGGCCGAACCTCGACTTCGCTCGATTTTGAAGCGAATGGCTGCCGGGCAAAGAGGCACTTGGAAGCCCAAAATTGACTAAGGCATGAAGTGTCTCGAGTTCGCTCCAGAAAAAAGCAAATCTCAGCTTCGCCCAAGTTTTTGGGCGAACCGCAGCCTAAACAATGGAAAATTAACTAAGGCAAGGAAAGCCTCAGGTTCGCTCCAAAAGGGAGCGAACCTCAACTTCGCCCCAGTTCCTGGGCGAAGTGCAGCCAAAGCACAGGAAGAGCTCAAGTTCGCTCCAAAGGGGGAGCGAACCTCAGCTTCGCCCAGTTTTTGGGCGAAGCTCAGTTTGAATATGCAAAAAGTTTTAAGGCATGAAGGGCCCTGAGTTCGCCTTCTGGAGGAGCGAATCTCAGCTTCGCTCTTCCCCAGGGGCGAAGTGCAGCATCAGACGATGAGAGATTTGAAGGCATGGAGGCCTCAACTTCGCTCTATTCTCAAGCGATCCTCAGCCTCGCTCCTCTTCTCCAGCGAACCTCGGCTTCGTGCCAAACCTGAGCGATCCTCGGAGTCCGTTTTGGACTTAGCAGAATTTCTAGTTTAACTCCCCCGACTTCGGCTCCTCCCCCCAGCTTCGGGCTCAAATCAAGCGAACTTCAGGCCCTATTTCGGGCGAACTCCAGCAAAAGTGTTTTTAAATGCTAAGGCAGCAACCGAAGGGGCACTCTAGCAGGAAAAGAAGGTAGGTGGGCATTTAAGGCACATCCATGGCGCACGAGTTTGAGTCTCCAGCCCATCCCATCAAGACGGCCATGTCAGGTCCCGAAAAAGTTCTTGAAGGCAAGCTGCACCAACCGTATTAATGAGACATGCTGTCCCAACTGCAACGCCCGTCCGGAGCCGCTCTAAACACGAGTGAGCCGCAAAGATCGTCCGGAGCCGCTGTAAGCACGAGTGGGCCGAATCCCATGGATTCTCTGTCATCTGACAGGGGTCAAATCTCAGCTGCCCCAGCGGTTTTAGGGTTTTGGCATTAATGATTACGGGGGTAAATCCCTCTATAAAAGCCAACTCAATGTAATGTAATAGGGGGGGAACATTTGCTAGAAAGTTGTTGTACTTGGACTCTGCTTCAATATTAAGACTCCTGGTTCTGATTCTGGACTCTTTTCCTGTGTATGATGCCTTCTGTTATTTCTGTTAATTCTGTTCTTTTATATGCATACTTTGAATTCTGCAATCTGGATTTAAGTGTGTGATTAAGAACGAAATCTGGAATTGTTGAAGGATACATATCAGGATGTGTTTCAGTTTTAGTTTCTGTTATACTCATAATATTGATTGCTGCTGGTTTAAGTAGAAGTTAGTAATTGTGCTGCTTGTTCTTCCCCTTGGAACTATCTACATTTCCGTTTCTTTCAGTTATTTGCATTTCTTTCAGCACTTTCCCAATTTCTTTCCAGTTCCCTAATCTAAAACCCAGTGTAGTGTAGTAAAGGAGCCAGCCTTCTCTGGAGATTGGCACGGAAGGCATCCCTTCCTTCCGGCCTTTCAATCTGTTGGGCGGGTCTAGGGCGCATAGATAGACCAAACCCTTTCCCAGTGGCAGATTCGTAACCAACAGTTTTTTTGGCACGCCCGGTGGGACGCAATCGTTCCACCTTGTAAACGGTATTGAGGAAGTGATGTTCGTCTCAGTACTGTCAAATCTGAACATCTGGCGACTCTGCTAAACTCGGATAACTCCAAGTCTCGAAGACCAGTCTAAAGAAAATCACGTCTTCATGCGTACGAGATGGAGAGCTAGAAACGCAGAAGAAGAAACCGAGTACTACGAGCTTGACATCAACGCCCTGGGAGAACATCCTAGGCTAGTCAGGCCAAATATCTCTCTGGACGAGGCATCATCGCAAGAAGCTGTCGTTGCTGAGCAAGATCCGACTTCAGACAACACAGCAACCAGCTGCCCTCCGAATCCTCCAAACTCTCCAGATCATCAGGGCGTTCCGGTTCCACCTAACGTTCAGCTAGGTGCTTCGGGTGTTCCTGTTCAACCGAACCAGCCATTGCAGCCGCCGTTGCCGCCTCCTAACCCGCCAAATCCGAACGCGAATATGGCGCAGCAGCAAAATCAGCAGCCGAACCCGCCCAGGCTGTTCCCGGCCTGGAACCATTCAGGGTCATTGAATCTGCGAGCACAGGCCGCTATCCCAGCCACGGCACTGAAAGCCATTCCTACCTACGATGGTACTGGGAAAACGGCGTACGAGCACGTCCAGGACGTTGCTGCTCTGGCTACCATCCACGGCATCACGGAAGAAAACATTATGGTGAGATTGCTAGTCTTGTCCCTCAGAGGGAAGCTCTTGTACTGGTACCGATCTTTGCCGCCCGGCACTATCGCCACCTGGGATCAACTGGCAGAAAGGTTGATAAAAGGGTTCAACGAATCGGCGGACCCTTACTCCTTGCTCCACCAGTTCACAACCATCCAGAGACATCCGCAGGAAGAGGTCCCCGATTTCAACGTCAGATTTGCTCGGACCTGGCAGAGAGTCCCTGATGGCCTTCGCCCAACCTCTGAGCAAGCAGCGTTTTATTTCCTCAGAGCCTTCAATTCTGATATCAGTATGAATATCCGGTACTCTGGTGTCAATACTTTCCCGGATTTGTATACACAGGCGCAAAAGGCAGAGGCCGACTTGATCGCCATTGGCAAACTCCCGCCAAAGCCGACAATGCCAATCTTCCCTGATTTGCCTCAGTACCAGTACCCCAATACGGCCACTCAGTTCCCTCCCGCACCTTCCATGTACCCGATTCCCTCATGGAATCCGAGTCAGGCGCCCAGTTTTCCGCAGCTTCCCGCTCCCACAGTTCCACAGCTTCCTCCGCCCCCACAATATCCGGCCTTGCCTCCACCCATGGCACCATTACCGTTACCGGCTCCCCCGAGTGTTGACCCGCAAACCAAGCTTTTACAAGAGGTGCAGTCTCTTAACTCTACCGTGAGGACGTTGTCCAATGAGATGGCCGTTATGAGAAAGAAGCAGGCTCAACAAGAATTCCTGCCAAGGAGATATCCCCCTCCGGCGATCACAAGAGACCAAGCAGCTTCGGTTGTTAGGCCCCCGAGGAGGAATGCTGCCATTCTAAACGGTGAAGAGCCAAGCACCTCAGACCATGTGTACTGGTGCTCCACTTGCAATGACCCGCATGGGGAGGACACTTGCATGGTCCACCAGAACTACGTCCAAACGTTGGCAGGCAGCGTCCCCAGCGAGCAAGTTAACATGATTAGAGAGGCGGACCGTAACCTCATGATCCCCGAAGATGAACAAGTCTCAATTCTTACCAGAAATGGGAAGAAACCTATCGAGGTGGACGCGGCCCAGATGGAGCCTCTGAAGGTGTACACTCGCCGCGAGAAGGAGCAACCTCCAGCAAAAGCTCCAGATAAAGTTCCCTTGCCCCCGTCGGCGAAAGAGAAACCCCTGCCGACGAAAGCTCCAGTGTTGCAACCTCAAGGTGAAACCAGGGAGCAAGCTAGGGAGAAGCTCAAGTACCCATCACTGACAAAGCGGCAGAGGGTTGAAGCCACGCAGCAGTACCGCACTAAGTACGAAGCCGCGAAAGAACCAAAAGTATCCACCGCTTCGGCTTACAACATAGTTGAGGAGCTGAAAAAGACTCCCGCCAAGATAAGTCTCTATGATGCTCTGCAACTTCCTGGACAGGTTGACTTGTTACAAGAATCACTGAAATCTACCAAAGGAGGAAAGCCAACGCAGCCTGTGCTAGCTCAGACTCTGACCACCTCGGCCACAGGAAAGAACAGGCCACCACCGTTCTATCTGTCTCTTCGGATGGAAGGGTGGGTCGTGCACAATTGCATGATTGATTCCGGTGCAGCGACCACCGTCATGCCGAGAGCAGTTTGCGAGGAGATGGGCATGGAATATACGCGGAGCAGTCCAGGTGTTCTTCAACTTGATGGCACTCCTGTGAAGACAGTAGGCGTCATTAAAGATATCCCCATCCAGTTGCATAAGGTGCCTCAGATTGTTGTAATCCAGGAGGTCGTAGTTGTTGACCTGGAGCCGTACTTCAGCATGTGCCTCTCAAGGGAGTTCACTGCTAAGCTGGGAGGTTATCTCTCTCTGGACTACTCGCACATGGAGGTCCCATTCAAGGGAAGGAAAGTGAAGATCTACAATGAGAAACCCTCCACCTTCCTCATCGAGAAGATAGCCGAAGAGGGGCAGCAAGATGAATCAGTCCACCTGATGACAGAAGAGTTGAAGGAGGTGGACCTGATAGAAGAGTCCCTAGAGGAACTTCGGACGGAGGATGAGTTCTCCCTGACTGACTTTAATGCCATGATTGAATCAGAGATAGGATGTTATTCTATCACCAAGCCTGAGAAAGCAAAGGAGACAGTGCAGGAGAGCAAGGACTCTACCCCGGATGAGCTATGGAAGCTTTTCTTTGACGGTGCCCGATGCAAAAACGGCGCCGGGGCAGGGGTTCTCTTGGTTTCGCCCTTGGAGAACAAAAGGATTACTGCTACAGGCTCGCCTGGAGTTGCACCAACAACGCGGCGGAGTATGAAGCCCTGTGCCTAGGGTTGAAGAAGGCCGAGAAGTTGGGGATCAAGCAGCTGCAGATTTTTGGAGATTCGGAGCTAGTCTGCAAGCAAGTCACCAATAAGTGCGTCTCAAAACAACACTACCTCAAGGCGTACCGCAATAGGGTTTGGGACCTGTTGGAGTCCTTCGAGGCACTAAATGTCCAAGCTATCTCGCGGGAAAAGAACAAGCACGCAGATGTCTTAGCGTCTATCGGAGCCAGATACTCCCCGGCTGATGACATGATGCAGAAGCCTAAGGCGGTAAGAACCATTTACAGGCCTTCTGTGCCTGATAGGGACACCCACTGGCAGGTGTTCGACAGTGACGAGCAAATCGTCAATTTTTTAATTCATGAAGCAAGTACAATCGAAGGTAGAAACCCTGATGACGAGGAGTACGAGGGGTTGATACAATTGAAAAATAACCATGTCCCAAAAGGACTAATCACTTTGGAGAGTCTGTTCGACCAGAATGACCGAGCAATTGCCCACAGAATCAAGGTTGATGAAAAGCAATACAGAGAGCTCGAATTAGAGCCTGGGAAGGTCATCAAAGTTGGGGCAGACTGTACCCCTGAAGAGCTGGAGCAGATTCGGGCCCTGTGCCGAGAATATCCAGATATTGTTGCATGGTCCTATCAGGACCTGAAGGGGTACGACCGGGAGGTCATACAACACACCATCGAATTGCAAGAGGGGGTCAAACCCTACAGACAGAAACAAAGGCCGGTTAACCCCAGGATTGAAGTGTTGATGAGGGCAGAGCTCCTCAAGATGCTTGAAGCGAAAATCATTTACCCGATAAAGCATTCTTCCTGGGTTGCCAACTTGGTTCCTGTCAGAAAGAAGAACGGAGACATTCGCTTGTGCGTTGATTTCCGAAATCTGAACCAGGCTTCTTTGAAGGATCACTACCCACTCCCTCAGATTGACCAGATCCTCCACGTAGTGGCAGGAGCACAACGCTTCTCCCTCCTGGACGGTTTCTCTGGGTATAACCAGATTTGGGTAAGAGATGAAGATCAACATAAGACGGCGTTCACCACCAAATGGGGGACGTTCGCCTATCAGCGTATGCCCTTTGGCCTCTCAAATGCGGGGGCCACTTTCCAGAGAGCCATGGACCTGGCGTTCGGTGAGTTGCTGAACAAAATTATTGTCATCTACTTGGATGATATGACCGTGTTTTCACACAAAAGAGAAGAGCATGCCTCGCACCTGCGGCAAGTATTCGAGAGATGTCGGGAGTTCGGCATATCTATAAACCCGAAGAAGTTTGTCTTCGCGGTAAAGGAAGGGAAATTGTTGGGCCATGTCATCTCAGAAAAGGGGCTTGCCGTAGACCCTGATAGAGCAGAGGCCCTCCTCAAACTCCCACTACCGGCGAACAAGAAGGGCCTGCAGTCCTTCGGCCAGATCAACTTCGTGAGGAAGTTCGTGCCTGATTTCGCCCAGGTCGTCAAGCCGATGACCGAACTGTTGAAGAAAAACGCCGAGTTCACTTGGACAGAAGAAAGGAAGAAGGCGTTTGAAGAAATCAAGGCCCGGATTGCCCAAGCCCCTGTGTTGGTCAACCCCGACTACTCAAAAGACTTCATCCTTTACGCAGTCGGGGAGCCTGAGAGCTATGCCGCAGTCCTAACACAGAAGGGAGAGGATGGCGAGGAGCGCCCTATCGCATTCTTGAGCCAGGTGATCCAACCGCATGAAGAGAGGTACAACTTTATTGAAAGGCAAGTACACGCGGTGATGAGGTCCCTGAAAAAATTCCGACACTTCGTCTCCCAGAGCAAGACAACGGTATATGTTGTTCATCCAGACGTAAGGAATTTTATCATTCAAGGAGAGATGGGCAACAAGAGGGCTGGTTGGGTCACTAAAATCCAGGAGTTCGACATTGAGGTCCGACCCACCAAGCTGATCCGCGGTCGGGCACTATGCCAGGAACTCGCAAAGAGCGTCGCTGCAGAAGTGACGGCCTGTCAATGGGAAGACCCAGTGTCAGAGGGCAACTTCGCCAACCAATCTGCGGACGGCGATGACTGGACAGATGACCTAGTAAGGTACTTCAACACCGCGAGGTATGTATTGCGCCCAGAGGGGCTGTTTTTCAGGAACATTGACGAGGTTCTCCTAAGATGTGTTAGGGGAACCGAAAAAGGAAAAATCCTCGATGAATTCCATTCCGGAATATCGGGGGGCCACTTGGCTGGAAGGCCGACGGCCTTAAAAATAATCAGAGCGGGCTATTATTGGCCC
This sequence comes from Wollemia nobilis, assembly GCA_028583015.1. Taxonomy (NCBI): domain Eukaryota; kingdom Viridiplantae; phylum Streptophyta; class Pinopsida; order Araucariales; family Araucariaceae; genus Wollemia; species Wollemia nobilis. The sequence continues at coordinate 1,447,504 of JAQPPZ010003287.1, read as the reverse complement.
ACAATTTTTGCCGATGCATTCTCAGTTAGCCGAAAGTGTGACAGGTGCCAAAGGTATGCTGGCCGGAACAAAAATGCTCCACTGCCCCTGCACCCGATCCAAGTCGAAGCGCCGTTCCAGCAATGGGGCTTGGACTTTATCGGGGTGATATCGCCGAATTCTTCGGCAGGGCACAAATATATACTGACTGCCACGGATTACTTCACCCGGTGGGTTGAGGCAGTCCCGACAAAGCATGCTGACCAGGAGGTAGTCATTGCCTTCTTGGAAAAGTTGATCACCCGCTTCGGGGTTCCAGACGCGATCGTGACAGATAATGGCCCTTCCTTCATAGGTGCCAAACTCAGCGAGTTCGCCAGCAAGTATGGGATCTATTTGAAAGCCTCTTCCAACTACTACCCGCAGGGGAATGGCCTGGCAGAGTCCACTAACAAGAACTTGCTGAAGATCCTGAAGAGGACCTTGGAGAGTAACAAACGGACTTGGCATTTGCTCCTCGACCAGGCACTGTGGGCAGACCGCACCTCCATAAAAAAGTCCATCAAGACGTCCCCGTATTCATTGGTGTACGGGAAAGAGGCAGTCCTGCCTACGCATGTTGAAATGCCAGCACTCTGGATGTTGGATGATGAAAGGGAAGACCTTGATCCCATGGACGCCCGATTGGCCCAATTGCTGCAACTGGAGGAAGACAGGGAGAAAGCTTATGAAGCTTTCATGAAGCATACTGAGAGCACTAAGAACTGGTTTGAAAAAAGAGCCACCGCCCGCGCCTTCCAGGTTGGAGACCTAGTGCTGAAATGGAATGCATGGAAAGCGAAACCGGGGAATCATGACAAATTTGATGCCTTCTGGGAAGGCCCCTTCCAGATTTCCCGAGTTAATCAGGTGAACTCTTTCATCTTGCAGGACATGGAGGGCCGTACTTTGCCCATACCTGTCAACGGCCTTCACCTGAAGGTCTATCATCAGTGAGAAGCATCAGGAAAGTTTCCTGTGTACATAGTTTTATTTTCGCTGTTTTGATTTATGTTTTTCGAATGTAAATATGTTTTCTGCTTTAAAGCAAGTGTTTGCGCTCCATAGTCGAGCATTTTTGTGCCCTCGGAGTACGCAGAGCAGATCCAGGTTTCCCGGCAGAGAGAAGACATCTTTTGATGGAGTCCGTACGCAGAGCTCGGCTTCGCTTATTCCCCTTAGCGAAATCCAGCATTCTCATTTTCGGGAGCGAAGCTCAGCTCCCTCGGTCGAAAATGAAAAATGGCCCGGATTAGGAGGTTCTAACTTTCAGGCGTCGAGCGAAGCTAAGGATCGTTGAAGCTAGAAGCGAAGACAGGGTTTGCCGAAGTCTCGCCCCGAAGACGATCTTTGCTCGTCATAAAGGCGAAATGGTGGTGATTTTCAAGGCAGGGACAAGTTCGGCCAGTTTTCAATGAAAAGTCGTGTTTCGCCCGTTTTCAAGGCGAGAACGAGGTTCGGGCAAGGTTCGAAACGGGTCGAGCGAAGACGCGATGGCAAGGAACAAGAGAAGGTTGAAATTTCACTAAGGCACCGCCTAAAGCTGTGGTTTGCCCGGTTTTAGGGCGAAGCCGAGGTTCGGGCGACTTTCGGAGCGAGACTCAGCCCCGGGGCGGGAAAGAGCTAAATTCACTAAGGCCCCACCATGCGGAGGCACTTCGCTCCTCTAAGGGGCGAGAGTCGGGGTTCGCCCGGTCTTGAGGCGAGAACGAGTTTCGGGCAGCGTTTGGGGAGAAGCTCAAGGTTCGCCCGAAGTCGGGACGAAACACAAGTTTAAAGCATGACGAAGTTCGGGCGATGTGGAAGCGAAGCTGGGATTCGCTCGAAACTTGGGCGAAGTGTAGGTTTTGTTAAGCCGCGAGCAAGACAAGGTCTGGGCCAAGAGGAAGTTCAAACTCCAAAAATAGAAGTGCAAAGGGCCCATTTCGGGCGTCTTCATCCCCGAAGCTGGGGTTCGCTCTGATTTTGAGCGAACCTCCTCCCCATATGACGATTTGGCACGGTGAGCATTGGGGCGCGCGAAACGCGGCGGCGCTGATTTACACTCCCAAGGCACACATTGTTAATGAGGTTGGCCGCACGCATTCCAAAGCAGGTCGTTAGGGAAAGAGGACAGCGCCTTGGGATCGGAAAACGGAGGATTCATGTTTTCAAGGAAGATCGCGCACCATGGAAGCTCCCAACCTCAAGAGGAATGCACGGCCACCAATGGAGAACGGTTGTTTCCACCCACCTCCAGCTTCGGACATTTACTCCAGGCGTGCGCCATTAATGGAGTGGTTCACGCCCAGGGCCATAAAAGGAGCGACGCTCAAGTTCGCCCAGCCATTTGACTCCTTAGAATCCACCCTGCGCTGTGCTAGAAACCATAAACAGAATAATTCACCAGTAATCAGCAACGCACCCGTGTGTCTCCACGATTCATCATGGGCAGGAAGAGTGCCGAGGAGAGGGCAAAGGCGCCCAAGGGCGGAAGTGCAGAGGATGAAAAGAAAAAGAAAGAAAAGAAAGATAAAGAGAAGAAACAGAAAGAACAGAAGCAGAGGTCTGAGGACGCAAGAGAACCAGGGGAGGAATCAAAATCAGAAAAGGAAATAACTCCCCCACCCGTCGACAAATTGGCAAAATTTAGAGATGGTGTCCTCTCCCAAAGCATTGAGCAACTGCGGCAAACCATTGATGAGAGGTTGGAGAAGGTTTCTCCCGAGAGCACAAGGACTGCAGCGTACTATTCCAACCTGTATTGGTTCTTATGCCCTCCTGTGCACAATTGCCCCGAGTTGGTGTCTGCTATCACCAAATATTATAATCCGCTAACCAGACAAGTTCGGGATAGTGAAGGGAGGGTTCTGTTCTCAATCTTTTCTGACACCGTCCAAGTCGCCTTTGCTCCCGGGCAGCTGCCGCACACAGATTACACCATCAGAACTATTAACACTGATGAGCAGACTGCCAGATACCAGCCCACCCCACAGATGCGGCTGTTCATGGAGTCCCATGTCTGAGACATTTCAAAAGCCCCGATATCTACTCAATGCTAGCATGGGTGTTCGGGCTCTCCACTGATGCAGTAGTATACCCATACCAGGTCGCCCTTGCAGAATGCATATCGCATGGGGAATTCTACGCTCCCGGCGCCATGAGGCCGAAGACGAAGCCCGTATTCTTTGATTGGGCGGACTGGGTGGCGCGCAACCTTCATTCTCGGCTGATCGACCTGAGAAAAGGGAGCGCCCAGTCTTTCAGACCCTGTTCATTCCTGGCCTGGCTCTTCTTCTATCATATGCATAGTAAATTCAAATTTATCCCCACCAGTTGCACCGATGAGAAGGGTAAAGCATTGCCTGTGTATCAGTGGACTCAGGTGTTGTCAAAGGAGTCCTACTACGTTTTCAATCAGGCGTTCCTTGGCCCTGCCTTGGGACTTATCTATGGCTCTTGCCCTCGCGTTCCTCGCGCAATGAGAGATGATATGGTGCAACGCAAGCTGGGTGACACTTTCCAGCTCACGCAAGGCTTCGTCATCCGAGTCTTTGGGTTTACTGGTAAACCCTTTCTGCTACCCTACTACACCACGGAGTATCTGTTTGCTCTGGAGATCGCTCGGCAGAGTGAATATGTAGATCAGGCCTACGGCCAAGGGAGGAAATGGGGGCATATATATGATTTCCCGTTCAAATGGGGCGACATTGAAGTCAACGCCACCGGGCAGAATGAGTTCCTCGCAGCAACGCTCCAAGACTTTGGCCTGATCGAACTCCCCCAGCGGTGGAAATACGACCCTTTGAACGTATTCAAAGATTTCCTTGGGATGAAAAGCTTCCACGTCTGCCCCCGCCCAGAAATCATGGAGCAACGCAACAATCCGTCGGGGCACGACCTCGAATGGCATATAGAGAGGATGCAATCTTTCCCGCCATGGCACGATTTTTATCACATAGAGGCAGAGTACAACCCATCACAGAACCCAGCTCATGATCCTAACTCCAAGTTCTTCAGAAAGATGGAGAGCAAATTGAAGGGTTTGGGTTGGACCTCAGAAAATATTTCGAACTGGTGGATCATGAGGGTCCATACCGGGAAAGAAACATCTGATAAAACCCTCGTGGGTGACAACCAGTTCTCCTCGCTCTTTGACGACAATTATGACACGTGGCGGCCAGTCCTGTTCAGGGACCTCGTGCCTCGAGGCACTCAAAGCCCAGAAAGAGTAGAAGGCCCACCAAAGCAGCAGAAGCAACCACTCGAGCAAGGCGCAGGATCCGGCCGTACTGTGAAGGAGGGTCAGACTGTTGAGCAAAAAACGCAGCAGTCAGCCAAGGAGCAGGATAGACCATTAAAGAGGCCAGCTGACGTAGCACAAGCAACACCTCCTAAGGCAAAAAAGCCCCGGATCGTGATAACTCACAAATCTGCCAAGCCCCCTTCGGAGAAGTCTGCCAACCCAGGCCCAAGCGCATCTACCCCTGCCATTGTGCCACAAAAGGAGGTTACACCGCAGAAGGAGGTTGCACCAAAAGTTTTTCTGAAAGAAATCGTCAATTTGGAAGAAGACACTCCGCCCGAGGAAGAAGAGTGGGCAGCCCAGAGCCCCATAACGCAGCTTTTCACCACGACGGCTCTCATCACAGAGCACGCAGGTACGCGCTCTCTTTTCTCTCTCCCCTCTTTTGAACCTCCGCCTGCAGTACTGTCTACTGTTGAAACCCTAGTGTCTGCATTGCCCTTGGGCAGTGAACCTGCGTCTACCCTCCCCCTTGTAGTATCCCATCCTTTGATTGAAGAAGTTCAACCTGCTACTTCTCCCCGTCTTGTCCACCAAGCGTTCGGCTTATACGCTTCCGCCCCCAATGCATTCGAAACCTCCGCGTCCCTCCAACTAGGCGCTGCTAGTCAAAGCCCATCACCACCCCCCAATCCCTCATCTGCAGCAGGAACCCTAGTTGAGAACCCGCCTCCAAACCCCAAGAGTCCTCCCGCTGCCATCCAGACCTCAACACCCCCAATAGTCACCGAGGTCCCGATCTCCACCATCCCCGACCTATCTACAGAACCCCTGCCTCAGCAGGATCTGCTCCTTTTCACGCCCATGTTCGGAGGAATGGAACCCTTGGAGAAGGAGCTGGAAATGATGGAGGAACGCCCTGTAGCAGAGAGCCTAGTCCAGGCGCGGCAGAGCTCGTTCAGATGGATCAAGGACATCAAGAAGAGAAAAGCGCGGGCCCCTGTTGGAATTGAAAAGCGCGCCATTTTCGACCCTCAGAAGATGGAGCTGCATAAGATAAAGAAGGTCCCGAAGGTCCAGAAACCCTTGGAGGAGATGACGCCCGCGGACTACACTTACCAGCGTACCATCAAGGACTTGAAGACAGTCGATGTGGCGGACGAAATGGGGGCCATCCAGGTCAAGGCGAGCACAGTCTACTTGCACCACGAGCATATCAAGGAACGCTGCTTCGCGGCGGAGAATGAAAACTTGAAACTGGAGGAAAATCTGGCACGAGTGCAGTCCCAGCTGGAAGACGCAAGGAAAGAATCAGAGCAGCTGAGGCAGTGAGTGGCAGCTTTGGAGCAGGAAGTGACTGAGCATAAGGATGCTGTCGAGCGCCACCTCAAAGCACGTGAAGAGGCGGAGGACAAGGTAAACAAGTTGGAGGCACAGGTCCAAGAAGTGCAGCAGCAGCTTGAAAAAAGAGAAGTGCAGATGGAGGTCTTTACCCGAGACCGAGTAAAGGAGGTTCGCGCCCGATTGTTGAAAAATTTTCGAACTAGAGCCTCCAGGTCCTTGTCCGTCCTCATGTTTATCTGGGAGGCCAAGCAAGCGTCCGCTCAGGGCAAGCCTGTTGTAGAGGAGGTTGAGCGCGAAACAGAGCGCTGGCTCAATTTGGCCATTGAAGTTGAGACTTACGAGCGCATGGACCTCCAAGTGCCCCCAATGACCCGGACTGCCCGAGAATGGGCCATTGCAAGGTCTACTCTGCATACTTTCTTCGCCAAATTGAAAAAGGTCAGAAAGGCCAGGAGACTGTTAGATGCCTTTGAGCAGGAAAAGAGCATCTGCCTGGCGCATTTTCAAACCCTCTCGCGGCTCGGCTTCCCCAGCTTTACAGATGATGATGGAAACTGCCTGCCCAAGGATGAGCTGAAGCTAGTATGGAGCGCTTTCAAAGAAGATACTTCAGAGATTGACGGTTGGCCATGTCAGGTCCCAGAAAATTTCTTGAAGGAAAGCTGCACCAACCATATTAATGAGGCATGCTGCCTCAACTGCAACGCCCGTCCGGAGCCGTTCTAAACACGAGTGAGCCGCAAGGATCGCCCGGTGCCGTTGTAAGCACAAGTGGGCCGAATTCTATGGATTCTCTGTCATCTGACCTGGGTCAAATCTCAGCTGCCCCAACGGCTTTTAGGGTTTTGGCATTAATGACTACGGGGGTAAATCCCTCTATAAAAGCCAACTCAATGTAATGTAGTAGGGGGGGAAAACATTTGCTAGAAAGGTGTTGTACTTGGACTCTGCTTCAATATTAAGATTCTTGGTTCTGATTCTGGACTCTTTTCTTGTGTATGATGCCTTCTGTTATTTTTGTTACTTTTGTTCTTTTATATGCATACTTCGAATTCTGCAATCTGGATTTAAGTGTGTAATTAGGAACAAAATCTGGAATTGTTGAAGGATACATATCAAGATGTGTTTCAGTTTTAGTTTATGTAATATCCATAATATTAATTGTTGCTAGTTTAAGTAGAAGTTAGTAATTGTGCTGCTTGTTCTTCCCCTTGGAACTATCTACATTTCCGTTTCTTTCAGTTATTTGCATTTCTTTCAACACTTTCCCAATCTCTTTCCAGTTCCCTAATCTAAAACCCAGCGTAGTGTAGTAAAGGAGCCAGCCTTCTCTGGAGATTGGCATGGAAGGCATCCCTTCCTTCCGGCCTTTCAATCTGTTGGGCGGGTCTAGGGCGCATAGATAGACCAAACCCTTTCCCAGTGGCAAATTCGTAACCAACTGTATGAAACAAAATCAGCAACAGATAAGGTTTTTCTGAAAAAGCAACTTTATAGCCTAAGGATGAAGGAGAATTCATCTATAGCATATATTTTGAATGAGTTTAATACCCTTATCAGTAAACTGGTTTCAGTTAGTGTGAAGATGGAGGATGAGGATAGAGCTATCACCCTACTTTGTTCCCTCTCGAACACCTGGGATCATATGGTGATGACCATCAGTAATCCATCATTAGGAGCTCTAGAATTTGATGATGTGGTAGCCGCTTTGTTGGCAGAAGAGTTGAAGCGAAAAAGGTCTCTGAAACCCTCAACCAATGAAGCCCTATCTATGCGAGGTCGATCTTTCGCGAGGAGTAAACAAGGTAGATCACAATCCAGATCAAAGTCTAAAGGACGCAAGCAGAAAGGGAAGTGTTGGCATTGTGGGAAGCCAGGGCACTCAAAGGATTGTTGGCAATTAAATAATGAAAAGAATGGTGAAAAGCACATTCAACCATTAGCTGAGGCCAATACAACAGATTCAGGAGAGACAGCAACATGTGAAGCTTTCTGTATCAGTAACAGCAAATCAATTTTATATACCTAGGTTTTGGACTCAGGTGCATCTTTCCACGTCTCCCCATAGAGACTGGTTTGACAAATATCAGCCATACTGTGGTGGAATGGTCTACTTGGGTGATGATCATACTTTAGAAATTGTGGGGAGCGGGGACATAAGGATCAGGCTGGACGATGGTAGAGAAAGGATGTTATGTGATGTACAAAATGTGCCCGATTTGCGAAAGAATTTGCTCTCAATCAAGATGATAGATAAGATAGGGTATTATGTCACTTTCAGTAACAACTACTGCAAAATTACCAGAGAAGCCCTTGTAGTAGCAAAGGGAGAATCTTATGGGACCCTATATCGTTTATGTGGTGAGACGGTGACAAACCATGCAGCAGCAACAACTTTTGTTCAAGATGCAGTAATGCTATGGCATCAGCGCCTAGGCCATATGAGTGAAAAAAGGTCTTAAAATTCTGCATGACAGAGGTATGCTTTCTATGATTAAGTCTTGCAATTTAGACTCGTGTGAACACTGTATTTTTGGTAAACAAAAGAGGGTTGGGTTTACTGCAAGCCCTGGTAAGAGTTCTGATTTTCTGCAACTTATACATTCTGATATATTTGGAGCAATCCCCACTTGTTCCTTAAATGGTGCTATCTGTTTTCTGACTTTTATATATGATTATTCTAGGAGAGTGTGGATTTATTTTCTGAAGAAGTCAGAAGCTTTGCAAAAATTTAAAGAGTTCAAAGCACGAGTAGAAAAGAGTTTGGGCAAGTCGATTTTATGTCTCAGGTCAGATAATGGGGGTGAATATTGTTCCAAGGAATTTGATAAATTTTGTACGCAGGAAGGTATTAAGCACCAGAAGACTATACCATATACTCCACAGCAAAATGGTGTGGCTGAGCGGATGAATTACACAATCATGGAACGTGCAAGAAGCATGCTCAGCGCAGCCATGTTGGATAAAAAGTTCTAGGCAGAGGTTGTTTACCTTATTAACAGGTCACCTACAGCTGTGTTGGATGGACAGATTCCGAAGGAGGTTTGGTGTTATAAGCCATTTGATTACTCTCATTTGCGTACCTTTGGCTGTGATGCATTTGCCCATGTGCCTTAAGAAAAAAGGTCCAAACTTGACTTCAAGTGGGAGAATGTTAGAAACTGAAGTCACTATCCAGATTTTTTGTCAGCAAAAGCCAGGTAGCAGAAGTCGAGGCTGCTGCTACACATCTAGGCAGCAGAATGTTCCAGATGTGACGGGTAGCCGCCAGACGACGTGTAGCTGCAGAAGAACAGTTTTCGGAGGCTTCCTTTGGGAGAAGAAATGAACAGTTTTTCGGAGGCTTCCTTTGGGAGAGGAAACGAACAGTTTTCGGAGTCTTCCCTTGTTTATCTATAAAAGGGGAATCACGAACAGTTTTCGGAGGCTTCCTTTGGGAGAAGAAACGAACAGTTTTTCGGAGGCTTCCTTTGGGAGAGGAAACGAACATTTTTCGGAGGCTTCCCTTGTTTATCTATAAAAGGGGAATGACCCCTTGCATGTAAATATATAGTGAATGTAAAATATTTGCTGAAATCAATAAAAGACAGAAGCTGCCATTGCCCCGTGGTTTTTCCTGCACATTGCAAGTTCCCACGTAAAATTTGTGTTACTGTTTTGCTCTCTATTATTGTGTTTTCTACTTGCAGGTAAAATCTGAAGTTTTTACTAACATTCACAACGGTGTTATTTTATTTTAATCTCTTCAATGATTCTACAAATTGAGATTAAAAATTATCCATTCTATATTATATCCTGATTGTTGCTGAATGGGACTATATTTGCCCAAAGTCTCAGATAGCAATTATAATGCACAAATATGTTCATTTTTGATAAGAAGGCATCCCAGAAATTTATAAGGAAGTAATATACTAATGTTTAAAGAGAATTAAATGAAGACTTCGATTCTTCCTCACATGCCCCGCACTTACTGCTGATAATTCACATTTATGTGTAAGCAAAGGTTCATTGGCCTAGGGTACAATCTACGTATTATATTGATGAATAAATACACATTGACGACAAATCCAGCTCCTATATGAGCAGATTGTCTTGTGCTTAAAGTGATACTTTAAAGGAGTGAAGGTCCTTTTATGCATGAACTATGTCAGGTTTTCGAATGCTTAATCTTAAGAACCCAGTCCTCCTTTGTCAGATGACGACATAAATTCTCATGTTACTTGTACAAGCCTTGTGGCATTCAAAAGTTGAACACCTTCATAGGCATGACTTTTGTAATTCCAAAGAAATATTTCATATCCACCTTGCATGCTGAAATGTGTATGAAGAAACAGAAGCCTATAGTTCAGAATTTAGCTTCCTCTCTCAAGATTCATGTCTTGAGCCCTATCACAATTATTAACACAACGAATATTTCAGAAAATCCTCCACCCATCTCTTTTCCCAATAAGAGTTGCTAATTCATGGATCTTAAAATTTAAGGAATTTGTTTGATACCCAAAGATACAGAATTCTTTAACCCTTCAAATCTTTATGCTTTAGAATAATTTACAAAATATTTAGGTTTGAAAAACCATTACAATATTCTAAAAACTCCATCTCATTTTGCCATATTTATGGACTTGGATTTCATGCAACAATTTAAAAAGTTAAGTTGGCCTTTAAAAATATTAGAAAACCAGCCCATCAGGTTGTGGTCTAGAAGGTGGGAAACTCATTGCAACAATAACACAAGTTTATAACTTGGGGAGCATGCCCCCAACACAAATGTGATCTTTGTGTTTATACAGCTTACAGATATGTCACATGGGAGTTAGCTTTCAGTGGGTCATTAATAAGGAGGTAGTATGATAAGGTGACTGGCTTCTGAGCTAAATGTCAAATGCTGCAAGAGTGTGGAGATTGTAAAATGTCATAGGAATGTGGCCACATGCATAGAGTGTGAACACACAGAAAGATAATATTCAATTACTCCCAATTTAAAATTGTGCACTGGGAAAACTAGATAACCTTTGAATATCTAGGAGGGAAAAATATTACATTACTAGAACTCTGACTAGTAAAGCATGAGAATTCAACTTAGCCATTAAAAGCATCATTTTCCTACATCAAACAAGAAACTCATCGCACAATAGGAAATTTGATTCTTTGGCAACATTAAATATGGCACATTACACAAGTTCTGTTAGTTCAAAATTAAATTTTACCTTTACAAGTTCTGTTAGAGGCCTCAAATAAAGGAAAACACTACTAGAAGATTCTTCATCCCGTTAACATCAACCACAAGACATTTACAACCACTTCAAGCCAATGCATACAGGCCTAATATCTGCAGCCACACCTCACTCAGTCAGTGCTAGAGACTGCATGATCTTGATAGGTGTCATAAGGAGAGGCTTACATTCAGCACACCAAAAAGACAGACAGAGGCAAAATGCATCTGGGAATCCAAGTAAGATTCTTCATCTTTTTTCCTTTCATTTGTTTACCATATTTGAAATCCAATCTAAATTTCATTGGCAATAACAGGCACAACCATACATAATAGTGTCTTACAGCGGTGTGGTCACTACCCATGGATAGAATTACATTATGCTAGTGATCAACCAACCTTGCCGTACACCAAAGTAGTTTGTTTATTGCACCTACCATGCTTAAAGCATTGCTTAGCTCCAACAGTTTGCAAAGCATGTTATTTCATATCATATATTCTAGTTTAATAGCTCTTATCTGGCACATATTATGGTTTTCTGATGCTACAATGGGTTCTTATTGAGTTCACATGATTTACAAGTAGCAGGTTATGTGTTTTCATATTCAGTGTTACATAAAGCATTATATGGAGTAACTATCCCAAAATCCTTCTCGCCATTCTGCTATAATTTGCCTGTACGTAATTGACTTGTATAAAGCATATCAGAAATTTAATTTTCTTGGATTCTATCTTTACAAGTGTATAAAAAATTGCATAAATGTCCAGAGCTAGAGATGAATTTCTTTTGTTCCAACAAATAAAAAAGGGGTGTGCTCAGCGTGCATCTAATTTCCTCCATTGCATCTTCTCACCCCATAGACAGCTACTTCATCTATTATTGTTTCACACAACTCAAGAAATGTGTTTTTAATTTTACTAACGTGACATAACAAAGTCATAATTTGTTCCACATGTTTTGATTTCATCTACTCATTTATCTAATTTATTACAAGATTGGTGACCAATAGTTGTGTCTCAACAACATCGCAGAAGCCTTGGACTTGAAATTGAAAAAATGTAATGTTAAGGAATCTCCATGCATTTCCAGACACCAATATTCATATACACAATGGTCAGCATTAACCAATTTTATATAAATATGCAACTGCCTCAAAGATGTCCTAGAAGTTGGCACTTAAAATCGCAATTTTTTTAGATAAATCTCCATGCATATTCTAAAAACTGCATCATGGACACAAGCAGAAACACAGTTGATAATTAGTTCTCCATTTGCCAATGGAGTCTGCGCTTGGACTGGGCATTATCTCCCGGACATAAATTATAATTTGAACCTATACTTCCTCTATAGGATTTGAGCGTGTGAATCATCTTTTAACCCCTATGGTTTTGATAACGAGTTCCTTGGTCACATGGGTCCTTGAAGATCCATACAATGTGCTTTAATCGTGTGTCTCACGGTTATCAATATTTTGCCTAATCTGGTATTGAATAAGTTGGACCAAGCCATATGTTCCTCGAGTTAAACATGCCTGTGATCCAAGCAAAGTTGAGATTATCTCAAAATGCATACATCCAATATAAAATTTGCACAGCCCATCACAGGAAAATAACAATGAGCTCAATCCAAGCCTGGTCAGAAAGACTCAGCCATAACCAGCAGTGCCTGAAAGTAAGATGACCCAAATGCTTTCTAACAAAGCTCTGGCATCACCATGCTGACAAACATGATAAATAAAGTGACAAAGAATTGCCTACAGAATATAAAATGTGGGTGAGATACCATGTTTAGTGCATCAGAATCATCATTGAAGCTTTAAATGTTAAACACCAGGGATGCGTTCCAGGTCTTGGAAGCCATCTCAGAGATGCTTCCCGCCTTCTCAAAAATGAGTATCATCATCTTGAAGCCATATTGGAAACCTATCCCATCATCCCGCAAACATGTCGCACACTCCCTTTCCATCCCCGTCCTAGAAATTTTATGGAACATAGGTTAACACCAATAATCATCTAACCATTGACACACATCAATCCTCCAAACATCAAGGACAGAAATAGCTTGATTGCTCATTTATAAGTAAGGCAATCAGCATATGTGCAACAGTAAAAAGGTATGATTTTCCCCATGGAGGGGAACATAGAATGGTATATGTTCTTAGTAATTTGTATGGAATTAACTTAAGATGTAATGAAATCACCCTCCATGTGCAAACCATCAAGTTGGCAGGCATCTCACACCTAAATATGACGACACAAATACCCAAAACCACATGACTCAGACTTGGAATGCCTCAATGAGGCCAAAGAGTAAGAGTAAGACTTTAACAATAAGACTCTGGAAAAGACAGCAAATTTTAAATTTAAAAAAATAAAATAAATAAATATATGTTAAACTATAACAAGATAAAATATATTTCTCATATCATGACTTTATAACAATTAACATAACATATCAAAATGTATTAAATAGGTAAACATCATTCTAATAAATAGAGAAAATTAACCTAAATGTCCTATTTCATGCATGTTATTATCTTTATTTTGATGTCTACAAAAACATAGTCACGCAACTTCAACTCAGAAACTACTTGAAATGTGAAAAGTATGGACTTGGCTCATAGTGAAAATCCCAGCAATAAATTGACAAAAGTTAATTCTGCTTGTTTTTTCTAGAGAGTAGAATTGATGTAGGGATTACTCAAACACTGGGTTAAGTATAGTGTCTGTGTAAATACCAAAGGAGGCACCCATGCTGATCTCATTAATGATGGAATAATTTAAAAAAAGTTCCTGACTGTTCCTATTGTAGTTCTAGTACCAGCATCAAAGGCACCCCTCAACTGTAGAGAGAAACACTAGGCAGTTAACCTTTATGAGAGAACAGCATGGACCTTACCGTAGATAGTCCAGAACTATGAAGGGATAAATTTATTTTAATAAGAAATGTTATACTTATCTGATACTAGTGAGAGTTTTGCACATTGAACATATTTTTTACTACCTTGCAAGGAAATAAATTCTTCTATAAACCATCAATTCTATATCTGAGCATTGAGCTAATATGAATAAAAGTAGTAATTCATTTTATGAATATTCTGAACAGGAAAAAGAAAATTTCCTGTATCTAATAATGGTTTGACATTTTAGCAAATGATTCCAACTCACTTCCTCAAAGGAGATTACTATAAGAGGAGAGGAACAGGGAAACAGCAACCATTAATATGAATAAAGCATAGAGAAATATCATAAGTTTGCTGCAAAGGGGAGATTCACTTTTAGAGAGAAGGTGATCTGAATAATACATACTTGTGGGTGGTTTCAACTACTGGAAAGAAACAAAGAGAGCCATCTCTTCCTCTTGCCACAATGACTGCTAGCTCCTGAAATATTGAAAACTCTCCTTTAAACATAAAGAAAATAATGTAATCATATTCAGGAGAAACAAGATATGAATACACAATTTAGTTTTTGCTTGTGTTATTTCATCACTTTTTTATATATAAATGACCTTGGTAAAGGGTGCCCATTTCTCAGCATACAGCCCACGCTCAATACCACCTAATGCTGCAAACCATGAAAATAGCTACGTAAAAATCATAAACCATAGCATGCATGAAAGAAATTAGAAAGCACTAACACTGTATCACTGAAAACAGAGAGTTCACCTCCAAGAAAAGCCAAGTAATAAACCAGTATGATAAACTAAAATTTGGTATAAACAGGTCAAAGAAATATTTAAACCCACAACACAGATTGTTCAAAGCACATTTTTAACCACTTTGTAAGTGAGCATTATAAAGTGAATCAATCCAAAATGATGGTTGCCATTGTTGCATTTATTTTTGGTAGATGTTGCTTAATATGACTGATAGAAGTCAACCATGATATATAATCAAGACAACTAAGGTTAATCTTTTGCAATAAATGAAATTTGACAACACTATGAAGCTGATTATATGAAGTAGACAGTAGAATTGTGAGAACAATAGATCATATGGCAATGATGGTTGGGATTATTGCACTTGATTTTGGTAGCTGGTGCTTAATATTACCAATAAAATTCAACCTTGATATGCAATCAAGACCGCCAAGGTCAATTATATGCATTTGATGAAATTTAAAAACACCTGAAAGCTGATTCTCTGAATCAGACAGAAGAATGTTTTAAAGATTGATGGCATGACAATGATGACAACTGTAGTGCACAAAGCAATTTTTTATGAGTCCTTCAGAAATAATAATTGTCATGCCACTGAACCTGTAGCTTAACATGTTTTCATGCCTCTCACATCCATATCCACACCCAACACTTCCAAGTGATTCCAATCTCCAACTTATTGAGAAATTAATACATTTCAAGAATTAATCCTTAAGAATAGTGATTAGCAGCAGTGAACTCTTGTATAAGTCAGAAGCAATAATCCTTCACAGGTGATTGGTGTGACTTTATATTCCCTATAGTTTCATATTCTCATCAAGAAATCCTAGTTCTTCTGTCGAAAGGTTGTGCTCATTAGTTTTTTTTTGCATAAGAAAAGTTGCATGTTGATGCAAGCATGATTCTTCGAAAGGTTGTGCTCATTAGTTATTTAGATCATAACTTTTCTTCATCAATATTTTGGCCAAGAAATAGTTTTTTTATTAATGCATGCATGCTTCTAATGTGGGGATGGTGGTTCTCAATAGTTTCAGGTTGAGTATACCATCAGAAATGTAAAAAGGACACCCACAAGAATGTTAAGAGTGGAGTTCCTGTTATTTTTTTTTTTTTAATTCATCAGAGGAGATTGAAATGGGGCCCACCCATATAGCATCATGACCATGTTACCAGAGTATTTCAACAAACCACATAATGGTGTTACAACTGACAATTACGCATATACTGCCTGGCAATATTTGAACTTGGGTCTCTGCATTGGAAGCCCGAGTTTTTAACCACCTGAGTTAATGCCATTTGATATGGACTTGTAGCTAAATGTAATTGTTGTTATCTTGACTAATATTATAAATCCTGGTGTAACAGAGCAGAAAAGAATACAATGAAAACAATCAAGAAAACAACTATCAGGCAAGTCAATGAAGGTAAACAAGCTACTGATACAATTAGTCTTGACTCATTAGAGAAAAGTTCTTAAAAAGTACAAAAATCAAACAAATCAGTTTCACCAACAAGCAAAACCTGAAGAGGCCAAGAAGTATGTCTATATACTGGTAAAGAGTCTTAGAAATTTTCTAAAAGAGAGATCTTATGCTTAAATATATATATATATATATATATATATATATATATATATCCCTCTTTTATTTCCTTCTATCACATAATAGACAGCAGCAAAGTACTATGTTGCTTATGTAGGCAGCAGCTCTGACATGGCGCCACCACAAGCGCCATCTCAAGCTTGATTGGGACGTCAAGTGATGAGTACGCATAAAATTTGATTGGACATAGTTTCATTTCATATGTTTGTAAATAATCATGTTGCACAAGTTGTGCGCAATGTGTTTGGCATTATGTACACAATGTGTTTGGCATTATGTGCACAAAGTGCCTGGTGTTATGCATGCATATGACGATTTTTTATTTATGAGGTAGTTGTTATCAGCAGACATGTACGAGGTTGATTGTGCAGTTACGCAACTACCTGTATTGCCATTTTTTGTTATATATAGACCCCTTATATTTATTGTTGGCTACATATCTGTTGGGTATCTTGATAGTTAGTGTTTGTGTATTGTTCGCATCTAATGTACATGTGTTGGTAATGTTGTACAAATTTATGCACATATCAATGGAAGTAAATTGCTGTCCTTGTCAGATTCCTTTTATACACATGTTCATGTATTATTGTTGTTTACACTTTCCCATACCTTCAATTTGGAAATACAATTGTTGTGCCACATTGGTGCCATTGTCATAACGAGTCTGGATCAAAGATTGAGGTGACACTAAACAGAAGCGAAATGTGAATGGCAGGTAGTCCAATGCACAAACATGGTGGACGTGGATGCAAACGGATGAAAGAGGAGCCAACACAAAAATCTCAAAGACTTGCACAGCAATGAACAACACGCAAGCCAACTCGCGAAGGAATCGACCATGACGAAGAGGTGCATAAGGACCTATGCAACAACCAACACAATAGCCAATAGGACAACCTATGCAATAACAATCAACGTGGTGACCCATGTGAGCACCCACACAGGAACCAGTGCAACAAAGAACTTGCCGACAAAGGAGAACTTGCAAAAGTGTAGTTGAAAGTACACATAGAAGATATAAACCACGGATGCAAGAGATATGTGCAAATGATGACGCCGAAGGTGTTTCGTCATCGGAGTTGCAACACGTGTGGCCCCCTCGGGAAGAAAGAAGCACTCAAACGACGGGGTAAAGAAGAGAACATAATCAATGGCAAACGTTGGCAAAAGAAGTGGTGGACATGCAAGGGAACACACAAGTGGACGCATGCAATGGAGATGGACAAGCAATCGAGCACAAAGGAGATGTATGAGCATTTGCACACAAAGGAGATGTACAGGCATTCTCGAATGAAGATGTACAAACATTCAGAAACGAAAGAGGCATACGAGTGTTTGCACACTAAGCAAACATAACGCAGGTCGAAGAAGACATTCGCGCAAGTAGTGTGGGATGTGCAAACGTGAAGCATGACAAGGAGGGTCGCGTAGAAGAGTACGGGTTCAAGCAAACAGTGACAACAACGACACAAACATCAGGGGGAGTGCTCATAGGTGAGGAAGACGAAAGTCAAGCACAAAGGGAACTACGAAGGAGTGTGTCCAGGAGACCAAACCCGACACTCATATATACGCAAAGGCCACATAGTAGCAGTGTAGTCGAAGGATGCCAACATTTGTTTATGCAGATTGGACATCAATCGTCAGAACAAAGTTCGCCGAGTGGAGAGGAATGTGGCAAACAACAACAAGTACCACATTCAAGTCAAGGTCAGGCTTCAACACAACCAATGATGGTTGCTATAGCAGGCAAGCAAAAGTGCCTAAAGTTCATAGCAAACGAGAAGAAAGATCTGGCAAGGCATATTGGTATGTGTGCAACCATATGGAAGTGCAATAGAGTTGAGGAAGAAGATTCATGGTTGCAATTTTTCCTAGCCACATTGCATGGAATTACAATGGACTGGCACTTAAAGAGCGAACAACCATTCGCCACATGAGAGGACTTGAAGACAGAGTTCAAGGAGTTCAAATTGTTTTACAATAACACAAATATGATTGGTAATATGCAACAAAGCAAAAGAAGGACAAAAATATCAAGCCGTACGACTACCGCCAAAACAAGCTTATTGACAAAATGGAGGAAAAAAACAGCAAACGGACTCCAAAGGCATTGATTTATGGATGAACTCCTTTGTAATGTCCCAAAATAATTCCAGCATTGTAAATATTGTCTTTTGTGTCTTAAGTGTGTTTGGGCGTCATTGAGAGTATTTCGTCATATTTTGTGGTTAAAATAGGAGTTATAGGGGTTAATAAGTGTGTTTTGACAAGTTTGAATGTTGGTATATGGGTTAGTAGAGTTAATTATGGTATTAGGAGGGTTTTTGTGTCAAAAACAAAGCTATATTATAGGCATTTGACAAAGTGACGTTTCGAAAGTTATTATTATTATTATTTCTTTTATTTCTTTGTTGGGTGGGGTCCAATATAACTTAAGTGACTTTAAGTGATCTCAACATGAGATTATATCATAGCCATTGGATCTTATGAGATTGAGATCTAATCTCAGCCCTCCATGGTTAAATCTAAGGTTGGGACTTAATCTCACTTTAGGGTTTGAGAATAAAAGGGACTTTAGGGTTTCATTTGTGGGCATTGTGAATTTGGAGAATTTGGAATTTGGGAGAGCTTTGCTCTTTTGGGCTCTTGCATTCTGCTGCAGGAGATTATTGGGGTTCCCTTTGGAGAGATCCATTGGAGGCTTGAAGGGGTAAAACCCTAGGGCTATCTACCCATTGAAGAGGCAAATCCATTCAGGGTTTGCATGTGTGCATCCATTGTTGAGATCAGAGGTTTCAAAGACTGTTTTTGGCATCAGATTTGAGAGGGTTTGGAACCCTAGGTGGAGCGCTCAACCCGGGAAGTGATTCATTGGCCAAATATTGCTCCAGGAAGTGAACGTCCAGCCTTGGAGAGGTTGTTATTGCAGTTTTGGAGGCAGTTTTGTGTTTGACAAGTGCATATCAGATTTGTAAGGGTTTCTTAGTCTATTTCTGTTGCGGCAAATATAAATAAAAAAATCAAAATATTCTGCTGTTATTTCTGCTGTATTTTCCAGTTTTCTGCAACTTAGGTTTTGAGCAATATTTTGTTGTAAAATTTTGCAAGTGTTTTGTTTTTCCTGAGTTGGTATATTTCAAGTGGTATCAAAGCTAAAACTCCTGCCAGCCTGAGGGTTTGTTGATGGTCCACCCTTACCAAACCAGAAGCAAGAGTAAATCAGGGTCAAGACAAACAATGGAGAGAGAAGAAGAGCAGATTAGGCCTGAGGATGCTGCAGAAGTTTTTAAGAGAACCCAGAATACTATGTTGCAAGTATTGATGAGAATGGAGAGGTCACTCCAGGATTTATGTTCTAGAGGCCAACAACAACCAGAAAATCGGATTGGAGAGGGAAATGCTCCCTTACAACAGCAGAATAATGAGGGTGTAAGTTCAACCCAGGGAGGAGCTAGGATCATCCCTAGACCAACTAATCCAGTAGGGGAGACATCTAGGACATCCAGAATTTGGAAACCCTCTACTCCCATGTTCGTACAGCCCCAAACTGCTGAAGAAAATGCAGAAATTCCTGATACAGAATTAGCAGAGCGTTGGGCAGCTTATGAGGCCATGCCTCAAGGGTTTAAGACTGTTGTAGACTTTGAGAAATACTTGGAGTTGAAGGGACATAAACAGGGAAGGAAAGCTCAAGGAGGAGGGGACTTGCGGCACAAATTGGGTAAATTACCACTTCCATTTTTTGATGGTAGTGATAAGATTTCTGCAAGAGCTTGGTTACAAAAATTGCAGACATATTTTTCTCTCAAACCCACTATGACAGAAAAAGAGGCTGTCCAATATGCAGCCCTTCATCTTGAAGGTGTTGCATATCAATGGTGGCATCATGGCTTATTCACTCAAGGCCATGGAACCATTGATTCTTTTGAAGTATTTGCAACTAAACTTTTGGATAGGTTTGAGAGGCAAGATGAAAATGAATTTTTCAGTAAATTGGCTACTATTACACAAAAGGGTTCGGTTGCTAGCTATGTTGAGGAGTTTCAGCAAATTTCAGTTATGGTCACTGATATAGCTGAAGATAGGATTATTCACCTCTTCTTGAAGGGTTTAAATGAACCTTTAAGAGGTTTGTCAAAGGCTTTCAAGCCTAAGACTCTAGATGAGGCTGTTTCAACTGCTTTTGACCTTGAAACCTCCACAAACAGCAGTAAACCAAAGTGGGGACAGCCCTCTAAATTTGGACAGCCAATAAACAAAACAAATCAGATTCAGAATAAGGGCTTCCAACCACCTAAAAACCCAAATCAGCAAAGACCAAGGTTAGATGAGGCAACTAGGAAGGAGTTACAGCGGAAAGGTTTATGTTTTTCTTGCAAAAAACAATGGGGACCTGGCCACCAATGTCAAGGTAAGGGGCAGAATTATTTAGTAGAGTTTTATGTGCCAAATGAGGATGAAAATGCACAAGAAATTGAAAAATCAGATTCTGAAAGTGAGTATGAAGATGCAGATTTTGCAGAATTAGAACAACATGAGCAGCCATCTCCTGAATTAGATGAAGAAGAGGGAGTCTTGGCATCTATTACCGGTGAGTCAAAATTTATAACTATGAAGGTGCCAGGAAAGTTGAACAATCATTCTGCTGTGATTTTAATTGATGGAGGAGCTACTCATAATTTCATAAATGATGGTTTTGTGGCTGAAAAGAATCTGAAAACTGAAAGTTTTTCTGGTTTTGGTGTTAAGAATGGGAATGGCAAAATTACTAGGTGTGACCAAGTGGTTAGACAGGTAAAAATCTGTTTTGGTAATTATTCAGTGGTGGATGATTTTTATGTATATCCAATGATGGGAGGTATCCCTCATGCTATTTTAGGGGTACAATGGTTATATTCATTGGGAGGTATCTACACCAACTATAAAACCTTGGAAATGAAATTCAGATGTAATGGGAAGGTGATCACTTTGAGGGGCATAAAAGACCAATATCCGCAGCAAATTTCAGCCAACAGTTTGGAAAGAATACTCAAGAAGAAGGACGTTGTATGGGGAGCCACATTTTACATGCTTAAAGGTATGCCTACACCACCCACAGTTGAGGTAAAATTCCATCCTGATATACAATGCATTCTAGATAGACATAGCCCAGTTTTTGGTGATCTACCTAGTGGTCTTCCACCTGATAGAGGTTTTGAGCATGTCATTGAATTAGAACCTGATTCCAAACCTGTCATGATTACACCATATA
The DNA here is from genome assembly GCA_028583015.1 of Wollemia nobilis. Taxonomy (NCBI): domain Eukaryota; kingdom Viridiplantae; phylum Streptophyta; class Pinopsida; order Araucariales; family Araucariaceae; genus Wollemia; species Wollemia nobilis. The sequence continues at coordinate 1,426,189 of JAQPPZ010003287.1, read as the reverse complement.
GGCATCCTAGAGCTTACAAAGATGAGATTGAAAAGACTATTAAGGAGTTGCTTGTCATGGGTCATATTAGGCCTAGTTCTAGTCCTTTTGCTTCTTCTGTTGTACTTGTGAAGAAAAAGGATGGAACCTTACGCATGTGCATAGATTATAGGGCCTTAAACAAGAAGACCATCAAAAATAGGTATCCAATTCCTAGAGTTGATGAGTTGATAGATGAGTTGCATGGGGCTACTTATTTTTCCAAGGTAGATTTAAGATCTGGATACCATCAGATTAAAGTGAGGGATGAGGATGTACACAAGACTGCTTTCAGGTGCCATTTTGGACACTTTGAATTTTTGGTTATGCCTTTTGGTCTCACTAATGCACCCGCCACTTTTCAATCTGCTATGAACCATATTTTCAGGGATCAACTTAGAAAATATGTACTTGTTTTCTTTGATGATATTCTAATTTATAGCAGATCTTGGGAATCACATTTACAGCATTTAGACACAGTTTTGACCATATTGGAGCAGCAGAAATTCTTTGCCAAGATGTCCAAGTGTGAATTTGGACTTTCAGAAATTTTGTACCTTGGGCACATAATCAGTGCCAATGGTGTGCATGTAGATGAGCAGAAAATTTCTGCTATTAAAAACTGGCCCACACCCACCTCTTTGACTGAATTAAGAGGTTTTTTGGGGTTATGCAGCTATTACAGGAGGTTTATCAAGGGATTTTCTCAATTGGCAGCTCCTTTGACTGATTTGACAAGAAAAGGGGCATTTCAGTGGGATAGTACAGCAGAAAATGCATTCCAGAAATTAAAATCAGTTATGATGACATGTCCCATTTTGGCTATTCCTGATTTTTCTCAGCCTTTTGTGATTGAATGTGATGCTTCAGGTTTAGGGATTGGTGCAGTATTGACGCAAAAGGGGAGGCCTATAGCATTTGAGAGTAGAAAACTCAGTCCAGTTGAGAAGACATTTAATATTTATGAGCAGGAAATGCTTGCAGTGATGCATGCATTATCCAAATTTCGGCAATACTTGGTATGCAGCAGATTCATAGTTAAGACTGATCATAACAGTCTTAAACACTTTCTAGGACAGCGTGAATTAAGTGATAGACAGCAGAAATGGGTGACTAAATTGCAGGCTTATGATTTTGAGATTCAATATGTAAAAGGGAAAGCTAATACAGCAGCTGATACACTTTCTAGAAACCCCTCATTTCATGCTATTACTGCTGTACAAGCTGATTGGAAGGCCAAAATTATGGCAGAATATATTAAGGACAGATTTGCTTCAGACATCATTAATGGGGAAGTTGTAGATGAGAGATACAAAATCAGAGATGGGCTGATTTTGTACAAAAACAGAATTTATTTAGTGCCGAAATCAAAAATGAAAGAAAAATTATTGGAAGCCTTACATGATGCTCCTTTGGCAGGCCATCCAGGATTCTACAAGTCATACAAAGTGGTGAAAGAGAGGTTTTCTTGGAAGGGATTGAAAGAAGATGTCTTGAGACATGTTAGGGAGTGTGCTACATGCCAACAAAACAAGCATGAAAACACACATCCTGCTGGTCTACTTCAGCCCTTGCCTATTCCACACCAAAAATGGGAAGGCATTTCCATGGATTTCATCACAGGTTTGCCCAAAACTCAAGGTAAAGATAGCATCTTTGTGGTAGTTGATAGATTGACAAAATATGCTCATTTCTTTGCCATTACAGTAACTACATCAGCAACACAACTTGCTGATCTGTTTTTTAAGGAGATTTTCAGGTTGCATGGTTTACCAAAAACCATAGTTCATGATAGGGACAGCAAGTTCATGAGTAACTTTTGGCAGGAATTCTTCAAATTGTGTGGTACACAACTCACTCCTAGCACTAGCTACCACCCACAAACTGATGGGCAAACAGAGATAGTTAATAAATGGGTTGAAGGGTATTTACGGAACTATGTTACAGGGCAGCAGCAGTCTTGGGTAAAATGGCTGTCTCTTGGAGAGTATTGCTATAACAGTTCCTATCATATGTCCATAAAAATGTCACCTTTCATGGCATTGTATGGATATGAGCCTCCTAAGTTTTCTGATTTGCTCTTGGAGGATAGTAGGGTGCCCACCGCTGCTGATTTTGTACAGCAACATCAAGACATCTTGAAATCATTGAGAGAGAACTTACAGCAGGCCCAAAATCAACAGAAGAAGTATGCTGATCAGAACAGGACAGAACGTAGTTTTAATGTGGATGACATGGTTTACTTGAGATTACAACCCTACCGGCAAACCACATTGAAGAAGAGTGGTGCAGAAAAGTTGCAGCCACGTTTTTATGGACCTTACAGGGTGATGAGGAGAGTTGGTGAAGTTGCATATGAGTTGGAATTGCCTCCAAGCAGTAGGATTCACAATGTATTTCATGTATCTTGCTTGAAGAAAGCTTTGGGACAGCATGTTACACCTTCACAAACTTTGCCTCCTATTGATGAAGAAGGTAAGTTAGAGTTAATTCCTGAAAGATTATTGAATATGAGGGAGAAAAGATTGAGGAATAAGGTTCTTTCTGAATACTTGGTGAAGTGGAAGGATTTGCCGGAAGATGATGCTACTTGGGAGGGACCAGAAATTTTGAAGCACCCAGCTTTGATGAATTGCTTGGGGACAAGCAATTCTGGAGGGGCGGACTTGTAATGTCCCAAAATAATTCCAGCATTGTAAATATTGTCTTTTGTGTCTTAAGTGTGTTTGGGCGTCATTGAGAGTATTTCGTCATATTTTGTGGTTAAAATAGGAGTTATAGGGGTTAATAAGTGTGTTTTGACAAGTTTGAATGTTGGTATATGGGTTAGTAGAGTTAATTATGGTATTAGGAGGGTTTTTGTGTCAAAAACAAAGCTATATTATAGGCATTTGACAAAGTGACGTTTCGAAAGTTATTATTATTATTATTTCTTTTATTTCTTTGTTGTGTGGGGTCCAATATAACTTAAGTGACTTTAAGTGATCTCAACATGAGATTATATCATAGCCATTGGATCTTATGAGATTGAGATCTAATCTCAGCCCTCCATGGTTAAATCTAAGGCTGGGACTTAATCTCACTTTAGGGTTTGAGAATAAAAGGGACTTTAGGGTTTCATTTGTGGGCATTGTGAATTTGGAGAATTTGGAATTTGGGAGAGCTTTGCTCTTTTGGGCTCTTGCATTCTGCTGCAGGAGATTATTGGGGTTCCCTTTGGAGAGATCCATTGGAGGCTTGAAGGGGTAAAACCCTAGGGCTATCTACCCATTGAAGAGGCAAATCCATTCAGGGTTTGCATGTGTGCATCCATTGTTGAGATCAGAGGTTTCAAAGACTGTTTTTGGCATCAGATTTGAGAGGGTTTGGAACCCTAGGTGGAGCGCTCAGCCTGGGAAGTGATTCATTGGCCAAATATTGCTCCAGGAAGTGAACGTCCAGCCTTGGAGAGGTTGTTATTGCAGTTTTGGAGGCAGTTTTGTGTTTGACAAGTGCATATCAGATTTGTAAGGGTTTCTTAGTCTATTTCTGTTGCGGCAAATATAAATAAAAAATCAAAATATTCTGCTGTTATTTCTGCTGTATTTTCCAGTTTTCTGCAACTTAGGTTTTGAGCAATATTTTGTTGTAAAATTCTGCAAGTGTTTTGTTTTTCCTGAGTTGGTATATTTCATCCTTCCATGATATAAGAAGAAGATGAGGGTGGTGTTGTCAACAACGTACCAAGGGGCGTTCGACAAAGCCCTCAACGATGAAAATGAAATGAAGACCACGTCAATAGGAGGAAGTGTGAGTCAAAGCAGAGATGATATTGACTCACACAATGAGGAGGATTTGAATGCAACCATTCAAGTATTATGGAAGGATTTAGAGCGTATGATCAATGATGTGAAAGGCAAAAAGAAGAACAAAGAGGACATATGGTGTTCGGATTGCAAGATTGAGGGTCATACGAACATCAATTGTCCAAAGAAATCATACTATAATATTTATTAAGTAAATAGGCATTTGATGGCAGACTGTCCATTCAATCTGAAAAGTACATGCATCAAACTTTGATTGTGCACAAACAACAAGCCAACCAGAAACACAACACCAAGAAGAATGGACAATGTGCAACGAATGGCAAATACCGGAACAATCACCAAGAAAGGAGACGTTGCACACAATTCAGTCTAGTAACAAGTCTAGCAGCGAAAGCAGAATGTAGTACGATTCTAACAGAAGACCAACTATATAGAGCAAAATGTGTCAAGAGTGAGGACACTTTGCACGGAATTGTACAAACACCCAGGTCAATAATGAAGACAATGGGGCAATAATGTGTCGATGGTGCATACTTGGCAACCATAAATAGGCACTTACAATTGCACTTACTGTGCACACCACTTTGTCATTTGGTAAATATTTATATTTCATGTACACATGACAAGAACAAGGTAACCTATAAAGAGAACTTAAGAGGAAATTAGAGTTGGGCTAAAGAATAGTGAAGGAAACTTATAGCATTAAGCAACCTAATTGTTTAAGGCGGAAAGTAGTAATTAAAATTATAATACATTTGGCATAAAATACTCTTTATTTTAAACATACATTAATAGTATCATTTACTATAAGGCCATTGTTATTATTATTGCATGAAAATGAGGACAATGATGAGGCTAATGATGATAACAATGATGATGATAGTGATTATAGTGATGATGATGGCGATGATGAGATTGATGATGAGGAGGATGCTAATGATGATAGTGATAACAAGGATGCGGATGACAATGACGATGACGATGACGATGACGATGATGCAATTGTGATGACAATGATGATGATGATGATAATGCTGATGGAGGCAACGACAATGACAATGACGCTGACAATGATCATGATGTTGATGGTGATGATGATGGTGTTGGCAACGATGATGACGATGATGAAGGTGACAAGGATAATGATGATGACAATGATGACGATGATGAAGGTGACAATAATGAGGATAAGGACAATGATGAAGATGATGATGAAGATTACAACAATGATGAGGATGATCTTGACAATGATGAGGATGACGATGGCAATGCACGATGATGATGACTAAGACAATAATGACTATGATAATAACAATGGATGGCAATAATGATGATCATGCATGACAACGATGAAGATGATGCATAACGGTAATAGGCTACCCTAGTTTGCGTTTTGAAGTTTGACAAAATTCTGATTTGGTTTTGCTTTATCTGATGTTTGTAATTTTTTTTGTATTTTGGAGATGCAATGTAAAGATAACGTTGAAGATAGATAATGCATGGAACAAATCTACTCCAAAAAATAATAGACAATGCAGATATTTATCAGCATATACATTAAACCCTTGTAAGAATGAAAGGGAATACAAGGTACCCGAATTTTTTATGTTCTGAAATGTCTGAGTTACAACAACAACTACTGGAAATGAATAAATAGAATACAGATCCAGCAATATCCCTTTCTTCATGCCCAAAAGAGCTGCCAACAGATACTTTGATATAGCCACCACTAAAGAGGAAGAGATGAAGCCCAAAACACAAGCGATTCACCTCTTTTATATCACACCTGGCATGATGTTGGTATGGCCCTGTTATGTACAATCTGCCAACAATCTAAGACTTCAAACCTTCTTTCAAAACCTCTATAACCAGCATTGAGGGATTGATTTAGCATTAATGGCTGATGGCGCTAACTTGGCATTCAAACCCCAATTCAATTAACCTTTGAATTCTTCCAATATGCTGACAATGGAACGGCTGGGTAGATAAATTAATAATATATCAACAGCAGCAAATATCTTTGAATTTTGATGGTTGTCTTCTTCAAATCTGTACTTTGATGCACACCGAATTATGACCAATCTTCACCCAAAAAAGGTATGGTTGGGATAAGAAATGGCAAATATTATTCCAGCACCAAAATGACTTTGATAAATCTGAAGTATTCTCAAAATCTACAATGAAACCCTTGATTATTTGTTCTTTGAAGTGCAATTGTAATTGTTGGATGCAATCACCGAAATCCACTGTAGCATTAATGGCTGATGGCGCTAACTTGGCATTCAAAACCCAATTCAATTAACCTTTGAATTCTTCCAATATGCTGACAATGGAACAGTTGGGTAGATAAATTAATAATATATCAACAGCAGCAAATATCTTTGAATTTTGAAGGTTGTCTTCTTCAAATTTGTACTTTGATGCACACCGAATTATGACCAATCTTCACCCAATAATGGTATGGCTGGGATAAGAAAAGGCAAATATTATTCCAGCCCCAAAATGACTTTGATAAATCTGAAGTATTCTCAAAATCTACAATGAAACCCTTGATTATTTATTCCTTGAAGTGCAATTGTAATTGTTGGATGCAATCACTGAAATCCACTAAGGTTGATCTTTCACAACCGGAGAGGATGCCCTTGCTGTAGATGATCGTCTCCAGCAAGCTTGGAATCAAACCTGCAAACCCTTGCAAGCTTCGCCACCAATTTGCAGAGCAAATTCACCAAAACCAAGAAATTCATCAATGAATATGATTCTCATTTCCACCTTTTATACTTCTCCTCAATGGGTCGACCCACTTAATGCCTTCATAAAATCCATTAATAATATTTAATTTACACTTTATAATACTCTCAAATGAAGGCCAAATTAAACTTATAAAATGTCACTTATAATATTATTATATTCATCAGTGACACATAAATCCTCAATAATAGTATAAATTCATATACTTTATAAGATTAATATTTGACTTTATATTAATTAAACTTCGGGTATTAAAATATTTGAACCCGCTCATCCGAATAAACATCTAAAAGTGGATTTGGATACCTATTTGACCCAAGTACTTGCCCATATAATTCGCTCTGACTTACTAAAAATAGTAAGTCTATGCCCAACTGCCTGGAAAGACCACCGAAACTAGCAGGTGAAGAATGCAACGCCTCCAGGCACTCCAGACATCAACTCCAACTCAACACTGCCTAGACACACTCATCCACTAAAAATAGTAAATGTCTATAAATAGCAGGTATCAACCTAGATCATTGAAAACAGCTCATCTCATTGCACCGGATGGAAAACCCAACAAGCACATCATCACTGAATCTCATAAGCCAAACTTACTATAAATAGCAGTTTTCTAAAAATAGCAGTGACGACAAAACTGCTCTGAACGAACTCCCGAAAAAAAGGCGGATGAGAGTAGGCGAAGTGTTGACACTGACGATCAACCCAAAATTAGGTTCCCTATCCTCAAACTTAGCCTATGAGAACCAAAATATAGGCTAATCTCACAGGAGCTACTCTTGGGCAACAATATTGGGCAGAAGCTGTCACCACTGCAGTATATCTGTTGAATAGGGCACCCACAAAGGCCCTAAAAGGAATGACTCCACAGGAAGCATGGAGTGGTCGAAAACCCTCCATATCTCATCTACGTATTTTCGGATGTCACGCTTTCATGCACATACCGCAAGAGAAAAGGAAGAAGCTAGATGAGAAAACACTGAGATGTATTTTTCTTGGTTATGATGAGCACTCTAAAGGATATCGTTTGATAGATCCTTTGACCAAGAAAATTCATGTCAGCAGAGATGTTGTCTTTGATGAAGATTTCACATCACAGAGCACATCTAAAGTACACCTAGATCTTGTGGAATCTAAGGAAGAGAAGTTTCCTTCGTCAACACAGACAGGAGGTCCTTCTACATCTTCTTCAACACCACCGAAGAAGAACCCAAAATGGTGTACAAATACAATCAGAGACGCAAATTTATCCACTCCTCCCAATTTGAACTTGGATAGACCTCGTACACGCAGTATGGCTCAAAAGGAAAAAGAAGCCAAAGAAACTGGTGAGGTTGATGATCTTTGTCAATCTTTTGAGGAACTTTCTGTAACTCCACGTACAGAAGTAGAGGATATGGATATTGATGATGACAGGGCGTTCATGTCTACCATAGACGATCTTGAACCTGCATCAGTGCAAGATGCTCTTAGTGAGCCTCAGTGGAAGGCCGCTATGGATACAGAGTATGAGTCTTTGATGAAAAATAAAACTTGGAAGCTTGTTGATCTGCCGCATGGAAAGAAACCCATTGGCTGCAAATGGGTATATAAAGTCAAGTACAAGGGAGATGGAACAATTGATAAGCATAAGGCCCGTCTTGTTGCAAAGGGCTATGCTCAAAAGGAAGGCATTGACTACGAGGAAACTTTTGCACCTACTGCTCGGATGACCACAATTCAAGTTATGTGTGCTATGGCAACACAATATGGGTGGAAAGTTCACCAGATGGATGTCAAAAGTGCCTTTCTAAATGGTGATCTCCAAGAAGAAGTCTACATGACTCAGCAAAAAGGATTTGAAGTGGAAGGCCAAGAGCGAGAAGGTTTGCAAATTGGTCAAATCCTTATATGGTCCGAAACAAGCTCCTCGAGCTTGGTATATAAAAATGGACAATCACCTTATGCAAGCATGGATTTAAGAGATGTCCGTCGGATGCAAACCTCTATTTCAAGAAACAGGGTTCTGAGATAGTGTTGCTTGTACTCTATGTTGATGATCTGCTCATTAAAGGGAGTTCAGAAACTATGATCTCTACTGTCAAAAGAAACTTGTGTAAATCTTTTGAGATGACAGATCTCGGACTTCTCCATTATTGTCTTGGTCTGGAATTCAGCCAGAAGGAGCACTCCATCAAAGTGTCTCAGAAAAAATATGCCAAGACATTGCTGGAAAAATATCGCATGACTGATTGCAAGCCAATGGCAACTCCAATGGAGAATGGACTTCAGTTATCGCGATATGATGATTCACCTCAGGTAGATGGTACTCTCTATCGACAGTTGATTGGGAGTCTCATATATCTGACCAATACTAGGCCAGATCTCGTATTTGCTGTCAACTATCTTTCGAGGTTCATGCAGGAGCCTAAGACCACTCATTGGAAAGCAACAAAACGTGTTCTTCACTATGTCCGTGGTACTATGGAATATGGCCTAGAATACAAGAGGAACAACAAATTCTTCTTGCAAGGATACACGGACTCCGACTATGCCGGATCATTTGATGATCACAAGTCAACTTCCGGATACATTTTTCATCTGGGATCCGGTCCTGTCTCTTGGCACAGCAAGAAGCAACAGGTGGTTGCTATTTCATCAACAGAGGCAGAGTATCGCGCCGCACGTGAAGCTGTGTGCGAAGTGATATGGTTGCGTCGCATTCCGACAAGTATGGGCCATCCATCAAAATCTCCAATACACTTGTTTTGCGACAATCAGGGTGTTCCGAACCTCGTCAAGAATCCAGTCCATCATGAAAGAACAAAGCACATTGACACACAATGTCATTTCATTCGAGATGAAGTTCCAAAGCACCGAATTCAGCTTCAGCACATTCCCACCGATGCTCAAGTTGCAGACATTTTCACTAAGGCACTTGGACGTGTCAAATTTGAGTTGTTTCGCAGCTCTCTTTGTATTGCAAAATGATGTAATCAAGGGGGATGTTAGTATAGCTATTAGTTATTACATTACCCAAATAATGTAATAAAGGGGGATGTTAGCGTACTTTAATATATTTTGTCTATATTTCATTATTTAGGCATACTGTTACAACTCCTGTAACAGTTCTGTTTACGCCGGTGACTATTCCCGGCATTGTAACCTCTATTTAAACACCCTGCTGAATAATAAACATTAGTTCGCTGTTTTAACAGGCCAAAGTAGACTTCAAAAATTACAAATAAACATAGATCCTTTTAGGGTAAGGAAGTGACACTTGCATACTGCTTGTTCGCTTTGATTCCGCTAATCTGCATACTTTTGAGTTTATGCTCACATAGATGCATATAAGCATTACAACAATATCCTAAACCTAGTAGTTAGTTATTTAAATCATGTAGGCCATTATGGTATAAATTTCTTTTATAAAGGAAATATTAGATGAAAATGTAGTATAAATAAAATATACACATAAAAGTATGTCGCATAAAAGGAATCCTGCACATAAAAGTAGAAAAGATTACTTGCCATTCAAATAATCTTTCATTTGTACCATGAAACCATCATATTTGGAATTTGCATTGTAGTTTCAAGTACAAACTCTGCTACTTCATAAACTCATCCAAATCTTTTCCCTTTTCTAACTTATGCATCAATCATGCAAATCATGGACTAAAGTTTCTCACAATTTTCAATTTCAGTGCAAGATGCCTTTTCAGAGAAAAGTCATTATGTCTAGAAATAAGTTAGATTAGGAAACCATGATAGATCACTGATCATGAAATTTGAGGGAAAATGAAGACACCAGGTAAGTCTGTGACATGGGATTTTCACCCTAATCTGCTGTGCAAAATAATCATGATATTTCTTTCTGACTATGGACTTCACAAAGGAAGCAAAATCCAGACAATATCTTCAAACTGAAGTAAAAATGTTGGAGAAAAGAAGCACAAGCATTTCCAAAACTAAGATACTTCTTGAACAAAATTTAACTAGAATATCATGGCAAAAGCTCTACAGATAACTCTATTGGTGATGATAGATTGCACTCATCCCCAAAAGACTAGAAAGGGTCTGTGTAGAGAGTACCATACAAAAGAAATTCAGCCCATCCACATCTAAATTTCCTACATCTCAAGACAATAAACTGGCCTTAAACTTTACTAACAATGAGCATTGTATTAAATTGAACATCCCCTTAGTAGTGGAAATAAAAAAGATCCTACTTATCAAGTGTAGCCTGAGTGGACCTAACGGTGAAGACTTGGGTCCTACAAATAGGAGATCTAAGGTTCAAATCTTGAAACAAGTAAGGTATAAACACCATTTAAATAGACACAGTGCAGGCGGGACACATTTCAAACCCATGTGACCAACTAAATTTCAAGGGATAGAATATTTGCACCAAGTTTAGATAGATATAGTATGAGTGAGGTCCATGCCAACCCCATATACGAAGTCCTAGTGGCGAGAATGTTTCGTTCACAAACTGTTGAAATGTGTAATCTGACCTTATTTGGTCAAGGTTGATATTGTATGAGGTAATCACTTGTGTGTGCCTATAGGTTAGTATTGTATAATGTTTAATGAGGATTTATGTTACAAGCCAATGGTTTAACCTTGTATTGTTAATATTATTACACCCTAACCTTAGTGTTATGTCAGTTAAGGATTATGCAATTTATACTTAATTATAGAGGTATTAATAAGCCTCTAGTACCCAGTCCATTGTATTAATGTGTGATCTTTATCTTGATCATTTAGCGTTGGATGCCTAAGGGCATCCTCTCATCTATGTGCGTAATCATTCTTTCCTTTTGCTCTCTATTCCCTCTTGCTATAAGATTTGAGTAAATCTTTCGTTTCTGTTAGTTCTGGTGAATTATTGACAAATCCAACACAAAGAACCCAGCAGGGTTCAATTCTCACAAGTGTCAGTGGTTCATTAAAATACCCCAATACCATGAAAAGATATGATACGGGTGGGGCCCATATCAATCCCATATAACCATTTTTTTTTTTAAATCCTGCTTATCACTCACTGGTATGAAGTGGAATCCACAAAGCACTACAACTCATAAGTTCACAAAACTGCAAATGGCAGGTGGGGCCCATATCAATCCCACATAACCATTTTTTTTTTTAAATCCTGCTTATCACTCACTGGTATGAAGTGGAATCCACAAAGCACTACAACTCATAAGTTCACAAAACTGCAAATGGATAACATGAATAAAAGGAATGACATGCCTTGTGAAATCTATGGGGAAAAGACAGAACATGCAACTCAGATTCCTCAGAGATAAATTAGAGAATCCAATTGGAAAACAAGGGGAATAAATGAAAAGCAATTAAATGGCACACAACAATGTGATAGTTTACAGATTGTTATCAATTTATTGAATATAAATGATAAAGCATAACATCTACTAGGAAGCCAGGAATCAATGAACACAGTTATATAATGGTAGAAGCAGTTAAAGTTTTTTTTTTTCCTTTTTGCATGGACTGGATAAACAGCTTACAAAACAACATTGTACCTTACCAGAGACAGCTTCAGTTATGCCCTCTTTGCAGTATGCAACGGCATTGCCTCGGCCATCATAAGCAAGCCGTCTACTTTTTATCATCAAAGGATAGGAAAACAAATCACCTGCTTTCTCAGCACTTTCAACGCAGTCAATCTGACACCAGTTCATCAAAACATTAACATTTTTTTCAAGGGCTGCAAAACAAAGCAAAAAGCAAATTAATATTTTTCATGCAAAACACTATATTGTATGAAAGATTATAATCAAACCTGCATAAAATCTGGAAGGGGGACACCGTACTGACGAAAATGAACCTTTTGCAAATATTTATCCTGTAAGAAAAAGCATTAATAAACTTTTGATTTCAATACATTGTTGTCTAAAAGGAAAATATAGCCAAAGAGACGGTTTTGTTTTAACTTTCAAGTTGAAAATTTAGATAAACATCATTTTGGCTGTTTGAATGTTCGTCAGATTCAACCATAATTACAATGTATGTTAATAGAATTTTTCATTAAACTTAAACATGACAAATTCCATTTACATCTCTTTTACAGACCTTGGATGCCTATGAGCTTCATCTATAGTCAGATAAGTACATTCAAAGTAGCTCTCACATAGCAAAGAGTATGTCAATAGTTTAAAGATACATGAAAAATATCTACAAGTATACAGTAGCATGCACATCAAAAGGAAACACAAATTTTGAAGTAATCTCAGAAGGAAAAATAGCGAAGGATAAAGAATATTAGAGATTATGGATTAAAAGATTAATAAGAACTTTTATACATCAATAAAAGTTTTCTTACCTTCACGCAGTCAATGCTTTGACAGGAAGCATGGGTGGTTTGACGAGGCAAGACAGTAGATCATTAACGGTGGTAATTGATCAAAGCAACGCAAGGCTCAGTCAAGCAATGGCGCCAATGGCGCCAATATCCTAAACCCCACACAAAGACAATCCCATACATCTAGGAACCCACTTTTTGTGTAGCAACTTAATGCCATACTTCAAGATGGCACCAGCACTGTGCCTGGTGCCAACATCCTCGGTCATACCAACACCAACCTAAACATCCCACCAAGGTTTATTCCGTCAAGTCCAGAGCACAGAATAATGCCAGGCCAGGCACTAGCGCCAGTGCCTATGCCAACTCCAGATACTAACACTCCAAAAAAACTTCCACACGTCCGGTGTCAGCAGGTGATCAACAACTGGCAAATCGGACTGTTAGTCGTCCAGCCACCTGAGACCAGAACAGAAGGCAGGTGAACAAGTTTGCAACCATTTTCCAAAAATGCTTCTTGTATCAACCTGGAAGAACTGTTTCAATTTCCCACAGGTTCTTGTAACTGTAATGTACATGGTTGTATACAAGCCAGAGTCCAACATGGTTAGCTTTCTTTTCAATATCTATTCTTTCTTATAGTCTCCTTCTTAGATAAGTACATAGCATCTCAATGCCCAGTGCATATTGCAGTCCAGTGGCTGCAACCTGTAGCCTAAAATTTAATGTTGTTACTAATTGTGCTACATGAGTGCTTTGAGTTCTGCATTTCATTTTCATTTGCATTATCTGTAGATAAAGATTTCTATTTATTTACATATTTTCGAATATTCCTACATCTTTCTTGATCAACATCCTCTTTAGTTGTTTTCCTCTTCCCTGTAATGTGTGGATGCTTAAAGAAGTACGTGGTTGTGCCATGTTTTGCTGCCCAACTGTGAAGCATAACTCATCCAGCCTCACTAGCTGATTTAGAGTTGTCCTCTATGCCACCCTCTTGGGCCCCATTGATGAAGTTCATTGGTATCAAAGTCAAGCCCTTTTCTCCTTTCTCATTTTTTGCAGTTTTCAACCTTTGTTCTCATAGTGACTTCTATCTAAGTCAAGCCCTTCAATATGTATCATTGTTGAATGTCCACTCACACACAGTCATGGTATCAGAAGAAAGGCATCACACAGGGTTCCATACCCGAGCATCCTATAGAACGTCATTCACGTGCAGAGGTGGACAAAGTCGCAATCTCGTCTTCAATAGCGACCAAAAGCCTTAATGTCAAGAAACTCATTCAAGACACTTTGAAAGAACATAGGAACACTCTATTTGAACTATTTTAGGATTTCATGATTAACATGGGAGCACCATCCACAACTGCACCTGTTCCTACACCTTTCAGAGCCATAGGCCACTCAAGGTATAAACAAACATTGACAATCCCATCTTCTCAGGCTGGATTATTGCCACAGAGTTGGATACTCTGCTCTAGCAGCTAGAAGCTTACTACACCACAAATAATTTTAATGCACTAATAGAATCATCTTTTGAAGCCTAGAAGATACAGTTAAGCATATAGGCTTCCAAACGTTAGCACACCCTTAGCCTTCCTCCCTATGGGTAGCTTCATCTAGGAAAAGGAATTGGTTCAATAACAATGTACTTTCAAGTATGCATAACATCCATGCACAATACTATCACCCTTGGCAGGATGCCATAGGACATCTATGATGCTTTGCTTGCAAGGCCTTACCTCTTTGATCACTAAATGACCTATCAATCTTATCCCTAGCTATGATCAGTGTGTGCCAAAGGCATGACATATAACATATAGGGTTTGTCTTCCAATGCAAGAAATTGATTCTCATGCTTAAAAGTTTATCCTCCTCATGTTCCACCTCAAGGCACCTCGCATCAAGAAGCTTCCCCTTACAATGCAAAAATCGGTCCCTCCTATGTAGTAGCAGCAAATGAATACACTACTCCAACCTTATCTTGGCGTTTTCCAGGATCCACAAGAAGTCCCACTCCACTATTCCATCAAACATCAGATTGATTTTATCCCTAGTTCAACTCATCCAACAGACCTTTGGATCACCAATCTTTTTGGAAGAATGATAAAATATTGTGACAAATTCAGGAACTGATTTGGCCCAAGTTTTCTCCATGTGGTGATCCCATAATACTTATTCCAAAGAAGGATGGCTCATGGAACCTATACATTGATTAACAAGCTATCAACGAGATATCGATGAAGAACAGGTACCCATTGTCACAAATCAATGATCTTCTAGACCAGCTCAAGGGAGTCTAGTATTTCATCAAAATCAACCTAATGTCAAGATACCATTGGGTTCCAATCAATTCTTCAAACATCTAGGAGACAGTTTTCAACACAAAGAAGGCATTGTTTAAATGGTTCATTATGCCTTTTTGTCTAACCAAAACACGTGCAATATTCTTGTGCCTAATGAATGATGTGCTTAGACCATTCACAGGTTCCTTCATGATTGTCTACTTAGATGAAATTATCATCTTCAAGAAGACTTGGGAAGAACCCATTGACCATGTGTACCAAGTTTTGGACAAACTACACCAACACCAAGCTTCAAGGCAACATAGTTAAGTGCCCCTTCGATGTCACAAAGATTTCTTACCTAGGCTACATCATTGACCCTAAGGGCATTCATGTAAACCCAGCCAAGATAAGAGTCATCTAAAATTGGTCTTTTCCTACAACCAAACCAAGCTACAAAGTTTCATGGCTTAGCAAACTTCCACCGCAAGTTTGTTCTCAGCTTTCACATGTTTCCCAGCCAATCAACCAAATCATACATGGCAAGACTACATTTCAGTGGACTCCAATTCAATAGCAGGCGTTTGGAGAGTTGAAGGAGCACTTTTGTTCAGCACCAATGCTAGCTATGCCCGACATCACTCAATCCTTCGAGATTGAGGTTGATGCTTCAAACCATGCACTTGGTGCCATTCTAATTCAACATGGGTGCCCTATTGCTTATCATTCTGAAACCTTCAAGGACAAATCAATGCTTTTCTACCTATGAGAAGGAACTGTACACCACCATGCAAGCCATTCGACAACAACATCATTATATCATGGGCAAGGAGACAATTATTCATTCAAATCATAAACTTAAGCAATTTACATACTTAAGGTAAGTTAGAATATACATGTCTTGTGAAATGGATGAACCATCTACAATAGTTCCACCCTGTGATCAAGCATCGCAAGGGCAAGAAGAATCAAAGCAGTTGACTTTCTTAGACTCCCTTTGGTCCGTGAACTATCGATAGTCACGACACGCATGGCCACAACCACAACATCCAACAAACCCTACGTCCTAGTGGCATTGACTTTGCATATACACACCACCAATTGTCATAGGGCACGTCAGTACTTGATCATTACCTGAGTAATGAACTTCTTTATTGACTAGGCAAGCTTTATGTCTAATTCAAATCATCTCACCAATGCTTGATCTGGGAAGCCCACTAATCCAAGGTAGCAAGACAATTAGGCATTAACAATACTTGCAGCAGTACAACATTTTCACTAGCCAAGCATGTGCCATGACGTATACCTTCACATCAAATCCTACGTTTCTTGCAACATTGCCAAACCAATGAAAAAGAAATTGGTGCTCTATTCACCAGTACCCATTCCTTCCAAACCTTAGGAATCCATCAACATGGATTATTTTTCAGGTCTGCCCTCAACCAAACCTCATAATAATTGTATCTTGGTTTTGTCGACAGGTTCTCAAAGATGGAAATCATGGTATTGTGCAACAATGGCACTGACATGGCATAAATTACTCAATATTTTTCAAGCATGTATGGATACACTTTAGAATTCCAAATTCTGGTTCATCAACTTGTTTTAGCAGGCACTCATGGGATCTGCCTGACAACCGCTTTGACCACCAACTTCTTTCCATGCTCAAAATGATGGACAGATTAAAGTGGTGAACATGACGTTAGTGCATTTGTTTCGAATGTGCATGGGATGACAATTCGCCATACATTCAGCATTCCTATAACAAGACCTCCACAACTCCATTATGACACAATCCCTTCCAAGTATGCCTCAATTTTAACATACCACCCCCCTGGGATGTTTCCTTCCATATGCCTATTGTAACACCCAACCAGAACAACCAAAATACAACCTAAATTTTTTTTCTCTTTTGTTTTTGTTCATGTTTCCTCCTTCTAGATTCATTCTCTTGATTCTTGGTTTTTTTGTTTTTGTTTTTTCCCTTTCTTTTCCTTTTTTTTTCTTTTTAAATAGATGTACAAAACTTAGCTTTAAACAAATCTACTTTTGAAAATAAAAATTGATCTTCTGATAACTCAGTTAAATTCCCTTTTTTCTTTTCCTTTGCTTCTGGAAACAAAATAAGTTCTTAATAAATCTTTTCATTTTCCTTTCAGGTGCAAAGAAGTGCAAAGTACAGAGAGCTCAAGTACAAAGAAATTTTAAAAGAAATAAGTGGAAGGATTATTAAATTTCAACTGTTCCCTTTTTGTTTCTTACACAGAAACAATACATTGAAAGGCACAATTCACCCTACAATCAACATACAATCGATCCAAAACATTTCTATTCCATAATAAGTGGCTATAGAGAAAGGATCACTTACAAGAAATAAATAAAACCTTAAAATCTACGAAAATACATTTTGGCCAACATTCATGATGTGAATTCAATATTATACATTTCCTTTCTATGCCATAATAAGTGGCTATAGAGAAGGGATCACTTACAGGAAATAAATAAAATCTTAACATATAAAAAAAATGTTTTTTCCATCATTCATGATGTGAATTACATATTATACATTTGAATAAATAAAAAATCCTTTCCACACAAACTCTAGTTCTTGACCCTGATTTGCATCCTATTGGCAACAAGACGACTCCAGTGGGCAACCACCAAGGGGAAGGGCTTGTGCCACCCTTCCACCCACCAAGCTCTACCTCTATGACTGACACTAGATTCAGCTTAGATGCATTCAAACAGAAGGCATTGCACACCAAAGCCGCAAGAAAAACCATATGTAGTCCACAAAACTCCATACTTAATCAAAATCGCATGGGAATACGAAAGCCATGGCCAATAGCTATGACCAATAAAAAAGGATTAAATAATAAATCTTATCCATCCCACAAGCCAACACACAAAAATATGGTTAGTCACCCCTGATGGAAGCCTTGACACAAATCGTCACTCTCCCATCCCTCACCTCCCTACATCATCACATCCTCCATTCAACCCAACACATAATCTCCCCTACCTTCTTCAAAACATATAGAGCCCAACATATAATCTCCCCTACATTCATTTTCCAGCATACAAGAGCAATTTCACATCCGCCAATCCCAACATATGAAGCCCCCTGGCTTCAAACGATCTAGCCATAAGCCCCTAGCCATAATTATAACCTTACAAGGATTTAACACCAACATTCCAGTAAGGGATCTCACACAAGAAAGTACCCCATTCATATTTGAGTTGTTGAATGGGGTATGTAAGCTTTTTGGTCTGAGATCCCCTTATTAGAATGCTAGAATTAAATCATTTTTTGTTTGTCACTTTATGGCCAAATCCTCTGAAGCCATGGTGCTTCATGCATGTTTCTATATGTTTTGTAAATGTACATTAGGAAATAAATCTAGGGGAGATTGCATGTTGGGATCTATATGTTGTGTAAATGTATGATAGAAATGAAGATAAGGGAGATTGTTGGAACTTATATGTTGGGTTGAATGGAGGATTAAAAATTTGTGCCAAGCCTTCCCTCAATGGTGACTTACCATATTTTTTTGTGTTGGCTTATAGGCTGGATGAGATTTATTATTTAATCTTTTTCTCTATTGGCTATAGATATTGGCAATGGTTTCTATATTCTTTGTACGATATTGATTATGTACAAGTGTTGTGGACTACATATGGCTTTTGTGTGCAACGCCTCTTGTTTGAATCATCCAAGCCAAATCTAGTGTCATTCCAAGACATACAGGTAGGGCTTGGTGAATGGAATGGTGGCACAAGCCCTTTCCCCATGGTAGTTGCTCATTGGAGTTATCTCATTGCCAATAGGATGCAGATCAAAAACAAGAACGAGGGTTCATTTGGAAAGAATTTCTTATTTATTTAGACATATAATATGTAATTCACATCATGAATGATAGGGAAAATGTATTCTATAAATTTTAAGGATTTTATTTATTTCCTATAAGTGATCCCTTCTTTGTAACCACTTATTAAGGCACAAAATGGTTTCGGATCGACTGTGTTGATTATAGGATGAATTGTGCCCTGAATGTATTATTTTTATGTGTAAGAAATGAAAAGAGAACAATTGACATTTAATAATCCTTCTCTCTATACTTTGCACTTCTCTTTACCTAAAAGGAAAATTAAAAGATTTAATAATAGCTTACTTTGTTTCCAAAAGCAAAGGAAAAGGAAAAGGAAATTTAACTGAGTTATCAATAGATTAAATTTTATTTTCAAAAGTAGATATGGATTTGTTTAAAGATGAGTTTGTGTACCTCTTTAAAAAAAAATAAAAAAATAAAGAAAACAAATCCAGAAAGAAGAAACAAGAACCAAAGAGAGAGAGAGAGAGAGAGAGAGAGAGAGAGAGAGAGAGTTAAGTTGTATTTTTTGTTGTTCTAGTTGGGCATTACGTCTGTCAGTACACAAGAGCCAACTCAAGCTAGAGAAGTTGACAAAGCTTAGCGCTTTTTATGACACATCCAAGATGTATTCATCAAGTACAACAGATACCTAGGCACCAACAACAGAAATATAAGGAACGTCATGACCAACATCTCACCCCTCATAGTTTTCAAGCAAGGTTACAGAAGTATCGAGGACGGGGGGACAGGTTTCAGGGACGATGGAGGACAGCAAGCCAATTTTAGGAAACGGTTGGGGGACGGCTAGGGGACAACAAGTATAACAGTATCTGATGGGCTGCCCTCATCGTATTTAGAATAATTTACACAACAAAAATACTAAATAGGCTCATTTACAACAAAAATAGTTTATAGAGAAATATTCAAAGAAGCCATTTCTAGTCTCATTTATATCTGTTTTTCCATTCATGACTGAGACAGATCACAATGTAAGTTTTTCCATAAAATAATCAAAAAATATTATTTATGAGTTTAAGTAATTATAACATAATTATATTATACTTTTATAAAATATAATTTTTTTATTATAAAAAGTCTCACGACCACATAATTGCTTAGTCTTGCATCATCACACATGAGAAATCTCAAATCTTTGTATTACATATCCTATTCTGGTGGACAGTAAAGCATATCTTGGAAGTTACAAGGAAAAAAGAAATAGGCATGTTTCGTTTCTCGTCCCTGATGGGGTCAAGCACTGGCTCATTTGAAAACAAAATCGAATTTTCTACACTAGGTTTTCATGGAGAACATAAAATTTTTGACTAGGTATTTGGCATGCATTTCGAAGACAAACAAAATCTCTTACTTTTTTCAACGGGTGACAATTATGTTTTGAAGTTCATGCCTTACTAACATGTTGGCGACGCTCGTCCAATTTACTGATTAAAATATTGTATCGTCACAATCAGAATTCAAGTTTACCTTAAATCTAGACGTCCCCTCACAACAAAGGTACCGAGGATGGCCCCCTACTGCCTGGCAAAGCGTCCCCCGCCTGTCCCTCCCAAAAGGGAGATGGCGGGGAAACGTCCCCTTTGTCGTCTCCCCGTTTTGGGGATGGCAGGGATGGGGAGACATCTCCCCAGTGGTGGGAGACGAGTCCCTGTGTATCTCTGTTTTCAAGCAGGAGTTTGTGTATGGGCCCCCCTTAAAAATAAATGGTTCTGCAACTCACTGTAGAAGATCAAACCCTTGTGTTACGGTCCTTACACCATAGTACACAACAAGTGAGAACACCTTCGTTCTTGACTTGTCATACTTGGGAATGCATTTTGTTTTGAAAAGCTAATCAAGTCATACCTTCTACCTCTTCTAGAACTTGAGGTAGTGCAGCATACAACAAACATCGACCCAGATAAATTGACACCAACTTCTACAAATTAGTCATTGACTTTATCACCAAATTTAATCACCAAGCAACACAATCTTTTCAAAATTGTGAAGACTAGTCAATTTGCCACTCAAGCAAAACAGTTTGGCTTGATCAATTCAAGTCTCTCTTTCATTGGCTCGAGTTGGATGCATTGAGGACCATTCCTCCTCAAGAGAGGACAATTAGTCTGATCAAGCAAGGATCACTCAAGTCCTCATCAGCAATGGCACTAAAGATCGTACTAAAGTGCATGCAAAGACAAGCCCATACATCCTAGACCCCACTTGGACTTCTCACACAATAACTTAGTGTTGTACTTTAAATTGGTGCCACCATCCTCAATCAGGCCAACTCCAATTTGGACATGGCATCAAGCCCAGAACACAAAGTACCACCAAGCATTAATGTCTAATGCCAAATTCCAAATGCTAGCACTCGCCTAGCAAATTTACCATGCATCTAGCATTAGCAACTAATCAACATCAAGCAGACCAAACTATCATTCATCTTGCCACCTAACACCAAACAAAAAGCCAAGTAAACAATTTTGCAACTATTGTATTGAACTACTTATTGTACCATCCCAAAAGGGGAACCATTTCAATTTACCACAATTCTTGTAACTATAACATGCAGAGTTTTATATAAGTCAAATTCCATCATGGTTTGCTTTTTTTTGGATATTTGTTCCATTTCGTGTTGGCTTCTTCTTAGATCAGGTCTCAGCACCTCTGTGCCCAATATACATTGCAGCCTAGCACCCACAACTTGTAGCCTAAAATTTAAATGTTGTTGTCAATTGTGCTACATGAATGATTTGTATTATGTAGTTCATTTACATTTGCATTATTTGTAAATAAAGCTTTCTATTCATTTACATACTTCATATTATCCTGAATATTTCCTTATCAACATAGCTTTTAGTTGTTTCCTGCACCCTCTAAAATGTGGATGCTTGAAAAAGTACTTGGTTGTGTCCTATTCTTTTGCACAACTCTGAAGCGTGTAACTCATCCATCCCCACTAGGTAAGTTAGGGAGTTGTCCTCCATGCCACCTCCCAAGACACCATGAGTGCAAATGAGTCATCAGGGGAATTTCTTCTCACATGACATCAACTGTGTTGAATTCCCGAAAGCTTTTAAATACAAAAGCATGCTACTATATGGTCATTTTAAGCCTCGCATAAGAATAAGTTGGAACTTCAAAACTCAAAAGGAATAATAATAGCAACTTCTTAATAAGAGATTGCAAAGATTAAAGTGTAATTTGCTCACTCTCTTTTACTCGTGCAAGCTACTACATTCTTATGCCCAAGGAGTCAAAAAAGCTAATGTAGGAAGTCTTATCTAATTTGGTTGTTAAGAAGCAGCATAAGGACCAAAGCTTTCCCTACAAGAACTGACAAAGGTAAGCCTGGCAAACAGACTAGCTCCTAAAGAATTTGCCTACTCCTAGAGCAGCCTATCTTATGTGGCTTCAAACGCATGATAGTCTCTTGACCTACAATAATTTGTCCAAGCATAGTTTACAAATTGGGATGAACTTTTTTCGTAACATGGTGATGATGTCATATGAGGGGTCGTTTTAATTCTATATAACCAATTTAAATTTAAAAAAAACAAAAACTTTAGATGAACTTTCCATGTGCTGGTATAAAATCAAAGAATAAGAAACTTATTCAATGTTCTATAAGGCGCATAATAAGCTTTTGACTTACAATAATGGGGCAAGCTTAGCTGATCCTCACATCCTCAGTATGTTGGCTTCTCCTTCAAATATGAGTTAATATCTTTAGTTAAAAGGCTTTTTTACGCTGCTGCTATGCAATCCCAATAATTGATCCTCCCACCTTCCTGAACTATTCCAATAGTTCACCACTATGCCTTCATACATGTTTAGCATGTACCACGTAAATGGTTCATTTTGGAAGGTTTTCCAAATACATACCACATTTTCTTTTCACATGACAAATAACTAAAAGATATTTTCCATGCAAAATTTGTCAAGCTGCCCCAAAAACATAGGCTGCTCATGAACATGAAGGTTGAACAAGGATAAACACAATAACCTGTCTTAGCGTGGTTTACAACTATAGATGGACTTTCCATGTGTCTGTTTAAATTAAAATAATAAGCATACTTATTCAGTATTCTATCATTTAAATCTTGCTCTATGGCTGCCGCAACTTGATCTTGGTTGTAATTTCTTTTGTGCAAACACAGTCAGCTGCATTTCATTGAGTTTTGTCAATGTTTATTTATTTTTCTAAAGTGTAAAATGTTTGCAAATTGGTTTGGCAATCACTTCCCAGATTCATTTTATAATTAGTTTTAACCTCTGGAGTATAGAAATATTTAAAATTGAGGATCCCTTTATTTTAATTGGATGCAGGCACTTAAATGCCTTAGTGAATTTTGAGGATATGGATGCATGCACAATATTGACTTGGTGAACATATCTTGAGTTCACTCAAGAAAGAGGAAGAATCTCAACACAAACTCAATTCCCAAGAACTCTAAGTGTCCACTAATTTGAAATTTTTCCAAAAAAAGGAGTAAATGACGATGACGTGACTTCATTCCCCTGTGCTCTTCTATACCCAATTTGACGCCAACTTAATTGCATGTCCAAGTAGAACTCAGTTTTGACAAACTAGGAGGCCATCTTTCAGTCTCCTATGAGAAAGGGTTGGGTTGCCTCAAACAAGGCAGCCAGGATAAGGACTTTAACATGTCTTTAGGTTTAAACTAATTATCCAAGTTGACTTCAATTTGGTCACCAAAGCAGTTTCAACAAGTATGAACAACTGCATGGATGAGGACTGGGTTAACATACAAAACAAATTAGAACCTAGGAGGCCATCTTTCAGTCTCCTATGTGAAAGGATTGGGTTGCCTCAAACAAAGCAGACAGGATAAGGACTTAAACATGTCTTTAAACTAATTATCCCAGTTTAATTCAAGTTGGTCACCACGGTAGTTTTAACAAGTATGAACTAATCCATGGACTAGGACTGGGTTAACATACAAAAAAAATAGAACACAGGAGGTCATCTTTCAGTCTCCTATGTTATATTATTGGATTACTTCAAACAAGGAGGACAGGATAAGGACTTAAACATGGCTTTAATTATCCAATTTTAATTCAAGTTGGTCATTGCAGATCCATGGATGAGGACATGGTTAGCACACAAAACAAAATAGAACCTTCCAAGGTCCTCATCTTAGGGCACAACAACAAATATGTGGACCTGAAACTACCCTCCACTTGCTGTTGCCATCACAAATCCTAAAACTAATCATCTTATTGTGTCATTTTAGGTTGGGATGTAATAAGTGGTAAGTTGCAATTGTTCTTCTGATAAATTGTGTGAGTTGGTCCCTGGATGACATTTTATTATGTAAAGGAATCTTGGTCTATAAATCAAGAACACACTGCAGCTGGAGGTTATGTTTCATCTTATAGAGTTTTCAAGAATTGATATCTTTTTTTACTAGCTTTCAAGTTTGTTGAGGAGCATGAGTTGTTTGCAGTGATCATTCCTATCATTTTGTTCATTTTGTAGTTGAGGTCAATTTTCTTCTAATGGTGATATATGCAGTCCTTGTGGCACTATAAGGTTTTATTTTAATGACTACTCTCATACCCTGATTAAGCATATTAAATTAATATTGTGCACTTGAATAGCTAGAGTTCTTTTAAGTGACTATGTTTGACCAATAGACATTCTTTAGTTGGCAGGTTTCCTTACTTTGAATTTTGCCTTTAAATGAATTTTGTTTCCTTGAGTTGTGTACAAGGATGTTCAAATGAATTTTGTTATGTCTTTCAGTTTAGTGAATCCTTATGTATCGATTGGACTGAAGCCTTTGCTCCTGTAGCCAAAATGAATACAATCTGAATCGTTGTCTCTCCTCTTGCCAGCTTTGGGTAGTAGATACATCAAATGGATGGAAAAAATAATTTCCTGCATGGTAATCTTCATGAGGAGATTTATATGGATTAGCCAACAGGCTTTGCATAGGAATGTAAAACTTGACTTCTATGTAAATCGAAGAATTCTTTGGGTGACTTAAGTAGGCATCTCATGCATTGTATAAGAAGATTTTAGTTTCTTCATTGAATGTGGTTACAAATGCTGTGAATGTGATCATAATATCTATGTTAAGAAAGTGAATTGTGAGATTCCACTGATAGTTCACAATGTGGATGATTAAACTGAAAGTAGTATTGATCTGTTTCAAGGTCTGAAGACTAAGATGAAGGAAAACTTTGCAATGTCAAATTTAGGCCCATTGTACTTCTTTCTTGGTATTCACATTTTGCAATTGGATGATGGTATTTTCATTTCACAGTGTAAGTATGCAACTGATTGATTGCAAAAAAGTAAGACGGAGAACACAAGCCTTATTCCACCTAATTATCAGTCAGGGAATCAAGTTCTCCAAGGATTGTCATACGTTCATGGTTGATGCTACTTTGTTCAGGTCGCTTGTTGATGCCCTACTTACTTGACTATCCTAGGCCAGATATTGCATTCAATATCAGTCTCATTTCCAGGTTCATCAAGATGTAGAAGAAAAATTATGTGTGAAAGCAAAGAGGATTCTCCAATACATCAACAATACCTCTTACTTGGGGATCAATTACTTCAATACAATGTTCCAAGGGGACAAGCCCCTAGGCCTTGGGAGGCGTGTCCACTTGTCCCAGAAATGCATCTCACCATCCCTGTCCATCTCCATATCAAAAATTTTATGGGACATAGCTTCAATAAGGGTGATAACATATGGGTATACTACACAAACTCGGATAGGACAGGTGATGCTAATACTTGAAAATCTACTTCGAGATACATGTACTATCTAGATCCTCTCTGATCATTTGGTGATGCAACATGCAAAGCAAGGTTGCAATATCTAACAGTGTGACCAAATACAAAGAAGCAATGAATGTGTTTGTCTAAGTGGTATGATCCCAGAATCAGATAGGCAAGCTTGGGATTCTACAAAAGAGGTTGATTACAGTTTATCGTGACAATCAAAGTACTCTGAACTCACATATAATTCAGTAGCACATAGCAAGGCAAAGCACATAGAGGATATTGTCACTACATCAGGAAGCTGATACATAAAGGCGTGATCTCCTTCGGATATTGCAGGACTAAAGACCGAGGTGCAGACATCTTGATGAAACCATTGACATAAACCAAGTTATCCCAACTCAAGTCCATGCTTGGGTTCTAAGAATTTGTCATTAAGGGAGCTTCAGGAGGAATGCCATCTTCTCAACCCCTCCTAAGTCATGTTTAAGGGGAGATTTTAAAGTTGAGTGAAAGAGGGGATGTCCTAATATGTAGCATTGCTTTTGTTGTATTGCTTTCACAAGCTTCTACCAAATTTCATATCAGAAATTTCCCCATGCTTCATCAAGATTACTATAAAATATCCCACTTGCTGACCAGCAATGTCACAAGATTTGGCAAATTTTATCAAAAATTTCGGATTTTGGAGATTTTCTACCTAGGCAAACAATATTGATGAACATATTTGAATAAACAATAGTCAATAAAAGTTATATATATAGGACCTAAGATTTTTCCAATTTCCATCTTTCGTTCACTTGATTCCATTCTAAATCTATAAAAGGTAAAGGTTGAAACAGAACAACTAAAGAAAAGGTTAAAAGACAGGGCAAAATGATTTTAGGGCAGCTCCTTCATAAATTCATTTGCAAGTCAATATCATTTTTGTATGAAATGTGAAGTTCTTTGTACATATTTATATTTATTTTAGATATTTGCATAAACAAAACCATTTATTCTCTTTTTCAAACATCATTATAAATTTTACAGCTAATTTTTTCGATGACTATTTTTATTTGATTTTTATCCTTTTTGAACTAGAACACAAACCCCAACCTGGTAACTTAGCTGACCTGTAATAAAAACGTTCACATTGTGCACATGATCCAATTCTACCTCTAAAATCATAATTCCTTATCAATATATTCTAATCCTCCTAAACATATCAATAACCTAGAAATTAACTACATCATTTGGATTTAATTAAAACCTACAATGTAATTTGTCAGGAGCACGCCTTACATTGTGCAAAAGCACCATGCAATATGCTCATATAGCATGGATAATATTTTATGCCGTAACAGGTTCAAAGTTAACTGTAAGGCATACATGTCATTATTGTATGTCAAGTTAGAATCTCACAACAGAGTAATAGCTACATTACAGAGTAACCAATTCATTCCATGGTTCATTTAGTAAATTGCAATGTCTAGACAGTTGCTCTAACAACAAATACGATAGGTAATTTAAGATTGCCCTCTTGCTTTCTAACCATTTCATTCTGATCCTGCTCTTCTTCTATAAGATGTTCTTTCCAGTGGCATATTCCTATGATGAAATTCCGTTCCACTCTAATACATGGTTATAAAGTTATAAACATATTACTGATACTTCTAGAATGAGTAGATTTTAAACAAGGCTCTGCAGCACAAGTACCATGCCAATGCAAGCAACATAAGTATAAATAAAAAGAAAGAAATACAACCATCAAAGTGTACTTTTCTGGACAGCAATTGCCCATGGATATCATAGTTGATATGTCAGACGTGCATTTAACATATTTGATCTGGATAATGATGCATTTCCATATAAAAATGCATAGGCACCTCCTTTCTTGGATTATACTTACATTTAAGAAAATGCAGAAAGATATACCTTGAAGACTATCAATTCCATTATCCACAATTTGGAGTTGAATTATGCACTAGTTGCAATAATATCCTCAAACAGCCATTGCAATTGCATTATCAATTGACCTCCTTACTCATAGTAGCCTGGTATAAATTGGTAGATTGAATTCTAAAAAGATAGACATCATATATTGTAGAAGATACCAGAGTCATTAGTAGCCTGTAAGAGAAACAATAATGTCCTAGGACACAGACATCAAAGAGGGAAGCACAGCTTGCAATAGTCTAAGATATGAAACCAGAAAGCCTGATTTGAAAATTAAGCACACTCTCAGCATCAACAGGTTAGAAAAAGATTTATGTCTGTTTCCCTTCAGTTAATTTGCATACTGTGTTTTCCTTGCATTTATATTTGAGATATTCACAAACCATTAGTTTTTTATTTCAACAATATAAAACAATAACTTTCATGTAAAATGTTTATTGAAACACGAAAAAAAATGAGGAACATAGGAATAAATATTAAAACAATGCTATAAGACATAGAATGCAAGTAGATAGAAAACTCCAATAATAGAGAGTAGTTTTTCTTATTAACCAACTTACTAAATCAGTGATAGATTACACAGCAGTACGTTCCCCTATGAAATGTTGATAACATGCAACTATGTTAAAATTCATCAACTGAAGGGAACTCTGAGAAGGCCTTGCATTTTCGCTTTCCAATGTCAACCAACAGAGCACAAACAAAGACAAAAAAGCATTCCTCTAATTCAACTGAATAGACCTCTGAGAAGACTTCACATATTTGCTTTACAATCTCAACCAACAGAGCACAAAGAAAGACAAAATGGCATTCCTCTCATTTAAGAGTATCCTTCTTGACTCCATCATTAAGAAAACATATTTCTTAGACTACGAAATCCAGCATATTTCAACAGATGTGCAATGACATGGCCCAAAACATCTGATTATCATTGCCCAAAGCATCACATTCAAAAAAAATCATCAGGTTGAAATTATAATCATGATAAATCACTTACTTGGATAAGCCGAATTGTCAAGGGATTGGGTTGGCAATCCATCCCTTGCTTTTCTAGTATGTCCAGTGTCTCAACATCTACATGCTCTATTTCAACAGTCAATACCCCACACCTATTTACAGTTCAATTATAGCAATGAAAACCAAGATATAAAAATACTAATGACAATTTAAGGATTTAAACAAAAGAAACTGTCCAACAATGACAGGTGGGTTTATGAAAACCAGCCTACCTTTTTGCAAACTCTTGAACTGCATTAGTGTCCCTAAAGCTGCCTACAACATGTTTGTAGGCAAGGGTGCTTGCAGGGCAGTTTTCCATGGGATCCAGCACTGCAACCTCCACACCCATCTTTGAGGCTGCCTGACAAAGCATTCTACCCAATTGCCCTCCACCCAAAACTCCCACAATTGTGTCGCAAAGGCCAATAACACTTGTACACAAATCCTCACTGCAAATATACCAAAAAAATCACACACCAATCACTTCCATATCAAAAATATCCATACCATATATGTGAAGGGGAAAACAAGAATCTCAATATTACGATAGTTAAAACCTACCTATCTTGCACCAATAGTTAAAAAAATGGCACTTATCTACTTTGAAAATTCAAGCATCTTTAATGGAGTCCACAGGTGAAGAACTAGCAGAAACGTTGGATGGACTTCTTAACAAGACAACAAAAACAGGGAATTGCAAGAAAATGACATCATAGTCTATTGAAGCTCTTGAAATAGAATATGGAACTTTAATAAACACTTGAAAATAGTAGAGTAATTCAAGCAATAAACTCGCAGAGGGTTCCCTCGACAAGACGGTTAAAAACAGGTGCTGAGTATATTTTATTCACAGCTTTGACATTAGTATGCCAATAAAAACAGAAGTAGCAGCGTCAAAGGCGCTCAACGATATGATAAAGTGGTGTTAATTCGAAAATAAAGGAGAGTAGGAAAAACAAATACATCTAATAACACATGTTTTGAATATGTTTTACTAAATGATCTCATCCTAAAACCCTTATAAATGACTAGAAGCTATAGGAAACATTTGTAAATTTGCCAAGAACATTCCTGGAATTTTACAGCCCCTTTTTTAAGTTTTTGGAATTTTTTCAGAGTCGATAAACAACTTGAAAGCCTGAAAGCAAGTCTCCACAATACAAGAATCGATTAACCATCATTGCCATATTAGCAATAATAATGTTTAAGCATTGAACATAAACAAGAAAAATAATTTTCTTGAGAAATATACACCATACATACATATATTTATTCTGGAGTATAGAATGCTTACCATGTTGCTGTTTTGTCCATCTCTTCTGCCTCTGCCTCTGCTTTCGAAATTGATATCCCGAAATCTCTTGCTTGAGATCGAACGTTTAACCGCTGTCGATTGCCATGGCCATTAACGGAAACGGCAAATCTCACTTTCCCCTTCTGAAAGTTGTAAGAATATAGTGGAAATAGGTTTGGTCGGATTGCTTGCCTTGAAGGTAGCGAAGAGGAGCATATTTCCGCAGTGGTAGCAGTAGCCCCAACCAAGAGAATATCCATCTGAGCCACAGACAACAATCAGTGTTGTTTGTTGTCCGCTCAAATCAACCACAAGACTGCACAAAATTTAAATCTATCAATTTGCTCGGTGTCTTAAGACAGGTAATCTAAATTATACGGTAACTTAAAAGCACGTGACATATATACTTTAGGTTACTTATTCACCATGGAAGAGCAGTGAGAATAAGTTATTTAAATGGAACAGCAGTGCGAATAAGTTATTTAAATGGGTGTTTTAAAAACTATTGGCAGTTGTAACCTTATTTACCAAGTACAAGTTCGTGTTTGATATTTTTGATACTTTTGAAGTGTGAAAGAAATTTGACATTTTTAAAAAATTAGAATAAAATTTGACATATAAAATTCGATATATTATAAATGTGCATGTATCCTTTCAAAATATTATGTAAATAAATAAGTAACTAAGAAATTCAAACAAAGACTTAAAAACAAACATTCGTATAATTTTAAATATGTTTTACGTTTTGATAAATTTTATATTTAAATGTTGAAAGTAAAATTAAATGGTAATTTTTATATAAATTAAATTTTATATCTAAAACAAACACCTAATAAAAGCATGATAACTTACTCAAACAAACATGCGCTTCTCCGTTGTCTCGGTGATGACGAACGTGACGCGGACGTCTTTAGAGACAAGCCTTTTGGCCAACTCCATGAGCGGATTCATATGACCCTGCTCAGGAAAGGGGAGCATCATAATGTGAGGCTTATTCCTATTCTCCAGTGGCCCTGTGTGCTCCATCTCAAATAATTATTGTGGTTTCTACAGTTCTCTTTTCTTGTTGTGCTAGCCACTGTGGCTGCTACTCTTATTGACGAGCCCCTTTTGCTTGCCAAAATCAAGCGGTAACAATTGAAACGTAACTCTATGATTGACCGATGACATAAAGACGACGAATCATGGTGAAGTACAGAGTATTTATGGCAATTTAAAGGCAAACGACAAATTATTGGAAACCACTTGTGTAACAGGACAAATAATATTATCAAAGCACTGACGCCATATGAGTTTCAGGACCTTCATATTGAGGTTAGCTCTACAGTGCCTTTAGCCAAAGAGCAAGTATTTTGGAAAGTTACCAACGGTCTCCAAGGATTCCAACAGTGGAGGAGAAGGTTTCCACTGTTCGTACCCAGAGGTATTTCGTGAAATAGCAGCAACAAGAACTAAAGGTCAAGCTTTATGTCATGTCCTTGTTTTCTCCGAAAAAAATTCCTTGTTGAATTTAGGATTTATTCGTCGAACTTATTCGTTAGGGTTTTAAATTCGACGAATTTTGAATTTTATCTAAAAAAATTGACGAATTTGGTAACTAAGGTTGTAACATGTCTCCAAGTGATGTTATATGTTTTTATTAAGTAAATAAGATAATAATTAATTAAAATTGTATTATAATATTTAATCAGATAAAGTTGATTACAATTAACTCGCCTATAGGGGTGTACCATACAATCCATGAAATTGAGGATTGAAGATTTAGTTTTGCTAAGGCGGCACTCATTCAAGGGTGGAAGTGGTTGAATTCAAGCAAGTGTCGATTTTGATTATGTTGTCCATTGTTAATGCTTGGATTTGATTTTTGGACAAGGGTTCATGCCATCCAACATATTATCCTTTGCATACCTAGATTCAGTAGGCATTGTGACTATTTGCAATTATTTATCTTAAGATCTTATGCTTCTTCCTTTGTTGGTTTCCTCTACTTTTGCCTTTGCGTTTATGGTTTGTCCATGAATTTAACAAAGGAAAGTAAGCCAAGAAATAAAATATTTGAGATTTTAGTAAGGGTTTTCTCTTTTGGCTCAAATTAGGGTTTAGTTACCTTTGAAGCCCTCTCATGGCAATGGCGACGAGGGATATCCCTCTGCCCAAACCCTCCTTCTAGAATGTTACCATGACGACTACCTCCATACTCAAGAATGTTGACCATGGCTCATTTTCCTTGTTCTCACAACCTCCTCTGTTTGACTAGTCAAAACTAAAAAATATGACCAAAGCTTTAAAGACAAGGAGGCCACAACAATCCCAACCAAGTAACAAAAGATCCTTTGTTCCTAAGTTGGAGGATTCTCCAATGGTGGAGATTCCTCTAGACTATATTCAAATCTCGATCCTCGACCTAACAGAGAGAGCTCTTGCTTGCAAATTTATGGGTATTTGGCCTTAGCCCAACAACCATTCAAAGATGGATCACCTCTTCTTGGGGATCTAGAATATCTAGCTATGAATTCATGATGGCATGAAGAGGTTATTTCATAGTTATTTTCTCCCCCACATAGGAAAGAGATGCAATATTTCAAGAAGTTCCTTGGATCAAGCTCTCTCTATGTGGCCTCTTGGTCAGTTAGTTTCAACCCACAAGTGGAAGAACCAAAAGAAGTCTCGATTTGGGTAAGGCTACCATTTTCATCCCTACATTTATGAAGTAAACTAACTCATGAGATGATAGGTAACTCTATTGGCACATTTTTAGATTGGGCTCCTCTGAAGGGCAATAATGCAACTTGTGCTAGGTTGTGTGTTCAAGTCAATCGAAAAGAAGGGCTTTCTAAAAACATAAGTATCAAAGTCTTGGATTGGATCCATACTCAGCCACTAGATTATGATTACATTCCCTTTAAATGTATTACCTATCATCAATATTATCATTTCTCAAGGAACTGTCCCACTTAGTTACAACAAGAGACAAAGGAGAAAGATGAACAATTCCAAACAATAGGAAGAAAACAACAAAAGATCTAGAAGTAGAAAAATGAGGCCTCAACCATAGCCAGAAAGACAAAACAATAATAAGTTCTCTATTTTATCACAAAATGAGGAAGAGGAACATCTAGGGGCATCTAAAAAGGGGAAGATCTATCAGATCTTAAATCAGAAGACAAAGTGGAGGAAACTCGAGGTTACCAAATAAAACCTTAAGGAAGAGGAGATTGAAGAAATAGAGGAGACTCATTTAGCAACAACAATGATTCCAGGGGGCACCCTAGCCACTAGATCTTCTACTAGAGAGAGGAAATCAAATATAGAGATTCAAAAAAAGCACAGACCTTATATTTCAGCAAGTCTAAGAAACCACTTAAGAAATGAAGGTTCTATCATGGAATAGAAGGGATTGGGTAGTCCCCTAAAAAACTACCTAAGTCTATTAATATTCCAATAAAAGCCAATAGTTATCTGCATTCAAGAAACTAAATTGATAGAGTAGCTAGCAAGAATAGAATGGAACAATATATGGAGATCCTCAAACCTAGAAGCAATAGTTCATCAAGTTCCTCGAGGGGGCTTCTCCTTGCATGGGATCCACATGCCCTTATATGTATTAATATAATAAGACACTCAAATTGGATAGCAGATTTTTTATCCTCTCCACAAGGATAGACTTGGACCATAGCCAATTTTTATGGACCAAATAACTTGGTCTTAAAACAAGAGGCTTGGAAAAGTCTTCAACATTGGATTCATCATGAAAGACCTCCAAATTTAATTATATCAGGGGATTTGAATGTTACTTTAGCCCAATGGGAGAAAAAATGAGGCATTCCCTGAAAAGACCTTCTAAGGACCTGGTTATGCAAATTATAACCGAGCAAAAACTTTAGGATATTAATCCCCAAAAATAAAAAAATTTACATGGACAAATAGAAGAGCTAGGGTTAAATTCATTACAAAAATATTAGATAGATTCTTGATACAAGAAGATATACTATTTAGGTATCCACTTGTATCAAGTGCCATAATTCAAAATTCAATCTCAAATCATAAGCTTATCTATTTGGATACAGGTGATAGTGCTCTTGTAAAAAGGAATATTCCTTTCAAATACAATCCGGAATGGATGGAGCATGAGGAGTTTGCACCTTTAGTAGAAAGTATTTGGAAGTAGCATGTTTATTCAAACAGTCCCTGAGAGGTATGGAATATGAAAATTTCCAATCTCAATAAAACCATTAGGTACTGGATTGCCAATAAGACTAAAGTTCAAAATAGGTCAATCATATTAGTACAACAAATGGATGAAGCAAAGTAAGAGATAGGTGATTAGCCTCTAACCCCTCAACAAGAAGAGAGAAGACTCTGGTTGAACCGATAAATAAATCAAGCTTTCAAAGAAGAAGAGACACATTGGATACTTTGATCAAAAATGATTTGGCTCAAGAAACGAGACATAAACACAAATTACTTTAATCTAAAAACAATGCAACACTATCAACTAAATACAATCAAAGAAATTCACAAAACTAAAGAAATTTATTTTGAACAAGTAGCCATAAAGGAACTAACAAGAGATCATTACTCGACCCTTATCACAAAGACAATAGTAAATCAGTAGGTTCAGGCCACTCTCCTAAATAATATTCCTCCTTTGTTAAAAAATAGAGACAAAGATCTCTCTTCAAAAGTAACCAAATAAGAGTTGGAAGAAGTTATACATTCACTGCCCAAGGATAAAGCTCCTGTACTATATGGCTTCACTAGAAAAAACTTATTAGCAATTTTATAAAATTTTAGGATATGACCTATTGGCAATGATAGAGGAGACAAGGATAAGAGGTAAGTTATATGGGGCAATCAACTCCACTTTCAAAGCCTCAAGGTCTTGTCCTAAGGTGTATTTGAATTTCACTAATGCCTCAAGGTTTTGGTGTAAGAATTTGTTACATTTGGTATCAAAGCAATCATAGGGTTTGAGTCACAAAGCGAGCGAAAAACTTGGTATTGTAGTGTTAGCCGAAGGCTCATATGGAGAGTGGTGGATCCCGTCGTACAAGCACACAACCACCCAAGGTCTGGGTTGTAGAGCGCGATGGTATGTTATGATTATGGTGCATTTGGATTTCACTAATACCTCGAGGTTTTAGTGTAAAGGTTCGTTACACTTTCTTAGCTTTGATTCTAAAAGAAAAAATGCAATTACTTTTGAAATATTTAGGACTATATATTTGTGCAATTGCTCTTATAAGATAATGATTAAAATAATAGCAAATCAAAATTAAAGGAATATTAATTAATATTTTGATATAGCAAAAACAAGGGGGTTTTATTCCAGAGAAACCAATAAATGACAACATTATAACGATTCATGAAGCTCTACACTCAAGTGCCAACTCCAAAAATAAAAGAATAGCCATTAAACTTGATATGGCTAATTCCTTTGATAGAGTAGACATTGGATTTTTAACACAAGTGTTAGCCAAATTTGGATTTCCAAATCAAATGATAGACTGGATAAGCTTTCATAGAGGGACCTTGGATAGCCCCTCTAATCAATGGGAAACCTGCTAACTTCTTTAAAGCCACTAGAGGATTAAGGCAAGGGTGTCCTCTCTCCCCTTTTCTTTATATCCTTCTAGCTAAAACTTTAGGGAGGACCCTAACCAAATTGAGAAGAAGGAAATAAATATTGGGAATTAGAGCAACTACAAGATATAGAAAAATCACTCATGCTCGTTTTATAGATGACACTGTTTTACTAGGGGAAGCCACAAAACTGAATATCAAGTTGATCAAAGAAGTTTTTTATTGCTTCTCTTCAGCCATAGGGGCAGAGATAAATAACCAAAAGAGCATATTTTACACTATAAATACTTCAACAATAGAAGATAGAAGTTTCCTTCAAATTTTAGAATTTCACAAAGGTAGTGATACCTTTAACTACCTAGGTTTTGCTATGGGCTTCCATTAAAAAATAGGAAACTTGGAATGTAATTCTAGAAAAGATGTCAAGGAGAATACAACAATAAAACAATGGTTGGAAGAGTTATTTTAATCAAATCAGTATTAGCAAGTCTTCCCATATATCAAATGTTGGTGTATCATGCACCCTTATATATCTTGCAAAAGTTAGATGCAATGTTAAGAATTTTTCTATGGCAAGGGGGAAGACAATTAGATAGGAAAAAGTTCCATTTGATCAATTGGGATATTGTTACCAAGCCAAAGGAATAGGAAGGCCTAGGAATAAAAAAATAGTAATTGTTAGCAAGGCATTAAGTGCTAAGCTGCTTTGGAATCTGCTCACTCCACCAGACTCTCCATGGAAGCAAATATTAAAATGCAAATATCTAAACAACTCTAATGGAATATAGCTCATAAAAAGTTTGAAAAGCATAGTAGGCTCCTTAATTTGAAAACATATTGTGGAAGATAAAGATATTATATTAAAACATACCTCTTGGATTCCCAAGGATGTTAAAAAAATCAATATATGGGGATCTAGTCTTAGGAGGACCTCCAATCACTAAGAATTGTTTCCCAAAAATAAAAACAAATCTACAATAGTTGGTTTTTAAGTCTCTTGCAAGCTTAATTGAACGAGTGAGAGATCCACCCCTACCACATATTGACCAAGACTCATGGAGACAACTGCACATACAAACTGAAGGGATTAAACTTTCTCCCTAATTTCCAAATCAACTTATATGGGGTTCTATTAGTGGGTCAAGTGTTTACATAGTCAAACAAGGGGTGTTATTACAACAACAAGGTTAGAAGAACTCAACCTTAGCTAAGTTATGGAATTACAAGGTTCCCTCCAAACTTCAAGCCTTCCTTTATTTGGTGCTCCAAAATAAGATTCTTATTTGGGACAACCTCACTAAGAGGAACATCATGGGGACTCATATTTTCCATAGGTGTCTTAAGAAGAATGAAACAATATCACATCTATTCTTTTAGTGTACAGAAGTAGTTAAAATCTAGATTAAAATAACCCAACAACTAGGATCATCATTATCAGGACCTTCAACTCAGAAAATTGCCTAACCAATTGGGGCCTAATATATAAGTTGGGACCAAAGGATAAGCACTTTATCAAGTAGATATGGTATTCAATGCCAATATTCATCATTCAGCACATATGGAAGGATAGAAACAAGATATTTTTTATGATAAAAAAATATTTTTTTGAGTGTTAACCAATAAAGTGTTAAGGGAGATAGTATTGAACACAAAAGATGTATATCATAAACAATAATACATTAGGAGATTAAGAAAAAAATGATATACTTGAAGAACATAAGCTTATACTAAGAGGGGGGTGAACAGTATAAGATAAAACTTTTACTTTTATTTCCAAAGCAATATCATCCAATATTATCAATTGCAATAATGAAACAATGCACAAATCACCACATACATAAGAGACATAGATTTAACATGGTTCACCCAATGTAGGCTACATCCATGAAGAATTTTTCTTATAAATTTCTTCAACAAATTTTATGGGAACCAAATCCCTATTACAATGTTTGTGGACCCCAATCCACATGAAACACCAATCTTCTCTACTTTGGTTCGTGGACCTCTATCCACAGGAGACACCAATCCCCTTTGCTCTGGTTCATGGACCTCTATCCACAAGAGATACCAATCCCCTTTGCTCTGGTTTGTGGACCTCTATCCACAGGAGATACCAATACCCTTTGCTCTGGTTCGTGGACCTTGTTAAGACTAAAACTGACGGGATAATTTTATTGATACAAATGGTTACAATATATAGGCATAAGCCTATATGAAACACATGACACTTGTCAAGTGAAACTGACAAGTGTCAAGGAAGGCATAGTGCACATTACTGCACATTACATTAATTCTAACATTCCCCCTTAATGTGCACTATCCTAACTAAAGAAAAAAACAAGTCAACATTAGGTAACATTCCCCCTTAATGTTGACTTCTCTAAAAGCAACCTACCATCCTCTGTTATTGCTAATTTGGTCTAGGCTCATGCTATTTGAGCTTGGCTCTCCAACTGTGAATAATGCTAGATTCATTGTGTATACATCTTGGTCTATTGCCTCAGGGTCAGCCACTTCCACGGGTCTATTGCCATTGGGTCAGCTGTCTAAGTGCCTCAGGGTCATCATGGGTGCCTCAGGGTCAGCCACTTCTGGGTCTATTGCCTTTGCAGGTCATCCTCAGAGGATGTTGCCTCTCATAGGTCACTGACTAGCTCCACCATGAATATCAAGTCCCTCCTCATGGTGAACTCAATCTATAAGGTGTCGGTATCTGTCGAAAATGCACCTTAATACAAAAGAAATACGAGCCATGAAATACAATAAAATTGAGCCTTAGAATCCAAGTGTGGAGGAGAAGAAAGAAGAATAGAAGAGAATCTTTTGAAGTGTCTTCGTCTGTAGTCTTCAGAAGTAGATCCGAAAAGACCTCGAATAGATTCTAGGGTGTCTATGTCTGTAGTCCCTAGAATAAGTGTCCTTATGGTAGTCACCTCATCTTACCGAAATGCATGGGTAACCAGCCGCTGCATCCACCAAGTAGAAAGAGGAGAATACTGGATACTAGGTTCACTTACAAGTTCCTTGGGAGTGTCGGGTTCAACCGAGAGTGCACTCCAAGGTAGAAAAACTTTGAGGCTAAAAAACTCAATTGAAATAGCCTCAAAATTACAATATGACTCCACCATTTTGTCCATCACAGAAAACCGTTTTCGACAACTATAAATACCCCTATACTTGGGTTTGAATGGGGCCTTCAACTTGCTGAAACACAATATCATGCCTCTCTAGGCAGCAAAAATAAACATCGCTCAATGGCGGCATCGCTCTTAGACGAAATAAAAACAGTCTCATTTTCCCTCGCAGGGGTCTTTACATGGGCTATGCACACCATCTTTGAAATGGTCATGAGAACCTTCCACTCTCCACTCCCATGTGGAAAACAAATATTAAATAAATGATTTGAGGCCATATTGTCGACCAATACAAATGCCAAGCCTCCATACAATGAAAAATAAAGTGATAGGTCCACCGTCGGTGGTCCACCTCAGCTTAGCTACTTTGTACAAACTACCATCTGGCAACGTGGCAGTAATGAATTCAGTCCTCCATTTGCACAATGGTGCGACACTCCCTCCAATGGCTACAACCAATTAAATATTGTAACTCAAGGGGCTATAGAAATGGTGGCGAGGTTTCAAACTCGAGATCGAAGGCGACCATCGAGCACTGCTTTGATTCAGGCAGTAGTGATGCAGGTGGGAGGTCGACCAAAGTCTTCATCGCCATCGTTGGTCTCCACTAGGCGCTGCATCACAGGCTTCGCCCCACTATTCTAGATCGTCATCCCACAAATTGATGAAGTGGATTTTCCAAGGAATGCTCAAATTTGTAAAGCTCAATAAGGTGTCTAGGGGAGACTCCCTTCACCTCCTCGATCATGGCAAAAATAAACGCGAGGGCGAACATGAAATTCCCAGCGAAGACGACGAAAGTGAGAGTGGCGGTGCCATAAATTATCTGGACTGCGTGGTGCATAATTCAGATGGGCATTTCATGGCGGATGATTGGATCAAGGAGGAAAGGTGGGAAGAGGACGAGGTCGATGTCGAGTTGTCTGAATCAAGCCAGATCGAAAGCTCTGATTACAGTTAAGATATTTCCAGCAAAACAACCTCTTCTGCTTACTCTTCGCGTGTCGGATCTCCTAGAAGAAGACAAAATCATCTGGCGTTCGAGTGTTTTCCTGTATCCCCAGCAAGATTGTCCACTCCATGAATTCATCCGCATGATCAACAAGTGGCTGCGATCAACAAGTGGCTCACCAAGCCAAAAAAGTCTTTTGTTTCTCCCTGATCAACGCTGGATCTGTGGTTGTTAACCTCTATGGGAATCTGTGCTAATGAAGAAGCTCTACACGCAAACGTCATCTTCACATAGCGAGAATGTTTTATATTCTACCAACAATACACAAAACTTATATCTTTGGAGTCTTCGACGTCCGTTTCCATATACACCAAAAAAAATTATCGACCGTCGCATTATAAAAACTTCTATCTCAAGCTAAATGGTCACGTGGCCACGTTCATTACACAGCACCATCATGGCAGAATCTTCCTGGCAGAGAAAAAAATCCTCCACTAGCATTAACTTGAAACCTCTAAACTTTGATAGTGAGCCCCCTGCCCTCCTGGCATGAATCTCCACGACTGGAGTCCGCTCACTTCCTTGTTGTTCCAGCGCTACCCAGTGCTTCCAACTCGTGGGGAATCTTGAGTCAATGAACAGTATACAATTTTTAAGTGCCTGTAGCACCGATTACCAACAGATTAATGGCCTTCAACAGGCCCAAGTGGGCCGTGAGCACTCTTAAAAAAACACAGGAACACTGCTGCTTGGATGCATCAAAAACATTGTGGAGGTTGTCAAAAAATGGGATGAATGGCTGCAAGAGAGAATGCAGCAGCGATTCTCTCCAGTTGTCCATGCTTAGTAGAAACGATTCCAAGAACCATATCACGTCTTGTTCACTGTGGATGACAGGATCTCATATTGCTGTCGGGTATATTTGCCTCGACGACTGTATGATCATGAAGAATCTCACAATGGAAGATGAGAAAGAAACAGAATCGAAATTTCATGACGCACATTCAGATTTTGTTCGCACATTCAGATTTCGTCGACAGTTCCAGAGACCTGAAACCTGGGTTAAGCATTACCGCCACCGATTCTACTAATCGGAAAGATGATGACGCCTCCAGTCGAACCGAAACGGACATCGACTTGGAAACTCTAATGAGATTTGCGTCGGTTAAGATTGGAAATAAAAATCAGGTGGTCCCTCAAACGCAGCCATGAATTTTTTCAAGCTATCTGGTTTCTGATCCATTTTAAAAAATGGAGAGCATACTCCCTAGGCTTGAAAAAAAATAGGGGGAAAATGAGGAAGAAATGGGGGAGGGAGGATTTCCATGAGGGAAATCCCCCTCAAGGGTTTACATCGGGCAGGAGAGCAACTAGGCTTTGATACCAAATGTTAGGACTAAAACTGATGGGATAATTGTATTGATACAAATGGTTACAATATATAGGCATAAGCCTATATGAAACACATGACACTTGTCAAGTGAAACTGACAAGTGTCGAGGAAGGAATAGTGCACATTACTGCACATTACATTAATTCTAACAGACCTCTATCCATAAGAGACTCCAATCCCCTCTGCATTGGTTTGTGGACCTCTATCCACAGGAGACACCAATCCCCTTTGCTATGGTTTGTGGACCTCTATCCAGAGGAGACTCTAATCCCCTTTGCATTGGCTCATGGACCTCTATCCACAGGAGACATCAATCCCCTTTGCTCTAGTTCATGCTCCAAAGCTTGCACATAACTTTGCTAAAACATACTCCACAATATGTTCACAACTTTGCTCAAATATTCTCCAAACCTACTCACAACTTTGCACAAATCTGCTCACAAAACTTGCTCAAATATGCTCACAATATTTGCTCATATAACCTACTCAATCCTGCTCAAATATGCTCATAATACTACTCAAACATTGCTCAATATTGCTCATACACCTTCTCAAATCTGTTCTAAAACTTGCTCAAATTCGCTCCAAAACTTGCTCAAATATGCTCAGACAACCTACTCAATCATGCTCGCAAAGTCTGCACAATCTTGCTCAAATCTTGCATACAAACAATGCTCATATCTTTCCAAAATATCGCATACAAATAATGCTCATAACTTTCCCAAATCTCGTATACAAACAATGCTCATAAAGTTTCCAAATCTCACATACAAACAATGCTCATAACTTTCCCAAATCTCGCATACAAACAATGCTCATAACTTTTCAAATATGTTTTCCTCTACTATAGCAATTCAGACATATTCTACCCATAATTCTTTTTTTTCATGAACATATAGAAAATGATATGCATTACAAATACCCAATATGTTCTTTCACATTCATTAAGTCTATCGCTTTCTCATGTCTCACATTCATTACATTGAAGGATAGCTTTTAAACTTAGCACTTGACAACTGACCTTGTAATGTCCTTTTCTTCAATGAATCCTTTCATACTATCTTTGCACTAGATGACACTTTGACTTGCTTTAAAACAACCCTTCTATTTGTGTGAGACTATACTTATTTTGCTTATTTCCACATTCACTTCAAAATCAATCACAATGCACAAATTTGTCCTTCTCATCTACTCCCAAAATCAATCATATCCAATGCATAAATTTGCTTCACAAAACTGATCTATAACTCTTGCACTTTCA
Organism: Wollemia nobilis; assembly: GCA_028583015.1. Lineage (NCBI taxonomy): Eukaryota > Viridiplantae > Streptophyta > Pinopsida > Araucariales > Araucariaceae > Wollemia > Wollemia nobilis. Next base: position 1,383,836 of record JAQPPZ010003287.1, on the reverse strand, counting down.
TTTCCAATATCACTCAAAACCAATGCACACATTTGCTTCACAAAATTGATCTATAACTCTTGCACTTTCATTTCCAATATCACTCTAACCAATGCACATCAAATCAATTCTTATACTTCCAACTATATGACATAAAAAATATTTTCCTCAAACAAAACCACCCTTGAGAAAGGAATTAAATCACCATACCTCTAAATCTACCACAATGATGATGAGCTTCCCCAAACCTGTCTTTAACAAAAATAGTTTCCTTTTGTTCCTCCAAAAATTTGGTTAGTAATATTCTATTTCTTGCATAGATAAAAACCATCCACAAAAACTTTCCCAAAAATGTGCACAATAAAGCTTGAAAAATAATACCTTATATCTCATTTTTAATCTCACACTCAAAGCTTTTAAGAATAACCAATTCCTTAAAATTCCCTTTTTCTATAAAGTATAAATACAATAAAAAATAAACCACATTACACCTTATAACTCACATTCTAACATGCAAGATTTATAACCTTTATTTTTTTCCTCATGCACAAATTACAATTTTAGATAATCCTTAATACACCTTATACCTCCTTTTCTAATTTAAAATATATACAAATTTTTTGCTCTTATTCTAACCAAATAAACCACTGAATTATCTCTCCTCATGTGAAAATTAAATAAATATTGTATCCATACCTTTACCAACAAGCCCCCATGAAAGCGCTAAGAATTGAACTCTTAACCTCTACCAATGCAGTGCCCAAGCCAAGGCTTGGTAACCAGCTGGGCTACCCCAACGGGTAGTAACCACCACACAGTGCAAAATATTTGAAGCCTTCCTTGTCCAAACAAAATGTTTCTCCTCACTGCCAAGCAAAACAGGACCTACCCAAATTCGATCCTGCAACCTTCTGCTCCCAGCACCTTAGCACTAGCTTAGTGACCAACCGGGCTAGCCACCCAGTTGAAATGGAAATCGTGGTACTTAGTTCTTGTTCTCAGTTTGCTTCACACAACAAATTGTCTTCTCTTCTTCTTAAAATTTGCAGATACAAGGCATGAAGAGATATCGAATTTCGCATACAAAAACCTTAGCTTTTCAATTGATTTGGTGCATCATTTATATACCTTTGCCTTCCTTTTCCATGACGTCGGTGCTTGAGATGGGTTTTTGAATTTTATTTTGCTCTCAATGATTTTTGGTGCCTTGTCTATTTAAACCCTCTTGGTATTATAATATTTAAGTATAAAGATTTAAATATTATAATTTTAGTCTTTAAACCTTTGTCCACCTTTGTAAAACTTTTGTTCCAAGCACTTGTAAACTTTTTATCCTTCTTTTTAAACTTTTATCCCACACACTTTTAAACCTTCTCATTATAATATTTAAATATTATAATCCTTTTCTTAAAAATATTTTCCTTGCTTTGCTATTTACCAAGTCCAATTGTTGTCTTAATTGATATTTTGTTCATCCTTGAAGAATATTTCTGCCTTAAGTACCATGCACCCTTTGACATCAATGACAACTCAATATCCTCAATATTTCCAATAGATACAAATGTTACACCAAATGGATCTCCAAAATCTCCTAAATTATGGTCCATAAGTTAGAATAATCAAACCTCTGAGATAAATTTCCTTGCACTTTTCTTTGATGGAGCCTCTAAATCAAACCTAGGCCATGTAGTGGTTAGTGGTGTGATACTAGTGGCACCACACTATGAAATGCTTCATTTCAAAATCAATTTGGGGAAAACAACCAATAATGTTGTAGAATTGATAGGTTGTAAAATAGGACAAAAATTGGATCATAAATAAAAAGTATTAAGCAACTCCATGTGTATGGTGATTCAAGACTTGTGATATCTTCCCTATCTAAGGGGAAGGATTTTTCATCAGTCCAACTACAAATAGTTCAAAGAAGACTAAGAGAATTGGAGCAGAATTTTGAATATATACAATACTCCCACATTGGAAGGAGGTATAATATGGTGGTTGATCGCCTTGCAAATGAGGCCATAAACATAGTTTATTTGCATCTCAGAGTAATAAGGAAAAAGAAAAGCAAACAACATGAATGACACAAATGATAGGAAGCATATGGTAATTTTGGATCTTTTGGAGATTCTAGAACCTTTGAATATTTTGATGTCCCTAGAGATTTTGATGCCTCTAGACAACCCTAGAACATTGCATGATTCTGGAGCTTCTAGTGTTTCAAGTTTTCTCAATGATTATGGTACCCTTTGCATCTATGAAATCCTGGGTATACCATTGCACTTTTTTGAGTTTTTGAATTTGCCTTATTGCATGTTCCTTATTTTGGACAACAATCTTGTGACCTCCAAGTTGCTTGTTGGATATTTTTTCTTTACAAATTTGAATATCAATATATATAACTCCTTTTATTTAAAAATATATATTTAATTAGATAAAGTTAAGAACAAGTTAAACATTTTTTTTTTTGTGCAGGGAACCTCTATAATCCTAGCCCGTTGGGTAAAGATAAAGTCAACGGGCCTTGACCCTCCTCTAAATTGAACAGGAGCTAGCAATATTTTTTTTAAGTTGGAAAAGTGTATTTTTTAAAGGAATGCTAGCCTTTTACATTAACAGATATGACCAATCACTGTCTATTTTACCAAGAAGGATTTCCCACTAGCATAAAGCCTATACCAACAGTGTAACAACAAACACACTTCACTAACCACATACAAAACTAGAAAATCAGCATACACCTTACATATCTAAATATCATATACTCTATGCTTTCTTGGCAACCTCTTCCTACTGATCCCCATTGTCAATTCTTGTGGCATTATCATTGTCAACTAAATTATTTATGTGCACTGGGATATCATTCCCCCATTTCTTTCTGGCATCTACCATAACTCCTTTGTTAGCAAGACCATCTACTACCCTATTGGCTTCTCTATAAATATGATTGATAGACACATTCTCGAATCTATCCAAAAGTGCTCGAGCTTCCACTATCATTAAATCAATATTCTAGGCAACTGGTTGTTCTCCCTTTAAAATGGTCACTATATTTTGTGAGTCTCCTTCAACTATGAGCTTATCTAAATTGCAATTGATAGCCAAAGAAATTCCTACATAATCTACTCTTGCTTTAGTAAAATGACTTTTCTGTTCACCTAGTGGTTCAGAAAAGGCTTTTATTACCTTACCCAGATGATTTTGGATCACCCCTCCAGCTCCCACCAACCTAGGATTACCTTTCGATGCCCCATAAAAATTTAATTTGAACCATCCAATCGACAATGATATCCATTTTGCATGAGTTCTAGGATGAACTTGAGGTATTGGTAATTTCTCTCTGACTCCCAAGCATTACAATATCCACATTTTTGTACTTTGATTCCCATACCTCCTTAAAGTGGATAGTGTTAAAATTCTCCATCAAGAGACTTCTTGCTCGGTTCCAAACCATTTCCCAATCCATCTTCAAGTCCTCAAAGATTTTGTGGTTTCTTTCATTCCAGACTCTCCACTAGATATGTGAAAGGCTTAGAAACCACAACTTCCTAATTATTTTGCCTTTAAAAGGAGGTTCCCATTGCAAGTTCAAATCTAAGATAGTTCTAGGGAAAACCCATCGAACTTGGAATTCACTACAGAGTCGATCAAACAAGTTTTTGATAAAGGAGCACTTAAGAAGTAGATGATCAATGTTTTCCTCCTTTTTTTCACACAAAACATATCTATTTGGTAAGGAGAAACCACATTTTTTCACATTATCCTGGGTCATAATTTTATTATGCATAACCACCCACTGGAAAATAGTAATCTTAAGGATGAGATCTTTGTCCCAAACCTTTACATGGGGCCAAACTATCCCTACATCTTCAACCAAGTTATAACTAGACTTCACAGAATAATCTCCACTCTTCGTTTTCATCCAAATAAATTTATATCATTTGATCGCCAATGGTTGAGGATGTAGGCATTACGACATCTATTAAGACTTTCTATGTGTGGACGCTTGATGTTCTCAGAATAAAGCCACCTCCATTTCTTGATGCCATTTTCTTCCACAATATAATCCTGAACCAACAGTCCATAAATAGGAGTCAGGATTGTTCTTAAGTTTGCAAACCTTGGGATCTCACAAAGGGGAGAGTTAAAGAGCCAAGTATCCTGCCAAAATATTATGTTAGCACCATCTCCAATCTGCCATCTACAACCCTGTTGGATCAGAGGTCTTACCTATTGAAGGCTATTCCATAAACTAGACCCCTTAGGGGGGTTGAGTTTTTTCCAGAAAGGAGGAATTACGTAAATACTTAGCTTTTAAATTTTTGACCTAGGGAGTATCTTCTTCCTTCACCAAATACCAACCCAACTCTCCCACTAGAGCTTTTTTCATTTTGGGAAGAGTTCTTAGTCCCAATCCCCCATATTTTTTAGAGGTACAAACTTTGTTCCAAGTAAGTAAAGATATAATTTTATTTTTCTTACCCCCAGACCACAAAAAAATCCTTTGGATCTGTTCCATATTTTTGCAGATCAATACTGGTATTTTAAAAATTGACATGAAGTAAATAGGTAAACTTTGAAGGTAGGATTTCACAAGTTGAGCCTTCTTTGCCTGACTAAGAAGAGAGCCTTTTAAGGAAAATAGTTTCTTTGTAACACGTTCAATAACCGGATCCCACAAGGCTTCCTTCATACTCCCATGAAATAAAGGCATCCCTAGATAGGTTGCTAGCAAATCACCTATGCCATAGTTGAAGATTCTTGCTATCTGCAGTTGGAGAGCTCTAGAGGTATTCAGGAAAAAAAAAGCTTGTTTTTATTAAAATTTATCTTTTGGCCTGTTGCACACTCATAGAAATGCCAAACTATCTTAATATATATTACTTGTGGAAGATATGATCTTATCAAAATTAAAGTATCATCCACAAACTATTGAAAAGAGACAGGTTCCAAAGTGGAAGTTGGCCTGATACCTTCTATGTCTCCTCTATCCATGGCTGCTATGAAGGCTCTACCCATAGCTTTTGCTAAAATTATAAATAGATAAGGGGACAAGGGGTCCCCTTGTCTTAAACCCCTCTTGCTAAGAAAATAACCCATTACAAACTCTTGGAGATAACAATATTATGTTCTCATATGACTTATAGTTTTGTGGAAATGAAAAAACTGTTTTACTTTTGATAACATTTTAGATGATTATAAAGAAAATAATACAATAGAATTATTTACTTTGAGTGTGGATGGAATATTTTATACCGATATATTATTTAGCTTTACCATTGGATATGAAAGATATTTTGAACGTTTTACACGCATCTAAAAGATAGACAAAATAATATTATTTAAAAAATATATAATTAAAAATATTTGATAAAATATCTAACTAATTATAAATTTATTTTAGGTATTTTAGATTGTATTATCTTAAAGGAACAAGGTGGTTTTGTTCATGGTAAATAAATTCTTGATGGTGTAATCATTGCATAGGAAGCTATATATTATCTATATTTTATAAAAAAAACTAGGTATGCTTATGAAGTTAGATATGAACATAGCATATGATAGGGTTTCTTAGAGTTTTTATATTACATTCTCAAAAAGTTTTGTTTTGATTACAATTGATGTGAATGGATTATATGTTGTTAGAGCACTACAAAATATTATCTTTTAATCAATGGTTCTCCTACGAGTTACTTTAAGTTTTCTTGTGGACTCTACCAAGGTGATAAATTATCTTCTTATGTATCCATTAATCTTATGGAGGCATTAGGGAGAGCTTTCTCAAAGGAAAAATGGAAGGAAAAATCAATGGCATTCAGACTGCAAAAAATGGTCCCTTCAAATCTTATTTCCAATTTAATGATGACATTTTTCTTTTGGGTCATCCCTCGATCAATGAATCCATTAGTCAAAGAGGCCATATAGTTTACATCAATATTATCATGGTATAAGAATGTTATTGGATAGTTGGCCAATACTACAAAATCCAAGATTTTTCATTAATGTTTCCCTAGATTTAGAATGAATTATTGTGGATATTTTAGGATTTAATATTGAAAAATTTCCATCAACCTACTTGGGTATTCCTTTGTCTCATAAAAAGAGATAAAAGTGGCTTTTACATATCTTGTTTGGATAGAATGAAAACTTGTTTGGCAGGTTGAAAAGTGAAGTTCTTAACCCTGAAAAGAAGGCTACAACTCATAAAAACTACTTTACAATCCATACCTACTTATATTATGTCACTTTCAATATTGTCAGTAGATATAACATCATAAATTGATAAAATGCAAAGAGATTTTCTTTGGAAAGGTTGCAAGGAAAAATTTAGGCTTCCTCTTTGTAAGTGGGATAGGGTTTTCAAAGGAAATAATATTAGAGTAGGCTTGCAAAATTGTAGACACATGAGTTTAGCCTTGGGTGCAAATCTTGGGTGGAGATTATTTAGAGATCAAGGAAAGAATTGGGTAAAAATATTACTTCAAAATATATTAGGTTCTCTTAATGCAATGAAAATATTTAGGAAAATAACCCTACCCAAAGGATCATTAATATGAAACTTCATATTGGATAGTTTGCAGTTGATCAAGAAATATATTATATGGTCAGTCAATGAGGGAAATTATGTAAATTTTTGGTTTGATGCTTGGTTGAAGCCTTATACCATCTTTGACTCAAAATTATAACCATTGGCTTGAGCATGCCTAGCTTGTAAAGATCCAAAGGTTATAGATATATTAATATGAGAAACAATTGTAGATCATGGATTTCTATTAGTAACCTATTTTAAGGAGAGGAACTCAAAAAAACTATAAATGAACTTCAAAAGATGCTTCAAGAATTTTATTTGCCAATTTTTATATGAAATAATGCGCTAGTTTGGAATCTATCCAAAGATAGTGGATACTCGATCAAGTTGGGATATGAAGACTCATAGCAATCAAAATTTTCTACTCCCAAAGCTTTTCCTTGGAAGAATGTTTGGTCACTCAAGGCTCTCCCTAAGACCTCAACATTCCTTTGATTAGTAGTTCAAAGTAAGATTCTTACAAGAGAAAATCTACAAAGAAGAGGATATCATGGAACTTTCAAATGTGCCTTGTGTGAGAAAGATTTAGAAAAATCACACTATTTACTTCTTCATTGTCCCTTTGCTTACACCATTTGGGGTTACTTTTTTTAAATATAAAAATATTTTGGGTAGATCCATCAACATTGAAAGAGTTGATGAAATGTTTGATTAATTATTTCAAAGTTAAAACATTATGTATTTTGTGGAGGATTGTTTCAACCATTATTTGTTGGAATTTATGGCTTGAAAGGAACAATAGAAAACTTTTAAATAAATCTCAAAATCCTACTGGGATTGTATTATTGCCTATAGTGGAATGTTTACAAATTTGATGCTCATCATGGGAAGTCTCAAGTGCAAAAAAAGATGTGACAACAACTTGGTTACAAGGTTTACACATACATGGAAGATTCATCTATGCTAGTGACATTAAAACAAAGGATCTGCTTTGATCTAGGGTAAAATGAAAATGTCCAAAAAAATAGGATTACCAATATTTAATTTTGATGGTGCTTCTATAAAAAAATTGGGAAAAGTTGGTGGAGGTGGTGCTTTTCGAAAATATGAAGGTAAAATTATCTTCACTCATAATGATATGGAACTTCAACCAAAAACTATGTAGAGGCTAGGGAACTTCTTAAAGGGATTAAAATTGCAATGGGAAAAGGATGAAAATATATTTCTATTGAGGCTTGCTACCAAAAAAGATGGATGTGGGGATTGGATAAAAAATATTATTATTGTTAATGTTCATCATCTATTATTAGAGGCAATCTATTGGACACATGAGAATATCTATAGAGAATGAAATCAGATAGCAGATAATTTAGTTAATTATGGTTTTGATCTTCATCTTGGTGAAATTCAAATTTTAGAAGGCAATTGGGCAAGTGAGATTTTATCTCTAAATGAAACTGATGTCAAGAAGCTAATTATGGAAACATAGCACTTTGAGGAAGACAAATAATATATTTGATAGAAAAAAGGAATGAAAAATTTCTATGATAAAACATGTGCTTGATATGGTTTAACTAATGTAGCAACAAATTTAACATTTTGGTATTTTGATGGTAGTGGCTCCCAATAGAAGCCACATATAGCTTATATATATATGAATCATATTTAAGAAAGTTATTGGTTGAATGTTTTAAAAAACATAGTGTTAGTTGTTAGGATATAAAATATTTAGAATAAATCATAAATTTTTGAAAATAAAACTAATATAACTACTATACAAAAATATAAAATAGTATTAGTTCAACCTCTTAAATTCATCAACTTTAAGGAGATCTAGGTTTGAATATTGCCACTTGTAATACATGTATAGTTGTCAATTTGGTATAATATTTATATGTAGTCACCATATAAAAGATCATATTTTAAATATGAGTATATGTCGAAAGACCATCCTCAATATGTTGATATAATAACACAAACATATAATTCTTTAGGAAATGGTGGGTTGTATACACTTCCAAAATAAATTAAATCAATGACATCTAGATTAAAAAAATGAAACATGAACACTTTCAAAATCATTTTTGAGAAGAAAGAACTAAAATAGAAACTTTCAAAATCTTAAAAAGACAAACACAATAATCCAAGCTCAAAGGAAAGGGAGTTGCTTAGTGAATATCATAATACTTTGAGTAAAGAAGAGAAACTTTGGAGATTAATATCAAGATAGAGTTGGTTAAAAGGAGATAAAAACATTTTATTTTCATAGGATGGCAATAGTACAAAGATCAACATCTAGAATTAGTAGACTTAAATTAGTAAAAACAATTTGGATTGAAGATCAGAGTGAAATCAGAAAGGAGGTAAGGCTTTTTTACCATAATATTCTAGGATCAAAGAAGATTGAAGTTTGTAATAATAAGCTACTACAAGAAGTACCTTCTGTTAGAATAGATGAAGACAATAGCAATTTTATGAAACCTATTACTTTTTAAGAAGTTCATTCAAATCTTATCTCTTTTGATAAGGATAAATCCCTATACCCTAATGGACTCTCTACAACATTCTATCAACATAAATAGGAAATAGAGAAGGATTCTTTATTAGTGGTAGTGGAATATTCTAGGGTAAAACAATACATACCCTCTAAAATTAATGCAACATATCTTATATTGACTCTAAAAAATAAATTATAATTGTTTCAAAATATTCACCCCCTCTTGTCGTAGCTTCACCTACAAATACTAAAATCACACACAAAAGTCTACTTTGATACCAAATAAAAGTTCTTGAGATGGAGATAAAAAAATAACAATAAAGCAATTTTGATCTAAAACAAAATGAACATTAATGGAGCATGGATATCACCCAAAAATGGTCTAGGAATGTTTAGTGATTAAGCTAAACCAACCAAATGAAAGTTCTTGAGGTGGAGAGATCCAAAAATAACAACAATAAAGCAATTTTGATTTAAGACAAAATGAAAATTAATGGAGTATGAATATAACCCAAAATTGATCCAAGAGTGTTTAGTTATTAAGCTAAACCAATTATGAATATCAGATGATGAAATATCCTTAACAAAAAACTCCAATATCAACAAACTATGTTGTTGGTCCAAACAAAAAAATTAGATCTAGAATTTAAAAAAGCACACAAAAAAAACTTTAAAAGGCTCCACAATAGTGCACCCAATGTGTGCTCTGAAAATTTTTGATTCTTCTATATTCAAAATGAGTCCAATTACAATGTATATAATGATCAATCAACCTTGATCAATCAAAAAAGCTAAAACAACTCAAGTTTCTAAAAAAACTAGCTTTTATCATGGCCACCTTGCATGGTGTTTTTTCCAGTTAATTGAAATTCTTAATTGGTATAAAATAAAGCACCCAATTTGAGATATTTTTGCATGTGCTTTATTTCAGTTACAACTCACTTAACTGGCCTTGATTTTAGGTGCCCTCTTCATGAATATAACTTGCCTAAAAATTAACTCCTTTCTAAGAATAAACCTAGAACTTGACTTTAACTCAATCTAACTATCCAATTTGATATAGATTGACTTATTAAATGATTCTAGAAAAAAATAACATCTCTTATAAAAACATAACACTAATTTAATAATTATGGGTGACTTTTGACATCACCCTCAATAATCCCCCCTTTGATGTCAAAGGAAGAAATGTCCAACATTTCTTTGAGTCTCCCATGAGTCACCCTCAACAACCCCTTTGTAAGTATATCAACAACTTGATCTTCCCAATTAACATACTCAATGACAAAATATTTGTCATATACCAAGTCTTTGAAAAAATGGTGCTTCAACTCTATGTGTTTGGTCCTTGCATGGAAAACTTGATTTTTGGACAATTGTATTGCCTCAATGTTATCACAAAATATTTTAGTAGGCTCATGTTGAGTCTTACCAAAATCCTTAAATATTATCCTCAACCAAATCCCTTGTTTAAAATTTGAAGTAAGAGCTACATATTTGAATTCGGTGGAAGATAAAGCCATTGTACTTTACTTCTTGGATGACCAAGAAATCAACCCACTTCCCAAGGTGAAACAATGCCTTGTAGTGGATTTTTGATCATCAATAGAACATCCCAAGTCTGAATCAACATACCCAAATAGCCTTGAAGATCTTGCTAATCTGAAGTGTATGCCATGATCAAAGGTTTCCTTCACATATCTAAAGATTCGTTTCATCGCTTGCATATGCCTTTGAGTTGGAAAGCTCATAAACAAAGAAACTAGTGAAACTGTATATGTAATATCAGATCTTATGGATGTAAGGTACATCAATCCACCCACCATACTCCTAAAATTATTCTCATCAACAAGAGGAATCCTATCATATTTCATAAACTTCTCCTCACTAGCAATAGGATTATCAACTGCCTTGTAGTATAGAAGTGAAAATTTCAACATGTCTTGGGCGTACTTGGCTTGGCATATGAATATCTCATCTTCCTTTTGTTGTACTTCCATGCCAAGAAAGTATTTCATTTTCCAAGATCAGACATCTCAAATAACTTTTGATGCTCTCCTTGAAGTCTTGCATAATAACTTTGGAACTTCCTATAAAAACAAGATCATCAACATAAAGACAAACATAAAACATGTTAGTGCCAACTATTTTCATGTAAATAGCTGGTTCATTTTTGCTTCTTTCAAAACTATTTTCAAATAACCATCCATCTATCTTTGAGTACCAAGCTCTCGGATCTTAAAGTGCCTTTTTCAACTTGTATACCCAATGCTCTTTACCCTTTATTTCATAACCATGTGGATGCTCCACATATACCTCTTCTTCAATATCACCATTCAAGAATGCACTATTGACATCCATTTGGTGAACTTCCCATTCTTTTATGAGCAAAAAATGAAAGCATCAATCTAATAATATCTTGGTAATCCATAGGAGCACAATTCTCCTCATAGTCTACGCCATATATTTATGCATACCCTTTTGCTACTAGTCTAGCTTTGTATTTTTCTATTGTTTCATCACTTGGAATTTGGTCTTGTAGACCCATTTTATACCTATGACATCCATGTAATTAGTAGGCTGAATAAGAGTCCATGTATCATATCTCTCAATGGCCTCCATATCAACATTCATGGTCTCAACCCATTATTTCCTTTGATTAGACTCTACATAGTTACTAGGTTCACTAGAAATACAAGATAAGACATAGTAAGTAATTTTACTTTCAATATATTCAAGATTATTACCTGATTGAGTTTGAAGTCTTGTTGTTCTCCTCTGATAGTTTTGATCCAACATTTTACTGGTTGGAAGTGGAAGCAAAAACCTCTTGTTTTTTACTTGGGTTGAAGTTGGTGACAAACTAGTCTCTTGGGAAGAACTAGTATTTTTGTCATTAACACTAGGAACTTGTGGAGGATCTTGATTGACCTCCATTTATCCATAAAAATATTGCTCCTCTTATCTAATAACCCCTGCACCCTTATTGTTATGATCAACAAACACATCATTCACAAAAAAATTACAATCCCTAGAAATAACAATTTCCTTACTAACAAGATTGAAAAACTTGTAAGCCTTACAACCATCACTATAACCTATAAAAATGGGAGGCTCACTCTTGGGGTCCTTTTTTTATATTAGCATCATCAATGTAAAAAAATTCTATACAACCAAATATTTTAAAATGATCCACCATGGGCTTATTACCATACCATGCTTCATAGGATGTCTTGTTTTTCATTGCCATTGTTGTAGATTATCATTTGCACTGCTTCGACCCAAAACTGAAGAACACGAGCTTATACTGAGAGGGGGGTGAACAATATAAGACCACTTTTTAATTTTCTTTCCCAATCAATATTATGCAATGTATATATAGTAATATCAATAGTAGTAATCAAAGCAATGCATAAATCACCACACACAATAGAGACACCAAAATTTACGTGGTTCACCCAATGTGGGCTACTCCACGAAGAAAATATTTCACTAAAATTTTCTCAATCAATCTCTTGGGAATCCTTTCCCTATTACAATTTCTATGGATCTCTATCCAAAGGAGACACCAATCCCCTAATCAAATTCCATGGATATCTATCCATAGGAGACACCAATATCCTAAATTTGCTCTGGTTGGTGATCCTATAGAAGACCTTTACCTCCACTACCATTAGAAACTAGAACTCCATCCATAAAAGACACATGTCCTCCCTACTATGGCTAGAGATATTTGTCCTCAAAATTTTCACCTCCAAAGCTCTATCTCAAATCTGTACTAAACAAAATCCTTCGGTCTAGCACAAATCTGTCCTCAATATTTGTCTCTGGTCTGGCACAAACCTATCATCAAATTTATACCAAACTCTGTCCCCAAATTTGTACTAAATACAATCCTTTGATATAGCACAAGTCTGTCCTCAATCTCTGTCCTCAAGCCTTAACTCAAAGCTTGACTCAATCTCATATCAAATCTGTTGGATCTACCCCAAACCTTAACTCAAGGTTTGAACAAATCAATCAATCAATTCTGCTCTTAAGTATTCTTCAAAGACTTATCTCAAATATGCCTTGTAAGCTTCCACAAAAGCTCACACCAGTTTGTCCTCAAGTCCTCTCTAGAACTTGTCCAATCTGCTCAAAAAGTTATCACAAGAACTTATCCAAATCTACTCTCAATATATATTGTAAGCTTCCACAAAAGCTTACCCAAATATGTTCGCAAGTCTTCTCAAAGACTTACCTCAAATCTGCTCAACAAGTCCACACTAGAACTTGTCCATCTCATAGAAACATAAAGAGAATTGTTAGATACTCAATATACTCTATACTCATCATAATTCTCAATCACTTTCAATCACTCTTTTAGAAACATATCAAGAATTTTTAGAGACTCAATATGCTTCACATTCACCTCAATGCTCAATCACTTTCAATCACTCTTTCAAAAATATACAGAGAATCGTTAGAGACTCAATATGCTTCACATTCACCTTAATGCTCAATCACTCTTTCAAAAACATACAGAGAATTGTTAGAGACTCAATATGCTTCACATTCACCTCAATGCTCAATGACTTTCTCAAATCAATTCATAATATAGAATAGTTTTTTTATAGAACTTGAACAATCACTTCACACATCCACTTGACTAGGCTCAACCAACTCTACTCAACCAATCACTCAATGAAACAATCCTTGCTCACAAACCCTAGTCCAAGCATATGAATACTCACTCAAAATGTTTCCAACAATGCTTATCAACCAATCTCACATAACAATGATACTCATGTTCTTTTCAAACCCTAGTTCAAGTTCCTCACTTAACCAATGGCTTCAACAAAAATGCTTATCAAACAAGGTTTTAACAACTCTTTATTCCAAAAACTTTGAAGCATTAACTCAACGCACTCAATAAGGAAACCCTAATTAAGTCCTTTTCACTCCAAAATTATTTTCCAGAAAATCAACCAATCAAATCAACTATGGAAGAATGTGCTCATACATTTTACTTGATGATGAAGGTACCTCAAAAATTTTCCACAACCACAAACACTTCTTTTCCAAGCTCAAGGAAGTTATAAGATGATAAACTCTCTCAAAGATACAATGTAAATTTCAAAACATACATACACTTTATTACTCCATCATCCATCAACAATAATTGACCAAACACACCTTACTCTTCTCAATATTGCAATAATTGATCAAGTCACTTTACCAAATATATGCAATAAATCAATTTTTAATTCCCTAAGGTAAAAACAATATTACCCTAGTAAATTTCCATTTATCACTTAGGTAAATACCATAACCAATTTACCCCTTATCTCTACCTAACCTTAGCAAAGCAAAGAATAATTTTTATTTCTATTAACAATCCTTATCTCTCCAAAATCTTAGCAACTTAATTAAAAATTAAATAAAAAATATAAGAACCTTTCTATATCTCCCGCTCTGTGTTTCATGGGATTCAATCTTGCACTCTCTCCCTTGCTAGTGCCTTGGTCGTGGCTTGCTAGCCATGTGAGCCAAGCACTCACATGCTGATTAAAAGTGCAGAAGGCACTTTAATTCTCCTTCGAAACCTTTAGAGCCCTTGGCTCCCTTCTCCTCTTGCCACATAGCCATTCGATGCGCTCCCCTCTTAATGCATGCGCACAAGCCTCTTTGTTGCTTCTCTCCTTAACGTATACATGAGCCTTTTTGTTGTTCCTTGGCATGAACCTTAGCACAATTTTTACCGTGAGATAATCAGAGGTAATTTGAATGCTATGGTTTTGAACTTAGGCAAAGGTTTAAATACCTTTTGCCTTCCAAATATTGCACGTCGGTGGTGTATTAAACTTGGACGTCGACGCCTTTATAATATGCATAATTAATTTATAAATCATTTAAATTCTATTTAGAATTTAAATTTTATAAATTAACTTTGTAACCTTTGGCTTTATAAAAATTAAAGCCTCCTTGGGGTTAAATAAAAACTTTTTGTTGCTCATAATGATTTAATAAAAAATCATTTTTCCACCATGGTTTTAATAAAACCCTTTATCTTGCCACCATGGTTTTAACAAAAATCTTTATTTTTGCCTCACATAATATAAAAATAATATTATGACATATTTTCAATCAACCTCTCTCATTGCTCCTGACATCAATGGTGGTTCACTTCTTGACGTCAATAATGACTTCATGTGTTCACTTATTGGCAGCAATGACAACTTCATGCCTTGACATCAATGACAACTTCGTTTCTTAACATCAATGATAACTTTGACTCAAAATTTCCAACAATATCCCCCTTTGTCATTGATGGCAACCCAAATTCTATTTACCAAAAACTTAAACTTTTCTTTGTTTTGCTCCCCCTGGCTCAATGCTCTTTTCAAATCTCTCCTCTTTACTCAAATACCAAATCTCTCCCCCTTTGACATCAATGGCAAAGGATCACCTTTGGGGTTCGGGGCTAAGAATGAGTCTCTTAGCTTAGCTCCTCCCCCACCTCCTCTTGAGGTGGTTAATTATAGGGTGGGAGTATTTCTACTCCCAACAAGCACTAGTATTTACCTTTATCCTCTTTTCTTCTTATATGATCCTTCTGATTCCTCTGACTATTCCTTTCCATGTCCATGTTCCTGTCCATGTCCATTTTCTTGTTCCTATTTTTGTTCTTGTTCTTGTTCATGTTCATATCCATGTTCTTGTTCCTATTCCTATTCATATCCATATCCCTTTTCTTGTTCCTGTTCCTATTCTTGTTCATACTTGATTCTGGAATGTTTGCTCTACACTACTTTGTTGTGTGTCCATAATTATTGCACTTATAGCACTTAATGTTATTATTCCTTGGAGGTACATATATCTTATGATTTCTCCTAGTGAATCCATATTCTTTTCTGTCATGAACCCTGCAATTCATTGCCTTATGATCAAAATGATTACATGAGTAGTAATACCCATGGAAAAGTTGTCTGTTCCCATATTCTTGTCTTTCATGTGTCCTGCATTGTGAAGCCATGTGTCCAAATATGTGACATGAAAAACATCTTCCATTGAAGCTTCCTTGTCTTGACCTTATTGGTCTCCTATTCTGATTGTTGTTCCATCTATTTATTCTTGGTGTATTGTTCCTGTTCTTGTTGAACTTTTCGTTGTCTAACTCATCCTCAAATGTCTCACTTTCTCTTACACTATCTTCTTATGAAGTTTCCAAAATTTGAGATTAACTTCTCTTCTTGTTTCTTTTGAGCCTGTTCAAAACCAATACCTGTTTTGTTTGTTGACCTTCTTTGTACCTTGATCATCTTATCCACAATATTTGAAATCTTTCCAAACTTGTGTAGCTTACTCTTGGAGTTTTATAAATCTTCCTTCAGTAGAACCACTTCTTATTCTAACTTTTCACATTCTAAGACCTTTGCTTCTAACTTATACTTTAACTTGTTTGTCTTAGCATTTGATTTGTCTAGATCCTCTATAAGCATTCTTCTCTCTTCATCACATTATTGAAACTGAATTTCAAGTTTAGAGTTTTGATTTCTTACCTCCTTTACTATTTCAAGAGCATAAATAAGTTCTCCCTTGATATCATATCCTTCTTTATCTAATTCTTCCTCTATTTGTTTGCCTTTGTTCACATATTAATTTTATTTTGACTTATCTTCTATAGGATCACTTTCTTATTTCTCTAGAGCCATTAGAATATTCTCTTCCGGTCCTTCAAGTGTATCTTCATATTCATCATCACTAAAATTGAAACCATTTCTTGTACAACTATCTTCAAGATGTCCAAAATTACCACATCTAAAACACTTGAGAATTATTAGTGTCTTTTTCTTAACTTGTTCTTTTTCTTCAATAATAAATAGGACTTCATATTTATCATTATCTGAGAAACTATTATCACTATCACTTGAGTACTTACTTTCCTTCTCTGCATAGTAGCTCCTCTTTTGCCTTTGAAAGAACTTATTTTCTTGTCTACTTTGTTCATCATTTCTTTTCTTTTGGTGCCTGTATATTTCTAATTCATCGTTCCTGTGATCTTGTTTTTCTTCATCATTGTTATTCTTAGCTTATTGAAAATTAGTTGCATAATGAACATACTTTCTACAATTGAAACATCTAACAGATTTTGCATCTCTAGATCTTCTTGAATCCTTATTCCTTTTGCCATAATTAGCTTCTTAATAACTGGATGACTCATTGCTTGATTATAAATTCTTACCCTTTGTCTTCTTGATTGCTTTGAAGGTTGTTTCCTTTTGGGGATTAGGTTCTTTTGTTTTCAACGCAAAAGCTGTAAGAATGCCAAGCAACATATCTCTTGTCAAAGAATCACCATCCTTTGACTCTTCTATAGCAAAAATATTTTTACTAAATATTTTTGGAAGAGATCTTAAGACCTTATCACAAACATCTGATTCTTCAACCTTAAGTCCAAGTCCTTGCATACCATTAACAACCCCATCGACTCGAAGTAGATAAGTACTAATGTTTTCTTCATCCTTCATTCTTAAATCTTCAAATTTTCCTTTGAGATTTTACATCTTTGCTTTCTTGAAACCTTTATCTCCTTCATATATACTTTGCAATTTATCCCACATTCCTTTTGCATCTTGATGATGCATAACTTTTATGGACTCTTTTCTATGCAAACCTCTCAAAATTGCATTCATTGCTTTTGAAATATAATGTTGTAGAAGCTTACCTTCCTTATATGTAGGTGGATCAACTGAGGGGTCGTATCCATTTTCAACTGCTTCCCAAATCTCATTGCCAAGTGCCATCAGGTAAATTTTTATTCTCATACTCCAATATATATAATAAATTCCATCAAATATTTGGTGCTGAATTATCTGATGATCCATTCATAGAATCCATTGTGTTCTTGTAGTATTTTCCTTCAAGTTGTTAAAATTTTTCGAAGGAACCCGCTCTGATACTAATTGAAGAACACAAGCTTATACTAATAAGGGGGGTGAACAGGATAAGACCACTTCTTAATTTTCTTTTCCAATCAATATTATGCAATATATATATATAATAATATCAATAGCAGTAATCAAAGCAATGCACAAATCACCACACACAATAGAGACACCAAAATTTACGTGGTTCACCCAATGTGGGCTACTCCATGGAGAAAATATTTCACTAAAATTTTCTCAATCAATATCTTGGTAATCCTTTCCCTATTACAATGTTTATGGATCTCTATCCAAAAGAGACACCAATCCCCTAATCAAATTTTGTGTATCTCTATCCCCAGGAGACACCAATCTCCTAACTCTGCTATGGTTGGTGATCCTCTAGAAGACCTCTGCCTCCACTGCCCTTAACAAATGGAACCCTATCCATAGAAGAAACCTATACTCCCTACTATGGTTGGAGATATTTGTCCTCAACTCTATCACCTTCAAAGCTCTATCTCAAATATATACTAAACATATTCCTTCAATCTAGAACAAATCTGTCCTCAATATCTATCTTTTATTTGGCACAAACCTATCCTCAAATTTGCATCAAACTCTGTCCTTGAATTTGTACTAAACACAGTCCTTCGATCTAGCACAAATCTATCCTCAATATTTTTCCTCAAGCCTTAACTCAAAGCTTGACTCAATCTCAAATTAACTATGCTAGATCTGCCCCAAACCTTAACTCAAGGTTTGAACAAATTAATCAATCAACTTTGCTCTTAAGTCTTCTTCAAAGACTTATCTCAAATATGCATTGTAAGCTTCCACAAAAGCTCACACTAGTCTATCCTCAAGTCCTCTCTAGAACTTGTCCAATATGCTCAAAAAGTTCTCACAAGAACTTATCCAAATATACTCTCAATCTATATTGTAAGCTTCCACAAAAGCTCACCCAAATATGTCCACAAGTCTTCTCAAAGACTTACCTCAAATCTGCTCAATAAGTCCACACTAGAACTTGTCCAATCTCATAGAAATATAAAGAGAATTATTAGAGACTCAATATGCTCTATACTCATCATTCTGCTCAATCACTTTCAATCACTCTTTTAGAAACATACAGAGAATGGTTAGAGACTCAATATGCTTCACATTCACCTCAATGCTCAATCACTTTCAATCACTCTTCCAGAAACATACAAAGAGTTTTTAGAGACTCAATATGCTTCACATTCATCTTAATGCTCAATCACTTTCAATCACTCTTTTAGAAACATACAAAGAATTGTTAGAGACTCAATATGATTCACATTCACCTCAATGCTCAATGACTTTCTCAAATCAATTTAGAGTATAGAATAGTTTGTTTTATAGAACTTGAACAATCACTTCACACATCCACTTGACTAGGCTCAACCAACTCTACTCAACCAATCACTCAATGAAATAATCCTTGCTCACAAACCCTAGTCCAAGCATATGAATACTCACTCAAAATGTTTCCAACAATGCTTATCAACCAATCTCACATAACAATGATACTCATGTTCTTTTCAAACCCTAGTTCAAGTTCCTCACTTAACCAATGGCTTCAACAACAATGCTTATCAAAAAAGGTTTTAACAACAACTATTTATTCCAAAACCTTGAAGCATTAACTCAACACACTCAATAAGGAAACCCTAATTAAGTCCCTTTCACTCCAAACTTATTTTCCAGAAAATCAACCAATCAACTCAACTATGGAAGAATGTGCTCATACCTTTTACTTGATGATGAAGGTACCTCAAAAATTTGCCACAACCACAAACATTTCTTTGCCAAGCTCAAGGAAGTTATAAGATGATAAACTCTCTCAAAGATACAATGTAAATATCAAAACTTACATACACCTTATTACTCCATCATCCATCAACAATAATTGACCAAACACACCTTACTCTTCTCAATATTGCAATAATTGATTAAGTCACTTTACCAAATATATGCAATAAATCAATTTTTAATTCCCTAAGGTAAAAACAATATTACCCTAGTAAATTTCCATTTATCACTTAGGTAAATACCATAACCAATTTACCCCTTATCTCTCCCTAACCTTAGCAAAGCAAAGAATAATTTTTATTTCTATTAACAATCCTTATCTCTCCACAACCCTAGCAACTTAATTAAAAATTAAATAATAAATATAAGAACCTTTTTATATCTCCCGCTCCGCGTTTTGTGGGATTCGATATTGCACTCTGTCCCTTGCTAGCATCTTGGTCATGGCTTGCTAGTTGTGTGAGCCAAGTGCTCACATGCTGATTAAAAGTGCAGAAGACACTTTATTTCTCCTACAAAAACTTTAGAGTCCTTGGCCCCCTTATCCTCTTGCCATGTAGCCACTCGATCGCTACCCTATTAATGCATGCATGCAAGCCTCTTCGCTGCTTCTCTCCTTAACGTATACATGAGACTATTCACTGTTTCTTGGCACGAACCTTAGCACAATTTTCATCGCGATAAAATTGAAGGTAATTCGAATGCTATGGTTTTGAACTTAGGCAAAGGTTTAAATACCTTTTGCCTTCCAAATCTTGCACATCGAAGGTGTATTAAACTTGGACGTCGATGCATTTATAATATGCATAATTAATTTATAAATCATTTAAATTCTATTTAGAATTTAAATTTTATAAATTAACTTTGTAACCTTTGGCTTTATAAAAATTAAAGCCTCCTTGGGGTTTAAATAAATTTTTTTTGTTGCTCATAATATTTTGCCACCATGGTTTTAATAAAAACCCTTTATCTTGCCACCATGGTTTTAACAAAAACCCTTTATTTTTGCCTCACATAATATAAAAATAATATTATGACATCTTTTCAATCAACCTCTTGCATTGCTCCTGGCATCAATGGTGGTTCACTTCTTGGCATCAATAACAACTTCATGTGTTCACTTCTTGGCAGCAATGACAACTTCATGCCTTGACATCAATGACAACTTTGTTCCTTGACATCAATGATAACTTTGACTCAAAATGTCCAACAAAAACTTCCTCTCCAAATTCTTGTTCCCCAACATGGTTCTTGTTGACTCCATTATGGTCTTGTTATTCCTATCTACAACACCATTTTGTTATGGAGTGTAGGAAATAGTAAAATACCTTTTTATTCCATCCGAAAAGCAAAAATATAGAAATTCTTGTGAATATAATTCCCCACCTCTATTAGTTCTTAACACCTTGATAGAACAACCTGATTTCTTTCCAGACAATACCTTGAAGGCCTTGAAGGTTTATAATACCTCATATTTGGTGTAGCACCCTAAAATTGACATAGTTAAACCTTAGTAAAAGATAAAAATTCAAATTTTAACCTCAAACTTCCCGTTAACCACCTGTTACCCGCTTTCCTCATTTTTTGTGCCATTTTTAGGATTTGTTTTGATCGTTGGATGATATCGTCTCAGATTAGACAAAATCGTCCCAGATCTGATGAATTCGTTTGGAACAAAACGTCCAGACGATTTTGTCCCAAAACCAAATTTTCATAATTAGCTTCTGTTTCAACAGCCTCTCCAACTTGGGCAGAAGCGCGTCTGCGCAGTTGGAGATTCCCCCATTGGAGATCTCCCAGATTGGGATGATCTCCAACCTTCTAACCTCTCCCTAATCCTATATAAACTAGGATTTTCTCAGTTTATCCCCCTGAACCCCCTTTGAATCTCCTGGTTGACTGATTTCCCTACAAATTTAGCTCCTTGTACATTAGAACATCCTCGTACTATCATTTGTATTCGGTATTTCATGTTTTCTTGTAAGAACTTTACTGTTTTTCAGTTGAAGCAAGATCAGATCGTCGCAAGCGATTCCAGAATATTTCGGGCGATCTTGTCAAGGAGCATAGACAATCTTGTATGATTGGAGGCGATCCTGACTGTAGTCCAGATTGGGGGCAATCAGAGCCCAGAGTTTGCATTTCCTTAGTTTTTTTTGCATTTTTCTATTATATTTTTTTCACTATCTTAATTTATTATATTTATGCATCTTGGAGTTCACCTCATCTAATACAAATGCATGATAAAATCAAAATAAATTATGAAGTTGATGCATTTCCTTTTTAATTGCTATTTGGATCTATCATTTAGGCAATTATTTCTATCGTTTCCCTTTATTTTTGCAGTTGCATTTTTGGTATTTTGTATCTATTTCTGTGATTGCAGGTTTTTGACGAATTTGTCTAATGAATTCGTCAGATTGACGATGATCTCATCTGATCTCAGACGATTACGTACGAGTTGAGGCGATCTAGACTGTTACAAAACTCAGAATATTCATCAGACATCTGAAATAAGGTATGTTATGTTCTATCTAGCATATTCTCTATGTTTAGCATTCAGTCCTATTTTCTGTATTCATCTAAATCAGCATTGGCATATAGAATATTTTAGATCCATCTTGGCCAAACCTAGGAATTGAATGATTAAAGTACAAAATGAACACATCAAACCCACTATCAACCTAGGTGTGGAAACTGCCATTCAAAAGTTTCCTGGTGAACCCACCATCCGTAAAAAATTCACCCTTATATCCCTCCCCCCGAGAGGCGAGACCTTCAAAGGGCCTCTCAGTCCGAGGTATTGTCCCATCCTTTTTGCATCCCCCTTCTAGGCGTGGATCCTATAGCCTGAAGGTAAGGATGCAAAAAATTTGGAGCGATACATTTTGGTGAACTCGACGTGAAAACTAAAAACCTTTTGAAAACAATAAAAAAAAAAATCAAAACATAAATGCATTTAGAATCAAAGATTGCATATCATATTTAGATGGTAGATTATAATAAAAGATGAGCTGTCACCATTAATGTTCAGAATCAATTAGCAGCCATAAATATTAATTCTTTGCTTAGAGTATCTCCAAAATATAGAGTCCCACCTTTATGGGATGAGCTTAATAGGAGATTGAATCTCATTTCATCTAGAGCAACCGAACTTAGGCAAATCAAGAGGTTTGTCTTAGATAGAATCCTGGATCCCGATCAAGTGAATTTGTATCATGAGCTTCAGAGAGCTTGCCATAGGTGGTTAGCAGATAAAAGAGCCCTTGTGTCTTCCAAATTGTATACCTTTGAGGAATACCTCGATAATGTCGTTGTAGTACATAAATTTCTGTCTCATATAGAGGACCAAGAGGTCGTTCTTACGGATAGACAAAGATGGAATAGAGTTCCTAGAGTCGTGTTATATCGAGAGTATTGCCATGAGATCTATTTTTACAAGACAGTAGTCCGAAACTAGATAATATCACTATAGCACACTTTATCAAGTTCTTGAAAAACCATTTCCAATTTGAAGAGGAGCATTTCATGACTCTTGATGAACTTGATCCTATCAATGACATCTATAAACTATTTATAGAAAACTAAGCTATTCCTTTATTATTGTTATTTCTTGCATTTAGTGTGATGTTTATTGTCTTTATAAAGCATAAAAAAACAAAAAAAAAATAACTAAAAAAAAAACAAAACAAAATCATAACAAAAATCAAAACATTTTATTTTAAGCATTTATAGTAGGTATATGATTAAAATATATACCTCCCAAATCTGTTGCAAATATATTAATATATATTTGCTAAAATCTAAATTTAGACATAATGACTAGACTCAGGAATGGAAAACAAATTAAAGTAGAAGAAGATTGGTTAAGAAAACCATAAAATAACCCAAATGTCCTTCCTGAAGACCCAATTCAGGAAGAAGGAACCTTCGACCAACAAGAAGAAGAATTTGCTATAGGAAATGAACAAAAAGAAAATGATAGAGAGGAAGGATCCTCATCCCCTAAAATATCTTCAGAAGGAGTTGTTACTTTTGAGAACATGGAACATTTTCGGAAGTTCCTCAATACTAATATTGGCACTCTTAATAGAGCAGTCCATATGGACAAAGATCAAATTAGTGACACTCAAGCAACCATAGAAGACATATATCACACACGCACTAATCCCTTGTCCTTCATTGATCAAGAAAGTGATCAAGTTGGACCATCCAATTTGGATATGGCTGCTATAATTCAAAACACGCAACAACAACAGGTTACCCAACCACCTAGAGTGCCTGTTACTAAGCCTAGGGTTATTCCCACACAAAAGAAACCTTCATTCATTGCTCTATTTTGCAAAGCTATTGATCAATATACCTCAAATCAACAAAAGCCTAAAAAAAACCAAATACCAATTTCCAACAATCTGGGATACAACATAATGCTACAACAAATCTTCTTCATAATACTCTTCCTACCAACCATTTGCATAACAACAATATAGCATCTAATCCTTACGTCACGCCATCCTACGCTCACAAATCCCATACTCATGTACCACCAAACCAATATGGTGGACAAACTGGTAATTTGAAAGCCATGGTGAAACAGTTAGTCTCTCACATGGACCAGATAGATCCCTACCGTCCCTCGTACAATTATGGAGAGATGTGTAGTCAGCCTCTAGATCCTATAGTTGTAGCACAACCATATCCCAAACACTTTCCTATGCCTGTCCTACCTATATACAAAGGAACCGAAGATCCCATAGAGCATCTTCGTATGTTTAGGATAGCATGTCATGATATATCACATGATGACTTGTTATTACTAAAGATGTTCCCGAAAAGTTTAGGAGGGATGGCATTGGAGTGGTATTATCAACTACCCACTCATTCTTTGAGGAATTTTGAAGAAACTGCCAAATATTTTATGCATCAATTTAGTGCCTATATCGAAAGGCATGTATCAATTAAAGATTTGTACAACCTAAAACAAGACAAAGATGAGTGTTTTGCTGACTTCTTAGCTCGATGGAGGCAGTTGATAGAAAAATTACACTTTGTGTTACCTTATCGAGAAATGATGGATATTTTTATCAATAATTTACAAGAACAACTATCCTATGAATTATCAACTGCTACCTTGACCACCTTCGATCAAGCTATAGATTTAGTTCGAAGAGTGGAATATGCTCTCATTAGGAGAGGTCAGCTCAAAAAGAAAGATGATGAGAAAACATCCAGAAATCAATATAAAAATAAACAAGTTGTGGGTGATGGAGTCACTGATAGAAAAAACATTGCCAATGTTAATACTGTGAAAACAATAGAGAAGTTTATACTGAAACCTCCTGATAAACCACCCCAAGAATTTACTACATTAAATCAACCTTTATCAACCATTCTCCCGCAACTATTAGCATGAGGTTTGATCCAATTACCAAATATCCGGGAACCTGATCCAACTATACCCGGATACAAAGCTGATTTACATTGTGACTTCCATAGAGGACCTGGACATGCTACCAACTCTTGTAAAATATTAAAACATAAAATACAAGACCTGATTGATAACAATGAGATGGAGGTGCAAGCCTTTCAACCTAAACATAATCCTTCTAATAATGCTCAAAAGAAAATCCCCCAAAATCAAAATCAGAATGCCAATCAATCATTGGACATATTTCAACATCCTTTACCAAAGCATGGTAAAGAGGTGGCTAATCAAATTGAACATCATAATGTTCCCCCTCCTACCCGATATGTAGGAACTATTAGTGGACAATTACCTGTTCACGATTCGCAAGTCTTTGACACAACTTTATCCATGGTTACGGCCATACCTCTACATAATATTTAGAAAATTGATCTTAGTGATACCAAATATGAGACTGAAAGTGACATGGAAATCACCTCAAATCAATCGAATAGTTTTGAAGACGAATCAGATGCTATTCAACCCATCACAAGTTCTATGGTTCCAGAAGAACCATTTCCTAGAAGAGTCACTACTAGACTATCTTCTCACCAAATACTTTCTAATGAACAAGTCATAAACGCTCGACCAAGACCTATTCATCATTCGTAAAATAATATTGTAGGTACCATCAGAGCCGTTACCAGATAATAGGCTCAAAACTCTCAACAGGATCAAACTCAGAATGATGGATCAGCTCCATTTGTTTTGAAAAATCCCAATAAAGGGAATTATGCGCCTAATGTTAAACCTAAGCCTCTTTATAATATTAATGAACAATTATCAAATACTACAGCTAGAATTTCCCTTTTGGACATTTTAAGATCTTCTCCTACCCATAGGGATGAATTAATGCTCACATTAAGCCAAATGATGGTACCACAAAATATTCAACTTGAAGCCATGTCCAATACTATCATAACTCGAGAAGTCGATTGTATTGACTTTCGGGATAGAGATATACTGCAACATAGTCTACATAAGGATAACCCCTTATATATTACTGCCCTAATTTTGGATGTAGCAGTTAAACGAGTCTTGATTGATAATGGTTCATCTTTAAACATATGCACTTTTGAATTCTACCAAAGATTTGGGTTTAGAAGTGACGAAATGAAAAGAACTGATATGATTATAAAAGCCTTCAATGACGAAACACAAGAAACGTGTGGAGTTATTACTATCCCTTTACAAGTTGGTCCTAGAACCTTAGACACGACCGTGTTTATTGTACATTGCCCTGAATCATACAATATACTTTTGGGTCATCCTTGGATCAACGTGATGCGAGTTGTTCCCTCCACTTTACATCTGTGTGTTAAATTCGAATTTAAAAATCAGTTGGTTACCATTCATGGTGATCTTAGACCCTTTGATATGTGTGCTTTGGTAGAACCTGTTGGAGTTCACTTTTGCCCTACTCTATAATCCACACATATTTATTCTCATCACCCACCCAAACATGTGAAACACACACCTATAACATCATCTACTCTTTCAACTACACCTCTACATATAGCTCAATCATCTTCTAAACAAACCACATTAGGACCCCGAAAGGATCCTAAAACTACAACCAATGCTTCTTGTTTTACTTCTATAACTTCCATACCTATAGACTCATCCATCGATATCTCTATAACATCTAGATCCACTACAGGCATCCTTTCCACATCCGACGATGTAGGAAATGTTCCTTCTACCTCTTATGCTCTTACTGATGAGCTCTTACCCGATTTATCTAAAATTCTTATATAAAAAAAAACAAACACTGCCATGCAATATTCTCTTATTTTAAATTCTTCTCGTACCTTGGGCCTCCCACAACCTATGGGAAGTATCTACCAAGTTAGGAGTTGTGCTTTTATTTTTAAGGGATATGACTGGGGAAGAATACCTAGAAACATCAAGACACATTATGATGGATATGCTAGATGCTATTTTGCTAATGAGTATGTTAAAGCTAAGCCTATAATGCTTAAATTGGGATATAAAGGGAAAGGTTTGGGACATTTCTAGAATGGTATGAAAGAACATTTTGAGGTAGAACCATGGCCTGCCCGATGTGGTGTGGGCCTATTTCCTAGTAAAGGTCAGCCCTTCCCATTTGAGGATGATGACCATCTTATATGTTACCAAGATTATTTGGATAAATGGGATGTCTTGCATTTAATGAGTAAGCCTCTTACATGCAATATGCTATCCATAGCTTACCCTAAGATGATTTTCGAATCCGACGACGAGTTGGAGGGGGATATCTTTCATGATGTCTCCACTGAGGAATTGTTACATAATGGATTTTATTTCGATGGCTCTATACCTAGTATAGCCCAGCTTGAGGCCACGACTCCTCAAGACGAATTATCCAAGCTAACATTGGAAGAATTACAAGAATTAGGTGTTTCACCTGCCCCACCTAATTTTGAGAGAGATTTACATATGGAAGTAGAAAACATCATAAAAATTAACATTGGAACCAAAGATAACCCTCACATAATCAACATTGGATCAGAATTGAGTCAAGAAAAACAAAATAAATACATTGCATTTCTTAAAGAATATGAAGATGTCTTTGCTTGGACATATGAAGATATGCCAGGATTAGACCCTTCTATAGTTATGCATCACCTAGTAGTCCATCCGGATGTTAAACCTGTTAAACATAAACTTAGAAAAATGCATCCCAAAGTGGCCTTACTAGTCAAAGGAGAATTAGAAAAACTCTTAAATGTTATTTTTATACAAGCCATTGATTATGCTAAATGGATCTCAAATGTAGTTCCAGTAACTAAGAAAGAAGCCACTAAAGTTAGGGTTTGCACAGACTTTAGAGATATTAATGCTGCATGCCCTAAAGATGATTTTCCTCTTCCCAATATGGATTAGATCATTGAATTTACTGTTGGAAGTGGAATGCTATCCCTAATGGACAGATTTTCCAGTTATAATCAGATCAAGATAGCTCCTGAAGATCAGGCTAAAACAACCTTTATTACCCCTTGGGGAACCTTTTGTTGGAAAGTGATGCCATTTTGTTTAAAGAATGCAGGTGCAACTTATCAATGCGCTATGACTTATATCTTTCATGATATGATGCATGATATTCTACATGATTATGTAGACGATATTATAGCTCATTCCATCAAATAAGATGATCATTTAAATGACTTGAGAAAAGTATTTGATCGGTTAAGGGAATATCTTATCCGACTAAATCCAACCAAATGTATATTCGAAGTTAAGTCCGATAAATTATTGGGGGTTATAGTTTCTTTACATGGCATTGAAATTGACCCTCTCAAGATCGCGACTATCACTGATATGCCCGCACCCACAAATATATCAGAATTACAAAGTTTACAAGGTAAGCTTCAAGCTATTCGTCGCTTCATCGATAAGTTGGCAGACAAAACTAGACCCTTTCTTAAGCTTCTTAAGAAAGATGTCTCTTTTCATTGGGACAACGAATGTCGGGAAGCATTTGAACTCCTTAAGAAATATATCCTTAAACCATCGATGCTTTCCCCACCTAAATTTGATTGTCCATTTATTTTGTACATTTTTGCTTTCGATTTTGCCTTAGGAGCTATGTTAGCTCAGCTTGATGATGAGAAGAAAGAACGTGCTAATTATTACATTAGCAGGACCTTAATCAATTATGAAACTTGCTATACCGTATTAGAGAAGTTATATCTAGCAGTCGTATTTTCTACACAAAAACTATGACATTATATGCTCAGTCAGAAAACGTATGTTATTGCCAAATTCGACCCTTTGTGATATCTTATGAGTCGATCGTACTTATCTGGTCACACAACAAAGTGGGTTCTTACGCTAAGCAAGTTTGAAATCATGTTTATAGGAAAAAAGTCTGTTAAAGGTCAAATCATAGTAGATCAATTAGCTGCTGCACCCTTGGAGTCTACCCATCCCCTCATCATTGAGTTTCTTGATGAATGCCTTAAACTAGAGGCAGACCATCCAGAGCAATGGTCCCTATACTTTGACGGAGCCCAATGTATGAGTGGGGCTGGTGCAGGTATTATTTTAATATCTCCATAGAAACATATTATACCTCTGTCCTTCAAACTAACATTTGCTTGCACCAATAACACTGCTGAATATGAAGCTCTTATCCTTGGATTACGAGCTGCCTTGGCACTGAAAATTAAAAATTTATCGATTTTTGGTGATTTTTAACTTGTCATAAATCAAATCAATGATGTTTATTAGACCAGAGATGATAAATTACACCCATATAAAGCATTTGTCTTACAATTATTATCTTTCTTTGATCAAGTTACCTTGGAAGCTATTCCTCGAACTAGCAATCGTGCGATTGACGCTATGGCTGCAACTGCATCTCTTTTGCCCTTGGAGTTAGATGACGAATATGCTACCATAATTATTCGTCGACTCCAAGAACCCGCTTCAAGAAAATCATGCTTAGAACCTTTGGATGTGTTTCTAATCAACAAAACTACTCCTGAACATTGGTACACTGATATATTTAATTTTCTTCAAAAT
Organism: Wollemia nobilis; assembly: GCA_028583015.1. Taxonomy (NCBI): domain Eukaryota; kingdom Viridiplantae; phylum Streptophyta; class Pinopsida; order Araucariales; family Araucariaceae; genus Wollemia; species Wollemia nobilis. Next base: position 1,354,095 of record JAQPPZ010003287.1, on the reverse strand, counting down.
GGGACTTTTCCTGACAGTTGTAATAGTAACCAGCGTAGGTTATTACGTAGACGAGAAAGTCACTTCGTGATTATTGGTAATACCTTGTATAGGAGATCTTTTGAAGGCATCTTACTGAGATTTTTGAATCTAGCAGAATCTAAATCAACTTTGAATGAAGCCCACAATGGATCTTGTGGGGGACATTTTAGTGGTAGCGCCATTGCTAAGAAGCTCCTTAGGATAGGATATTTTTGGCCTACCATGGAGAATGATGCACATAATTATGTGTGACATTGTGACAAGTGCCAAAAACATGCTAACCTTGTCCATGCGCCTACACAAGAACTGCAGGCTATTTCATCTCCTTGTCCCTTTTCAAATGGGGCTTAGACATCATTGGAAAAATCAACCCTGTGTCATCCAATGGACACAATTTCAACATAACCGCCACTGAGTATTTCATGAAGTGGGTTGAAGCTATGCCATTAACTTCTTGCACTAGAGCCCAAGTTTCCAAGTTTATTTTTAATCAAATTATTTGTAGGTTCGAAATTCCTGCAAACCTCATTTTAGATAATGGAACTTGTTTCAAAAATAAAGATGTCAAAAAATTATGTCAAAAATATAAAATTCAACATCGTTGGTCCACTCCCTATTATCCTCAAGGTAATGGCCAAGCAGAAGCATCCAATAAAACACTAATTAAAATCCTTAAAATACTGGTCAACAAATCTGGTCGAGATTGGCACATCCAATTATATCCTGCTTTGTGGGCTTATCGAACTAGCGTTCGCACCCCCACAGGCACTTCCCCCTTTGTTTTGGTTTATGATGCTGAAGCTATTTTTCCCTTTGAATTAGAATTTCCTTCTTTAGCTCTACTACTTCAAGATACTGAAGTAGGAGATGAATATCGTGTTGGCAGATTTAGTCAGCTAGAACTTCTAGATGAAAAGCGCATCGATGCTTTGGAGCATCTTTGCACCTACCAAAACAAGCTTAAACGAGCATACCTCAAGAAAGTTCATCAATGATCCTTTGATATCGATGACCTTGTCTTAAAAGAAAATAAAAAAAATACTAATGCAACTAAAGACCTTAAAGGTAAATTTGAGCCCAACTGGCTCAGACCATATGTCATCACTGCTAAATTTGGATCGGGAGCATACTGATTAGCTACCTTAGATGGTAAAGACCTTAAAGAACCTATGAACATTATGCATCTTAAGCGTTATTATGCATAACATTTGGTCATTTCATCATTTGTATATATTGTATTTTGCATATTGTTTCATTTTATCCATTTCTATCAAAATATTTTTCAAAAACAACAATAGTATTTATTCTTTCCATTCTAAAAAAATATAAAACATCAAAATCGTCAAAATCTTCAAAAACATATTTTATTTTCATACTTGTCAATTCTTGAAGTGTTGCAGTTATATTTTCAATTATTTTGGATAAATTAGCATTTATTTGAAATCCTGCACTTTCACATTCACATGAATAAATATCTTGATTTTATTTTTGATTATTAATCTCTCTTATATCAAAGTCCACAGTTGAATTAAATAAAGTTTTGAGCATAGAGAACTGATCTTGTTATTTACTTGAACCAAGTATATTTCTTCACATTAAAATGATTTCATTGCAAATTCGATATGATGCTACATAGTAGAAATGGTTTCTTGAGCGAAAAGTTTCCCCTGCTATCCTATCATGCACATGGTCTAGAATCTTTGAGAATTGACAAAAGGACAAGCTCACCCCTACCCAAAATAAAAATTCCTTGCTCTACAGCTAATCCGAGTAAGTATCCCTAGCATAGGAAGAAAAGAAAAGTTCAAGAAAAAGAGAAAAAGAAAAATGTTATTTTGTATCATCACAACAATATTTCAACATTATCTCAAATATCAAGCAAAAATACAAAAAAAAAAAAAAAGAGAAAAGAGAAAAAGCAAAAGCAAAATGCAATAAATCCTTCCTCTACCCCTTGAAAAGAAAAGAAGGGTGAATGAGCTTGAATCCCTGGAATTCTCAATTATTCGAAAATTGTGAGGTAAGCCCCATAACAGGTGGTTTGTGCCCAACCCGCTTGGCCTTGGGTAATCCCTAGCATGGTGATATGTCTGTCATGTTAGCGACATTATTTTGTATAGACCTATGTCGGCTTATGGATTAGCTAGATCTTGATAACCTAACTTACACAGTAGTCTGGTACGGTTACATGCATATAAATCATGGTCAACAAACATTCATTTGGTTAATTCAAATTACTTGTATCAAATTATCTTGCTAAAAATTGGTGAATGAACAATACAATTGCACACACATTTGTATTTGAGAGATTCTCTATCATTATGATAAATGAAGATCGGCAATGAACTCACATATGCACATGAGGGTTCCTTACAAATCTATATTTGTCTTTGAGATAATTTAAAATATTTTTGCAACTCTTTTGGAATAAATTTTGTTCGTATTTCAGAACATCTGTTTAGTATAAACACAATTACATACATTGTTTTCACAAATCCAAAATTATTTTAAACAACCTATTACAAAATCTAGCAAATAAAGTCAAGTTTGTATATTATTATTTTCTGTTTATCAAAAATCAACAATCAATCATGCAATAAAACTAAAATATCAATTTCTTCTTTGGATTTCGTGATGATGGTATAAGTCTATACCTATAATTCTATGCCTAGCGCAAACCATTGTTCTAATTTTATTTTCCATTTATTTTAAACAAATTCATAAAAACATATGACTTACATCATTATGTTACACAATTGTGCTTTAAAACGAACGAACTCTTATTCTATTTCATGTCATTATGTCAACATTCAATCTTGCAACCATGGTATAATTTCTAAGGAATTGTTCAAAATTTTATCACACTTAGGAATTTATGCCTAGCAAAATCATATTTCTTTTAGTATCTCATGCATATTATTTTTATGAAAATCTGAAAACAAATCACAAACCATCATCATTTCCATCATCACAACACAAAGTCTTAAGACAGTCTCTTAAGCATTCTTTTACTTTTAGCAATATTTCTATACTGGGATTAGCTTGACGACCGAGCGAGCGACGACTCCATGAAATGGTCTATAATAGCGATAATGTCCTTTGAAATTATTGTTAGAAGTCCCTTTTATTTTTCATCAAATCACACTAAAACAACCAATTGTTTACATCAGATTATTTCATTTAAATTTTGCAACATGACATAAAATTATAATATTTCTAAAATGACATAATTTCATGAATCATCAATAATCAATCAAAATTCAACATTAAAGCATCATACAACAAATCCAACAAGTCATATCATCAAAAGACCATATATATATATATCAAAATATTATGTACATCATATCAAAACTGGACTAGTATGCCACAATCAATAGCCTGGCATACTCAATCCTCTCAAAAATATATATAATAATAAAAAATACAATCTCTGTGCCATGAGCGTCTAGTATTGAGAAGCCCTCGAGCTCTCAGCCTTGTCTCCTCTCCCGCCCTGAGGTGGAGGAGGACGCCCCATCGAAGTTCGCCCTGTGTCGTGGGTCCTCGACGTCGATCATGACAATGTCCTCGATGACCCCATCCTGATCGACCCCACAATGTCAGCTGGCAACTGTAACCTCTAGCTCTCTGAAACCATCTGGTAGTATGCTCCTTGGTAGAACATAGTCTGAGCCATAGACCATGCCAAATCTTACATACTCGCTCCTCCATCTCGAGCTTTGAGCTATGTAGCCTCATCCTGCAGTGTTTGCACCTGAGCTTGGAGGTGGGCAACCTCAGCCCGGAGAGCCATCGTCTAGTTGCTATCTCCTACCTCGACACCCTTACCCTTATCGGGTGATGGTGGTCTCTCCCCCTACTGAGAAGGAAGTCCCTCCTCCCTCCTCCCTAGCTGTTGTGGTCTCTATGGAGCCCATGCCATCCTCTGGCGTCTCTCTTGCGGAGACCGTCGCTGCTCTCTCCTGTCGCGACCCCACACTACCTCAATAGTAGCTTGGCACTGACTCCCCATCCAGTGCACCATGACATGCACTGGAACCTGTGCCCTCATCATCCAAGGAGGGTGGATGCCTGCGTACTAGGCATCGTATCCATCGGTCACCCCAACATTGTCACCATCCACTGGTTGGATGGGGGTATTGTCTGTGTCCTGACTCCAGAATTGCTGCATGTCTGGAGCCTCGCTCAGTGTAGTACTATCTTGAACAGTCCGAGAGTACTCATAATCCCTAAGAGAAGGGATCCCCTACTATAGACCAAACTACCATAGCACCCGATCGTCGCGATGGAGCTCTACCTCTCCTCGCTCCATCCTTAGCCAACAAACTTGCTTGATGTGAGCCAGCTCCTGCCCATCCTCTACCCACCCGGGGTGCTCTCGCCATGGCCTCCAAGTGATCTGGTCAGGGATGAGGTCATCCAACAACCTCCGTGACACTGACAGATCTATCCACCATTGTGACCCCCTCTGTAGCCACCAGTAGAAAACCCGAGGCCTCTCCCGATCAACCCTTGTCAATGGGAGCCCTAGCGGCCTCCACACCGTGATGTGCTCCCAACACCAAATCTATAGCAATGATGTCAAGAATAGACATCGACCTCCCTTGTATATGACCCCATGCAAGATCCTATACAAGTGGCATAGTACAAAGTTACCCCATGCAAACCTGTACCCATGGTCTCTCATATCATAGACTATATCTGAGAGGAGCCACAGTAATTTGCACCCGCTCTGGTGGCACAATAGTAAGCCACCTACCACCCCTACCAAAACTTGAGTTAGCCTAGATGCCCCAGGCATCTACCTCAGAGACTCGATGTTCACCCCGCCCTTCTCCAGGGCGAAGCTCGGGTCTCCAGTCAATCTCATCATAGCCTAGCCCTGATTGGCCATAGGCATCATCAACCATCCTTATATGGGGATCCTCATGATCCTCCATACATCCTCTAAAGTGGGATCCATCTCCCCTATCGATAGCCAAAAATAGGATGACCCCGGATACCACCTCTCTGCTAGGGCTGTCAATAGTCCCATGTCCGTTGGTACTTGTGGCATATCTACCACATGCCGTAGCCTGACCTGTGCTAGTCAGTCGCACTCTGCCTGGTCGAGAGTGGCCAAGTCATCTCTAAGCTCATCGTATTTCCATTCTCGACTCTTTAGTAATCCTTTCTACAAAACAAACAATAAAACAATAAAATTTATTAATAAATCAATCATTGCAATCAAATTAAACACATTTTAATCAAGCTTAAAGATGATATCGTCCACCATTGGATGATATCATCCCAAATTGGGCAACATCGTCCTTTTTTAGGATGAAATCGTCTCCTATTTCACAACTTGGGGATCGCCCCTAGTTCGTCGATTTCGCCCTCGAATGAAATCAACGATTTAGGGACGATTTCAACGAAATAGGGACAATTTCATCCCGACGTCGTCGACGGCCTAAAAATGGTCGCGATGCCCCAAATAATCAAAATTTAAATAAAAAAATTGCACAAAGTAAATTCAAACCTAATCTACTAGGATTAGATCCTTACCCGTAGCCTACGCCCGACCTCTGTCGCTCTGTGCGCTGTCTCCACCATTTTCTCTCTACAGAGCTCTAGAATAGTAAAAATGAATATAAAAAATGAATAGGGTTTTCCCTATTTTTCTTAATTTTATTCAAAACCAAAAACATTTTAATTTTGCTTTTTCGCGTTTTTACCTCAAACGTTCGATTTGGGTAAAACATGGAGGGGGCACCATAGTCAGCAGTCGTACGATTTGACCTAGAATCGTCGTCTAAAAAATTGAGTACATTTTTGCTTTCTCGTAAAATGAGAAAAACTCATCTTTAACGCATTTTCTTTGGAAAATTCGCTAAAGAGGGGGCAAAATGTAGCACCCTAAAATTGGCACAGTTAAACCTTAGTAAAAGATAAAAATTCAAATTTTAACCTCAAACTACCCGTTAACTGCCTGTTACTCGCTTTCCTCATTTTTCGTGCCATTTTTAGGATTTGTTTTGACCGTTGGACGATATTATTGCAGATTAGATGAAATCGTCCCAGATCTGACAAATTCGTCTAGAACAGAACGTCCAGACGATTTTGTTCCAAAATCAAATTTTCATAATTAACTTCTGTTTCAACAGCCTCTCCAACTTGGGCAGAAGCGCGTCTGCGCAGTTGGAGATTCCTCCATTAGAGATTTCCCAGATTGGGATGATCTCCAACCTCCTAACCTCTCCCTAATCTTATATAAACTAGGATTTTCTCAGTTTATCCCTGTGAACCTCCTGTGAATCTCTTGGTTGACTAATTTCCTTGCAAATTTAGCTCCTTGTGCATTAGAACATCCTCGTACTATCATTTGTATTCGGTATTTCATGTTTTCTTGCAGGAACTTTACTGTTTTTTAATCAAAGCAAGATCGGATCGTCGTAAGCGATTCCAAACTATTTCGGACGATCCTGTCGAGGAGCGTAGATGATCTTGTACGATTGGAGGCGATCCCGACTGTAGTCCAGATTGGGGGTAATCAGAGCCCAAAGTTTGCATTTCCTTAGTTTTTTTTGCATTTTCCTATTATATTTCTGCACTATCTTAAATTATTATATTTATGCATCTTGGAGTTCACCTCATCTAATACAAATGCATGATAAAATCAAAATAAATTGTGAAGTTGATGCATTTCATCTTTAATTGCTATTTGGATCTATCATTTAGGCAAATTTACTATTATTTCTGTCGTTTTCCTTTGTTTTTGTAGTTGCATTTTTGGTATTTTGTATCTGTTTCTGTGATTGCAGGTTTTTGATGAATTCGTCAGATTGACGACGATCTCATCTGATCTCAGACGATTACGTATGAGTTGAGGTGATCTGTACTGTTACAAAACTTAGAATCTTCATCAGACATCTAGAATCAGGTATGTTATGTTCTAGCTAGCATATTCTTTGTGTTTATCATTCATTCTTGTTTTTTGTATTCATCTAAATCAGCATTGGCATATAGAATAGTTTAGATCCATCTTGGCCAAACCTAGGAATTGAATGATTAAAATACAAAATGAACACATCAAATCCACTATCAACCTAGGTGTGGAAACTGCCATTCAAAATTTTCTTGGTGAACCCACCATCCATAAAAAATTCACCCTTATATCCCTCCCCCCGAGAGGCGGGACCTTCAAAGGGCAGCTCAGTTCGAGGTATTGTCCCATCCTTCTTGCATCCCCTTCCGGGCACGGATCCTATAACTTGAAGGTAAGGATGCAAAAAATTTGGATTGATACATTTGGTCTTCAAGAAGAAATCCCACATTAGTTTGGTAACATCATCGATGAAGGAAATAAAATATAAATTTTTGCCTATGCTAGGACAAAACATGGGCCCATACAAATCTAAATGTACCAATTCTAATTTCTTGGTAACTCTCCATTTTCTAGTTGTAAAATTTTAACTATTAAATTTTCCAAGTATACATACCTTGCATACTTTCTTCAATTTGGATTCAATCCTTGGAAGACCATCAATGATTTTGTTCTTAAAAAGAACATGTAAACTTTTGAAATTTAAATGACCATATTTAGAGTGCCACAACATGCTTGATTCTTCAATGGTAGAAAAGAAAAATTCTAATTTAACATGTTTATTATCAATGGAAACATTCTATTTTTTCACATAATAGAATTTCCAACCAATTTGTTACCTTGCTTCTTGTCATATGTCAAACATTATCCATTGTCAAAAAATAGCTTGAATCCTTTCTCTACTAGTTGTTCAACACTCATCAGATTGTGCTTCATGTTTAGAGCCAAATAAATATTGTTGATATTACCCTTCCCATACTTTGTGGTGATAGGTATAGTACCTTTCCATTCCACATAAATCACCTTCTCAGATCCTAAGTGAACTTGTCTCTTGAATGAACCATCTAGCTTGTCAAAGTAATCCTTAAAACATGGCATGTGGTTAGAACATCTTGAATCAAGAAACCACATGTCTTTTTTATCATGCAAACTTGAATTACATGAAAGAGAATAATTTATCTTTTATCATCATTATTATTTTCTTGGTAGGCCTTTTTCTTACCCCCATCTTGGTTTAAATTTGCTTGGTTTTTAGCTGCTAGTTTTCTGTAGTCTTTTATCATGTGACTCGATTTCTTACAATAATAACAAGTGATGACCTTATTCCATTCCTATTTGAATTTTATTGGTTTTTCCATTTCTAATTTGAACTTTGAGAAACAATTTCATTTTGATTTTATGGCTTTGATTTTGGTTTCAAATCTCACACTTTGGTCTCTAGTGCATTGATTCAATTCATTTGAGCAAATTTTCATTTTATCCTCATGGGACAGTAAAGAACCCACTAACTCTTCAACCTTATTTTGGTCCATATATTTACACTCCTCAAGTGTAATGACAATATGGATCCACTTTTGGGATAGGGATCTCAAAATATTTCTTACTAATACTCTATCTTCCATGTCTTCACCATACACTCTCATTCTATGCACTATGTCATTTACTCTAATACAATGGTCTTTAACATTCTCATCATCATGCATTTTCATATTTTTAAAATTGATTCTTAATATGGAGAGCTTTGTTGATCTTACATTTTTTAGCCTTGATATGATATCTCCAAGATTATCCTTATCTCATGGACATTCTCACAACCATTTATCCTTGGATAGATGCTTGGATCTATTGCGCTCTTCAAGTAGAAGAAAGCTTGAGCATCATTCTTTTCTTCTTCTTCCAGTGTTTTATTTTGATCTTGAGGAAGAAAACTCTAATAATCAAGAGTATATGGCTGAAATATACTTTTAAAAACTCCCTTCCAAAAAAATATCCTCCTCATTTGATCTCTCCAGTACTCAAAGTTGTCTCTTTTGAATGTAGGTATATTTAAGGATACACTATTTATTGCCCTGATAGCAAACTAATAACCACAAGTATTTCTGATACAAACTCTTGTAAAGGATGCTATGAATAAAAATATTCATCCTCTATTGTTGTATATTCACCTACAAATACTTAAGTCACACACAAGACTTTGCTTTAATACCAAATAAAAGTTCTTGAGGTGGAGATATAAAAAAAACTATAATAAAGCAATTCTGATCTAAGACAAAATGAACATTAATGGAGTATGTATATCATCCAAAATTGGTCCAAGAGTGTTTAATGATTAATTTAAACCAATTTTTAATATCAAATGATGAAATATCCTTAACAAAAAGCTCCAATATCAACAAACTATGTTGTTGGTCCAAACCAGAAAATTAGATCTAGAATTGAAAAAAGCACACAATTTTTTTTTAAAAAGGCTCCACAATAGTGCACCCAATGTGTGATATAAAAAATGAGTCCAATTGCAATGTATATAATGATCAATCAGTCTTGATCAATAAAAAAAACTAAAACAACTAAAGTTTATAAAATAACTAGCTCTTGTCATGGCCACCTTGCAAGATGTTTTTTCCAGTTAATTGAAATTCTTAATTGGCATAAAATAAAACACCCAATTTGAGATATTTTTGCATGTGCTTTATTTTAGTTACAACTCACTTAACTGGCCTTGATTTGAGGTGCCCTCTTCATGAAGATAACTTGCCTAGAAATTAACTCCCCGTTGGCCCTATTTTCTAGGAATAAATCTAGAACTTGACTTTAACTCAATCTAACTATCCAATATGATATAGATTGACTTATTAACTAATTCTAGATAAAAATAACATTTCTTAAAAAAACATAACACTAATATAATAATTATGGGTGACTTTTGACATCACCCTCAACAAAGCCTATGCATTATAGCATATAAGATAATCTCTAAAGTGATAGCAAATCGGTTAAGACCACTATTAGAAAAAATATATTTCAAAAGAGCAAGGAGGATTTGTGAAAGGGAGACAAATTCTAGATGGGATCATAGTAGCTCATGAAGTAATGCATTCAATTTTTTTTATAAAATATAGCAATTATATTAAAACTTGATATGAATAAAGCCTATGATAGGGTTAAATGAGATTTTCTTTTTGAAGTATTAGAAAAGTTTGGATTTGGGAAGAAATGGGTCAAATAGATTAAAGGTTGTGTCTCTACAATATCATATTCAGTGCTAGTTAATGGACTAGTAACAAAATCATTTAAAGCCAAGAGGGATCTAAGACATAGAGATCCTTTATCACCATACCTATCCATTATTATGGCAGAGGTATTGGAAAGGAACCTGAAGAAGGTAAACAAAGATAAGCTAATAAGTAGACTTAAGGATAGTAATAACATCAATAATATCACCCATCAATAGTTTGTTGATGATATATTCTTTTATGGGAGGACAAGAAAAAATAAGGCCAACTATTTAAATAACTTATTAAAGGAATATGAAAGAGAGTCAAGGTAGAAATTTAATAGGAAAGAATCTAATATTTACTTCCTAAACACTCTAGCTAAAATCAGAGTAGGGATGTGCAAGTTACTTCAAATAGAGGAGGTAATTTGCCAACATATCTAGGGATGTCCTTATTTGAGGGGAGAATGAGGATAGAATTATGGAATCTATTTATAAATAAAGTTTAGAATAAACTACCAACAAGGAAAATAAATAATTATTGTTAGAAGGAAGAGTGCAACTAATTTAACCAATCTTACATGTCATTCCAACGTATTATATGTTCTTGTATATTATGCCAAATTCAGTAGAAAATAGTTTAATCTATATTATGTAGTCATTTTTATGGTTAAGATTGCATGATAAAAGGAAATTTCCCTTGGTGAAATGGAGCAAGGTGTATGATAATAATACTAAGGATGGTTTCAGTTTAAGAGTTCTTACAAATACAAAATTGGCTCTAAGGGAAAAAGAAATTTGGAGATTGTACAAACAAAGTCAAAGACAATGCGAAAAATTCTTCTAAGTATATTGAGCCCAATGACTCAAGCTTAATATTTACTACATTCTCACTACCATATGGTTATGCACCATGGAACAATTTAAACGAATCAATTGATATAGTTATTGAAGGTCTAAAATTGGTGGTGGGAACAAGAGAAAAAAATTCTATTTGGATGGATACTTGGTGTGATAAAAGGCCACTCAATCTAGATCCAATTTTGAAACCATGGATGAGATTACTTTAAGACAAATATGGTGATAGGGTTTCAAACATTATGTACAAGAAGGAAGATACAAATGGAAACAAGATTTTTTTACAAGTATATCAAACATTGTTGCTAGGAGGTACTTGAGAAGAAATATAACAATAATGGTTATTTCAAGGTGAGTTGAGGATAAGTTGATTTGAGAGTTGAATAGCTCAAGAGAATACACAACAAGAGACAAATATAGTGTAAATCACCAAAAACAAATAGAAATATTGTAAGAATATGAAGAGATATTTGGCATATCTCGAGCAGTCCTAAAGTCAAAATGTATGTTTGGCTAGTTTATCATAGAAGAATTTTTTCCTAGGATAATTTTATGAAAAAGGGGTTTTCATGGTCCCTTACAATGTGTTCTATGTAAAAAGGAGGAAAGTATAGACCATCTCTTAGGACATTGCTTAATATTTTGGAAACTATGGCAATGGATTCTTAATATGTTTGGTAAATGCATGGTGATGAATGACATAATTGAAGAATGGTTAAAGCAATGATAGTGCACTTTAAAAATTAGGGCTTTATGGATAATTTGGGATATATTGAAAGGTATAATACTTTGAACTATATGGTTAGAAAGGAACAAAATAATGTTTAAAGAAAAATAATTTTTTTTAGAGGTAATGAAAAAGGAAGATTTGTTTAGCCATAGAGGAATATAAACTAACCCTATCAAGTCACTCAATCCCTAATCTTGAAGTAGAGAGCTTTGATAGATGGAGTCAAGTCATCAATTGGAATTATGATAGTGGGTATAGGATAAACAAAATGAAGGTAAAAAATATAAAGTGGAAACCACCAAAAGTACAATTGGTCATATTGAGTTTTTATGGAGCTTCTAAAGTAAATATAGGATCAAGGAATAATAAAAGATAATATGGGTGATATTTTTCCACATTACACTTTAAGTTGTGGATTTAAGACACATAATAAAGTTGAAGCTTGGATGACTTTGGAAATATTAAAAATATGCAAACAAATGAAATGGAATATAGTGTGGAGGAGGAATAATCAAGAGGAGAAATAATAAAAAATAATAAGGGTGATATTTTATCACATTACGCTTTGAGTAGTGGATTTAACACAAATAATGAAGTTGAAGCTTGGGCAACTTTGAAAGGATTAAAAATATGTAGACAAATGAAATGGAGTAGGGTATATATGGAAGGGGATTCATTAAAAGTAATAAATGCAATTTCGAGGAAAGAAAAGGATCCATGGAAAATATAAGAGATTGTTGTAGAAATACAAGACCTTACTATAGAGTTCTAAGAAATTAGGTTTATACATACATTAAGGGAAGGGGATAAATGTGTAAATAGGCTATCCAATGGAGGGTTTTAATAGAGGAGAATGAAGTTAAATTATATTTTCCATGGCTAGAGGAAGTAGTGAGTTTAGCTGAAGTTGACAAGAAAAATTTAAAAGGACCAAATTCAAAATAATTACAAAATATTTTAGGGGATCCATTTATAGATCAATGCATTGGAGGAAAATAATAGTCCAAATTTGGTAAAGCAGACTATGATTTTGTGAAGTGAGTAAAATTTTTGTATGTTGAGGTAGAAGAAGATAATATCAGATGGAATTTATGGCTGAATGGATTATTGGAGTTATTGGTTGGATTATGGTACAAAGTATGGAGGAACTTTCAACTTTTTAAGACTGTTAAACTATTTATTAAAATAATACCATTATGATTTGTGAAAATGTTACTATAATATGAATGAGATTTATTAATTAATTCATCAAAATGTTCAAATATATTTCTAATTGGTTATTGGGATTAAAATTAATTAAATCATAAACTTTCAACTTTTTGAGACTGCTAAACTATTTATTATAGTGTTTTTGCTTGCACTTACACTTTAGGAAGGAAACTAATAGTCTAGAGTTGGTAAAGCAGACTATGATAAATGCAAAGTTTAGGAAATATTACTCTCTTAAGATGCAGTGATTAGATAGTAGAGGTGGAGCTTTGGTATTGTGAAGGTTGTTATAGGAAAATGTCAAGAAGGAAGCTAAATCCTAAAATATTTGTACTTACAAAAAAATTTGCAAAAGATCCAAAAAATAAAAATTAAGAATTCAAAGTTTTTATTGGAAAAAAGATGTAGGTATCTAGCTATAGCAATTTAATTGAGATGATATTATATCTATTTTCAAATTTGAAGCTCTGAAGGAGAGAGTTGTGATTTTTCAAGCATGGGGACTCGAGAACAATCCCTTTTTATCTAGCAAAAAAAAAGTGGATACCATATAATTAGGGTGGGACCCATTTCAATCCCATATAATCAATTAAATAGACTATTATACAATAATAAACACAATTTGAAAGTACAATACTAATATTTAGTTATGATTCAATATTGGTAGAGTCCATTTCAATATTTTTTTTGTGTGTTGGAGAAAAAGGGGTTGTACTCGGGTCCCCCACCCTTGACAAATCATAACTCTCTCCTTTAGAGCTTGAGAGTTTACAAATAGTTCAATTCTCATCTCAATTAAGTTGCTATAGCTAGATCCTACATATTTTTCATAAAAAGTCTAAATTCTTGATTTTAATTTTTTGGATATTTTTCAATTTTCTTTGTAAATACAAATATTCCAAAATTTAGCATCCTTATTTTTGATATTTTCTTGTAACAACCTTCACAATACCAAAAATCCATCTCTACTATCTAAACATTGCATTAAAACTCCGTGTTATCATAGTTTGCTTTACCATATATGAATTGCTAGTTTATTTCCTGAAGCATAACTATAACCACAAGAATTGTAATAAATAGTTTATATGAAAATGTGTTAATATTATAAAACACAACAAATATTACCAATGGAAAACATTAAATTAAATTTTTATCATTATTTGATTCAAGAAGTCAACATTTTATTTTTAGCTTCAAACAAACTTACTACTTCCTCTAACCATGAAAAAGAGAATTTAAGTTCATGATCCTCTATTAAAACCCCTCTACTAGCTAGTCTACCTGCATAATTTTTCCCTTCCCTTAATGTATGTATAAACTTAATTTCTTCAAGATCTATAGCAAGGTGTTTTTTTTTTGGTAATTATTATAATAGATTAACAGTGGGTTTTTATAGAGGATCCCAAAACCTTATATACAAAATCAGCCTTGCTAAATAGTGCTTCATGCCTCTTGGTTGGAAGAATAAACCTGGAAGAATAAACCTGTATGCAAAAAAAAACAAAAAGCTGCTAATTGCCCGAGGGCTACAAGTAAGGCATTTTTGCATGATTATCTTAGAAACCATGGCCATTATAACTGGGAAAACAAAAACTAGCTGGAGAAGCTGGACCATCGGAAAGCAGAAGAAGACAGCCAAGAAAACTACAAAAAATTCTCCCATACCTGGGAAATAACTTTCCACATTTTTGCTTTCCCGGAGGCAGAATTCGAAGCATACATGTTGGATAGGATCCAAGAAAAATGACTGGACTGAAACAAACCGTTGAAAATCCTATTGGAAAATTTTACCCTGGCCCAAATGGCCACTCCGTTTAGTCTTCTCACATCCAGGATTTCATCCGTACGATTTGAGGTTCTTCTTACTTCCCTTTCCCTGCTGGAAGGGAGGTTTTGGGATAAGCGCGTCACCCATCAGAGAATCGGAGTCATCCTGAAACAGCAACCGTTGGGTTCCATTTGCAACATCAGCCGCAGTTTCTTTGTCTCTCTTTTCCTTGTTGGGGGGACGACCCTGCTTCCTTTCACTACCAAAATCCACCCCTCGCTTTTGACTCCTCGTAATTCGAGGGCTAATATTACCAGGCTGGTAACCTCTTCTTCCCAGCAGGTAGTCTTCCAATATCTTTTGTGCCTCGGGAGAGTTTCGGTCATAAATTTTGGGTGAATCTTCCTATGTGGTGATAAGGGGGGGGCTATTCATTTTCCTCCTGTGGTCCTAGTTGGGGGCGCCCACCACACTGCTCGGAGTCCGGATGGGTGGTGATTTCCTCTTCTGGTAAGGAGGATTCGAGATGGTCCTTGGATGGACCTAGAGATTCATGGCCTTTCATAAAAGGGTGCTTTGTCTGACCTTCACCGTGCTCTAGAGGGTTGCAGGGATCCCGCTCCTTCTTCCTCGGCTTTTGGAGAGGACAATTGGACTGAAGATGCCCTTGAGAACTACATTGAGGGCAAAAAGTTGGCCTGTTCTCATAAACAATAGCTTGCTTGTGTAGAAAAGTACCCCCAGACCGCAGAGTAATGGAGGATGGGAGGTCCATCTCCAAGTCTGCCAAAACACAGAATCGAGCTTGGACAAATCTAGTTCAAGCTCTGGTGGGAGGGTCTAAAGTGATCAGCTCCCCGATGGACCGAGCAATACCTCTGATTACATTTTCATGCCGGCGAGAAAGGGGAAGACTCGGGAGCCTAACCCATATTGGAGCAATGTTGATATTCTGGGTATCGGGGTTAAAGTCCAAACCCCACTTCCTTAGAAAGAGACTCCTACGGCCCAAGAACCAAGGCCCTCCGGCCGAGGATTTTATAGTAGTCCTCCTTGTTGCTCAGCCTAATCACGAAAAAACCTCGGGTTAGGGCAGCCAGCTCTAAGTGACCAGAGGTCCGCCATTTGCCAGACGCCCACTTGCGAATGGTCTCCATGTCGGGACGACCACCAATAAACTTACCGATGAGGGTAAATTTTTTGAAATCCACAAAGCTTGAGAGAATTTCCGTCGGGATGTCCAACTCGTCCCCGGATGGAAATAACTCCTTGGAGAAGAGCCCGCTTAGGGTTTCAGAGGCCACTGCCAAAGCATATGACTTTCGAGGTCCATCTCCCCGTTTGTCTGGCGGATCCTTGCCGTGACTTGGCAAGGACTCCTCGGCATCCCCAGACTCTGTTTGCCCTCCCTCCACCCTGCCGAGCCCCTGGTTCGACCTGTCGACGCTCCCGTGCTCTCCCAGAACAGCCTTCCCGCCCACCGTCATCCCCACCCTCCCAAGAAACCCTAATTTCATCGCTCCCTCGGCTCTCTCACTTTGTTTTAAAGTTATATTCTATAGCAAGGTGTTTTATTTCCACAATGATATCTTGTATAATCCATGGAGTCTTTGCTTTTCTCAAAATTGCACTTATTACTATTAGTGAATCATCTTCCATCCATACTTTGTTCCATTTCACTAGTCAGCATATTTTTAGCCCTTCCAAAGTTTTCCAAACATGAGCTTCATAATTTGTCTTAAATACACTATTGAAAGCATAATGTGACAAAATATCACCCCTATTATTTCTAATTATTCCTCTTCCAACTAATGGTCCTGGATATACTTTAGAAGCTCCATCAAAATTCAATTTGACCAACTCCACTTTTGATGGTTTTCACTATATATATTATTTGCCTTTCTTTTGTTTCTCCTGTATCCAATATCATAATTCCATTTGATGACTTAAATCCATCTATCAAGGCTCTCTACTTCAATATTAGGGATTGGTTGAGTTGATAGGGTTGGTTTAGATTCCTCTATGGATAAACAAATTTTCCTTTTCATTACCTCTAAATTGCTTTCCTTTCCTTTAAATATTCTTCTATTCCTTTCCAACCATACAATCCAAAGTATTGTATCTTTCAATATATCCCAAATTGTCTATAATACCTCACTTTTGAAAGTGCTTTTCTATTTCTTTAATCATTTTTTATTGTATTTGCCAAACAGATATAGAATCTATTGTCATATTTCCTAGACTATTAAGTAGTGTCCCAAGAGATGGTTTATACTCTCCTCCTTTTTACATAAAACACATTATGAGGAGCCATGAAAACCCCTTTTCATTAGGTTATCCCAAGATAAAATTTTCCTATGACCTACTATCCATACAAACATTTTGACTTTTGGAATGCTTAGGCTATCCCAAACATCTCTCCATATTCTTAGGTATTCCTATTTTGTCGATGCTTTACATTATATCTGCTTCTTGTTGTGTATTCTCTTGAGCTATTGAACTCCTAAATTATCTTATCCTTGGATCCCATTGGAATAATTAGTGTTGTTAGCCTCCTACCAACAATTTCTATGATACTTGTAAAATAATCTTCTTTCCAATTGTATCTTCCTTCTTGATCCTTATACATAATGTTTGAAACCCTATTACCATATTTATCTTGAAGTAATCTCATCCATCGTTTCAAAATTAGATCTGTATTGAGTTATCTTTTGTCACACCAAGTATCCATCCAAATAGAAAATATTTTTCCAATTTCCATCACCTATCTTATACATTTAATCACTAGATCAAATTATTTAAATTTTTTTTTCCATAGTGCAAAACCATCTAGTATTGAGAATGCAGTATAGATTAAACTTGGGTTATTGGGCTCAATGTAGTTACTTAGAAGAATTCTTGGCCAGTGTCTTTTACTCTCTTTGTACAATCCCAAAATTACTTTTCCACTAAGAGCTAAGTTTACATCCGTAAGAACTATTAAACTGAGACCTACTCTAATTTTATCATTACACACCTTGCTCCATTTCATCAAAGGAAATTTTCTTTTATAATGTAGACTTGACCACAAAATTGATCACATGATGTAGATTAAACTTTTTTCTACTAGTTTTGACATAGTATATAAGGACATATAAAATGTTGGGATGGCCTATAAGACTAATTTAATTAACTATAATCTTCCTACTAAGCATAACCATCTATCGGAGAGCTTTGGAAGAGAAAACTAGGGCATCAGTTGGGTAGCCAAAGAGATTTTTAGTTGTTGTGGAATTGAAGATAATATTGTTGCCCTAGGAGGGCCCAATGGGGACACCTCTATATCCTCTTTTAGAGCCACAGTTCTTTTACAAATTTTTTAAAGGATAAATATCCAACAGAGACTGGAGAAGCTCAAAAAACTACATTAAAAAGATTTTTTATGGCTGCTGGAAATATATCAACATCTCAATGAGTTAATGGATGCTTGCCATAGTCAGAATCAAGGCCAAATATTGTCATTGAGTAAAGGATGGTAGAAGAAACAATTTATATAGAGCCAATCATGATTTGATCTGTAAATTCATGGGTATTCACCCTACCCTAATTTTTTGCATTCATGGGTTCAAAAAAATTGGGAGCCTCTTGGTGAGTATTCTTTGTGGTTTATTAGAAATGGATATTTTATTGTTAGTTTTTCTTCACTTGCCGATAGAAATAGAGTTTTTGAATCAAAAAAGAGGAATCATGGTCCGATAGGATTATTTGTTCAACCTTGGAGAGTGGGATTTGATCCTCAAATTGAACCCACTACTGTCCCAGTTTGGATTGGTTTATATGCACTTCTAATAGAGTTTTGGAGTGAGCAGGTATTGGAAATTATCAAAAATTCTCTTGGAAGACATTTGGGTGTTTCCAAAGACACAATGGAAGGAGACATATCCGTTTATGATAGATTATGCATGGAAATGGATCTTAGCCAGCATTTGCTGGCAGAGGTTGAACTTGAACTTGCAGGACTTTCTTGGATTCAACAACTAGATTATGAAGCATTGCATTTCATGTGCAAATTTTTCCACAAATATGGGTGTTTGGACTGATCCTTCCAAAAAAATATGAACATAAAAATGGAGTCTCCTCTAGGAATGTCAAATCTTCCTAAGGAGGATAAGTCAACAATCAATAAAGAAACAATCAACATTTATTAGGGAAAAGAAGCACAAGGAGATGGTTTTGAACAACCCAAAATAAGGAGAAGGTAAAAGAAAAAATATGGTAAAGATCAAACCCAACTCAAACCCTCCAATAGGTATGAGATCTTTAAGACACTAGTGGACCAGGAAGAAGAACAATTCATGGAAGGAGTGGATAAGAATAATAAAAATAATAACAACTATGTTCAATCCCCTCTTTCACCTCATTCCATCCTAGAGTAGGTAATTGAGTGTAGTGAGTTACCATAGTCAGAGTTTGCAAGGGCATTGATAGTGCATAACTGTAATACCCTAAAAATGATCCACTTAATTTACCTAAAGTTAAAAAAATCCAAAATCACCCATGAAACCACTCAAAAACTGCTCACATTGATTTTTGTACTAGAAATATGCTCTGTTATGATCGTTGGATGATATTGTTGTCAAGTTGATGATATCATCCCTAATTGCACAAAATCGTTTGGAGCCGACGTCCATACGATTTCGTCCAAAACCAAAATTTGCAAAAGTAGAAATGCGACAAAATCAGTTTCAACCACCTGGTTTATCTAGGGATAAGCATATTTGGGTTATTATCTTGCACCCCAATAGATATCTCCCAAATTGGGATGTATCCCAACCCCCCTAACCTCTTCCTAGCCCTCTAAAATCCCTATTTTTCTATTAAAACACCCATGGCTGATCGAATACCTGCATCCCAAATCCCACTAGGCCCTAGAACATCGTAAGCATTGTATTATCCATATTTGCAATTATTTCATTTTGTAGGTTTTCACTGTGCATCAGTCGAAGGAAGATGAAATCGTCTCAGACGATTTCGTTCAAATTACGAACAATATTGTGTCAATTCGAGATGATTTTGCTGGATCAGAGGTGATTTTTTTTGCAACCCAGTTGGGGGTAATTATAGTCAGAAGTTTGCATTTTATACTCTTAATTTCTATTCTTTTTGCATTAGATTAATTTATTTTTTGCTATGCATCTGGTGTTCACCGCATCTTACAATGAATTTGCATGATAATTATCATTTCAAATTAGGATCAACATCTATTTCTTTTTTTATGCATTTTATATCCAGTTTGTAAAATCAATTAATTGTTTATCCTGCATTATTAAACATATTTCACTGCATCTTGTAGTATTTTCCATTGTTTTGGCATCAAATTATGCTGTTGCAGATTTTTGATGAATGTAGACGATATTGTTCGATTTTGGATGATTATGTGCAATCTTACAGGCAATTTCAACAAATCAACGACGATCTGGACTGCATCAAGTGTTAGAATATTCATCAAACATCTAGAATCAGGTATGTTAGTCAAATTTCTTCAAAAGCACTATGTTTAGTTGTATTTAATCATTTTTCTATTTGTTGTTTGCATATAAATCACAAAATTGCATATAGATTAAGTAGTTTCATTTTAGCCAAACCTAGGTCGTATGTAAAATGAACACATCAAAACATCATTCCACCTAGGCTTGAAAACTACCACAAAATGTTTCTTGGTGAACCCACCATCCGTCGACAAATCACCAAAGAGGGCACAAATTCAAGTGCCTCTCCTTCGAGGTGTAGCCCTATAATTTTCCCATCCCCCTTCTAGGAACAGATCCATCAGCTTGAAGGAAAGGGGCACAAAAATTTTAAGCCTACATTCTTTGGATCACAATCAGAGTTTACAAGGGCATTGATAGTGCATAACCAATAGTAGTCGATAATTAAGGATGTCATCATGGGTATAGCAAAAAAGAAGAGAGAAAGGCCAACCCTAGGGATAACTTAGGTGGAAAAGAGATAAAAATATTAGCTCTCAGGGAGTGGATATAAAATCAAATAAGAAATTGACAACAGTTCAAGGAGACAAACTAAACTGGAGGATCGATGAGGCCAATAGATTTTTACTACTCTCAAGGTAACCAATGATTATACAATCATGGAATGTTAGGGGTTTAACAGTAGAATCCATCAATATGTTGCTCGAATACTCTTACAAAAATTTAAAACAAATTTATTTCTTATCCAGGAGACAAAAATGTTGTTGGATATTATGTGTAAAACAATAAATAGACTTTGGAGGGGTGTTGGTCATATGGAAGTGGCTGTCCAAGGGGCCTCAAGGGGGGTAGTTACTTTGTAGAAATATCTTGAATGGGTGAAAATAGAAAATATAGCTTGGAGGGGTGTCCTCACATCACATTTTAGGAACAATGTGAGAACTGAGCAGGTTTTAATCACAAATTTTTATGGGCATCAAAACCTAGATGGTCAAATGCATCAATGGAAAGTTGTGTATAACATGAGAGTCTTAAGGGAGGACTTAAACTAGATTTTTGATGGGGATTTTAATGCTAAATTATCCTCTAGAGCTCATGAAGGAGGAACCCCAATTTTAGACCCAGGGGATTGACTTATGATTGCCAAAGTCTAGGAATTACACTTGGTGGATATTAAATGCCTTGGAACCAACTATACTTGGACTAATAAGAGGAGGGAGCCACATAGTAGGAAGGTGAAGTTAGATCATTTTTTCAAAGGAGGTATTTGTGAAATGGAATATAAAATTTCAAATTTTGGAAGGTCTAGTTTCATATCACTTTCCCATTTTGTTGGAAGGGGGGATCAAAATAGTGCAGTGTCACAAACCATTTAAATTTGAAAAACTTTAGCTACAAAAAGAGGAACTTCGAAAAAAATTCCACAGTGGTGGGAAGAGGGCTTCCCAACATATGGGACAACAATGTTTAGATTCCACAAGTAGCTTCATTACGTCAATGATCAACTAAAACAGTGGAGGCTTCCATGTCCAAAGATCTCCATTGGTGGCTAGATGAGATGAGGTTCAAAAAAACTTTAGGGAAGGAACAATTACAGAGCAAATCAAAGAAGAGGATGATGCATTGCGTAAAATGGTTGAGGATAATTACAACCAATAGGAGACCTAGAACCACTTGGTTATTTGAAGATGATAAAAATACCAAAATTTTCCATCGGGTTGCTTGTACTAGGAGATAGATGAAAAAAATGGAAGCTCTTCAATATGAGAACGAACACTCCTTTGATACAATTATAGATATGCATTTCCATTTAACAAATTATTTTTCTAAACTATTTAAGGAAAATATGGCGCAAGAAGAACAGGTTCAAAAAGAAGTTCTTGTTGTCATACCCTCTATTATCTCTGAGGAAGAAAATCAAGCCCTACTTAAACCCATTGATAAAGAGGAACTAAAGAAAGTAGTCTTTGGAATGAGCATAAGAAAAACACCAGGTCTAGATGGCTTTCCAATTGAGTTTTTTACACCTTTTGGGACAACTTGGAGGAGGATGTAATGGTTGTTATGGAGGAGTCCAAAGGTAGTAAAAGAATTCTTAAATCATTAAATCATACTTTCATTGCCTTCATTACAAAAGGGGAGGAGGGGGTACACATTTCAGATTATAGACCTATTGCCTTATGCAATGTCATATATAAAATAATCACAAAGGTAATGGTTGAGTAGCTAAAACCTCTTCTACATAGCATTATCTCCTCAGAGAAAGGGGGTTTTGTAAAGGGAAGGCAAATATTGGATGGTGTGGTTCTAGCTTAGGACATAGTCCATTCAATGTAAAAATTTGGTAATAGGGGAATATTCATAAAATTGGATATGTCAAAGGCTTATAATAGGATGGAGTAGAGCTTCTTGTCAAAGATGATGGCAACCTTTGGTTTCTCTCAGGATTGGATAGAATGGGTCATGAATTCTATTTCTACTCTGACATACTTAGTGTTAATCAAGGGTCTACCCTCATAACCATTTGGAGATACTTGAGGCCTTCCTCAAGGAGATACTTGTTCCCCTATATTTTTCTCATATTGGTTGAAGGTTTGGGTAGACTCATATTGAAGATAAGACAACAAGATTTGCTAATAGGTATCAAGGTGGGTGAGGAAGTTTTGACTCACCTACAGTTTGTGGATGATACAAGATTGGTGGGAGTGGCCAACTTCAGGGAAGCAAGAATGATTAGAGATACACTTAATGTCTATCTTAGGGCCAAAAACCAAGTCATCAATGATAAAAAATCCAAAGTGGTATTTTTTCAATCTTGATCAAAGGCTTGAAGATAAAATTTTAGAGATCTTAGGATTCACAAGGACTTCTCTCCTAGTGGTATTGTATCAAGGAAAGAATTAATAATTGATCTCACAAATAGTTAACCTATGGGGGTAGATTAACTTTTTTACGATCAATCATTTAGGTCATACCAATTTATAAATTTTCTATCCTTGCTGCCCCACATACCATATGGAATGGACAAGATGGCTAGAATTTTTTATGGGGATGAGTAAAAGAAGAGAGAAAATGGGCCTTAGTAGGTTGGGAGAAATTAACCCAACCCAAAGTAAAAGGAGGTTTAGGACTGAGGAGATCAAAGTTAAATAATAAAGCTTTGGCTAGAAAGCTTTATTGGAGGTGGATTTCCCAACCAACTTCTTTATTTAGTAAAGTTTTAACTAGTAAATATTTGGATAGGTAAATCCAAACGAGATGAGTCATTTTCCTTTGGATGGTAATAGATTCTTAGTGTGGTAGGCTCTAAAGTTAGAATCTCAGGTAGTTAAATATGGATTATTTTGGAAAGCGAGGAGAGGGGAGAAGGCATGTTTTTGGATAAATTCATGGGATCAATACCCACCTATCATTATTGAATTCCTAGAACTACAACCAATAAAAACAACCATGGAAACTAGGGGTTGGGTCCAAATTGAAAGTTATTTCAACACTAGTCAACTAGGGGATTATAAGTTTAAGCAATTTAATAAGTTGGATGAGTGGCCAATTACAATCCCTCTAGAATTGACACCCATCATGACTAAAATATTAGCAGAAAGATTTCTCATAGGTAGAGATGAGGAGGATTAATTATATTGGTGCTATGGGAGCCTTGGTGTCTACATAGTGAAGTATGGATATGATAATATCCTTACAGAGCCTCCTTCTCATGCATATCAGGTTGAGATTGGAGAAATATTTGGAAATCCAAGGGTTAGACGAAAGTAAACTTTTTTTCTTGGCAGTTCATGCATAATAGAATTTTTAATTTTGATAATATCAAACGTAGGGGAATCATTGGTCCATCTCAATATATTTTATGCTACAAGAGTGAGGAAAATCTTGACCACTTGCTGTTTGAGTGCCCATTCACGTGCCAGATCTGGGAGAGATGGTTTTTATCTTATAAAATTTGAGTTAATGGTGATTTGAATAGATTAAGATTTGAGGAATATGGAAGAGGGGTAGATTTAAATCTAAAACTCTTTGTATTAGTTGGAAGCTTGGATTAAAATTCATTTGGTGGCAAGTGTGGTTGGAGAGAAATGGCAAAATTTTTAAAGAAACCTTTTCATATTTAGATGGAGTTTGGTAGGTCATTTGGAGCACAGTAACATAAACTATGGCAGTATATGCTAAAGAGGAAACTTGGGTTGTTATACAGATAGTAGAGAAGGAAGTTGAAGTGAAATATGGATAGGATAAAATTATTTGGAAACCACCCCAAAAGGCTGGATTAAATTTAATACTGATGGAGCTGCAAAAGACAATCCGAGTAGAGCTAGAATTGGAGTTGTTTGTAAAAATCATATTGGTACAGTGCTCTATTGGGAACTATAAGACCTAGGAAGGGCCCAAAATAATGAAGTGGAAGCCTTAGATATCAAATATGCTTCTATTTGGGCAGTATTACAAGGTTACAAGAGGATAATCCTAGAATCAAGTTCTCAAATTGTTGAGCAAAGTGTTGTCATTGTTGTCAACACACCATTATTGTTTACACAAAGCCATAAGCAGTTTGTAGGGGTAACTAAAGAGATTATATAATTGTGAAAATGAGAGCAATGGAATAATTATCCATACCCAGGTGGTAACTAAAAATGAGCAGGGGTAACTAAAAAGATTCAAAAGTGTTTGGAAAATAGGTGGAGGTTTCTAAAATAGTATTTCCATTATCATCTTCTTTACTGTCGTTAGATGTATAAAACACATTCCACAAAGACCATGTGAATAGAGGGTAAGGTTCAAGATTGGTTTAGACAGTGTTTAACATCTTCAAGAAATGATCAGGGTGTAAATTTCGAGGATAGATTAGCAACTGTTGAGAATTCATTTGGAAGTTTCTAGTAATTGAGAGAAAAACAGTTGTAGGTAGACAGTGAGCCATCCGTGGAGTATGGAGAATGTCTTACTAGATGATGTGTAATTTAATTATTTTATCTCGTTATCACACATTGTATTCAGGTGGAGATTCACCAACTTGGAAAATAAAAATATTATACCAAACATTGTGCTTCAACTGGTGATAAGGCATGACATAGGGGAGAAAAATCATATATGCTATATTGAAACCATAGGGAGAATCATTTGGACAAAATAGGGACAAAATATGTGTCAAATTTGTGTGAGGCACAATTAGGAAAATGTGCTATTGGGAGTGCAAGTTTGAATAATGAAAGCTGGTCAGAGAATGCGAGTAGGAGCCCAACACAAAAGTCTCATCAAAACCACCATGACTAGATTGGCACATTTTTTGGTGTAGTGAGCTAATTTTCCTTTCAGGCAAAGAGAAGAACTGATTCACCAGTTAAAAAATCAATGGATCTCACTATAGCAAAGTGATGGGGAATACTTCATAGTCATGGGGATCTACCAGTTATATGGGAGAACAAGCCACTTATCACTTCCTTGATAATGCATATATTTATATTGTGGTTCCCTATTCTTGGTGACTTTTTTTCTTGACAAAGTTAATAGTTTGATACTTTGAAATTTTTGTGGTGGTTCTAGAGGCATTGTGGTGGTTAAAGTCTATTGTATGGTTGGATCCCAACTAAGTTTTGAATTTAGTATGCATGCGCTCAATTTGTAATGCATTTTTAAGAGTGTTGGATACTTTCAATAAATAAAGCAAGAGGGCCTCTCTACACAAATAATTATATTATTTTTAGTTGTTGTCGAATCTCCAAAAATAATCATATGGATTGATCAGGTATTTCAAAACCAATGAAAACAATGAGGAAGATATGATTGTATCAACCTTGATTAAAAAAAAAGGGTTTTTATTTGTGTGTGTCGAATTTTTGAAGACCAAGTGGGTGCTTGGAATAGGGGTTGGTGCTCCTTTCAGTTGGCGCTGATAAAGTGAGGTAGATCGGTGTCTTTCCTTCCAGTGGGTGCTGGTAAAATTGTTGTAAAGCTTTGCTTTGCAGAGGCTCGATTTGGACAGTAGATCCAAGCAGTCATTTTTGTGGATGTAGCCAAAATGGTGAACCACGTTACATACTGAGTTTTGTGCTGAATGCTTTGTGTGTTTGATTTGTTTACTTTGTGCATTGAAGTTTTAAGCTACACTGATTCACCCCCCCTCTCAGTGTCATAGTGTGACCAACAATTGGTATCAGAGCATCAAGTTCCTAGGTTAAAGCTTAATCAGCTTGGGTAGATCCTAGTTTACACTATGGCTGGATATGATAATTACTCCACAAACAAAGTTCCCCTATTCAATGGTACTGAGTATGCCTTTTGGAGTCTTAGGATGAGAACCTATTTGAGATCACTAGGCTTTGATTTTATGGAGATGATCACAAATGGATACACCATTCCAAAAAATCCTCCTATAGATGTTGTTGAAAAGAAATTATATGAGACTGATGCAAAAGCCATAAATGCCATTCTTTATGCATTAGCAAACAACGAATTAGTCAAGGTGATGAACTGCACAACTGCTAAGGAATTTTGGGATAAATTGAAGAGCATTCATGAAGGAGATGCCAAGATTAAGGAAGCCAAATTACAAACATTCAGAGCTCAGTTTGAAGGATTGAAGATGAGTGAAGATGAAGATGTTGTTGCATTCATGCTCAAGGTTAATGAGGTGGTCAATTCAATCAGAGGCTTAGGAGAAGAAATAAAGGATTCTGTTATAGTAAAGAAAGTACTTAGATCTCTCCCACAAATATTCGACTCAAAATTTTTTGCCATTGAAGAAGCCAAATATCTAGACACCTTTTCTATGGATGAAATGCATGGATCTCTAACAACATATGAAATGAGGATAGGCAAGGATAAGCCTTCTGAGAGAGAAGCAACATTCAAAGCACTAAAGAACATCAAAATCAAACATGATTCAGATGAGGATGTTGTATCTGATGAAGTAGAAGCAAACTTTGTCCGAAAGCTCAAGAGAGGACAAGGCAAATACAAAGGTAAGCTTCCATTTAAATGCTTTAACTATGGAGGTGTTGGACATTTTGCAGCTAAATGTCCTTACAAAGAAAAGGATGATGGTGATCAATATGCTCAAAAGGAAAAAGGTGAAAGCTACACAAGAAGGTATACAAATTCAAGGAGAAGTAACTTCAAGAAGAAAAGCTTTGTCTCTTAGGAAGATAAATACACATCTGATGATAGTATGCATGATGAGCCTGAAGAAGATGTTGATGAAGTTTTGTTTATGGCCTTTGAAGAAAAAGAAAAGAAATCTAAAACTATAGAAGAATTAAAAGATGAAGAACCAGATGCTGAGGTGGATCTAGAAGGAGAATTGATTGCTGCCCTTGAAGAGCTGGATAAAGAAAGGAAAAATAACAAAAAGCTATCCAAGAAACTTGAAGAATCAATTAAGGAAGCTGAAGACTTATGCATTCAGATAGAAGAAGCCAAGAAAATAGAAGAAGACTTGCTGATTCAAATCAGTGGCAAGATTGATGCATGCAGTACACTTGAAGAAGAAATTGTGTCCTTGAGAAAGAAACTTGAAAAGGCATCTTCGCAAATAAACACATGTTTAAAATTTGAGAAAAATTCAGAGATGTTAAAACTGCAAAGAGATCCCAAGATTAAGTTCGGTCTTGGATTCGAATTTGGAGAATCTTCAAATACTACAGAAAATGAGAAGCCCATAGCTGATGATACAAAGCAAGAGGAGACCAAAGATAGCTCAGAAAACCAGCCACAAGAAGAAAGAAATATTGAACAAAAGAAAACAAACTTTGTAGACAAGGATGGATTCACCAAAGTTGTTCATCCAAGGAGAAATTTCCCAAGAAGACCCCCAACAAATTATCATCAGTATGATAGGTTTTATCCTCCTTTTTCTAATTACAATAATGCTTTTTATGGCTACTATTACAATTGCAATCAATATGGCCATAAAATTGTTGAATGTAGGCTTAACAAGAAAGCTATGAATTTTGCTCACACAAATACTTTTGCTCCATTATTAGAATATAATATTGAATGTTATAACTACCATAATTATGGGCACATTGCCAAGCATTGTAGAAGCAGATTTGTAAATCAGCCAAGGCAAGAAAGAAGTCACCATAGACCTCCAAGAATGAAAAATAGTCATCCTCTTGAGAAAAGTGATCAATCTCATGCTGAAAAAGAAAGTGTAGCTGAAGCAAAATCAAAGACCAAAGAGAAGTGGATAGAAAAAGGAAAGGAGAAGGAGATTAAGGAGTCTCTAATTGTTCAAACAACTCTTAATGCACAAAATAAATCAGCACCATGGATACTTGATAGTGGTTGCACTAATCATATGAGTGGGGACAAAAGACAATTTATAGATTTGCAGAAGCATGAAGGTGGAACAATCAAGTTTGGCAACAATGATGGAGCAAATATTGTTGGAAAAGGTACAATAAATTTGAATAAAGGCAACATCAAATCACATGATGTATTTTATGTTGATGGATTAAAGCATAACTTGTTAAGTGTTAGCCAAATTTGTGATAAAGGATGTGATGTTATATTCAAAGCTCATGGGTGTGAGATAAGAAATGCAAAAAATGGAAGGCTCTTAGCTGAAGCAACAAGAACTGCAGGTAACCTATACAATCTCAATGAAACAATAGGTAAATCTTGCTTGCTTGGATAGGTTGATGAAAGTTGGCTATGGCATAAGAGGTTAGGACACATCAATTTTGACAATCTGGTCAAAATCAGCTCAATGAATGCAGTAAGGTATATCCCAAAGATCTCCAAGCCCTCTAATAGCATTTGTTCATCTTGTCAACAAGGAAAGCAATCTAGATCAACTTTTAAAGCAAAAGAGCACTACTCAAAAAGGCCTCTAGAATTGGTGCATACAGATCTTTGTGGTCCTATGAGAACAAGAGGATTGAATGGAGAGAGATATTTTATTCTTTTCATAGATGACTTCTCAAGAATGACATGGGTGGCATTCTTAAAGGACAAGTCAGAAGCATTTGATAGATTCAAAGTTTTTAGAGCAATGGCTGAAAATGAAATTGGAAAAAGGATCAAATGTTTAAGATCTGATCGTGGTGGAGAGTTTACATCAGGAGAATTTGAAAGGTATTGTCAAGAAAGAGGTATAAAAAGGCAACTTTCAGCAGCAAGAACTCCACAATAAAATGGAGTTGTAGAAAGGAAAAATAGGACTGTGCAAGAAATGGCAAGAACCATGCTAAATGAATCACATGTAGCTGATAGATTTTGGA
This sequence comes from Wollemia nobilis, assembly GCA_028583015.1. Taxonomy (NCBI): domain Eukaryota; kingdom Viridiplantae; phylum Streptophyta; class Pinopsida; order Araucariales; family Araucariaceae; genus Wollemia; species Wollemia nobilis. Next base: position 1,324,729 of record JAQPPZ010003287.1, on the reverse strand, counting down.
AAGAAGCAATACTCACAGTTGTGTACATTCAAAATAGATGCATGCTTAGAGTGAACTTCAATAAGACACCATATGAATTGTGGTTTGGAAGGAAAGCATCAATAAAATATTTTAGAGTTTTTGGCAGCAAGTGTTATATAAGGAGAGATGAAAACAATCTTGGAAAATTTGACACAAGAGCTGATGAAGGAATTTTCCTTGGTTATTCATACAAAATCAAGGCTTACAGGTGCTACAATAAGAGACTTCATAAGATGGTAGAAAGTGCAAATGTGAAGGTAGATGAAGGATCAAGTCATGTTACAAACAAAGAAGAGCAGCCCCCAATTCATCCAAATATCAAAGAAGAACATGAAGTAGAGAAAATCGAAGCAGAAGAAGAGCAAGTTGCAACACCCAAATCACCTACAAGGTATGTCCAAAAGAACCACCCAAGAGATCAAATTATTGGAGATCCCAATGCTGGTGTACAAACAAGAAGGAAAATTTTAACAACAGGTGAGCATGTTAATTTCTCTTTGCTATCCACAGTTGAACCCAAAATTTTTGTTGAAGCAAGTAGAGATGAAATTTGGATGAATGCAATGCATGAAGAGCTAAATCAGATTGAGAAAAATAAGACATGGGAGTTAGTTCCAAGGCCTACAAATAAGAATGTTATTGGCACAAAGTGGGTCTTCAGGAATAAGCTTAATGAGGATGGACAAGTAGTGAGAAACAAGGCTAGACTTGTTTGCAAAGGATATGCCCAAGTTGAAGGAATTGATTTTGAAGAAACTTTTGCACCTGTGGCTAGATTAGAAGCAATTAGAATGTTTCTTGCATTGGCAGCCTACAAGAACTTCAAGATACATCAAATGGATGTAAAATCAGCATTTTTGAATGGCAAGCTAGAAGAAGAAGTGTACATAGAGCAGCCTGATGGATTTCAGATTGGAGAAGACAAAAACATGGTATGCAAGCTAAAAAATGCACTATATGGTTTAAAACAAGCCCCAAGAGCATGGTATGCAAGGTTGGACAACTATCTACTATAGCAAGGATTCAAGAAAGGTATGGTTGATAGCAATTTGTATGTCAAAACTGTGAAATATTATCAACTTGTCATTGTTGTCTATGTAGATGATATCATATTTGGTGGATGCAAGGATGAGATATGCAAAGAATTTGCTGATCAAATGCAAAATGAATTTGAAATGTCTATGCTTGGTGAGTTGTCATACTTCCTTGGTTTGCAAGTGAGTCAATTAGACAAAGGCATATTCATATCTCAAACCAAGTATGTGAGGGAGATGTTGAAAAAGTTTAACATGGAGGATAGCAAACCTGTGAGCACTCCCATGATGACTAGCTATAAATTGAGTAAAGAGGATAATTCATCTCTTGTAGATCATAATCTTTATAGATCAATGATTGGTGGTCTACTATATTTAACTGCATCTAGGCCAGACATATTACAAGTAGTGTGCATGGTTGCAAGATTTCAAGCAGCCCCCAAGGAAACACATGTTACTGTAGTAAAAATAATTTTTAGATATCTCAGAGGCACCATGGATTATGGATTGTGGTATCCCAAAGGTAAATATTTCACTCTTATTGCATATTCAGATGCTGATTGGGCTGGTTGTATTGATGACAAAAAAGCACAAGTGGTGGTGCTTTCTATCTTGGTGACAAGCTTGTTTCATGGCACAGTAAAAAGCAAGACTCAGTGTCATTGTCTACAGCTGAAGCAGAGTACATAGTTGCAGCATCTTGTTGCACACAAGTTTTATGGATGAAGCAAACACTCAAGGATTTAGGTATTGTTTGTAGTGAACCAATTCCTCTTCTATGTGATAATACAAGTGCCATTAACATTTCCAAAAATCCTGTCATGCATTCAAGGACAAAGCACATAGCAATCAAGTATCATTTCTTGAGAGAGAAGGTTGTTGAGAATGAAGTTCAGTTGGAATTTGTTCCAACCATAGAGCAGGTAGCAGATATATTCACCAAGCCATTTCCCAAAGAGGTCTTCGAATATTTGAGATAGAAGTTGGGAGTGGTTACACTACCCAAACACTAGAGCATTGGTGGAAGCACATTCTCAGGGGGAGCAACTCATTGTTTTATCTTAATGCTCCTGTGTATGGATTTTAATGTTTTCTATTTTTAACATTGTCTTGAGAATGTCATGCATGGATTCAAGGGGCGTTTGCAGCCAAAGAAATTGTTGTGTGCAGTCAAAATAATGAATAGTTTATAGGTAAACATGGTAGTGTGCAGCAATACATTGAGTTCAGCCCTTTGTTATTGTTGTCAAAGGGGGAGAAGAGTGATGGTCGTTGTATCAGTGTGTTGACAACAATTCCAAAGGGGGAGATTGTTGAGCAGAGTGTTGTCATTGTTGTCAACACACCATTATTGTTTACACAAAGCCATAAGCAGTGAGCAGGGGTAACTGAAGAGATTGTATGATTGTGAAAATGAGAGCAATGGAATAATGATCCATACCTAGTTGGTAACTGAAAATGAGCAGGGGAAACTTAAGATATTCAAAAATGTTTGGAAAATAGGTGGAGGTTTCTAAAATAGTATTTCCATTATCATATTCTTTACTATCATTAGATGTATAAAACTCATTCCACTGAGACCACGTGAATAGAGGGCAAGGTTAAAGCTTGGTTTAGACAGTGTGTCATCTTCAATAAATGATCATGGTGTAATGTTCAAGGAAAAACTGGTAATTTTTGAGCATTCCTTTGGAATTTTCTAGTAATTGAAAGAAAAACGATTGTAGGTAGACAATGAGCCATCAACAAAGTATGGAGAATGTTTGACTAGATGATGTGCAATTTAATTCTTTTATCTTGTTATCGCACACTATATTCAGGTGGAGATTCACTGAATTGGAAAATAAAAAAACTATACCAAACATTGTGCTTCAAATGGTGACAAGGCACGACATAGGGGAGAAAAATCAGACTTGCTATATTGAAACCATAGGGAGAATCATTTGGACAAAATAGGTACAAAAAATGTGTCAAATTCATATGAGGCATAATTAGGAAAATGTGCTATTGGAAGTGCAAGTTTGAACAATAAAAGCTGGTCAGAGAATGTGCACAAGAGCCCAACACAAAAGTCTCACCAAAACCACCATGACTAGATTGGCACATAGTTAGGTGCAGTGAGATATTTTTCTTTTAGGTAGACATAAATATTGATTCGCTAGTTAAAAAATTGATGGAGCTCACTACAACGAAGTGATGGGGAATACTTCATAGTCATGGGGAGTTTCTAGTTCTGTGGGAGAAACAAACCATATGTTACTTCCTTTATAATGCATATATTTATATTGTGGTTCCCTATTCTTGGTGACTCTTTTGCTTGACGAAGTTAATAGTTTGATACTTTGAAATTTTGGCGGTGGTTCTGGAGGCATTGTGGTGGTTGAAGTCTATTATATGGTTGGATCCCAACTAAATTTTTAAATTTGTCTGCTGCACTCAATATGTAATTTATTTTTAAGAGTTTTGGGTACTTTCAATAGACAAAGCAAGCGGGCCTCTCTACACAAACAATTATATTATTTTTAGCTGTTGTCGAATCTCCAGAAATAGTCATATGGAGTGATCAGGCATTTCAAAACCAAAGAAAACAATGAGGAAGAGATGATTGGATCAACCTTGATTAAAAAAAAGGCCTTTATATGTGTGTGTCAAATTTTTTAAGAACAAGTGGGTGCTTGGAATAGGGGTTGGTGCTCCTTTCAGTTGGTGCTAATAAAGTGAGGTAGACCGGTGGCTTTCCTTCTAGTGGGTGCTGGTAAATTTTTTGTAAAACTTTGATTTGTAGAGGTTGGATTTGGAAAGTAGATCCAAGCAATCATTTTTGTGGATGTAGCCAAAATGGTGAACCATAATACATACTGAGTTTTGTGCTGAATGCTTTGTGTGATTGATTTGTTTACTTTGTGCGTTCAAGTTTTAAACTACACTAATTCACCCCCCCTATCAATGTCATAGTGTGACCAACACAAATAATGGTAGGATCTCTGGATTGCATGAGGAAATTTGCTTTGAAGACATGGAGGTTGAGGATTCTTGTCACTCAAATTAAGGAATTGTGGAGGGAATTATATGATGTGATTCTAGTTTATGTGAGTAGAGATCTAAATAAAGTGGTAGACTTCCTGGCTAAGATGGGTACTGAGAAGGAGGTAGGGGTTCAGTGGTATAGTGAAATGGCTATTGAGGATGAGAGGATTAGGTAGGTTAGTGAGAAAATCCAGTGTTTAGCTAATTTGGACAAAAATTGTAGAAATATGGTTTAGGAGTTTTGTGCCCCAATGTAGATCTTCTTTTATAGTTGTAATAGGTGAACAACCATTTTAGAAATATGGTTTAGGATATTTGGATCCAATGTAGATCTTCTTTTATTGTTGTTAACATGTGCTCTCTTTGGCTAAATCTGGGAGAAGTCTCATCCCAACTTGTAAATGATATTTGTTTTAATATAAGTTTTTCAAATTATTTTTCAAAAAAATTATAACCATCTACCTTTCCATTATGGTAGTTTATTTTAAACTTTACTTATAACTAGATTCCATAATTCTATCCTTAGCCTCACATCCCTAGATATATCTAGCAAATTTGCCTCCTCTAATTGAAGTAACCTGCATATCCCTACTTTTATTCCAGCTAGAGTGTTTAGAAAGTTAATTTTATATTTTGTCCTATTAACTTTATGCCTTGTCTCTCTTTCATATTCCTTCAATAAGTTATTCAAATCTTGGGTTGCATTTATCCTTGCCCTTCCAAAAAGGGCTATATCATCTACAAAATTTTTATGGGTGATGTTATTTATGTTATTACTAGCCTTAAGTTTTCTTATTATCCCATATTTGTATGCCTTCTTCAAGTTCCTTCCTAATACCTCTGCCATAATAATGAACAAATATGGTGATAGAGGATCTCTCTATCTAAAACCCCTGTTGGATTTAAATGATTATGTTACTAGTCCAATGACCAACAAAAAATATGATACTATAGAGATGCAAGCTCTAATTCATCTATTCTATTTCTTCCCAAGTCTAAATTTTTCTAATGCTACCAAAAGAAAAATTCCATTTAAACTTATCATAGGATTTATTCATATCATGTTTTAAGATCTTTTCTCCCTATTTTCTTGAAGGTACTGAGTGCATAACTTCATGAGCTACTATAATACTATCCAAAAATTATCTCCCTTTCATAGATCCTCCTTTCTCTTCTAAAATAATTTAACCTAATAATGGCCTTAACTGATTTACCATCACTTTGGAGATTATCTTATATGCCATGTTACATAGGCTTATGGGCCTAAATGAATAAAAATAATTCTCCATTATTTTTTGAAATTAAGGTAAGAAATTTTGTATCTATTTTATAAGGTATGTATTGTTTTACCCTAAACTGTTCCACTACCACCAATAAAGAATCCTACACTATTTCCTAGTTATGCTAATAAAATGCTACTAAGAGCCCATTTGGACTTGGGGATTTATCCTTATCAAAAGAGAAAAGAGTTGAATGAACTTCTTCTAGAGTAATAGGCCCCAAAAATTTGCTATTATATTCATTTGTTATAACTAAAGGTACTTCTTGCAATAATTCATAATTAAGAAATTCAATCTCCTCTGATCCTAGAATATATTGGTAAGAAAGCCTTACCTCCTTTCTAATTTCCCTTTGGTATTCAATCCAAAACCCTTCTACTGATTTAATTCTACTAATTTTGGATGCTGATCTATGTACTTTTTCCATCCTATGAAAAAAATTTGTGTTTTTATCTCATTTAAACCAAGTCTATCTCGATTTTAATTTCCAAAATTTCTCTTCCTTAAAATATTATGATATTCACTAAGCAAATCCACTTCCTTCGAGATTTGATTATTGTGTCCACCTTTTAGTAATTTTGAAAGTTTTTCTTTTAGTTTTTTCTTCTCAAAAATGTTTTTGAAAGTGTTCTTGTTCCATTATTTTAATCTAGATGTCATTATTTTAAATTGTTTTGAAAGTGTATACAACTCACAATTTCCTAAATAATTCCATGTTTGTGGTGTCATATCAAGAAATTGAGGATGATCTTCCCACATCTACTCATATTTAAAATATGATATTTTTTGAATTTACTTACCACCATTTTAACTATTATTGGCAAGTGTTCTAATTGAATCCTTGTCAAGGTATTAATAGTAGCACAAGTCTCTTCATCTAGCTAATGATCTAAGAATATGTATTTATCTAATTTTTGCTATCAGATTTTGGTCTGTCCTATTGTTAGTCCATGTATAGTTGTCCTCTTCAAATTTAACCTCCCTTAGATTATTCTTATGAATAAAATTTAAGAAATCTCTCATACTTAGGGTTATTTTCCTAATTCCACAAAATTTTCATCCAACTTGATTATGGCATTAAAATTCCTATGATCATGAATCTAGTTTCTTTGTTTTTACTTCTCATAAAGGCTTAAATCCCACTCAATACTTATGATATGTATAATTGAGTTGTAGGTCCATAAACATTGATAAGGATGAAACAAATATATACAAAGTAGCATGTGACTAATGAGGCTACCTAATGCCTAGTTTGATAAATGGTTTCACATGAGGTTCTAGTTGGATTCTAACATGTTAGAATTCTCCCTACCACTCCTCAATACACAATATCCCATTCACATCTTGCCCATACTTTTTTCATAGTTTTGGAAAATTCTTCCTTTTGTCATTTTAATTTCTTGGATACAAAGAATAATAGGTTTATTACTTAAACAGATGTTCCTAATACAAATTTTCTTTGAGGGGGCATTAAAACCAGATGGTAATCATGTATCATTAGGGGCTACTGGCCCATTATTTTGTTGTTTGGTAAAGAGAAGTTCAACCAACTTAGAATGCGTTCCTTTCCTATGTTTGCTCTTGTTTACCTAACTCTCGCTTGAAAATTTGAATGTTTTTCTCTTTTTGATTTACCAATATTGGGAGTAAGGTATTATTATCCTATTCCTCAATATTATTTCACAACTTTTTTTCATTAGATTTATCCTATACTATCATTGCTACGAAAGCTTTTGACTTATCCTTCTCATTTTCTAGTATTTCCTTATTAATGGTAGATGTATTAACATATAATATTGTGTTTTATCTACTACTTTTATTCTCCAAAATGGTACATGGTACTTGAAGAGAGTATTCAAAATATGATGATGCACATTACTTAGGTTTAATGGAAATTCTCATCCCTAAAATAGGATCATACTGAATAGACAATTCCTTGTTAATTTTTCAATCTTGTTGTATAATGTCCTCTAAAATCTGATTTGCTTTTTCTTCATAGGCTGAAGACTCAAAATACTTTGTATTTCTTCCAATATCCTTCCTCATAGGTCTCCACTATTTTTTGAAGAGGTTGAAAAGTGGGGGTATATCAGGGTCAGCCTTACTGTGAATTGAACTTAGGTCTCTGTTAAGAAATCCCAATGACTTTTGGCATTACGGTGTCCCTATTGGGATAGTCTCCACTATTTATTTACTTTCATTTTTCTAGACCTATTTTTTAGAAGTTGAAAACCACACTTATCCATATCCAATTGTAAGTTTCTCTTGTGGTTTTATACATATGTTTTTATTAAAATTTTCTTAGGGCATGATTCTCAATATGCTCCACCTCATGATATATTATACATTTGAAACATATGTTTTCATTATCCATGGTTTGGATCCACAAATTACCCCTATACTTAAGAATGATTGATTTTGTTAAAGGTTTATTGATATCAATTGTGACTTATATTCAAGCATAAATAGGCAAGAATTTGTCTTTTGTACTTTTTGAAATCTCAAGGAGTTCTCCCATAGTGTTGCCTATTACCTTCGAGGTATCCATTTACCATAATTTAATAGGTAACCCATGCATCTTGACCCATATTGGTACTAGAGATAGATTTATATTTTCAGGTGCAAAGCATTCATATCAATGGGTAAAGAAGAGTCCTATTGTAAATACCTAAAATTAGACCATCTAATTTAGACCAAATTTTGACATAAATGTAGAAAAAGGTCAACCTAGCCATGACAACTAACTCAAACTCAAAATTTATAGTCAAAACTTCGTAGTAGCGAATTTATCATCTTAGAGCAAATTCACCATCAAGTGAATATGCTTTATAGCTAGAATATTCACAACCAATTCAAAATTTCCAACCAATTCAAAACTTCTAGCTCCTTATTAGATTTGACCTATAACGATCAAAATCATGAATTCACTAAGTTAGCAAATACACTAATCCCTTATTCACATCTAACACACAAAAGCTTTAATATAACCTATAATATCTAGTAAGGACGATAATCAATCCTGCCTACCCCTATGCCATTATAGACGATCAACATGCAGGAGGAAGGTAGATAAGTTTTCTCCATGTACTCAAATCAGTTCCAAATAAGGGGGCATCTAATTTAAGGTAATCTCATCAATCAACTAGTCCTATTAGTAGTTTAATCAACAGTCTAACAAGTCACCTAACAAGACATCTCACCTTTTTCTTTTGGTAAACCCCTAGGAGGATCAATTTCTATAAATTGACCCCTTAGGGTGGAACTTAGCATGAAGATATTTAGACTCTAAAACTTTGTCAAAATTTAGCATTATAGTTACATAATGAAGTATTTTCTAAATTCGGCCATGAATACTTCTTCAAGAAAGGGGGGCACCCTTGTGTCTTTGAAGGAGTTTTGATGATATTATTTTTTCTTGTCTTATTTCAATAATCATTTATTGCTAAAATTTTATCATTTAGACCACCTTCTATCTAATAATTGTTTTTTATCATTTAGTTGTTTTGTATGCATTTGTTCTTATTTTGTTTAAATCTATTTTTTTGCATGGTCAAGTGCTTTTTGTTTGTTTTTTAGACGTCTTAGGAAGCTTATAGGGTAGGAAATCACCTTTAGGTTTCTAAAACACTAGTGCAAAAGGATCTGCAATCCCAATCAACCTATCATTTTTATTTTCTATTATCATACATGCATTTACACCTACACCCAACTAGGCAACATATTCGCTATGGGCACTCAAAACCCTAGTTTTATATTTTTTCACCCTTTTGTCTTTTCTATTATCTAAAATAAATATGCCACCAATGACTATTACAAGCAACATATTCACTATCCACATGAGAGATCTTATATCTCCCTACTAGCCTAATATTCAGTTCAACTATCTTTACTTCTCTACATCCATTTATCAATCTCAATGATCCCTTAACTCTTTTTCAGCTCTTTGATCATCTGATTTTATTATTTCATAAATTTGCATAATATATGATTTAAAGGTAGTGAATTTGCTACAGATATACCAACATTGATTCCCAAAGGTTACCCACTTTAATTTTATGTTTAAATAGGGGGTCTGACTATGTCAATTAGGAAGTTTTATACTTCTTGCTATTTAGAAAATGCCCAAACTCTAACTCATCTCTTTTTTTGTTTGTTTTGCAGACTTTAGAAAATTCACCAAGTACAAGAATTCCAAATGATGTATTTGTTAGGAGGTGTATTCATGAAAAAACAATGTATTCACACAAAGTTTTAGAATATATAAGTACCTCTTATCCTCCAAGTTTCAATATTTAGCATAGGTTGCTTGTTGATTTTTTACTTGTATGTCCTTCTAATTTATCTTTTGAAACACATATAAAAGAAAAAATCAAAGAACCTTAGCATAGTATTTTACTTTATTTTCTTAGGCACTTAATTTGAATCACATATAGTTTGCATTAAGATAAGTTGTATGTTTGCATCTTCCTTGCACCCTTACCTTAAAAAGAAGAAAATAAAATTTTTATTTCCATAACATAGATAACAATCATCAAAAGAAAAATTGTATATATGATAGTATCTTGTATTCTTCATTTGTAGTCATATTGCATTGCATTGTCATAACATGCTTCAATTTCCAAGATAGAACAAAAATTAGGTTTTTGCTAAAATGTATACATCAAAACTAGATTAGGGAAATCTATAAGCCCTTGGTGAACCTGAATCTCCCCCACCAAAGATAAAACACTACACAAAGAGTAGTCCCAGTGACGGGTCAACAACATTGCTCTCTTATCTGAGTGTGGACAAACCTTGAGGGAATACATTTGGGGCTAGTGCCCTCATGCACCTTTTTGCATCCCATATATTTGGTGAACTTGATGTGAAATACATCACAAGGGTCCCTATCCAAATTATTTTGCCTAGGAACTTATCATTAATCAAGATAAAATTAAATTACACTTTAATCAAAGATCATCTAATATTATTTGCTTAGTTAAATCACATTAAATCAAGATAACAAGAACATAATAAAATTGTTAGTCCTACTAGGGGAAGGTTAATGATCCCTTGAGTAACTTGATGTATGAACCTTGAGGGATATATCTCTTGGCTAGCATATTATGGGGGCTAATGGGAGTCATAAATAGGGTTGGTTTTTCAAGGTGACTTAAGGATATCAAACTTTTTCTCTTCTTTGATATAGAAACTCTCAAAACAAAACCTTTATTAAATTGAAATCCTTTCCTTTTGATCAAGTTTAAACCTCCTTATATCACTTAGAACATTGTATGACAAATGGCATAGACCCTAAGTGCTTCATCTAAAATTCTAGAGAAGCAACCTATAAGAGAAAAACCAACCTTTGAGGAAGAAGAGGAAAAAAATCCTTATTTTGGAACCCTTTCTCCTATTCATAATGAACAAGGAGAGGTGGTTTTTAGGTCTATGGAACATCTAGCTACTTTATTTGGAGGAAACAAAGAAACCATAGACTCCATATTAAGGGCATAGGAAATGCCCACTTTGATTACAAAATAACTTCTTTTAGAACTCCTACAACAACGTATATCTAATCCCATGAGTTCCCAATAACAAGACTCAATTATCACTACAACCATAGGAGGAAGGCCATAAAGTATCCCATCTTCCTCAAAAAATTTGGGTTCTATGCCTCCCAACATAGATCCATTTAGGCTAACCCCCCTGCATCTCAACCTATGAGTCTTCCACAAATATAAAATCTCAAAGTATTTTCTAGTATACCTAATGCTTTGAATGTGATTGCTTCCAAGCCATTATTTAGCATATCTATTCTTGTTGACATCCCCTCTACTAACATGTCTTTTCAAAATAATCATAGAATTAATAACATGATGATCCATTTTGGAACATCTCCTCCAAATGTTTAGTATTATCCTTTGATCAACACTCAATGTCAGTATATAGCACCATCAAGTCCTTATCCTAGATTCTATAATATAAACACTAGGATAGAATAATTATCAAAATAAAAATTTGAGTTTAAGCAACAATTAGCCTCTATTCAAGAAGGCACAACAATAAAGTATTCTTATAAATATTGTTTTAATGAACCCGTAGATCCTATCTTAATAAATAGACCCTATCCTCTGGGATTTGTGTTACCAAAGTTCTAAATGTATAAGGGAGAAGGTGACCCAATAAAACACCTTCAATTTTTTTGAGCTACATGCCACAACATAGCATATGATGAGATGTTTTTATTGAAGCTCTTCCCTAAAAGCCTTGCTAGTGAGGCTCTATATTGGTTCTACCAATTGCCCCTCACCTAGTCAAGATTTTTTTATTTAGTTGAAATGTTCATTCAATATTTTACCATCTACATTGTAGAAAAATGCATAGTTGATGACCTATATGAGCTAATTCAAGGGAAAAATGAATCCTTCAATGAATTCTTACAATGATGGCATGCATTGGTAAAAAAATTCCTTTTTCTCCTCCACCTAGAGATATATTACTTATTTTTGTATGTAATCTCCAAGAATATCTTTCATATTACCTAGATATTACCCATGTTGTATCCTTTGATGATGCGGTAGATCTCACTAAGCAAATGGAAGTGGTCCTCTAGCATAGAGGGCAATTAAAAATTAAGAAAGAATATTAAAAGCCATATTCTTCTAATACTAAAGGATGATATAAGAACATACATGTTATGGATGATGGTGTAATTGACTCTCACCCTAATATTAATCCTAAAACAAGTAATGTTAATACTATTACAACATTACAAAAATTAATTCTAGCTAAGACTCAAGAAAAACCTCCTAGAAAATTCATCAAGTTAAACCAATATCTATCCTCTATGCTGACACAATTGTTAGATGCTATGATGATAGAACTACCTACTATAAGGAAACATGACCCTGATAGAGAAAGAATTCCTTGGTTCAAGGTTGACCAACAATGTGATTTTCATCACACAAATAGTAACAACATGAATAAATGTATCACTCTTAAAAATGTGGTACAAGACCTCATTGATGAAGGTTGCCTAGTCTTCAATTTTCCTAAATAAGAAACATTCTCCAATAAATATTTAGAGATATTTTAGGACCCCTTACCAAAACACTATTAGGAATCCATCCTAACACTATGATGTAACAACTAATAACCCTTTCTTAATGTGGAGGACCACCATGATTATATTTTGTAATATTTTGTGGCACTAGAAGTGCTTAGACAAGTGGCATTATTTTATGTAACTGTTATAAAGAATGTAACAATTTTGTTTGGTATAAGATTCTAGCTTGGGTGGCATTTTATATGTAAGCCAACCTTGAGCATTAGGTAGTGTGATGAAGTCTTTAAAAATGCAAGGGGTAAGAATGAATGTATTTTTTGCACAATTGAATGAAAGTATTGAAGGAGGTTGCCCCATTGAAGAGGCTTGCGATTTTGTGTTGTGTTGTGAGATTGTTATATTTTTGCATTTATATTTTGTATTGCAATATTATGTTATTCATGAATTCATGTTTTTATTGTTGTATTTATGTGAATGTACTTATTTTAATTAGAATGTTCCTAACAAGTGGTATCATATCACTTTCCAGGGTCGTGTTCTACTGTGACTATGAAAATTACTACCATTTTGATTGTTAGGTATGATTTTTGTGTTTTTATTTTTTGCTAGTTTCCTTATTAAAAAGAATCTCCAACATTTGTTTCTTGTATTAGTTTATTAGGTTAGAAACTTTATGCCATTTTAAAACATCATGAAGGATTTTTTGTTATTGGCTAAGCTAGATTTCTTGTAAAGCATCTAGTGAAGTGAGGGGTGATCAAGCTCCAATACCCAAGCCTCAAACAACACCTATCTATGAAATTTGGCTCCCATGTATCTTTGGGTATATCGAGAGACACCCTAGGATTAGGAGAAATCTTTAGCTCTAGGAATATTTGTGTACTTGTATTCTCCATAGTACATCAGATACTGCATTTGGGAAGATCACCCTCTCGTAATTCCAGAGAGATGAGTAGTGTGTTCAAGGGTATGTGTGGAATACTCCTTGAGTAGTGGCTTGAAATATTGGTTTAAGCACTATCGTTCATCACTATGATATAATAGATATTATATGGGAAGTACATACACCCTGGCTTAGAGTACCCTATTTCTATGAATGTTAAACCTACAACCAAAAAATTCTACCACAAAAATTAAGCATATTGAGGATACTTCACTATCCCTTAATTATTTCATGAAATAAATAAAATAATTTGATGATGAACACAATATTTAAGACAATTTTTGCAAGAATAGTCAGTAATACTTAGGTATGAATTCAATTAAAGTTAGTATAAATTATGATGGAGTCTACTAGTATCAGTAATATTTGTCTACGTTATTAAAAAATATAATAGATAAAGAGTTTGTTAGTAACAAATTCAGTCTAAAAAGTTGTCAAAAAATAATGAGCTATAGTATTAGTGACAGAACAATGTCTAACAAAACAATTTTAGTAATATATAATGCAGGATATCATAAGGGGTTGTCTAACAAAAACCCAATTTTTTGAGTGAACCAAGACTTCAAGAGAAAAATCAACATAATCCCCTAAAAAAAGTCTAGGGTGCCAAAAAACAGTGTTGTGGTTTATAGCTCGTTGCGACCGTCTCGTCACGGTGATCAATTTGATATTTAGCCTCCATGCACTTTTTTAGGGGTGCCAAAAAATGTCATCTTGGGACCTAGTCCATTATGATCATTTTGATATATAGCACCCAAACATTTTTTTTGGCTCATTAATAAAAATAGTAACCCTTAAAATCACACTTCAATTTTTAGTAGGTATCATCAAAAGGTCATAAATCCTAGAACATGGCTTCAGGTACCTGGGAATAAAAAAGAAGCCTAATAATTGGATGCCAAAATTTCTATGCATGTAGATTCTTGGGGAAAGCAGGTGGGGGAACAATTAGCCAAAAACTTAAACCAGTTAAGGTCAAAAATCAAATATTTACATGAATCTTTGAACTATGTCATCAAGGAACAGAGGACAATGAAGGTAAATTAAATGAAAAAATTGAAGACTTGGATAGTCATTTATCTACTAATCCTATCCCACATGCTATATTTTGTCCTCATGATCATAAGGATGAAGGAACTAACCATCATATGTGGGATATCCCCAATAACAATGGAATTAAATTACCTAAATTAGGATTTCCAAAGTTTGATGGGAAGAATCTCGAGGGATGAATTTTTATGGTAGAACAATATTTTAGTCTTCATAATGTCCCACAATATATACGCCTAACAATTATCTCTTTCAATTTTGAATTAGATGCACTACATTGGTTTCATTGGCTTAGGAAAGCACATCTTGATATTAATTGACTTGAGTTTAAATTTTTTATAAGAGCCCTTTTTAAACTCAAACAAACTTCAACAATTCAATATTATCAAACTTAGTTTGAAAAATTGGCCAATTATACCATTGGTTTGACTATCGAATTCTTTCAAAGTTGTTTTGTGAGTGGTTTGAAGGATGGCATTAAGGTTGAAATTAAAATGTTGAGGCCACAATCATTACAACAGGCAATAGATTTGGTTAGATTGATAGAAGAAAAATTTAAGGCTCAAGGATACACTCTAAGATTTTCTCAATCTCTTCCACCTCTTTCATCCAAGCCTACGCTAAATCTTGCCAACAAAACTCCTACCATAAAAAATTTGACTCGATAAGATATGGAAAACATAAGGGCCCAAGGGATATGCTATAATTGTGATGAAAAGTATCCCCTAGGGCATAAATGTGTGCACAAAAAATTGTATTTTTTTTATATAGATGAGGCACAAACCATAGAATATTTATAGGTAGAAGAGGATCATCAAGAGGCATACCCCGTAGAAGATTTAGAAGTTCGAGAGGAATCACCATCAGAAATATTTATGCATGCCTTAGTAGGAATATCAACTTCCCAAATGAAGAAAGTGATATAACACTTCAAATGACAAAGGGTCATCATTATTATTAAAGGAAGTACACAAATTTATTGATCCATGTGTGGCCAAATAGGACAATTGTTACATTACTACCTGTAATTCCTTTGAAGTCATGATTGCTAATGGAGGCACCCTGCCATGCAAAGGAAAGTGTTGTAATATCAAAATCCAAATAGAGGGATCTAATATCAAGATGGCTATGTTTGCCTTACCATTAGGTAGGTGTTATATCATTTTGGGAGTATAATGGTTGCAGATGCTAGGCCTAGTCTTGTGGGATTTTTTTGAGTTATGGATGAAATTTAACTAACAAGGGATTGAATACACTTTACGAGGCATGAAGGCTGGGGTTGCTCAGTTTATTTCAACCCATAAGATAAAATAATTGTTAAAAAATTCTCTCATGGAGTTGTGGCTCAATTATGTACTATAGACATTTCTAAGGAAAGATATAAGGATCATCCAAAGGCATTGCATGGTTTATTGCACAAATATTCTTAAGTTTTTGAGGAACCCAAAGGATTACCTCCTCGTAATTCTCATGACCATGCAATTCAACTTTTTCCTAGTAGTCTTCCTCCAAATATTTGCCCTACCAGTATCCATATGCTAAGAATTAAGAAATTGAGAAAATGGTTCAAGAAATTTGTGCTATAGGGGTTATTCATCCTAGTGTTAGTTCTTATTTTTCCTTTGTATTGTTGGTATGAAAAAATGATTGATCTTGGTGCATGTGTGTGGATTATAGGGACCTTAATAAAAAAACTATTAAAGATAAATTTCCTATTTTTCAGTGATTGATGAATTGCTAGATGAGTTGCATGGTACCCAATATTTTTCAAAATTGGATTTATAGTCAGGATATCATCAGATTCAAATCAAGGAGAAGGATCTTCCTAAAATGACTTTTAGAACTCATGAAGGGCATTGTGAATTCTTGGTTATGCCATTTGGATTAACCAATGCACATTCTACTTTTTAGAGTTTGATGAATTCTATTTTTTGACCTTTCCTTCACAAATTTATTTTATTCTTTGATGATAAATTTATTTATAGTCATTCATGCGAAGAGCATCTACAACATTTGGATCAAACACTACAACTTTTATCTGAAAATCAACTATATGCCAAGAGGTCCAAGTGTTCTTTTGAGAAGTAAGAAGTTGAATATTTGGGTCACATTATCACCAAATATGGAGTTCAAATGGACTCCAAAAAGATTTAGATTGTTCAAGATTGACCTAAGACTCAAAATGTAAAGGGAATTCATGGATTTTTGGGACTCACTGTATATTATTTTGTGAAGAATATATGGAAATATAGTAGCTCCCTTGACAACCATGTTGAGGAAGAATTTTTTTATGTGGTCAGAACATACAGAGAAGGCTTTCGTAGAGTTGAAGCATGCCATAACCGCTACCCCTATGTTAGCAATACCTAATTTATCTAAATATTTTATCATTGAAAGTGATGCATATAGCAAGGACATTGGGATGATTTTAATGCAAGAAGGTAGACCTTTAGCCTTCACTATTAGACCACTCTCAGGCCAAAATTTGGGTAAGTCTACTTATAAAAAAGAGATGCTTGAAATTTTTATGTGCTATTAGTCATTGATGTCCATATCTCATCGGGCAACATTTTTCCATCAAGTTTGATCATCAAAGTCTCAAATATTTCTTGGAATAAATGGTGGCCACTTTAGAACAATAAACATGGGTTTCCTAATTGTTAGGTTATGACTATGACACCACCTATAATAAATATAAGAACATGGTGGTTGATGCTTTCTCTTGACTACATGAAGAGTAGGAAATAGTACATGCTATATCTACCCCACTTTCACAATGGATCCATCATTTGAGGGAATATTTAACCAAGGATTCCTCTTTGTAAACTTTGGTCAATAAAATCCAAGGAGAGCCTAACACATGCCTTGGCTATACTTGGGATGGTCCAAATTTATAATATCATGACTATCTTATCATTCCCTAAAATTCACAAATGAGGGACCTCATCCTGCAAGAAATGCATGCATCACCAACAACTAGCCATTTAGGGTTTCTCAAAACCTATGAAAGGACCAAGCACAATTTGTTTTGGAAAGGAGCGAAAAAAGATATTTATACTTTTGTAGCCAAATGTAATAGGTACCAACATATAAAATGCATAAATGTGTGTTACCCTGGAACCCTTCATCCCTTACCAATTTTTGTACAAGTCTGGACAAATATATTTATGGATTTCATTGAAGGGTTACTTAAATCAAGTGAAAGATCTATTATTTTGGTGGTAGTGGATCATCTCACAAAGTATGTGTTGGTTTGAAAATATGCCTAAGATTAAATTTTGCACCCTAAGATTTTGACAAAAATTGGATGGCCTTGAAGATGTGAAGCTTCAAATATGAACATTTTGAGTAGGTCGGTTCCTTCAAATCATAACTAGCTAACTACTTGAACTTGGGGGGGTAGGGTGTAAAAATAAATGAAAGTAAGACAACTAGAGTTATACTGGTATAGATTCAACCACATAAATATACATTATGTATGAAGAGTTATGTGATTAAGCTATAAATAGATTGCCTAATAGACCAACTTGTTACTTATACTTATAGATTATTTCATTTATTCAAATAATAAACTATTATGTTGCACATTCTAGAACTAGAGAATAAAAATACTAAGAAATCCAGGAAGTAGAATAACCATCACATTCATTCGACTAGACAAAAAAAAATGATCAATAGTTTATACATACATTTTTTGCAAGAATTTGAACCAAAGGCCAAACAACAATCCAATATTTATTTTTTCAAAGGCACCAAGTGTTTTCATACATCAATGTAAATTGTAAAAGCGCAAGAGCCGACCCCTAGAATTTCTTACATTCTAGTACATATAACTTTTTACAATGCATTATGTTATCTCATTCTTCATTGCCTTGAGAGTGGATGTTGTTGTGTCATATCTCATGTTAGTCTTCACATATGCTTGGTAGCAGACTTGCTATAACCAACTAGTCATGGCTTGTTGATGTAGCTTGATTATGCTTTATCTAAGAGATGGTAGCTTTATTGTCTGCATCTGATCCTTAGTATTCTTTGATAGAGTTGTTATGTGGTTAGTCCTCACATGATTATTCATCCACATAGGTATTAATGAGTGGTCAAGCTATTAGGATGCTCTAATAACACATATAAAATACCCATCATACTATGACAATGACTGTTTACTCCTCGATGGTGTCAGGATTCTAAGTTTTGCTTGCCAACCTCCTATCAGTTGTCAAATATTTATTTTTCCTTGTTCTTGTGTGTTTTATTATAGCTGTCAAGTGATGGAAAATAGTTCCCTTGCTACCATTTTTCTATCAAATGTTAAGGTTTTGGTACCCCTTTGCTACTATTGGAGGTGTAAATATTTTGGCACTTTTCATACTTAGCCAATTTTGGGCTTTGTCTGCTCCTTGTAGGGAGACATAAATTTGGTATCTATTAGCTAACCAAGGAGGTACAAAATCTCTAGCATGTTCAATACTTGGAAAATTTTGGTCTTTTCACATTTTTTTCCAAGTGTCAGGGTTTTGGTACCCGTTCATAATTGTTGGAGGTACCAAATCTTTGATGGTCTCCATACTTAGGTGATTTTGCATTCTTGAGAAGTTGTCGAACAAGATTTTTTCTACCTCCTTGTGAGGCTTCCTTGGTACAAAATATCTGATGGTTTGCAAACTTTGCAAATTTTTCCCTTTGCTTGCTCCTAGTCAAATGAGAAAATTTTGGCCCCTCCATGCTGATGTTGATGATATAGAAAGTATGACGACCACAATAATTAGCCAATTTTGCAAAATTACCTTGTTATCAAGAGATAAAATTTGGAACCCCCACTACTATCATCTACAGTATAAAATTTTCGACAACCTCCATACTTAGCCATTTTTATGTTTCTTGCTATCTGCTATCCGAAGGAATTTTGGAACCCATCCAATACTATTGGAGGTACCAAATCTTTAGCGGTATCCATACACTTGCCGATTATGTTTTTCACACTATTTTTTAGATGATGGGGGTTTTGTACCCCCTTGTGAGGCTTTCTTGGTACAAAATATTTGGTGGTATCCATACTTTACAATTTTTTTGTAATATTGCCTTGCTGCCAAGAGATGAAATTTTAGACCCCTTGCTATTAGCATCAGTGGTACAAGATATCAAACGATTTCCATACTTAGGAAATTTTTACACTTTTTTGGTTGTTGTGTGATGGGTTTTTGGAACCCGCTGACTAATATCCTATGTAAAAAATGTTTGACAAATCCTAGACTTAGATAATTTTCTTAAATCTTCATCCATCGAGTGTTAATGCTGCCACCTCTCACTATCTCACATGAGATACATGTGGGTGGTTAATAATATTATCCACATTCTTGGTGACTCATAGGGGATTTTAACTTGTAGAAAATGAGAACTCAGATAGGTCTTCTTTTACTTATGACAGGAAATAGAAAATAGACTAGCTTAAGATAATGAAGAATATGATATATTATCGATATACCGTATGGAAGGAAAGACATTGTTTATGCAGATATGTACAAAATGGAAGAAATATTATGCAAAAAGGAGGTAAAATAGTAGTGTAAAATATATGATCGAGGATAAGGATAGGGAAATTATCACATGAAATAGGATTTTAGAGAAAAGAGAAAATAAAAGGCTAATAGAGATGCGAATGATAAAGTTTATGGCATAATTTACAGATGATTATATGAAAAGAAAGTGAAGAAAAGAGGGAGAGAAGATGCATGGGAATAACTGGAATATGGAACACCCCCATAAAAATGAATCTCCATGAGCAAACTTCACCACAACTTGTAGATATTTCAGGTTTGGGCAAGGCGTCTAAGGAAAGCTACATTTTTTTACCTTTTTCTTATTTTTGTGTAGTTGAGCAGGAACCTTGTTTGCTTCTCTCGCAGCCATGCAAATCCTCATATTTACCTTTAGACCCATTCTCAAGCTAAAAAGT
Organism: Wollemia nobilis; assembly: GCA_028583015.1. Classification (NCBI taxonomy): domain Eukaryota; kingdom Viridiplantae; phylum Streptophyta; class Pinopsida; order Araucariales; family Araucariaceae; genus Wollemia; species Wollemia nobilis. The sequence continues at coordinate 1,304,373 of JAQPPZ010003287.1, read as the reverse complement.
ATTTTTTTATTCTCTAGGGCAAGCACATATTTATAAAGCGTTAATTTTGTGCACCAACATTACCAATTGAAATTCTTATCATAATTGGATAATCTTCTTTCTCAGGCCAACTTTTATCTCTATCCTTTCAAACTTGTGAGAAGTAAGTGCCTTGATCTACTTTAATTCAGTCATTGTACACTTAACCTTGTATTGTACTCAATATATAATCTAATGACATGCATCTAACATTAGGATTTGTTCCCATCAAATTTTCCAATCTTGTCCATTGCGCTACAAAGTCATAAGTACACTAGGTACAAAAATAAAATCTATATAAAACTTAAAAAATAAATGTACAACTATAATATTAGTGTACATATCCTATTGTTGGAGAGTTAACCGACTCACTTTATTGTTTGGGTCCTTCTCTTAAGGAGACACCCAATGATTCACCTTGTTGTGTCATTACCTGAGCTGTTTCACCTTTCTTTGTTATTGCCTAGGCTGGTAGGGTGGTTGTAATCTAAACAATTCAACACATCTTATTCCATGTGTTTGGGAGAGGAACAAGAATCCATTTGAGACTACAAAGAATATATTGCAACTTGTAGTGATGTTCATAAGAGGGATCACTATATATTTTGGCTACTTATTTCAATTTGGTTCGGATATAGGAAAGCTTTTGAAATATAGAAAAGAATTGTTCCATTACAAGTGGTTCTAGAAGTGATTCAAATTTATTTTCATCATTGATATGTTGGTCAAGTAGCTGGTTGATTTACCTCTACTTATAGAATTGTTCCTTTTCATCCCATAATCCTAGAAAGCCTACTACTTTTATTTCTTTATTGGCTTTGCTCATTTCTTCTAATTTCCTTCTTAGTATGCTAAGCACTTATTTCCCTTCTTGAATAAACTCACTACCTTCTGCATTCACTTTATGAATAGTGAATCTGTATTCATTTAGATATCTTTCATTTTTATTTATTATAAGAGGGTAATGTTCTCTATCCCTTAGCATCCATATAGCAATTTATGCTTCCCTGGCCTTATCGAGTAGATTTGTTTTATCCTTCTCAAACTCCTTTTTGGCTTCAAGGATCACCTTGGCAATTTTATTGTTTTTTTGACAAAGGGATGACAACTCTGCAAGGTTCCCTCTATGATGTTCTCCCAATATTACCTTTTGATTTGCTTGAGGAGATCTCTAGATTATTTTTGGCCATGGGGTTTTTCTTTTTCCTGCTTTAGCTCTACTTGAGTAGTAGTAAGAACTTCCTCTTATTGTTGTAGCTTGGATTTTATCTCTTATAGCATTGCATCCTATTTTTGGAAATCACTTTTAACTACTTTTAGTTCCTTCTCCAAGCTCTAGATTATTTCATTCCTTTGCTACAACTTCCCTTCTATGAAGGACTTATCAATGATCCACTTAAACTCTCAAATATCTTATTTGGGTGCATCTTGTTCAAGCTTTTATTTGCCCAATCTAATTTCAAGGGATTTGATCTTATTTTTAGCACCCTAAAATTTTCTATGATGTATTTCCCTATAGAAAGAGTGTATTTTCTTTGGTATGAAGTGCATGAAGTGTCTCTATCTTTGATATTTTGGATATATTTTGTCTTTACACTTTGAATTGGTAATCCTCCATCCTTATTTATTTAACAGTATTCTTTACCCTTGAGTGTGCAATCAATTTTACCCATTCTTCAGTTATTGGGTCTAGTGTATAAAATGTTATAGTGCCTACTTATTTAGCTTGCTATTGTTGCTGCTTCTTTGCCCACTTTTGTTTATTATCTTGTAGGTCATGGATGATAGAGAATACCTATGATAATGGATCTTCTGATACATTGGGTGGAGTAGAGGTATTTAATAATGAAGCAAAAATTGATAGGGGATTTGATGAGAGAATGTTGGTTTCCATGGGGGTGAAGCTCTCTTGGATTTTTGGACTCATTTGTGCTGTAATAATAAAAAAACTACCAACCCAATTTTTTTATAAGAAATATTGCAAGCAAATGCTTGTAAGAGAGAAACCCCTTCTTTTTTTAACTTAGCATATAAGGCTTCACCACATTTGATTTCTAGTCACTGTACACAACAATCAATGGACAAGAGTGGCTAAATTTCATTTTTATAGGGTTCAACTTACTAAACCTACATATTTCGAATGATGTCAAAAGTGGTCCCCACACCTTTCCCGTATCCTCATCAACTAAGGACCATGTGATCTTAGTGTAGATATTATCATTTAATACCCATAACCCTTAAAGGGGGACGCTATTTCCCTAACTCATTGAAGTCCATCTAGATAGGTTAATCAATCATAGAGCCTTGGTGCTTAGTTACCACACCTCCATGGTATAACTAAGGTCATTTCCACTTCATAGACAACTAACATCCTACTCTTAGTTACCACACCTCCATGGGATAACTGAGGGATCATCACTACTGACTTGTGAAAGTTTCCTCAACTCCTAGCCAGGGATAAACATGATCCTACTTGTTCAAGGTGAAAATATTCACAAGATACCTAGCTATTGTATCCACACAAATCCTTTTAGGTTTATGAGTTCTTAGCTATTGCATCCTCAAAAATCCTTCTAAGATCCATATTTACCTAGTTATTGCATCCACACAACTCCTCCCAGGATTGGTATTTATGGTTTACAAAAAGGAAAATTCTAACCACCCCAAAGAATAAACCAACCTTGCACCATTATTCATGAAAGGTAAACAAGTACTTTAAAAAATATTAAGCAAGACATAATCCATTTAGTTTTAATTGCTATATTACTTAATCAAAATTTTCTTGACCATAAGCTAGATTGTGCATGTTACAAAAGCTTGACATAAAGCTTTAAATCAAATGCTTTCTAATTACAAAGATACATTCTAAATAAAAGCCACATTTTGCATAACTCCAATGCTTAACATAAAGCTTCAAGAATGCATTCATTTAACTTAAAAGTGACATCATAGAGGAATCATGTATTCTACATAAATTATATTTCCATATTTATTACAGTTCACAACTAACTATGAATAAAAGATTGCTAAAACACTTTATTGTACAAAACCCAAGAAAACATTAAAGTAACATAATCTTCAAATTTATACAATAACCAAGTTTGCAATTCTTTTAAACAATTTTTTCTTTTTCCACATCATCTATACATTCAAAGAACTATGAAATCATCCACCAAGGATCTTCAAGCCATCCATAAATCTGCAAGCCTATTTATAATGGGGAACCACCCATGCTCATGGAAAGTACTTAGGGATTAAGACAACTCTAAATGCAATACAAATTAACCATGCCATTTTCTATTTATACAAACATACATGCATAAAATATAAACAAGACAAGCCAAACATGAAGAGAATACCATACTTTCTCTTTATAATAATCTCTTAACTCACAAAAATCTTAGGAACCATTATAGAGTTTCTCTTTCAAAACCAACATACCATAAATCAAATTATAGAAGAGAATCCCATAATTCTCTTTATAATGATCCCTTAACTCACAAAAGTCTCAAGAACCATTATAGAGTTTCTCTTTCAAAACCAACATACAATAAATCAACTTATATAAGAGAATCCCATACTTCTATTTATAATGATACCTTAACTCACAAAAGTCTCAAGAACCATTATAAAGTTTCTCTTTCAAAACCAACATACAATAAATCAACTTATAGAATAGAATACCATAATCTTTATAAAGATACTTTAACTCACAAAAGTCTTAGAAATCATTATAGAGTTTCTCTTTCAAAACCATATAACTCATTCATCAAATAACTTAAGGTTCTTCCTAATAAATAACCACTAATACATTTATTCTAAGGTTCTTTTCTTATAATTCATTCTTTAATTCAAAATTATCAACTAAATATCAAGTGCATTCCTTATAAATCATTCTTCACAACAAAGAAGATTCCTCAATAATAAAAGCTAACAAAATAACTCTTAAAGTTCATTCCTTATAAATCACACAACATTAATATCAAGTAAATACTTTAATAACACAAAAAGCTAATAAATAACCTTAGTATCATAAATTATTATTAAAATTCATTAAAAATAGCTTAAAATAAAGGCACACCACCTAAGTAAAGGTTCATGAAAGCTTAGGGTGCAACCCTAAAGCAAAACTCCGCTAGCAATGATCCACTCACCAAAGCGACTCGACAAAATAGCTAAACAATATAATGGGGCTAAGGACCTGACTCAACATGAAAGAGAAACATCAAAAAATACCCAAAATAGCATGAATGTTCCCTCAAGACATAAACAAATGAGGAAATCAAGGGGTGAAGAAAAGAATTATCTCACCAAGAAAACATGAAACATTCTCCTAAAGTCTAAATAGGGAGAACCTCACAAAACAATAGAAGAAAGAACACACCTACAAGATGAATTTGAAGACAAGAAAGATAAAACCTAGGTCATGTAGTTCTCACAAAAACACATACTAACCATAAGAAAGCATCAAATGAGAGGATAAAAAAACCAACTCGATCACTTCACAAGAGTGTGCAAAGCAGCAAAATTAAAGGAATCGAATGCATCAAAAGCAAGAACAAACTAGAAAGAATATAAGACAACCACACTAATGGAAAATCATCTAGAATAGGTTAGTTAATCCAACACTAAGCACAAAACAAGAGAAATATTTCTTTTTGATCAAAGGTAACCAACCAAAGCTCGATCGCTTGGAAACTACCTGTCTCAAGCTTAGTTGATGCTTGATTGAAGTGTTGCCCTTCCACAAACTAGTTGCCCTCATTTTTCCAAGCTTGCTGCATCCTTCTCCTCATAAAAATCCAACAACAAACATATAATTCAAATTATCTTCTTAAGCAAGGAGCTTGAGTGCCTACGCATGGTAACATTTATCTCCAAAGAATGTTACTTTCATTGCCAACTTTGCAATATGGTGTGTTGCCCATGTGTGGAAACAAAGAAGGTAGCATTACCACTCTTAGATAAATTAAATTTCATTAAAGTATTAATTGAATTTTCTTTCCAAATTATATTTCCACTAAGCTAATTAATATTTAGTTAAAAGTGCTAAAGTCACCAATTAATTTAGCTCTATAATTCATGAACAATAATATTAACAACTCATGCATCTAAGGTAACAAAGTTGTTAAATATTATTGAATAAACTTGCACACCATGAGCAAACATAGAATCTTGCAAATAATGTTTTCACATGATTGTTTTATCTCTAAATAGGCAGTCTCCTTTAAGATAGTCTAATGCTATCACCGACCTAATAAGGATACTCATTGCAAGTAACTTCCTAGCCAAATGATGTGAACATGAAAAAAAGTAAAATGATATGCATCTACATGAAGGGTAATTTTCCTTGTTACCTCGAGTTTTTGATGAGCAAGACATCATCATCATTTTCTAGAATATCTCTCATGAGAGGTGGTTCCCCCATAGTTCCCACCAAAGAGAGAGTACCTGGTCTTACACCCACAAATACATCAATAGTACCATATTCCATACTCAAAAGAATGTAATCATTCCATTATATAGACATCATGAAAGAAACTATGCCATTAAACATTCACACCAATACATAGTTCATTTTCCATAGCAATATCTACCAAGGAGTGTTACATACTCCCCTTGGACTAAACATAGTCCTTTGTGTTTCTTGCAAAAGAGTAATAATTGTTCATTCAAATAAATATAGAAATTATTGTCTCATTTCTTTAGAATTTTTACCTGTATTATCATACATGGGAAGGTCTTTAAGTGTTGCTTGAGGAATATTATTTTTATATGCTAGAAATATTAGTGGTGTTCCAATTGAGGAAGTTTAGAAGCATTTATTTTTGGTTATGAGCCATGGTTTTAGAACTAGATTTTCTCAATGGTTCAAAGAAATTGTAGAATACTTAGTGTTTATTGTCTTATAAGTAGGCAATTCTAAAAATGATGATGGATTATTTATATTGTTAGATACAGATCTTGTAATCATGTAAGGATCAAAAAAAATACATAGATTATAAAGTAACAATAATTAGGCCTTATAATTTTTGTTTAAACCAAGAGGATAATTTTAATAGTACCTTAATGAAACCTCAAGTTCTATCTTTAGAGGAGTCACCAAATGAACATACATTCTCTACAAATGAGGTCAAGACTATTCACCAAATATTGAGCTCTCAAGAAAGGAAAAAAAAGCAACATGATTTGTCCCACTGGGTATGCTAGAAAAACTAATTTGTTGACCAATATTTCCATATTTGTGGATAGGCAATGCACCCTAGACTCCATCCAATGTTTGACATTGGATGAAATGATATTATTGTCAATTTCAACCTTTGAAGGAGTCCAACTTATTATGATATTATATTTAATAATAAAAAGTTTAAGGAAGAGTAGGGGTTTGTGAAGACAAGAACACGACACTTAAATAAAATAAGGAAATCAAATAACACAATGAAACACAAGATTACAAAAATGGATAAATTTATTCAATAAATGGGGGGGAGCCAATAAACTCCTTTTGATACAATCGATACTCAATGAGTATTTGATACAAATATTTACAAAATGCTAGGGTTCTTCGAAACCCTAGCTATAACAATTAAGTGTCTTCATATGATGTGTCCTTGCTTCCAACAGGTTGAGTGGGCTTCAGGTATCCGATGTCGGGCCACTCCAAATTCAACAACCATTCTATAATATGTGTAATTTGCATATCTGCATACACAACAACATAGAAAGGGGCTAATAACACCTGTGAGGGCTCCACAGTGTGATACCCTCATACATCAATAAACCCTAAATTAAAATAGATCAAATGGCATGCGAAATCTACAAATTGTTTGAGAGAATAAAACCAATAAAGATATACCTTGCTTGTGATGATTTCTTGTTTCATTGTTGTAGTTCTGATAGTAGATGGCGTGATGCAGTAGGCTTTGATTTGCATTTCTATGATTACAGTAGGCTTGAACGCACATTTGGTAGGATCTGATGCGAGCTTCAAAGGCTCTGGAGTGGGCCTGGAATACAACAGGCACTGGTGGGCTTCTGGTAAGCTTCTGCAACGAGCTTGGTAGGCTCGAGATGACGTCGGGTGAAGGTGAAATCTACAGAAGTAGATCACGAAGATGAGAGGGGTGCGACAAATGAAGAATGGTGGAGGCGATGGAATACGATGAGGGAATGGATGTGGGGGATAAATGGAACAACAAACGTCTGATTGGCTAGCTAGGGTTTTGGATCTTCAGGATTTTATGCTAGGACTTCACCAATAACTCCTCCAGGGTGCAAATTCTAATCTCAAGGTTCCAGGGTTTGGGCATTTGCAAATGCCCTTATTTATAATCCAACCTAGGTTTTTCTTAGGGTTTTAGCCTTACATTTTTAATCATGTGGCTAAGATTAAATAAGATCCTAAGGTTGAAATTACTTTCTAGATGTGGCATGGATTAATGAAGATGGACGGTGGATATTAGATTGGATTGAACGACTGTGGTTAATTGGGTTTATAAATACATATTTTATAATAAATATATTATAATATAATATAAAATATTATATTAAATATAAAATAATATTAAAATAAGCCCAATTGGGTTAGGAAATGGCAGGAAAGGGCTAAAGTGGGCCTTTTGAAGGCGAGAAAGGTGGATTTGGGCCAAATAATTGGTAGGAAGGTGGAATTGGACCAAATAATTGGCGGGAAGGTGTATGGTGGACAAGTGGGTGGTGGGATGGTTAGGATGGAGGATTAGTGGCTGTAATTTGGTGTCTACAGATGCCCCTTTTTGTACCATGTTGCGTAAAACACAATATGATGCAAAAATACGAGATACCTGCTTTGGCTATGGGCATAGAAGCAGCTTCTCTCTGTCGTTGGATTTGTGCACTGATGTTGAAGATAAAAGAATAAAGAATTTTTGGAATTTTTGTAGCTTACCCCCTCAATTGGTGAATGAGTTACGAATGTATCTCACAAGCCAATTGAAAAATGAATGATGTAGTGAATTTGTGCAATTGATGAATGAATGATGTGAAATGCAAATGTGATACTGTTTTTGTCCCAACGGTGGAAAAGGGGTTGGTGTATAATACCTTGTGATTATGGACGATATGAATGATGTAAAATGTGATGTCGTTTATACCCCAACAATGGAAAAAGGGTTGGTGCATAATACCATGTGATTGTGGATGATATGAATGATGTAAAATGTGATACCGTTTATGCCCCAACGGTGGAAAAGGGATTGGTGCATAATACCATCTGATTGTGGAGGATATGAATGATGTAAAATATGATACCGTTTATGCCCCAATGGTGGAAAATGGGTTGGTGTATAATACCATGTGATTGTGGACAATATAAATGATGTAAAATGTGATACCATTTTTGCCCCAATGGTTGAGAGGGGGATTTGTCAAGTGTAGATGTCATGATCATGTGAGATGTATCCCGTCATGGGAGAATCATAATCTAATGTGGTTACCCCATATTTGGGGTGATTCGATGCGGTTGAATAAAATTCCCTATAGGCATCATTGAGTATGCAAGGTATGAAATATGCATGATGCCATAGGCAACATAAGGGTTCGGGTAGTGACCATCTCGATAATTTTCACATGGAACCAATCAACCTATCGAGCTTGCCTTGTATGGTGACTATGGTCAAATGAATGAGTGATTGTGATTAGAATTATCCATGTTTTCTTGCCCCACAGAAAAGGACATCAATGATTGCTTTTGAGAAAAATGTTCTTGGCAAAGTTGTACTCAAAATATGAGGTGCCAAATGTGATTATGATCCATGATGAAGTGATAATGATGATGATCATGGTCAAGTGTCCTTATGGTAGATTATTCATCTTACCGAATTGCATGGATTACCATCGTTGCAATCACCAAGTTTATAGAATAACCTACTAGATACGAGGCTTGCTTGAATGGAATGAACCAATATTAGATGAAATGATTGATGGATTGAAATATGGTGACATGAAGACATGGTGATGAAAAAAATGTGTTGATGGATGCAATGTATGTGGATTCAATGATTGATTTTATTTTTGCCCCAACAGATGAAGGGATTTTTGCCATTTGGAAATGTGAGGAAATGTATCTGTTTTTGCCCTAATAGATGAAGGGTATTTTGAAATGTATGTGATGAATGTATTTGTTTTTTCTCTAACAGATGAATGGGTTTTTGAAATGAAATGATTTGTGTCTGGTCATTGCCCTTAACATATAAAGGGGTTTTTGATAATGTAAGTGTCCTTATGGTGATCTATCCATCCTACCATATTGCATGGGTAACCGGTCATTGCAACTGTCGGTGTCTAGGATAAACCACTAAATACAAGGTTCACTTATGAATGTTGCATAATGATAAATGAATGGATGATGTTGAATGTGAATGTTATCTATTTTTTTCCAAAAAGATGAAGGGATTTTTGCAATTTGTAATATGTGATGAGTGTATTTGTTTTTGCCCTAACAGATCAAGGGTGTTTCGATGATGAAAATAAAATGATTTGTGTCTGTTCTTTGTCCTTAATAGATAAAGGGGTTTTTGATGAGGTAAGTGTTCTTATGGTAATCTACCCATCCTACCAGATTGCATGGATAACCAGTCACTGCAACCGCTAGGTTTCTAGGATAAATCACTAAATACAAGGTTCACTTATGAATGTTGCATAATGATAAATGAATGGATGATGTTAAATGTAAGTGTGATTTGTTTTTGTCCCAATAGATGAAGGAGTTTTTGATGGATGTATCTATTTTTGCACTAACATATGAAGGGTTTTGTGATGATGTAAGTGTCCTTATGGTGATATACCCATCCTACCAGATTGCATGGATAACCAGTCACTGCATTTGCCAGGTTAAGTAGGGTAAATCACTAGATACAAGGTTCATTTGTAAATGTTGCATATGATAAATGAATGAATGATGAGTTATGATTTTATTCATGTTTCTAGCCCCACGAACAAGGACATTATGATTTTGGAATGAAAATGTTGATAAAAAATGCTGAATGAATCTTCGTGTTTTTGGTCGACGGGTAAGGCGAGAAAGCTCCGTGTTTTTAGCCTACGGGTAAGGCTAGGTAAATGTGAATATGTAATTGACTTGTTGATGATGTGATGTGATTGAATTATTGAATTGTTTATTGAATTGGTGGAGAAAGTGTGGAACCTTGAGAACCCTCCATTTGTGATCCTGTTTGTTTGATTGGGGGAAAGGTGTGAAACCTTGAGCACCCCCAAGTTGTGTTGATGTTTGTTTGATTGGGGGAAAGGTGTGAAACCTTGAGCACCCCCAAGTTGTGATGATGTTTGATTAGGGGAAAGGTGTGAAACCTTGAACACCCCCAAGTTGTGCTGATGATTTATTAGGGGAAAGGTGTGAAACCTTGAACACCCCCAAGTTGTGATGATGTTTGATTGATTGGGGGAAAGGTGTGAAACCTTGAGCACCCTCCTAGTTGTGCTAATGTTTGGTTATAGGAAAGGTGTGATACCTTGAACACCCCCAAAGTTGTGCTAATTTTTGTTTGATTGGGGGAAAGGTGTGAAACATTGAGCACCCCCAAGTTGTGTTGATGTTTGTTTGATTGGGGGAAAGGTGTGAAACCTTGAGCACCCTCTAGTTGTGTTGATGTTTGTTTTATTGGGAGAAAGGTGTGAAACCTTGAGCACCCCCTAGTTGTGATGATGTTTGTTTTATTGGGGAAAAGGTGTGAAACCTTGAGCACCCCCTAGTTGTGATGATGTTTGATTAGGGGAAAGGTGTGAAGCCTTGAACACACCCCAAGTTGTGTTGATGTTTGTTTTATTGGGGGGAAATGTGTGAAACCTTGAGCACCCCTAGTTGTGATGATGTTTGAACTTTCTAGTGTTATTTGCATATGCAATTTTAATATATATACATACATGGATTTTACTTTTGCGTTGTATTTTTGTGTGAATGCAACGCCTATCTTATGAATGTTTTATGCATGTTTTATGAAAATGTTTGTACGAAATGCTTAATGGGTAATTAATGCAAGCTAATATTGATGTATATGCATAATGTTTATATGGATGATTCATGCAAGCTATATATGTGCTATGGATGATTAATGCAAGTAAATGTATAATGAATCTAAACTATATGAGAGGAATGCATGGTGTTCGAATGATATTTTATAGTTCAAAAATTTTAATGGCCATTTTTTTTTGGTGTCTATTTTTTATCAGTTGGGGGTACCTATTGCAGTGGCTTTATGCAACTTTAACTTGTAATGAAGGCATAGATGTTGATATGGAAGAATATATGTATGAATACATGGATGTTGATATGGAAGAAGACATGGATGTTGATATGGAATACTTAAAGGTTTTCAAAGACTCAAACATACTAGTGTCACCAACCAAAATCACTAGGTTGTCTAAGTTTCTTTAGGACCAAATGTGTGTGCGAGTGAGATTCAATTACCAAGTTTTGAGCATGACAATGACCCTATCCAATCAAGTACCAGTTTGTGTGCATGTGAAGTTCATTAACCTATTATGAGTGGATTTAGATATGACTTGTTATGGAGATGACCTGAGGCTAGCATGTCCTTATGTGCATTCAGAGGTCTCCCTTTTTGGAGGAGAGACATGTTGTCTCGCATGAGCTTACTCCACTGCCAGTCAAACGTCTATAGACCCGATGGATATTTACTCCATAGTCCTATGGGTTTGATATTTTAGGCCTTGGGGATGACTATCCATCCTTGTTAGGGGCATGTACTACGGATCCTTACGAATTTAGGGATCAAGGGTATTTGGGATTTTATTTGTTAATTTTGTATAGAGCTTTGGGGAATCAGATTCTCAATCAAGGTGTGATGAGAAGTTTGACCCTATCCTTACTACTCTATGTTTTTACGTTTATGTTTGGAGCAATGTTGGTAGTGGTGAAAACCACTATTTTTGGACTATGTTGCTGTAGCACCCTAAAATTGGTGCAGTAAAATTGGAATAATTACATTCACCTTAGTAAATAAATTTAAATTCAAATTTAACCTCCCAAACCGCCCGTTAACCACCGAGAAACCCGTTTCCTCCTTTTCTGCGCCATTTTTAGCAGTTGTTTTGACCGTTTGACGATATCGTCTCCGATCAGACGATATCGCCCCATATTTGACGATTTCGTCTGGACTAGAACGTCCAGACAATTTTGTCGCAAACCGAATTTGCATAGTTGGAATCCGTTCCAATGGGTCTCCAATACGGGAAGAAGCGTGTCTGCGTCATTGGGACCCTTCCCCCGTTGGAGATCTCCCAAATTGGGATGATCTCCAACCTCCCAACAACTATCCTATGCCTATTTAACTCTAAGACTTTTTCCTCCCCAACCCCTGGCTGAATTTTTATGCAAATTGAACCCTTATGCTCTAAAACATCGTAATTCATATTTTGCATTAGTCCTATAGTCATTTCATTGCAGGTACACCATTGGTTTTCTATCGGAGCCAACACCTATCGTAGCCGACGAACCTGTCAAGATCGGAGGCGATCTCGTCAAATTCGGGACGATCTCGTACTGATGCGAGACGATTTCGACTGCAGCACACATCGAGGCAATCCGTGCCTGGAGTTTGCTCTTCTGTCTATTTTATCTATCATTTTATACTATAAATTAGATTGTTTATTCAATTTTTATACTATATTGCATTTGGAGTTCACCCATTTTTTCTAGTTTGCATAGTAATATCATATTCTGCTATCTAAACACAGTGATTTGCATTTACTTCTGTTCTTGTATATTGTTCAACACTCATATTACTGTTTCACATAGTTTGCCCCTATTTGCAAAATAGAATTTCTTGTATTTCGCATCTGTTTGCTATTTTGCAGGTCTCTGATGAATTCGTCTGACGAATTCGTCAGATTGCAGACGATCCTGTCAGTTTAGACGATTTTATCAAATTGAAGGTGATTCTGTTGAATTGCAGACGATCCAGACTGCTTCAAGCTTCAGAAACTCCATCGGACTTCGGATCGGTAATCTTCATTGGCCTCCCGCAAATTCTCTCGTTTCTGTTTTCCTTTCCCGTTTGCTTGTATGCATTTAAATTGCATTTTCATGTAGTTTAAGTTAGAATCATTCGGCCAAACCTAGGATGAATGTTTAAAAATAAAACGAACTCATCAAAACTCATTCCCAAAACCTAGGCATGGAAACTACCGTCAAATGTTTCCTGGTGAACCCACCATCCGTCAAAAAATCACCAAAATGCACCTCCCTTGAGAGGCGGGACCTTCGTAAAGTCCTCTCGTCCGAGGTACCGCACCATCCTTTTCCATCCTCCTTCCGGGCGCGGATCCAATAGCCTGAAGGTAGGGGTGCGAAAAATTTGGAGTGATACAGTTGCATAATGGGACAAGTGAGGGATATCTCATTTTTGCTTCGAGGTACTACCCAAGGATGGTACTAGCCCATCTTATCTCATAATGTTTTTAATATGTGATGTAATGTGAATGGTTCAAGACTATTTCGTGATCAATTGGCCATGATCAAGACTTTATTAGTGTATAAATTGTGTTTTTGGTCCTAAAGAAAATCAGACATTCATTTGGATGTTGCTTGCTACACTAGTAATGGCTGAGTGATTGAAAATCTAGGCCTTATGATTTTTGACACGGGATGTGGTTTGACATATGGCTTTTGCGAGGGTTGCATGATTTGTTCAAACTAGGTACCTCCAATTGTTATAACTTGACTTTTTGTTTATGACCATATCATCATTGCTATGCTAGATCATTGAACATGGGATGGGATGAATGCTCATGTATATGCCTAATGCAATGGAGTATTTATATGCAAATGGAAAGTGTACAATGCCATTGAATATGTATGATTTAATGTATGCGAATGAAGTAGTGCATGAATGCAAAAATGAAAAATGTATGTCAAATGCCTAAGTGGAAAAGCAAATGGAATGTATGCAATGTGGGCATGCCTATGTGAATGATTTGTTTTTTTTTTGTAAAAAAGCCATGTATATATATGTATTTAGTAATCACAGTAAGCATGAAATGCTTTCAAGTGTATGATGCTTAGTGGTTCAGGGTTTTTTATTCCCCCTGAGTTGATGACCAAAGGGGTTAAATGCCTTTGGAGGTTTTCGGAAATGAAATGTGACCAAAGGGATTGAGTACCTTTGGAAATTTTTGAAATTGGAATGTGACCAAAGGGATTGAGACCTTTGGGGTTTTTTGAAAATTGATATGTGACCAAAGGGCTTAAGTGCCTTTGGGGCTTTTTGAAAATTGATATGTGACCAAAGGGCTTAAGTGCATTTGGGTTGAATGTGACTAAAGGGGTTAAGACCTTTGGGGATTTTTTGAAAATTGAATGTGACCAAAGGGGTTAAGACCTTTAGGGCTTTTTGAAATTTGAATGTGACAAAATGGGTTAAGACCTTTGGGGTTTTTTGAAATTGAATGTGACCAAAGGGGATTAAGACCTTTGGGGATTTTTGAAAATTGATATGTGACCAAAGGGCTTAAGACCTTTGGGGCTTTTTGCAAATTGAATGTGACCAAAGGGGTTAAGACCTTTGGGGATTTTTGAAATTTGAATGTGACCAAAGGGGTTAAGACCTTTGGGGCTTTTTGAAATTTAATGTGACCAAAGGGACTTAAGACCTTTGGGGCTTTTTGAAAATTGATATGTGACCAAAGGACTTAAGTGCCTTTGGGGCTTTTTGAAATTGAATGTGACCAAAGGGCTTAAGTGCCTTTGGAGCTTTTTGAAATTTGAATGTGACCAAAGGGGTTAAGACCTTTGGGACTTTTTGAAATTGAATGTGACCAAAGGGGTTAAGACCTTTGGGGATTTTTGAAATTTGAATGTGACCAAAGGGATTAAGACCTTTGGGGTTTTTTGAAATTGAATGTGACCAAAGGGGTTAAGACCTTTGGGGCTTTTTGCAAATTGAATGTGACCAAAGGAGTTAAGACCTTTGGGGTTTATGTGACCAAAGGGGTTAAGATCTTTGGGGCTTTTTGAAATTGAATGTGACCAAAGGGACTTAAGACCTTTGGGGCTTTTTGAAAATTGATATGTGACCAAAGGGCTTAAGTGTCTTTGGGGCTTTTTGAAAGTGAATGTGACCAAAGGGCTTAAGTGCCTTTGGAGCTTTTTGAAATTGAAATGATGTGGATGACTAGGAGAATGTGATATCATCAGAGTCCCTGCTTTCCTTGGTGATTAAGTTGATACCGATGTCCTGATCAGATGAGTTAGTTGGACCATTTGGGGTGAAAACTTTCATATCAATAAGGTCTTGGACCATATTTTTGAATACTTTACAGTTGTTGATGTCATGACCCGCTTGTTGATGATAAGGACAATACAAGTGCTTCTTGTAATTATTTGCATATTGCTTGGTAGGATCACTTGATTTTATTTTTGAAAGTAGAATCTCTTGTGCTTCATAAAGCCTTTGAAAAATGGTTGCATAAGATTCTGAAAGTCTTGTGTATTTGCAATGAGGCTTTTTGGGGCGCTTGGTGCTTGTGTCCAAGTGTGTTGGACTTTGAATTTGTGGTACAGGTGTAAAAACCTGAGATGTGGGTTGTGAAATTGGATGTTTCAACTGTTGTGATTGCTGACACTAAAGATGGCTCAATTGTAACTCAATGTTAGTTAGTCGAGTTAAAATTTGTTGTAGAATTTCAGTGTGTTGACAATTTGAATGTAAGCCTTGGTTGTCTTGTTGAGTGATTTGAGATTTAATGAATGGATTAATGAATGGATGAGATTGAATGTGTTGTTGGAGGTGTGATGAATTGGGGATCATGGAATGAATTTGATGATGATGGGGTAGGTGAGGAAATGATTGTGAATGAAGAAAAGGATATGATGTATGAGGACTATGGATGGGTGGACTCATATGAATGGAATGGGTTGATGGAGGCATGGTGCAAGTTGCATTTGATGTGACAACTTGGGGTTAGGAACTTGTGAGGCAGCATTGACATGCTCCTCATACAATGGGTTGGAATAGGTGGATGTGGAGTAAGTGTTTGGAACACTTGGGCTTTGTTGCGGTTGGCTTGTGGAAGAAGGCATACCATATTTGTAACCTGAATTATGATATTGTTTGGTAAGGTATGAGGGAGCCAGTTTGGGTGATTCAAAACCCTCTTGACTAAGGGGCTCTAAGACATAGTTAGAAGACTTGTAGATGGCCTTCACTTTATCCATGTCTATGTAGGTGGTGGGTATCTCCACATTGTGTGGAAGGGTTCCTACTTGAGGTAGGGATGGATATGATGATCCAGATGAAGTAATTAAACCAGAGATTCAAAGTTTAATCTAAATCACACAAAATAAAAACTTTTTCAAAATTTAAAGTAAAGAAAACAATCAATCCTAGGTTTCACCGTGTGTGTCTTACCTCGTTCATTAATTATTTTATTTTGCTAATGTGAGATTCTTATTAGAATTGTTGGCTTGTGTGTTTTGATGTAACTTAATCTTGTTTAATGAAAAACAAAGGTAAAAACTAAGGCTAGCCAGGGCAACGAGATTATTGTTGGTAATGACCTCCAAAAAGTTTGCTAGGGGGTAGTCCTATGGTTTCTAGGGCAAAGATTGGTGGATGGAAATCATGACCACCGTCACCAAATCTCAAGCAATGGTTGGTGATGAAATCCAACCACTACTGTTAAAAATGTGAATCGTGCAAGTGTGTGTGATTTATTTTATTAGATTTCTCATTCTCTATGGTGTGCAAACAATATTAAAGATTACTAACTTCACTAATCTAAATTAGAAGCCAACATAAAGATGCAAATTTTACCTAAAGAGAGTGGAGTACACCGGTCAAAACACCTTGCCTACAAATTATTAAAATCACAAGAGCAACCAGAGGGTTCGTCCACCTCTCTGCCAAAGGGGCCAACCTAGGGCAGGATTACTTTATGCGTCAAGATGTTGTTCCTATTTAGATATACAAAATTAAAGTGATCTTTAACCCTAAAATGCAAAATATAGGATGCTTTTCTGTTTCATATGCACTCAAAATGCAAACAATCATCGTAGATCTACAATTTTAGAACAAGAAACAAATTTTGTGTAATTAAAAACACACAAACCCTAAATGCAATTTGCTAAGGATTCTTTCCCAGATTACTTAGTGTTAAGTTATTTTTATAACCCAAAAACAATGAAAATATCAACGAAATACAGAATACGTAAATTGCTAAATGACAACTAGGGTTATGGGACTTACTTATAAGCCTTAGCCCTACTCCAAATCAATTCTAGGCGTGGTTGGGCACCTGTGTAGGTGCATAAGAGTGCTTGTGTAGGTATGGTATAGAACTTGGGGTTGTCTATAGACACTTTCAAATGCTCTATGAACGCTGTCGAATGCCTGCATAACCTGTAGATGCTACCGAACTCCTGCATAATCTCTGAAAGTGCTACAGAATGCTTCAAAAACCCTAGCAACGAAATTGGTGACTTCTACACTTCTAAAAATCCTGTAACAAATAGAAATAAAATTAAGTTAGCAAGGTAGATCTATCAAATAATGAAACCCTTGTGGGGTCCCACCGTGATCACCATTTATGAAGACAAGAACATGACACTTAAATAAAATAAGGAAATCAAATAACACAATGAAACACAAGATTGCACAAATAGATAAATTTATTCAATAAACAGGGGGGAGCCAATAAAATCCTTTTGATACAATCGATACTCAATGAGTATTTGATACAAATATTTACAAAATGGTAGGGTTCTCTGAAACCCTATCTATAACAATGAAGTGCCTTCAGATGATGTGTCCTTGCTTCCAATAGGTTGAGTGGGCTTCAAGTATCCGATGTCGGGCCATTCCAACTTTAACAACGATTCTATAAGATGTGGAATCTACAGATATGCATACACAACAATAGAGAAAGGGGTTAATAACACCTGTGAGGGCTCCACAGTGTGAGACCCTCAGACATCAATAAAACCTAACTAAAAATATGTCAAATGGCATACAAAATCTACAAACTATATGACAAAATAAAACCAATAAAGATAGACCTTGCTTGTGATGATTTCTTATTTTATTTTTGTAGTTCTGACAACAGATGACGTGACACAGTAGGATTTGATTTGCGTTTCTATGATTGCAACAGGCTCGATCGTGCACTTGACAGGATTTGGTGTGATCTTCACAGGCTCTAGAGCAGGCTTGGAATACAGTAGGCACTGGTAGGCTTCTGGTAAGCTTATGCAACGAGCTTGGTAGGCTCATTATGGCACCTATGGGTGAAGGTGAAATCTATAAAAGCATATCGCAAAGATGGGAGGGGTGCGACGGATGCTGAATGGTGGAGGCAGTAAAATGCGATGAGGGAATGAATGTGGGGGATGACTGGAATAACAGAAGTCTAATTTGCTAGCTAGGGATTTGGATCTTCAGGATTCTATGCTAGGACTTCACTAATAACTCCTCCAGGATGCAAATTCCAATCTCAAGGTTCCAGGGTTCGGGCATTTGCAAATGCCCTTATTTATAATCCAACCTAGGGCTTTCTTAGGGTTTTAGCCTTACACTTTTAATCGTGTGACTAAGATTAAATTAGATCCTAAGGTTGAGATTAATTTCTAGATGTGGCATGGATTAATGAAGATGGATGGTGGAGATTAGATTGGATCAAACGGTTGTGGTTAATTGGGTTTATAAATACATATTTTATAATAAATATATTATAATATAATATAAAATATTATATTAAATATAAAATAATATTAAAATAAGCCCAATTGGGTTAGGAAATGGCGAGAAATGGCTAAAGTGGGCATTTTGAAGGCGAGAAAGGTGGATTTGGGCCAAATAATTGGTGGGAAGGTGGAATTGGGCCAAATAATTGGCGAGAAGGTGTATGGTGGACAAGTGGGTGGTGGGATGATTAGGATGGAGGATTAGTGGTTGTAATCTGGTGTCTACAATTATATTTAATATTAAAAATGTTAAGGAAGAGTAGGGGTTAGAGAGATTTAATAAAATGGATGGGATATATTGTAATAGCATTGGATATTACTAAGTAACATGCTAGCACAACTAATTTATATGATACTAAAATGACCAAACATTATCAATTGTAATCATAAATCTTTTCGCTTAAAACATTTGGTTTAATAATTCCAATAACTTAAACAATTAGCAATCAAATAACATCCAAATTTTTTTTTCTTTAACAATAAACTAAGCATTTAAGTGTAATAGAAATGAGTTATAGCAAATAATTCTTTCATAAAAACTTGAAAACACATAGTAATGGAGGCCAAACAACTATCTCTTCATTAATTGGTAGCAAAGTTACGTAGCAATACTAGGCAAGGATTATAAAGCCAACTCTTGTATTAAGATCTCGTGGCTTATTTATAGGCTATATTTTGAATTTACAATGGGAGTTTTATAGTTGTAAGACTTAAAAAATAGTTTGGCAAGAAAAATAGAATGCTGAGGTCGTTACTATAGACTTCATCTTGCATTTAAATTTGAATTTCCATTGAGCCTACTTCGTCGATCTACAATCATCTTTTGCAAGTGGCTACATTATTGCAACTGATTTGTTAGAGTTCTTATTTTCATGTCTTAGTATCATTAAATAGGAATAGTTAGACAAGACCATGGTGGTTACAATTCTAAGAGCGATGTCTCATGGATATCTACTCTGAAGTTAAGCTTGTTATTTTGTTTATAGAGGTTTTGGACCAAAGTCATAATTTATTGGTTTGATGACATCACCCTTGGATTTGTTTTAGCTTTGTTCACTTTATTTTTGTATATTGGTTCTCTTATTGCATGATCCTAGGTTTTAACTTAAATATGCTAATATCATCCCCTTGAGTGACCCAACTTTGTGTGCCTTGAATGCCTATATCTCGACTTTGTACAAGAGCCATCTTAGCTATGTGTATCCCAATCTTCTTTACATGATTCTAGATTTGGTGTTAGAATGCTTACATCATCTCCAATGGAGGTCCAATTTTATTCATTGTAGGCTTGTGCATTTGGTCTTGGTTGTTTGAATTACACAATTTTGGGCCCCATTTATTTTTTATGATGTCAGTTGTTTGGGTGGCCCGAATTTATGTATCCTAGGTTTATTCACATTTTGTTTTGCATGATTTTAGGTTTTGGTTTTGTCTTGTTGACATCATAGTTGCGGTAAACCTTATTTTGAGTATCGTGGCTTTGAGATTTTGGCCTTGTGCATTCTTGGGTAGTGTTGTGGCTGCTCCACAACTAGCCCCAAAAAATTGGGGACCCACCTTTTTATTCTGGTATTTGGATGTTTGCAGTTTGTTTTAAGGGTCTTTTGCCTTCGTTTTGTCATGGGTTTGTAGTTATTGTCGATTATTGTCGATAATATTTTATTGTAGATAATTTTTATTGTCGACAATTTTTATTTTCTTGTCAATGATATTTTATTGTCGACGATGTATTATTGTCGACAATTTTTTATTGTCAACAATTTTTTATTATCGATGATTTTTCTATCGAAGATATTTTCTTGTTGATGATATTTGTTGTCAACGAATTTTCTTGTCAATGATATTTTATTGTCGACGATCTTTTATTGTCGATAATTTTTATTGTCGATGATTTTTTATTGTCGACAACTTTTTATTGTCGACGATTTTTTCTATCGATGATATTTTCTTTTCGACGGTATTTGTTGTCGATGACTTTTCTTGTCGACGATTTTTTTGGTCGACAATTTTTCTTGTCGACGATTTTATTTCCTTGTTAGCGATTTTTGTCATTTTTTGTTGTTAGTTGTTTTATGGTTGTTAATTGTTACTTTAAGGCAATATATTATCATCTCTTTGTGAAAATCAATTTCACCAAAGAGGGATAGTTTATTAATCACATGGAAAGCTATATTTATCTTCATGATAAGAAGCCATATTCAAGGAGCCTATTCATCATTTTGGATTTACATTCATAGATAGATTTAATCTTCATTTACCGGTTTAAAAGTAGGATTTAATGCAAGATGAAACTTGATTAAAATCCACTTAATAAGGGAAGATAAAATCTACCTTAAAACCCTCAAGATAAAAGGAATTAAGGTTACATCATGGTCATATGAGGGCCAATTCACATTTACTTTTTGTTTGGTTTTATGAACAATCATTAAAGTAGCATGGTAAAATAAACCAACACATGCCCCTTGTTTATAGTTACTTGCAATCACTAAGGTGTTCCAAGCATTAAATTGATACATATTTATTTGAGATTACTAATACACATGCAAATGCTAATATAGCGAAGACCTTGGAGAAGTTGTTTGTTTAAATTCTTTGCAAGAGAGGGTTTTGGGATCCAAACCCTAAGGGAGAGTGTACTTTCACAACTGGGTGAAAATACCACTCAACAGGTAAGAGTATCATGTTGATGTTGTTGTTAATGTAATCCTAGCTTTGAACATCTTGATTATGTCCAAGCCTATAACCTTCAACACACTTAGCCAATTTAAAAAAAAAAATACTTCCCCTCCTATTCTAAAAATGAGACCATGAAATTGATCTAAAATAATTAATAGCTTTTTGCCAACATGCCTACTCTAATTTGGACACCTTGTGCTTGCTTTCACCATTGGGGTGTTAAGGCATCATGTTCTAAGCTTGTTATGTTTCTTTTCTATCTTTATGTATTGAGTGTATTTTGACCATCTTCAGCCTTTATAGTCTTAGTAGTCATGGATTCTGTAGCTACATCTTATTCTTCTCTCTCATTATTGGCTCCTTCTACCTTTTATTCATGCTCTTATTCATCACCTTCTTATTTAGTAAATATTTATTCTATTTATTTTTAATATTTAGTAGGTGGTATTCCATGTTTTGAGGCTAGATGTTTTATTATTATGAATTTATAATTAATTTCCAACATCCTGAAGGATTTTATATATAAGGGGTCTTGGTACTTTTGGCCATCTCCTAGATTTTCACTTATATTGTAGTCAGCTTGCTTAGGAATTCATGGACTTGAGATTCAATGATGGAATCTAGCCATTGATTAAAATTTTCCTTGCTGCTTACAATTAGTTCTATTTGGGCCTAGAGCTCCTCCTTGGTATGGAATTGGAGTTGTTCATCCTAGAACCTAGGAAATCCTAGACTTACAACCTTATTTTTTTGGGCCATCATCTTTTCCACTTTTACTTACAATTTATTTAACATATCCCACTTTGTTTTCTTATATTAAATTTTGGGTGATATATATTACCCTATTTTATTCTTTGTTTGTCATAGCCACATCTAGTGGCTTAACACTTTCCCTTGCAAATCTAAGGAGAGATTCAACTTGTTCTATTTTACCTTTAATTTTGGCTTGAGTTATTTTTTAGGTCTACATTTGTAGCTCGAGTGACTTCTATGATTAATAGCAGGTAGTCAATGATAGGTAGGCTTTGAGAGAGATTTAAAGGATTTTGTTCCAATTTTTCTTCTTTATTTGTACTAACATTTCTCAAGAGAAGTGAGGATATTGAGCCTTTTTCTTCTCTCTTTCCAACTCCTACTACTTACTTTGCATTTGTTATTACAAGACTTGATTTATTTCTTCTTTTTCTTATAGCTATTGTAGGGTCAAGAGTTTCATGATTATTAAATTTTAACTTTTTGTTCTCATTTTGTAAGGATTTATTTATATTTTACTCCTCTTTTACTAAATCTTCTAGGCTTTTTATTTTCTCAACCATCTTGTGACATTTATGTAGACACCTAAAAGTTGCACATGCTCATTCCTATATACTTGTAGATCTGCATAGACACTTGTAGGTTTGCATAGGCCATCATAGGCCATTATAGGCCATAATAGGACATCGTAGGCCATCATAGCCCATCGTAGACCACCATAGGCCATCATAGGCTACCATAGTTTTCTATAGGTGAAAAAAACTACAAAACTATGTAAAATACCTCCAAAATGCTCTCTACCTATAAGATAGCCACCTACTAGCTCCCTAAGGCCACCTAAACCCTCTCCTACACCTAAGTAGGGCCCCGTGGGACCATTCCCTACCAAAACCCTAATTAGATTAATTAGGATTCTAATTTGTGATTGACTTTCACTTAAGTTACACTTTATCATTAAATAGGGTTTAATTAGGGTTAATGATCTAATTAGTCCTAAACATGTTCTCACACATGTGTGCACCCTAAGTTGGTTAGGTTATTTCTTAGAAATTCTAACTAAACCCCCATCCAACCTAGGATTTAGCTAACCCTAGTTAATCCTAATCCTTGCTCACATATGTGTGAAGATGAGATATTACCTTCAAGGCATATGGGAGGATGACTAAGCTTGCCACCTCTCAAACCCTAACCTAACCATGCTAGGAATTGAATATAGGGCCTGGTATGCTTAACCACCCCCCTGACCTTGGATTTTACTATAGATAGAGGGTATTTTCATTCATTTTACCTCTATTACATGTTCAATAAACATACCAAAATACTGCTAAAATAACTCTAGAATTGACTTCTACCAATTTGATTTTGACAAAAAACATCAAACAACTTCTGAAGCCCATCTAGACAGGAAATATCCATCAAAATTCAACCATAGTATAGTTCATCCCCCAACCTATGAACCTAGGATCCAATTTGTAGGCCACCATACAAATTGGCCATACAACCAGTATACAACACCAAATTAGGTATAAATCAGTTTTTGATAGCTTTTGTAATATTTATAGCAACTTTAATTATGTTTTCCTTTATATTTGAGTCATGGGGCTTGACCAAGGCATACCCCAAATGCACTAACACTCTTTTGTAGGCCCAAAATAGGTACAAAATAACACACACCAATAGACTACCAGTGGCACACGTGCATAAAAGCCCACCTACATTGAGGAGCTCTAAAGAACACCATAAAATACTTCATTTTTGTGATAAAAATAGGGAATAAGGATCTCCACTAAAATAGAGACTCATTTTTGTAACCCTACACTTTTAAATGAATAAAGTAGAATTTTAAACAATATTTAATTAGTTGTTTTATCAAATGGTTGTCTTTAAGTTGCTTCATTCTGGCATGCCCTATGGAACCACCACAAAAGTTATGTTAGAATAGTTATTTTCACTAATATGATGCAATTTCTAGTTTTCTTTTGTTGTTACAAGCACTCTAAAAGCATAATAGAATCTTATAAAACCATGACAAACACTTTAGATCTTCAAAATAGGAGTTTTAGGATCCTAAAACTAGTTCACCCCATGTCCTACGAACCAACAATCCGGTTTGCAAGCAACCTTATAAACCTTGCTAGTGTCATGCCCCACCTTAGAAGAACTCTCTTAAGATGTTATTTATGTATTGATGATTAGTTTCAATACTTGATATGTTTGCAATATGTATATTTCTATTAAGAAAAAATGATGTTGTGTTGCATTACTTGATTGTAGGAATAGGTACTCTCGTAGGTGGATATTGATCACCAGATATGAGAAGGGAAATGATAATAATAACAACTAAACAAGTAAGTTATCATGTTCTCATAATTACTAGTCTTCTTCAAATATGGGTGGTGATAACTAAGAGCATCTTAAAATACCCGTCCACTTAAAGGAAAAATGGTAGTGAGGAATATTGAGCATGCATCGTTTGCTTGTGTTTGCCATTTGTGTGATGCATTTAATTTTGCAAGAGATTGACATTTTTAAATCTTACCTTGGAAAATGCACATTATGTAATGGGTTTGCATTTTACAAATTACTTTAGAAATATTTTGTATGCATTTGAAAAATGTCATAAAGCTTATTGTGATTTTGTGAAAATATTAAATTGGGCAATTTCTAAAGTAGAGATTTACCTTTTTGAATATGCTTATTTTATTTAATTACTCTCATCTTAGAAAGGAAATTAGGTGGTTTGTTCTCTTATGAACTTGTTCAATTTTGATTGGACCAAAACATGAAAAGACTACTTTATTGATTTAAAGAATCATCCTCTCCTCCACATGGCTACTTTAGGATGGTTGAAATGGTGGGTGAGATTCCTCTCTTATCTCTAATAGTCTCAACCCTTATCACCCATATGCATAATAGTAGTAGTGCTCTAGTAATGGGGTACACATGACAAATAAACAACCCTTACCTTATCTTTAAAGGTACCCTTCCCATTAAAATAATATATATATATATATATATATATATATATATATATATATATATATATATATATATATATATATATATATATATATATATATATATATATATATATATATATAAAAGGAATCCTCCACATGGGAGAGAAAAATAAAACAAATAAAATATTTAGAAGCATCTTTCTTGTCGGGAGGGAAAATAGCTATAAATAGCCATAGAGGTTTGGAAAAGGGTTAGGCTAGAAGGGGTGGACAAAAGAAGGACTTTCAACCAAATTTGGATTTGTGACTTGCAAAAGATCCAGGTGTGGGGAACTCTTACACTTTGTATGGTGATTTAAATTAGTTTATTGTTAAAAAGGAATACCGTGATTATTTTGTGTAGTTTCTAATCACTAGACAGAGACCCCATTTGCCTTGATTATCAATGTTGAGGAGTATAATATAATATCTCTTTTTGTAAAAATGGAAAATTTAATAGTCCATTGACCAAGCTATCATGTCTTGTATGCCACACTGCAACACATAGCTCAAAATAATTCGTTTACTTCATATTTAAACCCTATAAATAGTGATGTAAGGTTGACCACCATTGTGAATGATCATGGAGAATGACCAAAAATAATACCCGATCTCTTTTGCTGTATTTGAATGTGTCATTTGGTTTGCTTATATAGACAAAATTTCCAGTCTTGACCACATCTATATAGTTAGAGATTCACCTTGGGTTTGTTGATTAGTGACATAATTGGAGTTTGAAAGTTGGTTTTGATAATCACTCTGAATTAGCCTCGTATTGTACAAGATATCGTTCAATATTTTTGAACTTTATGTGTTAAGTCATGATTGTTGGCAATAAGGTGATATTCTCACTTTATGTAAAGCCATCCATATTGTATATAGAATGTGTTTTTTTTTTTTTTTAATCTGTGGAAAACATCCCAAAAGGGATGCCACTTTTGGGTAAGACCCAAGGAGGTAGGGGTATCCATTCCGTAAAAAATGCCCAGGACTCGGACCTGGCCTACCACCTTTGACATACTCAAGGGGCAAACAAACACACAAAACCAATTTAAAAATAAGTAAATAACAACAAAAATAATAAAATAAAATAAAAAACATGCTCCTTGAGTGTGTCAAAAACAAAAACACAACCAAACACGCACAATAAGATAAAAGAAACCACAACATAAACCACATAGAAAAACATAAGAACCACATAATAAAACACAAACAAGACAAAAACAATAGAACACTACAAAGACATAACCCAAAAAAACATGAAAAATAAACACAACCAAAACCTAAAAAATTAAAAAAATAAAATAAAAATAAAAACAAAAAACAACCAACAACAAACAATAAACAAAAACAAAATACATAGAAAACACTCACACATTAAAACACGAAATAACACAAACAAAGAGAAACCCAAGAACAAGAACGAAAAAAACACAAGAAAAATAACAAAAAAACATAAAAAAAAAAAAAAACAACAAAAACACAAGAACAAAAAAAAACAACACAAAGAACACAAAGAACACAAAAACAAAACAAAACAAAAGAACCCACCCACCTTAAAAAACTAAACAAAAAAAACAAAAAGAAAAAAGAAAAAAAAATGAACAAAACAATGACCTATCTAGACCAGAATACTATTAAGGCAAGAATCAATAGAGGAAACAAAATAAAGAATAGAATGAGCTAGGGAACTAAAAAAAAAGTGAATGAACCAAAGAGAAAAAAAAAAAAAACAAGAAGAAACTAGGTACCTTTAGAACTGGAGCCATCCAAAGAAATGATAGAAAGAAGAGCTTCCCTAA
The DNA here is from genome assembly GCA_028583015.1 of Wollemia nobilis. NCBI lineage: Eukaryota > Viridiplantae > Streptophyta > Pinopsida > Araucariales > Araucariaceae > Wollemia > Wollemia nobilis. Next base: position 1,277,371 of record JAQPPZ010003287.1, on the reverse strand, counting down.
TTTGAGAAGTCACCATATAGGAGGGTGGCCATAACAAGTAAGATCACCTTTGTCCAAAGCCCAATTAGCTAAAGCATCAACACTCTTGTTTTGATCTCTAACCACATGATTGTAATCAACTTTCAAAAATCCCATCTGGATTAACTGAATCTTCTCAATAATTCTTTTTATTCTCCAATACACCTTATGATTCTTAGGAGTCTTCAATAGATTAATCATAAGTTGAGATTCAGACTCAACTAACACCTTTTCCCATCCAACCTTAGTAGCCTCCTGAAGACCTTTGAGGATACCATACCCCTCAACAAGGTTATTGGAAAGAATACCCAAATTCTCAGCATATATAGAATGTGTTGTTACCTCTATACAATAATTTTTCCTGTATTGTATATGAGTCCCCCCAATGCACTAGAACCATTTTTGGTCGAGTTTTGTAACATACACCACTATGGACTTGGGCTATACCTTGAAGATACTCATCGTTCCTGAAGAGTAACCCCTTTTTCTATGTTTATACTCATTGAGTGTTGTCTTAGGGAGCTACTGGGATGCTTACGATCACAACTAGCATTGGTACTCACCTTCGTTGATGATAGAATACTTTATTTAGGTACAAAACCAAATTTGTGATGAAACCATCTATTGCTATGAGTCATAATAGAAAACACCATCTTCTATATCATATGTAATTAATTACACTAGTTATGAATATCATCGGTATACCTTCATCAAAAATTGAGATGTAACTACTCATGCTATAACATATGTCAAATATTCTTCCCAAAGGTGTTGCTACTCATAGAGCTTGTACTCACAAATCTTGTATGGATGTGATGTCATCCTCCTCTATGGACAAATACCCCACTTGATGAGTGTGTAGGGTGCATTATGATGTTTAATGACTGATCTATAGTAACTTATATCCAAATACTATGCGTGTAGCCTATAATAGTGCCCAAATCCTAGCCAAACCATCCCCTAGAAATATAGCTTCCAATGTTGGTTTGGTCTCAACCGTTAGGTTAATATGAATGGTTTGGATTACCAATCGAACCTCAAAATTAATTTGGAAATCCTCATAGAATTTTCTATTAGTCATATGATAGAATTGGATAAGGTACGAACCATAGGTACATTGGAGGTTGAATTGCATGGTCATAAAAGCTTAGGTATGCCTACATTTCCTACATTTTGAATGTAGATGTATCATCATTATTTGTTGAATGTGTGGTTATAAAGGTAATTTATGAATTAAATAATGGATCTCAAAATATCACTAGTAGGTATCCGTTAATTAATTCAGATATGAAGTAAATTATGTAGATGTTGTATCATGTACTTTGGAATGGTTTTTGGCTTATATGTGTTTGTTCTTGTGGAATCTACTTTAATGAATTATTCCTTTAGTTGTAAGTAATTTCTCCCATAATTTAAAGGAATTGATTTTATACTTTTAAGGAATTTATATGGAGTTTAGTTTAAGAAATTTCTATATAATGAATATAGGACTATTGGGTGTGATTGAATAAGTAATTAACATGCCTATGGACATAGAATTTGTATGTGACATACATACCTATTATCATAAGGAATATAGGACTATTGATTACTGTATGATTTACTAGGTTAATTGATTTCAAAATGGAAGAGAAATTTGAATACATTGGAAATGATCCAATTTCATTCTTCCTTTGATATTACTAGTTTTGTTTTCATAAAACTAAATGACTGATAAAGTATGGAAGTAAAATATATTAGTGAATAATGTTTGGATAAAATTTTGATTAATAAATTAATAAATTTATAGACTTTGAAAATTTCTATGTTTAATGGATAGGAATAGACAGTAAACTTTTCTATATCTTATGATAAATATTGAGAATGATTAACTAGAAGGATGGATTGGTGTTCATCCTTGGAAGAGGTATGGGACTCTTTCATATGTTTGTGATTATCAAAATGAATGGAATTAGATAAATAATCCATATAGTGAAAAGCATTAATGATGGATGAATTATGGATATTCATGCCTAGCATTATCTATGAAATAAAATATAAAATATTGTGACAAATGATTGATGCATGATTGCATTCAAAGTAGTTAAGCATGGTTTGCTTGATTTGCATTTGTCATATGTGCATTCGAGTTGTCCTGATCCCTTCACCATCATCTCTCACACCGAGGAAGACCAAGAAAACCAGAGAAGACTTGTACAAGACCAATGAAGACTATTGTATTGTTCACATGATTAAAGACTATTGTAATTGTAAATAGTGAGAATAAGTGATGTTTATTCTACCAAGACTTTATACTATTTGAGGTAATTTCGTATAAGCTCATGTGTAGTAGGAATTAAGGCCTAATAATAGAGTCTTCACCTCAGGTATATACATGATATGTATGACTGTCATTAAAATAGAATTGATAGAGTAAATGGAAGTACTTTTTATTATTGCTTATTGCAAATTGTAAGGCTTATGGATGATGAATGGAAATACTTGTCTTTATTTAGTTGAATAATAAAAATTTGAGAGTGGCAATTTGTGTCAAACTATTGTATGTACCAATAAACTGTAAGGTTAACCATGAATCAAATAGACAACACACTTGGGAAGACAACAAACAAACCTTCCACACCTTACATATGAGTAGAGAATATAATGGTTCTTAATATGGGTATCCCAAAGTTTAAGTAGGTGATGCAGGAGCATCCAGGGCAGCACAACAATCTTGCATCACCGAAAAGAAAAACAAAAAAAAGTTCGAAGTTTGCAAATTTTTCTAAGTATAAAAATGGTCGCGATATCGCGACACAAATGTCATCGCGATATCGCGACGTATTTTAGAACCGTGGCAAGCGCAAATAATGGTCGCGATATCGCGACACTTTGGTAGCCGAAGTCACAAGCCACAAAAGTGTCGTGATATCACAACACTTTGGCAGCCGAAGTCACAAGCCACAAAAGTGTCGCGATATCGCGACACTTTGGCAGCCGAAGTCAAAAGCCACAAAAGTGTCGCGATATCGCGACACTTTGGCAGCCAAAGTCAAAAGCCACAAAAGTGTCGCGATATCGCGACACTTTGGTAGCCAAAGCCAAAAGCCGGGTGTGGATATCGCGACACTTTGGAAAGCCAAAGCGAAGTGTCGGTCGCACCTTGGGGAGAAAGAGGACCAAAAGCAGAAAAACATCATGATATCGTGACACATTGGAGAAGGAGAGCCTAGGGCAAAAAAGTGTCGTGAAATCATGACATGTCACGTTTTCACGACTTGGCTAAGAAGTGAAGGCGGGTTTTTCATGGACTGTTACAAAATGACAGTTGGCAATTCCAGAAGCCATTAAGGCAGTTCCAGAAGTAGTTAAGACAGTTACATGTGGCAGTTCTAGAAGCCGTTAAGACGGTTACGAACGGTGATTGCTGCAAGAAGCCGTGATGATAAAAGGGGATTTTTGGAAGGATTCGAGTTAGGCTGGAAAGACGTAGATTGAGACTACGACTGTATTTTCTTCTGTACTTTGTAATCTTTCATGGTTTCGAATTAAGCTTTCCATGCTTCGAAATAAAATTGCGTCTTTTTCTTTATGATTTTAATTGGTTAAAATTGGCTCCCCATCAAGTGGTATCAGAGCAGCAAGATTTTGAGTGTGTGAGCAGAGCATCGAACGTGAGGCAGCTCGCACCAGGATCTGGGGTTACGGGTTCTGAGAAACTGTGAAGCAGAATGCCACCGCGAAGAAATTATGGTGTTGGAAGGAACATGGTTCCTGAAGGAGACTTTCGAGCATTACAGAGGCAAGTGTTGGCCTTGCAGGAAGAATTACGTAGAGGAGTAGAGCCAAGAGGAGAAGACCACAACGATGATGACGGAGTTGAAGACCCGTCTGAAGAAGAAGAGGAAGCAATGAGTGCCGCAGAATCGAGAATGATTAAAGCTATTTCTCAGATTGGGAAAAGGCCGAAGCTAGATGTATCCACATATTCTAGAAATTTAAATCCAGAAGAATTAATCGACTGGATTAATGACATGGAGGAATATTTCAAATATGAGGAAGTTGAAGATCCAAATCGAATTAAATTTGCCAGAACAAAATTGAAAGGCCATGCTGGCATATGGTGGAAAGGAGTGCAACTGGAAATAAATCGGAGAGGAAAAGAAAAGATCACTAGGTGGGATCGAATGGTGGAAAAATTGAAATGGTAGTTTATTCCAACAGATTACGAATTAGATCTGCTAAGAAAAATGCAGAGTTTGCACCAGTCCAACAAATCTGTTAAAGAATATATAGAAGAATTCTTTAAAATTTCTATCAGAACCGGCCATATAGAAGCAAATAAAGAAAGAGTAGCCCATTACATTAATGGGTTGAGAACCAGCATGCAAGAAGAATTGAGTCTGGTTCGAATGAATAGCATTGAAGATGCTTACCAGTTTGCTCTGAAAGTGGAAGAGAAACCGAACCACAGATTTGATAGCAAGCAAAGAGGAAGAGGTCATGGTGGAAGAACTAGTGGAAGAACCAGTGGAATTAAATATGATGATCAAAAATAGAATGGTGAAACCAGCAATCGCCAGGAACAGAAGGAGGAGAATGCTTACCGACCCCATAATTAGAACAATGATTATCAAAGGGGACGAGGTAGAGGTGGACGCGGATATGGTAGAGGCAGATTTTGTGGAACCTATTTTAATTACGGAGAAGAAGGGCATCGATCATATGAGTGTCCCAAACACCAAGAAGCACCAAACAAAATGCCTGAAGGTAATGCCAGAGCTATGGTTGCTGAGGATGGTGTTGAATCTGAGCACTCTAAAGAAGCAGAGCATGGAGAAGTGATGATCACAAGGAGAACTTTGTTGAATGAAGAGAAGGAACCAGATCAATAGAAAATCCTGTTTCGCACGAGGTGCAAATGTTCAGGTAAAATCTGTAATATTATTATTGATAATGGTAGTACAAATAATTTGGTTTATGAGGAAATGGTAGCTAAGTTAAAGCTAGAAAGAAGACAACACCCGCATCCATACCGGATTGCATGGTTGCAGAAGGATCATAGAGCATTGGTCAGTGAACAATGCTTGGTCAAGTTCAAAATTGGAAGATACCAGGATGAGGTCCTATGTGATATTTTGCCGATGGATGCTTGCCATTTGTTGCTTGGAAGACCATGGCAATTTGATAGACGTGCAGTGCATGATGGACATGCAAATACCTATTCCCTGACAAAATACGGAGTATGCCACAAACTGAAGCCATTGAAGGAGGTTGAGGAAAAGGTATGCAATAATGCTAGAATTTGTTTAGTAGATGGCAAAAAATTTTTGGATGGTATAAAGAGGGATTCAATGTGTTATGCATTAATTCCTACTGTAAAAAGAGAAGATACTACTAACATTCCAGCAGAAGTTGAACATCTGTTAGCAGAATTTCTTGATATTATATCAGACAATGTGCCTGAGGGTTTACCACCAATGAGGAAGATTAGTCATCAGATTGACTTAATGCCAGGATCTAGCTTACCCAAAAAGGTAGCCCATAGAATGTCTCCTATTGAGAATGAAGAGTTGAACCGACAAGTTCAGGAATTGTTGAGGAAGGGTTTGATTCAAGCAAGTTTGAGCCCTTGTGCAGTGCCAGTAGTACTTGCACCAAAGAAGAATGGTGAATGGCGAATGTGCACTGATTCCCGAGCCATTAATAAAATTACTATTAAATATCGCTTTCCATTACCCATAATGGATGATATAATGGATTGCTTGAGTGGAGCTAAATACTTCACTAAGATTGATTTGAAGAGCGGATATCATCAAATACGTGTTAGAGAGGGTGATGAATGGAAGACAACCTTTAAAACCAGAGAGGGTTTGTATGAGTGGTTAGTTATGCCATTTGGATTGACTAATGCACCCAGTACATTTATGAGGCTGATGAATGAAGTATTGTGTGACTTCCTAGAAAAGTTCGTGATAGTGTATCTGGATGATATTCTGATTTTTAGTAAAACATTGGATGAACATTTGTTGCATGTTCGGACAGTTTTTGAAAAACTGCGTGAGGAGCAGTTATTGATAAATATACAGAAGTGCAGTTTTGTATAGAAAGAGTTGATATACCTGGGATTTGTCATCTCAGAGGAGGGTCTGAAAATGGATCCTGAGAAAGTGAAGGCTATCCTTGAATGGCCTGCCCCAAGGAATGTGACAGAGGTAAGATCATTTCACGGTCTTGCAAGTTTCTATAGAAAGTTTATTAGAGACTTTAGCAATATTTGTGCACCCCTAACAGAAACTATGAGAGGGGATAAGAGAGAGTTTAAGTGGACTGCCAAGGCAGATACCAGCATGAAAATATTGAAGAAGAAAGTGACAGAACAGCCCATTCTGGCACTTCCAGATTTTAATAAAGTGTTTCAGGTTGACTATGATGCCAGTGGCAGTGCCATTGGAGCTGTGTTGAGTCAAGAAGGTAAACCTGTTGCATACTTTAGTGAAAAATTGAATGATGCTAGAAAGAAATACTCTGTTTATGATCAAGAATTATATGCTATAATTCAGGCTCTTAAGAAATGGAGACATTATTTGCTAACCAAAGAGTTTGTTTTATATACTGACCATCAAGCTTTGCAGTATATAAATAGTCAAGGTAAACTTAACCAACGGCATTTGAAGTGGGTTGAATTCTTGTAGAGTTATACCTTTGTACTAAAGCATAGAAGTGGAAAATCTAATAGAGTTGTAGATGCCTTGAGTAGAAGGCATAATTTGTTGATAGAAATGAGAGTGCAGGTTGTTGGGTTTGATGAACTCAAGAGTTTATACCCAGCAGATCCAGATTTTGTAGAGGCATGGACAACATGTGTGTCTCCTACTACTGTGGATCGCACTAAGTGGTTGGATTTCATGATCCAAGATGGGATGCTATTTCGACAGAATCAGTTGTGCATTCCACGAAGTTCCATGAGGGAAAATTTGATCAAAGAGAAACATAGCGGAGGACTAGCAGGGCATTTTGGCCATGATAAGACCATTGCTCTTGTTAGTGAGAATTACCATTGGCCACAGTTGCAGCAAGATGTGACCAGATTTGTGCAGGGTTGCAGAGTGTGCCAGATGGCAAAAGGTGTCAGCCAAAATACAGGAATGTACCAGCCATTGCCTGTACCAGAGAGACCGTGGGAGGACATCAGCATGGATTTTGTTCTTGGTCTGCCAAGAACACAATGTGGAAATGATGCCATTTTTGTTGTTGTTGATAGGTTTTCAAAAATGGCCCATTTTATTCCATGTCAGAAGACAAGTGATGCGGTTCACATTGTCGGCTTGTTCTTCAAGGAGGTAGTCCGACTTCATGGTCTACCCCAAAGCATTGTCTCGGATAGAGATACCAAATTTGTGGGGTATTTCTGGAGAACCCTATGGAAGAAGCTGAAAATAGACTTGAAATTTAGTTCTGCGTACCATCCGCAGACTGATGGACAGACCGAAGTAGTCAACAGAAGTTTGGGTAATCTTCTACGCTGTCTGGTAGGAGATAAACCCAAGGGATGGGACCTGATTTTACCACAGGCAGAGTTTGCTTACAACAATTCTGTCAATCGTAGTACTGGTAAATCACCATTCCAGATTGTGCATGGGTATAGCCCGAGAAACGCTTCTGAGTTGAGACCGATGGATAAAGCAGACAAGTGCAGTGCTGAAGCTGAAGACTTTGCAGCACACATGAAGACTTTACATGAAGAGGTACAGCAGCATATCAGTCAAATGAATGCTACTTACAAAGCCCGAGCAGATCAGAAGCGGCGTTTCAAAGAATTCCAAGTGGGGGATGAAGTCATGGTTCATTTACGTAAGGAACGTTTTCCTCGAAAAACTTACAATAAGTTGAAGATGAAGAAGTTTGGACCATGTCGGATCATAGGCAAATGAGATTCAGGCAATGCCTATGAAGTTGATCTACCAAGTGAGCTGAATATTTCACCTATCTTCAATATTTCAGACTTGGTTGAATATCATGCAGGAAGTTGTAGTGAACCACCCAGTCTGGATCTGTGGAACATTCCTGCATCCACTCCAGACAAAGAAGAAATTGAAGACATACTCGACACTCGTGAAGGCAGAAGTACCCAAAACAGGCAATATTCGGAGTACTTGGTCAAATGGAAGAACCGACCTATCGAAGATGCCACATGGTTGTCCAAATCAGAGGTTGATCATTTGGGTTTTCCTCTGACAGCCTAGAAGTGAGGATCACTTCTAAAAATCTACCCCGGGTGTCTGATGCAGGAGCATCTAGGGCAGCACAACAATCTTGCATCACCAAAAAGAAAAACAAAAAAAGTTCAAAGTTTGCAAATTTTTCTAAGTATAAAAATGGTCGCGATATCGCGACACAAATGTCGTCGCGATATCGCGACGTATTTTAGAACCGTGGCAAGCGCAAATAATGGTCGCGATATCGCGACATCAAAGTTGTCACGATATCGTGACACTTTGGCAGCCGAAGTCACAAGCCACAAAAGTGTCACGATATCATGACACTTTGGCAGCCGAAGTCACAAGCCACAAAAGTGTCGCGATATCGCGACACTTTGGTAGCCGAAGTCACAAGCCACAAAAGTGTCACGATATCGCGACACTTTGGCAGCCGAAGTCAAAAGCCACAAAAGTGTCGCGATATCGTGACACTTTGGCAGCCGAAGTCACAAGCCACAAAAGTGTCGCGATATCGCGACACTTTGGCAGCCAAAGCCAAAAGCCACAAAAGTGTCGCGATATCGCGACACTTTGGCAGCCAAAGCCAAAAGCCAAAGAAGTGTCACGATATCGCGACACTTTGGCAAGCAAAGCCAAAAGTCGAAGAAGTGTCGCGATATCGCGACACCTTGGAGAAAGAGGACCAAAAGCAAAAAAACGTCGCGATATCACGACACATTGGAGAAGGAGAGCCTAGGGCAGAAAAGTGTCGCGAAATCGCGACATGTCACGTTTTCGTGACCTGGCTAAGAAGTGAAGGCAGGTTTTTTGCGGACTGTTACAAAACGACAGTTGGCGATTCCAAAAGCCGTTAAGGCAGTTCCAAGTGGCAGTTCCAAAAGCAGTTAAGACAGTTACATGTGGCAGTTCCAGAAGCCGTTAAGACGGTTACGAACGGTGATTGCTGCAAGAAGCCGTGATGATAAAAGGGGATTTTTGGAAGGATTCGAGTTAGGCTGGAAAGACGTAGATTGAGACTACGACTGTATTTTCTTCTGTACTTTGTAATCTTTCATGGTTTCGAATTAAGCTTTCCATGCTTCAAAATAAAATTGTGTCTTTTTCTTTATGATTTTGAGTGGTTAAAATTGGCTCCCCATCAGTAGGTTATCATGAGAAATAATTATTAATGGCTACCTCATCATGGAGATGAGGATAATAACAAAGTCCATGAATTGGATGGCCACCAGGGTGGTGTATCATCTAACTTTAATGGCATTATCCAAATTACTAGTCTTCATGGATAGTATGGAGAGGAGGTGATTCCCTTTGGTGAGGGATAGTTCACCTATATGTATGGTATAACCATTGAAAACATCCTCATACCATTTGGTGATGGTATGATGGATATAGCCATTGAAACATCCTCATACCATTTGGTGATGGTATGATGGATTTGTAGAAGTTGGTGCTTCTACTCAAGAGTAATTGGGGTTCCAGTGCTTCTTGATATCTTGTTACTTGGACTACTTACTATTCATTGGGATATCATAGACTTATATCATTATTATATCCTCCATTTATTGAAAGGAAAAACAAAAAAAATGTTTAGTGGATGAGTAGTAGTAACTGGGGTTGTTACAACTAGACTATTTCAAAAAACCCTAAAACTATAGAGGGTTATACCAGAGATATCAAATAACTCATCTAGCAACACAAGAGTTGGGTATTCCCATCATAAATTCCTATTTTTGTTATCTCTTTGCAAACAAGTTCACCATCTAATGCATCGCATCATTTTGTAAAAATTTGTTGCAAGCACCTTAATTAGGGTTATCATGTTATTTCATAATCAGTTAGCTTAAACTTTGTCAACTTTCTTTTTTGTCATTTCAGATAAAAGTTACATTCCTTTTTAAGCCATTAGAGTAGAATTTAATTTATTTTTAATTTTTGCAAATAATTTCTTTCAAATCATATTTTCATGCATTATTTAGATCTTTACAATCTATTTCCAAATTTACATTTAGATCAGATCTTTCATTTCCTCTTTTCAAAAAGGTATTTCAAATTTCTTCTCAAACTTACATTTTGAATTATATTTTCAAAATCCCTTTCATATTATTTTGCAATTTCTTTTCAAAGTCATTTCAAATCTCTTTTCACATTCACACTTAGATTAGGGTTTTGCAATCTCTTTCATGTCACTTACATTCCTTTTTGCAAATCTCTTTCCAAAATTGCATTTAGGTTAATTTTTCAAATTCCTTTCAAGTCATTAGGTTTTACAATTCAAAATCTCTTTCCAAAATCCTTAGGGTACATTTCAATTTCTTTCAAATTTGCAAATCATATTTCAATCTATTTTCAAGTCATTTACATTAGGGTTTTACATCTCTTTCTACTTGGCTTGCCTTTGTGATTTATAGATCATATTTCACTTTTAAAATACATCTAGATTAGTTTTCATATTCAAAAATACATCTAGGTTAGTTTTCTTTTTTAAAAATGCATCTAGGGTAGTTTCATTTTCAAAAGTGCATCTAGGATTAGTTTTATTTTTGAAAAGGCATCTACTTAGTTCTTTTTGCTTTCACCACAATGGTAACAAACACACCTTCACACACCCATGTGGTATACACAGTGGTGATATTGGACTTCATCCCCAATCCATCACTCAATATTGGTGATGTTGGAATTCATATCCTTCCACCATATCACCCTCTAAACACCTTAGTAGCCCCCAAGAGCGATTTTTTGGACTTCTTCACTAGAAAATCCCCTACTCTTAGGACTAGTTTTTAGGAATTCATCACCAAAAGGGACCTTCAAAGTAGGATAGGGTTAGAAATATTTATTCACAAGGATCATATAATAAATGAACATAATAACTGTCATTCTTGACTAAGGTCTCTCGAGAGTGAATCGATCACTTGAATGGGCCAGTAGAAGGTCTTAAACGGTACCACCTCTTCTTGCAAGAGGCTTTTGGACACATCAGAGCATTTTGAGTCCCTCCTAGTTGGTTATAATTTTACTACACCTTTATATTAGGTCACCATTTGCCTATTGAGATACCATTCTATTCTGTGCACCTTTGGGTGTTGTAGGAGGTTCTATGTCGATGATATTCCTTTTATTTATAGAATTTCACCCCACTTCCTTTGATGTTCTCTAGAGGCATATTTCAACAAAAAAAACACAAAAAAACCAAAAATTTTATTTTTTATACTTAGAACTGATTCCAGTTATGTGTTGTTTGTATGCTCACAAAATTAGTTTCAACACATTCATTGGTTAGTAGCCCACTTTTTGGCTATCTATAGCCTGTCACTTTTGATTTTCTATCAGATTCATAGTTTGAGTCCAGTTCACAAGTCACCTTGTGAACTAGCTCCTAGTTCACATAGTAGCCTATGAACTTTATTTACAGACATAAGATTTTTTCAAATTTCGCAAGGTTACCTCAAAGTCCCACATAGAGCACATCCAGAACCTCAGATTTTTATTTTTGAGTAGTTTTGAGCACCAATTCACAATACATAGTATCATACCTATTTTCAGCCATAGCAAAGCATGTGAATAAGTGCATTTTAAGGAGGAGGCTTCTTATGCCACTTTTAGTCAGTCCATCCCTCCCCCTTCATTCATAAAGGGTAAATCCATACTCACTACAAACCTCCTTACAGGTTCTTACTCACTTCACATACACACTATGTCTCATGGTGAGACTTCTACCCTAGGTGAGATCCTTGCCACTTCATTTTGTGAATATCATCCACTTCTTCCTTGCTCTCCTTCACCTAATCCAACTTATATATTCTGTGACTACATCATCTATACTTCTCCAGAACACCCACCTCCATTTTTGACTATCGATGAGGAGAACTCACCTACCTAACCTACCTTTGCACATCCTTTATTTTAGAGTCTATCTCAATACCTCTTTGAAAATGAATCTTCCTTGCTCAATAACACTCATATCAAGGTTGCACCATTCACCCCTACTTTAAGGATGATCTTGTATCCCTCATCCTCAAATTTGAGCACTCAGGCACCCTCATCATAAATCCCACCACAATAACCTCCATTATAGAAACAATATGCACCACCCACATCATCATATATGTACACTTATCAAGTGTCACAACCACCACTTTCCCAATATTCCTTCTTCTCATCCTTTGATGTGGTATCACAACCACCTCCTCACTCACAACAATTCCAATATCAACAACATAAACATACCCCATCTTCCCAATCTAATTTGAACATGTTCACTAAGCCACCTTATTATCCCCATACCTTGGAGGCTTACACTTCTTCCCCATAATTTCCTCCACCTACATCCCATCATTCTGGAATATATGGTACACCATATTCTATTCCACCTTTGCCTTCATCTACATCCATTTTTTTACTCCCTCGACCTCCACCATTTTAGGCTCCATCTTCCATTCCCTTGTGCTCCTATGATCCATGCTACTTGTCTTATCCCACTAATACTCCATGCTATTCTTCTCATATTTGCTTCCCCACACATCATCCTTCTAGCCAAATGTAGGTACCATATTTTGACACCTCATTTTGCCCACCATTTGCACCACTTATCTAGACACCACTACCACCACCACCATTTGTTACACCTACATTTTTCATGACACCTCCCTCTTGTTAATTATCCCCTACTACGCAAACATTACAATAGACTCCTATGTAGCACATATCTATGCAACAACCGCAAGATTCATAACCACACTATTACTATTCCTAGTAGATGCTTGCTCCACAATAAAATATCCCATCTACTTTGACATCCTATGCCATTTAGCAGCCACATCCATAGGTGTAGTTGCAATAAATTCCTTCCCAAAACTAGTAGGAACAACAACTCCAATATCCACCACATTCCTAGGTTAAATCCTTTACACCTATAGCACATTAATTTATACCTTAGCACAATCATTTACACCTCTAGCACCTGAAATTCAACTTTTGCAAGAAGTTAAGATGCTAAATCTCTGTACAATTGGTTATGAACCACAAAAATATACATATGATGAACTATACAATGAGCTAGTCCACCCTTCAGTTCCTATCCCTCCTTATCCTTATCACTTTGAGATTCCAAAGTTTAATAAATACAAAGGTAAAGAGGATCCTCATGAACATGTCAACAATTACCGCTTCGCTTGCTATCAACTTCATAGTAGCAATCCCCTCATGTTATGCATATTTTCCATATCACTTGGGGGACAAGCCCTTGATTAATACAACATGATCCCACACCATATCTTATTCACCTTTGAGAATTTGGTCAATTATTTATTAGAACATTTCTCCATTAATATAAAAAAGAAAACCAACTTCTCTAATGTCTATGCCTTACGACAGGTCAATGATGAGCCCATTACCAAGTTTATATCTCGATGGAGATCCATCATACATAACCTTGCTCATAGCCTCCCATATACTAAACTAATCTCAAAGATTTATCACAAACATATCTCCACCTCCTTACAACTTCATCAAAGCCACACCTTTGAGGAAGCTATTGTTCAAGCCAAGGTCATCAAGGATATCAAAGTCTAATATAGCAAGATCAAGCTTAGAAAAAAATCCTCTTACAATTCTAACTTTCACTTCAACAAAAATACACCAAATCAACCTTTACCTAGACCGCTACAAACTAAACAAGTGGTAGTAGCTTCTTCAGCTTCATCATCCATCTCATGACTTCCCCCTCCTTAGTAGAAATTATTCCAAACTAATGCACCCTTTCCAGCTAGATCACAGCAGGCTTGTATCCTTCACCTATAGCCTCCATGGTACAATTTGACCCCCCTCTCAGAGCCTTTGCTAGCTCTATTCCAGAGATTATACGATGTAGGTCATATCACCCTATCAAACATCTGACCCATTGACCCAAATTAATCTAAGCCTCAAGGTTATATTGAACATGCTTTTTGCATATACCATCGATAATAGACATGATATCGAATCTTGTCACTATTTTCATAATCTTGTCTAGGACCTCATTGATCGAGGTACCATTCAGGTCTCAAACCCCCTCACACCACAAAATCAAAATTTGGGTATCTATCAAAACCCGCTACCTGAAAACAGGGGGACCAATACCCAAGGAACTTAATATAATTCCTCAAGGCAACCCAAATAGGTTAACAATGTTCAATATGATCCCCCTTCATGTGATATAGTTGGCATGGTCAAACTTACGACTCACAATCAACGTTATCCTCCACATCAGGATGTATTGATGGTTTTATCTCCAACACCATTCACTTCTCCATAATCCCCTACAAAATCACATACTCCACCATGCCTACCAAAAAACATCATCACCATACATGGTAGCATTACCCATCAGTTATGTAATTCCCCTACTAGGCTATCCATATTCGACCTTCTATAGCAGTTTCAACCCCATTGCGAGGCATTGAATGACATCCTTCGATCCATTGACCTTGAAACCCATGATACAAATATATTTATGAAATTTATGGGGAACATCCCATGCTACCTTAAACTTTCTATTAGTTTCCATGACCAAAATATATAGAGCTCATAGGTAAAGGAGATGATCCTCCTCTCCACATCCAAGCAACCATCAATGATATCACTTACAAGAATATCCTCATTGATATAGGTTCATCCATTAGTATCATTTCTACTACCACCCTACATCACCTTCACATTCAACCCACTCACTTCACTAATCCATATCTTGAACTTCATGCATTTGACCATCTCCATTTTATTTTACATCATTCAGGGTGAGATTCAATACAATATCTTGGTCGGATATCCATAGATTAGAGACATGCAATGTGTTCCATCTACCTTGCATCATTGTCTCAAGTATGTCTATGATGGAATTTTTTATTATGTTTCTACCGATGGGGACCCCTTCAAGTTTTGCAACATCATAGGCCTTCCACCAGGATCCTCATCATCCTCTACACAAGTCCTTCCCATTCCTTCTCATCATTCAGTAGGAGCGTCTATATCTTATTCTACATCTACCTCATCACAACAACATTGATTAGGGACACACACACATTTACTCCATCTGTGTCCACACCACTTTAATCATCTATCACAAAACCCCATCCTACTACCATACCTTTTTTACCACCTTCCTCATGACCTCCTCTACCCTCTCACCCATTCTCTTCCATGAATCCACCACCCGTGTCGATATGATTTTCACCACACTCATACATCTCATACATCTCATACATATTCCTCTACAAAAAATCCTCTTCTTCCTATGCCTCAAACACCCCAGCTCCATTTTTTCCCATGACCTAGGTCATTTACATCTCCTCGTATCTTGAAACTGGCACCCACTTACTCAACCTCACAATTCCCACATGTGGATCATCCTATCCCATATACTGTAGCTGAATGCCATGATTAGGAATAGTGAGATTCTTGCCTCAATGATAAATTATTGCACTCATCTACTACCACTATTTAGGATTCCTAACTTTCATCCTCATCTTTCAACTCAGACTCACCACCCCATTCACCAGCTTGCACATCACCCCAAATCTCCATTTTTAAGATAAAGTTTGGCCCGGATGACGACAATGTCCATGATGCTTGTGTGTGCCCTCCTCCAATCTAATACACCCATGATTTTGGTCATCCTTCAACTTTAGTACTAACCATCGATACCATTGTGTGATTAGGTCCTCCCGATAATCATACCAATTTTGTTTACGTAGGCATAGATTCATCACTCCCAACTGTTGTGCCTCTACCACCACAATATAGTTTTTGTGGCACTCTAGATCATATGTCTAACCCCCAATTCACTTTGCACTATCTTTAATGTTTCTATTTGTGTGGAATTAGGTTAGGATGCTATGAACAAGGGTTACACACACCTATAAACACCCATGTTCAATTACCTATAAAAAAATATGGCCTAGGTTATCATCCCACAACTGTTCATATGCTTGAGGATGAACTTCAAGACCTTTCTCTACATACCACACCACTTCTTATGAACTCATTGGAAGAATACATCGACATGGATATCATTTATGAGAGTCCATCTCCTCATTCTACCATCACTATTCCATGCACTTTCTTCCATGAAAAATATTTTTTTGACACATCTTCCCATCATATTGATGAGCTAGTTGATAAATTTATTGCCTTATCCCTCATAGATCCTTATCCATAGTATGATATTGCACATCCTCATCCATCACCGATACATCTAGCTAGATCACTACCTATTTATCGATAGATTCATCTATCCGTAACTTGACCTCGCTCAACACCTGTGGTTCTATGTCCACCATCAAACATCCCATGATATTTATGTGCTTTCGAATATTCATCATTAGACTCATCATCTTCTATGAAATCCACTACTTATGTCAATATGGTTAATGTAGATCTATTCTTACCACTTCGATACACATCTCATGTAAATTGTGATAACAAACCAAACCCTAATTTCATTGACTTCACTCACATTTCACCAACACCTTCACTGTAATATTTCTTGCTATTGCCTTCCATCTTGTGTACTACGAATGCTTCTTTGTCATCTACCCCACCTCACATCCCATGGGTTCATTACACTAAAATTTACTTAGATGATGAATTTGATATACCTAAGGCTATCGATGACCTCCACCTTATTCCCATCCTAGAACAACTTCGATATGGTTACCACATGCTTGTGGAAGATACCATCAATGTCAATATTGGTGATGACCTAAAAAATACACATATTGTTAAACTTGTCACTAGCCTTTCACTAGCAGAGTGCATCCTATTTACTACCTTCCTAAAGAAATACATCAGAGTCTTCACTAGATCCTACAAGTACATATCTGACCTTGATCATTCCCTAGTGGTTCACAATCTCACTCTCGATAAATATGCCAAAGCCATCAAATAAAAATTGTGATGCATGCATCCTACTATTGTATCACAAGTAAAATTTGAGCTCCAAATTCTCCTTGATGTAGAATTCATCCAACCTATTGATTACCTCGAATGGATTTCCAATATGGTATCGATACCTAAACCCTTATATGAGGTTCACATATGCATCAATTTCTATTATTTGAACAAATATCATCCCAAGGACAACTTTCCCATCCCAAACATAGAATCACTAATTGATTCCATCATAGGTCATGAAATGATCTCCCTCATGGATGGGTTATTTGGTTACAATTAGATTAAAATAAACCATGTTGATCAACACAAAATATTTTTCACAACCCCTTGGGGGACCTTTTGTTATAAGTTCATGTATTTTGGATTTAAAAATGTTGGGGTAATGTACCAGTGTGCAATGACTTATATATTTCATGATTACATGCATAAAATCATGGATGATTACATTTATGACCTCATCACCAAATCCAAAGAACATTGACAACACCTTGCTGATCTATGCAAGATCTTCGATCACCTCCTAGAACACAATGTTCACATTAACCCAAAGAAATGTGTCTTTGGTGTTACTTCTGGTAAAATCCTAGGGTTCATCATCTCTCAATGAGGCATTGAAGTAGATCCCAAAAAAGTAAAAGCCATCATCGATATGCCTCCACCCACCAATATCAAACAACTACGCAGCTTGTAGTGTAAAATTTAGTCCATTCATCATTTTATTGCCTAGCTATCAGATAAATGCAAACCATTTAATCACATTTTACAAAATGGAGTCACCCTAAAATAGGACAAAAACTATCAACAAGCCTTTGATTCAATCAAATCCTACCTCACTTCATCACTAGTTCTATCTCCTCCACACCCATAGATTTCATTCATCTTGTACATTTTTGCTATGTATTTTGCACTTGGCACACTATTGGCTCAAAAAAATGCACTCAATTAAGAGAAAACCATATATTACATGATTCGTATGCTAGTTAGTTATGAAAACCTCTATGTATACATGGAAAAACTATGCCTGGCTGTAGTCTTTGTGACACAAAAAATACGTCACTATATGCTTAATCACACTATATTTGTCATCCCTCATGATAATTTGCTTTGATATATGATGAACAGGAGTTATCATAACTCTTGCACTACTAAATGGATTATGCTCCTCACTGAATTTGATCTAGAGTTCATATCTCAAAAGTCCATCAAAGGATATGTCATCTTAGAACAACTTACTGAGGCTCCATTGCTCGATAATCAATCGCTCCTCATTCAGCTTCTTGATAACTCCATCTTCCACATCATAGAAGATGAGGAGTATGTCGAACCAAAAATATCAGTGAAAATAACATTTTTTTTTGATAGCTATCATTGCACACATGATGGGGGGGTGCAAGTATTATCCTTTTCACACCAGAGGGGGAAGCTCTCCTCTTTTCATTCAAATTAGGTTTCCCATGCATAAATAATTATACAAAATATGAAGCCTTGATACTTGGTTTAAAGTAGGTGCTCTCGATGCACATTAGACACCTTCACATCATAGGAAATTATCTTATAATCAACTAAGTTTAGGAGATCTAGCAATGTCGCTACCTAGTCCTCCAATAATACAAATAGATTACCCAATAAATTCTCACTCAACTTAAGTGGTACAATATAGAAGCCGCTCCATGTTCATAAAATCATTTCACTAACACAATGGCTTCCTTGGGATCATTAATACCACAAAAACCCCTCTCAAACACTATAGATATGTCTATTCATACTCTAACACAATCCACCATATCATCTTCACCTTATACAATAATGATGGTATTCATGTCATCCACACTGAACCACATGATCCTTGGTTTTCACAAATTAAGGATTATATCAAATTAGGTTTCCTACCTTGTGACTTACCACATGCTCATTGCCAAGCATTCAAACAATGGGTGATCCATTATACACTATTGGGGAAATTCTGTATCACCATAGTCATGATGGTATTCTTTTGAATTGCCTAGAATTGCATGAATCTTACCATGTGGTACAAGAAACCCACGATAGCACTTGTGGTGGCTACTCCAGTGGCATGGCTATCACAAAATGCATTTTACACATGGGCTACTATTGGTCCAAAATGGAACATGAATATTGTGAGTATGTAAAGCGATATATCAAGTGTAAACAACATGCTAACCTCACACACTTACTTTCACAAGTGCTCCAACCTATCCAATCCATGTGGAATTTATACCAATGTGATCTAGATATTATTGGATAAATCTTGCCTACTTCATCAAGAAACCACAAATTCATTATTACTGCAATAGAATACTTCACAAAGTGGGTTGAAGCCATCCCACTCATATAAACCACAAAGGCAAAAATCACTATATTCATCATTGACCATATCATATGTCACTTCAGAATCCCTTCCCAAATCATCTTCAATAATGGTACACCTTTCAAAAATAATACTATCTATGCCCTATGCGCTAAATTTAATATTCACCATAGCTTCTCTATCCCATACTACCCACAAGGTAATGGCCAAGATGAGGCTACTAACAAAACCATTTGATCTATTGTTCATAAGATGGTTTTAGAATCCCATCACGTTTGGCATAATCAAATGCCATTAGCCTTGTGGGCCTATCATACGAGCATTCATACCCCACTAGGGCAACCCCTTTCTCATTGGTATATGGTCTTGAAGCCATTATGACTATTGAGCTTAAGATACCCTCTTTATAAGTCTTCATGAAAGACTTTATTGATGACAAAATTGCTCATCAAGATTACCTCGACCAATTAACACTCTTGGATGAGCGACATATTCATGCCATTGAGAATATACGTGTCTATCAAGATCGCATTTGCCATGCCTAAAATAGTAAAGTACATTAGTGTGAGTTTTAAATTGATGTCATGGTTCTCAAAGAGAATCAACATATCATAATTCAACCCAGATAGTAGTGAGACAAGTTCATTCATAATTGACTAGGTCCATATATCATTACACACAAATTTAATTATGGCACCTATTGATTAGCAAATCTCGAAGGATTCATTGAACCTAACCCATCAAAATAATTCACTTATACATATTTAATACCTATCCTATCTAGGTATGCATCACCATGGATTGTACATAGTGTCATTATAATACTATCTAGGTGCACATCACCCATAGATGCACAACCCACATTGCACTACACACACAGTTTTCACTTTTTATTACACAATAGAAAAACTTTTGCTTTCTATATCATTTTTATTTTTTTGGTATCTTTGTGTTTTTGTAGGTTTCTCATTGCTAGCTATGACATATTCTATGGAGATACGTTCGTACAGGTCTAAACCTCCAACATACTACTCCTCCATCATGCAGGACCTTCTAAAACTACCTCAAATATCGATCACCCTGGCTAACCTTGCCATGCCACCTGACCTTGTCCATGTTCGACAGTCCTTCGTATCATCCCATTCACACAATCACACTTCACCTCAGCTTTGGTCACCCATCCATAGAAATTATTCCTACTCCCCTTGATCTGATGATAGCCATATCTCTTTGTCCTCCTTTGTAGATAAGGAGGAATAATCTCATCATCATGCATGAGGATCTCCTCCCACTCCATATTATGATGGGAGGAATCCTTACTCACCATATTCTTTCGCTTGGTACTGTTCACTAGTTTATTGTCCTCCTAATAATAGATACACACATACTCACTTATACCACCCATGCCTACCTCCATCCCTACCAAACGGTATGTTACCTTATAAAAATTATATCTGCCAGCATGCCTCCCAAGTTACCTCTACACATATTCCCTCTATCTCATCCATGTCACTATCTACAACCATCTCCTACACCACCTATTCTCTAGACACCCCTATATCCACTCTATGACCCCCCTCTTCATCCTACTCCACCACCAACACAGTAGTTCCAATCTCCCGCTTCTTCTTGTTTATTCTCTTCTTTACACCTGTATCCTACTCCTATTTACACACTAGAATCCTGATCCCCTCCTGCCTCGATTCCATCACCTCCTTCCATTGACATCCAATATATCGTCTCTCACCTTAACAACCTTGAGTTACACTTGAGTCATTGTCATTGTCATTCCTCTCCCTACCATTATATAATGGATCATATCCCTTCACCTTATTCTAGGCCTATTTCTCACTCTCAGATATGACATTCACCAGACACTAGATCCATGATCCAAGAACTCATTCCCACCCTACCTTATTCATGCTCATCACCATCTGAGACATACATATATCCCATGCCTATTTTTTCAGCACCACTATCTCAAACATTTGACCAGTTTCTCCACCAAGGTCTCCTTGTACTACTAGAGATCCACCCTATTGACCCATTATACCCTAAGCCACAAAACTATAGAGAGAACCAATTTTTTATTTATCATCATCAACTAGGGCATGACATCAATGCATACCACACTTTTTAAACCTTTGTTTAGGACATGTTGTTTGAAAAATATCTCCCACAACCCAAACACACTCTCTCTTCCACTCAATTTCAAAACCCTCCACATCACATTGTACCTCACCCTATACCATCACATAAATCTATCATAGCCACACCTCACCATTTCTAGTAGTTATCCAACTACACAAATCACCAAATCCCTAGTTACATCATCACTTCACTGAGTTATTCACAACATGACCACTATCATTGCACACATCTTTAGCTTGATGCCCCCTCTTATTTATTCTTCCCTTCTCTCTC
This sequence comes from Wollemia nobilis, assembly GCA_028583015.1. Lineage (NCBI taxonomy): Eukaryota > Viridiplantae > Streptophyta > Pinopsida > Araucariales > Araucariaceae > Wollemia > Wollemia nobilis. The sequence goes on along the minus strand of JAQPPZ010003287.1, from coordinate 1,255,471 downwards.
TTCTTATTCTTGCTATCCCACATAGTTGTATGGTCACACTTCGAATAACTACATACCTTTGCTAAGTTTACCCTATTTATTCCTCTTCTTCTCATCTTCTTCTCTTCATTTATCCCCTCATTCTTCTATGTTGCATTCCTTAAATTCTTATTTTCTTCCACATCTCTTTTCACTCTAAATATATATATTTTTCATTATCACATGTATTTTACCATTTACATACTCCTCTAATGTTTTCTACATTTTCCACATGCTGGGGCAACCTCACTACAACTCCCTCTTCTCATCATCTATCCACATATGGATTTATTCCAACATGGTTTCTGATATCATCTGGTTGAAACTCATGAACATTCTTCTTGTTGATACTTTTCTTTCATACTATATCTCTCATACTGCATCCATTGCATATATGCATCACTCCCCTTTTACGATTTTATTCATATTTTTATATTCTTCCTATATAAATGCACTCATGATAGGAATAATATACACACTCGTTAGCATCACCATTTGGATGTCCACTTACTTTCTCAGGATTATAGAGTATATGATGTTTTGTATATTTATGACCACTCACTAGTTGAGTCAATCAAACATCATCTCTAGCTGACAGGTTCTTACAATCCTTATAGATTTCTTTGGTTGGTACAACTTCTATCAAGGACTATTCGTAGAGGTCATATTTTAAAAGCACATTTTGAATCTAGGGAAGATAACACCTTCAATATATATCACCATATAGCAAATGGTTTCCCCTGCTCATCAGATCAATTGCATGGTCAACATACGACCTAGGGATAAGCATAAGCAAAAAAAAAGGAGGTCAAAAAATAAAATCCAACGTCCCCATTCCAAAAAATAAAAAAGAGAAAAGAGTACCACAAAAAGACAATCACAAAAAGAGGTAAAAAACAAAAGAAAAATCCTCCAAAAACATAACTTTTATGCTTCACCTTCTTTGGTTATTAGGTTTAACATAACATCATGGGATGATTTCCATCACCAATTATAGGCTCTAAGTTCTTGCCTGCTAGTGGAATAGTATTAAAAGTGGTGACACATCTGTCACATTAGTGAACTTATTTTGTACAGATCATTGCATGCTTATGGATGAGCTAGCTAATTTGGCTATGTTTATAATGGGTTAGTCCTACCTCCCTCAAAATGGATAAATGAACATCACTTATTGCACACACTGGTACCTAATAGGCTTTGAACCAGTCAAGTTAGTTATGAGTTATAGGCGAACCTTGCTCAGTTCCTCATAAGGTTTGATTGCTATAAATATGATTGTCAAGATTATTGCATACTCCATACACCACCTTACATCCTTGAGATTACAAAATGGATCACATTGCAACCAGTTATGCTATGATATGAGTTCTTTCTCTACATATTTGAAAATCTACATACATGCATCACTGCATATATCCTACATTCATTCACATACATTACATCATGCATCATTGCACCTATTCTACATTCCTTCATATACATTACATCATGCATCATTTCACCTATTCTACATTTATTCACATGCATTACATCATGCATCATTTCATCTACCCTACATTTATTTCATTTACATTACATCATGTATCATTGCATCTATCCTACATTCATTCATTATACACTTACCTATCAATATTCCACATCACACATACTTTCAAATCAAATCATGGCACATATATATATATATATATATATATATATATATATATATATATATATATATATATATATAAATATACGACAAAATGTCTCTATATATAATAATAAAAAATACTCTTTGGCTACCAAAAGAGAATATATCCACCACACATGACCAAAAATACCTTTAGGCTACAAAAATAGAATACATCCATAGCACACCTTAGCCCTACTGATCACAAGAAGTCTCACCACTCCCCTCTTGAGTCATCATCACTGGATCATCCCCACACACCTCTAACATCCCACTCAACTCTGGAACTATCCCCATTGCCTGTGCAAGGATAGGCACTATCATCCAATCCAACCCTGGGGTAGCCTCTCCTATCTATGACACAACTGGTATCTCTTTCCTCACCTCTCTCTACACTATTGATGGTGTGCTTCAGTGAATCTACTATGATTGTGTTTGTATCCATGATCATGAACCTGATCTCGATCGTGACCTACCATAATCTAGAAGCTAGTGCCCATACAACACTAAGGAAAGCTCATAATCATGCCTTGTCACCCCTCCTCTTTAAATAGCTTTGACACATCCTCATCTACCATCAAAGTGGCCAGCTCCACCATGACTTGATACCCTACCCTTGTATGCTCTACATCCTCCTATGCCTACCACTACCTCTCTATATTGGTACGTAACTCTACCACATCTAATGCATGAGCAGCTCGTTTGACATCTCTAGTCACCTCCACCTACTGAATCCTAGCCACCTCAACCTTAAATCTATACCTAGCAACGATAACCTTTTCTACCAGATGATGCAAACCCTCTATAACCTTAGCATGCCTCACCTCCTCTACTTTGAGACGTCTACGTATCTCCACACACCGTATCTCCAACTCCCTTCTCTCTATGGCACCTACCTACTTGACTACCACTAACATCTCCTCCAACTCCTTCCTCTCTACATTACTTACCTACTCAACTACCACTAACCTCTCGTCCAACTCGCATTGCTCCTCTCTCCATATCCCCAAATCCAAGGCCCAATCCATATCTCCCATGTATCTGCCCCTCCAGATATCATACTCTCTCCCGCTATACCAATAACTCCTCCTCAACATCCCTCCTCTCCTATACATCAAAATGTATGTCCCTCATATATTTAGTATCATCATCCCTCATATCATCACCCTCCTCCTCCATAGGCACTACATCACCCATGGGCTGCTTCCCACCACTAGCCTATCAATATAATGACCTTCCAATAGGACTACCCAACCTATCATCTCAATGTTACCTCTACCACAAAAGAGATTCCTCTACCTCATCTCTTGATCCTCCCTCTAGTCTTGTTCTAACCCCTCCTGGTGCCTTTCCCCTTGGTACAAGAGATCCACCTAATGGCTAGCCCTAGTGATGAATCACTCTAATGCTTGGCTCCCAAATTTGTGTAGCCCACCATGCATCACACTCAGGTGTAGTTCCCACAACATCCACATTAGAAATCACCATCAGTGGATCCCAATAACCACTTTAGGGAGGCACTATAGGTCACTCTCCTAGATCACCCTACCTCTTATATATCACAACAGGTGCACCCAATCTCCTTTATTACAACCCAAACTAGTGCATGATCCTACTGAAAGGAAAGAACTCCACCTTTTGAGTATAACACCCTACCACCCATTGCCCTTAGTGGATCAGTACTAACTACTCCCCATCCTTCTCTCATACCACATCGCACTTCTAGTGCTTCCATTGAATATTCTTAGGCTCCAAAGAGCCAAACTATACCATCTAAAACAAATTAATCACCCTCATGTGACCTTGTATCGCTCCAAATTTTTTGCACCCTTACCTTCAGGCTATAGGATCCGTGCCCGAAAGGGGGATGTGAAAATGATGGGACAATACCTCAGACTGAGAGGCCTTTTGAAGGTCCCGCCTCTCGGGGGAGGTGTATAAGGGTGAATTTTTGATGGATGGTGGGTTCACCATGAAACTTTTGAATGGCAGTTTCCATGCCTAGGTTGATAGTGTGTTTGATGTGTTCATTTTTATGCTTGATCATTCAAATCCTAGGTTTGGCCGATATGAATCTAAACTATTCTATATGCCAATGCTGATTTAAGTGAATACAAAAAATAGAAATGGATGCAAATGACAGAGAATATGCTAACTAGAAGATGTCATACCTGATTCTGGATGTCTAATGGAGATTCTGAGTCTTGTAGCAGTTTAGATCATCTCAATTTGTACGTAATAGCCTGATATTTCTCAGGATCATCCCAAATCATAGAAGGTCATTTGAAATTAGATAGAATCGTCTGAAATCTGACGAATTCGTTAGTCAAAAACCTACAATCACAAAAATAGACACAAAATACCAAATATGCAAATGCAGAAGCAAGGGATAATGGTAGAAATAACAACAAACATGCCTAAATAATAGATTATAATAATAGATAAGGAAATGCAATAAATTTAATGATTGATTTTATCTTTATCATGCAATTATGCTAAATGAGGTGAACTCCAAGATGCATAAAACATAATAACTTAAAACAGTGCAGAGATATGATATGAAAAATGCAGAAATAGCTAAGAAAATGCAAACTCTAAACTCAGACTGCCCTCAATCTGGACTACAGTCAAGATCGCCTCCAATCTTATGAGATCGTCCGCAATCGTCCGAGATCATCCTCGATGATCCAAGCTAGCTTCAACTAAAAAATAGTAGAGTTCCTGCAATAAAAATACAAAAATACCGAATGCAAGCAAAATAGTGCGAGGGAATAAGGAGCTAACTCTACAATGAAATCCATCAACTAAGGGGTTGGGGGTTCAGTGAGAATCAACCAGGGGGAATCAGGGGAGACAGGGGGATAAACTAGAAAAATCCTAGTTTATATAGGATTAGGAAGAGGTTTGGGAGGTTGGGGATCATCCCAATCTGGGAGATCTCCAACAGGGAAATATCCAACTGCGCAGACATGCTTTTGCCCGAGTTAGAGAGGCTGTTGAAATAGAAGCTAATTATGAAAATTCGATTTTGGGACGAAATCGTCTGGACGCGTTCTAGACGAATTCGTCAGATCGGGGATGATTTCATGTAATATGAGATGATATCATCCAACGGTAAAAACAAATCCTAAAAATGGCATGGAAAATAGGGAAAGCGGGTGAAAGGCTATTTAACGGGCGGTTTGGGGTTGAAATTCAAATTTTAATATTTTATATTTTTACTAAGGTTTTAACTGTGACAATTTTAGGGTGCTACAGACCTCTTCATCCCTTTCTCCTCATTTGTCCACCACATCAAAGTATAAGGTATGTAGGTACCCATATTTGCATGAGCCTGATATAGAAATATCATCAATCACTCTACTACTATTTGCTCCTATGCCCACACTTGTAGCAATGTGATACAAATCAAACACGTCCATGTAGCTCGTACTACATTGTACAACTCTCTATATACCTATGCTAGTAGCGTAGGTGCCCATGCAAACACAACCTTGTGCTCCACCATGTTGCACACTACATACATCATATTCCAAGAGAACTTCACTCTTGAGGTATCTAGAAGTGCATATGTTGATATCATAAGCATCACAACACATTGGTGATTAGACATATTTTTGTACTAATAATACTCATAATACAACCTCTTCATCATGTCTACCTTCTTCCCCTTTGTACCAAATGTGCATTACAACACCTCCTATCTCTCATACATTACTACCCTCATTGGAATACCCTCTATCGGTAGTTTATATATCCTATATATGTCTTCTAGTGTAATAGTCATCTTGCCCATCAAAAAATGAAAGGTTTTCCTATCCGGATCCCACCTCTCACACAATGAAAAAATGTATGTCCTATTGTCATGAATACTCACACAATCCCACACTCCCTTCATACACACATTTCCTAACTACTCCACATCCACCTCACCCAAAGAATCACCCAAGGAATCTCTCAATGACCGCACATGATGCCATGACTCAATCATATTCATTTGTTTCATCCACAAATATTACAATTTTTTTTGTCAGTTTCACATAAATATTCTGTTTATTTTTCATCACTTCATTAAAAAAAAAGCATTACACCTATAACCACCAGAAAGGCTCACACCCGATAGGAATCCTAGTGTAATAATGAAAATAGTAACAACATACATGAGATACAACAAATTGACAACAAGATAAACAATAAAAGACACTTTATTCCATTATGAAGTCATTTCGAGTTACAAGTACATCCCTCTTAGGGATAATCATGTTGATACAAAATTACAATAAGATTTGTGTAATTGTTTCTCTCAAGGGTAGGTGTGATATTCCAAATGCCTTTGTAGGGTGACAAGAACTACTCTAGGGTGGAGTTGACCCTCTTCTTCATGTTGAGGAAGGATTCGAATGTGAGCTCCTTTGAACGTAGATCCCTACGGTCAAGAAACAATAGAGAATGGTAAAAAACATATGCAACATCTCATGATGAGGTCCTTAAAAGGAAAAATGCATAAAGATGTAATTGAAAGCATGAAATTAAGAAAACATATAAACTATGTCTAAACTATGCTAAATTGATCAAGATTCATGAAAATGCATAAAAGAATGTAGCAGCTAAGAATTAAATGGTCCCATTAAATGAAATGAAGCTTTAAAACTCATAAAGAAACCATTGATGTCTATTTTATGATACTATAATGAAATTATTCTAACCCTAATTTGACTGGTCAAAAATCTCTAAAACTATAGTTAGACCATGCAAATGACTACTATGATCTAATTAATCTGATAGAAATAAAAATAGTAAGGTGGCAATACCTTTGTTGCAAACTACAGCTCTGATAAGTGGTCTGCACTATGAACCATGATTAAAAGCCATAGTGAGCACTCAAGTAAGTTTTCCCACAAAATCAAGGGTAGTGGGCTTGACCTCCTTGTCCAATTGATGTCCAAGGGTTGCCTTCGGTGTCCTTCTGACAAGTTTGGTGGTTGATTCACTTTGAGGGGCCTTCATTTTCACGAATATGTGCTTATTTGCTCTCCTAGGCTCCTAGGGTATCCATAATGCAATTCATCATGAGTATTGGCAAGTAGGTAGGGGATAGATGCAATAGCTCTCTTAGTATACTTAGTTGAGTGTACAATTTGATAGGGCTTCACTGCTCAAATTTCCAATGCTCTCTCTTCTCTCCCCATTTGGAGGGGGTATATATAAGATGCCTTAGGGCTAGGGGTGGCTTCATGGAGAAGCCAAGATCAAGAAGGTGTAGCTAGGATAGTTGGAATGGAAGCTTATGGCATATTTCATCCTTTAACCGCCTTCTTCTAGAACAAATGGCCGTTCAAACCAATTTGGCTCAGTTGAAGGCCAACTAAACTTCAATTAAGATCATAGGTTATAGTTGCGATTTAGACTGAAGACCATGGGTGTCATTCATGGTTCAGACTATAGACTGTAGATATCAACTGCAGTTCAACCTGATTAGGCTAGGTATCCCAAATTGAGTGGTTAGAACCATTGCTCTATCTTGGAGTCTATCCAAGATCCTCCATATGGTCTTACAGCATGTCCATATGAGTAGTCACCTTCGACATGATGTGTTTTAGGTGTCTACAACATCAAAAATTCCTAAAACACATCACATGCATCAACAACATTCTCATACTTAAACAAAAAATAAAAAAATAAAAAAATAAAACAAATAAATAAAAAAATAGATCTTTCAGTTCATAACTCAAACCCGATTTGTAGGCCACCCTGCGAACTCAATCCTAGTTCGTAGGCCACCCTACAAATTTGTGTCTAGTTCATAGGCTGACCTACGAACACAGTAGGACAACCACTTTTGGGCACCCATTTGCTCCCTTCATGGCAAACATGCCTTCATAGACAAAAACAAACACAAATGATTCCTTCAATACACACAACATCATGCCATTCATCCAACATGTATTTCAATACATACAAAAAGTTTAACACCCAAACCACATCACACAACAAAAAAATAATAACATTTTTTGATACCCATTTTGTCCTTTCATTGTGAAAGTTCAAATGGATTCCAAAAACAGCAACACATTCACACTCAACCACATACATCTCATGGCATGTGATTCCAAAAGGCACCAAAAAAATGTAAAACATAAAAAAAAGTCACATTTTTGGATACCCATTTCACCCTTTCCAATGAAAGTTCAAATGGTATTCAAACAAAGTACACCATTCCAAACAACAATCAAAGTCAAATTTCACAACAATACATCCCACGACATGCATCCACACAACTTACCAAACCACAATGAAATGCAAAAATAGTCATATTTTTGGACATCCATTTCCCCTATTTTATGATGAAAATTCAATCACATTTGGAAAATAGTACATTATTCATCCCCAACAATCAAAGTCAATCATTCACACACAACTCACATCACGCAATCAACATTGATCAAATATTGGTCAATCCAAAAAATTGACCAAACATCTGGATACCCATTTGGTTGCTTTAAAACTTTGTACACATAGTTGAATCAAATATCACATGCAAAATACACATTCCAACATTTTCACACATTCATGGAATTTGAAAGTTAATTCAATTCAGTCTCAGGTACTTATCGATGGGCCACCACATTAGTTGCCAGTGCTGGTCTATCCTCTAGCCATATCTATGTCAACTCCAAAATTTGCAAGCACTTTACATCACCAAAATTCACTTGCTCCTCGCTCCACAACTCACTCACCACACAAATTATGTCTCGTACACGCTAAAAAGTGTCTTATATACATAAAAACCCTAGTTCACAGGCCACCTTGAGAAATTAGGTCAAGTCGCAGGCCACCTTGTGAACCCAGGTCTAGTTCATAGGTTGCCCTGTGAACCAACCCTAATCACATAATATCCACATTTATTTCACTCCTGCATCTTCTTCCCCTCTTCCATCACTATCTGCACAAAATTTACCACATTTTTCAACAATTTTCTCTATCAATCGACTCATCATCACATCACCACATTTTATTTGTATTATTAATGATTCCTCATTTAAGGGGGTATTCATATACAAATCCACTTTATATGCAACAAAAAAATTAAAAATTCAAATCATGGATATCACATCTATCTACATTTTTTTGGTGAAGATTAACTTACGATAATAATAACCTCAATCCCAATAAGACATTTGTTAAATCGCTAGAGCTACGTGCACTATCATATAAATCTTGCTTTCATTCATGTATATCGGTGGTGACCACATACTAAATGTTACACTTGATTCATCCATGCCACTCAGCTCAAATGGTTTGACATGTGTCATCATGCACTCATCAATTAATTAGAAGCAAAAATTTGAATAGGCATTTGTTCTATTTGTATTTGGACCATCTTGCATTGGTCGCAAAAGCAAAGTAGTCATAAGTTGCCCTCACAAACAACCAAGTACAATATTATAAATATTGTACTAAATTGGTAAAATCATTAGTTTCACCATCATGTTCCACCCGCAACCATCCATCTATCATCATTCATTTGCATTCATCCCACACATTCTTCATCTTCTCTCTTCCTCTTTTGGATATATCAATGTTATATGGTCATGCTTCAAGTGACTACATATATTTGATTGGAATCCATTATTCTCTTCCCCTTTCTCCTCTAGTTCAAAAACATCTCACCACCTCCTTTCATCATATTTTTGCACTAAAATATGTTTCACATGGTATAGTACAAAAATAGGTAAATGTAGACACCTAAAAGTCACACATGCTCCTTCCTATATACTTGTAGATCTGCATAGACACTTGTATATTTGCATAGGCTATCGTAGGCCATCGTAGGCCATCATAGGCCATCATAGGCCATCGTAGGCCATTGTAGACTGCCATAGGCCATATTAGGTCGTCATAGTGATCTATAGGTACAAAAACATACAAAACTATATAAAATACCTCCAAAGCACTCTCTACCCATATGAGGGCCACCTACTATCTCCCTAAGGCCACCTAAGCCCTCTTATACACCTAATTAGGGCCCCATGGGACTATTCTCTACCAAAAGCCCTAATTAGATTAATTAGGATTCTAATTTGTGATTGAATTTTACGTAAGTTACACTTTATCATTAAATAGGGTTTAATTAGGATTAATGATCTAATTAGTCCTAAATATGTCCTCACACATGTGTGCACCCTAAGTTGATTAGGATAATTCTTAGAAATCCTAACTAAACCCCCATCCAACCTAGGAGTTAGCTAACCCTACTTAATACTAATATTTGCTCACACATGTGTGAGGATGAGATATTCCCTTCAGGGCATTGTTGGAGCCAAATTTGACTCAACTTTGAAACCCCTACTTAATACTAATATTTGCTCACACATGTGTGAGGATGAGATATTCCCTTCAGGGCATTGTTGGAGCCAAATTTGACTCAACTTTGAAACCCCAAAATTTAAATTTTCGGTTTCAACCAAACTGGTTATACTGTTGGTCATTGCTTATAGTTGTTGTGGGTAATTAAAATTTTCATTAGTTGGTTTTATTAAGTCTAACCTTAACATTTTTTAATGTGGGCTTCATTGTATTAATCAAAGTACCTCAAATGGTTAGGGAAGAAATTTTCAAATTAAAAACCTAAAGCCAAAGTATGACTTTCATAAATATTTTCTTGGGCCTAAAAGCCGATTAATAAAGTCCTTAAATCATAAGATAGTTAAGCATTTACCATGGTATCAAATCCTGAAAGCCTAAGGCTAAAGAAAATGATAAATTAATTAAAACCTAAGGGCATGCACCCCACCAAAGAAAGTTAGCTGATCGGCTCGCGAACTACACTAATCGACCAATCGACTCCCATTCAGCACTGGCTAGCTGATCGACTACTAATTACAACTAATTGACTGATCCATCGACAATGAAAAGACAAGCAATAGTTCAGGTTCATCGACTGATCGGTTCCCAAGAAAGAAACATCGATCGATCGGCTCGTTTGACTAACTAGACAATCGATCGGCTCCTAGATTTAGAGGATAAGTTGAATGAAGGAGGAAGCCTCCTCGAATGGCAAAAAAAAGATATAGATGATCAAACCCCGCTTCTAAAAAAAAATCTGATTAGCTTTCAAGAAGCCATACCTAGCCGATCAAATCCCAACGAATGAAGGAAAGTCAAGCCGATGAATGCCTTGTCCGATCGAAGATGAAGAAAGACTGACCGATCGATCCACAAATACAAGAGAGTAGCCGATCGGCTCCCAAGTAACAAGGATGGGCCAAAATTTTGAAAGCTCGTAGGAAAGACCATCGGTTGATGCATTACAAAGAAAAACTGATCGACTCCTTAGATACATCTCTCGGTCGAGCTTCCCAGACTAGCGATCTATCGACTCAAGAAAGAAAGCAATCGATCGATTAGAGAATTCTGATAACTGATGCCTCGATAAGCAGATCCATCATCTAAAAAATCAACTTGGCACACAAACCAAGCATGAGGTATGCCTAACCATCCCACCAAGTTAATTTGGTCTTACTAATTAATAATTTATTATATAGACAACTTTATGAGGTCGATCGGTCGAGGATTTCCTGCCATCGGCTAGCACGAATCATAGAGAAGCCAAAATAATTGGCCGAGAGTGATAAACAACTATACATGCCAAAAGTTGGGTGCCAGTTGGCCTCCATGCCAAAAATTTTGTAGCCACACCATTAGCCAAGGTGGTCTTGAAATGAGTAAAAATAACAAAGCATCCACAAAACTTGATGGTAGAGCTCTCATCCAATTACAACGAGCAAAGGCACATAAGGATCATCCTTGGATCCACGCAGGAAAATTATCTCAAAAAACCAATAGCACATCATTCAAAAAGAACATGTGAAAGATCAAAAAGGTGGCGAGCCCAGGATGGCCATAATAAACCAACCAACTCCCCTCATTAAATGACCTCAACTCAAAGAAAGGTTATAAAGCCCCATCTATTTTAAAAAGAAAACCGTCACCAGTGTTGTTACAAAAGTGTTCAATGAATAAGTAGTGTGCAAGAGCCGAGGGTTTTTTTGAGAGCTTAGAAGTATAGAATTTACGTAAGTGAGAGCAATGGCCTCTTCAAGTTCAAGTGCTAAGAAAGGTAAGATTTAGGCCTTTGAAGAGAAAGTGCATTTTAAAAAGGTGACAACCAGGAAGACTGGGGACCAGGTCTGGAATGAAGAAGAGCTGGCCGAATTCCATTTTTAGGCCAGCATGGAAGATCGAAGTTGACCTCACCATGTATTAAAAATAATATTTTTAAGGGCTTACAAGGCGAAGGACAAGAAGGGTGTTTCCAACAATCATTAGAATACCAATTTGGTGAAGTTGTTGTGTCCTCGAGTGCATTTCTCTCTAGATTTATTATCATGGCTCACAATCTCTTACGATCCATGAAGCCGTTCCATTGTGAACAAAAGGGGAAAGGCTCTCTACTACCTCATGCCTGACCAAATTCAAACGATTTTTGAATTAACCAAAGGAGATTTACTCTATGATAAAAATGCGGTAATGCTGCAGGCGCAACACATGTTGGGGACTTCTTTCTATGCTGATTTGTTGAAAGGGCTAGTGTCAATAGACTTCCCCATACTAAAGTCCTTGCTACAATGGTGGGTAAAGGATTATTCAAATATAATTCAAATCACCTTGGGCATAAAGGATCTTAACTGGTTGAGCTTACCAGTTACGCATGTTATTACTCAGTGTAATAAAAGATGCTTTCCTCGCTATTGCTGGGAGGAAGTAATAAGAAACACCCTAGAAAAGGAGTTGAAACAACTCCAAGAGGCATTAAAGTAGGATAAAGATATAATGCCTTGATTCTCTCACTACAGCTTCTTGATCCACCTGATAGTAGGTCAATTCAAAATAGAGGCAATAATGCAATTCGGGGGAAACCCTGACTGTATGATACAGGACTGACTTCCCTTCATCCACCAGAATGTTTCTTCATTCTTAGAGTTCTACGATCATTTTATTACGGCCATATATCATGTCTTAACTAAATAGTATCCTCCTAGGATAAGCCCAGGTGTTGCAGGTTATCTCAGGGATAAAGAAGCTGGGGATATCTTTTTCATGGAGAACTTTACGTTCATTTGAATGTACGGGGCAAAGCTGCCCCCAAAGGCCTTACCCACCTACTACCCAAGGTCAGTAGGAGTACTGGAGATAGTGTGACAATCGTCTGAGGAGGCTAGGTTGTGATACCTAAGAAAATAGGTTAGAATTCCATGGGTATCTGCACCAAGGAATATTGCCCACATCATATATAGAGGCTATCCTAGCCTTGTTGAAGCCATATCCATAATGGATAGATATTGTTTTAGTGAAGTAGCATGGAGGCCTTACGATCCGAAACATAAATACAAAGACATTGTAGTAGATAAGAATCCTATAAAACACCACAAATATTATTACGAGAAAGCTTTGCTATGGGCCAGCAAGGACAAAAAAGAGCTACAGGCTATCTAGGAAAATAAGAGCATGCACAGGCCCTATACTTAGTTAGAGGTGGTAGGATGATATTCCTCGAAACTTAAGCTGGTTATGAAGAACATGATAGAAAATATCACACTAGCTCGACTGGTCATTCCTCTAGAAGAGTTCAATGATCCATTAGCAGAGATCACCACTACCACCCTAGATCAACTGGAGATAGTGGCTCAGGTGGTAGAAGTACCTACACCTGAAGCACCTTGTATCGAGGGTACTAGTCCCACCAGAAGAGGAGAACATGTTATTTTTGAGCTTTCAACCTCAAACACACAAGAATCGGGTAACCTTACTTGCACCAAGGCACCTAGAAATGACTACCGTAGGTACCTCTCGGGCCATTCCAATGGCCATCAAATATAATAATAAAGAGGTCAAGATATTGGAGAGGGCATAGAAGGCTATAGAAGAGAGTGGGAGATTGGTGAAAATATTCAAAAATTATTAGGCAAATGATATGGATGATGATGAAAAACCACCCGCCAAGAAGCCACAAATAGAAATAAGAACCAAAGGCACAGCAAGCCTTCATCTGGTTAAAATAAATAAAGTACCAAAATTCACACCAACTCAAGAAGTCGGGTTGGACGCCATAGTCAAAGGGAGAAGTGTGGAAAAACTCCCTAAAGTCCAAACACAAGAAGGTGGCCAATCGACCATCTCTTTGTCAACCCAAGGGATCACTTCTCTGCAGATTGATCCAAAGACCCAATTGGCAGAAGCGACAGGAGATACGATTATCCTATTAAAACAAGGAGTGATCATTCACTCATAGACTACGGGGGCCGTAATTGATGAGGCCGGGAATTGCCTCATCCATGGACACTTTTTGATACATTATAACTATTTGACTCACCCTTTTTACTATGTTTTTATGTTAATTATGGGTAAAATGCATTATATAATGGTGTTTGCATATTCTGAAATGACAAAGTGCATATACTCTGTTTTACTATTTTTACTACAATTTCACCTATTTTTAGTTAATTAATCAGTAGTATTGTAGTAATTCAGAATCATAATATAGACCTTGTTGAATATCTGGTGCTTAAAAATATTGTGTTCCTCTGTTTAAACTAATTCAAATGGAAAAAGGCACCAAGAACTTGTCCACTGTAGCTGACTGTGCAGGAAAATAGGTTGTGACTATGACAGTTCCAGCCAGCTATACATATACAACAGGGCTTGGAATCAGTCACTCCAACACATGCCACCAATGCAGAAGGGTGTACAAGATAAGGGAAAACAATCCAAATGGTCAACAACTTCCTCCCTATGCATTTGGAGCACAGATAAGCAACGAATTGTCACCTACCTGTTATTCTAGAGCAGCGCAGGAATAAGCGGCGCAGGAATAGGGAATAGCGCAGGAACAATCGAAAATGGTCAAAATGCACCAAAACCATGGAAAGTATGATTGGAAATTGACCAAGCAGTTAGTCCACCCTATTTGGACTCCGTTCCTTCACCATAGGCGGACCAGCTGGGATAAAGGGATAAAGGTTGACAAATTATAACCCTGCATTCCAGGAAACTATTTTGTAAATAGTTGGAAATCCCTAAAACTCAACAAACAGATATATCAACTTTGTCTTATAAATAAATCTCCCAACACGGTTGAGCATAATAAATATAGATATATAGATATATGGAGAAATAGGGATAGAGGAATAGGAGATAGTTATTAGCAGAAGATAAAGTCTTTGTAGCATTACAGTAAATTGCAGATTTTTCCTGCAATACTGTAATGCAGTTTCAGATGGAATAAAAGGTGCATTCTTCAGATTTTATTAGCATTTGATGGTTGATAGTGCACATTTAATTTACCTGGTATAATTCTTCACCCTCTTCTAGTTCTGGAAGCAAGGGCCACTTGCAGGATCAGAGGAAGGGCAACATAGTGACAGAAAATTCTTGCTGATTTCTTGCTGCAACAGATCAGCAAAATTCTATCAACATTTATTTGTAGAATTAGTTTCATTTCAGAATTGCACCATAGCATCTAGAATAGGTTCAATCATGTGTTAGAACAATATTTAGCATTTGACCTGTAATGGCATCATTTTCAGCATTTTTTACAATTTCTAGAATTACATCATTTTCAGTATTTTCTGCAATTTCTAGAATTATGTCATTTTCAGTTTTACTGCAATAAACATTAATTTGGTTTCTTAAATTCAACTTATGTTCAGAAAATTGTGAGTTTTATCATTGGTTTAATTTTTGCAAGCGTGTGTGTGAATTTCCATTCTGCAGTTTACTTTCCTGCAATTTTGCTTTTTGGTCAATTCAACAACATTTTATTTCTTGTCAATTTCAGATTCTGCAGTTTCATTTTCCTGCAATTTAAATTCAGCTTTAGATTGTGCAATTTGAGTTCCTTTGTTAGAAATTAGGAAGATACAACAACCCCCAACACTGCTAATAGACCTACCAATAAAATCCTGTTCTTGGATAAACTGAACCTGCAACTGTGACACCTCCTATCGTATACAACCTTTGGACACCGCCCTGGACTGACATATAATTACTAAATGATGAATGATCAACGACCCTCATCATTTTTGGTGCCATTTTCGGGGAACAAACGGTGTTGTTAGGAAAAGTGAAACAGGTCAAGAATTGTGTTACAATTTTTGAAATACTGCATTTCAGTTTATTTAGTGAATAGGCATGAATGCATAGGCCAAGAGACGAAAGAGGGAGGTTTATCAAAACCAGTTCTGAACCACCAAGGCGTTCTTCATGATCAGATGAAGAATTGCCTATGTATGAAATCCCTGAGAGACTTAAGCAAGAAATACCTTCTTCATCAACTGAAGCTTTGGAAATATTAGAACAAGAGCTTTTTGAAGCACTTGCTACTAAACATTCCCCTAAGCCTGAACAATCCACATCAGACTCAAGAAAGAAAACAACTATGGCAGCAGCAACACCACCGCCAGGTGGGCATAATAATGTTGATGATCCTCCTAGGACTTTTGAATACCCCATACAGTTGGATCCAGATCTAGATGCTCCCATGAAAACTATTTCTCCATCCATATTGCTAGTTTTTAGGGGAACTGTTTTAGAAGATCTTGATCAATTTCTGTTTGAATTCAAAGTGTTATGTCAGACTTATGACTACATAAATGATAATCAAAAATTGAAATTGTTTCCTTCCACGCTTAAGGATGCTGCTCTCCGATGGTTTATGAGTAATCTTGAACCTAATTCAATCCATACTTGGGATGACATGGAGACTGCATTCTTACATAAATATCAAGATTATTGTAGAGTACAAAATAGGAAAGATGAGTTGTTTCGGATCAAGCAAGAAGAAGATGAGAGTTTAGAGGATTATCTTGATCGCTTTGCCTTTGTCCAAAAGAGATGTGGTCCTGTAGAACCAGATTTCTTAAAGCCTATCTTCTTAAGAGGATTGCAGGATGAATCTAGGGAAGTGTTAGATTTAATGGGAAGAGGAGACATAGATCAACTTGACATTGAAGATATTGTGGAGTTATGCAAAAATTATTCCCGCACTCACCAACGAAGAAAGAAGCAAAATTCTGGCAATAGTGACATAAAGGAGTTGATGGAGGAAATGGCTAATTTAAAAACTGATATCCTTGTTCAACTTAATTTTGCATTAGGTGAGAGAAACACAAAACCCAATTCTACACCACCTTTGGCAATTTATTGCCCGAGATGTAGAAATAAGCATGCCTTGCAGGATTGCCCTTTAAACAAAACTTCTATTTGTGGAATTTGTTCCAAGGAACACTCAACAGATAAATGTCCTTTGTTGCCTCATCTAAAATCTATTTTGGGCACCCAAATAGAAGAACTTAATGCTATTGGGCAGAGATCCGGTGGTGGCTATGCACAATATCCCAATGCTCCTCGGTTTCCAAATTGGGGACAACCTCCTTGGAATATGAATATGCCATGGGGACATGCAGAAGTCTCTACACAACCTTGGAACCAACCTTGGACAGCTCCTCCAGATTGGTCACATTCTAGGTGGATGAACCCACCTTGGCATACAATTCATCCACAATGGACACAACAAGGACAAATATGGGGACAACAATATCCACCATATCAAGGACAACAAAGGTATCAAGGGCAAGCTCAAAACTTGCTGCCCGCTCCTAATCCAAATTTTTAGGGAAGAGCACAACATCAACAAACACAACCAGTGAAACAACCTCCACTCCCAGCTCAGCCTGTGACTAACCCAAATAATACCAGACAAACAGCCCCTATTTATGAGGTTGAGTCTGAAGACTCTACTGTAGTTCATGTACTTGACTGTAGTAACATCCAACTGCGTTCAGGGAAGGTTTTACCTGAACCTGTTCCACCCACCATTGAAGAAATTAGTGAGAAACAAGAACCTCCAAATCAAGAGACAGTGCAACAAAAACAAAAAGAAGAAATAACAAAAAAAATGCAGGAATCTTCTCCAGTAGCATTACCATACCCTGAAAGATTTGATCATATTGATACTGCCCTTGAATCAGAATTAGTGACAAAACTTAAAAAGATGTCAATTTCTCTCCCTTTGTTGCAAGCAATAAGGGATGTGCCTTTAATCAAAAAGACTATTCAGGAGTTATGTATCAAGAAACCTGGTAAAAAAAAGAAGGCCTTTCCTAAAACTATTCAGGTAGAAGGAAAATTAGCTGATTTATTGTCTAGGAAACTAGTTCCTCCCAAGTATAGTGACCCAGGTAGTCCAATAGTTACAATTACTATTGGGTTAATGCAAATTCCTAATGTGCTAATTGATCTTGGAGCTGCAATTAATGTAATGACTAAGGACACAATGCAAAAACTATAGCTCAAAAATCTCGAGTCCTACCACCATAGTTTTGGAAATGGCAGATAGGTCAGTTGCTAAACCAGAAGGTATCCTAGAAGATGTAGCCATTGAAGTCTCTTCTTGGGAATATCCTGTAGACTTCTTAGTGTTGCAGCCTAGAAATTCAGTCAATGGATACCCTATCATTCTAGGACGACCTTGGCTAGCTACTACAACTGCTTTTATAGACTGCAGGTCAGGGGAAATGACCATTTCTAATGGTGTTGACCTGAAGAAAATTTCTTTGTATCCACCAGCTCAACCTTCAACTAAATTTTTTGGACAAATTTGGTATCCTAAATCTGATGAAGAACAAGAAACCATTGCCACTTTGGCTATAGTTGTAGTGAAGGAACATATTGAGGAAATCACTACACCAGAAAGAGAAATATTCGAGAATGAAACTATCCTAATTGAAACATTACAATCAGAAGGACTAACTGATGATCAAATTCTTGTTCATCGGTTGTTGTGGAAAGAGGAGGAACAAATTTTAGAACCTCTGTCATCCATGCCTAGTCAGGAAAGATCATTCATACTACCACATGGATGGCATCATCATCTTCTTAACACCTTCAAATGTCCTCTGATTCCATCAAGTATCATCTCTAAGATAGATTCTAGAGTATTTCATACTCTACAACCACATCATTGTCCATTAAATGCATTAATCAGTAACTATGAAGCAGCTAGTTCTGTCCATCCAGGGATCAAACAAATTGAAATACAACCAGGTAAATTTTTGAACATTAATAGCTGGCTAACTGAGGACCAAGAAACCAAATTGTTTGCAGTCTTACAGAAACATGTTCAAGCTTTTGCATGGAACTATAAGGACATGACAGGCATTCATCCTGAGGTATGTACACATAGGATATACATAGAAGATGTAAAACCAGTAAGGCAACCTCAGAGACGCTTGAATCCTGCTCTGAAGGAGATTGTGAAAGAGGAAATTGAAAAACTCTTAGATGTTGGATTCATTTATCCAATTTCAGATAGTAAGTGGGTTTCACCATTGGTCATTGTTCCAAAGAAAAATGGTAAAATGAGAGTATGTGTGGACTATAGGGAGTTAAATAAGGTCACACATAAGGATCATTTCCCATTACCATTCATAGACCAAGTATTGGATACCCTTGCTTGGAAAGAAATTTTTCTGTTTTCTTGATGGTTTCAACGGGTATAACCAGATACAAGTTGCGCCAGAAGATCAAGAAAAGACTACCTTTACATGTCCTTGGGGAACCTTTGCTTACAGGGTTTTACCCTTTGGGTTATGTAATGCTCCAACAACATTTCAGAGAGCTGTTTTAGCAATTTTTTCTGATTTAACAAATGAAAGTGTTGAAATTTATATGGATGACTTCACAGTATTTGGAGATAGT
The DNA here is from genome assembly GCA_028583015.1 of Wollemia nobilis. NCBI lineage: Eukaryota > Viridiplantae > Streptophyta > Pinopsida > Araucariales > Araucariaceae > Wollemia > Wollemia nobilis. The sequence continues at coordinate 1,236,027 of JAQPPZ010003287.1, read as the reverse complement.
TTTGAATATGCATTAGAACAACTTGAAAAAGTGTTGATTCGCTGTGAAACATACCACCTCTCTCTTAATCCTGAGAAATGCTTCTTAATGATGGAGGAAGGAATTGTTCTTGGACATCATATCTCTTCTTATGGAATCAAGGTTGATCCTAAGAAGGTTGAAGTCATCAAAAACCTCCCTCCTCCACAAACTCAGATTGATGTACGCAGTTTCTTAGGACACATTGGTTTTTATCGTAGATTCATTGCTAATTTTAGTACCATAGCGAATCCCATGTTTGCATTACTCATGAAAGATTCTGAATTTGTTTGGTCTTCTGAATGTCAAAATTCCTTTGAAGACTTAAAGGAGAAGTTAACCACTCCACCTATACTAAGAGGTCCTAATTGGGAGTTACCCTTTCATATTCAAACTGATGCTTCCAATATTGCTATTGGAGTTGTGTTAGGACAAATTGAAAATGGGGAACATTATGCTATTTATTATATCAGTAAAAACTTGACAGGAGCTGAGAAAAACTACACTACCATTGAAAAAGAATTCTTGGTTGTAATCTATGCTATTAACAAATTCTGACACTATATCACAGGGTACCAAGTATTCATCCATACGGATCATGCTGCAATCAAATATTTGATGAATAAACCATTGGTTAGTGCAAGAATTATTCGTTGGTTGATTCTGTTGTAGGAATTTGATGTTACAATAGTGAACAAACCTGGGAAATCTAATGTAGTCATAGATTTCTTGTCAAGAATACCAAATGCAGATACAGGAGAAGTGGTGGAAGATACCTTTCCAGATGAAAAGTTGTTTGTTATCTCTATACAATCTCCATGGTTTGCAGACATAGCTAATTACTTAGCTACAGGGAAGATTCCTCTTCACTTTACCCCTAAACAAAAGAAACAGTTAATCAAGCAAAGCTCTTCTTTTAAATGGATAGAAGGATTACTGTTTAAATGCTAGTCCTGATCATGTTTTACGTAGGTGTATCCACCAGGATGAAGTATATGATATCCTACGAGCATGCCATGATGAACCATCAGGAGGGCATTATTCAGTCAAAAGCACTATTCGCAAAATTTTGGGTACCGGATACTATTGGCCATCTTTGCACAAAGATGTAAAAAGGTACATTAGACATTGTGATGCCTGCCAACGAATGGGAAAACCTACCTTTACTAATGAAATGCCATTACAACCTCAAATAGGAACAAAACCATTTGAAATATGGGGTTTAGATTTCGTAGGACCCATTAATCCTCCTTCCCAAGGCAAAGTGCATATCTTGGTATGTACTGATTATGTTACCAAATGGGTAGAGGCTCGTGCCTTTAAGCATGCTCGAGAAGAAAAAGTTGCTGATTTTCTGTATTCATAGATTTTTTTGCGTTTTGGAGCCCCACAATCCATCACCACAGATCAAGGACCCTAGTTTACTTCAAAATTTATTGAAGCCTTCACTCAACTCTATCAAGTCAAACACAGAAAGTCCTCACCTTATCATCCACAAGCCAATGGCCAAGTTGAAGTGACTAATAGGGAATTAGAATGAATTCTGACCAAAACCATATCAGTTGTATCGCTCCTAATTTTTTGCACCCTTACCTTCAGGCTATAGGATCCGTGCCCGAAAGAGGGATGTGAAAAGGATGGGACAATACCTCGGACTGAGAAGCCTTTCGAAGGTACCACCTCTCGGGGGAGGTGTATAAAGGTGAATTTTTGATGGATTGTGGGTTCACCAGGAAACTTTTGAATGGCAGTTTCCATGCCTAGGTTGAGAGAGTGTTTGATGTGTTCATTTTTATGTTTGATCATTCAACTCCTAGGTTTGGCCAAATGAATCTAAACTATTATATATGAAATGTAGATTTAAATGAATACAGAAAATAGATTTTAACAGAAAACACAGAGAATAAGCTAGATGAGAAAAGTCATACCTGATTTTGGATGTCTGATGGAGGTTCTAATTTTTGAAGTAGTCCAGATCGCCTAGAATTTGACAGGATTGTCTCTAATCTGATAGGAGCGTCCCTGATCTACTGATCTAACAAGATTGTCTCTAATATGATGATATCGTCTCTAATTTGACAAGATCGTCTCTAATCTGACGATATCATCAGACGAATTCGTCAGAGACCTGTAATTACAGAAATGGATACCAAGAACAAACAATACAATTGCAAAAGCAAGGGAAAATGATGGAAATGAAAGTATGAATGCTAGAATAACAATTATAGATGATAAATTAAATAAAATGCATTATCTTAATGACTGACTTTAACCTTATCATGCATCTACACTATATGAGGTGAACTCCAGGATGCAAAATAGTAATAAGTCTAACTAATGCAAAGCAAAACAATAGATAGTGGAGAAAGAATGCAAACTCAAGGCACTAATTGCCCCCAATGTTGGCTACAGTTGAAATCACCTGAAAAATACAAAATCATCTTGAATTGCGACGTGATCGTTTGAGATCGTACAGGATCATCTACGACGATCTGAGCTTGCTCCGACTGAAAAACAATGAGGTTCCTGCAAGAAAACTTAGAAATGCACAAATGCAAATGATAATTTAGGGTATTCTAACGCACACAAAGATCAAATTACAGGGGAATTCAGCCAGCGATAGGTCAAGGGGAGGGCCTAAGATTAAATAGGCATAGGAAGGAGGTTAGGATGTTGGAGATCATCCCAATCTGGGAGATCTCCAATAGGGAAATCTCCAACCACGTAGACACGCTTCTGCCCGAGTTGGAGAGGCTGTTGAAATAGAAGCTAATTATGAAAATTTGATTTTGGGACAAAATCGTCTAGACGTTCTATTTCAGACGAATTCATCAGATCGGGGACGATTTAGTCTAATCTGAGATGATATCATCCAACGGTCAAAACAAATCTTAAAAATGGTGCAAAAAATGAGGAAAGCGGGTAAAAGGCGGTTTAACGGGCGGTTTGGGGTTGAAATTCAAATTTTAACATTTTATCTTTTTACTAAGGTTTAACCATGCCAATTTTAGGGTGCTACAACAGTCCATAGAAGAAATTGGTTGGACAAGTTACCAGAAGCTATTTGGGCTTATAATACCACTTGGAAATCTACCACTGGATTTATGCCATATGAATTAGTTTATGGAAAAAAACCTCTTTTGCCTATTGAGTTTGAATTACTAACTCTTCAAACTACTTTGGAAGTAGGTATTGATCTATCATAGGCACAAGAAGATCGCATTCTGCAACTTGATGCATTGGATGAACTACGCATGGATGCCCTACATCAGACAAAGATAATCCAAGCACAACAAAAGATGTGGCATGATAGTCACATATAGCAGCAAAAATTTTAGCAAGGTGACTGGGCCTTGTTTGATTTATAATACAAGGATTTCCTTGGAAAATTGCAGACTAGATGGCTTGGCCCATACCAAATTGAGGAAGTGTTTGACAATGAAGCTGTTTGCCTTACACCTATTGATGACTCATGACGCAAGTTATTGGTGAATGGACATCGTCTTCGTATGTACCATAAACCACACAACAGGGGCGAATTTCTCAAGCGAGTGGAAAATTTGGATGTACAAATTTGGGAAGAAAACACTTCTTCCATACCGAATTCAGCAGATTGACACAATTAAAAAAAAAAAAAAAAAAAAATTCAGAAAGTGAAAACCTCTTTGAGGTGCTCCTGAGTTGGGTTTACATGAAAATCGGTGTTCCAACATGTTTACCTAGTTGGTTTCACCATCATTGTTTGGTCTTGTCTCATGACCGTTGTTTCATCTATTTTTAGATTGCACCTACCTTAGTTCAAAGATTGATTAGCTGGAAATCTCAGCAGGAGCACCCCGAAATGTAGATAAAAATGGTTATAACAGGTATGTGTCTTTTTCATTTTATGAATAATGTAAATCATTAGTATATAGTGTATATATCCTTGATTAGTATAAAGCATATAAAAGGGGAATCAAAAATGGAAATTTCTTGTCAGTGTTTCAAAAATGCCTCTGCCTAGTTCTGCTCTAGAATGAAAAAACAAAAGTGCATCGAAATAAAAAAGGGAAGCGCAGGAATAAACTGTTTATGTTCCAAAGCGTAGGAATGATTCATCAAGCGCAAGAATAAGCTTTTTATGTTTTAGGTGCAGGAACAAGCTGTGTATAAAGTTCTAGAATAACTTATTAAGCACAGGAATAGACTAGTTTACTCTATACTCTAGAATAAATCACTAAGCGCAGGAATGAAGTTTTGTGCAATAAATTTTATGACACGTGGCCTGTAGTGATTTAATCGGTTTAGGAGGAAAAAGGACAAGTCTTAGATCCAAGGTGGCATGTGATAGATGGCATCCATAACAAGAATAAGCAAAATTAAGGGTTGACAACTTCACGTATTTTGCCACGTCACCTGTCTTGATTACTCTACAAGTTTTGAAGCAGTTCCTGTGCTGCTATAATTATTCCTGCTAAAATGATTAAAACCCTAAAAATAGATGCAAGCTCATACTGTCAAAAAATTCATAGACACCACAGAATAGAAGGCAGAAGACTACACCATGGGTGGAAAGAAAATCAGAGCCGAGCCCAAAAATATCAGCTACCTAGAGACCGATCCTGCATCTCTGCAAATCTTTACTGATGGGGGATTTTTGCTATTCTTGCAAAAATTTGATGGCTATTCCGAGGGCTTGGTGGCAGAGTTCACATGCACCTTCCAAAAAAATCTAGTACACATTAGCAGGATGACCATCAAGGTAACTCTCGAGATACTCAGCCAAATCACTGAATTACCCCTTCAGGGTTTGCAAATTGTGAAAACTGGGAGAAATATTTTAGTTGACCTAGTTAATCAATTTAAGGAATAAGGGTATGGACAAATTGAATTATTGATGCATAGGAATGTTTGTAAGGGGGTAAAAATACCTAGTTTACCGTCCCATTGGAACGAAGTTGCAATGTGGGTTATGAGATACATTACTTGTGATGGCCAATTTCCTGTTGTATCTGGCCCACACCTTTGTATTCTCAACCATTTGTGCCATGGATCAGTCAAACCAGAATATAGGATCAATATTCCATTATATATTTATCAAGAGCTAAAAGCTATGGCCCTAAAATACCAAGCAGAGAAGGGAAGCCCTAAACACCATGGGATCATCAAACTCATTTGCAGGTATCACTTTAGGGGAAACCCTAGGAATTTTGACCGCTTCTTCTCTCCTTGGGTAGAAACAAATGATTCTAAGTCTACACCAGAGGAAGAGGAAACAGAGGAAGAATCTGAAGGAAACCCTAATCTAGAGCCCTCTAAGAGCAGAATTTCTCCTTCTCTCGACAGTCCCCCATCTTCACGAACTAGAAAACAACAAGCATCCACATCCAGTTCCCAGTTGAAAAGAAAAAGGGTAACATTTGCAAAAATTGTACAACCCAAAAAAGAAATTAGGAGTTCAAGTGAACATGCATCTACTCCAGAATCAACAACATAACCTATATCTGCTCCTAAATAAACATCAAAATCTATAGTTGCTCCAAAACATCTAGAAACCACACCTGCTATGAAATATCCAGGTTCTACAGGGTTAATAAGGTCTGCTAGACTTTAGAAAGTTAAAACCCTACTAGAAACACAAATAAATATCATAAACCCAATCAGTCTATCAAGTGAAGGAGAAGTTAGGATAGAAGATGCACAGGAAAAAAACATTGAAACAAAAATTACAGAAAAAGGGATACAACCAATGGAAATGGACACAACTATGGAAGAAACTCCAATAGGCCCTATACATCCTATTGTGGCTAATCCACAACACATCCCAAAATTGGGGACCCACCTTTTTTGCATGCTTTCAAAGAAGACTGCAGTGGCCCAGATGCTAAAAAATCAAAGGAAGAGCAAAATACAGCAAGAAAAAGAAGTGTCGCGATATCGCGACATGTCGCTCCATCATGGCCAAAAAGTGAAAAACATCATGATTTCACAACGTGTTGCTCTGTTGCTACTCAGAAATGAAAAGTTGTCATGATTTCATGACGTGTTGCTCTGTCGCTGCTTAGAAAATGAAAAGTGTCATGATTTTACGACGTGTTGCTCTGTCGCTGCTCAAAAAATGAAAAGTGTCATGATTTCATGATGTGTTGCTCTGTCGCTGCTCAAAAAATGAAAAGTGTCACAATTTCGTGACATGTTGCTCTATCGCTGCTCATAAAAAAGAAAGTGTCATGATATCATGACATGTTGCTATAATGAAACGGGAAAGTGTCACGATATCGCGATAGGTCACGTTTTCGCAGCTCAGACAAGCAAAATGCAGCAAAGGATAAAAAGTGTCATGATTTCGTGACATGTCGCATTTTCACGGCTAAGAGTAGTAGAATGCATTATGAAGAGAAAATGTCACGATATCACGATGTGTTATGAAATCACGATCGAAGGTAGCAAGAGAAGAGTCAAGGCAAAAGATGTCACGATATCGCGACATGTCAGAGTTTCACGACCTGGAGCAGCCAAAATGAACGTAAAGGAAAAAATGTCACGATATCATGATAGGTCACGTTTTCATGACTCCAAGCAGCGAGATGGTACGAAAGGAAAATATGTCATGATTTCGCGACATGTCACATTTTTGCAGCCAAATACAGCAAGAGCAGTCCGAGAGAGAAAAGTGTCACGATTTCGCGACAGAAAGCAGCCAAAGTGTACAGAATGAAAAGTTGTGATATTTCAACATGTCGCCATTTCACGACCTAAAGACGAGATGAAGGGCAAAGATGAAAAGCGTCGCGATTTCACGACAGAAAGCAGCCAAAGTGTATGGAGTGAAAAAGTGTCACGATTTCGCGACAGGAAGCAGTGAGATGATGCTGAATGAAAAAGTGTCACGATTTCACGACAAGTTGTAGTGAGATAGCCCAAAACAAAAAAGCGTCACGATTTTGTGATAGGTTGCATTTTCATGGCCCGTTGACAGAAAATGTCACTATTTCGTGACATGTCTTATTTTCGTAGTGAAAAAAAGAAAAGCTAAGCTACATACATAAAAACGTCGTGATATTGCGACATGCTATTTTGGTCACAATTTACAGGGGGCAGTTACAAAACATGCAGAGAAGTGCAGAAACGTGGCATAAAAGTGTAAAAGCTATAGAAGCAGTTACATTTCACGGAGAAGATCAAACGTTCGACATCCGAGCAGAAATTCAAAGACAATGAAGATGCGGGGAAGATGAAACGATGTAGTCTGGGAAATGAAATGAAGCATCACAGAGTAAAGCAGAGAGCCACACCAGAAGGTTTAAAAGTAGAAGCACAGGATGGGTATAGGGGTCAGAAACCGCTGTGAACAGTGTTGCAGAGCTGAAGTGATAGGCTATTCTAGACCTGCTTTTGGAGCGTTTTCCTCCACTTGTTCTGGTTTTGATAAACTAGAAGTTTTATTGATGTAACTGATATATTTTTAATATATAAATTACAGAGAGTTGCATTTCATTGGCAAGAAAGAAGGAGTTATTTTTTGCATGCTATATTTAATGTTCATTTTTCCCTTTTCGGATTTTTAGGCTTGTGGGTGAAGTTTAATACAAGTTTTCTTGGTTGCTTCATGCAATGTCTAAATCTGAAAATCACAGTTGAAACCCCAAAAACCAGCACTTAGCTTATCTGGATTATGCATGTTTGCAGGTTCAATAGGTTAGGTTGTATGTAGAAAACCTCATATCTTCGGTCTTGTTGAATAGGATTGCAGCCTTCTAAATAGACTTTAGTTTTAGTTTTTATGCGTTTTATTTTCATTTTCTTAGATTCTTTGCATTTTTATTTTCCAAATAGATTAGCCTTAGTTTAATTTCTTATTATTAAAATAAAACACTTGAAAATATACCAAAATTGAAGTTCACATTGAATTCATGAACAATCATTCAATATTAGAATAAAATAAATCACAGTGCCCCTTGTTAACAGTTACTTGCAGTCACTAAGGTATTCCAAGCATTCAAATTGAATAGTATGTGTACAAAATGCTAACATAGCGGAGACCTTGGAGAAATTACTTATTGAATTTCTTTGTAAGAGGGGATTTGGAGCTCAAATCCTTTTGGAGAGTGTGTTTTCACAATCGGGTGAAAATACCACTCAACACATCCATTAGTTGATTATGATGACTCTGATCCTGAGGAGCATTTGAATTCTGATTCTAAACCAGTTAAGGTTGATGTGCACACTCCAATGCATGCTGAGTCTAAGAAATATTTAGAGTCTAAGTTTGTACAAGAAATTGATATCCACACTCAATTGCATGCTGCAAAGAGTGTCATTAAAACCCATACCCATTGGATTGAAAAGGATGAAGAAGCCATAAAACACAAAGATCAACAAATTTCTTGACTTCAACAACAAATTCAAGATCTGCAAAACAAGTTATTTCATCTGGAACATCAATCTACAGGGTTAGCAAAGGCATCACCTAATGAATGGGCATAGACCCTCTTGGATTTAGCTGAACAATCAGAGTTTAACACAACACCTACACAAAGATCACTTGTTGGAGAAGAAGCAAGAATATAAATATCTGATAGTATGATTCAGCATGAAAATCCATCAAGAATTTTGATGAAAAATGACATTGCCCTTCAGCAGGAAACATAAACACTTTCTATGGAGGAATAAGAGGTTGCAACTCAAGACCAGGTATCCACACTCTCTCCTCTTGTTTCTACTAAATTAAATCCAATTATTACAGTTATAGATGAACAAGGAACACAAACAAATTTGCCATTTGTAACACCAAATGTGGAAGTTGGTGTACAAGTAAATATAGCGGCACAAATGCAACCCATTGTAAGGCCCCCAGACAGTGTATTTAACTAGGTATAATGAAGACCTAGCATATTGGATGACCCAATGTCATTAGTTAGAGGGAAAGGTTGCCACTTTAAACTCGATAACAACCAAATTAGCAGAAAAGGAAACATAAATTAATAGGTTAAAAGCACAGGTGCAAGATGTATGCCAGATTGCAGAATATGCAATACAATGTAGAAGACCACCTAGGTTTTATAGCCTCCTACTAAAGGAGAGATACCTTCGCTGACAAATCATGAGACTTGCTTTTGAGCTGCCTCATTAGTTGAAAAATCCTAGAGATTTTGTGGAGGCATTTGTGCATAGTCCAACAGAGCAGCAACACCTGTTATGTGAGTTATTTTTGCATAATTTCTTTTTGCCAACAGAAAGTATGTTTATGCCTCATATTTATACAGGTGAATTACAGCTGAGAGCCTTCATATCCACTTTGCAAAATCATATCTATTGGGACACAAAAAATAAATTAACTAAAGAATTGGAATCACAAGCTATTTTACTTATCAGGCCTACTCCCCTGAATCACAGGGATTGTACAAGTAATCATTATACCTTCATGCGGAATACCAGAATGAAACATCTCTATCTAGGGAACCTTCAAATATGTATAACTTAGTTTCAGAGTTTTTGTACATACTTTTTTGATGATGCTTTGGCAGTCTGTAAAAATAGATGGGGTGAGTTATCTATCTCTCTACAAAAATGAGAGCCAATTTCTCCCACTAATTTGCTATGGTCAAGGAGAAGGGCAGAAGGCATTGTCCAAATTATCTTAGAAATCAAGGAGCTTTGGATAGGTCTAAGATACAGGATGCCTATAATTATCACTCCTGTCCCCTACTTCTTTGATAATGACCCACAACTTGATATGCACTTCCAACAGTGGTTTTAGTCCATAAAAGCAATCAGAGGATTCTATGCAGTTGGTGGCATGTGGTTAAAATTTCATGAGAGATATCTAAACCTGGATCTGTGTGCCTCTATAGCTACACAGAATGCATGAGGGCATGCATTACCATAAGTTGGGGGGAAAATGATGAGGCCAGGAATTGCCTCATCCATGGACACTTTTTGATACATTATAACTATTTGACTCACCCTTTTTACTATGTTTTTATGTTAATTATGGGTAAAATGCATTATATAGTGGTGTTTGCATATTATGAAATGACAAAGTGCATATACTCTATTTTACTTTTTTTTTACTGTAATTTCACCTATTTTTAGTTAATTAATTAGTAGTATTGTAGTAATTCAAAATCATAATATAGACCTTGTTGAATATCTGGTGCTTAACAATATTATGTTCCTCTATTTAAACTGATTCAAATGGAAAAATGTGCCAAGAACTTGTCCATTGTAGCTGACTATGCAGGAAAATAGGCTGTGACTATGACAGTTCCAGCCAGTTGTACATATATAGTAGGGCTTGGAATCAGTCACTCTTGCACATGCCACCAAAGCAGAAGGGTGTACAAGATAAGGAAAAATAATCCAAATGGTCAACAAATTCCTCCCTATGCATTTAGAGTGTAGATAAGCAACGAATTGTCACCTACCTATTATTTCGAAGCAACGCAGGAATAAGCGGTGCAGGAATAGGGAATAGCACAGGAACTAAAAATGGTCAAAATGCACCAAAACTATGGAAAGTATGATTGAAAATTGACCAAGTAGTTAGTCCACCCTATTTGGACTTCGTTCCTTCACCATAGATGGACAAGCTGGGATAAAGAGATAAAAGTTGACAAATTATAACCCTGCATTCCAGAAAACTATTTTGTAAACAGTTGGAAATCCCTAAAACTCAACAAACAGATATATCAAATTTATCTTATAAATAAAGCTCCCAATATGGTTGAGCATAATAAATATATATATAGATAGATATAGGGAGAAATAGGGATAGAGGAATTGGAGATAGTTATTAGCAGAAGATATAGTCTTTGTAGCATTACAGTAAATTGCAGATTTTTCCTGCAGTACTGTAATGCAGTTTTAGATGGAATAAAAGGTGCATTCTTCAGATTTTATTAGCATTTAATGGTTGATAGTGCACATTTAATTTACCTGGTATAATTATTCACCCTCTTCTGGTTCTGGAAGCAAGGGCCACTTGTAGGATCAGAGGAAGGGCAGCACAGTGAAAGAAAATTCTTGCTAATTTCTTGCTGCAACACATTAGCAAAATTCTGTCAACATTTATTTATAGAATTAGTTTCATTTTAGAATTGCACCATAGCATCTAGAATAGGTTCAATCATGTGTTAGAACAGTATTTAGCATTTGACCTGTAATGGCATCATTTTTAGCATTTTTTGCAATTTCTAGAATTACATCATTTTCAGTATTTTTTGCAATTTCCAAAATTATGTCATTTTCAGTTTTACTGCAATAAACATTAATTTGGTTCAAATTATGTTCAAAAAATTATGAGTTTTATCATTGGTTCAATTTTTGTAAGCGTGTGTGTGAATTTCCATTCTACAGTTTACTTTCCTGCAATTTTGCTTTTTGGTCAATTCTGCAACATTTTATTTCTTGTCAATTTTAGATTTTGTAGTTTCATTTTCTTGCAATTTAAATTCAGCTTTAGATTGTGCAATTTGATTTCCTTTGTTAGAAATTAGGAAGATGCAACAACCCCCAGCATTGCTAACAGACCTACCAATAAAAGCCTATTCTTGGATGAACTAAACCTACAACTGTGACACCATCGTATACAGCCTTTGGACACCACCCTGGACTGACATATAATTACTAAATGATGAATGATCAATGACCCTCATAAATAATATTAGAAATATCAACTTGGAAAGCCAAGGCCATAGAATTACAAGTAGAAAATGAGAAGCTGAAAGCTGCCACTACTTTAGCTCCAGTACAGGAAATAGCCTCTAGCATCACAGGGTCTAAGAAGACTTTGATTGAAAAGTATAGAGGAAAGGATTTTGCTTTGATCAATGACAATGCAAATATAATAAATGGTTGCTGCAAAGAGGCTAGGGAGTTGATATCAGCTAACCATAAAATAAATCCTTTGTTAATAGACTTGGATAAGAATATGGCTGTTATACTTCCTGCATACGATTTGTGCAAAATTGGATACGATCAGATTAGGACCGAGGAAGTAATAACTACATATGGCCAATATTGAAGTTGCTTGGATGAACATGAGAAAATCACCAACTTTGTCAATGAGATATCCATATATACATCGATGATTAAGGAACTGGAGAATGCCAAAGAAAAGCTGACAGTAACAGTAAGACAGTTAAGAATTGAACTAGCCATACTGATGGGCCCAAGTGTTCCTAGCTAGATAGTCATAAATCACTTGAAAGAAGTGAGCTTTGATGAACAAGATGATGACAAGATGACAACTCTATTATTTTTTGAAGCTAGAAACATATACAATCAGGTTTACTTCTTTCAAGACAAATATTCAACATTGAAAGAAATTAGAATCAAGGTTTCATGAATGTTGGATAGGATCTCTCAGCAAAGCATCATCCACATAGAAGCATGTCTTTGCATTGCTAAATTGGTGGGGGCCATGACTGAAGACATAGAGAAAATCAAGAAACTGGCTAATGAGTCAGTTACAGGGTCAATCTCCATAGGAGCAGCTACAAACAAAGGCAAAAAAAAGGTAGTTGGTTGATAATAGGCAGTTCTTCCCCCCAGATGATGACAAGTGGACAGTGCACAACAATCTTGTTTTGGGCAGTTTCACTTCAATAGCTATAAAAATAGGAGTGGCAAAAAAAAATCATCAAGAAATTAGAGAATAGCATTTTTTCTAAGAGGTATACTTGAGTGCCCTGTTAGTTGTGCTATTGTATTTTCTTTGTGTCTATTTTCTTTTATTCATTCTTTCTTCCTCCCCTTGCTATGCTGGATTGTATGATAGGAAAGCGTTCAAGAAGCTGAGAATATTTCCAGTCTTATTGAGCCTAGGATTTTGAGATTCTTCTGTTACCATATTGGAACAAGGAGAGTTGGAGAGACCTATTACATTATTTGAACAGAGTCATCTTCATTGTATTGATGTATTTCTTTAAGAAAAATAGAGTTAAAAGGCATTCCGCCCACTTTGCATGTAATATTTTATGAAATAAATACAATTATGGGTTTTATTCTTGTAATTTCTTTGTCTTAGTATTGTGTGTATCTATATAATGGGTTACATTATTTGAATGCATTATACACGTTTCTTTCATTAGTTAACTCTTAATTTTGTTACAATATTCGAATGAAAGCAAGAACGCTAATTTCCTTCTCTCCTTATTTTTGTTCATGATTAAAGTAGTTGTTAAATTGCTATAACATCCCAATGAATCTAGGCACCAATATACATAAGGCATAACAATAGGTTGTTTTTATGCTTGGTCATTTTAATAAGAATACTATAGTTTAATATAAATTTGGAGAGTGCAAATTAGAAGTTCAATCGTAGAATTGCCGCTAGGGTTTCCTTACCCATTCTGCCATCTTGTATAGCAATATTCGGGTTTAACAGAACATGAGGTAGGTAGACCAAAGCCTGTAATAGCTTGTTGGTTTCAAACGAGTTCTTGTAGCATGACAATTGATTTCCTACGGATGCAAGAATCGGTTCCAATATTTTTTGTCACCGTTGCCGGGGAGGACTTCTTAGAAAGATTCAATTATCTTCTTTAAAATTTTCTTCAATGATTATTTTTAATCAACGGACAACCAATTAAAGTAAAGAACCAGCATTTTAATTTTCACTTTGTTAGAAGTTCTTTATTTTTCCTATGTCCGTAGTTTATGTTTTGAAGTAAGTTTTTACGTTCTTGATTTTCTTGAAAATTTTCTCTTTCTTGATTTTATTGAATTTTTGGTATCTTGATTTTCCCCAAGAACCCAGTCCTATGAGGATGAGAGATAATATCAAGCATTCTTGATAAGAATATACGCTATTTTTTTTGCACCCCAATTCTAGTGACTCTGCTAGATAAACCCAGAAGAAAAATAAAATAAAAAAGAAGAGAACAAAACGTGCTGGAAAACACCAGGAGAAGTGGTAAGGAGCTGTTTCCAGAACTCTAGAATTTAAAGGTATTTATACATACCCAAAAAAATCCACTTTTTAAGAATACTATTTATAATAGTATATTAAATTCTAGTGGTAAAAGGTACGTGAAGAAAATCTAGAATACTATTACTGCTGATATTTCTGTAGATGAAAATTTGAAATCAATAGAATATATATGTGATTAATCTCATTTAAAGGTAGATAATTCATCAATCTATGTTCAAACTACCTAGACCCATACCACTATAGATACTACATCTGTAAAATTAAATACAACAGTAGCTATGGCTCAGGGTAATGTTCATTTGTGGAGAACTAAAAAATATAGACCTTTTGTATTACCAATAAATTTAAATGCCTTACCCAGTAAAGCTCACAAATACCTCCCTAAGTTTTTAGAAAACAATGCAGTAACTGAAGAGGATCATATCAAAAGTTTCTTATATGCAATGGACAACCTGGAAATTGAACATGAAGATGTAGTATTAAGACTATTTCTGCAGACTTTAGAAAAATATGTTAGAGAATGGTTTAGTTCCCTTCCTAATAATGATATCCCAGACTTCACCAAAATGGAAGAGGTGTTCCTAAAGAATTTTGGTGAAAGTAACAATGAACAATAATTGTTAACTGAGCTAGCCACTATGAAGAAGAAAGAAAATGAGGTTGTTAGTGATTTTAACAAGAGATTTTCAAAAACAAGAAACAAAATCCCTACCAACCTCAGGCCTAGTGATATTCAATCTGTTTGTTTTTTATAAGAATCCTATTCAAGGAGAGTTTAACTATGAATTAAGGCAAGAAAAAGCCACTGCCATTAATGGTTGTATGGAAAAAGCAATGGATATAGAAAGAAATATGCTTGATAGTGGTAAGATGAAGCCTTATTCTTTACAGTAACATGAGTAACAGGTTAGCAATACAACAAGAATTGGAGAAACAAAAATAGTTTTGAAGAAGGTAATAGGAATAGAGGTAATGGAAATAACAACTGGAAAAACATAGATTCTGATAGGGATCATAACAATGTCCCTAATCCAATACCATATGCCAATGTACCTGAAGGTTTTACTTATTTTTGCTCTTCTTGTGATGTACCCCATAACCTTGATGCATGTGGAATACACCTGAGTGATCAACATAATGTATATATGCATGCAGAATCAAAAGAGGATATAAGAATCAATGCATGTTGGTCCATTGAAGATGAATCCAGAGAAAGATTGTTTGAAGAAGACATGAATAAATATGCTTCAAATCATCATCCCCAGATCTTAGTGACTAAAGGAACTAAAATCTTATAGAAATCACATGAGTCAAGATATGATAAGATGAAGTAAGGGAAATCGATTCCCATTGCTCAAGAGGTTGAAGAATTAGAGGCAAACCATGTTTTAAATTTAAGGAATAGAACAGTCACTGAAAGAATAGAGAAATTATATACAAATGAACCAAGAAGACAAAATTTCACCAATAAAAATATCAGTAAAGAGAAAACTGATAGGAACCCTAACAAAATTACTCTTGAGATAATAGAATCAATAGAAGAAGTTCCCAAAGAAGAAATTAACAAACCATTGGATATAAAGAAGATAGAATTTGATGCTAGGTCAAACTCGGTAAGTAAAAAGTTAATATCACATTTGGTGAACTTATGAAAGTTCAAACATATAGAGACCAAGTATGTAGAGCTTTTGGATTAGTAGAGCAGAAAGAAGACCCTACTTGTCATGCTTCTAGAAAAAATCAACTTGATTCAAGATCACCATCTTTTGTCAGAACCTTCTATGTGTCATTAAGATATAAGTCAGATGAAGGGGAAAGATATATGATTCATAATTGACAGTGGAGCTTCACATAATATCATGCCTAAGTTAATAGCTGACCAAATGGGATTAATCTGTACTAGAGATTCTACCCCTATTTTTGTAATGGACAACAAACAAATTCTTTGTGTAGGGGTGATAATTGGATTATTAGTTTTCCTAGACCAACACCCCAAAAAGGGCATTGTTATGGATGTAGCAGTAGTTGACGTTGACCCATTATTCTCAGTATTACTCATTAGGCATTGGGCAAAACAACTAGGGAGATCAATACAACTAGACTGGTCTTATGCTACCATCCCCATATCAGATAAAGAGAATATCATTTTAAGAAGGGAACCATTCAATAAATACTCTATAGAGTTAATTCAAACATATGAAACCATGATTAACTTAGTTAACTCTATGGAAGAAAAAGGGATGGGAGTCTATTCAATATGGCACAACTCATTCCTGATGGAAGTACCAAATGCAAAGAACATGGATCCAAAAGATATGAGAATAACTGATGTTGAATCAAATCAAGTATTAACCCAATAAATGTGGACCATGTCATTTGATGGGGCTAAATCCCAATCTAAAGAACGTGCAGGTGTAAATTTGATTGATATTAAAGGAAATTACCTTGGTATACCTTATAGATTGCAATTTCCTTGCAAAAACAATGTAGATGAGTACAAAGATTTACTATTATGGCTAAGGAAGGCAAAAGAGTTAGGTATTAATTACTTAACTATAATAGGGGATGCAGAACTCATTATACTGCAAATAAAAGGCAAATATTAGACCAAGAATCCTAGACTTAAGCAATATATAAATGCAGTACTAGAAGAAATTGATAAATTTTTGGCTTTCAATATTTTATATATTTCTAGAGAAAAAAATCATGTTGCAGATCTCTTAGCTATGAACGCCTCAAGTCTAGATCACCTAGAAATAACTACAGAGTACATGGAAAATTTCCAACTATCTCAATATATAAACCTTCTATTCCAGATAACATAGTCTATCTTCAAGTTTTTCAAGATGATATAGATATTAAGGATTTTATGACTTTGTAAAATCAATATGTAGATTTCATCTGTGATGAAAAATATGAAGAAAAGTTAAAAGATCAAATGGGAGAACCAGTAGAAGTAATCCAGTTGAAAACTAATAGAATACCCAAAGGATTGGTGTCTCTTGAAATCCTATTTGATGATTTTGACAAAGCCTATAAACCTATACTCAGAGAAGTGATATATGAGGATATTAATATTGGCTCTATGAAAGAACCTAGAATAATGAAAGTATACATGGCACTACCTGCTAAAGAAAAATCTGGATATATCAGTTTCCTAAAAAAGAACAAAGAACATTTTGCTTGGACCTATGAAGATCTCAAAACTTTCAAAATGGATGTGATGACACATATAATACCCTTGAAATAAGATGCCAAGCCTTTTAGACAAAAATAGAGAAAGTACAATCCAACTCTATACCCAATAATGCAAAAAGAAGTTCAAAAATTGTTGGACTCCAAGATAATAAGAAAATTCATATTTTCCTCTTGGATATCCAACTTAGTACCAGTTAGGGAAAAGAATGAGGACATTAGATTATGCGTGGATTTTAGAAATTTAAACAAGAGCTCACTGAAAGACAATTACCCATTGCCTAACATGGAACAACTGCTACAAACAGTAGTAGGTTCAACTAGATTTTCCCTGTTAGATGGATTTTTAGGGTACAATCAAATTCTGATAAATCTAGAATATAGACACAAGGTCGCATTCACCACACCATGGGGTACATTTGAATATTTAAGAATGCCTTTTGGATTAATGAATGTAGGTGATACTTTCCAAAGAGCGATGGACTTTACCTTCAAAGGACTAATGTTCAAAATTTTAGTAGTGTACTTAGATGATATCATAGTTTTTTCTAAAAATCCAAAAGATCATCTAGAACATTTGACTGCAATTTTTGCCCGATGCAAGGAATTTGGAATTTCTCTAAATCCAAAAAAATGCATATTTGGAACTACACAAGGAAAATTGCTAGGTCATATAGTTTCAGAAAAGGGGATAAGCATTGATCCATAAAGGATAGAAGCCATTTCTAAAATTCCCCCACCCAATAATATAAAAGGAGTAAGGTCATTCTTTGGCAAAAAAAAAATTATCAGAATATTTGTCCCAAATTTTGCGGAAATGACTAAACCCATAAATGATACAGTAAAGAAACTGGAGAAATTAAATGGACATTAGAAAATATGGAAACATTTAACAAGATCAAAGAAGCCATATCAACCACTCCAGCTTTAAGTTGCCCTGATTATGCAAAGGATTTTAATATCTATTCGTATGCATATGGACATTCTATTGCTACAATCCTTTCACAAAAAGATAATGAAAATAATGAAAGGCCAATTGCCTTTATGAGATCAGGACTAAAAGGAGAGAATCTTAAATACACCCTGCTAGAAAAATATGCCTATGCAGTCATCCAATTTTTGGAACACTTTAAAGCATTATTTGGCTCAAAAAAAGTTTACTGCTGTATTCCCTTTATAGCAATAAAATATATCATTTCTCAATCAGAGCCATTGGGAAGACCAAAAATATGGATGGTAAAACTTTTGCAATATGATATTGAATTCAAAATAGTTAAAACAATCAAAGGGCATGGTTTAGCTAAACTGTTGGCTAACAAAGAAGCAGGATCTGAAAATATTCTTACCATAGATTAGACATATGATGATAGAAGAATAAAAAATGAAGAATGTAAATGGTATGAAGAAATTTTGTCCTATCTACAAAATCTATCATTTCCCATATACATGTCAATAAATAGAATGAGGTCAGTTAATCTGCAAGCTCAAAAATACTATATACAGGATGGTGTGCTGTATTGGAAACACCCTGATGGAATTTTATTAGTCTATTTATATAAAAAAGAAGTCCCAAAAATAATTAATTAATTTCATAATGGTTTTTATGGGGGACATTTTTCTCCAAGATCTACATCCAATAAAATCATGAGAGCAGGATATTATTGGCCATCCCTTTTTAAGGATGTATACAAATATGTAAGGAATTGTCATAGCTACCAAGTTTTTATAGGGAAAAAACATCTACCAACCATGCCTCTCAGGCCAGTAATCATTGAAGCACTTTTTTCTCAATGGGGTATTGACCTGATTGGAGGGATCAAACCTAATTCATCTGGCTAGCATAAATGGATCATAACTGCAACAGATTACTTCACCAAGTGGGTGGAAGCTGCATCTTTGAGAACATCTACATCGGCTACAGTCATCAGATTCATAGAAGAAAATATCTTGACCAGGTATGGAGTTCCTAAAAAGCTTGTAACTAATAATGCTCAATATTTTGTGTCATATGAAATGGTAGAATTTTGTGTTGAATATGGAATTGAATTATCTCATTCTGCTAATTATTATCCCCAAGGAAATGGTCTAGCTGAGTCATCAAATAAAAATGTAATAACAAGAATAAAAATGTTATTAGGCAAAAAAATGGGGATGGGATAGTGAACTTAAATTTGATTTATGGGTTGATAGGTTGTTTGTTAAAAGAAATACAGGAAGAACCCCATATGATATGGTTTATGGAGAAAAAACCCTACTGCCCCCAAATATGGAAAAACTAGAATTTTTCCCTTTTATTGCAAGATCATGAAAACCTTGATCCCATTCAGAGAAGGCTTGACCAAATTGTCTTGTTAGAAGAACAAATAAGAGAAACCCTTAATAGAATGATGGAACAAACACATAAAACCATTAAATTGTTTAATAAGAAAGCTAAGGGTACTCCTTTTTCCCAAGGAGATATAGTCATCTATTGGGATCCTAAAAATGATAAGCATGGTGAAAAGGGTAATTTTGAACCTAAAAGGATTGACCCTTACCAAATTGCCCATGTTATCAGTCAAAATACTTACAAGCTATAGACTTTGTAGGGAGAAATAATGGCTATCCCTATTAATGGCCAACACCTCAAAATTTACAATCCCTGTTGAAGGTGTACTTTACAAAAAAAAAAATAGAAAAACAAAAATCCAAAAATAGAGTGGTCTATTTTGTTTATTAGTTATAGCTTCCCTTTTGTTCTTAAATAAATTCGAGTTTACTGTATACATGATATCTTAGATATTGATGAGCTTTGCAATTTTGTCAAAAAATGAGTGTTTATGCAATAATTGTTTGATATGAGATAAAACAGACAGAAAACAAAGCTAATTGAGAAATCATGTCAAGCCTCACATTACAAATGATACTTAAAGTGACTTCAAAGGTCTAAATAACTGAGTTATCTTTGAGAGGGTAATCGAGCCAAAAATTATTACACTCATATTTTATAGCCAGAAACTAATCCTCAACTCAGGAATACTTATTGGACAATTTTCTTATATATCTAAACACTCTCTCACAAGAAAGAAAAATATAAAATAAAGTAAAATTGAGTCACTGCCTGAGATATCTTGGAAAACCTCTACTGGGGCTATAGACACTTGAATGACAGTAGGGTAAAACTAATATGGGATTAGAAGCAACTCCACCTAGGCTATAGACGCCCGACTGGCAGTGGAGCCCTGCCAGAATGGTGAAATTTTTTAAAGAGTGAAATCACATATTAGGCTTGGCTATTTTGCTCAGATATGATAAAGTTTTGAAATATTTAGAAATCCCAAAAAATAATGCACAAACACACACATGGGAAAAAATATGATGAGACAAATGGCTATGACAAAATCTATGTAATCATATCTTATGACTTAGCTAAAACAAGCATTACAATATTTCAAAAATAAAACTCATCAATTTCTAAAAATTTCTAACCTTTGTTTCCAAATTGAATGAAAAGGGATATTCAGTTTTTCATACTCTACTTGCTTTGATATCATGTTTTCAATATATATATAAAAAAAAATGAAAAAATGATGAAGAAAAGAAAGAAAAAGAGGAAGGAAGTTTTTTTTGTTATCCATTTCAAGTTTTGTTTAACAATCAAAATTTTATTGTTTTTTGTTAAATTTTTTCAAAATAAAACCAGGAGATTCTATAGTTCTCAAGTGCTTCATGTTTTCAACACATTGTCCTAGTCAGAGACTATGTTGGAGTTAAATTTGGCTCAACTTTGAAACCCCCAAATTTAAATTTTTGGTTTCAATCAAATTGCTTATACTGTTGGTCATTGCTTATAGTTGTTGTGGGTAATTCAATTTTTCATTAGTTGGTTTGATTACGTCTAACCTTAACATTTTTTAATGTGGGATTCATTGTATTAATCAAAGTACCTCAAATGGTTAGGGAAGAAATTTTTAAATTAAAAACCTAAAGCCAAAGTCCAACCTTCATAAATATTTCCTTGGGCATAAAAGCCAATTAATAAAGTCCTTAAATCATAAGATGGTTAAGCATTTACCATGGTCTCAAAGCTTGAAAGCCTAAGGTTAAAGAAAATGATATATTAATTAAAACCTAAGGGCATGCACCTTGCCAAATAAAGTTAGCCGATCAACTCTTGGACTACACTAGCCAACCGATTGGCTCCCAGGATACACTGATCGATCGATCGACTCCTGCCTAGCATAAGCCAGCTAATAGGCTACCGATTACAAATAATCAGTTGATCCACTAAAAATGAAAAGCAAGCAACGGTTCGAGTCCGTCGACTGATCGGCTCCCGAGAAAAAAATGTCGACCGATCGGCTCGTTCAACTAACTAGCCAATCGATCGACTCCTGACTTTAAATGATAAGCCAAATGAAGGAGGAAGTCTCCTCGGCTCATAAAAATGATACAAAGACCGATCGGCCCTCGCTTCTCAAATAAAAGTCGATCAACTTTCAAGAAGCTATACACAGTCGATCGGCTCCCAACGAATGAAGGAAAGCTGAGCTGACGAATGCCTTGTCTATTCAGAGATGAAGAAATACTGGCTGGTCGATCCATAAATACAAGAGAGTACCTGATCGACTCCTGAGTAACAAGGATGGGAAAAAATTCTGAAAGCTCATCGAAAAGACCGTCAACTGATGCATTACAAATAAAAGCTGATCGACTCCTTAGATACATCTCTCGGTCGAGGTCTCCTAGATTGGCAACTGATCGGCTTGGGAAAGAAAGCAGTCGGTCGATTGAAGAATTTTGAAAATTGATGTCTCGATAAGTGGATCCATCATATGAAAAATTAGCTTGGCATGCGAACCAAGCATGAGGTACACCTAACCATCCCACAGAGTTAATTTGGTCTTACTAATTAATGATTTCTTGTATAGGCAACTTTATGAGGCTGATCGATTGAAGGATTTGCTACCATCAACTAGCACGAATCATAGAGAAGCTAAAATAATTGGCCAAGAGCGATAAATTGCTATACATACTAAAATTTGGGTGCCAGCTAGCCTCCATGCCAAAAGGTCGTAGCCACACCATTAGCCAAGGTGGTCTCGAAATGAGTAAAAATAACAAAGCATCCACAAAACTCGATGGTAGAGCTCTCATCCAATTACAACAAGCAAAGGCACATAAGGATCATCCTCAGATCCACATAGGCACATTCTCTCAAAAAACCAGTGACACATCGTTCAAAAAGAACGTGTAAAAGACCAAAAAGGTGGTGAGACTAGGATGGCCATAATAAAGATTATAAAACCCCCTCTATTTTCAAAAGAAAAGTTATAAAACCCCCTCTATTTTCAAAAGAAAATCGTCACTAGCGTTGTTACAGAAGTGTTTAGTGAATAAGTAGTGTGCAAGAGCCGAGGTTTTTTTTGAGAGCTTAGAAGTATAGAATTTACGTAAGTGAGAGCAAATAAAGGTTATAAAATCCCCTCTATTTTCAAAAGAAAACCATCACTAGCATTGTTACAGAAGTGTTCAGTGAATAAGCAGTGTGCAAGAGTTGAGGTTTTTTTTTGAGACCTTAGAAGTATAGAATTTATGTAAGTGAGAGCAATGGCCTCTTAAAGTTCAAGTGCTAAGAAAGGCAAGATTGAGGCCTTTGAAGAGAAAGTGCCTTTTAAAAAGGTGATGACTAGGAAGACTAGGGACCAGGTCTGGAATGAAGAAGTGCTAGCTGAATTTCATTTTTAGGCCAACATGGAAGATCAAAGATGACCTCACCATGTATTAAAAATAGTCTTTTTAAGAGCTTACAAGGCGAAGAACAAGAAGGGTGTTGCCAAAAATCGTTGGAATACCAATTTGGTGAAGTTGCTATGTCCTTGGGTGCATTTCTCTCTAAATTTATTATCATGGCTTGTAATATCTTATGATCCATGAAGCCATTCCATTGTGAATGAAAGGGGAATGGTTCTCTACCACTTCACGCCTGATCAGATTCAAACAATTTTGAATTAACCAAAGGATATTTGCTCTATGAAGAAAAGGTGGTAACGTCGTAGGTGCAGCATATGCTAGGGACTTCTTTCTATGCTGATTTGTTGAAAGGGCCAGTGTCAACAAACTTCCCCATCCCAAAGTCATTGCTGCAATGGTGGGTAAAGGATTATTCAAATATATTCAAATTGCCTTGGGCATAGAGGATCTTAATTGGTTGAGCTTTCCAGTTATGTATGTTATTGCTCAGTGTAATAAAAGATGCTTTCCTCGCTATTACTGGGAGGAAGTAATAAGAAACACCCTAGACAAGGAGTTGAAACAACTCCAAGAGGCATTAAAGTAGGATAAAGATATAATGCCTCGATTCTCTCACTACAAATTTATCCACCTGATAGTGGGTCAATTCAAAAGAGAGACAATAATGTAATTCAGGGGAAACCCTGACTGTATGATACAGGACCGACTTCCCATCATCCACCAGAACATTTCTTCATTCTCAAAGTTCTATGGCCATTTTATTTTGGCCATGTATAATGTCCTGAATGAACAGTATCCTCCTAGGATTAGCCCAGGTGTTGCAAGTTATCTCAAGGAGAAATAAGCTGGGGATATCTTTTTCATGGAGAAATTTATGTTCATTCGAATGTATGGGAAAAATATACCCCCAAAGGCCTTACCCACCTACTGACAAAGATCAGTAGGAGTACTAGAGATAGTGTGATAGTCGGCTAAGGAGGCCAGGTTGCAATACCTAAGAAAATAGGTCAGAATTCCATAGGTATCTACACCAGCAAAGATTGGCCACATCGTATACAGAGGCTATCCTAGCCTCATTGAAGCCATATCCATAATGGACAAATATTATTTTGGTGAAGTAGCATGGAGGTCTTACGGTATGGAAGATAAATATAGAGACATTATAGTAGAGAAGAAGCCTATGAAACATCATGAAGATGATTACGAGAAAGCTTTGCTATGGGCTAGCAAGGACAAAAAAGAGCTACAAGTTATCTAGGAAAATAAGAGCATGCACATGCCCTATACTTAGTTAGAGGTGGTGGGATGATATTCCTTAGAACTTAAGCTGGTTAGGTAGACCATGGTAGAAAATATCACACTAGCTCGATTGGTCATTCCTCCAAAAGATTTCAATGATCTATTAGCAAAGATCACCACTACCACCCCTGAGCAACTAGAGATAGTGGCTTAGGTGGTAGAATAACCTGCACCAGAAGCACCTGGTATCGAGGGTACCAGTCCCACCAGAAGAGGAGAACAAGTTATTGCTAAGGCTTTGAACTTAGGCACATAAGAAATGGGTAACCTTGTCCTCACCTTACTTGCACTAAGGCACCTACAAATGGCTACTACAGGTACCTCTCAGGACATTCTAGTGGCCATCAAGTATAATAATAAAGAGGCCAAGATATCTTTAGAAATTATCAGGTAGAAGATATGGATGATGATGAAACACCACCTGCAAAGAATCCATGAATGAAAATAGGAACTGAAGGCACAATAAGCCTTCATATGGTTAAAATAAATGAAGTACTAGAATTCATGCTGTATCAAGAAGCCGATTTGGATGCCATCGACGAAGGGAGAAGTGTGGAAAAACTCCCTAAAGTCCAAACATAAGAAGGTGGCCAATCGACTCTCTTTGTCAACCCAAGGGATCACTTATCTGTAGATTGATCCAAAGACACAATCTATAGAAGTGACAGGAGATACAATTACCCTACTAAAACAAGGAGTGAGCATTCACTCATTGACTATGGAGGCCGTAATATCAAAAATTCAACTTGGAATGCCAAGGCTACAAAATTACAAGCAAAAAATGAGAAGTTGAAAGCTACCACTACTTCAGCTCCAATACAAGCAATATCCTCTAGCATCATAGGGTCCAAGAAGAATTTGATTGAAAAGTATAGAGAAAAGGCTATTGCTTTGATCAATGACAATGCATAGATAATAAATGGTTGCTACAAAGAGGCTAGGGAGTTGATATCAGCTAACCAAAAAATAAAGCCTTTGTTAATAGACCTAGATAAGAAGATGGTTGTTATACTTCCCACGTATGATTTGTGCAAAATTGGATATGATAAGACTAGTATCGAGGAAATAATGACTACAAATGGACAATACCGAAGCTGCTTGGATGAACATGAGAAAATCACCAACTTTTTCAAAGAGAGATCCAAATATACATCAATGATTAAAGAACTGGAGAATGCCAAACAAAAGCTGATAGCCACAATAATGCAGTCAGGAATTGATCCATCCATACTTATGGGCCCAGGTGTTCCTAGATAGATAATCATAAAGCACTTGAAAGAAGTTAGATTTGATGAACAAGATGATGACAAGCTGGCAACTCATTTTTTTTTTGAAGTTGGACACATACACAATCAGGTTCACTTCTTTCAAGACAAAGCTTTGACCTTGAAAGAAATCAAAATCAAGACTTCACAAATATGTATAGGATCTCTCGGCAAAGCATCATCCATGTAGAACTATGGCTTTGCATTACTGAATTGGTGGGGTCCACGACTAAAGACAGACAAAATCAAAAAATTGTCTAATGAGTAAGTTATAGGGTCAACCTCCATGGGAGCAGCTATAGACAAAGGTAAAGAAAAGGTAGTTGGCTAATAATTGACAGTTATTCCCCCAAGATGATGACAAGCGGACAGTGCACAACAGTCTCATTTTGGGCAGTTTCACTTCAACAACTATAAAAATAGGAGCGGCCAGAACAAATCATCAAGCAATTAGAGAATAGCATTTTTTCTAAGAGGTATACTTGAGTGCCCTGTTAGTTATGCTGTTGTATTTTCTTTGTGTCTATTTTATTTTATTCATTATTTCTTCGTCCCCTTGCTGTGTAGGATTGTATGATAGGAAAGATTTCAAGAAGCTGAGAATATTTCTAGTCTTATTGAGCCTAGGATTCAGATATACTTTTGTTACCAGATTGGAAAAAGGAGAGTTGGAGAGACCTGTTACATTATTTGAACAAAGTCTTGTTCATTGTATTGATGTATTTCTTTAAGAAAAACATAGTTAAAAGGCATCCTGCCCACTCTGCATGTAATATTTTATGAAATAAATATAATTCTAGGTTTTATTCTTATCATGTCTTTGTCTCAGTATTGTGTGTATCTGTATAATGGATTACATTATTTGAATGCATTATACACGTTTCTTTCATTAGTTAACTCTTGATTTTGTTACGATATTCAAATGAAAGCAAGAACACTAATTTCCTTCTCCCCTTATTTCTGTTCATGATTAAAGTAGTTGTTAAATTGCTATAACAACCCAATGAATCTAGGCACCGGTCTACATAAGGCATAATAGTTGGTTGTTTTCATGTTTGGTCATTTTAATAAGAATACTATAGTTTAATATAAATATGGAGCATGCAAATTATAAGTTTAATCGTAGAATTATCGCTAGGGTTTCCTTACCTGTTCTGCCATATTTTATAGTAATATTCAGGTTTAACAGAACATGAGGCAGGTCGACCAGAGCCTGTAATAGCTCGTTGGTTTCAAATAGGTTCTTGTAGTGTGACAATTGATTTCCTATGGATGCAAGAATCGGTTCCAACAGACATGTGGGGGATGACTAAGCTTGCCACATCCCAAACCCTAACCTAACCATGCTAGAAATTGACTCTAGGGTCTGGTATGCTTAACCACCCCCCTGACCTTGGTTTTTCTAATGCTTAATATCTTTAGTGTTAATATATGTTGTTCTTGAATTATCAAGTTATCTAAATATTGCCTTTAATGGTTTTTTAGATTAGAAAAATATTAATTAGCTAAGTGGGTTTTGTAAATTAAAAAGAAGATAATTACAAGCTTAGTAGATTGGATTAAACCAATCTTAGAAAATGCTCTAATCTTTATTTACCTTAATACTTTTCTTGAGATTTAATTAATCTTTAAAATTTGAAAGTAAGCCTCTACTTTGTCGTGCATGGAGTTGCACTTTATTAGAAAGTAGAGGTAATAGAAGGTAATGCTTCTTGAATAAGAATTATCCTTTCCATGCACAAGAGTGCTCAAGATTTTAATGGTTTACCCAATAAATAGTGCCTCCATACTTTTAGTGCATGCATAACTACTACCAATTCTAGGTCAAGTGGAGCATAATTTAACTCATGGTTCTTGAGTTTCCTAGAACAACATCCCATAAAAACCTTCTAAGGAAGCATTTGTACACATTATAAAATTTCCAAGAGGATCTTATATCTTGAGAATTGGTGTTATAGTTAGCTTATTATTTAGAATTTCAAAGGTAGTTTCACATTTCTCTAAACATTTGAAATTCCTTTAATTTTTTGAAGGTTGGTGATAGAGTATATAATCTTAGAATAATCCTTCACAAGACACCTATAATACCTTGTGAAACCCATGATGCTTCTCACTTTAGACATATTTGTTGATGTAATCCAACTTAAAATAGCCTCAATCTTCTTAGGATCTACAATTTTTTATGTTGAGATGATGTGTCCCAAATACTATACTTGTGAGGTATAGAACTCATACTTGGATAACTTTCCATGCAACTAGTTTTTCCCTCAGCACCTCTAACACTAATCTTATATGTTGGTCATGTTCCTCTTTAGTATGAGAATATATCAATATATCATCTAAAAATACCAAAACAAGTAGATCTATATAGTTTTGAACACATTATTCATTAGATTCATAAACATCATTGGTCCATTAGTCAACCCAAAAGTTAATACTATAAACTCATAGTGCCCATATCTAGTATTAAAAGCTATTTTGTGAGTATCTTCCTCTTGGATTATCAACTAATGATATTTATATCTTAGATATACCTTTGAAAATACTTTAACTAATCAAAGAGATCATAAATCCTTGGTAAAGGATACCTAATATTGATGGTTACCTTATTCTATATCCTATAATCAATGCATAATCTCAAGGAACCATCCTTGTTTTTCAAAAATAATATTGGAGAACCCCAAGGTGACACACTAGGTTTGATCAAATCCTTTTCCAACAAATATTGAAGTTGCACCTTTATCTCTTGCAACTCAATTGAGGTCATCATGTAAGGTGTTCTTGCAATGGGTTCTGGGATTGGTAAAATTAAATTTCCATAGAGGTGGTAAGCTTAGTAGATCTTCTAGAAATACATCCTTAAATTAATACAAAATGGGATGTTTCTTAAATATTTCCTCATCCTCTTTATCACCTATTTTGCCATTAATCTTGACTACATACAACATATTACCTCTTTTAATTATTTTCTTCAACTGCATAGCTAACAACATGTAAGGTCAAAAATATCTTCATCTACTTTGAACTCTTACTCTCTCTTTATCCTTATCAGTGTAGTCCATCCACATCTCTTGGAAGTTGATTAAGGCTCCATGAGCATTTAATCAGTCCATACCTAATATAATATCAAAATTATGGAATGTGCTACATATATGTTCCATATAGTGGATCCATTAGGTAAGGTGATTTCTACCATAGAAAAGCACTAATCCATTGAGTAGTTCTATCTGGAACCATACTCGACTTTTCACATTTATGCCAAAAATATAGGTCTTTTTGGCATGTCCCTGATGATACTATTGGAAATAAAACTATCTAGTCCCACTATCTATTAGAACTTTAACATCCTTGTTAAATAATGTACCATTCAATAACATAGGTTTTCCTTGACCATCTAGGTTTTGGTTCCCTATAGTGGCATAGTTTTGGTGGTGTTTCTCCTTTTATGTTGCTCAACTAGAATCAGCAGGGCTACTTATTAGAATTGTGGGGACCCCCATAGTTGTAGAAACTTGTCTTGGGTAGTTGAATTTTTAATTTGTCCTTCTTATAAATTTTGGGAACCCCTTTTGAATTTCCCTTGTTGACTATTTTTTTGCATTCCTATTTAGCAATCACCTCTAGTACTACTTGTTGTTGATCCATTTGGTCTCATAGTGACATAACTAATGATGTAAGTTGCTTTATTTATTATTGTAGCAACCCAAAAGAGAATTAAAATATGATGTACTCCCATTGGAATTCATAGTTTTCTCAACTTCCTTGTTGGAGCCCACTATTTCCCTGGTTTCTCTACTACAATCCAGTGTTTTTCTAGTTTTTTGATCCAAGGTGTTTGTTCTGCCTAACTTATTTGAAGGATATACTACCACTTACTTTTGCATGATTGGCTCCATTTTCTTGGAGGATCTAAACATAGGTGTCATATCCTATCTACATAAAGGATATGGGTAAGTTATAATTCCCTTGATTGTACTTATAATTAGTTAGTTGCATTTATCTCATGAACTAACTTAAATAATTATCAATCAATTGATAATGACCATGACCACTCTTCCCTACCTACAAGGTGTCATACCCAATAAGAAAATATACTCTAGGACATTTACTCCTTGGTATGATTGGTCTAGTTAGTGTGCAATACCCAACTTATCATAGATTATGTTAAGGTCCCTAGAAGAGTAATTCTCCTCAAAGTAGCACATCAAGTCAAGGCTCATTCTAGGTGCACTCCATGGAAGCTTCTATTCCTACGACCTAGATCTCTAATACCAACTATAATAATCCACAAAAAATAACCTAGGAGAGAGATGCATTCTTTATTAATAACAAGTAGGGTTCACAAATGGGTCCCATATTATTTTTTAGCAATCACAAGGCTTAACCACTGTTGAATTTACTATCACTACAAATGACACTCAAGTGGACAGGAATGAATAACATCATGTAGTTCTAGGGTTCAACTTGCTAAACCTCATCATTTAGAAGTATGCCAAAGTGGCCCCCCACCTTTCTCATACACTCATCAACATAGGATAATTTGACCACAACATAGAAATTTTCCTATAATACCTATAACACTTAAAGGGGTATACCTATTCCCTAACATTTCTATAATTCTATCTATATAGGTTATTTTGGCATAAAGCCTTGGTATCTATTTACCACACCTTTATGGGCTAACTAATTACATTACTTTTCACCTAGTAATGAACATTGTCACCTAAACCTCATTGTTCAAAGTACCATAATTATGGACTCATGAAATGATTCCTCTAACCACTTAGATAGAGAACACCCAAACCTCACCATTCAAGGTGTCTCAATCCTGAGTATCTATCTATTGCATTGTCATAAATCCTTCAAGAAATATGAATAATTGGTTATTGTATTAGTAAAACTCCTACCAATACTCATACTACCTGGCTATTGCACCACCGTAACTCCCAAGAATAGGTTATCTTTTGACTCAGGTTTCTTAATTAGTTTTCTAGATTCAACCTAAAGCCCCCAAGATAGTAACACAAACCAATAACATCTCTCTCTTAAAGAAATTAAAAGTGTCAAAGTTGCATATAAAATAACTTACTACAAAGGAAACTTGCATAGATGAACATAGTTTCCACACAACATCCTAGTTTTGCATTTAAGAGACTATGTTTCTTAAATCAAACATAATACTATGTAAGCAAGAAATGACCAAAATTAAAATGTTATCATCCTTAAATATACACACCATATCATCTTAAAATAAATCCTAAAGATAAAAATTTAAAATTATCTTATCATTATAAAAACAATGTACATATACATCATAGCTAAATCATTTCTTATTTTCATTCAAGATCCCATCATTTTGCAAAACTCTCTAGCATATAATAAATTGGGAGCATTCATCTAAGATTACAAGAAACTATATTTTACATGGCAAATTTTATTATATTATATTACATGATTTGGTACATGTCAATGTACCAACTTAGGTACATTTATAGATTAGAAGTTTATCTTAGATTAAGGTTTGAGTAGTTACTTCAAACAAGTAATAAATGCACAAGTGTTAGAATATGCAATGATGTACATGTGCATATAGTCCACATGTACATGAGTCATAGGATAGATAGATGAAGATTCATGGATAGTGTAAAAGCCAATCCACATATCTTCCTATATATAGGCCTTTGAGATACAGAGTGAAGAGCAGAGACAAAGAGAGAAACTAAATTTACTATAGTGATTTATAGTTAGAGTACAATATAGTTGTTTTATTGAAATTATGGAGTGTTCTTGTGCTCCATTATAATACATTGTACTATTTTTTTGAGCATAAATTAATGGCATATTTTTGAGTTATTATAGAAGTTTATATTATAGTTTTCCTACATATTATAGTGCCATTATCATATACTTATCATTGCTTAGTAATTTTACATCTTATGGTTGCTTTTATTTTAATATAAATCATAAAAAGCTAACAGTGGTATCAAAGCACATGGTAGATCGATAGGAATTATGGAGAGCCACAAGATATATTGAGAGGATATAGGAAATTATATTTTCAATTTTTTTGAAAATACATTTGGCTGGAGTCTTTCCACAAAGTTACAAAAAAAACTCATGAAAACTAGGACTCGGTCTTGATTTCACTAGTTTGACAAATAAACTAGTGAAGATTCATTTAAAGTTTCTTCCATTGCAAATTCTAATATTTGTTGCATGAAAAGGAGATTCAAAGAAATTTGGGAAGATTTCTACAAAGAGATAGGAAGAATATCTTCTTTAGAATCAATCTAGTACTTGAAGCAACAAATAGAAGAAAGGATATCTAAGAGGTCTTGAGGAAAAATATCCCATTGCAAGAGTTGCATACCTGTAGATTATAGAAGAGAGGAAAATGCTAGAGGAATATTCTTGGATATTGAAGAAAGAAGAGACTCCAAAAAAGAGTCCAAGATAATATTGGATATTGGAGATCTCCAATGAATATTGAAGACTATAGATTATAGATTGAAGGAGGAGAAAAAAACTCAAGAAGATGAAGATACCCACAAAAGGTCCCATTGAATAACTTCCATTTTTTATAGATTGAAGATAGAGAAGGACTGGCAAAAGTCCTACTACAAATTTTACAAGCAACATATTTTAGAGTTCCAAGAAAGAGATCTCAATTGAAAACTTCCATAGCTGAATATTAAAGAGATCAAGAAAGGTATCATTAAAGGCTTTATAAGAAAACTTAAGAAGTTGTAGAATTTAAAGACCCTAGAGAAGGGGTTTCAAGGAAGGATTGAAAGGAGAAATAAGGAGAAGATTAGGAAAGCCTCGTAGAAAATTTTAGAGAAGGCAATTGGAGAATATTTTAGAAGAATTCATTAGAGAAGATAGCTGGCAAGGAGAAGTTCTTGATAGAACATAATTTAGGACAATTATCACCATATGACAATAATCCAAAAAGGAGAAGGATTTGGCAAGGAGTTTGTCAAATTTTGGAGTAGAATAGTGAAGACCTCAAGGCTGCCATAATCATGAGAAGAAGGCCACTAGATAGGCTAAGATTAAATCTAGAATTCAATAAGAAAGTTGAATGATAAAGGAGATAGGAGAAGCCACCAAATATGAGATATTTAAAGATAGCCATTGAAGGCTTGAAGGCTATTTTGGAGAAAGGAGGTTGCTGGTTTTTACAACTGAATATTGAAGGTTTATAGAAGGAGAGTTTCAGTTGCAACTTGGAGGAGTTGCCTACCAAGTTGAGGATATTGGAGGAAAAAATTCTAGAGGAGAAATTAGCTACAAATTTATTAAGTTTTATGGTAGCAAAGGATATCATTTAAAGTTGTGAATCGGTGAGTTAAATAGCTATTTTGAACAACAAATAAGAGTTGTGATTTCATATAATACATAGTAGAATTTTGGTGAAACACTAGAAGATCCATCATCTATAGAGTCATAAAAGTAAGCAACTTTGGTGCAAAAGGTTCATTATTTGAACTTTTAGATTCATATTATTATTAAGTTTCATTAAGCACCACATTAGAGTTTAAAGTTGCAAGGGAGTAAGTTTCAAGTTTAAAGTCTTCAAGGAAGTGCAGAAGTTAGTTTCTTTAAGGATTAAAACCTACACATAAGAAAGGGGAGTTAGATATATTTTGAAAGAAATAAAAATATCAACATCCTACCTTCTATTGAAAGCAAAGAAGACACTACTCTAAGAGTATAGATTGCATTTTCTATAGTGCAAAGTTATGCCATCTAGAAAGGCATATTAGTTGCTTGATTAAAAAGCTTAGAATTATTATTGCAAAGTTATCCAAGCAAAGGAAAGAGAGGAGAGTGTTTTCTAGTAAGGAAGACAACATTAAATCACTATTTACCCCCAAGGAGTAAAGCAAGAAGCCGCCATATCAAGAAAGCAAGATAGCTTCAAAAAGGAGACTTAAGATCTCAAAATTTTGATGCAAATTAAGGTAAAATTATTTACAACATATATTTGCACAATGATTATTTTTTGTCCAACATAGCAAAGGAAGAAAAAAACTAGAGTGTCTTAAGACACTACAATAGCAAGTATATAACAGTCTTCAAGCAACCATATCATTGAGGTTGAGGATAAAACATTGAAGTGGAGGAAGAGAGCCAACTAAGGGATCATCGAAAAAGTTTTAAAGGTATCTAAAGACATCAGTTTTAGTAACATAGATCTCATAAAAGCATCATTTGCAGTGTAAGAACAACCTACAATAGAGAGGAGACCAAGTTGGGTAGCATAATAGCATTATAAAGGTAAGTTTAACATATCACTAGGAAGGAGAACATAATAATGTAAGACAAAAAGAACAAGGTGCAATGAGAGAGGCTCATTACCCAAGTTGATATTATGAATAGTTTGGAAGAATGGCAACAATGTTGAAGCACCTTGGAACCACCTACATTGGAGAGCACCACCATTCACTAGAGAAAGCTAAGCCAAGAACAACTAGCAATAGTTGGCAAGAGCATTGAGAAAATAAGGGAGTTGAGAGCATAGCTACATGCAAGTGAGAGAGCTTCCACTTACCATATTGAGCGAAGGAATCTTGTTACACATGGTACAAGGAAGAAGGACAAGAATAGCACTGGCAAACACTTTGTAACATATTTCAATTTACAATGCTTGCAAAGGAAATGAGTGTCCAAGTAACACTCAGCTTAAACTAACAAAGATCAATATTAATTACTTAGCATGCTTAGATTAAAATAATACCTAAATTATAAATATTAGCATCATCTAATGTGCCTCACATACCAGTGCCACCTAGCAAGGAGTTATAGGCTCAAAGGTAACATATATACCATTTGGCATACATTTCAAAGGGAGATAAGGTCTATTAAATACCTCGATCCAAAGGAGAGTGAGAAGACTATTGCATACTCAAGATATCCACCAAGAGAGGTCAAATAGAATTGAAGAAAGAAGTAAGACCATCATAGAGGGCACCCAGTGAACATTGAGCATTAATTGCTCATTTTCATACATAGAAGACCAACAAATACAATGTCAAAGCCTGGATAAAGAATCAAAACAAGATTCAATCATATTGTAGCATACATCTGAAGGAAGGTAAAGTTTTATATAGTTTAATATTTGCTTTCTTTAAGTATAGGGAGTTATAATGTGCTTCATTTAATAAGGTTGAAGTTATCTATTATTCACATTAGAAATATAAGCAAATATCAACCTTAGTGAATTAGAAAGCAAACCTAAACAAGATATCCTTAAGTGATTTCAAAAGTGCACTAGTTGAAATTAAAATATCATAATATTTGTAATTAATTAAAATTAGAGTTATAAGGTTTTCTACCTTGGAAAATTTAAAGTATTACTCTTTTGCAAATATTATTAGTTCTAAATTTTCAAATTATGGAGATATAAGAAGTACTATATCAAACTTTAGATCATTGGAATTTAGAAAATTGAACCATTGAAAAATAAGGATAAAAGAAGCAAAATCATTGATTGCTTAAAAGATTTGGAATTTATTGCTTATACTTATCTCATATACACATTAAAAGGGACAAAAGGAATACAACCATAGAGTCTTGAAGTTAGAGAACTTCATCAAAATAAAAAGTGCATATATCAATATGGAGAAATAAGGTGATATAGGAGTTGATTATTGTCTTCAAAATATTAAGGAATCAACTCAAAAGAAATCTAATCAAGACCATAGCATACTATAATCACTTGGGAGATATAAGGGATTCTATAAAACCTAAGAATTGAAAAGGTATTATCAAGTTAGTTTATAAACTCTAAACTAGGGAGTCATAAGGTAGACAACTACAAAGTTTTTGAGATACAAAATTTCTATCAAAAAAGTTCTCTTGTAAACAAAGAAAGAAACTATGAAAATGCTTATTAAATACATAGGTATCAAATAATCAAAATGGTTCAAAGACATGTGATTCTAGAATGGATAATAAGGAAAATTCAAGAGAAGAACCAATATGGTTTAGAAAGACTTCTAAGAATTCATAAATCAATAGATTGGCAAAAGTAAATTCTTCAAAAATATCTTTCAATGATGTCAACTATACTAATGAAGATATTGAGAACCATATTCAAAAGGTAGAAAATAATATTCATCAAAAATATATCCTACAAATTTATGAAAGAAGGATGAAATAGCTTCAATCGTACATAGATGGTTTAACTATTTCATCAAGAAAATGGATGTAATTGACTCTATTAAAACAAGTAGCAAAGAAATTGGGATATCTTCACTATGCACTTATTGCAACAAATTTGGTCATGAGAAAGAAAACTGTTGGAGCCTCCATCCATGTAAATATTGTGGAGGAAAATCTAATTCATATTTCTTCTATTACTATAAAGAAAAGTACTATAAAATATTTGAAGAGAGACTAATATTTAGATTATATTACTTCTTCCAAGTTATTATTTTAGAAGCATCCACTAACAATGAATTCAAGCTTGACATTTTTGAAGATCAAGGAGACAGGTCATTCAAAAAACCAAAGGAAATAAAATGGAGCAATTATGATCCACTTGTGACCTGCAAGATTATGAGATCTCTAGTTCATCAAAGATACTTTGAAGACTCCAAGAACAAGGATTCTACCAAACACTTTGAAATAACAAAAACCAAAGGAATGAAGAAGACAATGAAAGACAACATGAAGACTGAACCAAATGAAAGAGAAGGACTAGATCAAGTTGAAGAACATCTAAAGGATGAAAATCCATATTGAAGACTAAAGTTTTAAACACCTAAATAATGTAATACAAAGGGTGTTAGAGTATATTACATTATTTGGTACATGTCAATGTACCACCTTGGGTACATTTCTAGATTAGGAGTTTATCTTAGATTAAGGTTTGAGTAGTTACTTCAAGCAAGTAATAAATGCACAAGTGTTAGAATGTGTAATGATGTAAATGTGCATGTAGTCCACATGTACATGAGTCATAGGATAGGTATATGAAGAGTCATGGGTAGAGTAAAATACAAGGTACATATATTCCTATATATAGGCCTTTGAGGTATAGAGTCAAAAGTAGATATAGAATAAAGTTACTATAGTGATTTGTAGTTAGAGTACAATGTAGTTCTTTCATTGAACTTATGGAGTGTTCATGTGCTTCATTATAATACATTGTACTATTTTTGTGAGAATCCATTAATGGAATATTTTTGAGTTATTGTAGAAGTTTATCTTATAGTTTTACTACATATTATAGTGCCATTATCATATACTTATCATTGCTTGCTCATTTTACATCTTTTGGCTGCATTTCCTTTAATATAAATAATCAAAAGCTAAAAAATTTTAATTCCAAGATACATTAGAGTCAATCCACATAAATGGCCTTTACACCACCTTCCTCTCACAATATTATTCATAAAAGGAAGCTTTTCATGAACTTGAGAAACATTAAGGGATCAAGATAGCTCTTTTATGCTATGCAACTTGACATGCTCATTGAAAAATGCAAGCAACCATGCATAATACTTTAAGAAAATAAGGAGAGAATAACATACTTATCTATATAATGGTTTTCCTACCTACTCAATTCTCCAGAAACCATTATATACATTTATCAAAAAACCCTTTATTTTCTTATAAAAAGGAAAAAGCCCATATAAATCCTTAAATAATTTCAAACAACTACATTTCTTTACTTAAATACTTTAACATACTAAAATGTTAAACTCTATAAGAAAATATTATTCTACCAAATTGATCTTAAGCCCTTAAGGAAAGAAAAGAAACCATATATCATTTAGTAGAAAGCATCTAAACAAATAATATTACTTTTTAATTATCAAATGGTATTCTAGAAACAATTCTATTCTTATTTTAACCTTATAAATTAAAGTTTCTATGTTGTAAAAAAAGGAACATTATGACAACGTTTCCATACTTGAAAAGGTTTATTCTACATATCAAGCACTATTAAATTATTTCCAATAAATAGAAATTAACCATTCTATTTTTCTTTACAAAAGATAAATCAAAACACAATTTTATATCTCTCTTATGATTAATGAGCATAAACTCTAATACCAATTATTACTGGATATTAAAATATATGTAATATAAGAGTCTCCATATCTACATAACTAAGCAAGAAGGAGCTTAACATAATAGATTTAAAACAACCTAAAGTAGCCTAGTACAAGGTTGGCAAACTCACATCACAATGAATAGGAGGTATGGTAGAATATATACAACACAATCATTACATATGCTAAAGAGCAAGGTGTTCTTCACAGCACAAGCTATGGAGAAACTCTCAAAAGCATAACCATTCAAGATATTAAGACAAACCAAATAAAAAATTCTTATCTTAGGCTTACAAAAAAAAAACAATAGATAAACAACATGTGGACACCAACAAAGTCAAATTTTCTAGGCATGGAGAGCAAAAAAGAAACACACAAGCTCAAACAAGCATTTCCTGAAACCACCAAACCACATTCGAGAAACAACATTTAACACAATCAGGATCAGATGCCAAAGGATTAAAAAATTATCATGATAAAGATAGGTAGGAAGAATACCACTCAAATAATTAAATAAGGAAAGCATAAATATCAAGCTTCAAATGCCCACCAACTCAAGCAATATCAATAGGAGATAACTACGAATACATGAACATCAAGTAGAGGTTTCATAAAATACATTCAATCATCAAAGGAAAACAACCTTCAAAATAAAACCACCAAAACTATACCTCTAACATAGCACTACCAATCCACCTTAGCTCTACCTACTATGCGTATGTCTTGTGTGAATCCCTCTAAAATCAACAACCCTCCAATCCCTTCACCCTCAAAGAAATAATGCACTCTCAAGAACATTGAATCTCTCTATTATTTACATGTAACATAGATTCTTCTATGTTATGAGCTCCCTCATGTTGCCTCTCATGCAATGTTTCAATAAATAGCCACCTCACTTAGCTCTAAGGTTAATTAATTTATTAACCTAAGGTACATTTACTTAAGCAATCAAGTATTAATAATAAATTCAAGGTATTAGTATCCATTAATCAAAACAACCATTAATATTTTCTCCATAATGCTTCCTACATTACAACTTCTAAAAATCATTTAAGAGATAAAAATAATTAATCCTTTCATATTTAAGCTTTACTAGATAAATAAGAATATAAGTAATTAATCTAAATTCATCCAAAATACAATTACCTTTAACCATAGGTATATTAGATTAATTACTTTTTTATTAATACCAAATATTAATATTAGTGATTAAAATTGATACTAATAGTATAAGTATTAATAACATAAGCCATTGTAATACTTAATTAAGGGTATTATTTTACCCTTGAGATGTCCATGAACAAGTCATCAATCATTTTCCAAAAGTTATCTCATATTAGGTGGTTGCCCCATATCAATCCACCAGTGAGAGTACATGGTCCTGCATCCATAAAATTCATCAGCAATACCATATTCTTCATACAACAAAGCATAAAATACCAACTCATCTTGATAACATAGAAATAAGAGCATGTAATTAGATAACCTCACACATTAATACATAATTCAATATCAAGATTAAGTTATACCAAGTAGGACCATTACAAACATGACTTTTTTGTCAAACCATTTTTTAATTTCCATATCGATGCTTCTAGAAGTTGTAGGATTTTTGTCTTTGTTCTTCAAGAAATAACAATTTTTCCATTTAGACTTCCATTGGCTCTATGTCCAAAAATCATCCCTTGTCTATCCATTTCATCATTGAAAAAAGTGTAGAGGTAGAATTACTTACTTTCCATAAGCATGTGAGTATGGAATTTTTTAGTGCTTTCTTTACCATGATGTGACCTTTCCACAAGTCTTAATTCAACATTAAGTGCCAGATTTTTCTATTTTCTCTAATAATCCTCTTGATTATCCTTAAAATTTTGTTGTTGTTAGACTAAGCTAATTCATTCCCTTGTGAATAGTAATTTGAATATGCCCTTAAGTATATGTTGAACTTATTTTAAAAATATAAAAGCTTCACCTACAAAGGTAGCATATTGTTTGTTATTATAGTAGTTGGGATACCAAGCCTTGTTATTATCCTTTATAAGAATTCAATCATGTAATCTTGATATGTTATTTTTTTGCCATTACTTATGACCACTTAGTGAAATAATTAGATATTGTTAGAATGTGCTCCTGTTTGATGTATGAATTTACGTTGATGACTCTGATGAAATCAAGACCCCATTGTTGAAAAGTTTCCTCTTCTATGATTGGTTACAAGTTAAGTGTAGGATTTTTTCTTTTTCCAATGAACCTTTGACACTTCTTTCAAGCTCTGTCTACTTTAAAGGCATCAACAAATATGGTAGGTGAATATACCCAACCCAAATAGTTTTGGCCATAGTAGTTCATCTTAAATAGTGGCCTCCAAATAATCCTGAGTGTAATTCATTCAATACCTTTGCAACTTGTTTTAATTTTATCTAGTGGAGGACTCCAATTTTTTCTAAATTATCCCTCCAATAATAGGATATATTTAAGTACTTGTATTCTATACCAGTATATTTTGGAGGCATTCAATCCTTCTAGGCATCTTCCTATTTTAAAATATTTGGTAAATTTATCAATCCAATCATCTTCTTTTGTAAATGTCTCATTTTAGGATACTACCTCTAGGCTATCTTCTATGAACATCTATTTTGGATCTATTGTAAAGCTAGTTGTTTGCATAGGGATCTACCTCTCACTAGAATGGTAGGTCATATTTCAATGTTATATTCCTATATATTAGTGATCTATCCAACTCTACCTGGAGGATGAAATTTTTGATGTCTGAATGAACTACTTAGACTATTGTTTTACTTTGAGACAAATGATATCTAAGACTTTTAACTGAGTTCATGATAGTAAACACTTGTTTCTATATAAAGTTATAATTATTTTGATGATCATGTAGTGTTTGGCTAAGGAAAGATATCAAATGTTCTTCTTGAGTATCATTTTTTGAGTCAATATTGCAATATAGTTGTCCTCAAATTCATAGACAAAGAATAAAATCCTTGTTACAATATGGGTTGACAAAAACTGAGGATTGAGTTATAACTTTATTAGTTTATTTAAATGTATTTTTCCTTTTCATATTCTATGCAAACACTGCATATTTTTCAAGAGCTTTATCATTTATTTGACTATTTGCACAAACTCGAAGACACATATGCATCTTTTTCAAGAGCTTTTTTTTTTAGGGAAAGTGGTAAAGTTAGAATAACTTTGATTCAATCTAGAATAATGGCTAACCCTCACTTAGATACATATCCTAGTAATTTTCCTTTATGTATAACAAATATTGATTTATGGGATTCAATGACACTCCAATATTTACAAAATATTATAATACCATTTATAGGTGATCAAAATATTTTTGCTTATCATGTCATCCAAGTAAATCAAGATTATTTTATTGACCAACTCACCAAAAGCAAATTCCATTGCTCTTTGAAAGGTAGCTCTAAAATTTGATAATTTGAATGGCATTCTTTGATATGCAAAAGTTCCCCACTTGATGGTGAGGGTCATCTTGTGTTCATATTTATCTTTTATCCATATCTAATTGTATCCTTAAAAATCATTGAGAAAAACCTTTCTACTCTAGCTATGGCCTACAAAATTTAATCAATCTATTGTAAAGGGTAATAATAATTAAGTGAAGTCTTGTTTAGATTATAAACATTGAAATAGACGCAAATGTCTTCATTCTTATTCCTTATTGAGACTAAGTTTTTATAGAGTGATTGATTGGATATATAATCTTAGCATTCAAAACCTTAAGGAGCTCTTACTTCGTTACATATTTAATTTTGGTATTGATAGGCCTTTGTTCTTTATGAATGGCTTTACTTTGGGCGTCAAATCTATGTTATTATGAATAATTTCAGGACCCTTCTAGATGGACCTTTGAACATGTGAAACAATATATTAGCTAAAGGTGTTTTAATACTTGATCTTGTGAAATTAACCAGAGTAGCGGTGTTAGTAGATAATAAAGATTATGATACTGCTAACAAATTGCCAATGTGTAGGATCATGTACACTTGTAAGTGGAAGAAGTTAAGTCATCCACCAAAGGTGAGGGTACTTGAAGTTGGGGAAGTGATGATAAGACAAACTTGGAGGTAACATGGATAGATATCCTCATATAGGTATGCAATCAGTTAGGGATAATCGTTAATGTATAGCCATCTTGAGCCCTAGACTGATGGCCTAGTAGCTATCGTAAGTTCAATAGGTTGAGACAAGTGACTTAATTGATGGAAAGTGTATCGCTCCAAATTTTTCGCACCCTTACCTTTAGGCTATGGGATCCATGCCCGGAAGGGGGATGTGAAAAGGATGGGACAATACCTCAAACTGAGAGGCATTTCGAAGTTCCCGCCTCTCGGGGGAGGTGGATAAGGGTGAATTTTTGACGGATGGTGGGTTCACCAGGAAAATTTTGAATGGTAGTTTCCACGCCTAGGTTGATAGTGTGTTTGATGGGTTCATTTTTATGCTTGATCATTCAACTCCTAGGTTTGGCCGATATGAATCTAAACTATTCCATATGCCAATGTGGATTTAAGTGAATATAGAAAATAGAAATGGATGCAAATGACAGAGAATATGCTAACTAGAAGATGTCATACCTGATTCCGGATGTCTGATGGAGATTCTAAGTCTTGTAGCAGTTCAGATCATCTCAATTTATACGTAATCAACTGATATTCTTTGGGATCATCCCAAATCATAGAAGGTCATCTGAAATCAGACAAAATCATCTAAAATTTGACGAATTCGTCAGAAACCTGCAATCACAAAAATAGACACAAAATACCAAATATGCAAATGCAAAAGCAATGGATAATGGTAGAAATAACAAAAAACATGCCTAAATAATAGATTATAATAACAGATAAGGAAATGCAATAAATTTAATGATTGATTTTATCTTTATCATGCAATTACACTAAATGAGGTGAACTCCAAGATGCACAAAACATAATGAATTAAAACAGTGTAGAGATATGTTATGGAAAATGCAGAAAAGCTTAAGAAAATGTGAACTCTAAACTCGAACTGCCCTCAATCTGGACTATAGTCAGGATCGCCTCTAATCGTACGAAATCGTCCGTAATTGTCCGAGATTGTCTACGACGATCCAAGCTAGATTTGACTAAAAAAATAGTAGAGTTCCTGCAATAAAAATACAAAAATACCGAATGCAAGAAAAATAGTGCGAGGGAATAAGGAGCTAACTTTGCAATGAAATCCGTCAACTAAGGGGTTGGGGGTTCAGTGAGAATCAACCAGGGGGAATCAAGGGAGACCGGGGGATAAACTAGAAAAATCCTAGTTTATATAGGATTAGGAAGAGGTTTGGGAGGTTGGGGATCATCCCAATCTGGGAGATCTCCAACAAGGAAATCTCCAATTGCGTAGACATGCTTTTGCCCGAGTTGGAGAGGCTGTTGAAATAGAAGCTAATTATGAAAATTTGGTTTTGATATGAAATCGTCTGGACGTTCTGTTCCCGACGAATTCATCAGATCGGGGATGATTTCATCTAATCTAAGATGATATCATCCAACGGTCAAAACAAATCCTAAAAATGGTGCAGAAAATGAGAAAAGTGGGTAAAAGGCTATTTAACGAGCAGTTTGGGGTTGAAATTCAAATTTTAATATTTTATCTATTTACTAAGGTTTTCACTGTGCCAATTTTAGGGTGCTACATTTTGCCCCCTCTTTAGCGAATTTTCTGAAGAAAATGCGTTAAAGACGAGTTTTTCCCATTTTACGAGAAAGCAAAAAAATACTCAATTTTTTAGACGACGATTCTTGGTCGAATCGTACGAATGCTGACTATGGTGCCCCCTCCGTGTTTTTATCCAAATCGAACGTTTGAGGTAAAAACACGGAAAAACAAAAATTTAAAATGCTGATTTTTAAATAAATTAAAGAAAATAGGGAAAACCCTAATTCATTTGTACTATTCAGTTTTACTGTTCCAGAGCTCTGCAGAGAAGAAACATGGTGGAGACAGTGCACAGAGCGACAGAGGTCCAATGCGGGCTACGGGTAAGGATCTAATCCTAGTAGATAAGTTTAATTTGACTTCGTGCAATTATTTGGTTTTAAATTTTGATTGTTTGGGGCATCGCAGCCGTTTTTAGGCCGTCGACGTCATCGGGAAAAAATCATCCTGATTTCGTCAAAATCGTGCCTAGATCATCGATTTCATCTGACGGTGAAATCAACGAATTAGGGACAATTTCGTTCAACAAGGGGCGATTCCCAAGTTGCGAAATCGAAGACGATTTCGTCCTCACAAAGGAAAATTTTGCCCAATGTGGGACGATATCCTCCAATTGTGGATGTTATCATTTTAAACTTGATTTTAAGTTGTTTAATTTGAATGATTGAGTTATTAGTGATTTTGTTGTTTTATTATTTTTTTTGCAGAAGGGATTACTAAAGATTCGAGAATGGAAATATGACGGGCTAAGAGATGACATAGCCACGCTCGACCAGGCAGAGCATGACCGACTTATGCAAATCAGTTTGTAGCATGTGGAACAGATGCCATAGGTATCGACTACCATGGGGCTACTGATAGCCCTAGCAGAGAGATGGTATCCGAGGTCGTCCTGCTTCCAGTTACCGATAGGGGAGATGGCTCCCACTCTAGAGGACGTATAAAGGATCATGAGGATCCCCATACAAGGATGGATGATGACACCTATGGCCAATTAGGGCCAGGTGATGATGAGGCTCACGGGAGACCCGAGCTTCGCCCTGGAGAAGGGCGGAGTGAACATCGAGTCTCTACGAAAGATGCCTGGGGCATCTAGGCTGACTCAGGTTTTGACAGGAGTTGTCAGTGGCTTACTACTGTGCCACCAGAGCGGTTGCAGACTATCATGGGTGCTCTCAGACATAGTCTACGACATGAGAGACCACGAAAACAGATTTGCATGGGACATCTTTGTTCTTTGCCGCTTGTATAGGATCCTGTATGGGGTCATATACAAGGGATGTCGATGTCTAGTTTTGACATCGCTACTACAGATTTGGTGCTGGGAGCACATTACGGTACAAAGGCCAGTAGGTCTTCCATTGATAGGGGTTGACCGAGAGAGGCCTTGGGTTTTCTATTGGTGGTTGTAGCGGGGGTCACAGCGGTGGATAGATCTGCCGATGTCACAGAGGTTGCTAGATGACCTCATCCTAGACCAGATCACCTGGAGGCCATGGTGAGAGCACTCCAAGTGGGCAGAGGATGGGTAGGAGTTGGCTCTCATTAGGCGAGTCTGCTGGCTGAGGATGGAGCGAGGAGAGGTAGAGCTCCATCGCTACGATCGAGTACTGTGACATTTCGGTCTACAGTAGGGGATCCCTTATCTTAGGGATTATGAGTACTCTCATATTGTTCAGGATAGTACTACATTAAGCAGGGCTCCAGATATGCAGTGATTCTAGAGTTA
Source organism: Wollemia nobilis (assembly GCA_028583015.1). NCBI lineage: Eukaryota > Viridiplantae > Streptophyta > Pinopsida > Araucariales > Araucariaceae > Wollemia > Wollemia nobilis. The sequence continues at coordinate 1,191,078 of JAQPPZ010003287.1, read as the reverse complement.
GGACACGGACGATGCCCCCATCTAGCAAGTGGATGGTGACAAAACTGGGGTTGTGGATGGCTACGATGCCTGGTATGTAGGCATCTGCCCTCCTTAGATGATGAGGGCATAGGATATAGTGTAGGCTGTGGTGCACCAGATGGGGAGGCGATGACAAATAGCTATTGAGGTAGCACGAGGTCATGGGGGAAGAGAGTAGCAGTGGATCCCATAGGAGAGATGCCAGAGGATGGCACGGGCTCCACAGAGGCTACGGGAGATAGGATAGAGGGAGGAGGGACTCCATTCATAGTAGGGGGAGATACCACCATCGTATGATAAGGGCAAGGGTGTTGACATAGGGGAAAGCAGTGAGACGATGACTCTATGAGTTGAGGTTGCCCGCCTCCGAACTCAGGTGTAGACATTGCAGGATGAGGCTACATGACTCAGAGCTCGAGGTGAAGGAACGAGCAGGGATGATCTAGTGCGGTCCATGATGCAGACTGCATTTTACTAGGGTGTATACTTTCAACTGGTTCTAGAGGGCCAGAGGGTACAACTGCTAGCCAACATTGCAAAACCAGTCAGGCTGGGATCGACGAGGACATCCTCCCGATCGATGACGAGGACCCAGGATACATCCTGGACCTCTATGGGACCACCTCCTCCATGTTAAGGTGGGGGAGGAGATGAGGCTAATAGCTCGAGGGCCTCTCGAGGCTAGGCGTCTATGGACTATAGATTTTGAGAGATTTTTGAGAGGATTGAGTATGCTAGGATATAGATTGTGGCATACCAATCCAGTTTTGATATGATGTATATAATTTTTTGATGTATATATATGATCTTGTTTCTGATGATATGACTTGTTCATATGTTTTGATGATGCTTTAATGGTTGAATTGTTTGCTTATTGGATTGATGATTCATGTAATTATGTTGTTTGAAAATATTATAATTTGATGTCATGCTGTAAAATTTAAATGAAATAATCTGATGTAAACAATTGGTTGTTGTGGTGTGATTTGAAAAAATAAAAGGGACTTCTAACAATAATTTCAAAGGACATTATCGTTGTTATAGACCATTTCATGGAGTCGCCGCTCACTAGGTCGTCAAGCTAATCCCAGGATAGAAATATTGTTAAAAGTAAAAGAGTGCTTAAGAGACTGTCTTAAGACTTTGTGTTGTGATGATGGAGATAATAATGGTTTGATGATTTGTTTTCAGATTTTCATAAAAATAGTATGCATGAGATACGAAAAGAAATATGATTGTGCTAGGCATAAATTCCTAAGTGGGATAAAATTTTGAATAATTCCTTAGAATTTATACCATGGTTGCAAAATTGAATTTGAACATAATGTCATGAAATAGAATAAGTGTTCGTTTGTTTGTAAAGCATAATTGTGTAACATAATGAGGCAAGTCATATGTTTTGATGAATTTGTTTTTAAAATAAATGGAAAATAAAATTAGAACAATGGTTTGCGCTAGGCATAGAATTATAGGTATAGACTTATACCATCATCACGAAATCCAAAGAAGAAAATAGATTGTTGATTTTTGCAAGATGAATTTTTGACTTTTGATAAACATAATAATATGAAAATGTTATTTGAAATCATTTTTGTGATTTTGTGAGAAAATTTATATAATTGCTTTTATAGAAAACAAGAATTCTGAACTAAAAGGGTAAAATTATTCCTAAAATAATTACAGAAATATTTCAGATTATCTCAAAGACAACTGTAGATTTATAAGGAATCCTCATGTGCAAATGTGAATTCATTACCGATCTTGATTTATCATAATGATACAAAATCTCTCAAATACAAATGTGTGTGCGATTGTATTGTTCATTCACCAATTTTGAGCAAGATAATTTGATACAAGTAATTTGCCTTGACCAAATGAATGTTCAATGACCATGATTTATATGCATGTAACCGTACCAGACTACTATGTAAATTAGGTCATCAAGATCTAGCTAATCCATAAGCTAATAGAGGTATGTACAAAAGAAGGTCGCTAATGTGATAGACATATCGCCATGCTAGGGATTACCCAAGGCCAAGCGGGTTGGGCACAAACCACCTGTTATGGGGCTTACCTCACAGTTTTCGAATAATCGAGAATTCTAGGGATTCAAGCTCATTCACCCTTCTTTTCTTTTCAAGGGGTAGGGAAAGGATTTTATTGCATTTTTGCTTTTGCGTTTCTCTTTTGCTTTTGTACTTTTGTATTTTTGCTTGATATTTGAGAAAATACTAAAATATTGTGGTGATGATATAAAATAACCTTTTTTTTTTTTTTTTTGAACTTTTATTTTTCTTCCTATGCTAGGGATACTTGCTCGGATTAGCTGTAGAGCAAGGGATTTTTATTCTGGGTAGGGGTGAGCTTGTCCTTTTGTCAATTCTCAAATATTCTAGACCATGTGCATGATAGGATAGCAGGGGAAACTTTTCACTCAGGAAACCATTTCTACTATGTAGCATCATATCGAATTTGCAATGAAATCATTTTAATGTGAAAAGATATACTTAGTTCAAGTAAATAACAAGATCAGTTCTCTATGCTCAAAACTTTATTTAATTCAACTGTGGACTTTGAAATAAGAGAGATGAATAATCATACCAAATAAAATCAAGATATTTATTCATGTGAATGTGAAAGTGCGGGATTCCAAATAAATGCTAATTTATCCAAAATAAATGAAAATATAACTGCAATACTTCACAGTTTGATAGGTACAAAATAAAAGATGTTTTTGAAGATTTTGATGATTTGGATGTTTTTAATTTTAAATCATGAATTGAAAGAAATACAAGATAATTGTTTTTTGAAATGTTTTTAAATAAGTGACTAAAAAGGAAATAATATGCAAAACAAATATATACAATGATAAAATGACCAATTTTTATGCATAGTAACGTTTAAGATGCATAATTTTCATAGGTTATTTAAGTTCTTTACCATCCAAGGTAGATAATTTGTATGCTCCTGATCCAAATTTAGTAGTGATGACATATGGTCCAAGCCAGTTGGGCTCAAATTTACCTTTAAGGTTTTTAGTTGCATTAGTATTTTTTTGATTTTCTTTTAAGACAAGGTCACCGATCTCAAAGGATCGAGGATGAAATTTCTTAAGATATGCTCTCTTAAGTTTGTTTTGGTAGGCGCAAAGATGCTCCAAAGCATTGATGCACTTTTCATCTAGAAGTTCTAGCTAATTAAATCTGCCAGCATGATATTCATCTCCTACTTCAGTATCTTGAAGTAGTAAAGCTAAAGAAGGAACTTCTAATTCAAAGGGAAAAACGGCTAAACCAAGACAAAAGGTGAAGTTCCAGTGGGGGTTCGAACACTAGTTCGATAGGCCCACAAAGCGGGATATAACTGAATGTGCCAATCTCGACCGGATTTATTAACCAATTTTTTGAGAATTTTGATTAAGGTTTTATTAGATGCTTCTGCTTGACCATTACTTGAGGATAATAGGGAGTGGACCAACGATGTTGAATTTTATATTTTTGACATAATTTCTTGACATCTTTATTTTTGAAACAAGTTCCATTATCGGAAATGAGATTGGCAAGAACTCCAAACCTACAAATAATTTGATTAAAAATAAACTTGGAAACTTGTGTTCCAGTGCAAGAAGCTAATGGCATAGCTTCAACCCACTTCGTGAAATACTCAGTGGCGGTTATGGTGAATTTGTGTCCATCGAATGACACAGGGTTGATTTTTCCAATAATGTCTAGGCCCCATTTTGAAAAGGGCCAAGGAGACGAAATAGCCTGTAGTTCTTGTGCAGGCGCATGGACAAGGTCAGCATGTTTCTAGCACTTGTCGCAATGTCGCACATAAGTATGTGCATCATTTTCCATGGTAGGCCAAAAATATCCCATCCAAAGGAGTTTCTTAGCAATGGTGCTACCACTAGAATGTCCCCCACAAGATCCATTGTGGGCTTCATTCAAAGCTGATCTAGATTTTGCTAGATTCAAACATCTCAGTAAGATGCCTTCAAAAGATCTTCTGTACAAGGTATTACCAATAATCACAAAGCGACTTGCTTGTCTACGTAATAACCTACGTTGGTTGCTAGTACAACCATCAGGGAAGGTTCCTTTCTACAAAAAATTAAATATATTAGTACACCATGGTTCGGGAGTGGTTTCATTCATGAGAAACACATCCAAAGGTTCTAAGCATGATTTTCTTGAAGCGGGTTCCTGGATTCGATGAATAATGATGGTAGCATATTCATCATATAACTCCAAGGATAAAAGAGATGCAGTTGTAGCCATAGTGTCAGCCGCACAATTGCTAGTTCGAGGAATAGCTTCCAAAGTAACTTGATAAAACAAGGATAATAACTACAAAACATATGCTTTATATGGGCATAATTTATCATCTCTGGTCTGATAAACATCATTGATTTGATTTATGACAAGTTGGGAGTCACAAAAAACCAATAAACTTTTAATTTTCAATGCCAAGGCAGCTCGTAATCCAAGGATAAGAGCTTCATATTCAGCAGTGTTATTGGTGCAAGCAAATGTTAATTTAAAGGACAGAGGTATAAGATGTTTTTGCGAAGATATTAAAATAATACCCGCACCATCCCCACTCATGCATCGAGCTCCGTCAAAGTATAGGGACCATTGCTCTGAATGTTCTGCCTCTAGTTTAAGGCATTCATCAAGAAATTCAATGATGAGGGGGTGAGTAGATTCTAAGGGTGCAGTAGCTAACTGACCTGCCTTGATTTGACCTTTAACAGACTTTTGTCCTATGAACGTGAGTTCAAACTTGCTTAGTGCAAGAACCCACTTGGCTGTGCGACCAGATAAATACGGTCGACTCATGAGATATCTCAAAGGGTCAAATTTGGCAATAACATACATTTTCTGACTGAGCATATAATGTCATAGTTTTTGTGTAGAAAATACGACTACTAGAAATAATTTCTCTAATGTGGTACATCGAGTTTCATAACTGATTAAGGTTCTGCTGATGTAATAATTAGCACGTTCTTTCTTCTCATCGTTAAGTTGAGCTAACATAGCTCCTAAGGCAGAATCAAAAGTAGAAATGTACAAGATAAAAGGACGATTAGATCTAGGTGGGGAAAGCACTGGCGGTTTGAGGAGATATTGCTTAAGGAGTTGAAATGATTCTTGGTATTCTTTGTCCCAATGAAAAGAGACATCTTTCTTAAGAAGCTTAAGAAAGGGTCTAGCTTTGTCTGCCAACTTGTCGATAAAGCGACAAATAGCTTGAAGCTTACCTTGTAAACTTCGTAATTATGATATATTGGTGGGTGCGGGCATATCTATGATAGCCATGATCTTGAGAGGGTCAATTTCAATGCCACGTAAAGAAACTATAACCCCTAATAATTTATCGAACTTAACTTCGAATATGCATTTAGCTGGATTTAGTCGGATAAGATATTCCCTTAACCGATCAAATACTTTCCTTAAGTCATTTAAATGATCATCTTCTTTAATGGAACGAGCTATGATATCATCTACATAATCATGTAGGATATCATGCATCATATCATGAAAAATATAAGTCATAGCTCGTTGATAGGTTGCACCTACATTCTTTAAGCCAAATGGCATCACTTTCCAACAAAAGGTTCCCCAAGGGGTAATAAAGGCTATTTTGGCCTAATCTTCAGGAGCTATCATGATCTGATTATAACCAGAAAATCCATCCATTAAGGATATCATTCCACTTCCAGCAGTAAATTCAATGATCTGATCCATATTGGGAAGAGGAAAATCATCTTTAGGGCATGCAACATTATTGTCTCTGAAATCGATGCAAACCCTAACTTTAGTGGCTTATTTCTTAGTTATTGGAACTACATTAGAGATCCATTCGGCATAATCAATGGCTTGTATAAAAATGACTTTCAACATTTTTTCTAGTTCTCCTTTGACTAGTAAGGCCACTTTAGGATGCATTTTTTGAAGTTTCTGTTTAACAGGTTTAGCATCTGGATGGACTACTAGATGATGCATAACTACGAAAGGGTCCAAACCTGGCATGTCTTCATATGTCCAAGCAAAGACATCTTCGTAGTCTTTAAGAAATGAAATGTATTTATCTTGTTTTTCTTGACTCAATTCTGATCCAATATTGATTATGTGAGGGTTATGTTCGGTTCCAATGTTAATATTTATAACGTTTTCAACTTCCATATGTAAATCTCTCTCAAAATTAGGTGGGGTGGATGAAACACCTAATTATTGTAATTCTTCCAAGGTTAACTTGGATAATTCATCTTGAGGAGTCGAGGCCTCAAGCTGGGCTATACTAGGTATAGAGCCATCAAAATAAAATTCGTTATGTAACAATTCATCAACGGAGACATCATGGAATATATACCCTTCCAACTCATCGTCGGATTCAGCAATCATTTTAGGGTAGGCTATGGATAGCATATTGCAGGTAAAAGAATTATTCTTTGGACACAAAGAATCTTGTTTATCTAGATAATATTGATAACATACGAGATGGTCATCATCCTCAAATGGAAAGGGCTGACCTTTACTAGAAAATAGGCCCACACCACAGTGGGCAGGCCACGGTTCTACCTCAAAAGGTTCTTTCATACCATTTTGGAAAGGTCCCAAACCTTTCCCTTTATATCCCAATTTAAGAATTATGGGTTTAGCTTTAAGATAATCATTAGCAAAACAACATCTAGCATATCCATCACAATGTGTCTTAATGTTTCTGGGTATTCTTCCCCAATAATATCCTTTATAAATAAAAGCACAACTCCCAACTTGGTAGATACTTCCCATAGGCTGTGGGAGGCCCAAGGTATGAGGAGAGGGTGGAAGTTTATTTAAAAGGAGGGAAGTCTGCATGGCAGTGTTGGCTTCCTCAGATATAAGAATTGTAGATAAATCGGGTAAGAGCTCATCAGTAAGAGCATAAGAGGTAGAAGGTACATTTCCTACATCGTCGGGTGTAGAAAGGATGTCTGTAGTGGATGTAGATGTCATAGGGATATTGACGGGTGAGTCGATAGGTATGGAAGATATAGGAGTAAAATAGGAAGCATTGGTTGTAGCTTTAGGATCTTTTCGAGGTCCTAATTTGATTTGTTCAGAAGATGGTCGAGCTATATGTATAGGTGTAGTTGAAAGAGTAGATGATGTTATGGGTGTGTGTTTCACATGTTTGGATGGATGATAAGAATTAGGATGTATGGATGATAGGGCAAGGCAAAATTGCACTCCAATAGGTTCTGCCAAAGCGCACATATCAAAGGGTCTAGGATCACCATGAATGGTAACCAACTGGTTTTTAAATTCGAATTTAACACACTAATGTAAAGTGGAGGGAACCACTCGCATCACATTGATCCAAGGGTGACCCAAAAGTATATTGTACGATGCAGGGCAATGTACAATAAACACGGTCGTATCTAGGGTTCTAGGACCAACTTGCAAGGGTATAGTAATGACTCCACACATTTCTTGTGTCTCGTCATTGAAGGCTTTTATAATCATATTAGTTCTTTTCATTTCGTCACTTCTAAACCCAAATCATTGGTAGAAGTCAAAAGTGCATATGTTTAAAGATGAACCATTATCAATCAAGACTCGTTTAACGACTACATCTCCAATTAAGGCAGTAATATATAAGGGGTTATCCTTATGTAAACTATGTTGCGGTATATCTTTATCTCAAAAGTCAATACAATCGATGTCTCGAGTGATGATAGTATTGGCCATGGCTTCAGGTTGAATGTTTTGTGGTACCATCATTTGGCTTAATGTAAGCATTAATTCATCCCTATGGGTAGGAGAAGATCTTAACAGTCCAAAAGGGAAATTCTGGCTGTGGTATTGAATAATTGTTCATTAATATTGTAAGGAGGCTTAGGTTGAACATTAGACGCATAATTCCCTTTATTGGGATTCTTCAAAACAAATGGGACTGATCCATCATTTCGAGTTTGATCCTGTTGAGAGTTTTGAGCCTGTTGTTTGGTAATGGCTCTGATGGTTCCTGCAATGTTATTTTGCAAGTGATGAATAGGTCTTGGTCTAGCATTTATGGCTTTTTCATTAGAAACTATTTGGTGAGAAGATGGTCTAGTAGTGACTCTTCGAGGAAATGGTTCTTCTAGAACCATAGAATTGGTGATAGGTTGAATAGGATCTGATTCATATTCAGAACTATTCAATTGATTCGAGGTGATTTCCATGTCACTTTCAGTCTCATATTTAGTTTCACTAAGATCAAGTGTCCAAATATTATGTAGAGGTATGGTCGTAACTATGGATAAAGTTGTGTCAAATATTTGAGGATCATGATCAGGTAATTATCCACTAATAGTCCCTACATATCAGGTAGGAGGAGGAACATTGTGATGCTCAATTTTATTGGCCACCTCTTTACCATGTTTTGGTAAAGGATGTTAAAATACGTCCAATGATTGATTGGCATTCTGATTCTAATTTTGGGGAATGCTCTTTTGAGCGTTATTAGAAGGATTTTGTTTAGGTTGGAAGGCTTGCACCTCCATATCATTATTATCAATCAAATGTTGTATTTTATGTTTTAATATTTTACAAGAGTTGGTAGCGTGTCCAGGTCCTCTATGAAAATCACAATATAAATCAGCTCTGTATCCGGGTATGGTTGGATCAGGTTCCCGGATAGCTGGTAATTGGATCAAGCCTCGTGCTAGTAATTACGGGAGAATGGTTGATAAAGGTTGATTTAACCTAGTAAATTCTCGGGGTGGTTTATCAGGAGGTTTCAATATAAACTTCTCTTTTGTTTTCGCGAGTATTAACATTAGCAATGTTTCTGCTATCAGTGACTCCGTCACCCACAACTTGTTTATTTTTATATTGATTTATGGATGTTTTCTCATCATCTTTATTTTTGAGCTGACCTCTTCTAATGAGAGCATCTTCCACCCTTCGGGCTAAGTCTATAGCTTGATCGAAGGTGTTCAAGGTAGCAGTTGATAATTCATAGGATAGTTGTCTTGTAAATTATTGATAAAAATATCCAACATCTCCCGATAAGGTAACACAAAGTGTAATTTTCCTATCAACTGTCTCCATCAAGCTAAGAAGTCAACAAAACACTCATCTTTGTCTTGTTTTAGGTTGTACAAATATTTAATGGTTACATGCATTTCGATATAGGCACTAAATTGATGCACAAAATATTCAACGGTCTCTTCAAAATTTCTCAAAGAATGAGTAGGTAGTTGATAATACCATTCCAATGCCATCCCCCCTAAGCTTTTTGGGAACATTTTTAGTAATAGAAAATCATCATGTGATATGTCATGACATGCTATCCTAAACATACGAAGATGCTCTATGGGATCTTCAGTTCCTTTATATATAGGTAGGACAGACATAGGAAAGTGTTTGGGATATGGTTGTGCTACAACTATAGGATCTAGAGGTTGACTACACATCTCTCGATAATTGTACGAGGGATGGTAGGGATCTATCTGGTCCATACGAGAGACTAACTATTTCACCATGGCTTCCAAATTACCAGTTTGTCCACCATATTGGTTTGGTGGTACATGAGTATGGGATTTATGACCGTAGGAAGGCGGGACATAAGGATTGGATGCTATATTGTTGTTATGCAAATGGTTGGTAGGAAGAGTATTATGAAGGAGATTTGTTGTAGCATTATGTTGTATCCCAGATTGTTGGAAATTGGTATTTGGTTTTGTTTTAGGCTTTTGTTGATTTGAGGTATATTGATCAATAGCTTGGTGAAATAAAGTAGTGAATGAAGGTTTCTTTTGTGTGGGGATAACCCTTGGCTTGGTAATAGGCACTCTAGGTGGTTGGGTAGCCTGTTGTTGTTGCATGTTTTGGATTATAGCAGCCATGTCCAAATTGGACGGTCTAGCTTGATCACTCTCTTGATCAACAAAGGACAAAGGATTAGTGTGTGTGTGATATATGTCTTCTAGGGTTGCTTGAGTATCACTAATTTGATCTTTATCCATATGAACTACTCTATTAAGGGTGCCAATATTATTATTGAGAAATTTCCAAAAATGGTCCATGTTCTCAAAAGTAACAGCTCCATCTGGAGTTATTTTAGGAGATGAGGATCCTTCCTCTCTATCATTTTATTTTTGTTCATTTGCGCCCACAAAATCTTCTTCTTGTTGGTTTAAGGTTCCTTCTTCCGGAATTGGGTCTTCAGGAAGAACATCTGGGTTATTTTCTGGTTTTCTTAACCAATCTTCTTCTACTTCAATTTGTTTTCCATTCCTGAGTCTAGTCATTGTGTCTAAATCTAGGTTTTAGCAAATATATATTAATATATTTGCAACAGATCTTGGGAGGTATATATTTTAATTATATAGCTACTATAATACTTAAAAGAAAATGTTTTGATTTTTTTTTTATAATTTTATTTTGTTTTTGTTTTTATGCTTATAAAGACAATAAACAACACATTAAATACAAGAAATAACAATAATAAAATAATAACTTAGTTTTCTATAAATAGTTTATAGATGTCATTGATAGGATCAAGTTCATCAAGAGTCATAAAGTGCTCCTCTTCAAATTGGAAATTGTTTTTCAAGAAGTCAACAAAGTGTGCTATAGTGATATTATCTGTTTCAGATTCTGTTTTGTAAAAATAAATCTCATGGCAATATTCTCAATATAACACAACTCTAGGAACTCTATTCCATCTTTGTCTATCTATAAGAACGACCTCTTGGTCCTCTATACGAGACATAAATTTATGTACTACAACTGCATTCTCAAGGTATTCCTTAAAGGTATACAACTCAGAAGACACAAAGGCTCTTTTATTTGCTAACCACCTATGGCAAGCTCTCTGAAGTTCATGATACAAAATCACTTGATCGGGATCCAGGATTCTATCTAGGACAAACCTCTTGATTTGCCTAAGTTCGGTTGCTCTAGATGAAATGAGATCTAATCTCCTATTAAGTTCGTCCCACAAAGGTTGAATCCTATTTGTCTGAGGTACTCTAAGCACAGAAGTAATCTCTATAGCTGCTAGTTGATTTTCAACATTAATGGTGACAAATCGTCTTTTATTATAGTCTACCATCTAAATGTGACATGCAAATTTTATTAAGTCTAAATGCATTTATGTTTTGGTTTTTATTTTTTTTTTTTAAAAGGTTTTTGTTTTCAAAAGGTTTCTATTTCACGTCGAGTTCACCAAAATGTATCGCTCCAAATTTTTCACACCCTTACCTTCAGGCTATAGGATCCATGCCCGGAAGGGGGATGTGAAAAGGATGGGACAATACCTCAGACTGGACTACAGTCAGGATCGCCTCTAATTGTATGAAATTGTCCACAATTATTCGAGATCGTCTGCAACGATCCAAGCTAGCTTCGACTAAAAAAATAGTAGAGTTCCTGCAATAAAAATACAAAAATATCGAATGCAAGAAAAATAGTGCGAGGGAATAAGGAGCTAACTTTGTAATGAAATCTGTCAACTAAGGGGTTGGGGGTTCAGTGAGAATCAACCAGGGGGAATCAGGGGAGACCAAGGGATAAACTAGAAAAATCCTAGTTTATATAGGATTAGGAAGAGGTTTGGGAGGTTGGGGATCATCCTAATCTGGGAGATCTCCAATAGGGAAATATCCAACTGCGCAGACACGCTTTTGCCTGAGTTGGAGAGGCTGTTGAAATAGAAGCTAATTATGAAAATTCGGTTTTGGGACGAAATCGTCTGGATGTTCTGTTCTAGACGAATTCGTCAGATCGAGGACGATTTCGTCTAATCTGAGACGATATCATCCAATGGTCAAAACAAATCCTAAAAATGGCACAAAAAATGAGGAAAGCGGGTAAAAGGCTGTTTAAGGGGCAGTTTGGGGTTGAAATTCAAATTTTAATATTTTATCTGTTTACTAAGGTTTTAACCGTGCCAATTTTAGGGTGCTACGGAAATATCTCCCTCTTTGTCTATTGCACATGCTTGATTATCTTTTACTTCAACACTTTATCTCAAAAATTGGAAAGTATGAATGCATAAACTATCTTCATAACTCCTTTGGGGTTAAAAAAAAGGAATGATAAATAAGTTTCATTTTTAAATAAATGGTTGATTTATTTTAAAATGATAAATAGACTCCATATTAGATAAATGGTTGATTTATCTTAAATGATAAATAAGTTTCATTTTTAAATAAATGGTTGATTTATTTTAAAATGATAAATAGACTCCATATTAGATAAATGGTTGATTTATCTTAAATGATAAATAAGTTTCTTTTTTAAATAAATGGTTGATTTATTTTAAAATGATGAATATATTTCATCTTAAATAAATGGTTGATTTATTTAAAATGATAAATAGATTATGTCATTCTATTAAAATAATAAATGGATTTTAATTAAAATAGTGAAGGATGATCGAATGATGAATTTGTTAAAAGAATTTTTTTGCCAAAGTATGAAACCTACCTTTGAAATCAAATAAGACCACCCAAACAGAATTACCTAACACGAAATAATGGCACCATTAACACGAAGGATGGCTTCACCAAAATGAAGGGATGGTTTTCAATGTGAAGAGATGGACTTCAATGCTGGCAATGCCTTGGGAAGGTGGAAGGAAGAGGCGTCCCCTCCACCACATAATGGAGGACATGAAGTAATGGAGGTTGGTGGTGGAGCAAAGGCAAAGAGGAGAGATGAGGAGGAAAAAATTTAACAATAGAGGATGAAACATGGTGTAGAAAGGAAAGGAGGATCGATGCTTGGGTAGTGCAACCAAGGAAGCAGTGAGTGCATAAGGAAACTAGGTTGGTTAAGAATAATCCTTTAGATTATTTTATGTAGAGTTCTATCATAGTATTTGTGAGAGCATACTTTGCATAATATCTATGAGAGCATGCTTTACATAGTCTTTGTGAGAGCATTGCTTGTAGAGTTCTACCGTAGTGTTGAGTGGAAATTTTGCCCAATTACAAAATCACCATCACACTTAAGATTTTTATTAGAAAACCCTCTCTTGCAAAGAAATAGAAATTTCTCCAAGGTTTCTTTTACTTAATGTGTGCTTGTATGCTTGTGAAAATGTGTCAAATAAGTTCTAGGAATACCTTAGTGATTTGCAAATAACTATTAACAAGGGGCTTGTGTTGGTATTACTTTATTATGCTATGCTATTGATTGTTCATGAAACTTAAAAGAAAGAAAATGTGATTGGTCCTCATATGACCATGATGAAAAGTCTTAGTTACTTTTATCTTGGAGTGTTTTAGGTAGATCTTATATTTCTTTGTTAAGCAGATTTAAACAAGTTTTTATCTTCTTTAAACCTTAATTTGAGCATGAAACAAAATATTAAAATCTATCTCTAAAATGTGAATATGAAATGATGAGTTGATTCATTTTATTATTGCTTGATGAATAGATTCTATGTTGCTTTGTTAAACCTTGAGCATGAAAGAACATCATCTAAATGACTAACTTTGAAAATATGATGGTCTTTGAAATGCCACATAAATTATCCCCCTTTAATGAAATTGAAATTTTCATAAAGAGAAATTAATTTATAGCTTGCTTTGAGCATGAAAAGAAAATGACTAAATGACTAACTCTAAATATAATAGCCTTTGAAATGCCATATAAATTACCCCCTTTAATGAAATTGTAATTTTCATAAAGGGAAGTTAATTTATTGCTTGAAAATGAAATGCAAAGCTTGAAAAGTGAAATCATGTAAAGCTTTTGAAATTACAAAATTCCTTAAAAATGAAAATGTCCAAAATAGTTAAACCTTATTGCTTTGCAAAGCAAACTATTTTGGATGTCAAATTACTACAAAATCCCATTGTTAGATTTATGGATGAAATAAAACCCTGGGATTTTGAGTGCTTGATAATGCTTGAAATAAAATTAGGAGATAAAGAAAAGCAAAGGTTTAGGGTTAGAAAAAGAAATTAAAACTATTAGAAACAAAAATAAAATACAAAATAAGACAAACTGCTATCATTTTCCATGCTACCTTGTCTTGCAAAACCAGTGATAATGAGAAGTTCTGAATATAAATTTAGTTTAGCTAGAGCTATATCCACACGTTTTGAACTAAACCAAGTGTGAGATTCTAAGGAGATAATAAGCTATGTATTCAGACAATCAATGATGAAATCAATATCCTTTATTAAACACCATCTAATAATATAAAAACATAATAGGGAAAGATATATGCAATAAAAATAAATGACATGTATTAATGAAAATCAATTGATGCTATCCAAGCCTTGCATAAATAACCATCAAAAACCATTAACACATGCAAGGAAATATAAGCATTAAAAAATTTATTCAAAAACTTCTCCTACAAGATGTAGGAATCCTACAATAGTTTGGAGTCTATTACACCCTTTTTCATGTCATTCCCCTCTCTAAAATTCCAACCCTGTATTCTCCGATTCATGCTATATTTAAAATTTTAATAAAAACCCCTGGCTTTCTTTCCATTGGATCAACTTGTAACGGATCTGCAGTGATTCAATTTCAATTCTTTGATTACCTCCACACCTGCTATAAAATGGTCTATCCGTTCTCTTACTTGACCACTTTTTCATGTACCTTGTAATGCTTATGCATGTGGACGTTTCTCTTTTAGGCATCCTTGATTTATTCAATATAATTACCCTTTGATTTCATCTTATAATATACCCCCAAATTAGCACACCTAAAATTTTGAGTGAACAGCTTATGATAATTTATCTCTACGACATGGACTATGGCAGTCGCATCAAGCATCTATGCCCACCCCTAAATCTTAAAATCCTATCCTATTTTATTAACATGCTAATGTGCAACTTGTTCGAAGGTAATTCACTAGATAATATCTTGACTAAGACAAGACACTGCATGGGTTGCCATACTTCACCACCGATGAATCTCCCGCATGGTCAATAACTATTGCCACCTCTAGTGTCACATTATGGGGCAACAACATTATCTTCCTTTACTACATTTTTTAAAACTAGTAGAATCATATACCTCATGAGTGCCCATGTTGCAAAATTTTTCTAATATACAAAAATATTCTTTATTTCTACTTTACCTCATGAGTTTCCTTATATTGATAACTGTGCACCTAGTTTGCATCTAAAATAGCTAAAATTTGCTATGGATTGATGTTGCATCCATGTCAGATTACTACAATAGGTCATGGGCTTGATCCTCGACATATAATCTAGGCTCCAGGGTGAAAAATTAGTTGCTCTACTAATGTGCTCTTCCCAGATAGCCCACTATAAATACATCACACGCGTTATGACTACCTTCCACTAGATATTCCTAAAAATTATTTTTTCAACTACACTTTAAGATAAAAAATGGTGCTTCTGCATGTGTTTGCTCTCCTTGGTGTTCTAAATTTTCTAATGTTATGCGGCCCTACTACTATGTATTTCTCGTACGTAGTTGTTATGTACTTCAACCAGCGATATGGACTCGAATCTTCTTCTTGCTCTGTGCATAAAACACTGTCATTATTTATCACTATTCCTATCCACACGATCGCTACCGTAGATTTTTTTATGGCATACTCATCACAGCACATGTGGTGCTCTCCTTTTTGGTCATGGATGGAAATAATCCCAAAGTATGGAGGAAAATGATCATAATAACTTATATGCCTACCTCCACACTCCTATGCATTCATAAAATGAGCAATCATCACCCATGCATAGTGTGGTGAATCCCTTTAGTGTATTATCCTCGTCATGGTGAGATCCACACTTATAAAACGTCCAAAAACCTCACTTTTCACTGTTAGATTCCATATTTACTATGATGATTTTGATCTCGATTTAGAAATCTGTGAACTCCTTGTGACTTCCATTATAGTCAATTTTTTGAATCAATCCTTATCAAATCTCTCATGGATGATGTCATTTCCTATCTAAGCGTACCCATCCACATCATCTATCCACTTTGCCATTCAAACATTGGCCCATCCATAACATACACTCCTTACCATTCCTAGTTGTCGATTGCCTTGAAGATGTCCATCGGTACCTCATGCATGGTTCCATGTTCATATTTTAATATCATGTTCATTTCATCGTGTGAAGTCTAGGTCCCCCTATCACCTACTACCAGATCACCGCCATATATTTACCTTCAAACCCGAAGCTACCATGGATCCTCACACATTTATGTTGACTGCAAAATAATCCATTGTGTTGTCTATTGCCACCTCTAATGCAAGGTCATCGTGTAGTCCATATTAACCTCCACATTCAGTGAATACCTCTGTTCGTGTCTAGTCCATTGTTTGCCATATGATTTGTTGTGCCTACGTCAGTTCAACCAGGTCCATTACCAAATCAGGTATAAATATATATCACATCATAGCTATCAATGCACTCGCTCCCTCCAAGTTGGTAGTACTTCAACGCCACGATGAAAAACAACTTCCACCACTATGTCATCCTCATTCCTGCACATCGAGTGTCATCTTCATTTTTGGGTCCACATCCCATAGTCTACAACATCCATGTAAAAATTTGATGCCACGATCGAGGCTACCACATCATTGCAAAATTTTAGCTAGTAGTCTTATTTCATTGTTCCACAATCGACACCACATCTTTGGATTGGCCTTATTTTTGCAACTTGCATATAGTTTCAATGTTAATCTTTTGGGATTTAACAAAAACAACACATACCACAATGGTGTTGATATATAATCACTTTATTTTTCATAAAATGCTATTAAAAAAAACATAAGGTAAAAGGCTCAAGGGAATAAAAAAACAAGACTTCATATGACTATAAATAAAACAAGTGGCGATGTCTTATTTGTTATATATATTTATTTACTTATTCATTTTTTATTTTAACTCATTAATATAAATAGGAACATGAAAATAATAAAAGGAACCATTTTTGCTTTTATTTTATCCCTTTTTATTTTTATTTTTTTTATAAAAATAAAAATATGCATTAACTTATTCCAAATGTTTAAATTAATAGGCTTAAAACCTCAAAATTAATAATGAGCCTTAAGCATAAAACCTCAAAAAATGAAAACATTAAAAAAGCCCATATCCACATTAAACATTTCACAAAAAAAAAAACGAGAATACACAAACCTAGACATCTATACTGTGCCCTTCTCAACACTAACACTCAAAACAAAACCAAAACTTTCCACAAAATGAAAATAAAAAGGTGGATCCCCAATTTTGAGGCTTTTTGTACAATGGCCACAACACGTAGTCTTTATGAAAGCGTGCTTTGCATAGTATCTGTGAGAGCATGCTTTGCATAGCCTTTGTGAGAGTATTATGCATAGAGTTCTATCATAGTCTATGTGAGAGTGTTGTATATAGATTTCTAATGTAGTCTCTATGAGAGCGTTGCTTTGCATAGTCTCTATGAGAGCATTTCTTTGCATAGTATCTGTGAAAGCATTTTGTGTAGTTTTCTATCATAGTATCTATGAGAGTGTGCTTTACATAGTCTTTATGAGAGCATGCTTTATGTAGTCTATATGAGAGAATTGTGTGTAGAGTTCTATCGTAGTCTCTATGAAAGTGTGCTTTACGTAGTCTCTATGAGAGTGTTGCTTTGCATAATCTCTATGAGAGAATTGTGTGTAGAGTTTTTTCATAGTCTCTGTGAGAGCATTGCTTTGCATAGTCTATATGAGAGTGTTGTGTGTAGAGTTCTACCATAGTCTTTGTGAGAGCGTTGCTTTGCATAGTCTCTATGAGAGCATTGATTTACGTAGTCTCTATGAGAGCATTAATTTGTGTAGTCTCTATGAGAGCATTGCTTTGTGTAGTCTATGTGAGAGCATTTTTGTGTAGAGTTTTGTTGTAGTCTCTTGTTGAGAGTGTACTATGTAATCAGCTAGTTGAGTATCACAGTATTATACCTACATTAAGTAGGTTAGAGTAGTTATTAGGGCAATGAAAGCTAGGTTTTGTAGGAAGGGGGTTGTATCTAAGTTGGGTTACAAGGAACATCCTTCCTTATGCATTTCATGTCTAGGTAGCCACTTGATCTTTACTTTGTTGGAATCATAGCACTTGAGCGCTATGACTTCATTGTAGCGAGTGGTGGGTTGTGCACCTTCTCTAGCTGTGTCTTGTTGCCCTTGTGCTCAGCCTTGAGCTCTATCTCTACAATGCTAGTTTGACAGTGGACTTCATAAATAGTACTTGTAGGAGGCTTAGGTAGGAAATTTGTGCCTAGTTCATTAATCGTAAGGTAGCTTAGTTTTTATTAAAAAGGGGTTCCTTTATCTAGACTCTTTGAATAAGGTAATTTTAGATAAATGTGAATAACTTTATTTTATATGAATCCCTTTAATCAAAATAGTTGTTGTAGATTAATGAAATGAAGAAAAAGGTTTATTTATAAGTTAAAGTAGTTGGCTTTAATGGATTAAATAAATGTGGAAATGGTTTTTTTATGAATTAAGGGTATGGGACTTTGGTTCATGAAATGAAGAAAAAGGTTTATTTATAAGTTAAAGTAGTTGGCTTTAATGGATTAAATAAATATGGAAATGGTTTGTTTTATGAATTAAGGGTATGGGACTTTAGTTCATGAAATGAAGAAAAAGGTTTATTTATAAGTTAAAGTAGTTGGCTTTAATGGATTAAATAAATATGGAAATGGTTTGTTTTATGAATTAAGGGTATGGGACTTTGGTTCATGAAATAAAAAGAAAGGGTATTTATGGATTAGAGTAGTTGACTTTAATTTACATAAATATCTGAGAACTTAGATCATTCAATAATTAAAGGTATGGGACTTTGATTGTTGGGTGTAAGTTGGGTAATTTATTTCCAGTTAGCAAATGATCTTGTTGCATTGTTGAACAACTCTCATAGGGATGTGAGAGGGGAAATAGAAAGAGTAGTTTCTATAAGATTCATTATGCTTTGGAAAGTTGAATTGCTTGGGTTATTTGTATAGTTGTAATTTGGCATTGAAATGATTAAATGCATTTAGAAGCATGTCTATCCGGAACCATGAGTGTCTTGATCCCCTCCTATCCTCACTTGATCAATGGATGAGTGGGAGGACCAGTGTAAAGAGATGGGCCGATGCACGAGTTTGCTCTCTAACTTACATCTTGTTAATTATGAAATAGAATAGACTTGTGGGGAGATTTCCTCGATTGAATTGATGAAGGATTGTTTGAGAGTATGGGGTTACCATACCTATTTGTGTAATAAATGAACCATAATATTGTTGTGCCTGTATTCCATTATTGAATGTAATTGTATTTGTATCTTTAAATGCATGTTATTCTTTACTCAGTGCTTTTTGAATCATGTTTTGTTAGATTTAGTATCTGTATTTACTCTTTATGTTCTTGTGTTGTTATCATGAAATAATAGTAAGTTCTAGGTGAACTTAGAGGATAACCTAAGGGCTTGAGACCCCCTTAGGGAGATTGGTTCTAGGTTTGGAAGATCATACCAGAGTTAAGATAGCTTGTCATAGGACAATATTGATAGCTTAACTCATAGTATACATAGCATACCCACACATAAGGGTTTGTGTGAGATATGGAGATGCGTATACACCTTCTAATGTTTGAAGGTGGTAATTCTAGCTCATCAAGGATGATGATATGGATGGGCTTATGTGCATGACACTAGATATGCCTACGTAGACGGGACTTGCATGAGGGGAATCTTGTGTGGTATAGTTCTTAAGAAACTTAGGGGTTGTTAAACATTAAGTTAGTCTAAGGTTGGTTAGGGATTTATGAATCCCTCTCCTTAGTCAAAAAAAATATTTCTATCTTTGTGTGTTTTCTTGTTTCTTATTTTTGGGTCGTTACATTTGGTATCAGAGCTCTAGGTTCGAGGGTATAGAGCTTCTTATGTGTTAAAAGAGATTTGAGAACCTCCAATGAAGGCTTGCTTAGGATTAAGCTAAAATCTGGGATAACCTAGAGTCTCTGCTTACTTAGAATCTAATGGAATTGATCATAAGGGAAGATGGATGTTACGATACCTTAGTATGGGCTTTGGTATTAATGATACATCCTAACCTTGGAACTTCATCATAGTTAGATTTCTAATGATTAGAAAAATAAGAACTTTGTAATGTGGTTTGAGTTAATGATTCAGTTAAGATGAAGTTGTGATCTAATTCTTTTCTTGGTTGAAACTAGATCAAGATGCCACCTAAGGCTAGAATAGAAAGGCCCCCACCTAGACAAAATCAACAAAGTAATATTGAGGAAGAGATATAGAATGAGGATCCAGAGGTTCCCAATATGGGAATAGAAGATCTTACTACCATAGTTGTAGAATTACAAGATCATTTAAGACAAGTGTTGGAAACTATTGCAAACCAGAATTTGCAAGCTAGGGATTCAAAAGTTAACCAAGTTGAGGGGCTGACAGAAGAACATAAACAAGCTAGAACCCTCTTAGAAAAGGAGATGGTAAGAGACTTAAAGAATATCTGTATCTCCAAATTCGATGGAGAAGGAGATGCAACTGAGGCTTGGTTAAGGAAACTGGAAGTTTTCTTCATAGTAAAGGGATACTCTTCAGGAACCCAAACTGTTTGGGCTACTATTTATCTTGAAGGGGTTGCCCTATACTAGTGGGAAACTTATTACGAGGAAACCAAGATTGAACCAGTGGATATTCCATGGAAGGATTTTATAGTCATCTTCAAGAAGAGGTTCCTCACCGAATATTTTTATACCCTAAAATTTGAGGAATTTTCTAGTTTAAGACAAGGGACCAACTTAGTGGAGATATACTATAGGAAGTTGGTAAAGTTGTTGAAGTATGTACCTACCTATAATGAGAAAATGTAGAATTCATAAGTTTACTCATGGGTTGCAATCTAGGATAAAGCATGATGTAGAGATGCAGAAGCCTAAATCATTGCAAAAGGTATATGACCTAGCAAAGAAAGCAGAGTCGCACTTTCGGTACAAGTATGAAAACTTGTCTGAGCAGGAACGTTAGGAACTAAAGAAGAGGAATATTAATGGGGTTGTGAAGTGGGAAGTTGAGAAAGAATGGAAGGCAAAGAACCCTCAAAATTTGGAGAAGAAGTTCAATGGAAGTCAGAAGAAGTTCAAGAAGAAATTTTATAAGAAGAGCAACAAGCCCCATAGTGCTAAGCCTCAACCACAAAAACCACAAGTTTTAGTTCCAAGCATTAAGGGCGAGGAGAAAAAAATTGAAAAAGCAACAAGGACCTAAGGATGGATGTTACCATTGTAGAGGGTCACATTTTTCTAACTAGTGCCCCTACCGACCAAGGCCAAGCACATCCAACAATAAAGGAAAGGAACCTATGCATAAGATCTATGTTGCAACTGGGAGTTAGAAGCTTGAGGGAAAAACTACCCCACTGATTATAAAAGGTAAGATTTTTGATAAGCAAGTAAATATCTTAATTGATAGTGGAGCCACTAATAGTTTTATTTCTTGTAAACTAGCCAAAGATATGCCAAAAAGACCAGGGTATTTGGCACATGGATGGAAGGTCGAGTATGGATCTGGATAGACCTACTCCATAAACCAATGTTTCTCGATGATGGAAATTAGCTTAGCTAGAGGGACCATAAAAGGTTTCTTGTATGTAGCCCCACTTCATGCCTTCGATATAGTCCTAGGGATGGATTGGTTACAGACCCATAAGGTCGTAATCAATTTCCAGGATAGGTGGATCGAATATTTTGAAGAAGGTAAGGGAAGGCTATGCATCCATAGTGATCAGGGGGTATTCAAGCCCCAAATGTTATCAGCTATGTAGTTAAGGAAAGCCCTCAGGAAAGGAGGGATTGTCTATGTAGTAAAACTAAATGATGTTGGTAGAGACTAGAAGAAAGAGGTGTTGGGAAAACACCCACTCTTACAAGAATTCCAAGATGTATTTCTTGAGGATTTACCTAGGCTTCCTCTTATGCAAGAATTTAATTTCACCATTAATATTATGCTAGGAGTGGAACCCATTCATAGATCCCCATACAGGATGTCACCCATCGAGATGCAAGAATTAAAGGTGCAGTTGCAAGGATTATTAGAGAAAGGGTTGATAAAACCTAGTGTATCACCTTGGGGTGCACCTATTTTATTTATGAAAAATAAAGATGGATCCTTAAGATTGTGTATTGACTACAAAATGCTGAATAAAGCTACAATCAAGAACCGGTATCCCCTACCCAGTATCGAAGACTTATTCAACCAATTAAAAGATGCCATGGTATTTACCAAGATAGATTTGAGATCGGGGTATCACCAACTGAGAATACGTGAGGACACCCACAAGATGACATTTAAGACATGGTATGGGCATTATGAGTTCACCGTCCTACCTTTTGGGTTGACTAATGCCCCAGCCACCTTCATGAATTTAATGAATAGTGTGTTCAAAAGGTACATGGACCAGTTTGTCCTTGTATTTCTCAATGACATCCTAATATACTCTCGGAACAAGGAAGAGCATGATAAACATCTCAAAATCATGTTAGAGTTACTAAGGAAAAATCAACTCTACAAAAATCTATCCAAGAGTGATTTCTATGTTTTAGAGGTTCGTTATTTAGGGCATATCATATCAGCTAAGGGAATTTCTATGGATCCAAAGAAAATCAAAGCCATATTAAATTGGCCACCCCCTACTAATGTTACCAAAGTCAGGAGCTTCATGGGGTTAACAAGGCTACTACAGATGTTATATAAAATATTTCTCAAAGATTACCTTGGCCATCACCAACCTCCAGAAGAAAGGGAAGGAGTTCAAATGGATGGAGAAGTGTGAAACCACTTTTGCCTTATTAAAGTAGAAACTCACTACCACACCAATATTGAAGATTCTAGATCCTCAAGGAGATTTTACAGTATGCATAGATGCATCGTTGGAAGGATTAGGAGGAGTACTCATGCAAGAAGAGTCAGTGGTGGCTTATACTTTGAGAAAACTTAAAAAACATGAGGTTAATTATGCTACTCATGATTTAGAGCTAGTTGTTGTAGTGCATGCCCTGAAGGTCTAGCACCATTATCTGGTAGGAAGACCTTTTGAGTTAAAATCAGACCATCAAAGTCTGAGGTACATATTCACCCAACCAATACTCAATGTGAGATAGAGAAGGTGGGTCAAGTTTCTCACTAAGTATGACTTTGAAATAGAGTACATTAAAGGGAAGGAGAATAAGGTTGTAGATGCCTTGAGTAGAAGGAGACACCTAGCAGCCATAACTAGGAGTCACGTAAAGCTCATGGACCAAGTAAGGCAGGAGCAAAATTAGGATGAATATTGCCAAGAAATCCAAGCCAGAATAGGCAAAGATCCTGAGGCCAATAAGGAGTTTGGGGTGATAGATAACCTTCTATGTTACAAGGGAAGAATAATCATACCAAATTCAGGGGATTCAAGAAAGCTATTAATGCAAGAAGCCCATAGATCTCCTTATACAACTCACCCCAAGGGGTAAATATGAGAGAAAATCTAAAGAAAACCTTCTTCTAGGTAGGAATGAAGAGGGATATTATAGATTTTGTAGCTCGATGCCTTGAATGTCATAAGGTTAAAGTAGAATACAAGCATCCCATAGGATATTTGTACCCACATAGTATACCTACACAGAAATGGTAGGTCATATCAATGGAATTTATAGTAGGTTTACCAAAAACCCGGTACCATCATGATGCAATATTTGTGGTGGTCGAAAAATTGACCAAGGTTGCACACTTCATACCTAGAAGCACCAAGGATGATGCTCTAGTGGTGGCTAATATATTTGTCAAGGAAGTGTTCCAATTGTATGTATTTTTGGAGGTAATTATATCGGATAGGAATCCCAAGTTCACTTTGGAATTTTGGAGAGCCCTTCACCAGGCATTAGGCATGAAGTTGCACATGAGTTCAACATACCACCCTGAAAATAGATGGTCAAATATGGAGCGGGTAAATTAGGTACTAGAGGATATGCTTCGTATGTATTGTATGGACTACAAGTCTCACTGGGAAGACTATCTACCATTGGTGGAATTTGCCTACAATAATGGATATCACTCTTCTCTAGGAATGACACCTTTCGATGCCTTGTATGGGAGAAAGTGTAGAACACCACTATCATGGGATAACCTAGAAGATAGAATTATGATTGGATCAAAAATGGTTAGAGAAATGGAAGAGTATGTAAAGGTAATCAGGCAAAGACTCAAGAAATTTGCTGATAGGTAGAAGAGTTATGCCGATTTAAAGAGGACTCCAAGGGAGTACTCGATGGGAGATAAAGTGTTCCTAAGGGTCAAACCAATAAAAAGTGTGATCAAGTCCACAAAATTGGATCCACGGTTTGTAGGACCCTTTGAGATCACTGAGAAGATTAGTTTGGTTGCCTACCAACTCACCTTACCTCCTAATCTATCAAAAATCCATGACACTTTCCATATATCTTTGCTTAGAAAGTATGTTGTTGATCCTGACCATGTGTGGGATGTTTCTAATTTGTAGATGGCAAATCCAAAGGTAATCAAAGTAATGCCAATAAGGATCCTTGAATTCTACTCTAAGGCCATGCAAAATCAAATCCTTGAGTAGTGTAAGGTCTAGTGGGACCGCTTCTCGAAAAGAAATGCCACTTGGGAGAAAGTGGAAGATATGCAAAAACATTTTCCCTTCTTGTTTGATGATCTTTAAATATATATATATATATTTGTAATAAGTTATTTTTGATTGTGTATGCTTATGTAAACTGAAAAACACCAGGGATGATGTTTAGTCCTAGTGGGGGAGGATGTCATGACCCTCCCAGATGGACCTTTGAACATGTGAAACAATGTATTAGCTAAAGGTGCTTTAATACTTGATCTTGTGCAATTAAGCAGAGTAGCGGTGTTAGTAGATATTAAATATTATGATACTGCTAACAAATTACCAATGTGTAGGATCAGGTACACTCGTAAGTGGAAGAAGTTGAGTCATCCATCGAAGGTGAGGGTACTTGAGGTTGGGGAAGTTATGATAAGACAAACTCGGAGGTAACATGGATAGATACCTTCATATAGGCATGCATTTTGTTAGGATCCTCCATCCTAAAATTATTAGTTAATATTATTAATCATTTAATTATTATATTATTAACTCATAAAGTGAACCATCACGTCTCTTCATAATGTGAACCATCACATCTCTTCCTAACATGAACCATCACATCTCTTCACCAACATAGCTTTAGGGTAGATATATATATTAGGTTGGCCATTCACACAAATCATCCATGAATAAGAATATATATTTGATCAATTGATCCATTGGAAGATTTTCTCTCCAATACAAAGGTGATTATATCCAAAAGGTGATTATATTAGTTTAGATACAATTCCAATTATCATTGATAGATCCTCTAGGAACTTGGATTTTTACCATTTGGTATTAGAGCATCAATTACAGACACAAGTGGAGAAGTTTGTTTAAAGATATCATATGACATGTTCATATTCTAAAAGAGTCATGTAAGATCTTGGGTGTAAATATTATAATTTTTATAGAGTCCCAAACTATTATGTGCTCAGGCATGATACCTAGGTTTACCTTATTCCAACAACGACTATGTAAATGGCTTACACCACTCAAAAAATTACCCAAATATTACCCATTTTTTGTATTCACCCCATATAAATGAAGGCATGACGTAAAAAGGACCTTTGTTTTCATTGAAATGAGAAATTTTTTCACAATCATCAATGTATTATACCTGCACTATATATTTTAGATGCAACTATTCCTTGTAGTTATCCCAACAATGAAAATGCGATTGAGGTAGAAGTAGTGATGGATACACCTGAAGATAACACTAAATATGGGGATAATGAGGAAGGTAAGGAAGATGAGGAAGCCATGAAAGATAAGAAAGAGGAGGAAGATGTGGAAAATAAGGATAATGAGCAAGAAATACCCTAAATACCTGATCCTACCAATGACAAAAATATGGTTGATATGCCAAAAGTGATTGATGCACTAAGAAAATGAGGTAGAATAACCTAAAGTGATCAATGTCGGCTAGTCATACACTCTACAAGACCTACACACACCTTCCTCACCAATAGTGAATTATCACCACATGACCAAACCTATTCGAAAACAATGCAGAGTGACTACACACTCCTTATCTACTGGCTCTACCAAGGAACCAAAAAAGGATATGGAAGTGTTACAACCACTTTTGATGCATCATTCTAAAGTGTTTGAGGAACCCCAATGGTTTCCCTCCCATTGTTATCATGATTATACTATTGTTCTTGGCAACCCCCCACTAACACTCCGACCTTCAAGATATCTCTACCTTCAAAAAAGTGATATTAAAATAGTACAAGAACTTGGAAAAAATTTTCTTGGAAAACAAAATATAAAGCTCCTCACCTTGAGATTTGAGGACAAAGGTATTTTTAAGTAGGGTGGTGTAGAAACCTAAAATGTTTCATGTTTAGGATACTACTCATATGGGCACATCTGCATACCATATGACTGATCCTGGATCTTTCCAAGAGTTAGCAGTGGTCCTAACCAGTCACAAGGGGTAATCCTAGCCCATTCAGGTATGGTCACTATTGACCAGAGCAGCCACCAACCTAGGCCATTGAAGCTTAGAGAATCCATGATCTAGCTATTTTTTAGGACATTGACTAGCACTAAAACACAAACTGGTCATGAATGAGGGCCCAAATCATGAACAATGATGGCAGTTGCATAGTTTTTGAGCGGTTTTTGGCATGGATATCCTAGAGCTCCTCTTGAATACCCCTTACATGCAAATATATGACTGAGCCTTCCCTTATAATGGTCATTTACATGCAGATCTAGATCTAGGAGGTCTACATATGCAGCCTCCCAAGAAAAGAAAAATATCATGAGAATCCAAGTTTTGTGTAGTGAAGCCCTAGTGAATTAGAGAGTGATTCTACACCCCTTGAGGAGTAATGAAGTGTTGTTACATTGAGTGATTACTATGCACAATCTAAGTATTCAAATCAAGATGTTTTCACTATAAATCAGTCTTTGGACACAAAGGTAACCCTTGAACATCAATTTAGATGAAGGATTGAGTGTCACAACCTCTAGTTTATGAGGTAAAAAGTCACAGGTTCTCAGCCGCTATCTTTGATAATGACCTGCAGTCATGGCTGCCCTGAGCAACAATGACTAGGGTTTGAGGCACTATTTCCCAAGTCTTAACATAGATTTTTTATTTTTTATGCTTTAATAAGTTAATATTAGCATAGATATGTCTTTTATAATGCATTTGCATGGTGATTTATAAGTTATTTATGCATTTTTTATAGTCTTTGCTTCATTATGCTTTTATATCATTCATTGCAGATCTTCAAAGAAAGCCTCATCATGAGAGGATGCATATGCTATTGATAATTCTATATTGTTTCTTGTATGCTGATCATAGGTTTTTGGACCAAATCAAAGCATTTTAGGCATAGGATTCCTCCAAGCAAGTGAAAGAGAAGAAGACATCAGTAAGCACTTGAAAAAAATTGTGTACGAATATGAGAGGCCTACAAAGTGCACCATCCCATTGTAGGGACCCATTTCTACTTATAATCATTGTATTGAATGTTTGGTATCCCTAATATGGACCTATCTATAACTGAATTACACCATAATTTTAATAAGAGAGATCTCGTATTTTTGTTAATTCTTTATATTTGTGCTTTCATGATTTCATGTTTGATATTATGCTTCAAGTATATTAGGTGCATTGCTTCCTAGGATCGTACAGATGGTTATCATGATGGGACTCCCACCTGATTATTTGTTTTTAGCTAATTTGTTGATATTTTGTGTATTTTCTATGTGCAGGTCTAGCCACTCTGAGTGATAGTGGCTAATATATGGAGGCCACTTTGGAAGACATCAACCAATAGCAGCCATCCTGAGCGATAGTGGCTGGAAAACAATAGCAATAGAGGGTAGCCTATGCTTCATAAGATGTGGATTTTAGGTTGGGGGAATTCTCTACTATTTTTCCTTTCTCTATTTGTATTTTATTTCTAGAATATAGTAGGATAAATATCATTTAATTAAAAAAAACATAGAAAAAGTTAAAAGAAAAAATGCATAAATTTTCTTAGTTTTCTTCTAGCCACTTCTAGGAACAACGGAATTTTGATTTCAAATATGCCCTAGTCTCCAGTGGTCTAGGTTTTTTTTTAGAGATTTCTTACATGGGGCCCAACTAGAGGCCATTGCTTCATAAAGTAGCAATGCATTATTTGAAAGTCATGGAATCATTTAGACATGCATTTTTTTGAAAATAAGATATTCCTTTTTAGGCATATAGGAAAGAGCATGGGTTATTCATGATGCATTATATTTCCTTATGCAAAAATCTAAAAAGAACATTCACACACCATAATTCATCTAAATGTTAGTGATTTGGAATTCACACCCAACAAAATAGCAGAGTTCAATGATGGTGGCTTTCATCTCCATCCATTGTCTCAAATCCCATGAAACTTTTTATATTGGCCAATACCGATTTCCAAGATCTATCATAGCCCATGGGATATAGCATGTATTTCTCTTTGAAGAGGTATATCACCAGATTTCAGTGAACTAGATGATGACCGAGATGACCTGTGCTCCCTAAGTAGGTGTGGACTTCATTACCACACTTTGGTGGGCAATGTGATAATGAATTTCATTGTCGATTATCAAGTTGTGAGAATACAAATGAAATCCTTTTAAATATTCAAGCATTACATCAATGAATTCAAAACACAATGAGAATAGTATAATATATCAATAAATATGAAACAGATAAAACCAGTCTAGAAACACCAAGAAAATTTAAAGGAGAAAAAAACTTGTTTAATTTGTTTGTGTGTTCTAAAATCTACATAAAAATATAATTTACAATTTTCATGGTCTTAAAGTGGAGCAACTACCCTCATTCCACACCAAGATGAAAACTGATGCTCCACACAATCAGAACCACAATCACAATCATGTTGATATGCCCACACACAATGTCACTAAACAAAGTTTAGCAAGCCTTAGGGGTGGTAACTCAACCCGTGGAGGTAATCCTCAAGAAACCTTAGCTAGAGAACCATATCTAGGTTCATCTTGTGATAGTAATGAAGGGGATTCAAGACCCCAATATTCACATAGACATGAGGGGGCTTCAAGACCCCAATATCCACAAAATTAGGTCAGATCAGCCCACTGAGGGGTAAGACACAAGGGCTGCATCCAATTGCAAACCCACATCACCTCCTAGCCTCCATGAAGATGGGAGGATAGCCATAGATCATAATATCATTGGTGCTAATGGAAATCCATAGGATCAATCATAGAGGTCCAGACAACTTGATGAGTTGTATTGGGTTCTCTTCAGATCAACTCAAATAAGCAATGCTACTGCACATTCCATTTTGGTAAGTTCATATAGCCATTAAACTATATGGTACACTTATAATCCAGGGGAAGCTTCAAAGCATCCTCACAACATGCACACCAACTCTGATCATGGGGGTATAAAATATAGGTCATTGTACATAGTATATGTCACCCTAATAAAAAAGGATAAAATCATAGTGGGATCCTCTCCAAGGGGTCTTTCCATTAGGACTCCTCGTACGAAGTTACAAAGTCATAGGACTTCAGTGGCAGATCAATCTGACTGCATGCATAGGCTATATGAAGATGTGCAATATAAGAAAAATATACTCCAAGTAAGGAAGAGGTAATGCACATAGAGAAATAGTGCCTAGATGACCTTGAACAAGAGGTAGAAATATCACAATAGAGGTGGTGCTAACGCATGTATGAATAGTACCTAAAGGAGTAGTGTACCTTGGAACAAAGGGAACATGAGGAATAATCATGTGGGATAATTCCTGAAGGGGTATTCACACATGGCACACATAGGCAACAACTCAATGCAAAATGCACTGAGTGTCATCAAGAACTACCTCCTAAATAGATAAACAAACCCCTTGCTATCAATAATCAACAAAATGATATATCCAAAGATCCTTTACCTAGTATAAAGGTCTAGGAAGATCAAATAATATAGATGAATGAGGTGTGTATAACCTCACCTAATTATGAGATTATGAAAATGGTAAATATCACAAAAGGGTGTGAGAAATCCCCTAACCAGTCTATACCATTATTGAGGTAAATCAAAACTAATAATGCATCACAATCCTCACAACAATTGAATTCCATTACATCATGTGAGGATCCTATGATTACATTTCATAAACAAGAAATTAAACTAATCCTTATTAATGGATCTGATCCACCATTGCACATTATAACTTGCATTAATCATATTTTATGCAAACAAGTTCTGGTGGATATTGGTTCATCCATCAACATCATCACTACCACAGGATTGAAGCATCTCCACATTCTGCCTTCCTATATTAGGGTATCTAACTTTATTTTGAAAGTCCTTTAATGATGTGGAATATCCTACAGGAGGCACAATAGTCCTCCCCATTGAGGTGAGACAAAAAACCATTCCTATATTGTGCTACATCCTAGAGGATCCAAGATAATATAACATACTACTAGGAAGGCCTTGGATAAGAGCCATGGAGTGTGTACCATCCGTAATACGTTAGTGCATTAATTAAAATCATGCAAATAAGGTCCATGTGGTTGAGGTTGACATAAATACCTTTAAGCATTATACACTAGTGGACCATTCGCAAGAGCCTATTGTGTCACCCATGCATTTGACCATTAAACCTAATGATGTTATCCAGAGTTCAGATGCAACCTCATGGTTTACTGTGAAGTTGCCTTCACCACCACCATCACCTATGGTTTCACACATTACACCTCCATTGTTGTTATATCCAAACAATGAGAAATAAATGAAGACAACGACAAAGATGCTCACAACTATCTCGAATATGTTATTAGAGGACTCTCTTACTCCTATCAAAGGGGAAAAACCTATTGTGGTTTCAGATGAATCAAATCTATCACACTATCTTCATCCACCATGTCATAGGTCACATATAATTTGAATTAAATGGAATTCAAAGAGCATATAGAGGAAAAAACTATGTTTACACCTATCATTGAATCCATCAAGGATTTAGGTCGACCGCCTATCGAATCACTACCTATTGAACCCATCCTTGATTCTTCACTTGAGAATGAGGAAAGATCAAATGCCACACTAGAAGTAGAATAACTTAAACAAGTTGATGAGTCACCCACGACCCATCCAAATGCTAAATTATCTTTGCATAAGTTTGTAGGAATGGTTGACATTAAGTTAGAAGACCAAGTGACTTTAAAGTAGATAAAACAAGAGAGGGTGCAATAAGATGTTTCTTCCACATTGAAGGGGTCAAAAACATTGGCATTAGTCACTCCTGAGTCACTTATTAGGATGCCTCATCAAAAGCAATAACAGGTGCTTCCCCTACATCAAATAAGGGATCCTTAAGCTAGCATAGTTCAAAACTACAAAGTGAAATAGAGACATGAACTGAGTCATAAACATGAGCATGTGGATGCCACTAATGAAGCTGATCATCATGAAGCATCTACATTTTCTCAAATGAAGGAATTTATGATTTACATTTACCTTGTGAATCCTTAACATCCACTCTTTTATCCCTGTCAATATACGATGATATTCCAATATCATTTCTAGAGGTACACATGACATCCTTATCAGTATTGCAATCCATTCTAAGTCGTCTAGATAGAATGGAGTACAAAATGGATGAGAAAACTAAGGCATTGAACTTTATCATGAACTATCTTGAGAATCTATAATTACAAAAGCAACCCTCATCTAAAATCAAACCACCTCCTGTGTAGCCACAAGAAAAGCCTCAACCAGATCAAGCACCAACCCAACTACCTCAGCAACCAAGCAAGTATCCCTCATTGCCTGAGCCTGTGATATCGGTTTTCAAGTGATTATATGTAGAAAATACCATCACCTTACCTGAGGTTTACTAGTTAAATCTAGATCATCCAAAACCCCAAGGGTATGAGGAAGAGTCACACTATTTATATCATATACAAAAATGGTCATGATATTTAATCATGTTAACGCTTTCGAGCCATAGTATATGATATGCTTGAAAAGAAGCAGCTTCGAGTTTTTAACCAATAGATGATATTAGTAAAAAATCTACCTGTCACATCAAAAAAGTAAGAGGAGCCTCTTAATATAGCAAGTGATATACCTAGGGCTCAACCCAGACCCCAAACCAGGCTAGTGCATGCGGTGTACTCAAAATATTCATAGTGCATATGGACTCATTTAAATAAGCCTATGTTAGTCAAATTTTAAAAATTGCAAGAGGCTAAGGTCTTAACCTTAACTAGAATAAAAAATTTAGACCCAAATAGAGCTAAACCTAAGGGTTATAGGGAGGACCATTACTATCTCTATCATCGAATAGAGGGCCATGGCATTCATGATTACTATGAATTTAGGAATGTGGTTCAAGATATCATAGGTAGTGGGGCTTTTCCCATAGATTATTTATCCATAGTACCTTAGCCTACCAAAATAGGGGCTGCATCATCCCAATTGTGACCTCAAGGTCAATCATAGCCTCGTAGGCCTAACAATCCACCTCAACGAGTGGTCACATTTGAGATGATTATTGTAACTTTATTTTAAAAGTTATACATGACAAATGTATTTGTATTTCCTGAGATCAAATAGAGAGAACCCAAGTTTGGGCCCCATGATGAAAGCCTCTTTTGTATGTATCATAGTATATGGGGGCATGAAATTTGTGACTACCATTCATTTTGAAAGGTGGTCCAAGGTCTATTATAATGAAATGAGCTTCGTGTAGACAGTTCACTTGTTTCTCCTCACCAAAATATGGGTACCCCATAGAGGTCCGTGCACCAATTAGGAGAGGTGATTTCTATCTCTCTTCCTACGCAAGCTAATTACATTATAGTGTAAAACATGCACATTGGGGTTACCCAAGGTATCGTACCTTCCCCCCATAAAAACAACAAAACCCAAAAATATTCAAAAATTGTAAAATTACAAAAACAATATAAAAACATCAAAAATCCAAACAAATTAGAAAAATCAAAAATAAAAAAGGCTCCAAAGGTATCTTAAAGCCCTTTGGTCAAATCACAAAAGGCTCCAAAGGCATCTTAAAACCCTTTGGTCAATTCTCAAAAGGCTCCAAAGGCATCTTAAAGCTCTTTGGTCAAATCACAAAAGGCTCCAAAGGCATCTTAAAGCCATTTGGTCAAATCACGAAATGCCCCAAGGGCATCTTAAAGCCCTCTGGTAAAAAAAGAGAGCCCCAAATGCACATTAAGTCCTTTGGTCAATGCACAAAAAACCCCAAAGGCATCTTAAAGCCCTTTAATCAACTCACAAAATGCCACAAAGGCATCTTAAAGCCCTTTGATCAATTTACAAAATGTCCCAAAGGCATCTTAAAGCCCTTTGGTCATATCACAAAATTTCCCAAAGGTATCTTAAAGCCCTTTGGTCAACTCACAAAAGTACCCAAAGGCACAATAAGCCCTTTGGTAAAAAAAAAAACACAAAAACTCAAAAACAATTTAAAATAAAAAAAATTCAAAAACATTTAAAATAATCAAAATTCCAAAAACAATGGAAAATATCAAAAATATAAAAGCAATAAAACTCAAAACATTGCAAAAACACAAAAAAATTTGCATTCATGTAATTGCATTGCATTTAGGCATGACCGCCTATTACACTTGCATTAGGATAGATCGTGTTTCCAATCTTACAAACGATACCACGTTTGTACCTCAATAATGCATCTGCAAATCTATCATCATCCATAACCCATGTGTGTAGCTATTTTTTTCAACACAACCCTTCCCATTTCTATAAGGGATGTACTAGAATTTTCTGGTCACTCGGCCATACCTAGTAATTTTATCAGATTTTGTAGAAATCTATCTTCACTAGTAGAAGATGAGGTCTAGTTTTGATAGTTTCTAGCATATATCAAAATCCTATCACTAATAAAAATACTAAAATCCTAGTTGGAACAATGGAAATATGAACACTACAAAGTGGTACTAGGCATCCTAAGCAAAAGTTTTTTCTTGCTCACCTTGCGATGCACATGGTCTAGGATTTTGATCATTGGCAAAAGGACAAGTTCCCCCCTACCCAAGGAAATCCCTTGCTTTCGTCAAAACAAGAAAAAATCCTAAAACAAAGCAAAATTAAAAATCAAAATAAATAGTGATTATCATCACTACATAAATACCTTGCTCAAAAGAGAACAAAATTTGAAATAAATTGTGATTTTCACCACTAAGCATGAGCAAGTATCCCAAATAAATGTGATGAAAAGAAGAGGGTGAAGAGCTTGAATCCCTAGAATGATCAATCTCCATAAAACATTGAGTGATCCCTAATATAGCAATAGGCTGAATGAATCCCATATGGCATTTGGATAGTTCTAAATAATTTGCAAAAAGAGCTAGCTTTAGGTATCCTGTATCACCTAATGGTCTAATCCAACCGAGTCCAAACTAGGATTATGATGGGTATTTGGTGATCACAAATATAACAATGGGTTGAATGAGTCCTTCTTGGCATTGGGGTAGGCTTATATCTCATCTAATATATTCATGTGCACACACAAGGATAATGAATATCTAGATCTTCATAACAAAAGCCTTATATTTTAGAAGTCATGTATGGTTATTAGACAACTTTTGATGAAGTAACTAGGGTGTTTGAGTCTCATGGAAAACCTCAAATATTTCTAAATTTAAACAAAAAATTCCATAAGTCAAAGCATCAACTTTATTTATGAGTTTTTTTTTCATTAAAGGGCATTCATAAAGTAGAATAGATACCAAATAAATATCAACAATGATATTTAGACAACCATTGACTATTTTGTGCATATCTTTTAATTTATAAAAGCTTATAAACAAAACACATATATATCACATCATATCATCTCACATTTGAATTCTTAAATGATTAATTCTTATGCTAAGAGTTATTATTTACATTCATGATTGTTATACATTATGTGGTGTCACCCATTAGATTGTTAAACTCATATCACATTCATTCCTTATGTTTTAAGTGATTAAAGCATACATGTTCATTTACATTAAATCATCATCATGTAAATAACACATTACACACATTGCATTTACCATATCATAACAACATAATTTAGATGCATACAATTAAATAAAAATTAAACATGGATTTAACAATAAGCATTGCATCCATATATGCATACATCATAAGTAGTCTAGCTACACAACTAGATCACAACATCTAATCATACATCCATAATCTAGCTAGTGCATGTCAAATATACATCACATAAAATAGCATAAAACCATAACCATTGCATATATTTGCATCACATAAACATAAAATAATAAAATGATACACATAGTGAACCATAATCAAACTAGAATATCATATATATATGTGTGTCAAATAAGTACATAAAGGTACAAAAATACCCACAAGCTACAACTATGTAGGTCATCCGAACTTACACCCAAAAATGATACAATAAAGCCAAAGGCATCATCATGAGTGGCTTGCAACACTAGTGTCACCTCCACCCTCATTGCCCTCTCTATGAGGTAGCTTGGAGCTAGTGCCTACTGTTCACTTTGACCTGGACCCTAACCTATGGCTAGGCTGCACTGAAGATTGCCATGACTCACTCTGCTTGATCTGGTGTGAGCCCCCTAATGTAGTCCTCTCTTTAGGAGTGCTACCTAGAATTCAAATTTGAAGCTATAGGGATGCAATGTACCCAACATCTCCTGATATCTAGGCATAAAAATCCACCAGCAACCCTTGTAGGTGCCTAATATCTATCATTGGATCTAAACTTGTCAATCTTAGAGTAGCCAAAGTGGTTGGTACAACCTATGCTCGCGCAACATCTCTCTTTGTAGTAAGTTGCTCTATCATGAGCTACGCTGAGTCAACCTATGCTTGGAGGGTGGATTGATCCTCCTCAAAACTTCTCCACTTGGTCTGGCCTACTAAAATTTGGGCCCGTAATGAGCCAACCTGAGTTTGGAGTGTTGCTATGGAGGTATCTCGCTACAAGATCTACAGACAAACCATCTGGAGCTCAACCTCAATACTATGGAACTGAGCTCAAATAGGAGACTCCTACTACTTTGGAGCTATATCCTCCTCCTCCTCTGGCACTACCTATTCCTCTACTGCCTATTGCTCTAGTGCCTGGCCCCACTCCTCAATCCTAGGTCACACCCAACATGCATTAGGATCCTCCTGTCTCATCTCTAGCTCACCCTAGGTTGTCGTTGCCCTACCATATCCGCATCACCCACCATTGAGTGTATGCCTCTATAGTGCTAGCATCAACTATACCGAAATCGACTAAATGAGGATCTACCTCATTAGATAATTTAGTGATCTAAGGAGTTGGGATATACCTCTCTACCTAAATCCACCCATAGAGAACTAGAGCCAGTGGGATGTCCTTCTAGATTTTGAACTGCTTGGTCACACTAGAGAAGTGGAAGAAATTCCTTACAACTATCTTACAACCAATGACCCATCAATCATACTGTGTTTATGCTATGAATCTTTCTACCTCAGGCCACGTAAGGCAATCCACATAATACCTCTAGATGATATCTCATTCTTTTAGACCAGTCAGGGA
Organism: Wollemia nobilis; assembly: GCA_028583015.1. Taxonomy (NCBI): domain Eukaryota; kingdom Viridiplantae; phylum Streptophyta; class Pinopsida; order Araucariales; family Araucariaceae; genus Wollemia; species Wollemia nobilis. Next base: position 1,154,369 of record JAQPPZ010003287.1, on the reverse strand, counting down.
TGTTGAATAGTGCCCATAGTCTCCTACATGATAGTGACTCCACCGCTCCTCTATTACCAATGACCATATATAACCATAGCACTGTACCTTGGCCACTATCTTGGTGATGTCTTGGGGTAAGCTTGCAAGGTGCTCTACCTTGATATGCTCCCATCCCTAGATCTATAGGAGCAAACTACAAGTAACTCCAGTGTGGCCCCACCACTAAATATGATATAAATCATCATAGATCTATGAAATTAGGGCACTCCCCCAAGCCATAATGATAGCCTCATCACTATCCAAAATTTCCTACACCATAGCTAAGAGGTTCCAAGGGAACCTCGCTCTTGAAGTGTTTGGGAGTAACATGTTACATATAACGTGCATGAGGACAACCTGACACTATGAGAAAACCTGAGCCTAATACCAACGTGCACTAGGAAATCCCCCATGATGAATGTCCCCCAATACCACCCGTGCCTGGTCACCAAAGAATCTATTGGAAATTTGAGCAAGTTTTGTTGTCATTGATGTCAAGAGGTTGATGTCCAAGTTTCATCATCATTAATGTCATCAAGTGTTTTTCCAAAAGGCAAGGAAGTGTTTAAAAGAAATAGGATATAATATTTATTTTAAATATTATATGCCTAAAGAGGCCTAAAATATTGAAGACCCAAGGAAGGAGAAGCAGGTTTAAAAGGAAATAATAATATTATAATATTCCAGGAAAAAGGTTGAGGTGAAGAAAAATGAGGTCCAAGGAGTCATTAAAAAATAAATCCTTGAAAAGACCCATTGAGCAGATTTTAAAGGTTATTATTTAATTTATTTAAATTAAAATATTTTAACCATAGGTTAAAATTTTAATTTAAATAAATATTAAGGCACCAAAAGTTTAAGTTTAAAATTCAAATTTGCAAAGCCGACGTGTTGGAGTGCAAAGTAAAAGGTATAAAAGGAGGCAATGATTTTTATTTTAAATTATCCATGCAATTCGTATGCCCAAAGTGAAAAGAAAATCGTGTGCTGCATTAAGAGAAGAGAAAGGAATTCACATGTGTTAAAATTTAAAAGGGTAAACTTTATGATAAATCCAAGTGGAGTGCCAAACAATTCCCAAAGTGCTTGGTAGCGCAAGCGATGATTGAGAGGTTGGTTAAGACGTTCGTGCAAGGCAGGTTAGGGGTTCGATTCGCATCCCCTTCATTTTGAACGTAGCAAAGGATTTTTATTAAATTCAAAATCATCGAAAGCAAGGGATAAAGCATGGATCATGCGCTTTGAGTTTTGTGTTGGGCGTGTAGCCCAATGACAGCCTAGCCTTGGGCTAAGGCGCTATGGTGGTGGTAGGTTATGGGTTCGAGTTTGGGTGCATTCATTGAGGGTGCAAATTTTTGACGTGGGCCATCACATAAGGTAAGCACTCGATTTAATTTTTGGCCAAGGTTTTTGAATAGCTCTAGAGGCCACGTGATTATTTTTGCTAAGGTGAAAGATAGGGAGTCATAAGGTTGATTAATATTTTAATTTTTAATTAGAATTATAAATAAATATTGGAGATATAAGGTGTTAGAAAGGGAATTAATTGTGTTGAATGTTATTGTGTGAAGATTGGAGTTAAAAGTGTTAAACAAAGGAATTAATTTTTATTTTGCTAAGTGTGAAGATTGGGTTTATAAAGTGTTATCAAAGGAGTTTGATTGTTTATGAATTGAATATTATTTTTGTGAAGTTTGGAGATTATAAGGTGTACTTGAGACTTGATATTTTTGTATGGTGAAATAATTATTGAGGGAAATATTTGAGTGGAGATTTTGAGATAGATTGTTACTATCTAACCTTGAAATTGGCAAAGAGGATTTGATTGTGATTGAGATAGGTTTTGAAGATATATCTCCATCAAAATAAAAGGTATGGGCACATCTTCCTTATGAGTGAAATATTGTTGGTTTGAATGTTGTGAAATGCAAAGTTGGAGTGAAAAGGATTGATGAGTATTGTTGGAAATGTTGAGTGAGTTTTCATATGCATGATTTGTGTTTGTTGAAAGATCATGAGTATCATTGTTATGTGAAGTTGAGAACTATCTTGAACTAGGGTTTGTGAAAGATCATGAGTATCATTGTTATGTGAGATTGAGAACTATCTTGAGCTAGGGTTTGTGAAAGATCATGAGTAATTTATTATGTGAAATTGAGAACTAAGGGTGAAAAACATGAGTATCATTGTTATGTGAATTGGAATCATCTTGAGTCAAGGTTTGAGATTCATAGTGTGAGTTGTTGGAAGTATAGTGAAACACTTGGTTAGGGTTTGTAAGCAAGTTGTGTTTCATTGAGTGAATGGTTGAATGAAGTTGGTTGAGCATTATTGATTGAAAGTATTGGAGTGATAGTTCAAGTTTTGTGAAACAAATTATACTTTATTCTAAATTGATTTGAAAGAGAGTTTGAAAGTGATTGAGTGTTTTGTGAGTGTGAAACATATTGAGTCTCTTATCATTCTCTATATGTTTCTATGGTTAAACAAGATTATGAGTGAAACTTGTTTGTGGTATTGAAGAGGTTTTCTATAAGAGATTAAGTTGAGTTTTGTATGCAAGTTTTGCAATTGATTTGAATAAGCTTTTGTGAAAGCTTGTGAATAGATTTGAGTAAGTCCTAGAGGGGACTTAAGGATAGAGTTAAGTAAGCTTTTGTGAAATCTTGTGAGAATCCTAGAGGGGAATTAAGGATAGATTTGAGTAAGATTTTGTGAAAGCTTAAGGATATATTTGTGTGAGATTTTGTGGAAGCTTACAAGTAGATTTGAGGTAAGTCTTGGTGAAGACTTGTTGAGTAGATTGGACAAGTTCTAGGGAGGACTTGTTTGAGGTAAGTTTTGGTGAAGACTTGTTGATAGATTTGAGGTAAGTCTTGGTGAAGACTTGTTGAGTAGATTGGACAAGTTCTAGGGAGGACTTGTTGGATAGATTTAAGGTAAGTCTTGGTGAAGACTTGTGGATATATTTGAGGTAAGTCTTTGAGAAGACTTGAGAGCAGAGTTGATTGATTGATTTGTTCAAGATTTGAGTTAAGGCTTGGAGCAGATCTAAGTAGAGTTGATTTGTGATTGGATCAAGCTTTGTGTTAAGGCTTGAGGATAGATTTGAGGATAGATTTTGGTGTATATTTGAGGGTAGATTTGTGCTAGACTAGAGATAGACTTGTGAGTAGATTTGTGCTAGATCGAGGATAGTGTTTAGTGTATATTTGAGATAGAGATTGAGTAGAGTTGAGAGTAAGATTTGGAGGTGATAGAGTAGAGGATAGTAGTCTCTAGTGGATAGAGATCCATTAGCTAGGGTAGTGAGGATAAAGGTATTCTGAGTGAGGACAGAGGTCTTTAGTGGAGAGAGATCCACAAGCTAGTGTAGTGGAGGCAGTAGTCTTCTAGAAGATCACCAACTAGAGTAGAGGAGAAGGAGTTCTATGTGTAGAGTTTCTATGGATAGAGATCCACGAACATAGAGGGAAAGAGTTCTCCTATGGATAGAGATCCATGAACTTGATTAGGGGATTGGTGTCTCCTTTGGATAGAGGTCCATAAACATTGTAATAGGGAAGGATTCCCAAGAGATTTGTTGAGAAAATTTTAGTGAAATATTTTCTCCGTGGAGTAGCCCACATTGGGTGAACCACGTTAAATTGGTGTCTCTATTGTGTGTGATGATTTATGCATTGCTTTGATTACTGCTATTGATATTGCCATTGATTATATTGGATAATATTGTTTGGGAAAGAAAAGTAAAAGTTGATCTTATATTATTCACCCCCTCTCTTAGTATAAGCTTGTGTTCTTCAATTGGTATCAGAGCGGGTTCCTTCGAAAGAGTTTAATAACTTGAAGGAAAATCTTATAGGAACATAGATGGATTCTCAGAGTGGATCTTCAGGAAATAAGGCACCATTGTTTGATGGGAACAATTATGCATTTTGGAGTGTAAGAATGAAGATTTACCTAATGGCACAAGGAAATGATATATGGCAAGCAGTTGAGGATGGGTACACATCGCCAACTACTCCACCTATAGATAAATATGGTAAGCTCCTACAACTGAATAATTCAAAGGCAATGAATGGAATATTAAATGGTTTACATGAAATAGAGTTTGTAAAAGTTATGCATTGCACATCAGCAAAAGAGATTTGGGAAAAGTTGAAAAATATATATGAGGGAGACAAAAAGGTCAAGATGGCAAAATTGCAAAATCACAAGAAAACATTTGAAGACCTAAAGATGAAGGATGAGGAAGACATTGCTACATACTTACTTCATGTGGATGAGGTTGTTAACTCCATGCAAGGACTTGGGTTTAAAGTTGAAGAAACAGATGTTTGTCAAAATATTTTAAGGTCACTCCCTAAGAGGTATAGTGAAAAGGTTTTAGCCATAGAAGAATCAAAATATATTGAAACTTTGACAAGGGATGAGTTACATGGAACTCTCACAGCTTTTGAGATGAGAATAAAAGAGGAGTCTATTCCCTAGAAAGAAGCAGCCTTCAAAGTTACAAAGAAGACAAAGGATAAGAAGTCAGATTCAAGTAATGAGTTATCCAGTGATGAAGAAGCAAACTATGGTAGAAGGAACAAGGACACAAGAAAGTATAAAGGTACAAAAATAGTTAAGTGTTTCAATTGTGGTAAATATGGTCACTATGCATCTGATTGTCCAGAAGCTAGAAGTAGCAATGATGAAGAGAAACAGGATCATAAGAATAGGGAAATAAGAAAATACAGGTATCAAAAGAAAAGTAGGGATGGACAAGGCAAGCAAGGAAAGAAGTTTTTCCAAAGGCATAAGAAGAGTTTTTATGCAGATAAGGCATGCAAGAGTTCAAGTGATAGTGATGGAAGGTCCTCAGATAATGAAGAAGAAGAAATTCTATTTTTGACAGTAGAAAAAGATGTTAAGAAAAAGGTAAAAAGGGAACCAATAATTCTCAAGTGTTTTAGGTGTGGTAACTTTGGTCATCTTGAAGATCATTGCACAAGGAATGGGTTCAATTTTAGTGAAGATGAATATGAAGATGCTCTTGAAGGTCTAGAAGAAGAAAGTCTACTTATGGCAATAGAAGAAGAAGGAAGTGCTCCTATTGAAGATAAATCAAAAAGGAATGAAGATGATCTTAAAGACAAAGGAATAGAGGTAAAATCAGAGGAAGGAGAAGTTGATCTTGAGGGTGAGCTTATTTCTGCTCTTAAGGAATTAAGGAAGGTAAGAAAGCAGAACTCAAAACTCAAGCTTCAATTTCAAGAATGTGATGAAGAGAAAGGAAATCTTATAGAAGATCTAACCAACTCAATAGCTAAGACAAGGAGATTTAAAGAGAAGTTAGAGGCAAAGGTTTTAGAATGTGAAAGATTAGAGCATGAGGTAGCTTCACTAAGGAAGGAAGTAAAAGAGTCTAAAAACAAGCTACACAGATTTGGGAGAAGCTCAAAGACCTTGGATAAGATTATCAAGGTACAAAGATCTTCATCAAACAAGATAGGACTTGGTTTTGAATAGGAATATAGAGAACAAGGAGAGGAGTCAATCTCAAGCTCCAAAGAAGAAGAAGCTTCAGAAGAAGAGAGTGTAAGAGAGAGTGAGACTTCTGAGGATAAGTTGGAAAATAGAAAGATCAACAAGGAAAGGAACAATGCACAAATAAGGAACATATGGAATAGGAAACATCACAAGGAAGAAGAGACTAAGAGACCAATGGGGTCAAGGCAAGGTTTCTTCAATGGATGATGCTTCTCATGTCATAGGTTTGGTCACAAGGCTACATAGTGTAGGACACATGAAAGACAGGGTTATGGTTTCACCAATAGAAATTTTAGAAATGGGCATCTCTTTCAAGGGTATTGCTACTCTTGTAATCAGTTTGGTCATAAGGTAGTAAATTGTAGGGTTCATGATAGGAATGGATATGGCTTCACTAGGAGGAACTTCAAGATATTTGCACCTTCAAGGAACCACAACATTAAGTGTTATAAGTGCAATAATGTTGGGCATATGGCTAAGTGGTGTAGAGTAAAATTTCTAGAGACAAGCAGGAATAGGAATATTCAGAGGAATCAGAAGGATCAGTTGAGGAAGAAGGTGGACAAAGGAAAAGATCAGTGTATGTTGGGAGTAGAGATACTCCCACCCCAAAATTAACCACCTCAAAGAGAGGAGGTGGGGAAGGGGCTGAGCTAAGAGTCTTATCTTTAGCCCCAAGCCCCAAAGGTGGCCCTTTGCCATTGATGTCAAAGGGGAGAGATTTGAGTTAGGGGGAGAGCATTCAGTCAGGGGAGCAGTTTCTTAGGGGGAGCAAAACTAAAAAGGTAAAAGAAATGGTTAAAGGAAAAAGGGTTGCCATCAATGACAAAGGGGGATATTATTGGAAATTTGAGCAAGTTTTGTTGTCATTGATGTCAAGAGGTTGATGTCCAAGTTTTGTCATCATTAATGTCATCAGGTTGTTTTTCCAAAAGGCAAGGAAGTGTTTAAAAGGAATAGGATATAATATTTATTTTAAATATTATATGCCTAAAGAGGCCTAAAATATTGAAGACCCAAGGAAGGAGAAGCAGGTTTAAAAGGAAATAATAATATTATAATATTCTGGGAAAAAGGTTGAGGTGAAGAAAAACGAGGTCCAAGGAGTCATTAAAAAATAAATCCTTGAAAAGACCCATTGAGCAGATTTTAAAGATTATTATTTAATTTATTTAAATTAAAATATTTTAACCATAGGTTAAAATTTTAATTTAAATAAATATTAAGGTGCCAAAAGGTTTAAGTTTAAAATTCGAATTAAAATTGAATTTACCAAAGCCGACATGTTGGAGTGCAAAGTAAAAGGTATAAAAGGAGGCAATGATTTTATTTTAAATTATCCATGCAATTCATATGCCCAAAGTGAAAAGAAAATTGTGTGCTGCATTAAGAGAAGAGAAAGGAATTCGCATGTGTTAAAATTTAAAAGGGTAGACTTCGTGATAAAGTTAAGTGGAGCACCAAATAATTCCCAAAGTGCTTTGTAGTACAAGCGATGATTGAGGTTTGGTTAAGACATTCGTGCAAGGTAGGTTAGGGGTTCGATTCATGTCCCCTTCATTTTGAATGTAATAAAGGATTTTGATTAAATTCAAAATCATTGAAAGCAAGGAAGAAAAGGTGGATCATGCGCCTTGAGTTTTGTGTTGGGCGTGTAGCCCAACGATAGCCTAGCCTTGGGCTAAGGCATTGCGATGGTGGTAGGTTACGGGTTTGAGTTTGGGCATAGTCATTGAGGGCACAAATTTTTGATGTGGGCCATCACATAAGGTAAGCGCTCGATTTAATTTTTTCCAAGGTTTTTGAATAGCGCTAGGGGCCACGTGATAGTTTTGAAGGCGCTTGAGGCCACGTGATTATTTTTGCTAAGGTGAAAGATAGGGAGTCATAAGGTTGTTTAATATTTTAATTTTTTAATTAGAATTATAAATAAAGATTGGAGATATAAGGTGTTAGAAAGGAAATTAATTGTGTTGAATGTTATTGTGTGAAGATTGGAGTTAAAAGTGTTAAACAAAGGAATTAATTTTTATTTTGCTAAGTGTGAAGATTGGGTTTATAAAGTGTTATCAAAGGAGTTTGATTGTTTATGAATTGAATATTATTTTTGTGAAGTTTGGAGATTATAAGGTGTACTTGAGACTTAATATTTTTGTATGGTGAAATAATTATTGAGGGAAATATTTGAGTGGAGATTTTGAGATAGATTGTTGCTATCTAACCTTGAAATTGGCAAAGAGGATTTGATTGTGATTGAGATAGGTTTTGAAGATATATCTCCATCAAAACAAAAGGTATGGGCACATCTTCCTTATGAGTGAAATATTGTTGGTTTGAATGTTGTGAAATGCAAAGTTGGAGTGAAAAGGATTGATGAGTATTGTTGGAAATGTTGAGTGAGTTTTCATATGCATGATTTGTGTTTGTTGAAATATCATGAGTATCATTGTTATGTGAAGTTGAGAACTATCTTGAACTAGGGTTTGTGAAAGATCATGAGTATCATTGTTATGTGAGATTGAGAACTATCTTGAGCTAGGGTTTGTGAAAGATCATGAGTATCATTGTTATGTGAGATTGAGAACTATCTTGAACTAGGGTTTGTGAAAGATCATGAGTATCATTGTTATGTGAATTTGAGAACTATCTTGAGTCCAGGGTTTGGAGATTCATGAGTGTGAGTTGTTGAGTGAAGTATAGTGAGAACACTTGGTTAGGGTTTGTAAGCAAGTTGTGTTTCATTGAGTGAATGGTTGAATGAAGTTGGGAGCATTATTGATTGAAAGTATTGGAGTGATAGTTCAAGTTTTGTGAAACAAATTATACTTTATTCTAAATTGATTTGAAAGAGAGTTTGAAAGTGATTGAGTGATTTGTGAGTGTGAAACATATTGAGTCTCTAATCATTCTCTATATGTTTCTATGGTTAAAAAAGATTCTGAGTGAAACTTGTTTGTGGGATTGAAGAGGTTTTATGTAAGAGATTAAGTTGAGTTTTGTATGCAAGTTTTGCAATTGATTTGAATAAGCTTTTGTGAAAGCTTGTGGAAAATTTTGAGTAAGTCCTAGAGGGGACTTAAGGACAGAGTTAAGTAAGCTTTTGTGAAATATTATGAGAATATTTGAGTAATTCCTAGAGGGGACTTAAGGACAGATTTGAGTAAGATTTTGTGAAAGCTTAAGGATAGATTTGTGTGAGATTTTGTGGAAGCTTACAAGCATATTTGAGGTAAGTCTTGGTGAAGACTTGTTGAGAAGATTGGACAAGTTCTAGGGAGGACTTGTTATGAGGTAAGTCTTGGTGAAGACTTGTGGAGTAGATTTGAGGTAAGTCTTGGAGAAGACTTGTTGAGAATATTGGACAAGTTCTAGGGAGGACTTGTTGGATAGATTTGAGGCAAGTCTTGGTGAAGACTTTTGAGGCAAGTCTTTGAGAAGACTTGAGAGCAGAGTTGATTGATTGATTTGTTCAAGCTTTGAGTTAAGGCTTGGAGCAGATCTAAGTAGAGTTGATTTGTGATTGGATCAAGCTTTGTGTTAAGGCTTGAGGACAGATTTGAGGATAGATTTTGGTGCAGATTTGAGGGTAGATTTGTGCTAGACCAAAGATAGACTTGTGAGAAGATTTGTGCTAGACCAAGGATAGTGTTTAGTGTAGATTTGAGATAGAGATTGAGCAGAGCTGAGAGTAAGCTTTGGAGGTGATAGAGTAGAGGATAGTAGTCTCTAGTGGATAGAGATCCATTAGCCATGGTAGTGAGGACAAAGGTCTTTGTTGGCCAAAATGACCACATCCAGGGAAATAAGGAGTGATATTCTCAATATTTTTCTAAGTGTAGAGAAAAGTTGCAATGACATGTTATTTTAGAGGCTAGAGGTATGACTAAGGTAGAAAGTCATGATAGCATGAAATTTTGGAGGTTGGAGGTATTATTAAGGTATAAAGTTGCTATAGCATGAAATTTTTGAGGTTGGAGGTATGACTAAGGTAGAAAGTCATGATGGCATGATATTTTGGAGGTTGGAGACATGAATAATGTATAAAGTCACAATGTCATGATATTTTGAAGTCCAAGGAGAAAATTGAGGCCAAAAGTCATGATGGCATGAAATTTTGAATGTTGATGGTCTAACTGAGGTGGAAATTCATGATTCTATGACATTTTAAAGGTTAAGGATCTAGCTAAGGTGAAAAGTCATGATGACACAACATTTTGAAGGCTAAGGGTAGAACTAAGGTGAAAAGTCATGATGGAATGGCATTTTTAAGACCAAGGGGAGAAATAAGGTGGAAATTTGTGATGGCACAACATTTTGAAGGACAAGTGGACCATGAAATCTCTAAAGAGGTTGAGAAAGATCACTACAACAAGAAGATCTCAACCACTTCTAATTGAAAGTTTCGTGCCCACTTAACTATTTCTTTACTAGAATGAGCCTATGGGTATACTATTGTAACAAATTTTAGTTTTCTATTATGTAAAACTCTTATATATAGAATGAGTGATCCAAAACATTGGTTGGCTCTTAGGTGTTTACAAGGATATGTATACAAATTTCTAAAAGCTTAATAAATATCATCCATTTTGGTTCTTGGCTCACTGATGTTCCAAATCAAGTATGTATGTGTTGTCTATTGCTATATAAATCTAAATTGAATGTAACCTACACTAATTCTTATTATGAATTCCTACAATAAATTTTAGTTAGATCTATAATTAACTTCATAGATAAAGCTTACATTTAAATAGATATTCACCAAAGATTTTAATTTCTCTATTTTGGGTTCTATGTTATGCTTCTCTGCAAAAGACTATAATAGTGGCTTTACTGTTACTTAATATGTACCATTTTAACCATCTAGCCATAGCTATATTTCCCTCTCTTTATGCATTTCCACATTTCTCCATTTTTCTAAAAGAAGCAAGGAACCAACCTCCTCTGGATATTGAACTAGGTAGACTTGGGCTTTCAATATTGGCAAAGTCTTGGGTGCAAATATAACCAAAGGCAGATTTTGCACCAATATTTTTTGGCATGCCCGGTAAGACCCAAATCCCACATAGTGTATAGATAAAAGCCTCTATGAAGATCTTTTCCCTATCAAAATTTTATAAATCACCTAGCAACTTTGCACCAGAAAGGAATCCCAGAAAAGCATTTACCCAACTTCTACTTATGTATCATATTTTATGATAACTAGATCTAAAGCTAAATATTCAGAAGGGTCCATAGTGTTCTTTAACTTAACCTTGGTAGCATTCAACATAATCCTATTTTATTTTCTAGAATAACTTCCACTTATACCAACAATACAGGATACACTAATACTTCTCTTGCAGCCCTCCCTAACACTACTGCTAGAAAAACCTTAATTCCAGCTACCCACACTATTGTAATGGTTGCAAATTAGCCGATTCATCCTTACCCCTTGTGGAACCATACAAGCCCCCTAAATCTGGTAGCCCAGCACCCAATCCCAACAATGGCCTTAAAAGTGTTACCCTAGTATGATGGTACTAAAAATATGGCTTACAAGCACTATTTAGATGTAGCCGCACTAGAACCAATACATAACATCATTGAGGAAGATGTTATGATAAGACTTCTAGTCATTTACCTAAAAGGAAAAATGCTCTATTGGTACAAAGCCCTTGAGAATCATACTATCTCTACCTGGTTCTATCTCACTAGTAAATTGGTGGAAGAATTCAATGAGCGGGCAGACCCATTATACCTACTGAATCAATTTACAGTCATCCAGAAACACCCTCAAGAGGAGATTGTAGATTTTAATATTATATTTAGTCAAACTTGGTAGAGGGTACCTGATGGTTTGAGGTCAACGCATGAGCTAGTAATGTATTACTATTTGAGAGCTTTCAACTCGGATATAAGTATGGCTATTAGGTAGTATCACATGTTTCCCTTTCCTAAGATTTATCAGGAGCATAGAAGGTAGAGAGATCTGATCACTATTAGGATATTTTTAGCAAAAATGATGATGCCCATTTTCCTAGATTTCCCTCAAGTATCAAATGCTACTTTTCCAAATATCACTACAACTTCTAGTGCAAATCTCTCCAAATTGATTGGGAAGCCTAATATCCCAGTAATAAAGACACCCTCAATCCCTCCAATGCTCCTTGCTACTCTTGCACTCCCCATAGTAGTAGTCCTATTAACTTCGAATCCTCAGCTAGCAGTTCTACAAGATCTGCAAGCATCTTTAAAAACTTTGGAAAATAAATTTACATCAATGGAAAGAAGAGAGGTAGAAAGAAAATTCCATCTAAGGAGGTTCCCACAAATCATTAAGGACCAAGCCTCCATGAGCAGTATGAGTTATGGAAAATCTAACACTATTTATGCCAATGAAGATAGCAAACCCAACAACACTTCGATTGAGTCAAATTTTTGGTGTTCGACATGTAATGACCCTCATGGAAAAACTTATTGCATGATCCATAAACATCATGCCCAAAGGATAGCTATTAGAAAAGCTAAAAAACCCCTCAAGAGCTAGGTGAACATGATCAGAGAGGAGAATTAGAAATTTATGATACCTTATATTGAAAAATTTCCAGTCCTAACCAAGTCAGGAAAGAAACCCTTGTAGGTTGATCCCCAAGAGTTTAACCCTTTGAAGGTACCCTCTCCTTTGAGGGATCCTGTTGAAAAATGAACTTCCTATGAAAAAGCTCCCCAGAACTTAGGTCCAAAGGGAATAGAGAATCGTAAAGAGGTGCCTTTAAAGGAAGGAAGTAGAAGCCCAAGAGCAAGCTAGAGATAGGTTGAGATAACCATAATTGACTAAGAATCAAAGAATATATGCTACGAAGGGGTATAGAAACAAATATGACACATCAATAAAATAAAAGAGTGCCAAACCCCTCCCATTCAACATAGTTGATAAAATGAATACAAATTCCTCCAAAGAAAATATGTATGAATCTCTAAAATTCCTAAGGTATATTGACTTACCGCATGAATCATTGAGATCCATGAAAAATAAAAATAAAAACCCAGTCCAATTGGATTCTACACAAGCTAGTCTAACATCCACCTCGGGAAAAAATAGATCTTCCCTTTTCTATATATCTCTACAAATGGAAGGGTGGGTAGTTCATACTTGTATGATTGAATTTAGGGCCATAACCACCATAATGCCTAAGGTAGTGTGCAACATAATGGGGATGGAGTACACAAGAAGTAGTCTAGGTGTCTTATAATTAGATGAAACCCCTATAAAAATGGTGAGGTAATTAAGGACATCCCAAAAGTCCTTCACAAACTACCTCAACTCACATTAATACAAGAAGTAGTAGTGGTTGGTTTAGAACCATGTTTTGGTATGTGCCTCTCTAGGGAATTCACCACCAAAATAGGGGGTATATATCACTAGATTTTTTGCACCTTGAAATTCTATTCAAAGGCAAAAGGGTGAAAATATTCAACAAGAAACCTTCCACTTTCCACATTGAAAAGCTCAGGGAAGAAAGAAAAAGTGCCACTACTATAAACATGATGACAGAAAAGCTGGAATATTTGGATTTGATGGAGGAAACTCTAAATGGGCTACAAGATGAAGACCAATTCTCCCTCCAAGTCTTCAATGCCATGATCGAAACAGACATGGGGAACTATAATATCCTAAAACCTAAGAAAGGTAAGCCCATATCTCCCCCTCTGGTTGACCTCCCTATCGATCAGTTGTGGAAACTATTCTTCAATGGTACCAAGAGTAAAAATAGGGCTGGAGTGGGCCTAGTTCTAATCTCTCCAATAAGAAAAGAGAAGGTTTTCTCTTATAGATTTACCTAAAGTTGCACCAGTAATGTAGTAGAATATGAAGCACTTTGCTTAGGCCTCAAAAAATTTAAAAATATGGGTATCAAGAAACTACAAATATTTTGCAACTCTAAGCTAATAGTGAATTAGGTCACTAAACGATGCATAAGCAAACAACATTATCATAAAGCTTACCAGAATAAAGTGTAGGATTTACTAGAATTCTTTGAATCCTTAAATATAAAGGCAATTCCAAGGGAGAAAAACACACATGTAGACTTGTTGGCTTTAGTAGGGGTAAACTTCTACCCTATCAGCAAATCCTAAAGTAAAAAATAGTTAGGTTAATCTATAGGCCTTCTGTACCGGAAAGGGATAATTTCTGGCAAGTTTTCAAGAATGATCAACAAATAATAGACTTCCTCATTCATGAGATGAACTACTCTAGCAATAGGATGGCTAAGGATGAAGAAGATGTGAACATAATCTAGTTAAAGTATAACCATATCCTAGAATGGTTGGTCACCCTTGATAGCCTATTTGATAATAATGACAGGTCAACTGGCCATAAAATAAAAGTCGACAAACATAGATATGAAGAAGCTTAAATGGGACCTAATAAGGTCATCAAAGTAAGAGTGAACACTACAAAAGTAGAAATGGATGAAATTAGAGAATTATGCAAGGAATTCCTAGACATCATTACCTGGACTTACAATGACTTGAAGGTCTACTCCAAAGAAATAATCCAACACATGATCAAACTAGAGGAAGGTGCAAAGCCATTTCAACAAAAGTAATGGCTAGTAAATCCTAAAATTGAAGCCTTGATGAAGCATGAGCTGCTAAAGTTGCTCAAAGCTAAAAAAATTTACCCAATCAAGCATTCGAACTGGGTTGCTAACCTAATACTGGTTAGAAAGAAGAATGGAGACATCTGGATGTGCATCAAATTTCATAATTTGAATAAAGATTCACTGAAAAACCATTACCCTCTCCCACAGATCAACTAGATCTTGCACACAATAGTAGGAGCAGAAAGGTTCTCACTCCTAGACAATTTCTATGGGTATAATCAAGTATGGGTCAAATATGAAGATCAATTGAAGACCTCATTCACAACTAAGTGGGGAACATTTTCTTACCAGAGAATGTCCTTTGGGTTATCCAGTGCTGGAGCAAATTTCCAAAGAGCTATGTGTTGGAAATACCCAAGTCATAGTTATTATTGTTAGATTATTAGAAGATATAAGTCATTATTGTTAGAATATTAGAAGATAAATTTTATGTAGCATTTTAGGAATAGAATGTTGTTAGAAGATGGTTAGAGTCTTTATAGCCATATATATTTTTGGATTGGCATAAGTCTATTCTGAGTCATGATTTGTTATGTTTTCAACTATATATATTTTAACCTAAGAAAAATTGATAATATAATGAGCTAGAAATCTCATTGTGGTATCAGAGTAGAGGTTAAGTACTCACAACCTAAGAGAAGTGCTCCAAAAACCATGATATTGGCCATCACAACATTGTGAGTTCAATAAGACACTGGTTTGGAGGAAGATGGGAGAGGAGAATTTTTGGAAGGCAATCGTGACATGACATGAGTGGTCGTAGATCACGTGAAGAGCTTGACAATTTATTTCTTACATATGAATTTAAAAATGTGTGATGTGATTGAAATTTTGATATCTATGTCGTATTAAAATAATATGTCTCTACATAGACTAAGAAGACTATTGAAAGGTCTGTGTGCATTGAAAAAATACACCATGGAGAGATGCATTCATGGTGTGGTGAGTCATTGATATATTTTTTTTGTGTGCATCTACATGAATTTGTGTTCTATAACACATTTGCATGAATCTACATGCTAAAGGAGACACTCAGATCTTATGATTTTTTAGTTGAAAGTGGTGTGGAAAATTGATGTAAGATGGATGCACTGGATATTACTAAAAAAGTCTTAGATCATGCTCATGATGCCTAAAGACATTGAGACAACAAGTAAATTGCTATGAGGAGAGGTTTTATTTCTATGAGATAGAGAAGCATCACTAATGAAGTGTCTAAGGGAGAGCAGCTGGTTGAGATGAATGCATTGAGCAATCACAGTCTAGCAAAGGAGGTGCTGCTCAAGGAAAATATAGATATTTTGAAGACACTACGACTAAGGATAATATAAAAAGAGGAGCATAACACACTCACTATAATTTTTGAGCTATGCAAAGACCTGTTGCATGTAGGAATCAATTCCATCTCCCAAAAGAAGAAGAAAAAGTGATTTGCTTGATTTTGATAGTTTTGTGATAATTTGCTCAAGTTTTATAAAATCATACAGTGGGGATAAAATCATACAATGAAGGGAAAAATTGTACAACTATATTGGAAAATCGTCTAGAGCAATAGAAAATCATACAGGGCACACCAAAATTCACTCAAATGCAAAGGAAATGTAATTTCAGGTGGAAATGGCGCATGGATTTGCTAACTAAGGTGTTAAACTTAGGAAAATGCCAAAATAATGTATTCAGTTGTGTATGGGAAGTTGTGAATAATATATTTTCTCAAGAACCACTTTGGAATGGCCTAGACAATGTTATATAAGGCCCCATTTTCAAATTGATAGGGGTTGGCTACTAGTTTACTGGTTACTAGTTGCTAGAATAGAGAGTTAATTGCATTTCTGAGTTATTGCTATTGCATTGAGATAGTTTTCCATATTGTACTCAAATATATAGCCATTAATGATAATAAAGACATTGTGGATGACTGTGTATGATCTTGTTATGGATGGATAATGAATTGTGGATTGATATTATGCAATTGAGTTTCTATCTTACTGTTATATGTTAGTTTTATGCATTGTTGCAGCTTTGTTAAGTAGATTGGCACTGGTGAATCATGGAGAATGATTTAGGAGCATGAGGAAATTTCTAAGGATGTATTACAAGCACATTGTATGATTTTTGGACGTAGTTATTTGTATGGAATCTCTCACCAGCCTGGTTAGGATGTTTTGCCTATGAAAGAGATTATATTGTTTTGGCTATCAAACCTTTACAAAACATCCCAGAGAGAGATTGGAGTAGAAGAGTATATCAAATAACACCATTTTGCACCTTTAGTTAGTACATATCGTACATCATACATCATACAAATCGTACAAGGTACTTTTACCCGATTTGGCAAAACAAACGATCAAGAGAAACTTACCCGATTTGGCAGTTTTGGAAAATCAAATTGATTTATTACAAACACAACATCTATTAGTTTTGCTGAGTGCAAGATCGTACCATCTTGAAAATTGTATAATTTGAAATCATACAATGTAGGTAATTCAAGGCCGTACAAGGATATTACCATTCGTACAAGGGGTGTAAGCAGGATACTGTACGATTTGGCAAGTGAGATAGACTTGGCCTAAGAATCATTTTGACCTCTGGAAAACACCTCCCCACTGGGAATACTTCAATGCTATGTTACATTACATGTAGTTGAAGAAATATTTGGAATCTTGGTCGTTGTGAGATCTACGTAATAGTGATTCATTAAGACCTATGTATTGTGATGTCTTAATCGAAGAGGGCCTACAGTAATTCTGGTGAACTGCGCGTAAGGTGAACGACGCGTGAAGTGATTAAAAAAACACTGCATTTTTTATTTTTATTTTTTATTTTTGCCAAGACGAGGAGAATCATATGTCGTGATACAATGTGTAGGAGACGCACGTAAGAGAAGACCAGAAGAGGTGCTTGTATTGCTATGAAAAGATATAGTCTATGTGAGACATATCTCTGCATGTCTCAAACTAGATTGTGTGCAAGAAGTAGCATACCTAGTTTGTGAGTCCATTTTCTATATTGCAAGGTAGGAGAATGCAAAGACAAGAGTTGATTGTGGAGATAATCATCTCATGGGTGTTTTCTGTTAAGGTCTATGTTGAGAAAAGACCTATGTACACACTATTGTTGACCAAGTGAGTTGCTGGGAAGAAATCACATAGACACATCACAATGATTTTTTTTGGAGGTCGTGATTCGATTGCAAAAAATATAGATTACAGAAGGAGACTATGACAATCCAGATCGTAGGAGATATCATTCGGTGAGAACAGTGGAAAATATGCTATGGTAAATAATTTTTTGAGTAAAGTAGGAGGTTGTAGGAGTTTTTGTGCAGTTTTATGATGCAAAGTTCACAGGAGTTTGCAAGAGTTTGTAGGAGTCTTTATATAGTTTATACTTTGCAAACCGTGCGGTGGGCTAAGCTAGGTTGTAGTTGGGCAGACAGAAACCCCAAGTTCAAGGTGCCTGTAAGCTTTACTAGGAGCTACATTTTTCAGAAGGAAGCTGATAAGGCCCTCAATAGGAAGGTATTTATTTAAAAAAACACAAGAAGTTTTTTTTTAAAGTTTGGGGAAGACGGTATTTAAAAAAATAGTAAAAAAAATAGAGGTTGTCTACTGTAAGATTTGAAGGGCCAAGTGAGACTATTTTTTGTACCAAAAAAATCCCTATTGCATATTTTTTTTGTGATACAACTTTGCTTGAAAGACTTGAGAGCTGTATTTAAAAACACAAAGAGAGGTATTTTTGTTTGTGTTTCTTCCCAAACTATTGTTTTTTAATCAATGGAAACAAATAATAATCTTCCCATTCCTGAGTTTAATGGGCAAGATTATGAGTATTGGTCTATCAAAATTAAGACCTTAATCATTGGCAAAGGGCTATGGGACATAGTGTAGGAAGGCTACATTGAACCAACAGATTGGACTATTTTTAGTGTAGTAGATAAAACCAGCAAGAAGGATGCACAAAATAAGAATTCTTTTGCCCTCTATCATCTTCAAGCAACCTTGGAGAAAAGTAAGTTTCCAAGGATAGCTTTATGTACATCAACTCTAAATGCATGGGGTGCCTTGAAAGATAGATATCAAGGAAGTGATCAAGTGAAGCAAGTGAGGCTTCAAACCTTGAAGAGGGATTTTGAGAATATAAAAATGCAAAATGATAAAATGTAGATGATTATTGTGTTAGAGTAAAAACCATTGTAAAACAAAATGCAAACCCTTGGCGATGACATCAAAACTATGTTGAGCAAGGTGTAGCAACAATATTGTCATTGTTGTCGACACAGTCAGACAGATCGGTTGATGCGGTGGATAGGAGTTTTAGACATATCAATTGATGTAGTGGACAAGAGTTAAGAGGTTCTTCAGAGTATGTACAGTGATTTTCCAAAAGATCAAAGTGGCCCATATGCTAAAAATCAAAAGAAAATCACAAGGAAGAAAACTGTCACGATATCGCAACATGTTGAGCAAGGAAGAAAACTGTCACGATATCGCGACATGTTGAGCAAGAAAGAAAAACTGTCGTGATATCGTGATATGTTGAGAAGAAAGAAAAACTATCATGATTTCACAACATGTTCAAAAATAAAGCGCAAGTAGGAAAAACTGTCACGATTTCATGACATGTTCGAAGAGAAAGCGCAAACAAGAAAAACTGTCACGATTTCGTGACATGTTTGAAAAGAAAGCGCAAGCAGGAAAAAATATCGTGATTTCATGACATGTTCGGAGAGAAAGCGCAAGCAAGAAAAACTATCACAATTTCATGACATGTTTGAAGAGATAGCACAAGCAAGAAAAACTGTCACAATTTCGTGACATGTTTGAAGAGAAAGCGCAAGTAGGAAAAACTATCACGATTTCGCGACATGTTGGAAGAGAAAAAGGCAAGTAGAAAAAGTGTCACGATTTCATGACATATTGCAAGAGAGATAGTACGGAAGAAAAAGTGTCACGATTTCGCGACATGTTGGAAGAGAAAAAGGCAAGTAGAAAAAGTGTCACGATTTCGTGACATATTGCAAGAGAGATTGTACGGAAGAAAAAGTGTCGTGATTTCACGACATATTGCAAGAGAGAGAGTCCGAAAGAAAAAGTGTCATGATTTTGCGACATGTTGTATTTTCGCAGGCCAAAGAAAAGAGAAAGAGGAGATAGAAAAAAGTGTCACGATATCACGACATGTAGCATTTTCGTGATCCGAAGCGAAAAGAAAATGCAAGGAGGAAAAAGTGTCACGATATCACAACATGTAGCATTTTTGAGGTCCAAATCGAAGAGAAAGACAAAGAAAGAAAAAGTGTCGTGATATCGCGACATGTTGCATTTTCACGACTAAAGGAGGAGAGAGAAAATAAGAAGGCAGAAGTGTCGCGATATCGTGACAAAAGTAAAGAGGAAGAGTACGGAGGCGAAAGTGTCACAATATCGCGACATGTCACATTTTTGCAACTAAAGGAGGAGAGAGAAAGTAAGAAGGCAGAAGTGTCATGATATCGCGACAAAAGTAAAGAGGAAGAGTACGGAGGCGAAAGTGTTGCGATATCACGACATGTTGTGTTTTCACAAGTTCAAACCAAGTAAAGTAGCAAGGAGGTGAAAGTGTCACGATATCGCGACATGTGTTTTCGTGGGTACAAGCCAAGAAAAGAAGCAAGGAGATGAAAGTGTCACTATTTCGTGACAGGGCATGAGCTAAGAAGAGAACCTAGCTGAAATAAGATATGTGACAGTTAATTGAAGTTATACGACAGTTACAGGGGCCATTGTAGAAGAAAATCATGCAGCTAAAATAAAAAGAGTTAACTGAAGTCAGTATGACAGTTACAGAAAAAAATCATGCAGCTAAAATAAGAACAGTGAACTAAAGTCAGAACGATAGTTACAGGGCCAGTTACGGGTTGCATGCGCAAATATGGAAGTTAAAAATAGAGTCAAAACTTTGTTATAAAATGAGGTCTGTGTGGAGAATTAAAGTGCCGCTGAAAAAGAGTAAAAGCACTCAGGATAAAAGCAATGCGAATTTAATCTTGCGAAGAGAGCAAGAGGAGAGTGAGAGGTATGTGAGAGGCGAGTGAGAGAGGTGTGCGATATGTGAAGCACAAGGAGAGTGTGCAGGAGTCGAGCGAGCAAGGTGTGTGTTGTGTGAAGAGTGGGTGATGTTGAGAAAGCAATAGACCAGTCAGGGTCTTGTAAAAGTGAAGGCATCTTTATGTCAATTTTCTAGTTTTAGAATAGAAGTCCAAGTTGATGCTTGGCATCAAGGGTTGGTGCTCCTTCTAGTTGGTGCTGGTAAATCAAGGGTTGGTGATCCTTTTTGTTGGTGCAGATAAATTAGGGGTTGGTTCTCCTTCTAGTTGGTGCTGGTAAATCAAGGGTTGGTGCTCCATTCTGTTGGCGCAAATAAATCAGGGGTTGGTGCTCCTTTCTATTGGTGTAGATAAATTAGGGGTTGGTGCTCCTTTCTTTTGGTGTAGATAAATCAAGGGTTGGTGCTCCTTCTAGTGGGTTTTGATAAATTGATTGTAAAGTTGTTGCTTTGCAAAGGATGGATTTGGATGGGAGTCCAAACAGTCAATTTTTGAGGAGTAGCCAAAACTGGTGAACCTTGGTACATCTTGTGTTGTGTGATGCTCTTTTGTTATATTTGCTTTATTGGATTTAAGTTTTCATTGTTTCGGCATTAAGAGTTGAAGATTTAAGTTTTTAAGAGCTACACTAATTCACCCCCCTCTCAATGTCATTGTGAGACTAACAATTGGTATCAGAGCCAGCTTCCCTTATCACGCTAAATCATCTAGGGTTGATCTTAGATTAGTACACAATGGGTAAGAAGAATAGATTCTCTTCAAATAAGGCATCTCAGTCAGTTTCAGTTCCTATGGAAGAGAAAATTGAACTAGAAAATATAGGAGTGAATTCTAAAGTATGTGATGAAAACTTTGAGGCTGAAGTATATCTAGAAGGTGAGTTGATCACTGCACTTGAAGAGTTGGGTATAGAAAGGAAAAAGAACAAAAGACTATCCAAGAAGTTGGAAGAATATGGGGATAATATTGAAGATCTCTTCTTGCAAATTCATAAAGCCAAGAAAATAGAAGAAGCCTTGAAGTCACACCTGGATGATAAAAGCAATGTTTATGACAAACAAGAAGAGGAGATTGTTTTATTGAAGAAACAACTAGAAGAGGCCAATACAAATATCAAAATTGAGAAAAGCACAGAGTTGCTAGATTAAATGATAAGGCAAAAAAGAATCCCCATGTCTAATCTTGGTCTTGGATGTAAATCTGAACAACCTTCATCTTTCAAATATACAGAGAAGAAGAAGTTCACTGTTGAAGGATCGAAGCAAGAAAAGTCTGAAGTTGAATCTTCAAAAGGAAGAAAATATCAAAGGAGATCTACAGAAAAGCAACCACAACAAAAGAGGTTCTATCACTCTCACTCTATGCATAATAATTATTTTAATGGTTATTGTTTTAGATGCAACCATTATGGTCACAAGGCAATTTATTGTGGATTGAATAATAAATCAAAGAGTTATGATGATAGAAATACATCTGCTTTTCCGATTGAACACCATGTGCAATGTTTTAAATTTAATGGTCATGGGCACATAGCAAGGTTTTGTCCAAGAACTTTTGTATCTAATCTAAGGCAAGACAGAAGATTTCATCAGACACAAAGAATGAAACACAGACAGGGAAGAAATCATGTGCATCAAAGAAAGGAAAATAATCATCCATCAAGGATGCACAAGAGACAACCACCCAAGAGAAATGTTCAAGTTCACGAAAAGGTTCAAAATAGGGATGTAGTTGAAAAAATCAAGCCCAAGTTCAAGAAAGGTTGGAGAAAGAAAGAAGAGAGGAAATCGTGTCTCCTTGGACTAAAGGAGATTACTCCTCTATTGCACTAAGTAGCTCCAGGTAGCACATCCTCAGGGGGAGCAATCTTAAAGTTTTATTTTAATGCTCCTATGTTGTTTGGTTATCCGAGGATGAAAGGCAAGTAGTTAGGGGGAGTTGTCGTATAGTTGTCAAAATGTGTTTCAGTTCATGTAGTTTGTGGAGGTAATAAGCAGGAGCATGAGATATTGGCTTGATAGATCTGGTTTTTTTTATTATTGTGAAATCTCTCTGGTGATGGTGGTTACAATAGCAGATAGTGTCAAACTGATGTGCTTCAGTAGAACAATATGGTGAACAACTAGGTTTTCTATGCAACAGCTGATAGACGTTATTTGAGATAGAACATGCAGTGCAGGTCATCGTGTCATGGAAGCATAAGATGGCAGGTGCTGGTTTTGAAGCCTATAACATTTCCAATCTATAGATAACACATAATCCGTGTTGTGAGTATGTCTTTATTCATCTACCAA
Organism: Wollemia nobilis; assembly: GCA_028583015.1. Lineage (NCBI taxonomy): Eukaryota > Viridiplantae > Streptophyta > Pinopsida > Araucariales > Araucariaceae > Wollemia > Wollemia nobilis. The sequence continues at coordinate 1,131,780 of JAQPPZ010003287.1, read as the reverse complement.
TATTGAGGGAGGACTATGGTAAAGCTCTTCATGATCATTATGAAAATTATTGCCAAAGTGTAGCTGGGAAGGCATGCATGTCTTAACCAAAAATACAACACATTGTTTGGTATAAGAGAGCATTAATTTTCTCTAAAGAAGTAGTCGTTATCAAAGATATGCTAGAGTCAAAGCAAACAGTAGCACTAGCACCCAGTTCGTCAAGAGTGCCAAGTGGCACATGCAAGGCAGAGACGTTGAGAGAATAGTGCCTAGGTGGTGAAGCACCAAGGATGACAAGATGCCTATGCACCTAAAAAAGTCTTGCATTATTTGAGGAATGCGATATATTTCCCAAGGAAGTCGTTGAGTACCTTCACAATAAATTGGGAGTGGTTAATTTGTTTATCTTTTTGCTCATGTTTGTGATTTTTGCTAGCTGTAATAATTTGTGCCTAAGAATGTTGTGCATGGACTCAGGGGGAGTATGCAGTAGCCCTTTGGTATTATTGTCAAAGGGGAGAAGAATTATAGGAAATTGCACGTGTGTTGCCAACAATTCCAAAGGGAGAGATTGTTGAGCAAGGTGCAGCAATAGTATTGTCATTGTTGTCAACACAGTCAGACAGATCGGTTGATGCAGTGGATAGGAGTTTTAGACAGATTGGTTGATGCAATGGATAGGAGTTAAGAGGTTCTTCAGAGTATGTACAGTGATTTTCCAAAAGATCGAAGTGGCCCATATGCTAAAAATCAAAAGAAAATCACAAGGAAGAAAACTGTCGCGATATCATGACATGTTGAGCAAGGAAGAAAACTGTCACGATATCGCGACATGTTGAGCAAGAAAGAAAAACTATCATGATATCGCGACATGTTGAGAAGAAAGAAAAACTGTCACAATTTCGTGACATGTTCGAAAAGAAAGCGCAAGCAGGAAAAACTATCACGATTTTGTGACATGTTCGAAGAGAAAGTGCAAGCAAGAAAAACTGTCACAATTTCATGACATGTTCGAAAAGAAAGCACAAGCAGGAAAAACTATCGTGATTTCGCAACATGTTCGAAGAGAAAGTGCAAGCAAGAAAAACTGTCGTGATTTCATGACATGTTTGAAGAGAAAGCACAAGCAAGAAAAACTGTCACGATTTCGCAACATGTTCGAAGAGAAAGCGCAAGCAGGAAAAACTGTCACGATTTCATGACATGTTGGAAGAGAAAAATACAAGTAGAAAAAGTGTCACGATTTTGTGACATATTGCAAGAGAGATAGTACGGAAGAAAAAGTGTCACGATTTCATGACATATTGCAAGAGAGATTGTACAAAAGAAAAAGTGTCATGATTTCGTGACATATTGCAAGAGAGAGAGTCCGAAAGAAAAAGTGTCACGATTTCACGACATGTATTTTCACGGGCCAAAGCAAAGAGAAAGAGGAGAGAGAAAAAAGTGTCATGATATCGCGACATGTAGCATTTTTATGGTTCGAAGTGAAGAGAAAATGCAAGGAGGAAAAAGTGTCATGATATCGCGACATGTAGAATTTTCGTGGTCCAAAGCAAAGAGAAAGACAGAGAAAGAAAAAGTGTCATGATATCGCGACATGTCGCATTTTTGCGACTAAATGAGGAGATAGAAAGTAAGAAGGCAGAAGTGTTGTGATATCACGACAAAAGTAAAGAGGAAGAGTACAGAGGCAAAAGTGTCATGATATCGTGACATGTTTTTTTGCAAGTTCAAACCAATTAAAGTAGCAAGGAGGCGAAAGTGTCATGATATCACAACATGTTATGTTTTTGTGGGTACAAGCCAAGAAAAGAAGCAAGGAGGCAAAAGTGTCATGATTTCATGACAAGTCACTTTGGCATGAGCTAAGAAGAGAACCCAACTGAAATAAGATATGTGTTAACTGAAGTTATACGGCAGTTACAGGGGCCGTTGTAGAAGAAAATCATGTAGCTAAAATAAGAAGAGTTAACTGAAGTTAGTACAATAGTTACAGGTGCAGTTACAGAGAAAAATCATGCAGCTAAAATAAGAATAGTGAACTGAAGTCAGAATGAAAGTTATAGGGCCAGTTACGGGTTGCATGCAAAAATATGGAAGTTAAAAATAGAGTCAAAAATTTGTTATAAAAGGAGGTCTACGTGGAGAATTAAAGTGCCACTAAAAAAGAGTAAAAGTGCTCGGGATAAAAGCGAGGTAAATTTAATCTTGCAAAGAGAGCAAGAGGAGAGCGAGAGGCACACGAGAGGTGAGCGAGAGAGGTGTGCGATATGTGAAGCATGAGGAGAGTGCGCAGGAGTCGAGCGAGCAGGGTGTGTGTTGTGTGAAGAGTGGGCAATGTTGAGAAAGCAATAGACCAGTCAGGGTCTTGTAAAAGTGAAGGCATATTTATGTCAATATTCTAGTTTTAGAACAAAAGTCCAAGTTGGTGCTTGGCATCAGGGGTTGGTGCTCCTTCTAGTTGGTGTTGGTAAATCAGGGGTTGGTGCTCCTTTCTATTGGTGCAAATAAATCAAGGGTTGGTGCTCCTTCCAGTTGGTGCTGGTAAATCAGGGGTTGGTGCTCCTTTCTATTGGTGTAGATAAATTAGGGGTTGGTGCTCCTTTTTGTTGGTGCAAATAAATTAGGGGTTGGTGCTCCTTCCAGTGGGTGCTGGTAAATTGATTATAAAGTTGTTGCTTTGCAAAGGCTAGATTTGGATGGGAGTCCAAATAGTCAATTTTTGAGGAGTAGCCAAAACTGGTGAACCTCGGTACATCTTGTGTTGTGTGATGCTCTTTTGTTATATTTGCTTTATTGGATTTAAGTTTTCATTGTTTCGGCATTAAGATTTGAAGATTTAAGTTTTTAAGAGCTACACTGATTCACCCCCCCTATCAGTGTCATTGTGAGACTAACAAACTAAAGTGGTTGTGAAGAAAGTGTTGAGAAAACTTATTCAAAAGTGGAATCACATTTCTATTATTATTGAATAATCTAAATATTTGTCTACTCTAAATTTTGATGCTCTAATTGGTTTTTTAATGTTTCATGAAGAAATATTATAGGGTGCTACATCATCAAGCTTTGGAGGTGATGAAAAAGCATTGTCATCCAAGGAATATGAGAATCATGAAAATGCACAAGGAAGAGGAAGATCAAGAGGATGCAATCAAGGAAGAGGAAGAGGAGGTAAAAAATTAAAGAAATCTTGTTACAATTGTGGTAAGCTTGGTCACTTTGCTAAAGATTGTTGGTCCAAGACTTCTCAAGAAGAAGGAGGTAACTATGGAAACTATGGAGAGGAAGAAGAAACTTCAACTTTATTCTTTGCCTATGGAGAATCAGATCCAAATGACACTTGGATTTTGGATACTAATTGCTCATGACTGGCAAGGAGGAGCCTTGCTTCTTTGAAGGAGTTTTTGAAGAGTCTTATGAAGGCTCATATGAAGATATGTTTTTTGAAGAAAAAACACATTCTTATGATGGTGAATTCTTCCTTGAAGAGGAAGACATGTTTGAATAAGAGAGTTGTATCGCTCCAAATTTTTCACACCCTTACCTTTAGGCTATAGGATCCATGCCCGAAAGGGGGATGTGAAAAGGATGGCATGGTACCTCGAACTAAGAGGCCTTGCGAAGGTCCCACCTCTCGAGGGAGGTGTATTATGGTGATTTTTTGATGAATGGTGGGTTCACCAGGAAACATTTAATGGCAGTTTCCATGCCTAGGTTGGGAATGTGTTTTGTGTGTTCAATTTTATCCTTAAACATCCATATCCTAGGTTTGGCCAAAATGCATCTAAGTTATTCTATATGAAGATGCAGATTAAATGAATACAAAAAAGCAGATTAGGACAGAAAAACAAAGAAATTAAGCAAGATTAAAAATCATACCTGATCCGGATGTCTGATGAAGATTATGATTCTTGAAGCAGTCAGGATCACCTCTGATTTGACAGGATCGTCTGAGATCTGACAAAATCATCTGAGATCTGACGAATTCGTCAGAGACCTACAAATAGAGAAATAGGTGCAAAACATAGAAAATACAACAATGCTAACAGAGCGAAATAATGTAAAATGACAATAAGAACATCAAACTAAAAATTGTGAACAGAAATATGAATGCATCATACTGATTAAATAATAATTATGACTTAATTATGCATTTGATCTAGATGGGTGAACTCCAAGATGCAAGATAACATAAAATAATAAATAAAATAGCTAATTGCAGAACAAAACAGTAGGTTGAAGAGAGGAAAATGCAAACTTTGGGCACTGATTGCCTCAATGTTGACTGCAGTCGAAATCATCTTGCATTGGTATGAAATCGTCTCTGATTCGACAGGATCACCTCCGATCTGAACAAGATTTTTTGCGATGATGTAAGCTTGCTCCGGCTGAAAAACACTAAGGTACCTGCAAAAAAATTTGAATAGAACTAATGTAAATAACAATTTAGGATGCTTTAATGCGTGTGAAGTCAGTTTACAGAGAATTTCAGCCAGGGGGATGCTAAGGGGAGGGCTTAGGATTAAATAATCTTAGAAGGGAGGTTAGGAGGTTGGAGATCATCCCTATTTGGGAGATCTCCAATGGGGAGGGTATCTAACGGTGCAGACACGCTTCTGCTCGAATTAGAGATGCCGTTGGAACAGAAGCTAATTATGCAAAATCAGTTTAGGGACAAGATCATCTGGATATCCTAGTCCAGACGAAATCGTCCGATCTAAGGCGATATCATCTGATCGGCGACGATATTGTCAAACGGTCAAAACAACCTCTAAAAATGGTGCGGGAAAGGAGGAAACGGATTACACGACGGTTAACGGGCGGTTTGGGAGGTTAAAATTTGAATTTGAATATTTACTAGAGTAAATATAATTATTAAGGTTTTACTGTGCCAATTTTAGGGTGCTATATTTTGCCCCCTCTTTAGCGAATTTTCCAAAGAAAATGCATTAAAGATGAGTTCTTCTCGATCTACGAGAAAACAAAAAATTATTCCCATTTTTAGGCGACGATTCTTAGTTGAATAGTACGACAGCTTATTATGGTGCCCTCTCCATGTTTTTACCCAAATCGAACGTTTGAGGTAAAAACGTGGAAAAGCAAAATTTTAATTGTTTTTAATTGTTTTTGAATACAATTAAGAAAAAATAGGGTAAAACCCTAATTCATTTTTACTATTCACTTTTTTGGTTTTTAGAGCTCTGCAAGCAAAAATGGTGGAGACAGCGCACAGATCGACAGAGGTCCGGCGCGGGCTATGGGTAAGAGTCTAAACTTAGCTTAGAATTGTTTAATGTGAATTTACATGCTTGTTAGGTAAATTTTGATCAATTTTTGAGCATCGCGGCCGTTTTTGGGCCGTCGATGTCGTTGGGACAAAATTGTCCCAATTTCAATGAAATCGTCTCAAGTTCGTCGATTTCGTCTGAAGGCAAAATCGACGAAAGGGGGATGATTTCATCAAATTAGGGACAATTTTGGCTTGCAAAATCGGAGACGATTATGCTCAAATGTGGGACGATATCGTCCAATAGTGGACGATATCATCATTTGTAAAATTGAACTTATTTTAACTTGCATTATTGATCACTTGAGTTGTTATTAATGATTTGTTTTTTATTGTTGTTTATGTTGCAGAGAGGTTTTCTAAAAAGCAGAGAATGGAAATACAGGGGGTTGAGAGATGATTTTTCCGCTCTATCATAGGCAGAGCAGGATTAGATAGCACAGGTCGGCTTACAACATGTGGCAGAAATGCCACAAGTGTCTACAGACATGGGGCTACTGACAACCTTGGCAGAGAGGTGGTATCCGGGTTCTTCCTATTTTTGGCTACAGACAGGGGAGATGACTCCCACATTGGAGGATGTATGGAGGATTCTGATGATCCCCATACAAGGACGGTTGATCACTCCTACAACCAATCAGGGCCATGCAATGATGCGGTTGTGTGGTGACCCGAGCTTCACCCTGGAGAAGGGCGGAGTTAACATCGAGGCACTGCGTTAGATGCCTGGGGCATCTAGACTCACACAAGTTTTGGCCAAAGTGGTTGGTGGACTTCTGCTATGCCACTAGAGCGGGTGTAGGGTACCATGGGTGCTAGCAGATGTGATCTGCGACATGCGATACCATGGTTACAGGTTTGCTTGGGGCAGCTTTGTTCTATGCCGACTGTACAGGATCCTACATGGGGTCATGTACAAGGGCGACTGATGTATGGTTATGACATCACTTCTACAGGTTTGGTGCTGGGAGCACATTGTAATGCGAATGTCGATAGGGCTTCCTTTGATAGGGATTGACGGGGAGAGGCCTCGAGTTTTCTACTGGTGGCTTTGGAGAGGGTCACAGCGGCGGATTGACCTACCAATGTCCCGGAGACTGCTGGATGACCTTGTCCCAGACCAGATCACCTGGAGGCCTTGGCGAGAGCACCCAGGGTGGGCCGAGGACGGACAGGAGCTGGCTCGCATCAGGCGAGTTTACTGGCTATGGATGAAGATGGGAGAGGTGGAACTCCACTGCTATGACCGAGTTTTGCGATAGTTTGATCTACAACAGGGGATCCCATCTCTCAAGGATTATAATTTTTCTCAGACTGTTCGGGATAACACCATAGTGAGTGGGGCTCCAAACATGTAGCGCTTTTGGAGTCAGGACTCAGATGATGCCCCCATTCAACCAGTGGATGGGGACAACGCAGGGGTAGCCGATGGCTACGATGCCTGGTATGCAGGCATCTGCCCTCCTCGAACGACGAGGGCTCAGGGTCTGATTCATGCAGTTGTGTGTCAGATTTGGAGGTAGCACTAGGAGGCTATTGAGGCGGCCCAAGGTCATAGCGGGAGAGAGTAGAGGAGGCCACAGGCATAGGAGAGGTCATGGCAGTGGGAGAGGAGGGCGGAGAGACCCCCTTCTCCATAGAGAGAGAGGCCACCATCGCTCGATAAGGGCAAGGGTGTTGACACTGGGGAGAGTAGCGAGACAGCGACTCTTCGAGCAGAGACAATCCATCTCCAGGCACAGGTGCAGACCCTATAGGAGGAGGCTGCATGACACCGAGCTGAGGTGACACAGCTTAGAGATGAGATTGCACGCCTCAAAGCATGGGGTGGAGGGGCGAGCACTCGAGAACTGACATGGGCTATTTCCCAAATCACTTTCTACCAGACATTATACTATCATATGGTACCAGAGGAGGATAGACTACCACTGCTAGCTAACATCATAGATCTGATCCAGATCGGGTCATCGAGGACTTTGTCTCGATCGACAATGAGGACTTGCAGTACCACACATACTACGATGGGGCCACCTTGTCCACCTTAAGGCGGGGGAGGAGATGAGGCTGAGAGCTCGAGGGGTTCTCAAGGCTAGACTATTGCATGACATTGTACATATTGATATGATAGCATTTATTATTTTTGATAGAGGATTGAGTATGTCGAGGTACAGATTGTGGCATACCAATCCAATTTTAATATGATGTATATATATTTGATATATATATGAGATGAGATATGTTTTTGATCATATGACTTGTGTCTTATGTATTTGTATGATGCTTTTAATATTTTGATTGATTGATTTGATAATTCATGTAATTATGTCATTGGAAATATTATGGTTTGAATGTCATGCTGTAAGATTTTAAATGAAATAATCTGATGTAACAAATTGGTTGTTTGTGATGTGATGTGATAAAAGATAAAAAGAGACTTCTAACAATAATTTCAAAGGACATTATCGCTATTATAGACCATTTCATGGAGTCGCCGCTCACTCGGTCGTCAATCTAATCCCAGTATAGAAATATTGTTAAGAAGTAAAAGAGTGTTTAAGAGACTGTATTAAGACTTTGGTGCAATGGTGCAAATGATGATGATGATGATTTTTTTTCAGATTTTCATAAAATAGTATGCATGAAATAATGTTAAAATGATTTTTTGCTAGGCATAAATTCCTAAGTGTGATAAATTTTTTGGATAATTCCCTAGGAATTATACCATCATTGTAAAATTGAAGGTTGACATAATGACATGAAATAGTGATAATGTGTTTGCTTTTTAAAAGCATAATTTGTGTAACATAATGATTGAAGTCATATGTTTTTTATGATTTTTAAATAAATGGGGAATAAAAATTGTTACAATGGTTTGCGCTAGGCATAGAATATGTAGGTATAGACTTATACCATCATCGCGAAATCCAAAAAGAGATAGTTTTATTGCATGGTTGACTTTTAACAAAAGAAAATATGAAGATAAGGACTTGCGCTAGGCATAAAATTCCAATTTTGGTTGTGGAACTATACCATCGTCGTGAAAGTCGATAATATATATATGTATGTGTGTTTTGATTGTATGGGTTTGAAAGAAATTTTAATCTTTTGATTATGCATGTAGTTGTCTTTATACTAAACAACTGTACTTGAAGAAGAAAATGAATTCCAAACAATGTGCAAAAAATATATTTCAAAGTACTTTAAAGACAAAAGTTAGATTTATAAGGAATCCCATGTGCATATGTGAATTCATTTCCAATCTTGATTTATCATAATGATACACAAAATATCTCAAATATAAAATGTGTGTGCAATTGCTATGTTCATTTACCAGTTTTGAGCAAGATAATATGATACAAGTGATTTGAATGAACCAAATAAGTGTTCATTAACCATGATGTAGATGCATATAACCATACTAGACTACTATGTAAGTCGGATTATCAAGAGCTAGCTAATCCATAAGCGGACATAGGTCTATACAAAAGAAGGTCGCTAATGTGACGGACATATCGCCACACTAGGAGTTACCCAAGGCCAAGCAGGTTGGGCACAAACCACCTGTTATGGGGCTTACCTCACAGTTTTCGAATAATTGAGAATTCTAGGGATTCAAGCTCATCAACCCTTCTTTTCTTTTCAAAGGGTAGGGAAAGAGATTTTATTGCTTTCTTTTTGCTTTCTTTTTTTTTTCATTCTTTTGTATTTTTGCTTGATTTTTGAGATAATGCTTGAAACATTGTTGTAATGATATAAAATAACATTTTTCTTTTTCTCTTTTTCTTGAAATTTGCTTTTGTTTTTTTTGTTCTATACTAGGGATACTTGCTCGGATTAGCTGTAGAGCAAGGGATTTTTATTCTGGGTAGGGGTGAGCTTGTCCTTTTGCCAATTCTCAAAGATTCTAGACCATGTGCATGATAGGATAGCAGGGGAAACTTTTCGCTCAAGAAACCACTTATACTATGTAGCAAAGCATGGAAATTACAAATATAATCATTTTATTGTGAAAAGATGTGCTTGGTTTAAGTAAATAACAAGATCAATTCTTTGTGCTCAAATTTATTTAATTGAATTTTGTGAACTTTGATATAAGAGAGATTAGTAATCATGCCAGATAAAATCAAGATATTTATTTTTGTGAGTGTGAAAGTGAGGGATTCCAAATAAATGCTAATTTATCCAAAATAATTTGAAACATATAATTGCAACATTTTTAAGCAGATACATATAAATAAATACTATTTTTGAGAAGCTTTGAGAATGTTGACTCTCTCTTTCTTCTTTATATTATTTTGGTTTTGAAAGAGTAAAGAATATTGTTGTCTTGATTTTTATTATTTTTGAAAGAATTAACAAGTGCCCAATAAATAAATGCAACAAATAGTTTTGAATATTTTGATGATTATGAATGTTTTTGGTGTTTTTGAATTTATAAATTGAAAGAAATACAAAATAGTGATTTTGAAATATTTTAAACAAATATATACAAGGATGAAATGACCAAATTTATACATAGTAACGTTTAAGATGCAAAATGTTTATGGGTTCTTTGAGTTCTTTACCATCTAAGGTAGATAATTTGTATGCTCCTGATTCAAATTTAGCAATGATAAGGTATGGTCCAAGCCAGTTGGGCTCAAATTTACCTTTAAGGTCCTTAGTTGCATTAGTATTTTTTTGAAGATTTTGAGGATTTTGATTTTTTTGTATTTTGATTTTAATTGAAATTGGTGGTATATACAAGATGATCTATATACACTATACAAGGTTATTTGAGTATAGCATGTCTAAGGTTGCTTCAAAATCAAAGGAGGTTTTGAAGGATAATCTGGTTGAGATGAAGGTAAGAACAAAAGATGATAAATAAAAGGTAGTGATAACAAAAGCTTTGTTATAATGTAGAAGAATGTAGAAAAAGATTTGACTTTTATATGTGGAAAATGGATCATGTTACAAAATAAAATATCCGAAAGATAAGAAGGTTCTTCATTTTTATCACTATCTTGCAAGTCTTGATAAGATGGAGGGAGCAGATGTGAAAAATATGCATGGATGTTATTTGATAAACAAGGATGATCCTATATGGATGAAGAAAAGTGATGGATAGAAGATAATTGTGACAATAGAGAATGTATAGAACTTGATGTTTAAACCATTAAATATTCTTCAAATGGTGTTGGGTCATTATGTATGGTAACAATTTTATTTTCAAGTGCAAACTTCAAACATTGGTGAAGAGTGGAAGGGACAACCCTCATCGTATGAATCCAAGGACTCTGGAGAAGTAGTTTGTAAGGTGAAGGACAATATCCTACATAGAATAAAGTATCCAGGATCTTGGATCCGATATTGAGGGGAAACATTATAGTACCTCAAAATTCTTGAATTTCATTGTTAAAAGATTTTATAAGAACTTTTGATTCATTAATATCTTCTTCATTTGTTTTGAGTTTTTGGAATAATTGATAAGTGCATAAATTAAGAGAGGAGTCATTATCTACCATGATAGTTCTAACAAGTGTTTCTTTACTAGATCCTGTAATGTAAAGATAGGAGTCTTCTTGTGGAGTAGAGGAAGGAATATCCTCATCATAAAATGAAATATGGTTAACCTCAAGAGGGTTTACACCATTAATTATTTTCTTAGAGAAAATATGATGAGGAACAAATTGTTGGCTAGGTATTTTGAACAAAATTTCCTTGTGATAAATTTGTAATACCTCTAAAAGGGATATCTTTGCTTGAGGATTAATCACTTGTTGTTGGCTATCAAAGTGGATTTCAGTTTGAGATTTTGATTCTAAAGATGAGCTTTCTATGCTTACATTCCATTTTGGATCATTCTCTAGAGTCAAAGATAGTTTTGAAGGTTGGTCAAATGAGGAACTTATATCTTGAATATCAGATTGAATTGCTGAAACTTGAGGTTGCTCATTTGTAGTTTTTGTTGCAATATTAGTAATATCATCACGATGGGACACATTAACATGCAATATTTGATTGGTTTCTTGTTGATAATTGAGTAGGGGTTCTTGGGAGATCCTCATGTCTTGATCGATTATTGGTATTTTATTGTTTACTGGAGATTTATCATCAGTTGTAGATTGTAATTCCTTTATATTAAAAATACCCTTATCAATCAAATATTGAATTGCATATCTTAAATCTTTACATTTTTGTGTCATATGTCCATCCACTCTATGATATTCACAATGTAGCTCAGGTTTAAACCAATCTGCTGTGGTATCAGGTTGTCTTATGGAAGGGAGTTCAATCCTATTTGTATCAAGTAAATGCTTGAGAATTATATCCATTGGTTGATTGAGCTTTGTAAATGTACGTGATGAAGGTTTTCAAGGGGTTTTTGATATGTGCCTTAGTAGTTCAGTCATAAAAGGGCCCAATGGTTTCTCACCTCTACTTTCTTTATTATGGGTAGAATGATGACAGGAAGATTGCGAAGCATGAGGTGAGTACATGGTAGAATTGGAAGAATAAGTATTTTCTTGTTGAAATGGATGTGTTGTATTAAGAGAAGAATATTGAAAAGGTGGCGGAGGATTGTATGTGGAACGATAGACATAATATGGATATATGGGAGAATAGATAATATCGTTATGAAGAGGATTGGCAAAGGGATTGTTTTGTTGGGTTATGGATGAAAAATAAGAAGAGTGTGATGGAGGTGATGTTGAATAGGGATGAGGTTGGTCATAATCAACAAATGTATTTGGCTGAATTCTTCCAACATTACTGATGGGCTCATATTGATTTGAGTAAAAACTCATGGTTTCTTTAGTACTTCTAAAAGTAATATTTAACATCTACTATTTAGAATTGAATCTAAAACATACAAACTTGAAATGATGATTTTGTTTTTGTTTTTCTTATATACATATATTTTTTTGTTTTGTTTTCAAAAGGTTTTAAATGCATTCACGTCGGGTTCACCAAAATGTATCGCTCCAAATTTTTCACACCCTTACCTTTAGGCTATAGGATCCATGCCCGGAATGGGGATGTGAAAAGGATGGCACGGTACCTCGGACTGAGAGGCCTTGCGAAGGTCCTACCTCTTGAGGGAGGTGTATTATGGTGATTTTTCGACGGATGGTGGGTTCACCAGGAAACATTTAATGGCAGTTTCTATGCCTAGGTTGGGAATGTGTTTTGTGTGTTCAATTTTATCCTTAAACATCCATATCCTAGGTTTGCCAAATGCGTCTAAGTTATTCTATATGAAGATGCAGATTAAATGAATACAAAAAAGCAAATTAGGACAGAAAAATAGAGAAATTAAGAAAGATTAAAAATCATACCTGATCTGGATGTCTGATGAAGATTCTAATTCTTGAAGCAGTCAGGATTGCCTCTGATTTGATAAGATCGTCTAAGATCTGAAAAAATCATCTGAGATCTGACGAATTCGTCAGAGACCTACAAACAGAGAAATAGGTGCAAAACACAGAAAATACAACAATGCTAACAGAGGGAAATAATGTAAAATGACAATAAGAACATCAAACTAAAACTTGTGAACAGAAATAAGAATGCATCATACTGATTAAATAATAATTATGACTTAATTATGCATTTGATCTAGATGGGTGAACTCCAAGATGCAAGATAACATAAAATAATAAATAAAATAGCTAATTGCAAAACAAAACAGTAGGTTGAAGAGAGGAAAATGCAAACTTTGGGCACTGATTGCCTCAATGTTGATTGTAGTTGAAATCATCTCACATTGGTACGAAATCATCTTTGATTTGACAAGATCGCCTTTGATCTGAATAGGATCGTCTGCGACGATGTAAGCTTGCTCCGACTGAAAAACACTAAGGTACCTGCAACAAAATTTGAATAGAACTAATGCAAATAACAATTTAGGATGCTTTAATGCGTGTGAAGTTAGTTTACAGAGAATTTCAGCCAGGGGGATGCTAAGGGGAGGGCTTAGGATTAAATATGCTTAGGAGGGAGGTTAGGAGGTTGGAGATCATCCCTATTTGGGAGATCTCCAACGGGGAGGGTCTCTAATGGTGTAGACACGCTTCTATCTGGATTAGAGATGTCTTTGGAACAAAAGCTAATTGTGCAAAATCAGTTTAGGGACAAGATCGTCTGGACGTCCTAGTCCAGACGAAATCGTTTGATCGGTGAAGATATCGTCAAACGGTCAAAACAATCTCTAAAAATGGTGTGGGAAAGGAGGAAACGAATTACACGGCGGTTAACGGGAAGTTTGAGAGGTTAAAATTTGAATTTGAATATTTACTAGAGTAAATGTAATTATTAAGGTTTTACTACGCCAATTTTAGGGTGCTACAAGAGTGATGATGAAATTCTTCCTTGAATAGGAAGACATGTTTGAATAAGAGAGTGATGATGAAATTCTTATTGAAGAGAAGAAAGAAGAAGATAAGGAATCCCTTCATGGAGAAGAGGATGAGAAGGAGAAGGAGCCTTGTGCAACTCTCATTGGAGAGAGTCATTGTGAGCCACCCATAGTTGAAGACATGTCTTGTAAAGGCATGGAAAATTGTAATAGTCAATTATTTATTTTAGGAGGAGAAAAATATGAAAATAAAAATTGTACTAATGAATTTTTTGCAGGAATGGCATGCTTTGAAAGCATTCACATTGATAGCAAAGAGGAAGAAGAATTTGAAGATAAAGGAAGAGAAACACTCACATTGAAGTGTTCCTTGCTTGAAGACCACCTAGATGATGAGATGGTGTATGATGGAGAATGTCTCACAAATGAAAAGTGTATTATGGAGAATGCACCTACAATTCTCATGGAGGAGAATAAATAATATGATGATGGAGAAGTAATGTTCATGGAATATCATTGGCTTGAAGACCATTCACTTAGAATGGATGTGTGCTCTCTTGAAAGAGCAAATAAAGTGATGTGGGATGTTGATCCACAAGAAAATTTTGATCAAGAGGAGATGGAAGCTATAATATTCTTGTTTGAAGATCACTCATCAAGGGTGAAGGATGTGTTGTGTGAAGAAAATAACACACAAGAATAGTTGATAGTTGCTCTTGAAGCAACATACAATGAAGGAGAAATGCCACAAAATAGCTTTATGGGGAGCACCAAATATAATCACACTGGAGGTAATGTTTTTGTGATTAATGATTTGTTTTTTGTGAACAAGTATTTGAAGAAAGGATGAGAATGTCTTATAAAGGTATTTTTGAGAGATGATTGTCTTGTAGAGACATTTTTGGGTGAAGTTATTTCATTTGCAAAGGACATGGATAGAATGGTGATGAGAACCATGGTTATGTGTTGGATTTATTTTGTGTTTAAAATTCCTTGGAAGGAATCTAACGCAACCACAGAGCACGCGCCCAACTGGTATACTAATCTATACCATCGAAAACATAAAGATCCACATAAAAGTGCACAAATCGAACGAATAACACCAACTAATGCAAATTATTCTTGTATTGATATTTCAAAGGATCTCGAGTTATAAAAATGCCCCCCCTCGGGGTCACTCCAAAGACGATACAAATGTTTACAATAGCCAATGCCCTCAATAGGGTAGGCGTGCTTGTAGATTTGCTCCGATGACTACTCACAAACTGCCTTGGGGTAGAGCTAACCTCCTCTGTGATGTGGAAGGATTATGATATAGGCTCCTTTCTGCACTTGTCTCCCTATGAACAAGAAACAACAATGCATGATTATATAGATTGATAGCCTCTCGTGATGAGGCCCTTTAAAGGATTATACATGTAAATGCCATCAAACTAATGAAACAATAAAGCATAAAGAAAGGTTCTACACTATTCTAATTGTATCAAGAATTACACTACAATATACAAAACATGAATAAAAACATGATGTATTGAACAAATGTTGAATTGAAAGCAATAAAGCATCAAAATATCCAATATACTTCTACCCACTACAATGCATAAAATGCCTAATTCCTACGGTTAGAATTTCTCTAAAAATACAATTTAACCTATGAAAGAACTAATCGGACTAACCTATGCAGTAAAAATCAAACTGAGTAAGGTGATACCTAACCTATTGCAAACCATAGATGTGAGGGGCGGTCTGCACTATAAACCATGGTTGACAGTCGTAGTTTGACCCCTGATGTTTTTTCCCTTAGAATTAGGGGCAGTGGGCTTGACCTCGTCTGAATTGATGTTCAAGGGTCGCCTTTGTTATCCTCTAACAAATTTGGTGGTCAAATCGCTATGAAGGGCCTTTGTTTGCTTGGATTTGTGTTTCTTGATCCTCCTAGGCACCTAGGGCATCCATGGCTAATTGATCATTGAATGGATAGCAAAGGGGATCTCAAATGCACAAGGTCATTATGCAATTTGATAGGGCTTCGCTGCTCTCTTGATTAATTAGTTTGCTTGATAATTTGACAATGCTTCACTATACAAATTATCTCTCTTCCATCCTCTATTTTCCACATTGAAAAATTGGGATGCTTATAGCATGCCCCTAGGGCTAGGGGTGGATTCATGGAGAAGCCAAGATCAAGAAGGTTGGTTAGGACAGTTAGGATGGAAGCATCTGGAATCTTTCGTCCTCCAAATGCCTCATTCTAGATCTCTTGGTCATTCCAACTGATTTGGCTCAGATGGAAGGCCTAACTAAACTCCAGTTCAAACCACAGGTCACAGCTACGGTGTAGACTAGAGACTATAGGTGTCAACCATGGTTTAGATTGGAGATCATAGGTCTGGGCTACGATTCATACTGCTTAGGCCAGAATGCCTAAATTGAGTGGTTAGAACCACTACTCTATCTTGAATTCTATCCAAGATCCTTCATATGGTTTTGTAGCATGTCCATATGAGTAGTCACCCTCGGCATGATGTATTTTAGGTGTCTAAAAAATCACGTAAAGCCATAGTAAAAAGTGAAACATTGTGTGAGGATCAACAATTTGTTGTTGCATTTGTAACTAGCTATTGTATAGTTATATTTTATTTGAATATCTGTGTAGAGGAATGTGAAATTGTAATATGGCAAAACCATCTACATAAGATGATGCATTGTACATATTCAGTAGGAGTATTAGGAGCTGAAATATGATTTTAAGACCATAGATTGAATGATGAAATAAATTTAATAGATTGGTTATTGAGAATCAATAGTTGTGAAATTATGGGAATGCCATCATTTGAAGGAGATTTTGATTAAGGGGGAGTCACTCATCAAAATAAGGACTCAATTACTTGTAGGAAGAAAAAACCACAAAAGGAGTTTCTCAAAGCTTAATATGTAAAGCTGAGAGACTATCTTGTCAGCCCTCTCAACTTTTTAGGGAGAGAATGTTGGAAATCCCTAAGTCATAGTCATTATTGTTAGAATATTAGAAGATATAAGTCATTATTGTTAGAGTATTAGAAGATATATATTTACATAGCATTTAAGGAATAGAATTTTTTTAGAATATTGGTTAGAGTCTTTATAGCCGTCTGTTTTGTTGGATTGTCATAAGTCTATTATGAGTCATGATTTGTTATGTTTTCAGCTATATATATTGTAACCTGAGCAAACTTGATAATATAATGAGCCAGAAATCTCACTATGGATGTGGTATTATGAGAACTTGTCAATAATATAATAGTGATATACCTAGATGACATGACAATGTTCTCTCACCAAAAGGAATATTACATAACACATCTCAAAAGTGTGTTCAAGAAATGTAGGGAGTTTGGCATCTCCATAAATCCTAGGAAATTCATCTTCATTGTGGAAGAAGGAATTCTACTCAGTCATGTTGTCTGTAATTCTGATCTAGCTATAGAATTTAATAGGGTGAAGGCACTATTAGATCTCCCCATCCCCCTAAACAAAAAAGGCTTTTAATCATTCTTTGGCCAGATCAACTTTATGCACAAATTCATAGCTGATTTTGTACAAATAATTAAACCCATGAAATAGTTGTTAAAAAAGGATGCTATGCTCAAATGGATAGACATGAGGAAAAAATCCTTCCAATAGACCAAAGAAAAAATAGCTCAAGCCCCCATCTTGGTGAACCCTAACTAATCTAGGGATTTCATATTATACGCTATTGGTGAACAAGGAAGCTATGCTGTAGTGTTCATGTAGAAGGGAGATGACAATGAAGAAAGGACCATAGATTTTTTGAGTTAGACTATGTAAGAACATGAAGAAAAATATAACTTCATTGATAAATAGATCTATGCAATAATGAAGTCTTTAAATGTTTTTAGGTATTTATTATCATAGAGCAGGGTTATCATTTATATAATTCACCTCGATGTACAAAACTTCATCATACAAGGGGAGCTTGGTGATACAAGAGCTGGTTGGGTGACAAAAATACAAGAGTATGACATAGAAATACACTCAACCAAGCTAGTGAGAGATAAAACTATGCCAAGAACTCGTAATGTAATCTTCATCAGAGTACATAGCTTGTTAGACAACTTGTTAGACTCAAGAAGCAACATTAGATGACCTTTAGAGCAACTTGATTGGATAGAGGAGTTGATTAGGTATTTTCAAATTGGGAAGTGCCCAATAGGCTTGAATGCCTCACAGTGAAGGACGTTCTAAATCTAAGCTTTGAAATACACTCTGCTACTTGAGGGATTATATAGAAAAATTTGGATGGAGTACTACTTTGATGTGTAACAGAAGAGCAAAAACAAAAAATATTGGAGGAATTCCATGGAGGTTTATTAGGAGGACACTACTTAGGGAGGACCACTACCCTAAAAATCATTAGGACTAGGTGTTACTGGACAAACATTTTCATAGACACCTTTAAAATAATGAGAAACTATGAGGAATTACAGAGACACGTTGGGAGAAATATGAATGCTTCATTGCCCCTAAAGTCCATTTTTTTAAGCGAAAAACCCCTTGTGGGGCTGCATTGGTCTGAGAGACCATGAATAGGGGGTTCTACACCGTCAAAGTCACACGAGAGTTGCACCCGATCCTACCCACACCAACATTATCAATTGGATTTTGGATACCCAATTCAGCTTTTTGGTAGGGTGGAGATTTGAACCTGGGAGATTGAGATGCCCCTTTTGAGATGAGTTGTGAGATTGAACAATGCTGAGACAAATAGACCTCCTAAAATGATGCTAAAGGTTATGATCATTAGTCTGATCAGCATTAGATTCCCAAGGTCCAGCAAAAGGATGTGTATCCTGGAATCATTGCTTCCAACGTGGGAAGGTTTACATTTGAAAAGTCTGCACTTGTCATCAGACATTCGGGTAGCTTTGGTGCTACAATAGGAGTTAGGCCTATATAACCGACGGATGAGAGCTACAAGTAAAATTTCATATTTGCTATTTATCCTAAGCAAAGGGGGAAGCTTATGATAGCTATTAGCAATGATTCGTGAGGATGAACGTAATTTTGACAAGATCAAGGGATCTACGATCTTTGGGATCTTTTATTGATTTTGATTATGACATGAAATTATGACTACCCCCTCAAGTGACAAGTCGATGAGGTTAATGACAATGTTTAAAGCAACAAAATCGCTTGACCATAATGAATTATCCTGAACAACTTTATATTTGAGACGTTTAATGCCTTGGCTAGGTCTAGTTCAACTTATGATTGCAACGCTTAGTAGTATTTGCATATCTCTATCCCATGGAGCAGTCAGGATATGATAGCCATCTTAGAGAGTCAAGATAATACAAATTCAAGAATACTTGTGTTGAATCATATTTTCGATGATCTGCTAAAAAATGTCATAAAATAAATGACAATTTTACCCCAAATGTCCTTATTGTGATCTACTCATCTTTTCGGATTGGATGGATTGCAAGTCGCTGCAACCACCAAGTTTATAGAATAAATCACTGAATACAAGGTGCATTTGGTTTTTCATTTGTTTGATTTTTTTGTGTTAAATTTTGTATATATTGGATTGATCTTGGTGCTTTTAATGTCACCAAATTTGCAATTTTGATCATTTATTATGATTTTTATCCATCGAGATTCATTAATTTACCTTTTTAGACCTTCCCACGATGGGTTTTTAGCACATTTATTACTAATTGTAGACTACAGGTACAACCAATGGTTTCCCCTACCAAATTTTGGGGACCGTAGGTCAGACCTACAGGCGAAAATCCCTAGTTTGTGGATCGTGGGTGTCAGCTACGGTCCGTAGAGACTAGGCGAACCTATAAATTGAAAGTTGATTTGCAATTTTTCATTATTTTCCTGCAACGTTGAGCAATTTAAGAGTTCTAAGAGAGAGAAGACATTCCCTGATATAGAATGATGTAAAAATCAACAACTTGTACACTCATTATTCCCTAATTGTGGACCCTGATCAGCCATCGATTAGCCAGGGGCAGGGTGTGGGCAAGGTAACTCAAAACCAAGACCTCGCACTCCATATCAATAAAATAAACCACACTTAATAAATGCAAAAATTGAACCTCATTAAACTGTCGGTAATGAACCCCACTAGTTTAGGCTATATTAGAATTTAATTTTATGCATGAGTGGTCTAGGAGGGTATCCTAAATGGGTGCCACTCCTAAAAAATAGCTGGTAGCTACGGTTCCTAGTTGGCAAAATAGGAACCGTAGGTTTTAGCTACGGCCCCCAATTTGCAAATTAGGGATCGTAAGTTATAGCTGTGGTTCCCAATTTGCTAATTGGGGATCGTAATTTTTAGCTGCAGTTCCCAATTTGCAAATTGGGGATCACAAGTTGCAGTTGTAGGCTGCAATTGCTTGTGTTTTTTGTTGTTTTTTTTTTGGCATTGCTTAGCTAGATTTAGTTTACAATATTTTTTTTCTTTTTAAAAATTAACGTCTAGAGCGCAGGAGCCTAACTTGATGAAGACTCTCCATGAGGCCTTATCAAATGATGACCAAGCATGGTTTCGAGCCGTCGGGTTTGGTTATGTCATGGATCTACCCACCATTAGGGTATATCAGGCCTATATTACTACGTTGGCCCAATGCTGGAATGCATGGACCAACACATTTCACCTACCTCCTAGTGAGATGACCATCACACTGGAGGACATCTATAGCATATTCAAGATCCCTATCAACAGTGGGGCTGTCATTTCCTTTGCCTACATGACAAAGGATATCATTTTTGCTACCATATTCAATGATCAGATTATCGATGCATAGGATAATGCAGACCATGGAGGGGTGCACATCAGGGACTAGTATCGGGATGAAATATTCTCTGCTCGAGAGGCCTTGTTCATGCACCTCATCATTCAGATTGTCCTTCCAGACTCCTCAGGCATGAGTATTCCCTAGAACATGATAGCCATTTCTTGGAGGGTGCTTTAGAGCTCAACGAAGGAGCCACTGCTACTAGCCTGGGGGAGCACTTTACTATGTTAGCTCTACCAGGAGTTGTACCAAATTACAGAGCAAAGCCATAAGGGCATCAACTGTAGGCTTTTACTATAGATTTAGGGGTGGCAACACATCTGGATCAAGCATCCTATTGATCTTCCTCTGTGCATAACTACCCTAGATGATGCTCATCAGTGTTATATTGCCTGTTGGCCTTGTGTTGAGGAGGTTTTCCACAGTAGGGCTCATGCTAGGGATACACATCATTATATCATCATTTTTGTAGCACTTGGGCTGAGGGACATCGCCTGGTGCCCCTACATGGATTGTCCAATATGACCAGAGGCAGACGAGTGACTACGATGGGCCCACTATGATAGATGGTGCATCTGGCATAAGCTAGATGTGAGAGAGTACCAATTTTTCTCTTGTATCCTGCGATAGTTTGGCATGGTGCAGGACCTACCAGATATGCTCCTCAGGTACAAACGACTAGCTTTGGAGAGGGATCTCCCATTGATAGTTCCTTCACAACTAGGGGATGCACCTGACGACTTCCAAGAGTTAGGAGTTGAGACTACTGGGACCATGCTCAACTATTATGGGTGGTGGTCTCTGTTTAGATGGCATTATATCGAGCCTTTGGGTTGAGAGCCAATAGAGGTAGAGGTAGATCTTGAGGGGTGTAGGGTACACCAATGTACTGAGGGTGGTTGGGGTGTAGAGGCCACCACTGAGGACCTACCAACGATTGAACCTAAGGAGGATGCTCTAGATGAGGGTGAGGTCCCTCTTGACAGTGTAGAGGAGCAGCTTCTAGCATAGGTTGTTGACTTGTAAAGTCAGATTGGGTGATTCCATATGCAGTAGCGAGAGAGAGATACTACCATGGACACTCTGGAGGTGAAGGTGGCTGATAGGAAATAGTGCCTAACTGAGGTGTAGGGATAGATATGAGAGCTCATGACTTGAGCTACTAATGTAGAGGCCCATGTGCAAAGACTACAGACTGCCCTAGAGTTGGCATAGGTACAATAAACTATAGCAGAGGTGGAGCGAGATATCACTTGAGCAGTGATGGGAGCTTCTATGGAGCCTTATCAGGCTATTATGGGGCCACTTGTGATACCAGCAATAGGTACACTAGCTACATAGGATCTGACTACTGAGTTGATGTGACTATATGGTATGGTCATGAGGACCAATGAGATACATGTAGCTCGACTTACCTGCATTGATCAACTGGTCAGATATATAGAGATGTAGGGGCTACCAGTTCCTGAGGATCCTTTTGTCATAGAGTTGTAGTGTACCAGATCTAGGACTTCAAGGTAGTCCATAGCTAGCTCAAGTCATAGGACTCATAGGACTGAGAGGACACACAAGTCCTCTAGCATGCACATAGCAAGGTCATAGGCCAGGGCTAGAGATCCAAGGCAGACATCAAGGACCTCCAGCCAAAGGACTAGCCTACTGCATCTACTAGTTTCCCATGTGCTAGGTGCATTTGGGTTTGGAGGTAGGTAGGATCCACAACAAGATCCACCACAGGTGCCAAGTCATCTAGGAGAGCAGGCTCCAGACCATAGTGCAAAGGGAGGCAGTGAGAGCTCTAGTATAGGGGGAGCAGCCTAGATCTATTTATTAGCATCTACCTACTATAGTTTGATGTATCATTTTATGTGTAAGGTCGAGGACCTACACAGTTTTAGCCTACAGATATTTTGTACTCCCTATGTACTCATTTGGACACATATATATGATATGTTCTTTCATGGCTCATTATGTGTAAGTGTGTGTTTATTAATTTTTGATTTTATGTTTATTTGATGCACATGGATGCAATGCGTATTTAAATGCTATGTTTATATGATGCAATGTATAGATGTCATGCACTATATAGCTATTATTTTTTTATGATGGTGATATGCAGTGATCTAGATGATTAGATGTGCGACATATGATGTATGTAGATGGATGCGATGTTTATTTTTTTAACACATATTTATTTTTGCTTTGTGGGCATGCATATATTTTATGCAGTTTATGATATGCTATGCAATGTATGGTAATGCATTATGTACGAAATCATAATCTAATGGAAATGAACCTGTATGCTTTAATCACTTAGAACATAAGGAATGAATGTAAAATGTGTATATCAATTTTTAAAATATGACACCATAGAATGTATAACAATGATGCAAAATAATTGATAATTCTCATTACAAGAACTTAATCAATTAATCACCCATATATGAAATGCAATGAAATGGATTGGTAAAATGCTTAATGAATGATTATGTCATTTCATACTATATAGTCAATGGTCATCTAAACATCATTTCTGATCTTCATGCAGTATCTATCTTATATATTTGATTGAACTTTGTAAAATGCATTTTGATGAATGAATGACTCGTATTTCTGCATTCTGATGAGATTTGGTATTTTGTTGCTATTGGAGCACTTTTTGGGTTTTTCCTTGAGACTCAAACACCCTAGTAGACCTCTCCAAAAATCACATACTAACTATACCAGGCTTATATTGGAGAAGGCTTTTGCCGTGACAGACCCAACTGTTCATAATCCCTGTGTGTGCATGTGAGTATTTTTAGATAGATCATAAGCATACCCCATATGTCAGTCGGGACTCTTTCAACCCATATATGAGATAGGGTTCCCCATACGATTGTATCATCCTTGTTTTAGCTTTTATTAGACTTATACAGCTAGAAAATCCTAAGTACCTAGAGCTATCTCATCTTGCAAATTGATCAGGGCTACCCCTCCAAATGCAGGAGGGACTCTTTCAACCCATTGCTACGTTTGGGGATCACCCAATAGAACTACCCCTCCAATTGTAGGCGGGACTCTTCCAACCCATTTCTATGATTGGGGATCACTCTATGGCTTTCAAAAGGTGTAAAATCTAGGGATTCAAGTTCTCACCATTCTTACTTGCTCAGATGTAGTGATAAAAATCACTGTTAGTCCACATGTTACCACTTTATTTGAGAAAGGGACTTTTATAGTGCTTTTGATTCACTATGTCACTTTACATTTTGAAATTGAAATTTGAATTTTTTTTTTGCACTTTGTAACTTGGGATTTAACTTTTGCGACTTTGGGATTTATAGGGGAAATTCTTGTCCTTTTTCCAAAGTACACCTTTCTAGACCAACTATTTGCAAGATAAGTAGGTCGTGAGACCCATCTCTCTAGAGACCTAAGACTGCTTTCATGGCTTTCATCCTATCTTGTCTTAGCAATATTTTATATTGTTTTTCTTAGTGATGGGATTCTGATATGTCGAGGCACTATCCCAACTAATGACCTTGTCTATAATAGCAAAGCAAGCTTTCTACAATATTTGAAGAACCCACTAGGTATGGCTGAGTGACACGAAAACTTAATACACATAGGTCTCCAAAATAGGTATTGTGTATGAATGCAATGAATTATGATAAATGCAAGGGTACATGATTATCATACAAATGTGTGACTGTTTGTAAAACTTTGATAAATGCACTACACTCTACTACGGAATGCAATGGATGAAAAATGCCTAAATGCAATATGATGATGTGAATGCATGTGAATATGCATATGAAAATGCAAATGCAAATGTTTTTGGATTTAGGCTTTATCAATTTTTTTGGACTTTTATATATTTTTCTTAATTTTTATAGGTTTTTGAGCTTTCATATTTGACCAAACGATGAGTACATGTCCTTGGAGATTTTTAGGGTTGACCAACCAATTTTTGGAAATCCTTGGAGCCTTTTGACTTGACCAAAGGTTTTATAGCCGCCTTTGGAACCTTTTAGTTAAAAAAAATCTTAGAAAGAGGGCATGGAGCCTTTTGGGATGACCGAGAAGTTATAGGAACTTTCAAAGCCTTTGGGTTGACCAAGCGATTTTTGGGAATCCTTGGTGCCTTTTATTGACCAAGCTTCTTAATCAGATAGCTTGGGACCTTTTGAGATGACCGAGCGATTTAGAAAAAACCTCTCAAGGCTTTTGGGTTGACCAAAGGGCTTACAAATGCCTTTGGTGCCTTTACTTGACCAGACTTCTTAATTAGATAGCTTGGGGCCTTTTAGGTTGACTGAGCGATTTAGACAAAACCCTCAGGGATTTTGGGTTGACCAAAGGGCTTACAGATACCTTTGGTGCCTTTACTACACTCTCAAGCATAGAACACCTTAATATGGATGATATTGAGAGGCTCAAGCTCATCCACACCCTCTAGTGACGTTAGGCGATAGGTACCTAGACCAATATTTTTAGATATGATGTAAGGCCCTAGCTAGTTAACCGTGAATTTGTCTCGCATGTCATGCAGAAAATTTGAGTTCTATTGGTTCTCTTTTGCACAAGATCCAAATTCAAAGTCTCTTTGGTGGACTTTGATATTGTAAGCTCATTTTAATCACTCCTGATAAACACAAAGATGCTCGAGGGCATTCACATGACGTTCATAAAGCAACATCAATTGATCGAGGTGAGCTTGTCATGCAGTGTCGTCATCAATGAACTCTTTCAATGCGACACACAACATTAGAATTTCCAACTCTAAGGGCATAATGGCCTCAGTGCCATATACTAGTGAAAATGGTGTTGCCCCAATGGGTGTTCGAATGCTAGTCCTATAAGCCCATAGTGCAAGGGGTAGCTATATATGCCAATCCTTGTGGTGTTCTTGCACTGTATTTTTTAAGATGGCTACCATAGTCTTTTTTGAGGCCTCAGCTTGCTCATTTGCTTATGGATAATATGGAGTTGCAAAACTATATTGAATGTAGTATTTAGATGTTAAAGACCACATAGTTTTGTTCTTAAGAGAAGTTCCATTATCCAAAATTATTTTGGATGGTATCCCAAAATGACATATGATATATGGAGAATGAATTCTATGATGCAAGCTCCAGTGGTCATTGTAAGGGGAATGGATTCCACCCACTTTGTAAAATACTCAGTAGCCATGATAATAAATTTATGTTGACCTGATGATGGAGGGAAATCTTGCCAATCAAATCTAGTCCCCACTGAGAAAATGGCCAAGCCGCCTGAATGGGCTGTAAGGCCTATGATGGCAAGTACATAAGATTAGCATAATGCTAAGATTTAACACATTTATTGACATACATATTGCAATCCTTCTCCATAGTGGGCCAATAATAACCCATGCAAAGGATGCATTTGACGATAGCCATGTCGTTGAAATGGCCACCGCACGTATTGTCGTGAGCTTTTGAAATTGCCCAAGATGACTCTTGGGGCTCAAGACATCGAAGGAGGACTCCTTCATAACTACGCTGATACAAAA
This sequence comes from Wollemia nobilis, assembly GCA_028583015.1. Classification (NCBI taxonomy): domain Eukaryota; kingdom Viridiplantae; phylum Streptophyta; class Pinopsida; order Araucariales; family Araucariaceae; genus Wollemia; species Wollemia nobilis. The sequence continues at coordinate 1,105,840 of JAQPPZ010003287.1, read as the reverse complement.
TATCTCCTATTAAGACATACTTAGTCACTTTATATTTAAATATGCATATTACGACATGTGACAATCCTTCTGGAATCATACCAAGTTTTAGGAAGTCTTGGATTTACAGCATCCAGCTTTGACAAGCCTCAAATTTGACTGCTAAGACGGCCTACTCCCCCTAAATATTTAGCTTTGCAAATGCATACTGGGAAAAAACCTTGTGGTGAATGGTAGTACCACTCCTCGTAGGACTCTGATAAGTCAATGACTCCCAGGGTGCTTGCTTAAGAAAATCTTCTGCTCTACGAAACCAATCAGTTGTTGGTTCCACAACAATCATGTTGACTGACTCTTTGTTATTAAAGGCTGCACGCTATACTACTGGGTGTGATAGATTTCTAAAATGGATGGTAGTAAACTCGGCAGATGGATTTTGAGGGATCAAGGACCCCAAAGATACCATGGTGTTTGTGAACCTATTTGATGAACGAGGGATTGCCTTGATGTCATACCATTCAATTTTAGCCAGATAAGTGGCAACAAGATCTTTGTAGGCTTTAAGCACGAGACATCGACACTAAAAGAGCCCCTTAACCTGGTTAACTATGAGTAGAGAATCACCAAAAATATTCAATCTTTTAATACCCATGGTGATGGATGTGTGGAGGCCCATAAGTAGGGCTTCGTATTCAACATTATTATTGGTGCACAAAAAGTATAACTTGAACGACAAGGGCATTGGAGCTCCTTGTGGTGTGAAAAAAAGTATTCCTGCACCACCCCCTTGCTCACACTTTGAACCATCAAAGAACAATGTCATATCAAAATTATTCTATGGTTCCTCAGGTTTGGAAGCTTCAGATAGTATGAAGACCGCATCATCTGGAAGCTCAATGGTTAGAGGCCTACTATTGGACAGTGGTGCCTCAACCAATTGATCAACTATGACTTGTCCCTTGATGGAATTTTGGCTGATGAATTGCAAATCAAATTCTATCAATAGCATGATCCACTTTACAGTACGTGTGTTATGATATATCTTGCTCATCATGTACTACAAATGATTATGTTTTGATATAACATATATTTTATGACTTAGCATGTAATACCACAATTTCTTGGTAGCGAATAGTACTGCTAAACAAAGTTTTTCAACATATGTATATCTTGATTCATAACTCATCAAGGTGTGACTGATGTAATATATGACTTTCTCTTTGCCTTGCACATTATTTTGGGCTAACATGATCCCTAATACAAAGTTGATTGCCGATATATAGCAAAAAAGGCTCATCTAACCTTGGTGGAGCTAGTACTAGCGGTGTTTTCAGGTATTGCTTAATCTTAGCAAAGGTTGTTTGATAGTCCTTGTCCTAATCAAATGAGACCCCTTTGTGTAGCAATCGATTCATGGGTCAACACTTATCCGATAATTGAGTGATGAATCGCTTTATGGATGCTACTTTGCCCTAAAGGCTTCTTAGTTCTATGATATTAGTGGGAGGATGCATCTTTAGAATAGCCATGACCTTTGCTGGGTCTACTTCGATGCCTCACTTAGAAACGATGAATCCTAAGAGTTTACCTGAAATTACACCAAATACACACTTATTAGGATTCAGCCTGACATTGTGCTCTATCATACGATCGAAGACCTTCCTTAAGACCTTTGCATGCTCTGCTCATAGCAACGACTTAGCTAGTAAGTCATCGATATAATCTTCTAAGATTTTATGCATGTAGTCATGAAAAATATATGTCATAGCCCACTAATATGTGGCACCAACATTTTTAAGACCGAATGGCATAACTTTGTAGCAAAATGTTCCCCATGGCATTATGAACATGGTTTTATGCTGATATTCAGGTTTAATTTGAATTTGGTTATATCCAGAAAAACCATCCATAAGGGAGAGCATTTCATGACCTGTAGTGGTGTCTACCAGAGCATCGATATTTGGCAACAAAAATGAATCTTTGGGTGTTGCCTTGTTGAGACATCTAAAATATGTACAAATACAGACCCTTCCATCTGGATTTCCTACAGGCACCATATTGGAGACCCACTCTAGATAGTCAATAGAGATGATGAACTCTATATCCAACAGATTTTGCAACTCGTATTTTACCATTAAGGCTACTGTTGGATGGATTTTTTCTAAGTTTTTGCTTTATTGGCTTCTTCGACAGATCTAGCGAAAGGTTATGAGTAACCAATTTCAGATCTAGACCCGACATGTCTTTGTAAGTCTAAGAAAAAATATCAGATCTCTCTTTTAGTAGAGGGATGATGCTATCACGCTCATCCGAAGTGAGTATCTCTCCAAATATAACCTTCTTTGGATTGGTGGGATCTTTATTGATATCCAAATCGAAGGTTTTCTCTACTGACATATGTGATCCTTCCTCAAGCTGGTGAGGTGTAGGAATCATATGGATGTCATCAGCTGGGTTCACATGTTCCTCTTGGGAAGAATTCTTGGTGTGACAAACATCATGAGCGCATCTTGGTGTGAAATGAAATAGTTTTAGCATTTTTTCATTTGGGAAGAAATCTTCAGGCTAGATTGGTGAGTCAACGCGATCCCAATCGATAGCATCCATGTTTAGATGAAACAGTTTGGATGGATCTGATGGATTGTGGAGTGGAGTGGTCAAATCGATGGAGAACATATTAATGGAATGGAATCGATCTCTAGAACCACATGGATAGAACTCTATCTCTAAAGCGTAGATTTTGTACCCAAAATTTGGTTCAGATGGTACGGGCATGTTGAGTGGTGTTTTCACCCAGTTGTGAAAGCACACTCTCCGGTAGGATCTGAGTCCCAAAATCCTCTGCTTGCAAAGAAAGTAATTTCTCCAAGGTTCCTGTTATGCTGATTCTTTGATTACCAATGATGCTGTTCAAATGAAATGCTAGGAATACCTTAGGGTTTGCAAGTGGATGTTAACAAGGGGCACTGTGGTTTATTTAATTTGAATTTACAGTGGACTCAAAATGAATAAATCTATTCTAATCTTTAGTTCGATGGATTTTTAGCTGCTTATTTAAATACAATAATTAAAATGCAGAAAATAAAGTAAGGGTTTGAAAAATAAGAAAAGCAAATGAAGGTGAAACTAAACTACAGTCGAATGTTGTCATCAATTCGATGAAACCGAAGATAATGAGGTTTTCTGCATGCAAATTAACCTAATGAACCTGCAAATTTACACAATCCAGATAAGCTAGGTGCGGGTTTCTAGGGTTTTTGTTGTAATTCCAGATTTAGGCATTCGCATGAAGCAACCAAGAACACTTGCATTAAACTTCACCTAAAAGCCTTAGAAATCTGAAATGAATGATAAAACATTAAATCATGGATGCAAAAAAATGACTCCTTCTTTCTCATCAATGAGATGCCAACTCTCTGTATTTTTGTATTAAATGATATGTCAATTACATTTACAGAATGTTCCAGGCATAAATATTCCAGAACAAATGAAGGAAATTGCCCAAGTGCAGGCCCATAATGGCATGAAGCCCTCGTCTCTGCAACTCTGCAAGCAGCAATTTCCAACCCCTTTCTTCAATCTGCACTTCTGGTTTTATACTGACTAAAATGGCTCTTCGGTTCTTCCTGTATCGCTTCGTTTCATCTTCCATCATGTGACTCTTCCAATTCCTGCCTTTTCGATGCTCTTACTTCATGCTCGATTCTGAAACGTTTGAAATCCGCCGCTGCATGTAACGCCTCTACAACCCCGACACCTGTCTGCCATGTGTTCCACGTTCTCCATGCCTTCTATAACGTCTTTTTGCAAAAATTGCGACAAAAACGGCATGCAGCCTGTTCACCTTCCTGGCCGCGAAAACACGACATGTCGCGAAATCGTGACATGTCACGATATCGCGACGCTTTCTTGCCCACAGCCTTGTCCGCCTTCCAGCACAGTGAAAATGAGACATGTCGCGATATCGTGACGCTTTTCTACTTCGGGCCATCTCTCCGAAACCTGTCGCGAAATCGTGACATTTTTCCTTTTCGTACCCTTTCGCTGTAACTTGTCACGAAATCGTGACACCCTTTTGTTTTTGGCTGTAATGCTGCCTTCTGTCATGAAATCATGACGTTTCTCTTCTCCGTACGCCTTGGCTGCTTCCTGTCGTGAAATCATGACAATCTTCACATTCGGACTGCCTTGCTGCAACTTGTCGCGATTTCGCTACCGTTTTGATCTTTCGAGCCTTTTTGCCGCAACCTGTCGCGATTTCGTGACATTTTTCACTCGAAGATGCTTTGGCCACTTTCTGTCGTGATATCGCGACGTTTTCCTCGCTCGCTCCACCTTACTGCTTCCTGTCACGAAATCGCTACCATTTTTCTTCTCCGTACGCTTCGGCAAAACCTGTCGCGAAATCGCTACCGTTTCCTCTTTCGGACCATCTCTCCGAAACCTGTCGCGATTTCGCTACCATTTCTCTGTTTCGTACACTTTGTCGAAACACGTCGTGAAATCTCGACCATTTTCATCATCCGTACACTTTGGCAAAACACGTCGCGAAATCGTGACCATTTTCATCATCCGTACGCTTTGGCAAAACCTGTCGCGAAATCACGACCATTTCTTCGTCCGTACACTTTCGCTGCAACACGTCACGAAATCGCTACCACTTCTTCATCCGTACACTTTCACAGCAACACATCGCGAAATCGCGACACTTCTCATTTCTAAGCAGTGGCAGCTCCATACGTCGCGAAATCGTGACGATTTTCATTCTTGCCTTTCTCTCTCCTACTTGGGCCGTGACGGAGCAACATGTCGCGATTTCGCGACACCTTTTCATTTTTACCAGCGACATGTCACGATTTCGCGACACCTTTTCATTTTTTTCAGCGACATGTCGCGATATCGCGACAACTTTTCATTTTTTCCAGCGACATGTCGCGATTTCGCGACACCTTTTGTTTTCTTTTCTCTCTCCTCTTTCGGGCCGCGACGGGGCAACATGTCACGATTTCGTGACACTTTCCTATTTTTGGCAGCGATGGCATGACAGGTCGCGATTTCGCGACATGTCACGATTTCGCGACACTTTCAACACTTAGGCATTTTTTCTCTTTTCTTCATTTTTAGCATCTGGGTCACCGAGATTTCTTCTGCAAGCCTGCAAAAAAGGTGGGTCCCCAATTTTGGGGTGTGTTGTGGATCAGCCACAACAAATGGCGACTCTGCTGTCAAATGCTCTTGAGCATTTTTAGTAAGAACCCAACCTGAAACATATCATAAACTCGAAAACATGTGTTAGCACATAGGCAATATAACAAATGCCCAAAGATCAGAAGTACATGAATCATCCGAATCATCAAGTATTAGCTCAGTGTGTGCAATGAATTTCTTTCCCTATAATTTGAAATTTATCCACACTCCATTATCAGTTTTGCATGAATGCATATGTGGGATGGTGAATGATTTGTGTACCCTAATGAATGTGCTAGGAGATTTTGCTTTCATAAAAGGCATGGTCATTCTTCTATTATTATGTACAAGCATTCAAGATTGCCAAACCCTCTTAGGATCCACTAATTCATTACCTTATTGTATCCCAAAGTTGGTTATGAGTCCCTACTATCTGGAACCCATGTGCAAGTGAATGTGAAATCAAAAATTTGGGGAATCAGACTCCCAACCAACCGAGATGAGAGTTTAACCCTATCCTTACTATTCTGATTTAGAGTTCATTACCTCACTTTAAGCAAAATAATTAAACCAATTATGGAAGAAATGGTCATGCTAGTCTAACCCTCTAGACAATCAGTGGTCTTGTTTTTGAGGCAAGACATGATGCCATGCATGGGCATATCTAACCCCACAATCCAAAACTTATCCTCATTTCTTTGGACCTTGGGGATGACTACCCATCCTTTGTAGAGGACAAGTAGTACAATCCTTACAACCCAATATAAATATGAGATGGGAAAAATTTGTTTTTTTACTTCTTGGACCTTGGGGATGACTACCCATCCTGGCTAGGGACATGTAGTACGATCCTTACAATCCAAACTTTAGATGAAAAATATTAATTTTGTTGCTTAGACCTTGGGGATGACTACCCATCCTTTGCAGAGGACAAGTAGTACGATCCTTACAATCCAAGATTTATTATGAAATGAGACATAAGAGCTTTGGGGAATTGGATCCTCAACCTAAGCGAGATGAGAATTTATGCCCTATCCTTACTACTCCATGTGGGTCAAATCAAAGCTTTGGGGAATTGGATCCTCAACCTAAGTTCGATGAGGATTTAACCCTATCCTTACTACTTTGATTTTAGGCTTTAAGCTCTATGGAAGTGGTCAAAACCACTGTTTTAAGGATCATGTTGCATAATAGGATAGACATGAAAAACTTCTTTCGCCCAACCTTTTCCTCCAAGTTAGGCTTTGATCATTTTGCTCAAGATCCTTTTTAATGTATAAGACGTGCTTGGTTCTAGATATCTCAAGACTCAGTTTCCAACCTTAGGATTTACTTACATATATGTTATAACACAACCCTAAGAGGATTTGACATACTTTAATGACTTGTACCTAAGATGCATATGCAACTAAGATGAAATGTATGTAAGGTGAGATGGAACATGAATGCATTATTTCTTGAATTGCAAATGAAATGATTTGTCATGCAAAACTGACTCTTTCATGCATCACAAAATCAAACAATATAACTTAAGATGTTTGTGTTACTTGTGGAGCTTTTACAGGACAATTCCAATATTTCATATTCTCCTCACCTTAAGCATAAGTTGACATCCCAATACATTTTTTTTTTATTTTTTTTTTTTTTTTTTTTTTTTATCAAAATTAACAAAACATGCTAATTGAAATCAAATCCACAACCAAAATCCTGGCTAGACTAACAATCCTAAACAATAAAAATAGAAACTGAAAATCCCCACCAAAACCGAAAGAATAATATCAAAATCTCACAACCTAAGGGCTAAAATAATGCTTTAAAATCTGCCCATTAACCGGTAGCATGAAATCTCTCCCTTCTAAAGTTTTTAGCCTGAAGGTATTCTTCCCAAGAATCTCCGAAATCTGATATGGGCCTAACCAAAGACAATCAAACTTTTGATGATTCCCTTTTTCCTCATGTCTTTTGTCCCATAGTAATACCAAATCTGAAATTCTGAATGATTTAACTTTGGCCCTTCTGTCAAACCACCTTTTGATAACCTCCTGGTGTTTATTCATGTGATTCATGGCTTCTTCTCTCTTTTCATCAAGATGCAGCAAATGACTTGACCTGGCTTCAACTTGATCATCTGTCCCCAAATACTCTTGTATGAAATGTAAGGTCTGCAATTTCAAATTTGCAGGAAATATCGGGTCTTGCCCATAGACCAAATGATAGGGAGTATTCCCTATGGATTCTTTCACTCTGGTCCTATCTGCCCAAAGGGCAAACTTCAATTGGTTGTGCCAGTCCCGAGGGTTCTTTTCCAGCAACTTCTTAATGGTATTCAACAAATTCTTATTTGAAGATTCGGCCAACCCATTTCCTTGAGGATAGTAATTGGATGCAAATTTTAAGCTCACCTTGTTATCATATGCCCAATCTGCAAATTGTGTAGAAATAAAAGCTTTACCATTGTCACTGACAATAGAATCGGGCATTCCAAATCTTGTTATAATTTGATCCTCAAGGAATTTAATCACAACGTCTGTGGTGGCATGTTTAGTAGGAATCGCTTCTGTCCACCTTGTACAGTAGTCTGTAGCTGTCAAAATGAATTTATGAGAATCAAAAGAATTTGGGTTAATAACCCCGATGAAATCTAGTCCCCACTGTGCAAATGGTCTCATTTCAACTACAGGTTGCAACGGCATGGCTGCATTTCTTTCTCTATTTGCAGCCACTTGACAGATATGACAAGATCGTACATGGGCATGTGCATCTTTGAAAATATGTGGCCAGTAGTATCCTGCTCTCAGGATTTGATGTGCTGTAGCATTGGTTGCACCATGACCAGTTCCATGTTTCCCGTGAAATTCTTGCAACACCCTGGCAGCTTCTTCTTTGTTCAAGCACCTCAGGTAGATACCTTCATGATTCTTCCTGTAAAGCACACCAGATTTCATCAGATAATTGATAGACTTAAGCCTCAAAGCTCTTCTCTGTGTTGAATTCAGATTAGAAGGACACTTACCAGTCAATAAAAATTGCACAATATCAACATACCAGTCGTCCTTAGCAATGTATTCTGTATTCGAGCATTGGCCTATTATTTGCGGATTATTTTCTGCGATCGCCTTCGCCAGTCCCTGTCCTCGAACTAGTTTCATAGGTTGGATTTCGAGATCAAATTCTTGGATGGTGGAAATCCATTTTCCTCTCTTCTCACCTAGTTCATTTTGTAAAAACATGGTCTTGACAGCAGAGTCGGGCACGATGGCAATAACTCTGCTATGTACAATGTAGTGCCTAAATTTTTTCATAGTTTTAAAAAGTGCGTACATTTGCTTATCAAGGATTGAATACCTTAATTGAGCATCTTTCAAAGGGGCACTTAAAAATGCTATGGGTTTTTCGGCACTATCCTCGCCTTTTTGGGTTAAGACACTCGCAAAGGAGTGTTCTGATGCAAAAGCATAAATATAGAAAGGCTTGGAGTAGTCTGGGCTTATAAGGACAGGGGCTCTGGAAATGGCATCTTTGATGTTCTGGAAGGCCACTCTACTTTCCTCGTTCCATTTTACATCCACATCTTTCTTGAGCATCTTGTTCAGAGGCTTGGCTATCTCAGCAAAGCTGGAGATAAACTTCCTCACAAAATTAACCTGCCCAAAGAAAGATCTCAATTCTTTCTTACTACTCGGGAGAGGTAGGTTTTGGATAGCTTGTATCCTTTCTGGGTCGATGGATATGCCCTCTTTTGAAATGATGTGACCCAGCAATTTTCCTTCTATTACTCCGAAAATGCACTTTTTGGGATTTAAGGAAATTCCATGTTCTCTGCATCTTTGAAGCACTTTCTTTAAATCTTTGACATGGTCCTCTCTCTTCTTTGAGAAAACTGGGATATCATCCACATACACGATGATGCATTTGCCTATGAGCCCTTTGAATGCATAATCCATGGCACGTTGAAAAGTTGCACCAGCATTTAACAGTCCGAACGACATTCTCTTATATGCAAATGTCCCCCACTTGGTAGTGAAGGTTGTTTTCATCCTGTCATCTGGATGTATAAGAATTTGATTGTACCCAGAATACCCATCGAGAAAGGACATCATTTCAGATCCATTCACCATTTGTAGAATTTCATCGATTGATGGCAATGGATAATTATCCTTTTGAGAGGCTTTATTAAGATTTCGAAAATCTATGCACAGCCTAATCTCTCCACTCTTTTTTCTCACTGGAACGAGGTTAGCCACCCAGGTTGAGTGCCTAACAGGAAAAATGATTTTCGCTTCCAATAATCTTTTAACCTCCTTTTCGATCAAAGGCTCCAATAGCGGGTTAACAACTCGTTGTCTTTGCCTAAAAGGCTTGGAGTCTGGCTTCAAAGGGATGGTATGTGTGATAATGTTTTGGTTGTATGTCTTCAGCTCATTGTAGTTCCAAGCAATACAATCTATGTAATGCTTCAATGCCTGCATTATATTGCTCCTTTCTTCATCTCGTACATGCCTTTGCAATGTACACCTCCTTTGGATTGTCTGCACTCCCTAGATTAATTGAATCACAGGCATCTTTAGGGAGTGGGACTCTTTTTCCTTTCTTGGTCTTGCATCCCATGTCGAACATCTTTTCCAACGAAACCACGTCTTTAGGAATTTTTTTGTATTGATACGCAGTTTCAATTTCATCTTCTGTTTCATTCTGCCACCTTTCTTCCTCATCAATCACCTGATTTTCAAAAATACCCGAGTTCGTGACAAATTTGAAAATATGTCTGTCACTTTCAAAAACCTGGAAATTCTTCACATTATCGGGTATTGATGGACAAGGAACCAGTTCAATGGAAAAATTTTTGCATCTTCTTATATCAACCGGGTTCAACATGCCCGCGGCGACTGCAAGAGAGTCTGCTATTTGATTTCCTTTTCTAGAAATAAGGGCTATATTGAACGCCTCGAACTCCTCCATGAGGTCCATAACCCTAGTTCTATAAAGGCTCAGTCTTCTGTCATGGCATGTATACTGTCCTTTGATTTGCTTGACTACCAACTCAGAATCTCCCAAAACCTTCAAGCATTTAACATGCTTGCTCAATGCTAGACGTAAACCAAAGATCAATGCTTCGTATTCTGCCACATTGTTCGTGCAAGGAAATTGCAGTCTGTAAGCAACTAATAATGGTTTACCTCCTGGACCAGTGAGCTCGACTCCGACTCCTGCTCCCCGTCTAGATTTTGATCCATCGAACCTGAGCAACCACGTGTAATCATTTTCCTCGAAGAGCCACCTTGACACGCCTCCTCATTAGGCTCTTCAACAGCTTCCTCAACATCAAGTGCATAAACTCCTAGTTCTGGCTTAGAAAACTGAACTTCATTCGGCTTGTTAAAATCTGTTATAATCTCCTTAAGCCTCGGTTCGTTTTCCACTCGATTTGGTTTGCAATTCCCTTCCATGGTAGCCACAAATGTGAGCAGTCTGTTGAAAAATAGCCATTCAGAGTTTTCATCCAATCCCTCGCAAGTAGCATTCCATACCTACTTGGGATATTAACCACCAGAATGTCCACAACCTGTTGAACCCTGGGTTCAAAATTCAATTGAATCTTGACATCATATAAAGTCCCCACTACATTTACCTCTGATCTGTCCAGTTGCAGGACTGTACATTTGGATGAAACAGGTTGCAGACCTAGCATTTTACATATTTCTGCAGGCATGAGGTTGCTCGTGGCACCTGTGTCCACCAAAAAGTTATGCAAATTCTTACCCGCAATTCTCAGAGTCAGTAAGAATGGCGGGACATCCCTTCTCTCTTTTCGCAAAATGAGATGAGATTCAACTCCTTTTCCTTTCCACGTTTGATCAGGTGAGTTCAAAGCTTTTATCAATGCCTCCTTTTGACCCGGCAATCTAGCTACGTCCAAGAACGAAAGGCTAGATTTGGACTTCTTTAGATCCTCCACTATGTCATAGTTTGGCTTTTCGAATTTGACTGTCTTCTGCACATCATTAGACATTTCTCTTCTAAGTGGAGGGGGAGGATTATTATTTGCCTTAGTATCGGGAGGAAGAAAAGGGTTGTTTGGAGGTGTTGATGAGGTTTTAGGGGTTTTAGATTTACTTCTCAAATGGTATCCATGATTCCCCTTTCTGAAATCTCGAAAAGCTTGCACCTCCTGTTCCAGAATTTCATCTTCTTCTTCCTCACTCTCACCTTCTTGATGATATACAGTTTCCATCACCATAATATTATCATCTTGATGTTGCGATGGACCCTCATTTGATACCAGCTCCAAATCATCAACTTGTGCCTGAAGACAATGAGTGTATCTAGCAATTTCAGGACAATTCCTCTCATTGTGTTCTTTTGTGTTATGCAACCTGCACCCCCTTTCCCACGCCAAATCCGAAAGATTCAAAAGAGAATTGGATTGGCTAGGTCCTACAAAAGCATCTAGTTGATTAGCAATGGGAGCGGGAACTCCCCCATTGTTAGGTTTGGTGTTCCAGTGCCTCCCTCTATTGTTAAAATTTTGATTTGGGTGAGGGGCATGGGACTCATACTTCTGTTGTTGAACCCTGTCATTGCTCAGTTTATGAACTAATTTCTTGAGCTCTTCGACTTCTGAATAAACATCCTTTGGTGGAATCATATTTTTGTTAACCCCCATTGGATTCACATAATTAATGGGGTCTTGATTCAACACTGGGGTCGGGTTCTGAGGAATTTGATTCCCGTATGGATTGACACTTTGAATCGGGGTAGGATTTGGAAAAGGAACTATGGCTCGAGGATTGACTTGGCTAGTTCCTTGCATAGTTGATTGACTGTTCTAGCAAAAATGCAGGGACAGGTGGAATGGATGTGAGTGGTTGGATTGGAATGGGTGCATACGCGAGTGCTGGTGGATACGACTGCTGATATGGGAAGGCGTTCATGCTTGGCATTTGTGGTGCCATGAGTTGATTTGCCTAGGGAGCTTGACCATATGGAGCATACTGTCCCATCACAGGCATCTGGGTAAACCCGTAGCCTTGTGGTGTCATTTGCTGCTCGATAGTCATGGCTTCATTATAGGCCAAAGCCAGCGTGGTAACTTGAGGATTGCGCCTTGCAAACATGGCTGTCATGGGGTCCAATGCCCCAAAATATATCTGCAAAGCCACTGTGGGATCAATAGCAAAGTGCCTAATTGCTCTATTATAGCACTTTTGGAACTTCTGATTAAACATTCTAATCGGTTCCCCTTGGCCCCTTTTGCATGTAATAAACTGATTGTAAATAGTTGCGGGATCTAAGGGTGACCTGAATTGATTGACAAAGGCATTTTCCATTTGTGTCCAAGAGGTGATTGAACCAGTTGGCAAGCATATATACCATTCATATGCTATTGGATCTAAGCTCATGGGGAACAGTCTGCAGGCCACATCTTCATATTGAACTTGCGACCTAATTAAAACATCCCTATAGGCTTGGATATGTTCTTCTATTGTTCTTGGGCCATCTGGTTTGTATTTAGGCAAAAATATTTCAATGTTCTTGGGGATTTCATGGATATCCCCAGCAATATTCAAAGGAGTATTGTTAGCTCCATACCAAGGAGCTGCTGGAGCTTGAGCCATTTGACTCAAAATTGATGAAGACAGACCTACAATAGCAGTAGAAATATTACTTACTATAGGCACACTAGGGGCAACGGATATTACTGGCGTAGGTCCACTCGATGTTCCTGGAGAAAACAGGTCTTTCGTGACTGGTGAACTTACGACTTGCTTGGCTTTACTCTTGGGAGTACCAGTAAGGTCATGAAAAATGGTTTCCCCGGTTGTTTGGGACCTGGTTGCAATACGCCGTGGTGGGTCCAGCCTGCCTGATGAAACCCTCGGCTATTTCAAAGAAAACCTGCAACAGAAACAAAAACAAATGTTGCAGTTTAGCCGTCTGTGAGATTTATTATATGATTTCAAAATTAGATCAAAAACATATTATTCAGGTATGAAAATCAAAACAAAATAAACCAATTCGTGCCCTCCTTCTAGCGCCAATATGTTGAGTGGTGTTTTCACCCAGTTGTGAAAGCACACTCTCCGGTAGGATCTGAGTCCCAAAATCCTCTGCTTGCAAAGAAAGTAATTTCTCCAAGGTTCCTGTTATGCTGATTCTTTGATTACCAATGATGCTATTCAAATGAAATGCTAGGAATACCTTAGGGTTTGCAAGTGGATGTTAACAAGGGGCACTGTGGTTTATTTAATTTGAATTTACAATGGACTCAAAATGAATAAATCTATTCTAATCTTTAGTTTTGATGGATTTTCAGTTGCTTATTTAAATACAGTAATTAAAATGCAAAAAATAAAATAAGGGTTTGAAAAATAAAGAAAAGCAAATGAAGGTGAAACTAAACTACATCCAGAATGTTGTCATCAATTCGATGAAACCGAAGATAATGAGGTTTTCTGCATGCAACCTAACCTAATGAACCTACAAATTTGCACAATCCAGATAAGCTAGGTGCGGGTTTCTAGGGTTTTTACTGTAAATTCAGATTTAGGCATTCGCATGAAGCAACCAAGAACACTTGCATTAAACTTCACCTAAAAGCCTAGAAATCTGAAAAGGAAATGTAAGACATTAAATCATGCATGCAAAAAAATGACTCCTTCTTTCTCATCAATGAGATGCCAACTCTCTGTATTTCTATATTAAAATGGTATATCAATTACATTTACGTAATGTTCCAGGCATAAATATTCCAGAACAAATGAAGGAAATTGCCCAAGTGCAGGCCCAGAATGGCATGAAGCCCTCATCTCTACAACTCTGCAAGCAGCAATTTCCAACCCCTTCCTTCAATCTGCACTTCTGGTTTTATACTGTCTGGCGTGGCTCTTCGATTCTCCCTACATCTCTTCGTTTCACCTTCCAGAATGCATCCCTTCAGATACCCGCCTTTTCTATGCTCATACTTCATGCTCGATTCTGAAACGTTCAAAATCCGTCACTGCATGTAACGCCTCTGCAACCCCGACACCTGTCTGCCACGTGTTCCACGTTCTCCGCGCCTTCTGTAACGTCTTTCTGCGAAAATTGCGACAAAAATGGCATGCAGCCTGCTCACCTTCCTGGCCGCGAAAATGTGACATGTCGCAAAATCGTGACATGTCGCGATATCGCGACGCTTTCTTGCCCACAGCCTTGTCCGCCTTCCAGCACAGCGAAAATGAGACATGTCGCGATATCGCGACGCTTTTCTGCTTCGGGCCATCTCTCCGAAACCTGTCGTGAAATCGTGACATTTTTCCTTTTCGTACCCTTTCGCTGTAACTTGTCGTGAAATCGTGACACCCTTTTGTTTCTAGCTGTAATGCTGCCTTCTGTCGCGAAATCATGACGTTTCTCTTCTCCGTACGCCTTGGCTGCTTCCTGTCATGAAATCGTGACAATCTTCACATTCGGACTGCCTTGCTGCAACTTGTCGCGATTTCGCTACCGTTTTGATCTTTCGGGCCTTTTTGCCGCAACCTGTCGCAATTTCGCGACATTTTTCACTTGGAGATGCTTTGGCCGCTTTCTGTCGCGATATCGCGACGTTTTCCTCGCTCGCTCCACCTTACTGCTTCCTGTCGCGAAATCGCTACCATTTTTGTTCTCCGTACGCTTCGGCAAAACCTGTCACGAAATCGCTACCGTTTCCTCTTCCGGACCATCTCTCCGAAACCTGTCACGATTTCGCTACCATTTCTCTGTTCCGTACACTTTGCCAAAACACGTCACGAAATCGCTACCATTTTCATCATCCGTACACTTTGGCAAAACACGTCGCGAAATCGTGACCATTTTCATCATCCGTACGCTTTGGCAAAACCTGTCGCGAAATCGCGACCATTTCTTCGTCCGTACACTTTCGCCGCAACACGTCGCGAAATCGCTACCACTTCTTCGTCCGTACACTTTCGCAGCAACACGTCGTGAAATCGTGACACTTCTCATTTCTAAGCAGTGGCAGCTCCATACGTCGCAAAATCGCGACGATTTTCATTCTTGCCTTTCTCTCTCCTGCCTGGGCCACGACGGAGCAACATGTCACGATTTCGTGACACCTTTTCCTTTTTACCAACGACATGTCATGATTTCGCGACACCTTTTCATTTTTTTCAGCGACATGTCGCGATATCGCGACAACTTTTCATTTTTGCCAGTGACATGTCGCGATTTCGCGACACCTTTTGTTTTCTTTTCTCTCTCCTCTTTCGGGCCGCGATGGGGCAACATGTCGCGATTTCGTGACACTTTCCTATTTTCGGCAGCGATTTCGCGACATGTCACGATTTCGTGACACTTTCAACACTTAGGCATTTTTTCTCTTTTCTTCATTTTTAGCATCTGGGTCACCGAGATTTCTTTCGCAAGCCTGCAAAAAAGGTGGGTCCCCAATTTTGGGGTGTGTTGTGGATCAGCCACAACAGGGCACAAACGGATCCTCTTTGTGGAATACTCGTATAATTGGATCATCTTGGTGCACTAGCTACAGAATGGGATCTCTCAACTCAAGGAGCTTCCCGTACATAGATGAATCAGGAAAAATTTCTTGATACCTCTCTTTGAGCTCTCTTCTTTTCCTCAGGCTGCATGGAAATTGATCTCTCGACATAAACCTGTAGCTATAATAGGTTGGGGACCTCTAGGTGGAGGCCTATTGTGTAAGTGGTGAAGTCCTAGATAGACCATCTCCATCAAGTCCTCATCATCACTGTTAAAATATAATCTGTCACTTCCCTCCTCTTCTAAGGAGGGATTAGGCAGATGTGGTCCCATGTATCTGATCCTATGGTCACTATCATAACTATCCAGATAAATATTATAGAATGATCATATATATGATACTACCATGTAAAATGGTACTACTTCTTCCTTAGAGCGCTCAGTGTTGAGAAGGACTTCATAACATGCTTCGATTCCCTAGGCAATAGGTAGCATATATACACGAGCCTAGAATTGATCCTATCATGTACATCATTTTGGTCACTACCATGGATGGGCCACTCTTTTGTGTCCATGCACAGTGGGAGATCAGCTGGGTGAGGCTTTAAGTAAGCCTCCTCTCTTTCATATTTATAATCACTATCGATTATGAAGTGCCTGTTTATCTCTTCCACTTGTCCCATAGGCATCATATGGTGTATAAACGTTAGACCTAGAAAGGTCGGCCTGATTTCCTCCTCAGATTGATCATCATTTAAGGACTCATCATCTACATCATAACTAGGTATGCTCATTTCGAAGGTGGACTCATCTCCATCATCATCATAGAGATCTCCTGATTTGAGATCTCCTACATCATGGGGGTCAAGCCCTTGCATACCAGTGTCGTTGGTAGCACCACAGATTCGGTTACCCAGGTTGTCTTTGGGGTTGTCCTCTAAGGGACCGCCATGGTATGAATTATGCAACCCTATGGTAAAAAACGATACTGTCTGGCGAGTCCTCCAATAGCTGGAAGTATCAGGGTGATATGGATTAAAATCCACATCATCCCCCAGACTCAAGTACATGCGATCTAAGGATACAACAAGCAAATCGTCATGACCTTGTACTTGTAATCCTAACCTAAACCTATCAGTAGCCAACTGATAATGGGGTTCGAGCGGAGTTCTTCATCCTTGTTAGAAAATACCAAGTCCATGCCCATACCAATGATACGACTAAAAAATATGCATGGCATATTTTGGGTTGGATAGATAGCACACATTCATAGTGAATGGCTCATCATCATTCTCATCTATGAACATTTTGATGGACGCTTCCAGCCCTATGTAGACAAAGTTTGTTTGTTTGGGTAGCTCACCCAACGACACTATGGATCCAATAAAAAATCGATGGGCATGCGATCGGCCCATCTCTTGCATAGTTTTTAGGATAGGTCCAAAAGTAACATTTTGCACAAGATACTCACCCAATCCTATGATGGCCAGATGAACGATCACCTGCGGTGCAGATGACCCTACTAAAGATGTAGGTGAAGTGGGTTGAGGTGCCTCCTTGACTTTGTCTTGAGGTTCTTCCACATCCATGGGAGTGGGAGTCTCATTGGCGACTGATTTAGGCACATGATTTTCCACTCTCTCACTCAATTTCACCTTTAGCTTCTTGACTTGATTATGCATTGTCGATGCAGTTAGCTTTAAAGAAGTTGCAATTGTATACTTAGATTTGTGTGACACAGATGTTAATGGTTGATTATGGGCTACTGGTTTTCCTATTGGAATCGTAACCGATGAGACAGGTCGGATATCCAAGTGCATCGACAGGAGTACAAACCCCCCAGGAAAATATGCTAGGTTCATGAACTTGAATGGTTCTTCATCTGAGGACACTATGTGCACTTGTTCCTCATGAATGTATTTCACACACTAATGCAAGATAGAGGGGACACAACGCATTTCATGAATCCAAGGACTTCCAAGTAGAATGTTGTACTACATGGTGCCCTCTATCACATGACACATTACAGAGATGGTGTTGAGTCCCACCTGAATAGGTAGAACAATTGTACCAACTATCAAGCATAGCGCATCTTTAAATGCCCTCAACATAAAGGTGGTAGGCACAATGTGTGACTTGGGTAGCTTGAGGTGGCTTAGTGCCTTGGTTGTGATTATATTGATCGAGGACCCAGTGTCGATCAAGACCCTTTTGAAAGGCATGTGGTTAACACGTGATAATATGCAACAATGGGTCAGCTGTAATAGTAGGAACCATATTCACTTCATGATCATAAAATTGTATTGTGGGTTCCTGACACTATTGTACATGTCCCATAAAATTTGTAAATGCATGGGCATCTTGGGACTGTACCTCAATGGACCTCAGAATGTCCATAAGAGTCTCCCTATGTCTAGGGGACTGTTGAATAAGCTTGTATATTGACAACTTTGTAGGAGTTGTCTCCAGGTTCTAAACCAACTTGCTCCTTATGGTCACCACCAGTCTAGTTGGTGGGCCTGGCATGTTCTGATCTGGCCGTTGATCTGGAATATTATAATGGGAGCACAAGGTCAATTCATTTGATCGTATCTCTCGTGTCTAGTAACAACATTGACCATGCCTACGAACCCCTGGGTAGGTGGTTCTATTCGCAATTGATTGACCTAGCCAACATTATTACAAGGTGCATCATGATTAGGTAGCAGATTCTTGAAAATCCCCATGTTTCTGTTGTTGGGTGCCTGTGGTTTTCCTGGTACTACCAGCTCTCCTTTTTTTATCATGTTCTACATGATGTGTTTGAAGAACCAACATGTCTTGATGTCACGGAATTTCGCTCTGTGGAATATGCAAAACATATTGTCTTGATTCCACTTTGATTTTAGTACATTTAGATCTACTAATTTGACCTCAGGCAATCATATGGCCTTGGCCTCACACAATTGATGAAAAATCAAAGTCATCAATTCCATCAAGGGTGTGAGCTGGCGAGGTGGGTGCTTTTCTTTGTTTTTGCCCTTACAGTTATTTTTGTGTGTCTCATAACACACAAGAGGAGGTTGAGCTTGATAATTAGGCTTATGTTGTCCCTTGTCTTCTCCTCCGAGATTTAGCACTACTTGATTCACGTGGGCCTACTTGCCCTGTTGTTTTGTAATACTCTTTTTAAACTCCTCTTTCCTGGTTTTGATCTTTAATTTCCCTTCTTGTAACTTGATGTCCTCGATCACCCTGGCTTGCACCATGGCTTCCTCAAATGTAGGGTACTGCTACAACTGCAACAATAGCGAGATGTACTTGGTACAACTCTTTATAAATATTCAAATTAGTTTGACTATAGGAATAGGGAATGGCAGCTTTGCCATTATTCTATGTCATATATTTATGTATTGCTTGATGGACTCATTGTCATGTTGAGCTAGCGCAGCCAAATAAGAAAGGTTGGCTTGTTTCTTGATGCCAAATGAATAGCGTTCAAGAAATGCATCGGCCAACTATTTGAAACTAGTAATACTATGTTTCTTTAGTTGGTTGAACCACTCTCAGGCCAGACCAAAAAGTTTCATAATGAAAGTGCACAATAAAAAGGCATCCTAAATCTCTATCTAGAAACACGTGTCTAGAAAACTCGTAATATGCTCTTGTGCATCCTCATCACCCTTGAATTTTTCCAACTGAGGCATATCAAAATGCTCAAGATATGGAGGTGTAGGCATCGAGGGGTCTATAGATTCATTGTGTATCTTCCTCAGTGTCGTCTTTTGCATAGCCATACCTTGCATCTCTATTGCTTTGATCTTATCGGCCAAAGCTTTGTACACCTTAGAAGACAAAAAGTCCTCCTCCCTAAGCTACTGTGGGGGTAGTCTAGGAGGTAATGCCTTCTTTGGGTGAGGTGTAAGACATGGATATTCCTCCTCAACCTGAGAAATCTTACGATAGCCTTGATCATGTTTGTCTACATCTATGTGCTCATGCTGCCTATGTCTAAGATCATTGAGTGATGACAGTCGCTCCCTCTATTGGGCACTGACATGAGTACGAGCATATCTTCGCTCCTCATGCATATCAGCTAGGGACACAATCCTTCTATGTACATGCTCTCTATGATCCTTGGGAGGGTATAAGCCAGCCCTAGCTAGCTGATCCTCTTGTTCCATGAGCTCCTTCTGAGCTAGAATACGTTCTTAACGCATGCGTTGCTCATATAATATCTATCGTAAGAGCCTTTGTGCTTGAATATTTTCATCTTAAATATACTGCCTCTATAGACGAGCATCATCCAATTGATCTTGGAGTAACTGATGTCTTTGCTCGAACACCAGTCTGTGTGATCTATCGATATGGTCGATCGTATGAGGCCTCTGGTATGCGTGCTCTGTGCAAGCTACCTTATGGGTTTTGTACCCATCAGATAGATGTGTGTATGGTGGGTGTGTGACATGAGGGCACTTAGAATCCTCTCCATGCTCTCTAGTGATCTTGATACAACTATCGCTATGCTCACTCAGAGCACGAGTGAGTGGAGCTGTAGGCTTGTAGCCTAGCTTCTCAAGAATACTACCTAGACCATCTAGTTGTCTAGACCTCCATCACTCATGCGGTGGTGTTCCATTAGCTCCCACCTTTGATATATCAATGGTAATCTTGTGTGGTGAGCCATGCACGGGAGTATGGGTGGACCTATGCTTGAAAATGAGCCTGTCCTCTTGCCCCTAAATGGACAGATATCTAACTCATCTATACTTTGACGGTGGATGATTAGAACCTCCTATGGACCTAGTACATATGGGAATAAACTTGGTCCCCTGCACCACATATTCCTTGACTGATCTTGTGATGCACGTGCAGTGCGATATCGATAATGGCTTTGGGACAGAGCATCCTCATGTCAAAAAGCTCCATGCTTAGTCCTATGCCTAGAGGAGTGTACTAAAGCTCCTTTATCAGGGGTCCGCTCAATGGGATATCTATGTGTTGAGTTGTCACCTCTAATGCTGGTCGAACATCGTTCGGTTCACTCATGTGTATGAGGACTCGACACATGCTACTGTGAACCAGTTGGGGTTGATCATGGGCATCAGTCTTAGACCTTTGCCGATCACCCTGTGTGTTCACCATTTGTGTTCCTGATGTCTAGATGTATTTTATTTTGCAGACAATGTAAAAAAATGATGATTATCTCTTTTAAATGTTTGATTTTGAGCCCTAAACTGTTTGATGTTGTTTTTAGATGTGTTGTATTAGTGTTAGAAACTCTTGCATGTTTTGAAATATTGTTGGATTTTAAACTCAGTTAAATTGGATTTCACCTATATAATCGCACAAGCCAAATATGGTAATGACATCTATATGCAATGAAGTAGCATAGGTACTACCAACCCTCACCCAACACACCGTACATAGTGATACACCCTCTCGAGGAAGAGTGCATGCTATTTTGTATGGATAGGACAGTTCTTGGGTTGGCCTTGGCAACGAGTGGGTCCCGATAGTACAATTTCAAATGAGCCAACCAAGTGGTAATAACATCCACTGTTGGTCTCAATCAAGCGGGTTGGATGTGAGAGCCCAATGCCACTGATGTTTACATGATACATGGTGTGTGTGGTTCCTTTTATTTTGCAAAAATGACAAATGCATCACAGAGCACAATGACCATTCCTACATGATGTATATGAAAAGAAAAAGGAACGTTTCACATTCAGAAATAATGCATGCTAATGTCCTACATGATATTTTGACGATGCAATTATAATGACATGGTCGTTGATTGGACCTCAAGCATGTAAACGACACAATATTTATCAAGGTCACTGTATTTAGGGGTAGACTACACTCAGATATCTGCTATTCCCAAAAAAATCTTTCCACTAAATTAAAATCAAATACAAATTAGGACTTATTCATTGACCCCTTATATTTTTGTTCCTAATTTGCAGCGATTAGATGATCTCTGGAAAGATATAGAGTAGAAAGTTGAATACAAAAGGTGAAATTAGGACCTACCTTAGCTCCTGCTCTATTGCCCACTGATTTCTTTGTTGTCTATTTCTTCCTCTGTGAACCGTAGGTCCGACCTATGGGCTGTAGTGGAGATCGCAGGTTACAACTGCGAGCCAAAAAATAATCGTAGCTGAGAGCTACGGTTAGCACCTATGGACAGAAAAATCCAAGAATAGTTAGAATTTGAGGCTAAAATTGCGAGGTTCCACTGTGATCACCATCTGACGCAACCACGGAGCACGCGTCCAATTGGTATACTAATCTATACCATCAAAAACACAAAGATCCACACAAAAATGCACAAATTGAATGAATAACATCAACTAATGCAAAGTATTTTTGTATTCATATTTCAAAGGATCTCGGGTTACAAAAATGCCCCCCCTTGGGGTCACTCCAAAGACAATACAAATCTTTACAATAGCCAATGCCCTCAATAGGGTAGACGCGCTTGTAGATTTGCTCTGGTGACTGCTCACAAACTGCCTTGGGGTATAGCTAACCCCCTTCTCCATGATGTGGAAGGATTATGATATAGGATCCTTTCTGAACATGTCTCCCTATGAACAAGAAACAACAATGCATGATTATATAGATTGATATCCTCTCGTGATGAGGCCCTTTAAAGTATTATACATGCAAATGCCATCAAACTAATGAAACAAGAAAGCATAAAGAAAGGTTCTATGCTATTCTAATTGTATCAATAATTACACTACAATATACAGAACATGAATAAAAAAATGATGCATTGAATAAATGTTGAATTGAAAGCAATAAAGCATAAAAAATATCCAATATACTTCTACCCACTACAATGCATAAAATGCCTAATTCCTACGGTCATAATTTCTCTAAAAATGCAATTTAACCTATGAAATAACTAATCTGACTAACCTGTGCAGTAAAAAATAAATTGAGTAAGGTGATCTCTAACCTGTTGCAAATCGTAGCTATGAGGGGCGGTCTATGCTGTAAACCATGGCTGACAGCTGCGGTTTGACCTTTTATGTTTTTGCCCTCAGAATTAGAGACAGTAGGCTTGACCTCCTTGTCTGAATTGATGTTCAAGGGTCGCCTTTGTCATCCTCTGACATATTTTGTGGTGACATATTTGCTATGAAGGGCCTTCATTCACCTGGATTTGCGTTTCTTGATCCTCCTAGGCACATAGGGCATCTATAGCTAATTTATCATTGAATGGATAGCAAAGGGGCTTTCAAATGCACAAGGTCATTATGCAATTTTATAGGTCTTTGCTACTCTCTTGATCAATTAGTTTTCTTGATAATTTGACAGTGCTTCGCTATGCAAATTATCTCTCTTCCGTCCTATATTTTCTCCATTGAAAAATGTGGGTGCTTATAGCATGCCCCTAGGGCTAGGGATGGCTTCATGGAGAAGCAAATATCAAGAAGGTTGGTTAGGATAGTTGGGATGGAAGCCTCTGGAATATTCCATCCTCCAAATGCCTCCTCCTAGATCTCTTGGCTGTTCCAACTGATTTGGCTTAGATGGAAGGCCTAACTGAACTCCAGTTCAAATTGCAGGTCACAGTTGCTATCCAAACTGGAGACCGTAGGTGTCAATCGTAGTTTAGACTGGAGACCACAGGTCTGGGCTATGATTCAGACTGCTTAGGCCAAAATTCCTAAATTGAGTGGTTAGAACCACTACTCTATCTTGGAGTCTATCCAAGATCCTTCATATGGTTTTGTAGCATGTCCATATGAGTAGACACCCTCAGCATAATACATTTTACGTGTCTATAGAATCACGTAAATCCATAGTAAAAAGTGAAACATTATGTGAGGAGCAACAATTTGTTGTTGCATTTGTAACTAGCTATTGCATAGTTATATTTTGTTTGAATATCTGTGTAGAGGAATGTGAAATTGTAATATGGCAAAACCATCTACATAAGATGATGCATTGTACATACTCAGGAGGAGTATTAGGAGCTGAAATATGGTTTTAAGACCATAGATTGAAAGATGAAAGAAATGTACTAGATTGGTTATTGAGAACCAATACTTGTGGCATTATGGGAATGCCATCATTTGAAGGAGATTTTGATTAAGGGGGAGTCACTCATCAAAATAAGGACTCAATTACTTGCAGGAAGAAAAAACCACAAAATGAGTTGCTCAAAGCTTAATATGTAAAGCTGAGAAACTATCTTGTCAGCCCTCTCAACTTTTTAGGGGGAGAATGTTGGAAATCCCTAAGTCATAGTCATTATTGTTAGAATATTAGAAGATATAAGTCATTATTTTTAAAGTATTAGAAGATATATTTTACATAGCATTTCAGGAATAGAATGTTGTTAGAAGATTGGTTAGAGTCTTTATAGCCATCTAGTTTTGTTGGATTGGCATAAGTCTATTATGAGTCATGATTTGTTATGTTTTCAGCTATATATATTGTAACCTAAGCAAACTTGATAATATAATGAGCTAGAAATCTCACTATGGATGTGGTATTATGAGAACTTGTCAATAAAATAATAGTGATATACCTAGTTGACATGACAATGTTCTCTCACCAAAAGGAAGATCACATAATACATCTCAAAAGTGTGTTCAAGAAATGCAGGGAGTTTGGCATCTCCATAAATCCCAGCAAATTCATCTTCATTGTGGAAGAAGGACTTCTACTCAGTCATGTTGTCTCTAATTATGATCTAGCTATAGAATTTAATGGGGTGAAGGCACTATTATATCTCCACATCCCCCTCAACAAAAAAGGCTTTTAGTCATTCTTTGTCCAGATCAAATTTATGCACAAATTCATAGCTAATTTTGTACAAATCATTAAACCCATGACATAGTTGTTAAAAAAGGATACTATGTTCAAATGGATAGACATGAGGAAAAAATCCTTCCAGTAGACCAAAGAAAAAATAGCTCAAGCCCCCATCTTGGTGAACCCAGACTAGTCCAAGGATTTCATATTCTACGCTATGGGCGAACAAGGAAGCTATGTTGTAGTGCTGACGTAGAAGAGAGATGACAATGAAGAAAGGACCATAGCTTTTTTGAGTTAGACTATGCAAGAACATGAAGAAAAATATAACTTCATTGAGAAATAGATCTATGCAATAATGAAGTCTTTAAATTTTTTTAAGTATTTCTTATCATAGAGCAAGGTTATCATTTATACAATTCACCCCGATGTACAAAAATTCATCATACAAGGGGAGCTTGGTGATACAAGAGCTGGTTGGGTGACAAAAATACAAGAGTATGACATAGAAATACACTCAACCAAGCTGGTGAGAGATAGATAACTGTACCAAGAACTCGTAATGTAAGCTTCATCAGAGTACATAGCTTGTTAGACAACTTGTTAGACTCAAGAAGCAACATTAGATGACCTTTAGAGCATCTTGATTGGATAGAGGAGTTGATTAGGTATTTTCAAATTGGGAAGTTCCCAGTAGGCTTGAATGCCTCACAGTAAAGGAGGTTCTAAATCTAAGCTTTGAAATACACTCTGCTACTTGAGGGATTATATAGAAAAATTTGGATGGAGTACTACTTCGATGTGTAACAGAAGAGCAGAAACAAAAAATATTGGAGGAATTCCATGGAGGTTTATCGAGAGGACACTACTTAGGGAGGACCACTACCCTAAAAATCATTAGGACTAGGTGTTATTTGCCAAAAAATTTCATAGAAACCTTCAAAATAATGAGAAACTATGAGGAATTCTAGAGATACGTTGGGAGAAATATGAATGCTTCATTGCTCCTAAAGTCCATTTTTTTTAAGTGAAAAACCCCTTGCGGGGCCGCCTTGGTCTGAGAGACCACGAACAGGGGGTTCTACACCGTCAAAGTCACACGAGAGTCACATTTGACATGACCCACACCAAAATTATCAATTGGATTTTGGATACCCAATTCAGCTTTTTGGTAGGGTGGAGATTTGAACCTGGGATCTCTCTTGGAGGATTTCCCTCTCCTCTCCAACTCACCTACAACACCTGGGTGCCCCTAAAGTCCATTTAGGTTGATGAGCATTTTCAAAAATGGGAATTGGACTTCATTGGAATAATAGAACCCAAATTATCTTCTCGACATAAGTACATCCTTACAACTATTGACTATTTCACAAAATGGTCAGAAGAAATACCCACCAAAAATGCAGACTAAGAGGTTGTGATGTAATTTATGGAAATTCTGATCATAAGATTTAGAATCCTAGATGCATTAGTCACAAAAAATAGCTCATATTTCATAGGTGCCATGATGATCAATTTCACATGCAAATACAAGATCTACTTGAAGATATCCTCAAACTATTATCCTCAAAGGAATGGACTAGTTGAATCCATAAATAAAAACCTACTCAAGATTTTGAAGCAAACTTTAAAATATAATAAGAGAAGTTGGTACACTTTGATAAATCAAGCATTGTGGGCTGATAGAATCACCATCAAGAAGTCCATAAATACATCTCCCTAATATCTGGTTTATGGCAAAGAAGAAATTCTTCCAATACACATAGAAATACCAGCTCTAAAGCTACTCAATCAAACTAGAACTGAAGAAGCAGAACCAATGGAGAATAGGTTGATCCAACTCCTACATTTAGAAGAATAGAAAGAACAAGCCTATGACCACTATCAAAAGCATACGGTTTCCATAAAGAGATGGTTTGATAAAAGGGCCACCCTGAGAAATTTTAAGGTGGGAGACTTAATCCTAAGACGGAATGAAAAAAAAGCTAAACTTGGAAACCATGAGAAATTTGATGCATTCTGGGAATGCCATTTCAAATTAATAAAAGAAAAGCAACACAACTCCTTCCAACTGAGAAATGAACAAGGTTAGGTTCAACCCATCCCCATAAATAGTTTCCATCTAAAGTTGTACTCCAAATAAATGGTTCATCTCTACCTTGTATGTATTTCTATGTAAATATATTTTTCAGAGCCTCCAAGTGAAAATTGTTGCGATGGCATGATTTTTTGGCACACAAGGGCCCCTTTAAGAAAAATTATCATGATTTTGTGACTTTTGGACAACTAAACACTACTCCATGGGAAATTATCATGATGGCATGTCTTTTCAATACACAATGGCCCCTTTAATGAAAATTATCATGATTTTGTGACTTTTGGGTAGCTGAGCGCTACTTTAAGGAAAATTATCATGATGGTGTGAATTTTTTATGCACAATTGCCTCTTCAATGAAAATTATTGTGATTTCATGACTTTTGGGTAGTTGAGCGCTACTCTAAGGAAAATTATCGTGATGGCATGACTTTTTGATGCATAATGACCCCTTCAAGCAAAATTGTCATGATTTCACGACTTTTGGGTAGCTGAGCACTACTCCAAGGAAAATTATAGCGATGACATGAATTTTCAATGCACAATGGACCCTTAAATGAAAATTATCATGATTTCATGAATTTTGGGCAGTTGAGCACTACTCCAAGGAAAATTATCATGATGGCATGACTTTTCGGGGCATAATGGCCCCTTTAAGCAAAATTGTCATGATTTTGCAACTTTTGGGTAGTTGAGCACTACTCCAAGGAAAATTGTCATGATGACATGAATTTTTAGTACACAATGGCCTCTTTAATGAAAATTATCATGATTTCATGACTTTTGGGCAGCTAAGCACTACTCCAAGGAAAATTGTCACGATGACATGACTTTTCAATGCACAATGGTCCCTTCAAGAAAAATTGTCACGATTTCACAAATTTTGGGTAGTTGAGCACTACTCCAAGGAAAATTATTGTGATGGCATGAATTTTTAGTGCACAATGGCCCATTCAAGAAAAAATTTCATGATTTCACGAATTTTGGGTAGCTAAGCACTACTCCAAGGAAAATTGTCTCGACGGTGCAACTTTTCGATGCACAATGGCCACCTTAGAGTGACCAAAAAATTTTGGTGGGAAAATAAATTATATCAACATTATAAAAAGCACCACTCTTTAAAGTACCACCATACCTACTAATTAGCCCAGGGTAGAAGTGATGCCAATTTATTGGCCCAGGATAACAACAGAGCAATATCATTGGCCCAAGCCAAAAATGATAATGCAGGGTAGTTGGTTCCTTGATACTGGCACATGAACCAAGACTCTTGTAAATGTTTGAAATTAGCATTGGGGTGCATACCACCAACCATAGTTATTCCATATCACCTTGGTAATTATTGCAAGCCATTTTAGCATGAGCATACACAACCGGTTATATCTCAAATTTTTCATCACCCTTTTCATCTTTTACATTGTTCTTTTCTGCTTACTATGCTCCATGCTATCTCAAAAATATTTGTAACACTACTAAGCATGCTCCAAACAGGTTCTGGCTACCAAACCATAGAATACAACCATGATGTCCACACCTCTAGTTGTTGCTTTGAAGAAAAAATGAATTTCAAGCAAAATGGGAAGCAGTTTCATGGACCCTAATAGTCATATTGCAAACATGAAGCTAACATGGAAAGACCTAGGGTAGATTCAAAAAGATATAGCAGCCAAAATTGTCATGGACATCTCTTTGTTGATCCCAAGCATGTTTCCTTACCATTCCTTGATTTAATGGTATGTCTGTACCCAAGTTCACCCCTACCTCGATCTAATAAGAGATGGTGAAGTTTTATGACATCAAGCATAGGGTAGTAAGAAACTCCAAATGGGAGGTCATGTTTACAATTGACCCTAACACAATCAGGGTCACCTTTTCCTATGGTAGGAAACCTATAGTTTCTCCCATTCAGTTTGATCCTACCAATTCTATGAAGTACTACACCAATACCCCAAACATCAAGGCATTTCTATAAGAGCATTTGTCAGACTCTCTCTCCAAGAGATTTGTGCCAAAATCCTCGATTCCTCTATCCAAGTTTAAGAATATGGAACTCTTTTCCATGATGGCCATGGTGGTAGGTTTATAAGATGACACTCAGGTCTACGGGTAGGAAATTTCAATAGCATAGTGCATGTCCAACCCCAAGTTCTACGATGCAACACGCATAGACCCAAGTAGAGTGCTAATATTTTTTGACTAGCTAACATACTTGGACCAACAGTTGCATGTAGGTCTCTTCAAAATACGGAAGGATATCCCACACACCTTCAAGTTCTCTTCATACCTAGTATGGATTTTCTTATTTTTTCACGCAAAGAATTTAAGTTTTATTTCTACTACAATAAAAAACCCAAAGGGAGACCACCTGCCTACATGTGAATGGATGCCACTTCTTTCAAATGTGGGTTCATATTATCACTTCAACATGGAATTCTTAGACCTTGCTCTAAACTTCATGTATGAAAATATGTTGAGAATCCCCAAATAAATGTGATACACCTTGAGGCACCCCCATGCAGAGGAGGAGGACTTGTTTATTTTGACATAGGGGGTGGTCATTAGGCTTTATAGCTTCATAGAGAAGTTCTTCTTGTTGCATTACTATGTTACCAAGTGACTATTTGCTCTAGAGTATGTAAGGCAAATAGAATTCATCAATAGCAAGTTTAGAACAAGCACTCAGAATATGTGTACTTGCCTCATGCATTTTTAGTATGAGGGAGTAACAATGTCAAAAAAGGGAGACCATAAGCGAATTTATTGAGATTTAAAAAACCTAAAATTGATAGAGCTACCACAAAAATAGAGATACGACCCTAAGGATATATTCACCCAGAGGCAAGTCACCCTAAACAATATCCCCTTTAAGAAATTTCACTCATATGATAGGAAAATTGATAAGTAGGGCAGGAATAATAATGAGGATCAACCATTAGAATGGCACATTAAAAAAATATAGCCAGTGCCTCCATGGCATGATTTTTACAAAAACTTGGTAGATTGGAGCCCAGGTTTAGACCTGAGCCACAAGATGGATGACAAGACCATTGATAAAATGAAGAGAAATGGAGAAGAATATGATCATGCTAAAATATTAGCGTGGTGGCAAATGAGATACCAAATTCAAATATTTTCTAGATATGGGACCAAGATCGATAAAGAATTATCTGAAATATATGATGAGAACCATGATAACTAGTCTAATACTCTGGTGGATAAAGTCCCCATGGGAATAAATAGCATCCCCATCAAGTAGGTTGAAGGTAATACCAAAAATGACAAGGGGAAAGGAATCACTACTAAGCAAACAGAGGTCCCAAAAAGGAAAATTTGGGAGTTCATTCCCCCCTAGATCAAACACAAAGTCTGATGATAGTCCTCGACTCAAGCACATGAGACATAGAATATAATCAAGAAAATGAAAAGCAAAATTGGATAAGGGAGGAGACCAAAAGAAAAGAAAAATAGAAGAAACACCCTTTGAGAAATTAGAGGAACATGAAGAATCAGAGGAATATGAGGAAACAAAGGAGCATGAAGAGTTAGAGGACCAGGAAGGAATAAGGGAAAGCTTTGAGAAAACTTTTGAGCACCAGAAGACAAATGAACAAGTGATCAATATGGATGAATAAAATCCCCCAAAATAACCCCTTAGCAGGGATCAAACCTTGATAAAAGTAACAATCGATGTCGATGACTCGAGCCTAAATAAAATTGTAGAAGCTTATATCAATGTTCTAAAAAAGTCATAGGGAATCAGAGACACCAATCCACCAAAGATCTTAGGTATGTCTCCTATAAATATTGATACTTCTTCTTCCTCTTATCATTCCCATAAGAATTCCCCTCTCCATTATAAATATCAGGGTAATACCTCTCCCATATCAACTCATCAACCTCCACCATTGCCACCATCTATTGATCAACTCTACCATCTTCACCATCAAATCAGCAAACTCCACCAACATCCTCCTCTACTCACACAGGTTCCCCCACTAAACAATTGAGTATGGAGGTCTCCCTAGCCACCACTCCTTTCCCTTACTCCACCAACCTACTAATATTCCAAGCCATGCATACTACTTCTCCTACAAGCAACCCTACCATTGCTAAATTCAAAAAATTGAAGAAAGCCACCTTGAACATTGCTACATGGCTGAAGTCATGGAGCTCCCAAAGTTCTATAGATATAGCCCATGTCAAAGAAGAATTAGTGTTGGATCCCATTAGGATGTAGTATTCCACCATGAATATGACCCCACTCATACAGAAGCCAAAGAAAGAAATGACCCTGGAGGACTACCAAGATGAGGTAACCACATAATATATAACTTAGATACCAATGTATGATGAGTGGGGAAAGGCCCAAAATCATAGGGGAACAATTTATCTAAGTACTAAGTACTACAAAGAAATGTACCTCTAGGCTGAGCAATCGAGAAACTTGCACCAGCAAAAAACAACAAAAAATGATTTGAAAAATGAATCTAAATATTGGGAGCAAAGGTTTAATGAAGCAGCCCCTTACAAAGAAAAATTAGCTAAGGACGAAGAAAAAATTCAAGCATTGCAACAATAGCTCGAGGAACTTAAAAAACAACTCTCTAATAGCTCTGATAAAACCAATGGGTTGTCTAAGGAAAAAGCAAGGACGGTCAGGATAAATATGATTGGAAGCATCAACAAAATGACCCTGAGGCTAGGCCCACACTATCATATCTTCTCAAAATCAAAGATACATTGGGCCAAGTAGAAGATGAATTTGAGGCATCATTCAAGCTCCTAGCGACAAGACTGTTAGTAGCTAATAAAATTCAAGTCTTGGAAGATAACACATAAGTGATAATTGGATATAGAGCATGGGATAAGAATTGGTCCTAGGCCAAATTAGTTGCTAGAAACTTCTTTAAGAGGCATAAGCTAGTGACCAAAAGTGCCAATATCATGTAGGATCTCAAAGAAGAAGCTAAGGTGATTCTAAAACATGTGAGCATAGCTAAAAATTATGGTATGCCTAGCTTCTAGGATAGAGACTCAAATATCTTGACAAAAGATGAATTAAAATCTACTTGGAAGAAATTCATGGAAAATGAATAAAAAATTGATAGTTGGGAGGAGCCGATTCAAGAAGACCAAATTTTTGCCATGGCTCAAGATATTACCCAGATTAACTATTGTCTACACTAACTATACATGAAATCAAAAACTTTATCATATAACAAGGTTGAAGAATTTGAGTATCTGTACATCACTTTCAAAGAAAAAATAGATACAAATTAAGAGACCTGGAGGAAGGTTTGTGCCACCTACAATGAAGTAGTTCAATAAAAGGTAAAGAAAGCCTCATCAAGTAGTGCAACACCTCCTGGTCAAGGTGAAAAAGAAAAATCTAATGAAGAAGATACTCCAAAAGAATGATCGTCCAAAAAAAAAAAATATTTTTGTGCTTGGTACCATTCCCCTTATTTTCCTTCTTTTTCTTAAGTTGTTCCTCTTTTTTTGACTCCATTCCCCAATGGATAAAGGCTCTAGGTTCTAACATTTTTCTAATAGAATTACCTAGGATGTGCCAATAATGTTGGTCAAAATAACCACATCCAGGGAAATAAGGAGTGATATTCTCAATATTTTTCTAAGTGTAGAGAAAAGTCATGATGGTATGACATTTTGGAGGCTAGAGGCATGAATAAGGTAGGAAGTCATTATAGCATAATATTTTGGAGGTTGGAGGTATGACTAACGTAGAAAGTTGTGATAGCATGACATTTTGGAGGTTGGAGGCATGACTAAGGTAGAAAGTCATGATGGCATGATATTTTGGAGGCTAGAGGCATGACTAAGGTAGAAAGTTGTGATGGTGTGACATTTTGAAGGCCAAGGAGAAAATTGAGGTCAAAAGTTACGATGGCATGATATTTTGAAGGTTGAGGGTCTAACTAAGGTAGAAAGTCATGATGGCATGAAATTTCAAATGTTGAGGGTCTAATTGAGATGAAAAGTAATGATGAAGTGATATTTTGAAGGCTAAGGGTATAACTAAGGCAAAAAGTCATGATTGAAGTCCCGTAATAGTTCGATTAATCAAAATAACATAAGGTTACAACTTAAATAGTATAGGAAAACTTAGATTAACTACTAAGCGAAAAATAGGGAAGATAGGAGAGAAAATAGGGATAGAAGGAAGGAAAGGGAATTTAAAAATGAATTCTCTCCCGCCTGCCGTCCACTCCCTTGCCATCCACCTCGGTGACGTCATCACCTACCGTCCACCATGGTAAGTTAAATACTAACATTCTCTCCCTTAAAGTTGAGAGGGCTGACAAGATAGTCTCTCAGCTTTATATATTGAGCTTTAGCAATGCCTTTGGTGAAGATGTCCACAATGTTTTCCAAAGTGCTGCAATGTTTAAGCTCAACTACCTGGTTCTCCACCATGTCTCGGATGAAGTGATACTTCATATCAAAGTGTTTTGATCTGCTATGGTGGATAGGATTATATGCCAATTGAATGGCACTCATGTTGTCATAGTACAATCTGGTAGGACCACTTTGTCGTTCTCCAATATCTTCAAGGACTTTTCTCAACCATAGAGCTTGAGTACTAGCATATGTGATTGCTATATACTCAGCCTCAGTAGATGACAATGCTACAACAGTCTACTTTTTGGAACTCCATGTAATTAGTCCTGACCCTAGACTAAAATAGTTCCCTGATGTAGATTTTCTATCATCTATATTGCTGCCCCAATCACTATCACTAAAGCCAACTAACTTTACAAAATTACATTTGTGGTAATGGATTCCAAAATCCAATGTACCCTTTACATATCTCAAAATTCTTTTAGTTGCTTGAAAATGCAGCTCGGATGGATCAGCCATAAACCTTGAAACAAGAGAAACAACATATTGAATATCAGGTCTTGTGTTGGTGAGAAACATCAAACTCCCAACCATGCTCCTGTAAGTGGTCATGTCAACCTTCGATGCTCCATCATCTTTGCTCAATTGGATCCCATGACCCATTGGAGTTGCAACTGATTTGCATTGCTCCATGGCAAATTTCTTGATCATATCTTGAGCATATTTGTGTTGACATATGAATATCCCTCTATCTATCTGATGAACTTCCATGCCTAGGAAGTAATGCATTAAGCCTAGATCTTTCATCTCAAATTGTTTCATCATGGAGTGTTTGAACTCCATATTCATCTTATCATTACTACCCATAAATATGAGATCATCCACATATAAACAAACTATGAGAATATCTTTACCTTGCTTTAGGTAGTAGAGAGTAGGTTCACTTTTTCTCCGAGTGAATCCATACTCCTTAAAATAGCCATCAATGCGAGAGTACCATGCTCTTGGTGCTTGCTTGAGGCCATAAAGTGCTTTTTTTAGTTTGTAAACAAGGTTCTCCTTACCTTGTTCTTTAAAACCTTGAGGTTGTTGGACATAAACCTCTTCAGTCAAGTACCCATTGAGAAAGGCACTCTTTACATCCATGTGCTGAATTTTCCACCCTTTGTGGGCAGCCAAGGAAAGTACTGATCTGATAGTTTCCTGTCTAGCAATAGGAGCAAAGGTTTCCTCATAGTCAATGCCATATTTCTGAGTGAATCCTTTTTCTACAAGTCTTGCCTTGTGTCTTTCAATGCTTCCATCAACATTGAATTTGGTCTTGTAGACCCATTTACATCCAACACATTTTTTTCCTTTAGGAAGCTTTACTAGCTCCCAAGTATCATTCTTTTTTATAGAGGTTATTTCCTCTTTCATGGCTTCCTACCATACATCATGAGTGCATGCTTTCTCATAGCTAGATGGCTCTAGCTGTGCACTAGTCATTAAAGCATAATTAACTACATCTCCTTTAGGATCATTGGAGTCATCATCACCATACATATGCAGATTTTCAAGTTTTTGTAAAACTGCATTCATTTCACTAGCTTGACTTCTAGTGTATCTTTTTTGGAAATTTTTATCCAACATTTGAAAATATGGATGATGTTGTAGTGTTCTTTTACCTCTTGATGGAGAATCAATATCCATAGGTGAAGAACTTACTGATCTTTGTGGAGAAGGACTTGGAGTAGCTGTTGATGTACTCGATGTAGTACTCATACTTGGGCTTGGAGGAGGAGTTCCTTTACTCTTTTTGGGCTGCACCTGATGTACTTGAGAAGAACTTGCATCATGAGATTCATCATCAACAAAGACTTTTTGATGACCCCATTCTCCCCCTTCATCAAAAATCACATCCTTGGAAAGTACAATTTTATGCGTTTTGGGATTGTAGAGTCTATATGCTTTGGTAGACTCACAATATCCTACAAAAATACATGCTTGACTCTTGGGGTCAAGTTTCTTTCTTTTCTCATCAGGAATGTGGGCATATGCAAGAGAACCAAAAACCTTAAAGTGTTTTACATTTGGATTTTTTCCATTCCATCCTTCATAAGGAGTGATCCCATATAGACTAGAAGTAGGACTCCTATTTAAAATGTAAACACTAGTTCTAACAACATCGGCCCAATACATGTTACTGAGATGCTTAGATTGAAGCATCGATCTTGCCATTTCTACTATGGTGCAGTTATTTCTTTCTGCCACACCATTTTATTGTGGTGTATAGGCAGTGGTGAATTGCCTCTTTATCCCACATTCTTTACAATATTTTAGAAATGCCTTTGAAGAGTACTCTCCTCCTCGATCTATCCTTAGACATTTTACAATGAACTCACTTTGTTTCTCTACATTATTCTTGAAATCTATGAAGCAATCAAAAGCTTCATCTTTGGTTTTCAAGAAATAGATCCAACACATCCTAGAGAAATCATCTATAAAAGTGAGAAAATAGGAATTATTACCTATGCTTTTTGTCTGCATTGGACCACAAATGTTCGAATGCACCAGTTGAAGTGGATGGCTAGCCCTCCATGCTTGTCCTTTTGGGAACTTGGATCTTGAGTGCTTTCCCAAAGCACATCCTTCATAGACCTCCTTGTGTTCAACAATTTTGGGAAGTCCACATACCATAGCTTGAGAAGTTAACAATTTCAAGCTTGCAAAATTTAGGTGACCATATCTCAAGTGCCAAAGCACACTTGGATTTGCTATAGCAATACTAGCAAGTTGAGCTCCCCCTGGTTCCCCAAACTTAAGGGGAAACAACCTATTCTTGGTCATAGGTACTTGTGT
Organism: Wollemia nobilis; assembly: GCA_028583015.1. Lineage (NCBI taxonomy): Eukaryota > Viridiplantae > Streptophyta > Pinopsida > Araucariales > Araucariaceae > Wollemia > Wollemia nobilis. Next base: position 1,070,145 of record JAQPPZ010003287.1, on the reverse strand, counting down.
AATGACTCTATTACAATTGTTCTTATCAAAAATTACACATTTGCCTTCATAAAAAACAAGTCTATAATTTTTCTCCATCATTTGTCCAACACTAAGCAAATTATGTTGGAGTTTGGGGGTGTAGTAGATGTCATTTACCTTTTTGATGCCTTCTTTTGTTGGAACCTCCATGGCTCCAATGCCTTCAACTTGCAAAGCTTTATCATCTCCTAACTTGATTCAGGATTTATAGGTGGAATCCATTGTAGCAAAGAGCTCTTCTTTGCCACTCATGTGATTGGAACAACTAGTATCCAAAATCCAAGTGTCATTCAGATTTTGATCTGATTTTCCATAAGAAAGAAACATATTTGATGTTCCTTCTTCTTCACCATAGTTGCCATATTGACCGCTGCCTCCTTGAGAAGTCTTGGACCAACAGTCTCGAGCAAAATGATCGGGCTTGCCACAATTGAAACAAGCTTTCTTTGTTTTGTCACCTCCTCTTCCTTGATTGCCATTCTAACCTTGATTTCCACCTCTGCTTTGATTGCTACCTCTACTTTGATTGCCACCTCTACTTGTATTTCCTCCTCTTGAGCTGCTTCTTCCTCTTCCTCTTCTTTGTCCTCTGCCTTGGCCTCTTCCTTGTCCTCTTCCTGCACCCTCATTGGATGAGAAAGCTTTATCATCACCTCCATAGCTCGTTGAAGGAGATCCTTGTAATCTCTCTTCATGAGACATTAATGAACCGATTAATGCATCAAAAGTTAGAGTGGAAAGGTCTTTTGATTCTTCAATGATGATAGCAATGTGATTCCATTTTTGAAGAAGTGTTCTCAACACTTTCTTCACAACCGCTTCAGGTTTGACTTCTTCGCCAAGAGTTTGCATCTTGTTGACAACTTCTTTGACTCTTACGTAGTAGTCTCCAACTTTCTCATCTTCATTCATTTTGAGATTCTCAAAATCTCGTTTCAAGGTCTGAAGCCTTACTTGCTTCACTTGATCGCTTCCTTGGAAACCTTCTTTCAAGGCTTTCCATGCATCTTGGCTAGTTAAACAAGAGGTAATCCTCAGAAAGATGCTCTTCTCCAATGCTTCTTGGAGATGATAGAGAGCAGAGGAATTGCTCTTTTGGGCATCTTTCTTTGTCTTCTTATCGGCTGCACTTAAAGTGGTCCAATTTGAAGGTTTTGAATAACCTTATTCGACTATATCCCATAGTCCCTTACCTATGAGTAAGGTCCTCATTTTGATGGACCAATACTCATAATCAAACCCATTAAATTTTGGAATGGGTAGATTATTATTGGATGCCATAGCTATTGGAAATAAACTAAAAACACACTTTTATTTCTCAATTACAATCAAAGCACTATGCTTTTCAAAAGAAGAATTACAGATTTAAATCAAATCTAACTTGATCTACTCTCTCGTTTATATCTTGTTCTACCTACTGAGGTTCTCCTATCACTGGATTGACAAAGTTGTCAGCAACTGAATCACCATCATCACTAATAAGAATGATTTTGGGTGAATATGGTTCTGGCTCCAGTATTTCAACTGAGTCACTGTCACTGAGATGAGTATTCTCTGGCTCCTATGGTGCAACTCCTACATATTTTGACTCCTCAAATCTGCTACCAAAGGAATTGTCTTCTGAATCAGCGTCATATCCTACATTTGGTGCTCTTTGATGGGCTATTACTGCATTTTGTAATTGATTGAATACAATATGCAATCCATACGTTCAAACTTTTTCATCAAAGGATTCGGGGTTTTCTCTTACTAAAAGAGAACAAAGGGCATGATAGCATCCAATTGACCTTATCATGAATGAGTGCAAGAATATTCCCTTTAAGATGCAAAAATATTCCCCTTGAAAGCCTCTTAGGCTATTACAAAAAAAAAATCACTTTTAAAGCCTCTCAGGCTTTTACAATAATTTCCTCTTAGGAAATGTCCTCTTCTCCTCTTTTTTAATGGTGCAAAAATAAAAATAATAATTTTATTAATAATATTAATTAATAATAAAACTAAATATTAATTAAAAAACATTAAAAAATAAAATTTTAATTAATATTTTTTTTTATTTTATTTAATTAAAAAAATTATATTTTGCAAAGTAAAAAATAAAAATTCCAGGTCAAAGGGTTTCGAACCCGTGACCTCCCTTTTTTCAAGCTCTTATCTTGTGGCCTCTAACCGACCGTGATAGCTCACCACCTGTGAGCTAAGGGAAAGGCGCTCCCCCTTATACCAAAGCCTCAACCTTAGTAAATAAAAAAAATATATTTTTTGCTTTTTACCTCGTAGTGGTTCGAACTCGTGACCGGGCGGAGGGCAAAGTCCTTCGTGCTGGCTCCTCGAGCCAGTCGGGCTACAACACCCAACGTGAAGGCTTAATAAATCACCTTCTCTTTGTAGTAACGACGTCTCACTTGTTTTTTTTTAAATATGGGATGAATTATCCCACATTCGCCCAAAAATGGATGCAGAGATGGTATATTAGCTCAAACACGCACTATGAGATTCGATTGCCTTCGAGCAATCGAATGCCTCCCTTTTGCCAATGATTTGTCCAATCACTATTCACCACATTGCCCTGCCATGCCTTGCCATGTCACACTACCATGCCTTGCCACGTCACACTCCACGTCACACTGCCACGTCAGCCTCGATCCGCGTGTCTTTGCTATGTCAGCCTTGATCTGCATGTCCTTTCTCCGTCTACCACGTGTCCTCTGGTCTAGTGGCTTGTCACCACATGTCTATCATGGCAAATCTACTATCTACCATGTCAATTGCCTCGAGATTCGTGCCCTTTTCAGGTCAGCTATGTTGTCTAGCCATGTCAGTTGCCTCCTCGATCAGCGTCCATCTACCATGTCAGGTCCTCGATCTACGTGCGGCTTTAGCACCACATGTCCTCCTTGGGATGCATGCCTAGGGCTTTGGCTCCTCTATGGACCGCTCCTCGAGATGCGTGCCTATGGGGGCTGCTCCTCCTCCTCGGGATGCATGCCTGCGGGGACTGCTCCTCCTCGATAGTTGGATGCCAGATAAACCCTAACCCTACGTTGTGCTCTGATACCAAATGAAGTCTCGTAATAGTTTGATTAATCAAAATAACATAAGGTTACAACTTAAATAGTATAGGAAAACTTAGATTAACTACTAAGCAAAAAATAGGGAAGATAGGAGAGAAAATAGGGATAGAAGGAAGGAAAGGGAATTTAAAAATGAATTCTCTCCCACCTACCGTCCACTCCCTTGTCGTCCACCTCGATGATGTCATCACATATCGTCCACCATGGTAAGTTAAATACTAACAACGATGGCACACCATTTTTAAGACTAAGAGGAGAACTAAGGCAGAAATTTATGATGGCATGATATTTTGAAAGCCAAGTGGACCACAATGTCTCTAAAGAGGTTGAGAAAGGTCACTGAAACAAGAAGATCTCAACCTCTTCCAGTTGAAAGATCCATGCCCACTTAACTATTTCTTTACCAAAATGAGCCTATGGGCATACTGTTGTAACAAATTTTAAATTTTTATTATGTAAAACTCTTATATAGAATGAGTGACCCAAAAAAATGGTCGGCTCTTAGGTTTTTACAAGGCTATGTATACAAACTTCTGAAATCTTAATAAATATTATCCATTTTGGTTCTTGGCTCACTGATGTTCCAAATCAAGTAAGTATGCATTTTCTATTGCTATGTAAATCTAAATTGAATGTAGCTAGCACTAATTCTTACTTTAAATTCTTGTAATAAATTTTAGTTAGATCTACAATTAAATTCATATAATTTTTTTACATTTAAATAGATATTCACCAGAGGTTTTAGTTTCTCTATTTTGGGTTCTCTATTATGCTTCTCTACAAAAGACTATAATAATGGCTTTACTATTACTTAGTCTATACCATTTTAACCCTCTAGCCATAGCTATATTTCTCTCTCTTTATGCATTTCCCCCTTTCCCCATTTTTCTAAAAGAAGCAAGGAACCAACCTCCTCTATATATTGAACTAGGTAGACTTTGTTTGAACCTTGTATTTCAATGTTGGAAAAGTCTTGGGTGTAAACATAACCAAAGGTAGATTTTGCACCAATAGTCTTTTGAGTGAGGACAGATGTCTTCAGTGGAGAGATATCCACAAGCCAGTGTGGTGGAAGTAGTAGTATTCTAGAATATCACCAACCATAGCAGAGGAGAAGGAGTTCTCCTATGGATAGAGATCCATGAACTAGTAGAGGAGAAGGAATTCTCCTATGGATAGAGATCCACAAACCAACATAGGGAAAAGAGTTCTTCTATGGATAGAGATCAATGAACTTGATTAGGATATTGGTGTCTCCTTTGGATAGAGGCCATAAACATTGTAATAGGGAAGGATTCCAAAGAGATTTGTTGAGAAAATTTTAGTAAAATATTTTCTTTGTGGAGTAGCCCAAATTGGGTGAACCAGGTTAAATTGTTTTCTCTATTATGTGTGATATTTTGTGCATTAATTTGATTATTGTTATTGATATTGTCATTTATATATTAGATAATATTTTTTGGGAAAGAAAAGTAAAAGTTGATCTTATACTATTCACCCCCCTCTTAGTATAATACTATATTCTTCAAACTTTATCAAAAACTATTGGTCTCTAGGAAGTTGGGGAGGAAATGATGGCCCATCCATTAAAGGGGATCCTGAAGATCCTATAGACATCCTCTAGAGTGATGGTCATATCGCTAGTTGGGATATGAAATGTGTTGGTCCAAAAATCCCATATGTGGACCAACATTGTAAGGTATGCCTGGTCCAAAATGATAGTCAGTCACCTAATTATGTACATCAACCTCTAAGCATCAAACCATACCTAGTCTACTACTGTCACAACACTACCAATAATCCAATCTCTCGAGCCCATGCAGATAAGATCTAAAGTGTAAAATGAATGCCTAAATTAGATGCACTTAAGCTAAAAAGTCAATAAAATGCAAAATGATGTAAAATTAACCTAAAATCAACTAAGGGTACAAACACAATGAACAAATGCACCAAAAAATACAAAAAAATCAAAATCCACACTTAAAAATTTCAAACAAAATCAATTAAAACCAATGAAAATCAAGAAAATCAAATAAAGATAAAAAAATTTCCTAAAGTTTAGTGACCGCTCACACCGATAGCGGCCAACCACCAATGGTCAAAAATTTGGCCATTGAAAATCAAACTGATATCTTCAGTGGCCCCTATTTGCAAATTGGGGGTTGCTTTGGGTGGCAGTAGTCACAAGATGACACACCAACTGTGTTCGACCTCACCCAAATTCCAAAAAAAATTAACAAAATGCAAAAAATAAAGGAAATCCACCTAAATTAACCCTATTCTAAGCCTATCTACGGATGTGGTTTATTACCAATAGGTTTAATTTGGTTCATTTACCAAATTACTTAATGGGGTTCATTTTACCAAATTAAATAAACAAAGTTAGGATTTGGAGAAATACCCATGAGTCATCAGCTCCTTCGTTGGTGGATGCCTCACCTTGCTCTGCCATGGTGTCGGTAATCGATTAGTCTTCTGGGTAACTTTCTCTCTTTCTCCCTTAGAGCTCCAATTGTAAATTGACAACTAGAAATAATGAAAGTCAAAACCATAAATTTTCTTTTATATTTTTCAATTTTGCTAAGACCGCTGATGCTCAGAGAAGGTAGAAAGTGCAGGTTGCTCAACCTAATAGTGGTCAAGAATTTGCTACTATTATTGAAAGGAGCTTGCAAAAAACAACAATAGCACTAGATTTCTCACCACGAGGAATCTCAAATTGGACAAATAAGCATATCCAATGGTCTAGAATCATAAAAAATTATAAAATATAAAAAAAATCACATAAATAAAAAATCAAAAGAAATATAAAATTCAAAATAAAAAAAAAAATCAAATAACAACAAAAATGTACCTCGTATTCATTCGTTTACTCTATACACTTGGCAGTTGTAGCGATTGGTGCTCCATGCAATCCGATAAGATAAGTAGATTACCATAAGGCCATTTGGCCATTTGGGGTAAATAAGCCATGATTGGACTGGGATGCTTCACTTCAATCTCAAAGAATTCCATGGCGAATGGACTGCCCCATGAGAACTAGGATTCATCTCATTTCTTCTATGACAATTCAACAAATAATTGAAATTAGTGATTCAACACAAGCTTAAATAGAATTGCTATCATCTTGATTCCCTAAGAAGGCCATTATGACCAGACTGCTCCATGGTATAGAGATGTACAATTACTATTAATGGTTGAAATCATGCCTATAATAGGATATACCATATAACAACAAAGTAACCCTCTTAAGGGATCCAAATAAATCATTTTGGTCAAGTGAATCATCACTTTATTCATTGTCCTTCCCTCATTAACTTGTCGCTTGAGGGGGTAGTCAAAATTTCAACAATCATAATCAAAATCAATAAAGGATCACTCGATCATGTCAAATGGTGTTTTTCTTACGAATCCTTGCTAAAAACTATCATAATCTTACCTATTTCTAGAGAAAAAAGAAAAAATAATAGTTAAACTTGATGACCTCCTTTTTTCAAACCAATCATAGCACCAAGGCTACCCAATCGTCGCTGGACTCATGAAAGCTTTTGCAAATTTAAGCCTTCAATCTTGCTGGAAGCAATGATTCTAAGATGCACGTATTTCTCATGATTGAGGCATCTAATGTTGATCAGATCAATGATCATCACACACCCTGCAATATGGCCCTAGGTGGTCTATTTTTTCTCAGTGTTATATTTTCCCACATTACATCACAAAAAGGGACATTTGTAGACACTTAAAACATGTCATATTTAGGAGACTACTCATATGAGCATATATGTAGACCATATGAATGATCTTGGACCTTTATAAGAGTTAGCAGTGGTCCTAACCACTCACAAGGGGTAGTCGTAGCCCCTTTAGACATGACTGCTATCGACCAGAGTGATCACCAATCTAGGTCACTGAAGCTTAGAGCGAACATGATCTAGCCACTGTTGAGGATAGTGGCTAGCACTAAAACACAAACTAGCCATGAATGAGGGTCCAAATCATGGAAAATGATGATAGTTGCATGGTTTTTGAGCAATTTTTTGTGTGGATCTCCCAAAGCTCCTCTTGATTGCCTCTTCCATGCAAATCTATGACTGAGTTTTTCTCTCTAATGGTTAGTTACATGAATATATGGATCTAGGAGGTCTACATATGCATCCTCCCAAGAAAAGAAAAATATCCTGAGAACCTGAGTTTTTGTGCAATGAAACCATAGCAAATTGGAGAGCGATTCTACACCCCCTTGAGGAGTAATGAAGTGTGATTCGATTGAGTGACAAGTATGCACCATACAAGCATTCAAATCAAGATGTTTTTCACTAAAAATTAGTCTTTGGACATGAAGGTGATCCTTCAACATCAATTTGTATGAAGTATTGAGTGTTGCAACCCCTGGTTCATGAGGCAGAAAGTCATGGGTTCACAATCACTATATTTAATAGTGACCTGCAGTCACGATCATCCTGAGAAATAATGGCTAGGGTTTGAGGCACTATTTCCCAAGTTTTAGCATAGATTTTTCAATGTTTCTACTTTAATTAGTTAATATTATCATAGATCTATATTTTCTAATGCATTTGCATGGTGATTTATAAGATATTTATTCATTTTTGATAGTCTTTTCATAATTATACTTTTGTTATGCTTTTATATCATTCCTTGTAGATTTTCAAAGAAAGCCTCATCATGAGAGGCCACATATACTACTGATCATTATCTAATGTTTCTTATATGCATATCATAGGTTCCTGGACCAAATCAAAGCATTTTAGGCATTGGATCCCCCCAAGAAAATGAAGGAGAAGAAGGCATCAGTAAGCCCTTGAAAAAATTTATGTACAAATTCGAGAGGCCTGCAGAGTGCACCATCCCCTTTTAGGGGCCCATTTCTACTTGTAATCATTGTATCAAATGTTTGGTATCCCTAAGAGGGACCTATCTATAACCATATTGCACCATGAATTAATAAAAGAGATCTTGTGTTTTTGTTAATTATTTGTCTTTATGCTTTCATGGTTTCATGCTTGATATTATGTTGCAAGTAGATTAGGTGCATTGCTTCCTGGGATCGTATAGGTGGCATGTTAGGATCCTCCATCCTAACATTATTAATTAGTATTATTAATCATTTAATTATTATATTATTAACTCATAAAGTGAACCATCACGTCTCTTCATAATGTGAACCATCACGTCTCTTCCTAATGTGAACCATCACATCTCTTCACCAACATAGCTTTAAGGTATATATATATATATATATATATATATATATATATATATATATATATATATATATATATATATATATATATATATATATATATATATATATTAGGTTGGCCATTCACACAAATCATCCATGAATACTAATATATATTTGATCAATTTATCCATTGGAAGGTTTCCTTTCTAGTGTAAAGGCGATTCTATCCAAAAGGTGATTCTATTAGTTTAGATCCAATTCCAATTATTGTTGATAGATCCACTAGGAACTTGGGTTCCTACCACATTAAATTAAGGATAATCATCAATATATAGCCACTTTGAGCCCTAGAATGATGGCCTAGTAGCTATCATAAGTTCTAGAGGCTAAGACAAGTGACTAAATTGATGGAAATATCTCCCTCTTTGTCTATTGCACATGCTTGATTGTCTTTTACTTTAGCACTTTATCTCAAAAATTGGAAAGTATGAATGCATAAGCTATCTTCATAACTCCTTTGGGGTTCAAAAAAAAAGGAATGATAAATAAGTTTTATTTTTAAATAAATGGTTGATTTATTTTAAAATGATAAATAGACTCCATCTTAGATAAATGGTTGATTTATCTTAAATGATAAATAAGTTTCATTTTTAAATAAATGGTTGATTTATTTTAAAATGATAAATAGACTCCATCTTAGATAAATGGTTGATTTATCTTAAATGATAAATAAGTTTCATTTTTAAATAAATGGTTGATTTATTTTAAAATGATGAATAGATTTCATCTTAAATAAATGGTTGGTTTATTTTAAAATGATAAATAGACTTTGTCATTCTATTGAAATAATAAATAGATTTTAATTAAAATAGCGAAGGATGATATAATGATCAGTTTATTAAAAGAAAAAAATTCTAAAGTATGGAACCTACCTTTGAAATCAAATCGGACCACTCAAGAAGAGTTCTCTGACACAAAAGGATGACACCATTAATGTGAATGATGGCTTTTCTGTCACGAAGGGATGGTTGTCAATGTGAAGAGATAAAATTCAATGCTGGTAGTGCCTTGGGAATGTAGGAGGAAGAGACGTTCCCTCCACCACCTAATAGAAGACATGAAGTAATAGCGGTGGGTGGTGGAGCAAAGGCGGAGAGAAGACTCAAGGAGAAAAAATATTAGTGATAGAGGGTGAAACACAATATAGAAAGGAAATGAGGATCGATGCTTGGGTAGCACAACCAAGGAAGCAGTGAGCGCATAAGAAAACTAGGTTGGTTAAGCATAATCCTTTAGATTATTTTATGTAGAGTTCTATCATAGTCTCTGTAAGAGCATGCTTAGTGTAGTCTTTGTGAGAGCATACTTTGCATAGTATCTATGAGAGCATTGTGTGTAGATTTCTACCATAGTCTCTATGAGAGCATGGTTTATGTAGTCTTTGTGAGAGCGTGCTTTGCATAGTCTCTATGAGAGCATGCTTTACATAGTCTCTATGAGAGTGTTGTGTGTAGAGTTCTACAATAGTCTCTGTGAGAGCGTTGCTTTGCATAGTCTCTATAAGAATATTTCTTTACATAGTCTTTGTGAGAGCATTGTGTAGAGTACTATCATAGTCTCTGTGAGAGCATGCTTTACGTAGTCTCTGTGAGAGCATGATTTATGTAGTCTCCATGAGAGCGTGCTTTGTGTAGTCTCTATGAGAGCATGTTTTGCATAGTCTCTGTGAGAGCATTGTGTATAGAGTTCTACCGTAGTCTTTGTGAGAGTGTGCTTTACGTAGTCTTTGTGAGAGTGTTGATTTGTGTAGTCTATATGAGAGCATCATGTGTAGAGTTCTACCATAGTCTTTGTGAGAGTGTTTATTTGCATAGTCTCTATGAGATCATTGTGTCTAGAGTTCTATCATATTCTCTATGATAGCATTGCTTTTCAAAGTCTCTATGAGAGCATTGTGTGTAGAGTTCTATCATAGTCTCTATGAGAGCATGCTTTGCATAGTCTCTATGAGAGTGTTGCTTTGTGTAGTCTCTATGAGAGCATCATGTGTAGATTTCTACCATAGTCTCTATGAGAGTGTTGCTTTGCATAGTATCTATGAGAGCGTTGTATCTAGAGTTCTATTGTAGTCTTTGTGAGAGTGTTGCTTTACGTAGTCTCTATGAGAGCATTGATTTTCATAGTCTTTGTGAGAGTGTTGCTTTGCATAGTCTCTATGAGAGCATTGCTTTGCATAGTCTCTATGAGAGTTTGTTGTGTAGAGTTCTACCATAGTATCTTTTCAAGAGCATGTTGTGTAATCTGTTGGATGATTGCCATAATATTTTACCTACGTTAAGCAGGTTAGAGTAGTTAGTAGGGTAGTGAAAGCTATGTGATGGAGGAAGGGGTCATCTCTAAGTAGGGTTCCAAGTAATGCCCTTCTTTTGGTATTTCATGTCTAGGTAGCCACTTGATATTTAGGTTGTTGGAACCGTAGTGAACCCACCGCCATGGTTGGAAGTCACCTCAAAGCAAACCATAGTACCCAAGTGCTATGACTTCATTTTAGTAGGTGGTGGGTTGCATACCTTCTCTAGCCACACCTTGCTACCCCTATGCTCAACCTTAAGCCCTATCTCTGCAATGTTAGTTTTGCAGTGGACTTCATCAATAGTACATGTAGAAGGCTTAGGTAGGAAATTTTTGCCTAGTTCATTAATCATAAGGTAGCTTAGTTTTGATTAAAAAGGGGTTCCTTTATCTAGACTCTTTGAATAAGGTAATTTTAGATAAATGTGAATAAATTTCTTCTATATGAATCCCTTTAATCAAAATAGTTATCATAGATTAATGAAATGAATAAAAGGTTTATTTATAAGTTAAAGTAGTTGGCTTTAATGGATTAAATAAATGTGGAAATGGTTTGTTTTATGAATTAAGGGTATGGGACTTTGGTTCATGAAATGAATAAAAATGTTTATTTATAAGTTAAATTAGTTGGCTTTAATGGATTAAATAAATGTGGAAATGGTTTGTTTTATGAATTAAGGGTATGAGACTTTGGTTCATGAAATAAAAAGAAAGGGTATTTATGGATTAGAGTAGTTGACTTTAATTTACGTAAATATCCGAGAACTTAGATAATTCAATAATTAAAGGTATAGGACTTTGATTGTTGGGTGTAATTTGGTTAATTTATTTCCAATTAGTAAATGATCTTGTTTCTTGTTGAACAACTCTCATGGGATGTGAGAGGGAAATAGAAAGAGTATTTTCTATAAGATTCATTATGCTTTGGAAAGTTGAATTTATTGGGTTATTTGTATAGTTGCAATTTTGCATTGAAATGATTAAATGCATTTAGAAGCATGTCTATCCGGAACCATGAGTGTCCTGATCCCATCCTATCCTCACTTGATCAATGGACGAGTGGGAGGACTAGTGTAAAGATATGGTCCAATGCATGAGTTTGCTCTCTAACTTACATATTGTTAATTATGAAATAGAATAGACTTGGGATATTTCCCTAATTGATTGATGAAGAATTTCTTGAGAGTATGGGGTTACCATACCTATTTATGTAATAAATGAACAATAAGATTGTTGTGCCTATATTTCATAATTGAATGTAATTGTATTTGTATCTTTAAATGCATGTTATTATTTACTCAGTGCTTTTTGAATCATGTTTTGTTAGATTTAGTATTTGTATTTACTGTATATGTTCTTGTGTTGTTATAATGAAATAATAGTAAGTTTTAGGTGAACTTAGAGGATAACCTAAGGGCTTGAGACCCCCTTAGGGAGATTGGTTCTAGGTTTATAATATCATACCAGAGTTAAGATAGCTTTTCAAAGGACAATATTGATAGCTTAACTCATAATATACATAACATACCCACACATAAGGGTTTATGTGAGATATGGAGATGCGTATACACCTTATAATGTTTGAAGGTGGTAAGTCTAGCTCATAAAGGATGATGAGATGGATGGGCTTATGTGCATGACACTAGATATGCCTACACAGATAGGACTTACATGAGGGGAATATTGTGTGTATAGTTCTTAAGAAAGTTAGAAGTTGTTAAATTTTAAGTTAGTCTAAGGTTGGTTAGGGATTTATGAATTCCTCTCAGTCAATTTTTTTTTTTTATCTTTGTGTGTTTTCTTGTTTCTTGTTTTGGGGTCATTACAAATAACATCCTTATTATAGACCCATATATTGTTATAACTCTAATCTATTATGTCTTTATATTTTTTGCACAAAAACATGAACTTATCCACTTTATCTTTTAAGTAACATATTTTGACCTTAAGGCTTTTACTAGGTTCAATTTGAACTTCCTTGAAGGTTTTTTTATAAATTTTATTTTTTTTCTGGTTACATAATCATTGTTGTCAAACAAGATTTCTAAGATTATCAATCCCTTAGGGATATGGTTATACTTTAGCTAAATAATATCTTATTGGTCAACATTTTGTGGCATCTCTTCCAATTATATTGCATAAATAGCTTTCCTAGTCAAGAAATCAAAAAATTATTGATCATCCTCAAACATTTATCAAAATATTTCTTTAATTGGGATTGAACATCCAAAACCATGTTTAATTTATTTGATTTCTTACCATAATAAATGGCATGCATAAAATTTACTCCTTGAGAAGCTAATGTGTCATCCATTTCATTTTGATATCTAAGGATTCCCATACTCTATTTTAATATGCTTTCAAGTATAATGCTTGTTGCACTTCTTTGATACTTTATTGATTACCAACTTAGAAACTTCAAAGATGGATAGCAATTTGATTTTTATTTTTTTTGCCTACACCAAGACAAGGAAAAGGGCTTCATATTAAATCATGTTATTTGTACAACTCCATGTTAATTTATAAGAGAAATCATTAATATATTATAACGAAGACACTAGCACAACCCTATCTCTAGCACCATTCCTACATCTAGCTCTTTCAAAATAAAGTTTTCAAATCTTCATTTTTAGGAGCTCTTGATTCATCATAGCTTGAAATTTTTGTACTTTTGGTTCTATTATGTGGTATGTGACCATTCTAGTTTCAATCATGGCATTGAAATTGAGTGATAATTCATCCTCTATTTGTAGCTCTTCAATGATTGTTTTCAATGGATCCATTTATTTACTAACCAAATTGATGCAATCTTGTTTTATCTTCTCTATGTGGTATGGTGTTAGATTCTCTACATAAATCTTTATTCTTTTCTTTTTTTGTGGAATTATCATGTGAGAATAATCCAAATACATCACCTTCTACTTTTTTGTGTATTATCTTTAAAGGTGGGGGATAAAGTATAGCTCAAGGTCTACCATCACCACTTCTTATATCACAATGATTTTTGGGGGATTATGCAAGACCATAGGGATATTTTTTATTACTCCAACTATTTTAAAATGGATTTCATATGTTTGTCTAGAAATAATTAAAATGAAATACATGTTTGCTTTTGAGGGAGTCTTATTCAATTCTTCAACAATATTAAATCCTAATTATTTTGACTATCTCTTTTCTTTCTTCTTTTGTTCATCAAATATTTTGATATTCTTGACTTGATTTCAACCTTTACCTTTTGGTTACAAAAGGATATCTTATTCTATCTTGAGCTTATTATTTGGATTCAATTAGAATAGCCTTTGACTCTCTACCTTGCTCTAGATTTAGTCATTCCTTATTTAAATCCAAAGGAGGTTGAGTATTCTTAGGCTCTAACTAAGCTAGGATTTTTTTGGATTCAAGTGATATTTATTATTTTAAATTATGAGGTTAGGATGGAACTCTAAATGGTTATTTTTGTGAATCAACTTGAAGTGGTTTCTTCCCAAACCTTATTAAAACTTATATGCACTCTTATTTCAATGTATATTGCATGATCATGATTTTTTTTGGATCCCATAGCATACTTACCTATATTTTCTATGTCTTCTTATATTTTTTGTAGCTATTAATTGAGCTTGATGTTGATACATTACACAAGTGTTAGTATTATGAGGATCATTGCATACCAAGCATCAAGCACTTTTATTATATGTAGAGGTAGATGGCTCTACTTCTAGGCCATTTCATACATTGTTAGTTTTATCATTAACATTATTAAAATAATCCCCTTGATATCTAGCAATGTAGGAAAACCTCCTAGACTAGTGCCTTTCAAATTCTCTTCTCTCATTAGTCATCATATTAGTGCTTAAAATATTTGTAGTTAATAGTTCTTACATAATTTGAGATTATTTTGGATTTTGGGGAGGTAATACTAGTAAGTTTGGTATAGGGGCAATGCCTTAGGAGTGGGAATGAAAGTTGTCAAAGTTAAATGTGTTATCATTATCAAAATTTGTTCTACTAAATGCGATAGACAATTTTCAAAAAATATGGTATAACAACCCTGCAGGAAAGTTTTCCTACAAAAATCAAAGTATTCCATGTATTTAGAGTGGCTTGATATACTTGAAGGAAAGTCATTACTTTATATTGTCTTATCTAAAGGTCAAAATCATGGTCAAAAGCATGGATATAGTAGATATATGTATGAGTACCAAATAGCCTAATATCTAGAGGAATTCTCATCCAAGTTTGATGGAACCTAATATTGAAATTAGTAACAATTTCTTGAAGATGTCTTTTAATAGTAGTAAATTGTGTGAGTAATTGTTGCGATATGAATTGACATCAAGGAAATATTGAAACTATGAATATTATATTTAGCTTTATGAATAGGCATGCACCCTTTAATCATATCCCAAATCCCAAATTTGGATGGATTAAGTATTTTTTTAACCGAACCTCCAGAGTAGGCTGGTATACCTTATCAACTGACTTGGGTGTTGACTCATTTAAGTTTGGTTAAATGTTTAAATATAGGGATAGAAATTATTTTAGGGTTAGAAAGGTAATGGTTAAAAAATGGTTGAATAAAGATACCAACATAGATATATCTATAGGGAAAACCCTCACCAATCAGTTTCCAATGTCCTATACTTGTGATTAACAACACTCAAAATAAGTAATCTTCATCAATTAAAGAACAAAAGACAAACTTTAATAAATTATTTCAAACATCTAAAATACTAATAATCCAAATAGAAGAATTAATCAGTATTCAGACTAACAAAAAATAATTTCTTCCAAGTGTATATTCAAACATGAAATATTTCAAGGTGCTCTAAGTTAGAAATCCAATATCAGTAGAATAGACTAACCATAGTAACAGTAGCATAAATGCATTCACAATTCAAATCTCAAAAAATATAGAAGACACCAGTCTAAGACAAAAATCCAAGTAATGTTCCTTATATTGATTTGTAGAAAGTATTTATACAATAGGGCAAGAAAACACTCTAGAATCAACCCCAAAAAATGAGGGTTTGACTTCTATTTATAGTTTTACATATTGAAAGTAAAGAAAATATAACATTACAAGAAATAGAAATGCCAGATCACACAGATGCTGAGGTGGAAGCATCTCATTTATTTTTGAAAGAATAAGTAAGCATATGATATTGCTCTCCTCTGCAACTTGACCTCTGTAAATTTCTTGACCTTCATGGTGTTTGACTTTAGACTACACCAAACCGTCATCCAGACAGTTCATCATTCTTGTCGATGACATCTAGACATAGATTTGTAATTGATTTATTTGTTGGTTCTTGACCCATTCACCACTTTGTCTCCCTAATTTTTTTATCATAATCCATCAAAATTCGATCAACCAAATTTTTCTAAATTTACCTCTTGCTTTTATATGTTATAAGAGAACCAAAATAAACGGACCATCGATGACCCTATGAATGAATTATTAGTGCTAGGCTTGATGTGTTCACTTCACTAACAACCCCATGGCATAGAACCAATTTTATATCCCCTTATTAGTTTCCTTAGTGGCATGGAACCATGTTGTAGCTCACTCTTTGAAAAATTTATTTGAAACAGTTGACCTCTTTGATCGCAAGCTAGAATAAATGAGGCTTCATTGTATTTAGATGTAAAAAATATTTTGAGTTGTGTGGGGTACAATGATGTGCTGGCCCATTCCTCTTATTATTTAGATGATCTTATTATTGTTTTAGAGTCACTATGTAAAACCAAATCCTGAACTGTATTGTAGCCCATTATTTGATATCTCAATGTGCAAGTTTGATCAATGTTGACTGTGGGGTAGAGCGCTGCACTGAGTTGTATGGTGTAGAACCTTACACTAGCCTACATGGGGTAGAACCTACTCATGCACCATGCCTTGGAGTGATCACTTATAGGTTTTTATCAATGCTAATCATGGTGTAGAGCACTACATTGAGCCATGCAATATAGAACATGGTGTGACCCATGTGGGGTAGAATAGTGTTGTGGACCATGATTCGAGGAGCAGAATTGTTGAGTTTAATTGTGCTGACCATGGGTTGGAACCTTGATCTATGCCACATGAGATGAAATGTTATTGTGAACTGCTACATATTCATTGTACTATGACCCATGATTTTAAAAGCACTAAGTGCAATGCTGACTACATTGATCACAGGGTAGAGCATTGTGTGCTACACCACTGTCATAGGGTAGAACATGATACTTTATGACTTAGAAAAATTTTGCAATTTTTTTTAAGTATGTGGTCATTTTGGGCCTACATTCTCATGCCTCTTGGTAGGTTTTGCTCACAAAACCTGAGAACTCAAAATCTTATCCATTGGATATCAAGAGTCAAAACATTGATTAAGAAAAATTACAACATAGTAATATGAATGAAGGAAATGTTTTAAAGGAAAATGTGTATGAAGTGAAGAAAAGAATATATGCAGTGGGAGGTGAGAAGATATGAGGGGAAGGGGTAGACTACAATATTCAGTGAGTCATGTTTCATAGAATGACTTCCATATGACCATCGCTCTCTAAGACATTTGTGAAGATGCTCAAAGAGTAACGGTTCATATAGAAATTATGCAAGAAGCAAAAAAACTCTGTAACTCCTTCCATGAGCCTAATATTGCTCTGGTTACATAAAACTATGTTTCTTTTATAATATTAACTTGATCATACTTTTCCTTTTAAAATATCCTCATGGATTTTTCATTTTCTTATTTCATAGGTTCACACATTATGACTATCCTCTGACATTGTCAAGGTCAAAACAACTTACAAAAAATATAAACATATAACCCCATCTATTGGCTTGTGATACAAAAATGGTTTAGCTTACTCCATAATAAAAGTGTTTACTTTTGTACATTCTCTTGCTAATCCTGCACTTCAAACTGTTCATCTTGCACCTCTTCAGTATCTTCCACAATCTTCTCTTATTGATCCTACTCCTTTTGGTGCATTTCCTCTTCATTTATTTCTTGTTCTTCTCCACCGTTATCATCTTCTATGTCCTATTCGTGCTCTTCCTCCTCTTTAGCTTCTAGATCTACTCCAAATAGTTGGATCATTTGTTTTAGGGTCTATAATACTTGGGTCTAGGCTAAATAAGTGGGTTTAGTTACCTCTTTGAGCTTCTTATGAACATAATCCAACTTAACATTCTCTTCATAAGACATAGAATTACCTCTGTTCACCAAGTCTTCCATTAAATATTTGAGACTAGTTAAATCTTTAATAATTTGAGAGACCTGATCTTGATTAATCAAATATTCCCAAGTATCTATCTCAGAATCATCTTGTATGGCTGAGGCTACATTGTTTTGAAGGTCTTATTTTACCAATAAGATTTTATTTTCAACCCAAAGTCCTCCAAAACCATACTGCATCATCTCTTGGTGGATATCTACTCTCTCTTGTAGTCTACCCTCAATTCTATATGATAGTAACCATCCTTTCTGGAGTAGCCTATTTTTGTCAACCATAATTTTGGTAGCTAATCTAGAAGTATTCCATGTCTTATTTAGAATAAGTTTAGCAACTTCAATAAATCTATTCTTGGACAACTTAAATATCTTCTTTGTTGGTATCACCATAGGTTGTAGCTCTTTAGTGAACTTATCCATATCTTCCTTGATCGCTTGCAATAAATTACTGGCATGTAATCAATTACAGGCTATATTTTTTAATATTTCTCAATAATTTTAGACCATATCTACTTCCTAACATGTTTGACCCCTTATTTAGAAAAGCCTACAACTTTAGATTTTTTTTTATCTAGAGCTAATGCTTCAAGTCTTGTATTTATTTGGCATGATATTCATTCTTTCTCTTTAGCTCTTCAACTTGGTCTTTGAATTTTATGCCCTTTTAACATATATTCTACTAGCTCTTAAACTCATTTCTTACAACCTTTTCCACCTTCTTATGATTGTTAATAGTTTTATCCAAATTCTCAATATTTTTCTCTATTTTTTCACATTGCTCCTTGTAAATGTCATTCTTGTCATAAAATGTTTCAAGGTGGGCCTTGGCTATGACTAATTTATCCTCCATTAGCAATTGATTGATATCCTTAGTTTTCTCCTCTAGATGATAATCTTCTATAGTCATATCCTCTTCTGGTTTGCTAACAAGAGGAGTGATGGACATAGTTGTTCTTTGCCTAGTCACTGGATCAACAATCATGGTCTTCCTTTATCGAGCAATCTTTTCTAAATTTTTAGACAATTTATTAGCCCAAAAATCTTGGATTTTGAGAAATCATTAATATCTTATAACGAAGACACTAGCACAAGCCTATCTCTAGCACCATTCCTACATCTAGATCTTTCAAAATAAAGTTTTCAAATTTTCTTTTTTAGGAGCTCTTGATTCATCATAGCTTGAAATTTTTGTACTTTTGGTTCTATTATGTGGTATGTGACCATTCTAGTTTCAATAATGGCATTGAAATTGAGTGATAATTCATCCTCTATTTGTAGCTCTTCAATGATTTTTTTCAAGGGATCCATTTATTTACTAACCAAAATGATGCAATCTTGTTTTATCTTCTCTATGTGGTATGGTGTTAGATTCTCTGCATAAATCTTTATTCTTTTCTCTTTTTGTGGAATTATCATGTGAGAATAATCCAAATACATCACCTTCTAATTTTTTTGTGTATTATCTTTAAAGGTGGTGGATAAAGTATAGCTCAAGGTCTACCATCACCACTTCTTATATCACAATGATTTTTGGGGGCTTATGCAAGACCATAGGGATATTTTTTATTACTCCAACTATTTTAACATGGATTTCATATGTTTGTCTATAAATCATTAAAATGAAATACATGCTTGATTTTGAGGGAGTCTTATTCAATTCTTCAACAATATTAAATCCTAATTATTTTGACTATCTCTTTTCTTTCTTCTTTTGTTAATCAAATATTTTGATATTCTTGACTTGATTTCAACCTTTACCTTTTGGTTACAAAAGGATATCTTATTCTATCTTGAGATTATTATTTGGATTCAATTAGAATAGCCTTTGAATCTCTACCTTGCTCTAGATTTAGTCATTCCTTATTTAAATCCAAAGGAGGTTGAGTATTCTTAGGCTCTAACTAAGCTAGGATTTTTTTGGATTCAAGTGATATTTATTATTTTAAATTATGAGGTTAGGATAGAACTCTAAATGGCTATTTTTGTGAATCCACTTGAAGTGGTTTCTTCCCAAACCTTATTAAAACTTATATGCACTCTTATTTCAATGTATATTGCATGATCATGATTTTTTTTGGATCCCATAGCATACTTACCTAGATTTTCTATGTATTATTATATTTTTTGTAGCTATTAATTGAGCTTGATGTTGATACATTACACAAGTGTTAGTATTATGAGGATCATTGCATACCAAGCATCAAGCACTTTTATTATATGTAGAGGTAGATGGCTCTAATTCTAGGCCATTTCATACATTGTTAGTTTTATCATTAACATTATTAAAAGAAGCCCCTTGATCTCTAGCAATGTAGGAAAACCTCCTAGACTAGTGCATTTCAAATTCTCTTCTCTCATTAGTCATCATATTAGTGCTTAAAATATTTGTAGTTAATAGTTCTTACATAATTTGAGATTATTTTGGCTTTGGGGTAGGTAATACTAATAAGTTTGGTATAGGGGCAATACCTTAGGAGTGGGAATGAAAGTTGTCAAAGGTAAATGTGTTATCATTATCAAAAAAATTTCTACTAAATGGGATAGACAATTTTCAAAAAATATGGTATAACAACCCTGCAGGAAAGTTTTCCTACAAAAATCAAAGTATTCCATGTATTTAGAGTGGCTTGATATACTTGAAGGAAAGTCATTACTTTATATTGTCTTATCTAAAGGTCAAAATCATGGTCAAAAAAATGGATATAGTAGACATATGTCTTGGGAACAAATAGCCTAATATCTAGAGGAATTCTCATCCAAGTTTGATGGAACCTAATATTGAAATTAGTAACAATTTCTTGCGGATGTCTTTTAATAGTAGTAAAATGTGTGAGTAATTTTTGCGATATGAATTGACATCAAGGAAATATTGAAAATATGACTATTATATTTAGCTTTATGATTAGGCATGCACCCTTTAATCATATCCCAAATCCCAAATTTGGATGGATTAATAATTTCTTTAACCCAACCTCCAGAGTAGGCTGGTATACCTTATCAACTGACTTGGGTGTTGACTCATTTAAGTTTGGTTAAATGTTTAAATATAGGGATAGAAATGATTTTATGTTTAGAAAGGTAATGGTTAAAAAATGGTTGAATAAAGATACCAACATAGATATATATATAGGGAAAACCCGCACAAATAAATTTCCAATGTCCTATACTTGTGATTAACAACACTCAAAATAAGTAATCTTCATCAATTAAAGAACAAAAGACAAACTTCAATAAATTATTTCAAACATCTAAAATACTAATAATCCAAAAAGAAGAGTTAATCAATATTTAGAATAACAAAAAATAATTTCTTCCAAGTGTATATTCAAACATGAAATATTTCAAGGTGCTCTAAGTTAGCAATCCAATATCAGTAGAATAGACTAACCATAGTAACAGTAGCAGAAATGCATTCACAGTTCAAATCTCAAAAAATATAGAAGACACCAGTCTAAGACAAAAATCCAAGTAATGTTCCTTATATTGATTTGTAGAAAGTATTTATACAATAGGGCAAGCAAACACTCTAGAATCAACCCCAAAAAATGAGGGTTTGACTTCTATTTATAGTTTTACATATTGAAAGTAAAGAAAATATAACATTACAAGAAATAGAAATGCCAAATCAGCCAGATGCTAAGGTGGAAGCATCTCATTTAATTTTGAAAGAATAAGCATATGATATTGCTCTCCTCTGCAACTTGACCTCTGTAAATTGATTGACTTTCATGGTGTTTGAATCTAGACTACACCAAACCGTCATCCAGACAGTTCATCATTCTTGTCGATGACATCTAGACATAGATTTGTAATTGACTTATTTGTTGGTTCTTGATCCATTCACCACTTTGTCTCCCTAATTTTTTTATCATAATCCATCAAAATTCGATCAACCAAATTTTGCTAAATTCACCTCTTGCTTTTATATGTTTTAAGAGAACCAAAATAAACGGACCGTCGATGACCCTATGAATGAATTATTAGTGCTAGGATTGATGTGTTCACTTCACTAAAAACCCCATGGCATATAACCAATTTTATATCCCCTTATTAGTTTCCTTAGTGGCATAGAACCATGTTGTAGCTCGCTCTTTGAAAAATTTATTTGAAATAGTTGACCTATTTGATCGCAAGCTAGAATAAAGGAGGCTTCATTGTATTTAGATGTGAAAAATATTTTGAGTTATGTGGGGTATAACGATGTGCTGGTCCATTCCTCCTATTATTTAGATGATCTTATTATTGTTTTAGAGTCACTATGTAGAACCACATCCTGAACTGTATTGTAGCCCATTATTTGATATCTCAATGTACAAGTTTGACCAATGTTGACTGTGGGGTAGAGCACTGCACTGAGTTGTATGGTGTAGAACCTTACACTAGCCTACATGGGGTAGAACCTACTCATGCACCATGCCTTGGAGTGATCACTTATAGGTTTTTATCAATTCTAATCATGGTGTAGAGCACTACATTGAGCCATGCAATATAGAACATGGTGTGACCCATGTGGGGTAGAATAGTGTTGTGGACCATGATTCGAGGAGCAGACTTGTTGAGTTTAATTGTGCTGACCATGGGTTGGAACCTTGATCTATGCCACATGAGATAAAATGTTATTGTGAACCGCTACATATTCATTGTACTATGACCCATGATTTTAAAAGCACTAAGTGCAATGCTAACTACATTGATCATGGGGTAGAGCATTGTGTGCTACACCACTGTCATAGGGTAGAACATGATACTTTATGACTTAGAAAAATTTTACAATTTTTTTTTAAGTATGTGGTCATTTTGGGCCTACATTCTCATGCCTCTTGGTAGGTTTTGCTCACAAATCCTGAGAACTAAAAATCTTATCCATTGGATATCAAGAGTCAAAACATTGATTAAGAAAAATTACAACATAGTAATATGAATGAAGGAATTATTTTAAAGGAAAATGTGTATGAAGTGAAGAAAAGAATATATGTAGTGGGAGGTGAGAATATATGAGGGGAAGGGGTAGACTACAATATTCAGTGAGTCATGTTTCATAAAATGACTTCCATATGACCATCACTCTCTAAGACATTTGTGAAGATACTCAAAGAGTAATGGTTCATATAGAAATTATGCAAGAAGCAACAAAACTCTGTAACTCCTTTCATGAGCCTAATATTGCTCTGGTTACATAAAACTATGTTTCTTTCATAATATTAACTTGATCATACTTTTCCTTGTAAAATATCCTCATGGATTTTTCATGTTCTTATTTCATAGGTTCACACATTATGACTATCCTCTGGCATTGTCAAGGTCAAAACAACTTACAAAAAATATAAACATATAGCCCCATCTGTTGGCTTGTGATACAAAAATGCTTTAGCTTACTCCATCATAAAATTGCTTACTTTTGTACATTCTCTTGCTAATCCTGCACTTCAAACTATTCATCTTGCACCTCTTTAGTATCTACCACAATCTTCTCTATTTGATCCTACTCCTTTTAGTGCATTTCCTCTTCATTTATTTCTTGTTCTTCTCCACCATTATCATATTCTTGGTCCTATTCGTGCTCTTCCTCCTCTTTAGCTTCTATCTCTACTCCAAATAGTTGGATCATTTGTTTTAGGGTCTATAATACTTGGGTCTAGGCTAAATAAGTGGGTTTAGTTACCTCTTTGAGCTTCTTATGAAAATAATCCAACTTAATAGTCTCTTCATAAGACATAGAATTACCTCTGTTCACCAAGTCTTCCATTAAATATTTAAGCCTAGTTAAATATTTAATCATTTGAGAGACCTAATATTGATTAATAAAATCTTCCCAAGTATCTATCTCAGAATCATCTTGTATGATTGAGGCTACATTGTTTTGAAGGTCTTATTTTACCAATAAGATTTTATTTTCAACCCAAAGTCCTCCAAAACCATACTGCATCATCTCTTGGTGGATATCTACTCTCTCTTGTAGTCTACCCTCAATTCTATATGATAGTAACCATCCTTTCTGGAGTAGCCTATTTTTGTCAACCATAATTTTGGTAGCCAATCTAGAAGTATTCCATGTCTTATTTAGAATAGGTTTAGCAACTTCACTAAATCTATTCTTGGACAACTTAAATATCTTCTTTGTTGGTATCACCATAGGTTGTAGCTCTTTAGTGAACTTATCCATATCTTCCTTGATCGCTTGCAATAAATTACTGGCATGTAATCAATTACAGGCTATATTTTTGAATATTTCTCAATAATTTTAGACCATATCTACTTCCTAACATGTTTGACCCCTTCTTTAGAAAAGCCTACAACTTTAGATTTTTTTTATCTAGAGCTAATGCTTCAAGTCTTGCATTTATTTGGCATGATATTCATTCTTTCTCTTTAGCTCTTCAACTTGGTCTTTGAATTTTATGCCCTTTTAATATATATTCTACTAGCTCTTAAACTCATTTCTTACAGCCTTTTCCACCTTCTTCTGATTGTTAATAGTTTTATCCAAATTCTCAATATTTTTCTCTATTTTTTCACATTGCTCCTTGTAAATGTCATTCTTGACATAAAATGTTTCAAGGTGGGCCTTGGCTATGACTAATTTATCCTCCATTAGCAATTGATTTATATCCTTAGTTTTCTTCTCTAGATGATAATCTTCTATAGTCATATCCTCTTCTGGTTTGCTAACAAGAGGAGTGATGGACATAGTTATTCTTTGCCTAGTCACTGGATCAACAATCATGGTCTTCCTTTATCGAGCAATCTTTTTTGAAGTTTTAGACAATTTATTAGCCCAAAAATCTTGGATTTTGAGAAATCATTAATATCTTATAACGGAGACACTAGCACAAGCCTATCTCTAGCACCATTCCTACATCTAGATCTTTCAAAATAAAGTTTTCAAATTTTCATTTTTAGGAGCTCTTGATTCATCATAGCTTGAAATTTTTGTACTTTTGGTTCTATTATGTGGTATGTGACCATTCTAGTTTCAATCATGGCATTGAAATTGAGTGATAATTCATCCTCTATTTGTAGCTCTTCAATGATTGTTTTCAAGGGATCCATTTATTTACTAACCAAATTGATGCAATCTTGTTTTATCTTCTCTATGTGGTATGGTGTTAGATTCTCTGCATAAATATTTATTCTTTTCTCTTTTTGTGGAATTATCATGTGAGAATAATCCAAATACATCACCTTCTATTTTTTTTGTGTATTATCTTTAAAGTTGGGGGATTAAGTATAGCTCAAGGTCTACCATCACCACTTCTTATATCACAATGATTTTTGGGGGCTTATGCAAGACCATAGGGATATTTTTTATTACTCCAACTATTTTAACATGGATTTCATATGTTTGTCTAGAAATCATTAAAATGAAATACATGCTTGCTTTTGAGGGAGTCTTATTCAATTCTTCAACAATATTAAATCCTAATTATTTTGACTATCTCTTTTCTTTCTTCTTTTGTTCATCAAATATTTTGATATTCTTGACTTGATTTCAACCTTTACTTTTTGGTTACAAAAGGATATCTTATTCTATCTTGAGCTTATTATTTGGATTCAATTAGAATAGCCTTTGACTCTCTACCTTGCTCTAGATTTAGTCATTCCTTATTTAAATCCAAAGGAGGTTGAGTATTCTTAGGCTCTAACTAAGCTAGGATTTTTTTGGATTCAAGTGATATTTATTATTTTAAATTATGAGGTTAGGATGGAACTCTAAATGGTTATTTTTGTGAATCCACTTGAAGTGGTTTCTTCCCAAACCTTATTAAAACTTATATGCACTCTTATTTCAATGTATATTGCATGATCATGATTTTTTTTGGATCCCATAGCATACTTACCTAGCTTTTCTATGTCTTCTTATATTTTTTGTAGCTATTAATTTAGCTTGATGTTGATACATTACACAAGTTTTAGTATTATGAGGATCATTGCATACCAAGCATCAAGCACTTTTATTATATGTAGAGGTAGATGGCTCTACTTCTAGGCCATTTCATACATTGTTAGTTTTATCATTAACATTATTAAAAGAATCCCCTTGATCTCTAGCAATGTAGGAAAACCTCCTAGACTAGTGCCTTTCAAATTATCTTCTCTCATTAGTCATCATATTAGTGCTTAAAATATTTGTAGTTAATAGTTCTTACATAATTTGAGATTATTTTGGATTTGGGTTAGGTAATACTAGTAAGTTTGGTATAGGGGCAATGCCTTAGGAGTGGGAATGAAAGTTGTCAAAGGTAAATGTGTTATCATTATCAAAATTTGTTCTACTAAATGAGATAGACAATTTTCAAAAAATATGGTATAACAGCCCTGCAGGAAAGTTTTCCTAAAAAAATCAAAGTATTCCATGCATTTAGAGTGGCTTGATATACATGAAGGAAAGTAATTACTTTATATTGTCTTATCTAAAGTCAAAATCATGGTCAAAATCATGGATATAGTAGATATATTTTTGAGGAACAAATAGCCTAATATCTAGATGAATTCTCATCCAAGTTTGATGGAACCTAATATTGAAATTAGTAACAATTTCTTGAGGATGTCTTTTAATAGTAGTAAATTGTGTGAGTAATTGTTGCGATATGAATTGACATCAAGGAAATATTGAAACTATGACTATTATATTTAGCTTTATGATTAGGCATACACCCTTTCATCATATCCCAAATCCCAAATTTGGATGGATTAAGTATTTCTTTAACCCAACCTCCATAGTAGGCTGGTATACCTTATCAACTGACTTGGGTGTTGACTCATTTAAGTTTGGTTAAATGTTTAAATATAGGGATAAAAATTATTTTAGGGTTAGAAAGGTAATGGTTAAAAAATGGTTGAATAAAGATACCAACATAGATATATATACGTAAAACCCTCACCAATCAATTTCCAATGTCATATACTTGTGATTAACAACACTCAAAATAAGTAATCTTCATCAATTAAAGAACAAAAGACAAACTTTAATAAATTATTTCAAACATCTAAAATACTAATAATCCAAATAGAAGAATTAATCAGTATTCAGACTAACAAAAAATAATTTCTTCCAAGTGTATATTCAAACATGAAATATTTCAAGGTGCTCTAAGTTAGCAATCCAATAACAGTAGAATAGACTAACCATAGTAACAGTAGCAGAAATGCATTCACAGTTCAAATCTCAAAAAATATAGAAGACACCAGTCTAAGACAAAAATCCAAGTAATGCTCCTTATATTGATTTGTAGAAAGTATTTATACAATAGGGTAAGCAAACACTCTAGAATCAACCCCAAAAAATGAGGTTTTGACTTCTATTTATAGTTTTACATATTGAAAGTAAAGAAAATATAACATTACAAGAAATAGAAATGCCAGATCAGCCAGATGCTGAGGTGGAAGCATCTCATTTATTTTTGAAAGAAAAAGTAAGCACATGATATTGCTCTCCTATGCAACTTGACCTTTGTAAATTGCTTGAATTTCATGGTGTTTGACTCTAGACTACATCAAACCGTCATCCAGACAGTTCATCATTCTTGTCAATGACATTTAGACATAGATTTGTAATTGAATTATTTGTTGGTTCTTGATTCATTCACCACTTTGTCTCCCTAATTTTTTTATCATAATCCATCAAAATTCGATCAACCAAATTTTTCTAAATTTACCTCTTTCTTTTATATGTTTTAAGAGAACCAAAATAAACGGATTGTCGATGACCCTATGAACGAATTATTAGTGCTAGGCTTGATGTGTTAACTTCACTAACAACCCCATGGCATAGAACCAATTTTATATCCCCTTATTAGTTTCCTTATTGGCATAGAACCATGTTGTAGCTCGCTCTTTGAAAATTTTATTTGAACTAGTTGACCTCTTTGATCGCAAGCTAGAACAAAGGAGGCTTCATTGTATTTAGATGTAAAAAATATTTTGAGTTGTGTGGGGTATAATGATGTGTTGGCCCGTTCCTCTTATTATTTAGATGATCTTATTATTGTTTTATAGTCACTATGTAGAACCACATCCTAAACTGTATTGTAGCCCATTATTTGATATCTTAATGTGCAAGTTTGACCAATGTTGACTGTGGGGTAGAGCACTGCACTGAGTTGTATGGTGTAGAACCTTACACTAGCCTACATGGGGTAGAACCTACTCATGCACCATGCATTGGAGTGATCACTTATAGGTTTTTATCAATGCTAATCATGTTGTAGAGCACTACATTGAGCCATGCAATATAGAACATGGTGTGACCCATGTGGGGAAGAATAGTGTTGTGGACCATGATTCGAGGAGCAGACTTGTTGAGTTTAATTGTGCTGACCATGGGTTGGAAACTTGATCTATGCCACATGAGACGAAATGTTATTGTGAACCGCTACATATTCATTGTACTATGGCCCATGATTTTAAAAGCATTAAGTGCAATGCTGACTACATTGATCATGAGGTAGAGCATTGTGTGCTACACCACTGTCATAGGGTAGAACATGATACTTTATGACTTAGAAAAATTTTGCAATTTTTTTTTAAGTATGTGGTCATTTTGGGCCTACATTCGCGTGCCTCTTGGTAGGTTTTGCTCACAAATCCTGAGAACTCAAAATCTTATCCATTGGATGTCAAGAGTCAAAAAATTGATTAAGAAAAATTACAACATAGTAATATGAATGGAGGAAATGTTTTAAAGGAAAATGTGTATGAAGTGAATAAAAGAATTAATGTAGTGGGAGGTGAGAAGAGATTAGGGGAAGGGGTAGACTACAATATTCAGTGAGTCATGTTTCATAGAATGACTTCCATATGACCATCACTCTCTAAGACATTTGTGAAGATACTCAAAGAGTAACGGTTCATATAGAAATTATGCAAGAAGCAACAAAACTTTGTAACTCCTTCCATGAGCCCAATATTGCTCTGGTTACATAAAACTATGTTTCTTTTATAGTATTAACTTGATCATACTTTTCCTTGTAGAATATCCTCATGGATTTTTCATGTTCTTATTTCATAGGTTCACACATTATGACTATCCTCTGACATTGTCAAGGTCAAAACAACTTACAAAAAATATAAACATATAACCCCATATGTTGGCTTGTGATACAAAAATGGTTTAGCTTACTCCATCATAAAATTGTTTACCTTTGTACATTCTCTTGCTAATCCTGCACTTCAAACTGTTCATCTTGCACCTCTTCAGTATCTTCCACAATCTTCTCTAATTGATCTTACTCCTTTTGGTGCATTCCATCTTCATTTATTTCTTGTTCTTCTCCACCGTTATCATCTTCTTGGTCCTATTCATGCTCTTCCTCCTCTTTAGCTTCTATCTCTACTCCAAATAGTTGGATCATTTGTTTTAGGGTCTAGGCTAAATAAGTGGGTTTAGTTACCTCTTTGAGCTTCTTATGAACATAATCCAACTTAACAGTCTCTTCATAAGACATAGAATTACCTCTATTCACCAAGTCTTCCATTAAATATTTGAGCCTAATTAAATCTTTAATAATTTGAGAGACCAGATCTTGATTAATCAAATCTTCCCGAGTATCTATCTAAGAATCATCTTGTACGATTGAGGCTACATTGTTTTGAAGGTCTTATTTTATCAATAAGATTTTATTTTCAACCCAAAGTCCTCCAAAACCATACTGCATCATCTCTTGGTGGATATCTACTCTCTCTTGTAGTCTACCCTCAATTCTATATGATAGTAACCATCCTTTTTGGAGTAGCCTATTTTTGTCAACCATAATTTTGGTAGCCAATCTAGAAGTATTCCATGTCTTATTTAGAATAGGTTTAGCAACTTCACTAAATCTATTCTTGGATAACTTAAATATCTTTTTTGTTGGTATCACCATAGGTTGTAGCTCTTTAGTGAACTTATCCATATCTTCCTTGATTGCTTGCAATAAATGACTGGCATGTAATCAATTACAGGCTATATTTTTGAATATTTCTCAATAATTTTAGACCATATCTACTTCCTAACATGTTTGACCCCTTCTTTAGAAAAGCCTACAACTTTAGATTTTTTTTATCTAGATCTAATGCTTTAAGTCTTGTATTTATTTGGCATGATATTCATTTTTTCTCTTTAGCTCTTCAACTTGGTATTTGAATTTTATGCCCTTTTAATATATATTCTACTAGATCTTAACCTCATTTCTTACAACCTTTTCCACCTTCTAATTGTTAATAGTTTTATCGAAATTCTCAATATTTTTCTCTATTTTTTCACATTGCTCCTTGTAAATGTCATTCTTGACATAAAATGTTTCAAGGTGGGCCTTGGCTATGACTAATTTATCCTCCATTAGCAATTGATTGATATCCTTAGTTTTCTCCTCTAGATGATAATCTTCTATAGTCATATCCTCTTCTGGTTTGCTAACAAGAGGAGTGATGGACATAGTTGTTCTTTGCCTAGTCACTGGATCAACATTCATGGTCTTCATTTATCGAGCAATATTTTTTGAAGTTTTAGACAATTTATTAGCCCAAAAATCTTGGATTTTATATGAAAAATTATTCACATTTTGCAAAGAATATATTGTGGGATGATTTGTAGGAGTGGAGGTAGTCATGAGTGAAGAGAAAATGGCTATGGACATGAATGAAAGGGGAGTGGTTTTTAGGATGGTGGTATATGTGCTTATTGTAGGAGTTGTGGATGGTATTGTCATGGCAACTACTGTTATAACCATGGAGTGAGGTTGGAAAGATGTAAGTGATTACTTCTTTGTCATTACCAATGACAATGACTTTGAGGGTGGAGGTGAGTGAATAGATGATGATGTTACTATAATTTCTAGTGAATGTGGAGGAGATGGATTAGTTTGAGACTCCGTAATGACTGGTGAAGTGGATGGTGAACTATGAGATGGAGGGGATGCCTTTTGTTCTAATTTTTCTTGATAATGGGAGTAATATCCTTTTAAGGAAAGATAAGGATAATAAGGGATAGAAATCATACCTTCTCCTATCAAGTAGTTTGTTGGAAAATATTGTCTACACTTTGGTGTTGTGTTTGGTGAACATGTTGCTCTCCAACTGATACATGGGTTTGTTCAACAATTCACTTTTGATCTATTTTTTACTTCTTACTAACCTCCTTCGTAGCCTCCCCTATCTAATTCTTTACCTTTCTATTGAACACAATAGGAATTGTAGGCTTATCTTTCTTAGTACCTCCTTCATGATGTGTTTCTTGTAATGCAACTTCAAAAATAGGAGATAACTTTACTAAGGCTACAGTGGTGAATTTTACAGGAGTGAACACAAAGCTATCTTCTTTTTTATTTATTTTTGTTTCATATAAAGGGGGTTCTCCACCTAAATCTAGACACTTCGATCTTTTAATTGCCTGAATATTTTCTATATTTCTCATTTCATCCTTACCCAAACCACCACCAGAATAATGCATCTTCTTCATAATATGAGCACCCACAGAGTATTGTTGTAATTGCTCTTGTGAAGAATCAAATGTAATTTGGGTTCCCTTAATTTTTGATGGAGCATTCATCATAGATTCTTGTACCTCTTCTTGTGAAGGTGGAGAAGGGGAATTTGATGATACTTGATATTTATTTTTCCCTTTACTCATGTTTTCTTGTAACTCAGCACCAAAATCCTTTCATTCTTGGTCTTCCATGTTTTAATATAATTTTCATACAACTTAGAAAAATTGGTATCCAATTGACGATAAAATCTAGTATTTTTTGTACCTGTTTCGACTCCCTTCTACCACCATTCCACAGTTTTACCATTATCCCATTTATGCTTATATTCCAATTATTTAATCTTGGATTCTTTCAATCAATGGGATTTTTTGTTTTTCAGATCATAATCAACTATTTGCTCATAAAAATATCTCCAAGGGGGTATTTGTTCTATTTTGTTAACATTCCATTCTAGTGGAGCATTTTCCTTATTATTTCTACCCTTTTCAAAGTGAGGCCTCGATTTTTTTCAAATTTGAGGGCCCTTTCTCCATTTAGGGAAATATTTCTTTCCAACAATTTGTCATCAGGGTTGTATCTATATCTTTGTGGAAAATATATAAGATCGAGTCTCTTCAAATATTGAGTAATTTTTTCATGTTGATCCTTTTTTTTATGGTTATATCATCCATATTAAGAGACTAAACCATGGTTCCCTTCCTTCTCTTACAGGTGTTGAAGTTGACATTGATTAAGTCATCTTATCTCAAATATTCCAAAGCTTTGGAATATTGATAGATTTTTTAATAGTGATATTGTTTGCCCATAGAGCTTTCTCTAAAAGGAGATGCCAACTCTTTTTGTTATCCTCCAATAATATCTTTAGAATTCTAAGTAGATTTTTGTTTTTTGACTCAACTAACCCATTCCCCTGAGGGTACTAGTTAGAGGATTTTTTTAAACTTATACTATATTTTCTTGCAAACTCAATGTATTTAGCTCCTGCAAATTTGACATTGATTAAGTCAGCTTCACTAGTAAACCATTCTTAGTCAAACTTGCTAGTAAACCTACTGGTAACAAAATGAGGTAGTAAGAATGGTTTACTAGTGAAGCCATAGAGTATGATGATAGTTACTTCAGTAAGGATATGTAGACACTAAAATTTGGTCAATCTAATTAGGCATCCATAAGCAATGGCTAAATTGACATCCCATAGCCCCTAGGGCAGCCCTTAGAGGTCATACAGTGGTTCTAGCCACCTTTTTCAAGGTTTTGAAGGGTTTCAGCCCATTTTTGGGACCTTTTGGCTCTTTAGTCCTATTCATCCCACCCTGGGATGAATACAAATCCTATTCATCCCACCCTGGGATGAATAACAACATTCATCCCAGGGTGGGGTGAATAGCAAGTTTGACCCCTAAAAAGTCAAATTATGGATAAATGGTGCCCAAAAACTACCATTTTCCCTACCAAGTGAAGCATGCGGGTCATAGAACACTGCATCCTTATGACATGCTTCATAATGGAGGCCAAAAAGGGATATTATCTTCCCCTTCCAATGCATGCCTCCTTTTTGACAAGTGGCACCCCTGGCCCTGCATGCCCTTGCATGCCTTTTGACCCATGAGCCTTCTTGGGCTATAAAGTAAATCCAATTTATATATAGGAGTTTTGAGACAAAGAAATGGAGTGCTACCAAGATTTCTTTTCACCTTTTATGCCCATTTTTCCCTCAGAATATCTACCTAGAGAAGGAGGTTTGTGAATGAACTAGTAGGCACAATTTTTTAGATACCCAAAACATATGAGTGAATTTCCTCAAAAAAATTGACAAAAATACCCCCCATAGTATTTTGGACCATTTCCCAATGGAATTGGTGGTAAAATTTAGGCAAAAATGGTGGGCATCCCACCCCTAGGTGCCCCCCAATTTGTGATAGTCCTATTCATCCCACCCTATTATGAATATAAATATATGCATTATTTTATGAATATTTTTAATTGGTTATTTTATAAATGCTATTATTATGCTACAGTTCAAATTTCATGTCATTTTGAGCTATATTGGTCGAGATATTACATTTTTAGTGTTTTATAGGGTCTCATGCAGGTCTACAATGGTTATCTGGAGAAAAACCTAAAATATCATTGATATTGCAAATATTATCAAATGGGTTTTGTTAAAATATAATTTTATGTATCATTTACAATTTTCATGCATTTTGGATATGTGTAGGGCATAAATTGTTTGCTTTGGTTTTTGTAGGTTGCGAATGGTCATTGGAATTGCGAAGCCCCATATGATGCAATTTTGGTGTAATTTCTGGTGATATCTTCCCAAAACCTCTAATTTTACATACCTCAATAATTTCAATTCATTTGGAGTTTATTTTATGCATATTATCATTATTAGCCATTTGACCCCTACGGGGATTGCATGTTTTTCATCACACGCACTCGCTATTTGACATTTTTGGTTTCCTTGTGTGTAGGTGTAGGTTGTTATAGTGCATTGGGAAGGATAATAGGACATATAGATTAAATACATAAGCAATGACAACCTTGGCCCACCCACCTCAATTGTGGGTACGAGGAAAGACATTGGATGTGCACCCAAATTTCTTGAAGTATTTTGAGCCTTGGACACCGAATTTGTAAATAGTTGTATCACCCATTTGAGCCCTCAAAGGGGATATTTTGCAACCTAGATTTTATCAGTTTAATTAATTAGAAGTTGATTTAGTTTGCATCATTTCTTGTTATTTGCCATCTCTTCCATCTTACTTGCATGTTTTTGTTTGATGCTCATACGCAATAGGACATAGATACACACATTTTTTATCATCATTTGGTGTACCATTTTTCTCTACTTTAGGATATACCAATATTCCTCTTTGTAATTATCTACATGCAATAATTCCTTAGCAAGAGGTGGAATCCTAGGGCATATGCCATACATAATTTTTAGAGTTGACCCTAAAAATTCCATGTTGAATTTGTAATAAGACTCTATGTTCCTCAAATGGTTGGTCCATTGGTAAACTGGTATAGGGTCTCCATTATCATTCTTATCCACCACTGGAATCCAGGGCATCATTTACCTTATGGTACTGAAGAACATCCATATCAAATTTGAATAATACCGGAAATAGAGGATCTTTGAGTCTCTTTTCATGTTGACCAACTATTCATGCATCCTTTTAAAGAGATAGGCCAACCAACCAAATAATTGGTTTGATGTCCTTATACTCTATTGAAGCTTTATAAATTTTCTTGTTGGATATGTAATAAAAAATGGCTATTTGCCAATCCCTTACATACCAGTCAGAATCTAGACCCTCCAAGCAGGCTAACATAGTGAAGAGCTTTGGGAAAGCAAAATTTTTAGTGGCAATTGGGGTTTTGGGCAAAGTACTCCTAGATTTGATTGTTTTAAACTAGCTGAAAACCCACTTTCTAAAAGGTTCACCATCATGAGAACACCCTTGCAATGAGTAATATTTAGCTTGTATTGATGGGTCGAAGGGTTTAGGGCTCACAAGAGGGTCTACGCTTATGGAAAAAATATCTCGGTAGGCCTTAGTGGTTATACTAAATAGGGTTTTACCCTTAGCCATTTTTACTTCTTTTACCCTAGGATCGTAGAATTTTACAATGGCGGCTATCAACTTAGGGCAGGGATGCACAAAATCATAGATATAAAATGACAAGAAGGAAGTTACAATGGTAAGATACCTTGAACTATCATTGGTTCACCCCTTTGGAATTTATTTGTCGTCAATGTCTCTTCTGAGCCTATTTCTTGTTCTTCATGTCATTTTAGTATCTTTCACTACCTCTGCTTTATCCACATAGCATTCTAGTTCACCACTCACCTATTGGATAGTTTCTTGAGCTACTTTTGGTGCCATTTTTGAGAAAATTTGTTGAGAATTTGCTCTTTTCATTACTTGGTAGCTTTGTCTCACCACTTCTTTAGCTCTTTTTGGTAACTTAGCAATGTTTACAAAATGGGTAGCAATTAAATTTTGAGTGTTAAATATCCCGCATGCACACCTTCTACCATTAATATGGTTGATGGGCTACTACCTGTTGCACGCTTTACAATTCAAAATATGGATGGTTTGGTGGTAGAAAACATCATGTCATTCATTTATTGGTCATGGCGTAGCACATGTCACAGCTCATGACCATATTTGTCTTATTCTCTTTGAGTGTGGCATGGAACACAACGTGGGAGAGAGCACATTTTAGCTTTGACCATCTTGACTCTCGGTTAACGACGTGTTGTGAGCCGCTATACTGCCTTTTATTTTCTCTGTATAGAAAAATTAAAAAGAAATAAAGGTATAGTACAAATATATACATATGTTACATGAAAAATAACTCTTACTCAAAGTAGAGCTTTAGATGGAATCCATTAACCGAAATCGGCTGAATGTTTCCTTCTAGATCTTGGAGCTGAAAAGAATTGTTCTCTTTAACCTCAACCACTTTGAAAGGACCATCCTAGAAAGAGTCAAAATTTTGGTGGTTTCCTGGTTTGGCTCTCTCTAAATTCCACCTTAGAACAGAGTCACCCACTTTGAACTTTCTAAATTTGGCTTTCTTGTCAAACCATCCTTTAGTGTCAATTGAGTGTTTCTAGAAATCCTCATATGCTTGAGTCCTTTTTTCTTCTAATTGTAGGAGATGCATCAACCTAGTTTTAGTTGGATTCTGATCAGACTCTTCCTCTTGGTTTGCCAACCTTAAAGTTGGTATCTCCAAATGAGTAGGCAAGACCGCTTCTTTACCATACACCAATGCATAAGGGGTAGTCTTGATAGATTTTTTAATAGTGATCTTGTCTGCCCATAGAGCTTGCTCTAAAAGGAGATGCCAACTCCTTTTGTTATCCTCCAGTGATCTCTTCATAATTCTAAGCAGATTTTTGTTAGTTGACTCAGCTAATCCATTCCCCTAAGGGTAGTAGTTAGAGGATTTTTTTAAACTTATACTATATTTTCTTGTAAACTCAATATATTTAGCTCCTATAAAAGTTGGACCATTGTCACTTACTATAGCTTCAGGGATACCAAACCTTGTGATCAAGCTCTCCATGAATTCAATTACCACTTCTTGATCTGATTTCTTGGTGGGAATGGCTTCAACCCATCTGGTAAGATAATATATAGCAGTCAGGATATACTTATGTCCTATTGAGGAATTGGGGTTTATCACTCCAATGAAGTCCAGTCCCCACTATTGAAAAGGCTCTTCTACTTGAATAGGTTTGAGGGGAAATGATGCATTTCTATTCCTTCCCATATACCTTTGGTATTCATCACATGTCCTTGTTATCTTGAAGGTGTCAGCAAAAATAGTAGGCCAATAATAGCCTGCCCTGATAATTTTCATAGTTGTGACCCTCCTTGAAAAATGTCCTCCAGAAAATCCTCCGTGGAATTCCTTAATGACCTTTTGCTTTTGATCATATTTCAAGCATCTTAGGAGGACTCCATCAAGATTTTTTCTATATAATCCCTCTAGTAATAGGATATACTTCAAGGCTTGAAGCCTATATCTCCTCCTCTATGATGGATTAAGACCTTGAGGATAGGCTCCTATTTGGAAATAGCTTGTCATATGATCAACCCAATCTGAACCTCATGATGAAAAATCTTCACTCTGATCTACTGTTGGTGGTTGACAAGATGACATCTATTTTGTAACTACCTTTTATATCAACCCTTGGCATAATGCTCTACCTTTAACTAGTTTGGTAGGATGGATTTCCACATCATACTCCTAGATTTTGGTAATCCAACCAACTCTTTTATCTCCCAATTCTCCTTGTAAAATAAAGCTCCTAACATCTGGGTGGACCACATAAACAAGGGTTTTACTTTGAGCCAAGTATTACCTAAACTTCTTCAATGACTTCATTACTACAAACACTTGTCTCTCAATAAAGTTGTATTTGATCTGATACTCATGAAGGGTTTGGCTCCAAAAAAATATGGGATGTTCTTCTCCATCATCATTCTTCTAAGTAAGCATAGTTGCATAGCTCTCTTCAGCTCCATAAGCATACAAAATGAAATTCTTACTAAAATCAAGATTCACTAGAATTGGGGCAGTGGCAATAGCTTGTTTAATGGCTTCAAAAGCTTGTTTCCTTACTTTTGTCCACTTGAAATCTGCATTCTTCTTTAGCAACTCTGAGATAGGCTTTACTATTTGAGCAAAGTTTGAGATGAACTTCCTTACAAAGTTGATCTACCCAAAGAAATATTGCAAGGCCTTCTTGTTCATAGGCAAGGGAAGGGCTAGGATTGAATTTAACCTATATAGGTCGATAGACATCCCTTCCTTAGAAACCACATGTCCTAATAGCTTCCCTTCATGGACTGCAAAAAATGACTTCTTTGGGTTTAGAGAGATACCAAATTCTTTGTATTTCTCAAATACTTGTTCCAGGTGCTCCAGATGAGCTTGTTTCTTATGAGAGAACATAGTCATATCATCTAAGTAGATGAGAATGACCTTATTTATTAGCTCTCCAAAAGCATAATCCATAGCTCTCTAGAAGGTGGCCCCTACATTAGATAGGCCAAAAGGCATCCTTTGGTAAGTGAAAGTTCCCCATTTGGTGGTAAATTCTGTCTTGAATTGATCCTCATACTTTACCCATATCTAGTTATATCCAGAGAAACCATCTAATAATGAGAACCTCTCTACCCTTGCAAAAATCTATAAAATTTGATCAATCTGAGGGAGAGGGTAGTGGTCCTTCAATGATGCTTGGTTGAGGTTCTTGAAATCTACACATAGATGGATGTCTCCATTCTTATTTCTAACGGGAACCAAATTAGCCACCCATGTGGAGTGCTTGATTGGGTATATAATCTTAGCCTTTAGAAATTTGAGTAGCTCCTCTCTCATTATGGATTCAATCCTAGGATTTATAGGTCTCTGCTTCTGTCTGAAAGGCTTTGCATCAGGCTCTAGCTCAATAGTATGTTGGATCACCTTTTTATCATACACCTTTAGATCTTCATATGACCAGGCCACAATGTCTTGGTACTTAAGGCACAGGGATTTGATCTCCTCTACCTCTTCTAGAGAACATTGGATACCAACTTTGAGCTTCTTTTCCTTTTCAATTTCAATCTCTTTATAGATTTTTTCATTGATCTCCATGGCTCTAGATTTTCTCCCATCTTCATTATCAAAGAGGCTTTCTAGGGTGACCAAACCCCTAGGGATATGATTGTTCTTCAATTGGATAACATCTTGTTGATCTATCTCATGAGGAAGTTCCTCCTATATACTAGATAAGCAAGCTTCTCTTACCAAAAAATCAATAATCTGGTCATCACTTTCAAAAACCTACCAAAAAATCTATCTGTCTGGTACTGTAGGCCTGAAAACTAGTTTGACTCTTCTATCTCTAGATGATCCCATATCTGAATAAGGACTAAAATTTAAACCCTTAATAGCTAAAGAGTCAGCCAACATGTTCTATTTTTTGGGGATGAAATGGATATTCAGGGCATCAAAATATTCCATCAAATCCCATACCCTATTTCTATATGATCTCAGGTAATGGTGCTTACTACTGCATCTCTCTCTTACTTGATTGACTATCAACTCAGAGTCACCATATATGTTAAGTATTTTGATCCCCATGCTCTCTGCTTGCATTAATCCCAAGAATAAAGCTTCATACTCTATAACATTGTTAGTACAAGACCATGTTAGTCTATATGCAAAATTTTTTACACCCTCTAAGGGAGACTACAAAACTACACTAGATACCAGCTCCATTTTTGCACCTTGCACCATCAAAATGCATAGTCTAGATTTCTATCTCTCTCAGGGATTGGTTGGATATAGCAGGGATATTTTTCTCTACTTCTGAAGAAATGTTGTAAGTGCCCATACCTATCCCAAACTAGTTGTAATATTCTCTGAATGGTAATTCATCCTCCACCTCTAACTCTTCAAAGCTTTCTACTAGCTCAAATTCATCTAGAGGTGTGAGGTTGCACATATCTTCTTCTATATTCTCAATGTGATAGGACACAGGCTTTTCAGGTGTTATCCTTATCCTCTTTCCTTTGAAAGGGATTATCATGCTAGAGTAATCCAAGTACATATAACCTCCTAGCTTAGTAGTGAATTCTCTGGAAAGGCATAGACCAAAATAAGGCTCTAGGTCTACCACCATAATTTCTTGCACAATGGTCACTTTTGGGGCCCTATGCAGTCTCATTAGCACATATTTTATTACCCCAACTATTTTAACTGGTGTCCCATCCAACTACAAAACTCTGGGACAAGATCTGGTATATTCCATACCCATCTCCTCATAGACTGCTTTGGGCATGACTGTGGTCGAGGCCCTTGAATCAATCATATAGTTGCGGACTATCCAACCCTCCATTCTCAAGGATATATAGAAAGGAGGGGGTTTGTTCTTTAGAGTAGTAGGAGACATTTTATCCTTACCAGAAGGTATGCTAAGGATGGTGGTAGTCTACTTTTCTTGAGAATTCCTACTCAAAGAAGCCTTGAGCAGATCTATCTAACCAGGGATGAAGAGAGTATCGTAGAGACTTGCTTTGGAGGGGATTCTTTTCATCTCTTCCACAATGTTGTACTCTAATTTTTTTGAAGGAATTTTCTCATACTTCTTTTTTGGTTCACCATATTTCCTCTTATACTATTGTGTAGCTTCAATCCTTTGTCTCTTGGTGATGGAAGGGAATCTCAGCTTCTCTTGTGCTTCATTTTTGGATCTCATTCTTTCTTTGTCATTCTCTTTCTCATACCTCTTGGGAAAATTTAATTTCTCTCTCTTGTCTCTTAGGAACTACATACCTCTTTTCATTTTATTGGATAATAGGAAATTGATCATTACTTTGCAGGGGAGGATCTTTCTTCTTTTGAGAAGGGACCTAAAACTAACCCATCTTCTATGGATCAACTTGCAATATCTTTTTACCTGATCTTGTCATGATAGAAATAGGTTCTTCTTCATCAAGATCTTGCCCAACCATGATCTGCTTTGGTTTCCATAGCATGTTAACTCTACCCTTTTGATTTCTTTCCACATTTTCCATGGCCTATTGCACATGGTGTTGGTACATAACATAGGAGTATGAATCATGAGGATCATTACACACAAGGCACCATACATTCACAAGACTGGTCTCAGGGGTATATTCTTGATCTTCTTGATTTACATTAACTTTGATCCCTGCACTATTGTTGGTACCAAGCTTTTGATCTCTATTTATGTAGGGGTATCTCCTTTGTTGAGACCTCTCTATATCTCTTTTCTCCATTGCATTCATCTTATTATTGAGTGTTTTCAAAGTACTTTGAATATCAAGTAGCACGATGGATTCTTGAGGTACTTGAGATGGAAGTGGTGGAAAGGAAACTAAAGTAGATGGTATTTTAGGGGGTGGAATTGGATCCATATGAGGGAGTGGTGATGACAAAGGAGGGGAGTCCATATAGGTAGATGGGGGCATAGGGCATAATAGTTTTTGGAGGTAACCTTCCTACATTAATGAGGATATTCTCAACCTGCACAACTACATTGTAAACCTGGGGGAAGGTGTATACTCCTGACTATTGAGTTTGTAACCCAATTTCTGACCCAAGAGCTCTGATATAGTACATAAAATCAAGGGAGAAGTTGGCCTAGCTTTAGGTGGAATCCTTTTCTAGGTTCTACTAAATCTTAGATTAAAATCTGAAACTGACTCTTGTTGATGCTTTTGCATGGATGTGAACTGGTTTAGGAGAGAAAAGGGATCAACAAATTCATTGAATTCTTCTACAAAAGGCTCTGCTAATGCAGCCCATGAAGTAATGTTATTGTCCTCTAAGGTCCTGAACCAATGTAGGATTTTCCCTCTAAAATATAGGGCTAAAATTCTGATAATCACATCTTCATTTTTGATGTTATGTATGGCTTCTAGATTTAGGATATCTTGGCAATGCTCGTAAGTAGTTTTTCCTGATCCATCATAAGTAGGTATAGCTTTGGATACATCTTGAGGAATATCATGTATTTGGGCAAGTCTCAAAGGACCAGTTGTATCCCAATTAGGGTATTTCTATAGAGGTTGATTTGGATTTACATTCTGTTGTCCAGCCATATTTACTGGCATTGTTCTTGATGGAGGTGGTCTTGGAGGTATTTCAGGGGCTAACTCAATTGGAACCTCTCTTGACTAAAAATATGAGGATAAATTTCTTATAATATTGGATCCTATTAAAGGGAGATCATAAAATATAATAGGATCTTGATTGTTTTTTATAGATGACCTAGTATTCATGAAAAAATATGAGCTATTGGAATGGCTTTTCTGGTTTCTTGCATTCATGGAGTCACCAAGTGAATTTATTTTCACCGCTTAATAAGGTCAAGACAATCCACTAAATCTTGATTCCTCTAGGAAAGAGTAGAAATGAAATCTTGTGGGTTAACTAGTGTTCTTGTAAACAAGGTCCCATCGAGCATGCCAAAACTATTGGGATCTGAATTGACATCAAGGAAATCTCGAAACTATGACTATTATCTTCAGTATTCTTATTAGGCGTGCACCTTCTAATCACAGTCCAAACCCCAACATTGGATGGATTAAATATTACTTTAACCCAACCTCCAGAGTAGGTTGGTATACCTTGTCAACTGACTTGGGTGTTGACTCATTTAAGCTCAGTTAAATGTTTAAATATAGGGATAGAAATGAGTTTAGGGTTAGAAAGGTAATGGTTAAACAGTGGCTGGATAAAGATAATAACATAGGCATCTACAGGAAAACCCTCACCAATCAATTTCTAGTGTCCCACACTTGTGATTAACAACACTCAAAACAAGTAATCTTCATCAATTAAAGAACAAGAGACATGCTTCAAGAAATTATTTCAAACATCTAGAATACTAATAATCCAAATAGAAAAATTAGATTAGTATTCAGACTAATAGAAAATAATTCCTTCCAAGCGTATATTCAAACATGAAATATTTCAAGGTGCTCTAAGTTAGCAATCCAATATTAGCATAATAGACTAACCATAGTAGTAGTAGCAAAAATGCATTCACAGTTTAAATCTCCAAAAATACAGAAGACACCAATATGAGGCAAACATCCAAGTAATGTTCCTTCTATTGATTTACAAAAAGTATTTACATAGTAGGGCAAGCAAACACTCTAGAGTCAACCCCAAAAAATGAGGGTTCAACCTCTATTTATAGTTTTACATGTTGAAA
Organism: Wollemia nobilis; assembly: GCA_028583015.1. Lineage (NCBI taxonomy): Eukaryota > Viridiplantae > Streptophyta > Pinopsida > Araucariales > Araucariaceae > Wollemia > Wollemia nobilis. Next base: position 1,027,555 of record JAQPPZ010003287.1, on the reverse strand, counting down.
TATTAAAGAAAATAGAACATTACAAGGAATAGAAATGCCAAATTAGCTAGATGCTAAGGTGGTAGCCTCTCATTTATTTTTGGAGGAAGAAGTAATCACATGATCTTGCACTCCTCTACAACTTAGCCTCTGCAAGTTTCTTGACTTTCATGGCGTTCAACTCTAGACTGCACCAAACCATCATCTAGACCATTCACCATTCTTATAGATGATATCTAGCCATAGATCTGCAACTGACTTCTTTCTTGGTTCTTGATCCATTCACCACTTCATCTCCCTACTCTTTTTATCATAATCCATCAAACTTCGATCAACCAGATCATGCTAAATTGACCTCTTGCTTTTATATATTTTGAGAGCACTAGAACAAATGGACCGTTGATCACCCCATGAATGATTGAGATTAGTGCCAGGCTTGATGTGTTCATTTCACTAACAACCCTATGGTGTAGAACCAATGTTACCTCTCCTTCTTAGTTTCCTTAGTGATGTAGAACCATGTCGTAGCCCACTCTTTGAAAACCTTATTTGAACAAGTTGACCTCTTTGATCATGGGCTAGAGCAAAGGAGGCTTCATTGTATTCAGATGTAAAAAATATTTTGAGTCACATGAGGTAGAACAATGTGTTGGCCCACTCCTCTTAGTATTTAGATGGTCTTCTTATTATTTTAGATCCATGATATAGAACCACATACTAAACTGTGTCATAGCCCATGATTTGATATCTCAATGCATAAGTTTTACCAATGCTAACCATGGGGTAGACCATTGCATTAAGCCGCATATTGTAGAACCTTGTGCTAGCCCACATAGGATAGAACCTACTCATACACCATGCATTGGAATACTTGCTTGTAGGTTTTGACCGATGTTGACCATGGTGTAGAGCATTGCACTGAGCCACATGATATAAAATATGTTGTGACCCGTACAGGATATAACAGTATTGTGGATCATGATTTAGGGAGTGAACATGTTGACTTTGACTATGCTAACCATGGGTTGGAATCTTGTTCTATGCTACATGAGATGAAATGGTACTGTGAACCATTGCATCTTCATTGTGCTCTGGCCTATGATTATGAAAGCATTAAGTGCAATGTTAAATGCATTGACTATGGGGTAGAGCATTATGTTTTACACCACTACCACTGGGTAAAACAAGATACTTTATGACTTAGAAAAATTTGCAATTTTTTTCTATGTGGCCATTTTGGACCTACAATAATGAGAAGAGATTGGTTAGCTTATTGAATTCTTCAATAAATGGTCTTGCTAGTTTTAGCTATGATTGAATACCCTCATATTCAAGAGTATGATACCAATGTGATATATTTCCTCTAAAATATAGGGTGAGGAATCATACCATGCCATCTTCCTCATGGATGTTATGTATCACAGGTAAATAAACCACATCTTAACAATATTCATATGATGTCTTACCCATGGCATCATGTGTGGGTAAGGCTTTGATTTCGCTTGAGGAATGTCACTAAGGTGTGCTAATCCAAATGGTACGGTAGTGTTTCATCTAGGGAAATTTTTAGGAGGTTGTTGGTCCTATTGATCCATGGTTTCTAATTTAGACACATTAAGAGAATCTTGAGAACCAAAGTATGTAGAATCTATGATATTTTTAGGAGGTGATGGTCTAGGAGATAAATAATTGGTTCTTCTAAACATATGAGGTGGAAACTCAAGAAAATGGTAAAGGATTTTTAAGTTTCTTGGCTGCTACCCTTGTAAACATAAAAATCTAAATTAAATGGCAACTAGGTCATGGTTAACTTGAGTATTTTATTAATAGAGTCACTAGGTGAATGACCATAAAATCTAGAGTAGACTTTCACTAAAGTTTTACTTAATTAGATAGGTAGGGTAAATTGAATAAATTCATCCCACCAAGCATGCTAGAAATGTTTTTCTAAAATCTACCTAGTTGGTAACATGCACCCTAGACTTTAGCTAACATTGAATTATTTGAATTTTTTCCAAGTTCAACCTTTGAAGTAGGTTGGATCCTTGTAATTATTAATAAATTTATTATTTAAAACAAGGTTCAATAATAAATAAAGAAATGGAAATAATTGAGAAGAAGTAAGGGTTAGAAAAATTCTTGAAAATGAATGGGATATCGTAACATTGAATATGTATAGTATAAGAGTCTTACACAATTAAATCATAGAAAAATTAATAGACTAGCCATTAACAAAAGCATTACAAAGTTTATTCAATCTCGGTTATATGTGTTAGCCATTTCAAATACTTATATGAAAAGCAATCCTAATAACAATCCAAAAAGCAAAATTTGTTGTAAAAAAATAAAATAATGATAAAAGTATAATGATCAAGTGGCATTAGCTCAATCGGTTACATTCCTCAATATTTAAGGAGGAGACTAAGGTTAAAATCTTGCCAAGTGATACATGGAAAATATCCAAGTTTTTTTGTAATACCACTATGTGGTGATGATGTAATATGGAAGGGTCCCATTTCAATACCATATAACCAATTGAAAAAATGATAAAGCATAACACAAATAATTAAGACACAACATTAATACATAAAAATCTAAGAGTACAATTGTAATAAAGGTCAAATAGCTTTCAGTTTTTGTTGATTAGAATCAGTCATCATGCAATATACATTCAATAAAATGCTATAGAGTTGACCATCATTATGAGGTGTATTGAGCTATTTATGAGTTGATTATGAATATTATATTATAATATTTACAAGGTTGTTATAGGTCTATTAAAAAAATAGCCTAATAGAGAACACTCCTTGAAGCAAATGTTATTTTCATGTTGTGTGAATAAGTGATTTATTTTGTTGATGTGGTTGTTTTGGATTTCTTCTTGCATATTTGGTTCACATGAATTTTAAATCTAGTCCATAGATTTGCAACTACCTTATACAAATGGATTGGTACCTACAAATATCTATTAGATATGTCATTATCAATCTTAACATCTTTGGCTCAAATAGTTAGAAGGCACTAGGGTGGTTACAACTTGAAAGGGATGTTCACAAGAAGATGTGTGTCAAAGCTAGACTTTCTATCATTATCAAGTATATTGGTTGCTTGGAAGGCATTTTGAACCAAATCTAGACTTTTGAAAGATTGGATTAATGCCATTACTTGGAAAACTTTGGATTCTTACACTTTTGAGTATTTGCCTTGTCCTAGTTTTATGTATTTTGGGCTTCCATGGTGCTTTGCTCTAAAATCTAGTTTTGTATCATTTTGACCTCTTCTATGCATTTTAAGACTTTATAGTGGGGATGTTAATGTCATTTATTAGAAAATTTTGTGTTCTCATTCTATTCTAGTCTTGAATTGAGAGGGCTTCAATTGATTGATGTCAAAGTCATGTCATTTTGACCTTTTGGAAATCCAACTTCATTATACTAAAGCATTTGGCATGTTTTAAAACTTTTGGAGCACCTTGCTACCTGTAGACACCAAAAGCTAGCCACTTGTCCTCCATCCTAAATTTCCTACCATTTTTGCCTACTATTCATATATATTTATATACATTTATTATATATATATTTAATATTAATATTTTTTACATTATTAAGTGAATTAATCCCAACCATTCAATTTTATTTAATCCTATCCATCCATTCGCATCAATCCATGCCACAACCTAAGTTTAACATCCACATTTTATGTGCTTTTATATTAGCCACATGATTAGTGTCATTGAAACCCTAGCATGCCCTAGGTTGGATTAAAAATAGGAGCCATTCTAATGGCTCAAACCCTAAGTGTTCATTGCTTGAGTTTTGATCCTAAGTTCTCAAATTGCTTGAGTTCCCTTGGAGTTTTTGAGTACTACTTTTGTCTTTGCTCACTGTAACTCCTGTAGTCATTGCCATATATTTCCCATCACCATATCTACTTCTGTAGAATCTTCCCTCATCCAATGAAAACCTTTGAGCACTTCCTATCACCATCAAGCTCCTTTGGGTGCCTCCCTTCCACCTCCAAACAACTTTGGGTGCCTCCCTACCAGTATTGAGTGCCCATAGGCATTTTCTATAGCTATCAAGCACTCATGGGCATTTTACGTAAGTGTTCTAAGGACCCCTAGCCTTCAATCAATGTTAGGGCATCATCGTGCCTACCAACTACAACAAAATTGCATAGATCAAAAGATAGAAAGTAAGGTAAATCTACTGGTTATTATTTCATTTATGCATTTTCATTTCTATTCACTTCATTAACAGTAAATTAGTTAGGGTTTATCATTGCTTATAGAGGGCCTCACATTGTGGATATCTCATAGGTATTACTAACTTATTTTTTATGTCATTATGTGAAAATTTGAAGGTGCTACATAAGCATTGGATAACTGTTTAATCAGGAGTCACCTGACATCGTATATCAAGAATCCCACTCAACTTTGTTGGGATCAAGAACATGCCTAAAGACACCATTAGCCTTGAATATTAGAGTTTTGGAGAACCCTAATTACTATAAATTTGTATAAAAAAGGATTACAAGGATCCTCATTGTAACAATGGAGTTTTTAAGCTCCCTCCCCTTTATTATAAGATCAAATCATTGTGCAATTTTGATTCTGTGTGTCCAATTTATTTAGTATTATTTGGTGTTGCATTTTTGTATTCACAAATGGTGATCACGGTGGGACCCCCTAAGGGGTTTCATTTATGATTTGACTTATTAACTTACTTTTTATTTTCTATCATCTTGTAGGATTTTCAAAAGCATAGATTTCATAGATTTTACTGGATCTAGGGTTTTTGGAAGTGTGCAAAAGTTGTAGAAGGTGTGCAAAATGCCCAATGGTGCTCAAAGGCCATATAGAAATGTCCAGGTTCATTCTAGAAGTGCCCAAGGACATTTTATAGAGAACTAGAACAAATGCGTAGGTTGTTTGTAAGTCTACTAACCAAACCCTAGTTTTTTTTGTTTATGTTTTCTAGTTATTTTATGTTTTTTTCAGGTTTTTGATATAAAAATAACTTCACTAATTAATATATAAAATAACAGTCATATTAGCATGCATTTTAGAATTTAAATTAATCACTTGCATCCATTCACATATTCTATTTTGAAGTTTTTGAGTTTTTGCTATGTGAAGATAAAAAAAATATAATATTGCATTCTGATTGCATGTAAATCAAAATTGCATAATTAGTTTGCATTATTAGGGTTAAATATATCTATTTTTGGTGGTCTAAGTAGGAATTTTTTTCATATACCAAGAGTATCCTTGTACATGGGTGATTTCATACAGAGGAATAAATGAACCCCCAACTGTTTAGAGAAATTTTTAAGTGGTGTACTCTATATCCTTTAAAGAAATTGGTATTTTGAATAGTGGATTCTAATTTAGACCATTTAAAGTGTTTATTTTTATAACATTTTTTGAGAAAAATAGAAAATTAATTTTTTTTAAAAAGAATCACACACTACATGATTCAAATTAAAAAATAGTGGCTGGATTTCATCACCAACCATTGCTTGAGATTTTGTGATGGTGGCTTTCATCTCCATTCACCAATCTCTACCCTTAGAAACCCTAGGTCACCCTTGAGAAAACTTGTTGGATTTAATCACTAGTAAAAATCTTGTTGCCCTAACCTATCCACAATTTTTACCTATATTTTATTAAGTTAGATTAGTACATTTGAAACACAAGATTAAAACTTAAAAAATGCACTCACATTAAAAGGAGATAACCAATGAACAAGGTAAGGCACACATGTTAAACAAAATTAGCATTGGTTGTTTGTTTTATTATGAAATTTAAATTGGGTGTTTCAGTTTATTGCATAATCTATATTTTGATTTATTTGCTTTATGCTCTTAACACAAAAACAAAAGCAATCATTAAATCAAGATAATCAAATGGAACCTTCATCCACCTTCCCCAAAACTTATGTGGTAGAGTTCCTAAATGTTAAATAGGTAGATTTATCTGTAGGTACCTCAAATTCCTTGCGATCCATAACCTTTCATATGGCTATACCGCAAGAGGAGTCAACATCCCCTACCATCGACCACCACATTACCCATATAGGCATGGCAAGAGTAGAATATCTCATGAAGTCTTCTAGTTATGTCTTAGAGTCCATCCCCAAATTACCTAGACATTATCCTTATTTATAGTAGGAAATTATCTCATCCCAACCCTCGAGCCTCCCCTGGAATGAATCACAAGTCAATGCTGCTTCACAAATTTCCATTTCCTCCAATCAAGTTACAATTCCCATGTCCACTTGTACCCCATATACATCATCTATTCAATATTTATCCTTTCCATCAACCATCGATCTGGAAATTCATGAAGCATGGGAAAATTTGAAAAAATTTCTTAAGAAGTTGTAGATAGCTCAACAACAAGTTCAAGTGAACCCTACACCTCAACCAATTTCCACTCAACCCATCCTCATCACCCAAATTACATCATGGGTATGGTTTATATTCCCATACCTCCATTAACTCATCCCACTCCCATGATTCAACCCATCCATAGTCCTCATACATCATATCCTTTTCTTTGTTCACAATAATTTCTTCACCAACCTCATCATCATAAAATTCACTCCATGCCCCCCAATTCATCACACCTCCAACAACACACTCAATCTCATCCATTCACCACATCTTAATTCACTCAATAAGAAAAATAAAGATTACAAATAGATTGTCAAAACACTAAAATTTTACAATAAATTTTAACTCGAATCACTAACATTGAGTTATAGTTGAGTCATATTTAATTTCATCATCATCCATGTCAAAAACCATAGCATTTGCAACATACAATTTCACAATACACATCTCAGGTTTTGATACCTGTACCATAATATCAAAATCCAACATAATTGGACAAACATACCAAGCATCCCACAAAGTCCAATCGAGATTACATAGTTATTTTAGAATCTTATTCAACAATTTTTTGAAGGCTTTATGAAGTACAAAAGATTGTACTTCCAAAAATCAAATCAAGTGATCTTAACAAGCCACATGGAAAGAATTATAAGAAGCACTTGTACTATCCTTACCATCAACAAGTGGGCCATGACATCAAAAATTGTTGTGTATTTAAATATGTTGTCCAAGATCTTATTGATCTAAAAGTCTTTCTTACAAATGGTCCATCCAACCCATCTGATCAGGATAATGGTACCAACTCAATCATCAAGCATACTAGGTATTCTCAAGATATCACATCTGTAGATACCTAAAACGTGTCATGTCGAGGCAACTACTCATATGGGACATGATAGAAGACCATATGGAAGAACTTTGGACACATCCAAGGTATAGCAATGGTTTTTACCACTCAATTGGGAACCTTTGCTTAGTCAGTTCTAACCACTACTAACTTACATGGTTAGCAGAGTGGTTAGCAGAGTTTCCCGTGACTGTCACCCACGGTCAAGCCTTTGAATCAGTTAGCCTTCATCTGACCCAAAATCAGTTACAATGGATAATTGGTTGCATATTGGAGCTGTTTGAGCGAGGAAGGTTCTATATTTTTCCATCCAACAAGCTCAACCACCCAATATTTATCTTGGCTTCATGAGGAAGCCACGCTTGGTCCTGGGCCATTGCTATAAGTACCCCCTTCGAATTGGAGAGAAAAAGAAGAAGAGAGTTTATTTTATTTTATAGTGAAGCTCTATTGAATTACATAGCCAACTACATGCATTGAGAGGGACACTTTACTATCCAATTGGAAACCATATTTCAATGGAGGTCCTAGGAGCCTAAGAGAGCCAAGAAACACTAATCTATGTAATTGGTACACAATATGAATAATTCAGCCACCACATCTGTCAAAGGACACAAATGTGACCCTTGGACATAAATTTCACAAGGAGTATTGGAGAGAAAGCCCTATTTTGGAGGGCAAACCTACTCAAGGGTCCATCGCAGCTGTTAGCCACGATGAACAGTGCCAACCACGAATCAAACCCATGCTGAGTAGATTAGGGCAGATTCCATTATTTTTCCTTTTATATTTTATTTAGCTAGAATAGATTAGAAATTTTGTTGGTTTAATTAACATTTTAGAGTTATTTGACTGGTAGATTAAGTGTTAATTGCAAGTTTATTTCATTATTGTAGTGTAGGCATAACAAATTTTTTCATGCTTCCATGCTTTCAAATTTGCAATTAAGGCATTGGATAGTTAGATATGCTTTAGATTACATGTTTTATAGCAATATTTATATGTTTTGTGTAGTTTTAGCATATTTATTGCACTTTCTTGATTATTGCTAATCATGTCATCATTTTGTGCAAATCCCCTCTAAAAGCCTCCTCAAGAGAGGTCTTCTTTATTACTAATGGAATAAAGCATATTATTTCTTGTCAATTTATTGTTATTTTCTTGTTCTTGTATGCATTTGTATATATTTTTTCATTATTGCAATAGGAGTTGATAGGTGTGAGGCCTTTTTGGATCGTATAGAAGATGATCATGGTGGAACTCTGAATATCTAGCCATGATTAACTGATTGTGTCTATGTTTTTATGGTAGGTGCTCCCTGCGATTGATAGTTACAGTTAAAAAGTTAGCCCACATTTGATAGGCATGGGTAGCAGTCATAGTAGTGCATCAAATTCACAATCAGAAACAAACCAATCAAAGAATAGTGGGAAAACTCTTAATCAAATGTGGACCTGAGGTAGGTTCCACTGTCATTTTCCTTCCTGTCTTTTCTATATGTTTTTTTTTCTAGTAAGCTTAAAATGGTAACCTACGTAGGAAAACACTGAAATGAATGAAATGAATTAGGTCCATTAGATTTTTTGTTCTAGGATTTCATTAGGTGTTGCTAGGAACAACGAACCTTTGATTGTAGTCCGCCCTAGAGTACAATGTGCTAAGGTGCCCTTGTATGTTGGATTGCTTGCTTAAGGTCTGATTAGAGGCCATTTCATCATTAGTATGCATTTTCAAAATATCATGTAGATTAATCATGCATATTTCTGAAATATAAAACATTATTTTATGTATATCATGTAGGAATGAGCATGTGAGTGTTGTATTATGCATCTTTCCTTTTATGTGCATTAAAAAGAACCACACACACCACATTTTAAAGTGAACACTAGTGAGTTGGGAGTCACATCCAATCACTAGTAGGGTTTCAATGACGATGGAGGTGATTTCCATTCATTGGCCCAACTCCTACGTACCTTATGTTCTAGACCAATACCGAATCCAAGAACCTTTCGTATCTTAGAAAATTTGCATATACTTCTCTTTGAAGGGTATGATGCTAACTGGGTGAAAATGGGTGAGGATCTTGGAGGACCTGTGCTCCATGACTATGTGTGGGCTTCATTACCACACATTATAGGTTGGATTATGTGGCCTGGAGTTCATCACCAAGTTTTTGAGCTATGAGTATACAGGTGAAAGTCATTAAATAATTGAGAATATCATCAATGATTTGCAAAACACATCTAGAGTTCCTCTACCGATACAACACATTTTTCAAACACATCAAACAGTTTAGGATACACAAGAAAAATTTAAATGAAGATAATGTTGGCAAAGTGAGGTATTTTTTGTTATCATTGATGTCACATGGATCACATTTGAGTTTTGGTGGCAAAAGCACTTCATAAAATATCATTTATGATATTTTGGAGAGCATGGATATATACAGGGTTTTTATGAAAACCAAGGCAGGAAAAATAAAAGGTTTTATTTAAAACTATGGATGGTAGATTTGAAATGGTTTTTCTTAAAACCTAGGTTGGCTTTTCGTTTCATCGAAAAAGGTGCCCCGGTGATGGAGATATTTAATTTTAAATATTTAGTTTAAATTTTAAATTATTTAAAATTTAAATTTAAATTTTAAAATTTAAAATAAAATTATAGCGTCGACATCTAAAGAAAGGAGGAAATGCATATATTAAAAATAATAGTGCCAACGTCTAAAGAAAGGAGGAAATACATATATATATGCCACCAAAAGCTTCGATAAATCCTTGTCCTTGATTTTCGAATGCATTCGAATTGATAACATAATGTGTTAGGATCCTATCCTAACACCATGTTGTAATTCTCATTTACCTATGTAATAACCCACTTCCAACCATCAAATCAGGCTCAAGGACAAGGATATTCCAAAAACTGTTTTTTGTACTCATGAAGGTCACTATGAGTTCTTGGTAATGCCATTTGGTTTGACAAATACACCATCCACATTTCAAAGCCTTATGAACAACATCTTTCATCCCTTCATGTGGAAGTTCATCCTAGTTTTCTTTGATGATATATTGGTTTATAGCCACTCATGGGAAGAACACCTTACCCATGTGGATCAGACATTACAATTATTTGCCCAACATCAACTTTTTGCTAAGCGGTCTAAGTGCTCATTTGGTCTAACTAAAGTGGAGTATTTAGGACACATTGTTTCCAAATATGGTGTCAAAGTTGACCCTAAGAAGATTCAGGCAGTTCAAGACTAGGCAAAACCCCACACTCTCAAAGGACTTCAGGGATTCTTAGGACTTATAGGTTATTATAGGAAATTTATTTGTAATTATGGGAAAATAGCAGCTCCCCTCACATCTATGTTGAAAAAGGACTCTTTCACTTGGACATGACTCGTTGATCAAGCCTTTCTTGAATTAAAGCATGCCATGACCACCACACCTATTCTAGCCATGCTAGATTTCTTTAAACTATTCATCATTGAAAGTGATGCTTCTGATCGTGGAATTGGGGTAGTATTGATGCAAGAAGAGAGACCCTTGGCCTTCACCAGTAAGGCACTTGTTGAGCATAATTAAGGAAAATCTACATATGCCACAGAGATGTTGGCTATATTACATGCTGTCACCCATTGGAGATGATATCTCATTAGGCATCATTTCTCCATTAAAATAGACCATCATAGTCTCAAATATTTCTTAGAACAATGGGTTGCTACCACATAATAACAAAAATGGGTTTCTAAACTCATGGGCTATGATTATGATATCACCTATAAGAAGGACAAATAAAATATTTTGGTTGATGCTCTATCTCACCAATTTGAGGCCCTTATTATGATATGTGATATCTCTGCACCTGTACCCTAATGGATAGATTCCTTACAATAGGAGGTACTTCAATATGTAGACCTACAAGCTTTGATGGCTTCACTTCAAGTTGATCTGACTTCATCGCTAGGCTACAATTGGGATGGCCAAGATTTGTGTTATTTACAATGCCTTGTTATTTCCTGTGCCTTACCATTCCACAACCTCTTCATGAAGGAACTACACATTGCTCCCTCTATAGGTCATTATGGATTTCTCAAAATGTATGAATACCTCAAGCACACATTCTTTTGGAAAGGGATGAAACAGGATATCTGTGACTTCATGGCAGTTTGTGATACCTGCCAATGGATGAAAGGTGAAATAATTCATTCTCTGAGTACTCTTCAACCCTTTCCCATTCCATATTAGGTTTAGACTGATTTTTCTATGGATTTTATCGAAGGGTTACCTAAATTAGGTGATAATTCTATTATTCTCATGGTAGTGGATCACATTTCGAAGTATGCTCATTTTTATCCCCTTGCACATCCTTACATAGCCTTCAAAATTACCCAAATCCTCCTCGATTTCATTTTTTGCCTTCATGGTATGCCCACCTCCATTGTGTCCGATCGAGACCCAACCTTAAATAGTCATTTATGGCAAGAGTTTTTTAAGTTACAAGGAACGAAGCTCAAAATGAGTTCAGCCTATCAACCATAAATGAATGGTCAAACTGAGATTGTCAACAAATGTTTAGAGATCTATATTCGTTGCTTTACATCAGATCATCCTTCTCAATGGGCGAAGTTGCTTCATTTTTCTGAATGGTGGTACAAAATGTCCTATCATACAGATACTAAAATTACTCCATTTGAGTTTGTTTATGGGCACCCTCCACCCATGCCTTCTTCATACATTCCAAGTATCTCTAGGGTCCAGTCAGTCGACATTAATATTTGCTAGTAGAACGATGTCCTTCACCAACTAAAGCATAATTTGGACATAGCCCAGAACTGGATGTGACAATAGACCAACTAGCATTGATCCAAGCATAGCTTTGATGTGGATGTATGGTTTTCCTTCACTTGCAGTCGTACAAACAGTCATCCCTCCAACTTTATTAGTGCCAAAAACTTGCTACAAAATTTTATGGGCCTTACCATGTCCTACTATGGATTGGTTCCACTACTTACAAATTGGCTCTTTCGCATACCTCCAAGCTCCATATTGTTTTCCATATTTTCTCTCAAGAAATTTGTGGGCACATAGGTACACGTTCAATCAACATTACCAAAATTGGATGAGGAAGGGTCCATTTTAGTTGAACCAGAATAGTTGTTGGATCGCCACACCTACACTCTCTACAATCGTACCATCATAGAAGTCCTTGTCCAGTGGCATGGGCTCTATCCAGAAGATGCTACATGGGAGTCTCTCCATCAACTCCAACACCAGTTTCCTCAATTTCAGCTTTGAGGACAAAGCTTTTTGAAGGGGAAGGACATGTTCGGATCCTATCATAACACCATGTTGTAATTATCATTTACCTATGTAATAACCCAATTCCAACATGGGAATCCCATTTTAATTTTATTATATAATACTTAGTAATGTAGGTGGCAATAAAGGTACCTCGCCAAGTGGTACCATATCATGTAACCTTTTTTATCAATATTGTAACTGATGTAGTAAGATACCTTTCCAAGTGGTACCATTTCATGTTACCATTTTTATCAAGATTGTAATCACCATTTGGTGGAATATTCTAGCTCAAGTGGCATTTTGCATGGAAGCCATCTCTTGAGCATTTAGGTAGGGTTACATGAAGTTTTCCTTTAAAAATATATGAAGCCATGTACGAGATTATCCTTTTGCAAGCTAATGAAATATTGAAGGAGGTTGCCCCCTTGAAGAGGCCCGTGATTCAATGTTACTGTGATATTGTTTCATTTTTGTAATTGATTTCTGCATAGTGATATTGAGTTATTTGATGTATGTGAGTTATTTTTCAGTATTTTGTGTGAGTGTGCTTTATTTTAATAGTAGGTTCCTAACATAATGCAAAAATATCTTGTGTGTTGAAGCGTGTGTAAAGTGGTGTGTGAAGGGTTTACAAAATTTGGGTCCATTGAAGAATCATTCACGGAGGATAACCAAATGCATAGGCACCTTTGGCCTAGTGGTTCATGTATTGTGTAAGAAGCAAGAGGTCCTATGATTGAGTCTCATCAGGGATGCTTACTGTGTTGAAATGCTCAAAGCATTTTTGAGTTTTCGAAGGGCACAAAATATTGAGGTATTTGTTTTGGTTCATGCCCCTTTGAACACATGAGGGTGTGTGGTCCAATGGTGGCTTGGTCATGGTTAAGGCACTAAGCAAGGAGGCATTAAGAGATCAAATACCATCAAGGATAGAGGTAAGTTAATATTTTTTTTAATATTTTATTTTTTTGAAGTTGCCCTAGGAGAAATAAGGGTTGTGATGCACTTTAGGAAAAAGAGATATTTTTGGTGATTTTCCTTTTAGAAGTATATCATATTATATATCGTTGGAAATATTATTTCAAGGGCTATTTGATTAAATTTCTTAGAGGGAGAAATAAGGTGTGTGTAAATTGATATTTCTGATTTTTTAAAGAGGTTCAAAATTGAAGGTTGCTTTGTTCTTTTTCAAAGGTGATTAATTCTTTAATGAGGGGACATGATTTATTTTATTGAGTAGAAGTAATAATGTGTTATTTGGATATTATTGTTGTGTTATTAATCATGGTTCCTAACCCTTATTGAAAGTTGAAAAAGATAGTTTGTTGAGGATGGCAGATTTAGTGGACAACTAATAAGACATCAAAAAGGTATGAGCAATATTCTCCATTAAATTTTTTTATGGTGGTTGATTTATGAAATATCATTAGAGAGAAAATGATTGATTGTGGTTTCATTTTTGAAAGTGGTTAGTTGAATGCTTCAAGGTTTTCTGGTTTGAGATTTGTGATTAAACCTTGTTTTATAAGCATTGTTGTTGAAACCCATTGATTGTACAAAGAACTTGAACTTGAGTTAGAGAACAACATGAGTATCATTGTTATGTGATATTTGTGGTTGAGCATTGTTAGAAATATTTGAGTTGGTTGATACATTCTTGGACTAGGGTTTGTGAGAAAGAGTTGTTCCTTATGGTTATTGGTTGATTTGTGTTGATTGAACCACGTTAAATCTTGTTTCTCAATTGTGTGTGGTGATTTGTAATCTTGCTTACTATTGCTATCTATGTCATTAATGCACATTGCTATATTTTTATATTGCAATTAAGGACACTAATTGATATTGGTTTGGAAAGAAAGTAAAAAGTGGGTGTTATACTATTCACCCCCCTCTTAGTATAATCTTATGTTCTTCAATTGGTATCAGAGTGGGTTCCTTCAGAAAGGCTAATAGCTTGAGGGCAAATTCTACAAGAACACATATGTCTTCACAGAACGAATCATCTACAAATAAGGCTCCACTATTTGACAATAACAATTATGCTTTTTGGAGCATGAGAATGAAGAACTACATGATATCACAAGGATATGAGGTATGGTAGATGGTTGAAAAAGAGTGTAAGGTTGAAGGTGATCCCGAGGCAAATAAGACTATCAGAAAATTTGTTGAGATCAATGCAAAGGCAATGAATTATATTTTGAGTGGGCTACGTGAGACACATTTTGCAAAGGTTATGGTATGTAATTTAGCTAATGAAATGTGGACCACGTTGCAGAATACCTATGAAGGATATTCCAAGGTAAATTTGGAAAAACTACAAACTCATAAATAAAGATTTGAGGAATTGAAAATGGAAGATTCTGAAGATATAGCAAAGTTTTTACTTCGAGTTGATGAGATTACTAACACCATGAGAGGTCTAGGATTTGAGATGAAAGAATCAAAAGTTACTCAAAAGGTTTTGAGATCACTTCCCATGAAGTATGATGCAAAGGTTTCAAAAATAAAAGAAATAATGGATATCAACAAGCTAACAATGGAAGAACTATAAGGAAATCTCACAACTTATGATATGAGGATAAGTAAGCATCAAGTTCCAATAAAAGAAATTACATTCAAGGCTTCAAATAAAAAGAAAGGAAAAATTCTAGAGACATATAGAGATTCAGATAATGATGAGAAAGCTAACTTCATCAAAAGGAAAAAGGACTCAAGGAATTACAAAGATATGAAGAAAGTCAAATGCTACAAGTGTGGTGATTTTGGTCACTATGCAAACAAGTGTCCACATGAAGAAAATAGTGATGATGAAAAAGAGGGTCAATAAAATAAGAAGGAAAGCATAAGCATGACAAAGATGAAAAATACAAGCAAAGCAGGTATGAGAAGAAGAAAATTTTTTGTAGGACAAAGAAAAATTTCTACATTGTAGAAGCAAGTGATAGCTCAGATCACAGTGATAGAGACAATTTAGATGATGAAAAGGAAGAACATATATTCATAGGAATAGAATGTGAAAGAGAACAGTTCTTTGTGTGTGGTCAAAGAGATCACAAATCAGGATATTGTAATGGATTCAGTGATAGTGAAGATGAGATGACACATCAAGGAAACATGCATGGTCAAAGAAATCATGAGAGTTTGTTTGCTATAGAAGATTATAATGATATTAGTGACAGTGAAGATGAAGAAGGGTTTTTCTATGGGATAAAATAAGTAGAAGAATAAAATTTACTCCAAACATAAGAAGTTAAATAAGAGAATATTGTAAGAAAGATAGATGTCTCAGTTGATCTAAAAGAAGACTTCAATGATATCCACGAGAAACTACAAGAGGTTAAGGAGAATCTAAAAGAATTGAGATGTTACATACTTGAGAATTTTGACCCATCACATGACTCAAAAGGTCAAGATATTTTCACTAAGAAGGAAACATGTATTTCAGAGACAATAAATATGGATGCCAATTTATTGTTTGACACAAATAAAGATAAAGAAGAGGAAGGTTACAAAGCACCAAAGGTCTCATATTTTAGGTTTGAGGAATCACACTCAAAAGGAAAGGAAGTTCTAAAATATGAAAGCAAGGAAGCACCTAAGTGTTATGAAGAAATTTCCAAAGTTCCTATGGCTCCAAAAATTTAGTTTGAATCTTGTTTTGAGATAGGTGAATCAAGTTCAAAAAGAAAAGAAATTCTTGAAAAGCAAAGCAAGTAAGAAATTAAGAAAGAGGATTTAGATGCTACAAAGAAGGTTCAAGGATACAATCCACAAGTAAAAAATTATCACAAGGATAATGGTAAAGAAAGGTATGAGGAACCAAGGCATGAACAAAGGGCTTTTCAAGGATATTGTTTTTCTTGTAATGGATTTGGACACGGGGCTATACACTGCAGGGTCTATGGATCAAAGAAGTTTGATTTTGCTAGAAGGAAATTCAAAGGAAGAAGGTATGGTTTTTAGGGATATTACATCTCATGCAACAAGATTGGTCATAGAGATTCTCAATACAAAGAAAATGAACAACATGGTTTTGGTTTTAGAGCTACAAAATTTAGAAGTCATGGTCATAATGATTATGAAAATAGAACTTCACAATACAGGGTTCAAGAAAGGAATGGATATGGAAATTATTTCAAGAAATAATTTAGGATATGGGCACCATCCAAAGGCTACAATATCAAGTGTTTTAATTGAAATAACTTTGGACATATTGTAAAATGGTGTAGGACTCAATTTCAAACAAGTTTAAGACAAGAAGGTCAAGCAGTTTCAATGTAATAAGGTCAAATAGATTCAAGACAAGAAGATAAAGTAATTCATCAAGAGAAGGATATCAGAAAAATATGGAAGGAAGTTGATAGAGGAAAGAAACAATGTAATATGGGAGTAAAAGTACTCCCACCCAAAAATTAATCACCTCAAGAGAGAAGGTGGTGAGGGGGCTAAGCTTAAGAGTCATATCTTTTAGCCCCATAGGTGTCCCTTTTGCCATTGATGTCAAAGGGGAGAGATTTGAGTAAGGGAGAGAGCATTGAGTTAGGTGGATAAGCCTCCAAAGAGAGCATTGAGTTATGGTATCATCCTACAAAGAGAGCATTGAGTTAGGGGTAGCAACCTCCAAATAGAGTATTGAGTCAGGGGAAGCAACTTTGATTCTCAGAGATGGTTTTGTAGTGATTGTGGTGATTTGGATTTGTTGTGTTGCCATCAATGACAAAGGGAGATATTGTTGGAAATTTGAGTTATTTTATGTTGTCATTGATGTCACATTTATCATTGATGTCACATGGATCACATTTGAGTTTTTGTGGAAAAAGCACTTCATAAAATATCATTTATGATATTTTGGAGAGCATGGATATATACAGGTTTTTGTGAAAACCAAGGCAAGCAAAATAAAAGTTTTTATTTAAAACCATGGATGGCATATTTGAAATGGGTTTTTCTTAAAACCTAGGTTGGATTTTTATTTCATCGAAAAATGTGTCTCGGTGATAGAGATATTTAATTTTAAATATTTAGTTTAAAATTTTAAAATTAAAAATAAAATTATAGCACCGACGTCTAAAGAAAGGAGGAAAGGCATATATTAAAAATAATAGTATCAATTTCTAAAGAAATGAGGAAAGGCATATATATATGCCACCAAAAGCTTCGATAAATCCTTGTCCTCAATTTTTGAATGCATTCGAATTGATAACGTAATGCGAAAAAAGCCTGTGTGTTGAAGCGTGTGTAAAGAGGCATGTGAAGGGTTTACAAAATTTGAGCCCATTGAAGAATAATTCATGGAGGATAACCAAATGTATAGGAATATTTGGCCTAGTGGTTCATACACTATGTAATAAGCAGGAGGTCTTGCGATCGAGTCTCACCAGGGATGCTTGTTGTGTTGAAATGCTTGAAGTTTTTTTGAGTTTTCGAAGGGCGCAGAATATTGAGGTATTTATTTTGGTTCATGCCCCTTTGAACATGTGAGGATGTGTGGCCCAATGGCAGGTTGGCCAAGATTAAGACACTGAGCAAGTATGTGTCAAGATATTGAATCCCGTCAAGGACAGAGGCAAGTTAATATTTTATTTTTCTAAAGTTGCCCTAGGAGAAATAAGGGTTGTGATGCACTTTAGGAAAAAGAGAGATTTTTGGTGATTTTCCTTTTATAAGTATATCATATTATATATCATTGGAAAGCTTATTTCAAGGGATATTTGATTAAATTACTTAGAGGAATAAATACGATGTGTGTAAAGAGATATTTTTGATTTTATAAAGAGGTTCAAAATTGAAGGTTGCTTTGTTCTTTTTCAAAGGTGATTAATTATTTCATGACGGGACATGATGTATTTTATTGAGTAGGAGTAATAAGGTGTTATTTGGATATTATTTTTGTGTTATTAATCATAATCCCTAACCCTTATTGAAAGTTGAAAAAGAAATTTTGTTAAGTGTGGCAGATTTAGTGGACAACTAATAAGGCATCAAAAAGGTATGAGCAATATTCTCCATTGACTTTGTTTATGGTGGTTGATTTCTGAAATATCATTGGAGAGAAAAGGATTGATTGTGGTTTCATTTTCAAAAGTGGTTGGTTGAATGCTTCAAGGTTTTCTAATTTTAGAGTTGTGATTAAACCTTGTTTTATAAGCATTGTTGTTGAGGCCCATTGATTGTACAAAGAACTTACTTGAGTTAGAGAACAACATGAGTATCATTGTTATGTGAGATTTGTGGTTCAGAATTTTTGGAAACATTTTATTTGGTTGATACATGCTTGGACTAGGGTTTGTGAGAAAGAGTTGTTACTTGTGGTGATTGGTTGAGTTGATTTGATTGAACCACGTTAAATCTTGTGTCTCAATTGTGTGTGGTGATTTGTACTCTTGCTTACTATTGCTATATATGTCATTAATGCACATTGCTATATTTTGATATTGTAATTAAGGACACTAATTGATATTGGTTTGGAAAGAAAGTAAAAAGTGGGTGCTATATTGTTCACCCCCCTCTCAGTATAAGCTTGTGTTCTTCAATTGGTATCAGAGCGGGTTCCTTCGAAAAAGCTAACAGCTTGAGGGTAGATTATATAAGAACACAGATGGCTTCACAAAATGGATCATCTACAAATAAGGCTCCATTGTTTGATGATAATAATTATGCTTTCTAGAGCATGATAATGAAGAACTAATTGATATTACAAGGATATGAGGTATGGCAGATGGTTGAAAAAGAGTATAAGGTTGAAGGTGATCCTGGTGCAAATAAGACTCAAAAAATTGGTTGAGATCAATGCAAGGGCAATGAATTATATTTTGAGTGGGCTACGTGAGACAAATTTTGTAAAGGTAATGGTATGTAATTTAGCTAATGAAATGTGGACCAAGTTGTGAAATACCTATGAAGGAGATTCCAAGGTAAAGTTGGCAAAACTACAAACTCATAGAAAAAGATTTGAGGAATTGAAAATGGAAGATTTTGAAGATATAGCAAAGTTTTTACTTTTATTTTAAGAGATTACTAACACCATGAGAGGTCTAGGATTTGATATGAAAGAATAAAAAGTTACTCAAAAGGTTTTGATATCACTTCCCATTAAGTATGATGCAAAGGTTTCAGCAATAGAAGAAACAATGGATATCAACAAGCTAACAAAAGAAGAACTACAAGGAAATCTCACAACTTATGAGATAAGGATAAGTAAGCATCAGGTTCCAATAAAAGAAATTGCATTCAAGGATTCAAAGAAAAATAAATGGAAAATTCCAGAGACAGATAGATATTTAGATAATTATGAGGAAGCTAACTTCATCAAAAGGAAAAAAGACTCAAGGAATTACAAAGATATGAAGAAAGTCAAATGTTACAAGTGTGGTGATTTTGGTCACTATGCAAACAAGTGTCCACATGAAGAAAATAGTGATGATGAAAAATAGGTTCATAGAATAAAAGAATATGGAAAGCATAAGCATGAAAAAGATGACAGATACAAGCAAAGCAGGTATGAGAAGAAGAAAAGTTTTCATAGGACAAAGAAAAATTTCTACATTGTAGAAGTAAGTGATAGCTTAGATCACAATGATAGAGACAAGTCAGATGATGAAAAGTAAGAACATTTATTCCTAGGAATAGAAGGTGAAAGAGAACAGTTCTTTGTGTGTGGTCAAAGAGATCATAGATCAGGATATTGCAATGGATTCAGTGATAGTGAAAATGAGATGACACATCAAGGAAATAGGCATGGTCAAAGAAATCATGAGAGTTTATTTGCCATAGATGATTATAATGATCTTAGTGATAGTGAAGATGAATAAGGGTTTTTATATGGGATAAAATAAGTAGAAGAAGAACATTCACTCCAAACAGAAGAAGTTAAACAAGAGAATATTGTAAGAAAGATAGATGTATCAGTTGATCTAAAGGAAGACTTCAATGATATCCATGAGAAACTACAAGAGGTTAAGGAGAATCTAAAATAATTGAGATGTTACATACTTGAGAAGTTTGATCCATTACATGACTCAAAAGGTCAAGATATTTTCACTAAGAAGGAAACATGTATTTCAGAGACAATAAAGATGGATGCCAATTTGCTATTTGACACAAATGAAAATAAAGAAGAGGAAGGTTCCAAAGAACCAAAGGTATCATATTTTAGGTTTGGGGAATCACTCTCAAAAGGAAAGGAAGTTATAAAAGATGAAAGCAAGGAAGAACCTAAGTGTTATGAAGAAATTTCCAAGGTTCCTATGGCTCCAAACATTTAGTTTGGATCTTGTTTTGAGATAGGTGAATAAAGTTCAAAAAGAAAAGAAATTCTTGAAAAGGAAAGCAAGGAAGAAATTAAGAAAGAGGATTTAGATACTACAAAGAAGGTTCAAGGATACAATGCACAAGTCAAAAATTATCACAAGGATAATGGTAAAGAAAGGTATGAGGAACCAAGGCATGAACAAAGGGATTTTCAAGGATATTGTTTTTCTTGTAATGGATTTGGACACAGGGCTATACACTACAGGGTCTATGGATCAAAGAAGTTTGATTTTTCTAGAAGGAACTTCAAAGGAAGAAGGTATGGTTTTTAGGGACATTACTTCTCATGCAATAGGATTGATCATAGAGCTTCTCAGTACAAATAAAATGAGGAACATGGTTTTGGTTTTAGAGCTACATAATTTAGAAGTCATGGTCATAATGATTATGAAAATAGAACTTCACAATGCAAGGTTTAGGAAAGGAATGGATATGGAAATTATTTCAAGAAAATATTCAGGATATGGGCACCATCCAAAGGCTACAATATCAAGTGTTTTAATTGTAATAAATTTGGACATATTGTAAAATGGTGTAGGAATCAATTTCAAACAAGTTTAAGACAAGAAGGTCAAGTAGGTTCAAGGCAAGAAAGCCTCACATGACCAATCATGCTAACATAGCATAGAGACTGGCATCAGAGCAAAGACGTCAGATCCTCCAAGATCAATTGGAGGATGTTCACATAGAATAAGAATATCTCGAGCATGAGAGCACTCAGGGGCAAAGGCTCTTGAGACAATGCTTATATGAGTAGCGTATGCACGAACAATGCATCCTTGACCAAAAGGAGTGCATTGAGAGGGAGGATCGACTAGCTAGCATCGGTTTGCATCCTTGCAAGGAGACCAGGGAGCATGTTGAGAGATGACAGGTTTCATTACCTAATCTATGCCCTAAGTATGTGATTCCACCTACTCGCCATGTGTCACCACAACGAATTCGGTGCCCAACACCCGAGTATCATGAGCATAGGTAGTATGAGGAGGAAGTGGGGGAGAAATTAGACCAAGAATATCCTGAGATCTCCCTAGTTGAGGAGGAGGATGAGCCTAGTCCACCACCTCAACAGAAGAGGAATCTGCCTCCGAAGCCACCTCTAAGGTGATCTCGAGAAGAGGAGATCCTTTCTTCACAAGCCTTCAAAGCCTTAGCAGAGAAATTCCAAGCCATAGAGAAGCAAGGGATGACTTACCAAAATCTGACCTTGAACAAAATTCACAATGAACCTCTATGCACGTCAGTGCCTACTCCAGCATACCCTGAGCATTTCAAGATGCCTAGGCTAGAGAGATTTCAAGGAGAGGAAGATGCACAAGAGCATGTGACTAGATTCTTAGATATGTGCTTTCATATTGAAAGCAACGATGCCTTGCTCTTGCGCACCTTCATCATGACCCTCTCAGGCCTAGCTCGAGAGTGGTTCAACCAATTACAGAGGCACAACATCACTAGTTTTAATCAACTAGTGGATGCATTTCTTGAACGCTTCTCCTTTGGCATCAAGAAAAAGGCTAATCTATCAGACCTGGCAGCTTTAATACAGCGCGATGATGAGCCAGTGATGGATTATAAAAAGCGATGGAGGAGAATGATGGTAAAGTTGCCATTCCCCATCCCATCCTCAGAATTGACCCGAATGTTCATAAAGAGTTGTGCAAAGCATATTTCGTTATTGTTGCAGCTACAACAATACCAGACATTCGAGGAGGCTTTGGCGTAGGCCAAGGTAATCGAGGACATCAAGTTACAGGAGGGTAACTTGAAGTTCAGGAACAAAAAGGAGTGGAACAAGAAAGGTTCTGAGCGACAATAGGCCAAGCCGACCCACATCAATCAGGTAGTGTTAAACCTCCAAAAAGGGGATAAGGGGTAGCAAAAGCAAAATTATCAGGCCCAACCTCCTCCTATGCAGTATGAGAAGCACAATAACAATTACAAGAGGTAAAGATAAGGAGCAACACCCTCCTCACATATTCATGCCATTATCGGAGTCGTTGGCTTCAATTTTTCATCAGCTATGTGAGGCAAAGGCCATACACTTACCTGAGGTCCCATTAGTGGACCCTAATCAGCCTAAGCCAAAAGGCTATAAAGATGATCAATATTGCATATTCCATAGAATGAAAGGCCATGACATCGAAGTATGTTGGTCTTTCAAACATCTTGTGCAAAACATGATCGAGAGAGGTACACTTCTCATTGATAATCCACAAGTACCTGATAACCAAAATATGGGGATTTATAAGAATCCTCTACCTAATCATGAGGTATCGAGGAACAATGTTGGTTAGGTCAACCAAGTGCGCATCGAACCACCCACCCATGGGTTCGTTGGCATGGTCAATGTTGTCACGAGAAATACGAGGTATGAACAACCCACTCAACCTCTAGTACCTATTAGAGTGCATGTTGTGCCTCCTCCAAGGCCAGCCCAGAATATGCCAGGCCCACCAACTAGACCGGTGGTGACCATCAGAAGTAGGTTGGTTCAAAACCTATAGATAACTCCAACAAAGTTGTCGATATATGAGCTTATTCAACAGTCTCCTAAGCATAGGGAGATGCTTATGGATATTCTGAGGTCCATTGAAGTTCAGTCCCAGGATCCTGAAGCATTCACACACTTCGTGGGACATGTGCAACAGTGTAAGGAGCCGATCATACAATTTCATGATCATGAAGTGAAGATGGTTTCTACTATTATAGCAGACCCACCACTGCATATCATTGCATGCATAAATCATAAACCATTCAAGTGGGTTTTGATCGACATGAGGTCATCGATCAATATTATTACAACCAAGGCATTAACTCACTTAAAGTTACCTAAGATGCATATTATACCTTCGACCTTCACATTGAGAGCATTCAATGATGCATTATGCTCGATTGTAGGTACTATAGTTCTACCTATTTAGGTAGGACTAAAGACCATCCATGTGATGTGTCATTTCATCGAAGGTATTATGTAATACAATATACTTTTGGGTAGGCCTTGGATTAGAGAAATGCATTGTGTCCCTTCTATTTTACATCAATGTATTAAGTACATTCATGAGGGACAGGTTCACGTGGTGCCTTCGAATGAAGAGCCCTTCAAATACGTGAACCTAGCTGATTTTTCGAGGGAATTCATGCTCCCCTCAATGCACCTGGATGTGTAGCCATCATCACCAATTAAAGAACTAGGAGGTAAGATCAAAAAAGTGTGTGCTAAGCCTACAATGTCTGTATCTCAGATATCAGAGCACATGACTGCTGCTTCCACTAGACCATCTACGTCTATGATGCGTCGGGATGATAGGAAGCTTAAAGCTAATATGGGTGAAAAAGAGATCAAATCAATGCCCAAGCCAGTCATTATTGAGGCCCCTACTCCCATGGAAGTAGAGGAAGCTCAAGCAGAAGTTGAAGAGGCACCTCAGCCTACTTCACCTGTATCTTCAACAGGGTCATCTGCACCATAGGTGACCATACATTTGGTTAATCCTGGATTGGGGGAGTACATTATGCAGAATGTGATGTTCATACCTATTATCGAGACTGCATGGGACATGGGCTGACCATGAGCCCATCACCTCCCTATAGGGATAGTGGAACCATTAGGGGTGCCACCTAACCAAACAAACTTCATCTATGGAGGGCTAGACCAGATTGCATCTCCCATGCCCATGGATGAAGATGATGATGAACCTTTTGCTATAAATGTTCATTATCTTTCCAACCTTGAGTATGCCATACGATATTTTGAGTATTACCATTGGCATGGTTATGGCCTCGGACTATTCGAGTAGGGGTGCAGGAGACCTATCGAACCATGATATCAGTTACCTACTGATAGGTTCGGTGTAGGGTTTTATAGTGGAGGATAGGATGAACTCCTTGTGGCATCTCTAGACCACTTGTACCTCAGTTTGGGGGTGAAGTTGATTTCAATCCTTATCACCCTAATCCTTCCACATTTTGGAGGGATAACCGGCTAGTGACCTATGTCACTATAGAACCACTAGAGAGATATCATGAAAACATCTTGGTGGAGACCGGCCTAGAGCAAATTCCAAGAGCCCACTTGGACAATCAAAGTTGTGAAGCTACCAATGATATTGGTATGCATTTCCAGAGTCTAGATACAACTATGGACACCGAATCAGAAGTTGCTTCTGAGGACGTGCATGCAGTATCCATCACCGAAAGTGATGGACCAGACTATGATTCTAGAATAGATGATAGTGAGTTATCCTCAAACAATGAGCAATATGAGGATGAAACTGAGCTGGCCTACTTAGGCCCTACACTCTTACATCATCTACTACCCATGGAACAAATGGATGAGATCGAAGAGCGCTTCATAGTCGAGAGTGACTATGAGGATGAAACTGAGCGGGCCTACCTTGGGCCTCATCTTGTTGATCTCCCAATTCCTATGGGTAGGGTAGAGAGATCCATGTATGATAGCAATCATGATGATGGAGCTGAGTTGGCCTATCTAGGTCCTCTCAACTTACATCATTTATTACCTATGGAATCAATGAATATGAGCGAAGAGCCCCTCAATGATGATGATGGCTATCAAGAGATAGCCTACATGGGGCCTCATTTGGAACATCACCCGATTCCATTAGGTAGGGGTGAAGGTCTATATTATGATAGTGATGATGAGGATAAAATGGAGAGAGCCTATTTAGGACCTCCCTACTTACATCAGCGTAATGCACCTTATACAGTTGAGGAGATGTATAGAGAGATTAATCTCCATCCTCGCCTCAGGGGAAGACCACCAAATTTTGATGTGATCTATCACATGGTGTTTCTCGATCCACCTACGTACATGGAGCTCCTTGAGCCCAATGATCCCATCCGATAGTCCATTCATGGACCAGATCTAGAGATCCCCATACCCCTAGAACCACATCTCGAGGATGGAAGTTTCACAAATGTTGAGTCACTTGCACGTGGTCCTGGAGACATGATCCATTCCATCAATATGATCTCCATTGATTTGACCACTCCACTCCACAATCCAGCCGATCCTTCCAAACCATTGCATCTAAATGTAGATGCTATTGATTGGGATCATGTTGACTCACCCCTAGAGCCTGAAGATTTCTTCCCTAATGAAGAAATGTTGCAACCTTTTCACTTTGTGCCAGGTTATGCACATGATGTTTATCATGCTGAGGATGCTTCCAATGCGGAACCTATAAACCCAATAGATGACATCCACTTGATCCCTACGCCTCATCATCTTGAGGAGGGATCCCATATGTCAGTAGAGGAAACCTTCGAAGTGGATATCAGTAATGATCCCACCAATCCAAGGAAGGTTAAATTTGGAGAAAGTCTTACTCCTGATGAGCGTGCCAACCTCATCCCTCTACTGAGAGAGAGACCTGATCTCTTTGCTTGGACTTACAAGGATATGCCAGGTCTAGATCCAAAATTGGTTACCCATAACCTTTCGCTAGATCTATCAAAGAATCCAGTCAAGAAAAAACTTAGGAAGATGCATCCAACAGTAGCCTTAATGGTTAAGGATGAGTTGCAAAAGTTGTTGGACGTAGAGTTTGTCATTTCCATCGACTATCCTGAATGGGTATCCAATATGGTGCCTATAGGAAAACCTGATGGAAGGATCCGTATTTGTATGGATTTTAGAGATCTCAATAAGGCAACACCAAAGGATTCATTTCCATTGCCAAATATCGATGCTCTTGTAGATGCAACTATGGGTCATGAGATGCTCTCCTTAATGGATGGTTTTTTTGGTTACAATCAAATTCGGATTAAGCTCGAAGACCAACATAAAACCATGTTTATAATGCCATGGGGGACATTTTACTATAAAGTTATGCCATTCGGTCTTAAGAATGTTGGTGCCACATATCAACGGGCTATGACATATATTTTCCATGACTACATGCATAAGATCCTAGAGGATTATATCGATGACTTGTTGGCTAAGTCATTGCTACGTTCAGAGCATGTTGAGGTCTTGAGGAAGGTCTTCGATCACTTGATAGAGCATAATGTCAGGTTGAATCCTAAGAAGTGCATATTTGGCATAACTTCAGGAAAGCTCTTAGGATTCATCATTTCAAAATGAGGCATCGAAGTTGACCCAACAAAGGTCAAGGCTATTTTAGAGATGCATCCTCCCACAAATATCAAGGAATTAAGAAGCCTACAAGGCAAAGTAGCATCCATAAAGTGATTTATCACACAATTATCAGATAAATATTGACCCATGAATCGATTGCTACACAAGGGGTCCCATTTAATTGGGATGAGGACTATCGAGCAGCCTTTGCTGAGATTAAGCAATACCTAGCGATGCCACCAGTACTAGCTCCACCAAGGCCAGATGTACCATTTCTGCTATATATATCAGCGACCGAATTTGCATTAGGGACCATGTTAGCCCAAAAGAATGTGCAAGATAAAGAGCAAGCCATATATTATATTAGCTGAACCTTGGTGAGTTATGAGCTAGGATATGCATACGTGGAAAAGCTATGTTTAGCAGTAGTGTTCACTATAAAGAAATTGTGACACTATATGTTAAGTCATACGATGTATGTCATATCAAAACAAAATCCTTTGTAGTATATGATGAGCAAGACATATCATAATACACGTACTATGAAGTGGATCATGCTATTGATAGAATTCAATTTGGAATTCATAAGCCAAAAGTCCATTAAGGGACAAGTCATAGCTGATCAACTGGCTGAGGCACCTCTAGAGAATAGTAGACCTCTCACCATAGAGCTTCTTGATGATGCAGTCTTTGCTTTATCAGAAGCATCCAGAACTCGAGGAACCAAATAACAAAGCCGATATGACCTTGTTCTTCGATGGTTCGAAGTGTGAGCAAGGGGGTGGTGCAGGAATAGTGTTGTTCATGCTGCAAGGTGCTCCAATGCCCTTGTCATTCAAGTTGGACTTTCCTTGCACCAACAATAATGCTGAATATGAAGCCCTAATTTTGGGACTCCAAATAGCTATCACCATGAAGATTAAAAGGCTAAATATCTTTGGTGATTCCCTTCTCATTGTTAATCAAGTTAAGGGACTATTTCAATGTCGATGCCTAGTATTGAAAGCTTACAAGGATCTTGTTGACACATATCTAGCTCGACTAGAGTGGTACGACATCGAGGCAATCCCTCATTCATCTAATAGATTTGTAGACACTATGGCATCTTTGGGATCCTTAATCCCTCAGAATCCATCTACCAACTTTACTACCATCCATGTAAAGACGTTGTCACACACCATTGTGCAACGCGAAGCATTGGATAACAAAGAGTCAATCAACATGATTCATGTGGAACCAAACCATGAGTGGTTCTACAAAGCCAGAGACTTTCTAAAGAGAGCATCCTGGGGGTCTTTGATCTCGCAGGATCCGATGGGGAGTGGTACTACCATTCACCATAAGGTTGTTTTCCAGTCTGCATTTGCAAATGTAGAACCGTAGGGGGAACATGTTGTCTTATCAGTCGAGGTTGAAGCTTATCAAAATTGGATGTCATAGATACATGACTTCCTTAGACTTGGTTTAATCCCTCAGGGATTGTCATGTGTTGCAAGATGCACATTTAAATAGAAAGTGACAAAGTATGTCTTGTTAGCAGACATCCTATATCGTAGAAGCTATGATGGAGTTCTCCTTCATTGTCTTGAGCCCCAAGAGTCATCTTGGGCAATTTTAGAAGCTCACGATGGTACGTGCGGTGGCCATTTTAGTGGCATGGCTATCATCAAGTGCATCCTTCGCATGGGTTATTATTGGCCCATAATGGAGAAGGATTGCAATGTGTATGTCAAGAAATGCGTTAAATGTCAGCATCATGCTAATCTTATGCACTTGCCATCATAGGCCTTACAACCCATCCAAGCGGCTTGGCCATTTGCTCAGTGGGGATTTGATCTTATTGGCAAGATCTCTCCTCCATCATCGGGCCGACATACTTTTATTATTATGGCTACTGAGTATTTTACTAAATGGGTGGAAGCCATTCCCTTAACAATGACAACTGGAGCACGTATTGTTGAGTTTATACTCACCAATATCATCAGTCATTTTGGGATACCATCCAAGATAGTTTCGGATAATGGAACGTCATTCAAGAACAAAACTGTGAGAGCTTTGACGTCTAAGTATAGAATCAAACATAGTTTTGCGACTCCATACTATCCGCAAGCAAATGGACAAGCTGAAGCTTCAAACAAGATAGTGGTTTCCATCTTGAAAAATATGGTACAAGAACACCACAAATATTGGCACATCCAACTGCCCCTTGCATTATGGGCTTATAGGACTAGCATTCGGACACCCATTGGGGCAACTCCATTTTCACTAGTATATGGCACTGAGGCCATTATGCCCCTAGAGTTGGAAATTCCAATGTTGCGCATCGCATTGAAAGAATTCATTGATGATGACACCATGCGACAAGCTCACCTAGATCAATTGATGCTACTTGATGAACGTCATGTGAATGCCCTTGAGCATCTCCATGTTTATCAGGAGCACTTAAAATGAGCTTACAATAACAAAGTCCATCTGAGAGACTTTGAGGTTGGTGATCTTGTGTTGAAAGAGAACCAATAGAATTCAAATTTACCACCAAAAATGTGAGACAAATTCATGGCTAATTGGTTGGGTCCTTATATGATCTCTGAGAATATCGGACCTAGGACATATCACTTGACATCGTTGGAAGGATTTGAAGAGCCTGAACCTCTCAACATCCTTCATCTTAAAGCGTTCTATGCCTAAGACCAATAAAAGGCCCCAAAGGCATCTATAAGCCCTTTGGTCAAGTTCAAAAAGGCTCCAAAGGCATTTGTAAGCCCTTTGGTCAAGTTCAAAAAGGCTCCAAAGGCTTTAAGCCCTTTGGTCAAGTTCAAAAAGGCTCCAAAGGCATCTGTAAGCCCTTTGGTCAAGTTCAAAAAGGCTCCAAAGGTATATTTAGCCCTTTGGTCAAAGCATAAAGGCTCCAATGGTTTTTAAAATCCCTTGGTCAAAATATAAGAAAAATCCAAAAACATTGCAAAATAGAAAACTCAAAAACATTTTGCATTGCATTTTCATTTACATATTGCATTTCAGTTGCATCATTTGCATATCATTTGCATTCCATTTCATTGCATTGCATTAGGCATTTCCATCCATCACACATTGCATTAGGATAGGTTGTGTTTGCAATCTTACAAATGATGCCACGTTTGTGTTTCAATCATGCATCTTTGCATTTTCATCAGTAATCACCCTTGTGAGTAAATGTGTTTTTCAACACAATCCATCTTGTTGCTAAGAGGAATAGGCTAGAGTTTTTCGGTCATTCAACCATACCTAGTGGACTTATCAAGAGCTTAGTGGAAAGCTTGCTTTGTTTTTGTTAGGTAAGGTCTAGTTTTGATAGCACTGGGCATATCAGGATCCTATCACTAATTAAATACACTAAACAAATCCTATTTAGGGTATGAGAAGGGTGAAAGCCATGAAGTGATCTAGGTCACCTTGAGTGAAAGGTTTTATTACTTGCTTATCTTGTGAGGAGCAATGGTCTAGGGTAGTGGTCATTGGAAAAAGGATGAGCATACTCCCCTACCCAAATAAATCCCTTGCTTGCAAATGAAGGAGCAATATCCTAGAGTAACATCCCAGATCAATATCAAAGGTTGATACCCCAAATCGATATCCTAAGATCGATATCCCAAATTGACATCTCAAAAGTCAAAACCCCAATATTCAAATCAAAGTTCAAATCAAAGATCAAATTCAAATCAAAATTCAAATCCCTTGCTCAAGAGAAAAATAAAAACTCAAAATAAATAGTGATTATTGTCACTAAAAAAGAAAAATAAATAGTGATTTTTATCACTATATATGAGAGCAAGTATCCCAATAAAAGAAAGAAAATAAGGGGGGAGCTTGAATCCCTAGAATGATCAATGCTTGAAAGCCATAGGGTGATCCTCAATGATAGCAATGGGCTGAAAGAATCCCGCCTGTCATTGAAGGGGTAGTTCTACGCAATTTACAAGTGGGCTAGCTTGGGGTGGCCTGGATTGATTAGTGGTCTAGTTTGAATGAGTTCGAACCTAGGATCGGATAGACATTTGAGGATCCCCAATACAACAATGGGCTGAATGAATCCCGCTTGGCACTGGGGTATGCTTATGCCTTATCTAATATATTCACTTGCACACATAGGGGTAATGAATAGTTTGGTCAGTTGGAGCGAAAGATTTACTTTTCAAAAGCCTAATTAGTTAGTATGCAACTTTTGATAAGTCAACTAGGGTGTTTGAGTCTCATGGAAAGCCTCAAAAATTCCCAAATAGCAACAATCAAATTTCATGCAATCATCAAATATCAATTATATTTTATGAGAGTTTGTTTATTAAAATGAGTTGTCACATACATTAGATACCGGATGGATGTCAGAAATGATATTTAAATGGCCACTGATTATGTTACTTATATTCCTTTTAGTTTACAAAATCTTATAAACTGAAACAATACATCATTGCATCTCACATAAGGGTGTACAATTCATCAAAATTTTACAAGTATATAGCAATTATAATTCATGATTGTTATACATTCTGTGGTGTCATCCATTAGATTGTCAAATTCATTTACATTCATACATTATGTTTTAAGTGATTAAAGCATACATGTCCATTTGCATAGCATTCATCATAGGAAAATTATGCAATAAATACATGGTATAAACTATGTCATAAAAGCATAAATTAAATGCATACAAAGAAAGGAAATTATACATGCATTTATCATCAAATATTGCATTCATATACATAACATCATAAAGTAGTCCATCTACACATTTAAATCATAGCATTTAAATCATACATCCATAATCTAGCTAGTGCATGTCATCCATACATCACATCATATAGCAGTAAATCAAATATATGCATTGCATCCATGTGCATAACATAAACATAAAATACCAAAAATAAAGTACACATGTAATGAGATGAAATATCATATCATATATATATGTGTGTGTGTGTGTGTCAAAGAGTACATAGTATCAGGGTACATCAAAATGCCTATAGGCTACAACTGTGTAGGTCCTCGACCTTACACTCAAAAATGGTACAAAAAGCAAAATTTGTGCCATATAATATGATAGCTCTACCCTGCAATCCTTGATCAATTGGAACTGGAGCCCTCTCTACCTCCCTCAACCCCATCTCTAGGAGCCTACTCTAGTACCTATTGTATGGCCTACTGAGGATCTTGTGTCTGACCTAAACCAAAGAGGCCCAATACATGGGAAGCAACCCCCTCTATCCTATGAGACTTGTGGCTTGAGCTGGTAGAAGACTACCCTATCTCTCTGGTCTTGGACCCACTCTTGTGGGTCCCTATAGTGTGGGTATCCTCTGGAACCTCCCCACCTATCAGCCTGATGTAGCCCTCTAGCTGGGAGATGCGAGCTACAATCGATGTCACTCATTACCCTCCTCCATGAGGGAATGAAGCCTCTTGATCTCTACCATGGGGTCATGACCTCCTGGAAATAAAGAAGATGGTGTTATGGGAGGTACCATGATAGCTTGTGTAGATGAGGGTCCCCCCATTACTACCCTTAGTAGATCCCTCTCAATGGTGATGATAGATAGTTGTGCCTATGCAAGATCATGCTCGCTAATGATCTTCCTAATCTTTGTATTTTAGCTACTTGTTCCTGGAGAGCTGCCTCTCCTCCTCATAGCTATGCCACTATCTCTAACCATGAGTAAGCTTCACCTCTATCATGGTGATAGTAGTATCCCTATATAAAATTTGAGTCTGTAGTCTCCCAACCTAGCTCTAGAGGTCAACAATATAGGATCTCAACTACCCAATCTCATTTTTTGGAGGTACCTCACCCTCCTCTGGTGTCTCCTCCTCTACCTCTACCTATGGGCCCTCCTCTGTAGTGGCCCCTATACCCCATGCACCCTCTATCCTCTGGCGGGTCTTGTACCCATGAGGGTCCACCTCTGTGCCCTCTATGCCCTCTACTATGAATCCACTAGTTGGTCGGCCTAGAGGACCCTCTCCATGCCACTGGAAGTCTACCCACCATCCATCATAGTTAGGAGTGGTGCCTGCATCTACAAGGCCTTGACTCCTAAAAGTCATCATCCTCATCCCCTAGTGGAGTCACCTAGGGCCAAGTTAGGTCCCTCTCTAGGACCAGGCATCTATAGATGAGTGGCATCTCTGGGACATCTTTTGGATCCCAAACTACCTCAGGATGCAAGAGTAGAAGTGGTACTCATGTATGTCGGCCTTCCAATCGAAGATCCATCTATCTCTGCATGCTTTATGTAGGTACCTATCTTCATCTGTCCATGTTGGGTAGTCCATATACGGTCACCATGTATATGTCATAGAGTAGAGCTATGAGAATCTAGAAATATAATGCTCTAGGTCTCCTGCATGAGACCTACTCCTAAAGCCCTCTCGCTCCTAGGGCCAGCATGTGGTATAACACTGACTATCCTTATCATGTGATCGTCATGGGAAAATCAATAGGGTGCTCAATCAAGGATGTGCTACCAGCCCCAAACTTGGAGGAGGATGTTGTAGTTGATGTTGACTCTACTCTGGCATGTGATCTGATATAACTCATGGTAGAGTTGTGCTAGTAGGGTGCTCCCCCATGATAGAATGAGAGGCCAGTAGAGCTCACCATCACCTCTCTGGTCTGAGCTAGGAGGTTCCAAGGGAACCTCATGCCTAAAGAGTCTAGGAGGACTATCTGGATAATCAAGTGCATAAATACAACCTCTTGTTGTGAGAAGAATCGTGTCTCGAACCACTCCTCGATGTGGATGCCTCCATGGGCATTATGGTCCTATACCTCAATGCTCTGATCCCCAAATATGGAATCAAATATGGCCCTCTTGGCTATGGTAGGAGAAGATGTGATAGGCTCACCATCAATGGGTAGATGAAAGATGTGGTAGACATCCTCCAAAGTGATAGTCATTTCACCCATCGGTAGGTGAAATGTGTTGGTCTATGCATCCTAATGATGGGCCAAAGTAGTCAAGTATCCCTGATCAATCCGGATGGTGGGGAGGTCCAAGATGTAACCAAACCCCATAATAGTGAACCACTCTCACTCCTCATCAGTGAGATCATCATGAAGGTTGTGAAGGAGATCGGTCTCCCTCACTCTATTGGTCAAGGTCTGAGTGGTAGCAAAAATAATAAATAAGAAAAATAATGAAAAATAATTCTAAAATGTCAAAACAAATTAGAAAAATGCATAAAAATACAAAAACATGTAAAAACATGATCACAAATTTCAAAAACATCAAAAATGCATTCCAAAAATGCAATAAATGGCATTAATTGCCTAGAAAAATAAAATAAAATTGAAAATTTGGAAATTTTTTCTAAAGTTTGCGCATCATGGGTCCAAGCAACGGTCAGTGCAATGGTCAAAAATTTGACCATTGGGATTTAAATCTCATCATGGTTGATAGTTATGGTCCCCAATCTACCAATTGGGGCTCATGTCTGCCACCCATGGCTAGGGAGTATGACCTTTTAAAGGTCATAACCTCCCCATAAAAACCCCAAAAACCCTAAAAAAATAAATCTAACCCACCCTCTAAGCTAACCTATGCTAATCCTAGCTAGGGTGAGGTTCGTTATCGATAGTTTAATGTGATTCATTAACCCATTTTTTAGTGTGGTTAATTTTAAATCGGTAATGTGATTGTATGGTCTCGGTTTTTGAGTTACCTTGGAGGCATCGACTCCTCCACTGGTCGAAGCCTTCGGTTGATCGACCATCGGTGTGGATAAATGGAATTGGGTCAAGTTTTTGATAGTGTTCTATGTCAAAATGTAGTTTTTACCTCATAGAGCTCTCAAGTTTATTGTCATTGTCAGGTGAATAATGAAAATTTACTAAGTGAAAATCCTTTTTATAATTTTTGAATTTGGTGCGGCCCATGCCTAGACATCCACGGTCACTAAATTAGGGTTTTCGCCCATGAGTCTTCATCCATGATTAAGGAATTGCCCACTTTTGATAAGCATGGTTAGAAAACTACATTAAATGCTCCAAATTCCCATCATGGAGAGCTTTAAAAGGTCAAATCAAAAATGCTAACCAGACCAGATAATTCAAAAAATTCAAAAATTAACAAAAAAATCAAATAATTCAAAAGCCAAATGCACCTTGTATTCAGTAATTTACCCTACACACTTGGCGGTTGCAATGACTTGTGATCCATGCAATCCGACAAGATGAGTAAATTACCATAAGGACATTTGGGGCAAATTCATCATCGTAGAATTGTTATGCTTCATTTCAATCCCTAAGAAGGCCACATAATCGGACTGCTCCATGGGAACGAGGTATTCATTACAATTCTTCTATGACATTTTTAGTAGATCATCGACAATATGATTCACTACAAACCTAATTGACATTGCTATCATTTCGATTCCCTAAGAAGGCCTTCATGGCTGGACCACTCCATGGGATAGGAATATGCAATTACTCTAAATGGTGTAATCATAGCTGATTAGGCCTTGCCAAGTATTCAAATGCTAAATCTTAATTTGTTCAAAGATCATTCATAGTGGTCAAGCGACCTCATCACTTCATTCAATTGTCATTACCCTCATCGACTCGTCACTTGAGGGGGTAGTCATAATATCATAATCATAATCAAAGTCAATAGAAGATCCCTAGATCTTGTCAAAATTGTGTTCATCCTTGCAAATCATTACCAACAACTATCATAAGCTTACCCCTTTGCTTGGGGTAAATAGCATATATGATAGTTTGTTTGTAACTCTCTTCCTTTTGGATTGATAGGTATGAAATCCTACTTGGCATTGATGCTATCTGAATGTCTGATGATGAGTGCAAACCCTTCAAATTTAAGCCTTTCACCCAGTTGGAAGCAATGATTCTAGGATGCACATCCTTTTGTTGGACTTGGGGCATCTAATGTTGATCAGACTAATGATCATCATCTAACCTATGACATCATTTTAGGAGGTCTATTTTTGCTCAGCATTGTTCGATCTCACAATGCATCTCAAAAGGGGCATCTGTAGACACCTAAAATGCGTCATGCCGAGGTGACTACTCATATGGGACATGCTAGAAGACCATATGGAAGACCTTTGGACAAATCCAAGGTATAGCAATGGTTTTTACCACTCAATTGGGCACCTTTGCCTAGTCAGTGCTAACCACTGCTGACACCCATGGTTAGCAGAGCTACCCATGGATGTCACCCATGGTCAAGCCTCTGAATCAGTTGGCCTTCATCCAACCCAAAATCGGTTGCAATGACCAATTGGTTGTATATTGGAGCGGTTTGAGTGAGGAAGGTTCTGGATTCTTCCACCCAACAAGCTCAACCACCCAATCTTGATCTTGGCTTCATGAGGAAGCCACCCCTAGCCCTTGGCAAATGCTATAAGTACCCCCTTCGAATTGGGGATAAGTTAGAGAAAATTTTATCAATTGAGCAGTGAAGCCCTATCGAATTGCATAGCCATTTACATGCATTGAGAGGGACACTTTTGCTACCCAATTGGAGATCAAATTGCCATGGAGGTCCTAGGAGCCTAGGAGAGCCAAGAAATGCCAATTCATGCAATCCGTGCACCAATCTAAGAAATTCAACCACCAAATCTGTCAGAGGACACAGAGGCGACCCTTGGACATCAATTTGACAAGGTGGATTGGAGAGAAAGCCCTAATTTGGAGGGCAAACTTACTCAAAGCTCCATCACGGCTATCAACCATGGTGAATAGTGCCAACCGCTCATCAGACCCGCGGTGAGCAAATTAGGGCAGATTCCCTTGTTTTCCCTTTTGCATATTATTTAGCTAGGTTAGATTAGATATTTTATCGGTTTAATTAGAATTTTAGAGTTATTTGACCTGTAGATTAAGTGTTAATTGTAAGTTTCTTTCGTTATTGTAATGTAGGCATAATGGATCTTTTTCATGCCTCCATGCTTTCAATTTTGCAATTAAGCCATTAGATAGTTAGATATGCTTTAGATTACATGTTTTATGGAAATATTTATATGTTTTGCATAGTTTTAGCATCTTTCTTGCATTTTCTTGATTATTGCTAATCATGTCATCTTTTTGTGCAAATACCCTTTAAAAGCCTCATCAAGAGAGGCCTCCTTTATTTCTAATGCTTCTTGTTGTTTATTGCACGCAGGACTAACAGGGTTTTGGGATGCAAGGCAAAAAATACCTCTAATCATTGTATCAAATTGGTATCCCTAAGAGGGACGTACTTGTTGATGAGGCCTGGAAATGCCTCATTTTTACACTATGTTTGACATATAAAAACTGCCATATTACTAAACATGACAAAGTTAATTTCCAAATAGTTGATTAGAATATATATTTGTTAAGTGTTTGCATGATTTTATGTTAGGAACATTATATCTCTGTTTTTGACTATTTTCAGCATTTTGTGACTGTTTTTGCTTGATTAAGTAGCAAATAAAAATATGCATTTCAATTAGCCAAATGTGGTATGCTGATATCCATTAACTTCACAATGGTTTCTGAATGTTTTCCTACCATTCAACTTGTTTGAAGTCCACATTGGAGCCAAATTATCAAGACTGTTATAAATCTAGAAATTTGCAAAAAACAACCATATAAAAATCAGCAAGCTATCACTTTATAGGAGCACCTTGAAGTTGTCAAGAAAAGCATGAGGAAATGGATGGAATAAGTTCAGAAGGACTACAAAAGACATATGACCTATTTATAAGCATTCCCACATGGTCTAAATAGGCAACAATAGGGTATAACAGAGCAGGGACAATTGTGCAACATTGTTGCACTATTTCAGCATGGTTACTTGGTGAATAAAGTGTATAAATTTAGTAGCAACTTGATGTACTTATTCATGTTGATATTTGAATTATTTTCCCATGTTCTAATTTATTTGAACTTGCAAGAAATGCCAACATTTTACAACTGTGCAACAGAGCTGGAAAATGCAGTAGTTTACCATGTAAATTCCAGCCAACTACCAATGAATGGTAGGGCATGGAATTTACCAAGGAGAAAGGGTGAAGTCAGTTGGATTTACCTCCTAGGAGCTGGATTTATAGGCCTACATGGAAGCAACAACCAAAACCAACATCTTGAGGACGTTTTGAGCTTAAGTTGCATCTACAACCAGTTATTTCGAAGATCTTCGAAATAACAGGGGAAAGTGCTGCAGTTTGACTTTCTATGATTTCCAAGTAGTTGAAAAGGTAACTTAAGGTTGAGGGAAGATAGGGAAAGTATCCTACAGCTGTCCCCACCATTCCTTGCCGACCAAAAGACACAACTCACAAGAAAGTCAACT
The DNA here is from genome assembly GCA_028583015.1 of Wollemia nobilis. NCBI lineage: Eukaryota > Viridiplantae > Streptophyta > Pinopsida > Araucariales > Araucariaceae > Wollemia > Wollemia nobilis. Next base: position 989,311 of record JAQPPZ010003287.1, on the reverse strand, counting down.
AATGCAACTTACTTTATCCTGAAATAGACCCAGAATAGTTGCAGCATAATAGGAAAATAAGTTGCAAGATAGAAATGGCATATTTTGAAGTGGAGAAAGGTGTGCAAGATATTTCTAAGACTCCTCCAACGTACTCCTACCACTGAAGATGCTTTCTAAGGGCCAATGACTACTGCTGCAGCACAAACTATCTAAAATTACACTTATTTTAGATCCAAAATTATTGGCAAATCACTGTAAAATAGCAAATAGGCTGATTTGAGCATGAGATATATTGTAATATTTTATTATAAATAACACAACTCCCTTCTTGGTTGAGCTAAGGAGGAAGTAGAATAGAGGAGAGTAGTAGTAGCAACAAATAGGACTATACAACAATTCTCTGTAACAGTTTTCAGCATGTTTTGACAGCAATAAAAGTGCAGTTCTTTTGTCAAATTTTGTTCTGATTGTTAATTAGTTAAGGAGTGTTTTTCACCTCCTTCTAGATCAGGAAGTATGGGCCCACTTTCAGATCTAGAAGGAGGATTTTTATGGCAGGTTTTAATCTATAATTTTGCTACAGTAGAATTAACAGATTACTTGTCAAATTTACTTTTCTTGTTTTAAGTTTGTATGATGTTATTTATATTTTCTATTATGTTTTTGTATAACATTTGTGTGTGTGTCAGCTGAAAAATTAGATTAGACATTTATTTCCCTTGTTTTCTTTGCTTTCCATGTTTTCTTGTTTTTATGTTTTCAACAACTTTCAATTTACAACAGATTTCATTTTGTTATCAATTCCTGTAACAGAAGCTTGACGACCTTTTGTGGTAGGACATTGATAGGTGTTTTTAGTATAAGTTTTATTTCCAAGCATCATTTCAATTCTACAAAAGTAAACTAGGTTTCAATTCTACAAGTGTAATTTAGGATTTCAATTCAGTAACATTTTAATTCTGTTATTTCAATTCTGCAAAAGTAAATTAGATTTCAATTCAGCAATTTCAAATTCCTGCACTTGTAGTTAACTTTCAATTTCTGTAAATTAGAATTAGTTTTTATTTCTTGCAAGTTTCCATTCTACAGATTAGGTTTAGTGTGACACCAAAAGGCTAAACCAAATCTGTCTCACCCAATAAATGCTTGAAATATGAATGCCTGAATTGTACTCTGCCCTAACCTTCTATCGTAGACAACCTTGGACACCACCCTAGATTGATAAATCATTGAGATTAAATGATGGGATTAATGACACTCATCATTTTGGCATCATTTTTAGGGATCACGATGTTGTTAGAGGGTAAAAGTAGTCAAATAATTATTATTGTGCTAAGTTGTGAAGTTCAGAGTAAAATCTGAATATAATAACTGGTATAAATAATAATTATTGATAGTTGCATTTCAGTCCATTTAGAAAACAAGCAAGAAACCACAGGGAGGTGATCTTCACACTTGGGGGGTTAAAATTGCTTATGTTTGAAATTCTTGATGAAAATTGAAAGAATTCATCATCCTCATTATCAAGAAACATAAGATCTCTTGAAAAATTTAGAGGAGCCATCTGCTAGTACTACCCTTTTTATATCCATATCATCAGGGTAGTATAAACAAATTTGTACTAGGTGTTGGGAAGATATCATGGTAGATATACAAGACTATCCCTTGAACAAAATAACCATATCAGCTACCTGTAGCATTTGTTCATAGGGACATATCACTGATGAATGCCATTTACTTCCACAACTTAGAGATGCAAAATTTGTTGCCTAGTCTGAATTCTTCTCAAAGAGAGATCCCAACAACAACAAACAGGGCAAGTAAATCAACCACCACCTTCAGCCCAACTTGTGGCCAATATGAATAATACAGGATAGGCAACCCTTGTCTATGTAGCTAAATCTGGTAAAAAACCTACAGGAAATGTTATTGACTACAACAACATCCAACTATGCTCAAACAAGAACTTACCTGAGCTTGAAGAGATAAAAGTCAATGGAGATACACAAAAACCCTTTAGTCTAGACACACAAAAATCAACCTTGGATAAAGGAGAAAAACTAGAAAATCTGCACATAGAAAAATTTACTTCCATTAGGGGTAAATTTTGTCCTCCTAGGAATGAAACAAATTGAAGTACAACCAAGAAAATTCTTGAACATTATTAGTTGGTTGACTTATGAACAAAAAGCAAAATTGTTTGTTGTTTTGAAATAATATTTCAATCCCTTTGCATGGAATTACAAGGGTATGTCAAGATTTCATCTTGATGTATGCACTTAACATCTTTGAGAATTGGTATTGAATTGTTTCAAGTACATATTGACAATATTTTGTAGATTAGGAGGCATGGACAACACTTGATTGAAGAAATTTTTAGATATGGAGCAGTGTTTCTTTCTCCCATTGGTGATTCATGGAGGAAGTTAGTGGTGAATGGATATTGCCTTCGGGTATACCATGCACCATTAACTAAGGAGGAGTTCTTAAGGTGAACAATTGGATGTACAATAGATGGAAGAAAATTTCTCTTCCATGTCAGATTCAGATTGATGATAAAAAGTTTGACAAAAAAAAAAAAAAAATACAAGAAAAGCAAAAGAGAATAATCTTGTTTGTGAACTTCATGGGCACAAGCAAGACAAGAGAAAAATTTAAAAAAAAAAGAAAAAGAAAAAAGAGAAAAAAATGCAACAAAAGGCATGTCCCACAAAATGGGGATACATGAGGACAAGCATCAATTTCAGCATGGAGGAGGAACAATGAAGTCAGTACTTCATTTCTAGCAATAAGGAGTTAAATGATGACATAAGAAGATTCTTACTGCTCATCTAGAAAGGAAGGTTGCATCATTGTTGCAGATTTCAGCAGAAAAAGATGGTGTTTTCATACAAAGATTGACATGTTTTTGCAGAATAAGGATTGTTCTTATCCAAATAAGAGTGAGAGACATTCTCTCTCATTGTTGCCTCATGAGAGACATTCTCTTTTATTGAGGCACTTGAAAAAAAATGATAGAAGTTGGTTGAAAACCAGAAATGGTAGCCTCTTCTGATGAAAAAAAGAATGAAAAAAAGAAAAAATGAATAATTCAGTAGTGAAAACCTCCTTGAGGCGCTGCTGAGTTGGCTTGCATGAAAACTGGTTTTCCAGTGTGCATTGCCTTGTTGATCCACCCATTATTGTTCCACCATTGTACAAATCTCACACTGCACATGTGTATATTTATGTTTTCAGATAGCTTGCTAACAATCATCAAAAGCAACTTGTAAGGTGCATGATCAATTTTTAGGACAACAAGGTATGTGTTTCTTGCATTTAAGTCATAGTAAGCATTTAGCATTTAGTGTATGATAATCGGTATTTGGCATAAACTATTCATACAATATTGGCAAGTTAAAAATGGAACATGTTCAAAATGTCAAGAAACACCCCCTTCTGCCCTTAGTTGCATGGGAACTTCAAAACTATGGAAAATGCACCTAAAGATTCTGTTTTACTACCGCTGCAATAAAATAACAATATACAAAATGAAGAATAGCATAGAGAGGGGATTTTTGATGGCTTACATACCCTAGATATGGGTCCAGAACAAAATCTACAACTAACTTTTGCATATGAGGTCATTTCTGCATTTTCTGATGCATCTTCGAAATAAGCAGGATATCTTCGAAATAAGCAAAAACTATACCAAAATTGCTGAAAATGCTACAAAATAGCAAAAAGAGTAGGGCACATCAAATATTGAGGTTCCTAAAGCTCAAAATCATCCCACCACAAGTAGTACATCCCTCCAAAAAGATTCAAATTCAATTTTTTTGTCAATTTTGTTTCAAAGGTGCAAAAATAGCAAAATAGACATGGAGTAAACAAAAGGATGGAGAAGGAATTTTTGATATTATGGAATGCTTACACACCCTAGATATGGTTCCACAACATAATCTGTAGCAAAATTTTGAAAAATATGCCATTTCTGCATTTTTTGATGCATCTTCGGAATAAACAGGCATATCTTCGAAATAAGCAGGATATCTTCGAAATAAGCAGAAACTGTACCAAAATTATTGAAAATATTGCAGAATAGCAAAAATAGTAGGGTACATCAAATATTGAGGTTCCTAAGGCTCTACCACATGTAAGTACATCCCTCAAGCATTTCAAAATCAAAATTTTATCAATTTTGTTCAAAAGGTGCAAACAACAGAAATAGGCATTCAGGCTGAAATGTTGTTAAGAATAGAAAATTCCACCAGTAGTAGTGCATCTACCAAATATGGTTCCACAATAAGGCTATTGCAAGATGAATCACATGATATCAAGCCTTTAAGAGGTACCTTGCAACACTAAAACTTGTAGAAGGATAGAAAAAGAGTCAAAACTACAGGAATTGTAAAAATTGCAATATTGAAGGATGAAAGTGCAGAAGTCAAAGAGTTGCAAGTTGAAAATGAAAAAAATATGTAAGAAAAAAATAAGAATTAAAAATGATTGAAAAAATTTGCAAGAAGTGAAATACATGTGCTTAAATTGCAAAATGCTTGGTATAGTGTAGCAAGGAGAAATTTCTCAGGTAGCAGGTGGAAAAGGATGTTGTTCACAAGGGTAAAACTTGCATATTACTATGGCCTACTAGGATGCATGAGGGCATGCATCAGTTCAAGCTAGGGGGAATGATGAGGCCTGGAAATACCTCATTTTTACACTATGTTTGACATATAAAAACTGCCATATTACTAAACATGACAAAGTTAATTGCCAAATAGTTGATTAGAATATATATTTGTTAAGTGTTTGCATGATTTTATGTTAGGAACATTATATCTCTATTTTTTACTATTTTCAGCATTTTGTGATTGTTTTTGCTTGATTAAGTAGCAAATAAAAATATGTATTTCAATTAGCCAAATGTTGTATGTTGAGTATCCATTAACTTCACAATGGTTTCATGAATGTTTTCCTACCATTCAACTTGTTTGAAGTCCACATTGGAGCAAATTATTAGGATTGTATAAATCTGGAAATCTAGAGAAAATAACATATAAAAATTAGCAAGCTGTTACTTTATAGGAGCACCTTGAAGTTGTCAAGAAAAGCATGAGGAAATGGATGGAATAAGTTTAGAAGGACTACATAAGACATCTGACCTATTTAGAAGCATTCCCACATGGTCTAAATAGGCAACAATAGGGTATAACAGAGCAGGGACAATTGTGCAACACTATTGCACTATTTCAGCATGGTTACTTGGTGAATAAAGTGTATAAATTTAGTAGCAACTTGATGTACTTATTCATGTTGATATTTGAATTATTTTCCCATGTTCTAATTTGTTTGAACTTGCAAGAAATGCCAACATTTTACAATGTGAGAGAGCTAGAAAATGCAGTAGTTTACCATGTAAATTCTAGCCAGCTACCAATGAATGGCAGGGCATGGAATTTACCAAGGAGAAAGGGTGAAGTCAGTTGGATTTACCTCCTGGGAGCTGGATTTATAGGCCTACATGGAAGCAGCAACCAAAACCAACATCTTGAGGATGTTCTGAGCTTAAGTTGCATCTACAACCAGTTATTCCGAAGATCTTCGAAATAACAGGGGAAAGTGTTGCAGTTTGACTTTCTATGGTTTCCAAGCAGTTGAAAAGGTAACTTAAGGTTGAGGGAAGATAGGGAAAGTATCCTACAACTGTCCCCACCATTCCTTTCCGACCAAAAGATACAACTCACAAGAAAGTCAACTAATGCAACTTACTTTATCCTGAAATAGACCTAGAATAGTTGCAACATAATAGGCAAATAAGTTGCAAGATAGAAATGGCATATTTTGAAGTGGAGAAAGGTGTGCAAGATATTTCTAAGACTCCTCCAATGTACTCCTACCACTGAAGATGCTTTCTAAAGGCCAATGACTACTGTTGCAGCACAAACTATCTAAAATTACACTTATTTTAGATCCAGAATTATTGGCAAATCATTGTAAAATAGCAATTAGGCTGATTTGAGCATGAGATATATTGTAATATTTTATTATAAATAACACAACTCCCTTCTTTGTTGAGCTAAGGAGGAAGTAGAATAGAGGAGAGTAGTAGTAGCAGCAAATAGGACTGTACAACAATTCTCTGTAATAATTTTCAGCATGTTTTGACAACAATAAAAGTGCAGTTCTTTTGTCAAATTCTGTTCTGATTGTTAATTAGTTAAGGAGTGTTTTTCACCTCCTTCTAGATCATGAAGTATGGGCCCACTTTCAGATCTAGAAGGAGGATTTTTATGGCAGGTTTTAATCTATAATTTTGCTATAATAGAATTAACATATTACTTGTCAGATTTACTTTTCTTGTTTTAAGTTTGTATGATGTTATTTATGTTTTCTATTATGTTTGTGTACAACATTTGTGTGTGTGTCAGCTGAAAAATTAGATTAAAACATTTATTCCCCTTGTTTTCTTTGCTTTCCATGTTCTGTTGTTTTTATGTTTTCAACAACTTTCAATTTACAACAGATTTCATTTTGCTGTCAATTCCTATAACAGAAGCTTGACGACCTTTTGTGGTAGGACATTGACAGGTGTTTTTAGTATAAGTTTTATTTCCAAGCATCATTTCAATTCTGCAAAAGTAAACTAGGTTTCAATTCTACAAGTGTAATTTAGGATTTCAATTCAGTAACATTTTAATTCTATTATTTCAATTCTACAAAAGTAAATTAGATTTCAATTCAGCAATTTCAAATTCCTGCACTTGTAGTTAACTTTCAATTTCTGTAAATTAGAATTAGTTTTTATTTCTTGCAAGTTTCCATTCTACAGATTAGGTTTAGTGTGACACCAAAAGGCTAAACCAAATCTGTCTCACCCAATAAATGCTTGAAATTTGAATGCCTGAATTGTACTCTACCCTAACCTTCTATCGTAGACAACCTTGGACACCACCCCAGATTGATAAATCATTGAGATTAAATGATGGGATTAACGACACTCATCACTTGAAATTTAGATTTGGCTTCAACATAAATGGAATACAGCGTATTATTTCTTGTTAATTTGTTGTCATTTTCTCGTTCTTGTATGCATTTGTATATCTTTTTCATTATTGCAATAGGAGTCGATAGGTGTGAGGCCTTTTTGGATCATACAAACTCCCACTAATTCACATCATCAACCATAAATAAAATTGAGGATGCTTAAGGTATCTCACATTCCTCACAAAAATAAAAAATTAAAAAACTAAAACTAAACAAAAGGCTCCAAAGGTACCTAATCCCTTTGGTCACATAGCAATTCCAAAAAGCTTCAAAAATACCTAATCCCTTTGGTCACATCTCAATTTCAAAAGGCTCTAAAGGTACTTAATCTCTTTGATCACATATCAATTTCAAAAGCCCCAAAGGTACTTAATATCTTTAGTCACATCTCAATTTCAAAAATCCCCAAAGGTACTTAATCCCTTTTGTCACATATCAATTTCAAAAAGCCCAAAAGGTACTTAATATCCTTGGTCACATCTCAATTCCAAAAGGCTCCAAAGGTACCTAATACTTTTGGTCACATATCAATTTCAAAAGGCTCCAAAGGTACTTAATACCTTTGGTCACATATCAATTTCAAAAAGCTCCAAAGGTCTTAATCCCTTTGGTCACATATCAATTTCAAAAATCCCCAAAGGTACTTAATCTCTTTGGTCACATATCAATTCCAAAAGGCTCCAAAGGTACCTAATCCATTTGGTCACATCTCAATTTAAAAACGCTCCAAAGGTCTTAATCCCTTTGGTCATATATCAATTTCAAAAATATCCAAAGGTACTTAATCCCTTTGGTCACATATCAATTTCAAAAATCTCCAAAGACCTTAATCCCTTTGGTTACATATCAGTTTTAAAAATACCCAAACGTATTAATATCTTTGGTCACATATCAATTTTAAAAATCTCCAAATGTCTTATTCCCTTTGGTCAGATATCATTTTCAAAAAGCTCAAAAGGTCTTAATCTCTTTGGTCACATCTCAATTTCAAAAGGCTCCAAAGGTACTTAATCCCTTTGGTCCATCTCAAAAAAAAAAATCTCCAAAGGTACTTAATCCCTTTGGTCACATTTCAATTTCAAAAAAAGGCTCCAAAGGCACCTAACACCTTTGGTCACATTTCAATTTCAAAAAGGCTCCAAAGGTACCTAATCCCTTTGGTCATAAGCTTACCAGGCTAGGGGGAGTAGATGAACTCAAGCCACTAAACATCATACACTTGAAAGTGTTCCATGCTTACTATGATTTACATATATGTATATATACATGGCTTATACACAAAAATATTGCATTTCATTCCAAAAACAATGCATTAACACACATCTCATATTGCATTTCACATTTCACAAAATTGCATTTCATACATTGCATTCACATCTACATTTCATATTTTATATTAGGATCATTTATCCAGTTCAAGGTCTTCATGGGTCCAATAAAGTCACATTACCTTAATCAATGACACCATCACAAAGTCATCCACAAAATTCTACTAAGTCAAATTGCCATTCACACAAACCACACATTCATAAGTCCTAGGTATTTTTGGTCACTTAGCCACTCCTAGTGTTTTAAGCAAACTCAAAAATACATGTTGAGTTATTTTTAGGACCATTGCACATATAAACTAAGAAAATCTTGAGTTTTTGGAATTGAATCCAAAACATTCTTGAACCAAACACAATTTCACATATTAAAAACATCTTGTGTTAAAGAGAGATAACACCATACTTGGTATGAACCTTGAAGTGAAAAGGGTCATTATTTCTAGTCCCATCATGCAACATAGTCCACCAAAATAGTGGTTATCACCACTACCATAATTCCAAAAATAAAAGAAAGAGTGGGGAAAAATACCTAACAAAAAACTCTAAATATTTTACATCACACACCACTGGTCATTGGGTTATAAGGATTGTACTATATTTTTAGTTAGATGGTTAAGTAGCCATCCCCAAAACTTAAGAGATCAAAAATAAAAATCATGGACTATGGAGTTATCCTCCATTAGAGCTATATATGATTGATTGACAGTGGAGTATGCTCATGCATGGCGACATGTCTCTTTCAAAGAGACCTTTGACTGCTCATATGGAAAAGTTATATTATTGGTTTCAACCATAATAGGTTTACCCAATTTGCTCAATATGGGTTAATGAACTCACTTGCACACACATTGGTTCTTTATTGCCTCGATTCATTACCATGCTTTTGATTCGGTAAATGAATTCACTGCACACACATTTGGTCCTAGAGGAATTAGGTAATTTTAGTGAGTTTGTTTGATGCCACTAGTATGTCTGAGTCTCCGCAAAACAATTAGTTTTCCATATCAACATCCATATCTTCTTCAATATAAACATCTATATTTTCTTCCATTTCAACATCCATGTCATTTCATGAGTCTCCCACCTCACATACCACCAAGTATGGTGCCCTTGATTAAACAATAATGCTAAATATGGCCAAGCAAATTCTAAACTATGAGTGGTCATTAGGAGATTTACATTTCATAACTTGCATTAATCATCCATAAAAAATTTCCATATGCATTAATCATCCATATACACATACATCCATACAAAAAAATTCACACAAAATCATAACACAAAAGTAAAAGCCATGTATATATATAATTTGCATATGCAAATATTGCTAGAAAGTTCAAACAACATCACAACTTGGGGGTGTTCAAGGTATCACACCTTCTCCCCAATCAAAAAAAAAATTACAACTTGGGGGTGTTCACACCTTCCTCCCAATAAAATAGACAAGCATACAACTTGGGGTTGTATTCTTTTGTCAAAGGTTGCACCCTTTTCCTTGTATTCATCCCTAGTAGAGTCACCAAATTCCTTCATTTTTTGGGGCAAAAAAAAGATGCAATCATTTTATTTTACCATTTCAAAAATCCTTCATATGTTGGGGCAAAGAATAGACACAATCATTTCATTTTTCATTATCAAAAACCCTTCATATGTTGGGGTAAATAATAGACACAAGTACAAGTGAACCTTGTATTTAGTGATTTATCCTATTTATCTGGCGATTGCAATGATTGGTTATCCATGCAATCGGTAGGATGGGTAAATCACCACAAGGACACTTACATCGTAAAAAACCCCTTCATATATGATGGAAAAGAATAGACACAATCATTACATATTTCAATAATTTCATTTTTCAATTTCAAAAACCCTTCATCTGTTGGGGTAAAGAATAGATGCGATAATTATGTCTTTCAATCATTTCATTTTTCATTATCAAAAATCCTTCATCTATTGGGAAAAATAATAAACACAATTAAAAGTGAATCTTGTATTTGTTGATTTATCTTATTTAACCTAGCAATTGCATCGATTGGTTATCCATGCAATCCGATACGATGGGTAAATCACCATAAGGAAATTTACATCATCAAAAACCCCTTCATATATTAGGGCAAAGAATAGATGCAATCATTACATATTTCAATAATTTTATTTTTCATTTTCAAAAACCCTTCATCTGCTGGGGTAAAGAATAGACATAATCATTTCATTTTTCATTATAAAAAACCCTTCATTTGTTGTGGCAAATAACAAACACAAGTACAATTGAACCTTGTATTTAGTGTTTTATCCTATTTAATTTGATGGTTGTAGTGATTGGTTATCCATGCAATCTGGTATGATGGGTAAATTATCATAAGGACACTTACATAATCAAAAAATCCTTCATCTATTACAACAAAAAGCAAACATAATCATTGCATTACAATTTCCCATGTCAAAAATCCCTTTCATTTGTTGGGATAAAAATAGACTCAGTCACTTGAATCCATATATTCAAAAATATAGCCTACCTCCACAAAATCACTCCACATTTCATCCCTAAATACATTTCTCATAATCACATGTTTATGTCACTATCAAATCCATCAACTATAACATTTACATTAAACATTTGCCAAGTTCACCTACAATTTTAAGTGAATCTCGTATCTAGTGGTTTAATCTATGTCCTTGGAAATTGTAGCGATTTGTGTCCATGCAATTTGATAAGATGAATAAATAACCATAAGGGCACTTGGCCATTTTCATCATCCGCATATTTCATTGTTCGAAAGCAAAATAATTTTTGGTACTCCATATTTAGAATGAGACTATGCCAATACCAATTTGCTTAAAAATTTTCATTGATAGCCTTGTTCATGGGGCTTGAAACACGGAAAAAAATCATAAATTTTCATCATCTCCTTTTACACCATTATTTGAGTATGTAGGTTGGGTAAAATGATTGAGCAACCTTTTAGGGATTCCATGTAGGAATTGCTACAATCATGAGTGGCCCCGAGGATAGACTATTTTTCTTTTCTTTTTGCATTTGCATACTTGCATTTCAATGATTCCAGAAGGTACATTATTCAACAACATCGAATCATACCAAACTTGGGGTAGTAAAATTTTATTTTGACTTTCCCTCAATGGGATACATATTACATGATCATGGTAAAATCCCTTTATCTGTTGGGGCAAAAATAGATGCATATTTCATCACATGTTTCATAAATCCCTCTATATGTTAGGGCAAAAATAGATGCATCATACCACATTTTCACGACTTCCCTTTCCATCATTAGGGTAAAAATGGTATCACATTTACATTATTCATTTGCATAGACTTATCAATTGGCTTGTGAGATTCATGTGCAAACTCACTCGCCAATTGAGGGGGTAAGCTATGCAAAACTTAAATTATTTTATTCTTTTATCTTCAATATCATGTTTCACATCCCAAGAGAAGTTGCTTTTGCACCTAGCCAAAATAGGTATCTTGCATTTTTCACTACATTGTGTTTCATGCAATGCAGTATAAAAAGAGACATCTATAGACACCAAAACCTAGACACTTGTCCTCCATCCTAACTTTCCCACCATTTTCTATCTACTATTCATATATATTTATATAAATTTATTGTATGTATATTTAATATTTATATTCTATATATTATATTTATATAAGTGAATTAATCCCATCCATTTGATTTCATTTAATCCTATCCATCCATTCACATAAATCCATGCCACAACCTAAATTTAACATCCACCTTTCAATGTTATTTTATCTCAGCCACACGATTAGTGTCATTGAAACCCTAGCATGCCCTAGGTTGGATTAAAAATAGGAGCCATTATGATGGCTCAATACCTAAGTGTTTATTGCCTAAGTGTTGATCCTAAGTACTCAAATTTCTTGAGTTCCCTTGGAGTGTTTGAGTACTTTTGCTTCCATCTTCGCTCACCATAACCCCCATAGCCATCACCATCTATTTTTCATTGCTAGATCTACTTCTGTATAATCTTCCCTTAGCCAAAAAACACCTTTGGGCACTTCTTATCATCACTGAACACCTCTAGGAAACTCCCTTCCACTGCTAAGCACCTATGGGTGCCTCCCTACCAATCTTGAGCACCCATAGGTATTTTTAGTAGGTGTCGAGCACCCATGAGTATTTTACGCAAGTGTTCTAAGGACCCCCTAGCCTTCGAGCGATGCTAGGGCATCACTACACCTACCAACTACAATAAAATTACACAAATCAAAAGATAACAAGCAAGATAAATCTACTGATTATTATTTCATTTATGTATTTTCATTTCTATTCACTTCATTAGTAGTAGATTAGTTAGGGTTTATCATTGCTTATAGAGGGCCTCACACTATGGAGCCCTCACAAGTATTACTAACTTATTTGTTGTGTCATTGTGTGCATATTTGAAGGTGCTACATAAGCATTGGATAACTATTTAAGCTAGAGTGGCCCAACATCGGATATCAAGAAGCCCACTCAACTCTATTGGGATCAAGAATGCACCTAAAGACACCATTAGCCTTGGCTATTAGGGTTTCGAAGAATCTTAATTACTATAAATTTTTATCAAAAAGGATTACAAGTATCATCATTGTAACAATGGAGTTTTTAAGCTCCCCCCTTTAATATAAGATCAATTCATTGTGAAATTTTGATTATGTGTGTCCAATTTATTTAGCATTATTTGGTGTTGCATTTTTGTATTCACACTACCATCATTGCTTGGAAAAGTTTAAAAATGTTCAATTTGCAATATTCTTTGGGACTTAGCCAATTTAAAAAAAAATATTCATTGCCTTAGAACCTAGATTTGAACTAATGTATTGGAGCTTTTTTTATCTATATTGCTTGAGTACTTAGACCAACTTCAAGGCATTTTCCCTTAGCAAGATTTGGGTAATACTTCAAAAAATGGTATTTTTGAATGAGGGCATAAATTTATCCTATAGATACTAGCTAGTCTTGATTGAGGAACATAGCCAATCAGATTCATAAATGGTTGGAGTCTAAGGTGATTGAAGGTTCTAAACAATATTGAAAAGAACTCATGGCAACTCTGATGAGTTCCTTGGCATCCTAGTGAAAAGTATAATACTTATAGTGGATAATGATAAAATAAGAAAGAAACCATATAAGTCTATTTTAGAGGATATTGTGTGTGCCAAAAATAAGGGACACATGCACACTTTTTATCCATCCAACACAAGGTACTTACAAGAAAGCAACAACTAGTCTCTTGGAACCTAGAAAGCATCAAATACCACTAATCATAAGCAAAGCTCCCTGTAAATTCAATAGTTGGAACAAAAATAAGGTATGGTGGGAGAGGTTGGGCATGTTTAGTTGGTATAGATATACTAAAGACATACAATGACTATAGATGGTGTACAATGTCGATCAATAATAACTAGTAGTATTAGATCAAAAAGTGACATCCACTCCTTCAACTCCAAACTAGGCTAGGTTGTGCCTATATTATCAGGCCTATGGTGAGACTTGTAATAATTATCTAGGCTAATATATTAATCTATATATAGTGGTATTTACCTCAGTACGAGGTTAAATAATTTGAGTATTTACTTGTTGTATACTATGTAACTTTACTCTATAATTTTAATGAATCAGCTTGTCGTTTGACCTTTGTTGGTATTGTATTGTTGAATTATTTATTTTGTGTATGCTCTATAGATCCTAGATATTTATGTAAAATCTCTTTGGGAGGTCTAGTATTTTATTCTATTAGGTCTATACTATTGGAGTATTAGGGATGCTTAGTGTCTATTTGTGTGTTTTTCCTTTTTTTTGTAAAATTTGGTTAGGGTGCTAAGAGATATTAGAGTAGTGGAGGACATGATCGAGGATAAATTCATATTTAATAGTGTTTTACCTAGTAACTAGTATGTTAATACCTATATGTAGTTTAGTTGTAGTGTGTGTTGCATAGTATATGGCAATGATGTTAGCAAAATGTCATTTGTATCTAATCCACAATTTTCATCCCCAACCCTTCATTTTTTACTCTAGTCATCCTCATTTTTTTATTTTTATTTTATAACAAGAAAAAATATTTCTCCAAAGGTTTTCTAAGGAGATATCCTAAGTCATTTAATATTTGCCTTGTTATCAAATGACACACTTATATCCATTAAGAAGATCATAAACCAAGAGTTTTTAGCATGCCTGGTAGGACCAAACCTATTTTATTTGTTTCTACTAATGCATTACTAGTGCGATAAAGTAGTTTTTCCCTCCACTATGTTAGACCAAGAATATTAACATGCATAATGGGATGAATTGTTCAATATTTGTCTCATTCACCCAAAAAACCCAAGATTCTAATGTATATCTTGACCTCACTAGCGAAGAATACACATTCACCTAGTGAGTCCACTATTTAAAGAACCTAAGATTGGTGACTCTGCTAAAGAAATAAGCTCTAAGAAAAAGTTCTAAAATTATGTATTAGCAATAATAGAGGTCAAAAATATCAAATTACCTATGTAGTTTGCTAAATTACCTAATAAAAAAGCTTGCAGAAGGCTAGGTAAATCCCACTCTCCAGTTAGATCTCCTTTCATTCAAATTCATGTTTCACTCCAATCCTTTCTCAAGTAATATCATAATAATTTGCACCCAAAAAATATGGTCAAAAAAATATACCCAAGGTGGAATAGCAATGGTCCCCTCATCCTTTTAGATATTCATGAAATTCCTTAGTTTGCACTCAAAGATTTACCAAATTTTGATGGAATTGATAAAACTACATACGAGCACTACCAATATGTAGCTTCCCTAGTTGATATTCATAATATGCAACATGAAGATGTCATGGTATATGTATTATCCATATCCTTTAGAGAAAAAGTGCTCACCTAGTATAGATCCTTTGATGATAACAATATTACTTCATGGGATTAGCTTGCTAAACAATTCATATTGGAATTCAACCAAGTATGAGATCCATTTTATTTCTTACTCAATTTACCTCCATTTAGAGGCATTTGCAAGAAAATATTGTTGACTTAAACATAAGATTTAGTAACATGTGGAAGAATATTCCTCAAGATATTAGACCTTCCCATCCCTAGACATATATCTATTACATCTAAGCCTTTGACACTGGCCTAGACCTCCAAATTTGGCTAGCCAATGAGATGAGATAACCTTAAGTATTTCAAGTTGTAATTGCTATAGAATATGCACTCATTTTAGTTGGTAGGCTTCCTCCTAATATTACTATGCCATACTTTCAAGAGTTGCTTTCACAACAAGTTTTTACCACTACTGTGCCATAATATGCTCCTACTCTAGCACCTAAAACTCTACCTAATCCTATTGCACCATCTCTCCCTCTCTTGCCAACTCGAAAACCTAAGAAAATATAGAGTTATTAGAGCTAAGGGCAACAATGAAAAATATTGGCAATAAACACATTGTTCTAGAGAGATATATCATGGAGAAGAGATATGACAACTATCAGCCCAAGAGGTTTTCCTATATCACCAAGGACCTAAGAGCCTCTATAAACAATATTGTTGGATGAACCAACTTTGCATACAACGAACTAGAGGAGATGTTGTCTACTTCCATTCCTTATGAAAGCCACTAGTGCTTGGAATGCAATAATCCTCATAACACAAATGCATGTATGGTATATCAACACCAAGCTTAGTTAGCAACAATAAAGAAAAACAAAAGATAAAAAAAGGTAAAAAAGAAGTGAGCAACATTCTAACATATCCAAAATAATTCATGGTGGTTGAGACACCTAAGGAAGAAGAATCTATTCAAGTATTGACCAAATTTGAAAAGAAGACTCTATAAGTGGAGCCACAAAATTTGTAGCCATTCAAAGTCCTTTCTCAATCTTAAAAAGAGCAAACAAAAGAGTAGCTAAGGCCAGACCCACAAAACCTAGATCCACCAAGGCCAAAACCAAAAAAATCAAAGGCCACATAGGAGGATCCTATAGAACAAACACTAAGAAACCTAAGGTATCTCTAGGTCACCAAAAGGGAAAGATTATTAGACACTAAGAAATATCATATAAGACTCAAAGAACCTAACTAGAAGGATCAAAAGCTAAGGAGTGATCATTTATATTATTATTGAACTCAGGAAGACTCCTTCTAAGGTAAGCATTATGATGCATTTCTAATCCTTGGTCAGAGAAATTTGCTCATAGTAGTGCTAAAGGTATCAATCCTAAAGAATAGAAGTCATCAGACTTAAATTTAGCTTAGGATAAACCAAGCCCTAGCATGGGTAAGACTTAGCCACCCTTTTTCTACATATCTTTATAAATGGAAGGATGGATAGTATGCAACTACATGATGAAATCTAGAGTAGCCACTATGTCATGCCAAAGATGGTATGCAAAGTAATGGGAATTGAATACATTCAATCAAAACTTGGAGTTCTATAAGTAGATGGTATCCTTGTGTAAGAAATTAGGATGATCAAATGTATACTAATGACACTTCAAATTTTGCTAGAGATTATGGTCACTCAAGAGGTAGTCATGGTGGATATTTTGGTATACTTTGTTCTATGTCTTTTAAAATATTTCACTGCTAATATGGGGGGATACCTATCCTTGTATTATTCTCATATGATCATCCCACACAAGTTCAAAATGGTGAGGATATATGTGGAAAAATGTATGCATTCCCATTTCTCATTGAGAAAATAGAAGATAACCTAGACTACTTTGAGGAGGTCAACTTGGTTGAAGAATACTGGGACTGCATTGATGAAGTGGCTACAGAAGTTAAAAGGAATGATGATAACTGCATTTATGAAGTGGCCAAAGAATATCATATGGAGGATGATTAGTACTCTAAGGAGATGACCAAAGGCTTTCAAAGGAAAATTGAGTTGTGTCTAGAATAATTTTTTCTACATATAAGTAGGGGTTATTTTTTTATGATGATGCAAGTCTAGAAGATTAGTAATTATCAACCACTCTAAAGTAAGTGTTTTGTGAAATGAGGACAATTGGATTGCTATTATAGGAGGAACCTAGAAAGAAGGCTTTTGATGGATTCCAAAAGCAATAGGACTCTACCCAACACTACTATAACATATAAATTTAGTTACAAGAGATCATGAGAGGTAACACAATGCACTAGGATGAGGAGAAAGCTAGGCTAGGAAGGCACAAGAGGTTTAACCCTAGAGGATCCTTGCCATAGTAAAGTTCCTATATCTAGTTTTTTCTAAAAGCAATAAAAAAGAAAAATATTTTTGTGTCAACTTATATTTTGATGTAAATAGAAATGTGTATAGAAAAATCATAGGATGTAGTGGCATCTATGATTTAAGAAACACATCATAGAGCTTGCATGTGTTGATAATATTTTTGGGTAAATCCACTAGGATCTAGGGAATCCTATTTATAGCTGGAAATAATTTTTGAAAAAAGGGACGATAATAATACAATATGAAAATTTGATGCCTAGGAAAAATAATCATTATTGACCTTACTATCAAGAGGTTATCATAAGATAAATATTAACATGTAATAAACCAACCACATGAAATATAAACTTCTAGGAAAGTGTGGGAGTTTTGATAGAAGGTCCATAATTATTAAAGAGGTCAGTTGTAATATCTTGAATTAAATGTTATAAAAGAAGGTGAAGGCTAGCCAAAAGTAAAAAGTTATCTTCTAATAGCTAAGATAAGTCTGGTACAACTATGTACACACCTAAGCAAAATTTAAAGGCATCTAGGGTAGTTAAGGGTTTAAAAGTTATCTGCAATCTTGAAGAATATGACTTGTGCAATTTCACAAAAAGGATAATAGGAACCAATGAAAGGAACTAATTTGTAAATTCTTAGAATATTTGCCTAAGACAACTTACCCTTATCTAAAATAGTTCTTATTTTTTGCAAATTATCATCACTAGGGACTCAATTTTGCCATAGGTTCCAAAAACCAAGTATATTTATTCTTTCTCATTTCCTTTCTCCTCATATCTTCTTCCTTTTTCTTATTTTGATTTTACTTTACTCACCCTCATTTTTCCTTCATCCCTCCACCAAACCTCACTATATACTAAATTATTGTCTTCTTCAAATATCCTAATCACCCCACTTTCTTCTTAATGTTCCTTGCTATTTTTTGTAGTTTTTCTCCTTTGGGTTCCATTAGGAAATGAAATATTTTATAGGTAAATAGTATGTGACGTAATTAGGGGAATTTTCCATTGCCTATGTAAAAATCCCCTATTAATACTATAAAAATAAAACCTATTCAAATTGCCTACTCATAAATTTCTTCATACCCCTACTCTTTCCTCCACCTCTTTCTTTCCTCGTATGATTGACTCCATGCCCAATGAATAAGGCTATATGGGTTATCCTTTTTTGAAAGAAAAAATCCCCAAGAGGTACTAATGATGTGGGTCCTTAGAAGTTTCCACATAGATAATCATTTATAAACTTTGTTGGACAATAAATTTTGTAATGTTTTGATGCAAGCAAGTCTAGTTGGACTTAGCAAATGTTGATATGTGGATGACAAAAAAAAGGCATTTTATTGGGTACTATTTGGCCAACATAAAGGACCCAACCAATTTAAAATATAGCTAAACATTTTGAATACAATGCCATCTTAGGTATGCTAGGTTCCTAGATAGTCTTGGACAAGGAACCTATACTAAAATCTACCACCACTAATCATAAGCATAGTTCCCTACAAGTTCAATAGCTAGCACAACAATAAGGCATGATGGGAGACATTGGACATGTTTAGGTGGCATATATCTATCGAAGACATGTAGCAATTATATATGTAGATGGTACTAATCAATAATAGTTGGTGAATCAGAGCATAAAGTGATATCTACTCCTTCCCAACATGTTGATAGAGAACAAGCTCTAATTTGGGTAGAGTTGTACCTATATTGTCAAGCCTATGGTAGGCTTTCCTTGTAATCATTAGTTAGGCTAGTATAGTAATCTATATATAGTGGAATTTACCTCAATATGAGGGTTGAAAATTTGAGTGTTTACTTATTGTATATTATGTAATTCTACTCTACAATTTTAATGAATTAGCTTATCATTTGACCTTTGCTAGCATTATATTGTTGAATTATTTTGTATGTGGATGTTTTATAGGCCCTATATATATATATATATATATATATATATATATATATATATATATATATATATATATATATATATATATATATATATCTATAAAAACTCTTTGGGAGGTCTAGTAGTCTATTTTTCTAGGACCAAGCTATTGGAATATTAGGGATGCTTAGTGTTGTAGGACCATGAAAAACACACATCCTCTTTTGTGCACTAGGGATATTTGTTGGAACCCCTACTTCCTTGCTCAAGGATCTCTTCCCAAAGGATACCTTGAGTATATGATAATCTTCAACATGAGTAGGTTCTACTTCATGTATAAAACAAGGTGTCTATATGTGTTGTGTTGATCTTACACTTGTATGATGTTTAATGGGTTTATTCTATGAACATCTAAAGTGTATTTTAGAAGAAAAGTATCTATGTTAAATATTTTTTTACTTGCCAAAATAAATGTGCTTTAAATAGTCAATTAATAAAAAAATAAAGAGTTGCAAACTAAAAATTATAAAATTACAATTTGGGAGGTGCTAAGTGGTAGAATTACCTAAACAAGTGCCTAATCAAATTTGCCACTCGTCAAATTTCCCACTGGTATTTTCACACTAATTGGATTTTTTGAATACCTAAAAAAAAAGAGGATAAAAATTAGGGTTTTTAAGTTTGGGTGTCTATCTAATTGCAGAGAGATGATAGGCTATCTTCCTAGCTAATCAAACCCCTTATTAAAGCAAAATTGAGTATGATTTGACCTCCTTTTGGAATGGATGCAAACCCTATTTATAGTGGCATTTTTGACAAGTAGTGGTATTTTTGCTTTGTGTATTTCCAGAGAGTAAAATTTTCCAATGATTGTAGAGAGTAATGCTAGCTTCAAAATTGCTTATAGAGTGTTTTACCAAGGGCTAAATTTATAGATATTTGAAGGGACGATTGAGAGGGAAAATTAGTTGGGATGCCCTTAGTGTTTTTTTTAATTTGTAGGTTTGGTTAATTATTGGAGCATGCAAGGACAGAGAAGGTTGTGGGATGAAGGAATCCACATGCCTCTAGCTCATGCTAAAATATTCTAGTCATTTTGGTAAATTTTCCATTATGTATCAAAATCATCACTAGCATTTTTGATAGAATACCACTATGTCAAATAGCATTTTGTAAGAATGCCACTATGTCAAGTTTACCACTAACATTTTTTATAGTGAATGGTAATTTTGATAGAGGTTGAAAATGATGCTCAAATTTTTGGGTTTGAGTTGATTTATTGTATGTTGATGTTTGATATCTTTTGCTTTGATAGTGTATCAAATTTACCCTAGATTTCAAATGATTTCTATGA
This sequence comes from Wollemia nobilis, assembly GCA_028583015.1. NCBI lineage: Eukaryota > Viridiplantae > Streptophyta > Pinopsida > Araucariales > Araucariaceae > Wollemia > Wollemia nobilis. Next base: position 968,504 of record JAQPPZ010003287.1, on the reverse strand, counting down.
AATTGCATCAAAAATAAATTTTAGGAATCCAATTTTGACACTATGATGCTTTTTGTTATCTTGAGATGTTGTATTGAATAAATGATTGTGACTGTAATTGTTTTTGTTGTTTTAATGCCATATTTGCATGTATACCTTGAATTTGATGATATATGCCTTATTGGTATCTAAAAATTTGTGTTCCATATGTTTGCATGCCACATAAGTGCCCACTCGAGAATTTTTACCAAATTTTATTTGGGAGGAAGTCTCAATTGGATGAAATAAGGGAAATATAGTTGGGGAGAAAATCACATTGAGGATGGATGTGGTGGATTACAAGGGGAAAGAGAGGTAAAATATGGGTCATTTTCACTTTACAAATTTGGATAGTGGGAGATCTCATGTGAAGGAGGCTAGGGATAAATGGTGGTGAAGAGGAGACTCACTCATTGTGAATATGTGGTTCGAGGGATGATGTCAGCGTCAGCTTCAAAGAAAATTTTATAGGTATGTTCATAAACTGAGGTTAAATTTTAGCTTTTTAAGCTTTTTTTTTGCATTTTTCAATGAGAGTGGTAAATTTACCAGTGGTGCTTTGTCACTTGTGGAAAATTTGCTACTAGTATTTTTACCAATTATAGTGAATTTTCCATTAGTGTTTTTGCCACAAGTGGTGAATTTGCCACTGGAATTTTTGCCACAAGTGGTGAATTTGCCATAAGCAATTTTTCTACAAGTGGTGAATTTTCCATTGGTATTTTTGCCACAAGTGGAAATTTTGCTACATGCCAAATGACTTATAAGTGGTTCAGATGCCATTTGGGTTTGCATTCTAATAGGGGATGAAGGTGTTGGTGAGCCAATATCAACGGCCAAAGGTAGTGGATAGCATTATCACCAATAGCCTTAATGATTATGACTATGGAGTATTGGTGGCTACTAGGCTAGATTATGTGGTGGACATGCCCAAGTTGGATTTTGATCACCCACTCTTGATAACCTTAGTAGATAGATTATATCCATCAACTAAAATATCTAGGCTACCATTAAGAAATGTGATGGTGAGTCTCGATCTACGTTGTGAAGGATGACAAGATTAGAAAGGTTTTCCTGGTGGGGAAGGAGAGATTTATAGGGATGGACTATGGTATATGCATTAATTATGTGTATAAGGGAGGAAAAAAATTAGATGATGACATTTTTGTGCTCCATTGTATCAGGGATTCTAATTGTAGATACCAATAAGTGGACTATGCCCTAGGGATGGGGGTGATTATAGTTGAATTGCAATATTGTCAAATCATATATGTATGGAGGTCAAATATATTTTCTAGGCTATATTGGACATTGCATAGAGTGGTGTATTAAAGAAATAAGATCTTGGTGTGTTGTACTCTTCTTCAAGTGTAGGCTTAGGAGCATATAGCAGTCAGATGACCTATGGTAGAGGGTAGGATACCTACGATAAACAAGCCTAAAATTTGATGGGTGAGTAGTATTAGTCCTAATAATTTCACTTTGGCATAGGCTTGACATTTTATGGATGAGTTGAGGGCTGGATAGATTACTTGATGATCATGGAGGAGTTGATATAGGTGGGAAAATTATGGTAAGGAGCTAGCTCAGGTGAGGAGGATCTAATGGTTTTATGATAGAGGATGGGCTTATGACCTATATCTACATGATTGAGTGGTGCATTAGTTTGAGGAGGTTTAAGGGATACTAGGAGTGGGAGATATATGGGTATAGTTGGTTATGTGCAAGATATAGTTTAAGCCTATATATTTGTATTACTTCATTGAGGTAGTTGTCAAATTTTATAATGGATGGTGTAAGAGTGATAGAGGAATACAAATTATGGTATGAATATTTTTTCCCTATGAGGCTTTACACCAATAAAGTCATTGAGGGAGCAAGATGTGATAGTGGAGGAGATGGCTAGGATCTTAAGGGGTATACAATAGTGGTTATGGAGGGAGTGGAAGTATAGGAGGGCTATGAGGTAAGTATCTAGGGGAGCAGGTTAAGGTGAGAGTAGGGCTAGAAAAATCTACTAGATATATCTCCCTTGATTTTGGTTCCTATGGTGCCATAGGCATTTAGTGGAGCTACTACTAGTAGATCGATCGTAGAGGCTACACAAGAAGAGTTGGAGGCTTTGACTAAGAGCTTCCATAAGGTAGGAGAGATGTTGGTAGAAATTGAGGCTACACTAGAGAAGGAGGTAGCTAGAGCTCAAGAGGATATATCTTGAATGATGTAGAAATATGTGGCTTACATCGAGGTCATATTTGAGTTATAGGCAGCTTTGGAACGGGTTACTTGAGAGAAGTTCTTTTGAGGGTGGGCCAAGGGATGAATACAAGTATGATGGTTATAGTGGTTTATCTATTATATTATTGATTGGATTATATGGAGATGGAGATGGACAAGGAAATGGTAGATATAGATAGAGCAAGAGAAAAATTTTATAAGATAAGAAAATTTTTGAATAGGACAAGGTCGAGGTAGGGAGGAAGAGGACTCAAGCTATGTATTATCAACAAATTTATTACCATATTATCTATTTAGAGTAGAGAAAATTTTCACCATAATGGATATATTAAAGGACTTCATCTATGAGTCATTACTCATAGTGGTCAATTGGTTTTTGATCTCCACCTTCTCCAATAGCACCTAGGGGAGGAGATGCAAGATCTAGTTTTTAAGCTCTCCGGAGTGATGCACCAATTTTTTTATTAAGTAGTACATCCTCTCTTTTGGCATAGGGGTTAAGTGTATAATTTTTTCGTTGTGATACACCTATATCATAGGCATGTATGATTCCAAGTCATTATATATAGTATGGCATTATGGTGTGTTGACATTTGATGGTGATGATTGTTTGATGATGATGTGATGCTATAATATTGTTGGTTTGATACGCAATATTTGGTGTGATAATTTTTGATTGGATAATAGGATTTTGAAGAATTGTTTGTGTCACCTTAGTGATGACCTAAAAGGGTCCAAATAATAGATAACCACTAAAAGATAAAAATTTATTTGGTTGAGTGATGACCTAAAAGTTTGATAATAGAAAAGCACTTAGGTTATTTGTATGTATGCGCGGTGTTCTATAGACATGATAAAATATAAGTGCTCTTTCCTTCAAGTGTTATCATTTTAGCCTAAAGAGAACTTGTGAGATTCCATAGAAATGGAAGAAAATTCTCACTATGCTTAAATGGTGGCCTAGGATGTTGTGTAAAAGATAAGCACTTAAGACATAAAGAGGTACCCATAATATGTATAAGATATATGTATTGTTGTTAGTAAAGTTAGTGATTGTTAGTAATGCACACTTTGAGAGGCGTACATGAAGTATTTTATGCATGCTTTAAGAGGTATATTAAAGAATTTTATACACACTTTGAGAGGCATACCAAAGGATTTATGTACACTTGAGAGGCATACTCAAAGGACTTAATACATAATTTGAGAGGCATACCAAAAGTATTTTATGCACACTTTGAGAGGCATACCTATTGGTCTGACTTCATACACACCCTGTGAAGAATGAGTAGGAAACTCTGATAACACTTATACAAGATAAATCCCACTCACTTTAGGATCTATCTGGTTATCCAAGGTGCGAGTTACAGAGTCGGGTCGAATGGCGATTCACTCTTTTTTTCTTCTAGAATAGTTTCAATATGGACTATCTGTACCTTACAACGGGCTCAATGAACTTGTTCAGTAATGCTCAGAAGTTGTCACTTGTTGACAATTAGATTTGAAATTGATTCTTTGATCTAGCTCTCATGGGTCAGTAGATTTAAATAAAAGACAAATAAAGAAAATAAAAATTGATCATTTCTCGAAAAAACAAAGAGAGGGTAGGGTAAGGCAGAAAGAGAAGTTTATCAAACTTTAACTGTAAAACCTTAAATTATCAATTTTATTTATACTATCAGCTTCATAACAGAACAAATCAAAGAAGAAAGTGTCCAGATTTCTAAGATCACTTCCTGCTAAGAGCACAAGGCAGAGATGGAACAGGCCTAACAAAAAATTATAAACCGAAGGGAAGTCGATTAAAATTGATATCTTTCACCGGCAGCCTAGCTTGCACAGTGAGGACAGAGCAATTAGAACAAACTTGAACCTCAAATCTATAATTTTCCCTAGTACACAATAGAACAAATGAAGCCCAACAACATATTTAATCTTGATATTGCAGATTTACAGCATATATCTAATAAACTTTAATGGAACGGATAACAAAAGAAGATGAACTTATCACAGTCTACAAAATATTAGGTTCCTGGCCATGCTATCACAGAAAAACAACAGCACATCAATTCCAAGTCCAGAAACAAAACATTTAACAAAATTTGCAAGAAATTGCTTCAATAGCCTTTTTTTTCTAAGTTTTCGCCTCCCACGATTACATTGAGAAGAAGTATTTATAGACTCAGGATAGACCCTGATCTTTTCAGAAATATCTTCTTGTCTAATCGCAAATCTTATCATCATAAACCCTAGGACCCGAGTTTTACAATAAAAATCCATTTTAAAACAAAGTTTGGATAAAACTTAACCATCCTACAAATCAGTGCAGTCAGCTACCATAAATGGAGAAGATAGAATTTGAATTCCACTTGCATTCACCCGCAACTATAAATAAATGCCCTCATTAATTCCCTCGGGTAATCTGGATGAGTCACCACTTCTCCGACAGTTCATCTCCGCAAAGCCATCCCTGAGTTGAAATTGCCTTCAAGTTATTAATTTTGCCATAAATCTTCATTAAATGCATTCACAGGAAAAATCCGGCAACTGTGTGCATATACTTTCATTTCCCGACCAATTCCTGATATATTCCACTGTGGGCAGTTGCTTAGTCACCGTAAAGTTTCTTTGCAGCCAGATCTAAAAAAATTGGATGACACAGCAACTTTCGGCACCTTTCCTTTTCTTTATGGCTGTCCTTGATTAATTTGCATTCGACTTTGTCTTTATGGTACTTTCTCCACTATCCCGTAAGTGACAGATGGCTTCCTGCATGAAAGACAAAAAGATGGATTAGTATTTTAAAAACATTAAATCAAAACTTTGATTAATAAATTAGATTAAAAACCCTAAAGTTTACTTGCATGTCGGCCCTGTTTATCTGATTCGTGCTTTGCAGTGCTTTGACACGTGTCACAGAATCGCGACACGTGTCCATTTCCAGCTGGATGCATTTTTGGGCCCTTTATCTCTCCTGGCGCGAAACTGCGACATGTCGCGATTTTGCGACATGTCGTGAAATCGTGACATGCTGGCGCCTCGGCTGCCTTTCTTCCTTTTTCGTCACGATTTCGTGACATTTCATGAAATCGCGACGATCTCTATCACTCGGCAGCTTTTCTTCGTCGCTGTCGCGAAATCGCGACAGCAACCACCCTTGGCACTTCCTTTGGTTCTTGGCAACCCTTTTCTTCTTCTTTCCACCATGTCGTGATTTCGTGACATGGTGGCATCCTTTTCCTGCTGGCACTTCTTCGTTTGTTGCTGTGCTCTCGGCGTGTCACAATTTTGTGACACAGCCGGGCCTCTTCTTCATCTCCCCCTGCCATGTCACGATTTCGCGACACGACAGGGGCTCAGCACTCCTTTGGTGGTCGTGTCACAAAATCGTGACACGACCGCCCCTTGTGACTTCTTCGTTGGCCGTGTCACGATTTCGTGACACGGCCGCCCCTTGGAACTTTTGGTTTGGCCGTGTCACGAAATCGTGACACGGCCGCCCCCTTTGCACCTTTGTCGATCGGGTCGCAATTTTGTGACGTCGCAAAATCGTGACGTCGCGATTTCATGATAGCCCCTCTGTTCTGCCTTCTCTTTTGCCTTAGCTTTGCTTTCACTATGTTTTGCTTTAGTGTCGCGATTTCACGACACCCTTCACTCCTTCCGCCTTTCCCTTGTGTCGTGTCGCGATTTCGCGACATCACGATTTCGCGACATTTTTCTTCCTTAGTTGATTTTCAATCAAATTCTCTTTGTCGCTTCTTGCTTGATGACTTTGGACTCGTCGCGATTTCGCGACATGTCGTGAAATCGCGACAGTCCATACAACTGCGTCTCTTTTGCCAATTTTGTCACGATTTCGCGACATCTTCCTGCTTCGGGCCTCTTCTGTCATTCACATCGTGATTTCACGACATCTTTTGTCCTTAGCTGCTTTTCGAACTTCACCTCCTCTTTGTTTTACCGCCTTCTTTTGGACTGTCGCGATTTCGTGACATGTCGCGAAATCGTGACGGTCCGTACGCTTCGAGCCCACTCTACCAGTTTTGTCGTGATTTCGCGACAGCTTTCCCACTTGGCACTTTCATCCGAATTTTGTCGCGATTTCGCGACATCTTTTTGCACTTGGCTCTTTCTTTCCAAAACGACGCGATTTCGTGACATGTCGCGAAATCGCTCCCTTTTTGTGCCTTAGTCAATTTTTCTCATTCACGCAGCGAAAATGTGACATGTCGCGATTTGGCGACATGTCGCAAAATTGCGGCCCTCCGTACAATCTGCCTTCTCTCTCCTGGCGGTAGCGATTTCGTGACATTTCCAAAAATGGAAATGTCACGATATCGCAACATTTCCAAAAATGGAAATGTCACGATATCGCAACATTTCCAAAAATGGAAAGTGTCGCGATTTCGCTACGCTTCTGGGACTTGGCGGATTTTCTGAAAACCTGTCGCGATTTCGCGACATTTCCATAAATGGAAGTGTCGCGATATCGCGACATTACCAAAAAAGGAAAGTTTTGATTTTCATGTATTTTTCTATCTGTTTTCTGCATTCTTTTCGTACCGGTGTAAGATTTTCTTTAAGCATGAATGATTCTAGCATGTAAAAAGTGAAGTCTGAGATAACACAGCTAGAATGCAAGAAAAAGCACAACTTTAAAAAGGAGGCAAGCAAATTTGGATTTAAAACCTGAAATATATCAAGAGGGTCCCTACTGCAAAAATGGAAGCTCAAAGTTCTCAAAGGATGGAAAATCATTTTTCAGTGGGGGTGTGTTGCTTCTCAACAAATGGCGATATCTGCGGGTAAAATAGTAGCATTATTTTAGAACCCAGGACTCTAGTTTCAAAACAACATAGACCATGCGTCATGCCTTGCCATAGACATTCTTCACAATAAATTGACTACTAACTGATAGCTGTTAAAATTTCCCAACGACATACTAGGCTGAATTACTTAAGGAAGATTTCTGATGAGCAATTACAAGGGTATAAAACTTTCTTGAAGGAAGACTAGATCAAATGTTGAACTCTGGATTGATCAATTTTTCTAGATTGTAAAAATGGAAAACCGAATAGAGCTCTGTTTACTAGTTTAGCCTTTTACAGCCTAGACAGAGTTACCCTTTAGATTTACACGACCCAAATTTACAACTGTAAGGTAGAAAAATATCTTTGAAACTTGGCTACCTCTTTGATTGTACAACTCTTTTCTCTTTTCTTTTTACATTTATATATATATATATATATATATATATGAAATAACAGAGTGCCAATTCTATGCTGTCCTCTCTCTCTCTTTGAAATATATCAACATCTGAAAAGCCTCAGCCTGGGCACTGATAGCCTTTGTGGATACTCAAATAATTACATGAATCATAGTCCCCTCTTATAACCAGCTTTTTTTGGATTCCCCAAGAGTTTCTCCAACCAAACAGCATAGCAGTTTCTCTATATTTAAAACAACTGTGGCAAGCAAGACACAAAATCCAATCATCTTTCTACCATTGTTCTGACTAACAAAATAGTTCCACTGTTCAGTTGAAACAAACTATCTCAGAATTATGATAATGAACACTGGATTGATCAGCTCAAAATAAAACAATTTTCAGCAGGCTGACTTTTCATTGATGTTGAGGCAAAGGTTAAAAACATAATTTTTAAGAGCCAGAGAACTTTGTACAGACTTTCAAGGATAAGCACAAGCCTCTAAGAACAACAAAAATAAAATTGTATAGACTTTTGAACACAAAACTGTACAGGCAGCAAAGAAAATAAAACAACAGGGTTATTTACAATGGAAACAAAATAAAACTGCACAGACCTTAAAGGAAATAAAATAAACTGTACAGACAATAAAGAAATAAAACAAAAGCAAATAAACTAAAAAAAAATGTACAGGCAGCAAATAAAACTGAAGCAAAGCAACTAAAACTGTACAGGCATTAGAAGAAAGCTAAAATAAAATAAAACTGCAGAGCTCCTTAAGGAAACAAAACTGCACAGACTGCAAGGAAAAGAAATAAAACAACACTAAGAACTGTACAGACATCTAGAATTAAAATAAAACTAAAAACCACTGTACAGACATCTAAAAGAAAACTAAAACAGAAAAACTGCAAAGTTATTTACAATGCATACACATGTTACAACTTCTTTATGACTCATTCAAATGATACATTGGATGGAACAACCGAGAAATAATGTTTCAAGTATTGACCATTAACAGGGAGGTCCAAAAAATTACCATCCAGGTCTTGTAAACGGAAATCATTGTTACCCAAAATTTTAGCAATCTGGTAGGGGCCTATCCATAGTGGCTGCAACTTTGTGTGCTTACCCTTCTTCTCATGAGCCTTGTCCCATAAAAGCACCAAGTTTGCCAGTCTGAAAGCTTTCACTTTGGCCCTCTTGTCAAACCAGCGCTTGACAGTTTCTTGGTGCCTACTGAAGCGTTCCAGGGCTTGGAGTCTTTCATCCTGCAAGTTAGTTAGATCTAAAACATGGGCTTCTACATCATCTTGATCCTCAAAATAGTCTAAGACAAATTGGTAAGTAGGTAACTTCAGAGAGATGGGAACAATTGGCTGGGTACCATACAGCAAAGCAAAGGGGGAAGTTTTAAGAGCCACTTTATATTTTATTCGGTCTGCCCAAAGTGCATATTTTAGCAATGTATGCCATTGCCTGGGTTTGTCTGCTGTAGATTTCTTAATGGCATTCATTAAATTCTTGTTTGTGGACTCAGCCAGTCCATTGCCTTGGGGATAATAGGGGATAATAGTTGGATGAAAATCTGATAACTATCCCCATCTGGTATGCCCATTTCGCAAAATCCAATGATTGGAAGGCTGGCCCATTATCACATACCAAGTTCAGAGGAACCCCAAATCTAGTTATGACATTTGATTCAAGAAATTCAATGACCTCATGAGCTGTACTTCTTGTGGTGGCTGCTGCTTCAACCCATCTTGTGCAGTAGTCAGTAGCTGTTAGAACATATTTATGCCCTGCTGAAGAATTTGGATTAATCACTCCCACAAAATCAAGTCCCCACTGCATGAAAGGTTTAGTTATTACAACAGGTTACAATGGGAGAGCCCGGTTGGCCTCTTTGGTTGCAAAAGTTTGGCACTGATGGAAGGTCCTGACATGTTGATGTGCATCTTTAAATAGTGTAGGCCAATAATAGCCTGCTCTCAATATTTTATGCGCAGTAGCAGATCCTGATGAATGCCCTGCCCCTAAATTTTCATGAAAACTGGACATGACTTCACCGACTTCACTGGGAGAAATGCATCTCAAGAAAATTCCAGCATAATTCTCTCTGTACAAATTACCTGCCTTGAGGAGATAATGGGCAGCTTTCAATTTTAATGCTCTTTTTTGGGTTCTGTTCAAATGAGACGGGCAAACTCCAAATTGCAGCAGATGAATAATATCCCCATACCAGTTATCAGACTCAGAATTTAACTGATTAACTTCTTCCCGTAGAGGTACTTCGGCAATGTGTCAGGACAGACCAAGTCCCCTGACAATTTGGTAGGCCGAATATCTAAATCATACTCTTGCAGCCTTGTGACCCAATTACCCCTCAGTTCACCCAACTCATTCTGACTTAGAAGGTACTTAACAGCCGGTTCTGAAACTATGGCATGAATTTTGCTTCTCAGTATGTAGTGCCTGAACTGTTTTACTGCTCTTACCAAGGCATAAGCTTGTTTGTATAAACGAGAATATTTCAGTTTAGCTCCTTTTAAATTGGTACTCTTGAAAGCAATTGGATGTTCTCCGATTTCCCTCCGTTGGGTCAGAACTACAGCAAGTGTATGTTCAGAAGAAAAAGTGTACAGATAAAAATCTGCACTGAAGTCTGGGCTTACCAGAACTGGTGCTTTTTTAATGGCTGTCTTGATTTCTTGGAAAGCAGCCTTAGCTTCTGTGGTCCAAAAAATCTGAGCAGTTTGCTTTAACATGTCATTCATTGGCTTAACTATCTCTGCAAAGCCTGAGATGAACTTCCTGACAAAGTTAATTTTTCCAAAGAATGACCTCAAATCTTTCTTGGAGTTGGGAAATGGTATGCCAGATATGGCTTCAACTCTGCCTGGATCCATAGAAATGCCATCTTTTGTGACCAAGTTCCCAAGGAGTTTTCCTTCTGTTACACCAAAAATGCACTTCTTTGGATTCAAGGAAATGCCAAACTCCCTGCACTTGTTAAACACAGACTCCAAGTGTTTCACATGGTCAAACCGATATTTGGAGAAGACTGTTAAATCATCCATATAAACAACAATACATTTTCCCATAAGCCCCTTGAAGGCATGATCCATTGCTCTTTGAAATGTAGCTCCGACATTTATTAATCCAAATGGCATCCTCTTGTAAGCAAAAGTTCCCCACTTAGTTGTGAAAGCAGTCTTCATTCTATCTTATTTCTCAACCAATATCTGGTTATATCCCGAGAAGCCGTCCAGGAAAGACATCATCTCTGAACCATTGACAATCTGCAAGACTTCATCCATAGAGGGCAGAGGGTAGTTATCCTTTTCAGATGCCTTGTTTAGATTTCTGAAATCCACACACAGGCGGATCTCTCCATTTTTCTTCTTGATTGGCACCAAATTGGCCACCCAAGTAGAATGCCTGACGGGAAAGATAATTGCTACACTCAAGATCTTTTCCACTTCTTTCTGGATGAGGGGTTCTAACAGAGCATTGACATGCCTTTGTTTTTATCTGAAAGGCTTGCATAATTCTTTTAAAGGTATAATGTGGGTGTAAACTTTTGGATCAAATACCTTCAAGTCTTTGTATGACCAGGCCATTACATCCTTGGACCTATGAAGAAAATCAATCATACTTCTCTTTATTTCTGGATCACAGTTCTTTGCCAACTTGATGTGCCTGGGATCTTCTTCAGTCCCTATGTTCAGGTCTTTAGTCCCACTGTCTGTGGCAGCCACATAATCCTCAAAATTCACCTTTTGCTTGATCTTGTCAACATCAAATAGCCGCTCCAGCTCTACCATTCCTTTTGGAATTTTGTTGTCCTTCAACCTCATTATTCCCCTGTCATCATCTAACTGTTCCAGCAGGGTGTATCTTTGGCCCTCATCAATTATAGCATTCTCAAAGGTGTTAGTACTCTGCAAAAAGTTTACAATCTATTGATCATCAGAGAAAACCTGGAAACTATCTATATTTTTTGGAACTGAAGGACAATGGACTAACTCAATTGAAAACTTATCCCACTTAAATTCTTCTAATGTTTTTAAACTTGCAGCTGAAGAAGCCAAAATATCTGCATGTGAATTTTGTTCTCTGGGTATGTGTGTCAGATTAAATGCATCAAAATCTTCTACAAGATCCCAAGCCCGGTGTTTGTATCCTTTCAAATAAGAGGCTTTACACTGGAATTTACCCTTGACTTGATTTGCCACCAATTCTGAATCAGTGAAAACTTGAATATTTCTCACACTTCTATCCAAAGAAAATTTTAAACCTAAAATCGAAGCTTCATACTCTGCTAAATTGTTTGTACACGGGAACTGTAGGCGGTAAGACATAAAGTATGTCTGACTTTCAGGTCCCTTAAGGACTGCCCCTGTTCCAGAACCCTGCTTACATCTGGCCCCATCCGCATGAAGTTTCCAGACTTCATTAGTATGTACAGGATGAGCTTTATTAAACTTGTTACTCTGTCCAGTTGTTAAATTGTAGACTCCAATATCTACCTCTGCAATATTTACAGTTTCATTTGCTGCATTGTACTCAGTAATTGTATGCTTGTACCTGGGTTCTCTATCAACCCGCAATTGATTTACCACTCCTTTCCATGGCAACCACATGTGTGAAAAATCTGTTGCCAAGTATCCATTCAAATATCTAGACCAATCTCTACTCAACAGCATCTCGTACCCCACTGGGATATCCACAACCTGGATTTCAATTTTATGTTGAGCCCTTGGCTCAGATGCTAATTGGATATGAATATTTTGAAGCTCTCCAACAACTTTAACCTCTGATTTGTCTAATTGGACAACTCTCCTTTCAGACTTCATTGGGGTTAGCCCCAACTGCTGATAAATGGCCAGAGGCATAACATTAGCAGATGCACCTGAATCTACCAAACAATTATGTAAGTTCTTCCCAAAAATACGGACAATCGGTAAAAAGGGGGGAACTTCAGTTTTTTCTTTGTACATGGCTAGATTGGCATTTGCTATTTTCTTTCCTTTGTCCACAGGTTTAGTAGTAGGGCCAGAGTATGTCTTTATTAGGTTGTCCCTCTACTCTGAAATCTGTGCTAACTCATGCAGAGTAATTCTGGCCTTAATCTTTTTCATATCCTCCACTATGTTATATCCTTTGTTAAGTGGAGGGACAGAAACATCTGGTCCCTTTTGACCTCCTCCCTTTGGTGGAGATGGATTGTTGCTTGGAGAGGGATCCGGAGGAACATTATGAGAGTTGTCCGGAGGAGTTGATGTAGTATTAGGCTCCGGATTCCTATTTCTCAGGTTGTAGTTATCTCTTCTGTACTGCTAGAAATCCTGTACTTCATCCATAGGCATTTCAACTACATTCTCAGATTCATCTGGGAAAGTGAATGAATCTAGGACCATGGCTGCACTGTGACCAGATGAGTTTGGGCCATCAGCAGTTCTTTGATTTTCAAAGCATTTTTGAATGCAACCAAATGTTCTTCTGCAGTTCTTGTACCATCATGTTTATATCTGGAGAGATATCTTTTTGGATTTCTGGGCAGGTCATGGGCTATACCCAAAATATTCAAAGCAGTGGAGCCCAACCAATTTGCCATTACTACTTGGTTGACAGTGATATTCTGAACTGTGGTTGGAGTAACTATCAACGGTGATAAAACTGTTTCTGACAAAGACTTGGCCCTTCTGAGGCTACTTCTTTTTGGGGTTTCTAATTCAGGGACAAGGAGCTCTCCGGCTCTGGGGTGGGACCTTGTTACCCTGTATGTAGAATCCGACTTTTCACAAGCACTTACAAACTTACAGTTCTTAACAGAGTAATGAACTTGAGGTCTTCTTTTCTGACAATTTTAAAAACTGTACTGACAAATTATAATACTGACTGGAGTTCACTGGGCCACTTTTAAATGTTGGTGTTAAGTCCCGCTGTTCAGGCAAAAACTCAAACAACAAAATTTAACAGCATTTGTCAAGTACCACATACAATCAGATTTCTCAACTCAAGTGCACTAAGAACATAAGTTCTGGCCCTCCTTCTAGCGCCATTTTTAAATGTTGGTCCGACTTTCATACACACCCTGTGAAGAATGAGTAGGAAACTCTGATAACACTTATACGGGATAAATCCCACTCACTTTAGGATCTAGCTGGTTATCCAAGGTGCGAGTTACAGAGTCGGGTCGAATGGCGATTCACTCTTTTCCGCTTTTGGAATAGTTTCAATATGGACTATCTGTACCTTACAACGGGCTCAATGAACTTGTTTAGTAATGCTCAGAAGTTGTCACTTGTTGACAATCGGATTTGAAATTGATTCTTTGATCTAGCTCTCATGGGTCAACAGATTTAAATAAAAGACAAATAAAGAAAATAAAAATGGATCATTTCTCGGAAAAACAAAGAGAGGGTAGGGTAAGGCAGAAAGAGAAGTTTATCAAACTTTAACTGTAAAACCTTAAAATATCAATTTTATTTATACTATCAGCTTCATAATAGAACAAATCAAAGAAGAAAGTGTCCAGATTTCTAAGATCACTTCCTGCTAAGAGCACAATGCAGAGATGGAACAGGTCTAACAAAAAATTATAAACCGAAGGGAAGTCGGTTAAAATTGATATCTTTCATCGATAGCCTAGCTCGCACAATGAGGACAGAGCAATTAGAACAAACTTGAACCTCAAATCTGTAATTTTCCCTAGTACACAATAGAACAAATGAAGCCCAACAACATATTTAATCTTGATATTGCAGATTTACAGCATATATCTAATAAAATTTAATGGAACGAATAACAAAAGAAGATGAACTTATCACAGTCTGCAAAATATTAGGCTCCTGGCCATGCTATCACAGAAAAACAACAACACATCAATTCCAAGTCCAGAAACAAAGCATTTAACAAAATTTGCAAGAAATTGCTTCAATAGCCTTTTTTTTCTAAGTTTTCGCCTCTCGCGATTACATTGAGAAGAAGTATTTATAGACTCAGGACAGACCCTGATCTTTTCAGAAATATCTTCTTCTCTAACCGCAAATCTTATCATCATAAACCCTAGGACCGGGTTTTACAATAAAAAGCCATTTTAAAACAAAGTCTGGATAGAACTTAACCATCCTGCAAATCAGTGCAGTCAGCTGCCATAAATGGAGAAGATAGAATTCAAATGCCACTTGCATTCACCCGCAACTGTAAATAAATGCCCTCATTAATTCCCTCGGGTAAGCTGGATGAGTCACCACTTCTCCGACAGTTCATCTCCGCAAAGCCATCCCTGAGTTGAAATTGCCTTCAAGCTATTAATTCTGCCATAAATCTTCATTAAATGCATTCACCGACAAAATTCGGCAACTGTGTGCATATACTTTCATTTCTCGACCAATTCTTGATATATTCCACTGTGGGCAACTTCTTAGTCACCGTAAAGTTTCTTTGCAGCCAGATCTAAAAAAATTGGATGACACAGCAACTTTCGGCACCTTTCCTTTTCTTTATGGCTGTCCTTGATTAATTTGCATTCGACTTTGTCTTTATGGTCATTTCTCTGCTATCCCGTAAGTGACAGATGGCTTCCTGCATGAAAGACAAAAAGATGGATTAGTATTTTAAAAATATTAAATCCGAACTTTGATTAATAAATCAGATTAAAAACCCTAAAGTTTACTTGCATGTTGGCCCTGTTTATCTGATTCGTGCTTTGCAGTGCTTTGACACGTGTCACAGAATCGCGACACGTGTCCATTTCCAGCTGGATGC
Organism: Wollemia nobilis; assembly: GCA_028583015.1. Classification (NCBI taxonomy): domain Eukaryota; kingdom Viridiplantae; phylum Streptophyta; class Pinopsida; order Araucariales; family Araucariaceae; genus Wollemia; species Wollemia nobilis. The sequence continues at coordinate 953,262 of JAQPPZ010003287.1, read as the reverse complement.
ATTTCTGGGCCCTTTATCTCTCCTGGCGCGAAACTGCGACATGTCGCGATTTCGCGACATGTCGCGAAATCGCGACATGCTGGCGCCTCGGCTGCCTTTCTTCCCTTTTCATCGTGAAAACGCGACACGTCGCGATTTCGTGACATGTCGCGAAATCGCGACGATCTCTACCACTCGGCAGATTTTCTTTGTCGTTGTCGCGAAATCACGACAGCAACCGCCCTTGGCACTTCCTTTGGTTCTTGGCAACCCTTTTCTTCTTCTTTCCACCATGTCACGATTTCACGACATGGTGGCATCCTTTTCTTGCTGGCACTTCTTCGTTTGTTGTTGTGCTCTCGACGTGTCGTGATTTCGCGACATAGCCGGGCCTCTTCTTCATCTCCCCCTGCCATGTCGTGATTTCGCGACACGGCGAGGCTCAGACCTCCTTTGGTGGCCGTGTCGTGAAATCACGACACGGCCGCCCCTTATGACTTCTTCGTTGGCCGTGTCACGATTTCGCGACACGGCCTCCCCTTGGACCTTTTGGTTTGGCCGTGTCGCGAAATCGCGACACGGCCACCCCCTTTGCACCTTTGTCAGCCGGCTGTCATGATTTCGCGACGTCGCGAAATCACGACGACCCTCTGTTCTGCCTTCTCTTTTGCCTCAGCTTTGCTTTCACTGTGTTTTGCTTCAGTGTCGCGATTTCGCGACACCCTTCTCTCCTTCCGCATTTCCCTTGTGTCGTGTCGCAATTTCGCGACGTCGCGAAATCGTGATGTCGTGATTTTGCGACATTTTTCTTCCTTAGTTGATTTTCAATCAAATTCTCTTTGTCGCTTCTTGCTTGATGACTTTGGACTCGTCACGATTTCACGACATGTCGCGAAATCGCGACAGTCCGTACAACTGCATCTCTTTCGCCAATTTTGTCACGATTTCGTGACATCTTCCTGCTTCGGGCCTCTTCTATCATTCACATCATGATTTCGTGACATCTTTTGTCCTTAGCTGCTTTTCGAACTTCACATCCTCTTTGTTTTACCGCCTTCTTTTGGACTGTCGCGATTTCGCGACATGTCACGAAATTGCGACGGTCCGTACGCTTTGAGCCCACTTCGCCAGTTTTGTTGCGATTTCGCGACATCTTTCTCACTCGGCACTTTCTTCCGAATTGTGTCGCGATTTCGCGACATCTTTTTGCACTTGGCTCTTTCTTTCCAAAACGTCGCGATTTCGGGACATGTCGCGAAATCGCGCCCTTTCTGTGCCTTAGTCAATTTTTCTCATTCACGCAGCGAAAATGCGACATGTCGCGATTTCGTGACATGTCGCGAAATCGCAGCCCTCCGTATAATCTGCCTTCTCTCTCCTAGCCGGTAGCGATTTCGTGACATTTCCAAAAATGGAAATGTTGCGATATCGCGACATTTCCAAAAATGGAAAGTGTCGCGATTTCGCTACGCTTCTGGGACTTGGCGGATTTTCTGAAAACCTGTCGCGATTTCGTGACATTTCCATAAATGGAAGTGTCGCGATATCGCGACATTACCAAAAAAGGAAAGTTTTGATTTTCATGTATTTTTCTATCTATTTTCTGCATTCTTTTTGTACCGGTGTAAGATTTTATTTAAGCATGAATGATTCTAGCATGTAAAAAGTGAAGTCTGAGATAACACAGCTAGAATGCAAGAAAAAACACAACTTTAAAAAGGAGGCAAGCAAATTTGGATTTAAAACCTGAAATATATCAAGAGGGTCCCTACTGCAAAAATGGAAGCTCAAAGTTCTCAAAGGATGGAAAATCATTTTTCAGTGGGGGTGTGTTGCTTCTCAACAATACCCAAAGGATTTTATGCATGTTTTGAGAGGTATACCTGAAGAATTCTATGAATTCTTTGAGAGGCATACCTAAATGATTTATACAGGCTTTGATAGGCATACCCAAAGTATTTTATGTGTGCTTTGAGAGGTATACCTGAAGGATTTTATGAATTATTTGAGAGGTATAACTGAAGGATTTATACATGCTTTGAGAGCTATACCTAAAGGATTTTATGCATGCTTTGAGAGGCTTATCCAAAGGATTTTATGCATGATTTAAGAGTCATACCTAAAGGATTTTATGCAAACGTGTGAGAGAAAATTATTTTATGTGCAAATGTATGAGAAATAAAGGATTTGATGTGTTTATCTTGATAGTTTCCCATAAATATGAAGTAAAATACCTAAGTATATGTAGCAATAGAGATAAATTATTTTTTTAAGTTATAATTTTGAGAAAGAATATCATGATTTTAGGAACAGGTTGCCCCTAGTTAAGATGTCATTATTGATAAAGATAATTGCATTTGTTGAGTGTGATATAGTGGTAATGTCTTAGATTTCTTGACATATGAGAGAGGTTAAAAAGAATCTATAAGTTAATTACCTAATGCATATGCAAATATTTATATGCATGTGAGGAATTAAACTTAAGACCTATCACCTCCTCTAATATATGAAGAAAATTAAAACATTATGTGAGAAGAGCATTGTTGAAGGTGTTGATGGTGGCAACTCCACAATCATATGCTCTTAACCGTTGTACCCACAATATAATCATGAGTATACAGTGTGAGTGAATATGACAGACAAGTCTACATGAAGGACACATTGGGTTATACCTTTAGTTATGAAGATGAAATATTTTATGACTTGATTGATGATGTGTTCTTAAATATTTTGATGCATAAGATAAGGCTTTTGGATCCATGCATATGCAAAGATTTACAAATACATGAGGAATGAACTTGGAATCTAAAACCATATATAATATGTTAAGAGATTTGAGATTTTTATTAGGATTGTATAACAACAAATTTTATAGGCTAAGAATAATGCTATCATATGGACAATTTGAGGAAATATGAAGCCCTTCACCCTTGTTGGAAATATGAGCACTTTTTGTTATCATTGATGTCAAGAAGTCAGCACTAGTAAGCGTCAATTTCAGTTAGCAACATCAGTTTTAGGTTCCGTAATCAAGTGCAAAAGAAAGTTTCCTTCCAGGTGGTCAGATGAGGTTTAAAGGGCAAAAGGAAGGCCCAAGAAAAATAATATTATAATAATTTATTATAATATTAAAGGTGCAAGAGATTTAATTAATTATAATAGTTTTATTATAATTTAATTTATAAATTAATTTAATTAAAATTTAAAGTTATTAAATTAATTTTAAATTAATTATTATTTAATTATATATTAATTTATAGGTTAATTAAACTAACCCTAAGCATAGGGTTATAAAATTCATAATTCACATTTTTGAATTATCGTCGATGTCATCGAAGGCATAGCCCAATGCATATAAAGGAGGGAAAGGCCTTGGTAAATATTTCATCTGTGATCAAATTTTAATGGTGTGTTTCATGCACAAAGTAAAGGATCGATCACACATTTTTTTAAAGGCTTATAGAGGCAGCAAAAAGGACAAGGAGGAGAGGTTTTTGGTTTACATTCCAAGGTGCACTATAGCACAACCGACAACAAGAGAAGGTGCTAAGTCTTGGCCAGCAAAAGGTGCAGAGATAGAATCCTATGGGCTTGAGTTCTTACGAAGCGATAATTGTTTTGAGAATTACACACCAAGAAGAAGACAAAGGGAAGGCGTGAGCCTTCTCCTTTGTGTGGAGGCTTGTAGCCCATGTGGTGGGTGCACGCCTTGCTAAGGCACCCGACTATGGATAGGTTTCACATTCAAAACCTGCAAAGCACCTTTTGTGCTAGACCAAGGTATGTGCTAAGTCCAGAATTTGCAAAGACCCAAAAATTGTGGAAGCTCCAAATTTTGCGAAGATTAATTTTTAAAAAGGTTTTAAATTTAATTTTGCATGGTGTAAGGTTTTTGTGAGGGAGATAAAAGGTTTGGCATTTTTGTTAGGGTTTGATTTTTCTGAAGTGTGATGAGCTTGTTGAGAGGAGTAATAAGGTGTGCCTTAGGTGTTAGAAATATTTGTTGAATACAAAGTTAATAATTGTATTGAAAGGAGAAATAAGGTTGATTAAGTTGTGAGATTTTGACTTGATGAATTATTCTTGAAAGGATTTATTGAGAATAAATATTTGCTATCTAACCCTAGTATTGGCAAAAGGAAAGGTTGTGATTGAGACAGGTGTGTAAAGATAAATCATCTTCAAACAAGAGGTAAGGGCACATTTTTCCTTGAGAGTGATTGTTGGATGTTGTGAATGCTAAGTTGGAGAGAAAAGGGTTGTTTGATAAGCATTGTTGAGTTTGGTTTTTTTGGAATGAAAGTTGATACCAAAAACCTTGTTTGATAAGCATTGTTGAGTAAGTATTTACATACTTGATTGGTGAATGCTTGAGTGAGAACTTGTGAACTATATTGAATTATGCAAAGATCATGAGTATCATTGTTATGTGAAGTTGAGAACTATCTTAAACTAGGTTTGTGAAAGATCATGAGTATCATTATTATGTGTGATTGTTTGATAAGCATTGTTGGAAATATTTGAGTGAGGACTCATATGCTTGGACTAGGGTTTGTAAGCAAGAAGTGTTTCATTGAGTTATTTATTGAGTGGAGTTGATTAAGCCTAGTCAAGTGGAAGTGTTGAAATGATAATTCTAATTATATGAAATAAATTGTTCTATATTATAAATTGATTTGAGAAAGTGATTGAGTGTTTGTGAGTGTGAAACATATTGAGTCTCTAACAATTCTCTATATGTTTTTGTGGTAAAAAGAAAGATTGAAAGTGATTGAGAATTGTGGTGAGTGTGAAGCATATTGAGTCTCTAACAATTCTCTATATGTTTATGTGAGTTAAACAAGATTCTATGTGAAACTTGTTTATGTGATTGAAGAGGTTTTCTATGATAGAGTTGAGCAGATTGGACAAGTTCTAGTGAGGACTTGTTGAGCAGATTTGAGGTAAGTCTTGGTGAAGACTTGTTGATCAGATTGGACAAGTTCTAGAGAGGACTTGTGGATAGATTAGTGTGAGCTTTTGTGGAAGCTTACAAGGAATAATTGAGTCAAGTCTTTAAGAATATTTGAGAGTAGAGTTGATTAATTGATTTGTTCAAACCTTGGGTTAAGGTTTGGGGTAGATCTAGCAGAGTTGATTTATGATTGAGTCAAGCTTTGTGTTAAGGCTTGAGGACAGGTTTGTGTTATAACAAAGGACTATGTTTAGTGTAGATTTGAGGATAGATATTAAGAACATATTTGTGCTAGACTAAAGGACTATGTTTAGTGCATATTTGAGGATAGATATTGAGGATAGATTTGTGGTATATCGAAGGACTATGTTTAGTGTATATTTGAGGATAGATATTGAGAAGATTTGTGCTAGACCAAAGGATTGTGTTTAGTGCAAATTTGAGACAGATCTAAGAGTAAGATTTGGAGGTTATAAAGTATAGCGGACGATAGTCTCTAATGGATAGAGTTCCATTAGCTAGGGTAGTGAAGATAGGTCTTATGAGTAAGGGCAGGAGTCTTCAGTGGATAGAGATACATAAGCCAATGCAGTGGAGGCAACAATTTTTCTAGAATATCACTAGCCAAAGTAGAGGGGATTGGTGTCTCCTATGGATAGAGATGCATGAAATTGATTAGGGGATCGGTGTCTCATTTAGATAGAGGTCCATAAAAAATGTAATAGGGAAGGACTCCTAAAGATATTTGTTGAGAAAATATTAGTGAAATATTTTATCTGTGGAGTAGTCCACATTGGATGAACCACGTTACATTGGTGTCTTTGTTGTGTGTGATGATTTGTGCATTGCTTTCATTATTGCTATTGATAGTGCCATTGATTATATTAGGTAATACTATTTGGGAAATAAAAGTAAAAAGTGGTATTATACTGTTCACCCCCATCTCAGTATAAGCTCTTGTTATTCAACCCTTGCCCAACATATGTACAAATAATTATATATGCATAGAATATGGGTAAAAGGAATTTCCTTTTTTGAAGGTTCATATGATAGCATGATGCATAGCCTAAAAAATTGTTGTAGATATGAGGATAATGTCGCCATGATGATTTATAGACCTTTAGGAAGCACAAAGATTTAATAATCTACTACTTGGCACACACAAGATATTATGGGTATGCAAAGTGATGATTACTAAGCCCTACTATTTTCTTAGGTTCTATAAATCAGTAAGAATATTTTGTTGATGAAGATTGATTATTTTATTGTCGAATTGATATATTTTTTCAATATTAATATATTGATAGAGAATGTTGATATAAAATGATTTATTTTATTTTTTGATGACATTGGAGGAAAAAGAGATTAGAATGATTTGTTTTGAATTGTTTAGTATATCCGCAAGTGGATTCTTTGTTTCTCATTTTGTTGTCTAATGTTTATACAAAAATTTATATATACATGAAATACAAAAACAAGGGACTCAATTCCACTTGAAAATATATAAGATAGTTTGAGAATGATGTAGATTAATGAGAATGAGGTGATGATATTCTTAAATTGCTTAATATATCAATAGTCATCACTGATCATGCATGTCCCTTGTCTAACATGTATACAAAATATTTTTATACATGAGTCATGGGATGTGAATAGCCAAGGATACCACTGACATATAAGAAAAATTAGGATGATTGCAATAGGAAAGGTTTTTTGTTGCACCAATTAAGATGGAAGAAGTTCTCTATCTATTAATTGGCATATGAGAGATTGTGCAAATGGATAGAGAATATATAATAATATTTATTGGGCACTTGAAGCCACAAATTTGCTATCACATAGATGTTAGGATTTGTATTTTATTGTATGCTTGTCTAATAAACTAGGTGGAGAATAGATCTCTATCAATCTAGTACTTGGTAAGGCTCGTAAATAATAGTAATCATACAAGACATTGGATTGAAAAAGCCTTATACCCAAAGATTTATTTGAGAAGAAAATTTTGAGATTATGATTTGTGTTTGATTGTATGCTTGTGCGGTAAACCAAGACAAAAATGATCCTATTAATTTAGTGTCTAGTAAGGCTTAGAAATTATTACAGGCCAACAATATTGGATCAATAAGGCTTCTTAGCCTAAGTGATTTATCTGAAAAGCAGCTTGTGAGATCATGATTTATGTTCGATTTCATACTTATAGGATAAACTAAGTGATAAAGAGGACTCTATTTATCCAGTGTTTTTTTAGGCTTACAAATAAGTGTAGGTCCACAACATATTAGATAAATAAGGCTTCTCATCCTTGATGGTTTACCATATAAATGGTGCTTGATGATTGTGATGAATAGATGTCATGATACATTTGATATGTTATACCAATATAATAGAATCCTCCTTTGTTGCACAATGTGTATATAAAGGATTATAGGATTGCAATACATCAAAGGAGAAGTAGTGTCCTAGAAGGGCCTATTAAATAATTGTGAGAATTAGAGAAAAGATAAATTTTGTTGAAAGTCATGTTGATGATGAGATTGTGATGTGTATCTTGGGATAAAATAAAGATGTAAGGTTAGATCATCAGGACCGTGGATGATCATGGCATACATCACTTAATCCAAGAGAGGGAGAATAATATAAATGTGATAGATAAGAAAGGAATATAGAATAAAGTAGGTGATAAGAGGTTAATGTTGAGTGTCCCAAAGTTGGAATAGAAGAAATGGGTAAGGTAGAGTCATTAGGGCCATAGATGATCGTGCCATACATCACTTAACCCAAGAGAGAGAGAATAAGAGAAGAAATATGATAGATGAAAAATGAAGGATAGAAGATAGTATAATAAGATGAGAAAGATAATAAAATTGTTGGACTGGGAGGATTTATCAATATGATATTTTCTATGTGAATGCAATGCAAGTGATTTTTATAATAGATAGGGTCATTATTAGTGTTATCGTAAAATCCTCCTAACTATATGGTATGATCAAGAAAACCAAGAAATAATGCAAGGGGTGTAATATTTTATATGTACATTGTTTTGGACTATTATGCAATTAGGTAATCATGTAATCAGTCATATGAGCAAGAAAGTCATGTAATGTTTATGCATAATACATTTAAGGTGCACAATGTTGATTGGTTCTTTTTGTTTTTTGTTATCTAATGTCACTAGATGATAGGCTCTAGAGAAAAATTTAGTAGTGATGATGAAAGATCTTAGCCAACTGGGCTCAAAATTTTCCTTTAATATCATCTTTGACATTAGTATTCTTTTGATTTTATTTGAGGACTATGTCCCCAATATCGAAGGATCTTCAAAGAACTTTCATATGATAGAAACATCAAATTCTAATATGGCATATACTTAGATGTTCTAGGGAATTGATGCAATTTTCTTCTAAAATATCTAATTGATGTAGGTGACCTATGCGGTACTCATCTCCAACTGAAGAGTCTTGTAATAGGACTCCTCGAGAGGGTATTTCAAGTTCAAAAGAGAAAACTACTTTTGTGACATAAACTAAAGCATAAACTATCACTCCTATAGGAGTTATGCTAGTATGATATATGCACAAGGCAAAAAAAATTACAAATGCTAGTGTAGCGACACTAGGACGCATGCACCGCTCTACTCTACTTGTAGTATTTTACCCAAAATGAAATGAAAAGACCATGAAAAGCATATAATGTAAAAATAACAAAGATAGATCCTTTTATTGATATTGAAACTTGGTTACATGTCGGTCCCTCTTAGGGATACCCATTTTGATACAATATGGCTACAAGTGGGCAGAATGTCCCCCTTTGCAAAAGGGTGGTGCACTTTTAAAGGCTTCTCGATTCCACACACAAAAATGTATGAGGGCTTATAGATGCCTCCTTCTCTAGGTCTGTTTCCTATAGGGATCCCTTTGCTTGTGTACACTACTAATTTTGTTTGGTGAACCTGTGGTCCTATGAGAAATGAAACAACAACACACACTTAGATGTCCAAGAATGCCTCCTTGGATGAGGTTGTTAGTACTAAATATAACAAATGAAAGCAAGTGCAAATTAGACTACTGCTATGAATGTGAATGAATGAAATGATGTTATGCTAATGATATGTTTAAACAAAATAATGAATCTAATGTCTAAACCCTAAGTCAAAACTGTGGGCCACTGTCCAATACAGCGACCGCTAAAGTGATTCTCGTCCCTCTTTACTCCAAAGCTATGGATCAAAGCTTGTATCCTGATGTTGAAATAATAGGTGTGATGCTCTTCAATATGTCAAGGCTTCACCACACATGTGATCTCCAAGGGAACTCTTCGAGTATCAAAAGCTCTCCTCAATGACCAAGATTGATTGGATAAAATATCAATCATTTGGTGCTCTTAGGCTTGCACCTTTTATAGTGTGAAACCCTAGGTCTATGTCCAAGTCCTAGGAATGAATTTCTCATGCATAGTGTAAGTTATCATGAGAGGATTTTTATATTTTCTATGTTTGGAGGCCAGTTAACTGAAATATAACTACCAACTTGAGTCTCCTATGTGAACTGGTCATTAGCATGAGAAGCTTTTGTCCTTTATTTATGTTTGGAGACTAGTTAACTAAAGTCTAAATGCAAACTCAAGTCTCTTATGTGAACTAGTCATAAAAAGGAATTCGAAGTTACTCCTGCTCACATTTATTGCATGTAGACAGCCACTTCCATCTGTAATTAGGCCTATTTGTTGATAAAACTACTTTTAAGGTTTAACTGATGTCGTCTACAGTGGCTAAGATCTTGCCGCTGTCGTCTACAGCGTCTAAGGTCTAGCCACTCTAGGCTTGAGCAGCTAGGATCTGGCCACTCTAGGCTTGAGCGGCTAGGCTTGGATGGCTTGAAAAGGCCCCAAATGAGTGGTGAGAACCACTGTTGATGCTTGGAAAGTCCAATATTATGTCATATAATCTTATGAATGTGTCTATGTGAGTAGATCCCATAAACATGACATATTTTAGGTGTCTATAGATTCCCATTTTTATGATGCATTATGTGGAAGACACAATGCTGAGAAAAAATGTAGACTGATTTGTTTATAGGGCGTATAGTGATCAATGGTCTAATCAATGCTAGATGGCCCAATCATGCAAGATGACGCGCATCCCTTGAATCATTGCCTCAACATTCGAAGGGCTTAACTCAGTGGCTTGGGCATGTTAAATTACACTCATTCCTCAAACTCAATCGGGTATCTTTAGCTGCTACAATAGTTTCAACCAGTAGGAGAGCTACAATTGAATATGTCATGTTTGCTTACGTTCCCAAAAAACAAGGGAAATTTATGATTGTTGTATGTAATGATTCATAGGACGAACATGATTTTGTTATGATCGAGTGATATTTTGTTTATTTTGATTATGATTATGTTGAAGTTTTGAACTACTTCCCCACAAAATGGATTGGTGAAGAAATGACAATGAATGAAGTGACAAGTCGCTTGACCAATATGACTAATTTGGTTCCTTTCTAGCTACTGGAGGAGTCAGAGCTTCTTGGGTATTTCTCTTTTTCTAAACCCTAACCCTCTTTTCCTTTATCTAGATAAAATTGAACCTCACTAAGTAATTGGTAAAATGTACCTCACTAAATTTGTTGGTAACGAATCAAAACCCATAGCTAGGTTTAGCTTACTTTCTGCTTTGGTGGGTTAGTCCCCATTTTTTATTTTATTACTTTGTCTTGGTAGTTTTTGAATTTTCCTGTTACTCACCTGTTGCTGCTATTTTAAGCATTTTTGCACTTAACTTTGGTCTGATGCTTGAGTGGGAATTTTCCTTTATTTTTTTTTTCCCTTCTCTTTTGATATTTTTGTGTTATTTTTGCAATATTTTGTTTTTTTTGTTCTTTTCTAGCCAAGGGTTCATGGGTTTGTCATGTCGTCCCTCAACCGCTATTGCTTAGAGCGGTCGATTCTGATCTGCTGTCACTCAGAGAGGCTAAGTTTGAACCCCAACAGTTAGAAATATGACCATTGGGTTTTGGTCGTTTTTGTCTCCAGTGGCCAGATTCTGGCCATAGTAGGCGACATCGGCTAATCCCCTTAGCCATTTTTACATAACTTTTTGCTTTTTATTAGATTTTTTAGATAGTTTTTGTTTTTTTTTTTAATTTGAACTACTCTTTAGCCTGTATTGCATTGTAGTTATGTTTCATCTTTCCTTTGTTATTAGATTCTCATTGCTCGGGCTCGAGACCCAAAGCTCTTGCTTGACCTTATTTCTTGCTTGGACGATACGAACTGGACATGGCTCAAAGCCCATGGGCTACAGTATGTTGTTAGGCTACCATACATCATGGCAGATCAAGATTACCTTATAGCTCTAGCCCATCATTGGGATCCTCAAACTAATACCTTCCATCTCCCAATCTACGAGATGACCATTACATCGAAGGACGTGTACAAGATCTTTCAGATCCCTTTTGATGGGGTGGCCATTGTCTCTTTGGCCACTAATGATCAGGTGGCTATTTTCAATCGGGTGTTTGGGAGGCATTCTGAGGATGCTCTCAAGGACAACAAGTCTGGAGGAGTGTCTATCATCCGATGGTATAGGGAGTATGTCTTCATGACGAGGCATACAATATTGTTGATGGTCATAAGCAATGTTCTTATTCTAGACTGCTCAGGTTTGAGGTTCCCGTGGAACCTTTTGGTGATGGTTCAGGATTTGGTGGATAGCAAAGAGCCTATCATTTATGCATGGGGCAGATCTTTGTTGGCTTAGTGCTATGATGAGTTGTACCACATCTATTAGAGAGGTCACATCAGTATTTCCTATAGCTTACTTTTACAGGTTTGGGGATGGCAGCATATTAAGGTAGATTTTTCTAAAAGGCTCCTAGATAAGATCATAGTGATTGATGCTCTAACACAGTGCTACGTTGCCATATGGGTTGGAGAGTATGAGGAGTGCAAGAGCTACATTTTTGTAGGGGATCTGACTCATTACACTAATACTTTCCTTGGACTCCAAGATGGAGATGTCATATGGCACCTATATCATGAGTGTCCTGCTTAGGATAACCCTGATAGCTTTACTGCTAGGACGTGGCATGAGCGATGGCTCATTGGCTGTAAGGTTAACATCTAAGAGTACTTCTCCTCTCAGGTTCTTCATAAGTATGTATTGCAACATGATGTGCCACTAGTACTATTTTTGTATAGGTGCATCAGAGCAGATAGAGACCTCCCTCCTTGATAGGTTATAGAGTTGGTTGATGAGGAGTATGCCCCAACTGTTGATCTAGGAGTAGCTAGTGGAGTCACAAAGGCATTTACGCGATGGTGGGGTGACCTGATGTGGTACGATAAGGGTATTCTAGATCAAGAGGATGATGGCAGAGATGGGGTAGACCCAATGGGGCATAGGGTTTGTGCTAGGACTACGGTGTGGGACCAGTAGGTAGAGAAGGTAGAAGTTAAGGAGTAGAAGGATCATGAGGAGGTGGAGGAGGAGATGGAGCTTGAGGAGAGAGATTATCCTCTTAGGACATAACTACATGATGTGGAGGTCGAGCTACAGTCGACCAAGATATAGGTACAACAACATGATACCATCATAGCTTAGAGGGATACTACCATAGTGCAACTGTCAGACCAGATATAGGCTTTACAGGATGCTATATGAGGATCTTCCTAGATGCAGGTTGTTATTTCCCCCCATGCTCTTGAGGGTATTTTGAGGGCATCTCTCAAGGTTGAGATCAGTCATCTATAGGGTTTGTTGGATGAGAGTGACGTACAGATTGCTGAGGATGCAGCCTAGATTGCCACTCTCTCGAGGCATATTAGGAGGCTAGGAGCCATCCCTAAGGATAGAGGAGCCATAGGTTGGTCACAGGTCAATAGGAGCTGTACAGCAGGGTAGTCTTTTGTCTAGCCTGGTCATGGGGCCCAGACTTGTAATGAGAGACCAGTAGGGTCTAGCTCGCACCATTCTCCCAGAGATCCATCCACAAGGAGTGGTGCTGCAGGGGGTGCAAGCCCAGTATTTGATTGACGTTTTACTTGGTTTTGATTCATTTTTAAGATCGACTGACCTATGTGACTGTAGCCCAAGAACATTTTGTATATCCATGGACTTGACACACATACTTTTATGATATCTTTGCATTTATGACTAATTATGTGTATCATTTTGATGCTCATGTTTTTATTGTAATTTTATTTTATGATGTGATGTGATGATGGTGTTATGATTATTTAATGTATATGTTGGATGATATATGATATTGTGGATGTGTATATGGATGTGTAGGTGCTTATATGATTTTATGATGTGACATGATGTATTTTGATGATGAATGATGAATTCATGATTGTATGCAAATGAATATTTCCTTTGTGTTTTATGATGTGCTTTATGATGTGATGATGGATGATTGATGAATCATGTTTATGGATGTGATGTTATTGTTAAATACATGTTTAATTTTTCTTTAATTATATGCATCTAACTTATGTTATGGGATGGTATGAACGAACCTGTATACTCTAATCACTTAAAACATAAGGAATGCATATGACATTGACAATCTTAATGGGTGATACCACATAAAGTTTTTAAAATTTAATTATGAATTTAAATAATCACTCTTATCATAAGAATTGATTAAACATTTATGTATGAAATGTAATGGTGTGCGGTGTATTTTCTAGATAATTTTCTATAAATTAAAATATATAAAGTTGTCAGTGGCCGTCTATATACTATTTTTAATATATATGTGGTATCTGTCCTACTATGTTGATACCCCCTTATTTATAGGATCTTATAAAGTAAGTAATGTGTGAATAATTATAGATTTTTTGCTATTTTAGCATTATTTTTGGGGTTTTTTTGAGACCCAACACTCTATTTTGCCTATCAATTATTGTTACTGATCCTTCTAGGCTTTTGATTAGGCTTTCATCATGGACCTATATACTCATCCTCCCTGTGTGTGAAAGTGAATAATTTTCAGATATAACCCATGCATTTCCTCCGATGTCAGGAGGGATTCTTTCAACCCATTGCTAAGATCAAGGATTCTCAAGTGTTTATCTCATCCTTATGTTGGACTTAGTTGGACTATACCACTAGGCAGTTTTGAGTTACCTGTTGTGACTATTTCACAACTAGCCCCTAAGCTTGGGGACCCACATTTTTTGATAAATTTTTGGTGTGGTTTTTTTTGTCTATTAATGTGTTTGTAATTCAAACATTAACTTTTGGGTTAATTCATGTTTAAAAAAATAAATAAACTAAAAAAAAAAAGGAATAAAAAAAATAATAATAATAAATAAATTAATAGAACAAAAGAAAGAAAAAAGAAAAAGGGAATAAGTAAAAATTATATATATATATATATATATATATATATATATATATATATATATATATATATATATATAAACAAATGAACATAAAAAAAAAACAAAAAAAATAATAATAAAAATAAAATAGGATTATTTTTAGCTTTTTTGTTTTTTTGTTAGTTTTTAATTTTTTCATGTTGGTTTAAGTAAAGTTTAGTTTTTTGTTTTTTTTGCAAGGTATTGCATATGGAAGAAAGGAAGAGAAACGAAAAGCCATGGAGGAGAAACGAAAAGTCATGGAGGAGAAAACGAAAAGCCATGGAGGAAAATCTTTAAATACCCATTGAAATGCATGCACCGGGGAGGAACTTTTGGCATGGCCAAATGCGGCAAAATTTGATGTGTAAAAGAGGAATATAATTTGAATGGGAAAGCTTCTTTTCAGAAATTTCAGGCCTTGTTAGCAAGAAAGAATGAGAAATTTTCTGCATGCTCTATTTTAATTGTTTTATCTTTCCCCTTCCAAATTTCAGATTTGTATGTGAAATTTACGCCATGGGATGGGTTATTTCATGTGAATGTTTGCAATTTGGAAATTATTTTAAACCCTAGAAGTCAAGCACTTAGTTTACTTTGATTGTGTGTAGTACGAGATCAAATAGGCTAGGTTGCATGTATGAAACTCTCACGTATTCGGTTTTTGCGGGACGGGGTGCTATCAAGCTGAAGGAGCTTTTGCATTGCTGCATTTCCAGCAATTATCTTGATGCAAAATTTTAATTTTCTGTTCTGAAAAATTTTAATTTTCAGAATTTTTTCCTATTTTCGGGCATTAAAATAAACATTAAAAAAATTTCAAAATCCAAAAATAATTTCACCATTGCGTAGATTATAATTCAGACTTCCATTACGCACTTTGAAATTTCATTTTCGGAGTTGTTTAGTATTTTTTAAAATTCACCGAAGTTGCTTGTTTTGTCACAGATTTCAAAAATCCGAAAATAGAAATTTTCCATTTTAAGGTCAAATTTCATTTTTCCAGTTTTGTTTTGCATTCATGAGCCTATGATGACATTCCCTTCATGGAAATTCCAATTTCATTGAAGGAGTGATGTTTTATGGCATTTACATAAATTTCCATTTTTGGCCTAAAATTACCCTTTCTTCATAAAAACTCCAATTTTACGAAAGAGGGGTAATTTGAGCATCAAAGCTGAAGGAGCTTTTGCATTGCCTGCATTTCCAGAAATTATTTTGATGCAAAATTTGAATTTTTTGTTTTCAGAAATTTTAATTTCAGAATTTTTTCCTATTTTTAGGCATTAAAATAAACATCAAAAAAATTTCAAAATCCAAAAATAATTTCACCATTGCGTAGATTATAATTCAGACTTCCATTACGCACTTTGAAATTTCATTTTTGGAGTTGTTTAGTATTTTTAAAAATTTACCGAAGTTGTTGCTTTGTCACTGATTTTAAAAATCCGAAAATAGAAATTTTCCATTTTAAGGTCAAATTTCATTTTTCCAGTTTTGTTTTGCATTCATGAGCCTATGATGACATTCCCTTCATGAAAATTCCAATTTCATTGAAGGAGTTATGTTTTACGGCATTTTCGCAAATTTCCATTTCGGGCCTAAAATTATCCTTTCTTCATAAAAATTCCAATTTTACGAAAGGGGGATAATTTGAGTATTATATTGAAGGTCTTTGCCTTAAAGCACTTAATTGTTCATCTTGATGAAAATTTGATTTCATTTAAGAGGGATAAGTTAAAGTGACATTTTGAAGATTCTATTCATCATTGAGGATTTAATGCAAGATAAAATCCATTTTAAAACCATCAAGATAAAAGGAATTAAAGCACTACATCGTGGTCATATGAGGGCCAACTCACATTTGATTTATTTTGGTTCAATGAACAATCACTAAAGTTTCATGGTAAAATAAACCAACATTGCCCCTTGTTCTGAGTTACTTGCAATCACTAAGGTGTTCCAAGCATTTAAATTGAATATCTTTATTTGAGATTACTAATGCACATATGCAAATGCTAATATAACGGAGACCTTGGAGAAGTTGTTTGTTTAACTTCTTTGCAAGAGGGGATTTGGAATCCAAATCCTAAGGGAGAGTGTACTTTCACAATTGGGTGAAAATACCACTCAACATTTTAGCGCTAGAAGGAGGGCTTGAATTGGTTTATTTTAGTATGATTTTAAATGCTATAGGGATTTAAATTTTGAATATTTCATGCCCTATTGATTATTATCTGTAGCCCTCTTTTAATATTACAAATTGAGTACTGTTAAAAGGAGGACATGAATTGCTATGCATTGTTCTAACGCTTTGATTGTTCATACAGGAATAATGGGATTTGATTTGATGTTAAAAAATAAATAAAAATAAAAAATAAAAAATAAAAAATAAAATTTTTGGGTATTAAAGTTATATTCTTTAAGATTCACTAATGGCTATGTTTTCACCATGGATGACAGGTAGCCCATTGAACACACCAGGAGTTCAACATTATTTGCCCGTCGGTTGGGAGAGTTGTCTTCCTCGATTTTGGTCTAATGGGACAATTACTGCAGGAGAACACATTCGAGCATTCAAATTTGTTGTGAATCAATTAATAATTTGGCATGATGATGTTGTTTGTAAAATGTTCCCTTACACCTTGGACAAAGTGGCATTTGATTGGTTTACAAGTCTACCTTTAGGGTCTATCACTTCTTGGGCTCAACTAGAGGTGATTTTTCGTAATCAATTCAACAAAAAGCAAGTTGACCCAATCCGCATATATGAGCAATTTTTCACCATCAGAAAAGGACCAAGTGAAAATGTGAAGTCATTTTCTGAAAGGTTCTTTGGATTATATGCTCAATTAGTGACATGTTATGTTTTGCAAGAAGAAGTGGCTCTCCAAATATATGTCAATGCTCTTGACCCACTTATTTCCACATATTTGCGAGGGATTCCCGGGATGCCCTTAATCACTTCTTTGTCTCAAGCCTATGCTCAAGCAATGGCAATTGAGCAACAATTGAGTTGTCAAAATTATGGTGTGGGTTTTGGATCATGTAATCTTCAATCATTTAATACTTCCTTTACCCACCCAATGATTTATCCACCTCAACCAAATTCGAATGTGAATCAATTTCAGAATCAACAATCATTCCCAAGCTTCAATCAATTTCAAAATCCTCAACTTACTATGCAAGATCAACCATCTTTCTTAAGTATGAATCAACTTCAAAGTACTCATCTTGATTCAAAAGATGGTTCTAAAATCGATTTTAATGATTTTCATAAGAAGATGATTTTAAGCAAGGGAGGAGTGCTAGATCCAACTAGTATTGAAACATGTGACAAATTGGAAACCCTTGACTCACCAAAAGATGAATTCTATGAGGATGAATTTGTTTCGGATGACATTGTTGAAAATGATGGCCAAGAAAATTCACACCTTCCAAATTGTGATAAAATTGAATCATGGGTTACAAATTTGGATTATGATAGCCTTATCAATTTGAATACAAGCAATAACCCAATTTTGGAAGTAATTGAACCATCTAAGGAAGGTGAAGATAAATTTGATGAGAAACATGTTGATGAATTAAAAGATGAAGAAGAAATAGTTGAGCATCACAATTTAATTTTGAAAGATGATCATTATGATTCTTGGGAAGAGTATGCTCACTCCAAAATTGCTAATGAAATTTGTATGCCTATTGATATGCAGGATGATACAATTGCCCTTTCACATGAGGATATTACAAGTCTTGTGCAATCTGAAAATGTTTTGGAAGAAGGATTGGAATCTCATCAAAGGTTTGAGAAGGATAATGTTGTTACTACCATGGATCAAGAAGGAGAATCAATTGTTTTTGTTCCCCTTGAGGGGCAAGAAATAGAAAATCTTGATCCACCTATTGTTTCTACAATGTCCATGCCATCTCAAAATCATGAAATTACAAAACCTAAGTGGTGTGGGTTTGATAATGTTGATGATCCTAATGAAAATATGAATTTTGAGGCAACTCAAGCCATTGATCATGGAAAGGTGTCACGTGACACATATCTTGAAAAATTAGGCTCTTGTTTTGAAAAGGATGGATGCATGTTTGATTGGGTGCCTAACTTTGGTGTTTTTGAGCAGGTGTTGGATGATGAAGAAGACAATGAGGAAGAAGAAAAAGCTACTAACACTCATCAAGTTGTGGTAAATTCTAACCATGATGGGTTGAGTATGGATGACAAGGTGAAATCTTTACCTTTGGTAGTAGCTATAAAAATTTCAAGTGATAGATTACATGATGTCCCTTTGGATGCTAATGTCATTAATGATGAAATGTCAAATCTTGGTGATGTTTTGATGGATTTTGATGGCTTTAAATTCTTGAAGAATTTGAATGCAAGACTTTTAGAAATAGGCTCTTGTTTGCAATATCTCACATTTGAAAAGGAAAGCCTACTTCTAAATTATGAATGGAATGATGAAATTTGCACTTTAAAGAATAGACATGATAAAATTGAAAATCAATCATTGTCTGATCAATTTAAAATTTTGAATCTCACCTATATGAATACTAATGAAACTAAATTTAATTGGTGGGGTGAGAGAGGGAAGTTGAAGTTTGTTGCATTGCTTGGTATGATCTTATTGTTGTTGGATTCCTACAACATTTGGCATGTGTATTGTGACATATGCCTTTTGAAATGTTCTAATCATGTTTGGGATCCAGGAAAGTGATAATCCAAGCTTTGCATCATCTTGTACTATATTGTATATAAATTTTGATTTTGGTTTGAGTTTGTGTTTTCAAGTTTCATTTTGGGATTGCTATTTGGATTAGGATTTAAGTCGTGTGTTTGATTTTATTGAACGTGTTTCGATAAATTTGAGATGTCAACTTATGCCTAAGATCGGGAGAATATGAAACATTGGAATTGTGTTGTAAAAGCTCCACATGTAATACAAGCGAGTTAATTTATATCATTTGAAACTTGTGATGCATGAAAGAGTCGGTTTTGCATGACAAATCATTTCATTTGCAATTCAAGAAGTAATACATTCATTTTCCATCTCACTTTTCATACATTTCATCTTAGTGGCATATGCATCTTAGGTGCAAATTATTTAAGTATGTCAAATCCTCTTAGGGTTATGTTATAACATAAATCTAAGTAAATCCTAAGGTTGGAAACGGAGTCTTGAAATGTCTAGAACCAAGCACGTCTCATACATTAAAAAGGATCTTGAGCAAAATGATCAAAACCTAACTTGGAGGAAAAGGTTGGGCGAAAGAAGTTTTCATGTCTATCCTATTATGCAACATGATCCTTAAAGCAGTGGTTGTCACCACTTCCATAGAGCTTAAAGCCTAAAATCAAAGTAGTAAGGATAGGATTAAATCCTCATCAAACTTAGGTTGAGGATCCAATTCCCCAAAGCTTTGATTTGACCCACATAGAGTAGTAAGGATAGGGTATAAATTCTCATCTCGGTTGGTTGAGAATCTGATTCCCCAAAGCTCTTATGTCTCATTTCATAATAAGTCTTGGATTGTAAGGATCGTACTATTTGTCCCTAACCAGGATGGGTAGTCATCCCCAAGGTCTAAGTAACAAAATTAATATTTTCCATTTACATTTAAATCTTGGATTGTAAGGATCGTACTATTTGTCCCTAACCGGGATGGGTAGTCATCCCCAAGGTCCAAGAAGTAAAAATAAATTTTTTCCATCTCATATTTATATCGGATTGTAAGGATCGTACTACTTGTCCTCTGCAAAGGATGGATAGTCATCCCCAAGGTCCAAAGAAATGAAGATAAGTTTTGGATTGTGGGGTTAGATATGCCCATGCATGGCATCATGTCTTGCCTAAAAACAAGACCACTGATTGTTTAGAGGGTTAGACTAGCATGACCATTTCTTCCATAATTGGTTTAATTATTTTGCTCAAAGTGAGGTAAAGAATTCTAAATCAGAATAGTAAGGATAGGGTTAAACTCTCATCTCGGTTGGTTGGGAGTCGATTCCCCAAAGTTCTGATTTCACATCCACTCGCACATGGGTTCAAGATAGTAGGGACTCACAACCAACTTTGGGATATAATGAACCATTCACTAGTGGATCCTAAGAGGGTTTGGCAGTCTTGAATGTTTGCATTTAATACTACAAGAGTGACTATGTATTTTTATAAAGAGCAAAATCTCATGGCATATTCATTAGGGTACACAAATCATTCACAATCTCGCATATGCATTCATGCAAAGCTGACAATGGAATGTTGATCAATTTCAAACGATGAGGAAAGAAATTCATTGCACACACTGAGCTAATGCTTAGCGATTATGATGTTTCATGTATTTTTGATCTATTGGCATTCTTTGGATATTTGTTGATGCTTGTGTTAAATTTTTGAAGTGTGTTTTCAGGTGTTCTTTTTGGGTTCTCATCGAAATGCTCGGGAGCATTTCCCAGTGAAATCGCCATTTGTTGTGACTATTTCACAACTAGCCCCTAAGCTTGGGGACCCACATTTTTTTGATAAATTTTTGGTGTGGTTTTTTTTGTCTATTAATGTGTTTGTAATTCAAACATTAACTTTTGGGTTAATTCATGTTTAAAAAAATAAATAAACTAAAAAAAAAAAGGAATAAAAAAAAATAATAATAATAAATAAATTAATAGAACAAAAGAAAGAAAAAAGAAAAAGGGAATAAGTAAAAATTATATATATATATATATATATATATAAACAAATGAACATAAAATAAAAACAAAAAAATAATAATAAAAATAAAATAGGATTATTTTTAGCTTTTTTGTTTTTTGTTAGTTTTTAATTTTTTCATGTTGGTTTAAGTAAAGTTTAGTTTTTTGTTTTTTTTGCAAGGTATTGCATATGGAAGAAAGGAAGAGAAAGCGAAAAGCCATGGAGGAGAAACGAAAAGTCATGGAGGAGAAAACGAAAAGCCATGGAGGAAAATCTTTAAATACCCATTGAAATGCATGCACAGGGAGGAACTTTTGGCATGGCCAAATGCGGCAAAATTTGATGTGTAAAAGAGGAATATAATTTGAATGGGAAAGCTTCTTTTCAGAAATTTCGAGGCCTTGTTAGCAAGAAAGAATGAGAAATTTTCTGCATGCTCTATTTTAATTGTTTTATCTTTCCCCTTCCAAATTTCAGATTTGTATGTGAAATTTACGCCATGGGATGGGTTATTTCATGTGAATGTTTGCAATTTGGAAATTATTTTAAACCCTAGAAGTCAAGCACTTAGTTTACTTTGATTGTGTGTAGTACGAGATCAAATAGGCTAGGTTGCATGTATGAAACTCTCACGTATTCGGTTTTGCGGGACGGGGTGCTATCAAAGCTGAAGGAGCTTTTGCATTCGTTGCATTTCCAGCAATTATCTTGATGCAAAATTTTAATTTTCTGTTCTGAAAAATTTTAATTTTCAGAATTTTTTCCTATTTTCGGGCATTAAAATAAACATTAAAAAAATTTCAAAATCCAAAAATAATTTCACCATTGCGTAGATTATAATTCAGACTTCCATTACGCACTTTGAAATTTCATTTTCGGAGTTGTTTAGTATTTTTTAAAATTCACCGAAGTTGCTTTGTTTTGTCACAGATTTCAAAAATCCGAAAATAGAAATTTTCCATTTTAAGGTCAAATTTCATTTTTCCAGTTTTGTTTTGCATTCATGAGCCTATGATGACATTCCCTTCATGGAAATTCCAATTTCATTGAAGGAGTGATGTTTTATGGCATTTACATAAATTTCCATTTTTGGCCTAAAATTACCCTTTCTTCATAAAAACTCCAATTTTACGAAAGAGGGGTAATTTGAGCATCAAACTGAAGGAGCTTTTGCATTGTTGCATTTCCAGAAATTATTTTGATGCAAAATTTGAATTTTCTATTTTCAGAAATTTTAATTTCAGAATTTTTTCCTATTTTCGGGCATTAAAATAAACATTAAAAAAATTTCAAAATCCAAAAATAATTTCACCATTGCGTAGATTATAATTCAGAATTCCATTACGCACTTTGAAATTTCATTTTCGGAGTTGTTTAGTATTTTTAAAAATTCACCGAAGTTGTTGCTTTGTCACAGATTTTAAAAATCCGAAAATAGAAATTTTCCATTTTAAGGTCAAATTTCATTTTTCCAGTTTTGTTTTGCATTCATGAGCCTATGATGACATTCCCTTCATGAAAATTCCAATTTCATTGAAGGAGTTATGTTTTACGGCATTTTCGCAAATTTCCATTTCGGGCCTAAAATTATCCTTTCTTCATAAAAATTCCAATTTTACGAAAGGGGGATAATTTGAGTATTATATTGAAGGTCTTTGCCTTAAAGCACTTAATTGTTCATCTTGATGAAAATTTGATTTCATTTAAGAGGGATAAGTTAAAGTGACATTTTGAAGATTCTATTCATCATTGAGGATTTAATGCAAGATAAAATCCATTTTAAAACCATCAAGATAAAAGGAATTAAAGCACTACATCGTGGTCATATGAGGGCCAACTCACATTTGATTTATTTTGGTTCAATGAACAATCACTAAAGTTTCATGGTAAAATAAACCAACATTGCCCCTTGTTTACTGATTACTTGCAATCACTAAGGTGTTCCAAGCATTTAAATTGAATATCTTTATTTGAGATTACTAATGCACATATGCAAATGCTAATATAACGGAGACCTTGGAGAAGTTGTTTGTTTAACTTCTTTGCAAGAGGGGATTTGGAATCCAAATCCTAAGGGAGAGTGTACTTTCACAATTGGGTGAAAATACCACTCAACATTACCTAAGCTAGCTCATCCACATTCAAACATTGGTCTACACAAATGCCAGTTTGTGATAGACATATCATCATCCATAAGGATTTATCCTTCCATTTTTATGCAGTGTTGAGAATTCCAGGGATTCAAGTTTTATTCCCTTTTTTTCTTCATTTCATATGGGATACTTGCTCATACTTAGTGATGAAAATCACTGTTTATTTTGACTCATTTTTTTTTTATATTTCTCTTGAGCAAGGGATTATTATAGTGATGATAATCACTATTTATTTTTGACTTATTTTTTTTTATATTTTGATATTTTGAACTATGACTTTGGGCGTTGACTTTGACTTTTGGAAAATTTGAACTTTTGATTTTGAGATTTGAATTTGGCTTTGTTTTGGGATTTTGCTTGTTTTTGTGAAAGCAAGGGATGTATGCAGTGATGATAATCACTCATTTCTAGGTAGGGTTGCACTTGTCCTTTTTCCAATTCTTAGCACCTTTAAACTGGTTGCACAGGGGGATAAGCAAGGATGTTTATTTTTTCTTTTGGTAACCTAGACCACTTTGTAGCTTTCATCTTACCATATACCAACTAGAATTTAGTGTTTAAATTAGTGAATATGCTAGAATTTAGTGTTTAAATTAGTGATGGGATTATGAGATATGCTAGGCTTTGTCACCACTAGACCTTATATTCTACTAGCCAAGATGATGTTTCACAAAATTGATAAGATCACTAGGTGTGTTTGAACTATCCGAAAAACCTTAGTATTTTATGTATAGCAACTTTTTATGGTTGTGTTGAAAAACACAATTACACACTTGTGTTGATGGATGTATGGATTTGAATGATTTTGTGAGATGAACTGTGGCATCACTTTTAAGGCTCTCATGACATATGAAAATGTAATGCAATTATGTGGATGTAAGCTATGAGATGCAATTGTTTTTGTATTTTTGATTTTCATGTTGTTTTTGTATTTTGTTTAATTTGACCAAAGGGCTTATTGTGCCTTTGGGGATTTTTGATTTGACCAAAGGCTTTAAGATGCCTTTGGAGCTTTTGTTTGATTTTGACCAAGCGGTTTAGTTACCCTTGGAGCATTTATGGTGATTTAATTTTGATTTGACCAAAGGGCTTTAATATGCCTTTGGAAATTTTGTTTGATTTTGACCAAGCGGATTGGGTACCCTTGGAGCATTTTTGTGATTTGATTTTGACCAAAGGGCTTTAAGATGCCTTTGGAGATATTTTTTAATTTTGACCAAGCGGATTGGGTACCCTTGGAGCATTTTTATGATTTGATTTGACCAAAGGGCTTTAAGATGCCTTTGGAGCTTTTGTTTGATTTTGACCAAGCGGATTGGGTACCCTTGGAGAATTTTTGTGATTTGATTTGACCAAAGGGCTTTAATATGCCTTTGGAGCTTTTTTTTTATTTTGACCAAGCAGATTGGATACACTTGGATCATTTTTGTGATTTGATTTTGACCAAAGAGATTTAAGATACCTTTGGAGCTTTTGTTTGATTTTTGACCAAGCGGATTGGGTACCTTTGGAACATTTTTGTGATTTGATTTTTATAACATATATGATGTTTTTGATTTTATGACATATTTGAATGTTTTTGATTTTATGACATATTTGAATGTTTTTGTGTTTTATGTGACATATTTGAATGTTTTTGTGTTTTATGTGTGAAATGCCTTTATATGAATGATATTGAGAGGTTTAGGCTCTTCAACACCATATAATAATATAATGTGATATGCTCCAAGTCCCATTCTTTATGAAATCATGTATGGGCCTATCCAATTTGCCATGGACTTGTCTCAAAAATGCGGTGGTAGGTTTGAGTTATGCTGATTTTCTTTGAGCACTAAATCCCCAACCTTGAATTCCCTTAAGTGGAATTTATTATTGGAAGCTTGCACAAGGTAATCTTGGTAAATGTGAAGATGCTCTAAAGCATTAACTCAACATTCATCAAGAAGCATAAACTGATCAATGTGACCTTTTCGTGTGGCATCATCATCTATGAAGTCTTTTAATATTATGTGTAGAGTTGGGATTTCTAACTCTAGTGGCATGATGGCCTCAGTGCCATATACTAGTGAAAATGGTGTTACCCTCGTGGGTGTCCATATACTAGTCCTTTATGCCCATAGTGCAAGAGGCAACTGCACATGTCAATCCTTGTGATGGTCTTGCACCATCTTCCTCAAGATGGAGACTATTGTTTTTTTTTAGGCTTCTACTTGCCTATTTGCTTGTGGATAATAAGGAGTTGAAAAACTATGCTGAATATAGTACTTGTTCATCAAAGCATGCACATTTTTTTCTTGAAATATGGACCATTATCCAATATTATATTTGAAGGGACCCCAAAATGACTTATGATATTATGGAGTATAAACTCCACAATCCTTGGTCTATTTGTCGATGTTAAGGGGATCGCTTCAACCCATTTAGGAAATATTATGTGGTTGTTATGATGAATGTATGTTGGTCTGAGGATGGGGGTGAGATCTTCCTAATCAATTCTAGTCCCCATTACGAGAATGGCCATGCTGCCTGGATGGCTTGCAAGGCTTGTGATGGTAAGTGTGTTAGGTTTGCATGATGCTGGTACTTAATATATTTCTTGACATACTCACAACAGTACTTTTCCATTGCGGGAAAATAGTAACCCATTCTCAAGATGCACTTAATGATGACCATGCCACTGAAGTGATCGCCACACATGCCATCATGAGCTTGTGAAATTTCCCATGATGCTTCCTGGGGCTCAAGACAATGGAGTAACACTCCATCATATCCTTGTCTGTAAAGGATTTCTCCTAGAAAGATGTATCTTGTTGCTTTTTATTTGAAAATTTACCTTTTAGTATGTGATAGACCTTGAGGTATCATTCCAAGTTTTAGGAAGTCTCACAATTGGAAAATTCAATCCTGATAAGCCATAGCTTCTATGGAAAGTATGACTTGCTCTTCCTATTTTCCTTATCTAGTGAACACGAATCGAGGAACAACTCTATGGTGTATGGTTGTGCGACACTCCATAGGCCCTTGGGAGATCAAAGACATCCAAGGTGATGTTTGCAATAAATCTCTTACTATGAAGGACCAATCCTTATTTGGTTCGATGTTGATCATGTTGACTGATTCTTAATTGTCAAAAACCTCACGGTGTATTGCTGAGTGTGAAAGCATTTCACATGAATGTTCATAAAATCAATAGACAAATTTTGAGGGATTAAGGATCCCAAAGAAGCCATGGTGTCTGCAAGTCTATTTGACGTACAAGGGATTGCCTCGATGTCGTACCATTCCAGCTGAGCTAGGTAGATGTCAAAAAGTTCCTTGTAAGTCTTCAAGAGTGGGCACCTGCATTAAAATAGTCCTTTGACTTGTTTTACTATGAGCAAGGAGTCACCTAAGATGTTCAATATTTTAATGCCCATTGCAACTACTATTTGGATTCCCAATATTAGGGCTTCATAATCTATGTTGTTGTTCATGCAAGGGAAGTATAGTTTGAATGATAAGGGTAAAGGAGCATCCTGCGATGTGATAAAGACAATGTCTACTTTGCACCCTTGTTCACACTTCAAAACATCAAATAACAATGATATATATCTTTCTCTCTTAGGTTCTTCGAGTTCTGGTGGATCTGATAATGCAAATACCACATCATCAGGAAATTCTATAGTGATAGGCTTATTATCCTAAAGAGGCAGCTTTGCTAATTGATCTGCTATGACTTGTCCCTTAATGGAATTTTGGCTTATGAAATCTAGATCAAATTCTATCAATAGCATCACTTTGTGGTATATGTATTGTGATGTCTTGTTCATCATGTACTGCAAAGTATTTTGTTTTGATATGACATAGGTTGTATGGCTCAAAATGTAGTGTCACAATTTTTGAGTTGCGAAGACCACTGCTAAACACAAATTTTTTACATAGCATATCCTAGGTCATAACTCATCATGGTGCGGCTAATGTAATATATGGATTGCTCTTTGTCTTGTGCATTATTTTGGACTAACATGGTGCCCAATGCAAAATCAGTAGCTGATATATAGTAAAAATGGTATGTCTAGCCTTGGTGGAGCTAATACTGGCAGTGTTGCCAGATAAGTTTTGATTTTTGCAAAATCTTGATGGCATTCTTCATCCCAATGAAAGGGGACCTCCTTGCGTAGCAATCGATTCATGGGTTGGCATTTATCTAACAATTGCATGATGAATATTTTGATGGATGCTATCTTGCCTTGTAGGATCCTTAGCTCCCTAATGTTGGTAGGGGCGACCATTTACAATATAGCCTTTTACCTTTGCAGGATCGACTTCGATGCCCCTCTTGGATAGATGAATCCCAAGAGCTTTCTATAAGTCACATAAAATACATAATTCTTAGGAATTAATCAAACATTGTGCTCAATGAAGCCATCGAAGACTTGTCTAAGGACTTCAGTGTGCTCTTGTCATAATAGGGACTTGGCTAGTAAGTCATCCATGTAATATTCTAATATATTATGCATATAGTCATGGAATATGTATGTCATGGCCCACTGATATATGGAACCAAAATTTTTGAGGTCGAATGGCATCACTTTGTAACTGAATGTTACCCATAGGGTAATGATTTGGATTTGGTTGTATCCAAAAAACCATCCATTAGGGAGAGCATCTCATGACCTACAGTTGTGTCTACCAAGGCATCTATGTTTGGCAACAATAATGAATCCTTTGGTGTTGCCCTATTTAAATATCTAAAGTTTATGCAGATACAAACTCTTCCATTGGGTTTTCCCATGGGTACCATTTTTGACACCCATTCAAGGTAGTTGATAGGAACTATGAATACTGCATCCAGTAGTTTTTGCAATTTGTTCTTCACCATCAAAGCAATGGTTGGATGCATTTTTCTCAAATTTTTCTTGACTGGCTTCTTCGTGGGATCCAATGAAAGGTTGTGAACAACTAAATTTGGATCTATCCCTCGCATGTCTTTGTAAGTCCAAGCAAAAATATTTGGCCTCTCTTTGAGGAGAGGGATTAGGATGGCTTGTTCCTATGGATATATACTTTCTCCAAACTTGACTTTCTTTGGCTAGGTAGGATCGTCGCTGATGTCCACTTTGAAATTTGCTTCTATAGCCATATGTGACCCATCCTACAACTGGTGATGTGTGGGTATCAAGTGAATATCATCAATAGGATTTATAGGTCCTACTGACTTAGTATCCAAACCATCATGGAACATATCATATGCACAACCTAATGTAAAATGGAATGATTGCAACATATCTTCATTAGGTAAAATATCTTTTGGCTCTATTGGTGAATTAGCGTGATCCCAATGAATAGCCTGCATGTTGAGACACAAAGGTTTAGTGGGCTCTGTCAGGTTACGAAGTGGAGTGGTTAAATCAATGGAGATTGTATTGATGGATGGGATGAAATCTTTAGGACCACATGGGTGTAATCTTGTTTCAAGAGTTTTCCTTCCATGAATCTCTGGATCTGGTCCATGAGCTGATCAGATAATAGGATCATTAGGATCTAAGAGCTCCCTAAATGTAGGCAAAGAGGGATTGACCATGTGATGAATGACATTCAAGTCAATAGGTCTTCCCAAAAACTGCAAGCCAGGGTCTATGACACGAAGTACTACTTCTCTTTCCACCAACATATTGACTTGTCTTAAATGGTGATATCCAAGATAAGCCATCTCATTCTCATCCTCAAAATTGTCATCACTTATCCAAAAGCCATTAGCATTAGTGTGTGGTCCTAATATGAGAGCTCATGTATTGGCCCTAAGTAGGCCATCTATGTTTCATCCTCATATTCTTCATCATTTATGAAGAATCCATTTGTGTTAGTATGCTTCCCCAAGTCATGGGGCCATTGCCTTACCCATAAGTAGGCTCTATTTGTTGAGTCCTCTGACTCATAGTCACTTTCATCTGATATGTACCCACTCTCATCATGGATGGACTAGAGAAAGTTTTGTAAATAGTGAGGTCCATGATCGGCCAAGTCCTCTAGTGCTTCATCATATTTTTCCACATATGCATTTTCTTCTTGCTCACAATACCACGAGTTATAACCTATTGGGGTAACATCAATTGTGTATCTTGGATGATACGTCTCAAGAGGTGGTATGTTTACTGTGGCCACTTGCTTGTTGCTCAAATATATTGCATTTGGTGGATGATAAGAAATAAAATCAATGTCTTCTCCTAACCCCAAGGTTAATCTATCTAATACTGCTTCTAGAAGGTCATCTTGACCTTTGATGTGATATCCTAATCCAAATCTATCAAATGGGAGTTGGTATTATGGCTTGAATGGCCACCTACATCCCTGATCATATCTACCAAGATTGTAACCATACCAATGGCAATTCTCAAAATAGGTTAGAGCAAACTCAGGATTAGAGAGGTAGAGAACATAGACAGTGAATAGCCCATCATCATCCTTGTCTATATTTGTAGATTTGTAGGTGTAATCTAGGCCAACATAGATGAATTTTGTTTGGATGGGAGGGATTCCAAGCGGAACCACTATTCCCACTGGTGGTCTTAGATATTTCGGTTGTCCCATGTTGTGTGTAGATTCTATGATAGGCATAAAAGTTATGTTCTACACAAGATACTATCCTATCCCTATGCTTGCCAAGTGTATAGTTGCAAGTGAGGTGAATGACCCCACGGATGACACTAGCGAAGTGGGGTGATAGCCATCATCTTCGACTTGGTCTTAGTGATCTTCTTCCTCCATGGGAGTTGGACTCTCTTTAATAGCTATGGTTAGAGTTTCCTTGAGTTTATTTTTCTCAACCATAAGTACCTTTAACTTCTGATCATTCTTTGGTTTAGGCGTTAATGATTTACTAGAAGCATTAGTAGCTTTGTGTGCAAGATGAGGTGTTGATGCAGATGGGTCCTTTTGTGCCCCTTTATCTTTATTATCCAGTTGAATATTAGCGATGAAGGCCTTATCGATAGGTGGGACAAAGGAATCATAAATTCTCCTAGACAATCTACCTGGTGAACATACTTGAATGGCTCTTCATCGGCCATCACCATGTAGACTTTGTTATCATGCACATACTTGACACATTGGTGTAAGATCAACGGAACACATCTCATGTCCCTTATCCAAGGTCTCCCTAGGAGGATGTTGTATTGCATGGCCCCTTCCAAGACATGACACATCACAGGTATGGTCTTATGCTCCACCTTGATAGGTAGGACTATTGTTCCCACAGTATTGCATAAAGCATCATTGAAAGCTCTTAATGTGTAGGCTCTTGGAACGATATTGGACTTGGGGATTTTGAGGTGTTCTATTGTTGTTGTTGTGATGATGTTTATAGATGAACCTGTATTGATTAAGACCCGCTTAAGAAAAAAATTGTTAACTGGTGCCATGATGTGTAGTGGATGGTCTGGCAAGGTAGTAGATACTGTCTTAATCTCATAATCATAAAATCGAATCATAGGTTCCTGGAATTATTGTACTTGCCCCATAAAATGGGTGAATGCATTTGGATATTGTGGTTGACGCTCAATTGACCTTAAAATATCCATCAATATCTCCCTATGCTTTGGGGACTGCTATTTGAGCTCATAAATTGATTGCTTAGCCGGAGTAGTTTGTAAGTTTTGCTCAAGTTTACTTCGAATAGTTACCATAGGTCAAGTTGGTGGACCTGGAAGGTTTTATTACCCCTACCTCTACCTAGGTGTAGCTAGGAAGTTTATGGGAGCTGTAGGAGGTTGTAGTTGACCATACCATCTAGTCTTAGTCGCTATATTGACAATTTCAACCATCCCAACACACCCATGGGTAGGCATATCAATCTAGACCTGATTGAATTGTGCACCTTGCCCTCTAGGGACCTCATGGTTTGGCAACGGGTTTTTATAGATGCCCATATCTCTATTGTTAGGGGCCAGTGGGTTGTCCACTTTTAGTTCTCCCATCTCAATCATGTTTTGTACCTAATGTTTGAAGCCAACACAAACTTTGATATTATGCCCCAATATCCTGTGATACAGGCATAATTTATATTCCCTATATCCTTTTGTATTAGGATGGTTGGGATCCATAAAAGGTATATCAGGGAATCTAATTTTCCCACCTCGCTCAATTAATTGAAGATTGATTGCATTAATTCTGTCAATGGTGTAAAATAATGAGGGGGCTTGCATTCTTTGTTTCAACCTGATTGTTCTTTAGTTCATAATTGGCTAATGGGGGTTGTGCTTGATAATTCTAGGTTTGGTGCCCAACCCCATCCTTAGGTGTAGCCAATACCACTTGATTAACTGGAGCAGGGCTTACCTGCTTCTACTTGTACTTGCCATTTTTGTCATTCTTGTTCCACTCCTTCTTGGTTCAGAGTTTTATGGTTCCATTTTCTACTTTTATCTCCTCAATGAGCTTGGATTGTGCCAAAGATTCCTAAAATGAGGGGTATTGTTGTAGTTGTATCAAGAGGGAAATGTGCTTGGAACAACTCTTGGTGAACATCTAGACAATTTCTTCTATGGGAATGGAGAATGATAATTTTGCCATGATTTTTCTCCATCTATTCTCGTAATCCATTACTAGCTCGTCATCATAATGTCTTAAATTGGCCAGATCTGAAAGGTTTACTTTCCTCTTAACACCAAAAGAGAAATTCTTTAGAAAAGCATTCACTAGTTGTTCGAAGTTTACTATGCTATGCTTGGGTAGTTGGTTGAACCATTGGGTGGCTACACCCAAAAATGTCATGATGAATATCCTTAGCATAAGAGCATCATGTTCTTTGAGATGAAAACATGCATTGATGAAGTTGGTGGCATGCTCTTGTTCATATTCTTCACCTTTAAACTTCTCTAGTCTAGGCATATCAAAGTGCTTAGGATAGGGAGGGCTAGGAACTGATAGACACAATGGTTGTTTGTGTATTTTGTTCAATGTTGGTGAGTTCCCAACTGCATCTTGTTTCTCAAAGGCTTTCATATTTTTAGCAAGCTCTTGAAATGCCCTTGATGCATGGATTTACTCCTCTTGTAGGCCTACTCGGGGTGGTGATGGAGGTAACTCTCTATCCATTTGACTAGATCTATTTTCTTCCCTTCTACAAGAGGATTCAAGATGTGTCTAACCTAGCTCTATTAATTTTACCATTTCATCTCCATTTGGGTTCCTCTCATTATTTGGAGGGTGAATTTGTTGTGGATCACTTTTTTGTCTAATGCGCTCCTCTATTGGTGAGTTAATGCATTGATTTATTTTATGATCACTTCCACTTGTTTGTTGGTTGTTGCGAGCTAGCTACTCAGCTTGTTCTCTCAAATGTTGCTCATGTTGGTGCAACAACCATTATCTCTATTTATCTTATTCAAGAGCATCCACAATCTCTTGCTATTTGCATAAGGCATTCTCTAACCGTCACATGTGATTAACTTGCGTAGTCGTAGAGGAATCATGCTTATTTGACCTTGTCCTAGCTATTTTTATTTGCAGATCTCTCTCAAATGTTTTTTCTATTTCCTCGTTCTTGCTAGCTAATGTGACTTGCTCAGTATATTTTTGATTGTCTCTATGATTAGATTTTATGTGTTTGTTGTGGGGTCGTCTTGAGGTACCCCCAGTTTGATAAGTATGCTTAGAAGTCATAGTTAGTGAGCTTCCAGATGTGGAATTCTCTATGGCTATGGTTCTGGGAGGTGGCCTCGGATGCAACCGATCCAAATCATCCAATTGTCTTATTTTCCATGGTTGGTCCCTAGGGATGCCATTCACTCCAATGAGGTCATAGTCTAATGGAATCCTTCCTCTTATTTGAAGGATATATTCCTATTTGATGTCTATGATTGGATGTATTTCTAGTTTCTTGCCCCTCAGTGGGCTGATCTGTTCTAAGTATTTCATGTGAACGTTGAGATATCTTAGATCTTGTGTGCCCTTTTTGTGATGAGGGTTTCATGGTACTTTCTACCCTCCAAGAGGATGGAGAAGGTGAAACCTCATCATCTCTATGTGAAGAACGGGGTCTAGAACCCTCTCTATGTGTATGTGAGGAGGAAGCTCTTGAAGCTTCCTCATGTCTTTGAGAATTTTCTATGTTTGGAGGAAAATCTTGAGGTTTCCTCCTATCTCTTTGAAGATGATGGTCATGAGGCCTCTTTGTGTTTATGATATGTAGTTTATTTTTGTGGTTCCCTATGAGGGGTTTCTCAAGGATATCCCCCAAGGTTTGATTTATCACCACTTAGACTTGTATAACTGTGTCTTACGGTCTTCCGAGTAGGTCTCTCAATGTTACTATGACTTTGCCTAAGGTATGTGTTGTTTCAGACCCTCCCTCGATGTCAAACCGGGGATGTCTACTTCTTGTTTTAACCATCATTTTGGAATTTAGCTTTTGTGTTTGTACTTTAGATATGACCAAACAATATCACACAAATATTTATATCGATTATATATTTGAGTGTGCCCTAAATGTTTGATGTATTTTGATGCTTTGTTGTTCCTTGCTTCTTGCTTCAGATTTGGAATGAGAAGACTCATCCATAGTGATAATCAAGAGTACTCATTCCAAACATGATTTCCCAAAAGAGACTAGGGTACATCACTAAAATCCTATTGGGGGGTTTGCCTAACTCTTCCACTATGAACCAATGAATGTTCTAATAGTGGGAGACAGTTTGAACACAAGTATCTTAGTGTCACTATGAAAAGATTCTTCTAGGAGAATCTAGGGGGCAAATTTGTGGAAGGAGATGAATTCCAATGTCACCGGACTGAATTGAGGGTTGGTGATGAAATCCAACTCCCGAAAGTTTAAATGATACATGTGTGGATGGTGTTCATTTTAATATTGCATAACATAAAGTGCATCATATAGCAGCCATGAGCATTTCCTACATGCCTAAGTGTAAAATGCATTTCAATATTCAAAAAGATGTATGAAATACTATGATTTGTATGAGCGCACTTTATTTTGTGCAAATATGGCCTTTTAAAAAGGCCTCAAAGCAAGAAAACAACATACAATATCTAGCATGTTGGATTCTAGGGTGAACTTTTTAGGCATAAGCCGCTGTTCCTAGCAACGCCTAGTGAAAATATAAAAGAATATCTAAGATATGCAATCGCCTAGTTCATTCTTTTTTTATTATTTCAATTTTCAAACATAAATGTGCTTTAAGTTCTTTGTTTTAGACACACAAGCAAAAATAAAGTTGTAATATATCATAAAGGTTGTACCAACCTTTGGTCTAGCTCAGAGAGTCAGTGTTTTAACCTTTGCTACACTCCACTGTTGGTCGTTGTCGACCATATCAGTTGGTTCTTGGCTGCTGTTAGCATGAGTGACTAAGTATCTGTTGGCCGCTGTGGCTCAGAGCAGCTGATTTTTTGCCACTATAGATCAAAGTGGCTAGCTTTGTACACAGAATTAATTGAGTATCTAGGAAGAAAAATAAAATTCAACGGAGGTCTCACTGTGATTACCATCTGTAGCAACCTCGAGATGCATGAACCACTCTACTTTACTTGCAGTATTATACCCAAAATGAAATGGAAAGACCATGAAAATCATATAATGTAGAAATAACAAAGATAAATCATTTTATTGATATTGAAACTCAGTTATATGTTGGTACCTATTATGGATACCCATTTTGATATAATATGGCTACAAGTGGGCATAATGCCCCCCTTTGCAAAAGGGTGGTGCACTTTTTAAAGGCTTATCGATTTCATACACAAAAATGTATGAGGGCTTACAAATGCCTCCTTCTGTAGGTCTGTTTCCTAGAGGGATCTCTTTGCTCGTGTACGCTTCTAATTTCGTTTGGTGAACCTGTGGACCTGTGAGAAATGAAACAACAACACACACTTAGATGTCCGAGAATGCCTCCTCGGATGACGTTGTTAGTATTGAATATAACAAATGAAAGCAAGTGCAAATTAGACTACTGCTATGAATGTGAACGAATGAAATAATACTATGCTAATGATATGCTTAAACAAAATAATGAATCTAATGTCTAAACCCTAAGTCAAACCTACGGGCCACTATCCAAGACAACGACTGCTAAAGTTATTCTCATTCTTCTTTGCCCCAAATCTATGGATCAAAGCTTGTATCCTGATGTTGAAATAATAGGTGCTATGCTATTCAATCCATTAGGGCTTCACCGTACACATGATCTCCAAGTGAACTCTTTGAGTCTCGAAAGATCTCCTCAATGACCAAGATTGATTGGATAAAAGATCGATCATTTGGTGCTCTTAGGCTTGCACCTTTTATAGTGTGAAACCCTAGGTCTATGTCCAAGTCCTAGGAATGAATTTCTCATGCATAGTGCAAGTTAGCATGAGAGGATTTTTGTCTTTTCTATGTTTGGAGGCCAGTTTAACTGAAATATAACTACCAACTTGAGTCTCCTATGTGAACTGGTCATTAGCATAAGAAGCTTTAGTCCTTTGTTTATGTTTGGAGACTATTTAACTAAATTCTAAATGCAAAATCAAGTCTCTTATGTGAAATGGTCATGAAAAGGAATACAAAGTTACTCCCGCTCACCTTTATTGCATGCAGACTACCACTTTCCCGTGATTAGGCTTGTTGTCGATAAAACTACTTTTAAGGTTTAGCCACTGTTGTCTATAGCAGCTAAGGTCTGGCCACTATCATCTATAATGGCTAAGTTTTGGCTGCTATAGGCTTGAGCGACTAGGATCTGGCCACTCTAGGCTTGAGCAGCTAGGATCTGGCTACTCTAGGCTTGAGCAACTAGGATCTGGCCACTCTAGGCTTGAGCGGCTAGGCCTGGATGGCTTGAAAAGGCCCCAAATGAGTGGTGATAACCACTATTGATGCTTGGAAAGTCCAAGATTATATCATATGATCTTTTGAAAGTGTTTATGTGAGTAGATCCCTTAAAAATGACATGTTTTAGGTGTCTACAACTAGTCTTGATCATTTTTTTTAAACCAAATTCTTGAATATTTTGAGTAATATTTTATTGGAATACTTTTCTTGGTTGTTTCCTTATGGGTAATATGGTGTTGATCATTTTTGTTGCATTTTGTATTTGACACATGTCTTGGCAACTTCCTTGTATTTAAATGGTATTCCATTATCCACAATCAAGATAGAAGGGATCCCATAATGGCTAATGATTCGGTTGAAGATAAATTTGGAAGCTTGAATTCTTATTGTAGAGGATAGAGGCATGGAATCAACCCACTTGGTAAAGTATTTTGTGGCAATGATAATGAATTTATGACCATATGATGATTAAGGGTCTATTTTCCCTATAATGTTTAATCCCCAAGAGAAGAAAGGCCAAGGTGATGTGAGTGGTTACAATTCTTGAGAAGAAGCATGGACAAGATTATCATGTTGTTGATATTTTTACATCTCCTAACATAGTTATAAGTGTCTTTCTCCGTGGATTACCAATAGTAACCCATTCTAAGGAGGTTTTTGGCTATGGCTAGCCCACTAAAATGTTTTTCATATGATCCATCATGGGATTATTTGATGATTGTTTAGGCTTCTTCCTCATTTACACATCTAAGGAGTATGCCCTCAAAAGAGTATTGATATAATATACCTTCATTGATGACATATTTTTAAGCTTTTAGTCTAAATTGTCTATGTTTTTTGTGGTTGAATCCTTTAGGGAATGCTCCTTTTTTGAGGAATTTAAGGATGTCTTGATACCAAGGTTCTTGTGATGAATTTAATTCAATAATGCAGATGTTTAGAGGTTGTAGGCAATATTTTAATTTTGAAGGTCATTTTCTTAATCTTATAATACTAGAGGCTTCTTCATCCTCTACTTCCAATGGAATAAGGGATGTTGTTGTGGCCATGGCATCGACATGGCAATTGCAAGATTGTGGAATAGCTTCTATGTCATATTTGTTAAAATAAGTTATTATATTATCTATGATATCTTTGTAAGGTTTTAATTTGTCATAATTAGTCTAATAAACACCATTGATTTTTTTAATTACCAATTGTCATAGTATATTGTTAAGGTTTTAGTTCCAAGCTTTAATGCAACTCTAGGACCTAAGATCAATGCCTTATATTTTGTTGCGTTGTTTGTGCATGAGAATCACATTTTAAAATATAATGGTATAAGTTTTTGTTTTAGTGTGACCAAAATTATTCTTTCTCTTGCACCTTTGATGCATCTTGCTTTGTCAAGTATAAGACCTAAAACTCAAGATCTTGGGCTTCTATAGCTAGGATTGTTTCATAGGAAAAAGTGATGTTTGAGGGATTTTTTGACTTTAAGGGTGCAGCAACAAGTTTATAAAATATAAATTATCCCTTTAATGAATTTTGGATAATGTATTTAAGA
Organism: Wollemia nobilis; assembly: GCA_028583015.1. Classification (NCBI taxonomy): domain Eukaryota; kingdom Viridiplantae; phylum Streptophyta; class Pinopsida; order Araucariales; family Araucariaceae; genus Wollemia; species Wollemia nobilis. The sequence continues at coordinate 915,761 of JAQPPZ010003287.1, read as the reverse complement.
TCAAATTCACTGAGGGATATGACCCATTTACTGGTCCTCCTTGATAGGTATGGTTTTGACATAAGGTATCATAAGGGATCGAATCTTGCTATGATGAAGATATTTTGGTTGAGCATGTAATATCTAAATTTGAGGAAGGATAAAATAACTATTAGGCACAACTTTTCTAATGGTGTATAATGAGTTTCATAATTCACTAAAGTTTTACTTATGTATTAGACATATTGAGCCAATAAGGCTCTAAGGGCATGCTCCATAAAAACTATGTATGGTAGCAATGGTTAGGTTGAATTAGATGATATTAAGATAGGTGGAATTAAAATACAAGTTTTTATAGATTTAAAAGCCCTTTGACAGTCACTATCCAATATAAATTTGGTATCTTTCTTAAGAATCCTCAAAAAGGGTTGACATTTATTTGCTAATTATAAAATGAACCTTTGGATGGCTTGTAATTTACCTTGGAGGCTATGTAGTTAAATCAAATTTATTGGTGGTGTAATTTTTTTTATTGTCATGATTTTAGAAGGGTCCAATTCAATTCCACAATGGGACACAATAAACCCTAGTAAATTTCCTGATGTTACCCCAAAGATACATTTTTTGGATTTTAGCCTAACTTTGTATTCTCATAATTTTTTTAAAATGCATCTTAGGTCTTGAACATGATTTTATCTTTTATTTGAATGACCTAAGAGGTCATATACATAGTATTATATTGTATTGTTCTTATCCTCATGAAAGATATATGTCATGGCTCTTTGATATGTTGCTCCTATGTTTTTGAGTTGAAAAGGCATGACTTGATAGTAAAGTATTCCCTAATGTGTTGTGAAGGCCATTTTGGATTGGTCTTTAGGAGTAATTTTTATTTGATTGTAACCTAAAAATCCATCCATAAAATATAAAATTTTAGATCCTATAGTGAAGTCTACTATCATGTCTATGTTTGGTAGAGGGAAGTCATCTTTAGGACATGCACTATCTATGTCCCTAAATTCCATGTAAATTTGAAAGGATCCCTCTTTATTAGAAATGGGGATAATGTTGGAGATACAAACTAAATATCCTATGGATTTTATGAAGCCCACATATAATAGTTTTTGGAGATTATCCTCAACTAAAAAAGATATTTTGGAAGGCATTTTTCTTAATTTTTGTTTAATTGGTTTAGCATATGGATGCACAAGGTGGTGCACTACTAGTGAGGGATCAAGCCCAAGCATGTGATCATATGTTAAAGAAAATATATCATGGAATTATTTTAAAAGGTTCATGTATTTTGTTTGCTCATCTTGGGATAGTAATTTTCCTAGTTTAAGGATTCAAGGATTTTGTGTTTAGTACCAATATTGACATCTATTGTTTCTTTGATTAAGGTTTATGATTCATATTCAAAATGAGGAGGGGTGGCTAATAACCCTAAGTTTTTTAGCCCTTGTGGGTCTAATAATGCATGTTCTAAGTAGTTGTGTATAATCTAAATTAAAAATCCATTCAAAATATTACTCAATGTGATCTTGATCACAAGATTATTCAACGTTGCATTCCTTTTGAATTGATGGGCAAATGTTAACATGTTGATGCTAGCAAAACCTATGGTTTTTTGAGGTATTTCATTGAGAAGTGAACATAGTTATTTCTCATATTTGTCACCCCATTGGGAGCCATGCAAAGAGTTGGAGTAACTTTATTTATTTTTTTCTTCTAATAAAGGTGACGGTTCATTTTTGTTGGGGATGTGTCCAATCCCAAATTTTCCTGGTCAAGGTTCTTTGATACCTTACTCAAAATTATCTAAGTCTTTGCCTTGGTAATCCATGTTGAATAATATTTGTTTTGATACAAAAAATATTGGTGACATGTAACATGATGCATATGTTCACTAGCTGGGCATGAAATTACAATCTTGGATTCTTACATCAAATGTAGCTCCCCCATAGATGAAAGTGTAAGTGCCTATTTAAAATTTTAGTTCTTTCCTACTAAGTAAACATGTAGAGTGAGGGGAGAGAAATAGATATACCAACTCTATGAAAGGATAAAAATTGGGATGAATTAAGTTGAATGGATATTTCAAAGAGGATTGGGGATCATCCCTTAAGTTTATAAGGGGTTATTCTAATGTTTCCTTCCCTTTGTTTATCTTCGATGAGTTGGATGGTAGTGTTGGTTGAAGTGAGGGACAAATATTAAATTCATAAATATCTAAGAGGTTCCATAAGGCAAAATGCTTTGGATCTCTAGGGATATGGATAATCCTTCCTTGATATTCATACTTGAAGCATTGATGTAAGGAGGAAAGTACTATTTTCATGGCATGTATCTAAGGTCTCCCAAGCAACATGTTATATGTTACATCACATGATATAACATAGAAGATGGTGTTAAGGATGCACAAACCTACAATTAAAGGTAAATTTATGGTTCTCATCACCTCCATTTATTCATTACCAAATGCTCTAATAATATGATATAATTTTTGCAATTCTTTTATGCTCAAGTTAAAATTTTATAAAAAATTGGTGTTGCAAACATTTAAGGCTGACCCATTATCTACTAAGACCCTTTTTATTTGATTATCCCCTACTTGAGCTATAATATAAAGAGGTAAATTCCCTAATATGGTTTCAAGGGGTGTGTATGTTTCATGAAAAGCTAATATGACACTATTTATTCCAATGAAACCAATTATGTTGGTGATGCTATTAGGAGATATATGTTGGGGGACCTCTTGTTCACTTAGAAGTTTTAGCAATATTTTACTGTGAGTGGGTTATGTTTTTAGTAATTCTAGAAGGGATATTTTTATGTTTATGTTTTCTAATTGTTGTCATATATCAAAAGAGAGTAGGATGTTCTTAGGAGGTGTGAGGACCAAAGGTGATCTACTAGAAATATTTACTTTAGTATTGTGAGGGATGACTAAGGGTGGTTACTCAGACTATTAATTTTTGGCTTCTTATCTAGTTATTACATAAGACAATTTTGATATATGAATGATACCTACAAAATTGATATATTTTTTATCATGTGTTGGCAATGGGTTTTAAAAAATCCCTAAGATTTTGTTAGGAGTGTCTAGTTTATTACAAACAATTTTTACTTCTTCTATAAAATCTTGAATGAGATTCTTTAGAGTGATGCACTTGTTTTTTGTGTATCATTTTGTATGGTGATAATCAAAATTTTCATCATGTTTGTGCCAATTGGAACTCTTTTGTAGTATCCCAAGTTTTTATGGGTAAAATTTCCTTCTAAAGAACATAAGTTTATATTAAGAGGGGGGTGAACAGTATAAGATCAACTTTTACTTTTCTTTCCCAAACAATATTATCTAATATATCAATGGAAATCATCACACACAATAGAGACACCAATTTAACATGGTTCACCCAATATGGGATACTCCACAGAGAAAATATTTCACTAAAATTTTCTCAACAAATCTCTTGGTAATCCTTCCTTATTACAATGTTTATGGACCTCTATCCAAAGGAGATACCAATATCCTAATCAAGTTCATGGATTCTATCCATAGGAGAACTATTTACCCTTAGTTGGTTCATGGATATCTATCCATAGGAGAACTTCTTTTCCTATATGCTAGTTGGTGATCTTCTAGAAGACTATTGCCTCCACTACAATAGCTTGTGGATGTCTCTCTACTGAAGACCTCTATCCTCACTTAGAAGACCTATATCCTCACTATCCTAGCTAATGTATCTCTATCCATTGGAGACTACTATCCTCTACTCTATCACCTCCAAATCTTACTCTCAACTTTGCTCAATATTTATCTCAAATCTACACTAAACATTATTCTCAGTCTAGCACAAATATTCTCAACAAGTCTTCACCAAGAATTGCCTCAAATATTCTCAACGAGTTTTCACCAATACTTGTCTCAAATATTCTTGTAAGCTTCCATAAAATATCACACAAATATGTCCTTAGGCTTTCACAAAATATTATTCAACTCTTTCCTTAAGTCCCCTCTAGGACTTACTCAAATTTGCTCACAAGATTTCACAAAATCTTGCTTAACTTTGTCCTTAAGTCCCCTATAGGACTTACTCAAATATTCTCATAAGCTTTCACAAAATCTTGCTTAAATTTGTCCTTAAGTACCCTCTAGGACTTACTCAAATATTCTCACAAGCTTTCATAACAAAATATTTCTTAACTCTGTCCTTAATTCCCTCTAGGACTTACTCAAATATGCTCACAAGATTTCACAATAAAATTTTGCTTAACTCTATCCTTAAGTCCCTTCTAGGACTTTCTCAAAACTATTCACTAGCTTTCACAAAAGCTTATTCAAATCAATTGCAAAACTTGCATACAAAACTCAACTTAATCTTTTACAAAAAACTTCTTCAATACCACAAACAAGTTTCACTCAGAATCTTGTTTAACTACAAAAAAATATAGAGAATTATTAGAGACTCAATATGTTTCACACTCACAAAACACTCAATCAATTTCAAACTCTCTTTGAAATCAATTCAAAAACAAAGTATAATTTGTTTCACAAATCTTGAACTATCACTCCAGTACTTTCAACCAAATTCATTCAACCATTCACTCAATGAAACACAACTTGCTTTCAAACCTTAACTAGGTGTTTCACTATACTTCCAAAAAATCACACTATGGAACTCAAACCTTGACTCAAGATGATTCCAAATTTGCATAACAATGATACTCATGTTATTTCACAAACCCTAGTTCAATATATTTCTCAATATCACATAACAATGATACACATGGTCTTTCACAAAACCTAGTTCAAGATAGTTCTAAATATCACATTCAAATGTTCTCATAAATATTCACCAATAATGCATATGAAAACTCACTCAAATTTTTCCAAAAATGCTTATCAAACAATCCTTTTCACTCCAACTTTGCATTTCACAACATTCAAGCCAACAATATTTCACTCAAAAGGAAGATGTGCCTGTTGCGGGCCAAAGAAGGTTAAATTTTTCCTACTTTTGTCACATGCCCGTGCATTTAATTTATCAACCCAAGGAGCTTCGTAAACTTGCGAAGGGTCTGAATAAGATTTCTTAAAATACCACTTGAGATGAGTCCACTAATTCTACTATTGGGGGGTGTTTTCAAAATGGTTTTCAATCACTCATGCACTCCTCAATAATTTACGTAAGAAGAAAATAATTAAATCTATGAAAATAAAACATTCACACATTCCTGAAAATGAATCTACTACAAATAATGGAAATAGCAATATGGTAAATGACCCTATAAAAGCAATAAACTAATCTAGAAAATAGAAGAAAAGTGGGGAAGAAATACTAGCTTGGAGTGGGCCCAGGCTCCAGCAGCTTCTTGCTGAACATGCGCTTAGAACTCTTAGAACTGTAATATATTTATCAAAGTATTACAATATCTATCTATCTCTATATCTCTATATAAATATATATCAATCTATATCTCTTAGAGCGGTCTACGTGTGTTTATATAACACACCCACAAAAATTTTGTTACAAAGAGGTTACAACAGTTGATTCATCCCAGACTAAATTAAGACAGTCTGGTGAATGCAATCGACGTCTGCTTAAAACTAGCATTTGGTTCTAATGGCGATGTGTTCACTGATTGGTTTGTGCTTCACTTGGCATTGGTAAGATGCTTTCATACATTGGTGCGATCTCCAATTTAGATCTACATGATGTAGAGTTGGAACTACACTAGTCGTTGTTGTCCACGATGTCCAAATCTGGTCAACGGGCAAAGAACAGAGGTGCCTTCCCTATGAGGAAGGCACCTAAGTATATCGGGTGCCTTCCCTATATGAAAGGTGTCTTACTACCATGGCACCTTCCTGGAAGAGGAAGGCACTTACCTTCTGTTGGTGCCTTCCTATGAGAGGAAGGTGCTTGCCTTCTAGTGGTGCCTTCCTTATGGGAGGAAGGCACTCACCTTCTATGAGAGGAAGGCACTTGTCTTCTAGTAGCACCTTCCTTATGGGAGGAAGGTGCTTTGCCTGTTGTGGCACCTTCTCGTCGGTGCCTTCCTTATGAGAGGAAGGTGCTTCCTTCCCTTTGGTGCCTTCTTAGAGGAGGAAGGTTCTTATCTTTCCTTGGCACCTTTTTGGAAGAGGAAGGCGCCTACTTACTCTTGGTGCCTTCCTGGAAGAGGAAGGTGCCTATGTTATCTTGGCACCTTCTTGGAAGATGAAGGTGCCTACTTTCTCTTGGCACCTTACTGGAAGAGGAAGGCACCTATGTTCTCTGCATTGATCCCAAAAGAAACAAAGTGCCAGGTACATCAAAAAGACCTCGAATTATCCAAATCTAACTAAACCAACTGTAATTCCACAGAACACACTGAAAACACACAAATTAGATAACACGCATAATTTCATCAAATATCTATATAATCATTTATAAAAGTACGCAATCCTTATTATACAACCGCATAATGATCAAGAAAATATGTACAAAATATGAGCATTTCTGGTGCTCATCATCCTCCCACGCCTAACATATGCCATGCCCTCGTGGCATCAAAACTATAGGTAGCCCTATTGACCCTTCATACTTACCATTTCTTGGAGGATTCATCTCAACCTATGGCTCGAGTCTGTCTCTTCTACATGCTGGCATCTGAAGGTGTGGCTCACCTTTTCCTACTTGGAACTGAGGGTGTGGCTGTCGACTATCCTTTTCTCATTCTGATCACTACTGGCAGTGATCTAGCTAGCATCATCTCTACTGACTGCAATGCAGCTTCAAAAACTTGCCAGAGGTCAGTGTTTGAAGGTCTGACCATTTCCAGAGGGATATCTAAATTATCCCTCATGGAAGGTACTACTTGGGCCTTGTATAATCTAGTTGCTTTAGGAGTAAGCCTTGTGTTCTCCTTTGCAATGACAGTGGCCTCCATTTGGGGGCCATATACCCCCCATCATTCCAAATACCTCCTCATAATGGAGGGTCGTCCCTGAGATGAATCATAAATATCCTAAAACTAGATGTCCTCTATCATATTGACGTAGATGCCAGAATCTCCTCACATCCTCAAGGCTACCTTCCTGGCCTCTTTGGCTACTTTCATCTCCTTGAGCAGTCATTCGAATTGTTTTCACCTTTTTGCGAATGGCTGCATATCCCACTCATCCTCTTCTGGCTCAATGAAGGTCACCTTCACCTTCTTTCAAGCCGTCCTAGGCATTTTTCCTCTAGCCTCTACAAAAAATGTGGTGGCTCGAATAGGGGTCTTCTATTTCTCCCTGGCAGATGTCTCCTCACTTCGAGGGGCCTACTCTGGAGCATTCTCTTCATTTTGTGCTGCTATCTCTAGGGGTGGTCCTTTGTTCTCCTATATGTCCAATGTCTACCCCTCAGGATCTTCTCCTCCTTCAGGTCTAGGGAGTTCCTTCTTATTCTCTATTCTTGTATGCTATTGGAGGCCCTCGTCCTACTCTGTATCACTCAGGACAATGATAAGGGGTATTGTGGGACTTCTCTTCCCTTCACTCCCAAAAATAGAGGAATTCTCCCTTGCATTTGGGATGCTCTGTCGGGCATCCAATAAAATTTCTCTCGAAGAGAATACTCATTCGACAGATGTGGGAGAATTCATCAGTACTTCTTTCACACAATAATTTTTGGTCAATGCATCCCTTATTTCCTTTTCCCTATCCTGAAGCAGCTGGTTTTCCTCTCGCAACTGCCAGAATAGCTGCTCGAGCTGGACGATCTGTTCGTCTCGTTCCTTCAACTCCCTTGCATGCTTGTTTTTGCAATCCTCCAAAATTTGTTGGGTCATCCAACAATTGGTTTACCATTCGAGCACCTCCTCCAAGGACGCATCGACTTGGTCATTGTTCTTGGAAGTCCCTACATCTTATGGGCTTCGGTTTGGCAATTCCCAGAGGGTTTTGGCTACAACATATACTTTCAGGTCACTCTGTTCTTCTTCTACCGAGAGGATTCACCATAGATGTTTCCTCCTGGGGACTAGTTCTGTCGGCCAAAACTCGTCCTCACTGCTAATAAGTGGTGCTCCTTCTTCCTCATGCTCGAGCACTAGGGAATGCCCTCTTTCCTTCGTGTTTTTGGGCACTGGTGACTGCCCTATTTCCTCTATGTTTTCGGGAACTGGTGATTGCCCTCTTTCCTCTATGAAATAGGGCAATTCCAATTTCTTGATACTCGCTATTTCCTCTATAGTGCATCTCTCGTCTTGTCCTATTTTGGCAATAGCATCGTGTCACCTTTCTTGGCCGCCATCTCCCTCTGTGTTGGGGTTCTTCCTTTGTGCTTCTGCATGGCAGACCAGTGTCGATATCAACCCATGGTGGGCTAAGGCAGATGGTGACCCATTCTAGTACCAAGCTGCTTCATCCTTCAGGGCATTCACCAAGTAGAAGGGCACATTCAAATTCCTTCCATGCACAGGTGATTGAGAAACTACACATGATTAGCGTGCAGATGGGTATATTTCCTGGTGCATGTGAAGAATAAAGAAACCTGCTCGAACATCTTCCTTAGATTCATGGGGAGGCTATTTTTGGGTAACCCCTCCTTGTCTATCTACACATTCTCCCATGGCAGCATCACCTTGGCATACGGCTTCAACAATCCACCCTTGTATACACATTCCCCTGTGAGGAGTAATCCAATCGCCTGTGAGATGAACTCGGGGGTGACTGGAATTTCTACCCCTCTTACCTGGGCTACATAGCCCCTCAAGGAGGCAGCAAACTCATTGGCTACCTCCATATCCTAGCCCTGACTGACTAGGGTACAATATTCGATCCATCCCTCGGCCTCAAAATGTATCTTCACCGCTCCTCTGATTCCGGTTGTATCACCTGGTTCATTCTTCTTCACTGCATGATTCTTAGACCTTCCTCCCATGGCGCCTTCCCTTACTACTACTATTTTTTTTGTCCTTCCTTCCTCAGGAAGGCACCTTCTTATAGGGAAGGCACCTAACCCTAGCAGTTATGGAAGGCACCATATCATTGGCACATGGTTCCGGCTATGGGGGGGATATGATATTTATGATGGTGGTATCTTTTTTGGTACTACATATTTTATAAATAATTATATAAAAATTTGAATTAACATGCATGTACCTAATTCGGTGTTTCAGGCATCATGAAGGTCGTTGATTCATTGATTTGTGACACGGGGGAGGGGTATGGTCATCTGGTGCCACTCATTCGTGTGATGCTTTGTTTTGCTCGAGGCATCCGAGAGGTGTAAGTGCTAGCTATAAATAGAAGGCATTCTTTGGTACCTTCCCCATGTGGAAGGCACTAATGTGGTGCCTTCCCGATGTTGTCGGTGCTCTCTAAATGGATGCACCTTTTGATGATGGAAGGCGCCTCTGATTGGATGTGTCATCCGGTGGTGGAAGGTGCCTTCTTGATGATGGCTCCTTCCTGCTACGGAAGGTGCTCCTAATTGGGTGTGCATTTTTATGGTGGAAGGCACCTTATGAATGGGTGCGCCTTCCCAATGTGGAAGGCACCTCGGTCTGGATGTGCCTTCTTGATGTGGAAGGCGCCTTGGCTTTTTTTTTTTAGATATATATATATATATATATATATATATTTTTTATGTGCGCCTTATTTATAATGAAGGCACCTTCTTTTGGCGAGGTGCCTTATTTATAAGGAATGCACCTTCTTCTTGTGGGGCACCTTCTTTATAAGGAAGGCACCTTATTTTGGCAAGGCACCTTCTTGATGTGGAAGGCGCATTCTTCTGACTGGGCGCCTTCTTTACAAGGAAGGTGCCTTCTTCTGGTCGGGTTCCTTCTTTATAAGGAAGGCACCTTCTTCTAGCTAGGTGCCTTCTTTATAAGGAAGGCACCTTCTTCTAGCTGGGTGCCCTCTTTAAAAGGAAGGCACCTTCTTCTAGTGGGGCACCTTCTGGATGTGGAAGCGCCTTCTTCTGACTGGGCGCCTTATTTACAAGGAAGGCACATTATTTTTGGAAATCATGTTGTGAGTGACTAGGAAAGGGTGATCAAGCCTTCTCAGTCTTGCTTCATGCTACCTCAGCTTCTACCGACGAGTGTTGGTGTCGAAATGCTGATCCGAACCAGGCCTGGTTTCCCAGATACCTATTCCTCATGTTTTTAGGTCCTCCACCTGCAAAAAGCAACCAAAAGAGAAAGGAAAATAAATGCAGATGCATTCCGTGCCTGTTAGGCCCTGGGTTAGGATGCCTACAGCTTGCATGGGGGTGTCATCCCTACAAAAACACACTGTAAGAAAAAAAAACTACATTAAATAATTATGGGTGAGCACTTCCATGCCCACCATTTCACCTGTGAGATTTTTGTCCAGATCTAACAAGATGGGGTCTCCCCCATGCCTATTCTATATTCTACCTATAATGTTTCGGATGTGTTATAGGGGCGTAGTCGATGGCCATTGACTGTGAACATGGTGTTGCTATCGTCAATTGTCTTAACGTGCACTACCCCATTCTTGATGATCTCTACCACCTCATATGACCCCATCCATCTCTACATTAATTTGTCTTTCCTCTCTTAGAATCGAGAATAGTATAATAGTACCCATTCCCCTTCTTGGAACTGCTTCAACTTAATGTGGCTATCATGCCACTACTTTCTTTGCTTTTGTATAATTTCCATTCTCTGCAAAGCATCTAATTGGATTTTGTCTAGCTAATCTAGCTATCGAATCCTTTATTTTTGAGCTTCATCCAAGCTCAAGTTCAATTCTAAAGCCGTTCTCAGTGTCTTGATTTCAAATTCGATGGGCATCATCGCATTTTTCCCATAGACCAGTTGGAAAGGTGTAAAGCTTGTGGTGGATTTCCACATGGTGTTATATGCCCAGACTGCCTCCAACAATTGTGTAGCCCAATATTTCCTATGTTTTTGCATGGTCTTCATCAGGATGTTCTCTATTTCTCTGTTTGTTACTTCCACTTGCATGTTTTCTTGTGGATGGTAGGGCGTAGTTTTATTGTGCCAAACTCTGTATTGCTCCATCAGCTCCTCGATCAACTTGGAGGTAAATTGAGGCCCTTGGTCTATTGTTATCTCCCTAGGGACCCCAAATTATGTAAAAATATGGGCAAATAAGAAATCAAAAACTGTTCTTTCCTTTGAATCCCTCAATGCCTAAACTTCAACCCATTTGGTAACGTAATTCGTACAGACCAAAATAAACCTCCTCACCATGGAATGTGGATTAAACGGTCCCAAAAAGTCCATGCCCCACTTATCGAAAGGTTCTAGGTGTACCTGAGGTTGGAGGGGCATTTCATATCGAGGGGTTGGTCTGCCCATCCTTTGGCATTTGTTACACTTGCAGGCGTACACAGCCGCATCCTTAAACAAAGTGGGCCAAAAGTACCCAGCTTGTAGGATTTTGTAGGCAGTTCATTTCCCTGCAAAGTGTCCTTCGCATGGTTCGTCGTGACATGCTTTGAGTACTTCTGAGAACTCCTATTATGCTACGCATCTTCTTATAATTTGATCACGTCGTATTTTAAATAGGAGGCCATCCATCCATAGGAACGAAGCACTTTTCTCTATGACCACCTGCTTTTCTCAGAAAGAGAGAGCAGGTGAGGTCCTTTCGATGGCCAAGTAATTGGCTATATCTGCATACAATGGGGTTTGCTCACTAATAGTAAACAAATGTTCATCTAGAAACTGGTCTTCCATTGCTTGATGGTCTATTGGTATCAATCTGGATAGAAAATCTACCATGACGTTATCCTTTCCTGGTTTGTCGACTATGGTGATGTCAAATTCCTACAGTAGCAATAGCCATATGATAATTCTTCCACCAATGGCTGGCTTGCTCATTAGGTATCTGATAGCCACGTGGTCCATATGGACAAATACCTTATATCCGATGATATAGTGGCATAGCTTATTTATAACATGGACAACTACGAGGAACTCCTTCTCTGTCACCATGTAGTTGAGCTCTGCTCTTGCCAAGTTTTTATTGACATAATAAATGGCATAAAATTCTTCACCATATTTTTGTTTGAGGACTGCTCCAATCGCATCGTTGGATGCATCATAGTAGATATGGAATGGTATGGCCCAATTTGGTCCTCTTAAAATTGGTGTAGATATTAGTTTCTCCTTAAGAAATTGGAATGCTTCTTCACAGTCTTCCATCCAATTGAACTCCACATCCTTAGATAATAGAGTGTGCAGTTGTTTGGGAATTTTGCTAAATTTGGCGATAAATCACCGATAGTACCTGGATGATCCAAGAAAACTCCTCACCTCTTTCTATGTAATGGGGCTGGGTATGTCCCTAATGACATCAATATTCCTTTTATTAACCTTTATTCCTTTTGCAAATAGGTGGTGCTCCAGTACGATGCCTTCTTGCATCATCATAAAGCATTTTTTGTTACTTAGGGACAAATTATTTTTCTTGCTTCTGTCGAGCACTCTTTCCAAGTTCATCATTGCTTCCTCAAAGGTTTCTCCATAGACGGTGAATTCATCCATGTATACTTTGACCTCGTCTCCCATAATTTTTGAGAATATGCTAAGCACTGCCCTTTGAAATGTGGCAGGTGCGTTGCACAGTTCAAAATGAAATACCCTATAGGAAAATGTTCCCCATGGGTAGGTGAACATTGTCTTATCCTGATCTTCTTCTCCTATTTGGATCTAGTTGTATCCACTGAATCCATCTAGAAAGGAGAATTTATTCCTCCTTGAGAGTGTGTCCAAGACCTAATCAATGAATAGGAGCAGGAAGTGGTCTTTCTTGGTTGCTTTGTTCAATGCTTTGTAGTCCACATAGATTTTCCACTTCCCATTATTTTTAGGGACCACCTCTAATGGTGATACCCACTCACTGTTAGAAATTAGATATATGAATCTGGAAACCAAGATTTTGTGCAGTTCTTCCTTGATAATGTCTTTCATTGTCAGGTTCATTCTTCTCTGTGGCTACTGGATTGGAGTTGCCTGATCATCTAGATAAATCCAATGGGTACAAATCTCTGGGATGATGCCTTACATATCTGAGTAATCCCATGCAAATGCTTGTTGGTGCCTTACTAGGAGCTCTTCTAATTTCATCAGTTGTGTGGGCGTCAAGCTACTACTGACATTTAATGTTCTTCCTGGTCCAATGTGTATCTGTCGAACGTGGTGCTCTTAGGCACCAGTCAACGGTGATCCAAGTGCAGAGATGGAGGGCTCTCCATGGAGAAACTCCATAATAGAACCATATTCATCTTCTTATGTCAACTCCTCCAATGTCATCACTGGCTAGATCATGGACAGCTCCAAATTTCCATGCTCAATGAACATGGATTCTCCTACTGAGTCGACAAACTATGCTGGGCGTGAAATGGTCAACCTTTTAATGTTTCACCCATCGAATATGGTCATCAAACCATCTCGAAAACTGATGTAAGCATCAGTTGTTGCTAGACATGGCCTCCCCAAGATGAGCGGGTAACCACCCAGCCTAATTTTGGATTGTAAGACTAAAAAGTTGGCTAGGTATTCCCATGCACTGAACGTTACTATCATGTCTTCCAACATTCCTTCTGATGCTACAATCGATTGATCATCCAGTTGCAGCATTATCATGGTGGGTTTTAGGTTCATGAGTTGTAGCCTCTACATGGTCTCCTGAGGCATTACGTTGATGGCTGCTTCGAGATCGACCAACGTATTGGATAGGGAATGTCCCTCAATTTTTATAGTCAGCATCGGGCTACCTGGGTCTACATACTTTGGATGGCATGTTCTGCCTATCATCAAATCTACAAGTTTACCCATGACGTTGATAGTCTAGATTGCTCTTCATCTCGGCTTCCTCAGACACATCTCTCTGATTGCCTTGGTATATATTGGAACATCTTAGATTTCTTGGAATAATGGAATTATCATTGTGAGGTTCTTCAAGCTTGACAAGATGTTGAATTCTAGCTGCATTACTTTTCTCTGTTCTTGCAACCGGTTTGGAAATGGAGCCTTCGCTCTCTCAAGTGTTTCTTCCTCCTCTACCAAAGGTGTTTCTTCTACCTCTTCCTCCTCTTCTACCAGTGGAGGTGTTCCTACTCCTAGCTGCCTACCTAACCTAAGTTGAATATTGTACATAGGATACATCTCACCCTCCATGTTGTATGCTAGCTAGTTCACCCTGTTATTCGGATTTGACATCAATTGTGTGGGTAGCTGTGCAGGTCTCACTACTAGAAATACCGATAAATTCTATTGGGGGTGAGTAGGTGCTATGTTTTTTGGAGCCTAATTCCATGCAGTGTGGCCTCTCCACTACTGCCTAGGATATGGATATGGCATCCATGGCTGCTAGTTTGGGAATGCTATTGGGGATACGTTAGACCAGCGTGATGGCCCCCACCACCCTATGTTAGGTGGTTGAGGTGGTCCTTGGTGCATGTATGACCTTCCCCCATATGGTGACATTTTCATTAGCATATTCCTCATAGGGGGTTGTGGCCAACTCTTCTAATTGCCTATGAAAGAGGTATTCGTGCTTTTAGCCTCCTGATTACTGGGCAGTTGTGGGCACAATCGAGTTTTATGATTTAGCCTACAAACTATGCATACTCTAACTTTGTTCTCTGGGCATGCATTATTTGCATGCCTCCCTCTATATTTTGGACAAAAATAATCCAATGCTACATCATTTTCTTGCTTCTTTTTCTCTAACAACAATGTATCCATCTGTAATGATAGAGATGAGAGCATTTTGATCTTTAAATCCTCCAGCATGTTACCTATTTTTGTCTTTGTGACTGAAGTAGTCGCTTTCATGGTTCTAGAGGTGGCCTTGCCTCACCTTCTTGAGTAGTTTCATCATAGTTGTTGGATGTCTTCCATAGCATGCTGGTAGACATCACCTCCAGAGATCATGTTAAGAGCCTCCAGTGATTCATTGGTAAGTCCTCTCAAAAATATGCTTTTGATGGACTTATCAGATAGTCTCACGTGAGGAGATCATTGAATATTAAATTTGAATCTCTCTCAGTACTCCTTGAGAGACTCATCTTCTTTCTATTTCATTCTCAAGACCTCCTCCCTGGAGTCTCTTGCTCTCCCAAAATCTTGGTATTGCTCTAAAAAGAGCCTCTTCATCTAGTCCCACATGGTTGAAGAACACAAGCTTATACTGATATGGGGGGGTGAACAGTATAAGACCTCTTTTTAATTTTTCCTTTATACTTCAAAATAGTAAAGCAATATACCCAAAGCAATATCAAAACAATGCACAATATCATCCACAAAGTGACACCAATTTTAATGTGGTTCACCCAGAATGCCTGGGCTACGTCCACAAAACTTTCCTCTAAAAGTTATCTCAAAGTTCTTTGGGAAACCTTCCCAATTACAATGTTTATGAGCCTCATCCCAAAGGAGACACCTTCCCCCAATCTAAATTTATGAGCTTCTTATCAAAGGAGATACCTTCCCATTTGCTTTGGAAATGATCCCTTAGAAGATCAACTGCCTCTACCTCTTGCCAGCATGTGGAACTCCTTTCCACCAAAGACCTCCTATCCTTAATGCTTAGCCTAAGAGACCACTGCCTTCTATGATCATGTCCACAGAAGCTTAGCTACCTGTACCAAACATAGTCAGTCGTTCTAGTACAAGTCTTCCTCTTTCTATCAGATCTATCCAACTCTTGAACAAATCAATCCTCTGCACACAAGCCTTCTCAAAGACTTGCCAAATCTATCTTCAGGTTCTTCTCAAAGAACCAATTCACCTCTATCCTCAAGTCCTCTAATAGAACTATCAAACTCAGCTCACAAGTCCTCTTCTAGGACCTGTCCAAATCTTCTCACAAGTCCCCACTAGAACCTGTCCAAAAACTGCTCACAAGTCCCCACCGAAACCTGTCCAAAACCTCAACAAGCTCACCAAGAAAAACTTGCTTAGCATGAACCCACAAAGAGAATTGTTAGATACCCAACGTGATTCATAAACCTCATAGAAGCATAAAGAGAATTGTTAGAGACTCAATATGTTCTATACTTAACTCCCAATTTCAATCTCAAATCTCATAGAAACATAAAGAGAATTGTTAGAGACCCAATATGTTCTATACTTAACTCCCAATCTCAATCTCAAATCTCAACTCAATCTCAATATTAAAAGAATAAGATAGATGTAGTATGATTTTCTCAAGAATATGAAACACAACCCAACAATTGCCAACCATGCAATATCTCATATAACAATGATACTCATATTATTTTTACCAACAATTAGGGTTTCAACAACAATGCTCATCAAACAAGGTTTAGTCAATCAACACCATTCAACTCAACATCAACCTTGAAGCATTCAACCAATCATCACAAGAAAAGGAAACAAGTAGAAATCCTTTTCCCTCCAAGGATATTTGAACAAAATAGCCACCAACACAATATCACCAAATGCAAAGAATAACTTGCTCAAATCAACTCAATGGAGTAAGCTCAATATCATGTATCAAGTAAATCACTAACTTGATCAAAACAACCTCTATGGAAGCAACTCAACCATCAATATCAAAATAGCCAACTAAGGGTTTCATCATCTCAATGCAAGTAGCAAGACTTACTAACATAAACCCTAGTGCAAAAAATGCTTCCTCTTCCTCAACCAGAATTATGCATTCACCCAAAAAATCATCAATGATTTTAATGCATAAACAATCTTCAATATCCAAAAAATAGGATTTACACCAAGAATACCTAGTAGACAACCTTTTCACTCCAAAATCAATTTCAGAAAATATACCATCAACAATATACATGGAAGAAGTTGCCCATACCTTTACTTTGATGAAGAAGGAGAACTCAAAATCTGTCACAACACTAACTCTCAATTTGCCACCAATTAGAGTTAGCAAATATACAACAATATACAATAATAAAGATCCAAATTAACACCTTATTTCTCCAACTTAATAAAAACCACCAGAAGTATAATATACATACAAAGTAAAACCTCTTTACACCTTATTACTCCACATAAAAATTAAGCATCAATAAAACAATGTCAAAGCAAATATGATAACTTAACATTATACCTCCAGCGCATTCAAAATCACTATCCTTTGCACACCGTGACCAAAAGAAAATTAACCATGAAGAGAATCGAACTCGACACCTCTGCCTTCTAGCGCCTTTGATTCAATGCCACTGCTGTTGGGTCACAAGTTCCCAATGAAGAAATACAGTGTTGCCCTATATTTTATCTTCCTTTGACCCTAAGAATATGGAAAATGTAAATGTCTTCCACAAGCCACATACAAACTAGTGAGCACTGTCCAAAACGTAACTTACTCGACAATAGAAATAATCATCCACATAGCGCAAACAGAAAACTGTTATCCTTCGTGCAATCCAATCAATCTTAGGTGAAAGCAAACTACCAGATGTCAAAGCGCAAAGTGAAAACGTAATTCGAGTGCAGTCCCAACAACTGTAGGTGAAGTGCAATCTGTCGGATGTCAAAGCGCAAACTAAAAATGCAAGAAATTACTTGGGCAACTCAATATCGATAATCAACTCTCAAAGAAATACAACGCTTTCTCAAAGATCATAGAGCTACAATTTTCATTACACATAGTTACAACAACTTTAGAAAATCATCCCCACTTATATAGCCATTTCTCCTTAATTGTTTGACGTCGGCGCTCCTCCAACGATGGCAACACGTCGGCGAAAGAAAACTTTATCTACGTTGCTTAAGGGTTAAAAGACCCTTTAATAATTATTATTATTATTTTATTAATAATAAATTAAACTTAGACCTTTGATAAAGGTTTGAGTTAATTTAATTATTAATAATAAAAATGGACCTTCAAGGTTTTTCAAGAAGTAAAAACCTTTGCATTAAGTTAAACTTGGTTTTAATAAAAAACCGTAATGAGTCCAAATGGTTTTAAGAAAAACCTTTAACCTTGTCACCATGGTTTTAATAAAAACCCTTTAACATTATGAAGCTTCTCAAGATATTTTTGACATCACACTCTTTTTGATATCAACATAGAAATGCCTTTTGACATCAATGACAACTTATACACTTGAGCAAAGGCAATGTACCTAAAGTACCCAAAATTGCCAAAAATATCTCCCTTTGTCATTGATGGCAAACCTTTACTGAAAACACTTCTCAAGAGCCAAAACTAAAACCAATTGTGCTAACAACTGACCAACTGTGCTCACAACTGAGAATCTTCCTTTGAAGTTTTGCTCCCCCTGACTTGAAGCTTTCCTCTTCACTTTGAAGTTCTCCCCCGTACTCATATCTCTCCCCATTTGTCATCAATGGAAAAGGGCCACCTTTGGGGCTCGGGACTAAGAATGATTCTCTTAGCTTAGTCCCTCCCCCACCTCCTGATGAGGTGATTAATTCTGGGGTGGGAGTAAAAATCCTATTAGGCACTGATCATCATCAGCATCTATAACTTCCTTACCGGGCCTTCTCTTGAACTCTTTGTCCATATTCCTGTTCTTGTCACTGTTCTTGTTCTTGTTCTCATCCCTATTCTTATCCATGCCTTGATACTTGGACCTGATCATGCCACTATTCCTATTCCTGTATTCTGGAATTTCATCTCTACACTGTCTAGCTGTGTGACCTTCATTGTTGCACTTATAACAAGTAACAATGTTATTTCTTTTAGGCATACTTGTTCTTTGAATCCACCAATTCTGACCAAACCTATTTTGACCAAACCTGTTCTGACCAAACCTGTTCTGACCAAACCTGTTCTAACCAAACCTGTTCTGACCAAACCTATTCTGACCAAACCTATTCTGATCAAACCTATTCTTGTTA
Source organism: Wollemia nobilis (assembly GCA_028583015.1). Lineage (NCBI taxonomy): Eukaryota > Viridiplantae > Streptophyta > Pinopsida > Araucariales > Araucariaceae > Wollemia > Wollemia nobilis. The sequence continues at coordinate 896,942 of JAQPPZ010003287.1, read as the reverse complement.
TTTGCCTTGCAATAAACTGCCTTGTGCCCAAAATGTTGACAAGAGTAGCAATACCCTTGAAAGTAACTAGCACTTCTGAAACTGTCATTTACCTTCTTCACTTGAGCCATGCAATGTGAAGCTATGTGACCAAACCTGTGACAAGCAAAACATCTACCTTGAAACTTTCCTTTATTTGACCTCTTAGGCTTTGAAAACTTCTTCTTCTCATTCTGAATTCTGTTTTCTATTTTTGTGCATCTATCATTCAAGGACTCATGATCTAAAATACTTTCCTCATCAGAACTCTCTTCCTTTTGGAGTCTCTTACTAGACTCTCCAACTTGTTCCTTGTGAGGCTTAACAAAACCAAGGCCTATTTTATCTATTGTCTTTCTTTGACCTTTGATGAGTGACTTAACCTTTTTGGAGCTATCTTGAAACCTGTGAAGCTTATCCTTGTACTCTTTAGTTTCCTCTTTCAAAGAAGCCATTTTATGTTCTAACTCACTTTACTCAAGAACCTTAGATTCTAACTCATCCTTGAGTTCTTGTGTCTTAGCTATAGAGAAGTCAAGACTTTCTATAAGATCATCTCTCTCCATACAACATTAATCTAACTTATCCTTGAGTCTAGCATTCTTATTTCTTTCCTTTTTCAAAGCACTAAGAGCACTAATAATTTCACCTTTAAGATCTACTTCTCCTTCCTCTATATGTTTGCTTTTTGAATCATCAAAGCCTTTTTTAGATTTCTTATCATTAGAGGTGCTACCCTTTTCGAAAACCATACATGCATCTTCCTTATAGTTTTCTGAAGCATCCTCATACATACTAGAAACCAAATCATTATTTGTGCAATCATCCTCAATGTGACCAAAATTTCCACATCTAATATATTTCATGATAATGAATCTATGTTTTGGTTCTTCCTCTTTTTTTGATATGAACAACATCTCATTTTCATTATCACTTGAATAACTTTCACTATCACTACTAGAACACTTACTTGCCTTGTCTAGGTAGAAGCTCTTCTTGTGTTTGTGAGAGTACCTCTTTCCTTGATTGTTGTGCTCATATTTGTTTTTCCTATGATGCTTGTGCTTTTTAGAATCCTTGCTCTTACAGTCCTATTTATCTTCATCACTTTCATCCTTGGAAATAGTACAGTCAGTAGCATAATGACCAAACTTTCCACAATTGAAACATCTTACATTTTTCATACTTTTGTGCTTTCTAGAGAACTTACCTTTCTTGCTGTAATATGCCTCTTCATCACTAGAAGACTCATCACTCTATTGAAGCTGTTTACTCTTGTATTTCTTGGTAGCCTTGAAAGTTGCCTCTTTCTTGACATCAACCTTCAATTGAGTTCTCAACTCAAATGCTGCAAGTATACTATGGAGCTCATCCTTTTTCAACTTATCCAAATCTTTAGCTTCCTCAATAGCAGAAATCTTTTCACTGAATCTATTAGGAAGAGATCTTAAAATATTATCACAAACATCATTTTCAAAAAGCTCAAGACCTAAGTCTTTCATGGAGTTAACAACCTCATCCATATGAAGCATGTAGTCACTAATATTTTCATCATCATTCATCTTGAGTTGTTCAAACATACCTTTTAAGTGTCTCAACTTGGCCTTTCTGACATTTGTATCACTTGTATGAACCACCTTCAACTGATTCCACATTTCACTAGCTATCTTGTAGTGAATCACTTTGGTGAGATCTAATTTCTGTAAGCCTTTCAGGATTGCATTCATTGCTTTTGAATTGCTATGATGTAGGAGCCTTTCTTGTTTAGTATTAGGACCATGTTTAGGAATAGTGTACTCATCTTCAATCACTTCCCAAACCTCATTCCCAAGTGTCATTAGATGAACCTTCATCCTTGCACTCCAAAGACCAAAATCTAACCCATCAAGAATAGGTGTTGCATTGCCACTTGAATGATCCATTGTGTTCTTTACTAGCTTTTCTTTCAAGCTATTAAACTTTCCAAAGGCACCGGCTCTGATACCAATTGAAGAACACAAGCTTATACTAAGAGGGGGTGGGTGAACAGTATAAGACCTCTTTTTACTTTTTCCTTTATACTTCAAAATAGTAAAGCAATATACCCAAAGCAATATCAAAACAATGCACAATATCATCCACAAAGTGACACCAATTTTAACGTGGTTCACCCAGAATGCCTGGGCTACGTCCACAAAACTTTTCTCTAAAATTTATCTCAAAGTTCTTTGGGAAACCTTCCTAATTACAATGTTTATGAGCCTCAGCCCAAAGGAGACACCTTCCCCCAATCTGAATTTATGAGCCTCTTCTCAAAGGAGATACCTTCCCCTCTGCTATGGAAATGATCCCTTAGAAGATCAACTGCCTCTACCTCTTGCCAGCACGTGGAACTCCTTTCCATCGAAGACCTCCTATCCTCAATGCTTAGCCTAAGATACCTCTTCCTTCTATGATCATGTTCACAGTAGCTCAGCTACCTATACCAAACACAGTCAGTCAGTCTAGTACAAGTCTTCCTCTGTCTGTCAGATCTGTACAACTCTTGAACAAATCAATCCGCTGCACACAAGCCTTCTTAAAGACTTGCCAAATATGTCCTCAGCTTCTTCTCAAAGAACCAATGCACATCTGTCCTCAAGTCCTCTGATATAACTATCAAACTCAGCTCACAAGTCCTTTGCTAGGACCTGTCCAAATATTCTCACAAGTCCCCACCGAAACCTGTCCAAAAACTGCTCACAAGTCCCCACCAAAACCTGTCCAAAACCTCAGCAAGTTCACCAAGAAAAACTTGCTTAGCATGAATCCACAAAGAGAATTGTTAGAGACCCAATGTGATTCATAAACCTCATAGAAGCATAAAGAGAATTGTTAGAGACTCAATATGTTCTATACTTAACTCCCAATATCAATCTCAAATCTCATAGAAACATAAAGAGAATTGTTAGAGACCCAATATGTTCTATACTTAACTCCCAATCTCAATCTCAAATCTCAACTCAATCTCAATCTTAAAAGAATAAGATAGATGTAGTATGCTTTTCTCAAGAATATGAAACACAACCCAACAATTGTCAACCATGCAATATCTCATATAACAATGATACTCATATTATTTTTACCAACAATTAGGGTTTCAACAACAATGCTCATCAAACAAGGTTTAGTCAATCAACACCATAAAACTCGACATCCTTGAAGTATTGAACCAATCATTACAAGAAAAGGAAACAAGTAGAAATCATTTTCCCTCCAAGGATATTTGAACAAAATAGCCACCAACACAATATCACCAAATGCAAAGAATAACTTGCTCAAGTCAACTCAATGGAGTAAGCTCAATATAATGTATCAAGTAAAGCACTAACTTGATCAAAACAACCTCTATGGAAGCAACTCAACCATCAATATCAAAACAGCCAACTAAGGGTTTCATCATCTCAATGCAAGTAGCAAGACTTACTAACATAAACCCTAGTGCAAAAAATGCTTCCTCTTCCTCAACCAGAATTATGCATTCACCAAAAAACTCATCAATGATTTTAATGCATAAAAAATCTTCAATATCTAGAAAATAGGATTTACACCAAGAATACCTAGTAGACAACCTTTTCACTCCAAACTCAATTTCAAAAAATATACCATCAACAATATACATGGAAGAAGTTGCCCATACCTTTACTTTGATGAAGAAGGAGAACTCAAACTCTGTCACAACACTAACTCTCAATTTGCCACCAATTAGAGTTAGCAACTATACAACAATATACAATAATAAAGATCCAAATTAGCACATTATTTCTCCAAATTAATAAAAACCACCAGAAGTATAATATACATACAAAGTAAAACCTCTTTACACCTTATTACTCCACATAAACATTAAGCATCAATAAAACAATGTCAAAGCAAATATGATAACTTAACCTTATACCTCTAGCGCATTCACAACCACTATCCTTTGCACACCGCAACCAAAAGAAAATTACCCACGAAGAGAATAGAACTCGGCACCTCTGCCTTCTAGCGCCTTTGCTTCAACGCCATCGTCGTTGGGTCACAAGTGCCCAATAAATAAATATAGTGTTGCCCTATATTTTATCTTCCTTTGACCCCAAGAATCTAGAAAACGTAAATGTCTTCCACAAGCCACATGCAAACTGGTGAGCGTTGTCCAAAACGTAACTTACTAGGCAACAAAAATAATCATCCACACAGTGCAAATAGAAAACTATTATCCTTCGTGCAATCCAATCAATCGTAGGTGAAAGCAAACTGTCGGCTATCAAAGCGCAAACTAAAAATGTAATTCGAGTTCAGTCCCAACAATAGTAGGTGAAGCGCAATCTGTCGGATGTCAAAGCGCAAACTGAAAATGCAAGAAATTACTTGGGCAACTCAATATCGATAATAAAATCTCAAAGAAATACAACGCTTTCTTGAAGATCACAGAGCTACAATTTTCATTACACAAAGTTATAACAACTTTAGAAAATCATCCCCACTTATATAGCCATTTCTCCTTAACTGTTTGACGTCGACGCTCCTCTAACGATGGCAACACGTCGGCGAAAGAAAACTTTATCTACGTCGCTTAAGGGTTAAAAGACCCTTTAATAATAATTAAAATAAAAATTATTATTATTTTATTAATAATAGATTAAACTTAGACCTTTGACAAAGGTTTGAGTTAATTTAATTATTAATAATAAACATGGACCTTCAAGGTTTTTCAAGAAGTAAAAACCTTTGCATTAAGTTAAGCTTGGTTTTAATAAAAACCCTTAATGAGTCCAAATGGTTTTAAGAAAAACCTTTAACCTTGTCACCATGATTTTAATAAAAACCCTTTAACATTATGAAGCTTCTCAAGATATTTTTGACATCACACTCTTTTTGATATCAACACAAAAATGCCTTTTGACATCAATGATAACTTATACACTTGAGTAAAGGCAATGTACCCAAAGTACCCAAAATTGCCAACAATGGCAATGTGTTTTTCTTCCATACCGATGAGCCACTGTAGAGTTGCATCATCCAATGTATAAGGAAAGAGTTTCAGCTTCTACGTATTGGATATGTAGTGCACAGACCTACATAAGACATCAAACTTAAATAAAAATAGGTCAAGGTCCTTAGTTGGGTATCCTATGAAGGTTGGAAGGTGAGCAGGGGATATGTTTTTCATTTTGGCATCTCCTACTCCTTCCTCTATCGAGAAACTAAATCCAGATGAGACTTCATTGTTATCAGCCATTTTTTCAAGAAATGTGGTTTCTAATGTAGTGCTTATGGCCTTACGGTCATTTAAGACTTTCTGAGTCAAAGCTCTAAGGTTTTCGGGTGAGATCATCCGATCTTCTACAACTTTCCACAACAAGGATTCCTCTAAGGGAGTCCTATTAAATAGGGGATTTATGATGATTCATTCTTCCCCACATTTATGGGATGAGGAGGCACTTTGCACAAAGTGCGGTTCCTCACTCCAATGGATTGCTGGTGGGTCAAGCGAGTCTAATTCAAATTTAGAATGCTCGACTAACTCTGGTTCTGATGGATTTGTTCTTATAAACCGACCGTTCGGTCTTCTTCTCAAATAACTCATACAAGGTCATATGGAAGGTTTCAGGGTATTGTAAATAATCTAGTTGAGATGCTTCCCCGAAAACGGTGCCAAAATGTTGCAGGCCAAACAAGGTTAACTTTTTCCTACTTTTGTCACATGCGCGTGCATTTAATTTATCAACCTAGGGAGCTTCGTAAACTTGCAAAGGGTCTGAATAAGATTTCTTACAATACCACTTAATATGAGTCCGCTAATTCTACTATTGGGGGTGTTTTCAAAATGGTTGTCAATCACTCATGCACTCCTCAATAATTTACATAAGAAGAAAATAATTAAATATACGAAAATAAAACATTCACACATTCTTGAAAATGAATCTACTACAAATACTAGAAATAGCAATGTGGTAAATTAACCTATAAAATCAATAAACTAATCTAGAAAATAGAAGAAAATTTGGGAAGAAATACAGGCTTGGAGTGGGCCTAGGCTCCAGCAGCTTCCTCCTAGTTGAACACATGCTTAGAACTCTTAGAACTGTAATATATTTATCAAAGTGTTTCAATATCTATATGTCTCTATATCTCCATATAAATCTATATCAATCTATATCTCTCAGATCGGTCTGCATGTGTTTATATAACACACCCACAAAACTTCTGTTACAAAGAGGTTACAATAGTCGATTCATCCCAGACTAAATTAAGATAGTCTGGTGAATGCAATCGATGTCTGCTTAAAACTGGAATTTGGTTCTAACGACGACGTGTTCGCTGATTGGTTCGTGCTTCACCTAGCATTGGTAAGATGCTTTCATACATTGGTGTGATATCCAATTTAGCTCTACATGATGTAGAGTAGGAACTGCACCAGCCGCTGTTGTCCACGTCATGCAAATCTAGTCAACAGGCAAAGAACAGAGGTGCCTTCCCTATGAGGAAGGCACCTACATATATTGGGTGCCTTCCCTATATGGAAGGTGTCTTACTGCAGTGGTGCCTTCCTGGAAGAGGAATGCGCTTACCTTCTATTGGCACATTCCTATGAGAGGAATGTGCTTGCCTTCTAGTGGTGCCTTCCTTATGGGAGGAAGGCACTCGCCTTCTGTGATAGGAAGGAACTTCTCTTCTAGTGGAACCTTCCTTATGGGAGGAAGGTGCTTTTCCTGTCATAGCACCTTCCTGTCGGTGCCTTCCTTATGAGAGGAGGTACTTCCTTCCCTTTAACACCTTCTTGGAGGAGGAAGGCACTTATCTTTCCTTGGTGCCTTCCTGGAAGAGGAAGGTGCCTACTTACTCTTGGTGCCTTCCTGGAAGAGGAAGGCACCTACGTTCTCTTGGTGCCTTCCTAGAAGAGGAAGGCACCTACTTTCTCTTGGCACCTTCTTTGGAAGAGGAAGGCGCCTATGTTCTCTGTATTGATCCCCAAAGAAATAAAGTGCTAGGTCCATCAAAAAGACCTCGACAAAATCTAACTAAACCAACTGCAATTCCACAAAACACACTTAAAACACACAAATTAGATAACACACATAATTTCATCAAATATCTATATAATCATTTATAAAAGTATGCAATATTTATTATACAGCCGCATAATGATCAAGAAAATGTGTACAAAATATGAGCATTTCTGGTGCTCATCAGTGCCCATAACTTTTTTTTATGGGGATATGTCTTCAAAACCTGTCTTAATCATAATAAAATCCTCTTTTCCAATTTCAATGTTAGATAGAAACAACCTATCTCAAAATTTCCACACAGAATTTTCCTCAATATTTATTTCACCATATAAAAACATCAAGTCTCAAGTACACCTTATAATCTCCAAACCTCTCAAAAAAATATTCTAATTACTCACTTTCACTATAACCTCCTTCAGAATTTTAATGCATAGGATAATCAAAATTATTTACTTATATCTCCCCACTCAAAAATTGCATCTAAAAAATAATTAACATCACAATCCAAAAATAATGCAATTCACTTTTTAAATCAAAATAAAATTATTCACCACATTTAACTAAGGTAAACATAAAATATACCTTAACCATATTATAACTTTCAAGGCACTCACTTCACAACCTTAGACCATGCGCACAATATAAAAATCAAAAAGTTAAAGTACCTTTGCATGTGCTCCTCGATGGGATTCGATCCCCTGTCGCGCTACCACCAGCACCCTAGCCATGACCTAGCTGCAATGTGAGCTAGGTGCTCACTTGAGTCCTAAAAGCACCTTGTGTGCTTTATCCCTTTGCTTGGTGCCTAAACTAAAAACAAAAATGCTTGCCCCTTCTACCACATGGATTCAAATACGAGACCTACTCTTGCTCAACATCTTACATAGCCATGTCTTGCCACTAGCCCAACCATGTGGTTGGTGACAAGGCTCTAGGAATTCGTTGATTTATTCACTATGTGTTTTGATGCCTTTTAAAAATAAAAATACCTTTGTCCTATGCATTCATGAATTTTGCATTCTACACAATAGCTAATATTCACACATGCATTATATTTGAAGACTTGCATTTATGTGGCAAGTTTTATGGTATTTATACCATATGCCAATCACCTTCGAACATTGATGAGGGGAAGAAATATTAAAACAAATTTGCACCCAACCCTAACTTAGGGTTTAATAATTTTATTTTATAAATTAATTTATAATATAAATATTATAAATAATTTATAAATGACCTTAGGCATTATTTTTAAACCTTTAATATTCTAATAATAAATATTATAATATTATTTCCTTTAGGGTATTTAGACATCCTTTTGACCAATCATGTGAAGCTTTTAAACCAAATCTCTTGGGCTTAAAATATAAATATTTTAATCCTCATTTTACCAAAACCTTGCACTGATCACTAACACTAAATCTTGATATTAATGACAACACAACTACTCAAAATTTCCAAAAATTTTCCCCTTTTTCATTGATGGCAACCCTTTTTCTGTAACCATTCCTTTTTACTTTTTTAAAATTGCTCCCTTGAGAAACTACTCCCCCTAACTGTATCCTCTCTCCCTAACTCAAATATCTCCCCCTTTGACATCAATGAAAAAGGGCCACCTTTAGGGAATTGGGGCTAAAGATAAGACTCTTAGCTCAACCCCCTCCCCACCTCCTCTCCTTGAAGTGGTTAATTTTGGGGTGGGAGTATCTCTACTCCCATTATACACTATTCCTTTCCTTTGTCCACCTTATTCCTCAATTGATCCTTCTAATTCCTCTGAATATTCCTATTCCTGCTTGTTTCTTGAATGTTTGCTCTACACCACTTAGCCATATGTCCAACATTATTGCAATTATAACATTTAATGTTGTGATTCCTTGAAGGTGCAATTGTCTTATATTTCCACCTTGGTGAAGCCATTTTCATTCTTTTCATGAACCCTGTAATTAACTACCTTATGACCAAACCGATTACAAGAGTAGAAATACTCTTGAAAGAGATGCCCATTTATAATATTTCTATTTGTGAAACCATATCCCTGCATTTCATGTGTCCTACACTGCATAGCCTTGTTTCCAAACCTGTGATATGAGAAGTAAAATCAATTGAAGAAACCTTGCTTTGACCCCATTGGTCTCTTAGTCTCTTCTTTACTGTGTTGTTTCATGTTCCATCTATTTTTTGTTTGTGCATTGTTCCTTTCTGTAACACCCTAAAATTGGTGCAGTAAAACCTTAGTAAAAGATTAAAATTTTAATTTTAACCTAAACTTCCCGTTAACCGCCTGTTACCTGCTTTCCTCATTTTTTGCACCATTTTTAGTATTTGTTTTGACCGTTGGATGATATCGTCGCAGATTAGACAAAATTATCTCAGATCTGATGAATTCGTCTGGAACAGAATGTCTAGACGATTTCATCCCAAAACCAAATTTTCATACTTAGCTTCTATTTCAATAGCCTCTCCAACCTGGGTAGAAGCACATCTGCGTAGTTGGAGATTCCCTCGTTGGAGATCTCCCAGATTGGGATGATCCCCAACCTCCTAACCTCTCCCTAATCCTATATAAACTGAGATTTTCTTAGTTTATCCCCCTGACTCTCTTGAATCTCTGCTTGAAACTCTACTTAAACCCCCCTAAAATTCCATGCACCTCAGAGCATCCTCACACCATAATTTGCATTTTGTATTTCATGTTTTCCTGCAAGAACTTTACTATTTTTTAGTCAAAGCTAGCTCGGATCGTCACAAGCGATACTGGACGATTTCGTACAATCCTATCGAGGAGCGCAGATGATCTCATACAATTTGAGGTGATCCTGACTATAGTCTAGATTGGGGGCAATCAGAGTCTAGAGTTTGCATCTCTTTATCATTTTTTCTGCATTCCTTTATACATTATCTTAGTTATTATATTTATGCATCTTGGATTTCACCTCATTTAGCATAACCGCATGATAAAGTTAAAATCAATCATTAAATCTATTGCATTTTCTTATTTGTTATTTGAATCTATTATTTAGGCATGTTTGTTGTTATTTCTATGATTCTCCTTTGCTTACGAGTTGCATATTTGGTATTTTGTATCTATTTTTATGATTGCAGGTTTCTGACGAATTCGTCTAACGAATTCATCAGATCTCAGACGATTTCGTCTGATCTCAGACGACCGACTGTGATTTGAGATGATTCTATGAAATTTCAGACGATTACGTATGAGTTGATATGATCTGGACTGCTACAAAACTTAGAATCTTCATCAAACATCTAGAATCATGTATGTTATGTCCCATTCGACACATTCTCTGTGTTTAGCATTTATTCATATTTTTTGTATCCATAAAAATCAGCATTGGCATATAGAATATTTTAGATTCATCTTGGAAAAACCTAGGAATTGAATGATTAAAGTAAAAAATGAATACATCAAACCCACTATCAACCTAGGTGTGGAAACTGCCACTCAAAAGTTTCCTGGTGAACCCACCATCCGTTGAAAATTCACCCTTATACCTCTCCCTGAGATGCAGGACCTTCAAAGGGCCTCTCAGTCCGAGGTATTGTCCCATCCTTATCGCATCCCCCTTTCGGGTGTGGATCCTATAGCCTGAAGGTAAGGATGCAAATTTTTTGGAGCGATACATTTTGGTGAACCCGACGTGAAAAACTAAAAACCTTTTAAAAATAATCCAAAAACAAAAAAAACATAAATGGATTTAGGATCAAAGATTGCATATCATATTTAGATGGTAGATTATAATAAAAGACGAGCTGTCACTATTAATGTTGAATATCAATTAGAAACCATAGAGATTAATTATTTGCTTAGAGTATCTCAAACATATAGAGTCCCACCTTTATGGGATGAGCTAAATAGGAGATTGAATCTCATTTCATCTAGAGCAACCGAACTTAGGCAAATCAAGAGGTTTGTTCTAGATAGAATCTTGGATCCCGATCAAGTGACCTTGTATCATGAGCTTCAAAGAGCTTTCCATAGGTGGTTAGCAGATAAAAGAGCCCTTGTGTCTTCTAAATTGTACACCTTTGAGGAATACCTCGATAATGCAGTTGTAGTACATAAATTTTTGTCTCGTATAGAGGGCCAAGAGGTCGTTCTTACGGATAGACAAAGATGGAATAGATTTCTTAGAGTTGTGTTATATCGAGAGTATTGCCATGAGATTTATTTTTACAAGACAGAGTCTAAAACAGATAATATCACTATAGCACACTTTATCAAGTTCTTGAAAAACCATTTTCAATTTGAAGAGGAGCATTTCATGACCCCTGATGAACTTGATCCTATCAATGAAATCTATAAACTATTTATAGAAAACTAAGCTATTCTTTTATTACTGCTATTTATTGCATTTAGTGTGTTGTTTATTGTTTTTATAAGCATAAAAAATAAATAAATAAATAAAATAAAATATAAAAAAACAAAAAAAAATCATAACAAAAATCAAAACATTTTCTTTTAAGCATCATAGTAGGTATAAAATTAAAATATATACCTCCCAAATTTGTTGCAAATATATTAATATATATTTGCTAAAATCTAAATTTAGACATAATGACTAGACTCAGGAATGGAAAATAGACTGAAGTAGAAGAAGATTGGTTAAAAAAACCAGAAAATAACCCAGATGTCCTTCCTGAAGACCCAATTTAGGAAGAAGGAACCTTCGACCAACAAGAAGAAGAATTTGTTGTAGGAAATGAACATAAATAAAATGATAGAGAGGAAGGATCCTCATCCCCTAAAATATCTCCGGAAGGAGTCATTACTTTTGAGAACATGGAACATTTCTGGAAGTTCCTCAATACTAATATTGGCACCCTTAATAGAGCAGTCCATATGGATAAAGATCAAATTAGTGACACTCAAGCAACCCTAGAAGACATATATCACACATGCACTAATCCCTTGTCCTTCATTGATCAAGAAAGTGATCAAGATGGACCATCCAATTTGGATATGGCTGCTATAATTCAAAACACGCAACAACAATATGTTACCCAAACACCTAGAGTGCCTGTTACTATGCCTAGGGTTATTACCACACAAAAGAAACCTTCAATCACTGCTCTATTTTGCCAAGCTATTGATCAATATACCTCAAATCAAAAAAATCCTAAAACAAAACCAAATACCAATTTCCAAAAATTTGGGATACAACATAATGCTACAAAAAATCTTCTTCATAATACTCTTCCTACCAACCATTTGCATAACAACAATATAACATCTAATCCTTACGTCACGCCATCCTACGCTCACAAATCCAATACTCATGTACCACCGAACCAATATGGTGGACAAACTGGTAATCTGGAAGCCATGGTGAAACAGTTAGTCTCCCACATGGACCAAATAGATACCTATCATCCCTCGTATAATTATCGATAAATGTGTAGTCAGCCTCTAGATCCTATAGTTATAGCACGACCATATCCCAAACACTTTCCTATGCCTGTCCTACCTATATGCAAAGGAACTGAAGATCCCATAGAGAATCTTTGTATGTTTAGGATAGAATGTCATGATATATCACATGATGACTTGTTATTACTAAAGATGTTCCCAAAAAGTTTAGGAGGGATGGCATTGGAGTGGTATTATCAACTACCCACTCATTCTTTGAGAAATTTTGAAGAAACCGCCAAATATTTTGTGCATCAATTTAGTGCCTATATCGAAATGCATGTAACCATTAAATATTTGTACAACCTAAAACAAGACAAATATGAGTGTTTTGCTAACTTCTTAGCTCGATGGAGGCAGTTGATAGGAAAATTACACTTTGTGTTACCTTATCGAGAAATGTTGGATATCTTTATCAATAATTTACAAGAAAAACTATCCTATGAATTATCAACTGCTACCTTGACCACCTTCGATCAAGCTATAGATTTAGATCGAAGAGTGGAAGATGCTCTTGTTAGGAGAGGTCAAATTAAAAAGAAATATGATGAGAAAAAATCCAGAAATCAATATAAGAATAAACAAATTATGGGTGATGGAGTCACTGATAGCAAAAACATTTCCAATGTTAATACTGTGAAAACAATAGAGAAGTTCATATTGAAACCTCCTGATAAACCACCCCAAGAATTTACTAGGTTAAATCAACCTTTATCAACCATTCTCCCGCAACTATTAGCATGAGGTTTGATTCAATTACCAAATATCCGGGAACCTGATCCAACTATACCTAGATACAGAGCTGATTTACATTATGATTTCCATAGAGGGCCTAGACATGCTACCAACTCTTGTAAAAGATTAAAACATAAAATACAAGACCTGATTGATAACAATGATATGGAGGTGCAAGACTTTCAACCTAAACAAAATCCTTCAAATAATGCTCAAAAGAACATCCCCCAAAATTAGAATCAGAATGCCAATCAATCATTGGACATATTTCAACATCCTTTACCAAAGCATGGTAAAGAGGTGGCTAATCAAATTGAGCATCATAATGTTCCCCCTCCTACCCGATATGTAGGAACTATTAGTGGACAATTACCTGTTCATGATCCGCAAGTATTTGACACAACTTTATCCATGGTTATGACTAGACCTCTATATAATATGCGGACCCCTGATCTTAGTGATACCGAATATGAGACTGAAAGTGACATGGAAATCACCTCAAATCAATCAAATAGTTTTGAATATGAATTAGATCGTATTCAACCTATCACAAGTTCTATGGTTCCAGAAGAACCATTTCCTAGAAGAGTCGCTACTATACCATATTATCACCAAATACTTTCTAATGAACAAGTTATAAACACTAGACCAAGACCTATTCATCATCTAAAAAATAATATTGTAGGTACCATCGGAGCCGTTACCATACAACAGGCTCAAAACTCTCAATAGGATCAAACTGAGAACGATGGATTAGCTCCATTTTTTTTTAAAAATCCCAATAAAGGGAATTATGCACCTAATGTTCAACCTAAGCCTCCTTATAATATTAATGAACAATTATCAAATACTACAGCTAGAATTTCCCTTGTGGATCTTTTAAGGTCTTCTCCTACCGATAGGAATGAATTAATGCTCACATTAAGCCAAATGATGGTACCACAAAATATTCAACCTAAAGCCATGTCCAATACTATCATAACTCGAGAAGTCAATTGTATTGACTTTCGAAATAGAGATATACCACAACATAGTTTACATAAGGATAACCCCTTATATATTACTACCCTAATTGGGGATGTAGCAGTTAAATGAGTCTTGATTGATAATGGTTCATCTTTAAACATATGCACTTTTGACTTCTACCAAAGATTTGGGTTTAGAAATTATGAAATGAAAAGAACTGATATTATTATAAAAGCATTCAATGACGAAACACAAGAAACGTGTGGAGTTATTACTATCCCATTACAAGTTGGTCCTAGAACCTTAGACACGACCATGTTTATTGTACATTGCCCTGCATCATACAATATACTTTTGGGTCACCCTTGGATCAACGTGATGCGAGCTGTTCCCTCCACTTTACATTAGTGTGTTAAATTCAAATTTAAAAATCAGTTGGTTACCATTCATGGTGATCCTAGACCCTTTGATATGTGTGCTTTGGCAGAACCTGTTGGAGTTCAATTTTGCCCTACTCTGTCATCCACACATCCTAATTCTCATCACCCACCCAAATGTGTGAAACACACACCCATAACATCATCTAATATTTCAACTACACCTCTACATATAGCTCAACCATCTTCCGAACAAACCACATTAGGACCTCGAAAAGATCCTAAAACTACAACCAATGCTTCTTGTTTTACTCCTATAACTTCCATACCTATAGACTCATCCATCGATATCTCTATAACATCTACATCCACTATAGGCATCCTTTCTACATCCGACGATGTAGGAAATGTTCCTTCTACCTCTTATGCTCTTACTGATGAGCTCTTATGATGTAGATCACGTTACACTAGCAACACCAAACAAATGATACACAGGTATTTTTTCTTTTGAACCAGTCAGAGAATCAAACCTTTCATTACTTTCATGCCAAAAATAAGGATACAAGAGAAGAAGCCCCTTTACAATTTTGAAAATCCCTCAAATACCCTATTTTCCCTTTTTCCCACCTAAAACCATTCAAATTGAAATTTGAATTTTGGGGGCAAATTGTCGAGGTCATAACTTCGCACTCGTTTACCCGATTGACTATTATAGCATGTTTTCAAAAATAGCATAAAATGAGCTAAGCAACGTGAGCGTTGGCTCTCCATGCCAAGGCTTGCATCTAGCCAAAAATCCTCAAATTTGACCTCTAAGACCTTCAAATCTCCTGCAAGTTAAACTAGTTTTACAAAATAAAAAAAAAATTACAATTTTTTTTTCTTTTTGATGCAAGATAACTCTTACACCACTAGATGCTCCTACATCAGACACCCAGGGTAATTTTGAGAAGTGACCTTCACTTCTCTATTGTTGAAAGAAAACAAAGGCGTTCAACCTCATCCTTCCACAACCAAGATGAATCTTCAACAGGTCTGCCTTTCCACTTAACCAGATATTTTGCATACTGCCTATTTCTGGTACTTTTGCCGATGCATGTATCTAGGATCTCTTCTATATCTTTCGTATTTTGAGTAGATGCTAGAATATTGCACAATTCTACTACTGGTCCCTCACCATTGTCTCCTTCATGGTATTCTACCAAATCTGAAATGTTAAAAATAGGTGATATGTTAAGACCACTTGGTAATTCCACTTCATATGCATTTCTTGAATCCCATTTTTCTATGATTTTGCATGGTCCAAACTTCTTCATCTTCAACTTGTTATAGGTTTTAGCAGGAAACCTTTCTTTTCTCAAATGGACCATAACTTCATCTCCCACTTCAAATTCCTTAAACTGTCACTTTTGGTCTACCCTTGTCTTATATTGAGTATTCATCTTAGTAATATGCTTCTTTACTTCTTCATGCAAGCTCTTCAGATGCTCTGCAAATTCCTCAGCCTCAGCACTGCACTTTTCCCTTGTATCCATCCTCTTCAACTCAGAAGCATTTCTTAGACTACTCCCATATATTATCTGGAATGGAGATTTGTTAGTACTCCTATTGACAGAATTGTTGTATGCAAATTCCACCTGTGGCAAAACCAAATCCCATCCCTTGGGCTTATCTCATATCAAACATCTCAATAGATTACCCAAACTTCTATTCACCACCTTTGTTTGTCCATCAGTATGTGGGTGGTATGCAGAACTGAATTTCAAATCTGTCTTCAATTTATTCCACAAGGTTCTCCAGAAATACCCAACAAACTTGGTATCTCTGTCAAAAACTATACTCTTTGGTAGACCATGCAGTCGTACCACCTCTTTGAAAAATAAACCTACAACATGAACTGCATCATTAGTTTTCTGGCAGGGAATAAAATGTGACATATTTGAAAACCTATCAACCACCACAAATATGGAGTCATTTATCCTCTGTCCTTGGTAGGCCAAGAACAAAATCCAATGCTTGCGTCTAGCCAAAAATCCTCAAATTCGACCTCTAAGACCTTCAAAAATCTCCAGCAAGTTAAACTAATTTTACTAGTTTTATAAAATAAAATAAAAATTACAATTTTTTTTTTCAAGAGATGCAAGATCACTCTTACACCACTAGATGCTCCTGCATCAGACACCCAGGGTAATTTTGAGAAGTGACCTTCACTTCTCTATTTTTGAAAGAAAACCAAGGTGTTCAACCACAGCCTTCGACAACCAAGATGAATCTTCAATAGGTCTGCATTTCCACTTAACCAGATATTATGCATACTGCCTATTTCTGGTATTTTTGCCGATGCGTGTATCCAGGATCTCTTCTATCTCTTACGTATCTAGAGTAGATACTGGAATATATCACAATTCTGCTATTAGTACCTCACCATTGTCTCCTTCATGGTATTCTACCAAATCTAAAATGTTAAAAAAATGTGATATGTTAAGCCCACTTGGTAATTCCACTTCATATGCATTGCTTGAATCCTATTTTTCTATGATTTTGCATGGTCCAAAATTCTTCATCTTCAACTTGTTATAGGTTTTAGCAGGAAACCTTTCTTTTCTCAAATAGACCATAACTTCATCTCCCACTTCAAATTACTTAAATCGTCGCTTCTGGTCTGCCCTTGTCTTATATTGAGTATTCATCTTATTAATATGCTTCTTTACTTCTTCATGCAAGCTCTTCAGATGCTCTGCAAAGTCCTCAGCCTTAGCACTGCACTTTTCCCTTGTATCCATCATCCTCAACTTAGAAGCTTTTCTTGGACTGGTCCCATATACTATCTGGAATGGAGATTTGTTAGTACTCATGTTGACAAAATTGTTGTATACAAATTCCACCTATGGCAAAACCAAATCCCATCCCTTGGGCTTATCTCCTATCAAACATCTCAATAGATTACCCAAACTTCTATTCACCACCTCTGTTTGTCCATCAGTATGTGGGTGGTATGCATAACTAAATTTCAAATTTGTCTTCAATTTCTTCCACAAGGTTCTCCAGAAATACCCAACAAAATTGGTATCTCTATCAGAAACTATACTCTTTGGTAGACCATGTAGTTGTACGTCTTTGAAAAATAAACCTACAACATGAACTGCATCATTAGTTTTCTTGCAGGGAATAAAATGTGCCATCTTTGAAAACCTGTCAACCACCACAAATATGGAGTCATTTCCCCTCTGTGTCCTTGGTAGGCCAAGAACAAAATCCAAGGCTCGTGTCTAGCCAAAAATCCTCAAATTCGACCTCTAAGACATTCAAAAATATCTTGCAAGTTAAACTAGTTTTACAAAATAGAAATAAAAATTACAATTGTTTTTTTTTCAAGTGATGCAAGATCACTCTTACACCACTAGATGCTCCTGCATCAGAAACCTAGGGTAATTTTGAGAAGTGACCTTCACTTCTCTATTGTTGAAAGAAAACCAAGGTGTTCAACCTCAGCCTTCAACAACTAATGAGGCCTAGAAATGCCTCAATCATAACATGTTTTGAACACTAAAAATTCCTATAAACTCTTATGTTTTATCTAATATGTTAGTTAAGTTGATTCAATATGCTGTATATTAACCATTTTGCATGATCAATGTATTTGAAATATTATATGCTGATTTTACAACTTTTTGCATAGTTTTGTGTTCTTTTTGCTATAATTTGCTACAATGGGATATGCTTAGAATAATAGCAGCATTTCACTAATCATATTTTGATTTGTTTCAAGCATTTATTTCACCTAAATCTGGCAACATTGCAAGTAAACTGTTGTTGTGTAGCAAAAATTGGTCTTTCCCATGTAAATTCCAGCCAGCTGTCCATAAATAGCAAGGCATGGAATTCACGTGAGGAAAGGGATGAAGACCATTGGAATTTGATCTTAAGAGATAACCCACCTGAGAGATGCAGAAGAGATCATTGGAAAAGCATACATTTTTTCATTCTGAAGTATCTTCGAAATGAACAGATATCTTCGAAATGAAAGAACACAGCATCTTCGGAATGAGCGGATCTTTGGAATGAAGAATGCAACATCTTCAAAATGAGCGGATCTTTAGAATGAAGAATGTAGCATCTTTGAAATGAGGGGATCTTCGAAATGAAGCATGTAGTATCTTTGAAATGAGTGATCTTTGTAATGAGAATGCAGTATCTTCGAAATGAGCGATCTTCGGAATGAGAATTGCATTGTCTTCAGAATGAAGCCACTTATCTTCGGAATGAAGAACATAAGTGTTTATTTGACCTATTGATCAAATTTTGAAGCCAAAAAAAGGGAAATAAAGGTTGGAAAAAGTAAAGGGAAAGATCTTACATCTGTCTTTTCCGTCATTGCTGACCAAAGCCATCATTAAGGAAAATATCAAGTTTTAGTCCTCTTCTAGGATAACACCAGAATTTGTTGCAGCATTGTAGGATTAGATCTTTTGAGATATTCTTTGTTTGTAATCAGATTATAGGATAACTATAAATATTTCTCCCATTCAGGTTGAGCCTAGCAGGAAGAAAGTAGATAGTAAAGGAGGTATAAAATAGTAAGGAAGCTAGCAAAAAATACAGAGTATAGGTAGAAATTGACTGTTACAGTCCTATAATAATTTTTTAGCAGAATTATTGTAATCATGTCTTCTGATCAATAAAGTGCACTAGTTCTATTTCATATTGCTTGTAAATGAGTGTGATTAAGATTTAGAAAGAGAGAGAGACTTACACCTTCTTCTAGACAAAGATGCTGGCCACTTCCAGACCTAGGAGGAGGACTAACAAGCAGGTTTTTATTCTAATTTTGCTACAGCAGAATGAGTTATAGAACTTGTTATTTTAATTGCTTGTAAACAGTTGACAATATTTGTAGTCTTAGTTTATTTATGCTTAGATTAACCTTGTGCTTAATTTTTTAGTTGCAATCTTACTTTCAGCAAAGCTTCCACTTTATTTTAGATTGTTATTTCCAGAATTTATTGTTTTTTAGCAATTTCTTGCATTTTATGTTTTGCTGTTAAAACTTGAACAGAAGATTGACAACCTTCTATTATAGAAATTTGATAGTTTTTATTTCCACATTAGATCTAGACTTTCATTACTGCAAAAGTAATTAGATTTCCTTTCTACAATTAGGATCAGACTTTCAATTCTGCAACTGTTATTTCTACAATATAATTAGGTCTCATTCTGCAATTGTAATTAGGACTTCATTTTTGTAGTTAATGATTAGTTTCCAATTCTGCAACTTATATTAAGATTTAATTCATGCAATTTAGAGATAGGAATGTTCCAAAACCCCCCACACAACCGGTTCCACCAATAATACCTGTTGCTCTAAATTGATCTAAGTTATAGCTGTTTCACTTCTTCTTCCACAGATAGCCTTGTACACTACCCTAGATTGATAGATTCATTGAGAATTAATGATGGTATAATGACTACACATAATTTTGGCACCATTGTCAGGGAATAGTGTTGTCGGAAGAAAACAAACAGTCCAATAGTTGTAATCAAACTAAACTGTGAACATTCAGGTTAAAATTTGAATACAACAGCTGAGGAAGATAACAACTATTGACTTAATTTATGTCATTTAAGAGTAAAAATGAATGAGTAAGTATAGGGATGAAAAAGGTAGAACTACCCCAAAGGATCCCTGACTTGTCCCAATAAGGAGATCTTCACACCTAAGGGGTGAATCACCTGTGTTTGAATTACCAGAAATATTGATAGAAAAATCACCAGTCTGACCATCACTAGAGCATTCTGAGATAGGAAAATCACCAATTTTATCATCATCAGAATATCCTAAGAAAGACAATTCATCAGACTCATCATCAACAGAGAGGCTTGGACCTCTTGAGAGAACAATTTGGAAAGCTTTAACTTCTCCCAAAAAATAGGAAACTATGGCAGAAAGAGGCAATATAGATGGCCAACATGGCTATGTTCATAATGAAGGAGATGATCAGGATATACTCCAACCGTCCAGAACATTTGAATATCCTATTCATCTGAATCCAACACAAAACTCTCCCATGAAGACCATTTCACCTTCAATACTTCCAATCTTTCGAGGTGTTGTATCTGAAGATCCTGACCAATTTTTGTTCGAATTCAAGGTAGTGTGTCAGACCTATGATTATGTAAATGACAATCAGAAACTTAAGGTTTTTCCCTCAACTCTCAAGGATTCAGCATTGCGCTGGTTCATGAGCTTAGAGCCAAATTCCATAAGAACATGGGATCAAATGGAAACTATCTTTTTAGACAAATATTAGGAATATTGTCGTGTAAGGAATAGAAAAGATGAGTTATTCAGAATCAAGCAAGAAGATGATGAGACCTTAGAAGATTATCTTGATAGGTTCTCCTTTGTTCAAAGGAGATGTGGACTTGTAGAACTAGAATTATGTAAAACCATATTTTTGAGAGGATTGCAAGATGAATCCAGAGAAGTTCTAGATTTTATGGGAAAAGGGGATGTAACCACTCTCAGTAATGAGGAAATTATGGATCTCTACAAGAATTACTCTCACACTAAGCAGAGAAGAAGAAAAATCTGCATAAATGGCACTGATGTAAAGGACCTGATAGAGGAACTTTCAAATTTCAAAATTGATATTCTAGTGCACTTAAACACTACTTTAGGGGAAATGTTTGCAAAAGCAAAAAACACAGAACCTTTGGCAATTTATTGCCCAAGATGTAGAAATAAAGATGCTTTGCAAGAATGTCCTTTGAATAAAACATCTATTTAAGCCATTTGTAGTATCTGTTCAAAAATGCATTCAACTGATCAATGCCACCTGCTACCACAACTCAAAACTGTTTTAGAAAACCAGACTGAGGAACTCAACTAGATTCGACCAAAACAAGGGGGAAATTTCTCTCAATATCAAAATCCCCCTCATTTTCCTACAAATTAGGGGCATAATCTTGGTACTATGCCTTGGGGACAATCAGAACCACCCTAACATCCTTGGAATTATCCTCAATGGACAAATTCCCAAGAATGGCCACAATCAAATTGGAGTAACCTAGCCTAGAATAAAAATCAAAACAACCCCTCATGGAATCAAAAAAACCCATCTTAGAATCAAAACAACCCATCTTGGAATCAAAATCAGACTAATCCACATTGGATGCAAAACCAACCACAGTGGAATCAGCAATACCAGTCCTATCCAAGGCAGTAAAGGAATCAAGGTCAAACTCAGCATTTGTTGTCTACACCTAATCAAAATTTTCAAGAAAAACAACAGCACACACAACAAGTGAAACAACCTCAATTGCTAGCTCAGCCAGTCACTAATCCAAATAGTGTGAGACAGACACCTCCTGTCTATGTGGCTGAAGCTGAAGAAAATGTTGAAATTAATGTTCTTGATTGTAGTGACATCCAACTTCGTTCAGGGAAAGTTGTACCTGAACGAGTTTCAATTGAAATAAAAGAAAATGAAGAGCAAGAATCATCAAAACCAGAAAGAATCCAACAAAAAATAGAGAAAGAGACACAAGTAGAACAATTACCAAGGATAGTTCCATATCCTAAAATATTTAATGCAATACCAAAAAATTTTGAGTCAAAATTGGTCAAAGAACTAAAAAAGTTGACTATATCATTGCCCTTATTACAAGATATTAAGGAAATACCAGAGATTAATAGTACTGTCCAAAATTTGTGCATTAAAAGAGCAGGAAGAAAGAAGAAAGCATTTCCCAAAACTATGCAGGTTGAAGGGAAGATAGCTGATATCTTATATAGAAAACTAGTACCTCCAAAGTATAGTGATCCAGAAATCCCAGTTATCATAGTCACCATAGGTTTAGTACCAATATCAAATGTTTTAGTGGATCTAGGAGTTGCAATAAATGTCATGACCAAGGATACAATGGAACAATTACAGCTCAAACATCTTAGCCCCACATTTACAGTTTTAGAAATGGCTGATAGATCAGTTGCAAAACTTGAAGGAATCATTGAAGATGTCCCTATAGAAGTTTCTTCTTGGGAATTCCCTATAGATTTTCTGGTTTTATAGCCAAGAAATTTAGCACATGGATATCCCATTATTTTGGGAAGACCTTGGCTTGCAACTGCAGTAGCCTTCATAGACTGCAGATCTAGAAATATGACTATTTCAAATGGTATTGATCTAAAACAGATTTATTTATATCCTCTTGCAAAACCATCCAGCAAATTTTTAGGTCAGTTATGGTTTTCTGACTCAGAGGAAGAACTAGAAGAGGTCATTTCTACACTAGCTACCTTAGTAGTAAGAGAACACATAGAAGACCTCAGTGACACAAAAAACTTAGAAAATGAAACAATCCTGATGAATGTTCTGCATGAACAAGATTTATAAGGGGAAACAACAAATATCCAATAGTTAAGTAATGAGAAGAATCAAAAATCTGAAGATGAACCATCTGTGCTATCACAGGGAAACTCTGTTTCACTACCACATGGATGGCATCATCATCTGATTTTTCCTTCTCACTGTTCCATACAAGATATGCTTCCCTCAAGCAACGATGAAAGCAAATCGCTTCTTTTCTCCCATCTCGAGCAATGTCCTCTTAATCCCTTAATCACCGGGTATGAAGGAGTGAATTCAGTCCTTCTAAATACAAAAAAAATAGAAGTCCGACCAGGCAAATTTATGAACATCTACGACCGACTTACTAGGGAAGAGGAAGAAAAATTGATAGTTGTCTTGCGAAGCATGTTCATGATTTTTCTTGGAACTATAAAGATATGTCGGAGTTCATCCCGATATATGTACCCATAGAATCTATACTTGAAGAAGTCAAGCCGATCGGACAACTTCAAAGAATATTGAATCCTACCTTAAGAGATATTGTGAAAGAAGAAATTGAAAAACTCCTGGAAGTAGGATTCATTTACCCAATTTACGATAGCCAATGGGTTTCTCCATTGGTAATAGTTCCTAAGAAAAATGAAAAAATGAGAGTATGTGTAGATTATAGAGAATTGAATAAGGTGACATACAAAGACCATTTTCCATTACCTTTCATAGATCAGGTGTCAGATACTCTTGCTGGAAAAAGATACTTTTGTTTTCTTAATAGATTTAGTAGATATAATCAAATTCGATTGCACCGAAGATCAAGAAAAGACAACTTTTACATGTCCATGGGGAACATTTGCCTATAGGGTTTTACCTTTTTGTTTTTGTAATGCCCCAAAGAACTTTTCAGCGAGCAGTCCTAGCAATTTTTGCTAATTTGACCACCAAAAGTGTTGAAATATACATGGATGATTTCATAGTATGTGGACAAACTTTTGATTTTACATTGGAAAATCTTGATAAAGTCTTAACTCATCGTGAAACATACCACTTATCTTTAAATCCAGATAAATGCTTCATGATGATGAAGGAAGGGATAGTTCTTGGTCATCACATCTCTCCTGAAGGGATCCAAGTTGACCCAAATAAGGTTGAAATTATCAAGAATCTCCTTTCGCTTAAAACTCAGACTAATGTCAGAAGCTTCCTAGGACACATTGGTTTTTACCGCAGGTTTATTCCCAACTTTAGTACAATAGCCAGCCCTATGTTTGCCCTATTGACTAAAGATTCTAAATTCTCCTGGATCGCAAAGTGTCGGGGAAGCATTTGAAGCTTTGAAAGAGAAATTGATAACTCCACCTGTGCTCAGAGGTCCTAATTGGACATTACCATTTCACATACAGACTGATGCCTCCAATACAACAATTGGAGCAGCATTAGGACAAATTGATAATGGTGAACATTATACCATCTACAACATTAGCAAGAACTTGATAGGAGCTGAGAAAAATTATATAACAACTGAGAAGGAATTCCTAGCAGTAATATATGCCATCAACAAATTCAGGCATTATATCATAGGTTATCAAATATTTATTCACACAGATCATACAACCATTAAGTATTTGATGAATAAACCTATGGTAAGTGCAAGAATTATTCATTGGTTGCTGTTGCTGCAAGAATTTGATATCACTATAATCAACAAACCAGGAAAAGCTAATGTTGTGGCAGATTTCTTATCCAGGTTGCAGAACACGGATGAAGGGGAATTAGTTGATGACACTTTTCCTGATGAAAAACAATTTGCTATATCAGTCCAATCACCTTGGTTTGCAAATATAGCCAATTATTTGGTCACAGGGAAAGTTCCTCCACATTTCACTTCAAAATAGAAAAAACAATTGATCAAACAGAGTTCTTCTTTTGAATGGATTAAGGGTATATTTTTTAAGTGCAGTCCTGACCATGTGTTACGTAGGTGCATCTGTAAGGATGAAATGTATGATATCCTTAGAGCTTGTCATGATGAACCCTCAGGTGGACACTATTCTATAAAAAGCACAGTTAGGAAAATCTTAGGGATAGGATATTATTGGCCATCTCTTCACAAGGATGCAAAAAAGTACATCAGGCATTGTGATGCATGCCAAAGAATGGGGAAACCCACTCATACAAATGAGATGCCATCGCAACCTCAAATGGTTTTAGAACCATTTGAGAGGTGGGGGCTTGATTTTGTAGGACCTATTGATCCACCTTCTCAAGGAAAGGTGCATATTCTAGTATGCACTAATTACCTGACAAAGTGGGTAGAGGTGCATGCTTTTAAACATGCTTGTGAAGAGAAGGTCACTGATTTCTTATATACTCAGATTTTTTAGAGATTTGGAGCTCCACGATCTATCACCACAGACCAAGGACCTTAATTTGCATCCAAAGTCATAAAAGCATTTATAGAATTGTATGAAATCAAACATAAGAAATCATCACCTTACCATCCACAAGCAAATGGCCAAGTTGAAGTAACAAACAGGGAACTAGAAATCATCTTGACAAAAACAGTAGCTTTTCATAGGAAAAATTGGCTAGATAAATTACCTGAAGTAGTTTGGGCCTACAATACTACTTGGAAGTCCACTACTAGATTCACACCTTATGAACTAGTCTTTGGTAAAAAGCCTCTCTTACCTATTGAATTTGAGCTACTAACATTGCACACAAGACTCGGAAATTGGAATTGAATTGTCGTAGGCATAGACAGACAGGATTCTGCAACTGAATGCATTGGATGAACTTAGATTGGATGCTCTACACCAAACTGAGGTAATTCAAGAGCAGAGGAAGTTATGGCATGACAGTCACATTCAATAGAGAAAAATTCAACAAGGAGATTGGGCTTTGCTGTTTGATTCTCAATATGAAGACTTCCCTGGGAAACTGAGAACTAGATGGTTGGGACCTTACTGGATTGAGGAGGTATTTAACAATGGAGCAGCTCATTTATCCCCTATTGATGGGTCACGAAGAAAGTTGGTAGTGAATGGACATCGCCTCGGGGTATACCATACACCTCCGACTAAAGAAGAATTCTTGCAAGCAACTTGATAGTTTGGATACACAGCAGTGGAAGATATTCCCTCTTCCACTTCAAAACAATCAACATGATCAGTGGATTTCAAAAAAAGCGAGAAAATACAAAAAAAAAAATAGAAAACAAAAAGATGAATAAATTCTGAGTATGAATTCCTTCATGGGCATGGTTTCCGGGGAAATCATGAAATTCCTTCATGGGCATAGTCAAGATCAAGAAAAAAAAAGAAAAAAAAGAGAGAAAAGGAGAGGTAAAAAAAAAAAAAAAAGGGGAAAATCAAGAAAAAAGAAGAGAGAAAAATGAATAACTCAACAGTGAAAACCTTTTCTTAAGGCACTACTGAGTTGGTGTGCATGAAAACCAATTTTCTAGCATGCATAACCTTGAGAAATTTCTGAACCATCATTGTACAAATTCACCAAATGCACTTGTTTTGAAATGTTGCAAAAAATCTCAGCAGAATATCAACAAAGGTAGTCATTCTTCAAAACTGGCATTAACTGTTTTTATTAGGTATATATTTCTTACCTTTCTTCATTGTAAAATGATTGGTATATAGTATGTGACAATTAACCATTAGCATAAAAGGTATTCATAAGAGTTGGCATACTTAAAAACATGTTTTGAAAATGAAAATATTGATTTCTGCCTAATCTTCAGAACAAGAATGCCAAAAATAGTGCCTGTTGTATTATCTTCGGATTGAAATTGTCTTCGGAATGACAACAAAATGAATGTTGCATCAGAAAAAAACTTTGTCTTCGGAATGACAATTTGTCTTCAGAATGAAACTTGATCTTCGGAATGACGACTTGCTGCATCATCTTTAGAATGAAGATCTGTCTTCGGAATGAAGATTTGTCTTCGAAATGAAGATTTGTGTTCGAAATGAAGATCTATCTTTGGAATGAGGATCTGTATTCGGAATGAAGATCTGTCTTCAGAATGAGGATCTATCTTTGGAATGAGGGTCTGTCTTCGGAATGACGATTTACCTTCGCAATACAACTTGATCTTCGAAATGAGAATTGATCTTCAGAATGAGGATTAATCTTTGGAATGAAAATTTTGCAAAGAATATTTATCTTTAGAATGAAGACCTATCTTCAGAATGAAGTCATAATCTTCGGAATGAGGATTTGTCTTTGGAATGAAGACTTGTCTTCGGAATGAGGTCATAATATTCAGAATGAAATTTTGTCTGCGCAATAAGTTATAATCTTCGAAAAGAGCATTTCCACGTGGCATCCAAGAAGACAAGGTACGAAAAAAATATATATTTTTTAGTTGCATGTGAAGAAGGAACACGTGTCAGCTAGCACATGGTTTATTTTTGCACTCATTGGAAATACGGAGGACATGACCAACCATATGCCACCAATTTTTAATGCCAATAAACATGCACGTGAGAATCTGCAAAACTAATGAGGTAGATATGATGGCAAGGACATCCATGCAATTATCAATGAACAGGTGTACAGTGCAAAAGTAGAAATGTGTGCCACCTTTATTTTTGAAGATGTGTTTGCGAAGTACAGTGCACAGGTTACGGCTCATTCTGAAGAAGAAGATGAGAAACAGGGCAACGAAGGTTTCAAACTAAAACATTGCAAATATGCAACATCAAATAGCCAGAGATCTAGTAGAAGAATAGCAGCCGCAGTGTATGTTTTTTTTAAAACAGAAAAGATGGGGTGAAATATCAGAACAGAGCCTGCAGATACCACTTACCTCCGAGAAAATCTGACAGTTGTGCAGATTTTTGAAAATGGAGGATTTATGCCATTTTTGGATAAATTCATTGGGTCTTCTAAATATTTGGCTGGCATGTTCACCCATACATTTAGAAAAAATCGAGCACATGTTAACGACATGACTATTGAGGTAAGCCCTGAAATTTTAAGTTAGATTACAAAGCTACCATTAGAAGGGATTTTAATTTCTATATCTGGCAAAAACACATTGGCAAATGTAGTTAATCAGTTTGTAGAATAAAATGATAGAGAAATAGAATATTTAACCCATAACAACACATGCAAAGGGTTAAAAGGGCCAACCTGCAGGAACCTTGGGATGAAGTAGCCACCTAGGTAATTAAATTCCTAACCTGTGAAGGGCAGTATGTGCTATTTTTAGGGCATCATCTATGAATTTTGAACCATCTCAGACATGGTGGGCAACAACCAGAAGTTAGGGTAAATATTCCCCTATATCTGTATCAAGAATTAAAAACCATGGCAAAGAGATATCAGGAGGGTAAAGGAAGCCTATGCCATCATGGCCTCATCAAATTAGTCTGCCAGCACCATTTTAGAGGAAACCCTAGGAGTTTTGATAGGTTTTACTCTACCCTAAATGATGTCATTTTTGGAGATGAAAGTGAAGAAGAAGAACCAAATGCTGCTGATGTTGCTACAGAAGAGGAAACAACTACTACAGAAAATGTTGCAGAAGATGCTACAGAAGAAACTGTAGAAGGTGCCCTTGAAGCTGTTACAGAACTACACCCCACAGCAGCAACATAAAACCTTGCTCCTAAACCCTTAACTTCAAGAGCTAAGAAACAAAAGAGAAGAGGATCTGGAACTGGTAGCAGAGCAGAAAAACAAAAGAAGGTTTTTTTTGCTGAAGCTGCAACTGATTTGTCAGAACAGAGAAGTGAAGCACTTAACCAAACAGAGGTGAAAACAATAAGGGAAACAAAGGCATTTGAATCTGACCCCATGACCCCTACTATCACCAGAAAATAGAGCAAAAATAAGAAGTTTGCATCTAGAACTAGGAGGTCTACAAGAATCCATTTGAAAGAAACTGCAGAATAGGTCATGGAGGAAGAAGATAGACCAAGTAGCCTAGATGTCATAGAGATACAACCAGCATCTAAAAGCTTTCTAGAATTCCCTGAATAGATAGTTGAGGTAGAAACTAAGCAGGATGGTTTGGAGGAGGCTATAGTTCAATAGGCTATAGATATGGTGGATACCCTTATAGCCAGTCTCACAAAGCCTCCTAAACAAGAAAAAATTGTTGTAGAAGAGGAAATATTGGTTGAGCATCCAACTGCAACTGATTTATCTGCATCAGCTTCTAAAGTAGAAACATAAGTGGAAGACATCATAGAGCAGCTGAGGGTAGCAAGGAGTGTTGTCAAAACACAGACTAGGTGGATTTCAGTGAAAGAAAGCATCATTGAGATGCAAGAAAGAAAAATTGCAGAGCTTCAGCAGGAAGTGGAAGAATTGAGAAAACTACTGTCACAATCTAAAAAATAGCCAGCTATATCTAATGATGAAGACAATTTGGCTCAATTGCTTCTGGGTCTATCAATAGCAGATGACTCTGTTGAGGCAGACATGGGAGTTCATCCTAAAATAGCACTCCTTCATTCTGTAGAAGTGCATATTCATTCTGAAGCAGCATCATATTATTCTAAAGCATTACCTTCTTATTCTAAATATGCTTCAAAAATGGTGAAGAGCATAATAGAGGATGTTTAAGATGAGCCACCAACATAGGAACAGTCCTAGTAGCAAAAAAATGTTCAAGTACTCCTATTGAGGTCCCTGCATTTCAACTTGTTATATTTCCAGTAGAAACAATAGATAAGGGGGTACAAGTAGAAATACTATCTGATGACAACCCCATAGAAATAGCAAATAAGGAAGTGCAAGTAGAGTTATTGACAGATGAACAACCAGTAGAAGTGGCAAAAAAAGGAGTTCAAGTTGATCTGCTGCCTAGGATCCCACCTGTAGTCAGACCACCTAATACTGTGTCTCTAGAACAGTACAATGCAGACATAGCTAGCTGGATGATTAGATATGAGCAGCTTGCCACTAAAACTAAAAAGTTCAAATTGAAAGCAAAATAGCTAGAAGCCAAAGACAAAAATTTAGGCATTGAAAGAAAATGTGTCTGACTTATGCCAAATTGCTAAATTTTTAGTCCAATTTAGATGACTAGCTAGATTTTACAGCCTTATTTTGAAAGAAAAATACCTTAGATGGCAGGTCATGAGGATTACTTCAAACCTCCCATATAAATTAGACACTATTGAAGATTTTTTGGAGGCATATTTTGATAGTCCTTTTGAGCAGAAAAATCTCCTGTGTGAACTATTTTTACACAGTTTCTTCATTCTAGAGGAAGTTGACTCTCATCCTCAAATCTACATTGGAGATGTTCAGTTGAGAGCATTTATGTCTACTTTGCAAAATCAACTTTACTAGGATCAAAAGAAAAAGCAGAATAAAGTGATTGAAACAAGGGCTGAGTTGTTAGTCAGAGCAATCCAGCCAAATCACCTAATTATCACCAGGCAGCACTCCTCAATGATGAATAAGGATGATATAAAGAGAATGTACTTGAACAATTTAAGGGACTGTGAGGCCAGATTTGAAAATTTTTGTGATCACAATTTCTTCCCAGCATTGTCAGTGTGTAGAGATAGATGGAATGAACTTTCCATGTCTTTGAGCAAAAGAGAACCTATCTCCCCCATCAACTTAGAATGGTCCAGAAGAAGAGCAGAAGGTGTATTCCAGTTGATTCAAATCATGCAACATAACTAGATAGGTCTTAGGTTTAGGCCTTTGACCATCATTACTCCAGTTCCATTCTACTTTGAAGAAGATGCCCAGCCTGATGAACAATTTGAAGATTGGCTCAGAAACATTCAAGAAAATAGGGGGTATTACATAGGCAAGAAATTATTCTACAGGTCATGGAATCTAAACATGGACATATGTGATTCCATAGCCCAACAAAATGCATGAGGGCATGCATTAATATAAATTGGGGGGAAAATGATGAGGCCTGAAAATGCCTTAATCATAACATTTTTTGAACACTAAAAATGCCTATAAAATCTTATGTTTTATCTGATATGTTACTTAAGTTGATTCAATATGCTGTATATTAACCATTTTGCATGATCAATGTATTTGAAATATTATATGTTGATTTTATAGCTTTTTGCATAGTTTTGTGTTTTTTTTGCTATGATTTGCTACAATGGGATATGCTTAGAATAATAGCAGAATTTCACTAATCATATTTTGATTTGTTTCAAGCATTTATTTCACCTAAATCTGACAACAGTGCAAGTAAACTATTGCTATGTAGCAAAAACTAGTCTTTCCCATGTAAATTCCAGCCAGCTGTCCATAAATAGCAAGGCATGGAATTCACATGAGGAAAGGGATGAAGACCATTGGAATTTGATCTTAAGAGATAACCCACCTGAGAGATGTAGAAGAGATCATTGGAAAAGCATACATTTTTTCATTTCGAAGTATCTTTAGAATGAATAGATATCTTCGGAATGAAAGAACACAGCATCTTCGAAATGAGCGGATCTTCAAAATGAAGAATGCAGCGTCTTCGAAATGAGCAAATCTTTGGAATGAAGAATGCAGCATCTTCAAAATGAGTGGATATTCATAATGAAGCATGCAGTATATTTAGAATGAGCTATCTTCGGAATGAGAATGTAGTATCTTTGAAATGAGCGATCTTCGAAATGAGAATTGCATTGTCTTCGGAATGAAGCCACTTATCTTCGAAATGAAGAACATAAGTGTTTCTTTGACTTGTTGATCGATTTTTGAAGCCGAAAAAAGAGAAATAAAGGTTGGAAAAGGTAAAGGGAAAGATATTCCATCTGTCTTTGCCGTCATTGCCGACCAAAGCCATCATTAAGGGAAAGATCAAGTTTTAGTCCTCTTCTAGGATAACACCAAAATTTGTTGCAGCATTGTAGGATTAGATCTTTTGAGATATTCTTTGTTTGTAATCAGATTATAGGATAGCTATAAATATTGCTCTCATTCAGGTTGAGCCTAGCAAGAAGAAAGTATATAGTAAAGGAGGTAGAAAATAGTAAGGAAGCTAGCAAAAAATACAGAGTATAGGTAGAAATTGACTATTACAGTCCTATAACAGTTTTTCAGCAGAATTATTGTAATCATGTCTTCTGATCAATAAAGTGCACCAGTTCTATTTCATATTGCTTATAAATGAGTGTGATTAAGATTTATAAATAGATATAGACTTACACCTTCTTCTAGACAAAGAGGCTGGCCAATTCCAGACCTAGAGGAGGACTAACAAGCAGGTTTTTATTCTGATTTTGCTGCAGCAGAATAAGTTGTAGAACTTGTTATTTTAATTGCTTGTAAACAGTTGACAATATTTGCGAGTCTTAGTTTATTTATGCTTAGATTAACGTTGTGCTTAATGTTTTATTTGCAATCTTACTTTCAGCAAAGCTTCCACTTTATTTCAGATTGTTATTTCTAGAATTTACTATTTTTTAGCAATTTCCTGCATTTTATGTTTTGCTGTTAAAACTTGAACAGAAGATTGACAACCTTCTGTTACAAAAATTTGACAGTTTTTATTTCCATATTAGATCTAGACTTTCATTGCTGCAAAAGTAATTATATTTCCTTTCTGTAATTAGGATCAGACTTTCAATTCTACAACTGTTATTTCTGCAATATAATTATGTCTCATTCTGCAATTGTAATTAGGACTTCATTTCTACAGTTAATGATTAGTTTCTAATTCTGCAACTTAGATTAAGATTTAATTCATGCAATTTAGAGATAGGAATGTTCCAAAACCCCCCACACAACCGGTTCCACCAATAAGACCTGTTGCTCTAAATTGACCTAAGTTATAGCTATTTTACTTTTTCTTTCGTAGATAGCCTTGTACACTGCCCTGGATTGACAGATTCATTGAGAATTAATGATGGTATAATGACTACACATCAACAACCAAGACGAATCTTCAATAGGTCTGCCTTTCCACTTAACAAAAAATTTTGCATACTGCCTATTCCTGGTACTTTTTTCGATGCGTGTATCCAGGATCTCTTCTATCTCTTGCGTATCTAGAGTAGATGTTGGAATATTCCATAATTCTGCTATTGGTCCCTCACCATTGTCTCCTTCATGGTATTCTACCAAATCTAAAATGTTAAAAATAGGTGATATGTTAAGCCCACTTGGTAATTCCACTTCATATGCATTGCCTAAATCCTGTTTTTCTATGATTTTGCATGGTCCAAACTTCTTCTTCTTCAACTTGTTATAGGTTTTAGCAGGAAACATTTCTTTTCTCAAATGGGCCATAACTTCATCTCCCACTTCAAATTCCTTAAACCGTCACTTCTGGTCTACCCTTGTCTTATATTGAGTATTCATCTTAGTAATATTCTTCTTTACTTCTTCATGCAAGCTCTTCAGATGCTCTGCAAATTCCGTAGCCTCAACACTACACTTTTCCCTTGTATCCATCCTCCTCAACTTAGAAGCATTTCTTGGACTACTCCCATATATTATCTATAATGGAGATTTGTTAGTACTCCTATGACAAAATTTTTGTATGCAAATTCCACCTATGGCAAAACCAAATTCCATCCCTTGGGCTTATCTCCTATCAAGCATCTCAATAGATTACCCAAACATCTATTCACCACCTCTGTTTGTCCATCAGTCTATGGGTGGTATGCATAACTAAAATTCAAATATGTGTTCAATTTCTTCCACAAGGTTCTCCAGAAATACCCAAAAAACTTGGTATCTCTGTTAGAAACTATACTCTTTGGTAGACCATGCAGTCGTACCACCTCTTTGAAAAATAAACCTACAACATGAACTACATCATTAATTTTACGCAGGGAATAAAATGTGCCATATTTGAAAACCTGTCAACCACCACAAATATGGAGTCATTTCCTCTCTATGTCCTTGGCAGGCCAAGAACAAAATCCAAGGCTCGCATCTAGCCAAAAATCCTCAAATTCGACCTCTAAGACCTTCAAAAATCTCCTGCAAGTTAAACTAGTTTTACAAAATAAAATAAAATAAAATAAAAAATTACAATTTTTTTTTCAGGTGATGCAAGATC
The DNA here is from genome assembly GCA_028583015.1 of Wollemia nobilis. NCBI lineage: Eukaryota > Viridiplantae > Streptophyta > Pinopsida > Araucariales > Araucariaceae > Wollemia > Wollemia nobilis. Next base: position 863,049 of record JAQPPZ010003287.1, on the reverse strand, counting down.
ACTCTTACACCACTGGATGCTCCTACATCAGACACCCAGGGTAATTTTGAGAAGTGACCTTCACTTCTCTATTGTTGAAAGAAAACCAAGGTGTTCAACCTCAGCCTTCGACAATCAAGATGAATGTTCAACAAGTCTGCCTTTCCACTTAACCAGATATTCTGCATACGACCTATTTTCTGTCCTTTTGTCGATGCGTGTATCCAAGATCTCTTCTATCTCTTCCATATCCAAAGTAGATGCTGGGATATTCCACAATTCTTCTACTGGTCCCTCACCATTGTCTCCTTCATGGTATTCTACCAAATCTAAAATGTTAAAAAAATGTGATATGTTAAGCCCACTTGGTAATTCCACTTCATATGCATTGCCTGAATCCCATTTTTCTATGATTTTGCATGGTCCAAACTTCTTCATCTTCAACTTGTTATAGGTTTTAGCAGGAAATATTTCTTTTCTCAAATGGACCATAACTTCATCTCCCACTTCAAATTCTTTAAACCGTCACTTCTGGTCTGCCCTTGTCTTATATTGAGTATTCATCTTAGTAATATGCTTATTTACTTCTTCATGCAAGCTCTTCAGATGCTCTGCAAAGTACTCAGCCTCAGCATTGTACTTTTCCCTTGAATCCATCCTCCTCAACTTAGAAGCATTTCTTGGACTGCTCCCATATATTATCTAGAATGGATTTGTTAGTACTCCTATTGATAGAATTGTTGTATGCAAATTCCACCTATGGAAAAACCAAATCACATCCTTTGGGCTTATCTCCTATCAAGCATCTTAATAGATTACCCAAACTTCTATTCACCACCTCTGTTTGTCCATCATTCTGTGGGTGGTATGCAGAACTGAATTTCAAATCTATCTTCAATTTCTTCCACAAGGTTCTCCAAAAATACCCAACAAATTTGGTATCTCTGTCAGAAACTATACTCATTGGTAGACCATGCAGTCATATCACCTTTTTGAAAAATAAACCTACAACATGAACTGCATCATTAGTTTTCTGGCAGGGAATAAAATGTTCCATCTTTGAAAACCTATCAACCACCACAAATATGGATTCATTTATCCTCTGTGTCCTTGGTAGGCCAAGAACAAAATCCAAGGCTCGCGTCTAGCCAAAAATCCTCAAATTCAACCTCTAAGTCCTTCAAAAATCTCCTGCAAGCTAAACTAGTTCTACTAGTTTTACAAAATTAAAAAAAAAATTACAATTTTTTTTTCAAGTGATGCAAGATCACTCTTACACCACTGGATGCTCCTGCATTAGACACCCAGGGTAATTTTGAGAAATGACCTTCACTTCTCTATTGTTGAAATAAAACCAATGCATTCAACCTCAACCTTCGATAACCAAGATGACTCTTCAACAGGTCTGTATTTCCACTTGACCAGATATTCTGCATACTTCCTGTTTCTGGTACTTTTGCCGATGCATGTATCCAGGATCTTTTCTATCTCTTTCGTATATAGAGTAGATGCTGGAATATTCCATAATTCTGCAACTGGTCCCTCACCATTGTCTCTTTCATGGTATTCTACCAAATCTAAAATGTTAAAAATAGGTGATATGTTAAGCCCACTTGGCAATTCCACTTCATATGAATTGCCTGAATCCCATTTTTCTATGATTTTGCATGGTCCAAACTTCTTCATCTTCAACTTGTTATAGGTTTTAGCAGGAAACCTTTCTTTTCTCAAATGGACCATAACTTCATCTACCAATTTAGAATCCTTAAACCGTCGCTTCTAGCCTGCCCTTGTCTTATATTGAGTATTCATATTTGTAATATGCTTCTTTACTTCTTCATACAAGCTCTTCAGATGCTCTGCAAAGTCCTTAGCCTCAGAACTGCACTTTTCCCTTGTATCCATCCTCCTCAACTTAGAAGCATTTCTTGGACTTCTCCCATATATTATCTGGAATGGATATTTGTTAGTACTCCTATTGACATAATTTTTGTATGCAAATTCCACATGTGGCAAAACCAAATCCTATCCTTTGGGCTTATCCCCTATCAAGCATCTCAATAGATTACCCAAACTTCTATTCACCACCTCTATTTGTCCATCAGTCTATGGGTGGTATGCAGAACTGAATTTCAAATCTGTCTTCAATTTCTTCCACAAGGTTCTCCAGAAATACCCAACAAACTTGGTATCTCTGTTAGAAACTATACTCTTTGGTAGGCCATGCAGTCATACCACCTCTTTGAAAAATAAACCTACAATATGAACTACATCATTAGTTTTCTGGAAGGGAATAAAATGTGCCATCTTTGAAAACCTGTCAACCACCACAAATATGGAGTCATTTCCCCTCTATGTCCATGGTTGTCCAAGAACAAAATCCAAGGCTCGCGTCTAGCCAAAAATCCTCAAATTCAACCTCTAAGACCTTCAAAAATCTCTTGCAAGTTAAACTAGTTTTACAAAATAAAAAAAAATTACAATTTTTTTTTTCAAGTGATACAAGATCACTTTTACACCAATGGATGCTCCTGCATCAGACACCTAAGGTAATTTTGAGAAGTGACCTTCACTTCTCTATTGTTGAAAGAAAACCAAGGTGTTCAAGCTCAACCTTTGAAAACCAAGATGAATCTTCAACAGGTCTGCCTCTCCACTTAACTAGATATTCTGCATAATGCCTATTTCTAGTACTTTTTTCGATGCATGTATCCAGGATCTCTTATATCTCTTCCATATCTAGAGTAGATGCTAGAATATTCTAGAGTTCTACTACTGGTCCCTCACCATTGTCTCCTTCATGGTATTCTACCAAATCTAAAATGTTAAAAATAGGTGATATGTTAAGCCCACTTGGTAATTCCACTTCATATGCATTGCATGAATCCCATTTTTCTATGATTTTACATGGTCCAAACTTCTTCATATTCAACTTGTTATAGGTTTTAGCAGGAAACCTTTTTTTTCTCAAATGGACCATAACTTCATCTCCCACTTCAAATTACTTAAACCGTCGCTTCTATTCTATCCTTGTCTTATATTGAGTATTCATCTTAGTGATATGCTTATTTACTTCTTCATGCAAGCTCTTCAGATGCTCTGCAAAGTCCTCAGCCTTAGCACTACACTTTTCCCTTGTATCCATCCTTCTCAACATAGAAGCATTTCTTGGATGACTCCCATATATTATCTGGAATGGAGATTTGTTAGTAATCTTGTTGAAAGAATTGTTGTATGCAAATTCCACCTGTGGCAAAACCAAATCCCATCCCTTGGGCTAATCCCCTATCAAGCATCTCAATAGATTACCCAAACTTCTATTCACCACCTTTGTTTGTTCATCAGTTTGTGGGTGGTATGTAGAACTGAATTTCAAATATATCTTCAATTTCTTCCACAAGGTTCTCCAGAAATACCCAACAAACTTGGTACCTCTTTTAGAAACTATACTCTTTGTTAGACCATGCAGTTGTACCACCTCTTTGAAAAATAAACCTGCAACATGAACTGCATCATTAGTTTTTTGGTAGGGAATAAAATGTGCCATCTTTGAAAACATGTCAACCACCACAAATATGGATTCATTTCCCCTCTGTGTCCTTGGTAGGCCAAGAACAAAATCCAAGGCTCACGTCTAGCCAAAAATCCTCAAATTTGACCTCTAAGACCTTCAAAAATCTCCTCCAAGTTAAACCAGTTTTACAAAATAAAAAAAAAAATTACAATTTTTTTTTTCAAGTGATGCAAGATCACTCTTACACCACTGGATGCTCCTTCATCAGACACCTAGGGTAATTTTGAGAAGTGACCTTCACTTCTCTATCGTTGAAAGAAAACCAAGGCGTTCAACCTCAGCCTTCGACAACCAAGTTGAATCTTCAACAGGTCTGCCTTTCCACTTAACCAGATATTTTGCATACTGCCTATTTTTGGTACTTTTGCCGATGCATGTATCCAGGATCTCTTCTATCTCTTCCGTATCTAGAGTAGATGCTGAAATATTTCACAATTATACTACTGGTCCCTCACCATTGTCTCCTTCATAGTATTCTACCAAATCTAAAATTTTAAAAATAGGTGATATGTTAAGCCCACTTGGCAATTCCACTTCATATGCATTGCCTGAATCCCGTTTTTCTATGATTTTGCATGGTCCAAACTTCTTCATCTTCAACTTGTTATAGGTTTTAGCAAGAAACCTTTCTTTTCTCAAATGGACCATAACTTCATCTCCCACTTCAAATTCCTTAAACCGTCGCTTTTGGTCTGCCCTTGTCTTATATTGAGTATTCATCTTAGTAATATGCTTCTTTACTTCTTCATGCAAGCTCTTTAGATGCTCTGCAAAGTCCTCAGCCTCAGCACTACACTTTTCCCTTGTATCCATCCTCCTCAACTTAGAAGCATTTCTTGGACTGCTCCCATATATTATCTGGAATGGAGATTTGTTAGTACTCTTGTTGACAAAATTTTTGTATGCAAATTCCACCTATGGAAAAGCCAAATCCAATCCCTTGGGATTATCTCCTATCAAGCATCTCAATAGACTACCCAAACTTCTATTCACCACCTCTATTTTTCCATCAGTCTGTGGGTGGTATGCAGAACTGAATTTCAAATATGTCTTCAATTTCTTCCACAAGGTTCTCCAAAAATACCCAACAAACTTGGTATCTCTGTCAAAAACTATACTCTTTGGTAGACCATGCAGTTGTACCACCTCTTTGAAAAATAAACCTGCAACATGAACTGCATCATTAGTTTTCTGGTAGGGAATAAAATGTGCCATCTTTGAAAACCTATCAACCACCACAAATATAGAGTCATTTCCCCTTTGTGTCCTTTTTAGGCCAAGAACAAAATCCAAGGCTCGCGTCTAGCCAAAAATCCTCAAATTCGACCTCTAAGAACTTCAAAAATCTCCTGCAAGTTAAACTAGTTTTACAAAATAAAAAAAAATTACAATTTTTTTTTTCAAGTGATGCGAGATCACTCTTACACCAATGGATACTCCTACATCAGACACCCAGGGTAATTTTGAGAAGTGACCTTCACTTCTCTATTGTTGAAAGAAAACCAAGGCGTTTAACCTCAGCCTTTGACAACCAAGATGAATCTTCAACAGGTCTGCCTTTTCACTTAACCAAATATTCTGCATATTGCCTATTTTTGGTACTTTTTTCGATGCGTGTATCCAGGATCTCTTCTATCTCTTCCATATCTAGAGTAGATGTTGGAATATTCCATAATTCTGCGACTGGTCCATCACCATTGTCTCCTTCATGGTATTCTACCAAATATGAAATGTTAAAAATAGGTGATATGTTAAGCCCACTTGGCAATTCCACTTCATATGCATTGCCTGAATCCCGTTTTTCTATTTTTTTGCATGGTCCAAACTTCTTCATCTTCAACTTGTTATAGGTTTTAGTAGGAAACCTTTCTTTTCTCAAATGGACCATAACTTCATCTCCCTCTTCAAATTCCTTAAACCGTCGCTTCTGGTCTGCCGTTGTCTTATATTGAGTATTCATCTTAGTAAACTACTTCTTTACTTCTTCATGCAAGCTCTTCAGATGCTCTGCAAAGTCCTCAGCCTCAGCACTACACTTTTCCCTTGTATGCATCCTCCTCAACTCAGAAGCACTTCTTGGACTGCTCCCATATATTATCTGGAATGTAGATTTGTTAGTACTCCTGTTGACAGAATTATTGTATGCAAATTCCACCTGTGGCAAAACCAAATCCCATCCCTTGGGCTTATCTCCTATCAAGCATCTCAATAGATTACCCAAACTTCTATTCACCACCTCTTTTTGTCCATCAGTCTGTGGGTGGTATGCAGAACTAAATTTCAAATATGTCTTCAATTTCTTCCACAAGGTTCTCTAGAAATACCCAACAAACTTGGTATCTCTGTCAGAAACTATACTCTTTGGTAGACCATGCAGTTGTACCACCTCTTTGAAAATAAAACCTACAACATGAACTGCATCATTAGTTTTGTAGAAGGGAATAAAATGTGCCATATTTGAAAACCTGTCAACCACCACAAATATGGATTCATTTCCCCTCTATGTCCTTGGTAGGCCAAGAACAAAATCCAAGGCTCGCATCTAGCCAAAAGTCCTCAAATTCGACCTCTAAGACCTTCAAAAATCTCCTACAAGTTAAACTAATTTTACTAGTTTTACAAAATAAAATAAAAAATTACAATTTTTTTTTTCAAGTGATGCAAGATCACTCTTACACCATTGGATGATCCTACATCAGACACCCAGGGTAATTTTGAGAAGTGACCTTCACTTCTCTATTGTTGAAAGAAAACCAAGGTGTTCAACCTCAGCCTTCGACAACAAAGATGAATCTTCAATAGGTTTGCCTTTCCACTTAACTAGATATTTTGCATACTGCCTATTTTTGGTACTTTTCCTGATGCGTGTATCCAGGATCTCTTCTATCTATTTTGTATCTAGAGTAGATGCTGGAATATTCCACAATTCTGCTACTGGTACCTCACCATTGTATCCTTCATGGTATTCTACCAAATCTGAAATGTTAAAAATAGGTGATATGTTAAGCCCACTTGGCAATTCCACTTCATATGCATTGCCTAAATCCTATTTTTGTATGATTTTGCATGGTCCAAACTTCTTCATCTTCAACTTGTTATAGGTTTTAGTAGGAAACCTTTCATTTCTCAAATGGACCATAACTTCATCTCCCACTTCAAATTCTTTAAACCGTTCCTTCTAGTATGCCCTTTTCTCATATTGAGTATTCATCTTAGTAATATGCTTCTTTACTTCTTCATGCAAGCTCTTCAGATGCTCTGCAAAGTCCTCAACCTCAGCACTGCACTTTTCCCTTGTATCCATCCTCCTCAACTCAGAAGCATTTCTTGGACTGCTCCCATATATTATCTGGAATGGAGATTTGTTATTACTCCTCTTGACAAAATTTTTGTATGCAAATTCCACCTATGGCAAAACCAACTCCCATCCCTTGGGCTTATCTCCTATCAAGCATCTCAATAGATTACCCAAACTTCTATTCACCACCTTTGTTTGTCCATCAGTCTGTGGGTGGTATGTAGAATTGAATTTCAAATCTATCTTTAATTTCTTCCAAAAGGTTCTCCAGAAATACCCAACAAACTTGGTATCTCTGTCAAAAACTATACTCTTTGGTAGACCATGCAGTCATACCATCTCTTTGAAAAATAAACCTAGAACATGAACTACATCATTAGTTTTGTGGCAGGGAATAAAATGTGTCATCTTTGAAAACCTGTCAACCACCACAAATATGGATTCATTTCCCCTCTGTGTCTTTTGTAGGCCAAGAAAAAAATCCAAGGCTCGCGTCTAGCCAAAAATCCTCAAATTCGACCTCTAAGACCTTCAAAAATCTCTTGCAAGTTAAACTAGTTCTACTAGATTTGCAAAAAAAAAAAAAAAATTACAATTTTTTTTTTTTCAAGTGATGCAAGATCACTCTTACACCACTGGATGCTCCTGCATCAAACACCTAGGGTAATTTTGAGAAGTGGTCTTCACTTCTCTATTGTTGAAAGAAAACCAAGGCGTTCAACCTCAGCCTTCGACAACCAAGATGAATCTGCAACAGGTCTGCCTTTCCACTTAACCAGATATTCTGCATACTGACTATTTTTAAAAAATTTTCCGATGCGTGTATCCAGGATCTCTTCTATCTCTTTCGTATCTAGAGTAGATGTTGGAATATTCCATAATTCTACTACTGGTCCCTCACCATTGTCTCCTTTATGGTATTCTACCAAATCTGAAATGTTAAAAATAGGTGATATGTTAAGACCACTTGGAAATTCCACTTCATATGCATTGCTTGAATCCTGTTTTTCTATGATTTTGCATGGTCCAAACTTCTTCATCTTCAACTTGTTATAGGTTTTAGCAGGAAACCTTTCTTTTCTCAAATGGACCATAACTTCATCTCCCACTTCAAATTCCTTAAACCGTCGCTTCTAGTCTGCCCTTGTCTTATATTGAGTATTCATATTAGTAATATGTTTATTTACTTCTTCATGCAAGCTCTTCAGATGCTCTGAAAAGTCCTCAGCCTCAACACTGCACTTTTCCCTTGTATCCATCCTCCTCAACTTAGAAGCATTTCTTGGACTGCTCCCATTTATTATCTGGAATGGATATTTGTTTGTACTCCTATTGAGAGAATTATTGTATGCAAATTCCACCTATGGCAAAACCAAATCCCATCCCTTGGGATTATCTCCTATCAAACATCTCAATAGATTACCCAAAATTCTATTCACCACCTCTGTTTGTCCATCAGTCTGTGGGTGGTATGTAGAACTGAATTTCAAATCTGTCTTCAATTTTTTCCACAAGGTTCTCCAGAAATATCCAACAAACTTGGTATCTCTATTAGAAACTATACCCTTTGGTAGACCATGCAGTCGTACCACCTCTTTGAAAAATAAACCTGCAACATGAACTACATCATTAGTTTTATGGCAGGGAATAAAATGTGCCATCTTTGAAAACCTGTCAACCACCACAAATATGGAGTAATTTCCCCTCTGTATCATTGATAGGCCAAGAACAAAATCCAAGGCTCGCGTCTAGCCAAAAATCCTCAAATTCGACCTCTAAGACCTTCAAAAATCTCTTGCAAGTTAAACTAGTTTTACAAAATAAAAAAAAATTACAATTTTTTTTTCAGGTGATGCAAGATCACTCTTACACCACTGGATGCTCCTGCATTAGACACCTAGGGTAATTTTGAGAAGTGACCTTCACTTCTCTATTTTTGAAAGAAAACCAAGGTGTTCAACCTCAACCTTCGACAACCAAGATGAATCTTCAAAAGGTCTACCTTTCCACTTAACCAAATATTCTGCATACTGCCTATTTCTGGTACTTTTGCTAATGCATGTATCTAGGATCTCTTCTATCTCTTTCGTATATAGATTAGATGCTAGAATATTCCACAATTCTGCTATTGGTCCCTCACCATTGTCTCCTTCATGGTATTCTACCAAATCTGAAATGTTAAAAACAGGTGATATGTTAAGCCCACTTAGCAATTCCACTTCGTATGTATTGAGTGAATCCCATTATTCTATGATTTTGCATGGTCCAAACTTCTTCATCTTCAACTTGTTATAGGTTTTAGCAAGAAACCTTTCTTTTCTCAAATGGACCATAACTTCATCTCCCACTTCAAATTCTTTAAACTGTCACTTCCGGTCTACCCTTGTCTTATATTGAGTATTCATCTTAGTAATATGCTTCTTTATTTCTTCATGCAAGCTCTTCAGATGCTCTGCAAAGTCCTCAGCCTCAACACTACACTTTTCCCTTGTATCCATCCTCCTCAACTCAGAAGCATTTCGTAGAATGCTCCCATATATTATCTGGAATGGAGATTTCTTAGTACTCCTATTGAAAAAATCGTTGTATGCAAATTCCACCTATGGAAAAATCAAATCCCAACCCTTGGGCTTATCACCTATCAAGCATCTCAATAGATTACCCAAACTTCTATTCACCACCTCTGTTTGTCCATCAGTCTGTGGGTGGTATGCAGAACTGAATTTCAAATATGTCTTCAATTTCTTCCATAAGGTTCTCTGAAAATACCCAAAAAACTTGGTATCTTTGTCAGAAACTATTCTCTTTGGTAGACCATGCAGTCATACCACCTCTTTGAAAAATAAACCTGCAACATGAACTGCATCATTAGTTTTCTGGTAGGGAATAAAATGTGCCATCTTTGAAAACCTATCAACCACCACAAATATGGAGTCATTTCCCCTTTGTGTCCTTGGTAGTCCAAGAACAAAATCCAAGGCTCGCGTCTAGCCAAAAATCCTCAAATTCGACCTCTAAGACCTTCAAAAATCTCTTGCAAGTTAAACTAGTTTTGCTAGTTTTAAAAAATAAAAATAAAAATTACAATTTTTTTTTTTCAAGTGATGCAAGATCACTCTTACACCACTGGATGCTCCTGCATTAGACACCTAGGGTAATTTTGAGAAGTGAACTTCACTTCTCTATTGTTGAAAGAAAACCAAGGCATTCAACCTCAACATTCGACAATCAAGATGAATCTTCAACAGGTCTGCCTTTCCACTTAACCAAATATTCTGAATACCACATATTTTTGTTACTTTTTCCGATGCGTGTATCCAGGATCTCTTCTATCTCTTTCGTATCTAGAGTAGATGCTGGAATATTCCACAATTCTGCTATTGGTCCCTCACCATTGTCTCCTTCATGGTATTCTACCAAATTTGAAATGTTAAAAATAGGTGATATGTTAAGCCCACTTGGCAATTCCACTTCATATGCATTGTCTGAATCCCATTTTTCTATGATTTTGCATCATCCAAACTTCTTCATCTTCAACTTGTTTTAGGTTTTAGCAGGAAACCTTTCTTTTCTCAAATGGACCATAACTTCATCTCCCACTTCAAATTCCTTAAACCGTCACTTCTGGTCTACCCTTCTCTTATATTGAGTATTCATCTTAGTAATATGCTTCTTTACTTCTTCATGTAAGCTCTTCAGATGCTCTGTAAAGTCCTCAGCCTCAGCACTGCACTTTTCCCTTGTATCCATCCTCCTCGACACAGAAGCGTTTCTTGGACTGCTCCCATATATTATCTGGAATGGATATTTGTTAGTACTCCTATTGATAAAATTATTGTATGCAAATTCCACCTGTGGCAAAACCAAATCCCATCCCTTTGGCTTATCTCCTATCAAGCATATCAATAGATTACCCAAACTTCTATTCACCACCTTTGTTTGTCCTTCAATCTGTGGGTGGTATGCAGAATTGAATTTCAAATCTGTCTTCAATTTCTTCCACAAGGTTCTCCAGAAATACCCAATAAACTTGGTATCTCTGTCAGAAACTATACTCTTTAGAAGACCATGTAGTTGTACCACTTCTTTGAAAAATAAACCTGCAATATGAACTGCATCATTAGTTTTCTGGCAAGGAATAAAATGTGCCATCTTTGAAAACTTGTCAACCACCACAAATATGGAGTATTTTCCCCTCTCTATCCCTGGTAGGCGAAGAACAAAATCCAAGGCTCGTGTCTAGCCAAAAATCCTCAAATTCGACCTCTAAGACCTTAAAAAATATCCTGCAAGTTAAACTAGTTTTACTAGTTTTACAAAATAAAAAAAAATTACAATTTTTTTTTCAAGTGATGCAAGATCACTCTTACACCACTGGATGCTCCTGCATCAGACACCTAGGGTAATTTTGAGAAGTGACTTTCACTTCTCTATTGTTGAAAGAAAACCAAGGCGTTCAACCTCAGCCTTCGACAACCAAGATGAATCTTCAACAGGTCTGCCTTTCCACTTAACTAGATATTTTGCATACTGCCTATTTCTGATACTTTTGTTGATTCGTGTATCTAGGATCTCTTCTATCTCTTTCGTATCTAGAGTAGATGCTAGAATATTCCACAATTTTGCTACTGGTCCCTCACCATTGTCTCCTTCATGGTATTATACCAAATCTAAAATGTTAAAAATAGGTGATATGTTAAGCCCACTTGGCAATTCCACTTCATATGCATTGCCTGAATCCTGTTTTTCTATGATTTTGCATGGTCCAAACTTCTTCATCTTCAACTTGTTATAGGTTTTAGCAGGAAACCTTTCTTTTCTCAAATGGACCATAACTTCATCTCCCACTTCAAATTCCTTAAATCGTCACTTCTGGTCTGCCCTTGTATTATATTGAGTATTCATATTAGTAATATGCTTCTTTACTTCTTCATACAATCTCTTCAGATGCTCTGTAAAGTCCTCAGCCTCAGCACTGCACTTTTCCCTTGTATCTATCCTCCTCAACTCAGAAGCATTTCTTGGACTGATCCCATATATTATCTGGAATGGATATTTGTTAGTACTCCTATTGATAGAATTGTTGTATGCAAATTCCACCTGTGGCAAAACCAAATCCCATCCCTTGGGCTTATATCCTATCAAGCATCTCAATAGATTACCCAAACTTCTATTCACCACCTTTGTTTGTCCATTAGTCTCTGGGTGGTATGTAGAACTAAATTTTAAATCTGTCTTCAATTTATTCCCCAAGGTTCTCCATAAATACCCAACAAACTTGGTATCTCTGTCAAAAACTATACTCTTTGGTAGACCATGCAGTCGTACCACCTCTTTGAAAAATAAACCTGCAACATGAACTACATCATTAGTTTTATGGCAGGGAATAAAATGTGCCATCTTTGAGAACCTGTCAACCACCAAAAATATGGAGTCATTTCCCCTCTGTGTCCTTGGTAGGCAAAGAACAAAATAGAAGGCTCCCGTCTAGCCAAAAATCCTCAAATTCAACCTCTAAGACCTTCAAAAATCTTCTGCAAGTTAAACTAGTTTTACAAAATAAAAATAAATTTACATTTTTTTTTTCAAGTGATGCAAGATCACTCTTACACCACTAGATGCTCCTTCATCAAACACCCAGGGTAATTTTGAGAAATGACCTTCACTTCTCTATTGTTGAAAGAAAACCAAGGCATTCAACCTCAACCTTCGACAACCAAGATGAATCTTCAACAGGCCTACCTTTCCACTTAACCAGATACTCTGCATATTGCCTATTTCTAGTACTTTTGTTGATGCGTGTATCTAGGATCTCTTCTATATCTTCTGTATCTAGAGTAGATGCTGGAATATTCCATAATTCTGCTACTGGTCCCTCACCATTGTCTCCTTCATGGTATTCTACCAAATATGAAATGTTAAAAACAGGTGATATGTTAAGCACTTGGCAATTCCACTTCATATGCATTGCATGAATCCCATTTTTCTATGATTTTGCATGGTCCAAACATCTTCATCTTCAACTTGTTACAGGTTTTAGCAGTAAACCTTTCTTTTCTCAAATGGACCATAACTTCATCTCCCACTTCAAATTCCTTAAACCGTCGCTTCTAGTCTGCCCTTGTCTTATATTGAGTATTCATCTTAGTAATATGCTTCTTTACTTCTTCATGCAAGCTCTTCAGATGCTCTGCAAAGTCCTCAGCCTCAGCACTGCACTTTTCCCTTATATCCATCCTCCTCAACTCAGAAGCATTTCTTGGACTACTCCCATATATTATCTAAAATGGATATTTGTTAGTACTCCTGTTGACATAATTGTTGTATGTAAATTCCACCTATGGCAAAACCAAATCCCATCCCTTGGGCTTATCTCCTATCAAGCATCTCAATAGATTACCCAAACTTCTATTCACCACATCTGTTTGTCCAATGCAGAACTGAATTTCAAATCTATCTTCAATTTCTTCCATAAGGTTCTCCAGAAATACCCAACAAACTTGGTATCTCTGTCAGAAACTATACTCTTTGGTAGACCATGCAGTCGTACCACCTCTTTGAAAAATAAACCTACAACATGAACTGCATTATTAGTTTTTTGGCAGGGAATAAAATGTTCCATATTTGAAAACCTGTCAACCACCACAAATATGGAGTCATTTCCCCTATGTGTCCTTTGTAGCCCAAGAACAAAATCCAAGGCTCGCGTCTAGCCAAAAATCTTCAAATTCGACCTCTAAGGCCTTCAAAATATCCTGCAAGTTAAACTAGTTTTACTAGTTTTACAAAATAAAATAAAAAATTACAATTTTTTCTTTTCAAGTGGTGCAAGATCACTCTTACAACACTGGATGCTCCTGCATCAGACACCAAGGGTAATTTTGAGAAGTGACATTCACTTCTCTATTTTTGAAAGAAAACCAAGGCATTCAACCTCAGCCTTCGACAACCAAGATGAATCTTCAACAGGTCTGCCTTTCCACTTAACCAGATATTCTGCATACTGCCTATTTTTGGTACTTTTGCCTATGCATGTATCTAGGATCTCTTCTATCTCTTCTGTATCTAGAGTAGATGTTGGATTATTCCACAATTCTGCTATTGGTCCCTCACCATTGTCTCCTTCATGGTATTCTACCAAATCTAAAATGTTAAAAAGAGGTGATATGTTAAGCCCACTTGGCAATTCCACTTCATATGCATTGCTTGAATCTCGTTTTTCTATGATTTTGCATGGTCCAAACTTCTTCATCTTCAACTTGTTATAGGTTTTAGCAGGAAACCTTTCTTTTCTCAAATGTACCGTAACTTCATCTCCCACTTCAAATTCTTAAACCGTTGCTTCTGGTCTACCCTTGTATTATATTGAGTATTTATCTTAGTAATATGCTTCTTTACTTCTTCATGCAAGCTCTTCAGATGCTCTGCAAAGTCCTTAGCCTCAACACTGCACTTTTCCCTTGTATCCATCCTCCTCAACTCATAAGCATTTCTTGGACTGCTCCCATATATTATCTGAAATGGAGATTTGTTAGTACTCCTATTGATAGAATTGTTGTATGCAAATTCCACCTATGGCAAAACCAAATCCCATCCCTTGGGCTTATCTCCTATCAAGCATCTCAATAGATTACCCAAACTTCTATTCACCACCTCTTTTTGTCCATCAGTCTATGGGTGGTATGCAGAACTTAATTTCAAATTTGTCTTCAATTTCTTCCACAAGGTTATCCATAAATACCCAACAAACTTGGTATCTCTGTCATAAACTATACTCTTTGGTAGACCATGCAGTCGTACCACCTCTTTGAAAAATAAACCTGCAACATGAACTGCATCATTAGTTTTCTGGCAGGGAAAAAAATGTGCCATATTTTAAAATCTTTCAACCACCACAAATATGGAGTCATTTCCCCTCTGTGTCCTTGGTATGCCAAGAACAAAATCCAAGGCTCGCGTCTAGCCAAAAATCCTCAAATTCGACCTCTAAGACCTTCAAAAATGTCCTGCAAGTTAAACTAGTTTTACAAAACAAAACAAAAATACAATTTTTTTTTTCAAGTGATGCAAGATCACTCTTACACCACTGGATGCTCCTGCATCAGACACCCAGGGTAATTTTGAGAAGTGACCTTCACTTCTCTATTGTTGAAAGAAAACCAAGGCGTTCAACCTCAGCCTTCTACAACCAAGATGAATCTTGAACAGGTCTGCCTTTCCACTTAACCAGATATTTTGCATACTACCCATTTTTGGTACGTTTGCCGATGCGTGTATCCAGGATCTCTTCTATCTCTTGCGTATCTAGAGTAGATGCTAGAATATTCCACAATTCTGCTTATGGTCCTTCACCATTGTCTCCTTCATGGTATTCTACCAAATCTGAAATGTTAAAAATAGGTGATATGTTAAGCCCACTTGGCAATTCCACTTCATATGAATTCCCTAAATCCCAATTTTCTATGATTTTGCATGGTCCAAACTTCTTCATCTTCAACTTGTTATAGGTTTTAGCAGGAAACCTTTCTTTTCTCAAATGGACCATAACTTCATCTCCCACTTCAAATTATTTAAACCGTCACTTTTGGTCTGCCCTTGTCTTATATTGAGTATTCATCTTAGTAATATGCTTATTTACTTCTTCATGCAAGCTCTTCAGATGCTCTGCAAAGTCCTTAGCCTCAGCACTACACTTTTCCCTTGTATCCATCCTCCTCAACTTAGAAGCATTTCTTGGACTGCTCCCATATATTATCTAGAATGGATATTTGTTAGTACTCCTATTGATAGAATTATTGTATGCAAATTCCACCTATGGCAAAACCAAATCCCATCCCTTGGGCTTATCTCCTATCAAGCATCTCAATAGATTACCCAAACTTCTATTCACCACCTCTGTTTGTCCATCAGTCTGTGGGTGGTATGCAAAACTGAATTTCAAATATATCTTCAATTTCTTCCACAAGGTTCTCCAGAAATACCCAACAAACTTGGTATCTCTGTCAAGAACTATACTCTTTGGTAGACCATGCAGTTGTACCACCTCTTTGAAAAATAAACCTGCAACATGAACTACATCATTAGTTTTGTGGCAGGGAATAAAATGTGCCATCTTTGAAAACCTGTCAACCACTACAAATATTGAGTCATTTCCCTTTTGTGTTTTTGGTAGGCCATGAAAAAAATCCAAGGCTTGCGTCTAGCCAAAAATCCTCAAATTCGACCTCTAAGACCTTCAAAAATCTCCTGCAAGTTAAACTAGTTTTACAAAATAAAAAAAAAAATTACAATTTTTTTTTCAGGTGATGCAAGATCACTCTTACAACACTGGATGCTCCTGCATCAGACACCCAGGGTAATTTTGAGAAGTGACCTTCACTTATCTATTTTTGAAAGAAAACCAAGGCTTTCATCCTCAGCCTTCGACAACCAAGATGAATCTTCAACAGGTCTGCCTTTCCACTTAACCGGATATTCGCATATCGCCTATTTTTGGTACTTTTGCCTATGAGTGTATCCAGGATCTCTTCTATCTCTTCCGTATCTAGAGTAGATGCTGGAATATTCCACAATTCTGCTACTTGGTCCCTCACCATTGTCTCCTTCATGGTATTCTACCAAATCTAAAATGTTAAAAATAGGTGATATGTTAAGCCCACTTGGCAATTCCACTTCATATGCATTGCCTGAATCCCATTTTTCTATGATTTTGCATGGTCCAAACTTCTTCATCTTCAACTTGTTATAATTTTTAGCAGGAAACCTTTCTTTTCTCAAATGTACCGTAACTTCATCTCCCACTTCAAATTCCTTAAACCGTCACTTCTGGTCTTCCCTTGTCTTATATTGAGTATTCATCTTAGTAATATGCTTATTTATTTCTTCATGCAAGCTCTTCAAATTCTCTACAAAGTCCTCAACCTTAGCACTGCACTTTTCCCTTGTATCCATCCTCCTCAACTCAGAAGCATTTCTTGGACTAATCCCATATATTATCTGGAATGGATATTTGTTAGTACTCCTATTGATAGAATTATTGTATACAAATTCCACCTATGGCAAAGCCAAATTCCATCCCTTGGGCTTATCTCCTATCAAGCATCTCAATAGATTACCCAAACTTCTATTCACCACCTATGTTTGTCCATCAGTCTGTGGGTGGTATGCAGAACTGAATTTCAAATATGTCTTCAATTTCTTCCACAAGGTTCTCCAAAAATACCCAACAAACATGGTATCTCTGTCAAAAACTATACTCTTTGGTAGACCATGCAGTCATACCACCTCTTTGAAAAATAAACCTGCAACATGAACTGCATCATTAGTTTTCTGGCATGGACTAAAATGTGCCATATTTGAAAACCTGTCAACCACCACAAATATGGAGTCATTTCCCCTTTGTTTCCTTGGTAGGCCAAGAACAAAATCCAAGGCTCGCATCTAGCCAAAAATCCTCAAATTCGACCTCTAAGACATTCAAAAATATCCTGCAAGTTAAACTAGTTTTAATAGTTTTACAAAATTAGAAAAAAAATTACAATTTTTTTTTCAAGTGATGCAAGATCACTCTTACACCACTGAATTCTCCTGCATCAGACACCCAGGGTGATTTTGAGAAATGACCTTCACTTCTCTATTGTTGAAAGAAAACCAAGTCGTTCAACCTCAACCTTCGACAACCAAGATGAATCTTCAACAGGTCTGCCTTTCCACTTAACTAGATATTCTGCATACTGCCTATTTCTGTTACTTTTTTTGATGCGTGTATCTAGGATCTCTTCTATCTCTTTTGTATCTAGAGTAGATGCTAGAATATTCCATAATTCTACTACTAGTCCCTCACCATTGTCTCCTTCATGGTTTCTACCAAATCTGAAATGTTAAAAACAGATGATATGTAAAGCCCACTTAGCAATTCCACTTCATATGCATTGCCTGAATCCCGTTTTTCTATGATTTTGCATGGTCCAAACTTCTTCATCTTCAACTTGTTATAGGTTTTAGCAGGAAACCTTTCTTTTCTCAAATGGACAATAACTTCATCTGCCACTTCAAATTCCTTAAACCGTCGCTTCTGGTCTGCCCTTGTCTTATATTGAGTATTCATATTAGTAATATGCTTCTTTACTTCTTCATGCAAGCTCTTCAGATGCTCTGCAATGTCCTTAGCCTCAACACTGCACTTTTCCCTTGTATCCATCCTCCTCAACTCAGAAGCATTTCTCAGACTGCTCCCATATATTATATTGAAAGGAGATTTTTTAGTACTCCTATTGACAGAATTTTTGTATGCAAATTCCACCTATGGCAAAACCAAATCCCATCCCTTGGGCATATCTCCTATCCAGCATCTCAATAGATTACACAAACTTCTATTCACCACCTCTGTTTGTCCATCAGTCTGTGGGTGGTATGCAGAACTGAATTTCAAATTTGTTTTCAATTTCTTCCACAAGGTTCTCCAAAAATACACAAAAAAATTGGTATCTTTGTCAGAAACTATACTCTTTGGTAGACCATGCAGTCATACCACCTCTTTGAAAATAAAACCTGCAACATGAACTACATCATTAGTTTTATAGCAGGGAATAAAATGTGCCATATTTGAAAACCTGTCAACCACCACAAATATGGATTCATTTCCCCTCTGTGTCCTTGGTAGGCCAAGAACAAACTCCAAGTCTTGCGTCTAGCCAAAAATACTCAAATTCGACCTCTAAGACCTTCAAAAATCTTCTGCAAGTTAAACTAGTTTTACAAAATAAATTAAAAAATTACAATTTTTTTTCCAAGTGATGCAAGATCACTCTTACACCAATGGATGCTCCTGCACCAGACACCTAGGGTAATTTTGAGAAGTGACCTTCACTTCTCTATTGTTGAAAGAAAACCAAGTTGTTCAACCTCAACCTTCGACAACCAAGATGAATCTTCAACAGGTCTGCCTTTCCACTTAACTAGATATTCTGCATACTGCCTATTTCTGGTACTTTTTCTAATGCATGTATCCAGGATCTCTTCTATCTCTTCCGTATCTAGATTAGATGCTGGAATATTCCACAATTCTGCTACTGGTCCCTCACCATTGTCTCCTTCATGGTATTCTACCAAATTTGAAATGTTACAAACAGGTGTTATGTTAAGCCCACTTGGCAATTCCACTTCATATGCATTGCCTAAATCTCGTTTTTCCATGATTTTGCATGGTCCAAACTTTTTCATCTTCAAATTGTTATAGGTTTTAGCAGGAATCCTTTCTTTTCTCAAATGGACCATATCTTCATCTCCCATTTCAAATTTCTTAAACCATCACTTCTGGTCTGCCCTTGTCTTATATTGAGTATTCATCTTAGTAATATGCTTCTTTACTTCTTCATGCAGGCTCTTCAGATGCTCTACAATGTCCTCAGCATCAACACTACACTTTTCTCTTGTATCCATCCTCATCAACTCAAAAGCATTTCTCAGACTGCTCCCATATATTATTTGCAATAAAGATTTGTTAGTACTCCTATTGACAAAAATTTTGAATGCAAATACCACCTGTGGCAAAACCAAATCCCATCCCTTGGGCTTATCTCCTATCAAGCATCTCAATAGATTACCCAAACTTCTATTCACCACCTCTGTTTGTCCATCAGTCTGTGGGTGGTATGCTGAACTGAATTTCAAATCTGTCTTCAATTTCTTCCACAAGGTTCTCCAAAAAAACCCAAAAAACTTGGTATCTCTGTCAAAAACTATACTCTTTGGTAGACCATGCAGCCGTACCACCTCTTTGAAAAATAAACCTGCAACATGAACTACATCATTGGTTTTCTAACAGGGAATAAAATGTGCCATATTTGAAAACCTGCCAACCACCACAAATATGAAGTCATTTCCCCTAATGACTCCTTTGTGTCCTTGGTAGGCCAAGAACAAAATCCAAGGCTCACGTCTAGCCAAAAATCCTCAAATTCGACCTCTAAGACCTTCAAAAATGTCCTGCAAGTTAAACTAGTTTTACTAGTTTTACAAAATAAAAAAAACACAATTTTTTTTTCAAGTGATGCAAGATCACTCTTACACCACTGGATGCTCCTGCATCAGACACCCAGGGTAATTTTGAGAAGTGACCTTCACTTCTCTATTGTTGAAAGAAAACCAAGGCGTTCAACCTCAGCCTTCGACAACCAGGATGAATCTTCAACAGGTCTACCTTTCCACTTAACCAGATATTCTGCATACTACCCATTTATGGTACGTTTGCCGATGCGTGTATCTAGGATCTCTTCTATCTCTTTTGTATCTAGATTAGATGCTAGAATATTCCATAATTCTGCTAATGGTCCTTCACCATTGTCTCCTTCATGGTATTCTACCAAATCTGAAATGTTAAAAATAGGTGATATGTTAAGCCCACTTGGCAATTCCACTTCATATGAATTCCCTGAATCCCGCTTTTATATGATTTTGCATGGTCCAAACTTCTTCATCTTCAACTTATTATAGGTTTTAGTAGGAAATCTTTCTTTTCTCGAATGGACCATAACTTCATCTCCCACTTCAAATTCCTTAAACCGTCGCTTCTGGTCTGCCCTTGTATTATATTGAGTATTCATCTTAGTAGACTGCTTCTTTGTTTCTTCATGCAAGCTCTTCAGATGCTCTGCAAAGTCCTTAGCCTCAGCACTGCATTTTTTCCTTGTATCCATCCTCCGCAACTCAAAAGAATTTCTTGGATTGCTCCCATATATTATCTAATATAGAGATTTTTTAGTACTCCTATTGATAGAATTGTTGTATCCAAATTCCACCTGTGGAAAAACCAAATCCCATCCCTTGGGCTTATCTCCTATCAAGCATCTCAATAGATTACCCAAAATTCTATTCACCACCTCTGTTTGTCCATCAGTTTGTGGGTGGTATGCAGAACTGAATTTTAAATATGTGTTCAATTTCTTCCACAAGGTTCTCCAAAAATACCCAAAAAACTTGGTATCTCTGTCAGAAACTATACTCTTTGGTAGACCATGCAGTCATACCACCTCTTTGAAAAATAAACCTGCAACATGAACTACATCATTAGTTTTTTGGCAGGGAATAAAATATGCCATCTTTGAAAACCTGTCAACCACCACAAATATGGAGTCATTTCCCCTCTATGTCCTTGGTAGGCCAAGAACAAAATCCAAGGCTCGCGTCTAGCAAAAAATCCTCAAATTCGACCTCTAAGATCTTCAAAAATCTCCTGCAAGTTAAACTAGTTTTACTAGTTTTACAAAATAAAAATAAAATTACAATTTTTTTTTTTCAGGTGATGCAAGATCACTCTTACACCACTAGATGCTCCTGCATCAGACACCCAGGTTAATTTTGAGAAGTGACCTTCACTTCTCTATTGTTGAAAGAAAACCAAGGCCCTCAACCTTAGCCTTCGACAACCAAGATAAATCTTCAACAGGTCTGCCTTTCCACTTAACCATATTCTGCATACTACCTATTTCTGGTACTTTTGTCGATGTGTGTATCCAGGATCTCTTCTATCTCTTTCGTATCTAGAGTAGATGCTAGAATATTCCAAAATTTTGCTATTGCTCCCTCACCATTGTCTCCTTTATGGTATTCTACCAAATCTGAAATGTTAAAAACAGGTGATATGTTAAGCCCACTTGGTAATTCCACTTCATATGCATTGCCTGAATCTCGTTTTTATATGATTTTGCATGGTCCAAACTTCTTCATCTTCAACTTGTTATAGGTTTTAGCAAGAAACCTTTCTTTTCTGAAATAAACCATAACATCATTTCCCACTTCAAATTTCTTAAACTGTCACTTCTGGTCTGCCCTTGTATTATATTGAGTATTCATCTTAGTAATATGTTTCTTTACTTCTTCATGCAAGCTCCTCAGATGCTCTGCAAATTCCTCAGCCTCAACACTACACTTGTCCCTTGTATCCATCCTCCTCAACTTAGAAGCATTTCTTGGACTGCTCCCATATATTATCTGGAATAGATATTTGTTAGTATTCTTGTTGACAGAATTGTTGTATGCAAATTCCACCTATGGCAAAACCAAATCCCATCCCTTGGGCTTATCTCCTATCAAGCATCTCAATAGATTACCCAAACTTCTATTCACCACCTCTGTTTGTCCATCAGTTTGTGGGTGGTATGCAGAACTAAATTTCAAATCTGTATTCAATTTCTTCCACAAGGTTCTCCAGAAATACCCAAAAAACTTGGTATATTTGTCAGAAACTATACTCTTGGGTAGACCATGCAGTCATACCACCTCTTTGAAAAATAAACCTGCAACATGAACTGCATCATTAGTTTTTTGATAGGGAATAAAATGTGCCATCTTTGAAAACCTATCAACCACCACAAATCTGGAGTCATTTCCCCTCTGTGTCCTTGGTAGGCCAAGAACAAAATCCAAGGCTTGCGTCTAGCCAAAAATCCTCAAATTCGACCTCTAAGACCTTCAAAAATCTCCTGCAAGTTAAACTAGTTTTACTAGTTTTACAAAATAAAAAAAATACAAATTTTCTTTTCAAGTGATGCAAGATCACTCTTACACCACTGGATGCTCCTGCATCAGACACCCAGGGTAATTTTGAGAAGTGACCTTCACTTCTCTATTGTTAAAAGAAAACCAAGGCGTTCAACCTCATCCTTCGACAACCAAGATGAATCTTCAACAGGTCTGCTTTTCCACTTAACCAAATATTCTACATACTGCCTATTTTTGGTACTTTTGTCGATGTGTGTATCCACGATCTCTTCTATCTCTTTCGTATCTAGAGTAGATGCTGGAATATTCCACAATTTTGCTACTGGTCCCTCACCATTGTCTCCTTCATGGTATTCTACCAAATCTGAAATGTTAAAAATAGGTGATATGTTAAGCCCACTTGGCAATTCCACTTCATATGCATTGTCTAAATCCTGTTTTTCTATGATTTTGCATGGTCCAAACTTCTTCATCTTCAACTTTTTACATGTTTTAGCAGGAAACCTTTCTTTTCTCAAATGGACCATAACTTCATCTCCCACTTCAAATTCATTAAACCGTCGCTTATGGTCTGCCCTTGTCTTATATTGAGAATTCATCTTAGTAATATGCTTCTTTACTTCTTCATGTAAGCTCTTCAGATGCTCTGCAAAGTCCTTAGCCTCAACACTGCACTTTTCCCTTGTATCCATCCTCCTCAACTTAGAAGCATTTCTTGGACTGCTCCCATATATTATCTAGAATGGAGATTTGTTAGTACTCCTGTTGATAAAATTTTTGTATGCAAATTCCACCTGTGGCAAAACCAAATCCCATCCCTTGGGCTTATCTCCTATCAAGCATCTCAATAGATTACCCAAACTTCTATTCACCACCTCTGTTTGTCCATCAGTCTATGGGTGGTATGCAGAACTAAATTTCAAATCTGTCTTCAATTTCTTCCACAAGGTTCTCCAAAAATACCCAACAAACTTGGTATCTCTGTCAGAAACTATACTCTTTGGTAGACAATGCAGTCGTACCACCTCTTTGAAAAATAAACCTGCAACACGAACTACATCATTAGTTTTCTGGTAGGGAATAAAATGTGCCATCTTTGAAAACCTATCAACCACCACAAATATGGAGTCATTTCCCCTCTATGTCCTTGGTAGGCCAAGAACAAAATCCAAGGCTCGCGTCTAGCAAAAAATCCTCAAATTCGACCTCAAGACCTTCAAAAATCTCCTCCAAGTTAAACTAGTTTTACTATTTTTACAAAATAAAAAAAAAAATTACAATTTTGTTTTCAAGTGATGCAAGATCACTCTTACACCACTGGATGCTCCTGCATCAGACACCCAGGGTAATTTTGAGAAGTGACCTTCACTTCTCTATTGTTGAAAGAAAACCAAGGCGTTCAACCTTAGCCTTCGACAACCAAGATGAATCTTCAACAGGTCTGCCTTTCCACTTAACCAGATAGTCTGCATACTACCTATTTTTGGTACTTTTGTCAATGCGTGTATCCAAGATCTCTTCTATCTCTTCCGTATCTAGAGTAGATGCTAGAATATTCCATAATTCTGCTACTAGTCCCTCACCATTGTCTCCTTCATGGTATTCTACCAAATTTGAAATGTTAAAAATAGGTGATATGTTAAGCCCACTTGGCAATTCCACTTCATATGCATTGCCTGAATCCCATTTTTCTATGATTTTGCATGGTCCAAACTTCTTCATCTTCAACTTGTTATAGGTTTTAGCAAGAAACCTTTATTTTCTCAAATGGACCATAACTTCATCTCCCACTTAAAATTCCTTAAACCGTCGCTTCTGGTTTGCCCTTGTCTTATATTGAGTATTCATCTTAGTAATATGCTTCTTTACTTCTTCATGCAAGCTCTTTAGATGCTCTACAAAGTCCTCAGCCTCAGCATTGCACTTTTCCCTTGTATCCATCCTCCTCAACTCAGAAGCATTTCTTGGACTGCTCCCATATATTATCTAATATAGAGATTTTTTAGTACTCCTATTGATAGAATTGTTGTATGCAAATTCCACCTGTGGAAAAACCAAATCCCATCCCTTGGGCTTATCTCCTATCAAGCATCTCAATAGATTACCCAAAATTCTATTCACCACCTCTGTTGGTCTATCAGTCTATGGGTGGTATGCAGAACTAAATTTCAAATTTTTCTTCATTTATTCCACAAGGTTCTCCAAAAATATCCAACAAACTTGGTATCTCTGTCAGAAACTATACTCTTTGGTAGACCATGTGGTCGTACCACCTCTTTGAAAAATAAACCTGCAACATGAACTGCATCATTAGTTTTTTGGCAGGGAATAAAATGTGCCATATTTGAAAACCTGTCAACCACCACAAATATGGAGTCATTTCCCCTCTGTGTCCTTTATAGGCCAAGAACAAAATCCAAGGCTCGCGTCTAGCCAAAAATCCTCAAATTCGACCTCTAAGACCTTCAAAAATCTCTTGCAAGTTAAACTAGTTTTAATAGTTTTACAAAATAAAAAAAATTACAATTTTTTTTTCAAGTGATGCAAGATCACTCTTACACCATTGGATGCTCCTACATCAGACACCCAGGGTAATTTTGAGAAGTGACCTTCACTTCTCTATTGTTGAAATAAAACCAAGGCGTTCAACCTCAGCCTTCGACAACCAAGATGAATCTTCAACAGGTCTGCCTTTCCACTTAACCAAATATTCTGCATACTGCCTATTTTTGGTACTTTTTCCGATGTGTGTATCCAGGATCTCTTCTATCTCTTTCGTATCTAGAGTAGATGCTGGAATATTCCATAATTCTGCTACTGGTCCCTCACCATTTGGTGAGTAGAAATTCATGTCTCAAAAAACATTCATTTCTCTTCCATAAATTATCAATCCGGTAAGTTTGTAAACTTATGAGTGTCACGCACAGTATATGCTTGTAGTGTTGGGGAACAAATCTGGTTGTACCTTATTTAGTTTGGTGGGGAGGTTTGTGTAATTGGATTCCAGCCAAACCAAATAAACTAAGTGCGGGAAATGAAATAAATAAATTATTAAACAAAAAGTAAAGTGCTGGAAATAAAATGCGAGGAAATAAACACACACAACTGAAATTAAATAAAGCAGTAAACTAATTTACAAAAAGCAAATGCACAAATTAAATAGGGGAGGACTACTGCAGGGAGTGGTCCCAAGCTCCCGTAGATAGTCCACCCGACTAGCTACGTAGAGCTTGCTCGAATAAGAGGAGTTGCACTCTTAATTAATTAAACAATAAAATAAAATAAGTTTTGTGTAAAATTAATCATTGATCTCTGATCCCCTTTGTTCATCTGGCCTGTGTCTTTATATAAAGCGCAGCCAGATCTCATTACAATAACAAATCAGTCTATTTTAATCACGTGATGTGATTTAGTTACAATTGATTCTACATATATTTTATTCTTCTATTTTAAAGTATGTTCGTTCACCAAAAGGATAAATATAAATATCCTTAGGTGTACGTAACAACAAATCCTAAACTAATGCATCCTAAAAATAATAATATGCTTTAAGAGCTTTACAAGGTCAACCGGCCAATCGGTTGATAATAACAAACACTTTATTCTATTTAATAAATGCATGATTAAAATAGATCTCCTTTGTCTTCACGTGCAACCTCCTCCATAGTCCTTGGTCAACCAGTTAAAGTTGACTTGGTAAATCTTGCAAAGTATGAAGGCATGGAGGTGCCTTCCGGTTGTAGGGAGGCGCTCTTATTTCGTTGGTGCATTCCTGTTGTAGGGAGGCGCTTGTCTTTCGTTGGTGCCTTCCGGTTGTAGGGAGTCGCTCATCTTATGTGGGTGCCTTTCGGTTGTAGGAAGGTGCCTACTTCTATTGGGCACCTTCCTCTTAGGCGCCTACTCTCTTGCCTTAGTCTCTGTAAGCAGAAGTATGCCAGGTCCAAGTGGATGTAGACTAGAAAACACCATATTAGTACCAATACCTGCATTTATACACATTTCCCACTAAAAACACCAATCAAGCATAATACCAGATTTTCTATCAATTATATGCATAAGTTATATAAAATACATTTCATATGCTAATTGAACTAGTGATAATTCTTCTTAACCGTGTATATAAAATGAGCATTTTTGGTGCTCATCATCCCCCCATGCCTAACATGTGCCATGCCCTCATGGCACCAAAAGGTAAAGTTATCCCTCTCGCAGGATGACCATGCCAAAAAGTTTTTCATGTCTTCGTGACAACAACCCCTGGGATATATATATTTTTTCTCCTTTTTTTTTTTTTTAATGGCCTTCAACATCTCTGTTTCTCTGCCGCTGAGTGCTGCTATTTTTCCATTCAACACTACTATTTTTTTTTCTCAGTACTATTTTTTTTTTATTCAACACTGTGTTTTTTTTTCATTGAGTGCTGCTATTCTTCATCCATAGAGCGATGCGGCACCAGCAAATGTCAGAAACACATCCTGACTAATCATTGCGGATAAATAATTAAATCGTGACCACACTATTTAGGGCAAATTACCACTGCACTAATGCTGGCATTTTCCAGTGTTGCACATTAGTCAGATTTGGTGAGACCAAATTTGTTTAAAACAAGTGCAATCACTAGCTACTAATTTTACCCACATCTGAAACATATTTGACATCTCCATAACCTCTTTTGTGGTAGAGAGTAGCATCATTTATATGTGTTTGCTCAAGATGACTACCATTGTAAGGAGGCAGCAATAAAAATGACGCCAAATTTATTCATGTAGATGCCATAGCCTCTCTCTTTTTTTTTTTTTTTTCAATTATATATATTTTTTAAGGCACATCATGTGTTTGAATTCTAATGGGAGATTTTGAAAAACTGTGGAGGCGTCGACTGGTATTAGCATAGAAATGATTTTAAAATAACTATACACATAATTAATAAGAAAATCAGTACATACACAGTTGAATTTCATAGAATCTAATATATATGATGCCGGTGGTGTGAGACGTCTTCACGTTGGTGCTCTTGGAGATTTTATTTATTTATTTATATGTATCTTTATCTATTCTGCCATGAACAGAACAGATCTTGACTCTCTCTTTTTATTTTTATTTTTCTTTTATTTTTTTTTTCTCTTTCTTTTTTTTCGATTTTTTTTTTCATCCTCTGCATCAAAAGAACAGAGTCAATCCGCAACAACTAAGCTGGTGACTCTAAACTTTGAAATACCCAGATTTTTCTCAATAGCACACAAAATATTTTAATCCTGCATTGACGTATCTCTCTCCGAATGCATTTACAGGATGAATATTAAAATTTATACCTGACACGTGTGCATCCAAAATGATCTCCCCTATGAATTATTTCTTTTGCATGCATAATTGGAACAACATTGCATTCCTTTGTTTTCTAGAGTGAGGAAAAATAGTATTTCTTTCATTATTCACGGCATTTGTCAGGTGCATTGCTAAGATGTATGTGTTGTATTTGCTGGCGTTGGTAGGATGTTCTCATCCGTTGGTGCGATCCCCAAATTAACCTACATGTCGTAGAGTTGGAACTGCACCAATTTTTGTTGCCCACATCATGCTTTTCTAGTCAACGAGTGAATAATAGGGGCACCTTCCCTCTGAGGAAGGCACTTGCCTTCTAGTGGCACCTTCCTGTTGGTGCCTTCCTATGGCACCTTCCTGTTGGTGCCTTCCTGTGGCACCTTCCTGTCGGTGCCTTCCTGTGGTGCCTTCCTATGGGCGCCTTCCTGTGGTGCCTTCCTATCAGCGCCTTCCTGTGAGAGGAAGGCGCTTGCCTTCCTATGGGCGCCTTCTAGTGGTGCCTTCCTATTGGTGCCTTCCTATGGCACCTTCCTGTGGCGCCTTCCTGTTGGTGCCTTCTTGTGGCACCTTCCTGTTGGCACCTTCCTGTGGGTGCCTTCCTATGGCGCCTTCCTATGGCACCTTCCTGTCGATGCCTTCCGGTGAGAGGAAGGCGCTTGCATTCTTTTGGTGCCTTCTTGGAAGAGGAAGGCACTGGCCTCCTATTGGCACCTTCTTGGAAAAGGAAGGCGCTTATCTTTTCTTGGTGCCTTCCTGGAAGAGGAAGGCGTTGGCCTTCTATTGACGCCTTCCTAGAAGAGGAATGTGCCTACTTATCATGTGTTGATTTCGAAGGAAACAAATATTTGACATCTGTTTTTTTTTCAAACTCCTCCCCCATTTTATTTAGCTACTAGTTGGAGATTTCTCATTTCCCTTCGGGACCAGGCTAGTCCTCGGGAAAGAGGATACTCTCTTCCAACGGGTAGTGAAAATAAAACTTTGCTTTTGATTTGCATTTCATCATGGATCTATTTCAACACAAGGTGGTTTTTTTTCATAGGAATAAGTTAGGCGCCGACAATAAGGCATATTTCCCCCAATGTCTAAAAATTTGTCACGTCCTCATGACAATAGCATTTCGAACCTTTTTTTTTTTCATAGGAGTAAGTTAGGAACTAAAAATAAGGCGTCTTTCCCCCCATGTCTAAAATTTGTCACGTCCTCGTGACAACAGCCTTCCAAACTCCCTTTTTTTTTTTTTACGGGAGGTCCTGATTCACCTGCATCTTCCCCCACTTAAATTGGTGATGCCCTTATCGCCAACAACAGGTTCCTCTGCGCAACAGGTCTGCAGCCCTCCAAATTTCAGGTCCCACACTGAACAACAGGTACCCCCATCCAAGGGAGAAGAAAATTGCTTATTGGTGCCTTCCTCCAAGTGGAAAAAGGCACTGCTGTATTGGGCTGATTGTAGGCACTCTCTTCCTAGTAAGTGCCTTTTTCGCTTCGCCGCACTCCTAATTGCAAGGCACAAAATGTCACATCTATTAGGCCTAGTTTAAGCCGACTCCACCTATAGATCATGCTCATGGTTGTGTACTGCGAAACTACACCTACAAAAACTGCACACACGAAAGTAGTAAAACAAAAGTCATGACTCCGTGCCTGTTAGGCCCTGGCTCTCAAGATGCCTGCAGCTTGCATTCGGTTCATGATTTCCTACAAATAAATAAGAAAGAAAATTTTATGCTAAACAGGACATGGTCTATGCGTTTTTTTTTTCACTAGGAGGATTCGCATTTTTTTTTGGTGGAAGGTGCCTTCAATGTATGGCACCTTCTTGATGCGGAAGGTGCCTCCAATGTGTGGCGCCTTATTCCTATGGAAGGCACCTCCAATGTATGATGCCTTCTTGATGCGGAAGGTGCCTCCAATGTATGACGCCTTCTTCATGCGAAAGGCGCCTCTAATGTATGGCACCTTATTCCTGTGGAAGGCGCCTCCAATGTATGGTGCCTTCTTGATGTGGAAGGCACCCCCAATGTATGGCACCTTCTTCATGTGGAAGGCACCTCTAATGTATAGCGCCTTCTTCCTGTGGAAGGCACCTCCAATGTATGGTGCCTTCTTGATGTGAAAGGCACCTTCTTGATAAACAAGGCGTCTTTCACTTCATTTTTTTTTCACTAGGAGGATTCACATTTTTTTTTTTGGTGGAAGGTGCCTTCAATGTATGGCACCTTCTTGATGTGGAAGGCGCCTCCAATGTGTGGCGCCTTATTCCTGTGGAAGGCGCCTCCAATGTATGATGCCTTCTTGATGTGGAAGGTGCCTCCAATGTATGGCGCCTTCTTCATGCGAAAGGTGCCTCTAATGTATGGCACCTTCTTCCTGTGGAAGGTGCCTCCAATGTATGGCGCCTTCTTGATGTGGAAGGTGCCTCCAATGTATGGCACCTCGGAAGGCGCCTATAATGTATAGCACATTCTTCCTGTGGAAGCCGCCTCCAATGTATGGTGCCTTCTTGATGCAAAAGGCGCCTTCTTGATAAACAAGGTGTCTTTCACTTCATTTTTTTTTTCATGTATCCTCCCTCTCTTTTTTTTTTCTTTTTCTTTCTCTTTTTTTTTTTCTTTTTCTCTCTTTTTTTTTTTTTCTTCTTCCTTTTTTTTTTTTCAACGAATGTTTGAACATTCGTCCAAGCTACTGGTATGGTATGGGGTCTCCCCCATGCTGATGTCTGATCCACTCTTGTGAATGTGAGGAAGTGGTTAATGGAGCTCGTTGACCATTACTTGAATGTTGTCTCGAAACTCTTCTCTTGCACTTGGTGTAGCATATCTGACTTTGTTTATCATCCAGGCTATAACAGTCATGCACTTTCCAGCAAAATTTTCCCCCAAATTCCATAAGAACCTTGGGCTAGAAGCCTTTCGCTTGATCAGGGTTACTTAGCTTGCCTTCAAGTGCTAATGTTTCCAAGGCAAAACTCTGCTGGCTTTCACCTGTTAGATTGCATGCTATACGATCAGGTACCCGAGATAGTTCATATAGTGCTATTACAAACTCCATGTATGAATCTCAATTCATGAGATCTTCACAGACACCTTCTTATTTTTCTACTTCGCACTTCACGTTGTCCTGCAAAACATAAAAGAAAAATATAAACTAAAGACGTTAAAATAAAATTCTAACTAATTTTTTTTCTCTGTTTTTTTTTTTTCGGTCTATTCTGCCTTGACTAGAACAGATCTTGGATTATCATTTTTTTTTTCATCATCTGCATCAAAGAATAGGATGTCTACTTCAACCATTTGAGCTGGTGATTTTCACATCTAGAGGTTTGTCAATGATCCATCCTAAGAATTTGGCAAAATGTACCATGTACTGAAACATCTTTGCCCTCACACTTTTTGTGAAAAGCAGATTTCTCCATGGTTTTAGATCCTCTCAAAGTTGATTTTATCTTCCACCATAGTGATATTCTGCCTCTCTTTTGTATATTTTTTTCATATGACAACCAACAACTCACATTTTTGAAACACCAAGCTCCTCCTCAATTAGCACATAAAAAAAAATGTTAATCCTGTGGCCTTTGTGCAGATATTTGAAATTTGATCTCCTCCAAGATTTTTCCTTGTTTTATTTAACTATCGGTTGGAGATTTCTCATTTCCCTTCTGGACCAAGCTGGTCCTTGGGAAAGATGATACTCTCTTTCAACAAGCAACAAAATAAAACTCTATTTTTGAATTGCTTCATTAACTTGGAGCCTTTTCAGCAGATGATTTATTTTTTTCTCTCTTTTTTTTTTTTTTTTTTCATGAAAACTATAAATAGCGTTCATTGTGCTATTGGTGGCATTTGATGAAGGTGGGGTCTCCCCCATGCCTACATCTGAACTAGTCTTCTCGAATTTTTTTTTTTCAACTAGTCTGATATGTTGTAACATGAGAATAGTATTTTCCTTCATGGCCTCACAACGAAACTTATTTCAATGTAATTGCAAAGTGTGCAGGCCAGCAAATGACTATCCATGAGTTAGAAACCTAAAGAAAACATGGCATAGTAGTATGTTAAAAACACATGCTAGTTTCTGATTCACCAGGTCATCGTAAGCGCAAGTGAAGAGCATACTCCATAACAAGGCATTCTCTTTAAATTATGCTCTGTCATTTTCCCTGCATTATTAATTTCATCATAAAAAAACATTTACCAATACGTTGCAAAAATTTCAAGCTTGTAAAAATTTTTAATTTAAAACCAAGCTTCTAGAGGCACAAATTTTCAATGGTTTCCGTATAAAAACACGTCCCTAAAAATTTTCAATCAGACTTGGGTTGTGCTTTTTCTTTTGATTTTTTTGAAACCATTTAGAACATGATGGAAATCCTTCAATGCCAGATTTTTTCTAATTTTTTTTTTTCAACAACACATTTTATTTCTACTTCTACACTTAATTATGGTACATCAGGTTCATTCCCGCGTTTACCTGAGAAGCTAAAAAATATAAATAATTGCCTATGGGATTTGGCTCTGATTGTGCCGAAAACTATTTTTGGCCTTATAAAAAGCTCCTTGGTGGACTCATGCTTCTCAAATAAAATATTTACAGGTAATTTCAAATAAGCTTTTTAATTGACCCGTAAATCAAAACACTATAGTTTAGACACTCCCCGACAACGGTGCCAAAATGGTGAGCAGAAATTCATGTCCCTAAAAACATTCATTTCTCTTCCATAAATTATCAATCCGGTAAGTTTGTAAACTTATGAGTGTCATGCACAGTATATGCCTACAGTTTTGGGGAAAAAATCTGGTTGTACCTTATTTAGTTTGGTGGGGAGGTTTGTGTATTGGATTCCAGCCAAACCAAATAAACTAAGTGTGGGAAATGAAATAAATAAATTATTAAACAAAAAGTAAAGTGCTGGAAATAAAATGCGAGGAAATAAACACACAACTGAAATTAAATAAAGCAGTAAACTAATCTATAGAAAGCAAATGCACAAATTAAACGAGGGGAGGACTATCTGCAGGGAGTGGGCCCAAGCTCCCACGAGATAGTCCGCCCGGCTAGCTATGTAGAGCTTGCTCGAATAAGAGGAGTTGCACTCTTAATTAATTAAAAAATAAAATAAAATAAGTTCTGTGTAAAATTAATCATTGATCTCTGATCCCTTTTGTTCATCTGGCCTGCGTCTTTATATAAAGTGCAGCCAGATCTCATTACAATAACAAATCAATCTATTTTAATCACGTGATGTGATTTAGTTACAATTGATTCTACACATATTTTATTCTTCTATTTTAAAGTATGTTCATTCACAAAAAGGATAAATATAAATATCCTTAGGTGTATGTAACAACAAATCCTAAACTAATGCATCCTAAAAATAATAATATTCTTTAAGATCTTTACAAGGTCAACCGGCCAATCGGTTGATAATAAAAAGTACTTTATTCTATTTAATAAATGCATGATTAAAATAGATCTCCTTTGTCTTCACGTGCAACCTCCTCCATAGTCCTTGGTCAACCAGTCAAAGTTGACTTGGTAAATCTTGCAAAGTATGAAGGCATGGAGGCACCTTCCAATTGTAGGGAGGTGCTCTTCTTCCGTTGGCGCCTTCCTGTTGCAGGGAGGTGCTTGTCTTTCGTTGGTGCATTTCGGTTGTAGGGAGGCGATCATATTCTGTGGGTGCCTTTTGGTTGTAGGAAGGTGCCTACTTCTGTTGGGCACCTTCCTTGAAGAGGAAGGCGCCTACTCTCTTGCCTTAGCCTCTGTAAGCAGAAGTATGTCGGGTCCAAGTGGATGTAGACTGGAAAACACCATATTAGTACCAATACCTACATTTATACACATTTCCCACTAAAAACACCAATTAAGCATAATACCAGATTTTCTATCAATTATATGCATAAGTTATATAAAATACATTTCATATGCTAATTGAACCAGTGATAATTCTTAACCGTGTATATAAAATGAGCATTTTTGGTGCTCATCACCATTGTCTCCTTCATGGTATTCTACCAAATCTAAAATGTTAAAAATAGGTGATATGTTAAGCTCACTTGGCAATTCCACTTCATATGCATTGCCTGAATCTCGTTTTTCTATGATTTTGCATGGTCCAAACTTCATCTTCAACTTGTTATAGGTTTTAGCAAGAAACCTTTCTTTTCTCAAATGGACCATAACTTCATCTCCCACTTCAAATTCCTTAAACCGTCACTTCTGGTTTGCCCTTGTCTTATATTGAGTATTCATCTTAGCAATATGCTTCTTTACTTCTTCATGCAAGCTCTTTAGATGCTCTACAAAGTCCTCAGCCTCAGCACTACACTTTTCCATTGTATCCATCCTCCTCAACTCAGAAGCATTTCTTGGACTGCTCCAATATATTATATAGAATGGAGATTTTTTAGTACTCCTGTTGACAAAATTGTTGTATGTAAATTCCACCTGTGGCAAAACCAAATCCCATCCCTTGGGCTTATCTCCTATCAAGCATCTCAATAGATTACCCAAACTTCTATTCACCACATCTGTTTGTCCATCATGTAGAACTAAATTTAAAATTTGTCTTCAATTTCTTCCACAAGGTTCTTCAGAAATACCCAACAAACTTGGTATCTCTGTCAAAAACTATACTCCTTGGTAGACCATGCAGTCGTACCACCTCTTTGAAAAATAAACCTGCAACATGAACTACATCATTAGTTTTCTGGCAGGGAATAAAATGTGCCATCTTTGAAAACCTGTCAACCACCACAAATATGGATTCATTTCCCATCTATGTCCTTGGTAGGCCAAGAACAAAATCCAAGGCTCGCGTCTAGCCAAAAATCCTCAAATTTGACCTCTAAGATCTTCAAAAATATACTGCAAGTTAAACTAGTTTTACTAGTTTTACAAAATAAAAAAAAATTACAATTTTTTTTTCAAGTGATGCAAGATCACTCTTACACCATTGCATGGTCCTGCATCAGACACCCAGGGTAATTTTGAGAAGTGACCTTCACTTCTCTATTGTTGAAATAAAATCAAGGAGTTCAACCTCAGCCTTCGACAACCAATATGAATCTTCAACAGGTCTGCCTTTCCACTTAACCATATATTCTACATACTGCCTATTTTTGGTACTTTTGTTGATGCATGTATCCAGGATCTCTTCTATCTCTTATGTATCTAGAATAGATGCTAGAATATTCCACAATTCTGCTACTGGTCCCTCACCATCGTCTCCTTCATGGTATTCTACCAAATATGAAATGTTAAAAAGAGGTGATATGTTAAGCCCACTTGGCAATTCCACTTCATATGCATTGCCTGAATCCCGTTTTTCTATGATTTTACATGGTCCAAACTTCTTCATCTTCAACTTGTTATAGGTTTTAGCAAGAAACCTTTTTTTTCTCAAATGGACCATAACTTCATCTCCCACTTCAAATTCCTTAAACCGTCACTTTTGGTCTGCACTTGTATTATATTGAGTATTCATCTTAGTAATATGCTTCTTTACTTCTTCATGCAAGCTCTTCAGATGCTCTGCAAAGTCCTCAACCTCAGAACTACACTTTTCCCTTGTATCCATTCTCCTCAACTCAGAAGCATTTATTGGACTACTCCCATATATTGTCCGAAATGGAGATTTTTTAGTACTCTTGTTGATAGAATTGTTGTATGCAAATTCCACCTGTGGAAAAACCAAATCCCATCCCTTGGGCTTATCCCCTATAAAGCATCTCAATAGATTACCCAAACTTCTATTCACCACCTCTGTTTGTCCATCAGTTTGTGGGTGGTATGCAGAACTAAATTTTAAATATGTGTTCAATTTCTTCCACAAGGTTCTCCAAAAATACCCAAAAAACTTGGTATCTCTTTCAAAAACTATACTCTTTGGTAGACCATGCAGTCGTACCACCTCTTTGAAAAATAAACCTGCAACATGAACTACATCTTTAGTTTTCTGGCGGGGAATAAAATGTGCCATCTTTGAAAACCTGTCAACCACCACAAATATGGAGTCATTTCCCCTCTATGTCCTTGGTACGCCAAGAACAAAATCCAAGGATCGCGTCTAGCCAAAAATCCTCAAATTCGACCTATAAGACCTTCAAAAATATCCTGCAAGTTAAACTAGTTTTACTAGTTTTACAAAATAAAAATAAATTACAATTTTTTTTTCAAGTGATGCAAGATCACTCTTACACCACTGGATGCTCCTACATCAAACACCCAAGGTAATTTTGAGAAGTGACCTTCACTTCTCTATTGTTGAAAGAAAACCAAGGCGTTCAACCTCAACCTTCAACAACCAAGATGAATCTTCAATAGGTCTGCCTTTCCACTTAACCAGATATTCTTCATACTGCCTATTTCTAGTACTTTTGCCAATGCATGTATCCAGGATCTCTTCTATCTCTTTCGTATCTAGAGTAGATGCTGGAATATTCCATAATTCTGCTACTGGTCCCTCATCATTGTCTCCTTTATGGTATTCTACAAAATCTAAAACGTTATAAATAGGTGATATGTTAAGCCCACTTGGAAATTCCACTTCATATGCATTGCTTGAATCTTGTTTTTCTATGATTTTGCATGGTCCAAACTTCTTCATCTTCAACTTGTTATAGGTTTTAGCAGGAAACTTTTCTTTTCTCAAATGGACCATAACTTCATATCCCACTTCAAATTCCTTAAACCGTCGCTTTTGGTCTACCCTTGTCTTATATTGAGTATTCATATTAGTAATATGCTTCTTTACTTCTTCATGCAAGCCCTTCAGATGCTCTGCAAAGTCCTCAGCCTCAGCACTATACTTTTCCCTTGTATCCATCCTCCTCAACTCAAAAAAATTTTCGGACTGCTCCCATATATTATCTGGAATGGATATTTGTTAGTACTCCTATTGACAAAATTTTTGTATGCAAATTCCACCTATGGAAAAACCAAATCCCATCCCTTGGGCTTATCTCCTATCAAGCATCTCAATAGATTACCCAAACTTCTATTCACCACCTTTGTTTGTCCATCAATATGTGGGTGGTATGCAAAACTGAATTTCAAATCTGTCTTCAATTTCTTCCACAAGGTTCTCTAGAAATATCTAACAAAATTGGTATCTCTCTCAAAAAATATACTCTTTGGTAGACCATGCAGTCATAGCACCTCTTTGAAAAATAAATTTGCAACATGAACTACATCGTTAGTTTTATCTCTTGATCTCAGGGAATAAAATGTGCCATATTTGAAAACCTGTCAACCACCACAAATATGGAGTCATTTCCCCTCTTTGTCCTTGGTAGTCCAAGAAAAAAATCCAATGCTCGAGTCTAGCCAAAAATCCTCAAATTCGACCTCTAAGATCTTCAAAAATCTCTTGCAAGTTAAACTAGTTTTACTAGTTTTAAAAAAAAAAAAATTACAATTTTTTTTTTTCAAGTGATGCAAGATCACTCTTACACCACTTGGATGCTCCTGCATCAGACACCCAGGGTAATTTTGAGAAGTGACCTTCACTTCTCTATTGTTGAAAGAAAACCAAGGTGTTCAACCTCAGCCTTTGACAACCAAGATGAATCTTCAATAGGTCTGCCTTTCCACTTAACCAAATATTCTGCATACTGCCTATTTTTGGTACTTTTGCCGATGCGTGTATTCAAGATCTCTTCTATCTCTTTCATATCTTGAGTAGATGCTAGAATATTCCATAATTCTGCTACTGGTCCCTCACCATTGTCTCCTTCATGGTATTCTACCAAATCTGAAATGTTAAAAACAGGTGATATGTTAAGCCCACTTGGCAATTCCACTTCATATGCATTGCTCGAATCCTATTTTTCTATGATTTTGCATGGTCCAAACTTCTTCATCTTCAACTTGTTATAGGTTTTAGCAAGAAACCTTTCTTTTCTCAAATGGACCATAACTTCATCTCCCACTTCAAATTCCTTAAACCGTCGCTTCTAGTCTGCCCTTGTCTTATATTGAGTATTCATATTAGTAATATGCTTCTTTACTTCTTCATGCAAGCTCTTCAAATGCTCTGTAATGTCCTCAGCCTCAGCACTGCACTTTTCCCTTGTATCCATCCTCCTCAACTCAGAAGCATTTCTTGGAATGCTCCCATATATTATCTAGAATGGAGATTTTTTAGTACTCCTATTGACAAAATTGTTGTATGCAAATTCCACCTGTGGCAAAACCAAATCCCATCCCTTGGGCTTATCTCCTATCAAGAATCTCAATAGATTAACCAAACTTCTATCCACCACCTCTGTTTGTTCATCAGTTTGTGGGTGGTATGCATAACTAAATTTAAAATCTGTCTTCAATTTCTTCCACAAGGTTATCCAAAAATACCCAAAAAACTTGGTATCTCTGTCAGGAACTATACTCTTTGGTAGACCATGCAGTTGTACCACCTCTTTGAAAAATAAACCTGCAACATGAATTGCATCATTAGTTTTCTGGTAGGGAATTAAATGTGCCATATTTGAAAGCCTATCAACCACCACAAATATGGAGTCATTTCCCCTCTGTCTCCTTGGTAGGCCAAGAACAAAATCCAAGGCTTGCATCTAGCCAAATATCCTCAAATTTGACCTCTAAGACCTTCAAAAATCTCCTGCAAGTTAAACTAGTTTTACTAGTTTTACAAAATAAAAAAAAAATTACAATTTTTTTTTCAGGTGATGCAAGATCACTCTTACACCACTGGATGCTCTTGCATCAGACACCCAAGGTAATTTTGAGAAGTGACCTTCACTTCTCTATTGTTGAAAGAAAACCAAGGCATTCAACCTCAGCCTTCGACAACCAAGATAAATCTTCAACAGGTCTGCCTTTCCACTTAACCAGATATTTTGCATACTGCCTATTTTTGTTACTTTTATCGATGCATGTATCCAGGATCTCTTCTATATCTTTCGTATCTAGAGTAGATGCTGGAATATTCCACAATTCTGCTACTAGTCCCTCACCATTGTCTCCTTCATGGTATTCTACCAAATCTGAAATGTTAAAAACAGGTGATATGTTAAGCCCACTTGGCAATTCCACTTCATATGCATTGCCTGAATCCTATTTTTCTATGATTTTGCATGGTCCAAACTTCTTCATCTTCAACTTGTTATAGGTTTTAGCAGGAAATATTTCTTTTCTCAAATGGACCATAACTTCATCTCCCACTTCAAATTCCTTAAACCGTCGCTTCTGGTCTGCCCTTGTCTTATATTGAGTATTCATCTTAGTAATATGCTTCTTTACTTCTTCATGCAAGCTCTTCAGATGCTCTGCAAAGTCCTCAACCTCAGCACTACACTTTTCCCTTGTATCCATCCTCCTCAATTCAGAAGCATTTCTCAGACTGCTCCCATATATTATCTGGAATGGAGATTTGTTAGTACTCTTGTTGACAGAATTGTTGTATGCAAATTCCACCTGTGGTAAAACCAAATCCCATCCCTTGGGCTTATCTCCTATCAAGCATCTCAATAGATTACCCAAAATTCTATTCACCACCTCTATTTGACCATCAGTTTGTGGGTGGTATGAAGAACTGAGTTTCAAATTTGTCTTCAATTTCTTCCACAAGGTTCTCCAAAAATACACAACAAACTTGGTATCTCTCTTAGAAACTATACTCTTTGGTAGACCATGCAGTCGTACCACCTCTTTGAAAAATAAACCTGCAACATGAACTGCATCATTAGTTTTCTGGCAGGGAATAAATTGTGCCATCTTTGAAAACCTGTCAACCACCACAAATACGGAGTCATTTCCCCTCCGTGTCCTTGGTAGGCCAAGAACAAAATCCAAGGCTCGTGTCTAGCCAAAAATCCTCAAATTCGACCTCTAAGACCTTCAAAAATCTCTTGCAAGTTAAACTAATTTTACTAGTTTTACAAAATA
The DNA here is from genome assembly GCA_028583015.1 of Wollemia nobilis. Classification (NCBI taxonomy): domain Eukaryota; kingdom Viridiplantae; phylum Streptophyta; class Pinopsida; order Araucariales; family Araucariaceae; genus Wollemia; species Wollemia nobilis. The sequence continues at coordinate 823,468 of JAQPPZ010003287.1, read as the reverse complement.
AAAATAAAAATTACAATTTTTTTTTCAGGTGATGCAAGATCACTCTTACACCACTGGATGCTCTTGCATCAGACACCCGGGGTAATTTTGAGAAGTGACTTTCACTTCTCTATTTTTGAAAGAAAACCAAGGCGTTCAACCTCAGCCTTCGACAACCAAGATGAATCTTCAATAGGTCTGCCTTTCCACTTAACTAGATATTCTGCATACTGCCTATTTTTGGTACTTTTATCGATGCGTGTATCCAGGATCTCTTCTATCTCTTTCGTATCTAGAGTAGATGCTAGAATATTCCACAATTCTGCTATTGGTCCCTCACCATTGTCTCCTTCATGGTATTCTACCAAATCTAAAATGTTAAAAATAGGTGATATGTTAAGCCCACTTGGCAATTCCACTTCATATGCATTGCCTAAATATTGTTTTTCTATGATTTTGCATGGTCCAAACTTCTTCATATTCAACTTGTTATAGGTTTTAGCAGGAAACCTTTCTTTTCTCAAATGGACCATAACTTCATATCCCACTTCAAATTCCTTAAACCGTCACTTCTGGTCTGCCATTGTTTTATATTGAGTATTCATCTTAGTAATATGCTTATTTACTTCTTCATGCAAGCTCTTCAGATGCTCTACAAAGTCCTCAGCCTCAGCATTGCACTTTTCCCTTGTATCCATCCTCCTCAACTTAGAAGCATTTCTTGGACTGCTCCCATATGTTATCTGGAATGGAGATTTGTTAGTACTCCTGTTGACAAAATTTTTGTATACAAATTCCACCTGTGGAAAAACCAAATCCCATCCCTTGGGCTTATCCCCTATCAAGAAACTCAATAGATTACCCAAACTTCTATTCACCACCTCTGTTTGTCCATCAGTCTCTGGGTGGTATGCAGAACTAAATTTAAAATCTGTCTTCAATTTCTTCCACAAGGTTCTCCAGAAATACCCAACAAACTTGGTATCTCTCTCAGAAACTATACTCTTTGGTAGACCATGCAGTCGTACCACCTCTTTGAAAAATAAACCTACAACATGAACTGCATCATTAGTTTTCTGGCAGGGAATAAAATGTGCCATCTTTGAAAACCTGTCAACCACCACAAATATGGAGTCATTTCCCCTCTATGTCTTTGGTAGGCCAATAAAAAAATCCAAGGCTCGCGTCTAGCCAAAAATCCTCAAATTCGACCTCTAAGACCTTCAAAAATCTCCTGCAAGTTAAACTAGTTTTACAAAATAAAAAAAAATTACAATTTTTTTTTTTTCAAGTGATGCAAGATCACTCTTACACCACTGGATGCTCCTGCATCAGAAACCCAGGGTAATTTTGAGAAGTGACCTTCACTTATCTATTGTTGAAAGAAAACCAATGCATTCAGCCTCATCCTTCGACAACCAAGATGAATCTTCAATAGGTCTGCCTTTCCACTTAACCAGATATTCTACATACTACCTATTTTTGGTACTTTTTCTGATGTGTGTATCCAATATCTCTTCTATCTCTTCCATATCTAGAGTAGATTCTAGAATATTCCATAATTCTGCTATTGGTCCCTCACCATTGTCTCCTTCATGGTATTTTACCAAATCTAAAATGTTAAAAATAGGTGATATGTTAAGCCCACTTGGCAATTCCACTTCATATGTATTGCTTAAATCTTGTTTTTCTATGATTTTGCATGGTCCAAACTTCTTCATCTTCAACTTGTTATAGGTTTTAGCAGGAAATATTTATTTTCTCAAATGGACCATAACTTCATATCCCACTTCAAATTCCTTAAACCGTCGCTTCTGGTCTGCCCTTGTATTATATTGAGTATTCATCTTAGTAATATGCTTCTTTACTTCTTCATGCAAGCTCTTCAGATGCTCTGCAAAGTCCTCAACCTTAGCACTGCACTTTTCCCTTGTATCCATCCTCCTCAACTCAGAAGCATTTCTTGGACTGCTCCCATATATTATCTGGAATGGAGATTTGTTAGTACTCTTATTGATAGAATTGTTGTATGCAAATTCCACCTATGGCAAAACCAAATCCCATCCCTTGGGCTTATCTCCTATCAAGCATCTCAATAGATTACCCAAACTTCTATTCACCACCTCTGTTTGTCAATCAGTCTGTGGGTGGTATGCAGAACTGAATTTCAAATATGTCTTCAATTTCTTCCACAAGGTTCTCTAGAAATACCCAATAAACTTGGTATCTCTGTCAGAAACTATACTCTTTGGTAGACCATGCAGTCGTACCACATCTTTGAAAAATAAACCTGCAACATGAACTACATCATTAGTTTTCTTACAGGGAATAAAATGTGCCATCTTTGAAAACCTATCAACCACCACAAATCTGGAGTCATTTCCCCTTTGTGTCCTTGGTAGGCCATGAACAAAATCCAAGGCTTGCGTCTAGCCAAAAATCCTCAAATTCAACCTCTAAGACCTTCAAAAATCTCCTGCAAGTTAAACTAGTTTTACTAGTTTTACAAAATAAAAAAAAATTACAATTTTTTTTTTCAGGTGATGCAAGATCACTCTTACACCACTGGATGCTCCTGCACCATCTTACCCGATTTATCTAAAATTCTTATATCAGAAAAAACAATCACTTCCATGCAATATTCCCTTATTTTAAATAAACTCCCACCCTCTCCTCATTCCTTGGGCCTCCCACAGCCTATGGGAAGTATCTACCAATTCGGGAGTTGTGCTTTTATTTATAAGGGATATGACTAGGGAAGAATACCTAGAAACATCAAGACACATTGTGATGGATATGCTAGATGTTATTTTGCTAATGAGTATGTTAAAGCTAAACCTATAATGCTTAGATTGGGCTATAAAGGGAAAGGTTTGGGACCTTCCCAAAATGGTATGAAAGAACCTTTTGAGGTAGAACCATGGCCTGCCCGATGTGGTGTGGGCCTATTTCTTAGTAAAGGTTAGCCCTTCCCATTTGAGGATGATGACCATCTTATGTGTTACCAAGATTATTTGGATAAATGGGATGTCTTACATTTAATGAATAAGCCTCTTACATGCAATATGCTATCCATAGCTTACCTTGAGATGATTGCCAAATCTGACAACGATTTGGAGGGGAATATCTTTCATGATGTCTCCATTGAGGAATTGTTACATAACGGATTTTATTTTGATGGCTCTATACCTAGTATAGACCATCTTGAGGCCACGACTCCTCAAGATGAATTATCCAAGCTAACCTTGTAAGAATTACAAGAATTAGGCGTTTCACATACCTCACCTAATTTTGAGAGAGATCTACATATGGAAGTAGAAAACATCATAAAAATTAACATTGGAACCAAAGATAACCCTCACATAATCAACATTGGATCATAATTAAGTCAAGAAAAACAAGATAAATACATTGCATTCCTTAAACAATATGAAGATGTCTTTGCTTGGACATATGAAGATATGCCAGTATTAGACCCTTCTGTAGTTATTCATCACCTAGTAGTCCATCCGGATGCTAAACCTGTTAAATAGAAACTTAGAAAAATGCATCCCAAAGTGGCCTTACTAGTCAAAGGAGAATTAGAAAAACTCTTAAATGTTATTTTTATACAAGCCATTGATTATGTTGAATGGATCTCAAATGTAGTTCTAGTAACTAAGAAAGAAGCCACTAAAGTTAGGGTTTGCACAGACTTCAAAGATATTAATATTGCATGCCCTAAAGATGATTTTCCTCTTACCAACATGGATCAGATCATTGAATTTACTGCTAGAAGTGGAATAATATCCCTAATGAATGGATTTTTTGGTTATAATCAGATCAAGATAGCTCCTGAAGATCAGGCTAAAACAGCCTTTATTACCCCTTGGGGAACATTTTGTTGGAAAGTGATGCCATTCGTTTTAAAGAATGCAGGTGTAACTTATCAACGCACTATGACTTATATCTTTCACGATATGATGCATGATATTCTACATGATTATGTAGACGATATTATAGCTCGTTCCATCAAAGAAGATGATCATTTAAATGACTTGAGAAAAGTATTTGATCGGTTAAGGGAATATCTTATCCGACTAAATCTAGCCAAATGTATATTCGGAGTTAAGTTCGGTAAATTATTGGGGGTTATCATTTCTTTCCATGGCATTGAAATTGACCCTCTCAATATCGTAGCTATCACTGATATGCCCGCACCCACAAATATATCAAAATTACAAAGTTTACAAGGTAAGCTTCAAGCTATTCATCGCTTCATCGATAAGTTGGCAGACAAAATCGGACCCTTTCTTAAGCTTATTAAGAAAGATGTCTCTTTTCATTGGGACGACGAATGCCAGGAAGCATTTGAACTCCTTAAGAAATATCTCCTTAAACCATCGGTGCTTTCCCCACCTAGATTTGATCGTCCATTTATTTTGTACATTTTTGTTTCTGATTTTGCCTTAGGAGCTATGTTAGCTTAGCTTGACGATGAGAAGAAAGAACGTGCTAATTATTACATTAGCAAGACCTTAATCAGTTATGAAACTCGCTATATCGTATTAGAGAAGTTATGTCTAGCATTCATATTTTCTACATAGAAACTACAACATTATATGCTCAGTCAGAAAACGTATGTTATTGCCAAATTCGACCCTTTGCGATATCTCATGAGTCGACCGTACTTATCTAGTTGCACAACAAAGTGGGTTCTTGTGCTAAGCAATTTTGAACTCACATTTATAAGAAAAAAGTATGTTAAAGGTCAAATCATAGTAGATCAATTAGTTTTTGCACCCTTGGAGTCTACCCATCCCCTCATCATTGAGTTTCTCGATGAATGCCTTAAACTAGAGGCAGACCATCCAGAGCAATGGTCCCTATACTTTGATGGAGCCCAATGCATGAGTGGGGCTGGTGTAGGTATTATTTTAATATCTCCGTAGAAACATCTTATACCTCTGTCCTTCAAACTAACATTTTCTTGCACTAATAACACTGCTGAATATGAAGCTCTTATCCTTGGATTACGAGCTGCCTTGGCACTGAAAATTAAAAATTTATTGGTTTTCGATGATTCTCAACTTGTCATGAATCAAATAAATTATTTTTATCAGACCAAAGATGATAAATTATGCCCATATAAAGCATATTTCTTACAATTATTATCTTTGTTTGATCAAGTTACCTTGGAAGCTATTCCTCAAACTAGCAATCGTGCGACTGATGCTATGGCTGCAGTTGCATCTCTTTTGCCCTTGGAGTTATATGACGAATATGCTACCATCATTATTCATCGACTCCAGGAACCCGCTTCAAGAAAATCATGCTTAGAACCTTTGGATGTGTTTCTAATCAACGAAACTACTCCTGAACATTGGTACACTGATATATTTAATTTTCTTCAAAATGGGACTTTTCTTGAAGGTTGTAATAGCAACCAGCACAACTTATTATGTAGACGAGCAAGTCGCTTCGTGATCATTAGTAATACCTTGTATAGGAGAACTTTTGAAGGCATCTTACTGAGATGTTTGAATCTAGCAAAATATAGATCAGCTTTGAGTGAAGCCCACAATGGATCTTGTGGGGGACATTTTAGTGGTAGTGCCATTGCTAAGAAGCTCCTTAGGATAGGATATTTTTGGCCTACCATGGAAAATTATGCACATAATTATGTGCAACATTGTGACAAGTTCCAGAAACATGCTGACCTTGTCCATGCGTCTGCACAAGAACTACAGGATGTTTCATCTCCTTGGCCCTTTTCAAAATGGGGCTTAGACATCATTGGAAAAATCAACCCTGCGTCATCCGATGGACACAAATTCATCATAACCGCCATTGAGTATTTCATGAAGTGGGTTGAAGCTATGCCATTAGCTTCTTGCAGTGGAACCCAAGTTTCCAAGTTTATTTTTAATCAAATTATTTGTAGGTTCGAAATTCCTGCAAATCTCATCTCAGATAATGAAACTTGTTTTAAAAATAAAGATGTTATAAAATTATGTCAAAAGTATAAAATTCAACATCGTTGGTCCACTCCCTATTATCCTCAGGGTAATGGCCAAGCAGAAGCATCTAATAAAATACTAATTAAAATCCTCAAAAGACTAGTCAATAAATCTGGTCGAGATTGGCACAATCAATTATATCCGGCTTTGTGGGCTTATCGAACTAGCGTTCGTACCCCCACAGACACTTCACCTTTTGTTTTGGTTTATGGTGCTGAAGCCATTTTTTCCTTTGAATTAAAAGTTCCTTCTTTAGCTCTACTACTTCAAGATACTAAAGTAGGAGATGAATATCATGCTGGCAGACTTAGTCAGTTGGAACTCCTAGATGAGAAGTGCATCAATGCTTTGGAGCATCTTTGTGCCTACCAAAACAAGCTTAAGAGAGCATACCTCAAGAAAGTTCATCAGTGATCCTTTGAGATCGGTGACCTTGTCTTAAAAGAAAATCAAAAAAATACTAATGCAACTAAAGACATTAAAGGTAAATTTGAGCCCAACTGGCTTGGACCATATGTCATCACTGCTAAATTTGGATCGAGAGCACATCGATTAGCTACCTTAGACGGTAAAGATCTTAAAGAACTTATGAACATTATGCATCTTAAGCGTTATTATGCATACCATTGGGTCATTTCATCATTTGTATATATTGTATTTTTGCATATTGTTTCATTTTAGCCATTTCTATCAAAATCATTTTCAAAAATAGTAATAGTATTTCTTCTTGCAATTCATCAATCAAAATCAAAATATAAAAATATAAAAACATCAAAATCATCAAAATCTTCAAAAAACATATTTTATTTTCATACCTATCAATTCTTGAAGTATTGTAGTTATATTTTCAATTATTTTGGATAAATTAGCATTTATTTGGAATCCCGCACTTTCACATTCACATGAATAAATATCTTGATTTTATTTTGTATGATTATTAATCTCTCTTATATCAAAGTCCACAGTTGAATTAAATAAAGTTTTGAGCATAGATAATTGATCTTGTTATTTACTTGAACCAAATATATCTTGTCACATTAAAATGATTTCATTGCAAATTCAATATGATACTACATAGTAGAAGTGGTTTCTTGAGCAAAAAGTTTCCCCTGCTATCCTATCATGCACATGGTCTAGAATCTTTGAGAATTGACAAAAGGACAAGCTCACCCCTACCCAGAATAAAAATCCCTTGCTCTATAGCTAATTCGAGCAAGTATCCCTAGCATAGGAATAAAATAAAATTTCAAGAAAAAGAGAAAAAGAAAAATGTTATTTTGTATCATCACAACAATATTTCAGCATTATCTCAATATCAAGCAAAAATACAAAAAAAAAGAGAAAAGAGAAAAGCAAAAGAAAAATGCAATAAATCCCTTTCCCTACCCCTTGAAAATAAAATAAGGGTGAATGAGCTTGAATCCCTAGAATTCTCAATTATTCAAAAATTGTGAGGTAAGCCCCATAACAGGTGGTTTGTGCCCAACCCGCTTGGCCTTGGGTAATCCCTAGCATGGTGATATGTCTGTAACATTAGTGACCTTCTTTTGTAGAGACCTATGTCGGCTTATGGATTAGCTAGCTCTTGATAACCTAACTTACACAGTAGTCTGGTACGGTTACATGCATATAAATCATGGTCAACGAACATTCATTTGGTTAATTCAAATTACTTGTATCAAATTATCTTGCTCAAAATTGGTGAATGAACAATACAATTGCACACACATTTGTATTTGAGAGATTCTCTATAATTATGATAAATCAATATCGGCAATGAACTCACATATGCACATGAGGGTTCCTTACAAATCTACATTTGTCTTTGAGATAATTTAAAATATTTTTGCAACTCTTTTGGAATAAATTTTATTCTTATTTCAGAACATCTGTTTAGTATAAACACAATTACATATATTGTTTTCAAAAATCCAAAATTATTTTAAACAACCTATTACAAAATCTAGCAAATAAAGTCATGTTCATATTATTATTTTCTGTTTATCAAAAATCAAAAATCAATCATGCAATAAAACCAAAATATCAATTTCTTCTTTGGATTTCACGATGATGGTATAAGTCTATACCTATAATTCTATGCCTAGCACAAACCATTGTTCTAATTTTATTTTCCATTTATTTTAAATAAATTCATACAAACATATGGCTTATATCATTATGTTACACAATTGTGCTTTAAAACAAACGAAAACTTATTCTATTTCATGTCATTATGTCAACATTCAATTTTGCAACCATGATATAATTTCTAAGGAATAGTTCAAAATTTTATCACACTTAGGAATTTATGCCTAGCAAAATCATATATATTTTAGTATCTCACGCATGCTATTTTTATGAAAATCTGAAAACAAACCATCATCATTTCCATCATCACAACACAAAAGTCTTAAGACAGTCTCTTAAGCATTCTTTTACTTTTAGCAATATTTCTATATTGGGATTAGCTTGATGACCGAGCGAGCGGTGACTCCATGAAATGGTCTATAACAACGACAATGTCCTTTGAAATTATTGTTAGAAGTCCCTTTTTATTTTTCATCAAATCACACCAAAACAACCAATTGTTTACATAAAATTATTTCATTTAAATTTTACAACATGACATAAAATTATAATATTTCTAAAATGACATAATTACATGAATCATCAATAATCAATCAAAATTCAACATTAAAGCATCATACAACAAATTCAACAAGTCATATCATCAAAAGACCATATATATATATCAACAGATTATGTACATCATATCAAAACTAGACTGGTATGCCACAATCAATAGCCTGGCATACTCAATCCTCTAATATATATATATATATATATATATATATATATATATATATATATATATATATATATATATATATATAATATAATCTTTGTGCAGTGAGCGTCTAGTATTGAGAAGCCCTCGAGCTCTCAGCCTCGTCTCCTCTCTCGCCCTGAGGTGGAGGAGGCCCCATCGGAGTCTGCCCTGTGTCATGGGTCCTCGACATCGATCATGACGATGTCCTTGATGACCCCATCCTGATCGGTCCTGCAATGTCAGCTGGTAGCTGTAACCTCTAGCTCTTTGGAACCATCTTGTAGTATGCTCCTTGGTAGAACGTAGTCTAATCCATAGACCGTGCCAACTCCTACATGCTCGGTCCCCCACCCTGAGCTCTGAGCTATGTAGCCTCATCTTGTAGTGTCTGCACCTGAGCCCAAAGGTGGGCAACCTTAGCCTAGAGAGCCACCGTCTCGCTGCTCTCCCCTACCTCGACACCCTTACCTTTATCGGGCGATGGTGGTATCTCACCCTAATGAGAAGGAAGTCCCATATCCCTCCTCCCTAGCTACTGTGGTCTCTGTGGAGCCCATCCCATCCTCTGGCATCTCTCCTACGGAGACTGTCACTGCTCTCTCCCATCGCAACCTCGCACTACCTCAATAGAAGCTTGGTGCCACCTCCCCATCCGACGCACCACGATGTGCATTGGACCCTGTGCCTTTGTCATTCGAGGAGGGAAGATGCCTATGTACCGTGCATCATATCCATTAGTCACCCCAATGTCATCACCATCCACTGGTTGGATGGGGGCATCATCTGTGTCCTAGCTCCAAAACCACTGCATGTCTGGAGCCCCTCTTAGCATAGTACTATCCCAAATAGTTTGGGAGTACTCGTAATCCCTGAGAGAAGGGATCCCCTATTGAAGACTAAATTGCCATAAAACCTGATCATAGCGGTGGACCTCTACCTCTCCCCGCTCCATCCTTAGCCAGTAGACTCGCCTGATGCGAGCTAGCTCCTGCACATCCTCTACCCACCCGGGGTGCTCTCGCCATGACCTCCAGGTGATCTAGTCAAGGATGAGGTCATCTAACAACCTCTGTGACATTGGTAGATCTATCCGCCACTATGAACCCCTATGTAGCCACCAGTAGAAAACTTGAGGCCTCTCTCGATCAACCCCTGTTAGTGGGAGCCCTACCGGCCTCTGCATCATGATGTGCTTCCAACACCAAACCTATAGCAGCGATTTCAAGACTAGACATCGACCCCCTTGTATATGACCCCATACAAGATCCTATACAAGCGGCATAGTATAAAGCTATCACATGCAAACCTGTACCCGTGGTCTCTCATGTCACAAACTATATCTGAGAGGAGCCATGGTAGCCTACACCCACTCTGGTGGCACAATAGTAAGCCACCTACCACCCCTGCCAAAACTTGAGTTAGCCTAGATGTCCCAAGCATCTGCCTTAGAGACTCGATGTTCAACCTGCCCTTCTCCAGGGTGAAGCTCGGGTCTCCTTTCAATCTCATCATAGCCTGGCATTGATTGGACATAGGCATCATCAACCATCCTTGTATGGGGATCCTCATGATCCTCCATACGTCCTCTAGAGTGGGAGCCATCTCCCTTGTTAGTATCCATTAGTAGGACGACCTCGGATGCCACCTCTCTACTAGGGCTGTCAGTAGCCCCATGTCCGTCGGTACTTGTGGCATCTTTGCTACATGCTATAGATCGACCTGTGCTAGTCGATCACACTCTACCTGATTAAGAGTGGCCAAGTCATCTCTCAGCCCATCATATTTCCATTATTGACTCTTTAGTAATCCTTTCTGCAAAACAAATAATAAAACAATAAAATTTATTAATAAATCAATCATTGCAATCAAATTAAACACATTTTAATCAAGCTTAAAGATGATATCGTCCACCATTGGATGATATCGTCCCAAATTGGGCAACATCATCCTTTGTTAGGATGAAATCATCTCCTATTTCACAACTTGGGGATCGCCCCTTGTTGGACGAGATCGCCCCTAGTTCATCAATTTTGCCCTCGGACGAAATCGACGATTTAGGGACGATTTCGACGAAATAGGGACGATTTTGTCTTGACATCGTCGATGGCCTAAAAACGGCTGCAATGCCCCAAAAAATCAAAATTTAAAACAAAAAATTGTACAAATTAAATTCAAACCTAAATTACTAGGATTAGATCCTTACCCGTAGCCCGCATCGGACCTTTGTCACTCTGTGCACTGTCTCCAACATTTTTCTCTCTACAGAGCTCTGGAATAGTAAAAATAAATAGTAAAAATTAATTAGGTTTTTACCCTATTTTTCTTAATTTTATTCAAAACCAACAACATTTTAATTTTGTTTTTTCGCATTTTTACCTCAAACGTTTGATTTGGGTAAAAACACGAAGGAGGCACCATAGTCAGCAGTCGTACGATTCAACCTAGAATCATCGTCTAGAAAATTGAGTACATATTTGCTTTCTCGTAAAATGGGAAGAACTCATCTTTAACACATTTTCTTTAGAAAATTTGCTAAAGAGGGGGCAAAATGTAGCACCCTAAAATTGGTGCAGTCAAACCTTAGTAAAAGATTAAAATTTGGATTTTAACCCAAACTTCCTGTTAACTTCCTGTTACCCGCTTTCCTCATTTTCCACACCATTTTTAGGATTTGTTTTGACCGTTGGACAATATCGTCGTAGATTAGATGAAATCGTCCTAGATCTGAAGAATTCGTCTAGAACAGAACATCCAGACGATTTCATCCCAAAACTAAATTTTCATACTTAGCTTTTGTTTCAATAGCCTCTCCAACCTGGGCAGAAGTGCATCTACGTAGTTGGAGATCCCCCCGTTGGAGATCTCCTAGATTGGTATGATCCCCAACCTCCTAACCTCTCCCTAATCCTATATAAACTAAGATTTTCTCAGTTTATCCCCCTGACTCTCCTGAATCTCTTCCTGAAACTCTGCTTAAACCCCCCTAAACTTCCATGCACCTCAAAGCATCCTCACACCATCATTTGCATTATGTATTTCGTGTTTTATTGCAGGAACTTTATTATTTTTTAGTCGAAGCTAGCTCGGATCGTCGCAAGCGATTTCGGACGATTTTAGATGATCCTATCAAGGAGCTCAGACGATATCGTACGATTGGAGGAAATCTCGACTATAGTCCAGATTAGGGGCAATCAGAGTCTAGAGTTTGCATCTCTTTATCATTTTTTCTACATTCCTTTATACATTATCTTAGTTATTATATTTATGCATCTTGGAGTTCACCTCATTTAGCATAACCGCATGATAAAGTTAAAATCAATCATTAAATCTACTACATTTTCTTATTTTTTATTTGAATCTATTATTTAGGCATGTTTGTTGTTATTTCTATCATTCTCCTTTGCTTTTGCAGTTGCATATTTGTATTTTGTATCTATTTTTGTGATTGTAGGTTTTTGACAAATTCATCTAATGAATTCATCAGATCTTAGACAATTTTGTCTGATCTCAGATGACTGACTATGATTTGAGATGATTCTATGAAATTTTAGATGATTACGTACGAGTTGAGACGATCTGGACTACTACAAAACTTAGAATCTTCATCAAACATCCGAAATCAGGCATGTTTTGTCCCATTTAGCACATTCTCTGTGTCTAGCATTTATTCATATTTTTTGTATCCATAAAAATCAGCATTGGCATATAGAATAGTTTAGATTCATCTTGGCCAAACCTAGGAATTGAATGATTAAAGTACAAAATGAATACATCAAACCCACTATCAACCTAGGTGTGGAAACTGCTACTTAAAATTTTCTTGGTGAACCCACCATCCATTGAAAATTCACCCTTATACCCCTCCCTCGAGAGGCGGGACCTTCAAAGGGCCTCTCAATTCGAGGTATTATCCCATCCTTCTCATATCCCCCTTCCGAGCATGGATCCTATAGCTTGAAGGTAAGGATGTAAAAAATTTGGAGCGATACACTTTCCTTGTTGAAATTTCTACTATCCAAATTATCCTCAAAATTCTCACTTTCTCTTACACTCTCTTCTTCTAAAGCTTCTTCTTATTTGAAGCTTGAGATTGACTCCTCTCTTTTTTCTCTATGTTCATATCCAAAACCAAGTCCTGTCTTGTTTTATGAAGATATTTGTACCTTGACAATCTTATCCAAGGTCTTTGAGCTTCTCCCAAACCTGTATAGCTTGTTTTTATACTCTTTTACTTCCTTCCTTAGTGAAGCTACCTCATGCTCTAATATTTCACATTGTAAACCCTTTGCCTCTAACTTCTCTTTAATTTTTTGTGTCTTAGCCATTGAGTTGGTTAGATCTTCTATAATATTTACTTTATCTTCATCACATTATTGAAATTGAATCTTGAGTTTTGAGTTCTTATTTCTTACCTTCCTTAATTCCTTAAATAATCTCTCCCTCAAGATCAACTTCTCCTTCCTCTGATTCTGCCTCTATTCCTTTGTCTTTAATATAATCTTCATTCCTTCCTGATTTATCTTCAATAGGAGCACTTCCTTCTTCTTCTATTTCCAAAATGAGACTTTCTTCTTCTGGACCTTCAAGAGCATATTCATATTCATATTCACTAAAATTGAACCCATTCCTTGTATAATTATCTTCAAGATTACCAAATTTACCACACCTAAAAAACTTGAGAATTATTGGTTCCCTTTTTGGCCTTTTCTTAACATCTTATTTTTATACTATCAAAAATATAATTTCTTCTTCTTCATTATCTAAGGACATTCCATCACTATCACTTGAACTCTTTCCTGCCTTATCTACATAAAAAATCTTCTTATGCCTTTGGAAAAACTTATTTCCTTGCTTACCTTGTCCATCCCTGCTTTTCTTTTGATACTTGTATTTTCCTGATTCTTTGTTCTTATGATCTTATTTCTCTTCATAATTGCTACTTCCAACCTCTAGACAATTAGATGCATAGTGACCATATTTACCATAATTAAAATACTTAACTATTTTTTTACCTTTATACTTTCTTGTGTCCTTGTTCCTTATACCATAGTTTGTTTCTTCATCATTGGATAACTCATTACTTGAATCTAAATTCTTACCCTTTATCTTCTTTATAAATTTAAAGGTTGCATATTTATGGGGTATAGACTCTTCTTTTATTCTCATCTCAAAAGCTATGAGAATTCCATGTAACTCATCCCTTGTCAAAATTTCAATATTTTTTGACTCTTCTATGGCTGAAATATTTTCACTATACCTCTTAGGGAGTGACCTTAAAATATTTTGACAAACATATGTTTCTTCAACTTTAGACCCAAGTCCTTGCATAGAGTTAAAAAAATCATCCACACGAAGTAGGTATGTATCAATGTCTTCCTCATCCTTCATCTTTAGGTCTTCAAATGTTTTCTTGTGATTTTGTAATTTTACCATTTTGACCTTTTTGTCTCCCTAATATATATTTTTTAGCTTTTCCCAAATCTCTTTTGTTGATGTGCAATGCATAAATTTTACAAACTCTATTTAATGTAAACCATTTAAGATTCCATTCATTGCATTTAAATTAATTAGTTGTAGGAGCTTACCATCTTTATCTATAGGTGGAGTAGTTGGTAGTGTATACCCATCCTCAATTGCATACCATATATAATTTCCTAGTGCCATTAGGTAGATCTTCATTCTAACACTCCATAATGCATAATTATTTCCATCGAATAATGGTGCCTTATTCCATGAAGATCCACTCTAAGAATTCATATGTGTTCTTGTAAGATTTTCCTTCAAGTTGTTAAACTCTTCCAAAGGAACCCACTCTGTTACCAATTGAATAACACAAGCTTATACTGAGAGGGGGGTGAACAGTATAAGACCAGCTTTTACTTTTCTTTTCCAAATAATATTATCCAATATATCAATAGCAATATAAAAAATAGTAATCAAAGCAATGCACAAATCATTACACATAATAAAAACACAAATTTAACGTGGTTTATCCAATGTGGGCTACTCCACAGAGAAAATATTTACTAAAATTTTCTTAACAAATATCTTGGGAATCCTTCCCTATTACAATGTTTATCGACCTCTATCCAAAGGAGATACCAATACCCTAATAAAGTTTGTGGATTCCTATCCACAAGAGAACTATTTCCCCTTAGCTGGTTCATGGATCTCTATCCACAATAGAACTCCTTCTCCTCTACTCTAGTTGGTGTTCTTCTAGAAGAATACTTCCTCCACTGCACTGGCTTGTGGATATCTCTCCACTGAAGACCTATATCCTCACTTAGAAGACCTTTGTCCTCACTACCTTGGCTATTGGATCTCTATCCACTAGAGACTATTGTCCTCTACTCTATCACCTCCACATATTGCTCTAAGATCTGCTCAATATCTATCTCAAATCTGCACTAAACACTATCCTCAATCTAACACAAATATTCTCAACAAGTATTCACCAAGACTTACCTCAAATCTACTCAACAAGTCTTCACCAAGACTTGTCTCAAATCTTCTTGTAAGCTTCCATAAAATCTCACACAAATTTGTCATTAATATTTCATAAAATATTACTCAATTCTATCCTTCAGTCCCCTCTAGGATTTACTCAAATTTTCTCACAAGCTTTCACAAAAGCTTGCTTAGCTCAAGTCCCCTCCAAGAATTACTTAAATATGCTCACAATATTTCACAAAAGCTTGCTTAACTCTATCCTTAAGTCCCCTCTAGGACTTCTCAAATCTGCTCACAAGATTTCACAACAAAATCTTACTTAACTCTGTGCTTAAGTCCCTTCTAGGACTTACTCAAAACTATCCACTAGCTTTCACAAAAGCTTATTCAAATCAATTGCAAAACTTGCATACAAAACTCAACTTAATATTTTATAGAAACCCTCTTCAACACCACAAATAAGTTTCACTCAAAATTTTGTTTAACTAGAAAAAAATATAGAGAATTATTAGAGACTCAATATGTTTCACACTCACAAAACACTCAATAACTTTTAAAATCTCTTTGAAATAAATTCAAAAATAAAGTATAATTTGTTTCACAAATCTTCAAATATCACTCTAATACTTTCAACCAACTTCATTCAACCATTCACTCAATGAAACACAACTTGCTTTCAAAACCTAACTAGGTGTTTCACTATACTTCCAACAACTTATACTATGGAACTCAAACCTTGACTCAAAATGATTCCAAATTCACATAACAATGATACTCATGTTCTTTCACAAACCCTAGTTCAATGTAGTTTTTAATATCACATAACAATTATACTCATTCTTTCACAAACCCTAGTTCAATATAGTTCTCAATATCACATTCAAATGTTCTCACAAACATTCACCAATCATGCATATGAAAACTCACTCAAAAATTTCCAACAATGCTTATCAAACAATCCTTTTCACTCCAACTTTGCATTTCACAACATTCAAGCCAAAAATATTTCACTCATAATAAATATGTGCCCATACCCCTTTTTTGATGGAGATATATCTTCAAAACCTATCTTAATCACAATCAAATCCACTTTGCCAATTTCAAGGTTATATAGCAACAACCTATCTCAAAATTTCCACACAGAATTTTTCTCAATATTTATTTCACCATACAAAAACATCAAGTCTTAAGTACACCTTATAATCTCCAAAACTCTCAAATAAATATTCCAATTACTCACTTTCACTATAACCTCCTTCATAAATTTAATGCATAGGATAATCAAAATTGCTTACTTATATCTCCCCACTCAAAAATTGCATTTCAAAAATAATTAACATCACAATCCAAAAATAATGCAATTCACTTTTTAAATAAAAATTAAATCATTCACCACTTTTAAATAATGTAAAAATAAAATATACCTTAACCAACTTATAACTCCCAAGGCGCTCACTATACAACATTAGACCACACGCACAACATAAAATAAAAAAATTAAAGTACCTTTGCGCATGATCTTCGATGGGATTCGATCCCTTGTCACGCTGTTGCCTGAAGAACACAAGCTTATACTGAGATGGGAGGTGAACAGTATAGCACCCACTTTTTAATTTCTTTCCAAACCAATATCTATTAATGTCCTTAATTGCAATAACCAAATATAGCAGTGTGCATTAATAACTCAGATAGAAATAGTAAGCAACAGCACAAGTCACCACACATAATTGAGACACAAAATTTAACATGGATACCCCAATATGGGGTACTCCACAAGATAATCTCCTTATAATATTTCACACAAAAATATGGATCCTTATACAATACAATGATTACTTTGATATGCTCAAAGCTAGGCAATACACTGATCTTCTCAGGTAGGCACTCCACTGATCTACTCAGCTAGGAAACACTCTGATCTACTCAGGTAGGTAATCCACTGATCTTCTTAGCTAAGAAACATACTAATTTTCTCAGGTAGGCAATCCACTGATCTGCTTAGCTAAGAAACACACTAATTTTCTTAGGTAGGCAATCCACTGATCTGATCATCTAGGAAACACACTAATATGCTTACCTGGGCAACACACTAATCTACTCAGGTAGGCAACACACTGATCTGCTTAGGTAGGCAACACACTGATCTGCTTTAGCAAGATCACCAAGAACTTGCATAAATCTTCTCAACAAGATCACACAAAACTTGTCCAAAATCTGCTCAACAAGCTCACATAGAACTTTTCCAGAATCTGCTCAACAAGTTCACTAAGAACTTGTCCAAAATCTGCTCAACAAGCTCACCAAGAACTTGTCCAAAACTACTCAACAAGCTCACCAAGAACTTATCCAAAACTGCTCAACAATCTCACCAAGAACTTGTCCAAAACTGCTCAACAATCTCATCAATAACTTGTTCAAAATTGGTCAACAAACTCACCAAGAACTTGTTCAAAACTGCTCAACAAGGTCATCAAGAACTTGTACAAAACTGCTCAACAAACTCACCAATAACTTGCACAAAACTGCTCAACAATGAAGAAAATGCACTCTACAATGGATGATAACAATTATCTACAATGATCTCAACTCAAATCAATCTCATAGAAGCATAAATATAATTGTTAGAGACTCTATATGTTTTATACTCAAATCCCAATCTCAACTCAATAGTAGCATATATAGAATTTTTAGAGACTCAATATGTTCTATTCTCAAATCCCAATATCAACTCAATAGTAGCATAAAGAGAATTGTTAGAGACTCAATATGTTCTATTCTCAAATCCCAATCTCAACTCAAATCAGAATATTAAATAGTTTATTTCTAGGAACTTGAACAACCACATGCATCCACTTGACTAGGCTTAATCAACTCAACTCAACCAATCACCTCAAGGATAAATTCTTTCTCACAAACCCTAGTCCAAGCATATATCAACCAACTCAAAATATTTCCAATAATGCTCAATCACAAGTATCACATAACAATGATACTTATGTTCTTCTCTAACTCAAGTTCAAGTTCATTTTACATTCAATGGGATTTAACAACTATGCTTATAAAACAAGGTTTAAACACAACTCTCAAACCAGAAAACCTTGAAGCATTCAACCATACACTTATGAAAAGGAAACCACAAACAATCCTTTTCTATCCAATGATATTTTATAAATCAACCACCATAATCAATCAATAGGAGAATGTGCCCATACCTTTTATGAAGTGAGGAAACCCCTTTGGAAATCTGCCACACTCAACACACTTTGAAACAAAAAAACCTTCACTTTGAAACCCTTTACAAAAATAGAAATATCTCTTTATATATACCTTATTTATCCTTCTAAGCAAGTTAATCAAATATCCCTCGAAATAAGATTTCCAATGATATATAATATGATATACTTCTATAAAAGGAAAACACCAGAAATATCTCCTTTTCTAAAAGTGCATTACAACTCTTAAACTTGCCTTCCAAGTAAATAAAAAATTTAATCAAACATTATCCCTTAGCATCACCTTATTCCTCCAACATTAGGAAATAATAAAAAATATTTTAATAAAACATTTACTTGCCTCTTAGAGGGAATTAAACCCTCTTCACTGCCCGCTCAAAACCTCAACTATGGTGCCAAAGACCACGCAAGCTATTTGCTCGCATAGGATAGAGAGTGAAAATGCTCCCTATATGTTGCTACCCTAGCTCATGCCAAAAACATGGGCCAAATGCTCTTCGTCCACACTCCATGCAAATAGAACCCGATGAGAATCAAACACATGCCCTGTTGCAAACAAAAACTCCACGCTTCCCAAGCTCACCGTTGGACCATGTTGTCACTTCAATGAATTTTTGGGGCATCCGCTTTTTGTATTCTTCATTCGATGCACAACTTTTTAAATCAAAAGCCTTTGCATATTTATATGCAACCTTCCTTTGATTTTTACATACGTCGGCACCTTTAATTATTAACTTCTTTTTTTAAAATGGCGCATGGTTTTTATGACATCGACGATGACTTTAATTTTAATTTTAAAATTTAAAATTTAAATTTTAAATAATTAAAATTTAAAATTTAAATTTTAAATAATTAAAATTTAAACTAAATATTTAAAATTAAATATCTCCATCAACGGGGCACCTTTTTTGACAAAACAAAAGGCCAACCTAGGTTTTAAGAAAAACCCATTTCAAATCTGCCATCCATAGTTTTAAATAAAACCTTTTATTTTACCTGCCTTGGTTTTCACAAAAACCCTATATATATCTACGCTCTCTGAAATATCATAAATGCTTATTTATGAAATAATTTGACCACCAAAACTCAATGTGATACATGTGACATCAATGATCCATTTGACATCAATGACAACATAAAATACCTCAAATTTACCTCAAATTTCCAATAATCTCCCCCTTTGTCATTGATGGCAACACCTCTAATGCAAATCACCATAGATAGTGCAAAAACCATATCTAAGAATCAAAGCTGCTCCCCTTGACTCAATACTCTCTTTGGAGGTTTCTCCCCCTAACTCAATGCTCTCTTTTGAGGCTGCTCCCCTAACTCAATGCTCTCTTTAGATGCTACTCCCCCTAACTCAATGCTCTCCCCCTTACTCAAATATCTCCCTCTTTGACATCAATGGCAAAAGGGACACCTATGGGGCTAAAAGATATGAATATTTAAGCTTAGCCCCCTCACCACCTTCTCTCTTGAGGTGATCAATTTTGGGGTGGGAGTATTTTTACTCCCATCTTACATTGTTTATTTCCTCTATCAATTTCCTTCCATATTTTTCTCATATCATTCTCTTGATGAATTACTTGATCTTCTTGTCTTGAACCTGTTTGACCTTCTTGCCTTAAACCTATTTGGAATTGAGTCCTACACTATTTTGCAAAATGTCCAAAGTTATTGTAATGAAAAAACTTGATATTTTAACCTTTGTATGGTGCCAAAATCCTGAATTCTTTCTTGAAATAATTTCCATATCCATTCCTTTCTTGAACCCTATATTGTGAAGCTCTGTTTTCATGATCATTATGACCATGACTTCTGAATTGTGTAGCTCTATAACCAGAACCATTTTTCTCATTTTATTTGCACTGAGAAGCTCTATGACCAATCATGTTTCATAAGAAGCAATGTCCCTAAAAACCATACCTTCTTCTTTTGAAGTTTCTTCTAGAAAAATCAAACTTCTTTGATCCATGGACCCTATAGTGTATAGCCCTGTGTCCAAATCCATTACAATAAAAACAATGTCCTTGAAAATCCCTTTTTTCATGCTTTGGTTCCTCATACCTTTCTTGACCATTATCCTTTTGATCATTTTCAACTTGTGCATTGCATTCTTGAACCTTCTTTGTAGTATATAAATCGTCTTCCTTAGTTTCTTCCTTGCTTTCCTTTTCAAGAGTTTCTTTTCCTTTTGAACTAGATTCACCTATCTCAAAACAAGATCCAAACTGAATATTTGGAGCCATAGGAAATTTGGAACTTTCTTCATAAAACTTAGGTGCTTCCTTGCTTTCATATTTTAGAACTTTCTTTCCTTTTGAGTGTGATTCCCCAAACCTAAAACATGAGACCTTTGGTGCTTTGGAATATTCATCTTCTTTCTCTTCATTTGTGTCAAGTAGCAAATTGGAATCCATCTTTATTGTCTCTGAAATACATGTTTTCTTCTTAGTAAAAATATCTTGACCTTTTGAGTCATGTGATGGATCAAACTTCTCAAGTATGGAACATCTCAATTATTTTATATTCTCCTTAACCTCTTGTATTTGCTCATGGATATCATTGAATTTTTCCTTTAGATCAGTTGAGACATTTGTATTTCTTACAATATTCTCTTGTATAACTTATTCTACTTCTCTTATCTCATAGAAGAACCCTTCTTCATCTTCACTGTCACTGATATCATTATCATCTTCTATAGCAAACAAAATCTCATGATTTCTTTGACCATGCCTATTTTCTTGATGTGTCATCTCATCTTCACTATCACTGAATCCATTGCAATATCCTAACTTATAATCTCTTTGACCACACACAAAGTATTGTTCTATTTCACCTTCTATTCCAAGGAATAGATGTTCTTTCTTTTCATCATCTAACTTGTCTTTATCACTGTGATATGAGCTATCACTTGCTTCTACAATGTAGTAAGATTTCTTTACCTTACAAAATTTTTTCTTCTTCTCATACATGTTTTGCTTGTATATGTCATCTTTGTCATGCTTATGCTTTCTATCTTCTTTTCTTTTGTGACCCTATTTTTCATCATCACTATTTTCTTCACATGGACACTTTTGTGCATAGTGACCAAGATCACCACACTTGTAGCATCTGACTTTCCTCATGTCTCTATAATTTCTTGAGTCCTTATTCCTTTTGATGAAGTTATCTTCCTCATCATTAACTAGATCTCTATCTATCTCTGGAACCTTATATTTCTTTGAAGCCTTGAATGCAATCTCTTTTATTGGAACCTGATGCTTACTCACCCTCATCTCATAAGCTATGAGAGTTCCTTCTAGTTCTTCCATTGTTAGCTTGTTGATATCCATTATTTCTTCTATTGCTGAATAATTTGCATCATACTTCATGGGAAGTGATCTCAAAACCTTTTGAGTAACTTTTTATTCTTTCATCTCAAATACTAGGACTATCATGGTGTTAGTAATCTCATCAAATCAAAGTAAAAACTTTGAAATATCTTCAAAATCTTCCATTTTTAATTTCTCAAATATTTTTCTATGAGTTTGTATTTTTGACAACTTTACCTTGGAATCTCCTTCATAAGTATTCCACAACTTGGTCCACATTTCATTAGCTAAAGTACATACTATGACCTTTGTAAAATCTATCTCGCGTAGCCCACTCAAAATGCAATTTATTGCCCTTGCATTGATCTCAACCAGTTTCTTGATAGTCTTATCTGCCTCAGGATCACCTTCAACCTTATGCTCTTTTTCAACCATCTGCCATACCTCATATCCTTGTGATATCAAGTATTTATTCATTCTCATGCTCTAAAAAACATAATTGTTATCGTCAAATAGTGGTGTCTTATTTGTAGATGATCCATTCTTTGAAGCCATCTGTGTTCTTGTAGAATTTACCCTCAAGCTGTTAGCCTTTCTAAAGGAACACGCTCTGATACCAATTAAAGAACACAAGCTTATACTGAGAGGGGGGGTGAATAGTATACCGTTCACTTTTTACTTTCTTTCCAAACCAATATCAATTAATGTCCTTAATTGTAATAACTAAATATAACAGTGTGCATTAATAACTTAGATAACAATAGTAAGCAAGAGCACAAGTCATCACACATAATTGAGACACAAGATTTAACGTGGTTCCCCCAATGTGGGGTACTCTACAAGATAATATCCTTATAATATTTCACACATAAATAAGGATCCTTATACAATACAATGATTACTTTGATCTGCTCAAAGCTAGGTAATACATTGATCTACTCAGGTTGGCACTCCACTAATCTACTTAGTTAGGTAACACTCTGATCTGTTCAGGTAGGCAATCCACTAATTTTCTTAGCTAGGCAACACACTGATCTACTCAGGTAGGCAATCCACTAATCTACTCAACTAGGCAACACATTGATCTACTCAGGTAGGCAATCCACTAATTTGATCAGCTAGGCAATACACTGATCTACTCATCTAGGCAACACACTGATCTGCTCAACTAGGCAACACACTAATCTACTCAGGTAGGCAACACATTGATCTGATTCATCAAGCTCACCAAGAACTTGCACAAATCTTCTCAGCAAGCTCACACAAAACTTGTCCAAAATCTACTCAACAAGCTCACACAGAACTTGTCCAAAATCTACTCAACAAGCTCACTAAGAACTTGTCCAAAATCTGCTCAATAAGCTCACCAAGAACTTGTCCAAAAACTACTCAACAAACTCAGCAAGAACTTGTCCAAAACTGCTCAACAAGCTCACCAAGAACTTTTCCAAAAATGCTCAACAAGCTTGTTGAGAAGCAACACACCCCCACTGAAAAATGAATTTCCATCATTCGAAAATATTGAGCTTTTATTTTGCAATAAGGACCCTCTTGAGTTTTCCAGGTTTTAAATTTCAAATTTGCTTACCTCTTTTTTTTTGTACTTTTATTTGCATCTGGCTTTGATTTATTCCAGAATTCATTTTTCACATGTTAGAGTCATTCATGAATAAAGAAAATCTTTCACTGATATGAGAAAAATACAGAATACAGATAGAAAAATTCATTGGAAGTCAAAACTTTTTATTTTTGGAAATGTCGCGATATCGCGACACTTCCATTTTTGGAAATGTCGCGAAATCGCGACGGGTTTTGAAAAAATCGGCTAAGGCAAGAAAACGTAGCGAAATCGCGACACTTTCCATTTTTGGAAATGTCGCGATATCGTGACACTTCCATTTTTGGAAATGTCGTGATATCGCGACACTTCCATTTTTGGAAATGTCGCGAAATCGCGACGGGTTTGGAGAGAGAAAGCAAATGCGTACGGAACGGCACGATTTCGTGACATGTCGCGAAATCACGACATGTCGCATTTTCACTGTTGCAGGAGGCAAAAGGAAGCTAAGGCATGAAATAGGGCGTGATTTCGCGACATGTCATGAAATCACGACATGTCACGTTTTCATGGTGCATCAAGCAGAAAGTGTAGCAAAATCGTGACTTTTTCGGAAGGAGGGCTCAGAGATGTACGGACCGTCAAGATTTCGTGACATGTCACGAAATTGCGACAGGTCCAAGTCAAAGCAAGGTAAGATGACAACAAGATGAACCAAAGGCAAAGCGCAGTCAAAGCAAAGTCCAAAAAAAGAACAAGGCATGAAAGTGTCACGAAATCGCGACGTCGTGATTTCGTGGCATCGTGAAATCGTGACATAGTTGAGGGAAAAGGGCCCGAGGCCAAAGGGTGTCACGAAATCGTGACGTCACGATTTCGTGGCATCGTGAAATCATGACACAGTTGAGGGAAAAGGGCCCAAGGCCAAAGGGTGTCGTGAAATCGCAACGTCGCGATTTTGCGACATCGCAAAATTGTGACACAATCCAAAGGGAGCCCAATGATTGGATAAGGCAAAGTTAAAGGGAATGTGCCATCGTGTCATGAAATTGCGACACGACAGAGGAAAGAAGTGTTGAGGCCCGACTGTGTCGTGAAATCGCGACACTGTAGAGAGATAAGGCATAAAGGCTAGTAGACGTCGCAAAATCGTGACACAGCACAGTCGCCAAGAGTTGCAGGCAGAAGTAAGTGTCGAGGGCCACCAAAAAACACAGAGAAAATAGCAAGTGTGGAGGTGTCACGAAATCACAACACAGTTTGAGAAGGTAGCCGAAGAGCGAAGGAGGGTCGCGATTTCACGACATGTCACGAAATCGTGACATGTCACGTTTTCGCGGCCACGCTTGGGCAAAGGCGCTTAATGCATAGGAGGGTCGTGATTTCGTGACATGTCACGAAATCGTGACATGTCGCATTTTCATGGCAGAGACAACAAAGAGCCTGAACTGAAAGACAGCTACCAGGAAGCACCACGTTTCAGCAACACGTGTCAAATAAGCAAGCCACGTGTCAGATAAATAGAGTCGACATGCAAATAAACTTTAGGGTTTCGATTTAATGATAAAAGTTTTGATTTAATATTTAAAATACTAATCATCCTTGTTTGTCTTTTATGCAGGAAGCCATCTGGCACTTACATGATAACGGAGAAATGGCCATAAAGATAAAGTTAAGTGCAAATTAATCGAAGACAGCCATATTGAAATGAGAGATGCTGGAAATTGCTGTTCCATCCAAATTTTACAGATCTGGCCGCAAAGAGACTTTACGGTGACTAAGCAACTGCCCATTTAGTGGAGTATGTCGAGAATTGGCCGAAAAATGAAAATATCTACACACAGTTACCAAATTTGCCGATGGATGCATTTAATGAAAATTTATGGCAGAATTAATGGCTTGCAGACATTTTCAACTCAGGGATGGCTCTGCAGAGATGAAATGTCAGAGAAGTGGTGATTCATCCAAATTACTCGAGGGAATTAATGAAGACATTTACTCATAGTTACGGGTGAATGCAAGTGGCATTCGAATTCTGTCTTCTCCATTTATGGCAAGTAACTGCATTGATTTGCAGAATGGTTAAGTTTTATCAAGATCTTATTTTAAATGACTTTATATTGTAAAAACCGGGTACTAGGGTTTAAGATGATAAGATTTAGGGTTTGAGAAGAAGATATTTTTGAAAAGATTAGGGTCTCTCCTGAGTCTATAAATACTTCTTCTAAATGTAATCGTAGGAGGCGGAGACTTAAAAATAAAATGCTATTGAAGCAATTTCTTGCAAATCTTGTTAAATACTTTATTTCTGGACTTGGAGTTGATGTGCTTTTGTTTTATGTGATAGCATGGCCAGGAGCCTAATATTTTTTAGATTGTGATAATTTCATCTTCTTTTGTTATCCGTTTCTTTAAATTTTATTAAATATATGCTATAAATCTATGTTATCAAGATTAAATATGTTGTTGGGCTTCATTTGTTCTATTGTATGCTAGGGAAAATCATAGATTTAAGGTTCAAGTTTGTTCTAATTGCTCTGTCCTCACTGTGTGAGCTATGCTGCTCGGTGAGAAATACCAATTTTAACGGACCTCCCTTCTATTTATGATCTTCTTTCAGATCTGTTCCATCTCTTCCTTATGCTCTTAGTAGAAAGTGATCTTAGAAAGCTGGACACTTTCTTCTTTGATTTGTTCTGTTGTGAAGCTGATAGTATAAATAAGATTGGTAGTTTTGGTCTTACAGCTAAGTTTGATAGACTTATCTTTCTGCCCTACCCTACTCTCTTTGTTTTATTGTGAAATGATCCATTTTTATTTTCTTTTAAATTTGTCTTTTATTTAAATCTGCTGACCCATAAGAGCTAGATAAAAGAACTAATTTTAAATTCGATTGTCAAAAAGTGACAACTTCTAAACATTACTGAACAAGTTCAAGAACCCGTTGTAAGGTAACAGACAGTCCATATTGAAAACTATTTCAGAAGAGAAAAAGAGTGAATAGACATTCGACCCAACTCTGTAACTCACACCTTGGATAACCAGCAAGATCCTAAAGTGAGTGGGATTTATCCCATATAAGTGTTATCAGAGTTTCATGCTCATTCTTCATAGGGTGTGTATAAAAGTCAGACCAACATTTAAAAATGGCGCTAGAGGGAGGGGCTGACTGAACTCTAGTCAGTATTGTAAGTTGTCAGTACAATATTTAAAATTGCCAGAAAAAGAGGCCAAGTTCAGTAGTTTGTTAAGAACAGTTTTATCACCACTGGTAGTTACTCCAACTACAACTCAGAATATCATCGTCAATCAAGTAGTAATGGCAAACTGGTTGGGTTCCACTGCTTTAAATATTTTGGGTATAGCCCATGACCTGCCCAGAAATCTGAAGAAGTATCTTCCTAGATACCAACATGACGGGACTAGGATAGTAGAGGAACATCTGGTAGCATTCAAGAATGCTCTGAAATTGTTAAATATACAACATGAAGATGTTGCTTGCAGATTGTTCCCGTTCACTCTCCAGGAGGGAGCTTATGACTAGTTTCTAAATCTCACTAGCAATTCTATTACCAGTTGGAATGACCTAGAGAAAGTTTTTATATCACAATTTGGGGAAGTGATAGACCCCAGTGTGTTATACCAACAATTTTTCAGCATCAAGAGAGAGTCGGGAGAATCTTTCAGGTCCTTCAATATGAGGTTCCAAAGAGCTTATGGTAGAATGACTGGTCATTACATCCCAAATGCAAATCTGGCCTTAGAAATCTATAAGAATGCATTGGATTCGGTGACCTCTATTTTCCTCAAGAGAGACATCAATATCACAACCCTGGCAGGAGCTTATAAAGAAGCTTTAATTCTTGAAAGATAGTTAGGACCTCAAATTTTGAGCAGTCCTTTGATGTCCTATGTTACACAGAACATGCCTATTTTGAATCCTATTCCACATCATGAGTTAGTGCCAACATGTCATGCTCTACCCAAGGAAACTCCGTTAACTGTGACATCCACTCAGCATGTGCAAAATATAGAGAAAGGTTCTGACAAGTTCAAAATGGAAGTGCTTGAAGTAAAAATTTGTGATCTAGCATTACCCAAATTTGAAGTTTTTCCTGGTGAGTTAAATTTCCCTAGAAATCAAAGAAATATTGATATTTCTGGTTCATCCAAAAATAGTATGACCAGGGTTTCAGATTCTTTTCTCGAAGAGTCAAAAAATCTTGTAGAGATTCCTATGGATGAAATGCAGGATTTTCAACAGTTCCAAAGGGACAGTTATAATTTGAGATGTGAAAGTCCAGAACCTACCAATGATCCTTCCTCACCAAAGGATGGTGAGAATGAGATTCAATATCACTATGCAGAAGTAACTAGGAAGGAGGATAACATCATTGAGGATATGAAGGAAATTAAAGCTGACATCACCCTCCATGAGTTGGCCCAGATTGTTGAACAAAAAGATAACTTGATTGAAGCTTACTCTAGACCACCTATTGAATTTCAAGAAAATGAGGAAAAGATAGTAAATGTGAATGTGGTCAACCAACTTGGAATAGATAAAGAGTCTCAATATAAGCCTGTAACTACTGAACATAATATCAAAGAAAAGGTTGTAAATCATGTTGATGTAAATATTGGAGTTTATAATTTGGCAATTGAAAAGGTGAGAACGAGTTCATGACTCTAATCAATCACAACAATGACATTTGGACATTACACATTGATGGGGTTAAATCTAAGCAAGGCTCAGGTGGAAAAGCAAATTATGAGAATTCTGCTAGAGGGATAAAAATTGAAGTCTTGGATATTGAAGCAGTAAAGCAACCACAAAATGTTCAAGCTATTAAGAACCAAGACATACGAATAAAATGTGATCTCTTTGAGTTATTACATAAATCTAAAGATGTGATGATCTAGGTCTATAAAGGCTTTAAGGTATTTGATCTTGGGGGTTTTTACATTCCGTCCCTTTGAAAGAATTCTGCAAACCCTTCAAGTAGAAGCATAAACATGTTATTATATGATTTGTTATTATATGATTTGTTTAATTTGAAAGAGTTGCAGATTTTTTTTTCAGTGGGACAAGATCCATAAAAAAATAATAAAATTAAAAAAAAAAAGAGAGAGGGAAGACGGTAAACACAAGTCTTTCCCAGGTAGCAAAAAAAAATTTTGAAGCATAGTCTGGAGTGCATTTCGTCAACAGGACCTGAAAGGTAATTTTTCTAAATTTACTTACAAATGGTCAAAAAAATTTTAAGGCACTAGTTCTCTGCTTTTCCATCTGCCACATTTTTTGAGTGATCAAAGAAGTTGTAACATGTGTATACATTGTAAATAATCTTTAAAGTTGTTTTATTTCCTTAAAAGTCTGTGTAGTTTTGTTTCCTTTATTGTCTGTGCAGTTTTTAGTTTTATTTTATTTTATTTTTATTTTAAATGTCTGTGCAGTGTTGTTTTATTTTATTTTATCTTAATTGTCTGTGCAGTTTTATTTTGTTTGTTGTTTAAGGTCTGTACACTCTGTGTCTTTCCCTTTCAGGTCTGTACAGTTTTAGTTTATTTTAAAGTTCTATATTTTATTTTTTTTAAGGTCTGTGCAGTTTATTTCCTTTGTAAATAACTCTGTAGTTTTATTTTATTTCCTTTGGTGCCTGTATAGTTTTATTTTAAAGTCTGTGCAGTTTTATTTTGTTTATTGTTTAAGGTCTGTGCAATTTTATTTCCTTTGCTATCTATACAGGGTTTGTTTTATTTTATTTTATTTTATTTTGTTTATCCTTGGAGGTCTGTACAAATTTCTTTAGCTTTTAAATTATGTTCTTTAAGCTTTGCCTGAGCATCATGAAAAGTCAGCCTTCCAGAATTGTTTTATTCTGAGTCCAGAATCTAGTGTCCATTATCCTAATTGTGAGATAGTCTGTTTAACTGAATAGTGGAACTATTTTGTTATTCAGAACAATAGTGAAAGGATGATTGGATTTTGTGTCTTGCTTGCCACAGTTGTTTTAATTATAAAAAAACTGCTATGTTGTTTGGTTGGAGAAACTCCCAGGGAATCCAAGAAAAGTTGGTTATAAGAGGGGACTATGATTCATGTAATTATTTGAGTATCCATAGAGGCTATCAGTGCCCAGGCTGAAGCAGTTCCAAATTGATGAAATATTAAAAGAAAATTGTTATTCCTTCTAAGGATTTTTGGATGTTGATATATTTCAAAATAAAGAGAGAGAGAAGGTGAGAGTTGAGCAAGAGAACATAGAATTGACACTCTGTTATTTCCAATATATATATATATATATAAAAAAAAAAGTAATGTAATCAAAGAGACAACCAAGACTTCAAAAGATATTTTTCTTCTACCAAGTTGTAGATTCTACCTTACAGTTGTGAATTTGGGTCGTGTAAATCTAAAGGGTAACTCTGTCGTGGTCGTAAAAGGCTAAACTAGTAAACAGAGCTCTACTCGGTTTCCCCTTTTACAATCTAGAAAAGCTGATAAATCCAGAGTTCAACATTCGAAGGCCCAGTCATTCTTGAAGAAAGTTTTATATGCTTGTAATTGCACATCAAAAATCTTCCTTAAATGATTCAACCTAGTATGTCCTTGGGAAATTTTGACAACTATCAGCTAGTAGTTAAATTGTTTTGAAGAATATCTGTGGCAAGGCAAGATACATGGTCTATGTTGTTTTGAAACTAGAGTCCTGGGTTCTAAAATAATGCTACTATTTTACCCATAGATATCGCCATTTGTTGAGAAGCAACACACCCCCACTGAAAAATGAATTTCCATCCTTTGAAAATATTGAGCTTTCATTTTGCAGTAAGGACCCTCTTGAGTTTTCCAGGTTTTAAATTCTAAATTTGCTTGCCTCTTTTTTTTCAAGTTGTGCTTTTAGTTGCATCTGGCTTTGATTTATTCTAGAATTCATTTTTCACATGTTAGAATCATTCATGAATAAAGAAAATCTTTCACTGATATGAGAAAAATGCAGAATACAGATAGAAAAATTCATTGGAAGTCAAAACTTTCCATTTTTGGAAATGTCACGATATTGCAACACTTCCATTTTTGGAAATGTCGTGAAATCACGACGGGTTTTGAAAAAATTGGCTAAGGCAAGAAAACGTAGCGAAATCATGACACTTTCCATTTTTGGAAATGTCGTGATATCGCGACACTTCCATTTTTGGAAATGTCGCGATATCGCGACACTTCCATTTTTGGAAATGTCGCGATATCGCGACACTTCCATTTTTGGAAATGTCGCGATATCGCGACACTTCCATTTTTGGAAATGTCGCGATATCGCGACACTTCCATTTTTGGAAATGTCGCGAAATCGCGACGGGTTTGGAGAGAGAAAGCAATTGCGTACGGAATGACGCGATTTTGTGACATGTCATGAAATCGCGACATGTCGCATTTTCGCTGCTGTAGGAGGCAAAAGGAAGCTAAGGCATGAAAGAGGGCGCGATTTCGCGACATGTCATGAAATCGTGACATGTCGCGTTTTCATGGCGCATCAAGCAGAAAGTGTAGCAAAATCGTGACGTCGCAAAATCATGACGTTTTCAAAAGGAGGGCTCAGAGACGTACGGACCGTCGCGATTTTGTGACATGTCGCGAAATCGCGACAGGTCCAAGTCAAAGCAAGGTAATATGACAGCAAGATGAACCAAAGGCAAAGTGCAGTCAAAGCAAAGTCCAAAAAAAGAACAAGGCATGAGAGTGTCGCAAAATTGTGACATAGCCGAGGGAAAAGGGCCCAAGGCCAAAGGGTGTCACGAAATCACGACGTCGCGATTTCGCGACGTCGTGAAATCACGACACAATCCAAAGGGAGCCCAATGATTGGCTAAGGCAAAGTTAAAGGGAAGGCACCACCGTGTCATGAAATTGCGACACGATGGAGGAAAGAAGTGCTGAGGCCCGGTTGTGTCATGAAATCGTGACGTCACGATTTTGCGACGTCGCGAAATCGTGACACTATGGAGAGATAAGGCGCAAAGGCCAGCAGGTGTCGTGAAATCGTGATGTCACAATTTTGCGACGTCGTGAAATTGCGACACAGCACAGTCGCCAAGGGTTGCAGGCAAAAGTAAGTGCCGAGGGCCACCGAAAAACACAAAGAAAATAGCAAGTGTGGAGGTGTCGCGAAATCATGACATCACGATTTCGCGACTTCATGAAATCGCGACGCAGTTTGAGAAGGCAGCCGAAGAGCGAAGGAGGGTCGCGATTTCGCGACATGTCACGAAATTGTGACATGTCGCATTTTTGCGGCCACGGTTGGGCAAAAGCGCTTAAGGCATAGGAGGGGTCACGATTTTGTGACATGTCGCATTTTCACGACAGAGACAGTAAAGAGCCCGAAATGAAAGACAGCTATAGGAAGTGCCACGTTTCAGCGACACGTGTCAAATAAGCAAGCCACATGTCAGATAAATAGAGCCGACATGCAAATAAACTTTAGGGTTTCGGTTTAATGATAAAATTTTTGATTTAATATTTAAAATACTAATCATCCTTGTTTGTCTTTTATGCAGGAAGCCATCTGGCACTTACATGATAACGGAGAAATGGCCATAAAGACAAAGTTAAGTGCAAATTAACCAAAGACAGCCATATTGAAATGAGAGATGCCGAGAATTCCTGTTCCATCCAAATTTTATAGATCTGGCCGCAAAGAGACTTTACGGTGACTAAGCAGCTGCCCATTTAGTGGAGTATGTCGAGAATTGGCCGAAAAATGAAAATATCTACACATAGTTACCAAAATTTGTCGATGGATGCATTTAATGAAAATTTATGGCAAAATTAATGGCTTGCAGACATTTTCAACTCAGGGATGGCTCTACGGAGATGAAATGTCAAAGAAGTGGGGATTTTTCCAAATTACCCGAGGGCATTAATGAAGACATTTACTCATAGTTGCGGGTGAATGCAAGTGGCATTCGAATTATGTCTTCTCCATTTATGGCAAGTAACTGCATTGATTTGCAGAATGGTTAAGTTTTATCAAGATCTTATTTTAAATGGCTTTATATTGTAAAACCCAGGTACTAGGGTTTAAGATGATAAGATTTAGGGTTTGAGAAGAAGATATTTCTGA
The DNA here is from genome assembly GCA_028583015.1 of Wollemia nobilis. Lineage (NCBI taxonomy): Eukaryota > Viridiplantae > Streptophyta > Pinopsida > Araucariales > Araucariaceae > Wollemia > Wollemia nobilis. The sequence continues at coordinate 790,977 of JAQPPZ010003287.1, read as the reverse complement.
AAAGATCAGGGTCTGTCTTGAGTCTATAAATACTTCTTCTAAATATAATCGCAGGAGGCGGAGACTTAGAAATAAAAGGCTATTGAAGCAATTTCTTGCAAATATTGTTAAATACTTTATTTCTGGACTTGGAGTTGATGTGCTTTTGTTTTCTGTGATAGCATGGCCAGGAGCCTAATATTTTTCAGATTGTGATAAGTTCATCTTCTTTTGTTATCCGTTTCTTTAAAGTTTATTAAATATATGTTGTAAATCTGTGTTATCAAGATTAAATATGTTGTTGGGCTTCATTTGTTCTATTGTATGCTAGGGAAAATCATAGATTTAAGGTTCAAGTTTGTTCTAATTGCTCTGTCCTCACTGTGTGAGCTACGCTGCTAGTGAGAAATACCAATTTTAACGGACTTCCCTTCTGTTTATGATCTTCTTTCAGATCTATTCCATCTCTGCCTTATGCTCTTAGTAGAAAGTGATCTTAGAAAGCTGGACACTTTCTTCTTTGATTTGTTCTATTATGAAGCCGATAGTATAAATAAGATTGGTAGTTTTGGTCTTACAGCTAAGTTTGATAGACTTATCTTTCTGCCCTACCCTACTCTCTTTGTTTTATCATGAAATGATCCATTTTTATTTTCTTTTAAATTTGTATTTTATTTAAATCTGCTGACCCATAAGAGCTAGATCAAAGAACTAATTTTAAATCTGATTTTCAACAAGTGATAACTTCTAAACATTACTAAACAAGTTCAAGAACCCACAAACAGTCCATATTGAAAACTATTTTAGAAAGCAGAAAAGAGTGAATAGACATTCGACCCAACTCTGTAACTCACACCTTGGATAACCAGTAAGATCCTAAAGTGAGTGGGATTTATCCCGTATAAGTGTTATCATAGTTTCATGCTCATTCTTCACAGGGTGTGTATAAAAGTTGGACCAACAAAGCTCACCAAGAACTTGTCCAAAACTGCTCAACAAGATCACCAAGGACTTGTCCAAAACTGCTCAACAAGCTCATCAAGAACTTGTCCAAAACTGCTCAACAAGCTCACCAAGAACTTGCACAAAACTACTCAACGATGAAAGACAATGCACTCTACAATGGATGATAACAATTATCCACAATGATATCAACTCAAATCAATCTCATAGAAGCATAAAGAGAATTTTTAGAGACTCTATATGTTCTATACTCAAATCCCAATCTCAACTCAATAGTAGCATATATAGATTTGTTAGACACTCAATATCTTCTATTCTCAAATCCCAATATCAACTCAATAGTAGCATAAAGAGAATTGTTAGAGACTCAATATGTTCTATTCTCAAATCCCAATATCAACTCAAATTAGAATATTGAATAGTTTGTTTCTAGGAACATGAACAACCACATGCATCCACTTGACTAGGCTTAATCAAATCAACTCAACCAATCACCTCAAGGATCAATCCTTTCTCACAAACCCTAGTCCAAGCATGTATCAACCAACTCAAAATATTTTCAAAAATGCTCAATCAAGAGTCTCACATAAAAATGATACTTATATTCTTATCTAACTCAAGTTCAATTTTATTTCACAATAAATGGGCTTCAACAACTATGCTTATAAAACAAGGTTTAAACATAACTCTCAAACTAGAAAACCTTGAAGCTTTCAACCATCCACTTATGAAAAGGAAACCACAAAAAAAAAAATTCTCTCCAATGATATTTCAGAAATCAACCACCATAATCAATAAATAGGAGAATGTACCCATACCTTTTATGAAGTGAATAAACCCCTTTGGAAATCTGCCACACTCAACACACTTTGAAATAAAATAGGCTTCACTTTTAAACCCTTTACAAAAATAGAAATATCTCTTTATATACACCTTATTTCTTATTCTAAGCAAATTAATCAAATAGCCCTCGAAATAAGCTTTCCAATGATATTTAATATGATATACTTCTATAAAAGGAATACACCAGAAATATCTCATTTTCTAAAAGTGCATTACAACTCTTAAACTTGCCTTCCAAGTAAATAAAAAATTTAATCAAACATTATCCCTTAGAATCACCTTATTCCTCCAAAATTAAGCAATAATAAAAAATATTTTAGTAAAACATTTACTTGCCTCTTAGAGAGAATTAGACCCTCATCACTACCCATTCAACACCTCAACCGCGGTGCCAAAGACCACGCAAGCTATCTGCTTGCATAGGATAGAGAGCAAAAATGCTCCCTATATGTTGCTACCCTAGCTCATGCCAAAAATGTGGGTAAAATGCTCTTCGTCCACACTCCACACAAATCAAACCCGATGAGAATCGAACACATGCCTTGTCGCAAATAAAAACTCCATGCTTCCCAAGCTCACCGTTGGACCACGCTGTCACTTCAATGAATTTTTGGGGCATCAACTTTTTGTCTTCTTCGTTCGATGCACATTTTTTTAAATCGAAAGCCTTTGCATATTTATATGCAACCTTCCTTTGATTTTTACATACGTCAGCACATTTAATTATTAACTTCTTCTTTTTAAATGGAGCATGGTTTTTATGACGTCGACGATGACTTTAATTTTAATTTTAAAATTTAAAATTTAAAATTTAAAATTTAAACTAAATATTTAAAATTAAATATCTCTATCATCAGGGCACATTTTTTGATGAAACAAAAGGCCAACCTGGGTTTTAAAAAAAAACCATTTCAAATCTGTCATTCATGATTTTAAATAAAATCTTTTATTTTTCCTGTCTTGGTTTTCACAAAAACCCTGTATATATCCATGCTTTTTGAAATATCATAAATTCTTATTTATGAATACTTTGGCCACCAAAACTCAATGTGATCCATGTGACATCAATGACAACTTAAAATACCTCAAATTTCCAACACCTCCAGTGCCCTAGCCACATCCAAGCTACCGTGTGAGCTAGGCACTCGATTTATAAAAGAACCTTGTGTGCTTTATCCCTTTGCTTGGCACCTAAACCAAAAACAAAAATGCTTACCCCTTCTTCTACCGTGGGGACTCAAATGCGAGACCTACACTCACTCAACATCTTACACAACCATGTCTTGCCACTAGCCCAACCACATGGTTGGTGACAAGGCTCTAGGCCTTCATCAATTTATTCACCATGTATTTCGGTGCCTTTTAAAAATTAAAAATCCTTTGTCTTATGTGCTCAAAAATTTTACATTCCACACAATAGCTAATATTTGCACATGCATTATATTTGAAGACTTGCATTTATGTGGCAAGTCTTATGGTATTTATACCATATGCCAATCACCTTCGAACATCGATGGGGGAAAGAAATATTAAAACAAATTTGTGCCCAACCCTATCTTATGGTTTAATAATTTTATTTTATAATTTAAATATTGTAAATAATTTATAAATGACCTTAGGCATTATTTTTAAACCTTTAATATTATAATAATAAACATTATAATATTATTTCCTTTGGGCCTAGGTATTTTATTCTTTCACCCTTAGACCTTATCTAACCTCCTTTAATATTACAATAATAAATATTATAATATTATTTCCTTTAGGCCTAGGTATCCCCTTCCTTTAGGTTTATCCATCCTTTTGACCAATCATGTGAAGCATTTATACCAAATCTCTTGGGCTTAAAATATAAATATTTTAACCCTCATTTTACCAAAACCTTGCACTGATCACTAACACTAACTCTTGACATCAATGACAACACAACTACTCAAAATTTCCAACACCTTCATATTTGAATATATTTTTAACATGGAAACTTGGCTTTGTCCAATGTTTGTGTATTGTATTTTGGATGTATTGTCTTGGTACCACTAACAATTGAGTAGCATTCTAAGTTGTATTTATGTTGTTGTTTTGAAGGATATCTATTACACTATCTCCTATGATATGTTTATTTTAGCATTGGCATTTTTTGGAAGGATTTTCTTCCTCTTTCTTGTAGTTGAGTTTTCACCTTCTTATGAGGATTGTTTCTACTCTTTTAGCCATATACATGGCTTCTTAAAAAGAGATTAAGTTTATGATTTCAAAGGGTGTGATAGTTTTTTATAAAGTTTTTTTTATAAATATGTGCAATATTTCCTTAAGGGGAGTAATGTATTGAAGTATTTCCACCAAGGCCCTCCATTTAGCCAAGAAATCTAAGAAATTTTGAGTCTTAGATTATTTGATTTGGTATAGATAATTTGTAGTGACTTTTTCTTCTATGTAAATAGAAAATTACTTGATAAAGGCTTCCATAAGTTCCTTGAGACTTTTAATGGAATGAAAAGGTATATGAAAATATCATTCAAAGGCTAAACCACTAAGGCTTTTAGGGAACAACCTAAGAAGTAACTTCTCATCATGATTGATGTCTCTACATGCTATTTGGAACAACCTTAAATGGTGAATGGGATCTTTTTTTCCATTGTATATTTGCAACTTAGGAGGTTCAAAGTTATTTGGAAAGGGATGATTGACTATTGTGGGATCTAATGGATCTTTATAGAACTCATAAAAGGAGTAATTTATTTTTATGATCCTTAAGAGAAGCAATTTGACATTCAAGCTCTTCAAACTTAGAGTCTCTCTTTTTGAGGTGTTTGAGTTTAGCATTTATGTTTTAAAAATTGTTAGGTGGAGGATTTTGTGGAGTAGGTAAAGTTAAATGGGGTTGTGAGAGAAAATATGGGGTCATGAAATATGGAATAGCTTGGTATGGTTGACCCCAAAATCGTGAGTTAAAAGGGATTTTGTGGAATTGGGATTTGAAATAGGTATCGTGATGTTAGAGGTTGATGTTGAAAATGGGATGCCCATAATGGGTATACCTATAGATATGATTGGGAAAGTTTTTGAATCAACTGGATGTGTCATAGCCATATTAAGACTAGCAAAGTTGTTTCAATTTTTATTTATTTGTGCAATAGTATATTGACCATTAGAATGCTTAACATTATTATAAGGTGTGGAAGATTATCTTCTATTTTATTCTTCAAGTTCTTCCTTAAGAACATCTATAAAAATATCTTTATTCCTTTTGATGTAATCTCTAATGTGATCTTGGGCAAGGGTTTTCTACTTAATCTTCATATTCATGTGTATAGACCTCACAAGATGAGGATGCTCAACCCTTGCTCTAGGCCATGGTTTGAAGGCTTGAGAGAGGGGAGAGATAATTTATTAAAATATTTGTTTCCAAAGTACTTATAGAAAAGAAAATAAAATATTTTAAATTCCTTATATCACATTGGAAAACAACCCTCCTTTTGACTTCTGCTAGCCCACAATAATATACTAGCCAAGAGAGATTGCTCCCCCAAGGTTCATATGTCAATTTAATCAAGGGATAATTATCCTTCCCCTAGTAGGACTAACAATTTGGATATGTTATTTTTATCTTTGTTTAATGTGATTTATGCTATGCAAAAAAATTAGATGATTTTATTTAGGTTTGAAAAAATATCTTATTAAGGCAAAGACAGTGTTCACATTGAGTTCACCAAAATGTAGGACATGAAAAACATACAACCTCACTTGCACATGGGGGGATTCATTGGAAACCTTGCTTTCTTGCTCAAGGGTATCTTTCCAAAGTAGACCCTAAAGATATGAGAATATTCAATGTGAGTAGTTTCTACTTCATGTATAAAACAAGGCATATATGTGTGTTGTGTTTATGTTGCACTTATACGATGTTTAATGGGTTTATTCTACAAACACCTAAAGTTTTGGATTTTTAATATGAATTTTTATTGATCCTTGACAAGATAAAAGTTTAATCAAACCTAAACCAAAGATCATCTAAAATGTATGCTAAGTGTAAGCACACAAAATGCAAGAATACAAGAGCTAACCTAGTATATTTTTATTAGTTTGAATGAAGTCTATGCTAGAAGAATTTTTAGAGAAATGTGTAGCAAACAAGATATCATAGGATGCAATCTATATGACTTTGGTTTTTGCTTAAGTTTATTTTGGAAGAAAAGTATCTATGTTAAAGAATCCTTGATTTACCAAAAGAAATGTGCTTTAAACAGTCAATTAATTAGAAAATAGAGAGATACAAACTAAAAATAGTCAAATTATAGCAAGTTGGGAAGTTCCAAGTGGCAAAATTATCTTAACCAATGCCTAATCAATTTTTTTAGTAGTATTTTTTATATTGACTAGCATTTTTGAAAACCTGCAAAAAGAGGGGGAAAATTAGGGTTTTTATTTGGGGGTTTGCCTAATTGTAGAGAGGTGATAAATTATTTTTCCAATGGGTTAGATCCATTGTTAAAGAAAAATTAAGTATGATTTGATGTAGATCCTATTAAATTATTCACTACGTGGCAAATTCATTAGTGGCATTTTATAGGCAATGGCATTTTTGCTCTATGTATTTCTAGAGAGTCAAATTCTCTAGTGACTATAGGGAGTGGTAATTTTGATATGAGATAGTATTGACTAAGTTTTAGGTAAAATTTTGGAGTTTTTTGGGTCAATTTGGCATGCAATCAAGGGGATGAAGGGAATAATGGATTCTTAAGATCTATGTACTATGATTTTGTAGAGTTTTGAAAGGATGATATCCAAATTGCACAAAATTTGCAAAGAGGGATGAAGGATATGAAGCAACAATGTTTTGAAACTTTGTTAAATATGGAAGCTACACAAAAGAACTCAATGCTCTCTTATATGAGATAAGGAGCAAAGAAGAATTGCCTATGAAGGAGGGATGAAAGGGGAATGTAACAAGTGATATTAACTTGAAATGAAGAGTTAATCTAGATTGCATGAAAGGTAAACAACATGAATATGAAATGAAATGAAAATAGTAAATATGAACTTGAAAATAAGATAGGAATGAGCATTAAACTATGTCACATAAATTTTAAGTCTACAAATGAAGGTGATTTAGACGAAATAGAAGTAAATACCTAAAAAATAAGAGAAATCAATGATTGATATACATGAATACAAGAAGTAAAAGAGATTAGTTTGCAATAATTAAGAAGAAAGTGCTTATAAAATAAATAGAACTTGTTATAGATGAAATAAATGAGTGTAAAAAAACTTAAAATAGTCTACAAAAGAGTGTTAGAAGCATGAAATGAATAACAAGACATAAATTAATGACTAAGAATATGAAATCCAAATTAGCAAGGCTAAATTTTAAAGAGTAAAATGCAAGAATGAGAACAATATAGTGGAAGGAAAGAGAATGTAGGAGTTATACGTCCTATAAATTGCTCCTCCTTGCCCCAAGATGCTTCAACTTGTCTCAATACCCCTTCTTGCCTTACTTGAATTACCCCAAATATGGTCAAATGAGGAAATTAAAATATGCAAATGAGAAAGAATACAAGAGAATTTTAGAAAAATAATTCTATCTCCAAAATTGCTTAGGGAATTCTTTCCAAAGGGTTGTATTTAAAGAATTTTGAAGGGAGAATTGAGAGGGCAAATTGGTTGGGATGCCCTTAAGTTTTTTTTTGAATTTGTAGGTCTAGTTCATTGTTGGAGCATGCAATGATAGAGGAGATAGTGGGATGAAGTAATCCATGTGCCTCTGGTTCATGCCCAAAAGATTTTATCCATTTTGGAAAATTTGTCATTGTGTCAAAATTATCACTAGCATTTTTTACATTAATTGGTAATTTTGACCAACAATTAGTTTGACTAGTCTGGAGGCTAAAAATATACTTTGTAAGAATTCCATTGAGTGTCAAATTTGTCACTAACATTTTGACAATGAATGGAAATTTTGATAGAGGTTGAAAATGATAATCAATTTGATGGGTTTGAGCTAATTAATTGTTTGTTGATGTTCGATATCTTTTGTTTTGATAGTGTGTCAAAATTGGGTGTCTACAAGTGTTTAATTGTGTGGTTCTACTTTATTTTGCAAAACTTACTTAGGGTGCTAACATATATTAGAGTAGTGGAGGATATGATTAGGGATCAATTCATGTTCAATGATGCTTTGCCTAGTAACTAGTATGTTAGGCCCTATATGTAGTTTATTTGTAGTGTGTGTTGCATAGTATATGGAAATGTTGTTAACCAAATGTCGTCCACATATAACCCATAATTTCCATCCCTAACCCTTTATTTATTAGTCTATTATTCTCCATATTTTTTTTATAACAAGGAACCAACCTTCTCCAAAGGTTGTCTAAGAAGAAATCCTAAACCATCCAATATTGGCTCTATAGTCAAACAAGGCATTTCCATTCATTAGGTAGATTTAAGACCAAGAGTTATTTTATCAAAATTTAACATAAGATTTATAAAAATATCTTTGTAAGGTTTTAAATTTGTGTCCTTAGTGTGGTAAACACTATTAACTTAGCTAACCACAAGTTGAGAATACCTAAAGACAAAAAGGATTTTTACATTTAGAGCTAAAGCAACATGAAGCCCCAAAATGAGGAACTTATATTCTTCGATGTTATTTGTGCAAGAAAAGTGTCATTTAAAAGAAGAGGGTGTTAACTATTTTAAGGGGTAACTAAAACAATCCCTACCCCTATGCATTTTATACAATGAGCATCACCAGAATATTGGGTCTAGGAATCTTAGGATTTGGTTTCAATGGAAAATATACATTCTATATATGCAAAAGCAAAACACCAAAAATGTATATATATGGAAAATATACATTCAAGACCCAATATTGCATAAAAAGAGATGTTTTTATTAATATGGGGGAGCCTCAAATCTCCAATGTTACAATGAAATAAATAATTTCTTTGATACAAATGTTTACAATAACTAGGGTTCTTCGAAACCCTAGTGAACAACGTTGATGGTGTCTTCAATATTACTTTTGATCCCAACAGGGGTGAGTGGGCTTCGTTCTTATCCAATACTAGGCCACTCTAGCTTCAATAGCTACACAATGCTTATGTATCTTCCCAAACCTACACACAGACAATAAAAACAAAATATTAGTAGCAACTATGAGGGCTCCACTACATGAGACCCTCATACATGAAATAACAAACCCTAGTTATGCAATAGAAATACTGTAAATAGATATGAGAAGATTAAAATAAATATAACAATGAAAAGCTTACCTTGTTGAACTTACCATTTTTTGATCTATCATCATTATTGTAGGGAAGTGGTGTGCAAATGCCCTAGTGACACATGAGGGTTTTGCTAGTCTTCAATAGTAGGTTCTGAGACATTCACGACTGCTCAAAAGTAGTAGGAAACACCCATGGGTGGTTGGGGATTGTGGGAAGCACCCAATGACACTTGGAAACAGAAGGAAGCATCCAAAGGCATTTGAGAACTGAGGTGGATATCTACAGAAGTATATTTTACTAAGCAAGAATGGTAGTGATGGATGCAGAGGCGAGGGTGGGCAAGGATGGATAGCACAAATTACTCAGGGATCACTCATATGTGAACTGCTTAGGAAAAATTTTAGGGGTTGAGCCATCAAAATGGATCCTATTAATAATCCACACTAGGGCATGTTAGGGTTTGAATGACACGAATTGTGTGGCTTAGATTAAAACACATCAGAGGGTGGATATTAATTTTAGATGTGTGGCATGGATCAATTTGGATGGATGGTTAGGATTAATTCAAATCGGATGGCTAGGATTTATTTACATATATAATATTTATATTTATTAAATATATATAAACTATAATATTAAAATATTATATTAAACATATATTTAATAAATATACCTAAATATATATAAACAAATGGGTAAAATGGTGGGAAGACCTATATGGATGATAAGTGGTTAGTGTATCACTCCAAATTTTTTGCATCCTTACCTTCAAGCTATAGGATCCATGCCTGGAAGGGGGATGCAAGAAGGATGGAACAATACCTCGGACTGAGAGGCCCTTTAAAGGTCGCACCTCTCGGGGGAGGGGTATAAGGGTGAATTTTTGATGGATGGTGGGTTCACCAAGAAAATTTTGAGTGGCATTTTCCACGCCTAGGTTGAAAATGGGTTTGATGTGTTCATTTTGTACTTTAATCATTCATATCCTAGGTTTGGCCAAGATGAATCTAAGCTATTCTATATGCCAATGCTGATTTATATGGATACCAAAAACATGAATAAGTGTTAAACATAGAAAGTGTGCAAAAGAAGACGAAATGTACCTAATTCTGGATGTCTGATGAAGATTCTAGGGTTTGTAGCAGTCCAGATCGTCTCAAATCTTACATAATCATCTGAAATTTCATAGAATCATCTCAGATCACAGTCGATCATCTGAGATCATATGAGATCATCGTTGATCTGACGAATTCATCAAATGAATTCGTCAAAAACCTATAATCACAAAAACAGATACCAAAAACCAAAAATGCAACTGCAAAAGCAAGGAGAAATGATAGAAATAATAGTAAACTTGCCTAAATGATAGATTTATATAACAATTAGGAGAAATGCAGTAATTTAATAGTTTGTTTTAACTTTATCATGCATCTATACTAAATGAGGTGAACTTCAAGATGCAAAAATAGAATAAACTAAGTTAATGCATGAGAAAATAAAGAGAAAGGATAAGAAAATGCAAACTCCAGGCTCTGATTGCCTCTAATCTGGACTGCAGTCGAGATCGCCTCCAATCGTACGAGATCATCGCCGATCTATGACAAGATTGTCCAAAATTTCCTGGGATCATCAATGATGATCCGAGCTTGCTCTGGCTGAAAAATAGTAAAATTATTGCAAGAAAAACTTGAAATACACAATGCAAACGATGGTACAAAGGTGTTCTAATGCACAAGAAACTAAAGTTGCAGGGAAATCAGTCATCCAGGGGGATAAACTAAGAAAATCCTAGTTTATATAGGATTAGGGGGAGCTTAGGAGGTCGGAGATCATCCCAATTTGGGAGATCTCCAGTGGGGGAGACTCTAACTACGTAGACACGCTTTTTGCCCAAGTTAGAGAAGTTGTTGAACAAAATCTAATTATGAAAATTCGGTTTTGGGACGAAATCGTCTGGATGTTCTGTTCCAGATGAATTCGTCAGATCTAGGATGATTTCGTCTAATCATCGATGATATCATCCAATGGTCAAAACAAATCCTAAAAATGGCACGAAAAACAAGGGGAGCGGGTAACAGGTGGTTAACGGGCAGTTTGGGGTTAAAATTCAAATTTGTATATTTTACTAAGGGTTTAACTGCGCTAATTTTAGGATGCTACATTTTGCCCCCTCTTTAGCAAATTTTTTGAAGAAAATGCGTTAAAGATGAGTTCTTCCTCTTTTACGAGAAAGAAAAAATTTACTCAATTTTCTAGACGATGATTCTAGGTTGAATCGTACGACTACTGACTATGGTGCCCCCTACGTGTTTTTACCCAAATCGAACGTTTGAGGTAAAAGCATGGAAAATAAAAATTAAAAATGTTGTTTTTTTTTTTTAAATTAAGAAAAATAGGGTAAAACCCTAATTCATTTTTACTATTCATTTTTCACTATTTTTAGAGCTCTGCAGACAAAATGGTTGAAATAGTGCACCGATCGACAGAGGTCCGACGTGGGCTACGGGTAAGGATTTAAACCTAGTGAATTATGTTTTAATTTGATTTGTGCAATTTTTTTTTTTAATTTTGATTGTTTTGGGGCATCATGATCGTTTTTAGGCCGTCAATGACGTCGGGACAAAATCGTTCCCATTTCATCGAAATCATTCCTAGATCATCGATTTCATCTGAAGGAAAAATCGACGAACTAGGGGCGATCCCATACAACAAGGGGTGATCCCCAAGTTGTGAAATCAAAGATGATTTCATCCTACAAAGGATTATTTTACCCAATTTAGGATGATATCATCCAATGGTGGACGATATCATCATTTTTATGAAATTAAGCTTGTTTGAATTGCATTTAATTGATTTTAATAATTGGTTTATTAATGAATTTTATTATTTTATTATTTGTTTTGCAGAGGGGATTACTAAAGAGTCAGGAGTGGAAATACAAGGGGTTGAGAGATGACGTAGTCACGCTCGACCAGGTGAAGTGAGACCGACTAGCATAGGTTAGACTACAGCATGTGGCAGAGATGCCATAAGTATCGACAGACATGGGGCTACTGACAACCCTAGCAGAGAGATGGTATTTGGGGTTGTCCTGCTTTTGATTACCGATAAGGGAGATGGATCCCACACTAGAGGACGTATGGAGGATCTTGAGGATCCCCATTCAGGGATGGTTGATGACTCCTGTGACCAATCAGGGCTAGGCTATGATGAGGCTAAGCGAAGACCTGAGCTTCACCCTGGAGAAGGGCAGAGTGAACATCGAGTCACTGAGGTAGATGCCTGGGGCATCTAGGTTGACTCAGGTGTTGGCAGGGATAGTGGGTGGCCTACTGCTATGCAACCAGAGTGGATGTAGATTACCTTGGCTCCTTTCATATGTGGTCTGCGACATGAGAGACCACAGGTACAAATTTACATGGGGCAGCTTTGTATTGTACCGCTTGTATAGGATCCTACATGGGGTCGTATACAAGGGAGGCCAATTTTTGGTTTTGACATCGCTACTACAGGTTTGGTGCTGGGAGCACATATTTGTGTGGAGGTCGGTAGGACTCCCATTGATAGGGGTTGATTAGGAGAGACCCCGAGTTTTCTATTGGTGGCTATAGAGAGGGTCACAGTGGTAGATAGATCTGTCGATGTCACGAAGGTTGCTAGACGACCTCATCCTAGACCAGATCACCTAGAGGTCATGGAGAGACCATCCAGTGTGGGCAGAGGATGGGTAGGAGCTGGATCACATCAGGCAAGTATGATGGCTAAGGATGGAGCGAGGAGAGATAGAGCTCCATCGCTATGATCAAGTTTTGTGGTAGTTCGGTCTTTAGCATGGGATCCCTTCTCTCAGGTATTATGAGTACTCCTGGACTATTTGAGATAGTACTACATTGAGTGGGGCTCCGGATATGCAGTGATTCTGGAGCTAGAACACGGATGATGCCCCCATATAGCTAGTGGATGGTGACGATGCTGGGGTCACTGATGGATACGATGCCTGGTACGTAGGCATCCACCCTCCTCGGATGACAAGGGTATAGGGTTTAGTGCATGCCATTGTGCAACGGATGGGGAGGCGGGACCAGGCTGCTATTGAGGCAACATGAGGTGAAAGAGGAATAGAGCAACGATGGTCCATAGGAGAGATGCCAGAGGATGGCACAGGCTCCATAGAGGTTGCAGTAGATAGGGAGGAGAGAGGAGAGATTCTCTTCTCATTAGGGGAGAGGCCACCATCGCCCGATAAGGGCAAGGGTGTAGAGGTAGGGGAGAGAAGCAAGATGGTGGCTCTTCAGACTAAGGTTGTTTGCCTCTGGGCTCAGGTGCAATATGAGGCTACATGGATTAGGTCTCAGAGCAGAGGGGCGAGCATGTAGTATTTGGCATGGTCTATGGCTTAGATTGTATTCTATCAGGGAGTATACTTCTAGCTGGTTCTAGAGGGCCAGAGGTTGCAGCTGCCAGCTGGCATTGCAGATCCGATCAGGGTGGGATCATCAAGGACTTCCTCACGATCAATGATGAGGACCCGAGACACTACCCGGAACTCTATGGGACCACCTCCTCCACCTCAGGGTGGGAGAGGAGATGAGGTTGAGAGCTCGAGGGCTTCTCGAGGCTAGCTGCTACAGATTGGATAGATATTGTATATAATATTATTATTTTTTGATGGGATTGAGTATGCCAGGGTATTGATTGTGGCATACCAATCCAGATGATGTACATAATTTGATGATATATATATGGTCTTTTTGATGATGTGACTTGTGTATATGTTGTATGATGCTTTAATTTTGGATTTGTTGAGTGATTATTCATGTAATTATGTCAGTGGAAAATAAATTATAATTTTATGCCATGCCATAAAATTTAAATGAAATAATCTGATGTAAACAAATTGGTTGTTTTGTGGTGTGATGTGATGCAAAAAATAAAAGGGACTTCTAACAATAATTTCAAAGGACATTGTCACTGTTATAGACCATTTCATGGAGTCGTCGCTCACTAGGTCATCAATCTAATCCCAGTATAGAAATATTGCTAAAAGTAAAAGGGTGCTTAAGAGACTGTCTTAAGACTTTGTGTTGTGATGATGAAAATGATGATGGTGATGATTTGTTTTTAGATTTTCATAAAAATATTATGCATGAGATATTAAAAGAAATATGATTTTTGCTAGGCATAAATTCCTAAGTGTGATAAAATTTTGAAAAATTCCTTAGAAATTATACCATGGTTGCAAAATGGAATGGTGACATAATGAGATGAAATAGAAAAATGTGTTCGTTCTTTTTAAAGCACAATTGTGTAACATAATGATATAAGCCATATGTTTTTATGAATTTAAAATGGATGGGAAAATAAAATTAGAACAATGGTTTGCGCTAGGCATAGAATTATAGGTATAGACTTATACCATCATCACGAAATCCAAAGAAGGAAATTGATATTTTAGTTTTATTGCATGATTGATTTTTGATTTTGAGATAAACAAAAAAGAATAATATATAAACATGACTTTATTTACTAGGTTTTTGAAGATGTTGTGAAAGAAATTTTTTGGATTTTTGGAAAGAAATATATTTAACTGTTTTGATGCTAAGCAAATGTTTTTAAATAAGAAAATGAAATGGTTCTAAAAGAATTGCAGAGATATTTTAAATTATCTTAAAGACAAAATATAGATTTATAATGAACCCTCATGTGCAAATGTGAGTTCATTACTGATCTTGATTTATCATAATGATACAAAATCTCTTAAATACAAATGTGTGTGCAATTGTATTGTTCATTCACCAATTTTGAGCAAGATAATTTGATACAAGTAATTTGAATTAACCAAATGAGTGTTCGTTGACCATGATTTATATGCATGTAACCGTACCAAACTACTATGTAAGTTAGGTCATCAAGAGCTAGCTGATCCATAAGCTAACATAGGTCTATACAAAAAAAGGTCGCTAATGTGACAAACATATCACCATGCTAGGGATTACCCAAGGCCAAGCGGGTTGGGCACAAACCACTTGTTATGGGGCTTACCTCACAATTTTTGAATAATTGAGAATTCCAGGGATTCAAGCTCATTCACCCTTCTTTTATTTTCAAGGGGTAGGGAAAGGGATTTTATTGCTTTGTGCTTTTTTCTTTTCTCTTTTGCTTTCTTTATTTTTTTTTTGTATTTTTGCATGGAACTGAGATAATGTTGAAATATTGTTGCGATGGTACAAAATGATATTTTTCTTTTTCTCCTTTTCTTTAACTTTTTTTTTTATATACTAGGGATACTTTTTTGGATTGGCTGTAGAGCAAGGGATTTTTATTCTGGGTAGGGGTGAGCTTGTCCTTTTGTCAATTCTCAAATATTCTAGACCATAGGCATGATAGGATAGCAGGGGAAACTTTTTGCTTAAGAAAAAATTTCTAATATGTAGCATCATATCGAATTTGCAATGAAATCATTTTAATGTGAAAAGATATGCTTGGTTCAAGTAAATAACAAGATCAATTATCTATGCTCAAAAATTTATTTAATTCAAATGTGGACTTTGATATAAGAGAGATTAATAATCATACCAAATAAAATCAAGATATTTATACATGTGAGTGTGAAAGTGCGAGATTCTAAATAAATGCTAATTTATCCAAAATAATTGAAAATATAATTGCAATACTTCAAGAATTGACATGTACGAAAATAAATGGTGTTTTTGAATATTTTGATTATTTTGAAGTTTTAATATTTTGATTTTAATTTATAAACAGAAAGAATAAATACTATTACTATTTTTGAAATTTTTATATGGATGGCTAAAATGAAACAATAAAATAACAATATATACAATGATGAAATGCCCAGATTTTATGCATAATAGCGCTTAAGATGCATAATATTCATAGGTTCTTTAAGATCTTTACCATCTAAGGTACCTAATCGATATGCTCCCTATCCAAATTTAGCAGTGATAGTATATGGCCCAAGCCAGTTAGGTTCAAATTTATCTTTAAGATCTTTAGTTGCATTAGTATTTTTTTTATTTTCTTCCAAGACAAGGTCACCGATCTCAAAGGATCGATGATGAACTTTCTTGAGGTATGCTTGCTTGAGCTTGTTTTGGTAGGCACGAAGATGTTCTAAAGCATTGATGCACTTCTCATCTAGGAGTTCCAGTTGACTAAGTCTGCCAGCATGATATTCATCTCCTACTTCAGTATCTTGAAGTAGTAGAGCCAAAGAAGGAACTTCTAATTAAAAGGGAAAAACTGCTTCAGCACCATAAACCAAAACAAAAGGTGAAGTGCTCGTGGGAGTGCGAATGCTAGTTTGTTAAGCCCACAAAGCAGGATATAGTTGATTGTGCCAATCTCGGCCAGATTTATTGACCAGTATTTTGAGGATTTTGATTAATGTTTTATTAGATGCTTATGCTTGGCCATTACCCTGAGGATAATATGGAGTGGACCAACGATGTTGAATTTTATATTTTTGACATAATTTTTTGACATATTTATTTTTGAAACAAGTTCCATTATCTAAGATGAGATTTGTAGGAATTTCAAACCTACAAATAATTTAATTAAAAATAAATTTGGAAACTTGGGTTCCAATGCAAGAAGCTAAGGGCATAGATTCAACCCACTTCATGAAATACTCAGTGGCGGTTATGATGAATTTGTGTCCATCGGATGACACAGGGTTGATTTTTCCAATGATGTCTAAGCCCCATTTTTAAAAGGGCCAAGGAGATGAAATAGCCTATAGTTCTTGTGCAGGCGCATGGACAAGGTCAGCATGTTTTTGGAACTTGTCATAGTGGCACACAAAATCATGTGCATCATTCTCCATGGTAGGCCAAAAATATCCTATCCTAAGGAGTTTCTTAGCAATGGTGCTAACACTAAAATGTCCCCTACAAGATCCATCATGGGCTTCACTCAAAGCTGATCTAGATTATTCTAGATTCAAACATCTCAATAGGATGCCTTCAAAAGATCTCCTATACAAGGTATTACCAATAATTACGAAGTGAATTGCTCATCTACATAATAACCGACACTGGTTGCTATTACAACCATCAAGGAAGGTCCCATTTTGAAGAAAATTAAATATATCAGTGTACCAAGGTTTAGGAGTAGTTTCGTTGATTAGAAACACATCCAAAGGTTATAAACATGATTTATTTGAAGTGGGTTCCTGGAGTCAACGAATAATTATGGTATCATATTTGTCATCTAACTTCAAGGGCAAAAGAGATGTAGCTGCAGCCATAGCATCAGCTGCACGGTTGCTAGTTCGGGGAATAGCTTCCAAGGTAACTTGATCAAATAAAGATAATAATTGTAAGACATATGCCTTATATGGACATAATTTATCATATCTGGTATGATAAATATCATTGATTTGATTGATGACAAGTTGAGAATCACAAAAAACCAATAGATTTGTAATTTTTAGTGCCAAGGCAGCTCGTAATCCAAGGATTAGAGCCTCATATTTAGTAGTGTTATTAGTACAAGCAAACATTAATTTAAAGGACATAGGTATAAGATGTTTTTGTAGAGATATTAAAATAATACCTACACCAGCCCCACTCATGCATCGGGCTCCATCAAAGTATAAGGACCATTGCTCAGGATGGTCTGCCTCTATTGTAAGGCATTCATCAAGAAAATCAATGATAAGGGGATAGGTAGACTCTAAGGGTGTAGCAGCTAATTGATATGCTATAATTTGACCCTTAATAGACTTTTGTCCTATAAACATGAGTTCAAACTCACTTAGCACAAGAACCCACTTTGTTGTGCGACCAGATAAGTATGGTCGACTCATGAGATACCGTAAAGGATCAAATTTAGCAATAACATACATTTTTTGACTGAGCATATAATGGCGTAATTTCTACATAGAAAATATGATTGCTAGACATAACTTCTCTAATGTTGTTTATCAAGTTTCCTAACTGATTAAGATTTGGCTAATGTAATAATTAGTCCGCTCTCTTTTCTCATCATCATGTTGAGCTAACATAGCTCCTAAGGCAAGATCTGAAGCATAAATATACAAGATAAATGGACGATCAGGTCTAGGTGGTGAAAGCACAGGTGGGTTAAGGAGATATTGTTTGAGGAGTTCAAATGCTTCCTGACATTTTTTGTCCCAATGAAAAGAGACATATTTCTTAATAAGTTTAAGAAAGGGTCCTATTTTATCCGCCAACTTATTGATGAAGTGACGAATAGCCTGAAGCTTACCTTGTAGACTTTGTAATTCAAATATATTTGTGGGTGTGGGTATATCAATGATAACCATGATCTTGAGAGGGTCAATTTCGATGCCACATAAAGAAATTATAACCCCCAATAATTTATCGAACTTAACTCTGAATATACATTTGGCTAGATTTAATCGGATAAGATACTCCCTTAATCGATAAAATACTTTTCTCAAGTCATCTAAATGATCATATTCTTTGATGGAACAAGCTATAATATCATCTACATAATCATGTAGAATATCATGCATCATATCATGAAATATATAAGTCATGGCTCGTTGATATGTTGCACCTGCATTCTTCAAATCGAATGGCATCACTTTCCAACAAAAGGTCCCCCAAGGGGTAATAAAGGTTATTTTAGCCTGATCTTCAAGAGCTATCCTGATATGATTATAACCAAAAAATCCATCCATTAAGGATATCATTCCACTCCTAGTAGTAAAATCAATGATCTGATCCATGTTGGGAAGAGAAAAATCATCTTTAGGGCATGCAACATTAATATCTCTAAAGTCTATGCAAACCCTAACTTTGGTAGCTTATTTCTTAGTTATTGGAACTACATTCGAGATCCATTCAGTATAATCAATGGATTGTATAAAAGTAACCTTTAGGAGTTTTTCTAATTCCCCTTTGACTAGTAAGGCCACTTTAGGATGCATTTTTCTAAGTTTCTGTTTAATAGGTTTAGCACCCGGATGGACTACTAGCTGATGCATAACTACATAAGGGTCTAATCATGGCATATCTTCATATGTCCAAGCAAAGACATCTTCATATTCTTTAAGGAATGCAATGTATTTATCTTTTTTTTCTTGACTCAATTATGATCCAATGTTGATTATGTGAGGGTTATCATTGGTTCCAATGTTAATTTTTATGACATTCTCTACTTCCATGTGTAGATATCTCTCAAAATTAGGTGGGGCGGGTGAAACTCCCAATTCTTGTAATTCTTCTGAGGTTAACTTAGATAATTCATCTTGAGGGGTCATGGCATCAAGTTGGGCTATACTAGGTATAGAGCCATCGAAATAAAATCCGTTATGTAACAATTCCTCAATGGAGACATCATGGAAGATATCTCCCTCCAACTTGTCGTTGGATTTAGCGATCATCTGAGGGTAAGCTATGGATAGCATATTACATGTAAATGGATTATGCATTAAATGCAAGACATCATGTTTATCCAAATAATCTTGGTAACACATGAGATGGTCATCCTCCTCAAATGGGAAGGGCTGACCCTTACTAGGAAATAGACCCACACCACATCGAGCGGGCCACGAATCTACCTCAAAAGGTTCTTTCATACCATTCTGGAAAGGTCCCAAACCTTTCCCCTTATATCCCAATTTAAGCATTATAGGATTAGCTTTAATATACTCATTAGTAAAATAACATCGAGCATATCCATCATAGTGTGTCTTGATATGTGTCATATCCCTTATAAATAAAAGCATAGCTCCCAACCTGGTAAATACTTCCCATAGGCTGTGGGAGGCCCAAGGTACGAGGAGAGGGCAGCAAATTATTTAATATAAGGGAATATTTGATGTAGGAGCATCTAGTGGCGGCCAAACAATCTTGCATCTTCAAGAAAATTTCTAAGTGTTTGCCTTGGTGTCACGAAATCACGACAAAAAAAGTGTCGCAATATCGTGACATGTCACAGAATCGCGACTTAGGAAGGAGAGAGAATGAAGAGTTGACAAATGTCATGATATCATGATATGTCACAAAATCGTGATGCAAAGTGTAGATAGAAGTCAATGGGGTAAATTGTCACGATATTGCAACAGAAAAAGTGTCACAAAATCGTGACCAAAGAAGGAGAGAGAAGGCAAGGGAGCTAGAATGTCGCGATACCGTGACATGTCATGATATCGTGACAGGAAGAGAAGAAGATGAGGATGAAGGAGGAGATGTCACAAAATCACGATAGGCAGTATTTCCAAAGACTGCTATAGAATGACATGTGGCAGCATAGAACAACACGTGGCGCGTGTAGTGAAAGTAGGCGAAGACAAAGAGTCATGTAGAAAATGTAACCGTAAGCAGGAGTCGGATGGCAGTTACAGAGGCCATTATGGATTACAGTTATGGAGCAGACGAAGATGAACAGTCATGGCAAAAGTGAATCGAAGGGTCGCCAGATGGAAGACAAAGAGGCATGCCCAAAAATTTATAAAAGGATGAAGCAGAGGCATGTACAGGGGTTGGAAAACAGCAGTTGCAGGTTGGAAAAACTGCCATTGTGAGTTGCATAGTCGAGTTACAGAGTCAAGGCAGAGGGCCACTTGGATAGGCTTGAGTGCTTTTCCTTCTAGAATTGTAGAGTTAGAGAACTGTAATAGAGAGTGAGAAAACTAAGCCAGTGGGCTAGTTTTTGTAAAGCTTGCGAGCTATAAATGTAATCTTTGTAAGTCAGTGAATAAAACATTGGGTTTCTATTTCTTGTAAAGTGTGTTTCTAATTTCTTGGGTGAAAATTTGGATTTATTAGGGTGCAATTTTTGGCTCCCCATCAAGTGGTATCAAAGCCAGAAGATTTTGAGCGTGTAAGCAGAGCGCCGAACGTGAGGCAGCTTGCACCAGGATCTGGGGTTAAGGGTTGTGAGAAGAAAGTGTAGAAGAATGCCACCGTAAAGAAACCGTGGTGGTGGGAGGGATATGAGATCTAAGGATTCATAGTTACAGATGTTTAGATATTTGCAGAGGCAAGTGCAAGCCCTACAAGAGGAGTTGCTCAGAAGAGATTTGTAGAGGCAAGTGAAAGCCCTACAAGAGGGCTATGTAGAAAGTGTGAGGATAAACAGAGAAGTAGAAATGTTTTTGATGGCCAAAAAATAGAGTTGAAGTGGAATGCAAAGGCAGATGCGCATTTGGAGGTGATGCAGAAGGTGGTGACCGAACAACACAAAAGTGAAGGTCACTTCTCCATCAACCCCGGGTGTCTGATGCAGGAGCATCCAGTGGCGGCCAAACAATCTTGCATCTTCA
Source organism: Wollemia nobilis (assembly GCA_028583015.1). NCBI lineage: Eukaryota > Viridiplantae > Streptophyta > Pinopsida > Araucariales > Araucariaceae > Wollemia > Wollemia nobilis. Next base: position 769,683 of record JAQPPZ010003287.1, on the reverse strand, counting down.
AGAAAATTTCTAAGTGTTTGCCTTGGTGTCGTGAAATCATGACAAAAAAAGTGTCACAATATCACGACATGTCACAGAATCATGACTTAGGAAGGAGAGAGAATGAAGAGCTGAAAAATGTCATGATATCATGACATGTCACAAAATCATGACGCAAAGTGGAGATAGAAGTCAGCGGGGTAAACTGTCACGATATCGTGATAGAAAAAGTGTCATGAAATCACGACCAAAGTAGGAGGGAGAAGGTGCCCGAAGAAGAATGTCGTGATATCATGACATATCATGAAATCGTGACAAGAGGAGGAGAGAGAACATGCCCGAAAGAAAATGTCACGATATCGCGACATGTCGCAAAATCACGACCGACAGAGGAGAAAAGGTGCGAGGGAGAAAAATGTCATGATTTCGTGATATGTCACGAAATCATGATCGAAAGAGAACAGGAAGGACCAGAGAGGAAAAATGTTGTGATATCGTGACATTTCACAATATCATGACCAAAAGAGCAGAAGCTATGACAGACGAAGGGTCACGAAATCATGACCAAAGCAAAGAGCAAAGCTACGGTGGATGGAGGGTCACAAAATCGTGAGGCAAAGAGCAAAAGCTACGACAGACGGAGGGTTGCAAAATCATGACATGTCATGATTTCGTGACATGTCATGAAATCGCGACCAAAGCAAAGAGTGAAGCTATGACAGACGAAGGGTCATGAAATTGCAACCAAAGAAAAGAGCAGAGGCTACGATAGACGGAGGGTCACAAAATCATGACATGTCGCAATTTCGCAACATGTCATGAAATCGCGACCAAAGTGAGGAGCAAAAGCTATGACGGATGAAAGGTCGCAAAACTGTGACCTATCGTGATTTCATGACATGTGAAATTGCAATCGAAACGAAAGAATGGAGGGGTGACGGAGGAACATTGCGATTTCGTGATGTGTCGCGAAATCATGACCGAAGCTAAAAATTAGAGGATGCGATGGAAATACGTCGTGATATCATGACATGTCGCGATATCACGACCAAGGCAGAAGCAGGAAGGCATGAAGGAAAGAATGTCACGATATCGCGACATGTCGCGATATCGTGACCAAAAGAGCAAAAAGCAAGGAAGGAAGAGAAATGTCACAAAATCATGACATGTCGCAATTTCATGACCCGAAGAGGAGAGAGAAGGCAAGGGAGCTAGAATGTCGTGATACCGTGACATGTGGCGATATCGCGACAGGAAGAGAAGAAGACGAGGAAGAAGGAGGAGACATCGTGAAATCATGACAGGCGGTATTTACAAAGACTACTACAGCACAGAACAACACATGGCACATGCAGTGAAAGTAGGCAAAGACAAAGAGTCTTGTAGAAAATGTAATCGTAAGCGGAAGTCGAACGACAGTTATAGAGGCCATTATGGATTGCAATTATGGAGCAGACGAAGATGAATAGTCATGGTGGAAATGAATCGAAGGGCCGCCAGATGGAAGACGAAGAGGCACACCCAAAAATTTATAAAAGGATGAAGCAGAGGCGTGTATAGGGGTTGGAAAACGACAGTTGTAGGTTCAAAAAATTGTAGTTGCAAGTTGCACAGTCGAGTTGTAGAGTCAAGGCAGAGGGCAACTCAGACTGGCTTGAGTGCTTTTTCTTCCAGAATTGTAGAGTTAGATAACTGCAGTAGAGAGTGAGAAAACTAAGCCAGTGCGCTAGTTTCTGTAAAGCCTACGGGCTATAAATGTAATCTTTGCAAGTCAGTGAATAGAACATTGGGTTTCTATTTCTTGTAAAGTGTGTTTCCAATTTCCTGGGTGAAGTTTTGGATTTATTGGGGTGTAATTTTTGGCTCCCCATCAATCTTGCATAGCAGCATTTGTTTTTTTTGATATAAGAATTTTAGATAAATCGGGTAAGAGCTCATCAGTAAGAGTGTAAGAGGTAGAAGGAAAATTTCCTACATCTTTGGATGTGGAAAATATGTCTCTGGTAGGTGTAGATGTTGTAGAGATGTTGATGGATGGGTCTATAGGTATGGAAGTTATAGGAGTAAAACAAGAAGCATTGGTTATGGGTTTAGGATATTTTTGAGGTCCTAATGTGGTTTGTTCGGAAGATGGTTGAACTATATGTAGAGGTGTAGTTGATGGAGAAAAAGTAGATGATGTTATGGGTGTGTGTTTCACACGTTTAAATAGATGATTAGAATTAGGATGTGTGGATGATAAATTAGGGCAAAATTAAACTCCAACAGTTTCTACCAAAGCACACATATCAAAGGGTTTGGGATCACCGTGAATGGTAACCAACTGATTTTTAAATTCAAATTTAACACACTGATGTAAATTTGAGGGAATAGCTCACATCACGTTGATCCAAGGGTGACCCAAGAGTATATTGTATGATTTAGGGCAATGTACAATAAACACGGTTGTGTCTAAGGTTCTCGGACCAACTTGCAATGGGATAGTAATAACTCCACACATTTATTGTGTTTTGTCATTGAAGGCTTTTATAAGCATATCATTTCTTTTCATTTCATCACTTCTAAACCCAAATCTTTAGTAGAAGTCAAAAGTGTAGATGTTTAAAGATGAACCATTATCAATCAAGACTCGTTTAACTACTACATCTCCAATAAGGGTAGTAATATATAAGGGGTTATCCTTATGTAAACTATGTTGTGGTATATCTCTATCCCGAAAGTCAATACAATCAACTTCTCGAGTTATGATAGTATTTTTCATGGCTTCGGGTTGAATATTTTGTGGTACCATCATTTGGTTTAATGTGAGCATTAATTCATCCCTATGTGTAGGAGAAGATTTTAAAAGGTCCAAAAGGGAAATTCTAGCTATGGTATTTGATAATTGTTCATTGATATTATAAGGAGGTTTAGGTTGAACATTAGGTGCATGATTCCCTTTATTAGGAACTTTCAAAACAAATGGAGCTGATCCATTGTTCTGAGTTTGATCTTGTTGAGAATTTTGAGCATGTTGTCAAGTAACAGCTTCAATGGTACCTAAAATATTATTTTACAGATGATGAATGGGTCTTGGTCTTGCGTTTATGGCTTGTTAATTAGAAAGTAATTGCTGAGATGATGGTCTAGTAGTGACTCTTCTTGGAAATGGTTCTTCTGGAACCATAGAATTTGTGATAGGTTTAATAGCATTTGATTCATATTCAGAACTATTCAATTTATTTGATGTGATTTCCATGTCACTTTCAGTCTCGTATTCTATATCACTAAGACTAGGTGTCCGAATATTATATAGAGGTCGGTCGTAACCATGGATAAATTTGTGTAAAAAATTTGTAGATCATGAGCAGGTGAATGTCCACTAATAGTCCCTATATATCGGGTAGGAGGGGGAACATTATGATGCTCAATTTGATTAGCCACCTCTTTACCATGCTTTGGTAAATGATGTTGAAATATGTCCAATGATTGATTGGCATTCTGATTCTAATTCTGGGGGATGTTCTTTTGAGCATTATTAAGAGGATTTTTTTTAGGTTGAAAGGCTTGCACCTAGTAAATTATTGAGGTTTTTTATCAGGAGGTTTCAATATAAAATTCTCCGTTGTCTTCATAATATTAATAGTAGCAATATTTCTACTATCAATGACTCCATCACCCACAACTTGTTTATTTTTATATTGATTTTTGGATGTTTTCTCATCATCTTTCTTTTTAATATGACCTCTCCTAATGAGAGCATATTCCACTCTTCGAGCTAAGTCTATAGCTTGATCGAAGGTGGTCAAGGTAGTAGTTGATAACTCATAGGATAGTTGTTCTTGTAAATTATTGATAAAGATATCCAACATTTCTTGATAAGGTAACACAAAGTGTAATTTTCCTATCAACTGTCTCCACCGAGCTAGGAAATCAGCAAAACATTCATCTTTATCTTGTTTTAAGTTGTACAAATCTATAATGGTTACATGGCTTGGTTGTAGGCACTAAATTGATGAACAAAAGACTCGGTTGTTTCTTCGAAATTCCTCAAATAATGAGTGGGTAATTGATAATACCACTCCAATGCCATTCCTCCTAAACTTTTTGAGAACATTTTTAGTAATAACAAGTCATCATGTGATATATCATGACATGTTATCCTAAACATACAAATATGCTCTATGGGATATTTGGTTCCTTTGTATATAGGTAGGACAGGCATAGGAAAGTGTTTAGGATATGGCTGTGCTACATATATAGGATCTAGAGGTTGACTACACATCTCTCGATAATTGTACAAGGGATGGTAGGGATCTATCTGGTCCATGTGGGAAACTAACTGTTTCACCATAGTTTCAAGATTACTAGTTTGTCCACCATATTGGTTTGGTGGTATTTGAGTGTATGATGGCGTGACATAAGGATTAGATGCTATATTGCTATTATGTAAATGGTTGGTAGGGAGAGTATTATGAAGAATATTTGTAGTAGAATTATGTTCTATCCCAGATTTTTGGAAATTAGTGTTTGGTTTTGTTTTGGGCTTTTTTTGGTTTGAGGTATGTTGATCAATAACTTGGCAAAATAGAGCAATGAATGAAGGTTTATTTTGTGTGGTAATAACTCTAGGATTGGTAATAGGAACTCTAGGTGGTTGGGTAACCTGTTGTTTTTGCATGTTCTAGATTATAGCGGCCATATTCAAATTTGATGGTCCAGCTTGATCATTTTCTTGATTAACGAAGGACAAGGGATTAGTGCATGTGTGATATATTTCTTCTAGGGTTGCTTGAGTGTAACTAATTTGATCTTTGTCCATATGGATTGCTCTATTAAGAGTGCCAATATTAGTATTGAGGAACTTCCAAAAATGTTCCATGTTCTCAAAAGTAACAGCTCCTCCTAGAGACATTTTAGGGGATGAGGATCCTTCCTCTCTAAAAGTTTCTCTTTGTTCATTTCCTTCAACAAACTCTTCTTCTTGTTAGTCTAAGGTTCCTTCTTCCTGAATTAGGTCTTCAGGAAGGACATCTAGTTTATTTACTGGTTTTCCTAACCAATCTTCTTCTACTTCAGTCTATTTTCCATTCCCAAGTCTAGTCATTATGCTTAAACTTAAATTTTAGAATATATATATATATATATATTTGCGACAAGTTTGGGAGGTATATATTTTAATTATATACCTACTATAATACTTAAAAGAAAATGTTTTGACTTTTGTTATATTTTTGTTTTGTTTTTTGTTTTTTTTTATGTTTTTATAATAATATTATAAAGACAACAAACAACATACTAAATGCAAGAAATAATAATAATAAAAGAATGACTTAGTTTTCTATAAATAGTTTATAAATGTCATTTATAGGATCAAGTTCATCAGGAGTCATGAAATGCTCCTCTTTAAATTGGAAATGGTTTTTCAAGAATTTGACAAAGTGTGCTATAGTGATATTATCTGTTTCAGATTCTGACCTGTAGAAATAAAGTTCATGGCAATACTCTCAATATAACACAGCTCTAGGAACTCTATTCCATCTCTTTCTATACGTAAGAATGACCTCTTGATCCTCTATACGAGATAGAAATTTATGTACTACAACTACGTTGTCGAGGTATTCCTCAAAGGTATACAATATGGAGGACACAAGTGCTCTTTTATCTGCTAGCTTGTTGATAAGCAACACACCCCCATTGAAAAATGAGATTCCATCCTTAGAAAATTCTGAACTTTCATTTTTTGCAGCAGGGACCCTCTTGATCTTTTCAGGTTTTAAATCCAAATTTGCTTGCCTCCTTTTTAAAGTTGTGCTTTTTCTTGCATTCTAACTGTGTTATCCAATAATTCACTTTTTACATGCTAGAATCATTCATGCACAAGCAAAATCTTGCATCGATACCGAGAAAATCCAGAAAACAGTTGCATAATTCATTGAAAAATCAAACTTTCCATTTTTGGTAGTGTCGCGATATCGCGACACTTCCATTTTCGAAATGTCGCGATATCGCGACCGGTAAGTCAAAATGCGGCTAAGTGCCAGAAAGGTCGCGATTTCGCGACATGTCGCGAAATCGCGACAGTTTTTGGAGAGAGAAGCAAGCTGTACGGAGGGCGCGATTTTGCGACATGTCGCGAAATCGCGACATGTCGCATTTTCGCGGTAGGAGAGAGAAAGTGGGCTGCAGAATGAAAAATCGGCTAAGTCGCAAACATGTTCCAAAATCGCGGTCAACGCATGCAGGTAAGGGAACTGTCGCGATATCGCGACGTGTTCTAGAATCGCGGCTGAAAATCAAGAAGCGTACGGAGGCCAGGAAGGGTCGCGATTTCGCGACATGTCGCGAAATCGTGACATGTCGCGTTTTCATGGCCGACGAGGGAGGAAGTTGCCGATGCGCTGGCAGGGTCGCGATTTCGCGACATGTCGCGAAATCGCGACATGTCGCAGAATCGCGGTAGGAGAGAGAAAGTCTTAAGTGGACCTGAAAGTGCATTTCGGCGGGAAACGAGAAGGCATCCTGGGGTAGCGACACGTGTCAAAGCGTGAATGGGACAAGCAGAAGCCGACATGCAAGCTTATTTTGCGGTTTTAATCTGATTTAAATGTTTTAAGCTTGGATTTAATGTTTATTAAAGTGCTAATCTAATGCATCTTTTTGTCTTTCATGCAGGATTCCACCTGGCACTTGCGGGACAACCGGGAAAGACCATAAAGGCAAAGATAAAGTGCGGATTTAGTCAAGGACCGCCATGCTAGAAGAGAAGATGCCGGTAAATGCATTCAATGGCAGATTTATTGCGAGACTTGATAGCATGGAGACCATTTCAACTCGGGAGATGGCTTTGCGGAGATCAAATTGATTGAGAAGTGGTGACTCATCCGGCTCACCGGCGAGAATTAATGGAGGCATTTATTTGCAGTTGCGGATGAATGCAAGTTGCATTTGATTTTATCTTCTCCATTTATGGCGGCTGACTGCCTAGATTTGCCGAAGGGTTAAGTTCTATCCGGACTTTGATTTTAAATGGATTTTTATTGTAAAACCCGGGTCCTAGGGTTTAAGTGCGATAAGATTTAGGGTTTGAAGAAGATATTTTGAAAAGATCAGGGTCTGTCACTGAGTCTATAAATACTGATTCTAAATGTAATCGCAGAAGGCGGAGACTTAGAAATAAAGGCTTATAAGCAATTTCTTGCAAATTTTGTGAAATCCTTTGTTTTCGGACTTGGAGTTGATGTGCTTTAGCTTTTACGTGATAGCATGGCCGGGAGCCTAATCTTTTGCGAGTGTGATAAGTGTATCTTCTTTTGTTATCCGTTCCATTTAAAGTTTATTAGATATATCTTGTAAATGCGAGTTATCAAGTTTAAATATCTTGTTAGGCTTCGGTTGTTCTTTTGTACTGCTAGGGAAATTACTGATTTGAGGTGTAAGTTTGTTCTAATTGCTCTGTCTTCCTTTGTGCGAGCTAGAGCTGTCGGTGAAAGATACCGGTTTTAACCAGTTGCCCTTGGATTTATAATTTTTTGCTAGATCTGTTTCACTCTGCCTTGTGCTCTTAGTTGAAAGTGATCTTAGACTGACTGGACACTTTCTTCTTTGATTTGTTCTGTTGTGAAGGTGATAGCATAGATAAGATTGATAGTTTAGGGTTTTACAGTTGATGTTTGATAAGCTTCTCTTTTCTGCCTTACCCTACCCTCTCTTTGCTTTCGGTGAATGATCCATTTTTATTTTCTTTGTTTGTCTTTTATTTAAATCTGTTGACCCATGAGAGCTAGATCTAGAATTCAAGTTAAATCTGATTGTCAACAACTTTTGCAACTACTTGAACAAGTTCAAGAACCCCCTATAAGGTAACGGAGCGGTCCATATTGAAATCTATTCCAGAAGTGGAAAAGAGTGAATTGCCATTCGACCCAACTCCGTAACTCGCACCTTGGATAACCAGCTAGATCCTAAAGATGAGTGGGATCCGTCCCGTGGGTGTCTCCGGGGCTTCCTTGCTTCATCCTTCCCGGGGTGTGCATGAAAGCCGGACCAACATCTAATTGGCGCTAGAAGGAGGGCTGAACTCAGTTCAAGTATTGTAAGGGCATAACAGCAACATTTTGAAGGACCCACAGTGAACTCTGTGCAGTTTTCTAAATTGTCAGTGCAGTTTTCTAAATTGTCAGTACAGTTTTCTAAATTGTCAGTGCAATTTTCTAAATTGTCAGTGCAGTTTTGTAAATTGTCGGTGCGGTTGTCGATACAGATATGTTCAACTTGCTAAAATACGGAACACATTCGGAAGCTGCAAAGTTTGTCGATACACTGTGAGCTGGATTCTACATACGGGGTAACAAGGTCCCACCCCAGCGTCGGAGAGCTCCTTGTCCCTGAATTAGAAACTTCGAGAAGAAGTAGCCACAAAAGAGCCACATCTCTATCACATACAGTTTTATCACCACTGATTGTTACTCCAACCGGAGCTCGAGAATATCCCTGTTAATCCATTAGCTATGGCAAATTGGTTGGGCTCCACTGCTTTGAACATTCCGGGTATAGCCCATGACTTGCCCGAGAAATCCAGAAAGATACCTCCCTAGGTATAAACATGATGGGACAAGAGCTGCGAGAGGAACACTTAATTGCATTCAAGAATGCACTTGAAGTTATTAAATGTACGACATGAGGATGTTGCACTGCGAGACTCTTCCCGTTCACTCTCCGGGAGGGAGCCTATGATTGGTTTCTAAATCTTACCAATGATTCCATCACCAGTTGGAGTGACTTAGAAAAAGTCTTTGTGTCACAGTTCGGGGAAGTGATAGACCCCAGTATTTTATATCAGCAGTTTTCTAGCATCAAAAGAGAACTGAATGAGTCTATTAGATCCTATAATGTCAGATTCCAGAAAGCTTATGGTAGACTCATTGGCTATTATGTACCGAATGCTGACCTGGCACTAGAGATTTTCAGGAATTCTTTAGATCCCATGACCTCTGTCTTCTTGAAGAGGGATGCCATTGTTACCAACTTGACAGAAGCTTACAAAGAAGCTTTGATTCTGGAAAGACAGTTGGGACCCCAGCCTTTAAATATTCAACAGACTCCTCTGATCACTCAAGCTGCTCCTGTACTCAATCCTATCCCACATCAGATGATGCTGCCAGTTTGTCAGACTTTACCATCAGCAGCACCATTAGCTGCTGCACCTGTTGAGAATGTACAGAACCCGGTAAAAGAGGCTGACAATGCTAGGATTGAAGAAGTTTCAAAGATTGTTCAGAAGCTGGCCAATGATTTTTTGAGCTTTAAAAGGCAAACTTCTACTGGAGACAATCCCAACAGATATTCATATCAACCAAACAGATTTAACAGGCCCCCATATGAACCTAATAAAGATTACAAGGGTAAAGCTCATGATGTGAACATTTGTGACTTAGCCCCTGCCCAAGCTGGTGCAGAATTCATGCCACTTCTCAGCATGGGGAGTTAGATTGTGTGGAATTTTGCAATGCATTTGAAGCCTTGTCAGGAGATTTGATCTCCCCTGAAAATCAAAGAACTGCTGAGGGCCCAAGTTCATCTGGACACAGTGCAGCTATGGTCTTGGATTCTTTTTCTTTCCCGGATGAATCTGAGAATGTAGTTGAAATGCCCATGGATGAAGTACGGGCTTTCCAGCAGTACAGAAGAGATAGCTACAACCTGAGGAACGGGAATCCTGAGCCAAATACCACATCAACTCCTCCTGATAATTCTCACAATATTCCTCCTGACCCCTCTCCAAGCAATAATCCACCTCCACCAAAGGGAGGACCTCAAAAAGTACCAGATGTTGCTGTTCCTCCACTTAACAAAGGATATAACATAGTGGAAGACATGAAAAATATTAAGGCCAACATTACTCTACATGAGTTGGCACAGATTTTAGAGCAGAGAGATAATCTGATAAAGACATACTCTGGCCCTGCTGCTAAATCTGTGGATAAATGGAAGAAAATAGCCAATGCCAATCGGCCATGTACAAGGAAAAGACTGAAGTTCCCCCATTTTTACTTGCTGTCAGAATTTTTGGGAAGAACTTACATAATTGTTTGGTGGATTCGGGTGCATCTGCTAATGTCATGCCATTGGCAATTTGTCAGCAGTTGGGGCTGACCCCAATGAAGTCCGAGAGGAGAGTTGTCCAATTGGACAAGTCAGAAGTTAAGGTTGTGGGAGAGCTGCAAAACATTCACATTCAATTGGCATCCGAGCCAAGGGCTCAACATAAGATCGAAATCCAAGTTGTGGATATCCCGGTGGGGTATGGAATCTTGTTGAGTAGGGATTGGTCTAAGTCTCCGAATGGATATCCAGCAACGAGACTTTTCACACATGTGGTTGCCATGGAAGGGTGTGGCTAATCAATTGCGGGTTGACGAGAGAACCCGGTACAAGCACACCATTACGAGTACAATGCGGCTAATGAGGCTTGTCAATATTGCGAGAGGTAGACATTGGTGTCTACAATTTAACAATGGGCACAATGATAAATTTAACAAAGCTCATCCTGTACATACTAATGAAGTTTGGACACTTCATGTGGATGGAGCCGGATGTAAGCGGGGTTAGGAGCAGGGGCGGTCCTCAAAGGGCCTCAAAGTCGGACATTTTTTATGTCTTACCGCTGCGATTCCCATGTACTAATAATTTAGCGAGTATGAAGCTACGATTTTAGGTTTAAAATTTGCATTGGATAGAAATGTGAAGAACATTCAAGTTTTCAGCGATTCGAGAATTAGTGGCAAGCCAAGTCGGGGGTAAGTTTCGGTGTAAAGCCTCTTATACGAAGGGGTACAAGCACGAGCTTGGGACCTGGTGGAAGGCTTTGATGCATTTAACTTAACACATATACCCGGGGAACAAAATTCACATGCAGATGTCTTGGCATCTTCAGCTGCAAGTTTAAAGCCATTGGAAGATTTTAAGTGGGATAAGTTTTCAATTGAGTTAGTCCCCTGCCCTTCAGTTCCAAACAATATAGATAGCTTTCAAGTTTTCTCAGATGATCAGCAGATTGTACACTTCTTACAGAGTACCAATACCTTTGAGAATGCTATAATTGATGAGGGCCAAAGGGACACCCTGATGGAACAGTTGGATGATGACAGGGGAATCATGAGATTGAAGGACAAGAGAATCCCAAAGGGAATGGTAGAGCTGGAGAGGCTATTCGATGTTGACAAGATCAGGCAAAGGGTGAATTCTGAGGATTATGTGGGCACCACAGACAATGAGACTAAAAATTTGAATGTAGGAGCTGAAGAGGATCCAAGGAACATCAAGTTGGCAAAGGACTGTGATCCAGAGATAAAGAGAAATATGATTGATTTCCTGCACAAGTCCAAGGATGTAATGGCCTGGTCATACAAGGATTTAAAGGTATTTGATCCAAAAGTTTACACCCACATCATACCTTTGAAAGAATCTTGCAAGCCTTTCAGACAAAAACAAGAGGCATGTTAATGCTCTGTTAGAACCCCTTATTCGAGAAAGAAGTGGAGAAGCTCTTGAGTGCAGCAATTATTTTTCCTATCAGGCATTCTACTTGGGTGGCAAATCTGGTGCCAGTTAGGAAGAAAAATGGGGAGATCCGCCTTTGTGTGGATTTTAGGAATCTGAACAAAGCATCTGAAAAGGACAATTATCCCCTGCCTTCTATGGATGAAGTACTGCAGATTGTTAATGGCTCAGAGATGATGTCTTTTTCGGATGGCTTCTCAGGCTATAATCAGATTCTAGTTGAAAAGGAGGATAGAATGAAGACTGCTTTTACAACTAAGTGGGGTACTTTTGCTTACAAGAGGATGCCATTTGGTTTAATAAATGCAGGGGCAACATTTCAGAGAGCAATGGACCATGCCTTCAAGGGGCTTATGGGCAAATGTATTGTAGTTTACATGGATGATCTAATAGTCTTTTCCAAATCCAGATTTGACCATGTCAAGCATTTAGAGTCTGTGTTTAACAAATGCAGAGAGTTTGGCATCTCTTTGAATCCAAAGAAATGCATATTTGGTGTAACGAGAAGGCAAAGCTGCTTGGGCATTTGGTCACAAAGGATGGCATTTCTATGGATCCGAGGCGAGTTGAGGCCATATACGGCATACCATTTCCCAACTCCAAGAAAGAGTTGAGATCATTCTTTGGAAAGATTAACTTTGTCAAAAAGTTTATCTCAGGCTTTGTAGAGATAGTTAAACCAATGAATGATATGTTAAAGCAAACTGCCCAGATTGCCTGGACCATTGAAGCTAAGAATGCTTTTCAAGAAATCAAGATAGCCATTAAACAAGCACCAGTCTTGGTAAGCCCAGATTTCAGTGCAGATTTCTATCTGTACACTTTCTCTTCTGAACATACACTTGCTGCAGTGCTGACTCAACGGAGAGATACGGGAGAACATCCAATTGCTTTCAAGAGCACTAATTTGAAGGGAGCTGAACTGAAATATTCCAGATTAGACAAACAGGCTTATGCTTTGGTAATGGCAGTGAAACGGTTCAGACATTATATACTCAGAAGCAAAACTCATGCCATAGTGCCAGACCAGTGTGAAGTACCTTCTAAGTCAGAGTGAGTTGGGTGAACTGAGGGGCAATTGGGTTACCAGGTTGCAAGAGTATGACTTGGAGATTAGGCCTGCTAAACTGATCAGAGGACTTGGCTTGTCCAGACACATTGCTGAAATACCTCTACAGCAGGAAGTTAATCAATTAAACTCTGAATCTGATTATTGGTATGGGGATATCATTCATTCGCTACAGTTTGGAGTTTGCCCATCCCATTTGAACAGAACTCAAAGGAGAGCATTAAAGTTAAAAGCTGCTCACTATCTCCTCAAGGCAGATACTCTGTACAGGGAGAATTATGCTGGCATCTTCCTAAGGTGCATTTCTCCCAGTGAAGTCAGTGAAGTCATGGCTAGTTTTCATGAAAAACTAGGGGCAGGGCATTCATCAGGATCTGCCACTGCACATAAGATATTAAGAGCAGGCTATTACTGGCCTACACTTTTTAAGGATGCACATCAACATGTCAGAACCTGCCATCAGTGCCAGACATTTGCAGCCAAAGAGGCAAACCGAGCTCTGCCATTGCAACCAGTTGTGGTAAACAAACCTTTCATGCAGTGGGGACTTGATTTTGTGGGAGTCATTAACCCAAATTCCTCGGCGGGGCATAAATATGTTACGACGACTACGACTATTGCACAAGGTGGGTTGAAGCGGCGACCACCACAAGAAGTACGGCCCGGGAAGTTATTGATTTTCTTGAATCAAATGTCATAACTAGATTTGGGGTTCCCACTGAATTTGGTGCGTGATAATGGGCCGGCCTTCCAATCATTGGAGTTTGCAGATTGGGCATACCGGATGGGGATAGTTATCGGATTCTCATCCAACTACTACCCCCAAGGCAATGGGTGGTTGAGTCAACAAACAAGAACTTAATGAATGCCATCAAAAAGTCTACAACAGACAAACCCGAGCAGTGGCATACATTGTTGAAATATGCACTGTGGGCTGACCGGATAACACACAAAGTGGCTCTTAAGACCTCTCCTTTTGTTTTGTTGTATGGTACTCGGCCAATTGTCCCCATTTCCTTGAAGTTGCCTACCTATCAGTTTGCCTTAGATTATTTTGAAGATCATGATGATGCTGAAGCCCGTGTTTTAGACCTCACTAACTTGCAGGATGAAAGACTCCAAGCCCTGGAGCACTTCAGCGAGACACCAAGAAAGCGTCAAGCGGTGGTTTGACAAGAGAGCCAAGGTGAAGGCTTTCGGGTGGCGGACTTAGTGCTTACGTGGGACAAGGCCCATGAGAAGAAGGGTAAGCACACAAAGTTGCAGCCACTATGTGGATAGGCCCCTACCAAATTGCTGAAATATTGGGTAACAATGCTTTCCGCTTGCAAGACCTGGATGGTAATTTTTTGGACCTCCCTGTTAATGGCCAGTACTTGAAACATTATTTCTCTGCTGTTCCATCCAATGTATCATTTGAGTGAACTATGAAGAAGTTGTAACATGTGTACATATTGTAAATAGCTCCGTAAGTTTTATTTTGTTCTAGTTTAGTTCTTTTAATAGCTCTGTACAGTTGCTTTAGTTGCTTCTTTTTAGTTTTAATTGTGTGCTGTCTGTACAGGTTTGTTTGTTAGATTAATCCTTGTTCTCAGTGCAGTTTTATTTTTTATTTTTTATTTTTTTAATATGTCTGTACAGTTGCATTTTAGTTTATTTCAGTTGCTTTAAGTTTATTTCAGTGCTGTTGCAGTTTCCCTTTGTCAGTTTTTAGTTGCTGTGTTTTTAGTTAATCCTTGCTTTTATTTAAGTCTGTACAGTCTTTTCTTCCTTGCAGTTCTTTTTCTTTGCTGTCTGTACAGTTGCAGTTTAATTTATTTCAGTTGCTTTAAGTTATTTTCAGGTCTAGGCAGTTTTAATTGCTTTGCTTTTGTTTTAGCTTAATTTTGCTGCCTGTACAGTTGTGCTTTGCATCCTTTGTAAATAGCCTTGCAGTTTGTTTTATTCCTTTGTCTGTACAGCTGTGCAGTTTTTATTCTATTTTGCTTTAAAGCCTGTGCCTGTCCTTGGAAGCTTGTACAAAGTCCTTCAGCTTTTGATATTTTGTCCTTTAACCTTTGCTTGAGCAATCAATGAAAAGTCAGCCTACTAAAATTGTTTATTCTAAGCTGATCAATCCAGTTTCCATCCAATGCCCATGCTGTTCACCATTCTAATAGAGATAGTCTGCTTGCACTGAACTGTAGAATTATTTTGTTATTCAGGACAAAGGTAGAGAGATGATTGGATCTTGTGTCTTACTTGCCACAGTTGTTTTAATGATAGAAAAAGCTGCTATGTTTGTTTAGTTGGAGGAACTCCCGGGGAATCCAAGAAAAGCTGGTTATGAGAGGGGACTATGTCATGCAATTATTTGGGTATCACCAGAGGCTATCAATGCCTAGACTGAAACAGTTCCAGATTGATCAAATGATGAAAGAAAATTGTAATTTCTCTAAGGTCTTCCAGATAGTGATATATTTCAAAAGAGAGAGAGAGATAAGAAAAAAAAAAAGAAAAAAAAAGAAAAAAGAGTTGAATAATTAAAAGAGGCAGCCAATACTTCCAAAAATATTTTCTTCTAAGTTATAGATTCTGCCCTACAGTTGTAAATTTGGGTCGTGTAAATCTAAAGGGTAACTCTGTCTAGGCTCTGTAAAAGGCTAAACTAGTAAACAGAGCTCTACTCGGTTTCCCCTTTTACAATCTAGAAAAGTTGATCAGTCCAAAGTTATCATTCAATTCAGTCATCCTTGAAGAAAGTTTTATACCCTTTGAAATTGCACATCAAAAATCTTCCTTGAAGTAATCCAGCCTAGTATGTCCTTGGAAAATTTTAACAGCTTGCAGTTAACAGTCAATTTATTGTGAAGAATGTATGTGGCAAGGCATGATGCATGGTCTTTTTGTTTTGAAACCAGAGTCTTGGGTTCTAAAATAGTGCTACTATTTTACCCGTAGATATCGCCATTTGTTGATAAGCAACACACCCCCATTGAAAAATGAGATTCCATCCTTAGAAAATTCTGAACTTTCATTTTTTGCAGCAGGGACCCTCTTGATCTTTTCAGGTTTTAAATCCAAATTTGCTTGCCTCCTTTTTAAAGTTGTGCTTTTTCTTGCATTCTAGCTTGTGTTATCCAAGAATTCACTTTTTACATGCTAGAATCATTCATGCACAAGCAAAATCTTGCACCGATGCCGAGAAAATCCGGAAAACAGTTGCATAATTCATGAAAAATCAAACTTTCCATTTTTGGTAGTGTCGCGATATCGCGACACTTCCATTTTGAAAATGTCGCGATATCGCGACAGGTAAATCAAAATGCGGCTAAGTGCCAGAAAGGTCACGATTTCGCGACATGTCACGAAATCGCGACAGATTTTTGGAGAGAGAAGCAAGCTGTACGGAGGGCGCGATTTTGCGACATGTCGGGCGTCGCACTTTCGCGGTAGGAGGAGAGAAAGTGGGCTGGGACGGGAATGAAAAATCGGCTAAGTCGCAAACATGTTCCAAAATCGCGGTCAACGCGCGGTCAACGCATGCAGAGGTAAGGAGCTGTCGCGATATCGCGACGTGTTCTAGAATCGCGGCTGAAAATCAAGAAATCGTGGGGGGGATGCGACATGTCACGTTTTCGTCGGCCGACGAGGGAGGAAGTTGGGCTGGGGGGGGGGTCGCGATTTCGCGACATGTCGCGAAATCGTGACATGTCGTGCGAGAATCGCGGTAGGAGAGAGAAAGTCTTAAGTGGACCCGAAAGTGCATTTCGAGCGAAAACGAGAAGGCATCCTGGGGTAGCGACACGTGTCAAAGCGTGAAGGCGGACAAACAGAAGCTGACATGCAAGCTTATTTTGCGGTTTTTAATCTGTTTTAAATGTTTTAAGCTTGGATGATGTTAATGTAAAGTGCTAATCTAATGCATCTTTTTGTCTTTCATGCGGGATTCCACCGGCACTTACGGGACAACCGGGAAAGACCATAAAGGCAAAGATAAAGTGCGGATTTAGTCAAGGACCGCCATGCTAGAAGAGAAGAAGCCGGTAAATGCATTCAATAGCAGATTTATTGCGAGACTTGATAGCATGGAGACCATTTCAACTCGGGAGATGGCTTTGCGGAGATCAAATTGATGGAGAAGTGGTGACTCATCCGGCTCACCAGCGAGAATTAATGGAGGCATTTATTTGCGGCTGCGGATGAATGCAAGTTGCATTTGATTTTATCTTCTCCATTTATGGCGGTTGACTGCCACGATTTGCCGAAGGGTTAAGTTCTATCCGGACTTTGATTTTAAATGGATTTTTATTGTAAAACCCGGGTCCTAGGGTTTAAGTGCGATAAGATTTAGGGTTTGAAGAAGATATTTTGAAAAGATCAGGGTCTGTCCTGAGTCTATAAATACAGATTCTAAATGTAATCGCGGGAGGCGGAGACTTAGAAATAAAGGCTTATAAGCAATTTCTTGCAAATTTTGTGAAATCCTTTGTTTTCGGACTTGGAGTTGATGTGCTTTAGCTTTTCTGTGATAGCATGGCCGGGGAGCCTAATCTTTTGCAGAGTGTGATAAGTGTATCTTCTTTTGTTATCTGTTCCATTTAAAGTTTATTAGATATATGCTGTAAATCTGAGTTATCAAGTTTAAATATCTTTGTTAGGCTTCGGTTGTTCTATTGTCTGCTAGGGGAAATTACAGATTTGAGGTGTAAGTTTGTTCTAATTGCTCTGTCTTCCTTTGTGCGAGCTAAGTTGTCGGTGAAAGATACCGGTTTTAACCAGTTGCCCTTGGATTTATAATTTTTTGCTAGATCTGTTTCACTCTGCCTTGTGCTCTTAGTTGAAAGTGATCTTAGACTGATTGGACACTTTCTTCTTTGATTTGTTCTGTTGTGAAGTTGATAGCATAGATAAGATTGATAGTTTAGGGTTTTACAGTTGATGTTTGATAAGCTTCTCTTTTTTGCCTTACCCTACCCTCTCTTTGCTTTCGGTGAATGATCCATTTTTATTTTCTTTGTTTGTCTTTTATTTAAATCTGCTGACCCATGAGAGCTAGATCTAGAATTCAAGTTAAATCTGATTGTCAACAACTTTTGCAACTGCTTGAACAAGTTCAAGAACCCCCTGTAAGGTAACGGAGCGAGTCCATATTGAAATCTATTCCAGAAGTGGAAAAGAGTGAATTGCCATTCGACCCAACTCTGTAACTCGCACCTTGGATAACCAGCTAGATCCTAAAGATGAGTGGGATCCGTCCCGTGGGTGTCTCCGGGGCTTCCTTGCTTCATCCTTCCCGGGGTGTGCATGAAAGCCGGACCAACACTAACCACCTATGGCAAGCTCTCTAAAGTTCATGATATAAAGTCACTTGATCAGGATCCAGGATTCTATCTAGGACAAACCTCTTGATTTGCCTAAGTTCGGTTGATCTAGATGAAATAATATCCAATATCCTATTAAGTTCATCCCATAAAGGTGGGACTCTATATGTTTGAGATACTCTAAGCAAAGAAGTAATCTCTATGGCTGCTAATTTATTTTCAACATTTATGGTGATAGCTCATCTTTTATTATAATCTACCATCTAAATATGATATGCAATCTTAATTGTTTATCTGATGATTCTAAATGCATTTATTTTTTTATTTTTTTTGGATTTTTTTCAAAAGGTTTTAGTTTTCACGTTGGGTTCACCAAAATGTATCGCTCCAAATTTTTTGCATCCTTACCTTCAGGCTATAGGATCCATGCTCGAAAGGGGGATGCGAGAAGGATGGGACAATACCTCGAACTGAGAGGCCCTTTGAAGGTCGTGCCTCTCGAGGGACGGGTATAAGGGTAAATTTTTTACGGATGGTGGGTTCACCAGGAAATTTTGAGTGGCAGTTTCCATGACTAGGTTTAAAATGGGTTTGATGTGTTCATTTTGTACTTTAATCATTCATATCCTAGGTTTGTCCAAGATGAATCTAAGTTATTCTATATGCCAATGTTGATTTATATGGATATCGAAAACATGAATAAGTGCTAAACATAGAAAGTGTGCAAAATAAGATGGAATGTACCTAATTTTGGATGTATTATGAAGATTCTAGGGTTTGTAGTAGTCTAGATCGTCTCAAATCTTACATAATCATCTAAAATTTCATAGAATCATCTCAGAACACAGTCGGTCATCTGAGATCAGATGAGATCATCGTTGATCTGACAAATTCATCAGATGAATTCGTCAGAAACCTGCAATCACAAAAATAGATACCAAAAACCAAAAATGTAACTACAAAAGTAAGGAGAAATGATAGAAATAATAGTAAACTTGCCTAAATGATAGATTCAGATAACAATTAAGATAAATGCAGTAGTTTAATAATTTGTTTTAACTTTATCATGCATCTATGTTAAATGAGGTGAACTCCAGGATGTAGAAATAGAATAAACTAATTTAATGCATGAGAAAATGAAGAGAAAGGATAAGAAAATGCAAAATCCAGGATTTGATTGCCCCCAATATGGACTGCAGTCGAGATCACCTCCAATCATACAAGATCATCGCTGATATATGATGGGATCATCCAAAATCACCCAGGATCATCAGTGACGATCCGAGCTTGCTCTGGCTAAAAAATAGTAAAATTATTACAAGAAAAACTTGAAATACACAATGCAAACGATGGTACAAAGGTGTTCTAATGCATAAGAAACTAAAGTTGCAGGGAAATCAGTCATCCAAGGGGATAAACTAACAAAATACCAATTTATATAGGATTAGGGGGAGGTTAGGAGGTTGGATATCATCCCAATTTGGGAGATATCCAATGGGGGATACTCTAACTGCGTAGACATGCTTTCTGCCCAAGTTAGAGAAGATGTTGAACAGAAGCTAATTATGAAAATTTAGTTTTGGGATGAAATCGTCTGGACGTTCTGTTCCAGACAAATTCATCAGATCTGGGATGATTTCGTCTGATCGTCGATGATATCGTCCAACGGTCAAAAAAAATCCTAAAAATGGCACGAAAAATAAGGGGAGTAGGTAAGGGGAGGTTAACAGGTGGTTTGGGGTTAAAATTCAAATTTGTATATTTTACTAAGGGTTTAACTGCACCAATTTTAGGGTGCTACAGTTAGGTTTTAGTGTCTACAAATGCCCCTTTTTGTATTGCGTTGTGTGAAACACAATGCAGTGCAAAAACATAAGACACCTGCTTAGGCTAGGCATAGAAGCATATTTATCATGGGATGAAATAAAATGAGCTTTGAGACAAAATAATTAAATAATTTGGATTTGCATAGCTTATCCCCTCAATTAGCGAATGAGTTTGTGGATGAATCTCATGAGCCAAATGAAAAACGACTATGTGCAAATGAAATGTGGATGATATGAATGATATAAATGTGATACCATTTTTGCCCCAAAATTTGGAAAGGTATTAGTGGATAATGTGAAATTATTGTGTCTTTTTTTGCCCCAAAAAATGAAGGGTTTTACAAAAATCCAATGAATGTGTTCATTTTTGCCCCAACAGATGAAGATTTTTTTTCCAAGTGTAGGATGTCATAATCATGTAAGATGTATCTCAGTGTGGGAGAGTCAAAACCAAATGTGGTTGCCCCAAATTTGGGGTGATTTGATGCTTCTAAATAATGTGCCTATAGGAATCATCGATATGCAAATATGAATATGCAAAGATAAAAATAGTCAACTTCGGAGGGCCAACTAGTGACTATTGTGAGAAAAAAAAAGTCTCCCCAAGATCAAATAATGCTCCACAAGATCAATCACACACAAAAGAGGAAAACCTACAACACCAATATTAAGTGGTAAAACCCTACTTCAAATGAAGAATGGAAACATCCACTATGAAGCTCACTATATTACTCAATGATTCAACAATACAAGAATGCTTCAATGTTATGCAACAATATGCATCAACATGATATGACAAGATGTAGTAGACAACACCCCTATTTAAAGAGAAGCTTTTATACTACAACCCTAAAATTACCCTAATCTTATCACAATATTATCTTGAGATGTGTGACAAATCTTATCACAATATTATCTTGATATGTGTGACAAATCTTATCACAATATTATCTTGAGATGTGTGACAAATCTTATCACAATATTATCTTGAGATGTGTGACAAGTGGCATCTATCAAATATTAAAAAGTGATTGGTTACTTTTTAATATTTTCTAGAAAATGAGAAATAATATTTTCCCACAAATTAAATATTCCTAGCACCCTTATTTTATTTATTAATTGGGTGGAAATATTTTTACATAAAATAGAATTATTTTCTAATTCAAATATTATTCTTTAGACTTTATATTTTAGTCTAAGAATAATTTACACAATATTGCATTACATATTCCAACACTCCCCCTTAATGCAATATTTAGAAAAGGAATTATGAAACAAAGAAACATTCTCCCCCTAAAGATACAAACGAGGATGAGAATCAAATGAGTAATATAATTACAATGAGCTTCTATGACCAAGAATGGTCTACAATAAGACATCAATACAAAATGGGCCAAAATGAGACTGCAAGCCCCAATAGAGTAGCTTCAGATACAAGTAGCTTACAAAGCCATCCATCAACCACAAGTGGTTGCAAATAATAAGAAGAAAAAATCACAAGGGTGTCTTCAGTAAGCCTGCAAAACCCCAAATGAAAGTACCTACAAGCTACAAGAAGCTCAACATAAGATCAGTTAGATACATCATCATAAATATATTCACCACAACATATATGAATATCCAAAGATGATAACAAAACTGATCTAAAAAATAGTGAACTATAAGTCATCACAAAAATATGCCAAGCCATACTTATAGTCACGTGCTATATAGTTGATCAAAAAATATCATGTACAAAGTTGCATAAAGCAAACAAGGAGTACCATGATAATGCAAGCTCTAAAGTACCATGTACAAAAGTAGCACAAGGCTAACAAAAAAGTACCATGTACAAGAGTTGCATAAGGTATATGAAAATAATAAAGTATGCACACCAGTTGCATAAAGCCAACCATAAAATATCATGTACAAAAGTAGCATAAATGCTAACAAGAAAGTACCATGATAAACCAATTTCATAATGCCAACTACATAAAAACATGTACAAATTTGCACAAGGCAACAAGAAAGTACCATGTAAAAGATTCGCATAAAGCAATTGCATAATATACCATAATTGCACAATGCCATCTACAAATTAATATGTACAAAAGTTGCACAAGGTAAATAAGAAAGTACCACATTCAAAAGAGATGCAAAAAACAATTATACCACCAAATATCAACTCATATATATAACAAAAAACACCTCATAAGGACGAAGTTGTCATCACACAATTGTAACTACACTTCATTCCTCCTTGAGGACAACTTCACCAAACCAAGTGAGTCCCTCAGCTTACAAAATTGCTCCTTGGGAAGAGGTTTGGTGAAAAAATTAGTAGAATTAGAAGATGATGGGCAATACTCCAACTGAATAGTCCCATCCAATACCTTCTCTCTGATAAAGTGGGCTTGGATTTCAACATGCTTTGTCCTTTGATGCATTACAGGATTTTTAGCCAAGGCAATAGTTGATTGATTATTAGAGAGCAAACATGAAGGACCAAATTGCTCAAATCCAATTTCCTTCTTAAGGGTATGAAGCCAAGCCGCTTCCTGTGTAGTTGTTGTTGTAGCTTATACTCTTCTTCCATTGTAGAAAGATCAATTGTATCTTACTTCTTAGAATACCAAGAGATAGTTTTAGACCCAATACTAAAAAAATATGTTTTGGTAGACTTTCTATCTATTATATCCCCTCCAAAATCAGAATCAGCATAGCCAAAAAGAGCAAAGGAAGGAAGCCTAGAATACTTGAGTGCCAAATATATAGTACCTGAAAGGTACTTTAGAATCTTCTTGGTAGCTTGTAAGTGATCAATATAAGGTTTATGCATGAACCTAGCCATCATACCAACTACAAAAGCAATATTTGGCCTTGTGATGGTAACATAAAGAAGACTACCAATGAGCTACCTATACAATGTAGCATCAGCCAACTAAGATTATGTACTTACTTCCAACTTAACCCCTGTAGAAATAGGAATGGAAGTAGGATTGTCATCCTCCAAATAAAACCTCTTAAGAAGATATTCAATATACTCGGATTGACTCAAAAAGGTACAATACTCATGCTGATAAACTTGCATGCCAAGATAGTAGTGTAGAATACCAAGGTCAGTCATTTCATACTCTAACTTTAATTTGGAGATGAAATCAAAAATGACCTCATTCTCATTTCTAGTCATAACAAGGTCATCAACAAATAGAGCAATTAAAATGAAAAATTTATCCTTCCTAAGCACATAGAGATCTATATCTGAATCACATTTATCAAAACCAAGAGATAAGAAGTAACCTGAAATCTTCATGTACCATACTCTAGGTTCTTGCTTTAGACCATATAAGGTTTTATTTATTTTACACACAAGTGTTTCCTTACCTTGTACAACAAATACTTGTGGTTGACTCATGTAGATATCCACATCCAAATCACCATTTAGAAAAGGCACTTTTCACATCAAGCTAAAAAAATCTGCCAACCTTGAACAACAACAATAGCAATGAGAATTCGAATGGTGGGAATTTTGGCAACTGGTGCAAAGGTTTCATCATAGTCAATGCCATGTTTTTGAGCATAACCCTTAGAAACCAATATAGCCTTATACTTTTCTATCTCTCCATTAGAATTGTACTTTATTCTATAGACCCACTTGTTCCCAATAACATTTCTCTTATTAGGATAATGCACTAGATCCCAAGTTTTATTCTTTATAAGAGAATACATCTCAACCTTCATGGCATCAACCCAACAAGAGTGTTGTGAAGTTTCTTGGTAATAAGTAGTCTCATGATCATTCTCTATCTTAGATAGAAGAGACATGTTAAGGGTCATACTTCTAGTTATCCTTTGGCTAACTAAATTTTGCTCTTTAGGACCCCGAGAATGATCCAACCACTTGGTCCTTTTGACACAAGGCCCACCCTTTTCTAACTCAAGAAGGTCTTCATTTAATTTGACATCTCTTGAAACAAATACAATGCATTAAGAAGGTGAGTATAACCTGTAGCCCTATGTTCTGCATCATAGCCAACAAAGATGCAATTTTGAGACTTTTTGTCTAATTTCTTCTTTTTTGAAGGAATATATGAAAATGCATCACATCCAAACACTCTTAAGTGTGACAAATTTGGCTTCTTACCATTCCAAACCTCATAAGGAGTCTTCCCCTCAACTTATTTTGAAGGACACCTATTAAGAATGTATATTGTTGTCTTGGCTACTTCACCCCAAAGAAATTGAGGTAAGTGGTCACCAAGCATGCATCTTACCATCTCCATGATTGTCCTATTTTTCCTCTCTACAACACCATTTTTTTGAGTGTATGGACAAGTAAACTACCTTTTGATCCCATGAGAAGAACAAAACTCATTGAAATCATTGCTATTGTACTCCCCTCCATTTTCACTTCTAATCATTTTGATATTTTCTCCCTTTTGATTTTCTACCAAAGCTTTGAACTCCTTGAATGTCTCAAAATAATCTGATTTATTATTAAGTAGATACCCAAAGATCATTCTTGAATAATCATCTATAAAGGTGATAATATAGGATGCACCACCAAGTGATCTAACATGTAATGAAACCATAAAATTTGTATGAATAAGTTGAAGAATTTGTGTGGCCCTTGTTTGAAAACTTTTGTTTGCTCATATTGCCTAAGATGCATATTTCACACAAACCATGAATAGGTGAAATATTAGGCAAGCCTTCAACCAAATTTTTGGACTTCATCATTTGAATATTTTGATAGTTTTTATGGCCTAACCTTAAGTGCCAAAGCTTGTTACTAGGAGAAACATTAGTTGCTAAACACACTTTAGGAGGAGCATCACCTAACACATAAATATTATTCTTCATATAACCTGTAATGATTGGTAGCATATCTTTCCTAATTCTCCATGAAGTTGCATTGAACTCAATAGTGTGACCACTTCTAGCAACTTGCAAAACTGAAATTAAATTTCTCCTAAGGTTAGGTACATATAGGACATTATCAAGTAATTTCCCTTCAATTAAAACATTGCCAACACCTTCTACTTGAAGTCTAGTATTATCACGAATGACAACTGAATCTGAAGAGTGCTTATGAAAGTCCACAAACTTATCCTTTTTAAAATACATATGGTTAGTGCATCCAGAATATAACACCCATTCATTAGAAGTAGATGAGTCAATGGAGTAGAGGGCACAAACAAAGGCATTTTTATTAGAATTTTGCTTTACATTGTTGTTCTTTTTCTTTCCCTTGTAAAACCATTTCTTAGGTCCTTGTCCCTTAGCATTTTATTGCTCTTCCTTTTTTGTAATCTTCTTCTTCTTGAAACAATTTTGTTCCTTGTGGCCTTTCTTGCCACAAAAGTTGCAAGTGAAATCAACTCTAGGCTTGTTGGGTTGGAAATTTTGATTTTTCCTTCCCTTGTATTTCTTCTTGAAGGAAGCCTTAGTGGCACTCAAGGCAACATTCTTCTCCTTGACAACTTGACCATTCACTTTATCTCTATTAAGAGACTCTTCATGTTGAATCAATAATTGTGAAAGAGTGTTGAGAGGAATGCCATCCTCTTCTTGCTCTAGCCTAGTCTCAATAATGGTGATAAAATTCTTGAACTTGCTTGACAAGTTCCTCAAAATGATAAATCTTGAAAGCTTCTCACTTATCTAATCACAATTACAAGCCAATAGTTGAGTTCTCATGTCTTTCATAGTTGAGAGGAAGATCAAGGCACTTTCTTCTTCACCTTGCATAGTGCTAAGAATTTTGGACAATAAATTGAATTTCCTTGATGTGTTGGACCCTAAATGGACTTGTTTTAGCAAATCCCATGCATATTTAGCATGCTCACAATGGCTTATAGTGAGCAATATCTCATCACTCACACTATTGATAATCATGGAAAGTGCAAGGTGACTCTTGTTGTTGTATGTCTCAAGTGCCCTTGCCTGGGTTGGGATTACTTCATCTCCATTCACAATGGGCCATAACTTTCTTGCTTGAAATTCAGCCCTCATCCTTGGTTCTCATATTCCAAAATTTGATCCATCAAGTATGTGCTTAGGTGTGAAGGATATTCCATGATCAACCATTCTAGAAAGTGAACATAATAAAACATAAGATGCATTTACAAAGGAAATAAATGATGTAATAAGAAAGTAGATACACATACTTGCATATATAAAAAAATATAACTTTCAAGTAATCTACTTTTCAATCATCAAAGATAATCATCATGAAAGATAATCAAAATTAAGCATTATAAAGAGAGATAAGCATCATCATGAAATATAATCAACATCATAATGAACTACTATAACCATCTTGTAATAAACAACTATAACCATATTGCAATTGAATAAAGGAAATAAACCAAGATCAACTTGCAATAGATTAACTTGCAATAAGAAGGTAACTAACCATAACAATCATCTTGCAACAAAATAAACTAACTTGAATTGAACCATAAAATATTTGTTAAATGTTAGATAGTCAATAAGTTAGTAAGTTAGTGTTCATTTTAAGGTTTTGTTATAGCCTAATGAATTGCCAATTCATCTCACCCAAGGCCAACCAAGCTACCCAAAAGGGCATGGGTATGAGGACCCAAAAAGGATTTGCTACCGATAGAGCGAATTCTTTTGGATTCAATAGGTGTTTAGCAAATATAAATTGTGTTGCAAGATTAAGTAAATTTTAATCAAATACTAAAGTTGTGGTTAGTAATTTTATTCATTTTTAACCTTCTTTTTTTTTTAAAGCAAAAAACCTCTTACGGGGCTACCTTGGTCTGAGAGACCATGAACAGGGGGTTCTACACCGTCAAAGTCACCTAGGAGTCGCACCCGACCTTGCTTGCACCAACATTATCAATTGGATTTTGGATACCCAATTCAACTTTTTGATAGGGTGGAGATTTGAACCTGGGACCTCCCTTGGAGGATTATCCTCTCCTCTCCAACTCACCTACAACACCTGGGTAATATTTTTTTTTAAAGGGTGCAACACCAGGACTTCCCAGGAGGTCACCCATCCTAGTACTACTCTGACCCAAGCATGCTTAACTACGGAGTTCTGATGGGATCCAGTGCACTAATGCTGGTATGATCGCACCCCATTTTTAACCTTCTTGATTAATATGAAAATTAGTAAATTGCAAGTTAGTTGGTTAGTAGATTGTTTAGTAGCAAGTTAGTAAGTTAGTAGTTAGATTAGTTGAGATGCAAAATAGAAAAAACACAAATACACACTCTCTCTCTCTCTCTCTCTCTCTCTCTCTCTCTCTCTCTCTCTCTCTCTCTCTCTCACTTTCATTCTCTTTTACTTTCATTATGAGAGATACAAGTTACATTTTTACATTATGCTTCAAGCAAATGCTTGAGAGAGATTAGAAGAAATTAATAAAAATAAGGGGAAGAGAGTGAAAAAGTTGATCCGAAATTGCCTTGTATACTCCAAAACATACTTGGATAACATTGCAAAACAAATAAACTCACAAACAACCATTGTTAATGTGAGAAAAAATGACTATAAGGTCTAAATTATTTGACAAATTGACTAAAAATTTGCCAAAAATTGCATAAAAGGATTCTAGTTGCATTATATAATAATAAAAAATGCATTTCAATTTATGCAAAAAAAATGACTATTAGGTCTGAAAATAAAATAAATGACTGTTTTTTTTATTAAAAAATTAGAATAATAAATGACTATTTTTTTATTAAAAAACAGAATAATAAAAAAGGACTATTTTTTTTTATTAAATGACTATTTTTTATTAAAAATTTGAATAATAAAAAAATGACTGTTTTTTTATTAAAAAAAACATAATAATAAAAAAATTACTGTTTTTTTTATTAAATGACTATTTTTTATTAAAAAACAGAATAATAAAAAATGACTTTTTATTAAATGACTTTTTTTTACTAAAAAATAGAATAATAAAAAAAATTCAGACTATACATCAAAATGGGTGGGGGGGTCATTTGGCCTCCAAATAAAAAAAAATTGCCTCAAATTTATTTTTCACCAAAATAGGGCAAATAATATATGGAAATAGTGTTTTGGGGCCTTTCGGACGTAACCATGGGGTCAGTTTGGCTCCAAAACCCTTCCAACAAAAGCTCAATGCCAAAAATTTAAAGATTTAAAATGAAAACACCATTTGCAAAAGATCTAACAACTAGATAAAAAAATTACAATAAATTTATAAACCCTAATGACAGATTTGCAAAATAAGTTTGCCCAAATATCAAATGCATAAAATACCCAAATATTCAATATATGCATTAAAACAAAAAAAAATATACCTTAATGGGTTTTTCATCTCAAGGGATTGAAGACACTTGATGGAGATCCCAACCGCTCTGATACCAAATGTGAGACAAGCAAAGTCTCCCCAATCTCGAAGAATGCTCCATAAGATCAATTACACACAAAAGAAAAAAACCCACAACACCAATATTAAGTGGTAAAACCCTACTTCAAATGAAGAAGGGAAACATCCACTATGAAGCTCACTATATTACTCAATGATTCAACAATACAAGAACGCTTCAATGTTATGCAACAATATGCGTCAATATGATATGACAAGATGTAGTAGACAACACCCCTATTTAAAGAGAATATTTTCTACAACCCTAAAATTACCCTAATATTATCATAATCTTATCTTGAGATGTGTGACTAATATTATCACAATCTTATCTTGATATGTGTAACAAATCTTATCACAATCTTATCTTGAGATGTGTGACAAGTGGCATCTATAAAATATTAAAAAGTGATTGGTTACTTTTTAATATTTTCTATAAAAGGGGAAATAAAATTTTCCCATAAATTAAATATTCCTAGCACCCTTATTTTATTTACTAATTGGGTGGGAATATTTTTACATAAAATAGAATTATTTTCTAATTCAAATATTATTCTTTAGACTTTATATTTTAGTCTAAGAATAATTTACACAATGTTGCATTATATATTCCAACAACTGTCAAAAAAATTCTATGATTGAAACCAATCACCCTAGCTAAGGCCAATTGTCATGATGACTATCAAGAAAATATGAAATCATGAAATGTGATTTTATCCATGTGTTAAGCCCCATGAACTAGGCCATCAATGACTACCTTTTGTGCAAATTGCTCTTGGCAAGGTTTCACACAAAATGTGAAGTACCAAATGTGATTGTGATTTCAAACAAGGAGATATGGAATGATGAAAATGACCAAGTGTCCTTATGGTAAGTTATTCATCTTACCAAATTGCATGGATGCAAATCACTACAATCATCAAGTATATAGAATAACCCACTAGATACAAGGTTCACTTGAATATTTGTTTGAACTTGGAAAATATGCAAATGTTATGATTGATGATGGAAATGCATTATTGATGATGAGGATGATAGTTATGGTCATTTTATAAATTTTTTGGACCATTTTGGAGTGTTTTGTAACTTGTTATGCAATTTTGTGGTGTTTGGTTGCAAATGAAAATTATGCATCCAAATTAGTTGGAACCTTCACAAAACCTATTAATATGATGAAAATGATGCATGAATACAATATGAAGATATTTGGTGGAGGTAATCCACTATTTTGCAATGATTTGGTCTTTTTTCAGTTCTAATACCAAATGTCAGTTGGTGCTTTTAGCATGCACATACGCTCATCGGTGTTTGGGTGTTTTACAAATGCCCTAGTGCGCTTTAGTGCACCAAGGAATACCCATGGGCATCTCAAGGCACCTGAAGTAGCTATAAATAGCTTTCTAGATAGAATTTGAGCTTATTTGTGCATTTTTGAGTTTGTGAAGATGTGTCTAGGAGATTTGGGTGGAGTGGAGTGGAGTGAGGTGAAGTGATTTGGGCACAAAATCTATGGCAATAGAAGGAGTGAATGTGGGGGTTGTATCTAGGGATGGAGTATGAGTTGTTGAGGTAAGTCCCTTGTTTTGTACAAAATATTATATGTTTTTTAACTATGTTAATGATAGATGTTTTGTGTTGTGTTGTAGATTAGTATTTTGGAGGCTCAACATTGGTTCTTGTGATCAAGGGCGAAGATGAAGAAGATGTTTGGAAATAACTAGCAGAGTGTGCGGGTGGAGGTAGATATGGGAATGATGTGGAGGAGACTTTGGATGGGCCTCCATATTGGAGTGAGGAGGGTTGAGTAAGGCTAGAGCAATAGGTGGTAGAGCAGGATACGATGGTCATGAATTGAGATGAGAGGCTTATGAAGCTCCACATAGAGCTTTTAAAGAGAAAGCATAGACATAATGTTGACATAGTGCACCTTTGGTCTCAGTAGAGATATATCTAGGCTTTGGAGAAGTTGATAGAGCATCATATTCCTCTTCCAGATCCTCTGGCCTCATTTGTATCCGAGGCTACTACGCAGAGCGAGTCTAGGCATAGTGCTAGGTCTAAGACTCCTACTAGGTCATAGGGGTCCTCTTGGAGGACATAGCTAGTTCTTAGATGCACTTTTTGTATATGAGCCTTGGTGCTCCATTGTATGTAGCCTTTTGGCACTCATTGTATATGCGATATTTATACATATATATATATATATATATATATATATATATATATATATATATATATATATATATATATATATATATATATATATATATATAGCTTTTACTTTTGTGTTATATGTTTGTGTGAATGCTTTTTATGGAATGTTTTGTTTATATGGATGATTAATGCAAGTGGAAATGTATGGATGATTAATACAAGGTATGGAATGCACATGTTCTAATGATCATTCATAGTTTAGATTTTGTTTGGCCATGTTATAGCATTGTTGTTTAATCAAGGGCACCAAACTTGGTGGCTTATGTGGTATATGACTCATGAAGTGATATGGATGTTGACATGGAAGAAGATATGGATTTTGATATGGAATACTAACTATTTTACACAAACTCAAACATACTAGTGGCATCAAAACAACTTACTAAAACTACCTAATCCCTCTAGAACCAAATGTGTGAAGTGAATTAGTTACTAAATCATGACCATGGTAATGAATCGAGGTAATCAAGAACCAATGTGTGTGCAAGTGAGTTCATTAAATCATCTTGAGTAAATTATGTGTGACCTATTATGGATGATACCAAGAAGTTAGCTTGTTTGTATGTGCAATCAGATGTCTCTTTAAAAGAGACGTATCACCACACATGAGCATACTCCACTGCTAGTCAAGTGTCTATAGATCCGATGGAGGCTGAATCCATAGTCCATGAATTTTGATTTCTTAAGTTTTGGGGATGACTACCTAACCATCTAACTAGAAATATAGTATGATCCTTAAAACATGTTGAGTGGTGTTTTCACCCAATTGTGAAAGCACACTCTCCGGTAGGATCCGAGTCCCAGAATCCTCTGCTTGCAAAGAAATTATGACAAAATAATTTCTCCAAGGTTCCTGTTATGCTAACTCTTTGTATATCAATGATGTTGTTTTAATTTGAATGCTGGGAATACCTTAGGGTTACAAGTGGATATTAACAAGGGGCACTGTGGTTTATTTAATTTGAATTTGCAATGGACTCCAATTGAATAAATATAAGAAATAAATCTATTTGATCTTAGGCTTTGATGGATTTTCAGTTATTAACTTGAATGAGAATAATTAAAATGCGAGAAACTAAAATGAGGGTTTGAAAAAAATAAAAGAAATGCAAATGAAGATGCAACTAGACTACGCTCAGAATGCTGCCATCAATTCGATGAAACCGAAGATAATGAGGTTTCTACATGCAACCTAACCTATTGAATCTGCACATTCGCACAATCCTGATAAGCTAGGTGCGGGTTTCTAGGGTTTTACTGTAATTTTAGATTTTAGGCGTTCGCATGAGGCAACCGAGAGAACTCGCATTAAACTCCATCTATAAACCTAAAATCTGAAAGGGAAAGATAAACATTAAATCATGCATGCAAAAATGACTCCTTCTTTCTCATCAATGAGATGCCAACTCTCTGTATTTCTGTATTAAATGGTATATCAGTTACAATAACAGAATGTTCCAGGTATGACAAATCCAGAACAAATGAAGGAAATTGCTCCAAGTGCAGGCCCAGAATGGCATGCAGCCCTTGTCTCTGCAACTCTGCTAGCAGCAATTTCCAACCCCTTGTTCAATCTGCGCTTCTGATTTTATACTATCTGGCGCGGCTCTTCGATTCACCTTGCGTCGCTTCGTTTCACCTCCCAGAATGCGTCTTTTCAAATTCCCTGCCTTTTTGTTGCTTTTAGTTCATGCTCGATGCCGAAACGTCTAAAAATTTTTGTTACATGTAATGCTTCTGCAACTCTGACACCTGTATGCCACGTGTTCTGCGTTTCCAGCACATTCTGTAATGGCCCCATGTAAATCGCGATGTCCCTAGGCATGCAGCTTGTTCCTCTGCCAGCACAACAAAAATGAGACAGGTCACGATATCACGACGTTTTTCGGACAACAACCTTCTTGCCTTCTTGCCCAGCAAAAATACGACATGTCATGAAATCGTGACGCCTTTCTATTTCGTACACTCTCGGCTGCAATCTATCGCGAAATCGCTATGCTTCTTCGTTTCATGCCCTTTCGCTCATTTTTGTCGTGATTTCATGATGTTTTTTCGCTTCGTGCCCTTTCGCTCATTTTTGTCATGATTTCGCGACCATTTTACACTTCATGCCTTCCACCCACAATCTGTCATGATTTCATGACGTTTTTCACTCGGCACTCCTTTGGCTGCAATCTATCATGATTTCGTGACGTTTTTCACTTTCGTACACTTTGCCAACTTTTCGTCATGAAATCGCTATGCTATTTTCATCCGTACTACTTTGCTTTGCTTGGCGTAAAACCGTGACATGTCGTGATATCGCTATGTATTTTCTTCCGTATACTCACTTGAGCCTCTTTGCCATTGTCGGATATCGCGAGCTTTCACGGCACCTTTGCGATTTGTCACGATATCGCCACGTTCTTTCACTTTGAGCCTCTTTGCCGTTTTCTATCGTGATATCGCGACGCTTTTCCGTTTCATGCACCTTTGCTGATTTTTGTCGCGATATCGCTACGCCTTTTTGCTTTGTTTTGCTTGACCGGTTTGACCCACGATTTTGCGACGCGTCACGATTTCGTGACGCCTTTCTGCTTCGTGCCCTGCTTGCCGCTTCCTGTCATGATTTCACGACATTTTTTTGCTTTGCCCTGTTTGACTGGTTTGACCCACGATTTTGCAACATGTCACGATTTCGCTATGCCTTTCCATTTTGCCTTTCTCTCTCCTCTCTGGGCGCGATGGAGCAACATGTCACGATTTCGTGACACTTTTCATTTTTTGGCAGCGATGGAGCGACATGTCGCGATTTCGTGACACTTTCTACACTTGTGCATTTTTGCCCCTTTTTCTTGAATTTTAGCATCTGGGTCACTGAGATTCCTTTTGAAAGCATGCAAAAAATATGGGTCCCCAATTTTGGGGTGTGTTGTGGATCAGCCACAACAAATGGTGACTCTATTTGTCAAATGCTCTTGAGCATTTTAGTGAGAACCCAACCTGAAACATATACAAACTCGAAAACATGTGTTAGCACATAAGCAATATAAACAAATGCCCAAAGATCAAAGTACATGAATCATCAGAATCATCAAGTATTAGCTCTGTGTGTGCAATGAATTTCTTTCCCTATCGTTTGAAATTGATCCACATTCCATTGTCAGTTTTGCATGAATGCATATATGAGATTGTGAATGATTTGTGTAACCTAATGAATATGCTAGGAGATCTTGCTTTTATAAAAGGCATAGTCCTTCTTCTAGTATCATGTACAAACATTCAAGATTGCCAAACCCTCTTAGGATCCACTAATGAATTGTTTTATTATATCCCAAAGTTGGTTATGAGTCCCTACTATCTTGAACCCATGTGCAAGTGAATGTGAAATCAGAACTTTGGGGAATCAGACTCCCAACCTAACCAAGATGGGAGTTTAACCCTATCCTTACTATTCTGATTTAGAGTTCATTACCTCACTTTGAGCAAAATAATTTAACCAATTATGGAAGAAATGGTCATGCTAGTCTAACCCTTTGGACAATCGGTGGTCTTGTTTTTTAGACAAGACATGTTGCCATGCATGGGCATATCTAACCCCACAATCCAAAACTTATCTTCATTTCTTTGGACCTTGGGGATGACTACCCATCCTTTGCAGAGGACAAGTAGTATGATCCTTCCAATCCAAAATAAATATGAGATGGGAAAAATTAATTTTTTACTTCTTGGACCTTGGGGATGACTACCCATCCTTGCTAGGGACATGTAGTACGATCCTTCCAATCCAAACTTTAGATGTAAATGGAAAATATTAATTTTATTGCTTAGACCTTGGGGATGACTACCCATCCTTTGCGAGAGGACAAGTAGTACGATCCTTCCAATCCAAGATTTATTATGAAATGAGACATAGGAGCTTTGGGGAATCAGATTCTCAACCTAAGCGAGATGAGAATTTATGCCCTATCCTTACTACTCCATGTAGGTCAAATCAAAGCTTTGGGGAATTGGATCCTCAACCTAAGTTCGATGAGGATTTAACCCTATCCTTACTACTCTGATTTTAGGCTTTAAGCTCTATGGAAGTGGTCAAAACCATTGTTTTAAGGATCATGTTGCATAATAGGATAGACATGAAAAACCTCTTTCGCCCAACCTTTTCTTCCAAGTTAGGTTTTGATCATTTTGCTCAAGATCCTTTTTAATGTATAAGACGTGCTTGGTTCTAGATATCTCAAGACTCGGTTTCCAACCTTAGGATTTTTCTTACATTTATGTTATAACACAACCCTAAGAGGATTTGACATACTTTAATGATTTGTACCTAAGATGCATATGCAACTAAGATGGAATGTATATGTAAAGTGAGATGTAACATGAATGCATTATCTCTTGAATTGCAAATGAAATATTGATCATACAAAACTGACTACTTCATGCATCACAAATTTCAAACGATATAACTTAAGATGTTTGTGTGACTTGTGGAGCTTTTACAAGACAATTCCAATATTTCATATTCTCCTAATCTTAAGCATAAGTTGACATCTCAAATTTTTATTATTATTATTATTTTTATTTTATTATTATTTTTTTATCAAAATAAACAAAACATGTCAATTGAAATCAAACCCACAACCAAAATCCTAACTAGGCTAACAATCCTAAATAATGAAAACAAAATCTGAAAATCCCCACCAAAACCGAAAAGAATAACATCAAAATCTCACAACCTAAGGGCTAAAATAATGCTTTAAAATCTGCCCATTAACCGGTAGCATAAAATCTCTCCCTTCTAAAGTTTTTAGCCTGAAGGTATTTTTCCCAAGAATCTCTGAAATCTGATAGGGGCCTAACCAAAGACAATCAAACTTTTGATGATTCCCTTTTTCCTCATGTCTTTTGTCCCATAGTAATACCAAATCTGAAATTCTGAATGACTTAACTTTGGCCCTTCTATCAAACCATATTTTGATAACTTCCTGGTGTTTATTCATGTGATTCATGGCTTCTTCTCTCTTTTCATCAAGGTGCAACAAATGACTTAACTTGGCTTCAACTTGATCATCTGTCCCCAAGTACTCTTGTATGAAATGCAAGGTCTGCAACTTCAAATTTGCAGGAAATATCGGGTCTTGCCCATAGACCAAATGATAGGGAGTATTCCCTATGGATTCTTTCACTCTGGTCCTATCTGCCCAAAGGGCAAACTTCAATTGGTTGTGCCAATCCCGAGGGTTCTTTTCCAGCAATTTCTTAATGATGTTCAACAAATTTTTATTTGAAGATTCGGCCAGACCATTTCCTTGAGGATAATAATTGGATGCAAATTTTAAGCTCACTTTGTTGTCATATGCCCAATCTGCAAATTGCGTAGAAATAAAAGCTTTACCATTGTCACTGACAATAGAATCGGGCATTCCAAATCTTGTTATAATTTGGTCCTCAAGGAATTTTATTACAACGTCTGTGGTGGCATGTTTAGTAGGAATCGCTTCTGTCCACCTTGTATAGTAGTCTGTAGCTGTCAATATGAATTTATGAGAATCAGAAGAATTTGGGTTAATAACCCCAATGAAATCTAGTCCCCACTTGTGCAAATGGTCTCATTTCAACTACAGGTTGTAATGGCATGGCTGCATTTCTTTCTCTATTGGCGGCCACTTGACGAGATATGACAAGATCGTACATGGGCATGTGCATCTTTGAAAATGTGGGGCCAGTAGTATCCTGCTCTCAGGATTTGATGCGCTGTAGCATTTGCCGCACCATGACCAGTTCCATGTTTCCCGTGAAATTCTTGCAACACCCTGGCAGCTTCTTCTTTGTTCAGGCACCTCAGGTAGATCCCTTCATGATTCTTCTTGTAAAGAACACCAGATTTCATCAGATAATTGACAGACTTAAGCCTTAAAGCTCTTCTCTGGGTTGAATTCAGATTAGAAGGACACTTACCAGTCAATAAAAATTGCACAATATCAACATACCAGTCATCCTTAGCAATGTATTATGTGTTCGAGTATTGGCATGTTATTTGCGGATTATTTTCTGCGATCGCCTTCGCCAGTCCCTGTCCTCGAACTAGTTTCATAGGTTGGATTTCGAGATCAAATTCTTGGATGGTGGAAATCCATTTCCCTCTTTTCTCACCTAGTTCATTTTGTAAAAACATGGTCTTAACAACAGAGTCGGGCACGATGGCAATAACTCTGTTGTGCACAATGTAATGCCTAAATTTTTTCACCGTTTTAAAAAGTGCGTACATTTGCTTATCAAGGATTGAATACCTTAATTGAGCATCTTTTAGGGGGGCACTTAAAAATGCTATGGGTTTTTCTACACTATCCTCGCCTTTTTGGGTTAAGACACTCGCAAAAGAGTGTTTTGATGCAAAAGCATAAATATAGAAAGGTTTGGAATAGTCTGGACTTATGAGGACCGGGGCTCTGGAAATGGCATCTTTGATGTTCTAAAAGGCCACTCTACTTTCCTCGTTCCATTTTACATCCACATCCTTCTTGAGCATCTTGTTCAGAGGTTTGGCTATCTCAGCAAAGCTAGAGATAAACTTCCTCACAAAATTAACTTGCCCAAAGAAAGATCTCAATTCTTTTTTACTACTCGGGAGAGGTAAGTTTTGGATAGCTTGTATCCTTTATGGGTCGATGGATATGCCCTCTTTTGAAATGATGTGACCAAGCAATTTTCCTTCTGTTACTCCAAAAATGCACTTTTTGGGATTTAAGGAAATTCCATGTTCTCTGCATCTTTGAAGCACTTTCTTTAAATATTTGACATGGTCCTCTCTCTTCTTCGAGAATACTGGAATATCATCCACATACACGATGATACATTTGCCTATGAGCCCTTTGAATGCATAATCCATGGCGCGTTGAAAAGTTGCACCAGCATTTAACAGTCCGAACGGCATTCTCTTATATGCAAATGTCCCCCACTTGGTGGTGAAGGCTGTTTTCATCCTGTCATTTGGATGTATAAGAATTTGGTTGTATCCAGAATACCCATCAAGAAAGGACATCATTTCAGATCCATTTACCGTTTGTAGAATTTCATCGATTGATGGCAATGGATAATTATCCTTTTGAGAGGCTTTATTAAGATTTCGAAAATCTATGCACAACCTAATCTCTCCACTCTTTTTTCTTACTGGAACGAGGTTAGCAACCCAGGTTGAGTGCCTAATGGGAAAAATGATTTTCGCTTCCAATAATATTTTGACCTCCCTTTCGATTAAAGGCTCCAATAGCGGGTTAACAACTCGTTGTCTTTGCCTAAAAGGCTTGGAGTCTGGCTTCAAAGGGATGGTATGTGTGATAATGTCTTGGTTGTATGTCTTCAGCTCATTGTAATTCCAAGCAATGCAATCTATGTAATGCTTCAATGCCTGCATTATGTTGCTCCTTTCTTCATCTGTACATGCCTTTGCAATGTACACCTCCTTTGGATTGTTTGCACTCCCTAGATTAATTGAATCACATGCATCTTTGGGGAGTGGGACTCTTTTTCCTTTCTTGGTCTTGTATCCCATGTCGAACATTTTCTCCAATGAAACCACGTCTTTAGGTATTTTTTTGGATTGACACGCGGTTTCACTCTCATTTTCTGTTTCATCTTGCCACCTTTGTTCCTCATCAATCACCTGATTTTCAAAAATACCCGAGTTCGTGACAAATTTAAAAATGTGTCTGTCACTTTCAAAAACCTGGAAATTCTTGACATTATCGGGTATTGATGGACAAGGAACCAATTCAATGGAGAACTTTTTACACCTTTTTATATCAACCGGGTTTAACATGCCCGCGGTGACTGCAAGAGAGTCTGCTATTCGATTTCCTTTTCTAGAAATAAGGGCTATATTGAATGCATCGAATTCCTCAATGAGGTCCATAACCCTAGTTCTATAAAGGCTCGGTCTCCTGTCATGGCATGTATACTGTCCTTTGATTTGCTTGACTACCAACTCGAGAATCTCCCAAAACCTTCAAGCATTTAACTTGCTTGCTCAATGCTAGACGTAAACCAAAGATCAATGCTTCGTATTCTGCCACATTGTTCGTGCAAGGAAATTGCAATCTGTAAGCGGCCAATAATGGTTTACCTCCTGGACCAGTGAGCTCGACTCTAGCTCCTGCTCCCTGTCTAGATTTTAATCCATCAAACATGAGCAACCATGTGCAATCATTTTCCTCAGAAGAACCCCCATGACAAGTTTCCTCTTTAGGCTCTTCAGTAGCTTCCTCAACATCAAGTGCATAAACCCCCAGTTTTGGCTCGAGAAAATTGAACTTCATTCGGCTTGTTAAATTTTGTTATGATCTCCTTAAGCCTCGGTTCATTTTCCACTCTGATTTGGTTTGCAATTCCTTTCCATGGTAGCCACATATGTGAGCAGTCTATTGAAAAATAGCCATTCAGAGTTTTCATCCAATCTCTCGCAAGTAGCATTCCATATCTACTTGGGATATTAACAACCAGAATGTCGACAACCTGCTGGACCCTGGGTTCAGAATTTAATTGAATTTTGACATCATATAGGGTCCCTACCACATTTACCTCTGATCGGTCCAGTTGCGGGACCTTGCATTTGGATGAAACAGGTTGCAGACCCAGCATTTGACATATCTCCGAAGGCATGAGGTTGCTCGTGGCACCCGTGTCCACCAAACAGTTATGCAAATTCTTACCCGCAATTCTCAGAGTCAGTAAGAATGGCGGGACATCCCGTCTCTCCTTTCACAAAATCAGATGGGACTCAACTCCTTTTCCCTTCCACATTTGATCAGGTGAGTTCAGAGCTTTTATCAACGCCTCCTTTTGGCCAGGCAATCTAGCCGCATCCAAGAACGAAAGGCTAGATTTGGACTTCTTTAGATCCTCCACTATGTCATAGTTTGGTTTTTCGAATTTGACTGTCTTTTGCACGTCATTAGACATTTCTCTTCTGAGTGGAGGAGGAGGATTATTATTTGCCTTAGTATCGGGAGGAAGAATAGAGTTGTTTGGAGGTGTTGATGAGGTTTTAGGGGCTTTAGATTTACTTCTCAAATGGTATCCATGATTCCCCTTTCTAAAATCTCGAAAAGCTTGCACCTCCTGTTCCAAAATTTTGTCTTCTTCTTCCTCACTCTCACCTTCTTGATGATATATAGTTTCCATCACCATAATGTTATCATCTTGATGTTGCGATGGACCCTCATTTGATACCAATTCCAAATCATCAACTTGGGACTGAAGACAATGAGTGTATCTAGCAATTTCAGGACAATTCCTCTCATTGTGTTCTTTTGTGTTGTGCAACCTACACCCCCTTTCCCATGCCAAATCTGAAAGATTCAAAAGGGAATTGGATTGACTAGGTCCTGCAGAAGTATCTAGTTGATTAGCAATGGGAGCGGGTACTCCCCCATTGTTTGGCTTGGTGTTCCAATGTCTCCCTCTATTGTTAAAATTTTGATTTGAGTGAGGGGCATGGGATTCATACTTCTACTGTTGAACCCTGTCATTGCTCAGTTTATGAACTAATTTCTTGAGCTCTTCGACCTCTGAATAAATCTCCTTCGGTGGAATCCCATTATTGTTAACCCCCGTTGGATTTGCATAATTGATGGGGTCTTGATTCAACATTTGGGTCGGGTTTTGAGGAATTTGATTCCCATATGGATTGACACTTTGAATCGGAGTTGGATTTGGAAAAGGAACTATAGCTTGAGGATTAACTTGGTTGGTTCCTTGCATAGTCGATTGACTATTCTGCAAAAATGCGGGAACAGGTGGAATGGATGTAATTGGTTGGATTGGAATGGGTGCATACGCAGTCTTTGGTGGATACGACTGCTGATATGGGAAGGCGTTCATGCTTGGCATTTGAGGTGCCATGATCTGATTTGCCAAGGGAGCTTGACCATATGGAGCATACTGTCCCATCATAGGCATCTAGGGAAACCCATAGCCTTGTGGTGTCATTTGCTGCTCGATGGTCATGGCTTCATTATAGGCTAAAGCCAGCGTGGTGACTTGAGGATTGCGTCTTGCAAACATGGCTGTCATGGGGTCCAATGCCCCAAAATATATCTATAAAGCCACTACGGGATCGATGGCAAAATGCCGAACTGCTCTATTATAGCACTTTTGGAATTTTTGGTTAAATGTTATGATTGGTTCCCCCTGGCCCCTTTTGCATGTAATAAATTGATTGTAAATGGTTGCGGGATCCAAGGGTGACCTAAATTGATTAACAAAGGCATTTTCCATTTGCGTCCATGAAGTGATTGAACCAGTTGGTAAGCATATGTACCATTCATATGCTATTGGATCTAAGCTCATGGGGAAAAGTCTGCAAGCCACATCTTCATGTTGGACTTGCAGTCTAATTAAAACATCCCTATAGGCTTGGATATGTTCTTCTGCTATTCTTGGGCCATCTGGTTTGTATTTAGGCAAAAATATTTCAATGTTCTTGGGGATTTCATGGATATCCCCAGCAATGTTCAAAGGAATATTGTTAGCTCCATACCAAGGAGCTGCTGGAGGTTGAGCCATTTGACTCAAAATTGATGAAGACAACCCTACAATAGCAGTAGAAATATTACTGACAATAGGAACACTAGTGGCAACTGATATTACTGGCGTAGGTCCACTCGATGTTCCTAGAGAAAATAGGTCTTTTGTGACTGGTGAGCTTACGACTTGCTTGGTTTTATTCTTGGGACCTGGTCGCAATACGACGCGGTGGGTCCAGCCTGCTTGATGAAACCCTCGATTATTTCAAAGAAAACCTGCAACAAAAGAAAACAAAAGCTGCAGTTTAGCTGTTTGTGAGTTTTAAGAGATGATTTCAAAATTAAATCAAAAAGATATTACTCATGTATGAAATCAAAAATAAAGTAAACCAATTCGGGCCCTCCTTCTAGCGCCAATCTGTTGAGTGGTGTTTTCACCCAATTGTGAAAGCACACTCTCCGGTAGGATCCGAGTCCCAGAATCCTCTGCTTGCAAAGAAATTATGACAAAATAATTTCTCCAAGGTTCCTGTTATGCTAACTCTTTGTATATCAATGATGTTGTTTTAATTTGAATGCTAGGAATACCTTAGGGTTACAAGTGGATATTAACAAGGGGCACTGTGGTTTATTTAATTTGAATTTGCAATGGACTCCAATTGAATAAATATAAGAAATAAATCTATTTGATCTTAGGCTTTGATGGATTTTCAGTTATTAACTTGAATGAGAATAATTAAAATGCAGAAACTAAAATGAGGGTTTGAAAAAAATAAAAGAAATGCAAATGAAGATGCAACTAGACTACGCTCAGAATGCTGCCATCAATTCGATGAAACCGAAGATAATGAGGTTTCTACATGCAACCTAACCTATTGAATCTGCACATTCGCACAATCCTGATAAGCTAGGTGCGGGTTTCTAGGGTTTTACTGTAATTTCAGATTTTAGGCGTTCGCATGAGGCAACCGAGAGAACTCGCATTAAACTCCATCTATAAACCTAAAATCTGAAAGGGAAAGATAAACATTAAATCATGCATGCAAAAATGACTCCTTTCTCATCAATGAGATGCCAACTCTCTGTATTTCTGTATTAAATGGTATATCAGTTACAATAACAGAATGTTCCAGGTATGACAAATCCAGAACAAATGAAGGAAATTGCTCCAAGTGCAGGCCCAGAATGGCTTGCAACCCTTGTCTCTGCAACTCTGCTAGCAGCAATTTCCAACCCTTTGTTCAATCTGTGCTTCTGATTTTATACTATCTGGCGCGGCTCTTCGATTCACCCTGCGTCACTTCGTTTCACCTCCCAAAATGCATCTTTTCAAATTCCTCACCTTTTCGTTGCTTTTAGTTCATGCTCGATGCCGAAACGTTCGAAATTTTATGTTACATGTAACGCTTCTGCAACTCTGACACCTGTATGCCATGTGTTCTACGTTTCCAGCACATTCTGTAACGGCCCCATGTAAATCATGATGTCCCTAGGCATGCAGCTTGTTCCTCTGCCAGCATAGCAAAAATGAGATAGGTCACGATATCGCGACGTTTTTGGACAACAACCTTCTTGCCTTCTTGCCCAGCAAAAACGCGACATGTCGCAAAATCGTGACATGTCACAAAATCGTGACGCCTTTCGATTTCGTACACTCTCGACCGCAATCTATCGCGAAATCGCTACGCTTCTTCGTTTCATGCCCTTTCGCTCATTTTTGTCACGATTTCATGACCATTTTACACTTCATGCCCTTTCGCTCAATTTTGTCACGATTTCGTGACCATTTTACACTTCATGCCTTCCACCCGCAATCTATCATGATTTCATGACGTTTTTCACTCGGCACTCCTTTGGCTGCAATCTGTCATGATTTCGTGACGTTTTTCACTTCCGTACACTTTGCCAACTTTTCGTCATGAAATCGCTACGCTATCTTCATCCGTACTACTTCGCTGCTTTGGAGCCACGAAAACGTGACATGTCACGATATCGTGACGTTTTCGCTTTGAGCCTCTTTGCCATTTTGTCACGTATTGCATCGTTTTTCACTTTGAGCCTCTTTGTCGTTTTCTGTCGTGATATTGCGATGTTTTTTGTGACCTTTGTTTTGTCGTGATATCGCGATGTTTTTCACTTTGAG
The DNA here is from genome assembly GCA_028583015.1 of Wollemia nobilis. Taxonomy (NCBI): domain Eukaryota; kingdom Viridiplantae; phylum Streptophyta; class Pinopsida; order Araucariales; family Araucariaceae; genus Wollemia; species Wollemia nobilis. Next base: position 726,752 of record JAQPPZ010003287.1, on the reverse strand, counting down.
CCTCTTTGCCATTTTCTGTCGCGATATCGCGACGTTTTTCCGCTTCATGCACCTTTGCTGATTTTTGTCACGATATCGCTACGCCTTTCTGCTTCGTTCTGTTTGACCGGTTTGACCCACGATTTTGCGACGCGTCACGATTTCGTGACGCCTTTCTGCTTCGTGCCCCGCTTGCCACTTCCTGTCGCGATTTCGTGATGTTTTTTCTGCTTTGCCCTGTTTGATTGGTTTGACCTGCGATTTTGCGACATGTCACGATTTCGCTACGCCTTTCCATTTTGCCTTTCTCTCTCCTCTCTGGGCTGCGACGGAGCAACATGTCACGATTTCGTGACACTTTTCATTTTTTGGCAGCGATGGAGCGACATGTCACGATTTCGCGACACTTTCTACACTTGTGCATTTTTGCCCCTTTTTCTTGAATTTTAGCATCTGGGTCACTGAGATTCCTTTTGAAAGCATGCAAAAAAGATGGGTCCCCAATTTTGGGGTGTGTTGTGGATCAGCCACAACAAAACCCAATAATTAGTGGTGTGTTATGTAAAATATTTATATATTTGGGTAATTAGATTCTCAACCTAAGTGTGATGAGAATTGTACCCTATCCTTACTACTCTGCATTTTAAATTTGGAAGAAGTTGTGATAGTGATGAAAACCACTATTTTTTTGGACTATGTTGCATGATGGAATAGGTGAGGATTATCCTTTTCACTTCGAGGTTCAAACCAAGTATGGTTTTATCTCTCTTTGATACAAGATGTTTTTAAGATGTGTGATTGTATTTGATTCATGAATGTTTCAAAATAAATTCCCAAAACTCAATATTTTCTTAGTGAAGATGTGTAATGGTCCTAAAAGGAACTCATAATGTATTTGGAGTTTTCTTAAAACACTAGGACTGGTTGAGTGACCAAAAACACCTAGGAATTATAGATGTATGGAGGCAAATGATAATTTGACTTGGTGGAATTGTGTGGATGATGTTGTGAAGGTGCCCTGATTAAGGCAACATGACTTTATTGGACCAATTCAAAACCTTGAACTTAATAAATGATCCCTAATATGAAATGTGAAATATGGATGTGAATGCAATGTATGAAATGCAAAATGAAATGTGTGTGAATGCAATGTTTTGGGATGAAATGCAATGTTTTTGAATGTATGCAAATGAAGTGCAATATTTTTGTGTATTAGCCATGTATATATACATATATATCAATCACATTATGCATAGAATACTTTCAAGTGTATAAAATTAAGTGGTTCAGGTTCTTCCTCTCCCTCTAAAATATAAATCCTATAAGTACCATTACCCACTCTTTGAGTGACAATGTATGGACCCAACCAATTAGCCATAAATTTATCATGAAGATGTGGTAGTGTGTTGATGTTTTATTGATTCTCTTTAAGGACAATATCTACTTGGAATTCACATAGATGAACTTTGGTGTTGTAAGTATGCTTTAGGTGGTATTGATACACTCATAAATGCTCTAAAGCATTGACTTGACTCTCATCAATAAGTGTGAGTTGGTTAAGACATGCTTGTCAAGTAGTATCATTATCTATAAATTCCTACAAATAAATTTGTAAGGAGGGAATCTCGATCTCAAGAGGCATGATTGTTTCGTATCTATAGACCAATGAAAATGGCATTGCTCTAGTAGGCGTTTGGATGCTTGTTCGAGAAGCCCATAAATCCAAGGGGATTTTTTGGTCAAAATGACCACATCTAGGAAAATAAGGAATAATCTCCTCAAGATACTAAGTGTAGAGAAAAGTTGTGATGGCATGACATTTTGAAGGTCAAGGAGTAAGCTGAGGCATAAAGTCATGATAGCATGACATTTTGAAGGCTATGGAGTAGACTAAGTCAAAAATTCATGATGGCATGACATTTTGAAGGCCATAGAGTAGACTAAGGCCAAAAGTCATGATGGCATGACATTTTGAAGGCCAAGGATAGACTAAGGTAGGAAAGTTATGACGGCACGACATTTTGAAGGCCATGGAGTGGACTAAGGTCAAAAGTCATGATGGCATGACATTTTGAAGGCCTAGTGATAGACTAAGTTAAGAAAGTCATGATGGCACAACATTTTGAAGGCCATGGAGTAGACTAAGACCAAAAGTCATGATGGCATGATATTTTGAAGGCTCAATGATAGACTAAGGTGAGAAAGTTGCAATAACATGACATTTTGAAGGCTATGGAGCAGACTAAGTCCAAAAGTCATGATGGCACAACATTTTGAAGGCCCAGTGAGCAAGTTGAAGCAAAAAGTCATGATGGCATGATATTTTGAAGATTTGGTGAGTCATGATGTGGAAAATAGATTGGAGAAAGATCGATGCAACAAGAATATCCCAACCTCTTTTAGTTAGAAGCTCCATCACTTCTTAACCTTCTTCTTTACCAGAATGAGCCTACGGGCATACTATTGTAACAACTTTCAATTTTCTGTTATGTAAAACTCTTATATATAGAATGAGCGACCCAAACAAATGGTCGACTCTTAGGCATTTACAAGGCTATGTATACAGACTTCTGAAAAGCTTAATAAAGATCATCCATTCTAGTTCTTGGCTCATTGGTGTTTCAAATCAAGTATGTATGTGTTGTCTATTGCTAATATAAATCTAAGTTGAATGTAACCTACGTTAATTCTTAATCTGGATTTTTGCATTAAACGTTCAGTTAGATCTACAATTTACTTCATGGATAAGTTGTGTTTAAGTAAGATATTCACCAGGGGTTTTAGTTTCTATGTTTTGGTTCTGTTATGCTTCTCTGCAAAAGGTTGTGGTAGTTGCTCTTGTTGTTGCTTAATCTGTACCATTTTAACTCTCTAGCCATAGCTATATTTCCCTCTCTTTATGCATTTCCCTCTCTCTCCCTTTTCCTAAAAGAATCAAAGGAACCAACCTCCTCTGGAGATTGAACTAGGTAGACTCTGTTCTGACCTAGTCTTTCAATGTTGGTAAAGTCTTGGGCGTAAACGTAACCAAAGGTAGATTTTTCTCCAATAGTTTTTGGCACACCTGGTGGGACACAAATCCCACACATTACATAGATCAAAGCCCTGGTGAATAGCTTTGCCCTGTCAATATTTTTACATCACCTGGCAACTCTGCTCCAGAAAAGAACCTTAGAAAAATCCTTACCCAACTTCTGGTCATGAATCGTCTTTCATGATAACCAGATCCAAAGCAAAAAATTTAGAAGAACCCATAGAGTTCTTTGAACTGCACCTTGGTAGCCTTCGGGCTAACCCTATTTTGGTTGCTAGAACAACTTCTACTTACATCAGCAACTCAAGACACTCCAATACTTCCCCTATAGCCTTCCCTAGCACTGCTTCTAGTAGAAACTTAGCTCCAGTTATCTACACAACCGCAATGGCTGGAAATCTACTGATTTTACCCTACCCCACATGGAACCATACATGCCCCCTGAACCTGGTAGCTCAACATCCGATCCTCGTAGTAGCCCTAAAAGCTCTACCCTAGTATGATGGTACTAGAAAGATGGCTTATGAACATTGTCTAGATGTGGCTGCGTTGGCCCCCATACATAACATCTAGGAAGAGGATGTTATGATAAGATTGCTAGTCATTTCCTTGAAAGGGAAAATGCTCTATTGGTATAGAGCTCTTGAAAATCAGACCATATCTACATGGGCCTAGCTTGTTGGTAAATTAGTGGAAGAATTCAATGAGTAGACAGATCCTTTCTCCCTACTGAATCAGTTTACTATTGTTCAGAAACACCCACAAGAGGAGATCATAGATTTCAATATCAGATTCAGTAAGACTTGGCAAAGAGTACCTGATGGTTTGAGACCAACACATGAACAAGCAATGTATTATTATCTGAGAGCTTTTAACTCAGATATAAGTATGGCAATTAGATAGTCTCATGTACATACCTTCCCTAAGATTTATCAGGAAGCATAGAAGGTAGAAAAGGACCTCATTGTGATTGGTAGATTTCCACCCAAAATAATGATGCCTATTTTTCCAGATCTACCTCAAGCATCAAGTGTTGCTTTCCCAACTAATGCCAGTCTTCCCAAATGGATTGGACAGCCTAACATCCCATTAATACAAGCTCCTCCTACTCTTCCAATGCTTCCCCCTATTCCTGCACTCCCCTTAGCCATGGTCCCATCAACTCCAGATCCTCAACTGGTAGTTCTGCAAGATCTGCAAGCTTCTTATAAGACTAGAAAATAAATTCATATCCATGGAATGCAGAGAAGTGGAGATAAATTCCCAATCAAGAAGGTTTCCACAAGTGACTAGAGACCAAGCTTCCATGAGTGGTAGGAACTATGATAAATCTAGCATGATCTATGCCAATGAAGATAGTGAACCTAGTAACGCTTTGATAGAATCAGGTTTCTGGTGTTCCACATGCAACGACCCTCATGGTGAGACTTCTTGCATGATTCATCAGCATCAGATCCAGAAGGTGGCTATTGAAAAGGCTGAGAGATCCCTCAAAGGTTAGATTAGTATGATCAGAGAAGAAGACCAAAATTTTATGATGCCTTCTCTTGAACAAGTCTCAGTTCTAACCAGATCGAGAAAGAAACCATTCCAGGTTGATCCCAAGGAACTCAACCCTTTGAAGGTACCCTCACCTATAAGGAGCCCAACTAAGAAAAGACCTCCCTTTGAGAAGATTCCCTAGAACTCAGATCCAAAAGGAGTAGAAGTTCGTAAAGAAACACCTCTATAGAGGGAAACAGAGACTCAAGAACAAGCCAGGGATAAATTGAGATACCCCTCATTGACTAAGCATCAAAGAGTTGATGCTACTCAAGGGTACAAAAATAGGTTTGACACAACTATAAAAGAAAAAAGTGTTGATTCCCTCCCATTCAACATAGTTGAGGAAATGAAGAAAACCCCTTCCAAGGCCACTATGTATGAAGCCCTACGGATCCCAAGATAGATTTATTTACTACAGGAATCATTAAGGTCTATGAAAAATAAGAGCAAGAGCCCAGTTTAGTTGGATTCCACACAAGCTAGTCTCACATCTACCTTAGGAAAGAATAGACCTCCCCCTTTTTATCTATCTCTCTATATGGAAGGGTGGGTAGTTCATAATTGTATGATTGATTCTGGAGCTACGACTATAGTAATGCCTAAAGTAGTATGCAACATCATGGGGATGGAATATACGAGGAGCAGTCCAGGAGTCTTACAACTGGATGGAACCCCTATAAAAATAGTAGGGGTAATTAAGGATATCTCGATAGTTCTCCATAGACTACCCCAACTCACAATCATACAAGAAGTAGTGGTGGTTGACTTAGAACCCTATTTTGGTATGTGCCTCTCCAGAGAATTTACTGCCAAAATAGGAGGATATCTATCGCTTGATTTTTCACACCTCGAGATTCCATTCAAAGGCAAAAGGGTGAAAATATTCAATGAAAAACCTTCCACTTTCCATGTTGAAAGGCTTAGAGATGAGGAAAATGCCAACACTATAGTAAATATGATGACAAAAGAGTTAACAGATTTAAACCTGATGGAGGAAGCCCTAAATGGGTTACAAGAGGAAGACCAGTTCTCCCTCCAAGACTTTAATGCCATGGTCAAGACAGACATAGGCAACTACACTATCTTGAAACCTGAGAAAGATAAATCTATTTCTCCCCATCTGGTCGATCAACCCACCAATCAATTGTGGAAGCTTTTCTTTGATGGTGCCAGGTGCAAAAATGGAGCTGGAGCAGGCATTGTCCTAATCTCTCCCATAGGTGAAGAGAAGATCTTCTCTTACAGATTGACCTAGAGTTGCACCAATAATGCAGTAGAGTATGAAGCACTCTATTTGGGCCTCAAAAAATCCAAGAATATGGGCATCAAGAAACTACAGATCTTCGGTGACTCCGAGATGATAGTGAATCAGGTTACTAAAAAATGTATAAGCAAACAACATTATCTTAAAGCTTACCAAAATAAAGTCTAGGATTTACTAGAATATTTTGAATCTCTCAATATAAAAGCAATTCCCAGGGAGAAAAATACACATGCAGACTTGTTGGCTTCAGTAGGGGTAAACTTCTTCCCTATAAGCAATGTCATCCAGAAGTAAAAAATAGTCAGGCTTATCTATAGACCTTCTGTGCCAGACAGGGATACCTTCTAGTAAGTTTTTGAGAATGATCAAAAAATAGTGGACTTCCTCCTCCATGAGATGAATTTCTCCAATGATAGAATGGCCAAAAATGAAGAAGATGAGGACATCATCCAGTTAAAAAATAACCACATCCCAAAAGGGTTGGTTACTCTTGAAAGCCTATTTGATAATAATGACAGGTCTACTGGCCACAAAATGAAAGTCGACAAACATAGATACAAGGAAGCTCAAATGGAGCCTGACAAGGCCATCAAATTAGGAGTGAACACTACGGAAGTAGAAATGGAGGAAATTAGAGAATTGTGCAAAGAATTCCCGGACATCATTGCTTGGACCTACAGAGACCTAAAGGTCTATTCCAAAGAGACAATCCAACACATGATCAAGCTCGAGGAAGGTGCAAGGCCATTTTGGCAAAAAAAATGGCCAGTAAATCCCAAAATCAAAGCCTTAATGAAGTAGGAGCTGCTAAAACTCCTCGAAGCTAAAATTATTTACCCAATCAAGCATTCGACATGGGTTGCTAACCTGGTCCCAGTTAGGAAGAAGAATGGAGACATCTAGCTGTGCGTCAACTTTCATAATTTGAACAAGACTTGCTAAAGTATCATTACCCTCTCCCATAGATTGATCAAATCCTACACATAGTAGTGGGAGCAGAAAGGTTCTCACTCCTAGATGGCTTCTCTGGGTACAATCAAGTATGGGTCAAATATGAAGATCAATTTAAAACCACATTCACAACTAAGTGGGGAACGTTTGCTTACCAGAGAATGCCCTTTGGGTTATCCAATGTTGGAGCAACTTTCCAAAGAGCTATGGATGTGGCATTCGGAGAGTTGGTAAATAAAATAATAGTGATTTACCTAGATGACATGACAAGTTTTCTCTCACCAAAAGAAGATCACATAGCACATCTCAGAAGTGTATTCAAGAAATACAAGGAGTTTGGCATCTCCATAAATCCTAGAAAATCAATCTTCACTGTGGAAGAAGGACTTCTACTTGGCCATGTTGTCTCTAATTCTAGTCTAGCCATAGATCCTAACAAGGTGAAAGCACTATTAGATCTCCCTCTCCCCCCGAACAAAAAGGGCTTATAGTCATTCTTCGTCCAGATCAATTTTGTGCACAAATTCATAGCTGATTTTGCGCAAATCATCAAACCGATGACAGAACTTTTAAAAAATGATGTCATGTTCAAGTGGATGGATGTGAGGAAACAAGCCTTCCAGAAGATCAAAGAACAGATAGCTCAAGCCCCCATCTTGGTAAATCCAGACTATTCTAGGGATTTCATTCTATATGCTATAGGTGAACAAGAAAGCTACGTTGTAGTACTCACGTAGAAGGGAGCTGACAATGAAGAAAGGCCCATAGCTTTTTGAGTCAAACTATGCAGGAACACGAAGAAAAATATAACTTCATTGAAAAATAGATATATGCAATAATGAAGTCTCTAAAAAAATTTAGGCATTTCTTATCACAGAGTAGGGTAATCATCTATACAATCCACCCCGATGTACGAAGCTTCATCATACAAGGAGAGCTCGGTGACACAAGAGCTAGTTGGGTGACCAAAATACAAGAATATGATGTAGAAATACATCCGACCAAACTAGTAAGAGGTAGAGCATTATGCCAAGAACTCACCAAGCAAGCTACAACAAATTATATAGCTTGTCATACTCAAGAAGCAACAACATATAAAGATCAACCTATAGAACAACTTGACTGGTGTTGTGGTTGACCCACAACACACCCCAAAATTGGGGACCCACCTTTTTTGCAGGTTTTTGGAGAAGATCTCAGGGACCCAGATGCTAAAATGAAGAAAAAAGAAGGAAATGCCTAAGTGGTGAAAGGTGTCACGAAATCGTGACATACTATGCCATCGCGACCAAAACCGGAAAACCGTAGCGAAATCGTGACATGTCGGAAAATCGCGGTCAACGCGGTCAACGGCAACAAAACAGAAAAGATGTCACGAAATCGCGACATGTCGGTGACAAATTTGAAAAGGCGTAACGAAATCGCGACGTGTCGGTGGCCAAGATAAAAAGGGTGTCGCGAAATCACGACGTATCACTGAGAAGAAAAGAAAGGGGTCACGAAATCGCGACATGCTGATGCTTAGAATTGAAAATGGTCGCGATTTCACGACGAGTTTTGCAGAAATGTACGGATGATGAAAAGTGTCACGATTTCGTGACGTGTTTTGACAAAGTGTACGGAAGCGGAAAAAGGTAGCGATATCGCGACAGGTTTCGGAAAAATGTATGGATGGGCAAAATGGTCGCGATTTCACGACGTGTTTTGGCAAGGTGGCCCGAAATGGAAAATGGTAGAGATTTCGCGACATGTTTTTGCAAGTTGTACGGAAGATGAAAAACATCACGATATCGTGACAGGAAGTAGCAAAGAGACTCGAAGCGAAAAGACGTCACGATTTCGTGACCGATTGTAGCAAAGTTGTACGGAACGAGAGAAGGTAGCGATTTCGCTACATCATTTGGAAAGACGCCACAAGAGTGAAAGCAGTAGCGATTTCGCTACATTATTGTGAAAAGGGCCCGACAGAGTCAAAGTGGTAGCGATATCACTACCATATTTCAAAATAAGGCTTAAGGCCGAAGGTGGCAGCGATATCGCTACCATATTTCAAAAGAAATCTCAAGGCCGAAGGTGGTAGCGATATCGCTACCATATTTCAAAAGAAGGCTCAAGGCATATAGTGGTAGCGATATCGCTACCATATTTCAAAAGAAATACTAAGGCCAAAGGTGGTAGCGATATCGCTACCATATTTCAAAAGAAGGACTAAGGCAAAAAGTGGTAGCGATATCGCTACCATGTTTTAAAAAAGAAAACCAAAGGCCGAAGGTGGTAGCGATATCGCTACTATATTTTAAAAGAAAGTTAAAGGCCGAAAGTGGTAGCGATATCGCTACCATATTTCAAAAGGGGAATTAAGGTAGAAAACGGTAGCGATATCGCTACGAGGAGCTGCCAAAGGCGTACGGCCGAGGAAGAATGTAGCGATATCGCGACATGTCGCGATTTCGTGGCTAAGAAGCCGAACAGGTGGCGTGAATTTTTGTCAGTTTTTTTTGCAGGAAGCGTTACGAAAGGCGCAGGAAAGGCAGGACACGTGGCGCACAGGTGTCAAACTTGCAGAGGCGTTACATGCAGAGGTGGATTTCGAGCATTTTTAGAATTGAGCATGAATCAAAAGCAAGGAAAAGCGGGAATTTGAAAGGTCATCTGCAGGAAGGTGAAATGAAGCGACGAAGGAAATCGAAGAGCCGTGCCAAACATGATAAATCCAGAAATGCAGATGGTAGAAGGGGTTGGAAATTGCCGAATACAGAGTTGCAGAGACAAGAGCTTCGTGCTATTCTGGGCCTGTACTTGGGCAATTTCCTTCATTGTTCTGGAATTTTTTATGCCCTAGAATATTTTTTGAGTGTAATTGAGATATCATTTAATATAAAATACAGAAAGTTGGCATCTCATTGATGAGAAAGAAGGAGTCACTTTTGCATGCATGATTTAATGTCTATCTTTCCCTTCCAGATTTCTTAGGTTTTTAGGTGAAGTTTAATGCAAGATCTCTTGGTTGCTTCATGCGAATGCCTGAATCTGGAATTATAGTAGAAACCCTCGAGACCCGCACCTAGCCTATTTGGATTGTGTGAATGTGCAGGTTCATTAGGTTAGGTTGTATGTAGAAAGCCTCAGTATCTTCGGTTTCATCAAGTCAATGACAGCTTCCTGATTGTAATTTAATTTTGTTTTTATTTATTTTGTTTTGCTTTTCAAACCCGTACTTTGTTTTCAGCAGTTTAATTACTGTATTCAAATAAAAAGTTGAAAATCCATCAGAATTAAAGATTAGAACAGATTTTATTCATTTTGAGTCCACTGAAAATTCAAAGTTAATAAACCACAGTGCCCCTTGTTAACATCCACTTGCAAACCCTAAGGTGTTCTTAGCATTTCATTTTAACAACATCATTGATGATCAAAATCAGCATAATAAGAACCTTGGAGAAAATGTTTTTTCTTTGCAAGCAGAGGATTTAGGACTCGGATCCTACAGGAGAGTGTGCTTTCACAATCGGGTGAAAACACCACTCAACATATTGGCGCTAGAAGGAGGGCCAAATTGGTTTATTTGCTTTTGATTTTTATATCTGATTATTTTGTTTTTGATTTAATTCTGAAATTATTTAAGGCTAAACTGCAACACTATTTTTATTTGCAGGTTTTCTTGGAAATAGCCGAGGATTCTATCAGGCAGACTGGACCCACCAAGGCGTATTGCAACCAGGTCCCAAAAAACCAGGGAAACCATTTTTCACGACCTTACTGGCACTCCCAAGAATAAAACCAAGCAAGTTGTAGGTTCACCAGTTGCAAAAGACCTGTTTTCTCCAGGAACATCGAGTGGACCTACGCCAGTAATATCTGTTGCCCCTAGTGTGCCTATAGTAAGTACTATTTCTACTGCTATTGTAGGTCTGTCTTCATCAATTCTGAGTCAAATGGCTCAAGCTCCAGCAGCTCCTTGGTATGGAGCCAATAATACTCCTTTGAACATTGTTGGGGATATCCATGAAATCCCCAAGAACATTGAAAGATTTTTGCCCAAGTATAAACCAGATGGCCTGAGAACAGCAGAAGAACATATCCAAGCCTATAGGGATGTTTTAATTAGGATGCAAGTCCAGCATGAAGATGTAGCCTGCAGACTTTTCCCCATGAGCTTGGATCCAATAGCATATGAATGGTATATATGCTTGCCAACTGGTTCAATCACCTCTTGGACACAAATGGAAAATGCCTTTGTTAACCAATTTAGATCACCCTTAGACCCTGCAACTATTTACAATCAGTTCATTACATGCAAAAGGGGTCAAGGGGAACCAATCAGGATGTTTAATCAGAGATTCCAAAAGAACTACAATAGAGCAATTAGACATTTTGCTATTGATCCTGCAGTGGCTTTGCAGATATATTTTGGAGCTTTGGACTCCATGACAGCTATGTTTGCAAGGCGCAATCCTCGGGTTACCACGCTGGCTTTGGCCTATAATGAAGCCATGACTATTGAGCAACAATTGACACCGCAAGGCTATGGGTTTACCCAGATGCCTGTGGCGGGACAGTGTGCTCCATATGGTCAAGCTCCCCAGGTTAATCAGCTCATGGCACCTCAGATGCCAAGCTTGAATCCATACACATATCAGCAGCAGTATCCACCAGCACCCGCATACACACCCACTCCAATCCAACCAATCACAGCCATCCCACCTGTTCCTGCATTTTTGCAGAACAGTCAATCAACTATGCAGGAAACTAGTCAAGTCAATCCTCAAGCCATAGTTCCCTTTCCGAATCCAACCCCGATTCAAAGTGTCAATCCATACGGGAATCAAATTCCTCAGAACCCGACCCAAATGTGGAATCAAGACCCCATTAATTATGCAAATCCAATGGGGGTTAACAGCAATGTGGTTCCACCGAAGGATATTTTTTCGAAATTCGAAGAGATCAAGAAACTAGTGCTTAAAATGAGCAATGACAGAGTTCAACAACAGAAGTATGAGTCCCATGCCCCTCACCCAAATAGAAATTTTAACAGAGGGAGGCACTGGAACACCAAGCCTAACAATGGGGGAGTTCCTGCTCCCATTGCTAATCAATTAGATGCTTCTACAGGCCCTAGCCAATCCAATTCTCTTTTGAATCTTTCAGATTTGGCATGGGAAAGAGGGTGCAGGTTGCATAACACAAAAGAGCACAATGAGAGAAATTGTCCTGAGATTGCTAGATACACTCATTGCCTTCAGGCACAAGTGGATGATTTGGAATTAGTATCAAATGAGGATCCATCGCAACATCAAGATGAGAATATTATGGTGATGGAAACAGTATATCACCAAGAAGGGGAGAGTGAGGAAGAAGAAGATGAAGTTCTGGAACAGGAGGTACAAGCTTTTCGAGATTTTAGAAAGGGAAATCATGGGTACCATTTGAGGAGTAAATCTAAAGCCCCTCAAACCTCATCAACACCTCCAAATAATTCTATTCTTCCTCCAGACACTAAGGCAAATAATAATCCTCCTCCTCCACTCAGAAAAGAAATGTCTAATGGCATGCAACAGGCAGTCAAATTAGAGAAACCAAATTATGATGTAGTGGAGGATATGAAGAAGTCCAAATCTGGCCTTTCGTTATTGGATGCAGCTAGATTACCTGGCCAAAAGGAGGCTTTGATCAAGGCTTTGAACTCATCTGATCCAAAGTGGAAAGAAAATAGAGTTGAATCCCATCTCATTTTGCGAAAGGAGAGAAGGGATGTCCCGCCATTCTTGTTGACTCTGAGAATTGCGGGTAAGAATCTGCATAAATGTTTGGTGGATACAGGTGCCACGAGCAATCTCATGCCTACAAAAATATGTAAAATGCTGGGTCTGCAGCCTGTTTCATCCAAATGTACAGTCCTGCAACTAGACAGATCAGAGGTAAATGTAGTGGGGACTTTATATGATGTCAAGATCCAATTGAACTCTGAACCAAGGGTCCAGCAGGTTGTAGACATTTTGGTGGTTAATATCCCAAGTAGGTATGGAATGCTACTTGCTAGGGACTGGATGAAAACTCTGAATGGATATTTTTCAACAGACTGCTCGCATATGTGGCTACCATGGAAGGGAATTGCAAATCAAATAAGAGTGGAAAACGAACCGAGGCTTAAAGAGATTATAACAGATTTTAATAAGCCGAATGAAGTTCAGTTTTCTGAGCCAGACCTAGGAGTTTATGCACTTGATGTTGAGGAAGCTGCTGAAGAGCTGAAAGAAGAAGTGTGTCATGATGGTTCTTCTGAAGAAAAGAATTACACATGGTTGCTCAAGTTTGATGGATCAAAGTCTAGACAGGGAGCAGGAGCTGGAGTCGAGCTCACTGGTCCAAAAGGCAAACCATTGCTAGCTGCTTACAGACTGCAATTTCCTTGCACAAACAATGTGGCAGAGTATGAAGCATTGATCTATGGTTTACGTCTAGCATTGAGCAAGCATGTTAAATGCTTGAAGGTTCTGGGGGATTCTGAGTTGGTTGTCAAGCAAATCAAAGGACAGTATACATGCCACGACAAAAGACTGAGCCTTTATAGAACTAGGGTTATGGACCTCATGGAGGAGTTTGATGCATTCAACATAGCCCTTATTTCTAGGAGAGGAAATCGAATAGCAGACTCTCTTGCAGTCGCCGCAGGCATGTTAAACCCGGTGGATATAAAAAAATGTAAAAAGTTTTCCATTGAGCTGGTTCCTTGTCCATCAATACCTGATAATGTAAAGAATTTCTAGGTTTTTGAAAGTGACAGACATATTTTCAAGTTTGTCACAAACTCAGGTATTTTTGAAAATCAGGTGATTGATGAGGAACAAAGGTGGCAGGATGAAACAGAAGAAAGTGAAACTGCGTATCAATCCAATAAAATTCCTAAAGACGTGGTTTCATTGGAAAAGATGTTCGACATGGAATGCAAGAACAAGAAAAGAAAAAGAGTCCCACTCCCCAAAGATGCATGTGATTCAATTAATCTTGGGAGTGCAAAAAATCCAAAGGAGGTGTACATAGCAAAGGCATGTACAGAGGAAGAAAGGAGCAATATAATACAGGCATTGAAGCATTACATAGATTGTATTGCTTGGAATTACAATGAGCTGAAGACTTACAATCAGAACATTATCACACATACCATCCCTTTGAAGCCAGACTCCAAGCCTTTTAGGCAAAGACAACGAGTTGTTAACCCGCTATTGGAGCCTTTGATTGAAAAGGAGGTTAAAAGGTTATTGGAAGCGAAAATCATTTTTCCTGTTAGGCACTCAACCTGGGTGGCCAACCTCGTTCCAGTGAGGAAAAAGAGTGGAGAGATTAGGCTGTGCATAGATTTTAGAAATCTTAATAAAGCCTCCCAGAAAGATAATTATCCATTGCCATCAATCGATGAAATTCTGCAAATGGTAAATGGATCAGAAATGATGTCCTTTCTCGATGGGTATTCTGGGTACAATCAAATTCTTATACATCCAGATGACAGGATGAAGACAGCCTTCACTACCAAGTGGGGGACATTTGCATATAAGAGAATGCCATTCGGACTGTTAAATGTTGGTGCAACTTTTCAACGTGCCATGGATTACGCATTCAAAGGGCTAATAGGCAAATGCATCATCGTGTATGTGGATGATATCCCAGTTTTCTCGAATAAGAGAGAGGATCATGTTAAAGATTTAAAGAAAGTGCTTCAAAGATGCAGAGAACATGGAATTTCCTTAAATCCCAAAAAGTGCATTTTCGGAGTGATAGAAGGGAAATTGCTGGGTCACATTATTTCAAAGGAGGGAATATCCATCGACCCAGAAAGGATACAAGCTATCCAAGACCTACCTCTCCCGAGCAGTAAGAAAGAATTGAGATCTTTCTTTGGGCAAGTCAATTTTGTGAGGAAGTTTATCTCTAGCTTTGCTGAGATAGCTAAACCTTTAAACCAGATGCTCAAGAAAGATGTGGATGTAAAGTGGAACGAGGAAAGTAGAGTGGCTTTCCAAAATATCAAAGATGCCATTTCCAGAGCCCCTGTCCTGATAAGCCCAGACTATTCCAAGCCTTTTTATATTTATGCTTTTGCATCAGAGCACTCCTTTGCGAGTGTCTTAACCCAAAAAGGCGAAGATAGTGCCGAAAAGCCCATAGCATTTTTAAGTGCCCCCATGAAAGATGCCCAATTAAGGTATTCAATCCTTGATAAGCAAATGTACGCACTTTTTAAAACTGTGAAAAAATTTAGGCACTACATCGTGCACAGCAGAATTATTGCCATTGTGCCCGATTCTGCTGTCAAGACCATGTTTTTACGGGAATGAACTAGGTGAAAAGAGAGGAAAGTGGATTTCAACCATCCAAGAATTTGATCTCGAAATCCAACCAATGAAACTAGTTCGAGGACAGGGACTGGCGAAGGCGATCGCAGAAAACAATCCACAAATAACAGGTCAATGCTCAAACACAGAATACATGGCTAAGGAGGACTGGTATGTTGATATTGTGCAATTTTTATTGACTGGTAAGTGTCCTTCTAATCTGAATTCAACACAGAGAAGAGCTTTAAGGCTTAAGTCTGTTAACTATCTAATAAAGTCTGGTGTGCTTTACAGGAAAAATCACGAAGGTATCTACCTGAGGTGCTTGAACAAAGAAGAAGCTGCCAGGGTGTTGCAGGAATTTCACGGCAAACATGGAACTGGTCATGGTGCAGCCAATGCTATAGCACACCAAATCCTGCGAGCAGGATATTACTGGCCCCATATTTTCAAAGATGCACATGCCCATGTGCGATCTTGTCATATCTGTCAAGTAGCGGCAAATAGAGAAAGGAATGCAGCCATGCCGTTGCAACCTGTAGTTGAAATGAGACCGTTTGCACAGTGGGGACTGGATTTTATCGGGGTTATTAACCCAAATTCTTCTGATTCTCACAAATTCATTTTGACAGCTACAGACTATGTACAAGGTGGACAGAAGCGATTCCTACTAAACATGCCACCACAGACGTTGTGATTAAATTCCTTGAGGATCAAATTATAACAAGATTTGGAATGCCCGATTCTATTGTCAGTGACAATGGTAAAGCTTTCATTTCTACACAATTTGCAGATTGGGCATATGATAACAAAGTGAGCTTGAAATTTGCATCCAATTACTATCCTCAAGGAAATGGGTTGGCCGAGTCTTCAAATAAGAATTTGTTGAATACTATTAAGAAGTTGCTGGAAAAGAACCCTCGGGACTGGCATAGCCAATTAAAGTTTGCCCTTTGGGCAGATAGGACCAGAGTGAAAGAGTCCATAGGGAATACTCCCTATCATTTGGTCTATGGGCAAGACCCGATATTTCCAGAAAATTTGAGGTTGCAGACTTTACATTTCATACAAGAGTACATGGGGACAGATGATCAAGTTGAAGCCAGGTTGAGCCAGTTGTTGCACCTTGATGAAAAGAGAGAAGAGGCCATGAATCACATGAATAAACACCAGGAAGTCATCAAGAGATGGTTTGATAGAAGGGCCAAAGTTAAATCATTCAGAATTTCAGATTTGGTATTACTATGGGACAAAAGACATGAGGAAAAAGGAAATCATCAAAAGTTTGATTGTCTTTGGTTGGGCCCATATCAGATTTCAGAGATTCTTGGGAAGAATACCTTCAGGCTAAAAACCTTAGAAGGGAAATATTTCATGCTACCGGTTAATGGGCAGATTTTAAAGCATTATTTTAGCCCCTAGGTTGTTAGATTTTGATATTATTCTTTTGGTTTTGGTGGGGATTTTCAGATTTTGTTTTTATTTAGGATTGTTAGCCTAGCTAGGATTTTGGTTGTGGATTTGATTTCAATTGACATGTTTTGTTAATTATTGATAAAAAGACAAAAATAAAAAGAAATAAATTGAGATGTCAACTTATGCTTAAGGTTAGGAGAGTATGAAATATTGGAATTGTCTTGTAAAAGCTCCACAAGTAACACAAGCATATTAAATTATATTGTTTGATTTTGTGATACATGAAAGAGTCAGTTTTGCATGACAAATCATTTCATTCACAATTCAAGAAGTAATGCATTCATATTCCATCTCACCTCACATACATCTCATCTTAGTTACATATGCATCTTAGGTACAAGCCATTGAAGTATGTCAAATCCTCTTAGGGTTGTGTTATAACATATATGTAAGTGAATCCTAAGGTTGGAAACTGAGTCTTGAGATATCTAGAATCAAGCACGCCCCATACATTAAAAAGGATCTTGAGCAAAATGATCAAAACCTAACTTGGAAGAAAGGGTTGGGCGAAAGTGGTTTTCATGTCTATCCTATTATGCAACATGATCCTTAAAACAGTGGTTTTGACCACTTCCATAGAGCTTAAAGCCTAAAATCAGAGTAGTAAGGATAGGGTTAAATCCTCATCAAACTTAGGTTGAGGATCCAATTCCCCAAAGCTTTGATTTGACCCACATGGAGTAGTAAGGATAGGGCATAAATTCTCATCTCGGTTGGTTGAGAATCTGATTCCCCAAAGCTCTTATGTTTCATTTCATAATAAATCTTGGATTGTAAGGATCGTACTATTTGTCCTCTGCAAAGGATGGGTAGTCATCCCCAAGGTCTAAGCAACAAAATTAATATTTTCCATTTACATCTAAAGCTTGGATTGTAAGGATCGTACTACATGTCCCTAACCAGGATGGGTAGTCATCCCCAAGGTCCAAGAAGTAAAATATATATATATATATATAATATATAAATAAATAAATTTTCCCATCTCATCTTTATATTGGATTGTAAGGATCGTACTACTTGTCCTCTACAAAGGATGGGTAGTCATCCCCAAGGTCCAAGGAAATGAAGATAAGTTTTGGATTGTGGGGTTAGATATGCCCATGCATGGCATCATGTCTTGCTTAAAAAACAAGACCACTGATTGTCTAGAGGGTTAGACTAGCATGACTATTTCTTCCATAATTGGTTTAATTATTTTGCTTAAAGTGAGGTAATGAACTCTAAATCAGAATAGTAAGGATAGGGTTAAACTCTCATCTCGGTTGGTTGGGAGTCTGATTCCCCAAAGTTCTGATTTCACATTCACTTGCACATGGATTCTGGATAGTAGGGACTCATAACCAACTTTGGGATACAATAAGGAAATGAACTAGTGGATCCTAAGAGGGTTTGGCAATCTTGAATGCTTGTACATAATAATAGAAGAGTGACCATACCTTTTATGAAAGCAAAATCTCCTAGCACATTCATTAGGGTACACACATCATTCACCATCCCACATATGCATGCATGCAAAACTGATAATGGAGTGTGGATCAATTTCAAATAATAGGGAAAGAAATTCATTGCACACATTGAGCTAATACTTGATGATTCTGATAATTCATGTACTTCTGATTTTTGGGCATTTGTTATATTGCTTATGTGCTAACACATGTTTTCAGGTTTGTGATATGTTTCAGATTGGGTTCTCATTAAAATGCTCAAGAGCATTTGACAGCAGAGTCGCCATTTGTTGTGGTTGATCCACAACACACCCCAGAATTGGGGACCCACCTTTTTGCAGGTTTGCAGAGAAGAATCTCGGGGACCCAGATGCTAAAATGAAGAAAAAAGAAAGAAATGCCTAAGTGGTGAAGGTGTCACGAAATCGCGACATACTACGCCATCGCGACCAAAATCGAAAAATCGTAGCGAAATCACGACATGTCAAAAAATCGCGGTCAACGGCAAAAACAGAAAGGATGTCACGAAATCGTGACGTGTCGGTGACAAAGAAAAAAAGGATGACGAAATCGTGACGTGTCGATGGCCAAGATAAAAAGGGTGTCACGAAATCGCGACGTATCGCTGAGAAGAAAAGAAAGGGGTCACGAAATCGCGACATGCTGATGCTTAGAATTGAAAATGGTCACGATTTCGTGACGAGTTTTGCAGAAACGTACGGATGATGAAAAGTGTCACGATTTCGCGACGTGTTTTGACAAAGTGTACGGAAGGGGAAAAACGTCGCGATATCGCGACGGGGAAAATGTATGGATGAGCAAAATGGTCGCGATTTTGCGACGTGTTTTGGCAAGGTGGCCCGAAATGGAAAATGGTAGCGATTTCACGACGTGTTTTTGCAAGTTGTACGAAAGATGAAAAACGTCGCGATATCACGATAGGAAGCAGCAAAGAGACTCGAAGCGAAAAGACGTCGCGATTTCGCGACCGATTGTAGCAAAGTTGTATGGAACGAGTGAAGGTAGCGATTTCGCTACATCATTTGGAAAGACGCCACAAGAGTGAAAGCAGTAGCGATTTTGCTACATTATTGTGAAAAGGGCTCGATAGAGTCAAAGTGGTAGCGATATCGCTACCATATTTCAAAAGAAGGCTTAAGGCCGAAGGTGGTAGCGATATCGCTACCATATTTCAAAGAGAAGCTTAAGGCCAAAGGTGGTAGCGATATCGCTACCATATTTCAAAAGAAGGCTCAAGGCATATAGTGGTAGCGATATCGCTACCATATTTCAAAAGAAAGATTAAGGCCGAAGGTGGTAGCGATATCGCTACCATATTTCAAAAGAAGGCTCAAGGCATATAGTGGTAGCGATATCGCTACCATATTTCAAAAGAAAGATTAAGGCTGAAGGTGGTAGCGATATCGCTACCACATTTTAAAAGAAGGCTTAAGGCCGAAGGTGGTAGCGATATCGCTACCATATTTCAAAAGGGGACTTAAGGTAGAAAATGGTAGCGATATCGCTACGAGGAGCTATCGGATGCGTACGGACGAGGAAGAGTGTAGCGATATGTGAGATTGCGACATGTCGCGATTTCACGGCTAAGAAGGTGAACAGGCGGGTAGGCAGTTTTGTCGGGTTTTTTGCAGGAAGCGTTACGGAAGGCGAAGGAAAGGCAGGACACGTGGCGCACAGGTGTCAAACTTGCAGAGGCGTTACATGCAGAGGTGGATTTCGAGCATTTTTAGAATTGAGCGTGAATCAAAAGCAAGGAAAAGCGAGAATTTGAAAGGTCACCTGCAGGAAGGTGAAATGAAGCGACGAAGGAAATCGAAGAGCCATGCCAAACATGATAAATCCAGAAACGCAGATGGTAGAGGGGTTGGAAATTGCCGATTACAGAGTTGCAGAGACAAGAGCTTCGTGCTATTCTGGGCCTGTACTTGGGCAATTTCCTTCTTTTTGTTCTGGAATTTTTTATACCTGGAACATTTTTTATTGTAATTGAGATATCATTTAATACAAAATACAGAAAGTTGGCATCAGATTGATGAGAAAGAAGGAGTCACTTTTGCATACATGATTTAATGTCTATCTTTCCCTTCCAGATTTCTTAGGTTTTTAGGTGAAGTTTAATGCAAGATCTCTTGGTTGCTTCATGCGAACGCTTGAATCTGGAATTATAGTAGAAACCCTCGAGACCCGCACCTAGCCTATTTGGATTGTGTGAATGTGCAGGTTCATTAGGTTAGGTTGTATGTAGGAAGCCTCAGTATCTTCGGTTTCATCAAATTAATGACAGCTTTTTGACTGTAATTTATTCTTGTTTTTATTTATTTTGCTTTGCTTTTCAAACCCGTACTTTGTTTTCAGCAGTTTAATTAATGTATTTAAGTAAAAGCTGAAAATCCATCAGAATTAAAGATTAGAACAGATTTTATTCAATTTTGAGTCCACTGAAAATTCAAAGTTAATAAACCACAGTGCCCCTTGTTAACATCCACTTGCAAAACCTAAGGTGTTCTTAGCATTTCATTTTAACAGCATCATTGATGATCAAAATCAGCATAATAAGAACCTTGGAGAAAATGTTTTTTCTTTGCAAGCAGAGGATTTAGGACTCGGATCCTACAAGAGAGTGTGCTTTCACAATCGGGTGAAAACACCACTCAACAACTGGCTATATGAGTTGATCGAGTATTTCCAAACTATAAAATACCCAACCAACTTGAAAACTTCACAAAGGAGACGATACTACATCTAGACCCTAAAATACACCCTGCTCCTTGAAGGACTATACAAAAAAAATTGGATGGAGTGATGCTCTAATGTGTAAATGAAAATAAAAAAAAGAAGATCCTAGAGGAATTCCATGGTGGCTCATCTGGAGGGCACTATTCAGGAAGGACCACTACCTTAAATATCATCAGAACTAGATGCCACTAGCCCACTATTTTCATAGACACCTTCATAATAACAAGGAAATGTGAAGAATTCCAAAGATATGTCAGAAAAAATAGGAATGCTCTGATGCCCTTGAATCCCATCCAAGTCAAAGAACCTTTTTAGCAATGGGGGTTGGATTTTATGGTAATAATAGATCCCAACTCATCCATTGGACATAAATACATTATGATGGCTACCAACTACTTCACAAAGTGGGTAGAAGCAATACCTACCAAGAGAGTAGACCAAGAAGTGGTAATGAAATTTGTGAAAATTTTAATCATAATATTTGGCATACCTAATGCATTAGTCACAGAAAATGGCTCCTTCTTCATAGGTTTCAAGATGATCGACTTTGCATGCAAATATGGGATCCACCTAAAGACATCCTCAAACTATTATCCTTAGGAGAATGGACTAGTTGAGTCCATAAACAAAAACCTGCTCAGGATTTTGAAGAAAACTTTGAAATATAATAAGAGAAGTTGGCACTCTATGATAAATCAAGCACTTTAGGTTGATAGAATTACCATAAAAAATTCTATCAAAACATTCGCCTACTCTTTGATCTATGGCAAAGAATTAGTCCTTTTGATACACATCGAGATACCAGCCTTTAAGCTGCTTAATCAAACTGGTACTAAAGAGACACAACCAATGGAGAATAGGCTAATCCAACTCCTATAGTTGGGGCACAGAAGGAACAAGCCTATAATCACTACCAAAAGCATACAACTACCACAAAGGGATGGTTTTATAAAAATAACACCCCAAGGAAATTTAAGGTGGGAGACTCTGTCCTCATATGGAATGAGAAGAAGTCTAAACCTAGAAATAATGATAAATTTGATGTATTATAGGAAGGTCCTTTCAAAATAATAGAAGATAAGCAACACAAATCCTTCCAGTTGAGATATAAATAGGTCTAGGTTCAACCTATCCTTGTCAACAACTTCCATATAAAGTTTTACTACAAGTAAAGGGTCCCTTTCACCTTGTATGTATTTTATGTAAATATTTGTTTTCTTTCAATATTTCAAGGCAAAATGTCATGATGGCATGACTTTTCAATGCACAATGGCCCCTTCAAGGAAATTTTTTGTGATCTCATGACTTTTGGGCAGCTGGAAACTTTGCCAAGGCAAAGTGTTGCAATGGCACGACTTTTTGGTGCATAATGGCCTCTTCAAGGAAATTTATCATGATCTCATGACTTTTGGATAGTTGGGTGCTTCGCCAAGGCAAAGTTTCACGATGACATGAATTTTTGGTACACAATGGCCCCTTTAAGAAAATTTGTCGTGATATCATGACTTTTGGACAGCTGGGTGCTTTGCCAAGGCAAAGTTCCATGATGGCATGAATTAACACCATGTCAGACTTGGCACTATTGGATAGGTAGAAAGCACCACATCAGACCAGTCTGGCATTGTTGAACAGGTAGAAAGTGCCATGTCAGACCAACTAAGGACTTTTGGCAATAAAGGCAATGGCCTCAAGACTAGATAAAACATTCTTTTTAAGGTACCATTGTACCCACTAATTGGCCCAAAATAGAAGTGGCACAAATTTATTGGCCTAGGATAGAAATGGCACCAATTTATTAGCCTAGTATAGTAGCAGAGCGGATCATTGGTCTAAACCAAAAAGGACAACTCAAGGTTGGTAGTTTTTTAAATACTGGCACACAAATCAAGACTCTTAATAATATTTAAACTTTGTATTGGGATGATTACCACCAACCATAATTTTTCCATGCTAGCTTGACAATTATTACATGCCATTTTGGCATGAGCATCCATAGCCGATTATATCACTTATCTTCCATCTCCTTTCTTCATATTCCACATTCCCTATGTTTTCCCTACTCATCCTAAAAATCTCTGCAACACACTGCTAAGCATACCCCTGACTGTTCCTATCTACTAGGCTATGAAATATAATCATGGCATCCACACCCCTACTACTTCTTTGACCGCACCTTCAAATAAAAAATGAATCTCAAGCAAACAAGTAAGCAACTTCGTGGACCCTGACAATTACATTATAGATGTAAAGATAACATGGAAAGATCTAGAGAAAATTTGAAAGGATATAGTTTCCAGGATGGCCATGGATGTTTCTCTGTCTAGTCTGAGTATATTTCCTCACCATTCTTTACTTTACTGGTACATCTACCCCCAAGTTCACTCCTATCCTGAGCTAATACAGGTGATGGCAAAGATGTATAATTTCAAGCATAGGGTAGTAAAAAACTACAAGGGGGAAGCCATTTTCACGCTTTACCCTGACATGGACAGGGTCATCTTTGCCTATGAAAGGAAGCATGTAGTTCCCTCCATCTAGATCGATCCTGCCAACTTTACCAAGTATTATATCAATTCCTCAAACATAAGGGCTTTCCTATAATAGCACCTATTAGACACTCTTTCTGAGAAATCTGTGTCAAAATACCCTATTCCCCTATCCAAGTTCAAATACAAAGAACTATTTTCTATGTTGGCCATGGTGGTGGGATTGGAATATGACACCCAAGTATACGAGTGGCAAATTGTAATGGCACAGTGTATGTCTAACCCTAATTTCTATGACAAAACATGTGTATATTCGAGTAGAGTGCCTCTTTTCTTTGACTGGTTGATGTACCTAGCCCAACAGCTACACATAGGTCTTTTCAAACTACAAAAGGAGATCCCAGATGCATTTAGGTATTCTTCGTATCTAGTATGGATATTTTTCTTCTTTCAAGCCAAGAATTTAGTTTCTATTCCACCACCACAAAATATCAAAAATGGGAACACCTACCAATATGTGAATGGATACCGCTTCTTTAAAATGTGGGTTCATATTACTACTTTAACATAGAATTATTAGGTCCTTATATTAAAATCATAAATGGATATACACCAAGAATTCCTAAGCAAATGCAAGACATCTTGAGACACCCTCATACAAAATAAGGAGACTGGTTCATCCTGATATAGGGGGTAGTCATTCGGCTCTATGGATTCACAAAGAAGCCTTTCTTGTTGCCTTACTACGTCACCAAGAAAATTTTTGCTCTAGAGTATGTAAGGAAAATATATTTCATCAACAATAAGTTTGGTACAAGTTCTCAGAGGACATATACTTGCCTCATGCCCTTCCAGTATGAGGGAGTAACAGTGTCAAAGAAGGAAGACCATGAGCAAATTTCTCAAGTTCTAAAGGGCCTAAAATTGATCTAACTACCACAAAAATGGAAATATGACCCTAAGGACAAATTCACCTAGAGATAGGACACCCTAAATAAGGCTCCTTTCAAAAAATTCCATGCCTCTGATAGGAAAATTGGCAAAAAAGGCAGAAATAATAGTGAAGATTAGCTGCTAGAATGACATGTTGAAATATTGAAACCACTTCCTTTGTGGCATGATTTTTACAAGCACTTGGAAAATTGGATCCTAGGTTAAAACCTAAAACACAATCTCACTAGCTACATGATAAATAATATGAAGAAGAAAGGAAAATATTGGGATCATGCTAAAATATTAGCATGGTGGCAAATGAGGTGCCACATTCAAACATTCACCAGGTATGGTTTAAATATGGACACAAAATTTTCTACAAGATATGATGCAAATCATGATGAATGGTCTAAAACCCTAGCAGATAAGGTGACCTTTGGAATCAATGGAATTCCCATAAAACAAGTTGAAGGTGATACAAAACAAGACAAAGGGAAAGCAATAGCAATTGAACAAGTAGAAGTCCCCAAAAGAAAATGTCGAGAGTTCATTCTCCCTTCAGGATCAGACACAGAACCGGATGATAGTGCTCATATTGAGCATAAGAGAGGGATGATAGAGTCAAACAAAATAAAAAATAGTTAGAAAAATGAAGGGCCCAAAAAAAGAGGATAAAAGAAACGTCTTATGAAGAATCAAAATCTAAATAATTGGATCAAGATGAGGAGTCCAAAGAGCACGTAGAATCAAAAGAACATGAGGGAACTAGGGACCAGGAAAAAATAGGAGATAGTTCAAAGTAAGCTTCTTAGAAACAAAATATAGATGAACAAATGGTAAAAACCTCTGAGGAACCTCCCCCAAAGGAGACCCTAGCGAAGAGCAAACCCTGATGAAGGTAACAATTGGAGTTGACAACTCAAGACTAAAGCAAATTGCAGAAGTCTACATTGAGAAATCACAGGGAACTGAAGACATCACTACACCAAAGGCCTTAGTTATGTCTCTCATCGATCTTGATACCCCTTTTTATTCTTCTAATTCCTAGAGAAATTCCCCTCCCCATTCTAAAATTTAGGGCAATCCATCATCTTCCCATCAACCTCCACCATCACCTCAAAAAACTCTGCCAACTTCCCCATAAAAGTGGTAGACCCCATTAGCATCTCCCTCTACTAATAAAGGGTCCCCTTCTAGACAATTAGGTATGGAAGCCTCTTTATCCACCACTCCTTTCTATTATTCCACCAACCTACTAATATTCTAGGCCATGCAAACTGCTTATCCCATAAGAAACCCTACTATTGTTAAGTTCAATAAATTAAAGAAAGCCACCATAAACACCACCATATGGCTAAAGTCATGGAGCTCCTTGAGTTCCATAGATCTAGCCCATGTTTGATAAGGAATAGTGTTGGATCCCATTAGCATGCAACAATCCACAATGAAGATGACCCCACTCATGTAGAAGCCAGAAAAGAAAATGACTCTGGAGGACTACCAGGTTGAAGTGACCACAGAAGATATGACTTATCTACCCATGGATGATGAATGGAGCAAGGATCATACCCATATGGGGACAATTTATCTAAATTTAGAATACTACAAAGATGAATTCCTTCGAGCAGAGCAGTCAAGGAAGAATTTAGAAGAAGCCCTCCACTAGTAGAAAACCATAGAAAAACTTTGAAAAATGAATCTAAGAAATGGGTGTAGAGGTTCAATAAGGCCACCCCTTAAAAAGAGAAAGAAGTAAAGGATGAAGAACAAATTCAAGTATTGCAATAGCAAGTCAAATATCTTAAGAAGTTATCTAAAAATGCCAATAAAACCGATAGGTTGTCCAAAGAAAAGGTAAAAATAGTCCAAAAAGGGATGCTCGAAAAGGTCAGCAAGATAACTCTGAAGGCTAGGCCCACATTGAAATATCTCCACAAAATCAAAGATACATTGAGCTAGGTAGAAAATCAGTTTGAAGCATCAATAAATCTCTTGGCAACAAGGGTGTCAATTGCTAAAAAAATTCAAGTCCTAGAGGATAACACTTAGGCAATATCTAGATATAGAGCTCACAACAAAAATTGGTTGCAAACCAAATTGGTTTTCAAGAATTTCTTCAAGAGATAAAATTTGGTAATGAAAAGTGAAAAGATCATATAGGATTTGAGGACAGAAGCCAAATCCATCGTCAAACATGTGAGCATAGCTAAAAATTGTGGCATGGGTAGATTTTGGGATAAAAATTCAAACCTCATGGCAGAAGATGATCTGAAAGCCACTTGGAAAAAAATCTTGGAGGATGAATCAGAGATTGATAGTTGGGAAGAGCTAGTCCAAGAAGATTCAATATTCACTATGGCTTAGGATATCACCCAAATGAACTCTTGTCTACATGAATTATGCTTAATATCAAGAGCTTAGTCATATGATAAAGTTGAAGAATTGGAGTACCTATACATCACCTTCAAAGAAAAGGCAGATATAGATGAGGAGACCTAGAAGAAGGCCTGCACCACCTACAATGAGGTTGTTCTAGCAAATTACAACCAATAAAATAAAAAACAAATAAAATATAAGAAAGCCTTATCTAGCAGCATAGCACCTTCGAGTCAAATAGAAGCAAAATAATATGACGAAAGTACTCCAAAAGAATGATCACCTCAAAGCAATATTTTTGTTTATTTTTGTCTACTTGGTATCTTTCTCCTTCTTTCCCTTATTTTTTATTATTATTCTTTTTAGAAGACTTCATTCCCCAATGGATAAGGGCTCTAGGTTCTAACATCCAGCTGATAGAATTACCCTAGGAGGTGCCAAGAATGATCGTCAAAATGACCACATCTAGGTAAAGAAATAATAATCTCCTCAAGATACTAAGTGTAGATAAAAGTCACAATGGCATGACATTTTGAAGGCAAGAGTAAGTTGAGGTAGAAAGTCATGATAGCATGATATTTTGAAGGCTCGATGATATACTAAGGCAAGAAAGTCATAAAAACATGACATTTTGAAGCCCATAGAGTGGACTAAGTGTTGGACATTTTGAGTCCTTAAATTTAAAGTTGCCATTGATGTCAAGTAATGAAGTCATCATTGAATGTCAAGGAATTTGTCAAGAAACAAGTTATCAAAGTTGTCATTTATATTGTGGAAGAAGATTCTAATAAATTCAAGATCAAGAGGAACAATGCAAAGGTTATAGGAAAAGAGCTTCATAATATTTTTAAATATTATGTGGAAGCATAAGTTAAATTTTTTTAATAAAAACCCAAGGAATTTTATTTGCAAAGTTAAAGGGAGGTTTAATATTTATTTGATAAATTATTTAAATTCAAAATGAATTTAAATTTTATAAATAAATATTATTTATACCAAGGTGCAAAGTGAAATATGGTTTATATAAAACCATAGGGTTTAAAGAATTAATTTATAAAATTTAAATTCAAAAGAATTTAAATATTTTATAAATTAACAAATGTTCAAAGGAAATTCATGCAACGACGACCAAAGACATTGAGAGTAAATTGAGCACCGACATCATGCATGAAGGAAGAAATTTAGTATAAAATATAATGCCTTGGAGGCATTTCCAATTACCATTTTGCTCAATGACAAAAATGTGCAATTGTGTTTGAGTCTGTAAGGAAGAAAGAGCAATGAAAATATTGTGTATGCATAAGCAAAAATAGCCAATGTGTGGCTAGAGACAACAAACGTAGCCAAGGAGTGGCTAGAGATAGAAAACGTAGCCAAGGAGTGGCTAGAGATAACAAACATAGCCAAGGAGTGGCTAGAGACAACAAACGTAGCCAAGGAGTGGCATAAGGTAGTGAATGTAGCCAAAGAAGTGGATAGAAACAACAAACGTAGCCAAGGATTGGTGCAAGGTAGCAAACGTAGCTAAGTATTGGTGCAAGGTAATTAGCATAGCCAAGGTGTGGCTCATGAAAATGAGCATAGCCAAGGAGTGGTGCAAGGCAGCTAATGTGTGGCTTGAGACAGTAAATGTAGCAAGACACAGTTTGATGCAGTTAACAAAACCAAGGTGAGGCATGGCCTGAAGCAAGTGAAGGCATAAGGTGTGGAGGCTCCAAGGGAGAACGCAACTCCACAGTGGTAACAACCAAGAAGAAGGAACTTGGAATAAGAAGCGCTTCAAGCATCAATAAATCTAGTAACACTTTATTATTGTGATCTTTTATTTTAATTTAGGATAAGGTTGAATAAAGGAGAAATAAGGTTGTAATTAATTTGATGATTGCCTAAATTAAAAGGGAGTATTTATTATAAAGTGTTGAGGTGAAAATATTTACTTGTGGGTAAAATATTTTTACTTTAGAAAAGAGGAAAAATAAATTATTGCATTATCTTATCAAAAGAATTATCTTTAATGCAATAATAAGTTTAAGGAGTTATAAGTAGAAATAGCTTTGTGCTTTGAAAAACAAGAGAGTGAAGAGACTTATGCTTGAGAAGTGAATATTCAAAATAGTATGGTGTTGGATATTATTTTGAGATTGGAGTAATAAGGTATGCTCATGAATTAATATATGCATTATATTATCATCTAATACTTTTGATATTGACAAAGGAATATTGTGTTATTGTGGCATATTCTTGAAGGTCATCATTATCAAGAAAAAGGTATGGGCATATTTTTCAATGCTCAAGTTGATTTGTTGTTTTCTGGAAAATAAGTTTGGAGTAAAAAGGACTTGCTTAGGGTTTCCTTTTGAGTGTGTTTGAGTGATTGCTTCAAGGTTTTATGGAATAAATAAGTGTGGTTAAAACCTTGTCTTATGAGCATTGTTGTTGAAGCCATTGGTTGTATGAAGAACTTGAACTAGGGTTTGAGTATTATTGCTATGTGAAGATTGTTTTATGAGAATTATTGTTGAAATGACTTTGTTGAGAATATTTGGATAGGTTCTGAGTGGACCTATTGATTAGATTTTAACAAGTTTTGAGTGGACCTATTGAGAATATTTGAGCAGGTTCTGAGTGGACCTTTTGAGTAGATTTAAGCAAGTTATGAGTGGACTTGTTGAGTAGATTTGAGAAAGTTCTGAGTGGACTTGTTGAGAAAATTTGAGCAAGTTCTGAGTGGACTTATTGAGTATATTTCATCAAGTTTTGAGTGGACTTGTTGAGTATATTTAAGCAAGTTTTTAGTGGATTTATTGAGTAGATTTGTGCTAGACCGAAGGACTATGTTTAGTGCAGATTTGAGACAGAGCTTTGGAGGTGATAAAGTAGAGAGGACAGTAGTCTCCAGTGGATAGATATCCATTAGCCAGGGCAGTGAGGATAGGTCTTCTAAGTGGGGACAAGAGTCTTTAATGGAGAGAGATCCACAAGCCAGTGCAGTGGAGGTAGTAGTCTTCTAGAGGATCACCAACTAGATCATAGGAGAATGAGTTCTCCTGTGGATAGAGATATATGAACCTAATTTAGGGGATCAACATCTCCTTTGGACAGAGGTCCATAAACATTGTAGGGAAAGGATTCCTAAGAGATTATTTGAGAAAAATTTATAAGAAATATTTTCTCCATGGAGGTAGCCATATTTGGGTGAACCATGTTAAATTGGTGTCTCTATTGTGTGTGGTGATTTGTAAATTTCTTTGATTACTGTTGTTGATATTGCTATCTATACATTGCATAATATTGATTTGGAAAGAAAAGTAAAATGTGCTCTTATACTGTTCACCACCCCTCTTAGTATAAGCTTGTGTTCTTCAATTGGTATCAGATCGGGTTCCTTCAGAAGAGTTTAACAACTTGAAGAAAAAGCTAATAAGAACATAATAGATCCTAAGGAGGTGTCCTCAAATAATTTAGCACCAGTATTTGATGGAAGTGACTATATGTATTGAAGTACGATGATGAGGATCTACCTAATGGCACTTGGCAATGAAGTTTGGGAAGCATTAGAATTTGGATATGATCCCATAGTCAATCCTTCTACATATAAGGAAGGTAAGCTTCTACAAAACTATAATTCAAAAGCAATGAATGCACTTGTGAGAGGTTTGTGTAGAATAGATTCTATGAAAGTTATGCATTGTAAAACTGCAAAAGAAATATGGGATAAATTGTAAAATATTTATGAAGGAGAAAAAAGTGTTAATAAAGCAAAGATGCAAAATCTCAAAGGACAACTTGAAGAATTAAGAATGAACAAAAAGGAAAATACTAGTGCTTATCTAATTCGAATTTATGAGGTTGTTAATGATATGCAAGGACTTGGAATGAATATTGATAAATTAGATGTTTGTAATAAAGTCTTAAGAACTCTTCCAAAAATATTCAATGAACAAGTTTCTGCTATAGAAGTGTCAATGGATGGTGATACTTTGACAAGACATAATTTGCTTGGTATACTCAAAATATTTGAGATAAGAACAAAATATCCTATTTCCCAGAAGGAAGCAACATTCAAAGCAATCAATAAGACAAAGGGTAAGGAGTCAGAATCAAGTAGTGAGTCATACAGTGATGAAGAACCTAATTATGGTAGAAGAGATAAATAATATAGAAGATCCAGAGATCTAAAATCTATTAAGTGTTTCAATTATGGAAAGTTTGGACATTTTGTAATAGATTATCAAGAATCTAAGAAAAACAATGGTGAATATAAAAATAATCACAGGTATAGGGAATCAGAAAGATACAAGCACTAGAAGAAAATTAAGGATGGAAAAAGTAAACAAGGAAATAAGCTCTTTCAAATACAAAATATGAGCTACTATGCAGATAAGGCAAGTAAGTACTCAAGTGATAGTGATGCTAGTTTTTTAGACAAAGATAGATATGAAATCCTATTTATGATTGAAGAAAAAGAGCAAGATAAGAAAAAGACTCTAGTAATTCTAAAGTGTTTTAGATGTGGTAAATTTGGACATATTGAAGATGATTGTACAAGGGATGGTTATAGTTTCAGTGATGATGAATATGAGAATGCACTTTAAGGACCAGATGAAAATATTCTAATGCCATTAGAAGAGGAAGTAAGTGATCCTATAGAAGACAAGCCAATAGAAAATAAAGACATGGACGAATGCAAACAAATAGAAGAATATTCAAAAAAGGATGGTTATGATTTCAAGGGAGAACTTATTTATGCCATTTACATGGTAAAGAAGGTAAGAAAGAAACACTCTAAACTTAAAATTCAATTTCAAGAATGTGATGAAGAGAGAAGATTGCTCATAGAGTATTTTGAAAAATCAAAGGCTAAGGAACAGAGGTTCAAAGATAACTTAGAAGCAAATATATTGGAATGTGAGAAGTTAGCACAAGAAGTGGCACTACTAAAAGAGGATTTAGAGGAATCCAAGATCAAGATGAAATGTTTTAAAAACAACTCAAAGAACTTGGATAAGTTCATCAAGACACAAAAGACTACATCAAGGAAAATAGGTCTTGGATTTGAATAGGTTCAAAATAAATGGGAAGGAGAGTCAACTTCAAGTTTTGGAGGAGAAGAAACTTTAGATGAAGATACTTCAGAATAATTTAGTGTAAAATAAAGTGAGACATCCGAGGATGAGTTGAATAATAGAGAATTCAACAAATATAGGAATAATGCACAAGAAGATACATATGGAACATCAATCATAATAGATCAAGAGAGACTAAGAGACCAATGAGGTCAAGACAAGAAAACTTCAATGGAATATGCTTTCATGTCACGGGTTTGGGCACATGGCTTCACAGTGCAGGACATGGGAAAGATAGGAATATGGGAATAGATAACTTTTCCATGGGTATTGTTACTCATGTAATCAGTTTGGTCACAAGGCAATGAATTACAGGATTCATAACAGAAGAGAACATGGATTCACTAGGAGAAATCCTAAGATATTTTCACCTCAAATGAATAATAACATTAAGTGTTATAAGTGCAACAATGATGGTCACACAATAAAATGGTGTAGAGCAAACATTTCAAAAATAGGTATAAATAGGAATAGGAATAGGAACATGAATATGAATAGGAATAGGAACAGGAACAAGAATAAGAACATGGATAAGAACAGAGACAAGAATAGGAAAAAGAACATGAATATGAACAGGAATAGGAATAGGAATATGGATATGAACAGGGACAATATCAGGAACAGGAACATGGATATGAACAGGAATAGGAATAAGAATAAGAATGTAGACATGGATAGAAACATGGACATGGATAGAAACAATCAGAGGAATCATAATAATCAGATAAGAAGGAAATACGATAAAGGCAAAGAACAATGCAATTCTAGGAGTAGAAATACTCCCACCCCAGAATTAACCACCTCAAAAGGAGGTGGGGGAGGGGCTAAGCTAAGAGGCTCATTCTTAGCCCCAAGCCCCAAAGGTGACCCTTTGCCATTGATGTCAAGGGGGAGAGATTTGAGTAAGGGGAAAGACTTGGTATTTGAAGAAATCATTGAGTCAGGGGGAGTAATGTCCTAGGGGGAGCAACACAGAGGAACAAGTCAAATTTTTGGTAAATTTTTTTTGGGTTGCCATCAATGACAAAGGAGGATATTGTTGGACATTTTGAGTCCTTAAAGTTAAAGTTGCCATTGATGTCAAGTAATGAAGTCATAATTGAATTTCAAGGAATTTTTTAAGAAATAAGTTATCAAATTTGTCATTTATATTGTGGAAGAATATTCTAATAAAGTCAATATCAAGAGGAACAATGCAAAGGGCTTCATAATATTTTTAAATATTATGTGGAAGCATAAGTTAAAAGGTTTTCATAAAAACCCAAGGAAGATTATTTGCAAAGTTAAAGGGAGGCTTAATATTTATTTGATAAATTATTTAAATTAAAAATGAATTTAAATTTAATAAATAAATATTATTTATACCAAGGTGCAAAGTGAAAGATGGTTTATATAAAACCATAGGGTTTAAAGAATTAATTTATAAAATTTAAATTCAAAAGAATTTAAATATTTTATAAATTAACAAAGGTTCAAAGGAAATTTGTGTGCCGAAGTCCAAAGATGTTGAGAGTAAATCAAGTGCCGACGTCATGCATGGAGGAAGAAATTTAGTATAAAAGCTAATGCCTTGGAGGCATTTCAAATTACCCTTTTGCTTGATGATAAAAATGTGCAATTGTGTTTAAGTCTGTAAGGAAGAAAGAGCAATGAAAATATTGTGTATGCATTAGTGAAAATAGCCAAGGTATGGCTAGAGATAGCAAACGTAGCCAAGGAGTGGCTAGAGACAACAAATGTAGCCAAGGAGTGGCTAGAGACAACAAACGTAGCCAAGGAGTGGCTAGAGATAGCAAACATAGCCAAGGAGTGGTGCAAGGCAGCAAACGTAGCCAAGGAGTGGTTAGAAACAACAAATGTAGCTAAGGATTGGCATAAGGTAGCAAACATAGCCAAGGATTGGTGTAAGGCAGTGATCATAGCCAAGGTGTGGCTTGAGGTAGCAAATGTAGCAAGACATGATTTGATGTAGTGAATGAAACCAAGGCAAGATGTGGCCTGAAGCAAGCGAAGGTGTAAGGTGTGGATGCTCCAAGGAAGAATGCAGCTCCACGATGGTAACAGCCAAGAGAAAAGCATTTGGAAGAAGTGTTTCAGGCATCAATAAATCTGGTAACACTTTATTATTGTGATCTTTTATTTTAATTTAGGCTAAGGTTGAATAAAGGAGAAATAAGGTTGTAATTAATTTTATGATTGCCTAAATTAAAAATGGGAGTATTTATTATAAAGTGTTGAGGTGAAAAGATTTACTTGTGGGTAAAATATTTTTACTTTAGAAAAGGGAAAAATAAATTATTGCATTATCTTATCAAAAAAATTATCTTTAATGCAATAATAAGTTTAGGGAGTTATAAGTAGAAATAGCTTTGTGCTTTGAAAAACAAGATAGTGAAGTGACTTATGCTTGAGAAGTGAATATTCAAAATAGTATGGTGTTGAATATTATTTTGAGATTGGAGTAATAAGGTATGCTCATGAATTAATATATGCATTATATTGTCATATAATCCTTTTGATATTGGCAAAGGAATATTATGTTATTGTGGCAAATTCTTGAAGGTCATCATTATCAAGAAAAAGTTACAGGCATATTTTTCCAATGTTCAGGTTGATTGGTTGTTTTCTGGAAAAAAAGTTTGGAGTGAAAAGGACTTGATTAGGGTTTCCTTTTGAGTGTTTTTGAGTGATTTCTTCAAGGTTTTTTGGAATAAATAAGTATGGTTAAAACCTTGTCTTATGAGCATTATTGTTGAAGCCATTGGTTGTGTGAATAACTTGAACTAGGGTTTGAGTATCATTGCTATGTGAATATTGTTTTATGAGCATTGTTGTTGAAGTGACTTGTTGAGCATATTTGGACAGGTTTTGAGTGGACCTGTTGAGCAGATTTGAACAGGTTCTGAGTAGATATGTTGAGCATATTTGAGCAAGTTTTGAGTGGACATGTTGAGCATTTTTAAGCAATTTCTAATTGGACTTGTTGATCAGATTTGAACAATTTTTGAGTGGACTTGTTGAGCATATTTGAGCAAGTTTTGAGTGGACTTGTTGAGAATATTTGAGCAAGTTCTGAGTGGACTTGTTGAGCAAGTTTTGAGTGGACTTTTTAAGTAGATTTGAGAAATTTCTAAGTGGACTTGTTGAGCATATTTGAGCAAGTTTTGAGTGGACGTGTTGAGCAAATTTGTACTAGACCAAAGTACTAAGTTTAGTGCAGATTTGAGACAAAGCTTTGGAGGTGATAGATTATAGAGGACAGTAGTCTCCAGTGGATAGAGATCCATCAACAAGGTCAGTGAGGATATGTATCTTGAGTGGGGACAAGAGTCTTTAGTGGAGGGAGATCCACAATCCAGTGCAGTGGAGGTAGTTTTCTTTTAGAGGATCACCAGCTAGAGCATAGGAGGAGTTCTCTTATGGATAGAGATCTACAAACCTAATTTAGGGTATCAACATATCCTTTGGATAGAGGTCCATAAACATTATAGGGAAAGGATTCCCAAGAGATTATTTGAGAAAATTTTATAAGAAATATTTTCTCCATGGAGGTAGCCATATTTGGGTGAACCACGTTAAATTGGTGTCTCTATTATGTGTGGTGATTTATGCATTGCTTTGATTACTTTTGTTGATATTACTATCTATACATTGCATAATATTGATTTGGAAAGAAAAGTAAAAAAATTTCTTATACTGTTCACCCCCATCTCAGTATAAGCTTGTGTTCTTCAATTGGTGTCAGAGCAGGTTCCTTCAGAAGAGTTTAACAACTTGAAGGAAAAGCTAACAAGAACACAATGGATCCTGAGGAGGTGTCCCAAAATAATTTAGCACCATTATTTGATGGAAGTGAATATATGTATTTTTGAATTAGGGAAGATCGGTGCACCTAATTATGAATAAAAATATGTCTATCTATCTTATCTTGCACATGAGAATCAAACAAAAGCAAGCATATGAAAATGAAGTAATACCAAACAATAAGAAATGAAATGAAATGAGTATATTATTTATTAATTTGGTGGATAAAATCCAAGGTTACACATTAGTCACATTGAGGGCTCAAATATGATACAATTTTTACAAATTTTGGGGTGCCCAAGGATCAAATCCTCCAAGAAATTTGAGTGCACATCCAGTGCCTTTCCTCGTACCCACAATTGAGGTGGGCATGCCAATGCCACTTCTACTTGTATATTCAATATTTGATGTCTGATATTCCTTACCAATTCCTTATAATAACCTTCACCTACACACAAGGAAGCCAAATGGGTCAAATAGCAAGGGTGTATGGTGGAAAACATGCAATCCCCATAGGGGCAAAAGAACACATATATTAAAAATATATCAAATCAGATAAGAATGACTTGAAAATTTGTGGAGATGTTAAATAGGATGTTTTTATGGGATATCACCAAAAATAGATCTAAAATTGCATCTTTAGATCCCTATATTTTGCATTGCTCGCCTACAACCTGCGAAGACTAAGACAAGCAATTCCTGAACCTAAACATATCCAAAACTCATGAAATTTGGAAAGAATACATAAATGGATATTTCAAGACAACCCATATGGTTAGAGTTTCAAATTTAGGCCCATATCCACCTGCATACAACTGGGGTTCCCGGATGGGCCCTATGGACCTGCAAAAACTTAAAAATGCTATAACTTGGTCAATGTAACTCCAAATTCCATGAAATTTAAATCACAAAATAATATGATAGTCTAGAATAATATTATTAAAAAATATTAATGAAATTGTGCAAGGATTTGTCCTCATCCTGGGGGGATGGTGGTTACTGCAACTAATTAGGGGGCACCTTGGGAAGGGATACCCACAAATTCTATGCATGTTTTGCTACCAATACCACTGGTGAATGATACTAAATAGTCTAAGGGGTTTTTTCATTGAATTTTCTGAATAAATTCACCCGTATGAAAAAGTTACGCTGAAAATTCCCTCTTGAAGTCACCTGGTAACCTCCTTCGCTAAGAAGAGATTCTGAGGGCAAGAGAGCTCAATAGGTTGGGGGGAAATCTTAGCAGCACTCCATTTCATATCCCAGAACTCTTATCCTTCTTTTTATGTGGAGATTAAATCCATTTTATAGCCCAAAGGGGCTCGTGTGCAAAAAGGCATGCGAGGGCATGCATGGCAAGAGGTGCCACTTGTCAAACAGGAAGGAAGCTATGGATGTGGAAGAGAATATCCAATTTGGGACTCCATTATGAGGTATGTTATAAGGATGTAGTGCCCTCTGACCCGCATGCTTCATTTGGTAGGGTAAATGGTAGTTTTTGGGTGCCATTTGTCCCAATTTTGACTTTTTCTGGGCCAAACTTGCTCACTGTCCCACCCTAGGATGATGGCTAACCACAATACCAGGGTGGGATAGTGGGAATATTCCACCATCCTAGGGTGGGACGATGGTGAATTTTGGACCAAAACCTCCAAAATTTAGGCCAAAATCCTCCAAAACCTCTTCCAGAGTGGCTAGAACCACTGTGACACTTCTAAGGGCTACCCAAGGGGCCATATGATGTCAATTTGATCATTGCTTGTGGATTCTTAATCAGGTTTACCATATTTTAGTGTCTAAAATTTAAGTATGATGATGAGGATATACCTAATGGCACTTGGCAATGAAGTTTGGGAAGGAGTGGAATTTGGATATGATCCCATAGCCAACCCTCCTACAGATAAGGAAGGTAAGCTTCTACAAAACTATAATTCAAAAGCAATGAATGCACTTGTGAGAGGTTTGCGTAGAATAGAGTCTATGAAATTTATGCATTGTAAAACTGCAAAAGAAATATGGGATAAATTGTAAAATATTTATGAAGGAGATAAAAGTTTTAAGAAAGCAAAGATGTGAAATCTCAAAGGACAACTTGAAGCATTAAGAATGAATGAAGAGGAAAATATTAGTGCTTATCTAATTTAAATTTATGAGGTTGTTAATGATATGCAAGGACTTGGAATGAAGATTGATGAATTAGATGTTTGTAATAAAGTCTTAAGAACTCTTCCAAAAAGATTCAGTGAACAAGTTTCTGCTATATAAGTGTCAATGTATGGTGATACTTTGACAAGAGATAAGTTGCTTGGTATACTCACAACATTTGAGATAAGAACAAAATATCCTATTTTCCATAAGGAAGCAACATTCAAATCAATCAATAAGACAAAGGGTAAGAAGTTATAATCAAGCAATGAGTCATCAAGTTATGAAGAAGCTAATTATGGTAGAAGAGATAAATAATCTAGAAGATCCAGAGATCTAAAATATGTTAAGTGTTTCAATTGTGGAAATTTTGGACATTTTGCAATAGATTTTCAAGAATCTAAGAACAACAATGGTAAAGATAAACAGAATCACAGGTACAGGGAATCAGAAAGATACAAGCACCAAAAGAAAAGCAAGGATGGACAAATTAGACAAGGAAAGAAGTTCTTTCAAAGACAAAAGATGAGCTACCATGCAGATAAGGCAAGTACTCAAGTGATAGTAATGCTATTTTTTCAAACAATTATAGAGATGAAGTCCAATTTATGATTGAAGAAAAAGAGCAAGATAATAAAAATACTCCAGTAATTCTCAAGTATTTTAGATGTGGTAACTTTGGACATCTTGAAGATGATTGTACAAGGTATGGTTATAGTTTCAGTGATGATGAATATGAGA
Organism: Wollemia nobilis; assembly: GCA_028583015.1. Lineage (NCBI taxonomy): Eukaryota > Viridiplantae > Streptophyta > Pinopsida > Araucariales > Araucariaceae > Wollemia > Wollemia nobilis. The sequence goes on along the minus strand of JAQPPZ010003287.1, from coordinate 688,360 downwards.
ATGCACTTGAAGGACTAGATGAAAATATTCTAATGGCATTAGAAGATGAAGTAAGTGATCCTATAGAAGATAATCCAACAGAAAATAAAGATGTGGACAAAGGCAAAAAAATAGAATAATATTCAGAAAAGGATGGTTATGATCTCAAGGAGGAAATTATTTATGCCCTTGACATGGTAAAGAAGGTAATAAAGCAACACACTAAACTTGAAATTCAGTTTCAAGAATGTGATGAAGAGAGAAGATTGCTCATAGGGGATTTAGAAAAATCAAAGGCTAAGGCAAAGAGGTTCAAAGATAAGTTAGAAGTAAAGATCTTGGAATGTGATAAGTTATCACAAGAAGTGGCACTACTAAAAGAGGATTTAGAGGACTCCAAGATCAAGATGAAAGGTTTTAAAAACATCTTAAAGAACTTGGATAAGTTCATCAAGACATAAAAGACTACATCAAGAAAAACAGGTCTTGGATTTGAATAGGATCAAAATAAATGGGAAGGAGAGTCAACTTCAAGTTTTGGAGGAGAAGAAACTTTAGATGAAGATACTTTAGAAGAAGATACTATAAAATAAAGTGAGACATTCGAGGATGAGTTGAACAATAGAGAGTTAAACAAATATAGGAACAATGCACAAAGAAGATATAGATGGAATACCAATAAGAATAGATCAAGAGATATTAAGAGACCAATGAGGTCAAGATAAGGAAACTTTAATGGAATATGTTTTCCCTCTCTCTCCCTTTTCCTAAAAGAAACAAAGGAACCAGCCTCCTCTGGATATTGAACCAGGTAGACTCTATTCTGACCTAGTATTTCAATGTTGGCAAAGTATTGGGTGCAAACGTAACCAAAGGTAGATTTTGCTCCAATAGTTTTTTGGTATGCCAATATCTATAATTTTTGTTAACAAGTTTCTTGAGAATAACAATTAAGGTCTTTGTGGTAGCCTCAGCCTATCCATTTACATATGGGTAATAAGTGTAGATAGTAAAATCATGTCAATACGATTAGGTGACCATGAACAATGGCTAAGTTGACATCATATGACCCCCTAGGGCAACCCTCAAAGGTTACATAGTGGTCTTAACCACTTTTGCAAGGTTTTGGAAGGTTCTGGCCCACTTTTGGTAAGTTTTGGCTCCATAATCTTGGCCATCCCACCATAGGATGAATATAGATCCTACCCATACCACCATGGTATTGCCATAAGAAACCATCCTAGGGTGGGACACCTAGAAAATTTAACCCATAAAAAGTCAAAATTGGATAAATGGCACCCAAAAATAGCCATTTTCCCTACCTATTCAAGCATGCAAGTCAAAGAATGCATAATACTTATGAAATACTTAATAAGGGAGGCCAAATTGGGAGATTATCTTCCCCCTCCAATGCATGCCACCCTATTGGCCAAGTGGCACCTCTTGCCATGCATGCCCTTGCATGTCTTTTTGCACATGAGCCTCCTTTGGCTATAAAGTGGATTCATTTTCCACACAAATCATAGAGAGGAGTTTTAAGACAAAGCAAAAAAAGTGCTTCTAATATTTCCCCTCAACTTTTTGTGCCCCTTCCCTCAAAATCTCTACCTAGAGAAGGAGGTTATCGAGTGATCCAAGAGGCACAATTTATTTATAAAACTGGATCAACTGAGTGAATTTCCTCACCAAATTTGATGACAATACACTTGAGAGTTTTTTGGACAAATTAATAGTGGAATTTGTGGCAAAAAGTCACTAGATTTTTTGGGCATCCCACCTTGGGTTGATCCCCAATTTGTGATAGTTGCAGGCGCCCCCTAGGATGAATATAAATCTATTTTACATACCTCTACAATTTAGAGTCATTTTAAATTGGTCACAAGTATATACATATATATCTATTAAAAATTTAAAAACATCATCAAAACATCAAAAATATAAAATTTTGCATTAGTATCACATCTCATTGCATCATACAATCAGTTGCATTAGGCATACTCATCATCGTACTTTGCATTCTAGAGTTGCTCATACATGTCTAGCACTAAGACTATCTACTAGTCATCATTCAAAAATAAATGTTGTTCAGATCATCATTCAAAAATAAATGTTGTTCAGATCATCATTCACATCATCCCATATTCCACATATCATATTCACTTACATGTTCCACTATTCATAGTAGTGTCAGTTTCTTGTTACCTAGTCATTTGTTCTAGAATGTCTTTAGGATTTTCAGTTACTCAGTCATCTCTAGTTTTCTCTTCAAATTTTGTAGAAATCTAGCCTAATTTTTAGAGGGTAGAGTCTTTCTTAGACCGTACCTTGCATACGTCAAAATCCCAACACATTTACACATGTTGGACATTTTGAGTCCATCGAGTTGTCATTGATGTCAAGGCATAAGTTGTCATTGATGTCAAAGGGAATGCAATTGTTTGGTTCCAAAAATTTTCATAATGTCTCATGAAGCATGACCAAAAAGGTTTTCCATTAAAACCATTCGAGGAGAAATAAAAGGTTTTCCACTAAAACCATTGAAGGAGAAAATAAAAGGTTTTCCATCAAAACCACTGAAGGAGAAAATAAAAGGCTTTTTGTAAAAACCCATTGGCAAATAAAGTATAATAATTTTATTATACTAAGGAGGCTTAAAGGTAATTTTAAATTAATTTTAAATTAATTTAGTAGTTAATTTACTTAACTTTAAATGTTAAATAAAATTATTTATTTATTTATTAATTATAAATTAATTAAGCCAAGGTTAAAACCCTAAAAAGGCTTTGAAGGTTAAAATTCAAAATATTTTTGAATAGCATCGACATGAGGAGATATGCCATACTATGCATATAAAAGGGGAGTGCCACCATATTAATTATTTTACCATAACTTTCAAATATTGTGCAAACATTAAAAATTGCAATAAGTGCTACGTCCAAGGAGGAAGGAAACGTGAGTTTCGCATGCGAAGTAGAGGATTATCTAAGGCATAAGAGGAAAGTTCTATTCTTTCATTTAGGTGGGCCTTCTTAGCCCATGTGAAAATTGCCCAAGTGCCTAAGTGCTTAGGCAAGAGGAGACGATGGATCGAGTCACACCAAATCCCCTTTTGGTGGGGAAGTCAAGGTACGCAAAACGTGTGGTCTCCAAAAATTTTGAAGATAGTTTTTGGGCAAATTAAAAATTGTTTTTTGCATATTAATTATTGGTTCTAAGGTTGAAAGGGAGGTATAAGGTTTAGCAAAGTTAATATTTTAATATTATATGTTCAAAGGTTCTGGCATGGAGTGAAAAGTATTTGTTTTTATGGTGGTGAATATTATTGAAGTTGGTCAAGTTTTCTATTGTGGTGAATATTATTGAAGTTGGTCAAGTTTTCTATGGTGGTGAATATTATTGAAGTTGGTCAATTTTTCTATTGTGGTGAATAGTATTGGAGTTGGTCAAGTTTTCTATAGTGGTGAATATTATTAAGGTTGATCAAATTCCATAGTGGTGAATATTATTAAAGTGGCTAAATCCTATTGTGGTGGATTTTATTTTAAGAGTGGTTGATTTATTAGGGTATTGGTCACTATTCTAATATTGTAGTTGATAAGGTGTTTCCAAGTATTTTATTATGTATGATTATTTGAAAGAAGAATAAACAAGGCACTGATTATATCTTGGTGCAAGAAACATATTTTATTTGAATAATATTTTATTTTAACCTTATTGAGTGTGGCAAAGAAGTGTTTGTGGTTATGGCAGATTTGTGAAGCCTACTTCTTATCATCAAGAAAAAGGTATGAGCACATTATTCCATATTTAAATTGATTGGGTGTTTTTCTAAAAATTAAGTTTGGAGTAAAAAATATTTTATTAGGGTTTCCTTTTCAAAAGTGTTTGAATTAATGCTTCAAGGTTTTTTGGATTGAGAGTTGTGATTAAAACCTTGTTTTATAAGCATTGTTGTTGAAGCCATTGGTTGTGTGAAGAACCTAAGTTAGGGTTTGAAAATATCATGAGTATCATTGTTATGTGAAGAATATTTTATAAGCATGGTTGTTGAAGTGGGTTGTTAATGCAAAGAACTTGAACTAGGATTTGGAAAGATCATGAGTATCTTTGTTATGTGAGATATGTTGTTGAGCATTTTTAGAAACATTTTGAGTTGGTGTATACATGCTTGGACTAGGGTTTGTGAGAAAGAGTTGTTTCTTGAGTTATTGGTTGAGTAGAGTTGATTGAGACTAGTCAAGTGGATGTATGAAGTGATTGTTCAAAGTTCCATAAAACGAACTATTCTATATTTTGAGTTGAATTGTGAAAGAAATTGAGTTGTAATAATAGAACATATTGAGTCTCTAAAAATTATCTTTAAGCTTCTATGAGATTGAGTTGAGAAATTGATTAATTTTTGAGTATAGAACATATTGAGTCTCTAACAATTATCTTTATGCTTCTATGAGATTGATTTGAGTTGAGAAAGTAATTGAGCATTGAGTATGGAACATATTAAGTCTCTAAAAATTCTCTTTATGTTTATATGAGATTGTACAAGTTATGTATGGACTTCTTAAGCAGATTTGAGGTAAGTCTTTGAGAAGACTTGTGGACTGATTTTGTGTTAGATTTTGTGGAAGCTTACAATACAGATTTGAGCAAGTCCTAGAGAGGACTTATTGAGCAGATTTGGATAAGTTTTGTGTGAGCTTGTTGAGCATATTTGAGTAGGTTCTACATGGACCTATTGAGTGGATTTTAGTAGGTTCTGAGTGGACCTGTTGAGAAGATTTGAGCAGGTTCTAAGTGGACCTATTGATCAGATTTGAACAGGTTTTGAGTGGACCTATTGAGTAGATTTGAGTAGGTTCTGAGTGGACCTATTGAGCAGATTTGAGTAGGTTCTGAGTGAACCTATTAAGCAAATTTATACTAGACCAAATGAAATATGTTTAGTGTATATTTGAGTGGACTTGTGCTAGAATTACTGGGGCGTGTTTAGTGCAAGAGTTGAGTAGATTTGTGCTAGACCAAATGGACTATGTTTAATGTAGATTTGAGTGAGCTTGTTAAGTATACTTGTGCTAGATCGATCGGACTATGTTTAGTGCAAGATTTGAGTAGAATTGTGCTAGACCAACTAGACTATGTTTAGTATAGAATTAAGACAGAGCTTTGGATGTGACAAAGCAAAGAGGATAGAGTATCTAGTGGATAGAGATCCATCAACCATGACATTAAGGATAGGTATTTTGAGTGAGGACAAGAGTATTCAAGTGGAGAGAGATCCACCAGTCAGTGTAGTGGAGGTAGTATCTTCTAGAGTATCACCAGCTAGAGTAGAGGAGAAAGATTTCTCCTATGGATAGATATCCACAAACTAGAATTAGGGGATCAACATCTCCTTTGGACAGAGGTCCATAAACATTGTAATCGAGAAAGGATTCCCAAGAGATTAACTTAGAAATTTTTAGTAAAATATTTTCTTTGTGGAGTAGCCCACATTGGGTGAACCACGTAAATTATGGTGTCTCTATTATGTGTGGTTTTGTGTACATTGATTTGATTACTACTATTGATATTGCTATTTTTACATTGCATATATTGGTTTGAGAGAAAAAGTAAAAAGTGGTCTTATACTGTTCACCCCCATATCAGTATAAGCTTATGTTATTCAATTGGTATGAGAGCGGGTTCCTTCAGAAGAGTTTGATATCTTGAAGGAAAAGTGGTCAAGAACATAATGGATCGAAAGGATCAAAGGGATGGGTACTCAAATAATACAACACTAGTCTTTAATGAAAGTGACTTCTTGTATTGGTGTATGCTAATGATATTTCACCTGATGGCACTTGGCAATGAAGTTTGGGATGCAGTGGAATTTGGATATGATTTAGCAATCAATCCTCCTATAGATAAGGAAGGTAAGCTTCTAATGCATGCAAATTCAAGAGCTATGAATGCAATTATAAAATGGTTGCGTAGATTAAAATCTATGAAGGTTATGGATTGTAAAACAATAAAAGTAATGTGGGAACTACTACATAACATATATGAAGGAGATAAAGTTGTCATGAAAGCTAAGATAAAAAATATTAAAGGAGAATTTCAAAAATTAAGAATATGAGATGATGAAAATATTCATGACTATCTCAGTAAGATTTATGAACTTGTACATGAGATGAGAGGACTTGGAATGAAGATCGATGAATCTGATGCTTGTGATAAGATCTTGAGAACTCTTCCAAAAAGGTACAGTAAAAATGTCTCTTCTATAAAAACATCAATTTATAGTGATTGTCTAACAAGAAATTCTTTGCTTGGCATGCTTACAAATTTTGAGATAAGAACAAAATATCCTATCCCTCTGAAGTAGGTTGCTTTCAAAGCGAACAAGAAGATAAAGGGTAAGAAGTCAGAATCAAGAAAAGAGTCATCCAGTGATGAAGAAACTAACTATTGTAGAAGAGATAAAGGTTCCAAAAGACCCATAGATCTAAGATATGTTAAGTGTTTCAATTATGGAAAATTTAGACATTTTACAACAGATTGTAAAGAACCAAAGAACAACAATGGTGAAGAAAAATAAGATCACATGTATAGGAAATAAAAAATATACAAGCCCTAAAAGAAAAGCAAGGATGGAAAAAGCAGACAAGGAGATAAGTTCTTCCAAAGAAAAAATAGAAGCTACTATGTGGATAATGCAAGTAAGTACTCAAATTATAGTGATGCTAGTTTTTCAGATAATGATAGAGATGAAATCCTATTTATTATTGAGGAAAAGGAACCAGTTAAGAAAAGGACTCCAGTTATTCTCAAGATTTTTAGATGTGGTAAATTTGGAAATCTTGAAGATTATCGCATAAGGGATGGTTATAGTTTTAGTGATGATGACTACGAAGATGCACTTGAAAGACCAAATGAAAATATTCTAATGGAATTAGAAGAAGTGAGTGATCGTATAGAATACAAGTCAAAAGAAAGTAATTATGTGGAAAAAGGAAATCAAATAGAGGATTATTTAGCAGAGAATGGTTATGATCTCAAGGGGAAACTCATTTATGCCCTTGACATAGTAAATAAGGTAAGGAAGCAACACTCTAAACTTGAAATTCAGTTTCAAGAATGTGATGAAGAAGGAAGATTTCTCATAGAGGATTTAGAAAAATCAAATACTAGGGCAAGGAAGTTCAAAGACAAGTTAGAAGAAAATATTTTGGAATGTGAGAAGTTAGCACAAGTGGCACTAATAAAGGAATATTTAGAAGATTCCAAGAATAAGCTATACAATTATGTAAACAATACAAAGAGTGTGGATAAAATAATCAAGATACAAAGAAGAGCAACAAACAAAATAGGTCTTGGTTCTAAATAGGTACAAAAGAAATGGGAAGAAGAGTCTACTTCAAGTCTTGAAGAAGAATAAACTTCAAATGAAGATACATCAGAAGAAGACAATGTAGGAGGGAGTGAGACATTAGAGGATGAGTTGGACAATAAATGGTTTAAAATAGATAGGAACAATGCACAGAGAAGATACATATGGAACAATAATCATAACAATATACCAATGAGGTCAAGACAAGGAAGCTTCGATATAAGATGTTTTTCATGTCATAGGTTTGGGTACATGGATTCACAGTGCAAGACACATGAAAGACAAGAATATGGGAATGGACATCATTTCCATGGGTATTGCTACTTATGTAATGAGTTTGGTCACAAGGCAATGAATTGCAGGGTTCATGACAGAAGAGGATATGGCTTCACTAGGAGAAATCCTAAGACATTTGCACCTCCAAGGAATAATAACATTAAGTGTTATAAGTGTAATAATTATGGTCACACAAAAAAATGGTGTAGAGAAAATATTCTAGAAACAAGTATGAATAGGAACAAGTACATAAAAAAGAACATGAACATGAACAGGAACAGGAACATGAATAGGAACATGGATGAGAACAAGAATAGGAATAGGAACAGGAATGATGACAGAAATATAAATGATGACATAGATAGAAACAGTTAGAGAAATAAAAAAAATCATAAAAGAAGAGAAAAGGATAAAGGTAAATAATAGTGCTTTTAGGGAGTAGAAATACTCCCACATCGAAAGGATGTGGGGGAGGGGCTAATCTAAGAGACTCATTCTTAGCCTCGAGCCCCAAAGGTGACCCTTTGCAATTGATGTCAAAGGGGGAGAGATTTGTGTAATGGGGAGAGATTTGATATTTGAGAGAGCATTGAGCTATGGGGAGTAGAATAAAAAGAAAGTTCAAGATTTCAGTTAAAATAATTTGGGTTGTCATCAATGACAAAGGGGGATATTGTTGGATATTTTGAGTCCATCGAGTTGTCATTGATGTCAATGCATAAGTTGTCATTGATGTCAAAATGAATGCAATTGGTTGGTTCCAAAAAGTTACATAATTTCTTATGAAGCATGACCAAAAAGGTTTTCCATTAAAACCATCGGAGGAGAAAATAAAAGGTTTTCCATTAAAACCATTGAAGGAGAAAATAAAAGGTTTTCCATCAAAACTACTGAAGGAGAAAATAAAAGGTTTTTCATAAAAACCCATTGGAAAATAAAGTATAATAATTTTATTATACTAAGGAGGCTTAAAGTTAATTATAAATTAATTTTAAATTAATTTAGTAGTTAATTTACTTAACTTTAAATGTTATTTAAATTAATTATTAATTTATTTATTTATTAATTATAAATTAATTAAGCTAAGGTTAAAACCCTAAAAAGGGTTTGAGGTTTGAAATTCAAAATATTTTTGAATAGCGCCGATGTGAGGAGATATGCCATACTATGCATATAAAAAGGGAGCACCACCATATTAATTATTTTACCATGCCTTTCAAAGATTGTGGGAACATTGAAAATTGCAATAAGTGATGCGTCCGAGGAGGAAGGAAACGTGAGTTTCGCATGTGAAGTGGAGGATTATCTAAGGCATAAGATGAAAGTTCTATCATTTCCTTCACGTGGGCCTTCATAGGCCATGTGGAAATTTCCCAAGCACCTAAGCACTTAGGCAAGAGGAGACGACGAATCAAGTCACACCGAATCCCCTTTTGGTGGGGAAGTGAATGTACGCAAAACGTGTGGTCTCCAAAATTTTTGGAGATAGTTTTTGGGAAAATTAAAAATTGATTTTTGCATATTAATTATTGGTTCTAAGGTTGCAAGGGAGGTATAAGGTTTAGAAAAATTAATTTTTAATATTATTTGTTCAAAGGTGTTGAGCAAAGTGCAGCAAACAGTATTGTCATTGTTGTCAACACAGTCAGGACAGATTTATTAATGCAATGGACAAGAGTTTATTGAACAGCAAGGTGCAGCCAAAGTACAATGGATAGGAGTTCGGTGTTGAGCAAGGTGTTGCAGGAGGATTGTCATTGTTGTCAATACAGTCAGTTAGATCTAATGATGCAATGGACAAGTAGTTCGAAGTCACTCGGATGCGAGAGGATAAAGTTCAAAAGTTTTGTCAACACAGTCAGACGCATTTATTAATGCAATGGACAAGAGTTTATTGAACAACAAGGTGCAGCCAAAGTACAATGGATAGGAGTTCAGTGTTGAGCAAGGTGTTGCAGGAGGATTGTCATTGTTGTCAATACAGTCAGTTAGATCTAATGATGCAATGGACAGGTAGTTCGAAGTCACTCAGATGCGAGAGGATAAAGTTCAAAAGTTAGTCGGATCATGAGTCCTTAAATGATAGATGCACAAAAACAGAAAACATAATTCAGAATGAGAAGAAGAAGTCTTCAGAACCTGAGATGTCAAGAAGCGAAAAGGTTTTTTGTGAAAACCAAGGCAATCAAAATAAAAAGTTTTATTTAAAATCATGGATAAGCAAAAAGTTTTATTTAAAATCATGGATAACATATTTGAAATGGGTTTTTCTTAAAACCCAAGTTGGCTCTTCATTTCGTTGAAAAAGATGCCCCGGTGATGAAGATATTTAATTTTAAATATTTAGTTTAAATTTTATTTTATTTAAAATTTAAATTAAAATATTAAATTAAATTAAAAGGGCCGACGTGTTACTATTTCGCTGCAATAAGCTACAGGAAGGTGACGAAGGTGGAGAAGAGTTTGAGGCCGACAAAGTTAAATGTAGGCCGACGGATTTTAGGGTTTGGCAGCCGACAATTTCTAGGGTTTTGCAGCTGACATTCTTAGGGTTACTGATCGACGGATTTTAGGGTTTGGCAGTTGACAAATTCTAGGGTTTCTCAATCGACGTTCTTCTAGGGTTTGTTTCTAAAATTTCTTCTATAAAAGCAAGGGTTCTTCGAGTTTGAAAGATGGGGTGTTAAGATAAAGTGCAAATGCGAGCATAGTGTTTGTGAAAGTGAAGTTCGTGTTGAGCAGAGAGCAAGTCGTTTCGATTCAGAATGAGAGCGAAGTGATAGTTCTTTGGAGTTGCAGTAAGGTGTGCGTTGCGATGAGATAATGTGCGAAGAGCGAGTAGAGTGACTTGTGCGAAGATAAGAGCGCGATGTGCAGAAGTTGTGTTCTAAGTCTGAAGTGACAGTGCGTAGTTTACAAAAGTGATTGATCATCTGAATGCGCGAGAGAGTGCAAAGAAGTACAGAGAAGAGGTGGAATAGTGCGACTCATTTTGCGTAGAAGCAACAGAATGCAAAAAAATAGCAGACCATGAAAATTGAGGTGAAAGTTTTATTCTGTAATTTTTATTATTGTCTTCCAAGTTGTTGCTTGGATTAAGGGGTTGGTGCCTCTTTCCAGTAGGTGCTGGTAAAATAGGAGTTGGTGCTCCATTCTGTTGAAGCGAGATAAAGTTAAGGGGTTGGTGCTCCTTCCAGTTGGTGCCTGGTAAAGGATTATGTAAAGTTGTAGCTTTGCATTGGACTGGATTTGGATGGTAGTCCAAGCAGTCTTTTTGAGGAGTAGCCACATTGGTGAACCTCGTTAAAATGTTGTGTTATGTGTGATGCTTTCTTGATGCATTTAGTATCTCTTTTATCTGCTTTAAACTACTGCTGGTTTTAAAATCATATGTTTTAGAAATTTTAAAGAACACACTGATTCACCCCCCCTCTCAGTGTCATTGTGATTACAACAATTGGTATCAGAGCCAGGTTCCCAATTTTGGCTAAATCAGTCAGGGTTGATCTTGGATTAGTACACAATGGCTAAGAAGAATAGATCCTCATCCAAAAAGGCATCCCAGTCAGTTTCAGTTCTGTAGAAGAGAAATTTGAACCGAAAAAGGTAGAAGAAGTGAATCCTGAAGTCTGTGATGAAAATCTTGAGGCTGAAGTAGATTTTGAAGGAGAGTTGATATCTGCACTTGAAGAGTGGAGTATAGAAAAGAAAAAGAACAAAAGACTGTCCAAGAAGTTAGAAGAATATGAGGATGAGATTGAAGATCTCTTCCTACAAGTTCAAAAGGCCAAGAAATCAGAAGAAGCCTTGAAGACACACCTGGATAATAAGAATGATGTATACAACACAAGTGAAGAGGAATATAAAAAGGTTATTGTTGATCTAAAGTTGCAAGTAGAACAGAACAAAAGGATTGAAAATATTCTTAGGTCTCGGATCAATGAGAAAGAGACCGTATGCTGCCAACAAGAAGAAGAGATTGTTTCATTGAAGAAACAACTAAAAGAGGCCAATATAAATCTCAAATTTGAGAAGAGCACAGAGTTGCTAGATACAATGATAAATCAACAAAGAAGCCCCACAACTAAGTTTGGTCTTGGATATGAAGCTGAACAACCTTCATCCTCCAAATATGCAGAGAAGAAGAAGTCCTCGGTTGAAGGATTGAAACAAGAAAAGTCTGAAGCTGAATCCTCAAAAGGAAGAAAATATCAAAGAAGACCTACAACAAAGCAACCACAGCAAAAGAGGTTCTCTCACTCTCACTCTTTTAATAATAATGCTTTTTATGGCTATTGTTCTAAATGCAACCACTTTGGTCACAAGGCAATTTATTGTGGACTGAACAATAGATCAAAGAGTTATGCTGATAAAAATACTTCTATTTTTTTGAGTGAACACCCTGTGCAATGTTTTAAATGTAATGGCCATGGGCACATAGCAAGGTTTTGTTCAAGCACTTCTGTATCCAATCTAAGGCAATACCATAGATTTCATCATACACATAGAATGCAATACAGACAGGGAATAAAACATGTGCAATGTTTTAAATGCAACGGTCAAGGGCACATAGCAAGGTTCTGTCCAAGCACTTCTATATCTAATCTAAGGCAAAACCCTAGATTTCATCAGACACAAAGAGGACAACACCGACAAGGAACATATCATGTGCATAAAAGAAAAGAAAATAATCATCCATCAAGAATGCACAAGAGACAACCCCACAAGAGAAATGTTCAAGTTCACGAACGAGGAGCAAAATAGGGATGTTGTTGAAAAACCCAAGCCCAAGTTCAGGAAAGTCCGGAGAAAGACAGAAGAAAGGAAATTGTGTCTCCTTGGACTGAAGGAGGCTACTCTGCCATTGCTCTAAGCAACTCCAGGTGGCACATCCTCAGGAGGAGCAATATTAAAGTTTTATTTTAATGCTCCTATGTATTTGTCTAGGTATCTGAGGATGAAAGGTAAGCAATCGGGTTAATGTTGTATAGTTGTTAAAGTGTGTTTTTCAGTTTATATAGTGGTTTGTGGAAATGCCGTGAAGTGTGGTGTTTAATTTGAGAGCTGTCACCATTGGTAGTTTTGAGATATGTCACTGTTGTACTGTTGATGATTCTTAATACCACTTGTTCAAAATTACGAATCATAATAGTCCAGATAATTTGCTCAACGAAAGAATGCTTGCCCTAGTTGTGTATGTGTGTTTCGAGCAGCATGTATTTGTTTTTACTCTTTGATGTGAAGATTGCCAGATCTTTCATGACACCTTGGTGAATATATTTAATTCACGAGACAGTTTTGTTTTAACTATTGATTTAATGCCAGTCCAAGGATAAGAAGCTTGAGGCTGAGTAAGGTGCACTACGGTTGGCCATAAAGTGTTTGACAAAATGTCTTCTTTCGACATGCATAGTTGAAAGTAAGAGTTGGCAATAAAATTGCGAGTCTTTGGACAAAAATTGGTACAGATGTGAGTCACTTGTCAATTCCGTTGACAAAAGTGAAATCAGCATGTTGAATGGGAAGATTGAAGAAAAAGTTTTTTTAATGAGCGACTAGGATGATTTCCAGCTGGTGATGAATAGTTGAGTTGCTTTCATAGTGGTTGTTTTGATCAAGTTAATGCTTTTCTTGATACATGATTTGGGCTTACTCCATTGAGTTTGATTTGAGCAAGTTATTCTTTGCCTCGGTGATTTATGTTGGTGGTTGTCTTGTTCAAATACCTTTGGAAGGAAAAGGATGTCTTCTAGTTTCCTTTTCATGTAGTGATTGGTTGAATGCTTCAAGGTTAATCTTGAGTTGAATGATGTTGGTTAAACCTTGTCTATAAGCATTGTTGCTAAAGCCCTAATTGGTTGAAAAAAAAAAGATGTTGGTTGTGCTGTGGTACAGTGTTTGGTACTTGCATAGAGTTGAAAGTGGATTGAGGTAGCCTGCTGGATTCTCACTGCAGAGAGAGACAAACAACTGTCATTAGGTTCAAGCTTGTTGAGAATATATCCAAGATGCATGGTGAAGTTGTATGCAGATGTTGTTGGCATTGCAGAACAAAAAGTTGGCTATATAAGATTATTGTATGCCTTCACTAACAGTGGACAAGTTTGAGTTTGCAAAGCAACGAGAGGGTAGTTGCACTGAAGACAGTGGTTCGAGTCATGTTCTTACACATGTTATATTGGTGAAGTTGACGGTGATGGTGTCATTCACTTGGTTATTCTCTGCTATTCACATTGTTGATTTTATTGATGCCTATTATGCTTATCATGATGTTGTCAATGAAGTGGTCTTGGACTCAGGGGGAGCATTTGTGTATTTGTTTTTCTTCTTGTTCATGCTTGGAATATTTGCTAATTGTAATAATTTGTGTCTAAGAATATTGTGCATAGACTCAGGGGGAGTCTGCAACGGCCCTTTGGTATTATTGTCAAAGGGGGAGAAGATTTACAAGAAAATTGCACATGTGTTGCCAACAATTCCAAAGGGGGAGATTGTTGAGCAAAGTGCAACAAACAAGTATTGTCATTGTTGTCAACACGATCAGATGATTTATTAATGCAATGGACAAGAGTTTATTGAACAACAAGGTGCAGCCAAAGTACAATGGATAGGAGTTCAGTGTTGAGCAAGGTGTTGCAGGAGGATTGTCATTGTTGTCAATACAGTCAGTTAGATCTAATGATGCAATGGACAGGTAGTTCAGAAGTCACTCAGATGCAGAGGATAAAGTTCAAAAGTTTTGTCAACACAGTCAGACAGATTTATTAATGCAATGGACAAGAGTTTATTGAACAGCAAGGTGCAGCCAAAGTACAATGGATAGGAGTTCAGTGTTGAGCAAGGTGTTGCAGGAGGATTGTCATTGTTGTCAATACAGTCAGTTAGATCTAATGATGCAATGGACAAGTAGTTCAGAAGTCACTCAGATGCAGAGGATAAAGTTCAAAAGTTAGTCAGATCATGAGTCCTTAAATGATAGATGCATAGAAACAGAAAACATAATTCAGAATGAGAAGAAGAAGTCTTCAGAACCTGAGATGTCAAGAAGCGAAAAGGTTTTTTGTGAAAACCAAGGCAAGTCAAAATAAAAAGTTTTATTTAAAATCATGGATAATGAAATTATATTTTATTTATATCAGATTTGAAATGGGTTTTTCTTAAAACCCAAGTTGGCTCTTCATTTCGTTGAAAAAGATGCCCCGGTGATGAAGATATTTAATTTTAAATATTTAGTTTAAATTTTATTTTATTTAAAATTTAAATTAAAATATTAAATTAAATTAAAAGGGCCGACGTGTTACTATTTCGCTGCAATAAGCTACAGGAAGGTGACGAAGGTGGAGAAGAGTTTGAGGCCGACAAAGTTAAATCTGGGCCGACGGATTTTAGGGTTTGGCAGCCGACAATTTCTAGGGTTTTGCAGTCGACATTCTTAGGGTTACAGCCGACGGATTTTAGGGTTTGGCAGCTGACAAATTCTAGGGTTTCTCAGTCGACGTTCTTCTAGGGTTTGTTTCTAAAATTTCTTCTATAAAAGCAAGGGTTCTTCGAGTTTGAAAGATGGGGTGTTAAGATAAAGTGCAAATGCGAGCATAGTGTTTGTGAAAGTGAAGTTCGTGTTGAGCAGAGAGCAAGTCGTTTCGATTCAGAATGAGAGCGAAGTGATAGTTCTTTGGAGTTGCAGTGAAAGTGTGCATTGCGATGAGATAATGTGCGAAGAGCGAGTAGAGTGACTTGTGCGAAGATAAGAGCGCGATGTGTAGAAGTTGTGTTCTAAGTCTGAAGTGACGAGTGCATAGTTTACGAAGTGATTGATCATCTGAATGCGACAGAGAGTGCAAAGAAGTACAGAGAAGAGGTGGAATAGTGCGACTCATTTTGCGCGAAGCAACGAGAATGCAAAAAAAAATGAGACCGTGAAAATTGAGGTGAAAGTTTTATTCTGTAATTTTTATTATTGTCTTCCAAGTTGTTGCTTGGATTAAGGGGTTGGTGCCTCTTTCCAGTAGGTTCTGGTAAAATAGGAGTTGGTGCTCCATTCTGTTGAAGCAGATAAAGTTAAGGGGTTGGTGCTCCTTCCAGTTGGTCTTGGTAAAGGATTATGTAAAGTTGTAGCTTTGCATTGACTGGATTTGGATGGTAGTCCAAGCAGTCTTTTTGAGGAGTAGCCACATTGGTGAACCTCGTTAAAATGTTGTGTTATGTGTGATGCTTTCTTGATGCATTTAGTATCTCTTTTATCTGCTTTAAACTACTGCTGGTTTTAAAATCATATGTTTTAGAAATTTTAAAGAACACACTGATTCACCCCCCCTCTCAGTGTCATTGTGATTACAACAAAAGGTTCTAGCATGGAGTGAAAAGTATTTGTTTTTATAGTGGTGAATATTATTGAAGTTGGTCAAGTTTTTTATTGTGCTGAATATTATTGAAGTTGGTCAAGTTTTTTATGGTGGTGAATATTATTGAAGTTGGTCAAGTTTTCTATTGTGGTGAATAGTATTGGAGTTGGTCAAGTTTTCTATAGTGATGAATATTATTAAGGTTGATCAAATTCCATAGTGGTGAATATTATTAAAGTGGCTAAATCCTATTGTGGTGGATTTTATTTTAAGAGTGGTTGATTTATTAGGGTGTTTGTCACTATTCTAAGATTGGATTTGATAAGGTGTTTCCAAGTATTTTATTATGTATGATTTGTTGAAAGAAGAAGAAATAAGGCATTGATTATATCTTGGTTCAAGGAACATCTTTTATTAGAATAATATTTTATTCTAACCTTCTTGAGTGTGGCAAAGAAGTGTTTATGGTTGTGGCAGATTTGTGAGGTCTACTTCTTATCATCAAGAAAAATGTATGTGCACATTCTTCCATATTTAAGTTGATTGGGTGGTTTTTTGAAAATTAAGTTTGGAGTGAAAAGGATTTTATTAGGGTTTCCTTTTCAAAAGTGTTTGAATTAATGTTTCAAGGTTTTTTGGATTGATAGTTGTATCCTTGTTTGATAAGCATTGTTGTTGAAGCCATTGGTTGTGTGAAAAACCTTAGTTAGTATTTGAAAAGATTACGAGTATCATTGTTATGTGAAGAATGTTTTATAAGCATGGTTGTTGAAGTGGGTTGTTAATGCAAATAACTTGAACTAGGGTTTGGAAATATCATGAGTATCATCGTTATGTGAGATTTGTTGTTGAACATTTTTGGAAATATTTTGAGTTGGTGTTTACATGCTTGGACTAGGGTTTGTGAGAAAGAGTTGTTTCTTGAGTTATTGGTTGAGTAGAGTTGATTGATACTAGTCAAGTGGATGTATGAAGTGATTGTTCAAAGTTACATAAAACAAACTACTCTATATTTTGATTTGAGTTGTGAAAGAAATTGAGTTGTGATAATAGAACATATTGAGTCTCTAACAATTCTCTTTATGCTTCTATGAGATTGAGTTGAGAAAGTGATTAAGTTTTGAGTATAGAACATATTGAGTCTCTAACAATTATCTTTATGCTTCTATAAGATTGATTTGAGTTGAGAAAGTAATTGAGCATTGATTATAGAACATATTGAGTCTCTAACAATTCTCTTTATGTTTCTATAATATTGGACAAGTTATGTGTGGAATTTTTAAGCATATTTGAGGCAAGTATTTGATAAGACTTGTGGACTAATTTTGTGTGAGCTTTTGTGGAATCTTACAATAAAATTTTTAGAAAGTCCTAGAGATGAATTATTGAGAAAATTTGGATAAGTTCTATGTGAGCTTGTTGAGAAGATTTGAGTAGGTTCTAAGTGGACCTATTGAGCAAATTTGACCAGGTTCTGAGTGGATCTATTGAGTAGATTTAAGTAGTATTTGAGTGGACCTGTTGAGAATATTTGAGTAGGTTCTGAGTGGACCTATTGAGTAGATTTGAGCAGGTTTGAGTGGACCTGTTGAGCAGATTTGAGGAGGTTATGAATGAACCTATTGAGCATATTTGTACTAGAGCGAATAAACTGTGTTTAGCATATATTTGAGTGGACTTGTGCTAGACCGACTGGACTATGTTTAGTGCAATATTTGAGGAAATTTATGCTAGAACGAATAGACTGTGTTTAGTGTAGATTTGAGTGAGCTTGTTGAGTAGACTTGTGCTAAATCGACTAGACTGTGTTTAGTGCAAGAGTTGAGCAAAGCTATGCTAGACTGATTGGATTGTGTTTAGTATAGAATTGAGATAGAGCTTTGGAGGTGATAGAGCAAAGAGGAAAATGTCTCCAATGGATAAAGATACATTAGCTAGGACATTGAGGACACGTCTTATGAGTGAGAACAAGAGTCTTCAAGTGGAGAGAGATCCACCAGTCAGTGTAGTGGAGGTAGTGTCTTCTAGAGGATCACCATCCAGAGTAGAGGAGAAAGATTTATCCTATAAATAGAGATCCAAAAACCATATTTAGGGGATAAACATATCATTTGGATAGATGTCCATAAACATTGTAATCGAGAAAGGATTCCCAAGAGATTAATTGAGAAAGTTTTAGTAAAATATTTTCTCTATGGAGTAGCCCGTATTGGGTGAACCACGTAAATTGTGGTGTCTCTATTGTGTGTGGTGATGTGTACATTGCTTTGATTACTATTGTTGATATTGATATCTTTAAATTGCATATATTGGTTTGAGAGAAAAAGTAAAAAAGTGATATTATACTATTCACCCCCCCTCTCAGTATAAGCTTGTGTTCTTCAACACACTAATAAATCCAATTTTTGCACAAGGAAATATGAAACCTACAAAGTGGTCTACGTTACCTTAAGTGATACCCTCATGCGAATGGTTCAAGAATGGTTAGAATTGACAAAAGGACAAGCTCCTCCCTACCCAATTCCCTAAAATAAATAGTGGTTTTCACCACTATCAAAAAGCAAAATCCCAAAAAGCAAAAAATCAAAAGCACAATAAACAATGATTTTCATCACTAAACAAATCCCTTTCTCAAAGGAAACAAAATACAAAATAAATAGTGTTTTTCATCACTAATTATGAGCAAGTATCCCGTTAAAATTTAAGAAAAGAAGGGAGTATTGAACTTGAATCCTTGGAATTCATAGCATTTAACAAATTATAAGGTGATCCTCATTACAGGTTTGGTGGAAAGCCTTCTTGGCAATGGAGGTATACTTATGCATGATGATATGTCTATCACATTAGCATATTGCATGTGTATAGACCAATGTTTGCATGTAGATGAGCTAGATTTTGGTAGCTTGTACTACCTAGTGGTCTAATCCAACTATGTACAAAACCTAGAATCGTTCTACTCATAGGGTGATCCTCAGTACATATGGGTTGCACCAATCATATTTGGCACTAGGGTAATCTTATGTGTCTCACATAAATGAACTCACTTGCACACATAGGAATATTGAGTATCTTGGTCATCCTAGCAAAGTCATACCTTGTCAAAAAGTCTTGCATGGCTAATATACAACTTTTGATCAGTTAACTAGAGTGTTTGAGTCTCAAGAAAACCTCATCAACATTATATAACATTCATTTCATTTTATTACATTGTAATAGTACATTTCCATACATCCATCACACAAAAACAATATAAAATAACTGATGAATCATATACAGTCTATGGTGCTAACATAATGTATCAAATCATTAGTCATATTTCATCATATCATCAAAAATTCATCCATATTAGTATGAATCCATGCCTATACATAGAATCCAATCAAATCATATTACAACATATGTATACATGATAATCATCCATCCAAATTACATCATATTACAAAAACAAAAACATGCATCCATGACACACATCCATAATAAGCATCCATAACATCATCATAAAGCAAATACATATAGTGCATACATCTCATAGATACATTACATACATTTCATAAAGTAGTAAAGAACCTTATGATGACAATGAAATAACTCATATATATATATATATATATATATATATATATATATATATATATATATATATATATATGTATGGGGTAAAAAGATACATCATAGTCCTCAAATTGCTCATAGGCTACAATAATGTGAGTCCTCAGACCTCACAATACCAAAAATCCAAAATCTAAAAAGAGCCATCAGAGTCCCAATCACCATGGTCATGCAAGACCGGTGCTATGACTTGCACTCCCACCTATAGTTGGAGTCCACCATGAACTCCCATACCTACTACCATCTACCCTATCTACCCTTCGTCTAGCTTTTGATGCCTCCATCCTAGTTGAAGACTACCCTGTACCGCTCTTCTAACTTTGGTGTGATCCACTAGTATATGGATGGTCTGGTAGGCACACTAACTTAATATCTAACTCATAAATGTACTCTTGCTCTTGTCGACCTCATGCCTGGTAGGTATCCACAAAGGACTAGAGTTGCACCACATCCTCCTATAGCCTAGCCAAATCCTCACTACTATGTCCCTCCCACCTAGAGCTCTTGTATATTAGCTATGCCCATAGAGCTGCTATCTCTACCTTGACTTCTTGGACCTAAATTTGAAGGATATCTCTTTCCTACCTGACCCCGATCAGCTCAACCTGTAGCTTAGTATTTGGGTCACCTCGTGCGACCAACTATACATACACCTCCCAGTCCTTAGTGTCACCATACCCATAGTCACCCTAATATCCTAAGTCTAGGAGATCTACCTGCTCATATGCCATGCGATGATACCCATGTCACTCACCCACCTCTTCTTAGCCCTCATCAGGAGAATCCTATTGAGCCTCCTCCACTGCCCCAAATACATCACCCCCTAGGGGCCCCTCACCCCACCACTAGTGCATCACCCACCATGAGTCATGCTCCTATGTAGTACTAGCATTATCCATGTCTATAACATCTACTACAATATCTACCTCATCCCCCACTACCTCCACTGTAGGCCAACTAAGTATCCTCTCATCCCTATGGTGTTGGTATACCATTGGATCACTAAATAGTCCCAGACGTAGTCCAAACTACTACATAACCCAATCATAATAAAAGTACTCTTACTCTATCCCAAGTTGCCCAATCAACTAGCTACCATGCCTCACCCTATGAAGCTGCACCCTAGCATCAACCCATGCTGGATAATCTCTATACGACCTCCAAAGCACCTAAGATGGCCCAAGTCATGATAAGGACTCTACATAATGGTACATATCATATATAAAGTGACATATCTACCCCAACTCCTAAGCTCGCTGCCATAGGATCCCATAACCTATATCCCTGTCTGCTAGCTATGCTTGGGTCATCCATGGTAATACCTGTGATTGATCCACATCTATGTGCTTACATCCCCAAAACTATAGTATAAAGTTGCACCCCAAGACCTTCCATCCATGAGAGTGAATCTCATAAATCTCATCATACATTTGTGCTAGTAGTATAGTCCCCCATGCCATCACTAGCAGCTACACCACGGTGCATCTCACTAGAGTGAACACTAGCTCCAATAGGTTCCAGAGAAACCTGAATCTTGATGAGTTTGGAAGTAGCATATTGGAGATGAATCATAAAAAATGCATGTTTTATCTCTAATACCCTAGAATCATGCCAAAACCCCATCAATATCCCTTTGCTCATACAGTCCTACTCTACCACATCCAAGTCCTCACCAAATTACCTCTCAAGCATTGTATCTCTCAGGTTGTGATGTGTAGAGACAATAGGTCACCCCTCTATCAGAATTCACAAAATCTAGTAGATGTTCTCAATAATCACTATTATATACCCCATCGATAGTTATAAGGTGTTGTTGTGCATGTCCCACAAGTCAATTAGGGCAGTCAAATAAGCACGGTCTTCTATCACAGGCTCTAACCATATCACTTGCTTGATGCCAATGGCATCAAGCCATATCTAGTCCTAATCTATCAAGGCATCTATAGTGGACTCAAAGAGAGTCAATACTTGATACTAACTCTTCACCACCTGATAGATTTAAGCAAGTTAATAAAAAACATCAACCATGCTTCAAAATGGCCCAAAAACACCCAAAAAGTGTAGACACCTAAAACATGTCATGTTTAGGAGAACTACTCACATAGGCACATTCATAGACCATATGACTAAACCTTGGGCTTTCCAAGTATCAAAAGTGGTTCTCACCACTCATCTGGGGTAGTCTTAGCCCATCCAAGCTTGGCCGCTATAAACCAGAGTGGCTGGATCCTGGCCGCTCAAGCTCAGAGTGGCCAAACCTTAGTCACTACAGATGACAGAAGCCAAATCTTAGTCACTACAGATGACAACGACTAAGCCATAAAAAGCATTTTATCAAAAAATAGGCCCAATCACGGGTGGAAGTGGTAGTCTGCATGCAATAAAGGTGAGCGGGGGTAACTTTGCATTCCCCCTCATGACCAGTTCACATGGGAGACTTGAGTCCAAATTTAGACTTCAGTTAACTGGCCTTTAAACATAGAAAAGACAAAAACTTCTCATGCTAACATCCAGTACGCATGAGGGATTCAGTCCTAGGGTTTTGAACATAGACCTAGGGTTTCACACACTTTAAAAGGTGCAAGCCTAAAAGCACCAAGGGATCCATGAATTGAATAGAGTAGGTCATTGAGGAGATATTTTTGAGACTTGGAGAGCTTCCCTTGGAGATCATATTTATGGTGAAGCCCTATCAAATTGGAGAGCAAATTGGAGCACCTTTGAGGAGCAACGAAGTGCTAGCCGATTGAGGGTTTACCACATACAGGATATTCAACACATCGAGCAAAGCGACCACCATTTCAACATCGGATACAAGCTTTGATCCATAGCCTTGGAGCAAAGAAGACAAGATTCCCTTTAGCAATCATTGTCTTGGACAGTGGCCCGTAGGCCTAGTTTAGGGTTTTAGACATTAGTTTCATTATTCTATTTTCTTCATATTTCCATATCATTAGCATAGAACCACTTCATTCATTTGCATTCATAGCATTAGTTTCATTGCATTTGCTTTCATTTAGTATATTCATTACTAACAACCTCATCCGAGGAGGCAATCTCGGACATCTAAGCGTGTGTTGTTGTTTCATTGCTTACAGGGCCACAGGTTCATTGGACAAATCTACAACATACGAAAGCAAGAGGATCCCTCTAGGAAATAGACCTAGAGAAGGAGGCATCTGTAAGCCCTCATACATTTTTGTGTGCATCATCGGGAAGCCTTTAAAAGCACACCACCCCTTTGCAAGGGGATATTTTATACATCTGATACCCTCCTTGTGTAAAATCATGTATCAAATTAAGGGTATCCCTTAGAGGGATTTATATGTAATCGGATCTTGGAAATATCAATACAAAAGCATTCATTCATTTATTTCTTCGCATTCTAGTTATATCTTCTTTATACCTTTCATTTAATGCATGTTTAAACATTAAAATATTCAATTAAATTGCAAGTAGAAGTAGCGGGGATGGTGTGCCGCTTCCTTAGGGTCGCTATATATGGCGATCATGGTGGGACCTCCACTAATTTTTCATTTTCTTCCTAATTACTAACTTAGGTTTTGTGTGCAGGTTTAGCCACTCTGGTCTACAATGGCCAATAGTCTTAGTCGCTCCTACTAACAATGGCCAAAAATCAGTCGCTCTGGTCGATAGTGGCTAGAACTAAAGTGCAACAGAGGGTAGAATCTTTGTTCTCTGAGCTGGATTAGAGGTTGGTATAAATTTTTTGATGCTTTATAGTTTTTTGTCTACTTCTATTTTTCTAAAATAGTGAAAACTAAGACATATTTCTATTTGGAAATTGAAAGAATAAAGAAGAAAGAACTAGCATATTGCACATCTTAGATCTTCTTTTAGATTTCCACTAGGCGTTGCTAGGAACAATGGCTTATGCTTGAAAAGTCTGCCCTAGAATCCAACGTGCTAGAAATCGTGTGTTGTTTGCTTGCTTTGAGGCCCTGCTAGAGGCCATATTTGCATGAAATAGAGTGCATCCATACAACTCATAGTAGTTCATGCATCTTTCTGAAAATTGAAACATCTTTTGCATTAGGCATATAGGAAAGAGTCATTGTTGTTGTATGATGCATTTTACTTTATGCAAACTTAAAATGAACCCCACACACACACATATCATTTAAACATTGGGGAGTTGGATTTCATCACCAACCCTCAATTCAGTCCGGTGATGTTGGCATTCATCTCCTTCCATCGGCTTGCCCCCTAGATTCTCATAGAAATGGATTGAGGAACTTCTTCATAGTGGTACTAAGTTACTTGTGCTCAAACTATCTCCCACTATTGGAACAATCATTGGTTCAGAGTGGAAGAGCTAGGCGAACCCCCCACTAGGATTTAAGTGGTGTACCCTAGTCTCTTTTGGGAAAATCATGTTTGGCATGGGTGTTCTTGATTCCCACTATGGATGAGTCTCCTCATTCTAAATCCAAAACAAGAGCAAGAAAGCAAAGAACAACACATCAAAACACATCAAATAGTTTAGGGCACACTTAAATTGATAATCAAGATAAACACTTGCTTGATATTGCTTGGCTATTTCTAATTGCAACACAAAATATTAATTCAGCAAAAAAAATGGTCAAAACAAGAAGTAAACATCCTCGGTCTGATATCAAGGGAGAATCTAAAGCAACCCATACCCATAGGTAAAGTCGTAGTAACATTGAATGACCTACTCGTAAGACCATGAGATGTAGGTCCATGAGCCTAAGGGGTGATAACTCAACCCTTGGGGGTTCTCCTCGAGAAACCCCAAATAGGGAGTCACATCATAGAACCAAGTCACATAAACACAAAGAGGCTTCATGACCATCCTCATCAAGGAGACACGAGGAGACCTCAAGGGCCTCCTCTAAACACACAGAAACTTCTCAAAGACATGAGGAGGCTTCAAAGGCTTCCTCCTCACATGGACATAAAGAAGGTTCTAAACATCACTCTTCACATAGGGATGATGAGGTTGCCACATCTCCATCCTCATGGAGAAAATATGTGACCACAAAGCCTTCATCATCAAGAGGGCACACAAGAGTCACAACATCTCAAGCTTCACATGAGACACATAGAATAGGTCTACCCATTGAAGGGCAAGAAACTAGAGCTACATCCAGTCATAGGCATCAAATAGAAGATACCCTTCACACAAGAGGAAGGATTCCAATAGACTATGACCTCATTGGAGTAAATGGCACCCCACGAGATCAGCCATGGAAAACAAGACAACTAGATGAGTTGGATCGGATTTCATTCAAGGCCAACTCAAAGAACTATAGCTATAGAACATTCTACATCTGGAAGTTCATGAACCATGACTTCTAAACATACCTCTCAACCTGGGGATGCCTCAAAGTGACCCCATAGTAAACATACAGATTCTGATCATAGAGACACTCAACAATACACTGAACAAGTTACATTAGCTAGCAAGAGCAAAGATACATAGTAGAAACCTCTTCAAGGAATCTATGAGTCAAAACCACAAGAACATAGTCAGACAAACATGAGTCTTCTATGATAGTGCAAGCTGACCGTATGAGATGGTTAGAAAATGCATTGTATAAAGAGTGAGAGCTAGTGGAGGCTCTCGAACATGATAAACAAAGAGAAACAATTTTGTGCCAACATGAGTAGTATTTAAGAGAGCAAGCTGAGCAGCTAGCTCGTATCAATTTATAGATAAATGGTGATGATCACCAAAGAGATAGATGCGTTGACTCACCAAAGGAAAGGTGCACTAGACAAGAGAGCCCACAATGAAACCACCACCCAAATCATGAACAAAATCCAACTAGTGGGGAAAGGGTAAACATGATAAACCAGGATCACAATCCTGAATCCCCTCATAGGAGGGAAGAAAATAGAACAAGTCAAGTGGACAAAGGGTTACCTCCATTACCACCATGAGTGGGCCTACAAGAGGAGGAACTCCTTGCTTCAAAGGCATTCCAAGCACTCGCTAAAAATATGAAGTCCTTTGAGAAGCAAGAGACGATTGGGAATCAACCAACATTGAGCAAGATACACAACCATTTTGAAGCTTTGAGATGCCTAGGTTAGAAAATTTCAAGGGTGAAGAGGATGCACAAGAGCATGTTACCAATTTCATCAATGCATGTTTTCACCTTGAAGACAATGATGCTCTTATGCTAAGAACTTTCATTATGACATTTTCGGGTGCTGCCACTCAATGGTTCAACCAACTGACCAAGCATAGCATAACCAATTTTGAACAACTAGTAAACGCTTTCCTAAAGTGTTTCTCCTTTGGTGCTAAGAAGAAGGTGAACCTTTCAGACCTGGCCAACTTAAAATAGTATGATGATGAGCCAGTAATGGATTATGGGAATAGATGGAGAAAAGTCATGGTAAAGTTATCATTCTCCATTCCCATAGAAGAAATCATTCGCATGTTCACTAAGAGTTGTTCTAAACACATCTCCCTCTTGCTACAACTTCAACAATATCCTTCATTTGAGGAAGCCTTGGCACAGGCCAAACTCATCGAAGACATAAAAGTAGATGAGGGAACCATTAAGCTCCAAACCAAGGAGTGGAACAAAAATGGTAAGAATGACAAATACAAGCAGAAATAGGCAAACCCTACTCCAGTTAATCAAGTAGTATTGGCTGCACCTAAGGATGGGGCTGCACACCAACCATAAAATTATCAAGCACAACCCCCGCCAGCCAATTATGATCAAAAGAACAATCATGGGCAAAACAAAGAATGCAAGCCACCTCACTATTTTACACCTCTAACAAAATCAATGCAATCAATTTTCAATCAGTTGAGCGAGGCTAGGAAGATCAGATTTCTTGATATACCTCTCATAGATCCCAACCATCCTAAGCCAAAAGGATATAGGGAAGATCAATTTTACCCTTATCATAGGATACCGGGGCATGACATTGAAGTTTGCTTTGGTTTTAAGCATCAAGTGCAAAATATGATTGAGGTGGGAGAACTCAAAGTTGACAACCCATTGGCTCTCGATAATAGAGATATGGGCATATACAAAAACCTGCTACCAAATCATGAGGCCCCTAGGGGGCAAGGCACCCAATTCAATCAAGTTCGAGTCGATGCACCTACCCATGGATGCATTGGGATGGTTGAAATTATCAACATAGCAACCAGGAGTAGATGGTATGGTCAACCACAACCTCCTATGGCTCCCATGAATGTCCCAGCTACACCTAGGTAGAGGTAGGGGTAAGACAACCTTCCAGGTCCACCAACTCGACTTGTGGTAACTATTCGGAGTAGACTAGAGCAAAACCTACAAATGACTCTAGCCAAGCTATCTATTTATGAGCTCATACAATAGTCCCCAAAGCATAGGGAGACTTTAATGGAGATTTTGAGATCAATTGAGCTCCAACCACAAGATGTGAATGCATTCACTCATTTTGTGGGACAAGTACAACAATGCCAAGAACCTGTAATTCGATTCTATGATCATGAGATTAAGATAGTGCCTACTACCTTACCAGACCCTCTACTACACATTGTGGCATCAGTCAATGATTTACCTTTCAAATGGGTCTTGATCGATACAGGTTCATCAATAAACATCATCACAACAATAGCCATAGGGAACCTTAAGATCCCCAAGTCCAATATCGTTCCAGGAGCCTACACGCTAAGAGCTTTCAATGATGCTTTATGCACTACTATGGGAATGATAGTCCTACCCATTAAGGTGGGACATAAGACCATCCCTATGATGTGTCATGTCTTGGAAGGGGCTATGCAATACAACATCCTCCTAGGGTATCCTTGGATAAGGGACATGAAGTGTGTTCCTTCGATTTTACACCAATGTGTCAAGTATGTGCATGATGACAAAGTCTATGTGGTTTTGGATGATGAAGAGCCATTCAAATATGTCCATCAGGTGGATTTTCTAGGAGAATTTGTGATTCCTTCTACTCACCTGTATGTAGGACCTTCATCTCAAACCACGCAACTGGATGACAGAGACAAAGGGGTAAGAAAAGACCCATGCACATCGACACCTCCTTTTGCACCCAAAATAGTCAATGCTTCTAAGGGACCATCAATGTCTAAACCTAAAGACAATCAGAAGCTAAAGGTACCCTTAGTCAAGGAAGAAATGCCCAAGGAGTTGCCAACCATAGCCATTGCTGAAATGCCAAGTCCTATGGAAGAAGAAGATCTCCAAGATCAAGTAGAAGAAATGCTAGAACCCACTTCGCCAGTGTCATCTATGGGATCATCCACATCACATGCGACAATACACTTGGCAAGTATAGGGATAGGAGAATACCTTGTGTAGAACATAACATTCACGCCCATCATTGAGTCTACACAAGACATGGGAAGACCAAAAGACTTGAGACCACCAGTGGGAATAGTGGTTCCACTTGGAATCCCTCCCAACCAAACCAACTTTGTCTATGTTGGATTAGACTGCACCCATAAATATTCAGATATAGAAGAGGATAATGATGAACTATTCACTATTAATATTCATTACCTCTCTAACCTCGAGTTCACTCTAAGCTACTTTGAATGCTACCATTGGCATGGCTATGGTCTTGGTATATATGAGCAGGGGTATAGATGGCCATACGAGCCATAATATCAGCTTCCCACTGATAGGTTTGGGTTAGGTTATTACATCAGAGGTCGAGATGACTCTCTAGTAGCAGCCTTGGATAGATTAAGCTTGGGGTTAGGAGAAGACATCGATTTCATTCCTTATCACCCCCCAAGTACAAGATATCTGACCAATAGATAAGTGGTCATGGTAAACATACCACCACCATAAACTTATCATCCAAACTCCTCAATTGATGCCACCCCGATAGGTTACAACTCATGGGATGAGGAGCAAGAAGAGAATGGATATGAGGCAAGTGATGATGAAGCACAAGTAGGCTTGGCCTATCATGGGCCTCACTATTTACAAATATTTACCTAGTCCATCCATAATGAGAGTGGATACATATCAGATGAAAGTGGCTATGAGTCAGAAGACTCAATAGAAAGAGCCTACCTAGGACCAAGACATTGACCCCATACCTTGGGGCAAGAAACTAATGCAAATGGATTCTTCATAAGTGACAAAGAGTATGAGGATGAAATAGAGATGGCCTACTTGGGGCCAAGACATGTGCCTCTTGTATTGGGGCCACATACCAATGCTAATGGTTTTTGGATAAGTGATGATGACTTTGAAGATGAAACTAAAATGGCTTATCTTGGGCCTCACCACTTACGACAAGTCAACATGCTAGTAGAAAGAGAAGTGGCACTTCGTGCCATAGATCCTGGCTTGTGGTTTTTGGGAGACCTATTGACTTACGTGCCATTCACCGCATGGTCAATCCCCCTCCACCTACATTCAGAGAGCTCTTGGAGCCCAATGATCCTATTATCTACCCTACTCATGGGCCAGATCTAGAGATTCCTTTTCCTCTAGAGCCTCATCGTGAGTATGGAAGGGAAACCTCTGAGACAATATTTCACCCATGTGGTCTTGGAGATTTCATTCCATCCATCAACACAATCTCCATTGATTTGACCACTCCACTTCATAACCCAGTAGATCCTACTAAACCATTGTATCTTGATGTAGATGCTATTGATTGGGATCACGTTGATTCACCCATAGAGCCTGAGGATATTTTCCCTAATGAAGAGATGTTACAACCATTTCATTTTGCATCAGGCTATGTGCATGATGTGTTCCATGCTAGTTTGGATCATGAGTCAGTAGGACCTATGAATCCCATCGATGACATTCATTTGATACCCACACCTCATCATCTGGAGGATGGGTCACATATGGCTATAGAAGTGACTTTCAAGGTGGACATCAATGATGATCCTACTCAACCAAAGAAATTCAAGTTCAGAGAAAGTCTATCTCCAGAGGAACAAGCCATCATAATCCCTCTCCTCAAAGAGAGGCCAAATATTTTTGCTTGGACTTACAAAGACATGCCTGGGATAGATCCAAAGTTAGTCATTCACAACCTTTCATTGGATCCCATGAAGAAGCCAATCAAGAAAAATTTAAGGAAAATGCATCCAACCATCACTTTGATGGTGAAGAACAAATTACAAAAATTATTAGATGCGATTTTCATAGTTCCTATCGACTACCCTGAGTGGGTATCGAACATGGTGCCCATGGGAAATCTTGATGGAAGAGTCCATATTTGCACAGACTTTAGAGACTTGAATAGGGCAACTCCAAAGGATTCATTCCCATTGCCAAACATAGATGCTCTTGTGGATGCCACCGTAGGTCATGAGATGCTCTCCCTAATGGATGGTTTTTCTGGATACAATCAAATCCAGATTAAACCTGAAGATCAACATAAGACTACTTTCATTACTCCATGGGGGACATTCTGTTACAAAGTGATGCCATTTGGCCTTAAAAATGTTGGTGCCACATATCAGCGGGCCATGACATACATCTTCCATGACTACATGCATAAAATCTTAGAAGATTACATGGATGACTTACTGGCCAAGTCTTTGTTGTGGCAAGAGCACGTTGAAGTCCTTAGAAAAGTCTTTAATCACCTCATTGAGCACAACGTCAGATTGAATCCTAAGAAGTGCGTGTTTGGCGTAACTTCTGGCAAGCTTTTGGGATTCATCATTTCTAAGAGAGGCATTGAAGTCGATCCTGCAAAGGTAAAGGCTATATTGGAAATGGCCACCCCTACCAACATTAGGGAGTTAAGAAGCCTACAAGGCAAGATAGCATCCATCAAAAGATTCATTGCTCAATTATCAGATAAATGTCGACCCATGAATCGGTTTCTATGCAAAGAGGTCCCTTTTCATTGGGATGAAGAGTGCCATCAAGCCTTTGCAGAGATCAAAACTTACCTAGCAACACCACCAGTATTGGCTCCACCAAGGCCAGACATACCATTTTTACTATACATATCAACTATCAATTTCACTTTGGGCACCATGTTAGCCCAAAAGAATGCACAAGATAAAGAGCAAGTTGTATATTACATTAGTCGCACCTTGGTGAGTTATGAGCTAGGGTATGCGTATGTCAAAAATTTGTGTTTAGTAGTGGTCTTTGCAACCCAAAAGTTGTGACACTACATGTTGAGCCATACGACCTACGTTATATCCAAACAAAATCCTTTGCAGTACATGATGAACAAGACTTATCACAATACACGTATCACAAAGTGGATCATGCTATTGATAGAATTTGATCTAGAGTTCATAAGCCAAAATTCCATCAAGGGACAAGTCATAGCTGATCAATTAGCAGAGGCACCTCTTTAGGATAGCAAGCCTCTCACCATAGAATTGCTTGATGATGCAGTCTTTGCATTATCAGATCCACCAGAACTCGAAGAACCTAAGAAAGAAAGAGACATGGCATTGTTCTTTGATGGTTCAAAGTGTGAACAAGGGGGTGGAGTAGGGATTGTCTTTATCACACCGTAGGGTGCTCCATTGCCCTTATCATTCAAACTAGACTTCCCTTGCACAAACAATAACATAGAGTATGAGGCTTTGATCTTGGGACTCCAAATAGCCATAGCAATGGGTATTAAAATATTGAATATCTTTGGTGACTCCTTTCTCATAGTAAACCAAGTCAAAGGATTATTCCAATGCAGGTGCCCACTCCTAAAATCTTACAAAGAACTTGTTGACACTTACCTCACCAAATTGGAATGGTATGACATCGAGGCAATCCCTCGTATGTCAAATAGATTTGTAGACACCATGGCCTCTTTGGGATCCTTAATCCCTCAAAATCCATCTACTGATTTTACAACCATTCATGTTAAAGTGCTCTCACACTCAACAATACGATGTGAGGCTTTTGACAATCAAGAATCAGTCAACATGATCAATATTGAACCAAATCAGGATTGGTCCTTCATAGCTAGAGATTTCTTGCAAATGACACCTTGGGGGTCTTTGATCTCCCAAGGTCCTGCGGAGTGTGGCACAACCATTCACCATAGGGTTGTTCCTCAATCTGTATTCACTAGTTCTGGAATGCAGGAGGAACATGTCATCTTTTCTATAGAGGTTGTGGCTTATCAGGATTGGCTTTCCCAATTACGAGATTTCTTGAAGCTTGGAATGGTACCACAAGGCCTATCGCATGTTGAGAGATGAACATTTAAATATAAGGCAACAAGATACATCTTTCTAGGAGAAATCCTTTATAGATGAGGTTATGATGGAATGCTCCTCCATTGTCTTGAGCCCTAAGAAGCATCTTGGGCAATTTCACAAGCTCATGATGGTACATGTGGTGGTCATTTTAGTGGCATGGCCATCATTAAGCGCATCTTGAGAATGGGTTACTATTGGCCCACTATGGAGAAATACTATTGCGAGTATGTCAAGAAATGCGTTAAGTGCCAGCATCATGCAAACCTCACACACTTGCCATCACAAGCCTTGCAACCCATCCAGGCAGCATGGCCCTTCTCACAATGGGGACTAGACTTAGTTGGGAAGATCTCACCCCCGTCCTCAGGCCGACACACGTTCATCATAATGGCCACTGAGTACTTCACCAAATGGGTCAAAGTGATCCCCTTAACATCAACAATTGGACCAAGGATTACGGAGTTTATACTCCACAATATCATAAGTCATTTTGGGGTCCCTTCAAAAATAATATCGGATAATGGGCCATCTTTCAAGAACAAAAATGTGTGTGCTTTGATGAAAAAATACCATATACAACACAGTTTTTCAATGCCCTATTATCCACAAGAAAATGGGCAAGCAAAAGCCTCAAACAAAACAATAGTCTCCATCTTGAGAAAGACAGAGAGAGATAATCATAAGGATTGGCACATGCAATTGCCTCTGGCATTATGGGCATACAGGACTAGTGTACGGATGCCCACTAGGGCAACACCATTTTCACTTGTATATGGCGCTGAGGCCATCATGCCCCTAGAGTTGGAAATTCCAACTCTACGCATAGCATTGAAGGACTTCATAGATGATGACACCATGCAACAAGGCCGCCTTGATCAATTGACGCTTCTTGATGAACGTCGAGTCAATGCTTTGGAGCATCTTCATGTTTATCAAGATCACCTTGCATGAGCTTACAATAGTAAAGTCCACTTAAGAGATTTCAAAGTTGGGGATCTTGTGCTCAAAGAAAACTAACATAATTCAAATCTATCACCGCACCTGTGAGACAAATTTATGGTAAATTGGATAGGCCCCTACATGATTTTAGAAAGGGTTGGACCTGGAGCATATCACCTTATATCATTGGATGGTGTTGAAGAGCCTGAACCTCTCAATATCATTCACTTGAAGGTATTCTACACATAAAATTACAAAAACATTCAAATATGTCATAAAATTACAAAAACATTCAAATATGTCAAAAATACAAAAACAACATAAAGAATCAAAAACAATAAACAATTCATAAAAACATAAAAAAAATGGTCCAAGGGTATTCAAACCACTTGGTCAAAATTCAATCAAAAATGCTCCAAGGGTATTCAAGTCGCTTGGTCAAATTCAATCAAAAATGCTCCAAGGGTATCCAAGTCGCTTGGTCAAATTCAATCAAAAAATGCTCCAAGGGTATCCAATTCGCTTGGTCAAAATCAATCAAAAAATGCTCCAAGGGTATCCAAGCCGCTTGGTCAAATTCAATCAAAAATTCTCCAAGGGTATCCAATCCGCTTGGTCAAAATCAATCAAAAATGCTCCAAGGGTATCCAAGCCGCTTGGTCAAATTCAATCAAAAATGCTCCAAGGGTATTCAAGTCGCTTGGTCAAATTCAATCAAAAATGCTCCAAGGGTATTCAAATCGCTTGGTCAAAATCAATCAAAAATGCTCCAAGGGTATCCAAGATGCTTGGTCAAAATTCAATCAAAAATGCTCCAAGGGTATCCAAATCGCTTGGTCAAATTCAATCAAAAATGCTCCAAGGGTATTTTTATGCTACTTGGTCAAAACTTAAAAGCCCCAAAGGCACATAAGCCCTTTGGTCAAAAATAAGCAAAAACACAAAAATAGTCAAAAAGTCAAAAATACAAAAACATTTGCATATTACATTTGCATCCACTAAATTGCATTGCATTATGTAGGTAGCAAATCCACCTCCCAAAAGAAGAAGAATTGATTTTCTCAATTTTGACAGTTTTGACATAGGTGATAGTTTGGTCAAGTTTTGTAAACCATACAGTTAGGATCAAACCATACAGTGAAGGGAAAAATTATACAAGTGGATTGGTAAATCATATAGGATAATGGCAAATCATACAAGGTGCACCGAAATGCATCCAAATGCAAGGGAAATATAATTTTAGGGTGAAATGGTGTATAGATTTGCTAACTAAGGTGTTAAACTTAGGAAAAAGCCAAATTAATGTATTCAATTGCATATGGGTAGTTTTAAATAACTAATTGTCTTAAGAACTGCTTTGGAATGGCCTAGGCAATGTTATATAAGGCCTCATTTTCAAAATTAGAGGTTTGGCTACTAGTTTACTGGTTACTGGTTGCTAAAATAGAGAGTTAGTACTTATAATTGTTGATTCCTGAGTTATTGCAATCACATTGACATATTTTTCCATATTGTAACCGAATCTACAGATATTATTGAGCATAATGATGTTTGTGGATGACTGTGTATGATCTTGGCAATGAGAAACAATGATTTATGGATGAATATTATGTGATTGAGTTTCTCTCTTACTGTTATATGTTAGTTTTGTAACTCGGGATGCACGCACCGCTCTACTCTACTTGTAGTATTGCACCCAAAATGAAATGAAAAGACCATGAAAAGCATGTAACATAGAAATAACAAAGATGGATCCTTTTATTGATGTTGAAACTCGGTTACATGTCGGTCCCTCTTAGGGATACCCATTTTGATACAATGTGGTTACAAGTGGGTAGAATGTCCCCCTTTGCAAAAGGGTGGTGCGCTTTTAAAAGGCTTCTCGGTTTTGCACATGGAAATGTATGAGGGCTTATAGATGCCTCCTTCTCTAGGTCTATTTCCTAGAGGTATCCCTTTGCTCGTGTATGCTACTAATTTCTTCTGGTGAACCTATGGCCTTGTGAGCAATGAAACAACAATACAATACACACTTAGATGTCCGGGAGTGCCTCTCCGAATGAGGTTGTTAGTACTGAATGTAAGAAATGAAAGCAAGTGCAAATTAGACTACTGCTATGAATGTGAACGAATGAAATGATGCTATGCTAATGATATGCTTAGTATGAATAAATCAAAGTAATAAAACTAATGTCTAAATCCTAAGTCAAACCTGTGGGCCACTGTCCATGACAGTGGCCGCTAAAGTGATTCTCGTCCTTCTTTTCTCCAAAGCTATGGATCAAAGCTTGTATCCTGATGTTGAAATAATAGGTGTTATGCTCTTCAATCCATTAGGGCTTTTCCATACATGTGATCTCCAAGGGAACTCTCCGAGTCTCGAAAGCTCTCCTCAATGACCAAGATTGATGGATCAAAGATTGCTTCTTCATTCCTCTGGTGCTCTTAGGCTTGCACCTTTTATAGTGTGAAACCCTAGGTCTATGTCCAAGCCCTAGGAATGAATTCCTCATGCGTAGTGCAAGTTAGCATGAGAGGATTTTGTCTTTTATCTATGTTTGAAGGCCAGTTAAATGAAATCTAACTACCCACTTGAGTCTCCTATGCAAACTGGTTGTTAGCATGAGAATATTTTATCCTCTATCTATGTTTGGAGTCCAGTTAACTAAAGTCTAAATGCAAAATCAAGTCTCTTATGTGAACTATCATGAAAAGGAATGCAAATTTACTCCCGCTCACCTTTATTGCATGCAAACTACCACTTCTGCTCATGATTAGGCATGTTTGTTGGTAAAACTACTTTTAGGGTTTAGCCACTGTCATCTACAATGAATAAGATTTGGCCACTATTGTCTACAACGGCTAAGTTATGGCCACTCTAGGCTTGAGTGGCTAGGATCTGGCCACTCTTGGCTTGAGCGACTAGGCTTGGATGGCTAGAAAAGGCCCCAAATGAGTGGCGAGAACCATTGTTGATGCTTGGAAAGTCCAAGATTATATCATTTGATATTATGAATGTGTCTATGTGAGTAGCTCCCCTAAGCATTACACATTTTAGGTGTCTATAGATGCCCCTTTTTGCGATGCGTTGTGTGGAAGACACAATGCTAAGCAAATACATAGACTGGTCTATTTGTAGGGTGTATGGTGATCAATGGTCTGATCAACGTTGGATGGCCCAATCATGCAAGATGGCGCACACCCCTTGAATCATTGCCTCAATGCTCGAAGGACTTAGCTCAGTGGCTTGGGCATGTTAAATTGCACTCGTTCCTCAAACTCAATCGGGTAGCTTCAGTCGCTACAATTAGTTCAAACCGGTAGGAGAGCTACAATTGAATATGTCATGTCCGCTTACATTCCCAACAAACAAGGGAAATTTGTGATTGTTGTATGCAATTATTCATAGGATGAACATGATTTTGTTATGATCGAGTGATATTTTGTTGATTTTTATTATGATTATGTTGAAGTTTTGAACTACCTCCTCACACAATGGATTGGTGAGGAAATGACAATGAATGAAGTGACAAGTCACTTGACCAATATGACTAATCTGGTTCCCTTCTAGCATTTGTTGCTTTTAATGGGCAATCCCACATCCAAGTGTGATTCTAATTGTTTATGATAATCATCCATCCTTATCCTGAGGAGTGGTCCAACTATTAATAACTTTCTTAGGGAGTTAGGATGAGTGATCCTATTTATGTTCATTTTGTATCACTTTGGCTTAATGTTTTTGGTATCATAGGGGAATTAGGATGATCCTTTCGCACCCGTGGAGTAGTCCAACCATCTTGGTCTTCTTCGGGATTGAAGGGTGGCACATCGTAATTCCAAAATGAATTTTTTTGCCCCAAGTGGCCTTATGGTAACCTACTCATCTCATTGAAATGCATGGAGTGCAAATCTCTGCAATCGTCAAGTTGATAGAGTAGGTGACTGAATACGAGGCCTACCTGAGATTGTGCTTTTATGTGATTTTTGTTAGTTTGAACATTCTGATGATCTTAAATCATCAAAGTGTGTATTTTTGCTATTTTTGTGTGATCTCTCAAGGAGGAAACCTTTTTTTTTTATCTATGGATCTGGCCACTGTGAGGTCCATCGGCTTCTGAGTTCCTACTTGTGGCCACTATCGTCTTAAAAGACCAAGAAGTTCATGTTGTTGACGTCAAAAGTGGCCAAGACATAATTAAGAAATATAAAATTTGCATTTTCTAGGTTTTGACCTTTCATTTTCATTTTTGAAGATTCACTTTTTAGATTTTTGGTGTGATAGCGATGGTTGCGACTTTGGAGTTTACTTGGCATCGAGGACATGGCTGCGCAGGGTGAGACATCAGCTACTGGAGGAGCCGAAGCTTCTTGGGTATTTCTATTTTTCTAAACTCTAACCCTCTCTTCCTTTATCTAGGTAAAACTGAACCTCACTAAGTAATCGATAAAATGAACCTCACTAAACCTGTTGGTAATGAATCAAACCACGTAGCTAGGTTTAGGATAGGCTTTTAAATGGTTGGTTGGTCCCCATTTTGTTGTTTTGTAATTCTTTTGTTTTTTAAGGCCTAGGGTTCACGGGTTTGCCATGTCGCCCCTCGGTCGCTATCGCTCGAGTGATCGGTTACTTGAGTCATTGTCGCTCGGTGCGGCTAGGTTCAAACCCTAACGGTAAAAAATATGACCATTGGGTTTTGGTCGTTGTCTCTAGTGGCTAGATTATGGACACTGTAGGCAACATCGGCTAATCCCCTTAGCCAATTTTGCATAACTTTTTGCTTTTTATTGGATTTTTGAGATATTTTTTGATTTTTTTGAAATTTTGAACTACTCTTTAGCTTATATATTGCATTGTAGTTATGTTTCATATTTCCTTTGTTATTATATTCTCACTGCTCAGGCTCGAGACCTGAAGCTCTTGCTTGACCTTCTTCCTCACTTGGATGACATGGACTGGGCATGGCTCAAAGCCCACAGGCTATAGTATGTTGTTAGGATACCATACATCATGGCAGATCAGGCTTACCTTACGGCTTTGGCCCATCGCTGGGACCCTCGGACTAATACCTTCCACCTCTCGACCGACGAGATGACCATCACACCGGAGGATGTGTACAGGATATTTCAGATTCATTTTTATGGGGTGGCCATTATCTCTTTAGCCACTAATGATCAGGTGGTTGTTTTCACTCAAGTTTTTGGGAGGCATTCTAAGGATTCTCTCAAGGACAAAAAGTCTGGAGGAGTGTCTATCATCCATTGGTATAGGGAGGATGTTTTCACGGTGAGGTATGCAGTATTGTTGATGGTCATCAACAATGTTCTTATTATAGACTGCTCAGGTTTGAGGTT
This sequence comes from Wollemia nobilis, assembly GCA_028583015.1. Classification (NCBI taxonomy): domain Eukaryota; kingdom Viridiplantae; phylum Streptophyta; class Pinopsida; order Araucariales; family Araucariaceae; genus Wollemia; species Wollemia nobilis. The sequence goes on along the minus strand of JAQPPZ010003287.1, from coordinate 650,325 downwards.
CTCATGGAACCTTTTGGTGATGGTTTAGGATTTGGTGGATAGTGAGGAACCTATCATTTATGCATGGGAAAAATCTTTGTTGGCTCAGTGCTATGATGAGTTGTACCACATTTGTCGATGAGGTCACGTTAGTATTTCATGTAGCTTGCTTTTACAGGTTTGGGGATGGGAGCATATTAGGGTAGATCGCCCTAAAGGGCTTCCAACCAATATCACAATGATCGATGCTCAGACATAGTGCTATGTTGCTATATGGGCTTGAGAGAATGAGGATCGCAAGAGCCACACTTTCATAGGGGAGCTGACTCATTTCACTGATACTTTCCTTGGACTTCGAGATGGAGATGTCATATGGCACCCTTATCATGAGTGTCCTACTTGGGATGACCTTGACAACTTTACTTCTAGGATGCGGCGTGAGTGATGGATTGTTGGCCATAAGGTTAACATCTAAGAGTACTTATTCTACTCTCGGGTTCTTCATCAGTATGGATTGTAGTAGGATGTGCCATTGGTACCATTTTTGTATAGGCACATCGGAGCAGAGAGAGACCTCCCTCCCCGATAGGTTACAGAGTTGGTTGATGAGGAGGATGCCCTAGTTATTGATCCTGATGTAGTTGGTGGAGTAAAAAAGGCATTTGCATGGTGGTGGGGCAACTTGATATGGTATGGTGAGGGAAATCTAGTTCAAGAGGATGATGGAGGATATGGGGTGGATCCTATGGGGCGTAGGGTCCATGCTAGGACTACGACATATGACCAACAGGTAGAGAAAGTGGTAGCAGAGGAGTAGGAGGCTCCTAAGGAGGTGGAGGAGGAGATGGAGCTTGAGGAGATATATTCTCCTCTTAGGGCATAACTATATGATGTGGAGGCCGAGCTCCATTCAGCCAAGATATGGGTACAACAGCGTGACACCACCATAGCTCAGAGGGATACTACTATAGTGCAGCTGTCAGACTAGATACGGGCTTTGCAGGTTGCTATAGGAGGAGCTACCCAGATGTAGGTTGTTGTTGCCCTTCCTAATCTTGAGGATCCTTAGAGGGAAGCCCTAAAGGTTGAGATCAATCATCTACATGGTTTTATGGATGAGAGTGGCATACAAATTTTTGAGGATGCAACCCAAATTGCCTCTCTCTTGAGGCATATCAAGAGGCTAGGAGCCATCCCTAGGGAGAGAGGAGCCACAAGTGGTTCATAGGTCAATAGGAGCTCTACAGTAGGGTAGTATTTTGTTTGGCCTGGTCATGGGGTCCAGACTCGTACTGAGAGACCAGTAGGGTCTAGCTCGCACCATTCTCCCAGAGATCCGTCCATAGGGGGCGGCGTTGCAAGGGGCGTAGGCCTAGTATTTTACTAATGGTTCACTTGGTTTTGATTCATTTTTTAGGTCAGTTGACCTATATTACTATAGCCCACGGGTTTTTTTATTTATCCATGGACTTAACACATACTTTTATGATATATTTACATTTATGACTCATTATGTGTATCGTTTTGCTGCTCATATTTTTATTGTTATTTTATTTTATGATGTGATGTGATGATGATATTATGATGACTTGATGTATATGTTAGATAATAGATGATATTTAAGATGCTTAGATGGATGTGTAGATGCTTATATGATTTGATGATATGATGCGACGTATTTTGAGTTGATAACTGATAAATTTATGATTGTATGCAGATGGATATTGCCTACATGTTTTATGATGTGCTTTATGATGTGATGATGGATGATCCATGACTTGTGTTTGTGGATGAGATGTTTTTATTAAATGCATGTTTAAATTTGCTTGATTTGTATGCATCTAACTTATGCTATGATATGGTGAATGCATTATGTATTTTAATGTAAATGAACTTGTATATTTTAATTGCTTAAAACATAATGGATGCATATGACATTGACAATCTTAATGGGTGACCCCCAAGTTTTTAAATACTAATTAAATAATCACTCTTATCATAAGAATTGATTAAGCGTTCATATATGAAATGTAATGGTGTGAGTTGTATTTTCTTGATAAGTTTCTATAAATTAAAACATATAAAGTAGTCAGTGGTCGTCTATATACTATTTCTAATATATATGCGGTATCTATCCTATTATGTTGATACCCCCTAATTTATAGAATCTTATAAAGAAATTGATGGTGGAATTATGATATGATTTGTTGCTATGTAAGAATTTTGGGGTTTTTTGGAGATTCAAACTTTCTAGTTTGCCTATCAATTATTGTTACTGATCCTTCTAGGCTTTTTGAAAATTAGGCTTTCATCATGGACCTAGATACTCATTCTCCCTGTGTGTGCAAGTGAATAATTTTCAGATATAACCCATGCATTTCCTTCGATGTCAGGTGAGATTCTTTCAGCCCATTGCTAAGATCAGGGATTCTCAAGTGTTTATCTCATCCTTATGTTGGACTTAGTTGGACTATACTACTAGGCGCTTTTGAGTTACCTAAGCTAGCTCATCCACATTCAAACGTTGGTCTACACAAATTCCAGGAGCTTTTGTGATAGACATATCATCATGCATAAGGATTTCTCCTCCCAGTTTTGTGTAGTGTTGAGAATTCCAGGGATTCAAGTTTTATTCCCTATTTTTCTTCATTTCTTTTGGGATACTTGCTCATACTTAGTGATGAAAATCATTGTTTATTTTGACTCATTTTGTTTTTTCTCTTGAGCAAGGGATTCTTGTAGTGATGATAATCACTATTTATTTTGATTGATTTTTTTTATATTTGAACTACGACTTTGGGCGTTTGACTTTGACTTTTGGAAAATTTGAACTTTTGATTTTGATATTTGAATTTGGCTTTGTTCCGAGATTTTGCTTGTTTTTGTGAAAGCAAGGGATTTATGTAGTGATGATAATCACTCATTTCTGGGTAGGGTTGCACTTGTCCTTTTGCCAATTCTCAACACCTTTAAACTGGTTGCACAGGGGGATAAGCAAGGATGTTCCTTTTTGCTTTTGGTAACCTAGACCACTTTGTAGCTTTCATATTCCCATGTACCAACTAGAATTTAGTGTTTAAATTAGTGATGGGATTCTGAGATATGCTAGGATTTGTCACCACTAGACCTTATTCTCTTCTAGCCAAGATGGTTTTTCACAAGATTTGATAAGATCACTAGGTGTGGTTGAATAACCGAAAAACATTTGTATATTTTTGTATAGCAACTTTTTATGGTTGTGTTGAAAAACACAATTACACACTTGTGTTGATGGATGTATGGTTTTGAATGATTTGTGAGACAAACTGTGGCATCACTTTACGACTCTCATGACATATGTGAATGCAATGGATATGAAAATGCAATGTAATTATGTGGATGCAAGCTATGAGATGCAATTGTTTTTGTATTTTTTGATTTTATGTTGTTTTTGTATTTTTGCTTAATTTGACCAAATGGCTTTAAGATGCCTTTGGAGCTTTTGTTTGATTTTGACCAAGCGGATTGTATACCCTTGGAGCATTTTTTTATGATTTATTTTGATTTGACCAAAGGGCTTTTAAGATGCCTTTGGAGCTTTTTTTTGATTTTGACCAAGCGGATTGGGTACCCTTGGAGCATTTTTGTGATTTGATTTTGATTTGACCAAAGGGATTTAAGATGCCTTTGGAGATTTTGTTTGATTTTGACCAAGCGGATTGGGTACCCTTGGAGAATTTTTGTGATTTGATTTTGACCAAAGGGATTTAAGATGCCTTTGGATATTTTGTTTGATTTTTAACCAAGCGGATTGGGTACCCTTGGAGCATTTTTGTGATTTGATTTTAACCAAAGGGCTTTAAGATGCCTTTGGAGCTTTTGTTTGATTTTGACCAAGCGGATTGGGTACCCTTGGAGCATTTTTGTGATTTTATTTTTATGACATATTTGAATGTTTTTGATTTTATGACATATTTGAATGTTTTTGATTTTATGACATATTTGAATGTTTTTGTGTTTTATGTGTGAAATACCTTTAGGTGAATGATATTGAGAGGTTTAGGCTTTTCAACACCATCTAATGATATAAGGTGATATGCTTCAGGCCCCATTATTTTATGAAATCATGTATGGGCCTATCCAATTTATCATGAACTTGTCTCGCAGGTGCGGTGGCAGATTCGAATTCTATTGGTTTTCTTTGAGCACTAAATCCCCAACCTTGAATTCCCTTAAGTGGAATTTACTATTGTAAGCTCATGCAAGGCAATATTGGTAAACGTGAAGATGCTATAAATTATTAACTCGGTGTTCATAAAGAAGCATAAACTAATCAAGGCGGCCTTGTCATGCGGTATCATCATCTATGAAGTCTTTTAATGATATGCATAGAGTTGGAATTTCTAACTCTAGTGGCATGATGGCCTCAGTGCCATACACTAGTGAAAATGGTGTTGCCCTAGTGGGCATCCGTATACTAGTCCTATATGCCCATAGTGTAAGAGGTAATTGTATGTGCCAATCCTTGTGATTGTCTTGCATTGTCTTCCTCAAGATGGAGACTATTATTTTGTTTGAGGCTTCTACTTGCCCATTTTCTTGTGGGTAATAAGGCATTGAAAAACTATGCTGAATATGGTATTTTTTCATCAAAGCACACATATTTTTATTCTTGAAATATGGCCCATTATCCGATATTATCTTCGAAGGGACCCAAAAATGACTTATGATATTGTGGAGTATAAACTCCACAATCCTCGGTCCAGTTGTCGATGTTAAGGGGATCACTTCAACCCATTTAGTGAAATATTCTATGGCCATTATGATGAATGTATGTCAGCTTGAGGATGGGGGTGAGATCTTCCCAATCAATTCTAGTCCCCATTGCGAGAATGGCCATGCTTCCTGGATGGGTTGCAAGGCTTGCGATGGTAAGTGCGTTAGGTTTGCATGATGCTGGAACTTAATGCATTTCTTGACATACTCATAGCAGTCCTTTTCCATTATGGTCCAATAGTAACCCATTCTCAATATGCACTTAACGATGGCCATGCCACTAAAGTGACCACCACACATGCTATCGTGAGCTTGCAAAATTGCCCAGGATGCTTCCTGGGGCTCAAGACAATGGAGTAACACTCCATCATATCCTCGTATATAGAGGATTTCTCCTAGAAAGATGTATCTTGTTGCTTTCTATTTGAATGTTTGCCTTTCAGTATGCGATAGACCTTGAGGTATTATTCCAAGTTTTAGGAAGTCCCGTAATTGGGAAATCCAATCCTGATAAGCCATGAATTTTATGGAAACTACGGCTTGCTCTTCATATTTTCTTGATCTAGTGAACACAGATCGAGGAACAACTCTATGGTGTATGGTTGTGCCACACTCCACAAGCCCTTGGGAGATCAAAGATCCCCAAGGTGCTATTTGCAAGAAATTTCTTGCTACAAAGGACCAATCCTGATTTGGTTCGATGTTAATCATGTTGACTAATTCTTGATTGTCAAAAGCCTCATGGCGTATTGCTAAGTGCAAAAGAACCTTCACATGAATGGTCATAAAATTAGTAAATGTATTCTGAGGGATTAAGGATCCCAAAGAGGCCATGGTGTTTATAAATCTATTTGATGTATGATGGATTTCCTCGATGTCGTACCATTCCAGCCGAGCTAGGTAGGTGTCAACAAGTTCCTTGTAAGTCTTCAGGAGTGGGCACCTGCATTGAAATAGTCCTTTGACTTGGTTTACTATGAGCAAGGAGTCACCAAAGATATTCAATATTTTAATGCCCATTGCAACTACTATTTGGAGTCCCAAGATTAGGGCTTCATACTCTGTGTTGTTCTTCATGCAAGGGAAGTCTAGTTTGAATGATAAGGGCAATGGAGCGCCCTATGGTGTGATAAAGACAATCCCTGCTCCGCCCCCTTGTTCACACTTTGAACCATTGAAGAACAATGACATATCTCTTTCTTTCTTTGAGTTCTGGCAGATCTAATAATGCAAAGATCACATCATCAGGCAATTCTATAGTGAGAGGCTTGTTATCCTGAAGAGGCGCCTCCGCTAATTGATTTGCTATGACTTGTCCCTTGATGGAATTTTGGCTTATGAATTCTAGATCAAATTCTATCAATAGCATGATCCACTTTACGGTACATGTATTGTGATATGTCTTGCTCATCATGTATTGCAAAGGATTTTGTTTTGATATGACGTAGGTCGTATGGCTCAACATGTAGTGTCATAACTTTCTAGTTGCAAAGACCACTACTAAACACAAATTTTTGACATACGCTTATCCTAGCTCATAACTCACCAAGGTGCGACAAATGTAATATGGGTTGCTCTTTTTCTTGTGCATTATTTTGGGCTAACATGGTGCCCAATGCGAAATAAGTAACCGATATATATAGTAAAAATCTGGCCTTGGTGGAGCCAATAATGGTGGTGTTTCTAGATAAGTTTTGATCTCTACAAAATCTTGATGTCACTCTTCGTCCCAATGAAAGGGGACCTCCTTGCATAGCAACCAATTCATGGGTTGGAATTTTTTTGACAATTGTGCGATGAATCTCTTGATGGATGCTATCTTGCCTTGTAGGCTCCTTAGCTCCCTAATGTTGGTAGGGATGTCCGTTTCCAATATAGCCTTTACCTTTATAGGATTGAATTCAATGCCCCTCTTGGATACGATGAATCCCAAAAGCTTTCCAGAAGTTATGTCAAATACACACTTCTTAGGATTCAATCAAACATTGTGCTCAATTAGGCGATCAAATATTTGTCTAAGGACTTCAACATGCTCTTGTTGCAATAGGGACATGGCTAGTAAGTCATCCATGTAATCCTCTAAGATCTTATACATATAGTCATGGAATATGTATGTCATGGCCCGCTGATATGTGGCACCAAAAATTTTGAGACTGAATGGCATCACTTTGTAATAGAATATTCCCCACAGGGTAATGAAAGTAGTTTTATGTTGATCTTCGGGCTTAATCTAGATCTGGTTGTATCCAAAAAAACCATCCATTAGAGAGATAATCTCATGACCTATGGTTGCATCTACCAAGGCATCTATGTTTGGAAATGGGAATGAATCCTTTGGTGTTGCCCTATTTAAATATCTAAAATCTATGTAGATACGAACTCTTCCATCAAGTTTCCCCATGGGTACCATGTTTGACACCCATTCAGGGTAGTCGATAGGAACTATGAACACTGCATCCAGTAGTTTTTGCAATTTGTTCTTCACCATAAAAGTGATGGTTGGATGCATTTTCCTCAACTTTTGCTTGAATGGCTTCTTTGTGGGATCCAATGAAAGGTTGTGAATGACTAAATTTGGATCTATCCCTGGCATGTCTTTGTAATTCCAAGCAAAAATATTTGACCTCTCTTTGAGGAGAGGGATTAGGATGGCTTGTTCCTTTGGAGATAGACTTTCTTTGAACTTGAATTTCTTTGGTTGGGTAGGATCATCATTGATGTCCACTTCGAAAGTTACTTCTATAGCCATGTGTGACCCATCCTCCAACTGGTGGGGTGTGGGTATCAAGTGAATGTCATCGATGGGATTTACAGGTCCTACTAACTTAGGATCCAAACCAGCATGGAACACATCATATGCATAGCCTGATGCAAAATGGAATGGTTGCAATATCCCTTCGTTAGGTAAAATATCTTCAAGCTCTATTGGTGAATCAACATGATCCCAATGAATAGCCTACATGTCAAGAAACAAAGGTTTAGTGGGATCTATTGGGTTACGAAGTGGAGTGGTCAAATAAATGGAGATTATATTGATGGATGGGATGAAATCTCCAGGACCACATGGGTGTAATATTGCTTCAGGGGTTTCCCTTCCATGCTCACGATGAGGCTCTGGAGGAATGGGAATCTCTAGATCCAGTCCATGAGCTGGTCAAATAATGGGATCATTAGGCTCTAAGAGATCTCTGAATGTAGGAAGAGGTGGATTTACCATGCGATGAATGACATTCAAGTAAATTGGTCTCCCCAAAAATTGCAAACCAGGGTCTATGGCATGAAGTACTACTTCTCTTTCCACCAACATATTGACTTGTCGTAAATGGTGAGGCCCAAGATAAGCCATCTTAGTCTCATCCTCAAAATCATCATCACTTATCTAGAATCCATTAGCATTTGTATGGGGCCCCAAGATAGGGGGCTCATGCCTTGGCCCTAAGTAGGCCATCTCTATTTCATCCTCATATTCTTTGTCACTTATGAAGAATCCATTTGCATTAGTATGCTATCCCAAGTCATGGGGCCATTGCCTTACCCCTAAGTAGGCTCTCTCTATTGAGTCCTATGACTCATAGTCACTTTCATTCGATATGTACCCACTCTCATCATGGATGGACTAGGTAAATCTTTGTAAATAGTGAGGCCCATGATCGGACAAGCCCTCTAGTGCTTCATCATCACTTGCCACATATGTGTTTTCTTCTTGCTCATCATCCCATGATTTGTAACCTATTGGGGTGACATCAATTGTGGATCTTGGATGATAAGTCTTGGGAGGTAGTATGTTCACTGTGGCCACCTACCTATTGCTCAAATATCTTACACTTTGTGGATCATAAGGAATAAAATTGATGTCTTCTCCTAACATAAAGGTTAATTTATCTAATACTATTTCTAGAAGGTCATATGGACATATAATGTGATATCCTAACCTAAATCTATCATATGGGAGTTGGTATTGTGGCTCAAATGGCTGCCTATGCCCTTGCTCATATCTACCAAGATCGTAACTATACCAATAGTAATTCTCAAAATAGGTCAGAGCAAACTCAGGGTTAGAGAGGTAGCGAACATTTACAATGAATAGCCCATCATCGTCCTCATCTATATCCATAGATTTATGGACACAATCTAGGCTAGTGTAGATGAAGTTCATTTGGTTGGGAGGGATTCCAAGTGGAACCACTATTCCCATTGGTGGTCTTATATCTTTCGATCATCCCATGTCCTATGCAAATTCTATGATAGCCATAAAATTTATGTTATGCACAAGATACTCTCCTATCCCTGTGCTTTCCAAGTGTATAGTTGCATGTGAGGTGGATGACCCCACGGATGACACTAGTGAAGAGGGGTGATAGTCATCATCTTTGACTTGTTCTTGGTGATCTTCCTCCTCCATGGGAGTTGGACTCTCTTCAATAGCTATGGTTAGCATTTCCTTGAGTTTGTTTTTCTCAACCATAGGTGCCTTTAGTTTTTGATCATTCTTTGGTTTAGGTGTTAACGGTTTACTAGAAGCATTAGTTGCTATATGTACAAGATGAGGTGTTGATGTAGATGGGTCCTTTTGTGCCCCTTTTTCTTTGTTATCCAGTTGAATATTTGGAGATGAAGGCCCTATTGACAAGGGGGCCAAATAAATCATGAATTCTCTTGGATAATCCACCTGGTGAACATACTTGAATGGATCTTCATCAGCCATCACCATGTAGACTTTGTTATCATGCACATACTTGACATATTGGTGTAAGATCGAAGGAACACATCTCATGTCCCTTATCCAAGATCTCCCTAGGAGGATGTTGTATTGCTTGAACCCTTCCAAGAAATGACACATCATGGGGATGGTCTTATGCCCCACCTTGATGGGTAGGACTATCATTCCCACAGTATTACATAAAGCATCATTGAAATATCTTAATGTATAGGCTCCTGGAACAATATTGGAATTGGGTATTTTGAGGTGTTCTATTGATGTTGTTGTGATGATGTTGATGGATGAACCTGTATCAATCAAGACCCGCTTAAAAGGCAAATAATTAACTGATCCCATGATGTGTAGAAGAGGGTCTGGTATGGCAGTAGATACTATCTTAATCTCATAATCATAGAATTTAATTATAGGTTCTTGGCACTCTTGTACTTGTCCCACAAAATGGGTGAATGCATTTGGATCTTGTGGTTGAAGCTTAATTCACATTTAAATCTCAATCAAGGTCTCCCTATGCTTTGGGGACTACTGTATGAGCTCATAAATTGATAGCTTAGCTGGATTCATTTGTAATTTTTGCTCAAGTCTACTCTGGATATTTACCATAGGTCGGGTTGGTGGACCTGGAAGGTTGTCTTGCCCCTACCTCTACCTAGGTGTAGTTGGGACATTGATGGGAGCTGCAGGAGGTTGTGGTTGACCATATCGTCTAGTCCTTGTCGCTATATTGACAATTTCAACCATCCCAACACACCCATGGGTAGGTGTTTCAATTCAAACCTGTTGATTAATTGTGCTCCTTACCCTCTAGGGGCCTCATGGTTTGGCAATAGGTTTTTATAGATGCCCATATCTCTGTTGTCAAGGGCCAGTGGGTTGTCCACTTTTAGTTCTCTTGCCTCAATCATGTTTTGTACCTGATGTTTGAAGCCAACACAAACTTCAATATTATGCCCCGATATCCTATGATATGGGTAGAATTGATCTTCCCTATATCCTTTTGGCTTAGGATGGTTGGGATCCATAAGAGGTATATCAAGGAATCTAATTTTTCTTGCCTCGCTCAATTTATTGAAGATTGATTGCATTGATTTTGTCAATGGTGTAAAATAATGAGGGGGCTTGCATTCTTTTTTTTGGCCTTGATTGTTCTTTTGTTCATAGTTGGCTAGTCGGGGCTATGCTTGATAATTATAGGGTTGGTTCCTAGCCCCATACTTAGGTGTAGCCAATACCACTTGATTAACTGGAGCAGGGCTTGCCTGCTTCTGCTTGTACTTGTCATTTTTGTCATTCTTTTTCCATTCCTTGGTTCAAAGTTTTATAGTTCCCTCATCTACTTTTATCTCCTCAATGAGCCTGGTTTGTCCCAAATATTCCTCAAATGAGGGGTATTTTTTTAGTTGTAGTTAGAGGGAAATGTGTTTGGAACAACTCTTTGTGAACATCTAGACAATTTCTTCCGTGGGAATGGAGAATGATAATTTTACCATGATTTTTCTCCATCTATTCCCATAATCCATTACCGGCTCATCATCATAATGTCTCAAATTGGCCAGGTCTGAAAGGTTCACTTTCCTCTTAGCACCAAAAGAGAAATTCTTTAGAAAAGCATTCACTAGTTTTTCAAGGTTTGCTATGCTATGCTTTGGCAACTAGTTGAACCATTGGGTTGTTGCACCCAAAAATGTCATGATGAATGTCCTTAGCATAAGAGCATCATGTTCTTTGAGATGAAAACATGCGTTGATGAATTTTGTGACATGCTCTTGTGCATCTTCTTCACCTTTAAACTTCTCTAGTCTAGGCATCTCAAAGTGCTTAGGATAGGGAGGGCTAGGAACTGATGGACACAATGGTTGGTTGTGTATTTTTTTCAATGTTGGCAAGTTTCCAGCTGCCTCTTGTTTCTCAAAATATTTCATATTTTTAGCAAGCTCTTGAAATTCCCTTGATGCATGAATTTACTCCTCTTTTAGGCCTACTCGGGGTGGCGGTGGGGGTAACACTCTATCCATTTGATTGGATCTATTTTCTTCCCTTCTATGATGGGATTCAAGATGTGTCTAACTTGGCTCTATTAAGTCTACCCTTTCCTCCCCAGTTGGGTTTCTCTCATGATTCAGAGGGTGGATTTTTTGTGGGTCACTTTCTTGTCTAATGTGCTCCTCTCTTGGTGAGTTAATGCATTGATTTCTTTGATGATCACTTCCACTTGTTTGTTGGTTGTTGTGAGCTAGCTACTCATCTTGCTCTCTAAAATGTTGCTCATGTTGGTGCAACAATAGTTATCTCTTTTTATCTTGTTCAAGAGCATCCAAAAGCTCTCACTCTTTGTGCAAGGCATTCTCTAACCGTCAAAAGTAGTTAACTTGCGTAGTCATAGAGGACTCATGCTTATTAGACCTTGTCCTAGCTGTTTTGATTTGTAGATCTCTCTCAGAGGTTTCTTCTATTTCCTCACTCTCGCTAGCTAATGTGACTTGCTCAGTATATATTTTATTGTCTCTATGATCATATTTTGTATGTTTACTATAGGGTCGCCTTGAGGCACCCCTAGTTTAAGAAGTAGGCTTAGAATTCATAGTTCATGAGCTTCTAGATGCAGAATTCTCTATGGCTATGGTTCTAGGAGGTGGCCTTGGATGCAACCGATCCAACTCATCCAATTGTCTTGTTCTCCATGGCTGATCCTAAGGGGTGCCATTCACTCTAATGAGGTCATAGTCTAATGGAATCCTTCCTCTTGTTTGAAGGATATATTTTGTTTGATGTCTATGACTGGATGTGTTTCTAGTTTCTTACCCCTTAGTGGACTGATCTATTCGAAGTGTTTCATGTGAAAGTTGATATGTCTCAACTCTTGTGTGCCCTTTTGGTGATGAGGGTTTCATGTTCATTTCTACCCTCTAGGAGGATGTAGAAGGTGAAACCTCATAATATCTATGTGAAGAATGGGGTCTAGAACCCTCTATGTCTATGCGAAAAGGAAGCTCTTGAAGCTTCCTCATGTCTCTAAGAAATTTTTGTGTGTTTGGAGGAAGCTCTTGAGGTTTCCTCCTATATCTTTGAATATGATGGCTGTGAGGCCTATTTATGTTTATGAGATTTAGTTTCTTGTTGTGGTTCCCTATGAGGTATTTCTTGAGGATATCCCCCAACGGTTGAGTTATCACCCCTTAGAATCACATAATTGTGTCTTACGATATTTCGAGTAGGTCTTTCAATGTTACTACGACTTCGCCTAAGGGTATGTGTTGTTTCGGACCCTCCCTCGGTGTCAGACCGGGGATGTCTACTTCTTGTTTTAACCATCATTTTGGAATTTAGCTTTTGTGTTTGTTCTTTAGATATGATCAAACAATATCACACAAATGTTTATCTTGATTATATATTTAAGTGTGCCCTAACTATTTGATGTATTTTGATGCTTTGTTGTTCCTTGCTTCTTGCTTTGGATTTGGAATGAGGAGACTCATCCATAGTGATAATAAAAATTACTCATGCCAAACATGATTTCCCAAAAGATACTAGGGTACATCACTGAAATCCCAGTGGGGGGTTCACCTAGCTCTTCCACTCTGAACCAATGAATGTTCCAACAGTGGGAGATAGTTTAAACACAAGTATCTTAGTGTCACTATGAAAAAGTTCTTCAATCCATTTCTAGGAGAATCTAGGGGGAAAAACCGATGGAAGGAGATGAATTCCAATGTCACCAAACTGAATTGAGGGTTGGTGATGAAATCCAACTCCCCAATGTTTAAATGATATGTGCGTATGTAGTGTTCATTTTAATCTTGCATAACATAAAGTGCATCATATAGCAGCAATGAGTCTTTCCTACATGCCTAAGTGAAAAATACATTTCAATATTTAGAAAGATGCATGAACGACTATGATTTGTATGAGCACACTTTATTTCGTGCAAAAATGACCTTTTGCAAGGCCTCAAGGCAAGAAAACAACATACAATATCTAGCACGTTGGATTCTAGAGTGAACTTTTCAGGCATAAGTCATTGTTCCTAGAAATGTCTAGTGAAAATTTAAAAGAAGATCTAATATATACAATCGCCTAGTTCTTTCTTCTTTTATTTTTTCAATTTTTGAACATAAATGTGCTTTAAGTTCTTTGTTTTAGACACACAAAAGAAAATAGAAAGTTGTAATATATCAGAAATGTTGTACCAAACTTTGGTCCAACTTAGAGAGGCAATTTTTTGACCTCTTCTGCACTCCACTGATGGCAGTTGTTGACCATAGCGGTTGGTTCCTACCACTGTTAGCAAGAGCGACTAAGTCTCTGTTGGTCGCTGTGGCTCAGAATGGTTGATTTTTGGCTGCTGTAGATTAGAGTGGCTAGACCTGTACACAAAATTTAGTATCTAGGTAGAAAAATAAAACTCAGTGGAATTCCCACCGTGATTGCCATCTATAGTGACCCCGGGATGCATGCATCGCTCTACTCTACTTGCAGTATTGTACCAAAATAAAATGAAAAGACCATGAAAAGCATATAACATAGAAATAACAAAGATAAATCATTTTATTGATATTGAAACTCGGTTACATGTCGGTCCCTCTTAGGGATACCCATTTTGATACAATATGACTACAAGTGGGTAGAATGTCCCCCTTTGCAAAAGGGTGGTGCACTTTTAAAGGCTTCCCGGTTTCACACACGAAAATGTATGAGGGCTTATAGATGTCTCCTTCTTTAGGTATGTTTCCTATAGGGATCCCTTTGCTTGTGTATGCTACTAATTCCATCCGGTGAACCTGTGGCCCTATGAGCAATGAAACAACAATACACACTTAGATGTCCGCGAGTGCCTCCCCATATGAGGTTGTTATTACTAAATATAACAAATGAAATCAAGTGCAAATTAGACTATTGCTATGAATGTGAATGAATGTAATGATGCTATGCTAATGATATTCTTAAAAAAAACTATGAATATTTAGCACCCTAAAATTGGCGTAGTTAAACCCTTAGTAAAAAGATAAAAATTTGAATTTTAACCCAAACCGCCCGTTAACCGCCTGTTACCCACTCCCCTCATTTTCCACACCATTTTTAGGATTTGTTTTGACCGTTGGAAGATATTGTCGACGATCAGATGAAATCATCCCAGATCTGACGAAATAATCTGGAATAGAATGTCCAGACGATTTCGTCCCAAAACCGAATTTTCATAATTAGCTTTTGTTTCAAAAACTTCTCTAACTTGGGTAGAAAGTGTGTCTGTGCAGTTAGAGTCTCCCCCATTGGAGATCTCCCAAATTGGGATGATCTCCAACCTCCTAACCTCTCCCTAATCTTATATAAATTGGGATTTTCTCAGTTTATCCCCCTAGCTGACTGATTTCACTACAACTTTAACTCTTCGTGCATTAGAACACCTTCACACCTTCATTTGCATCACGTATTTCAAGTTTTCTTGCAGGAATCTTACTGTTTTTCAGTCGAAGTAAGCTCGGATCGTCTTTGACGATTCCAAAAAATTTCGGACGATCTTTTCATAGATCTGTGATGATCTTGTATGATTGGAGGCGATCTTGACTGCATTCTAGATTGAAGGCAATCAAAGCCTGAAGTTTGCATTTTCTTATCTTTTCTCTTCATTTTCTTATACATTAACTTAGTTTATTCTATTTCTGCATCCTGGAGTTCACCTCATTTAGCATAGATGCATGATAAAGTTAAAATAAATTATTAAATTAATGCATTTCCTTTAATTTCTATTTGGATCTATCATTTAGGTAAATTTACTATCATTTATATCATTTCCCCTTGCTTTTGCAGTGCATTTTTTGTTTTTGGTATCCGTTTCTATGATTGCAGGTTTCTAAAAAATTCGTCTGACGAATTCGTCAGATTGACGATGATCTCATCTGATCTCAGATGATCAACTATGATATGAGATGATTCTATGCAATTTTAGATGATAATGTAAGATTTGAGATGATTTGGACTTCTACAAACCTCAGAATCTTCATCAGACATCCAAAATTAGGTACATTCTGTCTTATTTAGCACACTTTATGTGTTTAGCACTTATTCATGTTTTCTATATCCATATAAATCAGCATTGGCATATAGAATAACTTAGATTCATCTTGGCAAAACCTAGGAATTGAATGATTAAAGTACAAAATGAACACATCAAACCTATTCTCAACCTAGGCGTGGAAACTGCCACTCAAAAGTTTCCTGGTGAACACACCATCCATCACAAATTCACCCTAGTACCCCTCCCCCAAGAGGCGCGACCTTCAAAGGGCCTCTCAGTGGGAGGTATTATCCCATCCTTCTCACATACCCCTTCCAGGCATGGATCCTATAGCCTGAAGGTAAGGATGCGAAAAATTTGGAGCGATACATTTTGGTGAACCCGACGTGAAAAACTAAAAACCTTTTGAAAACAATTCAAAAAATAAAACAAAAAAATAAATGCATTTAGAATCATCAGATAAATAAGTAAGATTGCATATCATATTTAGATGGTAGATTATAATAAAAGATGAGTTGTCACCATTAATGTTGAAAATAAATTAATAGCCATAGAGATTACTTCTGTGCTTAGAGTACCTCAAAAAAATAGGGTTCAACCTTTGTGGGACAAACTTGATAGGAGATTGGGTATCATTGGATCTAGATCAACCGAACTTAGGAAAATCAAGAGGTTTGTCCTAGATAGAATCCTGGATCCTGATCAGGTGACTTTGTACCATGAACTTTAGAGAGCTTGCCATAGGTGGTTAGCAGATAAAAGAGCACTTGTGTCTTTCGAGTTGTACACCTTTGAGGAATACCTTGAGAACGTAGTTGTAGTACATAAATTTCTATCTCGTATAGAGGATCAAGAGGTCATTCTTACGGATAGAAAAAAGATGGAATAAATTTCCTAGAGCTACGTTATATCGAGAGTAATGCCATGAAATCTATTTTTATAAGTTTGAGTATGAAGCAAATAATATCACCATAGCACACTTTGTCAAATTTTTGAAAAACAATTTCCAATTTGAAGAGGAGCATTTCATGACTCCTGATGAACTTGATCCTATTAACGATATCCATAAACTATTTATAGAAAACTAAGCCATTCTTTTATTATTATTATTTCTTGCATTTAGTATGTTGTTTGTTGTCTTTATAATATTATTATAAAAACAAAGAAAAAAACAAAAACAAAACAAAAATATAACAAAAATTAAAACATTTTTTTAAGTATTATAGTAGGTATATAATTAAAATATATACCTCCCAAAATTGTCGCATATATATATAAATATATATTTGCTAAAATCTAAGTTTAAGCATAATGACTAGACTTAGGAATGGAAAACAGACTAAAGTAGAAGAATATTGGTTAGGAAAACCAGTAAATAAACCAGATGTCCTTCCTGAAGACCCAATTCAGGAAGAAGGAACCCTAGACCAACAAGAAGAAGAGTTTGCTAAAGGAAATGAACAAAGAGAAATTATTAGAGAGGAAGGATCCTCATCCCCTAAAATGTCTCCGGGAGGAGCTGTTACTTTTGATAACATGGAAAATTTTTGGAAGTTCCTCAATACTAATATTGGCACTCTTAATAGAGTAGTCCATATGGAAAATGATCAAATTAGTGACACTCAAGCAACCCTAGAAGAAATATATCACACATGCACTAATCCCTTGTCCTTAGTTGATCAAGAAAGTGATCAAGCTAGACCATCCAATTTGGATATGGCCGCTATAATCCAAAACATGCAACAACAATAGGTTACCCAACCACCTAGAGTGCATGTTACCAAGCCTAGGGTTATTCCCACACAAAATAAACCTTCATTCACTACTCTATTTCACCAAGTTATTGATCAACATACCTCAAATCAACAAAAGCCCAAAACAAAACCAAACACCAATTTCCAACAATCTGGGATACAACATAATGCTACTACAAATCTTCTTCATAATACTCTTCCTACTAACCATTTGCATAATAGCAATATAGCATCTAATCCTTATGTCACACTGTCATACGCTCATAAATCCCATACTTAGGTACCACCGAACCAATATGGTGGACAAACTAGTAATCTTGAAACTATGGTGAAACAGTTAGTTTCCTACATGGACCAGATAGATCCCTACCATCCCTCGTACAATTATCGAGAGATGTGTAGTCAACCTCTAGATCCTATAGTTGTAGCACAATTATATCCTAAACACTTTCCTATGCCTATCCTACCTATATACAAAGGAACCAAAGATCCTATAGAGCATCTTCGTATGTTTAGGATAGCATGTCATGATATATCACATGATGACTTGTTATTACTAAAAATGTTCCCAAAAAGTTTAGGAGGAATGGCATTGGAGTGGTATTATCAATTACCCACTCATTCTTTGAGGAATTTCGAAGAAATAGTCGAGTCTTTTGTTCATCAATTTAGTGCCTACATCGAAAGGCATGTAACCATTAAATATTTGTACAAATTAAAACAAGACAAAGATGAATGTTTTTTTGATTTCCTAGCTTAGTGGAGACAGTTGATAGGAAAATTACACTTTGTGTTACCTTATCGAGAAATGTTGGATATCTTTATCAATAATTTACAAGAACTATCCTATGAGTTATCAACTGCTACCTTGACCACCTTCGATCAATCTATAGACTTAGCTCGAAGAGTGGAAGATGCTATCATTTGGAGAGGTCAGCTTAAAAAGAAAGATGATGAGAAAACATCCAGAAATTAATATAAAAATAAACAAGTTATGGGTGATGGAGTCATTGATAGTAGAAATATTTCTACTGTTAATGCTGTGAAGACAATGGAGAAGTTTATACTGAAACCTCCTGATAAACCACCTCAAGAATTTACTAGGTTAAATCAACCTCTATCAACCATTCTCCCACAATTATTAGAACAAGGTTTGATCCAATTACCAGCTATCCGGGAACCTGATCCAACTATACCCGGATACAGAGCTGATTTACACTATGATTTCCATAGAGGACCTGGACATGCTACCAACTCTTGTAAAAGATTAAAACATAAAATACAAGACTTAATTGATAACAATGAGATGGAGGTACAAGCCTTTCAACCTAAACAAAATCCTCCTAATAATGCTCAAAAGAACATCCCCCAAAATCAGAATCAAAATGCCAATCAATCATTGGACATATTTCAACATCCTTTACCCAAGCATGGTAAAGAGGTGGCTAATCAAATTGAGCATCATAATGTTCCCCCTCCTACCCGATATGTAGGAACTATTAGTGGACATTTACCTGCTCATGATTTGGAAATATTTGACACAACTTTATCCATGGTTATGACCAGACCTCTATATAACATTCGGACACCTGATATTAGTGATACAAAATACAAGATTGAAAGTGACATGGAAATCACCTCAAATCAGTCGAATAGTTCTAAAGATGAATCAGATGCTATTCAACCTATCACAAATTCTATGGTTCCAGAAGAACCATTTCCAAGAAGAGTCACTACTAGACCATCTTCTCACCAATTACTTTCTAATGAACAAGCCATAAATGCTAGACCAAGACCCATTCATCATCCACAAAATAATATTGTAGGTACCATCGAAGCTGTTACTTGAAAAAAGGCTCAAAATTCTCAACAAGATCAAACTCAGAATGATGGATCAGCTCCATTTGTTTTGAAAGTTCCTAATAAAGGGAATCATGCGCCTAATGTTCAACCTAAACCTCCTTATAATATTAATGAACAATTATCAAATACTACAGCTAGAATTTCCCTTTTGGACCTTTTAAAATATTCTCCTACACATAGGAATGAATTAATGCTCACATTAAGCCAAATGATGGTACCACAAAATATTCAACCTGAAGCCATGGCCAATACTATCATAACTCGAGAAGTCAATTGTATTGACTTTCGGGATAGAGATATACTGCAACATAGTTTACATAAGGATAACCCCTTATATATTAATGCCCTAATTGGAGATGTAGCAGTTAAACGGGTCTTGATTGATAATGGTTCATCATTAAACATTTGCACTTTTGACTTCTACCAAAGATTTGGGTTTAGAAGTGACAAAATGAAAAGAATTGATATGATCATAAAAGCCTTCAATGACGAAACACAAGAAACGTGTGGAGTTATTACTATCCCCTTGCAAGTTGGTCCGAGAATCTTAGACACGACCGTGTTTATTGTACATTGCCCTACATCATACAATATACTCTTGGGTCGCCCTTGGATCAATGCGATGCGAGCTATTCCCTCAACTTTACATCAGTGTGTTAAATTCAAATTTAAGAATCGATTGGTTACCATTCATGGTGATCCTAGACCCTTTGATATGTGTGCTTTGGCAGAACCTATCGGAGTTCAATTTTGCCCTGCTTTATCATCCACACATCCTAATTCTCATTATATGTATAAAAATGTGAAACACACACCCATAACATCATCTACCTTTTCTCCATCAATGCCACCTCTACATATAGCTCAACCATCTTCTGAACAAACCACATTAGGACCTCAACAAGATCCTAAACCCACAACCAATGCTTCTTGTTTTACTCCTATAACTTCCATACCTATAGACCCATCCATCGACATCTCTACAACATCTACACCTACCAGAGGTATATTTTCCACATCCGAAGATGTAGGAAATGTTCCTTCTACCTCTTATGCTCTTACTGATGAGCTCTTACCCGATTTATCTAAAATTCTTATATCAAAAAAAACAAATGTTGCTATGCAAGATTCCCTTATTTTAAATAAATTGCCACCCTCTCCTCGTACCTTGGGCCTCCCACAGCCTATGGGAAGTATTTACCAAGTTGGGAGCTATGCTTTTATTTATAAGGGATATGATTGGGGAAGAATACCTAGAAATCTCAAGACTCATTATGATGGATATGCTCGATGTTATTTTACTAATGAGTATATTAAATCTAAGCCTATAATGCTTAAATTGGGATATAAAGGGAAAGGTTTGGGACCTTTCCAAAATGGTATGAAATAACATTTTGAGGTAGAACCATGGCCTTCCCGATGTGGTGTGGGCCTATTTCCTAATAAGGGTCAGCCCTTCCCATTTGAGGATGATGACCATCTCATATGTTACCAAG
This sequence comes from Wollemia nobilis, assembly GCA_028583015.1. NCBI lineage: Eukaryota > Viridiplantae > Streptophyta > Pinopsida > Araucariales > Araucariaceae > Wollemia > Wollemia nobilis. The sequence goes on along the minus strand of JAQPPZ010003287.1, from coordinate 629,748 downwards.
ATTATTTGGATAAACATGATGCTTTGCGTTTAATGAATAAGCCATTTACATGTCATATGCTATCTATAGCCTACCCTAAGATGATCGTCGAATCCGATGATGAGTTGGAGGGAGATATCTTCCATGATGTCTCCATTGAGGAATTATTACATAACAAATTTTATTTTGATGGCTCCTTACCTAGTATAGCCCAGCTTGAGGCCACGACTCCTCAAGATGAATTATCTAAGCTAACCTCGAAAGAATTACAAGAATTGGGCGTTTCACCCGCCCCACCTAATTTTGAGAGAGATCTACACATGGAAGTAGAAAACGTCATAAAAATTAACATTGGAACCAATGATAATCATCACATAATCAACATTGGATCAAAATTAAGTCAAGAAAAACAAGATAAATACATTGCATTTCTTAAAGAATATGAAGATTTTTTTGCTTGGACATATGAGGATATGCCAGAATTAGACCCTTTCATAGTCATGCATCACCTAGTAGTCCATTCGGATGCTAAAACTATTTAAAAAAACTTAGAAAAATGCATCCTAAAGTGGCCTTACTAGTCAAAGGGGAATTAGAAAAACTCTTGAAGGTTATTTTTATACAAGCCATTGATTATGCTGAATGGATCTCGAATGTAGTTCCAGTAACTAAGAAAGAAGCAACCAAAGTTAGGGTTTGCACAGACTTTAGAGATATTAATGCTACTTGCCCTAAAGATGATTTTCCTCTTCCCAACATGGATCAAATCATTGATTTTACTGCTGGGAGTGGAATGATATCCTTAATGGATGGATTTTTTGGTTATAATCAGATCAGGATAGCTCTTGAAGATCAGGATAAAATAACCTTTATTACCCCTTGGGGGACCTTTTGTTGGAAAGTGATGCCATTCGGTTTGAAGAATGCATGTGCAACATATCAACGAGCCATGACTTATATCTTTCATGATATGATGCATGATATTCTACATGATTATGTAGATGATATTATAGCTCGTTCCATCAAAGAAGATGATCATTTAGATGACTTGAGAAAAGTATTTGATCGGTTAAATGGAATATCTCATCCGATTGAATCTAGCCAAATGTATATTCGGAGTTAAGTCCGATAAATTATTGGGGGTTATAGTTTCTTTACGTGGCATTGAAATTGACCCTCTCAAGATCACGACTATCACTGATATGCCCACACCCACAAATATATCTGAATTACGAAGTCTACAAGGTAAGCTTCAAGCTATTCATCGCTTCATTGATAATTTGGTGGACAAAACAGGACCCTTTCTTAAGCTTCTTAAGAAAGATGTCTCTTTTCATTGGGACGACGAATGTCAGGAAGCATTTGAACTCCTCAAATAATATCTCCTTAACCCACCTATGCTTTCACCACCTAGACCTGATCGCCCATTTATATTGTATATTTTTACCTCAGATCTTGCCTTAGGAGCTATGCTAGCTCAACTTGATGATGAGAAGAAAGAGTGTGCTAATTATTACATCAGCAGAACCTTAATAAGTTATGAAACCCACTACATAGCATTAGAGAAGCTATGTCTAGCAGTCATATTTTCTACACAGAAATTATGCCATTATATGCTCAGTCAAAAAATGTATGTTATTGCTAAATTCGATCCTTTGTGGTATCTCATGAGTCGACCTTACTTATCTGGTCGCATAGCAAAGTGGGTTCTTGCGCTAAGTGAGTTTGAACTCATGTTTATAGGATAGAAGTATGTTAAGGGTCAAATCATAGTAGATCAATTAGCTGCTGCACCCTTAGAGTCTACCCATCCCCTCATCATTGAGTTTCTTGATGAATACCTTAAAATAGAGGTAGACCATCCAAAACAATGGTCCCTATACTTTGACGGAGCCCGATGCATGAGTGGGGCTGGTGTAGGTATTATTTTAATATCTCCACAAAAACATCTTATACCTCTATCCTTTAAATTAATGTTTGCTTGTACTAATAACACTATTGAATATGAGGCTCTAATCCTTGGATTACGAGCTACCTTGGCACTAAAAATTAAAAATCTATTGGTTTTCGATGATTCTCAACTTGTCATAAATCAAATCAATGATGTTTATCAGACCAGAGATGATAAATTACGTCCATATAAGGCATATGTCTTACAATTATTATCTTTATTTGATCAAGTTACCTTGGAAGCTATTCCTCAAACTAGCAATCGTGCGGTTGATGCTATGGCTGCAACTGCATCTCTTTTGCCCTTGGAGTTAGATGATGAATATTCTACCATCATTATTCATCGACTCCAAGAACCCACTTCAAATAAATCATGCTTAGAACCTTTGGATGTGTTTCTAATCAATGAAACTACTCTTGAACCTTGGTACACTAATACACTTAATTTTCTCCAAAATGGGACCTTCCCTGAAGGTTGTAATAGCAACCAGCATCGGTTATTACGTAGACACGCAAGTCACTTTGTAATTATTGGCAATACATTGTATAGAAGATCTTTTGAAGGCATCCTATTGAGATGTTTGAATCTAGAAGAATCTAGATCAGCTTTGAGTGAAGCCCACGATGGATCTTGTGGGGGACATTTTAGTGGTAGCGCCATCGCTAAGAAGCTCCTTAGGATAGGATATTTTTGGCCTACCATGGAGAATGATGCACATGATTATGTGTGCCATTGTGACAAGTTCCAGAAACACGCTGACCTTGTCCATGCACCTGCACAAGAATAGTAGGCTATTTCATCTCCTTGGCCCTTTTCAAAATGGGGCCTAGACATCATTGAAAAATCAATCATGTGTCATCTGATGGACACAAATTCATCATAACCACCATCGAGTATTTCATGAAGTGGGTTGAAGCTATGCCCTTAGCTTCTTGCACTGGAACCCAAGTTTCCAAATTTATTTTTAATCAAATTATTTGTAGGTTCGAAATTCCTACAAATCTCATCTCAGATAATGGAACTTGTTTCAAAAATAAAGATGTCAAGAAATTATGTCAAAAATATAAAATTCAACATCGTTGGTCCACTCCCTATTATCCTCAGGGTAATGGCCAAGCAGAAGCATCTAATAAAACATTAATTAAAATACTCAAAATATTGGTCAATAAATCTGGCCAAGATTGGCACATTCAACTATATCCTACTTTGTGGGCTTATCGAACTAGCGTTCGTACTCCCATAGGCACTTCACCTTTTGTTTTGGTTTATGGCGCTAAAGTAGTTTTTCCATTTGAATTAGAAGTTCCTTCTTTGGCTCTTCTACTTCAAGATACTAAAGTAGGAGATGAATATTATGTTGGCAGACTTAGTCAGATGGAACTCCTAGATGAGAAGTGCATCAATGCTTTGGAGCATCTTCATGCCTACCAAAATAAGCTCAAGTGAGCATACCTCAAGAAAGTTCATCATCGATCCTTTGAGATCGGTGACCTTGTCTTAAAAGAAAATCAAAAAAATACTAATGCAACTAAAGACCTTAAAGGTAAATTTGAGCCTAATTGGCTTGGGCCATATATCATCACTACTAAATTTGGATCGGGAGCATATCGATTAGCTACCTTAGATGGTAAATATCTTAAAGAACCTATGAACATTTTGCATCTTAAACGCTATTATGCATAAAATCTAGGCATTTCATCATTGTATATATTGTTATTTTGCATCTTGTTTTCTTTTAGTCATCCATATAAAAATTTCAAAAACAATAATAGTATTTATTCTTTCAATTCATAAATTAAACTCAAAACATAAATTAAAATCAAAATATAAAACTTCAAAATCATCAAAATCTTCAAAACCATCTTTTATTTTTGTACTTGTCAATTCTTGACGTGTTGCAGTCATATTTTCAATTATTTTGGATAAATTAGCATTTATTTGGAATCCCTCACTTTCACACTCACATGAATAAATATCTTGATTTTATTTGGTATGATTATTAATCTCTCTTATATCAAAGTCCATAGTTGAATTAAATAAAGTTTTGAGCATAGAGAACTGATCTTGTTATTTACTTGAACCAAGCATATCTTTTCACATTAAAATGATTTCATTGCAAATTCGATATGATGCTACATAGTAGAAATGGTTTCTTGAGAGAAAAGTTTCCCTTGCTATCCTATCATGCACATGGTCTAGAATCTTTGAGAATTGAAAAAAGGACAAGCTCACCCCTACCCAGAATAAAAATCCCTTGCTCTATAGCCAATCCGAGCAAGTATCCCTAGTATAGGAAGAAAAAGAAAAGTCAAAGAAAATGAGAAAAAGAAAAATATTATTTTGTACCATCGCAGCAATATTTCAGCATTGTCTTAGTTTCAAGAAAAAATACAAAAAAAAAAAGAGAAGCAAAAGAAAAAAAAAAAAAGAGAAAAGAAAAAAGCAATAAAATCCCCTTTCCCTACCCTTTGAAAAGAAAAGAAGGGTGAATGAGCTTGAATCCCTGGAATTCTCAATTATTCGAAAACTATGAGGTAAGCCCCATAATAGGCGGTTTGTGCCCAACCCGCTTGGCCTTGGGTAATCCCTAGCATGGTGATATGTCCGTCACATTAGTGACCTTCTTTTGTATAGACCTAGGTCAACTTATGGATTAGCTAGCTCTTGATGACCCGAATTACATAGTAGTCTGGTACGGTTACATGCATATAAATCATGGTCAACGAACACTCAGTTGGTTAATTCAAATTACTTGTATCAAATTATCTTGCTCAAAATTGGTGAATGAACAATACAATTGCACACACATTTGTATTTGAGAGATTTTGTATCATTATGATAAATCAAGATCAGTAATGAACTCACATTTGCACATGAGGGTTCCTTATAAATCTACATTTTTGTCTTTGAGATAATTTAAAATATCTCTGCAATTCTTTTCGAATCATTTCATCTTCTTATTTAAGAACATTTTCTCAACATAAAAAAAATTAAATATATTTCTTTCCAAAAACCAAAATTTTCTTTCACATCTTCAAAAACCTAGTAAATAAAGCCATGTTTATATATTTTTCTATTTATCTAAAAATAAAAAATCAATCATGCAATAAAACTAAAATATCAATTTCTTCTTTGGATTTCGTGATGATGGTATAAGTCTATACCTATAATTCTATGCCTAGCGCAAACCATTGTTCTAAATTTATTTCCCATGCATTTTAATTCATAAAAACATATGGCTTACATCATTATGTTACACAATTGTGCTTTAAAAAGAACACAAATTTTTCTATTTCATTTCATTATGTCAACATTCAACTTTGCAATGATGGTATAGTTCCTAGGGACTTATTCAAACATTTTATCACACTTAGGAATTTATGCCTAGTAAAAATCATATTTCTTTTTATATCATGCATAATATTTTTATGAAAATCTGAAAACAAATCATGACCATTCTCATTTTTCATCATCACAACACAAAGTCTTAAGACAGTCTCTTAAGCACTCTTTTACTTTTAGCAAAATTTCTATACTGGAATTAGCTTGACGACCTAGTGAGCGGTGACTCCATGAAATGGTCTATAACAACGACAATGTCCTTTGAAATTATTGTTAGAAGTCCCTTTTATTTTTCATCAAATCACACCACAAAACAACCAATTTTTTCACATCAGATTATTTCATTTAAATTTTATGGCATGACATAAAATTATAATTTCTTTCCAACGACATAATTACATTAATAATCAATCAAAAAAATCCAAAATTAAAGCATCACACAACATATACACAAGTCATATCATCAAAAATACCATATATATATATATATATATCTACAAATTATGTACATCATATCAAAACTGGATTGGTATGCCACAATCTTAACCTCGACATACTCAATCCTCTCAAATAATATATACAATCTTTGTGCAGTCTCTGGAAGCTAGTCTCGAGAAGCCCTCGAGCTCTCAACATCATCTCCTCTCCCACCCTGGCATGGAGGAGGTGGTCCCATAGAGGTCCGGGTAGTATCTTGGGTCCTCATCATCGATCATGAGGAAGTCCTCGATGATCCCACCCTGATCGGCTCTGCAATGCCAGCTAGCGGCTGCAACCTCTAGCCCTCTGGAACCAGCTGGTAGTATACTCCCTGGTAGAATGTGTTCTACATCATAGACCACACCAACTCCTATATGCTCGCCCCTCCTCTTTGAGCCCTAAGTCATGTAGCCTCATCCTATAAAGTTTGCACCTGAGCCCAAAGGTGAGAAACCTCAACCCGGAGAGCCATCGTCTCGCTGCTCTCCCTTACCTTGACATCGTTACCCTTATCGACCGATGGGGGCCTCTCCCCTTTCTAAGAAGGGAATCCCTCCTCCCTCATACCTATCTGATGCGGTCTTTATGGAGCCTATGCCATCCTCTAGCATATCTTCTATGGAGACCATCGTTGATCTCTCCCTTCATGACCCCGTGCTACCTCAATGGCTGCATGGCACCACATCCACATCCGTTGCACAATCGCATGCATCGGACCCTGTTCCCTCATAATATAAGGAGGGAGGATGTCTGCATACCAGGCATCGTATCTGTTAGCAACTCTAGTGTTGTCCCCATCCACTGGCTAGATAGGGGCATCATCCACATCCTGTATCCAGAATCACTGCATATCTGGAGCCCCACTCAGTGTGGTATTATCCCAGACAGTCCAAGAGTACTCATAATCCCTAAGAGAAGGGATCCCCTATTGAAGATCGAACTATCACAAAACTTAGTCATAGCAGTGGAGCTCTACCTCTCCCAGCTCCATCCTTAGCTAGCAGACCCGTCTGATGTGAGCCAGCTCCAGCTCCTGCCCATCCTCTGCCCACCCTGGATGCTCTCTCCATGGCCTCTAAGTGATTTGGTCTAGGATGAGGTCATCTAGCAACCTCCATGACATCGGTAGATCTATCCGCCATTGTGACCCTCTTTGTAGCCACCAATAGAAACCCGGGGCCTCTCCCGGTCAACCCTTATCAGTGAGAGTCCTACCGGCATTCGCACCATGATGTGCTTCCAACACCATACCTATAGCAGTGATGTCAAAACTAGACATCGAACTCCCTTGTATATGACCCCATGTAGGATCCTATACAAGCAACACAGTACAAAGCTACCCCATGCAAATCTATACCCATGGTCTCTCATTTCGTAGACCACATCTAAAAGGATCCAGGGTAATCTGCACCCGCTCTGGTGGCACAGTAGTATGCCACCCACTATCCTGACCAAAACACGAGTCAAAATAGATGCCCCAGGCATCTGCCTTAGTGACTCGATGTTCACTTTGTCCTTCTCCAAGGTGAATCTCGGGTCTCCACTTAGCCTCATCATAGCTTGGCCCTAATTGGCCATAGGAGTCATCAATCGTCCCTGTATGGGGATCCTCAAGATCCTCCATAAATCCTTTAGTGTGGGAGCCATCTCCCCTATTAGTAACTAGAAGCAGGATGACCTTGGATACCATCTCTCTACTAGGGTTTTCAGTAGCCCCATGTCTATCGGTATTTGTGGCATCTCTACCATGTGTTGTAGTCTGACTTATGCTAGTCGATCTCACTCTATCTAGTCGAGCATGGCTACGTCATCCCTTAGTCCCCCGTATTTCCACTCTTGGCTCTTTAGTAATCCCCTATGCAAAAAAAACAATAAAACAACAAAATTCATTAATAAAACAATTATTAAAGTCAAATAAATGCAATTCAAATAAGCTTAATTTCATAAAAATGATGATATCGTCCACCATTAGATGATATCATCCTAAATTGGGTAAAAGCGTCCTTTGTAGGATGAAATTGTCTCTTATTTAGTGACTTGGGGATCGCCCCTTGTTGGATAGAATCTCCCCTATTCCATGATTTCACCCTTAGACGAAATCGACGATCTAGGAACGATTTCGATGAAATTGGGACGATTTCGTCCCGACATCGTCGACGGCCTAAAAACGACCGCAATGCCCCAAAACAGTCAAAATTTACATCAAAAAATTACACAAATCAAATTAAAACATAATTCACTAGGTTTAGATCCTTACCCGTAGCCAGTGTCGGACCTTTGTCAATCTGTGCGTTGTCTCGACCATTTTTGTCTATAGAGCTCTCAAACAGTAAAAATGAATTAGGGTTTTACCCTATTTTTCTTAATTTTATTTAAAAAAAACAACATTTTAATTTTGCTTTTCCACGCTTTTACCTCAAATGTTTGATTTGGGTAAAAACACGAAGGGGGCACCATAGTAAATAGTCATACGATTCGACCTAGAATCGTCGTCTATAAAATTGAGTAAATTTTTACTTTCTCGTAAAACAGGAAGAACTCGTATTTAACGCATTTTCTTCAAAAAATTCACTAAATAGGGGGCAAAATGTAACACCCTAAAATTGGCACAGTTAAACCTTAGTAAAAAGATAAAAATTTGAATTTTAACCCAAACCGCTCGTTACCCGCCCGTTACCCGCTCCCCTCGTTTTATGTGCCATTTTTAGGATTTATTTTGACCATTGGATGATATCATCAACAATCAGAAGAAATCATCCCAGATCTAATGAAATTTTCTGGAACAAAATGTCTAGACGATTTCATCCCAAAACTGATTTTTATAATTAGCTTCTGTTTCAACAGCTTCTCTAACTTGGGCAGAAAGCGTGTTTGCACAGTTAGAGTCTCCCCCGTTGGAGATCTCCCAAATTGGGATGATCTCCAACCTCCTAACCTCTCCCTAATCCTATATAAACTGAAATTTTCTTAGTTTATCCCCCTAGCTGACTGATTTCCCTACAAATTTAACTCTTCGTGTATTAGAACACCTTCACACCTTCATTTGCATCGCGTATTTCAAGTTTTCTTGCAGGAATTTTACTGTTTTTCAGCCAGAGCAATATCATATCGTATCTGACAATTCCAGAAAATTTCAGATGATCTTGTCATAGATTGACGATGATCTCATACAATTGGAGACGATCTTGACTACAGTCCAGATTGAGGGCAATCAGAGCCCGAAGTTTGCATTTTCTTATCTTTTCTATTCATTTCCTTATACATTAACTTAGTTTATTCTATTTCTGCATCCTGGAGTTCACCTCATTTAGCATAGATGCATGATAAAGTTAAAATAAATTATTAAATTAATACATTTCCTTTAATTGCTATCTGGATCTATCATTTAGGCAAATTTACTGTCATTTCTATCATTTCCCCTTGCTTTTGCAGCTACATTTTTGGTTTTTGGTATATGTTTCTATGATTGCAGGTTTCTAAAAAATTCATCTAAAAAATTCGTCAAATCGACGATGATCTCGTATGATCTCAGACAATCAACTATGATCTGAGATGATTCTATGCAATTGCAGATGATAATGTAAGATTTGAGATGATCTGTACTTCTACAAAATCTTAAAATCTTCATCCGACATCCGAAATCAGGTACATTCTATCTTATTTAGCACATTTTCTATGTTTAGCACTTATTCATGTTTTTTGTATCCATATAAATCAGCATTGGCATATAGAATAACTTAGATTCATCTTGGCCAAACCTAGGAATCGAATGATTAAAGTACAAAATGAACACATCAAACCTATTCTCAACCTAGGCTTGGAAACTGCCACTCAAAAGTTTCCTGGTGAACCCACCATCCATCGAAAATTCACCCTTATACCCCTCCCTCGAGAGGTGTGACCTTCAAAGGGCCTCTCAGTCCGAGGTATTGTCCCATCCTTCTCGCATCCCCCTTTCGAGCGCAGATCCTATAGCCTAAAGGTAAGGATGCAAAAAATTTAGAGCGATACAAAATCTAATGTCTAAACCCTAAGTCAAACCTATGGGACACTATCCAAGACAACGGTTGCTAAAGTGATTCTCATCCTTCTTTGCTCCAAAGTTATGGATTAAATCTTGTATCCTGATGTTGAAATAATAGATGATATGATCTTCAATCCGTTAGGGCTTCACCATACACGTGATCTCCAAGGGAACTCTCCGAGTCTTGAAAGCTCTCCTCAATGACCAATATTGATGGATAAAATATTGATCCCTTGGTGCTCTTAGGCTTGCACCTTTTATAGTGTGAAACCCTAGGTCTATGTCCAAGCCCTAGGAATGAATTTCTCATGCGTAGTTCAAGTTAGCATGAGAGGCTTTTTATCTTTTCTATGTTTGGAGGATAGTTTAATTGAAATATAACTGCCAACTTGAGTCTCCTATGCGAACTGGTCATTAGCATGATAAGCTTTTGTCCTTTGTCTATGTTTGGAGGCCAGTTAACTAAAGTCTAAATGTAAACTCAAGTCTCTTATGTGAACTGGTTGTGAAAAGGAATACAAAGCTACTCATGATCACCTTTATTGCATGCATACTACCACTTCCACCCATGATTAGGCATGTTTTTTGGTAAAACTACTTTTAGTGTTTAGCTGTTGTCATCTGCAGTGACTAGGATCTGGCCACTATCATCTGCAACGGTTAAGGTTTGGCCACTCTAGGCTTGAGTGGCTAGGATTTGGTTGCTCTTGGCTTGAGTGACTAGGCTTGGATGGCTTGAAAAGGCCCAAAATGAGTGGTGAAAACCACTGTTGATGCTTGGAAATTCCAAGATTATGTCATTTGATCTTATGAATGTGTCTATGTGAGTAGCTCCCCTAAACATGACACGTTTTAGGTGTGTACAATTTTTATGCATTGTTGCAACTTGGCAATAGAATTTGGTATTGGTGAATCATGGAGAATGATTTATGAGCATTATTTAATTGAGTAATATGTATTGAAGAGCATTGTACAATTTTTAGACATTGTCAGGCATATGGGATCTCTCACCAGCCCGGTTAGGATCTTTTGCTTATGACAGAGATTGCATTGTTTGGACTATCAAAACCTTACAAAACATCCCAGAGAGAGATTGAAGTAGTATATCATATAAAATAACACCATGCTGTATCATTATTTTATACATATAGTACATCATTTTTTGTACAAATCGTACAAAGTAATTTTACTCGATTTGGTAAAATAAGTGATAGACAAAAACTTACCCAGTTTGGCAGTTTTGGGGAATCGACTCGATTGATTACAAAAATATGTACAGTAGCCTCCAAAACTGAATCTGTTAGTTTTTATGGGTGCAATATCATACCATATTTTACACTGTATAATTTGGGATTGTACAGTGCAGGTAATTAAGGTCGTACAAGGTGATTTCAGTCCATACAAGGGTAGTTTGAGTGAACCTAAGACTGTACGATTTGGCAAGTGAGTTGAGTTTAGCCTAATAATAATTATTAGATCTATAAAACATCTCCCCATCAGGAATAATCTACCACTATGCTATATTTGGCACCGTTGCCTTATCGAATCTAGCATGTTTGTTAAAATGGGTCAAATTTTGACGAAGTTGAATACTAGACTGAAGGTGATTTTCTATGATAGACACCAATACAAGGAGCCGTGGGAGATGGGAACCATGAGACAACATTATAGTAAGAAGTATCATGAGTATTGAGAATTATTGGAAACATTTTGAGTTGTTGTATACATGCTTGGACTAGGGTTTGTGAGAAAGAGTTGTTTCTTGAGTGAATGGTTGAGTAGAGTTGATTGAGACTAGTCAAGTGGATGTATAAAGTGATTGTTCAAAGTTCCATAAAACAAAATATTCTATATTATTATTTGAGTTGTGAAATAAATTGAGTTATGATAATAGAACATATTGAGTCTCTAAAAATTCTCTTTATGCTTCTATGATATTGAGTTGAGAAAGTGATTAAGTTTTGGGTATAGAACATATTGAGTCTCTAAAAATTATCTTTATGCTTCTATGAGATTTATTTGAGTTGAGAAAGTAATTGAGCATTGAGTATAGACCATATTGAGTCTTTAAAAATTCTCTTTTTTTTTCTATGAGATTGGACAAGTTATGTGTGGACTTGTTAAGCATATTTGAGGCAAGTCTTTGAGAAGACTTGTGGACTGATTTTGTGTGAGATTTTGTGGAAGCTTACAATACAGATTTGAGCAAATCCTAGAGAGGAATTATTGAGAAGATTTGGACAAGTTCTATGTGATATTTTTGAGCATATTTGAGCAGGTTCTAAGTGGACCTATTGAGCATATTTGAGCAGGTTTTGAGTGGATCTATTGAGCATATTTGAGTAGGTTTTGAGTGGACCTGTTGAGCATATTTGAGCATGTTCTAAGTGGACCTATTAAGTGATTTGAGAAGGTTCTGAGTGGAAATTTTGAGCAGATTTTAGTAGGTTCAGAATGAACCTATTGAGCATATTTGTACTAGACCAAATAAACTATGTTTAGTGCATATTTGAGTGGACTTGTGCTAGACTAACTAAACTGTGTTTAGTGCAATATTTGAGCATATTTGTGCTAGAAAAAATGGACTATTTTTAGTGTAGATTTGAGTGAGCTTGCTGATCAGACTTGTGCTAGATTGATTGGACTATGTTTAGTGCAAGAGTTGAGCAGAGCTATGCTAGACTAACTGGACTGTGTTTAGTATAAAATTAAGATAGAGCTTTGGAGGTGATAGAGTAAAGAGGACAGAGTCTCCAGTGGATAGAGATCCATTAGCCAAGACATTGAGAATAAGTCTTCTGAGTGAGGACAAGAGTCTTCAAGTGGAGATAAATCCACCAGTCAGTGTAGTGGAGGTAGTGTCTTATAGAGGATCACCAGCAAGAGCAGAGGAGAAAGAGTTATCCTATGGATAGAGATCCACAAACCAAATTTAGGGGATCAACATATCCTTTGGATAGAGGTCCATAAATATTGTAATAAAGAAAGGATTCCCAAGATATTAACTAAGAAATTTTTAGTAAAATATTTTCTCCATGGAGTAGCCTGCATTAGGTGAACCACGTAAATTGTGGTTTCTCTATTGTGTGTGGTGATGTGTACATTACTTTGATTACTACTATTGATATTGCTATATTTACATTGCATATATTGGTTTGATAGAAAAAAGTAAAAAATGATACTATACTGTTCACCTCCCCTCTTAGTATAAGCTTGTGTTCTTCAATGCACTAATAAGTTCAATTTTTGCACAAGGAAAGATGAAACCTACAAAGTGGTCTACGTTACCTTAAGTGAAAAGTTTATATCACTCATCCTCCTATTCAAATGGTTCAAGAATGCTGAGAATTGACAAAATTACAAGCTCCTCCCTACCCAATTCCCTAAAATAAATAGTGGTTTTCACCACTATAAAAAAGTAAAATCCCAAAAAGCAAAAAATTAAAAACACAATAAACAGTGATTTTCATCACTAAACAAATCCCTTGCTCAAAGAAAACACAATACAAAATAAACAATGATTTTAATCACTAAGTATGAGCAAGTATCCCACTAAAATTTATGAAAATAAGAGAGTATTGAACTTGAATCCTTGGAATTCTTAGCATTTAACAAGCCATAAGGTGATCCTCATTACAGGTTTGGTGGCAAGCCTACTTGGCAATGGTAGTAATCTTATGCATGATGATATTTTTATCACATTAGCATATTGCATGTGTACAGACCAATGTTTGCATGTGGATGAGCTAGATTTTTGTACCTTGTACTACCTAGTGGTCTAATACAACTACGTACAAAACCTAGAATCGTTCTACTCATAGGGTGATCCTCAGTATAGATGGGCTGCATCAATATTGTTTGTCACTGGGGTAATATTATGCATCTCACACAAATGAACTCACTTGCATACATAGGGATATTGAGTATCTTGGTCATCCTAGAAAAGTACCTTGTCAAAAAGTCTTGCATGGCTAATATATAACTTTTGATCAGTTAACTAGAGTGTTTGAGTCTCAATAAAATCTCATCAACATTCTATAACATTCATTCCATTTTATTACATTGCAATAGTACATTTCCATACATCCATCACACAAAAAAATATAAAATAACTAATGAATCACATACATTCTATGGTGCTAACATAGTGTGTCAAATCATTAGTCATATTTCATCATATCATCAACAATTCATCCATATTAGTATGCATCCATGCCTATACATAGCATCCAATCAAATCATATTACAACATATGCATACATGATAAGCATCCATCCAAATCACATCATATTACAAAAACAAAAACATGCATCCATGACAAACATTCATGATAATCATCTATCACATCATTATAAAGCAAATACATACAGTACATACATCTCATAGATACATTACATAAATTTCATAAAGTAGTAAGGAACCATATGATGAAAATGAAAAAACTCATATATATATATATATATGTGTGTGTGTGTGTGTGTGTGTGTGTAGGGGGGGGTAAAAAGATACATCATAGTCCTCAATTTTTTCATAGGCTACAATAATGTGAGTCCTCAGACCTCATAATATCAAAAATCCAAAATCCAAAAAGAGCCATCAGAGTCCCAATCACCATGGTCATGCAAGACCGATGCTGACTTGCACTCCCACCTATAGTTGGAGTCCACCATGAACTCCCATACCTACTACCATCTACTCTATCTACCCTTCATCTAGCTCTCGATGCCCCCATCCTAGCTGAATACTACCCTATATCACTCTTCTAACTCTGGTGTGATCCACTAGCAGATGGATGGTCTATTAGGCACCCACTAAGGAAAACTATCTCAACCTCCAACTCATAAATGTACTCTTGCTCTTGTCAACTTCATGTCTGGTATGTATTCACAAAGAACTATATTTGTGCCACCTCCTCCCATGGCCTAGCCATATCCTCACTGTTAGGTCCCTCCCACCTAGAGCTCTTGGGTCTTAGCTATGCTCGTAGAGGTGCTATCTCTACCTGGGTATCTTGGACCTATATCTGAAGGATATCTCTCTCCTACCTGACCCTGATAAGCTCAAATTGTATCTCAGTATTTGGGTCACCTCGTGTGACCTATTGTACCTACACATCCTGGACTTAGTGTCACCATACCCATAGTCACCCTGATATCCTAATCCTTGGAGATCTACCTACTCATATGCCATGCAGTGATGTCCATGTCACTCACCCACCTCTACTTAGCCCTCATTAGGAGCATCATGTTGAGCCTCCTCCACTACCCCAACTACATCACTCCCTAGGTACCCCTTTCCCCACCACTAGTGCATCATCCACCATAAGTCATACTTTTATGTAGTACTAGCATCATTCATGTATAGAACATCTACTGCAAGATATACCTCATCCCCCACTACATCCACTATAGGCCAACTCAGTATCCTCTCATCCCTGTGGTGCTAGTATACCATTGGCTCACTAGGTATTCCTTGATGTAGTCCAAACTACTGCATAACCCAATCATAGGAAAAATACTCTCACTCTATACCATGCTACATAATCAACCACCTACCATGCCTCACCCTACAAAGTTGCACCCTAGCATTAGCCCATGTTGGATAATCTCTGTATGACCTCCAAAGCATCTAAGATGGCCTAAGTCATGAGAAGGACTCTAAATAATGGTCCACATCACCTACAAAGTGATAAATCTACCCAAACTCCTGAGCTCTCTGCCATAGGATCCTATAACCTATCTCCCTGTCTGCTAGCTACACTTGGGTCATCCATGGTAATCCCTATGATCGATCCACGTCTATGTGCTTACATTCCCAACACTGTAGTAAAAATTTGCACCCCAATACCTTTAATCCATGAGAGTGAATCTCATAAATCTCATTATACATTTGTGCTAGTAGTGTATTCCCCCATGCCATCACTAGCAGTTACGCCATGGTGCATCCCACCAGAGTGAACACTAGCTCCAATAGGTTCCATAGAAACCTGGATCTTGATGAGTTTGGAAGTAGCATATTGGATATGAGTATAATCAACAATGCATGCTTGATCTCTAATACCCTAGCCTCATATCAAAACCCCACCAATATCCCTCTTCTCATGAAATCCTACTCTACCACATCCAAGTCCTCGCAAAATTACCTCTCAAGCACTGTATCTCTCAAGTTGCGATGTGTAGAGACAATAGGTCAACCCTCTATTAGAATTCACAAAATCTGGTAGATGTTCTCAATCATCACTATCATATCCCCCATTGTTATGTGTAAGGTGTTGTTGCACAGGTCCGACAAGTCAATCAAGGTAATAAAATAAGCACAGTCTTATATCATAGGCTCTAATCGTATCACCTGGTTGAGGCCAATAGCATCAATCCATCTCCAGTCCTCCTCTATCAAGGCATATCTGGTGGACTCAAAGAGAGTTAGTACTTAATACTAACTCTTCACCACTTGATAGATTTAAGCAAGTTAATAAACAACATCAACCATGCTTCAAAATGGCCTCAAAGTAGCCCAAAAAAAGTTTAGACACATAAAACATGTCATGCTTAGGATAACTACTCACATAGGCACATTCATAGACCATATGACTAAACCTTGGGCTTTCTAAGTATCAAAAGTGGTTCTCACCACTCATCTAGGGTAGTATTAGCCCATCCAAGATTGGCCACTATAAACCAGAGTGGCTAGATCCTTGCCACTCAAGATCAGAGCGGCCTTACCTTGGTCACTGTAGATGATAGAGGACAAACTTTAGTCACTGCATATGATAGTGACTAAACTATAAAAAGAATTTTAATGACAAATAGGCCCTATCACGGGTGGAAGTGGTAGTCTACATGCAATAAAGGTGAGAGAGGATAACTTTGCATTCCCCCTCATGACCAGTTCACATGGGAAACTTGAGTCTAAATTTAGACTTAAGTTAACTAGCCTTTAAACATAGAAAAGACAAAAACTTCTCATGCTAACATTTAGTATGCATGAGGGATTCGGTCCTAGGGTTTTGAAAATAGACCTAGGGTTTCACACACTTTAAAAGGTGCAAGCCTAAAATCACCAAAGAAGTACAAATTGAATAGATTAGGTCATCGAGGAGAGCTTTTCAAGACTTTGAGAGCTTCCCTTGGAGATCATCTTTATAACAAAGCCCTGTAGGATTGGAGAGCATATTAAAGAACCTTGGAGGAGAAACTAAGTACTAACTGATTGAGGGCTTACCACATACATGATATTCAACACATCGAGCAAAGTGACCACCATTTCAACATCAGATACAAGCTTTGATCCATAGCCTTGGAGTAAAGAAGATAAGATTCATTTTAGCAGTCGTTGTCTTGGATAGTGGCCCGTAGATCTAGTTTAGGGTTTAGACATTAGTTTCTATTATTGTATTTTCTTCATGTTTTCATATCGTTAGCATAGAACCACTTCATTCTTTTGCATTCATAGCACTAGTTTCATTGCAATTGCTTTCATTTAGTATATTCATTGCTAATAACCTCATCCGAGGAGGCAATATCGGACATCTAAACGTGTGTTGTTTTATTGCTTATAGGGCCACAGGTTCATTAGACAAATCTATAGCATACGAAAGAAAGAGGATCCCTCTAGGAATTAGCCCTAGAGAAGGAGGCATCTATAAGCCCTCATACAGTTCCATTTGTGTCATAGAGAAGCCTATAAAAGCATGCCACCCCTTACGAGGGGATATTTAATACATCTACTACCCTCCTTGTATAAAATCATGTATCAAACTAAGGATATCCCTTAGAGGGATTTATATGTAATCGAATCTTGGAAATATCAATATAAAAGTATTCATTCATTTATTTCTTTGCATTCTTGTTATATATTCTTTACACCTTTCATTTAATGCATGTTTAACATTAAAATATTCAATTAAATTGCAAATAGAGTAGCGGGGACAGCGTGTCGCTTCCCCGAGGTTGCTATAGATGGTGATCATAGTGGGACCTCCACTAATTTTTTATTTTTTGCCTGATTACTAATTCAGGTTTTGTGTGCAGGTTTAGCCGCTCTGGTCTACAGTAGCCAACAGTCTTAGCCTCTCCTGCTAACAACAGCCAAAAATCAATTGCTCTGGTCGACAGTGGCCAGAACTAAAGTGTAGCACAGGGTAGAATCTTTGTTCTCTGAGCTGGATTAAAGGCTGGTACAAATTTTTTGATGCTTTATAGTTTTATGTCTACTTCTATTTTTCTAAAACACTGAAATTAAGACATATTTCTATTTGGAAATTAAAAGAATAAAGAGGAAAGAACTAGCATATTGCACATTTTAGATCTTCTTTTAGATTTCCACTATGCATTGCTAGGAACAATGGCTTATGCTTGAAAATTCTACCCTAGAATCCAACGTGCTAGAAATTGTGTGGTGTTTTGATTACTTTGAGGTCCTACTAGAGGCCATATTTGCATGAAATAGAGTGCATCCATATAACTCATAGTAGTTTATGCATATTTTTGAAAATTGAAATGTCTCTTGCATTAGGCATATAGGAAATATTTATTGTTGTTGTATGATGCATTTTACTTTATGCAAACTTAAAATAAACCCCACACACACAGACGCATCATTTAAACATTAGGAAGTTGGATTTCATCACCAACCCTTAATTTAGTCTAGTGACATTGGCATTCATCTCCTTCCACCGGCTTGCCCCCTAGATTCTCATAGAAATGGATTGAGAAACTTTTTATAGTGGTACTAAGTTACTTGTGTTCAAACTGTCTCCCACTATTGGAACAATCATTGGTTCAAAGTGGAATATCTAGGCAAACCCCCCACTGAGATTTAAGCGATGTACCCTAGTATATTTTGGGAAAATCATGTTTGGCATGGGTGTTCTTGATTTCCACTATGGATGAGTTTCCTGATTCTAAATATAAAACAAGAGCATGAAAGCAAATAACAATGCATAAAAACACATCAAACAGTTTAGGGCACACTTAAATTGATAATCAATATAAACACCTGCTTGATATTGCGTGGCTATTTATAATTGTAAAACAAAAGATTAATTCACAAACAAAATGGTCAAAACAAGAAGTAAACATCCTCGATATGATATCGAGGTAGAATCTAAAGCAACCCATACCCATAGGCAAACTCATAGTAACATTGAATGACCTACTCATAAGACCATGAGACGTAGGTCCATGAGCCTAAGGGGTGATAACTCAACCCTTGGGAGTTCTCCTCAAGAAACCCCAAATAGGGAGTCACAACATAGAACCAAGTCACATAAAAAAAAAGAGGATTCACATCCATCCTCATCAAGGAGACATGAGGAGACCTCAAGGGCATCCTCCAAACATAAAAACTTCTCAAAGACATGAGGAGGCTTTCAGGGCTTCCTCCTCACATGGACATAAAGAAGGTTCTAAACATCACTCTTCACATAGGGATTATGAGGTTGTGAAATCTCCATCCTCATGGAGAAAACATGTGACCACAAAGTCTTCATCATAAAAAGGGCACACAAGAGTCACAACATGTCCAGCTTTGCATGAGACACATAGAATAGATCTACCCACTGAAGGGCAAGAAACTAGAGCTACATCTAGTCATAGACACCAAGTAGAAGATACCCTTCACACAAGAGGAAGGATTCTAATATCTATGGCCTCATTGAAGTAAATGGCATCCCATGGGATTCCAATATTTATGACCTCTAGGGGTGCCTTAGAGTGACCCCACAATAAACATACAAAGTCTGATCATAGAGACACTCAACAATACACTAAAAAACTTACATTAGCTAGCAAGAGCAAAGAAACAACAAAAATATCTTCGAGGAATCTATGAGTCAAAACCACAAGAACAGAGTCAGACAAATATGATTCTTCTATGACAGCACAAGCTGGCCGTATGAGATGGTTATAAAATGTATTGCATAAAGAGTGAGAGCTAGTGGAGGCTCTCAAACATGATAAACAAAGAGAAAAAATTTTATGCCAACATGAGTAGCATTTAAGAGAGTAATCTGAGTAGCTAGCTCATCAATTTATAGATAAACGATGATGATCACCAAAGAGATAGACACACTGACTCACAAAAGAAAGGGCACACTAGACAAGAGAGCCCACAATGAAACCACCACTCAAATAAAAATTATTAAATATTAAACTGAGCAATGTTGCAAGAGTATTGAGCCATTATCCCACATTTATTCCATAATGGCCCTCATGGTGGTATATAAAGCACAACACCCACATAGAGCTTTACAAATCGAGAAGCAGGATTTTGGGTTAAATTCCCAAGTGGATGCACGTGAACCATGACCCAACCCCTCAAACGAGTGAATCATGGCCCAACAATATTCTCCATCCTCTCTCGTGGGAGCATTGCTCAATGGTGGTGAGTGTGGAATTTTCTCCATGTGTGGTTTCCATTGGTTTTTTCCCTCATGGGCCCCAAGTTAATTCTAGGGTCCATTATTCGCTCCTCCCATACTACCCAGTCTCATAATTTATCAAATAAAAAATTATTAAAAATTAACTTGAGCAACATTGCGAGAGTCTTGAGCCATTATCCCACATTTATTCCATAATGGCCCTCATGGTGGTATATAAAGCACAACACCCACATAGAGCTTTGCAAATTAGGAAGTAAGATTTTGGGTTAAATGCCCAAGTGGATGCATGTGAACCATGACCTAGCCCCTCAAATGAGTGAATCATGGCCCAACAATATGCTCCATCCTCTCCCGCGGGAGCATCGCTCAATGGTGGTGAGTGTGGAATTTTCCCCATGTGTGGTTTCCATTGGTTGTTTTCCCTTATGGGACCCAAGTTAATTCTAGGGTCCATTATTCACTCCTCCCGTATTGTCGAGTCTCATAATTTATCAAATAAAAAATTATTAAAAAATTAACTTGAGCAACGCTGTGAGAGTCTTGAGCCATTATCCCATATTTATTCCACAATGGCCCTCATGGTGGTATATAAATCACAACACCCACATAGAGATTTGCAAATTGGGAAGCAATATTTTGGGTTAAATCCCCAAGTGGATGCACGTGAACCATGACCCAGCCCCTCAAACGAGTGAATCATGGCCCAGTAATATGCTCCATCCTCTCCCATAGGAGAATCACTCAATGGTGGTGAGTGTGGAATTTTCCCCATGTATGGTTTCCATTGATTATTTTCCATAATGGGCCCCAAGTTAATTCTAGGGTCCATTATTCACTCCTCCCATACTGCCCAGTCTCATAATTTATCAAATAATAAATTATTAAAAATTAACTTAAACAATGTTGTGAGATTCTTGAGCCATTATTCCACATTTATTCCACAATGGCCCTCATGGTGGTATATAAATCACAACACCCACATAGAGATTTGCAAATCGGGAAGCAATATTTTGGGTTAAATGCCCAAGTGGATGCACGCGAACCATGATCCAGCCCCTCAAACGAGTGAATCATGGCCCAAAAATATGCTTCATCCTCTCCCGTGGGAGCATCGCTCAATGGTGGTGAGTGTGGAATTTTCCCCATGTGTGGTTTCCATTGGTTGTTTTCCCTCATGGGCCCCAAGTTAATTCTAGGGTCCATTATTCACTCCTCCTGTACTACCCAGTATCATAATTTATCAAATAAAAAATTATTAAAAATTAACTTGAGCAATGTTGTGAGAGTCTTGAGTCATTATCCCACATTTATTCCACAATGACCCTCATGGTGGTATATAAAGCACAACATCCACATAGACCTTGGCAAATTGGGAAGCAAAATTTTTGGATTAAATGCCCAAGTGTATGCACGTGAACCATGACCTAGCCCCTCAAATGAGTGAATCATGGCCCAAAAATATTCTCCATACTCTCCTATGGGAGCATCGCTCAATGGTGGTGAGTGTGGAATTTTCCCCATGTGTGGTTTCCATTGGTTGTTTTTCCTCATGGGCCCCAAGTTAATTCTAGGGTCCATTATTCACTCCTCCTGTACTGCCCAATCTCATAATTTATCAAATAAAAAATTATTAAAAATTAACTTGAGCAACGTTGCGAGAGTCTTGAGCCATTATCCCACATTTATTCCACAATGGCCCTCATGGTGGTATATAAAGCACAACATCCACATAGAGCTTTTCAAATTAGGAAGCAGGCTTTTGGGTTAAATGCCCAAGTGGATGCACATGAACCATGACCCAGCCCCTCAAACGAGTGAATCATGGCCCAAAAATATGCTCCATCCTCTCCCGTGGGAGCATCGCTCAATGGTGGTGAGTGTGGAATTTTTCCCATGTGTGGTTTCCATTGGTTGTTTTCCCTCATGGGCCCCAAGTTAATTCTAGGGTCCATTATTCGCTCCTCTCGTACTACCCAGTCTCATAATTTATCAAATAAAAAATTATTAAAAATTAACTTGAGCAACACTGCGAGAGTCTTGAGCCATTATCCCACATTTATTCCACAATGGCCCTCATGGTGGTATATAAAGCACAACACCCACATAGAGCTTTGCAAATTGGGAAGTAGGCTTTTGGGTTAAATGCCCAAGTGGATGCACATGAACCATGCCCAACCCCTCAAACAAGTGAATCATGGCCCAACAATATGCTCCATCCTCTCCCATGGGAGCATCACTCAATGGTGGTGAGTGTGGAATTTTTCCCATGTGTGGTTTCCATTGGTTGTTTTCCCTCATGGGCCCCAAGTTAATTCTAGGGTCCATTATTCACTCCTCCCGTACTACCCAGTCTCATAATTTATCAAATAAAATATTTATCAGGAATTATGCCCATGTATCCTACCCATTAGATTCTTTGATGAAAAAGGATATTCCTTTCAGATGGACAGAGGAGCACCAAGGAGCCTTCGAGGAGTTAAAGTCTAAGTTGGTGAGTAGTCTGATTTTGGTGTTTCCTAGTTGGGATAAGGAATTCCATGTCCATGTTGATGCCTTAAATTTTTCAATTATATGTGTGTTAGCACAAGAAGGATAGTTTAAGCTAGATTAACCTATTTTATTTTCTAGTCATCTTTTGTCAAGACCAGAAAGAAACTATAGTACAATGAAAAGGGAAGCCTTAGGGATGGTATATGTAGTTCAAAAGTTTAGGCCTTACCTACTAGCAAACCCCTTTGCTTTCTATGTTGATCATCAAGCTCTATTGTACTTAATAAACAAATCGATAATACAAGGATGATTTAGTAGGTGGCTCGTCACCCTCCAGGAGTTTGTATTTCGAGTAGTGGTGAAACCTGGTAAGAAGCACATGATTGTAGACCAGTTATCTCAAACATGATCAGGGGAGCTGGTAGGAACAGGAGTTCTTGATGAATTTTTATATGCATAATTATTTGCCATCAATGTTGTTCCATCATGGTACAAGTTGGTTGACCAATATCTATCCACATATGAGTTGCCACAAGAGGTGACAACAACTGAAAAGAAGAAAATAATCATGAAGTCAGCACCCTTCTAGATAATAGTAGGATTACTATACAAGATGGGAAGTGATGGTATATCACGTAGATGTGTAATGGATGAGGAAGGCAAGGCAGCATTGAATGAAGCCCACACAGGCTTAGTAGGAGGACATATGGACCAGATGTGACTATGTGGAAAATATTGTTAGTAGGTCTATGGTGGCCCACACTATATAATGATGCAAAGGAATATGTGAAAGCTTGTGATTCTTACCAAAGAGCAGGGAATCTGATCAAGAGGTACTTTATGCCCTTACACCGATCGCAACCATAAGAGTTGTTCGAATGTTGGGGCTTGGACTTCGTAGGACCATTAAAGATATCTCAGAGGCAAAAGTGTAGATATATTGTAGTGGTAAAAAAATACCTAACAAAATGAGTAGAAGCAAGAGCATTACCTGATAATTTGTCCAAAAGTACAGTAATATTTTTGTATGAGCAGGTAATCATAAGATTTTATATTCTTCTATGAATAACGAGTGACCACGGAGGACATTTTGTTAATGATATTATCAAGATGTTGATGACAAAGTTTAAGATTTTACACTCACTGTCTAGTTCGTACTACCCTAGAGAAAATGGGCAAGTGGAAGCAACCAATAAAGTCTTAGTATCTACTTTGTATAAAACCTATGGAATAGAGGGAGTATATTGGTAGGAAAGGTTATCATCGACTTTGTGGGTATACAGAACAAATTTTAAACCAAAAACAAAACATACACCTTTCCAATTGATATATGTTCAAGAAGTAGTGGTGTCAGTCAAATTCTTGATACGAAGTTTGAGAGTAACAGTAGAACATCGCTTGGGAGATCAAGAAAGTTTGGAGAAATGACTGATGATGCTAACCAAGTTAGATGAAATAAGAGTCATGGCACAATGGGCAATTGAGATAGCTCATAAAATATGGAAGGTATGGCATGAAAAGCATTTGAGGAAGTTGGAACTTAGTCTGGCTGACTTAGTTCTAAATTTTAATGGGAAGAAGGAAATCAAGCCAGGTAAGCTAAATATATTATGGCTTGGTTCTTATAAATTTATTGAAGTAATGAGTAATGGAGCGGTCAGGCTATAGAAATTGAATGGGATAGAGGTACCCAACACTATAAATTGCTCAAAGCTAAAACCTTATAAGGTACAGTGTTTATTCATTGCTTCATAAGAGATTGAATGACGGAGATGAGTGAAATCTCAAGATGAGGATCATTGTGAGCTAGGTCCATCATAGGAGGAACCTTATTAAGGACTTGTATGCTTATTTATAGAAGGGGAGGATACGTAGCCAATAATTGAACAACAAGAGTTGGCACCTAGACCCAGTGAAAGAAGAAGGTTGCGAGTACACATCAGACGAGCTCTATCAAAGCAAGAAAGGCTCAAGAAAAATTTGAGCAACAACAATCTCAGGAGGAGGATAAAATCATAAAATAGTCCCCACCTCAGGAAAATATAGACACAAAGGGAGCACTTCGAGAGCTAGGAGGACGCTCTAGCCACCTTATGGAGGAAGAATATCTAAGAACTCCTATAGAAGAAGAACTGTGGGGCATGAAATCAAGTTATCTTTTGGAAATACCATGGTTCCAAAGAATCACAATGAAAGAGGAGGTACATGGAGTAGATGATAAGGTGGAACACTTATTTTCTTAGCTAGGCCATGTGATTAATAGTTCCATATTGGAATTTAGCATTGACCATATGGGAGAACTGAAGTTGTGGGAGGAATAGTGTCTCTCAAATTAGAGAAGATAACATAATGGGTGAGCAATACAAAGCGCATAAGAAATATAGTAGACATTCATGCACAACATCCATGGAGGTTACCAAGGGAATAGGTAACAACAATGTTGGAAAAGAAAGACTCTCCAGAATGGGTGGTCATGAATTACAGGAAGGACCCAAGGATATATTTGGATCGAGTAAGTCATCCAACCTACCCCACCAATACGACATAATTGGAGTACAGGAGGGTCGCTACTCGAGTGACTATCACCCTGAGGAAGTTGAACTTCCTAACACACTGGATAGAGTGGTTGAGCATTGGATTGGAATAAATCCATCAGCTCAAGGAGGCATAGAATATGGAAACTATAGTCGCTCAACATGAATTATCTCCAATGAAATAATAATTGCAAAATAGTAAAACTATGGCAAAAGAGAAAATAAAGAAGTTGGAGGAGGATCTGTTAGACCTCCGAATTTAGTTTGAAGCCATAATTAATATGTGTGAAGAGGAAAAGTGACAGATCTCATAGATGGTAGAGGAAAAATTAAGGAGTTAGAGGCACAACTCAAAGAAAAATATGAGCAAATGATAGCTTAGTTGGCCAAAAAGAGTGAGTAGATGGCTACACAAGCTAAGAAGATAGAGGATCTGATGAAGGACAATAAAAATTTTAATGATATGGTCATAGAAAAGCAAGCTCAGTTGAAGACTAGAGAATATTAGGCTTGAGCTATGGAGGTGGATCTCAGTTTTCACCTGCAGACCATTATAGAGAAGAATGAAGAACTTCAGGCAGCCGCTCGAGCAAAATCTCACTGGAAGGAGAAATTGAAGAAGATTTCCTTAGACTATGAGAAGTAGATGATGGAGTTTCTAAAATCTACTAAAGAAAAGGCTAACTTTAATGGAGTCAAAGCCGTCGAAATGGGGAGCTATGCAACCAAGTTGAAGAATGAATGAGAAATGTATAAGTCACAGGTGAAGGACTTAGAGGTTGTAGTAGCAAAATATGAAGCACAATGCAAGAAGTAGAATGATTTAGTGAGGACACCGACCAAAGTAAATGGGAGGGCAAATGTAGGCAACAAATCCACCTCCAAGAAGAAGAAGAAGAAGTGATTTGCTCAATTTTGACAGTTTTGACATAGGTGACAATTTTCTCAAGTTTTGTAAATCGTATAGTTAGGATAAAACCATAAAATTAAGGGAAAAATCATACAACTATATTGGTAAATTATACAAGATGGTATCAAATCATACAAGGCACATTTAAATGCATCCAAATGCAAGGGAAATATAATTTCAGAGTGAAATGGCGCATAGATTGCTAAATAAGGTGTTAAAATTAGGAAAAATTCAAATTAATGTATTCAGTCATATATGGGTAGTTTTAAATAACTAATTGTATTAGGAACCACTTTGGAATGGCCTATTCAATGTTATATAAAGCCCCATTTTCAAAATTAGAGGTTTGGCTACTAGTTTACTGGTTACTAGTTGCTAGAATAGAGAGTTAGTACTTATAGTTTATTCCTAAGTTATTGCAATCACATTGACATATTTTTCCATATTGTAATCGAATATATAGATATTAATGAGCATAATGATGTTTATGGATGATTTTGCATGATCCTGGCAATGAGAAACAATGATTTGTGGATGAATATTATGTGATTGAGTTTCTCTCTTGTTGTTATATGTTAGTTTTATGCATTGTTGCAACTTGGCAGTAGAATTTAGTACTAGTGAATCATGGATAATTATTTATGAGCATAATTTCAATTATTAATATGTATTGAATAGCATTGTATAATTTTTGGATGTAGTTAGGTGCATGGGATCTCTCACCAGCCTGGTTAGGATGTTTTTCTTATGATGGAGATTGCATTGTTTGGACTATCAAAACCTTACAAAACATCATGAAGAGAGATTGGAGTAGTAGAGCATATCAAATAACACCATGATGTACCATTATTTTATACATATCATACATCATTTCTGTACAAGTCGTACAAAGCAGTTTTACCCGATTTGGTAAAACAAGCGATCGATAGAAACTTACCCGATTTGGTAGTTTTGGAGAATCAACTCGATCGATTACAAAACTATGTACGAAAACCTCCAAAACTGAATTTATCAATTTGTTTGTATTCAAAATCATACCATATTTGACACTATATTTTTTGGGATCGTACAGTGCAGGTAATTAAGGTCATACAAGGTGATTTCAGTCCGTACAAGGGTAGTTTGAGTGAACCTAAGATCGTATGATTTGGCAAGTGAGTTGGGTTTAGCCTAATAATAATTCTTAGCTCTATAAAACACCTTCAAACTAGGAATTATCTACAACTACACTACATTTGGCACTGTTTCCTTATCGAATCTGGCATTTTTGTTAAAATGGGTCAAATATTGATGAAGTTGAATACTAAGACTAGAGGTGATTTTTTATGACGAACACCAGTACAAGGATTGCTCAAATAGGAAATACAAGTAACTCAGACCAGAGTACTCATGAACCAAAAATAGAGCAAGTTTGAACATCCGAAGAAGGAGACTTTGAGGTATTGTTGATTGAGATAGAAGATGAGGAGATAGAACCACCAAGCATAGAGGTGAGGGTTGACAAAGAAAAAGTGCAATATGATGGAGAGTGGATGGTAAGACTTGAGGAAGTGGCAAAAGGGTTGCAAGTGAGTGCATAGGATGGTATTTAGGAACTAGAGCAATAGGATGCAAGGACTCGGGAGGACAGACCAAGACCATCTCCCTCACACCAATGAAGGTCATGAAGTGAAGACGCACGAGAATTTTGTCATCGAGTGGGGGAAAAAAAAAAGATACCTCAAATTGACACTTCTGACGACAACGGGAGTAAGACATCTCCAAGGAGGAATCTGATAGAGATTCCATGAGATACCTCAAGTGAGAGTGATGAATCTCCTATGATGTCTAACAAGGTAGCCAAACAAAGATGTCTACCATTTTCAGGTGAGGGTAAGGAAGACCCCACATGGCATATAGGGACTTGCATAATCATTTGGAGAGAAAACTATTTAGATAGATCGAAGTATTGGATAATCCTATTTCCTACTACCTTTAGGGGATTGGAAATCGATTGGTATTTAAAGAGAGAAAAAACCATCGATTTTCAAACTTGGAACCAGATAAAAGATAAATTTATTGAAGAATTTCGACCTTTAAAGGATGATGGATACATTATTATGGAACTTTGTGTGACAAAACATAAATCTTATGAGGATGTGAAATCCTAAAACCATCGACTAAAGTAATTAGTCAATAAGATACAAATGCCTTTGGTAGATGTTCTAGTGAAACGATGGTTCATAGATGGATTACTACCAAAATATAAGAAAAATATGAAGGTAGTACCATCTGACACATGAAGAAGCACTTAAACATACAAAGAATTTTGAGAGTGAATCAAAACAAACATACATGGGAATATTGTCTCATCCCAAGTCGAAGGATTTAGATAGTGAAGAATATGACACTATATAGAGGATGATAGCATCATTTTGCAAAGATTTTGATAAGATGGTAAAAGAACAAAAGATCAAACCTGATAGGAATGAGATGTGGTGCACATAATTCAAATTAGAGGGATATACAAATATGAAATATCTGAAGAATGACTATTGCCATATTTGCAACATGATGGGGCATGAGGTAATGCTTTGCTCGTATAATGCAAGAGTATGCCTACAAATATTGTCAATCCAGGAGAAAAAAGAGAAATCAAAGGCCCAAGGAGGTGGGAAACAAGAAAAAAATGGTAGTTATAGAAATAGCAGACAATATGGGAGACAAAACCAAGGTAATCGACAAGGAGGATAAAGTTGTTTATAGTATGACTCAAAAATTAGACAGGTCATACAATCTTACAATTGCCAAGAATGGGGGCATTTTGCAAAAAATTATCCTGCACCTCCAACACAAGGGACACCGCAAACAAGCACTATACACATATGTAGATGGTGTGGTCTGAGGAACCACAAAGAAGAGAATTATCCAAAGCAAGTGATTTCGAGTAACTCATAGACTGTTAGTTATTTGGACATCGAAGTTCCTAAATTTAAGGAGGAAACTCAGGAAGTTTTAGCCATGATGATAAATCAAGCTAAAAATGATAAATATCTAGAGCCAAAAAAATAAAAGCAATGCTGGAAAGCAATAAAGAAAATATTGCAAGAAGAAGCTGATAAAACTAAGAAACCAGAGTCGAAATCTGGGAAGGAACGAAGAAAACCATCAGATTAGGAAACAGTTGTGCAAAATCTGGTAGCACAAGTTTTGGATACCACAATGGAACTTAAAGTATCCAAGTTGTTAGAAGCTATACCAGAATTGTAGAATATCATGGAATAATTACAACCACAGAAGGTGATGGAGGTACAAAGCCAACCAATTTGAGATGAAGAATGAAAAGATCAATTCATGGATCCAATAGTACAAATGATTGATATGGGAAAGAAGCCTTCTTGGAACTAATTCTTGCATTTGTAGGAAATCAATTGTCACACTATAAGAATCCATTTAAAACCAACAAGCTATTACAGGCTCTGGTCGACCTACCTCATGTTTTTTTAAACATGAATATTGCTATAAAAGATGGCAGAACAGGTAAGGAAACCCCAACAGAAATTCTATGATTAAACTTCTAATTTGCACGCTCTAGACTTATATTAAACTATAGTATTATTATTAAAATGACCAAGCATGAAAACAACCAACTATTATGCTTTATGTAGACCGGTGCCTAGATTCATTGGGTTGTTATAGCAATTTAACAACTATTTTAATCATGAATAGAAATAAGGGAAGAAGGAAATTAGCGTTCTTGCTTTCACTCAAATATCGTAACAAAATAAAGAGTTAACTAACAAAAAAAATGTGTATAATGCATTCAAATAATGTAACCCATTATACAAATACACACAATACTGAGACATAGAAATGACAAGAATAAAACCCAAAATTGTATTGATTTCATAACATATTACATGTAGAGTGGGCGGGATGCCTTTTAACTCTATTTTTCTTAAATAAATACATCAATACAATGAAGAAGACTCTATTAAAATAATTTAATAGGTCTCTCCAACTCTTCTTGTTCCAATTTGGTAATAGAAGAATCTTTGAATCCTAGGCTCAATAAGACTGGAAATATTCTCAGCTTCTTGAACGCTTTCCTATCATACAATCCTGCACAGTAAGGGGAGGAAGAAAGAATGGATAAATTAAAATAGACACAAATAAAATACAACAGCACAACTAATAGGGCACTCAAGTATACCTCTTAGAAAAAATGTTATTTTCTAATTGCTTGATGCATAATCCAGACCTGCCTACTTCCTTTTATAGTTGTTGGTTCTTGATTCTATTATTCTTGATTTATTTCTATCTGTACACTTGGCAGCTTTTGATTGAATCTCAAAATTGATGGTGTCCAGCTGGCTTTGTTTTGAATTGATTGTGCTCTCTTCTTTGACTTGTTCAAACATATTCCTACTCAACTGGTGATTTAAGTATAAGGAAAGCTTTTATCTGATTCAACTACTTCTTGGTGCGTTTAGCTGCTGCTTTCCAAACTGGCCTCTTTTGAGTTGTCTTTCCTTGGTCCTTTGATCCTTTAACTGCCTCAGAGATATCTCCCATTTTTGTAGTTATATGTGGTGCAGAATCTACTTTTTGTTGAGTGAAGGTATTGACAAATTTTCCCTTTAAACTCCTTTGCAACCCTTTAATATGCTCATCAATTAACTTCCATATTTCTATGTCAAAAGTAGCTACAATCTTGAGCATATTCATTTCTTGCAAAATTTAGTTTTTTTTTACAACAATAACAGGCATGTTTCTATCATACTGAAGTAGTAAGGCTTCTATAGCATTCACCATGAGTGTAGTTTGTTTAATCATCTCTTCCTCATCACATTGTTCATAGTCAAATTTCTCAAGGGTTTCTTTGAATATTCCTTCTATGTCTGATGATTCCAGGCATTGATCTAAGGACAGGCCAATATCTGATAGTTTATCTGTAGCATCCTTTATCAGATCATTCATTTTAGTCACATAATTTGTCCATTTTTCTCGGTTTGATCCATATAAGGCTGCTATGAAAAATTTAAAATTGATTTGATTTTATTGCCTTTAGGTGTCGTTATTTCTTGTCCTTGTAGTTCTTCAAAATGATCCCCTATGTAGTCCAGGGTTGGGTGAATGAATTTAAAATCCTATTCTCTTTCCTTCATCAAGGTCATGATTTCTTGAGTAATTATTTGAATCACCCTTATTTGCCTGAACATTTCAGTAAAACCTTTGTCTTGAGCTTTTATTCTTTTGTACATGTCTTTTTTATTACATTCAAATAATATACATGATATTGAACTTTGGTAACTACATGTGGCTGGGAAATTGAAGCATTTTTCTTATTTAATTCTTCCTGTTGCTTACTTATCATAGCTTTCAATTCTGCTTTTTCTTCTTCCTCTTGACTCAATTGCTTTTTGAGTGTTTCAATTTTTTCAACAAATTGGTCTATGACTTGATTATTCATAGTTTTTACAAGATTTGCCATATCAGCTTCTTTACCCAATAGTGATGATCCTCTTGTTTCCTCATTGGTACTGAAGACTAGTGGGTTTTGCAGGGGGGGAGATCAACCTTAGCAATATCTGACATAGTTATCCCCATTTTTGCCTTTTCTAAAGATTGTTCTTATGTACTTCCCATTCCTACTACTAACTATAACTCTTGTTCATCTATAGTAGTAAAAGTCGCTTGTTCATTTGTTCTTTCCAAAATAACATTGGAAATAGGTAGAGATAATTTGGGTTTCTTAGCTTCTACTAGAGCTATTTCTATTTGAATTTTTACTGAGTAGCTTCGAAAGAGGCCACCCAATCCACCTTTTACTTGTATTACTATTGGAATTTTTATCTCCTGTCCCTTTATGTTTATAGAAGTCGGGATGGCCATGGGTGCCAATTTCTTCACACTGGTCATAGCTAAAACATTATTAGGTATAGGAACCACAACCTGCTTTGTTGATGGTGCTTTTTGAGAGGATGAAGTTACTATTTCTTTACCCTTATCTATATAGGTTTTTTTAGGAGCTTCTTTTGGTGCTGCTTCTATTCTGGGCTAGTCATTCACTGGGAGTTTAACCTGTTGTTCTACTATATCAATAGTTCTAATAGTGACCTCTATTAAGTCTATGTCTTGTTCCTCTATCAATTCCAGTAAAGGGTCTTCTTTAATTTTTGGGTGTGTCCTTGGCATAATAGGTGTTGTAGTATCCATTGAAATCTCCTAAAGCCTTCTTATTTCGGTTGGGTATTCATAGGCTTCACAAACTTGTGTGCTACCTCTCTTTTTTGGAGGGAAATTATCCCATATTGTCTGTAAATATGATTCTTACTCTATAGCTTCTAATAATTTCTCTTCAAAAGCATATTCTTGGTGATTGATTCTAGCATACTCCCTCTTCTCCATAATCTTGTTGTAAATTCCTTTTGGGTCATAAAACCTCCATGACACTTCATTGAATCCCATATTGTCCAGTTCGAACATTCCCTTAAGTAGGGAAGGATATCCAAAAAATACATGATCTCCAAAATGGCAAGGAACATCAAGCCAGGGGAATTTCTCATGCTTCTTAACCAGTCTCATTTTAGCCTCTTTTGCCACTTGTCCACATAATTCTAGGGCTGCTATGGACAGTGGGAAGTACTAGGGTAACATCTTAGGAGGGATTTTAGCTCTATATAATTTGATGTAAGTAAAACCCTCTGTGAAGAAGAAATATCTTCTCTTTTTATTTAATGAATGCCCTTACCCCTAGCCCTAATATTTTTGGAATTAGCCCAGTTAAGGCCCAATGGATTTCTACCAAGAAGCGATCACAAAACTAGCCCATGGGAGTTCAACCTTCATGAAGTCTCTAGAAGCTATTTTGTACATAAGGGCTATCTATGGCTTTTAATCTCTTACAGGATTCTTCCCCCAATTGACCCACAATTAAGTGAGTGAGAAAATAATATTGTGAAAAGTGAGGCATCTCCTGCCTCTGTTCGAATATTGCTCTCTTTAGTTCTACCATTTCTCTGTGTATTTGTGAGCTCAATTCTAGTTCCCAGGCGTAGATAGGGGTGTTATGTCCTCTATTACATTGCGTAGCTAAATACAAAAATATTTTCATTATTCTATGCATATATTGTACTCCCAATACTAGGTTTATCATGTCACAAAAGTCTTGGGAAATTTTTCTTTATTTTTGCATATGTATCAAACAATTTTTTTTAAATTTCCATATCAGTGAACATGCGATATTAGTGTTCGATTACCTGGTCCACCAGAAATATGGTATACTTTGTCAGATTGAACACTTCCTGGATATCTTCGACTTTGGCACTGAACACCTTTTGATTCTTGTGGTCTTGAAAGGTCCTTATTCTTTCGTCATATGCCACTGATAACCAAGCTATCAAATATAAGGAGAAATGCACTTTTGGGCATATCAGCTTTCCAAGGTTATTGTTCCATAGTTTGTCTCTAGGGAAACCCTTGTACTATCAGTTTTGAGCTTTATGGAACAAATATGCCATTATCCATGGGGCTATTTTGTCACCTTCCATTACTCAGGAAAAACTCTTAATGTAGGCATTGTCGATCTCGTATAGTTAAGATGAGTTGGGTATTTTATCTACCCCACATTTTTGGGCAAAATCATACATAGTGGTACAAGGAATAAGTGGTCCATAAATCATAGAATTAAGTGGTCCATAAATCATAGAATAGGGTGATTTATTTGTGATAAAATTTATGGCTTCTCGTGTATCTATAGTTATGAACACATCTCCCCATGATGCCATTGTCCTCGTGATTGCTGGTCAAGTTCTTCTTTGAGTTCTCAGAAAATGAATACTCTCTTCCTTCTGTGCTTCTGATGTATCAATTCCAATTCTTGGCATACCAGTGGAGTGGCCTTGACTAGTTTCATAAGTTCATATACAGGGTGGTGGATTGAACTTGATAAATTTGTACGTTTCGTTATCGACCCAATGCCACCAACCGTTATTCAAAATTGGCCAATGGAATCGTGCCAACTCAGTATTTTTTGGAGTTTTGTGCTTTATGATGGGTAATATATGTTAACTTGCGAGTCTGGATCTCTTTGATATGTGGGCCTATAATCATTCATGATTTCTATTCATTCGTTAATAGGGATATTTTAATTTGACGTAGAACGGTATGTTTTAGGCCTCGTGCCATCTCAGATTCGAGTGATAACTATATCTTTAGGGTCCATTATATCTCCCTCGGGGTCTTCATGATATTAGACTCTTGGCGTGAGTGTAGCTTTTTACCTATGATGTCCCTTTTTCTTAAGTAAACCATAATTAATCACAGCCATTGGATTGATCTAAGATGAAGCGCATCCATTGATATTCTTGAAACCTGTACGATAGTTAGTGTACCTATTCTCATGTAAACACTTGAAATAACGCATTTTATTGATATTCAATTAATCATATTTATCCGATGTTAATCCTTATACTGTTAAACCTTAATAACCTATCTTAATCGATGGTAATCATAAAACACACTTACTTTTATTTTGCGATCATCGTTGGATCTTATGGTGGTGAGGCACGACCGTTGGATCATACATATGCACGTATTCTTTAATAAATGGGAAAAATTCATACATACCTCAGCTAAATTAATCGACATAATGCTTCGATTAACCTTTTATTATCTTCCCACATGCACATCATTGGATCTGGGTGATCAATGTCCGTCGTCGTTCGATTCGTGTGTTATAAAAAGGTCTTTATTTAGCCTTTGGATCTTTGTTGCCAGCTACAGGCCTTCACGTTCGTTGATTCTCGATTTATTTTATGCGCTGCCATTGGATTATTGACAAGATGCATGCTATATAATGATTTTATAGACATTTTATTTTCTATTAATCATGATTAAGGTGAAAAGGGGGAAGATTATTCAATGTATTAAACCCTCACTAAACATGATTAATGTCAATTAATTTCGTCCTTACCCATGCATTTTACCTTCCATCCTATGATTTTGGCGTGGCCGTCGGATCTGAGTGGAGACAAGCGCAACCATTGGATCTAATCAACCTGCACATTAGTTTAATCAAGCATTTATAATATTAATCATGATTAGGGTAAAAGGGGGAAAATTAGCCGATGTATTAAACCCTTGCTAATCATGATTAACTTTAATTAATATCTCCAGATCCTTAACCCTCTTTAATGCATCTTTAATTAGTGCTCCATCGTTAGATAAAAATTCATTTGAGTGCATCCATCCGATCTTGGTAACCAGCACGATGATTAATCAAATGGGACGCGTTCTCTTAATATGGACTTTAAAGTTCATTTTAATCAAAGCAATCACAACCATTGATCTAAGATTCATTCAGCACAATCGTTTGATCTATCAGACTTGCTCGGATTTTAACTTGACATTTGACTTATGATGACTTTACTTTAAACCTTTGAATCTTTAGAGAACGTGCAACCATTTATTTTATGGATGATTGAGCGTTGTCATCCAATTTTTTTATACTTACTCACTCCTTAATCAAAACGTTGACCGTTATGGATAATGCTTAAACTTTTGACTTTTCAAAAAGCGCACGGCCATTGACTTGATCCTCGATGAAGCGCTATCATTGATCTTGTTAAAGGTGCAAGGATTTTAACTTTATTAGAGCATTAGGTTTAAACTTTGGAGTCTTTAGTGAGTGCACGTCCATTTGATTTGGTCCTCGATGAAGCGTTGCCATTATATTAAAGACAACTTGCTCAATTTTTAAATATTAGGTTAAGTTTTATTGACCCTTTGACTTATCTTTCAGACTATTTCGTGAGTGTGCATCCATCAGATTTTCTCAGGTGATGCATTTCCATCCGATTAAGTCTAAGGTGCAACCTTTTTACTTCTTGACTATGCTTGACTTTTGACTTATCTTTAGTTTAATTTTATTAAAGCGCTATCATTCTATTTCTCTGGATCGTGCATGACCCTTGGATTAAATTTGAGGTGCTCACCAGTTAGCTTAGCGGGGTGCATAACCTTAGGCTTTTAATCGATTAATATTTGTTTTAATCATAGGTTTTTTGGATCATGAGACCATAGTGAAATGACTTAACCAACTTTAGATTAGAAGATTTATTTGTTGGTTTAGGCCCAAGGAAAATATTTAGGAAGGTCAAACTTTGAATTGGGGATTTAATTTGAAATTTTCTTCCCTAACTATTCGAGGTACTTTGATTTATACAATGAAGCCCACATTATTAAAAAGGCTAAGGTTAGACTTTATCAAATAAACCAATGAAAAATGGAATTACCCACAACTATAAGCAATGACCAACAGTATAAGAAGTTTGATTGAAACCAAAAAATTTAAATTTTGGGGTTTCAAATTTGAGTCAAATTTGACTCAAACAAGCCTACATTAGTGCATATGGAGATCTTGGGGTATAAAATGACACAAGTTATCATGGACAGAGGATCCGGTGTTAATGTGCTACCAGATAGAACTTGGTTAGAACTAGGTGCTCCATATCTATGGGCATAGAGCCTTCGAATGTATAGGGATGACCAAAATGGTATTGAGATAAAGGTAGTCTTAATGGCATAACAAGTAATGATAGCTAAACAATAATTTGTCTTGGATTTTGTTGTGATTACAATACAAAAACCTGCATACGATGCCCTCTTGGGGAGAGGATGGCTATGAGTAGCCAAAGTTAATCACAATTGGGGGAAGAATCAGAACAATTTTAAGAAGGGATAGCACAAATACATGATTAATCTAGCTAATAAAATATTTAGTGAAGATGTAGCTACAACCGATGAATCAAAAAATTCCTTAGGGGATGAAGGGCATGAACCTAATGGAGAGGGAATGTTGTACCTAGATGAATGTAGTGAATATGAAGCTCGATATGATAGTAGACTTCTTCATTGGAAAATGGATGAGTATGAAATGTTTCAACCCAACTGCCTATGTATTGATTTAGAGGAAGTCTAGAAAAAAAAGATAAACCAAAAGAACCAAAGGAGGCATAAGAGAAATGGACATGTCCAAAAAGCTTTACAGAGTATACAATAGGAGATGTAGATATTGATACAAGATCGAAACACCCTGAGAATGTAAAAAAAGCTACAAGCCAAAAAATATCAAATACAAAGGACTCCAGATAGTGGAGATCAATCTAAGAATGGAGAAAGAACCTAGGATGATCCATTGTGGCAATGATTGGAATCCGGTATTGAAGGCAATAGCTTTCAAACAATTCTTAGAGTACAAGTATGTCTTCGCATGGACATATAAGGATCTAAAAGGAATCCCACCAAAACAATGTGTCCATAAGATCACACTAATGCATGGGGTTCAACTAGTAAGGAGGAGACCATATCAAATTAACCCCAAGTATGCAAAATTAGTAAACACAGATATAGAAAATATGTTAGAAGAAGGAATCATATTCAAGGTTGAAAATAGTGTATGGGTTTCACCCATACTGATCACCTTGAAGAAGGAAGTGGATAAGATCAAAATATGCATAGACTTTAGGAGTCTAAATGTAGTGACCATTAAGGATCTCTTCCCCATTTTCTTCATAGATTCTAGCTTGGAATAAGTTGTAGGACATGAGATCTATTCATTTATGGATGCATTCTCAGGATACAATCAAAGCAGCATCATCGAGGATGATAAGCTGAAGACCACGTTTATTATGGATAATGGCATCTATGCATATAACAAAATACCATTTGGGCTTTGTAATGCCCCAGCTACCTTCTAGTGCATCATATTATACATATTTGATCATCTAGCAATGGGGAACTTCAAAGAATTTTTGGATGATCGGTCCATATATGGGAAGATCAAGGAGCATCTTCCTGCCCTTATTGAATGTATGAGTAGGTGCAAAAATGCATAGATATCATTAAATCCAGCAAAATATTTTTTTATGGTACCATATGGGAAATTATTAGGACACATTGTGTGTAGTGAAGTATTGAAGATAGATCCTGATAAGATTCATGTGATATTATACATGTAAGAATCCTTTTATGTGAGCTCACTCAAAACCTTCCTTGGTTTGATAGGATATTACTGAATATTTATCAAGAATTATGCCCAAGTATCCTACCCGTTAGATTCTTTAAAAAAAGAATATTCCTTTCAGATGGACAGAGGAGCACCAAGGAGCCTTCGAGGAGTTAATGGCTAAGTTTATGAGTAGTTCAATTTGGTGTTTCATAGTTGGAATAAGGAATTCCATTTCCATATTGATACCTCAAATTTTGTAATTGTATGTGCATTAGCACAAGAAGGATAGTTTAAGCTGGATAAACCTATTTTCTTTGCAAGGTGTATTTTATCAAGACAAAAAATAAACTATAGTACAACAAAAATGGAAGCCTTGGGGATGATATATGTAGTTCAAAAGTTTAGGCATTACCTACTGGCGAATCCTTTTTCTTTCTATGTTGAACATCAAGCTCTTTTGTACTTAATAAACAAACTATTGATACAAGGATGATTTAGTAGGTGGATCTTCATCCTCTAGGAGTTCGTATTCTGAGTAGTGGTGAGACCTGGTAAGAAGCACATGATTGTAGACCAGTTATCTCGAATACGATTAGGGGAGCCAGCAAGAATAGTTCCTGATGAATTTTTAGATCCGTAATTATTCGCAATCAATGTTGTTCGATCATGGTACAAGTTGGTTGACCAATATCTATCCACAGGCGAGTTGCCACAAGAGATGATGACAACCAAAAAGAAGAAAATAATCATGAAGTCAGCACCCTTCCAAATAATAGCAGGATTACTATGCAATATGGGAAGTGATGGTATCTTGTGTAGATGTGTAATGGAGGAGGAAGTCAATGCGGCATTGAAAGAAGCCCACACAGGCTTAGTAGGAGGACATATGGACCAAATGTGACTATGCATAAAATATTGTTAGCAGGTCTATGGTGCCCCACACTATATAATGATGCAAAGGAACATGTGAAATCTTGTGATACTTACCAAAGAGCAGGGAAGCCGGTCAAGAGGGACTTTATGCCCTTACACCCATCGCAACCACAAGAGTTGTTTAAACATTGGGGCTTGGACTTTGTAGGACCATTAAAGATATCTCAAAGGTGAAAGTGTAGATATATCATAGTGGAAATGGAATACCTAACAAAATGGGTAGAGGCAAGAGCATTACCTAATAATTCGGCCAAAAGTACAGTGAGATTTTTGCATGATCAGGTAATCATAAGATTTGGTATTTTGCTACGAATAACAAGTTATCACGAAGGACACTTTGTTAATGAGATTATCAAGACATTGACGATAGAGTTTAAGATTTTACACTCATTGTCTAGTTCATACTACCCTAGAGCAAATGGGAAGGCAAAAGTAATCAATAAAGTCTTAGTATCTACTCTATATAAAACCTGTGGAATAGAAGGAGTATATTAGGAGAAAATATTAACATCCATTTTGTGGGTATACATAACAACTTTTAAACCAATAACGTAACATACACCTTTCCAATTGATGTATGGTCAAGAAGTAGTGGTGCCAGTCAAATTCTTGATGCCAAGTTTGAGAGTCATAGTAGAGCATTTTTTGGGTGATCAAGAAATTTTGGAGGAACTACTAATGATGTTGACCAAGTTAGATGAAATAAGAGTCATGACATAATGGGCAATTAATATAGCTCAAAAAATATAGAAGGCATGGCATGAAAAGAATTTGAGGAAGTTGGAACTTAGTCTAGGTGACTTAGTTATAAATTTTAATGGGAAGAGGTAAATCAAGCTAGGTAAGCTAAAGACGTTATGTCTTGGTCCTTATAAATTTATTGAAGTAATGAGTAATGGAGCAGTCGGGCTACATAAGTAAAGATATTCATATCCATTACATTTTAATATGTCATAATCACAATATTGCGAAGTATGCCATAGTTTGTATAACAACACAAACACTCAAGTCCACCTTCATCCATTCATCCATGTGTGTAACTGTGTTTTTCAACACAACCTTTTTTTTTGCTATACATAAAATACTATGGTTTTTCGGTTATTCAACCACACCTAGTGATCTTATCAACTTTTATAGGAACATCTTTGTTAGTAGAGAGTAAGGTCTAGTGGTAATAAATATTAGCATATTTCAGGATCCCATCACTAATTACAAACACTAAAATTCTAGTTGGTACAAGGGAAGTATGAAAGCTGTAAAAGTGGTTAGGTTACCTAAAGTGATTTAATTGAATATTTTAATGTTAAACATGCATTTAAATGAAATGCATAAAGAATATATAACCAAAGTGCGGATAAATAAATGAATGAATGCTTTTGTATTGATATTTCCAATTTTTTGTTACATATAAATCCCTCTAAGGTAGCAGCAGTGACCAAGGCATAACTAGGGTAATATAAAAGTGGCCTAGGGTTTTTGACTTTTCACTTTTACAGCTATCAGTTTGCTTTTTAGAGCTCTAGAGTGAAAGTGACCTTCTACAACTTGGAGTGTTTTTGTGACTAGGATCATGGCTACACAAGGTGAGGTGTCTTCGAGCGGAGGATTCGGAGCTTCTAAGGTACTCTTTTAAACCTTAACCTTGCTTGTTTATTTTTGGGTAAAAATGAACCACACTAAGTAATTATTGGGCATTGAATTGCACCAAGTTTTCACTCAGTACTATAGCTATCTATCTCACTATTTTCTATCTAGTCTTGCACCTGATAGCTACAGCTCAACACTCAACATTAGATGGACCAAAATAGGAATTTCCAATCCAACCTCTAGAGTAGGCTGGTTCCTTGTCAACTTAGCAGGATGTTGACACAATTATGCTCACTTAGGGTTTGGAGTTTAGGGTAAGAGAAGGTTAGGGTTAGATATATGTAGATAATAATGGATGTATAGGTTAACAACATTGCACCATCATAAAAAGCTCCTAAAAAACAAGATTAATGACATATACTCATATCAACATTTATCTCACAATAGATTGTTTTATGTATTTAAAGTATAATAGATAAATGTTATATAAAGCAATTTCAATACCTATGGAATGATAATCCAAATAAAAAAATCCACAAAACACTTAAATTTTATAGAAATTTACTTTCAAATAACACAGAACAAACTCAAAGCAAATTTTAATTACTCATAACAACTAGTAATTTAAAAGAGGCACAAAATAACCATCTAAGTATTTACAGAAATGCAACTATGAAATTTGAACCTCTAACATCAAATAATAGAACATGAACTTGAGGTGAAGATCAATGTATTGCTCCTTTCATTTAGCTCTTCAATAATATTTACAATAGCACAAGAAAACATGCTAGAGCCAACCTTTCAAAATGAGGGTTCGACCTCTACTTATAGTTTTCATATTACAAGAATCAAGAAACAATACACCAAATCCTATTACAATAGCTCAACAAAGGGTTTAACTAGAATTAGCTCATTGGTTCATCCTCTGGGAATTCTGATTGAAGGAATTCCACCATGACAACATGGGTCTCTACAACTTACTGGTTTCTCAATAGAACTTTAGTTCAGAACATTCCAGATCATACGTTTCCATCAATCCTTTTGGGAATAGATTGCCATCGTCGGTCTGTAACTGCATCTAGTTTGATCTTCTTGGAAATCTTAAATGCTTCATCTTTCGGCTGAATATTATAGTTCTGATGTAGAAACATCTTTTAAACAACCCAAACTTAAAAGATTAACCTCCACCCTCAATCTTCTTCATCACATGGTTCAGATTCAATTCGGCACAAGCTAAATGCCATTCCACTTATGACATCATCTTTCTTAGTAGCAGAATCTCCAATACGGATCCGAAGTATCTGAACCTTGAATCAACTCCTATATTTTATCTTCTGCCTCATTATTATTCATCTATTCCACTTTATCTCCATTCTAGAAATAAAATACTTGTCCATTCCTCGGATCGCCATTCCACACTTTTTTTCCACTAACATCATCATTTCCTTGAGACTTTTACAGAATTGAAGATAGCGCCAATCCAGAGTGGGAAAAAAAGACTTTTTCATAATCGAATATATGCAAGGAGGCTATTCCACACTTTTTTTCAATTGACATCATCATCTCTCAAGAAATTTTGTGGATTTGAGATATGTCCTCATTCCAGACCTGGAATGCAGTTACTTGAAATCGCTTCAAACATTTCAAAATTGAATAATTGTCGATCAGACTCATATTATCAACCTGATTTCAGAGCGAAATAATAGCTTTATGACTTATTCAAATTTATACAAAATTTTACTAAGTATGTGGCCATTTCGGGCCTTCGTTTTGGTGCCTCTCGGATGGATTTTCTTGCAAAGCCAATCTAATCTAGAGTCTTATCCATTGGGCCTTAGGAGTTAAAATAGTACTTATTCTTGAATATATGTTTTAAGGAATTATTTCCATACAAATACTACCCTCTAAAAACTTAATTTTGCCTAGAGGGTAGAGGTTCATATCGAAAATATACCAAAAACATCATAGAACTCATTTGTTCAACTAGAGTCTGTGTCTATAGTATAATTATTACTATTGCCTTCAAAAAATATACACAATTCACCTCCTTTATAAGGCTTCCTTTCAAAAATACCTTCACACAAAAATATTGTGTTGTAGACCTCATGCCTTTATTGCTTATTTCTGACAACTATCAAAGTAAAAACAGAAATACAAAACTGATGTATAAGAATACAAAACTTATGCATAAGTACAAACATAAAAAGAATGGTTCAAGCATGAGCCCCTCCTGGGCTTGTGATTGCTCAATATTAATATTATTCTTCTACAACCTCTTCCTCTTCATCTTCTCTAGGAGTTTGTACTCCTTGCTCATCTTTACCAAAAGTATCCCCAAACACTTGAACCATTGATTCCAAATATTGAAGAGCCTATTTCCAGGCTTTCTCAGAGGGATTTGATGTCTCTTTAAGTTGCTTATAAACGTATTGTAATTCTCCAAAATCTTCATAATTAGTAGCATTCCCTCTAATCACCAGATCTTCTATGAGATATCTCAGGTGGGTGTAACCTATAATTAG
Organism: Wollemia nobilis; assembly: GCA_028583015.1. Taxonomy (NCBI): domain Eukaryota; kingdom Viridiplantae; phylum Streptophyta; class Pinopsida; order Araucariales; family Araucariaceae; genus Wollemia; species Wollemia nobilis. The sequence goes on along the minus strand of JAQPPZ010003287.1, from coordinate 586,623 downwards.
CTTAGCAACTCATTCTTGGGATAGTGGCTCTTCTAATGAATCAATTTTAGCTTCATCATGTAGATTCTCCTTGATGCTTTGTTCAGCTTCTTCCATAGATAACAAGCTATGATCCTCCTTCTAGAACCCTTTGAAACCAACATGAACCATATCCTCATTTATTTAAATAATATCTTTAATTCCCCTATCCATTCTATCAAACAATAGTCGGGCTCTCTAAACTATCCTGTTATTTTTCACCACTATCTTGGAGGCTACCCTAGCTAGATTTCATTCTTTATTAGAAATTGGTTTAGCAGCATCACTGAGCCTACTACCAACCAACCTGTACATTTGTTCTGTTGGAATCACCATAGGCTGTAACTCTCTAGTGATTTGATCTAAATCCTTCTAAATGGTAGATAATAATTGGCTGGCATCCTTCAAGTAGTCAATTATGATTTTAAGACCTGAAAATTTTTATTGAACTTCAAAAAACAACTCCTTTATATTTTTCAAATTATCTTTGGAAAATCCTGAGGACTTGGCCTTCTCAATCTGAAGCTGATGTTTCAAACTTTGAATCTCTTTTGCCTGATCCTCATTCAGCTTATTTTGTTCCTCTAGATGGTATTTCAACTCATTAGCCTTCTAAAATATTTCCTGCCAACTCTTAGCCTCCTTCCTCAGAACTTTCTCTACTTCTTTTTGATCATGGAGGCTCTTCTTAATATTTTCAACCTGTTGTTTCAACTTTTCTACCTTATATTTTGCCATATCAGTCTTTACATAAAAGGTATCCAAGTAAGCCTTAGCCATCCCTAACTCATCTTCAACAAGAAGCTTGTCAATATCTTCTATGATTTCTTCCACTCTATAATCTTAAGCAGTCATCTCATTTTCAAGGTTGCCAACCTGTGGAATCAAATACCTTGAAACCCTTTGCCTAGTGATGGGATTAACATACATAATTTTTCTTGTCATAGCCATCTAGCTAGAAGGCTTGGTAAGCTTCTCTACTCAATAATAATTTATGCTCTGAGTAGTTGCCTGCTCTTTGGATACAACAACAAACTTTGAAATATTAGCAACCAAAGGATATAATGGCATCAAAAATATGAGGGCAGACTAACTTGTTATTGGTGGGGATGGAGACACATTGACAGTAGCTTCTGTTACAATGGTAGATTCTATGACTATTTATATTGTTGATATAGGTAAATTTAGGGAAACATGGACATAACTAATAATAGAGGGGATGGATGAACTTGGAACGCATTGTCCCATGGATGGTGGTAAAATAAATGAGTGCATAATTATGGTGGATACTAAAGTGGATGCCTTAGAAGTGGAATGTGGGTTTGAAGGAGGTTGTGATATAGCAGAACTAACTAATGCTTCCATAGCTACTGATGGGATGAGGGGAAGACTATGAGGTGAAGGAGGTAAATTTAACATATTTTCTTGATCATAAAGGGAGGGAAATCCTTTAGTGTATTCATGGAGATGATAAGGAGAAGAGGGATTAGAAACCATACCTTCACTTACAGATGTAGGGTGTTCTTGCTCAACTTCTATTTCAAGTTGTCGTTCTTGTTCAACTAACCCTTCTATAGAAGAAATAACTACCTCTTCAGCAATTTCTCCATACTCATATTCTACCTTTTGGAAGCCTCTTCCTAATATATTTTTGGGGTTCTCTTAGTCCTTATATAAACTAATTGGAAAGCAGCCATTTCTCCTTCCAAATTTTCTCTCTCTTCATCTTCTTGAACTACTCTCGAAAGTAGAGGTTTCTTAGATATGAGCAGTAGTTTAACTGATGTTGTAGAGATAATTGAAAAATGTGGAGATCTTATTTCAATTATTGGAATATTGACAACTCTTTCCTTGGAGAATTTCATTTCATTCACCAATTTAACCTTCTCAGGAAACTTCTCGTCCTGCTTAGAAGTAGGACTAGAGATTTTGAGTACTTCAGTTGTGATCAAAGAAACTTCTTGCATCTCTATCTGAATCCTCTAATGTGTAAGAGGAAGTAGTGATTTAGATACATTCTAAAATTTCTCACTTATTAATACTATATTTTTGACATCCTTTGGTCTCCAGATTTCAACATTCTTATTATAAATTTCTAAAAATTCCTTATCAATTTTCATTCTGAACTTTGATTTTGGAAAAAAAATTTCCAATTTCAACCCTCATACACCACCAATTAGCAATATTTTTCATTTTCCTTGGTCCTTTCTCCTTCAGTTTTCCTCTCTCTTATACATCTTCTTCAAAAGGATTGTCCTTCATATTGGCAGATTCAACCCTTACCTTATTAATTGTATCTTTTGTAAGCCGATGAATGAGCTCATTTTCTAGATCGAAATCCACAACTTGTTCATAGAAATCCAACCATGGAGGTAACTTATTCATCTTTGAGATGTTCCACTCCAAAATAGTAGTTTCATCATTATTCCTTCCCTGCTCGAAATTAACCCTAGGCATTCTTTCAAATTTATAGGCCTTTTCTCCATTCAGGTTTTTATTTCTCATAGTGAAAATACCGTCAGGATCATAACTCCATATTTGGGGAATATAGAATAGACCTAACTTGCCAAGGTATTGGTCAATTTTTTGGCTCTGCTACTCAGATGCAATAATACTACTTTTAGTTTGATAAGTAATTAAAGACTTCTTCTTTCTTTTCGAACCGTAGCTCGCATCAACGTGCACCACCTGCCTCAGATACTCCAGGGTGAATAGCCTTTCTATGACAAAGCGAGGAAGGAGAAAAGGTTTACCTACGAAACCATATAACCTGATTATTGTTACCTCTGTTAGTAGATACCAATCTCCTTCCTTAGTGTATCCTTTCCTAAAAAATTTCTTAGCTAAGGAGGGCAACCTAGGGCACTCATTGTACATTATTTTTAGGGCAGGTTCCAAGAATTCTAAGTTAAATCTGTAATAGGACTTACTTCTTTTAAAACAATCTATCCAATAATAGACTGACAAGGGTTCTCCATCACTGGTTTTATCCTTAGCCGGGATCCATGACATTTTGTTTTTGATGGCTACATAAAACATCCACACCAGACTCGAGTAATGTCTAAAACTGGGAGCACCAACACCCTTCTTCATGTTTACCATTTGGTCATGGATCTTTTGAGCGATAAAAGTTGGATAATCAAAGTAAATTATTTTGGTACCTCTCTCTCTCGCATCCCTTTTGTACATCCTGTCATTAGAAATACAATATGTCACGACGATTTGCCAACCATGAACCATCCTATCAGAGTCCAAACCCTCCATACAAGCCAACATAGAAAATAATTATGGGTTTGCAAATTCATCAATGTGAATTGAGACTTCGGGTATTTCATCTTGATCCCTTATCCTTATAAAATTAAAATGAAGCCATTTTTCCAGTGCCTCCCTTTTTTCCTCTGATATCATCATTTTAGCGTAAGCTCTGTCAAGATCTACTATGTTAAACGATCTAAGCTTTGAGGATGGGCCTACACCTATGGCAAATAACCCATAGCAAGTCTCTCTTATGATGGAAAATAGGGGAGTTCCTGTAGGGTTCCTAACTATTCTATTTTCATAATCATAGAATTGAATCATAGCAGAGACTAGTTTGGGGTAGTGGTGCACAAAATCATAGATATAAGAGAACAAAAAGGATTTTATGGCTATCATACCTTGTCATCGCATTGGCTTTCCTTCAAAATATGAAAATTCAAAATCTATTCTGAGGTGGGTCCTTCCTACCCTTGTCATCACTGTATTTGTGACCCGATTGGTCCGATGTACATGAACCTGCAATATTGTCACTACATTTGATGTTTCAGTGGATGACTTTTTGGGTGCCATTTTGACATTATCAAACTTCATCCTCCCAATTTGCAATAAATTCTCCAAGGTATGGATGTACTTTCTCTACCTTCTTATAAATGCAAGGGGCATCCAAATGGGTTTTGTATATGCTTCTCATTACTTCTTTTGTCTGGATCCCACGTATACTTTGCCATTAATCCAGCTGCCATGCGATATCTTTGTTGGCACACTTTCCAATATTTTTCATTATTTACTTTGGTGGCTCAAAGGTGGGGTCCTATCTCCTTATTGGTCGAATTTTGAAATTACGCCACTAGCTCATCACATCCCTTTGGCTACTCTTCATCTCATGTGTGAGTTCGTTAGAATTGAATGCACGAGCAATCTTTAGCCTCCACATGTCAAATTGAAACTTATTGTTTGGATTTGGCCTGATTCCACTCTAGCATCTTTTGAGAATTTTTTGAGTCCACTAAGCTTACATGTGTGTCGCTTTACCCTGATTCTGCTCTTGCTATCTCTAGCTTTGATAGGTTCTTGAATTGGTGCCATTCTTGTCCTTCCTTATGCTGGATAGAAAAATATAGACCACTCCATAGAATTGCCAATCCATAATTAACCATGCGGTCTTGAGGGGGGAATGCCACTCCGGGGAGTTTTATACAGCACAATGTGTTTAATAGAACATTGCCATGAATTTGGCAAACACTTAGTCATTTATTACAAAATTTCTTCTCTCTTTATTTCTTTCTTTTTAGCATTTATTCAAAAAATAACTAATTATAAAGTACAGAAAGAAAATGAAATAGCAAGTGTAGAAAGGAAGGAGAAATATTTGTACAATGTATATACATATGTTACAATGAGCTTACTTCTTACATATAGTAAATATTAAGGTGGAAACTATTCACCATAATTGGTTGTATGTTTCCCTTTGGATACTTCAACTAAAATACATTAGACTCTTTAGCTTCCACTATTTCGAAAGGACCATCCCAAAAGGAATCAAAATTTTCATGTTTACCTAGTTTTGCCCTGTCAACATTCCACCTAAAAACTGAATCTCTAGCCTAAATTTTCCTAAACCTAGCCTTTTTATCAAATCATGCTTTAATGTCTGATGAGTGCTTTTTAAAATGATCATATGCCTAAGACCTCTCTTCCAACCGCAACAAGTGTGTCAACCTAGTTTTAATTGGATTATCCTCTAATTCTTATTCTGTACTAATAAGCTTAAGTGTTGGGATCTCTAAGTGAATCGGCAATACCGCCTCTTTCCATATACCAATGCATAAGGAAAATTTTTGAGGGACTTTTTAATAGTAATCATGTCTGCCCATAGAGCATGGTTACCTTCCAAAGATTTTCTCAAAATCCTTAATAGTTTTTTATTGGTAGATTCTACAAGTACATTACCTTATGGATAATAGTTTGAAGTATTTTTAAGAGTGATGCCAAACTTGTTGGAAAACTCAATGTACTTGGCTCCTATGAAAGTAGGGCCATTATCACTCACAAAACCTTTTGAAACTCCAAATATGGAAATCAAACTCTCCATTAAGATGATCATAACTTCCTGGTCTGCATTCTTTATAGGAATGGCCTCTACCCATCTGGTAAGATAATCTATAGCTATCAAGATAAACTTTTGCTCTACTAAAGAATTAGAATTTATAACTCCTATAAAATATAATCCCCATTGTTGGAAAGTCTCTTCGACTTGAATAGGCTTTCGGGGAGAGGCATCATTTCTTGTTCTTCCAATGTACCTCTGACACTTATCACAAGCCTGGGTAATTTTAAAAGCATCATTGAACATGGTAGGCCAATAATAACCTGCTCTTATTATATTCAAATCTATAGTTTTGTTGGAGTTATGACCTCCTATTGAGCCTCCATGAAATTCTTCAATGACTCTTTTTTGTTGGTCCTCCTTCAAACATTTCAAGAGAATACCATCCAAGTTTCTTTTGAATAATCCTTCAGGTAGTAATACATATTTTAGAGCATGAATTCTATACCTCCTTCTTTGAGAAGAATTCATCAGGTGGGCAGATCCTGGTTTGGAAGTACCTGGTCATTTTCTCAATCCAATGAGAATCTAAAGTGTGAACAATCTATATCTGAGAGGGGGGTGAATCAGTGTGGTACTTTAATCATGAATTTACAGCTCTTAAAACAATAGCAATTAAAAACTTATAAATAGATACAACAAGTACAGCAAGAGAACATCACACAACACAAGATTTTAACGAGGTTCACCAATTTGGCTACTCCTCAAGAATGACTGCTTGGACTACCATCCAAATCCAGCCTTTGCAAAGCACCAACTTTACAAACAGTTTACCAGCTTCCACTGGAAGGAGCACCAACCCCTGATTTATCTATACCAACAGAAAGGAGCAACAACCCCTGATTTACCAGCACCTACTGGAAGGAGCACCAACCCCTAATGCTAGACTGCAACTTGGACTTCAATTTTGAATCTATAAGTTTGATGATAAAATACCTTTGCTTTTACAAGACCCTAACTGGTCTACTTCACCTTTGCATTCTCTACACACTCTGCTCTCTCTGCGTAATCACTTCGCACAATCTGTTGCTTCACTGTCGAGCTTCACGATCATCTTCTCCCTTTTGTGCACTCTACTTCCTTTGCAAATTTCACACTTAGCATGATTCGACTTCTTTGCTCACTTTGTGCACTTCGCCATCATCTCACCGCTTCTACGCTTTCTACGCTCTTACGACCACATTTCTCGCTTCGACACTTATACGATGATATCTACGACTTAACTTCGCACTTTGTGCATTGTCTTTGAGCGTCGCACTTCTCAACATATCAACTCTTCAAACAACCTTCCTTTTATAACAATATTTTCATGATGAAAAACCTAATCTTAGTCAGTTGTAACCCTAATCTTAGTCAGCTACAAACCCTAATCTTCGTCGACTACAAACCCTAATCTTCATCGGCTAACATCGGTCTTCATCGGCTTCAACTACCTCTGTAACTCTTCTGTTGCTATTGCCATAAAAACACAACATGTCACGATATCACGACACTTTCACCTCCGTACGCTTTCTCTTAGCTTTGGCCCATGAGAATACAACATGTAGCGATATCGCTACACTTTTTCCTCCGTACTCTTTCTCTTAGCTTTGGCCCATGAGAATACAACATGTAGCGATATCGCTACACTTTTCCTTCTCTTTGATGAAATCGTGACACTTCTGCCTTCTTACTTTCTCTCTCCTCCTTTAGTCATGAAAATGCGACATGTCACGATATCGTGACACTTTTTCTCCTTGCGCTTTCTCTTTGCCTTCGGGTCACGAAAACCCGACATGTCGCGATATCGCGACACTTTTTCTCCTTGCACTTTCTCTTTGCCTTCGGGTCATGAAAACCCGACATGTCACGATATCGTGACACTTTTTCTCCTTGCACTTCCTCTTTGCCTTCGGGTCATGAAAACCCGACATGTCACGATATCACGACACTTTTTCTCCTTAGCTCTTTCTCTTGTCATATGTCATGAAATCGTGACACCTTTTTCTCTCCTCTTTCTCTTCGCTTTGGACCGAAAATGAAACATGTCACGAAATCATGACACCTTTTTCTCTCTCCTCTTTCTCTTCGCTTTGGACCACAAAAATGAAACATGTCACGAAATCGTGACACCTTTTTCTCTCTCCTCATTCTCTTCGCTTTGGACCGCAAAAATGAAACATGTCATGAAATCGTGACACCTTTTTCTCTCTCCTGCAACATGTCACGAAATCATGACACTTTTTCATCCGTACAACCTTCCTTGCAATATGTCATGAAATCGTGACACTTTTTCGTCCGTACAACCTTCCTTGCAATATGTCATGAAATCGCGACACTTTTTCATTCGTACAACCTTCCTTGCAATATGTCACGAAATCGCGACACTTTTTCTACTTGCCTTTCTTTCTTCCAACATGTCACGAAATTACGACAGTTTTGCTTGCTTCTCAACATGTCGCGATATCGCGATAGTTTTTCTTTCTTGCCAACTTGTCACGATATCATGACAGTTTTTCTTTCTTCTTCTCTCTTTTCCAACATGTCACGAAATCATGACAGTTTTTCTTTCTTCTTCTCTCTCTTCCAACATGTCACGAAATCGTGACAGTTTTTCTTTCTTCTTCTCTCTCTTCCAACATGTCACGAAATCGTGACAATTTTTCTTTCTTCTTTTCTCTCTTCTAACATGTCATGAAATCGTGACAGTTTTTCTTGCCTGTTGTATATGTCGCGATATCGTGACACTTTTCTTACTTGTCTTTTTCTTTGACCTTTTGCAAGTGGGCCACTTTGGTCTTCTTGGAGACTCACTGTCCATACTCTGAGTAACCTTTGAACTCCTGTCTTCTGCATCTGACTAGCTTTTGAACTTCCTGTCCACTGCATCAATAGATCTATCTGACTGTGTTGACAACAATGACAATATTGTTTGCTGCACCTTGCTCAACAATCTCCCCCTTTGGAATTGTTGGCAACACATGTGCAATGTTCCTGTAATTCTTCTCCCCCTTTGACAATAATACCAAAGGGCTACTGTAGACTCCCCCTGAGTCCATGCACAACATTCTCAGCCAAAATTTATTATATTTAGCAAAAATCATGAACATGAGCAAAAAGATAAACAAATACTTAAATGCTCCCCCTGAGAATGTGATCCCTGTAGCTAGTCAATTCTTGGGAAACGTGACCACTCCACAATATATTGTTGGAATGAAAATCCAACTTAACCTCACTTTCTACAACTTTCTCCTACGTACAACATGCTGTCGCTGCAATATATTCTATCTCTATTGTGGATAAGGAAACTGACTCTTGTTTCTTACTGTTCTATGTGACCAATCTGTCCCCAAGATAGAATGCACTCCACTGGTACTCTTTCTGTCATCTACACATCCTGCCCAATCTGCATCTTTTGGATACCATAACCCATACTCCATAGTACCCTTGTGATATTATAGAAGACTCTTTCTCTCTGCTGCACTGACTGGTGGACCTCTTCTTCACTTGAAGAATCCTCACTCAGGTCTATCTTCAACTGTGTTGGCTGCTAGATTTCTATCCATTGAGACTCTGTCCTCTGTACTCAGTCACCTCCAAAGCTCAGTCAATAGGCTCACTAAGAACCTGCTCAATAGGCTCACACAGAACCTGCTTAACAAGCTCACATGGAACTTGTCCAATGTTGAATAACTAGCTCATTCAAAACCTGTCCAAATCTGCTCCACCAAGCTCTCTAAAAACTTGTTCGAATCTTCTCTAGCAATCTGTCCCAGCATTGTCCTCAAATATTTCCAAAAGGCCTTCTCAAAAGCTCAATCAATCATGCTCAAGTAGTACTCAAAAAGAACGGTGATCTCAAATCAAATCTACTTCATAGAACTTTAAAAATCACTTCACACATAACTTGACTAGGCTCAATCGAATCAACTCAACCCATCATCTCTCACACAACCCTAGTCCAAGTATGTATCAACCAACTCAAATAATTCCAACAATGCTCAACCACAAATATGACATAATAATGATACTCATGTTCTTTTCTAACTCAAGTTCTTTCACAACAAATGGGCTTAAGCCACTATGCTTATAACACAAGGCTTAAACACAACTCTCAATTCAGAAAACTTTGATGCATTCAACCAACCACTGTCACACATAATTATTTTCCCTTCGATGATATTTCAGAAATCAACCACCATAATGTTGTCATATGAGTCTCCTTGGGATTAGCCTGGAATCGTGCTGCCATGCATACTGCCTGCAAGATATCTGGTCTGATAGCTGTCAGGTATAGTAAGCTTCCAATCATAGATCCTTCTCAAACCTTTGTTGAGTGAGATAGTTGTCTAGCCTTGCATACCATGCTCGGGGTGCCTGTTTCAAGCCATATACCTTCAACTTACAAACCAAGTTGGGAATATCACCAAGCTGGAAACCATCTGGCTGCTCAATATAAACATCTTCTTCAAGCTTCCCATTCAAAATGCTGATTTCACATCTGTCAACAAAATTGATAAGTGACTCACACTTGTACCAACTTTTGTTCAGCACTGTACCAACACTGCAATTTTACTGCCAACTCTGTGCAAGCATCAAACACTGTACCACAACACAACCAAATCCCTTTTTATATTTTCAACTTGGTCTATGTTTTCTACAGTCACCGCTGGTCACACCTTACTTTCAACTGTTCGAATCAGAAGACAATATTTTGTTAACCACTTCACGGCCAACTATAGTGCACCTTACTCAAACTCATACTTCTGGACCTCGGATAGGTATGATTCACAAAGCAAAGTTGCTCATCTTGATGAGCTAAACATGAATCAATGATCAAACTTCAATATTTTTCCCAACATCATCAAAAATAGATCTAACAATCTTCCCATCAATGTGTAGTTCAAATACCCACTGCTTTTATCGAAACACATATATACGGCTAGAGCAACATTCTTTCACTAACCAACTTATCTGAACTGTTATAATCCTTAACTTTGGATGGTGGCAGTAAGAACCATCACCAGTACAACAATGACATATAGCAATACTACCAATAATGAGAACTCTCAATTTAATCACCACCCTTCATGGCACTTCCACAAACAACTACATGAACTGAGAACACACTTCGACAACTATACGACAACTCCCCCTAACTACTTGCCTTTCATCCTCAGAAACCCAAACAAATACATAGGAGCATTAAAATAAAACTTTAAGATTGCTCCCCCTGAGGATGTGCTACCTGGAGTTGCTTAGTGCAATAGAGGAGTAGTCTCCTTCAATCCAAGGAGACACGATTTCCTTTCTTCTATCTTTCTCCAAACTTTCTTGAACTCGGGCTTGGATTTTTCAACTGCATCCCTGTTTTGCACCTTTTCATGAACTCGAACATTTCTCTTGTGTGGTTGTCTCTTATGCATCCTTGATGAATGATTATTTTCCTTTCTTTTATGTACATGATTTATTCCCTGTCTGTGTTGCGTTCTTTGCATCTGATGAAATCTACTATTTTGCCTTAGATTAGATACAGAAGTGCTTGGACAAAACCTTGCTATGTGCCCATGACCATTACATTGAAAACATTGTACATAGTGTTCACTCAAAAATGCAGATGTATTTCTACCATCATAACTCTTTGATTTATTATTCAATCCACAATAAGTTGCCTTGTGACCATACTGGTTGCATTCAGAACAATAGCCATTAAAAGTATTATTATGAATAGAGTGAGAGTGATAAAACCTCTTTTGTTGTGGTTGCTTTCTTGTAGATCTCCTTTGATATTTTCTTCCTTTTGAAGATTCAGCTTCAAACTTTTCTTGCTTCGATCCTTCAACAGTGAACTTCTTCTTCTCTGCAGAGTTGGAAGATGAAGGTTGTTCAGCTTCATATCCAAGACCATGCTTATCCGTGGAGCTTCTTTGTTGGCTTATCATTTTATCTAGCAACTCTGTGCTCTTCTCGAATTTGAGATTTGTATTGGCCTCTTCTAGTTGTTTCTTCAATAAAACAATCTCTTCCTCTTGTTTGCAGCAACCAATCTCTTTCTCATTGATCTGTGACTTGAGAGTTTCTTCAATCCTTTTGAATTCTTCTACCTGTACTTTCAACCTGGTTATTATTTCATTTGCATCATCAAGCTTTCTTGAGATTTCCTTATTCCTTTTTCTTTCTATCTTCAATTCATCCAGAGCTGCAATTAGTTCCTCTTTCAAATTTATTTCTGCATCAATTTCTTCTTCATCACATTTCTGTTCTTTTTCTGTTTCTCTTTTAGAATCATCCTCTAGGACTTCATTAACTTTCAGCATATATACCTCTATGTTCTCATCGTTATTCAACTTTAAAGCTTCGACCTGAGCTTGATGTGTTTGTAACTTGACCTCCTTGATCTCATCGTCTCCTTCATGAATACTCCTCAGTTTGTCCCATATTTCTTTTGTCGTTTTACAACTCTTGATCTTTACCAGTTCACTGTCTACTAATCCGCACCTGATAGCATTCCTTGCTTTTGAGTCATTTTCAAACAGATTCTTATCGGCAGCATCGGTTGGAGGAGTGATGGGTATTGTGTATTCATTGATTACTGAATCCCAGACGTAGTATCCCAAAGCACAAAGATATGCCTGCATCCTGATTCTCCAGGTCGTGTAATTAGTTCCATCAAACAAAGGTGCTTTGTTTGATAAAAAGCCTTCAACCTCTTCTGGTTCAATTTTCTCTTCCACAGGAACTGAAACTGACTGAGATGCCCTTTTGGAGGAAGATCTATTCTTCTTACCCATTGCATACTAATCCAAGATCAACCCTAGCTGATTTAGCCTGATAAGGGAACTTGGCTCTGATACCAATTGTTAGTCTTACAATGGCACTGAGAGGGGGGGGTGAATCAGTGTGGTACTTTAATCATGAATTTACAGCTCTTTAAAATAGCAGCAATTAAAAACTTATAAACAGATACAACAAGTACAACAAGAGAACATCACACAACACAAGATTTTAATGAGGTTCACCAATTTGGCTACTCCTCAAGAATGACTACTTGGACTACCATCCAAATCTAGCCTTTGCAAAGCACCAACTTTACAAATAGTTTACCAGCTTCCACTGGAAGGAGCATCAACCCCTGATTTATCTGTACCAATAGAAAGGAGCAACAACCCCTGATTTACCAACACCTACTGGAAGGAGCACCAACCCCTGATGCCAGACTGCAACCTGGACTTCAATTTTGAATCTATAAGTTTGATGATAAAATACCTTTGCTTTTACAAGACCCTAATTGGTCTGCTTCACCTTTGCGTTCTCTACGCACTCTGCTCTCTCTGCATAATCACTTCGCACAATCTGCTGCTTCACTATCGAGCTTCACGATCGTCTTCTCCCTTTTGCGCACTCTACTTCCTTTGCAAATTTCACACTTAGCACGATTCGACTTCTTTGCTCACTTTGTGCACTTCGCCATCATCTCGCCGCTTCTGTGCTTTCTACGCTCTTACGGCCACATTTCCCACTTTGACACTTATACGACGATATCTACGACCTAACTTCGCACTCTGCACTCTATCTCCGAGTGTCGCACTTCTCAACATATCAACTCTTCAAACAACCTTCCTTTTATAACAATATTTTCAAGATCAAAAACCTAATCTTAGTCGACTGTAACCCTAATCTTAGTCGACTACAAACCCTAATCTTCATCGACTGCAAACCCTAATCTTCGTCGGCTAACATCGGTCTTCGTCGGCTTCAACTGCCTCTGTAACTCTTCTGTTGCTATTGCCGTGAAAACACATGTCGCGATATCGCGACACTTTCACCTCCATACGCTTTCTCTTAGCTTTGGCCCATGAGAATACAACATGTAGCGATATCGCTACACTTTTTCCTCTGTACGCTTTCTCTTAGCTTTGGCCCATGAGAATACAACATGTAGCGATATCGCTACACTTTTTCTCTTTGCTTTGTTTCTTACTTTGAAATAATGCAATATCGTGACACTTTTGCCTTCTTACTTTCTCTCTCCTCCTTTAGTCACGAAAATGCGACATGTCACGATATCGCGACACTTTTTCTCCTTGCGCTTTCTCTTTGCCTTCGGGTCGCGAAAACCCGACATGTCGCGATATCACGACACTTTTTCTCCTTGCACTTTCTCTTTGCCTTCGGGTCATGAAAACCCGACATGTCATGATATCGTGACACTTTTTCTCCTTGCGCTTCCTCTTTGCCTTCGGGTCATGAAAACCCGACATGTCACGATATCGTGACACTTTTTCTCCTTAGCTCTTTCTCTTGTCATATGTCACGAAATCGTGACACCTTTTTCTCTCTCCTCTTTCTCTTCGCTTTGGACCATGAAAATGAAACATGTCACGAAATCGTGACACCTTTTTCTCTCTCCTCTTTCTCTTCGCTTTGGACCACGAAAATGAAACATGTCACGAAATCATGACACCTTTTTCTCTCTCCTCATTCTCTTCGCTTTGGACCGCGAAAATGAAACATGTCACGAAATCGCGACACCTTTTTCTCTCTCCTACAACATGTCATGAAATCGTGACACTTTTTCGTCCGTACAACCTTCCTTGCAATATGTCATGAAATCGTGACACTTTTTCATTCGTACAACCTTCCTTGCAATATGTCATGAAATCGCGACACTTTTTCATCCGTACAACCTTCCTTGCAATATGTCACGAAATCGCGACACTTTTTCGTCCGTACAACCTTCCTTGCAATATGTCACAAAATCACGACACTTTTTCTACTTGCCTTTCTTTCTTCCAACATGTCACGAAATCGTGACAGTTTTGCTTGCTTCTCAACATGTCGCGATATCGCGACAGTTTTTCTTTCTTGCCAACTTGTCGCGATATCGCGATAGTTTTTCTTTCTTCTTCTCTCTTTTCCAACATGTCGCAAAATCGTGACAGTTTTTCTTTCTTCTTCTCTCTCTTCCAACATGTCACGAAATCATGACAGTTTTTCTTTCTTCTTCTCTCTTCCAACATGTCACGAAATCGCGACAGTTTTTCTTTCTTCTTCTCTCTCTTCTAACATGTCACGAAATCGTGACAGTTTTTCTTGTCTGTTGTATATGTCGCGATATCGCGACACTTTTCTTACTTGTCTTTTTCTTTGACCTTTTGCAAATGGTCCACTATGGTCTTCTTGGAAACTCACTGTCCATACTCCGAGTAACCTTTGAACTCTTGTCTTCTGCATCTGACTAGATTTTGAACTTCCTGTCCACTGCATCAACAGATCTGTCTGACTGTGTTGACAACAATGACATACTGTTTGCTGCACCTTGCTCAACACTTCTGTCATCTGACAAGATGTTATTTTGGCCAATGCTAAAGCATCTATCAATCCTTTGTACAAGGCTCTACCTCTTACCAATTTGGTGGGACGTATCTCTACATCATATTCCTGGATCTTAGTAATCCAACCGGCCCTTTTATCTCTCAAGTCACCTTGTAAAATAAAACTCCTTACATCTGGATGAACCACATATACTAGGGTTTTGCTCTATACTAGATATTGTCTAAAATTATTTAGTGAATTCCTTATAGCAAACACTTTTCTCTCAATAAAGTTGTATTTTACCTAATAATCATGTAGATCCTGACTCCAAAAGAACACAGGGTGTTCATCCCCTTGACTATCTTTCTGGGTGAGTATCGAGGCATAAATTTCTTCAGCTCCATAAGCATAGAGGATAAAATCCTTAGTGAAATCAGGATTTATTAATATTGGGACTATTTTAATGGATTTCTTGATGACCTCAAAAACTTACTTCATAACATCAGTCCACTTGAAATCTACCTTTTTCTTGAGTAGTTCAGATATAGGCCTCACTTTTTGTGCAAAATTAGAAATGAATTTCCTAACGAAATTAATTTGACCTAAGAAATACTGCAAGGTCTTCTGATTAGTAGGAAAAGGAATAGCTATAATTTCTCCAATTATTTTTGGATCTATGGCCATACCTTCCTTTGAGACCACATGGCCTAACAGTTTTTCCTCATGTACTACATTGAATGACTTCTTAGGATTAAGTGAGATACCAAATTCTCTGTATTTTTGAAAAACCTATTCCAAATGAGATAGATGATCATTTTTATCATGAGAAAATACCGTCATGTCATCCAGGTAAATTAGAATAACTTTGTTTATAAGTGTACCAAATGCATAGTCCATGGCCCTCTAAAATGTAGCTCCAACATTGGATAGCCCAAAGGGCATTCTTAGATAGGCAAATGCACCCCATTTTGTAGTAAATATTGTCTTGTATTGGTATTGATATTTACTCAAATTTGGTTATATCCAAAGTAACCATCCAAGAGTTAGAATCTTTCTGATCCATCTACCACATGTAATATCTAGTTAATCTGAGGGAGGGGATAGTGATCCTTGAGAGATGCTTGATTCAGATTTCTAAAATCTACACATAGGTGTATATCCCCATTCTTATTTCTTACGGGTACCAAATAAGCTACCCAAGTGAAATGTTTTATTGGATATATTATCCTAGCCTTCAGTAGCTTTAAGAGTTCCTCCCTCATAATAGCTTCTATCTTCAGATTAACGTGCCTCTATTTTTGCTAGAATGGTTTAGCATCAGGTTCTAACTCGATATTATGCTGGATAATCTTTTTGTCACACACCTTAAGGTCTTCATATGACCAAGCCACAATGTCTTTGTATTTTAACCATAAAACTTTAATCTCCTCTGCTTCCTCAGGTGAACATTGGATCCCAAAATTGAGATTTTTTCCTATTCCAACCTCTACTTCTCTATAGATCTTTTTACCGACCTTCATAGCTTCAACCTTCTTTCTATATTCATTATCAAATAGGATTTCAAGGGTGACCAATCCCCTTGGGATATGATTGTTTCTTAGTTGGATAAAGTCTTTTTGATCTATTTCTTCCAATTCTTCCTCTTGGATAGTTAAGAAGCATGCTTATCTTATCATGAAATCAAGAATTTGTTCATCACTTTCAAAAACCTACCAGAATATCTGCTTGTCTGGCACTGCAGGTCTAAAAACCATTTTAATTTCTTTGGTCTTCTTAGTTCCAAAATCTACAAGAGGATTGAAATTAGCTCCCTTTGTTGCCAAAGAATATTCCAAGTGATTATCTTCTTTAGGTACAAAACTTATATTCAAGGCATCAAATGAATCCATTAGGTCCCATACCCTATTTTTATAAGCTTTCAAGTAATGGTGCTTACTGCTGCACTTATTCCTTACCTAATGGACTATTAGCTCAGAATCACCATATATGTTCAAAATCTTGATGCCCATACTTTCTTCTTGCATCAATATGAGGCACAAAGCTTCGTATTCTATGACATTGTTGGTACATGACCATGTCAATCTATAAGCAAAATTCTTTATCCCTTTAGACTGTGATTGCAGAACCACACCAGCCCTTGCACCATTTCTACATTTAGCACCATCAAAATGCATAACCCATGTTTCTTTGTTTCTTAGGGATTGATTAGAAATAGTAGGGAGTTTCTTTTCTAGTTCAGTTGTGATACTGTATGTATGCATACCAGTTCCAAATTGACTATAGTATTCTTTGAAAGGCAACTCATCTTCGATGTCTAGCTCTTCAATATTTTCCACTAGCTCAAATTCCTCCATAGGATTAAGATTGCTCAGATCCTCTTCAATTTTTTCAATATGATAAGAAACTGGTTTCTCTGATGTTATCCTTATTCTTTTTCCTTTGAAAGGGATTACCATGCTAGAATAATCCATGTACATACATCCTCGTAATTTTGTAGTAAATTCTCTTGAGAGGCATAACCCGAAATAAGGTTCTAAGTCCACCACCACTATTTCCTGAACCATTGTTACCTTGAGAGCTATGTGCAACCTCATCAGTACATCTTTAATAACCCCAACTATTTTTATAGGTGTCCCATCTAATTGCAACACTCCAAGAAAATACCGGGTATATTCCATACCCATCTCTTCACAGACCACCTTAGGCATAACTATGGTTTATGCTCCTGAATCAATCATACAATTTTAGACTACCCATCCTTCCATTCTTAAGGATATGTATAAAGGGGGAGGTTTGTTTTTTAGAATAGCAGGTGTCATTTCTCTCTTTTCTAGTTGTATACTGAGGATGGTGGTGGTTGATCTGTTCTAGGGATTTTTACTGAGGGAAGATTTAAGTAGGTCAATCTGGACCGGGATGAAAAGAGTATCATATAGACTAGCTTTTGATGGAATCATTTTCATCTCCTCGATAATGTTGTACTCAGACTTGGTCCGGGATAGTCTTTCTAGGCATCTATCTGGATCACCATATTTCCTTTTGTATTGTTGAGTTGCCTCTAATATTTATCTTTTGGTAATAGAGGGGAACCTGAACCTTTCTTGATACTCACCCTTGAATCTCATTATGTCTCCTATTTCTCTTTTGAGATTTTTAGAGAGACTATCTATCTTCTCCTTCTCTCTAGCTTGAGAAATAGTAAACGTGTCATTACTTGGAGGGGGAGTCAGCTTTATTTTGAGAAGGGACTTGGAATTATCCCATATTTTGGGGGTCTACTTGTAAAGCTTTCTTTCTAGATCTTGTCATCACAGCAATTGGGCTTTCTTCATACAACTCTTTTCCATCCATGATCTGATCAAGGTGCCATAACATATTAACCCTCCCTTTTTGATTTCTTTCAACTTGATCCATATCTTGATGAA
The DNA here is from genome assembly GCA_028583015.1 of Wollemia nobilis. Taxonomy (NCBI): domain Eukaryota; kingdom Viridiplantae; phylum Streptophyta; class Pinopsida; order Araucariales; family Araucariaceae; genus Wollemia; species Wollemia nobilis. The sequence continues at coordinate 568,521 of JAQPPZ010003287.1, read as the reverse complement.
CATGGTGTTGATACATCACACAATATTATGAGTCATGGGGGTCATTGCATATCAAAAACCAAACATTTGCAAGAGTGGTATCTACAAAAAAATTTGGCTCCTCATATGCTGCATTCACCCTAACCCCAGTACTATTGCTAGGACCAAGCCTTTGATATTTGTTCACATATGGGAATATCCTCTGTTGTGACATTTATTGATCTCTTTTTTCCATTGAATTCATTCTATTACTCAAATTTTTCATGGTATTTTGTATATCTAGAATAGCAAACAATTCTTGAAAAGGTTGGGAAGGAAGAGGAGGAAAAGGAGGTGTAGAGGCTACCAATTTATGCCAAGGAATTGGATTCATTTGTGGATATGGAGATGGTAAAGCAAGGGGGTCCATGTAGGAGGACTTTGTGGATTGTTCATGGGCACTATTGGTTTCTAAGTTATAGGGTAACACGGTTTTGGGGGGAATCCTTCCTACATTGATTAGGATATTTTCAACATGGACAATTGCATTATAAACTTGGGGAAAGGTTTTTACTCTAGATTGTTTTGTCTGTAGACCTAGTTCTGATCCTAGGGCACTTATATAATACATATAAGCCAAACATGTAGCTGGTCTAGCAGTAGGGGAATTCTATTCCATGTTCTACTAAATCTTAAATTGAAGTTTGAGACAATTTCTTGTTGGGTTTTTTGCATGGCTATAAATTGGTTTAGCAAGGAAAAAGGATCGGCAGATTCATTGAATTCTTCTATGAATAGCTAAGCCAAGGATTTCCATGAAGTGATAGAATAATATTCTAGAGTTTTGAACCAATGTAATAGCTTTCCATGAAAGTACAGGGCTATAATTTTGACAATAATATTTTCTTCTTTTATGTTGTGGATTTCTACCATATTTAAGATATCTTGGCAGTGCTCGTAAGCTATTTTCCCAATTCCATCATATGTGGGGGTTGCCTTAGATACAGTATGTATAATAGCATTCATTTGTGCTAATATAAGATGCCCAATTGAATCCCAGTTAGGATACTTCTGAAGTGGCTGATTAGGAGCCATATTATGTACCATGTTTCTGGTTGCAGGTCTTCTTGGGGGAACTATTGGGTTTTATTCTAGAAGCTCTTCTTCTTCAATAAAATCTTGATCCAAACTTCTGATAACAGCATCCCCTCTCTGAGGTAACTCATAATGAAAGAAAGAATCCAGGTTGTTCCTCTTGAAATACCTGGTATACATGAAAGGGTACTGGTCTACAATACTTTTTTAGGGTCTTCTGATCAGGAAGTAACCAGGTGAACTTTATTTTCTTCACTTACAAGGTCAATACAATTCATCCAATTTTGATTCCTTTGTGTTGAGAACAATAACTCTTTTGATTTATTTCATGTTCCTTTTGAACTAGTCCCATCGGGCATGTCAAAAACTTCTAGGCACTAAATTGCACCAAGTTTTCACTTAGTATCATGACTGTCTATCTTCCTATTTTTTGTCCAGGCTTGCACCTGATAGTTGCAGCTCAACATTCAACATTGGATGGACCAAAACATGATTTTTTTATCCAACCTCCAGAGTAGGTTGATTCCTTGTCAACTTAGCAGGTTGTTGAAACAATTATGCTCACTTAGGGTTTGGAGTTTAGGGTAAGATAAGGCTAGGGTTAGAGAGATGTAGATAACAATGGATGGATAGGTTAATAGCATTGCACCATCACAAAAAGCTCCCAAAAAACTAAATTAAGGACATACACTCATATCAACATTTATCTCATAATAGATCATTTCATGTATTTAAATCATAATAGAGAAATGTTATAGCAAGCAATTTCAATACCCAGGGAATGATAATCCAAATAATAGAATTCACCAAACACTTATATTTTATAGAAATATACTTTCAAATAACACATAACAAACTCAAAGTAGATTTCAATTACTCACAATAGCTAGTAATCCAAAATAGGCACAAACTAACCATCTAAGTATTTACAAAAATGCAACTATGAAATATGAACCTCTGACATCAAGCAATAGAACAAGAACTTGAGGCGAATATCAATGTATTGCTCCTTTTATTCAGCTCTTCAAGAATATTTACAATAGCACAGGAAAACATACTAGAGCCGACCTTTCAAAATGAGGGTTCAACCTCTAATTATAGTTTTTCATATTACAATAATCAAGAAACAATACACCAAATCCTGTTACAACAGCTCAACAAAGGGTTTAAGTGGAATTAGCTCATTGGTTCGTCCTCTAGGAATTTTGGTGGAAGGGAGTCCACCATGACAGTATAGGTCTCTACAACTTTCTAGTTGCTCAGTAGAACTGTAGTTCAGAACATTCTAGATCATACATTTTTGTCGATCCTTCTTGGGAATAGATTGCCACCATCGATCTGTAACTACATCTAGTCTAATCTTCTTGGAAATTTTTGATGCTTCATCTTTCGATCGACTATTATAGTTTTGATGTAGAAACATCTTTTCAAAAACTCAAACTTAAAATAGTAACCTCCACTGTCGATCTTCTTCATCACACGGTTAAGATTCAATCCAGCACAAGCTAAATGCCATTTCGCTTATGACATCGTCTTTCTTAGTAGTGAAATCTCCAATATGGATCCGGAGTATCTAAACCTTGAATATGCTCTAGGATTTTATCTTTTGCCTCATTATTATTCATCCATTATGCTTTATCTCCATTCTGAAAAGAAAATACTTGTCCATTCCTTGGATCGCCATTCTGCACTTTTTTGCCACTGACGTCATCATTTCCTTGAGACTTTTATGGATTTGAATATAGCACCAATCCAAAGCGAGAAACAAAAGACTTTTTTGGAATTGGATATATGTAAGGAGGCTATTCTGCACTTTTCCACTGCTGACATCATCATATCTCAAGAAATTTTGTGGATTTGAGATCTGTCATCATTCTGGACTCGAAATGCAGTTACTCGAAATCGCTTCAAATATTTCAAAATTGAATAACTGTCGAGCGGACTCATATTATCAACCCGATTCTAGAGCGGAATGACAACTTTATGACTTAGTCAAAATTATACAAAATTTTACTAAGTATGTGGCTATTTTGGGCCTATAGTAATCAGTAAATGAACCTCATTAAGCTTTCTAGAAATGAACCAAACCTATAGTTAGGCTCAGTTTAGGATTTAATGTGGTGGGCTTGTCCCTATTTTGCATTTTTTCAAAATTTATTTTGGGTGTTCTTGGCCAAGGGCATACATGTTTGTCGCATCGCCTATTGGTCGCTGCTAATCAGAGTGGCTATTCTAGCCTGCAACTTAGTCACTATCGATGGCAACGACTGATTTCAATTCCAATGATAAAAAATCTAATCGTTGGGGGCTTGGCCACTTCCAGCTTCAACGACCAATTTTTGACCACTGTAGGCAACAACGACTAGAAACACTTAGGCAATTTTTCAATTGTTATTGAGTTTTGAAGCGATTAATTGATTTTTTTGACCTTTTGAATTGCTTTTTTAAAATTTTATGTATGATCAGGTGCATTTGTTGCTCTTTTTTCTAGAATTAGAATAGCCTATCATTATTTGCACCATTTTCATGTTTTATTATGACTTATGCCTTAGATGCATTGTAGTTATGCTTTGTTTTTTATTTTGTCTTTTAGATTCTCACTGCTCGGGCTCAGTACCTGAAGCTTCTAAATGACCTTCTACCCCTTTTGAGTTCCATGGACTAGGCTTGGCTCAAGGCCCACAGGCTCCAATATGTTACTAGGTTGCCCACCATCATGTCAAATCAGGCCTACCTCATGGCTCTGGTCCACCGGTGGGATCCTCAAACTAACACCTTCCACCTCCCTACCAAAGATATGACTATCATGCCAGAGGATATGTATAGGATTTTTTGGATTCCCTTCGATGGAGTGGCCATTGTCTCCTCAACCACTAATGATCAGGATGTTGTCTTTGCTCGGGTGTTCGAAGGGTGCTCTATGGATGCCTTCAAGGATACCAAATTTGGTAGTGTGTCTATCCTATAGTGGTACCAGGTAAAGGTCTTCTTTGAGAGGCATGTAGTGTTCCTGATGGTTGTTAGCAACATTCTCATTCTAGACTGCTCAGGCTTGAGGTTCTCATGGAACCTCCTCATGATGGTTTAATATCTGATGGACAGTGTAGATCCCATCATCTATGCATGGGAGAGGTCCCTATTGGCTTAGTGCTATGATGAGTTGTACCATATTCGTTGATAGGGTCACATCAACATTGCTTGCAAATTGCTCTTATAGGTTTGGGGATGGGAGCACATTTGTGTTGATCATCGTAGAGGTCTCCCTACCAAGATTATGGTCATAGAGGAGCGGATGCAGTGTTACACTACCAAATGGGCTCGAGTGCATGAGGAGTTCAAGAGTCATCCTCATGCATGGGAGATCCTCTATTATATTGCTACTTTCACTGGGCTAAAGGTTAGATATGTCATATGGCACCCATACCATGAGTACCTACCTTCAAATGATCCAACCAATTTCACAGCTAGGATGCGACGTGAGCGATGTCTCATCGATCGCAAGGTTGGCATCCAAGAGTATTTCTTCTACTCTTGGGTTCTTCATCAATACGGGTTATAGTAGGATGTACCTCTTGTTCCATTTTTATACAAGCACCTCACAACAGAGAGAGACCTACCCCCACCATAGATCATAGAGTTTTCAAATGAGGAGTATGTTGATGCGTAGTCATTATACCATCATTAATTCTCAATGAATTTGTCAATCCAGGGCAGTGTACAAGGCTATCTGCGGAAGAAGAAGTGAAACAACTATAACTTAGGTCAATCTAGAGCAACAGGTCTTATTGGTGGAACCGGTTGTGTGGGGGGTTTTAGGACATTCCTATTTCTAAATTGCATGAATTAAACCTTAATCTAAGTTGCAGAATTGGAAACTAATCATTAACTACAGAAATAAAGTCCTAATTACAATTGCAGAATGAGACCTAATTATATTGCAAAAATAACAGTTGCAGAATTGAAAGTCTGATCCTAATTGCAGAAAGGAAATTTAATTACTTTTGCAGCAATGAAAGTCTAAATCTAATGTGGAAATAAAAACTGTCAAGGCTCTATAACAGAAGGTTGTCAATCTTCTATGTAGGGTTTGACAACAAAACATAAAATGCAGGAAATTGCTGAAAAATAGTAAATTTTGGGAATAACAGTCTGAAATAAAATGGAAGCTTTGCTAAAAGTAAATATTACAACTAAAACATTAAGCACAGGTTTAATCTAAACATAAATAAACTAAGATCACAAATATTGTCAATTGTTTACAAGCAATTGAAATAACAAGTTCTACAACTCATTCTATTGTAGCAAAATCAGAATAAAAACCTACTTGTTAGTCCTCCTCCTAGGTCTGGAAGTGGCCAGCCTCCTTGTCCAGAAGAAGGTATAAGTCTCTCTCTCTCTCTAGATCTTAATCACACTCATTTACAAACAATATGAAATAGAACTGGTGCACTTTATTGATTAAAGAACATGATTACAATAATTCTACTGAAAACCTATTACAGGACTGTAACAGTCAAATTCTACCTATTTTTTGCTTCTTCCTAGCTTCCTTACTTTCTACTTCCTGCTGCTACTACTACCTAGCTCAACCTGAATGGGAGCAATATTTATAGATGTCCTAAGGTCTGATTACAAACAAAGAATATCTCAAAAGATCTAATCCTACAATGCTGCAACAAATTCTGGTTTTATCCTAGAAGAAGATTAAAACTTGATCTTTCCCTTAATGATGGCTTTGGTCGGCAATGACGGCAAAGACAGATGGAAGATATTTTCCTTTACCTTTTCCAACCTTTATTTCCCTTTTTCTGGCTTCAAAAATCGGTCAACAAGTCAAAAAGCACATTCTGTTTTCATTCCGAAGATAAGTGGCTTCATTTCGAAGACAATGCAATTCTCATTCCGAAGATCGCTCATTCCGAAGATACTGCATTCTTCATTTTGAAGATCACTCATTCCGAAGATACTGCATTCTTCATTCCGAAGATCCGCTCATTCCGAAGACACTGCATTCTTCATTTCGAAGATCTGCTCATTTCGAAGATATCTGTTCATTCCGAAGATACTTCGAAATGAACAAATGTGTGCTTTTCCAGTGATTTCTTCTGCATCTCTCAGGTGGGTTATCTCTTAAGATCAAATTCCAATGGTCTTCATCTCTTTCCACATGTGAATTCCATGCCTTGCTATTTATGGACAGGTTGGCTGGAATTTACATGGGAAAGACCGATTTTTGCTGCACGACAACGAGTTTGCTTGCATTGTTGCCAGATTTAGGTGAAATAATTGCTTGAGACAAATCAAAACATGATTAGTGAAATGCTTGCTATTATTCTAAGCATATCCCATTTTAGCAAATCATAGCAAAAAGAACACAAAACTATGCAAAAAGCTGTAAAATCAGCATATAATATTCCAAATACATTGATCATGCAAAATGGTTAATATACAACATATTGAATCAACTTAACTAACATATCGGATAAAACATAAGAGTTTATAGGCATTTTTAGTGTTCAAAACATGTTATGATTGAGGCATTTCCAGGCCTCATCATTTTCCCCCCAACTTATATTAATGCATGCCCTCATGCATTCTGTTGGGCTATGGAATCACATATGTCCATGTTTAGATTCCATGACCTGTAGAATAATTTCTTGCCTATATAATACCCCCTATTTTCTTGAATGTTCTTGAGCCAGTCTTCAAACTGTTCATCAGGTTGGGCATCTTCCTCAAAGTAGAATGGAACTGGAGTAATGATGGTTGGAGGCCTAAACCTAAGACCTATCCAGTTATGTTGCATGATTTCAATCAGCTGGATTACACCTTCTGCTCTTCTTCTGGACCATTCTAAGTTGATGGGGGAGATGGGTTCTCTTTTCCGCAAAGACATGGGAAGTTCATCCCATCTATTTCTGCACACTGACAATGCTGGGAAAAAATTGTGATCACAAAAATTGTTGAACCTGGCCACACAGTCCCTTAAGTTGTTCAAGTACATCCTCTTTACATCATCCCTGTTCATCATTGAGAAGTGTTGTCTGGTGATAACTGGGTGGTTTGGCTGGATTGCTCTGACTAACAGTTCAGCCTTTGTTTCAAGCTCTTTATTCTGCTTTTTCTCTTGATCCCAGTAAAGCTGATTCTGCAAAGTAGACATAAATGCTCTCAACTGAACATCTCCAATGTAGATTTGAGGATGAAACTCTACTTCCTCTGGAATGAAGAAACTATGTAAAAATAGTTCACACAGGAGATTTTTCTGCTCAAAAGGGCTGTCAAAATATGCCTCCAAGAAATCTGCAGTTGTGTCCAATTTATATGGGAGGTTTGAACTAATCCTCATGACCTGCCATCTGAGGTATTTCTCCTTCAAAATAAGGCTGTAAAATCTGGCTGGTCATCTAAATTGAACTAAAAATTCAGCAATTTGGCATAAGTCAGACACTTTTTCTTTCAATGCCTGAATTTTTATTTCCTTGGCTTCTAGCTATTTTGCTTCCAATTTGAACTTTTCAGTTTTAGTGGCAAGCTGCTCATATCTAATCATCCAGCTAGCTATGTCTGCATTGTACTGCTCTAGAGACACAGTATTAGGTGGTCTGACTACAGGTGGAATCCTAGGTAGCAGATCAACTTGAACTCCTTTTTCGGCCACTTCTACTGGTTGATCATCTATCAATAATTCTACCTGTACCTCCTTATTTGCTATTTCTATGGGGTTGTCATCAGATAGTATTTCTACTTGTACCCCCTTATCTGTTGTTTCTACTGAAAGTGTAACAGTTTGGAATGCAGGGACCTCAATAGGAGTACTTACTTGAACTTTTTCTTGTTGCTGGGACTGTTCCTGTGTTGGTGGCTCATCTTCAACATCCTCTGCTATGCTCTTTACCATTTCTGAAGCATCTTCAATGCGAATGAGATGGTGCTGCTTCAGAATGAACAGGCACTTCTTCAGAATGAAGGGGTGCTACTTCAGAATGAACACCCATGTCTGTCTCAACAGAGTCATCTGCCCTTGATAGACCCAAAAGCAATTGAGCTAAATTATCTTCATCAAAGGATACAGTTGGCTATTTTTCAGACTGTGACAACATTTTTCTCAATTCTGCCACTTCCTGCTGAAGCTCTACAATTTTTCTTTCCTGTATCTCAATGATGCTTTCTTTCTCCTCAATCCACTTGGTTTGTGTTCTGACAACACTTCTTGCTGCCCTCAGCTGCTCTGTGATGTCTTCCACTTCTATTTCTGCCTCAGAATCTGATGCAGACAGATCAGTTGCAGTTGGTTGTTCAACCATTATCTCTTCTTCTGCAACAATTTGCTCTTGTTCAACAGGTTCTATGAAACTGCTTATGATTGTATCCACCATATCTGTAGCCTGTTGAACTGTAGCCTCTTCCAAATTATCCTGCTCAGTTTTTGTCTCAGCTATCTATTCAGGGAATTCTAGAAAGTTTTCAGAGGCTGGTTGAATCTCTGTGACATCTGGGCTGCTTGGTCTATCTTCTTCCTCCATAACCTATTCTATTGTTTCTTTCAAATGGATTCTTGTAGACCTCCTAGTTCTAGATGCAAACTTCTTCTTTTTGCTCTATTTTTTGGTGACAGCAGGGGTCATGGGGTCAGTTTCAGATGCCTCTGTTTCCCTTGTTTTTTTGCCTCTGTTTGGTTAAGTGCTTCACTTCTCTGTTCTATCAAATTAGTGGTCACTCCAGAAAAATGAACCTTCTTTTGTTTTTCTGCTCTGCTGCCAGTTCCAGATCCTCTTCTCTTTTGTTTCTTGGTTCGTGAAGTTGAGGGTTCAGGAGCAAGGTTTTCTGCTACTTCTTGTTGGGTGTGGTTCTGTAACAGCTTCAGGGGCACCTTCTATAGTTTCCTCTACAGCATCTTCTACAGCAATTGTTTCTTCTTCTACAGCAACATCAGTGATATCTGGTTCTTCTTCTTCCTCATCTTCATCCCTAAAAATGACATCATTTAGGGTAGAGTAAAACCTATCAAAACTCCTAGGGTTTCCTCTAAAATGGTGTTGGCAAACTAGTTTGATGAGTCCATGATGGCGAAGGCTTCCTTTACCCTCTTGATATCTCTTTGCCATGTTTTTTAATTCTTGATATAGATACAGGGGAAGATTTACCCTAACTTTCGGTTGTTGCTCACCATGTCTGAGATGGTTCAAAATTCGTAGATGATGCCCTGATAACAGACACATACTGCCCTTCACAGGTTAGGAATTTAATTACCTAGGTGGCTACTTCATCCCAGGGTTCCTGCAAGCTGGCCCTTTTTAACCCTTTGCATGTGTTGTTATGGGTTAAATATTCTGGCTCTCTATCATTTTCTTCTACAAACTGATTAACTACATTTGCCAATGTATTCTTGCCAGATCTAGAAATTGAAATCCCTTCTAATGGCAGCTCAGTAATCTGACTTAAAATTTTAGGGGTTACCTCAATAGTCATGTCGTTTACATGTGCTCGGTTGTTTCTGAATGTATGGGTGAACATGCCAGCCAAATCTTCAGAAGACCCATTAAACTTATCCAGAAATGGCATAAACCCTCCATCTTCAAAAATCTGCATGACTGCCAGATTTTCTCGGAGGTAGGTGGTATCTACAGGTTCTATTCTGATCTTTCACCCCATATTTTCTATTCACTGTTGCTGCTATTTCTCTGCTGGATCTCTGGTTTTTTTATGTTGCAGATTTGCAGAGTTTTAGTTTGAAACCTTCGTTGCCCTGTTTCTCGTCTTCTTCTTCGGAATGAACCGTAACCTGAGCACTGTACTTCACAAACACGTCTTCGAAAAGAAAGGTGGCACACATTTTTACTATTGCATCGAACACCTATCCGTCAATGATTGCTTGGACGTCCTTGCCATCAGATCCACCTCATTTGGTTTTAATTTTTCTGTTCAGTCCATAGATTCTCACGTGCATGTTTATTGTCATTAAAAATTGGTGGCATATGGTTGGTCACGTCCTCCGTAATTTTGGTACTTTCCAATGGGTGCAAAAACAAACCATGTGTTGATTGACACGTGTTCCTTTATCGTATGCAACTAAAAGAGTTTGATTTTGTCATACCTTGTCTTCTTGGATGCCACGTGGAAATGCTCTTTCCAAAGATTATAACTTATTGTGCAAACAAAACTTCATTCCAAAGATTATGACTTCATTCCAAAGACGAGTCTTCATTCTGAAGACAAATCCTCATTTCGAAGATTATAACTTCATTTCGAAGATAGGTCTTCATTCCGAAGACAAATCCTCTTTGTAATTTTAAATCTTCATTCCGAAGATTAATCCTCATTCCGAAGATCAATCCTCATTTCAAAGATTAATAAAGAAATGGTTGCGAAGGTAAATCGTCATTAAGAGATCTTCATTGAAGATAGATCTTCATTCGAAGATGATGCGACAAGTCGTCATTCCGAAGATCAAGTTTCATTCTGAAGACAAATTGTCATTCGAAGACAAAGTTTCTTTCCGAAGACAAAGTGCAACATTCATTTTGTTGTCATTCCGAAGACAATTTCAATCCGAAGATAATACAACAGGCACTATTTTTGGCATTCTTGTTCCGAAGATTAGGCAGAAATCAATATTTTCATTCTCAAAACATGTTTTAAGTATGCCAACTCTTATGAATACCTTTTATGCTAATGGTTAATTTTCATATACTATACACCAATCATTTTACAATGAAGAAATGTAAGAAATATATATACCTGATAAAAATAGTTAATGCCAGTTTTGAAGAATGATTGCCTTTGTTGATATTCTACTGAGATTTTCTGCAACATTTCAAAACAAGTGCACTTGGTGAATTTGTACAATGATGGTTCAGAAATTTCTCAAGGTTATGCATGCCAGAAAATTGGTTTTCATGCATACCAACCTAGTAGTGCCTTAAGAAAAGGTTTTCACTACTGAGTTATTCATTTTTCTCTCTTTTTTTTTCTTGATTTTCCCCTTTTTTTTTTTTTACCTCTCCTTTTCTCTCTTTTTTCTTTTTTTCTTGATCTTGACTATGCCCATGAAGGAATTTCATGATTTCCCCTGAAACCATGCCCATGAAGGAATTCATACTCAGAATTTATTCATCTTTTTGTTTTCTATTTTTTTTAATTTTTTTGTATTTTCTGCTTTTTCTTGAAATCCATGATCATGCTGATTGTTTTGAAGTGGAAGAGGGAATCTCTTCCACCTGTTGTGTATCCAAACTATCAAGTTGTTGCAAGAATTCATCTTTAGTCAGAGGTGTATGGTACACTTTGAGGCGATGTCCATTTACTACCAACTTTCTTTGTGACCCATCAATAGGAGATAGACGAGCTGCTCCATTGTCAAATACTTCTTCAATCCAGTAAGGTCCCAACCATCTAGTTCTCAGTTTTCCAGGGAAGTCTTCATAGCGAGAATCAAATAGTAAAGCCCAATCTCCTTGTTGAAGTTTCCTCTGCTGAATGTGACTGTCATGCCACAACTTCCTCTGCTCTTGAATTACCTCAGTTTGGTGCAGAGCATCCAATCTAAGTTCATCCAATGCATTCAGCTGTAGAATCCTGTCTGTCTGTGCCTGCGACAATTCAATTCCAATTTCCAGTGTTGTGCGCAATGTTAGTAGCTCAAATTCAATAGGCAAGAGAGGCTTTTTACCAAAGACTAGTTCATAAGGTGTGAATCCAGTAGTGGACTTCCAAGTAGTATTGTAGGCCCAAACTGCTTTAGGTAATTTATCTAGCCAATTTCTCCTATGAAAAGCTACTATTTTTGTCAAAATGCGTTCTAGTTCCCTGTTTGTTACCTCAACCTGGCCATTGGCTTGTGGGTGGTAAGGTGATGATTTCCTATGTTTGATTTCATACAATTCTGTAAATGCCTTTATGACTTTGGATGCAAATTGGGGTCCTTGGTCTGTGGTGATAGACCGTGGGGCTCCAAATCTCTAAAAAATCTGAGTATACAAGAAATCAGCGACCTTCTCTTCACGAGCATGTTTGAAAGCACGCACCTCTACCCACTTTGTCAGGTAATCAGTGCATACTAGAATATGCACCTTTCCTTGAGAAGGTGGATCAATAGGTCCTACAAAATCAAGCCCCCACCTCTCAAATGGTTCTAAAACCATTTGAGGCTGCAGTGGCATCTCATTTGTATGAGTGGGTTTCCCCATTCTTTGGCATGCATCACAATGCCTGATGTACTTTTTCACATCCTTGTGAAGAGATGGCCAATAATATCCTGTCCCTAGAATTTTCCTAACTGTGCTTTTTACAGAATAGTGTCCACCTGAGGGTTCATCATGACAAGCTCTAAGGATATCATACACTTCATCCTTTCGGATGCACCTACGTAACACATGGTCAGGACTGCACTTAAAAAGCATACCCTTAATCCATTCAAAAGAAGAACTCTGTTTGATCAATTGTTTTTTCTGTTTTGAAGTGAAATGTGGAGGAACTTTCCCTGTGACCAAATAATTGGCTATATCTGCAAACCAAGGTGATTGGACTGATATAGCAAATAGTTTTTCATCAAGAAAAGTGTCATCAACTAATTCCCCTTCATCTGTGTTCTGCAACCTTGGACAAGAAATCTGCCACAACATTAGCTTTTCCTGGTTTGTTGATTATAGTGATATCAAATTCTTGCAGCAACAACAACCAACGAATAATTCTTGCACTTACCATAGGTTTATTCATCAAATACTTAATGGTTGTATGATCTGTGTGAATAAATATTTGATAACTTGTGATGTAATGCCTGAATTTGTTGATGGCATATATTACTTGCTAGGAATTCCTTCTCGGTTGTTGTATAATTTTTCTCGGCTCCTGTCAAGTTCTTGCTAATGTTGTAGATGGTATAGTGTTCACCATTGTCAATTTGTCCTAATGCTGCTCCAATTGTTGTATTGGAGGCATCAATCTGTATGTGAAATGGTAATGTCCAATTAGGTCCTCTGAGCACAGGTGGAGTTATTAATTTCTCTTTCAGAGCTTCAAATGCTTCCTGACACTTTGCAGTCCAGGAGAATTCAGAATCTTTAGTCAATAGGGCAAACATAGGACTGGCTATTGTACTAAAGTTGGGAATAAACCTGCGGTAAAAACCAATGTGTCCTAGGAAGCTTCTGACATTAGTCTGAGTTTTAGGAGGAAGGAGATTCTTGATAATTTCCACCTTCTTTGGATCAACTTGGATCCCTTCGGGAGAGATGTGATGACCAAGAACTATCCCTTCCTTCATCATCATGAAGCATTTTTCTGGATTCAAGGATAACCGGTATGTTTCACAACGAGTTAAGACTTTGTCAAGATTTTCCAATGTAAAATCAAAAGTCTGTCCACATACTGTGAAATCATCCATGTATATTTCAACACTTTTGGTGGTCAGATCAGCAAAAATTGCTAGGACTACTCGTTGAAAAGTTGTTGGGGCATTACACAAACCAAAAGGTAAAACCCTATAGGCAAATGTTCCCCAAGGACATGTAAAAGTTGTTTTCTCTTGATCTTCAGGTGCAATCTGAATTTGATTATATCCACTAAATCCATCAAGAAAACAAAAGTATCTTTTTTCGGCAAGAGTATCTAACACCTGATCTATGAAAGGTAATGGAAAATGGTCTTTGTATGTCACCTTATTCAACTCTCTATAGTCTACACATACTCTCATTTTTCCATTTTTCTTAGGAACTATAACCAATGGAGAAACCCATTGGCTATCAGAAATTGGGTAAATGAATCCTACTTCCAGAAGTTTTTCAATTTCTTCTTTCACAATATCTCTTAAGGCAGGATTCAATCTTCTCTGGGGTTGTCTAACTGGCTTGACTTCTTCAGTATAGATTCTGTGGGTACATATATCAGGATGGACTCCTGACATATCTTTGTAGTTCCAAGCAAAAGCATGAACATGCTTCTGCAAGACAACTATCAATTTTTCTTCCTCTTCCCTAGCAAGCTGGCTGTAAATGTTCAAAAATTTGCCTGGTTGGACTTCTATTTGTTTTGTATTTAGAAGGACTGAATTCACTCCTTCATACCTGGTGATTAAGGGATTAAGAGGACATTGCTGAGTTGGGAGAAAAGAAGCAGTTTCTATTTTATTGTTGCTTGAGGGAAGCATATCTTGTATGGAACAGTGAGAAGGAAAAATCAGATGATGGTGCCATCCATGTGGTAGTGAAACAGAGTTTCCCTGTGATAGTACAGATGGTTCATCTTCAGATTTTTGATTCTCCTCATTACTTAACTGTTGGATATTTGTTGCTTCCCCTTCTAAACCTTGTTCATGCAGAACATTCATCAGGGTTGTTTCATTTTCTAAATTTTTTGTGTCACTGAGGTCTTCTGTGTGTTCTCTTACTACTAAGGTAGCTAGTGTAGAAATGACCTCTTCTGGTTCTTCATCTGAGTCAGAAAACCATAACTGACCTAAAAATTTGCTAGATGGTTTTGCAGGAGGATATAAAGAAATCTGTTTCAGATCAATACCATTTGAAATAGTCATATTTCCAGATCTGCAGTCTATGAAGGCTGCTGTAGTTGCAAGCCAAGGTCTTCCCAAAATAATGGGATATCCATGTGCTGAATTTCTTGGTTGTAAAACCAAAAAATCTGTAGGGAATTCCCAAGAAGAAACTTCTATAGGGACATCTTCAATGATACCTTCAGGTTTTGCAACTGACCTATCGGCCATTTCTAAAACTGTAAATGTGGGGCTGAGATGTTTGAGCTGTAATTGTTCCATTGTATCCTTGGTCATGACATTTATTGCAGCTCCTAGATCTACTAAGACATTTGATATTGGTATTGAACCTATGGTGACTGTGATAACTGGGCTTCCTGGATCACTATACTTTGGAGGTACTAGTTTTCCGGATAAGAGATCAGCTATCTTCCCTTCAACCTGCACAGTTTTGGGAAATGCCTTCTTTTTTCTTCCTGCTCTTTTAATGCACAAATTTTGGATAGTACTATTAATCTCTGGTATTTCCTTAATGGCTTGCAATAAGGGCAATGATATAGTCAACTTTTTGAGTTCTTTGACCAATTCTGACTCAGAATTTTTTGGTATTGCATTAAATCTTTCAGGATATGGAACTATCCTTGGTAATTGTTCTGCCTGTGGTTTTGTCTCTTTCTCTATTGTTGGTTGGATTTTCACTGGTTCCAATTTTTCTTCTGTCTCTATTGTTGGTTGGACTTTCTCAGGTTCCAATGATTCTTGTTCTTCATTTTCTTTAATTTCATTTGAAACTGGTTCAGGTACAACTTTTCCTGAATGAAGTTGGATGTTACTACAATCAAGAACATTAATTTCAACATTTTCTTCAGCTTCAGCCACATAGACAGGAGGTGTCTGTCTCATGCTATTTGGATTAGTGACTGGTTGAGCTGGCATTTGAGGTTGTTTCACTTGCTGTGTTTGCTGCTATTTTTCTTGGAAATTTTGATTAGGTGCAGGCAACAAATGCTGAGTTTGACCTTGATTCCTTTGCTGCCTTGGATAGGACTGGTATTGTTGATTCCACTGTGGTTGGTTTTGCATCCAATGTGGATTAGTCTGATTTTGATTCCAAGCTGGATTGTTTTGATTCCAAGATGGGTTGTTTTGATTCCATGAGGGGTTGTTTTGATTCTAATTCCAGGCTGGGTTACTCCAATTTGCTTGTGGCCATTCTTGGGAATTTGTCCATTGAGGATAATTCCAAGGACGTTGGGGTGGTTCTGATTGTCCCCAAGGCATAGTACCAGGATTATGCCCCCAATTTGTAGGAAAACGAGGGGGATTTTGGTATTGAGAGAAATTTCCCCCTTGTTTTGGTCCAATATAGTTGAGTTCCTCAATCTGGTTTTCTAACACAGTTTTGAGTTGTGGTAGCAGGTGGCATTGTTCAGTTGAATGCCTTTTTGAACAGATACTACAAATGGCTGAGATAGATGTTTTATTCAAAGGACATTCCTGCAAAGCATGTTTACTTCTACATCTTGGGCAATAAATTGCCAAGGGTTCTATGTTTTTTGCTTTTGCAGACATTTCCCCCAAAGTAGTGTTTAGGTGCACTAGAATATCAGTTTTGAAATTTGCAAGTTCCTCTATCAGGTCCTTCACATCAGTGCCATTTGTGCGGATTTTTCTTCTTCTCTGCTTAGTGCGAGAGTAATTCCTACAGAGATCCATAATTTCCTCATTACTGAGAGTGGTTACATCCCCTTTTCCCATCAAATCCAGAACTTCTCTGGATTCATCTTGCAATCCTCTCAAAAATATGGTTTTACATAATTCTGGTTCTACAAGTCCACATCTCCTTTGAACAAAGGAGAACCTATCAAGATAATCTTCCAATGTCTCATCATCTTCCTGCTTGATTCTGAATAACTCATCTTTCCTATTCCTTACACGACAATATTCCTGATATTTATCTAAAAAGACAGTTTCCATTTGATCCCAGGTTCTTATGGAATTAGGCTCTAAGCTCATGAACCAACGCAATGTTTGAATCCTTGAGTGTTGAGGGAAAAACCTTAAGTTTTTTATTGTCATTTATATAATCATAGGTCTGACACACTACCTTGAATTCAAACAAAAACTGATCAGGATCTTCAGATACAACACCTCGGAAGGTTGGAAGTACTGAAGGTGAAATGGTCTTCATGGGAGAGTTTTGTGTTGGATTCAGACGAATAGGATATTCAAATGTTCTAGAAGGTTGGAGCATATCCTGATCATCTCCTTCATTATGGACATAGCCATGTTGGCCATCTATATTGCCTCCTTCTGCCATAGTTTCCTGTTTCCTAGGAGAAGTTAAAGCTTTCCAAATTGTTCTCTCAAGAGGTCCAAGCCTCTCTGTTGATGATGAGTCTGATGAATTTTCTTCCTTAAGATATTCTGATGATGATAAAATTGGTGATTTTCCTTTCTCAAAATGTTCTAATGATGGTGAGACTGGTGATTTTTCTATCAATCTTTCTGGTAGTTCAAACACAGGTGATTCACCCCTTAGGCGTGAAGATCTCCTTAATGGAACAAGCCAGGGATCCTTTGGGGTAGTTCTACCTTTTTCATCCCTAGACTTATTCATTCATGTTTACTCTTGAATGACATAAATTAAGTCAATAGTTGTTACCTTCCTCAGCTGTTGTATTCAGATTTTAACCTGAATTTTCATAGCTTAGTCTGATTACAGCTATTGGACTGTTTGTTTTTTTTGGCAACACTATTCCTCGGAAACGGTGCCAAAATGATGCGTAGTCATTATACCATCATTAATTCTCAATGAATTTGTCAATCCAGGGTAGTGTACAAGGCTATCTACAGAAGAAGAAGTGAAACAACTATAACTTAGGTCAATCTAGAGCAACAGGTCTTATTGGTGGAACCGGTTGTGTGGGGGGTTTTAGGACATTCCTATTTCTAAATTGCATGAATTAAACCTTAATCTAAGTTGCAGAATTGGAAACTAATCATTAACTGTAGAAATAAAGTCCTAATTACAATTGCAGAATGAGACCTAATTATATTGCAAAAATAACAGTTGTAGAATTGAAAGTCTGATCCTAATTGCAGAAAGGAAATTTAATTACTTTTGCAGCAATGAAAGTCTAAATCTAATGTGGAAATAAAAACTGTCAAGGCTCTGTAATAGAAGGTTGTCAATCTTCTATGCAGGGTTTGACAGCAAAACATAAAATGCAGGAAATTGCTGAAAAATAGTAAATTCTGGGAATAACAGTCTGAAATAAAATGGAAGCTTTGCTGAAAGTAAAGATTACAACTAAAACATTAAGCACAGGTTTAATCTAAACATAAATAAACTAAGATCACAAATATTGTCAGTTGTTTACAAGCAATTGAAATAACAAGTTCTACAACTCATTCTACTGTAGCAAAATCAGAATAAAAACCTACTTGTTAGTCCTCCTCCTAGGTCTAGAAGTGGCCAGCCTCCTTGTCCAGAAGAAGGTATAAGTCTCTCTCTCTCTCTAGATCTTAATCACACTCATTTACAAACAATATGAAATAGAACTGGTGCACTTTATTGATTAAAGAACATGATTACAATAATTCTACTGAAAACCTGTTACAGGACTGTAACAGTCAAATTCTACCTATTTTTTGCTTCTTCCTAGCTTCCTTACTTTCTACTTCCTACTGCTACTACTACCTAGCTCAACCTGAATGGGAGCAATATTTATAGATGTCCTAAGGTCTGATTACAAACAAAGAATATCTCAAAAGATCTAATCCTACAATGCTACAACAAATTCTGGTTTTATCCTAGAAGAAGATTAAAACTTGATCTTTCCCTTAATGATGGCTTTGGTCGACAATGACGGCAAAGACAGATGGAAGATCTTTTCCTTTACCTTTTCCAACCTTTATTTCCCTTTTTTCGGCTTCAAAAATCGGTCAACAAGTCAAAAAGCACATTCTGTTTTCATTTCGAAGATAAGTGGCTTCATTTCAAAGACAATGCAATTCTCATTCTGAAGATCGCTCATTCTGAAGATACTGCATTCTTCATTTCGAAGATCACTCATTCTGAAGATACTGCATTCTTCATTCCGAAGATCCGCTCATTCTAAAGACACTGCATTCTCTCATTTCGAAGATATCTGTTCATTCCGAAGATACTTGAAATGAACAAATGTGTGCTTTTCCAGTGATTTCTTCTGCATCTCTCAGGTGGGTTATCTCTTAAGATCAAATTCCAATGGTCTTCATCTCTTTCCACATGTGAATTCCATGCCTTGCTATTTATGGACAGTTGGCTGGAATTTACATGGGAAAGACCAATTTTTGCTACACAGCCAATGGTTTGCTTGCACTGTTGCCAAATTTAGGTGAAATAATTGCTTGAGACAAATCAAAACATGATTAGTGAAATGCTGCTATTATTCTAAGCATATCCCATTTTAGCAAATCATAGCAAAAAGAACACAAAACTATGCAAAAAGCTGTAAAATCAGCATATAATATTCCAAATACATTGATCATGCAAAATGGTTAATATACAACATATTGAATCAACTTAACTAACATATCAGATAAAACATAAGAGTTTATAGGCATTTTTAGTGTTCAAAACATATTATGATTAAGGCATTTCCAGGCCTCATCAGATGCCCCAATGGTTGACCTAGGAGTTTTTGGGGGAGTTGTAGAGGTATTTTCTCAGTGGTGGGGGATCAGATGTGGCAGTGTGATGGTATTTTGGGATATAAGAATGATGGTGCAAATATGATAGGGTGCAAATTTTGAGCTATAATCAAGGTATAGGGCTAGCCAGTAGAGCAAGTTGTAGTGGAGGAGTAGGAGGCTCCTGAGGAGGATGAGGATCTAGATCTTGAGGAGAGAGATTCTCCTTTGAGAGCACAGTTGCATGAGGTCGAGTTTGAGCTCTAGTAGACCAAGATCTAGGTATAGCAGTGAGATACCACCATATCACAGTGGGATGCCACTATAGAGCAGCTCATGTTATAGATGCAAGCTCTATGGGCTACTTTTGGGGTCAGTGCTACTAGGATGTAATTTTTTATTCCTCCTTCTACACCATAGGGTGCTACAGGGACATATCCAAGGGCATATCTAGGGATAGAGATTCTACACCTATATTCATTGCTATATGAGTATGAGGAGAATATTTCTGAGCATGTATCCCACATTACCTCTCTTGATATGTATCTTAGGAGGCATAGAGTTGTCCCCAGGGAGAGACTAGGTGCAGGTGGTTCATAGGTCAGTAGGAACTCTACCTCAGGGCATTCTTATATCCATCCTAGCCAGAGGATCCAGACTCAGACAGAGAGACCAGCAAGATTTTATCACTCTACTCATGATACAACCACAAGGGGAGGTGATACTAGGGGTGCATACCCTATTTTTTATTCATGATGCACTTTGATTTATTTTTTAGGTCAACTTGACCTATATGACTTTAGCCCATGGGAATTTTTGTATACCACATACTTGATACACATATTTATATGATATCCTTACATTATGACTCATTATGTGTATCATTTATTGCTCATGTTTTTTTGTTTATTTTGTTTTATGATGTAATGTGATGATGGTATTATGATGAATTGATGTATATGTTAGATGATATATGATATTTATGATGATGTGGATGTTTTATATATATTCTTATACGATATGATGTGATGTATCATGAGTTGATTTAATGACGAATTTATGATTGTATGCATATATGAATGTCTATATGGTTTTATGTGCTTTGATTATGGCTATATGATGTAATGTATGTGGATGCAATGATGTGATCTTGGGTGAAAATGGATGAGTTATGAGCTACGTATTTATGGATGCAATATTTATTGTTAAATGCATGTTTAATTTTTGTTTTTAATGTATGCATCTAACTTATGTTATGATATGGTAAATGCAATGTGTGCTAATGCATTATCTACATGGTTTTGATCGGATGTAAATGAACCTATATTCTTTAATCACTTAAAACATAATAAATGCATATGATATGAGTTTAACAATCTAATGGGTGACACCATAGAAAGTAAAAAAAATAACCATGAATTTAAATAATCACTCTTGTCATAAGAATTAATTAAATATTCATATGTGAGATGTAATTTCATGAATTGCATGTATTTTCTTGATAAGTTTCTATAATTTAAAAGATATAAGATAGTCAATGGCTGTCTAAATATCATTTCTGACATATATCCAGTATCTAGCCTACTCTGTTGATACCTCCTAATTTACAAAACCTTATAAATAAAATTGATGATGTGATTGATGTTATGATTTGTTGCTATATAAGAATTTTTGAGTTTTTTCCTGAGACTCAAACACTCTAGTTACCCTATAAACAACTGTGTATTGACCATACATGAATTTTGAAAATTAAGGCTTTCATCATGGACCTAGATACTCATTATCCTTGTGTGTTCAAATGAATATATTTAGATAGAACTCAAGTATTTCCTCTAATGTCAGGCGAGATTCTTTCAACCCATTGCTAAGATCGAGGATCTTCAAGTGATTCAAGGATGTGTTCCATATTGTGTGATTGATCCATCCAAAATTGATTAGACCAATGATCATCATAAATCCTACAAATATATCAGTCTACATTTTTGCTTACCATTGTATTTTCCACATAGTGCATCATAAAAAGGGGCATCTGTAGACACCTAAAACATGCTATGCTTAGGATAACTACTCACATGAGCACATTCATAGGCCATATGACTATACCTTGGGCTTTCCAAGCATCAAAAGTGGTTCTCACAATTCATTTGGGGTAGTCTTAGCCAATCCAAGCTTGGTCGCTGTAAACCAGAGCGGCTAGATCCTAGTCGCTCAAGATTAGAGCAACCAAACCTTAGTCACTACAAACAATAGTGGCTGAACTTTAGTCATTGTATACAACAACGGCTAAACCATAAAAAGTATTTTGCTAAAAAATAGGCCCAATCACGTGTGGAAGTGGTAATCTGCATGCAATAAAGGTGAGCAGGGGTAACTTTGCATTCCCCCTCATGACTAGTTCACATGGGAGACTTGAGTCCAAATTTAGACTTCAGTTAACTGGCCTTTAAACATAGAAAAGACAAAAACTTCTCATGCTAACATTCAGTATGCATGAGGTATTTATTCCTAGGGTTTTGAACATAGACCTAGGATTTCACACACTTTAAAAGATGCAAGCCTAAAAGCACCAAAGGATCACGAATTGAAAATAGTATGTCATTAAGGAGATATTTTTGAGACTTGAAGATCATCTTTATAGTGAATCCCTATTATATTTGAGAGCATTTTGGAGCACCTTGAAGGAGCAACGAAGTGCTAGCCGATTGAGGGTTTACCACATACAGGATATTCAACACATTGAGCAAAATGACCACCATTTCAACATCAGATGCAAGCTTTTATCCATAGCCTTGGATAAAAGAATATAAGATTCACTTTAGTGGTAACTATCTTGGACAATGGCCTGTAGGCCTAGTTTAGGGTTTTAGACATTAGTTTCTATTATTATAATTATCTTCATGTTTTCATATCATTAGCATAGAACCGCTTCATTCATTTGCATTCATATCACTAGTTTCATTGCAATTGATTTCATTTAGTATATTCATTACTAACAACCTCATCCAGGGAGGCAATATTGGACATCTAAACATGTTTTGTTGTTTCATTGCTTATAGGGCCACAGGTTCATAATCTACAACATACGAAAGCAAGAGGATCCCTCTAGGAATCAGTCCTGGAGAAGGAGGTATTTGTAATCCCTCATATAGTTCCATTTGTGTCATTGGGAAACCTTTAAAATCATGTCATCCCTTATGAGGGGATATTTTATACATCTGTTGCCCCCTTGTGTAAAATCATGTATCAAACGAAGGGTATCCCTTAGAGGGATTTATATGTAATCGAATCTTGGAAATATCACTATAAAAGCATTAATTCATTTTTTTCTTCACATTCTATTTATATATTATTTATGCCTTTCATTTAATGCATGTTTAACATTAAAATATTCAATTAAATCACAAGTAGAATAGCAGGGACGGTGCATCGCTTCCCTAGGGTCGCTACAAAAAGACCCAAAATAGCCTCCTTTTGAGGCCAATTTATGGCCATCCTGCCCAAGGATGGCCCCAAAATTTGTATCCATCCCACCTAGGTATTACCCCTAATTATCCCACCCTATCCATCCCACCTAGGGATGGCCCCAAAAATGGGCCCAAAAATGGCCTTTCAGGCCACCAAAAATAGCCAAAAAAATGCTAAAAATTGACCTATCAAAAGCAATATAATTGCATAAAAATAATAATAAAGCATAAAATATGGTACATTCCCTCTAAATTAGGTTTAATTTACTATTATTTAGTATTATTTTCTTTAAAAAAAAATCAAAAACATCAAATAAAAGCAAAAATTTCACTCCTAACACTAGGAAAATGCAGTAATAACATCACTGCATATCCATATCACATCAGCTCCTTCATTGGATGCATCTCCATGATATATAATTGTGATTATAGGATTATTTTTATAGTTTTCCACTATATAGAATCATTATCCTCCTCCTCACCTCTCAAACTACCAAATAAAACATGCACAAATGAGCCTAAAACTCACAATTTGGACTTATATAGACCTACCAGAGCCACCACCATACCAAGGTGGTAAAAGTGCACTATTGGCTATCTATAACACCCTAGGACAGCCATAAAACATGTCATAATCCCACCTTGGGATGGCCATAAGTTTTTTTCACAAAAAAAACTAAAAATACACCAAAAATGGTCCAAAACCAACCAAAAATAGCTCAAATTTGGTCAAAACTTCACATAGATCAAGATGCAAATTAAAGCACTCCTAGATTATTTTGAAAAAACTTTACTTCAATCTCTAATAATTCCATTATGGCTGAAACACCCCATGGGAATGAGGTTTTCCATCCCTTTCTTCCAGGAATCATCAGCAAAATCATCAAATTCCTCTCAAAATTGCTCCATTTTTCAATGGGTAAAATTGAAGGAAACCCTAATCAAGTCATATGGGTCAAGTGACTCATCAATTTTATTATTTTTCATTCTCTAATAAACTCATCACTTGAGGGGGTAGTCATACTTAACAAATTCATAATCAAAATCAACAATTAAATACTTAATCATGCAAATTGTGTTTGTTCAACAAATCATTGACAAAGACAGTCACGTCCCTGCTTGGGGTAGCAAAAAAGTAAAGTATTATCAAATAAATGCTTTTTATTATAGAATCATGAAGGAATATACGCCCTTCCTTCCTCATGGTTGATAAATTTCCAATACCAAGTCAACCTTAAATACAAGGTTATACTTGAAGCAAGTTCCTTAGCTCGTTAGAAGCAAGGATTCAAGAACGCATGCTCTTTCCATGATTGAGGCATAAAAATTTGGTTAGGTTACTGAAAAACCCTAATCATTTAATATTTTAGTCATTTATTTTTTGCTCAACACTATGCTGCACACAACTCATATCAAAAAGGGGCATCTATAGACACTAAAATCACATCAATCCGATTATATGACCATGAACAATGGCTAATTTGACATCATATGGCCCCCTAGGGAAGCCCTCAGAGATTACATAGTGGTCTTAACCACTTTTTAAAGGTTTAGTAAGGTTCTATCCCACTTTTGGGAACTTTTGAGAGTGTTTTGGACCATTCCCTAGTGGAATTTGTGGCAAAAAGTAGGCATAATTGGTGGGCATCCCACCCTCGGATGGCACCCTCAATTTGTGATAGTCAAATTCACCCCTATGATGAATACAAATATGTTCACAATTTATTTACTATTTTTTAATATATATATTCTAGGATATTATATGATGCTACATTTCAAATTTCATGCATTTTGGAGTTGTATTGGCCGAGATATCGCATTTTGAAGTTTTTGCAGGCTTGTAGGGTCCATCGGAGCATGCACAAGAATATGTGCCTTATTTTGGAAATATGACCATATGGGTTTTCTTAAAATGTTATTTTATGAATTATATCCAATTTTCATGTGTTTTGGATATGTTTAGGGGTAAAAATTGCTTGTTTTGGGTTTTGTATATTGGAAAAGTGCACTTCGATTACACCATGTCAACGGATGCAATTTCGACTCAATTTTTGGTGATATCTTCCCAAAACCACCTATTTTATATACCTATGCAATTTCAAGTCATTTTTAGTTTATTTGGTATAGGCACGCTACATATTCTCATTTCTAGCCTTTTGGTGCCTGTGGGGATTGCATGTTTTTCATCATACACCCTTGCTATTTGACATTTCTGGTTTCCTTGTGTATAGGTGCAGGTTATACAGTGCATTTGTAAGGATCATAGGACATCAAGATCAAATATACAATTGGTGGCAACTTTGGCCCACCCACTTTGATTGTGGGTACGAGGAAAGACATTGGAAGTGCACCAGATTTACTAGAAGGATTTGATCCTTGGGCACCCAAAATTTGTAACAATTGTATCAATAATTTGAGCCCTCAAGGGTAAATCTATGTAACTTTCAATTTGATCCACTAAATTAATAGAAATTAACTTTCCCTTACTTCATTTTGTGTTATTTGGTATCTTTTCCATTTTACTTGCATGCATTCGTTTTGGCGCTCATGAGCAATAGGATATAGATGCACATTGTTATTAATAATTAGGTGCACAATTTTTCCTCTAATTCAGTGGATATCATGGTGGGACCCTATCCCTTTTTCTTTGGGTAAATTTTTAATCTTATTTTTACCCTTTTTATGTTGTAGGTACTGGTCATTCTGGCCTAAAACAAACTCTGACCTGCTATTCGTGCCACCCTGGGATGGATTCAAATACATACCACCTTGGGATGACCATAGAACTACTATTCATCCCACCCTAGAGCGAATATAAAACAAAGACCTTTCTGCTCAAATTTCCAGAAGTGGCAGGTTCCAGAACTAATGAGGTAAGTGCCTAAACCCTCTGTTTCCCTTTTGCACTTTCAAAAGTTGTTTAATTTGGTTTTTCTTGCATATTTTGTTTTCTAGAAAGGTTAAGAGGTAGCTTTAGTTTTATCATAAACACAAAATAACAAAAAATAAGAAAAATCAAAGAAATTCAAAGTAGTAATGCATCTCTATGGTCTAATTGCTTGTAGCCTACCTAATGGGTAGGTTAGCATTTAAGGGTTTGCATTTGTAAGTTACACTTGTAGGTTCCTTTTTATCCTAAATTTTTTGAAATTAAAATGCACTTTTGCATGCATTTAGTGAATAATCATCGAGTGCTTCCTTGTTTGATTTATTTAAATATTAAAAATAACCACACACACCATGTTTCACTTAAATGCTAGTGAGTTGGATTTCATCACCAACCACTAGTAGAGACCAATGACGATGGGTTTCATATCCATCCATTGGTTCAAATCCCATGAACCTTGATTCTTGGCCAAGGCTAGTTCCAATATTCATCATAGCTCATGGGTTATAGCATGTATCTCCCTTTGGGGAGGTATATCAGACTACGTATGTGATGTTGGGTGAGGAATCGGTAGGACCAGTGCTCCCTAACCATGTGTGGACTTCATCACCACACATTATAGGTTGGATTATATGGCCTAGATTTCATCACTAGGTTGTCGAGCTATGAGTATATAGGTGAAAACCCTTTTAACACAAGAATACAATCCAACAAGATCAAACATGAGACACGAGGTCTTCTTTACAACAACACATTTGAAACACACAAAATAGTTTAGGGAACACATATTAATCTTTAAAGGATATAAACACTTGTTTGATTGTGTGTTTCCTTTCTTGTGTGCTGCTTCATTAGAAATTTGTAAAGAATATAACCATTTAGGGTTTGGTAGGGTTTAGAGATGGTGTGTACTCGTAGCCAAGCCCACTCAAGGGTGGATGCTTTTGAAGAGTGGACAAGGAGACACGAGTCATCTTTGCTTCAGCCCCAAGGACTTGGTCATACCTCCTTGGTGGACTTCCACTCACCCTAGTCCATGAGTAGCTAGGCAAGAACAAGACCTACAAGGGAACCCTATGCGGGACACCCCTATGGATTTTGAGCCAAATTTGGGAGAATACTCCCATTACATAGACACTCGACATGCCTACTTTGAATAGAGGCAATTTCATAATGAGGTGCTAACAGATAGGGTAGTGCCATGCATTCATGTTCCTGTTAGAGCAAACATGCCCACTCATGGGTAAGAGCAATAATATGCACACTAGGAAGGGCCAATCGATCACATATCACCCTTACATCACCCTATTAGGGTATGAGAGCCCAAATATTAGGATGAGTATGATACTCATCATTCAGGGTGAGCTAACTAGCCCTCCCCTTCCTCATTAATTAAGGCATGAGGAGATCCCAGATTTTCCTCAAGAGTAGTATACTACATGAGCATGATGTGCCTCTACACCTGCTAAGTATAAAGAGCATATGCCGATGCCCAAACCTCAAGTGAACATGGCTACTCTCAATTGAGGGAAGTGCATTATAGATATATCGAATCATCTTGAGTGAGATAGACATTAGGGTGAGCCTTCTAGGCCTCCTAGGCCCCACATAGTAGAACAAATCAACCAAGTAGTTGCAAAATATGTGGAACACCAAGCACAGTTCAAGCAGCTTCGATGAGACAAAGAGCAACTAGATCACTTGCATCATCTAGAGAAATAAAGAATAGAATGGCAGACCAAAGAGTTGTTCCAAAAGACTTTGCATGAGAGGGTTCCTACCCCTAGCACCTATAGGCAGGAGATCCATTAGAGGTAATCCAATTTAGTTCAAGATAGATCTCCTAGACCTTACCAAATGTTGCCTCCTCGACCTCCTAGGCC
Organism: Wollemia nobilis; assembly: GCA_028583015.1. Taxonomy (NCBI): domain Eukaryota; kingdom Viridiplantae; phylum Streptophyta; class Pinopsida; order Araucariales; family Araucariaceae; genus Wollemia; species Wollemia nobilis. The sequence continues at coordinate 541,068 of JAQPPZ010003287.1, read as the reverse complement.
AAATCGAAACTTATCTCCTAGGCCAAACATGGGGTGCCTTCCATAAGAAGTTACCTCTCTTTATATACTGTATCAAGAGATGCCGTACAGGGCTTATGTCGAGTTTGATATAGAATAGTAATATATATAAATACCTTATCAATGTAGTGGGGATGACATCCAACCACCCCATAATAGGCCTAATTTTCCTTGCCATCCACCACAGGATCGAAGTAAAGAGGAGGAGATCAAGTCCTCTGATGCATACAAAGCCCTGGTCGAGCAATTAGAGTCAGTAGAGAACAAGACCTTTAGGTTTAGGTCTCAAAAGCCTCCTTTGCACCAACTATGCAGTCAACATTTGCATCCTTCAGTACCTACCCCTTCTTACCTTGAGTATTTCAAGATGCCTTAATTGGCTACCTTTAAGGGAGAAGAGGACACGCAGGAACACGTTACCATATTCTTGGGTCAATGCTTCGACATCCAGGATAACGATGATTTGCTTTTGTGTATATTCATGACTACCCTCTCTATCCCAGCCATGGAGTGGTTTACTCAACTCTCTAAACATAGTATCAACAATTTGGATCAACTTGTAGATGCATTCCTAGAATGCTTCACCTTCAACACCAAGAAGAAGGCAACATTGGCTGACTTAGTAGGATTGAAGCAGTATGATGATGAGTCCATCACAAACTATGGCAATAAATGATGAGCTTTGCTTGCTAAGCTACCTTATCTACTCCCCATGTCAAATTTAACTCAGATGTTCACCAAGAGCTACTTGAAACCCATATCCTTGTTGCTACAACTCCAGTAGTATCCTACTCTTGAAGATGCCCTAGCACAAGCTAGGATAATTGAAGATATTAAGATCCAAGAGGGAGAGATTGCGAAGCCTCACAAGGAGTGGAACAAGAATTTTAAGACCACTTTAGTGCAACCTAAGCCAGTAGTAGTTAATCATGTTGCCATCAGTATTCCAGGGCCTACGCAACCAACACAAACTCAAAAGCCAACTATTAGGCCACTCCTAGGAACTATGATAAAGATAATCAGAACAAACAAGGGTAGAATCAACAGCATCACCCTAGGTGATAATTTATGCCCATAGTTGAGTCCATGGACTCTCTGTTTGAGCACCTTTGCATAGCCAGCTTGATCAATCTGCTCGAGAGTCAACCTCTCGACCCCAATGCACCTAAGCCCAAGGGTTATCGTGAAGACTTATATTGTAAGTTTCATAGACAAAATGGGCATGACCTACAAATATGCTACAAGTTTAAGCATTTGGTGTAGGACATGATTGATAGGAATGCCCTCCAGGTTGGCAATCCTATAGCACCAAACAACCAGTAGATGGGTATCTTTAAGGACCCATTGCCTACCCATGAGGAGCAGGCTAAGCCAGTGCCATAGGTGAATGAGGTTCATTAGACATATCCTAAGTAAGGATTTGTTGGCATGGTTAGTATTGTGATGAGGAATAAGAGATATCCAAGTCCATTCATGCCTCCTATGAATTTAGGTGATGTTCCCTTGACATCATAATCCTTGCCACCTCCAGTGCTGAATCTCCCACCTAGACCTATGGTGACAATCAAAACCAAGCTTGCTCAGAGTTTGAGAACAACATCCGCTAGGCTCTCCATATATGAGATAATTCAGCAATCATTGCCTCATCGAGAAGCATTGATGGAGATCCTCAAAGCAATAGAGTTACAGCCCTAGGAGTCTAACTCCTTCAATAATTTTGTGGGGCATGTTCACCAGTGCATTGAGCTAGTGATCACTTTTAGGGAAGATGAGCTCAAGCCAGTCCCTAATGACATGGTGGATCCACCTTTGCACATCATCACATGTGTGAATGGAACCCCCTACAAGAGAGTCTTGATAGACACTAGGTCTTCTAGTAACATTATCACTACTATGGCTCTAAAACATCTTGGGCTCCTAGCATCTCACATTATCGCATCCACCTACACCCTCTGAGCATTCAATGATGCCATATGTTCGATAGTTGGTACGATAATCTTACCTATTCAGGTAGGGCAAAATACCATACCAACTATGTGTCACATCTTGGAGGGTGAGATGGTGTATAACATCCTGTTGGGTAGACCTTGGATCAGGGACATGAAGTGTGTGCCCTTGATTGCTCATTAGTGCCTCAAGTACACTTATGAAGGGTAAGTCCATGTCATCTTCATAGACCTAGAGCCCTTCAAGTACTACAACATGGTGCATCAGTTTCCTGAATCAACCTTACCATCGACACATCTAGATTTCCAATTGAAGAGATCTAATCTAGGTCTAATTCCTTTGCCTTCACCATCCATCAATCCATCACCATCTCATTCCATACCATCCTCATCATTGGCAACCCTGGATATGCCTCCACCATTAGTGAATCCTCTGTAGAGGACATAGGAAAAAGGCCTATTGATGAGATCCCCCAACCATCTCCACCATCTCCATCGAGGAGATCCCTAGCCTAGTGGATGAGGAGTTGCCTCATGAGCCCAACATAGAATGGACTCAGGACTTACTCCCATTCCCTCTTTCTCTGCCACCATCTATCATAGTGCATTTGGCCACCACTAGCTTAGGAGAGTATCTAGTTAGGAATATCACAACAACACCTACCATCGAGTTGGTACAAGATATGGATCGATCCCATCTTCTCGTAGGTACCATTGTGCCTCTTGGATACCCCCCTAATCAAACAAACTTCATCTATGGGGGTCTAGACTATGACACAGAGCCCTATGAATAGGAAGAAGAGGATGAAGAGCTCTTCTCATAAGACATTAACTACTTGTCTAATCCAAACTTCACCCTAAAGTACCTTGACCTCTGCAATTGGCATGATATGGATTAGGCTTGTATGAGCAAGGCACTCACATTCTATTTCAACCATAATATCAGATGCCATATGATAAGTCAATATTGGGACATAATAACCCCCTACCTCTAGACATCCTCATGGATGGTTTAGAGCAACTATACCTCAATTATAGGGATGAGTTGACTTGAGACCCTTACGCCAATCCTAATAGAGTCTACTCACTAGGGGACTACTTCCCAACATCCAGATAGGAATCTTGAGATACTTGGTGATATCATCCCACCTTTTGAGAGGGGTGAAATTTTGTGGACCCTTCCCCATGATAGTGAGGAAGAAGATCATGGGACTCCATATGAATGGATGTCAGATGATGAGTCAGACTATGTATTAGTGCCTATCGACTCTTTAGACTCAGATGGAGAGTATGCATAGATTGTCCCACTAGATGATGAATAAGAGGACTTCTTGTGTATGTTCCCTTTCTCAAATCCTATCTGGTGGTAACTTCTTCCTATAGAAGAGCAAGCTCACCCATTGCCACCATGACCACCTTTGGTCATTCAACCTCCACCTCAACCACCTCCATAGGTTTAGCGACACCTAGATTTTGATAGACACCATGATCCACCTAGGGGAAATCACCTATCCATAAATATGATTTCCATAGACCTCTTCAAGCCCCTATGAGATCTGAATAACCCATAAAAGCTATTACACCTTGACTTAGGGGTAATTGAATTTGATTGAGGAGATTCACCCCCATCACCTTCCAAGTATTGGCCTTGTGATGAGATGTTATAACCATTTCATTTTGTCTCAAAGCCTACTCAAGATGTATTCTATGCTGAGGTGAAACTAGATGTTCCAATAAATGACCTTAGCCTAGTAGATGATATTCACCTAATCCCCATCCCACATCAGTTAGAGGAGGGATCGCATATGTCAATCGAGGTAACAATTGATAAAGATATCAGCTCAAATCCAAAACATTTACAATATATCAAGTTAGAGGAAAGTTTATCCCCTAAATATCAAACCGATTATATTGCCCTTCTCATAGATAAGAAGAAAGCTTTTGCATGGTCTTACAAAGACATGCCAGGACTAGATCCATATCTAGTCACACACAATCTAATGCTTGATCCAAAAACCAAGCCAGTTAAACAAAATTTGAGAAAGATGCACCCAACAATAGCCTTGATGGTGAAAGATGAGCTACAAAATTTATTGGATGCCTAATTCATCATCTCCATAGATTATCTACCATGGTTATCCAACATGGTTCCCATCAAGAAGCCCAATGGGAGGATTCATATTTGCATCGATTTTAGAGACCTAAACAAAGCAAGTCCTAAGGATGATTTCCCTTTGCCTAGAACATTGATGCCTTGGTAGATGCTACAACGGGCCATGAAATATTATCCCTTATGGATGGCTTCTCTGGATACAATCATATTTGTATCAATCTAGAGGACCAACTTAAAATGACATTCATAATACCTTGGGGGACATTTTGCTATAAGGTCATGCCTTTTGGCCTTAAAAATATTGGTGCTACCTACCAGCGTGCCATGACATATATCTTCCATGATTACATGCACAAGATTTTGGAAGATTACATGGATGACTTATTAGCTAAATCATTATTATGCCATGAGCATCTCGATGTCTTGCACAAAGTCCTCGATCACCTTATTGAACATAATGTGAGACTGAACCCCAAGAAGTGCATCTTTGGCATCACATTTGGAAAACTCTTGGGTTTTATAGTCTCCAAATGAGGCATCGAAGTGGACCCCAATAAATTCAAGGTAATCCTCAAAATGCCTCCCCAACTACCATCAAGTAGCTACGAATCTTGTAGGGTAAGGTCACATCTATCAAGCACTTCATAGCACAATTGTCTGATAAATTCTGACCCATGAACAAACTTTTGCACAAGGGGGTCGCATTCCATTGGGATGAGGAGTGTCAAGATGCCTTTGATGCAATAAAGCAATACTTGGCTTCACTACCAGTATTGGCACCGCCTAGACTAGGAGTGTTGTTCTACTTATACATCTCAGCCACTAAGATAGCATTGGGTATCATGTTAGCCTAGAAGAATAAATTGCATAAAGAACAAGCTACTTACTATCTTAGCCGCACCTTGGTCAGTTATGAAATCAAATACGCATATGTTGAGAAGCTATGCTTAGCAGTGGTTTTTACCACCAAGAAGCTATACCATTACATGCTTAGTCATACCACATATGTTGTATCCAAAGAGAATCCATTGTGATACATGATGAGTTGCACTTATCATAGTAGTCACACAATGAAATGGATCATGTTATTGATAGAGTTTGACCTAGAATTCATCGAGCAAAAATATATCAAAGGTCAAGTCATCACTGATCAACTTGTAGAGGCTCCTCTCTAGGATGATCAACCTCTTAGCATGGAGCTTCCCAATGATGGAGTCTTCCATATTTTAGAATTGCTTTATTCTAATGAGCTTGAGTCCTAGGTCAATATGACTCTATTCTTTGATGGCTCCAAATGTGAGTAATGGGGTGGTATGAGAATTGTGTTTTTCACACCTCAAGGGGCTCCATTGCCTCTATCATTTAAACTTGATTTCTCATGCACCAATAACAATGCTGAATATGAAGCCTTGCTCATAGGTCTTCAAATAGTGATCGCCATGAAAATAACAAAGCTAAACATTTTTTGTGACTCCTTGCTCATCGTAAACTAGGTTAAAGGGATATTTCAATGTAAATGTCTTGTTTTACAAGCCTATAAAGCCCTTGTGGATAAGCTCCTAGAAAAGTTCAAATGGTATGATATCAAGGCACTCCCTCATTCATCAAATCATTTTGTGGATATAATGGCCTCCTTGGGGTCTCTAATCATGTAGAACCCTACTGATGAAATGACAACCATTCAAGTCAAGATGTTATCATAATCTATGATGGAGCGTGAGAGCATCGAAGCCATGCTAGAATTCCATATGATTCAAATTGAACCATCTCATGATAGGTTCTCACAAATTCACAATCACTTGAATCGTGTTGATTGGGGGTATTTATTCCCTCAAACCCCTTTTAATAGTAGTACAATGCTATTCTTACAAGTTCTTTTCCAATCAACATTTTCTAGGGATGAATTTCAAAAGGGTCATGCAATTCACACCATCAAGGCTTTTGTATATTAGGACTAGTTTACTCCCATCCGATATTACCTAAAGCTTGGTAATCTCCCACCTAGGTTGTCACATGCCACCAAAAGGATATTCAAATAAAAAGTGGTAAAGTATGTCTTGTTAGGAGATATTTTGTATCATCGAAGTTATGAAGGTATCCTCCTTCATTGCTTAGAGCATCAAGAGTTAGCTTGGGCAATCACCCAAGCACATGATGGTACATGTGGTGGCCATTTTAGTGGTATGGCCATCGCAAAGCACATTCTTTGCATGGGCTATTATTGGCCAACTTTAGAGCAAGATTGTTGTACTTATTTCAAGAAGTGCATAAAGTGTCAACACCATGCTAACTTGACACATGTACCTTCTCAAGCCTTACAATCGATTCAATCGGTTTGGCCATTCTCATAATGGGGGTTTGATTTAATTAAGAAAATCTCCCTTGCATCCTCGAGCCATCACATGTTCATCATTATGGATATCGAGTACTTTACAAAATGGGTGGAAGCAATTCCCCTTACCACTATGATAGGACCTCATATCACAAAGTTCATATTGCATCATATCATTTGTTATTTTGGTATTCCATCCAAAATTATCTCGAATAATGGGATGTCATTAAAAAATAAATATGTGCATGGTTTGACAAAGAAGTACAATATTCAGCACAACTTTTTGACACCCTACTATCTATAAGCAAATGGGCAAGTAGAGACTTCAAATAAAACATTGATTGCCATTCTCATAAAGATAGTTAAAGAGAATCATAAAGATTGGCACACACAAATACCCCTTGCTCTATGGGCCTATCACACTAGTATTCGGATGCCCACTAGGGCAACTCCATTTTCTCTAGTGTATGGTGTAGAGGCAATCATACCTCTAGAGCTAGAAATCCCATCGCTACACATATCCATGTAGGAGTTCATCGATGATGATACCGTGTAATAGGCTCATTTAGACCAACTTACGTTGCTTGATGAACGATGCATCAATGCTCTCGTGCACCTACATGTTTATCAAGAGCAACTTAAGAGAGCTTATAATATGAAGGTCCATCTTAGAGACTTTCAGGTTGGTGACCTCGTTTTGAAAGAGAACCAACAAAATTCTAATTTGTCACCCCATCTAAGGGACAAGTTTATGGAAAATTGGTTAGGTCCTTTTGTCATCACTAGTTAGATAGGACCTAAAACTTACCACCTAGCCTCCCTTGAAGGAATCAAGGATCTTAAACCCTTGAAAATCCTTCATCTATGGCCTTTCCATGCTTAAAGCACCATAGCCCCCAAAATGCTCCAAGGGTTTCCCAAAACCACTTGGTCAATCCCAAAATGCTCCAAGGGTTCCTAAAACCACTTGGTCAATGCCCAAAATGCTCCAAGGGTTCCTAAAACCACTTGGTCAATCCTAAAAACACTCCAAGGGTTTCCAAAATCTTGGTCAATCCCAAAATGCTCCAAGGGTTCCCAAAACTACTTGGTCAATCCCAAAATGCTCCAAGGGTTCCCAAAACCACTTGGTCAACCCCAAAAGCTCCAAGGGTTCCCAAAACCACTTGGTCAATCCCCAAAAAGCTCCAAGGGTTTCCAAAACCACTTGGTCAATCCCAAAAATCTCCAAGGGTATCTCAAAACCACTTGGTCAATCCCCAAAATGCTCAAAGGTTTCCATAAACCCTTTGTTCAAACCCAAAAATGCCCCAATGGCACCCAATAATCCCATTGGTCACATGTACATATATCAATAAAAAAACTAAAAACATCATCAAAATATCAAAAATATAAAAATACCATATTGCATTGCATCACATCTCATTGCATTATACAATCATTTGCATTAGGCATACTCATCATTGCACTTTGCATTCTAGGGTTGCTCATACATGTCTAGCACTAAGACTGTATATTATTCATCATTCTAAAAATAATTATGTCAAAGTCATCATCCACATCATTCCATATTCCACCTATCATATTCACTTACATTTCACATTGGTCATAGTAGTGTATGTTTCCCATCACATAGTCATTTGTTCTAGAATGTCTTTAGGGTTTTTAGTCACTTAGTCATCTCTAGTTTTCTTTTCAAATTTTGTAGAAAGCTATCCTGATTTTTAGAAGGTAGAGTCTTGCTTTGATTGTACCTTGTATACATCAAAATCCCAACACATTTTACACATTAATAAATCCAAGTTTTGCACAAGGAAAGATGAAACCTACAAATTGGTCTAGGTTACCTTAAGTAAAAAGGTTATCTTGCTCATCCCCCTATGTGAATGGTTTAAGAATGCTGAGAATTGGCAAAAGGACAAGCTCCTCCCTACCCAATTCCCCAAAATAAACAATGGATTTCACCACTATCAAAATTCAAAATCCCAAAAAGCAAAAATCAAAAGCAAAATAAATAGTGATTTTCATCACTAAACAAATCCCTTGCTCAAAAAAAATAAAATAACAAAATAAATAGTGATTATCATCACTACATATGAGCAAGTATCCCAAATAAATTAAAAGAAAAGAAGGGAGTTTGAACTTGAATCCTTGGAATTCTTAGCATTTGAAAAGCCATAAGGTGATCCTCATTATAGGTTTGTTGGAAGAGCCTACTTGGCAATAGTGGTATCCTTACGCATGATGATATGTCTCTCACATTAGCATCTTGCTTTTGTACAGACCAATGTTTGCATTAGGATGAGCTAGCTTTTGGTAGCCTATACTACCTAGTGGTCTAATCCAACTAAGTACAAAACCTAGGATCATGATACTCATAGGGTGATCCTCTAGTACAAATGGGCTGCATTAATCCTATTTGGCACTGGGGTAATCTTATGCATCTCACAAAAATGAACTCACTTGCACACATAGGGATATTGAGTATCTTGGTCATCCTATTAGATTCATACCTTGTCAAAAAGTCTTGCATGGTTAGTATACAACTTTTGATTAGTTAGCTAGAGTGTTTGAGTCTCATGAAAACCTCATCTACATTCTATAACAACCATTTCATTCATTCCATTTTATCACATTGCAATAGTACATTTCCATATATCCATCACACAAAAACAATACAAAAAGAATTGATGAATTTTATACAGTCTATGGTGCTAACATAGTGTGTCAAATCATTAGTCATATTTCATCATAGTAAATCAATCAATTCATCCATCTCATTATGCATCCACACATATATATAGCATCAAATCAAATCATATTACAACATATGCATACATGATAAGCATCCATCCAAATCACATCATATTATAAAAACATAAACATCCATCCACATCACATCATGTCACAAAAGCATCCATATGATCCATAATAAACATCTAACATATCATCATATATCAAACACATACATTGCATACATCTCATAAAGCAATAAAAGAGACACATGATATCATAACAAAAATATCATATATATATATATGGGGTAAAAATATACATCATAGTTCTTGAAGTGCTCATAGGCTACAATAAAGTGGGTCCTCAGACCTCACAAGTACCAAAAATCCAAAATCCAAAAAGAGTCACAAGAACCTCAACCACCATGGTCATGCAGGACCGGTGCTATGACTCACACTACCACCTACAGTTAGAGTCCATTATGAACCCCCATACCTACTACCACCTACCCTATCTACCCTTCATCTAGATCCTAATGCCTCCATCCTAGAAGAAGACTATCCTGTATCCCTCTATGTGACTTCGGTGTGATCCACAAGCACTTGCATCATCCATTAGATGCCCTCCAAGGTGCACTACCTCAGTCTCTATCTCATTCGTATAAGCCTACCTCTATTGACCCCGTGCTTGATAAGTCTCCACTATGGACTATAGTCATAACACATTTTCCCATAGCCTATCCATATCCTCACTATTATATCCCTCCCACCTAGGACTCGATGATCTCAACTATGCCCATAGAGCTGCTATCTCTACTTGAGCATCCTACACCTATGTCTAAAGGAGATCTCTCTCCTACCTGATCCTGATCAGCTCAGCCTATAGCTTAGTATTGGGTTATCTTATGCACCTACTATGCCTACACCTCCTAGTCCTTTTTATCCCCATATCCATAGTCACCTTGATCTCCAAAGTCTAGGAGGTCTACCTACTCATCTGCCTTGAAACAATTCCCATGTCACTCACTCACCTCTGCTTGGTCCTCATCAGGAACATCCTACTAAACCTCCTCTTCTACCCTTGCTACATCACCCCCTAGGGCTCCCTCACCCTACCACTGGTGCATCACCCAACATGAGTTGTACTCTTGTGTAGTCCCAACATCATCCACATATGGAACATCTACTATAGGATCCACCTCCTCTCCCACTGCCTCCACTATCAGCCAACTCAGTTTCCTCTCATCCTCATGATGTCGGTACACCACTGGCTCATTAGGTAGTCCCTAACATAGCCCAAAATATCATGTAATCCAAGCAAAATATAAGTACTCCCACTTTCACCCATGGAATCTAATAAACCATTAGTCATGCCTCATCCTACGGAGCTACTCTCCAACATCTGACCAAGTTGGACAGTCTTTGTATGGTTGCCATAGTACCTACCCTATCATGAGTCATGAGAAGGTATCCATGTAGTGATCCACATCATCTATAAATTAATGACTCTACCCTTTCTCCTGAGCCCTTTGCCATAGGATCCTATATCCTATCTCCTTATCCGCTAGCTGCACCTGGGTCATCCATGGTAGTCCATGTGGTTGCTCCACAGCTATGTGCTTCCATCCCCAACACTGTAGTAGAAATTTGCACCCCAAGCCCTTTCACCAATAGTAGCATATCTCATACAACTCATCATAGAGTTGTGCCAATAGTGTAGTCCCCCATTCCATCACTAGTGGATCCTCCATAGTACACCCCACCAATGCAAATACTAGCTCTAATAGGTTCCATGGGAACTTGGCTCCTGATGAGTCTGGAAGTAGCATATTGGAGATGAGTGTCATCAGTAATGCATGCCTCACCTTCAATACCTTAGCCTCATACCAAAACCCCACTAGTATCCCTCCACTCATAGCAGTCCAGCTCTGCCACATCCACATCCTCGCCAAAGCACCTCTCTAGCACTGCACCTCTCATATCATGATGTGTAGTGCGAATCGGTCGCCTCTCTATCAAAATTTGCAAAATTTGGTAGATGTCCTCAAGCATCACCATCATCTCCCATTTTGGTAGGTGGAAGGTGTTGGTGTATGGGTCCCATAAGTCAATAAGGGTGGTAAAATAGGCATGGTCTCCTATCACAAGCTCTAATCGTGTCACCTGCTTGAGGCCAATGACATCCAACTATTTCTAGTAATCCTCTAGAAGGAGATACATAGTGGTCTCAAAGAGGCTCTAATTTTTGATACTGAATCTTCACCACTTGGAATTGGTAAGCAAGTCAATAAACAAGCATTCATCATGCTTCAAAATGGCCCAAAAACACCCATAAAAAGACCTAAAATGGCTTCCTTTTGAAGCTAGTTTGTGGGCATCTTGCCAAGGGATGGCCCCAAATATGTGGCCATCCCACCTAGGGATGGCCCCTAATTAACCCACCCTAGTTGTCCCTATTTGTAATGGCCCCTAAAAATGGGCCCAACATTGGCCTTTTAGGCCACACAAAACAACAAAAATAATGCAAAAATTGATCTACAAAAGTAATCTAATTGCACCAAATAAAATATGGTATATTCCATATAAATTAGGTTTAATTACCTATTATTTAGTGTGATATGCCTAAAAATAAAAAACATCAAATAAAAGCAAAAATTTCACTCCTAATACTAGGAAAATGCAATAAATAGTCATAATCTTGCATCGGTCCTCCATTGGATGCATATACATGTGTATCTGTTTGGATTATTTTGATGTCCACTCGTAGAATCACTTTCTCACTCTCAAATCCAAGCAAAACATGCAAAATGAGCTAAAACTCATATTTTGGCTTATATAGGCCTGTCAGATCCACAACCATCCTAGGGTGGGATAAGGTACAATTGTATATCCATTCCACCTTGGTATGGCATAAAATATGCCATATATAGGATACCACAAATTTTTCATAAAATAGCTAAAAATGCACCAAAAAGGGTCCAAAACCCACCAAAAACAACTCAAATATGATTGAATTAATTCAAAATCAATATGAAATCCAAATTCCTCATGGATGCATTAAAAATTTACTACTTTACTCCCTACGAACACCATTATGGCTGGACCACCTCAAGGGAATGAGGTTTTCCACTCTTTTCTTCCATGAAACGTCAATAACATCATCAAATTCCTTTCAAAACTGCTCCATTTTTCAATGGGTAAAACTAAAGGTAACCTTAACAAAAGTCATCTAGGTCAAGCGACTCATTGCTTTTCTCACTGGTAATTCCCTCATCGACTCATCACTTGAGGGGGTAGTCATACTTAAAAATCATAATCCAAATCAACAATCAAACACTCAATCATGCAAATTGTGTTCGTTCAACGAATCATTGACAAAGACAATCACGCCCTTGCTTGGGGCAGCAAACAAGCACAAAATTCCCAATTAAAATGCTTAGCATTTTTGGAATCATGAAGGAATATAGGCCTTGCCTTCCTCATGGCTGACAAATGTCCAAGACCAATTCAACAGGAAATACAAGGTTATACTTGAAGCAAGTTCCTTAGCTCGTCAGAAGCAAGGATTCAAGAACACATGCTCTTTCCATGATTGGGGCATCTAAAGTTGGTTAGGTTATTGAACAACCCTAATCATTGAACACTTTAGTCATCTATTTTTTCTCAGTACTGTGCTACACACAACGCATCTCAAAAAGGGTCATCTGTAGACACTAAAATCATGTCAATCCGATTAGGCTACCATGAGCAATGGCTAAATTGACATCACATGGCCCCCTAGGGCAGCCCTCAGAGGTTATACAGTGGTTCTAGCCACCTTTTGCAAGGTTTTGGAAGGTTCTAGCCCACTTTTGGGAACTTTTGGCTCCTTAGTCTAGGTCGTCCCACCCTAGGATGAATACAGATCCTATCCGTCCCACCCTAGGATGACCATAAGCATTCATCCTAGGGTGGGGTGCCTAAGAAGTTTGACCCCCCAAAAGTCAAATTTGGACAAATGGTGCCCAAAAACTACCATTTGCCCTGCCTATCCAAGCATGCAAGTTAGATCACGCAACATCCCTATGATATGCTTCATAAAGGAGGACAAATTGGGAGATTCTCTTCCCCCTCCAATGCATGCCACCCTGGTGGCCAAGTGGCGCCTCTTGCCCTGCATGCCCTTGCATGCCTTTTGACCCATGAGCCCCCTTGGGCTATAAAGTGGATCCAATTTCCACACAAATAATAGAGAGGAGTTCAAGGATAATCAACGTAGTACTACCGCTATTTCCCCTCACCCTTTTATGCCCTCTTTCCCTCGAAATATCTTCTTAGGAAAGGAGGTTATCGAGTGATCCAAAGAGGCCCAATTTGTTTACAAAAACTTATCAATCGAGTGAATTTCCTCACCAAATTTGATGAAAAATACCCCTAAGAGTGTTTTGGACCATTTCCCAATGGAATTTGTGGCAAAAATTCACTAGAGTTGGTGGGCATCCCACCCCGAGATGACCCCCAATTTGTGACAATCATAAGCACCCCTGGGATGAATACAAATTTGTACACGATTTCTTCACTATTTTTTAATATATATATTCTAGGATATTATATGTGGTGTAAACTCAGATACAAGAGACCAACAAAAGACTCCAATCGCATAACGCAAATGCAATATAATGGAAGCAACTTGCAAATTGATATTCTTATCATTCCTAAATTCACATACCTTCTCCAAAAGGTTGCAATCCATCATATAGCAATCGAAAACCAAAGAAACCCTAAAAACATATTTTTTTCTAAAAACTGCTAAAATAGATATTTTTTCTAAAAATTGCTAAAAATAGAAATGATTCAGATTGCACCCAAATTCAGTGCACACATCCCTCTTACAATAATTAACCTTACTTTAAAATATTAGGTCTCAACTTAAGGTATAACAAAAGATAATAAAACTCTAACATGCAAAAAAACCCAAAAAACTTGGGAACCTATTCTAAAAGCTAATTTTGGGACACTAGATGTCAGATTTAGGTCTCAAAAACATGTTTTTTAGGGGTTCAAGCGAATAAAATATTAGTCTAATGTAGAACACACATGCAGAACCACCTGTTAAATTTCAAGGCAAACGGATGTACATTTCACAAGTTATGGCTCCGACAAGGTGCATCATTCTCCTCTGGTGAAAAAGAACTCAGCTCCTACGAGTTTAGCTAAATTGAAATCCTTAGCTTTTGGTTATCAATTCTCTTAGCTCTAAATATGAAACCCAAGTGGTATCTTACTATGGTAATCCTTCCCACTGAACCATGTATCTGTTGTAGCTCCCATGTCTGGTGATGATCACCTTCTTATCAAGCACCTGTGCAACTTTGTATTTTTCTTCTTAGGCATCTATCATGCCCAATTTACTGTCTCCTATAATTCACCATCCTTGGCAGTACTAGGATACTAAAATAAATTAGAAACATTAAAAATGGATGAAATATCAAATTCATCGGGCAGCTCCACTTTATAGGCATTATCATTGATCTTCTTCAAAATCCTGCATGGCCCAATTTTCTTAAGTTTCAGTTTGTTATACGTCCCCTTAGGAAATATTTCTTTCCTAAGATGAACCATTACCATATCACCCTCTTCAAAAACTTTCACCCTTCTGTGTGCATCAGTAGACTCTTTGTAGTGAGCATTACTATACAATTTTTCTCTCACTGACTCTTGCACTTTCTGGATATGCTTAGAAAATGCCTCTGCATCATCATTAACTTGTTTCCTAATTGATAACTCAACCAAATCTAATACACCTCTAGGATTTTGACCATAAATAATTTGAAAAGGATATTTACCTGTCGACCTATTCATTGAATTGTTGTATGAAAATTTGGCTTGTGACAAGGCTAAATCCCATTGTTTTGGTTTTTCTCCAACTATGCACCGTAAGAGGTTTCCCAAGCTTTTGTTCACTACCTCTATTTTCCCATTGGTTTATGGGTGGTAAGCACTACTAAACTGTATCCTGGTGTTCAACTTCTTCGACAATTTCCTCCAAAAGTGACTCAAGAACTTAGTATCCCGATCAGAAGTAATAGTCTTTGGAACACCATGCAACCACATAATCTCATCAAAGAATAATACTGTAGTCCTAGTTGCATCATTAGTTTTTTGGAAAGCAATGAAATGCACCATTTTTGAAAATCTTTCTACCAAAACAAAAACTAAATCCTTACCCCTATGTTTCTTGGGCAACCCCAACATGAAATCCATACTTAGATCATTCCATGGTCCTGTAGGAACTAGTAGTGGCATATACAACCTTGTATTTTGTGCATGGCCCTTAGCCATTTGACATACTCTGCATCTAGAGACAAACCTTATTATGTCTCTCTTCATTTTCAACCAATAGTACTCCTCTACAAGAGTGGTAGTTTTGGCTACTCCAAAATGACCATTCAAAATCCCACTATGTAATTCCCTCAAGATGTTCTCTCTCATAGAGCCATTGGGAATGCATAATCGATTACCCTTAAAAAAGTAACCATTCTATAAAAAATACTCTTCAAAAATAGTATGTGACTCACCCTCTATCGCACTTTTACACTGTTGCACAATATTCCCAAAATCTGCATCAGATTCCTTAATTCCCTCAAATCCTACCACTTCATTCTCCATAGTGGTCAACAACACGACTCTCCTACTCAATGCATCAGCAACCTTATTTTGTTTTCCCAACTTGTACTTCAGGACAAATGTATACTGTTGCAAAAATGAAACCCATTTGGCATGCCTTCTATTTAACTTTTTTTGAGAGTTGACATACCTCAATGCTTCATGATCAGTAAACAACACAAACTCATTTGAGAGTAATTATTGCCTCCAATGTTGCAATGCTTGCATAATTGCATAAAATTCTACATCATATGTAGAATAATTCTTTCTTGCATCATTCAGATTCTCATTGAAAATGCTACAGGTCGACCCTCTTGACTTAAGACACCACCAATTCCAATAAATGAGGCATCACAATTAACCTCAAACACCTTACTAAAATCTGGTAACACTATAATAGGGTATTTAAACACCTTCTTCTTCAATATTTCAAAACTCTTTGTTGCTACCATAGTCCATACAAACTCTTTCTCCTTCATGCACTTAGTTATAGGGGCTGCTAAACTACTGAAGTTCTTTATGAACTTTCTGTAAAAGGTAGCTAGGTCATGAAAGTTCCTTACTTCTATTATAGTTTGTGGAAGAGGCCATTCCAGAATTGCCTTCACTTTCTCATCATCCATCCTCATGCCGTCTCTTGAGATTACAAATCCTAAAAACACTAATCTATCCTAAAGAAATATACATTTCTTTAGGTTGCAATACAATTTCTCCTTCCTGAGCACGTCTAACACTAATTTTAGCTATAAAAAATGCTCCTATTAATTTGTACTATAAATCAAAATATCATCAAAATACACAACCACAAACTTACCATTATATTCTTGTAGTACTTTGTTCATCAACCGCATAAATGTACTGGGTGCATTAGACAACCCAAATGGCATCAATTTTACTAAAGTATTTAGCTCCAGCCAATCCATCCATCATGTCATCCACTCTCAGCATAGGATACCGATATTTTATTGTGATCTTGTTTATGACTCTACTATCCACACACATCTACCAATCACCATATTTCTTTGGGGTCAGCAATTCTAGAGTCGCACATGGAATATTACTCTCCCTAACTAATCCCTTATTTATCAACTATGTCACTTGCCTACTCAACTCTGCATTCTGTGTTGGTTTCAACCAATAAGCTGCTTGATTTGATAGTGTTGATCCCAAAATCAAATCCATGTGATGTTGAATATCCCTCTTTGGTGGTATCCCATCTAGTAACTCCTCTGGTGTGACATCTTTATATTCACTTAGCAACTTAGTTTCTGTTGTAGGCATAACCAATTCCTCTATTTCTATATTCCTATTTTTTAAGGCATAATAGAAGCTAGCATCCTTGATCTCTACAAGAAACTCCTTCATCATCAAAAAAATTTCACTCTACCCATCCTCCTTTAGAGGTACAAGAACTACCTTTACACCATCTTTCCATAATGTGTAAGTATTTTTTCTCCCATTATGGTTAGTATCCTTGTCGTTCTACCAAGTTCTTCCCAATAGAATGTGACATGCATCCATCAGGATCACATCACACCACACTTCATCCTTGAAAGTTCTCCCAATTGAAAATTTAATTAAATACCTCTAATATACTATTACCTCATTTCCCTTCTTAACCCATGAGATGCGATATGGATAAGGGTGCTTTTCGCATTCTAGGTTCACTTTATCAACCATGACATTTGACACCATATTCTCATAGATACCACCATCAATGATAGTGTTACATACCTTCCCTCCTGATGTACACCTTGTTTGAAAGATGTTCATTCATAGCCTAGAATCATCACCATCTATGGTCTGCCCCTTCACTTTGCTCTACACCTTATATTTCTTATAAACAATTAGTTTCCTCCTTATCATAAGTGCTTCCCCCATGTCAGTAATAACTTCATCCTCATACTACTCTTCCATCTCAACCATATTGACCCTTCCTTTTCCTCCTTGACCTCTTTCTTGGACATCACATTAGGGACACTCAAATGTTCTGTGCCCCTCCTCACCACATCCATAATAGGTATATGACCTTCTTGTATCATTCCAATTTCATCCACCACTGTAACCTCTACCTCATTGGTATCCTCTTCTTTTCAGATTCTGCTCATCTTCTTCTTGTTTAGCAGGTATTGAGGATTCTCCCTTGATAAAATTAGATCCACTTCAATCTCGACCTAAAGAGGGTGTGAATTCCTTCTTGCCTCTTCTATTAACCCTTTTTAATTTCTCCTCTACCTTGAGGGCCATTTGATATGCATCCTCCACTATAATAGTGTGATGCATGCTCATCTCACCTTGGATAGTAAAACTTAGGCCATCTACATACTGGTAGCCTTTTGGTTCTCCATTTTAATGTGCTCCACTCGAATGGATAGCTTGTAGAATTAGTTAGTATAGTCCTCAATGCTTTGATACTTCTGTCAAATATTTTTAAATCTATGAAATAGGGTTTGGGAGTAGTCTACAAGTATAAATTTTTCTTGTAACTTCATCTTTATCCAATCCCTGATCTTTTCCTTTCCATTCCTCTGTCGTGTATTTTATAAATGATCCCACCAAATCAATGCATATCCCTTGAACTTTGTGCATGCGAGCTTAACCTTCTTCTATTTAGCAAGGTTACTCTATCTAAAATATTTTTCTAGGCTATTCATCCAATCGATCAACTCCTCTGGTTTCAACCCACCAGCATACTCGAGAACCTTGATCTTGATCCCATCTCGATTCCCCTTAAGCCCCTCTATATATTGTATCAGTCAATTTTCAAAACTATGCCCTTATTCCTCTGGGCCCTCTAGTTCTACTTCTACATGGACCTTAGATCCATGTTCCTCAGGTACATTTTCATCATCAGATCCTTGATATGCACGCACCCTGGGATGTCTTTCTCCCATGCGATCAATCACACCAGTTAGCCATGCTATTTTTGTATTCATATCCTTGATCTACCTATTCATATGGGTATATATTCTAGGTGGCATCTTCCCTTCACTAGCGAGATCACACCCGCTCTGATACCAAATGGTGTAAACTCAACTACAAGAGACCAATAAAATTGACTCCAATCACATGAACAAATGCAATATAATGGAAGAAACTTGCAAATCGATATTATTCTCGTTATTGAATTCACAAACCTTCTCAAAAAGATTAAAATCCATCATATAGCAACCGAAAAACAAAGAAACCTTAAAAACATCTTATTTCTAAAAATTGCTAAAAATAGATCTTTTTTCTAAAAACTGCTAAAAATAGAAATGAGTCGGATTGCGCCCAAATTCGGTGCACACATACCTCTTACAATAATGAACCTTAATTTAAAATGTTAGGTCTCAACTTAAGGTACAATAAAATATAATAAAACTCTAACATGCAAAAAAACCCAAAAAACCCGAGAACCTATTCTAAAAGCTAATTTTGGGACACTAGATGTCGGAGTTAGGTCCCAAAAACATGTTTTTTGGAGGGTCAAACGAATCAAAGATTAGACTGATGTAGAACACACATGCGGAACCACCTATTAAATTTCAATGCAAATGGGCGTATGTTTCACAAGTTATGATTCCGACAAGGTGCATCAATATGATGCTACTATCCAAATTTCATGCATTTTGGAGTTGTATTGGATGAGATATTGCATTTTCAAGTTTTTGTAGGCTTGTAGGGTCCATCGAAGCATGCATAGGGATATGTGCCTGATTTTGGAAATCTGACCACATGGGTTCTCTTAAAATCTCATTTTATGTATTCTATCCAAGTTTCATGCATTTTGGATATGTTTAGGGGCATAAATTACTTGATTTGGGTTTTGTATGTTGGAAAAATGCATTGCGATTACGCCATTTCATAAGATGCAATTTTGGTTCTTTTTTTAGTGATATCTTCCCAAAACCATCTATTTTACATACCTATACAATTTTAAGTCATTTGGAGTTGATTTAGATAGGCATATTACATATTGACTATTTCTAGTCTTTTAGTGCCTATGGGGTTTGCATGTTTTCACCATACACACTTGCTATTTAATAATTATGGTTTCCTTGTGTGTAGGTGTAGGTTATACAGCATATAAATAAGAAGCACAAGATCAGAGAACAAAGCAATGGTATCATAGGCCTGCCCACTTCGATTGTGGGTATGAGGAAAGACACTGGAAGTGCACCCGAGTTACTTGAAGGATTCGATCCTTGGGCACCCAATTTGTAAAATTTGTATAATTATAGATCCCTCAAGGGGACATCTATGTAATAGTGGCTTTGGTCCATCAAATTAATAGAAATAAACTTCCTTTTATTTCATTTCTTGCAATTTGGTATCTTTTCCACTTTTACTTGCATGCTTCTGTTTTAGCGCTCATAGGCAATTAGAGATAGATGCACATTGTTATCCATCATTAGGTGCACCATTTTTCCCCTAATTTAATAAGGAGTTGATAAAATATGTTGGATGTTATATTTCTCATAGATTTCTTGAACATCCTTATTCTTGAAAGACTTACCATTGTCAAAGATGATTTTTGAGGGGATACCAAAATGACAAATGATATGGTGAAGTATGAACTTCATAATTCTAGGTCCTATCATACTAGTTAGAGGAATTTCATTAACCCACTTTGTGAAGTATTCAATGGTTGTAATGATGAATGTTTGTTATCCCAAGGAAGGATGCGAGATTTTATGAATTAGATCAAGACCTCATTGTGAAAAGGGCCAACGGCTTTGAATAGGTTGTAAAGCTTGTGATGGCACATGAGGTAGATTAGCATGTTCTCAATATTTTTTATAATGTTTAACATAAGTGCAATAGTCATTTTCCATGGTGGGCCAATAATAATCCATGTGTAGAATACGCTTTGTGATGACCATCCCACTAAAATGACCATCACAAATTCCATCATGAGCTTTAGTTATGGCTCTTTGTGCTTCACTAGACTCGAGAAAATGAAGGAGGACTCCATCATAACCACGTTTGTACAACACATCCCCCAAGAGAACAAAATGAGTTGTTTTTTACTTGAAAGTGCATGTAGTAGTTTGATACATGTCATATGGGAGTGTTTTGAACTTGAGAAAAGCTACTATTTGGCTTGACCAAGGCTCATATGGATCCGATTGGATAAATAAAATGTTCTTTTCATCCTTAGATTCAATACAAATGATTGTATATTTAGATATTGTTGAGATAATAAGGGGTTGTACCTCTCCTAAGGAGTCTTTTAGAATTAGTGATCCAACGGAGGCCATTGCATCTACAAATATATTAGTCGAACGTGGTAAACTATCAATTTTATACCATTCAAATGTAGAGAGAAATTTCATTGCTACTTCATGGTAAAGTTTGATGGTAGGTTATTTGCATTGGTATTCTCCATTTAGTTGCTTTATAACAATTTGATAATCACCAAATATCTTGATATGCTTAATGCCCATGACTATAGCTTATTGAAGACCTAATATTAAGGCTTCGTACTCTGCAGTGTTGTTTGTGCATTGGAAGTCAAATTTGAATGATAAAGAGATAGGCACTCCTTGGGGTGTATGAAACACGACTCCAGCATCTTGACCTTACTCGAACTTAGATCCATCAAAGAATAATGTGATATCAACATCTTCCTTCGAAATGACATCTTCTTCTTATTCGATGACAACGATAACCGAGTCATCTAGGAGATCAATAATCAAAGGATGATCACTAGGTAGTGGAGCTTTTGCAAGTTGATTGGCTATGACCTGACCTTTAATGGATTTTTGGCTAATGAATTCCAAGTCAAATTTAGTAAGAAGAATTATCCATTTAGTGGTGTGGGTGTTATTGTAAGTGCGAGATATCATATAACATAGAGGATTTTCTCTAGCTATGACATATGTTGTGTGGCTAAGCATGTAATTTCAAAGTTTCTTAGTGGGAAAAACCACTACTAAGAATAATTTTCTACATAAGCGTATCTGGTTTCATAGCTTACCAATGTTTGACTAATGTAATAGACAACTTGCTCTTGATTTTCTTCATTATTTTGTGCAAGCATTGTCCCTAGTTCAAAGTCCATTGCTGAAACATAGAGATAGAATGGGACCCCTAGACAAGGAGAAGCTAAGACTGGAGAAGAAGCTAGGTATTACTTAATGTCATCAAAGGCTTTTTAACATTCATCTATCCAATAAAATGATACCCTCTTTTGTAATATTTGATTGAATGGCCTGCATTTGTCAGAGAGTTATGCAATAAAATGATGGATTGATTGGATATTTCCTTGTAAACTATGCAATTCTTTTAAATTTGTTGGGGGAGGCATCTCTAAGATGACCTTGACCTTGTTTGGATCTACCTCAATGCCTCTTTTGGAGATAATGAACCCTAATAGTTTTCTAGAGGTAACACCAAAGACACATTTCTTGGGGTTCAACCTTACATTATGCTCTAGTAGTTGATCAAAAACTTTCTCCAACACACCAATGTGCTCTTATCAAGTTTTGGATTTTTCCAAGAGATCATCCACATAATCTTCGATAATCTTATGCATATAGTCATGAAAAATGTATGTCATGGCACGTTGATAAGTGGCACCTACATTTTTAAGGCCAAAGGGCATCACCTTGTAACAAAAAGTTCCCCAAGGTGTAGTGAATGTTGTTTTGTGTTGGTCATCAGGATTTATTCGAATTTGGTTGTATCCTGAGAAACCATCCATGAGAGAAAGCATTTCATGGCCAACGTAAGTGTCGACAAGAGTATCAATGTTTGGGAGAGGAAAGTCATCCTTAGGACATGCTTTGTTAAGATCTCAAAAGTCAGTGCAAACATGTATCATCCCATTAGGTTTATGAATGGGTACCATATTTGAGAGCCACTCAAGATAATCAATGGGTACAATGAAACCCACATCTAGTAGCTTTTGGAGCTCTTCTTTGACCAAGAGGGCAATGGTAGGATGCATCCTTCTAAGTTTTTGTTTGATCGACTTAGCATCAGGATGTAAGGTGAGATTATGGACAACCAAGCTAGAGTCAAGACCAGGCATGTCTTTATAGGACCATGCAAAAATGTCCTTCTTCCTCTTGAGGAGAGTAATTAATTGCTCTTGTTCATCGTTGGATAAGATTTTGCCAAGCTTGAAAATTTGGGGATTGTATTTATCTAAACTAAGGTCCACATCGATGGTATCTTCAATGGACATATGGGAACCTTCCTCAAGTTGATGGGGCATAGGGATTAGATGAATGTCATCTAAGATGTCATCAAACTCTTCTGACTTTTCCTCATCTATGTCTACCTAGAAAACCTTAGGGTTCGAAGGTGAAGGTGAAGGTGAAGGTGGAGGGGATGGAGGAATGTAGTTGGTTGAAGCCCTTAACAATTCCTCGGATAAGACAAACTTAGAGAAGGATGGAGGTGAAGAGATCTGATCCATATCAATAAGACTCATGTCAATTGGAATTGGCTTTGCCAAATCATATGGATTATGAAGTGGGGTGAATAAGTCAACATGATTCATGTTGACTTAAGGGAAAATGGATGAGGTTGAATGGGATGAATGGAGCCTAAGAATCGATGCTAGGATCTTGGTAAACCTGGATAGCAACAAGCAACACAAATAAATACATTTAACTAAATGATATATACATGTAATGTAGAAAAGGAAAATGTTTTTGTTTGATTTTTTATTTGTTTTTAGTGGTGAAAACCATTATTTTTATTTTTTTATGTACATATGTTACAATTTTGGCTTATGGAATGGATTAATGAGATGGAGGTGGTGGTTCACCGGTAGGGGAGGCTTATTCTTGTGGAAGAAGTAAGCGAAATATGGGCTCATGGATGGGGAACATTCTGAGATAAAACTCATCTTGTTCGGTATGGGGAATGATGGGCTCCGATTCCTCTTCAGATTCATCCAAAATTATTGACATGATTTCACATAGATTTTATCATTCAAGTCATCGGGATGGAGGGCTTCTTCTCTTGAATTTAGATTAAGCCTTTGGAAGGCTTGTTCAAGAGAAGAGGTGGTGGAAAGTGGAGTGTAACCTAGGCCTAAATGGTCATGTGTTTCTTGATATGGAACATCAATAATGTCATGCATTCCCTATTCATGCAATCCTAGGCCATGACCCTACCAATTAACTATGTGAAAATAATAGGATGGAAATCCCGACATGTTTTGTATGTTGGTAGGTGTTGGTTCCTTGGGTTCTTCTAGGGGAGCTAGATTTGATGAAGAATCAATCCCCCCATATACAAAATTTATGTTGTTGGGAGTTGAACCCATGTCATATACCACTCCTATGGATAAAGGTGGGTCACATGGGTGATCAAAATCCTTAGTGGTTGGAATGGTGAGTGGTGTGATGGTGATGTCTTGGACCACATATTCACCAATACTAGGATTAGTGAGGTGGACCTCGACTTGGGATGATGTGGAAGGACCATGATTGGATAATGGCTCAGGAAATGGTGGAGATGAAGATGTCTCACAATTCATCAACTCGACTTGTGAAATATTGGTTGATGGTGATGGATTGGATTGGGAAGGTTGTTGAATGGATGATGATGATATGGAAGGTAAAGATGTGGATTGACTTTGACCACATGTGCATGTAGTCAATGATGAAGATGATGGGGGATTGGTGATAAGGGGCTCCTCAGGAATGGGAGATTTTGATGAAGAAATGGGTGGAGTGGTATATGGATTGGTTGATGGTGATAGGAAAATGTGGGTGGAAGGAAGCATGGATTCATAAGGATTTGAAATGAAATTGCAATACTTAAATGGTTCGACATCCATTGGTATGCAATGTACTTGTCCCTCATGAACGTACTTCAAGCATTGATGTAGAATGGAAGGGACACATCTCATCTCCCTCATCCAAGGTCTTCCAAGGAGTACATTGTACGCCATGGATCCTTCCAAGATGTGGAACATAGTGTGCAATATTTTGACCCCCACTTCGATGGGCAAAACAATAGTGCCAACTATGGAACACAAAGCATCATTGAATGCTTTTAGGGTGAAGGATGACTTGGTGATATGAGATGGAGGAAGGTTCAGATGATGAAGGGCAGATGTGGTGATGATATTGATGGAGGAACTAGTATCAATTAGAACTCTTTTGAATGGCTTCTTGTCAATTAGAGCCATGATATGCAATGGAGGATCTACTGATTCCGATGAGATTGGCTTAATCTCAAAGTCATAAAATGTAATGGAAGGCTCCATGCATGTTTGAATGCTCCCTATAAAGTTTTTGAAGGCATTAGGATCTTGAGATTGTAATTCAATGGATTTCAGAATGTCCATTAATGCCTCACGATGTGGGGGAGATTATTGAATTAGCTCATATATTGATAATTTGGTGGAAGCCATCTTTAGGCTTGTGGTTAACCGACTACTCAATGAGATGATTGGTCATGGAGGATGATTGATGGGAGGAATGGAGGGATTTGATTGGCTAGGAATATGAATTGGTGGGGAAGGATTAGGGAAATTTGGATGGGAGGTGATGTGGTAGGTTGCGACACACTTGCTTGAGGTTGTTGCCTTGCATTTTGTTGATTGTTTCATTGACCTCTAGTGACCACATGAATGGCACCTACAAAACCTTGGTATTGTTGGACATGGTTAACTTGATTAGGAGGAGTTTTGGTGTTAGCCCCTCCCATAGTTGGTTGCACCTCCTCATGATGAGGAAGTGGTGTTTGAAAAATACCAAGATTTTGGTTTTGTTGAGCAAGGGGGTTGTCAAGCTTGATGGCCCCCAAGTCAATAAGGTCTTGAACGATGTCTTTGAATACATGGAAATTATTGATATCATGCCCATTTTGCCTATGGTAAGGACAAAAAAAATATTCTCGATAATGTTTTCCATGTTTAGCGGGATCATCTGGTCTGATTTTGGGCAATGCAAGTTTGTTTGTGTCGTACAACCTTCAGAAGAGGGAAGCATATGACTCGGCCAAGGGAGTGTATTGGTGATTTTGTCAGATAGACTATCATCGGGGATGGTTCTCCATAGTTGGCACTATGTTTTGCATAGCTTGAGTTACTGAGGGTACCGCATGATAAGAAATTTGTTGCGGTGGTTGTTGCATTGATTGTTGTTGAGCCATTATCGATTGGCTCATGACCACTTGATTAACATGATTAGGCTGATTGGTCGGAGTGGCTTGTGTTGATTTTGATTGGCCAAAATAATTACTTTTATATTGGCCCTTGTTTTGCCATTCCTTTTTTCTAGGCTTAAGAATGTCCTCTTGGATTTTTATCTCCTCGATGACACTAGCCTGTGCTAGAGCTTCTTCAAATGAATGATATGTCTGTAATTGAAGCATCCAAGAGATGGGTTTTAAACAACTCTTGGTAAATAGTTTGATAAGCTCTTCCATTGGTAGGGTGAATGGCAACTTGGTAATGATGACCCTCCAATGGTTTCCAAAATCATAGATAGACTCATCATCATGTTGTCTTAAAGCATACACGTCGAACAATGAGACTTTCTTTCTAACATTTAGGACAAAACATTCAAAGAATAGGTCAACCAATTGTTCGAAAGTATAAATACTATGACTAGGCAATTGGTTGTACCACTCTATGGTGTCTCCTCCTAATGTCTAAGGAAATGTTCTAAGCATGAGAGCATTGTCATTTTGAATTCTAAAGCATGAGTGTACAAATGTGCTTACATGCTCTTTGGGGTCCTCAGTCCCCTTGAATTTATCAAACTTTGGCATCATGAAATCTATTGGATATGGTGGTGATGGTACCAAAGGATGAATGGGTTGGTTGATCATCTAATGTAGAGTTAGCTTCTAGTTTGTCATACCAGGAGTATGTTGTATCAACTGATCTATTTGTTGTTGCATGGCCTTGATTCTAGGGTCTTCCCCAGGAATGTGGAAGCCTTGAATCACCTGATGAGAAGGCATGGTGGAAAAATATTGTGGGGTAACTAGATGATGATGGGATTGATGATGATGACTAGGTGAGGTTGATGGAAATTGATGAAGAGGATATTGATGATGAATATGTGGAGAATGTTGGAATGGGGACAATGCATGGGGGCTATGGCTGGGTTGGCCAATGGGAATGGAATTGGTATGATTTGGTGGAGGAGTAGGGATGGAAACCATAGAATATTGTGGTACCCATGATGGACCTTGGTTAATGAGGGTGGGTTGAGTAGAAATTGGTAGAGGCTTAGGGTTCACTTGCACTTGTTGTTGAGCATCTTGATGTTGCTTAAGCAATTTGTTCAAATGTTCCCATGCTTCATGAATTTCTCTATCAATAGTGGAAGGTATGGAGGTAGATGGCATGGAATATGTGGCTAAGGGATAAGTTACACTTGGCATGGTAACTTGGGAGGTAGAAACTTGTGAAGCAACATTTACATGTGCTTCATACAAGGGGTTGGTGTAGGTGGATGTGTATGAAGATGGGATAGAAGTGCTAGGAGCACTTGGGTATTGGGAAATGGGTTCATGAGAGGAAGGTGCAACCGAGGCCTCAAAAAGAGGGTTAGTGTACACCTAGGTAAAGCTGGATGGTTGGGAATGAGCAAGTTCCTACTGTAAAGTAGGATCTTGTCTAGGTGAGTTGGGGACTGACTGTAAGACATAGTTAGCAGACTTCATAAGAGCTTCTACTTGTGCCATGTCTATGTGGGTAATGTGGTGATCAATGGTTGGTGAGGTTGACTCTATTTGGGGAACAACCATATGAAATATTGTGGGTGACATGGAATGTGAAGGACCTATAGACAAATATATCTGTGTCACATTTGGGGAATCTACCACAAAAGTGGTGGGGAAGGTGGATGAATTTTCCATGGAATTGTTTTGATTTAATGCTTTCTATTGATTTCTTGTTAATACCATAAGCAACTAAACCAAATACAAATTATGCAGTAAAATGTAATGCAGAATTGAAACTCCACAAAAATCAAATAGAGATAAATCAATGCTAAGTTTGTTCAACAAATGTGTCTTACCTCATTCATTGATTATCTCATTTTAATGTGAATTCATTTTCTTAGATTTTGATTTTGTGTGTTTCAATGTGCTAGTCTGAATTAAATGGGTGAATCCTATGGCTTGGATGGGGCAACGAGATTCTTGTTGGTGATGAAATCCAACAAGTTTTCTCGAGGGTAATCTAAGGTGTCTAGGGGTAGATATTGGTGGATGGAGATGAAAGCCACCATCACCAAATCTCAAGCAATGGTTGGTGATGAAATCCAACCATTACTGTTTAATGTGAAGCATGAAGTGTGTGATTCTTTTTAAAAGTTTCCAATTTTCTATTGTGTGCATACAATGTTAGAAAAATAACTACTTTCGATAGTCTAAATCAGAATCCAATATCCAAAATACCAATTTCTCCAAAGGATGTAAAGTACACCGCTTAAGACCGCTCTCTAAACAGAGGAGGGTTCATATACTCCTCTACCTGGAATCACCCAAATGCAGGGATACTTTTGGTATCTTGACACTATTCCTATTTAGACTTACAAAAATAGAAATCTCTAACCCTAGGATGCAAACTAATGTATGCGCTTAATAGTTCAAATGCAAACAATAATGCAACACACCAAAAAATTAAGAAATATTTAAGCAAAAATGTGTTGATGAATGCAATGATTAATCTAATGCCTAAGATGCAACTAAAATGATTTGTTTTTACCATATTTATTAATGATGTTCATTTTAATCCAAAAATCTAAAAAAAATGTAAAAGTGCCAGAATACGTAAAAATAGAAAGTTAGGGTTTGATAGTAAACTTACCCAGAAGCCTACATTTTTGCCTCAACTCTCTATAAAATACCCCTGGGTATTTTTGAAATGCACCTGGATGTTTCTGGATGTCCCTCGAGTGCTACAAGGCATTTGCACACCTTCTGCAACCTTCTACGAATCCTCAGAAACCCTAATCCCATGAAAACTATGAAATCTACATTCCTGAAAATCCTGCAAGATGAGATAGAAAATAACAAATTAGTCAACAAGGTAAATCAGAATGAGAAACCCTTAGGGGGTCCCACCGTGATCGCCATTTGTAGATGCAAAAGCGAAACACCAAAAATATATATACAAGATAAATTGAAATCAAGACCCAATATTGCACAAAAAAAGATGCTTTTATTAATATGGGGGGAGCCTCAAATCTCCAATGTTACAATGAAAGAATTGATTTCTTTGATACAAATGTTTACAATAACTAGGGTTCTCTAAAACCCTAGTGAACAGTGTTGGTGGTGTCTTCAATCTCACTTCTGATCCCAATAGGGGTGAGTGGGCTTCGTGCTTATCCAATACTAGGCCACTCCAGCTTAAACAACTACACAATGCTTATGTATCTTCCCAAACCTGCACACAAACAATAACAACAAAATATTAGTAGCAACTATGAGGGCTCCACTGTGTGAGACCCTTAGACATGAAACAACAAACCCTAGTTGTGCAATAGAAATACTATAAGCAGATATGAGAAGATTAAAATAAATATAACAATGAAAATATTTACCTTGTTGAACTTGTCATTTTTTGATCTATGATTGTTGTTACAAGGAAGTGGTGCGTGGATGCCCTAGCATCACCCGAGGGCTTTGCTAGTCTTCAGCAATAGGTTTTGAGATGCCCGTGGGTGCTCGGTAGCAATAGGAAATACTCGTGGGTGCTTGGGGATGGTAGGAGGTGCCCAACGGTGCTTGGCATCAAAAGGAAGCACCTAGAGGCATTCGAGAGCTAGAGGTGAAGATCTACAGAAGTAGATCTGGCTGAGCAAGAAGAGTGGTGATGGATGTGGAGGTGAGGGTGAGCGAGGATGGATAGCGAATTACTCAGGTACAACTCAGATGTGAACTACTTAGGAAAAAACTTAGGGGTTGAGCCATCAAAATGGCTCCTATTAATAATCCACACTAGGGTATGTTAGGGTTTGAATGACACGAATTGTGTGGCTCAGATTAAAACACATCGAAGGGTGGATATTAATTTTGGGTGTGTGGCATGGATTGATGTAGATGGATGGCTAGGATTAAGTCAAATCGGATGGCTGGGATTTATTTACATATATAATATTTATATTTATTAAATATATATAAATATAATATTAAAATATTAATATTAAACATATATTTAACAAATATGCCTAAATATATATAAATAAATGGGTAAAATGGTGGGAAGACCTGGATGGATGACAAGTGGCTAGGTTTTGGTGTCTAGACATTCATCTAAAAAGTCCACAACAATAGGATGAATTGTTTTTAGTGATGCTATGGATTAATTGATCCATAATAACTTGGCCTTTGCACTTGCATTATGCTAATTGATAATAGTATATAGAGGATTCATGGGTGGAAGTTATATCATCTTGGAATTTAATAGTTTCTTAAGGATGGAAGAAATATTTTGATATATTTTAGTAAAATTCTTCTTAGGTTTTTATTGTTTAATCAAATCTGTTCACAATATTATTTTAGAAATTATCTATGAAATCATCACCTACTACATGTTTGTTCTTATATTGATACTTAGAGGTTTTCTCCTCTTCTTTATTAAGTTTTAATTGTATTCTCCTTATAAGTTTGGCTTCTACATGCCTAACTAAATCTATAAGTTGTTCAAAAGATACTATAGTGGTAGTCTCTAACTCATAAGATATTTAATATTGGAGGTTGCTAATGAAGATATCCAAAAGGTATTTAGGAGGGGGAATAAATTGAATTTTCCCTACTATTTTTCACCACTTTATCAAGAAATCAAAATAACTTTCAATTTTGATTGTTTAATTTTATGCAAATCTCCAAGGATAACATTTTTCTTAACATAGATGACAAAAATTTTAGTTGTTTCTTCAAAAATCTTAAGGGAATGGTAGAGTAGTTGATAATACCATTTTAGGACAAAACCAAAAGGGTTTTTGGTAAACATTTTTAATAATAACATATCATCATAAGCAATATCATGACAAGAAATACAAAATACGCTAACATGTTAATAGGATTTTCCATACCCTTATGCATAGAAAATTGTGGTGCTTAAAACTTAAGAGGGTATGGATGACTTGCTATCATTGGACCGAATGGTTGGCTACACATATCTCTATGAGAGTATGTATAACTAGGGGCCTGAATGGTATCCATATGTTGAACAAGTTGATTTATCATAATGACCAACTTTTGAACCTCAAGGTCATGATTAGTAGGCTATAAGACCAAAGGTGTTTGATTATAGTAAGGTAGATTTTTTCCAAAATTATTTGGAGCTTGACTATATGTGTTTGATGTAGAGATTTGTGCAAAATATTGGTTTATATAGGAAGTGTTAGAAGGAATATTATCATAAGGGTTATGCAATTTTTTTAGAGTAAGGATAATAATGTATATTTGTTTGTTGAGGTATAAAATAACTATTATTGATTCTTATTGGTTCCTCAAAATGTTGTATAGAGGTAGGGTTACCTATAGTGGGTGGAAATTGAGGTATCCCACCACCTATGGTTGTAGTAACAATTGTAGAATTAACATATTTTACACTTGATGTATTAGGACTAAGGGCATATGGATTAGTATTAAATAAAAGATTAATGTTCATATTTGATAGGTAAGGAGATATAGAACTATAATTAGAGGCTTGAGGTGTGTTTGAGGGTCCTCTTTTAACAAAAATAATTTCTCTTTCTAAAGCTTATACCATGATTTATTTGTTATGCCTTAGAATAACTACATTGTGGTTGAAGGTTAATCTACCATGAGCATCGTACTTAGTATTAATGAAACCTATGAGTAATCATCATATTATTCTTCAAAATTAGGATTTGCCCTAGAAACTTAGTTTTTATTGTCATCTCATAAGAGAGGTTTATTAGGATCTCTAATTTACTTTCCACTATGAATATTATATGCTCTATAAGCCATAGGGTCTGAGGATTGAAATTAATTAAAGGGTTTAAATTAGAAGAAAAAAATTCTCTCAATATATCCTCCTACTATACCTTAGGAGGGTCTCCCAATATACTTGCTCTCCCTATATACCCATCACTACATGGAAGAAGCTCTGTCCCCTCAATATGCATGGTCATACATAAGGGCAGACCTTGAGGTATATGGATAAGGAATGGTACAATGATCAACTACACCTAAATATGTAGCCAATAATAATATGAGAGATAAGAGGTACTTGTTAATATTGATTAGGTTATCTAATCTATATAAACAAGATTAAATTGTCTTATTTAAGTTTAAATAATTCTTATCTTTAATTAGGTGATATTTTTAAGATATAATAAGTTGTTCATGTAAGGTTCATCAAATATATAGGCATGCAAAATTAGGAATCTATGAGATATCCTTGTGGGGATCCTACCCTTAATGTTGAGTTTTTTTTTAATAATGTAAGAAGTCTAAGATTGATGAATTATTTTGAAAACATGTAAGTTTATCTTAAGATCTAAGTACTAAAACAATGAAATAAACTATGTATGATCTTCACTTTAATGCACACTACCACTAAATTTGCAAGAAAGTAGACTTTTGTTTTTAGACAAGGGATCAAGAAGGATGCACTATAAAAGCTAGCCTAAATGCAAGTCTACATGTAATTTCAATTTTAATGCCTAAGTTAATAGAGCAAATAAAGAAATCAATGTAAAAGTTCTTTGAATTCCTCATTTTCTTTTGTGTTAAAATGAAAAGTAAACCAGAGCTATTTTAGAGGTTCCTTGATTTTATTACCTCTTTAGTATTACCTAAAATAAAATAGAAAGCTTAACATAGAAAAAATAGTCAGGGATTTAACCACTTGAATGAAAACCACTATGATTACTAAGGAAATTACCTTAGCCAAAATTTGAGGTAAAAATATGTCTGGAGTTTGTAGATTGTGATTTTGTGTTATCATGCTTCTTGGAGTCTAATCACTATTTTGGAATACCTATAAAATAAAAATAACTAGGCAAGGATATTAGCTTTTGGAGGGTCCTCTAGATGGAGGAAATAGAGAGAGTTTCCTTCTTCCAAAGTCAAACCCTTGAGGTCCTTTTAGTTGACCAAAAATAAATATAGGAAAGTGACCATATATGCATATGCAACAAAATTTCACCCTGAAAGGGGTATGGCATGATTGCACCTTGAAATATAAATGTAGGAAACAAGTTGTAGGATTATAAAATTTATAGATACAATAATATGTCCAACTATAGCAGAATCATGCCTTAATATGATAGAGCATGATTTCACCCTATGTGTAGAAGGAAGGATGGTTAAGTATCAACAAATATATTTTCTATCTAAACTAGGAGCATAATGATAAGGGACCAATAGGAGTTATAAAAATATTGTAGTGTAGGGATCTACTTGTGGAAACAATTAAGGCAAGTGTATCAAGTAGAACCATGCCTTATATTACACAATACATGTTTTCACTTTAAGGATAAAATAGAAAGAAAAAGGGTAAATTTAAACAACAAAAGGGATATTAGGGAGTAGGGTTGGCATGAAAACTAGCACTGAATGAGCAAAAGACATGCCTAAAGGTTCCCAACCAACATTTAATGGTTGTCCTCGACCTGGAGGGGCAGAGATGATCGATCTTTGGAGAAGGTCAGCTCCTGAAGTTCCAACTACCTACATCACAAAAGAAAAAAGGTGGAAAACAGAGTGAGAAATAAGTGAAAGGAGGTCATACTAGAAATTAATAAGGATGGAGTGCAGTCACATCAAGACATACTCCTCCAATGTCATTGATGCAAACAACCAATGAACCATCTAACAGATCAGCCCATCCCACCAATCACTCCTCCTTCTGCTCGACATACAAGGATGAATTCTAGAACCAGTTGGGTGGGTGCATAAAATCTAGATAGAAAAATTAGAGTGCTCCCATCCAATTGGCTTTAGCAAAAATAAACCTTGACCTCCAATGGTGAATGCAAATTCTAGAACCACCCAGTCAGACCCACAAAATCTAAATAGCATAATTAAGTAGACCAACTCAACTAGCCATCGTAGAAATAAACACTCATGCAAAGGCAAAAAAAGAAGGAAAGATAGATAGAGGAACAAAACAGTACTTCACTATTATTTATAGGTGATGAAATATTACATATGAATTATAAAGTTCATAGAGGCACCCTTTGAATGGCAAAAATTCTGCTATTTATAGATTATTTTACGTTGAATTTAGATTATAGCATTGATGGCATTGGGTAAGAGGATCATTTTGGAATAGTTGAAATATATTTTGATATTTTTCTTTTTT
The DNA here is from genome assembly GCA_028583015.1 of Wollemia nobilis. Lineage (NCBI taxonomy): Eukaryota > Viridiplantae > Streptophyta > Pinopsida > Araucariales > Araucariaceae > Wollemia > Wollemia nobilis. Next base: position 507,023 of record JAQPPZ010003287.1, on the reverse strand, counting down.
AAGAATGATGAATAATCGAAGGAACTTAGATTTTTCTGCACATATCTGGACCCTTGATTGCTTTTTTTGGACCTATTCAGGAAATAAATTCCATATACTCTACCAAGCATCTAAGAAATATATCTATTCATTGTAGGATGTTCGTATTTCCTATTACTCCTAGTTAGATCATACTAGGGTGACTAAGGTCATTAATGGTCCATTATACAACTTCCTTTCTTTGTGATGCCAACTCCAATCAGGGACACACCATTTTCTCAATATTTTGCTCATCTTTTGAGGATGGAGGATTCAGCTCAATCTTTTGATGCTACTTCCCCAAAGTTTCATCCATTTTTTGTGATAGAGACTTGGGATTTGTGATTACTCTGTTGTAGCCCAATCCTTATATCTGAATATTTGGGATCCCATTATTCTATCCAATGGTTGGGATGAGGATTTTGGATCCTCCTTTTGAGCCTACCTCCTTCCATTCTTCTATTCAATTCCAGTCTTGAAGATTTTTTCTTTCACTCATTTCTCTAGATTTGATAGTTTGCTTCTCCCATCAAGCATTCCAAAATTGGGTAGCTCTTAAGGTGTCATAATTAAAAAAGGAAGAGCGGGTGAATAGGCACAAAATTTCACCCACATTCTTAGTGACTTTTAGGGCTTTTTCAACTTGTGAAAAATAACCCAGATGGATCAATAAATATAAAAATCAGGTAGAGAAATGAGAAAAAAGGGAGAAATTTTGGGTATGAAAATGTGTGAAAGAATAAACACATTTAATAGGGTGAAGAATAGGGTGGATAAAATGGAATAGGGGCACAATCAACAAGAGCTAATGGGAAAAACAAGGAAAATAAAGCTATATAGACATGAAAAATATGACCAACACAGAGAGGATTGTTGTAGATAAGAGTAGCAGGAAGGCAAGCAGTGGAAGCAATAAGAAAATACTTGAAAATATTACTATGAAGCATGCACATGGAGAAGGGAAAATAGGGAAAGGCAAAGATAGTGAAACCTTTGTTACCAACTAGCAAAATTATAGGCAACAAAAGGAGAGAGGATGATGGAGGGGAGGAAAGGGTGAGGAAACATGGAAACACAAAAGGAAAAGCAATATGAAGCCTATCAAGTGAAACCTATAGGGCATATACCCTTCTTCATAAAGAATTCTCTCAAATTAAATCTTCCTAAACGTAATCCATTGCATACCTGAGACATTCCAAGAGAAAATTTTTTACCAATGTTGCTAATCTCTTCTATCCTAGACCTTCTTCTTAACATGATCCAGCAATGAGCCTCTTTTACTGAGTTTTATCAACTAGGAATATATTTCACTTTAATTATGGTTTTTATTTTACACTCTACGGACCTACTTGCATCCCATCACAAGGGTTATTTATAACATGCTTTTCTTACTTGATTTATTGAGTTCCAAGGCTTGTTGCAGCTCTCGATAATGAGCTAAGAGGCCTTGAAAGTTTCTAAATGTATCCATTGGGATATGGGGTCACAACTACAATGGATAGAGGAACAGAAAACTAGGAATAAAAATGAAGATGAAAGGGAATGTTAAATTTTCAAGAGATCCCTTTGGAAAATTCTTTCCTAAAGCAAAATACCTACAAGCTCCAAATAGCATGATGACACCTTACCAATTGGCTATGCATTAGGTACAACTTTATTTATTTACCACAAAAATATGATTTTCTAGGCATGCCTAAACCTTTAATGCCTATTCTATTCATCCTTTGACTTTGCAATATCCAGACTAAATCACATTAAATCTAAGCCTATGCTTGTGTGGGCTCATAATCACCTCACAATTCTTCTTGCTTTACCCTCAAAAATTAAGATGGTAATTACCTTTACCATTCTATTCCATATTTTGGGTGGTGATCTATCAGTGGATAGGTTTTTGAGACCATATTATTGCACCAGTCTCGCAAACAACTTCTTTTTTGGTGGCTCCCCCATCAATACAAGCTTTGAGGAGGAGAAACTTGTGTCAAGTTGTGATTGTTGCTACCTTCCTACTAACATTTTTTAGCTCTAATGGCTTCCTCATAAAGTTGGATAAATATTTTCTCCTATATTTACATAGGAGGAGCACCATATCAGGACTGAAGGCCTAGACGTAGAACAAGTGCGCTTGGGTTGAGGACGGGAGGAGTGAACTTGGAATTTTTTCTAGCTGCTACTAAATGATAGCATAATGTTTATATTTTATTCATTATATTTGTAGAACCTACTATAATAGCATCTATTCTAAGTTGGTGACTAACCACATATGGTTAGGGGAGTTGGTTACTTGTTGGTTATTCCAACTACCTCCTCACTGTACTATATATTGGCACATCATACTGAATACAAATTTAATGCTTATCATAATTCTCACATGGTATCAGAGCATGTATGATTTTTTAACATAGTAAAAGAATTTATTAGGGTACAAATACCAATAAATACTCTTGAATTGGAAGCTATAATTAGGTGGTATGCATTTCAAGGCAGCAACATTCTACATGTATTTTGAGGTAGCAAATTTCTACACAAAATTTAGCATCTAACATTCTAGGTGTAGGTAGACAAGGTATAAATACTAAGGAGAAGGATCCTTGAACTCAACATGAACCTCAAGATGATGCACGAACCTCAAGGTAAACATGTGGTGATTGGTTGATGTGGATTATACATAGATATCGAGGTGCATGTGGCAACTACTGATCTAGTAGGCTGGTGATGTGGCAACTACTGATGTGGAATATTGTGTGGCATTCTAGGTGGCTGACATGGCTTATGGGTGACATGCCAAAAAGTGGTCGGTTATCTACTGAGTCATAGTCTCCTCGATTTCCTTAGGGAAATTGATAACCTACATAGGGTGATTTGTTTTTACATTCCTCTGTAATGCACCTCACAGTGCATGTGGGATAAATATTTCCAAAAAAAAATTCTTCTACTTTCTAGTGAAGAAGAATTTAATACAAAGGTTGTTCACCATTTCTCCTATTTGCAGCATTATTTGGACTAGTTGGCTAGGCAGTGTCAAGGCATTGGATGATAGGAGGTCAAGGGTTCAAACCCCATGGACCCTAAAAATATTTTTTTTGCAACCGTGCATTGGAGGAGGGCACAAATAGAAGGTCTTGGCATTCTATTCTCATTGATCGTGCTATCTCAACTAGCTAGTCATACGAGCACCAAGGTGTTGGTATGAGGCAGGTCGGGGGATCAAATCTTGCTTGCTCCAAAGTGAAAAATATATTTTTTGTAATTTTTTGTAATTTTTTTCTATAAGAAAGCAATTTTTTTTTTGCAAAAGACAAAGACAGAGCATTCCAAGGTTTTTTTTAATACTTTCCAAGTTCATTTTTTTTCAACCCAAGGAGCATTAATTTGTTTATTTTGTAAACAAAAATGGGGGACCAAACAATATTCTTATTTTGTAAAATTCTAACACAAGGGGGGAAATTGTGAATATTAGTTTTTTGCATTTTCAAAACAATTTTTTTGCAAAAATCATTGTAAAAATGTGCATTTTCGATTGCATTCAACACCTTAAAATTGGCATTGTAGAATAGGTGCATTTTTGGTGGAATCCAACACCTATCTTCAAAATTTGTGGACACTTTTGATTGTATGCTGCATTTAATTTCTTTTTTTTGCACATACATCATAAGTTAAAATTCAAAAGGACATAAGACCCCAAATTTTAAATCCTTTTGTGCAATTTATTGCACAACATTGTTTGATATATATGGTACCTCTGGCCCACACTTACAAGTAAATTTGTCATGCTTTGGGCTACTATATCTAATGCCTAACATAGCTGCAACAATGACATTTGAGTTACTTTTCTCTATAAATCATCAAGGAGAAATAAGAAAAGCCAATTGTATTTTGATATTCACTCCATCAAATACCCTAATTAATTCCTATTGTTTGACTTAATTTCCTCCAACTAATAATCATTTTTTTGAAAGGGTTTTTAGGTAGGTGCCATCAATTTGAGTGAATTCCCTTTCACATACTCTTTGTAGTATATAGAAAGGGGGACCATTTTGGTGAGATAAGGAACCTTCACAATTCCCTTTCAAATTCATAGTTGCTTAAAGGTTCCAATTTTTCTCCATGGAAAACCAAAATGAGAGCGATTCTACAAGTTGAATATTTGTGGGATGTAGTGACTGGCACTTTAAAATGACTCGATACACCAGGTACATATCAGGATGAATATGATAAAAATGATAAAAGGTACCTCATTTTTATCATACTTGCCACTACTGATGAGATACAACCTCACATTTGTGATGCTAAAATTGGTAAATATTCTTGGGATGCATTAGTTACCATATATGAAAGGAAGAATCAATCCATAATTCTTAACCTTCAATCTCAACTTCATACTCTCAGCATGAATTTTGGTGAATTAGTAGAACTATTCCTATGTAGAGTGTTAGAATTGAAAGCCAAGTTGAGTATTTTAGGAGAAGCGATAGAGGATAAACTATTTACTTCAGTCATTTTGAGAGCTTTGCCAAACTCCTAGAAGGTGTTGATAACATCCCTTCAAGTATCCATAAGATAAGTTACTTTTGTGGAGTTGGTAAATTTGCTTCAAGCTGGGGAGGCAAATCAACTTCAAAGAGACGATGTGACAGATGATGCACTTTACTCAAAATAGGGGTCCAAAATACAGGGTAACTTTTAGAAGGGAGGATCTTATTCCAAAGGTTTCAAAGGTAAGCAACCTCAACAAGGACAAAATAAATATTATAAGATTTGTGATATGGACAACCATGACACCGATAGGTGTTGGTTCAAAAATAAAAAACTATAAGACCAAGGTTAAAAGAAATAGGTCAAGTGTAAACCATAGAAGAATAATAAGCAACCGGAGGGAAATGTTGCTTATGAGAAATTAGACTTAGACTCTAAGAGAGCACACAATGTGCTCATGACTCACACAGGTTCTTAGAAAAAGCATCCTATGTAGTATATTGATTCTAGATCCAATTAACACATGACTCGTGATAAATCATGGTTTGAGACATTTGAGGCTAAGGAAGGTAAACCAATTACCATTGTTTATGATAAGACCTACCAAGTCCAAGATGAAGGAAATATTTCCATCACTCTTCCAGATGGAAAATGTCAAACTGATAAAGTCCTCTATATTCTAGGATTGGCAAACAATTTATTGTTAGTACCTAAAATCTTGGGTAAAAACATGGTGGTTGATTTTAGAGTTGAGTATGGAATAAAGTGTTGCTTCATCACCAGGAAGGGCAAACATGTAGCAACAACTTCCTACAAGCATGGCTTATTTGCTTTAGATGTCATTTATTCACCTCATGTTTCCATGACGATGAACACAAAAGAGGCCACTTCTCTTTGGAAAAAACAATATGGCCATATAAGTTTAGGATATTTACTTGAGTTAAGTAAATATGAAATGGTGAAAGGTCTTCCCAAACTTTCATCCACTTTTTCGATGTGCTTGGATTGCTTAGCAAGAAAGCAACATAGGGTACCTTTTAATTTGAGCTCATCACGAGCCAAAAGACCATTGGAGTTATTACATACTGATATGTGTGATCCTATGCCAAATAATTACAGGAGAAAGAGGCATTTTCAATTTTTCATTGATGACTACTCATGGAAGATGTGGGTTTTCTTTCTACAACTGAAGTTAGAGATTTTTTTATATTTTTAGCAATTCAATAAGTGTTGAGAAGTAAGCAAGATGTTCTATTAAGACCCTCCACTCAGATCGAGGGGGAATATACCTCAAAATAATTTTCCACATTTCTTAATTCACATGGGATTAAGAGGTAGCTTACAATAGCCTATACTATGCAATAAAATGAAGTTGCTAAGAAGAGGAATTGTTCCATAATTGAAATGGTTTGTTGTATGCTTACAGGGGTACATATTGAGCAACAGTATTGGGTAGAATCTATTAGTACACCAATGTACCTCCTAAATAGAGCATCCACAAAAGCTCTTAAGCGAATGACTCTAAAAGAATCATGGAGTTATAGAAAACCCTCCATTTTTCATCTAAGGATTTTTGGGTGTAAAGCATTCATGCACATTCCAAAAGAGAAGAGAAAGAAGTTATATGAGAAATCCTTATAGTGTATTTTTCTTGGTTATGTTGAGCATTCCAAGGGATATCTTTTGATATATCCTAAAACCAAGAAAACACACACCAATAGATATGTGGTATTTGATGAATATTTCACACTAGATAATACATCTTCAGTTGTATACCTAGATGAAGAGGAGCCTAAGAAAGAGACTCCTCCACATAAAAATGTTTCCAAATGGTATACAAGTACAATGAGAGATTTAAAATTGACTACACCTCCAGATCTATCTTTATATTGACCTCACACATAAAGTATGACTCAAAAAATGAGACCAGAAGCATAAACTTAAGTAGAAACATCAACTTCAGAGGTTGATGATATTTGTCAACACTTTGAAGAACTTTTTGTAGATGTAGAGGAAGATAGAGAAGAATATATGGATGTGGATGATGATAGGATTTTTATGTCTTCATTGGATGAACATGAACCTACCATAATCCAATATGCACTTAGTGAGCCTCAATGGAAGGCAGCTATGGATGTAGAACATATGTCTCTCATCAAAAATAAAACTTGGAAGTTATTTGATCTGCCTTCAAGAAATAATCCCATTGGCTATAAATGGGTATACAAAATGAAGTATAAGGTATATATAATGATATATAAGCATAAATCCCACCTTGTTGCAAAGGGCTATGCACAAAAAGAAGGCATTCACTATGAAGAGAATTTTTCATCCAAAACTAGAATGACTACCATTCGTGTATTTTGTGCTATGGTAGCTCAGTTCAAATGGAAGATACATCAAATGGATGTCAAAAGTGCCTTCTTAAATTGTGATCTCAAGGAAGAAGTGTACATGACTCAACTAGAAGGATTTGTGGTTGAATACCAAGAGCAAAAAGTCTACAAATTGGTTAAATCCTTGTATGGATTAAAACAAGCTCCATGAGATTGGTACATAAAAATGGATAATCACCTATTGTAGCATGGATTCAAGAGAATTCCTTCAAAATGTAATAGCTATATCAAGAAAAATGGTTCTAAAATAGTGATTTTAGTAATCTATGTTGATGATCTTATTATCACTTGTAGTTAAGATAAATTGATAGATGCAGTGAAAAGTGACTTGAAAAAGTTATTTGAAATGATATATCTAGGACTTCTTCATTATTGTCTTGGTTTAGAAGTGGCATAGAAGAAGAATTGTATCATAGTGATATAGAATAAATATGCCAAGACATTAATTGAGAAATAACACATGACTGATTGTAAGCCTAAAGCAACTCCAATGGAAACAGGGCTACAATTATCATGATATGATAAATCTCCATAGGTAGATGGTACTCTCTATCACCAATTGATTGGGAGTCTCATATATCTAACCAAAACTAGGTAAAACATTAGTTTTACTGTGAGTTATATTTTGAAGTTCATGTAGGAACCTAAGGATAGTCATTGGAAAGCAATGAAACAAGTTCTTCATTATGTTCATGGCAATACAGAATAAGGCTTAAAATACAAGAACAATGACAACTTCTTCTTGCAATTTTACACAAACTCTGATTATGCCAGGTCATTTGATGATAAGAAATCCACTTTTGGATACATTTTTAATCTTGTCTCCGGTCCTATCTCTTGGCATAGTAAAAATTAGTAGGTTGTTATTTTATCATCTATAGAGGTAGAATATTATGTAGTACGTGGAGCAATCTGTGAGGTGATATGGTTACATCACATTCTTTCAAGTATTGGTCTTCCTAAGAACCTTTCAATTCACTTATTTTATGATAACCAAGGTGTTTTGAAGCTCGTCAATAATCCAATGTTTCATGAATACACCAAACACATTGACACTTAATGTCATTTCATTCAATATGAAGTTCCAAAACATAAGATATAGCTCCAGTACATTCCCATCGATGGACATGTTGCGGATATTTTTACTAAGTCATTTAGATGTGCCAAATTTGATTTGTTTTACAACACTCTTTGTATTTCAAAATAATGTAATAAGGGGGGATGTTAGCATAGTGTTTATATTTTATTACATTATATTTGTAGCACCTACTATAATAGCACCTATTCTAATTTGGTGACTAACTGCATAAGGTTAGGGGAGTTGGTTACTTATTTTTTATTCAAACTACCTCCTGACAATACTATATATTGGCACATCATATTGAATATAAATTTAATGTTTTTTGTAATTCTCACACTAAATTAGATGTTGAAGTCTACCACACTCTCAATAGGGTTCCTCTTGATGAATGTGAACTAAGTTAGTATTTGGAAGATGTCCTCAATTTCACCAAATGCTTCCAAGAGAGCTTTAGCCAAATATGCCCATGTGAAGATGGTTTTAGGCTACAGGGTTTTGTACCAGAGTCATGCTCTACCCTGAAGAGAAGTGACCAGTAACCTAATAATGACATATTCATACATGATATTGTTAAGGGTCACCAAAGAAGCCATATTTTCTAGATGCACCATCACACATTCACTAACGTCATCATAATTTGGTAGAAATTCTAGTGTAGCTTCAGGGATATCATGCAAATGGGGAAGGCATAGAGGAATTTATCATTCCAACCAAGGAAATTTTGTTGGATTATTGTAGCACCAATCCTTCAAAACCTTTAAATATACCACAAGGTTGAATTCAGCCAGATGAGCACGCTATCATCCCTTGCAAGGTCATAGCTTCCCATAAAACCTTGGGTCCTATGGAAAATGAAGAATATCAACATAAAAAGGCAATTGATCTCATGATGTGGATATACTATGCAATCAGAGTCACCAGGTGATTTGCCAATATTTGGGTAAACCAAAGAATCATCAAACTTTGGTTTCCTTAAACATGAAAACTTAATGAGTTCGCCAGCAGAGTTTCCAAAACCTATTGGTATGAAAATTAATACCAAATACGTGAGAGTTGTACCTGAAGGTTCTTGACCAATATTGAACATTCACTCTGACTCTGGAGGATCAAACATGATCAATATTTGGAGAAGGTCATCTCCTGAAGTTCCAACTACCTACATCGTAAAATGGAAAAGGGGGAAAAGAGAGTGAGAAATAAATAAATTAAGGTCATAGCCAAAACTAAAAAGGATGGGGTGTGTCCGCATCAATACATACTCCTCCAATGTCCCTAATGCAAATAACTAGCATACCACCTAATAGATTAGCCCTTCCTGCTAATCACTTCTCCTTGGATTGACATACAGGGGTAAATTCTAGAACCAATCAGGTGGGTGCATGAAATCTAGATAGTAGAATTAGAGTGCTCCATATGATTGGATTTAACAAAAGAAAATCTTGACATCTAATGGTGAATGTAAATTCTAGAGCCAACCAATCAGACCCATAAAATACAGATAGTATAATTAAGCAGACCGACTCAAGCAGTCATCGTAGAAATAAACACTCATGTAAAGGTAGAAAAAAAGGAAATACAAATTGAGAGATCAAACAGTAATTCACTATTATTTACAGGCGATGAAATATTACCTATGAATTGTAAATTCCATAGAGCCACATTTTGAATGGCAAAAATTTTGTTATTTATGGATGATTTTACATTTAATTTAAATTATAGCATTGATGGCATTGCATGGGAGGATTATTTTAAAATAGTTGGAAGATCTTCTGATATTCATTTTTTTTTAAGAATGGTGGCTATCTGGAGGAAGTTAGATTTTTTTGCATAAATTTGGACCCTCAATCACTTTTTCTGGACCTATTCAGGAAATAAATTCCATCTACTCTTCCCTTTTGAGCATTTGAGAAGTCTATCTATTTGCTACAAGGTGTTAGTATTTCTACTTACTCCTTGTCAGCTCGTACCAGGGTGACTGGGCTCATTAATGGTCTAGTCTATAACTTCCTTTCTTCATGAAATCAACTCCAATTAGGGACATGTTATTTTCTCAATCTTACACTCATCATATTTTGAGGATGGAGGATTTGGGTTAGTCTTTTGATGTTGCTTTCCCAAAGTTTTATCTATTTTTGGGGATGAGGACTTGGGGTTGGTGATTACTCTGTTGTAGCCCGATCCTTCTATCCAGATTTTTGGGATATCATTATTCCATCCAATGTTTGGTATGGGGATTTTGGATCCTCCTTTTGAGCCTACCTCCTTTCATTCTTTCATCCTATCTTAGTCTTGAAGATTTTTTCTTTCGTTCGTTTCTCTAGTTTCGATAGTCTTCTTCTCCCATCAAGGCTTCCAAAATTAGTTAGCTTTTAATTTGTCATTATTCAAAAAAAGATGATTGGGTGAAGAGGCACAAAATTTCACCCACAATGGTAGGTTAGGATAAGAACAAGGACCAATACCAAAGATGGAAGAAAGTGAGATCTTATCCCTAAGCATAGGGCCAATAAAACCACACCTTTATATAGTAAAGATATATTTTTATCCTATGGACCTACACAGGGGGATACAAGGCCAGAGACTTTATTTTAATATTAGAAGAAAAGTAAGGAAGGTTTAGCAAGCTAAGGATTCAAAGCTAAAATTTTTCCAATGCTATAAAAATAAGGGCAACACACTAGATTGCCAAAATTTGAGCATATGAAGAGCGGTTATAATTAAAGAAAGAAGTAACTAATGATTAATCAAGATGTTAGCATGTGTAATAAATGAAATAAACACCAAGGATGTAGAGGGAAAGAGACAAAAACCAAGGAGAGATTGAATACTCTTCTTTAGTCTTCCCAAAATTTGTCCAAGCATTTGAATAAGAGCACTATGACCCCCATGAAAATTTATAATATGACAGAGAAAAGTGAGAAAGCAAAGAGTTCGAGTTTCTTTAGCTAGAACATGCTTAATAGAATGGGACCCCAAGGCCAAAATTTATAATTTCTTGGCCTTGGTAATGTGATATTGGAGCATTCATGAGTGATGGGAGAGGTAGGCAAGGATTCAAACTTAAATATTTAAAATGGTAAGGAGAATCCAAAAATGGTAGTTTTGGGGATGGGTTTCAATGGTGATTACTTGAGAGGGATGGCACCATAAATGCATCGAATATCAAGGGAGTGAAGGATCTAATATTTTTAGTCCTTGGCCTTATATCATGAAAATGTAGGTTAAATTTCACTATCGTGATATTGTGGATATGACCATTGGAAGTTGATCAAGTAGGGGAGAAATGATACCTTGAATTTTACCTAGAAATTTTTGTATGTAGAATCATGCCTTAACTTTGCAAACCATTATTTTTTTGAGTAGGAAAAATGCTTAGAACTTGAGGTTAGAATAGTTTAATAATGTCTTTTGTATGTTTGATGGATGATTTTAATAAATTGGATGGTCTAATTTTGGATGTCTATGGTGACCCCACATTCACTAGTCATTTCTAATAAGAATTATTCAAGCTACATGAGACACAACTTAAAATGAGCTTAGCACATCATCCACAAACCGATGGGTAAACTAAAATTGTCAACAAGTACATAGAAACTTATCTACATCACTTTGAATTTTAGAAACTAACTTATTGGGTCAAATGTATTTATTTTGCTAAGTTTCTATCACTCCAAAATGATACTATATAAAATAATTTATGAAAAACTACTACTATCACTCATCATACACTCTAAGAGTTCTAAGGTTTAATAAATAGATTTCACTCTCATGAAGCATGCACAACTACTATAAAATCTCAAATATAATTTGGTCATGGTGTAGAACCATATGCAATAGCAAGTAGATCAACACTATTTTGAGCATAATTTTAATATTGGGAACATGGTTTCTATATGATTTTAGCTCTACAAGTTGTCATTGCTAAAACTCTATGGCAATCAAAAGCTAGCACCAAAATTCTATGTTTAATGTAAAGTGCTCTAGCAGGTTGGCCTTGTGGCCTACAAGTTAAAATTGCTACCTTCTTCCATGATATATCTAGTTTTGCATGTATTATATTTAAAGAAGGTCCTTGGAAATTGTATATTGGTCCAATCCACACTACCCTAGTTGTATGAAGAAGGTTTGATCATCTTAAAACATGATAATATTCTAGATCAATATACACACACTTCACAACCACACTCTCACTAATATCTTAGTATAGTGGCATGGACTACAGCTAGAATATGTTAACTAGGAGTTGCTCCATCAACTACAATAATATTTTCGTCGCCTCAAACATTGAGAACAAAGTTTCTTGAATGGGGGTAAGTTAGGATCCTATCTAACACAACTATTACTATGTAATTATAGAGTGTTAGTGTTATTTTTCCATCATGGGTGTGGTGTGCATGGCCCCATTATGATGTAATATTTACTTTTATTGTACGTATGAGTTAGTATCTCGAGTCCCCTCTTTCATGTAGTCCTACCCTTTAGCATTAGGGTTAGGGTAAATAAGAGTCTATATAAGAATATGGGTTTAGAGTAGAAGGCATATCATATTTTCTTATTTTTGTATTGGAGCTCTACTTCTAAGGATTTTTTCCCCTCAAAGAGACCTATAATATTTGTTTTGATTAATTAATATAATTTTCTTGTTATTTCCATTTAGTTATTTCATATGACCACTTATGTTACTTTTATTTTTGTGATCATTTAGTTATTTTCAAGTCATGAGCATTTCCATTAATTCTTGCATTACTACTTTGGTTATGCTTGTATTTATTTGAAGGTTCCTAACATAGTCCTTCCATGCATGAATATGACCTAGTATCCCTGCCAACCACCATTACGACTTCTATTTCCAATCTCATACAAAAAATCTAGATTGAAGTACTTACCTCAAGGACAAGCTCATCCATGGGAAAAGAAAAAGATATGACAAATAAGAAGCCTCCTTCTAAACCTAAAAGACTTGAAGATATGTTCAATGAACCATATTAAATGGTGGATAAGGAAAGGTTTTATTTATCCCTAAAAGAGGTTAGGAAAGAGGCATTGAGAAATTTTAATTTGGGTACTAGAACCAATTTATTAGGTATAAACCAAGTTTAGACATTCAACCTAATAATGAACCTAGTACCTTTGGTCTAGAACTAACCCAAGTTGGTAGAAGCTTGTGTCAAAAGGTATGAATATGAGGGATGAAGCATCATACCTCTTCATTGAGAAGATTCATTTTACATTAGGGATATGACATCAACAAGATGCTAAATGTAGGTGGTCACATGCAATCTAAAAGCCCATAAATACTACTACTTACATGATCATCATTACTTAAGGGACTTCCTGGTATTGCATTTGAAGGATCTAAGCAATACATTAGACTTAAATATTCTATTGGATTTATAGCTCTTCAAGGATGATCTCTATTTTATGCTTTCAAAGATATCTATAATGTTAGATGAGAAATTATATGTTAGGATCTATCAAGAGCATATTTTTATTATTAATGCAATGGAGAATTATTCAATTCATTTTCAAATGATTTATTATGCAAAGTACATTACAAATAAAAAAAAATGGATAGTTGAGGGATTTCAAGGATGACAAGAAGTTTACATACACATTGTACCTAGTTAGGTTGATCTTATACCAAAAGGAGTGGTTCCCATCCTTATAGTTTAATAAAATGTGACCCAACAACAAACCACTCCCCATGATGGATTACTCATGCACCTTGGAAAAAAGTGGGAAATATGCCATACCACTTATATAATGTAGTATATCATCCCATAATTGTGAACTCAAAAAAAAAATCCCAATATTGTCAAAAGAGACAGAAAACTTGCTCAAGGTTGAAGAATGGCCAAATGGGGACTTTACATGGGAAGACACAAGTCCTCCATCCATATTTTTTTATTTATGGCTATAGCTTTTGAGCTAAGTACATTTTTTCCAACCACATGCTCAATCTTGAGTACATCAACAAAAATATTCTCAAGGGTAAAAAATGATAACCATTTACCCTACAAAATAACAAATAATTCAAATCATTCACAAGTTGTGAGAACTACATCCAATTATTGAAGAAAAATCAAGAAGCATGGGTCTCAAATATTTAATGGATGTTTGGTCTTATGATCTAGAGGGGTATTTTTGGAGATAACAAAAAGCAAAAGGGTTGCATACCTTTAATGCACAAGAAAAGAGATATAAATTCAATGAGGTAAACCCATCTAAGGAAGTGGTCTTATCCATACTAGGGGAGGAGCAAGGATATAGGCATAAAATTTAGCAATGGTATTCCTACCCACAAGAATAGTTTACCTCTTATGTTGAGGCCAAAGTCGAGATGAATTTGACCTAGACTACAAAGCAAATCATTGGGTATTAAAGGCTTTAGAAAACTTGGGCTATTCATAGAGGACAATATTAGCTTGGGAAAAAATGATATTTAAAATAATAATGACCAAAATCCCAATATGGCATGGTCCTTTCAATGAACACTTCTTAGTAATATGGGACAAAAAATACAAAAGGTTTTTCGAGAAGCCAAGAATCGTATAAATATCTCATAAGGAATCATAATGGAAAGATCTACTACCACTATGCCTAAAATTACCATAATTACAACACCAAATCTACCAATGGTTAGTGTTGCAGTATGAGAGGTAGTCAAGGAGGGATTAAAAAGCAATAGGATGACCCTCATGGGTCATTTTTTGGAAAAATGGTAGTATAAATGGTTGCACTAGGTGCAATACCAAGCCATGAAACAAAAATTCCACTACCAAAAGAGACCATGCAAGGACTACCTCTACCCAATAAAGGAGAATCTCCTCAAGAAATACCTTTTCTTAGGATGGAGGCAACATAGGAAAATTTCAAAATACCATTTTCTTTACTAAGAGCATAACCAATGAGAAATTAGGGGTGTTTAATGAAGAAATTAAAAAAAGTAATGATAAATGGGCCTAACATAATCTCATTCCATAATAACACTAGTAATTCAAAAATAAAAACAACTTTATTGGTAATATTGAATCTCACTACATTCTCTATTGCATAGCATACTGTTTTATCATCAAAATATGAAATTACATAAGGCTCTTCAATACTCTTGATTTTTGCTCTCCTTAAACTCACAGGAGATGTAATATTTCATATGTTTTATATTATGACAAAGTATCTCATGATTAAATAGATTTATACTTCTAATATTGACACATCACACATGACTATTCACTTACACACATGACAACTTTCACTTATAACTCGTTGGTCACAAATCTGCCACAGGAAAGGATTTTGTACGTATACGTGCCCTAGACTTGGCCAACATTGAAAGGCCGAGAGAAAGAGAAGTCTCCCGGGCCAATCTCCAGAGAGGGTTGGCTCCCAAACTACTCTAAACTGGTTTTGAAGATAAGGATGCAGGAAAGAAATGGGAAAATGCAAAAAGAGAGGGAAATAACAGAAAGGGATGGAAATATGGCCACAGGCCAAAGTGTATAATTTGGGGCAGACTAACAGTAGGAATTCCACCAAGTTTTATAACAACATCTAAAAAAAGAAAGCAACATAATTAAACTCACACCTTTGTAGAGATAACCCCCAGATCGCATTCCAAAATCTACTCACTAACTAGCAACATTCGAATCCAAAATGTAGAATTCAGAACTTAACAGCAAGAACATGAGCATAAACAAAAATGACTTTAAAACCAGAAGGAAATCACACACATAAGAATGCTTGCAAAGTTCAGAAGCCAAGTCTCTTCTATTGATGTAGAGAACTTAGAGAGTTTTCTCACAAAATGTCCAACCTCCTTTACTTTAGATATACATGAATATTTATAGAGGTCTTCCCTCTCTCTTTTGCATCACAGCATTTAAAACATACAATAGATTTCGAAGAGGCGATCCACAAAATGTGCACTTGAAAGGAGAAACAATCCCCCTTAATCTGCCTCGGAGAAATCACACATTAAATGACCATTATCAGGGCAAGCCAAAAGTTGTTAGGAGACCACGAACAAGAACTTTTAATGCTGGAGGCGTCTTTAATTTTGGTGGCATCAAAAACTGCCTCATGTTCTTCTATCTTGCGCACATCGGTAATCAGCAACATTTAATCTTGGAGCTTCTTTGACCACGATCTCAAAATTAGTTGGAGAGCTTTTATTTGATCCTTATCTTCTCCTCACATTCTCCTATGCAATTTTGGAGGAAAAATGCAAACTAAACTGTATCGGGCCTTTGTTGTTGCTTCTGTCACAAAAATGAGACAGGTCATGAAATCACGACACTTTTACCTTACTGCTTTCTCTTCTTGCCACCAGTCGCGAAAATGTGACATGTCACAAAATCGTGACATCTTCTCTTCATTCAGCTTCGTCTCCATGACATGTCATGAAATCGTGACATCTTTCTTTTTTTGGCTTTCCCTGTTTTTCACTTTCGCAAAACTACATCTCGCGAAATCATGACATTTTCCTTCGCCTGCCTTCTTCGCTACTCCAAGTCATGAAAACTCACCATGTCGTGAAATCGTGACATCTTCCTCTGTCTTGGCCTTCATCTTCTTGCAAGTCACAAAATCGTGACACTTTTCTCCTGCCTGACTCTATTTCCAAACATGTCACGAAATCGTGACATCTTTCTCCCTTTAGCTTCTTCTCCATGACATGTCACGAAATCGTGACATCTTTCTCTATTTTGGCACTTTGCTGCTTTTGGCCGTGAAAACTCGACATGTCATGAAATCGTGACACCTTTTTTCCTCATTCCTTACAATTCTCCGCACTTGGTCCTTTCGCCCCAATATGTCATGAAATCATGACACTTTCCTGCCTTCGCCTTCGTTGCCGCTTCCTGTCATGATATCGCGACATCTTTCTCTTGCTTGACTTCATCTTCAAAAATGTCACGAAATCGTGACATCTTTCATGCCTTGTGTTTATCTTTCAGCCCTTCTATGAAAATGTGACATGTCGTGATATCACGACAATTTCCTTTGGACTTGCCTTTTTCTGCCTTCTACCCATAAAAACTCGACATGTCGCGATATCACGACATGTTTCCTTGGTGCTCTTCCTTGCTGTTGTATGTCACGATATCGCGACATTTTTCATTACTCTACTCTGTGACCATTGCAAGTCATGAAACGCGACATGTCGCGATATCGCGACAACTTTTCATTTTAATGCTCCCTCACCGCAACAAGTCGCGAAACTCCAACATGTCGCGATATCGCGACAGTTTGACTTCCTTGCTGCCTTTGACTGTTTTGACCATGAAAACATGATAGGTCATGAAAATGCGACATGTCACGATATCGCGACATTTTTCTTTACTTAGCTCTTTTCTGGTATTGACGTCGCGAAAACATGACAGGTCGCGATTTCGCGACATGTCACGATATCGTGACACCTTTGCTTTTTCACTTACAAATAGAGGAGTGAGTGAGTATCTTTACAATTTGAGCATTCTTTTGCATGAACAACAACAACAAAAACAATGTGGCAAAAATGCCAACATTCTTGGTGGCTCGTGGGGTATACAGTTCTACTGTATGCACGAACCTCAGGCCTTTATCCATTGGGTAACAGAGTCAAGAAACTAGAGGAGCAGAAAAGTAAGTGCTGGTTGATGTTGGACGTCTCTGCGGGTTGCTGCAACAAACTCTTGCTGGAGCTCGATATTCAAAAATAGGACCTGCAGCAAAAAATTTATGGAAGAGCAGAACTCCCTTTATTTCTTTAGAACTACTGCACTTTGCCTAGCTCGGTTGAGCTAGGTAATCACCAGGTGCTGTGAAAGGATCTCCATGGCAGCAGTGAAAAGCACCTAAGTTGCAAAAATGGAAATGAATGGAATGATGACCAGCGGATGTGCAGGCCATGGAACGGGAATGGTGAATGATGGAATGGTGGAAGATGGAGAAGTAGAAGCAGTAGATACAACAACAGGGTGCTACTGCACTACCAGCTGTTGGGTTTTGATGAAAATAGAGAATGAAATGGGAGTGGATGGGATGGAGAAGGTGGTAGGAACTATGGTTGTGGAAAAATACTCACAAGACAAAGGACTAGAAGAAAGGGAAAGAAGAAATGGGAACATCAGAGAGGGGAGTAGAAACAACAGTAGTGGCTTGATTATTTGCAGAAGAAGGAGTAGGAGAGAAGGGAATGAATATAAGAAAGGGGAAGAAAGAAGTAGATGAAAGCCACTATCTACTGGGAAGGAAGAGAAAAAAAGGAAGAAATAAACATACCTGCGGGCTCATGTGCAAAAGGAGCCGAAGTTAATGACATTTTTTTTTTTTTTTGTGGTTGTCTTTTTTTTTTTTTTTTCTATGTACAAGGTAACGCTGCGTTTTCCATCAAGAAATGTAGGCTTTCAAAT
The DNA here is from genome assembly GCA_028583015.1 of Wollemia nobilis. Taxonomy (NCBI): domain Eukaryota; kingdom Viridiplantae; phylum Streptophyta; class Pinopsida; order Araucariales; family Araucariaceae; genus Wollemia; species Wollemia nobilis. The sequence goes on along the minus strand of JAQPPZ010003287.1, from coordinate 488,658 downwards.
GAAATCCGTTCACTAAAATAGGAAGTGGATTACCTTCCAAGTCTTCAAGATAAAATGAATTTGTCGAACTTGCACTGACAATCTGGAACGGACCCTCCCACAGAGCGTCAAATTTTTGGTGCATCCCTGGCTTAGCCTTTTTTTCATTCCATTTTAAGACTAAGTCACCCACTTTGAATGTGCGGTCAGTAGAACCTTTATGAAACCATTTTGATACCACCTGTGAATGCTTAGTGAACTCATCATAGGCTAGAGAACGTTGCTCTTCCAGCTGCAACAACTGAGCCAATCGTATGTTCATTGGGTCCATATTTTCTTCATCGTCCGAGAATTCCTTCAATTGTTGCAAGGCAGGCAGTTCTAAATGAATAGGCAATCTTGCCTCTTTCCCATATACCAGGGCATATGGTGAAGTCTTGATTGACTTCTTGATTGAAATTCTATCTACCCATAATGCTTGATTCAGCAGAAGGTGCCAAGATCTCTTATTATCCCCCAAGGACCTCTTTAAAATCCTCAACAAATTCTTGTTTGTGGACTCTGCCAAGCCATTACCCTGAGGGTAATAATTGGAGGATGTCTTCAAAAAAATACCGTACTTGTTTGCAAATTCACTTAGCTTGGCTCCAATGAATGGAGTTTCGTTGTCTGTGATAATGGCGTCAGGAATGCCAAAACGCGTGATCAGTCCTTCAATGAAAGTGATTACCACATCCTGATTTGTAGCCTTGGTTGGAATGGCCTCAGACCATCTTGTAAAGTAATCAGTAGTCGTCAATATGTACCTGTGTCCGCCTGAAGAGTTTGGATCAATGATCCCAATAAATTCTAGCCCCCATTGCTGAAAAGGTGCTTCTACTTGAATTGGATGTAGGGGCAATGATGCATTTCTGATCCGTCCCGTATACCTTTGGCATTTGTCGCAAGCTTGAGCAATCTTGAAAGTATCCACGAACAAAGTTGGCCAATAGTAACCAGCCCGAATAATATTTAAGGCCATAGGCCTACCAGCATAATGTCCTCCCGATATGCCAGAATGAAACTCCTCCAGGAGTCTAGCCTTCTTAGGTTCCTTAACACACCTTAGGAGAACTCCATCAATGTTTTTGAAGAACAATCCATCGGGCAACAATACATACCTAAGATCTTGTAGGTGAAACCTTCTCCTTTGCGAAGCATTTAATTGTGAGGGACATCTACCAGTAGAGAAATAATCAACAAGGTCGTCTGCCCAATCTTGGCCTTGTGCAAAGACATTCACTAGATTCCTTTCTTCAGCAGGATTGTTCACTTGATGATCAACTATCTGAAAGGCCGTAGTTTTTGCTAATTGTTGACATAAGGCCTTACCCCGCACCAACTTGGTTGGATGGATCTCGACATCAAACTCTTGAATTTTGGTAATCCAACCAGCACGCTTATCACCCATCTCGCCCTGAATGATGAAGTTCCTTACATCGGGGTGGATGACATAGACGATCATCTTGCTCTGAGATACGAAGTGCTTGAACTTTTTGAGTGACTTCATAATGGCATACACCTACTTCTCAATGAAATTGTATCTCTCCTCATGAGGTAAGATACCCTGGCTAAGGAAATAAATAGGTCTTTCATCCCCATCGTCTCCTTTCTGTGTAAGCACTGCAACATAGCTTTCATCCTCTCCAACTGCGTACAGAATGAAGTCTTTAGAATAATCTGGATTGATCAATACAGGGGCTTGTGCAATTCTATCTTTAATCTCCTGAAATGCATCTGTCCTCTGAGTTGTCCACATGAACTCTGCATCTTTCTTTAATAACTCAGTCATGGGCTTGACTACTCGAGCAAAGTCAAAAATAAATTTTTTGACAAAATTGATTTGTCCGAAGAAAGATTGCAACTCTTTCTTATTGGTAGGGAGTGATAGTTTCTTCAAAGCTTCAGCTCTTGATGGATCAATTGCCAAACCGCTCTCTAAGATGACATGTCCCAAGAGCTTACCTTCCTTTACTACAAAAATGGACTTCTTTGGATTGATGGAAATGCCAAACTCTCGACATTTCTCAAATATCTGCCTCAAGTGGGAACAATGTTCTTCTTGTTTGTGTGAAAATACAGTCATATCATCGAGATAGATGACAATGATCTTACTTAAAATCTCCCCAAATGTGATGTCCATGGCCCTTTGAAATGTAGCCCCAACATTGGACAATCCAAAGGGCATGCGTTGATAGGCAAAGGTACCCCACTTGGTTGTGAATGCAGTTTTGTGTTGATCTTCATCCCTGACCCAAATTTGATTGTATCCGAAGAATCCATCTAGTAGTGAAAAGTGCTGAGCCCCAGCAACAACATGAAGGATCTGATCAATGCGAGGCAATGGGTAGTGGTCCTTCAAGGATGCTCGGTTCAAGTTTCAAAAATCCACACACAGCCGTATATCTCCATTTTTCTTATGGACCAAAACCAAATTAGCAACCCAAGTCGAGTGCTTAATCGGATATATAATCTGGGCCTGCAACATTTTCACAAGTTTAGCCTTCATGAGGACTTCAATATTTGGGTTCACCGGTCTCTGCTTTTGCTTGAAGGGCTTGACTCCTTCCTCCAGCTCGATGGTGTGTTGAATGATCTCTTTATCATATCCCCTCAGATCCTTGTAGCTCCAGGCCACGATGTCAGAAAACTCTTGACACAATTGTCTGATCTCTTGCAATTCAGTAGGAGTAGAATCAGTCCCAATTTTGATGACCTTACCATCCTCCAACTGAAGCTCCATGTATTCTTTCTCATCGACCTCGATCCGATGCTTCTTGGACCGATCATTCTGATCAAACAAGCTTTCTAGAGTAATGAGGCCTTTAGGAATGTGGTTATTCCACAACTGAATCAGGTCTTCAGTTTCTTCATGCTCCAAGATCCTTCCCTTGAAAGTGGCAGCTTCTTGAACCAAAAAATCAACAATTTGCTCATTACTATCGAAGACTTGCCAAAAGGTGTCCTTATCTGGGACAGAGGGCCTATACACCATTCTCACTATTTTTGGCCTTCTGACCACCTGCTCGGTTGGTGAAAAATTTGCTCCCAAGGAAGCCAGTAGGTCAGCATGTCTATTTTGTTCTCATGGAATGAATTGTATGCTGAGAGCAGAGAATGATTCGAATAGGTCCCAGACCCTGTTGCGATAGTTCTTGAGGTAGTGGTGCTTGGACACACACTTATTGGTCACCTGATTGACAATCAGCTCGGAGTCACCAAAGATTTGCAACTGTCGTGCTCCAAGTTTCTCAGCCTTCTTGAGACCTAGGCATAAAGCCTCATATTCTACTGCATTATTTGTGTAGCTCCAAGTCAAATGATATGAATATGTTTTCTGTAGGCCAGAGGGAGAAATAAGAACAATCCCTACTCCTGCACCATTTTTACATCGTGCTCCATCAAAATACAACTTCCATAATTGATCGGGCATAGAGTCTTGACCAATTTGATCAGGGGGCATCTTTACTTCAACCTCTTCAGGCTTTGTAATGGAGTAACAACCAATTTCAGTTTCCACCATGGCATTAAAATTGAGCATTGAAAACTCATCCTCTAAGCAAAGCTCATCCAGGACTTCATCCATCAATTTAGGATTTTCCAATTCTTCAGTTATCATATGAACAGAATGTGTGGACTTTTCTTCTTCTCCCATCTTCTCAATATGAAAAGTAGAAGGCTTCTTATTGTAAATCCGGATTCTTCTTCCTTTGAAAGGAATCTCCAAGTGAGAATAATCCAGAGAAAGGTAGCCTCCCAAATTGGCAGTGAATTCTCTCGACAAACACATACTAAAATATGGTTCCAAATCGACCACAACTATCTCCTGAATTACTGTAATTTGAGGCATACTATGCAGAACAATAGGAACATCCTTGATTACACCCACTATTTTCATGGGAGTCCCATCCAACTGCAAGACACTAGGGCTACTTCTTGTATACTCCATACCCATGACTTCACAAACTGCCTTTGGCATGATAGTTGTCGCAGCACCAGAATCAATCATGCAATTGTGGACTATCCAACCCTCCATCTTGAGTGACAAATAAAATGGGGGTGGTCTATTTTTTCCAGTGGCTGAAGTAGTCAATGTTTGAGCAAAAATCGTCCGGGTAGGATTCTTCTCATTATCTTTCATAGACTTCAATGATTCTTGTAACAAATCAACTTGCCTAGGTAATTGCAATGCATCATAGAGACTAACCTTGGCTGGAATCTTCTTCAATTCTTCAACAATATTGAATGCAGATGCACCAGACTCCCGCTTTTCAATGGTGTCTTCATATTTGCTTCGATATTGCTGAGTGGCTTCTACCCTCAGTATTTTAGTCAAAGATGGGTACTTGAGTTTTTCTCTGGCTCGTTCCTCTGTTTCAGCACTTGCCTACGAAGCTGAGGCTTTTTCTTGCAATATTTCCTTTGCTCATGGTGGCAAAAGATCTTTTAATATAACAGGTGAATCTGGATTTGGTACTGAAATAGGAGCTTTCACTTGTACTTGTCTCTTCTCATTCTGCATCTTCGGATCAGCCGATACCCTTAATGGTTCCATGTCTGCTGGATCTACGATGACTGGCTTCTTCCCAGTTCTCGTGAGAACTGAGACTTGTTCTTCAGATGGAACCATAAAATTATGATCTACCTCAGTAATCATATTAACTTGTCCTCCAGAAGAGCTTGCAGCCAATGTTTGCACATAGTTTAGATGAACCATACAAGTCTCCTCATCGTGTGGATCATTACATGTAGAGCACCAATATGTTCTTTCTATAGGGCCAACTTCTTCATTCGTCAACACAGTTGAGTTCTTTTTAGGCACTTTGCTTGTCGAAGCCGCTTGTTCTCTAGTGATCGGCGGAGGTTGAAATCTCCTGGGTTGGAAATCTCTCTCGGCCTGCTTTCTTTCAATGATTGTGATTTTATTTCCCATCGCTCTTATAGCTGAATTAGCAGATTGTACCTCTTGTAATAGGATTGTGAAAGGATCAAGATTTGAGGGCACAGGAGGTGCCGGTAGAGGTAGAGGTGCTGGCGGTGCAGGTAATGCTAGGAATGAAGTGGGAGCTGGTAATTGTGGAATGCTTGGTGCAGGCAACTGTGGAATAGTTAGAGCAGGGAGTTGGGGAACTGGAATGGGTGCGATCTGAGGTGCACTTGAGCTCCATGATGGAATAGGATACATGGAAGGCATAGGCTATGAAAATGAACCAGAATACAAATGCTTAGGAAGATCAGGTAAGATAGGCATTGTTACCTTTGGAGGAAGCCTACCTATGGCAATCAAGTCAGCTTTTGCCTTTTGTGCTTGTTCGAACAACTCTGGAAATGTAGTCACGTTGGATTGTCGGATAGCCAAGCCGATGTCTGTGTTAAAAGCTCTGAGATAATAGAATGCAGCTAGCTCATGAGCGGGCCGAAGACCATCAGGAATTCTCTGCTAGCTTCTAGTAAATCTGACATTGAAGTCGGCTATCTCCTCTTGCGGGTGCCTTTGAATCGCATTAAATTGATGCAACAAGGAGTATGGATCAGCTTGTTCATGAAATTTTTTGACTAACAGTTCTCCTAATTGATCCCATGATGCAATAGTGCCTGGTTGCAATGTTCGGTACCAATACAACAATTTCCCTCTCAGTGACAACACCAACAATTTTACCATCACGTCTTCATCCGTTATGTCATGGATGGCCACCAAAGAGGCTACATCATTAATATGCTCATAAGCAGTTTTACCAGTACCATCATAGGTCGGCAAAGCTTTCAAAGCAGCTTGAGGGACTTGATTCTATGTCGATAAATTCAAGGCTCTCGAATCATTCCATGCCGAGAACTTCCTTGGTGGAGGATGCTGGGCCATTTGGACTGGTGCATGTGGCTAAAGAGGTGGAAAACTAGTTGTTGAGCAAGGTGCGACAACCAGTATTGTCATTGTTGTCAACACAGTCAGATAGATCTGTTGATGCAGTGGACAGGAAGTTCAAAAGCTATTCAGATGTAGAAGACAGGAGTTCAAAGGTTATTCAGAGTATGTACAATGATTTTCCAAGAAGACCGAAGTGGCCCATTTGCAAAAGATCAAAGAAAAAGACAAGTAAGAAAAGTGTCGCGATATCGCGACATATACAACAGGCAAGAAAAATTGTCGCGATTTCGCGACATGTTGGAAGAGAGAGAAAAAGTAGGAAAAACTGTCACGATTTCGTGACATGTTGGAAGAGAGAAAAGGCAAGTGAAAAAATTGTCACGATTTCACGACATGTTGGAAGAGAAAAAGGCAAGTGGAAAAACTATCGCGATTTCATGACATGTTGGAAGAGAAAAAGGCAAGTGGAAAAACTGTCACGATTTCGTGACATGTTGGAAGAGAAAAAGGCAAGTGGAAAAACTGTCACGATTTCGTGACATGTTGGAAGAGAAAAAGGCAAGTGGAAAAACTATCGCGATTTCGCGACATGTTGGAAGAAAAAGAGAAAGTAGGAAGAAGTGTCACGATTTCGCGACAAGTTCGAAGAAAGAGAATAAGTTGGAAAAGTGTCACGATTTCGTGACATGTCACATTTTCACGACTAAAATAGGAGAGAGAAAGTAAGTTTGAAAAGTGTCGCGATTTCGCGACATGTTGCATTTTCATGACTAAAATAGGAGAGAGAAAGTAAGTTGGAAAAGTGTCACGATTTCGTGACATGTCGCATTTTCGCGACTAAAATAGGAGAGAGAAAGTAAGTTGGAAAAGTGTCACGATTTCGTGACATGTCGCATTTTCACGACTAAAATAGGAGAGAGAAAGTAAGTTGGAAAAGTGTCACGATTTCGTGACATGTCGCATTTTCGTGACTTGGAAAGGGCAAGAAGGAAGAGAAAGAAAAAGTGTCACGATTTCGCGACATGTCGCATTTTTATGACTCGAAAAGGGCAGAAAGGAAGAGAAAGAAAAAGTGTCATGATATCGCGACATGTCGCATTTTCGTGACAAAAGAAAGAGAGGAAGCGTATGAAGCGAAGTGTCATGATTTCATGACAAAAGCAGAGAAGAAGACTTCGAAGGCAGAAGTGTCACGATTTCATGACAAAAGCAAAGAAGTAAAGTACAAAAGCAGAAGTGTCACGATTTCATGACAAAAGTAAAGAAGAAGACTTTGAAGGTAGAAGTGTCACGATTTCGTGACAAAAGTAAAGATGAAGCGTATGGAGGCGAAAGTGTCACGATATCACGACATGTATTTTTGTGAGCCAAAGCTAAGAGAAAGAGCAAGGAGAAAAAGTGTCGTGATATCGTGACATGTTGTATTTTTGTGGGCCAAAGCTAAGAGAAAGAGCAAGGAGAAAAAGTGTCGCGATATCGCGACATGTATTTTTGTGGCCAATGCAAAGAGAAAGAGCAAGGAGAAAAAGTGTCACGATATCGCGACATGTAGTTTTTTGTGGTCCGATGCAAAGAGAAAGAGCAAGGAGAAAAAGTGTCGTGATATCGTGACATGTAGCCTTTTCGTGGTCCGATGCAAAGAGAAAGAGAGAGAAAGAAAAAGTGTCGTGATATCGCGACATGTATTTTCGGGGCAAAGCAAAGAGAAAAAAAGTGTCGTGATATCGCGACATGTTGCATTTTCGGGCCAAAGCAAAGAGAAAGAGGAGAGAGAAAGAAGTGTCACGATATCATGACATGTTGTATTTTCATGGTTGAGTTGAAGCTGACGAAGACCGATGATAGTCGACTAAAATTAGGGTTTTTAGTTGTTATGCAAGCCGACTAAGATTAGGGTTTTCATCATGAAAATGTTGTTATAAAAGGAGGGTTGTTTGGAGAATTGTTGTGTTGTTGCATAAGTCGTTGAATGCGTGTCGAAGTGTGAAATGTGGTCGTAAGAGCGTAGAAAGTGTAGAAGCGGTGAGATGATGGCGAAGTGCGCAAAGTGAGCGAAGAGTCGTGTCAAATTGTCCTAAGTGCGTCTATGATTGCGTAGAGAAAGCAGAAGGAGCAGAGAGTGCAAAGGGTGAAGATGAATGCAAAGTGCAGCTGTAATGAAGTAGAGTGTGCGAAGTGATTACGTAGAGAGAGCAGAGTGCACAGAGAGCGCAAAGGTGAAGAAGACCAGTCAGGGTCTTGCAAAAGCAAAGGTATCTTACTATCAATCTTCTAGTTTTAGAATTGAAGTCCAAGTTGATGCTTGGCATCAGGGGTTGGTGCTCCTTCCAGTTGGTGCTGGTAAATCAGGGGTTGGTGCTCCTTTCTAGTTGGTGTAGGTAAATCAGGGGTTGGTGCTCCTTCCAGTGGGTGCTTGGTAAATTGATTGTAAAGTTGGTGCTTTGCAAAGGCTGGATTTGGATGGTAGTCCAAGCAGTCATTCTTGAGGAGTAGCCAAATTGGTGAACCTCGTTAAATCTTGTGTTGTGTGATGTTCTCTTGTGATACTTGCTTTATCTGGTTTTAAAGGTTTCATTATTTCAGTTTTAAGAGCTATGAATTTAAGTTTAAAGAACTACACTGATTCACCCCCCCTCTCAGTGCCATTGTAAGACTAACAATTGGTATCAAAGCCAAGTTCCCTTCTCAGGCTAAATCAGTCAGGGTTGATCTTGGATTAGTACGCAATGGGTAAGAAGAATAGATCCTCCTCCAAAAGGGCATCTCAGTCAGTTTCAGTTCCTGTGGAAGAGAAAATTGAACCAGAAAAGGTTGAAGACTTCTCATCAAACAAAGCACCTTTGTTTGATGGAACTAATTACGCGATCTGGAGATTCAGGATGCAGGCATATCTTTGTGCTTTGGGATACGACATCTGGGATTCAGTAGACAATGAATACACAATACCCATCACTCCTCCAACCGATGCTACCGATAAGAATCTGTTTGAGAATGACTCAAAAGCAAAGAATGCTATCAGGTGCGGATTAGTAGACAGTGAACTGGTAAAGATCATGAGTTGTAAAATGGCAAAAGAAATATGGGACAAACTAAGGAGTATTCATGAAGGAGATGATGAGATCAAGGAGGCCAAGTTACAAACACATCAAGCTCAGTTCGAAGCTTTAAAGTTGAATAACGATGAGAACATAGAGGCATATATGCTGAGAGTTAATGAAGTCCTAGAGGATGATTCTAAAAAGGAAATAGGTGGAGGTCTTTTCATGACACTCGAAGAAGAAACAAAAAAAGAACAGGAATGTGATGAAGAAGAAATTGATGCAGAAATAAATTTGAAAGAGGAACTAATTGCAGCTCTGGATGAATTGAAGATAGAAAGAAAAAGGAATAAGGAAATCTCAAGAAAGCTTGAGGATGCAAATGAAATAATAACCAGTTTGAAAGTACAGGTAGAAGAATTCAAAAGGATTGAAGAAACTCTCAGGTCACAGATCAATGAGAAAGAGATTGGTTGCTTGCAAACAAGAGGAAGAGATTGTTTTATTGAAGAAACAACTAGAAGAGGCCAATACAAATCTCAAATTCGAGAAGAGCACAGAGTTGCTAGATAAAATGATAAGCCAACAAAGAAGCTCCACGGATAAGCGTGGTCTTGGATATGAAGTTGAACAACCTTCATCTTCCAACTCTACGAGAAGAAGAAGTTCACTGTTGAAGGATCGAAGCAAGAAAAGTTTGAAGTTGAATCTTCAAAAGGAAGAAAATATCAAAGGAGATCTACAGCAAAGCAACCACAACAAAAGAGGTTCTATCACTCTCACTCTATTCATAATAATACTTTTAATGGCTATTGTTTCAGATGCAACCAAGTATGGTCACAAGGCAACTTATTGTGGATTAAATAATAAATCAAAGAGTTATGTTGGTAGAAATACATCTGCGTTTTCGAGTGAACACTATGTACAATGTTTTCAATGTAATGGTCATGGGCACATAGCAAGGTTTTGTCCAAGCACTTTTGTATCTAATCTAAGGCAAAACAGTAGATTTCATCAGACGCAAAGAATGCAACACAGACAGGGAATAAATCATGTACATAAAAGAAAGGAAAATAATCATTCATCAAGGATGCACAAGAGACAACCACACAAGAGAAATGTTCGAGTTCACGAAAAGGTGCAAAACAGGGATGCAGTTGAAAAATCCAAGCCCGAGTTCAAGAAAGTTTGGAGAAAGATAGAAGAAAGGAAATCGTGTCTCCTTGGACTGAAGGAGACTACTCCTCTATTGCACTAAGCAACTCTAGGTAGCACATCCTCAGGGGGAGCAATCTTGAAGTTTCATTTTAATGCTCCTATGTATTTGTTTGGGTTTCTTGAGGATGAAAGGCAAGTAGTCAGGGGAGTTGTCGTATAGTTGTCGAAGTATGTTTTCAGTTCATGTAGTTTGTGGAAGTGCCGTGAAGGGTGGTGATTAAATTGAGAGTTGTCATTATTGGTAGTATTGCTATATGTCATTGTTGTACTGGTGATGGTTCTTACTACCACTGTCCAAAGTTAAGGATTATAACAGTTCAGATAATTTGGTTAGTGAAAGAATGTTGCCCTAGCCGCATATATGTGTTTCGATAAAAGGAGTGTATATTTGAACTACACATTGACGTGAAGATTGTTAGATCTTTTATGACGTTGTGGTGAAAAATATTGAAGTCTGATCATTGATTCATGTTTAGCTCATCAAGATGAGCAACTTTGCTTTGTGAATCATACCTATCCGAGGTCCAAAAGTATGAGTTTTAGTAAGGTGCACTATAGTTGGCCGTGAAGTGTTTAACAAAATATTGTCTCCTGATTCGAACAGTTGAAAGTAAGGTGTGACCAGCGGTGACTGTAGAAAACATAGACCAAGTTGAAAATGTAAAAAGGGATTTGGTTGGTGTTGTGGTACTGTGTTTGATGCTTGCACAGAGTTGGCAATAAAATTGCAGTGTTGGTACAGTGTTGGACAAAAGTTGGTACAAGTGTGAGTCACTTGTCAATTTTGTTGATAGATGTGAAATCAGCATTTTTGAATGGGAAGCTTGAAGAAGAGGTTTATATTGAGCAGCCAGATGGTTTCCAGCTTGGTGATGATTGGTTGAGTTGATTTGATTGAGCCTAGTCAAGTTATGTGTGAAGTGATTTTTAAAGTTCTATGAAATAAATTATTCCATCATTCTATGTTGAGTTGAGATTGAGGTTAGAAGATATTAAGTCTCTAACAATTCTCTTTATGCTTCTATGAAGTGGATTTGATTTGAGATTGTCATTCATTGTTGAGTTCATTTTGAGTACTACTTGAGCATGATTGATTGAGCCTTTGAAGAAGGCCTTTGGGAAATATTTGAGGACAATGTTGGGACAGATTTGAGGACAGTGTTGGGACAGATTTCTAGAGCAGATTTGGGCAAGTTCTTGGTGAGATTGCTAGAGAAGATTTGGGCAAGTTCTTGGTGAGCTTGCTAGACCAGATTTGGGCAAGTTCTTGGTGAGCTTGCTAGAGCAGATTTGGGCAAGTTCTTAGTGAGCTTGTTGGAGCAGATTTGGACAGGTTCTATGTGAGCTTGTTATTCAGCATTGGACAAGTTCTATGTGAGCTTGTTAAGCAGGTTCTGTGTGAGCCTATTGAGCAGGTTCTTAGTGAGCCCATTAACAGAGCTTTGGAGGTGACAGAGTATAGAGGACAGAGTCTCAATGGATAGAGATCCAGCAGCCAACACAATTGAAGATAGATCTGAGTGAGGATTCTTCAAGTGGAGAGAGGTCCACCAGTCAGTGCAACAGAGAGACAGAGTCTTCTATAATATCAAGGGTACTATGGAGTATGGGTTATGGTATCCAAAAGGTAAAGACTTCACCCTTATTTCGTATTCAGATGCAGATTGGGCAGGATGTGTAGATGACAGAAAGAGTACCAGTGGAGGTGCATTCTATCTTGGAGACAGATTGGTCGCATGGCACAGTAAGAAACAAGAGTCAGTTTCTTTATCGATAGTAGAGGCAGAATATATTGCAGCGACAACATGTTGTACGTAGGTATTGTGGATGAAACAAACCCTGAAAGATCTTGGTATTTGCTTTAGTGAGCCAATATCAGTTAAGTGTGATAACACCAATGCCATTAACATCTCCAAGAATCCAGTTATGCATTCACGCACAAAACACATCGCTATCAGGTATCACTTTTTGAAGGAGAAAGTTGCAGAAGGTGAGGTTAAGTTGGATTTTGTTCCAACTACAGAGCAAGTAGCAGATATCTTCACAAAACCATTGCCCAAGGAATTTTTTGAGTACCTTCGCAATAAATTGGGAGTGGTCACACTTCCCAAGAATTGACTAGCTACAGGGATCACATTCTCAGGGGGAGCATTTAAGTATTTGATTATCTTTTTGCTCATGTTCATGATTTTTGCTAAGTGTAATAAATTGTGCCCGAGAATGTTGTGCATGGACTCAGGGGGAGTCTGCAGTAGCCCTTTGGTATTATTTTCAAAGGGGGAGAAGAGTTATAGGAAATTGCACATGTCTTGCCAACAATTCCAAAGGGGGAGATTGTTGAGCAAGGTGCAGACAACAATATTGTCATTGTTGTCAACACAGTCAGATAGATCTGTTGATGCAGTGGACAGGAAGTTCAAAAGCTATTCAGATGCAGAAGACAGGAGCTCAAAGGTTATTCAGAGTATGTACAGTGATTTTCCAAGAAGACCGAAGTGGCCCATATGCAAAAGATCAAATAAAAAGACAAGTAAGAAAAGTGTCACGATATCGCGACATATACAACAGGTAAGAAAAACTGTCGCGATTTCGCGACATGTTGGAAGAGAGAGAAAAAGTAGGAAAAACTATCACAATTTCGTGACATGTTGGAAGAGAAAAATGCAAGTGGAAAAACTATCACGATTTCGCGACATGTTGGAAGAGAGAAAAGGCAAGTGGAAAAGCGTCGTGATTTCGCGACATGTTGGAAGAGAGAAAAGGCAAGTGGAAAAACTGTCACGATTTCGTGACATGTTGGAAGAGAAAAAGGCAAGTGGAAAAACTGTCACGATTTCGTGACATGTTGGAAGAGAAAAAGGCAAGTGGAAAAACTGTCACGATTTCGCGACATGTTGGAAGAAAAAGAGAAAGTAGGAAGAAGTGTCACGATTTCGTGACAAGTTCAAAGAAAGAGAGTAAGTTGGAAAAGTGTCACGATTTCACGACATGTCACATTTTCATGACTAAAATAGGAGAGAGAAAGTAAGTTTGAAAAGTGTCATGATTTCGTGACATGTCGCATTTTCGTGACTAAAATAGGAGAGAGAAAGTAAGTTTGAAAAGTGTCACGATTTCGTGACATGTCACATTTTCATGACTAAAATAGGAGAGAGAAAGTAAGTTGGAAAAGTGTCACGATTTCGTGACATGTCACATTTTTGTGACTAAAATAGGAGAGAGAAAGTAAGTTGGAAAAGTGTCACGATTTCGTGACATGTCACATTTTCGTGACTCGGAAAGGGCAGGAAGGAAGAGAAAGAAAAAGTGTCACGATTTCGTGACATGTCACATTTTCACGACTCAAAAAGGGCAAGAAGGAAGAGAAAGAAAAAGTGTCACGATATCGTGACATGTCGCATTTTTGTGACAAAAGAAAGAGAGGAAGCGTATGGAAGCAGAACTGTCATGATTTCACGACAAAAGTAGAAGAAGACTTCGAAGCAGAAGTGTCACGATTTCATGACAAAATCAAAGTAAAGTACAAAAGTAGAAGTGTCACGATTTCATGACAAAAGCAAAGAAGAAGACTTCGAAGACAAAAGTGTCACGATTTCATGATAAAAGAAAATATGAAGCGTACGGAGGTGAAAGTGTCACGATATCACGACATGTTGTATTTTCACGAGCCAAAGCTAAGAGAAAGAGCAAGGAGAAAAAGTGTCACGATATCGTGACATGTTGTATTTTCACGAGCCAAAGAAAAGAGAAAGAGCAAGGAGAAAAAGTGTCGCGATATCGCGACATGTTGTATTTTCACGGTCCGATGCAAAGAGAAAGAGCAAGGAGAAAAAGTGTCACGATATCGTGACATGTAGTTTTTTGGTCCGATGCAAAGAGAAAGAGCAAGGAGAAAAAGTGTCGCGATATCGCGACATGTAGTTTCCGATGCAAAGAGAAAGAGAGAGAAAGAAAAAGTGTCGCGATATCGTGACATGTTGTATTTTTGTGGCCCAAAGCAAAGAGAAAGAGGAGAGAGAAAAAAGTGTCGCGATATCGCGACATGTTATGAAGAAAGAGAGAGAAAAGTGTCATGATATCGTGACATGTTGTATTTTCATGGTTGAGTTGAAGCTGACGAAGACCGATGACAATCGACTAAAATTAGGGTTTTCAGTTGTTATGCAAGCCGACTAAGATTAGGGTTTTCATCATGAAAATGTTGTTATAAAAGGAGGGTTGTTTGGAGAATTGTTGTGTTGTTGAATAAGTCGTCGAATGCGTGTCGAAGTGTGAAATGTGGTCGTAAGAGCATAAAAAGCACAGAAGCGGTGAGATGATGGCGAAGTGTGCAAAGTGAGTGAAGAGTCATGTCAAATTGTCCTAAGTGCATCTGTGATTGCACAGAGAAAGCAGAAGGAGCAAAGAGTGCAAAGGGCGAAGACGAACGCAAAGTGGAGCTATAATGAAGCAGAGTGTGCGAAGTGATTGCATAGAGAGAGCAAAGTGCGCAGAGAGCACAAAGGTGAAGAAGACCAGTTAGGGTCTTGCAAAAGCAAAGGTATCTTACTATCAATCTTCTAGTTTCAGAATTGAAGTCCAAGTTGATGCTTGGCATCAGGGGTTGGTGCTCCTTCTAGTTGGTGCTGGTAAATCAGGGGTTGGTGCTCCTTCTAGTTGGTGCTAGTAAATAAGGGGTTGGTGCTCCTTCCAGTGGGTGTTGGTAAATTGATTGTAAAGTTGGTGCTTTGCAAAGGCTGGATTTGGATGGTAGTCCAAGAAGTCATTCTTGAGGAGTAGCCAAATTGGTGAACCTCGTTAAATCTTGTGTTGTGTGATGTTCTCTTGTGATACTTGCTTTATCTGGTTTTAAAGGTTTCATTATTTCAGTTTTAAGAGCTATGAATTTAAGTTTAAAGAACTACACTGATTCACCCCCCCTCTCAATTCCATTGTAAGACTAACACTAGTAGCAGTACTAGATGAATTTGAAGGAATAGAAAACACACCAGCAATTTGTGAGGATGTTGCAGAGGATATAAGTGGTGGGGAGACCAACTTAGGGTGTTCACTTAATTTTTGGTTGTCAAGTTCAAAAAACTCAATGAGATTTTCAAATTTTTTGGCCTTTGATCTTGTGATCATGAAGTACAACTCTCACTGTATCCACGTTCGGAGGCTTTTGGGTAGTGCTGAGTCACCAAATGTCCTAACTATACAACATGAAGGTGAACATTAAACCTTAATACTATTGGAAGTGAAACTTTCAAGGTCCCATTGGGTGTGCCAAAAACTGTTGGTCACAAATCTACCATAGGAAAGGATTTTGTATGTATACGCGCCCTAGACTTGGCCAACATTGAAATGCCGAGAGAAAGAGAAGTCTCTTGGGCCAATATCCAGAGAGGGCTGGCTCCCAAACTACTCTAAACTGGTTTTGAAGATAAGGATGCAAGAAAGAAATGGGAAAATGTAGAAAGAGAGGGAAATAATAGAAAGGGATGGAAATATGGCCACAGGCTAAAGTGTATAATTTGGGGAAGACTAACAATAGGAATTCCACCAAGTTTTATAATAGCATCTAAAAAAATAAAGCAACATAATTAAACTCACACCTTTGTAGAGATAACCCCCAGATCACATTCCAAAATCTACTCACTACTAGCAACATTCGAATCCAAAATGTAGAATTCAAAACTTAACAGCAGGAACATGAGCATAAATAGAAATGACTTTAAAACTAGAAGGAAATCACACACATAAGAATGCTTGCAAATTTTAGAAGCCAAGTCTCTTCTATTGATGCAAATAACTTAGAGAGTTTTCTCACAAAATGTCCAACCTTTTTTACTTTAGATATACATGAATATTTATAGAGGTCTTCCCTCTCTCTTTTGCATCACAGCATTTAAAACATACAATAGATTTCGAAGAGGTGATCTGCAAAATGTGCACTTGAAAGAAGAAACAATCCCCCTTAATTTTACTCGAATAAATCACACATTAAATGACCATTATCAGGGAAAGTCGAAAGTTGTTAGGAGATCATGAACAGGATCTTTTAATGCTGGAGGCATCTTCAATTTTGGTGGCATCGAAAACTGCTTCATGTTCTTCTATCTTGCACACATCGGTAATCAGCAACATTTAATCTTGGAGCCTCTTTAACCATGATCTAAAAATTAGTTGGAGAGCTTTTATTTGATCCTTATATTCTCCTCACATTATCCTATGCAATTCTGGAGGAAAAATGTAGATTGAACTGTATCGGGCCTTTGTTTTTGCTTCTATCACAAAAATGAGACAGGTCACGAAAATGTGACATGTCATAAAATCGTGACAGTTTTACCTCTTAGCTTTCTCTTCTTGCCACCAATCGTGAAAATGCGACATGTCATGAAATCATGACATCTTCTCTCATTCAGCTTTGTCTCCATGACATGTCATGAAATCACAACATCTTTCTTTGTTTGGCTTTCCCTGTTTTTCACTTTCACGAAACTACATGTCATGAAATTGGTAAATTTTCCTTTGTTTTGCTTTCTCTGTTTTTCACTTTCATGAAACTACAACATGTCATGAAATCATGACATTTTCCTTTTCCTACCTTCTTCACTACTCCAAGTCACGAAAACTCATCATGTCATGAAATCGCGACATCTTCCTCTATCTTGGCCTTCATCTTCTTGCAAGTCATGAAATCGTGACATGTCGCAAAATCGTGACACTTTTCTCCTGCCTGAATCTGTTTCCAAACATGTCACAAAATCATGACATCTTTCTCCCTTCAGCTTCTTCTCCATGACATGTCGTGAAATCGTGACATCTTTCTCTATTTTGGCACTTTGCTGCTTTTGGTCATGAAAACTTGACATGTCGCGATATCGTGACAATTCTCTGCACTTGGTCCTTTCGCCCCAATATTTCATGAAATCGTGACACTTTCATGTCGCGATATCACGACATCTGTCTCTTGCTTGACTTCATCTTCAAAAATGTCATGAAATCATGACATCTTTCATGCCTTGTGTTGATCTGTCAGTCCTTCTGCGAAAACGTGACATGTCACGATATCACGACAATTTCCTTTGGACTTGCCTTTTTCTGCCTTCTACCCGTGAAAACTTGACATGTCGCGATATCGCGACATGTTTCCTTGGCGCTCTTCCTTGCTGTTGTATGTCATGATATCGTGACATTTTTCATTACTCTGCTCTGTGATCACTGCAATTCACAAAACTGTGACACGTCGCGATATCGCGACAACTTTTCATTTTAATGCTCCCTCACCACAAGTCGCGAAACTCCAACATGTCGCTATATCACGAAAGTTTGACTTCCTTGTTGCCTTTGATTGTTTTGATCGTAAAATCATGATAGGTCATGAAAATGCGACATGTCACGATATCTTGACATTTTATTTACTTAGCTCTTTTCTGGTATGGATGCCATGAAAACGCGACAGGTCACGATTTCGCGACATGTCATGATATCACGACACCTTTGCTTTTTCACTTACAAACAGAGGAGTGAGTGAGTATCTTTACAATCTGAGCATTCTTTTACTTAAACAGCAACAACAAAAACAATGTGGCAAAAATACCAACAAACTCACACTTGCACACATAACACCTATCACTCATAACTCGCACTTGCACACATGACAAATTTCACTCATAACCCCTACTTGATTACATGATGCATAAATGCACTTCATAATGTGACACCCACTATTTCCATAAATAATTAAACACACTCCTAATCTAAATATTTACAATGGTACTAAAGCTACCAAATAATGTAAAACTACCAACAAAGATGGATTGAGGTCTAACAACCATTATATCCTCCATGGACCTAGCTACAAAGAATTAAATCATCTCAAGGATCATATTAGAGGATTTTGTTGGTCTTTTAATCCTTTTTCCTCCTCTTTCTACTTTTCCCTTTTCTTTACTCTTATTCTTCTTCCCTTATATTTCTTTTGTACTCACTCTATCAACCTTGCCTTCTTTTGTTGTACATCCTTCTCTAATTATGCCGAGAGGCATTCCTACAATGGCATACAGGGGGGTGGGAGGCAAAGAGGTCATACATGTCACACCATAAACAATTTTTTTTTTTATTAAAAAAGTTGAAATTAACAAAAAAAATTAAAATATTTAAACTAAAACAGCTAACTAACCAACCGTTGCAAACATTTAAAATATTTAAACTAAAACAACCGACTAACCAACCGTTGTAACTTTTTAATAAACTAGTTTAGATATAAATGATATATATCTAAAAAATCCAAGATTTATCAATCCTAAGGCACCTATCGTAGAGATAACACCCCCAAGAAATGAGATAGGTGCCTCGAAATTGATAACTCTCGATATTTTTAGATATATATCCTTTATATCTAAGCTAGTAGTAAGTGCAACTAAATGTTCTCTTGGAGGTGCCCCATCCACCATAGTGAGTCATGATCTTAGTACCACACCCATTACATCATTGCCATCCCCCACCATAGTCACCACCACCTATCCACTCATCTCTTATATTGATATTCCATATCCATCATAGTTAGTTTTACCCTTAGCTAAAATTTGGTGCACATTACAACTAAATCATAAACCTTCACCTTTTTATTTACACCAATATCCATATAATTGACCTCACCCATTGTATTTATCCACTCTTTGCACTACCTAAACTCACCTAGTCAAAAAATCCTACGAGAGATGATGGAGTCTCTCATACCCACTTATATGACAATCTATGAAAATCACCCAAGAGTCACAACTAACTATAGAATCTAGTCAAGCATATGTATGGCAAGTCATTGATGCATCAAAAAACATTGATGACCAAAATGTGTTTGACTCCCTCCAAGCTTAGAAAAGGAAAATGATAAAGGAGTACAAGTGTTATAAGGACCAATTATCAAGGGTTCCAATTATTATAAGGTCATAACTAGCTATGGGTGGAAAACATGTCATAATCATTAAGGTCATTCTAAGTGACCCATCAAGGTTACTCACCTCTCTTGTTGATTTCACTTTCATGATTTCAAAGTTGGATTTGTTAAGGATAAATCCATGCCAAATGATCCAACTTGGAAAATAGATTCCCATTGGACTAATCATGTAGTATGGTCAATTGGTATTTTAAAATGAAGCAAATAAGAAGAAAGCATAGGATAATGTATCAACAACATACCAACTTGTAATTCATAATATTCAACTACATCAGGAAATAGAAGTCATTAGAAAAGACACTGCCAATGGATACCATTTGCAAAAATAAATTGAGAAGTTAAATATCAAGTTTTAAAAAGTAAAAAATAAAAGAGGCAATGGGAGGATATCTTAAAACAATTTAATACCAAAAAAATTGAGGGAATATATAGAATAACAAAAACCAAAGGTGATACAACAAATAAAATATATGTATATTGTCAAATAATAAGGATTGGGAAATGAATAAGCTTTAAGAAGAAATATTAAATTGAAAGGAGCAACAACTAACATAGGGCACCCCTCAAAAGTAAATGAAGTTCAAACCCAATGGGATAGCATCTAAACCAATGTGAAAAAGTTATAAATGATGTTTTAAGTTTATAACTAATATGGAATTGATTGTCAACCAGATTATAAAGTCAATTCAATAAACAAAGGATGATTTTGCTAAAAAGCTGAGATACTAGGAGATTACTAAAGTAGTTGACCACTTTTTTGATGATATAATTACAACAAATTGGGATATATACGAAAGATATGGTGCAAAAATTGAAGAGGATCCCCAAATTCCAAAGAGACTTCCAAACCCAAAAAAAACACAATGGTCTCCTTGGAAACTTTGATGCAAGAAATGGTAAAGGAAATATAGGGGTTGGTCGATGTTGGGTTGCCTATTGTACTTGATGATCAAATAAGGTTCCTCATTGATGATGTTGTACATGTAATATTTTAATAGGATAAATTCAAAGCTAAAATTGAAGCATCACTAAAATAGATCAAGAAATTGAAGGCTTTGTTAAATAAGCTACACAAGATAGTTCAACAATAGGATGCGTTATTAGAGAACCCATATGAGAACCTGATAAGAGATGTTGAATACGTTACAAACCTAAGGTTTTAAAGAGATGAGGAATGTTAGAATTTATTGAAGTTGCTACCATTAAAGGGGTGAGGAAAACCAACAATTATGTAATATTGTGGTAGAATAATACCAATTTTGTAAATTTCATACCCAATGATAAAGGCAGGATTTGGGATCTCTTTCTAATTGACTTTGAAACCATATGAAGTCACTTAAAATATAGTAGCCTAGTTACTACCTTGGATTCCCTTATATTTTGAGAATTTATAAACCTTTAAATTTATCCATTAAGACCTCCAAGAACTTTGTTTTACAAAACTTTGACTAAAGATGCAATTTACTCAAAGTAGTGTAATTAGCTTCTAATAAGCAAAGCAATCGATAACATGGAGTGATTGGTCTCTAAATATCAAAGCACAAGTAGAATGGAGAAAAATTATCTTGGGTAGGAGTAATTTGCACCCTCTCTTAGAGTGAATCACTCAATAATATGTAAAAAATAAAAGTACAAATATCTTGAGGAATATCTTCAAAAAGTAATATTTTGACATTTACTAGCACCCCTAAGTATTCTAGAAGCCTTCTATGTTGTTTAGAGATGTATTTATAGGCATGTAGCATTTGGATATGCATCATTTTTCTAAAAAAGCACCAAAATATTTACTATTACTTAAAGTAAGAATTTCTCACCCAAAGTAACTCAAGCATGATTTTTTCTATAAATAGGATTCATTGGAAATATCTTTTGAACTTGATATAATTAGAGCTACATTTTGCAAGCTCCACATTTTAATTACCTCAAGGTCTATCTAGGTATAAAATATTGAGGTTATACAAATCAAGAACATATCTCCCTCTAATTAGAAAAGATGTTTAGAGGGACAGAAGGTTTTTTCCTCATTATATTTTCTAATTCATAAATTAGGGACAAGATATTGAGTGGTGGTCAATGGTTTATAAGGATAGATGCCCTTTATTGAAGACCATGGAATGAAAAAAAATATGTTGAAACAAAAACTATTAAAAAGCTTTCAGTTTGGGTTAAGCTATTAGGACTTTTATATCAACTTACTAATAAGGATGTTTTGAAGAATATTGAAAATACCCTAGGAGAATTCATCAAGGAAGAACTAACTATTAAGGAGAAAAATCATGCTATATATACTAAAATATGTGTTGCAATTAATATTTCAAAATCCTTGCCATAATTCATTAAGATAAAATCTGAATTAAGAGAAAGGGATCAACAAGTGGACTATGAAAATATTGCATTTTATTGCCACAATTGTTATGAGACTGGCCACTTGGCAAGAGTTTGCAAAGTAAAAACTACGAAAAAATAGATTAAAAAAAATTACCATGAGACTAACCACTTGGCAAGAGTTTACAAAGTGAAAACTATGAAGAAAGAGATAAAAAAATTTGGTCATAAGATAAACTTCAAGGTAAAGCAAGGAAATCATACATTAATAGAAGGTAGATCAGATCAAGAATATTCCACTCCTAAAGAAAGGAAAAATAAAGCCTATCTACAATATCTTATGGAAAATGCCACCATAGCTCACTTGGATCAATTATTAGAAGAAACAAAGAAGGATATAAGGGATGAGAAAGTACAATATGTAATTTCAAGTTTAGAAGGAATTAAAGGTGCAAAGGAAGATGTGGAGGAAAATCCTAAAACAAATATGACAAAAGAGGTCAAGATATTTCTAGGTAAATCATATTCATTTTCCTCAAGTTGTATAGAGTCCTCTCATGGTAGTAAAAGTAAAAGTGGAGTAGAGGTCATCCCTTGAACTTTAGGGTTTCAAGAGCAACATAATAAAGAAATGAGGTTGGAGGAAGCCTGAAATAATTTAGAGTATTTAGGTAAGAATAAGAATGTAATTGCTTTAGAAAAGTGTCCTTGCATTTTAGAGTTTCCATAGAAATATAAAGAATAGTGTGCTTTTGAGGTTATTCCTTACTCTACAGATCCTTAGCAACAAGGCAAACCTGTAGATGATAAATATTATTTTGAGCATTGTGAGAAGATTGAAGGGCTTGATGAAGATGAAAGTAATGGTGGAAATAAAAAAAAAATGAAGACCCAAGAAGTAAAATAGAGAGAAAAAGAAACTTAGAGGGATATTGATATAGGAAAACAAAAGCAAATATCATAGGTGTTAGCAAGAATTGGGGTTATACCACATATAAAAACAAAAAATAGCAATGAAAATAATATCTTGGAATATTAGGGGCATGAATAAGAACCCTAAAAATAGGTATTAAGAAACTCTCAAGTTGTTATAAACAATATATATAGATATAGATATGGAAATTGGGCAAAAAATATTTAAATCATTCACGGTGTTGAATTTTATCTTGACAAAATTTTAAATTAAAAAGGCTTTTGTATGAAATGATACAAAGGAGTTGATTGTGGAAACTTACCAATGAGGGCGATGGTGAATCCCTTTGATAATAAAGGAATATGAAGAGTATTTTTGATATAAAAGCAATTTGGATATGGTTTAATTAATTTGATAGAACGTAATGAGATTAATGTAATATTTTGGTTTTGTAATGGAAGTGGCCCTAAATAGAATCCACACATAACTTATTAAAAAAATCTCTTCATTTTATTTTTTTTGTATGGATAATAAGGGGTTGTACTCGGATCTCCCACCCTTGACAAATTACAACTCTCCCACCCTTAAAATATCTGAATTCTTGATTTTCATTTTCTGGATCTTTTCAATTTTCTCTATGACTACAATTATTCTAGAATTTAGCATCTTTCTTGACATTTTTCTGTAGCAACCTTCACAATTCCAAAACTTCACCTCTACTATCTATTCCTTGCATATTAGTAGAGTAATATTTCCAAAATATCACACTATCATATTCCACTTTACCAAATCTGGATTGCTAGTTTCCTTCCTAAAACACAAGTGCGACTACAAAAATTAGAATAAATAATCATGAAAACACATTATTATTACTAAATAAAGCATATATTACCAATGGAAAATATTAAAGTAAATCTTAATAATTAATTGAATTAGGCAATCAATGTTTTCTTATCAGCTTCAATTAAACGTATTACTTCTTCTAACCATAGAGAGAAGAGTTTAACTTCGCGATCCTCAATCAAAACCGCTCTATTGGCTAGATTATATGCACATTTATTTCCTTATCTTAATATGTGTGTAAACCTAATTCCTTAACTCTTTAGCAAGATCTTGAATTTCCACAATTATCATTTGTATGTTCCATGGAGCCTTTGATTTCCTCAAATTTGCTTTTATTACTATGAGAGAATCACCTTCCATCCATACTCTATTCCATTTCATTTGTTTTTATATTTTTAACCCTTATAAATATGCCCAAGATTTAGCTTCATTATTTGTCTTAAATATACTATTGAAAGCATAATGAGATAAAATCTCTCCTCTATTATTTCTAATTATTCTTCCTCCTCATGCTGGTCCTAGATTTTCTTCAAAAGCTCCATCAAAATTCAATTTAACCCACTCTACATCTGGTGGTTTCCACTTTATATTGTTGGACATTTTAAGTAGATGAGTTGTCATTGATGTCAAGAGTGAGTGGTCATTGATGTCAAAAGTTAGTTTCAATGAGCAGTGCAAGCAGAAGCGGTTCCACAATTAGTGCGAAAAGAAGAGTCCACCTTCAGTTGGTCAAATCCAATTTCAGGCAGTCAAATGTTGTTCAAAGTGCAAATAATAAACCCAAGAAAATAATATTATAATACTTTATTATAATATTAAAAAGAGAAATTTAAATTATTTATAAATTGATTAATATAATTTTATTATAAATTAATTAATATAATTTTATTATAAATTAATTAACTTCCAAAGTTATTTAAGTTAATTATAATTTAATTGTAATTTAAATATAAATTAATTTATATTAATTTAAATAACCCTAAAGAGGGTTATAAGGTTAAAATAAAAATTGAATTTTAAATTTGATTCAAGCACCGATGTTTATGGCACAAGAGGCTTCGTGTATAAAAGGTGGTAAAAACCTTTGCCATTACTCCCGAATAATCATCGATCGAATTCCTATGCTCCATTGTAATCGTGCACAAAAAGATAAATATATTTCACATTTTTGAAAGGTCTCAGGGGATAGAGGTGTAACAAATAGAATTTAGGCTCCTTGTACCATGCACAGCATTATGTAGCACAAGTGGCAATGGTGGATGTGCTAAGTCGTGTGTCAGAAAAGGCGTGCAGATTTCAAATCTTGTCGGGTTCATTTTGCAAGGTAGTGAGAGGGCATTTGTTTTGGAAGCATCATCGAATGCAGGGATAAAGGGAGGCTTATGCCTTCCATTTCTTGAGGGAGCTCTCAGACCACGTAGTGGGCTAGCACCTTTATAGGGTGCTTGGTAGGGAATGGTTTCGGTTTGAATCCCACTGAGGCATTTTTGGCTTGTATAAGGTATGCACTGATGTCATATGTGTTGGTCACTTGATTATTTCATATGAGCTAAGGTTAAGAAAAATAAAATATTTTTGATGGTTGTAAAGTTTAATTTTTGCCTGAATTAATTTGGATATTGAGTGTTTTGAGGGAGATAAAAGGGTAGGCAAATATTATTATGAAAGGTTAATTTTTGGAGTTTGATTAATTAGATTGGAGATTATAAGGAGAAAATTGAGTAATTGTTTTTATGTGTGATTTGATGATTTCTAATTTTAATAAGGAGTAATAAGGTGTATTTGAGTTTGATTATTTTTGTGATTGAGAAATATATTGAGAGAGTGTTAGTGTGATATTTTGTCATATAACCATTGAAATTGGAAAGGAAGAAAATTTGTGATTAAGACAGGTTTTGAAGGGTACTTCTACATAAAACAAAAAGGTATGGGTACATTCTTCTTTGGTTGATTGAGGTTTTTTGAAAAACAAGTCTGGAGTGAAAATAATTTGGTTAAGGTTTCCTTTGATGAGCTAATGGTTTTCTAAAATAGAAGTGAATTATATAAACTTGTCTTGATAAGCATTATTGTTGAAGTAATTGGCTAAGTAAATATCATGAGTTAAGCATTTTTCTTGAAGTTATTGGTTGATTGAAGAACTTGAACTAGGGTTTGCAAAGATCATGAGTATCATTGTTATGTGAGTTAAGAATTATTGTTGAGTGATTTGTTGAGTGAAGAACTTGAACTAGGGTTTGCAAAGATCATGAGTATTGTTGTTATGTGATATTGTTTGATAAGAATTTTTGGAAACAATTGAGTGAGTATTCATATGCTTGGACTAGGGTTTGTGAGCAAGGATTAATTCATTGATTGATTGGTTGAGTAGAGTTGGTTGATCCTAGTCAAGTGGATGTGTTGAAGTGATAGTTCAAGTTTTGTTAAGAAAATTGTTCTATATTCTAAATTGATTTGAGAAAGAGGTTGAGTTTTTGTGAATGTGAAACATATTGAGTCTCTAAAAATTCTCTATATTTTTCTGTGGTAAAAAGAAAGATTGAAAGTTATTGAACATTGTGGTGAATATGAAGCATATTGAGTCTCTAAAAATTCTCTATATGTTTTCTTGAGAGATTGAAAGTGATTAAGCATTATGGTGAATGCAAAGCATATTGAGTCTCTAAAAATTCTCTATATGTTTCTATGAGATTGGATAAGTTCTAGTGAGGACTTGTTGAGCAGATTTGAGGTAAGTCTTAGAGAAGACTTGTGGATAGATTTGTGTGACCTTTTATGGAAGCTTACAATACAATTTTAGGACAGAGATATAGAGCAGATTTGGACAATTTCTAGTGAGAACTTGTTGAGCATATTTGGACAAGTTCTAGTGAGGACTTGTTGAGCATATTTGAGACAAGTATTAGAGAAGACTTGATAGTAGATTGAACAATTTCTTGAGAGGACTTTTCGGATAGGTTTGAGGAAAGTCTTTGAGAAGACTTGAGGGACAAGTTGATTGATTTATTTTTTTAAACCTTGAGTTAAGGTTTGGGGTAGGATCAAGCAGAGTTGATTTGTGATTAAGTCAAAATTTATGTTAAGGCTTGAGGACATAGATTGAGGATAGATTTGTGCTAGATAGAAGGATTGTGTTTAGTATAGATTTGGTGATAGATTTTGGTGTAAATTTGAGGATAGGTTTGTGCTAGACTAGAGATAGAGATTGAGAAGATTTGTGCTAGACAGAAGGATTGTGTTTAGTACAGATTTAAGCTTTGGAGGTGACAGAGTATAGAGGATGATAGTCTCTAGTGGATAGAGATCCATTAGCCATGGTAGTTAGGACAATTCTTCCATGTGAGTACATGAGTATTTAGTGGATAGAGATCCATTAGCCAGTGCAATGGAGGCAACAATTCTTCTAGAAGATCACTAGCCAAAGCAAAGGAGAAAGGAGTTCTCCTATGGATAAATATCCATGAACTTTATTAGGGGATTGGTTTCTCCTTTGGATAGAGGTCCATAAACATTGTAATAGGGAAAGGATTCCCAAAATATTAATTGAGAAAATTTTAGTGAAATATTTTCTTCCTGGAGTAGCCCACATTGGGTGAACCATGTTAAATTTGTGTCTCTATTGTGTGTGGTGATTTGTGCATTGCTTTGATTACTACTATTGACTATATATTGCATAATATTGATTAGAAATAAAAGTAAAAAGTGGTCTTATATTGTTCACTACCTCTCTCAGTATAAGCTTGTGTTATTCAATTGGTATCAGAGCAGGTTCCATCAAAAGAGTTTAATAGCTTGAACAAAAATCTTACAAGAACACAATGGATTCTAATAATTGATCTTTACATAATTCAACACCAATTTTTGATGGAAGTTATTATGTGTTTTTGAGGATGAGAATGAAGATTCACCTGATGGCACTTGGCAATGAAATATGGGAAGTAGTTGAAAATGGATACACACCACTAGCTACTCCACCTAAAGATAAATATGGTATGCTTCTACATCATTACAATTCAAAAGAAATGAATACAATTTTGAGAGGTTTTATAGAACAGAGTTTATAAATGTTATGCATTTCAAATCAGCAAAAGATATTTGGGATAAGTTGCAAAGCATATATGAAGGAGATAAAAGTGTCAAAAAGGCAAAGATACAAAATCTTAAAGGACAATTTACAGAATTAAGAATGAAGGATGAGGAAAATATTAGTGCTTATCTACTTGGTGTAGATAAGGTTGTTAATGCCATGCAAGAACTTGGACTTGAGATTGAATAATCTGATGTTTGTGATAAGATCTTAAGATCTCTTCCAAAAAGGTTTAGTGAAAATATTTCTGCTATAGAGGAATCAAAAGACGGTGATTCTTTAAAAAGATATATGTTACTTGGTATTCTTACAACTTTTGAGATAATAACAAAATAGGAACCTAATATCTGAAAAGAAGCAGCCTTTAAAGATACTAAGAAGACAAAGGATAAGAAGTCAGATTCAAGCAATGAGTCATCCAGTGATGAAAAAGCAAATTATGGCAGAAAGAATAAGGATTCAAGAAGATTTACAGATGCAAAATTTGTTAGATGTTTCAGTTGTATAAATAATGGTCACTATGCAACTAATTGTCAAGAAGTTAGAAATAACAATGATGAATAAAAACAAGATCATAAGAATAGGGAATCATAAAAATATAGGTACCAAAAGAAAGGAAAGGATGGACAAAGAAAACAAGGAAAGAACTTCTTTTAAAGACAGAATAGGAGTTACTACGCAGACAAGGCAAGTAAGTACTCAAGTGATAGTGATAAAAGTTTTTTAGATAATGATAGAGATGAAGTTCTATTTTTGATAGAAGAAAAATAAGAAGTTAAGAAAAGGTCACCAATAATTCTCAAGTGTTTTAGATGTGGTAATTTTGAAAATCTTGAAGATAGTTGTACAAAGAATGGTTTCAGTTTCAGTGATGATGAATATGAAGATACACTTGAAGGACCAAAAGATAATGTTCTAACGGCACTAGAAGAAGACGGAGGTGATCCTATAGAAGAAAAGTCAAGAAAGAATGAGGATGTTTTCAAATGCAAACAAATAGAGGTAGAATAAAAGAAAGGAGAAGTTGATCTTGAGGCAGGGCTTATTTATGCTCTTGACACATTAAAGAAGGTAAGAAAGCAAAACTCCCAACTTAAGCTCTAGTTTCAAGAATGTGATGAAGAGAGAGGAAAACTTATAGAGGATATAAATATGTAAATAGCTAAGACAAAGAAGTTCAAGGATATGTTAGAAGCAAATGTCTTAGAATGTGAAAGGTTAGAACATGAAGTGGCTCTACTAAGGGAAGAATTAGAAAGTCTAAGGATAAGCTACACAAGTTTGAAAAGAGCTCAAAGATCATAGATAATATGATCAAGGTACAAATAAGGTCAACAAACAAAATAGATCTTGGTTTTTAATAGGTTCAAAATAAATAAGAAGAGTCAACATCAAGTTTTTAAGAAGAAGAAACTTCAAAAGAAGACAATGTGAGAGAAAGTGAGACTTTTGAGGATGAGTTGGACAATAGAAATTTCAACAAGGAAAAGAACAATGCACAAAAAAGGAACATATGGAACAAGAACCAACACAAGGTAAAATAAACTAAGATACCAATGAGGTAAAGGTAAGAAAATTTCAATGGATGATGTTTCTCATGTCATATATTTGGGCATGAATCTTCTCAATGCAGGACACATGAACGACAAGAATATAGAAGTTCCAAAAACAGGCAATTTTTTCAAGGGTATTGCTACTCATGTAATTAGTTTGGTCACAAGGCAATGAATTACAGGATTAATGACAGGAAAGGATATGGCTTCACTAGGAGGAACCCCAAGACATTTGCACCTTTAAGGAATAACAATATTAAGTGTTATAAGTGCAATAATTATGGACATACAACAAAGTGGTGTAGAGCAAAAATTCCAAAGACAAGTAGGAATAGGAATAATCAAAGGAATCAGAAGGATCATATGAGAAGGAAAGTGGACAAAGGTAAATACCAATGCTTGCTGAGAGTAGAAATACTCCCACCCCAGAATTAACCACCTCAAGAGGAGGTGGGGGAGGGGCTAAGCTAAGAGACTCATTCTTAGCCTTGAGCCCCAAAGGTGACCCTTTTCCATTGGTGTCAAATGGGGAGATATTTAAGTAAGGGGGAGATATTTGAGTAAGGGGGAGATATTTGATGTAAGGAGAGAGCATTGAGTTAGGGGAGCAGTTTCCTAGGGGGAGCAAAACAGGAAAAATGTTAAGGAAATGGTATAAGGTAATTGGGTTGCCATCAATGACAAAGGGGGATATTGTTGGACATTTTTAGTAGATGAGTTATCATTGATGTCAAGAGTGAGTGGTCATTGATGTCAAAAGTCAGTTTCAGTGAGCAGTGCAAGGAGAAGCGGTTTCGCAATCAGTGCAAAAATAAGATTTTACCTTCAGTTGGTCAAATCCAATTTTAGGCAGTTAGATGTGGTTCAAAGTACAAAGAAGAGGCTCGAGTAAATAATATTATAATACTTTATTATAATATTAAAAAGGAAGGTCCGATGTGTAGACCAATTGGTTCATCTAAACCCCATAAGGGGGGCAGAGGTCCAAGGTTCAAATCTCGGGCCTCACCGGACTGAATGCTTGTCCTTTTCCTGGTGCTTTCAGCGATGTAAAAGGTTTAAAATGATTGTGGCATGGTGGTTATAGGGGCGGACTACACGAAGATCTATGGTGGATTTCGGGGCGGACAACGCAAAATACTATGGCAGCTCTAAAAGGTAGATAGCCTACCCGGATTCGTGGCAACTACCGATTCCACCATAAAAAAAAATATTAAAAAGGAAAATTTAAACTACTTATAAATTGATTTATATAATTTATTATAAATTAATTTATTAATTAATTTAATTAACTTCCAAAGCTATTTAAGTTAATTATAATTTAATTGTAATTTAATTATAAATAAATTTATATTAATTTAAATAACCCTAAAGAGGGTTAAAAGGTTAAAATAAAAATCTAATTTCAAATTTGATTCAAGCGTCGACGTCTATGGCACAAGAGGCTTCATGTATAAAAGGTGGTAAAAACCTTTCCCATTACTCCCGAATAATTATTGATCAAATTTCTATGCTCCATTATAATCGTGCACAAAAAGAGAAATATATTTCATGTTTTCAAAAGTTCTCAGGTGCCAAAGGTGTAACAAATAGAAGTGAGGCTCCTTGTACCACACACAACAATGTGTAGCACAAGTGGCAATGACGAATGTGCTAAGTCGTGTGGCATACAAGGCATGCAGAGTTTGAATCTTGTTGGTTTCATTTTGCAAGGTAGTGATAGGGCATTTTCTTTGAAGCAACACCAAACGCAGGGATAAAGGGAGGCTTGCACCTTCCCTTACTTGTGGGAGTGCTTAGCCCACGTGGTGGGCTAGTGCCTTGAGATGGTGCTTAGTGGGGAGTGGTTTCGATTCAAATCCCACCGAGGCATTTTTGTCTTGTATAAGGTATGCACTGATGTCATATGTGTTGGTCGCTTGATTATTTCGAATGAGCTAAGGTTAAGAAAAATAAAATATTTTTTATGGTTGTAAAGTTTAATTTTTGCCTAAATTAATTTGGATATTGAGTTCTTAGAGGGAGATAAAAGGGTAGGCAAATATTATTGTGAAAGGTTAATTTTTGGAGTTTGATTAATTAAATTGGAGATTATAAGGAGAAAATTGAGTAATTTTTTTATGTGTGATTTGATGATTGCTAATTTGAAGGAGTAATAAGGTGTATTTGAGTTTGATTATTTTTGTGATTGAGAAATATATTGAGAGAGTGTTAGTGTGATATTTTGTCATCTAACCATTAAAATTGTCAAGGAAGAAAATTTATGATTAAGACAGGTTTTGAAGGGAAATTCTACATCAAAAAAAAAAGGTATAGGTACATTCTTCTTTGGTTGATTGAGGTTTTTTGTAAAACAAGTTTGGAGTGAAAAGTATTTGGTTAAGGTTTCCTTTGATGAGCTGATGTTTTTTTGAAATAGAAGTGAATGATATAAATTTGTCTTGATAAGCATTATTGTTGAAGTAATTGTCTAAGTAAAGATCATGAGTTAAACATTGTTGTTGAAGTGACTGGTTGATTGAAGAACTTGAACTAGGTTTTGCAAAGATCATGAGTATCATTGTTATGTGAGTTAAGCATTATTATTGAAGTGATTGGTTGAGTGAAGAACTTGAACTAGGGTTTGCAAAGATCATGAGTATCATTGCTTTGTGATATTGTTTAATAAGAATTATTGGAAACAATTGAGTGAGTATTCATATGCTTAGACAAGGGTTTGTGAGTAAGTATTAATTCATTGATTGATTGGTTGAGTAGAGTTGGTTGATCCTAGTCAAGTGGATGTGTTGAAGTGATAGTTCAAATTCTATGAAATATTTTTTTCTATATTCTAAATTGATTTGAGAAAGAGGTTGAGTGTTTGTGAATGTGAAACATATTGAGTCTCTAAAAATTCTCTATATATTTCTATGGTAAAAATAGAGATTGAAAATTATTGAACATTGTGGTGAATGTGAAGCATATTGAGTCTCTAACAACTCTCTATATGTTTTCGTGAGAGATTGAAAGTGATTAAGCATTTTGGTGAATGTGAAGCATATTGAGTATCTAACAATTCTCTATGTGTTTTTATGAGATTGGACAAGTTCTAGTGAGGACTTTTTGAGCATATTTGAGGTAAGTCTTAGAGAATACTTGTGGACAGATTTGGTGAGCTTTTGTGGAAGCTTACAATATAGTTTTAAGGTAGATATTTAGAGCAGATTTGGACAAGTTCTAGTGAGGACTTGTTGAGAAAATTTGTACAAGTTCTAGTGAGGACTTGTTGAGCAAATTTGTACAAGATCTAGTGAGGACTTGTTGAGAAGATTTGATATAAATCTTAGAGAAGAATTGAGAGCAGATTGGATAAGTTCTTGAGAGGACTTGTTGGAAATATTTGAGGTAAGTCTTTGAGAAGACTTGAGAGCAGAGTTTATTGATTGATTTGTTCAAACCTTGATTTAAGGTTTGAGGCAGATCCAGTAGAGATGATTTATGATTAATTCAAGCTTTGTGTTAAGGCTTGAGGATAGATATTAAGGATATATTTGTGCTAGACTGAAGGACTGTGTTTAGTGCAAATTTGAGGATAGATTTTGGTGTAGATTTAAGGATAGGTTTGTTCCAAACCAAACACAAAGATTAAGCATATTTGTGCTTGTTAGAATATATTTCAACATTAAATATGCTAACATGTTCAATAGGTTTTTCCATACCATTATGCATAGAAAATTGTGGTGCTTAAAACTTAATATGGTATGGATGATTTGTTATCATTGGACCGAAGGGTTGGCTACACATATCTTTATAAGAGTATGTATAACTAGGGGCTTGAATGGTATCCATATGTTGAACAAGTTGCTTTACCATGATGACCAAATTTTGAACCTCCAGGTCATGATTAGCAGGCTATAAGACCAAAGGTGTTTGATTATAGTAAGGTAGATTTTTTCCAAAATTATTTGGAGCTTGACTATATGTGTTTGATGTATATATTTGTGCAAAATATTGTTTTATATAGGAAGTTTTAGAAGGAAGATTATCATAAGGGTTATGCAATTTTTTTAGAGTAAGAAGAATAATGTATATTTGTTTTTTGAGGTATAAAATAACTATTATTGATTCTTATTGGTTCCTCAAAAGGTTTTATAGAGGTAGGGTTACCTATAGTGGGTGGAAATTGAGGTATCCCACCACCTATTGTTGTAGTAACAATTGTAGAATTAACATATTTTACACTTGATGTATTAGGACTAAGGGCATATTGATTAGGATTAAATAAAATATTAATGTTCATATTTGATAGGTAAGGAGATATAGAACTAGAATTAGAGGCTTGAGGTGTGTTTGAGGGTCCTCATCTAACAAAAATAATTTCTCTTTATAAATCTTCTACCATGATTTATTTGTTATGCCTTAGAATAACTATAGTGTGGTTGAAGGTTAATCTACCATGAGCATCTTACTTTGTATTAATGAAACCTATGAGTAATCATCATCTTATTCTTCAAAATTAGGATTTTCCCTAGAAACTTAGTTTTTATTGTCATCTCATAAGAGAGGTTGATTAGGATCTCTAATTTACTTTCCACTATGAATATTATATTCCCTATGATCCATAGGGTTCGAGGATTAAAATTAATTAAAGGGTTGAAATTAGAAGAAAAAATACTCTCAATATATCCTCCTAATATACCTTAGGAGGGTCTCCCAATATACTTGCTCTCCCTATATACCCATCGCTACATGGAAGAAGCTCGATCCCCTCAATATGCATGGTCATACATAAGGGCAGACCTTGAGGTATATGGATAAGGAATGGTACAATGATCAACTACACCTAAATATGTAGCCAAGAATAATATGAGAGATAAGAGGTACTTGTTAATATTTATTAGGTTAGCTAATCTACATAAACAAGATTAAATTGTCTTATTTAAGTTTAAATAATTTTTATCTTTAATTAGGTGAAAGTTTTAAGATATAATAAGTTGTTCATGTAAGGTTCATCAAATATGTAGGCATGCAAAATTAGGAATCTATGAGCTAACCTTGTGGGGAGCCTACCCTTAATGTTGAGTTTTTGTTTAATAATGTAAGAAGTCTAAGATTGATGAATTCTTTGGAAAAAAAGTAAGTTTATCTTGAGAGCTAAGTACTAAAACTATGAAATAAACTATGTATGATTTTCACTTTAATGCAAACTACCACTAAATTTGCAAGAAAGTAGACTTTTTTTTTTAGACAAGGGATAAAGAAGGATGCACTATACAAGCTAGCCTAAATGCAAGTCTACATGTAATTTCAGTTTTAATGCCTAAGTTAATAGAGGAAATAAAGAAATCAATGTAAAATTTCTTTGACTTCCTCATTTTATTTTGTGTTAAAATGAAAAGTAAACCAGAGCTATTTTAGAGGTTCTTTGATTTTATTACCTCTTTAGTATTACATAAAATAAAATAGAAAGTTGGACATAGAACCACTATGATTAACCACTAAGAAATATTTAAGCAAAAATGTGTTGATGAATGAAATCATTAATCTAATACCTAAGATGCAACTAAATTGATTTGTTTTTACCATATTTATTAATGATGTTCATTTTAATCCAAAAATATAAAAATATTGTAAAAGTGCCAAAAATTGTAAAAATAGAAAGTTAGGGTTTCATAGTAAACTTACCTAGAAGCCTACATTTTTACCTTAAATCTCTGTAAAATACCTCTAGGTATTTCTAAAATGCACCTGGGTGTTTATGGATTTCCCTCAAGAGCTACAGGGCATTTGTACACCTTCTGTAACTTTATATGAATCCTTAGAAACCCTAATCCTATGAATATTATGAAATTTGCATTCTTGAAAATCCTGCAAGATGACATAGAATATAGAAAATTAGTCAACAAGGTAAATCAGAATGAAAAACCCTTAGGGGGTCCCACCATGATCACCATTTTTAGATGCAAAATCAAAATACCAAAAATATATAGAGAAAGATAAATTGAAATCAAGACCCAATATTGCACAAAAAGAGATGCTTTTATCAATTAGGGGGGAGCCTAAAATATCCAATGTTACAATGAAAGAAATGATTTCTTTGATACAAATATTTATAATAACTAGGATTCTCTAAAATCCTAGTGAACAGTGCTAGTGGTATCTTCAATCTTGCTTCTGATCCCAATAGGGATGAGTGGGATTTGTGCTTATCCAATACAGGGCCACTCTAGCTTAAAAAGTTGCACAATGCTTATGTATCTTCCCAAACCTGCACACATAAAATAAAAATAAAATATTAGTAGCAACTATGAGGGCTCCACTGTGTGATATCCTTAGACATGAAACAACAAATCCCAATTGTGCAATAAAAATACTATAAGAAGATATGAGAAGATTAAAATAAATATAAAAATGAAAATCTTACCTTGTTGAACTTGTCATTGTTTGATCTATCATTGTTGTTACAGGGAAGTGGTGTGTGGATGCCCTAGTGACACCCAAGGTCTTTGTTAGTCTTTAGCAGTAGGTTTTGAGATACCCATGGGTGCTCGGTAGCAGTAGGAAACACTCATGGGTGCTTGGGAATGGTAGGAGGTGCCCAACGGTGCTTGGCATCAAAAGGAAGCACCTAGAGGCATTTGAGAACTAAGTTGGAGATTTGCAAAAGTAGATTTGACTAAGCAAGAATGGTGGTGATGGATGCATAGTTGAGTGCGAGTGAGGATGGATAGCACAAATTGCTCAGGGGTCACTCAGATGTGAACTGCTTAGGAAAAATTTTAGGGGTTGACCCATCAAAATGGCTCCTATTAATAATCCACACTAGGGCATGTTAGGGTTTGAATGACATAAATTGTGTGGCTCATATTAAAACACATCGAAGGGTGGATATTAATTTTGGGTAGCATGGATCAATGTGGATGGATGGCTAGGATTAAGTTAAATCGGATGGCTGGGATTTATTTACATATATAATATTTATATCTATTAAATATATATAAACTATAATATTAAAATATTAATATTAAACATATATTTAACAAATATGCCTAAATATATATAAATAAATGGGTAAAATGGTAAGAATACCTGGATATATGACAAGTGGATAGGTTTTGGTGTCTACACATTCATCTAAAAAGTCCACAACAATAGGATGAATTACTTTTAGTGATGTTATGAATTAATTGATCCATAATAACTTGGCCTTTGATAGCCTTTTGACTAAATATTTTAGTACAAATTCACTAAAGGTGATAACACATTTGTCGATTTACCCAAAAATATGAGACTTTGATAGAAGATAATGTAAGGGGTCATCCTTTGCAATAAAAAAGGTTTTATGGTTGAGCACATAATGTCATAATTTTTAGGATGTAAAAACCATAGCAAGGCAATTTTTTTATAAAGGAGTATAATGTGTTTTATAAATAATGAGCTTTCTACTGATGTAATAAATTTACCTTTCATTATGTTGATCATATTGAGCTAGCATGGCTCCTAGAGCATGGATGGTTGCAACAATTTATAAAAATAAATGCTTGGAGGTATTAAGAGGTATACGGACAAGAGAGGATGTGAGATATGCCTTTAAAGTGTCAAAATCTACTTGGCATTCATCATCCTATTGAAATTTAGTATCTTTATGTAAAATATTGGAAAAGAACTAATATTTATTTGCAAGTTATGATATGAATCTTGTAATGGCTTGAATATTACCTTGAAGGCTATCTAATTCAATTAGATTGAATGGGGGAGGTATATTATTAATAGCTAATATTTTATCAAGATCTAATTCAATACCTCATCTACACACTGTGAATCCTAATCACTTGTCAAACGCTACTCTAAAAATATATTTAGATGGTTTAAGGTAAAATTTATACTCTCTTAATATTTCAAATATATGCCTTAGGTCTTAGATATGATCTTCCTAATGGATTTATTGGTCAATAATATCATCAACATAGTCTTTTATGATGTCATGCATCATATCATGAAATATAGAGGTCATAGCTCTTTAGTAGGTAGAACCTTTATTCTTTTAAGCCAAATGGTATAACTTCATAGAAAGAGGTGCACTATAGAATTATATAACCAATTTCTGTTTGATCTTCAAGGGTAATATTAATTTGATTGTATCCCAAAAAATCATCCATTAAGGACAACATGTTATAACCAATAGTGAAATTGAATATCATACTAATACTTGGTAAAGAAAGTTATCTTTAGGGTAAGCTTTATTAATGTTCCAAAAATCAATACATATTCTAATGATTCCTCTCTCTTGGCAACAATGACAATGTTGTAAATCCAATTAAAATCGTTAATAGCTTTGATGAAGACAACGTCAAGGAGATTTTCAAGCTCTTATTTGACTAGTAAAGTGATTTTAGGGTGAAATGTATTGAATTTTCTTGCTTAACAAGTTTGGCATTGGGTTGAGCTACAAGGTTATGTATTACTAGGGAAAAAACCCAACCTAAGCATATCAGCATAAAACCAAGAAAATATATCTTGAAATTTGATAAAAAATTTAGTGAATCCTTCACATTCATTAAGGGTCAAAACTTTGCCTAACTTAAATATTATATGTAAATCAAAAGTTTTAAGGTTGACATCAATAGTTTCTTCCATGAGGATGTAGGACTCATCCTAAAATTAAGGAGGAGCTAGCAAAACTTCTAATTTTTTAAGATCTTTTAGAGTAAGAGATTGTTGATTACCATCTTCAAGCTTAGTGGATTCGATATTTGCTACATAAGAAAATGATCCATCAAATAACAAGTCATATTGACATATGTCTTCATAGCAAATACCACATAAAATATACCATTTTATATAGTC
This sequence comes from Wollemia nobilis, assembly GCA_028583015.1. Classification (NCBI taxonomy): domain Eukaryota; kingdom Viridiplantae; phylum Streptophyta; class Pinopsida; order Araucariales; family Araucariaceae; genus Wollemia; species Wollemia nobilis. The sequence goes on along the minus strand of JAQPPZ010003287.1, from coordinate 451,030 downwards.
CTAAGTAACAATTACTTCAGGATAAACTAAGGTTATAGTATTTATAGTAAAGAAAAGTGTTAATGGGAGTATTAAAGGTTCATCATCATTCTCATTCCATTCTAATCCATTATGGAAAGTGAATTCTTCATATGTATTTGCATTATCATCATCAATGTCTAATGGAAAAGCTTAATTTTTATTAAGGGTATATCCTATCCTACAATGACCATGAGAGGCCTCCACTGCTAGATTTCTTTAATCCCTTGTTCATTGGATCCTAGACCTTTCTCTTGATATCCCATATTAGCAAGCATATGTTTGGGTAAAGGGGATGAATTAGATAAATAACATGTTCCAAATTGTTTTTAAATAGGATAAGGGTTACTACCAAGAATTTTCTCTTCATGGGAGGTAACAACATAGGTAAATGTACATAATCCTATATGTAGTATTTTTCTTTCTTGTGAGATAAACCTAAAGTTCTAGGTGAAGGTGGTAACTTAGCAATGTCAAATAATGGTTCCTTATGAATTAAGTTATTTGTTTTAGTTTGGTTACTTACATTTATTTCACTATCTATTTGAGCTTTATATTGATCATTAATAGTTAAAGATTCAAATTTACGAATGACTTGAGAGGAAGAAGATGAAGATGAAGAAGAAGAAATGTTATTTAAATAAATAGGGGTAAGAGATAGACAAAGGTTAGTCTTGGAAATATTTACCTCAAACAATATACAATAGAATAATGTTTTAGGTTTTGTTGGAATGTGAAGTTTCCCATTATATTCATACTTTACATATTGATGAAGAATTGAAGGGACAACCCTCGTTGCATGGATCTAAGGGCATCCTAGGAGGAGATTATAAGTTCAAAAGTTATGACATAGAAGAAAGTATTCAGGATGCAAGGTCCAACTTTGAGGGGAAGGTTATAATCCTATTAGATTATTGGGTTCCATTATTAAAGGCTCTTATGATAAGATCATATTTCTCAAGGTCTTGTTCCCCCATAACAAATATTTGGATGAATTGTAGGATACAAAAATTCAAGGCAAATCCATTATAGATGAGATTCTTTTAATAAATAGTTCACAAATGTAGCTTGTAATGTAAAGAGGAAGTTTAGCATGCATATATGGTGGGGGAAACCCATCTTCATAAAAGGTTATGGCTGCATTTTTTATTCCAGGAGACTCAACAATATTAGTGAGGTTATTTTATTGATGTCTTGGGGTAAAAAATTTTAACTTCATACTTTAAGTAAGGATTCCCTATGTGCTAAAGAGATTTGGAGAAGTTCACAGAGAGAAATCTTGGTAAGATTAATAGATAATAATAGTTTAAGATCAAAAGTAACTTTAGATTGACCTTGAGGATTTAGAACAAAAGGTGGCATTTTTGAAGAAGAAATATTTTTGGCATGAAGAACTAGAGGTAGTTGAGAGAGCTAATTAAAATATTGATATTTTTGTTGTTTTCTAGTGGTGACACAAATAATGGAAGAAATCATTCCTATCATGTTTTGATAAGGAGGTGGGACATTATGGTAGGAAACATTACTAGTTGCATTTAGATCATGATTGGTAATGGATTTTAAAAAATACACATATCTTAATTAGATAAGGTTTTAGTATTAGGGCCACCAAGAACAAGGTGACCACTATCTAATAAGTCTTGAAAAAAATGCTTAATATGTTTACATTTATTGGTGATATGGCCATCCATTTGATGGAAATCATAATGTTCACTTGAATTATGCTAATTGATAGTAGTATATAGAGGCTTCATGGGTGGAAGGTCTATCATCTTGGAATTTAATAGTTTCTTAAGGATGGAAGAAAGAGTTGATATATTTTAGTAAAAAAAAATTTAGGTTTTTATTGTTTAATCAAAACTATTCACAATATTATTTTAGAAATTACATGTGAATTCATCACCTACTACATGTTTGTTATTATATTGATACTTAGAGGGTTTCTCCTCTTCTTTATTAAGTTTTAATTATATTCTCTTTATAATTTTGGATTCTACATGTCTAACTAAATCTACAAGTTGTTCAAAAGATACTATAGTGGCAGTCTCTAACTCATAAGATATGTAATATTGGAGGTTTCTAATGAAGATATCCAAAAGGTATTTAGGAGGGGGAATAAATTGAAGTTTCCCTACTATTTTTCACCACTTTATTAAGAAATAATAAAAAAATCATCATTAGATTGTTTAAGTTTATGCAAATCTCCAAGGATAACATTTTTCTTAACATACATGACAAAATATTTGACAAAAATTTTAGTTGTTTCTTCAAAACTCCTAAGGGAATGGTAGAGTAGTAGATAATACCATTTTAGGACAAAACCAAAAGGGTTTTTGGTAAAAATTTTTAATAATAACATATCATCATAAGCAATATCATGACAAGCAATACAAAATACGCTAACATGTTCAATAGGTTTTTCCATACCCTTATGCATAGAAAATTGTGGTGCTTAAAACTTAAGAGGGTATGGATGACTTGTTATCATTGGACCGAAGGGTTGGCTACACATATATCTATGAGAGTATGTATAACTAGGGTCTTGAATAGTATCCATAAGTTGAACAAGTTGCTTTATAATAATGACCAACTTTTGAACCTCAAGGTCGTGATTAGCAGGCTATAAGACCAACATTGTTTGACTATAGTAAGGTAGATTTTTTCAAAAATTATTTGGAGCTTGACTATATTTTTTTGATGTAGAGATTTGTGCAAAATCTTTTTTTATATAGGAATTTTTAGAAGGAAGATTATCATAAGGGTTATGCAATTTTTTTATAGTAAGAAGAATAATGTATATTTGTTTTTTGAGGTATAAAATAACTATTATTGATTCTTATTGGTTCCTCAAAATGTTTTATAGAGGCAGGGTTACCTATAGTGGGTGGAAATTGAGGTATCCCACCACCTATGGTTGCAGTAACAATTGTAGAATTAACATATTTTACACTTGATGTATCAGGACTAAGGGCATATTGATTGGGATTAAATAAAATATTAATGTTCATATTTGATAAGTAAGGAGATATAGAACTAGAATTAGAGGCTTGAGGTGTGTTTGAGGGTCCTCTTTTAACAAAAATAATTTCTCTTTCTAAATATTCTACCATGATTTATTTGTTATGCCTTAGAATAACTACGGTGTGGTTGAAGGTTAATCTACCATGAGCATATTACTTTGTATTAATGAAACCTATGAGTAATCATCATCTTATTCTTCAAAATTAGGATTTTCCCTAGAAACTTAGTTTTTATTGTCATCTCATAAGAGAAGTTGATTAGGATCTCTAATTTACTTTCCACTATGAATATTATATTCTATATGAGCCTTAGGTTCTGAGGATTAAAATTAATTAAAGGTTTGAAATTAGAATAAAAAATACTCTCAATATATCCTCCTAATATACCTTAGGAGGGTCTCCCAATATACTTGCTCTCCCTATATACCCATCGCTACATGGAAGAAGCTTGATCCCCTCAATATGCATGGTCATACATAAGGGCAGACCTTGAGGTACATGGATAAGGAATGGTACACGGATCAATCGCACCTAAATATGTAGCCAAGGATAATATGAGAGATAAGAGGTACTTGTTAATATTTATTAGGTTAGCTAATCTACATAAACAAGATTAAATTGTCTTATTTAAGTTTAAATAATTTTTATCTTTAATTAGGTGAAATTTTTAAGATATAATAAGTTGTTCATGTAAGGTTCATCAAATATGTAGGCATGCAAAATTAGGAATCTATGAGCTAACCTTGTGGGGAGCCTACCCTTAATGTTGAGTTTTTGTTTAATAATGTAAGAAGTCTAAGATTGATGAATTCTTTGGAAAAAATGTAAGTTTATCTTGAGAGCTAAGTACTAAAACTATGAAATAAACTATGTATGATCTTCACTTTAATGCAAACTACCACTAAATTTGCAAGAAATTAGACTTTTTTTTACAAGGGATCAAGAAGGATGCACTATACAAGCTAGCCTAAATGCAAGTCTACATGTAATTTCAGTTTTAATGCCTAAGTTAATAGAGGAAATAAAGAAATCAATGTAAAAGTTCTTTGACTTCCTCATTTTCTTTTGTGTTAAAATGAAAAGTAAACCAGAGCTATTTTAGAGGTTCCTTGATTTTATTACCTCTTTAGTATTACCTAAAATAATATAGAAAGTTGAACATAGAACCACTATGATTAACCACTAAGAAATATTTAAGCAAAAATGTGTTGATGAATGAAATCATTAATCTAATACCTAAGATGCAACTAAATTGATTTATTTTTACCATATTTATTAATGATGTTCATTTTAATCCAAAAATCTAAAAAAAATGTAAAAGTGCCAAAAATTGTAAAAATAGAAAGTTAGGGTTTCATAGTAAACTTACCTAGAAGCCTACATTTTTACCTTAAATCTCTTTAAAATACCTCTAGGTATTTCTAAAATGCACCTGGTGTTTATGGATTTCCCTCAAGGGCTACAGGGCATTTGTACACCTTCTATAAATTTCTACGAATCCTTAGAAACCCTAATCCTATGAATATTATGAAATTTGCATTCCTGAAAATCCTACAAGATGAGATAGAATATAGCAAATTAGTCAACAAGGTAAATAAGAATGAAAAACCCTTAGGGTTTCCCACCATGATCACCATTTGTAGATGCAAAAGAAAACACCAAAAATATATAGAGCAAGATAAATTGAAATCAAGACCCAATATTGCACAAAAAGAGATGCTTTTATCAATATGGCGGGAGCCTAAAATATCCAATGTTACAATTAAAGAATTGATTTATTTGATACAAATATTTATAGTAACTAGGATTCTCAAAAATCCTAGTGAACAGTGTTGTGGTATCTTCAATCTTGCTTCTGATCCCAATAGGGATGAGTGGGCTTTGTGCTTATCCAATACAGGGCCACTCTAGCTTAAACAGTTGCACAATGCTTATGTATCTTCGCAAACCTGCACACATAAAATAAAAATAAAATATTAGTAGCAACTATGAGGGCTCCACTGTGTGATATCCTTAGACATGAAGCAACAAATCCCAGTTGTGCAATAAAAATACTATAAGCAGATATGAGAAGATTAAAATAAATATAACAATGAAAATCTTACTTTATATTCATACTTTACATATTGATGAAGAGTTGAATGGACAACCCTCGTTGCATGGATCTAAGGGCATCATAGAAGGATATTATAAGTTCAAAAGTTATGACATAGAAGAAAGTATTCAGGATGCAAGGTCCAACTTTAAGGGGAAGGTTATAATACTATTAGATTATTGGGTTCCATTATTACAGGCTCTTATGATAAGATCATATTTCTCAAGGTCTTGTGCCCCCATACCAAATATTTGGATGAATTGTAGGATACAAAAATTCAATGCAAATCCATTATAAATGAGATTCTTTCAATAAATAGTTCACCCTTGTAGCTTGTAATGTAAAGAGGAAGTTTAGCATGCATATATGGTGGGGGAAACCCATCTTCATAAAAGGTTATGGCTGCATTTTTTATTCCAAGAGACTCAAAAATATTAGTGAGGTTATTTTATTGATGTCTTGGGATAAAAAAATTTAACTTCATACTTTAAGTAAGGATTCCCTATGTGCTAAAGAGGTTCGGAGAAGTTAACAGAGAGAAATATTGGTAATATTAATAGATAATCATAGTTTAAGATCAAAAGTAACTTTAGATTGACCTTGAGGCTTTAGAACAAAAGGTGGTATTTTTGAAGAAGAAATATTTTTGGCATGAAGAACTAGAGGTAGTTGAGAGGGCTAATGAAAAGATTGATATTTTTGTTGTTGTCTAGTGGTGACACAAATAATGGAAGAAATCATTCCTATCATGTTTTGATAAGGAGGTGGGACATTATGGTAGGAAACATTACTAGTTGCCTTTAGATCATGATTGGTAATGTATTTTAAAAAATACACATATCTTAATTAGATAAGGTTTTAGTATTAGGGCCACCAAGAACAAGGTGACCACTATCTAATAAGTCTTGAAAAAAATGCTTAATATGTTTACATTTATTGGTGATATGGCCATCCATTTGATGGAAATCATAATGTTCACTTGCATTATGCTAATTGATAGTAGTATATAGAGGCTTCATGGGTGGAAGGTCTATCATCTTGGAATTTAATAGTTTCTTAAGGATGGAAGAAAGAGTTGATATATTTTAGTAAAAAATTTCTTAGGTTTTTATTGTTTAATCAAAATTGTTCACAATATTATTTTAGAAATTATATGTGACATCATCACCTACTACATGTTTGTTCTTATATTGATTCTTAGAGGGTTTCTCCTCTTTTTTATTAAGTTTTAATTATATTCTCCTTATAATTTTGGCTTCTACATGTCTAATTATATTCTCCTTATAATGTTACAATGAAAGAATTGATTTCGTTGATACAAATATTTATAATAACTAGGATTCTCTAAAATACTAGTGAACAGTGTTGGTGGTATCTTCAATCTTGCTTCTGATCCCAATAGGGATGAGTGGACTTTGTGCTTATCCAATATAGGGCCACTCTAGCTTAAACAGTTGCACAATGCTTATGTATCTTCTCAAACCTGCACACATCAAATAAAAATAAAATATTAGTAGCAACTATGAGGGATCCACTGTGTGATATCCTTAGACATGAAACAACAAATCCCAGTTGTGCAATACAAATACTATAAGCAGATATGAGAAGATTAAAATAAATATAAAAATGAAAATCTTACCTTGTTGAATTTGTCATTTTTTGATCTATCATTGTTGTTACAGGGAAGTGGTGTGCGGATGCCCTAGCGACACCCAAGGGCTTTGCTAGTCTTTAGCAGTAGGTTTTGAGATACCCATGGGTTCTCGGTAGCAGTAGGAAACACTCATGGGTGCTTTGGAATGGTAGGAGGTTCCCAACGGTGCTTGGCATCAAAAGGAAGCACCTAAGAGGCATTTGAGAACTAAGTTGGAGATTTACAAAAGTAGATTTGACTAAGCAAGAATGGTGGTGATGGATGCATAGTTAAGTGCGAGCGAGGATGGATAGCACAAATTACTCAGGGGTCACTCAGATGTGAACTTCTTAGGAAAAATTTTAGGGGTTGACCCATCAAAATGGCTCCTATTAATAATCCACACTAGGGCATGTTAGGGTTTGAATGACATAAATTGTGTGGCTCAGATTAAAACACATCGAAGGGTGGATATTAATTTCAGGTATGTGGCATGGATCAATGTGGATGGATGGCTAGGATTAATTTAAATCAGATGGTTGGGATTTATTTACATATATAATATTTATATTTATTAAATATATATAAACTATAATATTAAAATATTAATATTAAACATATATTTAACAAATATGCCTAAATATATATAAATAAATGGGTAAAATTGTAAGAATACCTGGATATATGACAAGTGCATAGGTTTTGGTGTCTACACATTCATCTAAAAATTCCACAACAATAGGATGAATTTCTTTTAGTGATGCTATGGATTAATTGATCCATAATAACTTGGCCTTTGATAGCCTTTTCACTAAATATTTTAGTTCAAATTCACTAAAGGTGATAATACATTTGTCGATTTACCCAAAAATATGAGGCTTTGATAGAAGATAACGTAAGGGATCAACCTTTGCAATAAAAAAGGTTTTATGGTTGAGCACGTAATGTCATAATTTTTAGGCTGTAAAAACCATAGCAAGGCAAATTTTTTATAAAGGAGTATAATATGTTTTATAACTAATGAGGATTCTACTGATGTAATAAATTTACCTTTCATTATGTTGATCATATTGAGCTAGCATGGCTCCTAGAGCATGGATGGTTGCAAAAATGTATAAAAATAAAGGCTTGGAGGGATTAAGAGGTATAAGGACAAGAAAGGATGTGAGATATGCCTTTAAGGTGTCAAAATCTACTTGGCATTCATCATCCTATTGAAATTTAGTATCTTTATGTAAAATATTGGAAAAGAACTAATATTTATCTGCAAGTTATGATATGAATATTGTAATGGCTTGAAGCTTACCTTGAAGGATATCTAATTCAATTAGATTGAATGGGGGAGGTATATTATTAATAGCTAATATTTTATCAGGATCTAATTCAATACCTCATCTACACACTGTGAATCCTAATCACTTGTCAAACGCTACTCTAAAAATATATTTAGATGGTTTAAGGTAAAATTTATACTCTCTTAATATTTCAAATATATGCCTTAGGTCTTAGATATGATCTTCCTAATGGATTTATTGGCCAAGAATATCATGAACATAGTTTTTTATGATGTCATGCATCATATCATGAAATATAGAGGTCATAGCCCTTTAGTAGGTAGCACCTTTATTCTTTTAAGCCAAATGGTATAACATTATGGAAAAAGGTGCACTATGGAATTATATAACCAATTTATGTTTGATCTTCAAGGGTTATATTAATTTGATTGTATCCCAAAAAATCATCCATTAAGGACAACATGTTATAACCAATAGTGAAATTGACAATCATACTAATACTTGGTAAAGAAAGTTATCTTTAGGGTAAGTTTTATTAATGTTCCAAAAATAAATACATTTTCTAATGGTTCCTCTCTCTTGGCAACAATGACAATGTTGTAAATCCAATTAAAATAGTTAATAGCTTTGATGAAGACAACGTCAAGGAGATTTTCAAGCTCTTATTTGAATAGTAAAGTGATTTTAGGGTGAAATGTATTGAATTTTCTTGCTTAACAAGTTTGGCATTGGGTTGAGCTACAAGGTTATGTATTACTAGGGAAAAAACCCAACCTAAGCATATCAGCATAAAACCAAGAAAATATATCTTGAAATTTGATAAAAATTTTAGAGAATCCTTCACATTCATTAAGGGTCAAAACTTTGCCTAACTTAAATATTATATGCAAATCAAAATTTTTAAGATTCAAATCAATAGTTTCTTCCATGAGGATGTAGGACTCATCCTAAAATTAAGGAGGAGCTAGCAAAAATTCTAATTTTTTAAGATCTTTGAGAGTAAGATATTGTTGATTACCATCTTCAAGCTTAGTGGATTCGATATTTGCTACATAAAAAAATGATCCATCAAATAACAAGTCATATTGACATATGTCTTCATAGAAAATACCACATAAAATATACCATTTTATATAGTCCTAAGTAGCAATTAATTCAGGATAAACTAAGGTTATAGTATTTATAGTAAAGAAAAGTGTTAATGGGAGTATAAAAGGTTCATCATCATTCTCATTCCATTCTAATCCATTATGGAAAGTGAATTCTTCATATTTAATTGCATTATCATCATCAATGTCTAATGGAAAAGCTTGATTTTTATTAAGGGTATATCCTATCCTACAATGACCATGAGAGACCTTCACTGCTAGATTTCTTTAATCCCTTGTTCATTGAATTGTAGACCTTTCTCTTGATATCCCATATTAGCAAGCATTTATTTGGTTAAAGGGGATGAATTAGATAAATAACATGTTCCAAATTGTTTTTAAATAGAATAAGGGTTACTACCAAGAATTTTCTCTTCATGGGAGGTACCAACATAGGTAAATGTACATAATCCTATATGTAGTATTTTTCTTTCTTGTGAGATAAACCTAAAGTTCTAGGTGAAGGTGGTAGCTTATCAATGTCAAATAATGGTTCCTTATGAATTAAGTTATTTGTTTTAGTTTGGTTACTTATATTTATTTCACTATCTATTTGAGCTTTATATTGATCATTAATAGTTAGAGATTCAAATGTACTAATGACTTGAGAGGAAGAAGATGAAGATGAATAAGAAGAAATGTTATTTAAATAAATAGGGGTTAGAGATAGACAAAGGTTAGTATTGAAAATATTTACCTCAATCAATATACAATAGAATAATGTTTGATGTTTGGTTGGAATGTGAACAAGTTTCCCACTATATTCATTCTTTACATATTGATGAAGAGTTGAAGGGACAACCCTCGTTGCATGGATCTAAGGGCATCCTAAGAGGAGATTATAAGTTCAAAATTTATGACATAGAAGAAGGTATTCAAGATGCAAGGTCCAACTTTGAGGGGAAGGTTATAATCCTATTAGATTATTGGGTTCCATTATTAAAGGCTCTTATGATAAGATCACATTTCTCAAGGTCTTGTTCCTCCATACCAAGTATTCGGATGAATTGTAGGATACAAAAATTCAATGCAAATCCATTATAGATGAGATTCTTTTAATAAATAGTTCACCCATGTAGCTTGTAATGTAAAGAGGAAGTTTAGCATGCATATATGGTGGGGGAAACCCATCTTCATAAAATGTTATGGCTGTATTTTTTATTCCAAGAGACTCAAAAATATTAGCGAGGTTATTTTATTGATGTCTTGGGGTAAAAATTTTTAACTTCATACTTTAAGTAAGGATTCCCTATGTGCTAAATTGGTTTGGAGAAGTTCACAAAGAGAAATCTTGGTAAGATTAATAGATAATCATATTTTAAGATCAAAAGTAACTTTAGATTGACCTTGAGGCTTTAGAACAAGAGGTAGTATTTTTGAAGAAGAAATATTTTTGGCATGAAGAACTAGAGGTAGTTGAGAGGGCTAATTAAAATATTGATATTTTTGTTGTTGTCTAGTGGTGACACAAATAATGGAAGAAATCATTCCTAGCATGTTTTGATAAGGAGGTGGGACATTATGGTAGGAAACATTACTAGTTGCATTTATATCATGATTGGTAATGGATTTTAAAAAATACACATATCTTAATTAGATAAGGTTTTAGTATTAGGGCCACCAAGAACAAGGTGACCACTATCTAATAAGTCTTGAAAAAAATGCTTAATATGTTTACATTTATTGGTGATATGGCCATCCATTTGATGGAAATCATAATGTTCACTTGCATTATGCTAATTGATAGTAGTATATAGAGTCTTCATGGGTGGAAGGTCTATCATATTGGAATTTAATAGTTTCTTAAGGATGGAAGAAAGATTTGATATATTTTAGTAGAAAATTTCTTAGGTTTTTATTGTTTAATCAAAATTGTTCACAATATTATTTTAGAAATTATATGTGACATCATCACCTACTACATGTTTTTTCTTGTATTGATACTTAGAGGGTTTCTCCTCTTCTTTATTAAGTTTTAATTATATTATCCTTATAATTTTGGCTTCTACATGTTTAACTAAATCTACAAGTTGTTCAAAAGATACTATAGTGGTAGTCTCTAAATCATAAGATATGTAATATTGGAGGTTTCTAATGAAGATATCCAAAAGGTATTTAGGAGGGGGAATAAATTGAAGTTTCCCTACTATTTTTCACCACTTTATCAAGAAATCAAAAAAACTTTTATCCTTAGATTGTTTAAGTTTATGCAAATCTCCAAGGATAACATTTTTCTTAACATAGATGGCAAAATATTTGACAAAAATTTTAGTTGTTTCTTCAAAACTCCTAAGGGAATGGTAGAGTAGTTGATAATACCATTTTAGGACAAAACCAAAAGGGTTTTTGGTAAACATTTTTAATAATAACATATCATCATAAGCAATATCATGACAAGCAATACAAAATACGCTAACATGTTCAATAGGTTTTTCCATACCCTTATGCATAGAAAATTGTGGTGCTTAACACTTAAGAGGGTATGGATGACTTGTTATCATTGGACTGAAGGGTTGGCTACACATATCTCTATGAGAGTATGTATAACTAGGGGATTGAATGGTATCCATATGTTGAACAAGTTGCTTTACCATGATGACCAAATTATGAGCCTCAAGGTCATGATTAGTAGGCTATAAGGCCAAAGGTGTTTGATTATAGTAAGGTAGATTTTTTCCAAAATTATTTGGAGCTTGACTATATGTGTTTGATATAGATATTTGTGCAAAATCTTCGTTTATATAGGAATTTTTAGAAGGAAGATTATCATAAGGGTTATGCAATTTTTTTATAGTAAGAAGAATAATGTATATTTGTTTTTTGAGGTATAAAATAACTATTATTGATTATTATTGTTTCATCAAAAGGTTTTATAGAGGTAGGATTACCTATAGTGGGTGGAAATTGAGGTATCCCACCACCTATGGTTGTAGTAACAATTGTAGAATTAACATATTTTACACTTGATGTATTAGGACTAAGGGCATATTGATTAGGGTTAAATAAAATATTAATGTTCATATTTGTTAGGTAAGGAGATATAGAACTAGAATTAGAGGCTTGAGGTGTGTCTGAGGGTCCTCTTTTAACAAAAATAATTTCTCTTTTTAAATCTTCTACCATGATTTATTTGTTATGCCTTAGAATAACTACAGTGTGGTTGAAGGTTAATCTACCATGAGCATCTTACTTTGTATTAATGAAACCTATGAGTAATCATCTTATTCTTCAAAATTAGGATTTTCCTTAGAAAATTAGTTTTTATTGTCATCTCATAAGAGAGGTTGATTAGGATCTCTAATTTACTCTCCACTATGAATATTATATTCTCTATGAGCCTTAGGTTATGACGATTGAAATTAATTAAAGGGTTGAAATTAGATGAAAAAATACTCTCAATATATCCTCCTAATATACCTTAGGAGGGTCTCCCAATATACTTGCTCTCCCTATATACCCATCGCTACATGGAATAAGCTCGATCCCCTCAATATGCATGGTCATACATAAGGGCAGACCTTGAGGTATATGGATAAGGAATGGTACAATGATCAACTACACCTAAATATGTAGCCAAAAATAATATGAGAGATAAGAGGTACTTGTTAATATTTATTAGGTTAGCTAATATACATAAACAAGATTAAATTGTCTTATTTAAGTTTAAATAATTTTTATCTTTAATTAGGTGAAAGTTTTAAGATATAATAAGTTGTTCATGTGAGGTTCATCAAATATGTAGGCATGCAAAATTAGGAATCTATGAGCTAACCTTGTGGGGAGCCTACCCTTAATGTTGATTTTTTGTTTAATAATGTAAGAAGTCTAAGATTGATGAATTCTTTGGAAAAAATGTAAGTTTATCTTGAGAGCTAAGTACTAAAACTATGAAATAAACTATGTATGATCTTCACTTTAATGCAAACTACCACTAAATTTGCAAGAAAGTAAACTTTTTTTTTTAGACAAGGGATCAAGAAGGATGCACTATACAAGCTAGCCTAAATGCAAGTCTACATGTAATTTCAGTTTTAATGCCTAAGTTAATAGAGGAAATAAAGTAATCAATGTAAAAGTTCTTTGACTTCCTCATTTTCTTTTGTGTTAAAATGAAAAGTAAACCAGAGCTATTTTAGAGGTTCCTTGATTTTATTACCTCTTTAGTATTACCTAAAATAAAATAGAAAGCTGAATGAAAACCACTTTAGGATTTAAAAACTTGAATGAAAACCACTATGATTACTAAGAAAATTACCTTAGCCAACATTTGAGGTCAAAATATGTCTAGAGTTTGTAGATTGTGATTTTGTGTTATCATGCTTCTTGGAGTCTAATCACTATTTTGGAATACCTACAAGCTTTTGGAGGGTCCTCTAGATGGAGGAAATAGAGAGAGTTTCCTTGTTCCAAATTCAAACCCTTGAGGTCCTTTTAGTTGACCAAAAATAAATATAGGAAAGTGACCATATATGCATATGCAAAAAAATTTCACCCTGAAAGGGGTATGTCATGATTGCATCTTGAAATATAAATGTAGGAAACAATTTGTAGGATTATGAAATTTATAGATACAATAATATGTCCAACTATAGCAAAATCATACCTTAATATGATAGAGCATGATTTAACCCTATGTGTAGAAGGAAGGATGGTTAAGTATCAATAAATATATTTTCTATCTAAACTAGGAGCATAATGACAAGGGACAACTAGGAGTTATAAAAATATTGTAGTGTAGGGAGCTACTTGTGGAAACAATTAAGGCAAGTGTATCAAGTAGAACCATGCCTTATATTACACAATACATATTTTCACTTTAAGGATAAAATAGAAAGAAAAAGGGTAAATTTAAACAACAAAAGGGATATTAGGGAGTAGGGTTGGCATGAAAACTAGAACTAAATGAGAAAAAGGTATGCCTTAAGGTTCCCAACCAACATTTAATGGTTGTCCTAGATCTAAAGGGGCAGAGATGATCGATCTTTGGAGAAGGTCAGCTCCTGAAGTTCCAACTACCTACACTGCAAAAGGAAAAAGGGGGAAAAGAGAGTGAGAAAGAAAGTAAAGGAGGCCATACTCGAAACTGATAAGGATGGGATGCAGTCACATCAAGACATACTCCTCCAATGTAATTTATGTAAACAACCAATAAACTACCTAACAGATTATCCCACCCCACCAATCACTCCTCCTTCGGCTCGACATACAAGGATGAATTCCAGAACCAGTTGGGTAGGTGCATGAAATATAGATAGAAAAATTAGAGTGCTCCCATTCGATTGGATTTAGCAAAAATAAACCTTGACGTCCAATGGTGAATGAAAATTCCAAAACCACCCAATCAGACCCACAAAATCTAAATAGCAGAATTAAGTAGACCAACTCAACCATCCATCGTAGAAATAAACACTCATGCAAAGGCAAAAAAATAAGGAAAGATAGATAGAGAAACCAAATAGTACTTCACTATTATTTATAGGTGATGAAATATAACATATAAATTGTAAAGGTCATAGAGCCACCCTTTGAATGGCAAAAATTCTTCTATTTATAGATGATTTTATGTTGAATTTAGATTATAGCATTGATGGCATTGGGTAAGAGGATCATTTTGGAATAGTTGGAATATATTTTGATATTCTTTTTTTTAATAATGGTGACTAATCGAAGGAACTTAGATTTTTTTGCACAGATCTGGACCCTCGATTACTTTTTTTGGACCTATTCAGGAAATAAATTCCATCTACTCTACCCCTTCGAGCATCTAAGAAATCTATCTATTCATTGTAGGATGTTCGTATTTCCTCTTACTCCTTGTTAGCTTATACTAAGGTGACTAAGCTCATTAATGGTCCATTCTACAACTTCCTTTCTTTGTGATGTCAACTCCAATCAGGGACACACCATTTTTTGAATATTTTGCTCATATTTTGAGGATGGAGGATTCAGCTCAATATTTTGATGCTACTTCCCCAAAGTTTCATCCATTTTTTGTGATAGAGACTTGGGATTGGTGATTACTCTGTTGTAGCCCGATCCTTATATCTGAATATTTGGGATCCCATTCTTCTATCCAATGGTTTGTATGAGTATTTTGTATCCTCCTTTTGAGCCTATCTCCTTCCATTCTTCTATTCGATCCCAGTCTTGAAGATTTTTTCTTTCACTCATTTCTCTGGATTTGACAGTTTGCTTCTCCCATCAAGGCTTCCAAAATTGGGTAGCTCTTAAGGTGTCATCATTAAAAAAATGAAGAGAGGGTGAATAGGCACAAAATTTCACCCACATTCTTGGTGATTTTCAAGGTTTTTTCAACTTGTGAAAAAGAACCTAGATGGATCAATAAATATAATAATCAAGTAGAGAAATGAGAAAAAAAGGGAGAAAATTTAGGTACAAAAAGGTGTGAAAGAATAAACACATTTAATAGGATGAAGAATAGGGTGGATAAAATGGAATAGGGGCACAATCAACAAGAGCTAAGGGGAAAAACAAGGAAAATAAAGCTAGATAGACATGACCAATATGACCAACACAGAGAGGATTACTGTAGATAAGAGCAACAAGAAGGCAAGCAGTGGAAACAATAAGAAAATACTTGAAAAAATTACTATGAAACATGCACATGGAGAAGGGAAAATAGGTAAAGGTAGAGATAGTGAAACCTTTGTTACCAACTAGCAAAATTATAGGCAACAAAGGAGAGAGGATGATGGAGGGGAGGAAAGGGCGAGGAAACATGGAAACACAAAGGGAAAAGTAATCTGAAGCCTATCAAGTGAAACCTATAGGGCATAGACCCTTCTCCATAAAGCATTCTCTCAAATTAAATCTCCCTAAACATAATCCATTACAGACCTGAGACATTCCAAAAGAAAAAAGTTTACCAATGTTGCTTATCTCTTCTATCCTAGACCTTCTTCTTAACATGATCTAGCAATGATCCTCTTTTACTGACTTTTAT
This sequence comes from Wollemia nobilis, assembly GCA_028583015.1. NCBI lineage: Eukaryota > Viridiplantae > Streptophyta > Pinopsida > Araucariales > Araucariaceae > Wollemia > Wollemia nobilis. The sequence goes on along the minus strand of JAQPPZ010003287.1, from coordinate 434,857 downwards.
CAACTAGGAAGCTATTTCACTTTAACTATGGTTTTTATTTTACACTCTATGGACCTAATTGCATTCGATCACAAGGGTTATTTATAACATGCTTATCTTGCATTGATTTCTTGAGTTTCAAGGCTTGTTGTAGCTCCCGAGAATGAGCTAGGAGGTCTTGAAAGTTGCTAAATGTATCCATTGGGCTATGGGGTCACAACTACAATAGACAAAAGAACATAAAACTAGGAATAAAAATTAATATGAAATGGAATGTTACATTTCCAAGAGATCCCTTTGGAAAATTCTTTCTTGAAGCTAAATACCTGCAAGCTCCAAATAACATGATGACACCTTACCAATTGGCTATGCATTAGGCACAACTTTATTTATTTACCACAAAAATATGATTTTCTAGGTATACCTAAACCTTCAATGCCTATTTTATTCACCCTTTGAATCTATAATATCCAGACTAAATCACATTGAATCTGAGCCTTTGCTTGTATGGACACTACTTGCGTGGTGTCAGAATTGCTATCACCTCACAATTCTTCTTGCTTTACCCAATTTCTTTAGTATTTAGGCCCTCAAAAATTAATATGGTAATTACATTTACCATTCTATTTCACATTTTGGGTGGTGATCTATAAAGGGATAGGTTTTCAAGGCCATATTGTTGCACCAATCTTGCAGACAACTTCTTTTGTGGTGGCTCCCCAATCAATACAAGCTCTGAGGAGGAGAAACTTGTGTTAGGTTGTGATGGCTGCTACCTTCCTACTAACATTCTTTTAGCTCTAATGGCTTCCTCATAAAGTTGGGGAAGTATTTTCTCCTAGATTGACATAGGAGGAGCACCATATCAATACTGAAGGCCCAGATGTAGAACAGGTGCGCTTGGCCTGAGGATGGGAGGAAATATATGGTGCAAAAATTGAAGAGGATCGCCAACTTTCAAAGAGACTTGCAAACCCAAAAAAACTCAATGGTCTCCTTGGAAACTTTGATGCAAGAAATGGTAAAGGAAATATAGGGGTTGGTCGATGTTGGGTTACCTATTATACTTGATGATCAAATAAGGTTCCTCATTGATGATATTATACATGCAATGTTTGAATAGGAGAAATTCAAATCTAAAATTGAAGCATCATTAAAATAGATCAAGAAATTGAAGGCTTTGTTAAACAAGCTATACAAGATAGTTCAACAATAGGATGGGTTATTAGAGAACCCATATGAGAACCTGATAAGAGATGTTGAATATGTTACAAACCTAAGGTTTTAAAGAGATGAGGAATGTTAGAATTTTTTGAAGTTGTTACCATGAAAGGGGTGAGGAAAACCAACAATTATGTAATCTTGTGGTAGAATAATACCAATTTTGTAAATTTCATGCCCAATGATAAAGGTAGGATTTGGGATATTTTGCTAATTAACTTTGAAACCATATGAAGTCACTTAAAATATAGTAGCCAAGTTACTACCTTGGATTCCCTTATATTTTGAGAATTTATAAACCTTTAAATTTATCCATTAAGACCTCCAAGAACTTTGTTTTACAAAATTTTGACTAAAGATGCAATTTGCTCAAAGTAGTGTAACTAGCTTCTAATAAGCAAAGCAATCAATAACGTGGAGTGATTGGTCTCTAAAGATCAAAGCACAAGTAGAATGGAGAAAAATGATATTGGGTAGGAGTAATTTGCACCCTCTCTTAGAGTGAATCGCTTAATAATATGTAAAAAATAAAAGTACAAATATCTTGAGGAATATCTTCAAAAAGTAATATTTTGACATTTACTAGCACCCCTAAGTATTATAGAAGCCTTCTATGTTGTTTAGAGATGTATTTATAGGCATGTAGCATTTGGATATGCATCATTTTGCTAAGAAAGCACAAAAATATTTACTATTACTTAAAGTAAGAATTTCTCACCCAAAGTAACTCAATGGTGATTTTTTTCTATAAATAGGATCCATAGGATTCATTGGAAATATCTTTTGAACTTGATATAACTAGAGCTATATTTTGCAAGCTCCACATTTGAATTACCTCAAGGTCTATATAGGGATAAAATATTGAGGTTATACAAATCAAGAACATATCTCCCTATAATTAGAAAAGATGTTTAGAGGGACAAAAGGTTTTTTCCTCATTATATTTTCTAATTCATAAACTAGGGACAAGATATTGAGTGGTGGTCAATGGTTTAAAGGGATATATACCCTTTATTGAAGACCATGGAATGAAAAAAATTATGTTGAAACAAAAACTATTAAGAAGCTTTTAGTTTGGGTTAAGCTATTAGGACTTTTATATAAACTTACTAATAAGGATTTTTTGAAGAATATTGAAAATACCCTAGGAGAATTCATCAAGGAAGAAATAACTATTAAGGAGAAAAAACATGCTATATATACTAAAATATGTGTTGCTATTAATATTTCAAAATCCTTTCCACAATTCATTAAGATCAAATCTGAATTAATAGAAAGGCATCAACAAGTGGACTATGAAAATATTGCATTTCATTGCCACAATTGTTATGAGACTGGTCACTTGGCAAGAGTTTGCAAAGTGAAAACTATGAAAAAATAGATAAAAAAAAATGACCATGTGACTAACCACTTCGCAAGAGTTTACAAAGTGAAAACTATGAAGAAAGAAATAACGAAATTTGGTCATAAGTTAAACTTCAAGGTAAAGCAAGGAAATCAGACATTAATAGAAGGTAGATCAGATCAAGAATATTCCACTTCTAAAGAAGGGAAAAATAAATCCTATCTACAACATCATATGGCAAAGGCCACCATAGCTCACTTGGATCAATTATTAGAAGAAACAAAGAAGGATATAAGGGATGAGAAAGTACAATATGTAAGTTCAAGTTTAGAAGGAATTAAAGGTGCAAAGGAAGATGTGGAGAAAAATCTTAAAACAAATATGACAAAAGAGGTCAAGATATTTCTAGGTAAACCATATTCATTTTCCTCAAGTTGTATAGAGTCCTCTCATGGTAGTAAAAGTGAAAGTGGAGTAGAGGTCATCCCTTGAACTTTAGGGTTTCAAGAGCAACATAATAAAGAAATGAGGTTGGAGGAAGCCTATAATAATTTAGAGTATTTAGGGAATAATAAGAAGGTAATTGCTTTAGAAAATTGTCCTTGCATTTTAGATTTTCCACAGAAATATAAAGAATACTTTGCTTTTGAGGTTATTCCTTACTCTACAAATCCTTAGCAACAAGGCAAACCTATAGATGATAAGTCTTATTTTGAGCATTGTGAGAAGATTGAAGGGCTTGATGAAGATGAAAGTATTGGTGGAAATGAAAAAAATAAGAAGACCCAAGAAGTAATATAGAGAGAAAAAGAAACTTAAAGGGATATTGATATAGGAAAACAAAAGCAAATATCATAGGTGTTAACAAGAATTGGGATTATACCACAAATAAAAACAAAAAATAGCAATGAAAATAAATCTTGGAATATTAGGGGCATGAATAATAACCCTAAAAATAGGTATTAAGAAACTCTCAAGTTGTTATAAACAATATATCTATAGATATAGATATGGAAATTGGGCAAAAAATATTTAAATTATTCACGGTGTTGAATTTTATCTTGACAAAATTTTAACTTAAAAAGGCTTTTGTATGAAATTATACAAAGGAGTTGATTGTGGAAACTTACCAATGAGGACGATGGTGAATCCCTTTGATAATAAAGGAATATGAAGAATATTTTTGATAGAAAAGCAATTTGGATATTGTTTAATTAATTTGATATAATGTAATGAGATTAATGTAATATTTTGGTTTTGTAATGGTAGTGGCCCTAAATAGAATCCACACATAACTTATTAAAAATATATCTTCACTTTATTTTTTTTGTATGGATAATAAGGGGTTGTACTCGGATCTCCCACCCTTAAAATATCTGAATTCTTGATTTTCATTTTCTGGATCTTTTCAATTTTCTCTATGAATACAATTATTCTAAAATTTAGCATCTTTCTTGACATTTTTCTATAGCAACCTTCACAATTCCAAAACTTCACCTCTACTATCTATTCCTGACATCTTAGTAGAGTAATATTTCCAAAATATCACACTATCATATTCCACTTTACCAAATCTGGATTTCTAGTTTCCTTCTTAAAACACAAGTGCGACCACAAAAATTAGAATAAATAATCATGAAAACACATTATTATTACAAAATAAAGCAAATATTACCAATGGAAAATATTAAAGCAAATCTTAATAATTAATTTAATTAGGCAATCAATATTTTCTTATCAACTTCAATTAAACTTATAACTTCTTCTAACCATAGATAGAAGAGTTTAAATTCGTGATCCTCAATCAAAACCCCTCTATTGGCTAGATTATATGCACATTTATTTCCTTATCTTAATATATGTGTAAACCTAATTTCTTCACTCTTTAGCAAGATCTTGAATTTCCATAATTATCATTTGTATGTTCCATGGAGCCTTTAATTTCCTCAAATTTGCTTTTATTACTATGAGAGAATCACCTTCCATCCATACTCTATTCCATTTCATTTATTTGTATATTTTTAACCCTTCTAAAGATGCCCAAGCTTTAGCTTCATTATTTGTCTTAAATATACTATTGAAAGCATAATGAGATAAAATCTCTCCTCTATCATTTCTAATTATTCTTCCTCCTCCTGTTGGTCCTAGATTTCCTTCAAAAGCTCCATCAAAATTAAATTTAACCCACTCCACATCTGGTGGTTTCCACTTTATATTGTTGGACATTTTAAGTAGATGAGTTGTCATTGATGTCAAGAGTGAGTGGTCATTGATGTCAAAAGTTAGTTTCAGTGAGTAGTGCAAGTAGAAGTGGTTCCGCAATCAGTGCAAAAAGAAGAGTCGGCCTTCAGTTGGTCAAATCCAATTTCAATCAGTCAGATGTGGTTCAAAGTGCAAAGAATAAACCCAAGAAAATAATATTATAATATTAAAAAGGGAAATTTAAATTATTTATAAATTTATTAATATAATTTTATTATAAATTAATTTATTAATTAATTTAATTAACTTCCAAAGCTATTTAAGTTAATTATAATTTAATTATAAATTAATTTATATTAATTTAAATAACCCTAAAGAGGGTTATAAGGTTAAAATAAAATTTGAATTTCAAATCTGATTCAAGCGTCGATGTCTATGGCACAAGAGCCTTCGTGTATAAAAGGTGGTAAAAACCTTTGCCATTACTCCTGAATAATCATCGATCGAATTCCTATGCTCCATTGTAATCGTGCACAAAAAGAGAAAGATATTTCACATTTTTGAAAGGTCTCAAGGGATAGAGGTGTAACAAATAGAAGTGACGCTCCTTGTACCACACACTGCATTATGTAGCACAAGTGGAAACGGTGGATGTGTTAAGTCGTGTGTCACAAAATGCATGCAGATTTCAAATCTTGTCAGGTTTATTTTGCAAGGCAGTGAGAGGGCATTTGTTTTTGAAGAATCATCGAATGCAGGTATAAAGGGAGGCTTGTGCCTTCCCTTTCCTGTGGGAGATCTTAGCCCACATGGTGGGCTAGCACCTTTATAGGGCGCTCAGTAAGGAGTGGTTTCGATGTGAATCCCACCGAGGCCTTTTTGGCTTGTATAAGGTATGCACTGATGTCATATGTGTTGGTCGCTTGATTATTTCGGATGAGCTAAGGTTAATAAAAATAAAATATTTTTGATGCTTGGAAAGTTTAATTTTTTCCTGAATTAATTTGGATATTGAGTGTTTTGAGGGAGATAAAAGGGTGGGCAAATATTATTGTGAAAGGTAAATTGTTGGAGTTTGATTAATTATATCGGATATTATAAGGAGCAAATTGAGTAATTGTTTTTATGTGTGATTTGATGATTGCTAATTTGAAGGAGTAATAAGGTGTATTTGAGTTTGATTATTTTTGTGATTGAGAAATATATTGAGAGAGTGTTAGTGTGATATTTTGTCATCTAACCATTGAAATTGACAAGGAAGAAAAATTGTGATTAAGACAGGTTTTGAAGGGCACTTCTACATAAAACAAAAAGGTATGGGTACATTCTTCTTTGGTTGATTGAGGTTTTTTGAAAAACAAGTCTGGAGTGAAAATAATTTTTTTAAGGTTTCCTTTGATGAGCTAATGGTTTTCTAAAATAGAAGTGAATTATATAAACTTGTCTTGATAAGCATTATTGTTGAAGTAATTGGCTAAGTAAATATCATGAGTTAAGCATTGTTCTTGAATTTATTGGTTGAGTGAAGAACTTGAACTAGGGTTTGCAAAGATCATGAGTATCATTGTTATGTGAGTTAAGCATTGTTGTTGAAGTGATTAGTTGAGTGAAGAAATTGAACTAGGGTTTGCAAATATCATGAGTATTGTTGTTATGTGAGATTGTTTGATAAGCATTGTTGGAAACAATTGACTAAGTATTCATATGCTTGGACTAGGGTTTGTGAGCTAGGATTAATTCATTGATTGATTGGTTGAGTAGATTTGGTTGACCCTAGTCAAGTGGATGTGTTGAATTGATAGTTCAAGTTTTGTGAAACAAATTGTTCTATATTCTAAATTGATTTGAGAAAGAGGTTGAGTTTTTGTGAATGTGAAACATATTGAGTCTCTAACAATTCTCTATATGTTTTTGTGGTAAAAAGAGAGACTGAAATTTATTGAACATTGTGGTGAATGTGAAGCATATTGAGTCTCTAACAATTCTCTATATGTTTTCATGAGATATTGAAAGTGATTAAGCATTGTGGTGAATGCGAAGCATATTGAGTCTCTAACAATTATCTATATGTTTTTGTGAGATTGGACAAGTTCTAGTGAGAACTTGTTGAGAAAATTTTAGGTAAGCCTTAGAGAATACTTTTGGATAGATTTGTGTGAGCTTTTGTGGAAGCTTACAATACAAGTTTAGGATAGAAATATAGAGCATATTTGGACAAGTTCTAGTGATGACTTGTTGAGCATATTTGGACAATTTCTAGTGAGGACTTGTTGAGCAGATTTGAGACAAGTCTTAGAGAAGACTTGAGAGTAGATTGGACAAGTTCTTGAGAGGACTTTTTGGATAGGTTTGAGGAAAGTCTTTGAGAAGACTTGAGAGAAAAGTTGATTGATTTATTTGTTCAAACCATGAGTTAAGGTTTGGGGCAGATCAAGCAGATTTGATTTGTGATTAAGTCAAGATTTGTGTTAAGGCTTGAGGATAGAGATTGAGGATAGATTTGTGCTATACCGAAGGATTGTGTTTAGTATATATTTGAGGATAGAATTTGGTGTAAATTTGAGGATAGGATTGTGCTAGCCTAGAGATAAAGATTGAGTAGATTTGTGCTATACCAAAGGACTGTGTAGATATTTGGAGGTGACAGAGTATAAAGGATGATAGTCTCTAGTGGATAGAGATCCATTAGCCAAGGTAGTTAGGACAAGTCTTCTAAGTGAGGATAGGAGTCTTTAGTGGATAGAGATCCATTAGCTAGTGCAATGGAGGCAACAATTCTTCTAGAAGATAACTAGCTAAAACAAAGGAGAAAGGAGTTCTCCTATGGATAGATATCCATTAACTTGATTAGAGGATTGTTTTATCCTTTGGATAGAGGTCCATAAACATTGTAAATTCCCAAAATATTGATTGAGAAAATTTTAGTGAAATATTTTCTTCGTGGAGTAGCCCACATTGGGTCAACCACGTTAAATTAGTGTCTCTATTATGTGGTGATTTGTGCATTGATTTGATTACTACTATTGATTATATACTACATAATATTGATTGGAAATAAAAGTAAAAAATGGTCTTATACTGTTCACCCCCCCTCTCAATATAAGCTTGTGTTATTCAATTGGTATTAGAGCAGGTTCCATCAAAATACTTTAATAGCTTGAAGGAAAATCTTACAAGAACACAATGGATTCTAAGAATGGGTCTTTAGATAATTCAACACCAATGTTTGATGGAAGTGATTACGTATTTTGGAGTATGATAATGAATATTCACCTGATGGCACTTGGCAATGAAATATGGTAAGTAGTTGAAAATGGATACGCACCACCAGCTACTCCATATATATATAAACATGGTATGCTTCTACATCATTACAATTCAAAAGCAATGAATAAAATTTTGAGAGGTTTGCATAGAAAAAAATTTAAAAATTTTATGCATTGCAAATCAGCAAAAGATATTTGGGATAAGTTGCAAAGCATATATGAATGATATAAAAGTGTCAAAAAGGCAAAGCTACAAAATCTTAAAGGACAATTTGAAGAATTAAGAATGAAGGATAAGGAAAAAATTAGTGCTTATATACTTTTTGTAGACAAGATTGTTAATTCCATGCAAGAACCTGGACTTGAGATTGATTAATCTTATGTTTGTGATAAGATCTTAAGATCTCTTCCAAAATGGTTTAATGAAAATATTTCTACTATAGAGGAATCAAAATATGGTCATTATTTAAAAATAAATATGTTACAACTTTTGAGATAAGAACAAAAGAGGAACCTAATCTCTATAAAGAAGCAGCCTTCAAAGCTACTAAGAAGACAAAGGGTAAGATTTCAGATTCAAGAAATAAGTCATCTAGTGATGAAGAAAAACAAGATCATAAGAACAAGGAATCGAAAAAATATAGGTACCAAAATAAAGGTAAGGATGGACAAAGCAAACAAGGAAAGAACTTCTTTCAAATATAGAAGAGGAGTTACTATGCAGACAAGGCAAGTAAGTACTCAAGTGATAGTGATAAAAGTTTTTTAGATAATGATAGAGATAAAGTTCTATTTTTGATAGAAGAAAAATAAGAAGTTAAGAAAATGTCACCAATAATTCTCAAGTGTTTTAGATGTGGTAATTTTGGACATCTTGAAGATAGTTGTACAAAGAATGGTTTCAGTTTTAGTGATGATGAATATGAAGATACACTTGAAGGACCAGAAGAGAATGTTCTAATGGCACTAGAATAAGAAGGAGGTGATCCTATAGAAGAAAAGTCAAGAAATAATGAGGATGTTTTCAAAGGAAAAAAAATAGAGGTAGAATCAAAGAAAGGAGAAGTTGATCTTGATGCAGATCTTATTTATGCTCTTGACACAGTAAAGAAGGTAATAAATCAAAACTCCCAACTTAAGCTCTAGTTTCAAGAATGTGATGAAGAGAGAGGAAAACTTATAGAGGATATAAATAAGTCAATAGCTAAGACAAATAATTTCAAGGATAGGTTAGAAGCAAAGGTCTTAAAATGTGAAAGGTTAGAACATGAAGTGGCTCTACTAAGGGAAGAATTAGAAAGTCTAAGGATAAGCTACACAAGTTTGGAAAGAGCTCATATATCATAGATAATACGATCAAGGTACAAAGAAGGTCAACAAATAAAATAGGTCTTGGTTTTGAATAGGTTCAAAAGAAACAAGAAGAGTCAACATCAAGTTTTTAAGAAGAAGAAACTTCAAAAGAAGACAATGTGAGAGAAATCAAGACTTTTGAGGATGAGTTGGACAATAGAAATTTCAACAAGGAAAAGAATAATGTACAAAAGAGGAACATATGGAACAAGAACCAACACAAGATAAAAGAAACTAAGAGACCAATGAGTTCAAGGTAAGAAAATTTCAATGGATGATGTTTCTCATGTCACAGATTTGGGTATAAATCTTCTCAGTGCAGGACACATGAAATATAGGAATATGGAAGTTCCAAAAATAGGCAGCTTTTTCAAGGGTATTGCTACTCATGTAATTAGTTTGGTCACAAGGCAATAAATTGTAGGATTAATGATAGGAAAGTGAAAGCAACTTGATATGGAAGCAATGGCATACCAGATGTAGTGTAAAAAAAAGCAGATATAACGCTAAGTCCTACGAATGAACAAAGAACTTAAAGTGCATGAAAAGGGAAAATGAACAGATTGAAACGAGATGTAAAGCAAAAGTAAAGTGAAGCATTTTTTATTAATTTTTCTTAATATTAGGTTACAATACGTCTCCCCCATTTTTAGGGGCTAGGAGCATTCGATACAATTGTTACACCAACGGATGATACGCTTCCCTTTGGGATCTTTTGTGTGCCCATATTTAAAATGGGCGGGCCAAACATCGTCGTCACTTATGTGAGTGCATCTGTAGTTCCTTGATGTCCCTCTAGTATCAATATCATACATTCAGAGAAACAACAAACGATTAATAGCACATGCGGATGGAGGGAAACATGCAATCCCTAAGGCCTCTGGTTAATGCATACGTGAAATAATTAAAACAATGATCAAAACATATCAAAATAAGATAAAACTTGAACATAAGCATGTAAAAATTATCATAAACACATTGCAAAAGGAACAGTCAAGAAATTTTCTATAGATTTCTAATCACTTCGGGGTGGGACAATTAGGATTGTCATAAAATGTTTGAAGGTGACCTCCCAAATGTCCCATCTAGAGGCCTCTAAAACACGTACAAATTTGGGGTTATGCAAAATGGGGCATTTTGAGATGACCCAGAATTTTGGATTCTACATATTCTACCCTAATTGCCCTGTATCCGAAGGTTCTCCATGTATGTTAGTGAAAGCGTAAAACAATGAAAACATAGTCAAAACAAGTCATAATGCATTAAAATTTGAATAGCAACATATATGAAACACACAAAACATGATGCAAAAGAAATAGTGAAGAAATATACTATAGATTTCTAATCACTCTAGGGTGGGGCGATTAGGACTGCAGCAGTGCGGGGGGTGCCCGAGGGCAGGACGCCCACCGTTTGGGGCTTGGTTTTAGCACCAATCCACTTGGGATGGGTCCAAAACCTCCTAGGGGGTTGTGTTGATAGATTGGGTATGGTATTGTGGCCAATTGTTTGGGTTTTGGGTTCATATTGCGCTCCTAATGTTCACCTAATAACCTCCCTTCCAAAAGAGAGATCAAGGATGTAGGAAGCACAATGAGGGTGAGGGTATAATTCGACAGCACTCCATTGCTCCAAATGCTCCTGCTCTGTCCTCATTTTGGGGTGAGAAGACTCACCATTTTATAGACCTGAGGGTCTCCTTTGAATGTGAATGCAAGGGCACCACTTGGCCATCATGCCTTCCCAGGAGAGAAAATATTCCTCCCTGATTAAGGGCTCCATGACTGCCTCTCTTGAGCTCAAAAATGCTCACTCGCACTCCCATGCATTGAAGGTGGAGTTGAGTGGTGGATATGAGCTGCCATTTGTCAAGGTTTGACTTTTTTCCTATCAAACCTGCTATTCGCCCAACCCTAGAGCGATTGCTACTAATCACCCTGAGGTGGGGGCGAATAGCATTCTAATCGTCCTAGGGTGGAACGAGCAAGGAGCAGGGTGCTTGAAAGGTGCAAAATTGACATCTGACCTTCCAAAACTATTATGGGAGTGGTTAGGACCATTTTTAAACCTCTGGGTGCTGCCCTAGGGGCTATGTATGTCAATTTGGTTAGTTCTTATAACCACATGATCAGATTGGTGTTGTTTTGGTGTCTACAGATGCCCCTTTTTGGGATGCGATGTGCATTGCATAGTGCTAAGAAAAAATAGATAACCAAAGAATTTAATGATTAGGGTTTCTCAGTAACCTAACCAATTTTTGATACCCCAAGTATGGAAAGGGCACACATTCTTGAATCCTTGCTTCTGACGAGCTAAGGATCTTAACTCAAGTGTTAACCTTTTTCGGTGAGGTGTTACTTGATCTTGGACATTGTTCAGTCATGAATAGTCAAAGGGCGCAACCTTTTGTCTATGGGAACCATGAGTTCATGATTCTAGAATGCCATGTGTTTGATCAGCTTGTGATTATTGCTTATTTTCTGCCCCAAGCAGGAGCATGATTATCTTTTTCAATGATTCTTTGAATGCATGCCATTTCCTTTATTGGGAGTGTATTTGTTGATCGGTGACTAAGTGTGACTACCCTCTCAAGCGAAGAATTGATGAGGGAATGACCGACATGAGAAAATCAATGAGTTGCTTAACCCAAGATGACTTTTGTAAGGGTGCCTTCGGTTGTTTTTTGTTGATCGCTTATGTAGTTTCCCAACAATCGGACCTATTTTTGGTGGGTTTTAACCCTTTTTGTGACGACGTTTGGGGTTGAAATTGTAAAAAATTTGTCCTCTCGTGGAGCGGTCTAGCTATGGTAGCCTTCTTAGGGAGTAGGATAGTGATAATTTGTGACCCCGACATCATTTTTGCATGCCAATAATTTTAGGCGCAAAGGCGCTTTTGTTCGGCAGTTTTATTGTGTTTTTGGGTGGGTTTGGACCCTTTTGTGATGCCTTTTGGGGATGAAATTATTGAAAATACTTCCTCCCGTGGAGTGGTCCGGCTATGGTAGCCTTCTTAGGGAGTAGGATAGTGAGGATTTGTGATCCCAACGTTGGTTTTGGATGCCAATAATCACAGGCACAAAGGTGCCTTTGTTCGATAGTTTTATTATTGTTTTTGGGTGGGTTTGGACCCTTTTTGTGACGTCTTTTAGGGATGAAATTCTCAAAAATCCTTCCCCCCATGGAGAGGTCCGGCTATGGTAGCTTTATCAGGGAGTAGGATAGTGAGGATTTGTGACCCCAACATTGGTTTTGGATGCCAAGAATCACAGGCGCAAAGGTGCCTTTGTTCGGCAGTTTTATTATTTTTTTGGGTGGGTTTGGACCCTTTTTTTTGGGGTTGTTTTTTATTTTCTTGCTCTGTAATCATCTCGGGGTGGGACAAATACCATTTTTGTAATCAACCTAGGGTGGGACGAGCACTAACTAGAGCGCTCATCCTAGGGTGGAATGATTACATGCCTAAGAGCCTATATAAGGGCCAAAACTAGGTTTTGGGCTCATTTGTAATTGTTTTTTCTGGCGATTTGGAGCTATGGGGAGGAGGAGTGGTAGTTTTTGAAGTGAAGCACTACCAAATTTTCATGGACACCATGAGTTCAAGTATTGGATCCTCGAGTGGCAGAGTTGAGGCAAGACCGGTAGGTGCTCTCTCCTTCTTCATGTTTTTTGTTTGTTTTTAGCCTAAGGTTAAAACCCTAGTAATTTTGTTATTTTTGTTTAAACTAAAGTTAAAACCCTAGGTTAAAATTTGTTTTGTTTTGTTTTTTTGTATTTTGTTCGCTTAGACTAGGATTAAACCCTAGGTTTTTTTTTTGTGTTTTTGTATTTTTTTACACTGGAGGTTAAAAACCCTAGGTTAAAATGTGTTTTGTTTTTTTTGTTTAAACTAAGATCAAAACCCTAATTTAATTATTTTGTATGTTGTTTAAACTAAGATCAAAATCCTAGTTTAATGTGTATTTTGTTTTTTTTTCGTTTAGACTAAGATTAAAAACCCTAGTCAATTTTTTGTTTTTTTTTTGTTTGCGTTGAGACTAAGGTTAAAACCCTAGTGATTTTTTGTTTTATTTTGATTTTTTTGTTCACACTTAAGGTTAAAAGAACCCTAGTATGAATTTTTTTGTGTTTAGATTTGTTTTTTTTTGTTGTACAGTTTTATTTGAATGATATGTACTTTTGCTGTACAGTTTTTCTATACTTTGTTTTTTTGTACTTTTTTGTTTTTTGTGTCTGTACAGTTTTATTCTTTAAAATATTTTTGTTGTACATTTTGTTAATTGTTGTTGCTGTACATTTTGTAAATTGTTTTTGTTGTACAATTTTTTTTTGTCATGTTTTAATATTTTTGTATTGTTTTTGTTTTTCAGGTTGTGAAGAGTCAGTACCGTCAACCCGACGGTATTTTTTGATGCACGGGATGCATTGACTATGATGGACTGAGAGTGGCTTGATGCCCTTGGGCTCAAGCAGGTGACGCGACTGGAGCCTGTGGTGGGGGATCGGGCATATCTGACTACCCTGATCAGTTTGTGGGATCCCCACACCAACACCTTTCATATCCCAATAAGGGAGATGACGATGACTCTGGAGGACGTGTATCAAATTCTACAAATTTTGATAAATAGGCTGCCCATTCAGATGACTCCTCGAGATTAGTGAACGGAGGTGCTGATATAGTACTTTGGGCATGCGATGGAGAGTGCAGAGGGGGACTACCTTATTGGTATGATTCTAGTGCGATGGTGGTTTGATAAGGGCATGTTGGGGGTGAGGCATGCATTACTCATGACCCTCATCTCCAACATGTTGCTTCCTGACTCCTCAAGTGCGAGGTTCCCTTAGAACCTGCTTGAGGTGGTTTTCAAACTTATGGAGTGTCTGAAAGCAACGCCATTGATTATGAGGTGGGATTAGATGCTACTAGCATAGCTATATGATGAGCTGTATGAGGTCTACTGCCAAAGGCAGAAGGGGATTGGGTGTAGCTATCTGTTGCAATGCTGGGAGTGGCAGCACATAGTTGTGGAGCAGTCATAGGGGTTGCCTTAGACCACTCAGGGAGATATGGTGGATAGGGAGATTCACTATGTCATGTTATGGTGGAGGTCAGAGGATCATGGGCAGAGTCAACGATGGTCAAGTGTCATAGGGCACAATACTAAGGCCTTCTCACGTCTTGCTATAGAGGAGGTGTTCTGGCAGCCATACCGGGACTATCCATATTGGCCTAAGGCTAGCGAGTGGCTTTGATGGGTGTGCAAGGGTAGGTGGTTGATAGGGTGGCATGAGATCAAGCAGGAGTACTTCCTATACGTTCGGGTGACTCAACAAATTGGGGTGTGCTAGGGATTTCCTGGTGAGCCCTTGATCTATCGACATAGGGGCAATGAGATGACTCTGGCCTGGCTGATCATTGAGCCGCTGGGTGAGGAGTCAAATGTAGTGATTTATGTCCCCGATGTGGACAACGTCGGGGTGACTATTGAGTACGACCAGTGCTGGACGATGCGGCGATGGCAGGGTGAGGGGCCTCTAGGAGGTCCGGATGCAACAATAGTAGGTGGTGGGGGTGCAGATGCACCAGGGGAGGGTTGGGGGGCACCGCTCGATGATGCAGATATGGTGGAGGTTTATGACTTGATTGGGGATTATTTAAGGGTTTCAAAGTAGCCATATACATAGGACGTCCTAGAGCAGTGGGTGTCAAAGTAACCTACCATCCCGAAGATGCCTATGCCTCAGGCAGTCCCAAGAGATGTGAAGGCTAGGTATCACACTGAGATAGCATGATTGGAGGAGCTACTACAGAGATGGTATGAGGAGCACCAGGCCGAGAGGGATCTCCTATGGGCTTAGTTGGCACAGCAGGATAACGCCTTGGCTACATACCATCGATGGGATGTGGAGTGGGGTTAGTACCAAGTGGAGCTGGAGGATGAGATTATCCACCTTGATGGGCAGTTACCTGAGCTTACTGGCGGTGGATCATAGCGTCAGATGAGAGGCAGTGAGACTAAATAGTCTGCATCTTCTCATCGTAGGTGGGTGGGTGAGGGTAGCGTTAGTGGGCATGATGTGGGGGCTGGTAGCAGCCACCCTGAGAGGTCCCATAGGACCCACACCACTGGGGGTAGTTCCAATCGCACTAATCCTACATGATCATGGTGGCCGACTCCCTAGGCTTTGGGGATTTTGAATTTTTGATTTTTTTAAAGGTTCGAGGACCGACTTATTGTAGCCTGTGGGCATTTTTTGGTAATATATATGCATGACTTTCTTTTTTATTATACACTTGTCATGATTTATTGTTTATTTTATGCACATTTATTTACATGGATGTATGCATATGTTATTATGAATGCGGAAGTTTCTAACTATATGGATGTATGCATATGGAATGGATGAAATGATTTGTTGATATATTGGAGATGGCACCATATACTATATAGGATTTACTGGCTTTCTGTACTATGTGATTGCTTCATGGAATAACTTTGCATTTGTAATTTTTTTTTTTTTTGTATTTATCGATGGTGATGTAATAAATGAAATGTATCACAATTGTTTTAGAATGTAGTTGAGGTTTTTCTAAGACTCAGATGTTTTAACTAACTAGCCAATACTGTACTGTTATCTCACAAGACTTTCAAATAGGGTACGAATCAGACCTGAATTTGACCAAGTTATTTCACAACCCTGTGTGTGCAATTGAATTTGTTTATGTGGTATTGTCAGGATACCGCCAGTGCCAGATAGGTTATCAACCAAACTTGTACTGAGGATCACCTAATTAGATCCACTAACTCCTTTGTTGTATTTAGTAAGATTAATCTGTGGTGCAATCTAGGATACCATAAGCTAACTCATCCACATGCAAACATTGATCTGTACACAGTTTAATGCGACAGATATATCGTCATGCGGGAGGTTTTTCGTCAGTGACCAGCAGGTTATCCACCAAACTAGTACTGAGGATCACCTCATGACCTTTCGAATCGTCGAGAGTTCCAGGGATTCAAGTTTGACTCCCTTCTTTTCTTCACTTTTATTGGGATACTTGCTCTCATATATAGTGATAAAAATCACTGTTTATTTTTCTTTTGTTTTTTAGCAAGGGATTTGGATTGTGCTTTTTGATTTGTGCACTTTGAGGGGTATTTATGTCAAACTTTGAATTTTGTACTTTGATTGTTGTAGTTTTTGAATGTTTGCAACCTTTTGAGAATTTGGGATTTCTGATAGTTGTGAGAACCACTATTTATTTTGGGGAATTGGGTAGGGAAGATGCTTGTCCTTTTGCCAACTCTTAGCATTCTTGGGGTCATTCGCACAGGGGGATGAGCAAGATAACCATTTCACTTATGGTAACCTAGTCTACTATGCAGGTTTCATATTTCGTTCACACAACTTGGGAATTTTTTTATATTTTTTAGCTTGTGTTGGGATGCGACGTAACAAGTGTGATCCAAGTAAAACTCTACCTTTGTAAAAATCTGTTTGACTTTGTATAGTTTTTGGCTAGAAATCTAAAGACAGCTGAATGACGAAATCCCTGGATACATTCGAAGACAACTGATTATGATATGGTACAAAATGTGGATGGCGTGTATTTTTATTGGATTATTTACAAAATGGATAAATGTGGAAATGATGGAGTTGCCGAGTAATGATAGTCTATGGTGCTTTGACATGTATGACCTAGCAAATATGTAATGTATGCATGTGATGCCTAATGCAGTTCTTTTTGTGTTTTTATTTTTAAGCTTATGCCTAAAAGTGAGATGCAATTTTTGTTTTTATTTTTGATTATCTACTATTTTTTGAATTTTCATTTTGACCAAGCGATTATGGGAATCCTTGGAGCTTTTGATTTGACCAAAGGGATTATGGATACCTTTGGGGTGTTTGGTGTGACCAAAGGGATTATAGACACCTTTGGGCGTTTCAAGTGACCAAGAGATTATGGGAATCCTTGGAGCTTTTGGTTTGACCAAAGGGATTATAGACACCTTTGGGGCGTTTGAGGTCGACTAAGAGATTGCGGGAATCCTTAGAGCTTTTGTTTTGACCAAAGGGATTATAGATACCTTTGGGGCATTTTAGGTTGACCAAGCGATTACTAGAATCCTTGGAGCTTTTGGTTTGACCAAAGGGATTATAGATACCTTTGGGGTATTTTAGGTGACCAAGCGATTGTGGGAATCCTTGGAGCTTTTGTTTTGACCAAAGGGATTATAGATACATTTGGGTCATTTTAGGTTGATCAAGCGATCGCAGGAATCCTTGGAGCTTTTTGTTTGACCAAAGGGATTATAGATATCTTTGGGGCGTTTTAGGTGACCAAGCGATTGTGGGAATCCTTGGAGCTTTTGGTTTGACCAAAGGAATTATAGATACCTTTGGGGCATTTGGTTTGACCAAAGGGATTATAGACACCTTTGGGGCGTTTCGAGTGACCAAGCGATTATTGGAATCCTTGGAGCTTTTGGGGTGGGCCATGGCTCTTTCAAATGTGGAATGGCCTCAAATGACTGATGTTCAAGGGTTCTAGTTCCTTGATTCCTTCAAGAGAGGCGGGCCGGTATGTTCCAGGTCATATTTTACTATCAATGACATAAGGACCTAACCAGTCTGCCATGAACTTGTCCCTTAAATGGGGGGGCAAGTTAGAATTTTTTTGGTTCTCTTTTAAGACCAGGTCACCAACCTGAAAGTCTCTCAGGTGAACTTTCATGTTGTATGCTTTCTTAAGTCGCTCTTGATAGATATAAAAATGCTTGAGAGCATTGACACGTCGTTCATCGAGCAACGTAAGCTGGTCTAACTAGGTCTATCGCACAGTGTCATCATCGATGAACTGTTGCATTGATATGCATAGGGAAGGTATTTCCAACTCGAGAGGCATGACTGCCTCAAAGCCATACACTAGCAAAAATGGAGTTTCCCTAGTGGGCGTCCAAATGCTAGTGCGATAAGCCCAAAGAGCAAGTGGGATTTGAATGTGCCAATTCTTATGACCATCTACGACTGTATTTTTAAGGATGGCAACTAGTGTTTTGTTTGACGTCTCTGCTTACCCATTTTCCTATGGATAATAAGGTGTCAAAAAACTATGTTGAATTTTGTACTTTGTTGTCAAAGCACGCACGTCTTTGATCTTAAATGAAATCCCATTATCCGAGATGATTTTGGATGGAAAACCAAAATGACATATGATGTTATGTAAAATAAACTCTGCAATGTGGGTCCCAATCGTAGAGGTAAGTGAAATTACTTCCACCCACTTGGTGAAGTACTCTATGGCTGTTATGATAAACATGTGACAACCTGACAATGCAGGGGAGATCTTTCTGATGAGATCTAAGCCCCACTACAAAAATAGCCAAGTCGATTGGATCGACTGTAAGGCCTGAGAAGGTACATGTGTCAAGTTAGCATGGTGTTGACACTTCATGCACTTCTACACATATGTGCAACAATCTCACTCTAAATATGGCCAATAATAACCCATGCAAATAATGCGCTTGGTGATGGCCATACCGCTAAAGTTGCCACCGCATGTACCATCGTGTGCTTGGGTGATTGCCCAAGTGGACTCCTACTAGTCCAAGCAACAGAGGAGGATCCCTTCATAGCCCCGAAGATACAAAATGTCTCCTAGCAAGACATACTTTGCCACTTTCTATTTGAATGATCTTTTTACGACGTGAGATAATCCAGGTGGGAGGCTACCTAACTTGAGATAGTATCTTATGGGTGTGTACCAATCCTGCTGATCAGAATCCTTGATGGTATGAACTGCCAATCCCTCTTGTAGTTTGTCTCTAGCAAAAGTTGAGCAGGAAAGAACTTGTAAGAATAGCGTTGTGTTGCTATTAATAGGAATAGGGGATAACAAGGACCCCCAGTTGGCATGATTCTGACTATCGTGGATTCAAGAGAACTTATCCTGAGATGGTTCAATTTGGATTAGGTGGATTCCTAGCATTAGGTCAAAGCTTGCACGCTCCATCGTAGATTGTGATAATGTTTTGACTTGAATGGTTGTCATATCACCAAAAATATCTTGCAGGATGAGTGACCCCAAGGAGGCCATAGTGTTTGCAAAATGATTCGATGATCGAGGGAGTGCCTCGATGTCTTACCATTCAAGTTTTTCCAAGAATTTATCCACAAGGGCTTTGTAGGCCTATAGAACTGGGCATTTGCATTGGAATACCCCTTTCACTTGGTTGACAATTAATAGTGAATCACCAAATATGTTCAAGTGTTTGATGTTCATGGTGATGGTTGTCTGAAGACCTATGAGCAAGGCTTTGTATTCAGCATTGTTATTGGTACATGAGAAATCAAGTTTAAATGATAGAGGCATTGGAGCCCCTTGCACTATGAAGAATACGATTCCTGTGCCACCTCTTGCTTACATTTAGAACCATCAAAAAATAGGGTTATGTCGATGATGCAGGAGCATCCGGTGGTCAAGGAGCAATCTTGCATCCTCCAAATCATTTTATTGTTTGTTTTTATTTTCTAAGTACTTGTGTTGGGTTTGTTTCGAATCTTGGACCAAGAGGGAGGTTTTGTAAAAAAAGAAGAGGAAGTTTTAGTGTAAAGGCACAAGTTGCGTTGGGGTCGCGAAATCGTGACCCCAAAGCTTCGGAAGGGCAATGGCCAGTTTTCGTCGCGATATCGCGACGTTGCGATATCGCGACATCACGATATCGCGATGCTTGTTCCGACTTCAATAGTGTTGAACAGTTGGTGATTAAAATCGAAGGCTCGGTGCACACAAAGAAGGGGAGAAGGTTTTGGTCGCGATATCGCGACGTCGTGATATCACGGCATCTTTTGCAAACGGAGGAGAGGTGACCGTTGGGTCGCGATATCGCGACATGTCACGATATCACGACGATGTTTCAGAGCTGAGGGCGGACGTCAGTTGGGTCGCGATATCGCGACATGTCGCGATATCGCGGCCCAAGAAAAAGTCAAACGAAATAAACACGCAGACGGTCGGACAGGGTGAAATTGACACGTGGTTGCCACGTGTCTTAAAGGCGGCACGACCAGTGGGGGATAGAGTTAATTTTGACACGTGGAGACACCCTTGTAACAGATCATGAGGTTGAGGGCCACGAAATCAAAGGAGAGGGATTTAGACGTCGGCCAAGTTTAAGTATCTTGGGATGTCATTTTTGGAGGAACCGTAGTTACAGGTGAAAGACTTAATGGCGGAGACATCGATATTTAAAGACAGTCATATTAAAATGACAGGTGCAGGGTATGGGAAGCCATGAATGCAGGCTCTGGATGGATCGGACAGTTGCCATTTATGGCAGAAAACAAAAGGAAAGGAAAATCTTAAAATTTCAACGGAGGGAAAATGAAATTCGAATTGGTCTTTGGGCGGGAGCATTAATTACAGGGAAGGCCGAGAACACATTAAAATGGGGAAAATTTGTATGGGAAAGGGATGGTGAAGTTTGGGATTGGGGGAGAAGTGGTAGACTGGAGAGAATACTGTAACCCGTATTATGCTATTTTTTTTTTAATGAAATTACCATGAAATTACTGTCACATGGTTGAGGGTGAAATTGACATGTGGTTGCCACGTGTCTTAAAGGCGGCACGACCAGTGGGGGATAGAGTTAATTTTGACACATGGAGACACCCTTGTAACAGATCATGAGGTTGAGGGCCACGTAATCGGAGGAGAGGGATTTAGACGTCGGCCAAGTTTAAGTATCTTGGGATGTCGTTTCTGGAGGAACCGTAGTTACAGGTGATAGACTTAATGGCGGAGACATCGATATTTAAATACAGTCAGATTAAAACGGCGGGTGCAGGGTATGGGAAGCCATGAATGCAGGCTCTGGACGGATCGGACAGTTGCCATTTATGGCAAAAAACAAAAGGAAAGGAAAATCTTGAAATTTCAACGGAGGGAAAATGAAATTCGAATTGGTCTTTGGGCGGGAGCATTAATTACAGGGAAGGCCGAGACCACATTAAAATGGGGAAAATTTGTATGGGAAAGGGATGGTGAAGTTTGGGATTGGGGGAGAAGTGGTAGACTGGAGAGAATACTGTAACCCGTATTATGCTATTTTTTTTTTAATGAAATTACTGTGAATGTGTCTGTATGAATCCCGGTGCCTCGTCAGTGGTATCAGAGCGGGAGTTCCTGAGTGCGTAAACAGACCACCGGCCGTGAGGCAGTTTGCGCTAGGACGTGTGGGAGGGTTTGAGTTTGGGTGAAGATGCCTCCGAGAAGAAACCCGATGGGTGGAAGAGGCATGGCAGCGGAAGATTTCCGGGCTTTGCAGCGGCAAGTCCAGGCCCTGCAAGAAGAGCTACGCAGAGGACGTGAGCCGAGAAGGGATGCAGACAGTGAGGATGAAGTGGAATAGGAGAATGAGTTTGAAGAAGAGGAGGAAGATGTAGACCCGGCACGAGCCCGGCTATACAAGGCCATATCCCAGATCGAGAAGAGGCCGAAGTTAGAGGTTCCCACGTATTCCGGGAACTTGAACCCCAGAGGAATTGATAGACTGGGTGAATGAATTAGAAGAATACTTCGAATACGAAGAATTTGAAGACCCTAACCGGGTCAGATTTGCTAAGACCCGACTGAAGGGTCATGCTAGCATTTGGTGGAAGGGGGTACAGCTGGAGAGAAACCGAAGAGGAAAAGAACGGATTACCAGGTGGGACAGAATGGTGGAGAAATTAAAAAGACAGTTCATCCCTGTTGACTATGAGCTGGATCTATTACGTAAAATGCAAAGCTTGAGGCAGATGAACAGAATAGTTCAAGAATATACAGAGGATTTTTATAAAATTTCCATCAGAACCGGACACTTAGAAGCCAGCAAAGAAAAGGTATCCTGTTACATTAATGGGTTGAGACCGAGTGTGCAGGAGGAGTTGAGCTTGGTTCGGGTAAACACCATCGAAGATGCTTACCAGTTTGCTTTAAAGGTTGAAGGAAAATTGAACCGAAGTTTTGAAAGCAAGCAAAAATTGAAAGAATTGGGTGGAAAGAAAGAAGGAAAGGAAGAGAAGAAGGAAGAAGAGAGTAGCAGCCGAGGTTAGAAATAAGAAGATGAAGACCCAAAATCGCAAGTTCAGAATAATAACTACCCGAGAGGAAGAGGTAGATCTGGACGCGGGTATGGAAGAGAAATATTTCGTGGAACATGTTTCCATTGTGGAGAAGAAGGACACCAGGAATTTGAGTGCCCGCAACACCGAGAAAGGACAAACAAGAAGCCAGTGGGTCCTGCCAGAGTAGTTGTGGCAGTTGAAGATGCTGATTCAGAACATTCTGAAGAAGCTGAAAAGGGAGAAGCCATGATTGTGAGAAGGACCATGCTGGTGGAAGAAGACCAGTCTGAGCAAAGGAGAAGCCTGTTCCGCACCAGGTGCAAAAGTGTGGGCAAATTCTGTAATGTCATTATTGACAATGGGAGTACAGACAACTTGGTTTTCGAGGAGATGGTTACTAAGTTGCAGCTGGAGAGAAGGAGGCACCCACACCCGTATCGGATTGCATGGTTGCGAAAGGACCACCGAGCTTGGGTCCGGGAATAGTGTTTAGTCACGTTCCAGATTGGGAGGTACCAGGATGAAGTCCTGTGTGATGTATTCCCTATGGATGCATGCCATTTGCTATTGGGCAGGCCATGGCAGTTTGATCGGAGTGCAGTGCATGATGGCCGTGCAAATACTTATTCCTTGGTGAAAGATGGAATGCGGCACAAGTTGAAGCCATTGCAGACCGAAGATGAGGTGTGTAGTAATGCTAGAATTTGCCTGGTAGAGGGCAAAAAACTTTGCCAAGAAGCAGGATTTGAGCAAGTTGTAAAGGTTGATGAGTGTTCGGAGATTTTGCAAAGGAAGCAGACCGAACAGCTTAGAAGTGAAGGTCACTTCTCCTTCTTACCCCGGGTGTCTGATGCAGGAGCATCCGGTGGTCAAGGAGCAATCTTGCATCCTCCAAATCATTTTATTGTTTGTTTTTATTTTCTAAGTACTTGTGTTGGGTTTGTTTCGAATCTTGGACCAAGAGGGAGGTTTTGTAAAAAAAGAAGAGGAAGTTTTAGTGTAAAGGCACAAGTTGCGTTGGGGTCACGAAATCGCGACCCCAAAGCTTCGGAAGGGCAATGGCCAGTTTTCATCGCGATATCGCGACTCTTGTTCCGACTTCAACAGCGTTGAACAGTTGGCGATTAAAATCGAAGGCTCGGTGCACACGAAGAAGGGGAGAAGGTTTTTGTCGCGATATCGCAACGTCGTGATATCGCGACGTCCCGATATCGCGACATCTTTTGCAAACGGAGGAGAGGTGACCGTTGGGTCGCAATATCACGACATGTCACGATATCGTGACATGTTTCAGAGCTGAGGGCGGACGTCAGTTGGGTCGCGATATCATGACATGTCACGATATTGCGGACCAAGAAAAAGTCAAACGAAAATAAACATGTGGACGGTCGGACAGGGTGAAATTGACACGTGGTTGCCATGTGTCTTAAAGGCAGCACGACCAGTGGGGGATAGAGTTAATTTTGACACGTGGAGACACCCTTGTAACAGATCATGAGGTTGAGGGCCACGTAATCATAGGAGAGGGATTTAGACGTCGGCCAAGTTTAAGTATCTTGGGATGTCGTTTCTGGAGGAATCGTAGTTACAGGTGAAAGACTTAATGGCGGAGACATCGATATTTAAAGACAGTCAGATTAAAACGGCGGGTGCAGGGTATGGGAAGCCATGAATGCGAGGCTACGGACGGATCGGACAGTTGCCATTTATGGCAGAAAACAAAAGGAAAGGAAAATCTTGAAATTTCAATGGAGGGAAAATGAAATTTGAATTGGTATTTGGGCGGGAGCATTAATTACAGGGAAGGCCGAGACCACATTAAAATGGGGAAAATTTGTATGGGAAAGGGATGGTGAAGTTCGGGATTGGGGGAGAAGTGGTAGACTAGAGAGAATACTGTAACCCGTATTATGCTATTTTTTTTTAATGAAATTACCATGAAATTACTGTGAATGTTTCTGTATGAATCCCGGTGCCCCGTCAGTCGACCTGTGACTCAGGCTCATTAGAATCTAGCAATTCTGATACATGGAAGACCCCATCATCGGGTAGCTCTACGGTCAGAGGTTGATCATATTCGAGAGGAGCCTCTGCTAGTTGATCAGTGATGAATTGACCTTTGATGGACTTTTGTCCAATGAATTCGATGTCAAACTCCATCAACAACATGATCAATTTCATCGTGCGACTACTATGATAAGTGCAACTCATCATGTACCACAATGGATTCTCCTTAGACAGAACATACATTGTATTGCTCAGCATGTAGTGGCATAGCTTTTTGGTGGCAAATACCACTGCTAAGCATAGCTTCTCGATGTATGCATAGTTAAGTTCATAACTGACCAAGGTGTGGCTAAGGTAATAATTAGCATGTTCTTTATGTAATTTATTTTTCTGGGCTAGCATGGCACCCAGTGCCACCTCAGTAGCTGAGATGTATAAGTAGAACAACACTTTTGGTCTAGGTGGTACCAATACGAGCGACGAAGCCAAGTATTATTTGATGTCGTCAAATGCTAACTGGCACTTGTCATCCCATTGAAATGCTATCCCTTTGTGTAATAATTTATTCATGGGTTGGCACTTGTCAGATAGCTGCTCTATGAAGTGCTTGATCGATGTGACCTTTCCCTACAAGCTTCTGAGCTGCTTGATGGTGGTTGGGGGAAGCATTTCAAGGATTGCCTTGACTTTATGTGGATCTACCTCGATGCCTCATTTTGAGACTATGAAACCCAAGATTTTTCTAGATGTGACACCAAATACGTACTTCTTGGGGTTTAGTCTGACTTTGTGTTCGATGAGGCGATCGAGGATCTTGCTTAAGTCATCGAGATGATCTGGGTGCAAAAGATATTTGTCCAAAAAATCATCCATATAATCTTCCAAATTTTTATGCATGTGATCATGGAAGATGTATGTCATAGCACGTTGGTAGGTGGCACCAGTTTTTTTAAGGCTAAATGGCATGACCTTATAACAAAATGTCCCCCAAGGCATTGTGAACGTCGTTTTTAGTTGGTCATCAATATTGATACAAATCTAGTTTTATCCCAAAAAACCATCCATGAGGGAAAGCATTTCATGGCCTGTTATAGCATCTACCAATGCATCGATGCTAGGCAAGGGGAAATAATCCTTGGGACACATTTTGTTTAGATCCCAAAAATCAGCGCATATGCGAATCCTCCTATCAGGATTTTTGATGGGCACCATGTTGGACAACCATGGTGGGTAATCTATGCAGATGACAAACTATGCATCCAACAACTTTTGTAATTCATATTTTACCATTAAGGCCACTGTTGGGTGCATCTTACGTAGTTTTTGCTTGACTGTCTTGACTGTCGGATCAAGAATTAGATTATGTGTGACTAGCTGTGGGTCTAGCCCTGGCATTTCTTTGTAGGACCATGTAAAAACCTCCTTCTTCTCTTTGAGAATGGCAATGTAGTCGACTTGCTCTTTGGGGGATAGACTTACCCCCAGCTTGATGATTTGTAGATTCATTGGTTCAGAGCCGATGTCTATGTCATTCGTCTCTTCGACTGACATGTGGAACCCGTTCTCTAATTGGTGTGGATTTGGGATTAGGTGGATATCATTTGCTGAATTTAAATTTGTTTTTGGAACGTCGAGTTCCTCTTTAGCATGGAATATATCCTAAGTTGGTCCTGAGGTGAAATGAAGCATCTCATCGCAAGGCCAGTACTCTGATGGGGATGGTGGTGAGTTAGCATGATCCCAGTCTATGGCATCTAGGTTTAGATATAATGGTCGTGCTGGATCGGTTGGATTGTAGATGGGGACGGTTAAGTCAATGGAGATCATGTTGATGAAGTGAATTTGGTCTCCATTACCACGCGGGTGTTGACTCGGACTTCCTTGGTGATATTTATACCCTGGATATGGATCTATGGGTATTGGCACAAATGGATCAGCCCTATGTGCAGATAAAAGGACAGGGTCTGCCCTTGGCACTGATGGCTCTATAGGGTCTCTGGGTGGAGGGTGCTCTCTGTATGCCTGAAGTGGTGGGTGTAGTACTTGTTCCAACTGTGCTTGGTTTAGGTGCACCTATGCCTTGGCCCCATGTTTAGCTATCAAAACATATCGTCAATGTCCATGGGGTATTCTCATTGTTGCTGCTACATGTGGTTGAGATATGCCATCTCAGTCTCATCTTCATAATCGCTATCAAAGATCCATAGGCCTTCATTGGCTCTAACAACTATTTGTGACATGTGGGGCTAGCTCTGCTTGAGCAAGTTAATTTGGTCCCATTAGGGTTATTCCACTCTCTGCGAAAGGACCTGATTCTATTGAAGTGGCAATTATTGAATTGCAGCATTCAAGGGGAACATCACCACGAAGTTCTCCTGATAGTCATCTATGGGTGTCACTTGCGAGTGATTGCTATTGGACTCGAAAGGGTCCCAAGGTGCTACCTCATATTCTGACTCATATTCTAAAGATCCTTCTTGGCCTTGTCTATATTCCTCTTGGAGGCCAGTTCTTGAACTTTCCCCTTTCTCGATCGAAGGGGAGGAGTTTTTGAGGCCCACCTGGTTTGTTGCTAACAATGGGAGATAATCCCCCAATGTGTATGTTGTGTTAGGATTGGCATATGGATCTTGCACCAACCCATCCTTGTTGCCTAGCCCTAGGCCTTGCATGTTCTCTACCAAGATGTCAAGGGAAAAAGGGTGGTTGAACCTTACTCTTGATTTATCATATGGCATTTGATATCTTGGTTGGCAAAGAATGCACACTCCTTTTTCATATCTACCCAATCCATATCTGTGCCAATTACATTGGCCAAGGTATTTCAAAGAAAATTCTGGGTTGGACAGATAGTTGACATTCTCAACAAAGGGCTCTTCATCCTCTTCCTCTTGCAGGTAAGGTTCAATGTCGTTATCAAGGCCCCCATATACAAAATTTGTCTGATTTGGTGGGTAGCCTAAAGGGACAATAGTGTCGATGGGGAGGCAAGTTCTCCCCATGTCCTGCATGGACTCAAGTGCGAGTTTTGCTATAATTTTCCACACTAGATACTCCCCTAGGCCTGTATTGGCCATCTCAATGGTGATCATTGGTGGTGGAGGGGGAGGGAATGGGAGTTCTTCCTGGGTCCACTCCATGTTGGGTGAACTAGGTGTCTCGACTTCCATTCGGTTGGGCACCTCTTCGATAGATATGGTTGAGATTGATGGTGGTATCTCTTTTAGGGGCTTCTTCTCATTGTCCTTCGATGTGGTCATTGTAGGTGGTGTCATTTGTGAAGGACCAAATGATGAATATCGACCCGATTGGTGATTTGAGAGACTTAACAGCGGGGACGTATGCAAAATCAGACCCTGTTTGGATGGATTCAACTAAAAGTCCAAATGTGTCGATGGGAGGGTCGATTGTGGCATCAGCTGCACCGCATTGCAATACTTGAAGGGCTCTAAGTCTATCGAGACTAGATGCACTTGCCATTTGTATGTGTACTTGAAACATTTATGGGCTATCGAAGGGACACACTTCATGTCCCTGATCCAAGGCCGGCCCAGAAAAATATTATAGGCCATCTCACCTTCCAGGATGTGGCACAACGTAGGAATAGTCTTTTCTCCCACTTGGATGGGTAGGACAATTATGCCAATCGTCGAGCATATCACATCATTGAATGCTCAAAGAGTATAGGTGGAGGCCACAATGTGAGATACTAGCAACTTGAGGTTTTTCAATGCCACTATTGTGATTATATTGTTGGACGAGCCAGTGTCCACAAACACCCTCTTAAATGGAATCCCGTTGACCCGCACAATGATGTGCAGGGGCAGATCTGCCATATCACTAGTCACTAATTTCAATTCATCTTCTTTAAAGGTGATGACTGGTTTTGTACATCATTTTACATGTCCCACAAAGTTGTTGAATGAGTTTGCTTTGTGGGGTTGTAGCTCGATGGCTTTGAGTATCTCCATTAGAGCTTCCCGATGGGGCGGTGATTGTTGGATGAGCTCATAGATGGAGAGCCTAGCCAACGTGGTTCTTAAAATTTGGGTAAGTTTATTCTGAATCATGGCCACTGGTCTAGGCAAAGGAGGTTGCATAGGGTGTTGTTGAGGTTGTGACATTGATGAAACCTCTCTTGTAGCTACAGCGGGGGCAACTGTGCTTGGGTACCTCTTGTTCCGTGTCACTATGCTTATCATCCCTACATACCCCTGCATGGGGCAGTTTTGTGTCACCTCATTGACTTGTAGAGTCTTTGCCTATGCATCATGTGCAGGCAAGGGGTATTTGAAGACCTCCATATTTTGGTTGTTTGGTGCTACAGGATTATCCACTGCTAGATTTTTGTTGTCTATTAGGTCTTGCACTAAGATTTTGAACTTCCAACATGCGTAAAGGTCATGTCCTTTTTTTTGGTGAAATCTACAGTACAATTCTTCCCTATAGCCCTTAGTTTTTGGCCCGTTGGGGTCTACGGATCGACTTTCTAGTAGGTTTATCAAGTTTACCATGGACAAATGGTCAAACAAGGAGTCTTTAGACTCTGTGAAGGGTGTGAATTGTCGCCTAGGGTGACGCTACTAATTTTTCTCTTGCCTATGATTTTCCTTCTCATAGTTTTCAATAGGAACTACCTGATAATTAGTCTTTGGGATTTGTGTCATCTGTGCAGGCTTTGGTATTTTTATGGCAACCTGATTGACCACAGCGGGTTTCGGTTACGTAGACCCAATTTTGGCATTTTTAGGCCACTCTTTCTTGTGTGGCTTGGCAATCTCGTCATCATGTATCTTGATCTCCTCAATTATTTTGGCTTACACCAGGGCTTCCTCGAGAGTGGCATATTGTTGTAGCTGCAATAGCATGGAGATCGACCTTATGTAACTTTTTGAGAACATTTGGGTCAAGTCGGCCATGGGAGGGAGGTAAGGAAGCTTTGAAAGCAACATTCTCCACTGATTTCCATAAGCCACCATGGTCTCCTCCTCATAATGTCTGAGGCTGGCTAGGTCGCTTAACGATACCTTCTTAGTGTTGAAGGCAAAACGTTCGAGGAACGCATCCACTAGATGGTCTAGGTTACTAATGCTATGCTTCAAAAACTGGGTGAACCAATCTAAGGCAAGGCCTATGAACGTGGTTATAAATGTTCTTAGAAGCAAAGCATCATTGTCCTGAATGCCAAAGCATTGACTCAAGAGTCTTGTCACGTGTTCCTGGGCATCCTCATCCCCTCTAAAAATTGCCAATTGAGGCATTTTGAAGTGTTTCGGGTATGGGGGTGTTGTCACTAAAGGATGCATCGGGTGACTACAAAGCTAGTGTAAAGTGGGCTTTTGGGGCCCAGAAGTCTTGGTCTCCATAGACTCCAAGCGCTCTAGCAACGCTATATATGCATCGAAGGATTTGATCTCTTCCTCCTTGGTTTTTTCCTGTTGTGAATTGTGAAGAACTTGAGGCCTATGGAGGGGCAACCAGATAGTGGCCCCCTACCTAGGTAGGGCGTTTTAGCCCGCATCTCTTCTTGCTTGAATTCCTTATAGGCTTCTTGAGGAGTTCTTGGGTGTGACCTATAAATATGGGTGGGTTCCCGAGGAGGGTGCCCATCATTGTCTCTAGGGGTGACCTCCTTCTCAGGTCTAGGAGGTATCAAAGGAAATGCTTGATAAGGTCATGGAGACCTATCTCAAATCAAGGGGTTGGGCCTCTCATAAATCTTAGTCTTATGTGTGCGAGGGGTTGGAATCCTCTCATGCATTGTGTTGTGGAGCAACTTGTCGGTCTGACGCTGAAAGCACTCTTTGCTAAGACAATACAAGTGCTCTAACTATTGTTGATCTTGCTTAAGCTGCATGATTTGCGCTTGGTAGGCGGCATGTTTGGCAAATTTCAAGTCGATTTGTTCTATCGTATTAGGTCTAGGGGGCCTAGATGCTTCCCCTACATGTCTATCTCGGTCATGGCGATCTGAGATCTTTATAGGTCGCTTCCCTCTATCAAGGTTAGCGGTATTCACCCGAGGTTCTAGCCTTAGTAGGTGATATTGATAAATAGTAGGTGCGGAGGTGCATTGCTCCTGTGCTGTGTATTACTCTTGAGGAATATAGTGGTCTTCCTTGTGCTCCCTTTCGTATATGTGAAAGGGACGGGCAGAGTTGGCTCACCCTTTTTGAAGAGCCTCACGCTTTGGATTTGGCCTTTTGTTTTTGACAGTAATGAGGGGTAAAGGAGGGATGATATAATCATGTGGCCCCTCCTTATGCACCCTATGTTGTTCTAGCACTTTCTCGCATGGTGGCCACTCATAATGAGAGTATAAGGGGTTCTTCCTATGTATGTACTCCTCCTGAAAGGGTCTGTTTTGAATGGGAGTGCCCCTCAAAGGGGTGCCTCTATAGTCCTATTCTGTTGTGGTATGATGTGGACTATTTTGTGGGTTAGGCCATCAAGGTGGTATGACCAAGTCCTTGGAGCTATAACGGATGTGACTTGTGCCTCTTTGTACACTTTCCACCCCTTCTGCCCATGATTGGGCTTGGCTACAGGCATACACCATGGTGGTGTTTCTCTAAAATATGTGTACGTTTTTATCTTTATGATTTTTTTTTTTTATGCTACACTAAACGAAGGGGCCACACAAACAAATAAGTGATTATCTCATTTACTGATTAGATGTGTGCCGTAAATATGGTTCAGTGTGTTTTGATTTTGTTTTGAAAGCCTTGTAAAGAAAATTTTGTTGTACATGCAATATGAGGGCTCTTATCTCTCCCAAAATGGTCACCCCTTCAATATACCATTGCCAGGATGTTATACCGAACCTCTCAATATACCTACCCTTACATGAGGGAAACTATTGGTACACGAGAGCAAAAAAGTACATGGAACATAGGCGGTACAGAAGGGGAATCGCTCTATTTTTGACACCTACCATAGAAGACTTATTATCATGCACTGGGAATCACCCCAGATACACTTGGTTAGTTTTCGTCATGATTTACGTCTAGCAACAATCACGATTGGGGTTATGTATGCAAAATTCAAGCCAAGGTGGTGATGAAATCCACCGTTGGTCTTGATCAAGTGTTGGGGTTTTACGACCAACTCCTTGATGTTTATATTATCCCATGGTGTGTGTGGTTCTTTTTACTTGTGCAAAGAAAGAAAACATGTAGTAAACTCTTCCATGCAAGCAAAGAAAAAATAAAAATCATAGAAACAAAGATAGAAAATTATAGAGGATGTTCAGAAAACCTACCTCTTCTCTGCCCACACCAGATGTCCCTAAGTTTTTGCTCAAAAACTACATAGAGATCTAATCATACCAGGGTGGTATGAATAGCATATATGTATTTGTCACATGGTGGGACGAATGCCTTATTCATCCTGGGGTGGCACAAATTCCAGTCTGTATTCGTCTCAGGGTGGCACAAGCAGCAGTCCAATGCTTGAAGGATTAACATCTACAAGCAAAAACACAAAAAAATTTATCAAAAATTTAATCCCAAAATCAAGGGACAGGGTCCCACCATGATCACCACTGAAATCAATTTTATATGGAAGCAATGGCGTACCAGATGCGATGCAAATAAAAGCAGATATAACGCTAAGTCCTACGAATGAACAAAGAACTTAAAGTGCATGAAAAGGGAAAATGAATAGAATGAAACGAGATGTAAAGAAAAATTAAAGTGCAACCTCTTTTATTATTTTTTCTTGATATCAAGTTACAATATGTCTCCCCCATTTTCAGGGGCTAGGAGCGTTTGATACAACTGTTACACCAATAGATGATACGCTTCCCTTTGGGATCTTCCACGTGCCCACATTTGAAATGGATGGGCCAAACGTCATCGTCGCTTGCATGAGTGCATCTGTAGTTCCTTGCTGCCCCTCCGATTTTGAGATCCTATGTTTAGAGAAACAACAAATGATTAATAGCACATGCGGATGGAGGGAAACATGTAATCCCCAAGGCCTCCGGTTAATGCATACATGAAATAATTAAAATAGTGATCAAAACATATCAGAATAAGATGAAACTTTAATAGAAGCATGTAAATATCATCATGAACACATTTCAAAAGGAACAGTCAAGAAATATTCTATAGATTTCTAATCACTTCGGGGTGGGACGATTAGGATTGTCATAAAATGTCCGAAGGCAACCTCCCAAATGTCCCATCCATAGGCATCCAAAACACCTTCAAACTTGGGGTTAGGAAAAATGGGGCATTTTGAGATGACCCAGAAGTTTGGATTCTATAGATTTTTCCCTTATCACCCTGTATCCGAAGGCACTCCCTGTATGTTAGTGAAAGCGTAAAACAATGAAAACACAGTCAAAACAAGTCATAATGCATTGAAATTTGAATAGCATCATATATGAAACACACAAAACATGATGCAAAAGAAATAGTGAAGAAATATTCTATATATTTCTAATCACTTCGGGGTGGGGCGATTAGGACTACAGCAGTGCGTGGGGCGCCCGGGGGCAGGACGCCCACCGTTTGGGGCTTGGTTTTGGCACCAATCCACTTGGGATGGGTCCAAAACCTCCTAGGGGGTTGTGTTGGCAGATTGGGTGTGTTATTATGGCAAATTTTTCAGGTTTTGGGTTTATATTGCGCTCCTAATGTTCACCCAATAACCTCCCTTCCAAAAGAGATATCAAGGATGTAGGAAGCACAATGAGGGTGAGGGTATAAATTGGTAGCACTCTGTTGCTCCAAATGCTCCTGCTATATCCTCATTTTGGGGTGAGAAAACTCACCATTTTATAGACCTGAGTGTCTCCTTTGAATGTGCATGCAGGAGTGCCACTTGGCCATCATGCCTTCCCAGGGGAGAAAAGATTCCTCCTTGATTAAGGGCTCCATGACTGCCTCTCTTGAGCTCAAAAATGCTCACTCACAATCCCATGCATTTAAGGTGGATTTGAGTGGAATATCTGAGCTACCATTTGTCAAGGTTTGACTTTTTGCCTATCAAACCTGCTATTTGCCCCACCCTAGAGCGATTGCTGCTAATCGCCCTGGGGTGGGACGAATAGCATTCTAATCATCTCAGGGTGGAACGAGTAAGAAGCAAGGTGCTTTAAATGTTCCAAATTGACCTCTGACCTTCCAAAACTACTGTGGGAGTGGTTAGGACCACTTTTTAACCTCTGGAGGCTGCCCTAGGGGCTATGTATGTCAATTCA
This sequence comes from Wollemia nobilis, assembly GCA_028583015.1. NCBI lineage: Eukaryota > Viridiplantae > Streptophyta > Pinopsida > Araucariales > Araucariaceae > Wollemia > Wollemia nobilis. The sequence goes on along the minus strand of JAQPPZ010003287.1, from coordinate 401,167 downwards.
GTCAGTGCTTGTAACCACATGATCAGATTGGTGTTGTTTTGGTGTCTATAGAAAGGATATGGCTTCACCAGGAGGAACCCCAAGACATTTGCACCTTTAACTAATAACAACATTAAGTATTATAAGTGCAATAATTATGGACATACAACAAAGTGGTGTAGAGCAAAAATTCCAAAGACAAGCAGGAACAAGAATAGTCAAAGGAATCATAAGGATCGGATGAGAAAGAAAGTGGACAAAGGTAAATACCAATGCTTACTGGGAGTAGAAATACTCCCATCCCAAGAGGTGGGAGAGGGCCTAAGCTAAGAGACTCATTCTTAGGCTTGAGCCCCAAAGGTGAGCCTTTGCCATTGATGTCAAAGGGGGAGATATTTGAGTAAGAGGGAGATATTTGAGTAAGGGGGAGAGATTTGATTTAAGGAGAGAGCATTGAGTTAGGGGGAGCAGAATAGGAAAAAGGTTAAGGAAATGGTAAAATATAATTGGATGCCATCAATAACAAAGGGGGATATTTTTGGACATTTTGAGTAGATGAGTTATCATTAATGTCAAGAGTGAGTGGTCATTGATGTCAAAAGTCAGTTTCAATGAGCAGTGCAAGGAGAAGCGGTTTCGTAATCAGTGCGAAAAGAAGAGTTTGCCTTTAGTTGGTCAAATCCAATTTTAGGAAGTCAGATGTGGTTCAAAGTGCAAAGAACAGGCCTGAGTAAATAATATTATAATACTTTATTATAATATTAAAAAGAGAAATTTAAACTATTTATAAATTGATTTATATAATTTTATTATAAATTAATTTATTAATTAATTTAATTAACTTCAAAAGTTATTTAAGCTAATTATAATTTAATTTTAATCTAATGATAAATTAATTTATATTAATTTAAATAACCCTAAAGAGGGTTATAAGGTTAAAATAAAAATTGAATTTCAAATTTGATTAAAGGTCGACGTCTATGGCACAAGAGGATTCATGTATAAAAGGTGATAAAACCTTTGCCATTACTCCCGAATAATTATCGATCAAATTCCTATGCTCCATTGTAATCGTGCACAAAAAGAGAAATATATTTCATGTTTTCAAAAGTTCTCAGGTGCTAGAGGTGTAACAAATAGAAGTGAGGCTCCTTGTACCACGCACAACACTGTGTAGCACAGGTTGCAACGACGAATGTGCTAAGTTGTGTGGCATACAATACGTGTAGAGTTTGAATATTGTTGGGTTAATTTTGCAAGGTAGTGATAGGGCATTTGTTTTTGAAGTAGCACCAAACACAGGGATAAAGGGAGGCTTGCACCTTCCCTTCCCTGTGGGTGTGCTTAGCCCATGTGGTGGGCTAGTGCCTTGATAGGGTGCTTAGTGGGGAGTGGTTTTGTTTCAAATCCCACCGGGGCCTTTTTGGCTTGTATAAGGTATGCACTGATGCCATATGTGTTGGTTGCTTTATTATTTTGAATGAGCTAAGGTTAAGAAAAATAAAATATTTTTGATGGTTGTAAAGTTTAATTTTTTCCTGAATTAATTTGGATATTGAATGTTTTGAGGGAGACAAAAGGGTAGGCAAATATTATTGTGAAAGGTTAATTTTGGAATTTGATTAATTAAATTGAATATTATAAGGAGCAAATTGAGTAATTTATTTTTATGTGTGATTTGATTATTGCTAATTTGAATGAGTACTAAGGTGTATTTGAGTTTTATTATTTTTGTGATTGAGAAATATATTGAGAGTGTTGGTGTGATATTTTGTTATCTAACCATTGAAATTTTCAAGGAAGAAAATTTGTGATTAAGATAGGTTTTGAAGGGAAATTCTACATCAAACAAAAAGGTATGGGTATATTCTTCTTTGGTTGATTGAGGTTTTTTGAAAAACAAGACTGGAGTGAAAAGGATTTGGTTAAGGTTTCCTTTGTTGAGTTGATGGTTTTCTAAAATAGAAGTGAATGATATAAACTTGGCTTGATAAGCATTATTGTTGAAGTAATTGGTTAATTAAATATCATGAGATAAACATTGTTGTTGAAGTGATTGGTTGATTGAAAAACTTGAACTAGGGTTTGCAAAGATCATGAGTATCATTGTTATGTGAGTTAAGAATTGTTATTGAAGAGATTGGTTGAGTGAAGAACTTGAACTAGGGTTTTTAAAGATCATGAGTATCATTGTTATGTGAGATTGTTTGATAAGCATTGTGGAAAACAATTGAGTATTCATATGCTTAGAATAGGGTTTGTGAGTAAGTATTAATTCATTGATTTATTAGTTGAGTAGAGTTGGTTGATCCTAGTCAAGTGGATGTGTTGAAGTGATAGTTCAAATTCTATGAAATAAATTATTCTATATTCTAAAGTGATTTGAGAAAGAGGTTGAGTTTTTGTGAATGTGAAACATATTGAGTCTCTAATAATTCTCTATATATTTCTATGGTAAAAAAAGAGATTAAAAATTATTGAACATTGTGGTGAATGTGAAGCATATTGAGTCTCTAACAATTCTCTATATGTTTTCGTGAGATATTGAAAGTGATTAATCATTTTGGTGAATGCGAAGCATATTGAGTATCTAACAATTCTCTATATGTTTTTATGATATTGGAAAAGTTCTAGTGAGGACTTTTTGAGCAAATTTGAGGCAAGTCTTAGAGAAGACTTGTGGACAGATTTGTGTGAGCTTTTATGGAAGCTTACAATATAGTTTTAGGACAGATATTTAGAGCATATTTGGACGAGTTCTAGTGATAACTTTTTGAGAAAATTTGGACAAGTTCTACTGAGGACTTGTTGAGAAGATTTGATATAAATCTTAGAGAAGACTTGAGAGCAGATTGGATAAGTTCTTGAGAGGACTTGTTGGATACATTTGAGGTAAGTCTTTGAAAAGACTTGAGAGCAGAGTTTATTGATTGATTTGTTCAAACCTTGAGTTAAGGTTTGAGGCAGATCCAATAGAGTTGATTTGTGATTAAGTCAAGCTTTGTGTTAAGGCTTGAGGATAGAGATCGAGGATAAATTTGTGCTAGACTGAAGGATTGTGTTTAGTGCAAATTTGAGGATAGAGTATGGTGCAGATTTAAGGATAGGTTTGTTCCAGACCAAACACAGAGATTGAGCAGATTTGTGCTAGTCCGAAGGACTATGTTTAGTGTAGATTTGAGATAGATCTTTGGAGGTGATAGATTATAGAGGACTATAATCTCCAATGGATAGAGATCCATTAGCCAGGGTAGTGAGGACAGGTCTTCTAAGTGAGGATAGGAGTCTTCAATGGATAGAAATCCATTAGCCAATGGGGGTAACAGTTCTTCTAGAAGATCACCAGCAAAAGCAAATGAAAAATGATTTCTCATATGGATAGATATCCATAAACTTGATTAGGGGATTGGTTTCACCTTTAGACAGAGGTCTATAAACATTGTAATACAAAAAGGATTCCCAAAATATTTATTAAGAAAATTTTAGTGAAATATTTTCTTCTTGGAGTAGACCACATTGGGTGAACTACGTTAAATTGGTGTCTTTATTATGTGTGGTGATTTGTGCATTACTTTGATTTTTTTTTTTGATATTTCTCTCTATACATTGCATAATATTGATTGGAAATAAAAGTAAAAAGTGGTCTTATATTGTTCATCCCCCTCTTCGTGTAAGCTTGTGTTATTCATATATTCTTTGCCTTATTTTTGCTTCTCTTTTATCCAACATCATAATTCTATTTAATGACTTGATTCCATCTATCAAGGCTCTCTACTTCTAGATTAGGGATTGGGTGAGTTGATAGGGTTGGTTTAGACTCCTCTATGATTAAACATATCTTCCTTTTCATTACCTATAAATTGCTTTCTTTTCCTTTAAATATTCTTCTATTCCTTTCAAGCCATATAGTCTAAAGTATTGTATCTTTTGATATATCTCATATTGTCTATAAATCCTCATTTTTATAAGTGCTCTACCATTACTTTAACCAATATTCAATTCTTCTATTCATCACCATGCATTTACCAAACATATTATGAATCCATTGTCATATATTCCAGGCTATTGAGGAATGTCCCAAGAGATGATCTATACTCTCCTCCTCTCTTTTACAAAAAATACATTGAGAGGGGCTATGAAAACCCCTTTTCATAAGGTTATCCTAGGATAAAATTCTTCTATGACCTACTAGCCAACCAAACATTTTGGCTTTAGGAATGCTTGGGCTACCCCAAATATCTCTCCATATTCTAGTGATATTATTATTTTGTTGGTGTTGTACATTATATCCACTTCTTGTTGTGTATTATCCTGAGATATTCAACTCCCAATTCAACTTAGCCTTGGCTTACCTCAAAATTCAAATGTTATATTTCAACTCAAGTGTCTCCTAGCGTCAATGTCTTGTATACTCATAAAAAAATATTCCTTCCATTTTTATCTTCCTTCCTGATCTTTGTGCAAAATTTTTGAAACCTTATCACCATATTTGTCTTGAAGCGATCTCATCCAAGGTTTCAAAATTGGATCTAAAATGAGTGGTTTTTTATCACACCAAGTATCCATCAAGATAGAATTTTTTTCTCCAGTTCCCACCACCCATATTAAGCCTTTAGTCATAATATCAATAGATTTTTTTTAACCATTCCAAAGAGCAAAACCATTTGGTAGACATAAGGCAATAAATATTAAACTTGGGTCATTGAAATCAACATACTTACTTAGAATAATTCTTGCCCATTGTCTTTGACTCTCTTTGTACAATATTTAGATAAATTTTCCCCTAAGTGCTAAGTTTGCATTTGTAAGAACTCTTAAACCAAGACCTCCCCTAATTTTATCATCACACAACTTGCTCCATTTCACCAAAGAAATTTTCTTTTTATTATGTACACCTGACCATGAAAAGAATTTAATAATATAGATTAAAAAATTTTCAACTAATTTTGGAATAAAATACAATGATATATAATATGTTTCAATGGCTTGTAAGAATAACTTAATTAACTGAACTCTTCTTGCTAATGATAACCATCTACCTTTCCAAGTAGAAATTTTATTTTGAACTTTACTAATAACTGGATTCCATAAATCTATCCTCATTCTCCCCTTAAATAAAGGTATCCCTAGATAAGTTGTTTGTAAATTTGCCTCCTCCATTTGAAGCAACCTGTAGATTCTTATTTTTATATTAGCAACAGTGTTAAGAAAGTAAATTTTGGATTTAGTCCTATTAATTTTTTACCCTAAAGCTCTTTCATACTGTTTTAAAAAATTATTTAAAGCTCTAGCCTCATTTATCCTTGCCCTTCCAAAAAGGGTTGTATCATCTAGAAATTATTGATGAGTGATATTATCAATGTTATTACTAACCTTAAGTCCACTTATAAGCCCATATTTGTAAGCCTTCTTTAAGTTCCTACTTAAAACCTCTACCATAATAATGAAAAAATAAGGAGATAGAGGATCTCCTTGTTTGAGGCATCTCTTGGCTTAAAAATACTATGTTACTAGCCCATTGACCAACACTGAATAAGAAACTGTAGAGACATAAGATGTAATCCATCTAATCCATTTCTTATCAAAACCAAACTTTTTCAAAACTACAAAAATAAAATCTTATTTATCTCTATCATAGGCTTTACTCATATCAAGTTTTAATATCATTGCTTTATTTTTCCTTGAAGTTGTTGAATGTATAACTTCATGAGCTACTATGATCCCATCCAGAATTTGTCTGCCTTTCACAAATCATACTTGCTATTCTGAAATGATTTTATCAAAGAATAGCCTTAATCTATTTACCATCACTTTGGAGATAATATTATATGTCATATTACATAGGCTTATGGGTCTAAAATAATCAAAAAATCCAACATCCTTTTTTTTTTAATTAGGGTAAGATATGTTGCATTTATTTTATAAGGTATGTATTTTTTTACCCTAGATTGTTCCACTACCACCAATAAATAATCCTTCACTATATCCCAATTATGTTGGTAAAAATCTATAGAGAGCCCATATGGACCTAGGGATTTATCCTTATTAAAATAGAAAATATCTAAATGAACTTCTTCTAGAGTAATATGTTCCATCAGTTTCCTATTGTCTTCATTCTTTATAACTGAATAAACATCTTGAAGAATTTTATCATTAAGAACTTAGATCTCCTCTGAAACTAGAATATTTTGATAAAAATACTTTACCTCTTTTCTAATTTCACTCAGATCTTCAATCCAAACCCCTTATATTGATTTACTTCTACTAATTCTAGAAGTTTATTTGTGTACTATAACCATCCTATGAAAAAACTTTGTATTTTTATCTCCTTTTAACCAAGTCTGTATTGATTTTAATCTCCAAAATTTCTCTTCCTTACTCAAAATATTATGATATTCATTAAGCAACTCCCTTTCCTCTAATCTTGGTTTATTAAGATTACATTTTTGTAATTTTGAAATTTATCTTTTAGTTCTTCTTTCTTCTCAAAAATGTTTTCAAAAGTGTTCTTGTTCCATTATTTTAATCTAGAATTCATAGATTTAATTTTATTTGGAAGATAATACAACCCACCATTACCTAAATAATTCCATGTTTGAGCTATCATATCAAAAAAATGAGGATAGTCTTCCCACATCTGCTCATATTTAAAATATGATCTTTTCTGAATTCACTTACAAAAATTTTAACTCTTGTTGGCTAGTGATCTGAACCAATCCTTGTTAAGGTATAAATTTTAGCACAATTTCCTTCATCTAGCCAATCATATAATAGAATGCTTCTATCTAATTTTTTTACTATGAGGTTTTGGCCTCTCCAATTGTTGGTACAATATAGTTTTTTTCTTCAAACTCAACCTCCCATAGATTATTGTTTTGAAAAAAAGCTGAGAAATCTTCCATACTGTGGGTCAATTTTCTAATTTCCTTGAATTTTTCATCCAGCTTGGTTATGGAATTAAAATCCCCAATGATCATGAATCGGGTTTCTTGGTCTTTACTTCTCATGAAGGTTTCAATCCCACTCTAAAATTCTAATCTACCTGATTAAAATGTAGGTTCATAGACATTGATAAGGATGAAACAAATATCTGCAAAGTAGAAAGTGACTAAAGAGGCTATCCAATGCCTAGTTTTTTGAATAGTTACACAAAAGGTTACAGAAGGATTTCAACAAGTTAAAATCCTCCTTATCGCTCCTTCAGAATCCATAGCATCTCATTCACATCTTGCCCATTGACTAGGGAACTGAATTGAAAACACACTAATTGATATTATTCACAGGAGGGACTTTAAATAATACATTAAACAACCATAATCTTCCAAAATAGGATAATATATGACTAAGCACTCAAAATCAAGTTGCTAGCTCTCACTAAGCTAAAAATACCAATCCAAAGACTATGTCGTCCAAATGTGCCGATATTTACAAATAGGATTGGATATTTATTAAATCATTCCTAGACTTAGGACTTAATACTTAATTAAATAAGTAAATCTAACACCTAGTCTAGAACTCACACATTCTAACTTAGACTTAGGACTTTAGGCTTAAGTAAATGATAAAATAAACTAAACCTAATAAACATTAGCCTAGATCTAAAGATATCTACATCATCCCTCTCCACAATAGAAACATTGGACTCCAATACTTTTACAATAGGGGTGAAGGGGTGAGAGAAAACATGCTGAAAATAAATTTGACTGAGATGTTGAACAAGATCATGTGGGCCACGAGTCACAGTCGATGCTGGATTTGAAGGTCATGGTATATCTTGATCACAAATTCATATAGGAGCTTGATGATACAATGAAGAACCACCAATAGTCTACTGCGAAGCTAGTGAAGTCTACTAAAAAATAGGAACCGATGAAGATGGCAATGATGGTCACTCTAAAATAGGTGGAAGAAGAGCTGGAGCAATAGGAGGAGGTGCCAATGAATAAATTGCCTTCGTAGGATGAGGTAATGCATCAAAATATGATGATGATACCACCGTGGAATGAGGCGGTCCAGTGGAAGCAAGTGTGTCATAAGGCCTATTGAATACAAGGACTATCTTCTCTGGTAGATAACAGTTAGGCATAAGTGTGGTCTGGGACTTATAATGAAGACAATATTGCCTATGTTTATGATGCAAGGTGTAGGTCTTATGGTATGCATCACAAATAACCCTCTTATAAAAATTCAAATTTATAGGGCTACCCAATAATAAGACCACAATAGTCCATGGGAGTCACATCAAAGGTGACTCAATCTACATAATGAGACTCAAAATCAAATGGCACTATGCAAGTCTTTGTTATGTAGGATTTGGAATCCATATCCTTCCATCCCAATGGATAAGGACAAGGATGTGGATCTGTAGGTAATTTGAGCCTATCGACAACAGATTGTGCAATCATATTGGTTTGGGATCCATTATCGATAATACAATCCACAAAGAAGTCATGTGTGAGGTGGGATTTGGTGATAAAAAAATGATCATGCCCACCTTTTTGATGCAGTCATGTAACATTGTTCAGTTTTCCTCTCAATTCATCATATGCTTTCCCTTCTCCCATAACCATAGTGAGGGCCTTTGGGTGCTCCTCCACTATAGGTTGTACAAGTAAGTTCTTTTGTTTCCTAAAACACTCAAATTTTAAGTGTTTCAGTCTCTTACAATGATTACAATATTTATTTACATTATAATACTTTGGAGAAGAAGAAGAAGAAGAATAACTAGGAGAAGAAGAAGGAGAAGAATTGGAAGGCATCTTGGCCTTCAAATACTACTGCTAATTTAAAGAACGAAAAGTTTCTTGTGATCGAGTGGTGAACTTATTTTTAGCCAATTGTGTATGGTTGAAGACCGCATCAATTGTTTCCAAGGGAGTATATTTTATCTCCCTATACAAGTGCTCTTGAAGGCCACTTGTAAATTTTATAATCAACTCTGTTGCAGGATCTTTTAAACTCAAAAAAATGTGCAACCTGTTGAAAGAAGAGATATAATATTGTACAGACATATTATAACCTTGGTGCAATCTAAACCATTTCACCTTCAATTCTTGTGCATAATTATAAGGATAAAAATAATCCTTCAAATATTGAACCAATTCATCCCAAAATCTAATGGGATTTTATTCATCTTGTCGATCCAAGATGACTAGTTTTTCTAACCCACTCAGTTTGAGTTTAGCAAAAGGAACTCTATAATTTAATGTAACTTTTGTATAAGCAAACTAGGTTTCCATGTCCATGATCCAGTTATTTAGTACATAAAGATTTTTTGAACCATCATAGATCTTGACATTACATTTGAGATGAGATTTACTATCTCTAGGACATTTTTCTTCAAGAGCATACTGAACTGAAATCTCATCTACTTTGTTGGTCAAATTGCCAACCATTTGAGCTAAAACAAAAATTTGGTCAGCCAAGTCTAACACCATTTATGATCTAGTGTAATCTAGATCAATTACAAAGAATAGCCTCTTCTAGGCTATGAAAAAAACTTCTCAAAAATTTACCATCTACAAGAGGGGAAAAAAATAAATTTGCCAACATGTGCAAAAAATATTTACCTTATTTTACAATGTTGTGGCTAATGTCCCAAAAGTAGCAAAAAATAAATTTTCTTTTACAGTTGTAAGAAAATAAAGCACAAATGATTTTGGCCTGAAACTAATTAATTTATAGAAAATAAATTAATTAATATAAAATTTTATCTAAAGAAAATAAATTTGGAATAAAAATTTTACCAAAAAATTTGTGTTTCTTCTACAAGATCAGCATGAAGTAAACTTGTAAACTAACTGGTAGTTCAAACTGGCACAAGCAACAAATACCAATTCAATGATCGAATCTACAAATTCAATGTAGAATAGCATACTACAGCACTCTGGCAAACCCCCGCAGGCTGGCTATTTTTACTTAAGCGCCTTGTGCCTTATAAAAAATAAAAAATACCCATACCTTATCAATGTGGGATAATTGATAACAAGAAATTTAGTCACTACAAGTTGAATGGAAGGCTTCAATCTACCAAAAACCATGGACTTTACTGAAAAACCACCCGAGTCCACTGGAAATTCATCGAAATGTGACTACCAACACGTCAATGTATTGGTAATCACCAAAAAATGTCAAGGTTATGTTGTGTCAGATGAGTGGTGATGTTAGCAAGATCAAGTGGCTTCGATGATTACAAGCAGGAGTATAATAGCAACTGACAGTAGTAGTAAATGTCTGCGGTAGTGTCAAAAATCTTCCACAAGTCATCGAGGAAAGGGATAAAGATCTGCCAATAGGTGGTGAAACTAAATGATGTTTGATGGAGAAACGGTATTGGGAGACTTGATTGAAATCACCAAGAGTTCATCAGAGGTAGGATTTCATTAGGAATTTCACCATTGGGAATAACAAGTTCATAGAAAATATAGTATTTTTCCAAAGAAATTGTTGGAAAAATGCAACTGAACACACAGGTTGACATCACTGCAATCAAAAAATTATAGAAAAATTCTATAAATCATTGAACATAGGCTGCAACAGTTGGAAATCATAGTTTGTCATTGCGCGTCATATAATGTATTATTGCCAAGAGAGCATCTACATCATAAAATGAGATCTTATCCACCAAAAACTATAGTAAGAAATAAACAACGAGATAGATCAGGTTTGTATGTGGATTCAATATCACTAAAAAACTGAAAACACGAGATTCAGAAAACAAAAAGGATAAACTAAAAATGCAATGTAAACGAAACTAAAATAATGCTTAAACCCTATGTTATTGAAAAATGCGTAAAAAGAAAGAATATGAACACAAGATATCAAAGCAATATAAAAATCGGCCCTTTTATTGATATGTTTTTCAAATTTGTGTTACAATGCGTCTCCTTCCTTTTTAGGGGATAGGAGCGTTAAATGTTGGTCTTTTACAACTTGTTTCAGAATTCCTTCTTCCGCGTGCCCACATATAAGATGGGCGAACCAAAACGTTGTTGTCGCTTGCGTTGGTAAAGGTAGATTCCTCGCTGCTCCTCTAATGCTGCAAATTTGCGTTCAAAGAAACAAACAAAGAATCAGTAGCACCGGTGTATGAAAAATAAAAGATAAATCTAACGATGGTTAAAATGAGTCTAAATAAACTAAAAACTTGACAAAAGCATAAACATGAAACTAGATAAATATTACAAAAGAAATAAAGTGGGGGGTGCCCGAAGGCAAACCACCCGTGGGTGAAACTTTGCTTCGACACCAATCCGCTTGGGATGGGTCCGAAACCTGATGTGATGTGTTGTCGGAAAATTGGTAGGATATTTGTGGTCAAAAAAATCAGGGTTGGTTCTTGATTCGTGCCTTCAAAATTCACCCAATAACCTCTCTTTCGATTAAGAGATTATGGATGTTGAAAACACAAATCGCAAGTAAGTGAATTAGCAGCACTTCGTCGCTCAAAATGCTCTTGCTCTGTATGTCTTTTGGGTGAGGAAACTCAACATTTTATAGACCCAAGGGGTCTCTTTGAATTAACATGCAAAAGTGTTTCTTTGCATGAATGCTTTTTTGTGAAGAGAATACTTCTTCTTGATTAAGGGCTTCTTAACTGCCTCTGTGCATGTCTTTGTATGTTTAGAAAAGCTCACTCACACTCCTATGCAATGAAGAGATAGCTAAGTGGCAAATCTGAGTTGTCATGAAAAAGCCTACTCTCACTCCCATGCAGTGAATGGAAATTCAAGTTGCAGATATGAGTTGTCAAAAGAACTCACTCGCACTCCTATGCCATGCAAGGAAAGCTAAGTGGCAGTTCTGAGTTGTCATGCACCGAGTTCTGACTTTTTATCGATCAAATCTGGCATTCATCCCACCCAAAAGCGAGCGCTAGTAATCATCCCTGGGTGAAACGAGTACCAATCCGTACTCGTCTCTGGGTGAAATGAGTACCAATTCGTACTCGTCTCTGGGTGAAATGAGTACCAATTCGTACTCGTCTCTGGGTGAAACGAGTACCAATCCGTAATCGTTCCTGGGTGGAGCGAATAAGAAGCAGAGTGTCAAAAAGGTGCCAAATTGATTTATGACTTGTAAAACTGCTATGTGAGTGGTTAGAACCACTGTTTTAACCTCTGGGGCTGCCCTAGGGGCTGTGTGTGTTAGTGCGATCAGTGTTTGTAGTCACATAATCGGATTGGTGCTATTTTGGTGTCTACAGATGCCCCTTTTTGGGAAGTGTTGCACATGGTGCAGTGCTGAGCAAAAATAGATAACCAAAGCACTAATGATTAGGGTTTCTTAGTAACCTAACCAACTTTTGATGCCCCAAGCATGGAAAGGGCATGCATTCTTGAATCCTTGCTTCTGACGAGCTAAGGAATTTGATTTCAAGTATTAACCTATTTTGGTGAGGTGTGACTTGAACTTGGACATTGATCAGTCATGAATAGGCAAAAGGCGCAACCTTTTTTCCATAGGGGAACCTTGTGTTCATGCTTCGGGAATGCCAAGTGTATGATTAGTTTGTGATAATTGCTTGTTTGCTGCCCCAAGCAGGGGCGTGATTGTCTTTGTCAATGATTCTTTGAATACATGCCATTTCCTTGATTGGGTGTGTGTTTTTTGATTGGTGACTTAAGTGTGACTACCCCCTCAAGCAACAAATCGATGAAGGAATGACTGCCATGAGAAAAGCGACGAGTCGCTTGACCCAAGATGACTTAAGTGAGGGTGCCTTCAGATGTTATTCGATGAATGCTCGAGCAGTTTCCCGATTGTTTTGACCTAGTTTTTGTGGGTGTGAACCCATTTTGGGATGCCATTTGGGGGTAACATTGGTGAAAATCCGTCTTCCCATGGAGCAGTCCAGCTATGGTAGCCTTCTTGGGGAGTAGGATAGCGACAAGGGAGACCCCGACATCAGTTTTTTTTTTTTTTTTTTTTCCAAGAGGTTAAGTGCAAGAGCACTTGGTCCGGCAATTTTTAGTGGTTTTGTTGGTATTTGTCATTTTTATATTTTGGTTGTTTTGTTGTGTTTGTTTTTTTTTATGGCGTGTTTTTATGTATGTGTTTGATGTATGCAGAGGCGATTATGAATGTGATGTTTCTAATTTGTATGATGTATGGATATGAAATGAATGAGATGAGTTGTTGATGATGTGTCGATGCACCATAGACTGTACAAGATTTGACTGACTTGCGATACTAATGGGATGACTTTGCATGTGAAAACTTTATTTTTGTATTTTGCATAGATTTTGATGGTGATGTATGGAATAAAATGTGACAGTTGTTTTTAAAATGTAGTTAAGCTTTTCTGAGATTCAAATATTTTAACTAACTAGCCAAGACTGTACATTTATCTCGCAAGACTTTTGAACAAGGTATAAATCCGACTTGAATTTAACCAAGTTATTTCACATACCTGTGTGTGCAATTGAGTTCGTTTATGTGGTATTTGTCAGGATACCGCCAGTGCCAGATGGGCTTTCAACCAAACCTGTACTGAGGATCACCTAATTAGCACCACTAACTCCTTTATTGTATTTAGTTAGATTAATTTGGATGCTATCTAGGATACCATAAGCTAGCTCATCCACATGCAAACATTGATCTGTACACAAGTTAATGTGACAGATATATCATCATGCGAGAGGTTTACCGCCAGTGACCGATAGGCTATCAACCAAACCAGTACTGAAGCTTGTCTCATGACCTGTCAAAATGCTGAGAGTTCCAGGGATTCAAGTTCGACTCCCTTCTTTTCTTCAATTTTATTGGGATACTTGCTCCTTTGTAGTGATAAAATCACTGTTTATTTTGGTTTTATTTGTTTTTTTTTTTTTTTTTTTGAGCAAGGGATTGGGATATGGAGTGACGAGAATCACTATTGTTTATGCCTTTTGATGTGTGCACTGTAAGATGTCAAATTTTAGTGTTTTAACGTTTTGCAAATTTTTGATGTTTTGCAACTTTTGAGAACTTGGGATTCTTGGGGAATTGGGTAGGGAGGATGCTTGTCCTTTTGCCAACTCTCAGCATTCTTGGGGTCATTCGCATAGGGGGATGAGCAAGAAAACCATTTCGCTTATGGTGACCTGGATGACTGTATACGGTTCATCTTTCGTTCACACAACTTAGGAATTTTTATATGTGTGTTAATTTGTGTTGGGATGTTATGTAACAAGGCGTGATCCAAGTAAAACTTGCCCATGTAAAATCTGCTTAACTGTGTATAGTTTTTGGCTAGAAATCTAAAAACAGCTATTCTTGGGGAATTGGGTAGGGAGGATGCTTGTCCTTTTGCCAGCTCTCAGCATTCTTGGGGTCATTCGCATAGGGGGATGAGCAAGAAAACCATTTCGCTTATGGTGACCTAGATGACTGTACAGGGTTCATCTTTCATTCACACAACTTAGGAATTTTTATATGTGTGTTAATTTGTGTTGGGATGTTACGTAACAAGGCGTGATCCAAGTAAAACTTTCCCGTGTAAAATCTGCTTAACTGTGTATAGTTTTTGGCTAGAAATTTAAAAATAGCTGAATGACGAAAACCCTATATACATTAGGAGACAACTGACGATGCAAAAAATGGTGATGGTGCTATTCTAGATGTAGGCGTTTATGAAAATGGATCTGATGTGGAAAAGGATGGAATTGCCAAGTAATGACTGTCTATGGTGCCTTTGACTTGTATGACCTATCGAAGTATGCAATGTATGGATGCGATGCCTAATGCAACCTATATTTTTGTATTTTGATTTTTATGAGAATGCATGGAATTGAAATGCAAATATTGTTGTGAGTTTTGATGATTTTTTTTTTTTTGAGTATGCATGGAATTGAAATGCAATTGTTTTTGTGATTTTTGATGATTATATTGTTTTTGTTTATTTTTGAATATTTATTTTGACCAAGCAGTTAAGGTAACGCTTGGAGCGTTTGGTGTTGACCAAAGGGTTTATAAATACCTTTGGGGCATTGAGGGTTGACCAAGCGATTATGAGAATCCTTGGAGCTTTTGGCTTGACCAAAGGGTTTATAGATACCTTTGGGGCATTTAGGGTTGACCAAGCAATTATGAGAATCCTTGGAGCTTTTGGTTTGACCAAAGGGTTTATAGATACCTTTGGGGCATTTAGGGTTGACCAAGCGATTATGAAAATCCTTGGAACTTTTGGGGTGACCAAGTGATTGCGATAATCCTTGGAGCTTTTGGGGTGACCAAGTGATTACGATAATCCTTGGAGCGTTTGGGGTGACCAAGCAATTGCGATAATCCTTGGAGCTTTTGGGGTGACCAAGCGATTGCGATAATCCTTGGAGCATTTGGGGTGACCAAGCAATTGCGATAATCCTTGGAGCATTTGGGGTGACCAAGTGATTACGATAATCCTTGGAGCATTTGGGGTGACCAAGTGATTGCGATAATCCTTGGAGCATTTGGGGTGACCAAGTGATTACGATAATCCTTGGAGCATTTGGGGTGACCAAGCGATTGCGATAATCCTTGGAGCTTTTTGGGATGACCAAGCGATTGCGATAATCCTTGGAGCTTTTGGGGTTGACCAAGCAATTGCGATAATCCTTGGAGCTTTTTGGGATGACCAAGTGATTACGATAATCCTTGGAGCTTTTGGGATGACCAAGCGATTGCGATAATCCTTGGAGCTTTTGGGATGACCAAGCAATTGTGATAATCCTTAGAGCTTTTGGGATGACCAAGAGATTACGATAATCCTTGGAGATTTTGGGGTTGACCAAGAGATTACGATAATCCTTGGAGATTTTTGGGATGACCAAGTGATTGCGATAATCCTTGGAGCTTTTGGTTTGACCAAAGGGTTTATGGACACCTTTGGAGCATTTGGTGTAACCCACTGGATCTTCAAGGAATAGAGGTACCCCCAGCTTGATGATCTGTGTGCACCGAATCTGGCTCTATAGGAATTAGCACAAATGGATCGGCCTTATGCATGGATAGGAGGACAGGGTCTACCTTCGACACTAATGGTGCTATGATATCTCTGGGTGGAAGTGGCTCGTGATCTTCTCAAAGGAGCAGAATCAACATGTGATGCCAGTGGGTCGGGTCTATGTGCCACTCATGCCCTAGTCTTATGCCTAATTGTGCCATCAGTTCATCATGGGTGACAGGGTGATTGTGTCGTCGTGCATGATTGAGATATTCCATCTCAGTTTCATCTTTGTAATCATTGTCGATGATCCAAAGGCCCTCATTGGCCCCGACAGCTGTCTGCGACATGCTAGGCTCTTCTTGTTCGAGCAGATTGATGTGGTCCTCATGGAGTTGTTCCGCGCTTTGTAGGGGGACCTGATTTCTGACAATGGCACGAGCTCGATGGGAGCCTCCAAAGGGAGTAATGTTAGGAGAATTTTGTGATGCTCATCCATGGGGACCACCTATGAATTAATGTTGTCAAACTCAAACGGGTCCCATGGTGCTATTGCATATGTTGACTCATATTTGGTGAGAGAGTCAGGCTCATCATAATCTGGTGATTCTAAGATATGGAAGACCTCATCATCAGGTAGCTCTACAACCAGGGGTTGATCCTCTTTGAGAGGAGTTTCACGTGAGTTGGGCATTTGGGACCCCAAAATCTCGGTCTCTACCGACTCTAAGTGCTCAAATGCTTTGCATGTATCAGAGGATTTGGGCTCCTCTGCTTTGATTTGTTCCTGTTGTAGGTTGTGGGGAACTTGGGGCCTTGGGAGGGATGACCGAATAGCACCCCCTCTGTCTTGGTAGGGCATTTCATCCCACTCTTCTTCACACTCAGGTTTCTCAGAGGCTTTTGGAAGAATTTTTTAGGGTGGCCCAGGAACCTAGGTGGGTGCCTGAAGAAGGCACCCATCATGGGTCTTAGGAGTGGCCTCCCGCTCAAGTCTAGGAGGCATCAAAGGCAACGGTTGATAAGGTCATGGAGACCTGTCTCGCACCCAGCTGTGTCTCTCATAATGTTTAGTCTTATGTGTGTGAGGGGTTGGAGTCTTCACCTGCATAGTGTGTTGTAACAACTCATCCTCCTGGCACTAAAGGCACTCTTGATTGAAAATATACTGTTGCTCTAACTGTTGTTGTTCTAGCTCAAGTAGCGTGAGTTGCATTTGACGTGCAATATGTTTGGCATATTCTAAGATAGTTGGTCCTACCGTATCATGTCTAGAAGGCCTAGATGCCTCTCCTATATATCTATCCTGGTCATGGTGATTCGAGATCTTGATAGGCCGCCTCCCTCTGTTGGGGGTAGCAGCATTCCCCCGAGGCTTTGGCCTCAATAGGTGATCTTGATAGCTAGCAATTATGGAGGCGTATTGCTCTCGTGATGTATATTTTTCTTGAGGAAGATAAGTATTTTCCTTGTGCCCCCTTTCATAAGTGAAATAGGAATGGGCAAATTTGGCTCGCCCTGCCTGAGGAGTCTTGTGCTTTAGATTTGTCTTTGTAGTCCTAACAACTAGAGGGGGTGAAGGAGGGATAGTGTAATCATGTGGTTCCTCCCGTTGAACCCTATGTTGACCTAGCGCTTCATCGTGCGATGACCACTCATAGCAAACATCTAATGGAGCTCTCCTACGGATGTACCCCTCATGGGAGGGTGCGTGCTGGGTGCTATGCTGAACAGGAGTGCCCCTAGAAGAGGTGCCCCTATAGTCCCTTTTTGTTAAGGTGTGAAGGGGACTGTCTTGTGTGCCAGGTTGCCAAGGTGGTATGACCAAATCCTTGAGACTATAACGGAGGTGACTTGTGCCTCCTTGGACATTCTCCACAGCATCTACCCGTGAGTGGGCTTGACTGTGGGTGAGCACCATGACGATGTCTCTCTAAAAACCCTAAAAATTGAAATGAGTTAGATGGGACCCAAAATTGGGGTGCGCATCCCTCTTACCATAGATAAGATATAAATAGAGTTTCAAGTCCTAACTCTAAATACATTAGGAGATATTGACCTCGGAACAACTCAAAAGGTGTAAAAAATTAGGTTATCAATTTTAAAACCTAATTTTGAGGCACTAGATGATGGAATTTGCCCCAAAAATTGACTTTTCTGGGCAAATAGGACTCTAGGGAGTCGTATTTGTTTAAAATTATCCCAACTAACTCCCTATAAAATTCTGCGTCAATCGGAGCTACGATTGAGAAGTTATGGCCCCGACAAGATGCACTAAAATTTAGGGAAAAATATAAAATTTCCCATATTTTTTTGGATGCTCCTGCATCACTTATGGGCACCTTCAGGGTGCTTTTGGGTTGACCAAAGGGTTCATGGACACCTTTGGTGCATTTTGGAGTGACCAAGCGATTACGGGAATCCTTGGAGCTTTTTGGAGCGAGTGACAAAATGCATAGATTTTTATCTTTTGTTTATGATTTTTCTGATTTTTTTTGTTACACTACGCAGAAATGAACACACACATACACAAACGGTGATTATCTCTTTTAAATATTAATGGTGTGTCCTAGACTGGTTTTAGTGCATTTTGATGATTTTGTTTTGTTTTTGCAAGTTTTGAAGAATGTTTAAATGCATAATGAAGGCTCATATAACTCCCAAAATGGTCGCCCCTTCAATATACCATTTCGGACCGATATACCAACCTCTCTATATACCCGCCCTTACGTGAGGGAGACTATAGGTACGTGAGAGCAGATGATACATGGAACATAGGCGGTACGAAAGGGGAATCGCTCTGTTTATGACACCTACCATAGAAGACTTATCCTCATGCGCTAGGAATCACCCTAGCTACACTTGGTCAGATTTCATCAGGATTTACGTCTAGCAACAATCGCGATCGGGGCAATGGATGCAATATCTCAAGCCAAAGTGATAATGGAATCCACCTTTGGTCTTGCTCAAGGGTTGGGGTTTTACGACCAACTCCTTGTGTTTAAAATACCACGTGGTGTGTGGGGTTCATTTTAATTTGCAAAAATTTGAAACAGGCAAACAAAAAAGAAATCTTTCCCTAAGCCATACAAAACTAAAAACTAGAAAACAGAAAACATAAATTTGACAGAAGCTTTAAAAACCCCTACCTCTTCTTTGCCCAAAAAGATGTTTCTTATTTGCTCTGAAAAATGCACAGAACTATACTTGTCCCTGGGTGAGGCGAATATCAGAACAGTATTCGTTCCAGGGTGAGAAAAATGCTTATTCGTCCCTAGATGAAATGAATAACAATTCTGTAATCGTCACTTACAAAGACGAATAACAGTCTGATGTTGAAAAATAGGTACCTGTAAAAAAAAACAAGCAATTTTAGATCAGTAATTTAACCTAAAAAAAACAAAGGACAGAGGTCCCACCGTGATCGCCATTGAAAACACGAGATTCCAAAAACAAAAAGGATAAACTAAAAATGCAATGTAAACGAAACTAAAATAACGCTTAAACCCTATGTTATTGAAAAATGCGTAAAAAGAAAGAACATGAACACAAGATATCAAAGCAATATAAAAATTGGCCCTTTTATTGATATGCTTTTCAAATTTGTGTTACAATGCGTCTCCTTCCTTTTTAGGGGATAGGAGCGTTAAATGTTGGTCTTTTACAACTTGTTTCAGAATTCCTTCTTCCGCGTGCCCACATATAAGATGGGCGAACCAAAACGTTGTCGCCGCTTGCGTTGGTAAAGGTAGATTCCTCGTTGCTCCTCTAATGCTGCAAATCTACGTTCAAAGAAACAAACAAAGAATCAGTAGCACCTATGTATGAAAAATAAAAGATAAATCTAATGATGGTTAAAATGAGTCTAAATAAACTGAAAACTTGACAAAAGCATAAACATGAAACTAGCTAAATATTACAAAAGAAATAAAGCGGGGGGTGCCCAAAGGCAAACCACCCACGGGTGAAACTTTGTTTCGACACCAATCCGCTTGGGATGGGTCCAAAACCTGATGTGATGTGTTGTCGGAAAATTGGTAGGATATTTGTGGTCAAAAAAATCAGGGTTGGTTCTTGATTCGTGCCTTCAAAAGTCACCCAATAACCTCTCTTTCGATTAAGATATTATGGATGTTGAAAACACAAATCGCAAGTAAGTGAATTAGCAGCACTTCGTCGCTCAAAATGCTCCTGCTCTGTATGTATTTTGGGTGAGGAAACTCACCATTTTATAGACCCAAGGGGTCTCTTTGAATTAACATGCAAAAGTGTTTCTTTGCATGAATGCTTTTTTGTGAAGAGAAGACTTCTTCTTGATTAAGGGCTTCTTAACTGCCTCTGTGCATGTCTTTGTATGTTTATAAAAGCTCACTCGCACTCCTATGCAATGAAGAGATAGCTAAGTGGCAAATCTGAGTTGTCATGAAAAATCCTACTCTCACTCCCATGCAGTGAATGGAGAGTCAAGTGGCAGATATGAGTTGTCAAAAGAACTCACTCGCACTCCTATGCCATGCAGGGAAAGCTAAGTGGCAGTTCTGAGTTGTCATTCGCTGAGGTCTGACTTTTTGCTGGTCAAACCTGGAATTCGTCCCACCCAGAAGCGAGTGCTAGTAATCGTCCCTGGGTGAAATGAGTACCAATCCATACTCGTCTCTGGGTGAAACGAGTACCAATCCATACTCGTCTCTGGGTGAAACGAGTACAAATCCATAATCGTTCCTGGGTGGAGTGAATAAGAAGCAGAGTGTCAAAAAGGTGCCAAATTGATTTTTGACTTGTAAAACTGCTATGTGAGTGGTTAGAACCACTATTTTAACCTCTGGGGCTGCTATGGGGGCTGTGTGTGTTAGTGCAATCAGTGTTTGTAGTCACATAATCGAAATGGTGCTATTTTGGTGTCTATAAAAACCTACAAAAATCAAATGCCAACAAACATGTGATGTCAGAGGGAAATCGTCGTGTGATCGTTGTCGATGTTATGAGTTACAGCATCAGGAGTTGCCATCATTATGACTATCGAGAGTCATCTGGTTGCTAACATTGATGAAAGCGCATTAGAGATGGCCTATCATTGGTAGCACTGGTAAGGCGGGTCCAATAGTGGCATTGTCATCGGGGCAGTGTCGACCGTCAGACTATGACCTAGTCGACAGGTTGAGGACTGTTGGTAGGTCCTATCAACAAACTATTGGTAGTATTATAAGGCTGATAAGGCTTAGTACCACCTAAAAAATCGGGTGGTGAGTACCCTTTTTTTCTGCAAAATAAAGGCATAATTTTTTTTAAAGCAATATTAATATTTAATATAAATATTAATATTAATTTAATTTAAACCTTAGATAGTCCTTTTTTTTACTCAAAACTTGGAGTAAAAATATCTACTTTGCACCAAATTTGTGTATAAGTGCAAATTGACTAGAGAAAACTAACAGAGGGCCAAATTTAAACCTAAAATAGGAATTTCAAGGAAAATTTTGCACATAATTTCAACAACTATCCCTATGCAAACTAATGGCTTCCTAGCCTAGGAGTCCAACTAGCACAAGCCTAATCACAGGCTCTGATACCAGTGATGAGGGAACTGAATTAAAAATACACTAATTGATATTATTCATAGGAGGGACTTTAAATAATACATTAAACAACCATAATCTCCCAAAATAGGAGAATCTATGACTAAGCACTCAAACTCAAGTTGCTAACTCTCACTAAGCTAACAATTCCAATCCAAAGACTATGTTGTCCAAATGTGCCGATATTTACAAATAGGATTGGATATTTATTAAATCATTCCTATACGTAGGACTTAATTAAATAAGTAAATCTAACACCTAGTCTAGAACTCACACATTCTAACTTAAACTTAGGACTTTAGGCTTAAGTAAATGATAAAATAAACTAAGCCTAATAAACAATAGCCTATATCTAAAGATATCCACATCACCCATACTTCTTTCAAATTTTTTGAAACTTCTTTTATCATTTTAGTTTCCTAGATATAAATAATATCAGGTTTATTACCTAAACATAGGTGCCTATTACACCTCTACTTTGAGGGGACATTAACACCTCGTATATTCCATGAGATGATAATCATGTCTCATTAGAATATTTTGGCCCTATCTATGTATTGCCAATATCATTTTATTTTTTGGTAAAGAGAATTTCAACCAACTTACTTTGTGTTCCTTTCTCTATGTTTGCTCTTGCTTCCATGGATCTTGCATAATAATTTGAGGGTTTTCCTCTTTTTGCCTTGCCTATATCAAGAGTAGGTCTTATTATTCTATTCCTTAATATTCTTTCATAATTTTTATTTTCATCATATTTATCCTCTCCTAGATCTATTATAGAATATTTTGACCGGTCCTGCTCATTTTTTGGTATTTCCTTCTTAATGGCAGAGGTATTAACTTCTAAAACTGTATTTTATTTTCCAATTTTTTTCTCTAGAATGGTGCATGGTGCTTTAAGAGAGTCTTTAAAATCTGATGAGACACATTCCTTAGGTTCATCGAGAATGTTCTCTCTTAAATCAAGATCATACTAAATAGACAATTCCTTATTAATATGTTGAAATTGTTGTCTTGTATCCTCGAAGTTTTGATCTACTTTTTCTTCATAGGCTAAAGACTCAAAAGAATTGGTATTACTTCCAATATCCTTCCTTATCGGTTTCCACTATTTATTTTCTTTTATTTTTTTAGATCTATTTTTTGGAAGTCAAAAACCATCTTCATCCATAATTATTTTTAAGTTTCTCTTGTAGTTTTCTACATATGATTTTGTTGGGATTTTCTTAGGGCATGACCTCTCAATATGCCCCACCTCATGACATGTTCTACATCTAAAGGATATTTTCTCATAATCTATAGGTTGGATCCACATCTTATCCATATACTTAAGAATGATTGATTTTGGTAAAGCTTTACTTACATCAATCATGACCAATATTTGAGCATAAATAGCCAAGAATCCATCTTTCGTTGTATCTAAAATCTCAAGGAATTCTCCTAGAGTATTGTCTTGAAGGTATCTATTTTCCAAAATTCAATGGGTAACCCAAACATCCTAACCTAGACTGACACTAGGGATAGATTTATATTTTCAGGCAAAAAACCTTCATACCAACAGGTAAGTAAGAGTCCTGCTCTTCCCATAAACCAAGGACCCCCTTTTAGGATTTTTTTCTCTTTATTTCCTAGAACAAAAAATGGCTAGGAAGAAACCTTTGGGGAAAAATGATAGAATCACTCCTGGAGACTTCCAACTCCTGTCAATCCATTTTCTCAAGGTTGAAGCCCCTGGCCAATACCCATTAAATTTATGAAAAACTGCCCTATCTTGGAGCAACGAGGATCTCTATAAGGTGTGATCACTAACCTCTAACACTACATATTATTCTAAGGATTTAACTATAAATCGATCCATGGAAAGGAAACTAAAACTCAAAATTTATTGAAATTTATTTGAATGTCCTATAGCAAATATAATATTTGATAAAAACTTCATAAAATTTTCATACACAATATTCTAAGATAAAGAAAGGAAAAAAAAACTTGGCTTACAAATTCTTTGTCTAGATAGAATATCTTGCCTCACAAAATTCCTATCCCTTCATTGCTCTTTCCATCATTCGAACCCTAGCTAACAAATATTTACAATTTAATTTTTCACAACTTGAAAAATCATCACTACCCTTGTTTCAAATGGTTGACTTAATAGGGTTTTATCTCCATCAATATTTCTTAAATTCTTGCATATGACCACTCATTTTAAATCTATTCAAACTCCGCATAATTTGGTCCAAGAATCAGCTAAATTGGATAACTCTACATGAAGATATGGCTCCTAGAAGATGAGATATTTTTTAGAAAAAGCCATAATCCTTCGCTTCATTGAATTTATTCATAAGCCCAATATTCTCTTCACTTTCTTTAATATTATTTTTCAATTTTTTTATTTTCTTCACTATATTAATTTCTT
This sequence comes from Wollemia nobilis, assembly GCA_028583015.1. Lineage (NCBI taxonomy): Eukaryota > Viridiplantae > Streptophyta > Pinopsida > Araucariales > Araucariaceae > Wollemia > Wollemia nobilis. Next base: position 377,295 of record JAQPPZ010003287.1, on the reverse strand, counting down.
CTTATTGCTCCCATCAATTATAAATTTTCTTCCTCCAAAATAAAACTATTCTCTTTTTCAATTCTCCTTTCAATTAAATAATCTCTTACTCCTTTTAAATGTTCTCAACCTTAATGCATAAATACTTCCTTTTATCCTTTCAATATTATGAATTAACTTTGATGCTAGAAAAATACCTTTTAACACATAAATCTCTTGTGTTCTGCATAAGCTCCTTGGCTTGGAATATTCCTTCCCCTATCATCAATGTATCATGCTTCTAACATTACATCTTCTTTAACAATCTAGTTTTTTTCTCATTCTCATCATTTTCTTTAGGCACTTAAATATTTCACATAGCTTTTAACATCAACTTTAGATGCTTGCAAATCATCCATGTTTCAATATTTTCTTGATTACCTAAATGTTATGATGTTCATGTTACTTGGCATCATCTTACTACTAGTCATTTCTTGCACTAACTCTGCTACCAGTCATTCTAGTCCATGCTTTGATTGTCTCTAATTCAATACTTTGTTCCATACTCCTTTCACTTTGGCCTTTCTCCTATATTTTGTTCTATGGTGCCCTCAATACAAGACTTGCACATTGCTCCTCCAGTATTTCAACTTGCACTTTTGTCATAATATGAACCTAATTTCAATTCTAATTCCTCCATATTTCATATAACAACAAAATCTTTGCAAACCTTAAATATGTCATGTTGCAGTTAAAATATATGCTCAAAGTTTCTCTACTTACAGGATATTTTGTTGCTTAGTTCCCAAATTTTTCTTCAAGAAATATTTATCTTTAGCCTATTCAATGCTTTATCCTTTCCAACTTTCTTTTATTCATTAATCACTAGGACATATCTTAACTCAAGAACAATTACTCCTTATAACCTTGATTATTTGCAAAGGTGGATGTGATACCATTGTTAAAATTTTAGCAATTTCTCACCATATTTCAATTTAAAATCCTCACAATTTTGGTATGCATTCAATCAATGATAGTAAAAAAGTCTCTTGATATTATTGCAACAAGTATTTCTTTGAGTAATACAAATATATATATTTGCAATCTTCTTATCCACTATCTTTTTTTTGCTTGAGAAAAAGGGGTTGTACTCGAGTCCCCCACCCTTGACAAATCACAACTCTCTTCTTTAGAGCTTGAGAGTTTACAAACATATTCAATTCTCATATCAATTGAGATGCTATATGAAAGCATGAGATTTCGGAAATAAAACACCGAGATGCAATAAAAACAGAACTAGTTTAATGCATGTAATAACACGGATGTAATCATATCAAAAGGTAAGAGCACCGCCTTTTTATATTAATTCCAACTCGGTTACAATAGTCTGATTTTTTTATTACAACAGATGAACAGTAATTTCTTTCCGCATGCCCACATGTAAAATGGTCGGGCTACAGTGTTGTCGCCGCTTGCAATGATGAGTCTTTGCTTGCTACTGTATTTCCTATGGTTAGAGAAACAATAAAACGTTTAATAGCACCTGTTAAATGATTAAAACAGCAGATTCTAAATTAACGAGAACAGAATGAAATCTACTGTTAAAAAGCCGGTGAATACATGCTTGAAATCAGAATTCAAAACCATAATGTAAAAGAACTAAAAATACACTAAGATTTGTCGACGAATGGGTGGATCCATGGATCCAGATTCATGTTCTTCGTATCAAGGATGTAAAAGAAGATGAATCGAAAAGGATGCAGTCGGGCGTATTAGTTTGGCAGCACTTCGTTGCTTTTCTAATAATGCTTCTGTCCTCCGTTACTTCGTATCGAGTTGGTTTTTATAGAGGATTCGGCCTCTGAGATATTAACGTCCAACCCTAAATCCGCAAGGGCCGCTCAGATTTGATCTTTATCCGGCCATTATGAGACATGGCTCGCACTGACATGGAAGTTATGAGGCGTGGCCTCAACTCGGATATTTTGCTAACACCGCTTGTCTCATTAATGTAGTCGATAAAATCCGCCGTTTTACAGACCCACGGGGTCTCTTTAAAAAGGGGCACGTAAGGGTGCCACGTGGCAGTCATCCCTTGGTTGTGGCGGCCACGTCAAACTCCACCTTTACCTATCGCAAGTCGGCCTTCGTTGCAGGGCGTATGGTGAGCGCTGTCACGATATCGCGATATCGCGACCGCGCGATATCGCGATAGGCAATTTTTGCTCTTGCCTAGATGCTTGCTTTTGCTTACTGCTTGCCCAAGGCTTAAAGTTTGGAGTTTGTTAACGATTTTGACAAAATGACCAAATCTGCTCTGCTCATTTTTTGACCTTCCGAACTGTTGTGCAAGTGGCCAAGACCACTGTTTGACCTCTAAAGGCTGCCCTGAAAGCTGTGTATGTGCATGCGATCAGTGTTTGTAGTCACTTAATCGAATGGTGCTATTTTGGTGTCTACAGATGCCCCTTTTTGGGAAGCGCTGCGGGTGACGCAGTGCTGAGCAAAAATATACGACCAAAGCACTAATGATTAGGGTTTCTTGGTAACCTAACCAACTTTTGATGCCCCAAGTATGGAAAGGGCATGCATTCTTGAATCCTTGCTTCTGACGAGCTAAGGAATTTGATTTCAAGTGTTAACCTATTTTGGTGAGGTGTGACTTGAGCTTGGACATTGATCAGTCATGATTAGGCAAAGGGCGCAACCTTTTATCCATAGGGGAATCCTTGTGTTCATGCTTCGGGAATGCCAAGTATTTGATCAACTTAATGATTGCTTGTTTATTGCCCCAAGCAAGGAGCGTGATTGTCTTTGTCAATGATTCTTTGAATGCATGTCATTGCCTTGATTGGGTGTGTGCTTGTTGATTGGTGACTAAGTGTGACTACCCCCTCAAGCGACGAATCGATGAGGGAATGACCTTCGTGAGAAAAGCGATGAGTCGCTTGACCCAAGATGACTTAGGTTAGGGTGCCTTTAGATGTTTTTCCATTTGAGCACGTGCAATTTCCCGACATTTGGACCTATTTTTGGTGGGTGTTAACCCTTTTGGTGATGCCATAATGGGGTGAAATCATCAAAAACCCATCTTCCAGTGGAGCGGTCCAGCTATGGTAGCCTTCTTGGGGAAGTAGGAGAGTGAGAATTTGAGCCCCGACATCGATTTTCTATGCCAAGAGGTTGAGTGCAAGAGCACTCGTGTCCGGAAATGCTTATTGCTTCTTTTTGTGTTGCATTTTTGTGATGTTTTTGTTGTTTGGATTTTCTTTCTTTACGTAGATGTCATGATTTTATGCACAATGATTGATGTTGGTGGATGCATGCTACTTCATATGAATGGATGCATATGGTATGATAATTACCAATGTTGTATGTTGATTTATTTTGATGGATGCATGATGAATGCAAATGCATGTGATATGCAGAAATGAAATGGATGTATGGACTTGGTGATATTTGGTTATGGCACCATAGACTGTTTAGAACTCCATTACTTTGCTATGTACAAATGTGGTGTTTCTTCTTTTTGTATTTTCTGATGGTATTGCAAGGATGAAAAGTAGTGTAATTGGTTTAGAAATGTAGCAAAGGTTTTCCGAGACTCAGACGGTTTTAACTTACTAGCCATGATTGTACTTTATCTTACAAGACTTTTGAACAAGGTATGAATCGGACTTGTTTTTGACCAAGCTATTTCACATCCCTGTGTGTGCAATTGAGTTCATTTATGTGGTATTTGTCGGGATACCGCCAGTGCCGGATGGGCTTTCAACCGAACCTGTATTGAGGATCACCTAATTAGCTCCACTAACTCCTTTGTTGTATGTAGTTAGATTAATCTGCGGTGTTCTCCAGGATACCATAAGCTAGCTCATCCACATGCAAACATTGATCTATACACAAGTTAATGTGATAGATATATCGTCATGCGAGAATTTTACCGCCAGTGACCGATAGGCTATCAACCAAACCGGTACTGAGGCTTGCCTCATGACCTGTCGGAATCTTTGAGAGTTCCAGGGATTCAAGGTCAACTCCCTTCTTTTCTTCAATTGTATTGGGATACTTGCTCGTTATAGTGATAATAATCACTGTTTATTTTGATTTATTTTTCTTTTCTCTTGAGCAAGGGATATGGATATGGAGTGACGATAATCACTATTCTTTGTGCTTTTTTTAGATGTGCAATGTAGGGTGTCAAATTTTGAAGTTTTGACATTTTGCAAATTTTTGACGTTTTGCAACTTTGGGATTCTTAGGGAATTGGGTAGGGAGGATGCTTGTCCTTTTGCCAACTCTCAGCATTCTTGGGGTCATTCGCACAGGGGGATGAGCAAGATAACCGTTTCGCTTATGGTAACCTGGATTACTGTGCAGGTTTCATCCTTCGTTCACACAACTCGGGAATTTTTTATGTGTTTTAATTTGTGTTGGGATGTTACGTAACAAGGTGTATTTCAAGTGTGACTCTACCTTCGTAAAATCTGTTTGACTTGATACATTACATTGCTAAAAAGCAAAATGATGACTGAATCACGAAAAACTCTTGATACATTAAAAGACCACTGACTCTAGTGTGGTAAAATGAATGGTGTTTTTGTTGTTTTTGTAAAATGGAACAGTGTGGAACAAGATGGACTAGTAGAACCATGATAGCCTATGGTGCCTTTGACCTGTACGACCATGAATATACAATGTATGGATGCAATGCTTAATGCAGCTACATATTTTTGTATTTTTGATGGATTGATTTTGGTGAATATGAAGATGAATTGCAAGAAGAACTCTCTATTTGATGAATTTGAATATGCCTAGAAATGAAATGCAAATTTTTGTTGTTTTTGATGATTTTTGTTGTTTTTGAATTTTCATGATTTTTGACCAAGTGATTGTGGAAATCCTTGGAGCGTTTTTGGGATTGACCAAGCGATTGCAAGAATCCTTGGAGCCTTTGGGATTGACCAAGCGATTGTGATAATCCTTGGAGCATTTTGGTTTGACCAAGCGATTGCAAGAATCCTTGGAGCCTTTGTGGGATTGACCAAGCGATTGTAAGAATCCTTGGAGCCTTTGGGGATATGGCTCTCTTTAGATATGAAATGGTCGCAAATGACTGATATTCAAGGGTTCTGTTTCCTTGATACCATCAAGAGAAGCTAGCCGGTATGTCCCGGGTCCGATTTTGCTATCAATGACATATGGACCTAACCAATTGGCCGCAAACTTGTCCCTAAGGTGGGATGGCAAACTGGAATTTTGTTGATTTTCCTTCAAAACCAAATCACCAACGCGAAAGTCCCTGAGGTGAACTTTCATGTTGTAAGCTTTTTTAAGTCGCTCTTGATAAATACGTAAATGCTCGAGAGCATTAACGCGTCGTTCGTCAAGCAACGTAAGCTGGTCTAACCGGGCCTGCCACGCAGAATCATCGTCGATGAACTCATGCATTGATATGCGCAAGGAAGGAATCTCCAACTCTAGAGGCATGACTACCTCGGAGCCATACACGAGCGAAAATGGAGTGGCCCCAGTGGGCGTCCGAATGCTAGTGCGATAGGCCCATAGGGCAAGTGGGATTTGAATGTGCCAATCCTTATGACTGTCTGCGACGGTCTTTTTAAGGATGGCAACTAGCGTTTTGTTTGACGCCTCTGCTTGTCCATTCGCCTGCGGATAATAAGGTGTTGAAAAGCTGTGTTGAATCTTGTACTTTGTGGTCAAAGCACGCACGTCTTTGTTCTTGAAAGGTGTCCCATTATCCGAGACTATTTTGGATGGAATACCAAAACGACATATGATGTTATGCAAAATGAACTCCACAATGCGGGGTCCTGTCGTAGAGGTAAGCGGAATTGCTTCCACCCACTTGGTGAAGTACTCTGTGGCCGTTATGATAAACGTGTGACGGCCTGACGATGCAGGGGAGATCTTTCCAATTAGATCAAAGCCCCATTGCGAGAATGGCCAAGCAGACTGGACTGTCTGCAAGGCCTGAGAAGGTACGTGCATTAGATTGGCATGATGTTGACACTTCACGCACTTCTTGACATAGGTGCAACAATCTCGCTCTAAAGATGGCCAATAATAGCCCATGCGAAGAATGCGCTTTGCGATGGCCATTCCATTGAAGTGGCCACCACATGTACCATCGTGCGCTTGGGCGACTGCCCAAGTGGACTCTTGCTGGTCCAAGCAACGAAGGAGGATTCCTTCATAGTTGCGACGATACAAGATGTCTCCTATCAAGACATACTTAGCCGCTTTTTGCTTGAGTGCTCGTTTTGCGGCATGAGTCAAATCAAGTGGGAGACTACCTAACTTGAGGTAGTCTCGAATGGGTAAATACCGATCTGTTGATCAGAAACCTCGATAGTATGAACAGCCAATCCCTCCTGAAGTTCATCCCTAGCAAATGCTGAATGGGATAGAACCTGCAAGAATAGTATTGTGTTGCTACTAATGGGAGTAGGGGAGAACAAGGACCCCCAGTTGGCGTGTTTCAGATGATCTCGGATTTGAGAGAACCTATCCGAGGATGGTTCAATTTGTATCATGTGGATTCCTGGCGTCAAGTCTGAGCTTGCACGCTCCATCACGGATTGCGATAAGGTTTTGACTTGAATGGTTGTCATATCACCAGAAAGGTCCTACGGAATTAGTGACCCCAAGGAGGCCATTGTGTCCGCAAAACGGTTCGATGATCGAGGGAGTGCCTCGATGTCATACCACTCAAGTTTTACCAAGAATTTGTCCACAAGGGCTTTATAAGCCTTCGAACTGGGCATTTGCATTGATATACCCCTTTGACTTGATTGACTATTAACAGCGAATCACCAAAGATGTTCAGTCTTTTGATGTTCATGGCGATTGTTGTCTGAAGACCTAGGAGCAAGGCTTCATACTCTGCGTTGTTGTTGGTGCACGAGAAGTTTAATTTAAATGACAGGGGCATTGGAGCACCCTGCGGTGTGAAGAATACAATTCCCGCACCACCACCTTGCTCACACTTAGAACCATCGAAGAATAGGGTTATGTCGGCCTGTGACTCAGGCTCATCGGAATCTGGCGATTCTGAGACATGAAAGACCCCATCATCGGGTAGTTCTATGACCAGAGGCTGATTGTCTTCAAGAGGAGCCTCTGCTAGTTGATCGGCTATGACTTGTCCTTTGATAGATTTTTGTCCAATAAACTCTATGTCAAATTCCGTCAACAACATGATCCATTTCGTCGTGCGACTACTATGATAAGTACGACTCATCATGTATCGCAATGGATTCTCCTTAGACACAACATACGTAGTGTTGCTCGGCATGTAGTGGCATAGCTTTTTGGTAGAAAACACAACTGCCAAGCAGAGTTTTTCAACGTATGCATAGTTAAGTTCGTAATCGACCGCAGTGCGGCTAAGATAGTATGTAGCCTGTTCCTTGTGAAGTTCATTCTTCTGGGCTAGCATGGCGCCCAGTGCCACCTCAGTAGTTGAGATGTATAAGTAGAATGGCACTCCTGGCCTAGGTGGTGCCAATACTGGCGGCGAAGCCAAGTATTGTTTGATCTCATCAAAGGTCGACTGGCACTCGTCATCCCAATGAAATGTAACCCCCTTGTGCAATAATTTGTTCATGGGTCGGCACTTGTCAGATAATTGCGCTATGAAGCATTTAATCGACGCGACCTTTCCCTACAGACTCCTGAGCTGCTTGATTGTGGTTGGGGGAACCATTTCAAGGATTGCCTTGACTTTCTTTGGGTCCACCTCGATTCCTCGTTTTGAGACTATGAAACCCAAGAGTTTTCCAGATGTAATGCCAAAGACGCACTTCTTGGGGTTTAGTCTAACTTTATGCTCCATGAGGCGATCGAGGATCTTGCTTAAGTCAACGATATGATTTGAGCGCAAGAGAGACTTGGCTAACAAATCATCCATGTAATCTTCCAAAGTTTTGTGCATGTAATCATGGAAGATATATGTCATGGCACGTTGGTAGGTGGCACCAGCATTTTTAAGGCCAAAAGGCATGACCTTATAACAAAATGTCCCCCAAGGCGTTGTGAATGCCATTTTTAGTTGGTCTTCAGGATTGATACGAATTTGATTGTATCCTGAGAAACCATCCATTAGGGAGAGCATTTCGTGACCTGCTGTAGCGTCTACTAACGCATCGATGCTCGGCAAGGGGAAATCATCCTTAGGACTCGCTTTATTCAAATCTCGAAAATCGGTGCATATGCGAATCCTCCCGTCGGGCTTCTTGACGGGAACCATGTTGGACAACCATGGCGGATAATCCACGCAGATGACAAATTGTGCATCCAACAGCTTTTGTAATTCATCTTTGACCATCAAGGCCACTTTTGGGTGCATCTTACGTAGTTTTTGCTTTACAGGCTTGATTGTCGGATCAAGCGTTAAATTATGCGTGACTAGCTACGGGTCTAGTCCTGGCATATCCTTGTACGACCATGCAAAAACCTCCTTCTTCTCTTTGAGAAGGGCAATGTAGTCGGCTTGCTCTTCGAGGGAAAGACTTACCCCCAGCTTGAGAATCTGTGGATTCATTGGATCCGTGTCGATGTCTACGTCAGTCGTCTCCTCGACTGACATGTGGGATCCGTCCTCCAACTGATGTGGAGTCGGGATCAAATGGATATCATTAGCTAAATTTAGATCTATGCTTGGAACCTCAGGTTCCTCTTCAACTTGAAAAATATCCTGAGTTGTCCTTGGGGTAAAATGAGGCATTTCACCGAAAGGCCAGTACTCTACTGGTGATAGGGGTGAATTGACGCGATCCCAATCGATGGCATCTATGTCTAGATGCAATGACCGTGCTGGATCGGCCGGATTGCGGATGGGTGCGGTCAAATCAATGGAGATCATGTGGATGGAATGAATTTGGTCTCCATTACCGCGGGTATGATAACTTGATTCTTCTAGATGCTCCCTATACTCTAGATCTGGCTCTAGGGGAACGGGCACGAACGGATCGGCCCTATGTGCCAAATGGAGGACAGGGTCTTCCCTCGGCATTGTTGTTATGATAGGGTCTCGAGGTGGACGGTGCTCATCGTGAATGTGGAGCCATGGATCCAAGATCAGGTCCCACCCTGCTGGGTCGACCCACCATTCATGCCCTAATCGTATGCCCATCTGTCCCATTAGATCTTCATGAGTTAAAGCGCGATAATGTCGTCGCGCATGTCTGAGATAGTCCATCTCAGTCTCATCTTCTGAGTCACTTTCGGAGATCCAAAAATGTTCATTCTCTTCAGCAACTATTGCTTGCGATGTTGATGGTTCTCCTTGTTCCAGTACGTTAATCTGGTCCCATTGCGGTTGTTCCACTTTTGGTGGAGGGACCTGACTCTCTTGACATTGTGCTGACTCAACTGGAATCTCTAAGGGGAACAGCTTCGAAAAGATGTCCGGACACCATTGATATTCTCTTTGGGGATGGGTATCCAAACTTTCGCCTCTCTCTAGCAAAGGAGAGGGATTACTGCTGTTACCAAGGGTGTTTGGTGACCATGGGAGGTAATCTCCCAATGTAAATTCTATTTTTGGGTTGGCATAGAGATCTGGTGCCAATCCCCCCTTGTTGCCTATTTCTAGGTCTTGCATATTTTCAACCAAGATGTCCAAGGGCAGGGGATGGTTGAACCCTACTCCTAACTTGTCATATGGCATCTGATATCTTGGTTGGCAAGGGAGACGCATCCCTTGCTCATATCTGCCTAGCCCATATCCATGCCAATGGCATTGGCCGAGATATTTGAGGGCAAATTGTGGGTTTGACAGATAATTGATGTTTTCAACAAAAGGTTCTTCGTCTCGCTTCCTTTTGCTGACATGGTTCAAGACCATGATCAAGGCCCCCATACACAAAGTTTGTCTGGTTGGGTGGGTGACCTAGGGGAACAACTGTTCCTATGGGAAGGCGAGGTCTCCCCATATCCTGGACTGACTCTAATGCGGGCGTTGCCACAACATTCTACACTATGTACTCCCCCAGGCCTGTACTGGCCATTTCAACAGTGATTGTTGATGCTTCGGAGGGAGGGAACGGGAGTCCTTCCTGAGTCCATTCCATGTTTGGTAGGTTTGGGGTCTCAGCTTCCATTGTGCTGGATATTTCCTCTGTTGATACCGTTGATATTATGGGCAACCCCTCTTCTAAGGGCCGAGCCTCTTCCATGATTTGTTTTCCCTTGTCCTTCCGTGTAGCCATGACAGGTGGCATTGGTAATGAAGGAGTAGATGATGAGGGTTCACCTGGCGGGGATATTGCTGTTTTGGTCACCAGTGGTGCCTGCGGTATTGGACCCTTTTTAGATGGATTTAATTGGAAATCCAAATGCGTTGAAGGGAGGGTCGACTGAGGCATTAGTTGTACCGTGTTGCAATACTTGAAGGGTTCTAAGTCCATTGGGACTACGTGTATTTCACCTTCAAAAGCATACTTTAAGCACTGGTGAGCGATGGAAGGGACACACTTCATGTCCCGAATCCAAGGCCGCCCTAGCAGTATATTGTAGGCCATCTCGCCTTCCAACACATGGCACAATGTTGGTGTTGTCTTTTGTCCTACCTGGATAGGTAGAACAACCGTGCCGACTGTCGAGCATATTGCATCATTGAAAGCTCGCAGTGTGTACGTGGAGGCCGTGATATGAGAGGTCGGCGACTTCAAATGTTTCAGGGCTGCGGTGGTAATAATATTACTCGGACGAGCCGGTATCTACCAACACTCTCTTATACGGGATCCCGTTGATCCGCGCAACAACATGCGGGGGTGGATCTACCGTGTCATTTGATATTGCTTTGACTTAATCCTCTCCGAAGGTGATGATCGGCTCAGTACATCGTTTTACGTGTCCCACGAAGTTGTTGAAAGAATTTGCTTCTTGGGGCTGTAATTCGATGGTTTTTAAAATGTCCATAAGAGCTTCCCTATGAGGTGTTGATTGTTGAATAAGCTCGTAAATGGACAGCCTAGCCGATGTGGTCCGCAAACTCTGCGTGAGTTTGCTCCGTATCGTGATTTTTGGTCTAGGCGGAGGTGACTGTATAGGGTGTTGTTGAGGCCGTGACGTTGTCGGAACTTCCTTTGTGGCTGCCCCAGGGGCAACTGCTGAGTATTTTTTATTCCTCGTCACTATGCTGATCATTCCCACAAATCCTTGCATGGGAAGATTTTGGCGTACTTCATTAACTTGGAGAGGTTTTGCCTGTGCCTCGTGAGCAGGCAAGGGGTCCTTGAATACCCCCATTTGTTGGTTGTTTGGCGCTATGGGGTTGTCCATGGCCAATGTTTTATTTTTGATTAAATCTTGGATTAGTCCTTTGAACTTCCAACATCCATTCAAATCGTGTCCCCTTCGCCTATGAAATCTATAGTATAGTTCCTCTCTATATCCCTTAGGTTTAGGAGCGTTAGGGTCTATAGTCGGGATCTCTGGAAGGGTTACTAAATTTTCCGCTGACAAGCGGTCAAATAAGGAGTCCCTAGACTCCGTGTAGGGGGTGAATTGTCGCTTAGGGTGACGCTGCTGATTCTGCTCCTGTTTCTTGTTATCTTTCTCATAACTAGGAGGCACTGCCTGGTAATTGGCCTTTTGAGGCTGCGTGTCTTGCATTGGCTTGGGAACATTGATTGCAACTTGATTAACCACTGCGGGTTGTGATTGCGTATTCCCAGTCTTAGTGGTTTTATTCCACTCTTTCTTCTTAGGCTTGGCAATTGTGCCTTCACCTATTTTAATCTCTTCTATGACTCTGGCTTGCGCCAAGGCTTCTTCTAAGCTGTCGTATTGCTGTAGCAGCAATAGCCCAGAGATTGATTTTAAGCAACTCCGTGCGAACATCTGAGTGAGATCAGACATAGGGGGACGGTAGGGTAGCCTGGAAAGCAAAGCCCTCCATCGGTTCCCGTATGCTGCTATTGTTTCCTCCTCATACTCGCTCGAGGCTGGCCAAATCACTTAGTGATGCCTTCTTCCTTGTGTTGAAAGCAAAGCGTTCAAGAAATGCATCCACTAGTTGATCTAAGTTGTTGATACTGTGTTTGGGCAATTGTGTAAACCAATCCGAGGCAGGGCCCGCGAATGTGGTTATGAAAGTTCTAAGAAATAATGCATCATTGTCTTGGATGCCGAAGCATTGACTCAGGAACCTCGTGACATGTTCTTGTGCGTCCTCCTCACCTTTAAAGACTGCCAATTGTGGCAACTTGAAATGTTCAGGGTAAAGAGGTATGGGTACTGAGGGATGCACCGGATGACTACGGAGTTGACGTAGTGTGGGCTTTTGATGCCCAGAAGCTTTTATCTCCACAGACTCCAAATGCTCTAATAGCGCTTTGTATGCATCGAAAGATTTTATTTCTTCTTCTTTGGTTTGCTCCCGTTGTGGGTCAAGGGAGACTGGAGGCCTATGGGGAGGTGGCCGATTGGCAGCCCTCCCGCCTTGATGGGGCGTGTCGACCCGTTCTATTTCTTGGTTCATACTCCTCATAAAACTCTTGAGGAGTCTCTGGGCGAGCCCTATGACCTTGATCGAGTCCCCGCTGAGGGTACCCATCATTGTTCCGGGGAGTGGCCTCCCTTTCGGGTCTATAAGGTCTCGGAGGCAAAGCTTGACGAGGTCGCGGAGACCTGTCCTGCACCAACGGGTTGTGCCTCTCATACTATTGTGCTCTTTGGGTGCGAGGGGTTGGCACCCTTTCAGGTAGTTTATAGCGTAACTCATCTGCCTCGCGCTGCATGCGCTCTTTATTCAGGCGGTATAAGTACTCTAACTCCTGATGACCCCGCTCAAGCTGCGTGATTCGAGCTTGGCGAGCGGCATGTCTGGCGACTGCCGGGTCAACCGGGTCTGCCCTCTTTTGTTGAGGAGGCTTGAATGTTTTGCCTATGTGTTTGCCTCGATCTTGATGGTCAAAAATTTCAATGGGTTGCTTCCCTTTGTCGGGGTAAGCGACATTTGTTTGAGGTTCTGGCCTCGATGTGTGATCATGATATCTGGCAGGTGCAGAAACACAAGGTTCCCGCACTGTTTGTTGTTCTCGAGGAATGTGATGATCTTCCTCGTACTCCCTTTTATGGGTGTGAAAGGGGCGGGCGGAGTTAGCTAGCCCTGTGTAAAGAGCCCTGCGCTCTGGATGTTGTTTTTCTGTTCTGATGGGAGGTAAATAAGGGACGCCATATCCACGTTGCCCCTCCAAATGGACAGTATGCCTCTCTAGCACTTCATCGCGCTGTGGCCATTCAAACCTAGCCTCAAGAGGCGGTTGTCTACTTATATTGAGATCTGCATGTGAACCATATTTCCGAAAGGGGGTGTGTTGAATGGGTGTATTCCAATGAGGAGGTTCCCAATAGTTCCTTCTTGAAGTGGCCTCGATGTGGACTTTGTTGTAGGCCAGATCGCCAAGACGGTATGGCTAGGTCCTCAGGGCTAAAGCGAAGGCGACTAGCGCCCTCTCTTTGTGTACCTTCCATAGCGTCTGCCCTTGATTGGGCTTGGCTACGAGTGTACACCATTGTGATGTTTCTCTACTATCTAAGCAGATTTTATCTCGTTTATGATGATTTGTCTTTTTGTGCACACCAAGCAGAAATGAACACACACACATACACAAAGCCGTGATTATCTCTTTTACGGATTAAATAGTGTGTCCTAAACTGGTTTAGTGCATTTTGGTGTTTCGTTTTGTTTTTGCAATTTTGGAAGAACGTTTAAATGCATAATGTTGGCTCATATGACTCCCATAAATGGTCGCCCCTTCAATATACCATTTGTCGGACCGATATACCAACCTCTCTATATACCCGCCCTTACGTGAGGGAGACTATAGGTACGTGAGAGCAGATGGTACGTGGAACATAGGCGGTACGGAAGGGGAATCGCTCTGTTTATGACACCTACCATAGAAGACTTATCCTCGCGTGCATGGGAATCACCCCACAACACTTGGTCGGCTTTCGTCAGGATTTACGTCTAGCAACAGTCGCGATCGAGGTAATGGATGCAATATCTCAAGCCAAAGTGATAATGGAATCCACCTTTGGTCTTGCTCAAGGGTTGGGGTTTTACGACCAACGCCTTGGTTTAAAGTACCACGTGGTGTGTGGGATTCATTTTACTTTGCAAATTTGAAACAAGCAACCGAAAAAGAAATCTTTCCCTATGCTAGACATATACTACAAACTGGAAAACAGCAAGTAGAAAATTAAAAGTTTACGACTAAAGCAAGAAAATTTAAAAAAATCCTCTACCCTTCTTTAAATAAAGCAAGAAAATTTTAAAAAAAAATCCTCTTATCTTTCTTTAAATAAAGCAAGAAAAATTAAAATTCTTCTTATCTTTCTTTAAATAAAGCAAGAAAAATTAAAATCCTTCTACCCTTATTTAAATAAAGCAAGAAAAATTAAAATTCTTCTACCCTTATTTAAATAAAGTATAAAACAATTTTTAAGCCGTCCAAACTAAAAAAAAAACCAGAAGACCGAAAAACAGAAATTTTGACAGAAGCTATAAAAACCCCTACCTCTTTTCTGCCTAACTGGATGTCTCTGATTTTCTCTGAAAAATGCGTAGATTCGTAATCGTCCCTGGGTGAGACGAATAGCGTACCTGTAAAAAGCAATTTTTAGATCAGTAACTTAATCCAAAAATAAAAGCGTGGACCTGGGTCCCACCGTGATCGCCACTGAAAGCATGAGATTTCGGAAATAAAACACCGAGATGCAATAAAAACAGAACTAGTTTGATGCATGAAATAACACGGATAGAATTAAATTAAAAGGTAAGAGCACACGCCTTTTTATATTAATTCCACTTGGTTACAATAGTCTGATTTTTTTATTACAACAGATGAACAGTAATTTCTTTCCGCATGCCCACATGTAAAATGGGCGGGCTACAGTGTTGCCGCCGCTTGCGGTGATGAGTCTTTGCTTGCTCCTGTATTTCCTATGGTCAGAGAAACAATAAAATGTTTAATAGCACCTGTTAAATGATTAAAACAACAGATTCTAAGTTAACGAGAACATAATGAAATCTCTTGTTAAAAAGCCGGTGAATACACGCTTGAAATCGGAATTCAAAACCATAATGTAAAAGAAATAAAAATACACTAAGATTTTTCGATGAATGGATGGATCCATGGATCCGGATTCATGTTCTTCATATCAAGTATGTAGAAGAAGATGAATCGAAAAGGATGCAGTCGGGCGTATTAGTTTGGCAGTCGGGCGTTGTCTTCCGAGTTGGAAGTAACGGAAGACAAAAGCATTATTAGAAAAGCAGCACTAATACGCACCAGAGGCAAATCTTGATGAGGTCACAAAGACCTGTCCTGCACCAACGGGTTGTGCCTCTCATACTGTTGTGCTCTTCAGGTGCGAGGGGTTGGCCCCCTTTCAGGTATTTTATAGCATAACTCATCTGCCTCGCGCTACATGCGCTCTTTATTCAGGCGGTATAAGTATTCTAACTCCTGATGACCCTGCTCAAGCCTGTGTGATTCGAGCTTGGCGAGCGGCATGTCCGGCGACCGCGGTCAAGCTGGGTCTGCCCTCTTTTGTTGAGGATGCTTGAATGTTTTGCTTATGTGTTTGCCTCGATCTTGATGGTCAAAAATTTCAATGGGTTGCTTCCCTTTGTCGGGGTAAGCGACATTTGTTTGAGGTTCTGGCCTCGATGTGTGATCATGATATTTGGCAGGTGCAGAAACACAAGGTTCCCATGCTGTTTGTTGTTCTCGAGGAATGTGATGATCTTCCTCGTACTCCCTTTTATGGGTGTGAAAGGGGCGGGCGGAGTTAGCTAGCCCTGTGTAAAGAGCCCTGCGCTCTGGATGTTGTTTTTCTGTTCTGATGGGAGGTAAATAAGGGATGCCATATCCACGTTGCCCCTCCAAATGGATAGTATGCCTCTCTAGCGCTTCATCGCACTGTGGCCATTCAAACCTAGCCTCAAGAGGTAGTTGTCTACTTATATTGAGATCTGCATGTGAACCATCTTTTCGAAAGGGGGTGTGTTGAATGGGTGTATTCCAATGAGGAGGTTCCCAATAGTTCCTTCTTGAAGTGGCTCGATGTGGACTTTGTTGTAGGCCAGATTGCCAAGACGGTATGGCTAGGTCCTCAGGGCTAAAGCGAAGACGACTAGCGCCCTCTCTTTGTGTACCTTCCATAGCGTCTGCCCTTGATTGGGCTTGGCTACGAGTGTACACCATTGTGATGTTTCGCTACTATCTAAGCAGATTTTATCTCGTTTATGATGATTTGTCTTTTTGTGCACACCAAGCAGAAATGAACACACACACATACACAAAGCCGTGATTATCTCTTTTACGGATTAAATAGTGTGTCCTAAACTAGTTTAGTGCATTTTGGTGTTTCATTTTGTGTTTGCAATTTTGGAAGAATGTTTAAATGCATAATGTTGGCTCATATGACTCCCATAAATGGTCGCCCCTTCAATATACCATTTGTCGGACCGATATACCAACCTCTCTATATACCCGCCCTTACGTGAGGGAGACTATAGGTACGTGAGAGCAGATGGTACGTGGAACATAGGCGGTACAAAATGGGAATCGCTCTGTTTATGACACCTACCATAGAAGACTTATCCTCGCGTGCATGGGAATCACCCCAGCAACACTCGGTCAGCTTTCGTCGGGATTTACGTCTAGCAACGGTCGCGATCGAGGTAATGGATGCAATATCTCAAGCCAAAGTGATAATGGAATCCACCTTTGGTCTTGCTCAAGGGTTGGGGTTTTACGACCAATGCCTTGGTTTAAAGTACCACGTGGTGTGTGGGATTCATTTTACTTTGCAAATTTGAAACAAGCAATCGAAAAATAAATCTTTCCCTATGCCAGACATATACTACAAACTGAAAACAGCAAGTAGAAAATTAAAAGTTTACGACTAAAGCAAGAAAAATTAAAAAATCCTCTACCCTTATTTAAATAAAGCAAGAAAATTTTAAAAAAAAATCCTCTTATCTTTCTTTAAATAAAGCAAGAAAAAATTAAAATTCTTCTTATCTTTCTTTAAATAAAGCAAGAAAAATTAAAATCCTTCTACCCTTATTTAAATAAAGCAAGAAAAATTAAAATTCTTCTACCCTTATTTAAATAAAGTATAAAACAATTTTTAAGCCGTCCAAACTAAAAAAAAAAAAAAAAACCAGAAGACCGAAAAACAAAAATTTTGACAGAAGCTATAAAAACCCCTACCTCTTTTCTGCCTAACTGGATGTCTCTGATTTTCTCTAAAAAATGCGCAGATTCGTAATCGTCCCTGGGTGAGACGAATAGCGTACCTGTAAAAAGCAATTTTTAGATCAGTAACTTAATCCAAAAATAAAACTGTGGACCTGGGTCCCACCGTGATCGCCACCTGAAAGCATGAGATTTCGGAAATAAAACACCGAGATGCAATAAAAAAGAACTAGTTTAATGCATGTAATAACACGGATGTAATCATATCAAAAGGTAAGAGCACCGCCTTTTTATATTAATTCCAACTCGGTTACAATGGTCTGATTTTTTTTATTACAACAGATGAACGAGTAATTTCTTTCCGCATGCCCACATGTAAAAATGGGCGGGCTACAGTGTTGCCGCCGCTTGCGGTGATGAGTCTTTGCTTGCTTTGTTGTATTTCCTACGGTCAGAGAAACAATAAAATGTTTAATAGCACCTGTTAAATGATTAAAACAACAGATTCTAAGTTAACGAGAACATAATGAAATCTACTGTTAAAAAGCCGGTGAATACATGCTTGAAATCATAATTCAAAACCATAATGTAAAAGAACTAAAAATACACTAAGATTTTTCGACGAATGGGTGGATCCATGGATCCAGATTCATGTTCTTCATATCAAGTATGTAAAAGAAGATGAATCGAAAAGGATGCAGTCGGGCGTATTAGTTTGGCAGTCGGGCGTTGTCTTCCGAGTTGGAAGTAACGGAAGACAAAAGCATTATTAGAAAAGCAGCACTAATACGCACCAGAGGCAAATCTTGATGAGGTCACAAAGACTCGTCTCGCACCAACGGGTTGTGCCTCTCATCTTCGTTGTGCTCTTCAGGTGCGAGGGGTTGGCCCCCTTTCAGGTATTTTATAGCATAACTCATCTGCCTCGCGCTACATGCGCTCTTTATTCAGGCGGTATAAGTATTCTAACTCCTGATGACCCTGCTCAAGCTGTGTGATTCGAGCTTGGCGAGCGGCATGTCTGGCGACTGCCAGGTCAACTGGGTCTGCCCTCTTTTGTTGAGGATGCTTGAATGTTTTGCTTATGTGTTTGCCTCGATCTTGATGGTCAAAAATTTCAATGGGTTGCTTCCCTTTGTCGGGGTAAGCGACATTTGTTTGAGGTTCTGGCCTCGATGTGTGATCATGATATTTGGCAGGTGCAGAAACACAAGGTTCCCACACTGTTTGTTGTTCTCGAGGAATGTGATGATCTTCCTCGTACTCCCTTTTATGGGTGTGAAAGGGGCGGGCGGAGTTAGCTTGCCCCGTGTAAAGAGCCCTGCGCTCCGGACGTTGTTTTTCTGTTCTGATGGGAGGTAAATAAGGGATGCCATATCCACGTTGCCCCTCCAAATGGATAGTATGCCTCTCTAGCGCTTCATCGCACTGTGGCCATTCAAACCTAGCCTCAAGAGGTAGTTGTCTACTTATATTGAGATCTGCATGTGAACCATCTTTTCGAAAGGGGGTGTGTTGAATGGGTGTATTCCAATGAGGAGGTTCCCAATAGTTCCTTCTTGAAGTGGCCTGATGTGGACTTTGTTGTAGGCCAGACTGCCAAGACGGTATGGCTAGGTCCTCAGGGCTAAAGCGAAGACGACTAGCGCCCTCTCTTTGTGTACCTTCCATAGCGTCTGCCCTTGATTGGGCTTGGCTACGAGTGTACACCATTGTGATGTTTCGCTACTATCTAAGCAGGTTTTATCTCGTTTATGATGATTTGTCTTTTTGTGCACACCAAGCGAAATGAACACACACACATACACAAAGCCGTGATTATCTCTTTTACGGATTAAATAGTGTGTCCTAAACTAGTTTAGTGCATTTTGGTGTTTCATTTTGTGTTTGCAATTTTGGAAGAATGTTTAAATGCATAATGTTGGCTCATATGACTCCCATAAATGGTCGCCCCTTCAATATACCATTTGTCGGACCGATATACCAACCTCTCTATATACCCGCCCTTACGTGAGGGAGACTATAGGTACGTGAGAGCAGATGGTACGTGGAACATAGGCGGTACAAAATGGGAATCGCTCTGTTTATGACACCTACCATAGAAGACTTATCCTCGCGTGCATGGGAATCACCCCAGCAACACTCGGTCAGCTTTCGTCAGGATTTACGTCTAGCAACAGTCGCGATCGAGGTAATGGATGCAATATCTCAAGCCAAAGTGATAATGGAATCCACCTTTGGTCTTGCTCAAGGGTTGGGGTTTTACGACCAATGCCTTGGTTTAAAGTACCACGTGGTGTGTGGGATTCATTTTACTTTGCAAATTTGAAACAAGCAATCGAAAAATAAATCTTTCCCTATGCCAGACATATACTACAAACTGGAAAACAGCAAGTAGAAAATTAAAAGTTTACGACTAAAGCAAGAAAAATTAAAAAATCCTCTACCCTTCTTTAAATAAAGCAAGAAAATTTTAAAAAAAATCCTCTTATCTTTCTTTAAATAAAGCAAGAAAAATTAAAATTCTTCTTATCTTTCTTTAAATAAAGCAAGAAAAATTAAAATCCTTCTACCCTTATTTAAATAAAGCAAGAAAAATTAAAATTCTTCTACCCTTATTTAAATAAAGTATAAAACAATTTTTAAGCCGTCCAAACTAAAAAAAAAAAAAAGAAGACCGAAAAACAAAAATTTTGACGAAGCTATAAAAACCCCTACCTCTTTTCTCGCCTAATCGGATGTCTCCGATTTTCTCTAAAAAATGCGTAGATTCGTAATCGTCCCCTGGGTGAGACGAATAGCGTACCTGTAAAAAGCAATTTTTAGATCAGTAACTTAATCCAAAAATAAAAACTGTGGACCTGGGTCCCACCGTGATCGCCACTGAAAGCATGAGATTTCGGAAATAAAACACCGAGATGCAATAAAAACAGAACTAGTTTAATGCATGTAATAACACGGATGTAATCATATCAAAAGGTAAGAGCACCGCCTTTTTATATTAATTCCAACTTGGTTACAATAGTCTGATTTTTTTTATTACAACAGATGAACAGTAATTTCTTTCCGCATGCCCACATGTAAAATGGGCGGGCTACAGTGTTTCCGCCGCTTGCGGTGATGAGTCTTTGCTTGCTGTTGTATTTCCTATGGTCAGAGAAACAATAAAATGTTTAATAGCACCTGTTAAATGATTAAAACAGCAGATTCTAAGTTAACGAGAACATAATGAAATCTACTGTTAAAAAGCCGGTGAATACATGCTTGAAATCAGAATTCAAAACCATAATGTAAAAGAACTAAAAATACACTAAGATTTGTCGACGAATGGGTGGATCCATGGATCCAGATTCATGTTCTTCGTATCAAGGATGTAAAAGAAGATGAATCGAAAAGGATGCAGTCGGGCGTATTAGTTTGGCAACACTTCGTTGCTTTTCTAATAATGCTTCTGTCCTCCGTTACTTCGTATCGAGTTGGTTTTTATAGAGGATTCGGCCTCTGAGATATTAACGTCCAACCCTAAATCCACAAGGGCCACTCAGATTTGATCTTTATCCGGCCATTATGAGACATGGCTCGCACTGACATGGAAGTTATGAGGCGTGGCCTCAACTCGGATATTTTGCTAACACCGCTTGTCTCATTAATGTAGTCGGTAAAATCTGCCGTTTTGCTGACCCACGGGGTCTCTTTAAAAGGGGGCACGTAGGGGTGCCACGTGGCAGTTATCCCTTGGTTGTGGCGGCCATGTCAAACTCCACCTTTACCTATCGTAAGTATGCCTTCGTTGCAGGGCGTATGGTGAGCGCTGTCATGATATCGCGACGGTCGCGATATCGCGACCGCGCGATATCGCGACTGTCGCGATATCGCGACAGGCAATTTTTGCTCTTGCCTAGACGCTTGATTTTGCTTACTGCTTGCCTAAGGCTTAAAGTTTGGATTTTGTTAACGGTTTTGACAAAATGACCAAATCTGCTCTGCTCATTTTTTGACCTTCCAAACTGCTGTGCAAGTGACCAAGACCACTGTTTGACCTCTAAAGGCTGCCCTGAAAGCTGTGTATGTGCATGCGATCAGTGTTTGTAGTCACTTAATCGAATGGTGTTGTTTTGGTGTCTACACTATAGATAGATACCTACATCTCTTTTCAAAAAAAAATGAATTCTAGATATTTATTTTTGGATCTTCTTTAATTTTCTTTGTAAATATAAATGTCGAGCATCCATCTTCTTGTCATTCTCCAATCTTGTTCACCCATCCATCCAAGTGAAATATTAATTAATGGTAATCTTCGATGATGTCAAGCTACCATTGTGCCATTTGAATATCCATACCTACTTTATTGGCTCCATGCTTCTACTACTCTACTATCATATTTTGAACGGTCGATCCTATTATTCCTTGATGTTACTACACCCCTTTAAAATCCATAACCACTATGTTTTTTTTGCCAAACACTGCCATACTTGATGTCTTTCTAACTCCATGTAGATCTATAATATTGATACCTTAAGCCATGCCTCCAATATTGTTGTTGCTCAGGGTGGTGTGGGTGTCGATATGCTACAACCTTAACCTAACATTTTGTTTTCTTTGACTCTTCAGCAATTTGTTTATTTATTTTAAATTATGTTTATAATCTTCTCTCTTATGCCCTTCTTTTGGTGTGTCCTTGTGCCCTTTTTGCAAGGCTTCCTTGGACTTTGTTGTTGCTTCTTCCATGGACTCTATTGTTTTTTTTGCTATAAATTTAACTTTTGAGCCTTTTGTTGGTTCTTAAACCAAATTCCCTACCACAACTACTTCTTGTTTCTTCTTATATCCTTGCTTCTTAAGGTTTTCCTTCTAAATGCAACCATGAACTTGCATGTTATCATTTGTATTTTTTTATTCTATTATATTTTCTTTATTCATTTCTTTCAATTCCCTCTAAAGCCTTTTTATTTCTTCTTCATATCCTTTGATGGTGACCTTCAAACTAGCTATCTTTTTATATGGGTCCCACTGAATCAAGAATGCATTCTCCATTTCATCCCAAGTGTAATTATAATTAGTTTCCTCTAACAATTTTCCACCAAACATAATCTTCCTATCTTAAAAAATTTATAAGTTATTTTTTTTTAAATGATCACTAAAATATAGATATCTAAAATGGATAAATCCATGATATCAACCCAAAAAAAATTCTAAAGTAGCTATGGTTTTGGAAAAGAAAACTAGGGTTTTCAAAAAATAAATAAATATCCTCTATTCCTTTCTATTGACAAATAATTCTATATATTTTCTTCAAAAATAAATTAAACTACAACCGATTTGCTTACCCCAACTGACAAAGATATATGTAGTTTTATTTTTTATGATTTAAAAAAATCCTCACTATCGTTATCTTGGATGGTTGACTTCATAGGGTTGTGTTGGGCGTGCACACGTTGTCAAGGGCATGTCAACGTACTTGGAACAGGGATTTGTTCCCTCTTGAAAGAGAAATATCTTTCCCCCAAGGTTTGGGTATGCTAGGTCTTGGCCAGTGTGGATAAACTCAAAGACCGATGATAAATGTTCCTTTTCAGGGGCCTTTATTGGTTTTTTTATCTTTCTTGGTATAATTCTTGAAAAATAAGTGCTTGACTGTATGAAAATAACTCTACCACACAAATACCTAAATATACATGAGCTAGGAAAAATTACACTATTGAGCATCAGCTCTATTGAGCACTGATATCCTAGAGGACTTAGAAAATTAGAAATGCATTGCCCTCCTCATTTATCATTCATTGTAATTAAAATATATCACATATATACTAACAATGATTCTATTGAAGCTATATGAAATTTTAGAATGTGTTAAAGAAAATAGCTTCAATGCTTTGGATGAAAACTAATATACTCCTAATCTAAATGAGTTTCCAATAAAATTCAAAGGTTAAAAGGTTAGAGAAAATAAAATAAAACAAGTGATACTGCCCTGAACTCCAGCCTTGATTCGGTAAAGCAACAAACCCAAATTAAAACCAATATTGACCCGACTAGTATTCACATAGCCTGAGGTGCAATATGGTGCAATATTCAGAGGAGCAACAAACTATGAAACTAACTGAGTGCAACCACCATAACCATGCGTATATTGAACATAGGAAATCCCAAAGCCTTTATATTAAAAGATACGTCATTGAGTACATCTTAAGATTTGTCAACTTTAGTGGATTACAAAGAACTGGGCTCAAAATAATAGTCACTTGCTTCAGAATTACCATCCGACTACCAAGGAAAAGAAGAAAATAAAAACTAAAAATTTCCTAGCTAATAGATGGTTTTCGACCTTTGTAACCAGCTAGTGAGCCACTATTTATACAATTTTTGGCCTTCACCTAGCATTACATTTTGCAATTAATTATCCTCTGATTTTAGGATGGACTTACTAAAATTAAATATCCTGCCATACTACAGCCACTCTTCCATTGAATGTGCACTAATTCAGCAATACCTCATGATGTCTCTATCTATAGTGAGCCCTACAATAGCTGCACTTCATTAATTTTTGAATTGCACAATCCTCAAGAACTCTAGAACGACCATGCCTCATTAATTCTTCATTATCCCGTAAAAGTTGGGTTGATCATTGATTTCCTGCCATACTATGGCCACACTTCTATTGACTATACACTATTTTGGTAATGCCTCATGATGTCTTCATCTACAGTGAGCCCTGCAACAACTGTAGTTCATTAATTTTCAAATTGCACAATGCTCAAGAACTCTAAAACAACCATTCTTCATCAATCCTTCATTATCCTGCAAAATTTGGGTTGATCATTAATTTCCTACATATTTCATCCTGCTTGGTTGTGCTTGCATTGAAAATTCATGCTTGCCATCATGTTTTCTGCAAAAAATTAGAAAGGAAAATATTAGAACATTAATATTATAATTAATCTTAATTAATCAATTTTCCTAAGGTGTAAACCTTTGATTTTTTCAATTATTAAATTAATTAATTCTTCTATAGTTTGAACCTTTGATTAATTTGAATTAATTAATTCTTTCAATTTTAAAATATCCCTAAGGTTTGATATTTTAATTTTAGGGAAAAATATTATATTCAATATTTAATTCCAATGCCCTTCCTTTCACCAAATTTGTGCTTATGCAAACAAAATGCTTAATGAAATTACAATGAAAGCACTCTCACATGAAAGAAATCTAAAATATGCTCTCTTAATGAAAATGTAATGGGAAATTCAAATTCATGCTCATGAAATCTTGTTTGTGCTCCATTTACAAAGAAGCCCGAAGCCTCATTTTCTTGCGAAACCTCATTTTCTAGTGAAACCTCATTTTCTAGAGCATTCTTGTTTTTAGCGCATCCTTGTTTGCGCTCCATTTACAAAGAAGCTTAAGAATTTCTCCCGAAGCCTCATTTTCTCATGAAACCTCATTTTCTAGAGCATTCTTGTTTTTAGCGCATTTTTGTTTTCTCTCCTTCCTTTGTAAGGTCCTCGCATTTTTGTTTCCTCTCTTTCCTTTGTAAGGTCCATGCATTTTTGTTTTTAGTGCATTCTTGTTTGTACTCCATTTATAAAGGAACAAAAAATATCAACTTGCCCTTCTTCTCCATTTATGACTCTTTTCAGTGCTTTCTTATTTTTTGGCACTTTTATGCAAATTTGATTTTTCAAAGCTTTTCTTTTCATCACGTCATTTACAAGGAATCTGGAATCCACCCCATTTAAAGCATATGTTAGAAATTTTCTTCTCTTCCATTAAACCCATTGAATTTATGAATTTTTCCTTGTCTTTCATTGATCCTATATATTTTAGAATTTTTGGATTTTGCCTGCTTCATTCACGTGACTTGAAAAATAGGTCAAAAATGAAAGTGGCTAGAATTTCACAATATTTTTCAAGTGTCTAAATGGGCCAAATGGGTATCCGAATATGCTAACAAAATTCAACATTTCATTACGTATCAGGGATATTGCATTTAGAATTTCACATACTGCGATAAGAAACTGTTATTTTTGGAAAGAAATTTTTGTCTGAAAATCTATAAATTTTATATCATTGTAAAGATATTTTTAAAATATTCCCACCAGGCTCTAATTCACCCAAAATGGATCTTTCAATCAGAAGATATGGCATTTTATATTTACATCAAAAATAAGGCAAGATAGTGAAAATCAAATAACCCTACAAATTGAATTTAATTAATTTCAAACCTTAGGATAAACTTTTAAAATTCAAACTTATGAGATATTAATCCAAAATACTGACCTTGAAGATCCAAAATTAAAAAAATTCAATGCAATCAATTTCAAAATGGTCAAGGCAAGCAAATTCAACATGTTGATGCAAACAAAATTCAAAATGAGGTAAGGAAATATTTAATTTTTTGCCAAAAATAAAATATGAACTTAAAACCAAAAATTTTAAGGGGGGTCCACAGTACATACTGGGGCATATTGTGCAAGCGCAACAATAAATGGTGACTCTACTATAAAATTCTCATGAGCATTTTGGTAATAGAAAGAACCCTCTCTAAAAATAATGAAACTTCAAAACTAGTAAAACCAGAAATTTGGCATCCATCCAATGCCGGGGTTGGGTAATTTCACTTGAAAGCAATACTCCATTTTATTTTAGCAAAGTGTGTGCATATGAATTCATTATATTCTAGAATCAGTTAAAATTTACCATCATGGTTTGGAAAATGGTCTAGTTTACCCCTGAGTGAACATTGGTCTACTTATGATGAGTTTTGTCACGTAGGTAGACATGTCACCAATTTGCTTGGACATTGCTCCACTACCAATCGAGCGTCTATAGCATCGATGGAGTTATATCTAATCCCACTCTATACATTTCTCTACTATTAGTCGAGCATTCATATCCCCCGTAGAGGTTGTCTGAATCACCCAAGCACTTGAACCTTTTTTTTTATTTTTTTTTTTGAACATAGATTCTCTCTTTTTTTTTTTGCATGTCACAATTTGTTTTTAAGAACTAGGTTTTGCTTTTGGGTTGGGGATTACCATGGCAAATAGGAGGGTAAACACTTGAATGGACTTCATAATAAAAGACCAAACCATGATGGTTTCACTTCTTCCAATCTAGAATTTTCCTTAAAGTGTTTTCAATGTGAAGCTGCAACATCATTTTGCATCACTTTTAGATTCATCTGCTTCATCTCAAATAATGAATAAACTTAAAATAACTAGTTAAGATAATTTTAGCTTCAATGATCTTAGTGTGGGATTTTTAAATCCCAAATTGCACAAAAAAAATTCTAGTTTAGAGTAACCAGAAACTGGTTGCACTAGGATGATTTAGACCAATCCCAAAGAGAAGCATGGAACAAACTAGAATTGAAGACAACTATGTAAAAACTAGCATAAATACTAGCATGAAAACTCAAAGCCACAACAAAAATAAAAAAGAATGGAGATCAACACACCAAAAACTTAAAATAATAAAGACCTATCTATGGAGACCTTTGGGACCTAGACTACAACAAGGGGGGCATCACCTACCTTGACTTGTTCAAGGGCAAGAGGTTAGTTGTAGTACCTACCATTTTGATGTACATATTTATAAACATGGTGTTCCCCAATAGCATGGGATCAAGGATACCATGGAAACAAATGCCTATTGTCCTTCAAATGATGTCTGATCCGCAGAGGTTGCCATGGGCTCCTGCTCTTCTATGTCAAGTTTACAACGAGTTGTATGAGGTGAAGAGGCGAGCATGGAAGGGCTTAGCTATAGTTTGCTTCTCTAGATCTAGTCATAGGAGCATATTAGTGTGGGTCATCCTGAGGGGTTGTATTTTTCTTATTATCCTCTTGCTCCTTGCACTTATTGGTGGCACTGTAGCACTCTAAAATTGGCACAGTAAAATTGGAATAATTACATTCACCTTAGTAAATAAATTTAAATTCAAATTTAACCTCCCAAACCGCCTGTTAACCGCCGAGAAACTTGTTTCCCCTTTTTTCACACCATTTTTAGAGATTGTTTTGATCGTTGGATGATATCGTCGTCGATCAGACGATATCGCCCCAGATTTGACTATTTCGTCTGAACTAGAACGTCCAGACGATTTTGTCGCAAAACTAAATTTGCATAGTTGGAATCCGTTCCAATGGGTCTCCAATCCCAGCAGAAGCGTGTCTGCACCGTTGGGACCCTCCCCCATTGGAGATCTCCCAAATTGGGAAGATCTCCAACCTCCCAACAACTATCCCTAAGCCTATTTAAACTCTAAGATTTTCCCTCCCCAACCCCTGGCTGAATTTATCTACAAATTGAATCCCTCTGCACTAAAATACCATAATCTTGCTTTTGTACTAGTCCTATAGCAAATTTTATGCAGGTACACCACTGATTTTCAATCGGAGCCAGCACCCATCGCAGCCAACGAACCTATCAAGATCGGAGGCGATCCTGTCAAATGCGAGACGATTTCATACTGATGCGAGACGATCTCGACTGCAGTCCACATCGAGGCAATCAGTGCCTGGAGTTTGCTTTTCTTAACTTCGCCTCTGTTATTTTGTTTTACAAATTAGATAATCTATTTATTTTTTATCCTATTTTGCATCTGGAGTTCACCCATCTAGTCTAGGTTGCATGTTAAGTTCATAATCTGCCATTAAAGTACAGTAATTTGTTTTAATTTCTATTCTTGAATATTGTCCAGTATTCATATTGCAATTTTATGTAATTTTCCTCTGTTAGCACAGTAGAATTCTTTTGTATTTTACATCTGTTTGCTGTTTTGCAGGCCTCTGACGAATTCGTCAGATCTCAGATGATTCTGTCAGTCTCAGACGATTCTGTCAGATTCCAGACGAATCTGTCAGATTTCGGATGATTCTGTCAGATTGCAGGCGATTCTATCAAATCTCAGGCGATCCAGACTTCTTCAAAAATCAAAAACTTCTTCAAAAATCCGAAATCAGGTAATTTTCTTTGGCATTTTGTAAATTCTTTATTTTTTGCTCTTTAATCTGTTCTTTGTATTCATTGAAAGTTGCATTTTCATATAGATTAAGTTATATTCATTCGGCCAAACCTAGGATGAATGTTTAAAGGATAAAACAAACTCATCTAAACACATTCCAAAACCTAGGCATGGAAACTGCCGCCAAATGTTTCCTGGTGAACCCACCATCCATCGAAAAATCACCAAAATGCACCTCCCTTGAGAGGCGGGACCTTCACAAAGTCCTCTCGTCCGAGGTACCGCGACATCCTTTTCCCATCCTCCTTCTGGGCGCGGATCCAATAGCCTGAAGGTAGGGATGCGAAAAATTTGGAGCGATACATTTTGGTGAACCCGACGTGAATGCATCATAACCTTTTGAAAACAAAAAAAAAAACAAAGCAAAAAAAAAAACAATAGAACAACCAAAACATAAATGCATTTAGATTCAAAATATATATATATATATGTATACAAGAAAAACAAAAACAAAATCATCATTTCATGTTTATATATTTTAGATTCAATTCTAAATAGTAGATGCTAAATATTGCTTTTAGAAGTACTAAAGAAACCATGAGTTTTTACTCAAATCCATATGAGCCCATTAGTAATGTTGGAAGAATTCAGCCAAATACATTTGTTGATTATGACCAACCTCATCCCTATTCAACACCACCTCCATCACACTCTTCTTATTTTTCATCCATAACTCAACAAAACAATCCCTTTGCCAATCCTCTTCATAACGATATTATCTATTCTCCCATATATCCATATTATGTCTATCAACCCACATACAATCCTCCTCCACCCTTTCAATATTCTTCTTTCAATACAACACATCCATTTCAACAAGAAAATACTTATTCTTCCAATTCTACCATGCACTCACCTCACACTTCGCAATCTCCCTGTCATCATTCTACCCATAATAAATAAAGTAGAGGTGAGAAACCATTAGGTCCTTTTATGACAAAATTCCTAAGGCATTTATCAAAAACCTCTCAAAAACATTCATCACGTAAATTTACTAAGCTCAATCAACCAATGGATATAATTCTCAAGCATTTACTTGACACAAATAAGATTGAACTCCCCTCCATAAGACAACCTGACACCATAAGAGATTGGTTTAAACCTGAGCTACATTGTGAATATCATAGAGTAGATGGACATATGACACAAAATTGTAAAGATTTAAGATGTGCAATTCAAGATTTGATTGATAAGGGTCTTTTTAATATAAAGGAATTACAATCTACAACTAATTATAAATATTTAGTAAACAATCAAACTCCTACACAACAAATACCAATAATCAATCAAGACATGGGGATCTCCCAAGAACCCCTATTCAATTATCAACAACATGAAACCAATCAAATATTGCATGCTAATGTGTTCCATCATGATGATATTACTGATATTGTAACAAAAACTACAAATGAGCAACCTCAAGTTCAATCAACTCAATCTGCTATTCAAGATATGGATTCCTCATTTGACCAACCTTCAAAACTATCTTTGGCTCTAGAGAATGATCCAAAATGGAATGTAAGCATAGAAAGCTCATATTTAGAATCAAAATCTCAATCTGAAATCCACTTTGATAGCCAACAACAAGTGATTCATCCTGAAGCAAAGATATCCCTTTTAGAAGTATTACAAATTTATCACAAGGAAATTTTGTTCAAAATACCTAGCCAACAATTTGTTCCTCATCATATTTTCTCTAAGAACATAATTAATGGTGTAAACCCTCTTGAGGTTAACCATATTTCATTCTATGATGAGGATATTCCTTCCTCTACTCCACAAGAAGACTCCTATATTTACATTATCGGATCTAGTAAAGAAACACTTGTTAGAACTATCATGGTAGATAATGACTCCTCTCTTAATTTATACACTTATCAATTATTCCAAAATTTCAAAACAAAGGAACAAGATTTTAATGAATCAAATGTTATTATAAAATCTTTTAACAATGAAATTCAAGGAGCTCAAGGTACTATAATTCTTCCCTTTAATATTGGATCCAAGATCCTGGATATTTTATTCTATGTAGGATATTGTCCTTCACTTCACAACCTATTTCTCCAGAGTCCTTGGATTCATACGATGAGGGTTGTCCCTTCCACTCTTCACCAATGTTTGAAGTTTGAAATTGCAAATAAAATTGTCACCATACATAATGACCCGAAACCATTTGAAGAATATTTAATGGTTGAAACATCAAGTTCTATACATTCTCTATTATCACAATTATCTTCTATCCATCACTTTTCTTCATCCATATATGATCATCTTTGTTTACCAAATAACACTCATGCATATCTTTCACATATACTTTCTTCATCTTATCAAAACTTGGAATATAATAATAAGAATGAAGAACTTTCTTATCCTTCTTACATTTTATTTTGTAACATGATCAATTTTACACATATAAAATTCAAATCTTTTGCTACATTATTTTACATTATAACAAAGCATTTGTTATCGCTACCTTTTATTCATCACCTTTTGTTCTTACCTCCACCTCAACCAGATTATCCTTCAAAACCTCCTTTGATTTTGAAGCAACCTTAGATACGCTATACTCAAATAACCTTGTATAGTGTATATAGATCATCTTGTATATACCACAAATTTCAATTCATAAATTAAAATCAAAATACAAAAAAATCAAAATCCTCAAAATCTTCAAAAAAATACAAATGCAACCAAGGAACTTAAAGGTAAATTTGAGCCCAACTGGCTTGGACCATACATCATTACTG
Source organism: Wollemia nobilis (assembly GCA_028583015.1). NCBI lineage: Eukaryota > Viridiplantae > Streptophyta > Pinopsida > Araucariales > Araucariaceae > Wollemia > Wollemia nobilis. The sequence continues at coordinate 346,318 of JAQPPZ010003287.1, read as the reverse complement.
CTAAATTTGAATCAGGATCATACAAATTATCTACCTTAGATGGTAAAGAACTTAAAGAACCCATGAATATTTTGCATCTTAAACGTTACTATGCATAAATTTGGTCGTTTCATCCTTGTATATAATTGTTTTCAAAAAAATTATCTTATATTTCTTTCAAATTTATAAAAATCCAAAAACATCAAAAATATTCATAATCATCCAAAATCTTCAAAACTATCTATTGCATTTATTTAAAGCACTTGTTAAGTTCTTTTTGCTCAAAAACAAAAATCAAAACAAAAATCAAAATAATGATAAAAATATAATAACAGCTATATGCTTGACTCTTTCGAAACCAAAACAATATACAGAAGAAAGAGAGAGTCAACATTCTCAAAACCTCTCAAAAATCATTTATCTATATTTTTCTTACAATTATTGTAGTTATATGATTCAAATTATTTTTGGATAAATTAGCATTTATTTTGAATCCCTCACTTGCACACTCACAAAAATAAACATCTTGATTTTATCTGGCATGATTACTAATCTCTCTTATATCAAAGTTCACAAAATTCAATTAAATAAAGTTTTAGCATAGAGAATTGATCTTGTTATTTACTTAAACCAAGACCATATTTTCACAATAAAATGATTATATTTGTAATTTCCATGTTTTGCTACATAGTAGAAGTGATTTTTTGGGCGAAAAGTTTCCCCTGCTATCCTATCATGCACATGGTCTAGAATCTTTGAGAATTGACAAAAGGACAAGCTCACCCCTACCCAGAATAAAAATCCCTTGCTCTACAGCCAATCCGAGCAAGTATCCCTATAAGAAAAAGAAAAAGAAAAAGAAAAATTCAAGCAAAAAGAGAAAAGAAAAATGTTATGTCAGCAATGTTCCAAGCATTATCAAGCAAAAGAAATACAAAAAAGTTCAAAAGAAAGCAAGAAAGCAATGAAATCCCTTTTCCCTACCCTTTGAAAAGAAAAGAAGGGTTGATGAGCTTGAATCCCTGGAATTCTCAATTATTTGAAAACTGTGAGGTAAGCCCCATAACAGGTGGTTTGTGCCCAACCCACTTGGCCTTGGGTAACTCCTAGCATGGCGATATGTCTGTCACATTAGCGACCTTCTTTTGTACAGACCTCTGTCTGCTTATGGATTAGCTAGCTCTTGATAATCCGATCTACATAGTAGTCTAATATGGTTATATGCATCTACATCATGGTTAATGAACACTTATTTGGTTTCTTCAAATCACTTGTATCATAGTACCTTGCTCAAATTTGGTAAATGAACAATGCAATTGCACACACATTTGTATTCGAGAGATTTTGTGTATCATTATGATAAATCAAGATTGGAAATGAATTCACATATGCACATGGGATTCCTTATAAATCTAACTTTTGTCTTCAAAATACTTTGAAATATTATTTGCAACTTGTTTGGAATACATCAAGTACAGTTGTTTACCATAAAGACAACTATATAATAGAAAAATCAAAAATTTCTTTCAAAAATATACAATCAAAACATATACAACTATATCTGCTTGACTTTCGTGACGATGGTATAGTTCCAAAACCAAAATTGGAATTTTATGCCTAGCACAAGTCCTCTTTTTTGTTAGTTTCTGTTCATCAAAAATCAATCATACAATAAAACTATCTTTTCTTTTGGATTATCGTGATGATGGTATAAGTTTATACCTACATATTCTATGCCTAGCGCAAACCATTGTAACAATTTTTATTTCTCCATTTATTCAAAAATCACAAAAACCATATGACTTAATTTTACACAAATTATGCTTTTCAAAAGCAAACACATTATCACTATTTCATGTCATTATGTCAACCTTCAAATTTTGCACTGCTGGTATAATTCCTAAGGAATTATTCAAAAAATTTATCACACTTAGGAATTTATGCCTAGCAAAAATCATTATTTCATGCACAATATTTTTATGACAATCTGAAAACAAACCATCATCACCACCATTTGCATCATTACATCAAAGTCTTAAGACAGTCTCTTAAGCACTCTTTTCCTTTTGACAATATTTCTATAAATGGGATTAGCTTGACGACCGAGTGAGCAGCGACTCCGTGAAATGGTCTATAATAGCGACAATGTCCTTTGAAATTATTGTTAGAAGTCTCTTTTTATTTTTATCACATTTTTATTACAAACAACCATTTTGTTACATCAGATTATTTCTTTAAATATTTTATAGCATGACATCCAAGTTATAAATTTTCCAAATGACATAATTACATGAATCATCAATAAATCATTACATCAATCAATCCAACATAAAAAGCATCATAAGCATCACATAAGACAAGTCATATGACCAAAAATATCTCATATATATATATATCAACATATGTACATCATCAAAGCTGGATTGGTATGCCACAATCTGTACCTCGGCATACTCAATCCTCTATCAATACAAATATAATACAATGTCAATGGCAGTAACCCGCCTTCTAGCCTCGAGAGCCCCTCAAGCTCTCTACCTCATCTCCTCCCCTGCCCTGAGGTGGACGAGGTGGCCCCATCGTAGTCTGTGTGGTCCTAGTCCTCGATCGGGATGTGGTCCTTGATGACCCGATCCTGATCGGATCTGCGATGTTAGCTGGCAGGGGTAGTCTATCCTCCGTCGGCACCAGTTGATAATACAATGTCTGATAGAAATTCAACTGGGCAATAGCCCGTGTCAACTCTCCTGAGCTCACCCCTCTGCCTCGTGCCCTGAGGCGTACAATCTCATCTCGCAGCTATGACACCTCTGCATGGTGTCGTGCAGCTGCATCCTATAATGTTTGCACCTAAGTCTACAGATGATCCCTCTCTGCCCAGAGAGTAGCCATCTCACTACTCTCTCCTGTGTCCATTCCCTTGCCCTTATCGGGCGATGGTGGCCTTTGTGGAGATGGGGGTCTCGCCTCCCTCCTCTCCCTCTCTCTCTGCCGCGGTCGCTCCTGTGCCTGTGGTCTCCTCTGCTCTCTCCCATCGCGACCCTGGGCTACCTCTATCGCCGCCTGGCACCACCTTCCTATCTGATGCACGATTGCATGGATCAGACCCTGAGCCCTTGTCATCCGAGGAGGTCGGATGCCTACGTACCAGGCATCGTAGCCGTCAGCTACTCCAGTGTCGTCCCCATCCACTGGCTAGATGGGGGCATCATCCACGTCGGACCTCTGTAGATTTGTGTGCTGTCTCAACCATTTTTGCTCCAGAGCTCTAAAACCAGTAAAAATGAACAGTAACAATGAATTAGGGTTTTACCCTATTTTTCCTCATTTTATTCAACATAATTCAATATTTTTTTGCTTTTTCGTGTTTTTACCTCAAACGTTCGATTTGGGTAAAAACACGGAGGGGGCACCATAGTAAGCTGTCGTACGATTCGACCAAGAATCATCGCCTAGAAATGGGTATAATTTTTTGCTTTTTCGTAGATCAAGAAGAACTCATCTTTAACGCATTTTCCTCGAAAAATTTGCTAAAGAGGGGGCAAAAACTAGCACCCTAAAATTGGCGCAGTAAAATTGGAATAATTACATTCACCTTAGTAAATAAATTTAAATTCAAATTTAACCTCCCAAACCGCCCGTTAACCGCCGAGAAACCCGTTTCCCCTTTTTCCGTGCCATTTTTAGAGATTGTTTTGACCGTTGGACGATGTCGTCGTCGATCAGACGATATCGCCCCAGATTTGACTATTTCGTCTGAACTAGAATGTCCAGACGATTTTGTCGCAAAACTAAATTTGCATAGTTGGAATCCATTCCAACGGGTCTCCAATCTGGGCAAAAGCGTGTCTGCGCCGTTGGGACCCTCCCCCGTTGGAGATCTCCCAAATTGGGAAGATCTCCAACCTCCCAACAACTATCCCTAAGCCTATTTAAACTCTAAGACTTTCCCTCCCCAACCCCTGGCTGAATTTATCTGCAAATTGAATCCCTCTGCACTAAAATACCATAATCTTGCTTTTGTACTAGTCCTATAGCAAATTTTATGCAGGTACACCACTGATTTTCAATCGGAGCCAGCACCCATCGTAGCCGACGAACCTGTCAAGATCGGAGGTGATCCTGTCAAATGCGAGACGATTTCATACTGATGTGAGATGATCTCGACTGCAGTCCACATCGAGGCAATCAATGCCTGGAGTTTGCTTTTCTTAACTTCGCCTCTGTTATTTTTGTTTTACAAATTAGATAATCTATTTATTTTTTATCCTATTTTGCATCTGGAGTTCACCCATCTAGTCTAGGTTGCATGTTAAGTTCATAATCTGCCATTAAAGTATAGTAATTTGTTTTAATTTTTGTTCTTGAATATTTTCCAGTATTCATATTGCAATTTTATGTAATTTGCCTCTATTAGCACAATAGAATTCTTTTGTATTTTGCATTTGTTTGCTGTTTTGCAGGCCTCTAACGAATTCGTCAGATCTCAGACGATTCTATCAGTCTCAGACGATTCTGTCAGATTCCAGATGAATCTGTCAGATTTTGGACGATTCTGTCAGATTGTAGGTGATTCTGTCAAATCTCAGGCGATCCAGACTGCTTCAAAAATTAGAAACTTCTTCAGACATCCGAAATCAGGTAATTTTCTTTGGCATTTTGTAAATTCTCTATTTTTTGCTTTTTAATTTGTTCTCTGTATTCATTGAAAGTTGCATTTTCATATAGATTAAGTTAGATTCATTCGGCCAAACCTAGGATGAATGTTTAAAGGATAAAATGAACTCATCTAAACACATTCCAAAACCTAGGCGTGGAAACTGCCGCCAAATGTTTCCTGGTGAACCCACCATCCGTCGAAAAATCACCAAAATGCACCTCCCTTGAGATGCGGGACCTTCGCAAAGTCCTCTCGTCCGAGGTACCACGACATCCTTTTCCCATCCTCCTTCTGGGCGTGGATCCAATAGCCTGAAGGTAGGGATGCAAAAAATTTGGAGCGATACAGGCACCTTAGTGAGGAGTCTTATCCAATGCACCCTACGATTGAGGCCTCTACCTACATGGATAGCCTGAGTGGATTGACTCGAGATGAGATCTATTGGCAGCCATGAAGGGGTCTAGCTTGAGAGAGGGATGTTATAGAGCATTTTTGAGTCAGATAGGGGAGATGGTTGATAGGCAGTCATACTTGGGAGATGGATTACATCCAATTCTCTTGGGTGTAGAGGTAATTTAGCTTGGTGTAGGTAGTTCCTAATGCTCCCATGATATATAGATGATGGGGTGATGGACTAGGCCTATCCCTAACTCCCGACTTCTAGACCATGGATGATGCATCCAATGATTCAGTTATTAAGGTGTCTAATATGGATGATGTAGGTAAAACTATAGAGTATGATGCATGGTTTGTAGCCTAGCATCCTTGGATATCGAGCTAGGATATGGATGATGCAATCAGTGGGGATGAGCTGAATACTGGGTATCAAGCTCCTAGGTGGGCTAAGAGCCACCAGGGTAGTGGTGGCAAGAGGTAGTCTATTGCAGAGACATAGCAGCCTGAGGTGGACATTGAGCATGAGGGTAGTAAGGGATGGATGGTGGTGATGGTGATGGGGGTGATGGTGGCAAGGGAAAGGAGGAGGTGTGTGGTGATGGTGGCGAGGGAGATGAGGATTATTTTGTTCACCATATGAAATAGGAGTGGTATACACTTCAAGATGAGTAGGATAGTCTAGACTTGGAGGTGACTCAGGTGAAGGACAATTTGGCCTGGTATCAGGGTGAGGTGGCATGACTATAGAGTGAGATGGATGATCTATGTGGCAAATGGAGTGTTGATGCTATCGTGAATCAAGATGTAGGGATCATGAGGTTGCAGGGTGAGGTGACTCACTTGCAATATGAGTTGGAGAGGGTGTAACCTACATCGATTGAGGGAGATACAGCTTCTATGATTGTCTCCCTTAGGACACATATCTCTCAACGAATGGTTCACTAAGGTGTGGACTTGAGGATCGTCCATAGGTAGGATGAGTACATTGTGATGTTGGAAAGTTCTTTGCATGAGTACGATATGCCTCTCCCTATTACTCATTCCTCATTAGTTGTGGGTTCCAATAGGTAAACCGAGGTGAACGGTAAGATTCATCGGCCATCTAGCTCTCACAGGGCTTCATCAATGCAGGGACCTCCTATGGGACCTAGAGATGTTGGCTAGTAGCATCTTATTACCTCTTTTTGTATTTTAGTTTATGAGATGTAGTTCTCTGATGTATACAACCTACGAGTATTTTGTACTATGCAACTCACACCTATATATATATATATATATACATGGCTTCTTATTATATTTTGTGTTATGTGTTTTTTTGTTTATTGATGGATGCAAAATGGAATGATGTTTATTGCTTTATGCTTTATTGGTGATTGGTATGTTAGACTCAACTTTATCATCATTGTTTTTATTCCTTAACCAAGGGTATAGATATATGGTATTTCATGTCTATTTTGATGTGCAATAATGCAATGGATATGGTATGATTGAAATTTTGTAGGATGCTTTGCAAAGACTTAGACAGTTTAGTGTTTCAAATAAACTTATCTTATGATCTCGCAAATATTATGATACTAATGTTGTCCTAGTGTTTTCAAATTTCTTCAAGGACCAATTGTGTGTGTAGTGATTGTTCATTTCCCATCATGAGCTAGGTTAAACTAATCAATTGTAACTTATGCCAATAAGCTAGCTCATCTGAGAGTAGCCATAGATATGTACAAAATAAGGTCGCTAATATGATAGATTTGATGCCACACGTAAGGATACCCCATTACCAGGCAGGATTCATTCAGCCCAATGTTATAATGAGGATCATCCCACAATTTTTGAGATACTAAGAGTTTCAAGGATTCAAGCTCCTTCTCTTCTTTATTGCATTGTATTTTGGGGGTTGCTCATTTTTAATGGAGCAACATGCATTTTTTTTTTTGGAAACTTGCTCATTTTGAGAGAGAGCAAGGGGAATTATTTTTACTTTGATGCTTTTCTTTCAATATTTTACCCACTTTGAGGAAGGGCAAATAGGAGAAACTTATTGCTTTGAGACATTTTTTGAGATACTTGCTCATTTAGAGGAGCAAGGGATTTTGCTTTTTTTTTTCTTAGAATTGAAGGTGGAGTTTGTCCTTTTGCCAACTATATAGTACTCTAGAACATGTGCATAATTGGACAAGCAGGAGAAACATTTCACTTATGGCAATCACAACCTTTGACTTTGTTATTCCTAAGGTTCACAATGTTTTTTATGTTTTTTTTTTAGGAGCGTAATCCAAGAGGAAATTTGATTGACTAGGAATAACCTATTGTATCTAATATTGTATCTAAAGATTGTTCGAATTTTCAATGGAGGTTGCTTGAGACACTAGAGGTGGTTGAGTGATTGAAAATATTAGAATTTTGCTTAGGAAGCAATCTAGTATTATGACTGATGATTTTTGTTGTTTTTGATGTGTAGTGCCCCTGATTAAGGTAAAATAACATGATGGAATAGTCGTTGTCCAATTTTACCATATGATCTAATGTATATGAATGGTATGAACAAAATGCCTATATGGGATGCATGAAATGAAATATTTTTGATGTTTTTTGTATTTTTTTAGCCATGTATATATATAGATATTTATAAGTTGTATTATACATAAAATACCTTTGAATGTTTTATGTTCAATGGCTCAGGTTTCAATTCTCCTTCCAATTTGGTAATTTTGTACGTTCGTAGACCCAACTTTTGCTTGACAATGTATGGACCTAACCAATTAGCCATGAATTTATCTCTCAAGTGCGGCAATTCATTGGTATTTTGTTGATTCTCTTTAAGCATGAGATCCCCTACTTGAAATTTGTGAGGATGGACTTTTGCGTTGTAAGCATGTTTGATTCGGTCTTGGTATACTCATATATGTTCCAAGGCATTGATACACCTTTCATCAAGGAGTTTTAATTGGTCAAGGTGTGCTTGTCTAGTTGTGTCATTATCCATGAATTCTTGCAATATGATTCACAAGGAATATCTAGCTTAAGAGGTATAATTGCTTCAGTGCCATAGACTAGGGAAAAAGGTGTTGCTCTTGTTGGTGTTCTAATGCTTGTTCAATAAGACCATAGTGCCAAGGGGAGATAAGTTTACCAATATCTATTATTTTCCTTGATGAGTTTCTTGAGAATGACTATCAATATCTTATTAGTTGCTTCAACTTATCCATTTTCTTATGGGTAATAAGGAGTCAATAAATTATGTTGAATATTATACTTGCTACATAAGGCTCAAACATCCTTGTTCTTAAATGAATTGCCATTATCATAGATGATCTTGGAAGGAATCCCAAAATGATAGATAATATGTTGAAGTATAAACTCCACTATTTGAGGTCCAATCGTAGTGGTAATTGGAATTTCTTTGAACCATTTGGTGAAGTATTCAGTGGCAATTATGATAAATTTATGTTATCCTGATGAGGCAAGTGAAATATTACCAATAAAATCAAGGTCCCATTGTGAAAAGGGCCAAAGTCTTTGAATGGGTTGTAAATCTTGTGATGGTATGTGAGTTAAATTGGCATGATGTTGGCATTTTTGACATTTCTTGATATATTAACAGCAATCACTTTCCATGGTGGGACAATAATAACCCATGCACAAAATGCACTTTGCAATGGCCATTCCACTAAAATGACCACCACAAGTACCATCATGGGCTTCCATTATAGCTCGTTGTGCTTCAACAAGGTCTAGACATCATAGTAGAATTTCATCATAACCATGTCTATACAACACGTCCCCCAAGAGAGTAAAGTAGGATATTTTTTTTTTGAATGTCCTTTTTGTAGACCACATCATTTCTATTGTAAGGGTCCTATACTTGAGAAAGTCTCTGATTTCATCAATTAAGAATTGTATGGTTCAACATGGACCAAATAGACACTCTTCTCACCTTTAGACTCTGCTCGTTTAATTTTTGGCTTTGATACAGTTGTTATGATTAGCGGTTGGACTTCTCCATGTTCATTCTTATGGATCAAGGATCCCAAAGAGGTCATTGCATCCGCAAATCTGTTGGTTGATCAAGGCAAGTGACTAATTTCATGCCAATTTTTGGTCAAATATCTGCCTAATCAACAAAACTGCATTTGTGTGACCTATATACAGATAATATTAAATTATAAGAGGAAATAAATGTCCTCCGTGTCAATCTCTAGATAGGGTAGGTTCCCTTACTAATCCTAAATTGGTTGGAGACTAGAGATGCGGGAAAGAAATTGGAAAATGCAAAAAGAAATGAGAAATATGGCCACAATCCAACTATGTAGGATGGGAATAGACAGATAGCAAGAATTCACACTAACAATGAAAAGCATGCAATAGATGAACAAATGGTAGAATTTACTTGAAACTTCGCACATATAATATTTCAAATTGGCACTCCAGCACTCACTACTCTCATCAGCAATATTCAAATTCAACTTGCAGAATTTGAATTCAACAACTAATAAATAATACGAGTGTATATAAGACAAAAATTAAAAGACAAAAATGCACCAAGTCATTTGCAAATCCAAGAGATTTGTATATTCTATTACTACAAAGAACTTGAAGATTTTTCTCGCAGGATATCTATTTTTTCCAACCCCTTATAATGAAATTTTTCTTAGTATTTATAGAGGTTTGTGCCTCTTTCATTAAATACATGAAAGGACCCAATGTCCATAGATGAAATACAAAATGAGTCATCATTTCTTGGAAATATTCTTCTAAAAATCATGATCTAGAAATGATTTGGAGTGATGAGGCATTTTGATCACCATGACATTAAATTTTGGGCACCTCCATTGTCTTGAAAATCAAACATATGCTTCAATAATTTACTCCTCATTAAATTTGTTTCAAAGAGGAAGTAAAACCTTTGAGAAGATGTTCTTGAAAATAACACAAATGCTTTCCACTTCACCACCAACATTAAATTGCAGCAATAATTTAAGGCATATCTTCAACCAAAAAAATCAACCTTTAATATTGCCCAAGATGATGGCAATTAAAGATCAAATCCTGCATCATTTAATTTGGTATATGTTTTCCATAATTTATCCTCAGGCACCATGAGCAACTAAAACCCTTTTAAAAAAATCTCCTTCGCCCAAAATGAGAGCTTTAATTACGTTCACCCATTAAATAAAAGAACGCAATTATTCTTTGAAACACCTTCACCCCTTTCTATTAAACTTCAACACTCACCCAAAACAAGGGGTGAACATGATTTTTATTTGGAAAAATTTAAAATCACTTCCGCTTAAAATGTTTTCGCTCAAATGGAACTTCTAATATGTGTCTGCTTCTTGAAAAAGGTGAAATACATCTCCTCCGAAGTGCAAAGGTAAAACCAATTTTCTTTGTTTCCCAATTATACATTCCAATGTCGTTTGCCCCTAAAAGGGGCAAACAAGATCATCACCCATACTTTAGGGCGACTGTGTTGGCATAATTTAAAACCTACTTGCCCAACCAAAGGGTGAACATGATGTTCACCCTTTTTAAGGAGTGAACATGATCGCGTTTCAACACCTCAGTAAAATTTCATAATTTTTTATTTGCTATTGCTCTTTTATTATGGCTTCAATTCTCTCGCTCTTTCAACTTCTTTTATGGGTGATTCAATCAAATCCATTTGAAGTCGATTTCCAAGCCGTGATTGGGGTTAGAATGTTTATTTTTCAAATAAAAAATTAGATACATAAAAAAACTGAAATGACTGTAATGTTTGTTTTAAAATTAAGCAATATGCTACATCATAAATTTTTACATTACAAACAACAATTTATTTAAAACCAATGTGGCATAGTGCAAAACTACCAATATTTTTTGTGGCTCTCGGGGTATCCAACTTGCATGAATGAAAGTGATCCCAGGCCTTAATCCATTGGGTGATCTTGAGTCTTCTTACCAGCCTTCATGGCTGGTGCCTTCAATGTAGACACCTTCTGACGCTCCTCCTCTTCAGCTTTTTTAGTGGATTATGATTTTGCTTGTTCTGCCTATTCTTTTAGGGCCTCAGAAGTGACCTCATAAACTGCAACCGTGGCTTCCCATTCCTGTGTGGTAAACAAAGAAAGAGTGCTCAGGGACTCATATATAAAGTGTAAATTTTGAATATCTTCCAAGCTCAGGTGCCTCACTCGTTGGTCTAACTCAAACAGCAAAAGCTCCATACGAGTGTACTTTTGCATGAATGGAAACACCTGGACATCCATTATAGGTTCCTACCAAGCATCAATCTTAGAGGTATATTCAACAAACTAATTCCATGCTACCTCTAATTGTGCTTGTGGAAGAGGTTCACCCCAGTTATTAATAAATTATAGAAAACCCATGTCGTGTAGATCATTAAGATGAGTCATAGAAATAGTATGTTCCCGCTCTATGGTATTTGGAATTTTTTGACCTTCCTACATAAGATCCATATTTTGAAAATAGCTATGCAATGTGACTTTTGCATTTGACCAAGAATGGTCCATCTCACTCAAGGGTTTCACATACATAGTGGAACTTGCCAAGGCCTATATTTTGACTGCCATCTCCATATAGGGTAACAGTAACTCCTTCATGTTGTTAATTATATGATATCCTATTTGAATCTGAATGTGAGCTGCCCATAAGTAATGCAGAACTCGAACTGCTTTTGAAGCCAATTTTTTACAGTTTTGTGCAAAACGAAGACGAGCTTCTTTGATGTTATCTCAGGAAAACCTCGTAGCTTGAGAAACTTTCTTAGCCAATTGAGTTTGGACAACCTCTAGCTTTAGGCAAAGGTTGTGCATCTCTATCCAAGTTGCATCTCTTTCTTTCAAGTGCACTCCTACCTGTCATCGTAAGTGCTCATTATCTGTAGAAGTTTTTCCTCATGTGCTCTGCTTTTAGGCAAGGTAGTCTCGAGTTCTATGATCCTATCAGCCTGATCAAAATACTTTTATTTATAGTGTTCACCATGAAGGTAAACTAAAATCATGTCCACCTGAATATTGCCCATATTTTCTATAGTATTAATCCTTGTGAGGTCTTCTATTATGGTCTCAGAAATAAGATCACTTGGCAACAATTCTCCTTGATGCTTATGAATCAATGGAGTAATTTTTGTGATATGAGCCTTCATTACAACAAGATCAAAAGCAACTCTCTTAAGAGGACATGTAGGTATGAGAGCTTCTTTGCACTATTTTCTTTTCAACCACTGTGATGAACTCAAGTGGGCCCAATTGATATTTTCTACATCGAACTGCTTGAATGCCACCTGAACATTGGGCAAAGCTTACAATTCCATAAATGGGGTTAAGGGAGTGAGGGCATCAGAGTGGTTAGGCTTTAAAATAGATCTGGTGGTTAAAAGTTGAGGAATGGAAATAGTGGATTGGATAGGTGAATCAATTTTAACTACAGTTACGCTTACTCTTGGAGAAGCCTACGTACTTATAGCTTCTATAGAAATGGTAGTGATAATGAATATGTAAGGGCATGAAAATGGGTTCGGCCCTGATGCATATGAACTAAAAGAAACGTGGATGAAGAAAAAGGAATAGAATATGGAGCAGTAGTAAATTTGAGAAAATAAGAAGAAGGAAGTGGAATGGATACATAAGGCATACCAAAATGTGGGGAAATGGACACAAAAACTGATGGGAGTGAATCAGAAGAAGTCATCACATGCTCTAATAAAGAAGGAGAAGAAGAAGAAGGAAAGGGAGATGTAACTTTAGGTATGAGCACCATGTGATGTCGATATGGAGGCAGCTATAAAATATTTGCTTCCTATTGCTCCTTTGCTACGTCTTCAACATTTACGTAGGTCTCCATGACCTCCTCTTGTGGTGGTTCTGATAGCTGATCGTCCTTCTATCCTTGAACAATTTGCACAACCATGGTTGGAGCTTTGATCATCGTGAAAGAAGAGACAACTATAGTAGAGACAATCAAGGTTGTGGTAACCATAGTAACTAAAACATCAATGGAAGAAATGGTAATAGCACCCGTCCTTGGTTTATTTGTCGCCTTGGGAAATGGTGGTTCCTTTTGCACATCTTGCTTCTTTGAGATGTGTGCTTCTTCATATTTTTGCCTTGTTCGTTGTGATATCTGCTTAAACACGTATCGTTGCTCCTCTTCCTTGAGAGTCTCTTCTTCAATCAAAGGATGTTGTCCATCAGACTTTATTTCACCACTATCAAACTGTTGAAAACTATGCGATAAAATATTGGTAAAAGTGACTAGCTGATAAGAATCAACATATTCATCATAAACCTCTAAAAATGCATCATCTAGTTTGAGCCCATAAGGAGTCATTGGATTTCCTAAGTGAACCCACATTATCCACCAATTCATTATCTTTTCTTCAGACCATTCAGGATTACTGGATTTAACCTGACTAAATAATCCTAGCGGAGGGACTTGAGATCTATACTCTACTTCTTGCTCATAGCAGTCATGCCAAGGGGGAAGTGTAGCCATTTTCTCAATATGCCAATTCATGTTAGGCCCATTGAAATTATTTTTGTTCTACTCAATATCAGGTCGAGGACAACAATGAAATGATTTGAACTTGAAAATTTCCCTAAACTTGCCCAAGGGGTCATACCTCCAACCCTGTGGCAATTCTATCAATCCTAGATCTTACAAGGCAATAGTGAGAAGTTGATTTTATCCGATTTGACCCGGTACTATACCACCAAACTTTAATGGCATATTGCACGTTATATTTTTTCCATGTCCAACCCCATATATATCATTGACGTAATCCGACTGGCGAACTACCTCCATAGCAAAAACATACTTCGTAGCGAAGTATGGCAATAAAAATGGCTTACCCGTGAAACCAAAAACTCGTACAACTACACCTTGGGTAAGCAAAAAAATATCACCATTTTCCTGTGTGACCAATATATCTCTCAACTTCCACAACACTGTTTCACATGTACCACATAATAGTTCTATTTTCGACCCCAAAACCAACTATTGAAACTATAGAAAGACTCCCTTTTTGACAAAACTGAAGTCCATTTATATACTGGTAAAGGTTGATCCTTTTCAAATGTTTGTGTAACTACAATAAAAGGAAAATATTGCTAGAATTGAAAGAAGAAAAACCATACCAAAAATGAACTGTGCTTGAATGATTCAAGTTTCTGAGTCTGCAATTTCTCTAGTTAAAAATTCATCCTCCATGAGATGTAATTAGCCCAATCAAAGAAGATTGGATTGGTGTCCTCTGTCATAACTGATGGGGAATAAAAATCTACTCAGTCAATACATTGTGCTAAAGTCGCCTGCCACTTGTGCATAGTATCATTAGAAGGTAAACCTATGATCCATGCTAGCATTGAATAGATATCCAAGGTTTTAAAATCCTTAAGTGGTTTAGGCAGATTGGGAAGCTATCCCATCGACGGTTCTTTGATGAGCTAAGTCTTCATGAATTTACGCATTGTTACATTGGATATGTATTTATCTTCTTGTTCATCGGTGTGCAGCTTCTTATGAACCCCATAGGCAGGTGGTTGTAATCCATATATGAATGCTTCTTAGATCTTGTCCATGATAATAGTGAAGAGAATATCCCTATTCATATTCCTTACTGCCCTGGTGAATGGATCATAAAATTTGATAATAAGCTATACTAGCTCAGGATAAGAATGTACAAGCGGGCACAAGTACCAAAAAAATTGTGAATGGTATGACATTGTTAGCCAGCTTCCGAATGTAACCCCCTGATTAACTACAAGTTCAACATCTTGTCGTAGCCGCTCCACTCCTTTGTGGGTTATTACGCAATCACCAATTTCAGCCATCATGTCATCATAGGGGTCTAGGTCGACGTAATCATTTTTTTGGGTATTATAGACCTCGTACCCCCTTCTTTTCTCTTTGAATTCTTGGGCTCTGTACTATCTGAAGCATCTTGGGGATCTTTACTATGTCTTCCCATTTTCTCCTTGGAAAATTTATTGAACACTTCCTGTACACTTCTGCACTAACAGTTTGATACACATGGTAGCAAAAAAAATTAAATAAAATTTTAACTATGAGCTTTACCTTTCTTATTTATATAGAGCTTCTCTCCAACCACTGCAATAAATGATGAGTTACTTGGATGCCCTTGAAAAGAATGTGAACCTTGATGCACTCTCTAGGCACTATTCCCAATATGTTCCAATAGATCTTCTATTTTGCCACCAAATTAACCTTGGGAAAAGCATCTCTTTTTGCTACATAAATATGTCGTAGACCATGCCCTGGTTGTAGAAGCTTGCTTTGAAAAAATAAATTGGCCACTTGAACCAATTAAATGCTTCTTGTGCTCCTTCAAGAAGAAAAACTTCCGCCAACCTGCATGTTTTCCAATAATTGCCACATCTTGGAGGAAGCAATATATCCGCACTAAATATTTGAAATCAAAGGGGATGTTTGCTCACTAAAATATGCTTCTCCTTTAGGGAACTTTCAATTTTCTTGATGAATTTGGGGCGAAAGCTCTCCTTTTATAAATTTTGTTCCTTGCCTTTTTACCTTCTCTTTTAGAAAATCATATTTTCTAAAAAAAACTTGCCTCCCTTTTTTTAAAAAATAGCTTTCTCTTTTTTGGGTGCCTTCGAAAAATAGTGAATGCATTCGAATGCACCATATGCAACCTCCTCATTTTTTTTTAAATTAGAAATATTTATTATTATATATATATTTAAACTTTATGATTGCCCCCTAAGGCGGTCGAACAGGACGTTCACTTGACCTTTGGGCGATTGTACCTTTTTTTACTAATTTTAAATTTATTTTATTTTAATACGATCATCCCATAAGGTGGGCGAATAGGATTCTTGCCCGACTATAGGGTGATCGTGTCCTTTTTTGTTTTAAATTTTTTATTTTTTTTATTTTTTGTTTTTATTTTATTTTTTTAATTTTAATTTTGTTTTGTATTTTTTTAAAGCTTTAAGTTGGGATCGCCCAACCTTTGGGCGATCCCATTATTAATGGTGAGGTTCACCCCCAAAGGGGGGCGAATGTGATGTTCGCCCATCCCTTGGGCAATCCCATTTTTTGGGATGGTCACCCATAAAGGGGAGCGAACGTGACGTTCACCCACCCCTTGGACGATCCCCTTATTAATGGTAAGAGGCACCCACAAAGAGGGTGAATGTGATGTTCACCCCAACCTTTGGGTGCTCCCCATATTAATTGCAAGGGGCGCCCACAAAGGGGTCAAACGTGACGTTCGCCCCAACCTTTGGGCGCTCCCCATTTGTTTTTTTTAACCTTTTTATTTTTATTTTAACTTTTGATCACCCCCCAAGGAGGGTGATCCTAATATGGTCGCCTTCAAAGGAGGGGTGAACGTGATGTTCACCCCACCTTTTGGTGATCACATTATTATTTTTGTTTTTATGTACATAATTTTTTCTTCTTTTTTTTTAATATTTTATATATTATACTTTATGAACATGTTCTCCTAACAAGAGGACAAAAAAGGGACGAACACAAAGACTCAAATTTTTTTTCTACC
This sequence comes from Wollemia nobilis, assembly GCA_028583015.1. Taxonomy (NCBI): domain Eukaryota; kingdom Viridiplantae; phylum Streptophyta; class Pinopsida; order Araucariales; family Araucariaceae; genus Wollemia; species Wollemia nobilis. The sequence continues at coordinate 329,744 of JAQPPZ010003287.1, read as the reverse complement.
TATATATATGTGTGTGTTTGTGTGTGTGTGTGAAAGTAATTAGGAAAATGAATATATACAACTTTTAAAAAGTACCTTATCAAGATGTTTTTACTAAATATAAGCCTTCAAATGAAGGTCATTCACTGGAATTGGAAGATCCCAACCTTCCATATCTTGAAGATGATAGGTGTTAGCTGAGTTCACAACAGATATTTGGAAAAGACCCTCCCAAATAGCGTTAAATTTGTGATGTTTCCCTGGCTTGGCCTTCTTTTCATTCCACTTGAGGACCAAATCTCCTACTTGAAAACTGCGTTCAGTTGTCTTCTTACCGAACCACTTCTGCATTTCCTTGTTATGTTTGGCAAACATCTCATAAGACTTTTCTCTATCCTCTTCCAACTATATTAATTGTGCCAATCGTGCACTTATAGGATCAAAATCCTCATCTTCCCCCTAAAAAATTTGTAATGTTTGAAGTACCAGAAGCTCAATGTGAGCAGAAAGAATTGTTTCCTTTCTATACACCAATGCATATGGAGAATTTTTAATGGAATTTTTTATGAAAATGCGATCTGCCCATAGCGCATGGTTCAATAGTAAATGCTAGCTTCTCTTGTTGTTTTCTAGTGTCCTGTTGGCATTTTTGCCACATTGTGTTGATTATTGATTGTTCATGCATAAGTTGTTGAAATTCTAACTCCTCTACATATTTTGATGCAAAAAACGCCTAAGTCCGAAGATTGTCACGAAATCGCGACAAAAAAACAGCATGGAGAGCCAAGGTTAAAAACCATCGCGATATCGCGACATGTCACGTTACCGCGGCTCGGTTGAGGAGAGAGGAAACAAACGCAAAGTTGTAGTGATTTCATGATGTGTCAGAAAATCACGGTCAACGCAGTCAACGGTAGCAGGGGGTAAAACCGTAGTGATTTCACGACGTGTCAAAAAATCGTGATCAAACCAGTCAATGGAGGGTAGAGCGACAAAGTTGTAGCGAAATCGTGACATGTCGCATTTTTGTGACTTGCGATGGCCAGGGAGCATAACGTTAGAAACTGTCACGAAATCATGACATAACTCAACTAAGGGTGATGGCAACAAACGATGTAGCGATATCGCGACGGAATAGCGAGTAAGGCAAAAGACATCGCAAAATCATGACGCATCATGTTTTCACAACGTGGGTGGACAAAAAGGCTTAAGGCATAAATACGTCGTGATTTCGTGACATTTGTGGGATGAAACCAAGCAAAGCAAAGGATGTAGCAAAATCACTATGTGTTGTGTGGTCACGGTTCAGGTGGATGAAAAATTTGAAGGCACGAACAGCGTCACGATTTCATGACACATAAGACCAAGGCACGAAGCGGACATTGTGAAATCGTGACAGGAAGTGGTAGCAATGGAGAACGTAGAGAATTGTCGTGAAATCACGCATTGTCACATTTTTGCAATCGAAGAAGCAGCAAAGTCCAAAGAGACAGAACCTATCACGATTTTGCGACGTGCTGAAGAAGAATGTCATGTTTTCACGGGTTAAGAGTAGGATCGTACATAATGGATAAAGATGTAGCGAAATCGTGCATTGTCACATTTTCGTGGCAACATAGTAGATAAAGAGCATAATTGTATGGACGTCGCGAAATCGTGCAGCGTCACATTTTCGCGATTCAGGGTAGCGAAGGAGACAAAGAAGCCGAATACGTCACGATTTCACGACATGGTTGATTTTCACGGTCCGAAAGTAAGAGAAGCATACGAAGCAAAAAGACGTCACGATTTCACAACTCGTCGCATTTTTGCGACCTATTATAGTTTCACGCCAGAAAGCATTTCAAACGATCTGATAAGGTTTTGCGATTTCCAATGATTAAAAGAACTCCATAATTAAATGTGCTGCTGCTTTTCGATATGGTCAAGGTATAAGAACACGTCCAAGCCATCAGAATTAAAGATGCGCCATTATTCGAAGCTGTTGTTCATGATTTTTCTAACGGTTCAAGCGTATTTCAAAAATGACCATTTAATGAAGACGACCGACTCCTTATTGCATTTAATTTCTGGTTTCTTCGAGGCTATTTAAGGATATCATTTCCTTGTTTTCGTTGCATAATTTGTAGATCTCGAGGAGGTCCGTTTCATATTTTTAATGCTGCAAAGAAGCAAGGCTTCTATATAAATCAATGTAAATCTCAAGAACAAGGGTCGGGAGTTTTGAGAGACAGATTGCATGAAAACTTTCAAGTTCTTGCATGAATGAAAGAGATTTGGCCTCTGATTTTGCAAACATCTTTCTGTGTAATTTCCTTCTATTCCATGTATTTCTAAGTTATGCTTGTCTTTTTTATCTACTGTTAGATTTAAATTTTGCATTTGAATTTAAATACTGCTCGTAAGGAAGTAAGTTCTGGAATGCAATTTTGGAGGTAGTTTGCGCAAGGTCGTAGATGAATTATGTTGTTTTCTATTATTATATGTTGTTCATACACTTGAAGGTCCATCTTGCTGAGTTTCTTTTCCCCGATCTAACAAATTTGGCCTACGGCTATATTTCCCATCTCTTTCCGTAATTTCCTGTTTCTTTCTACGTATTTTTCATCTCTTTCCTGCAACTTTAATCTGAAATCAAGTTTAGAAATAGTAAGGGAACCAGCCCTCTCTGGAGATTGGTCTGGGAGACATCTCTTTCTCCCAGCCTTTCAATGTTGGCCGGGTCTAGGGTGCATAGTTTTAGAAAATCCTTTCCTGTGGCAGATTCGTGACCAACAATTTTTGGCACACCCGATGGGACAGACTTTTTCTGTCTCAAAAGATCCATAATCGGTGAGACTATATGTTTCATCATTTAACACCTGGAGGTATCAATATTTTTATGAGCTGTCTTGACCCCATAGCGAAGATTTGTAAGTTCATCTGGTGACTCTGCTGAGTTGAAGATCTGAATTTCTGAATCGTGGACACCTGCCTTGTGAAGTTAAAAGAATATAATGGCGAGGGTAAGCCTAGATGGGATGAGCCTAGCCCTTTGAATCTCCAAATTCAGCATGAGATTCCCAAAAGTGCCCTAAAATCCCTAACCAAATACAATGGCACTCAAGGAATGGCCCGAAAGCATGTTGAAGATATTGCTGCTTTGTCGACCCTACATGATATAGTTCACGAAGATGTTATGCTCAGACTTCTGGTTCTATCTTTACAAGGAAGGGCATTACAGTGGTACATATTGCTCAGGCATCAAAGAATCAGCTCATGGGATGACTTAGTGGGTGCACTAATCAAAAGATTCGACGAGGATCTCTTTTACAGCTCTCAGGATCCTTTTCAATTCTTCATGTATATCACGAGAGCACCTATGGAGAGCATCATAGACTTCAATGTCCGATTCAACAGAAGTTGGAAGAGAATTCCAGAGATGATCCAACCAACACCCGCCCAAGCCCACTTCTTCTACATCCGAGCTTTCCATCCGGACATAAGTCTTCTCTTGCTGCAATCAGGCGAACGTAGATTCCCTCAAATTTTTGAGGAAGCATTACAAGCGGAGCAGCTTTTGCTCCTATCAGGAAAATTACCATGGGGAGAAGCTCCATTACCTTATCCAATAGTCACCACTCCTATCTACCCTATGCAGTATTCATCATGGTAGATCCCACATACTGTGCAGAGACCTGAAATGCAGTTGTGTGGAATTCAAGAGGCAGCTTTCATCCAAGACCCACAATGGGCATATGCAAGCATTGTCCCAACAAAAGATAATATGGTTGCTTGTAATTTTTATCAAGAGGATATAAGCGAAGAAGAAGAATAGATTCAAGTGCCAAAACTTGAGCAAAAGGAGGGCATAACCGTGCGCAGAATGCAAGTATTTAGCCAGAACCTGTTGAACATGCCTCATCAAGAGGAAGAGCCTGAAGAGATCCTGGAGAAAGGACTGTCACTGGACAATTTCTGTGATCGGATCCAGGAGTTGGAGGAACCTGTTCTCAGTCCACAACCAGGGAACCCTTCAAGATGGTGGTATAGGCTTCAGTCATTACTACAACTGGTACCTACAAGAGCCTACCATGTGGCAAATTTTTTTGCTACATTATTTGTCGATTGTATGGGTACTGGCATGCAGGATAACTTGCCCATGTCTGCAACATGGAGAACTTTAGGAAGAGGTCATCCCAATTTCAAGGACCGACTCAAGTATGATCAGATCTAGTCGAGACACTACAAATTTACCGGATAACCCCCTGAGACTGGGTTTCTGGTGACGACATGCCAATCATGTCATAAACTATTGTACATAGTAAAAAAAAAAAAGTAGTGTTTTCCTCTGTCCACTTCGGCTCTTTTTGCATGCGAGCCCGCAGGTACGTGTTTTTTTCTTTCTTTTTCTTCTTCTATCCCAGTAGTTAGTGGCTTCCTATTAATTTCTTCCTTCCCCTTCCTTACTCTTTCTTCCCTTCCCTTCTTTATTCCCTTCTTCTTCTACTTCTTTTCTTCTACAGTAATTAAGCCACTGCTATTGTTTATTTTCCCCTTTTCTAATATTCTCGGTTCTTCTTTTCCTTTTCTTCTAACTACATTGTTGTTTTAAGCATTTATCTACAGTTCATTTCCCCATTCCATTCTCATTCCACAGCCTACACATTCACTGATCATCATTCTATTTATTCCATTCACCTCCATTTTCCTTTCATAGCAGTTGGTAGCACAGGAGCACTCTGTTACTGTATCTACCGAATTATTCCATCCATTCCATTATTCCATCATTCATCATTTCCATTCCATGGTCAGTTTAGCCAAATACAGAATTCCTTGAAGTTTCAGTCATTCAGCAAGAGTTGTTGCAGTAGTCTACCGAGATGTATCCCATCAGCCAGCTTTCTATTTTTAGTTTTTCTTGACTCTGTTACCCAATGGATTCAGGCCTGGGATTCGTGCATACAGCCAAACTGTATACCCTATGATTCGCCAAGAATGTTGGCATTTTTGCCACATTATGTTGATTATTGATTGTTCATGCATAAGCTGTTGAAATTCTAACTCCTCTATAGGTTTTGATGCAAAAAATGCCTAAGTCCAAAGACTGTCACGAAATCGCGACAAAAAAATAGCATGGAGAGCCAAGGTTAAAAACCGTCACGATATCACGACATGTCGCGTTATCACAGCTTGGTTGAGGAGAGAGGAAACAAACGCAAAGTCGTAGAGATTTCGTGACGTGTCAAAAAATCGTGATCAGTGCAGTCAACGGCAGCAAGGGGGTAAAACCGTAGCGATTTCACGACATGTCAAAAAATTGTGGTCAAACCAGTCAATGGAGGGCAGAGCGACAAAGTTGTAGCAAAATCATGACATGTCACATTTTTGCGACTTACGATGGCCAGGGAGCATAACGTTAGAAACTGTCATGAAATCGCGACATAACTCAGCTGAGGGTGATGGCAACAAACGGCGTAGCGATATCGTGACGGAATAGCAAGTAAGGCAAAAGACGTCATGAAATCACAACGCGTCATGTTTTTGCGGCGTGGGTGGACATAAAGGCTTAATGCATAAATACATCATGATTTTGCAACATTTTTGGGATGAAGCCAAGCAAAGCAAAGGATGTAGCGAAATCGCTACGTGTTGTGTGGTCACGATTTAGGTGGATGAAAAAGTTGAAGGCACGAACAGCGTCATGATTTCATGACACATAAGACCAAGGCACGAAGCGGACGTCGCAAAATCATGATAGGAAGTGGTAGCAGTGGAGAACGCAGAGAATTGTCGTGAAATCGCACATTGTCACATTTTCATAGTCGAAGAAGCAGAAAGTCCAAAGAGACAGAACCTATCACGATTTCGCGACGTTCTGAAGAAGAATGTCACATTTTTGTGGGTTAGGAGCAGGACTGTACAGAATGGATAAAGATGTAGCGAAATCGTGCATTGTCACATTTTTGTGACAACAGAGCAGATAAAGAGCATAATTGTACGGATGTCGCAAAATCGCGTAGCGTCGTGTTTTTGCGATTCAGGGTAGTGAAGGAGACAAAGAAGCCGAATACATCGTGATTTCACTACATGGTTGATTTTCACGGTCTGGAAGTAAGAGAAGCGTACAGAGCAGAAAGACATCACGATTTCGTGACCTGTTGCATTTTCGCGACCTATTATAGTTTTGCGCCAGAAAGCATTTCAAACGGTCTGATAAGGTTTTGTGATTTCTGATGATTAAAAGCACTCCATAATTAAATGTGCTGCTACTTTCCGATGTGGTCAAGGTAGAAGAACACGTCCAAGCCATCAGAATTAAAGATGCACCATCATTCGAAGCTGCTATTTGCGATTTTTCTAATGGTTCAAGCGTATTTCAAAAATGACTATTTAATGAAGACGACCGACTCCTTATTGCATTTAATTTCTGGTTTCTTCGAGGCCGTTTAAGGATATCATTTCCTTGTTTTCGTTGCATAATTTGTAGATCTCAAGGAGGTCCATTTCATATTTTTAATGCTGCAAAGAAGCAAGGCTTCTATATAAATCAATGTAAATCTCAAGAACAAGGGTCGGGAGTTTTGAGAGACAGATTGCATGAAAACTTTCAAGTTCTTGCATGAATGAAAGAGATTTGGCCTCTGATTTTGCAAATGTCTTTCTGTGTAATTTCCTTCTATTCCATGTATTTCTAAGTTATGCTTGTCTTTCTGATCTATTGTTAGATTTAAATTCTGCATTTGAATTTAAATACTGCTCGTAAGGAAGTAAGTTCTGGAATGCAATTCTGGAGGTAGTTTGCGCAAGGTCATAGATGAATTATGTTGTTTTCTATTATTATATGTTGTTCATACACTTGAAGGTCCATCTTGCTGAGTTTCTTTTCCCCGATCTAACAAATTCGGCCTACAGCTATATTTCCTATCTCTTTTCGTAATTTCTTGTTTCTTTCTGCATATTTTTCATCTCTTTCCTGCAACTTTAATCTGAAATCAAGTTTAGAAATAGTAAGGGAACTAGCCCTCTCTGGAGATTGGTCTGGGAGACATCTCTTTCTCCCAGCCTTTCAATGTTGGTCGGGTCTAAGGTGCATAGTTTTAGAAAATCCTTTCCTGTGGCAGATTCATGACCAACATGTCCTTTTCAAAATTTGCAATAGATTCTTATTGGTAGATTCATCCAAACCATTCTCTTACGGGTAATAATTGGATGAAGTCTTGAGATAAATCCTATATTTTCTATTAAACTTTGTAATCTTGCCCCCAATAAATGGAGTTCCATTATCAATTACAATTGAGTTTGAAACATTGAAGCGAGTGATGATCCCTCTAGGAAAGAGATGATAGTTGTTTGATCTATTTTTTTAGTAGGAATGGCCTCTGCCCATCGAGTTAAATAATAAATTGTTGTTAAGATGTACTTATGGTCTATAGAAGAATGTGGATCAATAACTCCCATGAAGTCAAGACCCCACTACTAAAAATGTGCTTTTACTTGAATCGAGCGAAGAGGCAATGCCCCCTTTCTGATTCTACCAACATATCACTGACAACTATCGCAGTGAGTACTAACTTCTTGAGCATCATCAAACAAGGTAGGCTAAAAATAGCCTACTCGAATGATTTTTAATGCCATGGGCCTTCCTACATAATGACCACCCGATAATCTCGAATGAAATTCTTCTAACATTTTTTCTTTTTTAGAGTCCCTCACACACTTGAGAAGAACTCCAATTTTTTTGTGAAATAACCCATTGGGCAACAAAGTATATTTGAGATCTTGCACCCTAAATCTTCAATTTTGTGAAGTATCAAGGTGAGATTGACATTTTCCTAAAGTAAAATAATCGATTAGATCTTCGATCCAATCGTGATCGCTAGATGTACGGTTCATGCAAATGCTTTTGCCCAAACTATCCTCATGCACCACATCCAATGATTATAAGGTCGTAATTTTGGCTAGCTCTTGGCATAGTGCTCTCCCTTGAACTAGTTTTGTTGGTCGGATCTCCACATCATATTCTTGAATTTTTGAGACCCAATCTGCTATCCTGTCTCCTAATTCTTCTTGGAGAATAAAATTTTGTATATCGGGGTGTATAACATACACAACCATTTTGCTTTGAGAAACAAAGTGTCAAAATTTCTTCAATGATTTCATCACCGTGTACACTTATTTCTCAATAAAATTATATTTCTCTTGATGAGGAGCAATGATATGAATTAGGAAAGCAATTGGCTTCTCATCTCCATCCTCTAGTTGTTATGTCAAAACTATAGCATAACTCTCCTATTCACCTACTGCATAGAGAATGAAATATTTAGAATAATTAGGATTAGCCAATACCGAAGCCTGAGTAATTATCTCCTTAATTTCCTTGAAAGGCTATCTTCTTGTCTTAGTCCATTTAAACTCAACATCTTTCTTCAAAATATCAGTCATGGGCTTCACCTTGAGCAAAGTCGATGATGAATTTACAAATAAAATTAATTTGGCTAAAGAAGGATTGTAGGTCCTTTTTATTAGCAGGTAATGGTAACTTCATTAGGGCTTTAGCCCTTGCAGGATCGATTACCAATCCTTCTTGCGAGATCACATGGCCCAACAGCTTTCCTTATTTAACAAAAAATATTGAATTCTTTGGGTTAATAGAAATCTTGAACTCATAGTACTTCTCAAACACCTACCTCAAATGAGCAATGTGGTCTTATCTATGATGTGAAAACATAGTCATATCATCAAGATATATTACAATAATCCTATTCAATAACTCACCAGAAGTAATGTCCATGGCCCTCTAAAAAGTGGTGTTGGTATTTGAAAGTCCAAATGGCATCTGCTGGTATGCGAAGGTACCCCACTTGGTGGTGAATGTTGTTTTATGTTGATCTTCATATTTCACCCATATTTTATTATATCTAGAGATACCATCTAGCAATGAGAATCTCTGGATACCAGCTACTATATGAAACATTTGATCGATCTGTGGTAGAGGGTAATGGTCTTTTATTAATTCTTGGTTCAGATTGTGAAATTCAACACACAACCGAATGTCTTTGTTCTTCTTTTGTACTGGGACCAGGTTTGCCACCCATGTTGAGTGCTTGATCAGATATATTATCTTTACCTCCAACATCTTCAACAATTCTGCCTTCATGAGCACCTCAATATTAGAATTTACATGGTGCTACTTTTTTTGAAAGGGTTTTACCCCTCCTATGGTTCTAGAGTATGCTGGATCACATTCTTATCATAACCCTTCAAGTCCTGGTAGCTCCAAGAAATAATATATGGATAATTGTAACACAATTTATTGATATCTTCTAGTTCTTCTAGAGTGCTATCTATTCCAACCTTGATAGTTTTCTCAGGCTCCAAACATAGTTCTTTATAATCCTTCGCATCTATTTTGATCCTATGCTTTTTAGCCCTATCATTCTGGTCGAACAAACTTTCAAGTGTAATCAGTCCCCTAGGAATGTGATTATTTTTTAGCTGAATCATCCCTTCTCTCTCTTCTTCGGTAAGAACTCTATCATCAGTGCTTGTAGTTTCTTTAAGTAAGAAGTTGACTATCTGCTCATCATTGTCAAACACTTGCCAATAGAGATTTTTTTCAAGAACTGAGGGTTTATAAATCACCCTAATTATCTTAGGCTTTTTAACTACTTGCTCCACAGGAGAGTAGTTAGCACCAAGAGAGGCCAGAATAGCTGCATGTTTATTTAGCTCTCTTGAAATTGCCTAGATATTTAAAGCAGTAAAAGATTCAAACAAGTCCCATACTATGTTGTGATAAGCTTTTAAGTAATGTTGCTTTGATACACACATGTTAGTGATATGATTAACTATAAGTTCAGTCATCAAACATCTGCAACTGCTTGATGCCCAACCTTTTAGCCTTCTTCAATCCAAAGCATAGTACCTCGTATTTAGCTACATTATTTTTCCAACTCCAAGTTAGCCTATAGGAGTAGGTATTTTAAAACCCTTCAGGAGAGATCAACACAATGCTAGCTTCTGCGCCATTCTTGCACCTGGTGCCATCAAAATACATTCTCCATAACTGATCTGCAATAGGATCAGGAGAATCAATAACATTCTCTTCCATTTGTTCCAACTTAATAGTATAGTAGAAAATGTTCATTCCAACCATCACATTGAAATCCATGAGTGAAAACTCATCCTTGAGGTGAAGTTCACCCAGTGCTTATTCCATTAAATCAACATCTCCTACCTCCTCAGTCATCATGTTAACCGCTCCTAGAGAATTATCTTCTTCCTCCAACTTCTCGATGTGAAAAGTCAATGGTTTCTCATTATAAATATGAATATTCTTCCCTTTGAATAGTATCTCTAGATGAGAGTAATCTAAGGAAAGGTATCCTACCAGATTGGTTGTGAATTCTCTTGAGAGGCACATGCTAAAGTAGGGCTCCAGGTCAACCACTACCACTTCCTGGATAACTATGATTTGTGGCATACTATGGAGGATAATGGAAATATCCTTGATTACTCCCACCATATTGACTGGAGTTCCATCCAATTGCAATACTCATAGGCTACTCCTTGTATATTCCATCCCCATTGATTCACATAAAGCCTTAGGCATGATAGTAGTTGTGGCTCCAGAGTCAATCATACAGTTGTGTACAATCCACCCTTCCATTTTGAGTGAAAATTAAAATGGGGGAGGCCTATTTTTTCCCATGGTCAAAGTCGGTAATGCTTGCACCAGGACTATTTGAGAAGGATTTTCCTTTTGATCTTTCATAGTCTTCAAAGATTAATGCAGTAGGTCAACTTGTCCAGGAAACTTTAGTGCATCATATAAACTTACTTTTGTAGGTATCTTCTTCATATCTTCCACAATATTGTAATTTGAAATAGTCAGATCTTTCTCCTCTACAACCTGCTCATACTTGTCTCGATATTTTTGGGTAGCTTCCACCCTTTGTCTCTTAGTCAAAGATGGGTATTTTAGATGCTCCTTGGCTTGTTCTCTTGTTTCATCTTGTGTTTGAGCAGTTATTGTAGGTCATGAAGTTGATACCTTTGTTTGTATATTTCCTTGGGCCTACTTAGGAATAAAATATTTTAGTTTGATAGAATCTTACTCTTTAGCTACCTCTACAGACACTTTTGATGGAGGCTTCCCTTTTCATCTTGCTTCTTTGGTTCTACAGGTACTTTTAAGGGTTCAAGCTCAGCAAGATCTACTATTACTGGCTTCTTTTCAAATCGTGTGAGAACTAAAACTTACTCTAAAGATGGCATCATAAAATTGTTATTGGCTTCCCTGATCATATTGACTTGTCCACCGACTGAAATCTCTGCTAGAGTTTACACATAATTCATATGGACCATGCAAGTTTCTTCTCCATGAGGATAATTGCATGTTGAACACTAGTACACCTTTTTTGTTGTATTAGTCTACTCATTCGCTAGCACTATGGTGCTTTTCTTAGGGCCTCTACTAATATATGCTTTCTCTCAAGTGATCGATGGAGTTTGGAATCTCTGTGATCAAAATTTAGCCTCCACTTGCTTGTTCCTTATCACCGTAAGCTCATTTGATATCGTCCTTAAGGTCGAATTGCTAGATTTTACTTCTTAAAATAGCACCATGAAAGAATCAATATTAGACGATGAGGGGGGCACTGGAAAATGCAGTGGTTCTAGTGGTGCAATAAAAGGTAATGGAATTGGAGATGTTGGTAATGTCAAAAAAGGAACGGATGAAGGCAGTTGGGGTACTGATGGAACGGGTAATTGTGGAAGACTTGGAATCAATTTTTGTGGGATAGGGATCGAATAGATATGAGGTAGGCTTGATCTCCATGAGGAAATTGGATACATGGAAGGCATGGGTTACGAAAACATACTTGAGTACAAGTACTATGGGAGATCAAGAACGATGGGCATAGTCATATTTGGGGGAAGTCTACCTACAGCAATCAAATTAGATTTGGCCTTCTATGATGCATATACATGTCTGGAAACATAGTCACACTATCTTGTCACACGGCCATGCCAATTTTAGTTTTAAATACCTTGAGGTAGTAGAAAATAGCTTGTTCATGTGTGGGCCACAAACCATCAGTAACTCTTTTCCAACTCTATGCAAACCTGACATTGAAATCAACTAGCTCCTCCTACATATGTCTTTGGATTGTTTTAAACTAGTGCATCAAGGAGTATGGGTCAGCTTATTCATAAAAAAATTTAATCAGCAACTCTGCTAATTGATCCCATGATGTAATAGTACCCGATTGTAATGATCGATATCAATACAGCGATTTCCCTCTCAGTGAAAATACCAGTAATTTTATCATTATATCTTCGTATGTTATGTCATGGATAGTTGCCAAAGAAGCTACATATTGGATATGCTCATATGTAGTTTTATTAGTACCATCATAGGTCAGCAAGGCCTTCAAAGTAGCTTGGAGCACTAGATTTTATGCCTGCAAAGTCAAAGCCCCTAAGCTATTCCATACTAGGAATTGCCTAGGTGGCTAGTGTGGTGGTGGATTCTGAGCCATGTGGACTAGTATATAAGGTGGAGCTTGAGGAACACCAGTGGTTGTGTGAGGTAGAGGTTAAGGAAGACTAGTGGCAGTAATACATGGGCTTACAAGAGCGAAAAATACACTAGCTAGTTGTGATGATGTGAAAATGGTATATGGTATATATGAGGTAATAAAGATGTACGATGCAAAGTGGCTAATTTAGGATGTTCTCCTAGCATTTGAATATCGAGTTTGCAAAACTCAATTTGGTGATCTATATTTTTGGCCTTCAATCTTGTATTCATGAGACACAAATTTTGATGTACTCACGTTTGGAGATTTCTAGGTACAATTGAGTCGCCAGATGTTCTAGTTCTACAGCATGAAGGTGAATATCAAACCTTAATACTATTAGAAGTGGAACTTTTGAAGTCCCATAGGGTGTGCCAAAAATTGTTGGTCAAATATCTACCTAATAAATAAAACTACGTTTGTGCGCCCTAGATATGACCAATACTGAATGACTGGAGGAAAGAAACGTCCTTTGTGTCAATTTTTAGAGAGGGTTGGTTCTCTTACTAATCCTAAATTTGTTGAAGACTAGAGATGTAGGAAAGAAATTGGAAAATGTGGAAAGAAATGAAAAATATGGTCATTGGCCGATTATGTAGGATGGGAATAGACTAATAGCAAGAATTCACACCAAGTAGTGAAAAGCATGCAATAGATGAAGAAATTGAAGAATTTACTTGAAACTTCACACATATAATCTTTCAAATTGGCACTCCAGCACTCACTACTCTCATCAGCAATATTCAAATTCAACTTGCAAATTTGAATTCAACAACAAATAAAGAATACGAGTGTATATAATAAATGCAAAAATTAAAAGGAAAAAATGCACCAAGTCATTTGCAAATCCAAGAGCTCTATATTTTCTATTACTGCAGATAACTTGAAGAGTTTTCTCGTAGGATATCTATTTGTTCTAACCCCTTACAATTAAATTTTTCTTAGTATTTATAGAGGTTTGCACCTCTTTCATTAAATACATGAAAGAACCCAATGTCCATAGATCAGAGACAAAATGAATCATCATTTCTTGGAAATCTTCTTCTAACAATCACGATCTAGAAATGATTTGGAGTGACGAGGCATTTTTATCACCACAACATTAAATTTTGGGCACCTCCATTGTCTTGAAAATCAAACATATGCTTCAATAATTTACTCATTAAATTTGTTTTAGATAGGAAGTAAAACCTTCGAGAAGATGTTCTTGAAAATAACACAAATGCTTTTCACTTTGCCACCAACATTACATTGTAGCAATAATTTAAGGTATATCTTCAACCAAAAAAATCAACCTTTAATATTGCCCAAGAAGATAGCAATTAAATATCAAATCCTGCATCATTTAATTCGGCATATGTTTTCCATAATTTATCCTCAGGCACTGCGAGCAACTGAAACCCTTTTAAAAAAATATCTTTCACCCGAACTGAGAGCTTTAATTACGTTCATCCATTAAAGAAATAAATGAAATTGTTCTTTGAAACACCTTTGCCCCTTCCTTTTAAACTTCAACAACACTCACCCAAAACAAGGGGTAAACACGATTTTTATTTGGAAAAATTTAAAATCACCTTCGCTTAAAATGTTTTTGCCCGAATGGAACTTCTAATATGTGTTCACTTCTTGAAGAAGGTGAAATACATCTTCGCCAAAGTGCAAAGGTAAAACCAATTTTAATTTTCTTTGTTACCCAATTATACATTCCAATGTCATTCATCCCCAAAATGGGTGAACGGGATCATCGCCCATACTTCAGGACGACTGCATCGGCATACTTTAAAACCTGCTCATCCAACCAAAGGGCGAACATGATGTTCACCCTTTTTAATGGGTAAATGTGATCGTGTTTCAACACCTCAATCAAATTTCATTATTTTTTATTTGTTGTTGCTCTTTTATGGTGACTTCAATTCTCTCATTCTTTCAACTTCTTCTATGGGCGATTTAATCAAATAAATTTGAAGTTGATTTCCAAGTTGTGATTGGGATTAGAATGTTTATTTTTCAAATGAGAAAATACACACATAATGTATCGTTCCAAATTTTTCACACCCTTACCTTCAGGCTATAGGATCCGCGCCCGAAAGGGGGATGTGAAAAGGATGGGACAATACCTCGGACTGAGAGGCCTTTGGAAGGTCCCGCCTCTCGAGGGAGGTGTATTAAGGTGATTTTTTGATGGATGGTGGGTTCACCAGGAAACTTTTGAATGGCAGTTTCCACGCCTAGGTTGGGAATGTGTTTGATGTGTTCAATTTTATCTTTAATCATCCAAAGCCTAGGTTTGGCCAAATGAATCTAAGTTGTTCTATATGAAATGCAGATTTAAATGAATACAGAAAGCAGAATTAACAGAAAACACAGAGAATAAATTAAGTGAAGAAATCCATACCTGGTTTCGGATGTCTGATGGAGGTTCTAATTTTTGAAGCAGTCAAGATCGTCTGGAATTTGACAGGATCGTCTCCGATCTGACAGGATTGACAGACGAATTCGTCAGAGACCTGCAAACAGAGAAATAGATACAAAATACCAGAAATGCAACTATTCTGATGAAGGAAAATGATGTACAATAATAATAAGGATGTTAATAAGATAATCCCGAATAGAAATGCAAGTAAATTACGACACTTTAATAGCTAATCATGATTTTATTATGCAATTAAACTACATGGGTGAACTCCAAGATGCAGGATAACAGGAAATAATAATAAAACTGACTAAATGCAGAATAAAATAGCAGCAAAGTATAGGAAAAGCGCAAACTCTGGGCACTGATTGCCCCTAATGCAGACTGTAGTCAAAATCGTCTCGAATTGGTACGAAATCGTCTCGAATTGGACAGGATCGTCTACGACGATCTGAGCTTGCTCCGACTGAAGAATAACAAAGTTCCTGCAAGAAAACTTGGAAAGCACAAATGCAGATGGTAATCCAGGGTATTCTAATGCATGTAAAGGTCAAGTTACAGGAAAATTCAGCCAGGGGAATGTCAAGGGGGGTCCTAAGGTTTAAATAGGCTTAGGAGGGAGGTTAGGAGGTTGGGGATCATCCTAATTTGGAAGATCTCCAATGGGGGAGGTCTCTAGCGGCACAGACACGCTTCTGCCCAACTTAGAGACGCCGTTGAAACAGAAGCTAATTATGAAAAATCAGTTTTGGGACGAAATCGTCTGGACGTCCTAGTCCAGACGAAATCGTCCGATCTGAGGCGATATCGTCTGATCGACGACGATATCGTCCAACGGTCACAACAAATCCTAAAAATGGCACGAAAAATGAGGAAACGGGTAGCAGGCGATTTTGGAGCGGTTTTGGGGTTGAAAATTTAAATTTGAATTATTACTAAGGTAATTTTAATTATTGCTAAGTTTTACTATGCCAATTTTAGGGTGCTACATTTTGCCCCCTCTTTAGCGAATTTTTCGAAGAAAATGCGTTAAAGATGAGTTCTTCTCGATCTACGAGAAAGCAAAAATTATTCCCATTTTTAGGCGACGATTCTTGGTCGAATCGTACGACAGCTTACTATGGTGCCCCCTCCGTGTTTTTACCCAAATCGAACGTTTGAGGTAAAAACACGAAAAAGCAAAATTTTAAAAATGTTGTTTAATTGTTTTTGAATAAAATTAAGAAAAATAGGGTAAAACCCTAATTCATTTTTACTGTTTTCTAGAGCTCTGAGACAAGATGGTTGAGACAACGCACAGATCGACAGAGGTCCGGCACGGGCTACGGGTAAGGGTCTAAACTTAGTTTAGAGTGCTTTAATTTAGAATTTCATGCTTTTTAGATCAATTTTGATTGATTTTTGAGCATCGCGGCCATTTTTGGGCCGTCGACGTCATCGAGACGAAATCGTCTCGATTTCATCGAAATCGTCTCGATATCGCCGATTTCGTCCAAGGGCGAAATCGATGATAGGGGGACGATTTCGTCCAATAAGGGATGATTCCCTCATGCAAAATTGGAGATGAATTTGCTCAAATTTGGGATGATATCGTCCAATAGTGGACGATATCATCATTTGTGTGAAAGTGAACTTATTTTACTTGCATTTTTAAATGATTAATTAATGATTTTTATTGATGATTTTGTTGTTTATGTTGCAGAGAGGATTACTAAAGAGCCAAGAATGGAAATACGATGGACTAAGGGATGACTTGGCCACTCTATCTCAGGCAGAGCGAGATCAGTTGGCATAGGTCGGCTTGCAACACGTGGCAGATATGCCACAAGTGTCTACAGACATGGGGCTATTGACAGCCCTAGCAGAGAGGTGGTATCCGGGTTCTTCTTGTTTTTGGTTATCGATAGGGGAGATGACTCCCACACTGGAGGATGTATGGAGGATTTTGAGGATCCCCATACAAGGATGACTAATCACTCCCATGGCCAATCAGGGCCATGCGATGATGCGACTATGCGGAGACCCGAGCTTCACCCTGGAGAAGGGCGGAGTGAACATCGAGTCGCTACGCCAGATGCCTGGGGCATCTAGGCTGACACAGGTTTTGGCTGGGGTGGTAGGTGGTCTACTACTATGCCATCAGAGTGGATGCAGGCTACCATGGTTTTTGATAGATGTGGTCTACGACATGAGAGACCATGGATACAGGTTTGCTTGGGGGAGCTTTGTTCTATGCCGATTGTATAGGATCCTGCATGGGGTCGTATACAAGGGCGACCGATGTCTAGTCATGACATCGCTACTACAGGTTTGGTGCTGGGAGCACATCATGGTGCGGAGGCCGGTAGGGCTCCCACTGATAGGGATTGATGGGGAGAGGCCCCGAGTTTTCTACCGGTGGCTCCGGAAGAGGGTCACAGAGATGGATAGATCTGCCAATGTCCCGGAAGACTACTTGATGACCTTGTCTTCGACTAGATCACCTGGAGGCCTTGGAGAGATCATCCAGGGTGGGCCGAGGATAGACAGGAGCTGGCTCACATCAGGTGAGTCTACTGGCTGAGGATGGAGAGGGGAGAGGTGGAGCTCCATCGGTACGACCGAGTTTTGAGGCAGTTCGGTCTACAGCAGGGGATCCCATCTCTCAGAGACTACGAGTTTTCTCGGACTGTTCGGGATAACACTATAGTTAGCGGGGCTCCAGATATGCAACGCTTCTGGAGTCAGGATGTAGATGATGCCCCCATCCAGCCAGTGGATGGTGATGACATAGGGGTTGTCGACGGCTATGATGCCTGGTACGTAGGCATCCGCCCTCCTCGGATGACGAGGGCTCAGGGTCTGATTCATGTAGTTGTGCATCGGATGGGGAGGCGGCGCCAGGCGGCCATTGAGGCAGCACAGGGTCATGGTGGGAGAGAGCAGAGGAGGCCACAGGCTCAGCAGAGGCCATGACAGCGGGAGAGGAGGGAGGAGAGACCCCCTTCTCCATAGAGAGAGAGGCCACCATCGCCCGATAAGGGCAAGGGTGTGGACATAGGAGAGAGTAGTGAGATGGCTACTCTCCGGGCGAAGACTGTCCATCTCCAGGCTCAGGTGCAGACTTTACAGGATGAGGCTACACGTCATCGAGCGGAGGCTACACAGCTCAGAGATGAGGTTGCACGCCTCAGAGCACGGAGCGGAGGAGCGAGCACTCAGGAGCTGGCATGGTCGATTGCTCAGACCACGTTCTATCAGGGTATCTACTTCCAGCTGGTGCCAGAGGGTCGAGGGTACAACTGCCAGCCGACATTGTGGATCCGATCAGGGTTGGGTCATCGAGGACTTCATCTCGATCGATGACTAGGACTCATAGTACCACACATACTGTGATGGGGCCACCTCGTCCACCTCAGGGCGAGGGAGGAGATGAGGCTGAGAGCTCGAGGGGTTCTCGAGGCTAGGCTATTGCACTGCATAGACTGGATATATGATTGAGAGGATTGAGTATGCCAAGATGTAGATTGTGGCATACCAATCTAGTTTTGATATGATGTACATATATTGTTGAGATATATATATATATATATATATATATGATATTTTTGATCATATGACTTGTCTTATGTGTTTGTATGATGCTTTAATGTTTTTGATGTGATTGATTTGATGATTCATGTAATTATGTCGTTTGGAAATATTATGGTTTGAATGTCATGCTTTTAAAATTTAAATGAAATAATCTGATGTAAACAAATTGGTTGTTGTGATGGATAATTTGATAAAAAATAAAAGGGACTTTTAACAATAATTTCAAAGGACATTGTCGCTATTATAGACCATTTCATGGAGTCGCCGCTCACTCGGTCGTCAAGCTAATCCCAGTATAGAAATATTGTTAAAAGGTAAAAGAGTGCTTAAGAGACTGTCTTAAGACTTTGTTGTGATGATGCAAATGATGATGATGATGGTGATTTGTTTTCAGATTTTCATAAAAATAGTATGCATGAAATATTTTAAAATGATTTTTGCTAGGCATAAATTCCTAAGTGTGATAAAATTTTGAATAATTCCTTAGAAATTATACCATGGTTGCAAAAACTGAATTTGAACATAATGACATGAAATAGAATAAGTATTCGTTCTGTTTGTAAAGCATAATTGTGTAACATAATGATTTAAGTCATATGTTTTTATGATTTTAAATAAATGGGAAAATAAAATTAAAACAATGGTTTGCGCTAGGCATAGAATATTTAGGTATAGACTTATACCATCATCACGAAATCCAAAGAAGAAAATAAATAGTTTTATTGCATGGTTGATTTTTAATTTTTGAAAATAAACAGAAAATATGAAGATGAGGACTTGCGCTAGGCATAAAATTCCAATTTTGGTTTTGGAATTATACCATCGTCACGAAAGTCAAAAGTTATATATATAACTTTATTGCATATTTTTGAAAATGATTTTGATTTTTTTGGTAATGCATGTGGTTGTCTTTATACTAAACAATTGTTCTCAGAGAAGAAAATGAAATTATTCCAGACAATTTGCAAAAATATTTCAAGGTATCTTAAAGACAAAAGTTAGATTTATAAGGAATCCCATGTGCGTATGTGAGTTCATTTCCGATCTTGATTTATCATAATGATACACAAAATCTCTCAAATACAAATGTGTGTGCGATTGTAGTATTCATTTACCAGGTTTGAGCAAGATACTATGATACAAGTGATTTGAATTAACCAAATAAGTGTTCATTAACCATGATTTAGATGCATATAACCATACCAGACTACTATGTAAGTCGGGTTATCAAGAGCTAGCTAATCCATAAGCAGACATAGGTCTGTACAAAAGAAGGTCGCTAATGTGATAGACATATCACCACGCTAGGAGTTACCCAAGGCCAAGCGGGTTGGGCACAAACCACTTGTTATGGGGCTTACCTCACAGTTTTTGAATAATTGAGAATTCCAGGGATTCAAGCTCATCAACCCTTCTTTTCTTTTCAATGGGTAGGGAAAGGGATTTTATTGCTTTTGCTTTTGCTCATTTTGCTTTCTTTCTTTCTTTCTTTGCTTTTTTTTTTTCGTATCTTTTGCTTTGATATTTGAGATAATGCTGAAATAACCTTTTTCTTTTTTTTCTTGAACTTTTCTTTTCTTCCTATTCTAGGGATACTTGCTCGGATTAGCTGTAGAGCAAGGGATTTTTATTCCGGGTAGGGGTGAGCTTGTCCTTTTGCCAATTCTCAAAGATTCTAGACCATGTGCATGATAGGATAGCAGGGGAAACTTTTCGCTCAAGAAACCACTTCTACTATGTAGCATAGCATGGACATTACAAATATAATCATTT
Organism: Wollemia nobilis; assembly: GCA_028583015.1. Classification (NCBI taxonomy): domain Eukaryota; kingdom Viridiplantae; phylum Streptophyta; class Pinopsida; order Araucariales; family Araucariaceae; genus Wollemia; species Wollemia nobilis. The sequence goes on along the minus strand of JAQPPZ010003287.1, from coordinate 309,440 downwards.
TATTGTGAAAAGATATGCTTGGTTTAAGTAAATAACAAGATCAATTCTCTATGCTCAAACTTTATTTAATTGAATTTTGTGGACTTTGATATAAGAGAGATTAGTAATCATGCCAAATAAATCAAGATATTTATTCATGTGAATGTGAAAGTGCGGGATTCCAAATAAATGCTAATTTATCCAAAATAATTTGAAAATATAACTGCAATATGTCACAATTTGAGAAGTACAAAAATAAAAGATGTTTTTGAAGATTTTGATGATTTTGAATGTTTTTGGTGTTTTTATGTTTTTAAGTTTATAAATTGAAAGAAATACAAGATAGTGGTTTTTGAAATATTTTAAACAAATATATACAATGATGAAATGACCAATTTTTATGCATAGTAACGTTTAAGATGCATAATATTCATAGGTTCTTTAAGTTCTTTACCATCTAAGGTAGATAATTTGTATGCTCCCGATTCAAATTTAGCAGTGATAATATATGGTCCAAGCCAGTTGGGCTCAAATTTACCTTTAAGGTCTTTAGTTGCATTAGTATTTTTTTGATTTTCTTTTAAAACAAGATCATCGACCTCAAAGGATCGATGACGAACTTTCTTAGCATATGATCTTTTAAGCTTGTTTTGGTAGGCACGAAGATGCTCCAAAGCATTGATGCACTTTTCATCTAGGAGTTCCAATTGACTGAGTCTGCCAGCTCGATATTCATCTCCTACTTCGGTATCTTGAAGTAGTAGAGCCAAAGAAGGAACTTCTAATTCAAAGGGAAAAATGGCTTCAGCGCCATAAACCAAAACAAAAGGTGAAGTACCAATGGGAGTACGAACACTAGTTCGATAGGCCCACAAAGCTGGATATAATTGAATGTGCCAGTCGCAGCCATATTTATTGACCAATATTTTGAGGATTTTGATTAATGTTTTGTTAGAAGCTTCTGCTTGGCCATTACCCTGAGGATAATAGGGAGTGGACCAACGATGTTGAATCTTATATTTTTGACATAATTTCTTAACATCTTTATTTTTGAAACAAGTTCCATTGTCTGAGATGAGATTTGCAGGAATTCCGAACCTACAAATGATTTGATTAAAAATAAATTTAGAGACTTGTGTTCTAGTGCAAGAAGCTAAAGGCATAGCTTCAACCCACTTCGTGAAATACTCAGTGGCGGTTATGATGAATTTGTGTCCATCAGATGACACAGGATTGATTTTGCCAATAATGTCTAAGCCCCATTTTGAAAAGGGCCAAGGAGATGAAATAGCCTGCAGTTCTTGTGCAGGGGCATGGACAAGGTCAGCATGTTTCTGGCACTTGTCGCAATGGCGCACATAATCATGTGCATCATTCTCCATGGTAGGCCAAAAGTATCCTATCCTAAGGAGCTTTTTAGCAATGACACTACCACTGAAGTGTCCTCCACAAGATCCATCGTGGGCTTCACTCAAAGCTGATCCTGGATTCTTCTAAATTCAAACATCTCAATAGGATACCTTCAAAAGATCTCCTATATAAAGTATTGCCAATTATTACAAATCGACTTGCTCATCTATGTAATAACCGACGCTCGGTTTCTATTGGAATTGGCAGGGAAAGTCCCATTGTGAAGAAAATCAAATATATCTCGTATACCAAGGTTCAGGAGTAGTTTCATTGATTAGAAACACATCCAAAGGTTCTAAGCATGACTTATTTGAAGCGGGTTCCTAGAGTCGACGAATAATGATGGTGGCATATTCGTCATCTAACTCCAAGGGCAGAAGAGATGCAACTGCGGCCATAGCATCAGCCGCACGATTGCTAGTTCGAGGAATAGCTTCCAAGGTAACTTGATCAAATAGAGATATTAATTGTAAAACATATGCTTTATATGGACACAATTTATCATCTCTGGTCTGATAAACTTCATTAATTTGGTTTATAACAAGTTGAGAATCACCAAAAACTAGCAGATGTTTAATTTTTAGCGCCAAGGCAGCTCGTAATCCAAGGATTAGAGCTTCATATTCAGCAAGTATTATTGGTGCAAGCAAATGTTAATTTAAAGGACAAAGGTATAATGTGTTTTTGTGGAGATATTAAAATAATACCCGCACCAGCCCCACTCATGCATCGGGCTCCATCAAAGTATAAGGACCATTGTTCAACATGGTCTGCCTCTAATTGAAGGCATTCATCAGGAAACTCAATGATGAGGGGATGGGTAGACTCTAAGGGTGCAGCAACTAATTGATCTGCTATGATTTGACCCTTAACAGACTTCTGTCCTATAAACGTGAGTTCAAACTCGCTTAGAGCAAGAACCCACTTGGCTGTGCGACCCGATAAATAAGGTCGACTCATGAGATACCGCAAGGGATCATATTTAGCAATGACATAAGTTTTCTGACTGAGCATATAATGGCATAATTTTTGCATAGAAAATATGACTGCTAGACATAGTTTTTCTAATGTTGTGTAGCGGGTTTCATAACTAATTAAAGTTTGGCTAATATAATAATTAGCACGTTCTCTTTTCTCATCATCAAGTTGAGCTAACATAGCTCCTAAAGCAAAATCTGAAGCTGAAATATACAGGATAAATGGGCGATCATGTCTAGGCGGTGAAAGCACAGGTGGGTTAAGGAGGTATTGTTTGAGAAGTTCAAAAGCTTCCTTACATTCGTCATCCCAATTAAAAGGGACATCCTTCTTAAGGAGCTTAAGAAAGGGACCGGTTTTGTCTGCCAACCTTATCGATGAAGCGACTGGATAGCTTGAAGCTTACCTTGTAAACTTCGTAACTCAGATATATTGGTAGGTGCGGGCATATCAGTGATAGCCACAATCTTGAGAGGGTCAATTTCGATGCCACGTAAAGAAACTATAACCCCTAATAGTTTATCGGACTTAACTCCAAATATGCATTTAGCAGGATTTAATCGAATAAGATATTCCCTTAACCGATCAAACACTTTTCTCAAATCATCTAAATGATCATCTTCTTTGATAGAACGAGCTATGATATCATCTACGTAATCATGTAGGATATCATGCATCATGTCATGAAAAATATAAGTCATAGCTCGTTGATAGGTTGCACCTGCATTCTTTAAGCCAAATGGCATCACTTTCCAACAAAAGGTACCCCAGGGGGTAATAAAGGTTGTTTTAGCCTGATCTTCAGGAGCTATCCTGATCTGATTATAACCAAAAAATCCATCCATTAGGGACATCATTCCACTCCCAGCAGTAAAATCAATGATTTGATCCATGTTTGGAAGAGGAAAATCATCTTTAGGGCATGCAACATTAATATCTCTAAAGTCTAGTGCAAACCCTAACTTTGGTAGCTTCTTTCTTGGTGACTGGAACTACATTCGAGATCCATTCCGCATAATCAATAGCTTGTATAAAAACAACATTCAGGAGTTTTTCTAACTCCCCTTTGACTAGCAAGGCCACTTTGGGATGCATTTTTCTAAGTTTTTGTTTAACAGGTTTAGCATCCGGATGGACTACTAGGTGATGCATGACTACAGAAGGGTCTAAACCAGGCATATCTTCATATGTCCAAGCGAAGACATCTTCATATTCTTTAAGGAATGCAATGTATTGCTCTTGTTTTTCTTGACTTAATTCTGATCCAATATTGATTATGTGGGGATTATCCTCAGTTCCAATGTTAATTTTAATGACGTTTTCTACTTCCATGTGTAGATCTCTTTCAAAATTAGGTGGGGTGGGTGAAACGCCCAATTCTTGTAATTCTTTTAAGGTTAACTTGGATAATTCATCTTGAGGAGTCGTGGCCTCAAGTTGGGCTATAGTAGGTATAGAACCATCAAAATAAAAACCATTGTGTAACATCTCTTCAACGGAGACATCATGGAAAATATCTCCTTCCAACTCATCATCGGATTCAGCAATCATTTCAGGATAAGCTATGGATAGCATATTGCATGTAAATGGCTGATTTTTTAGAGGCAAATCATCATGCCCATCCAAATAATCTTGATAACATATAAGTTGATCATCATCTTCAAAAGGGAAGGGTTGACCCTTACTAGGAAATAGGCCCACACCACATCGGGCGGGCCATGGTTCTACCTCAAAAGGTTCTTTCATACCATTTTGGAAAGGTCCCAAGCCTTTCCCTTTATATCCCATTTTAAGCATTATAGGTTTAGCTTTAATATACTCATTAGTAAAATAACATCGAGCATATCCATCATGATGAGTTTTGATATTCCTAGGTATTCTTCCCTAGTCATATCCCTTATAAATGAAGGCACAACTCCCGACTTGGTAAGTACTTCCCATAGGTTGTGGGAGGCCCAAAGTATGAGGAGATGGCGGCAAATTACTTAAGATAATGGAATTTTGCATAGAAGCATTTGTTTTTTCTGATATAAGAATGTGAGATAAATCAGGTAAGAGTTCATCAGAAAGAGCATAAGATGTAGAAGGATCATTCCCTATATCTTTAGATGTGGAAGGTATGATAGATGTAGATAATGTGGAGGTGTTAATAGATGGGTCTATAGGTTTTGAAATGATAGGGATAGAACATGAAGGATTGGTTATGGATTTAAGATCTTTTTGAGGTTCTAGAGTGGTTTGTTTAGAAGATTGTTGATCTATATATGAGGGTGAAATTAATGGAGGAGAAATAGATGAAGTTATGGGTGTGTGTTTCATAGTTTTAGATGAAAAATAAGAATTAGGATGTGTGGATGACAGAGCAGGGCAAAATTGGACTCCAACAGGTTCTGCCAAAGCACACATATCAAAGGGTCTAGGATCACCATGGATAGTGACCAACTGATTTTTAAATTCGAATTTAACACATTGGTGTAAAGTTGATGGGACAGCCCGCATTGCATTGATCCAAGGATGACCCAAGAGGATATTGTATGATGCGGGGCAATGTACAATAAACACGGTCGTATCTAAGGTTCTCGGACCAACTTGCAATGGGATGGTGATAACTCCACACGTTTCTTGTGTTTCGTCATTGAAAGCTTTTATGATCATGTCAGTTTTCTTCATTTCATCACTTCTAAACCCAAATCTTTGGTAGAAGTCAAAAGTGCAAATATTTAGAGATGAACCATTATCAATCAAGACCCTTTTAATGGCTACATCTCCTATTAGGGCAGTAATATATAAGGGGTTATCCTTATGTAAACTATGTTGCGGTATATCTTTATCTCGAAAGTCAATACAATCGACTTCTCTAGTGATGATAGTATTGGTCATGGCTTCAGGTTGAATGTTTTGTGGTACCATCATTTGGCTTAATGTAAGCATCAATTCATCTCTATGGGTAGGAGAAGATCTTAATAAGTCCAAAAGGGAAATTCTGGTTGTAGTATTGGATAATTGCTCATTAATATTATAAGGAGGTTTAGGTTGAACATTAGGAGCATGATTCCCTTTATTGGGATTTTTCAAAACAAATGGGGCTGATCCATCGTTTTGAACTTGATCTTGTTGAGAATTTTGAGCTTGTTGTCTGGTAACGACTCCGATGGTACCTACAATGTTATATTGAGGATGTTGAATAGGTCTTGGTCTAGCATTTATAGCTTGTTCATTAGAAAGGAACTGATTAGAAGAGGGTCGAGTAGTAACTCTTCTAGGAAATGGTTCTTCCGGAACCATAGAATCTGTGATAGGTTGAATAGGATCTGATTCATCTTCAGAACTATTCGATTGATTTGAAGTGATTTCCATGTCACTTTCAGTATCCGATTCTACATCACTGAGATCCGGTGTTTGAATATTATGTAGGGGCCTGGTCGTGACCATGGATAAAGTTGTGTCAAATTTTTGTAAATCATGATTAGGTAAATGTCCGCTAATAGTTCCTACATATCGGGTAGGAGGAGGAACATTATGATGCTCAATTTGATTGGCCACCTCTTTACCATGTCTTGGTAAAGGATGTTGAAATATATCTAATGATTGATTAGCATTTTGATTTTGATTTTGGGGAATGTTCTTTTGAGCATTATTAGGAGCATTTTGTTTAGGTTGGAAGGCTTGCACCTCCATCTCATTATTATCAATCAGATCTTGTATTTTATGTTTTAACCTTTTACAAGAGTTGGTAGAGTGTCCAGGTCCTCTATGGAAATCACAGTGTAAATCGGCTCTGTATCCGGGTATGGTTGGATCAGGTTCCCTGATAGCCGGTAATTGAATCAAACCTCTTTCGAGTAATTGGGGTAGAATAGTTGATAATGGTTGATTTAATCTAGTAAACTCTCGAGGAGGTTTATCAGGAGGTTTTAATATAAATTTTTTTGTTGTCTTCGTTGTATTGATATTAGCAACATTTCTACTGTCAGTGACTCCGTCACCTACAACTTGTTTGTTTTTATATTGATTTCTGGATGTTTTCTCATCATCTTTCTTCCTAAGTTGGCCTCTCCTAATGAGGGCATCTTCTACTCTTCGAGCTAAGTCTATAGCCTGATCGAAGGTAGTTAAGGTAGCAGTTGATAACTCATAAGATATTTGTTCTTGCAAATTATTAATAAAAATGTCCAACATTTCCCTATAAGGTAGCACAAAGTGCAGTTTTCCTGTCAACTGCCTCCATCTAGCTAAGAAATCAGCAAAACATTCATCTTTGTCTTGTTTTAAGTTGTACAAATCTTTAATGGTTACATGCCTTTCGATATAGGCACTAAATTGATGCACAAAAGATTCAACTGGTCTCTTCAAAATTTCTCAAAGAATGAGTGGGCAATTGATAGTACCACTCTAATGCCATTCCTCCTAAACTTTTTGGGAACATTTTTAGTAACAACAAGTCATCATGTGATATATCATGACATGCTATCCTAAACATGCGAAGATGCTCTATGGGATCTTCGGTTCCTTTATATATAGGCAGAACGGGCATGGGAAAGTGTTTAGGGTATGGTTGTGCTACAACTATAGGATCTAGAGGTTGACTACACATCTCTCGATAATTGTACGAGGGATGGTAGGGATCCATCTGGTCCATGCGGGAAGCTAACTGTTTCACCATGGCTTCCAGATTACTGGTTTGCCCACCATATTGATTCGGTGGAGCATGAATATGGGATTGGTGAGCATATGATGGAGGGACATGCATATTAGATGCTATATTACTATTGTGTAAATTGTTGGTAGGAAGGGTGTTATGAAGAAGTTTTGAAGTTGTATTATGTTGTATCCCGGATTGTTGGAAATTGGTGTTTGGCTTCATTTTAGGTTTTTGTCGATTTGAAGCATATTGATCAATAGTTTGGCGAAATAAAGCAGTGAATGAAGGTCTCTTTTGTGTGGGCATGATTTTAGGCTCAATAACAGGTTCCTTAGGAGGTTGGGTAACCTATTTGTTTTTGCATATTCTGAATTATAGCGGCCATATCCATATTGGATGGCCCAGCTTTATCACTTTCTTGATCAATGAAAGACAAGGGATTAGTGTGTATGTCAAACATATGTTCCATGGCTGCTTGAGTGTCACTAATTTGTCCCCTATCAATACGAACTGCCATATTAAGAGCACCAATATTATTATTGAAGAATTTCCAGAAATGATCTATGTTATCAAAAGCAATAGTTCCATCTTGAGCCATTCTAGGGGATGAGGATCCTTCCTCTCTAACATTTTCTTGTTGTTCATTTTCTTCAACCAGGTCATCTTCTGGTTGTTCTAGAGTTTCTTCTTCTGGAATTGGATCCTCAGGAAGGGTATTTAATTTTTTATTTTTCTTGCCTAACCAATCTTCTTCTTCTTCTTCTTCAGTTTGTTTACCATTCCTAAGTTTAGTCATTGTGCTTAAACTTAGATTTCAGCAATATATATATATATATATATATATATATATATATATATATATATATATATATGCAACAAGCTTAAGAGGTATATATTTTAATTATATACCTACTATAATATTTAAAATAAAATGTTTTGGTTTTTGTTATGTTTTTTGGTTTTTTTGGTTTTAATAACAATATTATAAAGATAACAAACAACACACAAAATGCAAGAAATAATAATAATGAAAGCAATGATCTAGTTTTCTATAAACAATTTATAAATATCATTAATGGGCTCAAGTTCTTCAGGATTCATGAAATGTTCTTCTTCAAATTGAAAATTTTCTTTCAAGAATTTGACAAAATGTGCTATAGTGATATTATCTGTTTCAGATTCTATTTTGTAAAAGTAAAGCTCATGGCAATACTCTCGATATAACACAGCTCTAGGAACTCTCCTCCATATTTCCCTATCCGTAAGAACGACCTCTTGGTCTTCTACACGACCTAGGAATTGGTGTATAGTGGCTGCGTTCTCGAGGTATTCCTCGAAGGTGAACAATTCTGAAGACACAAGAGCTCTCCTATAAGCTAACCACCTATGGCAAGCTCTCTGAAGTTCATGATAAAAAATGAGTTGATGAGGATCCAGGATTCTATCTAGGACAAGCCTCTTGATTTGTTTAAGTTCTGTTGACCTAGATGAAATGATACCTAGTCTCCTATCAAGTTCGTCCCACAAAAGTTGGTTTCTATCTCTTTCGATGCACACTAAGCACATAATTGATTTCTATGGCTACTAATTGGTTTTCAACATTTATAGTAACTGCTAGTCTTTTCTTAGGAGCTACCATCTAAACATGATATGCAACTTAGTAGTTTTCTAATGATTTTAAATGCATCTATTTTTTTGTTTTTTTTTGTTTTCAAAAGGTTTTAGTTTCACGTCGGGTTCACCAAAATGTATCGTTCCAAATTTTTCACACCCTTACCTTCAGGCTATAGGATCCGTGCCCGAAAGGGGGATGTGAAAAGGATGGGACAATACCTCGGACTGAGAGGCCTTTGGAAGGTCCCGCCTCTCGGGGGAGGTGTATTAAGGTGATTTTTTGATGGATGGTGGGTTCACCAGGAAACTTTTGAATGGCAGTTTCCACGCCTAGGTTGGGAATGTGTTTGATGTGTTCAATTTTATCTTTAATCATTCAAAGCCTAGGTTTGGCCAAATGAATCTAAGTTGTTCTATATGAAATGCAGATTTAAATGAATACATAAAACAGAATTAATAGAAAACATAGAGAATAAATTAAGTGAAGAAATCCATACCTGGTTTCGGATGTCTGATGGAGGTTCTGATTTTTGAAGCAGTCAAGATCGTCTGGAATTTGACAGGATCGTCTCCTATCTGACAGGATCATCTGAGATTCGTCAGACGAATTCGTCAGAGACCTGCAAACAGAGAAATAGATACAAAATACCAAAAATGCAACTATTCTGATGAAGGAAAATGATGTAAAATAATAATAAGGATGTTAATAAGATAATCCCGAATAGAAATGCAAGTAAATTACGACACTTTAATAGCTAATCATGATTTTATTATGCAATTAAACTACATGGGTGAACTCCAAGATGCAGGATAACAGGAAATAATAATAAAACTGACTAAATGCAGAATAAAATAGCAGCAAAGTATAGGAAAAGCGCAAACTCTAGGCACTGATTGCCCCCAATGCAGACTGCAGTCAAAATCATCTCGAATTGGTACGAAATCGTCTCGAATTGGACAGGATCGTCTGCGACGATCTGAGCTTGCTCCGACTGAAGAATAACAAAGTTCCTGCAAGAAAACTTGGAAAGCACAAATGCAGATGGTAATCCAGGGTATTCTAATGCGCGTAAAGGTCAAGTTACAGGAAAATTCAGCCAGGGGAATGTCAAGGGGGGTCCTAAGGTTTAAATAGGCTTAGGAGGGAGGTTAGGAGGTTGGGGATCATCCTAATTTGGAAGATCTCCAATGGGGGAGGTCTCTAGCGACGTAGACACGCTTCTGCCCAACTTAGAGACGCCGTTGAAACAGAAGCTAATTATGAAAAATTAGTTTTGGGACAAAATCGTCTGGACGTCCTAGTCCAGACGAAATCGTCCGATCTGAGGCGATATCGTCTGATCGGCGACGATATCGTCCAACGGTCACAACAACTCCTAAAAATGGCATGGAAAATGAGGAAATGGGTAGCAGGCGGTTTTGGAGCGGTTTTGGGGTTGAAAATTTAAATTTGAATTATTACTAAGGTAATTTTAATTATTGCTAAGTTTTACTGCGCCAATTTTAGGGTGCTACACATAAAAAAAAATGGAAATGACTGTAATTTTTGTTTTAAAATTAAGCAAGATGCTACATCATGAATTTTTACATTATATTTAGCAATTTATTTAAAACCAATGTGGCATAGTGGAAAACTGCCAACACCAATCAAATTTATCTAGGAATTTCGTTGCTACTTCGTGATATTTCTTCAAGATTGGTTCCTTGCATTGGTATTATTATTTCACTTGAGTAGCATCCCTTGAGCATCTGAGATATCCACAAACTGAATATTAATGTGTTTTTGTAGCCTAGGTTCAGTAGAAAATAGTATGGGAGTTTGTTGTAATAACCCAACCGTATTTACCTCCATCTTGTCCAAATTAACAACCTTATTTCTTGAGAAAATAGGGGTCAACCCTAATATTTTTCCAAGTACATATGGCATTGTATTACCAGAAGCATTTTAATCCATAAGGCAGTTGTGTAAACTTTTACTAGTAATTCTAGTTATCAACAATGGAGGTGGAGATTCCACTTTTTCTTCATATATAGCCACCTGATCATCGATAACCTTTATAATTTCTTCTTTCTCAATAAATCCATCCTTTTGGTCAACCACTTAAGTTATCTCAAATAGAGCAAAATTTTCCTTGGTTTCCTTGAGGTCTTGAATGATATCATATCTGAACTTGTTTTGTTATGAAGTTTCCTCTATCTACGATAACGACATGTTGACTTCTAGCTATAGAGGTATTGTAGGATCCTTATGTGTAATAGGGCATTCAATTTCTTTCTCATTAGACATGATGGAAGTTTCCTTGGGAGGTGCAAAATGAGCAAGTGATTCCCCTTCTCTATCTTGAAGAATATAATCAATTATCCTTCTGTAACATTTGATGAGATTTCATCTCTTCTTCCATGCCATATTCAGATTCATCTTCCTCCACTTTTGAAGATTCTTATGTTTCTAAAACTAGATATGTTCCTACATTTTGACTAGATTGAATCCTACAATCCTTGTTGGTGGATATCGACTCCAAAACTTTCACCTCATCTTGGACAATATCCAATGCATTTTTAAGCTCTATATAGTCATTTTCATCATGTTGAGTAGTGGAATGGAATTCAAGGTTCCTATTTTAAATGTTATTTTTAGGTGAGTTTTGAGGAACTTGCCTTTGCAATTGAAGCATATCGTTGCTCAATTTTTGAACCATCTTTTCTAAGTTGTCTAACTTAGGATTTATGCTATTAAGTTGACTTGGTCCTGATTGAGCTATTACATTATTTGTAGTTGCATATGTGTTCAAAAATATAGATAAACTTGGTTGAACATTTGTTAGAAGTGTATGATTGAGAATATTGTTCATGGTCACCTGATTTTCCAAATGTGTTGGGATTATCTATTGATTTCTTGTATTAGGTATCATTTGATTCAAGGGTTCTATATTGAATGGTTGGTACTGGTTAGAATCATAACTCCTAGAAATGAGTTTGGTATGGGAAGGTATTGTGCAAGAACTTGATTCATTTGTGGTATCTTATTGTAAGCTCCAAGTAGTGCAAGTGATGATATTTGACCCATATCAAAACCTTGAGGAATTAATTGTTGTTCAATTGTTACTACCTCATTATATGCTTTGGGTAAGGATGTAATTTGAGGAATTCTCCTCAAAAAAAATGGAATTTAAGTGGTCCAAGGATCCAAAGTACATCTATATGGTTGCTTCCTCTATAAGGATGTAAGGTGTCACTAGTCTAGTGTATAACTTATGGAACCTATCATTGAATAATCTCAATGGCTCATTAGGTTCTCTACGGGAAGATGCAAATTGATGGTATATCATAATTGGGTCAACAAGTTTTCTAAAATGGCTAATAAATGTTGCTTCTATTTGAGCCCAAGAAGTGATAGAGCTTGAAGGTAAGTTGATATACCAATCATAAGCAAACTCATCTAATGTGTATGGAAACATTCTACAGGCAACATCTTCATGCATAATTTATAAATGGATTATGGTGTCTTTGTATGCCTAAATATGTTCTTCAACTAATCTCATTCCATCATGCCTATATTGGGGAAGATATCTTCCAAAATTTGTATATACGGGCCCAGATTTGTTCAAAGGGTTGCTTCCTACCATCCATGGAGTAAGTTTTACCAGTAATGGACCTTTGGTACTAACATATACAATCAAGATGTATGATATAGACAATGCACCAAGAAAAATTTGGCTTTCATAGGCCCTCCTTCTAGCACTAGTTCTGTTGAGTGTGCAAATGACACATTGTCAAGGGCATGTCAACGTACTTGGAACAGGGATTTTTTCCCTCTTGAAAGGAAAATGTATTTCCCCTAAGGTTTGAGTATGTCAAGTCTTGGCCAGTGTGGATAGATTCAAAGGCTGATGATAACTATTCCTTTTATGGGGCCTTTGTTGGTTTTGCTTATCTTTCCTAGTTCAATGCTTGAAAAAGAAGTGTTTGACTATATGAAAATAAATCTACCACACAAATACCTAAACATACATGAGCTAGGTAGAATTACACTATTGAGAGCTAGTTCTGCTGAGCGTTGAGGTCCTGGAGGACTTAGAAAATCAGCAATTCACTACCCTCCTTATTTATTATTCATTGTAATTAAAATATATCACATATATACCAACAATGATTCTATTGAAGCTATATGAAATTTTAGAATGCATTAAAAAAAATAGCTTCAATGTTTCAAATGAAAACTAATCTACTCCTAATCTAAATGAGTTTCCAATAAAATTCAAATCTTAAAGGGTTAGATAAAATAAAATAAAATAAGTGATACTGCCCTGAAATCCAATCCCGATTTGGTAAAGCAACAAACCCAAATTAAAACCAATCTTGACCCCACCAGTATTCACACAGCCTGAGGTCCAAGATGGTGAAATCTTCAAAGGAGCAACATACTATGAAATGAACTAAGTACAACCACCATCAACATGCGCAGATTGAACACAATAAATCCCAAAGCCTTTATATTAAATGATATGGGGTGGTTTATGCTCAATATTTTAGCAGGAAATGTTGCAGGGGATACAAGATGGGTTAGAAATTTGTCTTTCAACAGATCATACTATGAACTTGAGTGACAACGGCTTCCAATTTGCTGCTCAAAAGAAAAGTGAAAACCATACCTTTCCACGACGTCTAGGGCAAGGATTAAAGAGATCTCGAAACAAGTTTCAAGCAGTTGATCAAAAAATGGCTCATATCTCAAATGAATCTGGTGCTAAGGTGCACCCACAAAATAATTCTACTGTGAAAACCCCTGTCAAGGGTAAGAATTTTGAAGACTCAGTCCCAAAAATGAATTTTAGGGATGCCCTTCATGGTGGACAGCCTCAGCCCAATGCTAATATCAATATTAGGGCTTCCCATAAACCTCTAAGAATGCCTAAGATTGATCCCAGGAAAATAGAGTCAGGATGTCTTAAAGCAGCTGATGGAACTCCTATTGTTAAGCTTGATATGGGGAACATTCAGACTGGCATTGAAGATTTGGAAAAAAGAGGACTAATTTGTCGGTTCGTGGGTTTTCGTCCGAGTCTATCTCGCTTTCAAAGTCTGGGCTGCAAAAAGCTAGAAAACTAAAGGTGAGTTACAAATCTCTATTTATCCAAATGGTTATTTTCTTGTTTTATTTGCTAATAATGAAGATAGAGAGAAAACTTTTCAAGGGGGTCCTTGGTTTTTTGGAAGGGCAGTGGCTTTTCATGAAGCCCTCGGCATACTAAATTTAAAGCCGAAGAAGAGATGCCTTCTATAGCTCCCGTGTGGGTTAGACTCTTTGGCCTCCCTATTGAATTTTGGAATCCTACTATTTTTTCTTCAATTGGAAACTCTTTAGGAACTTTTATGATGACTCGCTGATTGTACTCAAAATTTTGAACATATTATTTATGCTCGAATTTGTGTTTTAATGGATTTTGACAAACCCCTTCCTAAAAATATCACATTACAATTTGGGGAAGACACTTGGGAGCAAGTAGTGGACTATGAGAACATTCCTTTTCATTGTAGAATTTGCCATGAATATGGTCATTTGGCCAGTGCTTGCCCAAATAAAATTCCCGATCAAAAGAAAGAAGATATAAACTCAAGCAGGTTTCCAAATACCTAAGAAGAAGAACACTAGAAAAAAATAGTTATGAAGGATCAATCAAAGTCATTTGCTAATATGTTTGAAATACTTTCCACAAATGATGTCCCAAGTGAGGAAGAGGAAATAATGGAAACTGAAATCTTAGAAACACAATTTAAATATGAAGGGAAGAACTCAGAGACAAACCAACAAATCAAAGGTTTTCAACAGAAAAAAAAAGGAGAAAATTTACACAAGAAAAACAATATTTCAAATGTCAAAACTTCAAATAATGCAGGTCCCAATATAGACTCCATTGAACCATCTAGTAAAATTTTGGCAGTGTATGAGCATTCTTCAAGGTTAGAAGCCATCTCAGATTCAATTGGAATAAGTCAAGAAATAGGGAAAAAAAATTGAAGATGGATTCCAATCAAAAAATAGGTCGCAAGACCAATCAATATCATATGGTAAAAGAAGGTGAAAAGCTTGTAGAGGAAGGTAAGATTAATGCCCTTCCCAACTTTTTTAGCCCCGGTATTAATGAAGATCATCACTTGGAATATTAGAGGACTCAAAGGGAGTCTTTCAAAACAAAATGAAATTAGAAGAATGATTCAAATAAATCATCCACATCTTGTTTTCCTTCAAGAAACAAAGATGTCAATGGAGGATATGGACTTAATTGCCATAAAAATTTGGCCAGCTGGAAAGTGGTTTCCCTCAGCTCCCAAGGGACTTCGGGTGGCATTGCTTGTCTTTGGGACCCAAAAGAGGTAGTTATTCACCATATGGTTGGCAGTTGGGGTTTGTTGGCTATAGCTATTCAAAGTAGACATTCCAACCAGATTATGCTCTGCATTCCTATTTATGCCCCGACTTCTTTAGAGGAAAAAAGAAGACAATGGAAGGATATTACTCATATTATCTCTCATTTTCCTAAAGCTTGGATCTTGATCGGAGGAGATTTCAATACCATCCTCTCTCTGGATGAGAAAAGGGGGGAAATAGAAATTTGGACAAAAGCACTGACCTCATGAGCGAATATATTGCAAACCTCCATCTTGTGGATATCCAACCGGATAATGGCCTTATGACTTGGTCTAACAGAAGGCAAGGCTTAGCTTGTATAATGGAGAGATTGGATAGGTTTTTGCTCTCTGAAAATTTCTTAATCCATGGTCACATTCCTAAAGTGAAGACTCTTAATAATGCTGGTTCGGATCATTGGCCAAGCATGGTGGAAATGTGGAAAACCAATGTGAGTTTCTCTCCTTTTCGTTTTCAATTAATGTGGCTCAGAGACATTTCCTTCAGACCTCGTGTGCAACAATGGTGGAAGGAAGGTAAACCTAGGCATGGGACTAAGATGTTCTGTTTTGCCAAAAGACTGCAATACATTAAATCCAAAATCAAGACTTGGAACTGGAAAGAGTTTGGGGATGTTCATAAAAAAAACATGAAGTTATTGCTCATCTTGAAAATTTGAATAAGAAAATCCGTTTAGATGGCCTCACAGAGAAGAGAAGTGCAGATGAAATTAAACTCACAACTCACTTAGAGGAATGGGAAAAAAGAGAAGAAATCTTATGGAAGCAAAAATCTAGAATTCAATGGCTCAAAGAAGGAGATCGAAACACAAATTTCTTTCACAAATCTCTTCTAGCTCGAAGATCTCACAACTTTATTTCTTCCTTAACTTCAGATACTGGAGATGTTGTTTATACTTGGGATGGCATGAACTCTATTGTTGTTGATTACTTTTCCAATATTTTTGTCTGCTACTCCTCTTGACTCAGCTTCTCAACAAAATGTTCTTCAAGCAATCCCTTCTCTTATCACTTCCGAGGAGAACTCTATTTTGACCGCTCCTCGTTACTATCAATGAGCTTCAACAAGTAGTTTTTAAAATGCAAAAAGGGAAAACCCCAGTGTCCCGATGGTTTTCCTATTGAGTTCTACCAAGAGTTCTGGGATATCCTTCATGTTGATTTATTAGAGGTGGTGGAAGAAGCCAGGAAAGCCAAAGAAATTTTGAAGGTTATCAATAAAACTTATATTACTCTTGTTCCAAAAGCTCAAGAGGTTGATCATATCTCAGCTTTTAGACCTATTGCTTTATGTAATGTTCTTCTCAAAATCATTACTAAAATCATGGCAGAAAGGTTGAAGCCTCTTTTGCATAAGATTATTTCCCTAGAGCAAGGGGGATATGTGGAAGGACGTCAAATAGTAGATGAGATAGTTCTTGCTCAGGAAGCCATCCATTCCATGGATATGCAAAATTCTCCTTCTATGTTCATTCGGTTAGACTTATCCAAAGCTTATGACAGAGTGGATTGGCACTTCCTTATCAAAGTTTTGAGGCAATTTGGTTTCTCTAAGGATTGGATGGATTGGATTATGGGATGTATCTCTTCAGCTTCCTACTTAGTTCTTATCAATGGCAGGCCTTCTCAGCCTTTCCCAGCTTCCAGAGGTATTAGGCAAGGTGACCCGCTATCCCCTTATTTATTCATCATTCTTGTTGAATGCTTGGGTAGGACTATAACCAAAAAGAGGGAAAACAAAACCCTTGAGGGAGTTACCATTGCTCATGGAGCTAGACCTATCTCTCATCTTCAATTTGTGGATGACTCTACTCTTTTAGGTAAAGCTACAGTTAAGGAAGCTTCTAATATTAAGCAAATAATTAGCTGTTTTTCTAAGGCTACCAGGCAGCTTGATCAATGAAGACAAATCTAAAGTTATTTTCTTTCACTGCTCGCTAGACAGGAATCCATGGTCTTGGATAAATTAAGATATAAGAAGACCTCTCTTCCAATCACTTATTTAGGTATTCCCATAAATATTCAAAGGCAAAAAAATAAATATTGGAATTGGTTGTTGGACAAAGTCAAGAAGAAAATTGGAAAGTGGACCAACAAGTGGCTTTCTTCTGGGGGTAGAATCACCTTGGTAAAATCAGTCCTTCAAGCTATTCCTATTTATGTTTCTTCCGATTTTGAATATCCCAAAGGTCGTTCTTCGAGAATTGGATCAAATCAGTCATCGTTTCCTTTGGAGTGGTACTAAGGAGAAAAGAAAATGGGCCTTGGTGAAATGGGATACTTTATGTCTTCCTAAGAGTGAAGGGGGGTTAGGATTCCGGTCTTCAATTAATAACAACAAAGCTTTAGCTGCTAAATTATATTGGAGGATGTTGCATAACCCCAATGCTCTTTGGGCCAATAATCTCCATGCTAAATATGCCGAGAACAAAAGTCCCGAAGACCTTGTTCGCTATCAACTTCCTACCAAAGGTTCTCCCATTTTAGCAGTTCTTAAGACTCGGTGAGGATTTGATAAAGAAAAAATTATTTTGGATCATTCATAATGGTCAACATGCAAATTTTTGGACAGATTCTTGGGATGGTCACAAGCCTTTAATAACTCGCTTCCCGATTGGAGGCCTTTGATGGAGGAGCTTCACCGAGCTAATTGGATAAAGGTGGCTAATTACCGTCGGTACCATACCGGTAATTCAAAGGTTGGTAGATATTGGATCCCTATTGAGGACTGGCCTATTCAAATCCCGGAAAGGCAAAGACAAGATATCCAAGGCATCCTTCATATGAGATCCCTCTCTTGGTCCCATGAAAAAGATTGTTTTGGATGGAACAACACTACTAAGGGTGAGTATTCCGTTGCTCAAGGTTATTTGACCTTATGCCATAATAATCCCAACCATTCTTTCGACATATTTTCTCAATTGTGGGCTCAAAAGCTTTGGCCTAAGGTGAGGTTCTTTAATTGGCTTTTATTGCATCGTAGGGTGCTTACCGGTGAGCAACTTATGAAGCGTGGTTTTCATGGCCCTTTTAGATGTGAAATGTGTGAAGAGAATGTAGAAAATATCAACCATATTTTTATTGAGTGTACTTTAGCCTCCGAGCTATGGAGGAGAATGGCCACTTTACTTGGCTTACAAGTGGTCCAATTTTTTTACTGTTGAAAGACTTTGGAGGGATTGGCCTAATCAAGAGGGTGTTGATCATTTTATTAGGCAGTTAGTTTGGATGGGTTCTACCATTCTTCTTTGGAATATTTGGAATGAAAGGAACAACCAAATTTTTAATCAAGATAGGAAGGATATTCACTATATTTGGCAAAAGACCATAGCCAACTTAGTTGAATCAGTCCATCAACTCCTTAATCACCCTCAAAACTCCCACCAAAGATGGGATCAAGTGATGCAAAGATTGAAGATTAAACCTTCTAAGGGCAACCAACTTAAAGGGAATGTGAGTATTAGTAAGATGGATAGGACTAGAAATTGGCAACCTCCTCCTAAGGATTTTGGAAAAGTCAATACCGATGGAGCCTCTAGAGGGAACCCCGGAAAAGCCAGTGTGGGAGGAATTGGTAGACTTTCGGATGGCTCCCCGGTTTTTACTTTTGCCGAGAATTTGGGTATTCTTTCCAATAACCTTGCCGAGGGGTATGGTATCCTCGGAGGCCTTCAGGAGGCTACTAAGGTTGGATGGGAAAAGGTGTTAGTTGAGTCTCGACTCTCAACTTATGATTAATCTCTTGAAGACTCCTTCTAAGAATCATAAGGTGGATTGGAGAATAAAAAGAATTATTGAGAAGATTCAGTTAATCCAGATGGGATTTTTGAAAGTTGATTACAATCATGTGGTCGAGATCAAAACAAGAGTGTTGATGCTTTAGCTAATTGGGCTTTGGACAAAGGTGATCTTACTTGTTATGGCCACCCTCCTATATGGTGGGCTTCTCAAATTAGGGAAGCTCTTCTTTCTATCATTTCTTTGGATGGCTCCAGCTTCAAGGTACCTAGTTTCTTCTTGTTTTTTTTTTTTTGCTTCTCTTTGGTTCATTCAGTTTTTTTAGTTCCCTAGCTCATTCTATTCTTTATTTTGTTTCCTCCGTTGATTCTTGCCTTAATAGTCTTCTGGTCTAGATAGGTCATTGTTTTGTTCATTTTTTTCTTTTTTCTTCTTTGTTTTTTTTTTGTTTAGTTTTTTAAGGTGGGTGGGTTCTTTTGTTTTGTTTTGTTTTTGTGTTCTTTGTGTTGTTTTTCGTTGTTCTTGTGTTTTTGTTGTTTTGTTTTTTTTTATGTTTTTTGTTATTGTTCTTGTGTTTTTTTCGTTCTTGTTCTTGGGTTTCTCTTTGTTTGTGTTATTTCGTGTTTTTATGTGTGAGTGTCTTCTATGTCTTTTGTTTTTGTTTATTGTCTTTTTGTTGGTTGTTTTTTATTTTTATTTTTATTTTATTTTATTTTTTATTTTTTAGGTTTTGGTTGTGTTTATTTTTCATGTTTTTTTTGGGTTATGTCTTTGTAGTGTTCTGTTGTTTTTGTCTTGTTTGTGTTTTGTTATGTGGTTCTTGTGTTTTTCTATGTGGTTTGTGTTGTGGTTTCTTTTTTCTTATTGTGCGTGTTTGGTTGTGCTTTTGTTTTTGACACACTCAAGGAGCATGTTTTTTATTTTATTTTATTATTTTTGTTGTTATTTACTTATTTTTAAATTGGTTTTGTGTGTTTGTTTGCTCCTTGAGTATGTCAAAGGTGGTAGGCCAGGTCCGAGTCCTGGGCGTTTTTGGTAGAATGGATACCCCTGCCTCCTTGGGTCTTACCCGAAAGTGGCATCCCTTTTGGGATGTTTTCCACAAATAAAAAAAATATTAAAAGATATGTCATTGAGTACATCTTTAGATTTGCCAAATTTAGTGGATTACAAAGAACTGAGCTCAAAAAAATAGCCACTTGGTTTAGAATTAACATTCGACTACCAAGGAAAAGAAGAAAAGAAAAAATTAAAAAGTTCCCAGCTAATAGATGGTTTTTGACCTTTGCAATAGGCTAGTGAGCCACTATTTATACAATTTTTGGCCTTCACCTAGCATTACATCTTGTAATTAATTATCCTCTGATTTTGGGATTGACTTCCTAAAATTAAATCTCCTACCATACTGCAACCACACTTCCATTGAATATGCACTACTTTAGCAATGCCTCATGATGTCTATGTCTGCAATGAGCCCTACAACAATTCCACTTCAATAATTTTTGAATTGCACAATCCTCGGGAACTCTAGAATGACCATGCCTCATTAATTCTTTATTATCTCGTAAAATTTGGGTTGATCATTAATTTTCTACATCTTTGGTCCTACTTAGTTGTACTGGCATTGAAAATTCATGTCTGCCATCATGTTTTTTGCAAAAATTTCAAAAGGAAAAGATTAGAACATTAATATTATAATTAATCTTAATTAATAAATTTTCCTAAGGTGTAAACCTTTGATTTTTCAATTATTAAATTAATTAATTCTTCTATAGTTTGAACTTTTGATTTTTCCATTATTAATTAATTAATTCTTCTATAGTTTGAACCTTTGATTTTTCAATTATTAATTAATTAATTCTTCTATAGTTTGAACCTTTGATTAATTTAAATTAATTAATTCTTTCAATTTTAAAATATCCCTAAGGTTTGAGATTTTAATTTTAGGGCAAAATATTATATTCAATATTTAATTCCAATGCCCTTCCTTTCACCAAATTTGCGCTCATGCAAAGAAAATCCTTAATGAAATTACAATGAAATATTAAATCCACACTCTCACATGAAAGAAATATTAAATGCGCTCTCTTAATGAAAATGTAATGGAAAATTCAAAATTGTGCTCGTGAAATCTTGTTTGTGCTCCATTTACAAAGAAGCTTAAGAATTTCTCCTGAAGCCTCATTTTCTCGCGAAACCTCATTTTCTAGAGCATTTTTGTTTTTAGTGCATTCTTGTTTGCACTCCATTTACAAAGAAGCTTAATAATTTCTCTTGAAGCCTCATTTTCTCACGAAACCTCATTTTCTAGAGCATTCTTGTTTTTAGCGCTTTTTTGTTTTCTCTCCTTCCTTTGTAAGGTTCGCGCATTTTCGTTTCCTCTCTTTCCTTTGTAAGGTCCGCACATTTTTTTTAGCACATTCTTATTTGCACTCCATTTACAAAGGAACAAAAAATATCGACTCGCCCTTCTTCTCCATTTATGACTCTTTTCAGTGCTTTCTTGTTTTTTGGCGCTTTTGTGCAAATTTGACTTTTCAAAGCTTTTCTTTTTATCTCTCAAATCTGCCCCATTTAAACATATGTTGTAAATTTCCTTATCTTCCATTGAACCCAGCGAATTTATGAATTTCTTCTTGTCTTTCATTGATTCTATAGATTTTAGAATTTCTAGATTTTGCTTTGCTTCATTCACTTGACTTGAAAAATAGATCAAAAATGAAAGTGCCTAGAATTTCATGAGATTTTGCAAGTGTCTAAATGGGCCAAATGGGTATCCAAATATGCTAACAAAAGTCAACATTTCATTATGGATCATGATATATCGCATTTAGAAGTTCACAGACTATAATAAGAAACTTATATTTCTAGAAAAAAAATATTTTCTAAAATTATGCAAATTTGATATCATTGTAAAGATATTTTTAAAATCTTCCCACCAGGATCTGAATCACCCAAAATGGATCTTTCACTCAAAATATATGGCATTTTAAATTTACATCAAAAATAGGGCAAGATAGTGAAAATCAAATAACCCTACAAATTGAATTTAATTAATTTCAAACCTTAGAATAAACTTTTAAAAGATATTAATCCGAAATAATGACCTTGAAGAGCCAAAATTCAAAATTTCCAATGCAATCAATTTCAAAACTATCGAGGCAAGCAAATTCAACACCTTGATGCAAACAAAATTCAAAATGAGGCAAGGAAAATTTTAATTTTTTGCCGAAAATAAAATATGAACTTAAAACCAAAAAATTTCAAGGGGGGTCCACAGTTTAGATTGGGACATGTTGTGCAAGTGCAAAAATAGGCCATATCTCCCTCAATACTGCTCGAACTTCTTTATATGACCACTCAATTTAAAGCTCTTCAAATTTTGTACAAGTTGGATAATGTTTTGTCTTCAATGTATACACGTGGATATGAGACTCTTCACATTCTCAACCCTTGACCTTTCTACTTATACAAACTATTCATCTCCTCAAACACATGGGAGATCTAACAGTTTATATTTCATATTTCATAATTAATATATTATTGACTCCACATAAGGATAAAAACTCTAATGATTGCACATAGTGAATGACAAACTCCTATATAACTCATAACTCCACACTTATTTACATGACACCTCACATAACTTCACACTTACATGACACCTATTATATACTCAAATATTGACCACACTCTAAACTAAAATAGTTATATGGTGCTTTCAATATTCTTTCAAGTTTTAAATGATGTAATAATTCCAACAGAATGATCACACGTTCTCCTTGCTATTGTCATAGTCATATTTACTTTCAATTTCTCACACCCTAAACTTCAAAATTTACTTTCATGCATTTTAATTTCCATATTTTTTTATTTATCTTAGATAAGTTAGATTTAGTATGGATAGTGGGAAGTTAGCCTGAATGTAGAGATTAAGAGTGGCACATTCTCCTTTCTTCCAATTTTTTAAAATAAAATTTGCGGGCACATAAGAAGTCAAACCTTTATGTAATTCAACACAATAATTTTAGAAATATGAAGAATATCATTAATATAAAGGCAAGTTAAATATGGTCTAGTTAACATATATTTAAATGTAATATTTTATAATTGTGATAAGGGTGGTCCTTAATAGCTATAAATAATCTTAAAAAATGTTAATCCCAAAATCTTATGAATTCTTCTATTTTATCCACAAATCATGTTTTTTCTAGAAATATTCTATCCATTTTTTGAGCTTTGAGAAATAATTAAAAAATATTGAGATAAAAAAAAATTATAAAATATTTATTTTTTCCCTTCATTTTATTTCAATCTATTTAATTTATTTTATCTTGATGAATCCTCATTAGTTTATGGTAATATCATGAACGATTTTTTAAAAGCATATGCATCATGTTTTAATGTTCTATCTTCAACAATCATATGCAATATACTTGAAATTATCAATGAAATTTGAGTTAATAAATTAAAGTTCCTTGATTTGAATGTGTAAGTTAGCATTCCTTTGAAAATATAATTTTTGTCTTTGTCACTACTTATCACTTGCTTATGCTTTATTGCTAGTTTATTAATCATTTCTTTACATTCAAAATGAAATGTTTTATAAATTTTAAAATAAAATTTATTTGCAATACTAAAATTTATATAAACTCCAAAAAGGAGGCATGTTGAGACTAAAATCAAGAATGCTTTCTGCATTCTATTTATTTTTATTTCATAAATCTAGGGTTTTAGACTGTTTTCGAGGGCTCACACAGTGGAGCCCTCTTATTAGTTTCTAACTCTTTGATAATTTTAATGTGTGCAGGATTCTAGTGGTAGATCTGATTTGTTGATAGCAACTGCTTAAGCTGGAGTGGTCCGAGCCAAAGGATACAACGAAGCCCACTCATTCTGTTGAGGTTAAGGATACATTCTTCGGAGACGCCACCACATTGTGCCGCCTAGGGTTTCGGAGAACCCTAGCACAAATTGTAACTTTGTATCACGAAAAGGGTTACGAGCCCCGTTGTACTTAAAAGGAGTTTCTAAACTCCATTGATTAATAAAAATCATTCATTTTGTACAACTGTTCCGCATTCCTTTATTGTGATTTCTTTATTTCTGTTTGGCGTTGTATCTTTAATCTACAAATGGCGATCACGGTGGGACCCCCTAGGGTTTCATGTTTTTAATACTTGCTTTACTGATCTATTCCTGTTTTTGTTTTATTTTGCAGGTTTCGAAAATCATGAAATTCGTTGTTCCAGCGAACTAGGGTTTCTGAGGAGTTTGCAGAAAATGCAGCAGACGCAGAGCGGCGTCTGGAAGTCCGATCCGAAACGCAGAGGTGCGTTTCAGCCTGCGCAGACTCCCTTGGGCGTTTGAAGGCAGTTTTACAGAAAAAGCGTAGGCTTCCGAGTAAGTGCGTTTTTTTTTTTCTTTGTTAAACTGTACTTTTTACGTTTTTGGTTTTTCTGTCGTATTCTGTTTCTTTTTCAGATCATTGCTTTAAAATGAACAAAAACTAAGTAATCTGGAAAAGAACAGTTAAGCTGTATATACATTTTTTTTGTTACATTTTTAGTTACATTTTTCTGCATTGCATTATTGGTTGTTGCTTGCATAAAAAAAAAATTGCATACCTAGCTGCATATTAGAATAGCTACGAATTATCTGTTTTAGTTATCTAAGTAGGACTATTGATTGGATGTCAATAGTACTCCTGCCATTGGGTGATTCCGAGCAGAGAAGTGGACTGAACCTTCCGGTTGCTCCTTTGATATCTGATATCATTGGTAGGCAGGGGGTTTTAAACGGTGTACTCCACTTCTTCAGAGGAAATGGCATATTTTCAGTGGCCTCTTGCTTAGATCATTAGAACTTTTGATTTATAGCTTTGTATGTATACATTAGACAACTAAAACACTTAAAATAAAATTCACCGCATTTCATATTGCATTTAAAACAGTAATATCTGGATTTCATCACCATGTATTGCTTGAAGTTTAGTGACGGTGGAATTCATCTCCATCCATTAAACTTCTGCCTCAGACACCATAGGTCACCCCCGAGCAAACTTGCTGGATTTCATCACCAAGTAAGAATCTCGTTGTCCTTTCCTAGCCATAGTTTTTACCTTTTTTTGTGAATAATTCAAGATTAGATCACATGCAAAACTCATAAACCGGACA
This sequence comes from Wollemia nobilis, assembly GCA_028583015.1. Taxonomy (NCBI): domain Eukaryota; kingdom Viridiplantae; phylum Streptophyta; class Pinopsida; order Araucariales; family Araucariaceae; genus Wollemia; species Wollemia nobilis. Next base: position 284,474 of record JAQPPZ010003287.1, on the reverse strand, counting down.
CTTAAAATTTACTACAGATTAAGATCGGAAAATAAGTAATTAACCGCAGGTAAGACACATTGGTTGAAACCTAGGTTGTGACTGTTTTCTGATAATTTCTTTAGTGTAAATTTATCATTCAAGTTTTGCATTCTTCTTTTCAGAATTTGTTTAGATTTATTGCGTTATGGTCTTAACAAGGAATCAATCTAAAGTGTTAAATCTAAATAATCAAATGAATAATTCACAGAACATCCCCACCACCAACATGACCACTTATCCTAGTGAATTTCAAGCAGGTTCGCCTGTAGGTCTTTCACGTCCTTCTACCGTCTATCGCATGGCCATGCCCATGGAGGAAGACAATTCCTGTCATATTACCCACATTGATATGGCCCAAGTGCAAACTCACTTAAGAGATGGCACCGGTTATGTCCTTGAGCCAATCCAAGATTCCCCTATGCAAGATTCTATTTTTCAGCAGGATATTGCATCAACCATACCCGCTGGTTTCACTCATGTCTACACTAACCCTTTTTTTGAGGCTAATGTTGTATCTCGCTCAGCCGGCTTCATCTCCAACATCTTCCCAGATGCTCAATTGTCCTCCTTTGGAGACAAATGTAGTGTCTTCCCGACCACTTTCTCCTCCATTTACCCGGGTGTACACCAATTCTCTCTATGAGGCCGGTGGAACCTCCTCTAGCCATGACCAATTTCAACCCTCTTCTTCCCAAACCATTTATGGTTTCACCCTACCTGGGGCACAGTCTCATCGTTTCTTCCCGTGTACCGCCTACTTCACCCACCTTCATTGCCCCCGCTACGCAGCCTCCCGTGACTACCATGGCAGCCTGCCCTCCACCTTCATCCAATCATCCCACATCCCTTGGGTTAGAAATTAATAAGGTTAGGCAGTACCTCGACAAGTTGCTTCAAAAACAACAACAACAAAATGCCCAACCACCTGTAGTAGTAAATCCTACACCCCAACCAATTTCAATCCAGCCAGCTTTTCTTAGCTCAGGCCCCACTTGGGTACCCCAATCTTCGATGGTGTCCATTCCTACCCCACCTTTCTCCCAACCCAGTCCAGCTTCATCATTCACCCCAATCACCTTCTTTCCGGTATCATCCATACCAACAACCTCGTCCATTCCACACCGCCTAATCCAGGCAATTTCATCCCATCTCATCATTTTTCCACTCCTCCATTGCATCATCATAATCATCAAACGAATCAAAATTTTCATGAAGATTCTCGACTCCATGCTATGCAACAACAGATTGACAACCTTATGCTCAACATGCCCGGCTCATCTAGTCAGAAACCTACGCTAAGGTCGTTGATCAATCAACCAATTCATCCTTCGGTACCTTCACCGCCATATCCGACCGATTTCACATTACCGAAGTTTGACAAATTTCGAGGAACTGAGGATCCTCACGAACATGTGAGCTCATTCATGCATGCCTGCTTTAGAATCCAAAATAATGACGCTCTTATGCTCGGAACTTTTCCTCAGACATTAGGAGGAGATGTTGTACAATGGTACAATCATTTACCTCACCATAGCATTTATGCTTACGAGCAATTGATTAATCTATTTTTAGAACGATTCTCCCTAAATGTACAAAGGAAAGTCTCATTGTCCGACTTATACAAGCTCAAGCAACATGACGATGAGACTGTTTATGACTTTGGAAACCGTTGGAGGGCTATCATTAATAAATTGCCATTCTCCCTACCAATGGAGGAGTTAACCAAAATTTTCACCCTGAGTTGTCTAAAACCTATCTCTTGGTTACTCCAATTACAACAATACAGGACTTTTGAAGAGGCTTTGGCCCAAGCAAGTATCATAGAAGACATTAAAGTCCAAGAGGGTGTTTTAAAACCCCGTAGAAAAGAATGGCAACAAAAGGGCCAACAACGAAATAATAATTATGGCCAAAACAAACAAGCACAGGCTAGTACAGCCTCAAATGTTAACCAAGTTAATCAAGTGGTGGCGAGCCAGCCCGTAATGGCTCAACAACAACAAGTAATGCAAAGTCAACCGCAACCAATTGCTTATCATGCGGTACCCGCCCCTCCTCAACCAGCTCACAATACTGGGCCAACCATGGAAACTCGACCTTGGCAAACAAATCGTCCCAAGCGACAGTTCACACCTTTAGATGAACCATATGCGGTCATATTCAACAAGTTATATAGCACAAATCAGTTAACTTTACCTGAGTTTAAACCTTTAGAACCATCTAGAAGGGGGAAGTATTACAAGGAGTACCTATTTTGTCCTTATCATAGGCAAAATGGACACGATATCAATAATTGTACAACTTTCAAACATGTGATCCAAGATCTTATTGAGATTGGAGCCATTAAATTGGATAGCCCCTTAGCCCAACAAAATCAAAATCTTGGTGTATTTCAAACACCCCTTCCACATCGGGAGGAAGCTCCAACAACTTCAGGGGGAGTAACTCAGGTAACTCCTCCTAATCAAGTCAACCATGTACAACAATACCAAGGTTTTGTGGGTACTATTAACGTAGTAACCCGGGGTCAAAGGGCGAACCAACCAAATCAGGTCGAACCACGACCACCTGTACAAACCCCCAGTCCACCTCATGTAACAGTGACCCAACGACATGCTAGTACTTCTCAACAACCGCTAAATCATTCTACTCAACGCCAACGACCCATCATGTCATTGAGTAGCCGATTAACTACCAGCTTAAAAATGGCTTCCGCCAAGTTATCGATCTATGACCTCATTCAACAATCTCCCCCGCATAGAGAGGCATTAATGGAAATATTAAAGTCAATCGAGCTTCAAACTCAAGATACTAATGCCTTCAACAACTTTGTGGGGAGTATTCAAACATGCATGGAGCCCTCCATCACTTTCTATGATTTTGAAATCAAACCTTTGTCAACGGAAAGTATAGATCCTCCACTGCATATCATGGCCAAGATCGATCACAAGCCATTCAAGAGAGTCTTAATTGACACCGGTTCCTCAATCAATATCATTACAACATCGGCGTTGAGTCATCTAGAGCCGTCGCCATCCCTTATCACCAAGTCGACTTTTACTCTTAAAGCATTCAATGATGCTTTATCTTCCACGGTTGGCACGGTTATCTTGCCCATTGAGGTAGGGGCCCGAACTTTGCATACCTTGTTTCACATCTTGGAAGGGTCCATGGCATACAATGTATTGCTTGGACGGCCTTGGCTTAGGGAGATGAGATGTGTCCCTTCTATACCGCATCAATGTCTAAAGTATGTATATGAGGGACAGGTTCATTGTGTACCTGCTGACATTGAACCCTTCAAACATTGCAACTATGTCTCAAATCCTTATGAGATTGTGTTGCCATCCACTCATCTTTTCTTGACCCCATCTACTTCTTCTATACCATCTTCTTCTAAAGCTCCCATTCCCGAGGAGCTACCCATCATATCGCAACCATCTTCCTCTTCCGCTATTCCATCTCATTCACCACTTTCTTCATCTCCTAATCTTCCTTCTTCTTCATCGGTGACCACATGCACATGTGGCCATGACCAATCATCTCTTTCCACGTCATTACCCCCTTCTTCTACACCTTCTTCAACATCACCTATTATTCCTCCATCTTCCCAACCATCACCAGCTGATGTTTCACAAGTCAATGAAGCATCAACCCAACCAAATCCTTCCAATTCTTCTATCCCACATTCTTCTATTCCATCATCTAGTCCATCTCCCTCCCAAGTCAAGGTCCATCTAACTGATGCAGGTATTGGTGAGTATGCCATCCAAGATGTCCACATCACACCGTTCAATGTGCAAAAAGTTAAAGATTTTGGTCGTCCACATGACCAACATTTATCCATTGGATCGGTTTATAACATGGGTTCTATGCCAAATTCCATTAATTTTGTATATGGGGGAATAGAGTCATCTTCTAGTACTACCACCATACTAGAACCCAAGCATCCAGTCCCCGCCAATATCGAAAGGATGGAGGGTTTTCCCTCTCGCTATTTCCACAGACATAATTGGCAGCAATTTGGCCTAGGTCGATACGAGCAAGGGGTAACTGAACGCATCGATATGCCATACCGGAGACCCACTGAGCGTTTTGGTCCGGGCTACCAACCACTTCCATCCCTTTCTTCTTTTGAACAAGCTTTTCAAAGCATTAATCTTAATTCGGAAGAAGAAATCCTCCACCCCGACGAATCCGAAGATGAAGCCTATGAAGAATTTGACATCATGTCAAATGGTGATGAATCCGAAGAAGAGTCGGCGCCCATTGTTCCCCTCACTGAACAAGACGAGTTTTATCTCCAATTGTTCCCTCTCCAAGAGGCCATCTTTCGCTTGCTTCTTCCACAAGAACGAGGTGAACCACCCCCTCCGCCACATCCATAAGCCATAATCCAAACCTGTATTATATGTATATACTAAAATAGTGGTTTTCACCACTACCAAAAAAAAAAAAAAATCAGAAAATTCCCAAAAAAAAAAAAAAAAATCAAAATATATAAAAATACTTTATTGCTTTATGTATGTGTGTAATAGTGGTTTTCACCACTACAAAAAAAAAAAAAAAAAAAAAAAAAAAACTGAAAAACTATGTTGTTTTGCATTTCAGGTCTTCCGAGGTCTTCACCGGTTTTCCCTTCCATTCCGCCCATCCTTTCTTCCATAAGTCGACAATGAATTTTGAAGACTTATTCACCCCGCTCCATAATCCATATGATCCGGATAAGCCAATCCCGATCAACCCAAACCTTGATTGACATGGATCGGATTTCATCTCCTCCATCTATTTCAGAGTTCATCCTTTCCGAGGAATTGTTAAGGGCTTCCGCCAACTACATTCCTCCTTCACCTCCACATTCACCTTCATCTTCTAAGCCAGAGGTCTTCCAGGCAGACATAGACGAGAGCAAGGCACAGGAGCTTGATGACATTTTAGATGACATAAATCCGATCCCTACTCCCCATCAGCTTGAGGAAGGTTCCCACATGTCTATTGAAGAAACTATCGATGTAGACCTTAGTCCAGACCAAGATGGCACCCAAATTATGAAACCGGCTAAAAGTCTATCATCGGAGGAACAAGAGCAAATGATTGCTCTACTCAAGCGGAAGAAGGAGATATTTGCATGGTCTTACAAAGACATGCCAGGCCTAGACCCTAATTTGGTTGTCCATAACCTCACCTTACAAAAAGATGCTAAACCTGTCAAACAGAAACTTAGGAAAATGCATCCTACCGTGGCCCTCATAGTTAAATCGAAGATTCAGAAACTTCTGGATGTTAAATTTGTCGTCCCGATTGATTATCCTGAGTGGCTTTCTAACATGGTACCCGTTCGCAAGCCTAACGGGGGAATACGTGTTTGCACCGATTTTTGAGATCTAAATAAAGCGTGTCCTAAGGATGACTTTCCTCTTCCAAACATTGATACTCTTGTCGACACCTGTGCTGGTCATGAAATGCTTTCGTTCATGGATGGATTTTCAGGATACAACCAGATTCGAATAAACCCTGAAGATCAACACAAAACAACATTTACCACACCTTGGGGAACTTTTTGTTACAGGGTGATGCCCTTTGGCCTTAAGAACGCAGGTGCAACCTATCAACGAGCCATGACTTATATTTTCCATGATTATATGCATAAGATTATCGAAGATTATGTGGATGATTTATTGGCAAAATCTAAAACTCGACAAGAGCATTTTGATGTATTGGAAAAAGTTTTTGATAGACTTCTAGAGCATAAAGTAAGGTTGAACCCTAAGAAATGTGTCTTTGGTGTTACCTCAGGCAAACTCCTAGGTTTTATTATCTCTAAACGAGGTATTGAGGTGGACCCAAACAAGGTCAAAGCCATTATGGAAATGTGTCCCCCAACTAATTTGAAGGAGTTGCGTAGTTTGCAAGGAAAGATTAATTCAATCCGTCGCTTTATTGCACAACTTTCTCGATAAATGTAGGCCATTTTGTCACCTACTACAAAAGGGGGTACAATTTTCATGGATAGATGAATGTCGTAAAGCCTTTGATGACATCAAGCAGTACTTAGCGTCTCCGCCAGTCTTAGCTCCGCCTCGTCCAGGGGTCCCTTTCAATCTTTATATCTCAACAACGGACTTTGCCTTAGGGACAATGCTTGCACAAAAGAATGAACAAAATCGTGAGCAATCTGTCTATTATATTAGTCGAACATTGGTAAGCTATGAAACCCGATATGCTTATGTGGAAAAGTTGTGCTTAGAAGTGGTTTTTGCCACTAAGAAACTTCGTCATTATATGCTTAGCCATACAACATATGTCATAGCTAGAGAAAACCCTCTGCGTTATATGATGTCTCGCACTTATAATAACACTCGTACCGCTAAATGGATAATGTTGCTTACCGAATTCGATCTTGAATTCATTAGCCAAAAATCTGTTAAAGGTCAAGTTATAGCCGATCAACTTGCGGAAGCTCCACTACCTAGTGATCATCCTTTGATTATTGAGCTCCGAGATGATTCGGTATTTGCTATCACCGAACAAGAAGAGGACATCATTCCGGAGGAAGATGTTGACATCACGCTATTCTTTGATGGCTCTAAGTGCACGAAAGGTCAGGGCACCGGAGTTGTGTTTCATACACCTCAAGGGATTCCCATCCCTTTATCATTCAAACTAGACTTCCAATGCACCAATAATACAGCAGAGTATGAAGCCTTAATTTTAGGTCTTCAATCAGCCATAGCTATGAGCATTAAGCGTATTCGGATATTTGGGGATTCTCAACTCGTGGTTAAACAAATTACAGGGAGAATACCAAGCCAAAGAACCTACCATTAAGCTTTATCATGATGTAGCAATGAAGTTGCTCTCTAAGTTTGATTGGTATGAGATCACTAGTTTGCCTCGTTCGACTAATAGATTTGCGGATGCCATGGCCTCTCTTGGATCATTGATTCCAAAGGACTCCCTTGGAGAGGTACAGACCCTAATCATTTCCACAATCTCTAAGTCTCGCAATTGTCCGTGCTGAGTCTAAGGATGAAAAAGATGTTTGCTTTATCCATTCGGATCCATATGAGCCTTGGTCTAGTGAGATAGTAGCCTTCCTCAAGTTTGGAACACTCCCATCTGATTTGTCTCGAATTGCCCGCCGCTGTTTTAAGCAAAAGGCAGCTCGTTTTGTTCTTTTGGGGGATGTGTTGTATAAACGTGGATATGATGGAGTACTCCTCCGTTGTCTAGAAGCAGGTGAAACACATAGAGCTATTGCTGAAGCCCATGATGGTACTTGTGGTGGTCATTTTAGTGGAATGGCCATTGCGAAGCGTATTTTACGTATGGGGTATTATTGGCCCACTATGGAACAAGATTGTTGCAAATATGTTAAACAATGTAAAAAGTGTCAAGAACACGCTAATTTAACCCATATACCATCACAAGTTTTACAGCCCATCCAAAGCCTTTGGCCCTTCTCACAATGGGGTCTCGATTTAATTGGCAAGATTTCACCTGCCTCTTCAGGACAACATACTTTCATCATTACAACCACTGAATACTTCACAAAGTGGGTTGAAGCTATTCCTCTAACCAGTACTGACAGGTCCTAGAATTGTGGAGTTTATACTTCACCATATCATTTGTCATTTTGGTATTCCCTCTAAAATTATTTCTGATAACGGCAAGTCTTTTAAGAATAAGGATGTTCGAGCTCTTTGCGAAAAGTATAATATCCAACATAGTTTCTCAACTCCTTACTACCCACAAGCCAATGGACAAGTTGAAGCTTCCAATAAGACCATAATTGCTATTCTTAAGAAACTTGTTAAAGAAAATCATAAAGATTGGCATACACAAATCCCCTTAGCATTATGGGCTTACGTAACAAGCATCGGGAACTCCCATTGGGGCAACGCCATTTTCTTTGGTCTATGGAGCTGAAGCAATCATGCCTCTTGAGCTCGAGATCCCTTCCTTGCGAATTTCTTTGCAGGAATTTATCGATGATGATACTCGCTAGACAAGCACGTCTTGATCAACTCACACTCATAGATGAAAAACGAATCAATGCTTTAGAGCATTTGCGAGTTTATCAAGACCGATTGAAACGTGCTTACAATGCCAAAGTTCATCTAAGAGAATTTCAAGTAGGGGATCTTGTCCTTAAAGAGAATCAACAAAACACCAATGCATTGCCGCATCTTCGAGATAAATTCGCGGCTAATTGGTTAGGTCCATATATGGTCACCGAAAGAGTGGGCAATGGAACTTATAGACTTGCCAGCTTTAGAGGGAGAGGAAGAACCCGAACCACTTAATGTTATACACTTGAGGGCATTCTACGCATAGTTTGAATTTTATATGTACATATATACATGGCTTGTACAACAAAAAAAAAAAAAAAACAAATAAAATAAAAAGAATTTGCATTTCATTGCTAGTTGCATACATCTCATTCAAAAACATTGCATTTCATGTGCATACATCTCATTGAAAACCATAACATTTCATTTTCAGCCATAGTTGCATATCATGTTAGAGACCATTCTATCTTTTGGATATAAAATTTGGTCAAGCAAAAGTCATGTTGCCTTAATCAAGGGCACCTTCATAAAATCCATCAAACCGAATTGTCATTCGTACACCCATTTTCCATTTGCACATATTTACATTGCCAAAATGTTTTCAATCACTCAGCCATTCCTAGTGTTTTAAGCAAACTTCGAAATGCATGTCAAAGTTCTCTAGGGCCATATCACAAATTACACTAAATAAAATCTTGAGTATTGGGAAATGATTTCAAAAGCGGTCTTGAACCTATCACATTTTCACATCTTAAAAACATCTTGTGTCAAAGAGAGATAACACCATCCTTGGGTTGTGCCTTGAAGTGAAAAGGGTAATCCTCGTTTGTCCTATCATGCAAACATAGTCCATAAAATAGTGGTTCTTACCACTATCACAAGCAATCACAAAATATAAATATAAACAGAGTAGTAAGGATAGGGTAAAATTCTCATCATACTTCGGTTGAGAATCCGATTCCCCAAAGCTCTAAGGAAATGAACATTTTTCACACACCACTGATCCCAAATAAGTTGTAAGGATCGTACTACTTGTCCAGTCAGACGGATAGGTAGTCATCCCAAAGGCTTACAAAGGTCAAAAACAACATGGACTATGGAGTTAACCTTCACCGGGGCTATAGACGCTTGACTGGCAGTGGAGTATACTCATTGCGTGGCGACATGTCTCTCCTCAAAAAGAGACCTCTGAATGCTCATACGGACAAACTAGCTTCGGGGTCTTCTCCATAACAGGGTTACCTAATTTATGCAAGATGAGGTTAATGAACACACTTGCACACACACAGGTTTTTGATTGCCTAGAGTCACTACCATGCTTCCGATTTGGTTAATGAACTCGCATGCACACACATTTGGTCCTAGTTGAATTAGGAAGTGTTAGTAAGTTTGTTTGATACCACTAGCATGTTTGAGTCTTTGTAAAACAGTCTTCCATATCAACCTCCATATCACCCTCCATATCTTCTTCCATATTCATGTCATTCCATACGTCATCCATTCACAAGCCACCAAGTTCGGTGCCCCTGATTAAACAATTATGATAACAGTTCGCTAAATCTAACTATCTAAAAGTATGAGTGCTTCTTAGTGCATATTTCATTTACTTAGTCTTGCATTAATCATCCGATTTACTATCTTTACTTAGTTTGCTTAATCATCATGATTTGTATGTTATATACTTAGTCTCGCATTAATCATCTATAAGTTTGCATTCCATTCCATCACATATGCATCAAAAACATTAAAACATATAAAAACATGCATCACAAAAACATAGGCATTCACACAAAAGAGAGTAAAACACCAAATAAATAAAAGCCATGTATATATATGTATAAAGGACAAACTGTACAATGAATGCCAAAAGGCTACAATATACAATAGAGCACCAAGGCTCATAAAGAGTGCATCTAAGCACTAAGCTAACCATCAAAAGAGGACCCTTGAGACCTAGTAGGAGCCCTAGACCTAGTGGTGTGCCTAGACTCACTACGCCTAGAGACAGAGGAGGATGGAGGATCATGCAACACAATGTGATGCCTAAACAATGTGTCCTCCAGAGCCTCAATGTAACGAGTCCTAGACCTAAGCCTAGCTATGTCTATCCCGTGTCGTCGCTCCCGCTCCACTAGCTCTGCCTGGAGTCTCGTCACCCTGTCATCCTGGGCACCCTGGTCGCTCCATCCAAGTTCGCCTTAGTGGCCATCCTCTCCTCTTGAGCAGCTAACAGGGCATCCCTCTCCCTCCACCCGCAGCTATCCTCTCGTCCCGGCAGCCTAGCATAGCATCGCGCTCGCTATCTACTCGTTTCTCGTGCCCGCTAGGGGGTACCTCCCTAGCCTCTCTTGTGGCCTCTCCTAGGCCCTCTCTCCCCCCCCCTTATGAGGAGACCCCAACCCCCTCTCCCCTCTCCTTCGTGGGATCCCCGCTCTCCGTCCGGATCTCCCTCCAGTCATCCCCAAACACCTTGGCCATCTTCGTGGCCCTATCTCGTCCAACCTCCACCCGCGCCCCTCCACGGGCACCTTGAGGATGCGGTATACATCCTCAAGCGTCACCGTCATCTCTAGCTGGAACGTCCCCCGATCTGGATCCCACCTCTCGGCCAAAGCCGAGAGGTACCCCTCATCCGCCCGAACTACCTCCAATCGGGCTGCCTCCGCTAGCCCCACTGCATCCAATATCTCCCAGTCTTCCTGGGACAATGACCTCCTCATCCCCGGAATGATAGGGGAGAATCGGTGTCGTGCCTCTAACACCCTAAGCTGCAAAACAACAAAACAAAAATTTGTTACAAATTTTTCAAAAAAAAAAAAAACACATAATAAGTACTTGCTTAAATGAACAAATACCTCACTGGCTGCACTGGCGCGTCCGCTCCCATCTCCGCCATAGCTCCCACGTGCTTCACTCTCCCACACAACCTTTCACTCCACTTCACTCCACTCCCTCACACCCCCTTTTTTTTCCTTCCCCCAAAAAAAAGGGGGGGGGGGGGGGGGAAAAAAAAAGGGGGGGTTTTTGCCAACCACAAACGCAGACCGGCGTTTGGTGTCAGTATTGAATAAAGGAACAAAACTTACAAAATTGAAGCTTACCTCCTCCAAATTTCATCAAATTGCATTCATCCATTCTTCTTATCATAATAAAACATTTTGTGAAGGTTACAACAGTTTTGGACACAAATTTTGTCATTTCGCTCAAAAAGCGCATCATTCATCATTGTTTTACAAATTGGGTTAAAAATATTCAAAACCTTCACAAAATTAACCACATTCATCAATTCTTCCGATCTATCGTCAATTTCATTCTTCTTTCATCATGCATATTTTTGCCAAATCAAATTAAAGTAAACCTCGTATCTAGTGGTATATTCTATCACCTTGGCGATTGCAGCGATTTGAATCCATGCAATTCGGTAAGAGGATTAAACCACCATAAGGACACTTACCATTTATCATCATCAATTATTTCACTGTTTGAAAATTGGAAATCAATTTTGGGTATTCTACTTTTCAAGTGACCTCATACCAAGATTAATTTGCTCAACAGTTGTCATTGATGGCCTAGTTCATGGGGCCTTAAACATGGACAATCTTTCATATCGTCATTATTTTAAGTCTTGCTAGAGATTGTGGCTACCTAGGTTGATTGGTTCCGACCCGAGGAATTATCCATACAATCACTAGGAGCATCTCTAAGTTCGGACTCTTTCATGCATCTTTCATCTCTGCATATCAATGGCGCCAACAAGGCAATTTCATCAACAGTATGGATTCACACACAGGAGTTGGGGCATCCGTTATCAATTTCTAATTTTCCTATAGTGGAATTCATCTTACATGATCATGGAATTTACAGTTTGGCAAAAATCCCTTTATAACCGTTGGGGCAAAAAACGGTCCATCTTTCACATCACTCATATCGTCTTCAATCATATTCTTTTCTGGTTTGTACACCAACCCCTTTTCTGTTGGGACATAAACAGATGGTGCATGCACCAACCCTTTTTTTCACCGTTGGGGCAAAAACGGTTCATTATCTTCCGAATTTCTTCCAATTGGCTTGTGAGAACCATTCTCGCTCGCCAATTGAGGGGGTAAGCTGAAAAATTTTAAATATTCTTTTATTCTTTGGTCTTCAAAGTTGTGCTTTAGTCTTGAGAGAGAGTTGCGTCTGATCCAGCTTTTCAGGTGTCTTAAGTTTTTGTGCTACATTGTGTCTTCACACAAAGCAGCTCAAAAAGGGGCATCTGTAGACACCAAAATCCAGCCACTTGTAAGTCATCTATACCTTCCTGCCAGCCACGTGTCAGTCATCCATCCTTCCCGCCATTATTTGGCCCAAATCCACACTTTCCCACCATTATTTGGCCCAATTTCACTTTTCCCGCCATTTTTCATCCCCAAATTTATTTAAATTAATATTTATATATATATTTTAATATATTTTAATATATATATAAATAAAGTTTAAGTGATTTAATCTGAGCCGTCCATCCTTCATTTAATCTCATCCGTCCATCCATCTTAATCCGTTTCACAACCTAGATTTATTCTCTACCCTTGGATCCACTTTAATCTTAGCCACACGTTCAAAGTGTCGTTAAAACCCTAAAGTGTGCCCTAAGAGTAGATTATAAATTGAGTCACCTTGATGGCTCAAACCCTATCTATCTCTTCGGCTAAACCTACTTATCTTCCCTATCTAAGTCTGGAGTTGGCTATTGCTGTTAATCCTGAGTCTTCTGAGTCTTCTACGGCCCTAAGTCTGAACTAAACCCTTTCGCCGCATCCATCGCCGCCGCCTGGTCTCGCCGCGTTAACAAGAAAAGGTATAGATTCGTCTAAAGCAAGTAATCTTTCTTTATGTATTAATCTTGTTGAATTCTGCATTCTGTTTATTTTTATTTCATAAATCTAGGGTTTTAGACTATTTTCGAGGGCTCACACAGTGGAGCCCTCTTATTAGTTTCTAACTCTTTGATAATTTTAATGTGTGCAGGATTCTAGTGGTAGATCTGATTTGTTGATAGCAACTGCTTAGCTCGGAGTGGTCCGAGCCAAAGGATACAACGAAGCCCACTCATTCTGTTGAGGTTAAGGATACATTCTTCGGAGACGCCACCACATTGTGCCAACTAGGGTTTCGGAGAACCCTAGCACAAATTGTAACTTTGTATCACGAAAAGGGTTACAAGCCCTGTTGTACTTAAAAGGAGTTTCTAAACTCCATTGATTAATAAAAATCATTCATTTTGTACAACTGTTCTGCATTCCTTTATTGTGATTTCTTTATTTCTGTTTGGCGTTGTATCTTTAATCTACAGGAACCAACCATTGAAAAACTATAGAAGCAAGTGTAAACTTATGGTAATAGATAGATGAGTCTTGTAGAAAGAAGAGTGTTAATCAGGTCAGTCCTAATGGTTCTATTTATATATTAGCTCTTAGTTTACCATACTTCTAAAACTATCCTACAATATTTTGATGGAATAATCAAGAATAAATGAAAAAAGTTCCACATGGCCAACTAGGACTCAATTACTATAGGGAAAAATAAAGGTAGCCTTAGAATAGTGAATACTAAAATTATCAATAAATCTCTAGGAGCTAAACTATTGTGGCATTTATCTTAGTCTTTATACTTCTCTTGGAAAAGGATCTTGAAAGCTAAATATGCAGACTCTGTGTCAATATTACATATTTTAAGAAACATAAACATAAAACCTAGAGCTTCTCTAATTTGGAAGCATATAGTAGAAGCCAAATATTTTATTCATAGCAAGGTCTCCTTGATCCCAGGAGATGGTTTACAAATAAATTATTGGTTTAATCCTATTCTTGGTAAGCCTCCCTTAGCAGCTATAGTTCATCCCTTAAGCAAAGCTTTAACATTTACAAATATCCAATCTTAATAATCTCTTGCATTAGAATAGGACCATTTCAAGAAAAAAATAGCAACATGAAACTATTAAGACAACATTGTCCAGATAAGCTTTTTTGGAAGAGATATTAACAAATCAAGATACTATACTATTCAAAGTGGTACTCAATTGCAACTAGATGAAGATTCCAAAAAAGGTTGGTATCTATTTGCAAAATAAATTTACCTCCTAGAATTCAAATCTTTACCGGGTTGGTCTTACAAAATAAGATTGTAAAAGGATATAATCTTAAAAATGTGAATATATTGGATCCCTGTGTGTGTTCTAAATGAATTAAGAATAGTGACACCATGCCTAACCTATTCTTTGAGTGTAAATTAGTTATTTTAATATGGATTCAAGTAGCCAATCAATTGGCATCTCCCTTGTCATATTCCTTGAATATAGAAGAGATCCTACTTAATTGGAAATCTACATACAAATAGGGCCTAATAGGGAAGCCACTAATTACATTTCTTTGGACAACAATACCTTTCTTTGTCATTTGGAATATTTGGAAAGATAGAAATACATTGATATTTGAAGGTAAAGATGAAAAAACAATGCTCTCTTTAAAAGAACAATCATAGGAATAGTTACTAGTTTGAAATTAGTCTTTAAGAATAAACAAATATTGAATGCTCAAGAATTAAATCTAATTATTCAATATGATATTCAAGCCTTTGTTTCAACCAACATGAGCATTCCTACTTTTACTCCTCCAAATATTCTTCTTCTTGCTTTGTTATTTTATGGGGCATCCAAGGCAAATAAAAGCATAATGGTATTAGGGGGTGTGATCATGGCAAAAGGAAAATTACCTTCTATCAATTACTACATCAATTTAGGTGCCACTTCTAACAATATTATGGAGGTGTTGGCTTGTGAAATGGGAGTGAAATAAACAATAAATCAATAAATAATAAATATTTATATCTATGGAAACTCTACCCTCATTATAAAATCTATATCTAATGAGAAAGAAGTTAACTCTCTTGAGCTTCACATCATCTTGAATATAAAAAATATGCTCAACCAACAGTCTACTCATGTCCAATTTTTCAAAATTCAAAGGGAATTTAATAAAAAAGGAGATGCACTCATCAATAACACTGTAAGACAAGAGCATTTTATTCTTAGAATCCTAAGGGAAAGAGATCAACAATAGAGGAGTGGAGAACAATCAACATAACATATGCAGATTCTAAAAATACTTAAGACTTTGGCTCCTTTATTTTTGGGGGGAATCTAAAATAATTTGATGCTCCTATATCTGACTCATAGTATAAGTTCCAAAATTTTGTCTGAGCTATAAAGTCGCAAGCGCTAAATTTTCTTACTATCTTAAGTGTTGAATTTCTTAAAATATTATGAGCATAAAATATTTTATAGACTCACATCAAAATTTTTATTTTGGTGACATTTATTTGAGTGATGTCTTCTTGTATTTTGTATTATGGTGTATTTCAAAAAACATTAACTCTAGCTTCTCTATTTTTTGGTGCTTAGGGATTTTCTAGCATCTCTAATATTTCTAGTGCTTGTGTAAATTCTAGAACTCCTATGGATTTTGACACCCTTGCTATCTATAGAGTCTCTAATTGCTCTCTTGTTAAAACTTTGTTATTTATTCTTTGTTGTTCCTTCTTTTAGATAGTTTCTCCAAGTTATGTATTGGATAAACTTGTTTTGCTCTCATTAATATAAATTTCATTTTCTTAGAATATATATATATATATATATATATATATATATATATAGATGTATAGATATATAAAATGTACAACATTTTTAAACTTAAAATGTTAAATATTAACATTTAAAAAGCTATTAAGGACTTAACTTGTACATCTTTTCATTACTTGCAATTTTGAAAATGCTAACAACATTAGCAAGTACAACAATGAAGACTTTGGAACACTAAATAGGAGGTTCAAACCTAGAATCCTACAGGGGTAGGATTATATACCATGCTTTTGTATGCTTTTATGGAAATCCAAATAAGCAATAACGATGCATACATACTGAAATACATCATCCCATATAGCTTATGGTCTCGTGTGGATGTTGAAAACAACTTTTCTTTTCCTTTTTGTTTAAATATTACCACCTAATGAATGGAAATATTTAATATGATTTAAATTATCAATAATGACAATATTTAATATAATTTAAATTCTCAAAAAAAATCACATAGTGCCTAAAAGAAAACTATGGAATAAAAAGGAAGACTTAAGTATACTAGAAAAGTATAAAGCAACAATGTATATAATCTATGAGGAGTTTCAAACTAGAATTGGAAAGTAGGTAGGCCTTTTAGAATGTTATATAAGTGACATAGGGGTTAAACAAGGATGCTCCTTATTCCCTACCTTTTTTTTGTTGGTCTTATTTGGTTTATATATTGACAAATTAGAAAAATGGGTAAATCTATATGGAGGAAATAGTATTTTTTTGGTAAGATGTATGGTGAGGCTTCTTTTATGCATATGATTTCATTTTGATTACAAGGTCAACACAAGATTTAAGAGAGAATTGACTCTAGAGAACTTATACAAGGAAGTAGGTATGCAAGTAAATACTATCAAAACCAATATCATGGTTTTCTCCAATTAGAGGAAAAAATAATTAAATTTATATTTTGAAGGGGTTATTTTGGAAGAATTAACGAAGTACAAATACCTTGGGATAGGCTTTAATAATACACTCAATTATGAAATATGTAGAATAAAGAGAACATTGGAAGCATGAAGTGCACTTTAATATTATAAAATACAAGCAAAGAGATTGAATTATGGGATTGGAAGACTATCTACTTTCATTTGGGATACTAGGGATACCAATGATGTTGTATGGGTGTGGTGTATGGCCTAGTAACACATCAAACACAAAATGGAGGTAAATAGAAAGGATCCATAGGCAATGATTACAAATAAATTTATAGAAAAATAATAAGTTCCATATAAGATTCTTCTAGCAAAACAAGTACCTTCCTTATAGAGGTAGCTCCTATGGTTCATCTTCTAGAATATTTAAAAATTTGAACAAATAGGTGCAAAAAAATGACCTAAAAATATAATATAATAAGATCTAAATAAAAGGAAAATATGGATGAAGTAAAACAAGTGGATGAACAAATGTAATCAATATCTAACTAAGAATAAAGGCAAAAAGGTATTTGTCAAGGGAAGGAAAAAGTAGAACAACCCTATGTGAAAAGAAGTTAAGAAAAAAGAGAAAATATTATCTTGTTGAATTTAATCTTACATACAATCATTACCAAAAGGTATATATAGGTTCAAACATAAATTGAAGACCAAATATGATCATGGCACAACAAAGAACCAACTCATACCAACTTAAATGTGAAATAGAAATATGAAAGAGATCTAAAACAAAATAAAATTATAGAATATGTACTTGTTGTACTTTAGGGGTAGTTGATACATGGAAGCATCTTATTTTGGAATGTAAGGCACATAGTGGTACTCGAGCTATCTATGTTGATATTGTAGTAGCAAAATCATTACAAGAATTTTTTAAAAGGTATAAAATAGAGAAATTAGTAGATATCAACATCAAAAGCAATTATAAAAAACCTTATTTTAGTAAATTAAAAGGATTTCATTAAGAATCGGGTTTTAAGGATCCCAAAACCTTTGTACAAAAATAGCATAGATTGCTAGAAATAGAACAAGAAACCAATGGAAGACACAACCCCAAGCCTAGAACACTAGAAAGTATAATGGGGTATGCAACCCCGCTCGAAAAGCAAGAGGAAAGAAGAAAGGGATACTACCCAAGTAAAACAAACCACAAAACAGACGAACAGGCTCCACGCAAGGTTGTCATAAAAATAGAGTAGAAAGTGTCGAGGAAGTTAGTCCTCAATGACTTCCTCATCATCATCCTTGTCCTCATCCTTCACTTGATCCTTGGGCTCCTTGACTTCAAACTTGTCCTCATCTACTGAATAGGTCTCAGTATCCTGCCCTATATGCTCACCAAATAAGAGCATGTGGAGGGCCTCCCTCAGGTTAATGATGGAATTTACCATAGAATTCATCATGCTTGTCATTGTGGATATGATGAATTCCTTCAGCAATCTGACTTCATCATCTGCATCCTCATCATCAACCTTGATTTCTATCACCTTATGTTTACCTTTCACAGACTGGTCTTGTACGCAGGCTTATTTTCTGATAGATCCTTCAACTCTATCAAATTTTATGCTTTTATTTACCCTTATTTCATGCACAACTTCAATAGACTTTCTTTTCCTTCTAATAGGGACAAGTAGGTAGGGGGGCCAACATATTTCATAGTTGGACTAGGTTTACTCAAGGAAGGAATGGGGTGGCCTAGGGACTATTATTTAGGATATAACTGTAGATGACTTTGAAAATCACTTGGTGGGATGGAAGGTCATGACTTTGAAAATCACCTAAATTGATGAGGAAATAAGGGATATTGATGGGATTCACTTCGTAGAAATGGTTTACAAAAGCTAAGTGGAAACAACACAGGACTTTCTTAGGATCATCAACAGTGATGAATTACATTATGGGTTTCATCACATCGTTTGATGGTGTGAGGAGATCATTCCTGAAAATACCCTATTTTGCCCCTTTGAAGATTTTTCATTATCCTTGAACTCTTTCAAATCAACTTCCCAATTGTGCTTCTCTCGGTGGATAGAACACCCTTTCGTTGTTTTCCCTATGATTGTGGACATGAGATTTATGTCAATGTGAAAGCTCCTCCTACTTACTATGATGAAGCCATTCTCCCAAGTCTCCAAGATGGCCATGGTTATGTCAATTTTGTCAACGTCAAACTTGTTGAGAAAGGGAAAAAATTTCCTCTCAACCAAATTTTTTTTGACCAAGATATCACACTCAATCTTACTTAGCTCAACAAAACTCATGTTGGGAAAAATTTCAAGGATGGGGAAAAGACCAGTAGGGTTGAGGATAGAAGGAAAGAAATTTTGGGTGGGAAACACTTGCACTCTGCACCAATGAGCAAGAGGAGAATTTAAAGGGGGCAAAAAATTGGTTTTGAGGAGAAAATAAATTGGGACCTTCCAAATGAACAAAGAGCAATTAGAGTAGGAACAAGTAATAGAGAAAATCAGAGTGTTTGTGTTTGATTTATGGAAAAAACCCAATAAAATTGGGTAGTTTTCTGAGATTTGTCGTTGTTACAATCTACAAAGCACTTTGAGTTTGGTAATGAAGATTTCATTTTCCCATTACTTTTTTGTGATTACCTAATGAGGGAGTATCATAAGGGATATTTTGAATATTAGTGATGATTATCCCTTGTCCTTCACTCTTATTGGGTATTGCACTGCAAAATTTGCTTTTGGAATATGAAAAATCATCGACACTACCAATGTTTACCCCTTGGGAGATGTGCTCCAAAAATTGATGCAAAATATTAGACAAAGAACCATTGCATCATCCTATGATGACCAGCTAAATTTGAATTGAATTGCTATTGGAAATTAGACCTTTGAATTGAATCTATCTTGGAACTGATTGTTATTTTGTCCAATGGTGGTGGAACGTTGAGGAAAGAGGTGATTAAGGTTCTTAGAGTAAATTTATTTATGAAGCAGCCCACTATTGGAATTTGAAGTGCAATCTGAGTCACTAAACATGAAAAAAGAAAATTTCCACAATTTAAAAAATTATTAGTGTGAGTTTCCAAAAAAAATGTTAAATCAAGCATGACCTTATTGCAATAGACTTTAGCCTGCATGGGAAAATTATGCTCAAACATTTTGAATTGTTTCTTGGTCCACAATCCTTTCGAATTCTTGGATAAGGTTTCCTATCCATGTGGTTAGCCCATTGGCGATGGCACCTTTATTGGCTAACCAATCAACAACCTTATTAGACTCACAAAAGGTATGTTGGAAGATGTTCTAAGGATGACTTAGGATGGGAATCCTAGCCTTATTGATGCAATCCTTGATTATCCAAGGTGGATTTTTGTTTTTCTTGAGGTAATTGAAAATAATAAAGGAATATCCCTCAACAATGATATTTCCAAGGTAATTATTTTCCAACTCTAGCCCCTTACACAAAGCTCTAGCTTTAGCAACATTGTTGGTCTGAGATCCAAGGAATTTAGCAAAAGCAAAAATGACTCTTCCGATGTGATATTTGAGGATACCTCCTGCCCCTACGATTCCTGGATTACCTTTAGTAGCTCCATCAAAGTTCAATTTGAGCCACCCTCTCAGAGGGGGATCCACTTAGAAGAATTTCTCTGGTTGGGTCTAGGATTGATAGGTTTATCCTCAATAAGGATATTCAAGGACTTTCCTAAGGACAATTCTAATATGGCTTTCAGTCTGGAGTAGGGGGTAATAAGCATGGAATTATATTTATAAAAATAAATAATTTTGTTAAAAATGGAAGAAGTATTGGAACTAGTATATAAGAAAGCTATGCAGTTTCTTTCAAGCCAAACTTACCACAAGAAGATGTGAAGACATGAAGTCCAAAGAAATTTTAGTCTAGGATTACAAAAAGGACTGGGCCATTGGAAGAACAAGTCAGATATAGAATTATGCTTTGTCCATGAGATAGAGAAGGTCTGAAAAAAGCTTGCTTAGGACATCCTCAGAGAAAGGGCAGCCCACCCTAAATTATAGAAAAAATGATTGGGTCATATTTTAGGGTTGATAACTACAATCCTTTATAAATTTCCTATCCCATAGGTTCCTTTTAGCCTTGTGGACATTACAAATCTTCTATTACATTATATTTTATCTTTTCACTGAATTCAAATTTGTAACCCATATCTTTAAAACAAAAAGTAGAATACTACTAGTCCCATGAAAAAGGCTACAACTTTTATTGTTATTTCTATGACATAATGATTTTATTCAAAATTATTACCATGGTGCAATAAATTTATTCAAATTTCATCACCACAATCATTGTGTAATTAATTTAATGGCCTAAATTTATTTCAAATTTGTAACATATGTCCATAGAACAAAATGTAAGAGATCGTTAGCAGGCTCCCACAAAGAAGGCAATCACTTTTATTATCATTTCTATGGCATAATAATTTCGTCCAAAATTTATTATCATGGTGTAATGATTTCATTAGATTAATGTATAATTAATTTAATGACTTCAATTTCTTTCAAATTTGTAAGCCATGACTATAAACAAAACATAAACACTACTATCCCGGTCCTCCCAAGAAAAGATAACTTTTATTATTTTTATTTTCTTTCCTTGGATAAAAAGGGGTTGTACTCAGGTCTCCAGTCATTGATAAATCACAACTTTCTCCTTTAGAGATTAGGAGTTTACAAATATATTCAATGCTTATCTCAATTGAGTTACTATAGCTAGATACCAACATCTTTTTTCATAATAAGTCTAAATTCTTAATTTTCATTTTCTAGATCTTCTTTAATTTTCTTTGTAATTACAAATATTCCAAAATGTATCATCCTTATTCTTGAAATTTTCCTACATCAACCTTCATAATACCAAAATTCCACCTCTATTGTCTATGCACTACATCTTAGTAGAGTAATACTTCTAAAAATTTATGCTATCATAGTCTACTATACCATATGATTTTGACTGGTAATTAGTTTCCTTCCTTAAGCATAAGTGCAATCATAAGAACTATAATAAATAGTTTATATGAAAACACATTAATGTTATAAAATATGAAAAATATTACCAGTAGAAAACATTAAAATAAATCTTAATCATTATTTGATTCAAACAATCAATATTTTCTTATCAAATTCAACTAAACTTACTACTTCATCTAACCATGGAAAAGAAAATTTAACTTCATGGTCCTCTATTAAACCCCCTCTATTGGCTAGTCTATTAGCACATTTGTTTTCTTCCTATATTTTTTTTGTTGGATAATAAGGTGTCATACTTGAGTCCCCCACCCTTGAAAAATTACAACTCTCTTCTTTAGAGGTTAAGAGTTTATAAATAATACACTTCTTATCTCAATTGAGATGCTATAGCTAGAAACCTGCATCATTTTACATAAAATGTCTGAATTCTTGATTTTCATTTTCTGGATCTTTTCAATTTTTTGTATGAATACAATTATTCTAGAATTTAACATCTTTCTTGAAATTTTCCTATAGTAGCCTTCACAATTCCAAAACTTCACCTCTACTATTTATGCCTTGCATCTTAGTAGAGTAATATTTTTAAAATATCACACTATCATAGTTCGCTTAGCCAAATCTGGATTGCTAGTTTCCTTCCTTACTTAAGATCTAGCCCTTCATTCCTCTTCCCATAATTCAAACCCTAGCTAACAAATATTTGCAATTTCATTTTTTGTGACTTAAAAAATCATTACTACCCTTGTTTTGAATGGTTTACTTTACATGGTTGAATCTCCCTCAATATTGCTTGGATTCTAGCAACCTTCCACCCAAAAACCCGACCTGTTGTTGCACTACACTCAATAACCCATCCTGCTATTGTGGTTCCCTCATCTAATCTGGTCTCAAATAAGCCTTCCATCCAACAAAGGCCAGCCTTCCATGCCCCTTCAGCTTAAGCAACCTTCCACGCTCCTTCAGCCTTCATAGCCTTCCACTCAACATCCCAGCCTTTCGTTGCAACTCCTTCAGTCGACCCAGCCTTCCACACTCCTTTAGTCTTATCGACCTTCCATGTTCCTTCAACCATCCCAGCCTTCCACCCAACATCCCAACATTTCATTATAGCTCTTTCAACCAACCCACTCTTCCATGCTCCTTCAGCCTATTTGTTTTCTTCCCTTGATGTATATGTAAACTTAATTTTTTAAAACTTTATAGCAAAGTCTTGTATTTCCATGGAGCCTTTACTTTCCTCAAAATTGCATTTATTACTATTGGTGAATTGCCTTCCATCCATACTATGCTTCCTTTCATTTTTCTACATATTTTTAACCCTTCAAAATCCATCCAAGCTTAAGCTTTATTATTTGGTTTAAATCCATTATTGAGAGCATAAAGCAACAAAATCCCACCCCTATTATTTTTAATTATTCTTTCTTCTCTTGTTGGTCTTAGATTTTCTTTAGATGCTCCATAAAAATTCAATTTTACCAACTCCACATCCGATGATTTCCACTTTATATGATTTGCCTTCATTTTTCTTCTCTTGTACACAACATCATAATTTCATTTGATGACTTGACTTCATCCATCAAGACTCTCTACTTCAATATTAGGGATTAGGTGATTGATAGGGTTAGTTTAGACTTCTCTATGGATAAACAATTCTTCCTTTTCATTACCTCTATAATACTTTCATTTTCTTTAAATATTATTTCATCCTTTTCTAGCCATATAATCCAAAGTATTATATCTTTTTATGTATCCCATAATGTTTATAACACCTCACTTTTTTCTTTTTCTTTTTAATAAGTTCTATATGGATTATATTATGGAACACTCTCATTAAAATACCAAATTATTACATTTGTTGTAGCATAGTTTTTTATAACTTTTTCATAAATTTTTCTCTTAAATATATACTTCAACTTCCTCAAAGCGCTATGTTTCCAATATCAGCTCCTTGACTTCATTTTCATTAAGAGATAAAACCTCACTTAGACAATTGCATTCTAAAAATTGAATTTCATTGGGATGAAGATCAACACTACAATTTGCTAATTTATCTCCTACATGATTTCCTTCTCTATAAATATGCTCACACTTCCAAGATATTACCTCTAGTAATAGATGATGAACATCAACAATAATATTATTTTTTATCTAGTCTTCACATCCATTTTTGTTAATATCATTGACGATAATTTGTGACTCCCCATCGATTGAAATATATTTCTATCATTTTTCTACTACAATTTTAATACATGGAAGAAGTGCCCTAGCTTTTGCATAGTTGTTAGTTGAAGTTCAATATGATTCTAAATAAGTGAGGAGAATTCACCTTCACTATTTCTAAAAACATCACTTCCACTAGTTTTCCTAGATTTCCTTTAGAAGCACCATCAAAATTAATTTTGATAAACCTAATTTCTAGACATTTCCATTTTACAATAGATCAAAGTAGATCCTTTGTTTTAATTCCATTGTCACAAATGACTCTTCCATGTACGTTTAGATATTATAGATAAGTTATTAACATCTCTTTCTTTGCAATTGAGACATCCCATGATGAACACCATACTTGTAGATATTCTGCAAGAGATGCAATAATATGGTTCCAAACTTGGGTATGATTTTAAGATTTATTTTTAAAATTGTGTTATTATTTTCAAGCCATAAATTTCAACAAATAATGGTAGGGCCAATCCTCCAAAGAATTCATAATGCTTTAGCTTTGAAATAACTAATCCAACGATTCATAAATTCTTTCAATGTTGATGGATCTACCCAATATAATTTCATATTTTTAAAAAATAACCCCAAATGATGTGAGCAAATGAATAATGAAGAATTAAATGATTTGATGTTTCTAAATCCTTCTCAGAAGGCACATCAAAAGGGTCCGTAATACCCTCTTAGAATCTCTCTTGTAATAATATTAATTTGAAATTCTAACCAAAGGAATGTTGGGGCCTTAGAGAACCTTTGATGACCAAACATTCTTCCAAGAAAAGTCTTTGGGAGAAAGAAATTTTGATTATTCTAAATTCTCATATCCCAACTTAATCGAGTATCCACCATCCTTTGATAAATTTTAAACCAACTCATCCTTTCATTAAGAACTCAAAACAATGTAATCTTTATGAGTTACAGCCTCCTTGCCATGGCTAAGAACTTACCTTTCCAACCTACCAAGCAAGCTTTCATTCTATTCAAAAATAGATCCAAAGCTCCTTTTTAATTTCTTTATCAAACAAAGGAATACCCAAGTAGGTTCATGGAAAATTTTTTGTAGCATAAAGATATGAACACAAAAATATAAACACACAGAGATAAGAGAATTGACAAAATTGCTTTTCTTATTGATTTCTTTTGATACAAATGTTACAACTTTTGAATTACCCCAAGTGTCTTGGGAGCAATGTTACAATAATCTCTCTCTGTATGGTACAAATATTTTTTAAATGGGGTCTTCCAAGTCTTCAACAAAGTAAAGTGTTCTTCAATTCCTCAACTATAGCTTCAAAAATATGAGTGGTCTTGGGTATCCAACGTGGGGCCACTCCAGCTTCAGCAGCTTCTCCAAGGTACTTGTCACCTGCGCACATGAGAACCAACAAAGGCATCAGTAGCACCCGTAAACCGAAGTAGAAAACTGATGCTAAATCCAAATCCTAAACATATAACCATGTAATACAAATAATAGAAGCATGTAAAATAGAAAGCCTTGCAAAAAAAAATTTACTAATCGTGTTGTCGTAGTGATCTTGGCTCTGTAGAATGTGGGCATGCGATGATAGACTGGAAACCATGGGTGCACGGTTGTGGAACCGCAAGTGCATAGTTTTGATTGTGGAACCACAAACCAACAGTTTGGGCTAAAGGATAGATTGCTTTGAAACACGGGACTTCAGGCTCTGGTAATGGGTATCTCTTGAGATGTGAATAGAGATCTGGATCTATTTCAGTAGCCTACTGATATAAATATTCAACTCTCTTTGTTTGGTGGATTAAGGGTGCCTTTATAGGCCCCTTAGGGTTTTAGAGGGAAATGGGAGGTGGCAAGCTTGGATTGCCAAGTGGTAATTCTGGGCTACCAAATGGAGGGGATAGTTATAGTGAGTCATCCACTGTACCTCACTTAACTGGGTTTATGTGGCTACAGGTGGAGTGGTATGTGGTATTTTACCCCATGTGAAGGGACAAGGGGGACAAGAGTGGATGAGGTGTGGCAAGGGTGTTGGGTTAGGTGGATAGTGCACATGTCTAGTGGGTAGGCAGGGTATCCTAGGCTGATTTTTAGGTTTAATAAATTTAGAAAATAGGATAATGTGCAGGGTCTTATATCCCTAAGTCAAAACTTAGGCATATAATTTTATTATGCAGAATTTTGTGGTGGGGTGGAAAATGTGATTTTGTGAGTGTTGAATTTTGGTGTCTACAGATACCCCTTTTTGTACTGCATTGTGTGCAACACGATGCAATGCAAAAACCAATGACACTTAATTTTATTTGAATGGAGAAATGGACTCAAATATTCTCGATGCAAAGAATGAATGACTTGAACATTTTGATTTATTTACTTACCCCCTCAAATGGAAAATGGGTAAAGGATGAAACCCACAAGCCAATTGATCAACTGTGGATGATGAGATGAGGTATTTGATTGAATGATGTGGATGTGATGCAACTGTGTGGCATTTTGGTCAACTCGATGCCCCAAGTTTGGCATTTTTTTATTTTGACAAGTTTACTTTTTTGGTTCGTTCATGCATAGAGTGGTTGGTAAAATCATTGATCACATGTGTGAGCTCATGAGTCCTGCTACTGTTAGTCACTCCTATGCATCGAAGCCAGTGCATTTAGACCTTGATACTTGGGTGATTTTTGATTATTACCAAATTGTGTTTGGTTGCTTTCCATTTTTTACCCAACGGAAGGAGGTTGAAGGATAACCTTGTGCAAATTTTTTTTGAACACAACCAAGCTCAAAGATTGAGGGATCTAGCTGATTTAATGCCTTATTGATTTGATGTTGAATTTATAATGAGTGTCCTTATGGTGAGCTACTCATCCTACCGGATTGCATGGATTGCTAATCACTGCAACCACCAGGTATATAGGGTAGTTCACTAGATACAAGGTGCACTAAATGATGTGTGATGGTCATGGATATGATGGTATAAATTCTTGATGTGATGGATGCAAATTTTTTTTTGACAAAATTATTGGCATGCATTTTTGCATTTTTTTAAATCGTGTGTCATTGTTTTCCATCGTAAACTATGGGTCGACGGTTTTGCATGCTCTACAAAACATGGGTGCATGTTTTCCACCTCAAACTACAGGTCTATAGTTTTGTGTGCTCAGCAAAATTCTCGTGCGTAGTTTTCATCAAGAAAAGTGGATATAAATAGGTTGACAGGTCATTTTCATTCATTATTTCATTACCAGCTAGATTTTTATTTGGTTTGAGATATGAGTGAGATGGAGATTGGTAAGGGGAGTGGTGGTGGTGGTGACATGGGTACAGGTGTTGAGGTGGCTACTGGTGCTAGATATGGGGGCTCGATTGGAGCAGAATTCGATGTGTGATATGCACAGGTAGGTCTTTGATGGCCCTTAGTGTAGTTTCTTTTCTTGCTTGTTTGTTTTGTTTGTTTTGTTTGTTTTTGTTTGTGCTTGTTTTTGTTTGTTTTTGTTTTTTTTGCTTGTTTTGCTTGTTTTGCTTGTTTTGCTTGTTTTTGCTTTGTTTTGTTTGTTTTTATTTGTTTTTGTTTGTTTTTGCTTGTTTTTGTTGTTTTTTCTTATTTTTGTTTGTTTTGCTTGTTTTTGTTTGTTTTTGTTTTTTTTTGTTGTTTTTTTTTAAATCATTAAAAGGGGGTGGAAAAGAATTTTTTTTTTACTACCATGCATGGGGTAGGTTGAAAGTTTTTTTTTGTTTACTTTTAAACATGCTTGTATGTTTTATTTATGTAAAGTTTTTTTTTTGTGCAATGTGATGCATGTTTTTTTTCTTTCTGGATGCACTGATGTTGCTTTACTTGTTTTTGTTCCAAGTAAAGCTCATTTTTGCTAGACATAGATGGCCTCGCACAATTTCCAAATTCAACAAGGCCCTCACCTCAGATGATTGGGAGTTTTTGGAGGTTGTGGGTCTAGATGGGTGCGAACGGATGGCTACTATTAGAGCATATGAGGCACTCCTATCCACACTAGTTCAAATATGGGACCTAGACAAGGGCTCATTTTAGCTTTCAATAAGGGATCTCATTGTGACATTTGAGGATGTGTATCGCATTCTTCAAGTGTCTTTCAAGGGTCCACCAATGAGGGTGGGTCACAACAAGCAGGAGGTACTCAGATCTATCTATGGAGACCTTTGGGATTTAGACTGTAGCAACTGGGGCATTACCTACCTTGACTTGTTCAATGGTGAGAGGTTAGCTACAGTACCTATCTTTTTAATGTACATATTGAGCAACATGGTGTTGCCCAATAGCATGGGATTGAGGATCCCATGAAACTAGATGTCTATTATTCTTCAGATGATGTCTGATCTACAGAGATTGGCATGGGATCCCACTCTTCTATGTTAGTTTTATAGTGAGTTGTAAGAGGTGAAGATACAAGCACGAAAGGGTCTTAGTTATAGTTTTTTACTCCAGATCTAGTCATGTGAGCATATCAGTGTGGTTCATATTTAGGGGTTGCCTTGTGCTTGTAATGCTCTTACTCCTTGTGATTATCGATGGCATCTTAGCGAGGAGTCTTCTCTCATGCACCCTATGATTGAGGCCTCTACCTACAAGGATATCCTGAGTGTATTGACTTGAGATAGGATGTATTTTTGGCCATGGAGATGCCTGGCTTAGGAGGGAGATGTAGAGCTTTGTTGAGTCGGATGGGGGAGATGGTTGATGGGCAATCATACTCGGGAGATGGAGTACATCTAGTTCTCTTGGGTGTAGAGGTATTTTGGCTTGGTGCAAGGAGTTCCTAATGCTCCCATGATATATATATGGTGGGTTGATGAGCTAGGCTTACCCCTAACTCCCACATTCTAGACCATGGATGATGCAATCGATAATCCAGTTATTGAGGTACCTATGTGGATGATGTAGGCACGATTGTAGAGTATGATGTATGGTTTTAAGTCCAACCTCCTTTGAAATCAAGCCATTTTGTGGATGATGTAGTCAGTGGGGATGAGTTGAATACTAGGTATCAAGCTCCTAGGTGGGCTAAGCATCATCGAGGTAGTGGTGGTAGGAGGCAGTCTACTACAAAGACATAGCAACCTAAGGTGGACATTGAGCATGACGGTAGCGATGGGGGATGGTGGTGATGGTGATGGAGGTTATGGTGGCAAGGGATAGGAGGAGGTTTATGGTGATGGTGACAAGGGAGAGGAGGATGCTTCTATTTATTATATGGAGGAGTGGGATACACTCCAGGATGAGTGGGATAGTCTAAACTTGGAGTTGACTTGAATGAAGGATGAGTTGACTTGGTATAAGGGCGAGGTGGCACGACTAAAGAGTGAGGTGGATAGTCTGCATGACATACCAAGTTTTTATGCTATCATGACTCAAGATGTGGAGATCACGAGGCTACAAGGTGAGGTGACTCACTTGCAAGGTGATTTGGATAGGGTGTAGCTTGCATCAGTTGAGGGGGATGCAGTTTCTATGATTACCTCCATTAGGGCACAAATCTCTCAGTGAGTGGCTCACCAAGGTGTGGACTTGAGGACCATCCATAGGTAAGGTGAGTACATTATGATGTTGGAGAGTGCTTTGCATAAGTGTGATATCCCTCTCCCTATTTCTCCTTCCTCATCGATTACGAGTCCCAACAGGAAGATCAAGGCGAGCGGTAGGACTCATTGATCGTCTAGCTCTCACAAGGCTTCATCAACCTAGGGACCTCCTAGGGGACCTAGCGATGCTAGCTAGTAGCCCCTTATTACCTCTTTTTGTCTTTTTATATTTTAGTTTATGAGCCTTAGTGCTCTGATGTATACAACCTATGAGCATTTTTTACTATGCGACTCACACCTATATATATGTATATATACATGGCTTCTAATTATATTTTGTGTTATGTGTTTTTTTATTTATTGATGGATGCAAAATGGAATGATGTTTATTGCTTTATGCTTTATTGGTGATTGGTACGTTAGACTGGACTTTATCATCATTGTTTTAATTCCTTAACTAGGGGTATAAATAGATGGTATTTCATGGATATTATGATGTGCAATAATGTGATGGATATGGTATGATTAAAATTTTGTACTATGCTTTGCAAAGACTCAAACAGTTTAGTATTACAAATAAACTTATCTTATGATCTCGCAAATCTTTATGATACTAATGTTGTCCTAGTGTTTTCAAATTTCTTCAAGGACCAACTTTGTGTGCAATGATTGTTCATTTCCCATCATGAGCTCAATTAAAATAATAAGTTGTAACTTGTGCCAATAAGCTAGCTCATCTGAGAGCGGTCATAGATCTATACAAAAGAAGGTCGTTAATGTAACAGATTTGATGCCACACGTAAGGATACCCCATTACCAAGCAGGATTCATTCAGCCCATTGTTGTAATGAGGATCACCCCATGGTTTTTAAGACATTAAGAGTTCCAGGGATTCAAGCTTTTTCCCTTCTTTATTGCATTGGATTTTGGGTGTTGCTCATTTTTTTAAGGGAGCAACATGCATTTTTTTTGCTTTTTGGAAACTTGCTAGTTTTGAGAGAAAGCAAGGGAAATTATTATTTCTTTGATGCTTTTCTTTTTTTTCTTTATGATTTTTCTAACTTTGAGGAAGGGCAAATAGGGGAAAGTTATTGATTTGATACACATTTTGGGATACTTGCTCGTTTTGAGTAGGAGCAATAAATTTTACTTTTTTTTCTTGGAATTGAAGGTGGAGATTTGTTGGCAATTTTGGGTACCTTGGGTACATTGCTTTTGCTCAAGTGAATAAGTTGTCATTGATGTCAAGAAGCTTTGGAAGGAATTTGATTTGATGTAAAATAATTTGTTTTGATGAAGGTTCGGCATGACAGGTTCGAAAGAAAGTAAGTTGGAAAAATGTCGCGATATCGCGACATGTCGCATTTTCGCGACTTAAGCGGAGAGAGAAAGCTTTTTAGAAAAGTGTCACGATATCGCGACATGTCGCAGTTTCACGACTCAAAGAGGAGAGAGAATGTTCGAATCAGAAATGTCACGATTTCGTGACATATTGCAAGGAAGATTGTACGGACGAAAAAGTGTCACGATTTCATGACATGTTGCAGGAGAAGGAGTCCAAAAGAAAAAGTGTCACGATTTCATGACATAATGCAGAAGAAAGAGTCCGTAGTGAGAATTGTCATGATTTCATGACAAGTTTGAAGAGAGAGAAAGTAACTCGAAGAGTGTCATGATTTCATGACATGCTGTAGAGTTCGAAGTGAGAAGCATCACGATTTCGTGACATATTACAAATGAAATTGTTCCAAGTAAGAACTGTCATGATTTCGTGACATGCAGCAGAGAAAAGGTTTCGAAGTAAGAAATGTCACGATTTCATGACATGTTGAAGAGAAATCGTATGAAAGCTGAAAGCGTCACGATTTCATGATAGGCTGCAAAGAAAACGTACGAAAGCTAGAAGTGTCACGATTTCATGACAATGACAGTAAGCAAGTCTTCAACAGAAGAAGCGTCATGATTTCATGACAAGTTCAAGGAGGAAGAGCTCAAAGGTGAAAGCGTCATGATTTCATGACATGTTCCATTTTCGCTAGTGCAAGCAGTCAAGAGTGCAAGGAAGAGAAAGTGTCACGATTTTGCGACAGATTGAGAAAGCAAGTTTGGTTGGAGAAAGTGTCACGATTTCATGACAAAAATAGAATGCAGGCCTTCTATAGGAGAAGTGTCATGATTTCATGACAAAAGCAGAGAGGAAGGCTATGAAGACAAAAGTGTCACGATTTCATGACAGAAGTGAAGACGAAGTCTATAGAGGCAGAAGTGTCACGATTTCATGACAAAAGCAAAGTTGATGCTGACAAAGACAGAAGTGTCACGATATCACGACAAGAACGTAGTTGAAGTCGACGAAGGTAGTTGTGTCACGATATCACGACAAAAGCCAAAAGGAAGTGTACGATTGCAAAGGTGTCGTGATATCGTGACATGTTGTAGTTTCGTGGTAGAAGCTACAGAAGAGTTGCAGAGGGAGTGAGGCCGACAAAGTTAAATTTGGGCTGACAAAGATTAGGGTTTGTAGCTAACGTAGTTTAGGGTTGTGCAGCCGACTAAGATCAAGGTTTTGATCTTGAAAGTATTAGTATAAAAGGAGGGCTGTTTGAAGAGTTAAGGCATCGATTCGAAGTGTGCGTTCGAAGTGCGACTTTCATAGATAGAGTGCGGGGAAGAAGTTCGATCGTCGAGAAGCAGAGTGCGTGAAGACGGTGCTGCTGTGTTTGTGCACAGGAGCAAAAGCGATCGTTGGATGCGTTGTTGAATGAGCATCAAAGTGTGCGGGATACAGCCGAAAGAGCGTAGATAGCATAGAAGGGGCGAGTTGATGCATAGAGTGTGCGAAGATAGTGCATAGTGTGTGCAGAGAGACGCCTGAGAGAAAGCGAAGTGCAGCTGTAAAAGCACAGAAGTTGTGTATGTATTGGAGCAGTTTGCACAGGTTCTAGTGAGAACTTGAAAAGCAGAACTGAGACAAGTCTTGGTAGAGACTTGGGTGAAGGTCAAGCAAGCTGTGGTGAAAGCTTGTGAACCACTTTTGTGAAACAAAATTGAGGATCAATTGAGGACAGAGATTGGTGCAGATTCGAGGACATTTGTGCCAGACCGAAGGACTGTGTTTGGTGCAGATCAGAGAAAGAGAACGAGGACATTTGTGCTAGACCGAAGGACTATGTTTAGTGCAAATTCGAGGACCAGCTTTGGAGGTGATAGAGTTGAGGACAGAGGTCTCCAGCCAGAGCAGGGAAGACAGGTGTCTTCTATGGATAGAGTTCCATTTGCTAAGGGCAGAGGAGGCAGAGGTCTTCTAGAGGATCACCAACCAGAACAGAGCTAGGGGATTGGTGTCTCCTTTGGGTTGGTGCCCATAAACTTTGTAATCGGGAAAGGTATTCCCAGATTTTGATTTGATAAAATTTAGTGAAATATTTTATCCGTGGAGTAGCCCACATTGGGTGAACCACGTAAATTGTTGTGTCTCTTTGTGGATGGTGTTTTGTGCATTGTTTTGATTACGGCTTTTGATTCTGCTATCTATACACTGCATAATATTGAATTGAAAGTTGAATTGAAGGAAAAAGTAAAAAGTGGTCTTATACTGTTCACCCCCCCTCTCAGTATAAGCTTGTGTTCTTCAATTGGTATCAGAGCGGGTGCCTTCGAAAAGTTTAACAGCTTGAAGGAAAAGCCAGTAAAGAACACAATGGATTATTCAAGTGGCAATGCAGCACCTATTCTTGATGGATCAGATTTTGGTCTTTGGAGTGCAAGGATGAAGGTTCATCTAATGGCACTTGGGAATGAGGTTTGGGAAGTGATTGAAGATGGGTACACTATTCCTAAAAATGGTCCTTATACTAAAGAAGACAGGCTCCTACATCACAACAATTCAAAAGCAATGAATGCAATCTTGAAAGGTTTACAGAAGGCAGATCTTACCAAGGTGATTCACTACAAGACAGCTAGTGAAATGTGGAAACAGTTGCAGGTGGTTCACACAGGTGATGTAAATGTTCGAAAGGCTAAGTTGAGACACTTCAAAGGTATGTTTGAACAACTCAAGATGAATGATGATGAAAATATTAGTGACTACATGCTTCGTATGGATGAGGTTGTTAACTCCATGAAAGACTTAGGTCTTGAGCTTGCTGAAAATGATGTTTGTGATAAGATTTTAAGATCTCTTCCTAATAGATTTAGTGAAAAGATTTCTGCTATTGAGGAAGCTAAAGATTTGGATAAGTTGAAAAAGGATGAGCTCCATAGTATACTTGCAGCATTTGAGTTGAGAACTCAAGTGAAGGTTGATGTCAAGAAAGAGGCAGCTTTCAAGGCTACCAAGAAATCCAAGGGTAAACAGCTTCAAGAGAGTGATGAGTCTTCCAATGATGAAGAAGCATACTACAACAAGAAAGGCAAGTTCTCTAGAAAGCACAAAAGCATGAAAAATATAAGATGTTTCAATTGTGGAAAGTTTGGTCATTATGCTACTGACTGTACTGTTCCCAAGAACG
The DNA here is from genome assembly GCA_028583015.1 of Wollemia nobilis. Taxonomy (NCBI): domain Eukaryota; kingdom Viridiplantae; phylum Streptophyta; class Pinopsida; order Araucariales; family Araucariaceae; genus Wollemia; species Wollemia nobilis. The sequence goes on along the minus strand of JAQPPZ010003287.1, from coordinate 250,558 downwards.
AAAGTGATGAAGATATACAGGATTCTAAAAACAAGGATTCTGAAAAGCACAAGCATCACAGGAAAAACAAAGATGAGCGCAGCAATCAAGGAAAGAGGTATTCTCACAAGCACAAGAAGAGTTTATACCTAGACAAAGCAAGTAAGTGTTCTAGTAGTGATAGTGAAAGTTCTTCAAGTGATACTTGAAAATGAGATGTTGTTCATATCGAAAAAGAGGAAGAACCGAAACATAGATTCATTATCATGAAATGTCTTAGATGTGGAAATTTTGGTCACCTTGAGGATGATTGCACAAATAATGATTTGGTTTCCAGTATGTATGAGGATGCTTCAGAAAACCATAAGGAAGATGCATGTATGGTTTTCGAAAAAGGTAGCACCTCTAGTGATAAGAAAGCTGAAAAAGACTTTGATGATTCAGATAGCAAACAAATAAAGGATCTTGAAAGTGAACTTACTAACGCTCTTAGTGTTTTGAAAAAGGAAAGAAAGAAGAATGCTAGACTCAAGGATAAGTTAGATGAATGTTGTATGGAGAGAGATGATCTCATGGAAAGTCTTGACTTCTCTATGGCTAAGACACAAGAACTCAAGGATGAGTTAGAGTCTAAGGTTCTTGAGTATAGTGAGTTAGAACAGAAAATGGCCTCTTTGAAAGAGGAAACTAAAGAGTACAAGGATAAGCTTTACAGGTTTCAAGATAGCTCCAAAAAGGTTAAGTCACTCATCAAAGGTCAAAGAAAGACAACGGATAAAACAGGCCTTGGTTTTGTCAAGGAACAAGCTGGAGAGTCTAGTAAGAGACTCCAAAAGGAAGAGATTTCTGATGAGGAAAGTATTTCAGATTATGAGTCCTTGGATGATAGATGCACAGAAATAGAAAACAAAATTCAGAATGAAAAGAAGAAGTTTTCAGGACCCAAGAAGTCGAATAAAGGTAAATTTCATGGCAGATGTTTTGCGTGTTACAGGTTTGGTCACATGGCTGCACATTGCATGGCTCAAGTGAAGAAGGTGAATGGCAATTTTAGAAGCGCTAGTTTCTTTCGAGGGTATTGCTACTCTTGTCAACAGTTCGAGCACAAGGCAGTATTTTGCGAGGTAAATAACAGGAACAGGTTTGATCAGAACAGGTTTAGGCAAAACTGGCGGATTCAAAGAACAGGTATGCCTAAAAGAAATAACATTGTTACTTGTTATAAGTGCAACAATGATGGTCACATAGCTAGACAGTGTAGAGCTGATCTTCCAAGGTATAGGAATAGGAACAGTGGTATAAACAGGTCCAAGGATCAAGGCATGAACAAGAACAGGGATGAGAACAAGAACAAGAATAGTGATAAGAACAGGAATGATAACAAGAAAAAGAACAGTGACAAGAACAGGAGAAGGCCCGACAAGGAAATTATAGACGCTGATGATGATCAGTGCCTAATGGGAGTTTTACTCCCACCCCAGAATTAATCATCTCATCAGGAGGTGGGGGAGGGACTAAGCTAAGAGGCTCATTCTTAGTCCCGAGCCCCAAAGGTGACCCTTTGCCATTGATGACAAAGGGGGAGAGATATGAGTAAGGGGGAGAGCTTCAAGTGGAGAGGAAAGCTTCAAGTCAGGGGGAGCAAATCTTCAAAGGGCATAGTTTCTCAGTTGTTAGCATAGTTGGTTTCAGTTTTGACTCCTGAGACGTGTTTTCAGTAAAGGTTTGCCATCAATGACAAAGGGGGAGATTGTTGGCAATTTTGGGTACCTTGGGTACATTGCTTTTGCTCAAGTGAATAAGTTGTCATTGATGTCAAGAAGCTTTGGAAGGAATTTGATTTGATGTAAAATAATCTATTTTGATGAAGGTTCGGCATGACAGGTTCGAAAGAAAGTAAGTTGGAAAAATGTCGCGATATCGCGACATGTCGCATTTTCGCGACTTAAGCAGGAGAGAGAAAGATTTTTAGAAAAGTGTCACGATATCGCGACATGTCGCAGTTTCGTGACTCAAAGAGGAGAGAGAATGTTCGAATCAGAAATGTCACGATTTCGTGACATATTGCAAGGAAGGTTGTACGGACGAAAAAGTGTCACGATTTCGTGACATGTTGCAGGAGAAGGAGTCCAAAAGAAAAAGTGTCACGATTTCGTGACATAATGCAGAAGAAAGAGTCCATAGTGAGAATTTTCATGATTTCGTGACAAGTTCGAAGAGAGAGAAAGTAACTCAAAGAGTGTCATGATTTCGTGACATGCTACAGAGTTTGAAGTGAGAAGCGTCACGATTTTGCGACATGCAGATGAAATTGTTCCAAGTGAGAACTGTCACGATTTCATGACATGCAGCAAAGGAAAGGTTTTAGAGTAAGAAATGTCATGATTTCATGACATGTTGAAGAGAAAACGTACGAAAGCTAGAAGTGTCATGATTTCACGATAGAGATAGTAAGCAAGTCTTCATCAGAAGAAGCATCATGATTTCATGATAATTTCAAGGAGGAAGAGCTCAAAGGCGAAAGCGTCATGATTTCATGACATGTTCCATTTTCGCTAGTGCAAGCAGTCAAGAGTGCAAGGAAGAGAAAGTGTCACGATTTCATGACAGATTGAGAAAGCAAGTTCGGTTGGAGAAAGTGTCATGATTTCATGATAGAAATAGAATGTAGGCCTTCTATAGGAGAAGTGTCATGATTTCATGACAAAAGCAGAGAGGAAGGCTATGAAGACAAAAGTGTCATGATTTCGTGACAAAAGTGAAGACGAAGTCTGCAGAGGCAGAAGTGTCACGATTTCGCGACAAAAGCAAAGTTAGGTGAGAAAGGAGAAGTGTCGGATATGTGACAAGAGTGACAAAGAGTGTCGATATCATGACAAGGAAGTTGTTTTCGTGACAAAAGCCAAAAGGAAGTGTACGGTTGCAAAGGTGTCACGATATCGTGACATGTTGTAGTTTCGTGGTAGAAGCTATAGAAGAGTTGCAGAGGGAGTGAGGCCGACAAAGTTAAATTTGGGCCGATGAAGATTAGGGTTTGCAGCCGATGTAGTTTAGGGTTGTGCAATCGACTAAGATCAAGGTTTTGATCTTGAAAGTTTTAGTATAAAAGGAGGGCTGTTTGAAGAGTTAAGGCATCGATTCGAAGTGTGCGTTCAAAGTGCGACTTTCGTAGATAGAGTGCGGGGAAGAAGTTTGATCATCGAGAAGCAGAGTGCGTGAAGACGGTGCTACTGTGTTTGCGCAAAGGAGCAGAAGCGGTCATTGGATGCATTGTTGAATGAGCATCGAAGTGTGCGGGATACAGTCGAAAGAGCGCAGATAGCGTAGAAGGGGCGAGTTGATGCGTAGAGTGTGCGAAGACAGTGCACAGTGTGTGCAGAGAGACGCCTGAGAGAAAGTGAAGTGCAGCTGTAAAAGCACAGAAGTTGTGTATGTATTGGAGCAGTTTGCGCAGGTTCTAGTGAGAACTTGAAAAGCAGAACTGAGACAAGTCTTGGTAGAGACTTGGGTGAAGATCAAGCAAGCTGTGGTGAAAGCTTGTGAACCACTTTTGTGAAACAGAATTGAGGATCAGTTGAGGACAGAGATTGGTGCAGATTCGAGGACATTTGTGCCAGATCGAAGGACTGTGTTTGGTGCAGATCAGAGAAAGAGAACGAGGACATTTGTGCTAGACCGAAGGACTGTGTTTAGTGCAAATTCGAGGACCAGCTTTGGAGGTGATAGAGTTGAGGACAGAGGTCTCCAGCCAGAGCAGGGAAGACAGGTGTCTTCTATGGATAGAGTTCCATTTGCTAAGGGGAGAGGAGGTAGAGGTCTTCTAGAGGATCACCAACCAGAACAGAGCTAGGGGATTGGTGTCTCCTTTGGGTTGGTGCCCATAAACTTTGTAATCGGGAAAGGTATTCCCAGATTTTGATTTGATAAAATTTAGTGAAATATTTTATCCGTGGAGTAGCCCACATTGGGTGAACCACGTAAATTGTTGTGTCTCTTTGTGGATGGTGTTTTGTGCATTGTTTTGATTATGGCTTTAGATTCTGCTATCTATACACTGCATAATATTGAATTGAAAGTTGAATTGAAGGAAAAAGTAAAAAGTGGTCTTATACTGTTCACCCCCCCTCTCGGTATAAGCTTGTGTTCTTCAAGCTTGTCCTTTTGTCAACTTTGTAGTACTCTAGACCATGCCCATAATTGTATGAGCATGGGAAACCTTTCACTTATGGCAATAGTAAATTTTGACTTAGTTATTCCCAAGGTTCATAATATTTTTATATTTTTTTATGTGCATGATCTAAGAGGAAACTTGATTGACTAGGAATAACCTATTGTATCTAAATATTGTTTGACTTTTCAATGGAGGTTGCTTGAGACAGTGGAGGTGGTTGAGTGATTGAAAACATTAATATTTTGCTTAGGAAGCAATGTATTATTATGACTGATGACTTTTGTGGTGTTTGATGTGTGGTGCCCCTAATTAAGGCAACAAGACATGATGGAATAGTCGTTATCCAATTTTACCACATGATCTAATGTATATGAATGGTATGAATAAAATGCCTATATGGGATGCATGAAATGAAATGTTTTTTATGTTTTTGTGTTTTTACTTAACCATGTATATATATACATATTTATAATTTACATTATGCATAAAATTCCTTTAGAGTCATTTTGTTCAATGGCTCAGGTTCCAATTCTCCTTCCAAGTTGGCAAGTATGTACATTCCTGGACCCAACTTCTACTTGATAATGTATGGACCTAACCAATTGGCTATGAATTTATCTCTCAAGTGTGGCAATGCATTGGTATTTTGTTGATTCTCTTTAAGCATGTGATCCCTTACTTGAAATTCATGAGGATGGAGTTTTGTGTTGTAAGCACGTTTGATTCGATCTTGATATACTCGTAGATGTTCCAAGGCATTAATACATCTTTCATCAAGGAGTTTTAATTGGTCAAGGTGTGCTTATCTAGGTGTGTCATCATCCATGAATTCCTGTAGTGTGATTCACAAGGAATGAATCTCTAGATCAAGAGGTATAATTTCTTCAGTGCCATAGACTAGTGAAAAAGGTTTTTCTCCCATTGGTGTTCTGATGCTTGTTCAATAAGCCCATAGTGCCAAGGGGAGCTAAGTATGTCAATCTCTATGATTTTCCTTGATAAGTTTCTTGAGAATAACTATCATTATCTTGTTATTTTCTTTGGCTTGTCCATTTTCCTGTGGGTAATAAGGATTCGAGAAACTATGTTGAATATAGTACTTGCTAAATAAGACTCAAATATTCATGTTCTTAAATGACTTGCCATTATCAAAGATGATCTTTGAAGGAATCCCAAAATGATAGATAATATACTAACGTATAAACTCCACTATTCGAGGTCCAGTCATAGTGGTCATTGAAATTACTTCAACCCATTTGGAGAAGTATTCAGTCGTAGTTATAATAAATTTATGTTGTCCTGATAAGGCAGGAATCTTACTAATCAAATCAAGGCCCCATTGTGAAAAGTGCCAAAGGCTTTGAATGGGTTGTAAATCTTGTGATGATATGTGAGTTAAATTGGTGTGATGTTGGTATTTTTTACATTTCTTAACATATTGACAACAATCACTTTCTATGGTGGGCCAATAATAACCCATGTGCAAAATACGCTTTGCAATGGCCATTACACTAAAATGACCACCACAAGTACCATTGTGGGCTTCCATTATAGCTCATTGTGCTTCAACAGGATCTAGACATCATAGTAGAATTCCATCATAACCATGTCTATCCAACACATACTCCAAGAGAGTTAAGCATGTTGATTTTTGTTTGAATATCCTTTTTGTAGTCTACATCATTTCTATTGGGAGGGTTCCAAACTTGAGAAATTCTCTGATATCATCAAGGTAAGAAATGTATGGTTTAGCATAGACCAAATAGACACTATTCTCACCTTTAGACTCATCTCATTTAATTGTTGGCTTGGACACAGTTGTTATGATTAGCGGTTGGACTTCTCCATGTTTGTTCTTAGGGATCAAGGATCCTAAAGAGGCCATGGCATTCGTAAATCTGTTGGCCGAACAAGGCAAGTTACTAATTTCATACTAGTCAAATTTCTCTAGAAACTTCATTGCTACTTCGTGATATTGGTTTTTAGACTCTACTCATTTAATTGCTTAGTCATTTGATGCCCGTAGCTATAGCTGATTGAAGCCCCAAGATTAGGACTTCAAACTCTATATTGTTTTTGATGCATGTGAAGTTAAGTTTGAATGATAAAGGAATTGGGATTCCTTCTAGTGTGTAAAACACAACCCTAGCACCTTTTCCTCTTTCACACTTTGATCCATCAAATAACGTTATCATGTCAGCTTCATCCTTGGGAGGGACTAGCTCTTCTTGTTCATTAACAAAAAATACTGAATCATCTGGAAGCTCGATGATAAGTGGTTTATCGCTTGGAAATGGAGCTTTTGCAAGTTGATCAACTATCACCTGACCTTTAATGGACTTTTTACTGAAGAACTCGAGATCGAATTTTGTTAAAAGCATTATCCATTTTGTGGTACGGGTGTTGTTATATGTGCGAGTCATCATGTATCATAGAGGATTTTCTCTAGTTATGACATAGGTAGTATTACTTAGCATGTAATGTCTAAGTTTCTTAGTGTAAAAAACCACTGCTAAGCACAACTTTTTGATATAAGCATATCTTGTTTCATAACTTACCAATGTCCGACTAATACAATAAATGGCTTGCTCCTTATTATTCTCGTTTTTCTAAGCAAGCATTTTCCTTAGTGCAAAATTTGTTGTAGAGATATAGAGGTTGAAAGGGACTCTTGAACGAGGTGTCAGATACTTATTTATATCATCAAATACCTCTTAAAATTTAGTTGTCCAACAGAATATTATTGCATTCGTTAGCAAACAATTGAAATGCTTGTATTTATGTTAGAGTTGTGCAATGAATCATTGAATAGATTGAATCTTTCCTTGTAAACTATGCAACTCTCTCAAGTTTTTCAGATGTGGAATCTCTATAATGGCCTTGACTTTCTCGGAGTCCACTTCAATGCCTTGCTTAGAGATAATGAATCCTAGAAGTTTTATGGATGTGACACAAAATACACACTTCTTAGGATTTAACCTTACCTTGTGTTCAAGCAACCAATAAAATATTTTCTCTAGGACTTCAATGTGCTCAAGACGTATTTTTTATTTGGTAATCAAATCGTCCACATAATCCTCAATAATTTTATGCATGTAATCATGGAATATGTACGTCATGGAACATTGATATGTAGATCCCACATTTTTCAGGCTGAAAAACATCACTTTTTAATAAAATGTACCCCAAGGCATTGCAAATGCTATCTTGTGTTGGTCATCAGGGTTAATTCAATTTTTTTTGTATCCCGATAAATCGTCCATTAGCGAAAGAATTTCATGTCCTACGTAGGAGTCTACTAATTAATCGATGTTAGGAAAAGGAAAATCATCTTTGGGGTATGCTTTTTTTAGATCACAAAAATTAGTGCATACACATACCCCCATTTGGCTTACGAATGGGTACCGTATTAGAGAGCCACTCTGGATAATCAATTGGGACTATGAAATGCACGTCCAGTAGCTTTTGTAGCTCTTCTTTCACAATCAATGCAACTTTTGGATGAAGTTTCCTAAGCTTTTGCTTGTAATATTTACCATCTGCTACCAAAGTAGGATTGTGGACCACCAAGTCGAGGTCAAGGCTAGGCATATCTTTGTATGACCACGGGAAAATATCCTTCTTTCTTGTCAAGACGTTGATCATACATTCTTTCTCCTCTACTGATAAATATTTTACAATTTTGATGATTTGAGGGTTATCCGCATCAAGGCTAAGTTTCACTTCAATATATTCTTCGATCAACATGTGAGAACCTTCCTCTACCTGATGTGGAGTTGGGATGAGATGGATATCACCCTCCACATTCTCAAATATCTCAAGGGTATCTCCCTCTACTTTGGTTTAAAAAACCAAGGTATGGGAGGGTGAAGGTTGTTGTGGAATATAAGAATTTTAAGCATGAAATAAATCTTTGGATAGGATGAACTCAACGATGTAAGGCAGGGATGAAATCCTGTCCATGGCAATAAGGCTAGTGTCGATGTGAATCGGCTTCACCAAATCATATGGGTTACAAAGTGGGGTGAGCAAGTCAATAGAAATCATATTGACTTGGTGGAAATGAGGTGGCTACGATTCAAGAGATGATGACTCACTCTCTCTAGGTTGCAACTAACTAGTGTGGGTGAATGACGATGTTGCGGGAGCAGCCAAGATGGTGGTGTAGGATATGGCTCAGGGTGCTCACGCTCTTTGTTAACATGAAAGATGGTATGATCTATGAGAAACATATTTGTATACCACTCATCTTTCTTTATGGGCTCAGTAGGAACCATATTATTTTAAGGACCATAAAATATTTGAATGATCTAGTCTAGATTTGCTTCCATTTTTTAGAATTCCCCAAAATCTTCATCGAAGATATAATCTCTGAAATCTTCATCAAAGATATAATCTCTGAAATCTTCTTCGAAGATGTAATCATCTAGCATGTGATTAATCATGAATGTGTGCAATACAATATTTAAAAAAAACCTCATGTAGATAAGGTGCAAAGTCATGGTCTAGGTACTCATCATTAGAATCATTACATTCCTTGCTCTTATCTTCCTCTTCTTCATTCTCAAGAATGAGTCATTGGAAGGTTTGGTTGAAGGAAGAGTCTGAGGTAGAAGTTCTATATCCTAGACCATAGTGATCATGTAATTCTCTATATTTAGGCTCAACAATGTAACGTGGACCCTGCTTGTGTCATCCAAATCCATATCCCTACCAGTTGACCCTACAAAAATATTACAAAGGGAAATCTAGGTTGGACAAATAATCTAAATTTCCATTAAATTATTGCAAGGATTCCTCATTGGAAGGAGGTGGATCAAATGAATGATCCACTCTCCCATATAATAAATTAATCCTGTATGATTGGGAACCCATTTTGTACATTGCACCTATGGATAAATGTGGGTCGCATGGGTGACCATAGTCTCTAACCGACTCAATAGGTGGTGTAACTGTAACACTCTCAATGATGTACTCTCCAATGCTCGAATTAGCAAGATGTACTACAACTCAGGAAGGTTGGGATGATGATGGCTCAGTGGATGAAGAGGGCACTCCTAGGATGTTCTGTGGCTCAGGTGGAGGTAGTGGTTCCTCTCGAATAGGTGACCCTATCTATGAGGCTATGTACGATGAAGTTTGAGGTGTATGAGGTTGAATGGGGTTGGTAGTTGATGGGGTGGGTTGAGCTGTGAATATGAATGGTGTTTGTGAATTGAGTGGTGTGGTTGATGGAGTGGATGATTGGTTAGTGGGATTATTAGGTGCAATGGAAAAATAGAATGTGGTGGTTGGGGGTTGATTAGAGTTGACACTTTTAGATGCAAAAGTAGGATCAACTATCAGCAATTCCTCTAGAATGGGGGATTTTGATGAAGTGTTATTAGTAGGGGCAGTTTAGATGATGAGTGGTTGGGTAGATAGGTGTGTTGATGAAATAAGCGACTCATAAGGATTTGAGATAAATTTGCAGTATTTAAAAGGCTCTATGTCTGCTGGGATGAAATATACTTTGCCTTCATGTACATTATTTAGGCATAGGTGCAATGTTTAGGCACACACTTCATCTCCCTGATCTAGGGGCTTCCAAGAAGTATGTTGTACTACATCATCCCCTCCAATATTTGGAAGAGGACATGTATAGTTTTCACCCCCACGATGACGAGAAGAACCATGTTCTCCACAGTTCAACATAAAGTGTCGTTAAAGTCTCTTAATATGAAGGTAGATGATGTAATTTGGGATGGTGGTATGTTAAGATGTTTAATAATGGGAGTGGTAATGAGATTGATGGAGGATCCAGTATCAATAAGGACTCTATTGAATGGCTTATTATCAATATGAGCTACTATGTGCAATGGAGGATCCGATAAATCTGATGAAACTTTCTTCTCCTCAAATTCATCAAATGCTATCGAGGGCTCCATGCACTTTTGCATACTCCCCACAAAGGAGTTGAAAGTATTGGGATCTTCTAATTATACTTGGATGGATTTTAAGATTTCCATAAATTTTTCTCGATGTAGGGGTGATTGATGTATTAGCTCATAGATTGATAGTTTTATCAATGCCATTTTCAAACTTTGGGTTAACCGACTACCTAGGGTGATAGTTGGGCGAGATGGATTTCTTGGATTATGAAATGGTGAAGGCAGAATTGATGGTCCTAGTTGTATGGGGACACTTGTATGTGTTACAGGAGCTTGGTTTGTGTGATTTTCTTGTCTCTTCCCACGGGCAACCACACTAATAGACCCTACAAAACCTTGGCGTAGTTGAGACTCGTAATTAACTTGGTTGGGAGGAACTGTAGAAGTTGACGCTCTCGTTGCTTGTTGATTTGCCTCATGGAGAGGAAAAGGTGTCTGATATATACCAAGGTTCTAATTGGATTGGGCTAGTGGATTGTCAAATTTGATCTTTCCTGCTTCCAATAAGTCTTGAACAATACCCTTAAACCCATGGTAAGCTTTGACATAATGTCCTCTTTGTTGATGGTAGATGCAATATAAGTGCTCTCTATAGTCTTTTGTTTTCGGCTTGCTAGGGTCCTTGGGTTTAATCTCCAGTAATGTAAAGAGTTGTGCCACATACAAATTTTGAAACACAGATGAATAGGGCTCTTGTAATGGTGTGTAGTTGCACTTAGGCCTAAAGTGACTTTTCTACCTTTCTACAGGATGTATTTAGTTTTGCACCTATTGCGGGGGTGGAACCGCTTGATAATTCAATTGTTGTGATTGTTGTTGTTGTTGTTGGGGTTGTTGGATCTAAACTTGGGCTTTTTTATTTAACTGTGATGGTTGGCCCAAGACTATTTTATTAAATTGAGTGGCCTTGGATTGGCTGTGGTTATTCCCCTTTTAGTTCTTGTTCTACTATTCCTTTTTCTTAGGTTTGATATCATTCTCTTGGATTTTTATCTCTTCTATCACTTTGGCTTGGGTGAGTACCTCATTGAATGTCCTATATTATTGTAATTACAATAACAAAAAGATGGGTTTGGCACAACTCTTTGTGAATATTCATGTTATTTTTGACATGGAAAGGGAGAATGACAACTTAATCATAACCGCCCTTTAACGATTGTCAAAATCATGGATCGATTCGTCATCATATTGCTTTAGACTAATTAGATCGGTCAATGTGGTCTTCTTTTAGACATTCAAGGTGAATTGCTCCAAGAATTGGTCTGCAAGCTGCTCAAAAGTGTGAACACTCTGATGCAGTAAGTGGTTGTACCAATCTTGGGCTTCTCCCCCAAGTGTTTGAGGAAAGGTGTGTAGCATGAGTCCGTTATTATCACTGATCCTAAATAATGCATTTACAAACCTTATCACATGCTCTCGAGGGTCCTCTTCCCCCTTAAATGTATCAAGCTTCGACATCTAAAAATCCATTGAATAAGATGGTGTAGGCGCCAAAGCATGGATCGGGTGATTGAGTAGTTGCATTAATGTTGGCTACTAATATTGCAAACCTGGGGTCTGCATGGCAAGGCTATCAATCTGGCTCTGCAAGAACTGGTACTTAGGATATTCTATTGGGCCAAAACCTTGGTTTGCCTAATGTTGCTGGTAATGAGGTGCATTGTATGTGGAAATTAGATGATGGGGAATATTGGGCTGAAATGTATAATGATATGATGGCTGATGAAAGTTTTGATATGGATGAGGTGATGGGGACATGATGGTATACTGACATGATGAGTTAGCATACATGTGATGTGGTGGATTAGTGGCTATGGTAGTGGTTAAGGGATGCAATACCCAAGATGGATCTTGGATAAAGGTATGGGTTTGTTGAGAGGTAGGTGGTAGGTTATGCTCAATCCTCTACAAATGTTGATTAGGATCAGGGTTAACGCTCTAATTAGCATTATTAAAAATCATTTGTTGCAGCTACAAGAAAGTCTATGGCAATTGCAAATGACATGGGCATAGCCACATATGAGGTGGTAAGTTGAGTTGGTTGTGAAAAAACCATGGTAGTGGATGTGATTGGAGGGTAGGTAGCGAAAGGTATTGCCATTGAATGGGGGATGGTATGATGTATGGAGCCTATAGGGATGATACGTAGAATGGATGTGGGGATCTACGAAGAAACATAAATCATAATTTCATATAGGGGATTGGTGCAAGTGATGGGCTACCGAGGTAATGTGAGGGGTGGTTGGCTATAATATTATGGGTGGCTAGCTAGGGTCATAGCAATCAACTTAAAGAGTGGATTTTTAAAGACTTGTCCAGACTGCTACGGGTGTGTAAAGGTGGACTCTTGATGCAAAAATGGTATGATGTGAGATGAAATGGTAAGTGATGGTAATGATGAAAAAACCATTCTAGCAGCATTTAGGTACATCCTAATGGTGTCCATGTCTACAAGTATGACATGACCATTCGTTGGTGTGGGTGGCTTACTCCTAGGAGTCTTAGGAATAGTGATATGGATAGCCCTATGCATAACTTCTATGTCTAAATTAGGGCCACTACTAGAGGGCCCCACATTTAGGCTCTAGGACGTAGGAGGAGGCATACTACCTTGCCCTACCACCAAAGTGTTAGAGTCCTGACTAGACTAACATGCCATGGGGAAGACAATTGACTCTAAATTAATGCTAACTTTTTGGCCTGACCATGGATCGTTACCATATGCTAATATGCAAGGATATGTCAAGTGTAAATGCAAGTCTATGTAAGTGGAATGAAAGTATGATGCAATACAGCACCCAAAGCAAATAAACAAGCAAGGTTTTTGATCCTAAGTTTGCACCAGTTTTGATTTTGATTTTCTTTGTTTTGTTTTTTTTGTTTTTGAAAATTATTTATTTATTTATTTATTTTCAAGTCTTGAAAAATAAAAATATGTGTGCAAAGTGTTTTGCCCTAAATAAATCTAGGATTTCACCAGTATACTCAAAGCTTGACAACCCTATGATGAATTTCGATCACATAAACCCACTAAAGTATGGAGATGAAACCCATACCCGATCATGGAGCATAGGTCCTACCAATCCTCACCTAGTCTCACTTGGTTAGTGTTATACCTTTCGAAGAGAAATACATGCATATTTTCTAATCTACGATGGTTATTGGAGCTGACCTTGGCCAAAAATAAGGCAATAATGTTGGTGGTTCAGTGATGAAATCCAAACTTGGTGGTGATGAAATTCAACTATTTGCCAACGTTCAAGTGAGTGTGTGAGGTTTGTTTAATTTATTGTGGAATGCAACTAAAATGTAATTATATTTTTATGCCTAAATGCATAAAATAGGAAACAAAGTATAGCAAACATCATATATCAGGGGCTAAAGTTGATTCCAAACAAGATTTTGATTGATTTTGTTATCAAAGGCCAACAGCAAGTCAGCGGTTGGTTCTGGTAAATCGTGGGTACATAGTTTGCCAACCATAGGTCCATGTTTAGGAGATCCCAACCACGTGTTCGCAGGTTTGACTATGCAACAAAACAAGTCAAATTTGGCCTAATTTCTAAATAGAATACCCAAATTATTACTAACATGGAAATGCCGTATGATCGGTTCCTACATGCAAATGTAGATCCTCTTAGTTTTTCATTTTATTGTGTGGATGAATGCAAAAACTAAGTAAATTTCTATCCTAAGACCTAAATGCATACAATAGAACACATGACTAAGACTCCTAATTTACCCTAGATGCATACTAGAACTAGAAAAATAGGAACAAAGAAATGGGATAGGAGTACAAACCTCTTATCCTTTTGCTACTCCCTCCCGCTATCAACTGTAGGTTCACGGTTTCATAGTGTAGCAATCGTGAGTACACATTTCTTCAAATTTCCAATTGTGGGTGCATGGTTCTATCACTCCTCGATTGCGGGTTTGTGTTTCTCCAATTCTTTCATCATAGATGCATGTTTTACAGATCCAAAATTATGTTTTTGCATTTCTTTGATTCCTTCACTACGGATGCATGGTTTCCTAGAACTGAAACTACATGTGCATGGTTTTACAGTAACAGGGCTGAATGTAATAGCTCTCGGATCTACCGACCCAATATTGAATCCACATGCACTTTGAGCTCCTAAAACATGTAGATGCAGAAAGCACATATCAATAAAATAAATCAAGTAAGGCAAAAAAAAATAGGACCCTTAGGGGGTCCCACCATGATCACCATTTTCTGTAGCATAAAGATATGAACACAAAAATATAAACAGACAAAGATAAGAGAATTGACAAAATTGCTTTTCTTATTGATTTCTTTTGATATAAATGTTACAATTTTTGAATTATCCCAAGTGTCTTGGGAGCAATGTTACAATAATCTCTCTCTATATGGTATAAATATTTTTTAAATGGGGTCTTCCAAGCCTTCAACAAAGTACAGTGTTCTTCAATTCCTCAACTAAAGATTCAAAAATATGAGTGGGATTGGGTATCCAACGTGGGGCTACTCCAGCTTCAAAAGCTTCTCCAAGGTACCTATCACTTGCACACATGAGAACCAAAAAATGCATCAGTAGCACCCATAAACTAAAGTATAAAACTAATGCTAAATCCAAACTCTAAATAGATAACCATGTAATGCAAATAATAGAAGCATGTAAAATAAAAAGCCTTGCAAAACAAATTTTACTGATTGTGATGTCATAGTGATATTGGCTTTGTAAAACATGGGCATGCAGTGGTGGACTAGAAACCACAAGTGCACAATTTTGATTCTGGAACCATGGACCAGCAGTTTGGGCTAAAGTACAGATTACTTCAAAACATGGACCTCTAGGCTTTGGTAATGGGTATCTCTCAGGATGTGCGCAGACATCTGGATCTATTTATGTAGCATGGCAGTATAAATCTTCATCTCTCTTTTTTTTGTTGGTTAAGGGTGCCTTTATAGGCCTCTTGGGGTTTTGGAGGGAAATGGGAGGTGGAAAGCGTGGATTGCCAAGTGGTGATTTTGGGTTGCCAAATGGAGGGGATAGTTATTGTGAGTCACCCAGCGTGCCTCACTTAACTGGGGTGATGTGGTTGCAGGTGGAGTTGTATGTGGGATTTTTCCCCATGTGAAGGGACAAGGGGGACAAGAGTGGATGATATGTGGCAAGGGTTTTGGGTGAGGTGGCTAGGACACATGTCTAGTGGGTAGGCAGGGTATCCTAGGTTGATTTTCCAGATTTAATAAATTTGGAAAATAGGATAATGTGCAGGGTCTTATATCCCTAAGTCAAAAATTAGGCATATAATTTTACTATGCATAATTTTATGATGGGGTGGAAAATGTGATTTTGTGTGTTGAATTTTGGTGTCTACATTTTCAATTTTAAACCCTAAAATATTCATAATAATTTGTTGTAAATCTAGGGTACTATTAATGAAAAAACCTAGATCTTGTATTTACCAACTGTCTAGTAGTCTTCTCATAGCATGATAATATTGATTTAAATTACATGGCCTCACTAACTGGGGGATGGCATAAAAGAAAATTATTATCAGCAAATTGGAGATGAGATTTGGAGGGACCATTTTTTGTACCTTGAATACCCTTGATTTTTCCTTTTAGTTTTGCCTTTGAAAATGCTCTCCCTAATGCTTCTACTAGAATAATGAATAGATAAGGAGAAAGTGGATCACCTTGATGAAGTCCACAAGATGACTTTAAGTAACTAGCAAGAGAACCATTGATCAAAATAGAAAATTTTATAGCATTATAATAACATTTAATCCACTCACATCAACTATAATCAAAGATAAACTTTCTGAGAATAGCAAGTAGAAAAATCCAAGAAACCCTATCACATGTTTTGTTCATATCCAATTTAAAAAACATACTTGGTTTTTTCATGGAATGAAGAGAATGTATGGCCTCTTTTGCAATAATTATACCATTAATATTTTGTTTACCATAAACAAATCCACCTTATTCCTCTGAGATAAAACACCCTAGAATGTCCTTCAACCTATTTGCCATAATTTTTTAAATGATCTTATAAATCATAATACAAAGGCTTATTAGATAAAAATTATCAAAATAGTTTGTGTTACCTTTCTTGGGAACCAACGTAATAAAAGTACCATTGATTTCACTTATTATAGCCTTCCTTTTTTGGGCCTCTTCAACCACAACTAACATATCACTCTTCAATAAATCCTAAAATTTTTAAAAGAAAATTATAGGAAATCCATCAGGGTCAAGTTCCTTGTTAGGATGGAAAGGGAAATCTACTTCATGGAGCTCCTCCATAAATATATTATTCATCAAGATTTCATTTTGTCCCTAAGTGATAATTGATGGAATAGTTTTTTGAAGTTTTTCTTGTGCCTCCTTATCTTGCCTAGAATCTGATAAAATATTTTTTAAATAAGGAATTGCTTCCTTCCTTATATCTTCTTCGTCCTCAATAATTATTCCATCTAGAGTTTAAATATTAAGAATCCATTCATCACCATTAAAAGTGCTATGTCATTGCTTTAATCATTCATTAATTCTACCATTCATCATTATGTATTTACTAAATATATTAAGAATCCATTACCATAGTTCCCAAACTATTAAATAGTGTTCCAAGAGATGGTCTACATTGATGACTATTGTTAATGCTCTCACTTTAATTCATTTATCAAAACTAGGGCAATGTCTTAAGGTTGTATGCAATAGAGGTCTTTGAACTACACCTTAGATTTCAAGACTCTAGACTATCCTATGAAAGCTGAGAATCTTTGCAAAAGATAAACTATACTAAATTACAAATTTTATAGTGAAAGAAATTATATCTAATTATAGTTAAATGTTCTATATTTGTAATTTTTTATTCTACTGTGAGAACAAGAGGAAGAGTGTTTGAGAGGTTGAGAGGATGTGGAAGATGTAGACACCTAAAACACATCATTTTGGTAAGATTGCCTATATGGACACCTTTTTATGCCATATGACCCACCTGGGGCAGCCTTAGGGATTAATAGTGATTTTTATCATGACCTAGACTATGATGCCTAGGAGCGGCCTTCAGAGGTTGTTGTATCTTGTGACGGCTAGTAGTCACAATCGCTCTACCCTATGATAGTTGTGCTTGTAACAAATTCAAAACTAGTACCATTGGCAAAAATGATTTCAACAACCAAACAAGTTCAATAATATTTGCAAATAGTTGCAAGAAGCTTCTAGAATGGTTTGTTGCCCTTCTTGATCCTAACCGCTTCTTGGCTTCTTAAGGAAGCCAAGCTTCCCATTAGGGAAATCTATAAGAATACTCCTTGACCTTCATTAAAAGGATCCTAATTCTCCATAACAAAGTGTTGTCATTTTGTGTGCTAGAGAGAACATACTCTCATAAGCAATGGAGTGCTGCCCAAATCTAGCCATGGAGATTGCATTTGCATCAATAGAGTCCCTTGGAGTTTGAATATCAAATTCAACCATTGTTCATCATGAATCATCTTGAATTTGAGCTAATTTTCATGATTTAACTGTGTTTTGAAGAGTATGACCCTTGAAAATAAATTTTAGCAGACCAACCAAGGCCTTTTTTGCATCGATCATGAAGAAACAACTCATTTTTCAGTGGTTGCTTCACCTCAAAGTGACTTTCATGCACAGTCGTAAGACCCTATGATGGTCAAAATAATTGATTGCTTCACCCCATGATGACCTCTTAGTGATATCTAATTTTCTATGTTTCTAAGTTACAATAGCTTTAGCAGCATTTGGTTTCTATTTTAGCATAATTTTATTCATTTTTCATACATTTGTTTATCATTTTTAGCATCTTTCTTTCAATTAATTATCATGGAAATGGATCTCATCCTGAGAGGTTCCTCATTTGCTATTAACGTCTTGTAAGTGTTCTTGTGTGCAGGTTTCAGATCTTAGTAAGAGCTCTTCAATACAAATATTTATCAATACTTATCTCACCATGCAAAGGTCATAAAGAAACCCTCTCTATAATCAGTTTTGAGGTTGCAAGGATCTTGTGAACTACACCTACCTTTGGTTCTCTATTATAATTTGTATCAAATTGGTATCTATCTCTAAGAGGGATATCTTTGTAACCATTTTGTAAAGGACAATTTCAAATATTAATGAGAAGGGCACCATATTTTCTTCATTCTTTTATCTCAATATGGTTACATGGGTGTTAGTTTTTTGTAAATCTATAGTGACGATCACGGTCGACCTCAACTAAAATTTCACAATATGTCACTAACTACATGTTTTCTTGTTTTCTTAACTTGCAGGTACCATCGATCTGGGCTAGAACGGCTCATAGAAGTCGTTATCCTACCCTGTGACGACCAATAGAGCCCATCGCTCTACTTTGTGATGGCCTTAGAACAAAGTTCAAAAATCATTGAGGCAGCAACTTCATCGAATGTAGGCATCACTATGAGTATTTCTACACTTAATTTTACTGCTTTTCATATAAAAATATAGAATTTTAGGTTTTAATTTAGAAAATTAGAAAAAGTCTTAGATTTGAATCTTTCTGCCTGTGATCACTCTTAGGTCTAGTGGCCTCTACTGCTGACCATTTTTGGGTAAATTAATCCCTATTTTGGATTGCTACTGTGTTAGATAGTCTATGTTGTAGACCATATTACACCTATATGGCCTCTGTTTTGCTATCTATTTGGATTTGCATACTTGTTGCTTATCTAAAGGCTTACATCATTTAGGTTTTGCAATTTCAATTTTTTTGAAATTGAAATGTTCTTATTTAGAAATTTAGAAATTTGAAATGTATTTTATGCATTAGAAAAAGTCATTGATTGCTCTATGTTTCCATTTTTTTGCATAAGATAAAAATAACCCACACACACCACGTATCATATTAAACATCAATGAGTTGGAATTCACACCCAACCGTAGATCAAGACTAATGACGATGGCCTTCATCACCACCTTGTTGGCTTTCTTATGGTTCTTTGCACCCTATTTTGGCCAAGGCCAGTCCAAGAACCTTCATATTCTAGCACATATCTCTCTTCAAGGAGGTACATCATTGACCGAGGTGAACTGGGTGAGGACTGGTAGGACCTAGACTCCCTTACCAGATTTGGATTTCATCACCAAATATTAATAGGTTTCACGACCTAAACTTCATCACTAGACCTGTGTATGAGAGGATACAGGTGAAATGCATTTAACTAAGTATTCATCAACAAAATCAAAACTCGAACAAGAAAACAATAAAATAATAAATCCAAACATAAGATAGTTTAGGAATCACAAATAATATTTAAATGAGATAATCATTTGTATACTTTATCTATTTCCTTTTTGGTTTGCTTAATTAAGACAACATGATAAATATTCATAGTTGAGCTCAACCATGAGCCGACAAAGCATAAAAATTACAGAGAGGACCTGAATGCTTCTAATATAATCTTGAAGATCTCATCATTCCTACATGATGCCCTGATAGTCATCACAAGCTAATTCCTCACATAGGAGATCAGAACACTAAAGTACCTCTACCATGAGAACATAAATGGGTTATTCACATGATCAAGTGGATAATTTAGTTAGTCAATGTCAAACTCGGACCACCACAAGTCATAGTCAGTCTATCGAGGGGTCTAGTAGGGAAGTCCATATTCCTTCTACATCATGGTCCTCGCTGCCCTTAACTCCTATCCAAAGCACACCACCTCAACCAATGGTCACAATAAAAAGCAGGCTAGTGCAAAGTCCACATATGCCATCAACCAACATGACCATGAACAAGTTTATAGAACAGTCCCCCAAACATCGGGAAACTCTCATGAATATTTTGGGTTCAATCGAATTACACTTCCATGACCCTGATGCTTTCATAAAATTCATAGGGCATATAAAAATGTACAAATATCCTGTTATCACTTTTCAGGATCACAAGATCAAACTCGTACCTACAAATATACCAAACCCTCCTTTGCCATGGGGGGTCACTCTAAGGAAATGGTAAATACCACGTGAGTGCATACAGGGGGTATATTTTAATATCAAGTTGAACCATCAATAAATTGGTAAGTATCTTATAGGGGAGGGGTGTTTAAAATTCATGCATACCTAAATATAGATTCTACCAGTAAAAAAGGGGGCTAGAGAAGAGGGGGTGGGGGTTATATTTGAGTTACATACCAAATATAAATAAAGATGTTAGGACACTTCTTACAAGGACTAAAATAAAAATAATTACATGCATAATTAAAGTGAGTTTATAACCATACATTAAATAAAAATTATAACCATAGTTAAAGTGAATATCTTTTTTTATTTTTGTACAAGCTCTATAAATAAAATATTAAAGTGGGTTTTGGAAGGTTATTTTTATAAGTATGGATTTGTGGTATCAAATGGCGTTAGTTTAGTTGGTTAGATTCCTCATCTTTCAAGAAAGAGACCAAGGTTCAAATCTTGCCAAATTATACATGCATAATTACCATGTTATTGTAATACTACTATGCAGCCATGATGTAATATGGGCGGGGCGGTTTCAATTCCATATAACCCATTAAAAAATAATAATAATTTAAAAAAAAAAAAGTATAGATTTGTGGTGGCATTGATAGGGGCAAAGTCGTTTCAAATACATATAACCCATTAAAAGATAATAATAATTTATATATATATATATATATATATATATATATATATATATATATATATATATATATATATATATGTATGTATGTATATGTAGATTTGTGGTGGCATTAATAATGGGATGAACAAGTGGAAAAATTTAGGAAAGTATACATGCAAAACATATAAGGGACAAAGTGTAATAGACTATGTAATATGCTCACAGAATTACATATCAAAAATAGAGAAGCTAGAAGTGGAAGATTCTCCAGTGGAACTTAAGTCAGATCACAACCCAATTGTTATGAAACTTCGAATGCATGGAGACAAGCCAAGGGAAAAAACACTTGCAAGGCAATCAAAATAAATATCCTCACAAAGGAAACATTCTCTTAACAGATGAAAATCGATAGAATTTTAGAGCAGTATTAAATAACAAGTTACAGGAAAGGGAAGAACTACCTCACAGTAGCAGAGATTATAGTAAGAGTGAATTGTTAATGCATGTTATTCAATAAGCTCTAAAAAAATGCAAGAGAGCTAAACATAAAAAGAAAGAAAGGAATAGCTTCCCAACCAACCCATGGTTCGATGAATATTGCAAAAAAATGTGAAGATTACTAAAGGAACCAACGGGTAAAACAAGAGCAAACAAAAAAGCATATGAGAAACTAGTAAGGGCAAAAAAAGAAGAATACACTAGAACAAGGAGGAAAGAATTGATTTACTTAGGGAAGCATGAACCAAAGAAGTTTTGGAAGGAACTAAGCATGAAAAGGACATAAACTAAAAATAACATAACAGTTAATTAGTGGTTGGAGTATTCAAAACAACTGTATCAGCGTAGTAACCATCAGGAGACACCCCCCCTTATCATTGTCAAGAAAGAAATTTTCACAATTGAAGATATTATTCAAGGGATAAAAAAGTTAGCAACTGCTAAAGCCCGTGACATAGACAATCTTCAAGCAGAACATATAAAATGGGGGGTAGATATCTTGGCACCACAGATCAAAGAAATTTTCAATGAGGTCATACAAAATGGCTTCCCTATTGAGTGGACAACTAGCTTGACCATTCCTTTGTTTAAAAGTGGAGATGTAAATAATCCCTCAAACTATCGAACTATCATGATCAACCCTCTCTTTGCAAAGTTGTTTGGGAGTATGATAGAGCATAGGATCAGCATATGGGCAGAAGAAAAGGAAAAGAGAGCAAAGGAGCAAGCACTCAACTATTTATCATTGTATCACGCTCAGACACAGTGGAAAAAATATGGGACAAAAAAGAGGAGGCTTTTTGTTGTTTTGTAGACTTCAAAAAGGCATTTGACACAGTGTTGATGACAAAATTTTGGACCAGAATGGAAGAGATAGAGGTTCCAATTCACTACAGGGCAATAGTTCACAGACTATATGAGCATGTAAAGGCTAGAATCAGAACACCGAAAGGGTTATTTTAATGTTTTGGCAGTGACACAGGTATCAAACAAGGTCGCCCTTTATCTCTGACCTTATTTGGGTTGTACATTGACAAGTTAGAAGAATGGATAAACAAATTTAGGGGAGAGGGTGTGCACTTAGCCAAATATGTGGTAAAACTCCTCATGTATGCATATGATGTAATTTTTGTGGCCAAAATAGCCAAAGATCTAGAAGATCACCTTCAAGCTCTAGAACTCTTTTGTAAATAATTTGGGATGCAGGTGAACACGAGCAAAACAAAAATCATGATTTTTTTAGCAAAAAAGAAGAAGCAACAGCTTGAATTTTAGTTTGCAGGAGAACCACTTGAGGTAGTAGTAGAATACAAATACCTAGGCATAGACTTTCATGATAAACTTAATTGGAATACATGTAGGATTAAAAGAAATCAAAGTGGTTGGAGAGCACTATATGCACTTCAAAACAGGTGTAGGAATGCCAAATTATGGGACTGGAAGACCACCAAGGTCTTATTTGGCCTACTTGTTACATCGGTTTTGTTGTATGGTTGTGAGGTGTGGGCTAGTGGCACAACAAATGCAAAATGGAGGCAAATAAAAAGGATTCAAAAATATCTAATCACAAATTTTCTCAAAATTAAGGCCACAACCCCTTATGAAATTATTCTAGCTAAAACTGAAATGTTCCCTTTAGAAGCAATTGCTATGACCAAGTTGTTATGTTACTTGAAAAAAATAGAAAACATGAGAGATGATAGATGGCCTAGGGCAGCTAGGGACAAAGATTTGCATAGGTGAAAGAATACATAGATGAAACAAAATAAGAAATGGATGAAACACTGGGAAATAAACATAAATGAATGCCCAAAGTTCAACAAAGACATAAAAAATTGTGTGAATGAAAAGTTCAGAAGTAGAATGTGGAAAAATGCAAGCAGGAAAAGACAATATTATATTGCAAATTTTAAACCAACGTATGATCACAAGGAAAAAGTGTATATGGGCGCTGAAATCAAGTGGAAGGAAAAACTCCTCATTGCTCAGATAAGGACTAGCTCTCATAGGCTTAGATGTGAAACAGGGATATGGACAACGCCCAAAGAATAATTGGAAGAAAGGATATGTATTCTATGCATCACAGGGATAGTAGATATAGAGGAACATTTCATCTATAAATGCCCGAGTTTTTCAGATATCTGTGATAAATACAAAGAAACACTTGGGAATGAGTTTATGGCAGGTTTATTTGAAGACAGTAAAATAAAAAAAGTTAGAGAATTGCTAACCCAAATCAGCAGGAGAAGGAACAACCTTCTCAAAGATATTAAATATCATATGATATGATTTGAGTAATTGTACTTCCATATTTGAGGTCTCATAGATCATATTCGGGTCTCGTGGACGTAATTAAAATCTTTCATTTCATTTCATTTCAATGTTTTTCTTATGAATACTATTATATAATTTTCAAATAAATTTTTAACTTTTATTAACCAATAAATAAAATAAAATTTATTTAAATAATAAAAGATCACATTTATGATCTAAAACCTATATAAAAGAAAGATAGTAATGTAGAATAAAATTTTATAATAACTCTTATCAATAAAAAAACTTGCATTAAAAACATTACAAGTAAAACATCACAACAAACCAACTACCTTCACAATAAACCAAAAACAAATACAAATGACTATAAAAAACATCACAATAAGACCTTCTCGACTATCATATCTTACACGTGTCACAACTATAAAAAACAAATACATCCCTAAAGAGCTCCTGCACGGTATGGGAACGCCGACGTGCCATGGAGAGGTGTGTATCCTATGGACATCCCCTAAGCAGACCAAAGAAGGAGAAACTTGACTCTAAAGTCTGTCGGGAAAATGACATAACAGGTATAGTGCAAAAGTTTGGATCACTTTGGAATTAAGTGAGTAAAAATGATGAAACTTTAAAAAGAAATTAATGGAATAGGATTATATATTTTATTGGGAGTTGTAAGTACGAAAATATCAATGTTTCACCAAACCAAGCTATAGATATTTAAAAACTTATAAATTGTGTCCCTTAAGCAAACTAGATGATAACAGACACATGCATTGAAGCCATGGTTTCTTGTTGCACATAAAAATGGACCATAATTATAAACTTTTTCTAGTGATTTGTCAACTTACAATATTATTTGGCTTGATAAAATATTTATTCTTGAAGGTGGCTCTGTGACTACCCACCTTGGTAGGACCTAGAAAACCCTGATGTTTTGGGGGTTCATGAAAAGACAAGGAGGATATATTTAAAAAAAAATTAAAAAGGGAGGATCACTTTTTGGAAGGGATTCTCAGGAGAGGGGTAGACTAGGGAAGCACAATTGAAAAGTAGGAGAATAAACTGGAAGCACAACCAGAAAGTGGGAGAATAAACCAGAAGCACAGCCGGAAAGCATACATGTATGACCCTCTCAAATTGATGGTAAAAAAACTGGACCATATTGATTTCTTGTTGCACATAAAACTGGACCATAATTATAAAAAATTTTCTAGTGATTTGTCAACTTACAACATTATTTGGCTTGATAAAATATTATCTATTCTTGAAGGTGGCTTTGTGACTACCCACCTTGGTAGGACCTAGAAAACCCTAATACTAACTATAACAGATAGGGATAATGTTATGGAAATTTTTCTTATCCTATGGAAATATTAGATAGTTGGGACCATCCCACTTTTGTGTACAATTTAGTCCACTAGAAATATCTATATGTAAGATGTTTGTGGGGTTCAGCTAGTTTTTTTGTCACTATGGGCACTTATTCAATGTGAGCTAGTAATCCAACATGCACCGTGAAAAGAGCTAAAGTGGGAAATGCTTATATATAGATTGAACTATTGGAGGTCAGTTTTTGGTAGAAGAAAGTTTCTATGCACAGTTTGAAGCTATGTTCTAGCCAAGGTAGTGACCACATTGTTTTTGGGTTCGGGGTTGAGTTGGTGCTCATATCCTTACAGGAAATTTTCTTTTAGCTACTTATGTATTTTGTCAGTTAAGTAATGTCATGTTCTCTTTCCAGATTCTTTAAAAAAACTTAAGTGTTTAGAATCCTCAAGGATATCATGTAAGTTCTTTTTGCAACTTTAATATTCTACTTCAGTAGTTTCTAGGAGTTTTTGATTCTGGCATGGCTAAATGGCTAGATTTTTAGGGTTTTTAGCTTTATAATTAAAAAAGGAGGAACATCTTAGATATTTTAGATTTCAGAATTGAATTTGCCAATTCTAAATTCCAAAATAGAACTTGCCTAGTTTATGATTTGAAAAAAAATTAGATTGTTCATAACCACCTAATTTAGCTTTTAAGTTTCCAGATCTAGAATGCAACAATGCTACCATAACCCATTATTCGGGAAAATTCTGCTAAGTTGTAGTTTCATATTTCATGTTATATTTGGAACATAACATATAAGAGCACTTTAGGACCCTGAAGACCACTTAGTTTCATAATATGTTGAGATTTATAAAGTATATTAGAAGAAAAGTGGTTATTGAAACTTAACAAAGTGACAAAGGATGCAAATAGTTTAGTCCAAGAAGGTGTGGGTGACTTTGCAAAGGGGTTCAATCAAGCATACCAAAGAGATGACAATATTGGACTTGCCATTGTTGTCTTGTAGGGTTTCCTTGGTTCTTAAAGTCTACAATGGATTCATATGGAAGGAAACTCCTTATGAAGTTCAAATCTATGAAAGTCTTAAAAAGGGCATGTCCATTGGGTTTCCTCTTGTGTGTCTCTCAAGGAAGCTCTGAGTTATTGGTTAAGCAAGATATACTAGTAATTTACTGATTCCTCTAACCATTTTATGTGTTGCATTAGTCTTCAGCAAAAGGCCACCTTTGCATTGTTGTCTTATTGATGACTTAGTTGGCAAATCTTTTCTTAGTTTTGAAGGGTTTTTCACACCAACAGATATCCCTAGAGATTAGAATTGAATTTATCACAAACGATGAGAAGTTTGCATCACAATTTGTAGCTTGTGGGTCAATGGTTGGTTAGGTTCTTGGTATTGTAGTTGTTGATAGGACCGCATCTCAAAGATTGCAAGTTGAGTATGAGAAATTGCTAGTAGATATTCTTCAAGTTGAGATTTCTCACACTAATACCCAAAAACTCCTTCAAAGGCACAATATTAATGATTTTGCAGATAAATATTGGGACATACCACATGGTCTAGCATATGATAGAGGCAAGAAGAAATCATGATTCAACACTACAATTGCTTTGGGGAGAAAGCAATTCAAGGAGGGGAAATTGTTATGAACCTTTTCTTATTCTATGAAAATATTAGATAGGTGGGACCAACCCACCTTCTCTATACTAAAGTTCATATGAATATTTTTCATCTAAGTGGTTTGTGCGGCCTAGTTAGTCCTTTGTCACTAATTTTCCATGTAACCTAATAATCCCGTATGTGCCCCACAAAAGGAGTTAATGTAGGAAATGCTTAAATAGGATGTTGCTTTTAGAGGAGGACAACTCTTTGTCATAAGAAAGTTTATGTGCACAAGTTGAATCTGTGTTTTATCCTAGGCAACATCCACTCTTTTCTTGGATTTATGCCTAAGTTGTGATCCATATCTTCTGAAAAAAATTTGTTATGTTATGTATTGTTTTGAGTTATTTGCTAGAAATAATATAGTTGTTGTTTTTGAACTTATTGCTAAGTTTTTCAAAGATAATTTTAGATGTTTTCTTGCTTCAGATTAGATTTCAATATTTAGTTTTTTTCAAAGTTTCATATTTTAGTTTTATTGTTTCAGTTGAAATAGCAGTTTTTGAGAATTGGATAATGATTACTGGGTTAGAGCTCATAAGTAGAGTTTTAGCTTAGAAAAATCAGATTTCTGTTTTTGAAAATTTATAATTAAGAATTATATTAGGAAGTAATTAATTATTTCAAAGATATTTTGTCATATGTTGGGCAAGATAAAGAGACTCAAGGTAAGCTTTTGAAAAATATTCCATCAACTATCACATAGGTACAAAATGAAATCTTGATGAAGATATCTATATTGGAGCTAAATGAAGTCCCGATGGATTTCTTGTAATTTTCTTTCAAAAATTTTGGGATATATTAAATAGTGATATGTTGGTTTTGTAAGGTTTATTTAATATAGTAGAATCTGAAATCATGTTATAGAAGAATTTTTACACAAGTATTTTATTGTTTTATTGTCGGATTAATTAAGATTAATTTGTTGGAATCTATGATAATTTATGTGTCATTATTAGTTACTCCATTTGATGCACATACAACATTAGATTGGTAGTATTGGAGGTTATACAAATAGTGAGCAAACTCCTTTTCCACCTAGTTGATTATTGCCACATGTAAATATAGTTGCACACACTATTGACTAGAAAACATGTTATCCTACAGAATTCAACCTCAAATCAATGGTGTAACAATATGAAAAACTTGAATGCTAAAGCTTGCTATATTCATGGGTTTTTTAGGGGCAATTCTTGGATTCTTCAATTGTAATATCAATCCCTTTGAATTTGTCTTTAATGCTCTCTAACAACTGCATGAAATCAATTTTTGTGTTTATTGATTGCATTTTATTTTTGCTTGTCCCATCAATCTTGTGGTTTTCTAGCTTGACGATTAGGATCCAACTTGTTTGTTTTCTTTAAGAAAAATGAGCCAGGTGCAAAATTTGCAAGGCATATGTCAAATCAACTATGAAGCTAGTCAAATATAAGCAACCATAAGTCTATTTTTGATCTAAAGTGTCACCTTATATATCTTTAAAAATATTTTGGAACAACCTTTCCAACAGGGTGGGTTTTAGGTAGTTAAGTGCCTGTGGAAATAGATATGCCTCTTTTAAGACAATTTACTATTTTTCTTTTAGGGTTTTTGGCCCAAGAATCTATGGCTTAGCTCCACTTACTCATGAATTCTATGTTAATGAAAAATCCTTAAAGTGAATGTACTCAGAATCTATGAATGGACATCTTATTTATATCGTTATTTTGTGTAAATCTGTCAATTTGTTTAAAGTTATACCTGTTGGAAATAAAGTAGATATGGTTCGTACCAGAAGGTAATTGCATCATTGTAAGACTCTTCCCATGTTAGCCAACTAAAAATAATATACCTTAATTGCAAATTGCCTCATGCCATGATTTGGGGCCTAAGATATTATGATGATGATTCTCTTGGAGTTAGTTTGTTGAAGTTAGTAGTGCCTTTACATTCTTAAATGATCACTATTGTCTAAAGAAACCTTGCAGAGCTTTGTTCTAAAGTTTTGACCTACATGTTGTCATTCTATGGTCAATTTACTTTTTAAACTTGAGCTTGAGCAACAAATTGATGTGTTTAATTATAGGCATGATATAGAAAATGTAAACAGTTGGTTGAGACTTCTGGCAATCTTGTTTGTTTTCCCAAGGTTATAATGTTAATGACAAAATTTGTTTCAAAGTCAAAGTTGACAATACTTAAAGGAGCATATATAAACTTCAAAAGGGCCAAGGCAAGTTTTGCTCTAACAAGTAAGCTTTTGAGAAAAGTAAAAATAAAGAGCAATGTTATAGGACCCTTCTTGTGGAACCCTCACATCCCTAGGGTGAATTTTGGAGTGGTGGTTTGGTCAAGTTTTTCCTAACTTGCACCCAATTGTGGGTTTTGAGGTGGGCCCATTTTCCTTGATAGAAGATGCTTCTCATACCCTTTGCCAAAAATTGAGGCCTTTCTTGATCCAAGAAGTCTTTGTTCCTAGCAATAGGTGAGGAAGTTCTTTTATCTTAGAGGAAGCATGGACACATGTGATAAGTAAACATAATAAAGATCAAGAAGTTTTTGAAAATCTATGAATCAGGCCTATTCCTCAAATAGTCTGTGTCAATGAGTGAATGCTCATCTCCCTAAGATAGTTCATTTGTCAACCAAACAACAAAATGTGTCCCAGAATTTTATTGGTTGCTTTACGATTTATCATTTGCTTGTAATTTTCCAACAGAATATGGGCTTGGTAGAGAAATTTCACTTTGGTAATAAGCATCAAATAATAACCAACAACATATAGATTAAGTTGTTCAATTTTTGCTTTGTCTAAGAATTGCTAGTTTAATAAGGACTTTGAGAGAGTTAGTAGACAATGGCTTCGATCATGTAATTTATGCAAAAAAATTGTGATTAATGGAATCCATGGGGGAATCTTAATACAATTGTATAGTGATGCAATCACAAACTAGTATACTCTTTTAAGTTTTAGGTGAGTTATGGTCTATTGCATTGAGGTATTTAGTGAGAAGATCAGTATTCAAGTTCAAATTTAGTAAGCTTGGAGTTGGAAAATGTTATTCAGTGCATAAAAATATTTTTTGAGTTTGACATCAAGTTTGAGATATTGCATAAATATATTGATATTTAATGTATATGAAGAAATTTTTATTTTTCTTATTTGCAACTATCTGAAAACATTGTTGAATGTCTCATTTCCAAATACAAGAAGCCTAGAGAGACCTAAAATTTCAAAGATACATAGAGGCATCCTTGAGTTTCAAGAAAAATAAAGCATGGGGTCCTCTCGAAGACCAAAAAATTCCATCGAGAAAGGCTTTGCATCTCCAACTCCCAAGCCAAGCCATATGAAAGCCAACCACCACCAAAGGCCGCCATGGAAAGAATCTTTAGGTCAATCCAACCAAACCACCGTAGTCACATCAAAAATGGGATGACACATCCTGATAAGCACAGGAGGATCCATGGAGGTCTTGGAAATGCAACAGGAGATCCCAAGAAGATCTACCCAGCTAGAGATCAGTAAGACAAGAGCAGGGGGAAGTAAGGAATTTGAAACGGGGTCCTCCCTCCCAGAGTGAGAGACCTAGAATATAATCAAAACTTGCTCTTGTATATTACTGGTTAAATGAAATGTGTGAAGACTAAGAATATACATATTTTTACTTCAAGTTAGAGCTCAAACCACTAATTTTTGTTATGCTCATAAAGACTTGATAGTTTGATGGATTCAAACATGCTCAATGGATATACATTGATAAAATGGTAAACCTACCAAGGGATATTAAAAATTGATTCAAATATTTTTGGTAAAATGGTAAGTTTTGAAAAGGGGTTATTATTTATTAGATAGGGGTTTACCACTAGGGGTTTAATAAATTAGAAGGGGAGGTGGTAAATTTTAAAAATAAAGGATTTTTTAAGAAGCTCGTGAATGCACATGTTTTGAAGGCTTTCAACTAAGTGACCTCCTCGTGCCTTTGCACATCATCGCGTGCATCAATAGGATCCCCTACAAGTGGGTATTAGTTAACATAGGCTCCATGATAAACATTATTACCATAACCGCACTAGAGCATCTCAACATCCTGCCTTCACACATTGTAGCATCCATGTTCACCTTGCAAGTGTTTAACGATGATGTATCACCCAAAGTTGGCACGATAGTCCTCCCCATTCAAGTTGGATAGAAAATTGTACCTACATTGTGCTACATCTTGGAGGGTTCAAGATAGTACAACATATTGCCTTGATGGCTTTGGATGAGATCCATGAAGTGTGTTCCATCCATAGTCCATCAACATATCAAATACATACATGAGGGTAAATTCCATGTGGTTCATGTTGACCTAGACCCCTTCAAGTATTAAAAATAGGTGGATCATTTGTAGGAACCTAATAGGTCACCCAAGCACCCGGACACTAAACCCGATGATTTTATCTAGAGTCTAGATTCAACCCCACTATTCATCGTGGAGATACCTCCACCACCACCATTACCATTGGTTTCTCCTACCATTCCTCCTTCATCCTTAATTTTTCTAAGCAAGGATAAGTTGACTAAGCCAACTACGAATATTCCCATAGCAATCTCAAAAATATCAGCAAAGAACCTCCCCACTCCTACTTACAAGGAAGAACCCATGGGTGTTACGGATGAATCAAATCATATCATACCATATTCATCCACCATATTGTAGGTCATAGTTCACTCAATCAATATTGAAATTAGGGAGCACATAGCAAAAAATATTACGTTTATGTCTATCATTGAGTACTTCAAGGGTTTAGGTCGACCATAGGTCAAGTCGCCACCCATCGATACCATTATCGATTCTTTACCTAAACATGGGGGACAAGTAGATCACCCTAGACAAGTTGATGAGACATCCATGACTTGTCCAAATGCCAATACATCTTCTCATGAGTTTGTAGGAGTGGTCAATGTTATGACAGGGAACCAGGTTTCTCTAAATCAATCCACACAACTGGTAGCCCCATTAAACATTGCCTCTACATCAAAAGTGCTACCACCATTGAAACTAGTCACACCTAGTTCATTTCACATAACATCTTCACAAGAACAAGAACAAGTGTATCCTTTACACCAAAATGTGGGTACTCAAGTTGTTACAATTGAGCACTCCATGGTGGAACAAGAACATGAGCCAAGTCAAAAACAAGAGTATGTGGATACACCCACTAAAGAAGATCATTGTGATACATCAACATATTTTGAGATAATGAAGACTGGTGATTCACATCTACCTAAGGGTCTTTTGGCACCTGCACTCAATGTGCCTAAATCATCTAGCAATTGCCATCCAAACCCATCAACAACTATGCAATCATCATCCTCATTAGTCTTACAACACATTCTAGATCACCTAGCCAAAGTTGAGACACAAATGGGTACCAAAAATGATGCTTTGTATCAAATCATGCATCAGCTCACAAACATGGAGCTCCAATAGCAAGTCGCATCCACGGCTAAACCACCTCCTACACAAACGTAAAATGCATCCTTGCAAAATCAGATCCAAAAGTAACAACGCCATCCACCTAGCGTTTCCACGCTATTATCCAAACCTTTGGCATCAATTTTCACTCGATTATGTGAGGCGAAGACCATTACTTTTCTTGAGGTTCACCCCTTAGATCCAAAAACCCAAAATCCAAGGGATATAAAGAGGAGTTATACTATTTATATCATAGACAAAACAATCATGATATACAAGCATGCTACACTTTCAAGAAAGTAGTACAAGACATGATCGATAAGAATCAACTTCAAATAGATAATCCTCTCACTACTAAGGATAAAAAAGTAAGCATAGTCAATGGTTCATTACCTACACTATAAAAATAGGTAGAGCAACCTAAGCAGGTGACTGAGACACATACAACCTAGCCACCTCATCAAACTAATCAACCCCATCCACCTCGCACTTACATGCCATTGTTTGAATCTTTGGCATCAATATTCAGTTGATTATGCAATAAATAAGCAATTAATATTCTTGTGATCTGTCCATTGAAACCTAATAAGCAGAGATCAAAGGAGCATAGGAAAATTTTATATTGTGCTTATCATCGACAAGAGGGCCATGACATCCATACATGTTACCTCTTTAGAGATTTAGTACAGGATATGATCGAGAAGTAAGAGCTTCATATTGGCAATCCTCTTGCCCTAAAAAACCAACCAATAGGAGTCTTTCAAGACCCCTTACCCATGCACTGGACACACACAACTCCTACTAGTCAAGCAGAGCAACCTAAGTAGGTGACTGAGATACATACAACCCAGCCACCTCATCAAACTAGTTTATCGAGTCGACCTCACTTAAAATGCCAATATTGTACCTGGAATCCGTTATCTGAGCCCATGTCAACCATTTTTCAAAATTTACAAGAAGCTAAGGTAATCATCTTACCTAACGTATGCCCATTAGATCCAAACAGGACCAAACCTAAAGGTTATAGGGAAGATCACTTTTGCCTTTATCATTGAATAGAGGGTTATGACATCGATAATTGTTATGCATTTAAAAATGTGGTCCAAGACCTTATGGATAAAAAGGCTTCGCCCATAGACCTTTCATCTGCCTCACCTCAGCTTGTCACAATTCAGGCCACATCATCCCATCTACGATCCCAAGGTCAACCACAACCTATTAATCCTAACAAGATACCTTGCCAGTATGTCAGATTTTCAATGACTACTTTAGCCCTATTTCAAAAACTATACGAGGCACATGCAATCACATTACCAAAAATAAAACTGAGCAAACCTAAACTTGGGTTTCACAATGAAAACTTTTACTGTCCCTATCATTGTCAAAATGGGTATGACATCCGTACATGTTATTAATTCAAGAATCAGGTCGAAAATATGATAGAACAAAATGAGCTCCACACAAATAGTTTGCTTGTTTTACCCCATCAGGTCATGGGTATTTTACAAAATTTGGTGCCACAATAGGGGGAGTCAATTTATATCACTCCTCCTAGCCAAGCCAATCACATTACATTAGTTAAAATACACACTAGGGGTCTTCAAGGTGTCACACCTTCCCCACCGTCCACATCACAAGCGATAAAGCAATTTGAGTATTTTGAAGGTATCGTGTCTTCTTCACTTTCACAAATTAGCACACACGCTAGGGGTACATAAGGTTTCGCACCTTCCCCCTAAAATCGTAAAACAATAAAAAATCACAAAAACAACAAAAAATTATCAAGAATATCAAACAAATTAGAAAATATAAAAAATATAAAAATAATACAAAACATCAAAATATAAAAATATTTTGCATTACTTCATCATGCATTTCATTGCATTTAATAAATAATTGCATTAGGCATAGTCATCCATTACACTTGCATTAGAACAAGTTGTGTTTACATTCTAACGAATGACACCATGTTTGTTTACCAATCATGGATCTCAAATCAACCTTATCAATCATCAACAGGCACAATTTTCTTTATGGGTTTTTGCTTATTAAGAGGTCCTCATAAAATAGGATAGATATTGGATGAATATCAGCAATGATATTTAGAAGACCACAAGCTATTTTATGCACACCTTTTAGTTTGCAAAAACTTGTAGGGAAAACCCTAACATCTCACATATCATTATCATTCATATTTCCCTTGTGAGTAACTATGTTTTTCAACACAATTAATGAGTTGCTATAGGGTGTATACTAGGGATTTTTGGTCATTCAGCCATACCTAGTTATATTTTTAGATTTTGTAGAAAGTTATCTTGGCTTTTAGAAGGTAAGGTCTAGTTTTGATAGTACCTTGCATATGTCAAAATCCCAACACAATTTTACACATTAATAATCCGAGTTTGAACAAGGAAAGATGACACTACAAAGTGATCCTTGTCACCTTAAGCGAAAGGTTTTTCTTGCTCATATTATTATGCACATGGTCTAGGATGATGATAATTGACAAAAGGACAAGCTCCCCCCTACCCAAACAATCCCTTGATATTTCATAAAACAAGCAAACTTCTAAAACAATACAAAAAAAATAGTGATTCTCATCACTAAGCAAATCCCTTTCTAAAAAAAAATAGTGGTTTTCACCACTAAACATGAGCAAGTATCCCAAGTAATTAAAATAAAATAAGGGGGTAACAAGCTTGAATCCCTAGAATCTTTAGTATTCTCAAGCCATGGGGTGATCTCCATTACAACAATGGGTTGAATGAAACCCCCTTGGCAATGGAATAGCCTTACACATGGCGATATGTCTATCACATTAGCAATCTTCTTTTGGATAGACCAATGTCATCTTATGGTTGAGCTAGCTTTTGGTGACTTGTATTGCCTAGTAGTCTAATCTATCTACGTCCAAAATCATTATAGGATGACCATAGGGTGATCCTCATTACAACAATGGGTTGCATGAAACCCATCTGGCAATGAGGTAGTCTTATGCATCATTTAATACATTCACTTTGCACACACATGGATAGTGAATATATGGGTCATCTTAATAGGCTTGTATCTTTCAGGAGTCTTGTGTAGTCAGTATACAACTTTTTATCAATCAACTAGGGTGTTTGAGTCTCACAAAAAACCTCAAAAATTCCCTCATAGTAATAAATCATCTCATCGCCAATCACAGTATTCCTTATGATCTTTTTCTTATTAAGGTGTCCTACCGAATGAATATCAGTAATGATATTTAGACGGCCACTAACTAATTTATGTACACCTTTTACTTTGCAAAAGCTTATAGGGAAAGCCTCTACATTTCACATATTTCATCTCACATATGCATGTACAAATGTATAACTCTTATGATAAGGGTAACATTTTAATTCATGATTTTGATACATTATGTGGTGTTTACCATTAGTTTATTAAACACAAATTAGATTCATTAATTATGTTTTAAATGATTAAATAATACATGTACAATTGCATTAGATCATCCATATAAAATTAATGAATTACATACACATTACATCCAGCGTATCATATAACAACATTAAATGCATAATCAATTAAACAAATATAAAACATGCATTTAACATTAAACATTGCATCCATATGCACATACATAATAGTGCATCCATACATCTAGATTACAAAATCTAATCATGCATCCATCATCTAATCATTGCATATCATTAGTACATCGCATGTATAAATCAATACATCATCATATAAGTATTACATCCATCAATGCACCCATAACATAAAATCAAAACCATCAACACAATGAGCCATAAATGAAATATCATATATATGTGTGTGGAAATGTCAAGTACATAATGGTACAAAAATTGCTTGTAGGCTACAACTATGTAGGTCCTCAGACCTTACACTAAAAAATAATGCATACATAAATAATCCATCAAGTGGGGTCTACACCCCCAGAGTCGATTCCACCCTTGACCTCATCCCTGCGAGGCTGCTTGAACCACTTGTCATTGATCTCTTTCGATGCGTGGATGACTTATGACTGGGCCACACTGATGACTGGCTAGACCACTACATCGACTCCATTGAGATCCTCTTACTATAGATCTCTCAAGAAGACTTCCATCGTGTATCTTGACTCGACTCTCTATATCAACTATATATGTTGCATCAGACCTACACTAGGCCACATACTCCTCTAGGAGGCTTCGTAGTCTACCAATATCTACATCACCACCTAATGTTATTGAACCCTAATTAGTTGGAGTGGAGGGTTTAGCCTGACCTATAGTCGCAATAGCCAACTAAACATGTAGAGCATCTTGCTTTGTTGTCCTAGCATTCCTCTTTGCGGTCTTGGTAGCCAATTGTGTCTACAGAGTGTCCTTCTCTGCAGTAACCCTATCAACCTTTGTATAGGTTGTGGCCACCGAGACCTTGAGGAGATCTCTCTCCTTAGAAAATTCTCTATATTGTTGCTATCCACTGCTCAACTGACTTTGGACTATAGAGAGAGTCGTCTCTCGCTCCACCAATCGCCCTTGTGTAGTTTTCAACTATGCTCACAACTAAGCCATCTCACTTATGGGGTCATCCTTATTGCCCTCAAACTCAACTGGTAGCTCCTTTGCCTGCTCTATAGCCTGGACCCACTCCTCTATCTTGTGATGCACTCATCGCTCATTCTCATCTCCACTCTCCTCCACTATCGCCTCTACATACCTGCCCATCGGACCACCTCCCTGCCATAGTCGAGTGACCCACCAAGTATCATACTTAGCACCAATCCTTGGGTTGGCTAATTTGGTCTCAACCACTATTAGATCCTACTCATCTACAAGGACCTCTACCCGAGGCCACTCCAGTTGTGTCTCATTGCCTCGATGACAATAAATGATAGGCTCCTTTGGGACATCCTGGTAAATGTTGAACTATCGCCTAATGCGAGAGTAGTGGAAGTACTCTTGTTCACTATCGTGGTGCCTAATAAGCCACCATTTGTGTCTAACCCGAGCTAAATACTCTATAGTCTCTAGCCAATCAGGGCCAAGTAGGGCCTCCATATGACCTGATCCCACTATAACCTATCCAAATATTTAGTGTAATGTGCCAGTCTACCTACCTATGGTTGGCTATGGCCTATCTTCCAATCCTTTAACCACCAAGCTACATAACCAATATCAATATCTCCTAGATGATCTCGGGATACTAGCGGTCCTGTTGGCCGATCCACCCTGATATGCTCTCATTTCCAAATCTAGAGCAGACTTCACCCTAATCCTATGTGTCTTCGATGTTGTATCTCTTACATCTCATCGTATAAATGTGCTAGTAGGAAGCTCCCCCATGCCATAATAATCGACTCCTCTAGGTCACACTCAAGAATATCTTGCACCATGTATAGGAGGTTCCAAGGGAACCTCGCTCCTAAAGAGTCTAGCAATAGGATGTTGGATATGATGTATATCACCATTACCTAGCACCGAGAGAATGCATCGACATCGTACCATGCACTGACTGAGACTCCATCGTAGTCCATCCAATGCTAAGGCCACATTCGCCTCCCCTCAAAAAATCCTCTGAAGAACTCTCCCATGATGCATAAGGGGATTAAAGATGATAGAAAATCCCTCAATAGGGATCTTGAATATCCTATAGACATCCTCAAGAGTAATTGTCATCTCACTAGTTAGGAGATGAAAGGTGTTGGTCATGTTATCCCATCAACAAGCCAGGGCCATCAGATTCGCTTAATTTGACATAACAGTAGGAAGGTGCACCAAATGTTTGAGATTGATTGCCTCAAACCACACCCAATCATCATCTGATAGTTGATCTCAAAACTCATCCAACAAAGTGGGTTCCTTAGCGCATACCATCTAAATATGATGCCTAACAATCAAATCCAAATCAATTCAAAAATCCAAAAAAATCAAAAATCAAAATTTTGCAGCCGCTCTAGGCCCCGACGGTCGGTAGGCATGACTACTAGACCCTACGATGGCCTTCCCAATGGTCAAAATTTTGATCGTTGGTGTTCAAATGCAG
The DNA here is from genome assembly GCA_028583015.1 of Wollemia nobilis. NCBI lineage: Eukaryota > Viridiplantae > Streptophyta > Pinopsida > Araucariales > Araucariaceae > Wollemia > Wollemia nobilis. The sequence continues at coordinate 212,612 of JAQPPZ010003287.1, read as the reverse complement.
TCTCCATACCCCATGATGGCCCCCATCCTGCCAAATGAGAGCTACTCCTATCCAAGACGACCCCACAATGGCACCTAATTGGGGTTCAACCCCATGCTAAAAATGCTAAAAAATTAACCTACCCTCCTAAGCTAGCCTAATCTAGACATTCCTAACCTAGGGTGAGGTTCATTACCAGTGATTTATTGTAGTTTAGTCTACTCATTACTTAGTGAGGTTCATTTTTAATTTGCAAAAAATAACAAGAGAGAGATTGAGATTTCTACCTTCGTAGCTCTTGACTCCTCTTCTTGTAGAAGCCTTTGGCTGATATGTCATGATAGCGTGTCGAGTTTTTAGCAGTGTTCCATGTCAAGAAATCTCTCCTTCACCTCACTCCTCTCACTGCTAGCTATCACAATGACATTAAAAATTGGAAATTTTGCTTTTATATTTTTCAAATTTCTTGATTGCCCTAGGGTGGAGCGGTCGTATTTCAATGCGACCGTCCTACCCTAGGACAACCCTAAAATTTGCAAAATGCCATCATTGTACCCCAGGATGGCCTCAAAATGATAATAAATGCACACATTCTATCAGCATCATGAGCCTCAATTTGGGCATTTAACAACATCTAATGGTTCATTTTAATCAAAAATTTCAAAAATAATAAAAAAATCAATCAAATAACATCTCAAGTGTGACTCGTATCTAGTAGTTTACCTTATACACTTGGCAGTTGCAACGACTAGCTATTCATTCAATCATATAAGATGAGTAAATTACCATAAGGCCACTTGAACCCCAAAATCATTCATGGACGAATTGAAATACTTTCACTTCAATCCCTAAGAAGGCCATGGGGTCGTACTGCTCCACGGGAACGAGGCGTACATTTCATTCCTCTATGAAGTTTTAGTAGATCATCAAACATGGTGATCCATCTTGACATCAAATCAAATTTTTATCATCTTGATTCCCCAAGAAAGCCATGTGGCTGGACTGCTCCACAGGATAGAGATGTACAATTACCAATAATGGTTGAAATCACAACTATAACAGGACTTTCCCTTTAACATTTGTTATCGGCTTGCAATGCTCAAACAAGTCATCTTGGTGAAGCGAGTTATCGCTTTCATCACTTGCCATTTCCTGATCGACTTGTCGCTTGAGGGGGTAGTCATAATCACAACATTTATAATCGAAGTCAATAGTCAAGCATTCATGCTAATTGCGTTCATTCATGAATCATTACCAAAAATAATCATGCCCTTGCTTGGGGTAGACAACAAGCAAATTTTTTTAATTAAACAAATGCTTAGCATTCTTGAAGCATGAAGGTTTCATAGGTCTTCGTCTCTTCATGACTGGACAATGTACCAAGACCAAGTATGCCTCATCAAAAGGTTTACTTGAATTATGCTCTTTAATTTTGTTTGAAGCAATGACTCAAAGATGCATGCTCTTTCATGAGTAGGGTATTTAACATTGACTAAATTAATGATCAATATCAATTTTCAATTTGGTTTTAGGTTATCTATTTTTGCTCAATGTTGTGCTTTCACACAACGCATCCCAAAAAGGGGTATCTGTAGATACCTAAAACATGTCGTTTTAGGAAAACTGCCTATATGGACACCTTTTTAGGCCATATGACCAACTTGGGGTAGCCTCAGGGCTTAATAGTGATTTTTATCACTTCGGTAAGAAGGATTCCTCCTTTGCAACCTGGACCGTCATACCTAGGAGCAACCTTTAGAGGTCGTTGTACCCTATGACGACTAGCAGTCACAATCGCTCTACCTTGTGACGATTGCACCTGTAACAAATTCAAAACCAGTGCCACGGGAAAAAATGGTTTCAACGACCAAACAAGCTCAATGACATTTGCAAACAGTTGTGGGAAGCTTCTAGAATGATCTGTTGCCCTTCTTTATCCTAATTGCTTCTTAGCTTATTTTTTGGTTTTTTTGTTTTTCTCAAGGAAGCTTTAGTTTTTCCCATTTTTGAGAGTTGTTTCCCTCTTGAAGGTTGCTAAGGAGATTTCTCTATTCTCCTTTCATTTTTGGATTTTCCTATTTTTTCTCCCACCTAATTGAAGTTTTATCGATTTGTTAGTGAGAATATTTGTTCTCTTGTCTATTCTTAGTAGTCATCTAGATCTCCTACTGCCACTTTTGGAGCTCACTTATTCTCCATTGGTGGTTGTGAATTTCACTTTGTTCTCCCATCTATGATTGGTAATTTCATCCGATATTTTGGACCATTTGTATTTTACCTACTAGTGAGGAGATTCATCTTGATCTATTGATCATGGCTTTTGGGGAGTTTCCCTTGATTCTCCAATTGGTGTATGGGGAGATTTATCTGATATCTTTGCTTGATATTTTTGGGAGTTAAATATTGTTCTCCTTTTTGTAAATTCCACCATGGGTAGGAGAATCAATCCTTTCTCGACCTGGTTTTTCAGTGAGATTTTGGTTGATGGTATGGAGATCGTTGTTTGTTGGGGCTTATTCAGATTGTTCAACTTAGTGTGTTTTGTTATTGACATAAATAGGATCTCAAATGATACTTGTTTATTTTCTTACCCTATAACTATTATGCTTGGGAATGAGGATCTGTTGGTGGATCCTTGGAAGTTCTTGTAGGCTATCTCCCTAATGGTTGGTGTGCTAGAAGGGAGAAGGATGCAAATTTCTAATACTTGTGCTTACAAGGTTCTAACTATGTGGAGCTCTGAAGTTTTCCCTAAAGGTTTACTAGATCTATATTTTTGGGTCCTTAGACTTTTACGCAAGAGTTTTTTATTAGTTTTGAATGTAGGGTACTCATTAGTTCTTTTTGAAGTATCCTGACCAAATTTATGGTCCTGGTTTTGTTGGGAATATAGATATTTTAGTTTTTGGTGGAGATGGAGATAGCCTTGTAAACCTTTTATTGCTATTTTTTGGATTTCTTATCTCAATATTCAATTCAATGGCTCTCACAGGGTTTGGATTCAGCTTTTGTCTAGGAGATTCTAGTTCTGTAGTTTTTGGTATTTTTCTGTTTGTTAATGCTTGTCATTTGGAAGAAAGTTATTTCTCTCATTTCTTAGCGAGAAATCTTTTGATTCAATTTTGAACTTATCATTTATTTAGTGCAATACAGCTGGTTGATTGGCACTCTATGATTTACTGCACGAGAAGTTTGGTTTGAAATTTTGATTATAAATTTAGTGCATGACAGTTGGTTGATTGGAAATCCATGCCTTATTGGGTGAGAAGTCTAGTTTGAAAGTTTTATTTTAAACTTTAGGTGGGATACTAAAATTTTTAATTTTATTTTGGGTGCCAGTTTGACTAGATGGATGTTGATTCTCTTATAGGGATTTGTGCTTCTCTTTATTATTGTCAGATGTATCCGAATCCTAGGAGATCCTTTTTTCTCTCAAATATTTACCTTTGGATCTTTAGCTTTGTATCTCTTGAAGATTGGTCTGTAGATCTCTCTAGAGATCCATCTATGTATTTCGTAGGGTTGTTCTTTAGTGATTTTTTTAAGTTGTAAAAGGTTTGGGGTCCTTTCAAAACCCCTTTTACCACCTAATAAAAAAACAAGGTCATGTGATCATATTACTCCACGAGAACGAGGCGTACATTTCATTCCTCTATGAAATTTTAGTAGATCATCAAACATAGTGATTGACTTTGACATTAAATCGAATTGTTATCATCTTGATTCCCTAAGAAAACCATGTGGTTGGACTGCTCCACGGGATAGATATGTACAATTACCAATAATGGTTGAAATCACAGCTATAACAAGACTTTCCCTTTAACATTTGTTATCATCTTGCAATGCTCAAATAAGTCATCTTGGTCAAGCGACTCTTCGCTTTCATCACTTGCCATTTCCTCATCGACTTGTCACTTGAGGGGGTAGTCATAATCACAACATTCATAATCTAAGTCAATAGTCAAGCATTCAATCATACTAATTGTGTTCGTTCGTGAATCATTTCCAAAAACAATCATGCCCTTGCTTGGGGCAAACAACAAGCAATTTTTTAATTAAACAAATTCTTGGCATTCTTGAAGCATGAAGGTTTCATAGGTCTTTGTCTCTTCATGATTGGACAATGTACCAAGACCAAGTATACCTCATCAAAGGTTTAATTGGATTATGCTCTTTAATTTTTTTTGAAGCAATGAATCAGAGATGCATGCTCTTTCATGAGTAGGGTATTTAACATTGACTAAATTAATGATAAATATCATTTTTCAATTTGGTTTTAGGTTATCTATTTTTGCTCAGTGTTGTGCCTTCACACAACACATCCTAAAAAAGGGCATCTATAGACACCTAAAACATGTCATTTTAGGAAAAATACCTATATGGACACCTTTTTAGGCCATATGACCAACCTGGGGTAGCCTTAGGGCTTAGTAGTGATTTTTATCACTTTAGTAAGAAGGATTCCTCCTTTGTAGCCTGGATCGTCATACCTAGGAGCAGCCTTCAGAGGTCATTGTACCCTATGACGTCTAGCAGTCACAATCACTCTACCTTATGATGGTTGCACTTATAACAAATTCAAAACCAGCACCACGAGAAAAAATGGTTTCAATGGCCAAACAAGCTCAACGACATTTGCAAATAGTTGTGGGAAGCTTCTAGAATGGTTTGTTGCCCTTCTTTATCCTAACTACTTCTTAGCTTATTTAATTTTATATACTTTTTTAGGTGTTAGATTTTTGCATTTCTACACTAGGGTTCCCCTACTATGGAGCTATGGTATTTTTATATTCATGTTATTCCTACATGATTTGAGCCGATTGGGATTGGTATTTTTGCAATTTCAATGATCTTTGGGAATTTTTGTTTGGTTCTCTCATTTTTTAGGAAGCTTTAGTTGGTTCTCCTATTTTATGTTGAGAGTTGTTTGGCCCTCTTGAAGGTTGCTAAGGAGATTTGCTCTATTCTCCTGTTTGCATTTTTTGGGAAGTTTTACTATTTTTTCATTCTCCCACCTACGATTGGCAAGTTTTATCTATTTTTAGTGAGAATCATTTGGTTCTCTTGTCTATTGCTGAGGAGTTTCATCTAGATCTCCTAATTATGGCTTTTGGAGAGCCTCACTTGATTATCTCATTGGTGGTTGTGAAGTTTTACTTTGTTCTCCTGTCTATGATTGGTAATTTTTATCTAATATTTGGTGAGAACCATTTGGTTATTTTAATTACTGTTAAGGAGATTCATATTGATTTGTTGATCATGGCTTTTGGGAAGTTTCCCTTGATTCTCCCATTGGTGGATGGGGAGAATTGTTTGATATCTTTGTTTGATGTTTTTTGGGAGTTAAATCTTGTTCTCATTTACCTAAATCCCACCATGGGTCGGATAATCAATCCTTGCTCGACCTGGTTTTTCAATGAGCTTTTGGTTGATGGCATGGAGATCATTTTTTGTTGGGACTTCTTCAGATTACTTAACTTAGTGTGTTTTGTTATTGACGTAAACAAGAGCTCAACTAATACTTGTTTATTTTCTGACCCTGGAACTATTATGCTTGGGAATGAGGATTTGTTGGTGGATCCTTGGAAGTTCTTGTAGGCTATCTCCCTAATGGTTGGTGTGCTAGAAGAGAGAAGGATATAAATTTCTAATGCCTATGCTTATAGGGTTCTAACTGCATGGAGCTCTTAAGTTGTCCCTAAAGGTTTACTAGATCTATATTTTTGGGTCCTTAGACTTTTACGCAGGAGTTTTTATGAATTTTGAATGTAGGGTACTCATTGGTTATTTTTGAAGTATCTTGACCAAATTTATGGTTCTAGTTTTGTTGAGACTATAGATATCTTAGTTTTTGGTGGAGATGGAGATAGCCCTGTAAATATTTTCTAGCTATCTTTTGGATTTCTTATCTCAATATTTTGTTCAATTGCTCTCACAGGGTTTGAATTTAGCTTTTGGCTAGGAGACTCTAGTTCTACAGTTTTTGGTATTTTTTTGTTTGTTAATGCTTGTCAGTTGGAAGAAAGATATTTCTCTCATTTCTTAGCAAGAAATATTTTGATTCAATTTTTAACTTATCCTTTATTTAGTGCAAGACAGTTGGTTGATTGGCACTTTGTGCTTCACTGGGCGAGAATTTTGGCTTAAAATTTTGATTTTAAATTTAGTGCATGACAATTGGTTGATTGGCACTCCATGCATTATTGGGCAAGAAGTCTAGTTTGAAAGTTTTATTTTAAAATTTAGATGGGATCCTAAAAGTTTCAATTTTATTTTGGGCTCCAGTTTAATTGAATGGATATTGATTCTCTTCTAGGGATTTGTGCTTCTCTTTATTATTGTTAGATGTATCCGAGTCCTAGGAGATTCTTTTTTCTCTCAAAGATTTACCTTTGGATCTTTAGCTTTGTATCTCTTGAATATTGGTTTGCAGATCTCTTTAGAGCTCCATCTGTGTATTTCGTAGGGTTGTTCTTTAGTGATTTTTTTAAGTTGTAAAAGGTTTGGGGTCCTTTCAAAATCCCTTTTACCACCTAATAAAAAAATAAATTCTATCTGATTTTAGAAATAAAGCAATTGGAATTGAAAGAACTACACTAATTTTAACTGAAATGAAATGACATAATGTAAATGCTAAAGATAAAACTACTTTAACGGAATGGAAAATACAAAAATTAACTAAAATTGAAATGTTGAAATAAAATATAACAAAATAGAATAAAAAACAAGGGAAAATAGAGTTTAACTACAGGCATGCCTTTACAAAAAGAAGAAACTTAGCTACAAGAACAACAAAAACATAAGCAAAAATAGGAATCACATAAACAAAAACTACAACAAATAAATCTATCTTTATAGTGCTAAAAATAAATAACATAGAAGGAAAGAACTAAAAAATAGACCTACAACTATATTAGTAAACCTTCCACTGATCCTTAGAGTGGGTTCAAGATCCAGGCTCAATAAAAGGTGAAAGAGTTAGCAAAAAATAAACTAGTTTACACAATCATTAATTTTATGCAATAAAATTAAAATAATCAAGTTTTAAAACAAAGTATCAATTTCATGCTTTATTGAATTCCAATTGCTTGTACTTTTTCTTCCTTACTACTACTGACTTTGCCCAATGGGCATACAACAAAATTTATAATTGGATCTCTAACCTACTTGCCTATGAACAAGGGTAAATCGGGAAAAATTCTATCCTTGCATTGATTGGACAATCCTGTTGTCAAACCTAACCAACCAAATTTAAGACAACAAGTCAAATGGGATGAGACTCCTTGTTTTCACATCCACATTCACTATTGATGATCTTGAAATTGACCCAAGAAAAATATGTAGCATATTTGAAGCTTTCAACATACCTTTTCCAGCCCTTGACCCGCTTGAAGTAAATTTGCAATAAATATACAAGAAATCTAAATTTTTTAGCATATTTGTTATCTCCTCTTTTCCAACATTTACGTCTTATTTTGGTGCAAAAATAATTACAACTTTGAAATAAATCTAAAATAGATTTAGAGTAAAACTAAATCTTCTAACATATTATTTTATCTTAAATTTTCTTGCAAGTATATTCTATTTTAGTGCAAAAATAATGGGGGCAACTTTTGATTGGTCTACTTCCTTTTTATGCACATATTCATGCATATGACTCATACTTTTGACCAAGTGCTGCCTTGACCACTCATTTTTCCCTTTTTCTTGCGTGGAATATTTTGCCTTGTTTTCTTGCACTTTTGCACTTTTTTTCTATTTGTTGTTCTGCATTATTTTTCTTGCATTTTTTTAGCTTTGTTGTACACTATTTTTCCTACACTTTGTTTCTGCATTTTTTGCACTTTTTTAGCATTTTTTCAACACTTTCTTTTAGCACTTTTTTTTCATTTTTCAGTACTATTTCAGCATTCTTTTTCAACACTTTCTAAAACATTTTTTAGCATCCTTTCAAAACTTTTTGATAGATTTTTAGCTTATTGGTTTTGGCAATTTTTCAACTTGTTCTAAAGTAGTTTACACCATTTTTCTTATAGTTTTCAACTTCTTGTTTTGCATTATTTTTTTGCATTTTTTAGCTTTCTAGTTTGGAGCATTCTCCACTATTTTTTGGTACATTTCAGCTTATTGTTCTGGAGCATTCTACATTATTTTTCTACACTTTTCAACTTATTGTTCTAGAGCATTTTGCATTATTTTTTTGCACTTTTTGGCTTATTGTTTCTGAACATTTTGCATTGTTTTTCTATAATTCTACAATTATGTTTTCAGGCTTTGTGATGTTTTGAAGCACTTCCTGCAATTCTATTTTTAGGCTTGTGATGTTCCAGAGCACTTCTTGTAATTCTTTCAATTCTATTTTTAGGCCTGTGATGTTCCTAAGCACTTCCTACAATTCTTGTAATTATGTTTCCAGACCTATTATGTTTTGAAGCATGGGCAGAATACACAATTTTGTGCTAGATTACTGCAACAACATAGGAAATGGACTAGAAAGGGTCTAAACACATCAAATCACTAGATTTTCATATTCACAAACTTGTCTTAAATTTTGATGTATTTATTTATCATTTTATTCTATGCTTTCTTAAGTTGAAATCATGCAAATTAATCTTTAAAATGCACAAAAAATAGTTCAAACAATAGTTAAACTATTTCTTGCAATTTACTATATTAACATTAATATTAGCACAAATAATAATCAATATAATTAGCAAATATTATAGTATTTAAATAAAATTGGCAGTAGTATTTAAAATATTCTTGAAATAATGAGATATTTTATGGTCTCATCATATACTTTCCCCTCTTTTTTATATTTAACACATTGGAAGGGGCCATGAAACCCCCTTTTCATTAGGTTATCCCAAGAAAAACTTTCCTATCACCTACTAACCATACAAACATATTGACTTTTTAAACGCTTGTGCTATATCAAATATCTCTCAATATTCTTGCAGTATTCTTGTTTTGTTAGTTCTTTACATTATATCCACTTTTTGTTTTGTATTCTCCTAAGTTATTCAACTCCTAAATAAGCTTATCCTTGGTTCCTCTTGGAATAATCATTGGTGTTATCTTTCTACTCAACTCCCTCCTAGAAACAATGTCTGGTATGTTAGAAATATAATATTATTTTTCATAAGATAATCAAATTCCAAAATCAATAAATCAATCACAACAATATCAATATCATCAATAATATGCATCCATCAAATGAACATCAATATCACATAAAATCACATTAAAATCTTTATTGATAAAAACTCAAGCAATGCATAAACCAAAACTTATTTGAGTTACATTTTACATGTCTTAGTCTCCAATATAAAGATGCATGAGACTCTTCTCATTACATGACTCTTGGTTTTTGATCCCCTCAAACTCATGAGAGAACTTGACTCTTCATATTTCTTTCTTACATAATAAGTCCTATATATTACATAAAGACTAAGTATCTCATGGTTGCACTGAGAAATATGACCATTCAATTAATTATATTTTTCCTTTTTGCACCTTTTTAAACAACTCCTACTTTGTTATCAAAAACATCTATGCCAACATAGATTTTTGAATGGTCATATTTCTTAATTTGGTTCATACCTTTATTGTCTATAATTTGTCCTATAAGATCTCTTTGTTCATTCTCTTCCTTATTTTCTATTTCTTGTTCTTTAACCATGTTTCCTTTTTTAGTTTCTCCTTTTGAATGTTGTTGTTGCATTGATGGATATCGAGACTAATATTATCTTGGCTAGAATATTTGAAAAGGTTTATTCATTTGATTCCATTGGCTCAAAATTTTATATTTAAAATAGTTATTGGTATGTCCCTCCTTATTGCATATGTGGCAATATATTTTCCTCCATTTAGGTTGAGATTGAGATGATGCACTAGTATTATTTGATACTTGCTTGTTGGATATTAGAGCATTATTTATCATTTTATCTCATGTTAAATTTTCAATTTCATACTCTTAGAATATGTTGAGGAATTCATCAAAGGATATGATTTTGTTTAGCACTTGAAGAGATGTGACTGAAGTTTTAAATGTATCTTAAAATGTTATTAATGTCATATGAACAAGAAAATTTTCTTCTATTTTTTCTCTCATTTTTTGTAGTTTGGCTTTCTTATTAGAACCAACAATTATATTCAATAAAAAATAAGAGAGGTTACAATATAAAGGGAGCTGGAAAAATCACATCTCAGGGTGCAAGGCCACCCAAACAATCAACATCGTAAAGATGAGGCCCGAGACCAAAAACAAAACCAGTCCCTAAAAGGGCAAATAAATAGAATAACTAAATAAAGGGAGCCACTCCAAGAGGAGATCGAACCCTGTTGTGGGTATTGATAGAATAGCCTGATGCTGGATAATGTCACCCCCTCAACCTGCTACATCAAGGCCTCAAAGAAATAGAGGTACCTTAAGGTAGAGGGAGGTTAGGTGAAGCCATGTTGAAGTGCATGAAGCCTTGTGCCAGTACCTGATAAGATTTATAAAATGTGTCAACTCATGAGGCAACTTGGAAGCCTACAAATGGAGTTGAACAGTAACAATAGAAAATATTGTAATCTTTTCATTCAAGAAAAAATTGACTAGAAATTGAATCTCCATAATAGATAACAACGTTCCTAGATTTCCAAAGTTGAAACAAAATAATATCACAGAAGAAATTCCACAGAGTAGTAGTATAGGTAGTCCACCAACTATTATCTCCAAAAAAGATCATTTGCCATCTAAAAGATTCACAACAAAAGGGCTTGAACAATGAGTGGATCTAGGACCAAGAATACTAAGCATGAGGGCAGAACCAAAATAGATGCTTGAAAGTCTCAAAACGACCACAAGTTGGACACTTAGGATTAGGAAGACCATCCCTACTAATTCTCTCTCCCATAGGAAGCCCTTGATAAATAAGAGACCAGAGAAAAAAGGTAATCTTGGGTTTAAGGTTAGATTGCTAGATATGGTTTAGACAAGCAATCCAAGTATAGGAGGTAGAGTGAGTTTGCCATCTCTCATTAAGTTTATCAACACTAAGGGAAGTACGACTAAGAAGTTATAAAGCAAGGAAGAAGAGTAGTTCTTGAAAGAAGTATCCACATTCCAATGTCAAAACCTCCATTAGGCACTTGGGGGTTGAAGGTCGAGCTTATGAAGCATGACATTAGGTATGAGCTCTTGAATCTTAAGAATAGAAGGAAGATCTAAATTCTAAATATTAAATTTTTACTTGAGATTAGGCCAAGAAATCTAGTCTCGAGAGTGCACTAAATCATTAGGATAGTAGATGCCCTTGCGAAACAACCTCAAGGCTTTAATCCTTGGCATATTAGAAAGAAGACCTGAAGAGTTAGATAGAATAGGAGACCACCAGATATTATGAGAATTGAATGATAAACCATTTTGAAAACCATCATCAATCCAACAAAGATGAGATTTTACTACCTCAAAAGCTCGTAAAATACTTTTAACAACAAAGGAACGCTGAATCTAAGCTAGAGCAGAAGCACTAATGAGAGTATGGAGGCTAATATTAGCCCAAGATTTATGCCCATAAGGTAGCCTTGAATAAATACAATGATGAATCAAAACATTCCAGGCTTTAGGGCCTTCAATAGCTTTAACCACCCACTTAACACAAAAAGGAATGAATTGCCTATAAATGTCAATAATGCCCATCCCACCCTTATCAATAGGTGTGCAACAAATATTTCAAGCAACTCGATGAAAACCAATGTGAATTCTTCCCCTTGGCCCAAATAAAATCCCTAAGGAGTCTGGCCAACTTATTATAAAAATTCTTAGAAGGGACCCAACAAGAGGAGTAATAAACATGGGTGGCAACAAGAATATTTGTGCAAACCTAAAACTTATCGGCAAGAGAAAGGGGATGCAAGACCCAACAAGAAATCTTCTTTTCAATTCTATCAATGACATACTGCCAGAGTTCAGAGGGTGAGTTTTCAAAAGCAAATGGGATTCCTAAGAACTTAAAATGCTCACCCCTTTGAAGCCAATGCCATGAAAAATATCTAAGCCAAGAAGGCATAGAAGAAGAAGCAAGGCAAAAACAAAGAGACTTAGACCATTTGATGTTGGATCCTAAGGCCTTACAAAAAGTGTCCAAACAAACCAAAGTAGTTGAAATTGAAACCTCGTCCTCATTGATAGTGAGAAAAGAATCATTCGCAAAGTGCTCATTAATAAGCTGGGTGGACATATCAAGCAAAAGAATACCTTTGATCAACCCCTTAGATGCTTGATTGACAAGAAGATAACCAAAAGCTTTAGCAACAAGGATGTAAAGTGAGGGGGCCAAAGAATAGTTGTTGAGGATATTATTGTACCTTAGGCTTAATTATAATTCTAAGATATTATATTTCTTATTTCTTGCATTGTAATGCATGAGGCATAGTATGCCTACATTGGATATGTGTCTGTTATTTGTTAGGATGCATAGTTAGATTGTTAGAGATATATTTTATCATCTAGCAATTAGTTGTTAGTTTGCATCCATGTTTGGCAGGTGGTTATCCCTGCATATCTTTTAGTTACAAGTGGTTGGCCTTGCATGGCAATTTGTTACAACCACTATAACCTACGTGATTCCTTGTATGTTCTATATATTCATTGCACATAATGGAATAATCAACTTCACGTTTGGTATTTCCATATCACTGGTAATCAAAGCCATAAGATAGTTTGTACAAGAAGGAAGGCAAGGTGCCAAATTCATTTCTAGGTGACTAGTATTGTTTTGTTGTTAGTGCACCAAATCCTAGGGTAGTTGATGCGAGGAATTTGTTTGAGCTAGCTTGTAGCATCAATTTTGTGAAGCTCTTGAGGTGGCAGAGGGCTGACAATTACCCCTACATCGAATACCCCTAAAATATCAAAGGGTAACCAGACTTGCTTTAAGAAAGGTAAGAAATTTTATCTTGTTTGGATATTGAAGAACAGAGGAAAAATCGTTGCTATTGGAAGACCAGTTGCACAAGTTTGAAGCCAATTGTTGACCAAGAGGAGGCTTGTCGAGGAAGCAATCGAGCAACCAATTGGTGTGTAGGTTTTGGTGGTGGAAAAGGGATAAATAGGCAATCCACTATGGAGAAAATTTGAGTTGATTCTCCTTTTTATTTGCCCTGTTTCTTCATATCATCTCTTTCCATGTTTTGCAACCCCCCTTCCTTTTTATCTTGATTGGTCAATTATATGACCGATTGACACATTCCTGAGTAGGTGCTAATTCGGTGCACCGTCGCCCAGCCTTGACCACCCTTTTCCCCATTATACCTTCCCCCTTTCCTCTCATTTTCTTCTCCTTATACCTCTCTACCATTATTTGGTTATTGTCTAGCCATTTGCAACGAATCGTAGCCCACCTGGGAGTTAATCAACATCACCAAACGGGTGTTGATCGAATGCTCCTGCAATTGATATAGGTGCAAGCAGAAGCCGCTATCGCTTCCACATCATCGATCATGGATAGATGATTGTAGGGGACGATCACGAATGCAGGCACAACAAGTCACAGATCATAGAAGGCAAAGGAAGTTACAAATGATAAAATAAAATTTTCAAGCAAAAAATTTAAGCCTATTTCTAAGATTTTAATCAACCAATCATAAAGGAGATTCACAACCCTAAATTGTTCTCCATTCAACCTTCGATATGTGGCATTTTTTTGACCTCCCGTGCAAATTTTGGAATCTTTCATGTTAGTCACAACTAGACACGCGATATAGTTTCGTCACGTAATTCGTCACGCGGTGTATTTTCATAATTTTTTGGTAATCGAACATTTTTCGATATAAAAATCATGTTTTTAGTGAGAAAACTTGTGTTTTCAATATGAAATATCATTTTCAGTGAAATTAATGCATTTTTGATGGGGTTTTTATTGTTTTCTATGAAAAAATCATATATTGATAATATTCATAGTTTTTTGACCAATTGTAGAGATTTTTCTTGTTTTTAATATTTTTCCTAATGATTTCTGGATTTTTGGAGATGTTGACAAGTTTTCTCGATGATCGTAAACTTTTTCTAGGCCGATTTGGGTATTTTTTTACAACTTCGATCATCAACGAACGTGGACGATGAGAAGTTTTAATTATTTTGCATCGGGACATTAGTCCCACATTGCTCCTACTAGAGTAGGGGGACTCTTTATAAGCACCGAAGTGCGATAAGAATTTGTGATGACGTTGGTCATTCACGGTGTTTGACTAATAGTACTGCATAGTTTGATCTCCTGATCGTTGACTCAAACTTGATTGGGTTGAATTTCACTGCGTATAAGTGGTAGATCCAAATTTTTGGTGGGTAAAGAGTAGCGATTAAATTTTTTAAAGGAGCCTTTATCCCACATTCACTATACAATAGGTACATTCTTATTTTGTGCATGTTCAAGGGTGATGAGTTGTTCACTCCCCTGCTCCTACATGCCAGCACCAACATGCTTTTGTTGGACACTTGGTGGGAACTTTGAAGTTGACTCTAGTTGCTAATCCTTAGCAGTTTGACTCAGTTCGATGACCGTGACCATTGCATTTCAAATTTTTGCACAAATCGTGCATTTGACAAAACAAAACAAAAAATTCACCACCAACTCATCATTTTTCCCACCAAATTTTGAAATTCAAATTTTCAGCACCAAGTCCAGAGGAGGTATAAATTGCATTTTTGCCTCAAATTATTTTATTTTGCCTCCATAAATCTCAATTTTCAAGAATTTTAAGGGTTAAATTATATTTTTAGTGCTAATATTTTTACCCATTGACACTTATAGGGTAAAATTATTTTTGTAAATTGCACAAATTGTGAAGGGGGTGATTATAATGCGGGTGTGTTTCTGGGTTCCTGTTGTTGGTGTGGCCCGGGTGTCCTTAGTAGGACATGTTCTAACAACCCGGGCTAATTTTTTGTAAAGGTTCCCCCCCAAAAATTGAAGCACTAAATTTTAGCCCCTTTTGTAAATTGGAAGGCAATTTTTGTAAATCTAGGTTAATTTTTGCTTTAGGAATTTCACAAATTGTCCTAAGCAATTACCTAGATAGTTCTTGCAACCACATTAGATTTCTCCTAGTCTAGCATATACACGTCACCAAATGGCTTCTGACCTCCAAACAAACATGGCAAATCTTACCATTGTAGTAGATGTTTTGGTGGATAAAGTGAAAGATATTACTATCCAATTGACTCCTGGTGATGTCAAAATTTATAACAATAAATTTGCCAACAAGGCAAAATGTGAGGTCAAATTATATGATGGATCAAGGGATCCAGATGTCTTGTCTACTTGGATTTTAGATTTGGAGACTTGGTTCTCCTATGCAGAAGTCCCTTCGGATGAACAAGTTGCTTTTGCCATAGTCAAACTCATAGGCTTAGCAAAAAAATTTATTGTAGAAAGACAAAGCCAAAATTCTACCATGTCTTGAAAAGAACTTATCCAAATTTTGAAGAACATTTTTTTCCCACCAAACTATCAAAGTGACCTCACGACCAAGTGGTATAGGTTGAGGTAAGCCTATAGTATGTCAATTGTAGACTATATTTTTCAATTCAATAGGTTAAGGTTCTTCTTAGTGTAAAATATTTAGAAGAGGATTTGATTAACAAGTTCACTTGTGTATTACAAGATTAGATTTTTAGGGAAATCAAATTCAATGATTTTCTCACTTTGGATGTGGCATTCAAGCATGCCATTCTAGTGGAGGAGAAAGTTGGTGCCTCTCACAGATCTTGACCTTCATAGGAAAGCAATTCCAAAGGTGTGAATCAGCATCAACAAAAGGCAAATAACACTTCTCATTCTTCCCCTAATTCTTCTTCTCCTCCCACTTCACCTAAAGCCCATTCTTCTTCTCACTCTAAAGATTCTTCTTCTTCAACATTGTATTGTGATTTTTGTAAAAAGAATGGTCATACAAAATCTAGATGCTTTACATTTGAAATAATGAAGAAGAAAAAGTCCCTAATTGTACAACCTACAAATGAGGAACCACAAGATGGTCCCATTGTGACTACAAGGATAGAAGAAGAATATCCTTCTTTGAAGGGTAAACTAAACAAATTTACCCTTATGTCAAATGTTTTTCAAGGGGGTCGTGACCATTTGTTTGTCACTCGAGCCCACCTTACTCATGATTTTTATGTGGATTGTATTATAGATAATGGCTCATAGAAGAATATCATCGTGAGGACTATTGTTGAGAAGTTGAAGCTTCCCATGAAGCCACATCCTCAACCCTATGCACTTGGGTGGAAGGATGTAGACTCTACATCCAACATCACACACACTTGCACCTTGTCTTTTGCTTTTGGTGATAAGTTTGTGGATAAGATATGGTGTGATGTCACTGACATGGATTTTGATGGACTATTGCTTGGTAAACCCTATCAATTTGATAGGAATGCGGTATATCATGCTAAAAAAACACATACACATTGGACTTGCATGATAAAACATATTTGATACAAAGCACTACACCCACATAAAATTTGATGCTAAGTTGTAGGTAAGCTTGTAAGCCATTAAGTCAAGCACTTGTATTGGCTCCTACTTGCATAAGTCCCACATAGGATAAAGAACAAGCACCTCCAAAGACTCATGATAAAGAAGAAGCTTCACTTCCAAAAATTGAACAATCACAAGAGCTCGTGGTTAAGGAACCCATCACTCTCACTCATGAGAAAGATACCAATCATTCCATTGGCATCATTTTGGGTACACCCATGAACACACAACCACTTGCTCCATAGAAGTTACCTTTAGCATTGCCCTCTTCCACCATTGCACATACAAAGAAGGAGCAATATAAGGTAACTTCCTTCATACAACACTAGTAGAGCCTTCAGGGAAAGATAACATAGGACTTGCAGAAGACTCAGTAGGAGCAGTAGAGAGCAATGAGTAAGCATCATAGTCCTCATCCATTTTAGGTTGGAGACAGAGTTTGGCTTCCTTTGGATAAGCAATGCTTTCCAAAGATGCCATATTAGAACCCTCCTTTGGCACCTAAACCTATCATCTTCCCTACAACATCAATGGCACCTAATCCTTAACTTTCGCTTATTATAGATAGAATTTTTGACATGAAGACTCATCACACTCGATAGGGTTCTTCCACTTCTTACCTTGTTGTCCACCATGGTCACTTTCCATATATGGCTCACTGGATTCCTCACCATCAGATGGCTCGTGACTTTCCACATTTGTTGAGAGCATTGGGGTCCAATGCTTCTATGGTTGGGAGGAGTGTTGAGGATATTATTGTACCTTAGGCTTAATTATAAGCCTAAGATATTATATTTCTTATTTCTTGCATTGTAATACATGAGGTATAGTATACCCACATTGGATATGTGTTTGTTATTTGTTAGGATGCATAGTTAGACTGTTAGAGATATGTTTTGTCATCTAGCAGTTAGTTGTTAGTTTGCATCCATGTTTGGCAGGTGGTTATCCCTGCATATATTTTAGTTACAAGTGGTTGGCCTTGCATGGCAAATTGTTACAACCATTGTAACCTACGTGATTCCTTGTATGTTCTATATATTCATTGCACATAATGGAATAATTAGCTTCATGTTTGTTATTTTCATATCAACAACCCTAGTGAATAGAACGAAATAAACCAAAATCCTCTAACCTAAGTCCATTAATAGTAAGACAAGTTGAAGCATCAACAAACAACATACTTATAGCCTTGATAAAAAAGGGGCCAAAGCCAAGAGCTTGGAGCATGGTGAGAATGAAAGGCCACTCAATACGATCATAAGCTTTCTCAAAGTCTAGTTTAAGGAAAAGGGGATTTTGGCTAGAGATACGAGCCCATTATAAACCTTCCCAAACAACAATAAGATTATACAAGATGTAATGCCCTTTAATGAAATCTGTTTTCTCTAATCTGATAATCACATGGAGAATGTTGTGAATATGGAGAGCTAAAGCTTTAGACAAAATATTGTAAGAGACATTAAGCAGAGTAATAGGTCATCAATTGGTGATAAGCTTAGGATTGTCTACTTTAGGAATAAATTTAATGTTTCCATGATTGATAATATTACCTAGAGAATTATTGGCTAATGCTTCATTGTAGACATTGTGCAGATCAGGCCCAATAAACTTCCAAGTGGCTTTATAAAATTCACATGGAAAGCCATCAAGACCAGGGGACTTGTCATTTGATATAGTCATAAGAGCATTATGAAGCTCATCAAGTGAAAGAGGAGCCTCACAAAGAAGTTTGTCATAAGTAGACAACTTAGAAGGAACAACATCAAGACATTGCTAGAGCGCCATCTGACATTCTAGAGAATCCTATTGTGCTTGAAAGATAAGCTTATAATGATCCACAAAGGTTGAAGCAATATTAGGAAGAGAAGTCAACCTATCATGAGAGACTTGAATAGCCTTGATCTAGATCCTAGCCTACCTAGAATGAAGAGACTTGAAAAAGGCTTTGGATGGGCGATCACCAACCTTCAGTCAGTGCAGATAAGCCCAAATCTAAGCCCCCTTGGCTTCATGTCATTCATGGACTATAAGTTGGTGGCGAAGACTAGCAACCCTAGTTTGCAACTATCGATCATACGGATCATTTTCCAGCAATCATAAATTTTGTTGATACTCCTTCATAATAGCCAAATGAGCATGCTTTCTGACATGTGCCACCTGTTTTCCAAAATATCATATGAAAGAGGTAGTATGAACAATTGCCTCATTCCACCAAGAAATCCAATTGATAAAGTGAGGAGGCTGAGGTAATAAATTCTAGATTCACTCAATCGTAGCAATGGTGTCAAGGTGTTGCAATAAAGAAGTATTTAAATAAAATTGATTGCACAAAAAATTAAATTGGTGACCACTCCACTCAATCTGAAAGGAAATTAGAAAATTTTGATAACAGGAATTGATCCTAGACTATCACAATATTGTTATTTATGGAGGAGAATAAAAAAAATTGTTGCTTTGACATCATAACTCGATCAAGGCGCTTGATGACTATGTAATTACCTACACAAAAATTGGACCATGTGAACCAAGATGAAGGCGTGCAATTACGTTGGCAAAAATGGGATAAAAAAGACCCCATCTACATTTAAGAAAAAACTAGGCCTTACGCTCTCCAACACACCAGCCCATCGAAATGCGACCAACTTTGTCTTCAGCATGCTCAACCATATTAAATGTCACCGACAAAAAATCTAATATGCCATCGACAAGTGATCAACTAGGTACCACCAAAGGGCAAAGCAACTAGACCCATTATTAGGTGCATAAATGTTGGTAATGCCCAGGGTGTTCCATTAATATTCAACAAAATCTAGACCACATGATGAGAAGGATCCTTGTTAGATCCAAGCAGACAATCCTCAAGTTTGGAGGAGATAAAAATAGAAGCACCACCTCGACCATCTTCATGGTGAGTAGTGAAGTGCATAAAAGAACCTGCAACACAACTAAGAGAAACATCTAACAAAAACCAAAAATCTTAACTTCTTGCAAACAAATAACATTAACATGGCCAATACTTTGCAAAGTAGATCGAACAAAAATTTTCTTGAGGACTTTGTAAGTCCTCGAACATTCCACAAAAGAAAATTCATGGAGGAGGAATATCCATGGAGCCATATCCCATAGGGATGCCCCCACTATCAACTAGCATCAAAGAATTATTAAATGCAGAAGTCTAAGAAGGTTGAAGTAAATCACCAATAATCGAGGGACTATCCATACTGTCGGCCAATACCGAAAACCTATTAAATAAAGAGGTCTGAGAAGGTTGAAATATGTCACCAAAAATCTAAATATTATGCTTAGCCTCCTAGATTCCCCTTGACAATGATGACCATCTTGATATGGACTATGCAAATACCTAGAGGATGGAGTTATTGGAAGTGAATTCCCTTCTTCTAAGGTTGATTTATGCTCAAGAGGTTTCTCAACAAGTGGAGCTTGAGGAGCCAAAAATAGTCAAACAGGAACAATAGGAGGCTGAGATGGTGGCTTCACAACCTTATCTCCATTATAAAGCATCGACTTAGGGTTGGTCACCCCCTTCTTATTAGAAATTATAATCCAATCACCCTCAATAGAGGGTTTGGGAGGTGCAGGTATAGTATGAGGAGTAGGGGCAACCATTGAAGATTTTTGAGCAACCAAAAAACAATCCTTGATACGATGCATGGTATATTGATATCAAAAATAAGTATTAGGTAAATTATAGTGAACACTTTTTTGCATAAAACGCTATGTACCAACCTGAATGTCCATAAATTCTTTGAGATCCTATGTGAGGTCAACCTCAACACAAACTCTCTTATTAGGTCGTGTTGAGAAGAACCGCTCTTGTTCCTGACATACCACCCGACCAATAGGTTTAAAAATATCATCAATAAACTCCCATAAGGGTAGCGAAAGACCAGGGATTTCAAGCCAAACCAACACTTTCAAGGCAACTTGCTCTAAAACTCGAAAAACTAAAAAGAAGTAGTTTGGCTTTTAAATTTGCTACTCTTTGAAGAAAGTGTTCTACACTCTCTCCATCATGAACCTTTAAAGAGTACAATTGTGATTGCAAATTTAATATGGTTGCTTCACTCCTTCCCTCAAATATTATACATAATTTATCCCATGCATTTTTAAAGGTTTCTACTTCACTTATGTGTTCTTTAATTTTTTTAGATATGCCAAATGTAATTAACATAAGACTTATTTTTAATAATTTGAATTGTAATATTTGGGATCCTTTAGCCAATGGTCCATTGCCAAACCCATTTTGGGTGTCAATTCAATTTTTTGGTCTCTTCACCCCAATTTTGTCCTCTTTCACCATTTTAAGTTTAAATTTTCAACTGATTACCCCTTGGTGGTTATAGTGAACCTTCTACATGTGTTTCGAAGCTATTCACTTGGATTTTGAAGCATAATCTACAATTTCCATAAATATATTTAGGGCCGACCCCTTACGCATAACCATGGTTTCTACTTCACTTATGTGTGCTTTAATTTTTTTAGATATGCCAAATGTAATTAACATAATATTTATTTTTTAATAAGTTATATGTGGCTTCTATTGGGGGCCACTCCCATCAAAATACCAAAATATTACATTTGTTGCAACATACCTTTTTATTACAATATTTTTTTTTCTTTTAAATATATTCTTCAACTTCCTTGAAGTGCTATGTTTTCACAACTAGCTTCTTGACATAATTTTGATTAAGAGATAAAATCTCCCTTGGCTAGTTGCCTTATAAAATTTGAATTTCATCAAGATGAAGATCAACACTGCAATTCACTAATTTTTTTGTTGCCCAATTTACTTCTTTATAAATATGCTCACACTTCCAAGAGACTGCCTCTACAAATAGTTGATGAACATCAATAATAATATTATTTTATATCCAGTCTCCACATCCATTTTTGTTAATAGCATTGATGATAATTTGTGACTCCTCTCAATTGAAATATGTTTCCATCCTTTTTCTATTGTAATTTTAATCCCTATAAGAAGTGTCCTAGCCTCTACATAGTTGTTTGTTGAAGTTCTATAAGATCTTGAATAAGCGAGAAGAATTTTGCTTTTACTATTTCTAAAAACACCACCTCCACCAGCTTTTCCTAGATTTCCTTTAGAAGCACCATCAAATTAATTTTGATAAACCCAATTTCTAGACATTTCCATTTTACCATAGATCAAAGTAGATTCTTTATTTTAATTATGTTGTCAAAAATGACTCTTTCATGCATATTCAAATCCAATAGCCAAATTATTAGCACCTCTTTTTCTACATTTGAGACTTCCCATGATGAGCACCATATTTGTAGACATTTTGCAAGAGAGGCAACAATACATTTCCAAACCTAAGCATGACTTTGAGATTTATTTTTAAAAATTATCTTATTCCTTTCAAGCCATAAATTCTAAAAAATAATGGTAGGACCAATACTTCAAGAATACATAATGCTTTAGCTTTAAAATAATTAATCCAACATTTTATCAACTCTCTCAATGTTTATGAAGCTACCAATATAATTTCATATTTTAAAAAATAACCCTAATGGTGTGAGCAAACAAAAAATGAAGAAATAGATGGTTCGATGTTTCTAAATCCTTCTTACACAAGGCACATCTAAAGGGTCCATAATATCATAGTATTTGTAGACTTTATATTATAAGAATCTTACTTTAAACTGCTAACCAAAGAAATGTTGAGGCCTTAGAGAGAGCCTCTAATGACCAATTTTTCTTCCAAGGAGAATCTCTGGGATAAGAAAATTTTGACTGTTCTAAATCCTCATATCCCAAGTTGACCAAGTATCCACCATACTTTGATAAATTCCAAACCAACTCATCCTTTCATGTAAAAATTGGCAAATAAAACTCTTAAAGCATATTTTGAAGTTCATCTACAATTTATTTGAGTTCCTTTATTTCAACTAGGTTACTAAAAGAAATTTATTATTTGGAATTTTTGCTCATAATAATATAGTGTTTGACCTTTGGACCTTTACATGTTAGGCATGCTTGAGCTAATGGTTATCATTTTTCATTAGAGATAAGAGGGATAAGGCTTCAACCAAGCATTAGATAAAAAATTTGCATAACTCCCCTTATTGACTAACCATCTAATATGCTTCTTTATCAATTGCAAAATCTTTGATATGAAGCTCCATGTTGATGATCCTTTGGGTAGACTTATTTTCCTAAATAATTTCATTGCATGAAGAGAACCTATATGTTTTTTAAGTAATATTTTTTCTCAATTCTTTTCTTGATATCTAAATAATCTCCACCCAAGCTTTGCTCCTAACACCAAATTTATAAGTCTATAATTTCACAAGCTTGTTCCTCCAATATTATTTCCTTTGCAAACCCTATCCCACTTACAAAGAGAAAACCTAAATTTTTTCACAATGCTTTCATAGAAAGTCTCTTTGAATTTCATCAATTTTTGATGCAATACCTATTGGTAATATTGAAGGTGTCATCATATAAATAGGAATGGATTGCAATGTAATATTTATGAGTTGTAGCTTTCTTGCCATGGTTAAGAACTTACCTTTCCAACCTACCAAACAAGATTTTATTCTATCCAAAAAAGAGATCCAAAACTCCTTTTTATATTCTTTATCAAACAAAGTAATACCGAAGTAGGTTGATGGATTTTTTTCAATTTTAAACCCTGAAATATTCATAATAATTTATTATAAATATAGGGTAGTATTAATGAAAAAATCCTAGATTTTATAGTATTTACCAACTATCTAGTAGCCTTCTCATAACATGATAATATTAATTTAAACTCCATGGCCTCACTAACTGAGGATGGCCTAAAATAAAAGTATCATCAAAAAATTGGAGATGAGATTCGGAGGAACCATTTTTTGCAACTTGAATACCCTTTATTTTTCCTTCCATTTTTACCTTTGAAAAGGTTCTTCCTAATGCTTTCATCGGAATAATGAATAGATAAGGAGAAAGTGGATCACCTTGACAAAGTCCACAAAATGATTTAAAGTAACTAATAATAGAACCATTGATCAAAATAGAAAATTTTGTAGTTCTATAATGATATTAAATCCACTCAAACCAACTATAATCAAAGATAAACTTTATGAGAATAATATCTAGAAAATTCTAGAAAACCCTATCATATGCTTTGTTCATATCTAATTTCAAAAGCATACCTAGTTTTTTCATGGAATGAAGAGAATGTATGGCATCTTGTGTAATAATTATACCATCAATAATTTGTTTACCATGAAAAAATCCACCTTGTTCCTCTAAGATAAGACACCCTAGAATGCCCCTCAACCTATTTGCCATAATTTTTTAAATGATCTTATAAATCATATTACAAAGGCTTATTGGACAAAAATTATCAAAATATTTTGTCATCTTTCTTGGGAACAAATGTTGTGGAACTTTATTATCATAAACATAAGTCATTCACCAATATGCAGAAATATCAAATCATTCATCCACAAATAATTATCCACAATAACAATCCATAAATGAGAGAGAGATAGATAATAACCTTAAGGTAGGGAAACACCAATAATAATCCTTAAGGAAGGAACAACTCCATAAGATCTCCCAAGATGAGAGATGCCACTTAAGGAGGGCAAATTTCCATAAACCACTTAGTGGAAAAATATGATTACATAAGATTCATCTCCATGATGATTACAATGAAAAATATCTCTTCTTTATATATCCATCTTCTTATTCTACTTTTGGGAGCCTACTACTAATATAATATTATATTGTAATATAATATAATATTATAATAAAATAAACCTTGGGTTATGTGTGGCCCATACCAACCCTTATACAATATAATAATATATCCCCAAATATCTATTCCTAGGTAACCTAACATGCCACCCTTCTTACAAATGTTTTATCCTTGAAACATGTGAAGAAATAAGATAATATGATTTTCTAAGCAATGTTAGCAATTGGTACCAACATCGATCATCCATCCATCCAAGTGAAGCACGTTGATGTTGGTATGCCATTTTATTATTTGAGTATCCAAATTTGGTTTGTTGGCTCCACGCTTTTACTACTGTATTTTGATAACTTGAATTATGGGTCCACTTTTTCCTTGATATTGGTGATCCACTCTGAAAACCAGGATCACTATGCTTTCTTTGCCAAACACTGCCATAGTTGGTACCCTTTTGATTCCATGTAGAACCATAATATTGTTGCCTTGAACCATACCTCCAAGATTGTTGCTTCTAGTGGTGTGGATGGTGATATGATGAAACCTTAACATGATGTTATACCTTCTTTGACATATCAAAATTTGGGTCTATTATTTTAAATTATTCTACACATAGTTAATTCATGTTCTCTTTGTTTGGTGTGTCCTTGTGCTCTTCTATCAAAGCTTCCTTGGACTCTATTACTATTATTTCCATTGAATCAGTTGTTGCTACTTCTTCCATGGAATCTGTTGCTGCTACTACCTTCTTGGATTCTGTTTCAGGTTCTTCAATTTATTTTCCTATAACCACTTCTTGATTTTCCTTGTATCCTTACTCCTTAAGCTAAGAAATATCTTGCAATGTTATCTTCTTTTCTTGTACCATAACTTCATAAAATTATTTTACACATTAGTTTTAATAGTATCCAAAGAATCTAAGGATAACCAAGAAAAATATCCTCATCATCCAATAGCATAGAAATCTGAATGTAAAACATATTTATCTATGGTGATATTCAAATATTCAAAAATTTGAACATGCTCACCCTCTAGTTGTATGTCCTTATTTTTTGTTTCTTGAAATTGCAACTTCTTAGCCAAAGCAATATTAATAAAATTATATTTGCTACCAAAGTCAATGGAAATAATAACCAATTATTTTTGAATGCTTCAATGAACCTGCAAAATAAAACTTTTAGCTAAATTTAAACCTTTTTTATTTTGCTCTTGATTTTGTAAATCCAATTATATGTCTTCTATATTCCTCTAATTATATTCCCCGACCTTTTCATCTTTCTCCTTGACTAATTTTATTTCTTTTTCATAGTCTTCATTCTATTTCTTGAAAACTTCCCATTCTCATTTCATTTCATTCCACTCATTTTGAAATCCCTATAGTTTTTTTTTAAGGTCTATGATGACATCCATCAAGCTCTCTATATTTTTATCCCTTTCCTCAAGTCCTTCATTAAGATATCTCTTACAATCTAACTTTATTTTTAATTGAATAGGTATCCATGTGCTCAAGAATGTTGGTTCAATTTGATCCCAAGTGCATAAGAATTTACCCCTAGCAAAGTTTTCTACCCATTGTAAAGCTTCCCCCACAAAAAAATTATGAAAGTGAAGGTTGAACGTGTCTTCATTATATTGAGATTTTACTATTTTCAACCACTCTCTCACATCAATATCATTTTCTCCATTAAAATTTTGTAGTGCCATAGTTGATGCCCTAATGCAACTAGGGCATTTTGACAATATGTATCATGCCCTAATGCAAACTAAGGTTTTTATGAAAATAAATATTGTCCCACTGATTTGAAGCTAAAAATTCACATAGACAACTAGATATACAATTTTTCTTCCAAATAAAATAAAGTGCAAATGATTCGCTTACCCGAACCAAACAAATTTTGTCTTTCAAAAAAAATTATGAATTGAAAATTCGTCACTGCCCTTATTCCATATGATTGACTTCAGAAGGTCATATCTCCCTCAATACTACTAAGATTCCTTCATATGACCACTCATTTTAAATCTATTCAAATTCTACACAAACGGATCCAAGAATCATCTAAATTGGATAAAATTTCGTAGAGATATGGCTTCTGAAATATGAGACATTTTTTTCCAGAAAAAATTTGCAAAATTCATCACTATCCTTGTTTTGGATGACTAACTTCAAAAGGTCATATCTCCCTCAATACTACTTGGATTCCTTCATATGACCACTCATTTTAAAGCTCTTCAAATTTTGCACAAACTAATCCAAGAATCACCTAAATCAAATAAACTTTCACAAAGATATGGCTCCTGAAAGATGAGATGTTTTTCAAAAAACAATTACCCTAATTCTACAATTTCACACAAAAATCTTACTTTACCAAAATCATTGCTCTGATACCACTTGTTGCAGAACTTTATTATCATAATTATAAATCATTCACCAATATGCAAAAATATCAAATCATTCATACACAAATAATTATCCACAATAACAATCCACAAATGAGAGAGAGATAGATAATACCCTTAGGTAGGGAAACACCAATAATAATCCTTAAGGAATGAAAAACTCCACAAGATCTCCCAATATGAGAGATGCCACTTAAGGAGGGCAAAGTCCCATAAGCCACTTCATGGGCAAAGATGATTACATAAGATTCATCTCCATGATTATTACAATGACAAATATCTCTTCTTTATATATGCATCTTCTTATTCTACTTTAGGGAGGCTGCTACTAATATAATATAATATTATAATATATAATTTTTTAATATAATTAACCTTGGGTTATGTTTGGCCCATGCCAAGCCTTATACAATATAATAATATATCCCCAAATATCTATTCCTAGGTACCCTAACAACCAAGGTAATAAAAGTTTAAAAATAAGTTTTCATGGGGTTCTTATGAGGGGTCCCGGTTCGCTTGTACAAGGGTTTGAACTTGGGTCTCCTGGATGAAACCCAAGGACTCACCACCATGGTATCTCTCATAGGTCTAATTAACATAATATCTTTAACATCATCATTTTTGAGTTTTCGTTTTCCAATATAATCATTTTCTAGAACATCTCTTTTACCATTTACTACATCCAAGAGTTTTTCAACTATGAGTATTGATTTCATTTTGTTCTTCCATGGGATAAAATTTGGTCCTTTTAGAAGTTGTGATTTAGAATTTTTTTGTTGTATTTGCCATAATTTCTTAATCAATTATTCTTCTTATATATTCTTCAATCAATCTTAATCTTCTCCTTTTAATTTCAATTTTATTAATTCAATTTCAATATCAAATTCTCTCTTCTTATATCTCCCAATTAATCAATTGATTCAATTATTCAAATCTTCAATCAAATTAATTTATCAAATCAATATAATCAATTCTTCTTCTATCTCCCAAATTTAGTCAATTAATTATCAATTTAATTTCTTCCTTCCAATTATTAATTAATCATAAACTCAATGTTCAATATTGAATTTAAATTTTCTTCATTAGATTTAATTCTTCCATTCAAATTTCATCAAAGAATTTACTCTATTTATAACTCCCAATCTTATTCAAAAAAATTATCCTTTTCCTTCTTATAATCCTAAAAAATCAAATAATCAAATTGACCATATAACTCCTGAAATCAAATGAATTCAATTCAATTGGAACCTAATTTATTGAATGGAATAAAGGTTAATAAACTACCTTTATTTGAGGTTTTCTTTTAAATGTATCATCTTTTAGGTGCCATATCTTTGCGAAGGGTTATCTGATTTAGTTGATTCTTAAGACCAACATGTGCGGAATTTGAATAGATTAAAATAAGTGGTCATATGAAAAATACAAGTAATATTGAGGGAGATACGACTTGTGAAGTCAACCATTCGGAATAAGGACAATGGTGATTTTTCAAGTCACAAAAAATGAAATTGCAAATATTTGTCAACTAGGGTTTAGATGATGGGAATAGTAATGAAGGGCTAGGACTTTAATGAGACAAGAAATTCTATTTGGATAAAGAATTTTTTAGCTAAGTTTTTTATTTTCCTTTCTTTATCTTAGAAATTGTGTATGCAAATTTTAATAGAGCTTTTATCAAATATTATATTTGTTGTAGGACATTTAGATAAATTTCAATAGATTTTAAGATTTAGTTTCCTTTCCATGGACCGATTTATAGTTAAATTCTTAGAATCATCTCCAGTGGTAGAGGCTAGTGAGTGCACCTCAAAGAGATCCTCGTTGCTCTAAGATAGGGCGTTTTTTGATAAATTTAATGGGTATTGGCCAAGGGCTTCGGCCTTGAGAAAATAGATTGATAGGAGTTGGAAGTCTCTAGGAGTGATTCTATCATTTCTTTCCAAAGGTTTCTTCCTAGCAATTTTTTGTTCTAGGAAAAAAATAGAAAAAAATCGTAAAAGGGGGTCCTTGGTTTATGGGAAGAGTTGGACTCTTCCTTACCCGTTGGGATGATGGATTTTCACCTAAAAAAGTAAATATATTCCTAGTACCAGACTAGATTAGGATGTTTTTCGTACCCATTGAATTTTGAAAAATAGATACCTTCAAGGCAATAAGCAACACTCTAGGAGAATTCCTTAAGAATTTTGATACGATGAAATATGGATTCTTGGTTATTTATGCTCGAATATTGGTCATGATTGATGTAAGATTTACTAGAATCAATCATTCTTAAGTATGGGGATAAGATGTGGACCCAAACCATAGGTTACGAAAACATATCTTTTATAAATAGAAGATGTGTATGGTGATGTTCTTAATATATCAAGCTATCTTATTTTCATAGAATGCTTCCTCTATATTCTCTATTGATGACCTCTCAATATGCAACACTTCACAACATTATTTATGCAACTTCTTCTTCAAATACTTAGGCATTGCTCCTCCACAAAACTCTGCTACTTATGTCTGCATTCTCAATCATCTATACTGAGTGCTCAATGCTTCTAAACATATAGACTTATCCATTTTCTATAATGAGTGCTCGATGCTTAAAATCTTGTTATATTCTTCTCCAATATCCTCCTTCAATTTCTCTTAAGCAACACGTCTTTGTCTTAGGCAACACAATATTGATGTGCTAGTGTCTAGATGTCTCCTCCAATATTTCAATCTCTCTCCTTCAATATTCTCTCCATAATATTCTCCTTCCTCATAACTTGGACCATTAGTCCTTTCCTCCTAGATCTTACCTTTATTGTAACTTGCTCTTAGCTTAGACCACTAGTCCTTCCTTGTTGCTACGTGGGTCTGATACCAGTGTTAAAAATATATTGCTATTCTTTGTAAGATAATCAAATTTTAAAATCAATAAATTAATCACATCAATATCAATATCATCAATATTATGCATCCATGAAATAAATGTCAATATCATATAAAATTACACAAAAAGCTTTATTGATAAAAACTCAAGCAATACATGAACCAAATCTTATTTCAATTATATTTTACATGGCTTTGCCTATAATATAAAGATACAAGAGACTCTTGAATTTTATTCTCCTCAAATCCATAGGAGAACTTGACTCTTCATATTCCTTTCTTACATAATATATCTTACATATTACATAAATATAAAGTATCTCATGATTGCATATAACTCCCTACTTCTAAACTAGACACATCACACTCATAACTCCTCACTTCCTAACTAGACACTTCACACACTTAATTACATGACACATGCTCACTCCTACTAACTTGACACATATTTTATACATAAAATCAAAATCACACCCTAATCTAAATATTTACAATGGGACCAAATAATATAATACCTCCAACATAGTACACTTGTAAAAAAACTTAATTTTATTTATATCTTCCTTCGTGATCCTTATACATAATGTTTGAAACCTTATCATCATATTTTTCTTGAAGAAATATTATCCATGGTTTCAAAAATGGATCTATAATGAGTGTTTTTTTATCACATCAAGTATCGATCCAAATAGAAAATATTTCTCTAGTTTCCACCACCCTTCTTAGACCTTTAATCACTAGATCAATTGAATTTTTAAAATCGTTCCACAATGTAAAACCATATGGAACTAAGAATGTAGTAAAGATTAAGTTTAGGTCATTAGGGTCAATGTATGTACTTAAAAGAAATTCGTACCCATTGTATTTGAATCTCTTTGTATGATCTCCAAATTACTTTTCTCCTCAAAGCTAAGTTTGCATCTGTAAAAACTCTTAAATTGAGACATCCCCTAGTTTTATCATCACACACCTTGCTTTATTTCACCAAAGGAAAATTCCTTTTTCTTATGTAATCTTGACCACAAAAATGACTACATAATATAAATTAAACCTTTTTATATTGATTAGTACAATTTTTATTGTTGCACTTGTGCTTTAGAAAGGAAACCAACAATTCATATTTGGTAAAACGGACTATTATAGTGCAATGTTTTGGAAATATTGCTCTATCATGATGCAATGCATAAATAGTAGATGTGAAGTTTTGATATTGTAAAGGCTACTATAGGAAAATGTCAAGAAGGATACTAAATTTTGAAATATTTATATTCATATAGAAATTTTGAAAAATCTAGAAAATGAAAATCAAGAATTCAGTTATATTTTATGTAAAATGATGTAGGTTTCTAGATATAACATCTCATTTGAGATGATAAGTGCATCTATTTGTAAACTCTTAAAGCTCTAAAGAAGAGAGTTGTAAGTTTTCAAGGGTGGGGGACCTGAGTACAACCCCTTGTTCTCCAAAAGAAAAAAAAAAACTTTTTTTAACGATTTATAATACATAGGGACATATAATATGGTGAAATGGCCTATAAGATTGATTTAATTAGTTGTAATTTTATTTTTTATGACATGAAAAATCATCATTATATTTGTTTCAATGGTTGACTTCATAGGGTCATATCTCTCTTAATACTGATCAGATTCCTTCATATGACCACTCATTTTAAAGTCCTTCAAATTTTGTGCAATTTAGTCTAGAATCATTTGAATAAGATCTTTTGCAAATATATGGCTCCTAAAAGGTAAGACGTTTTTCTATAAAAATTTACCCTATCATTGCCCTTGTTTTGAATTATTGTCTTCACATGGTTGTATCTCCCTTAATACCACTTGGACTCTTTTGTATGATTATTCATTTTTAAGCTCTTCAAATTTTACACAAAATGGTGCAAGAATCATCTAAATGAGACAAGTCTCTGCAAAGATATGGCTCCTAAAAGATTAGTCATATTTCAAAAAATATCCTAGCTTTGTCGATCCATAATTGTTCCAACACTATTTCAAATGTATATTATGGTTTAAACTTTTATTATTATTATTATTTTAATAACACAATATTTTTATGTAAAACTTATTATTATTATATATATATATATGGCTTCAAAATTCATCCTGCAATCATTTATAAATATTTAAAAAATTATTAAAAATAGACAATATTTATATAGAACAATTTAAAAAAGCTTACGATCTTCTTAGATTATTTCCAACCTATTTTTTATAAAAATATAAATCAATCTATTTGTTATAGGCTCTTAAAAAATTTTATCAACTCCAGCCAGAGCGCATATGTTGGCTAGGAACAAAATAGCAAGGCATATAATTTTCTATCGAAAAAATAATATAAATCCTTTCTTTTAGGAAAAAAATCATTACACTAAACAATTTCATTTAAAAATTATCTCCACATTTTTATTTACAATTAATTAAATATATGTTTTTTTTGTTGGAGAAAAAGGGTTGTATTTGGGTTCCCCAACCTTGACAAATCACAACTCTCTCCTTTAGAGCTTGAGATTTTACAAACAAATTCAATTCTCATCTCAATTAAGTTGTTATAGCTAGATAACTACATTATTTTCATAAAAAGTATGAATTATTGGTTTTCATTGTTTGGATCTTCAATTTTATTTGTAAATACAAATATTACAAAATTCAACATCTTTCTTCTTGACATTTTCTTGTAACAAATTTCACAAAACCAAATCTTCACTTCTATTGTTTATGCATTGCATCTTAGTATTGTAATATTTTTCAAACTTTATGATATCATAGTCCGTTTTACTAGATCTGGACTACTACTTTCCTTCCTAAAGCATAAATGCAACCTCAAGAATTGTAATAAATAGTTTATAAGAAAACACATTAATGAAATATAATAGAATAAGTATTACCAATGGAAAACATCAACTTTCACAAAACCAATTTTTCACTTCTGTTGTTTATGCATTGCATCTTAGAATTGTAATATTTTTCAAACTTAATGATATCATAGTTCGTTTTACTAGATTTAAGAAACACATTAATGAAATATAATAGAATAAGTATTACCAATGGAAAACATCAACTTTCACAAAACCAAATTTTCACTTCTATTGTTTATGCATTACATCTTAGTATTGTAATATTTTTCAAACTTAATGATATCATAGTCCGTTTTACTAGATATGGCTTGCTAGTTTCCTTCCTAAGGCATAAATGCGACCTCAATAATTGTAATAAATAGTTTATAAGAAACACATTAATGAAATAGAATAGAATAAATATTACCAATGAAAAACATTAAAGTAAATCTTAATTATTTTTCAATGATTTTACATAGGGTTTTATGAGGGGTCTTAATCCCCTCATACTAAGTGGGGTTTGAACCTTGGACCTCTTAAAGAGAGTCCTTACCATTGCAGTAAGCTTACAACTTAAACTAAATATTAATTATTATTTAAATAAGGTAGTCAACATTTTCTTGTTAACTTTAGCTAAACTTATTATTTTCTATAACCATGGGAAAAGTTATTTAACTTCATGATCCTTTCTTAAAACCCCTAACCCCTTTGCACATTTTTTCCCTTCCTTTAATGTATGCATAAACCTAATTTTTTCAAACTCTAAAGCAAGGTCTTGTTTTTCCACAATGATCTTTTATATGTTCCATGGAGCCTTTGCTTTCCTCAAATTTGCATTTATTATTATTAGTGAATCGTCTTCCATCCATTCAATTTTATTCGTGTATATATTTTAACGCTTCCAAAGCAACCCAAGCTTCAACTTCATTATTTGTCTTAAAATCACTATTGAATACATAACGTGATAAAATCTCATCTTTATATTTATAAATTTTCATCAAAATTCAAAATTTTTTTTTTTTGGTATATAGAAGCAATGGTTACAATCACGATTTTTAGTAACTACCAGCACAGCTGGTAGGGTTCAAACTATCTACGAAGGCTCCCAGGACTTCCATCGTCTCGGTACATGGTAACCCAACGTGAGATGGGGACCGTCGGACGCATAGGGGTTGCACCGTCGTCATCAATCTGGTGCACTACTCAAAGGAATCAGATCTGGGCTACTGTTTGTGCATGGGCAAGCCCATGGGATTGGAACCTAGGTCTCCTCCATCAAAATTCAATTTGACCAACTCTATTTTTTATGGTTTTTACTTCATATTCTTTGTCTTCTTTTTATTTCTCTTGTACCCAACATCATAATTCTTGAAGTATTCTTATTTTGTTGTTGCTTTAAATTATATCCACTTCTTGTTGATTATTCTCTTAAACTATTCAACTCCAAAATCAGCTTGTCCTTGACTCCCTTGGAATAATCACTATTGTTATCTTTTTGTCCAACTACCTCCTAACAACAATGTCAAGTATACTTTTATAAAAATATCCTTTCCACCATATTTATCACGAAGTAATTTTATCCATGGTTTCAAAATTAGATCTAGATTGAGTGTTTTTTACCACACCAAGTATTCATCCAAATAGAAATTTTCCTCTAGTTCCCACTACCCATATTAAGCCTTTAATCACTCAATCAATTAATTTTTTTAAATCGTTCCAAAGTGCAAAACCATCTGGAAGTGATAATGCAGTAAATATTAAGCTTGGGCTATTGGGCTTGATGTACTTAGAAGAATTTGTAACCATTGTTTTTTACTCTGCTTGTACAATCTTCAAATTATTGTTTTACTTAGAGCTAAGTTTGAATTTGTAAGAACTCTTAAACTAAGATCTCACCTAGTTTTAACATCACACACCTTGCTTCATTTCACCAAAGGAAATGCACTTTTATCATGTAATCTTAACCATATAAATTACCACATATATGAATTAAACTTTTTTCTACCAATTTTGGCATAATATACAAGGACATACAATATGTTGGAATGGCTTGTAAGATTAATGTAATTAGTTGCACTCTTCATGCTAATGATAACCTTCTACCTTTCCATGCTAATAGTTTATTTTGAACTTTACTTATTATTGGATTCCACAATTCTATCTTCATTCTCCCCTCAAACAAGGGCATCCTTAGATATGTTGTTGGAAAATTTGCCTCCTCCATTTGAAGTAACCTACATATCCCTGCTTTTGATTATAGCTAGAGTGTTTAGAAAGTAAATCTTGGATTTTGTCTTATTAAATTTATTCCTTAATGCTCTTTCATATTCCTTTAATAAGTTATTCAATGCTTTGGCCTTGTTTATCCCTACCCTCCCAAAAATGTTGTATCATCTACAAATTGTTAATGGGTGATGTTGTCAATGTTATTACTAGTCTTAAGTCTTCTTATTAGCCCATATTTGTATGTATTCTTCAAGTTCTTTCCCAATACCTTTGCCATAATAATGAATACATATGGTGATAAAGGATCACCCTGTGTAGGACTCCTCTTAGCTTTAAACGATTCTATTACTAGCCCATTGACCAACATTGAATATGAGACATAAAGACACAAGATTTAGTCTATATAATCCATTTGTTCCCAAATCCAAACTTTTCTAATACTACAAAAATAAAATTCCATTTAACCTTATCATATTAATTATTCATATTAAATTTTAAGATGATTGCTCTCTTTTCTAAAGTTTATTGAATGCATTACTTCATGAGCTACTATGATCCTGTCCATAATCTATTTCCCTTTCACATAACATCCTTGCTTTTCTAAAATAAATTTGTTTAAAAATGGTCTTAATTGATTTACCATCACTTTGGAGATTATCTTATATGCCATATTTCATAGGCTTATGGTCCTAAATGAATAAAAATTCATGCATCATTCTTTTTTAGAATTAAGATAAGATATATTGCAATTGTTTTATAAGATATATTGTTTTACCCTGGACTATTACATTGTTAGCTATAAATAATCCTTCACTATTTCCCAGTTACGTTGATAGAAAGTTGTTTAAAACGCCATTCGAATATGGGGATTTATCCTTATAAAAAGATAAAAGAGTTGTATGAACTTCTTCTAGAGTAATAGGTTCCATCCATGTGCCATTGTCTTCATCTATTATAACTAAAGGTACTTCTTGTAGTAGATTATTGTTAAGAACTTCAATCTCCTTTGATCCTATAATATTTCAATAAAAAAACCTTACCTCCTTTTCTATTTCACTTGATATTCAATCCAAACCCCTTGATTTAATTCTACTAATTTTGGATGTTGATCTCTATACTATTGCCATACTATGAAAAAATTTGTGTTTTTATCTCCTTTTAACCAAGTTTGTCATGATCTTAATCTCCAAAATTTATCTTTATTACTCAAACTATCATGATATTCACTAAGCAACTTCCTTTCCTCAGAGCTTGAATTACTATGCTTGTCTTTTTGAAATTTTGAAAGTTTATCTTTTAGTTCATCTTTCTTCTCAAAAATGTTTGCAAAAGTGTTTTTGTTCCACTCCTTTAATCTAGATGTCATTAATTTAATTTTTTTTGGAAGTGTATACAACCCACCATTTCTAAAGAATTTCTCATCTATGCTATCATATCAACAATTTGAAGATGGTCTTCCTACATCTACTCATATTTAAAATATGTTTTTTTATTTATTTCACTAACCACTATTTTAACTCTTATTGGCTAGTATTTTGAACCAATCCTTGTAAAGATATTAATTTCAACATAAGTCCCTTCATTTAGCCAATGATATGAGAGCATACATATGTCTAAGTTTTTAGCTACCAGGTTTTAGCCTATCATTTTGTTAGTCCATGTATAATTATCCTCTTCAAACTCAACCTCCCAAAGATAATTATTTTGAACAAAAGTTGAGAAATCTCTCATACTTTAGGTTATTTTCCTAATTCCCCATTCATTTTCATCCAACTTGTTCATGGCATTAAAATCTCCTATAATCATTAATCAAATTTAGTGGTCTTTACTTCTCATAAAGGCTTCAATCTCACTCCATACTTCTAATATGCCTAACCGAGTTGGAGGTCCATAGACATTGATAAGGATGAAAAAATATTTGTAAAGTAACATGTGACTAATGAGGCTATCCAATGTCTAGTCTTATGATTGGTTTCCAACACGTTAGAATCTCCCTACCGCTTCTTTTGAATCTCAAACATCCCATTCACATTTTGCCCATACTACTTTCATAGTTTTGGAAACTTCTTCCTTTGTCATATTAGTTTTATGAATACAAAAAATATCAGACTTATTAATTAAAAAAATCCCTAATATACCTTTGTTTTGAGGGGGCATTAACACCCCTTATATACCATGAGATGGTAATTATGTCTCATTAGGGTCTATTAGCATTGCTTGCAAATTACTTCTATAGTTTTGATGTTTGGTAAAAAGAAGTACAACCAACTTAGACTGTGTTCCTTTCTTTATGTTTGCTCTTGCTTCATTGACTCTCGCTTGATAATTTGAAGGTTTTCCTCTTTTTGCCTTGCCAATATCAAAAGTAGATCTTATTATTCTATTCCTCAATATTCTTTCACAACTTTCCTTTTCATTAAATTTATCCTTAGCTGGATCTACTAATATCTTGCTCATTTTCTAGTATCTATTTGTTAATGATAGAAGTATTAACATCTAACACTACATTTTTTCTACCACTTTCTTTCTCTTGAATGGTACATGGTACTTAAAGAGAGTCTTCAAAATATGGTGAGACACATTTCTTAGGTTCAACAAGACTCTTTATCTCTAAATCAGGATCGTATCGAGTAGACAATTTCTTGTTAATATTCTAATCATTTTGTATCGTGTCCTCTAAGGTTTGATTTATTTTTTCTTCATAGGCTAAAGTCTCAAAAGAGTTAGTATTTCTTTTAATATCTTTGTTGGTCTCCGCTGTTTATTTACTTTCATCTATTTGGACCCATTTTTTAGAAATTGAAAACGACCCTCATCCATATTTGTTTGGATCCATTTTTTAGAGATTAAAAACCACCCTCATCCATATTCATTTGTAAGTTTCTCTTGCCATTATATATATATGTTTTTGTTGGAATCTTCCCAAGGCATGATCTCTCAATATGCCCTATCTAATGACATCTTCTATATCTAAAAGATATGTTTCATTTAATTAAATAATTTATGTTTGTTAAAATCTTTCTTAAATTCCAATTGATGCGATGAAACCTGTAAGAGGGACAGACGCCCAAGGTTCAAATATTGGGCCTTATCGTTTGTTCCTTTCCTAATGCTTTCAACAACGTAAAAACTTTAAAATGATTACGACATGGTTGTTATAGAGGCGAATTGCGTGAAGCATTATATGGTGGCTTCCAAGATAGACAACATAGATGTGGCAGCTACCTACTAATTCCACCATATAAAAATATATATTTCTTAAATTACTAAAAAAGGTCTTTGGTTCAATTGTTGATACATTGAATAATATAACCCATACCAAGGTTTAAATTTCAACGAAATAAGCTATACATACCCTGATATGATGTAAAAGGAAAAGAACAACCCTTTAAAAACCCTCTTTTAAATTATTTAATTCAAAAGAAAATCTTTCTTAAATTTATTAAAAGTTTAAAATACCTCATACAAATAAAATAATTTATTTAAAAACATCTTACATACTTTAAATAAATTCAAATTTACTTTAACAAGAACAAAAAAAATAGTAAAAAAAATTAGTCCATGAAGGCTATGTGGATTGGTAAGTGTTTGTAAGGCACTTACCAAGAAGATATCTGGGTTCAAATCTCAAAGACAACCTGTTTGCAAAGATAGTAATTTGATCTAAATCTTCTGAGTGAACGCTAGACCAACGATGACGGTATTAATCCCGAGTCAAAAATAACAAAGTAGAATAGATTTGATGAGAGCTTGTTAGTTACTAAAAAAATAGTGTAGTTGTGACCAACTCTCCTATATAACCCAAAAAAAAATTAAAAAGTAAAATAAATTTTAATATTTGGAAGACAACCCTTATAAAAAGAATGCTTTTTATAGTGTAGTTGTGACCAACTCTCCTATATAACAAAAACAAATTAAAATTAAAATAAATTTTAATATTTGGAAAACAACCCTTATAAAAAGAATGCTTTTTATTTCTTCTTCGAAAGGTCCAAGGTTTAAACCGCGCTGTGGGAAAGTGTGTGAGGGGGTGGGTGTGTGGTGGCTTTGTGTTAAATTCCCTAAATTCCCTATTGATAAGTATAACTCTCAAGAAATAATAGTAGTTTAATCAATGGGCAGTGCAGCAGCAATAGTGCAGCAGAAGCAGCAGCCGCCATCAGTCGGAGAGGGGAGCAGCAGTCTCCCATCAAATTCGCCATCGTAGCAGAACTCGACACTCGTAGAAGCTCGCATACCGTAGCGACCGCCACTTTAGCAGATCCGTGCACGGTAGCGGTCACAAAAATTTTGGCCCTAAAAATAAAAAATAAAAAAAAATGGCAGATTTTGGAGGCAACAAGTTGTGACGGATGGAGCAGCAAGGAGGAGGAGCGAGAGGTCTAGGGGCATCAAACCCTAGGTGTGGGACTTCAGAGGGCGGATCAGCGAGACGCGGCGAGTGGGGGCTCTGGCGAGATAACAGGCCCCCAGGCAGGAGGATGTGGACAAGGAAGTTCTATTGGAACCGGTCCAAGGGCGTTGGGCGGATGCGGTTGAAGATTTCTCTAAGGGGGACCAGGACTCTATGCGTCAGGATCAAAGGAAGACCCAAGAAGGAGACAAAGAGAAACCTGGCAACTGGAGACCTTCATATCTTAATGCTCTTTGCGGTAAGAAAAAATTATCCGACTCTTGTTTTAATCTAAAATCTGTCAATGGTAGGTTGCACGTCCCGGATTCCTTAGCTCAACATGTGGCTATGGAGGGCAGAACATCTCCGATGGCTAAATTTATGGGGATGAGGCCAGAATTGGAAGTCATAAGGAGGTGGGCCATCCAAAAATGGCGAGCCAAGGGCCGGTATGATGATTAAGGCTTTACCCAAGAGTTTTCTTTTGGTGACATTTCAATGTGAACAGGACATGGAAAGGACTCTCCAAGGAGGTCCTTGGTTTTTTGGGAAAAGGGGCTTGTATCTGAAGCGTTGGTCCCCCGATTTCAACCCCCAGACTCGAGTGCTTGGATTTGGCTCCTATTTGGGTTAAGATGCCAGGATTACCTCTGCTTTTCGGAACGAACAAATCTTGGCTGGGATAGCTACAGAGATTGGAGAACTAATAGCTATTGATCCTGCAACCTTGAGCAAAACAAGACTCCTGTCTGCTCGCATGTGTGTGTTGGTGGACCTGAGTAAAGAGCTCCCTAAATCCATTATTTTGTCGTCTATGTTTGGCATTCATACTCAGGTCTTTGAATATGAAAATATGTCTTTTAAGTGTAGTGTTTGTGGGAAGGTAGGGCACCAGGGTATCCACTGCATTTCCAAGAACCAGCCTCCACTCCAAAATACTGATCCTCAAACCCAAAATAATATCCCTCCCCCGCAGATCTCCATTCCTACCCAACCTGGGCCTCAAGGACGTGGAGCTCGAAATTCGAATATCAGAGACCCTGTTCGCCCTATTATAAGCAAGAGGCAACGTTTTAACCCTCCTCCCAAAAATTCCTATGCCCCGAAACCCTCTCACAGGGGAGCTGGTCCCTTTGATGGGAACCCTCAAGCTCAACCTGCTCCTAAGATGATACAGCAAGCCTCAGAGCCAAATCACAAAGGAAAGAACCCCATAGATCAACGCCCTGGGGCAAGTAAGTTTGATTGGGTGATACGGGAGGCCTATGGAGGCTCGATGGAAGTGGTCCCATGTCTCTGCAGAGGAATTTATGGGAAGAAATTCCAAGGAGATCAACATCCCAGTGGAGAACGGTTTTGATGCATTAAATCATTTGAAGGGAGATCGGATGGACGACCAAGAAGTGGAATCCGAGGTAGAGGAGACTCAAGAGAAGGATTTAGAGGAGAAAAATCGGAGGAAGGAGCGAGAAACTAATAATACGGGCAAGGATACTCAGGAGGAAGAGGTGAACCACCAAGATCAGTGTAACCCCAAAGCAGGGAAAAAAGAATCTACTAATCAAGAAGCTAAGAGCACGGAATCATCTCCACTGTCAAAAAGACCAGTTAACCTGGAAAGCCAGATTGTTACCCCAAAGACCAAGACTGACCTACCCAAGATGGTTACTAGAAGCCAAGTGAATCCCAAGGAACTTCAACCTAGAGCGGATGTATGGGGATATGGTTCGGTAGGAAGAGGGAAACCTAGCAATGCTGCCTTAAGGCGAAAAGAAGCGCAGCGAGGAGTGGCCGATGGCAC
This sequence comes from Wollemia nobilis, assembly GCA_028583015.1. Classification (NCBI taxonomy): domain Eukaryota; kingdom Viridiplantae; phylum Streptophyta; class Pinopsida; order Araucariales; family Araucariaceae; genus Wollemia; species Wollemia nobilis. Next base: position 171,840 of record JAQPPZ010003287.1, on the reverse strand, counting down.
TCAAGCGATGTTGCTCTTTGGGGCGAAGGCTCGAGGATCCAAAGCCCATAAATGAAGATTCTTTCATGGAATATTCGTGGGAGTAATCCTGCAAAAATAAGAGCTTTGTATGCTCTTAGACAAGAACACAAACCGGATATGATTTTACTGCAAGAAACTAAAATGGAGGAGAGTAGAGTTATTCCTTTTAAGAATAGGACTTGGCGAGAAGCTGAAGTAGTAGGCCAAGAGGCCACTAGAATAGCAGGAGGGTTACTGGTTATGTGGAACAAAAATGTGATTGATAGTAGAGTGATTATGATGTCTAGTTGGTTTATTTGTCTCTTATGTGTGGATAAAACCACGCAGGAAGAGTGGATCTTAACGAATGTATATGCTCCGATTAGACAGGGACTGAGAAGGGTTCTTTGGAGTCAGCTATCTGAATTGAGGGAGACGGTCCCCAACTACCCTTGGATTGTGGCGGGGGATTTCAATTGCTACCTTAATCCTGTAGATAAATTGGGGGGCTCTCAAAGAATAAGTGCCGATATCTACGAGTTTAGAGATTTTGTTGAGCAACATGAGCCGATGGATGTGGACCTGCGTAGATTCTCCTATACATGGTCTAACAAAAGATTGAAGGAAAACCAAATTCGGATAAGATTAGATAGGTTTCTTCTTTCTCAATAATGCCCGGAGAGGTTTGGGGACTCTTCATTAACGGCACTCCCAAGAATCGGGTCCGATCACAACCCAATTCCGTGGGAAACAGGGGAGGACTCTAAGAAAAGATACATCGGACCCTTTCGATTCGAACTTGTGTGGTTCCAACATCAGGATCTCAAGGATCTGGTTGCCCAATGGTGGGACAAAAAGTATAATGGTTCGAAATTGGCCCAAGTGGCATGTAAACTAAGGAATGTGAAGGCTAACATTAGAGAGTGGAACAAAACTTCCTTTGGCAATATTTTTCTTAAAAAGGCAGAACTAAAAGACAAGATCAATGAACTACAGGAGAAGTCGAAGTCGGAGCGACTTACGGAGGATCCGAGAAACCGGGAGAGGGAGTCGTTAGCCGAATACCACACGATGCTAGGATTTGAAGAAACCTTTTGGAGGCAGAAATCCAGACTGCGTTGGTTAAAGGAGGGTGACAAAAATACAAAGTTCTTCCATGTCTCTACTCTTCGCCACAGGAGTACTAACAAAATTAAGGAGATCAAGATGGCCGATGGGTCTAACACCAAAGATATGGAAGACATAAGGAGGGAAGCGGTTGAGTACTTTAAATCGTTGCTAGAAGATGTAAATTCGACTATTGAAGAAGAGGACTCTCTGTTGACGACCATTCCACCCCTCGTAATCGATAATCTTAATGGATTCTTACTTAGCCCTTTCACAAAGGAGGAAATCATGAAGGTTGTTTTTGACATGGATGGTAACAACTCCCCAGGACCGGATGGCTTCCTTGCTACTTTCTTCCATAAGTTTTGGGATATCCTAGGCAATGATGTAGTGGAAGCTATAATTGAGGCTCAAAAGGACATGGAAATCCTAGAAGGAGTTAATGCTACTTTTTTAGTCCTCATCCCTAAACTAGTGGGAGCAATGGAATTTTCCAATTTTCGCCCTATCAGTTTATGTAACACTCTGATGAAGATTCTCACAAAAACAATCGCCAATAGGTCGAAGGTTATCCTTCCTTTCATCATTGATATGAACCAAGGTGGCTTTGTGAAAGGGCGACAAATATTGGATGGTATCATCACAATTCATGATGTTATTCATTCAATGGTGACTAGTAAGGAAGCTGGTATGTTACTAAAGCTTGATATGAATAAAGCCTACGACCGGGTCTCATGGCGGTTCCTCACCAAGATTTTGGGTAAGTTTGGTTTTTGTCCCCAGTGGATTAAGTTGATTTTTAGTTGTATCTCTACTACAAGATTTTCTGTCATGGTGAATGGGTCACCCTTCGGTTACTTTAAGAGTGAAAGGGGTTGCGACAAGGAGATCCTTTGTCTCCATACTTGTTTATTATTTTAGCGGAAGCATTGGGTAGGAACATTTCAGCAGCGGTGGCAGATGGTCAATTAGAAGGTTTTAAACCAGCCTCAACAGCGAGAGCGGTGTCTCACCAACGGTTTGTGGATGATACAATCATTGTGTCCAAAGCCTCGGTGCCTCAAGCTAGGAAGTTGAAGAGAATTCTAACCAAGTATGAGACAGACGGAGACGAGTACATAAACTATAAGAAGAGTAGCATCTATTTCTTTAACACGCCTGGTGGGAGGGAGGAAAGAATAGCTAACCTCTTCGGTTGTGGAAAGGAGCTTCTACCAAGGAACTTATCTAGGCATGCCTATGTTCGAAGGAAGAATGAAGGCTACTTTGTGGAACTCGACTCATTGACAGGATCTCCAAAAAGTTAGCAGGGTGGAAGGGCAGCCTTCTCAGCTCCGTAGGAAAAGCCTTATTAGTTCAAACTACTTTACAGAGCATTCCAATTTCTCGCATGTATCTATTTAGAATGCCTGCAAAGGTCCGAGCTACATTGGAGCTAATTCAACGCAACTTCTTGTGGTCAAGTTCAGAGGAGAGAAAGAGAATTTCGTTGGTAGCATGGAATCATGTGTGTGCAAGCAAGGATCAGGGGGGCCTGGGGTTAAAGAGAATGAAAGAAATGAATCAAGCTCTGATTGGCAAACAAGTATGGAGATTTATCAATAATGATCAATTGGGATGGGTAAAACTTCTTAAGGCAAAATATATCAGAAATAATCAGGACTTCCCGAAAGTCGATAATCTTCCTAGAGGATCCTATTTTTGGAATTGTTTGCTCGAATGTCGGGAGGTAGTCGGGAAAGGCATCGGATGGAGAATTGGTAATGGAAGACAAGTGGACTTTTGGAAAGACCCGTGGTTGGAAGAGGCCCCTCTGAAAGATAACTTAGACCTTCAGGTCCTCCAACATAAACTTTCGAAGGAAATGGGAGGAAAAGTAGGGGATTTTATTGCTGTAGCACAGGAAACTTCTTCTTGGAAGAAAATCACAGTTCATAATCTGTTAGAGCAAGAGAAGGTGGCCCTAACCAAACTCAATGATGCTTTAAGGGTGTTCCCGATCATTCTTGGGGGAGGAAGAGACAAGGCGATTTGGGGCAAAACTACAAGTGGGATCTATTCAGTAAAATCGCCTATAAGTTAATCCACTCAGGATTCAATGGCCGGACTCCGACTTCTGTTATTTGGTTAAATAATTTAACCCCAAAAATAGCTTTCTTCTTTTGGTTGGCATTTCAAAATAAGATTCTAACAACGGATAATCTGCAAAGGAGAGGTTTCCAATTCATCAATCGATGTATCTTGTGTGAGAAAGCAATAGAATCTGTAAGTCATATATTTCTAACTTGTGATTTTTCTTGTACGATCTTCCAAATGATCCCCGTCCAAATTTCATATAGATTGGGTCTGTCCAAATAGCATGTCCGACTTCGCATACAGTGGGCTTCCCCCTTCCGGCAAAGCTTTTGACTTGGCTCTAGAAGCTCAGCCTACCCCATTTTTTATGGGGGATATGGAATGAGAGAAATAAGAGAGTATTTAAAGGACGTAAGAAAGATCCGAGGTTATGTGGTAATAAAATAATCAAGCTTTGAAAGAAAACTGGAAAACTTTCTTCTTCAAAAATGAGACCATGTCTCTAAGGGAAAGGAGGATTTTGTGAAACTGGGGAGAGGAACTTCCAGACCTAGACATTACAACCAACCCACGGGATGGTGTCAAGTGGATACCCCCCACACAAAAGTGGGTTAAGTTTAATTTTGACTGAGGCAACTAAAGGAAATCCGGGGCTGCAGGAGCGGGAGGAGTTTTGAGAAATGAGGAAGGAAAAGTGGTCCTTGCCTTTGCAGAGCCTTTGGGAACTCAAACAAATCATTTTGCGAAGCCCGAGCTCGCATGCGAGCAATGAGAATTGCCGGACTTGAGGGTTATAAGGAAGTTATCTTTGAAGGAGATTCGCTTAATATAATCAAGGCAATTAAGGAGGATAAAGACCCCAACTGGACCATATTGGAGCTTATCCTAGAAGCAAAGATTCATAAATCTCATTTGGTTAATGCCCGAATCCAACACACCTTCGGAGAAGGGAACCAAGCGAGCGGATCTAATGGCAAATATTGCGGTTCGTTGGGGAGATGCAAATTTGGAAGGATAACTTCCCTCAAGAACTATTGGTGTTGGTCGCTAGAGAAGAGCTAAGATCAAACCCGTTAGAGCATCGGGAGATCGGAGGGGTCGATGATGAGTAATCCGACGGATGGAATTAGGCGGAAAAGGCATCCCATTTGCTGGGGCCTGGGAGGTGACAAGTGTACAGTACAACAACCTAGTGTTAGTAAGTGCTAGGTGTTGTTTAGTTTTTGTTTTATCCTGAATAGTCAAGCGACAAGTATAGGACTGTGGACTCTAAGTATGGCTTAATGTGAGTCTTAGAAAGATCCATTTTGTATTTTGATTATACGGGCTTGATGCTAGAACCAGCCCATTTTGACTTTGTAAAAGGTTTGTGGACCTTATAACCACCTCTACCTTATACCAAAAAAAAAGTATAACTCTCAACTTTAAAGGGATCATGGTTAGAAAAAAAACTGCTCAACCCCATACGTTGGCCATAAGAAGTTTCTCACAATAACGAAATCCAAAAATGAAAAAAAAATATTTTTCATTTTATAATTACCAACAAACTATTTAAATTAAATATACTTTTTATCTTTAGTTTTTTTTTTTTTTAAAACAAAAAAAACTCCTTGCTAACAAGGGGTCTTACACTATCAAAGTCACCCGAAAGTCGCACCCGACCTTGTCCGCATCAACATTATCAATTGGATTTTGAATACCCAATTCAACTTTGAAAATTTGAACCCGAAACCAATTTACTTATATCTTTCCAGTCCTTTTATTAGAACCTTCTTTAATGGTTGTTCCAATAAAACAAACTATATGATACATAATTTTACACCTTTAATATTTAAAAATTTCAAATACCGTTTTTAATCGGTGTACTACACCTAGAAGGCGACAGGACGAGCAAATGAAAATTAACTCCCTAAAATTCCGTTTTCAATGTAGGTCATGGAAAAAGAAGGCATCTTGGAAGCATAAGTTTTTCACAGGTGTACTACCTACAGCTGTCGCAGCACATCACAAAACGCTTTTACGGCTTGAAAACTCGGATCTTTGAAGGATGACTCATACATATTGGAAGATGGAAGCAAGACATAGCGTGAGGATACTTTTAAGTCACATAAAAACAAATCAAGTGTCAAACTTTGAGCAATAGGAAAGCCCTTGTTTTCAGAGGGAGCGAAGCGGAGGCGACAGCAACTAGATGAACAAATGGTTTCTGTTGTAAGCAAGGTTCTGGGAGTGCATGAACAAAAAAAAAGGCGTCTTGTAATTGTAAGTGCCTTGGGATGGCTCATGGAAGCAGGGAGGATCAGGAGAATCTAAAATCTCAGGAAAAGGAAACCGAAATTTCAATTTTGACCAATCGAACATGTCTTCGGCAAAGTGGAGGTAAGAGCTCTGTATATTATCTTCAAGATTAAATTTCTTTTAAATCTGTCGTTTTACTTTTTCCCCTCGGTTTGGTTGAGGAATGAGGAAAAAATGGTTTTTTTTTTCCACTTTTCGGAAAAAAAATTGATTTTCTTCCTACAAAAATTGATTGTTTCTTTTTATCTTTTACGATAGAAAAGTTCGATTTTTTTCGTTGCTTGAGATCAAGATTGAATTTTGAGATGAAAAATGCTATTATTTTTTTTTCACCTTAAAGGCTTGCAAAGAGCGTACCCAATCCATCGGGTAAAGTGGATGCAGGTTGCATGGCTGTGTCAGTTGCTCTTATTTTGGCTGATATCATGTCTGCTCTCATCCCTTTTCCCTACCTTAACTAATAAGATCTCATCCCTTTTCCCTACCTTAACTAATAAGAATCTGAAAGGAATAGTAATGGCTACTCGTTTGTTTCTGCAAGGGATTGGAGGTCATGTTCAAGAACTAAATAAAAAAGCCCTAGATTAGTAAATAGTTTTTTTTTTTTTGTTTAAATTTTAAAATTTTAAATAAACAAAAGCATATTTTAAGCATAAGTTTTTCACAGATTACTTCCTACAGATGTCGCAGCACATTACAGAACGCTTTTACGGCTTGGAAACTCGGATCTTTGACGTATGGCCACCTAGATGATATTATCTGCAGGAAGAAATGAGTTTCTGTTGTATGCCAGGGTTCCGGAAGGGGAGGAACAAAAAAACACATCAAATAACATTTATCTGCTTTGGAGGTCTTTCGATAGTAAATTTAAGCAAACTTCGGATCTTTGAGGGATGGCTCCTAAAAATTGAACGATGGAAGCATGGAGGATCAGGAGACTCTAAAATCTCAGGAAAATATTTTGAACAGTAGAACATGTCTTCTTTTCCATAACCGCACAGGCGGCAAAGTGGAGGTAAGAGCTCTCTATTGCGCAATGCAGAGTATATTATCTTGAGGATTGAGTTTCTTTTAAATCAATCGTTTATATTTTTTTTTCCCTCTGTTTTGTTGAAAAACGAGATAAGATTGTTTTTTTCCCATTCTTTGGAGGAAATTTTGATTTTCTTCCTCCAAAAGATTGATTCTTCTTTTTCTCTTTTACGACGGGAAAGTTTGATTTTCTTTCTTGCTTGAGATCAAGATTGAAAATTTGGGATGAAAAACGCATTCCTTTCCTTTTCCCTGAGAAAGACTTGCAAAGAGAGTACCCAATCCATTGCGCAAAGTGGATGCAGCTTGCATGGTTGTGTCAGTTGCTCGAATTTTGGCTTATATTAAATCTGCTCTCATCCCTTAACCTGAATCTGGAAGGAATAGTAATGGTTACTTGTTTGCTTCTGCCAGGGATTGGAGGTCATGTTCAAGAACCAAATCAAAAAGTTCCTAGGTTAGTAAAGAGCTTTTTTTAAATTTTTATTTAAATAAAGATATCGTGGGTAAATTTCTATTAATTCACAGACCAAATCCTTAATAGGAGGAGAAATTCACATACTGCCCGCCATATGTATATACGTCGCAAATGGCATGACTAGAGAGGCATCCTGGAGGCTGAGGCTAAGTACAAAACACATGGGTATGAACCAGCACCCTCACTTTTCTCTAAATTCCAGTAATTCTCTTACTGGCTTTTACTTTGTCTATAAAATTGCCATCTCATGAGTTGCTTGGGTTTATGTCCTAGAGGATAGAATTGTTCTCTAAGTAGTCTTGTGAAATCTTTCCACTTTTTGGTGGGAGTTTCTTTACCTGTCTCAAGGATTCAGCATGGCTCTCCCACCATACAAGAGCATGCCCACCCATTTTCAACCTTGCAAAAGAAATCTTCTGCTCGCTGGTGACTATTTCCAGGATGTTGAAGTAGACCTCAAGTTGCTTTAGCCAATGATTCAACTTATCAACATTAACATCTCCTTCAAATGAAGGGATTTCAATCTTGGATTCCACCTTAAATGGTGCCTTGCTTGGACTCTTCTCTAACTAAAATGAACCTTTGTTCTTCTGAGAATCTTCTCGGTTTGATTTGTCCTCGTTCTTCAACTCTTTCTTGAAACCAAAGAACAATCTACTAATGGATGCATGCAAAGGCTCAATTGTTGGTGACCAGACTTGCTACATTTTTTTCCAACTGGGCAAATCCAGCTTTTGCATCATGTCTTATCAGCCATTGTAAAAGCTCTGATTTACTTTTTCCACTCACTGGTACTGATTTTAGGTTGATATTTTTCTAAATGTCCTTTTTTTTTCCCTTCTGAGAACACGTTAGTGGCATATACTCAAAATACACAGATGTTTTAGGAAATTTTTAAAACCACGAGAATTGTAACCGCTCTGATACCAATATGATCTGTAATCTATTGTCATCTATGATGTTTGTGATTTTTAAATACAGATTCTATATGCTATATGCAGACTAGGTATAAAAGTAAAAATTGTATACTGTAAATAAAAGTACTAGCATACACACATGACAGAAGATTTATTTTGGAGAAAACCCCTTCTTGAGGTAAAACTTTCAGCGTGAAAATGGTGTTTGGCAGCTTATTTCAGGCAAAAGGAAATGCTAGAAGTGATTCATCTACTTGGAACTCTGCTAAGTGATCTGTTCTGCTACTTTCTGTGCTTTCTCCTTCTGTCGTCCTCTTCTCAAATTTGTTTTGAGAGAAAAAATCCCCCTTCTGTGGTATTTCAACTTCCTGCAGTTTTCTTTTCAACTTCCTGCTGTTTTTTATTATTATAATTATTATTATAATTATTATTATTTAAGATCAAACATCCCTCTGTCTTCCTGCAGTTTATTATTATTATTATTATTATTATTTAAGATCAAACATCCATCGGATATGCCTGCCAACCAAACTGTGCTACAGTGAAGAGAACGAACTGAAAAACCATCATTTTGTGGGTGGAGCAAATGTCTCTCCATAGTCTATACCATCCTGCTGTGCATACCGTTTAGCGACAAGACAGGCTTTGAATTTGTCAATTGAACTATTTAATTTACATTTTACCTTGTAAACCCATTTACAACCATGTATAATGATCTTTCTACTAATTACTATCTTGTTAGTAGAGACATCAAGCAATTTGTATGCCTTGGATTGCTTTCCAATTTATTTCTCTATAAGGATCTTAAAAGTTTGAAATATGAAAAACATTCAAACTTGAGGAAGTATACCCACATCTTCCTTGAATAATCATCAACCATTAACAAAAACTATTTGCACCATAAATTGCAGGTGTATTTATTGGACCACACAAATAAAACACAAATCAATATGCATTAAATCCAAAACACCTTGTGCATGCCAATACTTACCTGTTTTAAACGATTGATGACTTTGTTTTCCAAGTTGAAAATTTGCACATGAATGCTGTTGCATCCATGACCATGTTAGTTAGAATTGATAAATACTTATAATTAGGTTGACCAAACCTCTTATGCCAAAGAATATAACTATTGTCATCAACTGCCAAGGCAAATGAATTGGCAGACTGGGTGTCAACTAACATGTATAGTCCCTTCTCACCAATAACAAGAACAATGAGCTTGTTTTACCCACATACATCACCTCACATTTGTAGTTGAGAATTCCTGGTGATTTCAGTAATGGATAGAAGAATTTTGTTCATACCAGGAACATACCGAACATTTTTGAAGGTGTATGTAACATTGTTGTTAATGTCACACTAACATGTCCACACCCTTCATTAACGTTTCATCTATCATCACCAAGTGAAACAGACTCATTCTTGCTTAAATCTTCAATTAAATTAACTTGGCAGTTTTTCCCACATGTATAATGTCCAGAAGCTCTAGAGTCAAAGTACCACGTAGTAGATTGACCAGATGGACCTCGGATTACAAAAGCAAACTTCTCTTCCTGATCTTCGGAGTTTTCTAGATGTATCACTTTTTTTTTCGGAATAAAAATTCAATCAAATGTTTTTTTGTTCTTTTCCTAACTCATCTCTTTATTTAAGTTTATAATCCCTCTTTTTCTTCCTTCTGTTTTCTAATACGTTTTTGCTGCCGGTATTATGCTCTTCACCTGCGCGTAATGCGATCTGGTGAACCAGAAAGCCTGCAGCACTAGGAGTATGCTCTTCACTTACGCATCTGCGATCTGGTGAATCAGAAACTAGTTTACATTTTTAGAGTACTGCTTCGCCATGTTTCTTTTTTCATTAATGAGTTTGTTTTTCCTTAAACTTATTGCAATCTCATTTGATTTCAACAGGTTTTGTGCATTAAAAATAAGTGACTTGGGTCTGCTTTAAAATAGAAGTTTTACCCTACTTGTGATAAAATGATGAGGACTTGGCATTCTGATTGCCTTTGTGTTTGACTTTAGCAGTAAATTCACTCTTTTTACACCTTGAGGTGGATACTCCCATTTATGACAATATCCTCACTTTCTATAAAAAGCAAAGAAGACATATTTTCAAAATTAGGAGTTTGAGTTTCAACAAGCAATTGCAAAAGACTCATAAGATGGAGGCAAAACTGGTAAAAGAATGCTGACCATGTCCTCTTTATCAACTATTTTTTGAATAATAGTTGATTTGTCTCTAGATCCTTCAAACACGTGAGGTACTCAGAAACATACCCTCCTTCCTTCAATAAAAAAGAATAGAGAAGATTCTTCAAAAGCAAAGCACGTCTTGGTTCAGATGTTTGATACTTATTCTACAACTTTGTCCATAATGTTGTAGCATTATCTTCATTATGAACTTCAAGAATGAAATCATCTGAAACAGACAATTTCAGAAGCATCAAAGCTTCTCTATGTCGCTTGAAGTGATCACTATCATCTTTTGGTTTGGTTTCTTTCTTGAGAACTATGTTTGCCAAATCTCGATACTCACAAATTGTAAGTATCTTATGGCTCCACATATTGTAATTTCTTCTAGTCAGTCTCTGTGATTTTGAAAGAATTAGAGTTTGAATATTTGCCATTCTTCCACTAATGACAACCCTGAACGACAAGTGCAGACCACCAAACACCAAATAAGCCTTGAAAACCAAATTCAGAGTAGTGAATGCCAAACACTACACCCTGCTCCACTCAAGCCCAAAACTGGGGCAAACTACAAGCTATGCTTTGCCCAAGCTGGAAATGTGAGCAACCTCCAACCTATAGTTTGCCCAAGCTGGAATCATGGGCAAACTCCAAGTTGTGCTTTACCACAGCCTCACAAAACTCCAAACGTGACAAGCAACAGCTTTATCAAGTGAGGAGAAAACTAATGAATACATCAAACATCGTCAAATCCAACAGATCTAAGCACAATGTAGGAGAAAACTTCCGTTGACTACGCGGCAGCACCAAAAACCGACTACAGAGTTAAAATCTGTAGAGGCATTGACTACTAAAAACAAAATTAAGTGAATGATGTGACACAAAATCCTTTCTCCTTTCTGTGGCCCTGATACCATAAAATAATGTTATACTGGATGATTTACAATCTCGTAATCGGTTGTGCCGATAAAACCAGATCCTAAACATCCTAACAAGTTTTCCCTACAAATTCTAACAAGTTATCCATAAAATCTGTTGTAACAAACAATACAATAATAGAAATCTCTATCATATATATTAATAGACTTTATTCTTTATTTTAACAAAAAATTTACAATGGAATCTTCTTTCACATAATGGTTTCTGAGGGCTTTCTGAGAGGAATTATAACTATTAGCTAAAGATAGATAAACAGCCAAAATGTTAGCCATATGTTAAAAGGTTTTCATGCAGACTTGTAAATTTCAGAATGCAGGATCTTAATTTCCTTCGTCCATGTACTCAAACCTGACTCCCATCATATCCTTTGCCCTCAATTTAGTTAAGACAAAGCACTTTGCCTGTTCTTTTAAATCTAGTCTTAAAACATGTTGATACAGGCCTGTAATTCATAGCTGTTTGAAGCCTTAGAGGAGATATTATATTATTCCTTGATATAATAATTTTTACCATAAAATGACAACCTGGATGGTCAAGTAACTCAGTCAAGGCTTGAACGTCTAATTTTGACACCAGAAAATCATATTGTTTCACAAAGTGAATTGGGATTGTGTATGTTTATTACTAAAATTTGTCTGTGGAAAGCCTTCTCTTATAGTTCTATGGTTCTTTATGTTTTTTTTTTCTACATTTTTCTACAAAAAATTGAATTGGTAAAATTAAGTTTGTATGGGTTCACAGATGTGAGGGTAGCGAGATGAGCACCTGTTGTGGACCCCCAAAACTTCAGTATTCAAGGTGTGAGTGGGCAGGGGAACTTAAGGTGCAAGGATGTAGTGGTACATAGGGAATGGACCTCCAAAACTTAGGTATGTAATAATAAAATGGGAAAGTTGAAACTATAGTTACAAGGTTTGTCCAATCCAGGCACAGGTTCTGTCCAGATTGGACTTTTTGGTCTGGCGAAACTGGCTTGGTTTGGACCATGCTTTTTTATTTTTAATTTAGAAAAATTGTAATTAAAAATAAATAAATAAATTTGTGAGAAAAAATGATTTTATTTTCCCTCGGGTTTGTGAAATTTATTTCCATATTTGAGCTTGGTAGTGTGGCACCTCTTTTCAAGGGCTGTTATTCTTCTTCACCTTTGATGGAGTTTCAGGTAGCTCCTGAACCATGCGATGTCATTGGATTCAAACTGGGGTTGTCTGACAATGTAATGCAATTTCTTGTTGGACTCGTTGTTGGGGGGATTCTGCAGTTATTTTCCAGGCCATTTTTTGCTTTGTTAGTGATGGTTGTTTATTGGATTTATCATCCAAATCAAAGGAATTGTATTTACCCATCCCTTTGAGGGAATTATCCATGCCATGGATGGGCAATGAAAAAATAGGCAATTTTTTTTTTTTTTTTTTAAATTTGTTTATATGGGGTTGAAACAAGCGATCACCCATATCACATCGTGGCCACATTATAGCAAAATTTCTATAACCCACATTATTGTGGCACAACAACAAACCATCTTATCAAGGGATGCCTTATCACGATGTGTTCATCACATTGTGGGGATTTGAACCCAAGTTGGTCTCATATGATTGCTTCCCATTTACCATTGCTCTATAATGCCTTGTATAAAAACGTTAAGGATCACCCATGAAGATTGGAACCTTGGCTTATGGTGTGGAACTCCTCAGTCCCCCTTGATTGCCCCAAGCCCAATTGTGATAGGTAATTCGAATATTGTATAATTTGAAATTCACTAGTTTTTATGGATTTATTTATCACTAAGTTGTGGTTCACTATGGGATTGGAACTTTAGCATATGGTGTGAAATTACTTGCTCCCCATTGATTGGGTGAAGCCTAATGGCGATTGGCAGTTTGTATATTGTGTAATTTGGAATCCATTAATTTCTTGGGTTTTATTATATTTTATAATTTTTAATTTGTTAACAGAATCAATGTAAGTTAAGGCTATGAAATTAAAAAAATATATATCTTAATGGGTTATATGGGTTTGAAATGGGCCTCATCCATATTACATCTTGACCACATAGTGGTATTGCAACACCTTGGCAATTATGCACATATCACTTGGCAAGATTTGGACCTAGGTGTCGTCCTTGAAAGTCGAGGAATTTAACTGATTGAGCTGGTGCCACATGATTTAAATGTTAAGGTTCACCCATGGGATTGCAACCTTGGTTGATGGAAGGAAATTCTTCACTTCCAACCAATCCCTAAATTCCATAGGCCTATGAAATTATAATTATTATTTTTTTGCTAGGTAATAAGGGGTTGTACTTGGGTCCCCCACCCTTGACAAATTACAACTCTCTTCTTTAGAGCTTGAGAGTTTACAAATAGATATTCTTCTTATCTCAATTGAAATGCTATAGCTAGAAACCTACATTATTTTACATAAAATGTTTGAATTCTAGATTTTCATTTTCTGGATCTTTTCAATTTTCTGTATGAATACAAATATTCCAGAATTTAGCATCCTTCTTGACATTTTCCTATAGCAATCTTCACAATACCAAAACTTCACCTCTACTATCTATGCCTTGCATCTTAGTAGAGTAATATTTCCAAAACATTGCATTATCATAGTCCGCTTTACCAAATTTGGATTGCTAGTTTCCTTCCTGAAACACAAGTGCAACCACAAAAATTATAATAAATAGTCTATATGAAAACACATTACTATTACAAAATAAAGCAGATATTACTAATGGAAAACACTAAAGTAAAACTTAATCATTTATTGATTCAGGCAATCAACATTTTCTTGTCAGCTTCAACTAAACTTACTACTTCCTCTAACCATGGAAAGGAGAATTTAACTTCACGATCCTCAATCAAAACTCCTCTATTGGCTAGCCTATCTACACATTTTTTACCTTCCCTTAATGTATGTGTAAACCTCATTTCCTCAAACTCTTTAGCAAAATCTTGAATTTTCACAATTATCTCTTGTATGTTACGTGGAGCCTTTGCTTTCCTCAAAATTGCTTTTATTACTATGAGAGAATCACCTTCCATCCATACTCTATTCCATTTCATTTGTTTTAATATTTTTAACCCTTCTAAAGATGCCCAAGCTTCAGCTTCATTATTTGTCTTAAATCCACTATTGAAAGTGTAATGAGACAAAAGCTCTCCTCTTATCATTTCTAATTATTCTTCCTCCTCCTGTTGGTCTTAGATTTTGTTTAGAAGCTCCATAAAAATTCAGTTTAACCCATTCCACATCTGGTGGTTTCCACTTTATATTCTTTGCCTTTTTTTGCTTCTCTTTTACCCAACATCATAATTCCATTTAATGACTTGATTTCATCTATCAAGGCTCTCTGCTTCCAGATTAGGGATTGGGTGAGTTGATAGGGTTGGTTTAGACTCCTCTATGGCTAAACATATCTTCCTTTTCATTACCTCTAAACTGCTTTCTTTTCCTTTAAATATTCTTCTATTCCTTTCTAGCCATATAGTCCAAATTATTTTATCTCATGATATATCCCATGTTGTCTGTAAATCCTCATTTTTATAAGTGCTCTGCCATTGCTTTAACCAATCTTCAATTCTGCTATTCATCACCATGCATTTACCAAACATATTAAGAATTCATTGCCATAGATTCCAGGCTATTGAGGAATGTCCCAAGAGATGATCTACTCCTCCTCCCTTTTACAAAAAATACATTGAGAGGGGCTATGAAAACCCCTTTTCATAAGGTTATCCTAGGATAAAATTCTTCTATGACCTACTAGCTAACCAAACATTTTGGCTTTAGGAATGCTTGGGCTATCCCAAATATCTTTCCATATTCTAGTGATATTATTATTTTGTTGGTGTTGTACATTATATCCACTTATTGTTGTGTATTCTCCTGAGCTATTCAACTCCCAAATCAATTTATCCTTGGCTTCCCTCGGAATAATCACAGTTGTTATCTTTCAACTTGAGTGTCTCCTAGCATCAATGTCCTGTATACTCGTAAAAAAATCTTCTTTCTATTTGTATCTTCCTTCCTGATCTTTGTACAAAATGTTTGAAACCTTATTACCATATTTGTCTTAAAGCTATCTCATCCAAGGTTTCAAAATTGGATCTAAATTGAGTGGTTTTTTATCACACCAAGTATCCATCAAGATTAGATTTTTTTTCTCCAGTTCCCACCAGCCATCTTAAGCCTTTAGTCATAAGATAAATAGATTTTTTTAAACCATTCCAAAGAGCAAAACCATTTGGTAGAGAGAAAGTAGTAAATATTAAACTTGGGTCATTGAGATCAACATACTTAGAAGAATTCTTGCCCATTGTTTTTGACTCTCTTTGTACAATCTTTAGATAACTATTCCCCTAAGTTCTAAGTTTGCATCTGTAAGAACTCTTAAACCAAGACCTCCCCTAGTTTTATCATCACACACCTTGCTTCATTTCACCAAAGGAAATTTCCTTTTATCATGTAAACTTGACCACAAAAAGTATAGCATAATATAGATTAAACTGTTTTCAACTGATTTTGGCATAGAATACAATGACATATAATATGTTGGGATGGCTTGAAAGATTGACTTAATTAACTGCACTCTTCCTGCTAACGATAACCATCTACCTTTCCAAGCTGGAAGTTTATTCTAAACTTTACTAATAATTGGATTCCATAATTCTCTACTCATTCTCCCCTCAAATAAAGGCATCCCTAGATAAGTTGTAGGCAAATTTGCCTCCTCCATTTGAAGCAACCTAGAAATTCTTGCTTTGATATTAGCAGGAGTGTTAAGGAAGTAAATTTTGGATTTTGTCCTATTAACTTTTTGCCTTGATGCTCTTTCATAGTCCTTTAAAAAGTTATTCAAAGCTCTGGCCTCATTAATCCTTGTTCTTCCAAAAAGGGTTGTATCATCTACAAACTACTGATGAGTGATGTTGTCGATGCTATTACTAACCTTAAGTCCGCTTATAAGCCCACCTTTGTAAGCCTTCTTTAAGTTCTTACTCAAAACCTCTACCATAATAACGAACAAATAAGGAGATAGAGGATCTCCTTGTCTAAGGTCTCTCTTGGCTTTAAAAGATTTTGTTACTAACCCATTGACCAACACTGAATAAGAAACTGTAGAGACACAAACTTTAATCCATCTAACCCATTTCTTCTCGAATCCAAACTTTTCTAAAACTGTAAAAAGGAAAACCCATTTAACCCTATCATAGGCTTTACTCATATCAAGTTTTAAGATCGCTGCTTTCTCTTTTCTCGAAGCTGCTGAATGTATAAATTCATGAGCTACTATGATCCTGTCCAAAATTTGTCTCCCTTTCACAAATCCTCCTTGCTCTTCTGAAATGATTTTGTCTAACAATGGCCTTAATCGATTTGCCATCAGTTTGGAGATAATCGTATATGCCAAATTACATAGGCTTATAGGTATAAAAGAATCAAACAATTCAACATCCTTATTTTTTGGAATTAGGGTAAGATATGTTGCATTTATTTTATAAGGTATGTATTGTTTTACCCTAGACTATTCCACTGCCACCAATAAAGAATCCTTCACTATATCCCATTTATGTTGGTAAAATGCTGCAGAGAGCCCAACTGGACCTGGGGATTAATATTTATTAAAAGAGTAAAGAGCTAAATGAACTTCTTCTGGAGTAATAGGCTCCATCAGTTTCCTATTGTCTTCATTTGTTATAACTGAAGGAACATCTTGAAGAAGTTTATCATTAAGAACTTTAGTCTCCTTTGATCCTAGAATATTCTGATAAAAAGACTTAGCCTCTTTTCTAATTTCACTTTGGTCTTCAATCCAACCCCTTCTATTGATTTAATTCTACTAATTTTGAATGTTGATCTATGTACTATAGCCATCCTATGAAAAAAACTTTGTATTTTTATCTCCTTCTTTTAACCAAGTCCTTGATTTTAATCTCGAAAATTTATCTTCCGTACTCAAAATATTATGATATTCACTAAGCAACTCCCTTTCCTTTGAGCTTGGATTATTATGTTCACCTTTTTGAAATTTTATCTTTTAGTTCTTTCTTCTCAAAAATATTTCCAAAAGTGTTCTTGTTCCATTCTTTTAATCTAGAAGTCATAGATTTAATTTGATTTGGAAGAGCATACAACCCACCATTAAATGAGTTTGAGCTATCATATTAGCAAATTTAGGATGACCTTCCCACATCTGGTGATACTTAAAATATGATATATTTTTTTTTAATTCACTAACCACCATTTTTACTCTTATTGGCCAGTGATCTGAACCAATCCTTGTTAAGGTATTGATTTTAGCACAAGTTCCTTCATTTAGCCAATGATTTGAGAGAATGCATCTGTCTAATTTTTCTGCTATTAGGTTCAGGCCTCTCCTGTTGTTGGTCTAAGTGTAGTTGTCTTCTTCAAACTCAACCTCCCATAGATTATTGTTTTGAATAAAAGCTGAGAAATCTTTCATACTTTGGGTTAATTTCCTAATTCCCCCAAATTTTTCATCCAAATTGGGTATGGCATCATGATCATGAATCAGGTTTCTTGGTCTTTACTTCTCATAGAGGATTCAATCCCACTCCAGACTTCTAATCTACGTAACTGAGTTGTAGGACCATAGACAATAATAAGGACAAAACGACTATCTGCAATGTAGCAAGTGACTAAAGAGGCTAACCAATGCCTAGTTTTATTAATGGTTACATAGGAGGTTCTAGAAGGATTCCAAAAAGTTAGAATTCCCCCTGCCGCTCCTTCAGAATCCATAGCATCCCATTCACATCTTGCCCATACTGCTTTCATAGTTTTTGAAACTTCTTCTTTTGTCATTTTAGTTTCTTGGATACAAAGAATATCAGGCTTATTACTTAAACATAGGTCCGTAAGACACCTCTGCTTTGAGGGGGCATTACCACCCCTTATATTCCATGAGATGATAATCATGTCTCATTATGGGCTTTTGGCCCTGCTTTGCGTATTACTAATATTATTTTGTTGTTTGGTAAAGAGAAGTTCAACCAACTTAGTTTGTGTTCATGTCTCATTATGGGCTTTTGGCCATGTCTCCATGTTTGCGCTTGCTTCCCTGGATCTTGCTTAATAATTTGAGGGTTTTCCTCTTTTTGCCTTGCCTATATCAGGAGTAGGTCTTATTATTCTATTCCTCAATACTCTTTTACAATTTTGTTTTTCATCATATTTATCCTCTCGAGGCTCTATTATAGAAGATTTTGACTTACCCTGCTCGTTTTCTAGTATTTCCTTATTAATGGCAGAGGTATTAACTTCTAAAACTGCATTTTCTTTACCAATTATTTTTTCTTGAATGGTGCATGGTACTTCAATAGAGTCTTCAAAATCTGATGAGAGACATTCCTTAGGTTCATTAAGAACGTTCTTCCTTAAATCAGGATCATATTGAATAGCCGACGCCTTGTTAATATGTTGAAACTGTTGTACTGTGTCCTCTAAGCTTTGATCTACTTTTTCTTCATAGGCTAAAGCCTCAAAAGAGTTGGTATTTATTCTAATATCCTTCCTTATTGGTCTCCACTGTTTATTTTCTTTCATTTTTCTAGATCTATTTTTTGGAAGTTGAAAACCATCTTCATCCATAACCATTTGTAAGTTTCTCTTGCGGTTTTCTACAAATGATTTTGCTGGGCTCTTCTTAGGGCATGATCTCTCAATATGCCCCACCTCATGACATCTTCTACATCTAAAATATATGTTTTCATAATCTATGGTTTGGGTTCACATATTATCCCCATACTTAAGAATGATTTATTTTGGTAAAGCTTTACTTATATCAATCATGACCAATATCTGAGCATAAATACCCAAGAATCCATCTTTTGTTGTATCTGAAATCTCAAGGAATTCTCCTAGAGCATTGCCTATTGTCTTGAAGGTGTCTATTTCCTAAAATTCAATGGGCAACCCAAACATCCTAACCCAGATTGGTACTAAGGATAGATTTACATTTTTAGGTGAAAAACCTTCATACCAGCAGGTAAGGAAGAGTCTTGCTCTTCCCATAAACCAAGGACCCCCTTTTAGGATTTTTTCTCTTTCTTCCCTAAAACAAAAAATAGCTAGAAAGAAACCTTTGCGAAGAAAGGCTATAATCACACCTGGAGACATTCAACTCCTATCAATCCATTTTCTCAAGGTTGAAGCAACGAGGATCTCTCTGAGGTGCGCTCACTAACGTCTACCACTAGAGAATATTCTAAGGATTTAACTATTAATTGGTCCACGAAAAGGAAACTAAAACTCAAAATCTATTGAAAATTATCTAAATGTCCTATAGCAAATATAATATTTGATAAAAACTTTATAATAATTTGCATGCACAATTTCTAAGATAAAAAAAGGGGAAGAAAATTTAGCTGAAAAATTCTTTGTCCAGATAGAATGTCTTGCCTCACTGAAGTCCTAGCTTTTCATTGCTCTTCCCATCATCCGAACCCTAGCTGACATATTTGCAATTTCGTTTTTTGCGACTTGAAAAATCATCACTGCCTTTATTCCGGATGGTTGACTTCATAGGGTCGTATCTTCCTCAATATTGCTCGGATTATTTCATATGACCACTCATTTTAAAGCTATTCAAAGTCTGCACAAGTTGGTCCAAGAATTTTAAATAATAATGTTAAAAATATTTCTTTTATAGAAAGTTATAATAAACTTAATATTATTATGATATCTTATATGTGTGTGTGCATGTGCATTTAGACATATGAAATTGCTGATTTTCCAAACTAAACTTTTACGAAAAATTTGAACTTCTGTAACTTTTCAACTCTTCATTTGGACCCAACTTTCCAGACATTGCAACAATGGTTGAAACATAAAATTATCACAAAACTTATTAAAAAAATATATTGAAATAAAATATGAGAACTTCAAAGGTGTTGAGCATATGTAAAAGGAAAATTTTCCAAAGTGAATAATTAAATTTTCCTTTCTTCATGCTTTTGTTTATTATTTCTTATTTTTATTACAAATTTTGACTTGGGTGCATGCATCTTTTGAGTGGGCAGGCTTTGATTTGCTCCCAACTTGCATAACCAATATTGGTACGAGCTAGGCACCATGTGCACCCAAACAACTTAGGGTAAAGTAATAATTCTTTTTTGTAATTTTCATTTATATTTGTTGCATTTCCTACATTTATGGTCAAAAAGCATTGTTTTTGTGTTTGTCTATTGTATAAGAGTATAGATAAGGTTATAGAATTCTATTAATGTCCAGAGATGGTCAAAGTAGGCCAATGGGACTCGTTGGAAAGAGCTGCTAAAAATTACAATGCACTGTTTTGTCCAAAAAGCACCATGAAATTGAGTTAAACTAGAGTAAAGAATCTAGTGTAAATTACTCTGAAGTGTAACAATTAGATGACATCAAATTATAGCCTTGAGGGTTACCCAAAATGGATAAAATCTTAATGTGCTAAAAGTAACGATTAAGAGAGAGCTAGAAGTCAAGTTACAACAGAGATAGAAAGGAGCTTCAATAGATCCAAGCACTAACATTAGTCCATAGTTGGATTTAAATCAGAAGCGTAGTCGTCATCATCATCAACTATCCTACGGGGGCGAACACGAGATCTAATGATGCTCCCAAGAGAATGGCTAGGACTAAGAGGGCTTGCTTGGATAATCCTGGGAGGATATGGAGTTTGACCCTGCACGACTCTTCTAACAACCATGTTTGTGGAGCCAATAGAAGAGGACAAAAAATTGGTAAGCTATGTCTATCTAATTAAAACTCCATGGTATGTGAGGGGTGGCCAAAACCCCATGCCAAAGAACTGCAGTCCTGTCCTCTTGCAAGCAAGAAAAAAAGAATTGAACCCCTAGTATCCACTCTTGTACCCTGACAAGGGCGCATAGATCTTTCATTAACATTTTGGGGAGTTGTAGCGTCAAATGAGCACTTATTACTCTTGACAGCAAGGATAGAGTGAAAGAATGAGGTTATTAGTTGTGTAGTAGTTTGTTTCCCCTGTAATGACTGATGTCAAAGAGTGATAGCTTCCTTGAGATAAAGAGCCAAGCATCTTTGGTCAAGTTAGCTGAATAAAGTGGTAAGTAATTTTCCTGAGTCTGTATACAAGCAATAGTACCTCCCTTGAATCTCATAATAAACAAGACATCTGAAGATAAAACATTCTTCAATCTCCACCCCGTGAATAAAGCAAAGATGATATACGTATACTTTCAAGGAATATGGTGGTCTGTCTCTACCTGCAGATGATATGAGCATACTTTGAGCTGACCAAGAGGAATCCTAAGGCTGTGTGTCCAATGTCATTTGACATACTTAGGACGAGTAGTAATGCCATTCTCAATCCTCATGAAATATTTAGTGTAGAAGGACAACTTAGGACTAAGAGATTGAGATGGAGCGATTTAATTAGAGAAACCAATGGTTTTTGCCAAAAAATATAGGCCTAAACAATATATATATATATATAAAATGCCATTTTTCCTTATGTTGTCAAGAAAAGTGCAGGTTTTTTTGGTTTGCTGTCTTTAGTCATAAATTTTTTTATTTCATTTTATTTTTTTGGGGGACCAAAAAACGTTGACTGGGCATTTTCTCATTAACTAGGGTTAAACTATTATGTCACTTTTTTGAACATCTAAAAACTGCAATTATAATTACATTTGCCAATTTATGACTTTCCAAACGTCTCGAAAAGTCATATATATTTTTTTTAATTGGTTATATAAGTTTTGAAATATGCTCTACCTGTATTACATAATTTTTGTATTATCACAGTACATCAATGAACTGCAAGGTATTACAAGAAACCTTATTATAAATTTATAACAGGTTGCCATATCATAGGAGCATCCATCACAATGCAGGGATTTGAACAGAGGTTGTGTTCATATGATTATATCTCAATTATCATTGGTCCACAATGCCTTAGACTTTATTGTTAAGGTCACCCAGGGGATCAGAACCTTGGCTTACGGGGTGGCATACATATCCTACCCTCCTCAGGATTTGAGCCTTGAATCTCCTATCTAGAGTACTCAAGCCTTCACCGTTAGGCCCACTCAGGCTGTATTGGGATACATCTGGATACGATACCCATATATTTGGATACGTCAAGATATGATACCCATGTGTTTACATACGTTCGGATATGGTATCCAATACGTATCTGTATCTGTATATGATACACATATACGGGTGGCTGAGCAAGATAATTGTCCTATAGGGTACAATGGTCTAAAACGTTAAGGTTCACCAAAAATGTTGGCCAAAATATTTGCCTTAGTCGAACATAATGGTAACAACCTGATGTTTCATTTCATTAAGCAGTTTGAATCGTTTGAGTAGTTGGAAAATAACATGAACATGCTCCATTTGCTGTGTAGCATTGAACAAGTTCCTTGTGAAATTTTCTTGCAGTATGTTTTCTCTTTTAACAACAGTTTCAATTAACTTGCATCAGCATCTGTGAATCTTGCAAGTCAACCATACACATTGCATTAAGTGCCTACATTATGTGAAGTTTGTTCAAGGACAACACCCTTGATCTTGTGATGAGGAAGGGGATTGCTGCTCTTTTGAATTTGACTATTTTTGGTAGTTTGATTGTCTATCTCCTTTTGTGGAATCCTTTCAGCTGCAGCAAAACACTCCTCTCTTTATATTCAAAGTGAGGGAAAAGCAAATTCTGGATTGAAATCAACCTCTGTTCATGATTAGTGTCCTTTCGATTTTCTTGTTCATGGTCAATAAAATTTGTTTTATGTTTTGTTGGCCTTTCCTCTTCTGCACCCATTACCTCCTCATCTGGTGTTGTGTTCACAAGCTCCCACAACTTCCTGCTCTTCATTGACATTGGGAAGACCTTGAGACTGTGATGAAGAAGTACTAGGGGTGAGAACATAAAGTGAATGGTGTGAATCCCTGTTCTCCATAACTCTGATTTTGAAAGTGCCAAGGGACAAAAATTTGCTACTGTTCTAGAGTTGTTGCAAAAAAAACATATTTGCTGCTTCCTCCACAATGAACGAACTATTATACCTTAGGCCTCTTCCTTTATCAAGTTTTCATTTTTAAAGATGAAAATCATTGACACTTTGGTAGGAAGAATTTAGAAAACATACTGATTGGTGTTGGTAAATTCACTTTGACAGAGTTTGGAATGCTAAAGAGGAATTTGTATTGGGAAGTAACTTAATAAGAAGGTTTCGGTGCCTTTGGTTAATGGCCAACAGTCCCTGCAGTTTCTTTTTACAACAGAAGACATGGATACAAATGAATTTCTAGGAAGAGCTGGAAATAAACTTTTTCGTGCTTGACTTAAGAGAAAACAATTATACACCTGTAGGCTTCCCTATATATCTGAACAAAAAGAAAAATCTTTTCTGTCTAGTGTCATCTTGAGGAAGTGAACTAATCAAATAAACCCATCATCATTGCATGATTGGTATTGGATATTCCACCCGAGAATTTGGTTACTTCTGTCATAAACTGCGTTGCCAAAAGACCAACACTCGACTTGTTCACACCCAACATCGCTAACAGTCTCCTAAGAAGTTTTCTAACCATTTGTACAGCAAAACTGATTTGGTAGATAGACAAATCACATGGAAGCAACACCTTGGAGGAAGGAGAAATAAACCCCAAAGCTTTTTAATGCCTAGGGAAGCATTTGTTCTTGCGGTCACACCTTCAAAAAGAATCTGCAAGAGAAGGGAGACTATCCAAAACATTGTAAGAGGTTTCCGTATAATTCAACAGCAAGGAGATGGGTGGAACCTCCAAATTGATTGAAGCATAATGTCTACACCTAAGATAATCTATGCTGCATCGCATTATGACCCAAATTGAAAAGTGTGGGGCAAGACACCAATAGAAAATGAGATTTTTGAAAAAATATAAATTGAAGGTGTAATATGGATCTATGAAGGGCAAAGAAAATGATAGTTGTTTGCAAAATAAACTGCGGACTTATATTGAAGAAACAACCCCTTATATTGAAGAAAGAACTCCCTACAAAAAAAGGATATACAACATGTATTAACATATGAAGAGTCATAAGGCCTAGGCGAAGGCTACAAACTGACAGAGCATAAAGTCTCCATTCTAAAGAGGGCAACATAAAATAAAAAATTAAAAAAGAGTTACATAACTTGTTAAACCTTTAACAGGGAATGGTTGCATTTTCCCTCCTTAGTCACCATTCCTGTGCATCATACTTGGCCAATCAATTTGTTGCTTTGTTAGCTTCCTTCAAGCAAGGTGAGAAAACTCCTTGTTTAAAGTAGTCTAGTAAAGCTTTCCTCTTTTCTCTACCTTACTTCACTTTACTTTTACTTTTTACTTTTCAAGTCTCATTAATTGCTGAGTGGGTTTAACTTCTCCTGTCATTGTTAGTTTAATAAAGGTGAATCAACTTTGACCCTCAAACTCTCTATGCCCATATTAAAAACTATCTCATTCATTGCTTGTTCTCTTACTCTTCCACATGGAATCCGTTATGCAAGAAGGTAACTGATGTTTTGACCTGCTTTAAGTTCCATTATGTTGAATTTCTGAATTTTGGGTGGTTTGGCACAACCTACCTCTAACCAACATGTGACATGTGGTCCTTTTGAGCTTTTTAATGTTTTTTTAGGTTCGAGGTATGCGATTTGTCAATAGGGCCTCCCTGTTGGGTAGAGACTTTATTTGAAGTTGGTGAGTCTTTCTTGCCAGTAGGGCAAGGTGGGGACATTTAGGGTGGTATGGGGTTTGTTCTCTCTGGAAAAGGGCTAACAATAGGTCCAAACATAGTTACCAGGTTCAAGCGTTTCGGATTGAATTGAAGGTGATTTTCTTTTGGAGGTTTGGTTTTATGGGATTGAAATGGCCCCCACCCATCTTACATCATGACTGCGTTACCATGGTATTACAACATCTTGGCAATTATGCATATTTCGCTTGGTAGTTTCTAACATTTGATATGACTGAAAGATAGTTAATTAGGTGGAATTGATATGATTTGATTGGAGTTGATGGAAGTGGCCTAAGATGATGTTTTTTGGTGCCATTGTTGCCTGTGCCATTTGGGCACGCTGGGCTCACATCTAATGCACCAATGAGGTGCCTTTACATTGAAGCATCCTCTTAACCTCTTGAAACCTTTTCAAGAATTACTTTGAACTGACTCATCCTTGTATCATGTTTTTGGCCTCCAAAAGAACTCATGAGTCACAGTGATCCTTTTCTCAGCTACGACAATACAAAAGCATGGACTCTGAATAATTGAATTGAACATCAAGACCAGTAAAACATTTGCAAATTAATCTTTTGTATTTTGTGGCATTTAATATTTTTCAATTTAAAATAAGTGTGGTCAACTTTAAGAGTTGTATGTGATTGCCTTTCAAATTTCTATTTCATTGCATGGTTTCAGTACTTGCATCATTACCTAATTTTATCATTTTCAAAACAGTGTCCTGAGTTATTAATTGTTTTTACTTGGATCATTTGCATTCCTATAGATGTACTAATTTTTATTATATGATTGCAGTTTTGTTTGAGCACCTATCTTTGTTTTGTCTTTGCATTTTGTTTGTATGGTTATATTGAAATATAATGCAAAGTATCAATCTGCTTCTCTATGTTTGTTGTATACATTTTAAACTTTTATCCTTGATGGTCTCTGCCTCCAACCAACATTAGATGTTCAAATATTCCACTTTGTTTGTATGCAATTTAGAATATGTGGAATATTTGCTATAGAGAGACACCATAAGGGACAAACACTCGATTGTTCTTTGAGGTGATGCATCTCATGATTATTTTTATTAGCTTTACAACAATCTCCTTTCTAATTGTTTTATTTGATTAGTTCTTCTTGTGGATTCAACCCTTCTATGAATGGATTACATGTTTTCAGTTTTGTATGAGCCTCTATCTTTGAATTTTGTTTGAATTTTTGTTGTTTAATTATATTGAGATTTAAATTATTTAACACAAACTGGCAGTCTGTTCCTACATGTTTGGAGTATGAATGCATGGTTTAAGTGGTTCAACATTTCAAACTTTTCCCTCAGTAGTCTTTGCCTTTATACAACATTTGGTGTCAAATACTTGGCCTGTACACATTTAATTGAGAATATTTGTCTATTGGTTGATCTCATTTCACATTCAATTAGCATGTAAAAGAAACAAAATAAAGTGTGGTCAGGGGGGCCCTCTCTTATTGTGTTACTGAGTTTGGCAAATTTTGATGTCAAATTCGAAATCGCCTCAAAATATTCATCAATATATGGCAGGCATATTCAAGGCAACTTCAGACATCAATATCTGGTGAATAAATCATTTGAAAATGAGATAATCCTGTTGATGTTTGCCAATGTTCATGTTTGCTCACTAAATATAACGGTCTTTGATCAAAGGTATGAATGGAATTGTGGTGCGCCTGCTAAATATAGATTTCCGCATTATTACACATCTTTAGGCATCATCTCCTTCCTTGGTGTACCCCCTCTTTGTCTTTGTGTTTACTTTTTAGAACTATAGACTGCAAATCTGTGTTTAGGTTGTCAGGTTCACCCTTCAATGATAGGTTGTGGCATTGGCAGGTTCAATGGCATGCAGTGGCACTGCTAGTTTTATTTCTAGAACTTCATGCCAAACTTTTATCAAAAAAATTCATAACTTCATGCCAAACTTTTATCAAAAAAATTTCATAACTTCATGCCAAACTTTATCAAAAAATTTCATTTGCCAAATCTTTTTTGAACTTAAGCTTGATGAACTTGAATTTGAACAGGAACCTGGTGAATTACAAATTACATACAAATTATTCTCCTAGTCACTGATTAAGGTCAACAAAAGTCGCATAAGATTTCTCTGCTAATATTTTTCTAAACACTTAGAAGTAAGTTAAAAAGGTTAAAATTATCAGGAAGCAATGTTCAATACAACCTCATTCTACCAAATTTATCTGCCACTTTGCTTATGTTCTTGACTTATCATCCTGTTTTGTTGGCCATGCATATTATTTTGAACTATAGTGATGTAGTCAAACCTCAGCTGCAATCTTATCAAATTTTTTATTTTGACATCTTGAACCAATGTGGACTTTGTCTTCATGATTTTTAGCTGATATTCCCTATATACTTCAACCAATCAACAACCATTAACCTAACCTTTTCATATGGGTTTTTCTGTCATTTTTAGACACACCAATAGCTTGTCTTGTAGTTCCATTGCTGATCTTAATGGTATGCTCCACGTGACTGCAAACGGCTCTTCCAATTTTTGTGCTACACCAATTCCACCTTCTCTGCCATGGCAGAGATGCTCCATGTCTATTGCTGTTTTTGCAGTTGCTGCTCACCTAATAATTATTTTTGTGATTCTTGTACTTGCAATTCTTTTCCAACCCTAAAGTCCCTCCTCTCACTAGCTTTCAACTTAGGTATTGCCTTTGACCTATAAAAATTCTAATCATATATAAACATATATCAATATTAATGCCCTACATTGCTTGCTTATCGTTAGGTTGCCCATCTGTAATATTGGCAGTGCTTCTATTCCATGTAGTGGAAACAAATGTGTATTCCCTTTCCTAATGCTTGCCCCTAAAACTTAGCCATTTGTGCCCAAGTTTCATGGTCTATGAGCAAAGTTTTAACAAGGCTTCCCCATGGCACTAGGGGAAATGTCTGCAGGGACAACTTGTTGTCTTAAAAGTTTTAACAAGGCTTCCCCATGAATGGGAGAAGTTTTGTAAAAGTTCTAAAAGAGAAATCTTGGCTGAACAACCCATTTTCTGCTGAGAATGCTAGATCTGGCGATTCTGCGCCTGCTGCTCTGAAGTTGCTGCTATCATACCAACCATATTACCATAGGGAGGTGGCACATTTTGATAAGACACCTGATTAGTTGCTTGCTGTCCATGCTTGGGTAAGTGATCTCGGAGAATTCCCATGTCTTGATTAGTTGTGGGCCCTTGTTGAGTAGGAGATTGATTCTTTGGTGGGCGAGAATCTTCTATAACAAGGCGTTCTGCATCAATTAAGTCTTGAACCACATGTTTCAATTTATTACAAGAATTTGACTAGTGTCCCTCCACTCTTTGATATGTACAATGTTGACCAGCCTTGTACCAATTAGCTGTAGTATGAGGTTGCCTTGTGGGAGGCAATTCAATCATATTAACTTCCAGAAGCTGCTTCAGAACCACTTCCATAGGCATGTTAAATCTTGTGAAATTCCTTTGTGGTATTATCTTTTGTAGGTGTTAACAATACTATTAACAGGCTTATTATCCGTTACACCATCATCTACCATATGCTTGTTTTCATACTGATTCTTAGTGGTTTTATCGTCTTTCACTTTAAGCTGTCCTCTTCTGATAAGAGCTTGTTCTCACTTTCCTTGCTAACTCAATTGTTTGATCAAGAGATGTAATATTTGTTGTTTCCAATGCATAAGATAGCCGTTCTTGCTAATTTCCAACAAATATTTCAATCATGTCTCGAGGAGGTAAAGTATATCTCAAGCATCCAACTAGACTCCTCCAACGAGACAAAAATTCTGAAAAACTTTCCTCTTTACCCTGCTTCAAATTGTAGATATCTTTCATGGTTACACTTTTTATAACATAAACACCAAACTGTTGAACAAATAATTCGATTGTTTCTTCAAAAATCCTCAAAGAATTGGGTAACATATAATACCAATCTAATGCCATGCCACCAAGACTTTTAGGGAACACTTTTAGCAACATGTCATCATATATGATATCATGACAAGTTGTTTTAAACCTTCTTAAATGCTCAATTGGATATTTTGTTCCCTTATATATAGGCAAAACCGACATAAGTAAATGCCTAGGATAAGGTCTAGCAGCAACAATAGGATCTAGGGGTTGATTGCACAATTCTTTATAGCTCTAGGTGAAACTAGAAGTCTGAGTCATATCCACTCTTCATACCAATTGTTTCACCATATTAGTTAAACTTTGCAATTCAGGATTGTTGTTGTGCAATGCCCCTATATTCCCTAAGGGAGAGGTATAATTAGGCTGTTGAAAGGGTACTTGGCAGATGTTGGAGGCATTGATACTATTGCGATATGTGATACCTTGTTTGAGAGGATAACTAACAGTTGGTGGAATAGAAGCAAAAGTGTTGAGATTAGCAGTTTGAGGAGGAAATTGAAAACAATCTTGAGTGACACTACTGGTTGGAGGGACTTGTGGACTCCCTCCAATGTTGGTGGTTACAGTAGTGGCATAAGTTGGTTGATGAACAAGATTACTATGATTCAAAGATTCCATCAAGGGGTTGTTATGAATATCTTGATGAGATATTCCAACTTCCTTGAGTTGGGCTTCCTCTTCCATAGCTTTATCCAAGACATCCTTATGATGCTTATAGAAATTCAAAACATGATCAAAAGATTTAAAGATAAGGTTCCCATTGGGTCTCTTAGTAGGATCAAGGCCATTCTCAATCTCTTTCGTTTTCCTCTTCTTCTTGATTATGATTTTCTTTATCTATTTGATCATCCTTCTGGAAAATCTTGTTAGACTCTAAAAGTCTTTGCCCACTCCTAAGGTTGGAAGAAAGGATGGAGTGAGAAAAAGAAGAGACCTACAAACCAATGAAAACAAACAAAAGGTTAAGAGGTGTTTTAAAAGTGTTTTCAAACAAAATTAGTGGTTTTATTTAAAGTTTTCAAAAGAGAAGCAAAAGGAAAAAGGCTTCCTATTTTGGCCACTAAGACGTGTCTTCACGTTGGGTTCACCAAATATGTAGAGCGGAAAAACCGTGCACTGACGTACGATTGTCAGGGTTGGATCCGTTGGGAATCCTTGATATGACCGTAGTGGCTGTTATAAGTCTACACTCGGTGTAAGGGAGGAAGGGTTCACTAGGAACGGTTTTAGGACTCCGTCCAAGTATGGGTTGGAATGTGTGTAAATGTGTCTATTAAGCATACACCTATGTTTGGCCTCTCTAAACCTAACTATGAAAATGAAGGAACAATGCAAGACACACAAGATGCAAGAAGACAAGAGCTAACCCTAGAATGATTCTTGGATTCAATGATATCTAACCGAATGTAGATTGCAAAATGAAGCTTTTGAGCAAGGGTCCAAGGGAATGCACAAACAAGATTAAAACCCTAAATGCACACTATATGCTTTTACTCTTTCAAATGCCTAGAATTTCAATTAAATATTTACCCTTGTTTATAATCTAGGTTTTTCACAAATGTGGGCAGAAAGCAAACAACAAACAACAAACAACCTAAAGATCTATTAGGACACTTATCTTATTCCGTGGTTGATCCAAGCTTTATCTTATGTCCAGAATATCCAACAACTTCAAACCTGCAAAATAGCTTCACAAAACCCTAGAAAATTTGATCAGCGTTTGGGGGCCTGCTTAGGCCGCTATGTAGCTGAGCTTGGAGGCGCAACAGTCAAGCCCCCTTGGTCCTTTTAGCTGACCGTTTGAAAGTAAAATGATATTTGACCTTTTGGAACATGCACAAACAAAGCAAAACATATATACAATTGTGGAATGAAATGCAGATAAGATGGACACAACAAAAAGCTAAAATGCAGGGTGTAAATTAGGGTTTTAAAGTGCAAAACTTGCCCCCAAAGTCCTTCTGTTACCAAATCCGCACCCTGTAGTTAGGGAGCATGGATTTGGTTCAGATGCTCTTTTGAACTTCAGTCTCCTTTGATCAGGGGGGCCCTCTCTTATTGTGTTACTGAGTTTGGCAAATTTTGATGTCAAATTCAAAATCGCCTCAAAATATTCATCAATATCTGGCAGGCATATTCAAGGCAACTTCAGACATCAATATCTGGTGAATAAATCATTTGAAAATGAGATAATCCTGTTGATGTTTGCCAGTGTTCATGTTTGCTCACTAAATATAACAGTCTTTGATCAAAGGTATGAATGGAACTGTGGTGCGCCTGCTAAATATAGATTTCCGCATTATTACACATCTTTAGGCATCATCTCCTTCCTTGGTGTGCCCCCTCTTTGTCTTTGTGTTTACTTTTTAGAACTATAGACTGCAAATCTGTGTTTGGGTTTTCAGGTTCATCATTCAATGATAGGTTGTGGCATTGGCAGGTTCAATGGCATTCAGTGGCACTGCCGGTTTTATTTCTAGAACTTCATACCAAAATTTTATCAAAAAAATTCATAACTTCATGCCAAACTTTTATCAAAAAAGTTTCATAACTTCATGCCAAACTTTTTGCCAAATCTTTTTTGAACTTAAGCTTGATGAACTTGAATTTGAACAGGAACCTGGTGAATTACAAATTACATACAAATTATTCTCCTAGTCACTAATTAAGGTCAACAAAAGTCGCATAAGATTTCTCTGCTAATATTTTTCTAAACACTTAGAAGTAAGTTAAAAAGGTTAAAATTATCAGGAAGCAATGTTCAATACAACCTCATTCTACCAAATTTATCTGCCACTTTGCTTATGTTCTTGACTTATCATCCTGTTTTGTTGGCCATGCATATTATTTTGAACTATAGTGATGTAGTCAAACCTCAGCTGCAATCTTATCAAATTTTTTATTTTGACATCTTGAACCAATGTGGACTTTGTCTTCATGATTTTTAGCTGATATTCCCTATATACTTCAACCAACCAACAACCATTAACCTTTTCATATGGGTTTTTCTGTCATTTTTAGACACACCAATAGCTTGTCTTGTAGTTCCATTGCTGATCTTAATGGTATGCTCCACGTGACTGCAAACGGCTCTTCCAATTTTTGTGCTACACCAATTCCACCTTCTCTTCCATGGCAGAGATGCTCCATGTCTATTGCTGTTTTTGCAGTTGCTGCTCACCTAATAATTATTTTTGTGATTCTTGTACTTGCAATTCTTTTCCAACCCTAAAGTCCCTCCTCTCACTAGCTTTCAACTTAGGTATTGCCTTTGACCTATAAAAAATTCTAATCATATATAAACGTATATCAATATTAATGCCCTACATTGCTTGCTTATCGTTAGGTTGCCCATCTGTAATATTGGCAGTGTTTCTATTCCATGTAGTGGAAACAAATGTGTATTCCCTTTCCTAATGCTTGCCTAAAACTTAGCCATTTGTGCCCAAGTTTCATGGTCTATGAGCAAATTTTTAACAAGGCTTCCCCATGGCACTAGGGGAAATGTCTGCAGGGACAAATTGTTGTCTTAAAAGTTTTAACAAGGCTTCCCATGAATGGGAGAAGTTTTGTAAAAGTTCTAAAAGAGAGATCTTGCCTGAAGAGTTCATTTTCTGCTGAGAATGCTAGATCTGGCGATACTGCACCTGCTGCTCTGAAGTTGCTGCTATCATACTAACCATATTACCATAGGGAGGTGGCACATTTTGATAAGACACCTGATTAGTTGCTTGCTGCCCAAGCTTAGGTAAGTGATCTTGGAGAATTCCCATGTCTTGATTAGTTGTGGGCCCTTGTTGAGTAGGAGATCGATTCTTCAGTGGGCGAGAATCTTCTATAACAAGGCGTTCTGCATCAATTAAGTCTTGAACCACATGTTTCAATTTATTACAAGAATTTGACTAGTGTCCCTCCACTCTATGATATGTACAGTGTTGACCAGCCTTGTACCAATTAGCTGTAGTATCAGGTTGCCTTGTGGGAGGCAATTCAATCATATTAACTTCCAGAAGCTGCTTCAGAACCACTTCCATAGGCATGTTAAATCTTGTGAAATTCCTTTGTGGTATTATCTTTTGTAGGTTTTAACAATACTAATAACAGACTTATTATCCGTTACACCATCACCTACCATATGCTTGTTTTCATACTGATTCTTAGTGGTTTTATCTTCTTTCACTTTAAGCTGTCCTCTTCTGATAAGAGCTTGTTCCACTTTCCTTGCCAACTCAATTGTTTGATCAAAAGATGTGATATTTGTTGTTTCCAATGCATAAGATAGCTGTTCTTGCAGATTTCCAATAAATATTTCAATCATGTCTCGAGGAGGTAAAGTATATCTCAAGCGTCCAACTAGACTCCTCCAATGAGACAAAAATTCTGATTTTTTTTCCTTTTTTCCTTGCTTCAAATTGTAAATATCTTTCATGGTTACACTTTTTTCAACATAAGCACCAAACTGTTGAAAAAATAATTCGACTGTTTCTTCAAAACTCCTCAAAGAATGATTGGGCAATTGATAATACTGCTCTAATGCCATGCCAGCAAGACTTTTAGGGAACGTTTTTAGCAACATGTCATCATATATGATATCATAACAAGTTGTTCTAATCCTTCTTAAATGCTCAATTGGATTTTTTGTTCACTTATATATAGGCAAAACCGGCATAGGAAAATGCTTAGGATAAGGTCTAGCAGCAACAATAGGATCTAGGGGTTGATTGCACATTTCTTTATAGGTCTAGGTCAAACTAGAAGGCTGAGTCATATCCACTCGTGAAACCAATTGTTTCACCATATTAGTTAAAATTTGCACTTCGAGATTGTTGCTGTGCAATTCCCGTAGATTCCCTAATGGAGACGTATAAGTAGGCTGTTGAAAGAATACTTGGCAGATGTTGGAGGCATTGATACTATTGCGATATGTGATACCTTGTTGGAGAGGATAACTAACAGTTGGTGGATTAGAAGCAAAAGTGTTGAGATTAGCAGATTGAGGAGGAAATTGAAAACAATCTTGAGTGACACTACTGGTTGGAGGGACTTGTGGACTCCCTTCAACGTTGGTGGTTATAGTAGTGACATAAGTTGGATGATGGATAGGATTACTATGATTCAAAGATTACATCAAGAGGTTGTTATGAATATCTTGATGAGATATTCCAACTTCCTTGAGTCGGGCTTCCTCTTCCATAGCTTTATCCAAGGCATCCTTATGATGCTTAAAGATAAAATTCCCATTGGGTCCCTTAGTAGGATCAAGGTCATTCTCAATCTCTTCATTTTTCTCTTCTTATCGATTATGATTTTCTCTATCAATTTGATCATCCTTTTGGAAATTCTCATCAAACTCTAAAAACCTTTGCCCACTCCTAAGGTTAGAAGCCATTAGGAGAGGAAGAAAGGATGGAATGAGAAAAAGAAGAGAGCTAAAGACCACCGAAAACAAACAAAAGGTTTTTAGGTGTTTTAAAAGTGTTTTCAAACAAAATTAGTGGTCTTATTTAAAATTTTCAAAAGAGAAGCAAAAGGATAAAGGCTTCCTATTTTGGCCACTAAGACGTGTTTTTGTTAGGAGGTGAAGTCAATATCCAGATCTCCAATGTTCTTCAGCAGAGAGGTGCATGGTGGTGTAGCTTATAAAGAGGAAACAAACAGTATTCTGTAGTCTTCCTTTGGGAGAGGAAACAAACAGTCTTTTGGAATCTTCCTTTGGAAGAGGAAACGAACAGTTTTTTGGACTCTTCCTTTGGAAGAGGAAACAAACAATTTTTGGACTCTTTCTTTGGAAGAGGAAACGAACAGTTCTTTGTTTTTTCTATAAAAGGGAAATGACCCCTTGCATGTAAATTAATGATTGAATGTAATTCTGCCAAAATCAATAAAATATCAAGCTGTCATTGCCCCGTGGTTTTTCCTGCACATTGCAGGTTTTCCACGTAAAATCTGTTACTGTTTTTTTCTGCGTTATTGTGTTTTCTGCTTGGACAGAATTTTGCTATATTTTCTAACATCTGGTATCAGAGCCTAGGGTTTTGTGCGAGTGGGAGCTGCAACAATGACTGGAAGTGTAACCAAGTTTGAGATTGAAAAGTTTGATGGCAGGAACTTCGCCCTATGGAAGAAGAAGGTGGAGGATTTGTTGGTTCAAAATGACCAAGCCCTAGCCTTGAAAGGGGTCGCGAGTAAACCAAGCAGCATGAAAGATGAGGAGTGGGCAACGCTGGATAGGAAGATGGTTTTTACAATCCGTCTATGCCTAGCGGACTCCGTCTTGTTCAATGTTGTTGAAGAAAAAACCGCGGAAGCCCTTTGGAAGAAGCTTGAAAAGTTGTATGAGACGAAATCTGCAACAAATAAGGTTTTTATGAAAAAACAACTTTACAACCTAAGGATGAAGGAGGGCTCATCTGTAGCAGATCACTTGAATGAGTTTAATACCCTTATCGAGAACTGGTTTCAATTAATGTGAAGATGGAGGATGAGGACAGAGCTATCACCCTACTTTGTTCCCTCCCGGAGACTTGGGATCATTTGGTGATGACCATCAACAATTCATCATCAGGAGCTCTAACTTTTGATGATGTGGTAGCCGCTTTGTTGGCAGAAGAGTTGAGGCGGAAAACGTCTTTGGAACCCTCAACCAATGAAGCCCTAGCTGTGAGAGGTCGATCTTTTGAGAAAATTCAACAAAGTAGATCACAGTCCAGATCTAAGTCTAAAGGACAAAAGCTGAAAGGGAAGTGTTGGCATTGCGGGAAGCCAGGGCACTCAAAGAAGGATTGTTGGCAGTTAAAAAAGGAAAAAATGGTGAAAACCAATTTCAGCCTTCAGCTGAGGCCAGTACAGTAAATTTTGGAGAGACGACAACATGTGAGGCTTTCTGTATCAGCAACAACAGATCTGTTTTATATACCTGGGTTTTGGACTCGGGTGCATCTTTCCACATGTCTCCTCATATAGACTGGTTTGACAAATATCAGCCATATAGTGGTGGGAAGGTCTACTTGGGTGATGATCACCCTTTAGAAATTGTGGGAAGGGGGGACATAAGGATCGAGTCGGACGATGGTAGAGAAAGGATGTTATGTGATGTGCGACATGTGCCAGATTTGCGGAAGAATTTGCTCTCAATCAAGATGATGGATAAGCTAGGGTATTCTGTCGCTTTCAGTAACAACTATTGCAAAATTACCAGAGGTGCTATTGTAGTAGCAAAGGGAGAATCTTATGGGACCCTATATCGTTTATGCGGTGATACGGTGACGAACCATGCAACAGTAGCAACTTCAGTTTAGGATGCAGTAATGCTATGACATCAACGCCTAGGCCATATGAGTGAAATAGGTCTGAAAATTTTGCATGACAGAGGTATGCTTTCTGGGATTAAGTCTTGCAATTTAGACTTGTGTGAGCACTGTATTTGGTAAACAAAAGAGGGTTCGGTTTACCGCAAGCCCTGGTAAGAGTTCTGATTTTCTGCAACTTATACATTCGGAAATATTTGGACCAGTCCCCACTCAGTACTTAAATGGTGCCATCTATTTTCTGACATTTAGAGATGATTATTCTAGGAGAGTGTGGGTTTATTTTCTGAAGAAGAAGTCGGAAGCTTTGCAGAAATTTAAGGAGTTCAAAACTCGAGTAGAGAAAAGTTTGGGCAAGCCTGTTTTATGTCTTAGGTCAGATAATGGGGGTGAATATTGCTCCAAGGAATTTGATAAATTTTGTACGCAAGAAGGAATTAAACACCAGAAGACTGTACCATATCCTCCACAACAAAATGGCGTGGCTGAGCGAATGAATCACACAATCATGGAACGTGCAAGAAGCATGCTCAGCGCATCCATGTTGGATAAAAGGTTATGGGCAGAGGCTGTTAATACAACTGTTTACCTCATTAACAGGTCACCTACAACTGCGTTGGATGGACAAATTCCGGAGGAGGTTTGGTGTGGTAAGCCATTTGATTACTCTCATTTGCGTACCTTTGGCTGTGATGCATTTGCCCATGTGCCTAAAGAAAAAAGGTCCAAACTTGACCCGAAGTCAGGCAAATGTGTTTTTCTCGGCTATGGAGATGCAATAAAGGGGTATAGACTGTGGGATCCTACTGCCCACAAGGTAATTATTAGTCGAGATGTTATTTTTGATGAAAAATCCATGCAAAGGAAGGAGGTGCAACAAACACCTAATGTTGTACCAGTTGAAGTAGACATGAACGAAGATGAAAATGAAAATCAGCATGCTGAAATTTTTGACCATCATGCTGAATTTTTTGACCAGCATGCAGAACAGCATGCAAAACAACAAGTAGAACAACAAGTAGAGCAGCCACAATAGTCACAAGACCAAGAGCCACAATCAACAAATCATTGGGTTAGAAGATCTACACGTCCACAAAAGTATCCGGAAAGGTATTCTCATGTTTATCAGTCCTCTTTTGCTTTGTTAACTGATGATGGTGAGCCTAGTTCATTTCAGGAAGCTAGAGAGTCTGAGAATACTCCATGTCTATTGCAGTTGCCATGGCAGAGATGCTCCATGTCTATTGCTGTTTTTGCAGTTGCTGCTCACCTAATAATTATTTTTGTGATTCTTGTACTTGCAATTCTTTTCCAACCCTAAAGTCCCTCCTCTCACTAGCTTTCAACTTTGGTATTGCCTTTGACCTATAAAAAATTCTAATCATATATAAACGTATATCAATATTAATGCCCTACATTGCTTGCTTATCGTTAGGTTGCCCATCTGTAATATTGGCAGTGCTTCTATTCCATGTAGTGGAAACAAATGTGTATTCCCTTTCCTAATGCTTGCCTAAAACTTAGCCATTTGTGCCCAAGTTTCATGGTCTATGAGCAAAGTTTTAACAAGGCTTCCCCATGACTGGGAGAAGTTTTGTAAAAGTTCTAAAAGAGAAATCTTTGCTGAAGAACTCATTTTCTGCTGAGAATGCTAGATCTGGCGATTCTGTGCCTGCTGCTCTGAAGTTGCTGCTATCATACGAACCATATTACCATAGGGAGGTGGTACATTTTGATAAGACACCTGATTAGTTGCTTGCTGCCCAAGCTTAGGTAAGTGGTCTCGGAGAATTCCCATGTCTTGATTAGTTGTGGGCCCTTGTTGAGTAGGAGATTGATTCTTAGGTGGGCGAGAATATTCTATAACAAGGCGTTCTGCATCAATTAAGTCTTGAACCACATGTTTCAATTTATTACAAGAATTTGACTAGTGTCCCTCCACTCTATGATATGTACAATGTTGACCAGCCTTTTACCAATTAGCTGTAGTATGAGGTTGCCTTGTGGGAGGCAATTCAATCATATTAACTTCCAGAAGCTGCTTCAAAACCACTTCCATAGGCATGTTAAATATTGTGAAATTCCTTTGTGGCATTATCTTTTGTAGGTGTTAACAATACTATTAACAGGCTTATTATCCGTTACACCATCACCTACCATATGCTTGTTTTCATATTGATTCTTAGTGGTTTTATCTTCTTTCACTTTAAGCTGTCCTCTTTTGATAAGAGCTTGTTCCACTTTCCTTGCTAACTCGATTGTTTGATCAAAAGATGTGATATTTGTTGTTTCCAATGCATAAGATAGCTGTTCTCGCACATTTCCAATAAATATTTCAATCATGTCTCGAGGAGGTAAAGTATATCTCAAGCGTCCAACTAGACTCCTCCAATGAGACAAAAATTCTGATTTTTTTTTCCTTTTTTCCTTGCTTCAAATTGTAAATATCTTTCATGGTTACACTTTTTTCAACATAAGCACCAAACTGTTGAAAAAATAATTCGATTGTTTCTTCAAAACTCCTCAAAGAATGATTGGGCAATTGATAATCCGCTCTAATGCCATGCCAACAAGACTTTTAGGGAACGTTTTTAGCAACATGTCATCATATATGATATCATAACAAGTTGTTCTAATCCTTCTTAAATGCTCAATTGGATTTTTTGTTCCCTTATATATAGGCAAAACCGGCATAGGAAAATGCTTAGGATAAGGTCTAGCGGCAACAATAGGATCTAGGGGTTGATTGCACATTTCTTTATAGGTCTAGGTCAAACTAGAAGGCTGTCATATCCACTCGTGAAACCAATTGTTTCACCATATTAGTTAAACTTTGCACTTCGAGATTGTTGCTGTGCAATTCCCGTAGATTCCCTAATGGAGACGTATAAGTAGGCTGTTGAAAGAATACTTGGCAGATGTTGGAGGCATTGATACTATTGCGATATGTGATACCTTTGTTGGAGAGGATAACTAACAGTTGGTGGAATAGAAGCAAAGGTGTTGAGATTAGCAGATTGAGGAGGAAATTGAAAACAATCTTGAGTGACACTACTGGTTGGAGGGACTTGTGGACTCCCTTCAACGTTGGTGGTTATAGTAGTGACATAAGTTGGATGATGGATAGGATTACTATGATTCAAAGATTACATCAAGAGGTTGTTATGAATATCTTGATGAGATATTCCAACTTCCTTGAGTCGGGCTTCCTCTTCCATAGCTTTATCCAAGGCATCCTTATGATGCTTAAAGATAAAATTCCCATTGGGTCCCTTAGTAGGATCAAGGTCATTCTCAATCTCTTCATTTTCCTCTTCTTCTCGATTATGATTTTCTCTATCAATTTGATCATCCTTTTGGAAATTCTCATCAAACTCTAAAAGCCTTTGCCCACTCCTAAGGTTAGAAGCCATTAGGAGAGGAAGAAAGGATGGAATGAGAAAAAGAAGAGAGCTAAAGACCACCAAAAACAAACAAAAGGTTTTTAGGTGTTTTAAAAGTGTTTTCAAACAAAATTAGTGGTTTTATTTAAAATTTTCAAAAGAGAAGCAAAAGGATAAAGGCTTCCTATTTCGGCCACTAAGACGTGTTTTCACGTCAGGTTCACCAAAGATGTAGAGGGGGAAAACCACACATTGACGTACGATTCTCAGGGTTGGATCCGGTGGGAAGCCCTGAGGTGACCGTGGTGGCCGTTTACTAGGAACGGTTTTAGGACTCGCTCCAGGTCCGGGTTGGAATGTGTTTAAATGTGTCAATTAACTATGCAAATACACTATGTTTGGCCTCTCTAAACTTAACTATGAAAATGAAGGAACAATGCAAGACACAAAAGATGCAAGAAGACAAGAGGTAACCCTAGAATGATTCTTTGATTCAATGATATCTAACCGTAGATTGCAAAATGAAGCTTTTGAGCAAGGGTCCAAGGGAATGCACAAACAATATTAAAACCCTAAATGCACACTATATGCTTTTGTTCTTTCAAATGCCTAGAATTTCAATTAAATATTTACCCTTGTTAATAATATAGGTTTTTCACAAAAGTGGGAAGAAAGCAAACAACAAACAACCTAAAGATCTATTAGGGCACTTATCTTATCCGGTGGTTGATACAAGCTTTATCTTGCGTCAAAAATATCCAATAGCTTCAAACTTTCAAAATAGCTGCACAAAACCCTAGAAAATTTGATCAGCGTTTGGGGGCTTGCTTAGGCTGCTATGTAGCTGAGCTTGGAGGCGCAACAGTCAAGCCCCCTTGGTCCTTTTAGCTGACCGCTCGAAAGCAAAATGATCTTTGACCTTTTGGAACATGCACAAACAAAGCAAAACAAATATACAACAGTGGAATGAAATACAGATAAGATGTACAAAACAAAAAGCTAAAATGTAGGGTGCGAATTAGGGTTTTAATGTGCAAAAATTGCCCCCAAAATCCTACTTTTACCAAATCCACGCCCTGTAATTAGGGAGCGTGGTCCCCACCCTCTACGGGCGGGGTGCAAATTTGGTTCAGATGCTCTTTTCGGGTCCCAAAACAGCAAAATATGAGGTGCGAAATTGCAGAAAACAGGGCTAAAATGCTTTCAAAACAAGTACTAAACCTGATGAGTTGATTGAGCAAGCAAGTAGCAATAAGGAGGTGGAAGAAGCACTCCAAAATGGTTGATCTATTCAATCAGCAAGACTGCTTCATTCAATCCCCAAGGGCAGCATTCACCAAAGCACAAAACAGCCAAAACAACAACTTGCAGTAGAAATCCACTTGAAAGCATGAACAAATGAGCGATTCAATAGTTAAATCTCAAGAAGTGATGTTCTCTTGTCTCTCTAGCCAAATGAGGGGATCCAAAACCCTTATTATAAGAGGTTTGGAGGGCAACAATGGGCAGGAAAGTGAAATTTCACTTTGGGCAAGGCCGACCCCAAATTGGGCCAACGGGTTGGGTTTTTTTTTTTTTATTGAGAAAAACCCTTAAAAAGCCAAATCCGCACCCTGTATGGATGGGGCACGGATTTGGTAAATCCAGGGAAAAAATGCAATGGGAGAAGGCAAAGAGGCCCAAAATTTGCACCTAGCAAGTTTGGGTGGCTAGCTAAGGATCTAAGGAAGATTTGAACCATTGTGGTGGGTCAAATTTCCGTGTTTGCAGATAATAATACTTCAGATTTTGAAATTGGTATTTTTTGTTTTTTGGTATTTTTTTTTTTTTTTCAAATTAGAAATGAAAAATATCCATAGAACATACCATGGAGAGTTTCAACCTTCAATCGTCTGCCTTAAAGTGATGTTTGTGGTGTCTGTATTGGCTCTTTTTTTTGCTTCATAGAGTTTTACATACCGTTCAATATCACTTTTATCAAATTTTCCTTCTTTGATTAGCTCCATCAATGTGAATTCTGGTTTGCTGCAACCAAAGAGTACATGTTAGAGGCCAGAGAAGAATAGACACAGTGCATGAATAGCTATTTTATCTTTAATAAACTACACTAAAACGCAAATGAGATCAACTAATTGAAATTCTTATTGCTCATTGTTTTTTCCCTCCATACCTAAAATCATTATATAATCATTTATATGGGATTGAAATGGGCCCCACCTGTATTAATCATGACAAGTTAGTGGTATTACAACAACCTGGGAATTATGCATTTATCTATTGGCAAGATTCGAAGCTGAGTCCCCTCCTTGAATGTTGAGGAATATAACTAGTTAAGCTAATGCCATTTGGTATTAGATTTAAAAAATTTACACATGATTGTCTTGTAATAACTGAAAATAGACATGAAAATGGCAAGTGCTACAAGTTTAAAGCCAAAGTATTACAGTTTTAAACTACTACACACGAAAGAGACAAAACACATCTTATATTGCTTAATACTTATAAGTTATAATATGTAAGTTTATAACAGTACAAAATTACAAATTACAAAATGTCAAAATGTCATGAGTCAACAGTCAATCAAATTATCAATGTCTTTGAATCCCTTTTCCCTTTGCCCTTGGCTTGTGCATCTTCTTGTTCCTTTGTTGCCATCTCCTCTGCTAGGTTTTCTAAGTTTTCAATTTCCTCCATGCTGAAGAGAACATCTCGTTGTTGCTCCTCCTCCTGTGTGATCCAATCATTAGATGGATCAATCTCGTCTAGGTCAAAGGCCTCAATACTTTTTCGTGTAATTTTCCGGAGGTGGAGGCGAAGGTTGTAGTGAACAAACACAAGATCATTCAATTTTTCTTGTGTAAGCCTATTGCGCTTCTTGGAGTGTATGTGCTCAAACATACTCCAATTGCGCCCACAACATGAAGTGCTACATGGTTGAGACAAAACTCTAACGGCGAAGCGCTGTAGATGAGGCGTATATGCACCAAAGTCCTCCCACCATAAATCTGGAAACAACCAAGAAGAAGGAAACTTAATAATTCACATGTAAAATCCTAAATTCAGATTATTTTTTAAAACAAATTCAAAAGACATGACAAAATAAATAGTAATTCAATGAGGGTTACCTGGCCTCATAGTTGACCTTGACCGAATGCACATTGGCGATGGGAAAAGGATGCCCTCACATTTTTTATAAGAATGCATCTCAACCTGTATCTTAGCACTTATTTCTTCATCAGGGTACATGCGGTCAACACATAATCGAAGGCCCGCCATCACCTCATAATCAGCATGGAACGTGTTGGAGTAAAAAATTTTAGGGTTGAGGTAGTACCCCGCTGCATGAAGAGGGCTATGGAGCTTAGATGTCCATCGTTTATCAATAATATCCCAAATGGGACCATATTTGGAATGGACATGTCTATAAAATGAGGCAATTGCCTCTTTTGCCCTATCCATAGCCTCATATATATAGGCCATTGGTGATTCATCTCCATCAACAAGACGAAGAACCTTCACCAAAGGCTTTGTCACCTGAGAAAAAGAAAAAATTATTTAAATAAAATTTATAAAATTATTTAAAAATACAAGATTTGCAAAAAGAAAATATTTTAAAATTTAAATTAAAAAGATATAATTAAAATATATTAAAAACAATTTTGTACCTTGATGGTCTCATTCATAGTTTGCCAAAAGGGCTCCTCAAACACATATTCATATACCTTGTTCCCCTCATTGGAGAATCGGTATCTAGCAGCTTGCTCAGAATTCCACTCCTTGCTCACAAACATTTTCTTGAGGAACCCTCTTGCATTATACATGCTTTGCAATGTCACGAAGTTTGTTGCAAAGCGTGTAAGTCCAGGCCGCACTATCTCTCTCCCACGGGTAAATTTCCTCATGAGGTTGAGGACCCAAGAATGGTTGTAGATAAATATTGTAATTGCCCTAGACTTTTGTACAACCTCGGACACCCAAGGTAATTTGCCAATGTCTTCAAGGAGCAAATCAAGACAATGGGCTGCACATGGGGACCAAAAAATAGTGGGAAATCTCTCCTCCAACAGCTTGCCAGCTGCTACATATGCTACTGCGTTGTCCGTGATGACTTGGACAACATTCTCCACCCCAACCTCGATCACAACTTCCCCCAACAACCCTGCGAGCATTTTGACACTCTTAACTTGCATCGATGCATCCACTGACTTGAGGAATACCACTCCTCCTGCCGAAGAAACCAAAAAATTAATTAATGTTCTTCCCTTGCCATCGGTCCACCCATTAGACATGATATTGCAGCCGTTAATGCTCCACGCCTTGCGCTGCTCCTCAAGAATAACCTTAATGTCAAGCGTGCATTCTTGAAGGAGAGGGCCCCTCATGTCATCATAAGTTGGTGGCCTAAATCCTGTGCCGGAAGCTGCGATGGCATCCACCATGCTTCGCCAGTATGGAGACCTTGCCGCATTGAAGGGAAGGTCAAAAAAATACCAAAAATTACCAATGGCCTTCCTGGCTGCCCTATGCTTCTTCTGGTTCTGAGAGGCCATACCATCAAGTGTGGCTTGTGTCCCTGTCTCAAAATTGGACAAAATTTTCTTGTGGCTGCACATAATAACAAATAACAAACATTTAGATAGAATTACTTAAAAAAAAAAACTAAATCCTAAACCCTAGTTTGAAATTGTAAACATTGGCAGTTGAAAACATGCACTTGCTGCCTTGCATACAAATTTTAGACAACAAATATCAAACAAAGAAATAATTAAAAAAAAAAAAAAAAAACTAAACCCTAAACCCTAGTTTGAAACTGTAAATGTTGGCAGTTGAAAACATGCACTTGCATACAAATTTTAGACAGCAAATACTAAACAAACAATTAATTAAAAAAAAAACTAAACCCTAGTTTGAAACTTTGAAGGTTGAACTAGCATACTTGTTTCAAGTTTCAACTAAACCCTAGTTAAATAAATAAAAAACTAAACCCTAGAATTACTTTAAAAAAAATAAACCCTCGCATACTTGTTTGAAACTTTGAACTAAACCCTAGTTAAAAAAAAACTAAACCCTAGTTTGAAGTTTGAACTAACATACTTGTAGTTGTTTCAGGCTTTCAGCTAAACCCTAGTTTAAAAAAAAATTAAACCCTAGTTTAAAAAAAGAATTAAACCCTAGTTTGAATTGGCATACTTGTTAGTTGTTTTAAAAAAAACCCTAGTTTTAAACTAAACCCT
Organism: Wollemia nobilis; assembly: GCA_028583015.1. Taxonomy (NCBI): domain Eukaryota; kingdom Viridiplantae; phylum Streptophyta; class Pinopsida; order Araucariales; family Araucariaceae; genus Wollemia; species Wollemia nobilis. The sequence continues at coordinate 127,182 of JAQPPZ010003287.1, read as the reverse complement.
AGTTCAACTTTCAACTAAACCCTAGTTTAAAAAAAAAAAAATAAACCCATATTTGTTTCACTTTCACTAAACCCTAGTTGAAAAAAAAAACCTGGCATACTTGTTAAGTTGTTTCAATTTCAATTTTCAAACATTCAACTAAACCCTAATTAAAAAAAACTAAACCCTAAAATCAGTTTGCTTACCTCAAATGAATCCTTTCGGTGGTTGTTGGTAGCTGCCAGGATCCTTAAAACTTCAATGCAATTCGCTGTTGGTGGTTGTTGGTGACTACCAGATTCCTTCAAACTTCGAAAAATCCGGATATTTGATGCGTTTTAGGGTTGTCCTTAGTGTGGCAGGAGGTAGGCAGACGTTTTTCTCAAAGCTTGGAGGAAGAAAATAAGCAAAAAAAAAAAAAAAAAAACACCTTTTATAGAGTTTCCTCTACCCATGCGGCCGCAATCCATTTGGACTTGGAGCGTTGTCTACCTTAAATGAATACACTATTGCTCTAAATTCTTCCATGCTGACTTCATTCCTTAGATGATTATTCATTTCTTGTGTGATTACTTCTGGTATTAATTCAATTTCTCTTTGGACTTTTCCTATATCAATGTTATCTTTTGATAATGTGGTTTGTAAATAATTCCTCACAGCATTTCATATTTCATTATACTCTACCATCTCCTCCCCATTGTCTTGCTTGATACATGATATGTCGTTCTTCATTATGTAAGCAAGCAAAGCTTTATGGAAAAACTTAGAATTTGCATCCTCTTTCTGTGCCCACTCTTGCTCTTAACCTTAATAGATTACTCTCCTTCTCAATCCTTTCCATTTTTGCAATCAACTAGCTTGCTCATCTGCACTGAAATCTGTATTTGTTCCATTTTGTGGCAGTTTGTTTAATTATTCCAATCTATCACATATTTCTTTCTTCTTTTCAGCTACAACTTTCATTATGCTTAGCTGCCTTCCTTTAATTTTATTCTTGGTATGCTTCATTTTGTTGTAGAATTTGAACATTGTTTTTCCTTCAACTTTAGTCTCGTTTCACCATTTTTTAATATTTTCCTACAAATGCTCATGTTCCATCAGTTGAGGATTAAACTTAAACATATTTTTTGAAGGTTCACATTCCTGTAGGATTTATTGCTAAGATGAACTCATCTTCCAAAAACCTATCTAATCTTTCTTGAATTAAGGCCTGCACTTCCTCTCTATTTGACCATGTGAAAATACTGTCTTTTGGAATGATATCTACCAGGATCCTCTCTTCCATCATATGTGATGCCTTACTTGAATTCTCATCTAGACTCATAAATCCTCTTTTCTTCCCCTCGAATTTGAGAATTAAATAGGAAGAAGAGAGAAATTAAATACTTCAAAGATATTCTATCAAAATAATTCTTATATTCAAATTGAAATAGTCAAGAATTCTTCTAGTTTGTCAAGAGAGCTAGGGTTTTCGGAGTTGCGACTGTGGAGAGATTTTGGAGTGGCAATTGTGGAAAGCTAGGGTTTTCAAAGCTGCGACTGTGGAGAGTTTCGGAGTTGCAACTGTGGAGGTTTTTTTAGAGCTAGGGTTTTCGGAGCTGCGAGTATGGAGAGCTAGGGTTTTTGGAGCTCCAACTATGGAGGTTTTTCAGAGCTAGGGTTTTCGAAGTGGCGATTGTGGAGAGTTTTTAGAGCGGCAATTGTGAGAGCTTTCGGAGCGACAGCTGTGAAGGTTTGTTCAGAGCTAGGGATTTTAGAGCTACGACTATGGAGAGCTAGGGTTTTCAGAGTTGCAACTGTGGAGAGCTTTTAGAGATGCAACTCTGGAGGTTTTTCCAGAGCTAGGGTTTTTGGAGCTATGATTGTATGGGTGCCTTGGATAAAGATTCAGACCGTACTGGTATGTGGCAGGGAAGCCAGTTCGACTCGGGTTTTTTCAAATTTTGCTGTGACGGGAAAAAGAGAATCCTCACTTGTGATTGGGAGGGCTGATCGGGGATCCCAACCTGCAGGGAGGGATTGATCTTGAAAGAACATTGTCCAGGGCTTGGGCCCCTAGTAGGAGAAATTTTCCATTTTTTCTATTGAAGAGGGTGATACGGCCTCCTTGCGCATCCCATGTCTGTTGGCAATGAGATTGATTGAGAAAAGGCATAATAGTCTGGTTGGTAGATTTGTTGGGCCTAGACCAGATGTGGATTCAATCAAAAAGTGGGTGGTTGAGAAATGGGAACCCATAAACCTTGTTGAGGTGGTAGCCATGCAAAATAGATTTGTGCTATTTTCTTTCTAGAACCATGAGGATCTTATGCATGTCATGCTTCAGGGGCCATGGTTTTATGGGAGAAGAGAGGTCTAGCACTTAAGAAATGGGATCTCTTTCGACCCTTTCAAAGAAGCCATGAATACGACCCCTGTTTGGGTAAGGCTTTCAGGTTTGCTGCTTGATTTTTGGGACACAAATGCAGGAATTCCTAGGGCCATCGGATTTCCCATAACAAAATGGATTTGTGCTATTTTCTTTCTAGAACCATGAGGATATTATGCATGTCATGCTTCAGGGGCCATGGTTTTATGGGAGAAGAGGTCTAGCACTTAAGAAATGGGATATCTCTTTCGACCCTTTCAAAGAAGTCATGAATATGACCCTTGTTTGGGTAAGGCTTTCAGGTTTGTCGCTTGATTTTTGGGACACAAACATTTTGGCAAGAATTGCTAGGGCCATCGGATCTCCCATAACAAAATGGATTTGTGCTATTTTCTTTCTAGAACCATGAGGATATTATGCATGTCATGCTTCAGGGGCTATGGTTTTATGGGAGAAGAGGTCTAGCACTTAAGAAATGGGATATCTCTTTCGACCCTTTCAGAGAAGTCATGAATACGACCCCTGTTTGGGTTAAGGCTTTCAGGTTTATTGCTTGATTTTTGGGACACAAAACATTTTGGTAGGAATTGCTAGGGCCACGGATCTCCCATAGCGGTGGATTCAACTACAAAAGCAAGAACTAGGTTGACTCATGCAAGACTCTGTGTGAATGGTAACCTAGATAAGCCACTTCTATCCTCTATAAGGGTAATCTTAGATTTGAGGTCGTGGGACCAGAAGATCGAATATGAAAACCCTCCTAATTCATGCTCCATATGCAAGAAGTTTGGCCATGTGGGGAAATCCTGCCCTAAAGTGAGGGACTTTGTGAAAATTTGGAAAAAGAAGGCTTTTCATCCCCAATCAAAAGTTCAAAGCCAAAAGTCCAAGAAACCCCAAATGGAGAAATGGGAAGGCTCTGGCTGTGATACCCATAAGAATAAATCTAAAGGGTTGGAAGTAGATACAAATACCAAGGAAGTGCCTGTGAAGGAGAAGCAAACGGATCCCCATCTAGTTTTAGAGAGTAATACTCAGGAGGGATGTCTAGCAGAGGATATACTAGCTGTCCAAGGAAAAGAGCATCTAATGGAGGGTTATCAGGATCAGGATATAGAAGACATCCGTGATTCTAGAGAGGAATTGATGGATTTTGAAGGTTCGACTCTCTTTGAGTATAAGAAACTTCATCAGAGAAGAAAATCAACAAGCCGATAGGGTGGAAGACCTTTCAGGGGGTGAGTTGCTTTTGGCTCAAAGTTCTGAGTGCGACCTAGAGTTAGTGCTTGAGATCCAAATCTCAGGCAAGGAGATTCTTCCATCAAAGGAAGCACTTCATCCCAAGGGCAAAGCTACACAGGTAGGCAGTATAGAGGAAACTCCTTCGATGAGGAAGACATGATATTCAAGGAAGAATGCTGACCTAGGCAGTGAAACCAAGTTGGGGAGACCTTCACTAGCTGAGGATGAATGTCCCTAGTAAGCAGAGAGCCATTAAAAGCTTAAGAAAAATGAATAATCCTGATATTTTGTTTCTTCAGGAGACGAAGATAGATTCAAATAATATTGAGTACCAAAAAAATGTGTAGAGAAAGGTAGAAGTTGGACGTAAATATACATGGTCGAAAAGAAGTATTGGGGAGAGGCACATATAAGGTTGGACAGGTTTCTGTCCTCTCTAGAGTGGTTTGCTAAGTTCAAGAACTCTGTTCTTTCTTCCCTCCCTAAGATTGCCTTTGACCACAACCCTTTGAGCTTGGATATGGTCCTTGGCTATAAATCTAAAAACCTTCCTTTGAGATTCGAACTAATGTGGTTGCATCACCCCCAATTGAAGGAGAAAGTAAAGGAATAGTGGAGTGTTGACGTTAGGGACCAAAATGTTTATTGTGGCAAAAAAATAAAACTTCTAAAAATGAAGCTGAGGTTGTGGAATAGAGAGGTCTTTGGCAATATTTTCAAGCAAAAAAAATATCTTTGGGACCATATCCAAGACTTGGATTCAACGATGCAAACTCATGGGAGATCTCAATGATTATCATAGTGTGTTTGTTGGCAAAGGAAGAGGTTTTCTAGAGGCAGAAGTCTAGATCGCTTTGGCTAAGGGAGGGAGATCGTAACACGGTTCTTCCACTTATCCACTCTCAAACACAGGAGTTCGAACAAAATCAGGGACATAAAGCTGGCAGACGGTTTGATAATCTAGAAAGAGGACGAAATTAAAGATGCAGCCATTACTTTTTCCAGCGACTTATTAAATGTTAAGTCTGATGGAAATGAGGATTCACCTCGTTCCATTCTTTCAAACATCCCCAGGCTGGTTTATGCTAAATTAAATGAGTACTTAATCCAACCATTCACTGATGATGAAATCAAAGCAGCAGTGTTTAGTATGCAAAGGGACAAAGCTTCGGGTCCTAACGGTTTTCTCCCAAGTTTTTTCCAAGAGTGTTGGCACATAATTCAGCACGACATAGGGGACACTCTTCGAGAGTTCCAAGCTCACAGTACTTTACCGAAGGAATGGAACTCTACCTTTTTAGCCCCAATCCTTAAAAAGCAAGGAGCCAATATGTTCAAGGATTTTAGACTGATCAACCTTTGCAACACCATATATAAAATTCTTACTAAAGCCTTAACTAACAGATTGAACTTTCTTCTTCCCAAGTTAATTTCTCACAGTCAAGGGGGTTTTGTGGCTAAGAGGTAGATTGTGGACGGTGTTATAGCCATTCATGAACCGCTGCAAAGACCAAAGAGGATTAGTAGGTATGATTTTAAAATTAGATATGAGCAAGGCCTATGATAGGATGTCTTGGACCTTTCTAGACAAGGTTTTGGAAAGCTTTGGTTTTAGTTCAATTTGGAGAATTTGGGTCTCTCGGTGTATATCTTCCCCTATGTTCTCGGTGTTAGTAAATGGCCAAGCATCGGGATTCTTTCCCAATCATAGAGGATTAAGACAAGGAGACCCTCTATCCCCTTACCTATTCATTTTAATGGTTGAGGCACTTGGTAGGGCCATGGATTCAACTAGAAGGGAAGGTCAAATTCAGGGGATTAGACCAACTACTTCAGTTGAACCGATTACTCATCATTAGTTTGTGGATGATACTATTGTTATTGGGGAGGCTTCTGTTAGAGAAGCTACTAATATAAAGAAGGTGCTACAGGAGTATGAACAAGCTTCAGGTCAATGCATTAATTTTAACAAAAGCAAGTTGTTCTTTGTTAACACTCCAACCCTTAGACATGTTAAAATCTCTAGAATTTTCGATTGTGAAATTGCTGATTATCCTTCAATCTATCTGGGCTTACCCTTGTTTAAAGGAAGAGTTAGAGATGTGCTTTGGAATACTTTGATCATAGTTGAGAAAATCAGAATCGGAATGGAATCAACATGGAAAAGAATCGGGAAAAATTGGGAATCGACAAAAAATCAGGGATAAAATCAACATTTTTTCATTGAAAAATCTCAAGAAAATGCAAATTTTCATTGACTAAAATCTTTTTTCATGCATATCATAATTTTTCAGGAAACAATCGACAAAAATCAGGAAAAAATTGGCTAGCATGTGAATCGGGAAAAATCGGATCGAATTGGGATTTTTTGCAGATTTTCTCAACTATGACTGTGATTGAAAGATTTCAACGTAAGTTAGTGGGGTGGAAGGGGGTTTTGCTATCACAGGCAGGTGAAGTGCAACTCTTGTAATCTACTCTTTAATCTTTACCAATTTATTTTATTTCAATGCTAAAAATTGTTGTAAAAGTGGCTTTGTTATTGGAAAAAATCTAGAGCTTGCCTCTTGTGGCTTGGGATAAAGTGTGCAGACCTAAGAAAGGAGGAGGGTTGGGCATAAAGCGAATTCAACAATTTAATGAAGCTCTATTGTCTAAGCTTGGTTGGAGAATATTCAAAGAAGGTGAAACTCCTTGGGTCAAAGTGATCAAGGCCAAGTACTTAGATTCTTCTATACCCTTCTTCAAATGTGACAACCCTTCCAAGGGTTCTACTTTTTGGAATGGGCTTGTAAATTCCAGATCTTTGTTGATGAAAGGTTTAAAATGGAAGATTGGGGATGGTAACTCCATTATGTTTTGAGAAGACACTTGGATTGCAAACAAGCCTCACTATGCTTTAAGAGAATGCATTCAAATTTGGGTTTCCTTGAAGGATAGTTTTGGCAGCAAGGTTTGAGAGAATGCAGTCAGATTTGGGTTTCCCCGAAGGAAGTTGAAGGACCTGTGAGAAGATGGAAGGATATCTCCCTTTTTGCCTCGACTGAGGAGGCCCAACTTCGGGTATCATTTGTGAAAAGTTTACTCCTCTCTTATTACATTCCTTTAAGCCCCTCTCAAGACTCCCTCATTTGGACCCCTTCTTCTGGAGTCTACTCGGTTAGATCGGGCTATATGGTATCTAAGGATGAGTCTATTCCTAGGTTTCCTATTAGTAGAGTGTGGCTAAAAGACATATCTCCAAAAGTTGCTATCCTTTGGCTTGCCCTTTAAGATAGAATCTTAATGATAGACAATCTCAAGAAGAAAGGATTTTGTATCCCTAATATGTGCCCGTTGTGCAAGGCGGATGAGGAATCAATCCTGCACCTATTTATTCTGTCCCTTCTAAAAAACGGTTCGCTACTTGCTGCTTCAAGCCTTTGGCTGTTTGTGGGTGGTGCCTCATTTGATCCTTTGTTTTGTGGAACAATGGTACTCCCCCTTTCAAAGTGATAGACTCACATGTTTATGGAATTTTTCCCTTGCTCATTTCTTTTGGGGTATATGGCTGGAACACAACTAGAGGATTTTTAGAGACATTAGTAGAGATAAAAAGGGGTTTTTTCATAGAATAAAGCTTGATGCTTGTGATAATATCTCAATTACCAAACACTAGGATGGGGCTGAGAAGGGGGCAAAAAAGGAGATAGCTAAATGTTGGAACTTGGAAGCTCATGTTGGTGTTGACCCCATTTCGAAGGAGAATATTAGAAAGAACACCAAATGGAAGCGTCCTGGGGAAGGTTGGGTGAAACTTAATTTTGACGGGGCCTCGAAGGCAACCTAGGTAAGTCTGGGGGTGGAGGTTTAGTTAGAAATTCAAAAGGGGTTTTGATTAGTGCCTACTTAGAGCAACAATTTTGGGCGACGACTTTTTGCAGCAATTTTTGCGACTACTTTTTACAACAATCTTGGCAACGCCGTTTAAAACAATTTTGGTGACATTTTTTGGGACAATTTTTGCAACTTCTGCAACAATTTTTACATCCATTCACCCGTGATTGCCAAGTGACCGTTGCACTCTCCAATATTTAATCGTTGGAAGCCTTTTTCCACTCCACTTCAAAATTATTTTTCTTGTTGCTGGTCAAGTGATCGTTGTCATTTCAAATCTTTAATCGTTGCAAAGTTGAAAATAATGCCAACAATACTACAATCCAAAGTACGTCATCCTCGAACACACCAAATTCAAGAGTTCCTCATTAAGTGGTAGGGCCATCTCGACGAAGATTCTATATGGAAGACAGATAGTATTTTCTAGTCTTTTCCAGCTTTGAGGACAAAGCTTTTGAGGGAGGGAGCCATGTAACAATCCCAATAGTCATGTCGGTTCCTCAATGGTCATGCTCGTTCATTAATTCATTCATCTATTTATGGGTGGAAGGTTTATTCTATTCATCATCAAATAACAATTAATTCCTATTGAGTATGCCGCAAGAGGCTCCGCCCTCTCTAAGTTTCTATGAGACTTCACCCTCTCTAAGCGGCTTATAGGACTTTGCCCTCCTTAAGTGGCTTGATTTATTTGATTCACATCATTATCCAGGATCTTGATTAATAATCTCATTTGATTTATTAGGAAGTAAGGAGTTTCCTTTACAAGTGGTATCAGAGCATCGATCCTGAAATCTGCATCAATTTTTTTTTCGTATTTTTTGGTGGAGGTATTATCCCACGTTCACCGCTTGTGGGCTCGTTTGCTTTATAAAACCACCCACACTCACATAATCTTTAGACCAACTCTTGCTGGTCACTCCCCTGCCATTCCCCAACCTTCCACATGTTCGCCATCGTCTGCTGTCCCGTGTTCGCTTTCCCTTACCTGCTATCCCTCACTAACCGTGCCATTGTCCCTTAATCGTATCCTCGCTTTCCGTCGTCCGTTGTCGTTACGTTGACATTCGTCGTCCGTTGTGAAAGATTCAAAATATTGGAAGGGCTTGTCCCATTAACCGTTTGTGACCATTGGATGTTTGTCCTGCTCTAACCGTCGATACGTATTGACCGTTGAGGCACTTGAATTTCAAACGTACTTCCTTACCCGTAGTTGCCTGGCGGCATAGGAAACAAACACATTTTTTTATTTAATTATTTTTTATTTGCATCCAAAGTGACCGTTAGCATTGAAGTGACAGTTGTGACGCCAAGGTGACCAAATTATTGACGCTAATGTGACCGTTGTGACGCCAAAGTGATCATTAACCAAATTGTTGATGCTTCAGTAACCGTTGTGATGCCAAAATGATCGTTCAATTTTTTAGACAATTTTGTAGCAATTTTGGGAGACGAGTTTTTTACAACAAGTTTTGCGACGACTTTTGCAGCAATTTTTGCGACAACTTAAACAATAATTTTGGGCGATGACTTCTTACAACAATTTTGGCAACGACGTTTGCAACAATTTTTGCGACAACTTTTTGTGACAATTTTTGCGACAATTTTTGCAACTTTTGCAACAATTTCTGCATCCATTCACCCGTGATTGCCATGTGACCATTGTACTCTCCAATATTTGATCGTTGGAAGCCCTTTTCCACTCCAAAATTATTTTTCTTGTTGCTGATCAAGTGATCGTTGTCATTGCAAAATTGAAAACAACGCCAGCAGTACTACAATCCGAAGTACGCCATCGTCGAACACGCCAAATTCAAGAGTTCCTCATTATTAAGTGGCAGGGCCTTCTTGACAAAGATTCTACATGGGAGACAGAGTATTTTCCAGTCTTTTCTCGCTTTTAGGACAAAGCTTTTGAGGGAGGGAGCCATGTAACAATCCCAATAGTTATGTGGGTTCCTCAATGGTCATGTTCGTTCATTAATTCATTCATCTATTTATAGGTAGAAGGTTTATTCAATTCATTATCGAATAACAATTAATTCCTATTACGTATACCTCAAGAGACTTCGCCCTCTCTAAGTGGCTACAAGACTCCGCCCTATCTAAGTGGCTTATAGGACTTTGCCCTCCTTAAGTGGCTTGATTTATTTGATTCACATCATTATCCAGGATCTTGATTAATAATTGCATTTGATTTATTTGGAAGTAAGGAGTTTCCTTACAAGTGGTATCAGAGCATCGATCCTAAAATCTGCATCAATTTTTTTCGTATTTTTTGGAGGTATTATCCCGAATTCATCGCTCGTGGGCTCTTTTGCTTTATAAAACCACTCATACTCACATAATATTTCAACCAACTCTTGTTGGTCACTCCCCCGCTATTCCCTAGCCTTCCACATGTTTGTCACCGTTCGTTGTCCTATGTTCGCTTTCCGTTACCCGCTGTCCCCGACTAACTGTGCTGTTGTCCCTTACCCGCATCCTTGCTTTCCATCATTCGTTGTCGTTACATTGACATTTGCCGTTCGTTGTGAAAGATTCAAAAGATTGTAAGGGCTTGTCCCATTAACCGTTTGTGATCATTGGATGTTTGTCTTGCTCTAATCGTCGATTGGTATTGACCGTTGAGGCGCCTGAATTTCAAACATACTTCCTTACCGTAGTTGTCTGGTGGTATAGCAAACAAACACATTTTTATATTTAATTATTTTTTATTTGCATCCAAAGTGACCGTTAGCGCTAAAGTGACCCTTGTGATGCCAAGGTGACCAAATTATTGACGCTAATGTGACTGTTATGACGTCAAAGTGTTCATTAACCAAATTGTTGATGCTTAAGTAATCGTTGTTACGCCAAAGTGACCGTTCAAGTTTTCCAACGATTTTGTAGCAATTTTGGGCGACGACATTTTTGTAGCAATTTTTTGCGATGACTTTTACAGCAATTTTGATCGACGACTTTTTATGGCAATTTTTGTGACAACTTTTTACAACAATTTTGGCAACGATGATTGCAACAATTTTGGTGACAACTTTTTGTGACAATTTCTGCGACAATTTTTCAACTTTTGCAACAATTTCTGCATCCATTCACCTGTGACTGCTAAGTGACCATTGCACTCTCCAATATTTGATCGTTGGAAGCCTTTTTCCATTCCACTTGAAAATTATTTTTCTTGTTGCTGGTCAAGTGATCGTTGTCATTTCAAATCTTTGATCGTTGCAAAGTTGAAAATAACGCCAGCAATACTACAATCCAAAGTACGCATTCCTCGAACACACCAAATTCAAGAGTTCCTCATTAAATGGCAGGGCCATCCCGATGAAAGATTCTACATGGGAGATAGTATTTTCCAGTCTTTTCTAGCTTTGAGGACAAAGCTTTTGAGAGAGGGAGCCATGTAACAATCGCAATAGTCACGTCGGTTCCTCAATGGTCATGTCCGTTGATTAATTCATTCATCTAGTTATAGGTAGAAGGTTTATTCAATTCATCATCGATTAACAATTAATTCCTATTGAGTATACCGTAAGAGGCTCCGCCCTCTCTAAGTTTCTACGAGACTTCACCCTCTCTAAGTGGCTTATAGGACTTTGCCCTCCTTAAGTGGCTTGATATATTTGATTCACATCATTATCTAGGATCTTGTTTAATAATCTCATTTGATTTATTAGGAAGTAAGGAGTTTCCTTCCTCTGTCCTCTATGCTGTTCACTTCCCCGCCACTCCCCAACCTTTCACATGTTCGCCGCTGTCCTCTATCCCGTGTCCGCTTTCCCTTACCCGTTGTCTCTCTCTAACCGTGCCGTTGTCCCTTAATTGCATCCTCGCTTTCCATCATCCGTTGTCGTTACGCTGACATCCGCTGTGCGTTGTGAAAGATTGGAAGAGCTTGTCCCATTGACCGTTTGTGGTTGTTGGATGTTTGTCTTGCTCTAATCGTCCATCCGTATTGACCGTTGAGGCGCTTGAATTTCAAATGTACTTCCTTACCCGCAGTTGGCTAGCAGGATAGCAAACAAACACTTTTATTTATTTAATTATTTTTTAATTGCATCCAAAAGTGACCGTTAGCGCTGAAGTGACCGTTGTGACGCCAAGGTGACCAAATTGTTAACGCTAATGTGACCATTGAGATGCCAAAGCAATCATTAACCAAATTGTTAACGCTTAAGTAACCATTGTGATGCCAAAGTGACCGTTCAATTTTTTCGATGATTTTTGTAGCAATTTTGGCCGATGACTTTTTTGCAGCAATTTTTGTGATTAGTTTTGTAGCAAATTTGGGCGACGACTTTTTGCAGCAATTTTTGTGACAACTTTTGCAGCAATTTTGGGTAACGACTATTTACAACAATTTTGTCAACAACGTTTGCAACAATTTTGGCGACAATTTTTTGTGACAATTTTGGCGACAATTTTTTGTGACAATTTTGGCGACAATTTTGGCAACTTTTGCTACAATTTTTGCATCTATTCACCTGTGACTGCCAAGTGATTGTTGCACTCTCAAATATTTGATCGTTGGAAGCCTTTTTCCACTCCACTTAATTTTTTTTTTCTTGTTGTTGGTCAAGTAATTGTTGTCATTTCAAATCTTTGATTGTTGCAAATTTGAAAATAACGCCAGCAATACTACAATCCAAAGTACGCCATCAACGAACACTCCAAATTCAAGAGTTCCTCATTAAGTGGCAGGGCCTTCTTGACGAAGATTCTACATCCAGTATTTTCCAGCTTTGAAGACAAAGCTTTTGAGGGAGAGAGCCATGTAACAATCCAAATAGTTATGTCGGTTCCTCTATGGTCATGTCCGTTCATTTATTCATGCATCTATTTATAGGTAGAAGTTTTATTCAATTCATCATCGAATAAAAATTAATTCTTTTGCATATATCGCAAGAGACTCCCCCTCTCTAAGTGGCTTATAGGACTTTGCCCTCATTTGGTTCATATCATTATCCAAGATCTTGATTAATAATTGCTTTTGATTTATTTGAAAGTAAGGAATTTCCTTACAAGTGGTATAAGAGCATCGATCCTGAAATCTGCATGAATTTTTTTTTTCGTATTTTTTGATGGAGGTATTATCCCACATTCAATGCTTGTGGGCTCAACCACTCACACTCACATTATCTTTAGACCAGCTCTTGCTGTTCACTCCCCCGCCATTCCCTAGCCTTCCACATGTTCCCCGCCATCTACTGTCCTGTGTCCGCTTAACCTTAACCGTTGTCCATTGCTAATTGTGCTGTTGTTGCTTACCCGCATCCTCACTTTCCGTCATCTGTTGTCGTTACGCTGACATCCGCCGTCTGTTGTGAAAGATTCGAAAGATTGGAAGGGCTTGTCCCATTGACCGTTTGTGACCATTGGATGTCTTTCCTTCTCTAATCGTCAATCCGTATTAACCGTTGAGGTGCTTGAATTTCAAATGTACTTCCTTACCTGCGTTTGCCTGGTGGGATAGCAAACAAACACATTTTTTATTTAATTATTTTTTATTTGCATCCAAAGTGATCGTTAGCATTGAAGTGACCGTTGTGACGCCAAGGTGAGCAAATTATTGACGCTAATGTGATTGTTGAGACGCCAAAATGATCATTAACCAAATTGTTGACGCTTAAGTAACTGTTATGCCAAAGTGACCTTTCAATTTTTTTCGACGATTTTGTAATAATTTTGGGCGATGACATTTTTGCAGCAATTTTGGGTGATGAATTTTTGCAGCAACTTTTGTGACAACTTTTTACAGCAATTTTGGTGAGAATTCTTGCGACAATTTTTGCAACAATTTTTACATGCATTCACCTGTGACTGCCTACTGTCCATTGCAGTCTCCAATATTTGATCGTTGGAAGCCTTTCTCCACTCCACTTCAAAATTATTTTTCTTGTTGATGGTCAAGTGATCGTTGTCATTTCAAATATTTGATTGTTGCAAAGTTGGAAATAACGCCAGCAATACTACAATCCAAAGTACGCCATCCTCGAACACGCCAAATTCAAGAGTTCCTCATTAAGTGGCAAGGTGTTCCCGACGAAGATTCTACATGGGAGACATATAGTATTTTCTAGTCTTTTCCAGCTTTGAGGACAAAGATTTTGAGGGAGGGAGCCATGTAACAATCCCAATAGTCATGTTGGTTCCTCATCGTTCAATAATTCATTCATCTATTTATAGGTAGGAGGTTTATTCAATTCATCATAGAATAACAATTAATTCCTATTGAGTATACCGCAAGAGACTCCACCCTCTCTAAGTGGCTACGAGACTTCACCCTCTCTAAGTGGCTTATAGGACTTTGCCCTCCTTAAGTGGCTTGATTTATTTGATTCACATCATTATCCAGGATCTTGATTAATAATCACATTTGATTTATTCGGAAGTAAGGAGTTTCCTTTCAAGTGGTATCAAAGCATCGATCTTGAAATCTGCATCAATTTTTTTTTTCGTATTTTTTTGGTGGAGGTATTATCCCACATTCACTGCTCGTGGGCTCTTTTGCTTTATAAAACCACTCACGTAATCTTTAATAAAAAATGAAACATGGCGTAGCAGTACTCAAAGAAACACAAACTAGTTTTTGATTCACTAGATCGCTTACACGCAAGTGAAGAGCATACTACTAGTGCTACAGGCTTTCTGATTCACTAGATCGCATTACGCGGCAAGTGAAGAACATAATACCAACAACAAAAGCGTGGTAGAAGACTTAAATATAATATTGAACTTTATAAAAAACACGACCTACAGGTCTCATCATCGGAGTGAGTTTCAAAGAGGTGCAACCTCTCTTTATAAAGACCCAACTCAAGGGGGGAGCTAAAGAGTAATGCATGTGGGATACAAACACCCAAGCATTAATACAAACAACAGGTTTATAGACCGACGGTGAAAAGAAGAGAAGTCCCAAGCTCAACCCCCCCCCCCCAAAAAAAAACAATACCCACCAAGAAAAGAGAAGAAACACATTTAAAAATGCGAAAATACAAGGTGGGAAAGAGTCCCTTGAACAATTTTATTTTTACACAGATATGTTCAAAGAGGTTTTTTTGTTCCTCCAACAAATTATGCCTCGAGCAATTTGCTCGAGCTCTCTATCTTTTCTCCATTTTTCAAACATTGGAGAAATAATATCTCTTCCGATTCGAAGATCTCTGACAAAATTGCAGCTGTCCAGCTTCAAAATAAGAGGAATTGTTTTTATTGAGGAATTGTTTTTATTTTGGATCCATGTTTGCATGCTGCTCGCTCCAAAATTTTGGCCAAATGTGAAGGCCTGCCATCAAATTTAACTTTCTCAAACATAGGTAAGAGAAAATTAATTTGATATCCCCTAGCTACGAGTCTATTAAAAAAATTATTTTTAACAGAAATAAATCCATCCTTGAAGCTTTCTCTAACCATAAATCTGTTGAGTTCACTCATGCTAAAGGCCTTTTTTTTGATGAATTGGATGATGGGAGGAAGCAGGGATGTATTGATAGGCATTCATCGGCTTCTAAAATAATCTGGTGCAAAGAATTCTAGTATGAGCAAAATCAGGTCCCTTAAAAAACATAGTATCTAGAAGTGTTACTTCACAATAAAAAATAAAGGAAGTAATTTTAATACTGTCATAGAAGGAACCATAAGCAGCAAGAAAACCATTAAGATCCTCCTTAGGGCCATGCCAAACTCCAATGGCATCATCAATGTATCTTTTATAAAATAAAAGATTTTCTACAACAACATTATTAAATACATGTTCCTCTAGATGACAAAGAAATAAACAAGCATAAACCACAACGAAAATACTTCCCATGGTTGTTCCTTTGATCTTCCTATACGTTTTCCCTTTGAATTCCAAGTAGTGTTGTGTTAACACTGTCTCTGCAAGCCTTACCACAAAGTTTGTCTTGGTTGGATCAAAATTTGTTCCTCAAAAAATGACGAAGGGCTGCCAATCCTTGAGAGATGGGGATGCTGGGATAGAGGCTCTCAACATCAGAAGAGAAAAGAATAATATCCTGAGGAAAAGTACGACCATGCAAATCTTTAATTAGAGATATGGAATCCAAGAGATGATTTTTTTGCTTTAACAAAATTGGCAAGAGCAGATGATGAAACCATTTGGAGGCAGGTTCAAGCATGAAACCACAGATAGGAACAAATGGATCGACCAGAAAGCTTGGGCTTGTGGATTGTGGGGAACAGGTAATAAACACACACTATGGTAGAGGATGGTGTTACCTGGAGCATAAATTTCTTGTGGTTTTGTGAAAGCAGATTCCTCCTAAAAGTCCAGTCAAGCAAGTCTTGGAGCTGGTAAAAAATATCTTGTCAGGGGACTCTATTCACTTAAGAGTAAACATTTTGATCTGAAAGCTGGGAAAAGCATTCTAAAATGTACCAGTCCATGGACAAAACACAAACACCCAAGTTTTTATCTACGAGCCTAATGACAATGGATTTGTCATTGGCAAGGGAACACTCACATAATATTTCGACCAACCGCCATTCCCCAGCCTTCCACATGTTCGTCGCCGTCCGCTGTCCTGTTTCCGCTTTCCCTTACCAGTTTTCCCTCGCTAACCATGTCGTTGTCCATTAATCGCATCCTCACTTTCCATCATTCGTTGTCGTTACACTGACATCCGTCGTCCGTTGTGAAAGATTGGAAAGATTGGAAGGGCTTGTCCCATTGATCGTTTGTGACCGTTGGATGTCTGTCCTGCTCTAACCATCGATTTGTATTGATCGTTGAGGTGCTTGAATTTCAAACGTACTTCCTTACTCGCAGTTGCTTGGTGGAATAACAAACAAACACATTTTTTTATTTAATTATTTTTTATTTGCATCCAAAGTGACCGTTAGCGTTGAAGTGACTGTTGTGATGCCAAGGTGACCAAATTATTGATGCTAATTGGACCGTTGAGACGCCAAAGTGATGATTAACCAAACTGTTGACGTTTAAGTAACTGTTGTTATGCCAAAGTGATCGTTCAATTTTTCCAATGATTTTTGTAGCAATTTTGGTGACGACTTTTTTGCAGTAATTTTGGGTGATGACTTTTTTGCAGCAATTTTTGCGATGACTCTTGCAACAATTTTGGGGGACGACTTTTTGCAACAATTTTTGCGACAACTTTTGCAACAATGTTGGGCGACGACTTTTTACATCAATTCCGGCAACAACATTTGCAGCAATTTTGGCAACAAATTTTTATGACAAATTTTGCAACTTTTGCAACAATTTATGCATCCATTTACCCGTGACTGCCAAGTGACCGTTGCACTCTCCAATATTTGATTGTTGGAAGCCTTTTTCCACTCCACTTCAAAATTATTTTTCTTGTTGCTGGTCAAGGGATCGTTGTCATTTCAAATCTTTGATCGTTGCAAATTTGAAAATAACGCCAACATTAAGTGTCAAAACTACGCCATCAATGAACACGCCAAATTCAAGAGTTCCTCATTAAGTGTCAGGGCCTTCCCGATGAAGATTCTACATGGGAGACAGTATTTTCCAGTCTTTTCCAGCTTTGAAGACTAAGCTTTTGAGGGAGGGAGCCATGTAACAATCCCAATAGTTATGTCGGTTCCTCAATGGTCATGTTCGTCCATTAATTCATTCATTTATTTATAGGTAGAAGGTTTATTCAATTCATCATCTAATAACAATTAATTTTTATTGCGTATACCGCAAGAGACTCCACTCTCTCTAAGTGGCTTATAGGACTTTACCCTTCTTAAATGGCTTTATTTATTTGATTCACATCATTATCCAGGATATTGATTAATAATTGCATTTGATTTATTTGGAAGTAAGGAGTTTCCTTACTTGTGGTATTAGAGCATCGATCCTGAAATCTGCATCAATTTTTTTTTTTTTTTCGTATTTTTTGGTGGAGGTATTATCCCACATTCACCACTCGTGGGCTCTTTTGCTTTATAAAACCACACGCTCACATAATCTTTCGACCAACTCTTGCTGGTCACTTCTCCTCCATTCCCCAACCTTCCACATGTTCGTCGTCGTCCGGTGTCCCGTGTCCGCTTTCCCTTACCCGCTGTCCCTTGCTAACTGTGCTGTTGTCCCTTACCTGCATCCTTGCTTTCCATCATCCGTTGTTGTTACGTTGATATCCGCGTTCGAAAGATTGGAAGGGCTTATCCCATTGACCGTTTATGACCATTGGATGTTTGTCCTACTCTAACTGTCGATCGGTATTGACTGTTGAGGCGCTTGAATTTCAAACGTACTTCCTTACCTGCAGTTGCTTGGCGGGATAGAAAACAAACACATTTTTTTATTTAATTATTTTTTATTTGCGTCCAAAGTGGTCGTTATCGTTGAAGTGACCATTGTGACGCCAAGGTGACCAAATTATTGACTCTAATGTGACCGTTGTGATGCCAAAGTGATCATTAACCAAATTGTTGACGCTTAAGTAACTGTTCAAATTTTCATCGATTTTTGTAGCAATTGTGGACGACAAATTTTTTTCAGCAATTTTGGGCGATGAGTTTTGGCATCAATTTTTATGACAACGTTTTACAACAATTTTTGTAACGACGTTTGCAACAATTTTGGCGATAATTTTTTGTGACTAATTGCGATAATTTTTGCAACTTTTGCAAAAATTTTAGCATTCATTCACCCGTGACTGCCAGGTGACCGTTGCACTCTCCAATATTTGATAGTTGGAAGCCTTTTTTCACTCCAATCTAAAATTATTTTTCTTGTTGCTGGTCAAGTGATAGTTGTGATTTCAAATCTTTGATTGTTGCAAAGTTGAAAACAACGCCAGTAATACTACAATCCAAAGTACGCCATCCTCGAACACGCCAAATTCAAGAGTTCCTCATTAAGTGGCAGGGCCTTCCCGCCAAAGTTTCTACAAGGGAGACAGTATTTTCAAGTCTTTTCCAGCTTTGAGGACAAAGCTTCTGAGGGAGGGAGTCATGTAACAATCCCAATAGTCATGTCGGTTCCTCAATGGTCATGTCCGTTCATTAATTCATTCATCTATTTATAGGTAGAAGGTTTATTCAATTCATCATCAAATAACAATTAATTCCTATTGCGTATATCGCAAGAGACTTCGCCCTCTCTAAGTGGCTTATAGGACTTTGCCCTCCTTAAGTGGCTTGATTTATTTGATTTACATCAGTATCCA
The DNA here is from genome assembly GCA_028583015.1 of Wollemia nobilis. Lineage (NCBI taxonomy): Eukaryota > Viridiplantae > Streptophyta > Pinopsida > Araucariales > Araucariaceae > Wollemia > Wollemia nobilis. The sequence continues at coordinate 108,549 of JAQPPZ010003287.1, read as the reverse complement.
AGATCTTGATTAGTAATCGCATTTGATTTATTCGAAAGGAGTTTCCTTACAAGTGGTATCAGAGCATCGATTCTGAAATTTGCATCAATTTTTTTATCGTATGTTCTGGTGGAGGTATAATCCCACATTCACCGCTCGTGTGCTCTTTTGCTTTATAAGACCACTCACACTCACATAATCTTTTGAACAACTCTTGCTAGTCACTCCCCCATTCCCTAGCCTTCCACATGTTCGCCGTTTTTCGCTGTCCCATGTTCGCTTTGCCTTACGCGTTGCCCCTCGCTAACCGTGTCGTTGTCCCTTACCCGTATCCTCGCTTTCCGTCGTCTGTTGTGGTTACGCTGACATCTGTCGTCCGTTGTGAAAGATTGGAAGGGCTTGTCCCATTGATCGTTTGTGACCGTTGGATGTCTTTTTTGCTCTAACCGTTGATCCATATTGACCATTGAGGTGCTTGAATTTCAAATGTACTTCCTTACTTGCAGTTTGCCTGGCGGGATAGAAAACAAACACATTTATTTTTTATTTTTTATTTGCATCCAAAGTGACTGTTAGCACTAATGTTACCGTTGTGATGCCAAAGTGATCATTAACCAAATTGTTGACGCTTAGGGAACCATTGTGACGCCAAATTGACCGTTCAATTTTTTCGACAATTTTTGTAGCAATTTTGGGCAATGACTTTTTAGTAGCAATTTTGGCGACAACTTTTGCAGCAATTTTGGGCGACGATTTTTTGCAGCAATTTTTGCGATAACTTTTGCAGCAATTTTGGGTGACGACTTTTTACAACAATTTTGGCAACGACGTTTGCAGCAATTTTGGCGACAACTTTTTGTGACAATTTCTGCGACAATTTTTGCAACTTTTGCAACAATTTCTGCATCCATTTGCCCGTGACTGCCAAGTGACCGTTGCACTCTCCAATATTTGATTGTTGGAAGCCTTTTTCCACTCCACTTCAAAATTATTTTTCTTATTGCTGGTCAAGTGATCATTGTCATTTCAAATCTTTGATTGTTGCAAATTTGAAAATGACGCCAACAATACTACAATCCAAAGTACGCCATCCTCGAACACGCCAAATTCAAGAGTTCCTCATTAAGTGGCAGGGCCTTCCCGATGAAGATTCTACATAGGAAACAAAGTATTTTCTAGTCTTTTCCAGCTTTGAGGACAAAGCTTTTGAGGGAGGGAGCCATGTAACAATCCGAATAGTCATGTCGGTTCCTCAATGGTCATGTCCGTTCATTAATTCATTCATCTATTTATAAGTAGAAGTTTATTCAATTCATCATTGAATAACAATTATTTCCTATTGCGTATACCACAAGAGATTCCGCCCTCTCTAAGTGGCTATGAGGCTCCGCCCTCTCTAAGTGGCTTATAGGACTTTGCCCTGTTTGAGTGGCTTGATTTATTTGATTCATAGCATTATCCCGTATCTTGATTAATAATCGCATTTGATTTATTCGGAGTTTCCTTACATCAACCAATTTCCTTTAAGTAGTTCTTTGACATTAAGTGGTGTGCCAAGCTGATCTTGTTGATATACTACAACCTTGGTTTTATCTTATCTTTGTCGTAGAAGTTTTCTCGTCCACAATTGAAGCTTTTATATGTTTACAGCATGAAAATACCATATATGCCGATTCTGGTGTGTGATGCTTGAGTGATGTTCTTATTAGCTTATTATACCTCATTTTGATATTATGTTAATATTAAATCTTAGCTGATTCATATTTTTCATAAAAGGTGTAGTCCTACTACTTGTCTCATATCTTGCATTTGGTTGATGCAGGTATGGTAAGTGGCAATAGTGTCTCTTGTGTGAAGAACAACATGGAATGCATTCAGACCTGTTACATGGAGGTGATAGAAATTTAAAGTTTTTTTGAAACCTTTGTACACTCACATTGAAGCTCTCTTGATAGTAAATACTAATGTTAAGATGTATATATGAAATTTGAACCTTTGATATATAGTGTCAAACACTTTGTTCTCTATTGCTTCTTGTGAACCCATAAAGCAAATTACTAAGGTTCATGCATAAGATTTGAACCTTGCATCAAGCCTCACTCTCTATCAATTACTCTAAATTGCATGGGTTAAATGTTAAGGGTTACCAATGAAATTGGAACCTTGTCTATGATATGAAACTCCTCTTTTTCCGCATCCTATACATATTGATATTCACTACTTTAAAACAAAAACATATAAAAAATTAAATAGAAGAAATATTATGAACAAATTATTTCAATACATTATCTTTATTTATATTCTACCATTATCCCTTTATAGATAAGTAAACAATTTTACACTCTTCTAATATTCTAAAACTCTTCTAATCTCTTAAAACATAAAGACAAAATACAAAAATAATTATAGATAAAAAACATGGGAAAAAATATTATTAATATATGTTTAAAAAAATATTAAATAAATTTAAATATGAATTTGTCGAAATTTAACATTGAAAGGAAAAATACTATTAAATTGATATAAAGATTAAAAGGATAATATATACCTAAGATTCTCGCTGTCGCAATCAAGCCGTTGAAAAATTGCTTCATATGAGGTATGCTTCCAGAATCTACAGTTTTTTAACAATATGAAGAAATAATGGAAAGAATGGTTGACTATGGAGATACATATCATCAACCACAGTGTTGCCAATAGTCTTCCTAATTTAGTGCGAAAAGAAATGTCGCCATAACCCGTAGTCGTGAGGGAGATGACGGTAGCATAAATAGAATCCATCCAAGCATTTTCCTCTACCCAATGCATGATAGATACCCCAACACAAATACTTGTCCCTAATAGTAACAAAGCAACGAAAACTTTTCCATATGCTTCTAACCATGTTTTCTTTGTTCTTGTTGCTATGACTTTGTCTAATTTGATAAGAAGTGATCCGCAAAAGCTATCCACACATAATGCAATCACACAAGAATTAATGAGAACGTGAATGCATGTGAAAATTTTTGCGGAGGTGCTGATAGGGACAATATCTCCATAACCAACTGTAGATGCTGTAACCACTGTATAGTAGAAAGCATCTATAAGTATGTGTGTCTTTTTGAAGTTGAATTGATGAGGCTTGAATATGAAATATATTGTCACTCCAATGTAATAATATAACACTACAAAAAAAACAATTATAGTAAAAGTATACTGCCTCCACATTCCATTGGCGCCTTGTTGATGTGGAGATGAGGTGAGAGGTCTACGAGGGTGAGTTTTGATTGGGATTTTTCGATGGTCTTCAGGCAGACTTGAGTCAATGGAAGGAGATGACATGGGCTGAGATGGGTGAATTGAAGAAGATGACATTGATTCTTGATGTGGAAACAAGACGGTAGGTCCCGGAGGGTCAACTTGGATAGGGGTTCCTCAAGGTCTTATTGCTGGAGTGGGTGAATGGAAGGAGATGACACGAGTTCCTGAGGGTCTTCAAAAAATGTTTCCTGCATAAATTTACTGTTTAGATATCTATATTTTTATCTGCATAAATTCTTTAATCTGGTAAAAAATGAAATGAAATTTACGAAAATTGTAATAAAACTTGACTACTGAAGAAAGAGTTGCTAGATAATTTTACTGTTTAGATATCTATATTTTTACCTGCACACCCTGTTGTTGTTCTGAATAATGAGCTCTACTTTTGCAGCAACCAATCTCTATATGGAAGCCACACAATTGGTCCTCGTTTTCAGCCTCAAGGTCAGTGTGGGGTACCCAGTTGGTCACTTCTTCCAAGCAACATGCAAGATTTCAGGATTGATCAGTTTAAAACCAATAGTGGTTAGGATATGAAAAAAAAAGGCAAAAAAAAGAACAGATAGAAAACTATTTCCTTGATATTATTTCTTCCTTGAAAATTTCTACATTGATTTATAAGTTATTTGTGTTTTTTTTTAATTGATATGAATAATTTTTTTATCTAGAAACTCTTTTCCTGGCCTCCATTTTTTTTTATAATTCTTTTAAACAACGAGGAAGAGAAGACCAAGGCAGATTTTTTTTTTTTAACTTCAAAATAAACAATATTTTATATTAATTTTTTTTTATTTGTGTAATAAAAAAAAATTAAACCTATGTGATTCAAGGAGATATGGAGTGAAAATCCCACTAGGCAAGTTCCATGAGATTGCCATTAAATTCAGTATAATTTCTTTGATTCTGATACAAATATAATTAAATTTTTTGTCCACAGCCATATAGGTCTACGAGAGTAAAAAAAATGTTGACAGTGCACCAATTTCAAGAAAGACAGTTTTGACAGTGGTTCAAGAAAGACAGTTGTGACAGTGAGGCACACAACTGGAAAAATAATTGACTGAAAGATCTAGTGTCTCCTAGGAAAACTAAGGCAGAAAGATAAGACCAGTCTAGAGATAGGAAATATATATGATTTGTAAGGTGTTTTATGTTCTTTTAAATTAATATGAATAATACAGTTTTGTTGCCTTAAAAAAGAAAATTTTCTGTGTGAAAGATCAACTATCCAAGGTGGGCCCAGAACAGCACGGGAATCATAAAATAGCCACAAAATCTATAGATGTCTCCGGTGGAACATCATTAACTATTTAACTATATGATGGTTAGTATGCACATATACGGACTATCTATTGGTATATATTAATCATAGATAGAGGCATTTATGATCTCAATGCATATATAGTTTAGATCATTTGGTATTTTAGGTCTCTTTGTAGGCGAAGGAATGAGATATTTAGGGGGGGTGTATATCTTCCTATATATTCGGGTCTTGTTGGTCAAAGATTTGCCTTAGGTATGAAATATATCATTCATGCGCCCTAGACCCGACCAACATTGAAAGGCCGAGAGGAAGAAATGCCTCTCGTGCCAATCTCTAGAGATGGGCTGGTTCCCTTGCTATTCTAACTGGGGGGATTTGAGGATAGAGAACGGGAAAGAGATTAAATGACTGAAAGGAATGGGAAATATGGCCACAGGCCAGATAGAATAGGGGTGATGAACTAATAGCACGATAACTTAACTGTACGTCAAATCAAATAGCACTCAATATGGAAAACTAACAAAAATTAAAACTAGGCATCTAACATGCGTAATCTCCAGGTTTATTCCAGGGTTCACGTTTTATCACAAGCTAAATCCAGATATGAGAATTCAAGCCTACAGATAGAACAAAGAATTTAATAGAAAATAAGCAATAGAAGACATACACACAAATAGAAGTGAGCCAGACATTCTCTGTATTGATAGCAGAATTCGAGTTACAACAAGCTTTTAGCAAACATCCATCATTTTACAATAAAAGAGCAGGCTTATATAGGGAATTCTGCCATTTGAAACATTAAAAGCACACCCATAATACATTGTGGTGGCAAAGAAGATAAGAACTGGGGGATAAACACTCATCAAACAGTAACCAGGCATGGGCCGAAATTGATGACTCCCTAGAATGCAGCTGCACCCCTTCAATGCTCTGCGTTTAATCAGATAAGGATGAGTAGTGTCTGTTGTTGAGGAGCATTTATGAGGGAGTCCTGATCGAAGTGGGGAGAGCTGGATTGAAAACAGGCATGCTATATGCAAGCTTTACCCGTGTTTCGTTGTTTTTTGGCCCGAAACGGGCTTGCGTTCCTTAGCTGTAGCGAAACAACTTGCCATTTTGGGGGGGGCCAATGTAGGCGTTGAAAGGTGAAAGGTTGAAGCACTGCTGTCTAGAGCGAAAGAGCCTTGCGCTTGAGGACTTGAGCGAAGCTTTTTGGAGCTTTGGAAGGCTCGTTGGCGTTGAAAGGTCAAACGCCGGAGCGCTGCTTAATGGAGCGCAAGCGCCCCTCGTTGGGAAGTGGAGCGCAACAAGCTGTAGTCTCGGGAGGGGTGCGGGTGTTTGAAAAGTCAACAGGGAATACACTGGTTCCTCCTCCCAAAATGCTTTGCGCTTGGCATATATAAAAAAAAGGCGAAACTACCTAGCCTAGGAAGACACGCTGATGTTTGAATGGTCAAAGGACAAAGCGCAATTATTAGGTGCGAAATGGGCTTGCGCTGGGAAAGTGGAGCGCAATAGCCTTGCAACACTTAGTGATTTTTCATTGAAGACGGCTACTGCGCTTTAAAAAGTCAACAGACCTTGCGCTCCGTATTAGCTGCGAATTTGCGTGGCGCTCAGGGACGAGCGAAACACCTTGGCACTCCACTCTCATCCTCCTCGGATACTGCGCCGTGCCTTGAAAAGTCAAAGGAGGAAGCACACCTTTTAACCCCGAATTGGCCCTGTGCTCCTCAACTTGAGTGAAACAGCTTTGCGCTTGGAGACAACGAAACACTTTCAGCTACACTTAGCCATTTTTACATTAACGCTTGGTGCTGCGCTTTGACCAGTCAACCTGTGTTGCGCTCCTAAGGAAAGGCACAAAGGAGTTGCACCTTGTTGGCAGCGCACAACGGCATTCCGCTCACTTGACAGTGCGCCAAGGTATTGCGCTTACCAAGAATATTTCCCTGAAGCCAAGCTTCACTGCTTTTTGGCCTTAAACAAGCCTGGGCTCTTCTTCGCCTTCAAAACCAACCTGTACCCGAGGACATGGCACGAATCACCCTCGCTCTAAAAAAGAGAAAGCCTTGTACAATAAGTAAACAGAAACAACTGCACACTGCTTTAGGCGTTGCAAAAAGATTTTGACAGTAAAATGTAGGAGAGAGAAAAATGCATTATGAATAATGAGAACTGAGTTTCTAAGAAGCAGAAATTATTGGACATCAAAATGCACAATGTTGCAGAAATGTCAACATCTCTGGCGGCTCGCAGGGAAATTGAGCTCGCCTCAATGTCGAAATTCCAGGCCTTATTCGTTGGGCTCAGACTCACTATTGTTGTCTCTTTTTGAATGCTTGTTGTCGGCAGTAGAATCTTTCCATAACTTCTTCCTCCTCTACGTGGTCACCGTCTTGCTCTTCTTTGCCTTTGTCCCCATCTCCCTCGCCTTGGGGTTCTTGGGCTTCGCCTTGGTGTTCATCTCCCTAAGCTTGAACCTCCTCCTGCGCCTGAATTTCTTCTTGCGCCTGGACTTCTTCATGCTTCTGGGGAGGCTCAGGTGGTGCGAGATGTGCTTGAATTTGTTCATAAGTTGCCTGGACTAGGGCCTAGTCGTCTTTGTTGATCGCGTCTTTGGAGCTCCCTTATCAGGTATCAGAAGGTTTCTAGCTGGTGAACGTCAAAATAATTAAAACTCTCGCTAAGGTCCACTAGACAAGCTTCCATCCGCACGAATTTGGCCGCATAATGCATCACATGAAGTTCGGTAATTGGCTCCTCTTAGCTGTCAATCTCAGAAGTATCATTTTCAAAGGTGTCCCATACTGATTGCAACTCTTCTTTTGCCAGAATACGGTCTCCCTCGTCAGTGAAGCCGGGGAAACCGATCTGGGGAAACCGATTTGTGCTAGTCTCGAAGTACATTAGAGAAAGCTCCATTTCTTTCTCAAACATGTCTATCGGACTCCGCGCCTTTCGAGTTGCTTTTGCCTTTTTAAAGCAATATTTCAGCGTTACACTCACAGTTGACAATGACCGAGCAAGCTCGCACATCGGAGAAGCTCGAGGCCCATTTTTTTTAGGGTTTGTGCCTTCATAGCAAGCTCTAGCCATTGGTCAGTGTCCCTCTCGACATCTTCTACGATGGAAGAGCCGTGGGAGACCGACTGCTTGGCCTCCCAGATGAATGTCAGGAGGGTTTGTACCAAAGGGGCGGGTCGGACCAGTCCGAGGCCTCTTCGCAACGTTTTGGGGCACAGGTGCAGCAGGAGCGCTCCTCTTCTTTGGAGTGGCCTCCTTTTCTAGGAGCGGCTGCTTGCCCTTACCCTTGACAAGTGGCACTTGGCTAGCATGTTGTTCCGGTACTGCCGCCGCGTCTTCAACCCTATTGGGGCTTTGGGTACTCCTAGGCACAATGTTGGCGAAGAAGACGGGCCGGTAGGTTTCATAATACTTGTCAAATGCCTCGGAGAAATTTTGATCTAATACAAGCGTTGGGTCGGATGCTCCCTTCCCATTGTGGACCCTCATGATCCACCAGTTCGCGATTTTCTCATCTGACCATTCCGGCACTTTGTTTTTTATCGCCTTGAACACTTCGTCGTCAGGGTCGTGTGTCGGGTTCTGTGCAGGGTTGTACTCGGCCTCCATTGTGTAGAACTCATGCCACGGGGGGAAGGACACCATCCTTTCCACGTGCCATTCTAGGTCAAGCCCGGAGGGGTTATTGCGTTGCGCCTCGATGTCCGAGCACGGACAACAGTGAAAGCTCTTTGCCCTGATCTTGTCTCTGAAAACATTTAGCGGGTCGTACCTCCACCGCTGAGGAAGGTCAATCAGACCAAACTCGTACAATGTTACCGCCAAAAAGGCGTTCTGCCCGTTGATCGATACTTTGATGTCGCCGAGCTCGAAAGGCCAAGGGCAGGTGTGTTGCTTTCTTCGTCCTTTGTCGTACGTATCATCGGCGAAGTCACACTGACGGGCGACTTCGAGGGCGAATAGGTATTCAGTTGTGTAGTACGGCAACAAGAAGGGTTTGCCAGTAAACCCGAAGATTCGCACAACAAGGCCTTGCGTTAGCTGAAAAACGTCACCGAGCAGCCCTTGTACCACATAGTCTCTCATCCCCCTTGGAACTCGCTCGTAGACACCATATATGATTTCCAAGGCCGGGCCGAGGAATTCTCTGTTGAAGTTATAGTATGACTCGCATCTTGACAGACTTGGGAGTCCACTGCTAAACGGGGAGCGCCTTGCCTTCCTTGTTGGTGCGGTTCTTAGCGATGAAGGCGAAACGACTGTGCATGTGGTAGAAGAAGTACCACACCATGAACGAGCAGCTTCGAAACGCCATGCTCTGCCCGCTTTGCACTCTGCACAGCTGGATATGCAGCTGCCGCGACACCCAGTCTGCCCAGTCGAAAAAGACAGGCTTCACTCCCTGCGCCACGACATCGGGAGAATAGAATTCTCCATGAGATATACACTCGGCAATCGATACCTGCCAGTTATACACTTGGGCGTCCGTGGAGAGCCCGGTGATCCATGCCAGCATGGAGTAGAGGTCGGGATTTTTGAACCTCCTCAGGGATTTGGGGAGTTCTAGCAAAGTTTTGGGCGTTGGCTTCTCCGTCAGCTGAGCTTCCATAAACTGCCTCATCTGCACTGTGTTGGTGTATCTCTCATTTTGCTCAGTGCTGTTAATTTTTTTGATAGTAAAATCATCAGGAGGCCCTTGCCCACAGGCGAAAGCCTCGCGAACTTTTTCGGCAGAGATGGAGAACAACCTTTTCTCTTTTGCATTTCGGACTGACCTAGTCTTGGGGTCGTAAAATTTGGTGATTGCACAAATTAGCTCCGGGCAAGGGTGCACAGGTGCACGGAGTACAGGTAGGAGTGGTAGGCGATTGTCCGATTGCTCCCGTAGACACCTTAGTCATCATGAGTTCAACATCCCCACGAAGCTTCTCTATGCTTGTCCTGGTGAGGACACAGTCCCGGATTTTACTCAATCCGTCTTCAGGCGGAGGTGGCGGTGGTTTTTCCTTCTTTTCTTTTTTTGCTTTTGCTCGCCCTCCGCCGATTGTGGAACCTTCTCCCTTTTCTGCTCGGCGCTCTTCTTGCCCATCTTCACTGACCAATCGTCCAAGCGCTCGCTCAAAAAATCACAGCGCCCTGCTGATGTTAAGCTCTCACCTCTTACCAGCAACAATCACTCTCTGAACTCCGACAATGGCGAATAGCGCAACAACTTAAGGGTTTCTCTAGGTATGCTTGAGGTGTAGTGATGGCCTTCTTATAGGGTTGCATCTTACCCACCGTATTAATGGCGTTGGTGCGGGATTAATGCTTGGAGTGATTTAGGAGCAAGGGTGGAAGATCTTCTGCATGGTGACCAATGGCGGAGCGCACATCCCAATGCCAACTAACAGTGTGGGTCGTAATCCTCCTTGAAAGACGAGACGCATCGCTTTCCTGAAAACTTGTTTCATGATCCAACGGACCTCGGGATTGCCAAGCCTTACCTTGAGTTGCGTGCTTGAGCATCGGAGAAAGCGCCCTGCGCTTTGGAGCGCGCAAGCCCTTTCGCCTTAATAACGCCTTCATTATTCCTTAGGGGCTAAAAATGGCTCTCGCCCCAAAGGGAGAGCGCGAAGCCCCTTCGCTCTTGAAAAGCCCGAAACGGAGATGCGCTCCTAGACTGAGGCGAAACAACTCAGGAACCTTGGGAGGAGCGCCAGTGTTGACAAGTCAATGAGCAATGCGCTGCTTTTTCCTTCGCAATTGCCTTGCGCTCTTGAATTTGGGCGAAACGCCTTTGGGGTGTGCTTAACTTTTTTCCTCGAAGCTGGCGCTGCGCGTTGAAAAGTCAACGGGCGAAGCGCACCTTCTAGCCTCGAATAGGCCCTTGGCGCCCAAAGTGCAGCGAAAATGCTCGACATAGGGAGATGTGCTGGCATTGAAAGGTCAAATGCCGAAGCGCTCATTTTTTCAGCGAATTGGCCTTGCATTGGGAAACAGAGCGAATTGGCTTGGCGTTGGGAAACAGAGCGAAACACCTTTGCCCACACTTAGCGTTTTTCATTGAAAGAGGCGTTGCGTGTTGAAAAGTCAACGGGAGTTGCGCCTAAGGCAGGCCTCGAAAAGGCTTTGCGCATCCAAACTGTAGCGAAATTGCTTTGCGCTGGGTAGTAGAGGCGCAACGTCTTTTGACTTTGACTTTTAGCCTTCTTTGAACCATGATGGCACCGTTCTTCGAAAAACAAAGCATTTTCGCTCGATTTACCTTCGAAAAGGCATTGCGCTTATCAGCTGGGTGAAATGACCAGGGCGCACTTACGTTTTATCCCCCGAAGGTGGGTTTTGTTGCTGCTTAGCCAGAACAGGCCTGCGCGTTACCTCTATCTTTTGCCTTTACCTCTTAGAGCTTTGAGACACAACTTTGATCTTATGAGGGAGGGAAACCCCCTCCTTCCGAACTACGGGGCGCTTTGAAACTGCGACATTATTCTTGCCTGGGAATGATGAAACGACGGACCTGATGCCCTTGCAAACCTGTCACTCCTGAGCGCTGGAAACTGCTATTTTTCTTTCTATCCTTGGCTCAACAAAAGGACACAAACGGAACTGAAATAAAACAACTGGATTCCTCGGAACCCCCTTGCCAGCTAGGATTCTGGCCCAAAAACTGCGCTACTGATAGCGCGAAAGGGGGTGAAGAGACTTATACTCCGGGAAAAGCAAATATGCATAAGCAAATAAGGAAAATAAAAATATATATAGCCTGATAAAACTTTTCATACTACCTCTCACTGGTAGTACGCCTTCAGATGAAGGCCATTAACTGATAACGGAAGAGTAAACCCGTTCAGATCTTGCAGGGTGAAAGAGTTCACCGGATGGACCTGAGAAACCCGAAACGGACCCTCCTAGAATGCGTCAAATTTGTCATGATTTCCGGGCTTGGACTTTTTCTCATTCCATTTTAGCACCAAATCGCCAACCTGGAAGGTCCGATCGGAGGTCTTTTTGCCGAACCAATTTTTTGTGGTGACGACATGTTTCATGAAAGCCTCATAGGCTTTCTCTCTTTCCTCCTCCAACTGCAACAGTTGGGCAATCCTGATGCTGATAGGGTCAAACTCTTCGTCTCCACCGTCCAACGATCGGAGAGACTGCAACGCGGGCAACTCAATATGCGCAGGGAGCACTGCTTCTTTCCCGTACACCAGGGAATATGGGGACGTCTTGATGGATTTCTTAATGGAAATTCGGTCAGCCCATAATGCAAAGTCCAGAAGCAGATGCCAGCTCCGCTTATTGTCTTCCAATGTCCTCTTCAGGATCCTAAGCAAGTTTTTATTTGTAGACTCCGCCAAACCATTGCCCTGCGGGTAATAATTAGACGAAGTTTTCAGGTAGATAGCATACTTACTTGCGAATGCGCACATTTTGGCACCAATGAAATGAGAGCCATTATCTGTTACTATCGCATCCGGGATCCCGAAACGAGTTATCAGCCCTTCCAAGAAGGCGATGACAACATCCTGGTTAGCCTGCTTGGTGGGCACTGCTTCTGCCCACCGGGTAAAATAGTCTGTGGCCATCAAGATATACTTGTGCCCTGCGGAAGAATTGGGCTCTATTATCCCAATGAAGTCTAAGCCCCATTGCTGAAATGGAGCCTCGACCTGAATCGGGTGCAGAGGCAGAGAAGCATTCCTGGTGCGGCCGACATACCTTTGACATTTGTCGCACTTCTGGCTAACACTGAAGGAATCAACAAAAATGGTGGGCCAATAATAGCCCGCTTTTATTATTTTCAAGGCCATAGGCCTTCCCAAAAAATGGCCCCCGGACATTCTAGAATGGAATTCATCTAAGATTTTCTCTTTTTCTGTCCCCTGACACATCTCAAGAGGACACCGTCAATGTTTTGATGAAACAATCTGCTGGGTAACAATACGTATCTGCAGGCTTGAAGCCTGAACCTCCTCCTCTGCGAAGAGTTGAGGTTAGAAGGGCACCGTCCCGTGCTGAAGTACTCCACTAAGTCTTCTGTCCAATCTCTGCCGGATGAAGACCGATTTGCAAGATTGCTCTCTTGCGCCGGATCATCCCATTGGCAAGTTGTCACCTCGGATGCGGCACTCCTGGCAAGCTCTTGGCATAAGGCTCGGCCACGGACCAGTTTAGTGGGCCGGACCTCTATGTCAAACTCTTGGATCTTGGAGATCCAACCTGCCCTCTTATTGCCGAGTTCGCCTTGGATGATGAAGTTTCTAACGTCCGGGTGTATCACGTACACTATCGTCTTACTCTGGGAGACGAAATGACGAAACTTCTTCAGCGACCGCATCACCGCATGGACTTGTCTTTCAATGAAATTGAACTTTTCCTCATGCGGGAGGATAACTTGACTCAGGAACGCAATTGGCCGCTCGTCCCCGTCCTCGTTTTTCTGGGTAAGGACAGCTGCGTAGCTCTCCGGCTCTCCGACAACGTAGAGGATAAAATCCTTGGAGTAGTCGGGGTTCACCAGAACGGGGGCCTGGGCGATTCTCTCTTTTATCTCTTTGAATGCCCGCCTTCTCTCCTCGGTCCATTGGAACTCAACATCCTTCTTGAGGAGTTCCGTCATCGGCTTGACTACCTGGGCGAAGTCGGAAATGAATTTCCGAACAAAATTAATCTGCCCGAAGAAGGATTGGAGGCCCTTCTTGCTTGCTGGCAGAGGTAGCTTGAGGAGGGCTTCCGCCCTGGTAGGATCTATAGCTAGTCCCCTTTTCGAGATGACGTGGCCCAGGAGCTTACCTTCCTTAACCGCGAAGATTGACTTCTTCGGGTTTATCGAGATCCCGAATTCCCGACATTTCTCAAACACCTGTCGTAAATGTAGACCGTGTTCTTCCCTTTTGTGGGAAAAAACAGTCATGTCATCAAGATAAATAACAATGATGCGATTGAGCAACTCACCAAAGGCTAAGTCCATTGCTCTCTGGAAAGTTGCGCCAGCGTTTGAGAGGCCGAACGACATGCGCTGGTATGCGAAGGTGCCCCACTTGGTGGTGAAGGCGGTCTTGAACTGGTCTTCATCTTTGACCCAGATCTGATTATACCCTGAAAAGCCATCCAACAGAGAGAATCTCTGCGCTCCTGCCACTACATGAAGTATTTGGTCAATTTGGGGCAGTGGATAATGATCCTTCAGCAAAGCCTGATTAAGGTTCCGAAAGTCTACGCAGAGGCGGATGTCTCCATTCTTCTTCCGGACTGGGACAAGATTCGCCACCCAAGAAGAGTGCTTGATGGGATATATAATTTTTGCCTCGAGCATCTTCAGGAGCTCGACCTTCATCAACATCTCTATCTTTGGATTGACAGGCCTTTGCTTTTGCCTGACAGGTTTGACTCCTTCCTGGAGCTCGATTGTATGCTGGAAGACATCCTTGTCATACCCCTTCAGGTCGCGGTAGCTCCAGGCGACAATGTCCGGATATTCTTTACAGAGGGTTCTGATTTGCTCTATTTCCAGTGGTGTGCAATCAGTTCCCACTTTAATCGTTTTCCCGGACTCCAGTTCAAGCTCTTCATACTCTCTCGCATCCACCTTAATCTTGTGGGGGAGAGACCTGTCATCCTGGTCGAACAAACTTTCAAGGGTGATCAAGCCCTTAGGGAGGTGGTTGTTCTTCAGCTGAATTAGGCCCTCATATTCTTCTTCGTCGAGGGCTCTTTCTTCGATATTTCCTGCTTCATCAATCAAAAAATTGACGATCTGCTCGTCACTGTCAAAAACCTGCCAATGAATGTTTTTGTCAGGCACCGAGGGCCTATAGATCACCCTCACTGCCTTTGGCTTTTGCATTATATTCTCGGCAGGGGAGCACCTGGCTCCAATAGACGCTAAAACGTCGGCATGCTTGTTCCGCTCCCAGGAAATGGATTGAATGTTGAGAGCTGAGAAGGACTCAAGCAGATCCCATACCTTATTACGGTATGCTTTTAAATAGTGTTGCTTGGCAACACACTTATTCGTCACTTGGTTACAGATCAGCTCTGAATCGCCGAAGATCTGCAACTGCTTTATTCCGAGTTTCTCCGCCTTTCGTAACCCCAAACACAGGGCTTCATACTCAGCGACATTATTTGTACAGCTCCACGCGAGCCTGTACGAGTAAGTCTTCTGATTTTCGAATGGAGAGACGAGGACAACTCCTGCTCCAACGCCGTTCTTGCATCGGGCGCCGTCGAAGAAGAGCTTCCATAGTTGATCGTCCATGGGGTCTGCGTCACTCGGGACCTTAGCCTTTTCAGGCTTGGTAATCGAGTAACACCCGATGTCCGATTCTATCATAGCGTTAAAATCGCGCATAGAGAACTCATCCTCTATGCGGAGCTCGTCAAGAGCTTCCTCCATCAGCTCTACCTTTTCTTCTACTTCCTCTACTTCGTCAACGATGTTGACTGAGTCCATGGGTTTTTCTGCATCCTGGATCCTTTCAATGTGAAAGGTAGAGGGCTTTTCATTAAAAATTTTGATCCTCCTTCCTCTGAAGGGGATCTCCAGGTGCGAATAATCGAGAGATAGATAGCCTCCAAGCTTGGCAGTGAATTCCCTTGATAAGCACATGCTAAAATAGGGCTCCAAGTCTACTACCACAACTTCTTGAATCACTGTGATCTGCGACATCTTGTGCAGCACGATCGGGATGTCCTTGATGACCCCCACTGTCTTAACTGGAGTTCCATCTAGTTGAAGCACTCCAGGACTGCTCCTGGTGTACTCCATGCCCATGATTTCGCATACAGCCTTGGGCATTACAGTGGTGGCAGCGCCAGAATCAACCATGCAATTATGCACGACCCACCCCTCCATCCTGAGGGATAGATAAAATGGTGACGACCTGTTCTTCCCGGTGGCGGAGGTAGTCAGCGGCTGTGTCAAGACGGTCTGAGTTGGCCTCCCCTTGCCCTTAACGGACTTGAGGGATTCTTGCAACAGGTCGACCTGACCAGGCAGTTGAAGCGCGTCAAAGAGGCTTACCTTAGCTGGAGTCTTCCTTAATTCTTCGACGATGTTGTATGCTCCAGCACCAGACTCACCTCCCTCCTTAGCAGTTTCGTACCGGGTCCGGTACTGCTGCGTTGCTTCCACTCTCTGGCGCTTGGTCAGCGAGGGGTATCTTAGCTTTTCCCTCGCCTGATCCCTTGCTTCGGTTTGGGGTTGAGAGGTTGAAGCTTGCGGCTGAGGGGTTCTCACTTTTGCCCTTGGAGGGAGGTAGTCTCTTAATCGAGCAGTGTCCGCCGGCTCTGATACTTGAACTGGCTCCTTTTCTGGTGGCGTGGGTGCCTTCTCACTTGGCAGTTTGGGATTAGCAGGCACCTTGAATGGCTCCATCTGAACCGGATCGACCTCAATTGGCTTCTTGCCCGTCCTCATCAGAACGGAGACCTGCTCGACAGGGGGAATCATGAAATTACGATCAGTTTCCCTTATCATATTTACCTGTCCGCCAGGTGCGCTTTCTGCAAGTGTCTGCACATAGTTCAGATGAACCATGCAAGTTTCTTCGCCATGCGGGTCATTGCAGGTGGAGCACCAGTAAGCTCTACCGGATGAACCAGCTTCTTCGCTTTCTAACATCGCCGAGTTTCTCTCATGAGCTCTACCGGTGGGAGCAGCTTGCTCCCTAGTGATCGGAGGAGGAAATCTCCTTGGCTGATAGCTTTGATCATTCTGCCTCCTCATGACGGTCATCTCGTTCGCAATCGTTTTCACATATGCACGCAAATCCTGCAACTCTTTGACCTGATCCGCATTTAAGGCTGCCTGAGGTGCGGGCGCGGGTAATGGCAATGGTGCCAACGGTGGAGGCAATGTCGGATATTGAGGAGGAGCTGGAAGCTGAGGAGTGGCAGGTGCTTGATACTGAGGAGTAGGTACCTGAAATTGCGGAGTGGGTACCGCTTGATTCTGTGGATTGGGGTTCCACGGTTGATTGGGGTACATCGGAGATGTAGGTGGAGCAGATGCACTGGGATACATGTTCTGCGGGAAATCTGGGTAAATCGGCATGGTCGTCTTTGGAGGCAACTTGTCGATAGCTACTAAGTCAGCTTCAGCCTTCTGGGCCTGCTCGTATAAAGCAGGGAAAGTGTTGATATTAGCATGCCGGATGCTCATGCTTATATCCGAATGAAAAGCTCTTAAGTAGTAGAAGGTCGCTTGCTCCGGGGTAGGCCGAAGGCCGGGAGTGACTCTCTGCCAGGTTCGAGCGAACCTGACATTGAAGTCAGCTATCTCCTCTTGAGGGTGCCTCTGGATTGTTGTGAACTGATGCAACAGTGAGAATGGGTCTGCTACTTCATTGAACCCTTTAATCAGTTGCTCTGCTAACTGGTCCCAGGAATTGATGGTGTCGGCCGGAAGCGACCGGTACCAGTAGAGGAGCTTACCTCTAAGTGAGAGCACTAGCAGCTTCACCATGACGTCTTCCGCCGTGATTTGGTGGATGGTCGCCAGCGCAACGACGTATTGGACGTGCTCGTAGGCGGTCTTTCCTGTGTCGTCGAATGTGGGTAGAGCCTTCAGCGCTGCAGGCGACACTTGATTCTGAGCCTGTAGGGCAAGCGGCCCCGAATGATTCCAGGCGGGGAACTGCCTGGGCGGAGCTTGCTGCACCATTGGGTCTAGGCGGAGTTGGTTGAGCCGGAGGAGTTGGTAGAACTTGCTGAACCGGAATAGTCGGAACACTCGGAACACTTGGTTGAACGTTCGGTTGAACCGGAGGATTCTGATGATCCGGAGAATTCGGAGGATTTGGGGGCAAGCTAGTTGTTGTGCTATCGGGAGTTGGAGTCCGTGAAGCAACAACAACTTCTTGCGAAGATGTCCCGTCTAACGGGATATTCGACCGGACCACTCTAGGATGCTCTCCCAGAGCGTCGATGTCAAGCTCGAAGAACTCGATTTCTTCTTCTGTATTTCTAGCTCTCCATCTCGTGTGCATGAAGGCGGGCTTTTAAACTGGTCTTCGAGATTCGGAGGTGTCTGAGTTCAGCTGAGTCGCCAGATGTTCGGATTCGACAGCAATAAGATGAACATCAACTTCTTAATACTGCTTTTGAAGTGGAACGTTTGGGTCCCACCGGGCGTGCCAGAAACTGTTGGTCAGAGATCTGCCTTAGGTATGAAATGGTCTATTCATGCGCCCTAGACCCGACCAACATTGAAAGGCCGAGAGGAAGAAATGCCTCCCGTGCCAATCTCCAGAGATGGGCTGGTTCCCTTGCTATTCTAACTGGGGGGATTTGAGGATAGAGAACAGGAAAGAGATTAAATGACTGAAAGGAATGGGAAATATGGCCACAGGCCAGATAGAACAGGGGTGATGAACTAACAACACGATAACTTAACTGTACGTCGAATCAAATAGCACTCAATACAGAAAACTAACAGAAATTAAAACTAGGCATCTAACATGCATAATCTCCAGGGCTATTCCAGGGTTCACGATTTATCAGAAGCTAAATCCAGATATTAGAATTCAAGCCTACAGATAAAACAGAGAATTTAATAGAAAATAAGCAATAGAAGACATACACACAAATAGAAGTCCAGAGTTAGAGCCAGACATTCTCTGTATTGATAGCAGAATTCAAGTTACAACAAGCTTCTAGCAAACGTCCATCATTTTACAATAAAAGAGCAGGCTTATATAGAGAATTCTGCCGCTTGAAACATTAAATGCACACCCACAAAACATCGTGGTGGCAAAGAAGATAAGATTTGCAAGGAGAAACACTCATGAAACAGTAACCAGGCATGGGCCTAGAACTGATGACTCCTCGAAATGCAGCTGCACCCCTTCAATGCTCTGACAGTTTTAGCTTGCTGGCGCTGCCTCCTCACTTGCTGGAACCGCCTCCGTGAAAGATAGGATCCTGAAATCCTAGAAGCGACGAGTCTGGAAGGTTCCCAAACCAACTGCGTTTAATCAGATAAGGATGAGCCGTGTCTGTTGTTGAGGAGCATTTATGAGGGAGTTCTGACCTAAGTGGGGAGAGCTGGACTGAAACAAGCGCGCTAGATGCAAGCCCTACCCATGTTTCGCTGTTTTTTGGCCCGAAACGGGCTTGCGCTCCTCAGCTGCAGCGAAACAACTTGCCATTTTGGGAGCAATGCAGGCGTTGAAAGGTCAAAGGCTGAAGCGTTGTTGTCTAGAGCGAAAGAGCCTTGTGCCTGAGGACTTGAGCGAAGCTGCCTAGAGCTTTGGAAGGCGCGCTGACGTTGAAAGGTCAAACGTTGGAGCGCTGCTTAATGGAGCGCAAGCGCCCTTCGCTGGGAAGTGGAGCGCAACAAGCTGCAGTCTCGAGAGGGGTGCAGGTGTTTGAAAAATCAACGGGGAATACATTGCTTCCTCCTCTGAAAATGCTTTGCGCTTGGCATATATAAAAAAAAAGGCGAAATTGCTTAGCCTAGGAAGACACGCTGATGTTTGAACGGTCAAAGGACAAAGCACAGTTATTAGGTGCGCTGGGAAAGTGGAGCGCAACAGCCTTGCAACACTTAGTGATTTTTTCATTGAAAACGGCTACTGCGCTTTGAAAAGTCAACAGACCTTGCGCTCCCTATTAGCTACGAATTTGCTTGGCGCTCCACTCGTCCTCCTCGGAAATTGCATTGTGCCTTGAAAAATCAAAGGACGAAGCGCACCCTTTAACCCCGAATTGGCCCTGCGCTCCTCAACTGGAGCGAAACAACTTTGGGCTTGGAGACAGAGTGAAACACTTTCAGCTACACTTAGCCATTTTTACATTAACGCTTGGTGCTGCGCTTTGACCAGTCAACCTGTGCTACGCTCTTGAGGAATGGCGTAAAGGAGTTGCGCCTTGTTGGCAACTCGCCAAGGCATTGCGCTCACTTGACAACTCGCCAAGGCATTGCGCTTAGCAAGAATCTTTCCCTGAAGCCAAGGCATTGTGCTGACCAAGAACCTTCTCCTGTTTGAGAAGAAATGAATTTGATTATCGAATAGCAGTTCGAAGTGCTACGATGCCCGCTTTGTTTCACTCAATGAAGAGTTCGGAAAGACAGGTAAAGGAGTTTAATTGAGACTATCTAACCATTACCTGCTAGCTTTTAGCACAAGCAGTAGGCAAGCAGGGGTAGAGAGCTCCTTGTTGCCCTTCGGCAACAGCGAGCATACTTAGCGAACTGGCAAATTTGCAGCACCGTATTGATTGATCAATATGTATCTCAGGGGGGGGGCAGTGAATAAGATCATGGTGGTGGTGGGGAGGAGAAGGGGATTGCTAAAATGACCTTTTATCCCTATAATATAGCTATATTCTATAGCTAAGGTGGGGTGTATTCAAAATTACAAGAGTCTCGAGGAACCCATTGCATTAAGTTTCTCAATGGTTCATGCACTAGTCATAGGCCGGTTCAAAGAACAAAAGTCTTGAACGTATATGAAATTTTATTATCCATTGTTCCTTAGTAGCTCAGTGGTAGAGCGGTCGGCTGTTAACTGATTGGGACAACACATACTCATTGAAAATGATGCTCCTGCATGGATCGAATTCAGAAGAACTATGTAAAGGAGCTGATGAAAGGTAAATGAGATATTTTTACCTATCTATCTATGCTCTAAGTAATGGATTTATCAATTTATCCCTAGGCATTAGTGATAGACCTAGGTGATTTTATTATTGAAGATAACCATATATTCCATATAGTAGCCTCATATGGAACCATAACGTACCCATAATACCAGTGATAGTTCCCTTGGATAGTTCCATATCATTTACAGTGCCATAACTAACCATCTTTTTTTCCTCCGCTTCCTCGCCATTACCTCCCATAGTTAATGAATCTTATCTGGTATGGATAATTGTTATATGCTCTAGTACTAACGGTAGGGATAAGCATTCTTCTCTTCTTATGACTAGATCCAATCCCCAGCCATTCAAGTAGTTATTTTGTATGATAGTTGGAGTTTACGAAGATCAGATAGTTTATTTCATTAGTTCGGAGATTCTTTCTATTAACCCACCACCTACCTTTGCTCATTTTTTGCATGTATGATAGTAACTTCATACATTTTTTCTTTTGCCTCCCCGCTGTTGGGCCCCAATGACTAATATATGAACTGGGGTACACAGTTTTCACTGATTGTGCATGCTTTCACTCTTGTACATGGGGAATGGGACTCAATCATCTTACTGCGGATTCATAAACTGTTTGATCTCACCCATATGACCATCTAGTTTTTTGATCGGAATGAAAAATCCATATTCATCCCATTCACTTGTTTTTTCCTTCTTTCTTCTAGAAAGAGGGTAAAATCGAGCTCATATTCCAACGGATCACACGAGTGAAAGCATGCACAATCAGTGAAAACTGTGTACCCCAGTTCATATATTAGTCATTGGGGCCCAACAGCGGGGAGGCAAAAGAAAAAATGTATGAAGTTACTATCATACATGCAAAAAATGAGCAAAGGTAGGTGGTGAGAAATACCAAGATATAAAAAAGATTAGTGAAAAAGATCAACCTCTTTCCAGATCAGAGATGTTTCCATCAAAAAGGGATGACAATAAGGACTTGTCATTGGTAGGGATGATCAAGCAGTACTTCCCCAGAACCCCGATCTAGAGTATGTTTCTATCTACTGGAAAAAAGAATGACTATCCAGAACGAAGTAATCCTTTACACAGTTCCCCCTCTCCCACAAAAAAATAGTTGATAGTTGATTCCCTAGAACAGATAGTATAGTATCGTTCTCTTATTCTCTAGAACTTGGAAATGATGCTCCTGCATGGATCGAATTTATAAATTCCCGTATTTTCATAGTAAATCTATAGTGGATTAAATAATTGTTTCTGTGGCTGTATAGAAAAATGGTTGGTGTACTATCGTACATAGTTATACAGCCACTGTTATATCTTATTATATATCTAATCCTGTGTCTATATGATGATATGAGAAACATGTCATCTGGGTTTAATTAAAT
This sequence comes from Wollemia nobilis, assembly GCA_028583015.1. Lineage (NCBI taxonomy): Eukaryota > Viridiplantae > Streptophyta > Pinopsida > Araucariales > Araucariaceae > Wollemia > Wollemia nobilis. Next base: position 86,997 of record JAQPPZ010003287.1, on the reverse strand, counting down.
TAAAGTGCTAACGGTAGGGACGCCGGAGTTTAAGACTTTACTGTATTAATTGGAACCCAAACCTATCTATCTATGAAATATCTTTTAAATTAACATGAATAATACAGTTTTCTTGCCTTAAATGAAATACCTCGATGGACGGGTTAGACTGAATTAGCACCAGGTTTGAATTAACAGGCGTCCTTATCGTACAATGTTATACAGCCACTGTTATATCCTATTATATATCTAAACCTGTGTCTATTTGATATTATGAGAAGCATGTCATCTGGGTTTAATTAAATTAAAGTACTAACGGTAGGGATGCCTGAGTTTAAGACTTTACTGTATTAATTGGAACTCATACCTTTCTATCTTTGAAATATCTTTAAAATTAACAGGAATAATAAAGTTTTCTTGCCTTAAAGAAATGAAATTATGTACATCTTTAGAGATAAGAACATAAACTTATGAAAGAGTTTTTCTATACCACACATCTTGACATAAAAGCAGATAATACCTTAATCTAGTAGTTCTATAGTAAGAACGTATACATATCCACCATATGATCTGGCCTTTCATATTTACCATCTATAGATGTACTATCGTACTTGACCCGGACAGATTTATAAAATATGATCAAATGGTTTAATTATTTCCTTTTAGACCTCATATGGATACTATGTCAGGAGCTAATTTTAATCATGGTTAATTATTTGTTTTTTCCTTCGATTCCTGTGGAACTATTGCTTATATATCTAAACCTGTGTCTATTTGATGATATGAGAAACATGTCATCTGGGTTTAATAAAGTAAAGTACTAACGGCAGGGACACCGGAGTTTAGACTTTACTGTATTAATTGGAACTCATACCTATCTATGAAATATCTTGCCTTAAAGAAATGAAATACCTAGATGGAAGGGTTAGACTGACTCTCGCCTTTCGCTATTGTGAATTAGCACCAGGTCTGAATTATACTTCTGTTATCGTTCTTTAGCCTTGAATTCATTAACACCAGGTCTGAATGTGCTGCACTCTCCACTTTCCCTATTGTAAATTAACACCAGGTCTGTATGTGCTACACTCCACTTTCCCTATTGTAAATTAACACCAGGTCTGAATTATACGTCTGTTATCGTTCTTTAGCCTTGCATTCATTAACACCATACGTCTGTTATCGTTCTTCAGCCTTGCATTCATTAACACCAGGTCTGAATTATACTTCTGTTTTCGTTCTTGAAGAGATTAAATGAAACCGAGCTATAACCAATTAGATTTAAATATTGTGGGATGATTCTTGTTTTAAATGTGAAATGTAAATTCTAAAGGTTTTATGAGTAAAATATATAATATTCATTGAAATAATAGATATTTGACTTCAATTTTTTTTTTTAAATTTTTTCATTAACCTTTTAACTGAATTTGAATGTGCATCCACGTGGACTTTATAATTTTTTATATTCATTTTTCATATATTTCGTTTATAATATTTTAATTTGATTTGTATAAGTCTAAATTTATAAATTCATTATCGGTGATGTGATGTGGCCAGGGTTCAATCCTTAGTATTGCATTCAGTATAAAAATTAATTATAAACTATAAAATCTGTTTTAAAAAAAAAATTATAAATTCAGTATACAAATTAATTTTAAACTATAAAATCTGTTAAAAAAATATTTTTTAAAGTGTATTGATCAATATTTTAACAATTTTATAATTATATATATAAAAATTATGACCACAATTTTTGCTTTAAAGTTTATAAATATAATTAAGTTCATATCTTTAGCCTACGTATCGTCCAGTTTCTAGGATGATATGGAAGGTCGCCATTATTAAACATTGTGTCGTGCATTTGAACGGCCCCCCAAATTACATTGTTATCCTACAACCGTCAAAATCGTTTAAAAATGACCATGACGTTAGAGCTTTCTGCGATTTCTGTTTAGCATGTCTCTGCAAATTTTGACAGGTAACTATATCCAAACTGAAATGGAAGCAAACAAGCAGTGGCAGAATGGCAGTGAATGCGGGTTCGTAAAATGCATGGGGCTTCTCAATAACTGCGTGATATATTGATCTGTTGTGTTGCAATCAGCACTCTTGTGCTGAAAAAACGTCATGCGGGAGACTGTGTAGTACATGAACCACGGTACCAGCAAAGAAGGAATACGGAATTTGTCTTGGCCGTGGTTGTCCTCTCTTCCGTAAGTTGCTGGCTGAAATTCGCCATGAAACAAAGGCTGTAGTTTTTCTTCAGGTGATATGACACTGCCTGCCCTAGAATAGGAGGTTTTCAGGCCAAAACAGCCTAGGGCAGAGTGTATTTAAAAAAAAAAAAAAAGCCATATTTGTCAACCAAAATTCAGTCATTTTCAGCCATTCTCTTTCGAAGTGTTGATTTTTTTTTTCTTTTCCTACTGACTTTTTTTTCTCCTAATTTTCCCCTTTCTTCAAACAATTTTTTATCTACTCCATTCTTAATGTATCGTCACAACTAGCCCTTATGTTGTTATATATCTACCATTCCCAAGGGTTCAAATGAAAATTATTTATAAAAAAATATTCATTCTAGTTTAAGTCTTTTCATCACATGTGACTGTTTTATTTTTAGAATATTGGCTTAAAATAAAATATATATTTTCAATTTCATTCATGTGAGATTTTGTAAGATTTATAAGCAAAAATAATATGAAGAAGCATAATGATGAAAGGATAGAATCATTATATAAAACTCAAAGCTAATTATTGATAAATATATCATTAAATATAAATATATAGTAACATAAGCTTCTTTCTCTTGTTTCATCCCTTGAAAAACTCAAAGCTAATTAATGATAAATATATCATTAAGCATTCTTCTAAAGAGAATATAATAGTGTTTTGAGAATTCCACCATGTTTCGAATGAAAATTATCCCTGCCTTACATGTTACACAATTCACAACCATCGCTAAACAATCTTACACAAGTATGAACACTCTTCTTAACAATAATGAACAGCAACTAATAACCATGAACAACGATGAACAACCTACAAAAATTGAATGGGGGAGGCTTATAATGCTTGTGCAGGCTGTTCCAAAGCGGTTCTTGAGACAACGCATCGTTCATATTTGCCTTCCCACAATTTCTTAAAACAATTACTGCACTAAGTTTTAACTAAGTCTTAATTTGATTTTCATAAAATTACCTTTCATGTGCATTTCACTTTATTTCATTTAATTTCCAATTGTACGTTTTAGGCCAAATTGTACAATTACATCCAATTGTACAATTACACAAACCCTACACTATGTTTTAGCAAAATTGAACATTTGACAAAATTGTGCAAATCCATATTATTTCTTCTTTTTCTGGGAGGTGGATTTGCTGCCTACGGTAAGGATGGGAAAACATTCTTGAGCAATGCACATAAAAGCAAGGGGAATATTTTCTTGGTCTTTGCCATTAAAAACATATCTAAAAAATTGTATTTGTATTGTTGGTGGTGAGGCCTAAGGAGGGAATGGTAGAAGTAGAAGCATCTAAACAAGCATGGATTCCTGATCAAAAGGAACAAGTTGATAATATGCTGCTGCATTTTGATGAAGTTTTCTAATATCCCAATTATGTACCTACAATAGGACCAATTGAACGTTAAATGAATCAATTACAAGATGCATCATTGCCCAACTTAGGATTATATTGAACTTTACTACTTGAGAGTAAGGAGAGTAATGAGCATATCATCAAATGACATAAGCTCAACTAGTTAAATTCCTCTACTTTCAAGGAGGAGACCTGGGTTTGAATCTTGCCAAGCAACACATGCATAATTGCCAAGATGTTGCAATACCACTATGTGGTCATTATGTAATACGGGTGGAGCCCATTTTAATACCATATAACCAATGAAAAAATAAAATGAGCAAATTTAGGTACCATTAGAGCAAGTAGGTATCAGTTCAGGTACATCACCTTGCTGATCCCTAGTAGTGTCCAGTTCCTAAGAAATATGGGACATGGTATATGTACATAGATTTTTGTGCCTTGAACAAGATCATAGTTAGAAACTAATATTTTTAAGCCAGAATTGATGATCTTTTTGGTTCAGCTATGGGGGCAAGATATTTTACAAAGTTGGATTTCAAATATGGATACCATCAAGTCTGGATAAAGGAAGAAGATGTCTACAAAACAACTTTCAAGATGAAACAAGGGCTTTATAAATGGCTGGTAATGCCTTTTGGGTTGTGCAATGAACCAGTGGCCTTCATGTGATTGATGGATGTTTTGAGGCATCTCCTTGATTCTTTTGTTATAGCATATCTCGATGATATATAAATTTAGAGCAAAACTTGGGATTAATATCTTCAACATTTGGAGCAAGTTTTTCAAGCCTTGAAAACAGATAAGCTGCATCTCAACTGCGCAAAGTGTGAATTTGGTAAGAAGTCACTAGCTTATGTGGGATTCATAGTTGGAGGTGATGAGTTGAAGATTGATCCTGCCAAGATGAAAATCATATTGGAATGGCCTGCACCGACTAATTTGATAGAGGTGCAAAGCTTTGTTGGAGCTGTACACATCTAAGGAAATTCATTCTTTGCTTTTAGAAATTGTTGCACTGGAGGAGGATGATCCGAGTGGGAAAACAATCAAGAAGTTGCATTCAATACTTTAATGTGGCCCCTATGTTGGTGTTGCCAAATTTGCAAATGCCCTTTGAAAGTGAGGCTGATGCTTCTGGTCATAGATTATAGGCTACATTGAGGCACTATGGCAAACCAATAACATACCATTTTGAAACGTTTTCCATCACAGTACTTAATTATCCTATTTATGATAAAGAGTTATATGCAATGGTTCAAGCCGTGAAGCATTGGAGGCATTATTTCCTGGGGAAAGAGACCATCATTCATACTGACCATACCCATTGCAATTTTTGCAAACACAACCAAAGTTGAAACAAAGTCGTAATTCTAAATGGATGGCATTCATACAACAATTTATTTTAGTTGTCAAATACAAGAAGGGAGTCAATTAAAAGTTGGCTGATTTGTTTTCATGACCATCAAAAGTTTCAGCATTTGGAGTTGTAATGCAATTTCAGCCATTTCCACATGAAGAATTCAAGCAGCAATATGTAGGTGATAAATAGTTTGGTCCCATTCACATTGCATTGTAGTGCAGCGATGATATGGATTGAAGGGAATCCATGGCAAATTTCAAAGCAGAAGATGGATTGCTCTATCGATACAATAAGCTTTGCATACCTTGAGGGGGTAGATTACACCTGCTGTGAGAACCTCATACTTCAAAGTGGCTGGACACTTTGCGGTCGACAAAACATTCTTCCATTTGCAGAGATATGTGTGCTGGCCAAAAATGCAAGCAAATTTGGTGAAATTGTCAGACGATATGCGTTGTGCAGCATATCCAAGCCTTCCAATGCCGTCTTGTCTATGGGAAAACATATCAATGGACTTTTTGGAAGGACTGCCCAAAACTAGACAGGGTCATAACTATATATCTGTTGGGGTAAATAGATTCATAAAAATTGCTAACTTAATCCCTTGTAAAAAGACAATAATGGGTTGACAAGCAGCTGGATTGTTCTTTGAAAAAAATTGGGTCCATTTTTGGCTGCCTACCTCAACTATATCAGACCAAGACAAAAGATTCCTAAGCAGGTTATGGACCATGTTATGGAACTTGATGGACACAAAATGAGGCATATCCCTGCCTTCCATTCACAAACAGATGTGCAAACAGAAGTTGTTATTTGAACACATGTTCACATGCTTAGGGGATATATCTACAAACATCCTAGGACTTAGGATGGAAACCCGCCATACTTGCAACATTATTATAATCGGGCTATTCAAAGCTCAAGAAATCAATCACCATTTGAAACAATTTTGGGATTTGTTCCCCAAACACCCATCGATATATCCTTTGGGGAAGTTGATGGATATGGAACATTGGAGAAAGGGGGTGAACAAATCAAAGCAATCAAGTCTGTAGAAGGAATCCAAAGGATCTGTAGGCAGGTACAAGAGCATTTACATCAAGTCCATGCCAAAGCAAAACAGTTTCATGGTTTCCATGGGATACAAATATAAACTTTTTAAAATTATTCAGAAAACAACTGAGAATGCCTTCAAACTAGATCTGCCCAATCATGTGAACATGTATTCTATCATCAGTGTTGATTGCCTCAAGTTGCCTGAGCCAACCATGCTGGGTGATGCAGCTCTCTTGATATTCATACTTTTGGAAGAGAGGGAGTTGGCACCAGATTTGCTGGAAAAAGATAAAGAGAGATCAAGACATTCCCTGGAAGCGAAAAACTGTAGAAAGGAACAAGAGAACAGGGCTTTTGGGAATCTAAGCTTCAAACAGGAGAGGTCTGTTCCATTACAAGTGCCAGCTAGATTTTTTTTACAATAAATAGTATTCCCAGATATAATTATTTTTAACGATAAATTCGGCATCCTATTCCCATCTAAAACAAAACTCATATACAAATGAAGTGCCTGATGAAAAAGAAGTGGAGGTTTTAGAGCCAAAATAATACTGTCTAGCTTCTTTCTCATTGTTTTCTTCAACTATTCTTTTTTTGCTTTCTGTGTTTTGGTCCTTGCAGGGAAGGTCTCTCTTTGTCTTCTTGGAGGGAAGAAGGGTCTAGGGAAGGCCCCTGCAAAGGTAGTGCTGGAAGAAGGTGGGATTTTGGTGGAGAATACAGATCAGAATATGAAGACCATTCAACTCACCCACTTGGAGAAGATACCTCCCATAGATGGTGATAGGATTATTTCCATTAGCTTAGGTCTTTTGCAAACCAAAATATATATCTTCTCCTTCCATTGTGTGCAAAGCAAGTGAGAACCGAGGACACAAGATATTTCGTTAAGAAAATTAAGACCATGGAACTCACTAATTGGAGAAGATGCCTCCCCTAGGTTATGATAGGATTGTTTTTGTGACTTGACATTCTTTGTATAACGAATTCTGTAATTTGACTCTGGAGATAGAACTAATCCCATCCAAGATCTTGAGGCATTTGACATTATATAGGTTACACCATCACTATGAACCTATGCTCCATGGAAATGCGTCTTGGGATTTGGGGGCTGTCTCAAAAATGCATCTCAACGGCCTGAAAAGCTGTCTGAACCATAGTAGCAAAACTCGGACTCGACTTAGACTCGAAAAGTTCGACCCGGGAGTTGGACTCGGGACTCGGCAAAAGAAACTTGGCAAGACTCGATAAAAACTGGGAAAAAGGAAAAAATGAAAAAAATACAAATTTTTATTGAAAAATTAAGTTTTTTCATGTGTATTACTTATTAGTATATTCTAACACCCTTACTCAACACTCAACATTATACAAATAAGAAATTAACAAGAGGAAGGAGCATATTCTAATAGCAAGCTAATAATTTTGTTTTATAATTTTTTTTTGGGATACATAGGGAGTTGGTTACATCCACACTATTTGTAGTAACTGCCAAGTGCAAGGTTCAAACTACAGGGGCTTCCCCCAATACCACGCATTATTTTATAACCAGACATGAAGAGGACCACCAATCGCTCGAGATTCATACCATCGTTGTTGGTATGGCGTGCACTCAGAGGATTCGGAATAGACTATGACCTTTGCAGGCATGACCACTTTGGTTTATAAAATTATAAATAAATAATATAATGATAAAATAAAACTTAATATATAAAGTTCAAAAATTTTATTAACATTTTACAAAACATTAAATAATAATAAAAACATTAAATAATGATAAAATTTACTGTATGACGGAATCATCCTAACTTAGTCCACCATGTTTAATAAATAAAATATTCAAATACCATGTTTAATAGAGAAACAATGGGACGGAATCACCCAAAATTAGTCCACCATGTTTAATAAATAAAATATTCAAATGCCATGTTTAAAAATAATCGGTGGGTTGCCTAGATTCGATTTCCTGGATGGTTGGTTGGGATATATTAACTTTACTTTTATTAGAAGGTTCCTGAGAAAAAAAATTGAAAAAAAATTCTTCAAATATTAATAAAGCTAATATTTAATCCTAACCGTTTTTTCGGTTTTAGAATGGGAAGCCGTTTTTGAAAACTGCTTACCAAAATTCAAGGTAGAAGCGACATTCATTATTCTGAGGGAGCTTCGTGCATAGCAATTGTTTCATTGGCGGTCGAGGGTTTCAGAGCAAAATAAATTCGTTTTTAAATTTTTTCCGTTGCGGCGTGGTGGTGTGTATTGGCTGCAATGGCAACAGTGGCAGTGATGGCGATGGGAGAGGGTGCATTGAAGGAGAGAAAAGAATGGAATAAAATGAAGGTGCAAGAACTGCGCTACAAACTTTCCAGAAGAGGTCTCAACATTGGCGGCCTTAAGCCTTCCTTGATCGAACGCCTCCAAATATCATGCCATTCTCCACCTGAATTGCCACACCCCACAGGACATGTGTACGTGCTTTTTGAAGCGGTTCCTATTCCCAAACAAGACGTGGATGATGTATCCATCAACGAAAGATATATTTGTATTAAAATAAATTATAATTGGGGGATAAGCATTTTGAAGGTTTGAGAAGCTAAATTGCACATTCTCTCGTTAATATAATAAACAAATATTTCAGTGTCTTGTTTGTGATTGTGTATTGGCCAATGTGGATGCTTAAGTCGTGGAGCATCATCAACACTTAACCGCCCTAGATGTAAATTTTCCTTTTTTTCTAAACTTCCATTTTTTTGGGCCAACTGAGTCCCGACGTCGGGAGTCCAGGTCGGTCTCGGACTCGGCCGAGGACTTAGCCGGACTTGGTGGAGTCCAAAAAAAAAAGGAGTCGGAGTGGGCTCGGAGCGGCTGAGCCCACTCGGACTTGGACTCGGCGGAGTACTCGGGATTCCAAAAGAGTTTGACTACTATGGTCTGAACGTCCTGGAAATGTGTTCTGCTGTGCCGATAGAAGTTATTTGGACTTGAAACAACATGTCTAGAATGATTGTTAAATGCCATCAAGGACAAACTTAGATTAGAGGCAATTGTGAATGTGGCTGGTCAGACAATTAGATTCATGAACTTCCTCTAGCATGCTAGCCTCATTTAACAGCTGAAAATTGATGATAATTGATAACAAGAGGGAGGGTGCATTTAGGGCTCTCATGAATCTCAATGAGGAAAATAAGATAAAGGAAATACCATCCTAGAAGTTACCTATAGAAATCTACACTGCACCATTGCAAATCCAAGAAACAACCGAAAGACCGTTACCATTAATTAAGACTTGTGAACACCATCACTTGGTAAGCGAAGAATCTGACCACCCCAGCCAGGGGAGTCATGAAGCGTGCTTTGCATTTCAGACCACAGGAGCTCAGTGCCTGGAGAAGACAGACCTGACACCGAAACGATTTAAAAAGGGGGACTTTTTGATTGGGCTTTGCTGCTTTCTCTCAATGGAGGGGAATGGAAGGATTCGGAGTAGCATGCATGGGGGATGCTATAGTGGATAGTGGATCTTTCTCTTTATTATTTGTCAACGGCCATATCCAGTTTTTGAATGAAGGCCAATTTGTCACAGTTCATTGTGTCAACAACTTGGACATGAGCCTTTTGAAGTCCCTCAACCTGAAGTCAGGTGAGATCTGCCTCAATATAATTCCTACTGGGAACAAAGAATTACTTTTTTTTCCGGCTTGCTTTCAAAGATTATATACAATCCTCAACAGATTGGAATCAAATATTGGAATACCATCCACAATCACCCAAGACTTGTAAAGATTGATACCTTTAAGGTCTAAAGTGTCTTGTAAAAAGACATGACCTGATTGCATGAGATTAGAGGGTTCTGGAAGGCCGCAAAGCTGAAGATTAAGTTCCTTAGCTTTACCTTGCTTTTTTCCTTGTTGACTTTGTTTGAACAACCAGTTCAATAATAGTTGGCAAGACAACGTCTGTAGTGTCTTACCATCAGTTGTAGGATTTGGAAGAATGTAGTTACTAAAATCCATGCTTATTGAAGACCTACATTTTTCTTCAAGTCAAATGTTTACAGGATCGAGATTTCTTGTGGTGATTTAGACCAACATTTCTCAACTTCAGAACAAATATATCTTTTGGCTATTTTGTATTTTTATTTTGCTGGACAAAGGTTTATTACTATTTGGAGACCTAAGTATTTAAATATTTCCAATAATTTATTTCTTCTTTTATTGATCTGGATATCCATGTTCCACTTTCTTTTGAGGGTTAGTGTTAAGGTTTTAGGCCAACTTGTGGCCAGTGTTTTGGTTATCATTACAGGACTGGTTTATGCCTATTTTGGCAAGAAGGATATATATTTGTTATTAAAACAGACCATGTGAAGAAGGTAGGCTTCGGGTTCTGGATAAGATCGCCAATAAAATAGTTCTCTTATCTCTTATTTGTGCATGTGATATTGTTTATAAAGTATGAATACCATAAAAGTTACAAGTGTAACCTAAATTTAAAATTCACCTTTATTTTAGTATTTTCCTGAAATATAGATTTATATACTCTTATTTTCATAGATTTCACAAACTGTTTTCTGCCACATCTGAGGAGTTTCTGGAGCTTGTGAAGAGTGCACTTCTTGCCGCTTTGGAAGGTAAGCTATCTGCAAAAGCAAAGCCAGGGGTTTGGAATTTGACTTCTTTGTTCGTTTTTTGATTTGACTATTGTGTAGGAATTTTTAACTCAGCTTCCATGGTTCTTAATGCCTTGTTTGCAGCCCTAGCACCCGGATCACTGTTTGGACTCGTTACATTCAGCCACAAAATAGGATTATATGATGTTCAGGGACCAGTTCCAGTTGTGAAGCACATTTTCATTCCTCCTGACTTGGATGGGCAAGTGCCCATAGATTTGGAAGATGCAATGCCTTTGCTATCATTTCTAGCTCCTGTATGAACTACATTTCTGGAGTATTCTTGATGAAGCTAATGATTCCATATACGTAATGCTTTAAGTATAAGTGTAGAAGTGGAATAAGTTAATGGTTCCACAACTTATCACTAATTGTTTGAAGGATTTCAATGTAACAATAGTGGGTTTTTACCCTTTTACCCAGGTGGAGAATTACAAAGGCCGCATTGTGGCAGCATTAGAAACAATAAAGCCAACAACATCTTGGGAAAGAACTGCAGCTGCCGGACAAGGAATAGATGGTGTTTTTTTGGGTGGGCGGGGCTTTGGACTGGCAATGGATGCTCTTATCAATTATCTGGGGTCAGAGTATGGAAACACTTTTGCATTAGGTAAACTTTTCTGGAAAAAATCAACAATTAACATTTGAAATATTTATATACATTTTAGCAAATTCAAATATCATTTTGATGAACTTCTCAATGTTTATTGATAATCTTCACATCTGCCAATTTGGCAGAGGCAAGATACTAACTGAAACTTCAATCTGGAAAAATGTGTGCAGCAAAGGTCTTTTCTTTCTTATCTGGTCCACCTGATTATGGGGCTGGGCAATTGGACACAAGACGTTATGGGGAACAATATGCCAGCAAGGGTGAAGATGCAGAGTGAGCACTGCTTCCAGAACAGACCCCATTTTACAAGAACTTGGTACTTTTATTTCAAATCTGTGATTGTTTTCAGTAAGAGCATGTTTCGATTAGGACCAAATTAGACTGATTACATTTCACAGGCTGTTCTGGCTGTTCAAGCAGGTGTCTGTGTTGATATATTTGCCATTACAAATGAATTAACAGACTTGGCTTCACTAAATTTTTGAGCATTGAAAGTGGTGGTTTATTGTTTCTATATTCAAACAGTGATGATTCAACACTTCCTCAGGACTTGTAAGCTTTATAGCCCAGCTGCTCTATTTATTATTCAATTATTTCTGACATCTGTTTTCTTCTCCTGCATCATATTTTCTTTTTCAAAATGTAATTATGTAGGAATTGCTACAGCTGAAATGCATTTTTTTTTAATGGGTTATATGGGATTGAAATGGGCCCAACCGTATTACATCATGACCTTATAGTGGTATTACAATCTACAACAACTTGGCAATTGTCCATGTAATGTTTGGAAAGATTCGAACCTTGGTCTCCTCTAAAATCGAGGAGTCTAACCGGTTGAGCTAAGCCATTTGTTGAAATGTATTTTTTTTTGAACTTATAAATTTTTTCGTTAGTTATATGCCACCCGTATTAGATCATCACCATGTTACCATAATATTTCAATGAATCATCTAGTGGTATTATGCTGGGTAAGATTTGAACCTAGGTCTCCCAATTATGAACCCACATTTGTAACCACTTGAGTTAATGCCATTTGATTAAATGTCAAGGTTCACCCATTAGATTGGAATCTTGATTTATGTGAAGCTCATCACTTCCATCCTATGCTCCACGAAGATACAGGACAGGGACCACAGGACAACTGTTTGGGAGGGTGGGACGTGTTTCCTGGATGTGAGGATGCCTTTTTGGGGTGTTGAGATATGTCTCTGAGATGGCCCCCAAATTCCAGGACGAGTCTCCATGGAACATAGCTTCCAACCACTTGCTTCAAACCCCTTTGGCTAATCTTAAGGTTCACTTATGGGATTGGAACTCTGGTTTACTTGTGAAACTTCTTGCTCCCCACCACTTGCCCTAAACCCCATGGGCTGGTGAAATGCATGATATTAATCTCAGTAAGTGCTCTATTTCTTTATAAATGTCTATTTGGGGATCCTGTTTTTTGCAATTGGTTTCTTTGGTGTGTCTTGTATCCATGGGTTCTCTTGCATCACCTTTGAAAGTGTTTTAGTGAAAAGGTCACTTGCAGTAGTGCACAAAGCGTAAGATATTAAGAACCATTCAAACCTTGCTATATTTTAGAAGGTTGTTACTTTTGTTAACATCTTCTTCATTGAAAATCAGTTTATTTCGTTTATATCTTGACCTAGTTGTTTTCTCTGTTGTTTGCTTTTAGAATTTTTGGGTTTAGCCCTGTTCTTGAAAAAGCATTCTCTAATTTTTACCTATAACCAACTTTTTTCCTTCTCAGGGTGTTGTATTTTTAGAGAGTCCCTTGCTGTTGATAACATAACTGGTTGTACTTTGCAGTTGCATTGTAAATATTGAGTCTTCACACAAACTGAGTATAATATATTCTGAGCTTATTGATATTTCTGAAATAATAGGCATTGGTATTGCTTTTTGTTGGAGAGTTATTTTAGCATAGGTTTGTACTTACAATTTATTATCAAATCAACATTAGAAACTTAGTCTATAATAATAAGCTGTGTGCCTTCTATTTGGGTCACTCCTATAAAAACAAAACATTACATCTGCTATCAGGTCAAGTAAATCATATCCAAGCACAATTTCCATGAATTGTTCCTCGCTTGGCTTTCCATGGATGATTTTCTCTAGCTCCCTCTTTTTCTACTTCTTGGGCTATTTTCCCCTATCAATTCTTTGATATTGTTTTCATTGAGAAATATAATCTCTGTTTGTCAGTTCCCTTTCAATATTCGAATTAATTTGTTAAATATAAGATTGACATGGCGGTTGGCTATTTTCTGTTGCACTTTATTTTTTCCTTGTAGATATGTTGGCATTTCCAAGGTAATACATCCATTAACAATATCGAGATCCTTTTGAATGCATGCCTACCAACTAGCTATTTGGTTTTCAATATTAAAACAAATTGAGGAAAAGCCTTCTTAATTTCTTGATATCTTAATTATAGTTATACCGTTTATATTGTGATATATCATCTTTGTCATCTTTTATTATTTTCGTTTGTGTTTAGCCTCACTTGTTAACATTTGTAATATTTGCTACTGGCTTCCCAAATCAGTCTCTCTCCATGTTTTCTTGTCTTTGATTCTGTTTTCGATGTCTTTTTGTCTTCTTGCTATTTCTACCACTGTTTTCATCCATTCAAGCTGCCCTATTTTTGTCATTGTTCCCAAATTGACTTATCATCTTTATGCTGCCCTGGAGAATCTAAATTGCAAGGGACAACCTTCACACTACTTTCTATTTTATTCCAAGGAGATGATATTCTACGGTTTGAAGAGGATGGAGATGACTTACCCAACTCATAGTCAGCCTCTTCCACCTTCTCCACTTTGAAAATTAACCCTAAAACTTTCTTCTCAGCTTAAACTCTTCTGAATTTGATCTCATATTGCAGCTGTTCATCTAGTACATCTATATTGGTTCCTCCTAAAGTTTGCTCTAAATGAATTGTTTGGTCTTTGCCATTTGATGAGGCAGGGGATCTTTCTTTGCCACATTTTTAAGAGCATAAAATCCTTGGTCTGAGATGTCCTTCATTGCTATTTGATCCCCTTGCTTCAACTATAGGCTTGTCTTTTAACCAGAACTTTCATGTCCTTTTCAACTGTTCTCATTTTTCAATGTCTTGCCCAGTGTCCAGTCTCACAATATTTTCATAATCCACCTATTGTTCCTACTTTCTTGATTCAGATTTGATAACAATGGATTTTGGCAAAATCTGACAACACATATCTCTATATACATCTAGATTCTACTTCATAAAAGTTGGTCTGCCTGGATGAACTTCTTAAGGGTACTGACAATATTTTTCAAAACCTCCATGTTAATAAAAGCTCATATGGAAGTCTAAATAGCCCGATAAGAACCTTTTCAAGAGTTTTTGTCACTACAGAATTTTTTCACTCCATGGTCTTAAAACAAACCAACCCTTTCTGTAAACCGTGAGCCACTCTTAAGAGTTTTTGTCTACAGATTTTTTTTCACTTCATCTCTAGCTTTCAAACTAGAAAAAATTATGAAAAGAATTATTTTAGGAAAGGAAGTCATAGAATGTTGTGAATTCTATCTTCGTTTCCTTCAGTCTAGTTTCCAATGTATGAAAAAATTGGCCAGTAACCATTGAATTTTACAGATTAACTTTCACGAACTATTATACTATTATATCACATTCAATCATCCCATTTTTCATAATCACTTCAGGTGAATCATTTCCTACTTCGGTGGGGGTTTGCCATGGCTTACTTCTTCCCTTTGTCCTTGACGATCAAAAGATTACTTCCGTCAACTAGGACATCCATACTTCCTACTTGGCTTCCTTAAATGATTTTTCTTTGATACTCATCAGCTTGTTCACTTGAGAGCCGTCCAAATTTCTCTGATGATCTAAAACAGAACTCCAAAGGCAAAAGGTGAGGTTTGCTCTTTGCTCCTCACTTCCCTTCTCAAAATTTCAGTCAATGATAAGGTTTGCCCATGAGATTGGAATCTTGGCTTATTGTGTGGAACTCCTCGTTCCCCACTGCTTGCTCCAAACCCATTGGATAGCTTAGTCTAAACCCATTGGATAGCTTAGTCTAATACTAGTTGTAATGCTCCAAACCCATTGGATAGCTTAGTCTAATATTAGTTCTAATGAATAATCAGATATGAAGGTGGGCATAATTGACTTGTGAAATAAGACATGTATAAAGAAATGAGCAAAAGCAATAAAAGATGCTCTCTATTGTTATAGCATCAATTTATATGAGTCCGTCAAAGTGGTTGAATTATGAGATCTCTTTCCTAGCTGGCTACAATATTTTCCAAACATTGCTTTGAATTATGAGATCTCTTTCCTAGCTGGCTACAATATTTTCCAAACATTGCTTTGTGTAGATTTTATCCGCCAAATGTTAGGTGAAAACTTTTGATTTTATACCTGCAAGTAGAAACACAATAAACAGAAAACAAAAACAGCAACACAACCTGTGTCTATTTGATTTTAAGACTTTACTGTATTAATTGGAACTCATACCTATATTTCTATGAAATATCTTTTAAATAAACATGAATAATACATTTTTTTTTGCCTTAAAGAAATGAAATACCTGGATGGACGGGTTAGACTGACAACTCTTCCAGAATAAGCGCACCTCGGAGATCATTCCAGCAACCTTTTATTTTATGGGCTGCACTCTCGCCTTTCGCTATTGTGAATTAGCACCAGGTCTGAATTATACTTCTGTTATCGTTCTTTAGCCTTGCATTTAAAGATTGCCTTGCATACGTATGTTTTCGTTCTTGAAGAGATGAAACCGAGCTAAAACCAGTTAGATTTAAAGATTGCCTTGCATACGTCTGTTCTCGTTCTTGAAGAGATGAAACCGAGCTAAAACCAGTTAGATTTAAAGATTGCCTTGCATACGTCTGTTTTCGTTCTTGAAGAGATGAAACCGAGCTAAAACCAATTAGATTTAAAAATTGTGGGATGATTCTTATTTGTTTTAAATTTAAAATTTAAATTTTAAAGGATTTATGAATAAAATATATAATATTCATTGAAAGAATATTAAGAATATTAGATATTATATTAAATGTACCAAGTTACACTCTCTTGACTTGTATTTGTTTTTTTAAAATTTTTTCATTAACCCTTTAACTGAATTTGAACGTGCATCCACGTGGACTTTATGATTTTTTATATTCATTTTTCATATATTTCGTTTATAATATTTTAATTTGATTTGTATAAGTTTAAATTTATAAATTCTGATATGGCCTGGGTGTGGATGGTATTACATTCAGTATAAAAATTAATTATAAACTATCAAATCTGTTTTAAAAATAATTTTTTTTATAAATTCAGTATAAAAATTAATTATATTAGCTTTTAATTGGTTATGTTGGATTAAAGTGTGTTGATCAATATTATAACACTTCTATAATTATATATATAAAAGTTATGACCATCTTTTTTTTCTTTTAAACTTTATAAATATAATTAAGTTTATATATTTAGCTTACGTATCGTCGATGGTACGGAAGGCCGCCATTATTAAACATTATGCCCCCCCAAATTACATTGTTATCCATTGTTATCCTACAACCGTCAAAGTCGTTTATGAATGACCATGACATGAGAGCTTTCTGCGATTTCTGTTTAGCATGTCTCTGCAAATTTTGACAGGTAACTATATCCAAACTGAAATGGAAGCAAACAAGCAGTGGCAGAATGGTAGTGAATGCGGGTCCGTCAAATGCATGGGGCTTCTCAGTAACTGCGTGATATATTGGTCTGTTGTGTTGCAATCAGCACTCTTGTGCTGAAAAAAAGTCATGCGGGAGACTCTCTGTAGTACACGAACCACGGTACCAGCACGGTACCAGCGCGGTACCAGCAGAGAGATAATACGGAAATTGTCTTGGCCGTGGTTGTCGTGTCTTCCGTAAGTTGCTGGTTGAGATTCGCCACGAAACAAAAGCTGTAGCTGTAGTTTTTCTTTAGTTGATATGACACTGCCTGCCCTAGAATAGGAGGTTTTTAGGCCAAAACAGCCTAGGGCAGAGTGTATTTAAAAAAAAAAAAACCATAGTTGGCAACAAAAATTCAGTCATTTTCAGCCAATCTCTTTCGAAATGTTGATTTTTTTTTCTTTTACTACCGATTATTATTATTATTATTTTTTTTTTTATATTTTTTTCTTAATTTTCCTCTTTTTTTCAAACAAATTTTTATCTACTCCATTCTTAATGTATCGCCACAACTAACCCTTATATTGTTATATATCTACCATTCCCAAAGGTTCGAATGAAAATTAATTATAAAAAAAAATTCATTCTGGTCAATCATTATGCAAAACGCAAAGCTAATTAATGATAAATATATCATTAACAATAAATATATAATAACATAAGTTTCTTTCTCTTGTTTCATCCCTTGAAAAACTCAAAGCTAATTAATGATAAATATATCATTAAGCATTCTTCTAAAGAGAATATAATAGTGTTTTGATAATTCCACCATGTTTTGAATCAAAATTATCCCTGCCTTCCATGTTACACAATTCACAACCATCGCTAAACAATCTTACACAAGTATGAACACTCTTCTTAACAATAATGAACAACTAATAACCATGAACAACGATGAACAACCTACAAAAATTGAATGGGGCTTATAATGCTTGTGTAGGCCGTTCCAAAGTGGTTTTGAGACAACGCATCATCCCACAATTTCTTAAAACAATTAATGCACTAAGGTTTTACTAAGTCTTAATTTGATTTTCATCAAATTACCTTTCATGTGCATTTCACTTTATTTCATTTAATTTCCAATTGTACGTTTTAGGCCAAATTGTACAATTACATCCAATTGTACAATTACACAAACCCTACACTATGTTTTAGCAAAATTGAACATTTGACAAAATTGTGCAAATCCATATTATTTCTTATTTTTTTGGTAGGTGGATTTGCATCCTACAGTAAGGATGGGAAACCATTCTTGAGCAATGCATATAAAAGCAAGATGATATTTTCTTGGCCTTTGCCATTAAAACCATATCTAAAAAATTGTATTTGTATTGTTGGTGGTGAGGCCTAAGGAGGAAATGGTAGAAGTAGAAGCATCTAAACAAGCATAGACTCTTGGTCAAAAGAAACAAGTTGATAATATGCTGCTGCATTTTTAGGAAGTTTTCTAATATACCAATTGCTTCTTTCTCTTGTTTCATCCCTTGAAAAACTCAAAGCTAATTAATGATAAATATATCATTAAGCATTCTTCTGAAGAGAATATATTACTGTTTTGAGAATTCCACCATGTTCCGAACTTCTAAAGAGAATATATAGTGTTTTGAGAATTCCACCATGTTTCAAATGAAAATTAATTATAAAAAAATATTCATTTTGGTGTAAGTCTTTTCACCACATGTGATTGTTTTATTTTTAGAATATTGGCATAAAATAAAATATATATCTTTCAATTTTCTTCATCTGAGATTTTGTAAGAATTATAAGCAAAAAAAAAATGAAGCATAATGATGAAAGGATAGAATCATTATGCATAACTCAAAGCTAATTAATGATAAATATATGATAACATACGCTTCTTTCTCTTGTTTCATCCCTTGAAAAACTCAAAGCTAACTAATGATAAATATAACATTAAGCATTTTTCTCAAGAGAATATAATAGTGTTTTGAGAATTCCACCATGTTTTGAAGAGTTTTTCATGAAGATATCTTATTAGTGTTGTAAAAATCTCTTCTTTTGCCTCCTTAAGAAACAAATAAAACTTCTCTTTTAAACCAATAGGCATTTGTCTTTTTCCATCAAAGTTATCTATTAAGTTTTGAGAATAAAACTTAAGTACATGCAATATTTCTTCACTATCCTCATTAAATGCATTCTTAACAATTTCTTCCATGATATGCAATTAATACTAAAAAAATTATCTTTGGATGTAGACTAGCTTTTGACTGTATATTCAAGAAGTTTCATATAAATTTTAAAGATATATAATTGGATTTAACCCAACCTTTTTATGTCAATTTAATTATATAGATATATAAGAGCTTTGTATTAATTTGTTTTTTGATACTATTAAAAGAAAAGAGGGTTTTGAAAGGGGTCCCACAACCTTTTACAAAAACTCCATAGTTAATGGAGAAACACCACAAACAAGACCACACCAACTAGAAGCCACCCCCCAACAATGGGAAGACCCTTAGACAATGGAAAAAATAGAAACAAAGAAAAGCTAACAAGCAGAGGGGAAGGAAGAACCGAAAAATATAGTGGACAAACCGAGGTAGTTCTATACCAACGAATCAATTTCTTGGACCACATCCCCCACTAGCTTGGAAACCTCCTTCGAGTAATCAATCACTATCGTCAACGAGCCCCATATTGTACGTTGTTTGATCTCCACCATTTTTAGATCTTTTTTAGATTGCCATTTTTTTCATAAGGTCCCCATAAAGCTTCAAAAGACAAAAAAACATAAAAGAAATCGATGCATTATCAAAAGAAGGAACCTGCCAAACCTGGTCCAATCTATAAAACAAGGAATTGCAAGGCCCAAAAAAAAACCCATGAAACAATGATTCTCGAACTCCACCAAAAGGTATTACTCAACAATATCAAATTTTGACCCCTCATCAAACCTCCTCGGGACCGCAAGCTCAGAGATTGAGACATTCTATGAGCTTCCATCCTTCCATCGAAGCTTCGAGAAATCCATAGGGAGATTGAACTTAGAGCATTAATGGAAGCTATGATTATCTGACATATCCTACAATACAAGGTCCTTTGGAAACCGGAGAAATCCAACGACAACATAATCCTTGTACGCAATCTCAAAATAGATCTTAGAATTTTCAAAAATTGCATGGGCTTATGACAAAATGAATTTGAATTTGGAATTTTAACTAAGGCTAAGACATTCTCCACCTGACACAGATAACATATTAGGACCTTTGTGCCACCTACAAAATTCCTCATCTCAATGCCTTACTCTAGATTTTAAAAAACTGAACAACCTTCTAACACTCATTAAGGTTTCTCTGCATTGGATTATTGCATCAGTTTTTCTGGGAAATCCCAATACCAGACCAAAAATATTGGGTCTAAAGTTCCAACATTTGCCATGAGATCTACTATAGAATTGCCTTCCCTCAACACGTGAGAAATTGAAACTTGCCTTAAAAACTAGATATTCAATTTCAACTCTTCTATAAAATTTACCATCTTCCAACTGGGATGAACCAAAACATTGAGCATATTAATCACATTTAAAGAGTCACCTTCGATGACAATATTTGGGATCCCTAGGTCCTTTAATAATAAAATTTCTTGAAAAGCTACCCTGGCCTCGACAAACTGAGAAGACTAGGAACAAATATTCTCTACGTACGCCACCACTAACTTTCCTTTACTATATCTAATCACACCACCAGTACTAGCAAATCCTAGATTACCCTTAGACGTGCCATAAAAATATAATTTTGAGCCATCTACTGGGCGGAGGGGACCACTTCACCAATATTCTTGGGTTTGGATAAACCGGACCGAGAGCAATCGAAGAAAAAACCAAATCCTCCTCAAACCATGCCTCATTCAGATGATAGAGAAACTTGTTACTACTAGGATACTTAAATACAAAATAAATATTCACCACAATATTCCAAATAATTTTGGAGCTCACTCTTTTCATATCTTTTTTAAGATTTTTGAAAACTTTCACATTTCGTTCTTTCCATATGCCCTAGAGAATGTGAGGGAGAAAGAAATTCCACAAACACTTGAGACAAGGGGAATTAAAGGGAGAAGACCACTGATTAACAAAATCCACCAATGAAATAGGCATCACCAAATACACTCTAAGCTTATTAAAAATAAGATAGCAGACCTCCTGAAAAAATTGGCATCTTAGAAGCCAATGATTCGTGGACTCCCAATCCGCTTCACAAAGAAAACACCTATTAACAATATTAAAACCTCTCTTAAGCAAATTTTCAATGGATAAAATTTTATTTTGCACCACCAACTAGAAGAAGATATTTACTTTTGGAATTAAGTTTTTCAACCATATCTTTCCCATTGGGAATTGGGAGTCATCCTCCATGTCCAACAAATCATAAGTTGATTTTACTGAATATGAGCCTTCACTATACCCAACCCACACCAGACTGTCTTCAACCTCCTCCTACCTTAAGGCATGAAGTTGAAGCTCACTAGCTATAACACTCTAGGCTTATTGAACATGCACATCCCTGACTGAAGATGGAATATGGAACCAAACTTTTCTACCATTCTAGTTTAAAATAAAATCAACCACCTTAACCTTACCTATTTCTCTAGCAACCAAGAATAGATCTCCAAGTCTTTGATCAGCCGACAATAGACTCCATCAGCCAAGCATCGTTCTAGAAATATACTGACTCTTCATTTCCACCAACCCATCTCCTATTACCACATAAAAATTCCTTGGATTTGACTAAGCTTTGTCAAAATGTCGATCCACAAGTGGGAAGGAGATCAAAAAGAAAAATTTCAAAGTTATATTTGGCTTTTAGCCACCAAAGCCTTGCTCATTTGGGATGCTCGCTTCAAATTCAAACCTCTCTTTTTATTATGGTGACAAATTTACTACCACAAAACTAAGTGATATTTCCCTTTCATCTTTGGGCTAGTCCACAAAAATAATTTATAGATACTATCAAACTTTACCGTAATCTTGCTAGGGAGACTAAAGAGATAAAATATATCGAAATACTCATAAGGTTGCTTTGAACTAGAACCACCTTACTAGCTTAACTTAGAAAGATCCCTTTCCATGATACCAATTTCTACTGCATCCTCTCAAGAACCGGAGTCCAAAAGGAGTCCTTAATACGACCTAAGAAGAGCGGGAGACCTAGATAAGGTGTCTAAACAATGGTAATTTTGTAGTTAAGAATTCTTGTAATATTTTTTGGCTCTCTCGCAGAGTATTAATAAAGAAGAGACTGCTCTTAATGAAACTGATCTGCTAACCAACTGCTTTATTGTAACAAACTAGAAGAGATTTTATTTCTCTGGCATGAATAACCAAAGTAGCACAAGACAACAAAGTATCATCTACAAACTATTGGTGAGAATAAAAAGGAAATGGGATAGAGGGTCACCTAGGTGAATATTGTGATAGGATTTCAAAAATCCACTTGGTGATCTGTTGATTAGAACTAAGAACCAAGCTGATGAAACACATGCTTCCACCAACTCAATCTACTTGGAGCTAAAATAAGAACTTCCTCAAAACTCTGAACAAGAAGGGCCAAGAGATCCTACCATAGGCCCTATTCATATCCAACTTAAGAAGAAACTCCATTCTTCCACTCTTGTAAATGGAATGCATCAACTCATGGATGACAATAGCCCCATCCAAAATCTTCCTCCCAGGCACAAACCCACTCTGAGCACTATCAATCAACAGTGGGAAAAGAGGCTTAATTCTATTTTCTAACACTTTGGTCAAAATTTTATACATGGTATTACACAGATTGGTCGGTCTATAATCATTCAACGAAGAGGTATTCGAGCTCTTAAGAATGAGGACTAAAAAGGTAGAGTTTATCGCTTTAGAAATCAACATGGATCTCTAAACAAACCTTAGAGCATACACACATCCTTCCCGCATATATGCCATAATGTTTGAAAGAAAAGCGATGGAAATCCTTCTGGATTAGGAGCTTTGACAAGACCCATTAAATCCACATCCTTTTGAATTTCGTTATCCAAAAAAGGAGATTGAAGACTAGCATTCATATTATCCGTGACGAGCCTTGGAATAGAAGATAAAAGCCCATCCTTTGCCTGAATATCTCTCGCTAGAAACAAACCCAAGAGAGAGTTGAAAAAGCCAACCGCCTTCTCTCTTATCTCAAGGAATTCTAATGAAGAATATCTCTCGGATTTTGAGATCTCATAAATCTTATTATGACTTCTATGACAGAGAGCCGAAGCATGAAAGAACTTTGAATTATGGTCTCCTTCCTTTAACCATAAATCCCTAGACTTCTATTCCAAAAAACTCCCTCCTTCGTGAGTTTGTTGTGTAGTGCTTACATAAGGGCTTTCTCATCTCTTTCAAGATCCTCTGAGTAACCTTGAATTTCCATAGAGTCTTCAAGGCTCGAGTTGTGCTCTTAAACATTCTTTTTCTCTAAAAACATTACCAAAACTAGATTTGTTCTATAATTTGAGATTGAATCTGAGTTTCCTCAACTTACCAATTAACCTATCCATTCCTTCCCCTTGAGCTTCTTCCTCTCACCATTGCTCCACAAGCTTTTCAAAGTTTGGATGAGAACATCACATGGCCTTAAACATGAATGGCCTTGGAAGGAATGGAATGTTGACTGGCAATTCTAACCACAAAGGGTTGTGATTAGAACCAACCCTGGGCAGAGAAGACAACATCGTATCTCTGAACAAATTGACACTAAAATTAGAGATAAGAATCCTATCTAGTGTACTTAAAATGAGGTTGCTACCAATTCTGTGATTACTCCACGTAAACTTAACCCCTTTACTCTAAATATCGGAGCTTTGCCTTACTAATAAAGTCAACAAAACTATCCAAACTTCTACCATCCACACAATTATCTCCTCTTTTCTGAAGGAAATAAAGGAGAGTTAAAATCTCTTGCCAGGACCCACGCTTCATCCAAAAAGGTTTTCCTCATATTGAGTAGCTCTAACCAGAAGAGACATCTATTACATCAAGAGTTCAGTGCATAAATATTTGACATCACCCATCTTCTTCTAGTTGATTTACACTAAAAAATATTTTGATCACCCTATTGGATGATGAGAAAATATGACCTTCAAACTTAGAACAATTCCCAAAAAATAGTATTCTCCCTGCAAATGTAACAACTTCAATGGTTGCAAAACCCACTTTCTTCCAAACAATCTTGTGAATAGTCTTTGAAGTAGCTTCCTCCAATTTGGATTCTTGGATACACAAAAAATTAGGAGACTTATCTCTTCTTAGCGATGCCATAATATTTTTTTGGAGGAGTGATTTACCCCTCTTACATTCCATGAATACAACTTCATTAAAGGGGTTTGAAGGAGAGTTTCTTGGTCGTCCCCCCAAGCTGAGGAGACTTAAAGCCATCTAATTTCAACTTGCTATCACCATTTCCTTTCTCCACAACTAGAAGAGCCTGACCTCCATTAGCAATCGCATCCTCCGTAATTTTTTTCCTCTCTAACTTGTTTGGAGATCAACCCACTTTTTTTGACAATACTCGTATCAATTCGCTTACTCCTATGAATCTCGATCTTCAATCTAGGAGAACCTTTTTCAAGAATAGGTTTAGGAGAAGCCAATGGGCTATCAAGATCAAACATAGAAGAGACAATTCCCATCTTGGGAGAGAATGATGATCCCTTGGAATTGGAGGTCGAGAAAGCAGGATAATCCTCGATCTCTTGAATAACAAAATATTTTGTTACTAGACACCCAAAATAATTCTAGAAATAGAGCTCAACACCCTTCACCACCTGCCTTGGTTCCAAAACCACTTCAAGACTACCAAGAGGTTCATCCACGACCTTCTCAGTAGTAATGGAAGAAACTTCCCCCAAAAAAGCAGCAACTTCATTGCCACAGGGACCAACCTCTTTTGGAGAATAAGTAATTTCCTTCTCTTTAGAGCCTTCCTGACTCCTCTTAGGGTTCCAAAAAACTTTGGACTTTGGGTTCTTTTGAGGAGTCCACTTCTCTTTAGGAACTGAACACTCAGCCTACTTCAAATTTTGTTTTAGAGGACAAAAGCTTTTGTGATGGCCACCCATCCCACACTCTTGATAATCCTGAGGCTTATTCTCATAGACTATGGATTGATTCCAAGTCCCAAGGTGAGAGATTAGCTCAACAAAGTTATAAGAAGCTCCTTCTCTATGTCTGTCATGACACACATTCGAACAAATTGCATTCACACAGAAGAACCTGAGGCTTTTTCAAAGGAAACAAAGTCTCTTATGGATTTCACCACCATCTTAAAGACACTCTCATGCCACATATGTGAGAGAAAGTCCAATAACTTTACCCACACAAGCACCAGATTTACACGTTGCAACGTCGAATTAAATTTTGAGCCTCATTTCTGATAAAAAGGCCCCACTTGTTGAAAAACCAAGGCCCATCCTCTAGAATCCTTCGTGAATCTTCTTTGCAAGTAAGCCTAATTAGGAAGAAATTTTTGGGAAGGATCACAAATTCCAAGAAACCTCACAGATGCCATCTGGCCATAGCCCATCTCTTCAAGACATCCAAATCCGGTTCTACCCCCTAGGATTTTGCCTACCAAATTCTAGGCCGCTTTTACAAGAATATTATTGACAATACTATCCAGGATATGAATTTGTTTTATCTCCTGGTTAACCTCACAAGGGGCAAACACGCCTCCTACCTCCGAACCGACCACCACCTTGGCAAAGGAATAGATGATGGGGGTTTCCAATGGAGCCAGAGCCAATCTCAATCTTACCTAGGTCCCACAGATAGAGAGCCCCACTGGCCACACTCTTCTCCAACCAAAAAGGATCATTCTGATCAATCTCCTTCAAAGCTTCCACCATTATAGAATCCTCTCCGCTCGCACCAAAGTACCACATCGACTTCTTGGGAAATTTAATTTATTCAAGAAGTCAAGTATTAATTTATCCAAGAAAACAAGACCATTTTTATTCATAAAGAAAGTTTTATTGTATTATATATGGTCTTTTTATTTAAAAACAAATGTATTCAAACTAATATCACTTTAAAACTTAAAACCTTATGTTAAGGAAAACCGTTCCTCATGGGAGTCAATTTAATTTATTCAAGAAGTCAAGTATTAATTTATCCAAAAAAAAAAAAAAAAAAACAAGACCATTTTTATTCATAAAGAAAGTTTTATTGTATTATATATGGTATTTTTATTTAAAAAACAAATGCATTCAAACTAATAGCACTTTAAAACTTAAAACCTTATGTTAAGGAAAACCGTTCCCCGTATTACCTAGGAGTCAGGACTGTCCGTTCCACGGGGCCTATCCCATACTTGGGAGTCAGGACTGTCCGTTGCACGGGGCCTATCCCATCCGAATATACCCTTCAAGCTAGCCAAAGTTTTTTTTTGTATATTAATTTATTAATAAATATATTTTTTAATCAATACTCTATAAAGTTGAACAAAAGTTTAATGTAAATGACTTCCTTACAAATAAACCACATGTAATGTATATACCAATTTTATTTTTATAAGTTAACTACAATATAAGTCGTGTATAATGAAGTTAGGATAACCAACTTATGGTTTAAATACATGTTTATAAAATCTTTAAAATAAAGCACATGTATATACCAATTTTATTTTTATAAGTTAACTACAATATAAGTCGTGTATAATGAAGTTAGGATAACTAACTTATGGTTTAAATACATGTTTGTAAAGTCTTTAACGTGGACTGAGATTTAAATCCAAGCCTCCTACTCTTAACTGTTTCAACCACTCCCAAGTCATAGGAGACTTAACATTTTTAATAAGATTATTTATTTTTATATAAAAAAGAAAGAACCACACAGAATTTGAACTTCTATTTTTGTGGGCAAGACTACAAGACGAATATAACATTTTCAACAGAGAAAACACCATATAAAAAATAAAAAATAAATTTCCTCTGCCTGTGCCTCCCAACTATACAGTGTCACAGTAGTTCTGCTTTTGTAAAACATAAAACCAATTCCATTTGGACATAAAAGGGAAAACGAAAGATTCTTCGGAAGTATAGAAGAAGAAAGCAAAGAATGGTCTATAACCACCGGCTGTTTTGGTGCTATCGACGTGAAAGCCTTTTCAAGATGAAATTGTACGGAGGTCTCCGTGTGAAAGCAATATAAACTATTATAACTTATTTTATACATGAAAGAGTGAGTGAATTTTGTTGAAAATGCTTATTGCAAAATCATACGGGAGATGTAAAAGCAAATATAACTGTGCTAACTTATTTTGCATAAGAGCGAGCTAATTTTGTGTCGGTCCAGTTAATCATTTTCCTCTGTTAATAATGATATTTTCTCCATCGATTTAATAATGATATTTTCTCCATTGATTCACTGCATCTCATCCTATGGTTCTTTGTCTAATTGCTTTAGACATACATCTAAGTTTCTAAATTTTAAAACAGCAAAAGTAAGATATTCTTAAAAGAGCTAGTCATGTGTTGAATGTTTTATTTCACATTACACGCCCACTTTATACTAGATATTTTATACTTATTGAAGCAAATAAAACCCTTTCTCCAAAAAGCTTCTAAGCCTATAGACAGTTGAAATGGAAAAAATACATTAAAACCTGCTTAGGTCAATTTTCACAAACAATATCCAATCTGCTAAATAAATAGCATGTGGGCATAAACCATGTGAAGCCCTAATACTATTAAACAAAATAAATGCTTGCATGTTCTGAATCTTTCCTCGAATCGAGGATTTCTACTACTAAGTTTCGTTGCTCTTAATCGTCTTTTCTAGCAAAGTCAATTCCATAATTACAAGTGCAGGGGCGTTCTGAAGCAAACATCCCAACACTTCAATTTCTGTCTCATCCAGTGTTTGGGAAGTAGCACATATGATATTGGGGTTAACATGTGGAGAGGTCAGGCGTATCGGTATCGGATCTCTTGCTAACTCCTGTGATGCATAAGACACTATAAATTTCATGATTTTGGATTAAAATTTAACCAAACTCTTACTACTTTTTAAGAACTGATAATTAATAAAGTTTTCCTTTGCCGCCCCCCCCCGGGCGCCGCCCCCCCCCCCCCGGCGGCGGCCGGCCGCGGCGGGGGGGGGGCGGGCCCCCCCGCGCGCGCCGCGCGGCGCGCGGCGCCCCCCGCCCCCGCCCCCGCGCCCCGCCCCCCCGCCCGCGGCCGCCGCGCCGCGCCGGCGGGCGGGGGGGCGCGCGCGCGCGGGGCGCGGGGGGCGGGGGGGGCGGGGGCGGGGGGGGGGGCGGCGGGGGGGGGGGGGGGCGCGGCGGGGGCGGGGGCGGGGGGGGCGGGGCGGGGGGGCGGCGGGGGGGGGGGGGGGGGGGGGGGGGGGGGGGGGGCCGCGGGGGGCGGGGGCGGCGCGGGGGGGGGGCGCGGGCCCGCGGCGCGCGGCGCCCCCCCCCCCCCCCCCCCCCCCCCCCCCCCCCCCCGGCCCCCCCGCCGCGCGCCCCCCCCGCGCGGGCGCGCGCGCGGCGCGCGGGGGGCGCGGGGGCCGCCGCGCCGCCGCCCCCGCGGCCCGCGCCCCCCGGGGCCCCGCCCCGCCCCCCGGGCCGGCCCGGCGCCCCGGCGCCGCGGGGGCGGCGCCGCCGGCGCGCGCGCGGGCCGCGCCGCGCGGGGCCGCGCCGCGCGCGCCGCCGCCCCCCCGCCGCGCCGCCGCGGCGCGCCCCGCGCCGCGCGCGGGCGGGGGGGGCGGGGCGCGCGGCGGCGGCGGGCGGCCGCGGGCGCGCCGCGGCGGCCGGCGCGCCCGCCCGCGCGCGCGCCGCGCGCCCGCCCCCCCGCGCGCGCCCCCGCCGCCCCGCGGCGGGGGGCGCCGCGGCCCCGGGGGGGGGGGGCGCGGGGCGCGGGGCGGGGGGGGGGGGGGGGGGGGGGGGCGGGGGGGGGGGGGGGGGGCGGGGGGGGGGGGCGGGGGGGGGGGGGGGGGGGGGGGGGGGGCGGGGGCGGGGGGGGGGGGGGGGGGGCGCGGGGCGGGGGCGGCGGGCGCGGGGGGGGGGCGGGGGCGCGGCGCGCCCGGCGGGGGCGGGCGCCGCCCGCGCCGCCGGCGCGGCGCCGCCCCCCCCCCCCCGCCCGCGCCCGCGGCCGCCGCCCGCGCCGGCGCCCCGCCGCCGCGCGGGGCCGCGGGCGGCGCCGCGGGGCGGCGGGGGGGCGGCGCGGCGGGGCGCGCGGCGGGCCGCGGGGGGGGGGGGGGGGGGGGGCGGGGCGGGGGCGGCGGGGCGGGGGGGCGCGGCGGGGGGGGGGGGCGGGGGGGGCCGGGGGCGGGGGGCCGCGCGCGGCGGGCGGGCGCGCGCCCCCGGCGCGGGGGGGGCGGGGGGGCGGCGGCGGGCGGGGCGCGGGGCGCGGGCGGGGGCGCCGGGGCGGCGCGCGGCGCCGGCGCGCGCCGCGCGCCGGGGGGGGGGCGGGCCGGCGGGGCGGCGGGGCGCGGGGGGGGCCGCGGGGCCGCGGCCCCGCGCGCCCGCCCCCCCGCGCCCCCGCGCGGCGCCCCCCGCGCCGCCGGGGCCGGGCCGCCGCGGGCGGCGGGCGGCGCGGCGGCCGGGGCGCGCCCGCCCGGCCGCCCCCCGCCGCCCCCCCCCCCCCCCGCCGCCGCCGCCGCGCCCCGCCCCGGGCCGGCGGCCGCGCGCGGCCCCGGGCCGGCGCGGGGGGGCGCGGGGCGGCGGGGGGGCGCGCGCGCGGGCGGCGCGCGCGGCGCCCCCCCCCCGCCCCCCCGGGCCCCGGGCCGCCGAAATAATATTTTTTTTTCCTCCCCCGGGCCCCCCCCCCCCCTTACCTTCCCGGCGGAGCCGGGAAATAAACACGAACCCCACAAATAATATTAAAAAAATAAATATATAAAAATAATAAATAAAAAAAAAAAAAAAAGAAAAAAACACCGCCCCCCCCCCCCCCCCCCCCCCCCCCCCCCCCCCCCCCCCCCGGCCCCCGCGCCCGCCGGCGCCCCCCCCGCCGCCGGGGGCCCCCCGGCCGCGGGGGGGCGGCCGCCTGGCTCGCCCCCCCCCGCCCCCCCCCCCACACCCCCCTACCACCAATATCCTCCTTTCCCCCCCCCCCCACTCCCCTCTTTCTCAATTTTTTTTTATAATTGCAAAGATTTGGGAGGGAGAGGGGGGGGGGCGGGGGGGGCGCGGCGCCCCCGCCGACGGCCCCCCCGCCCCGCGCCCCCCCCCCTCTATTAACTTTAACCTCGCTTTAGGTGGAGTCTCCCTTATTTTGTATAATTTATAAAATTTTTTTTTTTCTCCCTCTCCACTCCTCCCCCCCTCCCTCCCCCCCCCCCCCCCCCCCCCCTCCCCCCCCCCCCTCCCCCCCCCCTCCCCCCTTCCTCCAATTTTTTTTATATTTTTTAATTTTTAAATTTTAATATATAATTTAGAAATTGTATCTTATGCGGCGTGGCCGCGGCGGCGCCGCCGGTGCCGCCCCCGCCCCCCCCCCCCCGCCCCCCCCGGCCCCCCCGCCCCCCCCCCCTCCCCCCCCCCCTAATCCTCCCCTCAACTAATTGAAAATATTATTTTTAAATTTAATATATTAAAAAAATTATATATATATTATTTTTATATAAAAAATTATAAATTAAAAAATATAATTTTAAAAATTAACTATCCCTACCCTAGAAAAATGACTCCTCGGGCGCGCGGCCCGCGGGGGGGGGCGGCGCGCTCATCGGCTACGCGACGTCGATGGGAGGGGGGGGGAGGGGGGGCCGCCTTCGTCTCGTCGTTCCCTTTCCTCCCTCTTTCTCCTTTGCCTCCTCCCCCCCTCCGCGGCGGGGGGGGGGGGGGGGGGGGGGGGGGGGCGGGGGGGGGGGGGGGGGGGGGGGGGGGGGGCGGGGGGGGGGGGAGGGGGAGGGGGGGAGTGGAGTGTGGTATGATGTGGTGAAATTTTTATAGGATATGAGTTAAAGTAATATATATCATTTTTTTTTTATTCATATTTTTATTTTATTATTTTTTTTTGTTGGTGGGTGGTATTGGTTGCTTGGGGGGTATGGTTATATATGAGAAGATTATAAATAAAATAATTTATTAATAAATTCCCTCCCCCCCCTCCTCCTCTCTTCTTTTTTTTTATTATCTTTTAAATTATATTTAAAAATATATTATATTAAAAAAAATTAATAATATAAATATTAATATAAATATCTTCCCCCCCCCCCCCAGGGGGGGAAAACAACCCCCCCCCCCCCCCCCCCCCCCCGAAAAGATTTTCTTCTTCATGTTGCCCTAAAATTCTACACTATATAGATGATCCTACATAGTCATCACTTTTTTATGTTGTCGTAAAAAATTTAAATCTCCTTGGATATCCTTCATAAAATTTTCTTTACTACAGTGCTCTTGAAGTCCTAAAGTGCAAGGAATACACTTCGTACAACTTTAATTTTTATTGTAAGAAAAATATTTATATCTACTTGAGGATAATTAAGGTGATTTATCTAGATTAAACATGACCTCCTTCACCTCATTTGCTATCAAATTCATCTCTCCATCTTTCTTTGTTTTAAAATTTGCCTTCCCCTATTTCTTCGTACCTTTAGCTCCTATATTTGAACTTGTACATTGTACTTGTAACAACCCAAGTCTGCTCACTTGGTTGTACCATAAATAAATAAGCCAAGCAATCCTATAGAAATCCTTTTATTTTTTAAAATCAATGTTTAACCCTAAGAGTACTATCTTGTTTACTACTATTTTGTTTTACCCAATGAATCATTATCATATAGATAAATTAGTACTAGCATACCAAACCACTTTTGAGTTCTAAAGCTATTATAGGAAACTACCCAAGTGGACAAGATTGGCCAAATCTCATGAGAATTACCTTTTTGTGGAATCGACTTACCTCATTTATCATCCTCTTGATCTGGTATGAGGGTCAAACCATGGAAAATATTATCCTTTAGGACCCATAACACCTAAAGGGTGGATGCATACACTCCCCATCCCTTAGTATATTGAACCTTGATCTAACCAATCAACTTGTTCCAATTAAATATGCAAGAGTCTAGCATACATATGCTAAGTATATTGCTAATTATCCTACTACTCGAAGTTAACAACTATGCCAATACCCTGACAGTAGTCAGTCATAATATCCACTTTGATTCACATTTATTTTTCCCATACCAAATGGTGTGGTAGATCTAGCTACTGATGTCATGCTAGTCTCTATAACCATAGTGATTCGTTGATATTTCACTGTACTCTTGGGAAGTGACCTAGAGAAGACATTCCATTCTATCTCTCATTATAAGTACTAGCTAGGTCTCATGTTTTGACTTGTTTTGCTAGACTATAGTCACTCCCGAGACATATTGTATGCATACTCACATCTCAACATCATTGGGTTTCTAAAGATTGTTTAATAAACTCTACACAAAGGAGTAAATAGCTTTTATCAACAAGATCTATTTTCCAACTATCTACCTAAAGCTTATCCTTTTCCTAATACTTTAAGCAACATAAAAGTTTTAAAATGGTTATGGTATGGTGGTTATAGGGGTAGACTGTGTAGAGTACAGTGTAGTGGCTTTTGGTATGGATAACATAGAATACTATGACAACCATAAAATATGGACAATATGCCCGTATCATTGTAGCAACTACCGATTCCACAATGTAAAAAATAACTATCTACCTAAAGGATACAAAGGTTACTAAGTTTGATCCCCTAGATAATATTGGATAACCAATGGTTTTGTTGTCTAACATGTACTATAAGTCCCTTATAGTAAGCCCAAGGTTATAGTATAACATAGACTTGGTCACTTAATTTTACTATACACCAAAATAAAGTAATTAAATACAAAGCTCACATTTTTAAAGATAGTCTTCCTTATAAAAATCAACCCTTATAAAAATAAATATGGAGCATATTGTTGGGCCATGATTCGCTCGTTTGAGGGGTTGGGTCATGGTTCACGTGCATCCACTTGGGCATTTAACCCAAAATCTTGCTTCTTGATTTGCAAAGCTCTATGTGGGTGTTGTGCTTTATATACCACCATGAGGGCCATTGTGGAATAAATGTGGGATAATGGCTCAAGAATCTCACAGCGTTGCTCAAGTTAATTTTTAATAATTTTTTATTTGATAAATTATGAGATTGGGTAGTACAAGAGGAGCGAATAATGGACCCTAGAATTAACTTGGGTCCCATGAGGGAAAACAACCAATGGAAACCATACATGGGGAAAATTCCACACTCACCACCATTGAGCGATGCTCCCATGGGAGAGGATGGAGCATATTGTTGGGCCATGATTCGCTCGTTTGAGGGGTTGGGTCATGGTTCACGTGCATCCACTTGGGCATTTAACCCAAAATTTTGCTTCCCGATTTACAAAGCTCTATGTGGGTGTTGTGCTTTATATACCACCATGAGGGCCATTGTGGAATAAATGTGGGATAATGGCTCAAGACTCTCGCAGCGTTGCTCAAGTTAATTTTTAATAATTTTTTATTTGATAAATTATGAGACTAGGCAGTACGGGAGGAGTGAATAATGGACCCTAGAATTAACTTGGGGCCCATGAGGGAAAACAACCAATGGAAACCACATATGGGGAAAATTCCACACTCACCACCATTGAGCGATGCTCCCACGGGAGAGGATGAAGCATATTGTTGGGCCATGATTCGCTCGTTTGAGGGGTTGGGTCATGGTTTGTGTGCATCCACTTGGGCATTTAACCCAAAATCCTACTTCTCGATTTGCAAAGCTCTATGTGGGTGTTGTGCTTTATATACCACCATGAGGGCCATTGTGGAATAAATGTGGGATAATGGCTCAAGACTCTCACAGCGTTGCTCAAGTTAATTTTTAATAATTTTTTATTTGATAAATTATGAGACTAGGCAGTACGGGAGGAGCGAATAATGGACCTTAGAATTAACTTGGGGTCCATGAGGGAAAACAACCAATGGAAACCACACATGGGGAAAATTCCACACTCACCACCATTGAGCGATGCTCCCACAAGAGAGGATGGAGCATATTGTTAGGCCATGATTCGCTCGTTTGAGGGGCTGGGTCATGGTTCGCGTGCATCCACTTGGGCATTTAACCCAAAATATTGCTTCTCGATTTGCAAATCTCTATGTGGGTGTTGTGCTTTATATACCACCATGAGGGCCATTGTGGAATAAATGTGGGATAATGGCTCAAGACTCTCGCAGCGTTGCTCAAGTTAATTTTTAATAATTTTTTATTTGATAAATTATGAGACTAGGCAGTATGGGAGGAGAGAATAATGGACCCTAGAATTAACTTGGGGCCCATGAGGGAAAACAACCAATGGAAACCACACATGGGGAAAATTCCACACTCACCACCATTGAGCGATGCTCCCACGGGAGAGGATGGAGCATATTGTTGGGCTATGATTCGCTCATTTGAGGGGTTGGATCATGGTTCGTGTGCATCCACTTGGGCATTTAACCCAAAATATTGCTTCTCAATTTGCAAAGCTCTATGTGGGTGTTGTGCTTTATATACCACCATGAGGGCCATTGTGGAATAAATGTGGGATAATGGCTCAAGACTCTCGTAGCATTGCTCAAGTTAATTTTTAATAATTTTTTATTTGATAAATTATGAGACTGGGCAATACAAGAGGAGAGAATAATGGACCCTAGAATTAACTTGGGGCCCATGAGGGAAAATAACCAATGGAAACCACACATGGGGAAAATTCCACACTCACCACCATTGAGCAATGCTCCCACGGGAGAGGATGGAGCATATTGTTGGGCCATGATTCACTCGTTTGAGGGGTTGGGTCATGGTTCACGTGCATCCACTTGGGCATTTAACCCAAAATCTTGCTTCCTGATTTGCAAAGCTCTATGTGGGTGTTGTGCTTTATATACCACCATGAGGGCCTTGTGGAATAAATGTGGGATAATGGCTCAAGACTTGCAGCGTTGCTCAAGTTAATTTTTAATAATTTTTTAATTGATAAATTATGAGATTGGGCAGTACGGGAGGAGAAAATAATGGACCCTAGAATTAACTTGGGGCCCATGAGGAAAAACAACCAATTTGAACATAAAAACAACATTCATGAAATATAATAAATCAAACCACAAAATTAAAGTAACACCAAGATTTATCCTGGGAAACCCTGATGGGAAAAACCCAGCCTCCAAAATATTTCTTCCTCTTTTTCATAAACTTAAATGGTAACTTTACAATAATAGCAGAGCATATCCCGACCCATCTCTTCGGATATAGGTTGGAGTATACAACAATTTATTTATAACAAATTGATGTAATTAAGGGATCACCCAATCCCTTTCACAATACCTTTAAGGAAAGTCTAATTCCTAAAGCATTTAACATCTTACATATTTTATGAAAAGTCATTGGATTATATTTTGGAGATGTCGTGTTTCGAGGGAAACCTATGGGTTCC
Organism: Wollemia nobilis; assembly: GCA_028583015.1. NCBI lineage: Eukaryota > Viridiplantae > Streptophyta > Pinopsida > Araucariales > Araucariaceae > Wollemia > Wollemia nobilis. The sequence continues at coordinate 51,546 of JAQPPZ010003287.1, read as the reverse complement.
CTCAAGAATGAATTCCAAATTCACTCTTTGAGTGGATCACAATCCACTTCCCTCTCATAAATTAAAGTCCCATACCCTTAATTTATGAACAAATATTCTTTTCATATATCTATTCTTTATTTACCCATTTCATATAACCTATGAAAAACCTATTAAAGATTTTAATTTATATTTTCTTTAATTGATATAATACAAATAACTTATAGAAAATTATCTATGTACCTCCTTAATAGGGGATCTTAAGTCATACTCATTACTTATTTCCTAATATCTTAAAACATAATTACTTTACATCCCAACCCTAATTAATAGGGTGGATTCTATCCTACTTATCATAGTTTCTTCATTTAGAAACCTTTTAGGGCCCTTTAATTTCATACTATTGAGTATAATTTAGACCCACAAATCATTAGGATGACAACAAGGGTCTTATAAGGGTATTTTGGTAATTACTAATCGATTCTATAAGGAAGACTTCATCTTTCGAATCCCAGAATATTCGATCCATCTTAGCGGTTGATTACCAAAGACCAACAATGAAGGTCGCAGTACAAACCTTGAGTAAAGGCAAAGGGACACCGGTTTAATGAATCACATCTCTCGTGGTTTGAGGAAAAGACAAAAGAGGCGGTGGTCTGGTTTCTTCCCAACACCCGCTAATATAAGGTATAGAGTGGTAGCTTAGGCTCTTAGTAGAATATTCGAAAGTGATCTTATGATCTTTGTGACACTATGATTTCATAGGGCCACAGGGTACCTTTGGTGGTCATGAGTCTTGCACAATACTAAAGTAATATGACTGTGTAGTGTCCAAAGGATATCCCATCTCTAACATTTGCACTCGACAAACTTGGTTTCGATGAGTGGCAATGTTCAGGGTTTATAGATGACATCTAATACACCATAGGGTTCCATGCCATTCGATGCAAATGTTGCTCTCAATCAACATACTTGCGATGAAAATCCCTACATAGACCTAAAAAGGTTTTAACCCTACCTTCGATCTATGGGAGGGTTCTTACTATGGATAGCACCATGGAGAATTGGGTAGCGAAGGGTAGTTGATTTGCATAGAACTTTTGGAAAGTAATCCCTTGTTCTGCGATGATATTGTTCCCCTTGTTGAAATGTCTACATAATAATGGCTCCAAACAAAGCAAGTGGCACGATAGCTAGGTGTCTTTAAAATAGCAAAGCAACAAAATTTGTTAAACTAATCATACCCGAGTGCAATCGCTACAGAGCAATGGTGATTACTGAAATATGCCCAACGACAGAGGAGGTTTAAGTCAGAGAACTTATAGTCAAAGAAGTTACTACTGAAACCACATAATTCCCCCCTTATGTCCCAACTTTACCTCGGTTCGCTTATTGACTAAAATAGATCTTTCTCTTCCATCGACAGTATTCGCATTGCTTGGCATAGTGAGGGAATTCACGGAGTCCATGACACGATCTATGATTTATTAGCAATGGGTTGAGGGTTTGTAGTAAATGCAGATGGGGGCCTCAGAATAGGTGTCCACCAACGGGTAGCATTACGTATTTTTTGAAATGGTTTTGGAATGCACTACTCCAGAAGTTTCAAAACGTAGTCCTATGTACTGAACTTGCAGAGATCAATCTTCCACTCACCCTATGAGGCTTTCCTAAGAGTCTGTGCTTGTGATGAGTTTAAACACCCTAATTGCCTCATTCGTCGTTATGGGTTAGGTGGGCGTTGTTTGTATTAATGCATCTGCCCACACGAGGTTGCAATATCGTGTCTTATCGAGGATGCTTCCCATTTTCTTATATATATATATATATATATCAAGCGATTACCTTATGTTGGAGTGACATGGCTACGTTTGTAGCCTTCGCCCTATTTAATTATGTATTAAGGCATAGATTGCAATGTTACAACTACGGGGTTTCCCAAGACTTGAAACATCATGATTAAACCAGATAAATTTTATTGAAAATTTCCTATACTTTATACATTAACGATATTAGGGTCCGCTACATTGCATTGAAAATCCATTATGCTTTAAAACAATATTATTGGACCTTGTTATAACTTACAACATAGGTGAAGACCTTGAGTTAATTTAATTTAATGTCATCTATCAAACATAGAGAAGAAAGGATAAATCCAACCTGGTTCCTCCTCCTTCCTGATCCAACAAGCTTTTGATCCTTCTCCATTTCTTCAATATCTTCTTCCCTTCAACCCATTTTAGTTCCTTAATTTAACTTGGCCAAATACCTATGGTAATATTTCAAGGACTTCTAGTTTCTGATCCACCCCAAGGGTGGAGAGCATACTCCCTAGTCCTCTAATATTTCCTAGATCCTTACTATAACTAGAAGATCTTTCAAGTCTTCTGGTTTCTGATTCACCCCATGGATGAAGAGCATACTCCCTAGACCATTAAGAACTCCTAGAACCTACCTTCCCATTCTTCACAAATGTCCCCAATTTATAGGGAAATTTCTCCACAAATGGCCAAATAGTGGCCTCATTATTTTATTACTAAAAATATGCCTAGGACCAATATGACTTCATCATGTCATGTGAAGTGTAAGGAGAAGGGTCCTACTAAGGGTAAGGCAAGTGTCCTTATTTTTGTCTTGTATCTTTTCCCATGGGGACAAGTATAAGACTAATACTATTAAAGCATGGACTGGGAACAAAATTAGAACTATTATTGATAAGGTAAAGGACTTCCCTTGTAATTTCCACCAATATAAGGAAGCCATATGGGTACTTCCAAATAGGTAGAATAACCCATATGTTATTTTAAAAATCCTCCAGTCCTTCTTAAGTCCCATATAGGTTGGGTCCACTAAATTTACACCTAAATTATTATATTGTTCTAATTTTGCAAGAGATAATTTCTCAATTTTATTTTTCACAAAATCTCATAATTAATTATCTTCTCTAAAAGGTAATTAATATTTTTCTATCCTTCTTGAAATTCCTTTATTGGTACATTCTAAAAGATTGTTCTAAAAGGATACCGTGCTCTAATAATATTTAAGGATCGTATTTCTAATGTCTCTACAGGATCACCTCTATCGGTTATGATAATATTAGAAGCCATCATTCAAAGAGTATGTACCAATAGATCGACTACCAAAAATAAGAGAATTACGAGATACACTATGGTGTTCATTCTTGAGATCATCAATATTAATAGGGTAAACCCTAATACAAGTAGTAGGATATTCATTGCCATGAATAATGGATAGGTTAATTCTATATCCAAAACTCAGATAAAATTTCTAGTTACAACTTTACACCATTTATCCTTTCTGCGATGTTGAAGTTATTACCTTAATTTCATTTGCTCGATAGTGTTTTGAGGTCTATTCATTTCTGTAGATTTGTAGATCAATCATATTGAGTTATTTGATTCTTCTCCAATTCCAAAGGAAGTAAATTCTTTTGATGTGCCATAGAAAATGTTATTATGACACACATGTCCTTCCATTATGGTTTCTAATTTGCATAACATATCATCATTGACCCTTTTGCGCCCCCCCCCCGCCCCCCCCCCCCCCCCCCCCCCCCCCCGCCCCCCCCGCCCCCCCCCGCCCCCGCCCGGCCGGCCGCCCCCGCGGGGCGGCGCCCGGCGGCGCGGGGGGGGGCCGCGCGGGGGCGGCGGGCCGCGGGCGGGGGGCGGGGGCCGGCCCGCGGGGGGCGGGCGGCCCCGGCGCCGGGGCGCCGCGGCGGGCGCCGGCGCCCCCCCGCGCCCGCCCCCCCCCCCCCCCGCGCCCCCCCCCCCCCCCCCCCGCCGCCCGCCCCCCCCCCCCCCCCCGCCCCCCCCCCCGCCCCCGCCCCCCCCCCCCCCCCCCGCCCCCCGGCGCGGGGGCCGCCGCGCCGCGGCCCGCTAGAGACGACCCCTACCTCTCGCCCCTCTCGCTTCCTCTCCTTCCCCCCCCCTCCCCCCCCCCTTCCCCCCCCCCCCCCCCCCCCCCCCCCCCCCCCGCCCCTCCCCCCCCCGCCCCTCCCCGTCGCTCGCCCCGCCCCCCCGCCGCGCCCCCCGCGCCTCGCCCCCCCCGCCGCCCGCGCCCGCCGGGGTGGGCGCCGGGGGGGCGGGGGGGGGGGGGGGGGGCGCGGGGGCGCGCCGGGGGCGCGCCGGCGGGGCGCCGGGGGGGCGGGGGGGGGGCGGCCGCGGGGCCGGGGCGGGGCGGCGGCCGCCGGCGCGGGGGGGGGGCGGGGGGGGCGGGGGGGCGCCGCGCGCGCGCGCGCCGCGCGCCGCCCCCGCCGCGCCCGCCCCGCCCGGCGCCCGGCCCCCGCGCGCCTCGCCGCCCCCCCGCCCCGCGCCCCCCCCCCCCCGCGCCCGCGCCCGCCGGGCCCCCGCGCCGGCGGGCGGGCGGGGGGGCCCGCCCGGCCGGGCCCCGCCCCCGCGCGCCCCCCCCCCCCCCCCCCCCCCCCCCCCCGCCCCCTCCCCTCGCGCGCGTGTCGCGGGCGCGGGGGGGCGCGGGCGCCCGGGGCGGCGCGCGGGCGGCGCGGGCGGGGGGGGGGGGGGGGGGGGGGGGGGTGGGGCGGGGCGGGGGGGGGGGGGGGGGGCGGGGCGGGCGGGGGGGGGGGCGCCCCGGCGGGGGGGGGGCGGGGGCCGCGCCGGGGCGGCGGGGCGGCGCCCGCGCGGGGCGCGCCCCGCGCCGCGCGGGGCGCGCGCGCGGCGGGCGGGGCCGGGCGCGGGGGGGGGCGGGGGGCGGGGGGGGGGCGGCGGGGGGGGCGGCGGGGGCGCCGCGGCCGCCGCCGCCGCCCCGCCCGGCGGGCGCCGCCGCGCCGGCGGCCGCGCGGCCCCCGCCGCGGGCCCGCCGCCCGCCGGCCCGCCCCCCCCGCGCCGCGCGCGCCCCGCGCCCGCCCCCCCCCCCCCCCCCCTCGCGCCCCCTCCTCCCCCCCCCCCCCCCCCCCCCCCGCGCTCCGCCCCGCCCCCCTCGGGGGCCCCCCGCGCCGCGCCCCTGGGGGGCCCCGGGGGCCGCCGCGGGGGGCCCGCCGCGCCCCCTCGCCGCCCCTGCGCCGGGCGGGCTGCGGCGGGGGGGGGGCGGGGGGGGGGGGGGGGGGCCGCGGGGGGGGCGGGGCGGGGGGCGGGGGGGGCGGCGGGGGGCGGCGGGGGGGGGGGGGGGGGGGGGGGCGGCGGGCGGTCTGGGGGGGCGTGGGCTGGGGGGGCGGGGGGCGGGGGCGGGGCGCGCGTGGGGGGGGCGCGCGGGTGGAGGCGCGCGGGGGACGCGGGGGCGGGGCTGGGGGCCCGCTGGGGGCGGTGGGGGGGGGGGGGGGGCTCGCGGGGGGCGCGGGGGGGGGGGTGGGGGGGGGGTGGGGGGCTGGGGGCGGGGGTGCCTCTCCTCGATGTGGGAGAGAGATTATATATATGTAAATTATAATAATATTTATTATTTAATATATAATATATATATAATAAATAAAATGATATATATTTTTGTTATTTGATTTTGGCGGCTTCCCCTGGCCGCGGCGCTCGCTCGCGCGCGGGGCCGCCGCTCCCGCGCCCGCCCCCCCGGCCCCCCCCCCCCCCCCCCCCCCCCCCCCCCCCCCCCCCCCCGCCCCTCGGCCGGCCCGCCCCCGCCGGCCCCCCCCCGCCCCCCGCCCCCGCGCGCCCGGCGGGCCCCCCCCCCCCGCCCCCCGCCCCGCCCGCCCGCGCGGGCGCCCGGCGGCGCCGCCCCCCTCGCCCCCCCCCGCCCCCCTCCCCCCTCGCCCCCCCGCCCCCCCGGCCCGCCGCCCCCGCGGCCGCCGCGGGCGGGGCGCGGCGGGGGGCGGGGGGGGGGGGGAGGGGGGGGAGGGGGGGGGGGGGGGGGGGGGGGGGGGGGCGGGGGGGGGGGGGGGCGGCGGGGGGCGGCGGCGGGGGGCGCGGCGGCGGGGCGCGCCGCCGGCGGCCCCCCCCGCCTTCCCTCTCTTTTTTTTTTTTTTTTTTTTTTTTTTTTTTTTTTTTTTTTTTTTTTTTTTTTTTTTTTTGCTGTGGGGGGGGCCCCGGCCGCGGCGGCCGCCCCCCCCCCCGCCCCCCCCCCGCGCCCGCCCCCGCCGCCTGGCGGGGCGGGCGGGGGGGGGGGGCGGGGGCCGGGCGGCGCCGCCCCCGGCGGGCGGGCGGGGGGGGGGGGGGGGGCGCCGCGGCGCGGCCCGCCCCCCCCCGCGCCGGGGCGCGGCCCCCGCGCGGCCGCGGGCCCGGGGCGCGGCGGGGGGGGGGGGGCGGGCGGCGGGGGCGGCGCCCCGCCGCGCGGCCCGGCGCGCGCTGGCGCGCGCCTGCGCCCGGCCGGCCTCTGCTTCTCGCGCGTCGCATGGCCGGGGCGGCCGGGCCGGCGCCCCGCCCGCCGCCGCCGCCGGGGGGTGGCGCGGCCGGCCGGGCGCGCCGGCGCCGGCGGCGCGGCCCCCTCGCGCGGCGCGGGCCGTCCGGCGGCTGGGGAGGCGCGGGGGGGGGGGGGAGGGCGTCGAAGCGGCGGGCGGGGGGGGGCGGCGGCGGGCGGGGGGCGGCGCGGCGGGGGCGGCCCGCGCGCGGCCGCCCGCCCCCCCCCCCCCTGGGGGGGGCGGCCGCCGCGCCGTCCTCTTTTTTTTTTTCTTGGGGGGGGGGGGGGGGGGGGGGGGGGTTTGTTTTTTGTTTTTTTGTGGGGGGGGGGCCCGCCGCGGCGGGGGGGGCGGGGGCGGCTGGGGGGGCGGGGGGGGGGGGGGGGCGCGGGGGGGGAGGGGGAGGGGAGAAAAAAAAAAAAAATTTTGGGCGCCCCCCCCCCCTTTTGGCCACAAAGCCCCCCCCCCTGGGGGGGGGTCAATAGGCCTACAAAGTCTAACCCCCACATTTCAAATGGCTCTATACCCACTTGAGGTTGCAATGGCATTTTACTGGTATAGGTAGGATTTCCTATTCTTTGGCATGCATCACAATGTCTGACATATTTCTTGACATCCTTATGCAGGGATGGCCAGTAGTAGCCAACACCCAAGATTTTCCAAATTGTACTTTGTACTGAATAGTGCCCTCCATATGGTTCATCATGACACACACGAAGAATGTCATACACTTCATCATTGCGGATGCACCTGCATAGAACATGGTCAAGACTGCATTTAAATAGTAAACCTCATATCCATTTGAAAGAAGCACTTTTCTTGATTAACTGTTTCTTTTGTTTAGCAGTGAAGTGAAGAGGAATTTTTTTGTAGATAAGTAATTAGATATATTTGCAAACCATGGAGATTGTACAGAAATAGCAAACAAATTTTCATTAGGAAAAACATCTTAAACCAATTCCCCTGTGTCTGTGTTTGGCAATCTTGACGAAAAATCTGCTACTACATTGGCTTTCCCTGGTTTATTTACTATAGTGATATCAAATTCTTGCATCAATATTAACCAGTGAATAATTATTGCACTAACTAGGGGCTTATTCATTAAATATTTAATAGCAGCATGATCTGTATGAATAAAAACCTGATATCCTGTGATATAGTATCAAAACTTATTGATAGCATATACCACAACTAAGAATTCCTTCTCAGTAGTAGTGTAGTTCTTTTCAGCTCTTGTCAATTTTTTACTAATGTAGTAAATGGCATAATGTTCTCCATTTTCAATCTAACCTAGTGCTACTCCAATAGCAGTATTAGAAGAATCAGTCTGAATATGGAATGGCAATTCCCAATTATGTCCTCTCAACACAGGGGGAGTTGTTAATTTCTTTTTCAATGCTTCAAAAGACTTTTGACATTCAGTAGACCAAGTAAATTCAGAATCCTTAGGCAATAATGCAAACATTGGATTGGCTATGGTACTGAAATTTGCAATAAATCTGTGGTAGAAACCAATGTCCCAAAATACTTCTTACATCAATTTGAGTTTTTGGAGGAGGAAGTTATTTTATGACTTCCACCTTCTTGGGATCAACTTTGATACCATGAGAGGAAATATGATGAGCAAGGAAAATTCCTTCCTCCATCATGAGAAAATATTTTTTAGGATTTAGAGATAAATGGTATGTTTCACGTCGTGTTAAAACTTTTTCAAGTTGTTCTAAAGTATAATCAAAAATTTTCCCACATACTATAAAATCATCCATGTAAATTTCTACACTTTCATTTGTTAAATCAGAGAAATTGCCAAAACAGCTCTTTGAAAGGTTGTTGAAGCATTACATAAACCAAAAGGCAGAACCCTATAAGAAAATGTTCCCCAAGGGCATGTGAAAGTGGTTTTCTCTTGGTCTTCAGGTGCAACTTGTATCTAATTATAACCACTAAATCCATCAAGAAAATAGAAAAAATTCTTGCCAGCAAGGGTGTCTAACACTTGGTCTATGAAGGGTAATGGAAAATGGTCCTTATGTGTGACCTTGTTTAAATCTCTGTAGTATACACACACTCTCATTTTCCCATTTTTCTTTGGAACAATAACCAATGGAGAAACCCACTGACTATCTGAAATTGGATAAATGAACCTTACATCTAAAAGTTTTTCAATTTCTTCCTTGACAATATATTTCAGGGTAGGATTCAAACGTCTTTGAGGTTGTATCACAGGCTTGACATCTTTAGTGTATATCCTGTGTGTACACACATCAGGGTGGATTCCAGCCATATCCTTATAACTCCAAGAAAAATCCTAAACATGTTTTTGTAGGACAACAAATAACTTTGCTTCATGTTCATTAGTAAGCCAACTATTAATATTCAGAATTTTACCTAGATGTACTTATATTTGCTTAATCCCTGGATGAATGGTACTAACTGCTCCATACTTGCTGATCAAAGAATTTAAGGGACAATGATGTGGTTGCAAAGTATGAAATACTCTGGATTCTATTTCAAAAGTAATACTTTATGGAATCATTCCTTGCATAGGACATGTGAAAAAAGTAAGAAGATGTTCGTGCCATCCATATGGTAGTGTGAAAGAGCTTTTTTGTAAAGAAATGGATGCCAAATGTTCTGAGGTATGCTCTTCATCCTTCCATAGCAAGCGATGAACAATGATCTGATCATATTTAATTCCTTCTTCCTGTAATGTCTCAACTAGGACAATTTCATCTTCAAAGATTTCTCTTTCTTGTGAGTGGATTTCCTCAATGTGTTCCTTTACTATTATTGTAGCTAGAGTGGAAACAGTTTCTTCCTGTTCTTCATGAGATTCAAGAAACCATATTTGTCCAAAAAATTTGGTTGAAGGTTGGGTAGGTGGATACAGAGAAATATTTTAAGATCAATGCCATTTGAAATAGTTATCTCTCTAGATCTATAGTCTATAAAGGCAGCTGTAGTGGCAAGCCAAGACATTCCTAGAATGATGGGATAGCCATTAACTGAATTTCTAGGCTGTAATACTAGGAAATCTATAGGATATTCCCAAGAAGAGACTTCAATGAAAATGTCTTCGAGTATTCCTTTTGGTTTGGCAACTGACCTATCTGCCATCTCCAAAACTGTAGTTGTAGGACTGAGATTATTGAGCTATAATTTTTGCATTGTATCTTTAGTCATTACATTAATTGCAGCACCAATATCAATCAAAACATTTGGAATTTGAACTAGACCAATAGTGACTATAACAACTGGACTTCTTGGGTCACTATATTTAGGAGGAACAAGTTTTCCTAAAAACAGGTCAGCCAATTTTCCTTCTACTTGCACAGTTTTAGGGAAATATTTCTTCTTTTTTCCAGGTTTCTTGATACACAACTCCTAAATGGTTTTCTTAATCAATGGCACATCCTTTATTTCTTGCAAAAAAGGAAGGGATATAGTCATTTTCTTAAGTTCTATAACTAATTCTGATTCAGGAATAGTTACATTATTTTCAAACCTTTTAGGGTATGGTATTACTCCTACAGGAGGTACTTGTTTTTCCTGCTCATTTTCTATTTTTTATTTTTTCTCTATTTGCACTTGTTCTAGACTTGGAGACTCTTGTTTTCCATAAATTTCTTCAATGGTGGGTGGAGAAGGGTTAGGTAAGATCTTCCTTGAATGCAATTGGATATTACTACAATCAAGTACATGAATTGTAGTAGTTTCTCCAGACTCAGCTCCATAAACAAGGGCTGCTTGTCTGGTATTATTTGGGTTAGCCACAAGCTGAGCTAGAAGTGGAGGTTATTTTACCTGTTGTGCTTGTTGTGGTTGCATTCTTCCTTGAAAGTTCTGATTAGGATCTGGTAGCAAGTTTTGGGTGTGCCCTTGATATCTTTTATGCCCTTGATATGACGGGTATTGTGGCCCCCATATTTTCCCATATTGTTGATTCTGTGTCCAAGGTGGATTAACAGGATTCCAAGGTGGATGTGACCAATCTTGGGAAGATGTCCAAGATTGATTCCATGGTTGTGAAGGTGGTTCAACATATCCCCATAGCATATTCCAAGGGGTTTGTTCCCAACCCATAGGAAAGTGAGGGGCATTTTGTTATTGTGAAAAGTTACCTCCCTACATCTGCCCAATAACATTAACTTCTTCAATATGAGTTTCTAGAACAATTTTGAGTTGAGGTAAGAGATGGCACTTATCAGTTATGTGCTCTTTTGAGAAAATGGCACAAATAGCTGAGATGGAAGTTCTATTCAGGGGATAATCCTATAAGGTATGCTTGTTTCTAATCTTGGGCAATAGATAGCCAAAGGGGGTGTAGAGTTAGATTTTTCATTTCTTTCCCCTAATGTGGAATTTAGTTGGATAGGAATATCGGTTTCCATATTTACCATTTTTTCCATTAATTCCTTCATATCATTAGTACTAGGACTCTACTTCTTCCTTCTTTGCCTAGTGCGAGAATAATTTTTTCACAACTCTACAATATCATTAATCTCAAGCTAATTCACATCCCATTTTCCCATTAGATCTAATACTTCTCTAGAATCATCCTGCAAACCTATCAAAAATATAGTCTTTAATAGGTCAGGTTCCACGGGACCACATCTCTTTTGGATAAAGGTAAATCTATCAAGATAATCCTCTATTTTTTCATCCTCTTCTTTCTTAATCCGAAATAACTCATACTTTATATTTCATACGCTATAGTAGTCCCGATACTTATCCAAAAATATAGTTTCCATTTGATCCCAAGTATGAATTGAATCAAATTCTAGGCTCATAAACCATCTTAAGGCTACATATTTGAGTGTAGAGGGAAACAATTTTAGTTTCTGGTTATCATTGACATAGTCATAAGCCTGACACAAGACTTTGAATTCAAACAAAAATTGATCAGGATCCTCAGAAACAATTCCCTTAAATACCGGTAATACTGATGGTGAGATAGTTTTCATAGGAGCATTCTGAGTAGGATTCATATGAATAGGGTATTCAAAGGTTCTAATAGGAGAATTATCAGCATTATGGCCAATAATATCCCTATCATGTTCTTCTCCTTCAGCCATAGTTGCTTCCTCGATTTTGACTTGTTCATCTGGTTTAGATGGACCAATCTTATGGGTATGTCTAGAAGTAAGTGCTTCTAAGAGTTCTTATAGAGATCCTAAAATTTTAGTTGATGAAGAAGATGATTCTCATTTAAGTCTTTCAGGGAGTTCATATATAGGTAAGTCTTCTCCTGATCTTGAAAAATGTCTTCTTGACAAAGAGCCGGTTCTAATAAACCTTCCTCTTTCATCTCTTGGCCTATGCATTCATGCTCATTTGCTAAATAAACTGAAGTACAAGTGTCCAAGAAATGTTACTTGTATCAAGACAACAATTCTTGACCTTCTTACTTCTCCTAACAACACCTAGGTTCCCCAAAAATGGTTCCAAAAATGATGAGTGTCATCAAACACATCATTTAATCATTATAATTGTCAATTCAGGGCGATGTCAAATGGTTATATACAATAGCAGAGTTAAGCAGCTTGGAGTTCAATTTACTTAGGAAATGGCTTTATTGATGAGATCAGTCAGTTTTGGGTATTTCTAGTGTCACTTCTAATCCTATGAATTGAATTGAACTCCTAATTACAATTGCTGAAACAAAATTGTAGTAATGGAAAGATTGTAGAAGATTGAAACTAATTACTTTTGCTGAATCAAAAATAACAAAAATGAAACCTATTTATGCTTGCAAAATGAAGATGATAGAAAGTAACTCCTAATTACATTAGTAGAATTAAAAGGTTGAAATGAAATGTTGCAAAAATGAAACATATAGAAACCAATGAACACAAATGGAAATGCGCAGAACTGGAAATAACTGCTAAAAACAGGGAAATCAACTATTGTAAGAAATGCCAAGAACATAAAAGTTTTGTAAGAAAAATCCTATACTAGGTAACCAACTGTCATGCATAGACATCTAATACTACATGCACTAATACTACAATTAACAAATGAAATGGAAATTGATAGGTTTATGCTAACCTATAGCAACAAGAAATGAACAGAAACTATCAAAAGCTGATCCTTCCCCTAGGCTTGGAAGTGGGCCCTTGCTCCCTGATCCAGAAGAAGGCAAGAAAAATACTCTAAAACTACCTAATTCTCACTCATTCACTCAAGAAAATAGTTGAATGAATAATCTGCACCTTTTATTGAATTTGAAAGAACATTGCAACAATGCAGAAAAAATCCTATAGAATCACTGCTCTATTACAACTGAAACAACTAGTCTATCCTTATACTTCTATGCAAACGTCTACCTATATGCTCAACCAACATGGGAGCTTGTTATTTATATTATTCTATTACATATTTGAATTCGTTCTGTTGCTACATTTTAGATATTCAACAATTGTTCTAAAGTTGTCTTCTTGAAATGCAAGAAATTGTTCTGCTGTAGCTTATCCATTTCACTTGCTGGGTGTAATACATTGGCTAAAATGCATTGGAAGGGGTGAGAAAACCTCTCATATAGTTGTATCCATATTTATTTCACAATTTGCCATATTTTTGATCGTTCTGTTGATGGTTTTGACCAAAACTAGTCCTGCTATGTTCATTCCAGAGCTTGCTCTAGAATATCAGGTAGTGTAACAGTTTTGATGCTTATCCATACATTAGTTGCTTAGGATAACAGGTTTTACTGGCTAGGTAATATTATTAGGTCCTCAGAATACTTCTTCCATAGGTTTTACATGCGGGCATTGACAAATTCTAAGCCATGTTGTTTATTTACAACTGGCTGGAATTTGTATGGTCAAATTCTGTTTTATGCACAATCAACCCAGTTTGAATGGGTTTTGGTTCCTTTTTGCAATTCAAACAGGTTAGAAGGCAAGGAAAAAAAACAACATGATCCTAGAAGGGAATACACATCAACATACACTATTGCATATTTAAATTAATATTTACTTGCTAGGTAAATCAGCTAAAATAGTGCAAAAATACAGAAAATGGTCAAAATAGAATGCTATGCTCTTGGACATCTAAACATGTAAATAGTAATAGATAATGCATTCCATCATCAAAATTAACACAAAAACATAGCATAAGGTTTATCAAATAGTTTATGAAATATCCAAAAATGGTCTATGAATGAGGCAATTTTTGGCCTCATCAACATCTAGGTGGATGCTCTGGTGATTGGAAAAAATATTACCAAAATGCATATTAGGATATATGTGAATATCCTAAATTGAGATTCTAAAATTATGATGTGTCTTTGTTGACACTTAATTTTATCATGTTAAGGGTTAACAAATTATACTGTGATACTCCTTGGTGGGAGTTTTGATAAAATTAATAAGACTTTTATGTCTAAAATAGTACAAAAGCATAATTTCATGATATTTGTGTAACATCATTTTGCAAACTCTATTATTGCAATGCTTTAAATTTAGTATTTGTGTAGTAATGGATGGTTTAAAACTGTAATATTTGTGATGATATTATGTATTGATGATGATGTTTCAATACTTTTCGTTATGCAAAATAGATGTTATGTTGTTTATAAGGACATGGTAATACTGATATATTACATTTTTACAGGTCCGGGTTCTCTCATGGATGGAAGATGAAGCTTACCATCAAGGATGAGATGCTAAAAGTTAAGAAAAAATTGATGACTCATTGTAAAATAGCAGGATAAATTCTAGCTTTTCTAGATACATATATTCACTGAGGTAATTGTTCAAACACAGAGGACTATGTTTAATCTAAGGGGGCGTATGTCATGACTCGTCACCCTCAAACCCTATCAAAAGGATATTAATTGATCATGGGATCAATTAATGCTCAATAGAAAGGGGTCATAGACCCTAAGGAATTCTACAAAATTCCAATTTAAGGATTTTGAAGGGTTTAGGAGGAAAAATAATGAAAATTTAATTAATCATGTTTGATTAGGTTAGTTGCATTTTGAGTTTGAGTGTAATTAAATATCTAGTTCTTATTGGACCAATTTAGGCACTAGTATTAATTAATGCTAAAAGCCTATCTTATTCCCCCTCATGGCATAAGTTGGTTGGTGGAGAGAAAAGTGATTTTCTTCCCTCTATATTTAATTAGGGAGGAAGTTGTAGCATGTGGACAAAAAAAAAAATAAGACCACCTACCTTATCCCTATGTGGACCCTCTTTTACTTTTTGAATCACCCTCCACATGGCATGATATGTCTTAGTGGACACAAGGCATATTTTAATGTTAAAATAATAAAGCCACCATTTGGCTAAGGAGTGGATAAGTTTCCCTATAAATAGAGGACATCTTGTGAATAAAGGGGAGGAAATTCTTGAGAGGCCTAGGAAGTATGGTTTCCACCTTGGTGGATCAAAAACTAGAAGCAGGGTTATGCATAAGGGGTAGTACCGAAAAAGTATTTTTAAATTTAGGGCAAATCAAGTATAAACTATGGGGATAAATTTTCAAAATTTTGTAGAAAATTTATCAAAATATGGTGAATTTTAAAAAATTTTGCACATAAATTATAAATATTTTTGGGGGCACTTTTGACCTATTAAATCATCCTAAAACTTTATAAAAACACCACCATTAGATCAAACTTGAAAAGAGCTTTCCAACACATACAAATATGCTTATGTTTGGATATATTTTGATGCCTAAATTTATGAAATGATTGTCAGTTGCCATCTTCCAATTACCCTCTACCACTCACCATCTACCACTTGCCATGTGCCACTCGCCTTGTGCCACTCACCATGTACCACTCGCCATGTGTCACTCACCTTATGCCACTCGCCATCTACCACTCGCATTTTTCCACTCGCCTTATGCCACTTGGCATATGGCAGTTGCCTTATGCCACTTGCCTTATGTCAATCGCCTTCTGCCACATGGCGACTGGTAGAAGGCGACTGGCAGATGGTGATTGAAAATCATTTCATAGTTTTAGGCATCACAATATATCCAAACATAGGCATATTTATACTCATTGGAAAGCTCATTTCAAGGCTACTCTAATGGTGGTATTTTTTTTGAAGTTTTGAGATGATTTAGTAGGTCAAAATCTACCTCAAAATGACATTACCTCCTCACCACCATCTTTAGGATCACTTTTGATCTATTAAATCATATTCAAACTTCATAAAAATACCACCGTTAGATTAGGCTTGAAAATATCTTTCCAACAAGTACAAACATGTCTATTTTTAGATATATTTTGATGCCTAATTTTGTGAAATGATTATCAGTCACCATTTGTCAGTTGCCCTTTGCCACTCACCATATGCCACTCATCATGTGCTGCTCGCCTTGTGCCACTCGCCATGTACCACTCACCATGTGCCACTCGCCTTGTGCCACTTGCCATCTACCACTCATATTTTACCACTCACTTTATGCAACTTTCCATATGCCAGTTGCCCTATGCCACTTGTATTATGTCAGTCACCTTCTACCATTCACCACATGGTGACTGGCAAAAGGTGATTGACAATCATTTTATAGTTTTAGGCATCAAAACATATCCAAACATAAGCATATTTATACTCATTGGAAAGCTCTTTTCAAGCTTGATATAATGGTTATATTTTAATAAATTTATGAGATGATTTATTAGGTCAAAATCTACCTTAAAATGATATTACCTCCTCACCACCATATTTGGGATCCCTTTTGACCTATTAAATCATATTCAAACTTCATAAAAATACAACCATTACATCGGGCTTGAAAAGATCTTTCCAATGAGTACAAATATGCCTATATTTAGATATATTTTGATGCCTAAAACTATGAAATTATTATCAGTCACCATCTGCCACTCGCCATGTGCCACTCGCCATGTGCCACTCGCCATGTGCCACTTGCCTTGTGCCACTCGCCATGTGCCACTCGCCTTGTGCCACTCGCCATGTGCCACTCGCCTTGTGCCACTCGCCTTGTGCCACTCGCCATGTGCCACTCGCCTTGTGCCACTCGCCTTGTGCCACTCACCATCTACCACTCACCTTTTGCCACTTGCCTTATGCCACTCGCCATATGCTAGTCACTTTATGCCAGTTGCCTTCTACCACTCGCCACATGGTGATTGGCAGAAGGCGACTGGTAAATAGTGACTGATAATCATTTCATAGTCTTAGGCATAAAAATATATTCAAACATAGGTATATTTATACTCATTAGAAAGCTCTTTTCAAGCCCTATCTAATGGTGGTATTTTTATGAAGTTTGAATATGATTTCATAGGCCAAAAGTGATCCCAAATATGGTGGTGAGGAGGTTATGTCATTTTAAGGTCGATTTTGACCTACTAAATCATCTCAAAAATTTATTAAAATACCACAATTATATTGGGCTTGAAATGAGCTTTCCAATGAGTATAAATATACCTATGGTTGGATATATTTTAAAAACTATAAATAGATTGTCAATCACCATCTTCTAGTTGCGTTCTGCCAGTCACCATGTGGCAAATGGTAGAAGGCGATTGACATAAGGTGAGTGGCATAAGGCAAGTGGCATATGGCGAGTGGCACAAGGCAAGTTGCACATGGTGAGTGGCACATGACATGTGGCACATGGCGAGTGGAACATAACAAGTGGCATAAGGCGAGTGGCACATGGTGAGAGGCAGATGGCGAGTGGCAGAGGGTGATTGACAGATGGCAACTGATAATCATTTCATAGTTTTAGGTATTAAAATATATCTAAACATAGGTATGTTTGTACTCTTTGGAAGGATATTTTCAAGATTGATCTAATTATTGTTTTTTTATGAAGTTTGAATATGATTTAATAGGTCAAAAGTGATCCCAAAGATAGTGGTGAGGAGGTAATGTCATTTTGAGGTAGATTTTGACCTACTAAATCATCTCAAAACTTTATAAAAATACCACCATTAGATCGAGCTTGAAAAGATATTTCCAATGAGTATAAATATGCCTATGTTTGGATATATTTTGATGCCTAAAACTATGAAATGATTGTCAATCACCATCTACTAGTCGCCTTCTGCCAGTCACCCTGTGGTGAGTGGCAAAAGGTGACTGACGTAAGGCAAGTGGCATAAGGCTAGTGGTATATGGCTAGTGGCACAAGGTGAGTGGCAAAAGGCAAGTGGAAGATGGCAAGTGGCACAAGGTGAGTGGCACATGGCAAGTGGCACATGGCGAGTGGCACAAGGTGAGTGGTAGATGGCGAGTGGCAGAGGGTGATTGGCAGATGGAAACAAATAATCATTTCACAGTTTTAGGCATAAAATTATATCTAAACATAGTCATATTTGTACTCATTGGAAATATATTTTCAAGCTCGATGTAATGGTGGTATTTTTATAAAGTTTGAATATGATTTAATAGGTCAAAAGTGATCCCAATGATGGTGGTGAGGAGGTAATGTCATTTTGAGGTAGATTTTGACCTACTAAATCATCTCACAACTTCATTAAAATACAACAATTAGATCAGGCTTGAATATTTTCAATGAGTATAAATATGCTTATGTTTAGATATATTATGATGTCTAAAACTATGAAATGATTATCAATCACCATCTGCCAATCGCCTTCTACCAATCATCATGTGGTGAACAGTAGAAGACGATTGACATAAAGTGAGTGGCATAAGGCAACTGGCATATGGCGAGTGGCATAAGGTGAGTGGTAAAAGGTGAGTGGCAGATGGTGAGTGGCACATGACGAGTGGCACATGGTGAGTGGAAGATGGTGAGTGGCAGAGGGCGATTGGCAGATGGCAACTGATAATCATTTCATAGTTTTAGGCATCAACATATATCTAAACATAGGTATATTTGTACTCATTGGAAAGATCTTTTCAATCCCAATGTAATGGTGGTATTTGTATGAAGTTTGAATATGATTTAATAGGTCAAAAGTGATCTCAAAGATGGTGTTGAGGAGGTATTGTCACTTTGAGGTAGATTTTGACCTACTAAATTATCTTAAAACTTCATAAAAATATCACCATTAGATCAGGATTGAAAAGAGCTTTCCAATGAGGATAAATATGCCTATGTTTGGATATATTGTGATGCCTAAAACTATGAAATGATTGTCAATCACCATTTGTCAGTCACCTTCTGCCAGTCACCATACGACGAGTGGTAAAAGGTGAGGGTATAAGGTGAGTGGCAAAAGACGAGTGGCATACGATGAGTGGCACATGGCAAGTGGCACATGGTAAGTGGCACAAGGCGAGTGGCAGATGGTGAGTGGTAGATGGTGAGTGGCCGAGGGTGATTGGTAGATGGCAACTAATAATCATTTCACAATTTTAAACATCAAAATATATCTAAACATAGGCATGTTTGTACTCATTGGAAAGATCTTTTCAAGCCTGATATAATGATGTTATTTTTATGGTGAGGAGGTAATGCTATTTTTAGGTAGATTTTTATCTCAAAATGATATTAGATCAGGCTTGAAAAGATCTTTCCAATGAGTACAAACATACCTATCTAATTGGAAATGAAGTTCGAATATTATTTAATAGGTCAAAAGTGATCCCAAAGATGGTGGTGAGGAGGTAATGTCATTTTGAGGTAAATTATGACCTATCTAAACCATCTCAAAACTTCATCAAAAATACCACCATTAGATCGGGCTTGGAAATATCTTTTCAACGAGTACACATATGTCTATGTTTAGATATATTTTGAAGCCTAAAACTATGAAATGATTATTAGTTGCCATTTGCCAATTACCCTCTACCACTCGCCATTTGCCACACTCCATATGCCACTCGTCTTGTGCTACTCGCCATGTGCCACTTGCCATGTGCCACTTGCTATGTGCCACTTGCATTGTGCCACTCGCCATCCACCACTCATCTTTTGCCACTCGCCTTGTGCCACTTGCCATATGGCACTAGCCTTATGTTAGTCACCTTCTACCACTCGCCACATGGTGACTGGCAGAAGGCGACTAACAAAAGGTGATTAATTTCATAGTTTTAGACATCAAAATATATCCAAACATAGGCATATTTATACTTGCTAAAAATATCTTTTCAAGCTCGATCTAATGGTGGTATTTTAATGAAGTTTTGAGATGATTTAGTAGGTCACAATATACCTCAAAATGACATTACCTCCTCACCACCATATTTGGGATCACTTTTGACCTATTTAATCATATTCAAACTTCATAACAAAACCATAATTAGATCAAGATTGAAAATATCTTTCCAAAGAGTACAAACATGCTTATGTTTAGATATATTTTAATGCCTAAAACTATGAAATGATTATCAGTCACCCTCTACCACTCGTTATGTGCCACTCACCATGTGCCACTCACCTTGTGTCACTCACCATATATCACTCGCCTTTTGCCACTTGCCTTGTGCCACTCACCATATGCCACTTGCCTTATGTCAATCGCCTTCTACCACTTGCCACATGGTGACTAGTAGAAGGCAACTGGCAGATGGTGATTGACAATCATTTCATAGTTTTAGGCATCAAAATATATTCAAACATAGGCATATTTATACTCGTTGGAAAGCTCTTTTCAAGCCCACTATAATGGTGGTATTTTAATGATTTTTTGAGATGACTTAGTAGGTCAAAATTTACCTCAAAATGACATACCTCCTCACCACCATATTTGGGATCACTTTTGGCCTATGAAATTATATTCAAACTTCATACAAATATCATCATTAGATCAAGATTAAAAATAGCTTTCCAACGAGTATAAATATGCCTATGTTTAGATATATTATGATGCCTAAACTATGAAATTATTATCCAGTCACTATTTGCTAGTTGCCTTCTACCAATCACCATGTGGCGAGTGGCAGAAGGTAACTCGCATAAGACAAGTGGCATAAGGCGACTAGCATATGGTGAGTGGTATAAAGTGGCATATGGTAAGTGGCACAAGGCAAGTGGCACATGGTGAGTAGCACATGGCGAGTGGCACAAGGTGAGTGGCACATGGTGAGTGGTAGATGGCGAGTGGCAGAGGGTGATTGGCAAATGGTGATTGATAATTATTTCATAGTTTTAGGCATCAACATATATCTAAACATAGGCATATTTGTACTCATTGGAAAGATATTTTCAAGCCCGATGTAATGGTGGTATGTTTATGAAGTTTGAATATGATTTAATAGGTCAAAAGTGATCCCAAAGATGGTGGTGAGGAGGTAATGTCATTTTGAGGTATATTTGGATCTACTAAATTATCTCACAACTTCATTAAAATACAACCATTAGATCAAGATTTAAAAGAGCTTTCTAATGAGTATAAATATGTATATGTTTGGATATATTTTGATGCCTAAAACTATGAAATGATCATCAATCACCATCTGCTAGTTGCCTTATGCCAGTCACCATGTGGCGAACGTCAGAAGGCGACTTACATAAGGCGAGTGGCATAAGGTAACTAGCATATGGCAAGTGGTACAAGGTGAGTGGCAAAATGCAAGTGGTAGATGGAAAGTGGCATAAGGTGAGCGACACATGGTGAGTGGCACATGGCGAGTGGTATAAGGCAAGTGGCACATGGTGAGTGGCAGATGGCGAGTGGTAGAGGGCAACTAGAAGATGGCGACTGATAATCATTTCATAATTTTAGGCATTAAAATATATCTAAACATAGGCATGTTTATACTCGTTAGAAATATCTTTTCAATCTTGATCTAATGGTGGTATATTTATGAAGTTTGAATATGATTTAATAATTCAAAAGTGATCCTAAAGATGGTGAGGAGGAGGTAATGTCATTTTGAGGTAGATTTGGACCTATTAAATCATCTCAAAAATTCATAAATATACCACCATTATAGTAGGCTTGAAAAGAGCTTTCCAAAAAGTATAAATATGCCTATGTTTAGATATATTGTGATACCTAAAACTATGAAATGATTATCAATCACCATCTACCAATCGCCATGCGACGAGTGGTAGAAGACGATTGACATATGGCGAGTGGCACAAGGTGAGTGGTAAAAGGTGAGTGTAAAATGGTGAGTGGCACAAGGTGAGTGGCACAAGGTGAGTGGCACATGGCGAGTGGCACATGGCGAGTGACAAATGGCGAGTGGCACATGGCGAGTGGTACAAGGCGAGTGGCACATGGCGAGTGGCAGATGGTGAGTGGTAGAGGATGATTGGAAAATGGTGAGTGGCATAGGGTGATTGGTAGATTGTGCTCATAATGTGCCACTCACCATCTGCAAGTCACCCTCTACCACTTGCCATCTACCACTTACCATCTATCGCTCACCATGTGCCACTCGCCTTGTGCCACTCGCCATGTGCCACTCACCATGTGCCACTCGCCTTGTGCCACTTGCCATCTACCACTTGCCTTTTGCCACTCACCATATGCCAATCACCTTATGCCACTCGCCTTATATCAGTTGCCTTTTTCCACTTGCCACATGGTGACTGGCAGAAGGTGACTAAAAAATGGTGATTTATAATCATTTCATAGTTTTAGGCGTCAACATATATCCAACATAGGTATATTTATACTCATTGAAAAGAACTTTTCAATCCCGATCTAATGGTGATATTTTTATGAAGTTTTTAGATAATTTAGTAGGTCAAAATCTACCTCAAAATGATAATACCTCCTTACCACTATATTTTAGATCAATTTTGACCTATTAAATAATATTCAAACTTCATAAATATACCACCATTAGATCGGGCTTGAAAATATCTTTTCAACGAGTACAAACATACCTATTTTTAGATATATTTTGATGCCTAAAATTGTAAAATGATTATCAATCAACATCTGCTAGTCGCCCTCCACCGCTCGCCATCTGCTGCTCGCCTTGTGCCACTCACCATGTGCCACTTACGATGTGCCTCTCGCCTTGTGCCACTTGCCATTTGCCACTCACCTTTTACCACTTTCCTTGTGCCACTCACCATATGCCAGTTGCCTTATGCCACACGCCTTATGCTAGTTGTCTTCTACCACTCGCCACATGCCAACTAACAGAAGGTGACTGATAGATGGTTATTGACAATCATTTCATAGTTTTCAATATCAAAATATATCCAAACATAGGCATATTTATACTCGTTGGAAAGCTCTTTTCAAGCCCAGTCTAATGGTGGTATTTTTTTATGAATTTTTGAGATGATTTCTTAGGTCACAAGCTACCTCAAAATGATATTACCTCCTCACCATAATATTTAGAATCACTTTTGACCTATTAAATCATATTCAAACTTCATAAAAATACCACTGTTAGATTGGAATTGAAAAGATCTTTCCAATGAATATAAATATGCATATGTTTGGATATATTATGATTCCTAAAACTATGCAATTATTGTTGGTGGCCATTTGTGAGTCGCCCTCTGCCACTCGCCATCTGCCACTCGCTATGTGCCACTCGCCTTATGCCACTCACCATGTTTCACTTTCCATGTACCACTCACCTTGTTCCACTCGCCATCTACCACTTGCCTTTTGCCACTCGCCTTGTGCCACTCGCCATATGCTAGTCACCTTATGCCACTCACCTTATGTCAGTCGTCTTCTACCACTCGCCACATGGGCATATTTATACTCATTGGAAAGATATTTTCAAGCCTGCTCTAATGGTGGTATTTTTTAAAAAAATTGAGATGATTTAATAGGTTAAAATCTATCTCAAAATGACATTACCTCCTCACCACCATATTTAGGATCACGTTGACCTATTAAATCATATTCAAACTTCATAAATATACCACCATTAGATCAAGCTTGAAAAGATATTTTCAACAAGAATAAACATGCATATGTTTAAAAATATTTTAATGCCTAAACTTGCGAAATGATTATCAGTCGCCATCTACCAGTTGCCATTTACCACTCGCCATATACCACTCACCATGTGCCACTCGCCTTGTGCCACTCGCCATGTGCCACTCGCCTTGTACCACTCACAATCTACCACTTGCCTTTTGCTACTCACCTTATGCAACTCGCCATATGCCAGTCGCCTTATGCCAGTCACCTTATGTCAATCACCTTCTGCCACTCACCACATGGTGACTGGTAGAAGGTGATTGACAAATGGTGATTGACAATCATTTCATAGTTTTAGGCATCAAAATATATCTAAGCATATGTATATTTATACTCGTTGAAAAGCTCTTTTAAAGCCTGATCTAATGGTGATATGTCTATGAAGTTTTTAGATGATTTAATAATTCAAAATCTACCTCAAAATGATAATACCTCCTCACCACTATCTTTGGGATTGATTTTGACCTATTAAATCATATTCAAACTTCATAAAATACCATCATTAGATCGAGTTTGAAAAGATATTTTCAACGAGTACAAACATGCTTATGTTTAAATATATTTTGATGCCTAAAATTGTAAAATGATTATCAGTCGCCATCTACCAATCACCCTCTACCACTTGCCATGTGCCACTCGCCATGTGCCACTCATATTTTGCCACTCGCCAGATGCTAGTCATATTATACCACTTGCCTTATGCCAGTTGCCTTCTACCACTCGCCACATGGTGACTGGCAGAAGGTGACTGGTAGATGGTGACTAACAATCATTTCATAGTTTTAGGCATCAAAATATATCCAAACATAGGCATATTTATACTCGTTGGAAAGCTATTTTCAAGCCCAATCTAATGGTGGTATTTTTATGAAGTTTGAATATGATTTTATAGGTCAAAAGTGATCCCAAAAATTATGATTAGGAGATAATGTCATTTGAGGTAGAATTGGACATACTAAATCATCTAAAAGCTTCATTAAAATACCACCATTAGATTGGGCTTGAAAAGAGATTTCCAACGAGTATAAATATACCTATGTTTGGATATATTATGATGCCTAAAACTATGAAATGATTGTCAATCACCATAAGGTAGTTGCCTTCTGCCATTCACCATGTGACGAGTGGCAGAAGGTGATTGACATAAGGCGAGTGGCATAAGGCAAGTGGTATATGGCAAGTGGCACAAGACGAGTGGAAAAAGGTGAGTGGCAAATGGCAAGTGGTACAAGGTGAGTGGCACATGGCGAGTGGTAGATGGCGAGTGGCAAAGGGTGACTGGAAGATGGCAATTGATAATCATTTCATAGTTTTAAGCATCAAAATATATCTAAACATAGGTATATTTGTACTCATTGGAAAGATCTTTTCAAGCCTGATCTAATGGTGGTATTTTTATGAAGTTTGAATATGATTTAATAGGTCAAACGTGATCCCAAAGATTGTGGTGAGGAGGTATATTCATTTTGAGGTAGAGTTTGACCTACTAATTCATATCAAAACTTTATTAAAAATACCACCATTAGATCGGGCTTGAAAAGAGCTTTCCAATAAGTATAAATATTCCTATGTTTGGATATACTTTGATGCCGAAAACTATGAAAGGATTGTCAGTCACCATCTACTAGTCACTTTCTACCAATCACCATGTGACGCGTGGCAGAAGGTGATTGACATAAGGTGAGTGGCATATGGTGAATGGCACAAGGCAAGTGGCAAAAGGCGAGTGGCAAATGGCAAGTGGAACAAGGTGAGTGGCACATGGTGAGTGGCAAATGGGGGAGTGGCAAATGGCAAGTGGCACATGGTGAGTGGCACATGGGGGAGTGGCAGATGGCGAGTGGTAATGGGTGACTAGTAGATGGAAACTAATAATCATTTCATAGTTTTAGGCATAAAAATATATCTAAACATAGGCATGTTTATACTCATTAGAAAGAGCTTTTCAAGCCTAATCTAATGGTGGTATTTTTATGGTGAGGAGGTAATGTCATTTTGAGGTAGATTTTCATCTCAAAATGACATTAGATTGGGCTTGAAAAGATATTTCCAATGAGTACAAACATACTTATGTTTAGATATATTTTGATGCCTAAAATTGTGAAATGATTATCGATCGCCATCTACTAGTTGCCCTCTACCACTCGCCATCTGCTGCTCACCATGTGCCACTCGCCTTGTGCCACTCATCATGTGCCACTCACCTTGTACCACTCGCCATCTACCACTTGCCTTTTGCCAGTTGCCTTATGCCACTCACCATATGCCAGTTGCCTTATGCCACTCACCTTATATTAGTCGCATTCTACCACTTTCCACATGGTGACTGGTAGAAGGTGACTAATAGATGGTGATTGATAATCATTTCATAGTTTTAGGCATAAAAACATATCCAAACATAGTCATATTTATTCTTGTTGGAAAGCTCTTTTCAACCCTGATCTAATGATGATATTTTTATGAAGTTTTGAGATAATTTTATAAGTAAACATCTACCTCAAAATGATAATACCTCCTCACCACCATCTTTGGGATCACTTTTGACCTATTACATAATATTCAAACTTCATAAAAATACCACCATTAGATCGAGCTTGAAACGATCTTTCCAACGAGTACAAAAATGACTATGTTTAGATATATTTTGATGCCAAAAATAATGAAATGATTATCAATCACCATATTTCAGTCGCCCTCTGACTCTCACCATCTGTCGCTCACCATGTGCCACTCGCCTTGTACCACTCGCCATGTGCCACTTGCCTTGTCCCACTCACCATCTACCACTCGCCTTTTGCCACTCACCTTGTGCCACTCACCATATGCTAGTCACCTTATGCCACTCACCTTATGTTAGTTGCCTTCTCCCACTTGCCACATGGCGATTAGTAGAAGGTTACTGACAGATGGTGATTGACAATCATTTCATAGTTTTAAGCATCAAAATGTATCCAAATATAGGCATATTTATACTCGTTGGAAATATTTTTGCAAGCCCGATCTAATGGTTGTATTGTTGTGAAGTTTTAAAATGATTTAGTAGGTCAAAATATATCTCAAAATGATATTACCTCCTCACCACCATATTTGGGATTACTTTTTACCTATTAAATCATATTAAAACTTCATAAAAATACCACCATTAGATCTGGATTGAAAATATTTTTCCAACGAGTACAAACATGCCTATGTTTAGATATATTTTGATGCTTAAACCTATGAAATAATTATTAGTTACCATCTGCCAGTCGCCCTCTGCCACTTGCCATGTGCCACTCGCCTTGTGCGACTTGCCATGTGCCATTCGCCATGTGCCACTCACCTTATGCCACTTGCCATCTGCCACTCACCTTTTGCCACTCACCTTTTGACACTCACCATATGCCACTCACCTTATGCCTGTCACCTTCTACCATGCACTACATGGTGACTGGTAGAAAGTGACTTGCAGATGGTGACTGACAATCCTTTCATAGTTTTAGGCATCAAAATATATCCAAACATAGGTATATTTATACTCGTTGGAAAGCTCTTTTCAAGCCCGATCTAATGGTGGTATTTTTATGAATTTTTGAGATGATTTAGTAGGTCAAAATATACCTCAAAATGACATTACCTCCTCACCACCATATTTGGGACCACTTTTGACCTATTAAATCATATTCAAACTTCATAAAAATACCACCATTAGATCATGCTTGAAAAGATCTTTCCAATGAGTACAAATGTGCCTATTTTTAGATATATTTTGATGCCTAAAATTATGAAATGATTATCAGTTTCCATCTACCAGTCACCCTCTACCACTCACCATCTTCCACTTGCTATCTACCACTCGCATTATACCACTTGCCATGTGCCACTCGCCATGTACCACTCACCTTTTCCCACTCATCATCTACCACTTGCCTTTTACCACTTGCCTTGTGCCACTTGCCATATGCCAGTCACCTTATGCCACTCACCTTATGCTAGTCACCTTCTACCACTCGCCTTTTGCCACTTGCCTTCTACCCATTGCCTTCTACTAGTCACCTTATGCCAATCACCTTATCCTAGTCGCCTTATGCCACTCACCTTCTGCCACTCACCTTCCATTAGTCATATTTTATCAGTCGTGGACTCATGTTTTGTCAATCGTCTACTTTGTATCGCTCGCTATCCGAAAAAATAATGTTGCAATTGTATGAGAGTCACTGTTAGGGTTAGCTATATATAATGAGGTACAAGGGACAAATTGGGCGGGATATTTTTTATTTTTAATAAATTTATGGTGAAAATTAGGTGGGAAACCTTATGAAAATGAGGCGAATTTACCCTTAAAAAAATGGATCCCAAAATTTTTGGGCGAATGGGCCGACCTCTATGGTCCCAAAATTCATAAAATTAACATTTTTAAAATCTAAATATTCGCGCTAAATTGTGAAATTCACCACTATGCAAAACCCTGACCAGAAGGCTTGAGAGATTTTCTAGTTGTAGAAAGAAGTAATCTTGGGAGGCTTGAAGGAGTCGAGCAAGAAGAGTTTAACGAAAAGTCATCCTTCAGAGAATGGTGAACTAAGTACTAGAGTCTTAGAAGATAGTGGAGAATTCTTGGAGTTGAAAGACACTTGAAGACAAATTAGGTTGGACCATTCCTCTTTCTTTACATTTTTATGTATAAAAGGAATGTAATGATGTCTATTTAAAATTGCTTAACTTAGTTCTTTTGATTATCTTATATCAACTGGTTCTTTGGAGATTCCCTGTGAATACCCAATTAGATACCATTGAACCTTTGTATTAACCAAATAATTTGCATAATTATTAGAGTAGGTTTAAACTATTATATGCAAGTGTTAAAAAGATGGTTTATCCTAGGAAGTCAAACTAGGATAGAGAAGCCTTAACAAAGTAAACCAACCATACTCAACTAGCATTGGGAAACCCTAAATGAAATTGAACCATTGAAAAATATCCACTCAGCAACCTGAAGGTTCACCACCACCAGCAGTGCGCCTATGGCCACCGTTTTGTGGTTACCTTCCAACAAGTGTGAAAAAACCTTTATGGTGTATTAGGTTTTAAATCCAAGACATGTGGGATATTATGAAATTTTTTAATTATAATCGGTCTTTGCAACTCGATGTTGTATCTTCAATTTATGAAATAGTCCCTATGATAGCATATATCTTATTAATACTTTAATCTACATCGTTAAGCCTTCTATGTTGTTCAAATTCATTTTTTGTGCTTGATTTAGTGGCTTCTACGACTATAAACTCTTTGTGAGCAAGTTTAAGATTGGGATTCTCTGCCTTGCATATCTAGACTTCGTTGTCATCGATTTTTACCATTTCAATAGCCTTGGTTTAATTTTTATAAGGAGGCTTACACGTATTAGTCCATCCATAACCCAACAAGACAATGGTACTATGGAACCCCTATTTCTATCGTCATCTCAGATCACTGATAGATGTTCCTATGTGATAGAAATTCCTCTATCATTGTGACTGCAATCAAGAATAGACAGTCGAGCATTTCAATTTAATACTCCTTCAAGAATTTACACCTGTAGTTACCAAGTGTTTTAGATATCTTTGATGGCATTTGAGGGTTTTACTTGTGCCCATTTTGTGCTAAAGGTTTTTGTGAAACGCTCTGCCTCACCAAATGATACTGTAGCCAAAATTTTTAACCTTGCTAGTATAAAAATTTGTCTAAAGCACCACTTGCCATGTTGTTAGATATCTCAGAGAAGGCCAATGTCTAGAGTTTAGCCATCATTTCATAATCGAACTATCAAGAGAATTATAGCACCTACAATGCTTCCCCTAGTTGAATTGCAACAATGCACAAAGACACAATCATAATATCTATGCTTGAGCAGCCTCCAAAAAGGGAAAAATCTATTTCCCTTTAGTACTAAATATTTACACTTTAGGATTTTAACCTTTAGGTTTACTCAAATGCAAGGTATTCAATATTCGAGCACTCAACTGGACAACTAAAATCCAATCTGTAGGCTTCATAGAACCCTACCTCATGGTCAATTTCAAATCTTAGTGGATATTTGAAGCCTTTATCCCTTATCGACATGAGTTATGTAGACACTGTTGGATGTTATGTTTTCCTACTTCCTAGGTGGGGAAGTATTGGTATGTTTAAATTTTTTGGAACACATTTATCCCACATAGTTAGCATAGTAGCTTTGAGGCAAATCTTATAGGGGAAGCCTCCACTAATTTAATAACCATAAAGTGGTCGTTTGGTAGCCTAAAGGCTAGGCCTAATACTTTAGACTAGACACTAGTGGGGTAGTATCTAGCCAAGTTGATCGATCCTAAATTTTAATTCATATACCTTGAATAAATGAATCATAGTCGCCAATCACGTGAATTAAAACCCCCTTTTTGTGGGTCTATTTGCGAAGAAGTGACGACAACCACTCCTAAACAACCATTTGTAATAATTACAGGTCGGGCTAATAAAGGTTAACGAATTAACCTTTAGCCTTTGGTATAGTGATTGATAGCCTTTATGAAGCTAATCATTGAATTAGAATATCTACCCATAGAAATGAATTACTACCTTAGGAAATCAAAGGTAAACCCTTATAAAGGATATGGAATATTTTATTTAAAAACTAGAGAACTTCCTTTTGAAAGAAATGAAGCTATAGAAATTCATTGAGGATTATTTGGTAGAAAATTTGCTATAATAAGCATACTTAAGATTAATTGGGGTTAAAATAATTTAACTCAAATAAGGAATTAGGAAATTCCTTACTTTCATTATGATATTTGAAGGAACGAATGTTTATGTATTTAAAGGTATGGGACTTTAAATTCATTATACAAAGGATTGATTGTGAATCAATCATGAAGAATGAATTTGAAAATTCATTCTTGAGGGAATTTATAGGGTTTCCTCTAAAATCGATGAGAATTTTTTAAAATATGGATCCAATTATTATCATACACATATATAAGATATTATAAATTCTAAGATGGCTTAGAGAAAGGAATTAGTAGATTCCTTAATTTCATCATAAATTTTAAAGGAACTGATGGATTCCTTATTAATATGGGAAATACCTTAATGTTATAATGATGTCTTAAATAAAGGAAATAGGAAATTCCTTGATTGCATCATGAACTTGAAAAGGAACAATTGTATTCTTTGACTTGTATAATTTATTGAAATGGATCCGTAGTGACCCTTCTATATTTGTAACATTTGATATCTTAAGTTTATGAATATGAGGAAAGAACATACTTTGTAGGTTGGGTTTATTCCCTATGAGGGTTCCCAGGATAAAAAATGTGTCATTTACTTGTGTTATTTAAAGTGCTTGATTTGTTAAATCTTGTGCATATTGCTTTTACTTCAAAATAAAAATGATATAAGTGGATGAGATGGTTAAATGCTTGATGAAATAGTTATGCAATTATTATATTATGTCAATGTGTACATTTATTAAAATATGATGCAAGGAATGTATGTTTGACTTTAATATGTTGATGATTTAATGATATACGATTATGTCATTTACTTTTTGGAATGTAATGGGTAATTATGAATGATGTAATTAACTAGTTTTACCTTTCAACAACTAGCACTTGATGTATTCAATGGTTTTATGGATTCATAAAGTAGAATGTAATGGAATATAAATCTTGCTCAATTGGATATCTCATGTGTGCTAGTCTCAAGAATCATAAAGTAATGGATTATATTCTGTAAGGACTAATTGAATTATATCCATCTTATAAACATTCGTGGTTGGTATAACCTAAAACATTATGATAACAAATAATGAATTGAACTGAGTTGAAACTTGGAGTGGGTTGGAACCCTTGAAAAGGAAATTGGGACTTGAGTTGTAAACCAAGTCATACCTTACATTCTAAATTAAGAATTGAATGTACATGAGGAGTGGGTACTCCCATGATGGTCAAATAATTTTCTTTTGTAATAATCTAAATTGATTCATGTATTTAACAAAAGGGATGCTTGAAAAAAAGGTTGACAAATAAGTCTTAAGAAGTATAAAGAAATTTAATGTTGCTTAAGATGATCAATCCAAGGATTGTGTAATTTTGATCACGTGTAGTGATTTTGTTATCTTAGTGGCCCCATCGAGAAGATGTGGGTAGGAACTAAGATTGATGATAACCATTAGTGTGGTTACTTCATCTATGATGGATTCTCATTGGTGTGGTTCTCCATCTTCAAGGTATTCACCTATATACTGGTCTTGGTGGACCATGTGGTGAAGGGTGATATCTCTTTCGTGATGGATGAAACCTAATATTTTGGTAAACGTTCTCATACTATGGTGGTATGAGGGTTTCGTAGAAGGTGATCACTTCTACTCAAGAGTGACTTTGATCAAGTCTTAATATCTCTTTATGATATTTTCCTTTATAACTTACAATCCAGTTGGAATGATTCTATCTTAGATCATGATTATGTCCTTTATGAAAGATAAATTTATAAAAAAAATAGTGGATGAGTATTAACAATTGGGGTTGTTACATCTAGGCAATGGCTCAAATGGATCTTTGATTCCACCCACTAAGGGAAATAGCCCACACTTGGAAAAATGCTAAGATCACACTGCATAGTTATTTATCCAAGATGGAACTGGTTAAAGAAGCTCGTAAGCTGCAAGAGACATTTGAGCATGAGAAGTGTATTTCATTGGTTTACTTTGATACAATCACAGTTGATGGTTTCTCCAATTTCGTTGATGATTAGGGAAATATTCTAGAAAAGAAGTATCTGGACATATTATGGATTGTTTTCCTAGATGATGCCTCAAAATTTTATGACTTAGAGAAGCCCATCACTGAAGAACACGTTCTAACATTAATGAGGAAATTCACCCTCATTACATCTGGATTACTGGATCTTAGCTAGAGGGTGAACTATATTGATCTGGAGTAGGTTGAAACTTTTAGATACATTGTAGATACACTCAATGTTTGTGAGGTGATTAGTATGGATGCCTAGGTAGAAGCAGTTGTAGTGTATGAATCTACGACATCACATCTTAAAAATTAGAAAGAAGTTAGTACAAGTAGCAGGTAATCAGATGTAGCTGATAGTGGAGACTCTAAGCCCAATGAATAAAGGCCTAGGATCGATTGCATTTAGGTGAGTTGAATACCCCACGAGCTACAAAAAATTTTGGTATTTTTACCACATTAAAATTTTGTAAAATTTTACCTGAAATATGTAAACAATTTTTCTAGCAAAATTCATAAATTCGTTTTGAGCATTTTTTCCACATTAAAAAACTTGTTGAATTTTTTTCTAAGTGTGTGATGGATGTAGTTTCGGGAAAAATCTAGGTGAAAGCCCATTTTGGGCATGGTTTGGATGAAATGAAGATGAAGGCCCGTTTTGAAGGAAACTTTGAGTGAAAGCTCATTTTAAAAGCAAACACCATTGCCCCTATGTTTATAGTGTAGATATTCTTTGGGAAAGGATTAAAGTTGATAGAATTAATTCCTATGGCAACGCAATAGATATATCTGGGATCACTACTGAAAAACTATTGAATTTAAGTATTGAGCCCTTGACTCCAATGTAATCTTGTTCATTTCGAAATGTCGTCCACTTTGGTGGGTGTTCATTTTCAAGGCACCATCATGGGCATTGAAATTAAATCGATGATTTTCACCAAAGCCTCGATTCACGATTTGACAAAATTGCTAGATGTTTCCCAATGCATTTTTCTAATTGGTTTGTTGCTATTGCTAAGGAGAAATTACTATTGTTTGATCCTTGACTAGACAATATTTTGTTTTAATGTGCATTTAATTACAGAGGTGCAACCCTCTATAAATACTAAGCATTTTGATGTAAAGGGGGAGGATAGACATTTTGCTGAAAAACTCTTTGAGTTGAAATTTCTACCTTAATTGAAAGATGTTTGATTTTGGTTCCTGGAGTAGTCTTTATGTGTATGCTTTATGCTTGTTATTTTTATTAAATTCATATCTTGGTTAGATAGATTAAATTTTGCACCTAAATTTGATTGCTTATGAAGAGTGAATGTTGAAATACTAACTGGAGGTTATCTCTGCAAGTTGTGATCAGATTCTATGTTATTCTTTCGGTTAAATGTTGTTAAAATTTTATGTGGTTTCTTAGCTACTAGTTTAACCTCATCTTACGTTTTTGGCTCATAGCCATATTTACCATTCCTTTCTGTCATTTCCCATATCTTTCCTATTACCCTAAGCTTTAAACCAAATTAGATTAGTAAGGGAACCAACCCTCTCTGGAGATTGTCCTGAAGGACATCTCTCTCCTTTGACATTTCAATGTTGACGAAGTCTAGGTTGCATATATTTTATTATTAGGTAAATTCGTGACCAAAATTACCCTAGATTTACAACAAATTATTGTGAATATATTAGGATTTAAAATATATTTTTTTCCATCAACCTACTTGGGTATAAAAAGGAGATTTGGTCTCTTTTTTGGATAGAATGAAAGCTTGCTTGGAAGGTTGGAAAGGTAAGTACTTAACCATGGTAGGAAAGCTACAACTCATAAAGACTACATTGTAATCCATCCCTATTTATATGATGTTGCTTTCAAGATTACCAATAGGTATAGCATCAAAAATTGATAAAATTCAAAGAGGATTTCTATGGAAAGGTTGTGAGTAAAAATTTAGGCTTCATATTTATAGGTGGGATAGATTTTGTAAAGGAAAGACTATTGGAAGAGTAGATTTATGGAATTGTAGAAGTATGAATTTGGCATTAGGACCAAATATTGGGTGGATATTATTTAGAGATCAAGGAAATAATTGGGCAAAAATATTACCTCAAAAATATATAGGTTCTCATGATGCAATGATATTATTTAGGAAAATAAATCTACCCAAAGGATCGTCAACTTAAAAATTCATATCAGAGAGTTTACAATTGATAAAGAAACATATTAGATGGTCAATAATGAGGGAAGTTATGCAAATTTCTAGTTTGATGTTTGGTTGAAGCCTTATCCTCTTATCTTTGACTCAAAATGGCAACCATTGGCTCAAGCATGCCTAGAATATAAAGGTCCAAAGATCAAAGACTACATTATTATCAGTAACAACTCCAAATCATAATCATGAATTTATTTTAGTAACCTAGTTGAAAGAAAGGAACTCAAACAAATTGCAGATGAACTTCAAAAGATGCCTCAAAATTTTTATTTGTCGATTTTTACACAATAGGATGAGTTGATGTGTAATTTATCAAAGGAAGATGGATACTCGATCAAGTTGGAATACAAGGATTTAGAACATTTAAAATTTCTTTTTCTCAAAGATTTTTCTTGGAAGAATGTTTGGTCATTAGAGGCTCTCCCTAAGGCCTTAACATTCATTTGGTTTGCACTTCAAAGTAATATTCTTACAAGAGAGAGCCTACAAAAAAGAGGATATCATGGAACCTTTAGATGTGCCTTATATGCAAAGAATTTAGATCAAACCATTCACTTCTTCATTATCCATTTGCTCACAACATTTGGGGTTATTTTTAAAAAAGCATGAAATTATAATGGGTAGCTCCATCAACATTGAAATATTTTAAAGGTTGGATTTTTATTTCAAAGCTAAAGCATTACATATTATTTTGAGGATTGGCCTACCATTATTTGTTGGACTTTATAGCTTGAAAGGAATAGCAAAATTTTTAAAAATAAATCTCAAAATCATGCTCAAGTTTAGAACTGTATTATTGCCTCTCTTTTAAAATGTCTATAAATATAGTTCTTATCGCGAGGTCTCAATTGTAAACAAAGGGAGCTAATAAATTGTCTATAGGATTTGAACATACATGGAAGATTCATATGCAACAATGATATGTACAGTAAAATGGATATATTTAAAAATTGAGTTTATCAAAATTAATTTTGATGGTGTTTTTAAAGAAAATATAAAAAAAGCCGGTGGAGGTGGTCTTTTAAAAAATAGAGAAGGCAAATTTCTCCTAACTTATTCAAAATTATATGGAACTTCAACTAACAAATATGTAGAGGCTTAGTTACTTCTTGTAGGGATTAAAATTGTGGTAGAAAAATGATGAAAATATATTTAAATTTAGGGGGATTCATAAATTATCATCAATGCTATTAACAAAAATGGATGTGAAGATCCGATAAAAAATAATATTATTGCTAATGTTCATCTATTATTAAAGGCAATCTCTTGGAAGTGTGAGCATATTTATAGAGAAGAAAATCAGATAACAAATAAATTAGTGAATTATGGTATTGAACCTCATCTTGGTAAAATTCAAATTTTAGAAGGCAACTAGTCAAGTGAGATTTTATCTTTTAGTCAAAATAATGTTAAGGAACTAATGGTAAAAACATAACACTTCCACTAAATTGAAAAATATATTTAAGAAAGAAAGAAATAAAAAAATTATGATAAAAATGTATCTTGCAACAGATTTTGCTATCAAATGAAAATAGCTCAACCGATTAGATTCCTCAACATTAAAAGGGAGGAGACCCAGATTCAAATCTTACTAAATGATACACAAATAATGTCCAACTATGTAGTGATGATGTTATACAGGTACTCCCATTATGGTCAAATAATGTCCTTTTATAATAATATGAATTGATTCTTGTTTTTAACAAAAGGGATGCTTAAAAAAAAGGTGGAAAAATAAGCCCTAAGAAGTATAAGGAAATTTAATATTGCTTAAGAGGGTCAATACAAGGATTGTGTAAGTTTGATCATGTGTAGTGATTTTGTTATCTTGGTGGTCCTATCGAGAAGATGTGGGTAGGAACTAAGATTGATGATAACCATTGGTGTGGTTACTTCATCTATGATGGATTTCCATTGGTGTGGTTCTCCATATTCAAGGTATTCACCTATATATTGGTCTTGGTGGACCGTATGGTGAAGGACGATATCCCTTTGGTGAGGGATGAAACCTAATATTTTGGTGAGCGTTCTCATACTCTATTGGTATGAGGGTTTCATAGAAGCTGATCACTTCTACTCAAGAATGACTATGATCAAGTATTAATATCTCTTGATGATATTTGCCTTGATAACTTACAATCCAATTGGAATGATTCTATCTTAGATCATGATTATGTCCTTACTTCATGAAATATAAATTTCTAAAAAAATAGTGGATGAGTAGTAACAGTTGGGGTTATTACTATTGGTATCAGAGACCATGCTAACTAATAGATTCTAGTTAGATATAGGTTAGCAAAATATTTGGGCATGAAACAAAACTTGAGAAGAAAACTCAAAACATAAATTCCACAATTCTAAACAATGCACACTTGGTAAGGACAAGGTGAGTACTTAAGATTACTTATGTATGAGTTCCTTTCTACCATGAATAGATCCATAGTCATTCAAAAGTGGAAGAGCTAAGTGAACCCTCCTTCTATGGGTTTTAAGTAGTGTACCTTAGACTCTTTTGGGGAATTACTCGACATCTACATCCTTTGACTTACCTACTCCTTATTTACAAGTGTGTATGAACCAAAGGTTCATATTTGATAAGGGATCACTTGAATTATGATTGTCAAACTATTATGGATAACTTAAATAACTATAGTCATGTATAGAAGTGAAACCTTATGGGATACAAGTGAAAATTAGACCATGTAAGTTAGTTGAAAACTAACTAGTGAAAATTCAATATCAAAAGATAAATAAAACAATGTTTTATTTATTTTTATTTTTGATAAATGTTACAATACACTTTGGATTTTCCAATTAGAGGTTATGGTGTGATGATGGAAGAAGTCGCCCGACAACACCAGAACCTGAAACTCTGATATGTTGGAGGAGAACAAGGATGGTGAAACCTCACATCTAAGCATGGAAATCCTTCAACTATCTCCAAACTCATCTCTGACATGAGTATTAGGGAACTCCACCATGTAAGCTCTAGAATACCAAGTATCACCACCACATGTAGCTTTGCCAATATTCCTAAGTATCTTGACTCCTTAGAAAAGTGTGCACCCAGCCACCCGGGTGGTGGTTGAAAGTAATAAGGGGTGCTAAGCTATTTAAAATAGGAACTGACCACTATGTAATGCATGTGGTATTAATCCCATAAGAAAACTAGAGTGTATTTTTGTAACAATTATTTGAAACATAGAAAACTACGCATATGAAACCGGTGTTAAACCGAACACCAAAGTTATAAGTTAGTCCAAGATGATACGAGATTAACTAATAAATGCTTAATAATTCTACCATATGATAATAAAGTCAATATGGGTACACTTTATGGTAATGACACCATGTGATAGATGCACTTTGTCAACAAAACAATAAAGTATCAAGAAAAGGATACTTGTATGAGTATGTACGAAAATATCTGTTGGAGTCATCGAAGGGTCAATGATGAGATGTTATGCAAATTAGAAACCATAATGGAAGGACATGTGTGTCATAATAACATTTTCTATGGCACATCGAAAGAATTTACTTCCTTGGGAACTGGAGAAGAATCAAATAACTCAATATGATTGATCTACAAATCTACGGAAATGAATAGACCTCAAAACACTATCCAACAAATGAAATTGAGGTAATAAATCCAACATCACAGAATGGATAAATGGTGTAAAGTTGTAACTAGAAATTTTATCTCAAGTTTTGGATATAGAATTAACCTATCCATTATTTATGGTAGTGAATATCCTACTGCTTGTATTAGGGTTTACCTTATTAATACTGATGATCTCTGAAATGAACACCATAGTGTATCTCATAATTCTCTTATTTTTGGTAGCCAATCTATTGGTACATGCTCTTTGAATGATGGCTTCTGATATTGTTAGAATCGATAGAGGTGTCAAGCTACTTCTCAAGAAATTTCTCCAGTAGTTTCTCAAATTGGTAATGTAGGTGTAGATCCGACTGGTGAAAGATCCAAGGAACAACAACCTTGAGATATGAAGCCACTACTCTAGGGACTATATGTATGTGTAGTATGCCAAGGGATTTGGAAAATTGTAATTAGAGATCATTTGAATTATATACTTCTATTGTAGAAATGAAATATTGTGTGAACTTAACTAGTTTAAAGTTTTTATTGTGAAACTCATAGAATATTATGAATTTTTGTGACTTATAGATTTATAGATTTTGGTTGTATTCATAAGCATGAAAAGTAAACTTATTTAATTAAAATAAACTAAGTGAATTTGAATAATGGATTGGTGTCCATTCTTGGAGAAGGTATGAGACTTCTCCATGATTTTATAATGATGAAAACCAGGAGACATCTAGGTGGATGCTCTGGTGATTGGTAAAAAAATTATCAAAATGCATATTAGGATATATGTGAATATCCTAAATTGAGATTATGAAATTATGATGTGTCTTTGTTGACACTTAATTTTATCAGGTTAACTCATGTTAAGGGTTAACAAATTATACTGTGATACTCCTTGGTGGGAGTTTTGATAAAATTAATAAGACTTTTATATCTAAAATAGTATAAAAGCATAATTTCATGATATCTGTGTAACATCATTTTACAAATTCTATTATTGCAATACTTTAAATTTAGTATTTGTGCAGTAATGGATGGTTTAAAATTGTAATATTTGTGATGAGATTATGTATTGATGATGATGTTTCAATACTTTTTGTTAAGCAAAATGGATGTGATGTTGTTTATAAGGACATGGTACTACTGATATATTACATTTTTGCAGGTCCAGGTTCTCTCATGGATGGAAGATGAAGCTTACCATCAAGGATGAGATGCTAAAATTTAAGAAAAATCTGATGACTCAGATTGTAAAATAGCAGGATAAATTCTAGTTTTTTAGATACATATATTCACTAAGGTAATTTTTCAAACACAAAGGACTATGTTTAATCTAAGGGGGGGCATATGTCATGACTCGTCACCCTCAAACCCTATCAAAATGATATTAATTGATCATAATATCAATTAATGCTCAATAGAAAGGGGTCATAGACCCTAAGGAATTCTATAAAATTCCAATTTAAGGATTTTGAAGGGTTTAGGAGGAAAAATAATGAAAATTTAATTAATCATGTTTGATTAGGTTAATTGCATTTGATTTTGAATGCAATTAAATATCCAATTCTTATTGGACCAAATTAGGCACTAGTATTATTTAATGCTAAAGGCCTATCTTATTCCCCCTCATGGCATAAGTTGGTTGGTGGAGAGAAAAGTGAGATTCTCCCCTCTATATTTAATTAGGGAGGAAGTGGTAGCATGTGGACACAAAACAAAAATAAGGCCACCTACCTTATCCCTATGTGGACCCTCTTTTACTTTTTGAATCATCCTCCACATGGCATGATATGTCTTAATGGACACAAGGCATCTTTTAATGTTAAAATAATAAAGTCACCATTTGGCTCAGGAGTGGAGAAGTTTCTTTATAAATAGAGGACATCTTGTGAAGAAAGGGGAGGAAATTCTTGAGAGGCCTAGGAAGTATGGTTTCCACCTTGGTGGATCAAAAACTAGAAGTAGGGTTATGCATAAGGGGTAGTACCAAAAAAGTATTTATAAATTTGGGGTAAATCAAGGTGAATCATGTATAAAATGTGGGGTAAATTTTTCAAAATTTTGCAAAAAATTTATCAAAATATGGTGAATTTTCAAAAAATTTGCACATAAATTATAAATATTTTTGGGGGAACTTTTGACCTATTAAATCATCCTAAAAATTTATAAAAACACCACCATTAGATCAGGCTCAAAAAGAGATTTCCAATGAGTACAAATATGCCTATGTTTGGATATATTTTGATGCCTAAACTTATGAAATGATTATTAGTTGCCATCTTCCAGTCACCCTTTGCCACTCGCTATGTGCCACTTGCCATATGCCAGTCACCCTCTACCACTCGCCATGTGCCACTCACCTTGTGCCACTTGTCATTTTCTACTTGCCTTTTGCCACTCACCTTATGCCACTCACCATATGCCAATTGCCTTATGCCACTCGCCTTATGTCAGTCACCTTCTGCCACTCGCCACATGGTGACTGACAGCAGACGATTTGCAGATGGTGATTGATAATCATTTCATAGTTTTAGGCATCACAATATATATAAACATAGGCATATTTATACTCGTTGGAAAGATCTTTTCAAGCTTGCTCTAATGGTGGTATTTGTATGAATTTTTGAGATGATTTAGTAGGTCAAATTATTTCTCAAAATGACATTACATCCTCACCACCATATTTAGGATCACTTTTGATCTATTAAATCATATTCAAACTTCACAAAAATACCACCATTAGATCAGGATTGAAAAGATATTTCCAACGAGTACAAACATTCATTTGTTTAAATATATTTTGATGCCTAAAATTATGAAATGATTATCAGTCACCATATGCCAATTTCCCTCTACCACTTACTATCTACCACTCACCATGTGCCACTCGCCATGTGCCACTCGCCATATGCCACTCGCCATGTGCCACTCGCCTTGTGCCACTCACCTTGTGCCACTTTCCATATGGCAGTTGCCTTATGCCACTAGCCTTATGTTAGTCACCTTCTACCGTTCACCACATGGTGAATGGTAGAAGGCGATTGGAAGATGGTGATTGATAATCATTTCATATTTTTAAGCATCAAAATATATCCAAACATAGACATATGTATACTCATTGGAAAGTTATTTTTAATACTGATCTAATGGTTATATTTTAATGAAGTTTTGAGATGATTTAGTAGGTCAAAATCTACCTCAAAATGATATTACCTCCTCACCACCATCTTTGGGATCACTTTTGACCTATTAAATCATATTCAAACTTCATAAAAATACCACCATTAGATCGGGCTTGAAAAGATATTTCCAATGAGTACAAATATGCCTATGTTTAGATATATTGTGATGCCTAAAATTATGAAATGATTATCAATCACCATCTTCTAGTTGCCCTCTACCACTTACTATCTACCACTTACCATGTGCCACTCGCCTTGTGCCACTCGCCATGTGCCACTCGCCATGTGCCACTCGTCTTATGCCACTCACCATCTACCACTTTCCTTTTGCTACTCACCTTGTGCCACTCGCCATATGCCAGTTGCCTTATGCCACTCACCTTATGTCAGTCACCTTCTACCATTCACCACATGGTGACTGGTAGAAGGTGACTGAAAGATGGTGATTGATAATCATTTCATAGTTTTAGGCATCAAAATATATCCAAACATAGACATATGTATACTCGTTGGAAAGCTCTTTTTAAGCCTGATCTAATGGTTATATTTTAATGAAGTTGTGAGATGATTTAGTAGGTCAAAATATATCTCAAAATGACATTACCTCCTCACCACCATATTTGGGATCACTTTTGAACTATTAAATAATATTCAAACTTCATAAAAATACCACCATTACATCGAGCTTAAAAATATCTTTTCAACGAGTACAAATATGATTATGTTTAGATATATTTTGATGCCTAAAACTATGAAATGATTATCAGTCGCCATCTTCCAATCACCCTCTACCACTCACCATTTGCCACTTGCCATGTTCCACTCACCTTATGCCACTCGCCATGATCCACTCACCATGTGTCACTCGCCTTGTACCACTTGCCATCTGCCACTTGCCCTTTTCCACTCGCCTTGTGCCACTTGCCATATGCTAGTCCCCTTATGCCACTCGCCTTATGCTAGTTGCCTTCTGCTAGTCACCACATGGTGACTAGCAGAAGGTGATTGGTAGATGATTATTGACAATCATTTTATAGTTTTAGGCATCAAAATATATCAAAATATATGTATATTTATACACATTAGAAAGCTCTTTTCAAACCTGATCTAATGGTGGTATTTTTATGAAGTTTGAATATGATTTAATAGGTCAAAAGTGGTCCCAAATATGGTGGTGAGGAGGTAATATCATTTTGAGGTAGATTTTGACCTACTAAATCATCTAAAAACTTCATTAAAATACCACCATTATATTGGGGTTGAAAAGAGCTTTCCAACGAGTATAAATATGTCTATTTTTGGATATATTTTGATGCCTAAAACTATAAAATGATTGTTAATCACCATATGCCAGTTGCCTTCTACCAATCACCATGTGGTAAGAGGTAGAAGACGATTGATATAAGGTGAGTGGCATAAGGCAAGTGGCATATAGTGAGTGGCACAATGCGAGTGAAAAAAGACGAGTGGCAAATGGTGAGTGGCACAAGGTGAGTGACACATGGCGAGTGGCACATGGCGAGTGACATAAGGCGAGTGGCACATGGCAAGTGGTAGATGGTGAATGGTAGAGGGTGACTGGTAGATGGTGACTGATAATCATTTCATAATTTTAGACATTAAAATATATCTAAACATAGACATGTTTATACTCTTTGGAAAGATCATTTCAAGCCCGATATAATTATGGTATTTTTATGAAGTTTGAATATGATTTAATAGGTAAAAAGTGATCCCAAAGATGGTGGTAAGGAGGTAATATCATTTTGAGGTAGATTATGACATACTAAATCATCTCAAAACTTCTTTAAAATATCACCATTAGATCGAGCTTGAAAATATCTTTCCAACAAGTATAAATATACCTATGTTTGGATATATTTTGATGTCTAAAACTATGAAATGATTGTCAATCACCATTTGCTAGTCGTCTTCTACCAGTCACCATGTGGTGAGTGGTAGAAGGTGATTGACATAAGGTGAGTGGCATAAGGTGAGTGGCATATGGCAAGTGGCACAAGATGAGTGGTAAAAGGTGAATGGCAGATGGCGAGTGGCACAAGGTGAGTGGCACATGGCGAGTGATACATGGTGAGTGGCACAAGGTGAGTGGCATAAGGCGAGTGACACATGGTGAGTGGTATATGGTGAGTGGTAGAGGGTGACTGGAAAATGGTGATTGATAATCATTTTATAGTTTTAGGCATCAAAATATATCTAAACATAAGCATGTTTGTACTCATTGGAAAGATATTTTCAAGCCCGATCCAATGGTGGTATTTTTATTATGAGAAGGTAATGTCATTTTGAGGTAGATTTTTATTTCAAAATGACATTAGATTGGGCTTGAAAAGATCTTTCCAATGAGTACAAACATACCTATGTTTAGATATATTTTGATGCCTAAAACTATGAAATGATTATTAGTCACCATTTTCCAGTCACCATCTACCACTTGCCATTTGCCACTCGCCTTTTACCACTCACCATGTGCCACTCACCTTGTGCCACTTGCCATCTGCCACTCGCCTTTTACCAATCTCTATATGATAGTCACCTTATACCACTCGCCTTATGTCAGTCACCTTCTGCCACTCGCCACATGGCGACTGGCAGAAGGTGACTGATAG
This sequence comes from Wollemia nobilis, assembly GCA_028583015.1. Classification (NCBI taxonomy): domain Eukaryota; kingdom Viridiplantae; phylum Streptophyta; class Pinopsida; order Araucariales; family Araucariaceae; genus Wollemia; species Wollemia nobilis. Next base: position 8,089 of record JAQPPZ010003287.1, on the reverse strand, counting down.
ATGGTGATTGACAATCATTTCATAGTTTTGGGCATCAAAATATATCCAAACATAGGCATATTTATACTCATTGGAAAGCTCTTTTCAATATTGATCTAATGGTGATATTTTTATGAAGTTTTAAGATAATTTAGTAGGTCAAAATCTACCTCAAAGTGATAATACCTCCTCAACACCATCTTTGAGATCACTTTTGACCTATAAAATCATATTCAAACTTCATAAAAATACAACCATTAGATTAGGCTTGAAATGATATTTCAAACGAGTATAAACATGCCTATGTTTAGATATATTTTTATGCCTAAAACTATGAAATGATTATCAGTCACCATCTGCCAATCGCCCTCTACCACTCGCCATCTGCCACTCACCATGTGCCACTCGCCTTATGCCACTCGCCATGTGCCACTCGCCATGTGCTACTCACCATCTACCACTCACCTTTTGCCACTCACCTTGTACCACTCACCATATACCAATTGTCTTATGCCACTCACCTTATGTCAGTCACCTTCTGCCACTCGCCACATGGCGACTAGCAGAAGGTGACTGATAGATGGTGATTGAAAATCATTTCATAGTTTTAGGCATCAAAATATATCCAAACATAGGCATATTTATACTCGTTGGAAAGCTCTTTTCAAGCCCGATCTAATGGTGGTATTTTTATGAAGTTTTGAGATGATTTAGTAGGTCAATATCTACCTCAAAATGATATTACCTCCACACCACCATATTTGGAATTACTTTTGACCTATTAAGTCATATTCAAACTTCATAAAAATACCACCATTAGATATTGCTTAAAAATATCTTTCCAACAAGTACAAACACACCTATGTTTAGATATATTTTGATGCCTAAACCTATGAAATAATTATTAGTTGCCATTTTCTAGTCACCCTCTACCACTTGCCATTTGCCACTCGCCTTGTACCACTCGCCATGTGCCACTCACCATGTGCCACTCACCATGTGCCACTCACCTTGTGCCACTTGTTATCTACCACTCACCTTTTGTGACTCGCATTGTGCCACTCGCCATATGCCAGTCACCTTATGTCACTTGCCTTATGCCAGTCGCCTTCTGCCACATGTCACATGGTGACTGGCATAAGGTGATTGGCAGATGGTAACTGACAATCTTTTCATAGTTTTAGGTATCAAAATATATCCAAACATAGGCATATTTATACTTGTTGGAAAGCTCTTTTCAATCCTGATCTAATGATGGTATTTTTATGAAGTTTTAAGATGATTTAGTAGGTCAAAATCTACCTCAAAATGATATTACCTCCTCACCACCATATTTGGGATCATGTTTGACCTATTAAATCATATTCAAACTTCATAAAAATACCACCATTAGATGAGGCTTGAAAAGATCTTCCTAATGAGTACAAATGTGCCTATTTTTGGATATATTTGATGCCTAAGACAATGAAATGATTTTTAGTTGCCATCTACTAGTCACCCTCTACCACTCGCCATCTTCCACTTGCCATCTACCACTCACCTTATGCCACTTGCCATATGCCACTCACCATGTACCACTCGCCTTCTTCCACTCACCATCTACCACTCACCTTTTGCCACTTGCCTTGTGCCACTCGCCATATGTTAGTCACCTTATACCACTCACCTTATGCTAGTCGCCTTCTGCCACTCACCTTTTTCCACTTGCCTTTTACCCATCGCCTTCTACGAGTCACCATATGCCAATCACCTTATGCCAGTCATCTTATGCCACATGCCTTCTACTAATCGCCTTCTACCAGTCATATTTTGTCAGTCGTGGACTCATGTTTTATCAGTCGTCTACTTTGTATCGCTTGCTATCCAAAAAAATAATGTTGTAATTGTATGAGAGTCACTGTCAGGGTTAGCTATATATAATGAGGTATAAGGGAAGAATTGGGCAAGATATTTCTTATTTTTAATAAATTTAGGGTGAAAATTAGGTGGGAAACCTTATGACAATGAGGCGAATTTACCCTTAAAAAAATGGATCCCAAAATTTTTGGGCGAACGGGCTGACCTCTATGGTCCCAAAATTCATAAAATTAACATTTTGAAAATGTAAATATTCATGCTAAATTGTGAAATTTACAACTATGCAAAACCTTTACTAGAAGGCTTGAGAGATTTTCTAGTTGTAGAAAGAAGTAATTTTGGGAGGCTTGAAGGAGTTGAGCAAGAAGAGTTTAACGGAAGGTCATCCTTCAAAGAATGGTGAACTAAGTACTAGATTCTTAGAAGATAGTGGAGATTGAAAGACACCTGAAGACAAATTAGGTTGGACCATTCCTCTTTCTTTACATTTTTATGTATAAAAGGAATGTAATGATGTCTATTTAAAATTGCTTAACTTAGTCTTTTGATTATCTTATATTTACTTGTTCTTTGGAGATTCCCTGTGAATACCCAATTAGATACCATTGAACCTTTGTATTAAACCAAATACTCTACATAATTATTAGAGTAGGTTTAAACTATTATATGCAAGTGTTAAAAAGATGGCTTATCCTAGGAAGTCAAACTAGGATAGAGAAGCCTTAACAAAGTAAACCAACCATACTCAACTAGCATTGGGAAACCCTAAATGAAATTGAACCATCAACAAATATCCACTCAGCAACCCAAAGGTTCATTGCCACCAGCAGTGCGCCTATGGCCACCGTTTGGTGGTTACCTTCCAACAAGTATGAAAACACCTTTATGGTGTATTATGTTTTAAATCCAAGACATGTGGGATATTATGAAAATTTTTAATTATAATTGGTCTCTGCAACTTGATGTTTTATTTTCAATTTATGAAATAGTCCCTATGATAGCATATATCTTATTAATACTTTAATCTACATACTTAAGCCTTCTATGTTGTTCGAATTCAGTTTTTGTGCTTAATTTATTGGCTTCTACGACTATAAACTCTCTGTGAGCAAGTTTAATATTGGGATTCTCTACCTTGCATATCTAGACTTCGTTGTCATCGATTGTTACCATTTCAATAGGCTTGGTTTTATTTTTAGAAGGATGCTTACACTTATTAGTCCATTCATAACCTAGCAAGACAATGGTACTATGGAACCCCTATTTCTATCATCATATTAGATCGTTGATAGATGTCCCTCTGTGATAGAAATTCCTCTGTCACTGTGATTGCAACCAAGAATAGACAGTCGAGTATTTCAATTTAATAGTCCTTCAAGAATTTATACCTATAGCTACCAAGTGTTTTAGATCTTGTTGATGGCATTTGAGGGTTTTCCTTGTGCCCATTTTGTGCTAAAGGTTTTTGTGAAACGCTTTGCCTCACCAAATGATATTGTAGCCAAAAAAATTAACCTTGCTAGTATAAAAATCTGTCTAAAGCACCACTTGCCATGTTGTCAGATATCTCAAAAAAGGCCAATGTCTAAAGTTTAGCCATCATTTCATAACTAAACTATCAAGAGAATTATAGCACCTACAATGCTTCCCCTAGTTGAATCGCAGTAATGCACAAAGACACAATCATATCATCTACACTTGAACAGGCTCCAAAAAGGGAAAAATCTATTTCCATTTAGTCCTACATGTTTACACTTCAGGATTTTAACCTTTAGGTTTACTCAAATGCAAGGTATTCGATATTCAAGCACTCATCTGGACTACTAAAATATAATTTGTAGGCTTCATAGAATCCTACCTCATGGTAAATTTCAAATCTCAATGGACAGTTGAAGCCTCTATTCCTTATTGACATGAGCTATGTAGACACCGTTGGATGGTATGTTGCCCTACTTCCAAATTTGTTGCGTGTCATCATACTATTTAATGGTTTCTATAGGCGGGGAAGTATTTGGTATGTTTAAATTTTTTGGAACACATTTATCCCACATAGTTAGTATAGTAGCTTTGAGGAAAATCTTATAGGGGAAACCTCCACTCATTTAATAACCATAGAGTGGTGGTTTGGTAGCCTAAAGGCTAGTTCTAGTACTTTAGACTAGACGCTAGTGGGGTAGTATCTAACCAAGTTGATCGATCCTAAATTTTAATTCATCTACCTTGAATAAAGGAATCATAGCCGCAAATCATGTGAAGTAAAACCCCCTTTTTGCGGATCTAGTTGCAAAGAAGTGATGAAAACCACTCCTAAACAACCATTCTTAATAATTACTTTTGGTAAAGGTTGAGCTAATAAAGTTTAACGAATTAACCTTTAGCATTTGGTATAGTGATTGATAGCATTTTTGAAGCTAATCATTGAATTAGAATTTCTACTCATAGAAATGAATTACTACCTTAGGAAATAAAAGGTAAACCCTTATAAAGGATATGGAATATTTTAATTAAAAACTAGAGAACTTCCTTTTGAAAGAAATGAAGATATCAAAATTCATTAAGGATTAGCTAGTAGAAAATTTGCTATAATAGGTATACTTAAGATTAATTGGGTTTAAAATAGTTTAACTCAAATAAGGAATTAGGAAATTCCTTACTTTCATTATGAGCTTTGAAGGAATGGATGTTTATGGATTTAAAGGTATGGGACTTTAAATTCATTATACAAGGGATTGATTGTGAATAAATCATGAAGAATGAATTTGGAAATTTATTCTTGAGGGAATTTATAGGGTTCCCTCTAAAGTCAATGAGACTTCTCCAAAATATAGATCCAATTATTATCATAAAAATACACAAGATATTATAAATTCTAAGATGGCTTAGAAAAAGGAATTAGTAGATTCCTTAATTCCATCATAAATTTTAAAGGAATCAATGGATTCCTTATTGATATGGGAAATACCTTAATGTTATAATGATGTCTTAGATAAAGGAAATAGGAAATTCCTTGATTGCATCATGAAATTGAAAAGGAACAGTTGTATTCTATGACTTGTATAATTTATTGAAAGGGATCCGTAGTGACCCTTATATATTTGTAACATTTAATATCTTAAGTTTATGAATATGATAAAAGAACATACTTTGCAGGTTGGGTTTATTCCCTATGAGGGTTCCCAAGATAAAAAATGTGTCATTTACTTGTGCTTTGATTTGTTAAATCTTGTGCATATTGCTTTTACTTCAAAATAAAAATGATATAAGTGGATGAGATGGTTAAATGCTTGATGAAACAATTATGCAATTCTTATATTATGTCAATGTGTACATTTATCAAAATATGATGCAAGGAATGTATGTTTTACTTTAATATGTTGATGATTTAATGATATACGATTATGTCATTTACTTTTTGGAATGTAATGGGTAATTATGAATGATGTAATTAACTAGTTTTACCTTTCAAAAACTAGCACTTGATGTATTCAATAGTTGTATGGATTCATAAAGTAGAATGTAATGGAATATAAATCTTGCTCAATTGGATATCTCATGTGTGCTAGTCTCAAGAATCATAAAGTAATGGATTGTATTTCATAAGGACTAATTGAATTATATCCACCTTATAAACATTCGTGATTGGTGTAACCTGAAACATTATGATAACAAATAATTAATTAAACTGAGTTGAAACTTGGAGTGGGTTGGAACCCACAAAAAGGCAATTGGGCCTTGAGTTGTAAACCAAGTCATTCCTTACATTCTGAATTAAGAATTGAATTTACATGAGGAGTGGGTACTCCCATGATGGTAAAATAATTTCCTTTTGTAATAATCTAAATTGATTCATGTATTTAACAAAAGGGATGCTTAAAAAAAATATGGACAAATAAGCCTTAAGAAGTATAAAGAAATTTAATGTTGCTTAAGATGATCAATCCAAGGATTGTGTAATTTTGATCACGTGTAGTGATTTGGTTATCTTAGTGGCATCATCGAGAAGATGTGGGTAGGAATTAAGATTTGTGATAACCATTAGTGTGGTTACTTCATCTATGATGGATTCCCATTGGTGTGGTTCTCCATCTTCTAGGCATTCACCTATATACTGGTCTTGGTGGACCATGTGGTGAAGGGTGATATCCCTTTTGTGATGGATGAAACCTAATATTTTGGTAAACATTATCATACTATGGTGGTATGAGGGTTTCATAGAAGCTGATCACTTCTACTCAAGAGTGACTCTGATCAAGTCTTAATATCTCTTGATGATATTTTCCTTGATAACTTACTATCCAATTGGAATGATTCTATCTTATATCATGACTATGTCCTTTATGAAAGATAAATTTATAAAAAAAAATAGTGGATGAGTAGTAACAATTGGGGTTGTTATATCTAGGCAATGACTCAAATGGATCTTTGATTCCACCCACTAAGCAAAATAGCCCACGCTTGGAAAAATGCTAAGATCACACTGCACAATTATTTCTCCAAGATGGAACTGGTTAAAGAAGCTTGTAAGCTACAATAGATATTTGAGCATGAGAAGTGTATTTCATTGGTTTACTTTGATACAATCCCAAATAATGCTTTCCCCAATTTCGTTGATGATCAGGGAAATATTCTGGAAAAGAAGTATCTGGACGTGTTATGGATTGTTTTTGTAGATGTGTAGACACGTAAATCATGTCATGCTTAAGGGAGCTACTTACATAGACACACTCATAAGATCATAATACATAATATTAGACTTTCCAAGCATCAAAAATGGTTCTCACCACTCATTTGGGGCCTTTTCAAGCCATCTAAGTCTAGCCGCTCAAGCCAAGAGCTGCCAAATCCTAGATGCTCAAGATTATAGCGGCCAAATCTTAGCCATTGCAAATGACAACGACTAAGCCATAAGAAGTGGTTTTTCTGGCAAACATGCCTAATATTAGGTGAAAGTGGCAGTCTACATGCAATAAAGGTGAGCGGGAGTGACTTTGCATTCCTTTTCATGACCAGTTCATATGGGAGGTTTGAGTTTGAATTTAGAATTAAGTTAACTGACCTCCAAGCATAAACAAAGGGTCAAAAGCTTCTCATGCTAACAACCAGTTCACATAGAAGACTCAAGAGGGCAGTTATATTTTAGTTAACTGGCCTTCAAACATAGATAATGGACAAAATATTCTCATGCTAACTTATACTACACATGAGAAATCCATTCCTAGGGCTTGGACATAGACCTAGGGTTTCACACTATAAAAGGTGCAAGCCTAAGAGCACCAAGAGATCCAGAGATATTTTATCCTTTATCACGAGAGGACAAGAGATATAGGAGATCATATCAGAGAGAGACATATTTTGAGAACTTTAGAGACTTGGAGAGTTCTCTTTGAGATCACGAATACGACAAAGCTCTAACGGATTGAAGAGCATAACATCTACTATTTCAACATCAGATTACAGTCTTTGACCCATAGCTTTGGGGCAAAGAGGGGAAGGTTTACTTTAGCAGCCGCTATATTGGATAGTGGCCCACAGGCTTAGCTTAGGATAGACATATCTTCTTTTATTATGTTTCTTTATGTTCTCATGTCATTAGCATAGATTTACATGATTTTATGGCATATTTTTATCATATTTTTGTTACACTCTTGATTACTAACAACCTCATATGGGGAGACAATCTCGAACACCTAAATGTGCATTGTTGTTTTATTGCTTGCAGGGCCACAGGTATATCAGACGAATATTGCAACATATGAGAACAAAAAAGGGATCCCTCTAGGAAACAGACCTGGAGAAGGAGGCATCTGTAAGCCCTCATACATTTTTGTGTGCGGAATCGAGAAGCTTTTTTAAGCACATCACCTCCTTGCAGAAGGGGCACTCCTTGCCTATTTGTAATTTATAGTATCAAAATGGGTATCCCTAAGAGGTAACAACATGTAACCGAGCTTCAATATCAATAAAGAGATCCGTCTTTCATTATTTCATGTTATATGCTTTTTCCTTTTGTCTTTCCATTTTATCTTTGGTATTTTAAATAGCATTGCAATAGGGTTACAAAAAGGTATCGGTGCGTGCGTTCCTGGGGTCGCTACAGATGGCGATCACGGTGGGACCACCACTATTTTTTCATTTTCTATCAAAATATTAACTTAATTTTGTATGCAGGTCTAGCCACTTTGAGCTACAATAGCCAGAAACTAGCTGCTCTGAGCTACAACGACCAATAGAGCTTAGCTGCTCTGAGCTACAA